>OX424462.1:0-5000000 GCA_949152455.1 Lithophane leautieri | reverse complement strand
AAACTATAAGCATAAAATGTGACAAACAAACATTGCGACAAAACATGTTATAACACACTCCAATCAACACAAGCACTTATAAGCTTGGACAAAAGTCCAAAAAGGACACCAGATGAAAATATGTGACAGAGGCATGCAGCCTTACCTACCGAGATAACCCTAAAATGAGGACATAACAAAAACTATACGAGCGAAATTAAAAGCAGCGACGTACAAGCAACTAACACACGCTCTAACGTTTTGTGATAAGCTCGTTGGCTTTTTGGGGCCGACGTAATTTGTCGAAGGCGCCTAAGATAAAGGCGGCAATTTGGTCGCGGAGACCCCAGACACGCCGCCGGAATGTCAACCGGGGTAGCAGGCGCAGGGTTAACACGCAACACGATATGTACTTACGAACACGTTTTAGAAATTGAAGTTGTAATTTATTTGGTGGCAATAAATTGTAACATTATTCGTAAAAAAAATAAGAGTAAATTATTCACTTTTTTCGAAAAATTACGCTGCACAGGTGTAGAGGTGTGACGTCAAATGTCATAGCGGTATTATGTCGTTTTGACAGTGAAAGGCGCGAAAACGCCATGTGCGAGCGGGCCCTTGGGCTCATTCTGTAATATTTTACCGTAGACAAACTGATCGGCTGAGCGCCACACGCGATTCATACCAGATAAAAGCGCGTGTAAACTATATGTCACAAAGTTCTGTAAAGCTTCACGGCCGTATGTGTTGACTTATCGTGAATCGGCTGGCGATTTCATTACAAACCATCTCGGCTATACACCAGTTATCACGAGTCACGCGATTCCGACATGACTGATCCCATTTGTATTAACGTATGATAGAACAGGAAAAGCAAATTCAGCTAATTATATGATGACAGTAAACTTGGCGTTGCAAAATTATTGCAACAGTGACAAAACAAAGGAACTACATAAACAAGGTTCAGTAGCCAACTACTCCAAAATGTCGCAGTGAAAAAACACTGTATATTTCGCCAAAAAACATATTTTCATTACCCAAAACCTACCCAATTAACGCTAGTGAAGCTGTAAATCAAAACCAGGACGCCACACAAACCTTAACCTACATTACACCTTCACCTATTTCACCAAAAAAATCTTCTGCCGCCCAATCTGTTTGTATTTCGTCCACGTCTCGGTGGTCGCGTGTCGGGGACACTAATTATACGTAACTACTTATCGTACGGACTCTGTCTCAAACCTTTTAGCTGGTGACGCAGTCAATAAATCTTGACATATCTAACTGACGGCGGCCGCTACGGCGACGACACACAAATATTAATTGCGAATATATATATGATTAAAACTGATAGTTCGGGACTGAATATTGATGGATAGTTTAAAAAAGGTTTTAGCGAATTTAGGAAGTAAAGCAGGAGATTGGTTTTTGGGATTTTGTGTGTTAAACTTAGACGACAGATTAGGTGAAAAAGATTAAATTAGCACCTCAATTGTTTACTTATGTAAACCCTGACCTTTTCGTTCTTCACATCTGCGATTTTATTAACATAATTCATGATGATAGAGCCACTTAGGCTTAGATCATTATTGTTAATTTATTTTAGAAGTTCTAATTTTGCTCCGGAATTAAAAATCCATATAATATATGTACATATTGCAAATTGATCAAGTAAAAAATGCTACGAAACAAGTACACAATTTTACACGGTCAAGTTCATACAATCATAAATTCATAACATATTCATCGCAAAACGTGTAGGATATAGTCGAGTGCCTTCCACTACATGTCTAGACTTAGGTATTAATAAATCTCCCCATATCTCCCAGTACATGACGATTGCCAACAAAACACTTTCTGATTCGCGCATCCTTGATTCTATTAATTGGTTTTCATATCGCTGTACGCAATGCTACCGTTTCGTCCGTCAATTAATTCATTTCTTTGAAACCCAGTTATATGTAGTCTATATCGGTCGTTCAGAGAAGGACTCGCCCGCATTTCAATAAGAAATTATCAAATTAGTTTCATCGGAAATAAAAAAAGCTGCCGTGCGACCACAAAGGATGGCTGGCATTGTTCACAGATTTTAAAAATCATCCATAATTAAATGGAATTTGGTTTTTATAAGCGCAAGCGTTTCGCCATGATATAAATTCCTGCATTGACGATACAGTTGGGTCTATTGAAAAAGGAGTCATTTGCCACCCTGCTGGATGGAACTATTCAATATTGAAAGGACATATATCGCAATCCGGGTTTAAACAACAAATCAATAATTATAACATTGTACTTAGGACCTTCTTTGAAATGCATAAGAACAGTATGAGGCCAGTCTCGAGACAGCAAAAAGTGGTCAAGCTGAGGTGACTGATTCCGCGAAGAATCCAGGGAGTCCAGCTCTGGTTATAGCACACAAAATAACAGATTGTCGAGCATTCTTTATTAGGTACGCCAAACGGGCACATGTCCTGCTTGACGCTCCGGTGGTCCTGATCATGCAAATATTGACAGACTTGATAAAATGACAGAGTATCGTATATCTTTCCTTAAATTTCCACTGTTTGTATCTACACTAAGTGTTCATGAAATATTACCCATTATTCACCCATATATCAATGTCACCGACAAACGCTACTAACCAATAAATTGTGTTTTCTATGAGAATAGGAATGCCATTTGAAGTTAAATAGTTTTTGCATAAAATAACTTAAACGAACAAATACCCATAGATAATGAGGTGGATTAATGACAACTAGTTTGATATAGACATTCAAGCTGATAGATATGACTTATAACATTTAGAATTAAACGCCTGGCTATTTCGAACACTTAAAAATTTACTGGTTTCTACAAATATTGCTTTTGCAATGTTAGAATATCAAATGATGGCAAGTTAAACCTTTCCTTACAAATAAAAAAAGCATTGTTTTATTCAAATGCATTAATTACTGTGAAAGCACATAAATGACTCAATTTGCTCTAAATTTTTTATTATTTAAAGCCATTTTTTCCTGATAATTACGAACTTAAGAAGAGCAGATTATATTGTATCCTGAATTTAACTTGATCCAAAAAAAACATATAAGTATCATGGTTTCAATCACACGTTAATATTTATGAAACATTTTCATCTGAACATGAATGAAATGGTAACATTATTTTCTCTTCTTATGTCACCAGCCATTCTCTCTAAATACCAGAACTAGTATAAAGCCCGGAAATTAATAGCAACGTTATTATACTCACACCTAACCATTAGTAAGTGCCACACGTTCAATCCTCATCTGTATAGAATACAAACATAAATTACAAAGATAAATAAGACATCTCGATGTAAACGCAATGATCATTACTGACAACAAAAACAGCAAATTGTTCTAAGAAAAAGTGAAATTTCAAGATAGAAACATCATTGAAGACATTGGCGACATAAAATGGGAATTGCGGGGAGCATTCAATGCGATAGGTGAAAAAAGCAATATACACCGAGTTGTAGATCGGTATATCTTTCTCGGCTCAGCATGAGACTAATTATGCTATGGGCTGATCGAAGGACAGTTTTTGTTGTGCCGCGCTTGCCATTACACCCGAGTTTCGAGTCAGAATTGAGTTTTTAGTTTGGCATAACTTAAATTGCATTTTTGTCACCCACCGCCGCCGAGTCGTGATTGTAAAATGTTTTTGCTTGTTGATTACGAGCCTCATGTTTATTCTGCTGTGTCTTCATTAGTACCGGTATTTTGTTGTTTTTTGTACAAAAGATAAAATTGGAGATACGATGATATACAATTTTGATTTTGATTCGATTAGGTTATGTCTTTATAACGTCATTACTTTGTTCCCGCCGTATTGCAGTAACGTGATTGTAGTAGTTTTTGCTGTCAGAAGTTTTTTTTTACCTCGAATATCATTTAATTTTTAATTGCAGTTTTTCATCTTCTAAAGATGTTCAACTCATTTTAGTTTGCTATGCTTGAATGACAAAGTACACACAGCACTCGATATTCTTCTTAATTATGACTAAGACCATCAATATTACCCATTAGTGTTTCTAATAATTAGGACTCAAAGAGGCTCTTGACTGCAATACCTATTGGAAAAAGTACTTGTGACTAATTAAACTTCTTGTATAACCCCTTTACTTCAATTATCTTGTACTATATTAATAACGATGATCACTGTCACTTTATCTATATTAACTTAATTAAAAAGGAACAGTACAATAAAAAACAGTCCAATTTCTACTCCCATATCAAAAGACAATCTAGAGATGCATCTAATGGCTAAAAAAAGTATCTAGTCTAGGTAGACCTAGACTCTCTGTGACCTAAAGGTCTTGCAATAGATGGACATCTAATACTCGTAGATTTTTATACTTCCAACTCTGATGTCCCTTTAGCGTTGTTACCGCCTTAAGTAAATAGTTCTTGTTAAGTCATAGCTCTACGAATTTCCATGAACTCTTACTCGTGATGCTATTATATTAAGCAGTCAAGCCAGTTCCTCAGAGTGAACAGCTGGAAAAAGACCAAGACAAAACATACTACAAGCTAGTACAAAGAACAGTCATCTTTAGCCAAAGAACTAAAATCTATTCACTAAATTGAATTACTATATTTGGAACCAGAAGCAGCTAATATGGCAGCAAAACTATGTTTATTTGGCGTAAGCCTTACCCTAACTGAAACGCATTTGTAAAAGTTTAGGGAGATTTTCTATTATTAAGTAGGTTTTTAAAGACGGAGGCATTTCCTATTGACTTCAAATGTTTATCTTCAGGTTGATACACTACAAGCTTATTTACAAATAGACATACAAACACAAAGTATATAAAAGTGAGGTTTCGTGCGGTATCGTAACATCGGAGCGGCATGTTGATTGCACCCCGGCTTAATTAAATAAACCGTTTCTTAGTAACTCTGTTTACTCGTTACTTTAAGGCTTACTGCCACAATCAAGTAGTTATATACACCGATGATTGAAATTCTTGGAGAGGTTACTTTGAAATTGATTTGCATTCTCAAAACTAAAATGAAGGAAGTAAAGGACAATCTTTTAATCCAATGGCAAAGAATTTTTGCAAGATTTAAAACGTTGAAAAACAAAGTCGTTCCTACATTAGCTTCTAATCGTTTCAATAAAAATATTTCTAGCTTTCTGTTCAGTTAAATATTTAGAAATCCAAACACACCTGCACAAAGAACAAATAGAAAATTATAACTACACTAAATTGCCTCAAGAATTTTGTCGAAAAATCCTTTGAATTCTTTAACTTTACACTCGAAGAATCTGGTTAAAAAACAGTTTCTTTCTTGTGACCTACCTTCGATACCATTCCCTCGCTGTCTTCAGTTCTTGGAAATTGTTCATGTTGGAACAGGACACCGTCTTGATGAACCCAGTGCCGTGATCCGTTGAAACGTTCATAGTCGCGTGCTAGGCGCGTCGGAGGCAGTGTGGTGCAAAGGAGAAGCTGAGTGCAATTGGACAGTGTTTGTGAGATCTGAAAATATTGTGCTGCCTACTCTGAAAATATCCTGCTCTTTTTCAAGTACGTACCAGCAATGTAGTGTATTGTTCTGCTTGTTGTTGGGGTTGTAATACTAGCACAGGTATTGCTATTTTTAGAGCAATCATATTATTATATCCTATTCCCAAACTATGAGTTTCATTGATTGCCAAGAAATCTTATGCAACATTTTAGACATGATTTCTTTTTGGTCCACGACATCTATATTTTTTAAAGTGGTCACATTTTCAAGAATTCTTGTATTTTTATCCATTAGGAGATTAACCGACCGCACCTTTTTCTTCTTCACGATCATTGGAAACTTTTAAGTGAATATTGGATTATTGTTACAGTTTTGAATTTAAACCGTAACGTAGGACTCGTTTTCCCTTGTAACTTGTGGCAACCATGTCAACTCTGTGTTCAGTGTAAGCGGCCGCGGAAACGAGCAATTTCCTCTTCCATTATAATTGATTGGCGTAATTGCGAGTGGATTCTTTCGCGAATGGCCCACTCCGAGTCGCCGAGTCGCTCAGTCCAACGTGATTACGCCTTTCGGCTAATAAGACAACTAAAAAAGCTTAATTCCATTAGACACATGGGAAAATTGTTTCTAACGATCGTATTCTTAGTGATTAGATATGCTATTTTAACTATTCATAATTAATCTCACCCGCATAAGTTTTTGCATCTTACAAATGCTTAGGGTGTATTTTTATTTACAAAGTACGTTGGTGTTACAGAGGCAGTTAAACACCTTATGTTGACAGTTATGCGCATTTAAATTAAAGTTTAACTAAACATTAGCTGGAGTTTTGCTTACAATGTAACGGTTTCTAGTATTGCTATGCATCCTGTAATTTTCTTGGTTTTATTTTGTGTTCAACTTTTCTTAAGTGCCTGTTTATGCATCATTAGTTTCTTTAACTCTGTTGCCTTCTTATTCTTAGTAAGTATTGGTTCGATAAATTGTTATCTTCCACTTCTGCTATATTTCGTTCAAACGAGTCTTTGAGAACATAGTCCGTGGATGGATTACTTCTTTCTCTTTCGTTGTTGTCTGTTCATTCACTGATTCATCTTTGTTCAACTTAACTATTTAAGCAAAAACTACTATGTACAAATACTACACTCACACACACATACACTCACTCTCAATCTCTGTTGTAAACTATTTAACCTGTTCAAGTTCAGTAACTCTATCAAGATAATGATAAGATCTGATCAGATTTTCTTTCATATCGTTCATGGAACTGACTTCCTCATGATCAGGGTTCTAACCCAGTCAGTTTCCTTAACTTATTCCTTTACGGCGCCTGTTCGAAGTTAATGTGCTGCAATTTTGTGTTACCCTATTATCGAGTGCAGTTTCATTCACTTTATCAAGATTAATTAAACAACAAAGTATGACTGACAGTAATTACTTACTAATTACCCAATGGTATCAATCAACAGGAAGATTATAAACGTCAATGATAACAAAGGAAAGATGGAAAATGTCAACACCTATTGTTAAAGAGCTGAGAGAGCTCCCTTCGTGGAACCAACGACACTAATTAGATCATTTTCTTCATTATCTAGTTATTGACGATAAAGCATTATATCTAGAAATATCAGTTTGTAATTAAAGCCGCGTCAGAGACGAGACAAGTTGTTGTAGGGTTCCGTGGGTTAGAGATGAAAACCTTTTTTTTATTTTATTTTTTAATCACTTACAACTATCATTACAGGTACAACCCAATGCAATAGTGAAGCATACTTAATAATAACAACTTATTTTCTAAAACTTATTACATATAATGTTATCCTTGTGAATTCACTCAGTGTACAAGCAAAAATGTCGATCTCCTCTGCTACAAGGTTAAGGGTGCGAAGCGCCCGCGTCAGGGGCGCCAAATTTACCATATTAGTGCGGCCACGAGGTACAGCCAGTAGCTGAGGTCGCCGTCGCCGCCATACATATCTGTCGGGCACACTCAAACACACCAACTCTAATATGTTGGCGTTATGTATTTTGCCTCTAATTAATTTAAATAAAAAATAATTATTATTATTACTAATTATTTTAAAATTATTTCATCAAATAGGAATTCTGATTAGTAGTAGAAATAGTTTAGTTCTCAAAAAGGAGCTCTTACATCTCTGTAAGACAAAGCCTTCTTCTCAAATAGACAAAGCAGAAAAAATCTAACAAGATTTGAATTAAAACTGTTAACAATAACCCTACACACTTTAGTTAATCTTAGAAATTGCAATAATAGTTGTCTAATAAGATGCAATTAACCCATTACAAGCATACGCCGACATAATAACATTTCTCTAGAATTCTCGAACTCGTGGGAATATTATCATTTGATACAGTTTTCTTTTATTCCCACTATAGTGATATCAAGGTACGGATTTATTAAATACGGATTTTGGAACAATGCCCCCTGTTGTGATTCTAATTAAAAGCATAATGGAACAATAACTTCTATGCGTAATGAAACGTGATGTACCGAAGATCCGATATTTTTTTCAGTTTTTGCTCCATTGTATTTTTCTATTAATAGATACTTCGGTACTTAGCTACGAATGTAAGTCACTTGTACAATCTAATAAAAAACCAAGACGGAGCGCTGCGAACAATACAGTGAAGCATGCTAAAACTACACCACCGCTCTGTGCATACACGCTCACACACACACATTTACAATGACACTACAATCAAACTACACAAGTGCACACATGTTTACGAAACCGGCCTCACGTTACTGTTGACAACGCTCTGTCTTGGTATTTTATTTGGGGTCGGCCCAAACATGTCTTTTTCTACCATACTTTTCTATTAGCCGTCATCTCGGTAGTCACCCCCTTTCTAGCCATATCATCTTTCACACAGTCCATCCATCGTGTCTTTAAAGGGTCTTCCCCTACTCTATACCCATCCACATTCATACTCAAAACTGTCGAACCTTAATTTTTTTTGGCAGTAAATACCCAATGCTGTTTTTTATTCTTTTTATTTACATACTAGGTGCGCCCCGTGGTTTCACCCGCGTAAGTCTCGTTCCCGTGGGAATATCGGGATAAAAAGTATCCTATGTGTTAATCCAGGTTATAAACTATCTGTTTGCCAAATTTCATCCAAATCCATTCAGCCGTTTTTGCGTGATTGAGTAACAAACATCCAAACACACAAACTTTCACATTTATAATATTAGTAGGATTCTTATGCGCCTAAAAAAAGTTCGCAATGTTCTACTATCAAGGATTAATATAAACTCAATAAAATATTTTTATGAGCGCATTTCTCAAGCAGTTATGTCCATGGTAAGGCAAACAAGTTGCTTGTTTAATTACATGAATTAAAACGTTACAAACGTGTTTACAATAATTATAGAATGACATAAAAATAACATAATGAATTGTGTGAATAACATACAAATGAGTATTGAATACTATTTCATAAAGGAACGTTTACATTAGACGCGATTCCTTGCATTGCTTTCATTGACTCCTGAATAGGTGTTGTTTTTCTTTGCATTTTGTACCTTAAAAATCCTTAAAATAAAGTTCATGGTTATGTTTTGCGGCAGTTGAGATTTTTTCAAATTGTTGTTTTGGATTTTGGCTACATCGCAATGATATTAGAATACTATACGTCCAAGGAAGTCCCTCAGGCGTTGAAGTCGGAAGTAATCAA
Organism: Lithophane leautieri; assembly: GCA_949152455.1. NCBI lineage: Eukaryota > Metazoa > Arthropoda > Insecta > Lepidoptera > Noctuidae > Lithophane > Lithophane leautieri. Next base: position 4,990,824 of record OX424462.1, on the reverse strand, counting down.
ATATCCCATGGTATATACGATAACTACACCACACAATATGGCCATAATAAAGCCTATACCTATTTTTAATACTATCTCGTACCTAAACCACAGTATAAATAAGTTACAGTATGATATCTTGGCAGTGACCTTGAAATAATGACCTACAGTCGCTCGGTAGATAAACCTGCGTCCGTGCGTAATTGCCGCGCACTCGCTACACTGAGATTTCGAAGCGTATTGTTTCGGCCGTTTTCTATGAAGATAAAATATTGTTACTTATTTATACTGTGCCTAAGCTCCTGGAACAATGACAAAAAATAAGGCGATCATAAAAAATCATCACGTCACAATCCTTCAAATGTTAAAACTTGATAAAGCTCACCCAAGCAGCATTGTTTCATTATAATTTTCTTTATAAATCTGCAAAACTAATCCTCTTAGCCCACAGAGTGCAATAATTGCAACCAGTCAAAACACTGACTGTCATCCAGAATCTTAGCTGCAATAATAAATTAATTTATTGACTGACAAATCCCATCGCCAATAATACCACTTTAAACGTACCACCCAAAAGGATTCTTACAACCTTTATTTCAAAGCATTATGGTGTGAATTTGCTTGTATTGAACGCAATAACGGTTAGTCTCAGGATTCAATCGGTCCAGTTTAGCTAAGGGCTGTCAAAAGGAGTTTTTATTCAACTTACTTTTTTTTTTCTTTTTTTTCGACATTCCCCGATTGTTCATAACGTTTGTATGGATAATGTTACGTGTGTGTTTTTGAACCGGTAGGTATTTAGGCTTTCCATATCTATGCATGTTATAAAATAAAGTCGGTTTTCGTGTCTGTCTGCGTGACCGTATGTATTTTGTTACGGTTTTCACCATTTAGAACATTTATTCCGAAAGGTTTATGTGTATCTTACTTATATGTTTATGGCACAAAAATGTCGTTGGTTTGACAATCGCTGACTCACTAGTATAAATATCGTCGCTAGTATAAATATAATACCTACCTACACAGCTTGTACTGAAAATATCATAAATAAAAATTAGAGGGGTTAAATAATAGTTAGGTAATTGCTCAAGTTCATATAAGTATATGTCACAAAACGACATAAAAAAAATATTACTCGAAATGTGTTTTGTTTATTTTTATCTACCATAAATAGTAATCATAGTTCTAAATATTCACAAGATTCCAATTATCTGGAACATAAGAACCCATTTCAATATCAATAGATATTTATAACCTTTCAAATTACGACAAATTGCTCTTTCCCCGAATAAAATCAATCGATCTCTAATTAACCCTTAAATGATCGCAGCATTAAAATTATAAGGAACAATTATTAATTATTATAATAAGGCCATCAACATCATCCACAAGAAGTTTCAAGTGCACTTAACTCAATTAACTTTACAAGTTCTGCGAAATTATAATAACTACTTATAAATGATAATAGGTTCATAATCAACTATTAATAGACAGATACAATGCTACTGCATTCAATCCTTCATTGAATAGTGAATTTTGACCAAAGAAAGGATGGATGGACTGTGTGAACGATGATATGGCTAGATAGGGGGTGACGGCCGAGATGACGGCTAATAGAGAAGTATGGAAGAAAGGGAAATCTTGCGCCGGCGCCAAATAAATTAGGATTAATTGCAGGAGAACGATGATGAATAATGAGGGGCTCGTGGCTAAGAATTAATAGCCGCACGAGTCGATCAATCAGGTTAAGCTACGCCTGCCGCGGTTGGTCCGTGGATGGGTGATCATCTTTACATACCGAGACCCCTCCGTGCCTCGGAAAGCACGTTAAGCCGTTCGTCCCTGCTGTCATTCGCAAATCTTTGACAGTTGTTACGGGTCGTCAGAAGCCCGAAAGTCAGACAACCAGTCTTACCAAGGGGTATCATGTTACTCAGTAAGTGGGTTGTGGAGGTCAGATAGGCAGTCGCTCCATGTAAAATACTGGTATTCAGCTGCATCCGGTTAGACTGGAAGCCGACCCCAACGTAGTTGGGAAAAGGCTAGGCAGATGATGTGGATGAATGATGGAATAGTGAATTTTCCTGTCTTGTTGGTCAGGAATGAGTAGCATGTAACAAGAAAAGTGTTAATTTATAGAAAAGAGAGGTGGCCTGAAGAAAAGATGGATAGATTGTTTGAAAGATTAGATATATGCTGGGTTAGGAAGGAATTTTACTAATTACTTTGCACGGGTCCAGTGCTAAAGGCAGCGACATACGACTTGTAGATCGTAGTAGGTTCGAAACCAGACAGGCGCTTTACTTTATGGAAATTATTTCACCACCACATCTCAAAACGGCGAAGAATAACATAATGAGAAAACCGGCATGTCCTAGAACCAAAAAATCGAAGATATCTGACATCTAACCACACGCACTGGGCCCGCGTGGTGGAGTACGGCCCACTCCCTCTCACCGAGAGGAGGCACAAGTCCCAGGAGTGGGAACATTATAGGCTGATTATGCTATAGATACCTACTTTAACTTTCACAGACTGGGTAAGAAGTACGACGTACAATAAAACAAATTATTTAAAAAACAAAAAACCCGACTGCAAAAACCTATAACTGAAAAGAGAAAAACAAGCATTGAACTTTGTTTTATGTAAGATATTGCAGGCGGGGACAAACAAAAGTTACACCATATTTCAGGTTATTGGTTTGCCCCCACCTGCAATACGTTACATAAAACAAAGTTCAATGCTTTTTCTCTTTTCAGTTATAGGTTTTTGCAGTCGGGTTTTTTGTTTTTTAAATAATTTGTTTTCTTTCTAGCTTTTTAGTTTTATTAATCTACGTATTTGGAATATACTCATTACTAGCTTTTATTTGATACCAATATTAATGTAATTAAAACAAAAACCTTCCCCTTTTTTTTTGTATTTGCAGATGAAATATATAATTTTTTTTATAGCCTATGTCACTCCCACAATTAAAACGAACCTAACGACACCTCGTATGTTAAATCCATCAAGCCGTTTAGGCTACAGAGCGTGCCAAAGAAATAGACATACATACATACATACATACTCTCGAAAAACATTACCCTTCTTCTGGGGCAGTCGGGTAATCAGTGATTGGAAAAACATTATACAACATCTTAAAACAACCATTCTTTCATTTCAAAGTCTGTCGTTTAAAACATTATTAGTTAAACTAACACCCTCCTAGTTACTTCCATGACACCGCAAAACGACGGACATTTTATTCATAAGCTAATCATTTAATTAACATGCATAATTAAACGTGTTTAATCAACGTTCTATGAATCTATGATTAATAGGATTGATTGCAGCTGAGTGTACAGTCAGCAATGTAACAGTTTATTACTAGAAATTATTATAAGCTTTGGCAATTTTTGATTTACTTTTGACAAGAAATTACACTAAGAGAAGAGGAGTAAACACATATACCCCTTATTTACAAACGTTGCTGAAAGTAAGTACAGATACGTTTAAACGTTAAAAAATGTATGGCTAAGCGGACGGTAGAAATAGGTACTTGACTTTAAGCATCGTTTATAAATCAACCAGCTGTCTATTGTGCACCTACTACAAAGAAAACGGAAGAAATAATGATCTGAAATACTGGCCACGTTATTCTTTAGCATAGTTTAACGGCATTTTATGAGATATCTTCGAAATCTGTTTGAAGTTTAGCTGAAGCAGTTCTTTCTATTGTTGGGTTTTCACTTTTACTGTTTAGAGGATTACCTCTAAACAGTAAAAGTGAAAACCCGATATTAATATAAATGATATTAATGTTGATATTAATCAACGCCAAAATCTCAAAATAATAATGATTCTGTAAACCCTTTCATCATCAATTTATTATCATTATTATGAAACGCAATTACATATTCAATAGTCAGGAAAATCATTTTCCTGTCCATTGTCCATTATGGCGTGATTATCTTCGTACAACATCCATGCGTTATTATTATTATGCTATTGTCACCTAAAATTATACTTATCTGAAACTAAATTAGTCTGACAATTTCCAATGTTGACATTGGAAATTGTCAGACCAATTTAGTTTCAGTCCTCTTTTCTGGCTTAAATTGATTTATTTATTTTTTTTACCAAACTATTTATACAAATCTACATTATCATTATTCTAAAATAACGCTGCTTGGTGAGGCCTATGTCCACCAGTGGACGTCTTTCGGCTGAAATGATGAGAGACGGGAACATGAATGATGACCAGTGATCGGAGTAGGTAGATTGATTTTTGGTACTTGTATCATAAATGCACAGAAAGAATAACATGGATAAGCCATTTTTCCGGAAAGTAATTCCGGTATTTCCAGATTCAATTAAATATTGTTAATGTTGGTAGTGATATTATTACTACTCAATTCAAAATTTAAAGGAAGGTATCAAAACTAAATTAATTCATTATTTATCTGTTGAATAATAAAAACAATCGAATTCCGATTTTCGATTTTTTTGAGGATGGCAAATCATCAAATGAGTCCTTCCACTCTGGCAGAATACACAATTCATATCAATACAATTCCTACATAAGTTCCGGTTTTTTTTTAATAATCCACCAATTCCGGAGGAATGTCCATATTAATATATACGTTTCGGATCAATGGCCCCAGTTCAATCTACCTACTCCGATCACTGATGATGAGGGACGGGTCGAAGTACAAGCTAAGTAACGCTCACAGAGCTCGGCTTAAGTCTCGTGTCACTTCGTGTTGTGCCTTCTCCTTTATCTGATTAGTCTTTTCTTTTGCACGATAACTGCTAACACAACTAAGTGGCCAATTCGAAGCCTCTGTCTGAAGTACAATACAAAAAGAAAAAAATGCTAACTGTAGTAAATCGACTTCAGATTATGGTGTAAACCATCCCATACCAAAGTGAAAGTCTTGATCCTGTTTCTAGCCCCTGAACACACACAGACAGACATACACAAACACCACTTATGTCAGCGAATGTTATTTAATTTATGCAAGTTGGGATTATTAATATGAAATAGGTACGGATGTTTGCAAATCAGTTGGTTGGCGAGGCAAAAGCGATTAACGTCTCGCTGGCCGATTAGACCGACAGTCGCATTAGCAGTGTTAAGGGTTATGCATTTCAATAGTGAGAAATTAGTATTACCATTGGCAAATCATAGCTTTTATTGCAATAATTCCAATAAGGGGTAATTTTACATGTATACTCAGGATTTTTATTTGATCTGAGATACTCAAACTCAAAACTCAAACAAATTAAACCATTTATAGGCATTTTTGAGTTTTCAGGGAGTCGGTCATTCAGAAATATGAAGCCGGTTGCCCATTCCAGAGCGAAGTAGGCTATGGAGAAGAACGGGCAAGAAACTCCATGTACACACGGCTACACATCAAGCTATACATTTCCAGTTTATGCTGGTCTCGTATTTTATAGGATTTCCGTACAATGCGAGGTCAGCTTATACTGGAAATGTATAGCTTGATGTGTAGCCGTGTGTACACTCTTTTAAATTATATCGTTAGAAAAATAATAAATTGATTAACCAATTATTGCGATGTAAATAAAAAAAAATTGGTAAAAATAGACGAGTTTGTTAAAAGTTTGGTACTTAATGTATTCACACGAAATTCCTATCTAACGTTAGGTATTCTAACTACATTATTATTATGATGGCCTTTCCATAATAAGTGGAATAATTGGAAGTTCTCAGAACAAATGTCACAATACTCTAAACATTATCTGTCAGGGTCACATTGTATCAATCAATTAAATTAATAAATATTAATTCCATTATAAATCACATTTACAAAGCAACCACGCAAATAAAACACTATTCAACCCGTGAATGGCCGGGCCACCTAGAGAGATCCTAGTCGCCAATTCTCCGTCGTCGTCGTCGTTATCGGTCCTATCGGCCTCTCCCGCAAGATTTATGCGCGTCATAAACTTGACGCATATCGGCCGATAATACGCCCGTCACCGCTCGAATCGCCCCGGGAGCGTGACTAACACATCGCCTCACGCACCACACAATTTCCAAACAGTTCTACAACATCCATATTTGAAGCATATACGCAGAAAACGTGATTGTTAGAAAAAACCAGTGATTAACTTATTTTCCTCGTCAATTCAATTTGCTACAAAGGCTATGTAGATTAAACCGGTCGACCCCTCTTAGCGAACGGTTAACGCTCGAAGGCAATAGTAAGTATCAATGTGAAGTCAGCGTGCGCATCTAATGTCCTTACACAAAGCTGCACTTACGTAGCGGGCAAACGATCCCATAATTACGGGTGTGGAGTGCGCAGGCGCGAAGGGCGATATTTGTTTGCAATTAGTGCCCGCACGGGAAGGCGATGTCCGGACGTCGTCGGTAATTTATGGTTGCGCGAAAGTACCAAGTTGAAAGTGAGGCCGGGAGCGCCCGCAGCTGCCGCTATGCGACTGACATTTCCGCGCGCATTCTAGGGTTAAATTGCACACACACCGTTCGTCAAAACTGATGAATTGATGATGATTGGAATAATTGTGATGAATTGTATTGCCTACGCGTGCCAAAACTTACCGTATTTAATTAGATAGTCCTTGACGAATTAAATTTAATCTTACAGTAGGTATGTTTTTTCCGACTTGAAAACCTGGCTCTTAGTAATTTCGTGACCATTTTTTTTTTTCATTTTTATCCTTAAACTCGCTTCCTAGTATGACGTGCCTACTTAATTATAATTAGATCTAAATATTGCGATCTTTTCCATATTTAGATTAAAAACAATGACCTTCCTCCTCAAATTGTAATTTATACACTTCATGAATATTATTTTATGATAAGGTAGTTCCCCTTTTCATGAAACAGTAAATTACCTATTATAATTTTATTCTATGATTCACGCAAGTGTTAGTGCTTGCCTTCAATTATGTCAAAGATTAATGCAATTAGCATGTTTTTCCAGTAAATAGTTGCAGAGACATTAACGACCAATTACTATTTTAATACGTCATACCTATATTAATATGAATAACTCATGCTAGATGCCTAAGCATCAATTAGCATTAGATTAATGAATAAAAAAAAAAGTTTATCTGTGTAAGTTTATTTTAATTTTATTTACAGTTACACCAGCTGTTCATCTAAAGTATTCCTTCCACGTTTCAGCATTTTTAGGGTTCCGTACCCGAAGGGTCCGTCTGTTTGTCAGTGTGCTGGATCTCATGAACCGTAATAGGTAGTTGAAGTTTTCACAGACTGTGTATTTCTATTGCCGCTGAAAGAACAAATACAAAAAAATTATAAAGCTAATAAATTAAAGGAAAAGTGTTTTAATCGGTTTTTTTTGCTCGATCTTTATACGGTACGGAACCCTTCGTGTGCGAATTGCTCGCATTTGACTGGCTTTAACCAATAAAAAGTAAAAAAAAAGTAATGATATTTACAACACTCAGGACAACCATCGAAATGTGATAAAAATGCAACGACTGACTATCACACAATCGACTAAGTAGTCGGCACTTAGTTTTAACGCCTTAAATACTTTTGAACGACTTAACATTCACTTACAACACGCTAGTAAATAAAAAACAACAATCGTATTTTTTTTTGAATATTTACTTCTCCAGCTACTTTATCATTGTTAAGGATGTGAAATAATGATCTATCCTGTAATAACAATTAACTTTATCTATGAGCAAGCACTTTAGCGTGTTTTTCACGCAGATGAGGCCAGCAGTGTTTTAAGCACCAATATTTCTTGTCACCTTAAACAATTAACGAACAGTTGTGGACATCCGTGAGAGTGTACATTAATGGCTACTTGAAATTGCAAATGTGTCTGTACCTTTGTCTGGCCGCGTGTGGAACAAATAAAAATAATAACAACCGTAATTGTCGATTAGCACGAACGCCAGACGTGTGATCGAATTACTGTGAAATTAATTTTATACGTGGCACAACACTATCGCGCCGCGAATAATAAACGATTTAATGATGTTATTAATAACGGTTATGAGATCAGCTTTAATAGTGACAGAAAAATAATAGCAGGCATTTATGGGTTAATTGACTATTCATACGAAATTAACTTAGACAATAGTATGTTCATTTTCACTTTATTTATGTCAATGGCGTCCATTAACACCGCATTCTGAAGTTATTATTTATTTAAACTGAAGTGCTAAAACAAAAATAGATTTCATATTTACATACATAATAATGAGATGTAGGTACCTACGCATCACAAAATTTGCATGCAACAAGAGTAATTTTGAACTGCATTTTTTTTTTTGTGGATAGCTATTTCCTTTTCGATTTCAATTTAGTAAAAATCATGACGCAACGATGTCTATGATTATTTGAAACACGAGTGCACAGAACTATCGATCAATGTTTTTACCAACGTAGTGAAGATAAAATCAACCCTGCGCGCGCCGCGCACCGCAATTAGAACTCATTGAATTATTTTTTAATTTAGTGCGACAACACACGCACTCAGGAATTTAATTTCCTTCCAAGTGAGCAGTATCTATTTTTTTTTTACAAATTACCTTTATGTGTTCATCTACCTACGCCTGTTGCATTTCTATTTTTATTATAATATTTGTATTCCCTATTTAACGTTCTGTAACGTCATATCGTTAAAAAGCTGTTTAATTAACTCCGTTAAATATCGGTTTATTATTTTTGAATCGACATAATTGTTGCAAAAAAAAAATGCAATTTGCCGCGCATTCTCTAGTTAAAATAATTGACAAATAAATTCGCTCGGTTAGTAGTAGTATGCTTTTGAGACATTAAAAATTTCAATTATACACATAATAAAATTAGTCGTTTGCTACGTGTTCCTATTTATAGCTATCTATAATTTAAAACATTTAATAAAATTAATTAAGATCCTGTTATCAATTAATTAATTAATTACAGGACATGTACATTTACTTTTATGAAAGGCGGCACATAAAAGTATATACCTTGAATCGGTAGCTCGTTTCAGTACTTAGTAATTATTGTACGATACGATCTTATCACCAAAATATCGTGATTGAAGTCTATTTAGATTTTAAAACAGATAAATACTGTGTAGTTGCATAAGGCAACACTGATAGATAACGTGTTTACTCTATGCGCAATGACTAGAAATATTCTACTATTATACATGTGTATAGGTATACACGGCTACACATAAAGCTATACATTTCCAGTTTATGCTGATCTCGCATTGTATAGGATTTCCGTACAATGTGAGGTCAGTTTATACTGGAAATGCTTGATGTGTAGCCGTGTGTACACATACTTTACAAGCACTTATAAATATAATTCTATAGCTATCAGTTCTAGTCTACCATGAAATAAAATGGTGTACAACCGCTTTAATAATATTATCGTCATGTATTATTTTTCATTTATTAATAGTGCGATAATTCAAATGAGGAATACAAAGTGCGTAAGCGCAGAGTAGGTTACGTTTTTTTTTCTCTACTCAGGGGTTCATTTCTATATATTATTTCTATAAAAAATGCATGAGCAGTATGTAGGCACGACGTAAAAAAAGGTGAAAACCATTTTTATTTTTACAAAAAAAAACTTCGGTTGTTATCTCGAACGGTAATGGCGCCAGCAAGTACGCGGTATCTCTTTGTTTCAATATTAATAAGATAAAACAATGAGTAGCGCCGAAAGGTGTGTAATGCGAAAGTCACGCCTACATTTAGAGTTGGGCCATTACGATAACTACCGTGTTTAAACACTAGTAGAAGGTCTTCTTGGTCTTACTTATCTGTAATTAACATACTCGGTATCGCCTTAACAAAAACATAACATGGAACAGCTGGTTAGGAAAAATATGTTTTTGAGAAGAATATCAATTTGCATTGCAGATTACTAGATCAGTATTGCCGTCAGTCTACGCAGCCCTTCCAATTACACTCACCACTACTCACAATATGCATTTTATGAAGGTAATTAATTTGCACGCAATTATTTAACAATTTTACTATACAAGCACCAACGGCCACAAATAATAATTAAAATATTAAGAATAAAAGAATTTATATTATAAATAAAAAGTTAAGTTTACCTGTCGACTTGACCCCGTAAGTTAAGGGTTAACGTCGCCGCCATTTTGAATCATGCGTACGCGCACTATCTCTTCCTCAATCTATAATTGCATCGAGAAAGTCCCACTTTTCCCGCGTTTTTGCACACCCTATCACGTAATTCGATACAAATTACGGATGTTGATATTATTATTACATTTATTATAAGAAAATGCATTCAGTACCTATATTTTTAGTACTAAGTTATTAAAATACATAATAACTATTATTATATCAGTTTATAAAAGAACATAAACTGTTTTACGACGGTTCCTATTTGCTGTGAATCTCAAAGTTATGACTTGTTATGTTTTATGAAGTCGTTTAGTACTTCCAGTGTTATTTAAGTTGGTTTAAGTTTTTAACCTGACTTTATGTGCCTATAAAGTCTTTTAAAATGGTAAAAAAGTGTTATAGGTTCGTTCCCACTATGTTATCTATTGACGATTTTTGCGGCTGGACAACTGTGTTTTCAAGCTTAAAAAATAAACAGTTCATTTTCTCCAACGACAGACATTGTGACGTAAAGAGCACCCTTTACAAGCTACTACAAAATCTGGAGACAACAATACCACATGAAAACACTGGCATTACTAATACATCGAAATACCTAGTGCTTTTTTTTTCAAACAATCTAAGTAGGTATTTACTAGTGATGGGCTAACTTTGGGTTTTGCCAATATTTAACTAGCTATAGTGACTAAACTTTTGGATATTATTTGATTGAATTGTCCCACGTAGACTGGGAACGTCAGAAATAAGCAGTTTAATTAATTAATTTATCTTTTTAAACTTTACACAAACTAAAAAGGTACAAAGACGGAGTCATTGCTTTAGGCATTCTCTACCAGTCAACCAAGAGTGGCGAAGAGAGGGTGGTGTAATTTACTGTGGTATTGTCGTTCTCCACCTTGTATATTAAGAGCCTTGCAAATGCATCATGAAAAATAAAACAGAATAACAGGCACTTTTTTAAATCCAGCCAAATATAATTATTATATCGTCAATTACCGTCTGAACTGTTCAGGTTTTTCTTTCATCATTTTGCAGTTAAACGTCCCAGACCTATCGTTATCCTGATTTATATACTTAAATAAAATAACTTTTAAGTTATAACACATTTCAATAACGACATTCTCACAAAAACATTATTACCTATGCTTGCAAAAACATAGAAGGAACAAAAACGCTACGATAAAGCAAAAACTTACAAAAAGATCACGTTATTTGATTAGACCTAATTACATTTCTGGTCGTAATTAACTTGCACGTATCATTCCCTTTGTTTTATTAAAAACAGATACCAAATTAGCGACAAACCCCTGCAACTGAAAAACAATGAAATCTAAACCCTATTGTCATGTTCTTAAGAATAATAAACGTGTATGTTGTCAGCAAATTGAGTTTGTGAACGGTAGATGTCTTAGGCTGAGATAAGCCCGCATACTATTAAGGCATAATTTACGATGGAAATTATGGCGATTTGTTAATTTTATATTCAGCAGTGTTATTAGATGGCGACGGATCGTTTAGGTGTCTCGCAAGACTATTTGTGGCGTAGTTAGGATTAGTTTTTGGATCATAATAGTATAGGTTTGAATAGATTAATATGAATGTTTAATAATTTGGTGTAAAGTCCACAAAGGCAATATTTTTTAATGAAACGGTGTTGTGTCCTCAGTATAAAATAATACTTGGAAAATCAATCAATCTGCCTAGCCTTTTCCCAGCCATGTTGGGGTCGGCTTCCAGTATAACCGAATGCAGCTGAATAACAGTATTTTACATGGAGTGACTGCCTATCTGACCTCCACAACCCAGTAACTGAGTAATACGATTACCTTTGGTAAGACTGGTTGTCAGACTTTCGGGCTTCTGACGACCCGTAACGACTGTCAAAGATCCACGAATGACAGCCGGGACCAACAGTTTAACGTGCTTTGTCACCCATCAAACTCAAAGCATTTATTTCAATTAAACCATTTACAGGCACTTTTGAATTGTCAAAGAGTCGGTCAGTTAGTCAAAAAGTTGAAGCTAGTTGCCCATTCAAATTCGTAGATCTCTATGGAGAAGAACGGGCAAGAAACTCCAAGGACACTCTTTTAAAAATGTATATAGATATTACAAAATCCTGGGTACCATCCTGGGTACATCCACCGACCAACCCCGGCAAACGTAGCTTAACCTGACGGATCGACCCGTGCTACTGTTATTACTTGGCCACGAGCTCCTCCACCTCCTCCTATACTTGGAAAATGGATGACCATAAAAGCTACTACATTGATTCAGAGATCGGATTCAATCAATCCAGAATACAAAAAATATGACAGTGTAGACATTTCTTTCCCAAGTCAGTTGCATTACATGACCACATGTTTCCAGTTTTGCTAGATTTTTAGCAGTTTCCAAACTGCCTTACTTTGTCGAAGCTTGAGATGACCACATCACTTTATAATAGCCAGGCAATGTAACTTCTGGAAGTTAATATTAACTTTACGGTACTCAATTATTTAATCTCAACACGTGCCTCAAGTACTTATAACAATGAAAAAACTACTTCCAACTTATACCTAGGTCATTATAAATAACAATTTACCCTATGCGCACTATTTAATATAATTAAATTATATCAAATAAAGGAAAAATTAGCAAACAAACGTACAATCACTAGGAATAACTGTAATTATGTAAAAACCCAAAGGAAAATGGTGTTCGCGAGCCGGTGTCACGACCCGCACGCTCGCAATTAAATAATTATAAATAATCGTTGCCCACGCGCATCCGACAAAGACCCCAACGATTTGCTCTCGAAAACTCGATATAAAATCGCTCTGCTATAATTATCTCGATTGAAAGTTGCTACAAGAATGTGGAATTGTGACTAGGTGGACTCATGAGCTGCTGATGGTCGGAAGGAGTCATTTGAAGCATTGATTTGTTATGGGAGATATTTGGTCAAACTATGGAAAGCGGAATATCCATAAAATTCTCCATTCCTACTAATGAAAATGTGGAATACTATCTTAACAATTAAGGGGCCATGAGCACCAACAAAAACAGAACTCATTACTAAAATACCATAAACAAATTATCCGATACAACCTTTTTTCAGTTAAGGGCTTCTTTCTATATACACGGTCTAGATGTGTCTGTCTAACTGTGGAAGATTTTCGTCACGATTCAAAGAGTCCAAGTCAACAGCCAACCCTTGCACTCTAGAAGGTTGACCTTAGCTGACATGCAAGGTTAGCATCATCCACGTGCACATCCCACTTTGTAACATCACAACATAGTTGAAAAACCAGCCAAGTGCGAGTCAGACTCGCGCACGAAGGGTTCCGTACCATTATCTATAAAAAAGGCAAAGAAATCGCGTTTGTTACGAGTATATGGGAGCCCCCGGAATATTTGTTTATTTTGTTTTTTAGTATTTTTTTTGTTATAGCGGCAACAGAAATACATCATCTGTGAAAATTTCAACTGTCTAACTATCACGGTTCATGAGACAGACGGACAAACAGACAGACAGACAGCAGAGCCTTAGTAATAGTCTCATGTCCGAGGAGAGGAGCCGCTACTACGGGTCACCACGAAGCAGGTTAGATCGGTGATTAGTAGTATGAGTAGGGGTAAATCCCCTGGGCATGATGGGCTGAGCATAGAACATTTAAAATATGCGGGCATGCATATGCCGAGGGTCCTGTCCTTGTTCTATACGATGTGTCTCAGCCATTCGTACTTACCGGCAGACTTAATCAAGACCATTGTAGTACCCATCGTAAAGAATAGGACAGGAGACATCTCGGACATAAGCAACTATCGCCCGATCTCTCTTGCAACTGTTATGGCTAAGGTGTTGGACAGTGTGCTTGACTCTTATTTGGCAAAGTATGTAAACTTACACGATGCACAGTTTGTGTTTTGCCCTGGTTTATCAACTGAAAGTGCTATTCTAAGTGTCAAGCACACTGTCAAATACTACACTGACCGTAGGACACCGGTGTACGCCTGCTTCCTTGATCTCTCCAAGGCTTTCGATCTCGTTTCTTATGACATGCTTTGGAGTAAATTGAGGAGTAGGGGTATACCGGTAGAACTGCTTAGTGTATTGCAGTTTTGGTATAGTAGCCAAACAAACCGCGTTAAATGGTCTAATGCGCTCTCGGAATCATATGGATTGGAGTGCGGGGTGAGGCAGGGTGGTTTGTCGTCTCCCCGGCTCTTCAATCTATATGTGAATGACCTCATTGCCAAGCTCAGCAACATGCGTGTCGGATGCAGGGTAAATGGTGTTAGTTGCAACAATATTAGTTATGCGGATGACATGGTGCTGCTGGGCCCGTCGCCGGGGGCGATCGTGGAGTTGCTAAATGTATGTGAGACCTACGCTGCTGAACATGGACTGGTCTATAATGTCAAAAAATGTGAATACATGGTCTTTGGGGTCGCTGGTAAGTGCCGGGAAAGTACACTCGAACTTGCCATAAGTGGTACCCCAATTCGTAGAGTGACGAAGTTCAAATACCTTGGGCATTATCTTACTGACGACCTCAGTGACCATGGAGACATTGAGAGGGAGCGTAGGGCTCTAGCGGTCAGGGGTAATATGTTGGCACGCAGATTTGCTCGGTGTACTGATCAAGTTAAGATAACGCTTTTTAAAGCTTATTGTCAGAGTTTTTACACCGGTAATCTGTGGGTCAACTACTCGAAAAGGTCGCTGGATGTTCTACGCGTCCAATACAACAATGTTTTTAGGATGCTGCTGCGACTGCCGCGTTATTGCAGTGCCTCAGAAATGTTTGCGGTAAACCATACCGATGGATTTCATGCCATCATCCGCAAAAAGACGGCCTCACTCCTGAGCAGAATAAGAGGCAGTCATAATAGTATCCTGAAGGCTGTGGCGGCAGATAATTCCTCCACCATAATAAGGCAATTTGTGAGAAGACTCATACTCTAGTTTCCACTTATCAGTGTCTGGTGATGGTTGGTCTCCTCATAAATTCGTCTTTAGTTTAAGTTACTAATAATAGTGTTTTAAGTGCCTGTTACTAACAATTTATGGATCTCTTAGTTGTCCGAATTAAAATGATTTTATTTATTTATTTAATAGTGCCCCGTTTTACCCTTTGGGTACGGAACCCTAAAAAAAGACCAATGATTCAGCAATGTTATTCAGTTATTAATTACAGTAATAAAATACAGAGAACAAACAAGATTGCTCGATAGTACTCGATTGAGTCGAATACTAGGAATATAATCAAACATTAATTGTGGCGCTATTTGCCGCAAATTGCCCCACATTATGTCAGGTGCATTATCAGGTTAATTGCATATATCTAAAATTGTAATCCTAATAGAGATAAATATCTATTTGAGGAATGAGGACAGGCTTCGACATTTGTGATTGCATTTTTATACTGCTTTTATTTTGTATGCTTTTATGTTTTATACTTAGCGCGCTAGCTCAGACCAAATAAAAAACCAAAAGAGCGCTGTCAACAGTGACGTTAGGCCGATTTCGTAAACATGTGTGCACATAGTTTGGTATAGTTTGATTGTAGTGTCATTGTAAATAGTTGTAAATGTGTGATGGTGTAGTTTTAGCATGCTTCACTTTACTGTTCGCAGCGCTCCGTCTTGGTTTTTTATTTGGTCTGAGCGCGCGAGTTGGAGGGTTAGGCAATCAACAAAGTTGCTTCATGCAATATCATAAGTCCAAAAAGGTGAAGTTTGGCAAGCATAAGATACAGTGCGGTCTGTTTCTGGCTAGATTTAATCTGGATGACGTAAGTATTTTACAATAAGTACTAAATTAATAAATTTATATCAATCAGCTGATTGCTACCATTGATTTTTAGACTTCTTGTCGACGAAATAAGTACCTATATCGTTGTGCAATGTAATGCATTATAAACTTAGCATAAAGGCTCTCGCAGACGTCCGTCAAGTCGCGCCCGTCTGCGAAAGCCTTAAATCCTTCTATGATCTCCCATCAATTTCTACCAAGACAACATTATTCCAAATAAAAAAACAACTATTTAGGTAACTATGAAATAAAAAAATTATTCCAGTTTCCGAAAAATCGATTTAGTTATGAAATAATCCTCTATTTCTTGATAATCATGACTGCATTGCTGACTGTATTGCTGCCTAGTTATCAACGGATAACGGTCGACAGGTATCACTCATAAAGGAAGTATACCTAATTTAATGAATAATCTACCCAGGTAACTAGGTTACCAGTTATGACTCACAGACAGATTATTAACTATGGCAGACAGACTCTTGCCTCAGTTTCTATTAAGTAAGTATTCAAGATTGTAGCCTGTATTTCCCCGAAGGGTTAGGCAGAGGTGTACCTATAGTACACCCACATAAAACAAGGTCAAACATTAATCTGCATAATAAAAATGAAATGCTGTTCATTGGTAAGCGCATTTGAGAACGGCTGGATCGATTTGGCTACTTTTTTGTTTTAAATTGTTCTTATTCTAAATAAAAAATTGTCAGGATACTTGGAAAATTCGGGAAACCTGAAAGTACTTTTTTGTATGGGGATTGAGGACAGGACACCCGACACCCGAACTGGACAGGAAGTCTGTTGGTTAGTTCACCATTTGCGAGAAACATGAGGCAACTGAAGGTGGTAGCAGTAGAGAGAGAACTATAAATGGCTAAAATAACAAATATTGGATAGAGAGGAGAGGACTTTAATACCACATGTTGTAAGAAGTTTAGAGTGAGAATGAGAATGGCCCGAGAATGGAGGAAGACCAAAGAAACGATAAATGGTATGTGAAAGGGGATAGATATAGCACGCGTAGCATGACCACCGTAGAAACGGGTTTTGTCGACGGAAGAATAGACAAATAGACAGATTTATTTTTCCGTCGACAAAACACGCCATGGTACGCTTGTTGGAAAGACTGTTGATAGAGATGTAAATACCTATAGAAAAGAATACATGCATTACTGGCCCCAAGTTGGGCCGTATATTGAGATAATGGCCAAAAAATTATAAAAATAGGCAGTAGCGCCATAAAGCACTAGCAAATCCGTAAGTTTACACCCTACCAAACATCGCTCCACGCGCCTAAAGAAGTAAAGTTTATACTTCAAAAAGTTGTTTCTGAATTAATTAATCACGTAGCCAAGCAAAACACAAGCTCACTGTGATGGTTTGTTAAGAGGCATGCGTTTAAGTGTTAATACATCGACCTAATCATAAAACGATATTAAATCTTATTTGCTACATCGTTGAAATCTATAACTCATTTCCGCCGATTCCTAACAAATATCGCTTCTTACTCATCCTAACCCTTATCTTGCCACTAAAATCAACCAAATCGAGGAAATATTTTGTGCACTTCGCATAAACAGTAAACGCTTCATCAACATTTTCCTCTGAAACACGTCATCGTATTGTTAACATAAGAAACAGGAAACTCGCTAAATATAGATTTTTTATCATATTTTTAATTCTACTTTGTAAAGTTTTTATAGACATATTGTTAACACTAAAATGCGCTTTGTACTACCTATTGTTTGACATGATATCATAGAGCACACGGCAGTGCCCGAGCACGCCACGATCGACATAATCCATAGACGATCGTATGGCCGTATACCCATTTTCTCGAAAGAACTCCGACTACTTTTGAGCATCCTATATCTCTGCGACCCTTATCTCAATGACTATGGTTCTGGCAATGGTTGTTCGTTCGTCTGTTTCGGCTAAACAGCGTGTTTCAGACAGGTGTGACAAATTTAAGGGTGTGGTACAACACCATCAAACTCAACAACTTTCTCCATGGGACCAACATCGTAATAGCGAAAAAATCATCAGCTGTCCAATACAAAACTTCAGTCACTACGATGTTAGTTCGATGGAGAAAGTGGTTAAGTTTGATGGTTTATACCGCACCCTTAAATATGAGATCTTTCTGATGCATGCTGGATAGCTACCCCGAACTAATTTTATTGAACTTTGAACAAAGATCTAACATAACGTTATATTATTCCTGGTATCCCGGAAACTGAAAATTGTTTTGAATTTGGTATTATAAACATGTCATAGGAATGAGGAAAAACAAATGTATGTAAAATATTCAGTGTATGACGCATTAACATAACAACATCACCCTTTATTCCCTGAAGGTTTAGGCAGAGGTGTACCTTTAGTACACAGTACCCACACACACATGACGCACTTATTTTCGGAAATATATCTAATATTAATGTATGTTTACCATGATTTTTACATTTCGGGGGAACAGGAACAGAATTGGAAGACCTTTTAAATCAGACAGAAATACCTAACGGAAAAGTCACGAGAGAATGTTTTCACTACGTCATGTTCCGTATGGTACCTACTTTCTATAATGTTACACTCTAATGATAATATCGCAAATACACATTCACGTTCTTCCCATAATTAGATAGCTTCATTAAAATCTATTTAGCGGTTTTTGCATTACTTATGCATTGATGAACTTCACTTACTAATCTTACTTTCACTGTTATATAAATAAAATGAAAACTCATTTATATGTTACTTACAATTACGTTCTTTTTGTGAAACATGGGAAATTATTATTATTCTTGAATGATTTTTCCACGTCGGCGTCGGTGTAATCTCAGTCGTAAAATGTATTTACAATCTTTTGTATTGCAGATTCGATGTCATAAATTCAATATTGATATGACAGTAGCATGCAAAAGGTTAATTGAGAATTTGTTCGTAATAATACAACCTGAGTTTCCTTAGAAGAACTTTTCAGACACGTTTCTTGCATGCTAGAAAAAACTTCTGCATAACATCATCATTGTCTGGCCCTTGCTTATCTTTCTTTTAATTTATTTGGGATCAACGTCTTTTTTTCTTCCATGCTTCTCTATTAAACTCGCGACAATCTAAGAAGTCCGTTTTGACGTTTCGTTCTCGTACATGTACTACAACGTTATGCCTTGAGAATCAGTTTTAATCAATGTAGATAAGTCGTCGATTACAAACTCTCTAAGTATGTTCAATCGATATGTCTCGAGAATCAGTTTAAAAGAAACTATGTTTTTTTTTCATCGCTACACAAAGCATTTTTATAGCTGTCAAAACGGACTTCTTAGATTGTCACGAGTTTAGTCGTCATCTCGGTAGTCACCCCCTTTTAGCCATATCATCTTTAACACAGTCCATCCATCGTTTCTTTGGCCTGCATATTTAACAGGAAATTCATTTATTGCATTGATTAAAATCTGACATCAGCCACCGTAATTAGTTATCAAAAGATTTTTCCTTTTTAATTGACTTTTCTAATCGACCCAATTCCCTGATGATATCACAAATGGAAACCGAAATACAAAATGTAAATTAAAGAAAAATAAATGTTAAAATCTGTTATCGCCTCCCAATCGGTCTATCAGGAGTCGATTCTATTATTTTCAAGATCAGAAACGTCGGCAAATCGCCCAATATATCTAAATATGTTATCACCGATTACAGTCGGTATTGTCATCTAATCAGAGCATCTTATCTTTCGGTACTTTTGTTGTTAGATCAGATTTTATTTGTAAACTTAATTAGATCGAATACTGCATTACCCAGATACGAGTAATCTTATAATTTGATAATCTAGATTGATATCTTTTCGGTGCCTAATTGGTTAATCAATATCGCGAACTTGGTTTGTCAGATAAATAAAAGTGCCGCATGTTTGATAAACGCTAGATCTCTTAGAGTTCCGTGTGTTGATTTAAACAAAACCTATTGTCAATGGATTATCTACAATAAATCTAAATTGGACAAGCATTGTTACCATGTTATGTACTAAATGGTCTATGTAATCTAATGTTGGCAAATCTATGATCTGTTTATTCATTGAATGTAATGGGATTAGTTTTGAAATTGATTAGAAATGTGATCGTGACTCTTTCCTAGATGTTTAATAGGTAAGTAGTATATTATCATGGTTAAATATGATAGTGAAGTTTGAAATTAACCTAAGCAGATAATATTTATTTTATTTTAGACAAACTGTTTCAGTACCAACTGCGGATTGGCTAAAACATGAGCTATCGTATTCGTAGAACTCGTGCCGAGATGAAGAAATGAAAGACTAATGATAAACATGTATTAAAATTAATGTTGGGGTGTCGTATAGTACACTTGTGCCCATCGCTTCGGGGAAACAAGGCGTTGTTATTTTTTACGAAAACTTGCATTCTTATGATAAACATATTAATCATTTTCATTACGCACAAGCTGACGCGACATTATTATGTTTTTATGAAAAAACTGCAGGACCACTCTGGATATCGAACTCATAACCTACACTCATAGAAATTTTATAATAATATACTGTAGACTTCAATAGATTGCTATCCTAGCGGTGACGCCCATATCTTTTCTGTGGATGATCGGTCCAACCTCTGTAAATAGCTAAATGCCAGTATTTTACATGGAGCAATATCAAATTGTACACTAAGCTCTACACCACGAACTTTGTCGTCTGTATTTATGATGTCAGACGCCTGAAAGTTCTGGGTCGTCCCAGAACGATACCATTCTGTACCCTAATTACGTAATTCACTATCAATCAGAATTGGAATCGGTTCGAAACAAATGTCTAATCCATACCCTTCATAAGTTCGTTAGTTACGTTGTTGAGCAGATTTTTCTTTCATACTTATTAAAAAAAATCTATTTCTGGTCGATCGTGCATTACGTAATAGGGTACTGATTGCCAAACTTTCAGGCATCTGAAATCGTGTCAATCTGAAAGTCCAACAGGCTGAAGTAATCATGGCGTAGAGCGGTTTCAATAATTATTTAAGAAATGGTCACCCATCACGTCTTTAACCGCGCGAAACACAGTTTAACGTCGTCACAAATTTTAACCACGCGGTCCTCACCCGCTAAATACTAAGGTCATAAAGATAAGCAATTATATATGAATAGAACAGCTACATACATACGTAATCCAATTCGCTATGATAAAATCACAAAGGAATTGCAATATCAAGACTTATCGCTACTTTGTTTAATAGAACAAGCTCATTCACAAACCGGCCACCATTTATGAGCTACGTCAGTGGGAAGGAAAGAGCACGAAAGAAGAAAAGTGACATGGGATTGAGTGAAAGTGAGTGATTCATGCCATTTGTGATGCCAAACGGTGATTAACGTTTTTGTGATTTAAAATTGCGAATAGTTGAGGTGATTGACAGTTTTGCTAACAAATTAATTTCAAAGTAAAAGTGGCGGAGAAGTAGGTATGACCTAAATTACTCTTGTATCGCTAATTATTTTTCCAATAATTTATTTAATTAATTTTCTCATTTTCCTTTCAAATTAAAGATCACGGCCTCTTTTCCCTAAATGAACGATTTAATCGCCCTTCAGTGATTACATACGTTCCGAAGTAAATCAAATTAAAATGATGGAATACGTGTCACACTCACAGTCAAATTAAACCAACTCATTTTACCACTGTCAGCACATGCAGAGCATTCAAAATGTAGACCTTCTCTCCTATGGCCGTTCCTCTTTTAGGCATCCCGGGAGAAATATGGGAAAGCCCCCAAAAATTTGAATTTAGGCCTTTCCAACACCTTGGATAAGTATAGGTATCTGGTCTTTAGAATCCATTTGATACTTTTGAATCCATTCCATCACACAGCTACTTCCTCCAGCAATACAATTATTATTAAAATTAAAACGTAAAAGTCTCACTTATTTTAATTAAAATAAAGACTTCCGTGAATACGCGGTAATCTGCGAGTTTATTTCTGTAATTTGTTAATTTAATCGCACGCGATCTCTGTTGGTTGGATTTAGTTGTTTTTATACTACTTTTTAGCTGATTTCCGTCGGTTTACGTCATTTGATATGAACAATTTGCTAGCGGTGTAACGTTATTGTTCCTATTTCCTAAGCAAATTTAAATGCAGCAGAAGGTACCGGTGTAAAATCTTCAACATTACTTTTTCGAGTTTGATACTTTTCATGCTGACACTACACAGTACACACCACTTTTTTAGGCGTTTTGACGACGTAGTATCTGGTATTATCATTCGGTTTGACTTGACGCGGGCCGAGCGATAGATTTTCTTAGAGCTTACAGTTTGATTGTAGCAATGTTATTTCAGTCTTAGAGATATAGGGTCAAGATAAAGTAAGATTAGATCTTTCACAAATAACTTGTGAAGAGCGGTGGCCGCCACATAACGGCTGTATTGACGGCTGTCATGAAAATAATGACACCGGGGTTTGACTTTACGGTGAACGCTCTTTAGGAAAACTCACGAATATTTGCCCACTTTCAACTCACCCATCAATCCAACCTCTATGACCCAAGACAACACCCTAATTGCATAACACACGTTCAATTACAATCTGAATTTTATTATTTTGAAAAATATTGTTAATCCGTTGCTTCATATGTTCAAATCTGCTCAACAACATATATAACGCAATGAATGTTTTTGAACTGTCAAAATGAAAGCTATTGCTACTGTAAATATGTTACACAATTACCCCGTAGAACCGAACAAAATCCACACAAGAGCAAGCAAAATCATTACAAACAATTATAAACGTGTTGTTCTCCTCTAGCTCCATTATAACTGTTCAATTATAGACATAACACCATAATCAGTGACCAATTAACTTAATGCCATTAACTGAATTAAATGACACAATTGATTACTAGAAACGGAGGTCGGAATTATCGGTAATCGTTTGAAATCACGATAGTTATTTTCTTATGTTGGTTTATAAAAAGATTGGAGTTGCTTTTGTGAGGTTATGATGTGGCAGTGCCTTTTGATAAGTAAATGCCACTTTTCTGTGGATAATCCACAGAAAAAATCATGAAGGGGTAACAAAGTTATGGCACCCTGTATACAGACCAGACCAAATGGGACAGTTTACCTATAGCTATAATTCGATTTTTATAACTGTGCGCTTGGAGCTGTCAAAGTCATAGGTCTCTAAGTCATAGGTTGAAATAGTCTGTTTTTAGGGTTCCGTACCCAAAGGGTAAAACGGGACCCTATTAACTAAGACTCCGCTGTCCGTCCGTCTGTCTGTCTGTCCGTCTGTCACCAGGCTGTATCTCATGAACCGTGATAATTAGACCGTTGATGTATTTCTGTTATTGCCGCTATAACAACAAATACTAAAACACAGAATAAAATAAATGTTTAAGGGGGCTCCCATACAACAGACAGGATTTTTTTGCCGTTTTTTTATACAATGGTGAACTCTTCGTGCGCGAGCCCAACCCGCACTTGGCCGGTTTTTAAACCTCGTAGATTAATTTGCTAGGTGCAAATGTCAAACTCCAAATTGAAAAAACAAACAACAAACACTACAACAAAGACTAATTTGACATTTCAAATGTCAAATTAGTCTACGAGATTAGAAAACAGACTTTAGTATTGAATTCACCCGCACGCTCCTCAGTGCCCCGACGCCTCTTAATTAATACGGTTTACAGAACTCGTGTCGTCTCCACAATTCTGCCATATTATTCGTTAAGTTGTTATGGTTATTATTTAAAACTGTAACATTTGGAGGTTTACAGGCGCACATTTATAAAAATCTGGTTATAACAGACTGCAATAGTGTGCAAAAAAGCCTCTTTCTTAGTCAGTCACTTCTAGTACCTACCAAACATGCATGCCTGGTTAATCTTTTGACCACAACATGATGTCGTACAGCAAAACAGTAATTTGCCACGTCTAAAAAACACGGAATTAAATATCATTTACTTGCAAAATGAAAACTCCCAACAAAACTGCCATTTACATGAAGATTAACACGTCAATTTCGCCGCAAACCTTATTTATAATTCATCGCCGCGTTTGTACTGGTCGTGACACGCGGCGCTTAAGCCGACCACTGGTAATTAGCAAACAAATTGATTCCAACGTTAACCTAACTAGTACACACTATTACACATCAAGCTATACATTTCCAGTATAAGCTGACCTCGCATTGTACGGAAATCGTATGCAATGTGAGATCAGCATAAACTGGAAATGTATAGGTTGATGTGTAGCCGTGTGTACATACGACAAAAGAATTTAGTATGCAGGCAGTTAACAAATATGACATGCGTCATATGCA
Organism: Lithophane leautieri; assembly: GCA_949152455.1. Classification (NCBI taxonomy): domain Eukaryota; kingdom Metazoa; phylum Arthropoda; class Insecta; order Lepidoptera; family Noctuidae; genus Lithophane; species Lithophane leautieri. Next base: position 4,966,610 of record OX424462.1, on the reverse strand, counting down.
TTGATATTCATGTAATGTTTTTATTTATTTAAAAAACACACTATAACTTCATCATAGACCCTATTAAAAGGGAGCACTCCATATTTATAAGATATAATAAAAAAACTGGACTGTCAAAAGCAACAGACTGAGTAAAGCAGTATTTTACAGAAAAAAAAATATCCTGAATCAAATCCTCGGCAGTTTAGATACAGATCACGGCCACAACTTTGCTGTAATTAAGTTAACTGCGCACATAACTCATTGCTCGTCACTACAAGCCCATTTATATGTTGCGCAGGAGTGTGAAACTGTCCCTAAGGTATAATAAAGTTCTATAACATTACTTCTCTATTATTTCTAAAAAAACAAACTTGACAGTTTAGAACTCTATACTCTATAGCCGGCTGTCAATACTTTTTTCGCTTGACAGCTTAAGTAAGCTGTAAGCTATAGCAGTCGGTTCACAAGCCTAGGTATTATCTGATATAATAGCCCTCCTATAAATTACAGGGCTATTAGAAACAATGTAAAAACTGTCAATGTGACGTTAATTCACATTAATCTTAGTTTAGTTTTGCGTCATTTCTGTAGAAAATATTGAACTTGCTTTGTTTTTTTAAATTAGCTGAATGAATAGAACTATCAAAATTGTTATTTTTTAATATCATGATGTTTTTTTTTTTTTTAAGTAACATCGAATATAGACTTTTACAGGGATTTAGTTCCCGTGAATGTCAACAGAAAAGGGACTTTCCCAAGGGCAATCACATCATCTCATATGAGGTACTATTGACGGTTTTTTATTTGGTCTGAGCTATTGACAAATCCAAAGAAATAATACAAACAACAGCTAAAACCTATAAATAGTTTGATTAGCTACCACTTATCGGATCATATCAAATTCTTAATTGATAATAGTATAACTCTATAAATTACTATAAGATACGCTTAGATATATTCTATAACAAAATATTTTTTTAATTCATGAAGCTATGCAATCTTTGTACAATTTGGATTCACCTTTAATTCGCTAATCAAAAAGGACCAAATAAACCTAACTATACCATTTTTTTTACATTTTATCAAAGCGTTATTTTGAATACCATTCTTCTCCTTTTTCAGATTACTTCACCCAAAGCCAAGAGTACCAGAAGTACACGTCCGCCATGGGGATTTCAGAGCCCCCAAAGGACGATTCCCCACGAACGACCCCCGAGTTGTCCCGAGCTGATCAGTCACCCTCTGAGCGTCCCCCTCCAGGGTCCGCAGACAGTGACGATGCGGATGAGTTCGCACCCAAGAGGAAGCAGAGAAGATACAGGACCACCTTCACCAGTTTCCAACTTGAAGAGTTGGAGAAGGCTTTTTCCAGGACGCATTATCCTGATGTTTTTACGAGGTGAGCTGAATTTGTGATATCAGGAGAAGATCCTAAGGCAGAAAATTGCTCTTTCGTTAGTTAAATAGACTGATGACCAAAAAAAAGTGACTGGTTAAGTTTTGTTTTACTGCATGCGTAGCATGGCCACCGTAGAAACGGGTTTTGTCGATGGAAGAATAGACAAAATGACAGATAAACGATCAAAATCTGTCTTAGTATCGTCTATTCTTCCGTCAACAAAAGCCGTTTCTATGGCGGTCATGCTGCGCGTGCAGGCCTTTGGGTAGGTTTAATTCCAACTTCTGTGCGAACAAAAAAAAGTGACAATAGGGCTTATAAGGGAAACTATGGAGTACAAAGGCGTATGTCTACATCATCATAGAAAAGGCATAGAAAAGGTGACACAAGTACTTCACCTACATTAGGTACATAGCATTGAAATGAAAAAATACGTGTTAAATTACCAGCTAATCCTAATCCTCCTTAAATACTAAATGAATTCTTGAATGAAATCACAAAGGTGTGGTGAAAACTTTTCTACTTATCAAATATTTATCAATCAAATAATCCGGCTCTTCCTTATTCATAATAGGATAATGACGATAAAATGGCCGCTTATAAGACATTATGTTCTTCAGTAAATTAATTGCTACAGGATTATCATATTCATAATCCATCGTAAAATGAACTACATAAGATTAACGTAACGTTTTATCATCCATTTATGCAATAACTATAGCAATAATAAATAGATTACACACGGATTATAGTTGTTGGCTTAACTGTCTGTGGTACAGAAAAAAAAACAATTGTCAACGACATTTTTCCCGCCTTATTCGCCAGGATGACATTCCTGCACGACGACATTAACTGACAACAACAACTTGGTTAAGAATTTAGTTAACAATTTCATTAGTGGGTCGGTATGTAGCCATGTAGTGAATAATAAGTTAATTAGGGAACTTGTAACTGTAACATATTCACATGGTCTACAAGATGAATGAGAAGTATACGTGCAATTGGTCTATTTTTTTGCAGAGGTATAAACAATATTGTGACAACTTCTTTGTTTCAGAGAGGAGCTCGCTATGAAAATCGGCCTAACAGAAGCGCGAATACAGGTACCTAACATTCCATATCTTAAACAGTTTTCTCTCGAAAACGGTTTTTTTTAAGAAATATGACCGCAGTACACACAGGTATTACAAACGTTTTATCTCAGCTAAAATCGTCTACTTACTTTCGTATTATTATTGAGCTGTATAAATGGTACATTCGAATATTATGTACAACAAAAGCAGTATGAAGCTGCCATGTGATCCCAAAAACCACAAAAGCAGTATGAAGCTGCCATGTGATCCCAAAAACAAAAAAACCCGTATGAAGCTGCCATATGATCCCAAAAACAACAAAAGCCGTATGAAGCTGCCATGTGATCCCATAAACAACAAAAGCAGTATGAAGCTGCCATGTGATCCCAAAAACAACAAAAGCCGTATGAAGCTGCCATGTGATCCCAAAAACAACAAAAGCCGTATGAAGCTGCCTTGTGATCCCAAAAACAACAAAAGCAGTATGAAGCTGCCATGTGATCCCAAAAACAAAAAACCCGTATGAAGCTGCCATATGATCCCAAAAACAACAAAAGCAGTATGAAGCTGCCATGTGATCCCATAAACAAAAAAAGCAGTATGAAGCTGCCATGTGATCCCAAAAACCACAAAAGCAGTATGAAGCTGCCATGTGATCCCATAAACAACAAAAGCAGTATGAAGCTGCCATGTGATCCCAAAAACAACAAAAGCAGTATGAAGCTGCCATGTGATCCCATAAACATCAAAAGCAGTATGAAGCTGCCATGTGATCCCATAAACAAAAAAAGCAGTATGAAGCTGCCATGTGATCCCAAAAACCACAAAAGCAGTATGAAGCTGCCATGTGATCCCATAAACAACAAAAGCAGTATGAAACTGCCATGTGATCCCATAAACAAAAAAAGCAGTATGAAGCTGCCATGTGATCCCAAAAACAACAAAAGCAGTATGAAGCTGCCATGTGATCCCAAAAACAACAAAAGGTGAATTCCGTTCCGGTAATTAAAACAAATTATAGTCGTAATCTCATCTCAGCCATAATCAAAATCAATATCAAAATTTTACAAAAATGGATGACAATTAGAGCTATTTTTGACAGATTGAGACTGAGATTAGAATGCGAACGTCTTAAAAATACGGAAACTGCCCCCAGAAATATCATATCTACTGAACGACTGTGTGAACGGGGCCTTATTCTTTTCAAAATATAGAAAACTTGTCACCAACTCCATATTAAACCCGCCATGAGTCTTCCTACCGTAAAAAAACGAAGTTGAATTCCAAGTAACTCATAAACTTAAAAATATACTTGGAGTCCCATAAAATAAGTGTGCCACATAATTATTTAACACACAATAACATTCAGCTGGTATCTCATTACGACACAATAATTGTGGCGAAGGACATGTTCATATTATTGAAAATGACCTATTCTGTTTCCTACGAACGGATAATGTGGGGCGATGCGACGTAAGGGGAGCACCAAACTGACGCGATAACGTCAAAAGACGCGGCATGACATGAAAAACTTGGAGATTTTTTAACTGATATTTTATTAAAATCATACTAGCTTATAGATAGGATACTACAATTGAAATTGAAAGGTTTTCTGCTATGACTTTTGAAAATTCAGGAACATTTTTTTTTTCCCAAAATTAAAAAGTAGTTACTGAAAAGTTGTAACTTATAATTAGAACAACTCATATCAAATTGCTTGCTTTGATAGTACCTAACTTTTTTTCAAATAACCCTGAACAAAACAAGCCCTAAATACAATCTTTCAATTATATTGCACAAATCAGCTGATATGCAAACAAGACTAATTGAATAAAATAAATAAATTACAAAATTAAGCACCCTTTCAAAGTTGCCGTAATCACAGCCAGATTTAGTGTTATCACTAGTCTGCACTCAAATGCTCTAGAATTTATTGAATCTAAGGCTTGTTTACCGCTTATTAACTTACACCAGGGGCCCTATTATGAACTCTTATTTCCAGGCAGTTTACGGCATAAACAGAACTGCCTTGCAATTTCGTATTATGAACTCGTCAAGCAAGCCAGTCAACGGTCACGTGACACCCTGGCCGCCTTCTGCCCGAATATTGCCCGGCAATTTCGTACTACGAACGTTCGTTTGACATTTCTTGACATACTAAAACTGTTATTATGTAACCTCACAATCCATTCAATAAAAGCTGCTTCAGAGGACCTTTTATTGAATTGTTCTGGATTTATTTGGCGAAATTATTCGAGCGTTATCCAGCTAACATAAAAAATATCAGGTGTAACGAATATGTACTGTCTGAGTTTCTGGAAACTCTAGAAAGTGGCACTTCTGAGTGATAAAAATACCGAAACAACGATCAAATTGTAAAACTCCCACAACTTTTCCAACAGAACATAAGTTAGTCGCAGACGAGGGCGAGAACTCTCATCCACTCAACTATGTATAATAATTAGAACTGCCTTTTAATATCTTGTTTATTTATTTTCATACATAATTATACTTTTTTAAATATTTTATAAAAGTCATTAAATAAATCATTTGAAAATATAAAAATAGATCCGCCGGTATCGAGAGCAGGGTCTAAGATCAGTGGTTAAGGCTGCAGGACAGGAACCTCCTCACAATGCGAGCCTTATTTATCTGCCTTCTGAATCAGGCCCTTGATCCAACTGCATAACGAGAGCCTCGAGAGCTGTTGGTCGAGGCTTTCGGCCATGAGCCAAGCCATTGGCCGTTCCGACAATCGGCACAATGCAATGATAGCCGAGCTCACATTCCACATGTCAACAACTGCCTTTAATTCTAATATTATCATGATGAAAACTGATAATTAAAAACACTTGAAAACACCACACGGTGGTGTGGTGTAAGTATTTTCATCACCACCATATCCATCCCTAACCATATTTTCGTTTATACTTCGAATCTATTACGTACTTAAAATTATACATTTGTTCATTTATTTGTGCAACAATGACAACAATACGTACATGAAGTTGTCAAATTCCCCGCTGAACTTCAAGTGGAGTACGTTCGGAAACTTAATCGCGCATTACAATTTGCAACCACACAAAATTATTAAATGAATTAATAATATAGCACAATATACATTGCGTTCATATTTTAACCTACTTTTAGTAACTAGAATGATATAGAATTTATAATTTTTTCATAAAATACATGATTTAAATAAAATCGTAACTTACCGATAAATATTTGATTGTGTTTCTGAATGTTTCGGCAAAGAATTACAAGCCAGCCATAGACAAACTACCCAGCGTGAAATCGGTCAGAATTACGAATGTCATAATACGAAATTTAACCATGCAGGGAAATGAATTGCCTGGAACTTGCCAGGTTTTTTTAAAGTTCGTAATAGGCCCCCAGCACCCAAGGCGCAGGCGCAGCAAGGAATACATTACCTCAATCAGCGTTGAGTAGATAATCAGTTACATAAACATAGACCTGTTTCTTGTAAACAACGGGAATTAAAACATCTGTACTTACTTTTTTTTAATGAGTTTTTTTTTTAACTTGTTGCCCGTTTATGGGGAAGACAAAGGAAGTGTATGTATACTCCATTTGAAATAAGATTATAGACATTTAAAGAAACGTTTTTACAGCCCGTTCAACCGATTTTGACTTCTATACCGTAGGCATAACGATGGCATTAAAAGCAAAAAAGGTTACACAATACCAACTGTCTACTGCAGTTGCCATTTGTCATGCCACTAACACAATAGAAGTCAAAATCGGTCAGCCAGTTGTGAAAAACACAGGGTAGTGAAATAACTCTGTATCTAGTTATTAGCAATTCATTAGGGCTACGTTAGAAGAGATTTATAAAAAAAAACTAATAATAAGAGAGTTCATGTTAAGTCAAGGAAATTAATGTTGACTTAAATTATCCGTACATTGAAATCACAACTATCACGCTTTGATAGTAGTATCATGAAAATGGCTATCAATCAATCTGCCTAACCTTTTCCCAACTATATTAGGGTCAGCTTCCAGTCTAGGCGAATGCATCTGGATAAGTATTTTACATGGAGCGACTGCCAATTGACTTCCACACAGTTACTGGGATACACGATATCCCTTGGTAAGACTGGTTGTCAGACGTTGAGCTCCTGACAATTCGTAAATAAGCTACAGATCCTTGTATGAAATTCGCTTAATAATTAATTTCCTTGACTGTACTACTGAAAAACAAATGCCTATAATGAGTGTCCTTTGGTAAATATTTTTGAATGAATTATTAGCCACAGTTTGTTAATCACTTGAACTCGCGTCAATCCGCACGAGCCCTTATGAAACGGTATCAGAGACCAGATACCAGTGATACCACTAATTCCCGTAGTTCCAAGGACCTGTCGCGAAACCTTCAATCAGACCAGACCGAATCGAATGAGACACAGAAACCGACTGTAGTGATAACTATAATAAACTACTTCGGACATGGACTAGGGAAACGAAGTGTGTTCAAGATGGAGGAGGTATTTTACTCGTTACGGTACTGCATGTAGTTCTTCCCAGTATAAAAAGCACTGGGGCATTCCCTTTTCATTAAGAAAGAAAGAAAGAAAAATAGGTTTATTTGTCACAGAAACACGTGCATACAAAAAGATAACTAATCAGAAATATTAAACAAAATAGATCTAAATACAAATGAGTTTACAGATAAGTAATTGACATCTGCACGTCATGACTGTGACAAGAGGGCTTCCACTCAGCATGATGCTACGCTAAGGGGGCCCACAGCACAGCGCTGATTTTCTTTGGCCACCCGAAAAATACATACATTAGAATCACTATACAAATAAGTATAGGTATAAATAAAATAGGTAAATGATAAATGATCGCCACGACTTCAAGTGAATAATAAAGTGTGGCTAATAATTCATTGAAAAATATTTACCAAAGGACACTCATCATAGGCATTTGTGTATCAATAGTTCAGTCAAGGAAATTAATTGTTAAGCAATTTTCATACAAGTATCTGTAGCTTATTTACGGATTGTCAGAAGCTCAAAAGTCTGACAAATAGTCTTACCAAGTGATATCGTGTACCCCAGTAACTGTGTGGAAGTCAATAGGCAGTCGCTCCATGTAAAATACTGGTATGATAAATGATTTATTTCTCTAAGTAGATTTGTACAAACACTTTTACACGTCAATGACCTTTTTAAAACTAGATGAGGTCGGCGTTTTCTATCTACTATAGAAGAAAGGAAGAAACAAACTCAAACTCAGAGGTCACAGTCTCTTTTAAAGTCCAGACATAATCTTGGTCAAATTATGTGAAGACCATGTAGATTGTTGTCTGAAATGGTCTTTTGAGGAAAGAACCAGACAGATTGTGTGGACCTGTCCAGTCAGTACACGCATGTCAGTAATCGTGCAGCTCAACTCCGAATGGAACCTACGCGTAGCATGACCGGCATAAAAACCGGTTTTGTCGACGGCGGCGGGCGGCGGAACAATAGACAAAATGACAGATTGTGATTGTATAACTGTCATTTTCTCTATTCTTCCGTCGTCGGCCGGCAGTCGATCAACGAGGCAGTCAATCAGCCCGTAAATACCTTTCTGGTTATACTGAAAGATTGGTACCTATTGCCAATATTATTGCATACCCAATTACCCACGTCATTAACGTGATAATTATGCAATAAGCAACAAGGCGACAAATACAATTTAATCATAAAAACCTCTAAGGTTCTAAAATAATAATCCGCTGTTATGTTATCTTCAATTATAAATGTAGATTGTGATATAATTGTTTGAATAAATGTTTATGTATTAATTGATATTAATACAAAGTGCGTATTTATTCCATATTTAATACTTTATCGTATGACCCCGCAGTGCTATTGGCAGATTTTTTAAATTTTTACGACTTTTTACAGAGTCATTTGCATAGTTGTGCTTTTTTAAATATTCTATAACAAATTAAAAAACAGAAATCACACGAGTTTCCATCGTAAATGACGCGTTTTACTAATAATTTAAATAAATATGAAGCAAATAGTTGTTTAAACTTGCATCTAGGACATCATAAAATTGAATGAACATTCCTGAATGGGTTTTTTCTAATAAAATTACCGCTTTGCACTTGCCTCATCAAATTAATTGATTAAGCGCACATAAAACACAGCTAAGTGTCAGATTAAATTGATGTATCCCCAATTACTATAAGTATTGCTAATTAAATTGTCCTACAAAGTATTATTTGTTGGGAATTTCTTGTTTCATAGTCATAAATAATCAAATCAATCAATTTTCTTTTGCATTTGTCTACTGACCCTTAACCTACCACCGTGCAATAATATTTTTGTATAATCCAGATAACTTTTAGGTTAGGTACCAAAAATCGTAAATAGTCTCACCGCGAATCAAAAGAGGTTAGGCTCTTTTGTTTCAGCCTGAACATAACAATATCTTTTTTGTGTAAATAATATCATAACTACTGCTCTCAAAATGGCGAAGGAAAACATCGTGAGGAAAACGGCGTGTCCTAGACCCAAAAATTCGAAGACATGTGTGACATCTACCAAGCCGCACACTCCCTCTCGAAGAGAGGAGGCCTGTATCCCAGCAGTGGGAACATTATAGGCTGATTATGCTATAGTAATAATTAAACTCATCGTCATCATCATGAGCATGGGCCTCACTTTTCTTGTACCAAACCCTCCCCGCCCCAGTGCCAGTCCCATGCAGGGGTGTGATTCTGTAAGACCTCATTCTAAACTTCGAATCTGAATCCGCTGTGAGTTTCTTGATTGGCATTCTAAAACTCGGTTCATACACTAGCGCTACCCTTGCGAGCGTTTCAGCGAGTTGAACTAAATTGACCGTGACAATTTGACAGATAAAGTATGAGATGACGTAAGAAGTGGCATTCAGTAAGGTAATCCCCCCGTCACTTCGACGCTCACTTCACACTCGAACCCGAACACATTTTAAACCTTATGCGAAGTGAGAGTGAATAGCAATGTGAGATACGAGTTGTTGTTTGAATTTTACAGAATCGACGTACCGGTTCTACCCATGATTTGGTATAATTAAAATACCTCCTCCGTTTTAGCAACTCATCGCTAACTTCGTCACTTCTCGTTGCCCGAGATCTTTTAATAATCGAACTAAACCCACACTTATTTGTCGCAAAATTGTATTTTGTTCACAATCGATGCGATTATTCGAATACAAATTAATGGTACACAGGATAAAATAATCGAGTTATACAATGGATCGATATAATCCGTAGTGTGGAAGAAAAAGTTGCACGAACATCAACCATTTCTCCCTAATTAGTATTATAGTGAAACTGTCCGTCAATTCGGGTGAAATTATATAGTAAGTACCTGCATTGCTATTCTGTAAACCATCTCACCGTGAAAACTTAGGTGAAGTGAGTGTCATCGATACCTACTGATGTTAAGGCAATGACAGTTCACTTTAAGCTCACTTCACCTAAGTTTTCACGGTGAGATGGTTTACAGAATAGCAATGCTGGTATATAGGCAGAATTAAAATTTTCCTTTATTACTAAAAGGAACTAAACAACGGAGCCGCAGGCGCAATCCATTAATAAAATGCTCAAACTACAAACTAGCTAGTCACCCGTTTTGGAGTTTGACATTTTATTAACTACATAATTTAATAATGTTTTTTTTCCTTTGCAAATTACAATGGCGTGTGTGTTTTATCATGTTTATTCTATGTATCAGCTGCTCATTGTCACAAGTTATGTACCTACCAACATTTGAACAGGCGTGTTTATGACAGACCCTTGAGAAAAGTAGTGAATTGTAAAAATAAATTTTAGAAACCTGTACATACCTACAGTGGCTAAGTAATAACAGCCGCACGGGTCGATTCATCAGGTTAAGCTACGCTTGCCGGGGTTGGTCCGTGGATTGGTGACCATCTTTACATATCGAGACTCCTCCGTGTCTCGGAGAGAACGTTAAACCGTTGGTCCCGGCTGTCATTTGTATATCTTTGACAGTCGACGGGTCGTCAGAAGCCCGAAAGTCTGACAACCAGTCTTGCCAGGGGGTATCGTATTACCCAGTTACTGGGTTGTGGAGGTCAGATAGGCAGTCGCTCCATGTAAAATACTGGTATTCAGCTGCATCCGGTTAGACTGGAAGCTGACCCCAAAATGGTTGGAAAAAGGCTAGACAGATGATGATGCACATACAGTACACCCACACACTCCTATGACTATGAAATTATAAGAAACTAGCTTCCGCCCGCGGGTTCGCCCGCGCGGTATGTCGATAAAAAGTAGCCTATGTCCTATCTAAGGCTCAAGACTATCTGTGTACCAAATTTTATTTAAATCGGTTCAGTAGTTTTGGCGTGATAGCGCGACAAACAGACAGACACAGTTACTTTCGCATTTATAATATTAGTAAGGACGAATCGAACCTGCCTACGTAATTTGCAGTCAATTACACTTTTAAATAGCGGTCTTTTTGACCACTAAAACTCTGTACATATATTCGTATACATTGTTGCATATCTTTACTTTTAACCATAGTGCGAAATATTCATTGGTTTAATTATTTAAAGTACCTTGTTATTATAGGAAAAACAACTAGTCACAGGTTTATTACCTTAAGGGCCGATTTAACCAAAGCCAGATAAATTTTATTCGGGGAATAAAATTGACGTCTGACAGTTTTTGTAAGTATAGAAAATCTGTCAAAAATTTTATATTATCTCACTGGATTAGACTATAATAGGGATAAAAGTTTGGTCGAATTCGCCCTAAATTGTATTTAGTTAATAAGAAGATTATTAATTAGCAGTATTGTTTATGTCTAGGATGTTTATCCACCTATGTTGATTGGCTTAAGGTGCTTTCCGAGGTACGCGGGTATCACACCGCCAACTCCCAAACACCAGGCTGTTAGTATGAAATTCCTAATGGAAAAGCCCGGCAACACTTTCCCCGACCAGGGGTAATATTATGAAGTAGTAATTATTTCACTGCGAAAACGGGATGGTGCTAGCGGCCTTGTCTAGCTCCATCTCTCTCTCACACTGGAAAAATGGTGGCATTAATACTTCATAATAACCTGGGAATCAAAATCTGCAGATAGAATGCAGACACAATCCATCCATCTTTTCTTTTGCCTTTCTCTCCATCAACATTTATATTCATCACTCTTTTAGTCACATGCGAGCCTTAATACAATTTTTAAACTCCTTATCAATTTAACTAATTCTACCACTGGTGTTACCGTACCGTAAATCTAAATACCCCATTCCTATAATTTACGGACCGTTATTGGTTAAAATTAAAACTCTTGTATCTTTAACAATAATGAAGCAAATACCTCATAGGTTTATATAGTAAACCCTCCCTCATGCGAAGTAGCTATCACAGGTAAAATTAGCTTGCCAATCTACTTATATGCCCAGTTTGGCAATAAAAAACGGTACCATTGGTAAGCAAAACGATTTGTTTTTGTTTATAGGAACCGAGCATAAGACATTTAGCTCAATTATTTTAATGCATAAACCAAAGCCATTTCAATCTACAGCATCACTTAATGCCCACCGAATGAGGCGACATCTTTACATACCTTGCATACATGATACGACGCTCTTAAGATATTACGACGTCTTCAGACCAAACAGCTACCATCCATTTAAGTAATAGGCGCGTATTTTTCAAACCCTTGTTTATTAAATGAGGTCATTAGCAATTTTCTTGTATTATTACCAGCTGATTCGATCATGGTGCGGCTGGAGGCTAAGATTGCGCTGCGCTGACATGCCTATGTGGAAGAAATTTTGTTGAATTAAACCTGTACTGAGAGAAGCACAGAACCTGGTCGAAGTGGCGGTGCTTGGGGGAGGCTTATGTCCAGCAGTGGACGTCTTTCGGCTGAAATAATGATGATTGTGAAGCCTTTACTGTATCAGTATTTTTATTCGGCTTATTTCTGGTAATTTCTTTGTTATAAAATAGCTATTTTGTAATAAAATTGATCGCGGTTTAAAAAGTAAATTGATTTTGAAACACTAGAATGCTCGTTTCCGTTAAATTCTTACCTAAAGACTAAATTGAGAATGCAGTTTTCCAGTGCACCTGATTGTACTTAGGGCACAGATAGTTTTCAGTTATTTTCATTCCACTGAATCTACGATAACCGTTTTGAAAAGTAGATGCAGCTGATGTAGCAGGATTGTCCCAAACGAATCTCAAATGTCGAGGCAAGGCACTGAGCAATGAGTTTATAAGCCATCGGCATCCAGCGCAGTTTTAGCGCTCCAGCACACTCGGTCGCAGCGCCGACCGGCCGACGTGGTCATTACCTTAATGCGCGACTCTGTTAAGCTATTAAACACGGCACCTGGGACGCAGTCGGTGCCTTTTTGCACCCACCAGACCCGCATGCCGTCAGCCAGCCCCACACCAATTACAACATTTATAAATTCGCGGCCTCAACGCCGTATGAAGTCATATCCGTAATGGCCATTGTAAACTTAATAGATCATACCACCATGCACAAATTCCAACCATAAACACTACCCATTAAGGCTTAATATGAAACGCCAACCATCACCGTAAACATAAAACGTTTCTTGTTTATCACAGCATCCGCTAAAACCGCATCGACATTTACAGAAACGCGTTTAATTTTTTACAATATACCATTTATCATAAGTGAATTAATTTAAATTGCCATAAAAATAACAGTTTACATAATGGCTGTACGGTTCGTGACGATTTTTTTCGTGTCTCAACATTTTTGTACGTGCATAAATATTTCATGCTATGATAATCGACCTTTTACTAAAGTATTGAATTGTGAACTTTTTGCTGTAAAAAGCTGGATTTTTGTTGCCAATAAAATATGATGGCTGTCAGTTTGAATGCTGCAATTAAAATTTAATAACACCGTAGGGCATAATTCTACAAATTCTAGTTTATTGCGTCAATAGAGACATGATATTATGTTCCGAGTTGCTCATTGAATGGGCAATAAATCTAGTGAGACTAGTGAAGCTCGCGACACGCAGCTTATGTCTTTATATTTATTAAATGCATCTATTTCTTGATAGAAAACGCACTTAACTCAGTTAATTCGCATTAAGATAAGGCTCGGCGCAGCTCACGAGTATGAAAAATTTGTTTCTTTCGGTACATTTTTCCTCGTTAAAACTCACTTACGGCGCAAAGGACTGATGTTTTTCTTCTCAGGGCAAACACATAAACGATTGTAAAAGACATCTGACGAAATTATGAAATAAACATGAGTTTGTTGAACAATAATTTATTGTTGTTATAATATAATAAATATCAGTTCGGGTTGCAATATTTTACGACACGTATGTCGGGGCTACAATGTAAGAGACAGTTTAAGGATCTGTTTAACATGTTTTAATACATTGTATTAGAGAGATATTCAACGAAATGTATTGGATGATGATCTCATTGGTGTAGTCAGCATTTATATAGACATTGAAGGGTACACAGGAGAGTGTAAACAAAATCGTATTTATTGTTCAAGTTGTCACTTTTAACGGTCACTGCTTTCGAGGTAATAGTCAAGGATTCACCACACTTGCCAAAGAATGCGATCGCTATGGCTTCATAGGAACGTAAAGCGACACAGACCTCCTCTCTGTGAGGGATAGTGGACCGAACCACCACGCCTAGTACGGGTTGGCGGATGACACGTGTCTTCGAATTTTATTTCTAGGAAAGGCCGGTTTCCTCTCGATGTTTTCCTTCACCGCTTTGAGAGCAGTGGTGATGAAATAATTTACACAAAGGAAAATGCCTGTCTGGGTTCGAAACTATGAACAAAACTCGTAAGTGGCGGTCGTCGCCACTGGGCCAACACTGCTCTACAATTTTATAACGGGAAAAAAATAAATTGGTTCTTCTATAAAAAAATAACACTCCTGCCGTCTGATTATGATATATGGAGAAGTTTGTATCGTTATTTATCGAGTTAAGTATAACTGCGTGTTCGGTAACTGTAAGTTTAAAAGCGTTTAACACCTATTACGGAACGTAACCACGCGTGGTTAGCAAACCAAGAGAAACTAAGTAGTACGTTCATGTTACTAACTCAAGAAATGATACCTAGCAGTCATTTGTGCAAAATCTGCAAATATTTAAGAAATTTTGGATCTAGTTATCTGTTCAGAGAAGCCTATTTCGGTTGAAAACCGTTGAGCTGAAAATAATTCGCCAGCCGGACGTTGTTTTTGTTTTAAATCATACGTCAGTCGTACGTAATTTTATTTCCCCGCACAATGTATAGTAAAACGTTGTATGATACACGTGCTTAAGATGATTTCCGACTCGTGTTCGCTGATACACTCGCTCGCTTCACTCGCTCGTGAATCAAAATGCCACTCGTCGGAAATCACCTACCTTCCGCACTTATATCATAAATAACTATTTTAGTCACCTTACATTCATCTAAATGGTCAAATATCGTGCTCCAAATACTTATTCTCACCATCTTTTCCAGGTCTGGTTTCAGAACCGTCGGGCGAAATGGCGCAAACAAGAAAAAGTGGGTCCTCAGGCTCACCCCTACAATCCGTACCTGGGAGGGGCGGGAGGGGCGCCCCCTCCGTCCGTCGTGGCTTCCATGCCGAACCCCTTCTCACAGCTGGGTTTTGGCTTCCGGAAACCTTTCGATACCAACGCCTTGGCTCAGTTTAGGTGAGTTGTACTGAGTTGATTATCTACACTAATACTTACTACAAAGAGCAAAACATTTGTACTTTTGTTTGATTTACTCGTACTCATCAATAAAACTCACTTAAACACATCGAGAGCCTAGTGCTATGATATCTCAAAAAAAAAAAGTAAACATTTATACTCCAGTATGGGATATCAAAAGGAGGACGTTGTAGAAAAACCACAATGATTAGCTTTGGCAAAATTAAATAAGAAAATTTAAACACACTGTCCTAACTGTCTACATTGTTCTGTCAACAGATACGCCGGCGCACCAGTCCTGGGCGCGCAGTACCTCGGCGGGCACCTCCCCCGCCCGCCACTCTTCAGCGCCCCCCACAGCCTCTACAGCAGCCCCCCCTTCCCCTCGCTCCTCGCCGGCCTGGCCGCCCACCCCCGACAGTCCCCAGACCCGCCCCAAGTCTCACCCCCAATCTCACCGGGAAGCGAGTCACCCCCGACTCAACCTTCAGCTCCAGAAATAGAGAGAAGAAGCTCCAGCATTGCTGCGTTACGAATGGCCGCGAGAGAACATGAATTGAGATTAGAAATCCTAAGACAGAGGCATCATACGGACTTGATTAGTTGAGCAGCGTTGCCCTCCGCTTCGGAGAACTCAAATCCGGTTTCCTAATTGAAGCTTGTACCTTCGGCAAGGCTGGGTTGCCAATCTAGAAATGTTGAGTGTGACGTATTTTTAAAATGTCGGAAATCAGGTTGTTATGATTATGACGAGTTAACTTTTAAATTGAGTTTTTGCCTTACTTTTTGTCACTTTGCCGTTGATATTTTATCTGATAATTTTACTTTAGCTTTGTTAATCTATTTTTTTTTTGGCTGTTTCCTTAGTTCTTATGAAGCTCAATTTATTGTCTTGACAATCCCAGATTAAACTTCTTATAAAACTTTGCAAATTAAATGGCACGTAAACAAATAAATAAAACTGAGAACCAGTTAATTATCTTAATTGTAATTAAAAACACTGTTGGCAGAGCTCTTGAAATATTTCTTCAAGATAATAACAAAAAGTGACAACAAAATTAAATGGCTCAGTACCTTCTGACTTATTTACAAAACGTTTCATTTATTTCTGTAAATTAATTGAATGTATACAACCTATTTCAGTGAACTATAAAATTATTTACATATCCAATATATTTTGGCTAAACGCCGTGTAAGATAACTATTGTAGTAAAAATTAGTACATTTATAATATATGTTAATACTTTTAATGTAAGATGTAGTTACTTCAAATCCGTCCATTATAGGCCTTATTGTTATTTATTGTAGGATAAGTATTTACTAATTTTAAGTTTTTTTCAAGTGATGATTGTGAACTCAAGGGACGTCTCCATGCCTATAGTGTGCCTTTACTCAAAAAAAAGTATTAAAAATTGTTTTTATATACGTAAAAAGTAAGGACAATAAACAGGTTAGGTACTATAACAGTTATTTATTCATATTGTAAATATTAGTTTTGGTCTATATCTGATTTCAGTAAAAAATATCATAATCGAAAGTTTTAAAAAGTTGATGCAGAAGGTAAGTGAAACATTATTCAGTCTTTTTTTTTGGTGAAACTTGACAGGCATGATACTAATTATAAAAAAAATAACCGTAGAATTTCAAAATGAAAACAAGTAAAAAAAAAATTGGTATCGATAAAAAACACAATAAGGTACATAAAAAAAAAATGCTTCCAATTTCTTTTCTTTGGAATACGTCGTAAATATGAGTTTTGCGTGGGGATAGCATACCTATGTTTTTGGTGTGGTGTCGGTTGCCATTTTAATCAATACCTATTCAAAATTGACACGTTTTTGTATTGTTTTGAAAAAAGTACGTTATAATAAGTTGCACCAAAGAGGATTGAATGTAAACCACAAAGTTCTGGTTGAAGAGAAAATTTTAATAGCTGCACAAACCACAGTGTCTTCGCTTCTACTATTTGTTAAAAGGTTAAAAAAACATCATATGGATTATCTTGTATAAAATAAAAGTATTGAAACCTTTTACGCATTTATTTTTTACACAAGAACCCACAACCATTATGGAAATAACGTTGATAGACGATGATCTATGAATTGGAGACTGAGATTGTGATGTACCTACTTTCTGCCTAATATTTTAATAAATAATATGATAATTGGATCCTTTCATTACCACATCAGTATTTATTGCACAAGTTTTTGAAATGTCATTTGGTTTCACAATTAATAATGAGTCGATAAACCATTCTGAATCTCCCTTCACATCAGCAATTACACCGCGAATAGTAGTGCACCAAAATCGATCAAACACACACAGACAACCGTTCAAAATATTCAATTAGTTCAATAAGCACTTTCGTTCAAAGAAATAATGTTCACCTTTCAACATTCTCGATCATCAATCACGATCTTATTACACGTCAAAAGTTGAAAAATATGGCAGCTTACTGTTTGAGGGTCGGGTCATTCATCACGGAACGTTACAACAATGGCCGTACATTAATTACATAATCAAATTCAATTAAATTGTAATTCAATAACATGCAATTACATTGAATGCCGTCGTGGGTAGTTCGGTGCGTGGGACGTTTCCGATTGGCTTATGATTAACCATTAATCTAAAATTCAATTATCCCATGATTTAACATAGTTTGATTGAAAGAAAGCCGTGACTCACGTTTATTAGCTTTTTTCTTAATTTCTACTAAAACTTTAAAGGCTGCTTTCTGTTTGCTGGCGGAGAAATTGACTGTGTCTAATTATAAAGTAATGGTTCTTCGGATTTCTGGCCGGAAATGCGAATCTTTTGATGCTGACGAATTGCGATGACATTTAGGGAGTGACTACCGAGATGACGACAAATAGAGAAGTATGGAAGGAAAAGACATGTTGCGCTGACCACAAATACCGCCGTTTTGCCGCCGTAGCCGTTTTGCGTGGATGTGACGCATGTTTCCCCAACAATTTCTTTTTTTTTTTTGTTTATTTTCTTTTTTTTGCGTCATGTTAACCGCAAATAAACGTATTTTCTTTCTTTCTTCTTTCAAATAAATTGGGATAAGAACAAGAGAATGATGATGAATTGCGATGACTTTACGCAAATTTTGATCAGGTTTTTGGGTTTATAGGCCCTGGTTTAATGCACAAATGCCACAAGGCTAGGTAGGTAACCCTATGGCCCAAATTAAGTTTATGCATCTAAAATAAAAATAAAAAAGCTTTATTCAGTACAGAAGAAAGACACAGAGCAATAAGTAAAAAAAAAAAAACGAGTAACAGATTACATAGGAGCCCTAGGTGCTAGATTTTTACAGATTCCCTGAACCCCACACTAGGATTCCCTGTGTCGTGGGGTCCAGTCTCTTCCCAAGTAAGGGAAACAATAAAATAAAAAATAATAATTAAAAAGTGAAACTTAAAATAGTGAAACTTGGATGAGTCTACGGATTTTCCAACAAGATGCTCAATGGACAACAGCAGAATGCATCTTGTAAATGATGAAAAGTATGAAGACATCATATCGAACGAAGCCAAAAACGAGTGAAAGAACCATTATTGTACTATTATTACTTATGTTTAAATATCAACTTTATAATAATTATATGATATACATAATTCCTGGAACTCATATATACTGTAGTAGTACAGTATAAGTAAATGGAGCCCAGTAACGTCAATGGAAACCAGCGAACCCGTCAACAAAAGGCCAACAAAAATAAATTGGTATTCAAAAATGAAAGCACTTGGAATTTTGGTAAAACACCGTAGCAAAGAATATTTATAGCCAGATAAATAATATTCTACGAGTTCCAAAATCAGATAATAATGAAAAATAAATATGAGTTCGGTTAATTTAATTGTAATCGAATTTTTATCCTTCCGAACTCATCTGCAGGGAACGCCTCCTGACAGCCGCTTATTATCTGCTGGCCTAGGTCATAAGCAGTAGCGGCGAATGAGGTGAAGGGGTTTGACACAATTGACCCCTTGTTCATTACGTACTAGAAATTTTTATACTTAATTAAAAATACCTTGTCAAGGGAGTAGATAATAAAAAAACCACTAAGTGCGTTTAGTTTTTTTTATGAAAAGAAGTGAAACTAAAAACTGCAGACTATATATTGTGATACCACTGAACACTGACGAGGTGCACCTAGCTTCTGACGTTTCATAAGTGCCCATGTAGGTTTATGTGAAATCAAATATTTTGATTTTGAGGTAGGTACCACTGTAAATTGCACCCGTCTCAGAAACCAAAGGTGATATTATGTACTTCTCTTTTTATGAAGATGACTTCATTGCCCTGCTGGTGACCTATAACAGGTTCCTTTAAAAGATCAAGACAATAATAGTTATGCGCTACAAAAGTGAAAGTATTTTCCTTTTCACACGCTTATAACTTAACCCAACTAGCGGTTGCCATGCAGGGTGGGTCCTCGCCAAATCTAATTATGAAACCACACAAAAAGTAAGAGAGAAAACCACATTTTTGTATGTTTTATGTTATCCTAGAATTCGCCCGTGTGAAACAGGCGTCTGCCTGTTGTGACAGGCCATTATCATTTTATGGGAGAATTATTTGAAAGTTTATTTTAATTATACGACTAGGTAGGCATTATAAATTAACATACTGAATCAGTCTTAGAGTATTGCGGTTTAAGAGACCTAAGCCTGGGGGCCTACCACCACCGCTAACAGCAGTATTATTTTAATTTTACTTCGGGGGGGAAAGAGATGGAGCTCCTGTAGAGAACGCCTTGTAGAGCTTCATCTCTTTCCGACACTGAAGTAATATTACAATAATATTGCTGTAAGCGGTGGTGGTAGGCCCCCTGTTCACTGTTTCAGCTTAATTAATTTATAGAGGAATAGTCGAAACGCGAAAACAATAATTTTAAGTAAACAAACTGTAGTGATCCGGACCAATTCCGTACCATCTCCAATCCTGAATGATAAGTTCAAGAGGAATTAATAAAACTTAATTGAATCTAAAATTGTAACTGGCTACCATATGTCCTTCTTAAAGACAATATAACTCGTCTGTACTGAATATGGTACTTAACTACTAAGTACAGACATCTACAGTAATTTATCTGAAGACCAGAAGCAAGCGTTCAGTTACAAAGTACCAGGGCACCATGACGACGCGGGAGGCGGAATCTCAAGTAATTAAACAAACACGAGATCGGCCGGTCTCGTTAGCCGAACCACGCCCACTCCTAATCAATTCTCGTAATTAATCGATACGCCCGATCACGATACTAACATCCGAATATCGATTACAAATAACGGTTACGACAATCGATAGAAATCCTCATAATGCACGCTTTGTTAGCAACCAAATATAGTATTATTTGCGCGTGCGATTCGATTAAAATATTCCGACGTCGCGAATCTAAATAATTCGTATCGAATCGTTAACTAAACGATGGGTGATTTTATACAATAAAATTAATTCGAAATAATAGATTTTGTACGCTTCGTTATGACCGCAGCGAATCGATGAAATAAAAATTTATTAACTATTAATAAAAATTATTGAAAAAATCGGCGATAAAAGTAAACGTTGTAGTATCAAAAATGGTAAAGTTTAACTTTAGAGTAGATTTTGTTAATTTTGAATCGCGTGTAATTACTCAATTGCATAGATGCTAACATTGGGCACAAACTAGTCAATGTTACCCTCACTGCTGAAAAGTATTTGGTTAAGGTCTCAGACCAAATAAAAAACCATAACGGAGCGCTGCGAACAATACAGTGAAGCATGCTAAAACTACACCAAACCTCTGTGCATTCACTCTCACACACACTCATTTACAATGACACTACAATGAAACTACACCACACTAAGTGCACACATGTTTAAGAAACCGGCCTCACAGCACTGCTGACAGCGCTCTGTCTTGGTTTTTTATTTGGTCTGTCTTGATTTTTTATTTGGTACCATAAATTATGTTGTAATAACTCGAGAAGTCGTGTAGGTACTTAAAGAGTCTGCACTTGCGATGGCGCAGTGCAGCAGTGAGAATTTGTTGGTTGGTTTCAATGGACCTTTGAAACCTTTTTTGTCGCTGAAATTCATCAGGTTCATAACTGAAATGGTAAGATATAAGTCCGTGACCGACTGCAGGCAGCAGAAGCAGGCGACGTGGCGCCGCGACACTACTGGTTTCTATGTATAAGTTCAATCTGCCTAGCCTTTTCCCAACTAAGTTGGGGTCGGGTTCCAGTCTTACCGGATGCAACTGAATACCAGTATTTTACATGGAGCCTATCTAATCTCCACAACCCAGTAACTGGGTAATACGATACCCCTTAGTAAGACTGGTTTTCTGACTTTCGAGCTTCTGACGACCCGTAACGACTTCGGGTAGCACGGTAGCCGGTAGTCAAAAAAACCAGTAATAGCCAAAAGTTGCTACTTGCTAAACAATACACCTTGAAAACGTTCATTTTGTAGGTAAGTACCAAATAAAACAAAGAAACTCCAAAACCCAAATATGGTTCAACAACTCACATTATTCCTCTTAAACTCATCAGCGCTCAGCATTACCGTGTTACGCGGCCCCTGGACCCTAAACAGTCGATAAACTGGACCTCCAAGCTCCATCAATCAAAGCTACATCCAATGAAGCTCAAGAAGCGCCACAATGATTTATCAGCGCTGCGTCTGCGCAAGAGCAGGGCGCGTAATGGCGCCGATCACGACTTGAATCTGAGATTTTTTTGTAAGTAGTAAATAAATAATTTGATTGGGAATCTAATTGTGGGAACTTTGTGAAAGAATATTGAGAACAAAGGTTTAATTAATTGCTTAATTTGAGTAAGTAATTAATAAGGTTCTAATTATTGTAGCTTTACTTTTAGGACATTTATTCGTCGTTTATTTTTAGGTCAATCGGCTTTGGCAACTTCTTATTTTAAATGGAAAGAAAAATTTAAAGAGTGATCATTGCAATCATGTTTCGAATGAAAGTTTTGAGTTAATTAACTACAGTTGATAGACGCGACGATATTCTGTTGAGTGAATCCACTTTTTCAGTACCTAGTCAGCCGTAATGCTATGTGATCAATTTGCTGCTTTTCCAAAAGACACATTAAACAATAACACTTGATCAACTGGTCCGTATTCTGACGAATGATTATCACCTCAGTATTTCCTTCTTGACAGAAATTAAGAAACGATAATATTTTAAACCGACTTCTTCAAAAAAAAAGAGGTTCTCAATTCGTCTTTGTTTTTTTTTTGTGTGTATGTTACGCGATTACTCCGCCAAATATGAATCGATTTTGTTGATTCTTTTTTTGTTTAGTAGGCCATGCTTCAGAGATGGTCCCATATAAATTTTATTTACTTTGCTTACGTAGTTTTTGAGTTAGCTTCAATATTACGTATTTTTCCACTTAGTCTATGTAGACGATGTTCTATGTGCCTCCATCACTGTTATTTACATAGCAGGTAGTGGTATTCGAATTTGTGTGGAGTAGGTACCACAACTAAAAAGTGAAAAAAAAAAAACGACTTCCAAAACTATAGTTGAACATACCTATAGTTGTGTTCATAATGTACAAAGCATCCCTCAAATAAATCAAATCAGCTATCCAAATATTAATACGGCAACATCACTAAATTAAAATAACAAATGGCCAACAATATCTCATACCAGAGACAACGTAGACCTTAAAACAAAACTACCATAGACAAACAGTAACAAATGAGGTCGGTTGAAATTGAATGGGCCAGTTTTAAATGCGATATTTTTGTTTTAATATCCAATTATGGAGTTTTAAATTATTCGAGACTTTTTCATCGGTTCGAAGGCAAGTCGTGGACTAATTAATGATTTCCTCACAGCTGGGGATCCTTGGCGATTAGGGAACGCATTGGTATGTCGTTATGTTCTCAGTTTTGAAGAGTTGAGGATTAATGTTGAAAAGGAATTAAGAGTTTTTTAGGCTTCGATGGTTAAGAAAGGATTTTTGAATTAAAGATCAAAATTACGTTATATTATGGATTAGAAAACTAATTAGAAAGCAGTTATTTCAGTTTGAATTTGAGACCATAAAGATTTTTTGATCCCGCCTAAATATATGTCAAACTTCTTTAACTACTTCCTGAATAACTGTTTACTTCTACTTTTGAAAATGGCTCATTCAAGACGTACCTATTTTAGTAACAAAATGACAACCTTTAGACTAATACCTAAATGCTAAGATTTTACAAGCTAAGTAAGCTAAGTTCATGTTTCATCAATATTTTATTAATATTGACACCTATGTTTATAGTCTGTCAAGATGTAAACGTTAATTTACATCTGAGTGCAATTTTAATCGTAAAACTTCAGCAATTACGTTTAGTACTCATTTTCCCTTCCTTAATGTTATTAACCCACTTTTGGTGAAGGTACACACGGCTACACATCAAGCTATACATTTCCAGTATAAGCTGACCTCGCATTGTACGGAAATCCTATATAATGCGAGATCAGCATAAACTGGAAATGTATAGCTTGATGTGTAGCCGTGTGTACAGATTATTATAAGGAAATGCTAATTATATAATGTGTTAACGTTTAAGGCGAAAGCCCCAGGTTGGCCCGCAAAATTGAAAATTTCTTACGATTTTTGCAATTTACAAGTCAGTAAGTATCAGTTTGTATGTTGTTCAAAATATGATTGCTTTTGTGTGCTGTATTAAATAAATAAATAAACACGACCTTAGCAAATACTTAAGTATTTACACAATGAAAATCATCAATTTAACTCTCAAAGTTAGAACTGGCCTCAAATGTCATGCTTTCATGAAATAGTCATTCAATTTTGCATTTTAGAATTTGGAATTAAAATATGCAAAAAAAAAATCTTCGCAAGCTTCTTAGAAAAGAATTGCCTGGTATAGTCCCACTACCGATGGTAGAAGAGAAAGAATGCTGCCAGTCTTCTGGACACGTTTCCGGATGACAGCGATGCAGACGAGTACTTCGATGGCTAGGGCCCTTTCCTCACTGGTCGGTACGGTATTTATTTGTATACGTCATTTAATTTAGTACCTAGTGTACCTACCTAAATAGTTAGTTGAGTTATGAATTGTTTAAAAGGATTTTAAATAATTTCTCAAACTAATCTGTTATTTTTTCATCAATACTTCAAAAGTCGATTTAGTAGTGGGAACGGAAAACCCTTTAGAAATCTCGATGTTTTAGAACTAATTCTCAAACATTAAATCAATATTAAAACATAGAGAGGTTAATTACTGTTTATATATTTATCTATAATGAATTATCTCATCAGCATAATATGAATAACATTAGAGAAACTTACAAAAACGTGAGACTGGAGAAATGCTAAGCTTGGCTAACGGATAAGGAAATTACAGAGAATGAAACGATGTGATGTGATTGCTCGAATAACAACATCATGTGCAAATGAATGAAAGAAAGAAAGAAAGAAAATACATTTATTCAGCACAGACTGAAAGGCACACAATATACATAATATACAGCAGATAACAAAATAAAATATAAAAATAAATATAAAAAGTGTACAAGTGCGATGTAGGGGAGTGTGCCTCACGGCTGCACCAAAAAGGTCCAGTTCAGCAAAAATGCCAGACAACTATAAGTTCCTGACGCTGGTTTTCCACCGGACCCGAAAGTGTGAGGTGACGGATGTAATATGATAAGTGTACCTACTTAAATAAAATTAAAAAAACAAAATAAGTGTCACATAATAATAATAATATCGATCTACATGGTACTTATATATATAATTAGTGTGATTGCGTATAAAATTGCAGAACAGAATAAAAAAAATAAAGATAAATAAGAATGAAGTATTGAACATCCTGTTACGGACTGTATGTCACATACTGTATCTAATATCGTCGTAGATATCTACTTATCGAAATCTATAATGGGATTCATAAGAGTCAAAGTCAAAAGACTGGCATTTCATCATATTTTTTTTTTTTTAATATTTTTATTTAAATTTATTAGTACATAAAAACAACAACACAGTACATAGCATATAGAAATAGTTGGTTGTAGTACCAAGTATTAAAATAATTATCAGCTTTCCGAGCTCCTAAACTAGGTACGACCTGTATCTTAGGAGTCGGAGATTTTGCGGCTTCAATTTATATAATACAACCGTGACTTTTCTGTTTGGTTACAGTACATATTAACACAGCAAATGAAGTGAATGATTTGTGGTTGTGTATCGAGGAGTGTGCATATGAGTGTAGTTTGTGTGCCCGGGAGGTGTGTTTAATAAGCTTTCTTCATTGCAGACTGGCTTTTCATTGCACACTGGTCTTTCATCACGGCATGAGCTTTTTCATATGCCTACTTATTATTTCAGGTAGCCTTAAATAGGCTATATTCGACGGTAAATTTATCGGGAGCAACTTTAGCTGTCATCTTTTTATTCACATGTCCCTGAATACCTGTATTCAACAAGTCCTGTGTCCTGTCATCCCAGATCTACAATCCGCTCTGTTAGCAAAGGTAGTTTGATCAATAGATCTTCAGATTTCTAACAGCAGCTACGGTTTCTTACAGGACCGATGGCCGCCACATAACGGCTGCATTGACATCGGCTGTTATGAAAATGACGGCAGCGGGGTTTGATTTTACAGTGTCAAAAAACCTCTCTCTAGGAAAGTACAACTTCAGTCGTCGGATTTCTATCAGTTGGACGCTCTCTATGTACTTCCAAGTCGATAGCAAAACAATGTGTTGACGAGTATGGATGCATGCAACAGTTCAGGGTTTGTTATTTAAAACTAATTTATAATATTTAAAACTTGTTTTCTTTAAAAAAAACTTCTGAAAAAGTTGGAACTTTGACCTCCAATATCTACGTAACCAGAAGGTTCCCAGGTATGGTCCAGAACCAAAAAATGATCACAATGATGGGAATAACAAGTCACTTTCGGCTTCGTTAAATTTCTTTTTACACCCGTTATAAGATCCTAATCACATCTTAGCATTACAACCCCGACATATCGCGTCATACCACACAAGTTACTCGTCCAAATAAGTACTAATAATTACAGTATCATGGTAGGAAAGCTATTAGGTACAAATAACAAAAACTGCACTAAGTACAGACAGACGGGTCATTACTCCGATATTATTATGTGTAGTCGATGAAGATGTCTGTTCAGCGATTAGGTAGTGTGACTAGGCATTCATAGAAATAGTGGGACTGGAAAATAGAATCAATTATGCAATAAACATAACATCGCGTCCATTCCCCGAAGGGTAGAGGTGCCAACCACATTTTGCCAGTTATGATTAAGTCCCATGTAATAGGGGGCGCGCCTATTATGCAATAATTAATTTTGATTTAAGCAACTGGCTTCATGATGACCCTGACTAACGTTAGGAGTTCTAAATCTGACAGGAAACATATATGATATTTTCATAATGACCTTAATTTCTTTATTTATGGAAGTTCTAAGATACGAGATTGCCTTAATTTGGATCAACAAAGCTTCCGTAAATAATGTGGCACTTGATTAAATAATATCGTTTAATGATCCAGAATATTGTTTATCAAATGGAAATGATTTTCTTTTGCATCAGGGTCATCAGGGTGCATGAACCAAGAATAAATTATATACCTGGGTGTTTCTAAAGAAACGTATGAAGCGGAACAGAACGTATGAATAAACTTTTTTCAATAATTCCATAGCGCCAACAGTTCTTACATCCCACAACAAGACGCCCGCCCACATCAGTAACAGGATTTAAATAAATTCCTAATAATTTACCCTTCTGTCGATCATCAAAATTGAATATGTTCCAACCTATGACCCTTGCTTCATATCAAACTTTAAAGCTCCATTTAATTTTATTACTAACATAAAAAATACACTGTTTTACAACGTTTATAAGCATAAAGAAAGTCGCCTTTATTGCGTTCATCATAGACAATAAAAATAAATGAAAAAGATTTACATTTCCTTTGTAATTAACTATTATTAGCAGATGGGAAATTGAAAAATAAAAACATTTCTTTGAAATATATTTTATCTGTCACATGTAATTTCATTGTCTTCCTCATCAGTGTACATCTTCGTTAAAATCAAACGCGCATAAAATAATTACGCGTTTATTACACGCAATCGAAAAGGCTGACGTCAACACTGATATCAAACAAATGTTTTATTACCACCCTACAAGTTAACGACGAGTAAAAAAGTCTACTATTACGTCATTTACATAGTGACACGACTCAAACTATTACACCTCATGAAACGATCAAAAAAATTCAATTATACAATATTTTAGAAACGCGTTTATTTTTTAAATTAAAAAAGAAAGGTAATCAGCCCTCGTACTAAATAATCCATGAAAAAAATCAACAAAAACATTTAGAAACAAGCAAACGAGCTTGATTAGGGCCGATGTCACGCCGATAAAGCCCGTAAAGCCGAAAATTGAAAAGGTTACTGCATTAAAAATGCTATATTTTACAATTTTTAAACGGGCAGGTGAACCCTATGGCGGGATGGAGGGTGACCATAATGGTGAGCGTGGAGAATTCTTGTTTGTATGTGGATTTTGAGTAAATTAGTTTTGCTTTTTTAAAATTATTACATACGTAATAAACTTTTAGGTGTTAGATACAGAGAAATACTCCGGTTAAGCTCTCGTTTATGTCTTTTCCTAGAAGAATTTTGTAGCGATTGAATTAAATTGAAAACTGAATGAATTGTATTTTTTTGTTTGTTTGACAATTAAATTACTTATTAAAAAAATGGAAGCATGATTAGAATATCAGTTTAAAGTGGATCCGGGAATTAAGGTTTATTTCAATTTCCTTGATCCCAACCTCGTATTAAAATATCTTAACACTGACCCCTTTTGTGAAACGAAACCCTAAAGTACCAAGCCTAGCCGCACGGATAGTCATCCTACAGCCCGGCGTCGACTCCCGCGCACCCTGCTGCGCGGATCTAATGAAATAAACTGAAAATCAACACGCGTACCCGCGCCGCGCCCGCTTTGTGCCGCCGCACGACCCACTCACGATATAATTAACACCAGAATTTATTATAATACCGTCCCGAAATAATCTTACGATGCGTGGACACGCTATTGTTGTTTTTTAATCAATATTATTGGCAGTTTGTTTTCGCGTTCAGAATTTGAATTCCGAATGTTTGTATTGTCCGAGGCGCCATTTCTTTTTCTACTTTTTTTTCTTATTATTTTGGCGTAGCTTTCAAGATTTATTGGTTTATTAATCAATCAACTTTTTCGCTGATTAAATCCTCTTGCAAAATTACCTATTTGATAATGTGGACAAAAAACAATCTAAGGAAACCTCCTACTCCGCTATGTTGTTCAGAACATCTCATTTCTCTCTTTAAAGCTCGGCGTAGAGTAGGTATACTTTTGAACGTAGATAAAAAACGTCATTACTGGCGTTCGTCACTGTGGCCATAGATTTTGGTAGAGCCTACCCACCGCCGGCTGCCAGAATCTATGACCAGAATCACGAACCCCGAAGCTGTCCTATATCCACATTAATGCGACAGATCTTGGAGAGTTGGGAGCCAATCAGAGATGGCTTTTCTACTTCAAAAGTTTTCGATACCTAGGTATATTTTGGTCTAACCGTCAAAAGCTTCCTGGGAAATTCAGTCTTTGTATTCATCGTTCGAAATTCCTCTCCCAAAAACAATAACAGAACAAACTCGTCCATGAACAATACGAACAAAGGCTTGTGAAGCCCCAGCACACGGCCAGGTAAGGTCAGGGCCTTATTTAAATGATTGATCAGGCTAATTCAATCAGCCTGGTCGAATAGACTGTAGGTAGCCGATTGGCTCCCAAGCGAGTGATGAATTACACTTATTAGTTAAGAAGTTCATACAAAAAATAGATTTGTATTATAATTTGAACGTTTTTGTGATCCGTGAGTGAAGAATTTGGGTATTATGTAAGGTCATGTTCTATATAATATGCATGTACATATATGATTCTAAGTATTTGTTTTTAACTTCGTTCGCTATTTCTCTTTATTTGACTACACGTATGATGATGTGGATGGTATTGACAGATAGACAAAACTCTCCACGTGTATTAATAGTTTTAGACCAACAAATCATTCAATTAAAATTGACTAATAAGAAAAATAACAAGAATAAAACAATAACATCGAAACACTATTCACGTTCTAAAATGGCTCTTCCACTGGTATGCTGACCAATAATTATTTTATTGTCATTTTTACATCAATAGAGAACCATTCATATTTCCATTACTCGATAATAAAAGGTAAATCGATACACTATCAATACGGTATTAATAAAGAACTAATATTCGTGTGTAACGGTAGGGGTGCGCCCGCGCCGCGCGCCGCGTGACGTCTCTTGTCGCTACACATCCAAAGAGATGTGCCCAGACGAAATCGATTATGATTCGCAGGTGCAAATAATGATATTTTTTATCGATAAAAAACTCACTCCAATACTTTTTCGGCCATTTTTTAGGCCTGATGATGTTATTAAATATTAATAGATTGAAATGATTATTTCATAAATATTGATAACTCGTTAATAAAATTATTGTATGATGACCTGGGAGATTGTGTTTGAGGAATAAATTAATGTTGGTTAACACAGTTAGAAAAAGCTAATTATACAGCTTTCGATGTATTTTGCATGAAATATGATATCAATATCGACAAAATCGATGTTAATAGTTTATTAGGGCTATAATTTGCAATATCATAGACCGAGAGAAATGTCAAGGAGTTAATAATATACAATCTTCTGAGCTTTTAATCAATTTAACTGGGAGTAGCCATATCTCGTTCACCTAATACGCGGTGTATAATTTGGAAGGCATTGGTATTTAAAAGAAATATGTAAAAGCGAGTCAGGCCACGCAGGAGATGACTGGACGAACTGGATAGGTTCCGTCAAAACTGGTAGGAGCACGCGGGCTCGCGAATGTTGGAAGGAGTGGAGGCCTTTGTCAAGGAGCGGGACAGCACAAGCTAGAAAAAAAAAGTAAAGGCACCTAACGAAACCAGTGACAACGGTTCTCACCATCATCTTGATGACTGTATCAATAATCATCGTTGCAGTATCTCTGCAACATTACCAAAACTAAATGTCTAACGTCTTGCACAAAACTTCATTTTGGTGGCGCTTCAAGTTAATAAGATAAGATAAGAAGCTTCAAGATAATGCCTAACGGTGCAAAAACATACTCAACTTATACTTCATATAATTATTTTATTTTTAACTGATTGGTATATCTACCTACTCGTTACGCATTGTTGTCGTAAGATGCAAATATTGGACTTCAGGACCACAGTTTTGGGTATAAAACTAGTCCTGAAATTTTAAAACCCCACCACGTTTCTGTCACCATTTATATTCGTAGGTATCTTCCTACTGGTCCTTTGGTAGAAGTTACGCTTCTCTATGATCGCTGGATTTACGGTCTTTTGATTAAAAGTCGTAGAATTCATGAGTTTCACCTCCACCAGCAAATATTTTGAACAGTGTGCTAGTGTTTTATTATCCTTTCTTGTTCTAAGTTTTCAAAATCAAAGTCAAAACATTTTACTTCACATAAACCTTCTAACGTTAAGTGCCCACTGCCATATAGGCAGTGGTCACTTATGAAACGTCAGAAGCTACACGGTGCACGGCTCCAATTGGTCGTTTCATAAGGAGATGTGACGGCAAGAAACTTCACGGTTACTCTTTAAAAATAATTGACTAATACAATATTTATAAATTACATTGAGTATGGGAGGACAGTGTAGGCCTGTCAACAATTAACAGATATTAACTAAATACAAAATGGGCAACAAATTGAATCATCTGTGAGTCTACAACGTTCTCACATTCACAAAATAGAAGTAACCCACCCAGGGATCTCTTCTACTGATTCAACAGAACCTTTATGAATCCTAAGATAGTCCACCACGGCGGCAAAGATATTCATTTAATTTAACATTGTAATGAGACACGTCAGGCACTCGAATCCGGCGACGATGAAATATGACTTGTCTATGATTTATCGTAACTTATTATCGTTCTTTTTCTCCATTCACATTCATATGTAAATGTAAATAAAGTCTGGCGTTTGATTTAATAATAACGTGATACCCGATCAATATATAGTTTATTTGAATATTTATTTTGCTTTTGTTTTTGTTACGTTCTAAGTTCAATGTGAATGAAAGTAACGAACAGGAGTGTGATTCTGTAAGAGCTCATTCTAAACTTCGAATCTGAATCCGCTGTGAATTTCTTGATTGGTATTCTAAAAACTCGGTTGATACACTAACGCTACCCTTGCGAGCGTGTCAGCGAGTTGAACTAAATTGACCGTGAGATTTTGACAGATAAAGTATGAGATGACGTAAGAAGTGGCATTCAGAGGCCCTAGTGTGAGTTTCTTTTAACCATCTCGACTTTACGCATCGACCGCGTTCGGCGCTCCGATTGGCTATTCACTGGCCTTCACTGGTGAATGGCCAATCAGAACGCCGAACGCGGTCGATGCGTAAAGTCGAGATAGTTAAAAGAAACTCACACTAGGGCCTCTGTAAGGTAATTCCCCCGTCACTTCGACGCTCACTTCGCACTCGAACCCGAACACATTTTGAACCTTATGCGAAGTGAGAGTGAATAACGATGTGAGATGCGAGTTGTTGTTTGAATTTTACAGAATCGACGCACAGCTCACTATTTTCTCCTGTTTTGAAGATAGTAAAATGTGCCCATTCTTGTTACCTACCTTCCATTTTCGATTAAACAAATCTTCAAATTATTAATAACCGCGAAGTAAAATTACACGAGTACCTATTATCATAAACTTTCGAGGTTTAAGGCGAAAGCGTCAGGGTAGCCCACGAAATTCAAATTTTCTTATGTTTTTGTAATTTGCTAAATATCAGGTTATATGTTGATCTAAATCTAACAGGGTCATGTACTCATAAGTTTTAGCCTAGTCTGTAACTGAGTGTACATTATGCAATAAATAAATAAATAAAAGTAAATAAGTAAATGTGATTCGCGGCCGTATCAAATATTTATTTGTAGAATTATAATCATAAAAATCATCCGACAGAATGACTATTTCATGAAATCATGACATTTGAATATTATTCTAACTTAAGGAGTTGTATTGGTGATTCTAATGATTGTAATTCTGTAAAGCCATATTTTTATGGTCGCGATCATATTTTAATCAACATACAACCTGACACTGATTAAAAATTAATTTTAAATAAAATTCGCGGGCTTCCTTAGCGCATTACGAGTATCTCCGAGTTTTTCCTAATCATTCTGATTAAGGGGAATTCGACCAAACTTTTATCTCTAGTATATGACTAATCCAGCGAATAAATATTACATTTTTGACAGATTTTCTGTACAAAAACTGTCAGACGTCAATTTTATTTCCCGAATAAAAGATATCTGGCTTTGGTTAAATCGCCCCTAAGGAGAAATATTTATATTAATATAAAATTAACCTCTCTCGAAGCTCAAACTCAGATTCGTTACCAAAACTTATACCCACAGCCACACGTGCCAACTAATGAGTTTAGCAGAAAATTACACAATTAGAGCTGTCCGATATAAACAGGCATAACACAGCGGTGAGCGATAGCCTGCCCCGGGCATTCGTCAACCAATCTCGAAAACCTCCCCCTCGTATGCAAAGTAGCATCAAGAAGGGTCCAAGTAAAACGGATGCGTTATGTACTATGCCCTATTCATTTGCGTTGTTAAAATGATTGACACATTCAATTAGCTGGGTGACCGGTAGACCTCCCAGCTTGGTTCTTAACTATTAACATCACTAGGGTAACTTGACCCCTGCCAGTGTATGAACTCTCTCCTCTGTGCCCAACTTAGCAGTACTTCAGGAGATGTAAGGAAGGTCTTGTAAAGCTGGTCACTCAAAAAGGGTAGGGTTATCGCGTTGTCTTGTGGTTTCACTGTTGTTTTCTGCAATTAGTGAACGAATAGCGTGTCTCTGTTTAATAGGCCTTTCAGCGATATACGTCGTCTCAACAAGGAATTTCGTTTTGACAATGACTTATTGTTTTTAACGTTAATTTTAATTTTTAATTCTGAAAAGGTTTATGAGAAACGCGATAAATAATAGATGTGCCTACATAATATTTATTTATTAATTAGGAATAAGTTATTATTTGTATATGTTACCACTCATTGCGTAGATCAATTAGACTGCAGATTCACTTGTTAATTTCTTGTTGTTGTCCAGGCAAATCACTGTCCATTCCAAGGTTGCCTGGAAGAGATCGCGGAAAGCGATAAGGTCGCCCATTGTATATTTTGTAGTGTTTGTTTTTCTTTTGTTATATATTTTTGTGGTGTATAATAAAGTACATATAAATAAATAAATAAATAATTATCTGGTTGAATCTGTTGAAGTGGAAAAAATTGTTTCAGTTCTTAAACTAAATAATCTGCAGGCTTCCTAGGTAATCTCTGCAAACTAACAATCAAGCTTACGGTTAAGTCAATAAAACAGGTTCTTTGCTTGAATCAAACATTCGAATGAATTGTAATTATTTATTTAATTTGTTAGGCATATTTGTAAAGGCATATACAAAGTAATAAAAAAAAACAATAATACTGTACAGTATGTACTTAATTATGATTTAAATCGTATGTTACTCCACCGAAATAACCGTAATAGTTTATATTTAAGTATTTAGAATATCGCTAGTCCATGTCCGGACACACTGTGTATGCTTACAAATCGATGATAATCTGTAGTTGACAAGTTTAATTTCCTTTCGGCCTTTTTGTAAATAAACTTCAATTTCCTGCAAGAAAATGGGGTATGGGGTGAGGTATCTTGCTGTTCTTAGATTAGAAGAGTTATATCTGTAACTTACCATCCTAACTTAATAACTTAGGTGTTACTTGGATATGCGCGCGCTCCGGCCGGTTGTTTACCGGTAACTTCCTTTTAATATTATACTTTATCGACTTCAATTTGATTTAATTGGTAAAAGCAGCTGCCTTTTTCTTCTCTGCCCTCGGTTTCAGAAAATTTATTCAATTTAATCTGTTTTCATGCATACATACATAAACTCACGCCTTTTTCCCATGGGGGTAGGCAGAAACTACAGAATGCTAACTGCTACGATCCTTACATTACATACTCCTTTTGCATCTGTTATCAAATCCCAAATTAAGTTACCTGATTAATTCCATCATCATCATCCATGGCTGAGTTCACCCACTGTTGGGTACAAATCCAGACTACGGGCTGCTACTGAGAGATTCTTCATGGAAAAAACCCAATAACACTTTACCCGATCTGGGAATCGAACCCAGGATCCCATGCACAGCAGTAGCGCTTGCGAGCACTACACCAACGAGGCAGCCAATATCAATATTGTTACAGCTTAGTGTATCAAGCCATCTTCATTACGTTTTAAATTAGATCATGACTTTCGACGGGTTTTTTTATTTGATTTATACGCACAATGGCGTCTTGTGGCGACCAATCAAAACCGTGGCTAGCTTGTAATGAAGTTGTATCATGTCAGACTGCTTTCTGCTACTTTTTATAAGTATATTTCAATTAGGAATCATAATAGCAAAGGTTACCTGCCGATGGTACATAGACTATGTTGGATAATAGACAGGAATCTTGAGGGAAGAGAATGCCTGTCAACCAAATGTCAAAATTATCACATTTTTACGACAGATGCTAGAAAACTATGAAATAAACTTAAAAAAATGCCAAATTGACGGTCTAATTAAATAGACCCTTATTAGAGTGTTTTTTGTATGATTTTGTTACTGGTAGACTGCAGACTGGACAACGTTGCTGCATAGCCTCTTGAAGCAATTCCAAACGATCCAATTGGGAACGTGTCACCAGTGCTTAGCTATGGAACCACCATTAAAGGTATGCTCTTTGAAGTATTTGGGTGTCAGAATCATATCAGTTTTAGGCGACGACCCTTTGATGTGTAATATTGTTTTAAGCAAAGAACCTTGAAGCCTTTTTTTAGGGCGGGAAATCATCAAATAACTTCTCCCATTCTAGGCGGAGCGGGAGGGCATGTCAGACTCTTATTGAGTAAAACCCACCCCTGTTCCTTCAGTTGCTTGTTACCAAGGGTCCCGATATCCATTTCGGACTTTCCCGCAACCCTGGCAGGGATCGGTCCTAGCGAACCCCGCCAATTGTGCTGACATCTCCTTGAAGCCTAAAGGAAGATTAATCAAATACATGTGCTGGGACTATGCAGGACATGTCTGCTGCATGCTGGACGAACTGCGGGCCCAAATAGTTCAGAACTGATGCTGCCGTGGGACAGTGAGGCGAGGCGCGGGGTCGCGGCAGATTACGAAAGAGATGGCGGGATAAACTGACTAGATTCCGCCAAAACTAGAAGGAGGACACTCGAAAGATGGAGGCATTTGCCAAAAAGAGGATAGCACGCAATGAGTACTCATATAAAAGAAGATGTAGGTATCAATTGAAACTTATAAAATCCTCATTTGAATTGTGATAAACCTCAGTGCGGAGTTATCACCTCCATAACAATTTGCCTAGTAAGTATGTTAATCTATGACTGTATCAGACAGTATCAAGTGAGACATTGTCAGTGCCGGCGCGAACGCATCTCAGCGGGGGCAGATTGCGCGCGCATGACACAGCGCTGAAGACACACGAACGATCCCGATTGACGCTCGTGCCTTCAATACGAAAACATTATATTGGCAATTCTTTACAAATGGATCAAAGCCTTCTTTTTCTTTAATGAAATGAAAAAAAAAGGGAACTGAGCCAATTTCAATTGAACACAGCTTTGTTAATACGAAACGTGGCTGTTAAATAATCATACGAGGAATTAATGTACTCTCCCTCCCTATGTAGGTACATAAATGAAACAGGACCATTTTATATTTATTAGATGTCATGGGACACCCGGTTGGTTCCTTTCGCTTTTGCATATTTTGACCGTACGACGACATATTTTATAGGTATTTCTTGCGATAAGAAACTTCTCTCCGTAAGGGTTGAATTTTATGGTTTCTCATAAACTTTAAAATGTTTGGATTGGTTCCGACAATCTATATTATTAATCGCAGCCGCGCTGAAAGATTTTCTTACGAATTTAAAATTGCACGGTGTTACAAAGATAAGTAAATTGATGCCAGCTAAAATACCAAACTAACTTACCTCGATGAAAGATGAGAAGGGACGGCAAGTCACTATTCAACTTTTAATAAAAAGAATCTCGTAGAGAAGCGCGACGGAAATTGTTCTACCGGTGTCGCACCTGTCCGCGGGGGCACAGCACATAGCGCTTGAAAAGCACCTCGCAAAAAAGCTCACTCCATCAACGTCGCAACTCATGCCCGCACCCACAACGCGGCAACAGCAGTTTCCCGCCAAAATCATATTTTCCAGAAAATTGTCCACAGCGATAAACGTCGAAAAACAAAAGAATAACGACATCAATATACTCATAAATACGTCACTGCGGCCGAACATGGTCACATCATAAAACTCATCAGTGGGCATAAACCGACGCCATGTTGGAAACTGGCGGCATTTAATAATCTCATTGAAAATGTTGATTAAAGCGAGAAGACGCCTCTGCCACAAGCTTTATTAATAGGCTTATGATTGCGGGCTCTATTAAAAGTTATCACAACACCACTGGACAGGTTGAACGAGATGAAAGTCGATGCTGTATGGCCAAAGAATCGATAAAGGAACCATAGTGTTGTGCCTCTCGTACCGTTTTAGAACGGCTTTTGTTTTTCGTCTGTTGGCGTGTATAATTCAATTACCTGGCCATCAATTACGGTTTCTTATACAGTTGCAATTTTATATGAAGTCAAGGTTGAAATAATTATGTTGTATCTGATCGCTATCAGCCTCTATCAGCTGATACATGACGTTTTTTATTTTAATTCTCACTGTACTTAAAATTACACTACAACATCCTCGACCAGAGTGCAAAAAAAACTAACCTTTTTTTTTCAAACTGACACTGACGGTTTAAAAATCAGCCACAAAGGTTTTACACTCCGTAAACTCCTAGTCTATGGCTTGACGCGCCCCCTGTGCCTGAGTGATTGAATGCGAGAGCAAATTATAGGCTGTATGGACACCTTATTACTGCTCTCGGACTGTTAAAGCAATTTAGCTGACATTTAAATAATTCCGCACCGAATGAGGGCACCGAGTAATGACGGTTTACTTAATGTTACTTCGGAAACA
This sequence comes from Lithophane leautieri, assembly GCA_949152455.1. Classification (NCBI taxonomy): domain Eukaryota; kingdom Metazoa; phylum Arthropoda; class Insecta; order Lepidoptera; family Noctuidae; genus Lithophane; species Lithophane leautieri. The sequence goes on along the minus strand of OX424462.1, from coordinate 4,929,159 downwards.
CCATGGGAGCTTGGTTCTTAAAAAATTGTCGCGTGCCGTGAGGTTTTGACGTTACAAGACTTTTAATATTGAGGTCTTCTTTAGAAAGTCGCATTGAAATCCAGTAAATGCTATTTTAAAATGTTTTTAACAAAGCAGCGAATGGGCAGGCGCACACGCTCTCAACTTTGATTCCATATCTTGATTTTATCAATATCGTTAGAATAGATCATACTTAGATCTGAATAATGATGATTTACACTATAGCACTATCTAAGTACATATGATTTACATTGTCCTTCTCAAGAAAACGATGCCGGAAGGCAGTCTTTTCAATAGCTAATTTATTGTTGTCATTAGACCAGAAACTGTAAATACATATTTCTCGTATACAAGAATGTCAAAGGTTTTAACAAATAAATTATCCGTCTTTTAACATAGCAACAGTTAAAAAAATACCGTTTAAAAAAATAAGAACAGCCACCGGTTGACGCTCATCAAAAAATTTCTCTTCGACTCATACAAAAAACACAAATCAATGGAGGCCGTTAATCAAAACTTCGCAGCGATTACACACCATGTAAATTAAACACTTACGATTCCCACCAAAACACGAGATCGGCAACTAAACAAATTCAGAGGCAATTACAACTTCTCCCTTGTATTAGCAACAAAATGAACTTGGAGCTAATAATAGTGGTAGCCGCATGTTATGGGAGCCAATTACGTTGTGGGTAGCACAACAAAATCCGGTAGTTAATTAGGCTAAATTGTATAATGCTGGTGCGGCAGTTTGCGACGAGTAATTGCGGGCCCCTGGCCCCGGGCTCCGGGGCCCGTCCGCGACCCGAGCTCGACTAGCGACGAGAGACGTCAAGTCTGATGGTAATTCTCTGATTTATTAACTAGTTTTCTTTGATGTGTGGAACACTGGCGTTTGAAGAGTTAAAGGTTTTTAGATGTGAAATATCAGGAGAAGCTTTTCATAAATGTTGGTGCATGGGAGTACTATGCTTTGGTAATATTGACACTACGGAAAGAATCAGCCATTTTGACGTTTCTCTTGTTTTGGATGTCAAATGTCAAGTGACAACAAAATTCAATTAGTACTTTTCACTTTGGTGTGTCTTAATACAAAAGTGAATAGGTAGAGCTATCCTAAATTAAATATACAAAGGAAATGACATCTGACATCTTGGCTGATAGTACCAACTTTTAGGAAAAGGGTTGGTACCATCTGATGGCTAACTCTAACACCGCGTGAGCTCATTGGTCAAATCAAACAGCGCGCGCTTCCCCGGCTTCCTGTTTTTACACTTCCGTCCCTCTTCACGAAATCACTCTCACAGATTGCAGGTAAGCCAGAGGCAAGTTGCTACACACCAATAACAAGAATAAACTACTAGTAACAAAGCCATTATCCGCAATGTCCGCTCGACTCCGAGGACCAGCAGCCAGCACCTCTAAACTTTCACCAATCTTTGTCTTCACCCTTGTATGGAATGGACATCATACTTCACACATAACGATATTAATCAAAAAGGTGTCGTTACTCCTCTTAAATTAATGCTTCACATCAAGGAGTCGCAAAAGATACCCAAACCAGTTATATCTCTATAACTCGTAAGTACTTCACATAAACGTATAATTAACTATCAAATCACTCAGCTGACAGCCAATTAATAACGACCGTAGGACTTGTCTTTCATAATTTGAATCATTGCCTGATGGTGTGCAGATAAATAAAAACAAAATCAAATTATGGGCCATTTATATAAACCAATTTGCATGGCAAACTGTTACGACCTGGCGACACCGGGACATTATCTGAGGCCAGCCCATTTGAAGCCAAACTAGTATAGGTTGATGATCGACTACGTATCAAAATGGCCATCACTTGCTTTCGTAATCAAAAGTCTTAATTAAAAAACATAACTGTCAAAATATTTACGAATGAGGATTAATGTTAGCGCAGTTTGTTTTTGGGATTGATGGATCACGATAGCGTAAAACTAGTCACGACTCACGACCTTGTCGGAAACTGAATTGAAGCGCAAGAGTAGTCTTTTAAAGATACTTAAAGTTAATTATAAAAACACTGACTAATTCTTTCAGTGTTCCTAACATCACTGGTAATTCTGCAACAATATCAATGCAAATTTTAATAAGCTCACCAAAATTTTGGGGAGCAAAAAATGTAATAACTATTCCCAGAATGGACAAAGCGTTTTATACCATTAAAATCAGGAAAAGGTTTGCTTAAAATAGATCAACGTTACTTAGTACTTATCAGCAATTTATCGATACAAATTCACAAGTTGCTTTCAACAAACTAATAGAAATGAATCGAAAGCAATAGCAAGTGTCATACACTTGCGACATGTTATACCGTAGTCGCAATCAGCGGTTTAATCGAGCGACTATCGCCTTAGGGCATTTGCGGTCACTTGACATACGACGTGCGAACTCAGCAATTACCGAACTCACTGATTACACGGTTCGACCGATGATAGCAGACTGTTCTTGCGCGATTGACGACTGACAATCGCAAGTGTGTACCCAGCCCATGATGAAATATGAATGAGATTCAAATAAAATTAAGGTCGGGGATTATGGCAAAAATATCTGTCAACACCTTTGGATATCGAATATCTAGTTAGATTTATAAATATTACAAGAAACTACATTAAAAAAGTTTTACTTAATCTGCGGAGCGTAATCAGCCAAACTAATTTTAATTCACGGTATGTTTTGCGGTTTTGTGGAGTTTTCGACCACAACTTCATAATTTAAGCTTTCAGGTTTTTCAGAATAATACATTCAGGGGATGGGTGGATACTTACTAAGATTAGATATGCGTCAAGTTTCTACTGACAGAATCCTTAGTATTTTCAAATGACACATTACGTTTTCTTTTTGCAGATACCTGCAAAAAGAAAACCTTATATCATGCAGTTTGGTAGAAAAATGACTCTGGTTGGATTAGATCACTCATCCAAATTCAGAATCAATTTCTAAATTGTAAAAGAAATTTTCGTTTTTGATGTGTAAAATCTTTACTCTCGCTTTCCTGCAATTTGTGGAAGTGATTTAGTGAAAAAGGACGGAAGTGTGTAACCGGAAGCCGGGAAAGCGCGCGCTGTTTGATTTGACCAATGAGCTCGCGCGGTGCTAGAGTTGTCCGTCAGATGGTACCAACCGTTTTCAGAGAGGTTGGTACTGTCAGCCAAGATGTCAGATGTTACATATCATATGCGACTACTGAGTATAAGGTTCCTTCTTTTTTTTATAGTAAGAGAAGACGCATTGACTTAGTCGCATAAAAGTAAACATGGTCTTCTTGGATTAAAATTCAGCATAGTCGGTATAGCCACGTTCATTATGCTACCAGCACGCGTAGCATGAACACCATAGAAACGGGTTTTGTCGACGGAAAAATAGACAAAATGACAGATTGTGATTGTTCATCTGTCATTTGCGTGGTGTTCATGCTACGCGTGCAGGGCTGACAAGAGCACTACTGTAACCACTGTTTTAATGAGGGCGAAACACTTTTGCGTAGTTATCAATACGAATTTACGATTTGAAGAAGAAGAAGAATTTGAAAATGGGTGAAGTGATTTTTATTGGTGAACTCTCAAAGTTGTTGATTTCAGCCACAGATCAGTCGTGTGGTTAATCGTGATTTAAGCGCACGTTCGGCGGTGCTGATAAGGTGTGATGATGTATCAAAAACAAAAATCGTGAGTGATCATTAAGTCATTAGTGGTAATAATAGAGTTAACAAGGAAAAAATATATTAAGGATACTTAATCCTTTTTATATATTTTATTTTTATATTAAAATAAAAAAGGACCCAATATCCACCATAATTAATTAGGTAAATAAGTACTACATACTACATAACACATTACATCATCATCAGATGTCATATGTTTTGGAATTTATATTCTAGGATATGCCGGTTTCACGTTACCTTCACCGTTTTGAGAGCAGTGGTGATGAAATTATTTACCTACACAAAGTAAAGCGCCTGTCTGGGTTTGAACCCACGACCTACAACTCGTAAGTCGGGGCCGTTACCACTGGCTCACCAATAAGCACATATTTTATTTTATATTATGAAATCTTGGCATTTACGCACGTTTAGCTTGTGTACCTAACATATTATATGATCGTGAATTGCAAACATACGGTTTCATGTTGAGCCCATAGAGAGGTGAACTTCGAAGTTATCTAAAGTACTTGATTTAACGATGGCAATTACATAACATCATCACGCCCAAATTCCCCGAAGGGTTAGGCAGAGGTGTACTTATGTACAGCACCCACATTTTGCCAGTTTAAGTCCCATGTAACAGGGGCGAGCCTTTTGCCATCAATCGGACACAAATCCAGACTCCGGGCTGCTACTTGGAAATTCCAGATGGAAAAACCTAATAACACTCTGCCCGACCCAGGAATCGAACCCAGGACCTCATGCTCAGCAGTAGCGCTTGCCACCACTAGACCAAAGATATAAAGAGGCAGTGACCTAGATATAATGTGATGGCAATTATTTTACCTAGATATAAATCGCTTTTACTTATTGCATTACAGGTAAACATAAAAAAAAATCAACGTCATCAAATCAAATATTTAATACTTATAGGCTCAGGTGCCGTATTATGAAGCATTAATGCCACCATTTTTCCAGTGTGAGAGAGAGACGGAGCTAGACAAGGCCTCTAGCACCATCCCGTTTTCGCACTGGAATAATGATAGCATTAATACTTCATAATACTACCCCAGACCAAATGAAAAACCAAAGCAGAGCGCTGTCAACAGTGACATGAGACTGGTTTCGTAAACATGTGTTTATTTACAGCCAGTTTCTTCATCAAAAGTAACAGCCAAAGTAACAGTCAACTGTTTTTCCGCACTGTTGGATTTACAACCCTCGCCTCAGCGCCGAGGATTGAAAATACAACAGTGCAAAAGAACAGTTGACTGTTACTTTGGCTGTTAGTGAAGTATAGTTTGATTGTAAATGGTTGTAAATGTGTGCGTGTGAGCGTGTATGCACAGAGCGGAGGTGTAGTTTTGGCGTGGTTCTCTGTATTGTTCGCAACGCTCTGTCTTGGTTTTTTATTTGGTCAGAGTTTATACGTTTCTAGGTACTTTCTATAAAAAGTACCTACTGCTTTCCAATTTAAGACAGACACCGCAAAAAATCCTCGCAAATTCCACGCTGGACGCTGGAGAATTGAAACGGTATACAGCACAAAATCGTGATGAATTACGACGTGCTAACACCGAATTACCCACAGCAATGATTACACGGTTAACACAAAAATGATACCGCCATTACATCGATAGAACTGTGAGAAATTAGTGAGGCGAATCGCAAAACTGCACTCACCCGTACCGAATAACAATTACCGATATCAATCGATATAAATCGCTAATTTCGAGTCTGTTGTTTAAGAATGAAGCAGTTTGCACAGAAGGCTTTTACGATTGATCGATTGAGTGCTTTTGTGATATCGATTTTGGTGTGATTCGAAAATTAATGAATAGGCATAGACTAGAGAAGGAACATGACGTTTTATTTTGAAAATAGAATTATAGTTATTTTGTGGCCTAATAATTTTTAATGAAAATGAGTCTACTCATCTTTATAAAGTAGTGCAAAGATACGAAAAAAAATCTCAAATCAATGAATTTAAACACAACCTAGAACTTTTACACCCAACATAATTTAATTTAAAACAAACAAAGAAACAAAACAATGATTAAAAAAAAAAACTTTAAAAAGCCACTGTAAATAATAACCGATATAATTTCATTACCTATACTTACTCATTTTCCTCCATTTTTGGGGTACCGTACCCAAAAGGTGTCAACGGGACCCATTACTAAAGCTCCGCCGTCCGTCCGTCTGTCACAGGACTGTATCTTTTGAAGTGTGTACTGCTATGGCCGCTATAGCAACAAATAATAAAAATAAAATAATGTTAAATATTAAGGGGTCCACACACAAGAAACATGTTTTTTTAACTAAAGTATTGTTTATTTTTTATTTTTATTGTACTGTGGTACGGAACCCTTCGTGTGCTAGTCCGACTAGCAGGCTGCCGCTTTTTCTTAACCAACATAGTTACAAAATTGGTGCTGCAATGTTCAGCATTACGGAGGCCATAAAAGCTTATAGCATTGTGTACCATTATCCTTCATAAGCCATGGGTCCTTATAAAGAATAGCGGGTGCCAGTAGGATAGTTTATAACCACTTAACTTTAAACTCAGATTGCGCTCCGTAAGTACTCGTAATTGGTAAAATAGTCTCACTGAAATAATTTTCTGTAACATTATTGATACTTGGAAACCTTTTTTCACGGTTTTTTTTTTTTTATTAACACTTTTTTTGATCGTTGATGTCATTTACTTGTAGAATTATTTGTTGTTGCTGTCTTTTTTAAATTAATAATTATTTAATTAAAATAATAGTATAATGGAAGATAAAATTAAATATTTAAACACCATGTGTAATGGTAGAATGTAAAGGGGTTATAGTTTTAAGATTATACGTTGTAAACCTACATTCTGGCAAAGAAATGAATTAAAATTATGATTTTCTTAAGTTACTTCTTATTGACATTTTGTCTAGTTTAATCTAATCTTATAACTATAGGGCTACAACATTTAATTAAAATCGAAACAGAATTAAATTAAAATGATATTAACTCTTAGCTATAAAATATATGAAATAATGAAATAAAATATATCCAATAACTGTGTGTCAATTATTTAGATGATGTGTAAAATATTATCAGTGTTTGATGGACTTTTGTCGTTGACCCATAGATAGATAGATAGATAGATAAAACATTTATTTGATGCACACAAAAGACAGCACAACATACAAAGACAAGGTTAGCCAATTTACAAAAAAAAAAAAAAATAGACACAATAAAAGAAAACTAAACTAGACACAGTGATGACAATATTGTCTATGACAAACTTTAAAAAATAACGAGTAATACAAGGTGCGGTGTGCGTCTCAACGTTGCACCAAATGGGAGTCCAACTCAGCATGTGTCAGGCGAATATACCTGACGCTGATATTCTGCTGGATCCCTGCGGTGACATACGGACGTCGAGCAGATACATTAAATTAATATGTGAATTTGTGTACGGAGCAAAATTACGTAAGTACCCACAATTTAAATAATCTATTATACAGTTAAGTTTTGCATTAGGAAACGTTGTCGTTCGATGATGAATGTCTATTTATTACCTTGATTATTTAGACAGATAAATGTATAGCGTATAAATTAATAATCATATATAGTGGCGTAGGATAATAAGCATAATAATTATAGTGGCGTAGGAGTAAATAAAATAATGGATTGACTGGATTAAAAAGTGGTTTCAATAAATAAATATAGGTAAATAAGGATATGTATTATAACTGTTATCCTTTCCATGTGGATGTCCATGAATCCTTTTTACAAACTAAAACTTAAAAAGCTGGCAAACTGTCCAGATTTGAAGCAGATATTATCAGGCGAGTACAAAGTGAGCAGATAAGCATAGAATTATTACATTACGTGCACTTACCGTGAAATATGCGCCTGCGCCTGGGTTTATCACTACCCGACGAGCCAGTCATTGTAACTAGATTTATAACGTGTTTGCACTTTCTCTGGATTTCAATTTGAAATATTTTGTTTTGAGTAAGGAAGTTTGGCTTCAGTAGACTTTTGAAGTTTTCCACTATCTGTGCTGATACTTGCATTACGAATGTAATTAACTTAGGTCTACACTTAAGAAAAAAGCGACTAAATAAAATAATAATTTAATAAAACATTCACCACTAAAATATTGATATAATGTACAAATACTTATAATTATGAAGGAAAAAAAAGGGGATGAGATAATTGGGCATCAAAAAATTCGCCCGCATCGCTGTCAGTAGGAATAGTACCCAAAAGGCTGGCAGCATTGCCACGTTGGATAGCAATGCTGAAGTTATAAAACTAAAACCCAACTACCACAAAAAATCCAAAGTCGCCCGCAGTTGTTTTTTTTTTATTTGTCAGATGTACATAGTTATATAGGTACCCACATACATACTTACATACCGGCCAAAATCATAACCCTCTACCGTAGTCGGGTAAAAATAGGCCAATTCCTTTGGTCATGTGAGGAGTCGACCAACCGCTTGGTATATTTAAGTACACTAACACATTTTGTATTCAATGATCAAACGATTACGTACTTATTTCATAATAAGCCAATAACAATTAACACGCTACACCGCCAAACATCTCAATTTACGATTGTAAACCAAACAAAATACAACAATAAAATTAATGTGAGCATCTCAGAGTGAGGTCAGGGTGTCCGAGTATCTTACCCATCAAGTTTACAGCATCTGGGCTCGTAATTTAATTAAAAAATTCACAGAAAACAGGCGGCGGCGGCGGCGGCGGCGGCGCAATCTACCAAATTGCGCACCACAACACATCGGGAGCCCTAATTCCCTTAAATATTATTTTTGCATCCTTTATCGTATATTTTGAAATTAACCCGACCCCGGTAATAACTGTTATGCCAACGTTTTTGATTAAACTCGACCAAAACCAATACTTAAAAGTTATCAAACTGTTATCGTTTCGCGAGGGCAATTAGCGCGCGACCACGTCCAGCCATTAGTGATTGTTGGAGATAAAATGACTTATGTACCTCCTCTTTTGTGTTTCGATAACGAAATTCTGGTCTAGACTGTTTTTATGCTAAGCAGGTGAAGCTTTTATGACGCTAATCACACTTAATATGGGAGAAAAAACCTTTGCCGTCATCTCCATGAGCTTCTTAAACCTATTGGATATGTATTGGACAATATATCAAATTGAGATCACTCTAATGATGATCCAATAATTAGATAGTGATTAAATAATGCCAAAGTAAAGTCCTGTCCTGAAGCACATAACTTTTCAACAATTTCCAGAGACAACAACTAAGGTCCTTTCAGAAATGAAAATATCTACGAAGAGAATAATGAAAAAGATACTTAACCCATTTTGCTTCCTCAATTTGTTAGCTAAGTACTTATTATCTATAGAAAATTTAACCGTATAAGTATCATGACTATTCTTGACGTACGAATATCTAATTGAATAAATAAGTGATGATATAAAATTAAAACAACCGATACAAATTTTTCGAACAAAAAAAATATCTTCAAAAACATTACGGCTTCCGAATATTCTAGGTTCGTAAATGACAAACAAGGAGCAGAAAAAAAAAAACGATTAAGTACGGTATAACAAAGTAGGCACAAGTAACCTACCTACCTATGTACCAATCTACATTATATTAAAAAATGCTTAAGTAAGTGTACCCAAAACTATCATGCATAAATTATTTACTAACACACCAATTTATAATCCGCCATTTTTAGCTTAATAATTTTCCCGCGCTCTTGTCTCTGGCTAATAGAATTGACCGATTATGTATGGCAACACTTTATGCTGCATTTGCATAATGAAATTACGGCATCGGCCCTCGGAACATCGCACTTATAAAAAATAGGTACGCAGCCATCGTTTACCGTATAAATACAAAATTGATTCGATCAACGGTTATTAATTGAATTTTCCGTACCCAACGGTAATCGATTGATTATTTAGGAAGTTTTCAACAGTACTCGACCGATATTAAGAATAATTACGACTAATCGCAAAAGTTTACAAGAATTTTAAACGCAATTTTGAATGCTTCTAAAAATAGATTTAACGTGTAGCAATTTTCTTTGAAATAAATACAAATTATTTCGTTTTAAAATCTTGAAAAGACACCACAAAAAAAGATTCTCGTGATCGCTATCCGAATATATTTTTTAAATTACTTCACATAATTACTAACATTTATTACAATAAATTAACTTGGGATGATCACGATATATCTATTTTCAAGAAATTAAAAACATAATTACGGAATATTATCACTAAGAACGAAATAATTAGTAATGTTTCATAATTATTCATTTGAAGCAACGCTTTCCTTGGCCGCTATTACCGAATGCCTATATTTTAAACTTGTTTACTACTCGAACTAAATCTCTGTTAATGTATTACCGTATTAGGTAAATTGCGTTTTATGTGATAGGTATTACATCTGCATTGAAACGTTAGCGAGCGATGGATTTTATTTATCTGGACTAATAATGAGGTGGAATTATTTGTTTTTTTTAGGGGTGACCGTTTCATCTTTTTTCTTCTGATGCTTACGTCAATATTCCTTATGACACTGACAGCTCTTGGCGCGGCTTAGATGTGCTGATCGCGTTCAACTTCAATGGTATAATTCGCCTTAAATCTGCTACTTCAAAGTCTTCAAGCCAAGTTGTATAATTTCTTAGAAATGTGTCCACTTGAAGCCAACATACATTTATGAATAGACCAATTATTCCCAGATCCTTTTTCTCAGTAAATCAATTAGTAGAGTCGTTATTAATTACTTTTACTGACATGACCCAGAGAATTAGTAATCCAATTCTATTATTTTTTAGATCGAATTTCAAACGGAGTGGTTACTGACATTAGTTTTGAGTAAAATCAAAACAACCCAGTGACAGAAAGCCAATTCCCGTAATCAATCAATCTCAAAAAAATTTCAAAAATATAAAAAAAAGAAAATTTGAGGTATTTTTGGCAGATTAAGACTCAGGTTAGATTGCCAACGTTCTTATAAATATAGGAATTGCCTCTCTGATGATTTCAATATAATACATATGTGTAAGAACAGTAAATAGATTCTATTTGGTTTTTATCAATTTACCAGCCGTGTATAGTATTAAATAACAAGACAAGCTAATGAGTAAACGATTTAGCAAGTGCCCGTGTCACAGACCACTCTTACAAGGCACTTAAGGTCCAACACATCGCTTGCGGCCATTACGTTATTAAGTATAGCACTAGCTCGCTCCTCCCTCTTACAACTGAAGTTTTCCTTAACTGGCAACATTTTAAAATATGTAAGGGTAATTTTGCCAGAGTACCTAATTAGAGAGTCATTGCTTATATTCTAAAATTAAATGCAAATTCATGTTACATCATCTGCTTGAACAGGTACATTACAGCCGATGGTAAAGAAAATTCTGCAAAGTTATACATACCTGCATACATAGATTCAAGTCTTTCCCATGGAGGTAGGCAGAAACTATAGAACGCCAACTGCGTACATTCATTCATCTGAGGGCCTAGACATTAGACAAGTGTCAATCGCTTCGCAAGCGTTTCGTATTTCTACAACGACTTCCAGCAGGATTGACATAAGCTTTTCGATAGCTTATGTCAATCCCATACATTTTTGCCTTTTCCATCATCGTTATCACTGATAGAATGTCACTTTGTCTAGGGCCTCTGATCATACACGCACGCTAGTTGCGAGTACCTACTACGCACCTGACCTTTCTGAAGAACATCACCAAAAGGTATCTATCCCTACATGTCCTTCAGAAGTATACAAAGATATAGTTATCCTGGAATACTTACCTATTTATGGTTTCCTCCAACAGATATTCTAAAGAATTACATTGTTTTTTTAACCTTAATGGGGACAATTACCTTTAAGTAAAAAAATGATACATGATGCTTTTCATAATGAATGCCGCTATTTTCCAATAAATACTAGCATTTATAAAAACAAAATATGATGTTCCATTATGTGATGTTTTCACCTCATAAAAGGCGAAGACCGTGAATAAACCACAATATTCATGTGTAGCAAAGTAATAACCGTTTTACCATGTACATACATGACTACGTCTCGTATTACACATAGCTGGGTTACTAGCCGATGACAGATTAATCTTAAATGGCTGATTCTTCCGTTATTTATATCTGTTAAATAAAAATTGCGATTTGACAGCGTTTTATGTCAAACCGCCATGTTTATTCTTCGGATAAAAGTTATTTTACGACTGAAAAGTTAGTGCTTTATCAAGCAAAACGGTAAAATGTGGTAGTAGGTATCTAGGCACTGTTCACTTGCCTAACCCTTTGTAGAATACCGGCGTGATGTTAGGTATGTTTGAAACCCAAGTGGGACCCGTTTAGAAGCCCTTTGAGAAGCGCCAAACACAGATTTTTCCTACAATGTAAGCTGAAACTGCGCAGCGTAAACGCTCACGTAAGCAATGTAAGAATACAAACAATTAGTTATACTCTTCACACACGTATTAATTACATCTAATAAACGTTGTCAATGCATTCAGACGGCGCACTTTAAATCATCAGTGAAAAGAACAATGTTGCCAGCTTTTGTTAATAAACTCCCACAAATGACACTCGGATATTATTTATTTTTAACGGGCAATACAATTAGCGGCCATTTCCCTGCAGAATTACTTTACAACATAAAATTGATGCCCAGTTCATCAGTGTTTGTGGGCAAAACGTGCTCTCTGGGTGATTTTACGTATTTTGTGATAGCTATTTTAATAAATATTATGATTCGTTTACTTTGTATCGTAAGTTTTTAGGTCGCTGTAATTGTTGGCCTCGGAAAGATATTTAAAAACATCTAATAATTATGAACTTAAAGTCCGAAAGAGATACCTTGGCAACAGGCAACTGAAGGAACACGGGTGAGTAAAAGTCTGACACGCACAGCGCACACCCGCTCCGCCCAGAGTGGAAGAAGTCATTTGATGATTTCCCACCCTCAAAAAAAGGGCGCACTGCGCGCACTACGATTTTATTTTCTTCGACACGGTTCTACATACATATACATATATCATCACGCCTGTACTCTCCGAAGGGATAGACAGAGGTATACCTGTATGTACCTACACCCACATTAGGCCAGTTATGTTTAAATCCCATGTAAGCGAGCCGAGCCGAGGGCGAGCCTATTGCCATCAATCGGGCACAAATCCAGACTCCGGACTGCTACTGAGCAATTCCAAATTTAAAAACCCAATATCGCTTTGCCCGACCCGGGAATCGAACCCAGGGCCTCTGCTCATTAGTATCGCTTGCGACCACTAGACCAACGAGGCAGTCATATTTAATTAATAAAACATAAATAGAACAAAAACTTATCATTAAATTATTAATTATGCCGACTACTTATTAGATAACAGCACGTTTCATACACTGTTAACTGTTTCGTCAGCTAGTCTGTATTAAAAATACCTACCTTTTTTTTTTTTTTTGAGGTTGGGAAATCATCCAATGACTTCTCCCGCTCTGGGCGGAGCGGAAGGGCGTGTCAGACTTTTACTGACTAAAACCCACCCGTGTTCCTTCATTTGCCTGTTGCCAAGGTCCCGGTATCCCTTTCGGACTTTCCCGCAACCCTAAGTCTCATTTTGTAATAGACAAACTACCAGCTAGAATTATTTTGTATTAAGCAATTAACCCTGAAGGTTGTAATGAACAATTAAAACCTAAAACAACACTTAAATAATAACATGTAGAGGGAAAGGTGAAATTTAATTGTCGTGCTTACATTTTAACGGCGGGAAATTATCGCATAAATTCAAGTCAATTGACTTTCTTTATTGTTTGATCACGACACGAATTGTAAACATCGTACAAAGTTCACTGTTACATATTCTAGTTGCGCCTGCGCCTCTGTTATTTGTGCAACTATCATGTAGGCTAGCTAAAACTATTTAGGTAAGTACATACGTCTAATAACAAAAAAAAAATATCGAGTCTCTGTGGGTGGGTCAGTGACAACTGGGCCCGAGTCAACTCAACCCGAATAATTATACCAGATATTTTACGCCCGATTACGGGATTTGTACGGCCAGGCAGAAAATCGATATTTTAAAATAAGTTATTACGAATTTAATTTTTGTCCGAAGATTTTAATTTTTTATTCACATACAAAACAGGAAATCATAATCATCTACAACGCCTAGTTCAATTATAATACCTATATAGGCGATTTCTGCGACTCTGGTTTCTGCTTATTTAAATAAGTATTTAAATTAATAAGTATTCATAACATTCAATTTCATTTAAAATAATAATATACATTTAATATACATTTATTCATAAAAATAAATAAATAAAATCTATCAATAAATTTAAAAAATCTTCAATTGGTGTTTTAAGACGTCTATACTTTTAATGTCGACGGTACACAACACTTGTTAAGGCGTTTTGACGACGTAGCTTTGGTATTATTATTCGGTTTGAGTTGACTGGGGCCCAGTTGTCACTGACCCGTTTCTGTTTCTGTGCCCACTGAACATCGTAACCTGCATTGTCAATAGTAGTAAAAGTTGGCTTTCTAGGCAGGACACAAAACTATATCCGATAGATATGTGTACCACTGGCATATCATCACATAATTAACGTATATGTATTCCCACTGCTGGGAGTGCTGGGACACAGGCCTCCCCTCCTCGAGAGGGAGTAGACCTGAAATCTACCACACGGTCCCATTGCGGGTTGGTAGATGATGTCACATGTCTCCGAATTTTTGTTCTAGGATATGCCGTTTTTCTCACGATATTTTCCTTCACCGTTTTGAGAGCAGTGGTGATGAAATTATTTAGACAAAGTAAAGCGCCTGCCTGGGTTCGAACCCACGACCTACAACTCGTAAGTCAGGGCCGTTACTACTGGGCCACCACTGGTCACAATTAATTATTATCATCACATCACTCTGTATGGCTGATTGGCAAATTGAAACTCCGAAATACTTATGTAGATAAATCAGAGCCGATAGAGCAAGGCCTAGACATTGGTGCCGATTCTGTTGTTCACAAACTAAACTAAATTTATGTTCAGTGCATCTTTTTCTTTCTATTTCATTAAGAATAGGACAGAAGATAAATAGTTTAGTCCTGTCAAATAAATCAGCGCCTGTGACTCCATACAAGTTTAGACGTGATTAAAAACTTTCTTACTAAAATTACATCAATTTACGTCAGGCGCTGATTAATTTGACAGGACTAAACTAAAATGTATCTGCTGTCCTTTTCTTAATGAAATAGAACGAAAAAGATGCACTGGACTTAAATTTAATTTAGTTTGCGAACAACCGAATCGGCACCAGTATTCTGTATTCTGCGAGGGTGAAAGCATTATGAAAGGATTCTCTCAATAGAAAAATCTGTATCTTCTTGTTATCCTTTTCATCATCGCCCTTCAAAATAAATTGTGGAAAGGATCCGGAATAACGCTACACTACTTTACGTTAAATGTATCATTATAATCTAATGTTACCACAACACGGCTGCACAAAACCATCATGTCAATCAAACCATCCACATTATTTCGAAATATTCACAAGGAAATTATCTAAAATTAGTTTAGACATACAGATGTTGCGGTTTGGCATAATGTTTCGATCCTTGAGACCGTATAATCTTTACCCAAATTACGCCATTTTAGAAACGACATCTCTATATTTTTGATGGCTTTATTAAATGAAAATATCGACAGGAAACAACTTAATGATTGAACGGGTGCACGCGAATACTCAATTTATAAAAAAAATCCTATGTAAGTCTAAAAAATTCTGACACGCAAAATTATGACTCGTGACAATTTTTGTATGAGCTTCAGCACGCATTTGGCTTGAGTTGAGTCTCCACAAGGGCTCAATTTGTATTTTTTTTTTTGGGATATTTTGATAAATACTTACCAGCCTGTCTTACCAAGGGGTATCGAATTACCCAGTTACCGGGTAGCGCTCCATATAAAATACTGGTATTCAGCTGCATCCGGTTAGACTGGAAGCCGACTCCAACATAGTTGGGAAAAGGCTAG
Source organism: Lithophane leautieri (assembly GCA_949152455.1). Taxonomy (NCBI): domain Eukaryota; kingdom Metazoa; phylum Arthropoda; class Insecta; order Lepidoptera; family Noctuidae; genus Lithophane; species Lithophane leautieri. The sequence continues at coordinate 4,913,399 of OX424462.1, read as the reverse complement.
GCAGATGATGATGATGTGATGATTTTGATAAATACTTTCTACACGTCATCTGCTGATCAAAAGCCTCATTTTCCCAATTTTCGGTATGATGAACGGTCGGGTTAGCATTACCTGCCAAAATCAACACGCCTGCTTAGAAGACGGATTGATCTACATTTGCTGTTACTGTCCCTTCGAAACTTGTCACAACACAAGGCGGAAATGGGAAACGGATGAATGAAAAAGGGTTTGCTTATTCTTTGTCGTTATTTCTTCAGCTGCAGGTGGGTCTGGTCTGGGTACATATTATTATTTTTGCTAACGTATTCTTCTATACGAAAATGCACGTACTACTACGGAACTATATTAATTAAGTTATGATGAAATTACCTACTTTCATCATAACTTAATTTTTATAAATGCGAAAGTGAGTACGTTTACTTGTTACACTTTCACGATAAAACGGCTGAACGGATTTGGAGGGAATTTGTACATATGAGTAGACCATGACCCGGAAAAGGACATAGGCTACTTTCATCCTGGATTACAGACGAAGTCGCGGGCAACTGCTAGTAATATATATCTATCTGCCTAGCCTTTTCCCAACTATGTTGGGGTCGGTTTCCAGTCTAACCGGATGCAGCTGAATACCAGTATTTTACATGGAGCGACTGCCTATCTGACCTCCACAACCCAGTAACTGGGTAATACGATACCCCTTGGGAAGACTGGTTGTCAGACTTTCGGGTTTCTGACGACCCGTAACGGCTGTCAAAGATCCACGAATGACAGCCGGGACCACGGCTTAACGTGCTTTCCGAGGCACGGAGAAGTCCCGGTATGTAAAGATGGTCACCCATCCACCGACCAACCCCGGCAAGCGTAGCTTAACCTGATGGATCGACTCGGTGCGGCTGTTATTACTTAGCCACGAGCTCCTCAACTGCAACTTCTAGTAATAAATAAAATGAATTTAATTACTAAACATTAGCAGTAGGGACCGCGTATTTAAAACATGACAGCTGTGAAACTTATTTTTATTCACCTATAACTTCTTACGTCGGTCGGTCTTTTGCCCAGCAGGTAGCCAGTAGGCACGGCGGTGCGCAAAGCCTTATTAAGACCTCTTTTCAGCAGGTGAATGGGCATTTGGAGCTCTCAAACAAGTGCGGTGCTTAGCCGCCATACGATGATGTATTTATTAATTAAAAAGAAAAATATCGCCAATTTTTTTTTTTGCAATAATTTTGGAAGAGGCAGATGTGCCTGCATCTGATGGCGCTCTGCCTAGCGTCAAACTCTATGGCGGCTCTGAACGCTACGCGCTGCGCAGTACCGCACCCCTCACCCCCGTAAAGCGCAGGCCACACCGCCAGCTAGCGGGCGGGCGGGCTAGGCGGGTGGGCGAAGCGAACGAAGGAAACTATACAAACTACGCGAAATATTGGCGAGCTAAACTATGGGGTTCACACCGAAAACTACGGACAGACGAGCGACGGGCGGAGCGCGCGGAGCGGGCTAAGCGGGCGAAGCGGGGGGCATCGATATATGACATATTCATCGTTCACAAACTAAACACTACACTGCTATTCGAAAGACGAGCGTCGACTAGTCTACTCGAAACGGGGAGGACGGGCGAACGAACCGGGCTTGCGGGCTGGTGGGCGAGCTAAGCTAGCGAAGCGCGGGCGCGTCAACGAGGTGAACGAGTAGCTTCGCTGGAATCGTCGGATATTTCGTTAGCTTAGCTCGTTAGGTTCGTCGGTAGCTCGCGGTGTGAACCGAAGTATGTAAAGAGGTGAAACGATGTTCGCCCGCCTAGCCCGCCCGCCCGCTAGCTGGCGGTGTGGCCTTCCCTTAACGCGCAAAATTGTTAATGCGCAGCGACTCGCCTCATGTTCCGAGTCGCCATAAAGTTTGCATCAGGCTGTACCTCAACAGATATAGAATTCTAGACCACCTACCTAGGCTGGGCACGTCTAAGGTTGCCTTAGACGTCTACATTGCGGGAAAGTCCCAAAGGGATACCGGGACCTTCGCAATAGGCAACTGAAGGAACACGGCTGGGTTTTAGTCAGTAAAAGTCTAACACGCCCTACCGCTCCGCCCAGAGCGGGAGAAGTCATTTGATGATTTCCCAACTTCAAATTTTTTTTTTTTTAAAGACGTGCTCTTCATGCAGGTACATGACACAGACAGCGATTTGGCAGATTGATTGTCGGTGGTTACATTTCTATGTCGAAGTCCTGTGTGATATGGGCCGGTAAAGCCAATTACCAGTAACCAAAGAACAAATTCATACTTCACTTTGCTACTGCGAAATACTTAATGGAAAATCCAATAACGCTTAGCTGGAGATCGAATCTATGACCCCACGCTTACTTTTCGTACATGTTTACGATTACTAGACCCACGGAGCAGACGTAGACTTTTTATAGCAGAAAATTGTGACCAAGATATGGGCCAAGTCACACAACAGCACCCTAATTGCATAAGTAACAAACTTTCAATCACAATCCGAGAATTTTGAAGGATACTGCTAATCCATTGCTTCATGGATTTGAAAAATTCGTCTGCAAAACAACGTACCTACCTAAAAATAAAAATAAACGCAATGAACGTGGCTGAACTGTCAAATTGAAGCCTATCGATCAATTGACATTTTTTATGTGTGATACGTAATTACCCCGCAAGACTAGCAAGGCAAAATTATTAATCCGACATTTAAAATTAATGACAAGATCATCCATCTATATGATTAACTCAATTTATACAGAGACAGATACCTCAATTACAGGTGGGCGACGTCGGGACGAAAATGAAGCAATTAGTGGCAATTGAGGGACAATCTCAATTTATCACTATTATCCTTCGGCTGCCTTTATTGAAGAAGACTGTGGTAGGCTAATGGGAGGAAATAATCGAATTATGTTATTAATCTGAATTGAGACGGAGAGGTTAACTTAATGTTGTAAAACAAATTGGCTACTAGAAGAAACAATGGAAAGTGTGTTTATGTTTGCTGACTCAAAATAAAGTAATATTATTCATTCACACTAGGCTGAGAGATGCACTTTTCAAACGTCAAAATTACATAAGAACTCTAAAAACGCCAGCCATCTTCACCTCACCCGACTGTCTTGTCGGTGAGGAATGAGGTCATGCTCATGCCCCGAGTACCATTTGCAGGTCAGATAGTATTATACTTTTCTTCTCTACTAACATGCCATGCGCCCGATGGGCTCACTTCCACAGAAATCTTCATCCCCTATTTAACTCCTTTAGAGGATGAAAGGAACTCTCGTGAGAAATTTCATGCCCCGACATAGACCCAGTTTAGGCTATGTATATCTCGTGAGTATTATATTCCTTGCTGTATAATTATTTTTTGTCAGTGAATGAATGTTTTATTATGTTGTTCAGACTACCCACTATTAAATGGAATTAGACATAACTGGTAACACCGGTGCCCAAGGGGCAGGCAGAGTTGCAATTTATTTTAGACTTTATTTCATACAACGATATTTGCCACAACCGCGCTGCGCCTGTTACTTCCTGGCAGCATTGAAACTCATGATAGCTGTATGGCTGACCGCTATATTTCAGCTCTGATCCGCTTCATATCAATCGATTTTAGAGAGCGATACAATAAAAGAAACACCCATATGTGACAATCAATTTAATACAAATACAAAACTAGTTGTTCTGCTTCGACTCCTTAGCATTTTGGAGTGCTTGCGTCAAATACAATTTAGCAAGACTCTGGGAGCAGAACTGGCTTATATGTTGGCTGTAAGTGTTGATCTGACCAGCGACAATCATAGGGTTGAGCCTAGGCGGAACGGGGTGGGGCTTGAACAGTTTGTTCACGTCTTCTTCTGGTAGGGGAGGCTCATCCTTAGCCGCTCTTGCTAAGTTTTCTTGCGTCCTCTTGGCCAACCAGCGGTGCTTGTCTTGTTGCTGACGGACCACCAGCTGTTGGTATCTGTTGAACTTGATAGCTTCTTGGTTCAGTTCGTCGACGCGCTCCATTAGGCTACGGAGTTGGCCTGTGGATAAAGAAATACTTTAGTGATTCTTTTTTGTAGAAATTTCTATTGGTATGTGGAATCTATTTTTCCAGTGTCCTCGCATACAATAAGCAACTAGTACATTATTTATGACAGCGGCAGCAACATAATTTTTGAGCTATAATCTCAACTCATTTTGAATAAAACTTAGGCGCCGCGTTTTTCAAACGTAATTAAATACATGGTACCGTGTCGTGATGTAAGAAATATAACCCACCTTCCAATACTGAAGCAGTTCCTAAATCCAGGAACTTCGATCCCTCCTCCTCTGGAATCATCTCGGACAGCTCTGACATCATGATGTTGGTCAGGGGAGAGTTGCGGATCACAATAGGCACTTCGATGAACAGGCTCTCGTAGCCTATCTTCAGGTTACGGAGAGCTTCTGGGGTGTAGTCACCTTCCTTGTACATTGCGATGGCCTGGAAGGATTGATAAAGAATTATGTGGTCATTTTGTGGACCAAGTTAGTCTATTGTGTAAGAGAAATTTTGGTCATAACTTTCAAAGTCAAATCGAATATTTCACTTAGACTATTAAAAGGCACTCTTAAACATCAATAATTAAAAGAAAAAGAAAAATTGAATCTAGTTGCCTCTTCCATAAGGTATAGTTTCGCATCGAGAAGAATGCAAGACTCTCCAAAGCTACTCTTAAAATTGTATTAAAATATTTCGTTTAAATTAATTAGCCCACCAGCAAGTTCAGGGCTGAGCAAAACTTATGCCCATATTTTACCATTACTCATGCGCGTTGATATTTTCCAGTGGATATTGTGTTGAGGAATTTTGTAAAACTAAGAAGCTAGTTCAGCTTACGAGAGTTTTTTAAACTCTCCGCAATCATACTAATTTATACTTTATCACAAATGAGATAAGAGTTACATTGCAATTACTTAGTAATGGCTTAGCACTCTCTAGAAAGCTTGCTCCCATATTTCTGTGGTGATTTTATTTTAACACAATCAATTGTTTGCTGAGAGGTATCTTATTACCCATTTACTGGGTTGTGGAGGTCAGATAGGCATTGGCTCCATGTAAAATACTGGTATTCAGCTGCATCCGGTTAGACTGCAAGCCGACCCCAAAATAGTTGCGAAAAAGGCTAGGCAGATTGATTGAATTGCTTGCTGAGGCTACAAAACATAGTCTTTTGATTACATTGTCAGCAAACAAGTGCCTTATCAGTTTATTAAAATCTTCTCCAACCAACCTGAGGAGTCAAGCGGTAAGCCTTCAGCGTCAAGAATCCCCTTGCGGATTTCTTGGTGTCATAGATGACGACCACACTCTCCTCGATGGAGGTCTGGTAGTGGTACTGCGACTCCAGCAGTGACTGGCTCAGAAAGTTGCCAACGTCTGCGCTCTGGTACCTGGAAAAACCATATTTCCTGTGTAAGTTTTTCTTTTACAATTAATACCGAAATCCCACGATCCGCGATTTTACGGACGGGCACCGACGAGCCCGGAAGACGGACCGTGGGAAGGTGTACGTGCGGGGTATCGCAGACATCGAAAGCGTCGGTGCGCGGTGCGTGGCGGTCTGTGGTCGTCTGCCGTGCGTGTCCGTCTGCAATATTTTCGATCGTGGGATTTCACCATAAGGCGAAAGCGCCGGTTGTTTTTTGCCATTTGCAGGTCAGTTTCAGGTTGTATCTTGATCGAAATATAATTAGCAGTCGGTTACAAATAAACTTCTTTTTTTCTTCAAATCTTACAGCCGCGTATTCGAAATGAAGTTGCGCTGCATTGTTGCTGGCAACATGGAATGTAGTAGTGTTCCTGACAACTTGCTGCTTTCCAATTTTCCAATATAAACAAACATTATATCCCTCAACATTATTTCTATTGAATATGGGGCATAAGGTATTTACTATTTAAATTAGCAAGCGAAACTTTGCAGACGTGATGTGAGGCGATATCTAATCACGATAAAAGAAAAAAATATTGATTTGACGCACCTACAAAAAAAAAACAAGTTTTTTTTTTAATTTATCATTTTTTGTACTCATCACGTTTGCGGAGTTTCGCTATGTCATTTGATTTGACCCTGTAGTGTGTCGGTCAAATGTTAAACTGTTTAAAGGAATAAAGGTGAATAAGCTTCTTTATTGTTGCACAAGACAAATCTCACTAATCTTGATATGGCAGTTTAGTGACGCACTTAATACTCTTTACTGTATTAGAAGGCTCGAACAAATGGCAGAATGGTTTTTGTTGGTGTGTGAAACCGGCTATTACATGCTCATACAAACTTACATTACTAGCCCTCGTTGTGTACAACCAAGTTATCTGTTTGGATTTTGTAAATCCATACTAATTTCATAAAAGTGAAAGTAGTCTGTCTCCTTTTAACAGATTTCGACAGAGAACAGATTTCGATGAAATTTGGCATACCGGTAGATCATGACCTGGGTAAGGACATAGGATACTTTTTATCCCAGTAGTTTGATATAAATTCCCAACCTCCACGTGGACAAAAACTATTTAATAAATATTGTCCCTTACCATCCAACATGAAAATGATCAACATTAACACGGCGCAGTCTCCTCATCATGTCTAGCTGGTACTCCTCCTCGTCCATGGTGTCATCGTGCTTCGGGAACGGGAAGCAGTTGGTGATCTCCAAGCGGTTCTCCACGACCAGACCGAGCAGGGCTCCCTGAGCCACCTCCATGTTGCTGCATGATTCTTCATGGCAGTGTTTCACTATTTTCATAACAGCCTGGAAATTAATAAAAAAGCAACATTAAAATCTCTACCATTTGTGCATTGATAAAAGTCTAGCACTTGTATCTGCATGCGTAGCATGACTACCATAGAAAACAGGTTTTTATTTAATTTCTTAGTAAATTTAATTAAGTTGTAATAAATTATTATTGTATATAATGTATTCCTGTTGAAGTATAATTTAGAAAAATCATTGTACAACTGAGAAAGTCATGCTTTCATACACAAAGAGTTTTTAAACAGAGCAAGATAACTAAAAGGCTATGAAAACAATAATAATATTCAATAAGTTACAATGCTCTCATTACAGTTATCTGTTCACCTATGAAGTAGCCTGTCTGTATCATTAGCCAACTTATCATGTCCATAAATTAATTTATTCAAACAAAACAATAACACCCCACCCACATCACAACTAAGATTATAAAGCATTGTAAAATTAAATTCATGATACTGTTGTGAAGAAGAAATCACTAAAATGGGGGTAGAAGTAAAAAAATAATATCTTATTTTAAACTCATTTCTCAGGTTAACAATCTCATTTGATCATTAAAACAGCCCATTGTAAAGTGCAATGAATAAGACAGTATTGGATGACAACAAAAATAAACAGAAAAATGCAAGTTGGACTCACACACAAAGGGCTCCGTACTGTATTAAGATTGAGAATACACCCCGAAAAAAACACATTTCTTGTATGAGGACCCCCTTAAATTTTTAACTTTACCCTACCTTAATTTATTAGTATACCTATTACGGTTTATGAGATACAGCTCACTGACAGACGGACACACAGCAGAGGTTTAGTAATAGAGTTCCGTTTGGCACCCTTCAGGTACAAAACCCTAAGAATTTTCATTATCGATAGAAAAGCAATACTAAATGGTGATGCATAGCTTAAAACTAATTATGAACAACAAACAAAGAATGTTGTTTTTCATTTCCAGTTGACTGTCATAGATTAATTAACAGTTAAAATGAGCCAAATAGAGATGCCATCATTTAATCCAGTCACACAGAATGTGTCATGGCTATTTTAATTATTGATCTAGCTTATCAACATGATACTCTAATGCAGAATTTCTGATGATAGCATTGTTTACAAAACACTTAGGATTTTATAGTTGTTATGATATGCTAACATGCTAATGAATAAAGCATAAAACATCAAAAATACAGTTTCCAGATACTAATGTATCCTGCCAAAGTTACTCAATGTCACACAGTGAGATCATCTCTGTAACCGTCTGCCGGCAGTTGGGTCACCGAGGTAAATGTCCGAAAAGAGTGTGTGACTCATACTTATTAAACTTTCACATTGTAAACAAATTACTTCTAATAAAACTGTACATTCACCAGAAATGTTAAGGGCATGTTAAATTTGCGAAGTTATAAGTTATTGATAGTAATACCGGCATGAGGGTAGTGATGATTTTTGGAGGGCTAATGGGATTTCCAGGAAGCTAATCATGTTTACGTTCACAACATAACCTATATGGTCAATCATACGACGAATTATAAAGTTGATAAAATAAGATCAAAATATATCATAGTATCAAGTAACACTTCAGAAACACATACAACGCAGTAAATAATGCACAATTACTGCACAAACTGTATTAACAGGGAATACATGACGTGTCGACGAGGAACAGCTTTTCAACTATTACTAACATCACAAGTGTAGATTTTAGTGAAAAGATGCTACGTAAATATCATTAATTGTACATACCAATCCATCGCACTGAACGTATGTTATAGTAGCTTCAGTTTCAGCAGGAACGCGCCTAGCAGGCCCACTACGGTTCGCCATTTTTGTGAAAGGTTAGATTCAGAATTTCAGATTGATTTGGATAATTTTGACATTTATCATCTCAATGTTACCAACACGAAATAAAGAATAACCACAGATTTACTAGAGAGAGATCACTTGAGTCACGTGATCACGATTTACTAGAGAACACTCTTGAGTACTAATGTTCTGTGAGAGAGATGCTACGCGGTTTATTCGCGTTGACAGAGGGTCGGCTAAATGCTATCAGCCGCATTAGATTATGGTAAAATGGTCTAAAGCCGCAAGAGATCGCAGGTTAAGCTACTCTTGCCAGGGTCGGTTTGTTTACTGAGGGGGGTGACTATTCATTACTTATCGAGACCACTCCATGCCTAGCTCATGGCTGTCATTCGTATATCTTTAGATATTCGCAAGTGCAGGATTCTAACGACTGAATTATGTCCGTAGCGAGTTTTTCAAGTGTTAGAATCCTGAGAAGCGCAAAAGTCTGCCAACTAGTCTTATCAAGGGGTATCGTATTTAACCAGTAATTGCATTATGGAGGTCTGATAGGCTCCATGTAAAATACTGGTATTAGCTGCATTGCATCCGATTAGACTGGAAGCCGTCCCCAACACATAATTGAGAAAAAGCAGATTGATTGCTATTGCGTTCACTGTTATCACAGTTCTTTCTTTCTCTATCCATGACTCTATCTGACTCTATCTTGTCTTTGAAATAATCAGCTGTCAACTGTCAATTTTATTATTCGTCAAATGTCAATCACACAAGCAATCAAAAGTTGTAATAAAAAATCTTATCAAACAAAGATAAATAATACAGTGTTTTCGTAGTATTTATATATTCAGTTGTCAATGTATCTTATAGTGAACAGCTCCATTCAACATCGTAATATGTGCCACTTCGACTTGAGACAGTGTTCATTAGTTCTTCCGCCCTGATTTAAATCGATGATACTCCTACTTTCAATTGAACCCAATGAAGAAAGGAATTGATCATTAAATAATGAGTCAGCATAATTTCTGGAGAGGACTAACACCGTTGAACGTGCCATCGTCACAGCAAGTACCTGATAAAATTGTAAAACTATGTGCTCTGGGCACAGACTTCATTGTGTTAGGAAATGACCATGGGCTTTATCACTGCGAAACTGTGGAGGACTCCTTAAACTTTAGAAAAATCTGTGGTATTTCAGCAATAGACATATCATACCATAATGATATCCTTTATATTATAGATGTACATGGGCGGCTGTTTAAGACAAATGCTAGTTTTAAAAATAGAGAAGAAATTATTGTTAAAGAGGATGCCAAATGTTGTCCTCATGGTTTTAAAAGTTCCAGTTATAAAGTGAAGTTTAGAAATGTAGTGACAAGTGATTTCGGACAGCTGTTCATAAGTAGTGATGGGCAGCTGTGGGGCTCTGGCGCTATGCCCCAACTTTCCATAGACACAAGTAGTGTTAAGAAAATTCCATTTTTTGAAGGAAGGACTGTGTATAGTGCTTCTGTTGGTCAAAACTTTGCTGCAGTGATTGCTAGAAAAAATGTCAGACGGTCTGGCAACTGTGATACAGAGAGTGATAATGATGACGAGGAAGTGTTTGCTTCAAACTGCTCACAATGCCAGACAATAATAGGCCTAGCATCCCCCGCATCCGTGCCATCCCTATCAGAAACCTGCCCTTTAGGTGTTCAAATTAGTAAGTCTAGTGAAGATTCAAGTAGTACTACAGCCCCTCAAACTGATGTTCATGTTGATGCCCATAGTTTAACAGAAGATTCTAGTCCCTCCTCAGAGGAATCAAAAATTGCAAGAATAAACTCACATAAAAACACAAACTTAGAAGAAGATCACAATTCTCAAGATGCTAAATCAACAGAAGATGGTGATGACCAGACAGATAAAGAAAGTGAGGCAGGTGAGGCATGTGGAGACAAAATAAACAATATATTTATAAACACAGATGCTGCTAGACAGTTTCTGAGTAGACAGCTCTCTTGGGTATCAGCTGGTGAAGACTATTTAGTGGAATACACAGAGAAACCTACTAGAATAATAAAAGAGAATGTATCAAACCTTACCAACTTTGTTTATGAAGGAGTAAAAACTGTGGGAGACAAAGTGGCGACATTATCACGACATGTTAGTGGTAGCAGTGATAATAATGATACTGTGGAATTGCAAATGAGAAGTCACCATGAAGAATTAAATTCTCTAATGTATAGCTGTACCTCTAACTGCAATCTAGAGGATTTGCATTTTTCCACAAGCACATTAAGCAGTGAAAAGGAATTTGAAGCTGCAAGAAAAACTGAGAACCTCAAAAACATGTCTAAGCTTGGTAAGAATATTTTAGCTACTGAATTATGGACCTGGGGCGACATATCATATGGGCAATTAGGTGTAGGAGATACAATGAAAAGAATAAAACCAATGGTGGTCATGACATTGTCAGGTTTTGGACTTCAAAAAGTATCTTGCGGTAAATGGCACTGTTCAGCTTTAACATTAGATGGAAGACTCTTCATGTGGGGCTACAATCAATTTCATCAAGTCAGTTTTGATACCAGAGAAGACAAAAGTGGTCCTAAACAATTCACAGAAAATTCTGACAGTGATAGAGTAAGAGATATGATAGCCACTGATCACCACACTTTGGCATACACTCACAATGAAAATATATTCTACATGGGTAAGCATACTGAGGGGTACACAGACTCTATTGTTAATTTGAATGTCAAGAAAGATCAAGATCATACTGAAAACCAAACAGATTTGACTGTAAAAATGACTGATGCACATTATACAACCAAACCTCAAAATATGTGCTACCATTGGAGAATATTATCTTCTGGCAATATCAGCTATTGCTCAATAGAAGAGACATCCATATGTCCAGAATTCCAAGATCTGTCTATTGCTCAAAGATATCTAGAGGAAATGCTTTTGATATATCATAATCTAGTTAAACCTTTTCTAAAGAAAAGTAAAGCAGTAACTTCACATTCCAATATATACGAAACAGTTTGTGATATTTTTGGTGACATATTAAACATAACTGCTCTGAATGTTCTCTCTATGTGGCAGTACGCCGAGAAGCATATAAACGAATGTGATATTTCTTTGATAAAAAATTTAGAAGAATTTATTTATTTGTACAGAAAGTATTACGTAGCTATAAGCAATTTGATAGTTATCGGCGGTTTCGCGCAGATCAACAGTGTCGTTGATGTCCCGTCTACTGTTTATAGTTTGTTTAGCGACCAGCTCCCGACTAACAAACAGAAGAATAATAAAAAGACTTTGGAAGCCATAGTAGGGCTCGCGTTCGTACAACCTTTAACAAGATTGAGCTCTTATAAATGCATAGCTCAATCGCTATTGAGATACAAAACAAAAAGAAAAAAAGTAGACGCGAAGTCGAATATAGATGAAAGATTAAACAAAGTTATAGCTTCTCTGGACTCTTTGATTGACGAACAGGAAAAGAAACGGAAGGAAGCAGACGTCACAAAGTTATTTTGGGAGACAGTAGGGAAGAGTCTAGAACAGTACCGAACGCCTGAACGAAGGCTAGTTAGAGAATCGAAATCGCGGCAGCTAAATTTGGTGAATCCGGGACGATTTTCGTCGCACTGGTTTGTTCTGTTTAACGATCTATTCGTGCACGTTAGTGGAAGTACACCAAACTTGCATCCTTTAGAGACTTTATGGGTTGAACCGATACCGAACACAGACTCCCTCCAAAACGTCATTCAGCTCACGACGCCTGAAGAAATGATATCAGTTGCTACAACTACAGAACAGGAGAAAACGGAGTGGACGCATTCTTTGAACACTTCAATAAGACTGGTGTTAAACAAGGACAATTTCAAACCACCCGCTGTAAGGACTGCCACTCACACTTTTTCAAATAGAAATTCTTTTTACAAAGAAGCGAAGTATACTGGAAGATGGTTGGATGGAAAAATCCATGGAAGTGGAAAGGTGGAATGGCCTGATGGGAAGCTGTATGTCGGCCAATTTCAGCTGAATTCATTATGTGGACACGGAAAAATGGAAATGCCAAGTGTAGGTAAGAATTCTAACTGTATTTATTTACTTACTTGACTATGATAATATATTTTAATTTTGTATTTTTTGCGAAAATGCTTAGGATAATGGCAGAACCGTGAGCAAAACTAGGCAGAGCCTGTGAGAGTTGGCAATTCGCAGTTTCATAGATAGATTAATCATTACGGCTGTCGTAGGTCAAAGAAGTTTTCAATCTTTGGAACAGGGCTTATTTTTCCTTGCAAACCTTATACATAGCTGCACCTAGGCTGTGCTTTACTCGGGTCAGTAGTTATGAGGATCTATGACTCACTATCTCCATATACAAGGTTCTATACGCAAAACGTAACTTTCGCTCGCGAGTCTTCGCCGAGCGAAAGACACGAGTGTAAGCTTTTCAGTTTTCCATAAAAGGCATCTTATCATACGTATTTATCAATCTAGGTAATAATGGTACGTCAGTAGGTAACGACGTACCATTAGGTAGGTAGGTATCTACTATTATCAATTCTATGATAATGTTTTATGAAGCTTGGTATTTCAATATGAGCATATTTCTTTTATTCCAACGTCAGTCAAGCTGAGCGATTTATGAATAAGAATTCTTGACGCGAATAACTGCGTCATAATCATTTCGACGGTGCGAATTCTTGTAGGTATTTGGGTGACTTATAAATGATTACTATATGAATAACAATTTACATGAATGGTAATAGGTATTTACATAGTAGGTAATATTGACCCATAAATAAAACCATAAATCCTTACATCCGTCCTGTTCGCGATAAACTCAAAAACTACTGCACCGATTTTCATGCTGTTTTCACCAATGGATAGAGTGGTTCTCGAGGAAGGTTTTAGTATAAGCATAATAACCGACATCCAAGCGGGTGAAGCCGCGGGCATCAGCTAGTACATTTCAAAACAAAGTCCCCCCGCCGCGCCGCACAAATATTAGTGCCAAGGGCAGAATTGCGAAATTTTTACAAACCTTCACGAATATTCTAACGTTTTAAATACAATGTATGTTTTACCTGTATTGCTAAATACATAACATCACGCCTGTAATCCCCGAAGGGTTAAGCAGCGATGTACCTAAAGGTACAGTGTACACCCACATTTCGCCAGTTATGTTTAAGTCCCATGAAATAGAGGGCATCAACCGGGCACAATTCCAGACTCCGAGCTGCAAACGAGAAATTCCTGAAAGAAAAACAATTTCATCACCAAAACCGGCATGTCGAAAAACAAAAAAATCGAAGACATGTGACATCTACCACCCCGCACTAGGCCCTCGTGGTAGATTACAGCCCTCTCCCTCTCGAAGAGAGGAAGCCTGTGTCCCAGCAGTGGGAACGGTAAAGGCTATTTAAGCAGGTATACACCGCTACACATCAAGCTATACATTTCCAGTTTGTGCTGATCTCGCATTGTATAGGATTTCCGTACAATGCGAGGTCAGCTTATGCTGGAAACGTATACCTTGATGTGTACAAGAGAGACCAGTAACGTATATTTTTTCTCGTTAGGAATCACTTAATCTTAGTTGCAATTACAGAACACACAAAGCAACATCTTTCCTTAACCTATAGACAATTTTTTTTTTTTCGTTCTTGAGTATAAATTGCGTAGCGCAGAAGTCAGAAGTGGATCGCCCCACTACTGCGCTAACCGCATGTTAGATAAAAGAATCCATAGACGCCTGTTAAGTAATAACAAATACAATACACACTCATTATTTTCAACAAAAACAAATTAAATTACAAAACAACGCATTCAATCAAATTACAGGAATCTACGAAGGTCAATGGAAGGACAACCTCCAAAACGGTTATGGTGTCATGAAATACACAACTGGCGACATTTACGAAGGTTATTTCAAAGATGGCAACCCCCACGGCCATGGGATCAAAAAGCAAGGGGACTTCACTTCATCATCAGCCACTATTTATACGGGGGAGTGGGTCAATGGGGTCAGGCAAGGCTATGGGGTCATGGATGACATTGGAAAAGGGGAGAAGTATTTGGGTAACTGGAGTGATAACAAGAAGCATGGGTGTGGCTTGATTGTGACCTTGGATGGGATTTATTATGAAGGCCTGTTCATGCAGGATGTTTTGACGGTAAGTATAATGAGTTGCTTCTGCTCAATGTATTTTCTCCATAACGATACCGCATGGTGATATTCAAAGCCAGAAAGAAAGCAGTTCGTCGCCTCTAGTAAAGTTGTCGAAATATTGTCTACTTCCTTTTTCAAACACAGCTGGAAAATTTCGGCTGTCTCGTCAGACAGCCTACATATTACCAAAACTATGTAAAAAAAAATGTGCCCATAATTTTTTTTATATTGTAAAACCTCCATCGTTGATTTCATATAACATCTTGCTTGACAGTCTTGCAGTAAACCGTACCGCATTTCAATACAATTTTATTCCCATCTTCCAGGGTCACGGTGTTATGGTATTCGAAGACGGTACCCACTACGAGGGAGAGTTCCGATCAGCTGGCGTATTCTCAGGAAAGGGCATCCTAACGTTCTCCAGTGGAGACAAAATCGAAGGGTCCCTTAGTGGAGCGTGGACTGAAGGCGTCAAGATATCAAACGCTACTATGCATTTGAACGTATCCAATCCGGTGCTGCCAACGAATAGCTCTAAACCTAAGTGAGTTGAATTTAAAGTTGATTTTTCTTTGTCTTCTGTTATTGAAGACTTCTAAAATATCTACTCAATATAACAAGCTATCATTCGCAAATAGTGTTTAAACAAATATGGTTAGTGTGACGTTGCAAAATGACATTCTTCTTTCATTCATTTTGAATTCTTTTAAAATTCTTTGTTAAAACAGCTGCACTAAAAGTGATTACTTCCTTATTTCAATAGTAACTAGGTTGAATTTATACAATTGATGTTTCCGAGGTCCTTGACTCGTTTCTCGGTCAGTACGACCAGATACATCATTAAAGTTTTCTTGTTTTTAGTATCCTGGAATGTTGATGAATCTTGTTAAATTATTCTGGCAAATTTTTATCTACTTTATTTGATTTATTTTGCTTTTTTTTTACTGTGTCTAGTTAGCGGCCACCATCCAATACACTTCTTTCTAAGATAGTTACGGATAAAATAATTATGTAATATGCCGTTATAAAGTCGTCTTTATAACAATGACGAATAAAAAAACGTATTCTTTCAGCTCATTCGGAAAACTAAGTGTAGCACCAAACCAAAAATGGAACGCCCTCTTCCGCCAATGTTTCCAGTGCTTAGGCGTCTCGGAATCTATTCTAACGCCAACTGGCAACCATTTTGCCAATGGTCCCTCTGGCAATACCATAGACAACTCGAAAATCTGGCAGAATGTAGCCGTTGCCATATCGTGTTCGCACAAAGAAAGAAACAAAATGACTATGAGGAAAAGAGGAAGCGATTTGGAGAAGTCTGTTGATTGCTTGGAAGTTATACCACAGTTTGGACAGAAGACGCTCAATTTGGAAAGTTATGCGGAGTTGCAACAGTATTTGTATAATGTGAGTTCTTGTTTTTAATTTATAGTACAAGTTTATGTTTTATCCTTGTTAGACTTGGTGAAAGGCGGAATAACTTGGATTATAGAATGACGGGAAATTTCTTGAAAGCACAGGGGTCGTCAGTTAAAAAAAAAAAAATTTAAAACAACATAAATGGTTGGCGATGGTTTCTTGGCGATGCAATATCAACATAATACACTTAAAACAAACTATATATTCACAAATGTATCGAAATTAGCATTTGTGAACCACAAATATCCGATTGTCCATAGAACTATCTATCTATCTATCTGGCTGGCCTTTTCCGAACTATGTTGGGGTCGGTTGATTGTTCATAAAACTGCACTTCTTTAAAAAAATCATGTAAAATTTCAGAAAGCTCATACTTACCTCACTTATCATACTTTACACTTACTTATCTTACTCCCTCCTTTTTTATCTTACTTACTTACAGCTTGCTCCATATCCACAGGCCTGCGAGTCGAGCCACCACCCTCTAGGCCAGCTGGTCTTGGGCGTAACAAACGCCTTCAACACCACATATGGTGGGGTACGGGTGCACCCGTTACTCCTCAGTCATGCAGTGAAAGAACTCAAGAGTATAACCACAAGGTTGTACCAAGTTGTGAGGGTGTTGTTCCCGGCGTTACCACCAGAGGGCACTGATGCTGTCCTGCCTTATAAGAAGAGGGAAGATGGACAGGAATTGCATCATGAAGATAGTAATCCTATTGATGGGTGAGTCTAGATTTATTACCGTTTCATTTTCGTCCTGATCCCAAGCCTCGGCCATTTATGTCGCCCAAAACGCCGAATATCATGCTAAATCCAACGATATTAATGGGACGTTCAGTGTAATCACGGGATTGTTTGACACTTGACGTCTACCGATTGCCAGCGAAGTTGCGCTTACCGGTGTCAAGCAGTGAAGAACGCTAATTCGCTGGCAACTCAAGTTGCTATCGTGGGGTTATTTTTCGTTTAGTGAATGGGAGCTGGTTCATCTTGGAATTTAAGATCTAAATAATAGCTATTTATTTTATTATTTATGTACACACAGTAAAATACATAAGCATACGTAATAGTAAGCTATGTAAGAGAATGAACAGCACTTTCCTTCTACACTACACTGCATACTAAATACTCGTGGTTTCCAACCGCATTACCTGGCTAATGTACACACGGTGACACATCAAGCTATAAATTTCCAGTTTATTCTGATCTCGCATTGTATAAGATTTCCGTACAATGCGAGATCAGCTTATACTGGAAATGTATAGCTTGATGTGTAGCCGTGTGTACGACAACCTTATTCTTACATATCATAAAACAAAGTCCTCCGCCGCTTCTGTCTGTCGTCCTGTTCGCGATAAACTCAAAAACTACTACACCGATTTTCATGCTGTTTTCACCAAAGGATAGAGTGGTTCTCGAGTAAGGTTTTAGTATATAATAACCGACATCCACGCTGGCGAAGTCGCGGGCATCAGCTAGTGAACTATAAATGTTGTTTGCCTCGTACCAACACAAGAAATGCAGATATGGTAAACGCAAATTATAAGCACGATGATGACTTCTCAGACCTCTAAAAATAGCATAAAATTAAAATAAAATCGTATTAACCTTCATATTCATCCTTTTTCAGTGAAGTGGTATCAGCAGCATCTCTCCTACAACCAACCTTGCTGCCTCGAGTGCATCCCGCCCTCTTCGTACTGTATGCCCTCCATAATAAGAGGGAAGATGACTTGTATTGGAGGAGGCTGCTCAAGTGGAACAGACAGCCCGATCTTACGCTCATGGCGTTCTTGGGGATTGATCAGTGAGTATACTCTGAAAATATCAAAAATATTGTGTGCTGTTTCATACAAATATGCAAGAGCTGTTGTTAATATTTATAAATTGTAACGGGGACGGCTAGTTGACCACGCGCCACACCGCAGTTCGTGAACTTGTCCCGAGGCGAATCGTTTACGTTACGATTCCGATTAGTGTGCTTTTCAGTAGGGAGTTTCATACAAAGAATACTAAACGGCTCCAGTTGATACGGTTACGATCCGTTTCCGAGTTGATATGTGTGCTATGACCTTCAACCACCCGATCGACCAAGGGTCGGTCGGTCGATTCTTCGCTATTTCAGAGCTGGTCCCATTACAAAAGTTGTATAGAGTATAAACTACTTTCACCCTCAAAATGATACTAGTGTGTTCATAGTTTTTAATGTCAGGTCCACACGGTAAGAAGCTCTTTATTCTTGGCACTATTCTCCGCAAGCATCCCTCTGTGGTATTCAAGCCGAATGCTGCTAAAAAGCGTAGATACTTCGAGGTGTGCTCGACTCGTGGATGTAGAACGGCCCTTGCTCAGCGTCATTATGATATTCTGTCCAACCATTTATATAACAAAATAAACAAACTATGCACCATTGCTCCCATGTGCCTAAATAGATGTAAGTCTGGGGTCACAAAGTGGCTACTGACACTAAGTTACGATAAGACCGTAGACTTACTACATATATAAATCGCTTAATCTAATTAGTTGAATAAAGTTATATCATCTTAAATATATATATACAGACTCACATAATCTCAAGCTTTGACCATATTTACCTCTCTCGAAATACATACACAGCACACAATACACAACACATACCCCTACATAGGTACTTTAATAGGCTACATCATTATAATGCATTTACTAGTAAGTAGCTATCTTAATAATTAATATACTGTGCTCGTCCTACAACTACTGATATGTTCAAATTATAGGCGAGGACGCTGGCACCCTAAACACAAGTTAAATCTTACCTTGGGTGCCAGAGTTCATCGAAAACACTCTTTCCCCTAGTTGTAACGCTGCATTGTGTTTAGATAAGAGTTTTTGTACAACTGAAGGTAATAAAATAACTTTTTTTTTTTATGGTCATATTATGACGGTTTTCCAAAATCATATAAAGCAGACGTGAAATAGTTGATTCATGCAAAAAATACAATATTTTGTACATTTTAAGTAAATGTCCTTACCGTTCTCTAACGCACTTCTTCTTTGTTCTAGAAAATTCTGGGTAGGCTACACATGTCCAAATAACCAGTTGTCTCCAACATCACCCCTCAAAGAGCAGCTGTTCCAAGAAGCCGTGGAGACGCTGCAGCAACTGAAGACCACCTTCTCCCCCATAGAGAAACTTCTCGTTATCAGAAGCACCTTCCAGAAGATGACTATTGCTGTTCAACAAGAGTTGGGTAAGTTTTATAGTGAGGAGAGTTCGAATTCTCAAGTTTGATTAAAAGAGCCTTGACTTGACAATTAACTACCTTAAGATCATGGCCCTGTTTATCAAAAGTTACCTAGAATCACACGTTCACAAGTTACCTAGAATGTTAATTTTCGTTAAATTCATAGCTCATCTCCATATTCATAATCAGCCTTAATGTTCCCACTGCTGGGACACGGGCATCAGGTCATCTCTCTTTTGACCACATTTAAAAAAAGAAAATCGAATTTAAGCATTTATTGCGGTACTAAGCACGACACTTGTAAACTTGTAAGACGCGATACACAGTCGCCGGACACTTTCAGGATTTGTTATGACTTGCTACAAGTTGTAACTTACAAATATTTTTTTGATAAACAAAATCACGAGAAGTGTAAATACAGGAAAAGTTTTTGACCAGTGCGCAAATTTTTTTTGGTGGTTCAATATCAGTAATAGAACACATTTCCATTATTTATTCAATACTTTTTTTGTTTTTTTATCCTACTTTAAATCAGCAAAATATGGACACAAACTATTCGTAATAATATCAATGGGCGCGTGCGGCGGCCGGCGCACAGGCGGCGGTGTTGCACGGGGGTGCAACCCCCTCCCGGGCGGCGCCGGGCGCTGTGGCCGACAGTTCGCTCATCGCACGCACTGCCGTGTGACGTCGCGTCTAATCGCTTTCCCGCGCAAGCGCCGCGCCGCACGTGTGTCGTGCTTGTACCTACCGGTCACGATGTCGGACTTCAGTAACCGCGAGTTTTACGAGATGGTGCGAGTGTATGTACTGAGTGGTGAAAGTTTGCGAGCAGCTCGCAGAATGTATGCGACGGAGAGCATACCTCTAATGTGAGCCCATGGAATCCTTAACCCCGCGGTCCCTAATGAAAGGACCATTTTAGCGGCCACTCAAAGGCTGCTTGATCACGGACAGTTCAGAACCCCGAATCATGCACGAGGGTCTGGCAGACCCCGACTGGTGATCGAAATCGAAGAAAGCATTTTTGATTTCTTTGAGCGAGATCCAAGGGCCAGTAACCCACGTAAATACCTACGCCGGCGAATCGAGCGACCGCACAGCTGATAGATAGGTACTTTCGCGCGTTCCGCATCGCCGCGCGCCGCCGCCGGCGCCGGTTAGCCATACAACCACTTTTAAAATAAACATCTTTCGTTAACGATTTTTTAATTAATTTGTATGAAGACGCATCAAACTAAAAAAATTATGTTTAATAAAACTGGTTTAAGGTTAATATATCAAAATTTCCGCAGTGGATAAAAACTTTTCCTGTATATAAGTACTTGTGAACTAAATAATGACATTTGGTAATACAAGGCTTGTGAGTTTTGATAAACAGGGCACAGGTCCAGCTATCAGTGGCAGTCGGATAAAAACTGATTGATAGAACCTCCTTCATTGTTGACAAGCGGAAGTCTATGATAGTCACCTCGGGGAAGCCCGAAACCTAAAAATCGGATAATTGGTATAGTTTGACCGGGAGCCCTCGCTGACTGCTCAGTAGATGGATTGTTCCTAGTACAAATATTGAAATTCCGACAGTTTGTACTTATCTGCTGGATATCAGTATTTAATTATTATTCTTCACAAATTAGTTTCTTAAAACAGACGAAGCCAATGCGGCTAAGGTAACAGCAGCACACTTACCAGAAATACGTATAGATACACATATTACGTGGTGGGAGGAGCTCGTGGCTAAGTAATAACAGCCGCACGGGTCGATCCATCATGTTAAGCTACGCTTGCCGGGGTTGGTCCGTGGATGGGTGACCATCTTTATATACCGAGACTCCTCCTTGCCTCGGAAAACACGTTAAGCTTTTGGTCCCGGTTGTCATTCATGGATCTTTGACCGTCGTTACGGGTCGTCAGAAACCCGAAAGTCTGACAACCAGTCTTACCAAAGCGTATCGTATTGCCCAGTTAGTGGGTTGTGGAGGTCAGATAGGCAGTCGCTCCATGTGAAATGCTGGTATTCAGCTGCATCCGGTTAGACTGGAAGCCGACCCCAACATAGTTGGGAAAAGGTTAGGCAGATATATACCTATACCTATTACATCTACCTTCCATCTTTTATTAGGTTCAAACTACCTCTGGAGTATGGACGAGCTGTTCCCGGTATTTCATTTCGTGGTGGTCCGCGCTCGGATCTTACAACTTGGATCTGAGATACACTTCATTGAAGATTTTCTGGAGCCAGCCATGCAGCACGGAGAACTTGGACTTATGTTCACGACGCTCAAGGTAATGTGAACTTTATTGCGTAGAAAACAAAGTAGGAAATTGAACGGTGTGTGGATGGTATGTTACCTCGCTTATTCAACCTTAGAGTAAGGAATTGATCAGAGAATTTTGAAGTAAGAAGACATGTGGTCGTATTGTGCACTATGGATCTAATCTCAACCTTATTTCTACCAAACTAAAATATAAATTCCTTAATTTCCAGGCGTGTTACTTCCAAATCCTTCAAGAGAAGATGTCGATCAACTAGAACCAACTATATAATAACGAATGATCTCGCAATATTTATGGTGCGTAACGTTTAGTTGTAGCTTGCGCAATAATTTGCTATGTAAGTCCTCGCTAGGTGTTCTGTTAGCTTGTAGATGTTCAAGGTCGTATACATGTTGCTATAAAAACAGTCTAGAGGTGTCGGACACCCGGTTCGAACGAAATTCCTAACGCTTTTGCTCACTTGAGAGCTAAACCGAAAAAAGTGTAACGTTTTGTAAACTTTTGTTAAGTAATAAAAGTGTCGTGACGGTCAAAATGTTTTTGAATTGAAATCTTAGGCGGCGATTTGATATTTTGACGAGAATTGAGAGTGAACTTTCAAGGACGCGTTACGTTTAGGCGTTCATTAGTTCGTTACATGAGACAGAAGACAGATATAACTTTATCTGTCTCTCACACCTCTTATTCTTATTTTTTTTTTAGAAGTTTCACATGTACGGGACTGCATGCGCATTTTTCTTCTTTTCTCGGTCTGGCTCTCATTTGCAAAGTGTGCAAAGTATGTAACGTGCGATAAAGAACTTCGTTCGAAAATTTCGTTCCAACAATACAATCACTCTGTACAATTCGCGTAGGTCATATTCGGTAAGATCAATAAGACTCGCATATCAAGGTCAGCTTTCAACCGTACTGGCTCAGTGTCCTGCCAGGGATTTGAAAGATTGCATAACATAAATTCGCGACTGAATTCACCGAAGAAGGGTTAGGCAGAGTGCAAAGTATACCTCCACTTCATAATTGGTTTATTGTTTCAGTCCCACATAATAATATTATGTCCTACGCGCATTCTACAATGTTATTTTATTTTTTATAGCAATAGCTCGCCCTATATTTGTACCGAGCATATTGAATAAAAAATTGTATACGTCCTTAACTATGATCATTGTTATGAAATTCTTCTTGTTATATAATTGTAAAATGTCTATGATGCAGTATGGAAGGGAAAATGTAAAAAATCCTTTTGAAAAAATACAAAAATAGACTCGTGTTCTTTCGCGTATTTTTAATTAAAATACACTTCATAATAATTGAATCTGATGGCATGATATTAATTTTATTAATTAATAATGCATTAACTGCGGTAGCAATTTTTGTTAATTTATTTATACATGTTATACCATTAAAAAGACATTATAATCTGTCTTAAAATTCTTAATAATTATGATAGCGTCTTATGTCCTAAACTTAGTTGCTAGATAAATCAAGTTGTATTTGATTTTTAATGAATATAATGTATAAAAAACGTTTCATGTTTGAAAGAAAACTAAAAATGAAATAAATATTAGCATTATTAAAAATGCCACATTAATTTTAATTTACTTCATGTATTGGTATGGTGTAATAAAGATGTATTTTTTTAAAAGAGTGTCTTTTAGCTGTGTTATTACTGTTTTACAAAAAAGTATGTCCAATTGTGAGGTTGATTAGAAAACCCATATTCGGACGTTTGCGGGCCGATATTTGTGTGTTAATAGTATTGATAATTATGCAATATCATGTGCCTACGAGTGTTTATGTATCCAACATTCATATGAGAGTTCTTTTAGTAAAAGAAGTCTCCATATATTCTTTGGGAGTTAAACATAACTGGCGAAATGTGGGTGTACTATAGGTACGCCTCTGCCCTACCCTTCAGGGAAACAAGACGGGATTTTATGTTAAGTCCCATAGGTATTATAATATCTGTGCCCATAGTTATTTGTGAAACTATCACAATGTAGAGAGATTCTAAAATGATAGAGGTTGGCAACATAGCGATGCAAGATATCTGGACTTCTTTCATGAAAAGCACTCCATTTATTTTTTTATTAACCCCCCCACCTTTAGAAGACTTTAAATACACACCATTGAATGCATTGAATACTCTTGTAGACTTATATTATTACGAAAGTATTTATTTTTAAAGTATTAGGCAACTAATAATGTTTTGTTTTAGTTAACATACTAAATGATTGTATTCACTATGTAGTATGTTTTAGTTTAATTTTGTTGTGTGCCAAAATTTATTATACGCCGATTAGCTTTAGTATGTGATAATATGAAACGCAGTGAGTGAACGAGAATATTATAATATGCGATCGACATATGAAAAAAGGTGACTCTTGACTGAAACCGACCTAACATTATTTCCAATTTACCCTATGCAAATGAAGTTAGTTCGACATGTCAATCCTAATCTTATTTTGACCGCATAGTAACGAATTTTAGTAATAATAAATAATACGGTATGCAGAGACTAGCTAAATTATAGAAATTTGATCTCTTCCTAGTGAAAAATATTAGAAATGAGATTGATACTCGTCCACTCACTATGTTTACGACCATTCCATTTAATAATATAAAACACGTTTAAATAGGTAAGCAATAATCCAAAGGTCTGGTAGTACAAAAGAGAATTGTTATGTAGCGAACAAATTGTTATTTTTTTATTTGACTTTTTTCTGTTGCTGTGTGAGAAATTGTTTTTATTTTGTAGCCATGTTGTAGGCAACTAAAGTTGCCAGTGACTTTTCTATCACTCCATTCATACATTTGATAACATAATCACTCATCGCATTGGATTCCATCCCTTTAGTAACCGGGCCACTAGAAAAAAACAATAAAAGGAATTATACAATTTTATATCATTCATAAATTATAATTTTCATAAATAAAGCAGTAAAAAAAATCAATTCAATTTCCGCCGTTACCATAGATAACGAAGCGAGTTATTCATTGTTGCAAAAATACCAAGAAATATAAAATATAGATTGTTATATATGATCAGAACGATTGTTGAATGCAATTGATAAGTACCATATCATTAATGTTACATAAATATGTTAATTACTATTTATATCTTTGTCCTATGTGAAGTGTGTGTTTAAATATTTAAAAAATATATATTTAAAATTTAATAAAATTCGCAGTAAAATATCAACTTTTATTTCCATCATAGGTACCTACTAGCCCACAGATTAAAATAAGATTCCGGACCTCTTGGACTTCTTCGTTACTGGTAATTATACCAGGATAGAATATCAGAGGATATCAACTTTGAAACCAGACTCGCAACACTCCTGAAAAGATAGAAAGAAAAGCAATAGAAAACTTCGACCACAGAGTACATTTTTATATAGACTTCAACCTATTTATAAGCTGCTACGGTCTCTAAATGGTGCGCATTAGGCCGCCCCCAGTGTGTAATGAGTATCGTAACCTTATCAAGGATAAAAATCAATGAGCGCCATAACCTATTTGCCGCTGTGATGTGGTGTGGTTGTAGAACGTGTTAACGGACCCTAAAACTTCACATAAAAACAAAACAAGCAACGCTTGAGTTTCGTTCTAAAGGTCGTCGACGTATCCACAGAGTACATTTTTATCTAAGGACGTATCGGAGCTGCTGATCCACTTTGGTTACGTGCTTACGTTAGGTTGACGCCTGTTTGACGGCGAGGCGAAAAGCGATACGGTAACCAACCGTTTTCGAGTTGATATGTGTGCTATGACCTTTACACGGACTTTAGGAACAGGAAATTAAAACACACATAATTTATTAAGGCTATTTATTTCATTCCTATAAAATAACATACCAAATGTCTCTTTTGTACAACGTCATATCAAAAATGTACACCATTATATAAATTTCGTCTCAGGTAAATGTTACCTAGCTACTCTCGTGTCTTCCCTATTATTTTCATGGCTATTATTACATAAATATAATTATAGTCCTCTCACGTGCCTAGTCTGTAGGTACAAAACGTTCACAATACCGAATCGGACGCAACTTTATAAAAATACATAACACACCAGAATTCCAACCACCTTGTAGGTATTTCTATAAAACGAGTCCCCCGTAATGCTGTACAATATATCTACAATATGCCAACATGTCAAAATTCATTGTTACGTGAAATTGAATCTTAATCATAAAGCTTTTAATTAAGTCCAGAATACATTTTATGTATATTTTTAAAGGAAGAATATTGCACTGTTACTTTTTATTTTTATAAGCTGGAAGTTACATCCGTTAAGCATATTGAAACTCTGGGATATATGATAAAATCTCAAATAAATAATCATACAATTTGTATGGGGAAGAGCGGTAAATTGACGTACAATTTTTTTTACGAGAGGCTAGAAATTACAATCTAACAAATAAATTAGCTTCAAGAAATTACATAGGCACTAAATAATTCTGAAACTAAAACAAAATACTATTCAACATCAATCTTTTCACCGCCACGGACGAGAATGGACATGAACGTCAAACATATTATTACAATACGGCCCATATAACTTGGCAGGTCTGCATATAGACTCTGCGAACTTTCGCCCATGTCACACTTGCCTCATTTCACCATTAGGTTCCTAAAAAAATGTTACTATGCCGCCCTCTGCGCGAAGTTCGGACCTGCCAAGTTGTATCGGCCGTATTGTAGTTTGTTAAGAAATAATATTAAAACTAAGTAAGATTTTGAGTATTAAAAATGTATCAGGTGTCTGGGTGACAATTTGTTTGTGTAGCGAGGCGGTAAAGAGATCAACTGGGCGTTGTGATGCGATGCGATGAAGGAACATATACTTCGTAAGAAAACTAGCAAGAATGCTATCTATGCCCCCTCGCCCACGGCGACTTTTTGTAGCGATGCAGTCGCGCGTTTTGTAAACGCAACAACTTTCATTGCGTTATTTACATTCGTCTGTTCAACAACATATTATGTAAATGATGCAATGAAAGAAGCGCGGTAACAAAACGCGCGACAGTATCGCTACAAAAAGTCGCCGTGGGCGAGTGGCCTATAAGGAGGCTATCTTTTCTTCCTCCGTTCATCGTAGCTCATAATAAACACACCAGAATTAACTTACATACGTAAGCCTCACGTAAAAATGTAAATTAATTTGAAGATAATTACTTTTCTATTACCAGTTACACGGTAAGAGGAAGTCTAGTATTGCAGAACATATTATTATAATGTATAATATTCAGCACTATAATATAAATATTTCATAAGAATATAAACTTGATAAATACCGCTCTAGATAAAGATTAAAATTTTGG
This sequence comes from Lithophane leautieri, assembly GCA_949152455.1. Lineage (NCBI taxonomy): Eukaryota > Metazoa > Arthropoda > Insecta > Lepidoptera > Noctuidae > Lithophane > Lithophane leautieri. The sequence goes on along the minus strand of OX424462.1, from coordinate 4,886,407 downwards.
GGCAATCTCATTTTAAAAGGCAGTGACAAGTGGGTAGCTGTTGTTTACCATGTGTATAAAAATTCGAGAGTATTTCTTTACATAATTTAATTCCTAGAGGCAAGAACTGATGACCAATCGACTCAAATACAAAAGATATGTGGTACAGCATAAGCACAACCTTATTATTAAGAATCGTAATAACTGACTCATACATTTTGTTCGTAACGTTAAAACCAGCAATGCTGTGGTATTTTGTACTTTGTTTACAAGCAATTAAAGTTGAGAGTGCAAGTGAATAGATTCTGCAGTGCAATTCTTGTCGCGTGATGACAATGGGTGTAAAACGCCTTGAATCATAATCATTATACGAATTGTGAAACTTACTACGCGACTCAAATTGCATTCGTTTCAAAATACTGACCCGCAATTACAACTGCAACAATTTGACTAAAACGTAAGTGATACTCGTCCTTCAGTTTACACTTGGATGACATTTATCTAATTCTATTAATACTAGAATTGTGTTAATTTGGAAACAGATTCATTAATTTATAGTTCATATAAATCATAGGGGTAAAATTATTTAGAAAAAAAAAACCGAGTGTCGCTTACGTCAAAATACTCGTAAAAGCACCGATAGAAACAATCTCAAACAATTACTTCAACAAATAAGCTCATTCAGAAATATTACAAGAAAAAAACAAGTTATTGCATAATTATACATTTTCATTTCATAAGTCCTTAAACATCAATGTTAAATTACATAAAAATCCAAATTAATGATACAACAACGATACCAAATCTCGCTATAATGTTAGACATAAACTATTATTTTTATTATTTTATACCCATTATTAAAAAATACGATATTATTAGCAAAATATCAATCGAATTTTATTGCATGCATTTTTAAATAAACGTTAACAATTATTCTCCTAAATAACATTGTTGGAAGATAAAAAAAAGTACGATAATAATAATAAAAATTGATAATAAGTTTTTAAATTAGATGGTCACAGGGAGGTGCTCCTATCAAGTTAAAAATACATTAATAAGAAAACGCGTCATTTAAAACAACAGAATCCTTAATTCTATAGAAATCAACGTATATATTACTATAACATCCTACTTCTATGTTAATTAATGCTTAGAAATAAATGCGGTCTACGTGGGGCTATGGTGAAGTGGACGAGTGATTATGTGATAATATTAAACGTGTAATCCACATAGCGTAGAATGAAAAGCCGCGTCCACATTGATGAGAAATTGTTCATGTTAAAATAACATGAACACTAAGATTATTTTAAAGTTTTTATATGCTTATCGAATGTAGATTTTTATTTTTAAAGCTCATTTTCAATCCTGTGCACATGGGTTGAATACGGGCGCACATTTAGTTTCAGTTAAACTTTGTAAGATCCAATCATTATTACCTTCTTAGATAGTGTTCCTAAAACACTACGAATAAGTCAATTTGATCTTTTCGAAACTAGCTGACTAACAAGACCTTCATTTCCATTTCATCATGCGTACACGCATGCCGCCCAGATTCCCTAGAGTAAGTTTTTAAGACTGCCAATGTTTGCGTTAATTGTTTTATCTACGAGTATGTATACAAACTCTACTTGGACATCTAATAAAATGTGCACCCGTTATTTCAAAAGTGGCAGTTTAACGGTTCAGGACGTAAGGGTTATTTGCTCCGGAGGACTATAATTGTCTAACTTATATGGCCTCTGTAACGACGTGGATTACAAGCGCACTGTGTGAATCTGCCTATCTCAAGAATACACCTAGCATTAAGCGTACATATACCTAAACATATGTATAAGGTATATACATACACCTATGTAGTCACTAAATAACAAACTAACGCGTTATATTAAGAGACAGTGATCATCTACATTGATATCCTTAAAAAAAACATCAATTTCAATCAGATAAGTTAATAAAAAATCTTATTTACAAGCTCCTACAAAACAATAATAGTTCTGACATCAAAAGAAAATACAAAAACAATAAAACCGTTTTGCTAAGCAATTAAAACAAATAAATACATGGCGTGAATAAGCCAAGGAGTTTTTACATAACGTTGCTTTTTGTCCGCCAATTGTGGTATTCTCAGTATGTAAATTTGTGTATACCAATCGTATAAACCGAATGTGCGTAGTTTACTTCACAGTCAATAATTTCGAGCTGCTTAATCAACTAATACTGAAAGCACCATTTAGTATTACCTAATTTAATCATTTATTACGTAAGTCAGCTAATAAGAAAATTTTGAAATTTTAGTATTTATGTTTCGACCACACTTGAGGCAAGGATATGCGATAAGATTATTTACGATATTCGATAGGGTAGACGGAAATCTTGAGCTTCACCGATACGTATTCCGGACGTTCCCCTTTTGCAAAATAAATGCGTTACTAAGCCAATTTCACGATACAATAAATGCAAATTTTGGGGTGAAATAAAATGTTTCTTTAGCCAATACAATGGGCTTTTCTTGATCTAAATTACGTTAAAAATCCTTCGTCTGTTGTACACATTCCATTACAACTCTATCGCCTCGCGTGTGCAGTCGCAACGTTACGTTGGTAATACTTGACACCGAATAATTTAACATACAAAAATATTGCCATCATAAAAAATATTTCGTTAAAATTCATAGGATATAATATTCATTTTAGTTTTTTGTAAAAATGGCATCAAATACTACAAAGCTAGGTTAATACTGAGATGACGAATGTTATTATATAATATTTTTAAGCATCCATGGTTTTCTGCTCGTGTAGAAAAAGGGCCGTGCCATGTTCAAGACTTAATTATAAAATTCATAAACTTTTCTAGATCTTACATTAACTTTTTGTCAGGAACGTCGTCGTATATACAGGAGCAGAAACCACATATATATGTTTTTAGATACCATGTTGATCTGATACTACGTTCACCCGTGTGTAACATATATTAGAATTAAAAGTATTTTATTCATAATTAATCATTAAAAGAAAACACTCATTTATGACACTGACGCGATTGACTTCTTATTGTCACCAATAACTACTTAGGGGGGAGTTTTACCGTAAAAACACAAAGGTATGTACACACTAAAGTTAATAATGTTACATGAAGTGGGATAATGCAATACTTGATCTGTCTAATGTGCACAAACCTTAAAGTGACCCGTATTACATCACTTCTTAATAATTGACAATCCTCTATCGTCCATCTTTTATTCATAAGTTCACAAAACAACACAATAATCCGTAAATAAGTATTTTGCTTACAAATTAAATTACAAAATATTCATATGTTAAAAAATAATATTTTGTTGAATAAATAATTCGCATACCTCTCGATAATCTTATATAATTAGTTAATTATAGCTTCATTACATGTAGTAATATATTAAGAGTACAAATGTAACACGAGTCACGGATCAGTGCGACGTAATTCACAGTTAGTGCTATTGTTCTGCCACGACTCCACAAGCACTTCTCTTACATTTCAATTGTTTATGTATAATATAAATGTATGTACATTAATCATATTAACTCTAACCATGATTCAAGCGGCGACCATCATTACTTTCTTATAAAAATATTTACACATTTCACTAGTGCTGGAATACTAATGCTTAAATCCCAGTCGAATTTTAGAATCCGTGATTATGTTACAAGTCTATCAATTTATAGTTAAACATCAATATGTAGTCAAAGACGAAGGCAAATCATAGAGATGCGACATGTCGTATTTATCGATTCCTATCAATTCTGACAAAACACCAGAAATGAGCGATACATAGACTGCAATCACGTCGGTAAAAATATCCTAACTTATCTGTATTTGATCCCAAGCACGATATAAGTTGTCGAATAGTTATGAAAATGAAATTCAATGAACGACGATGCATTTTAAAAATACATGCTAAACATACGTTAGTCAGCCCGAAAAATATCGATAGAATTACGTCCAAATATATACGAACACTTCGTTTGCAAGCTCACCAGAGAGTGGAAATGTTAAATAAAGATTATCATCACAAATCCATCATACAGACCACTTACGCACTAAGAAATACCTAAAATGTAAAATAGGTAGAAATAATGTCCTCACTATCCAGAAGGCAAAATTGGCACTTAAGACGAAGTTCGCTCCTTTCTTGAGTGTTCGGAGGAGTGTGGCGGCCGGGGCTTGTCGGGGAGCGTCGGTCGCACTCGGACCAGTTCGGGGACCGTCGGGCGCGCTCGGGCCGGCTCGGGGCGGCTCGGGCGCGCTCGGGGCGCGGGGTGCGCGCTATGTGCCGGGCGAGCTGTTCGCCGTGGGGTTGTAGGGGTGGTTTGAGTTCCGCAACACTGTGTAAACACTGTCCACCTTTGCAAGTTTCTCGAAAAACGGTATCAAGTCCAAAAGTTCTGAATCTGTCATGTCGTCGAACCATGACGCGACAGGTACCTGAAACGATAAATTTGAGTTAGTAACAGATAAGATAGTATAATCTGCTTTGTTCAAAATATTATCTTGATGAGGCATTTGCATAACACAGAATTCGGTTTTTCTATTTACTCATAGATATTACTCATTTTCAAAAGAAACTTCTACATTGCACATTGTTTACCATAATTATTTTCGTTTAAAACAGTATAATTCAATTCGATACATCACTATCGCCTGACTAATGAATCTGTATCCTACCATAAGCCTCCATAAGTGCGAGCGAGACAGACTAATAACTATGATAAGTATGATTCATGGCCCGACGACTCAGTTCTTAACGCGGCGAACATAGTAAACCAAAACATAACATAAACACGCACGCCTGTAAGTCTCCGAAGGTTAGGCAGAGGTGTACCTTAGTAAGTGCACCCACATTTCACCAGTTACATTTAAGTCCCATGTCATAGCGGGCGAGCCTATTGCCATCAATCGGGCACAAATCGAGACTCCGAACTGCTTCTGAGAAATTCCTTACAGAAAAAACCCAATTAACACTGCCCGACCTGGGAATTGAACCCATGACCTTATGCTCAGCAGTAGCGCTTGCTACCAATAAGTATCTGTCCAAAATGCCAGTATTTAACTTAGTAATAACAGAAAGATAATGAAATATCGAGAGGAATTACGTCATACTTTATGTATTCGTTATTAACTCATTAGTATGATCATATCTATTTCCGTGGAATGCCGCATATGATGACAGGTCAGACTATTAAATGAAGATTAAATCATCGCATACAAGTAATTGAATCTTTGTTTATTGTTTTATTATCTTATCCTTGAATTGATTATCTATATTGGTATATATACTGCAGTAATGTAAAGCTCAGTAGTAGCTGTAACATATGTAGTTGTAACTAAAAGAAGCTAGTAGTTGTAACATAGTTGTAACTAAAAGAAGCTAGTAGTTGTAACATAGTTGTAACTAAAAGAAGCTAGTAGTATGAACATAGTTGTAACTAAAAGAAGCTAGTAGTATTAACATAGTTGTAACTAAAAGAAGCTAGTAGTTGTAACGTAGTTGTAACATAGTTGTAACTAAAAGAAGCTAGTAGTTTTAACATAGTTGTAACTAAAAGAAGCTAGTAGTTGTAACATAATTGTAACTAAAAGAAGCTAGTAGTTTTAACATAGTTGTAACTAAAAGAAGCTAGTAGTTGTAACATAGTTGTAACTAAAAGAAGCTAGTAGTTGTAACTAAAAGAAGCTAGTAGCTGTAAGTAATAGAAGCTAGTAGTTGTAACTAAAAGAAAAAAAATCTACTGTGGTGAACGATCTGTTAGTCAAATCAAATGATGATAGCCGCTTAACCACTCATTTTAGCTGTTTAAAAGACTCATTCCTGGCTATATCGACAAGAAACCCTCATTAGTGAACCAAACCCCCATCATTATCATCACCTTGGGTTCAGGAACCAAAAGCCTTATCTCCAACCATTTCAACAATATTATTGTAACAATTTTTAGAGCAATGTTTAGCTACACTATTACTGACACATGACTGGACTGGTTCACTCTCACGTGGTTTTTTCCTCAAAAGACGCTCAGATACTATTAATCTGAATGGTCCTCATATGGCTTGACCATGGTAATGTCTGGACTCAAAAGAGACCATGACGTCGTGAGTTTGTTTCGATCTTTCTTCTCGAGAGGAGTCGGATAGGAAACACCAAAACCAACTAGTTTTAAAACTTTTTTTGTTTTGTTTTTTTTTAACCAATTTTCAGAAATAAATTAATTTCATCATCATTTGTCATTTATAATGTTATTAATATTTTGTCAGGTATACTCACAGCATTATCCGGATGGAATATATAAGAGGCGGGTGAGTTGTCGACGATTACAACACGCCGGAGGTCGCGACCGAGACTGTTGAGGTCCTTCACGTAGTTGCCGCGGTGGAAGACGCAACTGTCGCGGAACAACCGCGCGCGGAAAACGCCCCATCTGAAACAACCATTATCTTTGTATTACATTGTGAAGCTGAGAAGCATTTTCGACTTTATTTCAATGGATGTAAAGTTGACATTTGTTTGACAGTGAAAGCAGTCCTATGCCGTCTGTGTCAATCACACAAAAATAACCTCAAATTTACCTAAATTTTTGGCAAGGTTTTGTCACATTGATTATCGCGGTAATGTGGTTGCGACTTGAATTTGAACTTTTTAAGTAAGGAAATTGGGCATACTATGCGCCGACCCTTACGACCTGTTGTAGCATTTAATAACAGATAGAAAGAAAAGTGGGTTTTCATCTAGCCAGCAGGAAAATGAGGATCCAAGTTGACTTCTTAAACTAAGACGTAAGGGCAATACAATAAGATAGCCCGCGAAATTCAAATTTTCTTACGTTTTTTGCAACCAATATGGCTATACAAAATTATAATCATAAGAATCAGCAATACAACTCCTTGTTAGAATTGGCCTCAAATGTCATAATTCAAATTTTCTTACGTTTTTTGCAACAAATATGGCTATACAAAATTATAATCATAAGAATCAGCAATACAACTCCTTGTTAGAATTGGCCTCAAATGTCATAATTCAAATTTTCTTACGTTTTTTGCAACAAATATGGCTATACAAAATTATCATCATAAGAATCAACAATACAACTCCTTGTTAGAATTGGCCTCAAATGTCATAATTGCCATGCCATTGCCATTGTCATGCCTTGAAGTAATGTTTAGTTTATTGTTGATATTTGATTTTTGCCTGGTGATTTTGACATTATTATTGGTAATTTTGACATTATTGAAGGTAATTCTGACATTATAGTTATGATTTTGACATTATTAGTATTGATTTTGACAAAGTTATGATTTTGACATTATTATTGATAGTTTTGACATTACTAGTAATCATGACCAGAATTTCCCAAATATTGTTATGTACTAACACTAGTGTTTAAGATGATTATATACTAACAAATTGGATTGTATGATCTGGAAATAAATAAATTGATTGATTGATTGATTGATAATTCAAATTTTCTTACGTTTTTTGCAACAAATATGGCTATACAAAATTATCATAATAAGAATCAACAATACAACTCCTTGTTAGAATTGGCCTCAAATGTCATAACTTTATGAAATAGTCGTTCAATAGGGTTAAATAAGGTGTTAAGAACTTAAAGAGACATTGTTGATTTTTATGTCAATACTTATTATAAATTAAAGTCACTTTCGTGTTTGTCTGTATGTCCGCGTTGTTCTCCTAAACCACGCTACAGATGCTGATGAGCTTTTCACCATCATTTAGAGTATCTATTCCAAAAGGTTTATGTTTATAACACGTTAATATTAAAAAATATAACTAAGAAATCTCGATGTTTTGTCAAATCGTAAAAACCGTGCGAAACAGTAGCGGCTCGCTAGTAATTTTATAAAAATAAATATTTTATACGGCCGCGAATCATATTTAGATCAACATACAACCTGTTATTGAACTGCAAATTGCAAAAAACGTAAGAAAATTTTAATTGCGCGGGCTACCCTGACGCTTTTGCCTTAAATAATATCATTTTCTACCTAAGATATTTCGAATTAATAATTCAAACCAATCAGTTGGCTTACTGCACTACAATAGATGACGAGAGATAACAAAATAGCGTTATAATCGCGTACATTACTCTGATTCACACGCAAGGCACTCACGCATCATATCATTTTCTAATTACAACATTTAATTATAGGCCTTGTTACCGTTTAAAGTCAACTAACATAATTGAATTATCTTTCACTGTGTGTATTTGTGCTGCTATTCTAAATTGTTTATGCATAATTTTAGTTATTTAATATAGCTTTTGCACGCGAGGAGGTCGGAATTTACCCCTTGGGAACGTACAACAGGGAGTAAAAGTAAGTCCTAATTCGGGTCATGGTTTCAAATTTCATTCAAATCTGTTCAGCCGTTAAGGCGTAAAAAGGTAACAGACAGACACAGGTACTTTCGCATTTATAGTGTTTTAAAGTATACATTTCTAAAAAATCCACAGCTTGTATCATTTGAAATAATAAGATTGCGTTATGGAATTCGTGTATGTAATGGCATACAGTATTTTATTATTTAGGTTTTTTACATGTCCCTACAGTTACGCTTACAGGCTGACAAGCTCATTGAAAGGTTTTAAATCTATAGAACAATATTGCCCATACAATAACTCTATGGGTTTTTGTTCAAGCATTTTTTGGATCGTTTCATGAAAACAGTTTTGATAAGAACTGAAATCTAGACAGAGTTATCTGCCTAGCCTTTTCCCAACAATGTTGGGGTCGGCTTTCAGTCTAACCGGATGCAGCTGAGTACCAGTATTTTATATGGAGCGACTGCCTATCTGACCTCCATAACCCAGTTACTGGGTAACACGACACCCCTTCGTAAGACTGGTTGTCAGACTTTCGGGCTTCTGACGACCCGTAACAACTGTCAAAGATCTACAAATGACAGCCGGGACCAACGGCTTAACGTGCTTTCCGAGGCACGGAAGAGTTGCGGTATGTAAAGATGGTCACCCATCCACGGACCAACCCCGGCAAGCGTAGCTTAACCTAATGGTTCGACCCGTACGGCTGTTATTACTTAGACACCAGCTCCTCAAATCAAGACAGAGTAAATACATTAATTACTGACGATAACAGAATTCCCAGCAAATCGTGATTTTAAGTAAGTACTACATAATTATTTAATAGTTCATTACAAATTCTAATCAAGACGGGCCTACACCCAATTATGATAAATAATTAAAATGTATATATGTCAAAGTTCATGCTAGCCTACAAGACGTATTTTGATTGGTACATAATTGAGTTTGGCTCCAACCTCAACATTGTTAAGTTATAAGCACTACAATCAGTTCGTCCAAGTTTCTCCATTGTTCTCCCATCAGATTAGGTTAATTTTGGAAAGACGTCTTGGAACGTCATGTCAGTCTAAGGAACTGTTTTAGTTAACAAAAGCATAACTATTTAAATGGAAGGGAAAGCATGTCTACACAATAGCAGATTTTATTAATCAAACTGGATTCCATTACATTACGTTTCATATACTCTTTCAAATCTGTTTTTCTTAGTCGTTCGGCGGCTGATGAGTCTGCTGGTCAATAGCGGACTCAGAATATCGCCCTGAAACATACCTAAATCCCTATTGGTTCGCTGTTCCCCGAAAAACCGTTCTGTATTGCCCCATATACAGGGAAAGAACAGCTTGGCGAGATCTGATTCGTCACGTCACGGTGATGAGTAAGGACTTATTACTTGGTATAACATGCCATCACTCATTCAGTTTTCACTTTATCAGTACAGTTACAAGTTTTAGGGGTTCGGCAGTATTTGTTGAACATAGCCGACCCGAAGCTATACATAAATTCGGCTTTCGCTCGGCTCGTGCCGACCGGCAAACTTTGTACAGCATATACCTTCGCTGCATAATTCGAGCTAAACCGAGTCACTTTAACCCGAACATACATTCGATTTTGCCCTCCGGCTGTGCCGAACCAGTGTGTACCAGCCCTTGCTCATTATCAATACCAAATACCAACTCACCTGTCCAATAGGTCAGCGACGGGGTCAGCGTATTTAGCGAGCGAGGCGGTGAAGAGCACACACTCGTACAGTTCGCCACAACGTCGCAAGAACTCGTCGACGTGCGGCCGCTTTAGAACATAGACCTGGTGCACTGCGCCGTCAATCTCAACAGGCACCACGAAGTCTGCGTTATTTATCGGCTGGAAAGATAGGAAAAAAGGTTTAAAAATATAACTTCGCGCCGGAGGACGAAGGCCCCAAAGGTTTAGCCAGAGGTGTACCCACAGTACACCTAAATTTCGCGAGTTATGATGTTTAAGTCCCATGTAATAGGGGGCGAGCCTATTCCCATCTCTCGAGTTTGTTTCGGCCTTTCTTCTCAGAGTAGTCAGATAGGAAACGCCGACCTCATCTAGCTTATTTTTACTATTTAATAATATGACGTGTAAAAGTGATTCTAATATCCTATTTACAGAATAAACAATTTCATTTCATTTCATTTCATCAACTGGGCACAAATTCAGACTGCAGGCTGCTACTGAGTAATCAAATCAAATCGAAAAGCTAGGCTTTCTTTAGGTACAACTCATCAAATTATCATGGAGCTCAAGGAATTTACTCGAGTTCCGCTGGCTGCGGACACAGAGATGGTTTCCCATCAGCATCCACGCCTGACCTCAACCTCTCTGACTGATTGACTTAATTAGACCTTAATTAAGGCAATCAGTCAGCAAATATTTATTTGACATCATTTTATATTTCTAAATACTCATAAAAGTTAAGAGGAACATGTCACATGGTGACAAGCTGAAATCACACGCACGGGCAATTATGTTTCAGGCACTTGTGTCAACAATCGATGAAGAAATTAAATAAATCATTGTCTGCCTTTGCCACCACAGTACTTTGGTGGAACATAATGATATACTGACTACCGATTACTGAATAAAAAAAGATCATATCGTCGTTAACCGACCTTATTTCAGACTCAAACTTTTCCAAAAAGGTTTTTACTTTTTAAGGTTCACGCTGGCTGATAATAAAAAAGTAAGAAGTTTGTTTTCATTGAACCTGACACGCAACACATTGTGAATTCATGACTCATCGTGCAAAGGATTACTCATGCAGCATTGTCTTTAAACTATTGTATTTTATTATCTATCTCAAAGAAGATATCAAAATTTGGTTGATAGATGGGAGGTTATTGTAATGTACTCGTATTCAAATAAAATTGTTTGTTAACAACCAGCATCTTTTGTATCAAAATGTGATCTGTGAGGTGGAAAATGCGATCGGAGAAGAAATCCGAGGGAAGAATCTGGTCTATAACCCATCATGACCCATTACACGGCCACTATCGAACAAGGGCCTCCGTGTTAACCAAAACTAAAGGGTGTTTTCATAATCACCGTTTTCCAAAAGAATGGGAAGGTTCCTCATCGTGAAGAAATCAATGCAAAGCCGAGCCTGGCCTATTACGTAACAAATAAACCTTCACATAATATTAAATAAGGATACTTTTAAAACGACAACTAATTGACAGGCTAATCAATCATGTAACTTTAGAATTTTAATCTGATAACTTAAGCAACATAAGCAAGCATGTAACATATATGGTCAGACCGTCAGACATAACGATTTCATTCAAAGTTTTCTTCGTCTCAAATATCAGAGGAAACCGATTTTGGTTATGTTATGGTATGTCTTATAAGGCTTCTAACATGATTTGGTTGCTGATGCGTGAAAACAGTCGTCTCATCACGCCTGTAATGCCCGAAGAGTTAGACAGAGGTATATCTATAGTGCACCTACATTTCAACAGTTATGTTTTAAATCCCATGCAATAGGGGGCGAGCCTGTTGCCATCAACCGGGCACAAATCCAGACTCCGTGCTGCTACTGAGAAATTACTAAAGGAAAACCCATTACCACTTGGTCCGACCTGGGAATCGAACGCAGGTCCTCATTCTCAGCAGCTTCGCACTTGCGACCACTAGACTAGACAGGCAGGTTATATCATACATATGACTGCAGAAAGTACCAAACAAGTTTAGAGCTGGCTTTGATGACAGTTATGGGTATTCAAAACATTTAATAGTGAGTTGGCCATCGATGCCTTTTAGACAAAACAATCACGATAAGATATTATTTGGACCTAGGTAAATCTAGCATGTAGCTATTTTTTTACGTGTGATGCCCTAGAGAGGGACTTCGTGTCTTTGTGTCAAGGCAGCCCAAGAGACCCGATCTCGATTAAATTAGCAATGAGTCTTTCTTAGACTAGGCATAAAGCAAGTAAACTTCAATATCTATAACTATTTGTCTCAGATACATGAGACACAAGACATGTTACAAATATTTGGTTTCTCCAACAGGAGGTCAGAAGCCGGTAGCGTCGCATAAAAGCAAAAACTTGACGTATCAAGAACGCGTAAAGGAACTGGTTGTGCATTTGTTAATTAGCGCAAGACATCCTTAGAGCAAAACGGACCAAGAGGACCGTCGAAAAATTAACACATGTAATTTAAATAAATAAAAAACGCGACTGCGTAAAAACAGCACTCGGAGGCATCTTAAGTTTAACAATAAAGACCTATTGCCTCCGACTGTATGAGATTATTTATAGTATTAAGTGGGATTGGAGACAGAAATAGGTCATCTTGTACAATCTTTATTAGAAAAAAAAAAATCGTTCTCATCGTAAAAAGGGAAACATATTACTAACATAGCTGCAAGGGCCGCCAAGTAAAGCCATTGTTAAGTATGAAGAGAAAACATACAATGGTTCTCATAAAAACATTTGAACTGCGACCCATAGGTATAAAAGGGTTACTTTATGTTCTAATACCAGCATATACGTGACAAAAAGTAATTCCACTTAAGTACTTATGACGTGTTCATAAAAAAAACCATCTGTTTAAATAATTTTGCTTTGTAACCGACACATTTAACAGAAGGAACAAACATAATATAAATCTTATCACGCGAAAAACGAATACGATTAATTAAAGCACGAAAGGGTTGTATAGGGGAAACTAGTTAAGTACAAAACAATGGAAAATACGTTATTGCTCATACACATACCGTACATAAAATAAAACAAGAATGCCATCCGTAATATTTACAATGAAGATATAAACAGTAGTATTAATTGATAATTTGCATAAATCTAATACGTAGTAGCAGTAGAGGTCGCTGAGACATATTATTTGCGTGACGCGAGGCAACTTCGTTTTATTTATATTGCCTCCAAGGAAAAAGTATACTACTTTACTTTATTACTTACAACGTTTTTACAACCAGCAATTCAGCGTGTCCGACATTTTCGCTCATATATACAAAGATTGTTAGAGAAAAGAACGCAATATCTAAGGCGAGGAAGCCCTAAAATGCCCCAATGAAGCTGTTTGCAGTAAACGTTCAATGGATAAAAGTGATATAAACGGTAAACAAACAACGCTGCTAAACAAAGCCAGTCGAATTAATCCAATATAAAAGTGATCTTGGTAAATCACTTAATCACATTATTTAACAACACTTAATTGACAATCGATTACTTTATCGAGACGTTTGTGCAATCGATTGGACACTTACACTGGCAGGGTTTCTAGATAAAGGGAAAAGGTTTAGAGAGTCAAGGTTTGATTGGCTGGATTGTTCTAAACATTGGCGAAGCCATTTCAATTCAGAAATCGGGGCCGATTGGGCCATCTGAGACTGTAAAACCTTGCATGAAGCAGTCCGGACAATAACAAGTCGATCCACCAAAATAGTGACTGAAGATTCCAAGTTCTGACTCCAAAAATAAATATAATCACACGCATCAAACCCAACGACTTCTTAGCGTTCAAGCTCAACTCGAGATCACAAATTATACCTAAGATCATTAACTACTGACGAAGTTATCAATACAGAGGAACTGCGTAATCACCACGCCTGCGCCGGTGATCTCACGGTGTAGCTAGTAGCTAGTCATAACATAAACCTAAATTATGTTCCCTCAGAGCACGTAATATTACCAACGTGGCAGTTAACATAACTTGAAGATAAATTATTTGTGTAACATAACCCCAGAAGTCGATAGCTCACTATTATAGTTGCGGAAGCCAGAATTTTGATGTGTGAGCGTAAGATAAACATGGAGTAGCAAGATTAGCTGTGTAGGTATTAATAATATGCCGCGAGTTCATAATTTATTATAAACTTCCGAATTTCACACCCAGACTATCTTGCTAATCATATCCAGTTTTGGACAACTTGAACTTCTTCTCTCTTGTGGTGAATGGTGGGCGTTTTTGGGGGACTGTTTTATGTAATTTTGACGTTCGAAAAGTGCTGATTCTCAGCCTAGTTTGAATAAATGACTTTTGATTTTGATTTTCTAATCTTGTAGTTGTCTGGTTGACCTTAGGGCAAATTCTGTGATGCTGGTTCCGAATTGAATAGTTATATTTAGATAGCGTTTTGGAGAACTTGATAGTGGTCTTGGTGTCTCTTCGATGGATGACAACCAAACAATTTTAAAAGTTGCTTCTTAAATATCTCCTTTGCTCCGCTAACTAGATTTCAAACCTCAACCGCTCCAAACGCTCGTTTCTCATACCATGGCTGGGAGTTATGTCTGCTTTTAGGACGAACGTTTTATAGTTTTCGCAACATTAAACAGTCGTATGAGCGACCTTCTAGTTTCGCTAGACGATGCTATAATTTGGCATTTTCTTTCATTTTTATTACAGACCAGGACTAACGTATCCTAAGGGCAAGAAAGTATTACGCAGGTCAACATAATGACTGACATCTAAAGATAGATTACCATGTTATCTAAGTTACCCAATCTTCATCGAAATCAAATCCAATTTATAATCCTCATGTCAAAACTTATCAGACCTTTTGTCCTTTAGTCGTACCATCACGTAAAATCCAATTCAATTAATTTAGTTCAGCCTTCAAGTAAATCTGATTGGTGGTTCGTTGTCCTACATCCATATTACTGACACAATTATAACATTTAGATTATTATTTAACCGTTACACTGGTATGTGGACACAGGTTAATATTCATATTAGATCCGTACGGTATTAACGGTAGGTAGTAGGTAGGCTTGTCTGACTACACTCGTTCTGCAAAAACTGGATATCGTAACGAGATTTTGTAGCCAAAAAAGTTATTAACAGTTTTTTTTACGTATCAGATTTAATACTGAAGTATTATAGTAAATAAGAATATTGGTCCTGCACAATTTGCAATACATCTGTTCGCGCACATTTTATTGTATTTTCCTTTTCCCTGGTTTCAAATAATTAAGCTATGCCGAAAATATAGATTTTGGTACCAAAACTGAGACTGAAGACAAAAAAGTCATCGCATCCTGTCAAAGATGTTTATAAAGTAAAGCTGTGTCCTGGCCTAACATAAAACAAATATTCTAAACCTTGTCGTTAAAAGAGTACTAATGCCCCAACAACTTTCAAGGTTGACGTTGAACTATCGGTTAGACATTGTGGATGAGAATTGATTCCCGATTGTGTGGCCAAAGATATCCAAGGTCGAAGCCTTGACACGGCCGAGCTAACCAAAAGTGAACTTACAATGGCAGCTAACATATGGTATAGAACACAAATCGTGCTAACAATACAACATTTGCGGTTTTATTAGCTGTGGATCAGTTAGCCAATTTGGCCTTGTAGACCTCACGACAAATCTTGCTCTGTAAGCCTAAGAGATTAGGACAGGACAGAATCTGTGCGTGATTTTTTACTTATGAAGATTAGTTGCTTGGATGAGGTCAAATACGACGGAAGCTTCCTATGTGACTTTGTAAATAGAAGACAGTATTGACCACCTGGTCTGGTTGATGTTTGCACTCAATCAAGTTTTCATAGAAATATGCAGTATTTTTAAGAAATCGTACCTACTAATCTCGTTAGTGAAAGAGGCGAAAAACTTTCTACATTACGCGTTGGTCTGGATTATAGAGTGATTAAAAACTTCGTTTATTTGATCAAGATTGCATTTCTAAAGAGAAGGCAGTGTTTTTGCTATTTCTAAGCAACTGCATGTAACACCGAGTGCTCCATTAGGGATCGGAAGTGAAGGGTGTCCGGTCACCTCATTTTCTACACCACGTCGCCGTACTCGCGCACTTTATCTACGGACAAAGTCGCCAGCTCAAGTAAACGTACGCACGATCACATTTTTGCTTAGTTATATTAGCGCTCATAGAAACGATTGGACGGCGGTGTGAAGTGTACCAATCAGTCTATTTACGTGGGAGTCAAAGTTCAGTGCACACCCTACCCGGGTTACGTTAAAAATAGTCCAGTCAGTTCAATAGAACAAAAATTGAGTATCTTTATACTCAACCCACATTATCTCATCGCTGCGCTGGCCGCTGGATATAGATTAGCTGATGGGTAGACTCTAATATCATGTTATAATCATGAAGCAATGAACAACGAGCTTGAAAATATGCATGTATTCCTATTCTGACACCTGCTGATGCGACACTATGACAAAAGGTAGTATTTGAAAGTGGGAGTGCTGACTCATAAACTTTTAAATAGGAATATAAGAAATCAGAATTTAAATTGATTTCACATATGGTAGTACTCCATAAGGATGTCGAGTGGACATCAATAGAATTTAAACAAACTCATTAGGAAATGAGCACTAAAGTATTCGCCTAGAATAATATACAGACAGAGAAAATTCTACAAATATCGAGCAAAGAATTGGGTCACAATGTTAAATTATTTGTTCAATCTCTAGATTTGCGATCAGCTATGACAGATAATTTACTGCATTCTGTTAAAAAACAGCGTAGATAAATTGCCGAAATTACATCACGACAACAATGGATACAAATAAATTCAGGAATTCATCGTGACAAGAGACGTAAAAGAACAAATTGTTAACAATAAGAACCATAGCTAAAATGAAAGAAACAATAGTATAGGACTCATAGTAGAAGTAGTATGACTCGTAGTATAGTCCCTTCTAACATTACGTCTCGGTGTCCAAATAAAGATAAAATATTCGACAGATCGACAAATTCTTTTAAACGAGGATCTGATTACTAATAATTTCATGAATCGGATTGCTGTCTGTGCAATTTTGAGCGGGCATCCAAAGCGATCAAGTCTTGTTTAAATAACGACGTATTGACAAATTGGCAAACATTTGAAAATACTTGACTAGTCGGTGAAGGCAACAATGGCTGGACGACTCTGATAACTAAATAAAAAGCTGGATATTACTTTGATGAACACGATATTAATGTTTTAACTTTCAAGCGACTGCAATTTTGAGCGAAAACGTTTTAACTAAATCGAAGCTAGGTCTCTCTCAAGTATCCAGAATTAACTTCTTATATCTGGAGAGTTTACTTATAAACACGGGGCTACATAGGTGGATTGTGACCTATGTAGCCCCGTGTTTATTATGGAAATAGTAAGTATCAAAACTAATCGCGTCAAAATCGTCCATAGCTAGTATCGTCAGTTAGTACTCGAGCAGTAGGAAGTATTTTTAGTGCCGCATGCCGAGTACATTTCAAAGGCTTCATAGCCACGGACTGGGAGAAATGGCTATAATTTTGAAAGAATCGCACTTTCTGTTTTATTTCATCACAGCTGTTTATGATGCTTATGAGTATGATCACGATCTATCCAAGTTATTAATAGATTGAAAGTATGACTGGTATATTTTATTTCGCGCCATGATTATGGTGATTTGGTGAACGTAATCATTTCAGTAAGAGAAAACCAGTGTTTTTCTCTACATGATGCATACTATACTATGCTCTGTAGCTTTTCCCTTATACAAGCATGGGAGTAGTGCTATTTTCATAATAATTTTAATCACGCGACTTGTCTAGTCGCTTAATTAAAATTATTAATGGATTTATAATGGATTTTTCTGTTTTCTGTTTACACCAATCATAAAATAGATCGATACAAAGCATTTTCCTCTATCGATGCATATTACGTAGTCAAGGAGCGACGATTGTATGACCCGACAATAGATGGGTGTGGATGTACTGTCGATCGGAAGTTAGAAACCGACCTATAGAACTATTGTGGTCTGCCCACTCAATATTTTATAGCCGCGAAGTTGTTACAATACCATTTTATGTACCTTTAATACCATAAGTTTATTGGCAATTAAGACGTAATGTAGCCATAATAATAGACGGCAGTGACATACTTGCATATTATTTCTAACGTAACTAGTACCTACCTATCATCTATGTTTTGAGATTATAATAAACTAGCTGATGCTGATGTCGGTTATTAAACTTATTATATACTAAAACCTTACTCGAGAACCATTCTACCATTGGTGAAAACAGCATGAAAATCGATGCAGTAGTTTTTGAGTTTATCGCGAGACAGACGCGGCGGAGGACTTTGTTTTATAATATGTAAAGAAGGTCAGTCATAGAAAGATGATGATGACTGAATAAGTAAAATTTAGACGTATTCTTTGATTATTCTAATGCGATACAAGCAGTGAGCAGAATGAAGCAATATTTTGATTTGACCAAATTCTATACCACAGTTGCTGTATTTTTTACATTACACAGGTATGCATTTCAATCTTCTAATACAAAATATATGACAAGCGTTGATAAAAAGCGTTCTCAATGATCTAATAACACTTCCGTAACCGACACATTGCCGTCATTTCGCCATAATGTAACATTCAATCAATGATGATGACCGTTTTTATCACGCAATTCTATATTGGCAAAGTTTCAAATTAAATCACGTCTCAAAGTGAAATGGAAGACTTTCACATTATCTCAAAGCTGTTTTACAATATTAATCTGACCATTTCCCGTTTCGCTGCGAGCCCTTGGTCGACGGCACGCTCTAGTTCCCAAACTGAAATGTTAATAAAAAAGAGCAAGCCTTTTGGAACGGGAACAAACCGGTCAAATGCGAATCAACCCACGTGGTACACATTCCTGACCAATGTAATTATTTGGGATACCGACCGCTAAAAACATAAAACGTTTGTTTTTACTAGCTGTTGACTTAACTTGGCGGTTGTAATTGGGTTTTTAGGGTCGCTATTATAGAATTGGGATCGCGTCAGCGATAGGAGGAATTCAATTGCCATTTCTTTGTATGTACCTACTTCTCTAAACAATCGATGCGAGAGAATGGCCAGACTCGCCACAAGAAGTGTTGGCGTTCTACATGTTTGAAATTATTGCTGCATAATCGTCATTTTGACTCGACACAGGTCTCTCTACGGGCTTTTATTTTGACTCGACACAGGTCTCTTTACGGGCATTTATTGTGAATCTACACAGGTCTCTCTACGGGCATTTATTGTGAATCTACACAGGTCTCTCTACGGGCTTTTATTTTGACTCGACACAGGTCTCTTTACGGGCATTTATTGTGAATCTACACAGGTCTCTCTACGGGCATTTATTGTGAATCTACACAGGTCTCTCTACGGGCTTTTATTTTGACTCGACACAGGTCTCTCTACGGCGGGCATTTATTTGATGACCACGTTGCGCAGTTATCTACGCAATTAGTGACGAATATGAGGAAACAAGCATTGTTAAAAGCGAAACATTAAGCTATAAACGAACGTACAGCAAATTGATGACACACTTCCATTGAGACCACGCTGAGCCGTACGAACATGATGACAACTTTGATAAGACCCTTTTTAAAAGAGGAAAGAAAAAAAGGCGACTAACAAAAGGTATTTACAAGGCAGATGTGAGTGGAAACGCAGGGAGGGGGACGCACAGTGGAACGAATGTATGGGAGCGGTTGGACGTAGACATGTCCGAAAAATAAGAGTAAAATTATGACAAACTAATGATGCCATCTTATTCGATTACTTAATGCCTTCATAAATTGTGGTGATGAATTTCTTCATAACTCCCATATTTCGGGAGTAATTTGAGAAAATGTGAAATTTTACTATGAAAATGAGTGTATTGAGCTCTCTTCCTCCTGATTCCGGGCTTGTTTCAAGTAGCGGTCTCTAATATCGTAATGCTATTACTAAGAGCTATATTTAATACTAAGACACATAGTGCGCCAAATGTGCACTTTCTGGGATAAAAGGAAATGAAAATTTAAAAAAAAAAACGTTTTTTCCCCATTTGTATTTACTTTAAACCGCAGACAGACTTATTAAGAGGTCTATAAATATATTATATATATACAGAAATATATATTAACAAAAATATTCACAAGAACTGATGAGAGTATGACTTTTAAGTAAGTTGATAATAAATTACCTAGTTTCATTAAAAGTACAATAAATAATTAAGATGTAAGCTCTAATTTACTAAGTTACACATTTTAAAACAATAACATCATTTAATTATCTTCGTCATCATCATCATCATCAATTAATTCAAATTCAGAATCGATGTCCGCTAAATCATTTATGTTAACAAATTCGATATCACTTTTCTCAGAATCCGTAAGCTCATAAAATTCCTTAAAAGAAGAGTTTTTTACAAACTTATTTCCTTTTGGACGGATACTTGTAACAAGTGGATCAGAAGACAGTAAAAGATTGTGCATAATATCTTCATTGCATGAGATACTGCTATGCTTTCGAGAATGCCCCTCTCTATATTTTCTAAAATCTTTATTTCTAGCCTCAGATGCCTCTTCGGATAGAAAACCAATGGGCACAATTGACATGTTCTGAACTATGTCTGGCCCATGCATTAAAATTTTATGAAGTGAAGAAGGCATATAATACCATGGGTATAACTCCACGTAAAGCTTAGCAGTATCAAAGCAGAACTCTCGGAATTTAGTTACGTTGATCTTCTCTCCTGATGAAATACACTGCAAGATCACACAGATTTTTCTTAAAAGCATAGCATCTATTCCGGTCAGTTCAGCAGATTTAGTGTAGTTTTCAAAAAATCTCCTTGCCGAGTTGCCATTGTTGGTGGATCCACTGCCTTGTTTCACAACATCGAGAAGTAAGCCCGTTTCTCTTCTTACAGCCTCTTGAACTCTTTTCTTCCTGTCATCAACTTGCCTTTTTGCTATATCACCCCTTACTTGCCATGATTTTATGTCTAATTTGTAGGAAATGTGTAATAAGCATTCCATTGAGCGAATCCAAGCGTGAAGGGTGCTTAAGCTATATTTATACATGTCCTCGTTTGCGTGTTTATCTTTGATTAACTCTAAATTATTCATTTCTTTAGGACAAGCCTTGCATATGTCACACACTGAAGCTGCTGTATTGGATATAATGGAATGAATTTTACCATCAATCATTGTCAACAGCAGTTGGTGTTTGACACTAATTCCATCAGTGATGGTGGATGGAGTTAAGGCTTCAATCTCTGCTTCGATTTCAGCCATCTCTCTCTGCACATTTTCTTTGGTTTCCTTTATAAACTTAAACAATATTGGCCGGCAAAATGAAGTGGAAGATGGTCGCTCGTTTTCCCAAATTGTTACACCTTTTGAGACGAGCCGCAGTGGTACAAGACTAATCATAAAATTACTAGCAAGATCGATTTGCTCATCTTCACTCGTCCTTTGATGATAAATGCTTTGGCTAGATGATCCGTCAAAACCCCATTTGCTGGTCAATACGAGCTGTTGATTGGGATCAACAGGGGTTTCTAACGACCTAATAAGTCTTCTTGAGGTTAAATCCATCAAGGCTTGTAATTTGATTTTTGCAGAGCTCTCTGTAACTGTGAGATCTTCTTTGGCCGGATAGCACTTAATTTTTTCTTTAACCAACATGTAGTAACTCGGGTATTGAAGAGCTCCTTCTTGAGTGTTGAAATCCCGAAGAGTGTTATAGCGCCATTTCGATAAGTTCATCGATACATAAAGAGCCAATGCCTTCAAAGGGGATATTTCCCGTACCTGAATTGATTTACCTTCAATGAAGGCTTTGATTTTTGAGGCCTCTTCTGGATTCTCCGTCAAGTATTTCATAACATAAGCTGTATCGCTTTGTCCTGCCTTTTGAAGCGCCCTTTCGGCCGAAAACATAATTTCAGCGCTGCTACTGCTGCATGAAAGACTATCTTCAGTGGTGCGTCTTATTTTTTGCCGGTTACTAAGGTCCTCAAAAGATTTACGAGGACTAGGATGTGTACAAGTTGAAGCATCAGATTTAGCAGGAGAAATTATGGGCTCGATGACGTCACTTATATTTTCTGTAGAAGGTTCCATATTTTCATTCTGTAATTCCGGCCATTGAATTGCAGCCTGTAGCCAAATCTCATGTTTCTTCCGAAACTTATCTGTGCTTCTTCCAGACTGTGTCCATTTTGCATAAATGCGGTAGCAAAATCGACGACACCAGTCTTTTAAACTTGTTTCAGCACTTTCACATAACTGAACACAACTGTTATCTTTTAAAACACTGAACAAATAGTTAAAGTCGCGTAAATCTTTATGTGCGCGTGCGCATAAAGCAACGTGAATATCAAGATTTGTATTAAAATTTGGAAAATACATTGCGAGATTAGCTTGGATACAACGAGGTGTAAATCAACACTGATTTTAAAGTTACTAATAGTGACCTATTTATATAAAATCCAGGTATCCCAGGTATCCTTTGTTAAATATTGCAAGGTAATTAGTTATTGTGATAATTAGTAAATGATGCATGCTAAATTAGTGTATTAAGAGCCATTTAGTAATTAAATAATAGCAATGTTCTTATCAGTAATCATTAGTGCATCAGTTTTATATGTAAACCTTAAGTCCCTAATTATATATCCTAATTAGCTTATATCTTCTCTAATTGGCTGCTCAGAAATGTTATTGTAATAAGGTAAACCTTTAGAAAAACGGTTTTAATCAACAAAATAAACAAAAAATTAAAAAATTGTGTTATAAAATAAACATCACTCTTTATCCCAGAAAGTGCACATTTGGCGCACTATGTGTCTTAGTATTAAATATAGCTCTTAGTATTAGCATTATGATATTAGAGACCGCTACTTGAAACAAGCCCGGAATCAGGAGGGAGAGAGCTCGATACACTCATTTTCATAGTAAAATTTCACATTTTCTCAAATTACTCCCGAAATATGGGAGTTATGAAGAAATTCATCACCACAAGTTATGAAGGCATTAAGTAATCGAATAAGATGGCATCATTAGTTTGGCATAATTTTACTCTTTTTTTTCGGACATGTCTACGTCCAACCGCTCCCATACATTCGTTCCACTGTGGGACGCTCTAGGAGGACATATAGTGACCTTACTGGTGATGTTCTTCAGAAAGGTCAGGTGCGTAGTACTCGCAAGCGGCGTGCGTGTATGACCAGAGGCACTAGTGTGAGTTTCTTTTAACAATTTTCAATTCACCAGTGAAGACCAGTTAAGGACCAATCGGAGCGCCGAACGCGGTCGATGTGTGAAGTCGAGATAGTTAAACGAAACTCACACTAAGGCCTCTGTTGTGTGAACGTAAAACGAGGCAAAAGGAGTATGTAAGGATCGTAGCAGGTGGCGTTCTGTAGTTTCTGCCTACAAGAGGAAACTTCAAAATATTCAGTTCCGATACTAAATTGATCGCTACCTGTGTTATCTCCAGTTTCTTTGCACAACCTGTTGCCACTTAAAATACATGTGTTGATTGCTTAGGCACTTGTAACATTCCAAATATGGGGAAGCAAGGACGCCATAAGGCGTTTTGAACAAGGGCAAGTTACAGATTAGAACAGCCAATATGCGTCACGCAATTTCGTTTCCCACACTCATAACTACTCATAAGTTAACACAAAACCAATGACAGGGATTTACGTCAGAACTATACGGGGAACCGAAAATACTACGCTACGTAATACTGTCGTATACATAGTGTCGCGATTTTTTGATGTGATTACATTACAAATTATTCAATTCAATAATTACGGCGTCTAGCGTTTACACGGTAATTTCAAGAAGGTTGTTATGCAAACTCGGAATGTTTCGTAGGCGCAGCTATGAGGCGCCCTTGGCTTAAGATTATGACATCATAAAGTTATGTCTTCTCGTCTCCGAAGCAGTCAGGTGTCTCCAATATGGAGATTCGGTTTTTATTGCAGTTTGGGTACTTAAACGGTGGCGCGTCACGCGACTTTGTCAGTAGCTACCTTACTAGCTGCTCCCGTCACGAATCTGTGTTTGGTCAGTGTTCATTTTGGCACGCCGAATTTGTTTCATAGCCTACATGCTTATTTTTTATTGCTAATCTAATGTAGCAAACATTTTTTAAATGTTTAGTAATTTAATAGCTTTTTAAAGAATTTATAATACTCAACTAATGTTGCGCGTTGCACTATTTTACAACGATAGAAACTTCCGCCTTGTTATCGCGTACGGCAAAACTGATAATTAAATGCATAAGTCATATTGTTGATCTTGTAAATAGAATTAATATCAATATTGCTATATATAATATACATTGTGAACCGAGTACAATGGAATACATGTCTGTATGTTTGTCCTTAATACGTATGAACATTTCATTAGCACCCGACGTGATCTAAATATTAAATATTTTATGATAAAAACACAGTCAATTAAGATAGAAAAATCAAAACAATATTGCTACAGCAATAATCTGATGCACCAGCTCTCAAGGTTATCAAACACGATATGAATGAATTAGGTGTGATAAATGATACATTATCTGCAATGTCGGAACGAAAAAGTGATAATTTAACGATAAATATTTATATCAATATACAATATAGCTAACGATATAAATTTGGCCTGAGCGAAAACAAAGCAATGTCATTTCTGAATGCTGCATTTTTTTGCTGAAACTATGATGATTAGAATGAATTGTAGTTTTGTAGTATGAGACTCGCAAGACAAATGTTAGGTAGGTAGACCACACAAAAGATTGGTTATCTGCACATCACTCATAATATTTTCGTATTATGAATTTATGACATCATAAAGATAATTATGCGAGGCGATTCCAGTAGAACAATTTCCACGAAGTTTTCGACTAAAGTCGCGTCTGTCTGCGGCAGCCTTAAACAGAAAACATAGCAATGACTACTTATTTTCTGTTTATTATTTTAAATAACATTGGCCGACTCAAAATTAGTCTTTCTCGTCGTGTTTCGGATGAATTATTGTTTCAAATTGGCGATTAATTAAAACAAATCAATTAAAAAAGTTAGTTACGAATGGCAAACGAACGATACTGAATTATTTTAAAATAGTAAAAAGTAGGCCAGGGAACTTTATGATTATTGTCCGAACGTTTTGTCGCTGGCGAGCAAAACCATCGCCGATTTCGGTGAAAACTTTCACTCGTTTGATGATAAAAATGGCATTGTGTTTTAGCAAGCCAAAAAAGTTCAAACAAATTAATTTTTCAACGGTTATTTTCCTGTTTAACGTACAAAATTCGATGAATACGAATTCAAGAATCTTAGTAGGTATGACATATTTTTGTGTTGTCTTTTTTTAGCTTAAAATCGCATAACGCATAGTAATAAATAAATAGAAGTTTTAATAAAGTGAAGTAAAAATAATCATACCTACTTCCTTTGTTACAATTTGATAATAGTATTGTACCTTCTCTATGATTGACAACACAACATCTATAAACAAGCAGCTATACATATAATTGCGTAAATTATTTTCGTAACCGATTAAGACTAATTTGTTTCATTTTGACAATTCAACAACATTCATTGCGTTATTTACGTTGTTGAGCAGATTTTTTTTCTAACTTATGAAGCAATGGATTAGACATTTGTTTGAAACCGATTCCGATTCTGGTTAATCATCTATTACGCGATTAGGGTGCAGGCATGAGAAATTGAGTTTGGTTGTGGACTTAAAATGCTCTTGGCTTAGGTGAGATGCTATGAAAAGGTTTGCAGAGATCCAGAAATGAAAACACTTAAGTAAACTTAATATAACCAGTGGTCTCTGGGCAATTAGCCGTGTTATTAAACTGACTGGCTTTAAACCTCCAACTGTCACTAACAAGACAATAGAATTTTAATTGTTATCGACCTTTTAAAGGCCAATTAACAGTTGAGCGGTTAACTTTTCAAAACAGCATATTGTGATATTTTGTCAATACTGAGTGTTATTAAAAGTGGCTTGTAAGTACCTATTTCATGTTCCAAAAGATCAGAAAGAATGTGCTAATCGTCATTCTCTTTACACGTCCGCCAGATTTATAATATAAACAATTAAAATTTTATATACTAAAAATCATGATATCCTTACATATTATAAAACAAAGTTCTCCGCTGCATCTGTCTGTCTGTCGTCCTGTACGCGATAAACTCAAAAACGACTGCACCGATTTTCATACTGTTTTCATCAATAAATAGTGCTTCTCGAGTAAGGTTTTAGTATATAATTACCGACATCCACGCGGGCGAAGTGGCAGACATCAGCTAGCATAGTATAAAAAAAAATTACTAGACAAAGAAAAACATTACCTACAATTATTTTCTACATAATTACAACTTTTTATAACAAATACATAGAATTGCTAGCTATAATTGGAGATATAAAAAGAGTAGAGCATTTGAGCTTGGAATTTAATCACATAATTGCTGCATTGTCTATCTGTTTAAACTACATAAGTGAGTCATAGATTAGGTACTCAACTGTGAAGATCCCACTTTGGTATGCAATGTGAAGTTTAAAGTTGGGATTTGTACATGGCTTTAAAATAACTCTAATTCAAAAGGGAATTATAAACAATACCCTTCAAACTTCTTGAAAAGTTTTAACTGTATCCTTAAAATTATGTGAAACGATGGTTACCTTTAATTAGGTATCAGAGTTATAATTCCTGCATTGGCCTCATTTCACATCTTTTAAAACTTGTTTGTTTTTAATTTTTCTTCTTATTTCAAAAACATTAGAATCATAAAAAAGCTACTCAGGTTGGTAGCCATAATTCAGCTTCCATAAGAGTGTCTTTTGTTGGTGAATTTAGGGTAATTACTGGCAGCACCCATTAACCTACTCCATGTGAGCTTGAACATACATGTGAATGGTATTTAATTATTTATGAGAATACCTACCATAAATTCTTAATAATAGTTTGTTTGTTCACTCTAAATTGCAGCATATTACAAAAATATTTTTGTAATGAGGATATATTTGAAGCGTTTTATCATAAGTATTATGTTATGTTAACACAAGAAATGACATAATTATATTTTGATAAGTTCTTTTGATAAATTATGAAACACATTACTATTACACATACAACCCACAACATTGAGATAACAAGATAAGTACCAATTTGGAGAATAATAAGCTTATTATTCTTATGATACCGAGAAGTTTATGTATATACAGTTAACATACAGGACACAATGAACCGAAAACCTGTTTTTCCCAAGATTTAACATCTAAGTTCATGACCAAGGCTGAATATTAGTTTTAATTAGTTATAACACTATTTGAAAAAAGAAACAATCTGGGTGTACGATAGAAAAACATTGGCACATACCTTGAATGAGCTGTGAACTAATGTCTCGTCAAGATCAATGACCATACACTTTTTATGCATGTCCTGGTGTCTCACGGGTGGTAGCAGTGGTCGGGGGGCATGCTCCGCCATGACCAGGAGCCCCCGCTCCTGGGGGAGCGGCGAGGCCCGGCCGTCGATGCTGTTCGCGCCATTGCTGCCCGGCGGGCCCTTGCCGCGCCCGCCGCGCCAGCAGCAAAGCAGCGACCGCAGGAACCCGCCGCCGCCGCTCGACTTCTTACCTCCCATCGGGGCAGAGCCCGACACCGGCGTAACATCCCCCTCATTGTGCTGGCCGCCAGGGGATGGCCCTAAAACAACCATTGCACATAAGGACACTCCAGCACAGTAACACACACGCGAAAGCCCCAATAAATATCACCAGTGGAACCGTAAGGAAAGAGAAGTTCTCAACTTCTCAAGGTTGCTGTAAATGTTATCGCGTCCACACGATCCAATTGTTTACCTCACAGCACACGCACGCGAAACGGAACCCAAGAAATACAAAACGTTCACTAATCCACTGATCCAACGTCGATCACGATCAGCAAATATTTACGAGTCGTGGGGAGGTAACACTATACGCTCTAATTTGATGCTAGTAGGTAACAGGTGTAATTCGGTTGGGATTTACCTCTGTCGGATCCATAATTGTTTAATTGCTCGTCATCCCGTGACACCTGAGTTATAATGGACGATGCGTCCATTTAAACATTTGTTTTTGGCCCTAAGACAAATGGCAACGGAGTTTTTGTAAAATTTTAACACCATAAAACTATTTTTTATCTCCCTTCTATCTTACAAAATGGCAGGCTCTTGGCAAATACCAACTTCAAATGTAGCCAACACATAAAAATTATACAATCTTATTACTCTTTCTTTCCACCACGAACAGTTTTAGAAAGAAAGAGTGAAGTGACAATACTTCACATTTCATATTTTGTAAGGTTGCTACTTCTGTCAACAGCCAAAAATAGTTTAGCTGTCGTTCAAAACCCGAATGAAAACACCAATATTTTGACTTAGTTGACATTAAAAATGATATGATTAAGAAATTAAAATGACATAATCATGTTTTTTTTAGTTATTTAAAAGTTAACCATATCAGAATTATTATTAGAAACCATGTAGACGTTCAATCATTGTTGGTATTTGAACGCATTCAGCACTAGAAAACAGAATAAATTAATGTTAATAATTAATTAACGGCCTATTTTTTTGTATTGTTAAAGATTTTTTTAAAATTACTATTACGAAATCTCGCAAAAGGGGTCCAATTTGATATCTGTTGTACTTTCAACTAGCTATCTAATCTGTGCTTTCAATTCGTATAGTGATGTATTTTTAGTAATCAGATTTAGATTTAGCAAATATCAATCATTTAACTTCATTATAATCGATATATAATATGCAAATTCAGTTTCATCATCTATTCTCTATTAAGCAACTTGAAGCGGCCAGCTTCTACCATTATAATGGGGTTAAAAACTGAAAGCTCGTCATAGATGGCAGGACTGTTCGACGTCCACAAACCACCATCGTTTTTTATGTTGAGTTTTATGACGATCACACAATATACGAAAACTAGTCAAATATTTATGCGACTCGGAGTGTAGCACAGCAAAAAGTTAACAAAATATGACCATTTTATAATTCATAGGTTAGATTCTTAATTTTCGACTCAATACCTAGATGAAAATTTAGTACTCGATAAAAAAAAAACATGCGGGGCAGTCTTTGGGGACTGCCGATAGAAGTGAAAATTATGAAATAATGCGTAACCTCAACGTAATTCAAACGGTAGACGGTAGATGGCGCTAAAAAATCTTGACGCGAGCTCCATGACTTTTGTTCATCCAAAAAAAGCTCAACGCCCCTAAAGAGAAATTCACTTAAAAAAAAGTCATGTTAAAATTCTCCCGTGTGTACGTGGGCGTTTGTGTACATTCCGAGTAGAAAAAGTTTCTTAGTTTTTACTCTCTAGCAATGTTGAAAGAGAATAGGACAATAGTTGGGTTGATGAAATTCCATCCTTCATGTACCAGCCCGAGGAGTGTATTTTTCTGAATTGTCGAGATAAAGAATAAAGAAAATACTAAGTAGTTTAATAGTATTACTAAAAACAGGCCAATGAAGCCAATGCACAATGGTGCCGTTTCTCTTGTACACTGAACTAAACTAACTAAACTATCGCTAAAATTCCTTATTTTAATTTAAAATTTATTTTGACACAACTAATATCGAATTTGACAAACGCGCTTCCACTTGGTACTTGTTTTCCCTACCCCGTGATTCTTTTTAGAGCCAGAGACGCGCAGGGACGACTGCCTCGACGTGTTTTGTTATGGAATTTTTCACTTTTAGTACGGAAAATAAGAATAATAAAAAAAAAACAACATGTTGGGTATTTGGGGTTTATGGGTGTTATAAAGGGGGTCGATCTTTTCATTATTGTTGCGGTACGATACACCACCTCGAGATATAAGCAAACGAACATAAAAAAAGATACAGGTACTGTTTTGCAACTGAAGTCGAGGTGTTGATTTGAATTTTAGTTCATGACATCTAAAATTATTCCACAGTTTTAATCGCGATTAAAAATATTCAAATTCAGTTAGAGGATTTTAGTTAAAGGACAAAATTTTAGGAATTCAGAATAGCATTTTCACTAAATTAGTAACTCAGTGCCATCTTAGTGCTGTCAAACTAAAATATAGTTGTGTCAATATAGTCTATTTCAGAATGGGAAATCGTGGTTTGACAGGAATAAACTAAATTTTAATAATTTTTAGTCAGTAAGAAAATTTTGTGACAAGATAATCAGCACCACTGAAGGGTTACGTAGTTGGGATGAATTTACCCCAAAAACAAACTTAACACTGCAGTTGAAAAACATGTTCTCCCTTATATAAAATTGTGTGATAAAAATAAAAAATTATGATTTTTGGTAATTTTTTGCCGCATACATTTTGTCGCAAAAATGGCCGTATTTTTCATTGCATTGACTTAGAAGCCCGATTTCTTTGGAGGTCCAAGGTATCGTAGACCTACGTACCATTAATTTTAAAATAATACCTCCACGCGTTCCTAAGAAAAAGGGTCTTGACAGACTGTTATTGAAGTGATTCTATGAGGGTTCCGTTTTTTCAATTTGAGATCCTGGTAACTGGTAACTGAAACAGGTAACTGACACTGACTAGAAAATTTATTTTTTATTTTAGGCCGATCGATTCTAGAGGCAGTCGATTAACTTTTTCTTATAAATGAATTATTAGAAATAGTTAATCGACTACAGTTATAAATCGATAAAACTAAATTCAACCAAAATCATAATATCATAATGTACTTGCAACACTAGTGACGAAGATGCTGTGTCGACTTGTCAAAGACAGATTTGTTTAGTTTGTTTCTAAGAAAAACCTTAAAATCGTGTATAATTAAAATCTTCTTTAACCAATGTGTGGCAAGCAGAAACTGCATTAGTTTTGTAGTAAATTGACCCCTGAAACTGGTCAGAATGTCGCAAAGGGATCCAGGACCTATACCCAATAGGTGGTTGAGATGTCCACGAAAGGCTACGGGGCTCGTTGCTGATAAGTTTATGGCTTTCAAGACGCCTTTGGGAGCTCAATTCAATGATAAAGTACCTGAGGAAAATCGTTTCACACCATCCATGTTGTTTGTTTACATGAAAAGTATGAAAGTGAGTCCCATTTTCAATGTCAGCCTTTTTCGCATTTGTTTTGTTATAATTTACTGCTGTAACCAATGCAACTCGACTTGATTTTAAATTTTCATACATTAAACTTATATTCTCAAAATCAAAATACCTAATTGACCTATAAATACCATGACACAAATTATTGTCTTTCTACATAAGAAATTCTATTTTTAGTGGGATTAGAGTATTTCCACACGTTACAAATGAGTTTACAAAATGAAGTTGAATAACCTCTCTATTGTTTTTGATTTTTTCTTTAGATGTGGAATGGGAGATAGAAGTTTTAAGTACTTGAATGATAGTATTCAATGGAATAAAAAGAAGTATGTTTTTTTTAGATAAAGTTAGGTCTATGGATAGACCTTACAAACACTAGTCGGTTTTATAACAAGGGAGAGGTAGAGGAAAGAGGCTGTAAGTATGTGAAAATGTCGTGCCGCGGCCATGGTGAGACACCATCTCCAGATCAGACTAGGTAAGAATTAATTTAAATTGAAACGGCATATTACAAGCTGGTGAAGGCCGCAGGAATCTGCTGGATGTAAGAAGTACAGAACTGGTCAAAGAGGCGATGATTTCGGGAGGCCTATGTCCAGCAGCTTTCAGCTGATGATGATGATGCCAAGCGAGAGATTTCTTGATAAGTTAATCACAGAAGAGTCTACGTACATTGGTAGTGACATATAACCTGCCAACAATTAAATTTAATTATAAAATAAATGGTCATATAGAAGAACTTTACTGTAGAAGTTCAAACCATGTACAGTGAAAGAATGAAATAGCTATATATTTTTAAAATCAACTTCTTCCTATAGAGCACATGTCAGCTTTCTGAACTGACATTTGTGTTCATTCCATGTTACAGTTCATGGTAAAAAGCTATAAGTCTCATGCAGAGTGCATGAAAATGGCCCTAAGTGCGTTTGTCCACCGCAGCCGTCACCGGGACGTCCCCAAGAACGAGATGACACCGAAATAGCGATACATACAATTACTATGGCCGCGTGTCCACTGCAGGCCCGTCACCCGAGAGCCAGCCGTCATCCAGGCCGCCGAAGTTTCGAGAAGTTCGGCGGGACCGCTAGAACTCGGCCCGAGATCATGGCGGGCCGATGTCCCGTCAATAATCTTGCCCGTCGCACCAGCGCCGTTCGCCCGGCTTTGTTTTGTCTATCAGAAATTCATAACATACTGAAACGCCGAGTTTGGTCTTTGTGAACAAACAATCCCTGTCACTGGGATGTTACGTTCGGTTCGAATAATCACGTTTCTCGTTGACGTCCCGGTGATGGCTGCAATGGACAAACGCCCTAAAGGTGCTTAACCTTTTTTTTGCATACCTCAGTCCTACGTCATTACACTGTTTTGCTATAACATTGAATCAATTTCCAGGGAATTCATCTCATTAGTTAGCAAATTTGTAAGTCAAAACCCTCTGGAATTGATTGGAGTACATTGCACCCATGGCTTCAATAGAACAGGGTTCCTACTTGTGTCATACATGGTGGAGCATTTGGACTGCAGCGTTCAGGCAGCTATCAACGAATTTGCTAGAATGAGGTATGTCTTTATCATTTAATCTATGTAAATAACCCAGAATACTTGCGAAATTTCGCGGATTTTTGCATCACTTTTTAATTAGACGAGATTTTTGTTTCATATTCTTTATGGCACCTGTTTAGGTCATGAGCTATCCGAATATAAGAAAATATTTGGCCTTGGTCTTAGGGGGGGCGTGAAAAGTGATTTACTGTTACAATGTATAATAGATATTGAGTGCACCAAACAATTCATTAAGACATCAATAAAATAGTCTCGCCATCGAACGTTAAGCTACGTTTACGGCGGTCGGTTCGTGGATGGGTGACAAACCATTAAATATCGAGATCCCTCTGTGTCTCGGAAAGCACGTTAAGCCACCGGCTAGGCTTAACGTTCTTTTTCAGACTCCTGGCTGTTATTCCTAGATCTTTGACAAATGTTACAGGTAGTCAGAAGCCCAAAAGTCTGACAATTAGTCTTGCCAAGGGGTATCGCGTCACCCAGTAAGTGGGTTGTGGAGGTCAGATAGGCAGTCGCACCATGTAAAATATAGGTGCATCCGGCTAGACCGGAAACCGACCCCAACATTGTTGGGAAAAGGCTAGGCAGGTTGATGTTGTGGCGGTACCTACATCGCCACATTCGAACTACGCATCAAAGACCTGACGTCACACAAAAATCCTGACGTCACAAAAATCCTGCATCGCGCAATTAGAGTTTACCGTGCAGTGAACATATATAAAAAAATCCAATATCAATCAATGGGCAGTTGCCCGCCAGACACAACACCCGTCTGGTCGGAGGATCCTCCCTTTCCTATGGTGGATGAGTAAACTTTACACCGTGTTCCTCATACTCCTAAAATGTAAATATGAAATAAATTGTTAAAGATGTAATTAAAAATGTATGATTTTTAGGCCTCCCGGGATATACAAACAGGATTACTTGCAAGAGTTGTTCCGTCGGTATGATGAGGTGGAGTTGACGCCTGCAGCCCCCTTACTACCTGATTGGTGTCATGGTAAGTCATTAGCCTATCCTCAGACCAGTTCTAGGGTTCCATTAGTATCTTAACAGGATCTACCGTTGTGTCTGTCTCATCATTCACTTGCCCTTATTTTAATTTATTTCGAGTCAACGCAACATGTCTTTTTTTCTTCCATACTTCTCTATTAGTCGTCATCTCGGTAGTCGCCCCCCTTCTAGCAAACTCTTGTGCCTGTCTATCAACTCCATAATCCAAATATTATGTATGAGTAATGAAAAATAAACCGGTCAAGTGCGAGTAGGACTCGCGCACGAAGGGTTCCGTACCAGTATGTATAAAAACGGAAAAAAAAATACGTTTGTGGGAGCCCCTTTAAATATTTACTTTATTCTATTTTTTAGTATTTGTTGTTATAGCAGCAATAGAAATACATCATCTGTGACAATTTAAGTGTCTAACTATCACGGTTCGTGAGATAGAGCCTGGTGACAGACGGACAGACAGACAAACAGACGGACGGACGGACAGCGGAACCTTAGTAATAGGGTTCCGTTTTTACCCTTTGGGTACGGAACCCTAAAAACAATTTCTTTACAGTTGTACTTATAGAGATAGGAAACATTTGTCTGCTGTCCCACTTAAAACTATGGTCACTGATACTCTATTTGCCTAATAAAATTATTTCTAATACTTTCAGAGGAGGAAGAGGACGTTGATGATGATGTCCCTAGTAATTCCCAGAACTCATCATCTTCCGCGTAAGTTTTAGATCTACTAGAATCAACAAAAGTTATAACATAGCCAACGAATTGTGTACGTAAAACATTTTTTTTGACTGGAAGCCGACCCCAACTTTGTTGGGAAAAGCCTAGGCAGAAGATTTCAGTATAAATTAAGTTGATATCAGTTTGGTGAGAAATATTGAAAACGTCATAAAAATGTTTGAAGTTGTAACACAAACTGAACTTTATGTGTGGAGTATTACAGTTATTTTTCCAAAATCGTGAACGCAGGATAGGTACTACGCTCGTATAAAGCACATCACCCATTTATTTCCATTACAGCCCACGCAAACACAAGGGCAAAGGGAGGAGAGAAACTACCCACAAGAAAGCAACATTTATGCCAGGTGTTCGTGGTGTAGAGCCTTTTGACACGCAACCACGACTCAGTGAGGTCCAGAGGAAGACCCAGCATTTCTGCGAATGGAATACGACCGGGTTCCCAGGCTCGCAACCTGTGTCTATGGATACAGCGAATTTGAGGAAGTTGCACGAGAAACCTTATAGGGTTTCGTGGAAGGCTGATGGTGTTAGGTATGTATAATTGTTCAATCGTAACAATTTTACAAAAAAAAAAACAACCGGCTTCTACAAAAACAAAAATAGTAAAAAATAACTTAAATTTCGGAAGTTGTTGTCTTTGCTTTTCAATTTTCGTTTTTTACCACCGGCTTCCGAATTAAAGTTATTTTTCATTTTTTTGTTGAGAGTTATTATTTTTCACTTTTTAGTTTTGGTACCTACCCCACACAAATTCGAATACCACTCCCTGGTATGTAATAAAATAATAAAATATCTTCTACATAGACTAAGTGGATAAAATACGTAATTATTGAAGCTAACTCAAAAACTAGGCAAGCAAAGTCAATAAAATGTATGTGGGACCACCTCTGAAGCATGAACTACCAAACAAAAAAGAATCATCAAAATCGATTCATAGTTATTGGCGGAGAAATCGAGTAAAAAAATTACAAAAAAAAAAAACATACAGACGAATTGAGAAGCTCCTCCTTTTTGAAGAACTCGTTTAAAAAGAGTGTCCATGGATTTTCTTGCCCGTTCTTCTCCATAGGAACCTACTACGCTTTGGAATGGGCAACTAGCTTCATATTTCTGACTGACCGACCCCTTGACAACTCAAAAGTGCCTGTATGGTTTATTTGAAATAAATGGTTTGAGTTTGAATAAGTATCTTACGCCCAATTTCTGAAACGAAATTCAACACAAAAATTTGGTTAAAAGAATGTCAAGCGCGCGTAAACTAGTGTGATTGGTTTATAGATTTATCCAGTCGCATCACTTGTCTTGTGTTTATTTTGATGCAACGTAAATTTTCGTTCCAACATCAGGCGTTAGTGACTCGATTCACAAGACACACTCCATACACTGGTGACCCAAATTTTCCTATAGGGCTCATAGAATCGGATTTTTAAGAGGTGGATTATTTTGATGTTTAGAGTACTACGTGGAATCTACAGGCCATCAAATAAAACTAGAAACGTTTAGTCAGGGAAATTAAATGTTTAGCAAATTCACACAATACATCAATTTGTCGTGTTATAGCCATTCCATACGGCTGTCTAAGACAGTATTGGGACTGGAAAATGGGGACAATTTAAGTTGATAGTCAATATACCAAGCAATCATTTTCCAGACATTACAAATTAACGTTTTCAGATATATGATGCTGATCGATGGAGAAGGCGAGGTCTACATGTTGGATCGAGACAACTGTGTGTTCAAAGTGTTCGGCCTGCGGTTCCTACACAGAAAAGATCTCAGAAGGCATTTGAAAAATACTCTACTTGATGGCGTAAGTTTATAACCTTATTTCAGAGAGCCTAAGGCCCGTATAACAGAACCTCGCTGAATACTCAAGCATTCATTAAAACTCGATTAAAGCCTCTTGATTGGTTGAAACTAGTTTTAAGTAAAGTGTGGAGTGAAAGTTTGTAATACGGGCCTAAATCCTCCTCCATCATTCTCTTGTTCTTATCCCGTATGACCTATCCTATCCTATCCTATCCTATCCTGTATGACCGCGGACGGGCCGCGCGCGGACCAAAAACTATTGTAGTTAATTAGAATGTCCTTGAAGAATTAATTGTGATCGGCGCAACATGATTTTTTTTCTCTATTAGTCGTCATCTCGGTAGTCAACCTCTTTCTAGCCATACCATCTTCCACAAAGTTCATCCATCATTTCTTTGGTCTTTCCCTACTCTTACACCCATCCACATCCATACTCAAAACTTTCATAGCGACATTTTTCTTCAATCCTCAGCATGACAACTGATTTCCACCCAACTTTTAAGTCACTGGTGTCACTTTCAATTTCACTTTATAGTATTTTTTTTTTTTTTAATTTGGTAAGTTTTTTTTTAGAAAATTTTTGAAGCAATTTTGAATATAACGGGTGTAAATATACGCTAAAAGAAGCCGAGAGTCACTTATCCCCGTCATTGTGCTCATTGTTTTGTAATGGACCTTACTGGGAACCTTCTGGTTACGAAGATATCGAAAGTCCAAATTCCATCTTTTTTCACGAAAACAAATTCTACATTAACTATAAATACCCACACAACTTCTTGTCAAATGTTTTGTGTGTTACATTGCGCCCTGCCTTAAACAGTTATTTTATCAAACCAATAATAAAAGTGAATTTATACTCTATTTGTTTAATGTACAGAATGCGTTGATAACGGGTCTTTTAACACCCTGTATTCTATTAAATAAAATCTTTATTTTCAGGAAATGGTAATAGATAAAGTGGACAACCAAGACATACCTCGGTACTTATGTTATGACGTCATAAGCTTTGAGGGAACTGATACGGGCCGAATGGAGTTCTACCCAACTAGACTGAATTACATCGAAAGTGAAATCGTTAATCCTAGGTAAGAAGTGGAATTGGTTGTCTTCTATACATAATTGTTATAAACTAACTACGCCCCGCGGTTTCACCCGCGTAAGTGTCGATCCCGTGGGAATATCGGGATAAAAAGTATCCTATCCAGGTTATAAACTATCTGTTTGCCAAATTTCATCAAAATCCATTCAGCCGTTTTTGCGATTGAGTAACAAACATCCAAACACACAAACTTTCACATTTATAATATTAGTAGGATAGTAGGATTAAATTCAGTTTTCGTGTTTGTCGGTATGTCCGCGTTGTTCTTCTAAACCACGCAACAGATTTTGATGACGTATTCACAGTCGTTTAGAGATTTTTTTCCGTAAGGTTTATATGTTTAATACATTAATATTAAAGTTACATATTATAAGTAACTAAGAAATCTCGATGTTTTGTCAAGTCGTAAATAACGTGCGAAACAAGAGCGGGCCGCTAGTATTTTATAATTAAGGTAACTCTGGATTAGAATTTTACTTCTAATCCTTTTAATACTTCCAATCCATAATTAGCTAGCGAAACTCCGCTGATGTGATGAGTATCGATATTTAAACAGGACAGAAAACAAAGATTTGATGGTTTACTTGGTAATAATGTTTTTACTTGAAGTATGTGTTGAGAAAATCTGTTTTCTTTTGTTTTATCATGTTTAAATATCGATACACAACACGTCTGCGATGTAATCACAAAAAAAACATGCGGGGCAGTCTTTGGGAACTGCCGATACAAGTGAATACTAAGTAACATTTTTTCATTTCTTCAAGCTTTCGGTGACGATGACGCGAGTTCCATGATTTTGGTTCACCCAACAAGCGTTCGGTGACGATGACGCGAGTTCTATGATTTTTGTTCACCCAACAAGCGTTCGGTAACGCTGACGCGAGTTCCATGATTTTTGTTCACCCAACAAGCGTTCGGTGACGATGACGCGAATTCCATGATTTTTGTTCACCCAACAACGGTGACGATGACGCGAATTCCATGATTTTTGTTCACCCAAAAAGTGCTCAACGCGCCTAAACAAGTTTTCACTTCAAAAATTGCAATTAGGCGGTTGATAACCACAAAAAAAACTCATCAAATTAATATATTTTTTGTTTGATCATGTTAAGATGATCACGTCACGTTCCCTAGCTAATTCAATTTAACCCTTTATAATGTGCACTCTATCTCCTTTTCTATTGTCAGCCATCGAGATTTCTGAGACTACTCTTTAGTTGAGGAGTGCAAGTCTGGTAAAGACATCAAATTGGGCAATTCCATTTCGTAGTAAAAATCAAGCATAAAAAAATACTTCGGAGCCAAAAATACTTTCGAAACCCTACTTTTAAGTCTCCCTCTATGCGCAAACGCACATTGAAATAATTCAACTTATACCGTCTATTAATAGCTAGGTATATGACGTTACAGGCATCAAGCAATGAAGGAAGGCATTATAAAGAAAGAGAGAGAACCCTTCAGTATACGGCTGAAGCAATTCTGGGAGCTTCCAATGGCGCGACAGTTGTTAGGAGAAAAATTCGCCAAGACACTGTCTCATGAACCTGACGGACTGATATTTCAGCCTTCTAAGGAGGTAAGTGCTTTGAAATCAAAATTATCACGTAATGTCTTGATCACACGTACCAAGTAGATGGGCTAGACAGTGCTATCGGCCGAGTGCTCGGTACGTGTAAACACATCATCGAGTTAAAGGGCGAGATATTCACTCGGTCGGACCTAGTTTTATTTACTAGACCGAATGCCCACACCCGCGCATCCCCGAACTGACTCGCTTGCCCACTCAGCAGATATAAACATGCACTCGGTGCGTGCTTGCCACTAGGCAAACTCACGTCACTCGCAGCTAGCACGGTTTCCCGCGATTTTTGTGAACTGACTGACTGACTCTGTGCCAAGTTAAAAAATACGTGTAACCACCTACTCGTCCACCCAACTCTCTCGGCCTAGTATCATTTTGCTATCTTGCCCATCTCTTCGGTACGGGTGATCAAGGCATAACGCAGATTAGGGCAGGACGCACAGCACTGTTTTGTATGAAAATGCGTTGCTCTGCGGCCCGTGCAGCTGTTATGTGCTCTTGGCTTTAGTCGCCATCGTATCAGCGAAAAGATGTACACTGCTGGCCATTAGCTTCCCCAAACATCGTCACAGAGAGACCCAAACACAACGTCAAACTTATAAAAAAAATGCCGATAGTGTTATACGGGTTATACCCGCATATTAGCTACTGGTGGATAATCTGAAGCTTTTATATAAGTACTCCATTTGGGGAGCTTCTAAATAATCACTTCGAACGAAGTACTTTATTGCAGCTTACGGTTGGAGTTGACTGGTAGAAATCGTCACGTAAGGAAAAAACGTTACGCCCCCTCCATACGACTTTCTCTCTCTTCCGATTATATAATATATACGAGAGTGTGTGTGCGGGCGTGCGAGTATCGCGTAAGGAACTTCGTTCCTGACGGGACACGTTTTATATAAATATTGATGGTACGTTTTTTGTTTGATTTGTATGTATTTTTTCTTTTTAGAGATACATAGCAGGACCATGTGAGGACGTGCTAAAGTGGAAGCCAAGTAATATGAACAGTGTAGACTTTAAGTTAAAAATTGTCACACAGGGTGGAGAAGGGTGAGTTTGTAGATTTTTTTTTACATTACGCCTGTAGTTCTGGAATAGGTATGTAGAATCGTATAGTGAACACACATTTCGCCAGTTTCAAAGTCACTAAACAAGCCGCCGCCGGGTGACTAATAAGAATGTCCTAAAAAAACAAAATCAATAACGAAACTGAACCCAGTATAGACTATGAACCAAATATGGAATTATTATTGGAATGGATATTATATGGCTTTTCGCATATCTCGGGACCATAGGGACCCGGAACTTTGGTAGGCGTACGAGGGGCCGAAGTCAATTCGTAGAGGCGTTTCGGCAAACTCTACCGGCACAGACCTAGAGTTCGGAGCGCGCAAGCCCCACCGCGACGTCAACGTAGAGATACGGCGGTGGGGCTATTATTGGCGGTGGGGCTATTATTATTACTATTATTCCCCGAACCAGGTATCAAACCCAACAGCCAGGCTTGCGACCACTAGACCAACGAACTAGTCCATTGTTGATTTATTAACTAAATAAACAATTTTATTACAGCATTCTGCCTACAAAAGTTGGGTACTTATACGTTGGTAAAATGGACCAGCCTTTCGCGACAATGAAGGTGACAAAGGATATCAAACACCTTGACAATAAAATCATAGAGTGTACCTTTGAGAATGGACGATGGACGTTCATGAGGGAACGGACCGACAAATCTTATCCTAACAGCTATAACACTGCTACTTGTGAGTATATTGAAAGACATTATGACCACATGATGAACATTACTAACTGGGCTTTATTGTGACACTACAAATCGAACTTTTTCCATAACACGATATTGACAGCTGGGTACTATTTACCGGGGACTTGAAACGTTATAAAATTATGTTAAAATCGCGTTGCGTATAGTTCAAGTAACTTTAATTTCTACTGTTCCACCCAGATCGTAACTAAATTAGTAGTTGAAGATTTCGTTCCAATAGATTTTTGTTATATTAGCAAGAAATTAGTTACTGGAACTATACATAACGCTATAAGGTAACGTTATCGTGCCTACCCCCCCGCACAGTAAATAGCAAGGACTTGTTTACTAGGCGTTCATTATAACTTGTCCCGTGACGCAATTGGTAGCACTGTTCTGTCAGTCGCCATTTTGAACCCTGTTCGTATTGAAACTAAGCTTGATAAGCAATGTTGCCTACATGACGGCAAGGGACAAGTTATAGTGAACGGTCTGGATGTATATCATACCGTGCGTTTGCACTGGCGAAACATTCAATATAAAACATGTTGAAGTCTCTAGTTACTGTCAAAAATTGTATGGAACATTTTTTGTAATTTTTGTTGTGTTGTTGAATGTTACTACACCAGGTGTAGTATTTTTTTTTGCACTAAACTACATTTTTTTATGAAGTAATAGCAAAAATTACAAAAAATTAAATGTTTTGTTAGTGATATTTGCCAAAGTTTTAGGCATTATTGAACTTTTAATTATTAACAAAGGTCTGCTACGGCGTCAACTATGATAATAACTTAAATTTCAGTACAGTCGCGCCGTAAATCATTTTTAAATTGGTTTCAAATGGTTTAATCTGGGATTTTTCATTAAAAAACTAAAACTCTTAACTAATTCAAAAACTACTGAATTTCGGTAGAACATTTGGTGGCTTAATTTGTTGCATTT
Source organism: Lithophane leautieri (assembly GCA_949152455.1). Lineage (NCBI taxonomy): Eukaryota > Metazoa > Arthropoda > Insecta > Lepidoptera > Noctuidae > Lithophane > Lithophane leautieri. The sequence goes on along the minus strand of OX424462.1, from coordinate 4,844,682 downwards.
TAACCCTACTATGACGTCCTGCAAGGAATACGTCGAGTTACCAGTAACCCTGTAGAAACAGTTGTGCTATTCTGTAAAAAACTCACCGGGAAAACTTAAGTGAAGCGAGCTTCGAGTGAACTGTCACTGCCTTAGCATCAGTAGGTATCGATGACAATGACAGCTCACTCTACGCTCACTTCACCTAAGTTTTCACGGTGATTTGGTTACAGAATAGCAATGCAGATCTTCATAAGATCGGGATATACCACCGCCTTTGTTGTGGTCCTTTGACTAGGGTACAGGTGCAAAAAAAGCACAAAACATGTCTCAACACCTTTCTCCTCATAATAACTTTTGTAACAACTCCAACCATAAAGAATTCTGCTAATCTCATTATCATTTAACAATGTTTTTTTTTTCCCCAGCGGTCTGCGAGAGTATAAAGGACCCAGTAACCAAGGAGATTTTACTTGACTACATAGATAATCACAGGTTTCACGACGACTCTGACATGATGCCGCCTCCCAAACGCATGCGCCGATAGCGACCTCTGTACTTAACGACACGTAAATAAACAATAGCGCGATTGCCCGTGTTATTTCTCTGTTGATCTATAACCATAGTCTTTTTATTTTGAAGTTGCACGAAGTGTTTTTACTCATGCAATTTGATTCCACTTAGTGGAACTGCAATCATTTAATAGTCAAAATAATTCACTCATTGATCATGACCACACATGAGCACATGACGTATAAAAAAATAAAAAGTGTGGCAGTGGTGCCGATTCTGTTGTTCACAAACTAAACTAAATTTAAGTTCAGTGCATCTTTCTCTTTCATTAAGAAAAGGACAGAAGATAAATTTTAGTTTAGTCCTGTCAAATCAATCAGCACCTGTCACTACTCCCTATAAGTTTAGATGTCATTAAAAGCTTGCCTACTAAAATGACGTCAATTTACGTGATTATTTTGACAGGACTAAACTAAAAATTATGTTCCGCCCTTTTCTTAAAAAAATAGAAAGAAAAAAATGCACTGAACGTGAAATTTAGTTTAGTTTGTGAACAACAGAATCGGCACCACTATCTCAAATACATACAGCACTAGTTCACCGAAGTTCAAGCTAGATTTAGGACCACATTTTGTGGCTTCACTCATCTGAAATGTATAGCGTTCGCTTTTTCATTGCGGTTATTTTTTATCTGGTCCAACACAACATTATTGTTACTGTTGCGCGTACGCAGATATATAAATTGAAATCCATAAATCATTATGAAATTGTGGCGACGGCATTGCTATAATCATATCATAATTAAAGAGAAAGTGTATGAAATAAAAGTGGTTTAGTGTATTTCATACTGGGGTGTTACCAAAAACAGATTCTAAAGTAGAAGCAATAGTGATAACAATCGAGCTATCACTTACTCATTTTGTTGTTAAATTACCAACTTAATAAATAAGTTACTTAATTGTAATAATATTATAGTATAAGATCTTAAAATATTCAAGGGCATACATCCACAGAGCTTCGTTCTTTTTTTTTGGAATTCACATTTTGATGTGATTTATCTTTTGTGTAATATGGAATGTTACGTTGTATTAAACATAATGAAATAAATTGTATGGATAGTTAATTTATGAAAAAATTTTGTTCTGTGTTTTTAAGAAAAGCCATGTCAAAGACATCCATTCAGGGAAATTCAACTGAAATGAAAACATATTTTGGGACAACCTTTAGGCGGGGTCCTAACCAAAAGCGATCTTCGCGCATACGCGATCGTTCGGTGACTGGTACGTGTGGTCGCGCCGGCATCTGCAGAGGCCTTCCGGTTTTCCGAACAAAAAGTTACGTATGAACTCGATGATCGCGTATTCGCGAGACGTTAGGACGGAGACGGGGGGTAGTCACGTAACCGTCTACACCCAACCCAAATTTTATTTAAAGTGACAGCCGTAGTGAACCCCAGAACATTATAACATGATTCATACCTCATTTTTAATTGGATGGGTAGTGGAAAGTGGATACCCTAGATAGTTATAATGAACAGCCCCTGAGCTATATTGGGTAATATAATATAATGGAGGCAGCTACTCGGCTCAGGACTTCTCCGCGTGGGTCAGGGTCCTCAGTTCGACAAACCGAACCGTACAGATACGCCTTAGAGCCTGTACACACAATGCCTTGTGGTTGAGGCGCCGCACCGAAAAAATTTCGCCGCATTAGCGGTCACACGGTGAGACAGCGATGCCGCTCCGGCGACACAACGCGGACACCCATCCCCGCCTCGTCTCGCGGATTGCAAGTCTGGTGTACGAGCGGTGCGACGCCGGGAGGCACGCCACAGTGACACCACTCCGGCGCGGCGGCGCCGCAGCGCATCGTGTGCATCGGCCCTTATTCTGTGGTCATTAGAAGCAGCATCTATGTTGCTAGAGTGATACTGGCACAAGTGTTGATCATGGTTTTGTAATATTATTTAATACTAGCTGAAGCCCGCGGCTCCGCCCGCGTGCATGTCGGTTATTATCAGTGATCGGAGTAGGTAGATTGAACTGGGGCCATTGATCCGAAACGTATATATTAATATGGACATTCATCCGGAATTGATGGATTATTAAAAAAAAACCGGAACTTATGTAGGAATTGTATTCTGCCAGAGCGGAAGGAGTCATTTGATGATTAGCCATCCTCAAAAAAAAAGGTAGGAATTGTAATAAAATGAGCAATATTATGTTCTTCATATTTTTTTTTTATTATTCAACAGATAAATAATGAATTAATTTAGTTTTGATACCTTCCTTTAAATTTTGAATTGAGTAGTAATAATATCACTACCAACATTAACAATATTTAATTGAATCCGGAAATACCGGAATTACTTTCCGGAAAAATGGCTTATCCATGTTATTCTTTCTGTGTGCATTTATGATACAAGTACCAAAAATCAATCTACCTACTCCGATCACTGGTTATTATATACTAAAACCTTCCTCGAGAACCACTCTATCCATTGGTGAAAACTGCATGAAAATCAGTGCAGTAGTTTTTGAGTTTATCGCGAACAGACAGACGCGGCGGAGGACTTTATTTTATAATATGTTGTAGTGATGTTAAGCAAGAAAAGAGTACCTTATCCAGAAAGTAATATAAGATTTTGTTGTGATCTAAAATAAAAAACAAATATTTAAACAAACCAGAGTTTCTATTCAGCTTCATTACCTAACAGTAATACCTGGCAGAATAAAAAAATCACATCTAAAAATATAGGTAAATAATATAATAATTGGTACAAAAAAAAAACCGACCAAGTGCGAGTCGGACTTGCGCACGAAGGGTTCCATACCAGTATGTATAAAAACGGCAAAAAAATCACGTTTGTTGTATGGTAGCCCCCTTAAATCTGTTTTTTAGTAGTTGTTGTTATAGCAGCAACAGAAATACTTCATCTGTGAAAATTTCAACCGTCTTACTATCACGGTTCATGAGATACAGCCTGGTAACAGATGGACAGACAGCAGAGTCTTAGTAATAGGGTCCCGTTTTACTCTTTCGGTACGGAACCCTAAAAACAGCAACAATAAATTATAAAAAATATCATTCCTAGTATTATCAATAAAAATAATTATTATAAATTACTCTCAAATTTTCCAGCATATTGCCATTTAAGTTCTCCATTAACATTGAAACAATTTATCTTATTTTCTTTGGTTAGCTTTGTTAAATGATGGTTAACATTATACGCTGCTGCTGCCCACAAATCTTTAGGTGTTTCGGTATAAATTAGTTTAACCAGGTCCATTGGGTTTAGTTGCTTATCCTTTTTTGACTTCAACGCTTCCAGTATTTGTGCCTCTCTTTGGTTCCTATGGGCTATGTAGTATTTTATTCTATCCATGGGAGCCTGAAATAGTTTACATAAAGATTTCAGACTAGAATTAAGATATAAGTAATTGATAAATTACAAAAATAACTACCTTGATAATATTCCCATGCCCCGGATAAATAATATCAGGATTTAAATCAAAAATTCTCTGTAAGCTCTTCATATATGTGTAAAGGTCTTCAAATACTGCCGTTCCTTCACCCAGTATACAGTCTCCACTAAACAGGCAGTCTTCTTCTAAAAGAGTCAGCACCACATGGTCCGTGGTATGACCTGGAGTATGATGAATCTTGACAGTAGCTCCTTCTACCTTCAACTCTTGGCCATCTGATAACCAGCAAATTGGCACTAACTGTGGTAGTTCTTCTGGGCCATCTTCTACACTTCTGAGATACTTCCATACTTTTGGCTCTTCTGAATATAATATTGTGGTTTAAAACCTATACACCATTTGAAATAAGATTAGACATTTAAATAAGCCTTTTTTACAGTCCATTCAACCGATTTTGACTTCTATTGCATTGGTGGCATGACAAATGGCAGCTGCAGTAGACAGTTGGTATTGTGTAATGTTTTTTGCTTTTAATGCCAGCCTAAGGTATAGAAGTCAAAATCGGTTGAACGGACTGTAAAAAGGTTTGTTCAAATTTCTAATCTTATTTCAAATGGAGGATAAGTACCTACTCTGTATAAAATTTTCCAAGGTCTTTTATTACTTAATTTTTACAATCAATCAATCAAATTAAAATCTCATAAAGTAAGGTATCAGGATTGTCTTATGAAAACAAATGGATAAACAGCTCTTGTGACTCGAAAGATTATGTAAGTAGGTAATTTTTTGGTACTTAATCAAAGATTTATTAAATTGGAAAAAATTATCATTGGATGTTAGAACTAGAAATAAGTGAATGCGTACACCACTTGCTTCTATAGGATCAATGGGTCGTAAAATTACTGTTCCATTCCCAGTACCTAATCTACCTAAGTAAAAAGAACAATTTCTTACTAGCTATCTTGCCATACAAATTCTCAACTCCACCAATATGATCATGATGCCAGTGAGTGACAATGATATGCTCGATATCTGCTTGTTCTGTCTGCAACACCTGGCCCAAGTGGGTTTGGTACTCTTTCACATCTTTATCTCCAGTGTCTATAAGAATCCGCCTAAAAAAACATAAACATAACAGAAATTGATGAGCCTGAGAGGCCTTAGACCAGGGAGTGGGACAGACCTGGCTAGACAAAAAAAAAATAAGAGCTAGAATTTAGTAATTTAAAATAATTCAGGAGGTAGTTCAATGGTACTAATTACTGCTGTAAACTTGTAGGTACTTACTTCCTTCCAGTGCCTAACAGATACGTATTGGTGCCTTGAAGAGTCATAGCGCCTGGGTTACATCCTAGAATCCTAATTACCCTATTTGTAAGCTTGGTCACGGCTGGAATAATATCTGCCATGGTTCAACTGTTCAACAGGACAAACAGCTGTGTACAAGAACTACGCTAAGTAATACAAGGTTGGGAGATAGAAATAGGTATACACAGATACACAGATTTAGTAAGCAAATAAAAAGTCTAACACTCCAGGGTATCCTCAAAATATTCACTAACCAAAGAATAAAGTATCTTTGTCACTAACCGAAGTAACCAAATAGCAACATTCTGTTTGTATAATACTAGGTCAAAAAGCCTATGCTAATAGCCAATACACAATGGGTTATATATATTTTTATGAATCGTCATGCAAAACAGTAAAATGTTAATGAATTATTTACATATAAATAATTAAAAATAAAATAAGTAAATACGTTAAAAAAATTATATAAAAACTTTTACGTATTCCGAAATCAAATTGATATAAATAATCGGTGGACTTTGATTTAATATTTTAGTGTTGGGTAAATCAGCACACGTGATAGCACAGTTGTAGCTACTCACTTCGAGAAAAAGAGTCACTCACTCTTCGATTAATAATAGTTATTGATCGAAGCACTCACTCTTTTAATTTTGATGTGCTATCACCGTACACAGAGAATGCTATAGACAAATTGAAAGCTTTTTTTGCATTCAAACAAGAAAAAGAGCTAACTAATATGCCGATGTCGTGTAAAGCTAAAGAAATGAGACAAAACGATGAAATTATAAAACAAAGATAGAAAGAAAGAAATGAGATAAAACAAAGTTTGACAGTTAACGTGCAGTTGATTCAGTTTTTATGTGCTTAACCGTGCACTGGCGAAACATTCAAGACAAAATATGTTGAAATCTCTATTTTCTGTCAATGTGTCCATACTATTTTTGACAGGAACTAAAGATTTAAACATGTTTTGTCTAGAATGTTTCGCCAGTGCAAACGCACGGTTATGTTATAATAGGTTGTGAACAATTTAGACTTATATTTCAACACTTTTTTAAAAAAAGCTTGGTGCGTTGTTGTGCTGCCAAGTTTTCTATAAATTATTGCCCACTGATACGGGAAAATTTGTATTCTGCAGTGTGTATTATTATATGTATATCTGAAAGATTAATCTCTAGTTGCAGTTTTCCTGAAGATGATAACTTACGTCGAAATTGGATTGTAGCTACAGGACCAACATATTGGACACCAACAGCAAATCTGGAAAAAAAATTAAATATTCATACAAAGCTGGACGAGCTACTTCAAGGACAATAACGAGTAAAATCAATAAAAGCTAATAAAAAATAAACATGTTGTATTATTTACTCACAAAGCCAGAAACGACTGTCTCATAACAGGTAGGTATTTAGGTATTTAGAATCACATCATCATCATTCATCGTCACCCTCCTGCCCAAATCGCAATTTTCTTGAGTTCAGCACCTTATTTGCGTAATACGCGATCAATGACAATCTGAAACATTTTGAAACAGATCCATTGCTCCAAAAGTTGGAAAAAAATCTGCTCAACAAGGTGAATAACGCAATGAATGTCGTTGAACTGTCAAAATGAAACAAATTACTCTTAATCATTTACGAAAATGTGTTACACAATTATATAGCAGGAGCCGGCTTCTTCCATACATCACATGCCTATACCAATGATAAACGATTTTTCAGTTTCACTTTCAAGCTTTATCTTGTTTTCCACTTTCACAAATTGTGGGGTAAATTTTTCCTCATACGGTAACCCTAAATATGCGACGTACTTTTTTTGTTGTCTCTTTTTGCGACACGCTTTGCAGTTGTCTATATCATAATATCATTCTCTGTCTACGGCTAGCCATATTATAATAGCAGTCTATGCGGCTAGCACATACCATACCACACTGGCACAGCTTAGCTACACACAGAACAATGTACAGTGTACTTGTGAGTTTTGAACGAAATGAGTCAGACGATCCAGTCACTTACTCTTTTTTTGTATTTTGATCATTGATCACATTGATGGCTTCGTTCACTGTTGCTAGCACAAACACACACCACAGAACTCACCATGCGGCGCGTGTGCCTACTCTACTGCATATGTGTACCGTGTTGTGTGGCGTTGTCGTCACTACTCAATACACACCACACAGCACACACGCGACTCGCACGGTGACTCGGTGAGTCAGCGAATCACCCGACTCTCTGACTCACTCACAGCACGTTCGTGCTCACAAGCCACCGCAGCCTCGCCTCATTCGTAGCACACTGTGCTAGCACACTTTGTAAAAAGAGTGCCTCGCACGATCCTCATATTAAAAAGATGTGCTACTCATCTCTACTTGGGTTTGACTGTTTGTTTTTCTTGACATCCGTAATCATCCGTTGACATTGACAGTTGTCATCAATGGTCGTCATCACACGCAGACGTACCAGCGTTGCCAACTCCAGTGTTCCCAGATTAAAATACGGTAGATTTCAAAAATATACGGTAAATTTTAAAGAGTCGTGTAATTGAGGATAAAAACTGCCACTTGCTCACTTCAGATGTTGCTACTACCCAGTGTCTTATAATTTGACTGCTAGCTGTCGCTATCCATACATTTTTTGTAAACAAGCAACTTCTTTTACATATAATTATTAATTATATGTCTTTGCGCAGCTGTGTAGGTAACTGAAAAATACGGGGACCCATGTATTTGACAAAGATGATTGTTAAAATACGAAAACAATATAAGAAAGCAATCCGAAAAAAAAATTGGGTACTCAATATTTCGTCGCGACTATTTTGAAATCTGAAGACGTTTATGGGAGAAATTCGTGTTTATGTGATGTTCCCAAGAGAACTAAGTTTGTTTTCTTTACCTACAGGCGCTTGTGATGTATTATAATAACCGAAACACAATGTTAACATAATAAATACATTACGAATAGTACTTAGTACTTAATAACATGATCACATCACCACCACATAATATACAGTATGTTAAATAACAGAGGGCGTTCCCTTAAACTCGATAATCTATATCATTAATAGATTCAAATAAAAATATCAGCATACAAAAATGAGTTAAAAAAAATCCGAATAAAAAAAAAAACTAAATAGGCAATAAATTCGAAACGACCTGTTTAACATCAAAATACTAACGCGGAATACCTAGCGTAGTGGCGTAGCCCAAAGCGGCAACGTCGCAATTTTGTTCTCGCGCGCGCACGATGCCGAGCGAACTTCTCACCGAGCCGGCCGGCCGGGCGGGGGGCGGGCGGCGTGACGGCACTGAATGGCGAGCGCTGACTTTGGTAAAGGCGGCAAAATTAATACTGTACCTTTCCACAGACGATATTAACCCTTTACTCCGTAGAAATAGAGATTTTAATAGCGTGAGTGAACTGATGCAAATATGGAACAGTGGGGCTCAACGGTTTTGATTGATGCAATCTTGCATCAGCGGAAAACGAAAAACAAAACAGTGAAAAACACAGCGTCGTGTTGTTATCAGTAAAATAAAACATTTATGTATGTTTTGATTTTACAACCCGTCTCAAATGCCCGGCTGACAAAGGAACGCGTCACTGAGGCCCCTTGGGCTTGTAAGAACCTATTCGCAAACAGTAAAAACATAAATTCATGTACCTATCTAAGCCACGTTTCAATCATATTAGAATACAGAGTACAGCGAATTATTCTGACCGCAGCGGCCGAGTAATGGACACGGGGTGGCGCGTCGGCAGCGCTTTGCCGACACGTCGCGTCGGTCGCGGGCTCGCGGCCACAAAATAAACAGATAAAAGTACAGAAGGCCCACTCATGGAACAAGTACAAGAATGTGTTTTACCTATTCACTCAGATCGGTGACTCCGGTGCCTTACAGTGCTAATAAGAAAGTAGTTAGAAAAATAAATAACGTAGTAGGTAACTACGCTCATAAATAGTGTGCGGTTAAGTATTAGAGAAAGTTTCATTTAAATCTCAGTTTTAGGCTAGCTTTTAAATGATAATGAAGTATTGCACGTTAGCAATCACTGTCTAACGTTTTGTAATGTTTTCTGCAATGACATCGAAATGAAAAAAAAAAAAAAACTTTTACTTTATGCAGTTGCATTCGTAATAAATTACTTAATAGCAATCGTGTAACACCACAGAAGTAATACGCTCGTTGTATGGGGTAGGTACTCCCTGAGTATAAAAGTAGTTTTAGCAAAGAGTGGGCTTTCTGATCTTATTTATTTTGTGGCACAGTCGTTTCTTAGTGTTATTTCTTTTTTCGAAAAGGTTTTACGTTTTATGATAGGTAGGTACATTTAAATAATGTTGAAAGACTTACTTAGATTTTGAACTGCGCAATATGCTGACCTTCTCTCTCTACACATTGCTTGTTGCAATCGCCGACGGTTGTTTTGGTGCACTCGTCGCATTAAATTGTGCATTGGGATCCTCAAAGCACCATCACACAATTACACTCAGCTTAAATATGTACCATGTTTACATACTCTCGAGCACTGAACTGATAACGCGGCATTTTTCACACACGAATGACGAAAGGAGACAAGATGTTGCAATGCGAAAATAAATGCACATCCGGTATGCGCGCGAGATTAGTTCCGACTAAAATTAGGTGGACAAATCCTGTGGACATTCGGGGAGCAGGGGGCGGGGCTAGGCGGGTGAATCCACGCATTATTATTTTTCCTAATTTTTTTGACACAATTTTTTTAGATAGTTGATAGGTCAAATTTATGTAGGGTATTTGTTCAAGCTACACTAAATATAGTATAATCAATTAAGGGCATGGATTTATTTAGATTATTCTAGGGTTTAATTACAGTTAAAGTTAAACGTCACAGAGTGGAATGACTACTGTATACAGGTAATGACAATTGGAGTGAAGGGAATGACAATAGTAGCATGGAATGATTTTTCTATTAATAAAACAACTAATAATCAGCCTCACAAATTTTATTACTAAAAATTAAATAATCACAATAAATTCTGTTGCTTAATTTCTTAATACCCAAAATTCTCACTCATTTATTTCTTATTTTAAGACATTATTAAAACTTAACTTATTCAGTCGAAAAAATTAACAAAGATAATCACAATTCTTAGTCTTTATTTATTGATTGTTCTTTGAGTCTAATCACAGTATTAGTATATGTACTAGGTATGGATACTTTTTATGTAATCTTATTTTTATGCTATATTTTATAATCAATAACATTTAAACATTTAAAAAATAACGAGCTTATCGTAATAATCCTTTGATCTTCTTGATTGGTTTTTCTTTAACCCTGATCACTATCTATACATTGTATATATAAGTAAGTATATATATAAGTAAAAAGGAAGTCCAAAAAAAAATGTGTTCATTCATTGATTATTGATGGCCGTTTCTTAAAAATTACGTTTGCTGCTTGCTTCCCTTTAAACGTTATTATTCGAGAGGTTGACGGTATTGGAGTGTTGGTGATATTAGAGAGAACTTGTTCATGTCTTGTAGAGACAAGAGTAATAACACCAGCCCCATCGTCTAATCGATGTTGAGATTCTCTTAAATCATCTGACATGGAATTTTTTTGGAAACCTAAGTGTTTTCCATGTACACACACATTTCCTACATCACACTCAAAACAACTTGTCTTCCTAAAAGTTAAATGGTTTGAATATCTCTCCCACATCACTTGATGCACAGAAAGGGTGCCACTAAACGGTTTCAAATTACTCTTTAACTGTCTTTCTCTATCGTTGATATTTTCTTCAGTTACCTGTAAGATTTTAATATTTTCAACGTGTTCTTGAATACATCTCAAAAACTGTTCAAATGTCCCGACGTCATGTCCACACTTAACAAGATAATCAGCGGTGCGCTTTATTACCGCGCCTACGCCATCAGGAGCACCCTTTCCGTGCCCTGACTCACTATAATTCCATGTAATTTTTTTTAAGTTAGGGAAATCTTTCCACAATTGAGTTATCATAAAAAATATATATTTATTCCGGTATTGTGACGTGGGCGAATCTGACTGAAAATGGATGCTTTCTATGAAAGGGTTTTCTTTCACGGCCACATCTATGAGAGGGATCAAATGAGCCCACACCGCAGATGCATCGTGCCTTACGCAGGGACTGACAGTACATACGCAGGTTTTTCCAACTACACTCCGATGGAAGTCGAATGTGTATATTACAGCAGTATGAAGAGAAACTTCTTTTCGACTTCCACCAAAGTGAAACGATTGGACTTCGGTTCCGAATTTAAGCCCATAATTTTCGGAGAAATCAATATGTATAACTGCTTCTGTTACGGTCAAGGATTCCTTTAGGGTCTTCATATTGATATATTGGGTTAATATTTTATAGCTGTGCTCGATAAAATTCGGCAGCTGCTCATTGAGGTTCTCAAGTATTTCTAGAGGAGACCCAAGAAATTCTTTCTTTGCAATTATTGTGTGCACTTTTGAACCCTTTTTTGAGCGTACAGTTTCTTTGCAGCGAACCCATTGATGGTAGATCAATATTCGGTCATTTGAAAACTCGTTACATGGTATGACTACTTTGTCTTTGCATGACTGACATTTTCGCGTTAAACATTCGTCATTTTGTTCGGAGCAACATACTTGTGCGAGTAGTTCCTGAGAGTTTTTCGGCTGAATAATAGAAGCCTTGTTAAGCGAATCAGCAAGCAAATCAATATTGCAATGTATTGTACACATACATGTATCTCTATCTTTTTGTTTCGGTAGGAGCACCCAGAATGGTCGGTGCTTGCAAAAAAAACCATAGCTGACCTTTACTGTATGTGTAGCCAGAAATTTACGGTGCAAGATTTTTAATGGGGAATTTAAATAACGTTTTTGCTTTTGAATTTTTTCTCTGGTAATATATTCCTTTTTTCCTACACCAAGTGTGCTGTTAATATCATCAGTATAAAAATTTCTGACTAATCTTACCAAAGCCGCATTAGTTCTCCTATCCTCCCTATGTTTCTGTACTAGTGGTTCTATTCTTGATTTCTCTGTTTTTCTAGGTATGTCACGTTCTATCTTCTTCTCTTTCATTAGTAGTTTTATTTTCTTTTCTAAGGCAGCATTTTTCTTTTTCAGTTGAATTATAATATTTTGAAGTATCTTGCGTTTCTTTTGCTCTATGTAACGAATTTTTCTTATTGTGCTAGTTCTAGTCTCCGGTTTCTGCATAGAATCTGATTTCTGATTTTGTTCTTCATTTCCTGCACTATTAGCATCATCTTTAACTTCAATGAAAACTGGTTCTGGTAAAGAAGGTGATTTAGCCTCTTCTTTTTTATTCAAACGGTATTTTTTTGACGCCTCTCGCCATTTTTTTCTCTGAGCTCTAATTTCACGTGGGGACTTTTCATTAATTCCGACCACTTGTTTTTTCTCCTTTTTTCTTACATATTTTGCCCTTTCTTTCTCCTTTTGTCTTTCATATAGTTCAGGATCAGCTTTGATTTCAGCATACTTACGTCGTTTATATAATCTTTGTGCTTCCTTCGAAGTTCGAGGGTCCATTTTTCGTTTATTCATTGTAACTGAAACAGAAATATTTTATGCTATAATAATTTACCTTTGTAATAATTTTACTTCTAGATTAACTAGTTACCATACGAAATCTGCGATATAAGTAGAAATTCTAGTACATAATACGTAATAATTAAAACAAACATTTAGTTTTCGTCATTACCCTTCACCAAACGTCATTCCCTTCTTACCAAAAAACCGAGAAATGACGATTCGGGGAATGACGAAACTAAATATTTGTGCCCGGAAAGTTCTAGAAATGGCTACTCTTAAATTTAGGTTAATAATGTATCGGTAACTGTACATATGACGAAAAAATGCATAAGACAAATAACTATTATTGATCCGCTTACCTTATAATATTCACCAGAAGGGAATGACCAATAAACGTGACAAAACACAAGTTTAAACACAAATTGATATTTTACAGATAACGCGCACAACCCAGCGTGACATGCGTTTCTGTCCATGATACTCGGTAAACTGTGCGGCGCTGGTGTTGTGGTGGGGTGATTGTCATGATAATCCGGCAAAATATATTGGTCATTTGACGCGAATATCGGGAAATGATGCAATTTACGTGACAAATTTTTAAACTTAAATTACACTATATACGGAGACGTTATAATATTCAGAAACTTGTCAAATGAGTTGTCATTAGTTATTTTGTATTTAAATTGTTTTTAAAACGGGTTATTGATAAAGCTACCATCATGACATGACATTGCATTGAACATTTCTTATTTGTTCACCATCGGGTAATGACTATTGGTGCGATTATTGTTTTCTTTTTTATCCAAGTAATAGATTTACTGTGATATTTTATTAAGCACTCCTTAAAACAGTTTACAAGTAGCTATTAGAATAGAAAAAAATATCAAAATATTTAGAATAACTCTTTTTATAAGTCTGAATGCAGTTTTGCTTAAAATGCGTGAATTCACCCAGGCGCATCAATCAGATCGCCGCACACGCGGCCCGTCATTCATAGGTAAATTGCGACATTGCCGTACTTTCTTTGAAGGACAAGTGCGCGTGTACAGTGTGTTTCTTTTACGTATCAATTTAATATTTTTTGTGAATATTTTATTATAAAAAATAAAAAAAACATTTTTTTTTTTAATGGTAATATTTTTTTTAGCTTGTATGGATGGTATACTATTGCGGGTTAACGGGAACGCCCTCTGTTAGTTAACATACTGTATAATATTATAAAATGCGAAAGTGAGTTTGTTTGTTTCGCTTTCACGCTAAAACGGGTTAAGGCATTTGGATGAAATTTGGCACAGGGGTAGACCATGACCTGAAATAGGACATAGGATACTTTTATCCCGATATTCCCACGGGATCGTGACTCAGGGGGGTGAAACCGCGGGGCACAGCTAATTATTTTTATAAATGCGAAAGTGAGTTTGTTTGTTTGTTTCATTTTCACGCTTAAACGGCTGAACGGATATGGATGAAATTTGGCACATGGGTATGACCTGGAAAAGGACATACGCTACTTTTTATCGAACAATCACGCGGACGGAAGCTAGTAGATTATAAACAGTACGTACAGTACAATGTCCCTTGGCAAACTTAATGTCATTCGGCAAATTTCGTGTTTCGTGTGCGTCGAGGGACCGGACGCTCTCAATCGACTTGGAAGTACATACATGGAGAGCGTCCGGTCTGCACCTAGTGCAACCGGTAGAAATCCGACCACTAAAGAAACATGAAGTTTGCCGAGGGAAATTAAAAAAATAGTTGTACTGAAGTACAATAACATTTTAGTGACAGTCATCGCCAAATACATTGCAAAAATATTTATATTACGCCAAGAGACCCCAAAATAATAAAAGTTATAAAAACTAAAACTCAACTACGGCAAAAATGTCAACTACAAAGGTATAAACAACACATTACAGACAGACAAATAAAAAATCCGGAGTCACACAGGTAGGTAATCTGTAGTCTATTCTGTAAAAATCTCACCGTGAAAATGTAGGTGAAGTGAGCTTGGAGTGAACTGTCACTGCCTGCCTTGCATTAGCATCAGTAGGTATCGATGTCGATGACAATGACAGCTCACTCCACGTTCACTTCACCTGAGTTACAGAATAGCAAATTAGCAATGCTGTTCGATTTATGACTACGTGTGACTTCGGATTTGCTAGCCGTTCTAAATAATTATCTACGTACAAAATGAAGGCCATGAGACTTTATTCTTAGTGTTGCTACTTTCTTAAATATTCCCTCTGAACGCGGAAATTATTTCACTATCCTAAAATGTTACAATGTTTAATGTGTAAAAAAAGTAATAAAAAAGAAAACCATAGAATCAATCCAGACCATTTACAAGTACAAACTAATATTTATTCACACCATTCACTATTTGATCAAGATTATAGTTACTTTTCCCCAATGTCTAAAGGACATGATGGTAAACTTGACTATAAACTGTCAAAATGATTGTTGTTTGAATTCCAATTTTGTCATTGACGCATTCTGCCATTCATTTTCATTTGACACATTGACATCTTCTGAAAATGGCTGGTGTGCTGGCGAGAGTAATTCAGAGAACAAAACCGCAATTGGGTACATAATTGGACCATAATAAACCCCATAACATTCAATCTTAAATCTTAGATTGAATTCCTTAAATATTGAAAACCTAATCAAGTACACAAGTAATTGTTATTGTTGGGGTGCGCAGTGTGTGACTTACATAATTTTTACGTCTCCTTTTAGGCATTGTTGGCCCGCTGGTGACTATCAGCAGCAGCAATGTGCAAGTCCGGTTCCAAGGGACGAAGAAGGCTCCAGAAGGCAAACAAAAGGGTGGTCCATTGGCGGACTGCGATAGAATCTTCACGAACCTGTATGGGCGACATGACTGGAGACTCAAGGGTGCGATGTGTCGCGGTGACTGGTACATGACCAAGGAAATATTGCTGAAGGGTTCCGATTGGCTTGTCAGTGAGTACTATTCATCTTCTGATCAAAATCTCTGTACTTACCCATCTTGAAATTTTGTTTTAGTGTATAAGAAAAAAAAAACCTGCAACCTGCTGTGTGCAAGAAAAATATAAACCTGTCCCTTTTTACCCGACTACGGCGAAGCAAAAAGAAGGGTTATTTACTATTAATATCAAATAACTTGTTCAGAGGTGTCATTTTGTCACCTGTTTTTGTTCCCATAAACCTTGAGAGAGGCTAGAGGCTTGTTCTGCCAATAAGACTCCATCATTACTTAAATTTAGTTTCTACCTTCAAATGGCTGTAAACTTGTTTTAAGATATGCTTGAGTTTTGATTGAGGTTCTTTAAGACGGAGGGGCCATAAAGATCAAATTTTTAGTACAATCATAGTCACTAAATTTTCTAAGTTTTTGATTGAAGGTAGTTTCATAATATATAGTGCATGTTTGATAAAGAATTATGATTTGGATCTGGATCCAGAACCTTTTTGGACTACATTCTCTTGAGAATATGGTGATGTTGTGCAATATAATGCAATATTACTGTATTTCAATAACATAACATCACTCCTGTTTCTCTGAAGGGTTAGGCAGAAGTGTAACTTAGTACACTAGATTTCACAATTTTGTTTAGCAAGAATATTGCACAACAAATTATGCAGACATTGGGGTTTATTCATAAACGTTGCTTAAAGTTAAGTAATGATAAGCGACTGTTTAACCATACATTTTTGACGTTTGAATTTCACTTAACTTTAATCATCATTTATGAATAAACCCCATTGTCTGCATAATTTGTTGTGCAATATTCTTGCTAAACAAGTAATCCTCTCAGATGTGGTAGGATAGGACATCAACTGACATTTTGGTTAAATAAAAGCATTTTTATTGGTGGCATTTTAGGCCTGTATTACAAACCTATATTACTCTAGACTATTATTTTTAAAGCTTGTTTCAACCAATCAATTGGCTTTAAGCTGAGTTTAAGTAAAGCTTGGTTCTTGAGTGAGGTTCTGTAATACGGGCCGGATTTGGTAATGTAGCTTATTTTTAGCATAAGCACCTAGTTATCTATAGTACGGTATGGCCATAATTATCTGAGTCATCTGATAATAAATCTTTGTTTATCTGTCAAACTCACGATCAGCTTTTTCTCACAAAAGTGACCAATACAGACAATAAAATGTTCTTTTTTTTTTTATAACCAAGAAATAATTTCTACACGGGAGGGTTAGGTGGTAACAGATTGTATGAACACTACAATACATAGAGGCCATAGTACGAAGGCACGACGCGTATATATTCTACAAACACAATTATCCTACAGAATTTTCATGGTAGGGCCACTGATTTATGCCTCTCTACTACATCAATAGTCATAATGAACAGTCCTCTGTGTAGGGCATGGATGGAGGCCAAACAAACTGTTGCGCATGTGCTCTTTGAATTCACAGACGTCACCCAAATCAGAACAGAAACCCTCGGGTCGCCCAGATCTTTTACAGTTATTCTATATATACCAGGAGTCATAATCGGCCTCTGGATGGTGGGCTGGTTGGAATAACCACCGGCGTCCGCACAGTGGTCCACCTGAAAGTCTAAGTGCACGAAAAATACCCTCTAACATAGAACATAGAAGTGCATCATAACAACTGATTTCTCATACACTTTATTAACTAAAACAATATAATAAATCAATAAAAAAAATTCCAGATGAACTCAAAGTATCCGGTCTCCGTGGCCGCGGCGGTGCCGGTTTCCCCACTGGCATGAAATGGTCTTTCATGAACAAACCCTCGGACGGTCGCCCCAAGTACCTCGTAGTTAACGCTGATGAAGGAGAGCCTGGTACTTGCAAGGACAGGGAGATCATGAGACATGACCCTCACAAGTTGGTGGAAGGCTGCCTGATCGCTGGCCGGGCCATCGGCGCCATTGCAGCCTATATCTATATTAGAGGAGAGTTTTATAACGAGGCCAGTAATCTGCAAGTGGCTATTGCTGAGGTAAGATATCTTAGTATTAGATTAAACACCAAAAATAAATACTGGGAAATATACTTAAGTATATTATCTAAACAGTTACATCTATACAAATAAATAAAATTGAAGTGTCTTTTTGTAATGTCAAGATAACAGTTTTCTACTAAATGCATAATATGAAAGTTTAAATGGTATTTATAACAAAAACACTATTTTAAACACTTTTGCCTGTCTGTTTGTCTCTTTGTTCCGGATAATCTCCGATTTTGATGGGACTTTATAAGGACTACTGGCGCTGGAATATAGCTGATGTTATAAGGACTACTTTTATTTTACAACTAGCTGATGCCCGCGGCTTCACTAGCGTGGATGTCGGTAAAACCGTACTCGAAAACCACGCTATCCATTGGTGAATACAGCATGAAAATCGGTGCAGTAGTTTTTGAGTTTATCGCATACAGGACGACAGACAGGCGCGGCGGAGGTCTTTGTTTTATTATATGTAAGGATAAAAATTAGGGTCCACGTGGGCGAAGCCGTTGCCAGCTGCTTGTACGGAAATCCTATACAATGCGAGATCAGCATAAACTGGAAATGTATAGCTTGATGTGTTATTTATTATTGTGCTTTAATATGCATTCCTATAAATAATTCCATTCCGTTTTTGTTTCATTCTTTGTTCTCAAACATAGAATGGAACAAAGAAGAACCTTAACTTTAGTGAAGTGTCTAATAATATGGGCTTTAGGAGTGTAACTCAAAACAGCTTTATTATTATGATAAACATGTGCCTTAGTTTTAAGCAGATGTTTTTGTACTAGGCTACATATCATTTTAGTCCAATAAATTAAATAAATACTTTAGTGATTAATTCTAAGTAACCTGCAACTTTGTCGACCGCAGCACCATTTGGAAACTTTTTAAATACATAAAGGTATTAATTTTACCATTTCCTCCAATCCCAGGCCTACCAAGCTAGGCTAATCGGCAAGAACGCCTGTGGTTCTGGTTTCGACTTCGACGTATACGTACACCGCGGCGCCGGTGCGTACGTCTGTGGCGAAGAAACCGCGCTCATCGAGTCCATCGAGGGCAAGCAAGGCAAGCCCCGCCTCAAGCCCCCCTTCCCTGCTGATATCGGCCTCTTCGGATGCCCCACTACTGTCAACAATGTGGAGACTATTTCAGCTTCGCCGGTAAGTCTCTGAGTAAAATAGGATGTACTATCTGTTTTTGGGTCCAGATCAGCCTCCAACCAATTCAAGGTGTAATTATATAACACAAAACCCGTAAAGAGGTTACCTACCCATTATGATTAACTTTCACAATGGGAACCAGAAATCGCAAAAAAAAAACAGCTGATCCCATAATGGTCACTA
The DNA here is from genome assembly GCA_949152455.1 of Lithophane leautieri. Lineage (NCBI taxonomy): Eukaryota > Metazoa > Arthropoda > Insecta > Lepidoptera > Noctuidae > Lithophane > Lithophane leautieri. Next base: position 4,825,569 of record OX424462.1, on the reverse strand, counting down.
GATTTTCAGTTATTGAGGTGAACACTTCTTGAGCGATTTTTGCTCGCGCTGTAGTGCTGTATTATAGAATTTAGATGGCGCTAATACTACTTTTAAGTTTTCACTGGCTGCCAATTTTTTATTTATTTAAATAATACTTTATATACAAATAAACCTCGCTTCATCACCCGCAGACAATCTGCCGTCGCGGCGGCGCTTGGTTCTCGTCGTTCGGGCGCCTCCGTAACCACGGCACGAAGCTCTACAACATATCCGGGCACGTCAACACGCCGTGCACCGTGGAGGAGGAGATGAGCATCCCTCTCAAGGAGCTCATCGAGCGACACGCGGGCGGCGTTATTGGTATATCGTCTACACAAATTTTTTATAGTGTGGTTATTGACTAACCCAGAGTTTTTATGCCGCCCATGAGCCTTTGACTTGGCTTCACATGCCGTCGAGAAATATCGCTCAGGCATGCCGGTTTCCTCAAAATGTTTTCCTTCACCGTTTTTGAAGCAAGTGATAATTAAGTATCTATACAATACGCACATGAATCCGAAAAGTCAGAGGTGTGTGCCGAGCTCGGACTCGAACTCGAGACCTATGACTTGGCAGTCCGACGGTCACACCACTAGGCTATTGCTGCTGTTACAATTATATTTATAGTGAATTATATAAAACATTTTTTTAAACAGTAAGTACGGGGTTGCTTGCCCATTCGTCTTCATACAAAACTATCTTTTGGTAGGGGACCTAGAATCAATTCTATTTTTTTTACATTTTGACGTTTTGAAGTGCCATTTAAAGGCCTACATAAATAAATGATTTGACTTTTGACTTTAGGGGGGTGGGACAACCTGCTGGCTATCATCCCCGGAGGATCGTCGACGCCGCTTCTTCCTAGACAGTGAGTGATCATGATTTGAGAAGTGGAGAATTTTAGCAATTTTCAAGAGACAAGCCGTGTGCTCGACGGTTTTTACCATCGCCAGAAAAGAAATTCCATACAAACTTTCAACTTTCTAACCCTTTTAGGGGATGTATATACTTGCTTAGTTCTAGCTTTTTTATTATACAGGGTTACTGGTAACTCGACGTATTCCTTGCAGGACATCATAGTAGGGTTAAAATGCAACAAATTAAGCCACAAAATGTTCTACCGAAATTCAGTAGTTTTTGAATTAGTTAAGTTTTAGTTTTTTAATGAAAAATCCCAGATTAAACCATTTGAAACCAATTTAAAAATGATTTACGGCGCGACTGTACTGAAATTTAAGTTATTATCATAGTTGACGCCGTAGCAGACCTTTGTTAATAATTAAAAGTTCAATAATGCCTAAAACTTTGGCAAATATCACTAACCAAACATTTAATTTTTTGTAATTTTTGCTATTACTTCAAAAAAAAGTAGTCTAGTGCAAAAAAAAAATACTGAATTTCGGTAGAACATTTGGTGGCTTAATTTGTTGCATTTTAACCCTACTATGACGTCCTGCAAGGAATACGTCGAGCTACCAGTAACCCTGTATATATATATATATATATATAACCCAGCAGCTTTAGGTTGTGCGTTGTTCGTCAGTGAATGAGTCAATTTAAGATATACTAGCTGATGCCCGCGGCTTCGCCCGCCTGGATATCGGTTATTATATACTAAAAGCGTCCTCGAGAACCACTCTATCCATTGGTGAAAATCAGTGCAGTCGTTTTTGAGTTTATCGCGAACAGACAGACAGACGCGGCGGAGGACTTTGTTTTATAATATTATGTAAGGATATTTAGTAAATATAATAAATACGGTCTAGTATAAATTAATTAACTAACAACCTACCCTTTTGTTTTCGTGTGAATATCTTCTTGAATGTCGTCCGCCCTGGAGTGGAATCTGTCAGACTCTTACTAACTAAACCCCAAACAGTGTTCTTCAACTAACTTATTATTACATATATTTATTGCCAGTGGATGTCACATATTTTTGTTTTTGTAATATTAGCGTCACTCATTGCGTTGTAGAAGCAAACGCGAAACATTATACTGTCAGGATTTGATGCTGGCAAAGTGATGTCAGATATTTTTGATCACAACGAGGTACCACATTCTTTTGCATAAAATTGAGTAGCTGCCATTTGTATAGGCTTTCCGCAAATAATCACAATAATACAATGCGATTCTTTATAATGTACACATTTCGAAATGAGGGAATCGATGCTTAATTTTATCGATGGCAAAAATATTTAAAAAAATCTATATTTTTAAATTGAATTTAAAAAAAAATGATTTGCTACTGTGTAACTTTTAAACTGAATGATATAACACGATGAAACAAACTCCGTAATGATTAGAAGTAATTAGGCGTCCTCATAAAACGAAAATTGTGGAAAAAAGCTCAATTGATAAGAAACATGTTTTTTTTTTCATACATTTTTACAATAATCGTTACACCGTTTTGTTTACACTGGGGTCACAAAAGCGAAAAAAAAAAGTTAAAAAATATATATTTTTGCCGTCTATAAAATTAATTATAGATCCTCTCATTTCGATATGTGCACATTATAAAGAATCACACTGTATTTGCCATCATCTTGAAATATTATTGGATGAATCATGAAATCAGATATTATGTCCAAGCTGTCTGTAGTAATATCTTTATGCTCGTGACTGTACCCTCAAAGTCCGGACATTAATATTGTACCTTTCACAGTGTTTGCGACACCGTTCTGATGGACTTTGACGCGCTGGTAGCTGCCAATACAGCGTTCGGTACGGCAGCCATCATCGTTATGGACAAATCCACAGACATCGTGAAGGCCGTCGCGCGCCTCATCGCCTTCTACAAACACGAATCGTGTGGACAGTGCACGCCATGCCGCGAGGGAGTCGGCTGGATGAATAAGATTATTGACAGGTAATACAAATCATGCAACGTTGAGCTTTAAAAGACCATGTGGGTCAAAATCAAAATTTAGGACATTTTAATTTATGTTATTTTAATGTCACAGTTAATTTAAAGTAACATCAAGGAGAACAAGGGCTGTGTTCATGATGTAAGAGAAAGACAGTCAAGTATTTTATTATTTTTATTCATAACTAGCTTCCGCCCGCGGCTGCGCCTTCGTGGTATGTCGATAAAAAGCAGCCTATGTCCTTTCTCAGGCTCTAGACTATCTGTGTACCAAATTTCATTTAAACCGGTTTAGTAGTTTTGGCGTGAAAGCGCGACAGACAGAGTTACTTTCGCATTTATAATGTTAGTAAGTAAGGATTAATTTAAAATGTGAAAACTTGGGTTGTGGTATTTTTTTTTTTTTCTCAAATATCGTAGCATTATGCTGAGATAGGAGCCTTTTTGGCCTCGCACATGTTTTCTTTTCCTTTTACACATTGTTATCTTTTATATTACTAGTTTTATTGATTTTGTGAGTTTTAATGTTTGTTTTTATAGTTTTATTTCCTGTGCGTGTCCCAAATAAAATATGTTTCTTTCTTTCTTTCTATTTAAAATGTAATAATCTGAAAGTTTGATATAACAAAACTCTTAACTTTGACGCTCAGAAGCATAACTAAAATGCTGCCGAAAGCATATAAGTTATTCTTCTGAGGTTTTACGCGATCTTAACTAATAATTAAAAAAAACATAAGTAATCACCAGTGATCGGAGTAGGTAGATTGAACTGGGGCCATTGATCCGAAACGTATATATTAATATCGACATTCCTCCGGAATTGGTCGATTATTAAAAAAAAACCGGAACTTATGTAGGAATTGTATTCTGCCAGAGTGGAAGGAGTCATTTGATGATTTGCCATCTTCAAAAAAATCGGAAATCGAAAATCGGAATTCGATTGTTTTTATTATTCAACAGATAAATAATGAATTAATTTAGTTTTGATACCTTCCTTTAAATTTTGAATTGAGTAGTAATAATATCACTACCAACATTAACAATATTTAATTGAATCCGGAAATACCGGAATTACTTTCCGGAAAAATGGCTTATCCATGTTATTCTTTCTGTGTGCATTTATGATACAAGTACCAAAAATCAATCTACCTACTCCGATCACTGGTAATCACCCCTTAAAAGGTTGCCAATGACTTAAAATCACGCTGATATGGAAAATGACAACATTAAAGCGAGACAAAAAAAAACTTATGTATACATAGACACACAGTACATACATATGTACAGTGGATACATAGTATTCATTTTAATTACTTTTTACTAATTTCGTGATTTAAGTAATTTAGCGTTCTGTAGTTTCTGCCTACCCCCATGGGAAGAAGGCGTGAGTTTATGTTTGTATGTACTTATAAAAATCATCTAAGCCGAAAGAAGTGAAAATGTAATAATTCCTTAGAAGACAGGAAGAAGGAAACCATAGATGTTCTTCAAATTATTTTCATCAATTCAAATCATTTTATTCTAAACTAGATGATGTCCTTGACTTCGCCCGCGTGGATGTCGATTATTATATACTAAAACCTTACTCGAGAACCACTATCCATTGGTGAAAACACCATGAAAATCGGTGCAGTAGTTTTTGAGTTTATCGCGTACAGGACGACAGACAGACGCGGCGGAGGACTTTGTTTTATAATATGTAAGGATGACCAATGTTTCCATATCCTAAGTTATATGAATATTCTCAAGCTATTTTCTACTGACATAATCGCTGCAAATCACGAGCGCGCGTCATATGACTTATGTAATTGGCATAAGGATCAAATTGCAAATAATGACGTTCTCTTGTGAAATAATACGAATATAAAACAACACGTGTAGCAATGCAGGGTTATCCCCAAGTTACTTATTATAGTCCGAACGTCGAGAGGATGCGCTGACCTGTCAGTTTCATACTAACGAATATATGTTTTGCGAATTTGACCCTTATTACTACTAGAAATTGTCCAAGTGGCAGGTGTCCGTTACGCATTCTCTCGACTCCGGACTGTTGTTCAATAGTTACGGAATATTAACACAACAGCAGCTACTTGAAAGTACAATAGAATTTATAATAGACATGCAGAAGATAAATACCACGTGTAATAACGCTGAACATTTTTGATCTTTACAGAATGATTGTAGGAAACGCGTCATACAAAGAAATTGACATGTTATGGGAGATCTCCAAACAAATTGAAGGTAAATGCTGTAGCTTCGTATTCATGGCTTTTTTTTTTTGAGGGTGGGAGTCATCAAATTACTTCTCCCGCTCTGAAAGGAGCGGAAGGGCATGTCAGACTTTAAAATCCACCCATGTTCCTTCAGTTGCCTGTTGCCAAGGGCCCGGTATCCCTTTCGGACTTTCCCGCAACCCTGGATTCGTATTCATGGCTAACCCGTCAATCGATCGCCTATTAAATAAAGTCTGTTTTTTAATCACATAGAGAAACGACATTTCAAGTGATTGTCGTTTGTTTTTTTTTTTAATTTGGTTTTTTTTAATTAACATTTGCGCCTGTCAAATTAGTTTACGAGATTTAAACACAGACTTTAGAAGCCGTTTGCATATAAATGGTCAACTGCAACTAAGCGCTCAATTGGTGTACTATAGGTAAAAATCTGCCTAACCCTTCAGGGAACACAGGCGTTATGTTATGTTATTTTGGGATCATATGGCATTGGTTTATTCGTATAAATAGTGGGATGTTGACTTGTGATCCCAAGATTTTATTGTAGAACTGACCCGCCCCTGCTTCGCATGGTTTTTACGACTTGACAAAAAATTTAGATTTTTTAGATATATGTAACTGTATTAGTAACGTATTATTAACTACTTTTCGTCTCCAGGCCACACAATCTGCGCGCTGGGTGACGGTGCGGCGTGGCCAATCCAAGGCCTCATCAGGCACTTTAGGCCAGAACTGGAACGACGCATGGATGCATACGCATGCGCGCACGGGCCCAGCAAGGCAGAGCGCCTCTACTAGACCGAAACTAGCTTGTATCACGATGCCTTGTTGCTGTGCGTTGTGAGATAGGACAAATAACATAGAATTGAGTGCTACAAAGATATTTTGGCGACTGCGTTCAGGCGCCAAGCATTTGCGAAATAATGTCACAAAATTGTATTGACAAGCCAAGATGGCGACGTTAGTTCTGATTTTGGCCACGCGCCAAACCAACCTTGTAGCGTTGTATATAGAGTTTTAACTCCTCAGTGCTTGCCAATCCGAGTACATTCGGCCAATAAAGTAGTCTATCAGTTTTGCTAACAAATATCGCTACTGTTTGACATTTAAACTAGAACACTTTAAGTCTTTCTTTTATGACGCGCGTACCTTTTCCAAACTTAGTGATAGATCATTTTTTGGACTATACATGATTTTTGTACAAACTTTTTGGCGTATCTCTCCCTCTATAATTCTATATGTTTATAGATGAGGGTTGAGAGAGAGGTTTAAACACACTCAGAACCGTATCAGCACTCCAGCTCGTTTTGATGACCATTAACATAGATAAGTTACTGAAATTTGCTATCTATGATTACCTTTTTTTTTTAAAGTAATTTAGACGTACGAAGAGGTTTTATTGTATCATGATTTCATGCAATTACGTTCTAAAATTCTGTATATTTCGGCATCAAAACAATGAGAAGTCAAAATTATGGATAAATAAATGAGGTTCTATTTCACAACACATTGCAATAGAAAATCAAACGTAGTTACTATGACGTCGCGGAGCTGACTCCGATAATAAATCACTACCGTTATTTATTATTTTTATCATATTCCCGGGAATCATTTTTAACACGATTTTTTAACCATTTTTGTTTCTGTTGAAGATTTCCTCGTCAAAATACGCTTTGTAAGATTTTGTTATATAAGTACACTGCAGGACGGTTAAGTAAACAGGCCCTTAATTTTCAGTGTTGTGCACCTAAGTGGTCAATTTTTGGCAAAATGTGTCGAAAAAAAATCGTATATAAAAAACAAAAACAGCTGCTGCCCGCGACTTTATTTGCGATCCAGAATGAAAAGTACCATAATATGTCCTTCTCCAGGTCATGGTTTATCCATGTGCCAAATTTTATCTAAATCTGTTCACCGGTTTTAGCGTGAAAGCGTAACACATAAATAAAGAAAGTCACTTTCGCATTTATATTTTTTTTTAATTTGTAAGGATTACGCACTAAACACGAATTGCCTTAGCATAAATTATATATTTTTTGCCTGCATACTTAACGCCTTTGCCTCTTGTACATTATATTTATGTAGATAAATATTTTCTTGAAATATAATTCTTATTTATTAAAATAATTTGCCTGGTATCCAAACAATCTGTGACCCATTATTAAAACTACACCTTTGTTTATCGCATACGGGTGATCAAGTAATTTAATTAATTTTGTATATTGTAATTAGAAATAAACGTTCTGCGATTTATACTTGTTTTTATTTTTTAACTGGTAACGGTTACATACACTTTTACATTTTGTTCACTGATTAAATATACACTAAATAGGATACACGTGAGATTGATTTTGAATTTTTACAAACGTCAACCGGCCGACAGCTTTTTTTGTCTCGTCTAAATTTATCTTGTCATTGAAATGCCAGTGACTTTCGCATTTATAATATTAGTAAGGATTTTGTTCAAAGAGTATTAAATACTCCTTTATTGAAAAAATATTATTATACTGACAACAATTGTGTTTTTCGGCTAGGATTTTCAAGATGCTTTTGGAGCTAGCCCGCGTTCTACTTAATCAAAATGCGGTCTTTTTTTCCTTATTAAATAATGTCGTAGGTAATGGGACCCCTCAAATTTTAGAATATTTTACTGCTATAATCTATGATCATATTTCAATAGTATTGGAATTAAAATTGCATTTGATTTGAAAGTTACTCAATAGAAAAAATACTGATGAAGCACTACTGAAAAATCGTAACATCGATAGCACCAAAACCATAGACAGATTCGAGCGGCCATTGTTGTTTACATCTTTGGCGAAGTTTGGAACGCCGCGCGCCGGACTCATAAACTCACTAGCCTACTGTTCTGTCATTCGCCATTTTGAACTCTATTAGTATTAAAAAACTACCAATGCTACCAATAGCGTTACGCACGGTCACGGGTCAAGTTATAATGAACGCACTGTAGGTAAATATACGTTACCTACCGTCAAGAGTTGCAGCGTGTTCTCAGAAGCCTAGATTATTAAAATTAAAAAGTGCAAGCATAGGTGTACGTAAAGTCGTGAAGAAAATAGGAGATGGCTATTGTGGTTTTGTTCGTGGAATCGAGTAATCAGTAAGTACACGAATTCATGTTTCCTCGTGTCATAAAACGAAATGCAGGTAGTTGGAAAATGTATAATACCGATGACTACGCAATACATTTTAATAGACACTCACTGGTGCCGATTTGGTTGATCATAAAGTAAACTAAATTCAGTGCATCTTTTTCATGCATCATGCAGTTCAGTGCATCTTTTTCTTTCTATTTTATTAAGAAAAGGACAGTAGAAAATTTTTTTTTCTTTTTTCTCTCAATTTTTTTTTTTGTTACCTTTATTTTCACTGTAAAAAGCAGTTTCCTAAACTATTCGAGTCTTGATAGCAGCCAGTACCCCACTCCGTCTCAATCTAACTCAGGGAGTAGTATGGTGCGCGCGACATTAAATTTGAGGGTGGGTAGGCCAGTATTTAAGTATTTACTAAGTATCTTTTGTAGATCTCGGCCTCAGAGTTGATATTGATAGGTCAATACCATACCCATACACCAATACTAATAAAGCTGTTCCTCACTCATTATGATGTCAGGGTATCTCGGCACCTGCCAGGGTTGCGGGAAAGTCCGAAAGGGATACCGGGACCTTGGCAACAGGCAAATGAAGGAACACGAGTGGGTTTTAGTCAGTAAAAGTCTGACACGCCCTTCCGCTCCGCCCAGAGCGGGAGAAGTCATGTGAAGATTTCCCACCCTCAAAAAAAATTAAATAAGGGTATCTCGGCACAGTCAAGGGAATGTAGCAATGTTTCAAGTTCAACACATTGCACTTTAGACGCGTTTTGCTTGAATTTGCGACGTCATGTCTAGTTGATGTCATGTGTACACATAAACAATATTGCATTATAAGGATTTTTGAGCAAAAGTAATCAAACGGTTATCTTTTCCGCAAATAATGAAGTCATTCCGAGTTTCTGTCAGACTTGATCCTATCTGATGTCATCAGAATATCATCACGTTGGTAGACTTAATTATAATATTTTTTTCTTGTGGAAATAATTATCATACCTAGTTCTCTAAGCAACGCTTACGGTTATGTCCGACTTGACTTCTACATACGAAATACACACGATGACCACTGCAGTGCTATTCTGTAAACATCACGCCGTGAAAACTTAGGTGAAGTGTGCGTGGAGTGAGCTGTCAGTGTCATCCCAAAAGATGCTAGGGATGCCCAATCATTACATTAACAATCATAATCGAGATTTTAATAATATTTTTATTCTAATTCTATTGATAATTTTGTATTATTTTAAAGCTAGTATTTTAGTGTCTAATCATTAGTACTATTTAGAGAGTTTTTAAATAAAATAGCGAAACAGATATTCAGTCAGAAACTCAATTTTGTTTTACTTACTGTTTCTTTTTCCTAGATACTTATAGCCTGAGGAGCGAGCGCGTGACGCACGTACCTACTTACAATAATAAAATAAAACTAAATACCTACTAAAGAAAATGCGCGTCGACATAAGTTTGTTATTATGAACCCATTGTTAAACTCTTTATTTATATACTTAAACGCAATCCCATGACCCACCATGAACTGCAAGCCAAGATTCCCCGCACCAGCGCCGCTTCCCGCACCGCGCTACCACACTCAGTGCGGCCAAGCATTCAGTGATCGCGTGCTAAGTGTGCCTGGCTGACGGACCATACCTACAATTTAACCCCAAACTATGTGGGAACATACATAAAGGGTGTGTGTGAATGTCATTTAAAATAAAAAGACGTGCGGGTTATATGTACCTACTTGCCTTGTAGTTTATTGTAGGTAGATAACCTACCTACGCGTTGCCAATAATAACATAATATTCATCAAATCATCGTACATTAGGTACTAAGTTCAACCGAAATTTTGGCAACGCGCGCACATGCTCAGTCCACCTCGCGCCGAAATGAAGTGAAGTTATCAGAATCGGGTGAAGGGAGATTCGGATGAAGTGCTCACTCCACGCAGCGCATGCGCGCTAAGCACTCAAATATAAAAAATAATTTTCCACTGACATTTGCAACGCGCACCGCTAAGTCCACCTCGCGCCGAAGTGAGGTGGTTGCTATAACAACGTGAATCGCGTGAAGTGTACACTTGGCGCATGCGCGGTAGGCACTCAATTTTTTTTAAATAATTTTCCTCATTGACGGCCCTTTCCATAGGCCTATTCGTATTTGAGTTCAGACACAATAATTAGCACCTATTTATTTCAATGTCTAAATCCAGCCGCTTTTATATAATTAAAACAACAAATGGATTTTACTTGAAAGGTGAGATTGAGCAACTTCGTAAAATTTGTGCTAAACATACTTGCTTCGCACAAATTAATTTATGAAGTTGCTCAATCTCAGTCATCAATAATTTTTTTCAGTGATTGGTGTATTGTTCGTTCACCTAAATACATAGGTATTATGTAAAAATCCGGCCAAGTGCGAGTCGGACTCGCGTATGAAGGGTTCCGCCGTACCATTATTTAAAAAAACCGGCCAAGTGCGAGTCGGACTCACGCACGAAGGGTTCCGTACCATTATCTATAAAAACGGCAAAAAAAACCACGTTTATTGTATGGGAGCTACCTTTAAACATTTATTTTATTGTTTTTTAGTATTTATTGTTATAGCGGCAACAGAAATACATCACCTGTGAAAATTTCAACTGTAAAACTATCACGGTTCATGAGGTACAGCCCGGTGACAGACAGACTCTAAACAGACGAACGGACAGCGGAGTCTTAGTAATAGGGTCCCGTTTTACCCTTTGGGTACGGAACCCTAAAAAGCACAAAGGTAGTAAGTAATATCCCATCATCTAGATTGGTAGATAAACCTTTTATACCTAAATATTTAGGCACACCAATAATCTAGTTATGGGTGCTCATATGATCCATACCTACATAAACACAAATTGCCAATCACTCTTGAAAACGAGAAAAATTAAAATTGTTATAATAAAATTCATGTTTTTATTATAAACTGATAAAATTATGTGTGTTTAGGTTGGTATAGTTTTCCTGTGTAGATACCTACTATTTTGACACACTATGTAGTCTCATAGATGTAAATTGACGCTATGTTTGTCATTCAACTCTCCTGTCACAGGTCTGCTGGGAAAAATATCTAATGATAAATCTTTATGTATTTTACTTTATTAAGTGTTTAGTGTGTACATTAATAAATAAATAGATAAATAGAATTTATTCATTTGTATCACATCAAAAAGTTTTGCTAATACATTTTTGCTACTGAGCCAGCGGCCTCTCGTCATTCAACTTCTTGATGGAACAGAGGGGCGTTGGATGTGTGTGGACTGCACTCCACCAGCGCTGGAAATAATGGTAAGCATTTATTACTATTTAGTTTATTTCATTCCTACACTCATCAGAGTACCTATATTTTTATAAACAATTAAACCACTTTAAATAATATGTAGTACTTTCAATAAGAATTCAAAGCGGTATGATTTATTTATAACAAGTACTCATTTCAATCAATCATTTTGAGTACAATGAGTTGAAACATTTCTTAATTCCAAGGTGTGTGAAATAATGAATACTTACCACGATTGATGTGATTAAATCAAGTAGAGGCGGTGTTCCTTTACTGTCTTCAATTCTTTTAAGGCCTTAGCAATTTGCAGGATCCAATGGGCTCATCTGCTGAGAGGTAGAATATTTATCAGATTAATAATATACACTTGTTTAAAATGTTTACCAATTTTTTTTTTTAGCTAACTTATTTTTCCTAGCTGCTGGGCAAAGGTCTCCCCCATACTTTTCCAATTTTCCATAAGTTGTTCCTTCGCCGGCCGATCGGTCAGGAACGAGTCCAAATCGTCACGCCAGCGTTTCTTAGGCCTGGCTCGGTTCAGACTCTTCAGAGAGCCGATAAGACAAAAACCGACTTACAAAAACAAAAAAAAAACACTAAAAACTGTAAAATAACTATAATTTCGGAAGTCGGTGTCTTTGCTTTTCAATTTTCGTTTTTTGCCAGCGACTTTCGATATTAAAGTTAATTTTCAGTCTTTGTTTTTTTTTGTAAAATGTTTAAAAATAACATTTATGCTCCTAAATCATCTCTACCAAAGCAGAGAGCTGGACAAGTCACATTCTGTGTTTTCTAAAAATGACTCGATAGGTAACCAAATAAGATTCAATTGAATTGAAATTGATTGAAATCCGTTGGTTTATTTATGACATAGTTAATTTGAATTTTGTAAAAATAATCATTGTTAGTATAGATATTCAACATCTATGCATTAATTTTAAAGTGGCAGTTGTGTGGATGTACAATATGCGTGCATGGGTTTCCATCTTGATGTTTTACTATTTAAACTAGCATAATTTATTGAGTCAAAAAGATAGTCAAAAAATTATACTGTTTCAACAGTATTTTCATTGAGAGTTGTGCTAACTCCTCCCTCATCAGCATGTTAAGCTGGAACAAATGACACTTAAATTAAATTGGTGTATTATAGTAAATTATTGAAAAAAGAAAAAAAATAACTTTGTGAGCTAAAATTAAAGTGAGTTTCAGAAAATACGTACATCAGAAATATTAAAATCACCACAATGAGAATATAAAAACAAAAATTGATTGATTTATTTTAATTATTAGGACAGGTTGTCTAAATGCTAGTTAATGACAACATTAACATTTCTATATGCGATGAATGTTTAAAGATTTAAAACATTAATTAAAATATCAGTCTTACCAGGCAGACGGGCATATATTATTATGTATGGTCATCATCTTTCATTTTCCAAGAAAAGTTTTGATCATAATTCTGAGATACATCTGAAAAAGACATGTATACATTAGTATTCTTAGAACTAAATTAAAAGGCTTTTTTCACATATTTATGGGGTGATAAGAGTAGTGATCAATAATGTTTGCCATTAAATTGTGAGGGTTGCAGTCCGCCTGAATAAACTTGCCAATAACTCATAACTTATTAGTAAAGTTGGACAGCCTGTTAGAAGCAAAAATAAAAAGCAATGCTAGCAATTAAAACTTCAGTGGATAGTAATGAAAATATACTCATTATGATTGCAACTAGTATTGATAATGTACGAACCTTCGTAAACTTTTGTGACTATTCCTGTGGTCATTTCTTCGGCCGAAAACAATCAAGGATTAGCCCTACTTCATTCATGTACCTTTTTCAAAGTGTTTCTGGCATACACATAGTTTGTGAAGATCTTCAGCTTGTTAATGCTCAGCACTACTCAGGAGCCACTTTTTGTGTTCGATCTCATTAACAGCAAACAAGCACTAATTACGTAGTTATGCATTTTCATAATTTCGTTTAGGAAATTAGGACCGCCATGTTCGATACAACACTTGCTGTCCTTTATAATTGTAATGTGCTTGTTGTACATATTGCACTACTAATGCAAAATACACTATTATAATATATATAATTGAAAAGTTAAGAACGGAAATAAAGCAACGCAAACTTTCTTCGCAACTTTACCGCCACAACACAAAACTGACGCCGGATGCGGCAAGGGAACGAAGGCAAAATAAAACCACAGAATAGTCGGAAACAGTCGGAAACACAGAACATTAGTACTATCAGAAAACTTCCTAAACGAAAACCGCCTAAAATTGTCTATGGTTTTTACAACCATAGAATTTATTTTTTTATGCTGGGGCTACATCAACGGGAAACGCCGTTTATTATCGCGATGATGGACGGTAACCGTAGGTGTAGCCACAATGTATTGCGATAATTTGACAACGCCATTCACATTGGCGTTTATACTCGGATAGCGGTATTTTAGACAGTTCAAAGAGCAAAAATTATTGCGTTGAATGAAGCGGCAACACTTACGTTTTGTCTTACCGTGCGTTTGCACTAGCGAATATTAACGACAACACATGTTGAAATCTCCAGTTCCATACAATTTTTGACAGGAACTAGAGATTTAATAATGTTTTGTTGTAATGTTTCGCCAGTGTAAATAAACGCACGGTAAGGCGATGATGGGCATTGACGTTGATCGTAGTGCTGCAAATAACACAATAATTCTCGCAGTAAATCTCCTTGATATCTTTGGTATTTTTTTCTATTTTATAGGCAGACTATAAAATAGAAAAAAATACCGTAAAATCAAAATAATATTACGTTTCATATGACGTCTGAAGTCCAAGTAATTAAATAAAAATAAATAACCAAAAAAAGTAAATAATAAAAAACCATAAATAAAAAAACAAAATAAATAAATATAAATAACCATCGCGGATGGGAACTCCTTACTTTTTCCTGTTTCACAGTAAACAACCATATTCTAACACCAAGACTTACTGGATGATGTCTAACTTCTGTCAAATTCAGTATTCATTCATTTCATGTACCTAGTTCCTTATTTCGCCACGTACATAAGGTCTTAATTATTTAATTTATTTTATTGCTACATCATCAGAAATCGTTGTCAGGTAACTCAGGTACATAGAGTATGATAAGTATCTCAGGTATCACACCAGCGTATCTCAATCAATGTCAAATTAATTTAAAATTCTTGCCTGTTGTCAACACTGATGACACGCGCCGACGCGTTCCAAGTTTCAAAAATAACTGCAGCTATAATTAAACAAACTGATTTTTTGAATTTAGTACCTAGGTACTTTGATAGGTTTAAATGTGACAACGATCTAATTTTAATAATGCATTACTAAAATAACTAAACTTCATCAAATCTCTATCATCTGTGATGGAAATGTCTAAATGTCTAGTAAATACCTCTATGAAGTTCCATATAGGGATGGCGATTCTTTACGAAAAAGATCGATTTTTAAATCGATTCGAATCGTAACCTAATAAATCGATTCACAAAAAAATCGAGGTCCAAAAGATCGATTCCTTAAAAATCGATTTTTTTACGTTTGCCTTTACAATGTAAATATAAATCCATTTTATGACAAACAAGAAAAATACCATAATAAATGATCTCTTATCAGTAGAATCACGGAATTTATTAGTTCAGGAAATTCGATAAAGACAATTATAGAAAATTATTTCATAATTATTAAATTATTTTTATTACCATGTTAAAGTATCAGGTCAGGTTTAAAAGAAGATATTTATTTTCTAAATGTATTTTGTTACATTAAAAAGTGAAGAAAATAGCTAATTCAGCTTATAGTTCCCAATTGGAAACTAAGCACATAGCCATCTTGCGAATTTTTGAGCCATTAACTCTTTAACCGACAACACAGTAATATTACGGGTACATTCAACCAATCCTCTATCCTCTATATTATATATTATATATGATTTATAATACACTTGGGAGCAAATAAATCGAGCCACTTCCTTTTTCACGTTTAATCCTACTAATATTATAAATGTGAAAGTTTGTGAGTATGGATGTGTGGATGTTTGTTACTCTTTCACGTTAAAACTACTGGATGGATTTTGATGAAACTTGGCAGTAATATAGCTTATATATCAGAATAGCATATTATAATATATATAATACTTTTTATCCTGGTCAACAGGGTGAAAGCGTTTAACTAACGATATTTGTTGACAATGTTGGAAAAAAATAAGTTGTCTGGGAGCTTTCAACGAAAACGCTGCCTAAACCCTTTAAGATATAACAAAATAATGTATGGTGTAATTGTGTATCTTATATAGGTCTACAGAAAAGTCCGCGATACCATATGTCTAGATCTTAAGGATAACATACTATATCCATTTTAATACTTAAAAAAATGGGTAATTAAACTTGGAAAGCTATTTACACAAATACGTTATTAACCCTTATAATTTTAAATAGATTGGTTGGCTTGAGCATTTCATGAAGATTATTTTTTCCCTTTACACCATGCAAATTAAATAAATACTTTAGGAGATATAGCAAAATCAAATAACGCGCAACAAAATTAATTTCGTGTCGCTGACTGACTAGACTGGCCCGCCCAGGCGGGGTGGGGGAACAAGTCGCTCAACGCTGAGTGCGCGACCCGACGAGGTTTGTTGATAAAAAGCAGCCTATAGCAAAAATGACTGAAAGAGAATGATTTTTGCTATAGGCTGCTTTTTATCAACACACCACGCGGGCGAAGCCGCGGGCGGAAGCTAGTGAACAATATTTTTGGTAATATGGAACGTATCAATTCGAACTATATATCGCCTAAAAGTTTATAGAATAACCTCTACAATGAGGGTAAATTATTGAATAATAACCTTATTGAATGATAAATTATTGGCTCTGAAAGAAAAATGGTAATGTTGATAGAAAATTTAGTAAGCTTAGAACGGTCCAGAAAAACAATTAAAAACGAACCAATAACACGTCAATATGGGTATAATTTACAAAAACCCCCAATATGACCTTTTTTTAATGGAGTACAATCAAAATGTCATAAGCAAATTAAATGCGATAATTTTATTCTACCCTTTGAACTTTAATTAAAAATGTAAATTTGACAACTTACTACCCTCATTGTAAAGGCTATTAAATAACCTTTTAGGCGATATATCTTTCGAAACGATGCGTTCCATAATACTAAAAATAATAACCATAATGCGTGAAAAAAAAGAAGTGGCTCGATTTATTTGCTCTCAAGTGTATAATAATAATAATAAGTATTGAAATCAAAATAAGTGTAAAGTTAACTGAGTATCGAATTTTCGCAAAAATATGGTCCCTGATTCTTTATTGGTTGAAAAATTAAAGCGCGCGAAGCGCGTAATTTAAATTCCTAATTGAAAATAATTTTACGGTTTTTACCAAAACTGAAAAAATCGAATGTCGATTTCCAAGGGTGAAATATCGATTCACTGAATAGATTCAGAACTACATATCGATTTAAAAAATCGATTGTTTTGGCTCGAGAAATCGATTCTTCGATTAATCGATCTCAAATCGCCATCCCTAGTTCCAAAATTCCCGTTTAGTTTTGTGGCCTTCCAAAAATTATCTACAAAATAAACAAATGAAAGTTTGTATTTAGTACCTACTTTGAATAAGTTTGTCAGGGACATAATTAATATTAGTGTGTAATTGTGAATGTGATAGGTTAATAATTATGAATGAATGTGATAGGTTAAGTAGTAATTAATTATATTGGCATGTACTGGTAGGTAAAAGTTTTTCTAAAATTATCCGAAACTCAATGGGTTGTGGTGGTGCTTGGGAAGGCCCATGTCCAGCAGTGGTCGTCTTGCGACTGAATGAAACGATGATGATGCAATGGATTCCTCAACTCTAAAATTCCTGTGTTACTGTTCATAATATTATGTTAACTAGATCATCAGTCGAATGGTTAACTGCAAGGAGTGGTTGTCAGTCAGGTAAAATAGTACGTAGCTATCTAGAAGTATAAGCCAGGACCGTCACACAGTGGGTGCCCGAAGACGGGAGTCGTCACCCAGCCAGGCCTAAGAAACGCTGGCGTGACGATTTGGACTCGTTCCTGACCGATCGGCCGGCGAAGGAACAACTTATGGAAAATTGGAAAGTATGGGGGAGACCTTTGCCCAGCAGCTAGGAAAAATAAGTTAGCTAAAAAAAAAAATTGGTAAACATTTTAAACAAGTGTATATTATTAATCTGATAAATATTCTACCTCTCAGCAGATGAGCCCATTGGATCCTGCAAATTGCTAAGGCCTTAAAAGAATTGAAGACAGTAAAGGAACACCGCCTCTACTTGATTTAATCACATCAATCGTGGTAAGTATTCATTATTTCACACACCTTGGAATTAAGAAATGTTTCAACTCATTGTACTCAAAATGATTGATTGAAATGAGTACTTGTTATAAATAAATCATACCGCTTTGAATTCTTATTGAAAGTACTACATATTATTTAAAGTGGTTTAATTGTTTATAAAAATATAGGTACTCTGATGAGTGTAGGAATGAAATAAACTAAATAGTAATAAATGCTTACCATTATTTCCAGCGCTGGTGGAGTGCAGTCCACACACATCCAACGCCCCTCTGTTCCATCAAGAAGTTGAATGACGAGAGGCCGCTGGCTCAGTAGCAAAAATGTATTAGCAAAACTTTTTGATGTGATACAAATGAATAAATTCTATTTATCTATTTATTTATTAATGTACACACTAAACACTTAATAAAGTAAAATACATAAAGATTTATCATTAGATATTTTTCCCAGCAGACCTGTGACAGGAGAGTTGAATGACAAACATAGCGTCAATTTACATCTATGAGACTACATAGTGTGTCAAAATAGTAGGTATCTACACAGGAAAACTATACCAACCTAAACACACATAATTTTATCAGTTTATAATAAAAACATGAATTTTATTATAACAATTTTAATTTTTCTCGTTTTCAAGAGTGATTGGCAATTTGTGTTTATGTAGGTATGGATCATATGAGCACCCATAACTAGATTATTGGTGTGCCTAAATATTTAGGTATAAAAGGTTTATCTACCAATCTAGATGATGGGATATTACTTACTACCTTTGTGCTTTTTAGGGTTCCGTACCCAAAGGGTAAAACGGGACCCTATTACTAAGACTCCGCTGTCCGTTCGTCTGTTTAGAGTCTGTCTGTCACCGGGCTGTACCTCATGAACCGTGATAGTTTTACAGTTGAAATTTTCACAGGTGATGTATTTCTGTTGCCGCTATAACAATAAATACTAAAAAACAATAAAATAAATGTTTAAAGGTAGCTCCCATACAATAAACGTGGTTTTTTTTGCCGTTTTTATAGATAATGGTACGGAACCCTTCGTGCGTGAGTCCGACTCGCACTTGGCCGGTTTTTTTAAATAATGGTACGGCGGAACCCTTCATACGCGAGTCCGACTCGCACTTGGCCGGATTTTTACATAATACCTATGTATTTAGGTGAACGAACAATACACCAATCACTGAAAAAAATTATTGATGACTGAGATTGAGCAACTTCATAAAATTTGTGCGAAGCAAGTATGTTTAGCACAAATTTTACGAAGTTGCTCAATCTCACCTTTCAAGTAAAATTCATTTGTTGTTTTAATTATATAAAAGCGGCTGGATTTAGACATTGAAATAAATAGGTGCTAATTATTGTGTCTGAACTCAAATACGAATAGGCCTATGGAAAGGGCCGTCAATGAGGAAAATTATTTAAAAAGAATTGAGTGCCTACCGCGCATGCGCCAAGTGTACACTTCACTTCACCCGTCTGGTAACCATGGTTACTACACTCCACTTCGGCGCGTTGCAAATGTCAGTGGAAAATTATTTTTTATATTTGAGTGCTTAGCGCGCATGCGCTGCGTGGAGTGAGCACTTCATCCGAATCTCCATTCTCCCTTCACCCGATTCTGATAACTTCACTTCACTTCGGCGCGAGGTGGACTGAGCCTGTGCGCGCGTTGCAAAAATTTCGGTTGAACTTAGTACCTAATGTACGATGATGATTAGTTTAATTCTCTTTGACTACATTGCATTCAAATGCGCCTTTTCGCTCACACTCGTCGGCTTTAAAAGCTGCTTGCCTTACCTTTCTTTGTCTAGCAGTTTTCGCCTTCAAATTGCTATAGAAACGTTTACATTTGTTGATATATATTGGTAAGTACTACGCAGATTTGTATGAAATGAAAAGCCGGGCTTTTGGGAGCACAGAGTACTTTTTATTTTGAGAGGCATTAAGTTTGCGCTAATGCACTAGCTGCAGTACGCAGTAGCCCCGATGTTGACCCGCGTAAAGTGAGTTGCAAGTCTGCGACGCGACGGCCGACGCGACTCAATTATTTTGTTATTGTTTTGAAATTAAATTTTGAGATCAGTATTTTATTTTCTAAGTGTTGAAGTAGTGAATTAGTTTTATTATTTAAAATGATGTGATAGGTACCTAGTTATTGCGGCTATATCATTCCCTAAGCTTAGTAAGTGATTATAGTGTTATTTTTATCATCAAAATGTGAATTTGGAAACTGTGTTCGAAAAGGTATGTAAATACATTGAGTTTTCTAACAGTAAGTAACTCTGCATCACCGTAATCAACCCCAAATTACTGTTACTCGGATATAAAAACAAGTATTTTTGTCAGTTGAAGAATATTTATTGAAATTGGCATTCGATTGTTTAATAAGTTGATGAGTATGACAAACTTAGGTAGCTGGTGCCATGAAAGACATCAAAAGTAGGTATAGTTTTGTTTGTATGGCAATTGTAGTTTCGTTAAACCACTGAAAAACAAACCATCTTATTATTACTACATCTCATCAAGATCACAAAACACAATCATTTTCGTATCAAAGATATTCTTCATACCTAGGTGTTTTTAAATAAAGATTAGAGTTGGCTATTGTCATTATGATTAATTATAAAATATAATATCTCATTTAACATTTTCAATCGACATTTCATAAAATAAAATTCATAAAACTAAGACAATTCATATAAAACTAAGTATGCGTATGGTAATAGAACAACAAATCTATAATTTGGGGGCCACCTAGCGGCTTTCGATTGAATAATTTCTCATGTGACAGCGAATATGAATTTATTATGGTGAAAAGGTCCTGCTAAGCGGTGTGGTGACGCGCGTTCGCTAATATAGATGGCGCTTACGACAATTATGTACTGATGCTTGAAATAAGTAGAACTTTTCGCATTATATAGGTTTTCTAACCAAAATTATAATAATGGTGTTACCATGAACAACAAAGAAACTCCTTAAATCGCTCACTTGGCAGTTTTTTTAAATCGTAAAAAATCTGTGGGCTTGCCCTAATTTTGACCCCTAGGCACGCCACGGCACATAGTTTGTGTGGGGTTAAATTGTAGGTATGGTCCGTCAGCCAGGCACACTTAGCACGCGATCACTGAATGCTTGGCCGCACTGAGTGTGGTAGCGCGGTGCTTGAAGCGGCGCTGGTGCGGGGAATCTTGGCTTGCAGTTCATGGTGGGTCATGGGATTGCGTTTAAGTATATAAATAAAGAGTTTAACAATGGGTTCATAATAACAAACTTATGTCGATGCGCATTTTCTTTAGAAGTTACTTAGTTTTATTTAACTATTGTAAGTAGGTACGTGCGTAACGCGCTCGCGCCTCAGGCCTAAGGACTAGTCTAGGATAAAAATGAGTAAGTAAAAAAAAATTGAGTTTCTGACTGAATATCGGATTAGAATAAAAATATTATTAAAATCTCGATTATGATTGTAAATGTAATGCGCGGGCATCCCTAGCTTCAGTGACACTGACAGCTCACTCCACGCACACTTCACCTAAGTTTTCGTGGCGTGATGTTACAGAATCGACCGGCTGATATATAATGATGACTGGCCGTCACAGCACTAGCACATTGTAAATAGAGTTACCACCCATCTGGATTTGTCCTTTTTGGCCCCCCATCCGGACTTTATCCCTCCTTCTTATATTTGTCCGAACTTTTAGAAAAAAGGTATTTTTTTCAGAAAATTAAAATTTTTAAATGAAAGAACAAAAAGTAAAATGTCCGTACTTTTTTCAAATATTCGGCTTTTTTTCAAGATTCCAGACTTTTCAAATTTCGAAGCCTTTTCAAACCTTCACATGTCGGGCTATCAACCGTATTCTGGGGTCGTATTATCCACTGCGAAAAAAGGATTGTGCTATCGAACTTGTATAGCTCCGTCTCTCACTCACACTGGAAAAATGGTGGCATTAATACGGCCCCTGAAGGGACTCCGATGGGTCATCATCGTCTTGTAGTTACCCACTTAAGAAGTTTTCCTTTGAAAGTACAAATTCGGACTTCGGGTAAGTAGAAAACCATCACATTCGTCGACTAATCAACAGTTAACTTGACGAATTCAATACTATTCGAGTGCCTTCAATACATACCTAGTAGGTAGGTATGTGGATACATTGGGCACTTCGGTAGTTCCTGGCTATCACAGTCAGAGGTATCAAAGACGTAAGAGGACATATTCGCAAAATAATGAGGATAGGGACGGAGTTCTACGTGAAATATTTCAATGGCAATACAGTATTGTCTTTATAGTCAATGTTATCATTATAATTGACTAGCTGTGCCCCGCGGTTTCACCCGCTCGGATCTCCATCCCGTGGGAATATAGGGATAAAGCGTATCCTATGACCTATTCCAGGTCATAGTCTACCCGTGTGCCCATCCTATGCTCTCTAGAGTAACTAACAGGGAACGTCGCGGCGGCGCGGCGCGGCGCCGGCGTCGAACGGTTCGCGTATTGCATTTCGTGATAACTTCGAAATGAAATGTCCGATTCGAATGAATTGAACAGTATTTTACTGCTACAGAAATACCCTTGATGTTAAAACTATTTATTTGAATAAGAATTAATATTATGTTGACAAAACTTGCAAATAATGCATTAATTTCAAACAAAGGATGATGCCACGAAATGTATGGAAGCTGGTACTCGCTCCAATAGGAATAAATGATATATCATTAGAAAGGTATTCAGATTTAGTACAAGAATTCCAAAGGCGCTTGAGTAGATTCCTTGTCCGATCGGAGTTATACAGGGTGGAAGTTGAGACGAGGCAGCATTGGAAGCAACCTTAAAATACTTTATTTGGCAACACCTCATACCGATAGAAATCCAGGATTAACCGTTAGAAGGAAAGGGGGGAGTGGGGGAGTAGTGAATCCATGATCGGTTACTGGGTAACGTGTGATGTCGACACCTCTCTAATGATGCTCAAAAGGGCAGTGAATAATGAAGTATCCTCAGACCAACAAAAAAAGAAAGACGGAGCATTACGTACATCAAAAGTGAAGCCACCTTTTTATCTATGTGTATGTAAAAAGGGTTGTCATTTGTTAAAGTTTTTCCCTATAATTTGGGGAATAATATTTTGGGTAGGATAATATTGTACGAGTAAGATATTGTTGAGTATGGTATTGTACCTCAATTGTTAGGAAGGATTCCGAAACAAAACCATTTTTTTTTACATCGCAAAATAAAATAAAATAACAATTAAGTACAAAGTGCATTTACATACAGTCCTATCGTCAATGGCTACATGAGGCAAGTCTGGTAACTCCAAAAAAAAATACACGAGTAATGGCAGCTTTTGATTAAAACCTTAGGAAGATAAATGAAGAATTAGGACATACTTGAACAAACGTACAGCCAGAACTTTGTGAAACTGAGTTTTCAGCAATTACGTAGGACGATGGAAATAACATCTAAAAAATAAAATTTGGTACAGTAGTATTTAAATTAGCTAGACTAAGCTGAGAAACTAACTAAAATAAAATAAAAAATACAGTCTCGTGTTTAATTACTGTTTTGATAAAATCTCATTTTTGTTTTTCAAATTTTATATCCGCTTTTGATCACACGGCGAAGTCCACGATTAGTTGAATAAAGGTCATTATTATCAAAATGATTGGAACAAACCACGCTGGTTTTCGATGGCAGCCATTCTGGATCATTCCGACTATTTCTTATAGCTACTATCCATTTACTTTTATTTTCAATATTACTTGGAAATCTAAAATATTAAATACATAAAAAAAACGCATATAATTACTCGAAATAAAAAATATCGAACGGGAAAATTTCAAATCATATTATGGCAACCCTCGCACTTTAAATGTCACTGTTTTCGTTCGTTCATTCGTTCAGGTTTTTGTTCCAAGTAACCTAAAATTCATAGTTAACTAAATTCAAATTCAAATTCATTTATTCATTTTGTGCACATAGGGTAAATTTATACAGATGTTATTAAAATTAAAATAAAATGTTGGTCCATACTATGTCCCGCCAGAAGGCATACAAAATGACTTTGCAAAAAATAAAAAAACAGAATACAAAATACAGTCAATAGGTAAGTAGATGTCACAATTTCATGCCAAACATTAATAAATAGTTAATAATTTAAATAATAATTATGTCAATAGAATTATAATTAAAACGGCACATAAACAAATGGTAGTATTAGTCACAATTTCGTATACATAATTAAAACAAATAAAATGAAATAAAAAATGTCAATATATTATTTTAATTTATCATTAAGATATTCATTAACGGAATAATAAGCCTTGTCATTCAATAATTTAAAAAGCTTACGTTTATACTCATTCATGTTGCTGCTTGATACAATTTGATCAGGTAATTTGTTATAAAGCTTTGGAGCCATTGCATATATACTATTGTAGAGAAATTTGGTTTTAGTGGCTAACGGGTGCAACTTGTTTGAGCGACGTTGACTTTCGACAGATTTATATAAAAACATGTTGTTTTTTACAAATATACAGGCTTCATAGACATAGAGGGACGGGACAGTCAATATTTTTAAATTTTGGAAGTGTGGCTTGCATGAATCCGTTCGTTTAATTTTACATATAGCTCGAATACATTTTTTCTGTGCTATTAATACCTCCTCAACCTTAGTAGCATTGCCCCAAAATATAAGGCCATATCGCAATGTAGAGGCGACATAACCATGATAAGCAGCTAGGAGCGCTGGCATATTCACAATTTTGCCTAGCATATAAAGAGCATAGGAAAACTTGCTGAGCTTCCCACATACATGATCGATTTGAGTCCTCCATGACATATCGTTATCAATATGCAGTCCAAGAAATTTTGTACCATTCGTTTCAAATATTTGTTCACCTTTGTAGTTTACCTGAAAATGTGACAGTGATTTTTGTCTTATTTTAAAATTCATAATTTTGGTTTTAGTTAGGTTAATTTTGAGGTTATTAGCGTCCAACCAGTCAACAATCGTAACAATACTAGTGTTAATGTCATGTTCTATTTCTTTGTTACTACCAGTATCATATATAACTGTGCTGTCGTCGGCAAATAAGGACATTTGATGCATGATTACTTGCGGGAAGTCGTTTATATAGCAAATAAACAGCAAGGGTCCCACCACAGAACCCTGCGGAACACCGTAACAAAGAATTCTGGAGCTAGACGAGTATACTACTTCAGTTTTTGACTTAATATCCACTTGACTAATCTGCGTAATTTGTTTTCTGTCCTCCAAGTAAGATTGTATGAGATTAAGCAGGTTACCTCTGATGCCGTATTTATTCAGCTTAGTTAACAGTACTTTATGGTCCACACAGTCAAACGCCCTGGTCATATCCATATACATTGTCATTACTGGTTTCCTTTTGTCCATGTTGTGATGTATTTTTTCAAGAAAGTTGTACATGGCCATATTAATGGTTTTTGTCTTCCTAAAACCCATTTGTTCCTTGCAAAAAATGTTTTGTTTTTCAAAGTAATTATAAATACCATTATATATTACTTTCTCAAAGATCTTTGAGAAAATCGGTATTAGAGCTATAGGTCTGTAATTACTTAAATTTGTTTTGTCATCTTTTTTATGTAATGGCTTAATAATGGAAACCTTTAACATTTGCGGGAAAATACCATTTTGAATACAGTTATTTATAATTTCACTTAATATAGGTGCTATAAGAGGACCCACTGCTTTAACTACTCTTGTGTCAATGTCATCATATCCTGTACTATTCGTGTTTTTAAGGTTGTTAATGATAGTAATAATGTCATTGGGTATGGTCGGTTCCATAAACATAGATTTATGCGATCCTAATGTATTAATATTATTATTCGTCTGAAAATTATTGGTATTCGGTTGAATTGAGTCTACAAAATAATCATTAAATTGGTCTGCTATTATTTTAGGATTCGTTATATATTTGTCATTCACATTAATTACATTAATATTAGCTTTAGGAATGTTGGGTTTCGTACTATTTATTACCTTCCAGGTCGCTTTAGATTTGTTAGTACTTGTTCCAATAAAATAGCTATTTTGAGCTCGTTGTGTTAATTTGATCACTTTTTGATATCTTTTTGAGAATGATTTAAAAGCCACTTTCGTATCACTGTTTCGTGTTAGTCTATATTGCCACAATAAAATTCGTCTCTTCTTACTACAGCGTTTTATTCCCCGTGTGATCCACTTTGGCCTCATAACCGTGGAAATTTTACGTTTGATTTTTGGGAAGCAGAGATCGTAGAACAGTTTAAACAGATCATAAAACGAATCAAAGCTTTCGTTTGCATTATCCGTTTCATAAACTTCAGAGAAACTAAGACTGCCAATACATTTCCTAAAAAGATTAATGTTTTCCTTGCTGTAATCGCGTTTATTCACATAGTAATATTTTAAAATACATGTTCGCTGTACAGGAAACTTCATGATTTGTGCTGTGTGGTCAGATACACCTAGCTCTAATATCTCACTCTTGCAGCCTCGTATATTGTGTAGAAAATTGTCTAGACAAGTACCGCTACTAGGACGCGTAGGTTTTTTTATTTGTATATTGAGATTAAACTCCTTTAAAAGATGTTTGAATAAAGTAGAATTTTTTGTTTTCTTAAGAACGTCAATGTTAAAATCACCGCAGATTATAATTTTTTGATTATTTTTGTAGCAAAAATGTCGTAGTAAGTAGGTTAAATTATTAAAGAAAATAAACATCTTACTTTGGTTTGGAACTCTATATATGCACAATATTATTATTTTGTGGTCAGTTAATTCTACCGCGCAGCATTCAAACACGTTAGGAATGTTAACACTTTTTACTAAATCAGTTTCAGAGAAACTAATGTGGTTGTTCACTAGTATACAAGAGCCACCATTTCGCTTTTGTCTTGCGAAGCATGTAGCCAAAGTAAAGTTAGGAATTTTCAAATAGCCTACGTCACTCTGCTTCATATTATGTTCCGTAAAGCAGAGAATATCAACACACTTCCCATTGTTAGCAAGAGTATCCAAATGTTCTGTTATTATATCACCCTTTGCTATTAGACCATTTATGTTTTGATGTAATATGCATAAGCTGTCATAGACGAAAAAAATGTTGATTAGAGACGTCAGTAGTACATGAACAGTAAGAATTAGGTGAATCACAAATTAGAGGATCTTTAAACGATGAGGTTTCGTTCAGAGATTGCCCGGTATTTGCGTTACAGTTAGTACAAACGTAGCTTCTCAAATCATAGAAAATATTTGTGATTCCGTGGTTACTAATTCGACCAGTATGTCTTTGAAACATGGTATAGTCCCACGATAGGTTTAAATTTGAGTCAAATAATGTAGCGTAATTATAATTTTGTATGTCTTGGTAGAGAAGGTTATTAAATATTTCAATTCTAAAATTGTACATTGTCGAATAATAATCATATTTATATGTCGGTAAGCATAGTATTACATTTGTATGTTTTATAGCTAACAAAGTTTCGCGTATAGTCGTTATTATGTCAAAGTAATTACTAGTTTGTCGGAAGTCATCTTCCCCAATAAATATTATACAACTATCTATTTTCGTGTAATTAGCTAGCTTAGTATGAATGTTACATAATAATTGTTTTATTCCACGATTTGGTAAACGGTAGTGACATATTTGGTGACACGGATAAGTGTTTTCCGCTATAGATAATATTTCGTTGGTTTGGTTGGTACTTATAATACAGAGTTTGCTGTTTTCTTCTTGAGTCATCTTATTTGGCCTTTGTTTAGATTTTACCAATTTGTCCTGCAGAGTAACTTGTGTGGAGGTGAATAGTTCCGGAGTTCCACATCTTGAGTAATCCTCTCTGTGTTGTTTACGTAAGGTTTCTCTAAGTGGTGTAGTTAACTTAGTTCTTTTATTGGGTGTTCCTACCTCGCTAGCTAACTTCTTAGTTACCTTTTCTACAAGTTTATGTTTAATATTCATATTCTCCATATTTATCTTTAATTCTGTGTTTTCAATAGACAGAATATTTATCTCCTCGTGAGCCGCCTGGAGTTGTGAATTAAGTTCACTAACTTGACGCCTGAGGTCTTCTATTTCCTCATTCTCGTCATTTATAATATTTGGGACGCTATTATTTGTAGCGCCCTCTATTGTAGAATTGCTAGAACTACATTCATCGAACGTTTCTATTGCTGATTCAGATCGTCGTCGTCGATTGCGAAGCGTAATGTTCTCAAAGAAGCTCATTTTGACTGATTTTTATATTAATATGAATAAATAATGAGAAAAAAGTCGTGTTGTTATTAGTGGGATACGAACTCGAGGCCAACAGCTTCAGTGCACGATAGAAGCTTAATCCTTTCCGCTGCGTCAAACGTACGTTAGGTATCACATATGAAATAGGTGACTGTATATCTCTTGATCTGATAACGGTTTTTAGTAAAGTGTCTGGCAGGTCCAAAGTTCAATTCTTTGTTTGAGGAGCGTACGTTTCGAACGGTTAAGATTTAAATTATTATTTTTTCCTTTCGAGTTTCCAATCACTGTTTTTCATATGTTAGGTCAAAAGTCATGCAGTTTATCACTAGTAATAGTTTTTATTTACACATGTGCACAGTTTATGTCATAAAAACTTGGTTGATTTTGAAAATGGTTCGATTTGCTCCTAGATTTTTATATTGCTTATAACTTCACTTGTTGTAAATCGTTTTCCTACATACCATTGTCACACATGTATAGGAGTGTCCTTTCACTAATTAACTTTGTTTTATCACTTAAATATTGTTTGTTTATTTGTAAAAGATTTTAAATAACGGAGCTGATGTTTACGGTTTACTAACAGACGTGGATACCGCAAGACTGAATAAATTAAGAAACGATGTTATTTGAAGTACTTCCATGTGAAAAGTGATTCCGTGAGACTTTTTATGTGATTTGCTATTGTTTTTACAAGTTTTCACTACACAAGAAGGCATAATTCTATTTTTTTTATTGAAGTTTACTAGACGACGTCTCGTGACGTACTAGGAGCGATGAGCTGAGCATAGTTTTTGTGTAGGTGTGTGCGTGAGCCTGTGTGTTTACTTGCAGGAGCATAGTTTTGTGGCTACACGTTTGATATAGGTAATGATCCGTCTTTCTTTTTTTGTTGGTCTGAGGAAGTATCTAAAAAAAGACCTTATTTTGGTATTGCTAAAACTGACATGTTTGGAACAGTATAACTCCGAACGGACAAGGATTTCGAATTAGGCGCCATAGTAACTTCAATTCAGTTTAAAACGCGCTATTCAACGATGTATTACACATGGCTATTGGAGCAGGGTACCAAAATAGGCATCAACCTTTGATTACCATAAAAAAAGGTTATAGTGAGTTAATCGTAAAAGATAGACATGCTGTCACGGACTTTTTTTTAGAACTTTTAAAGAGGAACAATTCCATCATACATGATGTTTGCATAAGATAAACTGTTTACGCAGCGCACGCAACGGAAGCTCTCAAAAAGGAATATTTTTTCCGTTTTTGCAACATTTTTCATTTATGCTCCGCTCCTATTGGTCGTAGCGTGATGTTATATAGCCTATAACCTTTCTCGATAAATGGACTACCCAACACAAAAATATTTTTTCAATTCCAACCAATAGTTCCTGAGATTAGCGCGTTCAAACAAACACTCTTCAGATTTATAATATTAGTACCTATAGATAAGATTCCGATAGATATAAATAAGTAGACAAAATATTACGTAAGATATTATAGATACATTCGATAGATCCAAGTTCAAAGCTGTCAGGTAAAAGTGACGTTTTTCTTCTATAAAATTGGAATTCCCACCGAATTAGGTACTTAGTTTAAAGCCTCGTGCAAACAGGCGCGACGCGACGCCGGCAATTGCTTTTTTTTTTTCATCGGTTAAAAATAGGAATAATTGGAATTCGATGATCAGCTGTTTACGCACTCCATTAAAATTATTTCATAAAGTAACCAAGAACTGACTCACTAGAATGTAGCTGATTGATTTTAAAATATGTCGCCTCGTTGGTTTGTTGGTCGCAAGCGCTACTGCTGAGCATGAGGTACCTACTGGGTTCGGTTCCCGGGTCGGGCAAAATGTTATTGGGTTTTTACATATGGAATTTCTGAGTAGCAGCCCGAAGTCTGGGTTTGTATCGGGGCAATAGGCTCGCCCCCTATTACATAGAGCTGTAACCATAACTGGCGAAATGTGGGTGTAGGTACTGTGAGGTTTTATGCGATAAGCAACCTCATGTGGCTGTCAAGAGGGCAGCTGTAGCTTCGAACGTTCTAGCAATTTGATTTGAAATAAGTTAGGAGTGTTATTTTGTTTATGGAGTGACAGAATAGTTTTGGCTACCGAATAGTGTACGTGTCTTTTTATAAATATTAGAATAAACCTCTTAAAGCCTCACCCTCTTTGCTGTTCCCTGCTCTTACACACTCTCACACATAAAGCTAACGCTCTTCAAGCGTTACAATACCTACTATAGGTGCACCTCTGCCTAACCCTTCGGGAAATACTGGCGTAATGTTATGTTATGACTTTAAATGTTCCTAGATTGCGTCAAAATTATAAAATTACGCAACAATATAATTATCTTCGTCATTCATTCAGTTTTTCCCCTAACCCGCGCGATTTAATAACTTATGTAATTGTACGTTTTAATTACCATGTAGTCAATAGATAATTATGCCAAATGGCGTGATTTATTTACGCAGTACAACATTTTAAGACCACTACAAAAAAAGAGGCAATTAGACATGCCTATTGCTTTTATCACGAGTATCACGGTATTTATTGCTAGTATTGCTAATCACTAACTTCTGAGTGGCGCGGGCGCTTACAATTTTACGTAACAGGAAAATTTTACTGGGAATCTGAATGACTATAGGCCTGCGTCACACACAATGTTTTGATAGGCAATAGTGCGTGTGTACTGTTTGGGGGATTTCGGATAGGCGTAGCTACGACAAATAAATTCAAAATGGAACAGAATGTGTATAAAATTACCTACCTGCCAAAAAATTGCTATAAGTCCGGGACCCTGACTACATAAGGATCGAGCGGACTGACAGAATGCCTCACACTTTAAAACCCTTACTAACGTACCTATTCTATTGGTAAACAAAAATAAAGGTAACCCCTTTTATGGCTTAACATTAATAGATTGGTTCCAGGCACTAAGACAATGAGCGGAAGGTAAAAAGTTTTGCCGGCTACCAAGCTACTGCGTTACCACAAACATTATCCTTAGTAATAGTCTCGACGGAATTTACGCGGTGTCACCGACTGTGGTGGCGACGATTCTGCTTTATCTCTATTAGTACCGAACATTCAATTGCGAGAATCACCCTTTCTGCTACGAAATACTACGAGAACCGTCCTTACTGCTACAAAACACTACGAGAAATAATCTGACTGCTTCATTATACTACACGAATCGCCGTTTCGGCTACGCAATACTACGCGAACAGCCCCTACTGGTACAAAGTGAATACGTTTTCAATGTACCTACCTATTGTGATAGTTGAATATGCTTGACGTGACGTGGAATTGACTGCATATTTATAATTCCCTAGCTACGCGTGATATCTTTATAAATTATAGCCATTTATGTTACTTTGTAATAATATAGCATTCTACTGGTGAAAGAATTTTTTAAATGGGTCCAGTAGTTTTAGAGTTTATTCATTACAAATAACATAAATACAAATCTTTTCTCTTTATGTTATTATAGTGTAAGACAAGCAGCGCCCCGCGATTTCACCCGCATAAGTCTCGATCCCGTGGGAACATCGGGATAAAAGTATCCTATGTGTTAATCCAGTTAATTGTTAACTGTCTTTTATCCAAATCTGTTTAGTAGTTTTGCGTGAAAGAGTAACAAAGATCCGAATATTCCTAGTTGCCCCCACATGGATTGCCAGTTTGCCACCAGGTGGCAATCGGGAATTAAATTCCCAGTATCCATACATCCTCAGTAGGATAATAATCGAAGTAATCTTATTTTCTTCAAAATACTTCCACCAATGGGTTTTTCCTTAAATTCGATAATATCCGACAGTATGGCACTCTAATCTAAATAATACTTTTGTGACGCAGATCGATATTATGATAATCTAATCTTAACTTCCTGTATCGTATTATAATGTTTATAACTCGAAACTGTTTTCCTTTTCAGTGTTTTAATTTTAAGCCGAGGATCAACCTCTTTCTACTATATTTGCTTGCTACTGTAAGCAGTCCCAAAGGGTAAAACGGGACCCTATTACTTAGACTCCGCTGTCAGTCCGTCTATCTGTCTGTCTGTCACCAGCCTGTATCTCATGAACCGTCATTGTTAGACAGTTGAAATTTTCACAGATGATGTATTTCTGTTGCCGTAATAACAACAAATACTATAAAACAGAATAAAATAAATATTTAATCCCATACAACAAACGTGTTTTTTTTTTTTTGCCGTTTTTATAGATAATGTTACGGAACCCTTCGCGCGCGAGTCCGACTCGCACTTGGCCGGTTTTTAATTGTTTTATTTATTTTAATATGTAGACTATTTTTGAAGAAAGCTTTCTATCCTTACTGTCAAAATCACACTGACAACTGAAATTTGTCTAAGGAAGTGAAGACAATTTGAAACAAAACAAAGAATTCTGAGTCGAATTATGTAAAAGAGTGAATTTCGTTAAAAGTGCAGTTGACTCTTTTTACTTAGCTGCCGTCGTACTGTCTACACGGAACGCCATTTTTGTCTACTCTCCGTCGACAAAACGGTGCTCACGCTACGCCTGCTATGCGTGTCCCAAATAAAATATTTTTCTTTCTATTTAAAATGTAACAATCTGAAAGTTTGATTTAACAAAACTCTTGACGCTCAGAAGCATAACTATATTAGAGATTGGACACTATCTCTGATGCTTGTTTTCTTTGTTTCATTATCATCAATGAAATTGTACCGATAATTTAGGCGAACGAAAATTATAATTTATTCGCAAAAATTATCGACACAATCTTCTTTTTTCAATAAATAATTCTGTTTTATAGTATGCTTAATTTTATCTCCATATTTTTATTTTTTTATTTAAGGCATATTGTCAGTCGTTTTACACGTGCAGCCTGTGGGCCGACATTACGCAGCGGGCGTACAGCGCACTGCGCGTGCAGTATAACAATGCTTTCAGGGTGCTGTTAGGGTTTCCGCGGTGTTGTAGTGCCTCGAGTATGTTTGCTGAGGCGCGTACTGATGATTTTTTCGTGATCATAAGGAAACGGTGCGCTTCGCTACTAAGTCGTCTACAAAACAGCTCGAACAGCTTCCTGAAGGTATTGTCCGAGCGGTGGGATCTACCCCTGTTGCTGAGGTGGATGCAGCTTCATAGTAGCGCATCCCCTCGTATGATGTAATAATTTTGTGTTGTTTTATTTTTATTGTATTCATTTTGGTTGACATGTGTATGTATTTAAATTTTATTTTGTTTGATATTGTAATCGTAATGAAATTCAATGTAATGGACTTTGTTTGAAATAAATAAATATTATTATTATAAACAGCATCGGACGATTTCCAAGAATTGAAGAAATGTTCAATTTCCAATGATAGAAATAAAATAAATGTGTTTTGTGTTACCCTTGTTGGTGTGTTTAAGGATATTGTGGTCAAATTAAAGGATGGTATATTTTTCTAAATTATTTTATTCCCTCTATCTCTTTCTTTTTTCATAATCCTTATGATATCTTAGCATTATTTACAGTTTGTATAAATTAAAGTAGTAATAGTTTATTTTACACAGTAAGCTACTATTGTACAACACACTTTCATTGATCATGAAAGACTTGACTACTTCAACTGTACCATTCCACATTATCCGAATGAACAAAAATTAAACAAAATGATTGATAATAAAAAAAGACAAGTGATTGATACAATTCAACAATAATTTTGACACGGTAAAACTACCGATTGATTTGAACAGATTAATTACAATACAAACTTAAAATTGATCTCAAAATCTAGATCAAAAGTAAAAACTCAACACCAAGTACCAAATGGAAAAAATAATTTAGTAATAGGAAGAGAGTGCCCTCATCACACCGTCAATTACAACAACAATAAATAACGTTTAAATTAAATAAATGGCACAGACCAAATTCTACAAACATTTCCGGTACATGGTGAAGTGAATATATTTCTTTTATCAAACATAATTTCGGTTGAATATAATAACAAAATAATAATTTCGTATGTTGATTTGCCGAATCATCACGATTTAATATAACCAAAAATAATATAATCAAAATAACTCTATGATGGAAGCAACTGATCGTTGTGCAACAAAAGAACTATCACTTCTGCGTAACAACATAATGGCAATCAAGTAATCGCTAAATAACATCGGTGGAGATCACAATTACACGATATAACTTTACATAAATACAAAATATACATAGGTCATTTACCTAACACTACAGCAACAACTTCAATGCAATATACCCATCTATATTGATGTGAAATTGATATGATTACATCAGGCATAAGAGGAATTAACGTAGTAGTTAACTGAATGCTTCATATAAATAACTCATTCGCGACGGCGGACCGTGGGCCCGAGCGCCCGCCCCTGCACAGCAAGGATGGATCGCTTGTCGATTGCATAGATCACAAGAACGCGATATCAGTCTCACTTATTCTGTCATTATGAACGTTACGACTATACCACAGCTCGTAAAAGCCAGAACGAAATAGTGCCAATAAAAGCCGCATAAAACTGCAGTAGCATTGTAACAGTGCGTTTGGTTTGCATCGGTGGAGTTATGCGATTCTTATTGTTAAGTCCGAGCTTCTACGTTTTATAAATTAGTAGCGCGTGTCCGGGACGGGCCAGCCGCCCGGCCGCTTGATCCCCTCGGATCCTAATCACTAAATTAAAATCTCGACAGAGACAAATATTTGGCTTGGGGTACTTCTTACTGAAAGTTGGATATTCGGACGAACAGCGTAGGACTATTTCAGTGAGGCGACCGCAAGCCTTAGTAGGCCGGAATAACTTAAATTAAATTCATAAATAAGGAAATCCAGGGCGCGTCGCGGGGAGAGCCGGGAGCGATGCGATGCGCAGGAGTGGCCCGATGCCAGCACCGGGAGCGAGCAGCTGGGAGTGGCGCGTTACACGCAGTCGTCGGCCATGTCCACGTCGGGCACCAGCCGGTCGTGGCTGGCGGCGGCGCGCGGCGGCAGCTCGTTGCGCGGGTCGCGCGCCAGCCACGGGTGGCGCAGCACGTCGCGCGCGCTCAGCCGCTCGCACGCCTCCCGCCGCAGCAGCGAGCGTATCAAGCACTTGCCCCGCGACGACAAACACTCCGGTACCACGAAGTAGCCCCGTGATATCTTAGCGAACAGGGACGCGTGCTCAGAGTCGTTGAATGGATACCTAGAACAAAAAAAAAACATAAGGTTAATCATTGGTAATCAATAGTCCAGAGTGATCGATGGGATATCTTATCTATTGAATCTGTCCCACTAACTAGCAAAAAAGTCGGCAAAAGGTGCTTATCGCATTTGGAAAGATAAGCTTGGATCATAAATAAAACATTCGGCCGAGAGTAGAGCCCCTAATCGCTACGTTTTTACAAAACCAGGTCCCAATTAATAGCTATCCGATTGTCATTTAGAAAGGGCAGCTGCAAACCAAAACAAAAACTCAGGTACGATGGAACCCTTCCGGCGACAGGTGAAGCGGCGATTGCAGCCAAATCCCGAATTTCGTATATAAATTACGGGTGCGAGTCCAAAAAAAGGTAGAAAACAAAGGCTCGCGAACGGCAGGTGCCTGCGGAGGCGGGGCGCGGGGGGCAACGTCTTCGCCACATGACCGCGGCAGGTGCGGCGAAGATTTCACGAGCCTCATTTATATGTGGGTGATATAATTGTTAGCCGTTGGCGCGTAACGGCCGACAGGTGATCATCCCCACGGCTCCGTCGCCAACGGTCGCCGCGACCCTCGCTTTGTGATCTCAACAAACGGTAAATCCCACGCCTCGCAGGTGAAGACGCCCACCCTGCGCCCTTTGCATTAATTATGCACGTTTAATTGCTGCTAACCTACATTTTGTTTTCGGACCGGATCCATACTCTGTAGATAATAGGGTCTTTGAATAAGGGTGAAGTTAAGTTGGTGTTAGATACGCACCTTCCAACGAGCATGGTGTACAGTATGACGCCGAGGGACCACATGTCTGCCGCTCTGCCGGAGTACGTCCGGTGAGCCCTAAGGATCTCGGGCGACACGTAGGCGGGACATCCTCGCTTGTCCTGAAGTAAATCCTCCTCAGGATCGTCGAGAACTACTGCGTCTTCTAACGACTCTAGTTTTAACGTCGTTCTGAAACAAAAATAAACAGAGTTTAGTCTTTGGGTCCAGGAAGTTTTAGAGCGGTACATTCGTAGGGGATATATTTTTGTGCATATACATCATTCATCTTGCATTCTTTTACCCGGCTACATTGTCAGTTCGCGTGCGTTTGACGTGCATGACCAGTGACCCATATAAATGTTGATCGTATGCCTATAATACGCGATACGCACTCGTCCGAAATGGATCCCTTTGTGCACAAAGCTTTGTCGGTACACTATTAACGATTCGCGCGCTCTGCTAATTATTATTAAAGCGTGATACAATAAATGTGTCCGCGTTCACGTTACAAAATTGTTTCGAGGATACGGCGGTGTATCGGCACATTCGGTGCGTATGCAACAATAATGTCATGTAAATAATTACATAGCGAACCATAAAGCTGTTCAGTGATGCAATAGGTTTTGTTTCGTCACATCGGGCTTTAGGCTCACCGTGCGCGACCTCGTATTTCACAGAGCGGCCGCATCGTTTCGAAATGCATTATTAAATGCACAGTTGGAAACATTACACCGGTTGCGTCGTGTATGATTGAATGTAAACTAACTCCAATCGGGCGACAAACGGGGCTTTTCGATCTTCAGTTTCATGGGAACGCATCGAGTCTATCGCCTTTGCTGAGTGATATGTGTTGCGCGTGCGCGCTTTACCATTTCCAGGTTTTGTAGACCGCGTAGAAACTGAGTCGGTTGCTAACATTAATAAGTACGTCAAAGGTAAAACAAGACAGGTGCGCGCAAGGCGGTTTCGATGTAGCAAAATCAACATAATATGCATTAAACGCACACATGCACCAGGTATTTTTAGCCCGCTTCGTAAATATACAGGGGAGTGGAGAGCTTAAACGATTTGAAGAGCAGCTCCTGTACTATTTATACACCACGAACCCTATAATTGTCTAGTAAGAATGTCGAAACGAATTGTAACATTCGATCGTGAGGAAATGTGTAAGTTTCGATTGGCCGTGCGTATTCCGAAAGCTGAAGGCAGCAATAAATATCAAGTTTGCTCAGAGCGCTGTTACAAAACCTACGGGTTGCGGTCTCAGCTGTTTGACAAATAGTCTGCGGACGTACGCAAGACTCGCTGGAACTGACGGCTCGGCAAGGAGATCGCACTACCAATAGACTGCCAGAGAGGCATATTAGACCGTAGCGCGGTATTAATAACGCGTTGCGATACTATAGATGTTAGATAAACGATTGCTATTTATTATGAACACATTTTACCAAGTGATCGTGTCGTGACAATATGGAGCGGTTGGCTCCCGCTAAAGGTTACTCTCGTTAAGATTGTCGCAACAGCGGTCGGTTATCAAGTGAAATATTATGCGCTGGACCAGCGAGACACTTCGCGAATTAGTTGTGCCGTGCGCGCGTACAGTTATGTAAAGTCCAGACGATTGTTCTAATGATGATGTAGATGCAAGTTGGATGCGCTGTGCAGTGGTCGTGCGTGGCCGGGCACGTGCGGCGCCGGCAGTTAATCGCTCGGTGTAGCAACAGATCCGCTGTGGGAACTAGTTGACGAAACGCGTGACGTCAGCCTGCAACTGCACTCCGGCCCTTTTTTGTAATCCATCAGTGAGCGGAGCCGAGTCTGGAGGGCGTCCTCGTATCCGTTTAGGTCTCGCGACTGCGCAACTGATCCTAATTAAATCCCTACAACGGCAAGGCTAAAGTGCGATGTCTGCAGTTGCAATCGATTCGAATTTCGCAACGTGTAAATAAGTTATACGATGTCGTAACGCGGTCGGAAGGTTGGCCGGATTTCCGAGCGTGTTCCGAGCGGTGGCCTC
The DNA here is from genome assembly GCA_949152455.1 of Lithophane leautieri. Lineage (NCBI taxonomy): Eukaryota > Metazoa > Arthropoda > Insecta > Lepidoptera > Noctuidae > Lithophane > Lithophane leautieri. Next base: position 4,787,443 of record OX424462.1, on the reverse strand, counting down.
CAAGGATTCTCGCGGTGTCTCGGACGCGGGCTCTGGCCCGCAGGCGAAAGGACACCTCGGCTTTACGCAACGCGCGGCACGCACACGCAGGCCTGCCTGCTGCCGGGGACCAGCCACTGCTCTGCGCACCGCCCCCATATCTAATGCATTCGTGAACTCGTGACGTACCTACCCGAAACTTAACAGTCTCTATTACTAAATTGACTCACGTTTACAACTTCGCAACGGTGTTAACGAAATATTTCGTTAAAATCTCACGTTTGTAAGTGAGTTACGTTCTCCTTAACATTTCTTGGTCAAGTTTGTCCACAGGTGGATCGTCAATAAATTCATGTATCGAGCACTATTATGTTAGTTGAATGTGTTGGTACAATGTCGCACGTCGTTTATTAAGATTGATCGTGATATGAATGCTGTAGTATCGATATCGCGTCGCATGTGGAGCATGTCGACCGGTGTTCGGTGTGGGAGATCGCCCACAATTAGCGGGATGCGCCGGCGCGCGTTTCGCAACCGCCGCCATTGCTCAACTCAACCCTGACAGTTTCGTAACAAACAATGGCAGTCATCGAGACACAGATGCACCACACATGCATGCACTTCCTGCTCGAGTTTGTATCGCCGCTGTATGACGAATACTTGCGCAAGCGCTAGGAAACGCTTCATAACCGAGTGTACACAAATCGGAGCCGATGTGTCAGTTGCGCAGTTTGTGAAAGGCTCTATTTTATTTAATAATCAAGTCAACAATGTATTATTCGACTTTGACGCTCGATATCAACCGTGCGTTTCCGAACCGACAGCCGTACGGTGCGGCTCGATGGCGCAGTGGTTAGTCACAGGTTTTCGTAACCCGCATTGTAGGGACGTGATGTCGTAAGCGCGCCAGTTGCCACACCACGGAGATGCCGCCGGGATACGTTGGGAAACCATCCCGACCATACCCAATTATATGTCGGCTGTTGTGATGCAACCGCGGATGTTTCATGAAACCCGATTGATAACAGCATCGGAACACAATCAGACTTCAACTTCTCGCTCGTCTTATCACGGTCGGCGATGCGTCACTCACTCGTTTTATGCCGATTTTTATTTGTGTACTTATAAGAGTCACCAACTACTATCGCATGACAACTGTGTACACTCATAGTCAGTCCAGAATTTAGGTCTTACAACCGCGCTGGCAGCGGCACAGTTCGCTTTATCAGAGCGCCGATAACGAAAGTCGAGCTGAGTTTTGAAACCGAATGTTGGGCCGCTTGCGAAAACGCTAATGTGAACATCGGTTGCAAAATTGTTTTTTTTTTTTAAATGCTATGACAATGGTGGCACGGCCTAACTCGTGGATTGCTGGCGGGCTGCGAGATGTCACACCCGTGACATTTCATCGGCGCGCGTCAATCGGTGAAGTAAGGAGATCAAGTAGCGCAACTGGCTGCGGTGCGGCCGTATTTGGCAGGCGGGCCGCGTCCGCGCACCGCCGCGTGTCACAATGGCGTGGATTATGAGCCGCGTTGCGATATGGCATGTTGCAAGTCCGGGCGGCGGTCCAAGCGCCTCTGCCGAAATAATCCCGTGTTGCAACGCGCGGACTGCGGAACGGGCGCCACTCCAGAGCCCGTTGCGCAAACGCACTACCGCACGCAATTGGCCAATTGCGCACCATCTCCGAGTGCTCGACGCGCGCGACGTTTACGAAACGTACGATACCGTTCGATGACCCGCGCGCTTCTATTACGTGACGATTGTGCAATGAAAGAAAGCGGCCGGAATGCGTTCGCAAAAAGTATCCAAAATCTTGTCGAATTCCGTCTCGAATCGTTGCAATTACACCGTTACGCGACGTTTTCGTGTTAAATCCGGTGAGCGGTCGACTTTCTAACGCGGGGTCGGTGTACGCGGCGGCGTGTCGCAACAATTTCTCCGAGCGGCCGTCGCGAACGAAGAAAGCGCGACCTCAGCGGCGTTTTGCAATCGCACGCCCGCACCGCTGGCGCTGGAGAAAGACACGCTGAGTGCCGTAGAAAGCGTACATCGACCCGCGCGCCCGGCCCGCCACCGCACCAGTACACCACCCGGTAACCGCAGGGAGAGGCTTGCGTCAGTGGTGTTAACAAGATTCCTGCAGCCTCCTGCGACCGCAGCAGCACGAGCCGCTTAGCATAACAGTAGTGTCCCGCGTGTGGCGCGATTGGGCAAGTGAGCCCCGTGTTACGCAAGTCGCGATAAAGCGCGCCGCATGTCACACTAGTGAAACACTTCCGTTCATTGACTCCTTCCCGATATAACTGCGTTGTCCGTTTCGAAATACTTTCGCCGACGTAGCACACGTGTGAGGACACTGGGCCACCGAAAAAACAACTAGTTGCATCAGTACCCTTCATCTTTAAGGATCATTTATTTGTTGGATACGCTTGAGACATATTGTCGCAGACCCTGGCGCCAGAGTCCCGCCGCGGCGCCGTGCCCATTGTGCACAACCCAAATGTCGCAATACCTCGCGTAACGCTGCTCATGTCTAATTTAAACTAAGGAATTCTGTCGTGCAGGATATTACACGAAGAATCAACGGGTAACCGGCTCACTAGCACGTTTGCGTATTCACTTTCATAACTCGTTGTTACGTTTTAAACCGACTTTTCCAAGTGTTGGGAAACGTGCGAGTAAAAAGCTGGTGCTCCCACATCGCGGACGAGTAATCATCGTCATTACACCACGATTACGTGTAGAAAGAAAAAATTAGATTATCGTGCGACAGACTGCGATTAGTTACGAGCGACGATAGCTTTCACGCGATGACACGTAACTACACAAAAAGTAATGTCTCGTTTCACCGTACGATCGGACTGGAATCATGTGAGGACACCTGGTGACAGGTGCGCGTGGCGAGCTCGGAGGCTGTATAACGAGTACCAGTACCTCCATAAAGGGCAGCTGTACGATGTATGTCGCTCGACAGATGCGGTTTAGATCGCTCGATACATAAAAAGAGCAAATCCGCATCCGTATGCGTCCGCGCAGCTTCCGCCGCACGCAGCCGGAATCGCCGATTGTTTCACTCGCAATCGTTTCCTCCGCATTACAAAGAGTCGGAAGTGCTAAAGGTGCGAGATGAATGCTCACCCGCACATATGTTATTCAATATAGGTTAGAGCAGTTGGCACATTGTAAGGGTTGCGATACAAGCAATGGAAATTAGAACGACGATTAATCATGAAAGCTATGCCCGCTGGTCGGACGACGCAAGAGCTTGCGATATGTAGCGAACGGAGTAGAGTATTGCGAACCGGCGAGGCAATGCCGAGCATTACTGAAACAGTTGGTTAACTATTGGATCTGGTGAGTGGCGCAAATGTATGGAAAAATTAAACGAGACAATGCTTCGTTGACTTTACGGCTGATTTATATGCGCGGAGCAGACCATCCTAAAACCTTTGGTAATCCAATGTTTTGTAACAGTGTCGCTTAGGCACAGAACGTTTCGCATAGTTATCGCAATGTATTAAACGGCTGGTCCTTACGCTCCATTTCATAATGTTGTTTGCACAACAGTCGAAACAAGCGCGCGTTTCTCTCGTACGCGTCGACTGACTTGTTCTAACTAACTTGTTACAAGCATTCATTACATTTAGGCTAAAAACTAGTCAGTATCAGAAATTAACATATTTCTGTCGATGCGAAACAGAAACAAAGAAATGTAATCAAGCGTGAATAATAAACAAAATGATAATGAAACTTCAGACATTAACATGGGCGAGAGGCGGTATGGCGACATTTTGACACCAATAAACCGTTTTAACATTTCATATAAAGACAATAAACACAATGTAATCGTATATAAGTACAAAGCAGGAATGAATGACGCAGATGATTTCGAAAACGCGAAATAAGCGATGTTGCGATTTCGCCTTGTGAAATACATTTACTTCGTGATTGCAGAAACGCGTGGGACGACAAATAGGATTAATCTCCGTCGATTCCTAACTATTACGAGGCAAAAATAGCTTTTTATACTTGGTAAGTTGGTGCACAATTGAGTCATTTCCAATGAAATTATAAGGAAAATTTGTCGAGAGTACTCTGATTTGTGATAGTTCGAAATTGTTTTCCATTAGAAAATCTTCAGCACCGTGGTCTACGGTAATATAAAATGAGGTAACGACCTGACTTGCTCCGTTTATCGCGATTTTTATCAGCATTTCACTCGTATCTTATCTCCAGAAAAACTTTAAAATTTTCACCACTTGTTTATTTGTTTAGTTGGCAACGTGAGTGATAAGCAAATATTTTGTAATCTAATGAGTGAACTGTTTGTGTTACACAATCTGTTTGACTTATTTATTGGTTGTTCGTTGCGAAAATGTGTTACATATAACATGCACTTATTGTGATGCCATTGGTATGGAAATTAGTTGCGTCGCGCAGTGTACGAGCGTTGCTTGGTACCTATATTACGAGCTTTGACGTTATGTAGGTGAGCTTCTGGGAACATATCCCACCGCGTGATTTGAATTTCGATTTGACCTAAACGTTGCCATTATTCACCATCAACGTCTACATAAAAAGCGTGTAAACAAAAAAAAACTTGTTTGCAAACAGAATTACTCGCAGCTCCGGTACCGCTAGGCCTCTCGCTCCGAGTGCTGTTGCTTACATACCGCGATCATTATCTGAACTCCATCGAGTAGGAACAATAGCTATAGTACTGGGGTCCGTACGACCCCAATGTCGTCGCAGGTACTGTCGGCTCACCGCGATAAGACATGCTAAAGCATTTACTACAACTTGAACAGAATTCATCGCGGCACGCAACATACATCACTTGTGTGCTATAGTTAACATGTTTTACAGAAAGCTAACGCGCGCGGCAATGTACTGCTTATTGATTAAATTACTTGTCAGGAATCTAGAACAAAGATTGTGCTCGTGCTCATTCCAGCTTATAAACGCTTTGAAACAAAAATCAATAGAGTGGTACAACGTGTGCTCGACGTTAACAATACAAGGAAATTGTGTACCACAAAATCTTGATGAAAAATTGTTTTGGCCAAAAGTTTGTAAATAAATAATTATCTTTGCGGGATAAAAATCTTGAGTGGAGAACTCGTTTCTACCGTTAAGCTTTGCTGAAAACGACGCGTAAACATCGCTAATGAGAACCAGTCCAAAACGGGTTTCCATATTTATTGATTACCGAGAAAAGGTGCGATTTTAAGAGACGACTCAGAATTATTTGTTACTATCAAATATTTTCACATATCGTTAATCGAAAGCGTAAAAGTACGTAGGGCTGTACAACGAAGAATTTCAAACACCGTATGATTGTGTGAATCGAGAACGTGGATCGAATACGTTTCGAGTGATCGTGGTTGATAAATAAACAGGCTTCTAGGATTCGCGGACAATGCCCTTTGTGTTTTCATACTTATTGGAAGATGTTTGGAGACGTGGCGGAGTTAGCAAGGCACACAGCAGTTATACCTAAGTTAACAGCTACGGGTTGAATGTGGCACGCCAAACAGCGGTACTTTCTGATTGGTAAGCTGTTCGCCTCAGCGAAATGGTACTAGGCCGATGAAAGTATTGATGCCAACGCAACGATATCGTGATAGATAACACCCGGAAATTTGGATAAATGACTAATACCGTGTGGCCACATATTATTTTGTGGCGTAGTAGTTTTCTCAACAGTGGAATCATGTCTATTATAAGCAGATGTTTACTTCGGATTAGTAAGCACAAAAACTTAAAAGGCTCATAACTGAGATATGTCTATTTTTTTGCTATACTCGAAAGTACATCGAACTATGAGATCATGTCAGGATCAACGCTCCCTCGAATCGAAGAAGCAATGATCAACAACATTAAATTAAGATGGCCGGTCTATGCGGACGTTCAACCCACGGATACTTTTTTCTAGAAGCAATGATGTAACTTGGAAAGTGCGGAAATGGTAATTTCTAAACACCAACAGAATTACACGGCGACTTATTATATCACTATTCCGGGCATCTCGCTCGCGGATCCACCGCGGAGCGGGGGGAGGTCACTGAACTTGCGAAACTTCACCTGTCATATCCGAGGGGAGCGAAACAAAGCCGCGTGATGTAACCAAAGAAAGTGCGGAAATCAAATTATTAATAAATCGTGCGCACTGACAATTGTATTAGCTGCATCGGCGGCGTCGGTCAGACAAACGATTTAGATTTTGAAATAATTGGAACTGGTCGCATTCCAAATTCAAATTAGATGCGGTGCGATGGTCGGTTGCACAATGTTGGCGGGCGCAGCGGAAGAGAGTGCGGCGAAACGGCACACGCCGGTGATGCAATAAAGAAAGTGCGGAACTGAAGTAGGTTTTCTAACGCGGTGAATGTACTCTATCCATTAGCATTTTATCATTCGCGTCCGCAGGCTGCGCCGCTGAGGCTCGCCGGCCGACGACCTCGGGTGATGTCAGAAGAGCCGATGTGTTATTCGCGATCGGCAACACTTGTGCGGTTGTGATATAATGTATAATACCTTCGGGATGGAAAATTACGATGCGAAATCACGAGCCTACCGCGAGGAGGTTACACAGAGCGTTACATCAAACTCTTGCTGTATTGGAGACTGCAATGAGTTAAGTAACAAGTTTTGTCACACTTGTTTGTTGCAATTACAAAGCTAACGTAATGCGTGCACTGTGCAACTGAGGGAAACATTATTTATAACATAGATGGAACATTTTTTACATATATATTATGCAAGAACTAATGGCACCAGTATGGAATTAACACTGAATTTGCAAACAAGGTCTTCAAGTCTTAAAAGATTGCAATATTCGTAACAAAGCACATGCGAAAAAGAAACGCTTGCAGAAATGTAACTAACCTACTTAAGTTAGCACTGACATGAATAATTGGTAAAAAATATGTTAAAAAGTGATATGTCAAGTTCAGTGGGCGCGAGGCCGATGCGCGAGCGCAAACGCTGCTGGCGGGGAGAGAGGGGGGGAGGTGCGCGCGGGCCGGGGAGGGGGGTCGCCGGTGACAATGAATGGCAAAGCACCGTTGTACTTGACCCAGTATTCCGGCCGTCACGCCCGCCGGTGCAGCGCTGACGTTCGATTGATGACATGCGTGAGACACGACCACAGCACAGTCACTAACAAACGCTACCATTTCTCACATTAGCACTATAATTAACCAGTATGTAGCACAGCGATGGTTTTATGATAAGCCCGACATTGGCGCACTGACCCACTTGGCACCGGCCGTCAGATTTCTTTACGTCAATCAAAGAATATTTCCATCCAGACGCAGTCATTAGCGGTACCCGAGCTCGATCGCCTGCGATGGCTGATGTCACCGTTTTGGAACGTGCATATTAGTTCAACAATTGAATCATTCCACTAACGATATTATTAAGAATTCTATCTCGACACGTTTAGGGCGCTGAACATAAACAGTCGATGTCGAAACGCATACAAAGTATCTCGCAAGCGGTTTCCGATATACATTTGTTAGCGGCTAGATATGTACCCGAGTATATGTGCCATTGCGCAAGGTCGCCAGCGCACCTGCGTGCGCGCCGGTCACTGCAACGACCGTTGCAGCTCCCACGACGTAGTAGGTAATTCATGAATAGTTAATTAACTCCAGAAATTCAAAGGGTAAATTCAGGCATTCGGTGTCATCTGCACCTGCTAATCGACCTTTTGTACGTGAAGATTAATGGTGGGAGCTAATATGTCAAATGATGTTAAAGTAACTTATATTGGTGCAAAGCAAATGACAAAATGTACCAAAAAGCGTTTGCAGCGCTGTCAGTGGTACGGGCGTCCGGCGCGGGCGCACTCGTAATCATCCAAGTGGGTTAAGGTTCCATCAAGGATTTATTGCGGCAAGTCTCCGCTCCAAAACGCCGAGCGTTGGTTACTATGAGCTAACTGCACGCCGCGCCGGTTCCGCTGCATTTGTCCATTACAACCTTTTGTTATTCCGCTGTTTTAATGTTCTTTCTCAATTAACTTCGACGTTCGGTCCGTCAATGTCTGGATGATGAACAAGTGCAATTTTTTTTTCACGAATCGCTCTATTTGCTATACGTTCGCAAAAGTCTTCCATTTCATTCACCTGTCAGCGACAGTTACAACGGCCCGACACAAAGAGAACCTGGACATCTTTTGTTTAATTAGTGTCGGACAAACAAAAGTAACTTGATCGTTAGGGGCGTCCCTTTGTGCCAACACTTAGAGAGCGTAACTGTAGGAATAATGAAAACGTCCTTTGAGAGGCTTTTGCAACTCTAAAGTGTAGTACAATTGAGCGCAAAACAAACAGGTTAATATTTCAAAACGATCCAGATGTATTACAAAATTTCAAAAGCGGTAGCACACAACTGTTTAGTAACTACATGGTCGATTCTTTCACAACTCGCATCGCAGCGTCCGGACCACTCGATTAATTGTTTCTAACCTACAACATCGAACATTCCAACTCTTTTGTTTCATACAACAACCATTGTAGTACACTTAAGGATACTTCAGCTTTGAAATTATTGTAAAACACTTTTTAATTGCTTGGACATATTGTAAATCATAATAAAATCACCCCTTCGCAGCTTCGGTTTGAAAAGTTTACCCTTTCAAACCTTTTTTTATTTTAGCGAATGTACAGCTTTTGGTGATTGCAATTAAATGTACCCTTAGTTATGTAAGAAGTCGACCTCGCATTTAGTCAACTAAATTGGATTTAAACATCTCTTTAAAGCTGTTAGCAATAATTGAGCAAACATAGACCTCGAAATTCGCAGGCCTATAAATGGTAGGTATGTATATAGTAATTCCACTGCTTAATTTGTTCCACTATTTTGCCTCTACTTAGTACGGTATCCTTAGAAATTTTAATTGAAAGTAAGTCAAGCAAGAGGTAGACATAATTAGATAATTATGGATTTTTCAATTAATAGAATCCCATTTTGCAACGTCAGTGTGAATGACAAAAAATGATTGATTGTGGAATTTAAACTAAGCATTAGATGCACAAAGGTGCGAGAGCAGAGATCGGTGCGCGGGAGGCACCGGCAGATGTGCGCGCACGCATTGTATCTGTAACAAAGGCAGGTAGAAACCTAGAGGACGTTATCGAGCCATGTGCTGCGTGTCACTTTTTCATATCAATATATGTTTTACGTAAAAATCCAAAAAAAACTTTAATCTGACCGAACAGATGGCCGAGCACATGTCGGTATAAAAAAATCTGAATGCGAGATTAAAAACCATCATACCTACAACGACGAATTTAATCATGAAGAATATATGGCCTCGGACAGCCCACTTTTACGCGGAACTACTCAAAATTTAATTTCGACGCCAATCGCGAACGCTTTGTTTTGCTGCGTAACTATATTAAATTAATTACGATGGTTTCCCTTTGTTACAAAAGAGAGAAACGAATTGAATCCCAGTTACCAAAAATAATAACGGCAAAACCAATTTACTCTGATCGCGTAATATCCTGCCCGGCGCATTTATTGAGCTCCGCAGAGTTTTCAATGAAATTGTTTTCCGTGCAAATGTTTGAAACCATTTAGTCTTGCTAGCATCTGCCGCCGACTCGTATAGACTTTAAAAACAAAAGCTAGTTATGAAAAGACCAACAGAGGGGACTCTGAATACTATAAAGAAAGGAACGTTCGAAAAAACGGCAAATATTGACCTCGTGGCAGATGTCGAAATCCAAACTTTGGAGCTGTAAGTGCATTTGAATAAACATCGACTCTCGATAGTAACTAAACTCTGTTGACCTTCCGTTGTATCGAGTATCGGGCCGTGTGCATGCATTTCAACAGATAGAGTTGTCATCACGTGTCCAAACATACTGTTTATGTACATCCATTGTTTCTTTTAACACGGTTCTGTTATAGAGCAAAGGTGACACAGCGCGTGGCAACAAAGGAATGCTTTACTTGTAATTGCTTTTGTTAATGAAACTACGCCGATGTGCCGTCGATTTCAAGACCCTCTAGCAAAATAACATATACCAAATATAGATGCAGGGCTATATACCCGAGAAATTATTGGCTATTAAAGTCCTTCACGAGATGCCAGATTTACTGAGCTAACTATAGTACTTTGTCAACTCGAGGCAGAGGAATTGCGACCCTGTTATTAATTCGTGAGGATCCTTTTGAAATGACAGGTTGGGGAGAAATATAATTCATTATTGTCTGTGTGGAATGCGAATATCGAACACGTGCGTGCAGGTAAACTTCTCCTTACATGTGCAACTCATTGTCTGCTCCAAAAAGGTGTTTTCTTAGTGTATAGGATGAATCCTTGCACAATAGTCGGTAGTTTCTGTCGTCCCATCATCGATTCAGCGAAGATATGGAACGAATAAATCATGCGTAGGAGAGGAGTATAATGGCTGTATTTGTTTACAGGAACATCTGTTCGTGTTGGATCGTGAGGAGGGTATAAAATTGGCAAAGTCCACAAAAAGTCGTCATTGTAACTCGCTGCCTCGGGCAATTGTTGGAAGATCAACCCGATACGAGAGACAACAATACAATTTGGAACACCTTGACTTTTTTTCTCCAAAATCCTGAATGAACGTCAAGGTACTGATCTTGCTGTAAGGTTGTGTTACACGAACACGGACCACATTGCGGCATACCGCGACCTTACCACGTTATCTGCCCATGATAACACATTGCTGTGACCTCTAAAATGATTAGGTGTCTCGTAGATAAGGCCGAAGTACAATGACCGTGTCACAATACCAAAAAATATTTTTAATAGTCATTACGGTACACTACCGTTTCCCATGATACTTGAACATTTTTTCATCATTAGTAGGGGAGCATATGCGCATGAGTTTGATTCTCAAGCACTCTCGACTACCGGATGTAACGGGACCGGAAACGGACTTGAAATAAAATAGAACTGCACAGTTTACACGGCAGATGGCCGACATTGTAGCCAGAGACAAAAGAAAAAGTTAAAAGTATTAAAAATAAGTGTTCACCGTCCGACCACATGGCAAAGGTATATTAAACTCTAATTATCTCACAGCCGGCGAAGCTCCGGGGATTTTAAATTGGATGGTGTGGTGTCTTGTCTAGTTAGACTCGAAATGGATGCACTGTAATTACGTAGATGCAATTTTTTGACATTTATAAATTATAAAACTACTTTTATGTTGAATAATTAGATCGTAAATTATCTTAACAACGGGTAAGTAAGCCATGTAATTATCGAGAATAATATATGCAGTTTTATTTTCAGAGGGGTATTTTGTTAAGTCTTTGAATTTAATTATACAAGTCTCATATAAAATTCCAATGCAATGTCACCATTATACCATCCTGATGAAAGAAAATAATCAAAGAAGTAATTTAAGTGAAGTTATTTCAAGTGGAAACTAGTAGCCAATATAAATCGATATTGCATAAGAACGTGATATTCACGCGCGCAAAAAAGCCACATCTTCAAATTTATTACGATTTTCCAGTCTCATGTCACGTTTCTCACGCGTACGCGCTTCCACGCACGCTGGCAATTAGCATAGTATATCGAATATTACTCATTATACTAAAATAATACACGTACTATATTCAGGGCAAGAAACGTTACGATTTAAATTTGAATAGTGTTCTCTTGTTCCTGGTTGGGCGGCGCGGCCGAATGGAAGGCGGAAGAGTGGCGCTTGCGCAACTGACATTGAATCGAGGCAGTCTTCGGACCGAGGCCACCCGCCCGATTTGTATACATACATATGTAGTTTAACGATAATTTAATTACCGCTTTATCTTTTCGTACCGACATAAATTTTTCCTTATTTATTAATTATTTTTATTTATTTATTGCATAATGTACACTCAGTTACAGACTAGTTACAGATTACCTACTAATTACTTTAACGCGAATTAGATGGATGCGTAAGAGGAAAACTGCAAGTTGTGTATTATAAACATTTCCATTATACGAAAGATTTCTCGGTAACAGGATGTGATTTGTAACAACACGTTTCGTTCGAACGCGGAAATTTTACACGAGAGTATATCATGAGAGCGATACGTATCGTTTGTTTTCATGTGTGTTTTCCACCATCCTGTTGTTAATTGCAGCCGTGTCGTCACCGCCCCTGTTTACCTCGTGAACGATACTAAACAGTCTGATGTAAAAAAACTATGCCAGCGCTTCATTCGTAAACAACTCAGTTTTTCAATGAATGTTGTAATAAAGTACGATTCTACGTCATTCAAGTAACGAATTCGCAAGTGTGGGTGCTAATTTCAACAGACTGGCGGCGGCGGCAATGTCACCGTCACGTGTCATTCACCAGCAAGAAGGTGAATAAAGTCAATCATGTTATAAACATTCTATGGATCAACTAGCTGATAAATGTAACGCTTTACGAGCGGGATGCGCGTTTGCAATGATAACTTTATAAAAGAGGACGCTTGCTCAGTGAGTTTACTATACAGAAATCGACTATCTGTCCTATCTCGCGCGTACAGGCAAAGTTGAAGAGATCTAGTGATTATGTGGCCCGAGGTGCGTGGCTTGTGGCGAGTGCATCGGTGCCGCATCGCTATCGCGGTGTCGCAAGCGGCAGTGGCCGAGTGCGGGGTCCGCGCGTCCTTGGCCGCGGCTCCACCACGCCGATACAACGGTCCGGCGAGCCGGCCGCGGTGCGACCGTGCGCAACCGCTTCCGTGTATCGTTTACGTCACAACACTCGCAGCGAATAAACAGTATTGGAATTCATACAATTACGCATCTAATCGATAGCACGCGACGGAGAATCATTAGATGCGTCACTCCACAGTATCCCACTCGCGGGGTAATTTTGCCGCTCTGACGTCAATGCTACGTAGCCTCGTAGCGGTTGCTACGGGTCACGTGCTACGGCCTATAAAGCCCCCGCACAACCCTCGCGTGGGAAGGTTGCTACTTTAAAAAATGTAGAGCCGAATAACTGGGTGGGCGGCGCTCACGTTTCTCCCAGTTCGAAACAATTTTCTTCGAGAAATTGGATGAATTGTGTAATGTGCGTTTTGCATATAAATTGCTTATTAACCCCTAAAGTATCTGCTTACGTAAATGCGACTATTATTATTTTATTCTGCGACAATCGGCAGAGAAATTAAACTGTTAAGTTACGCACAGGACTTATTCTTGCAACATTCATGCTGATTAAATGAGTTCAGTACATGATAGGTTTGATTGACACAATCCGTCGCGAGGCAAGCGAGTTCACAGTACAAGCGCGTGAAGGGGTTAATCGGTACACGTGAATTTAATGTGTTTTGATCATATCGTACTGATTACATCAGTGTTGCCAATGTGCGGGGCGTCGACTAACTGCGCAAATTGTCGTAAAATCTGTACAAACATATCGATTCTACAAAGAAAAACAAAAGTACACAATAGTGTCGCTAATGACGTACGTATTGTCGTACGTTTTATAAACGACGATGACTTCACGACGATAGGGGATCATCACACTGACACAATGTCACGACCCGCTCTCGGCGTTCAATTTAAATTACACTTTAATATTAATAAATTAAGATTCCAAATCGCTTTGAGATAGCTCGCCCGGTATACGTGATATGTTTAATGACACGTCGCACGCAGACAGCGGTCAAATTGTTTTATAATTGATTAAATATCGCCTTTGTGTATTTTTCTTAATGAAGTTTTTGGGTACAAATAAGGCAGCAAATTAATTTATTTAACCTCGCGATAATAGAGGTCTGAATATCAAAATATTGCACAAAATAATTGATTTGACATTGTCCATGCATGTGCAATTATAATTTAAATTTTGAGTGTGTCAATAAAATAAAAATTAAGTTTCATTTTGTCAAGCAACAATCAAATGCAAATTCTGAAGTTACGTCAGCTCCAAAATCACAGTATTGTTTGTCGCTTTTGGTTACACAAGAAGTGACCGCGAACGGAGGTCGGATCCGTTCTCAGTTCTCATATTTATTATACGTATTCTTCAATCTCGAACGCGGCGCGGCGTGCTGCGAGGCCAGAACCACGAAAAGAGTACCGTTTCGCAACGCAACTCAATTCAATGTCATTGTAAACGTTCCTGATAACTGAACGCTGTTCCATAGTCGGATACACGAACAATAGTAAGACCTCAAGACTATTTTAGCTTGCCTTGATTGTTTTTAAATCTCATTAAGCTTATCAGAATCGTGTGATAACAACTTCCTTTTCAAGTTAGTTATTATTGTTTCTACATGATCCTAGTAATGACCACATATTGCATCGGTCTGTGAACAAAACATGTTATTTATAAATAAACTTCCAATGTCAAGTGTGTCGCAATTGCAAACAGAAGTTATGAGGTCTCGTTAGCGGTTCGCTAACAACCCTAAACGTGCGCTTGCTTACGTAGACACGAACGAAAAAAGAAAAATTACAAGCCCATGACGTAGAAGGAAAATCGGAAAATTTTACAACGCCGACTTAGATTGTGATCCTTAAAAAGTCAAAAGTTTGGAGTTTATTTTTCTTCGTGTATTTTCGTCACGTGAATCGTTTTGGCAAGTTTGTGTTCGGCAAGGTGTTGTAACTTTGCCTGGCTGTGTGTGCAACGCTACGCTTGCGTCATTTCCTCTTGTTGACCGTGAACCGAGTTACGTCAGCGTCAGAGTTTCGGAACGAGATTAGGATGCTCCTACACTTCGTATCTAGCGAACGATCGCCCCGGACGCTCCCACTACACTTTTATAATTAGAACCTATGAGAACATGAACATACAATCATTCAATTCAACATTTTAGACGAAGTTCAGGTTGGTATTTAACAAACTTAGTCATTAACGTTAGGAGTGATACGTCTTCGTAGTTCCAAGATAAGCGTAAGTAAATGACAGCATTTAGGGGAATTTGTGAGTGACATCATGCAAGCCTAATTAGGTACCATATTAGTTGTTTATCTAGGCGAGTAGCATTAGTACGCCACTGGAATTGTGGAAACGATAAATGAAGGAAGTTTTTGTTACGACTTTATATATCAATAAGGAAAACGTGTAATATAATAACATCAATAACAGAACTCGTGCCAAAAGGAAAATAGATTTGTTTACACTAAATCTTACACCAGAGTTTTCGTATAAAAATAGACACTCGTTATTTAATAATTTCAGGTGTAATAAAAAGTACTCTACATAGTTAGATGGATCAATATTCAATGGAATGGTACAGTGATCCAAAATTGTATTTGTTACCAATGAGACTACGACCAAAACGGTAATTTAACATTATAATGTAGAGGTTAATGTATCAAAAAATCGTGCCAGTGCAGCAAAACAGGAAGCCCGTGGGATATACGCCCGTGACTGGCAAGCTAATAGTAATAATGACTATTGTTTTTAACCGCAT
The DNA here is from genome assembly GCA_949152455.1 of Lithophane leautieri. Lineage (NCBI taxonomy): Eukaryota > Metazoa > Arthropoda > Insecta > Lepidoptera > Noctuidae > Lithophane > Lithophane leautieri. The sequence goes on along the minus strand of OX424462.1, from coordinate 4,772,047 downwards.
AGGGCACTCTAAATAGATCTACTAGCATTGTGCTGACTGCTGAACTTACTTGCATAGCAGTCATTTTTGAGTGAATAATTAAAGACAAGAAAATAAAAATGTATATAATCAAGCGCGCGGCGGACGGCAAGTATTTTTAGTGGGAGACGAGTCAAAACACAACTGCAGATTGAGGGTTAATCGTAATTCTGGCCAGCGCTCGACCGGTTTGGACTTGCTTTTTATTCAGACGCCTGCATCGCAAGATTCGCAAGGTAACGCTCCGAACACAGGGAAATAAGCTAACGAATAAATCACAAGCTTGTCAACTTATTCACTGGTAAACATGGCAACACAGAGGTTGTGAACTTACAAACAAGTCGGATATATTTTAGGAAAGTGTGGGCGTCAGTTTACGCGAAGCATAAATATTTGTAAGGATATCATATCCCTGTGTCTCAGTATGTTTGGCTACGCGCCCCCGCTTTTAAATATTTTGCGCACTAACCTCACAACGATGTACTACTGTAGGTGGCAAAAGAATGATACTGAATTAAAAATAAGGAGCATCCAAATTGCCAACGCCTCCGTTTTTAGTTTAATAGAACGAACAATATTTTATTTTAGTAATGGGTTTGTTGTAAAACGTGTCTGTACCACGCGAGTCGGCCCACGCGCTGTGGGATCAATGTGTTTGACAAAAAAATAAAAACAAAAACACACAAATACTGCCAGCTACCGCACAATCCGCACAACAAGTCTGATGGCTCGCTAAATTGAGTGTCGTCTGCAGAATATCGAAAGTTGTTGAACTTTGAAGCGAAACAGGAAAAAGCTGACAGTAAGCGGCAAGAACATCTCAGAAGATTTACGATATTGGATCGGTAGCCGGGGTCAGTCGCCTGCACCTCACTTCAGCAGGAACTCGTATGAGCCTAGTATGATTTTTCGAGTTCCAAGTAACTTATGTTCGCTTTCTCTCGATCACCGTTTAATATTTTTATTATTGCAGATTGCGGACTCGTTTCCTCTGCATGCACAACTAGGCCCCGGTGCTCGCACCATATCTCGGTGTTGCTTTTATTTTTGTTCGTGCGTTGGCGAGTGTAAAAGGACTCCGGCAATTAATGCACCTTCAGGTTTTGTATGTTTTTGTAGCGCGACTCGATGTTATACAGTTGGCTGCCAGAAGAATAGCGAATTTATGTTTGTGTAATATAGACCTGGCTACAGCAACTACGTCTCAGCTCAGGATTTATAAATAAACTGCATTTTAACTCCCAACTCAGTTTGTAAATAAATCTTTACAAACACGTCTAAAATTATCACCAATTTACAAAGGCTTTAATAGGTATGTTCACCTATTTATAAAAGGTATCCATGGAGTTTAGATTTAGGAGCCATGTTAGGGTACGTATTTTTAGCTGCGTAGGGTGCGAGGCTAGTGACCCGATAGAAATTTCCTATGATTCATCCCCGCACCCTCCATTGTTACCCTCACATTTTTAACTTCCCTCTTGGGTGACGTCATCGAGTGCACTGCTGTTTTGTGTGGAATTCATCATCGCTCTGTCACGTCTGATTCATTGCTGTACCGAGAGTTTTATCTTTATGATGACAAAGGCTGAAAGTATTTTTAAATACCACACATCCATTGTTTAATGAAAATAGGTAAAGTAGGTGTACTAGCCTCGTCCAGTATCGAGGCTCATTCTTGAATTGAACAGGTTCATCGAACCCATTGCCGTTTCGTACCGATAACGTGTTATCGGTAAGAGTGACGCTTTTGTTGAACAAAAGCATTAATTGTGTATCAATGTATTTCACTCGATTAAATATAAAATCGATTTCGTAAAACCCCCGTCTTTTCGAATTGTTACAATTCCATAAAATGTTGTGGTCATAACAATAGCGTGTCGGGTGATGGTTGTATCTGTGTTGTGTTTACGCTGGATGATTTTGGCGGTCAGCGACCTTCGCGACGCGGATGCGTCCGCGGATAGCGACGGTGACGACGCCTCCAAAACGACGTAACACACGAGCAGGTTATAAATGTAACCGACGCAATAAAAAGTGCAGCGCTGAATAAGCTTTAGAGCAGCTCCAAGTGACGGAGCTTTGTTGCTACCTCGTTAAAAACTAATCTCAACTCGTATGGAACCGGACGGAACGACGGAATATGGAAATACAGGCAGGCGCGTGTGTCGACGGTCACTGATTCCACCTTCGACATAACTTGGTTCTCCCTGACCGGCCATGTGAGACGGTATTCAAGAGAGGGCGCAATTATACTGTCTCGTCCCCATTAAATTGCTGGCACGTGCATATATTTTTTTGCCTGTAGTGCGAAGTGAATGCACCCATCTCTTGCAGGGAGCGGTCGCGTGCGCCCGACCACCGAGAAACTTTTTGCAGAGCTTTTTAATGGCCGTGCCTTATGCTCCCTTGTTCCCGACTGAGAAGGTTAAGTCAGTTCAAGTTGCCTTTATCCGGCGTTCTCGTCTCTGGCTGGAGTCACGACCGCCGCCCGTGAGTCATCCGGTGATATCATGACATGACACCACCGTTGTTTTCCATGAGATATGTGGAAGGCGAGCTAGATTACTAGCACAAATGGAACGCCATTTTAGAGTAAAATTAATTAAGAACAAGGTGCTTCGGCGGAAGCGGCACTTGAATTGGGATGTTATAGAGCTGGTCAATGTCAAATTAATTTGCATTGTCCTTGACATTGAACGATGCTATTTAGCACTGTGACGCGTTTTGTTCTACAGAAAATATGTACGAAAGAACGTAGAGCAATTTCTATATGAATATTGTGCTAGTTGAAAACTCATTTTCTTATAAGTGGCACAAAGTATTTTTAAATATAGGTTGTGCAGATGTAGGCAAACGGAGCGTGTCACAACACACGGGCGTCGTATCGGCGGATAAGTGCGCGGTTACGCAAATCCGCAGATATGTCGGCGCTGCGCGGGCGCGCCGCTTGCACAAGGTTTCGCAGACCTTTGTTTTACGCAACCGGATCGATTTAATAGCTAGTCGTGCGTTTTCTCAGCTGTGTACCCGATAGCAAAATTAACGACGCCGAATTGAGAAATTTTACAAAATTATTCTAATAGTGACAAAAGGATAAAGTCGATATTGAAAAAGAAATTGTAACAAAAACTGGGAAGGAAGAGCGAGTTTCCGCCCTTTAGATAACAATAAACCTGTTGTGTATGTGCCCCCGGTTTGGCAAGGTGTACGTCAACACCTATCCATCGTCGCTTTGAATTCTACTGACAATCGGATTTACTTTTGTATGGATGACACCTATGTCCGGTAATTCATGACTGAGGACGTCGCTCACACATTATATTCTGTCCTACGAACAAGTAAAGGCTTTCGCTTGAGAGCATTGCACTATCGCCTGTGTCCGGTAGTCGCATCCGGTGTTTTCGTACCACCAAAAAAGGTGCGAACACGCGTTATTTATAGCCATGACGAATGCTTGCGTCGTCCTCGCCGATTCATTTATTTTCAGAATGAGGGAAAAGTGTAGGCGTCATGAACTCAACAGCATTCCGGGTTATTTCACGGTTGAGATGGCAGTCGGAGGATCAACCAAAGATGTCCGAGCGGGACTGTCTTGCTCATTCAAGGTGAACGATGAGTCACTTTCATAAGACTCGATATGGCATCAGAGTTTTTGAAACGCAGCAGTGGCATCGGTTCCGCACGATCGAGGAGGCGGCGCGGTGCGGCGTCGGCGGCGGCCATGCGACATTGGCACAGTTGCGCGCGACCTCACCACGCCGCGCTAGCCGCGATCGAGGCCGCGAATAAACGCCCCAAAACAAGAACCCAACAGTGCGCTTGAATTCCGGCACGCCTGAATCACGCCGTACAAATTAGCACTCGATCCGCGCTCGTTTTATCTAACACGAGCGGCCAACGGCCACACCCGCGCGAAAAATACCAGCTGCGGAGTGCGGATGCCAACTACGCAGTGCAGAGTCAGACGCTTAGCAAAATAAAAGGCCCGTTTCGCAAACCAGACAATAATGGCAAAGTAAAACTGCACCAAAACTTATAACTTATACAACTAGCGAAACTGACGTATGGTTATATTACCGAGCGCCCAGTATTATGCAAATAAATCGCTGTAATGTGGAGGTCTCTTGCACCACGAAGCTTTAGCAACTCAGTTTCAAAACGTTTTCAAAATAGTCAGCGTAGGCGCGCAGGCACACGCGGCGCTGATCGACCGCTGCTGAGATATCGGCAACTACCTCGAGGCGTTATTTGAGTTATCGTGTTGCACATCTTTTTTTAAATAATAGAGCGGTTGCGTGTTGGTCCAGTAATCATACGAATTGGTCGCAAATTAAGTACAAATTTGGAAGGAAATATTGTGAGGCGGTGGCCAGGCCGGTCGGCAAGTCAGCGGCATGCGACGCAGCGGCTTCTGCCGGGTGGCGAGGCGGCCGTCTATCGCGGACCAATTTGGCACATCCGCTGGCGAGCGCCGGCTCAGCCCGCACCGTAAATATCCCGTCCCGTTAAACACGACAGACGTGCGAATACACCATCCAGATGTATTCGTGGCGAAACAAGAGTCGACTTCAATTTTTGCAGTGCATTTTACAACCGTTTGGCAAAATAGATATTATCTTTGGGTGATATCATGTGGGTAGTCTAAAAAGCTCGTTTCTATGTGGATCCGCCGACAAGCAGAATAAAGACAGTAAATATGAAGTTACGTAATCGAATGCCGTTGGATCGTCGTCATTGTTTGCAATACATTCGATCATCCGATCCATCTTCTGAACACCGTGTTACGCAAAAAACCCGGGTTGTGTGTTGTTACCTGGTCGAATCATTCGACGAAGTTATTATTTTGGCGGGGAGTGGGCGGGATGCGCCCGAACAATGAGCTTGGGACAATTTTTGTACCTGAGCTTATTTGCAAAGGACCGAGACTACTTTGGCCGGCCGAAAAGGGGCTCCAGTCTGTCTGGTACGTTATGAGATTTAGCTAATGCTTTTCGACAAACCTGCGAAACAAATTAGATTTTTAAAGACACCATGCGGACAGCGGACAAAGTCTATTTTTGTCACGTGAATGTGTTTCCGCTTTGGTACATCCTGTCGGCAATGCCAAAATTAAGAATGCGTTATTCGTATAAAGGTAGTTTACAGTCAAACATCCGGCTTTCTGTCGTCAGGTCCGTGATGTCACCCAGCAAGGTGATTTATTTTTATACATTTTGTCGTTAGTGTTTTCATTTTGATATTGTGATGGGCATAAGACATCCTTCCAGGAAGTATCCACTATCCAGTATTAAATATGTGTCTCGTCATAATAATTGGACGTTTGTGACGTATTGTGTGCGTGTTGTCGTAGGGCATGAGGATCGCTACCTGCGTTATCGCGGCGACCTCGTTTTCCTCCCCCAAGGCCCGCGCCCGGATACACCGCCCGAGATTTCTCTTGATAGTTTCTAGTTACACACGAACTTCTCATTTGTTATCTATTGTAACACTTGATATCAGAGAAAGTCAAATCAGCCCCCTGCAGCTGCTATCTCTTCGAAGTACGGTATGGAAATATATCAAGATCAACCAATTGTGTCTGGATTTAATTTCTCCTCTTTTTGGGTTCATTACAATTAGATAACACACATAAAGTCGTGGTAGTCATTGAAGTCTTGGTTTCTGTAACGTAAACATTTCTTTTCGTTTTAAAACATGGCAATTTTTTCTTAATTTTCATCTCAAAGAAGAGCAGGGCGAAATCTGTTTTCATCTCAAAGGACAAGAAAAACTACGGGCGAGAGTTAAGAAAATCCACTTCAAAGCGTCAAAGAGAGTGCGGAATCAATATTAATGTTCTTGTTTACCTTTGAGACGGGACGACGGCGACGGCGGTATCGCGGGATGTTGATCGTGGCGTCCCGCCGGATGACTCGAATTTGTAATCAGGGGTGCCTTTATATCGCGCCGAGACGTGAGAACGGAGGTCGAAGGGCGGGACACTTGCTCAAGTTGCACCTTCACCGATACACCATTCTCACGATTGCGAACAACAGCTGGGGAATAGTGACCGTCGCGACATGTGCAATCATTAGAATTTATTAGGGCTGGACAAGGTCAGCTGCCCGTTTATGTTAATAGGGGTTTGTTTGACCATCTGAATAATTTGATACGTTAACTCTGTATAAAGGATGTCCTCTGGGAAAGTGGCACACATGGTCATTAACTAAACGAAAGCCTCGGGTCACGGATTGCCAAAACAGCTGCCTACCTGCTTGACCTCACAAAGGTCCGTTATCATTAAGTAGAACAAAAAGCGATATTTCCGCTCCGACACCGGCACATGGCAAAACTGGAAACACATCTGCAATATCCTGCTTAATTTATATTAACGGTCAGACAAAACAGACGCCAGCGAGCGAGCGCGTCCCGTTTGCCCAATAACTAGTCTTTTGTACACGCCATGTCCAGCGGACATTATCGACGCTATTGCAAATTTGCCATTCAATGAGTTCTCTCTACGTTTTTGCCGAATTTAAATACATTTCAGAATCAGACGGTCGGTGCGGTAAAAGTTTATCTGTACTGTTTAGAGGTTCTGTGTAATAACCAAAAGTGAAACATTCCGGCTTTGAGAGGCAAGTTCGGAAAAGGCTTCTCAAGTCTCGGCGTACTCTGCTATTACGCAAAGGGTACAGCAAAAGTTTTTACATTAAAGGTACGGTCGCGGTGCTTTCCGTTCCGCATCGCGAACCGACGCTTTTGACAACACTCGCTTTGATGACGCCACGCTGAAAAGAGTATAAAATTTTTACCTTTTTCACTATCTGTCTGTCCACTCAAAAGCGGACTGAATTAATACTGTTGCGCAAATACACAGATGGAGTTCGTTTTGACTTTTGTACCGTATATTGCGTTTCGAACATGTTTGCGGCTAGGCGGTCATGTCAAAGGCATATGCGGATTCGCTACGTGAATGTCACTAGGGACGAGTCCAAAAGGTCAAAGAAATCATCATTGCAAAGCTTCAAGTTTGGGTGGGCGTACTGAATATTGTCTCAGACAGGACGAGTAAGATAATCCAATACACAAAAGGTTGGCTGTTGCCCCCGTCGCCGCGTCGTGGGAGGAGAGTCCGAGACAATTCTAACTACAATAGGCGAGATTCTGGCTTACAGTAGCTTTACGGTTTTAATATAAAAAGTAGTATCATACAATTTAACGTTTTTGTCAATGTTTTTTTGTTAACCTTTAGATTTTATCTGATGAAAATAAAGAATTAAATTAATGAATCTTATTAAACGGGCATATACCGAGGGTTTGAATACGGGCAGGTGAATAGAATTCATTTGAAATCTTTAAGGAATGTGGTCGTTAAAATTACGTGTTAAAGGGTGCATAAAAATTATTTTCTTTTTCTGGGGAGTTTCTCAGGATCACCTGATCGCATAAGGGCAGGTACCCGTATGAAGATTGAATACAACATAGGGGTTCGAAAGGGTGATATATTGCACGCCACGCGGCGCGGGTGGTGCGCAAGCGCATTGCCGCGAACCCTTGACCCGATTGCGGCGCGCGCAGTATTGTACGCAGCAATGACACCGTTCGCCTTGAGCCGCTAGCATTGCCGGAGATATTCGCAACAATGGAGGCCAGATAACATTTCAAAAGTTTGAAAATCCGCTGGTTCCTACCGGCCGACGCGAGACCGGCGTAATTAATAAACGCGTTGAGTAATCCTATTGTACGTTTGTCCTTTTATAATATTCAACTTTTTCAATACTCGTGAGTACACCTTTAACTTGTTTTGTTAGTCATACGACGAATGATTAAGCATAGAAGAGAGCTGTCCGATATCTTAAGGTAGATGCGCTTTTGGCGCCAGTGGCGCAACGTGTCTGCAATATCTACTTCAGTTTTATCGAGAACGACAACTAACATTTCTAGAGCGACACATAGTGCATGTGAATCGTCATAATGAGTGACTTGATAACAGTTTATAGCAGTAGCACAAGGCGATTGACTCACGGAGGAAACGACTCGATACTTAAATAAACTACAAAGAGCATTTCCGTTTCCCTTCCGACTTTTTTATTAACTTATCTGTTTTCTCACGATCGATCTTTACAGTGGGCGTTAGCAGTAAAAAATTACCGAAGTAGTAATCGATCGATCAATTTGAAGCGGCTCGATCGTCGCCGATATCAGTTGCTAAGGAACTGTTGCTTTAGATTTTTGGCAATGATAAAACTGCTGCAATAACATCTGACTTTGTAACCGACTCGGGCGCACAACATGATACGTATTTTATAAATAAATTGATTTTTCTAGCAGTAGTTTAAAAAGCACAGTGAAATAAAGAAAAGACTCACCTTTGAGGATCGGCGAAGACAAATTTTCTCAACTTAAGATCTCGCAAAACGATGCCTTGTTCGTGACACGCGGCCACTGTTTCTGCCATTTGTCTGAACAGTCTTCGAGCTTCGTGTTCCCGTAGCCGTTTCCTCGCCCTTACATATGAGTGGAGGTCTGAGTGCGACCGGGGGAAGATAAGGTACACTCTCTTATCACCGACTAGGACTTCGTGTATGGGGTTGACGTGCGGATGGCCATCGAGCCGATAGTGCGCTTGGAGTAAGCTGCTGCAGTCTCTTGACACCACCTAGAGGAAAATTGTAATATTAACACACCGATTCCACAAACAATTGTTGTGAAAGATAATGAAGTAGATAGTTCTGAATTGACTGCCGTGCTACGGTATTGATTTGAAGGTGCTTTCCGGGAAAATTTACATGTTTCCTGTGAATCCGGCCGGCTCCTTGCATTATTCAATTAATGACGTAGTGTTATTGGGGTCGTAACTTTTTTCCTTGTATCGTTGACCTAGTTTTTCGTCGCGTGTCATTACTGGCTTATTGTTTCATCATTTTCTCTACCTATCTAAATCCATTTACTGCGTTGAAGACAAGGAAGTTTTACATGTGGCTTCCCTGGTAACTCATTAACGGCATAATTATGTAAGAGTCTGTTAACTGCTCCCAAATTACCATGTATATTTTATTTTTTTACCTTCACCTTGACATAATCTTCCTATTATTTGACATTATACCTACAATTTAATTTCAACTCTTTATTTAGTGGATTTTGTGGCCATGATAATTATTCAGATTTGTTACAGTTGTAATGGCAATCATGTCATTTGGTTTATATAGGTTTTTATTTGAATTATCTTATTTAGCTTTTACATAGATTCTTTTCCATTGTGTGAATGTGAGAACGATATAGTGGACTGTAAAATTGGAGAACATTTTCTATTTTGTTAAAATACTTACCTGGTACTTGTTGAAAGGCCTGCACTGTCCTCCCATACCTAATCAGTGTTATTAAATTAATTCGAAAATATTATTTTTACAAGAGTAACCGTAGAGTTTCTTTGCCGGCTCTTCTCCATAGGAAACGACCAATTGGAACCGTGCACCTAGCTTGTAACGTTTCATAAGTGCCCATGTAGGTTTATGTGAAATAAAATATTTTGATATTTAGTTATTTCTTTGTTTAAAATGAAGAACGTTCCAGATCATAACAGATCACATTCCTATTTAAAAAAAATCCGTAGCTAAAGTTACCGTCCATGTTTGTACATTCAAAGGGGTCCTATTTCAAAGCGGCCATAATTTAAAAGCGCTTACTCTAATGTGGATAACGAGGTTGAAACATTTAGTGAATAGAGAGGCAGGCTAACCCTCCTTTGCAAATCTAGCCCGGTCGACTTCAAACAGAATTCTTGGGTGACGACAAAGTAGAAATCAAACGAAGCAGACAAGATAATTGTTGCAATACATTTTTCAATAGTGAATAGGCAAGTTGTCGGCAACGGCCACGTTAAGCTTTCTAGAACCGCTAGCGAGTCGGCTACATGGAATTGTACAGTTATTTTTAAATGAACGATTGCACCGATCCGTGTGTGCTAGTTGTACGGTGCTCAGTGCGATCGGCCACCAAATGTCAACGACATTGTGAACGCAAATTCCAAATCTGATTTCCCGACTCACGAATGATGAATCACGTCGCGTGTGTGGAACCATTTCTTTTTGACTCGTACTGTATAAATAGTTTGTTGGCTATTTCAGCGCAGTCACCCTAGACACAACGTCGCGCTTTTTCAATTTCTATTAATGCTGGGCGTTGTACGAAAATAAAACATGACCCATTTGTGGACGTGTTTGCGAAAACATGAGGTACTGATAAGAATTCGCAAAGTTGACAGAACACTTGATAATATTTGACATCGAACGTATTTTACGGGAGCTAACCTACTTAACTGTTATCAATATTTGTATAATCACAAGGTATGTATATCTATTGCAAAATATTTGTAGAGCGCACTCGACAGTGATGTAGCCACAATTCGGCTTTGACTCTCCCATTAACGATAACCAAGCTCTAAATCAAGCCAATTACAATGGCAAAGTGCTTCATACATAAAATAGGAATACTTAGATGAATTTCCTGTTCCATTGTATCAATCTAAGTCAAGTTGTTTACGCTTAAGGGGCATAACGAATTCGCAAGGCTTCATCCGTGCTAGGCTAAATTACAATAGTAGATTACCGTATAGGTATACGGCGGCTGTCTCGATTGTTTGCAGATTGATTGCAGTCAGCAATGATATGATTTGAGTACTACATTCTCAATGTAACAGCGCATACCAGGTTATGTTTGCTATACTCGTTTCAATCGACCTGTTAAGACAGCAATGAATAAGCGCTTAGCTGTTAACGCCGCTAGTGCTGTTGTTTCGTGGAGGGGGAAAAAGAGGGGGGCCCCTAGCCTCGCTATTTGACATTCGGCGATCGGCGCGTTATCAAATCGTCTATTTCACAATGTCAATGAGAAGGTCAAGCCTATTTTCGACTCGACCTGATGCGATCACATGTGACGCTACGAGTTTGAATTATCTGGTTTGGTTATTATGGATGGATGGTAATTTACTTTTTTATAATACAAATACAGTGAGACGGTATCACATATGATGAATGTGAAACATAAACGTGGCAGTCGTGTCGGCAATAGTCGGTGTTGTAAATACGCTCGGCGTTTAGCAACGATAACGTTGCCACACTTTAACCTTGCCAAGTTCTCACGAGGGAAGTGCCTATTCTGTGCCTTGACAATACCCGTATAGGCCTTTGTTAGTACTCCTATGTATCCTGTATTGCCTAAATCTAGTAGGCAGAAGCTTAGACTTGAAATAACGAGTTTTTAAACAAGTTTCTATGGCCTGTTTCATGATTCACAAAAGCCAATAGGATAAGGCTCTAAGAAAAAAACGAGTAATTTAGGAATGTTAGCCTCGCCTCGCGTAATGATACTTTACGAGGGTCGCGATAACTTGCCTAGTGTAGTGCAACAATTAGTGTGTTGTTAGCGTTATAATTGCCGTTATTGTTAGGTTATCGATTGCAAAAGTCGACACATGACATTGTAAAAACGGCGATGGCTGTGGCCTACAAGAGCGATCGAGCAGCGCGCGGGACCATGACATATAAATTATGACATCGGTTTTGAACAAGATGCTATGAACAATGCACGCGAGACTCATGAAAAAAGTACCATTGAAAGTTAATTATTGAATTATTTACTCACAGTCGAGTCATTAGTTACTACCAACTTACAAGGAGTAATTATTAAGAAAAACATGTTTGAGATTCTTTTCTTGGGGTAATATTACGTTTAATTATTAATATAAGAAGGCTAATGTTTTCGATACATGTGACGAAATAAATGGCTAAATAGAACTGGCTGGCAGAAGTCAGTCATGGTTAATATTTTGGTGGTTTAATAATTGCATTGAAGGGACACGACATGTGGGCATATTATTGAGAGCTCGGTTTATCTCTACATGGGGTCCAATCCCGTGGGATAGTGAGAACCCTTTACTAAATATTTTGCTAAATATTGCCTTTGTGAGTAATTATACCAATATGGTGTTTTGAGTTTGTTATTGTATGATTCTAATGGTATTCAATTACCAGATGTTTGATCGGCGGATTCTTGTTAACAAAGGGATTAGATGTAGGTGGAAGCTAACTAATTGACTAGCTAATTAGATTCGAGTACTAAGAGGTCGAACTAAAACAAGAGATTACGCACTATATCAATCAAACAAAGCCACGCAATGGCTGTTGAAACCCGGCACAATTTCGACACGGCCACACGTTACGCATCCTAGCCGCGTCGCGAGAAATAAAGATTGTTCATTCTTTCATCTCTTTAGCAATTCGAATTTTGAAAAAAATAAAAAAGTTACTGTATGCGTTGATTATAGTGATTTCTAAACTTTGTAGTATTGTTTGCCTTTTTATTTAGATTTTAGGTGCTTTGTTTGAATTATATAAATACAGATCATAATATTTAGGTGTACGTAAGAAAACACAAATAGAACCGATGCAAATTTAATATCAACATAGCTCGGTACATTTGCATAAACTTTTGCAAGTTTGTTCGATAAAGTTGTTGGACCCGAGAGCCAAGTTGATACCTAGGTACTACAGGTAGGTATTTATAGCGCAAGTTTACTGTGGCAAACAAACCCGATCTCCTCTACAGCATCTCGGTGCATGAATGTGTAGGTAGGTTTGCTATAAACTCGTCGCGGTTCCGGGAGTCATTGCACTTACGTCAGTATCTAACTTATGCCCTAGGAGCATTATAATGAAGTCTATAATATAGCTGTTGTCAGTCAGATTAAATAAGTAAATACTCACTTTACAAACATACTCCTCTTGCGTTCGCACATCCACACACCGACAAAGCGAGGAGCCCTCAACTTGTTCCAGTAGGAGATATTTTTCAGCGACGAGTGCCGCTTGAAACTGGTGTTGAGGTGGCGCCGGGCTAGACGGTGCCGGCGGGCTGGCCGGCGACGGAGCCGCCGTCAGCCGGTCCGTCAGCACCGGTGATTGTGCCCGCTCCTCCGCTTTGCTATCCTCCCCGCTAGCCGGCACCGGCACGGTCACGGCAGGCTTGCTCAGGCGCAGCGGCCACAGCAATGATGGTGATCCTGGTTCCATCACTAACACTTATCACGTCACGTTACACTTATGTTCACAAACACACACAAACACTTATTAACGATGAAGGAACTATGATGAGATGAACATGATCTGGAACAAAACGAAAACCACCTATTAGTAATTTCCCGTTTGTGACACTTGTAAATTCACTGCACCGGCGATGTTACAAAATTTGAAACAAAACGAGACAATCGACACGATTTAGTAACGTTATTTAGTAAGGGGAAATTACGAATAAAGTACGAACCTTGAAATGATTCGCCCTGAGTGGATATCGTACCAAAATTTGACTGTCCGTGGTCACGAACAAGTCGCTTTATTGTGTGAGGAATTACAGGAAGTATCTTCAAGTAATTCATGCACTGATAGACGGCCAATATTTTGGGCCGGTGTCCGCTCGGGTTGTTGTGAAACTAAACGAACACACGTCCTATTCTCACTAACGCCATTGCGAGACTGACGACGACGCTCGGCGAAGCCTCGGACCGGCAACCGATCCAACGTCCAATGTCGACACACCGTCAGCTTGCGTAGTACGCTACAATACGCCACGCGTTAAAGAGACGGAGCTATAATTGTATGTCTGTCTCTTTCCATAACACCGCACAAATACTTCAAAGAAAAGGAAAGAATGTGACCATTCATTTACGTTTAGCAATGCAATCGCGAACGTTTGTTTCAATATTTTTCACAAGAGCCAGGTAATATTATTACACATTTACCTTCGAAGATTTAATTAATTTACTATTAAAATATTGATATTTAATGACGATGACCATTTGCTTTAAATTGCTCTATTTAGGCAACCTGATAGTTTTAGTGACGAACATTTTTTTGTGTTTTGTTAGTGGTTGAGTTTATTGTGGACATGGATGCTAATTAAACACAGGTGATAACTTCTTGACTGTAAAGTTTATACGTGATCAAAATCATGTTTAGTTTTCATAGGTTTGCCCTCGAAGTATTTCATCATTTTCAGTCAGTGCCATTAGGTAAATGTTACGATCTATTTATGTAACTACTTAAGTACCTATATGTTAGTAGATAATGAAGTATCATGACTTCATACTAGTCTTGTATCGATCGACATTCGATATCTCTCAAATCCCCGCGGACTGCGTTAGACTTAGGCACTGAAGTGTACCTAACCAAAGTTTGTCCTTTAACTTAAATTACACGCGTTGTGTTGGGCAAGGCGATAGATAATTACTTGATACCGTACCTACTGATTCGATGAAGCAGAATAGGTTTGGCCACGTTAATTTGAACGTCGAATTGAATGTGTCAAATTTTGGCGCTCGTGATAAATTAATACTGGGACCAAAAGATATAAATAAATTAATGATTGACTACGCTATAGGTAATTTATTGCATTGTTTACGAGACTTTTATTAATCTATGATACCTATTAAGTTTGGTATCAATAACATAATAGTTAAAGTAAGGTAGTTTGTGCTGATCTCTCATTTTATAGGATTTCTGTACAATGCGAGGTCACCTTATACTGGAAATGTACATATAGCTTGATGTGTAGCCGTATGTACCAAGTGACGAGTCATAAATAAGTAGTCATGAAGTGGTGTTTATTAAATTACAATAGCCGGTTTGAAACTACGCAGTAAATGTGAACATTGCGAACACCCGGAATTAAATAAATAATTTATTGAATGATTTTGTATCATTTTGTGATTCAACTCTAACGTAAGATTGGCTCATATACTTTATCAAAATTCAATGCAAAGTAGGTCGCAATTTATACGTAACTAAGTAGTTCACAAGGCTACGCTCAAGTGCCAAAATAGGGAAATATAAAAAAAAAAAATCTGTTGACGTAATGGCCCAATATACTATATGGTATTATAGACACAAGCTGAATATAATTTTATTTTTATTCGTTTATAATCTTTACTATTCTTTACATACCGAGACTCCTCCGTGCCTCGGAAAGCACGTTAAGCCATTGGTCCCGGCTGTCATTTGTAGATCTTTGACAGTGGTTACGGCGCACAGTGGGTCGAAACTGATTTTAGTGACTTAGGGACCAACTTCGTTTTTTTACTTGTTTCTTTATGCAGTTGGATAGAACTTATTAATCTCGATGATAATTGTATTAATGTTTTTTTCCCTAAACCTTATACTTTGGGCAGAAAAATATGTTTTGAATTTTTTTTGTATGGAGCGGATCAAATTTAATTAAATTCCCGCTAAGTAGCGTGTGATCCCGCTTTGAAACTTTATTTTTCTTATGCCTTGTCTAGTCTACTCTCATTTGATGCCATGAACATGTGCATAAAGTTGCAACTCTGCCAAATAAATGGACCGAAAAAAAAGAAAAAATACATAGAATAAAAAGCTTCATTTTTTATTTTCGTAAGTTCTTTTAAGTTAAATTTAATATGGAATAATAAGTAAAAGCATGTAATAATACACATAATTACTTAGCAACAACAACAATACATTTAAAAGGTACCTAATTAGCTTAAATTTACTAATATATGTATTATTTAAAAATGTGGATATTTATCTATTAATTTCTATTTGAGTGTTTAATGACGTTAATTAGCCTAACCTTTTACTTTATAAAAAACAATGATTTTTCACTTTTAGCTATTACTGTCATGTTAATGAGGACAATTAATTAATGAGGGTAGTAGAAAAATTTGTAAACATTTGTTAGTCACTGGAAGTATAAAATTACCATAATTTATTATATACTAAATAATGTTCGTTTATTCGTACTACTACTAACATCTCGTGATTAGCCCTTTTTCGTTATAATGGAGACTTTTGTTATAATGAAACAATTTAGATTTATTTATGAATTTAAGAGAGCAGCTGAAGTCGCTGTCAGATAGTAAAAAACTCTTTCAATTCCTACAACATAAAATAAACGTGACCGAAGAGAACAGTGTTGAGCTCCAAAAATTCTGTACGCTCTTTTGTTCAAATATATTTTATTTTATTTTTATTTTATTTTCTTCGGGACAACAAAAAATTGTGTTATAATGCTTAACACTACTACATAGATTATAGAACATTTATGTAATAACGCAACCAGCACCGTTATCCACAAAATAATATAGTAAAAAACTTAGTTAGGTACAAGCAAACTTAAGCAAACAAAAGATTTAACTATTGTAATGTGATTTACACAACACTTAGTAAAAGGTGAGACAAACTTTTATCAACCGACTTCGAAACCTTAATGCTTAACACTACTACATAGATTATAGAACATTTATGTAATAACGCAACCAGCACCGTTATCCACAAAATAATATAGTAAAAAACTTAGTTAGGTACAAGCAAACTTAAGCAAACAAAAGATTTAACTATTGTAATGTGATTTACACAACACTTAGTAAAAGGTGAGACAAACTTTTATCAACCGACTTCGAAACCTATCAGAATTTAAATGCGTCCATTTCGGAGTAAGCCTCATTGGAACAGAAAACCTTCGAAGTCGGTAAGAATAAACAAGCAAATCTGTGCATTATGAGGAACTGTGAATAATTTTTTGACAGATATTTTTCTTGAATTGGGTAAGTGACAAAACAAACAAGTCAATATCAGCAAAGTCATCGTTGTAACTTTTCATAATACGCCGTAAAGGAGCTCGTTCGCCTGCGTTAGTCCTGCACGGCTTGAGAGCAAATAGACTATGAGTGTATCGCGAATACGTTGAGAACGACTAGGTATGCGAATATAAATTTGGTTTATTTATTGTTTGGTTTATATAAGTGCGAGATGGGAACGAAGTAGTCGCAAGTTAGCACAGTTTGTAAGAAAAAATGGTGATTGGTTAGAACGTACAATAAACTGGCCCGAAGGAATGATACCTGAAGCTGTGAACAGGAAAGGCTCGAGACTTTTAATACTGAAGATGTTGAAAATCTACCACCATCTTCTGCTGAAGCTTCGACATCTACATTTACACCACGAAAACCTTTTGAAGAATTGGGCTCCAGGCAAAAACGAAGACGAGTTGAACAAATTAACCAATCGCTTTCGTTATCCCCGGATGAACTGAAAGCTACTACAATTGCTAGTTTAAGAAACACTGGAAATAAGGATGTAGGAAAAATAATGAACCATTTGCTAAATCACTCCGAAGATCTAGAAAAAGTTAAGGAGTGTTTAACTACAAGTAAAGCGAAATTGAAATTCATAGATCCACATTTTTAAATAATGTATATATTAGTAAATTTAAGCAATTAGGGACCTTTTAAATGTATTGTTGTTAGTTGTTAAGTAATTATGTGTATTATTACGTGCTTTTTCTTACTATTCCATATTAAATTTAACTTAAAAGAACTTACGAAAATACAAAATGAAGCGTTTTATTCTATGTATGTTTTCATTTTTTTCAATCCATTTATTTGGCAGAGTTGCAACTTTATGCACATGTTCATGGCATCAAATGAGAGTAGACTAGACAAGGCATAAGAAAAATAAAGTTTTAAAGCGGGGATCACACGCTACTTAGCAGGAATTTAATTAAATTTGATCCGCTCCATACAAAAAAATTACAAAATACATTTTTCTGCCCAAAGTATAAGGTTTAGGGAAAAAAACATCAGGATAATTAGTATCGTGATTAATGAGCTCTATCCAACTGCATAAAGAAACAAGTAAAAAATCGAAGTTGGTCCCTAAGTCACTAAAATCATAGTTTCGATCCACTGTGCGGCGGGACGTCAGAAGCCCGAAAGTCTGACAACCAGTCTTGCCAAGGGGTATCGTATTAGGTACCCAGTTACTGGGTTGTGGAGGTCAAATACTTAGGCAGTCGCTCCACGTAAAATACTGGTATTCAACTGCATCCGGTTAGACTGAAAGCCGACCTCAATATAGTTAATTAGTTAGGAAAAGGCTAGGCAGATTGATTGATATACTTACATAATATATGTATAGCTGACTTGACCCTACAAACGTTGTCCTGTAGTTTCAATACTTATGTAGATATTTTATACAAAAAAGTACGTTCAGTTTTTCCAGAATTTGAAGATTTTCCGGAAATCTTTTCCAAAATTAATTTACGTAAGAAGAACCTGATTTAGAATATTTCGAACATATTAAAACAAAAATTTGCCAAATCGGTCAAGCCGTTCGAAGTAATGCGCTTGCCAACAAATAGCATTTCATATTATTATCACTACATATTATAAAACAAAGTCCTACGCCGCGTCTGTCTATCTGTTTGTTCGCGATAAACTCAAAAACTCCTTTTTCGATTTTTATCCTGTTTTCACTAATGGATAGAGAGGTTCTCGAGGAAGGTTTTTAGTATATAATAACCGACATCCACGCGGGCGAAGCCGTGGGCATCAGCTAGTAATACTTATAAAGAAAATTATTACAATTTCTTAGCTTACCTACCGAGATACACGGGCGCAATCAATCATTCGACTATGTCTTTGTTATCAAATCACTGTTCTTATACCACGTTTTTGTTTTTCTTTCTGTTAGTACTCATAATGACTCATAAATTCATAGTATTGCCATAAAGTGGTGAAATAAATCCTGGAACACTTACATCATGTTTATTTTGATACGACGCGACGCGGAAATAAAATTTATAATAATTCTTACTTATTATTATTTTATAGAATGAAGCAATATTTTTAAATGTTACAAATAAGCGAGTTTGTTGTTTATTTAACTGAAATTATACAGGTTTTAATAATTACCTAATAGCGAAACATTGCGCAAGATTTTTTTTTTCTTGTGCGATCATGTTAATTGAATAAGATGATCAATACTTCATCCTTGCTATGACAGTATTGAAAAATAAAAAGACAAGCCAATAGAAAAAAATAAAAATATGCTGTGTTACGCGCCAATCATCGGTTGCTTAGCAACGACAATTATGGCTACTCACGCTGTGATTGTTTGTTTATTTTTTCTGACCTCGGTGTTACTTGAGAGCACCTCTGGCTGATTCTTCTAAGGAGATAGGTCAGTAGTGTTATTCACCGCGTTAGGTACAATAAACTTTTAACTTTATGAAAAGGTCAGCAGAAGACTGGAAGGCTCAATAACTTCAGTAAGGACCTCGGACTCAGACGAAACGAAATAGAAAACCTCGTTATTCTATTTCAGTGTGTTGGATCATTAAGTTCCCTTCAAAATGGTTGAGCTAAATGGTGCTGATCCATGCGTCATGTTCGTGAACGGGCGCCATCAGTAGGGACTGGTCATCTCTTAGCTGCCACGGCTAATTTTAATTTTTGAATGGTTTTGTTCCTTTTTTATCTTTTTACGGACGCTTTTTTTTCTACATTGTACTCACATTTATAATTTCAACATGAATGATGTAACCAATATATTGTAACAATATTCTGATTTAAAAGAGTGTCCGTGGAGTTTCATGCCCGTTCTTCTCCATAGGAACCTACGCTTTGGAATGGGCAACTAGCTTCATCTTTCTGACTGACCGACCCCTTGACAATTCAAAAGTGCCTGTAATTGGTTTATTAGAAGTAAATGCTTTGAGTTTGAGTTTGTGTTTTTTTCTAGGTTTGTAATATTATGTTTGTAGTTAATTTGTTGTTTGTTGTAATTTGCAAATAGGTATAACTATTAGTAGACTCTCTGTTGACAAACAGCTAGGGGACTCTATTCAAGACGCAATGAAGGAATACAAACAAATACGTGAACCCTACGTGACCTCGATTCCGTTCCTTGAATTGACGTCTCACTTTATCACAAAAAAGAGCAATATTCCCATTTCATGCCTCGTCCAATGCGTTGTGGATTGAAAACTGCGAGCCCATCTGTTACACAAAGCAGTCAATGGAAGACGGATACCGCTAATGCATCGTCAGATCGATCGTCATGTTTGCACACGTTTGGTTATCTTGATGATTCAGCAGTCAGCAATCCGAGCGATCCTTTGTCCGCTCAACTTAGTCAGGGTTCACGCATTCCCGATCAATGAAACACGGGATGATGATTTAAGAAGGGTCTTGTGAACGTAATACATTAGTGGCTGCTTGCTATTTCCGGGGTTAAACTGGTATTTACACGACTAGAGTATATTTGTTTAGAATTTAACAGGGGCAGCTTATCCCGACGCGTCCCAAAATATTTAGTTACTTAGTTATTCCAATTTCAAAATGTGGAACTTGAAGGCACAGAAAAAAAAAACAAGATCCAGAGACTAGCATATTTTTTACTCATTTAACTGTAGATAAAATATAATCTACATAAAAATGTGGGATTTACTTCCAAGGTGAACGCAAAAACACGGTCAGACGAAATACGGTTTGTTTATAAACATTTCAGTAGTATTTGCAACTGATTTCTATGAATATCCATTGTGTAATAGTAATAAAATAGGTAGCTTTTCGATTTTTGAAGGTGGAATTTGATTGAGGAAATCAAACCATGAGATTTCGAGTTTTCCGACTAAATCCTTACCGTCCTTTTTTGCTAAGGTATATGTATTGCTTATGTATTGTCTGGCTTAGGTATATTTTTTACATTCATCCTTGACCAAAATATGGTGATTCACGATGGATTACAAACTTTAGTACTTAACTAAATTATTTTGCATTATCAATAATCAATTTTAATTTAATCAATTCAGCCTATCACTGCTGTCCTCTGCGGCGCTCTCCCAGACTGCTCCACAAAACCTTGTGCACCGCCTTCCGCATCCAATTCTAGTAAAAAAAAAAAATTGTAGGTAGTTGCAATTTACATGAGATACGATACGAGTTAAGAATGTAAGTGTCCAAGTGACAGACGTATGAGGAGCCAATCCAATTATACCACAAAGGAAATAAAAACCTAAATACTATAAAAAAAAAAACAACAGTCTTCCAAAAAAAACCGTGGCAAAAAACGAAAATTCAAAACCATAGACACCGACTTGCGGAATTTCCGAAATAAATGTAAATAACAGTGACAGGAACTTATTAAAACATCGTCCACGAAGACTAAGAGGGAAAGTTACGTCCGAACATATCTACATAAAAACATCAGAATTGAGAACCTCCTCCTTTTTTGAAGTCGGTTAAAAATAAACGCTGCGTAGTTACCTACTACATTTTCCTTAGAATTTAAACAGGAAAAGTTGAACATAATTTTAATATTTCTAGAAAATATTATGAAGTCAGTAGGTAAGTTTAGTAATTAATTGCGTGATATATTTTCCGGTATAAGGAAATTCGTAAGTTTAATACTTTGGTATAACTTAATTACCAATTAGGTATCTACTTTAATAAAAAAAACATTTAGTTTTGGATTTCGATTTGAGAGGTGAAAACAATATTATTAGTAGAACTTTTATTGTTGGCTGTACCAAACATTCTCATGAACCCGTAGGAAAAGAAAATATTCTATATTTTAAAATGTCGTGGGCCCGTTGTTAAATAAAGCATGAATTTTCATTTTTCGAGAACAATAGACTCGCGGACCTCTAGAATAGCCCGTTGCCCACTACGTTTTGTTGTGATTATAATAAATATAATTATTAAAAATCACTGTTGTAAAAATTATAAGTACTTACCGGCATTTCACCTCAGACCAAATAAAAAACCAAGACAGAGCGCTGTCAACAGTGACGTGAGGCCGGTTTCATATACATGTGTGCAATTAGTTTGTTGTGATTGTAGTGTCATTGTAAATGTGTGTGTGAGCGTGTATGCACAGAGCGGTGGTGTAGTTTTAGCATGCTTCACTGTATTTTTCGCAGCGCTCAGTATGTGTTTTTTATTTGGTCTGAGCATTTCACACATGGAAATAGTCATTCAGTAGCACCACTTGCTGCCAATGCAAACGCTATCTATGTATATATATAAAAATCAATTGCTGTTCGTTAGTCTCGCTAAAACTCGAGAACGGCTGTACCGATCTGGATAATTCTTTTTTTGTTGTGTTCGTTATTCTCAGGGGAAGGTTTGTACGTAAGGTTGGTAGGGTAGGGTAGGTACGGTAGGTAGGTAGGGTAGGTAGCTAGGGTAGGGTACTTAGTGCTACCCGTACGAAGCCGCGGCGGGCAGCTAGTCTATCATATAATTCTTCCTGCTAGAAATTCTGCTACCATTTCCTTTATCTAAAAAGAATTGCGAAATCCTGCGCAAAATGGTTCAAGAAATGTTTTTTCGCAAACCAGTCATCATGAGCATTATTCACATTATATTAGTCAGCATATGAGACCATATTATCCATGTTTCACAGACCTTGTATCATTTCACGGTGGTTTCCAATATTGACTAAACAGTTTGTAATTATGTCGCAATGGTTAATAATGTACCTTATGTACTAGGTAATAGGTACTCTTACTCGTTGACCTATCCATAAAAAGCATCTGTTACTATTAGGTAGGTACATACTCGTATAGGTACTACCAGCTATGGTGACTGTTTATTGAAAAATAAATGTTATTTATTCTTTGTTTTTTTTTTTTCTTGTCGTGTATTAAAAATTTAGGTAACCTTTTTAAGTCTATGGAATAGGGATTTAACATTTTGGTATTTATGTTTCTTTCACTAAGTATAATAATTATGGTCTAGTTATAGTTTGCGCCAAATAACCGTGGAATAAAAGTCGTTGACGCCTTCTACCAATGTATTCCAATATTTTAAAACGATACGAAAAAATGTTACGGTAGTGCCGCTAACACGATCTAAACAAACGTATCGCGGTACGAGGCGTCCTTGGTGCGTGCACGTGGCATTTTTTTTTTCTTTGCATTTAAGTTTCGAGACAAGTGGGGTTAATGACTTTTATTCCACGGTTATTTGGCGCAAACTATAGTAGCCTATAATCATGCAAGCGGACTACACGATACTTACGAAGTTTTCTTGATACAATATTTTTTAATTTTGTTCTGTTACCTATGAAAAATTCCAGTGCTAACCGACTTTCGTTGCTGACCGTACGATTGCAAGCATAGCTTTCCTTAATTCGGTTTTTACCCGACAGCAGCAATTCTATGGTTTGGGGAAGAACTAAGTACTTTCAGCAGGTATCGGTTGAAGTGATGAAATCAATGTAGGCATTTAATAGGTACACGGATACACGTTACCGTTAAGTGGGTAAGTGTTAATTAAAAAACATTGTTTCACATTGTTTTTACATAGCGTGTTTATCTAGGAATAGAATGAAGTCGTAAAAGGCTAATTACCTACTAGGGTTTGGTTTTTATAATTACCATGAATATTTTAACAGAGTACTTTGCATAGTTGAGCGAAAATATGAAGCAGTGAGTTAGCCATCAGGCGCGGTCCGGGGGGAGGTGTCCTGGGGGTCATGAACCCCTGACCCCCCCCCCCCCCAAAATCTTGGGTTGTGACCGCGCCTATTGGCTTCTTATACTGTACAACCTGTCTCATCTATGCATTATGATATAATTTTTTTTTTTTTTTTTTTCTCTTTGTTCGTCACAATCAGAGCACCTGCCATCTAATCTCTACACCACCCTTGGTTGACTGGTAGAGAATGCCTAAGGCATTAAAAGTCCGCCTTTGTACCTCTTTTTTGAGTGCGAAAAGTTTAAATAAATAAATATCCTCCAAAATGATTCAAGTTATGATTGATCCTTTTGCGTTCCAACACTTCTAAAACTGAAAAGCAAAAAATACAATGTATTACATCATTCGGCGAGATGATAATCCTACAATTACGCCGATAAGCCGTCGCAAGCGCGTGTCACTATTTTACTGGCTTTACTGAGCATTATTTGTTATCTTATCTATCTCTCGTACGAGACTTTTCTTATGCACATATCACCTTTCATTCTTTCTTTGCAAATGTGGCTGAAAATCCCTATTTTCATAGCCTCTTGCTAGCTTCTATACATATACAGCACGTAACAAAAACCCTGTCCGATCTGAAAGGGGCACATAGGCACTGCAATAACATTATCATTATCTATAAAAAGTTATTGCAATTTGAAATTCACATTTTTAGTGCCAAAATGACCCCAATTTCATTATAAATTAGCAAATTTTCTGCATATGATGACTTCTGGACACCTGCTAGACGACGGCCGCCCGCGCCCCATGTAATAACCTGGTAAAATACACAATTGAAAAAAAAAGGCGCCGATTTTTTTTTTCTTTTTTCCAAAAAAACCCACCTAAATAGACTCTCAGTTCAGTATGATTGTTAACAACACCCACACGGATCAGACACGGTTTTTGTTACACACTGTATAGTATATAATTATGATATTTAAATTAGGTATATTTTTACAGTTTTCTTTGTTTCAGTAATTACACAATCTTACCCAAGGTAATTTATGAAACTATTTAAGTCGCACGTTATGAGTAATAACAAATAATAAACTGTCAAGTCAAACCGTCACGTTCGCCTTCGCATGCAAAAACGGCTTGTTCCTCGACCTTACAACTTACTCGTAAGTTTGTCATCGCATAAGGAAGTGTGTGGCTCAGACCTTATAGACGGCACTCCTGATGAAGGTCACTGGTTAAGACCTAGCCACGCTATGACGTATGTGAGGTCAAACGCAGGTCCTTTTTCCTGGATTGATGTATACATTATACGTAAAACTGTTATCCGTGTTCTTAATTGTATGGAATAATTGGAGTTACCCACGGAATTATTTATCACGATTGGTTTTTCGTTTTTATTGACGTCTGTAGATGGTTATAATCCAAGCTGCCTGATACATTAAAGAGGTGTAGGCTGTATTTCTGGAAGTGACATTTTATTAAGTAGATAGAGTAACGTTTCGCCGATTTCACACATTGCACCATCATTTTTCATGACGTCATGACGAATGATGACGTCGCGTCGTCCATTTCCACGACTTGACCGTCACAACATAACATAAGTGGCTGGGCCCTTATGGTAGCATCAGGTTCACTTCATCGTAGGTTTTTATTCGGTAGTAGTCCAACTGCGACGTCGCAGAAATGGAAGTGCATTCGAGTCGAGAAGTCAGGTTCAATCAACCTGGACATAGGCTTCTCACAGGCTGCGTCAACACCCTGGTCCTTCGCCTTCTGCATCCTTCGTCCATTTAACTGGGGTGCGTCCCGCACTACGCTTGCTGATGCGCGGTCTTCAGTCCAGGATTCGTTTGCTCCATCGGCCATCGGCCAGCCCACTGCCACTTCAGCTTGCTTACTCTGCCAGCTATGTCGGTAACTCTGGCGAAATTGTTTTGCAAATCGATGTCCACTTGTATACATTTAATTTTCGAAGAAATGACGTGATTTGATGTATTACAAGTGTTTCCCAGTCCTAGGAAGCTGATAGAGACCACACACAGCAACCAACACTGTGAGTGACTGTGACGTCTGATCGAGTCAAATTCATGTCCATTATTTTCCTGTACTAACACGTAAGACTCGATAAAACGTTACGAATTCCTATTAAATTGATCGTTGTTGCGATTTCAATAAAATTATTTAAGTTTTACACCAAAACCCAGTCAGCTACTGCTTCTGATACCCACAAAATCTATTGCTTATCTAAATTAAGTACTTACCTAACTTCCTGCTAAACTGTCTGATTAGAGTGATAACAAATCCATACCGATACCTAAGTATTAGGAGGTATGAATTGCCAACGCAAATGCTAGGCGGGCAAAAGATTAGCCATTATAAAAAAAAATAAGTACTTAATGACAATTATTAGAGGTAGGTACACACGGCTACACATCAAGCTATACATTACCAGTTTATGATAATCTCTCATTTTATAGGATTTCCGAACAATGCGAGGTCAGCTTATACTGGAAATGTATATCTTGATCTGTAGCCGTGTGTACAGTCGGCAACAAGATAAAGTCGATCTTCTACAGACTGGTGGACCTTGGAGGGTGTGCGCAGGAGCTCCACAACCTGATCCAACCAACTCCCTTTTACGTGTTTTGTATTTCATGAACTGTGTCCAAATAAACGTTACTCTATTCTATTCTATTATATTCTATTCTATTCTACTACCGACCGGGCTACCTGATGTACTGCAGGGTACCATCCGCACTTGGTTCATATCGCAACTGTACTCAACTACTCAGCTCTTCTGCTCCACATTTATTATACGCACGGCCAAAGTGTGGAACCAATGGAACCAGACCTCATCCATCGCTTTCCATTCAGGCGAGGTCGAGATCAAGAGCAGGCCCAATATGCATTAAAAAATATTGATTAGTTTAATTATTTTATTGAAAATTAAATAGTAGGTAAATTATTAAAAAAAAAAAAAAAAATATATACTACACTAGGAACAGAACATTTTCAAAACAAATCCAAGTCTAGCATAATAATCAGCCTATAATGTTCCCAGTGCTGGGACAAAGGTCACACGGGCCTCCTCTCTGTGAGAGGTAGTGGGCCATTATCCACCACGTGATCCCAGTGCGGGTTGGTAGATGTAACATGTCTTCGTGTTTTGGTTCAATGACATGCCAGTTTCCGCACGATGTTGTCCTTTACCATTTTGAGAGCAGCGGTGATTAAATAATTTGCGCAAAGTAAAGCGCCTGGCAGGGTTCGAACATACTACCTACAACTCGCAAGTCGAGTCGAGTCGCGGCCGTTACCACTGGACCACCCCTGCTCTAAGTACCTACCAAGTAGTTTAATACATTACTAGCTGATGCCCGCTGCTTGACCCGCTTTTATGTCGGTTATTATAGGTATACTGAAACCTTACTCGGGAACCACTCTATTCATTGGTGAAAACCGCATGAAAATCGGTGCAGTAGTTTTTAGTTTATCGCGAATAGGATAACAGACAGACGCGGCGGAGTACTTTGTTTTATAATATGTAAGGATTATTATGTATTTTGGTATATCTAGGGACTTACCTATTATATTGTGCCTGGAGGCTTTTATTTAGTTAATTTATGTTTACATTTACTTATTTCTGCTTGAGTACATATAGTTCTCGTGTTTTTTTTTTTTTTTTTTGGGTGGTATATTGGCGTGAGCTAGCTGACATATGGCTAATAATTAGATTTATATTTTATGTTGCGTAATTTAAATGATTTTGCATACTTTTGTATAGAATCAATTGTTGCTAACTGAACAGACAGCTGTGCTGCTGGGGAGTTTGTTGCGCCACTTCTTCTTCCCAGCTAAAGCACTAGGAAGTGGTGAAAGGTGGGCGTTTTGGGGGACTGTCTTATGTAATTTTTACGTTCGAAAAGTTTTCATTTTCAGCCTAGTTTGAATAAATGACTTTTGATTTTGATTAAATCGAATCTAGTAACGACGCGACGTAAATCAGGTTTTCCCCACAGTACAAACAAATCCTTATTAACTTTTGATTAACACGTCACCACCACTCAGACAGTGACGTGTCACTCGTGAGGTAGCCAGTAAGAATACCTACAAAGTGTTCAATATAACTTGACCTGTGACGCGATTAGTAGTCGCCATTTTGAACTCTATTGGTATTACTCTATTAAAACTAAGGTTGACAAGCAATGTTCCCAACATGACGGCAAGGGACAAGATACAGTGAACGCTCTGTAGAATAAAACGTCGTTCGTTAATCCTAGGAATCATGATTCTATCATTACTGATTCATAACCTATTGAATATGCAACAATAGTCTGTGTCATCTATTTGTATTCCAGACATTTCTTGTAAGATTACCTCTGAGTAAGATACAAAATTTTCCTTTCCTTATGGTTTTACGTGAGGAAATCTGCATTGCTATTTTGTAACCGTCTCACCGTAAAAACTTAGGTGAAGTGGGCTTGGAGTGAGCTGTCATTGTCATCGTTACCTACTTATGCTAAGGCAGAGACAGTTCACTTCAAGCTCACTTCACCTAAGTTTTCACATGAAATTTTTACAGAATAGCACAACTGGACTTATTCAAACATTTAGTAAAATCGTAGCGAAGTCAAAACGACAAAGCATATTTTTGAAAAAAATTAATCTTACGAGGTTTGGGGAACGAATCTAATGCCTTAAATATAGTTTTCAGACCTTTTGTCCGTTTGTCTGTTTGTATGGATGTATATTTCGGGTTGGCGGAAAAACGGCTGAACGGATTTGGATGAAATTTAAGAAGGAAGAAAGAAAAATTATTTATTCTCCACAAGCAGAGCAGAGTTTTTTTCAAAATGAATAGAGTAGAGTCATATCAACACCACTCTCCCTTGAATTTGTATATTATATATATATATATATATATTATAGTAAATATGTATGTAAGTATATGTGTCATAAGTTTATAGCTTATTTATGTAATGTAAAACGTGTTTTATCTATAATGCATTATGACTTTTTTTTTTCTCTTTGTTCCTGTCAATCGGAGCACCTGCCATCTAATCTCTTTAACACCCTTGGTTGACTGGTAGAGAATGCCTAAAGCATTAAGTCCGCCTTGGTACCTTTTTTTTAATGCGAAAAGTTTAAATGAATTAACGCACATTATAAAAAAAAATTGTAAGACAAAAAATTGGCACAAGTACCTACCTAGAAAGTTTATAACATGGATTTAACACATAGGGTATCTACTTTTAATCTCTGTAGTAACCGACGAAAAAAAAAGGAGGAGGTTCTCAAGTCGACCTGTATATACACATTTTTTTTTTTTTTTTTAATGTATTACATACATAGTTCTGATGACACAACCACTCATCATCAACTCCAGGTCTTTAACCTGGAGTAACCCCCTGGAGTACCCTGGTGTGGATGGTAGCTCAAAAGGGAAAAATAAAAAACTTTTTTACAAAAAATTAAACCGACGAAAAAAGAACTGAAAAGCGAAAACTAAATAACTTTAATTCCGGAAGTCGGTGGCAAAAAACGAAAATTGAAAAGCGAAGGCACCGACTTCCGAAATTAAAGTTATTTATTTTTCACTTTTCAGTTCTTTTTTCGTCGGTTTATCTGACATCCACTCGGGCTAAGCCGCGGTCAAAAACTAGTAAGTACTTAGTTAATATAAGTCTGAAATCGCCAGCCCGTCTTGAGCCAGCTTGGTGATCAATGCTCGTGCCTTTTGTGAATGAGAAGAGGCGTGTGCCCTGCAGTAGGAGAATAACAGGCTGGTGTGTGGCAACACATGCGGGCTCAGAATACATCCCTGAGTAATTTTATCGTTACCTTTGCCAAAAACGCATTAATTTCTCATACTTATTCGGGTTTTCGAAAACACGAATATTTCCCAAAGTGTGGTCCAACCATTAAAATGATATAAAATTTTAATAAACCAGCCACAACGGTCATAATAAATATATTTTGTAAGTTATTGGGAATGTAATGTGGCTATTAGAATTCAATCGACTATATTGTTCAAATCGGTTTCGACCGGTTATTGTGTCAATTTCAGATAAGCAAAGTCGGCCCACGAACTGCCACTGCCGAGCCTTTATATTGTTTAATTAATTTAACAATTTAAGCAGGTATCGAACGTTTATTTATTATAACCAAGAAAATAATGTTTTAACACGTTAACGCCATCGTCATTACCTACATTACGCATGATAATTAAGTAACTTACCTTTTGTACTAACATTAGAAAAAAGTTGCCCAATTTTGTTGGGCGATGTCGCTGAACAAAATTGGGCAACTTTTTTTTTTCAATAAACTTTTTTTATTTCTTGTGTTCTTATAAACAATGAGTTTTTTCGTCGCGTAACAATCTGGCGACAAAGAGTTGAGCAATATTTCACCCTAAACACGAGCAAAACTTTCTCGAATATCGCTGAACGTCGTAAGACGTCCATCTTGTCGATGACGTCACCATGTTTTACGTCACAATCTTTGTTCTTCATGAAGCCACGAAAAGTCTTTGACGTCGGCCAAATTTGCGCGATTGAACACGCGACAAGAGTTGCCTAACGTTTTTTCATTCTTGCACAAGGGTTCTTGAAAGTAAGTAGTGTACACGACATACATTACTTACATACTTACCCTTTTTTTTTTTCTCGGCGTAGACCTCATGTATACCCTCGGTCTGGGAAAAACGAAGGGTTATGTCGGACTTCTAGCGCTTAAAACTCCACCTAGTGCCATGAGTTCCCCAACTCATGGAACTAGAAGGAATAGTGGAGTTGGGCATGCGACGAATGTACAAGTATCTTCCGGGTTCCTACCCGGAAGATACTTCTACATTCGTCGCATGTCTAGCGGGCCCCATCACCAAGTTCGGCCGATCCCACAACCGTACGTCCTCCCACTAAGGCGCGCATATTATACTGCGTGTCAAACCCTCTTTGAGTCTGACTGCTCGAGTGACGGCACAGCCAAAATTTCGCCTCTTCTTATGATGGGCTTTTTTTTTTTTTGAGGCTTTCGAAATCGTCATTTACTTCTCCCGCTCTGGGCGGAGCGGGAAGGCGTGACGGACTTTTACTGACTAAAACCCACCCCTGTTCCTTCAGTTGCCTATTGCCAAGGGTCCCGGTATCTCTTTCGGACATTCCCGCAACCCTGGCAGGCATCGGTCTTAGCGGACCCCGCCAATTGTGCTGACATCTCTTTGAAGCGCGCGTGGACCACAACGCGCCCTCGGCCCGGGTTCTTATGGTGGCCTGAGATCGTTATACTTTACTTATCTACACCAGTTAGACAGTGGATTTAGAAAACACGCATACCTACTTATTGGCGGATGGAACAGGCTACAGCTTGGCAAATTGTAGAAATTGAACTCAAACTCAAAGCATTTACTTCAATTAAATCATTTACAGGCACTTTTGAATTGTCAAGGAGTCGGTCAGTCAGAAATATGAAGCTAGTTGCCCATTCCAAAGCGTAGTAGGTACCCATGGAGAAAAACGGACAAGAACCTCCATGGACACTCTTTTGAATAAAATAAAAATATACGAAAAATTGGTTACCTACTTCATTCATGTTGAAATTATACATGTGAGAACAATGTAGAAAGCATGTTAAAAGGGTCCGAAATTATAAAATAAAAACAAAAAACAACTCAAAAATTAAAATAAGCCATGGCAAGAGATGACCAGTCACAACTGACGGCGCCCGTTCACGAACATGACGCATGGATCAGCACCATTCAGCCGATTTGAAGGGAGCTAAATGATCCAACATACGCGCCACCATCAGCGAAACATTTGACGTTTTCTTAACTGGAGACATGGTTTTTGCTTGACCAAGTTCATAGTCCACCATTCTCATCATCATCATGATTATTTAAACCGAAAGACGTCCACTCCTAGGCCTCCCCCAAGCACCGCCACTTCTACCGGTTCTGTGCTTCTCCTATTCACCGAATTCTGCGGCCCACCATTCTATTCTTTCAAAAATATCGAACGTTACTATAGGAATCAAGCGGCTGCGTTACCTTAGTTAGAAAGAAAAAGAAAAGAAAGAAAGAAAAAACTTTTTTTTGCGGTAAACATGACGCAAAGAAAGAAGAACAACTTCTGGGAAAATAACTTCAGATATTTCCGAAATACAAGCTGAAGTGGCAATAGGCCGGTCATATTAGCCGTGGAACCGATGACCGTTGGGGTAGACGTGTTCTTGAGTGGAGACCGCGAATTGGCAAACGTAAGGTAGGACGCCTTCAGGCTAGGTGGAGCGACGATCTTCGCAGGGTGGCTGGCAGCAGCTTGATGAGAGTTGCCGAGAATCGAGCTGAATGGTGCAATTGGAGAGGCCTATGTCCAGCAGTGGACTGCTATAGGCTGATGATGATGCTTTCAGAAATGTCGCTTTACATTAGTTCCCTATCTGTGTATGTGTAGCTTCTGTCCTTATTTTTGCCAAGCTAAGGCACAAAGTCTTCTCCAAACTGCATAAAGGTGAATAAAGACGTCATATGGACCATTGTGTGAAGGTAAGTCATCCATAGGTGACTAAAATCTGTACGTCACCTTTTGCCGTGATGTCATGTGGAACAATATCCATTCCTTTCGTATGACTGGGGCCTATGGCTTAGCATTTACAATAGCCGTACATGTTTGGCTGCTTACGCTATACTTTTTATCAGAATAGAAGCTGTAATAAGGTTAGGGACATGTCTGAGCGGAAAAACGTAGCGGAATTTCGCGGTAGTAATTCCGCTCTTCGTAGCAAATGAGATGAATGTTTCGAAAATGCCATATCTGGGTGGAAAAATCGCGCGCCTGTCACGTAGCGTGATACGCTTGTAGCGCGAAATTTCGCTGCGTTTTTCCACTCAGTCCAAAGTAAGTTTTCTTTAGCCCAAGTGGCAAGGACCAAAAAAGTAAGGCACAGTCATTGACATCGTAAAACTTAGGGCGTTAATTACCAACAGAATAACGTGGCGACTTACAAGTGTTTTTTTTCCTGGTTTTTATTTATTAACAACTAATTACCCCTATTTTAGAAAAAGATGTTGTTTTTTTTTATTTGTTAGTAGATGACCGACAAATGAAAACAATGAATTTCGTGACTAACAGACTGAATAGGTAAGAATAATTAGTTTATTTCGAGGTTTGCTTGTGTACTTACCTATTTATGACGCACTAACAGTTATTCTGGAATATACATTGAAATTCGAACCACGCGTTCAAATTATAACGCTATCTTTTGACGTTAATAGAACAACTAAAATTTTATTTAGATTTCGTGGTTATGTTTAGAATAGTTTTGGTTCTATATTGGGAAAACTTTCATAAATGTTTAAAATTGAACTGAATACCAGCTGTCAGTATAGGTAAAACAATGATTACTCTATTTTAGGGCAATTTAGGCTGATTACACACTGGTCGACAATACAGGAGTCAGATTTAAGACTCAGCGAACGCTAGAGAATTTTAAGCAGTACATAGTCGAACGGACAATCCTGTTAGAAAGTTGGGCGACCAAACCAACCGACTAAAAGTCCCTAGTGCGTGCAGGCCCTAAGATATCATCGAATGAACTAGAAATTCGTTTTATTTATGAAATTCCCCCAATATTTTGTAACTTTTCCTTTCATTCCAGAACATAAAGCCGTCAATTACAAACCAATACGTAACAAAGTACGAACGCGTTTCGGCATTCATAACAACCCCAAAAGCGGGAAAGAAACGGGAAAGCGGGGAAACGTGTTATTTTCTCTCATAAAACAACCCCTTACAATATCTTACGTAATGGAACAGCCCTTTTTTAAATACGTGCGACTTTCCATAACGTTCTCGAACGATTTGTATTACGTCATGACTTTTAATCATTTCTTGTGCTTGATTTGTTTGAAAACTGACGAAAGAATTTGAGATTTGCTCCTGCGACAGAAAAGCAGAGGAGGAGTATTGGATATACGATGCTGTGCTGGGGACGGAAGAACATGATTATAGTGACAAGAAAAGTGTTAAGGAAGAATGTGGATGACTATCAAAGAGACAGACCAAAGAAAGGATGATAACGACTCATGTACGCACGAAGACCTGCCTGTCTATTCTGTAAACACCTCACCGTGAAAACTTAGGTGAAGTTCGCTGTCAATCCCCAGCGTCAGATGGAGTGACAGTTCACTTTAAGCTCACTTCACCTAAGTTTTCACGGTGAGTTTTTACAGAATACCACCACTACTGCGCCGACCCCACACTAATTGGGATCTTCTTAACGTGTCGATGGTAATCTAAAGTGAGTCGGTCCAGAATTTGGTTAAGAGGTCTCGCCTTTAGTAGTATCCATCAGTTTTTTTCACGTGCAGGCGACAGAACACGCTGGAGACGATGTTAAGTGTCCCATTGTTTATGGAACAAGCAAGCATCACATTTACACTCCAGGGTGAAGTCATCTGTGGATGCACAAACAAATTGGGATATGAAGGATAACGTAAAAATACGAATATTTTTAAAACAAGACTCTAAGGAGCGGGACATATACAAAAGGCGATGGTGCGGCGCGGGCGTTGCGCCGCTCCTTTCATATTTTATACAAAATGTATAAGAGCGACCATAGCCTACCCCTGCGGGAAATACAGGCGTGATGTTATATCGTTTCTAACACATCTGTGTAGGACGGCTCGTCAGTACGTAAACCCCTCAAAACAAATGAGAACAGTAATTAAGTGGACGGTGACGTCATTCGCCCACGACGCATCGTAAACAATTGAAGAGTGACAGTTTCCTACGTAACTGTGAATATTATAGTGAACGGGAAAAAACATCGCCGCAATAAACTATAGTTAGGAATTGTTATGAACAGTTTTCATGCTACGAGTATATTACGTAAGAGTAATGAAAACAGGGCTTATTTATTAGAAAAGTGTGTTGCGTAATGCAACTAATGGAGACATTTGTAGGAATTGTTGTTGTTGTGGAAATCACATAGCAACGCTCGAAATCGTCCGGGGAAGTACCACCACTACAGTTATGTGGTGGTGGTACTTCCCCGGACGTTTTCCTTCACAAAGGACTCCACCATCAATCTGCCTAGCCCTTTCTCAACTATGTTGGGGTCGGCTTCTAATCTTACCGGATGCAGCTGAATTTTACAGGAACCAGTATTTTACATGGAGTGATTGCTTATCTGACCTCCACAATCCAATAACTGGGCGATACCCCTTGGAAAGACTGGTTGTCAGACTTTCGGATCGCTACGACCCGTAACGACTGTCAAAGATCCACGAATGACAGCCAGCCCAGGACCAACGGCTTAACTTGCTTTCCGAGGCACGGAGGCGTCTCGGTATGTAAAG
Source organism: Lithophane leautieri (assembly GCA_949152455.1). NCBI lineage: Eukaryota > Metazoa > Arthropoda > Insecta > Lepidoptera > Noctuidae > Lithophane > Lithophane leautieri. The sequence goes on along the minus strand of OX424462.1, from coordinate 4,737,413 downwards.
ATGGTCACTCATCCACGGACCAACCCCGGCAAGCGTAGCTTAACCTGTTGGATCGACCCGTGCGGCTGTTATCACTTAGCCACGACTCCTCCACAGAGAGCTGTACCATACAGGGTGTAAGGGACATGAACACGATGTTACCAGGAATTCAGTACATAGTAATTTTCATGACAAAAATCTGCTGCTCCATATATTTTGACCGTGTAGGTATTACACTTTTGTAAGTACGTACCTACTGAATTCATGGTAACAATTTTTTTTTTTTGCCATGGCCACTCCATATAATATCTTCATGTCCACTGCCGAACATGTACCTCCAAGAAATCCAATCTGTCATGCATAATATAAGGAAATTCTATCAATAAAATTGCTCTATTGTGCTCAAGAATTGGATTGTTGACCGCTGTAAATAGTTCTTTACCTGGTTTCAAATCGGTCAAGAGATTCTGAAATAGGAGTAACTCGTACGGTAAAATCACCATCATTCTCCAATTATTTGTCGTCGGCGCAACATGTCTTTATCTTCCATACTTCTCTATTAGTCGTCATCTCGGTCAAGGGCGGATCCAGGGGGTGGGGGGCACAGGGACCTGTGCCCCCCACCCCCAAACGGTTTAAGTAAAATGAAATCGAATCATCGTCTGAATGGACTGGCCTGAATGCATATTTTATGTCAAGACATTGCTTCAATGATGAACGCTGAAGAAGAAGGCTATTGTATCTACAGCAGCAGTAGCGTAATTACTAAGGTTCAAAGTGGTGCAGTCAGTTCGTAGTTGAGCCCAGAGGTCTGCTAAGCTGACCGGTCTAGAGCTTCAGTCAACGAGAGAATTTTAGCATAAGTACTTAATGCTAAAAAAAGATAGCATGGTCCGAGGGGCCTCACGCGCCCAAAGTTAATACGTACAGCTTTCCTGAACTCATGAAAAATATATAGCTGACAATAGGTATGAATGGTCAAAAGAATGACTAACCAAACCAATTCGGTTGGGTGCTAAACTGATTGACCACGCTTCGTTCGCTCCTGCAGCCCAAGCTCTCATAATTCTTAAACTTTATAGGCAGGTACTACTGATGTCGATAAAGAACTCTTAATTCTCTAATTTGTATCTCTGATCAAAAGAAAAAAATCGTATTCTATTCGAGACAGGGTGCTAAAATTGTTTTATTTTTGTAGTTATTCTTGTATGACATTGAAAAAGAATGAATCCCAAAACAGGGTCCAATTAATTATAGTAGGTACCTAAAGATAAACTTCAACTAAAATATTTTGAGGTGCAAGTAATGATGGATTGGAATTACAAGTTTTTTGGTAGCGACCCGCCCGATCTAGGTTGTCAAGATACAAGATATGGGAGACACTTCTTATCTGTTTGGCCCGTGTGCCCCTCCCAGAAATAAATCCTGGATCCGCCCTTGATCTCGGTAGTCATTAGTCCCCTTTCTATTCATATCATCTTTCACACAGTCCATCCATCGTTTCTTTGGTCTTCTCCTACTCATACAGCCTTCACATTCATACTCAAAACTTTCGTCACGACATTTTTTTCAATCCTCCGCATCAAATACCCTTAATATGACAACCGATTTCCACACAAGTTTTAGCCACCACTTTCAGACTTCCTCTTATGTGATCATTTCTTACATAACATCATGCCTATATCCCCGAAAGGTTAAGCAGAGGTGTATACCTATATACATCCACATTTCGCCGGTTATGTTTAAGTCCCATGAAATAGGGGGCGAGCCAATTGCCATCAAACGGGCACAAATCCAGACTCCGGGCTGCTACTGAGCAATTCCAGATGGAATAACCCAATAAGGCTTTGCCCGACCCGGGAATCGAACCCTGGACCTTGTGCTCAGCAGTAGCCCTTGACCAACGCAACGAGGCATTCGCGAGTTGATAGTTGTGTTTGTGTCGACGCAGTAGTGATCATTGTCTTATGTTATCCAATTTCGTACTTTGGTCAAGTTACAAGCATTGTAAAAGTACCAATACTCTTTATCCTTTAGATAGGTACAAATGTATAATAGTATGACATTTCATCACAATTCGTCGTTGAAAAAAGGTCACAACAAACAACACGAAACAAGTACTTTACACAATATTGTTTGTTAGGGGTTTTAATCACGTTTTAATACTGCGCCTGACGTTACGTAACGTTCTGAAAACCGTCCTTACAGCTCAGAGCTGTGTATTACGTAATACGGGAGAATAGTAAATAACATTATTTACTCGAAAAGGATTCTGTTATTAACGTTTTATATGAAACTAGCTTCCACCTGTGGCTTCGCCCTCGCGGTATGTCGATAAAAAGTAGCCTATGTCCTTCCCCAGGATGCCATCTATCTCCTTGCCGAATTTTGTCGAAAACCATTCAGTGGTTTAGGCGTGAAAAGGTAACATACAGACAGACAGGCAGACAGACAGAGTTACTTTCGAATTTATAATATTAGTATAGATAGTATGGATGTAGTTTGTTTGGTTATTTGATCATCTTTGATGAGTATGTTGCAATTCTACGGATGTGTTGCTGTGATGAAATAGGTGCTCTATTTAAGTACATTGTAATTTGCAGGACAGCTATATGTTTACCAACATGTATTTATGGCAAATAGCTGCATAAATTTCAATTTGAACTTACATTAATTACATGATTTTATGCTTCTTAGGTGAGATCTATGTCATTTTCGTCGTCGCCGCGTCGTTAGTAGTCAGAGGGCAGTTTTCCACTCATACAGCGGACATCGATGAGAATTTTTCACACGTTTGTTTCATCAGTTGAAGGACATCCATTTCAGCTGAAGGACATCCACTGCTGAACATAGGCCTCTTAGAGTCTATGATAGGCCTCCTCCAAGGAGCCAACAGCAGATCCCCCTTACGAGTCTCGTTTCGGAAATCAAATCAAGAATGTAAATTATGTGCCAAGAGATGTACTTATTGATCAAAAGTCTTCGCTAGACTTTTACAGGTTTCAATCTAAATTCCTTGTAAGGCTTATTGCTTAAATCCGTTTAGGTACTATTAAGGGCATGGCGCGTGTGCCTAGAATAGTGTAGGACTAAGTCCACCGGTTGCCCTTGGCTCATTAGAGACAGCTTTTAGATACGGTCATAAACTTTAATAGTACTCTACGTGCTACTTTTGCAATATTTTTGAGTGGGTTTTTAACATGGATGAAATACTTAGTTTCTCTTATTTTTTGTATGGTAACGGCATCGTAGAGATGGCGGGATGAGCTGAGGGCCTAGACAAGTGACAATCGCTTCGAAAGCGTTTCGTATTTCTACAACGACTTTCAACAGGATTGACATAAGCTTTTCGATAGCTTATGTCAGTCCTATACATTTTTGCTTTTTCCATCATCGTTATCGCTGATAGAATGTCACTTGCCTAAGGCCTCTTTAAATATTAACCACGCCAAAAATGGAGAGTGGGAAATTTTGAAGGAGGCCACTGGGGGACGGAGGACTAAAGGGCTTTAAGTACTAGATTGGATATTAGATTATAATATTGAAATTTATGTGGTGGGTGGTGGCCCAGTGGCAACGGCCGCGAGTTACAAGTTGTCGGTCGTAGGTTCGAACTTCGAACCTTGACAGGCGCTTAACTTTGTGTAAGTTATTTCATCACCACTGCTCTTAAAACGGTGAAGGAAACCGGCATGCCCCTTATCCCAATTTATTTGGGGTTGGCGAAACGCAACATGTCTTTTCCTTCCATACTTCTCTACTAGTCGTCATCTCGGTAGTCATATTACCGTCTTTCTTCTTTCTAGCCATATCATTTTTCATACATGCTATCCATCGTTTCTTCTTAGTTAGTACCAAAACAAAAATCTGGAATGTTTCCTAGCCACAAAAATGTTGATATATGGTATGCCAATAAAATCACTCGTAAATAAACACTGAATTAATTTGTATACGATCAAAATTCCGACAGGTACCTACTAAATTCCGTATTAATGACGTAAACATTCGATTTAATATTATTTATTCACATTTAATATGATTGTTTGCTTGCTAATGAGTCATTTATTACTATGACATGTATTAATTGGTTTAACACCTGCCAATTTTGTGTATCCGCCAGCCTTTTCCCATCTACATAAGTTAGGCTCCCCCCCCTGACCCGAGGAGGCCCGCAATGGCGGGCCGGCACCAGTCGGGGGTTGCGGAAGATTCTTACGTTCCCGCGACCCCCGGCGTAGGTGTGAGTCGGAACACCGGGGTGGTTTTTAGTCAGTAAGAGTCTGACAGACCCCTCCGCCCACCCCAGGGCGGAGGACATCCATGAGGATTTTCCACCCAGGAAAAAAAAAAAAAAAAAAAAAAGGGTCGGCTTCCAGTCTAACCCGATGCAGCTGAAAACCAGTATTTTACATGTAATGACAGCCTATCTGACCTCCACACCACAAACCAGTTACTGGCTAACATGATACCCCTTGGTAGGACTGGTTGTCAGACTTTTGGGGTTTTTGGGCTTCGTCTAAGGTTGAAACTGAGTCTGACGTAGGCAATAATTAAAAACACATTATTATTCGAAGGTCTAAAAATAAAAGATTTGAAAAACTTTGAAAATCCCATTCTACGGTAATTCCTGAATGCTTAAGTACCATTAAAATTTTATTGTTGATATGAAACGTCACAGTACAAGTCCGGTATTTCCTGCTAGGTAATTTCCCAATCGAGTAATCAGAATAATATTATCGTGGTAAATACGTTTTGTAGATTGTTTGGGATATACCTATAAACATTTCCATCTGAATGAGTCATGCAGTTAATTTTAATTATTAATTTACTTACATTATTATTTTGGGATAACGTATGTCGTCTTTGTCGGGTCCAAGTGGTCCCACTACGGAACTGGCGTAGGTTCGTGGACTGCGACAGACCAAGTAGGATAGGACACAAACTATGTACATTACAACTAGTTTCGTAATGTCCCTCGGCAAACTTTGCACTTGGTGTAGACCGGACGCTCTCAATCGACTTCTTCATTTTGCGTTAGGTACTTATAGATGCCATAGGTAGAGATTATTCAATGTCAACTCAATCTGTGTGGTTCTTTCCTGAAAATACCATTTCAGACACCAATCTCCATGGTCTTCACATGATCTGACCAAGATTATTTCAGAACTTTAACCTTAGTACTCATATTATAATTATGTTGTATCTATAAGTATTTTACTGTTTGTATGTAAATATATAATAAAATAAATAAATACCTACTTAGTCAAATAGGAAACGCCAACCTCATCTAGTTTTAAAATAGTGTGTGCATGTAAAAGTGTTAATATAATTATACATATTAATATAATTGTAAGTGTTAATATAATTATATTAATATAATTATAAGTGTTAATATAATTATATTTTATAAAATAGCATACAAACCTATTTAACAATAAATAAAATCTTTTCATTTCAATCATTTCATTTTATTATATATAAAGTAAAATTGCACGTCCCTCGCCACTACTTGTTGCATAAACACATTCCAAATGTTTGTATCTTAATAATAGAGGAGCGTGCTTGTTTACCCGACTACGGCGAAGCAAAAAGGAAGGTTATGATTTTGAACGGTATGTATTTATGATCATGTGTTCCCTCATGACTTCTAAACTCCTCAGCATAACTTGACAAATGAGGTATCCCTGACAACAAGACATCACAGACAGACAAATTAAAAATCTGGAGTCACACGTAATCTGTTCGATTTATGCCCTACAGCGTGTGACTCCGGATTTTTAATTTGTCTGTCTGTGATGTCTTGTTTACATCTTTTTAGTTGACTTTTTAGTCGTAGTTGGGTTTTCGTTTTATAACTTTTATTTTTAATTAGACGATCTCTACGCAATTATTGAGATAAATAGAATCTAACATAAACAAATGCGGGAACCAGGGATCATAAAGTATTAATGGCTTTCTTGTTTATGGATAGAGCGATGGACGTTGAAGTGTGCCCATGATGGACCATTGTGTAAATAAGTCATTACTTAAAAACATGTAAGTAATGAATGAGGCTATTAATTTTGTTTTGAAAAATTGCGCAATTTAAAAAAATTACTAAGTATGTCGCAACTTTGCTCTTGCGCAACCTGAGATGAGAAAACGCAACAAATCACTTTATTGTGCACGACATAAGCAAAAATATCCTATCTAATAAAAATAGTCCCCTGTCATGGAAACTCAATGCATTATTCTCGGATAACCTGCCACATATTAAAAGCCATAAAAGTATTATACTTATTACTCATTTTCACATCACATTAAATGATAACACACCCCCGACTCGTCAGAAGCCCTTACATGGATGACTGGATGAAATTGTAAATAAACCTTATCAAGTATTATCGATAAGGAGGAAGTGACTCAGAGACAGCGCCGGCGTTTAAAACATGACTAACTTTTTAAACTTTCGCATGACGTCATCATAAATAACGGGAGCAGGAAAGTAACGGAGACTGATGACGTATTCCCAAGTCTCGGTATACTTACGTCAAAGAATTTATATTTAGAATTTATTTATACAAATAAAATTTCGCGCTATTGAAATGCTTAATTAGCAACATGAAGCCAATTATAATAATTAGTTACACAAAAAAAAAACATAATTTATCCCTAGCTAGTACCTAGCTCTACACTATTTTTATAAGAAACTAGCTACCCGCCCCAGCTTCACACGGGTAGCACTAAGTACTTATCTACGATGGCGGCGCATCTACCTACCTACCCTACCTACTTACCCTACCTACCTACCTACTTACCCTACCTACCTACCCTACCTACCTACCCTACCTACCTACTTACCCTACCTACCTACCCTACCTACCTACCCTACCTACCTACCCTACCTACCCTACCTACCTACTATTGTATTTACCTACCCTATCTACCTGCCCTACCTACGTACCTACCTATATACCTGACTACCTACCTACCCTACCCTACCCTACCTACCCTACTTACCCTACCTACCCTACCTACCCTACCTACCCTACCTACCCTACCTACCCTACCTACCCTACCATACCCTACCTACCCTATCTACCTACCTACCCTACCTACCTACTATTGTATCTACCTACCCTATCTACCTACCCTATCTACCTACCCTACCTACGCACCTACCTATATACCTGACTACCTGCCTATATACCTGACTACCTACCTACCCTACCCTACCCTACCTACCTACCCTACCGGGAACGGTATAAAAAGTATCCTATGTCCGTCTCCTGGTTCTAAGCTACCTCTCCACCAATTTTCAGCCAAATCGGCTCAGTAGTTTCGGAGCCTATTCAATGCAAACAAACAATCAAATCTTTCCTCTTTATAATATTATATATTATTGTTATTATATTATAAGAAATGATGAAATTCATACCAAAATAATAAGCATTTGGTAAAGTCAAAAACAACAAAATGTTCAAAAAGGTTGCACGAAGACATTTCCTAATGCCAAGGTCTTCAATGTAATATTATAATAAAAACTTGACATTACTTTTTAAAAGAACTGGCCATTGATGCTCGAAAAAAATGTTGTGACAGCCATATGGCTGCAAAGAAAAAAAAGTGTTTTAGTTTTTTGTGACTCGTAATATGTCATCCCAAAAAGTTTTTGTGATATTCCGGTCATGATGAAAGATATTAAACCTTTTTAAGTCGATGTCTATCTGCCAGGAAGATAAAATTAGTCACCGACTTGTTAAAGATAGCTATTATAAATTACTGTTCATAAACATTCATTTTGAGAGATAGCGGAAATGTTCCGAAAACGAGTTTTTTTTTTAAATAAAAGGCTTCACGTATTAATTAGTCACAATTTATATATTTTTAAATCGAATTGTTCTTATATTAGCTGTCCAATGACTACAATGAGTTTAATTCTCTTTGTAGCTGTCCTTATTCATTATTCAGACAACGGTGCTGACAGTCGCTGCCAGGGTTGCGGGAAAGTCCGAAAAGGATACCGAGACCTTGGCAATAGGCAACTTAAGGAACACGGGTGGGTTTTAGTCAGTAAAAGTCTGTCGCGCCCTCCCGCTCCGCCCAGAGTGGGAGAAGTAATTTGATGATTTCCAACAAAAAAAAAAACTGTGCTGGCAGTCTGTCACTTGGAAAACAGTAAACAGACGTTAGATAGACATTTTCACACAAATAAGTAGGTACCTACAATAAACACACTGTAACTGCCTAATACAAATATTTGTGTTAAGAAAAAAATTAAGTAATAAAAACTATAACCCAACTACGACTAAAAAGGTACCACCACAGTAAACAAGACACCACAGACAAACAAATAAAAAATCCGGAGTCACACGTAATCTGTTCGATTTATGCCCTAACACGTGTGACTCCGGATTTTTAATTTGTCTGTCTGTGGTGGCTTGTTTATACCTTTTTAGTCGTAGTTGGGTTATAGTTTTTATTACTTTTTTTTTTTTTTTATTCTTTTGCCGTTATGTTATAACTTATAATATATTTTTGAAATGTGCTCATTAAGCCCTTTCATTTGATACCCAACATGGTACAATTAGACAATTTTTTTTTAATTTCCTGATTTTATGTCCTCTAGAGTGCGCCCTTTTTTTAATTTAATGTGACGCCACATAGCCTTTAACCAGCGGACGATCAAGATGCTTCTAACGATGCCTCATTTGTCAAATTGTGATGAGTGGTTTAGTAGATAGAAGGGAACAGATGAACATACTTACATACATACATACATACATATACAGTATGTTAAATAACAGAGGGCGTTCCCTTAAACTCGATAATCTATATCATTAATAGATTCAAATAAAAATATCAGCATACAAAAATGAGTTAAAAAAAATCCGAATAAAAAAAAAAACTAAATTGGCAATAAATTCGAAACGACCTGTTTAAAATCAAAATACTAACGCGGAATACCTAGCGTAGTGGCGCGGGCGTAGCCCAAACCGGCAACGTCGCAATTTTGTTCTCGCGCGCTTCTCACCGAGCCGGCCGGCCGGGCGGGGAGCGGGCGGCGTGACGGCACTGAATGGCGAGCGCTGACTTTGGTAAAGGCGGCAAAATTAATACTGTACCTTTCCACAGACGATATTAGCTCTTTACTCCGTAGAAATAGAGATTTTAATAGCGTGAGTCAACTGATGCAAATATGCATCAGTGGGGTCAACGGTTTTGATTGATGCAACCTTGCATCACCGGAAAACGAGCGGAAAGACAGTGAAAAACACAGCGTCGTATTGTTATCAGTAAAATAAAACATTTATGTATGTTTTGATTTAACAACCCGTCTCAAATGCCCGGCTGACAAAGGAACGCGTCACTGAGGCCCCTTGGGCTTGTAAGAACCTATTCGCAAACAGTAAAAACATAAATTCATGTACCTATCTAAGCCACGTTTCAATCATGTTAGAATACAGAGTACAGCGAATTATTCTGCTCGCAGCGGCCGAGTAATAGACACGGGGTGGCGCGTCGGCAGCGCTTTGCCGACACGTCGCGTCGGTCGCGGGCTCGCGGCCACAAAATAAACAGATAAAAGTACAGAAGGCCCACTCATGGAACAAGTACACGAATATGTTTTACCTATTCACTCAGATCGGTGACTCCGGTGCCTTACAGTGCTAATAAGAAAGTAATTAGAAAAATAAATAACGTAGTAGGTAACTACGCTCATAAATAGTGTGCGGTTAAGTATTAGAGAAAGTTTCATTTAAATCTGTTTTAGGCTAGCTTTTAAATGATAATGAGGTATTGCACGTTAGCAATCACTGTCTAACGTTTTGTAATGTTTCCTGCAATGACATCGAAATGAAAAAAAAAAAAAACTTTTACTTTATGCAATTGCATTCGTAATAAATTACTTAGCAATCGTGTAACACCACAGAAGTAATACGCTCGTTGTACGGGGTAGGTTAGGTATAAAAGTAGTTTTACCAAAGAGTGGACTTTCTGATCTTATTTATTTTGTGGCACAGTCGTTTCTTAGTGTTATTTCTTTTTTCGAAAAGGTTTTAGGTATTATGATAGGTAGGTACATTTAAATAATGTTTAAAGACTTACTTAGATTTTGAGCTGCGCAATATGCTAACCTTCTCTCTCTACACATTGCTTGTTGCAATCGCCGACGGTTGTTTTGGTGCACTCGTCGCATTAAATTGTGCATTGGGATCCTCAAAGCACCATCACACAATTACACTCAGCTTAAATATGCACCATGTTCAGATACTCCCGAGCACTGAACTGATAACGCGGCATTTTTCACACACGAATGACGAAAGGAGACAAGATGTTGCAATGCGAAAATAAATGCACATCCGGTATGCGCGCGAGATTAGTTCCGACTAAAATTAGGTGGACAAATCCTGTGGACATTCGGGGAGCAGGGGGCGGGGCTAGGCGCATCAATCAGATCGCCGCACACGCGGCCCGTCATTCATAGGTAAATTGCGACATTGCCGTACTTACTTTGAAGGACAAGTGCGCGTGTACAGAGTGTTTCTTTTACGTATCAATTTAATAATTTTTGTGAATATTTTATTATAAAAAATTAAAAAAACATTTTTTTTTTTAATGGTAATATTTTTTTTAGCTTGTATGTATGGTATACTATTGCGGGTTAACGGGAACGCCCTCTGTTAGTTAACATACTGTATACATACATACCGGTCAAAATCATAACTCTCCTTTTTTCTTCGCCGTAGTCGGGTAAAAATAGAGATAATTTTAGTTATACATAGTTTACAACCAGAACCACTTAGTATGTGTTAGTAGTACAACTCAATGTACCTAACTCAAAAGCAATGTCAAAGTAATCCAATACTGTCGCAATGTCATTGCTGCGTATGTAAAGGTTGTCTGCAAAAGAGAACCTTTACATCTTGCAGCAGGCGTAGCATGGCGCTTTCTATTTCTACGCAGAATAGACATAGCTTTTTTATTTACCGACTTCAAAAAAAGAGGAGGTACTATGTTCGGATGATTGTTTTTTTTTTTTTTTTTTTTATGTATGTTCACCGATTACTCCGCCGTTTGTGAACCGATTTCAAAAATTCTTTTTTTGTTCAAAAGCTTATACTTCTGAGGGGGTCCCATTGTCACCAAGTCAGGATCTGATGATGGGATCCTAGAGAAATCGAGGGGAACTTTAAAAAATCGTAACGGCAACTAGTGCATTCCTTAATTTATTCATTAAGTATTTTACAGCTCTACAATTTTATGAAGGTCTGGAGTCGATCTGATGATGGAGCCGAAAGACAGTCAAGGGAACTCCTCAATGGTTTACAGCAGATACCTCGTGTTTGGGCTTGATTAATTTGTATTGATAAAAACTTTACACTTTGATGGGTTGTGACTGTCGTTAGGGGTCTGATGATGAAGACGAAAGACAGTCGAGGGAACTCCTCAGTGGTTTACAGCAGATATCTTGTGTTTGGGCTTGATTAATTTGTTTTGATAAGAACCTTACACTTGGATGGGTTGTGACTGTCGTTAAGGGTCTGATGATGAAGACGAAGGACGATTAACGGAACTCCTCAACGGTTCACAGTAATTACCTTGTGTTTGGACTTAATTCATTTATATTGATAAGAACTTTGCAACCATATAGGTTGTAAGTGACATTACAGATCTGATTATGGTCACCTTATAATATGATGATGAGGGGAACTATACAGTGTAAGCAAATGTATAGTGTTCACCCTTATATTCTTGAGAAGGCACGGGAGTCTCATTAGCCAGCCAGTTTCGTATAACATCTAAACGATACTTGCGCTGTTCAGACGACTCGCCACTTAATCGTTTTTGAATAAGATTGAGTCGGCAGATCTTATCATTTGGCGACTCCTGCGACAAATGAGAATGCATGTAATTTCTCATCTGAGATAACCTAGCATGAAGAGCTACCGGTGATTCTTGGGAACCGGACATAGCACTCCGTTTGCGATTCTTAGATAGGCGTTCTTTTTCAGCAGTTCCTATTAGTCTCTTTAATTCTGTTTTTCTTCATGCGGGCGGCTCCTTTAGTTGGTCTACCCATGGTGATTACAAAAATCAAATTACACAAAAAATGGAAAAATAATAAAACTTTTTAAAAAAACATTGACCGACTTAAAAAAAAACAAAACAAAAAAGGACTACTGTACTAAAACCAAACGACAAAAGTACTTCTTTAATAATAAGAGAAAAATAAAAAAATAACTTTAATTTCGGAAGTCGGTGGCCAAAAACTAAAATTAAAAGCAAAGACACCGACTTCCGAAATTAAAGTTATTTTTTTATTTTTCTCTTATTATTAAAGAAGTACTTTTGTCGTTTGGTTTTAGTACAGTAGTCCTTTTTTGTTTTGTTTTTTTTGAAGTCGGTCAATTTTTTTTTTTTCTATACAAAGTAACATTTCGTTTCTTCATTTTTGACATCGCACCGTAGAAATCCTTCTACAATCTGTCATTTTATCTTTTATTTATATCTATCTTTGGCTAGGTCTTTTAATATGTAGACTATTTCGGAAGAAAGTTTTCTATCCTTACTGTCAAAATCACACTGACAACTGAAATTTGTCTAAGGAAGTGAAGACAATTTGAAACAAAACAAAGAATTCTGAGTCGAATTATGTAAAAGAGTGAATTTCGTTAAAAGTGCATTTGACTCTTTTTACTTAGCTGCCGTCGCCGCGTCGTACTGTCTACACGGAACGTCATTTTTGTCTACTCTTCCGTCGACAAAACGGTGCTCATGCTACGCTTGCTGGTTGGTGAAAAAATTCGATCACTCAAGAAACAAAAAATACGTGACAGTCGTGTAAAAGTGAGTGAAATAAAAATAAATAGCAAAATTTAATGTAGCGCCTGCCCCTTATAGGTTCCGGTACAGCTCTTGAGTTTTAAGGCTCTTATATACTGGCGCGACGTGTCGCGCGACGCAACGCCGCCGCCGCGCCACCACGCCGCGCGCCGGCCGGGGCCGCCCGCCGGTATTGTTCTGCCGTGAATTTTCTCAGAAATTGTTTTGTTAAAAGTCGCGTCGCGTGACAATTCGCGCCAGTACGTAAGAGCCTTTAAGGCTCCCACTAGGTACCAGGCGCGACACGATTCTGTTAGAAGAATTTCTATGAAGCTACAGTTGCGTCGTGCCTGTCTGCGGAAACCTGTAATGTTCTGTGTGGTACTGGTAAATAAAGAGCTGAGTGAGCGCGCCTGCTTTTTCGCTAGTTTACTTTAACAATTTACTTTAAAGGCTCTTACATACTGGGGCGATTCGTCGTGCGACGCGACGCCGCCGCATTGTTCGCCGTGAAGTTTTCTCAGAAATTGTTTTGTTAAAATTCGCGTCGCGCGGCTAATCGCGCCAGTATGTAGGAGCCTTAACAATTTACGCAGCGCAAAATACTTAGCGATTTATCTGAATAGTGAAGAAGATAACAGTGTCTGAGCATCAACAATCAATCAAAAATAATAGTGCGTATCACACGTAGGTATTCTTTAAATTAATGTAGTTAACTACGTACCTACTACCTACAAGGGAAGCAAGTACTTACCTAATTACCGAATCGATTACGCAATTTAAAAATATAATAATTTCGGTGACACAATATTTCTTTATTTGCGCAATGATTCCACGAATCCTTTGTCATCTTTTGCTTGTAGGTAAATAAATATTTACGTTGGCCATCTCATGAAGATATCGGTAATTAGATACCTACATATATGTAGTATTAATACCTGTACTTAACTGATTTCAAGTTCAAAGGACATAGAAAGTGTCAAAACAATCATCATTAAAAAAATATCCTGAAATTGTCAAAACATTATCCGGGGCCATCCCGGCACAATAAATATATCGGGAACTATTTATACCCAGATTGCCTAGTTGGTGTATTGGTCGCTAGCACTGATGGTCGCAAGCACTACTGCTGAGAATAGGATTGCCAACCTTAAAAAAAGGACAAAAATAGACTTTTCTCAAACATGCTTGGAAATTCGAACATTATTTTGACAACCTTCTTCGAGATAAATCAAAATTGCTGTACTGGTAAAAAACAAGTGACGATGCGGCCAGCAAAATTACTATGAAAATCCATATCTGGCGTGTTTAGTGGCCAAATAAATTACTATGAAAACTCATATCTGTCGTGTTATTTAAAAATGGAACGAACTTTTTACTTCAAGACACGGCAACCAAGGAGGTAATTTATCAAAGATTTTATTTAAATTTCGAATTGGCTTGCAAATAGAACAAAGAAGACACAAATGACCATATTGGCGCATGAAAAATGATAGTTGTTCGTCATTGATTCCGGAATTTCTATTAAATTTACTCAGTTTGAATTTCCGCGCGTTGTTTGAGAAAAGTACTATACAAGCCTTGGCCGCAATCAGGAATTGATGGACTAACGCATGAGTGCCTCGGCTTCGCCTCGGCCCTCATTTTCACGATCGTCCATCAATCCCCTTATTGCTGGCCGCGACAGTAATGTACTATAGTATTTTCGAAGCCATAGAAAAAAGCTTAAAATAATATAGAAGATTGTATAATGTTCCAAAACATTTTTATTCTTTATATGCATATTTTTTACTTTTATTAACATTTTTTTTGTCTTAACACTATTAAACTATAAATTATGGTTACAAAATAATACCATTAATTCAGCTTTTATGAGATTTACTGCAATCATCTCGCCATTTTGTTTTGTAATGAAAAATATTGTAGTTTCGCCTACTACTTATATATATTTTTTTAAATACGTTATAGTATTTAGGCCTCTAATATAGCAGGATACTATATTATATAAGTAGTATGGTTGACAACCGTAGCTGAGCATGAGGGATCGATTCCCAGGTTAAGCAAAGTGTTATTGGGTTTTTCCATTAGGAATTTCTCAGTAGCAGCTCGGAGTCCGGATTAGTGCCCGGTTGATGGCAATAGGCTCGCCCCCTATTACAATAACAGGCGAAATGTGGGTTTACTAAGTAAGTACCTACAACTCTGCCTAATCCGTGATGTTATGTATTTATTTATACCCTGTCATTGAGAATTTCCTAAGGAAAAACCCATATACACACAATTCCAAAATAATAAACAATATGTATAGTGCCACTGTTTTGTTTTGGGTGTAAAGTTCGCAGTTTTTGCTACTCTTTATGAATCATAAATTCATAATAGTGTTTATCTTTCAGGTGACACATATAATTTCGAGTTATTTTACGCAGCAAAATAATATAATAATGTGTAATAATAAAAGACACGTGTTCGTGTTTCTCCCACAAATTATTTTTTCACGAAATCACGACTCCATGGTTATGTAGCCCTATCAGAGGCGGATCATCCCTAAGGCAAAATAGCCACGTGTCTAGGGCCGCGAGGTTAAGAACGGGAGCGTGGGCGGAAGTTTAACAAAAAAAAATTGAGTATAGGTTTTTAGGGGTATGAGGAACAGGGTGTAAAATTCACTCATCCACCATAGAAAAGGGAGGATCCTCCGACCAGACGGGTGTTGTGTATGGCGGGCAACTGCCCGACGATTGAGGTCGGGTTCTTGTATACATGTCCATTGCACGGTAAACTTTAATTGCGCGATGCAGGATTTATGTGACGTCAGGATTTTTGTGTGACGTCAGATCTTTGATGCGTAGTTCGCATGTGGCGATGTAGATACCGCCACGTGTTCATAAGTACTTAAGTTGAACTGCTAGCTGTTAGCTAACTGTTTCAGAAACTTTTATAGAGCATTTATAGCATGGGTGTAGATAAATCCCTTCTGGCCTACATCTATCCTAATCCTAATATTATAAAGCTGAAGAGTTTGTTTGAACGAACTAATCTCAGGAATCACTGGTTGGAATTGAAAAATTCGTTTTGTGTTGGATAGTCCATTTATCGAGTAAGGTTATAGGCTATATAACATCACGCTATGACCAACAGGAGCGGAGCAAAAATGAAAAATGTTGCAAAAACGGGAAAAATGATTCCTTTTTGAGAGCTTCCGTTGCGTGCGCTGAGTAAACGGTTTAAGTTACGTAAATATCATGTATGATGGAATTGTTCCTCTTTGAAAGTTCTAAAAAAAAGTCCGCGACAGCATGTCTATCTTTTAAGATTGACTCATTTATAACCTTTTTTATGGTAGGTAATTAAATTTGTTCGAAATTAATGCATTATTTTCGAAGGAGTTTTTTTATCACCATAATTATTAAATTCTTATTGAAATAAATAGTTTTAACATCAAGGGTATTTATGTAGCAGTGAAATACTTTCTAATTCATTCGAATCGGATACGCGAACCTTCGACGCCGGCGCCGCCGCGGCTCCGCGACGTTTCCTACTCCAGAGAGGAGAGGATGGGCACACGGGTAGACCATCACCTGAAACAGGACATAGAATACGTTTTATCCCTATATTCCCACGGGAACGAGACCTACGCGGGTGAAACCGCGGGGCACAGCTAGTATAATTACATATCGGATCAATTAAGCAGACGGCTGGCGAACAACCCAACTTGCCAGTTCAAGTCGACTAGGGTTACCTAATGAAACTAAAGTGTCAAGCTAGCTTGACTACTACCCGTACCCGTATTGCATAACACACTTTTTTTTTTACATTTTTCTCACATATAATTATTTTTGTAACATAAACCTACTTAATTTAAAAGAGTGTCCATGGAGTTTCTTGCACGTTCTTCTTCCTATGAACCCTACGCTTTGGAATGGACAACTAACTTCATATTTCTGACTGACTGAACGACTCCTTGAGAATTCAAAAGTCCCTGTAAATGGTTAATTGAAATAAATGTTTTGAGTTTGAGTTTAAGAATGGCAATGCTTTTCATCTTGACAGTTCGACAACATTCATTGCGTTATTTACGTTGCCGTTGTTGAGCAGACAATTTTTAAAACTTAAGAAGCAATGGATTAGCAATTTTCATCAAAATCTTTCGGAATGTGATTGAAAGTGTGTCGCAATTACGCTGCCGGAAACTTAATTTAGGTAGTCGATTGATTACTTAATATAATTTCTACATTTGAAACAAATTATAAGTGGATTGCGTTTGAATCTCGGTGTCTTTAGAGATCGAGGCAACATTTCTTTAGCAATACGTGGTTTCAGTAACGCAATGTTTCATAACAGTGAAATTCATAATACCTAACTCGCCACGCCAGATGGCAATGCCAAGTTACCGGCTGTCAAGGCTAAGCCAACTGCAACTATTTCTTTAAAAATAATTCAATAGTCAATAGTGTTTCAATAGTAATTAATTCAATAAAGTTTTTTTTTCTGTTAGTATGTCAATGAAAGGAAATATAAAAATCTATAAGAACGTAATAAAGCTGAAGAGTTTGATTGTTTGTTTGAACGCGCTAATCACTGCAGCTACCCGTCGAATATTGTTTTTTTTTAATTTTGTTAGCCCAATTCTTAAGGAAGGTTACGCGCTACGACCGCTAGGAGTCCAGCAAATAGAAAAAACGCTAATAAAACACGAAGTCATAGCTCGGGCGGGCGATGCTATGCGACGCGGAGGGTCTGGGGCGGAAATTTTACGCGGACGAAGTAGCGTTCACAAGCTAGTTATGGTATACATAATTACATAGGCAGAGAGCTAGTACACTGGAAGCCGACTCCAACATAGTTGGAAAAAGGCTAAGCAGATTGATTCATTGGCGTCAATTTCATTCATGACATGGCTGCCTACTTATTTATTTTACACCGACCAAGCACTACACATCAAGATATACATTTCCAGTTTATGCTGATCTCGCATTATATAGGATTTTCGTACAATGCGAGGTCGGCTTATACTGGAAATGTATAGCTAAATGTGTAGCCGTGTGTATATACGTAATATATAGGCGTCTGGCCAAGTGACTGTAGTCAGTAGGTAGTCATAATCATAATAGAAAAAAAAAAATGAGGTATTCTCTGTCCTATTAAAGGCTTTGATTACCAATTCATCTCGCGTCAGTAAACCTTACATTTCTACACCTAATTGCGTAATACAGTTTCAATCATAATCCGAGAATTTTGAAGAATATTTCTAATCCATTGCTTCATAGGTTTAATATTTTTTTCTGCTCAATAACGGAATGAATGTTGTCGAATTGTCAAAATGAAAGTCATTGGAATTGTGTATTAAGTAGTGTGTTACGCAATGACCTTCGCTTTCATTATGATTTTCTAGAGGCTGTTCCTATAAGTACGTGTTACATATTAAAAACAAAAATAACAACTGGCTGCGAGCCATTTTTGATAACCTAGATCTGTTTCATGCGGAGCACATTTTGTTTTTAAATGAAGTAATACTTATAAGTATCTATTATAATTAACAAGCCATTGTGTTTATTTCAATGTAAAACGGTATATTTTTAAGCAATTAAACAGTTAATTATTGTCATCATCATCATCATTATTTTGAGCCGAAAGACGTTCACTGCTCGACATTGGTTTATAGGCCTCCCCCAAGCACTGCCACTTCGACCGGTTCTGTACATATTATAGGCTGATTATGTACATAATTATATTATACCTATTCATTTAGCAAAAGGAGTAGGTATGTAAGGATTATGGGTGGCGTTCTGTAGTTTCTGCCTACCTGGTAAGGTAGGTATGGGAAGGCCTGAGTTTATGTATATATGTATTTATGTATGTATATATACCTACTTATATAAAGTTATCTTCTTTGTAAACGCAAAAGTTAAGTAGGTAAATGAAGCAATAATAGATTAATGTGATTTTTTCCGAAGAAATATAACAAAATTTACTTATTCTGGATATTTTAGTGTCGATCTTACCTAAAACGACAAACCATATCATTTTCTTGCGAGTAGATAACTACCTACATACAAAAAGGCTCCCGCAGACAGGTGCGACGCGATTAGTGGAATAATTTCTGTGACAACTTCGCGGAAATCGTTCTACCGGGCGGTGACGCGTCGCACCGTCGCGATAAAACTGTCTGCAGGAGCGTAATTTTTTTTTTCCATTTTCATTTTATGACCGCCTGCGCCAGTTCGCACGGAATAAAGTAAGTACCTACGAGTACCTAGTCCCAGACCTGAAATAAGACAACAAACAAAGAAGGTTATGCCATCAAAGTCTTGCGTCATAGACACTTATGTACCTATAATGTTACTGTTCCATAATATTTGATGATCCGTGAATGCTGATGCTGAGGCAACACATTTCATATTATTTCATATTTATCGCCCTGACGGGTTAACATAATTACCAAGTAAGATTTTGCAAAAAGCGTTTTAAATAAGTACTTCCAAAGTTCCACAGAACCTAAGTACGTCATGTACTCTTACCTATTGATGTCACCTCTGTCCTTTAGATTATTAATAGCTGAATAGATAAACAATCCGCAGATAACCTATTAACCCCTTTGAATTCTAATCTTATCAAATTGATTTACGTGCATAGTTCTGCATGACCTAGGTCGTTAGGTACTACTCGAATACTTTGCACTGATTTCTCATAAGTACAAATAGGTACACACGGCTACACATCAAGCTATAAATTTCCAGTATAAGCTGACCTCGCATTGTTCGGAAATCCTGTATTGTGCGAGATCAGCATTAACTGGAAATGTATAGCTTGATGTGTAGCCATGTGTACTGTCTGTTATGGATACGAAAAAGTTTGCTTACTCCTTGACTACCTTTTTTATTTGCGTTCTAATTTTGAAAAGTTCTATTAACAAAACCTATACCTACTTACGCCAATTTTACTTAGCACTTTTTCTTCTAAAACTGATAATTTATTTCATAATAGTCAAAGTGAATGAATCACAATTTCCATAGTTTTAGAGAAACAATGGGCGCCGTTTCGCTAGCATGGTCTTTATTGCTATTGTAAGCCCTTTTCCATTAATGTGGCTGATATTGTTTTGCTGCAACCGTAGTTTTAAAAGAGAAATGGGTAATAAAATAGTATTACAGTAGGTATAAGTATCAGTGAGTAAACTAAGTAAGTAGCTAAAATCTACGAAATCTAGTTTAAACAAATAACTAAGTATTAGTCCATCGATCAATAAATTAGTGATCGATGTATTAATCAAATTATTTTTTTGGATTAGAAACTACAAGTAGGTACCTGCCTAACGCTAACAGATAATAAATCGGTTTGTCTTTTTATGACTGTTCTACGATTGTTTGTGGTGTTAAAACTGCGCTTAATAAATATTCGGTATGGTTTCCCTAGTCTATTCCAATTAATTTAATAACCCGGGTGTAATTAATAATGTTTTGATTGATCCACATACTGGAATATCTACTTCTGTATTCGGTTCGTCCTAGGTAGCGAATTGCAATTAATTGATACAAAAATCAATTTCAATTATTGTAAGTAGGAAGGTAGGCAGTAATATTGTCAATTGCTTCAATTGCATTTCGTAGATGATTAATTTGCGCATCAATGTTATCAATCACGTAAAAATTGGCAATTGATCGTTTTCCAGAACTTTGAGACAGAAGTGGACGCAGCGAGCGCCAAAAAAATATCATCCTTCGGAAACATGTCGGAAAATAATATCGGACCTTGAAGAACCTTTCTTTTCAGACGATAATTCCGACCTCCAAAATAAATGAATATTTACAATTTTAAGTGAACAGCAATCAAAGAATGTCATTCCAATTAACACAAAAGACAATAAAGTTAATTGTTGATCGCAGATCTACAATTACACATCTCAGATGTCAACATAAAAATATCGTATCTTAATGAATGAGTCGTCTAGCCAAGGTCTTGCTCGACTTTTGACAAATTAATGTGCGAAAAATTATGAAATTGATTAATAAACCTTTTTTTACATCATCACTTTAGCTGATAATTTACATATTTGGCTTTATATGCACGTGATGAAATTAGCGTTATGAAGTTGTAGACTAGAATGCCAGTGTGATAATAAACATTAGAAAACTACGGTGCAACCATTTGAGACAAAATGTTTTCGAAGATAGATAGTTATATAGAAGATAGAATACTGTTTATTATGTAGGTACCTACACCATAAAAATTACAGACATAAATTAAGCAAAATTAAGCTGGGACTCTTAAGGGGGATGCGCTAAGGTAGCCCGCGAAATTCCAAGTGCCAAAGTGCCAAATGTCATGATTTCATGAAATAATCATTCAATGCACTTACATGAACTTGGAGAGTTGTATTGCTGATTCTAATGTTTATAATTCTGTAAATCCATATTTGTTACGGGCGCAAATCATATTTAGATCAACATACAACCCGACACCGACCTGCAAATTGCAAAAAACGTAAGAAAATTTGAATTTCGCGGGCTACCTTGGCACATCCACCTTAATAAGCTATCCATAGATTATATGCTATCCATTGACGTCAAAGGCTAAATATTTCTCATTTTGTCTAACGCCACCTTTTTTTTTTTTTTTTTTTTTCCGAGGTGGAAAATCCTCATGTATGTCCTCCGCCCTGGGGTGGGCGGAGGGGTCTGTCAGACTCTTACTGACTAAAAACCACCCCGGTGTTCCGACTCACACCTACGCCGCCGGGGGTCGCGGGAACGTAAGAATCTTCCGCAACCCCCGACTGGTGCCGGCCCGCCACTGCGGGCCTCCTCGGGTCAGGGGGGGGAGTGAGGTGTTTGACTCCCCCCGTGACGTCTAAGAGGGGCGCGCGTGGAACACTACGCGCCGCCACCTCGGGTCCTGATGTGTGGGGGGCGACGGACGTCCCCGAGTCCGTCACCCCTGGACCCATTTAGGGGGGCTGGAAGAGGGCGTTATCCGCCCTCCGCCGACGCCCGGTGCGCCTGCTGCGGGCCGGGTGAGTGGACGAGATCTCCCTCTCCCTTTCCGCAGCCTCCTTCTGCGAGACGACCGTCTCGCAGTAGGAAACCACCGCGTCCCAGGACTCCCCGCTGCCGACCATGGCATTCACTACGGCCGACAGCGACAAGTCACCGCCTACTTCTGAGATGAGGGCACGGCGCGGCTCCTCCCAAGCGGCACACTCTGCCAGCGTATGCCGCGCCGTGTCCTCCCGTCTAACGCCACCTTTTTTTTTTTTTTTTTTTTTTTTTTTCCGGGGTGGAAAATCCTCATGGATGTCCTCCGCCCTGGGGTGGGCGGAGGGGTCTGTCAGACTCTTACTGACTAAAAACCACCCCGGTGTTCCGACTCACACCTACGCCGGGGGTCGCGGGAACGTAAGAATCTTCCGCAACCCCCGACTGGTGCCGGCCCGCCACTGCGGGCCTCCTCGGGTCAGGGGGGGGAGTGAGGTGTTTGACTCCCCCCGTGACGTCTAAGAGGGGCGCGCGTGGAACACTACGCGCCGCCACCTCGGGTCCTGATGTGTGGGGGGCGACGGACGTCCCCGAGTCCGTCACCCCTGGACCCATTTAGGGGGGCTGGAAGAGGGCGTTATCCGCCCTCCGCCGACGTCCGGTGCGCCTGCTGCGGGCCGGGTGAGTGGACGAGATCTCCCTCTCCCTTTCCGCAGCCTCCTTCTGCGAGACGACCGTCTCGCAGTAGGAAACCACCGCGTCCCAGGACTCCCCGCTGCCGACCATGGCATTCACCACAGCTGACAGCGACAAGTCACTGCCTACTTCTGAGATGAGGGCACGGCGTGGCTCCTCCCAAGCGGCACACTCTGCCAGCGTATGCCGCGCCGTGTCCTCCCGGCAGTCGACGCAGTGGTGACACCGGGCGTCCGGCTCCCTGTTAATGCGACACAGGTACTTCCCGAAGCAACCATGCCCCGAGAGCACCTGCGTCACTCGAAACGACAGGGAGCCGTGCCTCCTCCCGAGCCAGCGCTCGAGCACCGGCCGGACTGCCTCGATGATGTCGAGGCCGGCGGTAGGGCGTGAAAGCCTTTCCCGCCATTCCGCCACCAGGACCTCGCGAAGCTGAGACCGATGCAGCTCTATGTGTCGCTGCATCGGTTGCTCACCCCGCGCCCTCGCTTCCTCGCGTCATCGTATCGGTGTCTAGTACTTTCGCCTCGAGGTCCCAGGGCGGGGATCCGGCCAGTGCACAAGCCGCCTCGTAGGAGATCGTGCGATACCCCCTGATGACTCTGACGGCCATCGCTCTCTGCGGCTTGCGCAGGACTGCGATACTACCGGCCGTCAGGTCAGCCGCCCAGATCGGGGCCCCGTAAAGGGCCATCGATCGCACGATCCCCACGTAGAGCCGCCTACAAGCGGCGCTCGGGCCCCCCAGATTGGGAAGCAGCGTTGACAGCGCCCCAGCAGCGCCCAGCAACTTGGGCGCCAGCCGTCGGAAGTGGGGCCCGAAGTCCCACCGGCTGTCGAGCACCAATCCTAGGTACTTCATGGTAGACTCGACAGCGATCCGAGCCCCCCCGACCACGATGTGTGAGCCGGGTGGCGGCGCCCGCCGGGGGCCATGAAACACCATGGCCTCCGACTTGCTGAGGGCCACCTCCAGGCCTAGGCGACGTATGCGGCTCACCACCTGTGAGACCGCAGCCGTCGCCAGCAACGCTGCCTCCCTGTGCGAGCTCCCCCGGGCAGTGACCAGCGTGTCATCCGCATAACACGTCAGGTCTACCCCCGGACTGAGCTCGCCCCTCAGCACCCAGTCGTAACCGATGTTCCACAGGAGTGGGCCTAAAACCGAGCCCTGTGGAACACCGCACGACATGCGGCGCTGGTTTCCGCCATCACGTCCCATGTAGATGACACACCTCTCTGACAAATAAGCCCCAACGATGTGGCGGAGGTAGGGAGGCACCCCATGGTACCGCAGTGCCTCCCGAATACAACTCCAGGGCAGGGTGTTGAAGGCGTTGGAAATGTCCAAGGACACCGCCAACATCACCCCGCCCCGGGACACCGCTTCCTCCGCCAGGACTCTTACCCGCGACACAGCGTGGATTGTGGAGCGCCCGTGCCGAAACCCGAACTGGCTGTCGTCCAAGTCCGGCCCCTCTCTGCACAAGTGGCCGACGAGGCGGGCTGCGATTATCCGCTCAAACAGCTTGCCCACCTCGTCTAGCAGCACTATGGGCCGGTACGCGGACGGCGAGTCCGCAGGGCGCCCCGTCTTCCTGAGCAGGACCAGACGACCAGATTTCCACAGAGTGGGAAACTGGCCCCGCTCAAGGCACGCTGTGTAGAGTCCTCTCAGTTGGGGCTCAAGCTCCTTCAGAGCGAGGGCTAACACGCAGCCGTGGACCCCATCGGGCCCCGGGGCCACGTTCTTGGCCCGGAGCCGCATCACGGCTGCCCTCATCTCTGCCTGTGTCACCTCTGGGACGCTGATGGCGTTCTCCTCCTCTGTAGAGTCTAACGCCACCTACCCCAACATCTTTATATGCTAACTGACATAATAATAACTAATAATATGTACATGTGGGCACCTACGTGGGGATACTTATAAAATAAAGAGGAGAAAGATTCATAGGACATCGAACAATTCGTCCTTATAACTGTCAAAAGGAAAAGTGCCCAAAAGGCTGGCAGCATTGCCACGTTGTCTGCCAACGCTGCCTGCTGAAGTTGCAGGTTTATATAAGTAGGTTGGTACTGGGTACCTTTTATTATTCAATAGGATGGATAGGCTGGCACACCTTGAATTTCAGCTCTGCTATCAATCTAGCATGAATTTTGAGCCCAACTTTGTACGACGGAATGAGCCATAAAGGTGCCCAATTGAGCTTTCAGAGTCACCCAAATTTAAGTTTATTAAAAAGATAAAGATTTTGATGGTGGTTGATATAAATTGGTGGAAAAGTATTAACGATTGTAGCTTTGTGGTCGGAGTTTCTCGGCTTAATTCGGATATTTATTTATTTATTACTTTATTTCAGACCTTAGTGTCCATTTCGTTAGTAACAATGTTCTTATAGACTAGTGTTAGTTATACTTAAAACTAGTCACAACAAAACATATAAAAGAAAGTAAACTCAACAATCACTACCGCGCCATTCCATGAGAAACGGCGCAGCAATGATTGATGTAACCACAATCCAGCCGACTGGCGATCATCCTAAGAATGCTATTAGTGCTGCCACGCACTCTACACACCAGGGATATGCTAGTCACATTAGAGCTCATGAAAGAGCTGCTCCCATCTAAGCTTTCAACCACCCTGAAATGGCTTCAAATGTAGTAACTGAAATTGTTTTTTCTGTAAATAGGATAAGCTAGATGAGGTCGGCGTTTCCTATCTGACTACTCCCAGAAGAATGGCCGAAACAAACTCAGAGGTCGCAGTCTCTTTTAAAGTCCAGACATAATCTTGGTCAGGCCATATGAGGACTATGTAGATTAGTGTCAGAAAGGAAAGAACCACACAGACTTGAGTGGACCTGTCCAGTCAGTGCAAGCATTTGTCAGTAACCGAGGAGGTCAACTCAGCTGTGGCCGAAATCGGCTAGAAGGCATCAGTACCATCATCATACACACACACACACAGAAACTCACGCCTTCTTACAATCGGGGTAGGCAGAAACTACAGAACGTCACCTGTCACGACCCTTACATACTCCTTTTGATATTATCATTAATATACTAAAATATTTCTTGGCACTTTATTATATTTATTTATTGCAATGATACTCGTATAATAAAAACCTTCATTACCTAATACTGGAGACAGGCTGACAATGGAAACTCATAGCACGTACTCATACATATCCAAGTCCGTAAGACCTTCTAAACACATGAATCATAATTATTAATTCGCTCATTTCTCTCGTGTGAATTTTTTACATTTTGGCACGTACCTACCTACGTGCCAGAAAGATGATAAATCATCTAAAGATACCTAATGTGACGATGACTTGTTTTTCCCTTGAAATCGTCTGCAAAAATGTATCAAGCGCCAAACCCGCTGAAACGAGGCCTTATGGCCCGATTTCTGAGTTATTCCTAACAAACAGATTTACTATGCGATAGGACTATTTATTTCTTCCTTGTGTCGCTGGCATGACAGTGTTTCAAATATTATTGGCCCAAAACCTCGCCACTTCCATGGCGTCGTCGGTGGCAGCGCGGTAGAGGTCGATTCGGCAAGACGCCGTCTGAAAATCAATTAGCAAGGTGTCTCTTGACACTTCACTCATATCTTGGCATGTTTTGAAACTTAAGAACAGTTTCGCTTAAAGAGAAAGCTTTGTTGAATCAATAGTTATTCAGAGTTTATCTGAGGACCTCAGAAACCAGCACAAGTGCCCGACTTAACCGCCCAAACATACAAATTCCTCTCTAATTGAACTAATAGCCAGTTTTCCTTGGGTGCTTACTGTGTTTAGGTTCGGCATGTCGACTTAAATGACCTTACTTCAAATGCAATCGTTGATGCAAGTTAACATTTTTGCAATGCAATGGCCGCTTGCCGGCGCTAGTGCAAGAAACGTACGAAATGTGACGAAATTAATTGGATGATGCGACGTTTGTAAGGATGAATGTGATGAAATTGTATGTTAGGTCATGACCATGAATCAGACAGTGAGTCTGATGGTACCTGGTATAGACGAAGATTTTTCTGTAACGCAAAATTGAGTCATCAGGGTTTGGTTTGTTTAATGCTGATTCAGGAAAATAGTAATTTGTTATGCAAGGCTGCAAAGTTGTTTTTTGGCGCGAGTACTTGTATTGAAACCTGAGTAAGCGAAGGATTCTAGGATTGAACCATGAGCAAAAGGAATGGTTTAAATATGGAATCCTGAGCGATGCAAAGGTTTTAAAGGTACGAGACGCAGAATAACTTTGCTGCCGACCGAAACACAGAACTTTTCACCTCACTAGAGCGAGGAAAATGGTGTCTCCATGCATTGAACAAATATTGTAGGTCCGCTTTTATGCACTTTTTGCGCAATTTTCCGGAAGAAAGCTCAATTCGGCATTATGTACCGTTTGCACTAACTCTGCCACTGCTAAACAAACCAAAATGATGGAAAGCGAATTGATTAAACAGAAGAAAAATTAAAGTTTTTTTGAAGTGAAAACTTCTTTAGGTGCTTTGAGCTATTTTTTTCGTGCTGGCCAGTGCGATTATTCTAAAAATGAGGTTGGCGCACTGATATTAAATAAGTATTCATGCATTATCAGTGGACCGGTACGGTATATAAAAATTTTGAATAGAAAGGTTCGAATTTTAAAAAACTCTTTCCACGCTAGCGGATAAAATGCACTTTTGCACTCAGATTTCGAATAATAAACAGACTGTTTATCATTCGAAATCTGAGTGCAAAAGTTCCGAGCTTCTGAGGTGAAAAAATTTTTTTCTTTCAACTACGTGGTAATGTTATCGTTAATCACTACTAGACCGGTCAAAAAGGACGCACTTTTTTCTTAGAATAAAAAAAAACAGTGCAGTAAAGTTGTATGAAATTTCATTGTTGCACTGCTTTTCATTAATGCACTGTTTTTAGGGTTCCATACCCAAAGGGTAAAACGGGACCCTAAGGCTCGTCTGTCCGTCTGTCTGTCCGTCTGTCTGTCCGTCTGTCTGTCCGTCTGTCTGTCTGTCCTTCCGTCAGTCTGTCTGTCCGTCCTTCCGTTTACCCGTCCGTCCGTCAGTCTGTCCGCCCGCCTGTCTGTCCGTCCGTCCGTCCGTGCACTCATCCGTCCGTCCGTCCGTCCGTGAACACGTCCGTTCGTCCGTCCGTCAGTGTAACCGTCCGTCCGTCCATCTGTCTGTCTGTATGTCTGCCCGTCCGTCCGTCCGCCCGTCCGTCCTTTCGTCCGTCCGTCCGTCTGTCTGTCTGTCTCTCTGTTTATACGTCTGCCCGTCCGTCCGTCCGTACGCCCGTGCATTAGTGCGTCCGTCCGTCAATGTGTCTGTCTGTCTGTCTGTCTGTATCAAAGTTTTCGATAGCGATATGAATGCAACTCCAGAAAGTATAAAAACAGTTGCAAATTATATTGTTAATAATCTTTTGCCGCAAAAGTCGCGGGATAACTTTGTTTTCATTAACTTGAGTTTTTATTTTGAGTAGGTATATTTTATCACGGTAGGTAGATTGGTAGTTGAAAGAAAAGTAGATTACGCACCTTGCTAAAGTGAGTAATTAATGCACTCGTGTTAATTTAGTGACCCAACATAACCCTCGTGCATTAATAACTCACTTGGCGCTCGGTGCAACAACCTACTATTATCCAAAGGCAATAAAAAAATTAAATATTAACAAGCTGAAAAATGTTGGCAAATGACAGTGCCTTACCAAGCTACCTCGATAGCTGGTTCTTTACAAGTCTTTGGGGTCAGAAATAAAATTCCTTTAACAATCTGTCAAAACTGCGAGGTTATTGCATAACACACTTTCAATTACAATCCGAATGAATTTGATGGGTATTGCTAATCCATGGCTACATTCATAATAATAGTAATATGTTCAAAAAAATTGTCTGCTCAACAACGTAGATAACGCAATGAATGTTGTTGAATAGTCAAAATGATAGGCATTGCTACTGTGTTACGCAATTACCCCGCAGGACTAATGTAGTGTGCGCTGTGTCATTGGGTTTTTACATCAGGAATTTCTCAATAGCTGCACGGAATCTGGATTTGTGCCGGGTAATGGCAATATGTTCGTTCAGATATATGGGACTTGGCGAAATTTGTGTATTCTATAAACCTCTGCCTGTCTTACTGGCATAGAGGCGTGTTAATAGGTAATGTAGAACATTACTAAAGTCTGTTTTATTAAATCTCGTAGACTAATTTGACAGTTGCAAATGTCAAACTCCAAATTGAAAAAACAAACAACAATCACTTGGAATGTCAAATTAGTGTGTGATTAAAAACAGACTTACTACATCTAGATATTACATGCCCGTCAAAAACAAGGATAGCTGTAGATCATATAGTTGGCCTTAATATGCAAAAATCTTGACCTTATTATAAATCCGTAACGCTCAATCCATTCAGCGACTAAGGTTACCAATAACGCTCAAAATGCTATATTACTCATTGACCTACTGCCTTAGAAAGAAACGTGTCAGAATCGTTGTGCATTTTTTTCGTTCGAATTTTGAAATAACGATGCTCAATTGTTACGTGTTGGCTGTTGTCATCAAGCTATCGTTAGCATGTTGGTAAAGAAAGATCCACTATTTTAGTTTACCAAATGTTTAGTCAATTTATTAATTACCTACAATCCGTTTTACAATCAATCTAATATGCTAGTCATTACAAAATCGCTTTACGTATATTAACAGGTCTTACGTTACACTAGTTTCGCGTTATGTCAGTAAAACTGGCATTATTTACCGAAATGTACCTAATATCTATTACTTAAGGTTGTACAGGCTGAGGTGAAGCTCCGAATATCAATAGGAATAAGTATGGTAGGGTAGGTAAGTAATCTAGAATCTTCAATTTGTATAATATTCTTAAGCCAGCTCTTATATATTTCTATATAGAATAAAAAGTATCTCGGTAAGTTTTATTACGGAATTTAATTCATAAAACATCTTCATCATCATTAAAAGCCTCTAGGAGTAAAGAACTGACGGAATCACACCCTTGGCAGCATCAAGGTACAGCATGAAAAGTTCTCATAAAGTTCGTGAAATATGAGGGAAAATTTACATACTTACGAACAAACAAATAAATACTTACATAGGTAATTTTATTGCCACATTGCCAAATCCGGAAATGCTATTGAAAAAGTGCTTTAGAAATCCAATGTTGCTTCCGTTTGTGACTGACTAGACTTCACGCGTAACAGAGAGTGAAGGTGGACTATATTTCAAGTAACCCTTGTTTTTGTTTTTTATTGTACTTCTGCTCGAGCTGTTCGACCGGTTTTACCACTAGATAAGAGTGTGAAAAATAAATTTGCAAGGGATTTATGACCTAACTGGTCAAATACGCGTGTACTATATACAGTTATACGTCTTCTTTTTTTTTACTCACCAATTTGTCATCATTATCAAATGATTTCTCCCGTTCTGGGCGGAGCGGGAGGGCGTGTCAAACTTTTACCCATTAAAACCCACCCGTGTTCCTACAGTTGCCTGTTGCCAAGGGTCCCGGTGTCCCTTTCGGACTTTTCCGCAACTCTGGCAGGCATCGGTCATAGCGGACCCCGTCAATTGGACCCTGTGCTGACATCTCTTTGAGGCGCGCGTGGAACACAACGCGCCGTCGACCCGGTCCTGGTCCTTATCGGACGGCGAGCTACCCATTACTCGCCGTCCGCAGGCTCACGCCTACGGTCACAGAGTACTTCTACGGTGGACGGGAATCTGCTTGGGATTCCCGACGCCCAGGGTGTCTGCCTCGGACGCAAACCTTGCTTCTCCCTCACGCGTTCCGCCTCCTCCTTCGCAAAAGGAGGTGAGGGTGACGGCTTCCCATGCCCTCTCACTCCGTACCATGGCCTGGACCAGGGCCGGACGCGAGAGGTCATCGCCGCCAATCACCTCCACGGTACAGATATACCTATGCTTACACCTTCACGTAAAATAAGCGTGATGTTATGTTGAGTTACAGACCGCCCAGTATATGTTGGCAGGCGGCAAAAAGTCACTGAACAAACACATGTACTCAGCACCTGCTGTAATGTGTGTAATGTGTTGAATATTGGCAATCCCAGGATATTTGTAATACAAAAGGCCAATGTTTTACGGTTTAAACCTAACCAACAAATAATTTTGCAAGCTATTTATTTTCCTGTCATTATGCTAACATAATATTCACATCTGCCACCTGCACGGTCATCACTGACACGTTGGTATACGAAATTGCAAATGCCGGAAATTGTTTAAAAATAAGTATACAAAAGAAGAAAATGAAATCCGAACTTTCATTTAATATATTTCTATTCTAACGGATAGTCAGTAGGTAACGAATTTTAAACTTGCGACAATCTAAAATGCGATTATTTTCTCCATCACTACTAACAATATCTTGATAGGTTTCAAAGCGGGCTTCTTAGATTGTCGCCAGATTAAATGAATGACGACGCTCAGTCTAAGTACCCTAAATGTAAAAGTATAATAAACCTAAACCTATTGCATAAAAGTACATATTGTGAGCATCGAGAATGTCGTCCAATCTAGTTTGTCTATGGAAAATCAAGTAACCAGGCGCCAAGTTAAAAACTCTGAAAAAAGTTTCACAATTGTTTATGGTATCTACTTGACAATCAATCATGGCGAGCACGTCGAGGTCTGTTTTTCTAATTTATTTTATTCCTGTTTCGTTATTATCGACGATATAATTATGTATTGTACAGCCGAATATCGTTAATATTTACTATGATATTACGTAAGTTTACGATGGTGCGAATAAAGTGTAACAAGAGACCACGGCAGAGTTGTTTCCCAAAGATTTGATTTCTACTTGTTGATGAATGATGAGCCTACTTTCTTTTGTGGTTTTAGGATTGAGGCGAATAAGGTGGTGTGCTATGCGCACCCAGATGCACCGCTTATCGAGGATTACAGGGCTGGGGACATGATATGCTCGGAATGCGGGCTGGTAGTCGGCGACAGGTACGTAACAAAATGTTTGTTTGGCAATATTTACGAAACGCACTGAGCTTTCCACCACTGATGCCGTGTCGTAATAATAACAAAGTTGCTGAACTAATGCGAGTGATGTATTTGATTTCTATTATTTCGAGGTCAATAAATAATTGACTAATTGTGCAATGTGGAAACTTGAGAATTGCGCATAGGAACTGATAATTAAAGCTGTTTTGATCACATACACAAATACGCCAATGAACATTACTTGTATCTTAGAGTAGAACAATGTAAGAAGAACCATGTATCTTTTAATGTTTGTTTTTACATTTGTATGCCACATTTTGCTGAAGTAATTGCTTGTCAAAAATCAAAAATCATTTAGCACATGATTACAATTATTCTGCATACCCTATATTACAGAGCTTATCTATGCCTACTTGTATGGCCAGTATTTACATAGAAATTAGGACACACTGTTATTTGAATAAATGTATAGTATGGGCCAGCATAATGTTGTTGTGCAACTTAAGCAATACAGATATATATTATTTGAGATTTTTTGTCCTAAAACAATTGTAATATTTTCCAGAGTCATAGACGTGGGTTCAGAATGGCGTACATTCAGCAACGAGAAGTCAGGAGTGGACCCATCTCGTGTTGGTGGGCCTGAAAACCCACTTCTTTCCGGTGGAGACTTGTCCACAATCATCGGACCGGGCCGAGGCGATGCATCATTTGACAGTTTCGGAGTATCAAAGTATCAGAATAGGAGAAACATTAGCAGCACAGACAGGGCTTTGATAAATGCCTTTAGGGAAATTAGCACAATGGCAGACAGGATAAACTTACCGAAGACTATTGTTGATCGTGCCAACAATTTGTTCAAACAGGTAAAGCAACAGCTTGCGTTAATTAAAAAGAAATCATCAATTTGCTGTGCAAACATGACTGCAGAAAAATCGGATATTTGTAAATTAAGGAAAAAGAAAAGTAAATTTCATCTGCAAGAATTGCTCTCTTTCACACATGCCTCTAAGGTCATGTTTGTGAAACAAATTGAATCATGTTCATTATTTATTCCTGAATCAGTTCCATAGTTCAAAACATTTAGTACATAACCACATTAGTTCAATATTACTACTCAACATATTTCAAACTATACTATCTGAGGTCTTATTATGTGATTATTATTCCTTCTATTGACCTTAGCGCTCATATTGACGCGTGCTGCTGGTGTGTATGAGCACTAACTCATTAACTATGTTTTGTTTGTAATACAATCGTATTTTCGAACTACCCTCATTTTGGAAATCGAACATACGTCAAAAGGTTGAAAGATATATTTCACTGTTTCGAGACATGATATCAAAATGAAATTACTAGCTGCGCTCCAAAGTTTCACCCGCGTAAGTCTCGACCCCATGGGAATATCTGGATAAAAAGTATCCTATATCCTATTCCAGGTCATGGTCTACCCCTGTGCCAAATTTCATCCAAATCCATTCAGCCGTTTTAGCGTGAAAGCGTAACAAACAAACAAACTTACTTTGGCATTTATTATATTAGTTAGGATAAGTCAGTATGAAGCGATATGAACCAATTCAGATATTTTTTTAGTATTGAGTAGTGTATCTTGTTTATTATGAAGAAAAGATGTCCTTCATTGTGGAATTCTAAATTTCAAAAACACTGCTTCAGTTATGCATAATAAATAAGTGAAAAAATATTCAATAACAATGTCTTTCATGTTTGCATAGTATTGTTTCATTAGTCATGCTTTTCTGAATTCAATTTATCATGGACAAAGCCAATTTTCATGAATATATTGGGTTATGAAATACATGCAATGTAATTTCCATTATAATGTTAATTTTCCACACGTAACTGTTGACCTTACCTACCTGACACATGAATATAAATTAGCATACGGTTGAAGACACCAATGCATTTTGAGGAAAAAAGTATCGGAATTGTTGAATGAATTTCAGGCCATACTGACTGTTTGCTTTTACTATGTATCATTTCATTTATTATAAGAAAACGTCATTTGGATAGATCAAAATTCAAAACATAAATATTTTAAAGTTTTTAACCGACTTCAAAAAAAGGAGGAGGTTATCTTTGCCAATAAGCATGGTAAATTTATCAATGCCTTTATAGTTGTTTATTAAACGGTCAGTGGGAAATAAAATCGCAACAATTGAACTTTAACAGCGCAATTTAGAAGCAGTTTTCGTTCTTCAAGTGTCGTCAGACCATAATTGTGCTGTAATATTGACCAGTCTTCAGCTTACGCTATCGTTTCTCCAGGTGCACGATGGTAAAAACTTGAAGGGAAGAGCGAATGACGCCATCGCGTCTGCTTGTCTCTACATCGCGTGCCGTCAAGAGGGTGTCCCGCGTACATTCAAGGAAATCTGCGCGGTCAGCAAAATCAGCAAGAAAGAGATTGGCAGATGCTTCAAACTCATCCTGAAGGCGCTGGAAACTTCAGTGGAGCTTATCACCACAGCGGATTTCATGTCTCGGTTCTGCTCAAACTTGGGACTGCCCAATTCTGTGCAGAGGGCAGCTACGCATATTGCAAGGAAAGCCGGGGAGCTGGATATTGTGTCCGGGCGCAGTCCGATTTCAGTAGCTGCTGCTGCCATCTACATGGCTTCGCAGGTAGGTTTTAAAGGCGTATTTCTTTTTGTCATTGACATTTTGGTTTATAGTGATTGTTCTCTTCACTGCCTAGGTCACTAGCTGACAGAAACCGAAACGAACTTATATGTAAAGTAAATATAAATAATGTAATAATGATACTTGATTTCTTGACCAAAATGACAGACAATTATAATAAAAAATAAAAAAATACTTTAGCTCATAACTTGCAAAAGATCTGTAACCAATTATGTGAACCTTGTCTCTCAAGCTAGGATAACCTGAGAGACAGTATGATAACTCAAAGTCAAAGCATTTATTTCTCACCTTGAAATATTTATAACTTTGAAATATATGAGCAATGGAAGACAATTTATACACAGTGGAATCAATGACGTGTAAAAGTGATTCTGATATCCTATATACAGAATAAACAATTTCATTCCATTTCATTTTTATACAAATGTAATAAAATAGTTGAAAAAATAAAATAATTGTCTATAATTTTATAGATAGGTTTATAACAATTTATTATTGACATCAATTAGTTCAAGTTGGTAGCAGAATATAATATTAGAACAGTCATTTAAAAGTTATTTCAAGAAAAATGTTAAGTACTTCAGTGTTTATCATTACGCACTCCAACTCTCGCATAACTCGTGATTATTAATTGTTTTGTAATTTTTTTGCTACACATAATATTGATTTTTTATTTTTCCATCAAATATTCATACTAACAATAATTATGTTACTTTTTTTGCGTCTTAAAATTGTTTTATTTTTAAACTTAATGTTTTGTTTAAAAATAAAACGTTCAAACTAACGATTTCGATCTTACATTACGACAAAAGCCTACAATAATATTCTTAAAATAAAATGCAACAAGGGAAGTGGCCTTCACAAGGCAGTGGTAATTGCACGTACTCAGTGTGAACATTGCATAAAACAAATATTTAAAAATACATATTTCTCAAAGTAAATAATACTTGACCGTGAAGTTTCCTTTGATGTTACGTTTATTACGAACAAGAACAAAGATATTAAATCAAAGATAAACAGTACGACGCTAGTAATCAAACTTGTACTAATAAATACAGACATCAATGAATTCGGTAATTAATAATTATTTTAAGTTTTCATTAACTTCAAAGTCGTATTTTCAAAGTGTTGTACGGCAGATATCTGTATTATCTTTATACAATCGTTTATCTACCTGTAAGGTCATTGAAATAACTTCGTGGTTTACCTCCAGCTAGATTGCTAGACGAAATCAACAATAATTTTACAGCAGATTAAATAGGCTTTTCAAAATCAGATACTTCTTTGGGCCTGATCAAAATGGCGATGGATGTAATATCTTTAGTAAATAGCCTTGTAAACGGCCACTGAGGCTTCTGTTTTTGGCAATGCGGCATCGCGCCGCGGTTTTGAGTTTTGGCCCTTAGAGCAATAGCGCACTAGCGGCCAGGTCGCAGCGGCCAGCGCTACGACATTAGTATAAAATCGCCACGGAGCACGCGCACCTGACCGATGCGGCCAGGCCGTTAATGCGCTATAGCTCTTAGAGCATTCAAAGAGCCTTTTTTACTGAAGAAACCTGGCAACACGAAATTAAATAGACACATACCGAAAACTGATACATAATATTTGTAATTTCAGGCATCAGAAGACAAGCGGAGTCAGAAAGAGATCGGTGACATTGCCGGCGTGGCTGACGTGACCATCCGTCAAGCCTACAAGCTCATGTACCCCTTCGCAGCCAAGCTGTTCCCCGAAGACTTCAAGTTCTCAACCCCCATCGAGTTCCTCCCCCAAATGTAAACGTAGGTATCAGGATTATATGCTCTTAGATAGTAACAGTATAGGGAAGATTATATACAGTATTCGGTTTATATGGCACATTGAGGGATAGAAGAAAGAATAAGATTCAATTTAGAAACCGACACCCAGTGCGAATGCGGTGGTTTTGTGCGTCCAAAGTGTCTATATACCAGAGGCCCTAGACAAAGTGACATTCTATCAGCGATAACGATGATGGAAATGGCAAAAATGTGTATAACTGACATAAGCTATCGAAAAGCTTATGTCAATCCTGTTGGAAGTCGTTGTAGAAATACGAAACGCTTTCGAAGCGATTGTCACTTGTCTAGCTCCTCAGGGTCCTATACCTATACCACAAATCTTTACAAGTCTACAATTCTACAAAATTGTTGGATTGTCGGAAAAATGGTGTAACACAAATTACAAATATGAAACAGTTACAATTTACAATTCTTTCGCATTTTTAAAAGCGTAATAATGAGAGCTATGTATAAATTGTAGACTTGACAGTGTCACTACAATTTACATTATTTATAAGGTTTTTTTTTGTGGTACACACGCTCTTGTAAAATTTACAAATTTGTGAATTGTAACTTATATTGTAATTGTAAAGTTTTGTGGTATAAGGCAATGCAGTGCTGAGGACAGAAATAGACTCTCAGTGGACTGATGACGCTTCACAAAGCCAAACGCTTTACCCGACTGCACTGCTTAGAAGAGTTATGTTATTCTACTCTCGATATGCCGTATTTGCTGGTACTGCACTAAAAATGACTGGTCAGTCAAAGATGACAGCAGATCCAAAAAAAAAAAATTGTTCGCTTCAAAAAGTGGACTTGCTGACGTTTGATTTCTTATTGTTTTTTTGTTATACGTGATTGTAATGGTATTAAGTGTGGTGGTCATTAGCTCATTTATTATCAATTTAGAAAACAAGAGTAGATAGCAGGCTCATAGAAAACTTTTATAATGTGTCAAGTACCTAAAGGTTTGTCATAGAACTTCATCTACATAATTATTTATCTGCGCTTAGAATAATCAGAAGTTAAATAAATGACTTAGTTTTTCTATAATCGATCAAGAGAATGTATTCACAAAAAATTACTTTGACTGAGATTTCCATACTTACATGTTTTTTGCACAGTTAAACATTTTTCTACTAAGGCCCAATTTACATTGCCGCTGAACAGAATGGAAGTGATTCTTTTGGTACAAAGCATAATGAACTTTATGTCAATAGTGCAATGCACAATTTAGATACTAGCCAAATAACAGGTCGCGCTTCTTCTGGAGAATTGTCGCGCATTCTTGGGAATTCCCGCAGTAACAATGTCGTATCTAGTTTGTACGTTAGACAATTGACATAAAGTTAATTTTGCTATGTACACACGGCTACACATCAAGCTATACATTTCCAGTATAAGCTGACCTCGCATTGTACGGAAGTCCTATACAATGCGAGATCAGCATAAACTGGAAATGTATAGCTTGATGTGTAGCCGTGTGTACAATATCGTTACAAAAACTCGCTTGCACTCTGTTCCGCAGCAATGAAAATGTACCCTAATATAATCAAGCTATGAATCGTAAATACACATATAAATATATTATTTAATATTTATTTCACCATATTTGTTCTTCATGCATCATCTTTCACTATTAATAAAACACTTAAATGAACCTGTTTTTGAAAGAACTGAAATTTTATAATAGTAGATTTTTATTTAAGAACAATTTCGAGAACATTGTAACATTTCGTACATTGCGGACTTAGTTTGCGCTTACCGTTCTAGGCCACATAATAACGGTGCAATGTATGTCGTAGAATGAACGAAGAGCCTGATTTTGCCAATACCTGATGCCGACGTAACAAGTTTTTTTATTTGCAATATAGGTACACATAGTAAGAATCTTAAAAGAACTGAACTAGATCAATATTAACACTTTCACTGCCAAGTACATAGAATGCATACAAATAAAATGTGTCTCATATATCTATAACAATTGGTTAGTCGAGTACATATAGCTATATATATGTACGACTCGGAGGCGAGTTGTGGGCACGCGAATTATCGATGCACTCGTGAGTCGGGTGCTAGGCACTGAAAGTGAATATGTTCAAAGATATATAAATAAAAGGTGGAATTGTCGATGAAACATTACATTTTGTTTAGGAAATATCAAATTCTCACATTTTCTTAATAACAATTTTAATTATTCAGTATCTCCCAACCCTCACTGGGCCCGCATGCTAGATTATTTCCCACTCTCTCTTAC
This sequence comes from Lithophane leautieri, assembly GCA_949152455.1. Lineage (NCBI taxonomy): Eukaryota > Metazoa > Arthropoda > Insecta > Lepidoptera > Noctuidae > Lithophane > Lithophane leautieri. The sequence continues at coordinate 4,699,239 of OX424462.1, read as the reverse complement.
AGAGGAAGCCTTAGTCCCAGCATTCAGCACTATACGATGATTATGCATGTAGGTATTGACAATACGGCCGATGAATCATGGCTGGTCTGAACTTTGCGCAGAAGTCTGCGCAATAACATGTTTTAGAAACCAAATGGTGACATGAGGCGAGTGTACAAGCGCGAGAGTTCGGAGAGCCTATGTTCAGACCGGCCATGACTAATTGCCCGTATTGTAATGTTCAGTGAAATCAGGTTCACCTTACACAAATTGGGCGTAGATATGCGTGAACAACGTTGTATTTTTATATTTAACATAGCATAAGTATTAACTTTGATTTTATGAATACGAAGGTTCCTGTCACTAACAGATGATAGAAATATCCTTTATTTATTGTTGGCACCCCAATTTTATTTTTGCATATTTTTCAACCATTTTCGACGAAGCAAACGTTTCAAATACCTTTGCAATTATTTCTAAGGACTTATTTGAAATGTGGGTAGTTCTAGGTATTTCAATTACTTTAATGCTGCAATATACTTAATATGTATGGCATTGCAAAATAGCTTGTTTTGATTGGCTGCAGTATGTACGTCCTCTACGTTTACATACTGCGGCCAATCAGAACGAGTTATTTCCTGCTATCTTAAAAGGAAAAATATTTATACCTACTTTATTTTATTTGAATTCTGTTTACCTATCGCAACTAAAGCCCATGTTCCCTTGCAGGTAGTTTGGAAAAAGCTGTCTGTGAAAATGTTAAGTGGCAGGATGTTATGTGATTTATAAGTATCTTTTTGTTATAGGTGTCAGTTGTATTTGTAATTAATTAAATATTAATGACCGTTTCCACTAAGACTAGGCGACACCTAAATAAATGTCCATTTAAAAGCACGCTGTTGGATTGTCATCTTTCGGTCCCAAGCCCAGCTTTGAAAAGTATTAGGGATATCGCGCGCTAGACGGCCACGACTCCGGCTAGTCGTGGCCGTCTAGTGGTATTGTATGGTGGCCGGCTAATTGACCGTTGTGACCAAGTGCGCGATTCGTGTCGGTTTCTATAGTTTACCTGTGCCCTGTTTATCAAAAGTTACAAGACTACGTTCACAAGTTACCTAGAATGTTAATTTTCGTTAAATTCATAGCTCATCTCCATATTCATAATCAGCCTTAATGTTCCCACTGCTGGGACATGGGCATCAGGTCATATCTCTCTTTTGACCACATTAAAAAAAAGAAAACCGAATTTAAGCATTTATTGCGGTACTAAGCACGACACTTGTAAACTTGTAAGACGGAATAGAGAGTCGCCGGACACTCTCAGGCTTTGTTATGATTTTCTACAAGTTGTAACTTAAAAATATTTTTTGGTTAAACAAAATCACGAATAAGTGTCAAATGTAATTACTTGTGAACTAAATAATGTCATTTGGTACTACAAGGCTTGTAAGTTTTGATAAACAGGTGCCGTATTATAAAGTATTAATGCCACCATTTTTCCAGTGTGAGAGAGAGACGGAGCTAGACAAGGCCGCTAGCACTATCCCGTTTTCGCAGTAGAATAATGATGGCATTAATACTTCATAATATGGCACTAGGGCACTGGCCGCGGTCATGGCCGTTGCCGTCTAGCGCGCGAGATCCCTTAGTGGAAACGGGCATACGTCTTGTATAGCTTCACGCTAGGTCGGTACAGTCTTTCATTTTCTTTTCTGATAGAATCACATTATTTAACTAGACAGTGTCAGGGAAAACATATCTTACGTAGGTCCCAAAAAAATTATGACAGTTATTTTTGACGAAACTTTTGAAAAGTTGAGATTTCTTGTAAGTCAAATACATCACATTTAAAAAATCAAGAGGATGTGGATCATTGAAATAGCATAATATCTTTTAATAATCTGTAAGGGTCGGCGAAGTCCTAGCGAAGCGCAATTCTTATTGCTAAGCAAAAATCGGCTTTACGAACTTTGGAATAAAGTCGAAAATAAATGGTTGTCATGCTGGAAATAGTTTATCCTAGTTTACTTTAGAGTCCAATACTTGATTTAATGTAATTGCTCGGTATATTATTTGTTAAGTAACATAGGTCCTATAAATAGAACACGATACACACCAACAATAACAAAACATTAAATGCTCTTACATACTGGGGCGATTCGACGCGCGACGCGTATTTTAACAAAACAATTTCTCACGGCGAACAATGCGGGGGCGTCGCGTCGCGCGACGAATCGCTCCAGTATGTAAGAGCCTTTAGACTAATTTTTTTCCATGCGTCACTCTAGGTATACGCCAACGTTCGTGGTATCAGCGGTCATAAAACGCGGGAGCGAGATGACAGTACGCAGTTCTTAGAATCATCTCTTCCTAATCATTTCCAACTATATTGGGGTCGGCTTCCAGTCTAACCAGACGCAGCTGAATACCAGTATTTTTACATGGAGCGACTGTCTATCTGATCAAAACCCAGTAACTGGGTATATCCCTTGGTAAGACTGACTGTCAGACTTTCGGGCTTCTGACGATCCGTAACGACTGTCAAAGATCTGCGAATGGCAGCCGGGACCAACGGCTTAACGTGCTTTCCGATGCACGAGGGGGTCTCGGTATGCAAAGATGGTCCCCCATCCATGGATTGACCTTGGCAAGCTTAGCTTAAACTGATCGATCTACCCATGCGGTTGTAATTACTTAGCTACGAGTCCCTTAGTATACAGTTTTTCAAAATCCCGTAATAAATATTCACTGTCCCACTCGCTCGTTTCAGGACCGCGACTGCCAAGCGTTTGCGTTTAGTATAGTTATTGAGTTCTATGCATTTTTGGAAATAACAATTAAATTACATTTTCTTAAGTGTAAGGTATGTGATGCCCGTACGGAAAGTAAAATGTTATTAATAGATCGATCATATTTTAGGTAGAAAAGTTGATATACAAATTCATATTGCCTTATTATTGTTCTTTATAAAATTTGTCTTAAATCCAGCGAATCTTTACGGCAATGTTCATTACTTTTGTCGTTAAAAAATGTATTTTTATTACTTTTTTTTTTCTGATAATTTATTGATAACCTGGCAACTATTAAAGAAATGTCGTTTGTGGATTAAAAGTGCCTGTATTTAACGGTAGTGCTATAAATATGAGAGCAGTGGTGGCCCAGTGGTAATGGTCTCGGCTTACGAGTTGTAAGTTAGTGGGTTCGAACCCAGCCGGGCCATTTTCTTTGCGTAAATAATTTCATCACCACTGTTCTCGGTTCAAAACGGTGAAGGAAAACATCGTGAGGAAACCGACATGTTCTAGAACTAAAAATTTGCAGACATGTGTCATCTACCAACACACAATGGGTCTGCGTAGTGGATTACAACCCTTCTCGAAGAGAGGAGGCTTGTGTCCCAGCAGTGGGCGGGCACATTATAGGCTGATTGATTATGCTATAAAAAGGTATAATCTGATGCTATATTTCCTTCAAGAATATTTTATAGAATTTAAAAAGTATAACATTTACGTCTTCCTACTGTAATAATTATGATCTCTTCCTCCTCGATTCGATATTTTTTGTTCTCGAGTGTTGCCAGTTATTCCACATGATAGCCGACTGTAACTTTTTGTAAAGATGTATCGTTGATTTGTAATGTATGTGTAATTAAAATAGCCTTAATTAGTACTAATTATGAATAACGCCACAAAATAAATGTATATTAAGAGAAACTTTTGATTGTTATTATTCTTTTGATTGATCTGCCTCGTTGGTCCAGTGGGCGCAAGCGCTACAGCTGAGTATGAAGTCTTGGGTTCGATTCCCGTGTCATGAAAAGTGTTATCTGGTTTTTTCATCTAGAATTTCTCAGTTGCAGACCGGAGTCTGGATTAGTGCCCAGTTGATGACAAGAGGCTCGCCCTACACCACGTGCTCATACCATGACAACCTATTCCTCCACAACTTTCCAGTCACCAATGTCGCTTTCAGACATCCTCTTATATAGGTACTTATTCTATCCATTCGCGTAACACCACACTTCCCTCTTCAAGGATAGGAACATAAGTAAGTAATTTATATAAACAGCACTCGAGCCTACTTGCCTTGTATATCGCCTGGAGATTGAATTTATATCACAGGACATGAAAAACGTGACGGGAATGTTTAGGCCTTTTCGTGTTCTCATTTACGTACAAAATAGAAACGAAATGGAGCCTAAAGCGGCGTACGCACTATCGAACTCTTGCGTTGCATGGTACGCAACAACTTGGTTTGACGAGGGGGGTGGGGGGGAGGGATGCTGCGCCCCCCTTGACCTCCTGCCCGTCATAAACTTAGCTGGAAAATTACGTAGGAACAACGTGTATGGCAGAAGATTGGCCGGAGATCTTTGTATTTTTATTTTTTTCCCAACTTAAGAAGCAATGGATTAGACATTTGTTTCAAACCGATTCCGATTCTGATAGATCTTGTATTACGTAATCAGGGTGCTGGGCGGCATATCCTCTGATCGACGCAGTCACAACGATGAAATTCAATAAATGTATATTTGTACGCACGGCTACACATCAAGCTATACATTTCCAGTTTATGCTGATCTCGCATTTTACAGGATTTCCGTACAATGCGAGGTCAGCTTATACTGGAAACATATAGCTTGATGTGTAGCAGTGTGTACGCCATCCATCGCGGACGCATATTGAACGCGTTGGTTTAGCCGGACCTTAAGTGTGTACGCTGCTTTAACTGTTGGCTGTTCCAGCGTGTATCATCTTCGACATTATAAATAAATCTTGATTCTTGTATCTTCACTTTCATCAGGTTAGAAGGCGGCCAAACGTGAGTCTACAAAAAAAAAAAAAGTTCCGTTGTCTTTGTTATGGAATAGCCCCCTGCTAATTGCGTAAAACACTGACAGCAGCTGGCAATGGCATTCATTTTGACAGTTCAACAACATTCATTGCGTTATTTGCATTGTCGAGCAGACACATTTTTCGAACATTTACGAAGATTGATGGTGATGATTTTGAAAGATTAGCAATATCCTTCATTCTTCTTTTTCGCTTCGCTCTTGACAGAGCGGTCGTGGTCACGATGATTTTTTTCCAATCGTAGGTGTAGTCGTTGCCCGCCTCACGATCTCTCTCCATCTGGTTCTGTTACATGACAGTCTGGCGCATTCATTTACAGGGCCTCCAACCATGGATTTTATTTGATCGGTCCACCTCATCGGTGACCTCACGCGTGGCCTATTACCTTCCACTCTGCCCTGCACCAATAGACGCTCTATGGAGTCATTATTCCGCCTAGAGACATGACCAAAGAACTTCAGTATTCGAGACTGTACTTGTGCTGTTAGATGCTGTTTGATGCCGAGTTCTTGGAGTATGGAGACGTTTTTGCGGAATTCTGTCCATGATACCCCAAGCATTTTTCTCCAACACCACATTTCTAGAGCGTCAACTTTTTTCGTTTCCAGTTCTCGTAATGTCCACGTCTCAGCTGCGTACAGAAATATGGGGAACACAAGTGTACGGACGAGCCTGATCTTAGTGGCCTTAGTTATGTTGCGATTCCTCCATATTTTTTTAAGCTTATCCATTGCCCCTCTAGTCATAGACATACGCCGTTTCACCTCATCCACGCAGCTGCCATTGTTCGCAACCATAGCAGCAAGATATACGAGTATGTAAGATTGAACTACGTCGCAGTTGGCAATCTGTGTCATGTCTGGCGAGTTGTTGTTGCTACGGTCTACAATCATCATCTTGGTCTTACTGCGATTAATCCTCAATCCAAAAATCCAAAATAATCTATAATAATCTATATCCAAAATAATATCCTTCATAACACCCCTCTTTTTCCGTTGGGGGTTAAAAATCATTCAGATTATGATTGACAGTGTTATGCAATTAGGGTATAGTTTCCTTAAAAGGTACCTACTACCTATTCTTTAGGTCAGTCCATCTGACAATGCATGCAAAGCCAACCGTTGGGCACTACCATACCGGTTACCGAGCCATCCATATCTTTACTAAATAGACTGGCCCTTTTATCCATATTAATAATGTTTGACACCATAATCCCGATAGTTGACGACATAAAAGTGATTGGGTTAATTGGATGCATTCAATAAAATGTATGTTGATGAATGAAGAATGTCGTTGGACCACCTTGGTGAGAACTACTTACTTATTTGTTTTTAGCAGCGGCTCGTCGCAATCTTGCGTTCTGCTGAATTCATTATCGCCATAGATCCGTATACACGTAGAAAGCTGGTAACCGTCGTAACCAGCACAGATGTGCCAGAGCTGGTTGTCAACCCCGGTCGGGGCAGGCAGTTTTCATACTTTTTGAATAATCAGCGAGGAAATAATTCGCATGAATGCGCCCTTAGGAAAAGTGCGGGCCTTAGACACCTCGCACAAAGGTAAAACACTAGTCGAAGCCGTTGTTGTCTTGATGATATTAACGATTATAATTCAGTAAGTACATACTATTTGTTATGGTCGCGAATTTAGTTTTGATAAACGTACAACCTGATACTGATCTCCAAATTGCAAGATCTCAGTGCGTCACTGCTTCTCTCTTTAGGAGGAGATTAGGACAAAGCTTACCTCTTCATATCTAACAGGAAGACCAGGCGGGCCTAGTGCCAGGTTTTTAGATAACACAATCATCATGTAGGTAGTGACGAAATCTTAAAAAAAATGCTACAACGTTGGCATTTATACTTACTGCTTTATTTTCAAAAGGGAAAAGTGTCAATGACATTCTCGTACCCAAACAGTACAAACTAAATTAAAATTCACTTCAGTTGGTACTATATTTGGTAATTACACGTTACGACTTGAATATTAAATTCTAATTCCCACAGGACACATGCTGTGTCGTTTACATAACATCACGCCTTGTTTTCCCGAAGGGTTGGGCAGTGTTGTAGGTACCTATAGCTATATCCACAACTCACATTGTAATAGGGGGCAGGCCTATTGCTATCAATCGGGCACAAATCCAGACTCCAGGTGCCGTATTATGAAGTATTAATTCCACCATTTTTCCAGTGTGAGAGAGAGACGGAGGTAGACATTGCCGATAGCACCATCCCGTTTTCGCACTGGAATAATGATGGCATTAATACTTTATAATACAACCCCAGGGCAGTCATTATTTAGTCATGTGCTTACGGGTGTGTTACCAGACTTATCAGTCAGTAGACTCCGAATGAATTTCATTTTCGGTCTTTGCTAATTTTCTGTAGAAATATCCAGTTTCGGCCATTTTCTTTTTCGGCCGGATAAATGTGATTACTTTACTTTCCGCAGTGGCTGAACCATAATAAGTTCCGGCAAATTAATAACTTCTAACAATTCTTTTTTTCAGAGAAAATCCCACGTTATGAAAAATATAAGCAAATTTAGAAATATTGCTTTTATCAGATCGTTTTCTTTGCGAAAAATACTTAATTTATACTTAACCTGACTTACTAAAGTTAATTTACGTGTGTTTTAAATTTAAACGGTTTCGTTTCAAAGTATTTTTCTTTCATTCTTTTATTTTTATTTTATTTCTTTCATAATTTCGACCAAAAATGTATATTAGGCCCATTTTTGTTTGCTGCCGAAAAAACAATTTTCGGTCGGACTCTACCAGATGGGCAATCAATTAATTAATCAACCCGGTTAGGTTTTAGGTACCTACCTACCGACTCTGTAGAGTGTAGAGCCATACTTTGATGTATGCAATATTCGCTTGTAAATAAATTGTTAACATACCTATAGACCGCAGTACTGATATTCAGTATTAGGTTCATTTATAACAATTTACAAGTGAATAAATCGAAAATCATTTAAAATCCGAGCTTGCCGATTGGATAATAAATAACTTTATAGGATTTCAGTAATAGCCAAGGCCCTTATTAGCCTATTTTTAACCGACGAAAAAAAAAGGAGGAGGTTCTCAAGCCGACACGTAATTTTTTTTTTTTTTGTTTTTTTTTTATTTATTACCTCGCATAACTTTTTAGTGAGTACTCCGATTTGAAAAATTCTTTTTTTATTCGGAAGGGTATACCTCGAAGTTGGTCCCATTTAAAATTGGAAACTATAATCCATCCCTAAAGGTACAAAAAATGGGGTTGATTGATTTTTCACCAACTGAATTTTCAACTGTGAACCGATTCTGTTTAAATTTCGCACACATACATAGTTCTGATGACACAACCACTCATCATCAACTCCAGGTCTTAAACCTGGAGTAACCCCCTGGAGTACCCTGGAGTGGATGGTAACACAAAAGCGAAAAATAAAAAACTTTTTTACAAAAAATTAAACCGACGAAAAAAGAACTGAAAAGCGAAAAATAAATAACTTTAATTTCGGAAGTCGGTGTCTTCGCTTTTCAATTTTCGTTTTCAACACCGACTTCCGAAATTGAAGTTATTTATTTTTCGCTTTTCAGTTCTTTTTTCGTCGGTTTAATTTTTTATAAAAAAGTTTTTATTCATGTATGTTGTTTATTAATGAGAGTTTAGCAGTGTCTGTAAGTAAGGTACCAACATTAGTTTTGATACAACCCGAGTCCAGGCGGACACTACAAAAAGCTGCTTAAAGTTCGGTTACGCATAATTGAATACAAAATTATGCTAATAACGCCCAAACTAAGCAGTAATTTATAACCCGATAAACTGCCCTTTTATAATCTGGCTACTTAATCAAACACGCGCTTCAAATGAAGACATCAATTAAAATTAAAACAACGAAGGGTGTAAAATGAAAAACGGATCAATTTGTAGACCGGGCTTTCCCAAGCGCGGCCTACTAGCTACGAACCGTCTACGGGTAATTCTGCACTATCGTTCGACCATTCAGTGCCGCGTGAGCTTTCGAGTTGAGTGTTCGTGCCGCTCGCCCGTACATTTCTCCCGCGTATTTACGCACGCTGCCATTCAACCCTAAATCCAATTAAAAAACAATGTGTCAGTGACCGCTAAGCGCTTATAATAAGATAATCGTGTGATAGGTAATTAGTTCATAGCTTTTTGTAAGTGGAAAATGTTTACGAAGGATGTGATTTCGGAAAAATGTTGAGGGCGTCCCGCGCGCGATGTGTGCACGTAGGATTGCTGTGGTTCTTTTTGTGCCTAGGCGACGTGGATGGACTTATAGGTATGTTAACCATGTACTTAATTAGTTATGGTAGTACTTAATTGACTATTCAACATTATCAAAAGCTCTAACATGAAAAACTACGGATTTTAAACAGAAAATCAAAGTTGTCACTCACTCACTTTTATGGTTTCTTTTTTGAAATTTCCAATGTAAGTATTCTTTGTTCCTTTTGAATAAAGGTCTGGTTTTTCTGTTCTACTGCAATATTAAAGGTATTTTTTTGGAAAATAGGAGTTTAAAGGAAACAACCTACAACTGACAGCATATGTATTCGCCTGAAACGTTTCTAAATCAAACTAAAAACATTCGCTTCGCAAACATTTATAATTTTAACGCAAGTAAGCTATCAACCCCTTAAAAGCTCATGCAACCTCTACATAATATTTATCTATGCTAATAAGGTCTTAGTCGCACGACTGGGAATATCATGAGAATTAATTTATGCACATGCTCGCCCGTGATAATGGATTGCCCGCTCGTTTTATTCGAACAGAATTCCATTTATTTTTTCTATCGGTTCCTAGATGGAGAGGGTAAGGGTTATAGGGTAAGGGCAAGTTAATCTTTCACCCTGTACGAATAACCTGGAGATTTTATAAGGCAAATCTGTCAAAAACTCATCATTGTGAGACCATTGACACGTTTGTAAATTAGTAGACTTGGCCCCCTGTAAGTTCGGTATAATTTTTTTTCTTTTCTTTTCTATCTATGCCAGTTGCATTACACAGTCTCTTCTGATCTATCTTTTAGCTGATTTTATTTTTATTGGTGTATGAAACTGCCAACCTGTCCATCTTGTAGATTTATCTACGTCACCACATGCAAAATGTCCGCTAACCACAGTTCGTTGCCTGCTGTTATGATTTATCTTTATCTATACTAAAGATCTCTCTTCCTTTATTTTTACCCAACTACGGCAAAGCCAAAGGAGGGTTATGATTTTAACGGGCTATGTATGTGTGTAAGTATTCTACATTAGGTAATGTATTTTGTCACTCCCCATTAGTTTGATTCGCTCATGTGTTTTGTTACGGGTTCTTATTTTTTATTGGAAACTGGCAGTTTTCTCAAATTATTTTTAACAGTAATGTATAAAAATGCATGGCGCTATTGTAAGTATTTATGGTAATGAGATTGCGGAGATCAATTGGGCCTTCGTGTATTCCTATCAATTCAATAAAGCTTGATCTAATTAGTGTTGGTCTGATTTCGTGACTAGGTTGCGCAAACCACACCTAGGCGCACGCAACGATTCGATAATCAAATGGCCTTTTCAGTTATGGCTGGCAGGTAGGTACCTATATTTAATCAGACTAAATAGGTTGTATGTATATTTGTCTGTGCTAAATAAATGTATTTTCTTCTTCTTACTATGTTAGGAGCTGTAACTACACTTTTAGTTTGGTTTTTTAAATTGGTTGTTTGCCCTATGCAGTATGCATTGTGACCGTAAGTACATTTAATTTTAAAAAAAATTATTCACTTTTCCATTATAAGTGTGATTATTTTTATATTTTAAGCCTCGTGCAAACTGGCGCGATATTGCGGGCGCGACAGGCAGCGCTATCCTTGTCGCCCACCACGGTATCGCGCGTGTTTGTGGGAGAGCCTTTGATTTCAATTGATGGGTACCTCCCAAGGGTAAAAAACTAAAATGGTGCACTATTCGGCCGAGATAATTAGAGCAACTGACTGACCCGCCCACTTACCGTCTCAAACCGTGAAATATTTACTAACTGACAGTCTGTTGTCCAATTACTTGGCCGACTTTTATTAAATAACTAGCTTCCACACGCGCCTTCGCCCGCGTGGTATGTCGATAAAAATTAGCCTATGTCCTTTCTCAGGCTCTAGACTATCTGTGTACCAAATTTCATTTAAATCGGTTCAGTAGTTTTGGCGTGAAAGCGCGACAGACAGATAGACAGACAGAGTTACTTTCGCATTTATAAGGATGTAAGCAAGTTTCAAAAATACAAATTACAAATGTTACAAATCATCATGGCTTTAAAATTCGAACTGGCGACGACGTGACTGACAAATAGCTTGTGAATGTATGTAACCCCTCAAAGCTACTCTCCGTTATAATTTCGTACGAATTTCGCGCAGATGATTATTTCATACACAATTATGACAGGCTGCCATTAATCCGGCGAGGGTTTTTTTTTAATATCCCTTACGATTCGGCAATCGATATCGGTAGGGAGAAACATCTATTGTGTCGGTTGAATAGTCGGAGGTCGGCTGCACGAGCTCTTTGACAAAGTTCTACAAACATTTGACTATTCATCTAGTTCTATTTGTGCGCAGTTTTTGTAACTCTCCATAACAATGCTTTGATCCGAGCACCGAATTTTTAAGAATCAATGCAAGGTTATTCTGAAATCTTTTGTTTTCGAGATTTAACCTGAAATAAAAAGCAAAATCAATAGTCATTTATTCGAATTAGGCTGAGAATCAGTTTTGTTTGAACGTCAAAATTACGACAGTCCCCCAAAACGCCCGCCCTTCCCCACTTCCTAGTGCTTTATCTGGGAAGAAGTGTCGCAACAAACTCCCCAGCAACACAGCTGTCTGTTAAGTTAGAAAAACATGATTAATTATGCGGATGCCAGTCGCAGTTCTTGATTCTGTTTAATTTCTAAACAGAATGAGAACAAGAATATAATTATGTATAAACTAAGTGGGTAAGCTATAGAAAGACTTCTACAGATATAGTTCACATTAAAATCGATGTACAATCCATGGTTTACATAAAAACGTCATCGCTATCCGTCGGTTCTTCTCGGTTACTAATCTCGGTTTACGATGACATAACTTTCGTTTTGGTCTTCAATGGTTTAAGAATAACACGTCCTTGGTTGGAATATTTTTCTGAAATAATTTTGTGTTAGTTTTCGTCTATTTCTTGTTTTATCTGTATTTTTACCCGACTTCGCCGGAGCCCAAAAGAAAGATGTTTTTGGTTGGTATATATCTAAGCATGTTTGTCTGTCTCTGTTTTCTTAGAGGCTAAACAAGCAAAAGGATTTTTAACAAAGGAGTTGAAGTATCGTTGGATTTGTATTGATGTCGCGAGTGACACTGGAACTATGGACTTGCAAAACAAACAACATGGCGTATTTTAATTAGCAGAAGCCGCAAATTTCCCCAAACTTTTAGTTGATGTCGGGTTTTGTAATCTTATAATTGGTTTTTTATTTTAAACTTTTTAGTGTGTTATATTTTTGTAAATCTCTTTAAAATTCTTTGTAATTTAGGTATTTATTTCCCTATTGTTTGTCCTCAACAAAGAATTTAATATAATTTAGTATGGACCTACATTACATTGGTGACTGCTAACTTTAAACCGAAACATTAAATGCTGAAAAGAATAATGTGTCTGACACCTGTCAGGATTATTGAAGGTATTATTTTGATTGTCTATTTTTGGTATGTCGCTTCGTAAGACAGTAATTGAAAAAAAAAAACACCTTATCCCCCAAATCCCCAATGACTTGAGGTACATAATAAACTGACATAGACGAAAAGTGGGTGTGCGATGTACCTACTTCGTGGAATCTGGCGTGAAAGTGTTATTATTAATTCATGTAGCTTGAAGTCCGTCTATGTGTAGGTACTCTAGGTAAAAAAAAATCCCCAAGGACGTGTCGGTGTTGAATGGTTGAGTCGTGCGAAGGCAAAAAAAAAACAAAACGCAGAAAAGTTTGTCGTAGGTAGGTATTTTAGTTTTTATGAGTAATCGTGTTCACATCGTTTTTAAAATAAAACGATATAAGAATTATGTTTTAGTGTGGACAAATTGTCATTACGTACATACAAAAATCCTACTCTGTAGCACTATTATAAACTAGTAGCTGCGCCCCGCGGTTTCACCCGCATATGTCTCGATCCCTTGAGAATGTCGGGATAAAAAGTAACATTCTATATCCTAACCCAGGGCATGGCATAGTATACCCAGGCCATGGCATAGTATACCCATGTGCCAAATTTCATTCAATGATTTCATCCAATCCATCCGATCAGCCGTTTTTAGCATGAAAGCGTTACAAACAAACATACAAATAAACAAAAAATCAAATCTTTCTCTTTCTATTAATATTATTAGTAGGTAAAAGTGACATTTTTGTATAGAGAATAGAATAGAATAGAATAGCATTAATTTGCAAATATGGGTTATACATAAGCAGGTAGTAGTAAGTTTTCATCAGAGTTCTGCCATATTTCACCATTCGGCATGCAAACATTTTCATTATATAAAATTGTTAAAATTTAAACTCTTGTTGGAACATTAAATTAGTTATGTCATTCTCATTAAATAAAATTATTAAAATTCATATATTCATTAAAAAAAAAAAATTGTCAGTAACAGTAGGCATATACAATAAATAAAATCGTGGTCCGAAGATAAATAAACAAACAACCACAAAACGGTAGACATGTCAATTCATCGCTTTGTAAAAATGTCACTATTCATTCATCATAATCATCATTAATCATTTCGTTGCAGAATAACGCGGTCAAGGTAATGCTTGGAATTAGTATGTACTATATTGAAGTGATGTAACACACCTTGATGTGTTGAAATTAGTAGCTCCCGATTTTAGGGTGCGATGATTAATAGTTTATTCGATTCCCACTCGATATTCGAATCGGTGCCACGCCACCACTTAATTTTATTCGACAGCGAACTATTCGTTTAAACTTTAAAGCCATTACTTACGAACTTTTATGTGAAAGCATTTTATTTTTACGCTGGCAATTGAATATCGAGTCTCTTGCTAGTGGTTAAGAGATTAGTTAGTGGGATATTTTAGCATGCATAGACGCTATACTACGGAGGCTTAACGGGAACGCCTTTCCTTAATAAAACTAAAATACTGCATAAGCCTGTTTAAAAAATAAAAAACATTAATTTGTTTAATATGCACCTGAAAAATCGAAATCGCGAAAAGCTTATTGATCGCGTGAATCCTTCTAAATGTGCAAATCTACTAAATAATTAAAGAAAAAGAAGTAGGAAAAAAATATATGTTAGGTATGCAATTTTTTTTTTGCCCTATTCATAAACATTTTGTCATGGATTTTCGCAAAGTAGCGCCTAATTCCTTAACTGAACAAGCAATTTCTATCGTAACGTTCTTCTTTTTAAGGAAGTTTAAGAGAAGTGGGTCACTCTCAGCTGTAGTTGTACACAGTTGCATACGGCACGGTATTGTGGACACGGTAAACTTTGATAAAGCACGGATTGACTTTAGTTAGTTTCATACAAAGACTGATGAAATTGGTTTTGTTCGTTTAATGTATTTGTGCAGGTTTGTAGGTATTGCTTGATGTTATTGGGTCGGTAATATTGTGAATTAAACTACTAGGGCCTTACCACAAAAACTTAGACACTTGTTCACCGCGTGTCTAATGTCAGTTTTATGTCAAACTCTATACAGAAATGTCATGTTTAGGCTAAACAACTGATAAACACGGCTTTGTGGTAATAAGGCTACTATTTTAAAGAGCACCGTAGTTTATCCAGGAAGTAACACTCCGTGGAAATAACCATTGGAATCTTAAACCTTAGATTCGCTTTTTAACATGTTTTTGGTCTAAATCTGAACCAGTAGTGATAGAGATTTGAGCAACCCAATCCCGTGGCCGTGATTGTATTTAATGGTAAAATATTTAACGCTGACGATAAAGCTTCTACAAAGCAATGTCAGCATTGTCAGCCATAACAATTTGACTTACCCAGATTAGTATTTGTCACCGTATTTAAACGGTAAGCTTAGATGAAATCCCTTCTCTAATTTATGACATTGATATTCAGAAACTAATCCAAAGAAGGCCGATTTACACCGAAAACTATTCAAATTTTATCATCGAGTTTAACCCAAAATGTTTTGTGGTTAATCTAGTGTTAAAACGGAACTGAGCCGTAAACTTATAATTGATACCGTTTTGTTTTGAAACTAAAATAGTAACAGAATGAGCAAGATGTCAATTAGATGATTTGTTTAAGATAATACGTGACGATTAAAAAATATGTTTAATTTGTTTGTTTTAATGTTCCTTTTTTTTTACTGTTTTTATCTCCTGTGCGTTTCCCTAATACAATTTTTTTCTTTTTTTTCTTTCTTTTAAAATATACTGCGCTTCTGATTGTTAATTAACGATTTTATTTGCTTGAGCTTTTGCTAAATTTCAATGGTCAATCGTTATTTGTGTGATGACTAGCTTTTACCCGCGAAAATTCGTGTATTTTTTTAAAGGTTTTTGTTTTACTTTAATTCGCTGTTACATTGTATATTCGGTAGGTAAAAACGATCTGCAGCAATTAGCAAAAACCGGCCAAGTGCCAGTCGAACTCGCGCACGAAGGGTTCCGTACCATCCTTACGTATTCATTCATAAAACATAGTCCTCCGCGTCTGTCTGTCGTCCTGTTCGCGATAAACTCAAAAACTACTGCACAGATTTTCATGCTGTTTTCACCAATGGATAGAGTGGTCCCGTTTTATCCTTTGGGTATGGAATCCAAAAAAAAAAGTTTTTTTTTGTTGAAATTATCTGGCCGGCCTGCTTTGTTTGTACCGTGTACCGCAAGGGTTGGATCGAGAAGGCTCTGGAAAGCGATCCCGAAGGATTTGCGGAGGCCTTTGCTCTGCAATGGAACAGGGAAGGTTAACTAAAAAATAAATAAAGGTATTTTAATTTTAAGATCAGCATCAAGTACTTTAAACAATGGAAACGTACGCTAACCAAAACGTCTCCACCCCTGTCTAGAGGGTCGCTCCCTTCTGAAAGTATTTGATGTATACACAACGACACATCATGCTATACATATCCAGTATAAGCTGACCTATCATTCTATAAGCTTTCCGTACGATGAGAGGTCAACTTATACTGGAAATTTATAGCTTGATTGTCGTCGTGCGTATGTACATACACTGAATTGATTTCTACAAGCTTCCCTTCAATTTTTCGTTAGAATAAGAGCCTGGTTTGACGTGTATTGTGCTGAGAGTGTCTCGGGGACTGACAGGTTGCCTTTAATAGGCAATATTCATGTAAATATGCGTAGGTTCATCAGATAGGAGGATTTTTGTGTAAAGCTTAGTTTTATTGTTTTGTGATGAAGCATGTAAGTGAGAATGCCTCGAATGAAGGAGCCGTGTCTAAGTAATAACAGCCGCACGGGTCGATCCAACAGGTTAAGCTACGCTTTCCGGGGTTGGTCCGTGGATGGGTGAACATCTTTACATACCGAGACTCCTTCGTGTCTCAGAAAGCACGTGATCCCGGCTGTCATTCGTGGATCTTTGACAGTCGTTACTTGTCGGAAGCCCGAAAGTCACGCAAGTATATCTTAAAGTGGGTGGCTATCATAATATATATAAATCAATTGCACATCCAAGAAATAAAAGTAATTTGTAACACAAGACAATCTATTACATCTTCTTACCTAGTAACAGAACCAATTATCCCCCTCGTCAATAAACAGGAACATAGTATCTTTGGTCGCCCCAAAACGAAAAACATCGTCCATCACACCTCAAACAAGTAATTAACTAAGATTGCACTTTAATTCCTCCTCTTAAAGTTTCATTTGTAGTAATCAGAATTTATTGGTGACCAGTTTAAGTTGAGCTCTGTTTGTTTGTCAATCCCTTCTGTATTTGGAGTCTACTGGAATACTTTGAGTGGTTCGACAGAAACTGGTGCAATAGAAACAGCGTTGTTTTGAATCGTTGTCATGGCAACGCTTGATCTGAATTTGTGGCGCGATGGGGTGATGTCTGGGAGTAGGAGGGAAATTTGGGAATTACTGTGTGTGAAAGAGACGAAGAATAAGGGTTGGATGATGCACTGCGCAGTTGGTCTGTGCATGATTTAAATCGCATTAGTTTTGTGAATTCGCAATCGGTTTTATTTGGGAGTTTTGCTACCAAATTCATATTTTAGTCTTTTACATATTTATTTTCTTCCATATCATAAACTTTTTTTAAAGATTTAATAAAATAAAAGATTTAATAAAATAAAAAGATTTATAAAAAGAAATTAAAACGTTAAAAAATATATAAGAAATAGTTGTCCGCTGGTGTCGCCAAGGTCCAAGCTACCGGTGGTTAGGGCTCCAGAGTCAGACCCTCCTCACGATGCGAACCGTATCGAGGAGTACCGCCTTCTAAATCAGAACCTTGATCCAACCGCCTAACCAGATCTTCGAGAGATGTTGATCGAGGCTTTCGGCCCTCAAGCCATTGGCATAATCACAGACGAGCTCACATTCCACATGTCAACAACAAATGAAATATCTCGAAGAGAAACAACTCAAATATCTTCTCGAATGCTTCTCGATAATTGAATTGTGTATCTTCGAGATATTTCATTTGTTTCTCACTAGTAGTTTTTAACATGTTTTTTGGAGGTTTTTCTTTTTTTGTTGACAGCATGATACTGTATTTTATTTCAAACTAGCTGATGCCCGCGACTTCGCCCGCAGGATGTCGGTTATTATATGTATACTAAAACCTTACTCGAGAACCAGTCTATCCATTGGTGAAAACAGCATGAAAATCGGAGCAGTCGTTTTTGAGTTTATCGCGAACAGGACGACAGGTAGACGCGGCGGAGGACTTTGTTTTATAATATGTAAGGATACAGTTTCTCAGAAATCATTATTATTATTGATTATTGTTTCTGTACTGTGTTTTATTCTTTTTCATTCTTCATAATTCTGCCTTCCATTTTAATGGATTATTCATTATTTACTTGCCCCTACCATGTTCTTTACATTTAATTCAGTTACTTACTAAAAATACCTACTTACATCACATACTTTTACCACACACAAAAATATCATCACTTAAAATTCAGATTGGCCCACCAAATTAAGGGCTTAAATACGTTAATTGCGTACAAAATGAATTTGAAAAAAGGTCCAGCACACTATTGCATACATTTACAATATAAAGGACTATCCGTGAGGGAATGTTACCTTCTTGAATTATGCAAGGAACGGAACAATGTGGATTTACGGACAAACCTGGACTTTTTTTGATACCTACTTACATATGAAAACCTCTGGCTTTTAGGGTTATGTACCCACAGGGTGCCAACGGGACCCAATTATTAAGGCTCCGCTGTCCGTCCGTCTGTCTGTCTGTCTGTCACAGAGCTGTATCTTTTGAATCGTAATAGGTACACTTGGAACTTTCAAAGACTGTGTACTACTATGGCCGCTTTAACAAAACAATAATACAAACAAAATAATGTAAAAAATTAAAGGGTTAAGAGATATGTAATTATGTAGTATCTCTTTTTGAGTCGGATAAAAATATACATAACTTGAACAGCATACGCTAAGTAATAGGGCTCCGTTGGCCCTTGGTGTAGGTACTACGGAACCCTAAAAATGTCTACAAATTTTCGTTTTATAATTCTCTTAAAAAACACTTCGATCAATAATGCACATCGAAGAAAAAACATTTTAAACAAAATGTTTGGAACACTTAACGATCGATCACAAAGCTATCAAACTTTTTAAAAGCTTAAAATAACCAATGACACCGCCATTAACATTGATAACGCATCGCTGATTGGCTAACTATAACATAAACTTGCTTAGGGCATCTGTTACCGGTACGTTATTACTTATTACTAATGAATATCTATACTTAAAGACAGTGTATGATAACGTTCTAGTGTATGTTAATTTATTAACTTGAAAGATTTATTAATCAAATGTGTATTTTATGTTTCTGATAGAAAAAGCATCGTTATCGATTTTCTGTTATTAATTATTGAAAAATAATAAATTTAATAGGTAGAAAAACCCAATAGCACCTCGCCCGACCTAGGAATCGAACCAAGGACCTCATGCTTAGCAGTAGCGCTTGTAGCCACTAGACCAACGAAGCAGGAATTTTGAAGAGTGCATTAATTTTTACCCGACTACGGCGAAGAAAAAAGGAGGGTTATGATTTTGACCGGTATGTATGTATATATGTATGTATGTATGTATGAATGTAAGTATGTTCATCTGTTTCCTCCTATCTTCTAAACCACTAATCACAATTTGACAAATGAGGTATCGTTGGAAGCGTCTTAATCGTCCGCTGGTTACAGGCTATATGACGTCACGTTCAATAAAAAATGGCGCCATCTAGCGGACATAAAGTCAGCAACTTAAAAAGAAATTGATTAATCGTACCATGTTGCGTATCTAATGAAAGGGCTTAATGAGCACATTTCAAAAATATATATATTATAACCACACAAGGATTTAAAAAAAAAATTGCGTGGTTGTCTTTGGGTACTGTCGATAGAAGTGAAAACTAAGCAACAATGCGTAACCTCAACGTAATTCAAAAGGTAGACGGTAGATGGCGCTAAAAACATTTCTTGAAGCGTGACGGTAACGATGACGCGAGTTCCATGATTTTTGTTCACCCAAAAAGTGCTCAACGCGCCTAAAGAAGTTTTCACTTCAAAAAACATTTGACATCCACATTCATACTCAAAACTTTTCCCACTACATTTTCCTCATTCCTCCGCATCGTCACGCATTGTCCATAGCATTACAATCGATTTCCACGAGTTCCTATACGACAATGAAGTTAAACTAACAGGTACAGGTCGGTCACGTATCCGTCTTATATTAGGACCTCCATTATACCGGATCGCCTTAATTCTCCTATTAATAGCTAGGACGTGATCGAACAGAATTAATTATAGTTTTTATAATAGCCATAATTTTGGATGGGTTTCATGAAAGAGTTATTGAAGGAATGGGTCTATTTTCATGAATTAAGACACTTTAAAGTAGGTAGGTGGCTGATCTTGAACGTAAGTACTTACATATAAAGTTGTCATCCTACTAGTCCTACTAATATTATAAATGTGAAAGTTTGTGTGTTTGTGTGTTTGGATGTTTGTTACTCAATCACACAAAAACGGCTGAATGGATTTAGATGAAATTTGGCATACAGATAGTTTATAACCTGGATTAACATATAGGATACTTTTTGTCCCGATATTCCCAAGGGATCGAGACTTACGCGGGTAAAACCGCGGGGCGCAGCTAGTTGAAAATAAAAGGTCCACAGTTGTTGTCGAAACTTAAAACCTCGTCTGTATAGGCTAAATAGGAAAAATACGTAATATTGAAGCTAAGAGGCTCCGCACATGGGCCACCGGCCACAAGCACAAAACGACGCCACCGGCATATTTCCTGTAGTTTTCATACATCGCTGCACACGGGCCACACGCGATAGCCACAAACGCCGCGGCGGCGTTCACTACAGAAAATATGCCGGTGGTGGCGGTGGTGGTGTTTTGTGGTCGTGGCCGGTGGCCCGTGTGGGGGACCCTAACTCAAAAACTACGCAAGCAAAGTTAATAAAATTTATATGGGATCACCTCTGAAGCAGGACCTGCCAAACAAAAAAGTGATAACAACTTTCTAAAATAATCGTACAGCTGATTTTTATCATAGTGTAACATCACATCTCTGTTTTCCAAATGGGTAGGTTTGGAAATCATCAAAATCGATTCATATTTGGCGGAGTAATCGCGTAACATACAACACAAAAAAAAACATACAGACAAATTGAGAACCTCTTCCTTTTTGAAGAAACCGGTTAAAAACAAGATGGCAGCGTTAGTTCTGATTTTGGACGCGCGCACATGAGCGTTGTTTAAAAATGATTGATGTCCTTCTTTTTAGACAGCCCATCCTCTTCAAATATTAACATAACCTACATAATACTCTTTTCATCGTTTCAGAAATAGTGGAAGAGCAGCAATGTCAGGACAGCGAGTTCCGCCTCACCTGCCGAGACCTGGACTCGCACATCGCAGTATTAGAGGCGTGGTACACCTCCGCAGAAGACTACCACGTCAACACCACCCACGAGAGCCTCCGAATTAAAACCGAGAACGATTCGGAGCTGAACAAAGTTTACGTGTATTCTAGTCCAAGACATAATGGGGTCTACATACCCTCAAATCATTCCATGTTAGAGAACACCTCAAATATTAATAGTACCTTTGATTTTAATGATTTTGTTAATGACACCTCGTTCTTCAATGACACAGTGGATCTGTCAGTGGATTCCGTGAATGTGTCCGGGTGTGGTGTTCCAACTTTCGCAAGGAGTTACGCCAGCTGGCGTGAAGGCGATAAGAGGAGACAGCAACAGTCGAGGGAAACCTCGGTCAATCTGAGGGCGCCTGTTAGTTACCGGTAAGTGGAATTTTATGTATTTTTAACTCTAGATGTATTTTTTTTTGTAAGTGTATATAGTCCACCAAGTTTCACCTTAAAAGGGTAATCGGCGACTCAATATTTACTTAAGAGAAACTTTAAAAGTAAGAACTTTATTTAAAATTATATAAGAGAGACACTGTTTTTGATAATGTGCCTAAATCGGAAAGACCGTATAGTTACCAATTTGAATTCTTTCTAATAACAGTCCTCGCTACATGATAAACCCGACTCCAATCAACCAATAAATCCCCAAAATTCAAGCCTTAGGGCTAGTGGTTCAATCAGGATGATTTGGAAAAGGGATATTCCTTTTCGATCAGCGCTCAATTATAATATCCTTCGTTTTGTTAGATAGTTGCTTTTAATTAATAAAGCCGAATATTTTTTTCAATCAATATTTTTGCTGCTGACCGCTACTTCGTTTTCGGTTAGCGTTCTCTGTGATTTAGTGCGAATTTCACCAATGAATAGAAACGCGATCATTACATCGAAACCGAGTCCAAGAGCGCCAGTGTCAATATTCCAAATAAAATAATGACACAGATCTTAAAAACGTGGTTTATGTGCTGGTTGCGTTCAGTGTTATTCGTGAAATTCGCCTTTATTATATTTTTGTTTGTCTCCAAAGGGTCATAGCGTGATAGATGGTTTGTGGCAACTGAATTATCGACTGTCATCAGTTACGGGTAGTCTGCCCGAAAGCCTGTCAACCAGTCTTGCTAAAGAGTATCATATTACCCAGTAACTGGATTGTGGAGGTCTGACAGTCAGTCGCTCCCAGTAAAATACTGGTATTCAGCTGCATCTGGTTAGATTGGAGCTGACTGAGCTGAACTGGCGCTGAACATGGAAAAGTCTAGGCAGATGTGATATGATCTAATAATAATATAGGTGCACAAAAAGATAAAATCTTCAGATATATGGAGCGTGACGGAACTCTAAAAATACTATCAAGAGTAAGAGTGAAAAGCAAACAAATTATCCAATTTGGTATAAAGATGTAAGCGTTGGTCGCCATCTTCGATAAGTTAGCGTGTTGCTACTATTAAATTATCCAATTATTTAGTTGTAAATGTAACGAAACCGATTTATTTGTAGACGATAATTTGATGTATGCTTAACGTGTGTATATTTTGTATAAGTTAGGTGAAATGTTTTGATTTATTTCGTCAACACACGTAAGTTAGGATGGTTTTGAAATATTTCGTTTGAAATCAAGTGATGGTTATTATGAATGGAATTGTATCTTGCTTCATTCATGGTTAATCTAAGGTTGAACGTTAGTTTTAAAGTTAACTGCGATTTGATGGGACATAACATCACACCTGTAATCCTTGAAGGGTTAGACAGACGTGTAGGTACCTATAAGTACTCTACATGTAATAAGGATCGAGCTTATTGTCATCAACCAACATAAATCCAGACTCCGGGCTGCTACTGAGAAATCTCTGTTGGAAAAACCCAATAGCACGTTGTCCGATCTGGGAATCGAACTCAGGACCTCATGCTCGTAACCACCAGACCAACGATGCTGCCGTGTCCAGTTGGGACACTAGTAGTATCCAAATGGACAATTTCCCCGAATATTTTAGACTTCTAGCTACTCCTGGTAATTGCTCGAGCTATTTACGAGCTTTGAAATAAAATGCTTATAATTATGTAGAACTTTATCCGTAATCTTTGGCTACATTTACGACTCTTTTATTATAGCCGTTCCTCGAAAGGCTATATTCCCTCATAGGCTATACGTGTGAGGCCTCCCATATGGATGTGTTATTTATTCAGAGCACAGAAGTCTACACACGGAACGATGTCAATAATACCTTTCCCATGGGAATGCCCTGTGGGACGCCGACTTTGTTGTGTTGTGTTACTAATTAACAGCCTTTTAGAATGACAATTGACATTTACAGCAATACTTTTTACCAGACTATGGCGAAGAAAAAAGGAGGGTTATGATTTTGACCGGTATTAGGTATGTATGTATGTATCTATATATGTATGTATGTAAGTATGTTCATCTGTTCCCTCCTATCGCAACAACCACTCATCACAATTTGACAAATGAGGTATCGTTGGTAAGCGTCTTGATCGTCTGCTGGTTATAGGCTATGTGACGTCACATTAAATTAAAAATGGCGCCCTCTAGAGTGCATAAAGTCAGGAACTAAAAAAAAATATTCTTAATCAATCGTACCATGTTGGGTATCAAATGAAAGGGCTTAATGAGCACATTTCAAAAATATATATTATCCTATGCAAAACTTCAGTACCTACGCGACTCAAATGCATTTATGGTGTGATTATTCACCGACTAGTCCAGGAAAATAAGTTTCTTATTAATGTTAATTCCAAAAAGGCTTGATATGATAGGGCTTTAAAAGTGATTGTGTGAGTTTTGAATCTATGCGATTTGGCATACATTACGTAGATATAGGCAGGTGCGGTCCGAGGGAGGGGGTCCTGGGGGTCATGACCCCGCCAAAAATCATTCAAGCTGTCGAGAGACTGAATGATTTACGTGCTTTACTAACTAAAAACTGTAGGTACTTGAGCCACAGTGACCCCGATGGGCAAATACAAAAAAAAAAGTACTTATCAATTAGGTAATCATTTCCCTAAAAATATTCCTAGGCACCAATGGTAACCCCCCCAAAATCTTGGGCTGCGACCGCGCCTGGATATAGGTAGCCAATTTGTTGCAAGAATTAACTGTTACACCATGTTCTACGCAAATAAATTATTTATTATTATTTATAAATAAAATAGCAACATTTAGCCTGCGTGTTTTTCTAAAACCCTGCCTATTTTATCCAGACTCTATCGTTTTAAATTTGATAACTAATAAAACACAAAAAAAAACATAAAAACTTACTTCTCATTTCAATGTTGCAATAGTAACGTTTATTTTTACCTGTAAAAGCGCTGTTCGCAGTTTCATATCGTTTGCGTTTCATTTGTTTATTTACTTGTGAAGTTAAAATAAATTAGTGATTTCGTGTTTTAAACTATCAGTGCACTCTGTATGTTTCAAGGAGTTGAGGAAAGTAGGGCAAATGTTTTTAACTAATTTTATGCGCAAACTAGAGTAAAAACTCTTGTTTTTCTGGTCAAAGGCAGCCTTCAAACAGCTATCTAATTGCGTAACTTACATTTTGGGCGAATTCGAAAAACCTTTTATCTCTATTATAAGTATAATCCAGCGAGTAAATATTAAATTTTTGACAGATTTTCTATACAAAAACTGTCAGACGTCAATTTTATTCCCCGAATAAAAGTTATCTGGCTTTGATTAAATCGGCCTTAAGACTAATTTGTTTCATTTTGACAGTTCAGCAACATTCATTGCGTTATTTACGTTGTAAAGCAGATTTTTTTTTGAACTTGGGAACAATTGATTAGACATTTGTTTTAAACCAATTCCAATTCTGATTGATCGTGTATTAAGGAAAGTTTTGTTCGAAATTTTTTCTTAACCTGGTTATAATAGTACAGTAGTAGATACAAGTGTGCTCTATTGGATATTACAGTCGAGGCGGTATTATTAGCGCGAGCCACAGGCGAGCGCAATAAGGTAGCCGAGAGTGTAATGATCACGGAATAGATAAATAAGGTTGGAATGGTAATGTGGGCGTGGCAAGCGCGCCACAATGATGATTCGATAATCATAACTCGACCGATTCATTAATTCACCGCGTTTCGTGCGCTTCGGACTACTGCGGAGAACAGAGCTCTGCTTTAAAATGCCGTGTTGTGCAATTATAACTTGTAAAACAAAAAGTCAGACCGCAAGTATAGAGCGAGGGGGTATATCTTTCCATCGGTAAGTCGAAAATAACATTTAATTATAATTTTATTAGTAAAAAACATAAAAATATTCTGATCACTATGAAATTCCAAACATTAACGACATTATTGCAACAAGTAAAAAAAAATATACATTGCACGATGTGTACTCGCGTAATCAACGCAATTACTAAGTCCGCTTACAATGTACTGCATGCGTCGCGTCCTCTTCACTTCAACCATTGACGTTTCGTCGTTTGCCCTGATTGGCCGTGATGCACGGTCGATAGTGAGGTGACCATGTGGTTAAATAAAATCATCGATAGAATTCTCAAATAATATAAATTTACGTTCGACAAAGATTCTTTTTGAATTATTTTATATTTAATTAATGATAGTATATTTTTAGTTAGATGTATAATGAGTCAATTAAATATTACAATAATTATTGAACGAATGATACAATATAGTAAATACTTGTAGATGACAGATTTACAGGGAGAAATTGAATTCATTGGCAACATTATACGAGATCATTGTACTCATCTACAAGTATTTACTATATTGTATTTAGTATTAAAATATAAGTAAAATCCAATTTTACTTACGCAATAAATTATAAATTTTAGGTTTCCTAAAGAACCTAACGCCAGGGAACAATGGATTGACGTGACAGGTAGAGGAAACTGGATGGCCGACAAAGACGAGTACTATTTGCTCTATACATTTCAGTAAAGATGATTTTATCATTAAAAAATCAGGTTATTTGTAATTAATAAAAGTAAAATAAATATTTCTTAATATTTATTTCATGTTTAATTTTCTCCCATACATTCATCAGATAATTTATCGATAAAGAATATCGGCTTTATCAAGCACTAGCGTGTATGAAAATTTTTATTGCTTTTTTGCGTGTGTGTGTGTCTATGCCTACGAGGGCTTAGTACTAGTGTGCGAACGAATATCTGCCCTGAGATTTATGTGTGTCTGATTTGGTTGTGTGCGAAATATTTGTAAACATAGGAGTGCGTATGTGTAGAAATTAAAATAGTGGGAGACAAGCGGTGACACTGGTCCTGATACAAAATTGGAGCTAGGGCCTTTCCAACCTTATTTATCAATTCCGTGGTAATGATCAATGCACACGCGTTTCATACGACGTTTTTCAACACACTTGCGAGGAAAAAAACAGACTTATAATGTTATTATGTTTTAATTATTGAAACAATTAGTACAAGTACAATTCTTAAAATTATACCCATCAGTTTTTGTTGGCATTTTGGCATGAAGTCTCTTTGATGAGATTTAATTAAAAAAGCGCAACTCTGCTCTTGTGAACATAGAGAATGCTTATTTAATATTATAAGATAGTTCATACTAATTCCATGTAATTATAATATCCCACTGACCTACCCATGGGATTTTTTTTTTCTTAACTATTCGCCCATGATTTGCCTATGGTATTAAAAAGTTTCACCAAAGTCAATTTCTATATATGTATGGTAGGTATGGAATTAGTAAATACTATAATTGGTAACATGGTATTTGATGTTGCCATGATAGTACTTACTAGTTCCATACCTATTGCCATGTCATTACTCCGACTAGTAAAATAGTTATCTGTGGCGCACTAGTGCGGTAATGTAAAGTAAAAAGCACGCTTCCATAATACACTGCATTATGAACCTAAAAGCGGTTCAATAAGAGCCACTTTACGAGCAAGTGTGTTGAAAATTCATTTACTTAATTAGCTTCGCACGGCATGAACGACTTCACAAAACTCAAGATTTCTTTATTAATTGTTGGTAAGTTTAATACTAATAGGTACACATAAACCTTTCGGAATAAATTCTCTGAAAGATGGCGAAAATCGCATCAAAATCCGTTGCGAAATTTAGGAGAACAACGCGGTCACACAGACAGACACGAAAATCCACTTTAATTTATAGTAAGTTTAGTTATAAATATACAAAGCGGTAAATTAACTATTTTCTTTCTTGATCTAATTATAAATTTATATTAGCAGTTAGAGCTGATATCGTAATTAAAATCAATCGTCGAGCATCAACAAATAGAATAGTCGACCATTTGGAATGCACAATTATTTTAACATTGATACATGCAATATAAGACTCTAACGCCAAAGTGCTAAGGTTTAAAATTAATTATACTATTTAGGGTGTATAATAATAGATACATTCAAGTTCAGACTCTAACCCAAGATGCTAGTGTCTAAAGTTAATTATATTATTTAGGGTGTATTTATAGACTCATTCAGAGGAGCTCGTGGCTAAGTAATAACAGCCGCACCGGGTTGATCCAGCAGGTAAAGCTACGCTTGCCGGTGTTGGTCGGTGGATGGATGACCATCTTTACATACCGAGACTCTCCGTGCCTCGGAAAGCATGTTAAGCGGTTGGTCGTTACGGGTCGTCAGAAGCCCGAAGTCTGACAACCAGTCTTACCAAGGGGTATCGTATTACCCAGTTACTGGGTTGTGGAGGTCAGATAGGCAGCCGCTCCATGTAAAATACTGGTATTCAGCTGCATCCGGTTAGACTGGAAGCCGACCCCAACACAGTTGGGAAAAGGCTGGGCAGATTGATTTTTTTTATAGACTCATTCGAGATCAGAGTCTAACCCAAGGTGCTAAGCTCTAAACTTAATTATCATAATATTTAGAGTTTATATATAGGTAGATACAAAGATAGGTATTAGACAAATCGATGCGTCTCTAAATGGTGACTTGAAGTCAAGGGTTATCGCTTTTATCAGTTATTGAGGGCGCGTCGCGCGATAGTGGAAGGTAATTGATCTTGGTAACTGCTCACGTGCCAACCCTTACTTGTTTTTAGCTGACTTCTTCAGAAAGGTTCTCAATTCGTCTGCATGTTTTAATCTTTTTTTTTTTGTATGTATGTTACGCTATTACTCCGCCAATTATAAATCGATTTTGAAGATTCTTTTTTTGTTTGGTAGGTCATGCTTCAGAGGTGGTCCCATATAACTTTGATTACGTAGTTTTTGAGTTAGCTTCAATATTACGTATTTTACCACTTAGTGTAGACGATGTTCTATGTGACTCCGTCATTGCTATTTACATAGCAGGTATTGGTTATTTGAATTTGTGTAGGGTAGGTACCACAACTAAAAAGTGAAAAATAATGAAAAATAACGTGACTTCCAAAAAAAACTCTAAAAAAAGTGAAAAATCGTTTTTTTTTGTAAAAAGTTTTGATTTACGTGAACGTTTGGAAAATAATTATTTTTGGGGTCTGAGAAGATAGCATATTTTATGTCCCCTCCTATCCGCTATTTTCATTTGGCATACGATGCACCAAACACCCTGTATAACTAGTCCACAGGCTGCACGTGTAAAATGACGAGCAAAAAGATTTAAACAAAATAATCTATAGCTCTATGAAAATAAATACGTTTACGAATACGTAGAATGCATCAAATGTATGCAGAAATGAAGAAATCATGCAGGCAATATTTTCTGCCTTTAACAGCGATTTCGTAACTCTTGCCGGCTCCTTCATACTTTTTAATCCAGGATTCCAGATTTGACGACACAGTTTAAGGGCTACTTAATGACATTTTCCACATTTTATAGCCATTCTAAAATTAGTAGGATCTACAAGTATTTTTTCTTTAAATCTGAGGCGTTGACAGAGACTTTTACAAAGAAAATATAAAGCTGTGATAAAGTGGAGAATATGCGGGCTCTTCAATACTTTTACACTTTATGTCCACAATGTCTACAGTACCGTGAACGGGGGACGCCACTGAGAAACGAGATTACGCGGCCATAGTAAATGTACTGTCGCTTCTTTGGCGTCGTCATCTCGTTCTCGTTGACGTCCCGTTGACGGTGCGGTGGACAAACGGCCTTTCGTTGTTATTTAAGTGCTATAATAAATAAAATTATAAATAAAATTGTAGTTGTAATGTTTTTGGTACTGCTTATCCAACGCGAGAGTCCTGGGTTTTTAATTCTGTCTGAAAAATGTTCACTCGTTTTTCTGTTATGACATTCTTAGTATGATCTGTAGTCTCATTAAGTTTAATAGCCCCATTTCTTTTTGGTTTATATTTATTTAAGGCTGATTAATATAAAATATTTATGAATATATGGCGTGCCTATATACCCTACATTGTGTTCTACTTATATAGCACCATACTACGACGCTGACGTCCACGGCGCGTACTACGTAACTACGCGTACGCGACTGACATCAGCGTAAGAGGAATTCAGGCCTTAGTCGTGTAATAACTAAACCATGATTTGATAAGGTTTATAACATTGTAAGTACACTAGGTGCGCCCCGCGGTTTCACCCGCATAAATCACGATCCCGTAGGAATATCGGGATAAAAAGTCCTAATCCGGGTCATGGTGTACCCATATGCCAAATTTTATCCAAATCCGTTCAGCTGTTTTAGCGTGAAAGCGTAACAAACAAACAAACTCACTTTACTAAACGATTTGAATGACTGTAACTTGAAGTGCTTAACAAATGAATAAGTTTTTTTTTCATAGGCGCGACTACGCCCCGTGTTCTCTGCGTTTTCACAATATTGTGCACTCGCTGGTTGTGCTGTCTCTTGTACACTCACGTCAACCACTCTCGTTACGCAACCACGGCGAACTCGTTGCACAAACGTGGCGTGGTCGCTTCTCACACTACGCAGAATAACCCCCACATTGGAAACACGCTCGCATATCACCAGTGTGATATGGCTCTTATAAAACGGGACGAGATTAGTTCGAACAAGTCTCTATCAAAACTTAAGAACTAAATTGTCTTATCCTTACATATTATAAAACAAAGTACTCCGCCGCGTCTGCCTGTCGTCCTGTACGCGATAAACTCAAAAACTACTGCACCAATTTTCATGCGGTTTTCATCAATGGATAGAGTGGTTCTCGAGTAAGGTTTTAGTATATAATAACTGACATCCACGCGGACGAAGTCGCGGGCATAAGCTAGTAAGTTCTATAATCAAATAGATAGAAGACATTATGAAGTGTCCAAAGTTACTTTATCGAGTTTAGTCTCCATTCAATAAGTTAGTATCTAGGCAAGTTTCTAGATTTCCAGTTTATTGCAATCAGATTCGGTTTTCAGGCGAAAACTTTAATATTAGCCAAGTTTTGTTTTAAAAAATAGAATAGTTGTACGGTCAGCAACGAAAGTTGTTTAACATTTTTCCCACTACATCTGAATTGACACAAAAACCATTTGAACACTGTTTTTCAGCAATTCATTTTAAAGCTATTCATGATTGTTTGTATAGACAGTTTTAATTAATATTAATTATGATAATATAATGTAGTTAATTATTATTATACATTGCAGAAATTTAATAAAATAAAAAGTGAATTAAACACAATAATACATTTTATTAATTCATGATTTTGTATTATTAAAAGTATCTATTTAGTAAGTATTAAGAATTTTAAGTATGAAATACCCTGCGCGTGCGGAGTATTTGACATACAATGGCAATCGATGGCCATACGTTTAGTTTAGACGGTTCAGTCACCTTCCTGTGAAACAATGTATTCGGAATTTCTTACAAAACCCTCGGATTCTGATTGAAAGTGTTACGCAATTAGGCTGCTGCATCTGTTCCTGTTTTTTTATTATATTACATTTTGTATTCAGTTTTGACTAAAAAAACTAAAGTGCGCTCCATCTTTTTTTGCTGACTCTATGTACCCAAGATCAAATTACAAGAGTGCTTGGAAACAGAAACTTAAGCTACTTACTTACTTTGCTTGCCAAAAGCAAAGCTAACTTATGCAAAACTAACATATGCAAAGCTAACATATGCAAAGCTAACATATGTAAAGCTTTCATACTCATAGTGAATGTACAATTTATAACGAAACTTTTGTTCTTCCCCTGAAATCTAAATCCACCTTGAAAAATATATCTCTTTAATCTCAGCCAAAATAAAAAAAGTTTTTCAACTAATTCTTTTTTAAATCTCTTGTGGTTTAACGGTAGAAATAGTACTAGTAAATTTATTAGAGCCAAGATAAGTTTGAAAATAAAATACCCCAGTTTATTTAATGTAAACTTTTTGTTCGCTACACTAATTTCTGTGAAATGGGCAAATGAAAATAAGAACTGGGGGCTTAAAACAGTTACTTTAGCAGAATAGCAATATGAAAATATTATGAATCATCGTAAAATGTCACAAACTGACAATTCATAATAAATTATCTGCGTATAATTCATATTAGGAAATAATTTATCTGTTTGACAGGTTTCTGTAGAGATTCGTAAAATGGTCCACAAATTATGAATTGCTTAGTCAAACTAGAGGAATTGCTAATGACAGCTGGGATTCAGGAAATGAACTGCTTTTAGAGGAATTGCTAATGTGGCCGGTTTAGGACCCCTGGGTTCTTTCATTTTTACTCGCTATCAACTCAGAAATAATTTTGAAGGAATCATTTTGATCTCAATCAAAGTTCAATTATCAGATTACCCTAGATAAGAGTAGTTAGTAGTAGCCGTTATTACTGGTATCACATACTCTAATCTAGATTAGAGTATGTGATAAGTAAGCCATCTAACCTTCACAACTTATGGAGGTTAGATGGCAGTAGCTTCATGTAAAATGCTGGTATTCAGCTGCATCCGGTTAGACTCGAAGCTGACCCCAACATAGTTGGGAAAAAGCTTGGCAGATTGATTTTGATCAGATTACCCTAAGCCAACAGGTTGACTCCACAATGACCAATCAGCGTGAAGATAGAACAATTATAACAAAGCGAGCATCAAAAGGTACTATCACAAATAGTTCTAAATGTCACTTTCACATCTCGTCAGAACGATGCAGACTATTTGACATCGGATTTAGAAGACATTGAAGTCATTTAGGAAAGCGAATGCTTTACTGTGGACTGTGGTGATAGATTACTCAAATTCAAATTCAAATTAATTTATTTCGTGAACACAGGGTACATACTGAAGGTGTTATAATACATAAGATCCGAGCTGTGTCCCGCCAAAAGGCATACAAAATATCAAAATAAGTTTTTTTGGTCGGTATAATCACTAAAAATGTCAAATTATAATTATAAAGTTATAAAAACAAAAAATGCTAAATAAAAAATAAAAATAAAATAAAAAAATGATGTCACTTATTCATTAATACAATCATAATTCCATACCATAATTACTGAATAGCTGAGAATTTGTAATGTTCTTATGGTCATACAAAGGAGAGGGGCTCGGAGCTAAATGATAAGAGCCGCACGGGTCGATCGAAGGTGTCAGATCTTCAATGTGACTATCAATACATATCGAGTTATCGAGATCTACTTGACTCGGAAAGAATGTTAAGAGACCGTACTTATAGGGTCGATTTCGTTGGTTTATTTGATTTTACAGACGTGATATTACAGTTTAAATACTATATTTCTATAAGTTTCATTGCAGAACATGAAAGATCATTTCAATTATGATCTGATAAGTGGAGTACTTTTTAAAGTAAGTAGACAGATTTAGGCTGTTTTAAAATATAAAATATTTTATTGTTTTTTTTTAAATGAAATAGATGGATTTTTATCTGAAGTTTATTTCTGGCGCTTGGTCGCAACGGCCAACTAACCAAAAACGGCCACTACTGGCCGGAGTCGTGGCCGTCTAGTGCGCGAGATTCCTTAGTCAGAGCTTCGCAGAACTCGATAATGATTTACATTTTATTCTCGTTTAATTAGGACGCAGATGCACGAACGAAAGAGTAAATACACATATGGCTAGTCCCCATCCATACATTGATGTTTAATCAGCACTTGATTGCAGGTAAAATATTTGTAGGTCACGGTAGTTAATAGTTCCGGCTCTGTGGTGTTGCCATGCTATTGATGTTATTTATAGTTGAGTAATTTTGTTGGTTCTGTCAGATGTAGTGATAGTGATTGTGTGGCCAATAATAAGTGCTAGGTTAGTGAGTTAATTATTACAAATGGATCTGTATTTTGTTTTGTGAAGTTTGACGACAATTTGGGAAGTTTCAAGGCCTTTGCAGTCGTGTCATACAATTCTGTTTCGTGTTAAAATTATGGAATTACGTAATAGCCAACAAAATTAAATGTACCCCTGACATATTATCGAATTCAGTGGTATACAGTTGTGAATACTCAAAAAAATAATTGATAAAGACGAACATATTACCTCCTCTTTTTTGCAGTCGGTTAATAAAATAGAAGCCATGTTCCACTATTTTATTTTTTCACTATATATATTTCCACTACT
This sequence comes from Lithophane leautieri, assembly GCA_949152455.1. Taxonomy (NCBI): domain Eukaryota; kingdom Metazoa; phylum Arthropoda; class Insecta; order Lepidoptera; family Noctuidae; genus Lithophane; species Lithophane leautieri. Next base: position 4,665,780 of record OX424462.1, on the reverse strand, counting down.
TCGTTGAATGTACTTATGTAGTTACATCTTCCCGCAGATAACAGTTGTGGGAAGCATTACCAAGACATGCGTTTGCGTCATTCTTTACAACAAAAAGTTAGCTTGCACTTTTATAAAATTGTTATCAAATACCCCATCACTTTTCTTTTGTTTTCCCAACTCTAGACGTCTTTATAGCGTTTTGATCAAGCGAATACTCAAACAAACATATTTAATACTTAGATATATTTTTTGCATCCATGTATCTTTTTGCATATTTCGAGATTGTTTTGTTTATGATTCTTTCCCGAGAATTTGCTTAGTCAGTGGTTGCGGAAGATTCTTACGTTCCCGCGACCCCCGGCGTAGGTGTGAGTTGGAACACCGGGGTGGTTTTTAGTCAGTAACAGTCTGACAGACCCTTCCGCCCGCTCCAGGACGGAGGACATCCATGAGGATTTTCCACCCGGAAAAAAAGAAAAAGGTATATTTGCTTAGAGTGAATCACGTGTCCAAAACATTTGCCTCAATCAATGTGTGATTCTCTTAAGAGTGTGCAAACAGATCATCCTTTATGTGTAGTAGATGTAATAGTAAAGCTAATAATTTAATATTAACGTTTTATAAAATACATACCAACCAAAACTAGAACAAACCTAATTTCCTTTACTAATCGTCATTAAAACAATATTAATTATGTACGGAATATAAAGGTCGTCCTCAAAGGGCGATGAATTAGGGTAAACGGTACAAATAGAACCGAAGTAATTATGTGACGTTTAATCTTTCAATCCTTCGTTAATTTCCTTAATTGGCTTCTTCAGTTACTTGGCGCAGGTAGTGACTGATTTGTTTCAGTAGTTATAGACTATTTTGATGGGTTAAGAGAAAATTGGGGCCATTTGGTTACCTTTTAGGAGTTGTTTACCCCATTGTATGTAACGGCTTTTTACCTGACTGAGCGACGGCAAAGACGTTCTGACCGCGTATCGGCAAGCGTAGCGTGTGACGCCCACCAGCTAGACGGACCGAAGTGGCTGGGACAGACTGGATGCGAAAGGTGGAGGACAGGGTGTTGTGGCGCAGCTTGGGAGAGGCCTATGTCCAGCAGTGGACTGCGATAGGCTGAGTTGATTGGGTGTATGGAGTACAGCCACGATCATAAATACCCCACATTTACGCAAAATTCATAAGTGTTTTTCTCGTGACATAAAAATTGCAACTTTGAGAATGATCGTCATTACGCTGGATGCGAGAAGCACAGTACCGGTCAAAGTGACAGTGGTTGGGGTTGGCCTATGTCCAGCAGTGGACGTCTTTCGTCTCAAAGATGATAATAATATGTTCGTAACACCATAAAATTCTATCAATACTTTAGGAGAACTTTTAAACCATGTGTAATTATGTAAGGTATTCATGTTAGTGACTTTTGTCGACTTCGACCAAATAAATGGAAATAGAAAAACGGAAACATCTTAATTGAACCCATTGAAGATTTTATCGATCACAGTTATGCTTTTTCTCACCACATACACGAGACAGTTCCACCCAAAAATAGTAAAAAAATAGTTAAAAAAAATAAGTAGCAGCTTTCTATAAATATAAATACAGTTTTAATCCATTCCTTAAATTCTTCTAAGGATGATTATTTTTACTTGACGCGTCACTAAAAATGGCGTCTGTAACTATAAAAGTTCACTCACAGACATAGCTTATAGGTTAGTAGTTTACAAATGTTACGTTGTAAATGTTAAGTTTACATTTGTGGCGACATACGGATGTAAATTAGGTGCGAGCCGGCCACGATTTTGGAAGAAAATGTTTCTTATGTTTTTAAGACTTTCAATCCTTAAATTTGGCAACATAGTCTTAATAGACCAGGCTACAGACCGTTCACTATAACTTGTCCCTTGCCGACCGTGTTGGCACCAGTGCTTGTCAAGCTTAGTTTCAATACTATAGAGTTCAAAATCGAGACTGACAGAACAGTGCTACCAATCGCGTCACGGGACAAGATATAATGAACGCTCATAAACAGTGACCAATAAGCTGGTAAACTTATTTGTCACAGTCATGTTCTAATCACAATTTCTACAGTGCATCTATTGGCGCCTGAAAGACATTGACATGATGGCAAATATATTTGAAATTGTATTGACAAAACAAAATGGCGGCGTTAGTTCTGCTTTTGGCCGCGCGCCAGAATAACCTTGCAGAGTATTAAATTATTTTGTCTTCTTCAAAAATATCTGGTCTTGCACATCTAATCGTAACGTATTTCGCATTTCGAAGTTAGATCGGTAGCGCCGCTTCATAGAGCGTGCGCCACGGATTCTTTCAATGTGAAATTCTTTAGCACAGAAGGACCAATATAAATGTTCGACTAGCCTTTTGTAAATGTATCCAGTTAAATATTTGTTTTGCCTAGACTTAATTAAAGTTCAAAATTAATAATTATCTTATTTCTCCGAAAGTTTGTTCCATTTGATGTTTTTTTTTATGTTCTTGAGTGGAAGAAGTGGATGGTTTGTTTGAAAGATGATATATATGGTTAAAAAGAGGTTGACTACCGAGATGACGACTAATAGAGAAGTATGGAAGAAAAAGAGATGTGGCGCTGATCCCAAACTAATCAATCAAAATCAAAAGTCATTTATTCAAACTAGGCTGAGAATCAGCACTTTTCGAACGTCAAAATTACATAAGACAGTCCCCCAAAACGCCCACCCTTCACCACTTCCTAGTGCTTTAGCTGGGAAGAAGAAGTGGCGCAACAAACTCCCCAGCAGCACAGCTGTCTGTTCAGTTAGAAACAATTGATTCTATACAAAAATTGGGATAGGGCGGGAAAATGATGATGACTGAGTGGCAAACAAGCTGATTAGGTTTTAAAAATTTGCTTATCCAGTTAGTAAAGAAATATTTCGTTTCTATCTCATCTCAACAATTTCAAGAAAAATTACGAATATTGCCATTTCAAAGGAAACTCGGTACTTACTAAAGGTAAAGTTGAGAAAAATGCATCTCGTTAGGGAATATCAGACTATAAGTTGCTTTGATTTCTATTCAAAGAGGAATCTTTTGCATCGATACATAATATCAAGCAATATTTACTGAGTTCAGTCTCCATCTTTATGATTGACTTTATAATTGATTGCTTTTGACTTACCTACAACCTTCTGAAAAAAAATCGGCGAAGTGCGTGTCGGACTTGCACACGTAGAGTTCCGTACCGTATTAAGGGCCTATACTACCTAAGCTCAAATTCACTTTTTATCTCGCTCGCACCATACTACTCGCGGCCAATGAGAGCGGGACGGAGTGTGGTGCTGGCGGCTCATTGTCTCGAATAGTTTAGGTCATTGCTTTTTACGGTGAAAATAATAATTAAAAAAAAAAAAACGAAACCCAAATACGCCGAGAAAAACATGTAATTCCCCCTTTAATTATTAATTTTATTTAATATTTATTGTTATACCGGCAATAAATATATACATTAAATTGTCACATGTATTTGAATAGTAGGGTAGTTATTACCAGCGAAATGGCACCAAATTATAGGACTGCAAAACAACACCATCATCTGCCTAGCGTTTTTCCCAACTATGTTGGGGTCGGCTTCCAGTATAACTGGATGCAGATGTATACCAGTATTTTTTATGGAGCGACTGCCTGTCTGACCTCCACAACCCAGTTACTGGGTAACACGATACCCCTTGATAAGACTGGTAGTCAGACTTTTGGGCTTCTGACTCCCGTAACGACTGTCAAAGAACTTTCCGTGGCACGGAGGGGTCTCGGTATGTAAAGATGGTTACCTATCCACAAACCGACCGCGGCAAGCGTAGCTTAACCTGATCGATAGACCCGTGCGGCTGTTATTACTTAGCCACGAGCCCGTAGCCCACATAGCACGAGGCAATAAAAATTACGGTTCATGAGATACAGCCCGTTGACAGACAGACAGACGGACGGACGAACAGCGGAGGCTTAGTAATAGGGTTCCGTTCGATTTGCTTCGGGTACGGAATCCTAAAAACTTGAAAGCCTGAAAACCTTTTTAATTAATACGTTCTCTGGGCAACTTCTCCCATTATTGGGTTCCACGAATGAAGTGGTAAAATAAAAAAAAGTTTGAATTTTCAAATTCGAACTCGGTGGTTTTTGTGAGGTTGAATGACTCTATACATTTTCAATTTAGAGTTGGATAAAAGCGAAGTTGGGAGGCTGTCGGTATTCGACGTACTTATTGCAATGTTGTATGTACCTAAGCAGTATATTTCAAGAGTTATCGGGTTTAAATTCATTGAAAAGATAAAATAGTGTAGAGGCATTTTGTATATACATACACTCATGCCTTCTCCCCATGGGGGTAGGCAGAAACTACAAAACGCCACCTGCTACGATCCTTACTTCCACTTTTTGCTTCTTTCGCGTTCATACATCTGGTCATGCGCATACGCCTGTTGCGAGTACTACGCACCTACCTGGCCTGTCTGAACTTCACCAATAAGGTATTTGATCAGCCATACTACTGTGGCGGCATCTACATCGGTACATGCGAACCACGCATCACACTGACGTCACGCGAAATCCTGCATAGCGCAAGCAGGGTTTACCGCGCGATCAGCTTATATGTATATAACTTTCCGACATCAATCTTAGGGCAGTTGCCCATCAGACACAACACTCGTCTGGTCGTAGGATCCTCCCTTTTCTATGGAGAAGAAAAGACACGCTTGCACCCTGGAAACCACCCTGGAAAGTTGGAACAGGATGTAAAGTTCACTCATCCTTTGCTAACTTTGCTAGGCAATGTTGGTATAGCTATGCAAAACTACCAACATTGCCAAGCAAAGTTATTTTCAAACAGCCTGTACCAAAAAGAAGTAGACTAAATAAAATTAAGCCCACCAAACCTAGTAACACCCAAGATTAATATCAAAACCTTCGCTTACCAACACACAATATAAACATTTACCAGCAGTCAGGTACACACGGCAACACAGCTATAAAATTCCAGTTTATGCTGATCTTGCATTGCATAGGATTTCCGTACAATACGAGGTCAGCTTATGCTGGAAATGTATAGCTTGATGTGTAGCCGTGTGCACCAGGATACCAACGGTCAATAGGAGCGAGTCATTTCCGTAATCCTCAACACGCAGGTCACAGGACGGTCACAATTGGGTCACGCAACCGGAGTGTCGGAATCGTATCCGTGTCACCGGGCTAATTGTGACACTGTTACGCTGCGGTTAATTAATTAAAGGCCTTTGTTTTTGTTGTAGTGGAAATTCTGTAGGATTTGTTCAATTCATAAAAATAAGCGATAAATAGTGGCTCTGTCAGCTAAGCATTCATGATTTTCCCGAGCAGTCATCATCGCCCCCCACGAGGAGGACCGATAACCTGGTGAAGGCCGCGGGCCGCTGGATGCGAGAAGCACAGAACCGGTCGAAGTGGTGGTGCTTGGGGGAGGCGCATGTCCAGCAGTGGACGTCTTTCGGCTAAAATGATGATGATGAGTCATCGTCGTCTTCCTGCCCATTTCATTTGGAATCGGCCCATGTCATCTTCCATACATACATACATTCCACACAAGTCACAATAAACAATTTTTTCTTTCTGTCTCTACATCTGTATTAGCTGTTATCTGAGGGTTTACTTCCTGTCTTATCATGTTCCACACAACCCATCAATTATTTTCTTTATCATTATCTACCTGCTCATTTTCCATTTAATTTAGAATTGCTGAGAGGGGTTTTAGGAGCAGTGGTGGCCCAGTGGTAACCGTACTTACGAGTTGTTGGTCGTAGGTTTGAACCCAGACAGACGCTTTACTTAGTGTACTTTATCACCACTGCTCTCAAATCGATGCAGGAAAAAATCGTGAGGAAAGCGGGATGTCCTAGAACCAAAAATTCGAAGACATGTGACATCTACCAACCTGCACTGGGCGTGTAGTGGATTACGGCCCACTCCGTCTCACCGAGAGCAGGCCTGTGTCCCAGCAGTGGGAACAATTATAGGCTGATTATGTATGAAAGAGGTTTCACTTATCCATCCATCCTTTCTTAAGTCAGCTCCTACCAATCAGTATTATCGTGAATGTTATATTTTACACAAATATAAAGAAAGTATCTTAAACTTTTCTTAACGCCCTACACTACCTCAAATTTTATCTCGCTCGCACCATCGCCATCGCTCGGAGTGGGGTGCTGGCGGCTCTCAAGCCTCAAACAGTTTGGGTAATTGCTTTTTAAGGTGAACATAATGGTACTTAATTTTTTTTATGAACTTTACCTGAAACTTTTTTAAAGGCCTACACTGTCCTCCCATAACTATTAACACTGTTATTCGAAAATATTGTAAAAGCCAATTATCTTTTAAAAGAGTAACCATGGAGTTTCTTGCCGGCTCTTCTCCATAGGAAACGACCAATTAGAACCGTGCTCCTAGCTTCTGACGTTTCATAAGTGCCCATGTAGGCTTATGTGAAATAAAATATTTTGATTTTTAATTTGAATTTAAAAAAATAAAACTTGCTTTATAGTTACTTCAGTTATTATGCAAAGTTTCATGATCTAATTTAAAGTATTTTTTTAATACCAGCGGTTTATAATTCGGCTTAGAGGTAGCTTTGGAATTTTTTTCATTAGAGAAAATTTTATGTAATCGTGTTATCGGCAAACATAGGACCTAGCATCAATCCTCAACTTTAACATATATTTATTTCAAAATTAATGCTGCAGTATTTTCGGCATAACTGCGGTAATCGGTTGTCATGGTATGGGCACGTTATGCGAAGGAATGAGGAAAATGTTGTGAGGAAAGTTTTGGGTATGAATGTCGGTGGCTATAAGAGTAGGGGAAGACCAAAGAAACGATGGATGGACTGTGTGAAAGATGATAGGGCTAGAAAGGGGGTGACTATCGAGATGACGGCTAATAGAGAAGTATGGAAGAACGCCGACCCCAAATAAATTGGGATAAGGGCAGGAGAATGATGAGAATGATGAATGGAGGATCATGCTAAGCAATTTGAGGTAGGGTAGGGCCTTAAATTAAATGATCTACATAGCTTATAAATGTTCCATCAATGTTAATTGATATTGGAAACCATTCAAATCCGTTTTAACTTTCGACTCGCCTCTCAATCTTTATTATTACCTATACCTACCAACTTTGCGAACAAATTGGTATTACCGACATAAAGTAATATTATCAACTGAAATATCAATAAAAATAAATGAAATCGTAACAGTGAAGAATGGTAGTTATTATCAAAGGTTTTCGAACAAAAGCCCTTCAGATATTGCTAGAGACGAGCGGTTTATATTCCGCCATTGCTGAGTTTAGGGTTGTCTGATTTGTTTATTTTATAAGTATTTGTAATCTATACTATAATAACTCCGCTTCGTTGGTGTAGTGACTGCCTCGTTGGTCTCGGGTAATCGAACCCAGGACCCGAGTCGGTCAGTGTATTGCTTTCTGGAATTTCTCAGTAGCAGCCCGGTGTCTGGATTTGTGTCCACAAACATAACTGGAGAAATGTGGGTGTACTATAGGTACACCTCTGCCCTACCCTTCGGTGAATACAGGCGTGATGTTGTGTACTCTATTAATATATCCTTACATATTATAAAACACAGTCCTCCGCCGCGTCTGTCTGTCGTCCTGTACGCGATAAACTCAAAAACTACTTCACCGATTTTCATGCTGTTTTCACCAATGGATAGAGTGGTTCTCGAGTAAGGTTTTAGTATATAATAACCCACATCCACGCGGGCGAAGTCGCGGGCATCAGCTAGTTTGTAGTAAACTAATTGTATTCGTGAAGCTACTAATTCCACATGGTAGCCCTGACAATAAATGTAGATGACCAGTAATTATAGTCACAGTAGCGCGTTGTCTTATTTCAATTGAGTGTAATTGTTCGGCGCGGGCGCAGCAGCCAGATTGTTTTGACGGGCTTAATTGCAGCATTTATTATTTAAGCGGTGGTGAGAGATTAAGTTACTTACCTACACCATTTGGGGGGCCGGAAGATGGAGTATGGACGAACGGTTTTCATTCATCCGTTTCAGTCTAATTTTGGAGTCATTCAGATTTAGGTCTTACTCAGATGTATTAAAACTTGGCCGTTATATAAGGTTTTTTCTCTCTGCATGGTGGACGACGATATTTATCTCATGTGCTTCTAAACTGGAGGCCTAGAACGGTGACATTAGCAATTCCTCTAATAGCAATTCATTTCCAGAATTCCCAGCTATTATTAGCAATTCCTCTAATTTGACACAAAAGCAATTCATAATTTGTGGACCATTTTACGAATCTCCATAGAAAACTGGCAAACAGATGAGTTATTGCGTAATATGTAAATCTTAAAACAGTCACTTTGGCAGAATCTTAATACGAAAATATTAGGAATCTGAAAATATCACAAACTGACAATTCATAATATGATCTGCGTGCGATTCTTATTACGAAATAATTCATCTGTTTGACAGTTCTCTATGGAGATTCGTAAAATGGTCCACACTATGTGAATTGCTTTTGTGTCAACTTAGAGGAATTGATAATGACAGCTGAAAATTCTGGAAATTAATTGCTTAAGGTGGAAGCGTCAGGGTCGCCCGCGAAATTCAAATTTTCTTACGTTTTTTGCAATTTGCAGGTCGGTGTTAGATTGTATGTTGATCTAAATATGATTTGCGCACGTAACAAATATGAATTTACAGAATTATTAACATTAGAATCAGCAATACAACTTTCTAAGTTCATGAAAGTCTCAAATGTCTGAAATCGTTTTACATTTGAGACTTTCATGAACTTAGAGAGTTGTATTGCTGATTCTAATGTTTATAATTCTGTAAATCCATATTTGTTACGTGCGCAAATCATATTTAGATCAACATACAGTCTAATACCAATTAGCTAAGATAGTTAGGTAATAGGTCACCTATTATATATGACGATAAAGCAAAAATCACCACCACCTTCTTTCGAAGACGGTTAAACAAAAAAAAACTACTTAAAAATAGTTTTTGCTGTGTTAAAAATAGTTTTTGCCCTTCCAATTCTATCCTCGTTCCAGCCATCAGTTCCCTCCATCGTCACTACTGTTATATGCATAACTTTACCTCGTAAATTATGACGTTTTATGAAGCACCGCTCAATGAACCCGTCGTTCTATAAGGTTTTATATTTGGAAAGACTTTTACGAGTGTCCCGACGCCATTAGCGGATACCTTACGGGTTTGTTGTTGTGGTGTTAGTTTTATTATTGTGAAAACGAAAGACGTTTTACATTTTCTCTGGTTAGTCAAAAAGATGGTAGATACGGGAATACACCAATGTAAAAGAATAAAAAGAAAGAAAGAAATATTATTTACTAGCTTCGCCCGCGTGGTATGTCGATAAAAAGTAGCCTATGTCCTTTCTCAGGCTCTAGACTATCTGTGTACCAAATTTTATTTAAATCGGTCCAGTAGTTTTGGCATGAAAGCGCGACAGACAGACGAGAGTTACTTTCGCATTTATAATATTAAGTAAGGATTTTCCACAAACGAAATGAACTTTACAAAAAAAAAAAAAAAGTACTTGAAATAGACACATACAAATTGAAAGTTGAAAGTTTGACAGTTTTAATGGTTTTTTAAATGGGCTTCAAAAATTTATTATAGAATTTTTGCCACAAATGAACCGTCCGTGAATCCTTGGTTTTTGTTTACTCTGAACTTGAAAAGGGGTAATTGCACTGATTAATAAACAACTTTTAGTATAATTGGATTGGTCACATTGGTCCCTGAAACCGCTAAGAAAGATATATCACCCGAAAAAACAAAAAAAAAATGCAAGATTTGCTGTTAGCAACTGCCGGTCGATTCTGTAAAAAGCTCGCCGTGAAAACTTAGGTGAAGTGAGCTTGGAGTGAACTGTCACTGCCTTAGCATCAGTAGGTATCGATGACAATGACAGCTCACTCCACGCTCGTTTCACTTTAGTTTTCACAGTGAGATGGTTTACAGAATAATAATGCTGGTATTCATTATAATGAATCAGCTTATGATAGAAAAATACTTCTGATTTTCGTTGAACTCGTGATCGGTAAAGTGTTATTGTATTTGCTAAAGTGTTATTGTATTGGGGTTTTTGAACAAGAATTTCCTCCTAGTAGTTAATGGTAACAGGCTCACTCCTATTTCATAGGACTTAAGTATAACTGGCGAAATCCTAACTAATAGGTATTATCAATGCGAAAGTGAATTGGTTTGTTTGTTACGCTTTCACGCTAAAACGGCTGAACAGATTTGGATGAAATTTGGCACATGGGTAGTCCATGACCTGGAGAAGGACATAGGTTACTTTTCATCCTGGATCACAGACGAAGTCGCGGGCAACAGCTAGTTTATTATTTTATTTTATTACTTTTAAGAAGGCTTACAGACTAATTACAAATAATAGGTATCAACAAAACAGTATCAAGTTGCTAATAACAAGCCATATTATACACATAATATTTCATCTGCCCTTTCGGAGAAAATAGGCTTTATGTTATGTTATTTTCCTCACCTTCTCTTAATTATTTCTGGTTAACTATGCTAGTCTGATCTACTAATTATAATAATATGTCTAACATTCTTGCCAGTCCTGAAAATAACCACTGAGTTACCTGCAAAACAAAAGATATGAAAGTTTTATAAAAATAATATGAATACCAAAAAGGTTCCAGAAATAAGTTTATACACAAACTCGACCAAATTGGGTACGTAAATATATTGGATCCGTCTCGTTGGACAGTATCCGAAATAGGAAGCCGACGGATAAAAATATCCGAATTTCGTGACGTAATCTTTCTTTGTGCAAAGTTCCGATGTCATCGGCCACTCGCATCTGTCGTTTGGTCCAGATGAAAAACAAGGAACTTCCTCTCAAAAGTTATCTACATATATTCAGAACATAAAATCACGCCTAGTAACCCTCGAATGCTCAGGCAGAGGTGTTTAGTACATCCATATTTCGGTAGTTATGTTATAAAGTCCTCTCATGTATTTCCATTAATCAGGAACAAATAAGACTGATTCCTGATAAAATAACCCAATAACAATTTGCTAGTTCAGCAGTTTTAAAAACCACAAGGCCGATAAAATTAAATTAGTTATAGTCAATCTAGTTATCAAGGTGCTTGTTGACATATTGATGTAAATCACTTCTGTCATTTTAATTAAACTATGAACTTCTTGTTCCCTTCATCAAAGTCATGGTTTTGACATCTCTATTACGCAATAAACCGAAACTATTAAAATGCAATACATACCTAACTGCCCAAACAAATAAGATACAATTTCCAATGAGAAAGCTTTATTTATTTCACGGACAAAGCGATTCGAATTTCGAACAAACCGCTACGTCATAGACTGACGGTTGACGTAAAATACCGTATCGAATTATTTTATGTACGTTACTGTATCACTTAGAAGAAATTAAGGAGCCCTCGTTAAATAATGATCAATGGATTAGTAATACGAATTTAGTATCGTGTAGTGCTGTATGGAGTTAATGGTATGTTCCTCTGCATTGATTTATGGTTGCGTCGTAAGATTAAAGAGAATTTTATCTATGTATGTTTAGCGGTGTTTTTAGAGCCGAATGGGCATTGAACATCAATTAGTGAAGGAATTTCTTTTAATTCATATCTGGTTTAATGGGTAGGTTTGACTTTTGAAGTAATTTGGCAACGAGATAGTTTTATGGATGATGGATGTTGTGGTTTAAATAGAAAGAAAAAGAAAGAATGAAACATATTTTATTTGAGACACGCACAGGAAAAACAAAAACAATACAAAAAATTAACAACAACAAATATCTGTTTATAACAAAAACTACAAACTGTAAGTCTAACCTGATTCCAATGTTCCAACTTACCTACTGTCTACATAATAATTTTTCATCAATCAAGCTTATTCCAAAAATATGTACCTACAAAACAGCAGAATACGAGCGAAACAACTTTTTCATTCATTTTCATATAAAAACAAGCCTTTCTAAATTGACCTATTAACCTGTCACTTCCCATGAAGTAAATACTTATTAAAAACAAAAAAAAATCGAGATCGAGGGAAATTGATACTTAACAATATCGATTACAGCGGCTCGATCATCAAAACATCGATCGTCACGACTCGGTATACCGTTATGAGATCAACCAGTAACCGTTTCGTAATTATCTAAACGGAAACAGAACTTAAATGTATAAATATAGATTTATGAAGTAGCTACGTGATTGGTAAGTATGTTTGTAATTATAATAAAAGATACTTAAAGCCGACGTCTGTTAGGCTGAGTAATAAAAAGAATAGAAAAAAAAAGTTACAAGTGCATGTCGAACCACGCACAATGAAGGGTTCCGTAGTTGGGATGAATTTATCCAACAAACTTAACATTGTAAATTAAAGTTGGTCGATTATTACTCGGTAACTGGTGGAGCCTTCGTAGCGGTGATAGTTTTCCTTTTAATTTCGTTATACATACTACTGCCGTGAATTTTTCACATTTCCAAACCCAACCATTTAGCTGGCAGGGGGGGGGGACACTTGACTCTAACAAAAATTTGCACTTTAAAGCTTAATATTCCGCAAACGGATCCCTGAATCCAAAAATAGTTTTCACAAACACCCATTATTTTTAAACGACCTTTCCAACAATACCTCAAGCCATGGGATTGACGAGAAAAAAAAAACAATCCCCAATTGAAATGTAGGGGAGGCAGCCTAAAAAAATAATTTTTTACATTTTTTTTTACCACTTTTTCGGCGTGGTTTATATGTATATCTATACCAAATTACAGCTTTCTAGTACCAACGGTCTTTGAGCTAAGCCGCGGACAGACGGACAGACGGACGGACAGACAGACAGACGGATATGGCGAAACTATAAGGGTTCCTTGTTGACTACGGAACCCTAAAAAGATAATACAGAGTACTATGCGGCCCCAAATGTCCTGTCTTTGGTATTGTTCGTCGAGTCGTTGAGCTCCATAAATTCTGAGTTGAGCTACACGATTGATAAATGCTGACAAATGTTTGCACTGACTGGACACAGGTCTACTCAAATGTGTCTGGTCCCTTAGAAGTTTATTTCAGATACTAATCTAACATGGTCCTCGTATGATCTAACCAAAATTATGTCTGACTTCAAAAGAGAGTTTGCCTCACCATTTCTTCTCAGGGGTAGTCAGATAGGAAATGTCGACTCTATCGTCAAACCAAATAAAAAACCAAGACGGAGCGCTGCGAAAAATACAGTGAAGCATGCTAAAACTACACCACCGCTCTGTGCATACACGCTCACACACACACATTTACAACTATTTACAATGACACTACAATCAAACTAGACCAAACTAAGTGCACACATGTTTACGAAACCGGCCTCAAGTCACTGTTGACAACGCTTTGTCTTGGTTTTTTTTTTGGTGTGAGACTCTATCCTACTTATTTTTTTTGTTATGACGTGACGTGTAAAAGTGATTTCATTTGAAATTTATTTGCACTGAATGTGACGTATAAATAATAAAAATTAAAACAACCCTGGGCTTTAATTATTTTATAGCATCGAAATTAGATGAACGCTGCAAAGCCACATATTTTTATAACTGTATCCTCAGGATTATTTTTACCAGAAGTGGTAATCGTATTAGTGGTTCACCAGCATCAATATCATCAGGATTGTGCCTAAATATCGCAGTTCCTCGCCTCCCCTGACATCTTCTCTGTCATCAGAAGCCAGCGCCACGCAACCATCGATGCAACGTTCTACTAGCTACTAGAGTGACTCACCAGCCACCGTGACACTCTTATTCGACTTCTTCGGCGGTTTCAGTAACTTCGTAACAAAACTAGACGGCGCCACTTGCTGCGCCTTGATATACATCATTATAAACAACTTATGTACAGTCGCGGACTTTAATTGTAAGCCACTTGGCACTGTTCGTATTTTAGCCGTGTAATGCAAATCGGGCTTAGTCGGTTATACTCGTACACCCAGACACGGAAAATCATGTCTTCGTATTATAGAAGAAGAAAATTATATTTAATATGTTTACCGGTTGGCTAACCTGAGAGCCAGAACTACAAACATGACAGCAGAGTGACTACCCAAAGTCAACCAATTGCAGGTCTAGCAACCGTAACCTAGCGACGATTGTTTTAGCGTAGCCATAGGAACGTTAGCATACGGAGAAATTTTTACATTTCGACAAATTCGGAAATAACGTCTCTGACATCGACATTTCAACTGTCACTGTTTTCGGATAGGTTTTCAGAATAATCGAGTTAATGAGCTCTGATTCAAAAGAGGTCAGTATCAAATAGATTGGATAAACATAAAATTTATTTCTCATTGTTCCGATAACTAGTAATTTATCATCTTGTTTACGAACATGCGATTTGAGTTCGTGTTTAATCGTGTAATCTCGTGAATGTATGAAACTGCAAAATTGAAAAATTTGAAAGTGGTTCATCAATTAAAGTCTGTGACTGTACATAATATAACACACTTCATAAAAGAGATATAATACAATAATAATAAAATTGAAGGAAGTGACAAATGTAGGAGAACCAATGCTCATAATATTACGTAAAACATTTCTGAATCAACAAGACGTGTGGTCCAAAACTTCCCCAACCAATAATTGCATCCATATATACATAGCTATCGCTCCAAATATCTCACAAATGCACCAAATATAGGCACAATTAGAACTTACAGTCCCTTTAAATCATAACTCCGTATAAGGCGATGAACGTTTTCTTAAATCAATCCGACATCTGTCATGGATTACGAGACAGTAAAATGGGATCAGTCGTTCTTGATAATGTGACGTACAAACAGACAGACAGTCCCGTTGGATATGTAAGGCAAATAGGATCAGTATTCGGTTTGAGAGATTGGTTTAACAGTGAGTACCGGTAATATTAATGATGTTTAAAGAGATAAGTGTGAAACCGCTTAAAAGCGTGAAATTGACGTTTGCTTGAATGTGATTTGTGTCCAAAAGTCTACTCTATACTCTATGCTAATCGTGAAATGTATGTTTTACTTTATCACCAACTAAAGAATGTGAAAAATTATGATACACCAACGTATATGAAAGAAATGTATCTAATAGCTAAATTAATCAATCATTTATTAATCCATTTCTAATGCTAATGCAAAAATACTTAGGTACCTAATCTATAATATACGAGTAAGCTAAGTATGAGAGCTTTTTTACTTACCTAAACAATTCAAACGTTTACCTATAAATATACCTCCTAATACATACAACTTACACAAAATATTTGTCGTTTCTCCACTTGCAATAAACACGGTACTAACTGCTCACTAGGGTATACCTACACTATTGAACGTTACCAAAATACATGACACACTGTTATCCTGCTGATTTACTGAACTATTTTTGTCGAAAAACAAAACAATTTCAAATTGTGTTGATTCGGACGAAAATAGCAATGGGAAAAGGGGATTTATTTCGAGTTTACAAGCCGTAACAGAAACGTGAATGGCGTGAATACTCTCGTAGAAGATAGGTGTCAGTTTTGATAAAATTCAACCAGCAGTCAACTCGGCCTATCGCAGTCCACTGGTGGACATAGGCCTCTGCCACCCCCCCAGCTAAATGGACCAGTGACAAACTGAATGGAAGCGACGAAGGACATGTGATCTTCTTACTCACTTTAAAATCAGTCGATCATGTTTGTGTCGTCAACATGGCCAGTGATAGCACAAAGCAGAGAGGTTTGGAAGGAACAAGGGTAGGTCATTTCTCAGCAGTGGGACACAATGTAAGCTAATAAAATAAAAATAGATCGGTAAATCATATTAATAGCAATAAAACCGAAATATTATATAGTTTTTCAGTCGTCTCGGGTAGCGGCTTCTGCTACTGTATACGTTGTTCGGTCCATGGTCTCTCAGGACTCGTCAGCTGAATTACTGAATTGCCTTCGATCCTTTGGTAGATATGGTTAGCATACAGCAATTTCAGCTTGCAAGCACCGATGACTCCGGCTATGGGGCTGTAGTACGTCAAAAAAACTCAAACTCAAACTCAAAGCATTTATTTCAATTAAACCATTTACAGGCACTTTTGAATTGTCAAGGAGTCGGTCATTTAGTCAAAAAGTTGAAACTAGTTGCCCATTCCAAATCGTAGATCTATATCGTATAATATACGTACCACCTTTGGACCTTTGGGCTAAAAGACAAGATTTAAATAAACGCCGAACACAGCTCGCTGAATGACGTTGAACTGTGGATTACCACCACTTAATGCTAATCTTAGCAGTAACAGCCTAGTGGTGTGACCGTCGGCCTGCCTCGAGTGCGAACCCAAGGCACGCACCATGCACGCACCGCTGACTTTTCGGATTCATGTGCGTATTTGTATCACTTACTTCAAAAACGGTGAAGGAAAACAATGTGAGGAAACCGGCGTGCCTGAGAGATATTTCTCAACAGCATGTGACCAGAAGCGGCATAAAAACTCTGACACCAGAAGGCTAATTCTCTTTCAAACTTTCACATTCAAGTCTCAGTCTGTCAAACTTCTCAAAAATGTTGGTAAATTTTTTGTATTTTTGACCGATTGCGAATGAGATTAGAATGTGAACATTTAAAAAATACGGGAATTGCCCTCTGTTTAGTCACTAACCACACGAAAAAGAAAGAAGATTCTAATCTTTATTAAGAATATCGTCCTATATTAATAGATACTGACGTATACATTTTATATAGCGTACAAACCTCAATGGTAACATTAATATCAATAACATATCCTTTGAAGTATCAGTTGACATTGACTCCTCAGAGCTGCTCAATACGTCCGTCCAACTGTGGCTTCCATTCAATGTCTTGGAATCACAAGATCACTTCACAAACCAACCGTATCTTAATAGACACAAAGTTTGAATTCCTTCGCTGAAACTGTGAAAGCAATTTGGAGATACCGTCGCCGCGGCAACATTAGCTTTGCTGTTCCAGAGTTCCATGCCATCTCTTATTTCGATGAAGAAGAGTTGGAAAATGTTTGGCAAGTAGATATTTGAATGAATTCATGGTTTGCCGTACTGAGCACCTTATTGACAGAATTTCTAAAAGACCGTTCCAGCGAAAACTTATATTTTTTAATCTTTAATATTTCCTTCGGGAAGTTTATTCAAGTAACGTTGAAAAGGAACTGTTGGACGATTGGGAATTCAGAAATGTGGAAAATCGGTAGGAAATTACAAAAATAGGTCATCCTTTATTTATTTTATTATTTTTATACACACAGTAAAATACATAGAGATACAACATAATTATAATATGAGTACAAAGGTACTGCTTATTTCTTAAGAAATTTCTTCCAGCAGACCTGCGAAAGGAGAAACGTGAAAGAAATGTAGACAAAAGTGTGTGAGAACAAGAAGAGAAAAAAATGATTATGCGAAGTCTTAACTAAAAATATGAAATATACCTACACATATACGCAAGAAAATTAATATATACTTAATAAATACATAAACCTTAAATATATAAACATAATTACCTAAATAATAATATACTCATAGTTGCGAGGAAAGATAATGCTCTTTTACACGAAATTTAAATAGAGAAACAGTTTTCAAATCACGAATTTTTAATATTATTAATATGAAAGCAACTCTTGATAGCTCATGACCTGAAGAGGCGCCATAAAGAATATGCGAAATCGCGAATAATCCTGAAATCGCTGAGAAAAAATCAGCTGTTCCCTACATTTTGACGAGCTACCTATGCGAACATAAAATGTAGGGAACAGTTGATTTTTTTGCCGCGATATCAATGTTGCTCCCTTAGTAAAAATTTCTCATAATGATGAGTACAATGACCCCTTAAGAGGATGCCCATGTTTTCAATTTCACCCTGCATAAATCTGCGAAATTTTGTGGGTTAAAGCTAAAGTGTAGCTATGAACAATAAAGTCAATAGAAACTGGTCACAAGTTTTCGGATTTGTAGCCACCGTAAATGTTAACACTTCAATGGGGCCTGGTAGCATTTCGACCCCACTACTACTGGCCACACTTTGGTCCCATATAAGTGTCTTTTCGATCGAATTTGCCTTTAATTTTTCAACTAAGTATCACTTTTTTTTGTATTTTGTGTTGCTAAAAGTATATTATTCTTTCGTTCTTTGTAAAATATTGTATCGTTTTTAATTCGTCTTTGTGAGAGACAAAATGGCTACTACGATGATTTGACAGTCGAATCTAAATGACGATACAACATCGAGCCTTTGAGCTATCATGTGGTTGAACTGGCAGTATTTCTGTCCGGAGCTCATTAGAGTACATTACTGCCAGGAACTCATTATAGTGCCACAAGGATCTTTTGGCGCCTGAATGACATTAACTGGGGGGCGTTGTTGGTAAACATTAACAAAATTGTCCCAGAGATTGTATTGACAGAACAAGATCTCGGCGTTAGTTCCGAGTTTGACCACGCACCAAAAAGACCTTATATAATCTGTGTAATAATAATAAACATTCGAATCCGTTCAACCATGCGTCATTTAAAGAAAGAAAAATAGGTTTTTTTTACACAGAAACACGTGTATACAAAAAATTTACTCACAAACACAAATACACACTCTTATTTACAGACTAACATAACCATTGCAATGTTTTGTATTTATAATTTTGGCAGACATTAGCCGTAGCATTTACCGTAGGCCTTAATCATATCAAGCCATCGTTTCCCAGACAATATGGCAATGCCTGTGTTATGCAATCATGAAGTGGATGTCAAACATGGCAGGTCGATTCGACCACAACGTTGCGGTTTAAGGTTCGATGCCTGCTTGACGCTCTGATTGCGTGTATGTCCATAGGTTCATGTCATGTGATATTCTCCTGTATTATTAAGTTTTTTTTTAAAGATATTCATTGTTCTTTTGGCAGAATTGATGACTCCCCAAATTTTTGAGTTTATAATATGGCACTTCTTTTACGTCGTATTGTGGTACAGCGGTTACACATATGTATGAAGGTTTATGTAAATCTATTGGTTGACTGGTAGACATGTTTTGAGGCATTAATTCCGCCTATGTAGAATGTGGTATTCTCTTTTAAAGAACCACGAATTTTTAGTCCATTTATTCTTTCGGTCCTTTACTTGAAATCACTGCTACTACCTGCTGTCTGCCTGTCAGCCTACCTGCCTGCGGTTTCTGTCCTGCATCTGGTGCCCGGTGCCTACGTCGTGCGGAGCCGGCCTTAACGTCCTTTAATCTTAATCTAACCTAGTTGTTATCCTTTTGATTTTCTTAATTTGAATGTGACCTACGCTTCATTCCTCCCCGGAGGTAAGCGTAACGTTACAAGGTAACAACCGCTACTGTAAATGAGGTTTAAATAAATATTATAGTATTCTGATCCCGTGGCCACGAGCAACGCGCTCAAGCGACACGCGTCTTGTGATAGCAATTGCGGAGAAAACAAATTAAAGAAGTTGTGTAGAGTATGTCACTAGACACCGCGCCGCGAATTGCGGAGCGGCAGACGGAAACAGGTGACCCACGCGCGTGTCGCTTGACGCAGGTCGCATCTCAAGTCGCATCGCTCGAGGCAGTAAACGGAGTCTCAGATCGGTCGTTTACGGCCTCGAGCCTCCATAAGTTCTAAATTATCCATCCGTAAACTTGTTTCAAACACAAATTACATAGTAGACAAAGTAAGTACAATTTAATCTAGTTTCAAGTCACTCGGGAACAAGCTTTGAGTCCTTACTTAGTTTGGAAATAGGAAATGAAAGAGCAAGGTATGTCAATTTTCTTAACCTCGCTGAAATTACAAACGTTGCTCGAAGCCTTTTAGTTGGTAATGCAATTTTTGTGATTGTGGTTTTCAAAGAGGGAAAGAGGAACGGAATCTCTCTAGAATGGGTCGTTTAACTACTAATAATCGTTCATTGTTTTTCTTTGAGATCTTTTAGTTTGTAGTTAGGAACCATGAACGTGTGTTAGCTTAGATTGAATATTATAACAAATAAAGCTTGGATGAAAATGGACCTAATTTTTACAAAAATGGACCCGTAGACGGACCCTGCATGTTTACGAGACGTAAAATATTCGATAGAATCAATTTTCAAAATTATTCGAATCTCGAAAAACACGAAGATAGAAAGAAAAAAAAAAGTTTTGACACAAAGTAGATAATTCATAAAGAAACTCCTAATCCAAGACACACAGCAAGGAACATGAACTCACCATTCTAGGGGTCCAACAGTCAGTCTCAAACGTAGCCGAAAGGTCTCCTGCGCAAACACAGATAACCATTAACAATGGGACTGAAACTAACCGATTTCATTGGGACTGGCACCAATAACAAAAAGAGTTTGTGAGTTCCGTTTATATGGTATCACCGCTGTAAGATCAAATCAGTACAAATTCATGCAAGTAAAAATAAAGAATGTTAGGATATATAAGACTGGTAATGATTGCACATTACTAGGATTTCCTTAGTCGTAACTGGGTCTCTAGTAATTGCATTTGTAATCAGTGTGTTGACACTTTAACTCGAGAAGTGGAGCATTGCTTGGTAAAGGGTCTGTTATAAGTTATAACTTATAATTATAGGAGGTTTAGATAATTTGAAGGACTTTTCTGTAATTTCATCAGTTCCGAAAACATTAATAGATAAAACGGAAGATGATACAGGAACACATATCGGAATTTATCGCGTCATCACGAGTGTTGTTTTTTCGCAGTGGTCTCGAGTATCACTATCACAGCTTGAGGAGAAGCTTGAATACCGAGCATTGGTATACCGTAACCGTAACTAACTACTTATTTTATTTTCTTCGAGTCTGTTTTTTAACCCCCTACGGAAAAAGAGGGGTGTTATAAGTTTAGCGTATGTATCTATGTCTGTCTGCGCCATCGTAGCTGCCAAACGGTTGAACAGATTTTGATTTTTTTGGTTTTGTTTGAAAGGTGACTTGACCGAGAGTGTTTTTAGCTATAAAAAAAGTTTATTAATTGGATGCTTTGTTTTTGTTGGGGGTTTTTTTAATTTAATTTAATTTGTCGCACAAGTACTAAAAATCGCCCTCGCCCTTTTTAAGATTTTCTTATATTCTTACTAGCGACACGCTCCTGCTTCGCACGGTTTTTACGACTTGACAAAACATCGAGATTTCTTAGTTATATGTTACTTTAATATTAACGTATTATACACATAAACCTTCCGGAATAAATTCTCTAAATGATGGTGAAAATCTCATCAAAATCTGTTGCGTGGTTTAGAAGAACAACGCGGATATACAGAAAAACACGAAAGCGACTTTAATTTATAATAATATGTATAGATTTAAATGATGCTCTATCAACATTTTTGTTTTACTAGTTTCTGTAATTGGGCCACCCCTTCGAGTAAAGAGATTAGTCTATTGTCATTATCGTAATACATAAACCTGAATGGTGAATCATTCTGGTGAATGCTGGCACCCGATGCGTCCAAATTGCGCCAGTTACCAAACGGCGCCAAAACTACATGCGTTGGCACCGACGCGACTGAGGGAGTTGTAACACATTATAGTGCTAGTGCGGAGATTAGCCGGGCTAGCGTGCATGGTATGGTTTTACCATGTTATCAGATAATGGTTGTTGATAATGAAGTTAGACAACATAACATTATTGTTGGATGAAAATTAGAATCGAATATTAATTTGATTCTTATTTAAACAAAAACGTGTGTGCTATACAACCCACGATAGAAGTGAAAACGAGGTATTCCACCTTTGGCACTGATTTGAACGGCACTTCTCCGAACCGCACTTGAGCACGTCTACTAATAGCACTGAAACAAAATTTTCTTACGACTGGAGCCGAGTATCCGCGATTCAGCGTCACCGTACGACTGGAGCCGAGTATACCCGATTCAGCGTCACTGACCAAAGCGTGACGGTTCAGTTTCGTTCACTGTTCAGAAAGAGCGCAAAGCGCGCCTAAAGAGTTTTCACATAGATATAGTTTACCACTTGATAGTTGCGACTAATACCTAAACGCCTAAACGAACAATAAATACCTAAACGAGCTATTTCGGCAGCTTTAAGGCTCTTACATACTGGGGCGATTCGTCGCGCGACGCGACGCCGCCGCATTGTTCGCCGTGAGAAATTGTTTTGTTAAAATTCGCGTCGCGCGACGAATCGCCCCAGTATGTAAGAGCCTTTATCACCTTTTGTAACCTTTGAAATCCTAACAGATATTTTGATGCCAACAAATTGGATAATTCAACTTTTTATCCAAGCATTATTAGAGATATATAATACATAGATAGAACGAAGTCAAAACATTGAAATCTTCATTGAAGGTCAATCTAGTTTAAAGTAAACAAGCACAAATGCAAAAGCTCAACAAATTCAATTTTCTAAGAAAAATAATCTATTCCGATCTACCATTAAAATACGAATCGACTCCCGAGCGATGTTTCATCCGATCTAAGAATTTACCGATAGTATTCAGAGATCGAAATAGAGAGAACGCGACCAATAAATACATCTCTAATGTACCGATTACTGTGTGCTATTTATCTTTGGTTAATTTGGTTTACCATTACTGTTTGTTATTTCGATTGATTTAGCATGAATATCAATCTCTCTAGTTTCCGAAAGATATTTTATGATGATTTTTACTGGTAAATAAGTAAATAAATCTTTTATATCTATTTTCTGTGCCTTGAATTGTAAGAGCTGGAAGGAAGCCAATCTACAAAATAAATTTTATATGTTGACATTGTGTGTTTGTTTACAAATAATGTATTGGAAAAAATATGGCTTCTTTATACCCATGTTTTCGTGGTTTTTTGGTTTCAATAATGGTTCGTGATGCAAACACAAAAATTGTGTTCAGTTATTTTTTAATTTCCTTGGTCGATTATTTTTCTTTGTTTGCGATGTTCATTGTTCGTTACAATTGTGGTAATAACAACATTTTCTTTAGAATACGAGTCCCTTGTGGAATTAACAAAAAGATTTTATCGTTAATATTGGTTACATTTTCGTGCTTCGTTCAATTTTGGTTAGTGGCTCGTACATGTTTGCTTTTCTTGTTATCTTATCTTGATTAGGTCCAACGTTTACAGTCTAGGCTTAAAATCTCTGTTCTTTTTTCGCTGTATTCATGTTCGTTTTGTCTTTATGTGACCTTTAAAGTACTTAATAGTTTCATTCAACTCAATACTGAATGGCTTGGTAGAAGTTTTATTTTTATTACCCGACTACGGCGAAGGAAAAAGGAGGGTTATGATTTTGACCGGTATGTATGTATGTATGTTCATTTGTTCGCTCATATCTTTTAAACGACTCATCACAATTTGACAAATGAGGTATCGTTGGAAGCTTCTTGTTCGTCTGCTGGTTATAGGCTATGTGACGTCACATTAAATTAAAAATGGCGCCCTCTAGAGTACATAAAGTAATGAACTAAAAAAAATATATTAATCATACCATGTTGGGTATCAATTGAAAGGGCTAATTAGCAAATTTCAAAAATATATAAATATATTATAACACCAAAATAATTACAAAAAAAATTTAAGTAATAAAAACTAAAACCCAAGTACGACAAAAAAGTCAATCAACTAAAGGTATAAACAAGACACCACAGCCAATTTTATTTTTAGCTCAACTTTTTAGATTACGAATAGATAGCAAAAGTTTATTTAATTTGAAAACTGACTTCGACAAGACTTTCAATATTACTGTAATACTTAAAATCAAGAAATTCTCTCACGTCTGCGACATTTTCTCTTTAGCTCATCTATCTTTCATATTGATCTCAAAGTTAAATAAGCAATAGGGATGATGACTGAGTTAAAAAAAAAACAAATACTATTTAGTCCATCAGTCAGATAATAAAAATAAAAGATACGATTTTTTTGCTTTATATTAATAAAACATTATTTAGATAAAAAGCATTAAAGTTGGGGACTGGGGGCTCGCTACGTCACAATTCAGTATAAAATCTACCGACCAGTGACGTCATGCCACATTTTAACTCAATGTACTGCCGTGACGTGAAAAAAGAAAAAATACATTTGCAATATTTGACAGACAAGACGAACAAAAAAAATTGTTGAGTCTCCCTAATAATAACCGCATATCGCTATTAATAAATTGAATGTCTTTCCATTTCCATACTTAGGTAATATAATGTAAGGATTAAATATTCAAACATAGTGTAATTGTTTGTTTGAATATTTAATTATGTTTGTTCTTTCATTATTTAAGGCTCTTACATACTGGGGCGATTCGTCGCGCGACGCGACGCCGCCGCATTGTTCGCCGTGACGTTTTCTCAGAAATTGTTTTGTTAAAATTCGCGTCGCACGGCGAATCGCGCCGGTATGTAAGAGCCTTTACGAAGCATTCTCGTTTTGTTTGCCCGTAGGTGTATTTTGTTTTTGTTATATGTTGTGGCTTGTTCTCAATCCCTGGTATAATCAGTTTGTGTCTGGCGGTCCGCGGCACTCTTAGTTCCAAGTTTACAAACTTGTATCATCTGCGAACTTGCTAAGTATAAGACAAAGTGCTTTCCTCGGGAAACATGGAACGAGGTGACGACGCAATACAAATATCATATTACTATCGACCCTGCCCTGCTTCGGACGTTTTGTACGACTTGACAAAACATCGAGTCATTCTTTATTATATGAAAGACAAGAAAAATGGTTTTATTTGTGACAGAAACAAGTGCATACGAAAATATACAGTGTTATGGGAGAGGAGCTCGTGGCTAAGTACTAACAGCCGCATGGGTCGATTCATCAGGTTAAGCTACGCTTGCCGGGGTTGGTCCGTGGATGGGTGACCATCTTTACATATCGAGACTCCTCCGTGCCTCGGAAAGCACGTTAAAGCGTTGGTCCCGGCTGTCATTTGTGGATCTTTGACAGTCGTTACGGGTCGTCAGAAGCCCGAAAGTCTGACAACCAGTCTTGCCAAGGGGTATCGTATTACCCAGTTACTGGGTTGTGGAGGTCAGATAGGCAGTCGCTCCATGTAAAATACTGGTAATTCAGCTGCATCCGGTTGGACTGGAAGCCGACCCCAACATGGTAGGGAAAAAGGCTAGGCAGAAAAAAAAAAAAAAAAACGGGGGACCCACAGCGCAGCGCTGATTTTCAGTGGTCACCCGAAAAAGACGTACAGAAATCAAGTCAAGTTAATGATTTGTTCATAATAAATAGTTAAAAAAAAAAAAAATATAAGTAAGTAAGTTTAATATTAATAAATTATACACATAAACCTTCCGAAATAAATCCTCTAATTGATGGTGAATACTGCACCAAAATCGGTTGTCCAATCTAATGCAGTGGAATATTGATACTAATGGACCACTATAACGGGGCTAATCCCCGAGAAAATCCACTAGGCGAATCCATTATTAGCATCTTGTAAGTAGAGAAAGTCCCATGCATTGGATTGTGCTCAAGCCATTGATGAAGCCAGTCACATTTACTGGCGCCAATAGCTTCCCCTACCACTCTCGCAGTGGATTGGCTTCGGGTGAACGCATGTTCCCGTCAGAGCCAGTTAGCCATTCCACTACTTGTTCTCAGTAGCCGAACGCACGTGTTTTTGAAGCGTCCGAATCTGACTGAACTGATCTACTCGGGGGGTCAGCGACAACTGGGCCCGTGTCAACTCAACCCGAATAATAATACCAGATACTACGTCGTGAAAACGCCAAAAAAAGTGGTGTGTACTGTTGGCATAAAAAGTATCGACCTCTTAAAATAGGTATTGAAGATTTTTTATTTTTTTTTATGGGTAAATGTAATAAATATTATTATTTTAAATGAAATTGAATGCTAGAACTTGTTCTGCAGTAAAGTCTGTTTTTATTTCTTTAAATACTTATTCATATAAGCAGAAATCAGAATTGCTGAAATCGCCTTTTTGTCTTTTATGTTCTATTAGACTAGCCTATTGTAAATTTATGAGCAAGAGTGAGATAGAAAACATTTCTTTTGAAATCAGATCCGACAAAGGAACGTTTGTCTTTTTAAGTCCAGACAATTTAAAAAACTAATGAACTTAGGCTAGGTACTTATATGAACATCTATGCATGCATATTTGAATTTATGCATTGTAGATAATTATATTTCAAAAACCAAAATCTTTGGAAAACAAAATTAAATTCGTAATGACTTATTTTAAAATATCGTTTTTGTGTCTGACCCGTACAAATCACCGTAATCGAGAGTAAAATATCTGTATTCGGGTTGAGTTGACCTGGGCCCAGTTGTCACTGACCCTACTCGGCTGGCGTATGTGTAACTGACACGAATTTTGCACTTCGCATTGGACTGGCTTCGTGGATTGTCTCGGGGACGGGCCCCGTCTAAATGGTACGTTCATACTTTTTTCACAGCATCCTTACATATTATAAAACAAAGTCCTCCGCCGCGTGTGTCTGTCGTCCTGTACGCGATAAACTCAATAACTACTGCATCGATTTTCATGCTGTTTTCACCAATGGATAGAGTGGTTCTCGAGTAAAGTTTTAGTGTATAATAACCGACATCCTGCGGGCGAAGTCGCGGGCGTCAGCTAGTAGTAAATAATTCTAACCCCACAAGGAAAGAAGCCTATATCTAAAATATGAATAAATACCGGATCGATCTAAGCTTGCCGTCTAGTTTGCAGGCGCTCCATGAAAAATACTGGTATTCAGCTGCATCCGGTTAGACTGGAAGTCGACACCAACATAGTTGGGAAAAGGCTAGGCAGATGATGATGATCGATCTAAGCTTGCCGGTATTGGGGACCCATTCATAATGAATTTGACAATATTATAAAACCGATATTATAGCAGGGTCTTGAAACCGTAATGTAAAATGAAATGTATGGATACCAAACATTTGTTTCTTTTCGGTATTTGTTTGGTTATATTCTTAGAAGACAAATGTTTTATGGTTGGCAGTGGAATTTGGAATCTAATTAGCAGTTTTGTTAAGAATTTAAATATTTTGATTTACATAGTTGGTGTAAATTAGTAAAGTATGTAGAGCATAGCTTTCATTCCAGATAAAGACGAAATAAAAAAAAACGGATAGTTTAACAAAATTGTTCTTATCATAAAGAATATTTTAAAATATAACAAAGTAATACCATGTAGTAGAAAATACCTTTAAGGTTCTGGGATGTGATTCTGTAAGACTTCATTCTAAACTTCGAATCTGAATCCGCTGTGAGTTTTTTGTTTGGCATTTTAAAAACTCGGTTGATACCTAGCGCTACCCTCGCGAGTGTGTCAGCAAGTTGAACTAAATTGACCGTGAGATTTTGACAGATAAAGACGTATGAGATGACGTAAGAAGTGGCATTCAGTAAGGTAATTCCCCCGTCACTTCGACGCTCACTTCGCACTCAACCCCGAACACATTTTAAACCTTATGCGAAGTGAGAGTGAATAGCGATGTGAGATGCGAGTTGTTGTTTGAATTTGGCAGAATCGACGTACTGATGTCAAAATAAATATATCTAGCAGTAGATAATATAAATAACCAGCGGAACTAAGTTCATGATATCTCCCAAGAGAATCATTAAAAGCATACTTTCAAAACAACCGTTTCTGTTACTTGCTCAGATTCAAATTATACAGAAAATTACGTATAATAAAAGCAATTAACCGAAACCGGTTTGCAATACACCGGAATTAATGAATCCCGGATAAAACCGGAACAGCGGGAATTAGCCGGATAATGAACTAGTTGTATACCGGATAATTGCTGCAGATTTAGCCTAGTTGTATAATAATATGTTACACTTGGCTACACATCAAGCTATACATTTCCAGTTTATGCTGATTTCGCATTGTATAGAATTTCCGTCCAATGCGAGATCAGCTTATACTGGAAACATAATTAAAAAAAAAATCTTTTATTACTCCCAGAAATGCACGAACATTACATTGAAAAAGCAAGAAAAAAGAAAACTCAAAACTCAAAGCATTTATTTCAATTAAACCATTTACAGGCACTTTTGAATTGTCAAGGAGTCGGTCAGTCAGAAATATGAAGCGACCATTCCAAAGCGTAGTAGGTACCTATGGAGAAGAACGGGCAAGAAACTCCATGGACACTCTTTTAAATCAAAATATTGTTACAATATATGGGTTACATCATTTATGTTGAAATTATACATGTGAGAACAATGTAGAAACAATGTAGAAAATGGCTTAAGCTAAGTGTTCAGTAAAAAATGTATAGCCGAACGATATTAGCTTGATGTATAGCCGAGTGTACCTATTCGTGGCTTAATTCTGGTATGGAACATTGCAGGATTATACCTCTCTCTACTATGAGGATTTGTAATAGTTTGCTAAGCTATTATATTACATGGGATGAAGCAGCGGTGGGTTTATAAATGCATTGTTTAATTTGCAGTGTTTTACTACTAACATACTTACGCATATTGTTTGCCTAACCAAACCTTACCTAACCATTTGGATTACCTACAAGCTAATCCTTACTTCCTTACTAATATTATAAATACGAATGTAACTCTGTCGGTCTGTCTGTCGCGCTTTCACGCCAAAACTACTGAACCGATTTAAATAAATTGGTACACAGATAGTCTAGAGCCTGAGAAAGGACATAGGCTACTTTTTATCGACATACCACGTGGGCGAAGCCGCGGGCGGAAGCTAGTTAAGTATAATTAATGAAAGCATTCATCCTAAATTATTAATTAAAGAAAAAACCATTATTTTATTTACGTAAAGAAGTTTTATTTAATCCAACAAAATGATTAAAAATTAAAATATGTACAAATTGCTTGTCGCTTTCAATAAGTTGAAATGAGTTGTATCTAACAAAGCACTTATAAATAAAATGACCATGAGAAAACCTCCGATTCAATCATTGGTTCTGGTACACGTTTTTTTTTACGCAACAAAGAGCAGAAACGAAAGAATATTTCTTGCAATAAATACTATCAATATTTACAAAAAAACACCCGTCTTTCACAAAAATAATTATTTTCATTTCACTGCGTTTTACGAAAATCAGATCAACTTTTTCCACGAAAACCGACTTTATAAAAAAAACATCTTTTATTAAATCTAACCCATATTGTAGGTCGCTACTCTTCACAAATCGGTACTTCGGTAGCCATCAAAGTCGTTGTAAAAACCATTCCTCGTCTTTATGTGAATCCTATCAAGTATGAACAAACCATTGACTGTTATATCCGTAGTAGATTGAAGAACTTAATTGAAAGAACACAAGTTTTTTAGAGGTTGGCTTTATTGAAACGGACGTCAAAAGACGCTTTACGACGCCGAGAAAAATTTTTTTTGTTCAATGCTACTTATTATGAAATTGTCAAAGTCAAAGTATTTAACCAAATTGTTAAGAAACCCTCAATCGAGTTGTTTGCAAGCAGCTTAGCGTCCATTACCTCGTAATTCTAATAGCGGTTGTGCCTATGCAGGTACTTAAATTAATGGATTGTTCGGTTTAGGACAGATTCTTGTTACGGCAGATTCTTTTTTGGGAGATTCTTGTTATGACAGATATTTTACAGTCATCTACAGAAGTCCGCGGTCATGGTCACGGAGAAGGATTATATACAAAAGTGTGCATTGATGGGAAAAGTACTTGTTGCGGATAAAAGGTTCTATCTACACACGACCTAATCTGATGCCTGATTAGTCAGATCTTGAATTTCGTTTCGTCGAAACCTTTCAACGACTTCTCTATATTGCCGCGACGCCTTGTTAAATCGACGTCTATAAGTTGATAATTATTATTGATAGACATACAGATACCAAGCAGTGTATAGTTAATTTAATGTTATACTTAAAGACTTGTTAATCAATTTGAAAAGCACAACAATAATCTATTGCTAATTGTGGAGGCTTGTAAATGGCTTGTCGTCAATTAGCTCACTCTTAACTCTGTTGGTAGCTGTAAGCCATCCTAAGGCAATAAAATAACATAATTTAAATTATAGTTTAATGTAGAAACAGAGAACGTTTTGTGGGACAGTAATCTTATTGTGGGTGCATGGTCTTCACATATAATTATATATAATTCATGTATACAAAATATTGTAAACATTTTTGAAAAGAGTAACGGTGGAGTTTCTTGCCCATTCTTCTCCATACGAAATCTACCTTTTGGAATGGGCAACTAGAATCAATTCTATTTCTTTGTTTGTTTTTCATTGACGTTCAAAAGTGCCTTTTATGTGCCTACTTGAAATAAATTATTTGACTTTGAATTTGACTTTGACTTTGAACGGCTATGTAATCTGTCTTTTTAACACCCTGTATTGGAAAAAGCTGAGGGGCTCGTGGCTAAATAATATTAGCCGCACGGGTCGATTGAAGGTTAAACTACCCTAGCCGTGCTCAGTATGAGAATAAAAGGTCTTGGAAAATGTTTATTTCTAAATCTTGTGCTTGGGCTGCTGATCAGGTTAAGCTATGCTTGCCGCGGTTGGTCGGTGGATGGGTGACCATCTTTACATACCAAGACCATCCGTGTCTCAGAAAGCACGAAACGCCGTTGTTCCCGGCTGTTATTTGTAGATTTTTGACAGATGTTACGGGTCGTCAGAAGCCCGAAAGTCTGACATAACCATTCTTACCGAGGGGTATCGTATTATCCAATAACTGAGTTGTGTAGGTCAGATAGGTAGTCACTCCGTGTAAAATACTGGTATTCGGCTGCATCCGGTTAGATTGGAAGCCGAGTCCAACATAGTTTGGAATAGGCTAGGCAGATGATGATGACGTATTCTATAGCTCTTCATCTTCTAACTAAACAGACAGCTGGGCTGCTCGGGAGTTTGTTGCGTCAGTTCTTCCCAGCTAAAGCACTAGAAAGTGGTGACGGGTGGGGGGCGTTTTGGAGGACTATCTTATATAATTAACGATCCAAAATTGCTGATTTTCCGCCTAATTTGAATAAATGACTTTTGATTTTCTAAGCGCCGAGAGAATTTATCAAGTTCAAAGTCGGCTAATAAAACTATAGCGTGGTAACTTGAGGTACCAACCAATAAGTGTAATAACACAATAAACTCACTTCAAGTTCAGCACAGTTTTTTAACGAACTTGACCTTACATAATAAATGTTTGTTAACTCTACAGCGTGTGCCAGAAATGTGTGGTCATAATTAAGGGTGTTGTACAAACTGAACAACTTTCTTCATCGGACTAAGATCTTTATCGCGAAAAAAAAGCAGCCATACAAAACTTCAATACAACTTCAATACCCACGCGATCCAAATATAATCATAATCATTTATTTGCAATAAGTTCCTAATACACATACACACACATACATACACACACATATTACACATACATATTTATTTTCGCTATGTATTTTCTGGTGTACAATAAAGTATATATAAATAAATATAAATACATAGTCAGACGTATGACATGCAAAACATTACAAAGTATTTAATGCTAGAGTATAATATTTATGGCACAAACACCACCTTATGACACAGCAGATTTTTTGAGCCTTAAATATATTAAGTCCCCATATTTGTAATACACGCTGTATATTTCAACTGAAACACAAATTGATTACTATTTAATCTACCCCAGTAATCGTGTAGTCTACCACAAATAGAGGCCATTTCCCAACGAACCAAAAACAATATGGCTTGTACACTTGCTGCCGGGAAATGACGTCATAAAAACGATAAACCGGAAACCGGCACTCACAGTTTGGGATTTAATTTTCCCGTATTAGAAATGAGGTCGAGTTTATTTACAGGTATGGTTACAAGATTACCTTATAAAAAAATCCGGCCAAGTGTGAGTCGGACTCGCGCACGAAGGGTTCCGTACCATTATCTATAAAAACGGAAAAAAAAACACATTTGTTGTATGGGTGCCCCCTTAAATACTTATTTTATTCTGTTTTTTAGTATTTGGTATTATAGCGGCAACAAAAATACATCATCTGTGAAAATTTCAACTGCCTAGCTATCATGGTTCATGAGATACAGCCTGGTGACAGACGGACAGACAGACAGCGGAGCCTTAGTAATAGGGTCCCGTTTTACCCTTTGGGTACGGAACCATAAAAAAGAGAATAAAAAACATCCGTATATTCCATCACGTCAACATCTTTCATTTTGCCAGTACATAGCAACACATTTTTAAATAAAATCACCCACATGTTATTTGATATCTTAAGAGCTCAGAACATATAAATCATCACGCTCTGACGTAAAGGAGCTCAGTAATAAAATGCCGAAGTCGGGTGCTACATCATATCATAGGGCGAGCGTAAAAATGAGAGTAAGTACATTTATCAATAAGTATATACCTCGTACACATCTTCTCAGAAAAATACCCAGTTTCTGGGTTTTGGAGGTCAAATAGGCCTTCGCTCCATGTAAAATACTGGTGTACAGCGGTATCCGGTTAGACTGGTAGTCGAACCCAACATTCGTTGAGCAAAGCCTTGAGAGATTTATTTTGAGAAAATACCTATTTCATAAAAACTGCTCATCCTCTTGGATGGTTGAAAAAAAAGCTATAGTTTGCGCCAAATAACCGTGGAATAAAAGTCATTAACCCCACTTGTCTCGAAACTTAAATGCAAAGAAAAAAAAACATGCCACGTGCACGCACCAAGGACGCCTCGTAACGCGATACGTTAGTTTAGATCGTGTTAGCGACACTACCGTAACATTTTTTCGTATCGTTTTAAAATATTGGAATACATTGGTAGAAGGCTATAATTTCACCGAAACGACTCTTAGAAAGAAGAAAGAAAGAAAGAATTTACGTTTATTTGCGGCAAACATGACGCTAACAGAGGACAAATAAAAAATACGAAAATAACAAGTTGCGGGAAAATATGCGTCACATTCACGCAAAACGGCCATCGCTCAGCATAATGCTGCGACCCTATGCGAGACAGAGCCCCAGCGCTGGTTTTCAGTGACAGCCGGCGTTGACGTCATGACATCAAACGGTGCAGCACATAATAAATTAACAATAACAAAATAAGAAATAAAATAAATACACTTAAGTGTTTACAGAAATATAAAATTTATGATGGCAACATTCCGTTCCTTCAGCGACTTCTCTTTGCTTAAAACGTCTGTGATCACCCTTATACCTCTCTGTGACTAATCATAAGACCATTTTATAATGTACCCTCAGACCAACCAAAATAGAAAGACAGAGCATTACGAACATCAAAAATGACGCCACCTTTTTATCTATGTTTGTGTAAAAAGGGTTGTCATTTGTTAAAGTTTTTCCCTATAATTTGGGGAATAATATTTTGGGTAGGATAATATTGTACGAGTAAGATATTGTTGAGTATGGTATTGTACCTCAATCGTTAGGAAGGATTCCGAAACAAAACCATTTTTTTTTTACATCGCAAAATAAAATAATAATTAAGTACAAAGTGCATTTATATACATGATTTGGAGATTACATTTTAATCAAGAATTGCTTGTGTTAGGAAACTCCGCTCTTTCACTTAGAACTATCTATTAATTATCAATTGAATGTTAAAAAAAAATTGGTTTGTAAATTATAGAAAAATTAATTTACAAGTTATAAGGCTGTTGAAGCGTAAATTATAACATCGTCGTGAGTATGTGTCATTAAGTAAATTGTTTTGAAATAAAATAGGTACTTAATTAATAGTAATAAAAAATAGTAATAAGAGAGGAAAATTCATACGGATACAAATGCAGAGGATGCACTTGGTAATACCGTGCAATCAACAGCCGCATTGGGTAAATTAGGTAAGTCCTATAACCACATTATTACAAAATAAATTGCATATTTGTAGTAAAAACTAGTCATAAGAGACAGGAAAATACATACGGGTACAAATGCAGAGGATTAACTTGGTAATGCCCTATCGTCAATGGCTATTTGAGGCAAGTCTGGTAAGTCCTACAAAAAAAATTACTCGAGTAATGGCAGCTTTTGATTAAAACCTTAGGAAGATAAATGAAGAATTAGGACATACTTGAACAAACGTACAGCCGGAACTTTGTGAAACTGAGTTTTCAGCAATTACGTAAGACGATGGAAATAACATCTAAAAAATAAAATTTGGGACAGTAGTATTTAAATTAGCTAGTCTAAGCTGAGAAACTAACTAAAATAAAATAAAAAATACAGTCTCGTGTTTAATTATTGTTTTGATAAAATCTCATTTTTGTTTTTTATATTTTATGTACCTTTTTAGGATATCCGCTTTCGATCACACGACGAAGTCCACGATTAGTCGAATAAAGGTCATTATTATCAAAATGCGGGTTCTTAACTGTAAATTGCTTAACTCTTAAGTAGCAACATAAATGTAAACCAAAACTAAAATTAACATAACCTACTTACTTATGTATACAAATGTACAAACTAGCACATCCGAGCTGCTGCGGTCTGTCAAATTTCTTTAATGAATTCTCAACTATGTAACTAAAGAATAAGGATCAATGTTGATTGGGAAGGTTTGGCGGATTGGAGTAGCTTGATGTGCTGGCGTCTGTACCTACTGTAATACTTTAATTGTGAAATTGCTGATTGTTCGGCTTTAAATAATCGATATGTTATATATCTGTGGAGGCTTGTTATTAGCAACTTGATAATGTTTTGTTGTTACCTATTATTTGTAATTAGTCTGTAAGCCTTCTTAAAAGTAATAAAATAAAAAATGATCGGAACAAACCACGCTGGTTTTCGATGGAAGCCATTCTGGATCATTCCGACTATTTCTTATAGCATTTACTTTTATTTTCAATATTACTTGGAAATCTAAAATATTAAATACATAAAAAAACAGGCATATAATTACTCGAACTAAAAAATATCGAACGGGGAAATTTCAAATCATATTATGGCAGCCCCCGCACTATAAATGTCACTGTTTTCGTTCGTTCATTCGTTCAGGATTTTGTTCCAAGTAACCTAAAATTCATAGTTTACTAAATTAAGAAACGATGTTATTTGAAGTACTGACAAGTGAAAAGTGATTCCGTGAGACTTTTTATGTGATTTGCTATTGGTTTTACAAGTTTTCACTACACAAGAAGGCATAATTCTATTTTTTTTATAGAAGTTTACTAGACGACGACTCGTGACGTACTAGGAGCGATGGGCATAGTTTTTGTGTAGGTGTGTGCGTGAGCCTGTGTGTTTACTTGCAGGAGCATAGTTTTGTGGCTACACGTTTGATGTACCTAGTGCTCCGTCTTTCTATTTTGGTTGGTCTGAGAATGTACCATATTCTGACAAATATATATGATTTTCATTATGGTAAAATACCTACTTTCATGCAATAAAATTCTGGTAAATAACATAAACATCAAAGCGATGTGAAAAGAGTAATTTTCTACTGAACAAAAGAAAGAACTTATTTAACTGGCGAGTTCCTTTGAAGTGTTTCTTAGTTAAAAGATATATCTTTTCTCAGTTCATTTAAAAGTTTAAATGAGAGTCAAATAGAGAAGAACTTTAGATTAGTTTTACTCGGAATATATGATGTTACAGTTTAAGGGTTCTGTGTTTTCATAGAAAAAAAATATCTTTTTCGTCTCATTTTCCAAATTATCTGTGAGCTATTGCCATCATCAACCTATGGGTCGCACCCATTACACGGTACGTTCCACACTACCTTTTTGACGTTCACAAGTGCCTTTTAATCGCCTACTTGAAATAAATGATTTGACTTTGACTTTGTCCACATCCTTTTTATGTAAAGTCAGGGATTTTAATTGTTTATCAAATTGGCACACTGCGTCAATGCCATGTTATAACCATTTCATACAAGTGTCAAAAAATAACAGTTGTGATTTGAATAAGCATACGTACATAAGTTGGAAGTTTTAATGTGAAAAACACATCAAAGGAAATATATACTTTCAATTTATTTACACGATCAGCTAGTGGACACTAAGCTCTCAAAATAGTGAAGGAAAACATCGTGGGGAAACTGACATGTCCTAGAACCAAAAATTCGAAGACATGTGACATCTTCCAACACCACACGGATCTGACCGACAAGAGGACTGTGTCCCAGCAGTGGGAACATTATGGACAGATTATACTTAATGCTAGTGGCATATCCACTAGCATTAAGTATAATCTAATATATCACAGGAAGATAGTTGAAGCCGTGTTAAGTAGTGTCTTTGTCTTTATGGGTTCATAACCGTGCGTTTGCACTGGCGAAACATTTAAGACAAAACATGTTAAAATCTCTACCTCCTGGCAAAAATTGTATGGAACATTGACAGAAAATAGAGATTTCAACATGTTTTGTCTTGAATGTTTCGCCAGTGCAAACGCACGGTTAGAAAACCAGCGTCAGACAGTATCTGTCTGGCATTAATGCTGAAATGAACCTTTTTGGCGCAGCCGTGAGGCACACACAGTATTGTTTTAAAAACATTTTTTTTTAAATACTTTATTTTGTTATTTGTATTTTGTGTTTCATGAACTGTGTCCAAATAAACGTTATTCTTTCTTTCAAGTATATCCCTAGGGAAATAGCTAATACCGTAATATACTTATATGATGATGTTATATTGTAACCTGCGAACCTACTAAATATTGTAACCTAGTAAAATCTTGCTTATAGGTAATATTGTATAACCTGTAAACCTGCTGACTGTATTACCTGGACAATAAACCATTTTTCTTTTTTTCTTTCTTTCATGAAAGTGATTCATAACTGTTCGAGTGTCCTAATTATGTTACTGTGACCAATTTCGACGTTGGTCACGGTTCTAACCTAACCTATTTGGTCGGAGTGCCCTAATAGTTATATTACTAGGTCGTGATCGTATCATAGTTATATTCCTAGCAAGACAGTCATGAACCGCTTTCATATAACTATATCCCTAGGGATATAACTATATCACGGCTTCAACCATCTTACTGCGACAGATACATAACATCACGCCTGTAATTCCCGAAAGGTTAGGCATATAATCAATGCAATTTGTCACCAAAGAACGTCAAGAATATTTGTACCATCCAATCTACCAGATTAATAACAGTGTTAAATCAAATTGGGTCCATAATTACACAAAAAAGTCGTTTTACCCGACTGCCGCGAAGCCCGAAGGAGGGTAATGTTTTTAGGGACGATTTCAGCGGGATTTTATCTCCAATCTTCAGTGTTTGAGTGATTGGGCTCTGTGATTAATTAAATGAGGGTATTTTGTTACCTTTTTGCTATCGATTAATTGTGTGTAACGTGAATAATGTGATGGCTCTGATTGCGGTTCATAAAATCTTGTGAGTAATTCTGTGTTTTTAAAGGTTATGGATGGGTTTTTATTCAGAATGTTATGAGTTTATGACGATTTTATAAATAACAGATTTTTTGTCTAACTTCAGCATTTTAAATGCTAATAATCTCTTTTTTTTGTGTCTAGTTTGGTATACCAAACTAGACACAAAAA
The DNA here is from genome assembly GCA_949152455.1 of Lithophane leautieri. Classification (NCBI taxonomy): domain Eukaryota; kingdom Metazoa; phylum Arthropoda; class Insecta; order Lepidoptera; family Noctuidae; genus Lithophane; species Lithophane leautieri. Next base: position 4,628,290 of record OX424462.1, on the reverse strand, counting down.
AAAGAAATTAGGTATGTATCCAGCAAAACAATTAAAGTTTAAAGGTGTGGCCACACTATTATAACATAATCTGTACGCACCCTTACACTTTTAGCGGCAGTTGTTGTAGGAAGAATGTACCGACTAACCTGATCTGTTATAAAAAAAAAACGTTTCCGGAATCATATAGATTTCACTTTTTATTATAAAAATGGAGAAAAAACCGATGGTCGTTACGCTTGGTAATTTTATGCAAGTGAAGTGACAAGACGTGTGTTGCCACACATAAATAACATTTTCTTCTATGACGTGTGTTGCCTCACGTCATAAACATTTAAATATTTTTATGTTCATATTGTATTGAACAAAGCTGTCTTTAATTATTACTAACTGTTGCCCGCGACTAAGTCTGCGATCTAGGATAAAAAGTAACCTATGGTCTTTCTGTGTGCTAAATTTCACCCAAATCCGTTCAGCCGTTTTAGCGTGAAAGCTTTAGAAACAAACAAACTCACTTCTCTTACCTAAAAAACGTTCACATTCAAGTCGCAATCTGTCAAACTTGTCAAAAATGTTGGTAAACAGTGTTATTTAAAGATTGCGAATGTGGACGTTCTTAAAAATAAGGGAATTTCCCCGCTGATATTAAACTAAGTCTAGTCAACACGTGACAAGTATTTCCAAATTCAAAACTGTTGTAACTTTGTTCAATAAAAAGTTTTATTATTAAAACTAACAGTTCAGCAGTCGCCTGTAGACGATGACAAAAACTATAAAGTCTCCTACATTACACATTTTCATTATAAAAACTGTTTTATTTACGAAACTAATACTTTTTACAGAAGTCTACGCCAACTAAAATAAAATTGCTAGCAATAACGAAACGATAAGTTGCTCTATTCGTGTAACAATAACATTTTATTTAAAAGATAGAACGTAAATATTTTCAGGAATTCCGTGAGCAGATTTATGTATCTATTTCAAATATTTGTTCACGAGGAATGTATGCATTGGAGTGAGAAGTACTTATAACATTACCATTCCCTACAATTGAAACTGAGAAAATGTAGTACCATACCTCTGCCTAAGCCCTCGGGGAAAGCATGCGTGATGTTATGTTTCAAAATATTAAAAATATCTGGTTGTGCTCAGACATTTGAAAGAAAAGTACAGTGTATTATTGAAATAAATGGGTACAGTTCTAGTACATTTAGAAAAGTAGATGCATGCAAACTTTTTAACGAAAATAGACCCCAGTTGTTTGTCGCAAGTTTAATCTAGCAGAACAAAGCACGTCACACGTCGACTCATCCGTCAACTTCTGTCACTAATGTGGCGAGGCTTGTCACGACGACGTGACAGTGTCACGAATATAGGACGGACTCAATCACGGCACACTCTCAGGTGACCATTAACCTACTAATGGTCTTGAGAACTGAGACGAATGTAGAACAGTGAGAATTTTCGACTTCCGCACTAATTTCGGAGAAGAAAATTGGCTGTTTTTCATTTGTTTTTCGTTTGCTTTTTTGGCCACATTTCTATAAAGCGACCGATAGACCAAGGAAGCGGTAGTTTTACCTTCGCAATTTTATGAGATGGGTTCGTTACGGAGCGGTTGTGGCCCAGTGGTAACGGCCCCGACTTACCAGTTGTAGGTCGTGGGTTCGAATCCAGACAAACGCTTTATTTTGTGTAAATAATTTCATCCCCATTGCTCTCAAAATGGTGAAGGAAAAAATACATCGTGAGGAAACCGGCATATCCTAGAACCAAAAAGTTCGAAGACATGTGACATCTACCAATCCGCACTGGGCCCGCATGGTAGATTGCAGCCCACTCTCTCTCGAAGAGAGGAGGCCTGTGTCCCAGTAGTGGGAACATTAGAGGCTGACTATGGGTTCGATACGTTTGCCTATAACCCTGTACGTCACTTCTTCCGGCTGACACACACCATCCTCCTTTTTCTGTGTTTGTTGATCTCAACATGCAATTTGCTCCTATGAAATGCCGTTCCGTACCTAGGTACAACTATCATAAGGCTAATTATCCCGAAATTAATGCAGAACTCGCTTCTATAGATTGGGATACAAAACTCGCTCATCTGGCTGCTGAACCAGCAGTCAACACGTTCTATGATACTTTGTATGGGATAATTAGACAACACGTTCCACTAACGCGAGTAAAAAATTCACATTTTCCTATTTGGTTTACTCCCTCTTTGATCCATATCTTTAAAAGTAAGGAACGTGCGTGGATAAAGTGGAAATTGTATCAAAACCTGTGCGACTATAATCACTTCTCAAGTTACCGTAAATTGTTTCAGGATGAATCTGGTATTTGTTTTAGAAACTATATTAATTCAGTCGAAGATAGTATACCTAAAAGCGTTAAGTATTTTTGGACATATGTAGCCAGCAGAAAGGGTAAGAATAACTACCCAGCCAGTATGTATCTGAAAGATACCCTGTCTGATAGCCCTACTGATATATGCAATTTATTTTCTACTTTTTTTGCATCTGTCTATGAACCATCTACATTTGATCCTGACACTTGGGAACCATCGGACAAATACCAGGATAGCTCTGTCTGTATACCCGATATTTACCTCGCAAAAGAAGTAATACACCGAGCAGTCAAATCACTGGACCCTTCTAAGGGAGCTGGCCCCGATGGTATTCCACCGGTCTTTTTTATAAAAACAGCCGATAATATCTATGCTGCGTTGTACTCAATTTTCAACAAATGTCTACAGAAAGGTGTCTTTCCCACCGTGTGGAAGCGAGCATTTGTTACACCTGTTTATAAAAGTGGAGATAAGGAGAATGTGGAGAATTATCGTCCCATATCAATTATTTCCACCTTGTCGAAGCTTTTTGAGAGACTTGTGCACAGTGCTCTTTACCCTCAATTACATAGCCTTATTATACCTGAACAACATGGATTTGTTAAACGGCGATCGACAACTACCAATTTAATGATATTCACTAACTTTCTTTTTGAAAATATGGATAGGAGAGTCCAGGTAGACGCTGTGTACACTGACTTTCGCAAGGCTTTTGACAAGGTGGATCATTCAATCCTTTTGGAAAAGCTTGCCTACAACGGTATTCGAGGCAATTTACTTCGATGGTTTGCATCATACATTTATAACAGGTCACAAAAGGTCGTTATTAATGGGTTTGAATCTGAAATTGTGACTGTCAGGTCTGGCGTTCCTCAAGGGTCTATTTTGGGTCCTTTGCTTTTTATCCTCTTTATAAACGATATAAAGCAGTGTTTTATTCATTCCAACTTTTTGTTGTATGCGGATGATGTAAAAGTTTACAAAGCCTGCCAAAAATTCGAAGACTGCCTACTGCTCCAAGAGGACCTGCACAGACTTGATAACTTCTGCAAAGAAAACAAGCTCTTTCTTAGCCTTCCGAAATGTCATAGTATATCAATTACTAAAAACAAAAACAAACATAAATGTTCGTATATACTGAATGGCCATCACTTAAATGTGTTAGAATCCGTGCGCGACCTTGGTGTGACATTTGATTCGTGTTTGCACTTTGATTTGCATATAGAGAACATCATAAATAAAGCCTTTCGGATGTATGGTTTCGTCATGAGATCCTCGAAAGACTTCGTGCGACCCTCTACTTTTTTGCTACTATATAAAGCGTTGATAAGATCTCAATTAGAATACGCGATTCCTATTTGGAATCCGTTCTACCTCAAATATAACATTAAATTGGAATTAGTACAGAAAAAGTTTTTACGTACTGTAAACTATAAATGTTATCATTCAAGGATTCCTTACACACAATTGTTACTGCAATTTAATATTTTAAGTTTAGAATCTCGGCGATTACTTTTGGTAGCCATGATGCTACATGGTTTGTGTAACAATAGATTTGACTGTATTGAAATCACAATTAAGTTGCGCTATACAGTGCCTAGAACTGTTATTAGACGGGCAGCGCGCGTGCCCCGGCTGTTCCACGTAGATTCATGCAGGACTAACGCCGGGGCACGAGTGCCTCTTCGTCAACTTGTTGAAACCTATAACACGCACTTCATGGACATAGATGTCTTCTCTCTTTCAAGTAAAAAATTTAAAACTCTAGCTATAAATACTCTTTCACCACAATCTTAACCTATCAATAATTTTTTAATTCAGTTATACATAATAAGATAATATTGTAAATACATTTCCGTTCGTGATTTATTCATCTATTAACTCGTGGACAATGGTGTGGGTTATATGTTTACCTATTTGTGTTACGACTCATAATTTTTAACCTTAACATGTAACTGTTTTTTGTCCCTAATAAATAAAATAAAAATAAAAATAAAATAAAATAACCTCTCTTTTTTCAGACGTTTTATTCCCGTTATTCTCTTTACTTTATTCTTGACTTTCTTTACAAGAGACAAGCTTGAATGCTTCCCCTTTCCTTAACAGCAAAACCTTCAAACCTTCCTGGCAAGGCAACGAAGCAGAGTCAATACTAGCTTTTATTTACCCGACAAAAACAAATAGTTCTCAAACACGAGAACTCGATATCGACACGACATTCGCCAGTCTTGCCTCGAGGCACGTTCTGCAATCCTTGGTAGCAATATACTGTCTTACTTTGTTATTGTTACATATACAGACTTATATCCAAACTATATATATCCATACTATCCATACGAATATAATAAATTCGAAAGTAACTCTGTCCGTTGGTCTGTATGTTACCTTTTCACGCCTAAACCACTGAACGGATTTCGACAAAATTTGGCAAGGAGATAGACGGCACCCTGAGCAAGGTCATAAACTTTTTATCGACATACCGCGCGGGCGAAGCCGCGGGCGGAAGCTAGTTTATTATAAATGCGAACGTCGAAAAAGTTTTTTTTTGTTTGTTGCCAACTTGTTGGGGTCGGCTTCTAGTCTAACCGGGTGCAGCCGACTACCAGTATTTTATATATATATATATATATATATATATATATATATATATATATATATATATATATGTATATATATATGTATAATATTTTACACGGAGCGACTGCCTATCTGACCTACACAACTCAGTTATTGGATAATACGATACCCCTTGGTAAGACTAGTTGTCAGACTTTCGGGCTTCTGACGACCCGTAACTACTGTCAAAGACCTACGAATGGCAGCCGGGACCAATGGCTTATTGTGCTTTCCGAGGCACGGAGGGGTGTCGGTATGCAAAGATGGTCACCCATCCACGGCCCAACCGCGGTAAGCGTAGCTTAACCCGATCGATCGACCCGAGCAGCTGTTATTACTTAGCCACAAGCCCCTCTCATTGAGTGTAATACTATTATTATCATAATGAGTAGTTAAGAGGAAGTCTCATCGGTGACTGAAAAGTTGAGAGATTATTTATTTTATTATTTATGTACACACAGTAAAATACATATTATAGATCCTACTAATATTATAAATGTGAAAGTTTGTGTGTTTGTGTGTTTGGATGTTTGTTACTCAATCACGCAAAAACGGCTGAAAGGATTTGGATGAAATTTGGCAAACAGATAGTTTATAACCTGGATTAACACATAGGATACTTTTTATCCCGATATTCCGACGGGATCGAGACTTACGCGGGTGAAACCGCGGGGCGAAGCTAGTAAGACATAATTATAATATGAGTACAAAAAGGTAATGCTACACATGCCAAGCAAGGTACTACAAGGTACACAGGTAGGTACATTCGTACGATATTACTATTAACTACTCAAGAAAGTCAGATTTGCCTTTCTTTTAAGTAAAAGACCGTTCACTGTACGTATAGTAATGTATCTCAAGTCAGTGCAGAAAAATAGACGGCAATATAATAATGTTTGGTTTCAATTTTCTTTTGATCTAGCTCGAAGGAGCAGACATTTATGTTTCATTACGTTCTACTTTGCTCCAGCAGGTTTTGTTTAATATCTTTTCATAACAAAATAGTTCTCTAAAATATAAACAATGTCACTGTTTAATAATCACACTATTTTCTTGTCTATTGTCTTTAGAAGAAAGATATTTTGACATTAAGACATTTCATTAATATTTTTGACAGATATGCTTACGGAGTTGGTTTTGATCTCAGACCAAATAAAAAACCAAGACGGAGCGCTGCGGACAATACAGTGAAGCATACACGCTCACACACACACATTTACAATGACACTACAATTAAACTACACCAAACTAAGTGCACACATGTTTACGAAACCGGCCTCACGTCACTGTTGACAGCGCTCTGTCTTGGTTTTTTATTTGGTCTGATGTTTCGAGGAAAAAAAAAATCGTTCATGAAATAAATATTTACTAAAACTCTGAACAGAAAGAAAACAATGCTTATAATGCGAAAGGTACCTTATATCATATTAAAATAGAATAGAATACTCGTCATTATGTTCACCATAAAAGTTAATTATTATGTAATAGGGCCGAATAATGGTTCCTATACGTTGATTACTATATAACTTCAAGTTTATTACACCTGCTCGATATCAAGAGCCAATTGAATCCCTGCAAGGCTGCAACATATGGCAACAGTATACTCCATTTAAAATAAGATTAAGACATTTAAACAAACCTTTTTACAGTCCTTTCAACCGATTTTGACTTCTATACCGTAGGCATAAGGATGGCATTAAAAGCAAAAAATATTACACAATACCAACTGTCTACTGCAGCTGCCATTTGTCATGCCACCAACGCAATAGAAGTCAAAATCGGTTGAATGGACTGTAAAAAAGGTTTATTTAAATGTCTAATCTTATTTCAAATGGAGTATACTGCTCGACTTTCAAATTGAAATTGAAAGTCTTTTTATTACACCACCAAAAAGATTTTCAAAATGTTCGAGCTGACGTAGGCCATATAATAATACAATTTATTTTATACATTTTTGTAATTTTTTCCAACTATATCGATCTGATCAATTCTTCAAAATTTTATTATTATTCAATTATTGTTGACTATCTTTTATTATTTTGTTTGCTAAATGATGATAAAAACCTTATCAAAATCCGTTTTCGTAGTTTAGAAGAACAGCGTAGTCACACGATTTTGTCCTGCACCTTTTACCTATTACCTATAATAAGTTTATTCGCAGATATTGGGTAGGTATTTATTTAATTTTTCCATTAATGACAAACACACAACATAACGCACACGCAACTACACACTCGTATGTATGTCTCAAAATGTTATTTGTTTTTGTATGAGCTAGATATTTTATGTTATCAAATTTAAATTTATTGTGTTAATTTCTTTAAACGGGCACACGCATGTCCTTATGTGTTTATTATTCGAGCGTATGACACTCGTGGGCTGCAGCTGAAAATCAGCGTCAGATGGTGACCTTGTGTTGTCATTTGAAATTATGCTGAGCTGAGGCCCTTTTGGCATTGAAAGCATTGTTTTTTTGTTATAACTTACAGTTTTAAGGTTTTTCTTCTGCTTAATGCCAATAAACGCATTTTTCTTTCTTTCTTTCTTTCTTTCTATATCCAACTTTGCTTTCATTGTCCCTTCATTCTACCAAATAACACGAGCGCCCTTTCCTTCTCTATTATCAAAAATTGCGTCTTACCCGACCGCAACACAAAAAGGGTTATAAACAAGACGGTGGTATAATATGTGGGAACCGCGATATGGGGCAATATGGGGCAAGGGGCTACGATGGCCCTTCAATGGGCCACGTGGACATCTACGCAGTTTATTTTTATGTACTCAGTGTTATGGTAGCTGATTTGGGACAGACGATATTGTTTGTTTATAGGTCGATGTGTAGAGATGAAACAAAAATAATTTATAGTTCAAGTTCTCTACTGCGTACTGACTAGTATTGAAAGTCAAACGACATGAAAATTACAAGGTCATGTAGAATTTACCTAAATCATCATCATCTGCCTAGCCTTTTCCCAACCATGTTGGGGTCAGCTTCCAGTCTAACCGGATGCAGCTGAATACCAGTATTTTACATGGAGCGACTGCCTATCTGACCTCCACAACCCAGTAACTGGGTAATACGATACTCCTTGGCAAGACTAGTTGTCAGACTTTCGGGCTTCTGACGACCCGTAACGACTGTCAAAGATCCACAAATGACAACCGGGACCAATGGTTTAACGTGCTTTCCGAGGCACGGAGGAGTCTCGATATGTAAAGATGGTCACCCATCCACGGACCAACCCCGGCAAGCGTAGCTTAACCTGATAAATCGACCCGTGCGGCTGTTATTACTTAGCCACGAGCTCCTCAGAATTTACCTAGATATAAATGCTTTTATTATAACCCCCTTGAGTTTGTTTGTTGTGTTTTTGTTCGAATAAATGGCAAGAAGCACAACATCTTTATTTTATATTTGTAAAATTTTGGCACACTTACCAAATATTTGACCTCAAAGAACTCAAGTATCATTCAATTAAAATTGTAAATTGACTACGAAACTCGAGGGAAAACTGACTCAAACAAGATACGAAGTTTTAACAATGAAAACTGATATTCCTTTGTCTCTTCACTACATATTTCGCAACTAAAATATCGTTTTTAAAAACTTTTAGCGGTAGAAAATCGATTGTGAACGGGCGTAGAGAAGTTGCTGTAGACAACAACACTCAGTATCTTTGGTTTTAGTTTTAAAACCCATTTTTATGTCGTCTTTCGCAGAGCTTCTGCAGTTTTTAGGGTATAAAACCTGTGTGTACGGCGTGAAACAAGCCTTTTAAACCACTCTGTAAGTTACAATTATTTATATACATGCAAATTCAATTGTTTTAATGTTCTTCAGGAAAAATTTGGCAGAACGATATTTGCAACTATACCTATAAATTCCCTTTTCCTTCGTCTCTTATATAATTTGTTTTGTAATATTGCCACAATTATGCATTTTCAAACAAATTCTTTTAGCCCGTTTTTCTTTTGTTTTCTTAGTAAATAATTCAACTTTATATTCCGTTGTAATGTGGTTTATGTCTCTATAATGAGACAGCCAAAGAATGTACTAACAAGACTACGAGAGTAGTTTTTTGTTCATTACCATTTCTTTCATGTGGACTTGTTTTTCCTCGTTTATTCCTATGGGAAATTCTTGAGTTGGGATGAAAAAAGGTGGATTGTTTTTAAAGGATGTGGTTTCTAGTAACAAAGGAAGCGAAAAATGGGTTTATGTATCTATTTTGTTTTCACAAAACCTGCTTGATAATGTCAAATTATATGTTCTGCCTCAGAGTAAATAAAAAACCAAGACAGAGCGCTCTCAACAGTGACGTGAGGCCGGTTTCGTAAACATGTTTGCACTTAGTTTGGTGTAGTTTGAATGTAGTGTATTGTAAATAGTTGTAAATGTGTGTGTGTGAGCGTGTATGCACAGAGCTTTGGTGTAGTTTTAGCATGCTTCACTGTATTGTTAGCAGCGCTCGGTCTTGGTTTTTTATTTGGTCTGAGTGTTCTGCAAACTTAACCTAAAGTTAGTTAGAAGTTAAGAATCCTTCGTTACGCTCGAGATTCAATACAGTGCCCGTGACGTAAGACATTTAGGCTTCTACTAATAAATGAGTACTTAAAAGCATGCTTTCCTATAAATACACAGAAAAATAGTAGAAAATAAGAGCTATTTAATTTTTTCTCTATTTTCTCAAAGCGACGGTCTTATAATATAATACTAGCTTCCGCCCGCGGCTTTGCTCGCGTCGTATGTCGATAAAAAGCAGCTTATGTCCTTCCCCGGGATGCCATCTATCTCCTTGCCAAATTTTATCGAAATCCGTTCAGTATTTTTGGCGTGAAAGCGCGACAGACAGACAGACAGAGTTACTTTCGCATTTATAACATTAGTAAGGATAAGTAGTATCAGTAGTTTAGTTTTATTTTCATATCTTTTTCATAGTATATTACAATTCAGAAGCTATTTATGGTTCTTACGAATAAAAATGATTTATTTTCACAAACCACTGAAGATTTGGGTACAATTGAGTGTTTTCAAAGACAACGAAAAAAACAATCTTTGTCCATCTTTCTCTGTTCATCGGGCATCAAAAATATATTAAGTAAGTAGGATTTTCTTCGCTATCAACAGTGAAATAACATGATCGTATATCAAAGTCTTTCGTAATAGCCGTCTGTAATCTCACACCAACATTTGGCGTTGCCCTCGCCTATGGGAACTTTGATGACGTCACAACATTGTGACGTAGATCAATGTCACGCTTCGCTACGGTTTTAAGTAGTTTATCGGTATTTTGTGAAGAGAAGTTCAGTATCAAAATGTATTCCTTTATATTTAACCATCGCATTTAGATTCGTGAAAACAAAATCTGCCTAGCCTTTACCGAACTGTGTTGGGGTCGGCTTCCATTCTAACTGAATTCAGCTGAATAGCGGTATTTTACAAGGTGGACCGATGACCTGGTGAAGGCCGCGGGAATGCGCTGGATGCGCGAAGCACAGAACCGGTCGAAGTGGTGGTGCTTGGGGGAGGCCTGTGTCCAGCAGTGGACGTCTTTCGGCTGAAATGATGATGTTATGACTGCCTATCGGACCTCCACAACCCAGTTACTGGGTAACACGATACCCCGTGGTAAGACTGATTTGTCAGACTTTCGGGATTCTGGTTACCCGTAATGACTATCGAATATTTATGAATGACAGCCGGGACCTGTTTTCCGAAGCTGTTTTTGGGACCTGGGTTCCGGTCTATATGCTATATATGGTCATCCATCCACTAATCGACCCCGGCAAGCGTAGCTTAACTTGCGATCGACACTTGCGGCTGTTATGAAGCCACCATGAGCCGTTCGGTTAGGAAGCCTAATTTTAATTTGAGTTTTCTAATGTTAAGGCAAAATAGTTTCAGGTCAACCACCAAGATGAGCTGAAACTTTTTCAAGTCAACCACGGCGTAATACAAATTTAGTTTAGACGCGTTTGGTGGTAGATTAGATAGCACGAATTCGTGATTTGGTCATGTATTCAGTACTTAGGACCACAACTCCCAGAAGTGCTCAGCACCTGCTTCGTCAGTCTAGTGGTCGCAATCGCTACCTACTGCTTAGAATGAGTTCCTGGGTTCGATTCCCAGTTCGGGCAAAGAGTCTTTGTGTTTTTCCATCTGAATCGAATAATAGCCCGGAGTCTGGATTTGTGCCAGGTTGATGGCAATAGGCTCGCATCTTATTACTTGGGACTTTAACATAACACCTCTGCCTAATCCTCCGGGGAACACAGGCGTGATGTGACGTAATCCCGCAATGACGTCACAGTTCAATGTCACGCTTCCGATGTAACTGTTTGTTTATAAAAGCTCAGTTTATCTTGCTTTTCACGATATGTTTGCATTAGATTTCTTGTGAAATTCGCCGATCGGTTTTATGAGTTTATTCGGAAATTGGTACCTACTGTCTATTTTTAACTTATTCGTAATGTTTGGGTTAATGTATTTTTGTGTTAGGTTCGTTCTATTTTAACATTTTTTTACATTTTTCTCGTCTTGATCATAGAAACCTTTGGAGACCATCTAAGTGAACTAGAAATTGTATCCCTTTTACGTTGGATATTAGGTTTGGATCATTGTGGATCGATCGAATGGAACAAGCCATAACTTTCCTTAGCACACTCAGGGATTTGACTCGTACTTCAACAGCTCCATAAAAGAAAATCCATGTCCAGAATAAAATAAATAACGAAATCAAACGAAAGTGCTGAAATGTTCCTCTATTTATAAAATAAACTCCCAACACTATAATGTCTGGATAGCCGCATAATAATAAAATCGTTTATCATTCTTCATTCAAGTTTTGAAATTATTCTTTTTACGACTTTTTTCTTTATGCACGTGCTTTTTACCAGTCAAAATCCGTAGTAGCGATAAAAGTTTTATGAACTCGAATAGAGTAGTGGTTGCACTTAAAAAACACGTGTCTCTTCTTGACCCAGAAATACAAAATGCATGACTGGCGTTAGAGCTGTGATAAGGCTCACTTCTAATTGCTTCGATTAGAGATTCAGCGTTTTGTAAGCTTTACTCTACTGTTAGGTAAGATTGGTCCTTCGGTGAGGTGAGGTGAGGTGTTCTTGTCGTATAAAAACGATTACAATTCGTTTCAAACTTAATGGCGGCTCGGAAGTTAGCTACTCGCTGCGCGGTTACCCACCCTCACCCCCGCTGACACAAAACTGTTACTGCGTAGCGAGCCGTCTTATGTTCCGAGCCGCCATTCAGTTTGAATCGAACTGTAAATGGACTTAATTTCGTTGAAAATGTAGTTTTAGTGTCATTGATCTTAATTTGGATTTCTTGCACATCTGTACATTGCATTTTTTTTTATATTGCGACACTGAAAGTAATGGCTGTTATATATGCAAAACTGAAGTATCAATAATTGACTGATGGGATGATTGCAAGTCTTTTGACTAAATCATATTTAAATTATTATTGTTTATCAAGTCCAAATAACTTAGATACGAGTAGGTACTTAATTGCCTCATGTTACGGGTTCTTTAAAGGGTGTAATAAGACCCATCATCACGAAGCCGAAGCCATCATTCACGCAATCTGTATATAAAACGAAGTAACTTTGTGCAAACATAATTTCTGGGAAACGACTCTTATATTTTTTTCTCAATACCATCTCTTTAATGCCTGTTACGCTTCAGTGGCTATCAACCACAAAACATCACACATTGGTGCCGCTAAGATTGGTGACGCCTAATTAAGAAGTAGAGTTCATTAAACATTCATTAGATGACATTAATTAATGAATCATAGGGTGTTACAGATCGGTATCCGTCGTCGACTCTTTTAAGTTATCTGATTTGCCGAGATTAACTGTTAAGAATTTGAACTGGATATTAATGAAGAATTTTAATTGTTTCATCATTCAAATTGGGTGCATTAAAATAGCGTCCACGAGTAACGATCATTTAATGTACCTTTATACCAACCGTTATTTCACTTTATTTACATTAAAAAAATAACCCTAAAGTGCAGTAATTTCAGCATTATTACACAATAGCTATTGTTATTTAGCCGTTATTTGTCACTAACTGCGTGTTATGTGTAATGGAGTATATTTACGGCCGTAGGACGTACCATAGGCAGTCAGTCCTGCTACCTTCCTGCCTGGCTTCCAATACGAGGAAAGATGTCGTGTGTAGAGATCTATTTTATTAGTAATTTGTGTGTGCTAGTATTTATCAATACATATTATAAAATAGTAATGAAGTCAAAAAGTCAAGAATTGTTTGTCTGGATGTTTGTTCCGGATTGGCTGAACGGATTTGCATGAAATTTGGCACACAGATAGTTTATAACCTGGATTAACTCATAGAGTGCTTGTAATTCCGATGGTACGTTCCCTTGGGATATTTTCCGATATCCACGCGGGTGAGTCCGCGGGCGAATCCGCGGGCTAAAGCTAGTAATCTAATAATAACATTAGGAACTGCCTGCCTATTCAGCAAAACAGAAGCATATTTTAACTACGAAATCACCCTTACTGCTAGGACATAAAGATGCTGTGATGCTGCACTGATGTTGTTCTGTTTTCCTAATTACTCGACATTGTTTGACACCAATAACTTTTTCATTTCTTGAACCTTCAACATGTCAACTTTAAGTGCGCTCTGTTTGTACTTCAATCAAGTCCATTAAAGTAATTATAAATGTAGTGACGGACGTTGAACCGCAGTTAGCATCGGCCTTTGTACAAAAGGACCGACATTTTTGACACTAGGTATAAATACGGCGGACGGCGAGCAACGGGCAGCTTGCCTTCCGATAAGGACCAGGCCCGGGTCGATGGCGCGTCGTGTTCCACGTTCCACGAGATGTCAGCACAATTAGCGGGGTCCGCTAAGACCGATGCCTGCCAGGGTTGCGGGAAAGTCCGAAAGGGATACCGGGACCTTGGCAACAGGCAAATGAAGGAACACCGGTGGGTTTTAGTCAGTAAAAGTCTGACACGCCCTTCCGCTCCGCCCAGAGCGGGAGAAGTGATTGGATGATTTCACACCCTCAAAAAAAAAAGTACAAAAAAAAGGTATAAATACTAGGTTACAGTTAGTGGTAGAACCTACAAAAATGAGTGTAGTGTTCTTTCACAATATTTCTTTATTAATTTAATGGTATATAAACTAAATAGGCTATCTACATCTTAAACAGAGATATAAGCGCGAACCCATTTTTTTTTAAAGTGGTACCCACTTATATCTCTAAAAAAGCGAAAAGATGCTCTGAGAAGTGAGTTTGGCGAAAAAGATCCGCAGGGTAATTCAATGTCAATGTAATTTATTTTGACAGTTCAACAATATTTATTGTGTTATTTACGTTGTCGTGGTTGCTCACATGGGCCTTATTAGAAAGCTCAAAGTCACCCAAAACGCAATAGAGAGGACTATGCTTGGATTTTCCTTACTTGATCGAATCAGAAATGAAGAGATCCGCAGGAGAACCAAGGTAACCGACATAGCCTGAAGTATTGCCAAACTTAAGCGGTAGTGGGTACCACATTGCTCGCAGAACAGATGGTCGATGGGGCCGAAAGGTTCTGGAGTGGTGACCGCGTACCGGAAGACGTAGCGTTAGAAAGCATCAATGTAGACCGATGACCTTGTGAAAGCCACGGGAATGCGCTGGATGCGCGAAGCACAGAACCGGTCAAAGTGGCGGTGCTTGGGGGAGGCCTGTGTCCAGTAGTGGACGTCTTTCGGTTTTAATGATGATGATGATTTACGTTGTCGAGCAGACGAAATTTTTTGATAGTGTTGAAGCTTTTTTTTTTTGGAAGGTGGGAAATCATGCAATGACTTCTCCCGCTCTGGGTGGAGCGGAAGGGCGTCTCAGACTTTTACTGACCCACCCGTGTTCCTTCAGTTGCCTGTTGCCAAGGTCCCGGTATCCCTTTCGGACTTTCCCGCAACCCTGGCAGGCATCGGTCCTACCGGACCCCGTCAATTGTGCTGATATCTCTTTGAGGCGCGCGTGGAACACGACGCGCCATCGACCCGGGCCTGGTCCTTATCGGATGGCGAGCTACCCATTGCTCGCCGTCCGATAGTGTTGAAACTATGGATTAGGAATTTACTTCAACATCTTACAGATTGTGATTGAAAGTGTGTTATGCAACTGGGTTGCTGACTGGGAAGCAATCATCCAACAGTGACCCTTTTTAAAGATATCTTAATGGCACTTAAATGTTTCTGAAACAGTAACGTGCATACTACTTACATTGCAATTGCCTTAGTGCGACCAAGGCATAAGATCTCATTCATCATTCAATCTAAATGGAAACTTCATAGCAGACAGTTATTCAATAATGCATGAGTCTATCTTGCTTACGTCTTGTTTAAGGCGGTACCCTGAGCAAAATAAATTAGTTCCCTCTTTGTAGACTGAATCCCGGTGAGTTACAGTAGTGAATACGCCCAAATTTTAGGATAAAATCTATATAAAATCAAATATTGGTCTCTTGAAAAAAAAAAATTGTTACAAAATGTTCATTATTAAATTGTCTATCCATTAGTGTCAGTAGCAAAATCAATAATGTTTACTTTACGAGGAGATGCATGATAACAAAGATTATTTCTCATTTTTATGGTTTCATTGGAAGGAAATAAACATATACTTACGCCTTGAAAAAAAAAAAAAAGAAATGCACAATTTTAGAATTAAGATTATGTAGAAATTTAAAATATTTTTATTATTTGATATTTCTTTTTAAATAACAAGTAGATAGGTCCTAAAAACTACCAAAAATGCGGCTAGAGTGGCGTTTTGCTCAGGGTACTGCCTTAAGTGGAATGAACAAAAAAGGTAACTGTTGGCTTACTTCGGAGATGTCGGAGGGGTCTACTTAAAAGTACTTATTACTAGTTAGTACTTAGTAGTAGTTATCGGATTCCATCTGCTTGCGATCGCTCCGTTAGATCGAGGCGTACGGAATAGTTTGATAATTGTAGAACTTAAAATTATGCCGAGTGCCTTTTGACCTTTTTTTGTGATACCTAACTGTAAAGATAGTTTTCATTATATTATCTATATTAACACTCAGTTTCTGAACCGTTACTTGAGTTGCCTTCAATGCAGTCCGTGAAATTCAGAACCCAGGACTTCTAGAGATAATTTTTTTCAATAATGTAAATCTAGAGAGCAATAGCGTCACCGAGAGGTTTTAAGATTTCCTGTACATAATATTTCATAAGTGGGGCAAACCTCCATACAAAAGTTGGCTACCTCATTTCTTATGTATTTTGCAATAAAACATGAATTTCGCGGGTTACATTGAAGGAAAAGTAATTCTAGAGTTTGATATATACTCAACTTCAAATTTTCAATTCAGGAAACGGGAAAAGCGTTTTTAAAGAACTACAGTTCTCCTAAAAAGCGTTTTTAAAGAACTACAGTTCTCCTAAAATTGGCTTTGAGACAATTATAAGTCATTTAATAGATACATGCCACATACTAAGAAGTGCCCACGGAAAATTGTTAAAGGAAGAGGTTATAATTTGTATTTTCCACTGATTAATAACTTTTCTGCTTATTAAAATCTAAAAAAAAAACACTTTTCCCGACCCGGGAATCGAACCCAGGACCCCATACTCAGCAGTCGTGCTGCGACCACAAGACCAGCGGGGCAGTCAGTTTTCAAATAGGTAGATAGTCGAACAATAGAAGAACACTAGCTGCCCGTCCCGGCTCCGCACGGGTAGCACTAAGTACCTACCCTACACACCCTACCCTAGGGGTATGCAAAATAGATTACGACCGATTCTCAGACCTACCGAATATACATACAACGTGCCGCTACAATGGCGACCTTAATTTAACACACGTATACGATTTCGCGTATTCGTTTTATGAAAATATTTGAATTTCATTTAACATTATTATTTATTGATTTATTTACAATTTTCTAAATTACCATCCTGGAGCAACCTGTAGCGAAGAGGTCATTTGGCGGGGTCACGGATAATATGTAGGCGAATAGAAGGAAAGCCGCGCAATTTCTTAGAATTTATGCCGACAAAAGGTCTTGACCGTTAGAACGTAAGCCAGCTGGTAGGTAGCTTCATGAATGAATCTTTTACATAGAGTGATCTCAATTTTGGTTATATATTTTTATTACTTAGTTTGTTTGAAGATGTAAACTTTTCAATTTACGAATTATATTATTTTATTATAATTTTTATGTTTACTAGCCACTAGCACTACCCGTGTGTTAAATTAATGTCGCCATTGTAGCGGCACGTTGTATAACATTTCATAAAAATCGGTCAAGCCGTTTCGGAGGAGTATGGCCACTAACACTGTGACACGAGAATTTTATATATTAGAAGATTACGTCTATCGGAAGCAGTTTATAAACAAAACACCAACATTCGTAAAACTATGTAAATCGAGACAAGTTTCAGTGAATCTTAACGAACTATATTCCCTTGTAAGTTGTATCTAGCAGATAAGTTTAGTGTTCTAACCGCCTCGAGCTTCGTTCGAAACTTTACGATTGTTTTAACATTTCCCCAGTCTCGAACAGATGTTACAAAGTGTGTTGTTTTGCTAAACTTTTGTTAGTGTTTATTATTTTCTTTTGAAATAATGGGATGTTTTTTTATTATCTTGTTGTATTAGAAGGTCATCTGTAATAAATCTTGTGGCTTGGTAGTGGTGGTCCCACTTAAGTCACAGTCCCACGGCCTGTCGAGGCCTGCCGCGGCCTGGCGCGCGGCCACGCCGGTCGACGCCTGTTACGGCCCGTGCCGAGCCCACATTAGAGATTATGTTAAGGGGGATGCGCTAAGGTAGCCCGCGAAATTCAAATTTTCTTACGTTTTTTGCAATTTGCAGGTCAGTGTCAGGTTGTATGTTGATGGGCACGCCACAATAGCGGCGATAAGTCCCCTCTTTGAGGAGTGGCTAGAGAGGCGCCACGGCGTCCTCACCTTCCGCCTGACACAGGACCTCACCGGACATGGCAGCTTCGGGAGGTTCCTGTGTAGGATTAGGCGGGAGGAAACGCCCGGGTGTCACCACTGTGCGGATCGCCCAGAGGACACGGTGGAGCATACGGTTGAGGTATGCCCTGCTTGGGCGGAGCACCGCCGTGTCCTCGCGGAGGCGATTGGCGGCAATGACTTCTCGCGTCCGGCCCTGGTTCAGGCCATGGTACGGAGCGAGAGGGCATGGGAAGCCGTCACCTCCTTCTGCGAAGCAGTAATGCTCGCGAAGGAGGAGGCGGAACGCGTGAGGGAAAGGCAAAGTTTGCGCCCTCACGCCCCTAACCGCCGCCGTTGGAGACGCCCTGGGCGTCGGGAATCCCAGGCGGATTCCCGGCCACCATAGGCGCGGGCTTGCGGACGGTGAGCAACGGGCAGCTCGCCGTCCGATAAGGACCAGGCCCGGGTCGATGGCGCGTCGTGTTCCACGCGCGCCTCAAAGAGATGTCAGCAAAATTGACGGGGTCCGGTAGGACCGATGCCTGCCAGGGTTGCGGGAAAGTCCGAAAGGGATACCGGGACCTTGGCAACAGGCAAATGAAGGAACACGGGTGGGTTTTAGTCAGTAAAAGTCTGACACGCCCTTCCGCTCCGCCCAGAGCGGGAGAAGTCATTGGATGAATTCCCACCCTCAAAAAAAAAAAGGTTGTATGTTGATCTAAGTATGATTTGCGCCCGTAACTGTTTTATTGCTGCTTCTAATGTTTATAATTATGTAAATCCATATTTGTTACGGGCGCAAATCATATTTAGATCAACATACAACCTGACATCGACCTGCAAATTGCAAAAAACGTAAGAAAATTTGAATTTCGCGGGCTACCTTGGCGCATCCACCTTAAGAGAGAACATTGCATCATCACCGTCATTGTACTATCCAACTAAAATAAAGCTACCAACACATGAAACAACAAATCAAACCTCCCATATACGGGGCGTAACCACATTGGCATCTACAAAACCATTTTATTTCCTCTATGTTCAGTAAACAACTGTGTTTATTTGAACACAAACAAACAAATATGCAGAGATAAATATTATGTGATAGTGGAGCAATGTATTCAGATCCGTCGCGTGAATTATTTCGCTCGTGGAATTGATCGTGTTTGGTGCAAGTTATAAGCGGTAGCGTTTTAAGAAAACAAAGGAGACAAAAATGGGTTTATTTATTACAGAAATAAATGATTCAAAGTTGGTTGTTACTCATTCAGTAAGTCTCTAAAGTAAAGAGTACAGTCACGAGCACCAATTTGTATACACTTAGTAACTTTTAATTGTAGTGTATTGATTGTAATTTTAATGTATTGAGGAAAATAGTATTTTGGAACCTATATTATTATGAAATAGGTATCACCTCAAAGTTACAATCATTATTCCACGAGAAAATCGTTATTAAATTTTTTGCTCGTGACTGTACCTACAGTTATGCTATACTTAAATGTCGAAATTTTTTTAAGTGTAAGAGAATACTAGTGTAACTTTGGACTAACGAATATTTTTTATGTCTATATCTTAGCTTTGCATATAAGAAAAAGCATGGTCTCTGCTGACTGAATATGTCTGTGCAAATGCTATCAATCAATCAATCTGCCTAGCCCTTTCCCAACTATGTCGGGGTCGGCATCCAGTCTCACCGGATGCAGCTGAATACCAGTATCTTACATGGAGCGACTGCCTATCTGACCTCCACAACCCAGTAACCGGGTAATGTCAGATTTTCGGGCTTCTGACGACCCGTAACCACGAATGACAACCGGGACCAACGGCTTAACATGCTTTCCGAGGCGCGGAGGAGTCTCGGTATGTAAAGATGTTCCCATCCATGGATCAACCCCGGCAAGAGTAGCTTAACCTGATTTATCGACTCGTGCGGCTGTTATATTACCTAACCACGAGCTCCTGTGCAAATGCTGTCATTATAGTATTTTTTTTAAAGTTTACGCCCCAACATGTACCAAACCTTATGACATAGGTAGAGAACTCATAGTAACATTTCCAATGAAAACGGTTCAATTTTCATGATAATAATTTACTTAGATAATAGTTACTTTCGTTATTTATTTAGCATACAAAGACTACAGCAGACATTCAGTAATTAATACGAATGGGTATCGTGTTATTAATACAAACAGTTATAAGTACCGTGTATTTGCGCAAAACAACTTATTAAATAAAGCGACTATAACGAAATGGCATTCGGAAACGAATAATATGTTTTAATGTAAAATACATAACAATACTTCATATCACGTCTGTATTCCCCGAAGGGTTAGGCAGAGGTGTACTTATAGTACACCCACATTTCGCCAGTTATGTTTAAGTCCCATGTAATCGAGGGCAAGCCTATTGCCATCAACCGGGCACAAATCCTGACTCCGGGCTGCTACTGAGAAATAACTGATGGAACAACCCAGTAACACTTTGGCCGACTTCAGAATGGAACCCATTATTTATGTGTTAATGTAGACATAAATAATTGAAACATTTTCTGTTATTAAGTCAGAAATTCCACAAAATGCAACCAAAAACATTATTCTTAGTTACAAAATGACATTTAAGTAATATATGAAAGAGAACGTGAAGTCTTAATGTTGTGTCGAATTTATAGCTACATGTGAATTATTTTGTTAGCGATCATCGTGAATGAGCGATGATCGCGTATGGTGTAAATCATGGCAGAAAGTTACTATTACTGTTAGCCTGTAGGTCATCCCACTGCTGGACAACGACGTCGCCCCATGACTTTCTAGTGCTTGCGATCCAGGGCTAATGTGGATCAGTGGTCGCTTGTTATGTCCAGCTCGTCCCGCCCTCAGACCAAATAAAAACCAAGACAGAGCGCTGTCAACAGTGACGTGAGGTCGGTATCGTAAATATGTGTGCACTGAGCGCCTTCGCCCAGCGATTCGACTGCCAGTACATGTATCACTGTGACATGGTACATGTGCGGGCTAACGTGGAAATATTGTTTTAATTGATTTGACTTGTATTTGTATGGTATTGTATTTGAATTGTATTTTATTGTATTTAATTTAATTTAAGTAATTGTCTTTGTATTTAATTTTTTTTTTTTTTTTTTAGTTTGGTGGAGGTTGATTGTAGTGTCATTGTAAATAGTTGTAAAAGTGTCTGTGTGAGCGTGTATGCACAGCTTTGGTGTAGTTTTAGCATGCTTTACTGTATTGTTCGCAGCGCTTCGTCTTGGTTTTTTATTTGGTCTGAGGTCCCGCCAAGTGAGTAAGTGGATATTCTACGAAGTCGGTTAAGAAACGTGTGGGTTTTGTTAATTGTAGGTACATACTACACTTAAAAATCTAGCTTATAAGATTCTTACAAGACACGCACCGCGCACCGCCGCGGTAGGCGGTCTCGTGTCGCATTGGCCTCTATTAAATCCGCTGATGCCTAACACACGTACTACACCGCCCGACTGCGCGGTCGGGCCGGTAGAGACCGCGGCGGTGCGCGTTGCCGTGTGTTAATCGCCTTACAGTAAATTATGTACACATAAGGAATGTTTTTGTGAAAAAATAATTGACAAATGAGAATCTCCTCCTTCCGTCGTACTCGATTAATAAACTCTGAACTGATAAAGAAGCTGTGGCAAAGTTTATTATAGTATGACTTGGCACTATTTGCACTCATGTCCACCCCATAAAGATGAGCCCATATTATCAAAACCGACCCATAAACAGTAACTAGGCAGTATAACCGACCATAGCGTTACCCAATGACATTGTTGGCAGAATTTACTCATTATTTGTTACATTTTTAACTAAAACACGGTGCCAATTGCATTTTTGCTGTGTCGCCCGCAATTTGGCCGAACGCCAGTCCTTTATGCCCGTATTTAAATCCTCCATTTCAGCCAAATGGCTCAGAGAAGTGGGATGGATATTTTTATGCGTATGAGTTAAATATTTATGCGAAATTATGTAGGTAATTTGAGATGTAATGATTATTCTCACTGTAAGTCATAGTCATTTTTGGGCGATTGCTGACGTGCCTTCTTTAAAATGAAGAGAGAAGGAACACCTATTTCTACACCGTACATGGAGAGATCGATCAGCCGGTCGATTCTGTAAAAATCTCACCGTGATAACTTAAGTGAAGTGAGCTTGAAGTGAACTATCACTGCCTTAGCCCCAGTAGGTATCGATGACAATGACAGCTCACTCCACTCTCACTTCAACTAAGTTTTCACGGTGAAATGGTTACAGAATAGCAATGCTGAACTGACAAATATGCGTCAGATCGGTCACACCACACAGCAATAAGTAATACAATCATTAATTAATTTTCAAGGTACGGAACCAAAATGTTCTGGTTCCAAATCTTGTACAAGGTACAAGATTACATCGTCGTAAAATTACGTCACAGTTGTCAAATTGATGCAGTAACTCAACGTATAATTAAAACGCATGGTCAGTAAGTTTATCTGTCTGTTTGTCAGAAAACATTTTTTGCGATATTATTTTGGTATGTTTCATCCGTGAAAGTATGTTTTTAAGATACTTTCCTTATGCTGTCTGCAGCTGACAGAGCTTTTTATAAATAAAAATTGGAAGTATTTTATTTCAAGCTTTTAAAGATTTTAAAATAACGTGACCATTTTTACGATGGCGTTTTTCTTTTAAAGCGTTTCACGAGGTCAGTGACCGTCTGAATAAGTAAAAGCACTATATTTTATAGTCCTAATGTTACTAACGAAACCTGACGCGAAGTTTAGACTATAAAATAAAGCGAGTTCTAAAAGGTTTTTAATAAAAATATACTTATTTTATTATACCTTCATCCAAAGGTATAATAAACCGAAAGTATCTTAAAGGATAAGACGAGAGAATAATCAGCTTTTACTGTATTCATTTAATAGCAAAATGTAGGTACAATTAGTCTGACTGGACAGGTTCATTCAAATCTGTGCGGATCTTTCTTCAAAAACCATTTCAGACACTTATCTACAAGTTCCTCACATAATCTGACTTATATGGTAAGCCGGTCAATTCTGTAAAAATCTCAACATGAAAACTCAGGTGAAGTGACCTCACGCTAGGGATTGACAGCTCACTTCACCTAAGTTTTCACGGTGAGGTGTATATAGAATATACCGGCTGTCATCTCATCCGATAATAGTGATTGACACTATTGACAGCTCACTTCAAGCTCACTTCAAGCTCACTTCAAGCTCACTTCAAGCTCACTTCACCTAAGTTTTCACGGTAAGATGTTTTTCAGAACAGCACTGCTGGACTGTGACGTCTGAGTTTGAGTCGGACTTTCTTCTCACAGGAGCTGGATAAGGAAACACCGAACTCATCTAGTTTTAAAACATAATAACCGACATCCACGCGGGCGAAGTCGCGGGCATCAGCTAGTTAGAAATAAAATAAAATCATAGAGCCCGACTCTGCGGTTACTTTCGTCAGATTCTCCGGCAGTTGTAAATGAACGTGCATTTGTATGTAAATTACAAAATGCATGAAGTTAAGAATAAGTAAATAATGTAAACATTACCGCTTTGTTAGCCCTCCGTTTGTTAATCCGCCGTAAAGGTGCCAAAGTCTAACCAACTTCAAAGTCAAAACTTTTTTTGACTGTCAACTAATCAACCTTTCTGTGTTATGCCGCCACCCGCAACTGTCTGTCTTTTCGGCGCCTGTCCCACTACCGGCGATTAAGGAGAAGGCGAGTAGCGCTAGCAACTAAAACGAGCTGACGAGCAACGAGAAGCTAGTACGAGCGGTTGGTTACTCGCTGGTATGCGTACGTATGTACCAAGAGTGAGTCTATCAGCGAGTGTTCAGAGGCCCTAGTGCAAGTTTCTTTTAACCATCTCGACTTTACGCATAGAACACGTTCGGCACTCCGATTGGCCCTAGACCAGTGAAGGCCAGTGAAGGGCCAATCGGAGCGCCGAACGTGGTCGTTGCGTAAAGTCGAGATAGTTAAAAGAAACTCGCACTAGGCCCTCTGCCCGTTAAGCGAGCGTCGCTGAGCGAGTACTCTCTCTAAAAGCTGTCGTCGCTGCGACAAACGAGCACTCGCTGGCGGTGTGAACAGTCAGCGATAAACTATAAATATATGTATTTTTTTTATTTACACGGGACCTACAGTCTGCTCTACGTTTCTTGAGCAAGAAAATCGTTGATAGCTAATCGCTCGTCGGCGGTGGGACAGGTGTCTGAAACAGTCAAAATGTCACACAAGTTAACTTGGGACGTTTTTGTTGGAAAGTTATGGCTGGATATACGCGCCATTGCTCACAAATTGCGTAATACTTATTACGTTTTAGATGGAATTTATTGCTCATGCACATAAAGCCTTATTATGTAGGTCGGACTTTTTAATACTTTTATCTACACCCATGCTATAAATCCTCTATAAAAGTTTCTGAAACAGTTAGCTTATTCCCAACATTAAAACAACCAGTGTCATAGTAACCATTATATCATCCAAACGGGTGTTCCGTTTGGATGATATAATGGTGGTGGTGGTGGGTAATGGTTAATGGTTTTGTTCAACACTAAATAGATTCAGGTCATTCATTAAATAATAATAATACTTTCAAAATTTTACACACATGTGACAAAGGATTCAAAATGTCAGTATTAGAGAGTTTAGAAATCGTAAAAAATAATACAGCGAACGTTACACTGTTGAACGAATTAAATATCAGTAATCCAAGGTCGCCTTTGTTACGACTGTTTGCCCCTTATCGCGCTTATCGCACTGCATTCTATTATATGCTTATTGGATTTGATCTTCAACTTTAGTCCATTCGCAGGAACTTCGTAGCAAACACATAATTTTCTAGGCAAGGGTCCCGAATAGGTAAAGTTTGTCCTGCACAGTAAACAAGGGTGCCATTTTAGTGCCACGGTACTTTTAGGGTTCCGTACCGGAAGGATGCCAACGGGAGTCTATTACTAAGGCTCCGCTGTCCGTCCGTCTGTCTGTCTGTCACAGGGCTGTATCTTTTGAACCGTAATAGGTACACTTGGAAATTTCCTATTACGGTTCAAAAAACACTTAATGTGATGTCACGGATACACATACGGACGTAAAATAAATCCCACTTGAGGACTTGTGAGGAGTTCTATAAATTATTTTACTAAATAAAAAAAATAAACTTTGCACAGAGCGTGTACTACTAATTCTATACCAATAAAATAAAATAAAATATGTCAAAATTAAATTCCCTATACAAGAAACTATATTTTTTAAGAGTTAGTTTAGAAAAGTTTTTAATAGTGTACGGAACCTTTTGTGAGCGAGTCCCACTCGCTCTTAATCGCTTTTTGTGACAAACATTCTTTCATGTGATCTCACATTATTTTGTTTACATAAACTATGGGTAACTTTTGCAGGAAAATTCCTATAAAGATGATGGTTTGGGAAATTTCTTCCCTAATATTTTCATTTTTATTAATTTTTGGTATGGGACCTTTTTATGGGGGAATTGAGTACTATGTAAGCGGAATAATTTATTTTGGTTGATAAAGTATGGAATAATTTATTTTGGTTGATATGGTATGGAATTTCATTAGTTTCTATTGTATTCATGGATTTTTGACAGTCGTTTCGGGGCGTCAGAAGCCCTAAAGTCTGACAACCAGTCTTACCAAGGGGTATCGTATTACTTAGTTACTGGGCTGTGCAGGTCAGATAGGAAGCCGTTCTATGTAAAATGCTGGTATTCAGCTGCATCTGGTTAGACGGGAAGCCGACCCCAACATAGTTGGGGAAAGGCTAGGCAGATTGATTTGTATTGCCCAACTCTAGACATACCTATAAATAGGTGCCATTCATCAGTCATATCCGAAATTCCAAACGTTGGTGTCATAAAGGAGAATGCCAGGGTCTCCCACAAGACTCGGCTAGAACCGACAAAGATGAACTATATTTCATAAAAAAGGAAAATAAATATAGAATTGGAAAGTATATTTCGTTTTATATTTGAAGCACACCAAAAAAAAAAAATAGTTTTTTAAAGTTGATCACTTAATATCTACTTCTGATTTTAACGATAACATGAAATAAACTAATAAATGATTAATTAAAATAATGACTTTTAGTACATTATCCTCGATTTATGTAAGTAATAAATTCACTTACGTATCTTCATATTGATATTATTGTAATCGATTTGCAAGTGCAATTTCGTATCGATATTATTTTATTTTGGTACTGGTAACATTTCTAATTGAAAATCTAGCTGTGAAATGTGTTGTTAAATTTAATTCTTCAAGGACGTTCTAATTAACTACAATGGTTTTTGGTCCGCGCGCGGTCATACAGGTTAATAACTATTTAAAATGACTTTGCAACGGTGTGCTTCCACACATTTTATTTATATTGTATAATTCTTCCTATTTTTAAATATGAATTATCATTATTATAGAAAGTCTGTCGGACACTACATACAATTTGAGCCGATTCTTGGCATTGTCTTTTAATCAAAGGTTCCACATTCACATGGATGTGTCAATAGATACATTATAATATTTCATTTCCCAAAATTATAAATTCTTCATTAATATTCAGTATACGTCATAATATTTGATAGAAGCCGACGATAAATATCTGTAGGTACGTGAATGAATGTATTCGTAAACAATGCCGCGGTAAGATCACATAGTAACACGCTTTCAATCATTTGGGAAAGCCGTCTTGGCAATACATGTATAAAAGCTCTTACATACTGGCGCGACTTTTAACAAAACAAATTCTGAGAAACTTCACGGCAGAACAATGCCGTCACGTCGCGCGACAATTCGCGCCAGTATGTAAGAGCCTTAATGTTCGTGAGAGGTGTTAACGATGTGTTTGAAATACCTAATTATTAATTTTGTATAAGTAGGTCAATCAATCTGCCTATGTTGGGGTCAGCCTATCTGGCCTCCACAACCCAGTAACGGGGTAATGCGATACCCCTTGGTAAGACTGCGTTGTCAGACTTTCGGGCTTCTGACGACCCGTTACAACTGTCAAAGATCCACGAATGACAGCCGGAACCAACGGCTTAACGTGCTTTTCGGTATGTAAAGATGGTCACCCATCCACGGACCAACCCCGTCAACCGTAGCTTAACCTGATGGATCGACCCGTGCGGCTATTATTACTTAGCCACGAGCTCATAGATAATAAGGTATAATGCTCAACTGCATGAAATTGTAAGGAGCTCGGAGCCGCATGGCGAGATAAGAATGCTCAGTTTTCTCATCTCGCTCAAAGCAGTGATCCAATAATTATCACTTTGATCTTGTAATTTTCGTAGTTTACAAGCCGTGTTCCTGATAGTATTTCCCATCGGCAAAATTATAAACTTCTATCGCACTTTCATCCCTTATTTAACCCCATTAGGGGTGAAGTTTTAGTTTATAAAAACGTTTCTTAGTGCTCTCTATTATGAAACTCGTGATCAAAATTTTTTCAAACAGCGGACTAAGATGTCTGTTGTATGGTTTTTTAGGTTTTCGTACCTAAAGGGTAAAACGGGACCCTATTACTAAGGATCCGCTGTCCGTCCGTCTGTCACCAGGCTGTATCTCATGAACCGTGATAGTTAGACAATTGAAATTTTCACAGAAGATGTGTTGATGTAGATGTTTGTTGTGATGTGTTGTATGTGTATTTCTGTTGCGGCTATAACAACAAATACTAAAAAACAGAATAAAATAAATATTTAAGGGGGCTCCCATACAACAAACGTGATCTTTTTGCCGTTTTTATAGAAAATGGAACGGAACCCTTCGTGCGCGAGTCCGACTCGCACTTGGCCGGTTTTTTTATTTTTATTGGGTAGATTTTCTTGATTTACAGCGGAAATTCATCATTATTAAAGTAGCTTTAATGATATGTTACTACTTGTTGTGATTGTCATTTTGAATTCATCATCTAGCCTTCTTAGCCGACTCGCCTATTTGGTCTATATCTGCTATCTCCTTTAACAAACATAAAGGAATGTACCTTTAATATATTTCCATGAAATTCAGTAGTTGTGCAAATTAATGTAGCAGACAGAACCGAGCGATCATTACTCTCTCTTCCACATTACAAACAGTACGTCGATTCTGTAAAATTCAAACAACAACTCGTATCTCACATCGGTATTCACTCTCACTTCGCATAAGGTTCAAAATGTGTTCGGGTTCGAGTGCGAAGTGAGCGTCGAAGTGACGGGGGAATTACCTCACTGAATGTCACTTCTTACGTCATCTCATACTTTATCTGTCAAAATCTCAAGGTCAATTTAGTTCAACTCGCTGACACGCTCGCAAGGGTAGCGCTAGTGTATCAACCGAGTTTTTAGAAGGCCAATCAAGAAACTCACAGCGGATTCAGATTCGAAGTTTAGAATAAGGTCTTACAGAATCACACCCCAGCTTTTAATCTTCGTGACAGTAACGTTGGCGGTACGTAGGAAAGCGTCTTCTGCGCCGAATTTCATTTGTACTAGGGTTGGGTAAAATGTTGGTGAATTCTATCGATTTTTTTAAACAAAAATAGTCGATAAAAACATAAGATTACCTATATCGCTACAAGATTTCCGTCCGTCTGTCAGCGAACCCATGAACCATGTCTCATGAACCATACTAGGCAGTCAGTTGAAATTATCAGAGATTGGGTATTTCTGTAGGCGCTATACAACAAATAATAAAATCACCATGCGAAGATCGTCGCTCCACCTAGCCAGTGTCATAATCGTTGTAAAGGGTCATAGTACATACCTACTTATTCCATGATCTCTCTGCGAAAACACATAGGAATTTCTTTCTGTTCTATACAGAGTGATCGTTCTTTTGTTTATTTATTTAACCATTTATAAACAAAGGAACATAAAAATACGTACATAAGAAGGTGATGCTTTTGAATATTTTTTGTACATCGCATCAGCAATCTAAATCTTTCTACGATTCGTGAATTTGTATTTCGTTTTTTTTTTCATTTTTACGTCTTAATACAGGTTACATGTATGTTTAATTCCAAAACACTTAAAAATCGGATCTGTTTGATTCGTAAAACATTCACAGAACACTCGACAGCCCTATAGCCAAATCATATGCAAACTCTAAGCTTTATAACTAAAGGAAACTTAGTTAATGAGGGCATCGCGTGTCTGAAGTCTAATGAGTCATTGTTTTAATGATATCAAGGGCAGAAGGTATACTGTTGAATAGAAATAGTTAATCTTTGACTCAGTTGTGTAAGCTGAGGCCTTGGTGATAGAGAAGGCGCAATTTGTGACGTGAAACAAATTTCTAGAAATCGTAAATAACTTTTTGTAAAGTTACTAGAACATGTTCTTCTTCATTTATTTATTTATTAAATAAATAACATACTCTGTACAATTGTGTGCTTAAAGTATTAAAATGTAATGCTTCAAGCACACAAATGTACAGAGGCGGACTTAATACCAGTCAACCTTTGGGTGAGGCAGAGACAAACAGTGATAGGTGTAATAGCGAAAATTGTGGAATAAATATTTATTTAAATACCATAATTCGAAATTTCGATCAAATTTTTTTTCTTCATGAGAGTATATGGAAGATTACTCTTTGCTTTGTAGATCTACGTCGCACTAACGCTTATTTTTCGTGTGGTTTGTGACTACCCTGGTGTCAGAGTTGTTATGCCGCCCATGGGCCTCTTACTTGGCTTCATAATTTGTCGAGAAATAGATGATATAGAAATAGATGTCAGCACAATTGGCGGGGTCCGCTAGGACCGATGCCTGCCAGGTTTGCGGGAAAGTCCGAAAGGGATACCGGGACCTTGGCAACAGGCAAATGAAGGAACACGGGTGGGTTTTAGTCAGTAAAAGTCTGACACGCCCTTCCGCTCCGCCCAGAGCGGGAGAAGTTATTGGATGATTTCCCACCCTCAAAAAAAAAAAAAAAAAGGCATACCAGTTTCCTCAAGATGTTTTCCTTCACCGTTTTTGAAGCAAGTGATAACAATACGCATATGAATCCGAGAGACAGAGTTGCGTGGCTTGGTTTCGACCTCGCAACCAAATGAGACTGCCAAGTCATAACTTGGCTGTCCGACGGTCACATCACTGCTGCACTAACGATAGTTTCACAGCATGTTCGAATCTAAACATGGTTGGGGTTTATCAACCTGCAACAAGGTAGCTCGTTCCGTACTTTCAACTTTATTTCTATCAGTGACAAACGCCTTGTTATCTGCATCTCAGGTGTTAATAAGCGCGATCACTTTCCATCAGAAGGACTATTGATCACTTCCGTAATAATCCCAGGCCTTATTAATACCTATTTTAAACAATTTTCGCAGTAGATCGACGAGGTTTGACCGAACTCAACTTAAAATTTATGATATTTACCACAAACTTATTGTATAAAATAGCTGTGGTAACAATTTTTTTTTAATAAATTCGAATCCTGAATGTTCATGTAAATTCCTGATTTTCATGACGGAATTCGCAACACCCCGTCGAGTTAGCTGATGTGTCACGTGTCAAAATCTTGTCGAGCAGAGAGGTTAAACAAAGCATGCAATTCACCCGGCTCACCCGGTAGGTACACCCGGGTAGTAATCCAGTTGGAACGTCGCCAACTGTTAGTGCCGTCGTCGGTCACTTTATACCGAAGTGTTGACCCACATGACCGACATGTAAATGACTTGAATATGGGACCGATTTATACGCTACATCCTGACATAGGTTGGTACTGTATCCGGGTGTAAATATGTTAAAGTGCTACAAGATTATTTTGGCGCGTGGCCGAAATCTGAACTAACGCCGCCATCTTGTCTTATCAACATCGGACGCGACTTATGAGTTGCAGGTCGTATGTTCAAAACCATGACAGGTGCTTTACTTTTTTTTAATTATTTCATCACCACTGCTCTGAAAACGGTGAAGGAAAACATCGTGGGGAAACCGGCATGTCCTGGAACCAACAATTCGAAGACATGACGTGACATCTACCAATCCGAACTGAGCTCACGCGGTGGATTTTCTCACAGAGAGAAGTCCGCGTATAGTGTTAGGCTCGTTCTATACCTACGTACTTAAATACTTGTCTATGGCTTGTCCCCTGGGTGTTTCTTCTGACCCCTTGGCAGACACATGTTACTTATCAAGCTCAGTTTTTTTTTTTTCTGAACGATATTCTTCCCTGTCGAAGGAAGAGTTCTTTACTTAGTACTTGTACAAAAAGTCTGCATAGTTGTCTGTGACTAAAAGTCTATCTGTAACAGAGATTTCAGAATGCAAAAAACAAATGCAGTACTTCATTATTTAACTAACTCACATACCTGTCTAATTACTTTTGCCTGTAGCTAAGTCTGAGTGGAAATAGAGAAATGGATTTGTGAAACATATATGTGATGACCAAAAAGGGAATACACAAGAATAGTTATAGTAATTGTGTAAATGTTGTAAGATAGCTACAAAGTTTATCTGCAAAAATAGACGACGAAGTGATTATAGTAAACTGGCTGCGCCCCGCGGTTTTACCTGTATCAGTCTCGATCCCTTGGGAATATTGAGATAAAAAGTATTCTGTCTTAATCTAGGTCATGGTCTATCCATGTGCCAAATTTCATTTAAAGCCATTTAGCCGTTTTAGCGTGAAAGCGTAACAAACAAACAAACAAACTCACTTTCGCATTTATAATATTACTAGCTTCCGCCCGCGGCTTCGCCCGCGTGGTATGTCAATAAAAAGTAGCCTATGTTCTTCCCCGGGATGCCATCTATCTCCTTGCCAAATTTTATTCCTTCCAAGTTTTATCGAAATCCGTTCAGTGGTTTAGGCGTGAAAAGGTAACATACCGACAGACAGAACAGACAGAGCTACGAGTATTTTCGAATTTATAATATTAGTATGAATTAGTATTTATTCGATTATCAGAAATTTTATGCTGCAAATTACTCGCTTCCTGTGCCAATCTAGAAAGCCAAATCGAATCAGACAGTCCCGACACTTGCAATTCCAAGCGGTTCAGCTGACCGAACAGTTGGAAAAATAAAGAGCATTTGTTTCAGCAACACTTGACACACAAGACACTCCCGATTCGTTTCCGACACTCTGGGCACTACAAAGACTAATGAGTCGAGTCTGTTTACAGCTTTATTTTTAGAAATTCTGTTTGTGGAAGATTTTTTAAAGAGAATTTGAAGTTATGCAGTCCTGACATTTTGTGAAAGAGCTAGGTTTCGCGAAAAGTCAAATTATCAAATCTCCCTGCGATATATACATTTTTAGCTATAATTAAGTTCCGTAACTCAAAAGGAAAAAACGGATCCCTTATAGGATCACTTTGTTGTCCGTCTGTCTGTCAATCTGTCAAGACACTTTTTCTTAGGAACGCGCTGACGTATCAAGTTGTTTATCAAATTATCAACTGGGTCCCTTGAAGGTCTAAAAAAAAACAGTCTTTTTGTCGTCAACTCAATGAAAAATAAATTAACTTCGTGTGAATCGCCTCAACAAAAAATAATTTATTTAATTATTTAAACTTTTCGTACTCAAAATAAGGTACACACGGCTACACATCAAGCTATACATTTCCAGTATAAGCTGACCTCGCATTGGACGAAAATACATTGCGAGATCACCATAAACTGGAAATGTATAGCTTGATGTATAGCCGTGTGTACAAAGGCGGTCTTAATGCCTAGGCATTCTCTACCAGTCAACCAAGGGTGACTAATATTATTTAATGGTGTCGATTCGCCTGTTTTTGGCAAGTAAATTCGTGCTAGTCACGAATAAGCCAAAGCCCAAAGTAACAAGCCTATGGTGTCTTTCGAGATCTTTTTGAGACAATGATAAATCATTCTTCAAGACCGGCCATTACTGAGAACCCAATACAAAGGTCTATTACATACTGGCAGTTTCAAAACAGCATTATTACGAAAGAATATTATGCATATGGGACCAGTTATTTACAATAAAATACCTAATGACATTAAAAATGATACATCTCATTCTTTCAAAAAGAAATTAACGAAACTACTAGTTGATAAATGCTATTACGCTGTCAGTGAGTTTTTAAATGACATCATCATAATATGACATTTCTCAATAATATTTCAATTTATTAAGTTTGTTTTATTCAAATTTTATTTACTACTAGCTGCGCCCCGCGGTTTCACCCGCGTAAGTCTCGATCCCGTGGGAATATCGGGATAAAAAGTATCCTATGTGTTAATCCAGGTTATAAAGTATCTATTTGCCAAATTTCATCCAAATCCATTCAGCCGTTTTTGCGTGATTGAGTAACAAACATCCAAACACACAAACGCACAAACACACAAACTTTCACACTTATAATATTAGTAGGATGACCATTATTTTGCCAGTGAGTCTAAATTTCAAGAAAAGACAAAAAAAAATGATTACCTGACATATAGATTTGTAATAATTATGATTATTTTAATGCTTAATGTTGCATGCCATTCGGTAGAATGTACTGTGTCCTTGTGTTTTTATTTTTTTTACACCACCAAAACAATTGTTTTGTTACCTACATTCTTTGCAAATAAATGATTTCTGATTCTGATTCTTTCACCCAGTAGTTCGTCTTTACCTATTATCACCACAATGTTTTGTTACTAGTGTGTTTTATTTTTCCATAAGGATAGATTAGACGGAATTGAAATAGGGTAAATACAACCGTTTTAGTTTGTAGTAATAATTATAATACCGGCTCATTACTATTTTGTTAATAAAGGATCCTCATACAAGTATTTATTTATTTAAAAACACATACAACTATCATCACAGGCTTACCTAATAAAATAGTGTAGTTTTAAAGGTTAGACTTACAATTATTTATAACTATCGTTCCTGCTTTGTACGGTTTTTACAACTTGACAAAACATCGCGACTTTTTAGTTATAATATGTAACTTTAATAATACATTACCTTTCGGAATAAATTCTCTAAACGATGGTGAAAACCTCATCATAATCTGTTGCGGGGTTTAAAAGAACAACGCGGACATACAAACACTAAGAAGCGTGTTTGTTTCGGCGGATTTTGATCGATCTTAATACGGTATGGAACCTATCTTGTAGTCCAACTCCATACTTGGCCGGTTTTTCTTGTGTACCTAATACCTATATCATGAGAAAATCCATCCAGACATTTCCCATAAGATTCATAATGTATGACAAAGAAATAAACCATTGTAATATTCTATTGCCTCATTACTTACATCTTCACCATTACTAATTTATGATGAACTTACTAAGATTAGTACTTATGACATAAATCAGGTTGATTTATGTTAGATCGTCGTGACGTACAGGGATTATGATATTACATGCATTTATTGTATTGAGTGATGGTCCTTCAGCGGTAATGGGTTTAGTTATTGTGGGAACATAGTTATGTGTCTTTTTGCAAATAAAAACAGAAAGAAAAATACGTTTATTGGCATTGCAGATAAACCTTAAAAAGCAGCTGCAGCTCAAATATTTATCTTTTGTTCGTGCAAATAGTAAGATATTTGTTTTTTTTTATTTTATTTTTTTACATTTATTCAATTATATATTAAAAAGTAAGTACGTATCTCTGTTTCTTGTCTCCGTAAGTGGCATATATTACATAGGAAACAAAAAAAATGTGAACAAAATAAGGAATATATTTAGTACCTGCTCTTTTCTACTATGGGAGGCACACACAGACTATAAAAAATATTAGTCTTAATTAACTGTTATTTATTATAACCAAAAATATTTAAAAATTGTAAATGATATATAAATGAAATAAATAAGAAAATAATATTAGTATGAAATTATAACAGTCTCTACCAATTTATATGGACCCGCTGACCGTCAGTGAGACATTACATTATACATTTTGAGATAAGTTCTCTTACAAACATTAAATAATCTTTAGAGATTTCATTCTGTTTTTGTTATCGTCAGCCTCTTTTTACAATCAACTTCAAAAAGATATAATACATATCGCACCTCCGCTCAAATAATGTCACAACTCAAAAAAATGTAAAACCTTTTTTATTGTACTATTTGTTTCAGAAAACTTCAAAATCTTATCTCAGATTGTGTCATACTTATGGTTTAAATATTTATACCTAGATGGCACTAGTGTCAATATAATGTCAAACGAAAGTTTCTTTGGAAAGTTAAATTTTAAACACCTTTTTCTCGAAAGTTTGATTTTTTGACTTACGACACTATTTGAGCGGAGGTGCGATATACATCGACAATAACAACAGTTCATAGATTGTCGACAATTTGTGTTCCATATTACTGTATCAATGTATAGCTATATTTAACTAGATATCCAATGTGTTATAATTATATTTTGTGGCTTCACATTGATAAAAAATAATTAATTGAATTCTTGCCGAAATTCTTCATCTTTTTGAGGCTGACTTTTCGCTTGACCGACGGTACGCGACCAACGCAACGTCAGCGTTATACTATTTCCAGCCTTACATATTTCTAAATGTTAGTAATTAAATATAAATGAAATATTGAACAGAAATCGTTGCTAATCGCTTACATTTTCATTTTATTATCAATATACATACTTATAAACAGATAAATACAGCATTCCACTTAGGAATAATATCATTTTTGTTGAAGGGTTTCCAACAGCCGCGGCCCTGTTGCACAGATCTGTGTTACAAATCATGGAGCTTACCGGAACACCCTCCTTAAACTTATATTTATTGTTTTTTGGGTCGTCGAATTCTTCGATATTCTCAAACATTAATGTCCCACATGAAAGTTTTATGTAGGCGATCCCCGAAACGGAATCTGTGCAAAGAAAAAAATAATTCAAACTCAAAGCATTTATTTCAATAAAACCATTTAAAAGAGTTAATTTAATTCTAAGAGTTGGTCACCAGGAGTTGTGTTCATTAAATACGCTTGTTTTGATGGTAAGTTAGGTATATTTACTGTAGAAATAATTCAAACTCGGAGTCAAAAACCTTGGAATTGTCAAAGGCGTCAGTCATTCAGAAAGATGAAGTTAGTTGCCCATTCCAAAGCGTAGTTGGTTCCTATGGAGAAGAACGGGCAAGAAAATCTATGGACATTCTTTTAATATTGTAAAAAAACATTCATAACATCATTTCCTAATGTTGAATTTTGGCAAAATGATAAACTTTACATTTTTCAAATAACCTAAACTAAATGATAATCTTATTATGTAAGTATTTATGCTTGGAAATTTTAAAACTTGACTTATTAATTGTGTTCTGAATATTTATTATAAAAATTAATTGTTGAATTTTTTGCTAATTTGTATGTAATATCGATTTTATATTTTTATATTGTTAAACAGTGTATGCTCTAATGGGCCATTTTTTGAGTTACCATAACTTAACTACCTATATGACTTAAGTATCACCAAAAATCACACAAATAAATACTTCGTAAGGTATTTATCAAATAGAAGATACACAGTTTGTACTTACTTTCCGCCTTCAAAGTGCGGCACACAGACTTGTCAGACTCTGGGCATTTCGTGATCATGCTGGGGTCTAACTTGGTACATGTTGTATCTTCATCATTGGACCAGAGATAACTGTCGCACTCATAGCAACTAAGAGAGGAAGCTGAAAAGAGAGATCTCAGTTATAATTGAATCGATTATACCAAAATAAAAATGTCATATAATATATGTATCCTAAAAGAACAATCAGCTTCAAAAAGACAAGAATTCATTTCATGGTTTCGTAACCGCAAAACATATTTAATAACGCATTGGGTACTTAATTTTTTATAGCTACTCATGGAAACAGTATTTTCGAATATAAAGCGTTGTTAAAAAAAAAAAAAACTAATCGATGTGCCTACATCTTTTTGAGGCTGACAGTACATGAAATGCATTGAGTTCTATCCAACATGGCGCCCTCAGCAGCATTGCTATTCTGTAACCATCGCACTGTGAAAACTTAGGTGAAGTGAGCGTGGAGTGAGCTGTCATTGTCATCGATACCTACTGGTGCTAAGGCAGTGACAGTTCACTCCAAGCTCACTTCACTTAAGTTTTCACGATAAGATTTTCACAGAATAACACAACAGGTATCCGACTGACGGTGGTGCTAACCAGACACGGTTGGGTCGAGAAATAGGTACGGTATATCAAATATGTAGGGACGTGTGAGTAGGTACCTACTCTGCCCCAAGAAGACGGCGCGAGCGCAGTATACGGTGGAAGGGTGGGCCCAGCTGCGCCTTGACTTCGTCACCGTCCGCGTCGTCGCGGAATTCAGGACAGAGGCCCTAGTACAAACGCGTGAAATAAACGTAATTTATAAATATAACTTCGCTTTGGATACACAACGGAAAAACCCGGTTTAAACATATATAGGCTAGGCAGGTTTTTTTAATATATATTGTACTAGCTGATGCCCGCGACTTCGCCCGCGTGGATGTCAGTTATTATTTATACTAAAACCTTACTCTAGAACCACTCTATTCATTGTTGAAAACAGCATGAAAATCGGTGCAGTAGTTTTTGACTTCATCGCGAACAGGACGACAGACAGACGGGGCGGACGACTTTGTTTTATCATATGTAAGGATAAATTTAGCAATTTTGCGACAAGCACCATTAGTATCACCCATAGATATAAATAAAGTCTTAATACTAAGTTAATATTACGTGCGAAATAGATGATAACTTTTCATTTTAAAATTGTTCGAATCTACTCTACGTTAGTATAAAAAATAATGTAGTTAATAAAATTGGGCAAATACGTTATCATGAATTTATCAGCAGAACATACAGAACACAATTCTCAAAACTCACCATATTTCACAGACAAGCAAAATAACGTCACCACAAACGAATAAGATAATATTATGGACTTCATAATAACATTCGCTAACCCAACGATCACTTGGGATGCTAGAGGAAAACTAAATGAGATAAAGTATTTGCACGGTTCCATAGTTTATTTCTTACAAGGAAAACAAACCGATTTGTTTATTTATAACCTGGAAGTACACACGGCTACACATAAAGCTATAGATTTCCAGTATAAGCTGACCTCGCATTGTACGGAAATCCTATACAATGCGAGATAAGCATAAACTGGAAATGCATAGCTTGATAGCTTTTCAAACATCTTTAATTTTTTTTTTATTATTAAATTCATAATATTTAGATAGATGCACACCATATTTGTATGCCTCCTGGCATAACAAAGCTTTCTGTTCACCAAACTCAAGATCTGAATTTCTTTACCTGTGTTAACAAATAAAAGTGATTTGATTTGATGTGTAGCCGTGTGTACATACTCCCTGTAGATTTGTTTTGTTAGTAAGTCGGTATTTGTCCCTATAGAACAGAATGGGATATTGTTTATTGTTGTTGCAGGTAGTATAGTAGTATAAGTCTACACTATAATTCTATATAATTATTTATTTATTTAAACTTCTCGCACACAATAAGTCAACGAGACGCCACGCGACGCGCGCGTTTTTATGATCCGATGCAATAATTATCGAATTTATTTACTACACAATAAGGTATACGCGCTGTGCAGCACCGCGCATCTCAGCGTACATTGACACGTGTCAACATGCACCGAAATTATACATTTTCGTGAAGAATAGTACATTACTGTCGCGGCCTGCAATAAGGGAATTGATGGACGATCGTGAAAATGTGGGCCGAGGCGAAGCCGAGGCACACATACGTAAGTCCATCAATTCCTGATTGCGGCCAAGGCATGTATAGTACTGTTCTCAAAGAATGCGCGGAAATTAAAACTAAGTAAATTAAATAAACATTCCAGAATCAATGACGAACAACTCTTATTTTTCATGCGCCAATATGTTCATTTGTTTCTTCTTTGTTCTATTTGCAAGCCAATTCGAAATTTAAATAAGATCTTTGATAAATTACCTACTTGGTTGCCGTGTGCTGAAGTAAAAAGTTCGTTCTATTTTTAAATAACACGACAGATATGAGTTTTCATAGTAATTTATTTGGCCGCTAAACACGCCAGATATGGATTTTCATAGTAACTTTGCTGGCCGCATCGTCACTTGTTTTTGACGAGTACAGCAATTTCGATTTATCTCGAAGAAAGTGGTCAAAATAATGCTCGAATTTCCAATCATGTTTGAGAAAAATAAGTTAGATTATTGTTAATAAGTGCGCGCAGCGTCGCGTCGCTTCAAGTCGCGGTCTGTACTGACCCTTAATGCCTTAGGCATTCTCAGATTGAGAGGAAATAATATTAATAACAAAAAATATTAAAAAGATTACTTACAAAAAGAAAAGATAAAATTTTAATTATTGAATTATTATAAAGAGAAAAGATTTGTATTTTTGTTTGTAATCAATAAAGTCGAAAACTACTGGACGGATTTCAAAAATTCTTTCACCAGTTGAATGCCATATTATCAATGAGTAACATAGGCTGTAATTTATAAAGATATCACGCGGACGAAGTCTCTCGGAAGTGGCGGAAGCTAGAACAAAAAAAATTGGTAAAAAAAAAAGTATCTCTATAAAATACCTCTACGGTGGGAAAAACGCTAGGCAGATTTGGGTAAAACTGTAACATAAAAAAAAAATGAAATTTCTCAGTAGCGGCTCGGAGTTTGAATTTGTGCCCGGTTGATGGCAATAGGCTCGCCCATTATTACATGGGACTTAAACATAACTGGCGAAATGTGGGTGTACTATAGGTACACCTCTGCCTAACCCTTCGGGGAAACAAGGCGTGATGTTATGTTACTCTCATAAAGTAAAGAATAATCAACTCATTACACATTTATAGGTCACATCAGCCCTTAACAGGTGTAGGACAGACAGGAAGTGACGGACGCGTGACGTGACTAACCGGAAGCGGCGCCATGTTTGATAAACGCCGCGTTACGGCCGACCTGCGCACGCGCTTAGCAGCCGCTAATTTGAATAGTGTCGGCGATTTTAAATTATGTAATTTTAATATTTATGGCCAGGTAATCTTGTTGGTAGTAGTAATTTGTTGAAAGCGCGTTTTAAATAGGTTTACCTAAAATAATAGTGTTGGGGTAAAGATTATTGGTAAAAAATAGTTTTACACCTTTTTTTAAATTGCGTGTTGAGGGAAATGAATTTAGATGAAATTGTTTATTCTGTAAATAGGATATTAGAATCACTTTTACACATCATATTATAAATTATTAAAAATAAGCTAGAAAGACTCATTCTTTCTGTATATAATAATAAGAACAGTTTATTTGAAACAAAATACAAATATAGTCAAAGAAAATAATGTTATAAGGTGATATCTGCAAGACTTTTAATTGTGGTGCAGCTACCAAACGGCCGATTTATTTGGTGAACAAAAAGTCTCTAAGAAATTTTCTTCACAAATGTTCAGTATCTATGTCCTGTTTGCTAGCAACATAATCAACAATTATTTAGCTCCTATCAATAGTCGTCTACGATTCAAAACTGCAGATAAATCTACACTGCTAGGCCACCAGATAAAAAACACCTTTGTAGGTACTGCCGGTCTATTCTGTATTAATCTCACCGTGAAAACTTAGGTGAAGTGAGCTGTCATTCCACAGGGACTGACAACTCACTCCAAGTTCACTTCACCTAAGTTTTCACGGTGCGATTATTACAGAATGGCTTGGCGGGTATACTTTGAGTAATCTTAGAATGATTAATCTCAGAGTCCTTTATCTCTATTGCGAATGACGTCACAGCCCCTTAAATTTACCATATATCACCCAAAACAGTTTGTAATAATAATCTCGAAATCCCCTCCAATTATCCTTAACAAGACATGACAGGGAACCAAACTATTTAGCGAACTCTGCGGAACCAAATACTGTTTGTTTAGCCAATGGAGCGTGTCATTGAATAATTCAGACTATTATAATAATAGGTACTCGTATATATCGATTATCGCCAGGTGTACGAGGGCTGTTTGCCGATGTTATCAAGAGTATTGATTGACAGTATAAAAGGTATGGATCCCACTTTTGTTGCATACATTTGAGTTTGTTTGGTAAAGAAATTAATGTGCAATGGTGGATCCACACAACCCCGCGGCATGCGCCGGGGCCGGCCCAGCGATCGGCCGGGGGCAATCGCAATAAAGCCCGCAGCCATTTGCCGGCGAGGCCGCCGCACCGCGCCGCAGCGGTACAGTCCAGTCCATTTTAACAGTTGCTGAAAGTCACAAGACAACTGAGAATATCGATTCACTGCCGCACTTGCCGGTCTGCCGGCGGCGCTTGCCGGTGGCTTTCTTGACGGCTTTGTTTGTTTTAAAGCCGCCGGCAGCGGCCCTGGGCTGTGAGGATCCCCCATAATGGTGGTCCACATACGGTATTTTAAATATTCGTCATCTGCCAAATCTATACAGTTGACTATGTTAGGGTCGGCTTCCAGTCTAACCTTATGCAGCTGAATATCAGTATTTTACATGAAGCGATTGCCTATCTGAACTCCACAACTCAGTTTACTGACTAACACTATACCCCTTGGTAAGAGTGGTTCCGTAAGGACTGTTAAAGAACCACGAGTGCACAGCAGGGTCCAACGATCTTTCCGAGGTCTGGTATTTTGAATACTATAAATTGAAACTTGGCAGTTTATAAGTAGTTTCGCATACTCTGTGGAAACTTGGAAGTATTCTGTGGTCGAGTTTACAAAACCGAGACATCAAGTCGGTGAAAAAAGAACAAGATTTTATTTTTGTTGACTCAGTAAATTGCCTAATGGCTACAAATATATCTTGTATCCGACCTTAAGGGCTGTCAAATATTTAAGCGTCTAATCACACTAAACGTCATTAATCACAGAAAGCACTCGCCAGTCATTTCCTACTTTAAAATGGTGCAATGTCGGCAGGTACCTACGGTTATCGAGTGCTAGTGATGTGCGCACACTTCCTCTAAGCACGACGATGTAAAACTTAGATAGCAGAATCTATTTATAAGCGTGTTAAACTCTATTGTGCAAAATTGCGTTACGTAAATGTGCTAAAATTTATAATATATTCCTAATAATTAGAACGATATTTTGTCTAAATAGGTATAAAAGAGAATTATTATGAATGTTTATGTCCTATTCAAAACTTAGGTATTGACACTTGTTCATGTAGCAACTTCTATCACTTTATTCTTTTAGCTGCTTGTATTTGTTTTTTATTCAGTTGGTTCTTTGTACGTACTTTCTTCTCGGTCTTCGTCAAAAGTAAAATATTTAATTTTAGACGATCGTTAGTAGCATAGTATATTGTGTGAACTATGAATGTACGCTGACACCAAAGGGCTGCTTATGCCTAAGCCTAAAAAGTCTTCGGTAAAGTCCGAAAATAGTAGACTACATCTAATATGCATGGGACTCAAACAGTTCCTTGAACATCACGCATTCCTCTTTTTAACCGACTTCAAATAAGGAGGACGTTCTAGTTCGTCTCTATGTATTTTTTTATGTATGTTCATAAATTGGGGATCGATTTCGAAAATTCTTTTCTCCATTTGATAGTTAAGCTCACGCGGTGGATTATGAATTTTATTACAAGTTTTCTTTAGGAGTTTTTTTGTAATATATTTTTGTTCATACTATCGACTATTTCACATTAGCGTGTCCCCTCACTTGGTACGCTTAGCAGGGGCGAAGGTGGATATTACCTGATGTTATCAGCTATGCATGATGTAATTTGAATGCAGTTTTCGTTGGCAACATTTAATGGGGCTCTATGGAGTACGTTTATTGATCAAGTATACATTCTAGTGAATTTAAAAGCAGGAAGGAAAGAATGATGGACGTAGAGGGTAGTGGATGCACCTACTAATGTGGAAAAGGGATTGTGTGGAAGTGCTTATCATTCCATTTGAGTGTACCTTTGTTTTTGAAGGCGTTGGGTCCAAATAAAATTATTTTCGTACTTTCATATTAGAATTGTAGACTTAAAAGTATTGGCTTGTGTTTTACCGATTGATTCGTTTATTTATTTATGAATGTCTTTATATAAAGACTTACACAGCACATGTGGTACAGGAACACAGCATGAACCCACAATCTATTGTCTCTAAAGGCTTTGAACGAAAAGCGAAAGCGTAGGTTAAACTATAACTCCATTTGCAATAAGATTAGACATGTAAACAAACCTTTTTCCAGTCCATTCAACCGATTTTGACTTCTATACCGTAGGCATAAGGATGGCCTTAAAAGCAAAAAAAGGTTACACAATACCAACTGTCTACTGCAGCTGCCATTTGTCATGCCACCAACGCAATAGAAGTCAAAATTGGTTGAACGGACTGTAAAAAAGGCTTATGTATATGCCTAATCTTATTTCAAATGGTGTATAGTTTATGTATTAGAAAGTTGGGCTTGGCTGCTAACAAAATATTCACTTATATTTGTGCCCCATTATTCAAATGTAGTCATAAGTCACATCTTTGCCTAATTTATCACTAAAGGTATAAGCCAAAAGATGAAACAATTACCATAAATATCCTTCTCCAAAAGGATTCCCGCTATACCTCTAAATCCTAAAATAATAACGGTTACCAGAATAATTAGTGACCTCATAACTCATGGGTTTAAGGGTCGGTAAACCAGGTACCAGGAAATCGTGTTATGGGTTTTGGATAAGTTTTTAGACATCATGTTCCTTTTGATGTTCCATAACTCTAAGGTTATGTGCTATAAGTAAAAATAGTACAAAAAGTCCAGAACAAGTTTTCCAAAAATACATAGTTTCGAAGGTAACATTACTTAGACTCTCGATTCGACTTACACACTAAGACTCTCGAGGAGTGTATCTAAGTTTAGTTGATAAGTACGAGTAAATCATTTTCATTCAAACCAATCATTCATTAAAGCTAAGAAATGCGACGTTATCATATTTTTTTATGTACAAAAATAGTCAGAATTAAATGTTTTTTTTTTCACGTAAGGGTGTTTTTTACGCAATCAATCGTGACTTTGTCGAATTATTTATAACACTTTGTAAAATTATAGGAAAAAAAAAAGAAATCTAATAATATTTTTTTAAATTAATTCTTAAGCCAGTTGATTCTTTGACATGGTCTCATTAATACCCTAGAGTTATGGGATTTTAAAAGGATCACTTTTTTAGGAAATTTAAAGTACTATCCTCGAAAAAAAGTCTGTCTAGCTCAAAAGTTTTATCAGTCGGTGAAAAAATCGGATTGAGTATGAACCGTGTAGAGAAACTATTGTTAAAAAAAAAAACACAAAAAAACGTTCAAAAAGCACTTCCGAATTTAATACCACCTTCTGTTCTCATTAACATATTATTCAATCATTTACACAACATATATTATTATGTCACAGGAACTTGTTTACTATGTGTTACAATTTTGTCCATTTCATAATAATAGTTGTAGATTAGGTATTCTTGAAGAAAATCAGGAATTAGCTGTGAAAAATCATCACCAAATGGTAATATTTTCCATACAGAAGTCGCCATATAAATTGTGAACATTCAACATGAAAAACTCCTGTTCGCAAAGCATTAATTTCCTTTCAACGTGTTATTTCAGTAAAGATATAATAATTTACAATTTAACATTTAATTATTTTCAAACATGAAACTCTAGTTAACAGTATATTCAACTTCTTCACACAGATATACAACAAAAGGCTCACTTCATATTTGACGTGCATAAGTGATTTTTTTAACCAACTTACAGAAATAAATATATTTTATCATTTACACAAAAGAAAAGCTTTACCAAAATGAGA
Organism: Lithophane leautieri; assembly: GCA_949152455.1. Lineage (NCBI taxonomy): Eukaryota > Metazoa > Arthropoda > Insecta > Lepidoptera > Noctuidae > Lithophane > Lithophane leautieri. The sequence continues at coordinate 4,583,608 of OX424462.1, read as the reverse complement.
TGGAGGTCGTGGACAATACTGCATTCCTCAATGCAGTATTTTCCACGACCTCCATCTCATTTTGGTAAAGCTATCTGGATCTTGATATCGCTTGCTAGCTGTATATGCTATATCCAAACTGACAAGGACTATGATTACGATCGAGCATTGGTACTTCCATGAATCAGTTCCAAAAAGTCACTTTTATTGGTTCTTTTGGTGGCAGCTAATCACAAATAGAAGTTCCGATACCGCAAAATGTTCAGGATCAGGAGTTCAGGTTCTAGTTACTCTATCCTACTAACGGGAAATTAAATAATAATTATGTAGAAGTTTCCAAATTGTGGTCTGCAAATAAATTAGGAATGATTACATGGCATACGCATTTTGGACTTGTTCTTGATCGTATATTTACAAAAATGGTTGTTGTGTAGTGTATAAAATACATACCATAAATAACGTAACATTACACCTGTGTTCCAAAGGGTTGGGTAGCCCACATTTTGCCTGTAATAGGCGGCGAGCCTATTGCCACGGGCACAAATCCACACTCCGGGCGGCTACTGAGAAATTCCTGATGGAAAACCCAATGACACTTTGCCCGACCTGGGAATCGAACCCAGGACTTGCGCTTGCGACCAGTAGACCAACAAAGAAGTTAATTGTATGAAGTGGATCTTCTGAAATTTTCTTTTTTATGTCAGTACCCTAGTTACTAACAAAGGAGAATTAACACGAAATTCGACAAATGTTAACACATACGTGTTGGAAATTCATAACAATGGCGTCTTTATGAGATCGTAGATTTTTATGACTACCCTCGTCATGTCGCTTTTGTACGAGAGTGTAATTAAATGTCTCTTGTTATATCTACCCACTTTTGCTTCAAGGGAAATAATGCGTAATGAGCTTTATCCTGAAGCTTTTCGCTTATACAACGTTTTTTTTTAATCCTATAACTCTAGAGTATTAATGAGACCATGTCAAAGAATCAACTGGCATAAGTACGTTTTTTTTTTTTAAACACGACATCAAGAGAAAAAAGTAAAAAAAAAACTATTTTTGTGCATAAAAAAAATATGACAACGTCGTATTTTCTTAACTTTAAATATGAATGATTGGTTTGGATAAAAATGATTTACCTATAAATGTAACTTGTTACACACATCGAGAGTTTAATGTTACGATATTTAAAAAAAAAACAAATTTACAATTATTTTCCAGTTGATTCTCTGACATGGTCTCATTAATACATAGAGTTATGGGATTTAAAAAAAACACGTTGTACAGCGTTCTTTCAGACTTTTTTCATTTTGCTCGGCTCCTAAGGATCGTAGCATTATGTGTGCATTATGTGAAAAAATATTTTTGCATTTTTTAGTGCAATTCTTAAGGAATCTCTTCCTTAAGAATTGCGCTACAAAATGCAAAAATATTTTTTCTACGATCCTTAGGATCCAGAGATTGCATACAAACAAACAAAAAAACAAACTCTTCAGCTTTATTATTTGTAGTAGGTAGAGATTTGAACTTGTAATGCATAACCTCTAATGCCGAGATCCGATGATCGGCGATTTTGCTGACGGATACGGACGAGTCCGGACGACGGACCGTGGGAAGGTTTACAGTCACGAGCACCAATATGTATACACTTAACAACTTTTAAACGTGTTTTTCTCCTACTGTATTGATTGTTATTTTATGTTTTAAGGAACATAGTATTTTGGAACCTATATTATTATGAAAAAGGTGTCATCTCAAAGTTGCAATCGTTATTCAACGAGAAAACCGTTATTGAATTTTGCTGAGTGAATAGATATTTTTGCTCGTGACTGTACGTGCGGGATATCGCAGACATCGGAAGCACCTCGGTGCGCGGTGCGTGGCGGTCTGTGGTCGTCTGCCGTGCGTGTCCGTCTGCAATATTGCCGATCGTGGAATTCCACCATAAGTTACACAACGAGGGAACTGAATTTCTAAGCACCAGTTTAAATTGTCCGTTAATTTAAATCACCACTCATTCTTTGAAACTCTTTTGTATGAAATGGCTATAACACGTCAAATTGACGAATGAAGGTGTTAATTTGCGTAACAATTAATGTCTCTGGCTGTACCTACCTAATAATATGTTAATCTTATCAATATGCAAAGACAATAAAAAAGTCTTAGAAGTGCAATAATTTATAATGTCTTCTAATTCATTTATGAACAATTAATTCTACTCAAGCATTTGTAATGAAACTTTGTGAAGCACTTAATGTAGGAGATTAAAGTGCTAACAGAGCAATATATAGTCTGTCACATACTGAACTTACAGTTAATACTGAGAGCTTTATTAAAGGAGAATTAAGTACTTGAAGATATATCAAAGAGTCTTTGTAGATATAGGAGTTAGGATGTAATTTTTAACCGACGAAAATAAAAGGAGGAGGTTCTCAAGTCGAAGCGTATATTTTTTAGACATTTACACATAACTTTTTAGTGAGCCGTCCGATTTGAAAAATTCTTTTTTTGTTGGGAAGGGTATTATAACCTCGAAGTTGGTCCCATTTAAAATTGGAAACTATAATCCACCCCTAAAGGTAGAAAAATGGGGTTGATTGATTTTTCACCAACTGAATTTTCAACTGTGAACCGATTCTGTTGAAATTTCGCACACATACATAGTTCTGATGACACAACCACTCATCATCAACTCCAGGTCTTTAACCTGGAGTAACCCCCTGGAGTACCCTGGAGTGGATGGTAACTCAAAAGCTCTCTTACTCGTAAGGACTGTTATAGATCCACGAATGAAAACCGGGACCAACGGCTTAATGTGCTTTCCGAGGTGCGGAGGAGTCTCGGTATGTAAAGATGGTCACCCATCCATGGACCAACCCCGGCGAGCGTAGCTTAACCTGTTGGATCGACCCGTGCGGCTGTTATTACTTAGCCATCAGCTCCTCTACATTTTGAATGCAATATGTTATGTCGGCATGTACAGTCACGAGCAAAAATATGTATACACTACGCAAAACTAAAAAACCATTTTTTCCTGGATTGACGATTGCAACTTTGAGATAATACCTATTTCATAATAATATGGGTTCCAAAATACTATGATCGTTATAACATACAAATTACAATCAATAGGAGTAGGAGAAAATCACTTTTAAAAGTTGCTAAGTGTATACATATTGGTGCTCGTGACTGTACCTATGGCTCCGGACCACTCCGGACCTACCCACTGCAGAACAAAGCCCTGCAACTCTTCTCACACGGCCAAAGAACGAGCATTACTTAAGACATAAAACAGTCATTTTCCTTAAAGAATATTAAAGCATTATTAAATAACATAACAATAACATCACGTCTTATTTCACCAATGGGTTGGGCAGAAGTGTGCCTATAGTACTTTAGGAGTATGAGTAACAGCGTGTAAAGTTCACTCATCCACCACAGAAAAGGGAGGATCCTCAGACCAGACGGGTGTTGTGTCTGGCGGGCAACTGCCCAATGATTGATGTCGGGTTCTTGATGTCCATTGCATGGTAAACTTTAATTGCGCGATGCAGGATTTATGTGACGTCAGGTCTTTGATGCGTAGTTCGCATGTGGCGATGTAGATACCGCCACAGTACACCCACATTTCACCAGTTATGGTTGAAGTCCCATGTATCAAGGTGCGAGCCATCAACCGTGCACAATTCCAGAATCCGGGCTGCTACTGAGAAAATGCTGTTGATAAACCTAATAAAACTTTGTTCGACTTGGGTACCGAACCCAGGACAGGGATTAATTATGGTATTTTGTTTTAAAACTTATTCTCTAATCAAAATCATGAAAACAAGGTTTTAGCCCCTTCTTTTAGATAACAAAAATGTATAATGTATTTTTTTTATTGGTTACAGATGTACAGGCGTCAACCACTGCAACTTTGTACTGTCTGAAGACTTCCCCCCCTCTAAGAGTTGGTCTCCAGGAGTTGTGTTCATTAAATACGCTTGTTTTGATGGTAAGTTACAACATTATTTACTATAGAAATAATTCAAACTCGGAGTCAAAAGCCTTGGAATTGTCAAGGAGTCAGTCAATCAGAAAGATGAAGTTAGTTGGCTATTCCAAAGCGTAGTAGATTCCTATGGAGAAAACCGGTCATGAAACTCCATGGACACTCATTAATTTTAGCAAAAGTTGAGAAGGAAACCTATTGCAATGGGGAGATTCTTTTCACTGTAATGCCCGTTTTAGCTATCACTTCGCGAAAACAAAATCAAAACTCATTTATTCAAATTAGGCTGAGAATCAGCACTTTTCGAACGTCAAAATTACATAAGACAGTCCCCCAAAACGCCCACCCTTCACTTCAAATGAATGCCTAATTTAAAACCGTGCTATTAGATTTTCACACTCGGCTCAGCGCCTAAAGTTGAAAATTCAACAGCTCATTAAGTTAGGTGTCGACTAATTGTTAGTGAAAACGGGCATAGGAGTAGGTTTACTTCTTATTTTGACTTTAGACCCAAAAATATATTTTTTTTACTATTTACAAAAATAAGTACTATTTAAACGGCTTAGTATAAATCCTATCCTACTAATATTATAAACGTGAAAGTTTGTGAGGATGAATGGATGGATGTTTGTTACTCTTTCACGCAAAAACTACTGAACAGATTTTCATTAAATTTGGCACACAGATAGTTTATAACCTGGATTAACACACAGGATAATTTTCATCCCGATATTCTCACGGGATCAAGACTTATAGAAAGAAGAAAGAAAATTCGTTTATTTGTGGCAAACATGACGCTAAGAAAGAACAAATATATGAAAATAACAAGTTGGAGGAAAATATACGTCACATTCACGCAAAACGGCCATCGCTCAGCATAATGCTGCGACCCTATGCGAGACAGGCCCCCAGCGCTGGTTTTCAGCGACAGCTGGCGTTGACGTCATGACTTCAACCAGTGCAGCACATAATGAATAATCGATAAAAACATAAGAAATAAAATAAATACATTACTAAATGTTTATTTATATGCGGGTGAAACCGTGGGGCGCAGCTAGTGCACGCTATCAAAACGATGAATTTCGTAAATATTGAATTAATTCTATGTTGCACGGAATAATCCTGTCACATTTAAAAACAGAATGATGAAAATTCTGAGATACCTTTTTGGCGTTCATTTCATTGAAATTATTTGCATTCACGTGTTTCTGGCATCGCAGAGCTACACGAAAGTTAATTAAAATACTGCGTCAAATACTTACCAGGAAACTGGATGGTTTTAACAGTTCCAGGTACGTTCGCTGATTACCTAGACGTGGAATGAAAATAATATTTGGGAAGAATATTCACAATACCTGCAGCTATATACTTTAGAAAGATATATAGCTGCAGTTCAGATATAAAGTTGCAGAGGAGCTCGTGGCTACGTAATAAACAGCCGCACGGGTCGATCCATCAGGTTAAGCTACGCTTGCCGGGGTTGGTCCGTGGATGGGTGACCATCTTTACATACCGAGACTCCTCCGTGCCTCGGAAAGCACGTTAAGCCGTTGGTCCCGATTGTCATTTGTGAATTTTTGACAGTCGTTATTTGTCGTCAGAAGCCCGAAAGTCTGACAACCAGTCTTACCAAGGGGTCTTATCGTATTGCCCAGTTACTGGGTTGTGGAGGTCAGATAGGCAGTCGCTCCATGTAAAATAGGTACTGGTATTCAGCTGCATCCGGTTAGATTGGAAGACGACCCCAATATAGTTGGGAAAGGGCTAGGCAGATTTATTGAATCCAATTTTTGGTTTACATTGTCACCCTTTAACCACATTAATGACTTTATTTAGATAGAGTGCTACCACTTCAACTTAATCAATTAATTATCGCTACCATAAAAATATTAAAACTGCCACTACGTATCGGACACATGGTGTTTCAAAGCGTGAAATTGATTTATCTTTATCAGTTGAACAGCTGTACGGACATCACGCCTTTTAAAGTGTTATAGGACATGCCATATGTGATAAAGTGCCCTTTTGGGGTGTAAATTGCTCATTTAATTTGTTTCTTTGTATGTTGTGAGGTTGGATGTTATTGAATGTAATAGAGTGTTGATATCAGCGATATGAGAAAAAAGGACAAACAGTCTTACCAAGAGGTATCGCGTTACCCAGTAACTGGGTTGTGGAGGTCAGATAGGCAGTCGCTCCATGTAAAACATTGGTATTCAGCTGCATCTGGTTAGACTGGAAGCTGACCCCAACATAGTTGGGAAAAGGTTAGGGAGATGATGATATGAGAAGAGAAGAAGGTTCATTAGGTACCGATGTTTTATTAACAAAATGCTTCTTTAATGCCACGAATTTTACGTGTATATTGTTATAATTTTTATCCCATCTGAAAGCTGGTGGAACAGTGGTGGCCCAGTGCTAACGGCCGCGATTTACAAGGTGTAGGTGTAGGTCTTGGGTTCGCACCATGACAGGCACTTTATGTAAATTATTTCATCACCAACCCGCACTGGGTCCGCGTGGTGGATAACGACCCACTCAATTTGGCCTGTGTCTCAGCAGTGGGGATATTATAGACTGATTATGCTGAAAGCTGGTCCTGATTGCCTGCCACTCATGCCCGATTAGATGGGGTTTTAAGGCAGACCGTGTTTCGTTGTTGGAATAACACTTGTGTCTGTCAATCGTTTGAAAAGGACAGACAACCTTCGGGTTTGAGATATCTTTATTTCCCATAAGAAAATTCACTTACATGAGAAATATTTAAAAAAACAAAAACATTATGATTTAACGGATAGTTTGGCAAAAAAAAACAAAAGAAACAATTGATACACACACAACATTCTAAAAATGTAAGGTAATCGCTAATAATTTAACTGCGCCAAAATGTAAACATACACGGAACGCGCCTTAGTAGAAGAAAAATTTAAAAAACACTGCTCCAATGTATAACTTCGTAATAATAATAACGAACTCGCAGCAATGCAAATATGTATTTAGCAAGTAACAAGGATTTCCGATAGTTGAACTTTACTTTTCAACACTATGTGACTACAATTTGGAAGCTATAAACCATTGAAACACTGGAGAACTCCCCCTTGGGAATCTCATGTGTATGGATCTCATTGTATGTCATAACCAATTTACTGAGACCTATAACTACTGATCATTTTTCCTTCCGTCGTCGACATCTATTGATCGCTAGGAGGGAGTGGGAGGTCATGTCATACTGGTGAATGTGTTTGCCATAGAATTGTCACACTTTACCCCGAAATGTGTAAAATATCAGTAAGTTGGGGCGCAGTTAATGGAGTATGGCAACAAACATTTGTCGTCACGTGCGCGCCATTTCAAAGGAATTGTACGATTAATGTGGTCTTTGTAAACTATGTTTGTAGGGGATGCACTCGCGAGGTCGGCATTGTATTTCAAGGTGGGAATTTGTGTGAAATTTTAAATTGGATAATGTTAAAAAATACAATAGACGTACATATATTTAGTAACCTATTCCGCTTAACTATTCTTCAAGAGATTTTTTACAGGGTTTTTTTTTTATGACTCTTGAAGAATAGTTAAGCGGAATAGGTTACCTACGTCAATTGTATTTTATAATGGATTTCCGCAAAGTCATGCCTGAATCAATGACTATTGGATAATGTTGTAATAGTCTCAAAAATGCATCAATATAAGTAGTGTGTTAATCCGTCATGCATTCAGACATACCTATAAGATGTTAAAAAAATAACTTTACAAACTTTGAGAGGGGCATTAGACCGTCGAACTGAATAACTTTTACGACGGGACGAACCTTGACATCGCGAAAAAAAAATCGGCTGTTCCATAAAGTTTAATACCTAATGTTCTCAACTGCGCACATTCATTATTCGGTCTATTTTCTGATCGTGGTCGTTTGTTACCAGTGTATAATAAAGCCATTCATTTGCGGCCACAATGGACATTACCATTAAATGATTGATATAGTTCGGTGATTGCGAATAATATCGATATTTTTGGCAATCATATTTCGTTTGGGAGTGAGATTAGACTTATTGTTCTGGTTAGAGACGTTGGCTTTAATGGTCTCAATTTGTTAATTTATACATACCTACTTAGAAACGGTATATATGTGAGGGGTTCAAGAATAATTTATCGATGTAAGCTCCAATAAAATCGCAAAATATTTACTAAAAACGGGGCGGATAACAAAACGTTATCGGACTAATCAGAAAAGCAACCTTTTTACTCTCATGAAGTTCAGGGAAACAGTTTTTAGGGTTCCGTACCTCAAAAGGAAAAAAAACGGAACCTCTATAGGATCACTCATATGTCTGTCTGTCTGTCTGTCCGTTTGTCATAGCCAATTTGCTCCGAATGTAATGGACCGATTAAGTCAAAAGGTACACACATATTATCTACTAGCTGCGCCCCGCGGTTTCACCCACGTAAGTCTCGATTCCGTGGGAATATCGGGATGAAAAGTATTCTATGTGTTAATCCAGGTTATAAACTATCTGTTTGCCAAATTTCATCCAAATCCATTCAGCCGTTTTTGCGTGATTGAGTAACAAACATCCAAACACACAAACTTTCACATTTATAATATTAGTAGGAAGAAGGATAGTAGGATTTCTGTGATCCAAATACGGACGTGTAACGTAAATAAATGAATTTTGAATATCCCCATATTCAAAATTCATTAATTTAATAATAAACTATAAAAATGTAAAAACTATAAAATGTCTCTTAATTCGGTTTGCCTATTGGCAAAGGCCTCCTCAAATGATTTCCAATGTTGGGCAAACCTTCTCTAGTTTGGTCCTGCTGTCAATTTTATTTCACCTTCCCATCTTGAACGTTGTCTTCGTCGTCTGCTTTTTCCATCCCCTGGGTACCATTCTGCGACTCTCTTCATCATTTTATCGCACACTTACATAATATCTTAATGTTATAATGATATGATCTGGGTTTATTTCTGCATTTCTTCTCAGGAATTAGTCAGGAAATTCTAGTGCTATAAATTGACCAAAACAATTGTGTAAAGTGTCTTAAAAGATTTATAATTAAATAAACATCATTTCATTTCACAATTCGCGGCATGTCCACATACACACGGCTACACATCAAGCTATACATTTCCAGTTGATGCTGATCTCGCATTGTATAGGATTTCCATACAAGCTTATACTGGAAATGTATAACTTGATGTGTAGCCGTGTGTACCAAACACTCCCGTTCGCTACCTAGTGATGCACCCTCACCAAAAACATATCGACATGTTGTGTGTGTCGAATTCCGAACATGTGCGTTGCAGTTCCAACCCTGATTGGCAGCAGCAGCACAATGCTATGATCGCACCCCATTTTTTTTTTGGGTATAAGCGAGAAATCGATGACCTATTTTTTATCGAAAAGTGTGCTAGGATTTTGTATTGTAATGTAAATATTTCGCTGCACGAAGGGACTGTTGTTTTGATAGAGTGGTGCAGTTTTTTGGCTTTCGATACAATGTAAATTGCATAGTCAGTCTTGCAGGTGGCTTTCTGTACCTAATGTTGTCCTTGAAGTGCTATCAGGCTTAGGTGAAATAGATGGTTATTATGTGAAAGCACGCGAGGTCGTTGGGCAGAATGTCGAACTATATTCCGGAGATATAGGTACACTGAAAGAATGCGATGCCTTTGTTTCAATATTGCAATTTTCATCGTTCACATACATAATTACTTATTAATTAAAGTCGCTTTACGTGTCTGCCTGTGTGACCGCGTTGTTCTTCTAAACTACGCAACGGATTTGGATGCGGTTTTTGCCATCATTTAGAAAATGTATTCCGGAAGGTTTATATATATAATTAAACTTATGTAGGCAGAAATCTCAAAGTTTTGACAATTTATAAAAACGTGCCAAGCAGGGACGGTTCGTTAGTTTTATTTTTACTATAAATAAATCTTTAAATAAGCGTAAATTTGTTATAAAAAGAAAACAGAAGCTCTAATAGGTCGTGTACACACTGCTACACATCAAGCTATACATTTCCAGTATAAGCTGACCTCGCATTGTATGGAAATCCTATAAATGCGAGATCAGCATAAACTGGAAATGTATAGCTTGATGTGTAGCCGTGTCTACACCCGCCCTAACTTGTTATAAGTATATATATATAAATATAATAATATAATATAATATAGTATAAATATATATAACTCAAAGGTGACTGACTGACTGACATAGTGATCTATCAACGCACAGCCCAAATCACTGGACGGATCGGGCTGAAATTTGGCATGCAGGTAGATGTTATGACGTAGGAATCCGCTAAGAAAGGATTTTGATTAATTCTACCCCCAAGGGGATAAAATAGGGGATGAAAGTTTGTATGAAACTTTGTCAATTTTTAACTGATCGAGCTGAGACTTTGCATGCATAAAGCTACTATGACGTAGGCATCCCCTAAGAAAGGATTTTGAGATGCGGGCTATATAATATTAGTAACTTTTCAGTTTAAAATATACGAATTTCTGTATGCTAGCGCCATCTACATTGAGTTATTTTGGAGAGAACTTTGAATTAACCATTTTTGTGCATAGTGCATAGATAATAAATATCTAGCGGATTATATTTGACGACTAGCTTTTTCCCGCGGCTTCGCTCGCGTTAAGAAGTATTATTATTAATTAGGTATAGTTTTTGCGGCTTTACTTTGTTTAATACTTTATAATAACACAACGCACTTCACAACGCGAGCGAAGCCGCGGGCAATAATATTATAAATGCGAAAGTAACTCTGTTTGCCTGTCTATCTGTCTGTCGCGCTTTTACGCCAAAACTACTGAACCGATTTAAATGAAATTTGGTACACAGGTAGTCTAGAGCCTGAAAAAGGACATAGGCTACTTTTTATCGACATACCACGCGGGCGGAGCCACGGGCGGAAGCTAGTATTACCTATATTAATTTCATGTATCTGCTCGACGTCCGTATGTCACCGCAGGGATCCAGCAGAATATCAGCGTCAGGTATATTCGCCTGACACATGCTGAGTTGGACTCCCATTTGATGCAACGTTGAGACGCACACCGCACTTTGTATTACTCGTTGTTTTTTAAAGTTTGTCATAGACAATATTGTCATCACTGTGTCTAGTTTAGTTTTCTTTTATTGTGTCTATTTTTTTTTTGTTTTTTATTCTTTTTGTAAATTGGCTAACCTTGTCTTTGTATGTTGTGTTGTCTTTTGTGTGCATCAAATAAATGTTTTATCTATCTATCTATCTATCTATCTATCTATCTATCTATCTATACTTCATTGGTGGTAACTTTGCAGCTTGATAACGCCACAGTAATTGGACGACAGAGAATATAGAGAAAACGAATTTTCCCAGATATGAGACCCCGTATATTGCAACTTTCATAGAAATCTTTAAAGCCATTTTCGAGAACGTGATTACAAATATTGCTCATTTAATAATATAGGATTGATTGTAACTTTGCAGCTTGCTAACTTATGTACCATAATGTAATTGTCCGGGAAACCATTTTACTAGTGGGGTTTCTAACGATAATTGGTTAACTGTCCCACCCTCAACATACCAAACGGCCATTACATTCGTATTATCATAGAATGTTTGATCCCACGCTGATTTTGGCAACGGTGAACATTAAATGTTGGTATCACATGTTTCTATCCCATACTGTATGCCGCACTCCAACTTTCTGGTTTATCTTTTGTCTGATCATTATATTAGTCCCAGGGCGACCGAGCTCTGCTCTGTTGAAAATTGAGAATGCTCATTTAATAGTATAGGATTGTTCAGACTAATTCCATGTATAGATGTACTATACATGGTATTAGTCTGATTAGACTCATGCCATGCTGCCATGACAGTACATACTTATTCCATGTTGCCATGTCATTATTCTAACGTAGCCATCTTGTTCTAAACTTTGTGCGACCGAGCTCTGCTCGGATGAAAATAAAAAAAACGAATTTTCAAAGATATGAGACCTAGCTAGATCGATTTTTCGCCCTCGTAAACCTCTATATTGCAACTTTCATCGAAATAGTTAGAGCCGTTTTCGAGAACATCATTACGAAATAAATATATAAATATTCTACAAATAATGCGTACTAATACTATAGGATCTTTCCCGCAAATAGTGGATTGTGTCCAGCAGTGTACGATTGCAAGCGAAATTAAATAGTCACAAAAGGTTTTTTTTTTTTAGGGTGGGAAATCATCCAATAACTTCTCCCGCTCTGGGCGGAGCGGAAGGGCGTGTCAGACTTTTACTGACTAAAACCCACCCGTGTTCCTTCATTTGCCTGTTGCCAAGGTCCCGGTATCCCTTTCGGACTTTCCCGCAACCCTGGCAGGCATCGGTCCTAGCGGACCCCGCCAATTGTGCTGACATCTCTTTGAGGCGCGCGTAGAACACGACGCGCCATCGACCCGGGCCTGGTCCTTATCGGACGGCGAGCTGCCCGTTGTTCGCCGTCCGCAAGCCCGCGCCTATGGTGGCCGGGAATCCGCCTGGGATGACCGACGCCCAGGGCGTCTCCAACGGCGGCGGTTAGGGGCGTGAGGGCGCAAACTTTGCCTTTCCCTCACGCGTTCCGCCTCCTCCTTCGCGAGCATTACTGCTTCGCAGAAGGAGGTGAAGGCTTCCCATGCCCTCTCGCTCCGTACCATGGCCTGGACCAGGGCCGGACACGAGAGGTCATTGCCGCCAATCGCCTCCGCGAGGACACGGCGGTTCTCCGCCCAAGCACATACCTCCACCAAATAGTCACAACGCTTGGCAGTAAAGTCCACCGTCCACCGCTACGTAGGATGTGCCCAGGGAAGATGTGCCGCGCTAGATGTGCGGTTTATTTGTTTGCCATTCACGCATTTGTGCGTAGCGTGACCGTGGGTGCCTATAACAATGGACCATCCCATCTATATTTTCATGCAAAGTCAAGTTTAGTACACGTGCGTAGCTTAGCAGCTGTAAGATCTGAGGAGCGACGCCTTGGTGCTTTACCTACCCTATAAATATTGTTGTTGTTATATTGTTGCCAAAATATTGGAAGGAATATACAACGGAAAAATTAAGAAGTAAGTTAAAAAGCCTTCTTTTAGAAAAAAACTATTATAGCACTGACGAATTTCTAAATGATAAATCAATCTAATTTGTGTATTCTTAATTAATTTGACATTGACTAATTTTTATTATCTATTATGAGTTGATTTGATGACACAATTCTGTAGGACATTTTAATTTCTAAATTCGAATTTGGAATTGTAATTATTTGAATGGATAAATTTATAATTATTTGATGTTTATGTAACCTAGCTAATAACCTACCTATTTATGTTTGTACGCTGACAAGGCAAAATATGACTGCAATATAATTTAATTGTAACATCTTGCATGCCATGTGTGTGTATACTCATGTTTTGGACAAATAAATGATCTTATCTTATCTTATAACATAATATCAAAGGCGTATTTTGTTTAACTCACTTGCAGATAATGTAAGTTAATAACTATGTAACCAGTTATAACCAACTTGCAACCATTGGTGTTTAAATATAAGTACTAAGATCGATAATTTCATCTCAATATAATTTCGAGCATGTAAAATACCAAAACAAAAAGTTAATCAACTCTAACAAAACCGCGAGCCAGTACCTACACAGATATATAGCTGGTTATTTTCTATATTGATTGAACTGATACGTAATCCCCGAGCATGGACCATTAATCTATCAGGGGTATCTCTCCGCAGCGAATCTGTCGATGAGATTAATTTTGCAAAGCCGATTTGGTTTCTGATAACAGAAAGATTATAATTAGATACAGGGATGTTGTAGCGAAGTTAAAATTATTTTGTGTATGTATGTATATAATAATAATATGTACTTACGTGGGTACTTACTCTACTCTGACCACGTGTGCGATCGCTTGCTTAAGGACAAAGCGATCGATCGCGTAGTAGCGTTTTAATGTCACTCATTTGTTCGGTGAACCTAACGGCGGCGCGACGACACGTTCTGGCGCGCCGAAAACAAAAACGCGACGACAATCGCGTGTTCGCGCGACGATCGTTTTGGTTAGGACTTGGCCGGTAGAAGTTGATACGTGTGTAAAATTAGTGGCATTCTCTTATCTAGTCAGATACCCAGAGGTTATCACACCAATTTTAAAATAATTTACAAGATTACCCACTAGAATAATAAAATACAAATATTTTCTTTATTCTGAAGTCCTAAATCCACAACAGTAAAAAGCCGCAACGATACTTTAAACAGTTTTAAAAGTAAAGGAAATGTTTTATGTCTTCATTTCAAGCTTGCCAAAACACAGACAGTAATTTGTCTGTAATTTGGATTTTATGTTAAAACTTAGCAAATTGCTGTTGTTAAACGGTGGAACATAAAAATTTAATATAATGAATTGGCTGCACGAATGCTAATTTTATGTGCGAAGACAACTTTTTAAATTTTTTCATATTATCAGTAAATAAAAGTAATAATTCAATTTGACTACTTACAGTTTCTGGCAAAAAAATAGACATAATATGCATCTTTTCTGCTAAAACTTCTTGTAAATGACGCTGGAGCCGCACCGGCGCCCGACCACAAGATGAAAAAAAAATCAGAATATCTCATAATTAGTATAGTGCCGATGGGGCGGCGGCGGCGGTGCGTCTGCGGTGCGGTGCAAAGGTGATATTAATTCAAACACACAAACATGCGGTCCGACGCCGCCGCCGCCGTTGCGGCTCCGGCGTCATGTACAGTCACGAGCACCAATATGTGTACACTTAAAAACTTTTAAAAGTGATTTTCTCCTACTGTATTGATTGTATTTTTATGATATAACGAACTTAGTATTTTGGAACCCCTATTATTATGAAATAGGTATCATCTCGAAGTTACAATCGTAATTCCACGAGAAAATCGTTATTGAATTTTGCTGAGTGTATACATATTTTCGCTCGTGACTGTACAGGACACCTAAGAGTCTCGTTAAAAAGAACTAGAAGGTACAACAACAGAATATCCTTGTGCAGTACCAGTCTGTTATTAACAAAAAAAAACCGTGATTGTTGATTTCCTTTCCGACAACTTATTACAAATGGTAATCTAGTTTCAACTTTCTAGCTTTGTTCAAGGCAGCTTCAAAAGAAACCGGCCTCACGTCACTGTTGACAGCGCTCTGTCTTGGTTTTTTATTTGGTTTGAGGTATCTTGTAGTAAAATCCTGATTAATGACTTAGGTAAACATTAGTTGCTACGATAACTTGGGTAGAATCCGAATTTGAATGAAAATTATCTTTCAAATTCGCCTCCAACCCGTCAGATTTATTTAGAAGTATTTTTGAATTTTTAACCCTCCAGTTTTTTTAATTATTACTATCACTCACTATTCTAGGTAATATTATTATAACAAGACTTTTCACATAGGTATTCTAAACACCATCTTATAAATTTATTTTGAACACGTTTAAAGTTTATTTCTCTCACAGGACCGGTCCAACATAACAAGATTTGATGTGCCTTTCTTGAAATGTCTAGGTCACAATATCGAAGATATTTTCCTAAAAAACGTACGCAGTGCGGTACAGAAAATTGACGCAGGTATGTAAACTATATAATATGAAGGTGTCCGACAAAATAAAAAACCAATACAGATCGCTGTCAATAGTGACGGGAGGCTGGATCTTTAAACATGTGTGCACTTAGTGAGGTGTAGTTTGATTGTAAATGTGTGCGTGTGAGCGTGTATGCACGGAGCGGAGTTGTAGTTTTGACATGTTTCACTGTATTGTTTGCAGCGCTCTGTCTTGGTTTTGATTTGGTCTGAGGCCGATAGTATAACCTATTTACAGAATAAACACAAATGCACACATGTTTACGAAACCTGCCTCACGGCACTGTTGACAGCGCTCTTTCTAGGTTGTTTTTATTTGATCTGAGGTATAGTAGAAGAAAGAAACAGGTAGCCCTATTTTTTTTTTCTTTTTTTTTTTTGAGTTTGGGAAATCATCCAGTGACTTCTCCCGATCTGGGCGGAGCGGAAGGGCGTGTGAGACTTTTACTGACTAAAACCCACCCGTGTTCCTTCAGTTACCTATTGCCAAGGTCCCGGTATCCCTTTCGGACTTTCCCGCAACCCTGGCAGCGACTGTCAGCACCGTTGTCTGAAATTTTGCAATTTTATTTTTTTACGTTCAAGTTGATCGCATTTACTTGGCTATTTAGTAGTCTTAAGACCCCAAAATAGGAATCACTTGAGGTTATATATTCACAGGCAAAATCATTATATTTAGTGTTCAGTAATATTTTTAGGAAAGCAAAGTGGAATTGTCTGAGATTCGGTTAATTACATGCCATTCGTTAATTCCCTATCAACGTTCTAATACCCTAATTCAGCCAATTCAGCTTATCTATAGGTACCAGCCTAGTACGAGTTAGATACAGGGCCAATAACTCACGAGGCCTCCTTATCGACCGCCTTCAGAATAGGCTCTTGACACGAGATGATTTGCTTGAAAGATTAACCGTATCCAATACCAGAGCGGCAATTCCCGTAATTTTTAAGAACGTTCGCATTCGCATCTCATTCGCGATCCGTCAAAATTACTATCAATTTACCAACATTTTTGGTACAAGTTTGGCAGATTGCGACTTGAATGCGAACGTTTTTTAAGCGAGACAATTCCACTTTGCACCATCAATTTGTCCCACTCCAGTCTTGTCGTAAACTCCGGCTCCGCGGAGCCCTAGGTCTCCAAGGAGCTGGAGCACACTTTGAGTATGGCTGACCTACAGTAAATACCCACCTACATTCTCATATACCACATCTGACCCTTTTAGTTCTAAATTCAGGTAGACAAGGCTGTCTTAAATTGTTAAGCAGGTTGTATATCATCGTGAGTGAAATATGTACTACGAGCCAGCTCAATCCCCCCCCCCTCCGCTTTCCTCTTTAAGCCCCCTACAAACTGTGACGGGAACCGGACTCTGCTTAGGTATTGAAGAACTCTATTGACTACCAAAATTATTCCTTACAATATTATAATTTTTACTGAAAATGGAATTCTAAATTCTAGTCTAAGATATTTAGTTTGGAAGAAAAAAAGATTTTGATTCGTAGTGGCACATTTATTATGGAAAGTTTGTCGCAAGTTCATTATGTCTACGGCGTAGGCCTGATTTGCTACGAAAAGCTACGAAAGCCTACGCAAATTCTACGAATCGCTACGCCACTGTTAATATTGCAAAATTATGTTGTCATTTGGGTATCATGTTGTCAGATTTTCCTCCAATATCTCTAGGGCAATAAAGCCAATCCCTTTTGAATTTTCATATCTGGGTTAATGTTTTTCATTCTTCAATAATCCCTGTGTGTAACTTCAGTACCTATACATATTATATAGGTTTGGCGCAGACCAACAGAAGATTTTTAAAGTGATTCCGCTGTCATATTTTGGGTGGTTTAAAAACAGAAGTATTACCCAACTTTATCTCAGTAATTGATCGTAAAACGTCTGTTTGCACACTTAACTTTCCTCAGAGTTTATTATAAATAACTTTCGCTGTAAAATTTTCAGCGTCTGAAATAAACTTGCATTGAAATAAACCGCAATGCGCATAGTATAACGGTTTCTAGCTTAGGGTTGTATGAATATATAAAATATAATATAAATAATTTTGTATGCTATGTTTCGACATAGCATACAAAATCGGTTCATAATAAAATCGGTGTCTTTTTTTTTTTTTTTGAGGGTGGGAAATCATCCAATGACTTCTCCCGCTCTGGGCGGAGCGGAAGGGCGTGTCAGACTTTTACTGACTAAAACCCACCCGTGTTCCTTCATTTGCCTGTTGCCAAGGTCCCGGTATCCCTTTCGGACTTTCCCGCAACCCTGGCAGGCATCGGTCCTATTGGACCCCGTCAATTTTGCTGACATCTCTTTGAGGCGCGCGTGGAACACGACGCACCATCGACCCGGGTCTGGTCCTTATCGGACGGCGAGCTGCCCGTTGCTCGCCGTCCGCAAGCCCGCGCCTATGGTGGCCGGAAATCCGCCTGGGATTCCCGACGCCCAGGGCGTCTCCAACGGCGGCGGTTAGGGGCGTGAGGGCGCAAACTTTGCCTTTCCCTCACGCGTTCCGCCTCCTCCTTCGCGAGCATTACTGCTTCGCAGAAGGAGGTGACGGCTTCCCATGCCCTCTCGCTCCGTACCATGGCCTGAACCAGGGCCGGACGCGAGAGGTCACTGCCGCCAATCGCCTCCGCGAGGACACGGCGGTGCTCCGCCCAAGCAGGGCACACCTCAACCGTATGCTCCACCGTGTCCTCCGGGCGATCCACACAGCGGTGACACCCGGGCGTTTCCTCCCGCCTAATCCTACACAGGTACCTCCCGAAGCTGCCATGTCCGGTGAGGACCTGTGTCAGGCGGAAGATGAGGACGCCGTGGCGCCTCTATAGCCACTCCTCAAAGAGGGGACTTATCGCCGCTATTGTGGCGTGCGTGTAAATCGGTGTCTTAGCTTTTCAATTTTCGTTTTTTGCCACCGACTTCCGAAATTAAAGTTATTTTTCACTTTTTTTGTTTTTTCTGGAAGTCGATAGTTTTTTTTTTTGTAAAAAGTTTTTATTTTCCACACAAATTCGACTACCAGTACCTGCTATGTAAATCACAGTAACGGAGTCAAATAAAATGTCATCTACATAGACTAAGTGGGAAAAATACGTAATTATTGAAGCTAACTCAAAAACTACGCAAACAAGGTTAATATGCGGGAAAGTCCGAAAAGGATACCGGGACCTTGGCAACAGGCAACTGAAGGAACACGGGTGGGTTTTAGTCAGTAAAAGTCTGACACGGCCTTCCGCTCCGGCCAGAGCAGGAGAAGTCATTTGATGATTTCCCACACACAAAAAAAAAAGCCAAGTTAATAAAATTTATATGGAACCACGTCGGATATATGACCTACCAAACAGAAAAAGAATCATCAAAATCGATTCATAATTGGCGGAGTAATCGCGTAACATACACGCAAAAAATATTACAGATTTTTCATGAAATAAAAGAAATTAATGTAAAACGAGCGTCACTTTAAAAGGTTTATTATAAATTAGTTCTTGCCGGTGGCTTCGCCCGCGTGGTTACGGGATATAAACTATCTTTTCTGTTAATCCAGGTTGCCAGGTGCCAAAATTCATCCAAATACGTTCAACCGTTTGTGCGTGTTTGAGTACCAAATATACAAACTTTCTCATTTTGTTATTCGAAGGATGTCAAATGTCATGCTACGGAAATGTCTAAGAAATTGGAGTTAAAACTGTTTCAATTATCCGATGGAATACAATTGGAAACACATTCAGGATCTCGTTGCTTACAAAATAAAAAGTAACAAAGGCAAGTAATCAAGTCACTCAAGAAACCACATGATGTTCAATAAATATATGGAAATATATTTATAACAAGACGTTTGTTGCCCCTAGGCAGTCGACGTCAGAGGGGCACAAGTTCAAGGGCGTTTTTGCCGTCTGCCGGCAGTGGGGCGAAACGATATCATAATAAAGAATGTAGCTACATATGTGTTACTTTACTTTCTTTTTCGTGTGGTTAGTAAATAACCTGGTGTCAGAGTTTTTGAGCCGCCAATGGGTCTCTGACTAGGCTCCACATGCCGTCGAGAAATATCTCTCAGGCATCGTTTACTCACGATATTTTCCTTCAACAACTGTCAAAATGTGAGGGTGCACCTCTGCCTAACCCTTCGGGGAATAGCAGGCGTGATGTTATGTTATTTCAATGACGATCAGTAATGAATTTTTTAACTTCCATAAAATAGAAATGAAACCCGAGAAAACAATATAAGTACGGTTTAATTTAATACCCTGATAAACATGGACACAATACAACAGAAATTGTAGTAATTACGTGTAGTTTATGTTAGTAGAGGCGGTCAAAAGAGCTCTTTGTTGGGCGGTTTTGGGCGGCATTGGGCGGCCGGGACGCGTTACCATAACATTAAATTACAAGAACATTATACGACGTGTTTTTTTTAACTCCCATAACTGTATGGTATTAATGAGACCAGGGCAAATAATCAACTGACATAGAAATTATTTTTCAATTTGTGTTTTTTTTAAGATAGGTACTTTTTACTTTTTTCACGTGCGTAGTGTTCTACGTAAATAATCATGACTTTATCGAATAATTTTAGAATAAAAAATGAAAAAAAATAAACATGGCAGTTGATTCTTTGATATGGACTGGGGGCCTAAAACGGCCACATTAGCAATTCCTCTAAAAGCAATTAATTTCCTGTATTTCCAGCTGTCATTTAATCTGATTTGACACAAAAGCAATTCATAATTGTGTAGACCACATTTTATGAATCTCCTTAGAAAACTGTCAAACAGATGAATTGTTTCGTAATATGAATCGCACGCAGATCATATTATGTCAGTTTGTGACATTTTATTATTTTCATAATATGATTCGGCCAAAGCGACTGTTTTAAGCCATCTGGTCATTAATACCATAGAGGATTTAAAAAAAAACACGTTGCATACAGGGTGGCCCATTTATAGTAGTCCAATTTTTTTTTTGTGTCTAGGACATACCTTGTATTAACCTAAACCCAAATTAAGTTCCGCGAAAATCAGAAGTTAAAATTATCTCTTCTTTAGTCATAATTTATTTATTTTTATTTATTTATTTTAATCATTTACAACTATCATTACACGTACAACCCAATGCAATAGTGAAGCAGACTTAATAATAACAACTTATTTTCTAAAACTTATTACATTTAATGTTATCCTTGTGAATTCACTCAGTGTACAAGCAAAAAAATAAACCTCTGTAGACTGAAAGTGATTGCACTAAATCTACACAGCAGTCGACCCGTGCGGCTGCTGCTAAAGGTCATGTAAAATATAACTTACTGAGACAGGTTATTAGAACATCGCTTAAGCCCATTTTATTAAACGATAAATTACTGGGTTGGCGGCGCCCTACTAACCTGCGTGAAAAATATTAAATATAATATGTAAGGTAGCATTGAGAGGATTTTGCGCAAAATTTATAAGTAAGTACTTATACTCCATTTGAAATAAGATTAGACATTTAAACAAACCTTTTTACAGTCCTTTCAACCGATTTTGACTTCTATACCGTAGGCATAAGAATGGCCTTACAAGAAAAAAGGTTACACAATACCAACTGTCTACTGCAGCTGCCATTTGTCATACCACCAACGCAATAAAAGTCAAAATCGGTTGAACGGACTGTAAAAAAGGTTAATTTATATGTCTAATCTTATTTCAAATGGAGCATAGGTTAAAAGAAGTTTTGTGGTTTCTTCTATATATGGACTAAGTGCGGAAACCAAACCCCTAAGATAAAGTCAAAGTCAAAGTCAAATAATTTATTTCAAATAGGCACTTAAAAGGCACTTTTGAACGTCAATGAAAAACAAAGCAATAGAATTGATTCTAGTTGCCCATTCCAAAAGGTAGCTTTCGTATGGAGAAGAATGGGAAAGAAACTCCACCATTACTCTTTTAAAAAATGTTTTACAATATTTTGTATACATGAATATATTATATATTTTGTATACATAAGGGGTTTGGTTTCCGCACTTAGTCCCTAAAGTAGACCATTGTGCGTAGGACATGGCGGCCGTCTGTGGTTATTCCAACCAGCCCACCTCCCTCCAGAAGTTACTGAAATCTTCTGAGGGCCTAGACAAGTGACAATCGCTTCGAAAGCCTTGCGTATTTCTACAACGACTTTCAACAGGATTGACATAAGCTTTTCGATAGCTTATGTCAATCCTATACATTTTTGCCTTTTCCATCATCGTTATCGCTGATAGAATGTCACTTTGTCTAGGGCCTTTGGTCTGTACAGAACATCTGGGTTCGATTATGCTTGAAATTAAAAAGATTTTTTCATTTAGAAGAGAATATTTGTTCATTGTTACTTATGTTATTACAACACATTCATTATTAACGACACTGTGAATTCAGGTAAACAAAGGTAACTTTTTAACGGATTCAGATCATTAATTTAGTTACCTTCTAGGTCCCTAGGTAAATGGCTTTGCCTAGTAAAAGGCACCTTTACTTGTCAGTTACAAAATTATATTTCATTCTGTTACAAATAGACTTTTTTACTAGCTCATATTAAAAGAATATACTTACTTATTCAAGATATGAATATTCAACATTTTCATGGCAGTAATTCTTTGAAAAACCCGGCACCGTCGCCCGTATAAAATAACATACCAAATGAAAAATTCGTGAAGTAACGACAGTCTTGTTACCAGTGAGTGATGGCGGGTTAATGTCTTTAGCCTCGTTATACGCCTTGATGGTTTAACGTTTTATATACGACATCTACGGCACAAAATATCCTTACATATTATGTAAAAAAAGTCGTCCGCCGCGTCTGTCTGTCGTCCTGTACGCGATAAACTCAAAAACGACTGCACCGATTTTCATGCGGTTTTCACCAATGGATAGACTGGTTCTCCAGTAAGGATAATAACTGACATCCACGCAGGCAAAGTCGCGGGCATCAGCTAGTTGAAAATGAAAGTATTTTGTTGAATAGTTGTATGTCATTATCAGCCTAAAGCAGTCCACTGCTGGACATAGGCCTCTCCAATTGCACGCCATTCAGCTCGGTTCTCGGCAACTCTCATCCAGCTGCTGCCAGCCACCCTGCGAAGATCGTCGCTCCACCTAGCCTGAGGGCGTCCTACCTTACGTTTGCCGATTCGCGGTCTCCACTCAAGAACACGTCTACCCCATCGATCATTGGTTATACGGCTATGTAGCTTCTTGAATTGATGGGCCTGGTGTTTTTTTTTTATCTTCAGTAGAAATTGATACCTTACAGGTTAACCAAAAGCTAAATAAAACATCTTTACCACATACCAAAGTTTCGTTGAGGAAAATCGTAAAAAAAAAGAAGCAACAGGCGTACAACTTTCGGCCCCGTTTATTTTCTCGTAAATTTTATTTTATAGCTAAAACATTTTGATCATTACATAGCAGTCGACATTGCGACAATTTTATGTGTGTTTTTCGTATAATTATGTAGATTGACTGAGTTTGTTTCTTTAGTTTATAGAAAATAAGTCATAAAAGATAAGAAAGAAAATAACATAACATCACGCCTGTATCCTCCGAAGGGTAAGGCAAAGGGGCACCTATAGTAAGTACACCCACATTTCGTAAGTCCCACGTAATAGGGGGCGAGCCTATTGCCATCAACCGGGCACAAATCCAGACTACGGGCTGCTACTGATAAATTCCAGATGGAACCCAATATCACTTTGCCCGACCCGGGAATCGAACCCATGCTCAGCAGTAGCGCTTGTGACCACTAGACCAACGAGACTGTCAATAGATATGAATAAGATTTTGAATTTAAGTGGGATGCGCTAAGGTAGCCCGCGAAATTCAAATTTTCTTACGTTTTTTGCAATTTGCAGGTCAGTATCAGATTGTATGTTGATCTAAATATGATTAGCGGCCGTAACAAATATGGGTTTACAGAAATATAAGCGTAAGAATCAGCAATACAACTCTCTAAGTTCATGAAAGTGCCAAATGTCATGATTTCATGAAATAGTCATTCAATGCACTTACATGAACTGAACATGAACAACTTATATTTAGATCATCATACAACCTGACACTGACCTGCAAATTGCAAAAAACTTAAGAAAATTTGAATTTCGTGGCTACCTTTGCGGGGCACGCACGTTAATGAATAAGAATTTGGGATGTCGTTTTTCCGGCGCTCTCTAGACTTTGCTTTGCCTTAAGTAAAAGGCATACTTAAAGTAAAGCCGGATTTAAGATTTCGCAACTAGTTTCGTAATGTAAATCCGGCTTTAGTTATTTATGCTATGCTATGTTTAAAACTGTCAGTTTTCAATTCTATATAGAAAAACAATTAAATACTTACCCTCTTTCTGGGGCAGTCGAGTAAATGTTCATAAAACATTAACTTTTGCTTTATTGTATTGAGTGGCATGCTCATTTTTATTTCCTGCAATTTTCAGGTCAACGGCCGCTCGCTTCGTCATTATTATAGATTACGGGAACTCGTTTCCGACAATTGTGTTTTATTTGCATGTTTATATGCAAATTACTAGTTGCTGCACTAGTAATTTATATGCAACTGCTACATGCTATTTCATTTGCTAACACGGATGGTAAGGAGCTCCGTAACCGTAACCGAAACTATCGGATATCCGAAATAAAAATCGAACCGTAACCGAATCCAATATAAAAGTTTCGCATTTAGGATATGGGCGGAGTCTAAATGTGACACGTTATGACAGGTTTTTCTGCCCGGCCGAGCTACTGCACCGCGCGAGTCACTTGCATGTTTTTTTTATTTGTTATAATATGTGTTAATTTTACAATTTAAAAAAAATCTAATAGAACGCAGAAAGCGATAAGGCCGCTCATTGTATGTTTTGTAGTGTTAAATTTATTTATTTTCGCTATGTATTTTCTGGTGTACAATAAAGTATATATAAATAAATACTTATCTGTAACGGAAACTAACGGATAATCCGAAATAATTTAATATCCTCGTCTACCATCGAGGCAGCACGTTTCTAAACCCAACCAGGCAATCCAAAAATTGTACTGTTGAAATGAACTTGTGCTACAAATGACTAATTACTGCTTTGATATGAGTATCAAGAGACTGTTTTAAATCCAGAGATTTTTATGAAATCCAATCTGTATGCAGCAAATGAGAAATCTCTACATAATTAATAAAACACAGATTCCGACTGCGTCCCGTACGTTACGGTTAATTATATAAAAACGTTATTACATACGTATTACTATACGATTCATATTACTCTAGCTTTGGCCCGCGGCTACGCCCACGTGAAGGTCGGATATTATGCCACGGGAACATACTACCGGGATAAAAACTCCTTTGCCGTAAACCAGGTCATGGTCTACCTGTGTGCCAAATTTCATCGAAATCTGTTCAGTCGTATAGGCGTGAAAAGGTAATAGACAGACTGTTTTACTTTCGCATTTACAATTTTAATTTTTAATTATGGGTAATCGAAATACCTACCTACCCAAAAAATATAAGTGGGCCAGTCAGTCCGAAACTTTGACAACCAGTCTTACCAAGGGGTATCGTATTACCCAGTATCTGGGTTGTGGAGGTCCGTTATACAGTCGCTCCATATAAAATACTGGTATTCAGCTGCATCCGGTAAGACTGGAAGCCGACCCAAATATTGTTGAGAAAAGGCTAGGCAGATTGATTGACGAACCCGAACACTCAGCAATTATTTTTACTAACACTGCCCAATTTCTCTCTTTCCAGACACATTATCAGTCCACTACTGCAACAGGGAGGTGCAGGTGGCCGAGGTGGGTGAGGAGAGCGAGGGTTACATCCGTACCCCAGGGTACCCACACTTTTACGTCGGCGACGAGTGCGGCTGGCGACTGAGAGTTAGCCCCGAGCAAAGGGTTAGGGTCACACTCATGGATGTCAGCTTGAGAAGTAAGTCCTCCTGCCGGTATATTATGTAAAAATCTCATTGTGAAAAGTTTGAAGTGAGTTGTCATTCAATCTGATGCTAGGGATTGACATTATTGATAGCTCACTTCATCAAAGTTTTCACGTTGAGATTTGTACACAATATAGGGTGTTTGGCGCATGGACCGACACAATTTTTTGGGGAGTTGGGAGGGTCATTTGCGAGGTTTCACTCAAAGACCCCATGTCCTAAGTGTCACGGTTATTAAGATATGATTTTTTTTAGTTTTTTTTGTCAAAATTACTCGGAATCTCGCCTTTAAATCGTCATTACTTTTTTTTTTGTTATTGTACGTCGGCTTATGTTTAGGCGCCTTTCTGGGTCACTGAATCGCTGGCGATTTAGTTTTAAACATGTTAAGACGTTAACTCTGACAGTAACAATTGTACTTTTAACTGACAGTTATAATTTGATATTGCCTGGAAGCGGGTGGTATTAAATTGGAAGAAGCTTAGAGGTGAGAATACTGAATTTGGTATTGTTATTTCATTTATTTGGGATTGTTTGTAGTTTGTACTTAGATGTTACCAATATTTTAGATGAATACTACTTCTACACATTTTGTCAAGAATATTGGGATGAGTGGTATACAAATGCACCCAACTGTTTACAATACTATAAATCTTTGATTCTGTTCACTCCGGCTGGCGATGGCGGGTTCGAATCGCAACCGGAGTTGATTTTGTGAACATCGGTGGCAAAAATGAAAATACTGATGAATTCACTTGATATCTTGATTTATTTGAACAATGATGTGTGATGAACTGATGAGTAATTCCACAATGACTGATTATGAATTTTTACACTGATTTAATGAGAGCTCCGTTGATTGAAACACGGTTTCTTCTTTCTGACCATGGAGTACTACCATAGACTATAAAAATTCTATTGACAAATGTTGCTAGCAATGAACTAACTTTTTATATAAAAATACGGATAAAATATTATGATCATTAAAATGCAAAACATGTTAATTTGCTTTAACAGATTCCCTTTTATTTATCATCCCATTTTCCTTCTCCACAGGTATAGGGCCCTTCGAAAACCGCTGTATAGACTACGTGACAGTCCAAGACCAGAATGGAGTTGCCCTTCTATCTTCCTGTGAGCAAGTGGAACTTCCTCTGAGGCTCACCTCCGTTACCAATGTGGTTGATGTTACGGTGGAAGCTAAATCTAAAGGCGCTTACCCCAAAAGAGGGGTGCTGCTGCATTATAAAAGTAAGACATTGTAATTACTTGCTCATAAAGAAGTATTGATAAATTTGGGATATTGCGAGCGTCTTGTCGTCTTGTCATGTATAAAACGAATGGTATTAATTTTTGAGACATCAAGCGCCAATAATTGCTAGCAAAATTTCTTGCAAACTGTAAAACATTTATCAGCGCCATCTAACGAAACTCTTTCACACCAACAGGTATAGGTTGTGTTACTCTACTACCGCCATCTAACGGCTACCTCGTGTACCGCAACGAGGACGTGGCCCACTACATGTGCAACGTGAACTTTGTTTTCGTCGATACGCGACAGAGGGCGCGCTTAATATGGTGCTACGACGACAATAGATGGAACGACTCGGTGCCTTTGTGTATTGGTGAGTTTTTTCATATCAATCATCGTAGTTTTATTTTTGGACGGGAAGTTCAAAGTCTATTGAATATCAAGGAATTGATGTAAATGAAATAAACTGAATGAAATTATTTATGAACTAGATATAGTACCTACTTACACTAGTTCTTAAGTTAGAGATAAGGATAATAAGGGGGAAGGTATGTTTGATTCTGTAGGGGTTGCTAATCTTGAAGACGCTGTTAATTATTCACCTTTGCATCAATTGGTTATCAAGATGATCGCTCCATGCCTTATTGTCAGCGAACTAACGAAAGTTCTTATGAAGTAAAATAATGCAAATTAATGCTTATAAATAAGCTTTTTCATGTTTAGCGAGCTTTCATAAAAAATGTTTTTAGCAAGAAATATACCATAAATCAGTATGGAAGAACTTCCTATAGCCTTGCCAATCTTGCCATAACGCAGATAGCTCATAAAATATCATGGCGTAGGACAAAACTTGTCGATAACAATAAACGCTCCCCATAAAAACTTCTTTGAATCATTTCAAAGTCTTCGTGGGGAAGCGTGGCACATGCGCGAATTCTCCATCTTTTCTCCCTTTCATACAACCCATAACACATAAGAGCAAACGAGACAGGAACATTCACTTCAGGTAGGCCACGATTATTTACATTATAAACTTACATGTGAACTTTTGACTTTAATGCAAAGGCGATAAAGATCAATTTTGATTGATGTGTATTGTTATTATTTTCATCGTCAAGTAAAGGGCTTCTCCACAATTCCACATCACTTCAGTGATCAGTCGCTCGCGTTCCAGTAAATAGGATATTCGGTCTTCGGTCGCCGTCGAGTGCGTTCGGCAAGTTCGAAATACGAATATTGTCATTTCTCGTGCCGAGGGAAACACGTGTTTTCTGCCAAAGTGAGTTTATAATATTTCTTGTGTTTATTTACTAGAAATATTGAAATAGATGTGATTACTGTGTGTTTTAGTTTTATTATAATTTTTCAGTGATTGTTGTGGAGTTTTCAGTAAAGTCGCGGTAAGCTAATGTGGGGATATTTGGTTAGGTTTAACGTGGAATTGGTCGATGAAAAATAAGTATTTTTAAATTAATGTATATTTTATTTTATTTATTTTTCAACTTGCATCTATCATTATCAGGGTAACCTATTGCGACAGTGTAGGTTCCTATCTAAACTCTTATCGTAACTTATTAATATTATTTTATCTTTTAATGTATTATTCAATATTGCAATATTATTGCTGCTACACAATTTGACAAATATTACAAGTAAATTAATGCCGTTTTTTCTCTTAAAACCACGGTAGAGTCAGCTCATTAGTATTTCCCTCCAAAACTCACGATTTTTACAAACTTCAAAGGTTATGGATAATTATAACATTGTGCTTTCATAGCTAGGTACATGTATATTAATAACTATCGCTTCCAAATAAGTGAGTAGGAATGTGTGCGGAAATCCGATTCGAATATTTTATCAATTGCACACACGTGTCGTAACCTTTTTGTCATAGTAACTCATTCAAGGAAGTTAATGCGCGTTTAATTAATACGTAATTATATTTCCTAAAACTATTATAAATACGAAAGTTTGTGAGGATGGATGGAGGGATGGATGGATGGACAAGGTGGTATTCACGGTCAGTCCATGTCGCGCCAAACGGCGTGATGTTCATCCAAAAGATCGTGAATACAATAATTTAGTCACTATAGCTAGTCAAAGATTGGCAAAATACATAGTAGGCTCATCCTAACTTAATATTATAAATGCGAAAGTGAGTTTTGTTGTTTGTTACTTTTTCACGCTAAAACGGCCGAACAGATTTGGATGAAATTTGGCACATGGGTACACCATTACCTGGATTAGGACATAGGCTACTTTTCAACCTGGATCGCAGAAGAAGTTGCGGGTAACAGCTAGTATATCCTACTAATATTATAAATGTGAAAGTTTGTGTGTTTGGATGTTTGTTATTCAATCACGCAAAAACGGCTGAATGGATTTGGATGAAATTTGGCAAACAGATAGTTTATAACCTGGATTAACACATAGGATACTTTTTATCCCGATATTCCCACGGGATCGAGACTTACGCGGGCGAAACCGCGGGGCGCAGCTAGTAATATTATAAATGCGAAAGTGTGTTTGTTTGTATCTTTGACAGTCGTTACGGGTCGTCAGAAACCAGAAAGTCTGACAACCAGTCTTACTAAGGCGTATCGTATTACCCAGTTACTGGGTTGTGGAGGTCAGATAGGCAGTCGCTTCATAGAAAATACTGGTATCAGCTGCATCCGGTTAGACTGGAAGCCGACTCCAACATAGTTGGGAAAAGGCTAGGCAGATTGTTTGAAGTGTATAAAACAAGAGAGAGGAACGAATTATTTCATGGTTATGTGGGAATTAAGTTACATTTGAAGCCATTTGGCCTAACCTAGGTCAAACACAAACCATTCAGGTACTTGAATTTTATTGTCAAAGCAATCAATTACTCAGAAAGTTGGAGCTAGTTGCCCATTCCAAAGTATAGTAGGTTCCGACAGAGAAGAACGGGCAAGAAACTCCACGGACACTTTTTTAAATTACATTGTTACCAATACTTATATAAGTAACGTCATTAATATTGAATTTCTAATATATATATTTGTTTGTTTTGTATTTGTTTTTATTTTTTAAGTGAGAACGCATGTATAAAGACGGGTCTGAAGCCGACTCAGCGTCCTTGTGTCTGAAAATAACAACATATAATCTACCTACTGTCTATGTCGATAATAGTCATTGGTGCCAATTCTGTAGTTCACAAACTAAAATTTTAAGTTCAATTCATCTTTTTCTTTCTATTTCATTAAGAAAAGGACAGAAGATAAATTATAGTTTAGTCCTGTCAAATTAATCTGTGACTTTACACAATTGAGTCTGGGACTCAATTGTGTAAAGTCTGTCTAGCGTATCGTATGCGTCAGCCCCGAGGCGTACCTACCCGCAGTCTTTTATTTACACACTAGCTTCCGCCCGCGGCTTCGCCCGCGTGGTATGTCGATAAAAAGTAGCCTATGTCCTTTCTCAGGCTCTAGACTATCTGTGTACCAAATTTCATTTAAATCGGTTCTGTGGTTTTTGTATGAAAGCGCGACAAACAGAAAGACAGACAGACAGAGTTACTTTCGCATTTATAATATTAGTAAGGATGTCTGTGGTGTGGATAAATCCCTATGTTGGTCTATTGTTGTTTATTTAGCATTTTTTGAGATTGATTAGTACCAACTTACCTATTAACATTTTTAAATTACTCCAGAATAGGTAACCCGTACCCGGGGGTACGCCCCCTATAAATGGGACATAAACATAACTGGGAAAATGTGGGTGTACACACGGCTACACATCAAGCTATACATTTCCAATTAATGCAGATCTCACATTGTATAGGAGTTCCGTACAATGCGAGGTCAGCTTATACTGGAAATGTATAGCTTGATGTGTAGCCGTGTGTACTATTAGGTACACATACCTCTGTCTAAACCTTCGGAGATTACAGGAATGATTATGTGTTATGAAGTCACTAGTCTACTAACAAAAACTGTTGTCCTATTCTGTAAAAATCTCACCGTGAAAACTTAGGTGAACTGTCACAGCCTTAGCATCAGTAGGTATCGATGACAATGACAGCTCACTCCACGCTCACTTCACCTAAGTTTTCATGGTGAGTTGGTTACAGAATAGTAATGCTGTTTATTTAAATGTAATGAATGCAATACATTCGTTCTATGCCTAGGTATAGGAATACCGACACTAAATTTTCAGTGGTTTTTCCAACAAAGGATAAGTAGATGCTAATCTAAGATCTATTTAAATCCTTTTTTCCAATATTGATGTTATTCCCAATTAAACAAACATCAACTTTATGCAAGTGTAAATAAAGTTGATTTAAGACTGACTAGTACCGATGAAAAAGTCATAAAAAAATATGAAGTTGTAGCGCAAACCGAACCTTATGTGTAGGCATTACAGTTGTTTTTCCTGAAACACGTGTTTGTTTACGTGTTTGGCAAATAAATTGCGAACGCAGAATAAATAGGTTTACCGGCTCTACATTTTAATTTGTTTTTCCAACAAAGGATAATTAGATCCTAATATATAGATATTTTGTTCATTTGAATCATAAATGAAAACTTCGTTATCATAAAGAAAAAGCATCATGTGAATGACTAATTTGGAATTTGAACCTATATTTTTAAGTACAGTACAGTAGTGTATCGTACCCACATGTATGTATACCCACATATTTTTGAATCCCATTTTTTATGGGGTAACCCTACATACATTGCATACATATACTCACGCCATTTCCCATGGGGGTAGGCAGAAACTACAGAACGCCATCTGCTATGATCCAGGGGCAACTCTATTGCCATTATTACTACAAGATTGAAAATCTAACCCCAGCCCGAAACGATTCGGTTCGATCACGTCCTAGTAACAGTAGTATTTTATTCTCATATAGAACACAATATAGTTTACTTACCATATGAGTTTAAACAAATAATTCATTCAGTTATAAGGTAACAGTACCTGGGGGACTGAGCTCTGGGAACTTAAAACGGCCACTTTGGCAGAATCATAATAGGAAAATGTCACAAACTGACAATTCATATTATGATCTGCGTGCAATTCATATTACGAAATAATTCATCTGTTTGACAGTTTTCTATGGAGATTCGTAAAATGGTCCACAAAATATGAATTGCTTTTGTGTCAAATTAGAGGAATTGCTAATGTCAGCTGGGAATTCAGGAAATGAATTGCTTTTAGAGGAATTGCTAATGTGGCCGTTTTGTTTGAAAATAGAAGAAAGTAATTTTCCCTAGATCGATTTTTCGCCCCTTATATTGCAGCTTTCATCGAAATTGTTAGAGCCGTTTTCGAGAACGTGATTACAAATAAGTATAAGTATATACAAATATTGCTCATGCTATGCAATTTTCCCATGACTTCTGTAGTATGACGTATGTGATCTTATGCAGATGTTACAAATTAGATCTGCTAACTCATGATCAGATAAGATGATGAATGAGACAGAGCGTGACAGGACAGATGTTTCCTTCACGTGCCAGTCTTGTCACTTCTATAAACGATGGACAACGTTGGCCACATTCCAACAGCCATTATCGGTAATGAATTTTCGTTAGGTTTCATATGAAAGGAATAAGTAACGCTGAAAATTAATTGGCTCATGTGGTAAGAGATAATCGTAGACGACGGCCATTGTTTTTGTTACACGTCATTGATCAAAATGACAGATGAAAGAACGATCTATTTAAAAAATAAATAAAATTTCCATGAAGCCAGACTACTCTCTCTCACAAATGAGGTCGATTCATTCTAATACCAACCTCATTTCGTATTATACGTTATCTACGTGGTAAAGAACAATTAAACGTACTTATATACTGTATAAGCAATCGATGCGTAACAACACGCACCAGTCACGCTCATGCCTCACGCAAACTTTTTTATTAATAAAAAAATTAAATAAAAACTTCTCCATTAAAATGCTTGGACGTTTTTCAAAACGACAAAAAAACTAAACAGTCGACCATTTTGTACTAGAAATTTGGGCGCGCTATTGAATCGCTTGTGACTTATATATTGGTTTTGTTGGTAAAAAAAAATTGAATTGATCAACGAGTGTTATTCCTAATCTTTTAATATTTACTTAATAATAGTCACCTGACGCGATTTAATTGTGTGTGAAGTAACTGTGCGTTTGTACTGGCGATACATTCACGACAAAACATGTTGAAGTCTCTAGTTCCTATCAGAAATTGTATGGAACATTGACAGAAAATAGAGATTTCAACATGTTTTGCCGTGAATGTTTCGCCAGTGCAAACGCATGGTTAAAAAAAAAAAAACATTAAAAAAAACTATAATTGACTGCCTCGTTGGACGCAAGCGCTACTTCTGAGCATGAGGGGGGTTCGATTCCCTAATCGGGAAAACTGTTTTTCCAGCTGGAATTTCTCAGCAGCAAACCGGAGTCTGTATTTGTGCTCGGTTGATGACAATAGCCTCGTCACCTATTACATCGGACTTCAAAATAACTGGTGAAATGTGGGTGTACTATAGGTACACCTCTGCCTCACTATTTGGGGATAACAGGCGTGATGTTATGTTATAAAGAAATTATGAATAATTTTCTTCCCAAATGAAGAAGTAGTTCAGAATGTTCACCGTTTTGCAGTTGATTCAAATCCTCATTAAGTTGGAGTACGTACCATAATATGTATATGTATAAATATGTATAGTCATAGCGATAAGATTGTTATCAGATGTTTATCAGCCAGCCAGCCAGCATAGAAGTTGTTTACGACAGCTGTAAAAGCAGTGTTTTTGATCCATTTCTTGTTGGTTTTATTACTCACACGGTATGCCTGAAGCATTTTTATCTGAAATCCCAGATGTGGGACACATAGTGGAATTTGAAGACAGTCTATTTTCAAACTTTGCATGTCATTTCGATCATTCTTTGTCCGAAATATTTAGGAGCACATTTTGAAAGTTAAATAAAGTTCTCTTCAATTCTGTAATTCTGAAATAGCTTGGTGGGGTTTTGGATTCATGTCATTAAGAAATAAGGAAAATATTTTAAAATTCTATCAATAGTCTGTAATGATATATATTTAAAAGTTGTTCATGTTATTCAAATGCGAAAAGAAAATCAGCTATTCACTACATTTATTATGTTCGCGAAGCTCGTCAAAATGTAGGGAAGAGCTGATTTGTTTGGCGATTTCAGGGTTGGTCCCATAGTGAAAGTTGTTCTTAATGATGAATGAAATACAATGACCTCTTAAGAGATTTCGTGTATGAATAGATACACCATAAATATATATATATTATTGGCATAAACATTAAAAATAGACAGACAGCTACCAGACTGATTGCACAAGAATTTTTCTCGGCCGATTTTGGCACAGACCACAAAAATATAGTTTTATTGCTATTAGCTACATAATGTACGTACCAACCGCGAATAATGGCGGCAGTTGACCACTTTTCACCCATATATCCTTAGTAATAAGGTTGAAAATTGTTCCACCACCAGTGTCCGCGATGGTACATGTGGCTAAAACTATACAAACCCTTGTTGTTCGAAGTCATGTCTACAACGTAGTCAACCATGAAACTAAAAACGACATAGGTAGGTTGGTGAGTCGCGTTGGCGTGGACATACGTCTATATCCATATGTTTCGACTCGAGTACCACGACATGTGTCGTGACCTGTGCCTTGTCACGGAACTAGGAAGTACGAGCCCGTCCTGTGTGGACATGTTTTGTCGACAAGGTTTTCTCCCCTTTGACGAGGGAATTTTCTCTTACGTAACGTAACTAACCATTAATCAGTTGTTGCTCTGTCTAGCAAGTTCATTAATTTTCTAGTCTTGGTTTTGTTGGTATTGACTCAAAACCTGATTAATTGAGAACTTCACGCCGGTTTTCCCTGAAGGGTTAGACAGAGGTGTATAGCGCATCCGCATTTCGTCCGTTGTGGGCTTATTACCTATATAAAAAAGAAAAAAAAGATTGAATTCAAGAAAACCTCATGAAATCAAAAAAGAAACAAAATCAAAAGTCATTTATTCAAACTAGGCTGAGAATCAGCACTTTTCGAACGTCAAAATTACATAAGACAGTCCCCCAAAACGTCCACCCTTCCCCACTTCCCAGTGCTTTACTCCCCAGCAGCACAGCTGTCTGTTCA
Organism: Lithophane leautieri; assembly: GCA_949152455.1. Classification (NCBI taxonomy): domain Eukaryota; kingdom Metazoa; phylum Arthropoda; class Insecta; order Lepidoptera; family Noctuidae; genus Lithophane; species Lithophane leautieri. The sequence goes on along the minus strand of OX424462.1, from coordinate 4,548,657 downwards.
GTTAGAAACAATTGATTCTATACAAAAGTATGCAAAATCATTTACATAACGCAACATAAAATATAAATCTAATTATTAGCCATATTGAGCTAGCGCACGCCAATTACCACAGAAAAAAAAAATACATAAAATAAAATATCTGACTATGCAATGCGAGATCAGCATAAACTGGAAATGTATAGCTTGATGTGTAGCCGTGTGTACCTATAGTACACCCACATTTCGCCAGTAATGTTTAAGTCCTATGTAATAGGGGGCGAGCCTATCGCCATAAAACCGAAATGATGGATGGTTCCGAAAGAAGTCGAACGTGATATTCGGAGACTTCGTTCACTTAGCGCTAAAACAGCTCTCATGCGGAAGACTATTCTGCATGGCCTCAAAATTACACAACAAGGTACCAAAGGCATACAAAGATTTAGATGTTAACGGTTTTAAAAACATGCAAGATACTTTTAATTAATAAATGCTACTATGATGTTGAAGACTATTTAAATTATGTACTTTAGACATTTTTATTATTGTTTTCATTGATCTGACGTAACTTTATGACTTTATCTACACTCATGCTATAAATCCTCTCTAAAAGTTTCTGAAAGTATTGCCAACATTAAAACAACTAGTGTCATAGTAACCATAATATCATCCAAATGGGTGTTATAATGTTGTACTGAATTCCATAATGCAACTCATTTCAAAAAAAGAACATTGTCATTCACGAGCGTTTCACTAACAAAGCACCATAATTTAAAAACAAAATATACATTCGAATTCGAAAAATTCAAATTCACGTCGTACCGCGCTATTTTTGTTCGATACTGGTATTGCAAAGAAACTTCTATAGAAGATTCATATGGGTGTAGATAAAGTCTTGTATGAAACTGTAAATAATTAAAATCCACATTCGTGTTTTAATACCCCTTATTATATAACAGTTGCATAAATAACTATTATGATGTTTTTTGTACTTAAAATTATATCATTTTTGTATTTGTATGCAAACGAAGTCGCTCGCAGCTAGTTGTCAATATGGAAGGCATTGCTTTTAGTTATGAAAAGTAGCCTATGTCCTTCTCCAGATGGACATAGGCTACTTTTCATACCGGATCGCAGACGAAGTCGCGAGCAGCTAGTTGTCAATATGGAAGGCATTGCTTTTAGTTATGAAAAGTAGCCTATGTCCTTCTCCAGATGGACATAGGCTACTTTTCATACCGGATCGCAGACGAAGTCGCGAGCAGCTAGTTGTCAATATGGAAGGCATTGCTTTTAGTTATGAAAAGTAGCCTATGTCCTTCTCCAGATGGACATAGGCTACTTTTCATACCGGATCGCAGACGAAGTCGCGCGCAGCTAGTTGTCAATATGGAAGGCATTGCTTTTAGTTATGAAAACTTTTTAAAAAAAATTGACCGACTTCAAAAAAAAACAAAACAAAAAAGGACTACTGTACTAAAAACCAAAAGACAAAAGTACTTCTTTAATAATAAGAGAAAAATAAAAAAATAACTTTAATTTCGGAAGTCGGTGTCTTTGCTTTTAATTTTAGTTTTTGGCCACCGACTTCCGAAATTAAAGTTATTTTTTTATTTTTCTCTTATTATTAAAGAAGTACTTTTGTCTTTTGGTTTTTAGTACAGTAGTCCTTTTTTGTTTTGTTTTTTTTGAAGTCGGTCAATTTTTTTTAAAAAGTTTTATTATTTTTCCATTTTTTGTGTAATTTGATTTTTGTAATCATGGGTAGACCAACTAAAGGAGCCACCCGCATGAAGAAAAACAGAATTAAAGAGACTAATAATGCTGAAAAAGAACGCCTATCTAAATCGCAAACGGAGTGCTATGTCCGGTTCCCAAGAATCACCGTTAGCTTGTCATGCTAGGTTATCTCAGATGAGAAATTACATGCATTCTCATTTGTCACAGGAGTCGCCAAATGATAAGATCTGCCGACTCAATCTTATTCAAAAACGATTAAGTGGCGAGTCGTCTGAACAGCGCAAGTATCGTTTAGATGTTATACGAAACCGGCTGGCTAATGAGACTCCCGTGCCTTCTCAAGAATATAAGGGTGAACACTATACATTTGCTTACACTGTATAGTTCCCCTCATCATCATATTATAAGGTGACCATAATCAGATCTGTAATGTCACTTACAACCCATATGGTTGAAAGTTCTTATCAATATAAATGAATTAAGTCCAAACACAAGGTAATTACTGTGAACCGTCGAGGAGTTCCGTTAATCGTCCTTCGTCTTCATCATCAGACCCTTAACGACAGTCACTACCCATCCAAGTGTAAGGTTCTTATCAATACAAATTAATCAAGCCCAAACACAAGATATCTGCTGTAAACCACTGAGGAGTTCCCTCGACTGTCTTTCGTCTTCATCATCAGACCCCTAACGACAGTCAGAACCTATCAAAGTGTAAAGTTTTTATCAATACAAATTAATCAAGCCCAAACACGAGGTATCTGCTGTAAACCATTGAGGAGTTCCCTTGACTGTCTTTCGGCTCCATCATCAGATCGACTCCAGGCCTTCATAAAATTGTAGTGCTGTAAAATACTTAATGAATAAATTAAGGAATGCACTAGTTGCCCTTACGATTTTTGAAAGTTCCCCTCGATTTCTCTAGGATCCCATCATCAGATCCTGACTTGGTGACAATGGGACCACCTCAGAAGTATAAGCTTTTGAACAAAAAAAGAATTTTTGAAATCGGTTCACAAACGGCGGAGTAATCGGTGAACATACAAAAAAAAAAAAAAAAAACAATCATCCCGAACATAGTACCTCCTCCTTTTTTGAAGTCGGTAAAAAGTAGCCTATGTCCTTCTGGAGAAGGACATAGGCTACTTTTCATACCGGATCGCAGACGAAGTCGCGAGCAGCTAGTTGCCAATATGGAAGGCATTGCAGTTGTTAGTGTTACGGAATTACCCCGCAGTCTAAGTTTAACTTTTTTTTTTAAATACATTGATGATGTCAAATTACGAATTTTATCCTGTTATGAATCGTATGTAGTACTCGTATGAATATACGCACTATATACTAACTGACTGACTGACTGTGTAATTATTATTATGTATTTTGTGCTCAGCGATGGCCGTTTTGCGTGGATGTGTGATGCATATTCCCCCCCCCCCCCCCCCCCCAAAGAAAATACGTTTATTTGCAGTAAACATGACGCAAATAAACGCATTTTCTTTATTTCATTCTAATATGGATAGACATCATACAAACATCGATCCGTTCATGTCTAAAGTTCTTTTTTAAATCTCATAGACTAATTTGACAGGTGCAAATGTCAACTCCAAATTGAAAACAAACTACAATCACTTGAAATGTCAAATTAGTCTACGAGATTAAAAAAACGGCCAAGTGTGAGTAGGACTCGCGCATGAAGGGTTCCGTAACATTAGCTATAAAAATGGCAAAAAAATCACGTTTGTTGTATGGGAGCCCCCTTAAATATTTATTTTATTCTGTTTTTTAGTATTTATTGTTATAGCGGCAACAGAAATACATCATCTGTGAAAATTGTAACTGTCTAAGTATCACGGTTCATGAGATACAGCCTGGTGACAGACGGACAGACAGACAGTCAGCGGAGTCTTAGTTATAGGGTCCCGTTTTCCCCGTTAGGTACGGAACCCTAAAAACGGACTTTAATTTAAATTTTCCTCCCGAACGACCATTTGAAACGTGAGTGCTCTATTTATTAGTATAATGCTATCTGTACGTATTATGTTTTATCAATTTTGTGAAGTGATAAGGTCTGACGCCATATCTGTGTCCGGTGGCAACACAGTAGGTGCATATGAATAGGCATCTATATCATTGTGTGTATGTAAATGTGTCAATGTTTATAATTTTTATCTTTGACCTCCGTCTTTAAGCCGACTTAGGTACACACGGCTACACATCAAGCTATACATTTCCAGTGTAAACTGACCTCACATTGTATGGAAATCTTATACAATGCGAGATCAGCATAAACTGGAAATGTATAGCTTGATGTGTAGCCGTGATTACTACTGTGAACCATCGAGAACCATTGCAACTTTTATCGATATCGTTAGACCCGTTTTTAACCGACGAAAAAAAAAGGAGGAGGTTCTCAAGTCGACACGTATTTTTTTTTTTTTTTATGTATGACCACGCATAACTTTTAAGTGAGTAGTCCGATTTGAAAAATTCTTTTTTTATTGGGAATGGTATACCTCGAAGTTGGTCCCATTTAAAATTGGAAACTATAATCCACCCCTAAAGGTAGAAAAAATGGGGTTGATTGATTTTTCACCAACTGAATTATCAACTGTGAACCGATTCTGTTGAAATTTCGCACACATACATAGTTCTGATGACACAACCACTCATCATCAACTCCAGGTCTTTAACCTGGAGTAAGCCCTGGAGTACCCTGGAGTGGATGGTAACTCAAAAGCGAAAAATAAAAAACTTTTTTACAAAAAATTAAACCGACGGGAAAAGAACTGAAAAGCGAAAAATAAATGACTTTAATTTCGGAAGTCGGTGGCAAAAAACGAAAATTGAAAAGCGAAGACACCGACTTCCGAAATTAAAGTCATTTATTTTTCGCTTTCAGTTCTTTTTTCGTCGGTTTAATTTTTTGTAATTGAGAACGTGATTGCAACAGGGTGACTGGTAATTAGTGACCGATACTTAAACACGTGACTTTACTCATCATTATGAGCAACTTTTACACAACTTTTACTATGGGCAAAACCATGAAATCGCGAAAAAAAATCGGCTGTTCCCTACATTTTATCGAATTAAGAGACAAGCACGATGAGCGGAGCTCGTGGCTAAGTAAAAACAGCCGCACGGGTCGATCCATCAGGTAAAGCTACGCTTGCCGGGGTTAGTCGGTGGATGGGTGACCATCTTTACATACCGGGACTCCTCCGTGTCTCGGAAAGCACGTTAAGCAGTTGGTCCCGGCTGTCATTCGTGGATCTTTGACAGTCGTTACGGGTCGTCAGAATCCCGAAAGTCTGACAACCAGTCTTACCAAGGGGTATTGTATTACCTAGTTACTGGGTTGTGGAGGTCAGATAGGCAGTCGCTCCATGTAAAGTACTGGTATTCAGCTGCATCCGGTTAGACTGGAAGCCGACCCCAACATAGTTGGGAAAAGGCTAGGCAGATGATGAGTGTTTTTTTGGAAGTCTGTTGGTTTATTTTTGTATTTTATTTTATTTTTCACTTTTAGTTGTAGCACCTTCCACACACTAATTAGAATACCACTATATGCTATGTCAATAACAATGACAGGAACGTATTATAACATCATTTACATAGACTAAATGAGAAAAATATGTATTATTGAAGCTAACTCAAAAACTACCCAAGCAAAGTTAATACAATTTATATGGGACAACCGCGCAAGCTTCTACCAGAGGAAAAAGAATTTTCAAAATCAGTCCACAATTGACGAAAGTGTCGATGAAAATACATAATAAAATTCGAACTTAGAATCTCCTTGTTTTTGGAAGTCGGTTAATTAGATACGCAAGTTACATTTTTGTTGTATATTTTAATGCATGACATTCTAACTGGTTATCAAAAAAATCGGCCCACCTGCAGTTTTACCGCAAATCACGTTTTTTCTTTAGCGAAACAAATCAAAATGATTTATTAATGATATGTTTAATTGAACTTGTTTATTTACACTAATTTTAGCACAATATAATCATAAAAATTATTTAAAAAAATGAAATATTTATTAAAAAATTAAAAAGAATAATTTCACACTTTTTTTTATTAATTGTAAACACGCTCTAATTTTTGAGTCTTAAGTGTTATGAGCACAATTATTGCAGTTTAATATTGCGTATTCCCCCCCCCTCTTGCTCGAATGACGGCCTGCATTCGCCGTTTTAGTGACCTAATTAAGGTTTTGATGGTCTCTTGAGGGATTCGGTTCCATTCTTCCCTGATGGCAGTTTCCAGGTTTTCTAAGGATGTAGGGGCTGGATTTCGGGCTCTAACCTTGTTTAAGGGTGTCCCACATGTGCTCTATAGGGTTAAGATCGGGGCTTCTTGCTGGCCACGACATAACCCGGATGCCGACCTCTTCAAGGTAATCGGTGACAATGCGCGCCACGTGTGGCCGTGCATTATCATGCATTAATTCAAAATGTTCTCCAATATAACCGGCATATGGCACCACATGATCTTCCAAGATCTCAGTGATGTAGCGTACCGCAATTAAAGCACCATTTCTTATAAAAACCAGCTCCGTGCGTCCAGTTAAAGATATCCCACCCCAAAACATTAAAGAGCCTCCACCATAACTGACTGTTTCTCTTATGCAACACTGGGCATAACGTTCACCTGGCCGTCGCATGACATTACGGCGTCCATCAGAACCGTATAAAGTCATCCGACTCTCATCACTAAAAAGAACTGACTCCCATTGGCCTATAGACCAGTTAACGTGATTCCGCACAAATTGAAGTCTGGCTTGTCGATGAGCTGTGGTCAATTGTGGCCCTGTTGCTGGCTTGTGTGGTCTTAAATTCTGCTCACGTAGTCTCCTCCTTACAGTTCTGCCTCTTATAGCCACACCCCGATCTTCACGTAAGCGACGCTGGAGATCAACGCCAGAAAGGTGTCGATTTCGTAAAGCTGATACCACTATGAATCGGTCATCCTTTTGAGTGGTCACCCTATGTCTCCCAGATCCAGATCTTCTTCGATACTGCCCAGTCTCCAGAAACCTTTGGTAAACGCGCCGAACTGCAGAACGGCTGAGATTTAACCTCCTGGCCATGATACGTTGACTTAAGCCTTGTTGCAGCAAAGCCACAACTTGGGCCGCCTCAGCTTCAGTAGTGTCCATTATTTTTAAACAGAATTAATCAAAACTACAGCCTCAGCAATTAAACTTAACGATATGCACGAGAAATCCCTAGAAATGACTGTTTCTGACTGGAAGAACGGGTCGATTTGTTCCGATGTAAAACCGTCAAATCAGCACTCAACAGTATTTCTGTATAAAAAAATTGTTAAGTACTTTCAAGTGCAATAATATTTATGACAAACAAGACGTCATTCATCATATCGACCCTCAAAATAAAAAAACAAACATGTGAAAGAGCTTATCAGTGAAACAATCGACTAATTAAACAAAAAGTTGGTGGGTCGATTTTTTTGATGACCAGATAATAAATAATAACAAGTTATTGAAGAATTCCTGCATATTTTGTTACTTATTTTACTACTAGCTTCGCCCCGCGGTTTCACCCGCGTAAGTCTCGATCCCGTGGGAATATCGGGATAAAAAGTATCCTTTGTGTTAATCCAGGTTATAAACTATCTGTTTGCCAAATTTCATCCAAATCTCTTCAGCCGTTTTTGCGTGATTGAGTAACAAACATCCAAACACACAAACACACAAATACACAAACACACAAACTTTTACATTTATAATATTATTAGTAGAATATTAGTAGAATTAGTAGAATAGTAGAATATTAGTAGAATAAGTAGAATAGTAGAATATTAGTAGAATAGTAGAATAATAGAATTCCGCGAAATATGAGGATAGGTACCTTTTTTTATGTTGGGAAATCATCAAATGACTTTGCGTGTCAGACTTTTACTGACTAAAACCCACCCGTGTTCCTTCAGTTGCCTGTTGCCAAGGGCCCCGGTACCTTTTGGACTTTCCCGCAAGAGGCTGGTACCTAACAAGTGGTCTGTATACATTTTAATAACAACACTAAAAAAGTCGGAAGAACTATATTTCCTAGAGACCATCAATCCGTATTACGCCGCTTATAATGATGGATCGGCATTGCGATTTATCATGGTATATTTACCAGAGAGTATACACTGTCGGGCTAGTCAACCGAAGGAGTTTTTTTTCCCGTTGTTTCACCGTTTTCAACCCGTATTTGGCGTGTCCCGTGTTTTGTTTACCCGTACGTGTGTACTCAGCTTTGAATAGAGACAATACAAACAATAGTTCGGTAGCAATGCTTCAAATTTTTTCCTGGGTTTTTCAGACTTTCCAGACGGCTCTCGCTAGATTTATGAGAGCTGCCTGTTTATGTTAAACTTTATGGTGATTGTTATTACCATTGGAAAGCGTGTTTGAATTTGAAATAGCTACAAAAATGTAAATACCTATGGTGGATCCTACGATACTCGCGTTTTAAAATCTAAAAAAAATCTGGATGGAAATAAAAATCACAAATTCAAATTTAAATTTCGATAAACCGATGGCCCGTGACTTTCTCAATGACAAGTCGTAATAGTCATCACGAGGTCAAAGTTTGGCCAACCCTACCTTCCCTAAAGGGCCATACGTCACATTAGTTATGTACCCAGGCGGACCAACTGAATTATCTTCTCGGTTAGCCCTTCGGGACTTCACAGTACAATTGAACTCAATGGCATAATAAATTACGAATTTATTATCGGATCCAAGAGTGCTTTGTGCTATGAATGTTAAAGGAGTTTGATTTAATTTTGTGAAGACGAAGATCTTGAATTTAATTATGTTTAAAGTTGTTACGGGACTTTGGTGAAAGGTATTTGGTTTAAATCTGCGTTTTCGATCGATTCATACTTTGATGAACTTCATAAGAAAATAATGCTATTTTATTAACATTTTTCTTTCCGAGAAAAAATTAACAAAGACTACCTCGTTGGTTTAGTGGTCTGATGAGCATGAGGTGCTACTACTGAGCATGAGGTCCTGGGTTCGACTCCCGGGTGGGGCAAAGTGTTATTGGGTTTTTCCATCTGGATTTCCCAGTAGTAGTCTGGATTTTGGCCCTGGCAATAGCTTCGCTTTTATTATTATGGCACTTAAAACATATCTTGCAAAATGTGGGTTTACTAAAGGTACACCTCTGCCTAACCCTTCAGGATTACAGTCGTAATATTACGTTATGCACAAGAAAAGTATTAACCTTATTTATGCTCCAAGCAAGTTTCAAACTTACGCGCAAACAGCCAACCCTGTTTCTTGCTTGCCAGTTACTTACTCGGTGCACAAAACCTCTTAGACATAAACCCTGAAGATTCTGTTTCACAGTTTCACCACTAAACTAACATTCCAAGTAAACTAAATATTACTATTTACTATCCTGCTTTGTAGAATATTACATTCCTCTGTTACATGAATGCTGTCACCGCGATGTTTATACTTCATTTAATATGTCAATTTACTCACTAAATGTAACAGCCATGAATATGAATTGTGTTTTTGTGAAAATAATAATTGTAAGTTCCCGTGCTATATTTATTTATCTCATGTCTTCTTCCTATGGGGGTAGGCAGAAATTACAGAATGCCTTCTGCTACGATCCTTACCTATATACTCATTTTGCCTCGTAACAGGAGTATGTAAGGACCATTTATGTAAAAATAAATAAACAGAGAAGAAAAAAAAAGTATTAATGTGATGCTTATTTCTCATTTATGTAATTTTTGTAGTTTTTTTTTAAATTGTAAAATCTTTATTTTCGACACAATATAAAAAATGTTATGAATAAAGAAATAAATAAAAAAAAATCTAAAGATACTCTTCCAGCATACCTGCGATAGGACAGAGGATAAAATGAGATGTAGAAACCGTTTGTAAGAGCAGAAGAGAAAATAAAATACATAAAATAAAAATAAAAACCTTTTTTAAATAAAACAAATAATATATTAAAATATACTTAAGTACATACCTACACACTTCTAAAATAAATATCAATAAAAAAATTAAAGTAAAAATCCGGAGTCACACGTGTTATTACATCACATAAATTAAACAGATTACGTGTGACTCCGGATTTTTAATTTGTCTGTCTGTGGTGTCTTGTTTATACCTTTTTAGTTGATTGACTTTTTTGTCGTAGCTGGGTTTTAGTTTTTATTACTTATAGTACACCCACATTTCGCCAGTTATGTTTAAGTCCCGTGTTATAGTAGGGGGCGAGCTTATTGCTGTCAACGAAGCACAAATCCAGACTCTGGGCAGCTATTGAGAAATTCCAGATGGAAAAACGCAATATCGTAATAGATTAACTTCTAGAAAACTCTTAAAATCAGCAGCTCCTCTATTACTCTTTCTTTACTTACTAGCTTTTACCCGCGGCTTCGCCCGCGTGTTATGTCGATAAAAAGTAGCTTAATATATCGCACCTCCGCTCAAATAGTGTCATACTCATAACTCAAAAAAATGTAAAACCTTTTTTATTGTACCATTCGTTTCAGAAAACTTCAAAATCTTATCTCAGATTGTGTCATACTTATGGTTTAAATATTTATACCTAGATGGCACTAGTGTTAATATAATGTTAAACGAAAGTTTCCTTGGAAAGTTAAATTTCAAACACCTTTTTCTCGAAAGTTTGATTTTTTGACTTACGACACTATTTGAGCGGAGGTGCGATATCCTTCCCCAGGGTTCAAAGTATCCCCATACCAAATTTCATCAAAATCGGTTCAGCCATTTAGCCGTGAAAGCGTTACAAACAATCAAACAACTTTCCTCTTTTCTTTTTTAAACTTTTCTCTTTTAAATATTACTAGTTGCGCCCCGCGGTTTCATCCGCATGTCTCGATCCCGTGGGAATATCGAGATAAAAAGTATCCTATGTCCTTCTCCAGGTCATGTTCTACCTATGTGCCAGTATCATCCAAATCCGTTCAGCCGTTTTAGCGTGAAAGCGTAACAAACACTTTCGCATTTATAATATTAAGTTAGGATAGTTTGGACTATCGCGTTTTTACCAGAATAATTCAAATGTTTTGTTTGGTAGAATTAAATCCCCCAAAAATGCAACGCACGACATTGCAAAGTATGCACCCACCTTTAAATACTCGTAACTCCCCTCCGTTACTTATACAGTCTCTCAGATTTCTTGGAGTCCTACCTTTATACATTAACATACACTATTCCTTATTCTTTCCGACAAGAAAATTTACATGATATTTTCAAAGAGGACTTATATTAAAAGAGGCTATTTATCAGACATTTTTCTCCGTCCCCTGGTCTCTTGAGATGCCACAAGATTGCTTTGCTTCGACCATCCTCGGCATTGAATTGAATTTACTGGAATTTACAAAGACAGAGGACAGGAGACTAAATTGTTTTTTCTGTCCCTTTTGTATTTTTTACTGCGAAACCGTTTAGTAGCCAGGAGACTCTAAAGGTGTGTCCAAACATTGCGTGGCAAGAGCGCGGCAGCAAACCGTTGGGGTTTGCAGGACACATTTCTGCCGCGCTCTAGTTAGGACTGAACCGACGAATGTTTGCGCGGCAGTACTGTGCGGCAAACATTGAGTGGCAAGAGCGCGGCAGCAAACCGTTGGGGTTTGCAGGACACATTTCTGCCGCGCTCTAGTTAGGACTGAAACGACGAATGTTTGCGCGGCAGTACTGCGCGGCATATCCGAGACACGCCTGCGCGCTTCAGTTGGCATCAGAACTAGAATGAAAGCGGTTGCGTGTGTCGTAGCTCTGCTTATAATTCGTCCAAACACAATTACTGACGAATGTTTGCTAAAAATGTTTCTTGTGTCTGCGCGGCAGGTAAACAGAGGCGTTCGCGCGCGGCTGTCGTCCAATCACAGCGCAGCAGGACGCGCGCGGCAGTCGCGCACGATTGCCTCTTTGGACACATCTTAAATACTTACATACTGGCGCTAAATGTCGCGCGACACGACGCCGCGCCACCGCATTGTTCGCCGTGAAGTTTTCTCAGAAATTGTTTTGTTAAAAGTCGCGTCGCGCGACAAGTCGCACCAGTATGTAAGAGCCTTAAGGCTCCCCCAGCCAGGTGCGACGCGATAGCGCGACGAACAATTTCTATGAAAACTATCTGGAAATTATTTTATTAGTCGTGTCGCGCCTGTTTGAGACTCTACCGTCGCGTCGCATCGTTTAATGAATAATTATTTTTTATAACCTTGTAATTATAAATTGCTCGAGCTTTTCTAGTGGAGTTTTTACTGAGAAATAAAAACAAGTCTATGCGAAGATAGTTTTTCTAGTCCGCTCAAGGCTCTTTGTTTCGTGATGAAAACGTTCAGGTATTTTGGTATGAAATATACTGTAGAGAGGTTTCCTATGAAGTTCTTACCGTTATCGTTTACCGAGCCTTACAGTATTCGCATAATTACGATGTGTACATCTGACATCTTGTCTGAAAGTACTAACCTCTCGGAAAATGAGTTGGTACTATAGATAAGACAGTTAGTACCATCGGATGGCCAACTGTAGTCTAGCAGCTTTCTGATACACACTTCCTGATATTCCGTTGCTTTTCACGAAATCACTCCCACAGATTCTCGCCGTAGGTGAGTATATATTCCTTGCACAGATTGCCGGAAAGCGAAAGGAAATATGTGACACATCAAGAAAACTCTGTAGGTATAAGAACATAGATTGTATTTACCCGAGTAATGTTAATGTTTAACTCGTAATGTTTTTCGAGAGTATGTATGTTTGTTTGTATGTATGTCTATTTCTTTGGCACGCTCTGTAGCCTAAATGGTTTGATGGATTTTAACATACGAGGTGTCGTTAGGTTCGTCTTAATTGTGGGAGTGACATAGGCTATATTATTTTATATATTTCATCTGCAAATACAAAAAAAAGGCAGGGAAGGTTTTTTTAAAAATAAATTACAACAATATCGGTATCAAATAAAGGCTAGTAATGAGTAATTTCAAATATTAATAAAATTAAAAAGGTTGAAATAAAACATATTATTTAAAAAACAAAAAACCCGACTGCAAAAACCAACCGAAATGAGAAAAACAAACATTGAACTTTGTTTTTTGTAAGGTATTGCAGGCGGGGACAAACCAATAACCTGAAATATGGTGTAACGCTATTGTTTGTCCGGGGGCCTACAATACCTTACCAAAAAAACAAATTTCAATGCTTGTTTTTCTCTTTTTGGCTATAGGTTTTTGCAGTCAGGTTTTTTGTTTGTATTTTGGAATACTTATGTTCCAGTCTTTAGTGATATCTCCATTGCTATTCTGTAACCATCTCACCGTGAAAACTCAGGTGAAGTGAGCGTGGAGTGAGCTGTCATTGTCATCGATACTTACTGATGCTAAGGCAGGGACAGTTCACTTCAAGCTCACTTCACCTAAGTTTTCACGGTGAGATTTTTACAGAATAGCACAACTGCTCACAATGAACATTTTGACAAAACGTATTCTGCGTGTCACTAGAATAACAGCTACACAAGAGTGGAATATTATTCCTAAACAAGTTGTTCTCAACTAAAATATCGGTTGCCGTGTCCTACTTACATGTGCACAGTAACTTTAGCGCTGTTATAATAAATCCTTACATATAAATAACACGTGTTTTAGTTTGTTCGCTGGTGACATATTTGGTTCAACACTGAACAAAGGAAACTTATAGTTTTAGCGATAAGATCCTATTTTTGTTGAGCTCTTTACGTATGATTTCCTTATGTAACAATTTGCTACGTAATTTTGAATTTTATACGTGTGTGATTTCTTATTCATAATCACATAGTCCTTTTTTTTTGGAGGTTTGGATGTCATCAAATGTCTTCTCCCGCTCTGGGCGGAGCGGGAGGGCGTATCAGTCTTTTACTGACTCAAACCCGGCCCGTGTTCCTTCAGTTGTCTGTTGCCAAGGGCCCGATATCCCTTTCGGACTTTCCCGCAACCCTGGCAGGATCACGCTATAGTCCTGAGGTCAAAAGTCGAGAAGGTGGTCAATAGAAGTTCAAGCTATGCTTTCCGAGGCCAGTCCATGCATGGGTGACCATCGAGACTCCTCCATGCCTCGGAAAGTACGTTAAATCGTTGGTCCCGGCTGTCATTTGTATTTAAAGATCTACAAATGACAACCGGGACCAAAAAAAGGCTTTGAAATATTACATAGAACAGAATATCAGCCTATTACGGACTCACTGCAGGACAGAGGCCTCTTCTCATACTGAGAAGACCCGAACATTAATTACCACGCTTGCACGGGATGGACTGGCGATTACTGACAAAAAAAAACATACTTTTTAGCGTTCCGTACCCAACGGGTGAAACGGGACCCTATTACTAAGGCTCCGCTGTCTGGCTGTCCGTCTGTTACCTGTTTTCACAGATGATGTCTTTCTGTTGCCGCTATAACAACAAATACTAAAAAAACAGAATAAAATAAATATTTAAGGGGGCTCCTACACAACAAACGTGTTTTTTTTTGCCGTTTTTGTGTAATGGTACGGAACCCTTCGTGCGCGAGTCCGACTAGCACTTGGCCGGTTTTTTAAAATACAACCGAAACCGAGCTTCATGTGAATAATGTGGTCAACAAAAATTGTAATATGGTATCCTAGGAACATAATAGTAATACTCACCTACGGCGAGATGGTATCATTATAAAAACAAAAAGTGCCAACTTGACAATTTGACGTTGACAGCTATGTACTTAAATTTTTCTCACAGCAGTTGTGATTTCTGTAGAATACCCAGTAATTTAGTAATCTGTGTATTTCGCGAAGCATTGAAACCGTGCAATCGGCAGCACTATTATCGGATTTACCTATTCGTCCCAGATAAAGGTATTAATATCTTAATTATAAATTATTCCGTTTAAAAACATATATATTTATTACGTAACCTAAAACAATTTCACTCCTGTAAACTCCGAAGGGTTAGGCAGAGTTCTACCTATAATGACACCCACATTTCGCCAGTTATATTTAAAGCCCCATGTAATGGGGGGCGAGCCTAAGTATTGCCATCAACCGGACACAAATGCAGACTCCAGTGAAATACGTCTCAACGGAGTCTGCATTTGTGTCCGGTTGATGAAATTCCAGGTATTAACCCTTCTTTATCGTGAATAGCGTCTAAGCTACTGGGGGCAGAGCTCCAGAGAGAGAAACCTTTTTAAAATACGCACTGTGTTTAGGAGTCAAGAGTATGTAAGTGTAGGAACTACCGCTTTCTGAATCAAGGTCTAACTGTTTAAAGAGCCTTCTCTGGTGTTGGAGCCTTTAGGCTATTATACCATTAGCTGTCATGACTATCGGCACAATGATTGTTGAGTCTAATTATATCCCACATGTCGACAACCTCGCGAGCCAAGATATCTTGACTTGGCCTGAAGGCTTGAAGTATATTAAATACAATAGATATAGATATATTTAGTAACCTATTCCGCTTAACTATTCCTATTCTCTGCTTCCGGCGCTCGGCGTGGCAACACGACGTGTTCAAGTTCGCGACTGGTCAATCGTCATCCTTAGGTTGTCTAGTTGAGAGGTGAAACACGGTTCGATTTCTTACAAGGTTTTTAATAGTTAAACGGAATAGGTTACTAAATGTATTTACGTCTATTGTATTTTACAATGGATTTCCGCCAAGTCACGCCTTTATCAATTAACTATCTTGAAGTATATTAATGTATACCATGGAAAAAGCATTTCTAGTAGAAAATACGTCTTTGATCACTGAACTTTTATAGACTTTCAATAAAGAAATGCTTATAGTTTTGACTACTGAAATAACAGAACGTGTTTGTTCTCTTCCAGAAGAGGCAAGCCAGACGGTTGTTCCAGCCGTCGATAGAGATTCTTTCCCGAAAAGTGAGGAAGAATATAAAGACCTGGCGCCACACGACGTCCCCGACATGATGGTTGGTGAGTATCTGGACTTACCTTCAATTAATTAAATATCAACATTCTAGCATAAGTTGTGGATAAGAGATGGCTTGCGATGAAGCCTTTCCATCAAAATTATTTCAATCTGCCGAGCCTTTTCCCAACTATATTGGGGTCGGCTTCCAGTCTAACCGGATGCAGCTGAATACCAGTATTTTACATGGAGCGACTGCCTATCTGACCTCCACAACCCAGTAACTGGGCAATACTGAGTTAAGACTGGTTGTCAGACTTTCGGGCTTCTGACGACCCGTAACGACTGTCAAAGATCCACGAATGAAAGCCGGGACCGACGGCTTAACGTGCTTTTCGAGGCACGGAGGAGTCTCGGTATGTAAAGATGGTCACCCATCTACGGACCAAGCCCGGCAAGCGTAGCTTAACCTGAAGGATCGACCCGTGTGGCTGCTATTACTCTACTCTACTATTATTTACACGATGCAACTTTCCGTGCATACAAATGACTTACTCTTATCGTTGCTTCTAGTGTTATGGTGTGCGTAAAACCAGGGCCAGACACAGCAACAATATTTGATCACTTGCTTGAACACTTGTGAGGCACGGGTATTTGAGTATTTGTTCAAAGTTTGATCAATGATTATAACCGTACCTCAGAAGTGTTCAAATATGTGACTGTGTCTGCCGGCTTAAGGCGCGGGACATATACAAGAGGCGAGGGGTGTCGGCGCGGGCATTGCGCCGCTGCTTTCATATTTCGTACACAATGTATAGGAGTGAGATACACACTCCGCCCGCTCCTCGCCCGCGCCTCGCCCGCGCCTCGCCCGCTCCCCACCTCCTGTGTATGTCCTGCACCTCTTCGCTCTTATACATTGTGTATGAAATATGAAAGGAGCGGCGCAATGCCCGCGCCACACTGTCGCCTCGCCCGCGCACCTTGCCTCTTGTGTATGTCCCGCGCCGGCAATTAATCTCTCCGTGTACTTAGGCGTTACTCTGATTCTATCTCTAGAACAGTCCTGAATGATTTTTTTGTCTAAAACCATTTTGTTTGTCTGACGAGCATTGCATTATCAAAACCCACCTTATTAACATAACATAAACATAAAATCACGCCTTGTTTCTCCGGGGTTGGGCAGAGCTGTAACTAAGTACACCCACTTTTCGCCAGTTATGTCGAAGTCCCATGTAATAGGGGTCGCCCCCTAAGCTCGCACCTATTGGCTTCAACCGGGCACAAATTCAGAATCCTGGCTGCTACTGAGTAATTCCAGATAGAAATACCCAATACACATTTCCCGACCTGGGAATTGAACCCAGGACCTCATGCTCAGCAGTAGCGCTTGGGACCACTAAACCAACGAGGCAGTCTACTTATTAACATTTCACTTTGTCAGTACCAAAATTGTGTAATATTCTGTTTCATCCGAAGTTTTCGTTATATTGAAAACACAGTCTTAAAATACATTTATCTTTAAACAGTGACAATGGGTCGTATTTATGCAAATTGAATATCTAACACAAGCTGTAAGGAACCTTAATAATTGTGACTCATTCAAAGTTTGACGCACTTCGCCATTTAGATTCCGAGAGGTTTCAATAATTTAATTCTCGTTTTCTATCAGAATTCTGTAAACTGTTAAGGGATTTACGAAACCTGTCTAAGAATATTTAACGCTACATATCCTACTCCTTTATTGTATCAACTCCTTTCAACGAATTTACCCAGAGATGGGAGTACTTTAGGAGATCCTGTATAACAATACATTCCAGAGGGGATCAGCTTTCTGTATACAAACTTATGCAAAAGAATAAATAAAAAACCTTGGCCATATTTTTCCTGTCTAAGTCCATCTAAACCTAGATAAAGATACATAAATACACAAATGTGTGTGTAAATAAATAGTTAAATAAATAAATAAGATAAAGATAAAGATCATTAATTTGTCTAAAACATGAGTATAATACACACATGGCATCCAAGATGTTACAATTAAATTATCAGTCATATTTTGCCTTAGCGGCGTACAAATATAAATAGGTAGGTTACATAAACACGAACTCCTTATTTTCGGTTTGGCCGAAGCTTTGGGTGGTTCATTGCCGAAAAGGAAAATATGGTCGAATCGTGCTTTTTTGCCCGAAAATGGCCGAAAACGAATTAACTCCGCCGGCCGGTCACTAGTTTCATGTCATATCCCGCATTCCTGCCCATCACATTTTTAAGAGAAGTTTACAACTTAAAAAACACTTTTTAACAAACAAGCCTTATACTGTTCTAATACTGTAAAGGTAATTTATTCTAAGTTACGAGGTTACGACTCGCTACGGGCTTGTCAAGGTCCCACTAATGCCTTGACCAACCCTTAGTTAGTTTGAAGGTTACCGCCGTCATAACTGTAGACGAACTTTTGCTATACGTCAAACATGGCGGCCAATCCGGTCTGGGATGTTCCGAGATGTACTAGTTAGATGTTCTTTGGGGACAGGTAGGATTTGGAATCTAGGTTTTAGTCTGAAATATTATGTTTCGGTGATAAATTCTCTTGATTAAGGCTGTACCTTACCTCAGATTTTATCTCGCTCGCACCATACTACTCGCGACTTGAGTAAGAGCGAGACGGAGTGGGGCGCTAGTGGGTCTCAAGCCTCGAAATGTGTAGGTAATTGCTTTTTACCGTGAAAATAATGGTAATATAAAATAAAAAAAACATAACACCTGCTTTATAGATAGTTCAGTTATTATGCAAACTTTCCTGATCTAATTTGAAGTATTTTTTGAATATCAGCGGTTTATAGTTCTTTTTAGAGGTAACTTTGGAATATTTTTCTATCGAGAAAATTTTATGTAATCGGGTTTTCGCCAAACAGGACCTAGCATCTATCCTCAACTTTAACGTATATTTATTTCAAAATTAATACTGCAGTATTTTCGGCATAACAGAGGATCATGCTAAGCAATTTGAGGTAGGGTGCGCCCTTAACGTGGGATTTAGGCTGTGCCAATGTTTCGATAGGTCTTGCTAAGTCTTTATCTGATGTTGGATGTCTGAAGGAATTAGATAAGAAACCTTTCAGTAATCCAGATTGTCCCATCATTGTTTTTCAATCATGAGGGAAATTCATGGTTGACTAAAGAGCTAGGATTCGTTTTATCGGTTTCAGTTCTCGAGAAAATCTTTATCTATACATATTATAAATTCGTTTTTGTGTTTGTCTGTATGTCTGCGTTGTTCAACTAAACCATGCAACAGATTTTGATTTGGTTTTCACCATCGTTTATAGAATTTATTTCGGAAGGTTTGTGTATATAATACTTTAATATTAAAGTTACATATAACTAACGGCCACTTTCTTTATCAAAAGTAACAGCCAAAGTTAAGGAACAGTCAACTGTTCTTCCGCGCTGTTGGATTTACAACCCTCGCCTCAGCGCCGAGGATTGAAAATACAACAGTGCAAAAGAACAGTTGACTGTTATTGATAAAGAAACTGGCCGTTAGAAATGTCGATGTTTTGTCAAGTCGTAAAAGCCGTGCGAAGCAGAAGCAGGTCGCTAGTAATGGAATAAGTGGCAGTTGCTTCGTTTATTGTATGCATTTCTTGCAAAGAGCTCAGTAGAGAGAGACACATTATTGCTAAATCGGTACCTAAACGATAGAAAACAGAAAAATTCCGTAAGTACTACACAATTGAATATACGTTCCAACTGAATCAAAGACGAGTACCTAACCCATAATTCAGTTCAGGCATAAAAGGAATATTAAGATTTCTAAACCTACGGGAGGACTTTGGCAATAGAAAAAGGGGGAGGGGGGATGATTAATAGATCCTTTTGATTCACAGTACCTACTTTTATGTTGGATATAAAGATTCCACCGACGCACATTTATTCTTGAACGTCACATTTTTTCGACTATTGTGACGTCAAAAGATAAAAATATTGAATTGATGTTGTGTGGTATTGTTTTTGTTGTACTTTTTGTTATGTACATGAGAAAGCAGTGAGCAAATAAACGTCTCTGGGTGGTTCGAATTTATGTTTGTGTACATGGTGCTAATAATTTACTTATGTCTTCGGTAAGCATGCAAGTTTAGCAGTAAAGTGTTAGAGTTCGACCGAAAATTGAATTTTGATTTCGGCCGAAAATGAAATCGAAATTCGGCCTGATTACTATTTTCACAAGAAAGAAGAAAACGAAAAAAAAAAAAATATCAGTCGGCCGAATACAAAAACAGCCGAAAATGGATATTTCCGCCGTAAATTGGCGAAAATCGATATAACGAAATTCGGTCGGACTTATATGGCTATGCTATTGCAATTTAAATACCTCTTAATACCTACTGAGATTAAACTCTTCCTAAACTCCTTTGGGTTGGAAATGGGTTTCTTCACGATGCTGTCTTGATAGGGACATGACGACTTATAAGCTTATGACATATTGTACTTACATTTCCATTAACACAGTCATTACTAATATGGGCTAATCTTCCTTGAATAATAAATACATACAGTAAAAGTGGTTCATATTATAAGTACTTAATGTTGTTCGACAGAATATTATAGGGGGTATTATGTGGCCAAATCATAACAGCCCACGGATCGATCGAAGGTTAAGCTACACTTACCGCGGTCGGTTCGTGGATGGGTGACCATCAATGGATGTTCACCCATCCACGAACCGAGAGACATATCGAGAGCCCTCCGTGCCTCGAAAAGCACGTTAAGCCCCGACCGGCTATCATTCGTAGATATTTGACAGTCGTTACGGATAGTCAGAAGCCCAAACGGTGTCACAACCAGTCTTACAAAGGGGTTACCCAGTAACTGGGTTGTGGAGAGGTCAGACAGGCAGTCGCTCCTTGTGAAGTACTGCTATTCAGCTGCATCTGGTTAGACTAGAAGGCGACCCCAACATAGTTGAGAAAAGGCTAGGCCGGTTGATTGTTTAATAGAATATTATAATATGAACTTCAATAACAGTATTTTTTTTTTTTTATTATGATATTGTCTATTAAATATTGTGGCATCTAAGGGATATTTCTTTCGATTTTTTGTCACCATTTTCAGATAAATTCTTGTTTTATGTATTCGAATAGGTAGGTTATGTGGTTAGGTACATTCATAATACTCCCGAAGACAGAAATTCTCGCATATTTATATACATTCCATCGAAAGATATTAGCTAATATTTTTAGAATACATAATGTATGTATTTGTATTAGTAAAAATATTAGCAAATATCTTTCGTCGACTGAACATAAATTGTCAAGGAGTTGACAGGCAATTTCATAAAATGAAATCGTGTACTTACATTTTCGTGTCACCAAAGATTTCCACATAATAACGTGAATAAAGAAAATGCTTGTGTCATTTGTAACAATTGTCTTTAACGATTTGTATCGTCAGTTGCTTCTTTTATAGACTGTGGAGTTTTAAGACAGGTTTAGACAAGCTCAGTAATGTGACAGTACAGTAGGTAAGTCAGTCCAGCACTGACTTGCAACTGGGGTCGCGTAGACACTAGTTTCAACCTAGTCCAGTGGTAACTTCGCGCCGTCAAGTTAGTCCAGTTGACTAACCTGCACGTCTATTTTCGGGCCCAGTAGCTTCCCCCGCCTGACTTAATGCCGATCTCGTCTACATGAACCCACCGACTGGGTCTGAAATTCCGAGTCACTGGGTCCAGTCTCAGTATAAATCAGACATTATTTACCTGTCACAATACAAATCAGTGTTTCCTGAAATTCTGATAGCTCATCATCATTCTCGTGCCCTTATCCCAGTAAACAGGGTGAAATTGAATTCGTGGTCATCCTCTTTACGGGTCATGGTACTCATCATTATGTACAACTTCAACTAAGGGACCAACACTGAAATCGCGAAATCAAATCTGCTGTTCTCTACATTTTTGTTCGCGTAGCTCGCCAACATATAGGGAACAGCTGATTCTTTTTTCGATTTTCCTCATCATAAAAAGTTAATAAATTAGTGAAATTCTGAAAGCTACAGTTAATAAAATTATGTGTTTATTCCCAATACCGTTCCGATATAAATGTTTATTTTTAGGGTTTCATGGCCAGAGCCCACCTTCAATACTAAGCCCAGGCCTACGCTGTTTGCTGTCGGTCAGTCCGTCAATCTGTCTGTTACAGGCTCAGAAGTCATCTTTTTGTATTTATAGGTAGCCAGTAGATTTTTCCACAGAATACCTACATGTTACTATGAATTCTATCATAACATACAGACATAACGTAATCAGCCTATAATGTTCCCACTGCTGGGACACAGGCCTTATCTCTACGAGAGGGAGTGAGCCGTAATCCACCACGCGGGCCCAGTGCGGGTTGGTAGTTGTCATATGTCTTCGAATTTTTGGTTCTAGGATGTGCTGGTTTCCTCATGGTGTATTCCTTCACCGTTTTTGAAGCAAGTGATAATTATACAATACGCACATGAATCCGAAAAGTCAGAGGTGCGTGTCTTGGGTTCGAACTCGAGACCTTATGACTTGGCAGTCTGACGGTCATACCACTAGGCTCTCTATTATGATAGAGTGCATGATATGTCATGCTCTCTATCATATCAAACCTATAATAATGCATGCTTAAAGGCACAGCATGTATCAGATAAGTTTGGTCAAATTTAAGGGTGGTTGCAGGCCATCAAACTGGAACAACTTTCTCCCTGAATCACGCACTGACTTATAAGTATCACTTGTAAAGATGTTAGGAATATTGTAATATCGTATACTTTTACAATGTTTGTAAATATGTGAGCACCATGTACCTATCACATAACTGATTTATTTGTCATTGCTGCATTTATATATTTTTTTTGCCTTTTGTGGGATAGTAATCTTATTGTGGGTGCATGGTCTTCACATATAATTATATAATTCAAGTATACAAAATATTGTAAACATTTTTGAAAAGAGTAACGGTGGAGTTTCTTCCCCATTCTTCTCCATACGAAAGCTACCTTTTGGAATGGGCAACTAGAATCAATTCTATTTCTTTGGTTTTCATTGACGTTCAAAAGTGCCTTTTATGTGCCTATTTGAAATAAATTATTTTACTTTGACTTTGACCCTGGGACCAATCTCGTAACCGCGAAAAAAATATTCTTAGAAAAACAGCCGAAATACGTCCACT
This sequence comes from Lithophane leautieri, assembly GCA_949152455.1. Classification (NCBI taxonomy): domain Eukaryota; kingdom Metazoa; phylum Arthropoda; class Insecta; order Lepidoptera; family Noctuidae; genus Lithophane; species Lithophane leautieri. Next base: position 4,525,852 of record OX424462.1, on the reverse strand, counting down.
ACTAGACATAGGTCTACCCTAAGCACCGACACTTCGACCGGTTCTGTGCTTCTCGCATCCAGCGCATTGCCGCGGCCTCTACCAGGTCATCGGTCCTTGTGGGAGGCCTTCCAACGCTACGACTTCCGGTACGCGGTCGCCACTCCAGAACCTTTCGGCCCCATCCGCCATCTGTTCTGCGAGCAATGTGCCCTGCACACTGGCGCTTAAGCCACCCTTAAATATGACCACATTTTTCTGATACATGCATCTTTAATTCTGTATGTTCTCTTTATAGAAATTGGTAATCGCGGTTATTTTAGACAACCATTTAGTTTTTTGAAGACATCTAACCTCTCTTTTTCTTTCCAGACATAGTCATACCATCGCTTCTCATAGCAGCGCTGTTCGTCGGCAACGCTTTAATCGTCCTTATAATATACAAATACAGGAAACGGTGAGTTAATTAATATTCCTATCTATTCATCTCCCTCTCTCTTCTGTCTTTTCTTATCCTTATTTATTTCTAGCCTTTATACAGTAAAATTTTACGAAAATGTTTTATCTCAGTTTTAAGTTTCTGTATGCCCTTTGGTAAAGGTCTTCTGCAACCCCTTCCAATTCTCCCAGTTCCTTGACGGTCTACTCCATGACTTTTCCGCCGCCCTCACCAAGTCATCCTGCCATCTGTTGAAAGGTTTCCCTTTCTTTCTCTTCCCCTCCCTAGGGTACCATACGGTGACTTTTTGTTATCCTTACCTACCTCATATTCTTTGTAAGCTCTGTGATTACGCTAGTCAAGAAGCCCCAAAGTCTGTCAACCAATCTTACCAAGAAGTATCGTGGAGGTTAGATAGGCAGTCGCTCAATGTAAAATACTGGCATTCAGCTGCATCCGGTTAGACTAAAAGCCGACCCCAACATAGTTGGGAAAAGGCTTGGCAGATGATTCCTGTAAATTCTAGCAGAAGTCCTTGTAAAAGATTTCCTCTAGTTACCAATTTCTGCCGCAGCCGTATTCCTCAAACTGGAATATAGGAGTGTTGCTTGCGTTAATGTGTTCCAACTTGAGGAATTCAGGTGCCAGTGAAATTACATTATCAGGGAGAGGTGTCAATTATTCTATATGATGGGCAATGTTTTGGCAATCCTCTGGTAATGCAGGTGTCTCTAAGCGGTTGTAACCATTAGATGGGCTGTTGATCACATGGCCAATTCTCATAATTAAAAACGTTAAAAATCTAGTCTCGGTTACAGTAAACGCCAATCAATGCCTAAAATTAAAGGTAAACACACCTATTTTCGACGACATTCCAAATAAATAAGAAGAATTCAAAGTTTTTAGAAAAACTGGTTTTTCTTTGAATATTCTTCAAGTATTCTGTCTCATTGATTCCTTTGCCGTGGGCACACGTGAAGCGTTACATTGTCCACTCATGCGCACTAGTTAGCATGCGGGCGACGGGAAGTCGCTCCATTAGCGTTGATTTGACAACCGACGGCCTGTCATACAAACGTTTAGGGCAATCTTACATTGGTAGAACAACAATAAACTGTATTTTATTATTCTTTATTTAGTAAAGAGCAAGAGCATGATCAATCTGAGAAAGGATTTTGGGGCTGGGTAAGCTGGATTGGGAGAAAAGTTGGTTTGCGCAGGCACGCCCAATAGTACCTCATCGATGTTACTGATTATTAACACAGTCAAAGAGCATTGTGCCAATGTTTAACGAGCCAAGAGAAAATGGATGTTTGACCGGCTACTCAATATTGGACCGACAAATCGGAGATTGATTAAAATCGGCCGAATGTGTAGGACTTTCCTTGGCAATCATTATCACAGAAATAATCCGAAGAATGATAAAATGTGCCCCAAGAATGAAAACGAAAGGCAAGATTACACTAACGTATCATTATAATGTAGTAAACGTATGTATCATTATAGTATAGGGCATATTAGAGCGTTAATAACACTGACGATTTGCCAGCGTGTTTCCAGCGAAGCGTTCTGTGAACGTGCTCTCCGCGAGTGCGAAGGGAGCTACCCTCAAACACGTGACGTGTTCCCCGTTTTCACAGTACTGGGGGGTACTACGACGTATTAATACCACCATTTTTCCAGTGTTAGTGAGAGACGGAGCTATAGAAGGACGCTAGCACCATCCTTTTTTCGCAGTGGAGTAATAACGGCATTAATACCTCATAATACAGCCCCTGTACACTCGCTGGTCGCGTTCTCTCTTGTGCAATCGGAGGCCCTAGTGTGAGTTTATTTTAGCCATCTCGACTTTACGCATCGACCCCGTTCGGCGCTCCGATTGGTCCTTCACCAGTGAAGATCAATGAAGGGCCAATCGGAGCGCCGAACGCGGTTGATGCGTAAAGACGAGATAGTTAAAAGAAACTCACACTAGGACCTCTGGTCAATCGCTTTCGTTCTGCAAACGGCGAACCCGTTGCGCACTCGTGGCGTGCTCGCTACGCACACTCAGCGGGCTCGTTAAACAATCGTCTCCCTGGAAACACGCAAATCGCCAGTGTGATATGGCCCTTAGGACTAACATTAATGTACACGTAGACCATTTGTTTATTTAATGTAACTTCGTTAAGTAGGTATTTTCAAAGGTCGTTAAAAATAATTTTGCTAATCAGTCCACGATACGACTACAATAATTTAAGTAGTTACGTAGTTATCCTTTAGTTGCTTTCGTGATGGGAGATCCTCCAAAAAATATTTAGTCACAAAAGTTTGTTGTCTTGTCTTTTGTGACTAAAGCTCGGGTTTCCTAAGACTGTGGCGGGCGCTACATAGCGTCCGCAATTTACCGTTGAATGACGTCAAAAAAAACACTATGCATTTTAATCAAAAGTAAAACAACAGGCTGGTTTATTTCACGAATTTCTTATTTCTTTTCTTTATTGGTCTATTTCAGCCGAAAAGTTTAAATATTAGTTTAATTAAACTTAAATATAAAGAACACTAACAATGACCCAGCCTACTTAAACCCTGAAACTTCTTAATCACTAACATAAACTTCAAAGAACTGAAATTCAGCATTCAAAAAGTTCAGTCAGTGATCTAATCTACATTACCTAGCTGTCTGTTTATCTTGATTTAAAATAAAACAAGTTTTAGACCCTTTTTCTTAATAAAAAAGGAGCTTAATTCAAGGGTCAAGGCATAAGTAATTTACATTAAATATGGCTTAAATTAATTAGCTATTTTATAAGTAACGTCGCTTGTCGTGTCTGTCTTTTTGACCGCGTTGTTCTTCAAAACTACGCAACGGATTTTGATGCGGTTTTCAACATCATTTAGAGAATTTCCATGTATAATACATTAATATTAAACTTACTAACTTAATTAATAACAAAAAATACAAGACTTATAATAAAAATAAAAAAAACTCAAGCGAGGTTTACGGTAGTCGCATAATTATCATGTGTAACATCTGACATTTTGGTTGACGTATATGATATAAACAATATTCATCAGCATCTTCATCATCCTGTTTATAATGTCTCAGAAAATGGGTTGGTACCATCTGATGGCCAACTCCAGCACCGCGCTCATTGGTCAAATCAAATAGCGCGCGCTTCCCGGGCTTCCTGTTACACACTTCCGTCCCTTTTCATGAAATCCCTCCCACAGTTTGCAGGAAAGCGGCAGGAAAGATGTTACACATAAAAAAAGGTTTTCACAATCAAAATTGGTACAGTTAGGTACCAATTTATCCAGCTGTAAAACTGTATATTGCTCACTAACAACTTTCTACAATACTAATTTATTTCTATCTTTCACAGGAAAGAAGGCGATGAGATCGAGGACGAGTTTAACACCATTCCACTAAATGTGAACGGCAACGTTCATAGTGCGGGGAACGCAGTTTAGCCATCTTTCAACTTAGGACGGCTGCACGTCACTAACTAAAGCAACTTTCCACTCTGCAAGTCAACTTTCCACACTGCAAGTAATATAACTACAACTTGCAAGTAATATTTCCGTAACGCAAGTGGTTTATACTTGCGTGCGCTCTTGCAAAGTGGAAATGCGGCTTAATTAAGACTAACATGACAAGATTATTGTTTATTTTGACATTCAACCCTTAAATTATTATTTTATTTTACTACAAGAAGTCTACAATACTTTGTAAGTTTAAATGTGACATACAAGACTTGTGCATGTACATGTATATATGTGCATGTATTACGGTGACATGTGTCACAGATTTTGTCTAAGTTTACAACCATTACAACAGCGCTATGCTTTGTAACTATGTGTAGTTTTAGATTTCATTCGATCTGTCATTAAAGTAGTTTTATGGTGTAGAGATAGTAATGTCGAATGAAAACTAAAATTATATAATTTATACATAAGTCATCACAATGATTTCTACTTAATTTTATTGATTAACACACTTTAAAAGTGTAAATAAGCCAAATATTAAAAATAAATGGCGAAGATTAAACAGTACTAATTAATTATACTACAAAAGAACTTCAGAATATCTTGTCGCCAAGTCTATCAATACCAAAGCAATTATCATAACGCATTCAAAAAATAATTGTGTAACAAGAAAGATACAAGTTATATTATGTCTTTACTTAATATCTGTGGCCCTAGTGAAAAGGGATCTAAGTCCAAAAATGCAACTTTACAGGAGACGCAAAAAACACTCCGCGCGCTTCAAATTGCGTGTTTGACCTCGTGTTACATTTAAACCGCTACCAAATGAAATACATGTGATGTTTTTTATAGGTAAACAATTTAAAAATATTCGTTTTTAAGATAGTGACTTATACTAACCACAAAATAAATTCCTTGAGGGTATATAATAGGTTATACCCCTTCTCCCATATGTTAAATGTTTATACACACAAGTGAAAATGGATACGCATTTGGAATGATTGTTAATACTAATCTCAACAGAGTTATTTTTGATTTTTTCCCTATATTTTGGTGAAAACGGATTTATGTCTAATAATATCATTACGCACTAAACCATTTTTGAGAACCAGGTGTTGTTATATTGATAAACACCAACCAAGTTAAAACGTGGGTAATTTATGTTAATTTAGATTAAAAAATACAAAACATTTTTTTATTTTTCCGTTTAAAAGAATACAAAAGTACTTGAAACCGACTTTTGTAGTTTTTTTTGGTGTCAGTTGGACCCTTTTACACAAGGTAACTTCTTTATTTTTAGAAATAGCTTAGATCCGTTTACACCAAACGATAGAGCATTTTTCTGATCACTTCTGTATACTTAACTCATTTTCCACAAAATCGGACTTATACCCCTTCTCACTAGGGCCACAGATATAAAGCGAGATAATTACTTTCGGGGTATAAAATTACCTTTGTGCAACGCTTTGAAAAACTAATTATAAATCCAACAGCGTCACTTAAACACGTTAATTATCGTCGGCGTGCAGCGTTCTTAATTGATTTGAACTTTAAAGAATGTGAGGTTACTGACAGTCCAGCCATAGAATAGATGGTTACAAAAGGCTGACTCCATGCAATGAGCGAAAACGCACACAGTCATAGACACGCGTCACGTCCAGCGAGTGCAATCGGACTCGCGACTGGCATTTGTTTGAGATCGTCGTACATACGGATCTATGTGTGAGCCTTTTCGCTTGTCATACGGAGTTGAGCTTTTGTAGGTACCTATTTATTTTGTGGTCCAGGGGTATGGCAGTTGTGCCACTGTTCTGTCGGCAACTTTTCCTAAGTTACCTTATTTATTCGTTAGACTCAAATAGATCGCGAAATAGTCCAAGTTTAATCTTTCTTAGGACCCTTTTAGGTATTAAGTAAGGACTGATATTGTTATAAATACTCTATTAGATTTTTTTTTGTTTCTATCGCACACTGTCACTGCCTCTGTTGTCATGAGTACGTCAATTAAGTACCTAATGTTATGGCTTGATTGCTGTAGACTAGTCTATGCTCATAGGTACCTCGTGATTTTAATTTCTTCTGTAATTGTTGATGTTTTTGTATTTGGCGGAGTATGTCTAAAATTCTGTAATGAATAAAAAGCACTTTATCTTTTGTGTTTGTTTTATTTTGGGGAGTTTTAAGGTGTTTTGTCAATCATCTGACTGCCAGTGTTAGCCTGTACCATTCGAATCACTTTGTATGAAGGATAATCCTGAAAGTTTGAAAAACATAATAGATCTTTTCAAACTTAATTAGGTAAAGCCACACTTGTGACAAACTCGCCAACAACTCTCCAAACAATGTGACCAACATGGTACGCATAATGTTGACGGGGATTTTAATATTTGACTCGGCGAACCTCCGAACTAGTCCAGACAATGCGATGCGGACGTTTCGAGACGTGAGTTCTTTTATTCTCCTACTCGCTGATGCCCACGGCTTCGCCCGCGTGGATGTCGGTTATTATATACTAAAACCTTACTCGAGAACCACTCTATCCATTGGTGAAAACGGCATGACAATCGGTGCAGTAGTTTTTGAGTTTATCGCGAACAGGACGACAGATAGACGCAGCAGAGGACTTTGTTTTATAATATGTAAGGATAGTGCTTATAATTTTTATTGTGTGTTGCCGAGTATTGCTAGTGCATCGTAATTATGTTATGTAGATAGAGACCAGTAAGACTTCTAAGACCCAAGAGGATATCACTCAACTTGACGAGATTATCCAGAAAGATCTTCAAACTGATCTGATCAATTAGAACTGAACCGACTATCTACCAGATGTAATTATAGACCAGATAGCATGTTGGACATAATATAAATCCTTATATGACCTATGAATCTGCCTAGCCTTATCCCAACTCTCTTGGAGTCGGCTTTCAGTCTAACCGGATGCAGGTGAATATCAGTATTTAACATGAAGCGACTGCCTATATGACCTCCAAAACCCAGTTTCTTGGTAATACGATACCCCTTGGTAAGACTGGTGTTAGACTTTCGGGCTTCTGACGACCCGTAACGACTGTCAGAGATCTACGAATGACAGCCGGGACCAATGTCTTAGCGCGCTTTCCGAGACACGGAGGAGTTTCGGTATGTAAAGATGGTCACCCATCCACGGACCAGCAGGCGTAGCTTAACCCGATGGATCGACCCGTGCGGCAGTTATTAATTAGCTACGAGCTCCTATATAATGGTTTAATTAATATTTCTTGTAGGTCGAAATGAATAAAAATTATATTGAACTGTATTGATAAACTAAGCGCTTATTTATTATTGCCAGCCCTTATAAAATAAAACTCATTAATAAGCCCAATCTATAAATCAACTGAAATCCACTGGTTCACCATTTTAATAAATTGAAATAAAGAGGAAATCCAGCGCACTCCATTTCACTTCTCTCAGTTGGAAGTATTTATCATTCCTGTTTTTTTTTCTCATTCACCTGTCTGTATCGAATCCCTTTTTCTGTAAATGGGTTTCGAATTAATATGCCAAAAGCAAACATTTTTAATCTGGCCGCTATCAGCGATCAAGTGTAATAGGCTCTCTGTTAAAGTAATTTAGGGGTGTCAATAACTTAATACAGGATTTTTTAATCGACTTTGGTTTGGATTATTTTTTGCTAGTGACTGGCACAATTAGATTGAAGAAGAATAGATTAATTCTCTTATGTACACCTTATGGATTCATGATATAAATGTAGAAATTTTACACAATCACTAATCTGGTGGTCTTATTGCTAAAAGCGATATTTTAAAGACAACCTTTGGATGAAATGAAAAAGGGAGACGGCAAAAGGAAACATAATAGGTACTGCAGCTAGTCAGAGGTGTACCATTTACATAAAACCACCATAACACACTGCTGGGACACAGGCCTCCTTTCCGAGAGGGAGTGGGTTGTAATCTACCACGCGGGCCCAGTGCGGATTGGTAGATGTCACATGTCTTCGAATTTTTGGTTCTAGGACATGCCGGTTTCCTCACGATGTTTTCCTTCACCGATTTGAGAGCAGTGGGGATCTAATTATTTACACAAAGCACCCACAACTCGTAAACCGGGGCCATTACCACTGGGCCACAACTGTTCTCTACCATTTACATAATATACAATATATACATACATACATAAAGCATATCATTTGGAGATTGCTAAAGTCTGTTTCGTTGCTGAGCACACATACAACACTGAATGAATGAAAAATAGTGGTAATGTGGCCAGGAAAAGAAAACCAAAGTGTAATAATATAATATCAATAACAAGGAGTTTATGGAACAAAATTCTTACATAAATACACTACATAAATAAACTAATAAAACACAAGAAAACTTAAAAAAAAATACAAGTCATTTATTCGTTGGCAAACATGGGTAGGTATTGTACGTAATGTTTTTTGTTATAGTCCTCCATGTAGCGTGTTAGTGCCTTCCGTGTGTGTGTGTATGTGTATAATTAATTGCAATCGTTACACTTCAAATGAATTCTTTTCTTCTTACTACTGTTTATAATTGCTGCGCTAATACTTACTAGCTTTTTATTTAAAGGATGCTTTGATAGCACTCTACAGCTTCATAATCCACTTGACTACCTACTTGCCACAGTTTACGTTTTTGTTTATCCTTTACATGCTGGTACGCGGATACGAGGATTCTTTTTTTTCCTAAAGTATAAACAAAGAGATATGCAATAAGTCCCTAGTCTGAACACACTACTGTAAGTTTTAATGATGGAACTGTGTGCTGAAAACTGCGTTAACGAACAAAGTTATATCTGCATAATATTAGAAACTTTTTCGACAACCCTATAACAAATGGATTATATCAGAAAATTGAATGTAAGTGAGTCTGGAGGAGTAATTAATTTTATCCTTTTTCAGCGATCAATTATTTCGTAACGTAACCCAATCTGAAAGATTACTATCGACTCACGATCCATTACAAATTATTGCTCGAATAAAGAGAAACGAGTAACGAAAATGCTTGTTTTGTTTCTTTAATTTTTTTTTCTTTATTTGTTTTTAATTCCTTTTAATGTTTATGGAAGCTCCTAAAATTCAAATATATTTAACCTATTTGGCCGGAACGTGCTGTTCAAGCTGACGAAGGGGCTATGTTGGGTAGACAACCTCAATACTGGCAATATTAAATGTCTGTGTAAATCTAGGTCTGCTAACAATTGAGGGTGGACGGGTGGCAATAACTAACTTGCTCGGTATATTTAAAGCCCCCAGTTGGGCGACCTAGTCGCTTGGCCAACGTGTACTGGGCCTTTTTGCGTGATTAGCCGTTTGATTTGAATTTATTTTGCGTTAGTCGAGCGCGCTTGGCCAACGGGCTCGCCCAACGTGTACTGAGAGCTTAGCAGGTAGGCTGGTAGTGATTGTTTAAACTCCGGCCGATGAGAGTATGCGTTCCGCACTTGTCAGTTAAGTACAAAAGAATACGTGTAACTGTCAAACAGATGAATTATTTCGTAATATGAATCGCACGCAGATTATATTATGAATTGTCAGTTTGTGACATTTTACGATGATGCATGATATTTTCCTATTGTGATTCTGCCAAAGTGACTGTTTTAAGCCCCCTGAATGCGTGGCGACAGAGGGCGGTTTCCGAACAAAAAGTGGCATATGAACGGGACGATCGCGTATTCGCGCGAACGATCATTTTATTTATTTATTTATTTATTTTATTATTTATGTACACACAGTAAAATACATAGAGATACAACATAATTATAATATGAGTACAAAGGTACTGCTTATTTCTTAAGAAATTTCTTCCAGCAGACCTGCGAAAGGAGAAATATGAAAGAAATGTAGACAATAGTGTGTGAGAACAAGAAGAGAAAAAAAATATTATGCGAAGTCTTAACTAAAAATATTAAATATACCTACACATATACGCAAGAAAATTAATATATACTTAAATAAATACATAAAGCTTAAATATATAAACATTTTAGTTAGGACGTGGGGCTAGTCACCTTATAAAACATGTAGGTACAAGTAGAATTTTTTTTGTACCACATCTTGAAGGTGTGTTTTTGGGATAAACTTAGTAGGTAAGTAAATCAAGTATATTAGTACCTTACTGATGTGGCCTGAAAAGGGGGCATTGGTGGACGAACGTGAAGACTGATGGCGGCCAAGGCTATTAAGGAATAGTAGTACTTTTCTCAAATAATGCGCGGAAATTCCAACTAAGTAAATTAATTATAAATTCCAGAATTAATGACGAACAACGATAATTTCACGCAACAATATATTGATTTGTTTCTTTTTTACTTTTAACAGGTCTATTGGTAAGCCATATCGAAAATTAAATCTTTAGTTAGTTACCTCCTTGGTTGCCATGTGTCGAAGTAAAAAGTTCGTTCCATTTTTAAATTACACGACATATGACTTTTCATAATGATCTATTCGGCGGCTAACCTCGACAGATATGAATTTTCCATACTAACATTGCCGGCCGCTCGCATAATATTTAACCAGTACAGCATTTTCTATTTATCTCGAAGAAGGTTGTCAAAATAATGGTCGAATTTTCAAACATCTTTAAAAAAAAGTATACCGGTAAGTCGATGTCTTCGCTTTTCAATTTTCGTTTTTGCCACCGACTTCCGAAATTAAAGTTATTAATTTTTCGCTTTTCAGTTCATTTTTCGTCGGTTTAATTTTTTGTAAAAAAGATTTTTATTTTTCGCTTTTGAGTTACCATCCACTCTAGAGTACTCCAGGGGGTTACTCCAGGTTAAAGACCTGGAGTTGATGATGAGTGGTTGTGTCATCAGAACTATGTATGTGTGCGAAATTTCAACAGAATCGGTTCACAGTTGAAAATTCAGTTGGTGAAAAATCAATCAACCCCATTTTTTCTACCTTTAGGGGTGGATTATAGTTTCCAATTTTAAGTGGGGCCAACTTCGAGGTATACCCTTCCCATAAAAATAAAGAATTTTTCAAATCGGACTTCTCACAAAAAAGTTATGCGTGGTCATACATAAAAAAAAAATACGGGTCGACTTGAGAACCTCCTCCTTTTTTTTCGTCGGTTAAAAAAGTAAACAGCAGTTTCAGTTACAACAAATTGTCCTGAAAGATGCTTTCTTATTTACCGTAACATACGTAAAATAACGTAAATCTTCGTAACATACGTAAAATAACGTAAATCTTTCGGTTTGTCAGCGGGTCTTACCAAAAGATATATCGTTCAGAGGTCTTTGTCCCTCATTTGTTCCGCACATGATATCGGCAGATGGTGGCATATACTCGTATATGGCTAAGAATATGGTGTTAACATTTATTATGGTATGGTATTTATTGCACAGTGATTGGGGCGAATTCATCCTAAATCTCTTGGTTTGTCATTAATTCTAGCTTTCGAATTTAATTGTCACTTTCCTTCGGTGAGTTATTAGCATTCATCATTAATTGATATCCCTGCTATGTTGTTGTTATCTCTGCGTCTGACGGACGGCATGGCATCAAGTCGTGTTTGGGCTCGCGACAAGTCAATCTTCATCCTGAGGATGCCTCGTTGAGAGGTGAAACGTGTCGATTTCTTACAGGGTTTGTTATGACTCTTTAAGAATAGTTAAGTGGAATAGGTTACTAAATATATCTACGTCTATTGTACTTTATCATTACCATCATCATTGGCAGCCTTGTTGCACTCACTGCTGAGTAAAAGCCTCCTCTTTGTTGTGCTATGCTTCTCTGGATTACAACAGATTAACTAACGATCTGTGAAAGAATACCTACAGATATAAAAATGACTTAAGTTTTTTTTTTGATCTGCTGACGTCACTTTTTTTTTTCTTGGTACAGATCCTGTTTCACGGTAATGTTTCACAAATGTCCTTATTGTTCGTTCCGATATTCCCATAATTCCAGCGGTTGTCTTAGCTATTTCTGTTTTGCGTGGATATCCGTCATAAGTCTTTTCCACGTACTTGTAGACATTTATGGCAATCTCCATTTCCCTAGTCTTAAATGCCGCGGCAATGTCCCTTTTACAGTGTTTTCTTGGTGGCGATTGAAGAGACGTTCCTGGTCTAGGATCACTCATCTGAAACCGAATAAAAGAAGAATTCCGACACCTTAATAATTTATTTCTTAACTCACAATTTGTGTTCTATTTTCATAAAGTAGGTACTTAACTTTTATATTTTTAATATTAGGCTGATCAGTGGCTTTGTCAATGCCTCTCTTTGCCGCCACAGGTGGAACCCTTGCAGTTCAAGGGCCAAAGGGCGCAAAAAAATAAATCCGCGGGGAAAAGATTTTGTTACAAAATAGCTAGTAGCTCTCAGTATACTTAAAAAAAAAAAATATGACTCGAGGTAGAATATGTTACCTACCTTTCCGTCAGACAAAGGAATGTCTCCAGTCACAGTTAAAATCCGGTCGTAAGTATAGGCGGTGTCCTTAATTAAAAAGCAATAAGTCGTCGTATCAAATTTCAATGCTAAACACAGTTCAGATCACAATGCAAATTCCACAAACCGTTGAAAAAGCCAAGTATTGAAGCAGATATAGAGAACATGCGCTTGCTAACAAGGGAGATCGTTAACAAGATAGCTAGAGAGGTACCTACACAGATGGGTACATATAGATCCAGTTCCAAGAAATGAAATGAAATGAAATGAAATTGTTTATTCTGTAAATAGGATATTGGAATCACTTTTACACGTCATATTATAAAATATAAAAAATAAGCTAGATGAGGTCGGCGTTTCCTATCTGACTACTCTGAGAAGAAAGTCCGAAACAAAATACATAATCTTGGTCAGACCATATGAGGACCTTGTAGATTAGCGTCTGAAATGGTCTTTTGAGGAAAGAACTACAACGATTTGAGTGGACCTGTCCAGTCAGTGCAAGCATTTGTCAGTTATAGTGGAGCTCAACTCAGAACTTAAGAAGTTCAACGACTCGACGAACAATACCAAAGAAAGGACATTTGGGTAGGTCGCATAAAATACTCAAATTGCCAGACCATCGTTAAAACTAAAAGAACGAAAAAAAAAATCAAAACAAAAATCCACATAGTCCTCACATTTACGATAATTAAAATAATACAAGCACAGATACGTAAATATTATGAAAGGAATAAATATTTATTCCTTTCAATACTTAAATAGTTCGATTACAACGCAGTTTTCAGAAAAAAGTGACGTTAAATAACGACAGAAATAGGAATATATTTATCGTTCAGGTTATTAGTCACAGGTACTTAGTAGAATAATACAATGGTTAAAGTTAAATACTTAAGTGTAATAGTAATAATATTGTAATACCTACAGCTAAGTTACCTATTATTGCCAGTGAGCCCCAAACTAGAATTCTCCGACAGCAAAACGGTAGCTCGCGAAAGCCTAAGTGGGCCTGCTAGCTAATTATCAAGTGTTGAGATACTATTAACTCTTTTTTGGAGGGAAATCATTTTTTTTTTCACTTGTGTGAGTTTTGATAGAAGTAGACAGAATTTAAAGCAGCACCCTAATCGCGTAATCGATCACAATTCGAATCGGTTTGAAACAAATTGCTAATCCATTGCATCGCAAATTCGAAAAAAAAATCTGCTCAACAACGTAAATGACGCAATGAATGTTTTTGAACTGTCAAAATGAAACAGATTAGTCTTAATCGGTTACGCAATCAGATAGCTGGCGTGAATGTGAGCTAAGTGAGAACCGGTAGGGCCTTTCGAACTTTAAGTAGTGCTCGCTTTTTCAATTTCGAAGAAGAGAGTCTTGCCTGCACTGCTCCAGGTGCTGACAAACAACTATACTCCATTTGAAATAAGATTAGAACTTATAAATAAGCCTTTTTTACAGTCCGTTCAACCGATTTTGACTTCTATTGCGTTCGTGGCATGACTAATGGCAGCTGCAGTAGACAGTTGGCATTGTGTAACCTTTTTTGCTTTTAAGGCCATCCTTATGCCTACGGTATAGAAGTCAAAATCGGTTGAACGGACTGTAATAAGGTTTGTTTTCATGTCTAATCTTATTTCAAATGGAGTATAAGTACTTTGAACCAATACCGGAACCGGAGTTGATTTAAGAGAACCAGTGCACTTTTTGGAACATTGACCACTCATCTCTAATGTAAGTGCCTCTGTTAACTTTGTAATAATAGGGATGCCAAATTTGAAATTGGTGTGGGTTTAAAAAAAAAAAAAATTAAAATTAAAAAATAAAGCAAGTCGGCTATCCAGCCCTCAGTTATCCGGATCAGCTCTCGGTCATGTTCTCGATCTCGGTCATGGTTTGGTAAATGAAGCTTAGCTTTCAGCTTAGCTAGGTATAAATATGTTTTGTTAACTTTGCGTGGGTAGTTTTTGAGTTAGCTTCAATAGTATTAGGTTATATATACCTATGAAATCAGTGTTTTGTATGGGGAATTTTAAAGAACTTACAATTTTCATACAACATTTTCTTAATCAAAAACTCAAAAAACTCAAAGCATTTATTTCAAATAAACCAATTACAGGCACTTTTGAATTGTCAAGGGGTCGGTCAGTCAGAAAGATGAAGCTAGTTGCCCATTCCAAAGCGTAGGTTCCTATGGAGAAGAACGGGCAAGAAACTCCACGGACACTCTTTTGAATCAGAATATTATTACAATATATTGGTTACATCATTCATGTTGAAATTATACATGTGAGAACAATGTCCGTCCGTAAAAAGATAAAAAAGAAACAAAACAATTCAAAAATTAAAATAAATTAAAATAAGCCGTGGCAGCTAAGAGATGACCAGTCCCTACTGATGGCGCCCGTTCACGAACATGACGCATGGATCAGCACCATTCAGCTCAACCATTTTGAAGGGAACTTAATGATCCAACACACACGCCACCACCAGCGAGACATTAAAGTGAGCATGACATACTCTCAGTCGCCAGGGCACATTCAAGTCAATGAAAGACGTACCTAGTAAATGGTAGCTTTAAAGTACTTAGGTAAGTACATAGTGCTCACACACATGTGCTATGCAGTTATACAATACTAGGAGATTGAATTTATACAATGTAAATATAGTTTTTACAATCTTCAGCAGCTCCAACAATTATTTCGAATGCTAATCAATTAGTTTATGCGCCCTGTGGAGCTGGACCAGCGCTGAGCCAAGCATTTTTATCCGTAATGTAATCCCCTAATTTATAATATGCTTGGCGGCATAGTGTGCGTTTTATACAAGATTTAAATTTTGTTTCATTCAGTTGGAGTATGTGGGGAGGTATTTTATTATAACATTTTAAACAGTACCCCATGAAAGATGAGTCTACTTTAGCCAGTCTGAAGCCCGGTTGAACTAATTGGTCCCTACTTCTAGTCCTATAATTGTGTCTTTCACCTCTTTTACTGAAAAGACTTAGATTTTTCCTTACGTACATGATGTTTTCATAGATATATTGACAAGGTACCGTCATGATGTTAATATCTTTAAACAGTTCCCGTAGAGAATCGCGCCTGCGGAGGCCATATATTGCTCTGATCGCTCTTTTCTGCAGAATAAAAATAGAATCGATATCAGCAGCCCGTCCCCATAGTAAAATACCGTAAGACATGATACTATGAAAGTAACTAAAATAGACTAGCCTCGCGGTATCTACATCAGTGAATTGACGGATTTTCCTCACAGCGTATGCTGCTGAACTTAGCCGTCCTGCAAGAGATGTTAAATGAGGACCCCATTGCAGCCTTGAGTCGAGTGTGATCCCCAGGAAAACAGTTTTATCGACGAATTCTAGTTTCTCCCCATTCAATACTATACTAATATGTCACAATCACTACTTTTAACATTCGGTAAAGAAAATCTTATGCATTTCGTTTTTTTCCCATTTAATACTAAATTATTAGCAGTGAACCAATTTTGGACCTGCAGTAGGGCGTTATTTACGTCGTCAAGATTTAATGCACGTCTATTTATCTTAAAAATTAAAGAAGTATCGTCAGCAAATAACACCATTTGTGGTTGGTTTTTTAATAAATGGGGTAGATCATTAATATATACTAAAAAGAGGAAAGGACCCAATATCGAGCCTTGTGGAACACCCATTTTTACTTTTAAACCGAGTGAATTGACACCATTTATTTGAACTTGCTGTTGTCTATCATTTAAATAAGATTTTACTAAACTGAGCGCAAGTTTACCTAGTCCGTAATGCTCAAGTTTCAAGAGTAAGGTTTTGTGATTTACGCAGTCAAATGCCTTGGAGAGGTCACAAAAGATTCCTATGGCATCTTGGGCCCCCTCCCACGCTGTAAAAATGTGTTTAAGTAAGGTGACACCGGCGTCAGTCGTACAACGTCCTTTGGTGAAACCATATTGCTGTTCGTGTAAGATTTGGTTGGTGTTAAAATGATTAAGCATTTGATTGAGCATTACCTTTTCGAAGACCTTGCTGAACACCGGCAAAACAGATACTGGTCTATAGTTGTTGGTGTCTTTACTGTCCCCAGATTTAAAAAGTGGTATAACCTTACTGTATTTCATTAAATCCGGAAAGACTCCTTGATCCACACATAAATTAAATATTAAAGCTAAGTATGGTGCTATAGTCTCGATTATGGATGTACAAACTTTGATAGATAATCCCCATAGATCTTCGGTTAATTTTATTTTGATTTTCCGAAAAGCTTTTATAACTATAATAGGGTTTATATGTTTAAATTGAAATTCAACCGGGCAGCCTGGAACGTTCGCTCTTAATAAATTAATTGAGACATTGGGTGATGAGTTTAAAACTTCCGTCGTTTTACCTGGTATATTAGTAAAGAAGTGTACAAATTCTTGAGCTACTTCTAAATTAGAGCTGATGGCACCACGTGAAGTCTCCAATGTGTAATCAGTGTTTCGTATTTTATTCTTATTAGTTTCACTATTTATAACTTTCCAGACTGATTTTATTTTATTTTCTGCTGATTTGATCTTGTTGCTAATAAACAGGGCTTTAGCTATCTTACAGGTATTTCGAAAAATTTTAGAATATGTAGCAACATACTTATTGAAAGTTCCAGTGTTAATGTAAGGCTTAAGGCCATACAGCTCGAACAGTTTTTCCCTGCTTATCCTAATACCTCTTGTTGCCCAGTCACTAAAAATAAAATTAGGGGAAATATTTTTTGTTTTCTTTTCAAAAGTTTTATTGAATTCAGTGTGCACTACTGAAAAGAAATCCTCATACAATTTATTTGCATCGGCCATATTCTGGCCCAGAGCATTTAACTTATTATTTAGGGTACTATTGAATCTATTTAATTTGCCTGTTGTTATTGGTCTAAATTGTATTTGCCCTTTTTGCATAGGTGTTTTAAACTTAAAAGTTACCGTTTGTCCACTATGATCAGACGGCAAAAAATTTACGATGGCTTTATCTAAATAATCACAATCGCAAAAGACATTATCGATACAAGTAGCAGAAGTTGGAGTTACTCTAGTCGGTTCTGTAAAAACATTCGATAAATTGAACGATTTAAAAAGGCTTAATATTCTACAGCTATTTGAATTATTTTCCAGAATATTAGTATTAAAATCACCACAAATAATTGCGGCTTTGTTACTGGATGTAAGTTTCGCTAGGACATCTTCCATTATTGACTCAAATAAGGAAAAGTTCTGATAATTAGGGGGTCTGTACACGCACACTACAACATGCTTATCCAGCTCAACACAAGACAGTTCGATGCAATGTTCAATTGATAAACCAACTATGTCATTACGTTGCTTAGATTTTAAACAATTTTTTATCAAGATCAGAGAACCTCCACGTAGCATGGATTTACGGTTAAAACAACTGACCACACTATAGTTCTTATAATTAATCAGCATTTGATAATCCTTTAACCAATGTTCAGTAAAACAAACAATCTCAAACTGTGTTTTTTCTAAAAACATTTCAATTTCTAATAATTTGGAAGAAATACCTTGAATATTTTGATGAAATAATTTCAAGGCGTTCTGCTGATCTCCTTTTTGATAATTACTTATTTTAGAGCAAGAAGACACCTTGTTGTTGTTAGTTATAAGAGTATTCTTACTGGTACCTTCTGTTGTCTTACAAACTAGTTTAAATGACTATCCGGAGTTAACCCCAAGACTTCAATGTCATCACCAGGCAGTGAGCTCATAGTCAGTGAGGGACGTGGAGACTCCTTCGTACAATTTGTAAAAATATCTATAGCATTTGAGCTACATTCATTCTGGTTCATCACCTTATTATTAGTATTATTACTAATCATTGTGGTGTTAATAACACAAGACTTTGACATACTATTTATGTCTGAGTTTATATAATAAGCTAATAGCCTTGCTATTATGTGTCTATATAACATGTAATTTATATAACAACCATGAACACTAATGTTTTAAATTTTTTATGCACTAATTTTTAAACTAAGATAACGTACGCTATGATATGCTACTTAGATTAACCGACAAAAATAAGATTTGGCTAAGTTAAAAAAAAAAATAGTGGTCATTTCTGCTAACAAAATGAGGAGTAATTTTTAAGGTGTTTTTTATGTTTAGAAAACTATAAGCAATAAGGTCTTGTTACTATTGGTAGTTGTCTATGATGGTCATTATGCGATATAATACCAAGCAATGGATGAATATTTTAAATCATAGAAGTGACGAGGTTCTCTATTTGTGAGAAAAAACGCCTATTTCATAGGTGGGAACCACGGAATAGATAAATAAGGTTGGAATGGTAATGTGGGCGTGGTAAGCGCGCCACAATTATGATTCGATAATCATAACTCGACCGATTCATTAATTCACCGCGTTTCGTGCGCTTCGGACTACTGCGGAGAACAGAGCTCTGCTTTAAAATGCCGTGTTGTGCAATTATAACTTGTAAAACAAAAAGTCAGACCGCAAGTATAGAGCGAGGGGGTATATCTTTCCATCGGTAAGTCGAAAATAACATTTAATTATAATTTTATTAGTAAAAAACATAAAAATATTCTGATCACTATGAAATTCCAAACATTAACGACATTATAACAACAAGTAAAAAAAAATATACATTGCACGATGTGTACTCGCGTAATCAACGCAATTACTAAGTCCGCTTACAATGTACTGCATGCGTCGCGTCCTCTTCACTTCAACCATTGACGTTTCGTCGTTTGCCCTGATTGGCCGTGATGCACGGTCGATAGTGAGGTGACCATGTGGTTAAATAAAATCATCGATAGAATTCTCAAATAATATAAATTTACGTTCGACAAAGATTCTTTTTGAATTATTTTATATTTAATTAATGATAGTATATTTTTAGTTAGATGTATAATGAGTCAATTAAATATTACAATAATTATTGAACGAATGATACAATATAGTAAATACTTGTAGATGACAGATTTACAGGGAGAAATTGAATTCATTGGCAACATTATATGAGATCATTGTACTCATCTACAAGTATTTACTATATTGTATTTAGTATTAAAATATAAGTAAAATCCAATTTTACTTACGCAATAAATTATAAATTTTAGGTTTCCTAAAGAACCTAACGCCAGGGAACAATGGATTGACGTGACAGGTAGAGGAAACTGGATGCCGACTAAGACGAGTACTATTTGCTCTATACATTTCAGTAAAGATGATTTTATCATTAAAAAATCAGGTTATTTGTAATGAATAAAAGTAAAATAAATATTTCTTAATATTTATTTCATGTTTAATTTTCCCCCATACATTCATCAGATAATTTATCGATAAAGAATATCGGCTTTATCAAGCACTAGCGTGTATGAAAATTTTTATTGCTTTTTTGCGTGTGTGTGTGTCTATGCCTACGAGGGCTTAGTACTAGTGTGCGAACGAATATCTGCCCTGAGATTTATGTGTGTCTGATTTGGTTGTGTGCGAAATATTTGTAAACATAGGAGTGCGTATGTGTAGAAATTAAAATAGTGGGAGACAAGCGGTGACACTGGTCCTGATACAAAATTGGAGCTAGGGCCTTTCCAACCTTATTTATCAATTCCGTGGTGGGAACCCAATACTTATTTTGTTCATACATATTCTATGTGGATGATGTTATAATAACTTCCTGTCAGTGATGATAATATAATGTCGATGATAGACATATGTAAGGAAAAAAAGACCGCATCTATACTAAGTAGAACGTGGGCTAGCTTCAATGGCATCTTGAAGATCCTAGCCGAAAAACAAGATTGTTTTCGGTATAATAATTACAAATACATTAAATTGGTGTTTTTTCAATAAAAGAGTATTAACCTCCTTGTACAATTAGTCGATATTTATTATGTCAATCACTATCATTTCAATTTAAAGTTAAACTTAGACGAGACAAAAAGCATGACTGTCGTTTGACGTTTGAAAAAAATCAAAATCCATCCGAGTTTTCGTTTTTATTGATAAATATAAATATTTAAAAGTTTAGAAGCACGCACAGGATGTAAAAGTGTGTGTAATACTTGTATCTTATTTAGTGCGTATTTAATCAGTGACACGTAGTTATCGCTTTCAATTTCCAGGCAAGTTCATTGTTATTGGTTTTGGGAGTGGCTACCGAATCCAGTTTACCAACAATCTCCCGTTAAAACTCATATCGGAATAGTGACTTTGAACTAGCATGAGGTCCTGGATTCGATTCCCGGGTCCGGCAAAGTGTTATTGGGTTTTCTCATCTGGAATTTCTCAGTAGCAGCCCGGAGTCTGGATTTGTGCCCGGTTGATGGCTGATACAAAAGAAAAGACCATTAGAAATCTTGGCTTTATTCTGTTAATAATTAAAAGTAATAGACAGAGAAATACGCATGACAAGACTTCAAGTGATGATGGAAGATATCATAAATAATTACAAAGACACATTAAAATGGCAGTAAGCTTGTCCCCATTACTTGGGATTTATATATAATAGGCGAAATGTGGGTGTACTATTATACACCTCTGCCTAACCCTTTGGGGAATACAGTCATGATGTTATGATATGAATTAAGCTACAGATAACTTTAAGGGCAAAAGAATAAGGGCTCTGACATACTGGGGCGATGCGTCGCGCGACGCGAATTTTAACAAAACAATTTCTCACGGCGAACAATGCGGCGGCGTCGCGTTGCGGGACGAATCGCCCCAGTATGTAAGAGCTTTAAAGCCACCCCAAAACTCATCCATAAAATGAAAAGCTATCATGAAATTGATTTAAATTACCCTTTTTTTCAACAAAAATGTTACACTAAACCACAAGTATCCCTCCCGACTTTAAAAAAACATCAGTAAAAACCCTTCAATAATTAAAGCATTTATGAAATACCAATTCCAGGGGCTAATTGCAGCTTCGGGAGGTACCTGTGTAGGATTAGGCGGGAGGAAACGCCCGGGTGTCACCACTGTGTGGATCGCCCGGAGGACACGGTGGAGCATACGGTTGAGGTGTGCCCTGCTTGGGCGGAGCACCGCCGTGTCCTCGCGGAGGCGATTGGCGGCGGTGACCTCTCGCGTCCGGCCCTGGTTCAGGCCATGGTACGGAGCGAGAGGGCATGGGAAGCCGTCACCTCCTTCTGCGAAGCAGTAATGCTCGCGAAGGAGGAGGCGGAACGCGTGAGGGAAAGGCAAAGTTTGCGCCCTCACGCCCCTAACCGCCGCCGTTGGAGACGCCCTGGGCGTCGGGAATCCCAGGCGGATTTCCGGCCACCATAGGCGCGGGCTTGCGGACGGCGAGCAACGGGCAGCTCGCCGTCCGATAAGGACCAGGCCCGGGTCGATGGCGCGTCGTGTTCCACGCGCGCCTCAAAGAGATGTCAGCAAAAATGACGGGGTCCAATAGGACCGATGCCTGCCAGGGTTGCGGGAAAGTCCGAAAGGGATACCGGGACCTTGGCAACAGGCAAATGAAGGAACACGGGTGGGTTTTAGTCAGTAAAAGTCTGACACGCCCTTCCGCTCCGCCCAGAGCGGGAGAAGTCATTGGATGATTTCCCACCCTCAAAAAAAAAAAAAAAAAAAGGGGCTAATTGCGCCCTTCTATGGAATTTATTTTTCATAATAACACGCCCAGGAGTGGTTTTCGTTGTGTGCACTTAATAATGAACTCGTAACAAAACCTCGCTACCACGAGAACTTTGTATCTCCAGGGGAATGGGGTACCTATCGTATAAACGGGTTACATTTAAAGTGTTCTCGAAAAGGGTTAAAAATAATAGAAGTGAAAACTTCTTTAGGTACGGTGAGCGATTTTAGGTAGGGGAAAACTCATGGTTTCGCGTAATCGCGTCACCGACATGCGCACCGACATGCTGTACCGCTGTGTGTGTGTGTGTGCCTTTATCGCCCTTTTACACTTTTTTTATTTATTTGTTTCTATATTTTATTTTGTTATCTGCTGTACATTATGTAAATTGTGTGCCTTTCAGTCTGTGCTGAATAAATGTATTTTCTTTCTTTCTTTTCTTTCTTTCTGTAGTCGCAGTAAGTGATTTTAAATTGACCACGGGAAAAGTGTAGACTGTGCATTATTTAAATAGTGTTTTAAAGGTGGATCCGCAGTTGTTGCCCGCGAAATTGAAATTCAAAATATGATTCGCGACTATAGCAGATACGTATTTAAAGAATTATAATCATTAGAATCATTAATACATCTCTCTAAGATAGATTTGTTCCATATATATGAACAAATCTTGTATGGAAAGAGTTCTTCTGACACTGACCTGCAAATTGCAAAAAACGTAAGAAAATTTTAATTTCGCGAGCGGCCTCTTTGGTTTGTTTACACTTCTATCGGCAGTCCCCATGACTGCCAAATTTTTTTTCGGTTTCATCTAACCTTAGTTGTTTACATCTTGTTAATAAATACTTAGAAACTCTCTATTGCCCTTTGGGTGACTTCAGCATTGTAATGAAGCAGATTGTGAGCGACCACGTAGCCAAGCAACAATAAATTTAAAAAGATTGGGGCAATATTATTTCATGCTCGTAATCGGTACATTTCAGAGCATGGTTCAGGTGAAGCTTTACTTTGCTACGCCTCGGAGACTAGGAATTTCATGGTACGAGGTGTGAAACAATACCTAGGTACTATTGTAAGTTACCGAGTTTTCGGAGAAATTAAATGTGCACGCTTGATGGCATTGGAAGAACTATTGTTTTACTTTAGTATGTTTGTTTTACATGTTTAAAATCTGGCCAGAACAAGTGTAGCTTCACAAAGTGAAATAAATCCTACTAATATTATAAATGTGAAAGTTTGTGTGTTTGTGTGTTTATGTGTTTGTGTGTTTGGATGTTTG
Organism: Lithophane leautieri; assembly: GCA_949152455.1. Taxonomy (NCBI): domain Eukaryota; kingdom Metazoa; phylum Arthropoda; class Insecta; order Lepidoptera; family Noctuidae; genus Lithophane; species Lithophane leautieri. The sequence goes on along the minus strand of OX424462.1, from coordinate 4,502,644 downwards.
TTACTCAATCACGCAAAAATGACTGAATGGATTTGGATGAAATTTGGCAAACAGACAGTTTATAACCTGGATTAACACATAGGATACTTTTTATCTCGATATTCCCACGGAATCGAGACTCACGCGGGTGAAACCGCGGGGCGCAGCTAGTCCAATATATAAAATTCTCGTGTCAGTGTTAGTTCCCATACTACTCCGAAACGGCTTGTACGATTTTTATGAAATTTTGGTATGTATATTCGGTAGGTCTGAGAATCGGTCGGGTAGGGTAGATAGGCTAGGTAGGGTAGGAAGAGTAGGGAGGGTAGGCAGGGTAGGCAGGGTAGGCAGGGTAGGCAAGGTAGGCAGGGTAGGCAAGGTAGGCAGGGTAGGCAAGGTAGGCAGGGTAGGCAGGGTAGGCAAGATGGGTAGGGTAGGTTGGGTAGGTACTTCGTGCTACCCGTACGAAGCCGGGACGGGCAGCTAGTTAACTTATAAAATACTTTCTTAGTTAGTCTATAAGATATGATCAACCAAAGATACAAATCGACAGATTTGCCTTCAGCGTTAGTCGCGCGAAAAAGTGTCCATACTGAGAAGAGTAAGCTCACAGTCTCACACAGTAATAATGGTGTTTCCATGATTAGCAAGCTAAGTCACTGCGTCATTGTGTGTGCCAGAAGTGTCAAAACGAAGTAGAATCGCGTCCATCTTTTAAAGTGGTAGGGCGAATCTAATGATTTAAATCTTCATGACGGCCGTTGCGGCCGTTTGGCGGCCACCGCTGTAGTAGCAAACCTAAGCTTTAATTCTTTTAAATTAGGTACACACTATGCAACACCAACATACATAATGTCTAAAAACTACTCACATCGAACTAAGGGCAACTCAGTTAAATATTTTATTAGCAACTAAGCGCAGGTCTAAACTAACTCTAACTTGCTTTAGTAACTTAACTTCCTAGGGAACGGTTTTATTTAGCAGTTTGGAAAGTGCTTCATCGACTAGCTCGGTTAATGGTGTTATATATTTTATATATAAAAACCGGTTAATGGTTAATGAAACATTATCCTTATTACCACAAAAACGTGTTTATCAGTTGTTTAGCCTGAACACCTTTTAAACATGACATTTCTGTATGGAGTTTGACATAAAACTGACATTAGACACACGTTGAACAAGTCTTAAGTTTTTGTGGTAAGGCCTACTACTAAAACTGCTATTAAAACTGTTACCACATAGGTGTGGTAACAGTTTTGGTGGGTACCTATATCTTATAATCCTAACTAATGTTTTAAATGCGGAAAGTCAGTTTGTTTGTTACGCTTTCACGCTAAAACGGCTGAGCAGATTGGTAGGTAGGGTAGGTAGGGTAGGTAGGGTAGGTAGGGTAGGTAGGGTAGGTAGGGTAGGTAGGGTAGGTAGGGTAGGTAGGGTAGGTAGGGTAGGTAGGGTAGGTAGGGTAGGTAGGGTAGGTAGGGTAGGTAGGGTAGGTAGGGTAGGTAGGGTAGGTTTTTCCCGCCACGCGAGCGTCGCTGAGCGAGTACTCTCTTTGTCTCTGCGACATACAATCTTTTGTACGTTTCTTGAGTGGGAAAATCGTTGATAGCTTTGTATAGCTCCCTCGTCGGCTCCTCGTCGTCAAAAATCCCTGGGGGTAATCCTTCGATATGAAACTCTTGTGAAAATTTCACGCTCCTAAACTATAGTTTTGGCTGTGCCTTATCTTTCAGTGGATTTACGATTTTTGTGGAGGCATTTTTATCATTAAGTCAGTCCCAAGAAAATAATAATATCACCTTACATTTTTTAATTAGGTTTCGCACATGTTATTTCAAGAACCTTGCAATATTCATCATCATCACATAAAAGTAAGAAGTATAAAGGAGACGGTACCCTTCTAACATCGTTACATTCATTTTATGACCTCAAATAAAAAGATCGTAAGCCCGGAGTGATGAATCATGAGTGAATTGATATTATTATTTGCTTTTAGGGACCGCCATCTTTTGTTTCAAGGTGTCACTGACAGTTCAATTTCAAGATGGCGTCGCGAAAATAATACGTAGTTTTCTCAGTTCTCTGGTAAATCATGAAGTAAGGTAAAATAATGGTCAGATAGATGTTTGGTTTATTTTATTAATTGTAAGTCGGATCGACGGTCGTATACTTATGTAGGAAGAACGTATTTATTTTCAGTGCTTTTGCTTATTATAATAGTAATAACTTTATTTCAGACTCACATCAAATTAAAAAACCGCTTTGCGGTTGGAAACTATCCCACGGGAACGTACTATCGGGATTAAAAGTATCCTATGTCCTAATCCAAGTCATGGTCAACCTCTGTGGGAAATTTCATCCAAATCCGTTCACCCATTTTAGCGTGAAAGCGTAAAAAACAAACAAACTCACCTTCTTTTTACTTTGGAAAAAAAAAACCAGGTACGGTTTGAAATTATATGATACTAGCTGATGCCCGCTTGACAAGTTATACATATACTAAAACCTTCCTCGAGAACCAATCTATCCATTGGTGGAAACGATGAAAAGTGGTGCAGTAGTTTTTGAGTTTATCGCGAACAGACAGACAGACGCGGTGGAGGACTTTGTTTTATAATATGCAGTGATTGTATGCATCCCCATTAAAAGCTATCTTAAGTAGGTAAACTTTAAGTAAAATAACTTATTATATTTAAATTTCATATTCCACCCACGCTACAAAAAGCAAGCATAAAGATACGCTAGCAAAAGCCAATTTGAGCACAAAAGCGGCCAATTATAAACTCCATTATACAATAATTTTCCTCTCTACCATTAAATGCAAGTCTAAGTTAAACGTAGCACAGGAAGTGAACCGGCGACCCTTGTGATGCAAATGCAGTGACAATTTGCCGTTTGAATGTGGCCGGAAGCTAGACGGGGTTGTCTGTACCTACCCGGCTACAATTTACAATTCCGTACCAAAAAGGTACAGAATTGTAAATTGTAGCTTTGAAATTTGAACAGTCAGGGTTTACCAAAAAAGCTTAGACACTTGTTAAACGCGTGTCTAGTGTCAGTTTTATGTTAAACTCCATACAGAATGGTGTCGTGTTTAAAAGGTGTATAGGATTGTGGCGGTATCTACATCGCCACATGCGAACTACGCATCAAAGATCTGACGTCACACAAAAATCCTGACGTCACATAAATCCTGCATCGCGCAATTAAAGTTTACCGTGCAATGGACATATATACAAGAACCCGACATCAATCGTCGGGCAGTTGCCCGCAAGACACAACACCCGACTGGTTGGAGGATCCTCCCTTTTCTATGGTGGATGAGAGAACTTTACACTCGTACCCCTAAAGGATAAACAACTGATAAACAGGGTTTTCTGTTAATAAGGCAAATGTTTGAAGAGAAGTTTCTATTCTGGTGCTGGGTGGTCTTTGCAGCCAACTATCGGCTATCGTTAGCTATCCATTGTTCGTTATTGCTTTACCCTTTGGCAACAACGCCTAGAAAATTCACACGAAGGATCTTCACTGAGGTTGAATGAGCAGTGGTTGGTTGGTGGCCCAGTGGTAATGGCCAAGACTTACGAGTTGGGTTCGAAACTTCGAACCCAAGCAGGTGCTACTTTGTGTAATTTATTTCATCACCACTGCTCTCAAAACGGTGAAGGGAAACATCGTAAGGAAACCGGCATGGTTTAGAACCAAAAATACCGACCCGCTTTGGGCCCGCGTGGTAGATTATGACCCACTCCCTCTCACAGAAAGGAAGCCTGTGTCCCAGCAGTGGGAATGTATAGGCTGATTATGTGTGTTAATATTTAAAAATGTAGGTAATTGATAAGTAATTAAAATATAATTATTATTTAATTATTTTTTGTGCGATATATTGAAACGCTCACTATCATTGTTTAAGATTTTTTATTTATTTATAAACAGTAATCCGATAGGTAATCTATTTTCTATAAATTGAATCAAACCAATAACACGACTACTAAATCAACAGTACAACATTCTGAAATTATGTCGCTATTGACGTAGATGAAATACATAGTAATAACCAAAGATTTAAATCGAAAGATGTGCCCTCACCATACTAAGGACTCGTGAAAAAGTGCCCACACTGAAAAGAGTGAGCTAACACATCCCGCATGGAACGACTGATATGATTTTCAGTATGTGTGAGCGAGACAATATTATTCAAATTTAATTGTCAACGAAACAGAACCGTGGCCATCTTTTGACGCCGAAAGGCGAATCTGACAGTTTAAATCTTTGGTTATTTGTAGAATATAGATAATCGGATGATGGAATTCAATCAGTCGAGTCTCGATTGGTAGGCTTGTGGTACGTATGTCTATTTAGATATCAACTTGGACTAGATTGAAAACAATTGGGTGGAATCTGTCAGGATATATTATACTGATCATCTAAAAACTTTCTGGGCTTCCAATGATGCACACTTTTTTAGATAAATGAGCCTCTTTTTAACTTTCTGGCTTTTTCTCATACTTGGTCGTCGTGACTAAGCTAGAGTACCGACCAAACAGGTTGACCAACCACGCTCGAGCCGAATTGGTCGCATCTATACTAATAACTAAGCTAGGCCACCCTGACCTAATGGGTTAGGTAGACCATGACCTGTGTTAGGAAAAAGGATACTTTTTATCCCGGTAGAACGTTCCCGTGGGATAATTTCTGATCTATACGCGGGCGAAGCCACGGGAAAAAGCTTTTCCATCTGGCATTTCTCAGTAGTAGCCTGGAGTCTGGATTTGTGCCCAGCTGAAGGCAATAGGCTCATCCCTTAATTCATGCGACTGAAACGTAGCTGGTGCAATATGGGTGTACTTTAAGCACGCCTCTGCCCAACCCTTCGGGGTATACAGGCGTGATGATATGTGTTATGTTATGTCTAGACACTTCCACATAAATTACCCAAAGGTGGAGAGTTACTATCTTCTTTTGAGGTTAGCATGAATTTAATGTTTCCTACAAAATAAAGTCGTTCGTGTTTATACCTTCCCCCACGGTGATAAGACGGTTACCCCATCTTGAGTGGGAACCAAAAATAGCGCCATTAACACTGCATTCGGGTAGTTTTATGGGCTACAATTCATTCATTTGTGAATCACATACTTACTGAGTAGTACGTTCAGACTTAATACAAACGTGATGTCGTTAAGATAACAGCTACACCTTTGTATTTATTACCTACCTACGGTTAGCAGTGAATGTTACCTTTAACCGTATGAGCTGTACCTCCGGGAAATTGTGGGTAAAGGTTGAGATTGTTTTACGCGATCATATGGGTCGGTTTTTATATTAACTTTATTGGAACGAAGTTCTTTAACGCGGCCAGCAAGTGGAGTACCTGGCAGAAATCTTCGCACGAAAAAGTGTTCATACTTGCGACTGTCTTCTTCTAATTGAAAGAGAAAGAGGATGTATGAATTAGGTCAAAAAGCAAATCCAAGATGGCGATTGCGAAATTTTCACAATTTTCGTCATGGGTGTCGTTTTCATAATTTTTGAGGATGCTAAAGCTGATAATGAGGTCAAAATGTGAATATAAGATGGCGGCTGCGAAAATTTTACTTTTGTTTTAAATCATACGTGGGATGGACCTTCGTTCCTGATGGCGGCATTCCCCAGACACACTTGTTACCTTCTTGTATCATGTAATACTCTGAAAGAGGGTCAACGTGTGACCATACTAATACCCGTTTTCCTCAATGAATGCCTAAATATAAATGCGGTGTAGGATTTTCAACTTTTAGTGCTGAACCGAGAGTTTGAAACTTGTTGAATTTCCAACTCTCGGTTCAGCACCAAAAGTGCTTTTTATTTAAATAATTGAACGCTGTTGGATTTCCAACTCTACAATTACAATTAGGTAGGTGTTATTTAAATTTTATTAGGGCCAAAAGGTTCTAGACTGTCCACCGCGTACAGGGAGACGTATAGCATTGGAAGGCCCCGAACAAGGTGGACCGATGACCTGGTCAAGGCCGCGGGAATCCGCTGGATGCGAGAAGTCCAGAACCGGTCGAAGTGGCGGTGCTTGGGGGAGGCGTATGTCCAGCAGTGGACGTGTTTCGGCTGAAATGATGATGATGATGATGGTTATCTACGCACCCAAGGCTGTTTATGTCCCGCTTCCTTTCATGATGACTCGCAAATCTTTATCAACGGCTTGATTCATTAAAGAAGTTTCTACAACTCGGGATGATTCGAAAGATGAGAGAGAGAGAATAAAAAAATGCTATATACTTGAAAATTGTACATCGATTTCAAAGCGTTTCTTAGATTCACTAAAAGCGTCACCATTGCATTTTATAGTAACGAATCAAAAAGAGTAGGAAACAAGACTATAACGTGGTGTCCTGTCTCGGTCCCACCCTCGGCAAGCGGCGCTGTCGCTCCCGCTCTTTTTAAATTTGTAACCGTCTTCGGTTGAGACCCTCGTTTAAAGAATCAAACTTTACAGGGTAAGTTCGTTTGATTCTTAACTGTCACTGCCTTCGCATCAGTAGGTATCGTATCGGTATATATGACACTGGCAGCTCACTTCACCTAAGTTTTCACGGTGAGATGATTATGCAGGTAGAATGACAGGTCAAGCTCACTTCACCTAAGTTTTCACGGTGAGATTTTTACAGAATCGATCGGCTGCTGCAAAAACTTGCCAAGTGGTACTTTACACTTTATAACACACGCATAAAACTATCACAGCCCTTAAATTTCGGCCGGAGGGTTACCATTTTGTAGTAATGCGTTCATACGTACTATGTATTTATGTATACCTAGGAACTCCTAACAGACCTTCATGAGGTCATTTGCAAACTACATTATTACGTGTGGGAACTGAGATGAAGAAACTAAATGTGGGAAAACTTTTGCCCTTGACGTTGTGGCTGGCTTTCATTAATATAAATATTTATTCTGTTTAGTTTATCTTAGACATCACTGGGATCGGTAAAGGAAAACGTCGTGAGGAAACCTGACATTATAATTTTATTAATATTAGTCTCAAATCGCCAACCCGTCTTGAGCAACAGTGGTGATCAAAGCTCGTGCCTTCTGTGTAAGAGAAGTGGCACACCATTGCCTGTCCAGTAATGGGACACCACTGCTGGGGAAAGGTCCCCCCAAATTTTCTAATTTTCTTCGTGTTGTGCCTTCTCTGGCTAATCGGTCAGGAACGAGTCCAAATAGTCACGCCAGCGTCTCTTAGGCCAGCCTTTGCTAGCCACTGGGTGACGATCCTGGGCCACAAAAAGTTATTATCTCATTATTGAAGTGAAAAGTTCTTTAGGCGCGTTGAGCACTTTTTGGGTGAACAAAAATCATGGAACTCGCGTCATCGTCACCGAACGTTTTCTATGAGCTACAAATTTTTTCACTTCTATCGGTAGTCCCCAAAGATTGCCTTGTGTTTTAAATGGTCGCCAACGATATATTTTCGGTCACGTATCAAATTAATATTGGATAGTTCACTGAACACAGAATTCGGGAATCCTTTGATATTTCAAACCTATCGTTTCCTATGATATCGTAAACGAAAATTCCTGTAAAGTATCCAACGGTTTTGATTACCACTGAAAATACCTCATAAATGACAGACCCCATATTGGGCGGTTCAACAGTCGATAGGTTATCGCGATTGAACTGGTTACAAAAATATTTATTTACCATAAAGGTTATCAATAAAAAAATACTTTGTTTGCCCTGATGGCCTCGAGGTTAGGAGGCTCGCTTCTGCACAAAGACTCGGGTTTGCAACCTGTCGAGTACCATTGTGACTTTTAACCTGACTACATTAATTTAAGTATTTTCTAAGTTATTGAGGTATATTGGACAACACTGAGATCGTTCGGATCGATCCTTCAAGTTAAGCTACGCTTGCCGGGGTTGGTCCGTGGATGAGGAGGGCGGTTCCGTGCCTCGGAAAGCACGTTAAGACGCTGGTCCCGGCTGAAATTTTTGATCTTTAGCAGTCTTTACGGCTCGTCAGAAGCCAGAAAGTCTGACAACCAGTCTTACTAAGGGGTATCGCATTACCCAGTTACTGGGAGGTCAGATAGGCAGTCTCTCCATGTAAAATACTGGTATTCAACTGCATCCGGTTAGATTGGAAGCCGACCCCAACATAGTTGGGAAAAGGCTAGGCAGATTGATTGTCAGCGTTTCTAGAAGCTAAATGGATGGTTTTTAATAATAATTTTTAACTAAACTAGATAAACAATAAAATAAAATTACTTTAATGAATAAGTGTCAGGGGGCTTAAAACGACCACTTTGGTAGAATCATAATAGGAAAATATTATGAATCATCGTAAAATGTCACAAACTGACAATTCATAGTATGATCTGCGGGCAATTCATATTACGAAATAATTCATCTGTTTGATAGTTTTTTAAGGAGATTCGTAAAATGGTCCACAAAATAAATATAATTGCTTTTGTGTCAAATTAGAGGAATTGCTAATGACAGCTGGGAATTCAGGAAATGAAATGCTTTTAGAGGAATTGCTAATGTGGGTGTTTTAGGACCCTAGATAGGTAAAGTTAAAGTGCCGTAAGCGACATTATATCACCATCGGTTAAAGTGTTTAGCAAACATACTTGTAAATAATTATATGTCGGTAGGTAAGAACCTTTTAAAGGTAAGAGACTAATTCTCGCTAAGGTCAAAGGCATTAGGACTTTACAAAGGGGCAAAAGGGGCATGATAAGGTTACGGGGGACTGACGAGACGACAACGATGCGTGCCTTAGTAATGTATGGTGGAAGGTGTCGTTCCAAATTAAGCATCATGTTCATATGTGTGTGTGTGTGTTCATGTTCGTGTTCATGTTAGGCAGGATTATGAGCTTGTTAATTTGCTAGGGATGTTCCGTAAAGTTTTTACTCGAGTACGAAAGAAAATAGGAGGTTTGACAATTGTTGGCAGTTCTTGCTGTACTTAGGTACTAGGTTCCAATATACCATAATTGTTGACGGAAGAGTCACATTTCTATTGTACACGTATGTGAAATAAAATATTTTGTATTGATTTTAAAATACTTTCCATCCATTATGAAGGTGGGTGAAGGACGTTCATAGATCGGATTGTCTACTACAACGTCAAGTCTAGTTGAGAGCCTGCGGCAGGCGCTAGTTTTGCTGAACAAAAATAGACCCTACTCGGTGCAGCAGTGAGGTTTCTTTCCTAAACCACAGAACTAACCGTTACGTAGTTATCTTTCATGGCTAGGTCAGGTAGCCTGTGAGAAGACGTAGGCTACTTATCATCTTGGATAATTGATGTCTTAAAAAAATATGAATTACAAAATGTACGCAGACGAAGTCGCGGACAACAGCTAGTAAAAAATATATATATATATATATATCTTTATTGAAACGATAAAACTAAATTTACAGAAACACTTTTCGATAACAACTGCATTAATACAAAACTGTGCCGCAGTCATTAACACCCACCGCCAAATAGTCCGGGACAAAAGCAAACTAGTAAAACAGATCAAATAAAAATGTTATATAATAAAACCGAAATACGTGCATTTGTCGCATCACTACTTAGAGAGAAAATTCCTTTTAAATTAAAGATGTTAGATCCTGCTGCTAAAGGCAGTAAAACGTGTAAGTAATTTATGTTATTTTATTTCAACAAAGGAGAATGCTCAGGCTCCATAGAAAAAAAACCGGCCAAGTGCATGTCGGACCACGCACAATGAAGGGTTCCTGTAGTTGAGATGTATTTATGCCAAGAACAAACTTAACATTGTAGTTGAAAAATATGTTCTCCCATACAGAATGTATGGGAAAACATGTTTTTGCAACTGCAAATTTAGGTTGGTCAATTATTACTCGGTATCTTGTGGAGCCTATTTAGCTGTGATAGTTTTCCTTTTAATTTCGTTATATATACTACTGCCTTGAATTTTTTTACTTATCCAAAACCAACCATTTCGCTGATAGGATGGACACTTGACTCTAACAAAAATGAGCACTTTAAAGCTTAATATTTCGTAAACAGATTCCTCAATCCCAAAATGGTTTTCACAAACTCACAATATTTTTGAACGACCTTTCCAACGATACCATGCACGAGAGGATTGACGAGAAAAAAAGCATCCCCACTATAAGTGCAGGGGAGGTACCCTAAAAAAAAATGTTTTTTACAATTTTATTTTACCGCTTTGTCGGCGTGATTTATATGTATACCCATACCAAATTACAACTTTCTAGCACTAAGAGTCTGAGCTAAGCCGCGGACAGACAGACGGACATGGCGAAACTATAAGGGTTCCTTGTTGACTTCGGAACCCAAAAAATCCCCGCTCCGGGGGAAAACAGATGTACTTATCTCAAATCATCAGTAAGTTATATAGTAAGGCATAATATTTTTTCACTAAGCATTTTAACATCATATTTCTAACTATAATTAAAATAATTACGTAAACATTTTTTTTATATCGATGCCTGATTAATAAAACTGGCAATTTTTGTTTGCCAGTAAGGATCACGATCTTAACCGGCTATTATTAAATTTTATTACTTCTCTTTCACCGCGGAGCTGGGTTCTTTAGCATTCTCCTTTAAGAATAAACAGAATGTAATTAACGCAATTATTAGCTATTTTGTAAGTTCGAGCTTTCTTAATTGTATTGTTCAATCTTGAATTTAACCTTTTTTAAACACTAAACAGGTTAAATTAAATGTGAAGGTAAATTAATTTGTAAATTTTATTGCGTCTAATATTTATTGGTTCGGATACGGAGCAGCCCGAGAACCAGTCTTCCCAGAGACAATGGGATGAGCCGCTCTGCGGGTTTGTATCGTCCCCCAATACTGCTGAGCATGCCCGCCTGCTGGCTATTGGAGAATGGGAGTCGGGCCTCTGGCTTCAGGCGCTACCGTCAGCCAACATAAGTGCTGTCTGATCTTTGACAGTTGTAACGGGTCGTCAGAAGCCCGAAAATCAAACAACCAGTCTTACCAAGGGGTATCGTGTTACTCATTAACTGGGTTGTGTAGGTCAGATAGGCAGTCGCTCCATGTAAAATACTGGTATTTAGCTGCATCTGGTTAGACTGGAAGCCGACCCCAACATAGTTGGGAAAAGGCTGGGCGGATGATGATATTATCAGATACTTACTTACTTTTGGAACAGACTGGGGTCAGAGGTGTATTATAATCTGTTTTTTCTGTTCCGTGATTATAATAGTAAATAGTGGTCACAAACTTGCGCTTACCCGACTGCTGAGCATGTGGTGGGTTCGATAATTCAATCATCGTTATTTAATTAGTGTGTCGGCCCGGAATCATCATTTACTCATCATTTTCTAACGGATAAAATACAATAGACGTAGATATATTTAGTAACCTATTCCGCTTAAGAGCGCCGAACGCTGACTGCGTCCGGCACTCGGCGTGGCAACACATCGCGTTCGGGTTCGCGACAAGTCAATCGTCATCCCGAGGATGCTTCGTTGAGAGGTGAAACACGTGTCGATTTCTTACTGGGTTTTTATGACTCTTTAGGAATAGTTAAGCGGAATAGATTACTAAATATATCTACGTCTATTATACTTAATAAACTAAAACTAAAAGGAATAACTAACCAATAAATATAAAAACAAAGGGACCCTTAGGCGTTGAAGTATTCGTCCGCATCGCTGTCATCCAGAAACGTGCCCAGAAGACTGGCAGCATTGTCTCGTTGAATGGCAATGCTAATTCTTTGGCCGAAGAACAAGGCAGCCTTCTGGTCACGTGAAGTATCGACCAGTCGGTGAGAAATTTCCATAAAAAGGATCTACGTCTATTGTATTTTATAATGGATTTCTGCAAAGTTACGCCTGAATCAATTAATCTTCTAACGAATACGGATACTTACAAAATGAAAAAGAAAGAAAGAATAAAGTTTATTTGGACACAGTTCATGAAACACAAAATACAAATAACAAAAAAAAGTATTATATTGTTTTTAAAACAATAGTGTGTGCCTCACGGCTGCGCCAAAAAGGTTCATGCCAGACAGATACTGTCTGACGCTGGTTTTCGAATAAACCCATAAGGACAAGTGACGGGAAGTACATACAGTTTCAACATACCTAATAAATAATTATAATATAAATAACTAGTAATAAAAATACATATTAAAATAATATATAATTATATTATACATAATTACAAAAACAAATCAACAAGAACGGTCTCAGCAAAAAAACCTGTTTGTTTTGGTATTAGATCGAAGTGTGCACGGTGTACTCACAATGCGCTACAGGCCGCCGAGTGCGGTGGAAATGCTGAAAATAAATTCGATTACCTACGTATACTTTGATGATTTCAAGGTAATTTCAGAGATCCAACCATCTGAAGCCCTTTTGCGTCATAAGTCCTATGCAAAACAAATAATGAATGATTATCTCAACATTTAACTTAGACACTGCATAACTACCCTCATTAAGCTAATTACAGCTCTGCTAATTGTCGCTGTAAACTGTAGGTAAATCGAGGAGACAGACAGACAAATAGACATTCCAATTAAACCGTACTTTGTAGTTTGTGTAACTTTCTCAAGATTTATCCAGCAATTAGTAGTTTGAAGTTTCAGTCGGCCGTGGGATTACCGGGTTTCTTTTTAAACTGTTGTGGATAAGAAGTTTTTGGGGTTCCGTACGTCCGAATGAAAAAACGGAACCCTTATAGGATCACTCGTGTGTCTGTCTGTCTGTCTGTCCGTCTGTCACAGCCAATTTGCTCCGAACCTAATGGGCCGATTAAGTTGTAATTTGGTACACATATGCATTTCTGTGACTCAAACACGGACATGTAACGTAAATATGAATTACGAATACATTTTTTTTTCTTTTTCTTATTTGCCTCACTAAAGTTGCCCTTTTGGGGAGCACACAATTAAGAAAGTAAAATAAAAAGTTTCGCAAACTGTACCGCGTGACATAATAATATCAAATGAAATGGTCAGGGTGTCAAAGATAAATTTTTATAATTTTTAAATAAATAATAAGTTATTTAAGAAAATTGATGACCATTCCAATTAAATAAAATTTCAATTGGAATGGACAAACGGACTTTGAGACGTTAGAAACCATGCACTTGGCCGGTTTTACCACAACAAGTACTATTTTTTTATTTTAATTTTGTTTTAATTTGATTTTAATTGTAATTTTATTTTATTGTAATTTTGTTTTAATTTGATTTTCATTTAATTTTATTTGTAAATATATGCCTATTATATTAGTCTATGCTACTCGAAATAAATGATTTGAATTTGAATGAATTTATTATGTCGCGGACACGGACTTCTTCTTGGAACTAAATAAAACTAACCCCAGGTTATCAATGACTGATCAATCCTATCAAAGAACTTTAGACGAATCACGAATAAAGTCAACTGTATCATCCAGTATCTGCTTTGCCTTTTCCCAACTATGTTGGGGTCAGCTGATGGGGACATTTGGATGAAAACTTTAGAATAACTTTATGTTGCTACACTAGGTAAAAACTGGGCCATAACTTACAATTAAAACAAAGTAAGTAAATTGTATTGTTTAAAAAATATATTGAAATTTATAATAAAAAGACAGTGACAACACAGCACTTGCAATCAACGTCATCATTTGGAACTTATTCAATAACCCCCAGTTACAAAGTCTTTCCTTACAAACGCTCCAGAAAACTAATACACCGTTAACGACTGCTTCCCCGCTTTTCTCGGTGCCATCCATCTTTATACCGTACGCCGCACCACAATACCGGCCTACTCTTCCCTTCTCATCTAGATTAAAATACGAGAAAAAATAATTAAGTTAAATTGTTTGTTAGTTATTTTAACAAGGTCTTAAGTGGCTGATCACCAGCTCTCCTGACATAAAACCTAGCAACTCACCTTGTATTCTCGAAGAGATGTGCCCGTAGTAGGGATACCCTCATTTCGCCAGTTATGTTTAAGTCCCATGAAATAGTGGGCAAGCCTATTGCCATGAACCGGGCACAAATCCAGACTCCGAGGTGCTATTGGGAAATTCCGTATAGAAAAACCCAATAACATTTTTCCCGACCTGGGAATCGAACTCAGGACCTCATGCTTGGTAGTAGCGATCACTGGGCCAACGAGGCAGTATTACAACGTACCGTGGTACTTCATCATCATCTGCCTAGCCTTTTTCCCAACTATGTTGGGGTCGGCTTCCAGTCTAACCGGATGCAGCTGAATACCAGTATTTTACATGGAGCGACTGCCTATCTGACCTCCACAACCCAGTAACTGGGTAATACGATACCCCTTGGTAAGACTGGTTGTCAGACTTTCGGGCTTCTGACGACCCGTAACGACTGTCAAAGATCCACGAATGACCGTAGTACTTATAATATTTAAATTAAATTTTAACCTAATTTTTTATTTATTTTTACCTATTTTAATTTAATTTTATTTTAATTTGATTTACCACAGATATTATAATACTACGATAAAACTAAAAGTTAAAATTTAATTTTAATATTATAAGTACCACGGTCATTCGCGACGCGGCGTTTAGTTGAAGCAGCAACACTAGCTGTTTCTTTTTTAGGGTTCCGTACCCAAAGGGTAAAAAATTAAGAAATAAAAACTAAAACCCAACTACGACTAAAACGGTATAAACAAGACACTACAGACAGACAAATAAAAAATCCGGAGTCACACGTGTATAAATCGAACAGATTACGTGTGACTCCGGATTTTTAATTTGTCTGTCGTCGGTGTCTTGTTTATACCTTTTTAGTCGTAGTTGGGTTTTAGTTTTTATTAAGTACTGTTTTTTTTTTTTTTTGGGTTTATAATATATTTATTTTTGAAATGTGCTCATTAAGCCCTTCCATTTGATACTCAACGTGGTACACACGGCTACACATCAAGCTATACAATTCCAGTTTATGCTGATCTCGCATTGTGTAGGATTTCCGTACTTATACTGGAAATGTATAGCTTGATGTGTAGCCGTGTGTACGTTTAAACATTTTTTTTTTAAGTCCCTGACTTTACTGATTTAATGTAATGTCACATGGCCTATAACCAGCGGGCGATTAAGACGCTTCCAATGATACCTCATTTGTCAAATTGTGATGAGTGGTTTAAAAGATAGGAAGGAACAGATGAACATACATACATACATACCGGTCAAAATCATAACCCTCCTTTTTTCTTCGCCATAGCCGGGTAAAAACGAGACCTTATTACTAAGGCTATGTCCGTCTGTCCGTCTGTCTGTCCGCGGCGTAGCTCAGAGACTATTGGTATTAGAAAGCTGTAATTTGGTATGGGTATACATATAAATCACGCGGACAAAGTGGTAAAATAATCGTAAAAAATATTTATTTTAGGGTACCTCCCCTACACGTATACTTGGGATGGTCTTTTTTTATCGTCATTCCCATGGTGTGGGGTATCATTGGAAAGATCGTTTAAAAATAACGTGAGTTTGTGAAAATCATTTTTGGGTTCAGGGATCCGTTTGCGAAATATTAAGCTTTAAAATGCAAATTATTGTTAGAGTAAGTTGCCCGCCCCCCTGCCAGCTAATTGGTTGGTTTTGGATATGTGAAAAAATTCAGGGCAGTAGTTATATATAACGAAATTAAAAGGAACAATATCATCGCTACGTAGGCTCTACAAGTTACCGAGTAATAATCGACCAACTTAAATTTGCAGTTGCAAAAACACGTTTCAACAGTTAAAACAGTTTTTCAACTACAATGTTAAGTTTGTTTGATAAATTCATCCCAACTACGGAACCCTTCATTGTGCGTGGTTCAACATGCACTTGGCCGGTTTTTCGTGTTGTTTTTATCGAGCCATCTCTTTTCTATAATTTTTACTTTTAGTGAAATGTAAGCGGGTATGTATGCTGCCGCTGCTGCGCGGAACACTTTTTCGGTTGTTTTGTGAGTGTATAACATATCTGTTTAATATAATATCATTGAGTAAGAACATTTAAATATTTAAATCTGTCTTTACAGATTATTTTCAAATCTTGCGATACAGGCCCAAAAGTAACCCCGGTCAAGTGCGCGTCAGGCTCGCGCAATACGGGTTCGTATCACCACTTTATATGGATTACTTTGTTTTTTTACTATTTGCCATGAGCGTGACCATAGTAACACGTATTCTGTGAATATCAATTAAATTTATTCTCAAAAATTTCATCTGAATACCAGGTATGACGGTTCCTCGGACGGGTCCTCGCGCACATCTGGGAGTGGCGCGAGGAGGTGAAGCGCCGGGGTGTAACTCCGCTGCCGCGAGAAATCGCGGCACAGCGGACAGAGCTCCGGCAAGATCTCATGGCGGCATGGAGAGTGCGATTGTCGCAACCCAGTGCTGGGCACGCCACAATAGTGGCGATAAGTCCCCTCTTTGAGGAGTGGATAGAGAGGCGCCACGGCGTCCTCACCTTCCGCCTGACACAGGTCCTCACCGGACCACTGTGTGGATCGCCCGGAGGACACGGTGGAGCATACGGTTGAGGTGTGCCCTGCTTGGGCGGAGCACCGCCGTGTCCTCGCGGAGGCGATTGGCGGCGGTGACCTCTCGCGTCCGGCCCTGGTTCAGGCCATGGTACGGAGCGAGAGGGCATGGGAAGCCGTCACCTCCTTCTGCGAAGCAGTAATGCTCGCGAAGGAGGAGGCGGAACGCGTGAGGGAAAGGCAAAGTTTGCGCCCTCACGCCCCTAACCGCCGCCGTTGGAGACGCCCTGGGCGTCGGGAATCCCAGGCGGATTTCCGGCCACCATAGGCGCGGGCTTGCGGACGGCGAGCAACGGGCAGCTCGCCGTCCGATAAGGACCAGGCCCGGGTCGATGGCGCGTCGTGTTCCACGCGCGCCTCAAAGAGATGTCAGCAAAATTGACGGGGTCCAATAGGACCGATGCCTGCCAGGGTTGCGGGAAAGTCCGAAAGGGATACCGGGACCTTGGCAACAGGCAAATGAAGGAACACGGGTGGGTTTTAGTCAGTAAAAGTCTGACACGCCCTTCCACTCCGCCCAGAGCGGGAGAAGTCATTGGATGATTTCCCACCCTCAAAAAAAAAAAAAAAAAAGGTATGGCGGTTAAAAGGAGAGCCACATGGTAGACAGACGGACGAACATACAGGGGTAGGTAATAAAGTCCCGTTTTCAGAATTTGGGTATAGAACCCAGCTCGGTCTTTGCCATAATTATGGCAACACAACCTATGGGTTTAAAAAATATAATCACCACGCGTTACGCTACAAAAGCCACCATCGCATTTCCTTTTAAGAAATTTAGGGTATTCATCGTCGCATTCTGGATCACTCGATTTACAATTCCAGCATTCAATTTGTGGGCGTTTGTCAGCAGCATAGCAACCTAAAAAGAGTAGCTGCAATAAGCTAAAATAGTCGATTCTTAATCTTACTTTGATTGGAAGGTAAATTATAATATACAATATACATATATAATATTTTAGCTTGGTTGTATTATGAATCATTTTTTCTCATATTTTAAAAGCCTTATTGTAGAGAAACTATTTTTTTTTTAAGTAGCTGTAAATTTGATTTCTACCTAAAAGATGACCAGTTGAAGGAATTGTACCTAAAATTTATTTGCAACAAAAGCTGGAATCTTACCAATTGCTTATTTTGTTTCTCACTTATAACTGTTACAGCACCATTTATGCAGTGTTATTTTAACAATTTATAATCAATATTTTAGTGCTCTTCAGAACGATATTTCATCATTTTATTTATTAATATTGGCTAATTAATCACAATAGCTAAATATTTGACAGACATTTGTGACGTCTACTTTATGTTGGACCCTCTTTAGCAACATATATAAGCTGTGGTGTATGGACAGCTTATTAATAATATCAGTAGTGCGAACAGGGATAATCGTCGGTTGGTGCCTTATTCCATTAAAAACATCTAACGGGTGTCTACGAGTTGGCTTCGGCCCCTCGTACGCCTTCCAAAAGACCGGGACCCCATGGTCCCGAGATATGTAAACAGTACTGTAGTTATGTAAGACTCACCATAAATAACAGACGAACAGATGAACAACTTGACTAAAAACAAATTAGTCATTGAGTATTTCACTATTAATTTCGGGTAATCGCTGTAGGAACACACAGTACTAAAATACTAAAATTCAAAATCAATCAATTAGTTACATGCACATGTGTTTTTTTACCTGGGCCTAGACAAAGCATATGACATTCTATCAGCGAAAACGATGATGAAAAAATCAAAAATGTATTGGATTGACATAAGCTACCGATAAGCTTATGTCAAGCCTGTTGAAAGTCGTTGTAGAAATACGAAACGATTTGAAAGCGATTGCCACTTGTCTAGGCCCTCAGGAAAGCCTCCAAAAAACATAGAGAGAAACAACCCAAATGCGAACATTTTTCCAGCAACCAAGTGTGACGCACTTAGTTGCCAGCACCGCCTGCTTTGCATGGTTTTACAACTAAACAAACATCATAATTTCTTTAGAACATGTAAGTTTAATATTAATGCATCGTGCATGTTGTTGTTGGTTGTATTTTTAAATTGAAATAGAACATCGACTGCTCATGATGTGACCTGGCCAGATCATTGAATACTCAACGTTTGATGATATAAACAGTTAAACGAACTGATCAGATGGTAAAATAGTTACATTATCCATCGGTGGAGGCGTTCTAAGATCTGGCCACGACATATACATAAACCTTCCGAAATTAAAACTCTACATGATCGTGAAAACCACATCAAAATTCATTGCGCAATTTATTAGTACAAGGCGTTCATACAAACAGGCATGAAATGCGACTTGAGTTAATAATAGGTATGGATATACCGGCTAATATCGAAAGGTAGGTCGTCAAGGCGTGTATGGCAGCCTCACAGCCCCTTTTGGAGCCGTAACCTAGCTGCAGGGGCCGAATTTTTTCCGAAACAACCTCGCCATAAAATTTACAGCACATCTTGGCAACGACGGTAAGTAGTGCCTATTGCAAAATGAGACGAATGCCACCATTTCAGTTACGCAGTGCGCATAGATTGGCCCCGTACAGAACGTCCATGACGGCCTCGTTCACCTTGCTGGAGAGCATAAAGTTAATCAGAGCAGTAAGCTCCTCCAAGAGCAACTCACCAGCTACTCCGGCGCCTGAAAAAATAAGGTCCTTAAGGTGCTGAGGACTCAGGCCAACGAGGCTGCCAGTCGCCAAAAGTCGCCAGGAGCAGAGCCGCTCCGGAAGGAGCAAACGGCTGCGACCAACTCTCGACCTGTAATGGTGAGGGAGTCATTATCCGGATCAGGGGGGTCGGGAAAAGAAAGCCCATCCGCTGGGGCAGGGTGTTTGCTCTCCAGAGCTGCAAGCGTTTCTGGAGGACACGGTGCCGCCACATCATTACAAAAAAGAATCCTGGGTGCTCCACTAACATCACCTTCCCCTAAATTAGATTCTACCAGATGGGATATACCTCTTGAACAGGATCCTCTTAATCTCTGTGTCTGTAATTTTGAATCGATATTATGAACCGAAATATTGCAGTTTTCTATAATTTGTACAGTAAATGTCTCTTTGGTCGCCAAATTCTTTTGTAGATGCAGAATTCAGTAGTGGGCGCTGTACAGGTGTTGTCAAGCACTTTGCGAGTTCTCCCGGGCGGCAAGACGAACGCAACCTGCTAAGCGTTATGCCACTAGAGGTCCTGGGGAACTCGCTTCAAAACAGGAACTGAGTTTTAGAATTTTAAAAGGGTTTTCCAAAATGGGTCAAAAGTGAATGGTGAAGATGTTGAGACCGGGTCTGATGTGATAGCATTTTGTCTGTGTACCCAATATGCAAATTCAGACCCCGCTTACCTTTAAAAAACCGTTCCTGGTACAGAGCGGACATCTCTTCAGGATCTGATCATCGTACAGAGATGTCCGCTGTGTACCGCGATACGATGTTGAAGGTTGACAAGTACTCCTACTATCATCCACCACATCACTGATGCCACTGAGCATTTATTTAAATTATATTAACCGCACTATTCATAAGACAAAATAACTCTGAAAAGTCTATTTGACAAGTTAACACTGTCTGGCACTGATGACCAAGGAACATACGAGTTTAATACTCACCTACCAACAGTGACCAGAGCGGCGCACAGTGGATCGAAAAAGGCTCTCGAAGCTATTGGAGCTAAAGTGTCGGTTTTTTGCTTGAAAGGGCTTCTAATAGCCAATATCATACCTAAATATATCATAGTATACAATCTGATAGGCAAAACAACAACTTATATGTTTTTTGCAAAAAAGAGTATGGAGCTAAATGCATCCTATCAGAATAGATGCGATTTCTACTATTTTTTGAATTTTTGTATGTTTGTCTGTTTGTATGTGAGAGATTAATTTGTTTCAGTCGACATTGAAATAAGCGCTCGGTAAGCTTTCGATACAGAGTATAGCGAGCATGCTATAAAACGCGTGACGTGTGCGGGTACCACGCGGTACCGAAACGATCCCGCCCTGCCGAGCCGAGCCTATACCGAGCCAATCAGGAAACGCTCATTGAAATATAGGCGCTCAGAAAGCTTTCGGTACCGAGTATAGGTACCGAGCATACTGATCCCGCACCGCTGACGCACCGACACGTTAAATACCATAAACCTCAAACAAACAACAAACAAACGTCCAATACGTTTGTTTTCTGTTTGAATGAGGTTTCGGATTTACTTCTTAGCCCCTTTCCTCACTCCAGGGTTGCGGGAAAGTCCGAAAGGGATACCGGGACCCTTGGCAACAGGCAACTGAAGGAACACGGGTGGGTTTTAGTCAGTAAAAGTCTGACACGCCCTCTCGCTCCGCCCAGAGCGGGAGAAGCCATTTGATGATTTCTCATCCTTATTAAAAAAAAAGGCCCTCTCCTCACTGGACAAACAAAAAACAAACGTCCAATGTTTTCCCCATTTCTTGAAAAGGACATTAATCATACTATATTTTTTTCGTTTTCAATGCTAAGTAGGGTAATAAATATTGTAACATTTGGCATTTAAACTAGTACAAAGTAACAGTATTCCCGGGTTTACTGAATGGTACCAAGTGTAGGAAATACACATAGATACCCATTGTGTGGACGTCGAGTCGGTGACTTATGACTGTTGCAAAGAGTTTTATTTCAAATTCGCGACTGACTTTATAAAATATTACTTCTGAAAATAAAAATATCGTGTGAAATGTACGGCACATTTCTCGTGAAGGGTATTTTGTACCATTACCATTATACAGTGATGAACTGATGACAGATTAAATAAAAATAGGCAGTCATGGGGACTGCCAACAGTGAGAAAGTGAAAGTGAAAACTATAAACTTTGGAACGCTTTAGACTAACTGTTTTTTTAAATTTATTTATACATAACGTCTCTTTGGTTCTACTACTTCACAATAGATGGCGTTAAATTAAGAACAGTCAAGGTAATTCCTTGACTGCTTATTATAGCACACTAGCTGATGCCCGTGGCTTCGCCCGCGTGGATGTCGGTTATTATATACTAAAACCTTACTCGAGAACCACTCTATCCATTGGTGAAAACAGCATGAAAATCGCAGATCACAGACGCAGCGGAGGACTTAGTTTTATAATATGTAAGGATATAATAACTTACGTATAAGGGTCAGCGTACGCCAGGAGCAGAGCAGAGCATATTCTGAAACTACTTAAAAATTTATCTTATCCAGATTGGCCAGGAGACGCTTCAAGGCGGCCCCGGCCCACTCCAACCTGGGAGCCAAAAGTCGGAAACGCTCCACGAATTTCCACCGGCTGTTGAGGACGAGTCCCAGGTACTTCATCGTCGACTCGACGCCGATGTGAACCTCTCCTACCGTTAGTGTACAAGCGGCCTACGGTAACGTCAGAGATAATTAATCAGTAGAATATGATAAATTATTTATAAGCTAGAAATTCTAATTAGAGACTCACGTGTAAGAAATCTTATTACGCGATGCAGACACTCATGCCAGAATTGCTCTAGCTTAAATAATTACGTATATATTCGTATATATTACAGGCCTGTCGGAATTATAAGTGAACTAGCTACGCCCCGCGGTTTCACCCGCATAAGTCTCGATCCCGTGGGAATATCAGGATATAAAGTATACTATGTCCTGGCCATGGTCTACCCATGTGCCAAATTATGAAAGTAAACCCAGTGGTATTGGGTTTTTACAAAAATATATTGCGTGCGATGATTTTTTATTTGGTCTAAGCGTGCGATATCAAAATTACATGTAGTCACAGAGTACATTTTTATATTATACTAGCTGATACCCGCGAATTCGCCCGCGTGGATGTCGGTTATTATAAACTAAAACCTTACTCGAGAACCACTCTATCCATTGGTGAAAACAGCATGAAAATCGGTGCAGTAGTTTTTAAGTTTATCGCGAACAGGACGACAGACAGACGCTGCGGAGGACTTTGTTTTATAATATGTAAGGAAGGATAGTAACGAGTATAGCCTAGCAACCACAACATAGATCATATTTCAATCTAGAAGGGAAAACTTCATAAAGAAACGCTGAAGGTCCTTTCCGAACACAAATTTCATCCAAATCCGTTCAGCCGTTTCAGTGTGAAAGCGTAACAAACAAACAAACTTACTTTCGCATTTATAATATAGGTGTAGCCCACCAGGCCACGACTTTATCTGCGATCACAAGATACAAGTCTCAGCCCACTATCGACCTCCGGTCTCCAGAGGGTAGTGATGTGGCGGCATCAACATTGACACATGCTACTACGCATCAAAGACCTGACGTCACACAATTCCTGCATCGAGCAAGCATAGTTTTTGAACTTACTGGACTATGTATTGTCAAGTGCTAGGTATAGTCCAGGGCCTCATGATGTATCCGGAAGGTCACCATAAAATGAACTAAATAAAACTTACGTAAACAAAGAACTATAATATTTTCTTAAAAGCTTGAGGCGTGAATGTCCTTCTTATACTTTATAGAAGTCCACAGACCTCTCTAATCTCACACTATTGAACCCTTGCGGCGATCGTCATTCCACCGATTTTCAAGCTCAAGAAACTTACAAAAGATTGGCTGGTGGCGTGTAAGCTTATTTTTTTGTTTTTATTGAACTAAATATAACTTCCGTAAACAGAACTTTAATATTTTCTTAAAACTTGAGGCTTATCATTAGCAAATTATAAAACACAAACCTACAACAACACCAACAAAGAGTATTATAAGGAATCCACCTTTCAAACCCTCTTCATATCAATAATCAACGTCCCCACGAAATGAAATGAACATAAAATGAAATATCATAACGGCACACAAACAATAATTAATTTAACATTAATTACTGCAAAATTAATTGCTCCACGTATTTTGTTAACACAAAATTGCAGCGGGACTAATGAGGGGTAATTCAACAAACAGGGTAATTTACCCTTTCGCAGTACATAACTGAAGGGTAAATAAGGGTAAGCAGAGCTTTAGCATGCGCTCGTTCATTAGTACGCAATTGTTTCAATAAACACGGTTAGAATACGTATCATGTTGCGGGAATAGGGAATATGCATGTGATTCAAATAAGGGTCATGTTTTTTTTTATAAACTACAGATGCCCGCGACTCCACCCGCGTGGATGTCGGTTATTATATAGTACTCGAGAACCATTCTATCCATTGGTGAAAATAGCATGAAAATCGGTGCAGTAGTTTTTGAGTTTATCGCGAACAGGACGACAGACAGACGCGGCGGAGGACTTTGTTTTATAATATGTAAGGGTAGGTAATATGTTAGTAACTGGGTATTACGATACCCCTTGGTAAGACATGTGAGGGTAGGTAATATGTAAGTAACTGGGTATTACGATACCCCTTGGTAAGACTGGTTGTCAGACTTTCGGGCCTCTGACGACTGTCAAAGATCCTCGAATGACAGCCGGGACCAACGGCTTAACGTGCTTTCCGAAGCACGGAGGAGTCTCGATATGTAGAGATCCATCCACGGACCAACCCCGGCAAGCGTAGCTTAACTTGATGGATCGACCCGTGCGGCTGTTATTACTTAGCCACGAGCTCCTTTATTTCGCTGGTAATAACTACCCTACTATTCAAATACAAGTGACAATCGTGCGCGGATGTAATGCTGGATGTTCCATTATCATCATAATCAACCTATAATGTTCCCACTGCTGGGACACGGGCCTCGTCTGTGTGAGAGGGAGTGGGCCGTAATCCTCCACGCGGGCCCAGTGCAGGTTAGTAGATGTCATATGTATTCAAATATTTGTTTCTAGGCCATGCCGGTTTCCTCATGATGTTTTTCCGTCACCGTTTTGAAAGCAGTGGTGATGAAATAATTTACACAAAGTAAAGCCCTGGCTGGGTTCGAACGTGCGACCTACAAGTCGTAAGTCAGGCCGTTACTACTGGGCCACCACTGCTCTACTGGCTCGCTCCATTGTGATTGCCAACGTCAAAATTAGGTTTTCGTATTTAAAACCGACCGTGTACGTTACTGTGTGGGTTTTTCGCCATAACTATTAAACACCAGCACGCGTAACATGACCACCGTAGAAACGGGTTTTGTCGACCGAAGAATAGACAATATTACAGATAAACAATCACAATCTGTCATTTTGTCTATTATTCCGTCGTCTGGTGAAAAATTCACAGACGACAAAAAAACGTCTAGTCTAGTTGGTCTAGTGGTCACAAGGGCTACAGCTGAACATGAGGTCCTGGGTTTTGAGTTTCAGGTCGGGCAAAGTGTTTTTCCATCAGGAATTTCTAAGTAGCAGCATGGAGTCTTTATTTGAGCCTGGTTGATGGCAATAGGCTCGCCCCTATTACAAGAATCTTCAAAATAACTGGCTAAATGTGGGTGTACTATAGGCTCACCTCTTCCTGACCCTTCGGGGATTACATGTGGGATTTTATGTTACATTATGAAAAACAGAAAACTCTAGTCATTTTACCACTTGTCGGATTAAAAAGCAAGCCTGCAACTTATATAGCTAAGCAAATGAGAGATGAACCAGTGTTTGTTGTTTCAATTTGTAATTATGAGATCGCTGTCGGATATACATTCCTGATAATATTTTTATCATGCCTGCACCTAAACAGCATTGCTATTCTGTAACTATCTCACCGTGAAAACTTAGGTGAAGTGAGCGTGGAGTGAGCTGTCATTGTCATCGATACTTACTGATGATAAGGCAGTGACAGTTCACTCCGTACTCACTTCACCAACATTTTCACGGTAATATTTTTACAGAATAGCACAACTGGTTTCAAAAAAGTTTATCACTTGTACCAAACATTTTAATCACAAGTCGGGGGCTAAATATTTTATTAGTCACAAATAGCGAAATAAAATCACAATGAGAATTCTTACACGTGATTGTCTTTGTCTCTTAAATCTGGTATTTCATTTAAATGTCACTTCTATCAGCTGTTACAATATCACTACATATTATAAAACTAACGCGTCTGTCTGTCTAAATTTGATAAACTCAAAAACTACTGAACGGATTTTCATATAGTTTTCACCAATGGACGGAGTGATTCTTATGGAAGGTTTAGATAGATAAAACGTTTATTTGATGCACACAAAAGAAGGCACAACATACAAAAGCACGGTTCAATAATAAATAATTATATAAATAAACAGCTACCAGGTGCCAATAAACCAAAAAAAAAGAAAACAAGACATTGTGGGCACACTTAAAAAAAAAAAATATTATGTGTAAGGTGTAAGTTTAGATAAACTGATATTTCAACTAGTGTTGCCCAAATTCAGTCTTGGTCTTGCAGTCTTGGTCTTGTTCTTGCGTTTTTGCAAGACCAAGACCAAGAACAAGACCGCGTATTTTTAGCAAGACCAAGACCAAGACTGACCGTGCAAGACTTGAGCAAGAACAAGACATAGCCTGCAAGACTCTTGCGTCTTGCAGCTAGGACTTAGCGCTATTTCACTGAGTAGTTAGGTGTAACAGTTCGGTGTATAGGTAGGTACGCTTAGGAATTCTATGAGACGCAAAAAACTGTATCAAAGAATATGAAAAACTGGACCTATGCGCATTACGACTAATACCATAAACATAACGAATAAAAAAATATCTATTAAAATCAAACTGAGTGCATGCATAGTTATGTTTTAACCATCGGCACTTTGATAATGCGGCATCAAAGGTTTTGTACTTACTTCTCAAAGAAATTTGACGCTTTTCGGAAGTACATGGTTATGATACACGCGCTGGCGGCTTCTTTTGAAATCTAAAACAATCGTTGCCGCCACGCCGAAATCATAACATTTGTGACACTATTTGATTGCCGCCATAGGGCGTAGGTATACTCATGCAAAATAATTTCGAATTTTTTTAAGAGTACCTACAGGTGTTCCAAAGAATAAATAAGTTTCAGAGTGCTTAGAATGAAAATGAATACATTATACTGATCACGCAAGTAGTATTATGATTAGGATAAAATGGTAAGGATAGGTAGTAGATGTCATATTAATGCATTCTAGTAAGTATATATTATAATATTGATTACTTATATGGTTTTAAACTAATTACTTAGGTACTATTATTGTACATTTAGTCATTATATTTCTTAAGTTTTTACAAGAAAAAATAGCAAAAAAGTGTTCAAATATCACCCGTTTAATAAATATTGTAGCCACTTTTAAATATACTTGAAACGTGTAAAAAAATTCTACAAAACTAATAAAATAATATAAAAAGCGTAGGTACTTACCTACTAATAAAATAAAAAGCCTGCGATAAGAGTTTTGTATTACTTACCAGCCCGAATATCTCTGAGAGAGATGATGAGAGTAAGTATTTACTAGCTGTGCCCGCGACTTCGTCCACGAGGAATAGTAACTTTGGAGGTATAGTGACGTTCAGGACTTATTTATTTATTTTAAAACTTCTGTCATCAAACATACAAACGAACTCTTCAGCTTTATAATATTAGTATAGATGTACGCCAAAACATTCACTTATATGTAAAGAATAGTGATTGGCACTAATTCTATTTTATTCACGCGTCGCGTCTGTACAAGTAGGTAATATTTAGTGTGTGTTTGTACGCCGCACGCGGCATTGTTTGATTTGCGGCGGCATCCTTTTCATAGAGCCGGCACGTGGCGAGGCGGCGCGGTAGAAAGCAAGGAAACGTACTATAAATAAAGGAATTATTTTAATTCCAGTCATTTCCAATTGAGCTGTGCTTCGAGTCTAACTTAATAATTGTTTTTACTAATTCTCGTTGTTTTCTAAAAACGTATCACGTGTACAATTTAATATGAGTGACGAAGATTCAAATTATTCTAGTCCGAGTAACGAGAGTTTGAGTCATAGATCTAAAAGACCCAAAAGCAAATTTGAGGAGTTTTTCGAAATAATTCATGCATCCCAAACTGCCTTCTGTAAATTGTGCCAACATAAAAAGATTGAAATAAAAATGAAAAACAGAAACACTTCAGGCTTAAGGAAACATCTAATATCTTTCCACAAAAAGGAATCAGAAATATTTCTTCCTGTTAAACCAAAATTAAGTGGAGATATCACAAGCTTTTTAGTAACCGCTGGAAGAAGTGGACAGGTAAGAATATTTTTTTAACAGTTAAAAGAATTTTAACTCCGCGTAGCTATTCATGCGATACTTTCAAAAACGCCATTAACTTACGTAAGTATTTTTGAGTTAGTGGTGTTTTCATCTAGGGGTGCGACATATTAAGTATGTAATTATCGTCTTAAATATTTTTTATAAACACCCATATTTTCATTTAATCGGCCAGTAACAACTAAGTACTTTATTTTGGTAAATTACAGTACAGTGCAACCTTAATATAACAAATATCAATTTAACGATTTTCTCGATTTAACAACAACAAACCTCCTCCTCTTATACGCTCAAACCTAGTATGTTTTAAATAATAACACAAGATTTATTGTTTTGTTTCAGTCGGAAAACAGCAGTGACAACATCACGACAGCTACAGTTGATTGGGTGGTGAAAAAATATCTTCCCTTCTCATTTTTCGATGACGAAGCTACACAAGTATATTTTCGACGTATTTGCCCTAATATGGTGTTTCCTAAAAGGTCTACACTTAGAAGGAAAGTCAAAGAGCGATTTGAAGAGCTCCAATTGAATCTCAAGGAACGACTTCAACAATTATCATCTAAAATGTCTTTTACCATTGATGGGTGGACGTCAATTGCTGGTAGGAGTTACTACGGGGTTACTATTCATTATATAGACAACGAATGGAAGTATCAATCTGTAGTTCTTGATTTTATACCATCACGCGGTCGACATACTGGGGAAGATATTGCAACGATTTTCCATGAATGTTTATTGGAATATGGCATAATTGATAAAATACAAGGTATCACGGTCGACAACGCAACTGCAAATACCAAATTCATGTATGAACTGGGCAAACAGCTGCCGCCACACTTTGATTCAGACAATCAACATTTCCGGTGCTTTGCTCACATTTTAAACCTTGGTGTACAAGATTTATTAAAGACCTTAGCATTACACTGTGAGTCTGACACTAACGCGCAAGATCAGCAGTACGAAGACTATGCAGACGAAACTGAGGATGAGGAAGATGAAGAATCTGCACCAAATATTGCTGACTCGCGTACATCTGTAACAAAGTTACGCAGTATTTCCAGTAAAATAAAAAGAAGTGAGATAGTGAAGAAGAAGTTTCAGTCTGCTTGTGAAGCAGCTGGCGTGCCATCAAATCTAAATGCCATTCTTGACTGTCCAACGAGATGGAATTCCACACATGATATGATTGGATTTGGTTTAAAAGTGAGAGCGGGCATTGACATATTGTGCAGTTCTGTCACCGAATTAAATGATTTTCAAATCACAGCTAATGAATGGCAGGTACTCGAAAAATTACATAAATTTCTAATAAACTTTAAACTTTTAAGTACAAAACTTGGTGGAGACAAATATGTTACATTACCGCTAGTCATTGTATCATTCAATCTCTTGCTAGATAAAATTGAATCCATGGTAAAACAGTTAGATGAGAAACCTAATCGATCTGAAGTGGATGAAAGGCTCATTCTAGCTTTCCAAGCAGCTCGAGACAAAATGCTTAAACATTACAAGAAGAGCAACTGGATTTATTGTACTTCTTTAATTTTAGACCCAAGGCATAAGGCTCAGACTTTTGACCTGACAATGTGGGGGAAGCAACTTAAAACAGAAAGTCTGCGCAAGTTCAATGAACTTTATGAAGAATATAAAAGTCTACACTCACTGAACAAATCTCTGGAATTACCAGAAAAAGAAAATAAAGTATGTGATGAAGATGAAGACGTAATAGACTTTGATAAACTCTATGAATGTCCCTCGACGTCATCTGGATCTTGTCTTCAAGGCTTAGTGATAGACGAGTTGGAGGAGTACCTGAGAAAACCAAGAACTGCCAGCTCGGAAGACATTTTAGATTGGTGGAGGACGCATGAGACAGAGTATCCGATTTTATCGAAAATGGCCCGTGATTTTCTCTCAATACCTGCAACTTCAGTACCTGCTGAGAGGTTATTTTCTAAAGCATCATTAGTAATTAGAAAACATAGAAATAGGTTAAGTGATGAGTCAGCCAGATGGTTACTTTGTATTAATTCTTGGTCAAAAAAATTGATATAAAGTATCATAACCTAATGATAAAGCTGTTGATTTGTGTTGTATTTTATTTTTTATTCAAATAAATGATAAATCGTAAAACTCTTTTATTAAATTTCTTATAAGTTGAGGGTTCAATCTCTTTCTAGACAGATAAGTATTGTTCTTTAAAATACAGTCAAGTTATTGTAATTAATTTGTTTTTTTACATGTTTTAGCAAATGTAAGCTTATAAATCATAAATGTTTATTAAGAAACAGTTACTTCCATGGAAAACGACATATAGGTCAGTTGATTTTTCGAATTTCTTATCAAATCTTCAGTTATTTATTAATCTGCTTGATCTTTACTATGGCTATGTTAATTCAAGCTCACAATGTTCCAATTCTAATACGTTTTTCTAAGATTTAAAGTAAACTTTAATAAATAGTAATAGACTAATAGGTAATTGCAAGACTTGCAAGACTCTTGCTGCAAGACCAAGACCAAGACCAAGACTGGGAGCGCAAGACCAAGACCAAGACCAAGACCAGGTGTATTGGCGCAAGACCAAGACCAAGACTGGCTAAGTCTCGTCTTGTTCTTGCATTTGGGCAACACTAATTTCAACTATACAACGGTTCTCAAATTGTATGAACCGGCTTCGTCCATACTCATCCTTAGTTCGAATTCGAGCGCTTTTTTTTTAAAACTAGGTATGCCCTTGCAGCTCTGAAGGCTTCAAAAAAAGCGAGCGAGTTCAAACTAGGAATGAACCGTGCGAAGCAGGGGCGGATTCCTAGTACATTCTAATTTATAGAAAACAAGTAGGTTTATATTATTTGATACCTACTTTGGCGTGGCTGTTAGGTTTAGACCTATTCAAGGTCTTATATATCTAGCCTCACTTTCGTATTTATAAATGCGACGGTGAGTTTGTTTATTTGCTTGTTAGTCGCGGGCAACATTCCCATGCAAAAGTCCCGCATCCCGCGCGATTTGGGTAACTTTGACCGGAGCATTAAAGCCGTGTTATAAATTGTTGACATCTAGAACTCACTTCTGGGGGCCTACCACTGAAACTCTACAGGACGTATAGCTCCATCTCTTTCCCCCACTGAAGTAATATTAAAATAATACTGCTGTAAGCGGTGGTGGTAGGCCCCCCTTTTTTTTTGAGTTTGGGAAATCATCAAATGATTCCCGCTCCGAGGCCTATTACGAACTTTAAAAAAACCTGGCAAGTTCCAGGCAATTCATTTCCCTGCATGGTTAAATTTCGTATTATGACATTCGTAATTCTGATCGATTTCACGCTGGGTAGTTTGTCTATGGCTGGCTTGTAATTCTTTGCCGTAACATTCAGAAACACAATCAAATATTTATCGGTAAGTTACGATTTTATTTAAATCATGTATTTTATGAAAAAATAATAAATTATATATAATTCTAGTTACTAAAAGTAGGTTAAAATATGAACGCAATGTATATTGTGCTATATAATTAATTCTTTAATAATTTTGTGTGGTTGCTAATTGTAACGCGCGATTAAGTTTCCGAACGTACTCCACTTGAAGTCCAGCGGGGAATTTGACAACTTCATGTACGTATTGTTGTCATTGTTGCATAAATAAATGAAGAAATGTACTTTTAACTAAGAGAGTTGTATATATATAAATAGTTAGTCTATAAAAATATTGTAGAAATGTATAATTTTAAGTACCTACCTACGTAATAGATTCGAAGTATAAACGAAAATATGGTTGGGTATGGATATGGTGGTGGATGAAAATACTTACACCACACCACCGTGTGGTGTTTTCAAGTGTTTTTAATTATCAGTTTTCATCATGATAATATTAGAATTAGAGGCAGTTGTTGACATGTGGAATGTGAGCTCGGCTATCACTGTATTGTGCCGATTGTCGGAACGGCCGATGGCCTGGATCATGGCCGAATGCTTCGACCAACAGCTCTCGAGGCTCTCGTTATGCAGTTGGATCAAGGGCCTGATTCAGAAGGCAGATAAGGCTCGCATTGTGAGGAGGTTCCTGTCTCTGCAGCCTTAACCACTGGTAGCTTACACCCTGCTCCCGATACCGGCGGATCTATTTTTATATTTTCAAATGATTTCTTTAATGACTTTTATAAAATATTTAAAAATGTATAGTTATGTATGAAAATAAATAAACAAGATATTAAAAGGCAGTTATAATTATTATACATAGTTCAGTGGATGAGAGTTCTCGCCCTCGTCGGCGACAAACTTATGTTCTGTTGGAAAAGTTGTGGGAGTTTTACAATTCGATCGTTGTTTCGGTATTTTTATCACTCAGAAGTGCCACTCTAGAGTTTCCAGAAACTCAAACGGTACATATTCGTCACACCTGATATTTTTTTATGTTAGCTGGATAACGCTCGAATAATTTCGCCAAATAAATCCAAAACAATTAAATAAAAGGTCCTCTGAAGCAGCTTTTATTGAATGGATTGTGAGGTTACATAATAACCGTTTTAGAATGTCAAGAAATGACAAACGAACGTTCGTAGTACGATATTGCCAGGCAATATTCGGGCAGAAGGCGGCCAGGGTGTCACGTGACCGCTGACTGGCTTGCTTGACGAGTTCATAATACGAAATTGCAAGGCAATTCTGTTTACGCCGTAAACTGCCTGGAAATAAGAGTTCATAATAGGGCCCCTGGGCGGAGCGGAAGCGCATGTTAGACTTTTACTGACTAAAACCACCCGTGTTCCTTCAGTTGCCTGTGCCAAGGTCCCGGTATCCCTTTCGCAATCCTGGCAGACATCGGTCCTAACGAAATCTCTTTGAGGCGCGCGTGGAACACAACGCGCCATCGACCCGGGCCTGTTCCTCATCGGACGGCGAGCTACCCATTGCTCGCCGTTCGCAAGCCCGCGCGTATGGTGGCCGGGAATCCGCCTGGGATTCCCGACGCCCAGGGCGTTTCCAGCGGCGGCGGTTAGAGGCGTGAGGGCGCAAACTTTGGTGGTAGGCCCTCTGTAGTATAGATTCTCAGCAATATGCCTAGGTCTGAAGTAGAGATAATATACTCCATCAAGGTATAGACAGTTTATTCCGATACATATATTTACACCACATTTTAAGCCAATTATGGTTCAATTGTGCAATCAATTGGCACATTCAATCGACTAACCACTATAATTTCAGTGATAATTGGCACAAGCCAATAAATTAACAGCCAGAAATTGCTTTACTGACTATATAACTGTGTCTGAATGAATAAATAAAGAACGCTGATTCAGCTCACAAAAGGTTTGCAATTGTAGTTTTAGTGGTCAGCGAAAGCCAATAGTTTTAGTGATTAAACTGAAATTATTTACTTTGTAAACAAGCCGTGTTCTAGGATTTTCCATCAGCAAAAATGAATCACTTCCATACGAACTTTCACTTCCACATATTAATTAGGTAACTCGTTTAGAAGATGAATTTCTACCAATGTGTCATATTTCATCCAAATCCGTTTAGCTGTTTTAGCGTGAAAGCGTAACAAACAAACAAACACACTTTCGCATTTATAACATTAAGTTAGGATTAATGATAATATTATCATATTAATACTTAATAAACGGCTGTTACTCAAACATATGACGTCGTAACAAACGCCACGTCTGTTGGGAGCAAACCGGGAACTTTGCTTTGCTCACACGTTTACTCGTCTCCACTGCTGTGCAGGATCCGCTGTTGACCTTTCAGTGCAGTATGGAGTGCTTTATTTTGATGTTACTAGCTACCGCAACGGAAAATGTGGTTGTTAACTGTAATGAGTTTATTAGGTATGTACTAGCTTTTGCCCGCGGCTTCGCCCGCATTGAGGTCGGAAATTATCCCACGGGAACGTACTACCGGAATAAAAGGTAACCTATGTCCTAACCCAGGTCATGGTCTACCCATGTTCCAATTTTTATTCAAATCTGTTCAGCCGTTTCAGCGTAAAATCGTAACAAACAAACTCACTTTCGCATTTATATACTCGTAATTATTCGTTTATTTATTTTTTCTTCTTATCTATTTACACTTTTAAATATTTCTCAAGATAAAAATTACTAAAAAACATTTAAAAATATAAAAAAGTGGAGGTCCGCCAGTGTCGGGAGCGTGGTCTAAGCTACCGGTGGTTAGGGTTGCAGAGACAGGAACCTCCTCACAATGCGAGCCGTATCAAGGAGTACTGCCTTCTGAATCAGGCCCTTGATCCAACCGCCTAACCAGAGCCTCGAGAGATGTTGGTCGAGGCTTTCGGCTATCAGGCCATTGGTTGTACAATGATAGCCGAGCTCACATTCCACATGTCGACAACCTCGCGTGCTAAGTCGAGATTTTTTATTTGTTTCTCTTTCTCTGCTTTCACGAGGTTTTCGTCATGTGGGATGGTAACATCGACTATCATTGCGCGGCGCGCTAATCGGTCTATCACTACTATATCAGGCTTATTGGCAACAATAATCCCGTCAGTAATGATAGACCGATCCCAGTACAACGTGACATGGTCATTTTCGAGAATATTATTATTATAGTTAGGATAATAAAGTTAGCCTTTTAACGCCTAAAAACCTTTTCTTACAAGGTTTAATCCAGAACAACATCAGACGTAAATAAAATTATGTACAATAACATTAACAGTCATTAAAATAATTACCTCGTACGTAAAATAGGTAAACTGAGCTAATAATTAATTCAAGCCATGTTTCGTCACAGATAGGCCACGTTGTCAATGACAGCGACGAGCGGAGCGGAAGCGGCGAGCTTTTACCCTTTGGCCACGTCATCACCGCTCGCACGACCTGCGTCTCGCGTCTGCGATCGCGGTGAGAACAAATATTAGAAGTTATTTATTGCGTGTCATGAGTCGCTTCGGTGCGACTTGCGGAGAGGAGAGCGGCGTGGGAACATTTGAACGCCGCCCCGCACCGCAAGACGCAACGCCTTATGTCGTGGCTCTGGCCTTAGAGTCAATTTACATTGCCGCGGAAGAGAAGGACAAGGAAGCAAAGCGATTTATATTTGCTGCAAATCCATTGAGTAATACACATTTAGATTCTAAAAATGGAAAGCAATGTCGGCTTCGTCAAGGGAATCCACAATAAGCGATACGAAGAGATGCACAGTTGTATGTATTGATAACCAGCGCTCAATTTCAAGCATTCTCGATTCTCGTGTCTTCTCGCTCATCGAGGCGAAATTGACGCTTCCCCTTCCTCATCCCACCGTAATGTATATAAAATGGGACCAGCCGTCTCCGCCGCCGCTATCGCTCCGCTCACTTCTTAAATCGAGGACACAGCCGTAGGGTCGTGACTAATGTCGCGGTAAGGACACACCCAGATTCAAACCGCAAGGAACTTTTGAGTGAGGTCCGCCCGAAGAGGTAATGTGGACGTGTCGCTTTGTACCCCAAACCTAATGGCGGAGAGAAAATAGAAATGAAAGGTACACTGTAAGCTTTGTGGTTTTTGTTCCTTGTCTTACTATGTTGAGAAGACTAATGAACTGTGTTTTGTTTGGTAGATGTGTTTTGATTTATTGTAGAAACTGTGCGATCTCTTTGGGTTTGAATCGGCATTTCATCTCAGGGATCTACAGCCAACTAGTTTTAAAAAACTGACCAAAATATGTACTTGTTAAAGTATCTTAGTCTTACAGACAGACACATCATTTGATTTCTTTAAATAAAAATATAATATTCTATCGTTACTAAAAAAAAAAAACAAAAATCAACATATTTTATTTTACATAATCCTACATGGGCACTTATGAAACGTCAGAAGCACGCGTATGCACGGTTCCAATTGGTCGTTTCCTATGGAGAATGAAACTCCACGGTTACTCTTTTAAAAATAGAATAGAATAGAATACTCTTTATTATGTACACCATAAAAATACAGATACAAATGTAGAAAATTTAACATAGGGTGACACAATGGGCGGTCTTATCGCTAAAAGCGATCTAAAAAAGCGATAAAAATAATTGGCTTTTACAATATTTTCAAATTACAGTGTTAGTAGGCATGGGAGGACAATGTAGGCGTTTCTACAAGTACCAGCTACTTAACAAAATAGAAGATGCTCAACAAATCTACAAACTAAAACTATTAACAAACTAACTAATAAATGGCGTCGTTACCAACCACTCAAATTAGCCTTCAGACCAGTATGACCAGCATTTGGGAAGTGAAGTTCAGAATTCTTTACAAGCCACAGACCCTTTCTTCCTACGCACCCATTCATGTCTCACGTGATAACAAACTATTCATGTAACCCTACATTGGGTTGTCCTAATATTTTTAGAAGTCAAATAAGTTCCGGCAGTATTCATTGACTGTGTGACGAGGGTAAGCTGACCTGTTGGAGTTAAAGTTTTTTAATGTGGCTGGCTGTAGACCCAAATATTATGGAGGTTGTTAAGTTAGAAGTGGTTGCGATTAATAAGTAAGAATTGTTCCTCTCCATAGCGATAATTCATATCGGATTCACGCTTTTAATTTGTGATTTGAAAACAACTTTTTATCAGTGCTCTGCAATTCAGCATCAGAATTTTTAACTATTTAAATTATGGAATCGATTTCCTGGATGCGTACCGCGAGGGCTGGTACACATGGCTCAAGCTATACATTTCCAGTATAAGCTGACCTCGCATCGTACGGAAATCCTATACAATGCGAGATCAGCATAATCTGGAAATTTATAGCCTGATGTGTACCCGTGTGTACGAGGTGGAGCGGGAAGAGTTCCTGGAAGTATTCAATAATATCAAAAGAACCTTATGATAAGCCTTTGTAGATGTTTCGCTGAACTTGAAGTTGCATTACATGATTTAATTTTATCGTAAATTTAAACCCTTCTTAAATAATCAGCCTATAATATTCGCACTGCTGGGACACAGGCCTCCTCGGTAAGAGGGAGTGGACCGTACTCCACCACGCGGGTCCAGTGCGGGTTGGTAGATGTCACATGTCTTCGAATTTTTGGTTCTAGGATATGACGGTTTCCTCACGATGTTTTCCTTCACGGATCATGAAATAATTTACACAAAGTAAAACGCCTGTCAGGGTTTGAGCCTACGACTCGTTATTCGCGGTCGTTGTTACTGTTATCAAAAACTTTTTTACAAAAAATTAAACCGACGAAAAAAGAACTGAAAAGCGAAAAATAAATAACTTTAATTTCGGAAGTCGGTGTCTTTGCTTTTCAATTTTCGTTTTTTGCCACCGACTTCCGAAATTAAAGTTATTTATTTTTCGCTTTTCAGTTCTTTTTTCGTCGGTTTAATTTATTGTATAAAAGATTTTTATTTTTCGCTATTGAGTTACCATCCACTCCAGGGTACTCCAGGGGGTTACTCCAGGTTAAAGACCTGGAGTTGATGATGAGTGGTTGTGTCATCAGAACTATGTATGTGTGCGAAATTTCAACAGAATCGGTTCACAGTTGAAAATTCAGTTGGTTAAAATCAATCAACCCCATTTTTTCTACCTTTAGGGGTGGATTATAGTTTCCAATTTTAAATGGGACCAACTTCGAGGTATACCCTTCCTAATAAAAAAAGAATTTTTCAAATCGGACTACTCACTAAAAAGTTATGCGTGGTCATACATAAAAAAAAAACAAAAAAAAAACTCCTTTTTTTTTCGTCGGTTAAAAGTACTAGGCTTGCATGAATTCACTATAGTATTGCAATCACTAGGTAGGTAGTATTAGTTGGTTTATATATAATACTTTTTATTCCGGTAGCACGTATCCTTGGAATATAGTTCCGACTTCCACGCGGGCGAAGTCGCGGGCAAAAGCAAGTTTAACGTAACTTAAAGAATAACTAAACATTGTACCAGCAGCTTCTTTTTTGTTAAGAAAAAGTTACGAGAAGGAAGATATTTTTTAATTAAATATTTCAAGCCTCAGTTTTCCTGTTTTAGTATGAAATTACGAACTGTAGTGTCTAAAGGTGTGCCCGAGATTGCTCGTAAAATACTGAGCAAATATATTTTAAAAGAAAGGAAGATTGGACTGATTTAGTATGATCTGTCTTTTCGTACTTCATTTATACAAAGAAGATTAAAAGAAAAATGCACAGATACTTAACTGTCATTAGGTTTTTTATCTGTAACATCTTTCTTCTCGCTTTCCTGCAATCTGTGGAAGTGATTTCGTGACAAGGGACGGAAGTGTGTAACAGGAAGCCGGGAAAGCGCCCGCTATAATACACCCACATTTCGCTACTTATGTTAAAAGTCCCATGTAATAAGAGGCGAGCCTAATGCCATCAAGGCAGATCCAGACTCCGGGCTATTACTGCTATTACTAAGAAATTCCTGATTGAAAAACCCAACAATACTTTACCCGACCTGTGAACCGAACCTCGAATGCTCAGCAGTACCGCTTGCTACCACTAGACCAACGGGACAGGCATACAAATTGTTACTGAATAATAATGACTATGACGAGGAACAGCCAAAGAGCTGCATTGCTATTCTGTAACCATCTCACCGTGAAAACTTAGGTGAAGTGAGCTGTCAGTGTTATCAATACCCACTGATACTAAAGCAGTGACAGTTCACTCCAAGCTCACTTCACCAAAATTTTCAAGGTGAGATTTTTACAGAATAGCACAACTGTTCCTCGATTATTTGGCGCAAATACGTCTTTTAAGAACGCACACACATATTCAAACCATGTCACAACACATGACCTAGCTATCTAATTGCGTAACTTATTTTCATAACCGATCAAGACTAATCTGATACATTTTGACAGTTCAACAACATTCATTGCGTTATTTACGTTGTTGAGCTGATTTTTTTTATCGAACATACGGAGCAATGGGTGAGACAGTTGTTTCAAGCCGATTCCAATTGTGATTGATCGTGCATTACGCGATTAGGGTTTTGATCATTCCCGACCGCCACTAGTGGTCAGCGATTGCCACTTTTCATACATTTAAAGACGGCACACAACTTGCGTAGCGCAGCGCGTTTGTCAGCGCCAAATAAATATTATAGTCCTTATAACAAAGTTGAAAACCGCCTCACTAGCTGTGCGCTTATGGAGTGTGAGTACCCACACTACACATTAAACATTTTCGTTTAAATTGGCATTTGCCTGTTTGCAAACATTGAAAATGAAGAAATAATGGTTTTCATCACACAAAATAAATACTTAGTAAAAGAAATCTACACAAATTCTTGTCCTTACAAATCTACGTCTGCGTTCCCTTTCACATGCCTCTTTACATTTACTTTTTATTTCTGCTTGAGTAGGTACCTACATTTAGTTCTCGTTTTTTTTTTAGTTTGTTGATTGGCGCTGGCTAGCTGACATATGGCTGGTAATTCGATTTATGTTTTGTGTTGTGTTGTGAGAATGATTTTGCATACTATTGTATAGAATCAATTTTTTCTAACTGAACAGACAGCTGTGCTACTAGGGAGTTTGTTGCGCCACTTCTTCTTCCCAGCTAAAGCACTAGGAATAGGTGAAGGGTGGGCGTTTTGGGGGACTGTGTTATGTAATTTTGACGTTCGAAAAGTGCTGATTCTCAGCCTAGTTTGAATAAATGACTTTTGACTTTTATTTTGAAAAGAGTAGACTTTTTCGCATTTTGCATATTTCTCAACTCACTCTGTATAATGTCTCTAAGGTCTCATTTTCATTAGTCGACGCATGCCATAGATGCCATAGAGCCCGCATGCGGGAAACCGTTTTCATTAGTCGAAAGGGCCTGCATGTAGTGTGCTGCGACTTCTGTAAAGCATGCCATAGGGCTCGTATTTGGGGAAGGGTTTTCATTTGTCGATAGATTTCGAAACGACTCGGGTATACGGAGAACCCGCACCGCATGTTTGGCAATTGCTTTGAAGGCTCATTTTCATTAGGTGACCGACCGATGAATTTCATGGTAGCTACGCCCGCTACGGGGATTCCCCGCATACTGATATCGACTGAGTTATCGACTAATGAAAATGGGACATGAAGCTTTAAAGTTCGTTTTCTTGAATGGCGTTTGGCTAAGGTACGCCGTACAAAAGCAACTCATTCCTTAGGCCTTTGTGCTTGAAATTTCGACAATTTACAAACCTAAACTAGTTTCCAAAAGTTATATCTCTTTATGTTATCAGGTTTATTTTAATACAAAATGCCTACTGATAGTAAAACTCAACTGGCAAAATGTGGGTTTAGTAGAGGGAAATCTCTGTCTAACCCTTCGGAGGATACAGGCGTGATGTTATGTTACTAATATTAACTAATATCCTTACATATTATAAAACAAAGTCCTCCGCCGCTTCTGTCTGTCGTCCTGTACGCGATAAACTCAAAAACTTCTGCTCAGATTTTCATGCTGTTTTCACCAATGGATAGAGTGGTTCCGGAGTAAGGTTTTAGTATATAATAACATCCACGCGGAAGAAGTTATATAAAAAAGCCTGGACCCATTTCAAATGTCACATCGTAGTCAGAGAAATTCGAGTTTAGTTAAAAGCTTGAAATTCAATTTCAACGCTCAAAAAATGATTGACATAACAATAAATTGAAAATCGAATAAACTAAAAATTTTCCAGCTTCAAACTCGATTTGTTCTCATCAATTTTTCAGCATAATATTGAGTTAGAGCCATGCTAGTACTCGCTTAATATTATTTACTGAACGCTGCATTTTTATTAACTTTCAGATCCAATAAACGCTCGACGCCACGTTATCAAATAAAAATATAGCATATTTTTTAGTAAATGTAGGTACATTATTATTTAAATAGAAACTAAAACACATTAAAGTGATTTCATCAGTACACACGTGGCTGGGACGCCATTTTGTTTATACTCTATAATCTATTCTCTAAGTATTTATTAAAGTATTGGTGACCAGCATTGCTATTCTGTAACCATCTCACCGGGAAAACTTAGGTGAAGTGAGCGTGGAGTGAGCTGTCATTGTCATCGATATCTAGTGATGCTAAGGTAGTGACAGTTCACTTCAAGCTCACTTCACCTAAGTTTTTACGGTGAGATGGTTACAGAATAACAATGCTGTAATACATGTTGTATATAGGTTTTTATATAAACCTACTTTAAAGTACAAATTTTTGTTAGCGTCAAGTGTGTCCGGGCCCCTGCTAGTTAAAGTTACTGTCAACAATTAGCATCTTTAACTTGTGAAGAGAAAACAAACGTTTTAGTTATTTATTTCATATTAATTTCATGAAAATGTCTATCAATAGAGCAAAAATGTAACTTAGAAAAATGTATTAATGAATGAATGTATAAATGGTTATACTCGTAATTCTGTAAATACATATTTTTTTATGATCGCGAATCTTATTTTGATCAAGCTACAACCTGTCACTGACCTGAAAATTGCAAAAAAGTAAGAAAATTTGAATTTCGCGGACTACCACTACCGATCCACCATAACTGCTCGGCGACACGACGCCGCCACCGTGCCGCCACCGCGCCGCCACCGCGCCGCCACCGCGCCGCCACCGCGCCGCCGCCGCTCGGACGCTGCACCGTTCCGCTTGATCGCCGGCTGCTTGCTAAAGTCGCGGCGCGGTGGCGGCGCGGTGGCGGCGCGGTGGCAGCGCGGTGGCGGCGCGGTCTCCAAGCACTAAGAGAAAAGAAATTGAGAATGTATTATTGTCATCAGCTGTTTATCTTCCCACGATAGTTATAAAGTCCACAAACGGGTATTTTGTGACTTTTGGGGTTCACAATGGGTCTTATTTACGACATTATTTACAATCGCCTACGGGCTACGATAAAAAGCGTATGATATCAGCTGTTTTATTGTATACTTTAAAACAATAAAAACGTAAACAGCTGTGGTCATATAACAGATATTTAGGTTAGTTAGGGATTACCTCTACAAATGTAGTTTTTAAGACATGTCAGTTTTCTTCCCTTGTTTTCCTTCACCGTTATTTTGAAACTAATAGCGATATCATATGTTCCAGGCTGGGTTCAAACCAACAACAGACAGCTTTTAGTTGTAAGTTCGGGATATTATCGTAATTATTTCCAGTGCTCTACACACAAGACAATAAGTCAATTCTGTTGAAAGTCGTTGTAGAAATACGAAACGCTTTCGAAGCAATTGCCTAGACAAGTGACAATCACTTAGAAAGCGACATAAGACAGTGACATAAGATTCGAGAGTGACATAAGCTTTTCGATAGCTTATCTCAGTCCCATACATTTTTCCAATGTCTTTTCGATAATTTGTAACTTGATAATATAGGCTATGTTTCTGCTGAAACAATATCACAAGTATTGTGGTTTATAATACAGAAAAAACAATATGAAAACATGTCATTTACGCTGTAAAAATGTGCGAAATTCAATTCGCTACAACTTCATTTTTTTGGAAAAAAATAGATGTAGGAACCTAGATAAATACTGTCTCAATCCGAATAACCATACATTATGATGGGAATATGCTCAAATTGCAAATGATTTAGGTATTACATTTGTATGGAGAATTCATCCGTCGCCGCGTTCTTAAGCCCCCTGTCGCTGTAATACACGGTCGCCGGTTGCGAGTACTACGCACCTAACCTTTCTGAAGAACCTTACCAATAATGTATGTAAGTTGAAGGGCGACCCTTCATTTCTACTCACATCTGCCTTTTATATTGCTTGTGTTAGTCACTTTTCATACATCCTCTCAACATGACCAAAGCTCAAAGCATGTTCTTTAAAATGTTTGTTACGTCATCACAGATATAACTTTGTTGTAATTACTTTTATGTATAGATACACAATCAATCTGCCTAGCCTTTTCTCAACTGTGTTGGAGTCGGCTTCCAGTCGAACTGGATACATCTGAATACCAGTATTTTTCATGGAGCGACTACCTATCTGTCGAAGTTGTCAGAGTTTCGGGCTTATGACGACCCGTAAGGATCAAGGATCTACGAAGGACAACCGGGCCAAACGGCTTAACATGTTTTCCGACGCACGGAGGAGTCTCGGTATGTAAAGATGGTCATTAACGTGTTATCCGAGGCACGGAGCAGTATATCGGTATGTAAAGATGGTCACCCATCCACGGACCAACCCCGGCAAGCGTAGCTTAACCTGACAGATCAAGCCATGCGGCTGTTATTACTTAGCCACAAGCTCCTCCTACTAATTTAAATATACTAATAAAGTAATCCAATAATCAGACCAGATTCCATGCGTTATACACATACCTTTTATGACTCGGGGAGCCAAGTCTTATTATTTTATATGGCCCTATTCAGGTACCAAACGTGATACCAAGTAGTAAGCTTTTACACCATTTTATGTAACATCTACGTTTTACGTTATACTAGTATTATTTAATAGACTAGAGTAACGGAACAAACAGGACTTTTGTTTACCCCTAAACACGCGACATGGCGTGATAGCACGGCTATCAAAATGAAAGTAATTTTTTGTTTTAGTGATAAGTAAAAATGGTTCTTTCAATAACTTCATTGGGCTTTTAGATATGATTGATTGATTTTCGTTTTTGTTTTGTTATGATTTGTACTGATGATGCTTTTAATCTTTTAATATTTCACTATTAAGATATCTTCATTATATTTTTTGAATAAATATTTAAGTTTTTCTCATTTTGTGATATTTTAGCATTGCATTTTGTAGACAACAAAAAAAACCAGCCAAGTGCGAGTCCGAGTCGCGCACGAAGGGTTCCGTACCATTATCTATAAAAACGGCAAAAAAAACAAGTTTGTTGTGTGGGAGCCCCCTTAAATATTTATTTTATTCTGTTTATTTGTATTTTTTGTTATAGTTGCAACACAAATCCATCATCTGTGAAAATTTCAACTGTCTAACTATTACGGTTCATGAGATACAGCCTGGCGACAGACGGACAGACAGACAGCGGAGTCTTAGGAATAGAGTCCCGTTTTACCCTTTAGGTACGGAACCCTAAAAAACCGTCCAAATGTGAGTCGGACTCGCTTACGAAGGGCTCCGTAACACCGTACAATATTTAACTAA
This sequence comes from Lithophane leautieri, assembly GCA_949152455.1. Classification (NCBI taxonomy): domain Eukaryota; kingdom Metazoa; phylum Arthropoda; class Insecta; order Lepidoptera; family Noctuidae; genus Lithophane; species Lithophane leautieri. Next base: position 4,458,970 of record OX424462.1, on the reverse strand, counting down.
AAACGCCGAAAAAAAACACGTTTCTTGTATTCTTTAATTTTTTAACCGACTTCCAAAAAGAGGAGGTTCTCAATTCGTCTGTGTTTTTTTTTTTTGTTGTATTTGTTTCGCGATTCCTCCGCCAATTTTGAATTGATTTTGATAATTCTTTTTTTGTTTGTAGGTTATGCTTCAGAGGTGGTCCCACATAAATTTAATTAACTTTGCTTGCGTAGTTTCTGAGTTAGCTTAAATATTACGTATTGTGTTTGTATATACAAGGATGTTTTAAGTTACTCCGTCACTGTTATTTACATAGCATGGAGTGGGATTCGAATTTGTGTGGGGTACGTACCACAACTAAAAAGTGAAAAATAAAAATAGTCAGTGGCAAAAAACGAGAATTGAAAATCAAAGACACCGTCTTCCGAAATTAAAGTTATTTTAACTTTTTTTGTGTTTTTATTGGAAATCGTTTTTTTTTTGTAAAAAGTGTTTTATTTTTATTATTTCTTGTGATAGCGTCAATAGAAATACACAATTTGTATAAGTTTCAACTATCTACCTATTACGGTCATGAGATACAGCCGGCTGACAGACAGATGGACGGACAGCGGAGGCTTATAATAATAATAAAACTTTATTTCAGACTATCTTTACAGAATCATCCATATAGTTTGTATTAGTAAGTACTTAGGAACTATGTTAGTAAACCACAAAAATAAAACAAACAAAATCACACAGACACATGGAGTGCGATCCAGTGTCTTTGAAAAGGACCGTCTAACCGGTCCGCTATTACTTTCAGGATGCTGTTGGAGCTTGCTCGAATACGGTGCAATATGGAGGCCGCCCTCTTTCTCATGATGGCATGAAAACCATCAATCTGAGCCTCCATAAACATGCCAGACGCACTACAGCATCTCGGCAGCCCCAACAACATCCTAAAAGCGTTATTGTATTGTACACGAAGGGCGTTGAGTGTCCGTTGAGTACAGCTGACCCACAGGGTGCACGAATAAAATGATTGGCAGTATGCCCTAAACATTGTGCACTTTACTTCTTTCGGGCACCTTTTAAACCTGCGAGCCAGCATGTTCCCACGGACAGCCAACGCCCTCCGTTCCCTCTCAACGTCCACGTCATCAGCGAGGTTCTCCGTGACCCAGTGACCCAAGTACTTGACCTGCGTCACTCTGTTGAGCGGTACATTATTTAGCATAACCGATGGGACGGTGAAAACTTTAAAATTCCGCGGTAGGAATACCAGCAACTCACTTTTCTTCGCATTGTACCTGAGCCCATGAGCCACGGAGTACTCCTCACATCTCCTAACAAGTTTCCTTAAACCACTAATTGAGGGACTCAGCAACACCATATCATCCGCATAGCTTAAGTTGTTAATAGTGGTGCCATCAATAGTGCAGCCGACTGCAGTGCTACTGAGACCCTCAATCAACTCATTGATGTACAGGTTGAAGAGCCGAGGGGATGTTAAACCACCCTGTCTTACACCACACTCCAGCCTGTACTCATCGGACACAACGTTCGCCCACCTTACAACATTAACTTGATTGTTATACCAGTAATCAAGAACATTAATGATCTCCTCAGGGAGTGAGGTAGCCCTCAGTTTCTCCCAAAGATGTTTATAGGACACCAAATCGAAAGCTTTCGATAGATCAAGGAAGCATCCATAAACTGGAGTCTTCCTGTCCGTGTAGTAATGATAGTAGCGTTAGTAATGATTCCATTTAGTACCCTTCGGGTACGGAACCCTAAAAATAGAGAGAGTCTATGTAGTTAGATATTTTATAAGTTAGACATTCACAAACATATTACTCTAAATATTCAATTAAAACTTTTGATAACGTTTAATTAACTATGACTACATAGATAGATTCGTTGGTATCATAGACATAGAAGCAGAGTTTAGCTAAAATTAACTAAGTAAAGCAATTAATTAAAATAATTCTTTTACCAACTTGAAAAAAGTGCATTGAGCTGTGAATTGAACTCAAAGATTCGGTTATTTACCTATTTTTTTTTTCGAGCTTCTTTTGCAACCAAAAAACTCTATGGCATAACGCAAGTTGTCTCGAGACGCGCCGCCATGTAATTGGCACAATAATGGCGGATGCCACAAGGCGAGGCAAAATTAAATTCCGCCAGACTTATCACATTACTATAAGGACCGTCGTTAACTCGAAGAGACGCAGTGTAAACATTATTTTGCTTTGCTAGGAACTGGATGTATTTACTTATTTAAGGCCCTCCTCTACCTCAAATTGCTTAGCATGATCCTCCGTTATGCCGAAAATACTGTAGCATTAATTTTGAAATAATTAAATGTTAAAGTTGAAGGTTGATGCTAGGTCCTATGTTTGGCGAAAACACGATTACATAATCTCGATAGGAAATCCAAAGTTACCTCTAAACCGAACTATAAACCGCTGGTATTCAAAAACTACTTCAAATTACATCATGAAACTTTGCATAATAACTGAATTAACTATAAGCAGGTCTCATGTTTTTTTTTTTCTATTTGCCATTATTTTCACCGTGAAAAGCAATTACCTAACATATTCGCGGCTTGAAAGCCGCCAGCACCCCACTCCGTCTCGCTCTCACTCAGGCCGCGGGTAGTATGATGCGAGCGAGATAAAATCTAAGGTAGGGTACGGCCTTAAGACTTCAACTTTAACATTTTTTACGCAATTCGCATTCATGATTTTTGACGCTGTAATTTTCAGCTGCAGTAAGATATTTTAATTATTTGATTATGAATAACGATAATAAATAAAATAAATCAACATTTATTTCAGAACCACATTCCATATTTGTTTCTAACAATGTAAGCTTATGAAACTAGTGTTAGTAACATATTATATTCTAAGCTGCGAGCGTGAGGCACGCCGATCCCGGGGAATGTCTACTTGAGTGCGTGCAGTCGTATCCACCGCCCCAAGATCGGAGAGTCCCACCTATCAGCCAACACTCTAAGAATGATGTTGTTTGTAATGACATTCTATACTTTTCCAACTCCTATTTCTATAAGATATGGCTGTTATGTCAAGCCTAGAGTTATTTCGTTTTAAAAAGTTTGTTTATGTTATTCAGACAAGAAGTAATCCTTACATATTATAAAATAAAATTCCTCCACTGCGTCTGTCTGTCGTCCTGTATGCGATAAACTCAAACACTATCGCTCCGATTTTCATGCTGATGGATAGAACGGTTCTCGAGTAAGGTTTTAGTATATAATAATCGACATAAACGCGGGCGAAGTCGCGGGCATCAGCTAGTCTATAAAATAACATATAACATCACGCCTGTAATCTCCAAAGGGTTAGCCAGAGTTACTACAGTACACCCATGCACATTTCACCAGAAGCTTAAGAAGTCCCATGTTAGAGGGGGCGAGCCTATATTGCCGTCAACCGGGCACAAATCCAGACTCAGGGCTGCTACTGAGAAATTCCTAATGGTAAAACCTAATAACAAGTACCCAAGTAATCTATAATTGGTACTCCTTAATATGTCACCTACATTAGTAAATATGGTTAGGTTTATGGAACATAATTGGATCGCTAGTTCAAAGCCAAAAACATCTTATTTATTTGGCTTTTACAAAGCTCTATGGATAACGAGTTTCCTTGAACATTTTTAACAAATAAATCTGGGTATTCCAAGAAAGATCACGTACTACCAAAAGTGAGAACTGATATTTCGATAATCCAACGATATACGCCATATAGCCGTATGAATAAAGGCAATGTTTGTGGTTTCAAACGCACGGGTTTGTTCTTTGTAAGTCAATCTGCCTAGCCTTTTCCCAACTATGTTGGGGTCGGCTTCCAATCTAACCGGATGCAGCTGAATACTAGTATTTTACATGTAGCGACTGCCTATCTGACCTTCACAACCCAATAACTGGGTAATACGTACCCCTGGGTAAGACTGGTTGTCGGACTTTCGGGCTTCTGACGACCCGTAACGACTGTCAAAGATCCAAGAATGACAGCCGGGACCAACGGCGAGCCACGTAGGGGGTCTCAGTATGTAAGATGGTGACCCATCCATGGACCGATCGCGGCAAGCGTAGCTTAGCCTGATCAATTGATCCGTGCAGCCGTGAGACGTATTGTGTGTATCTTCTAAATATTCCTCAAAAAATTAAAGAAATTAAAGTCGCTCAAGCCTTTGTATCGAATACTTATCATAAAAATAAATGTATCCCACAATCGAGTTGATTGCAAATAAAAATTCCTTTCAGATCTTTTTAAAGGCAGTATTCAAACGTCTGAAAGCTACGTCAATTAGATGTTTTCATATACCAACGCTATTCATAAGGAATTGAGCTTTTTCTTTTTCAAGGGATTTCATTTGAATGGAAACGAATTATTGTGGTAATTTTGGAAGATAATTTTGCTGTATTGGTTTATTATCATAGGTACTATCGTTGTTAAATCTATTTCAATTTTATGTTTCAGAAAAATGTTGTGCTGACAGCCAAAATACCCATACTATACCGGAATCACTTTAGCGTGGTCATAGCGGTCATTGCCCTTTCTCTAATGTCTCTCTGTAGGAACCCAAACAATAAACAATGTATCGTATTTCGTGATTGGATCATGTCAAAGATCACGATAGATATTGATTCAAGACATTAACGAACTTTATTTCGGTTTTTTATGGTCCATGACCGCTATTGCCATGCTAAAACGTTTCGAGTATGTTATAAATGCGAAAGTTACTCTCTCTCTGTATGTCTGTCCACTTTTCAAGTCTTAGCGGCTGCACCAATTTCGATGAAACCCAGGTCCATGATACGATGATGCACACAGGTAGACCATGCCCTGTCACCCATCCACGAACCGACCACGGTAAGCATAGCTATGCAAAAAAATCAGTCGTTCTCTACATTTATACCTATTCGCATATCTCGTCAAAATGTAGGGGACAGCTGATTTTTTGTCGCGATTTCAGGGTTGGTCTCATTGTGAAAGTTTTTCATAATGATGAGTAAAATGACCCCTTAAGAAGATTTAAACGATTAAAATTTAACCCTGTATATCATAATTTAAAAATTTCATCTTTTAATGAAAAATAGGGAAAAAGATTTCTACAACATTGCGTACCTTAACATAAGCAGGTTATATTATGTTTGTAAATATTTTCCTGAACGACCTTCTGACTCAATCCAAACTTCCATATTAATATTAGTACTTGGGCACCGAGCTCTGCTCGGGTGAAAATAGAGAAAACTACTTTTTCCAAAATGTGAGACCTAGCTAGATCGATTTTTCGCCCCCATATACCCCTATAATGCAACTTTCATCGAAACGTTAGAGCCGTTTTCGAGAATGTGATTACAAATAGGTATATAGCATATAGTTTATACAAATATTGCTCATTTAATAGTTTAGGATAGGTTTTGTGAAAGTTACTCTGTCTGTCTGTCTGTGAAACGGATGGCACATACGTAGACCATGACTTGCGATAAGTAAGTATATGATACTTTTTATCCGGTTGTACGATTCCGTGGGATACATTTTCAACGTCCACACGGGCGAAGCCACAGGCAAAAGCTGCTAATTAAAGATAAACTACAAGTATATTTTTTTAATAAAAAGTTATAAAAACTTGAAATCATTTAAGAGATTTTTATTTATCATGATTTTGGTGTTTTAATTGGATTAACTTTATCTAAAATTGAGAGATTTAGGAGTTAAATTGCTCAACCAAGAGATTTACTGAGTTGAGCTTGTTTATCTCTTGATCTGTTACTGTTTTTATTTACATTCGCAAAATTCCGGAGAACAAAATGAAAATATTCTTACTCGTGTCTACAAAGTGATAATTTATATCAATTCGTCACTTTAGTATGTAATATTATTGGAACTGCAATATATTCGCAATATGATAATCTATTAGAACTTCCAAACTAATATACATTATTCAAGTGTATGTATATGTCGCAGCCATTTTGTATAACACGCTGTATTACAAATAGGCGCGCCCGATTGAAAAACGTCGCTGTTTTGAAATGCGGCTATTTTCGTTCAGCCGGATCATGGTGGCGATACATTCTACAAAGCGGCGTCCAACGTTTAGCTTTATTGTCAGCAAGAAGCAATGTAGGGTGACTATAAATTTTAAACAACAGATCCAAAAAAGTATTTACTTTTGAAATCTCAATTTTTTTATAAAAATAAAAAAGTCATACAATCATCTTATATATTTTTTCAATATTCATTATATCATACTTCGAACCCCAATAATATTGCTCGGGTGTTCGACGAATACCAGAATCCTTTCACATTTCCAGACTGTTCACTATAGAAGTTTTGAAGCTGACGATTAAACTTATCTTTGAATTCACTATTTTCACGAATGTTATCAACGTTTGCACTTCTAAATTCAATATTATTTTCTCTTTGTTGTGACACCGTTGTCGATTGCGACGCCATTTTTGTTGTTATGATCATGCGGCGCGTGTCAGATTTCAAAGCGGCGTATCGAAGATGCGCCAGTTTGTATATGGGCGCCACGTTACTAAGCCGCTTTGACGAACGCGAATTGCTCATACAATGCGGCGTACTTTAATTCAGCCGAATTGAAATCCGGCTGAACGAAAGTTAGCCGCGTTTCAAAACAGCGACGTTTTTCAATCGGGCTCGCCTATTTGTTATACGGCGTATTATACAATATGGCTGCGACATATATAATATGTATTCCACGCCTTTCTCCAAAACTATAAATTGGATTGTGATCATTTATTGGCTTACATTTACTTCAACTTAGGGAGCAGTACAAGTTTCATCAAAATCGGTTCAGTATAGTTTTCAAGATATGGTCTAATATGTGAAAGTGTAACGGCTTGGCTTATTGATATGAGCTACGGGTGTGGTATCATCTCAAAACCTGGGTCAAATTATAGTCCTTGTAAAAAAAATACAAAATTGCCAATACCAAACTGGCCTCACGGTACAAACCCGCGGCGAGAAAAAAAATTGTGGTACCAATTTGAAAACATTTTTACAAACAATATTGTGGTACCAATTTGAAAACATTTTTACAAAAAAAATACTACCTATTTGAAAATATTTTTACAAAAAACAACCGACTTCCAAGAATACACTAAAAGGTGTAAAATAACTTTAATTACGGTAGTCGGTTGCAAAAAACGAAATTAAAAAACCAAAGACCGACCTCGACTTGTTATTTTTCACTTCTTAGTGTTTTTTTTGAAGTTTTTGTAACAAATTTTCATATTAGCGAAAACGTCAGAAATATTACAAACATTTCTTTCTTCTTCCCAGAGCCAAGGTCGTCTGTTGGTAATTTTTATTTAATTACTTTCATTCAATGCCTCTAGGTTTAATAAAGACCATGAAGCTTTATTAGCGACCAAGCGAAAACATCAAGATTTGTTTATTTTATGTAAGTGTAATATCATTGTATTAAGCCGGCGCCAGACATAACAACAGCATTTGAACACTTATTTGAACACATGTGAGGCACGGGTGTTTGGGTAATTGATCAAAGTTTGATCACACATTTATACCATACCTCATAAGTGTTCAAATACCTGTTCAAATATGTGAGTGTCTCTGGCACTGGCTTCAAACACAGAAACCTTTCGGAATTAATTTTCTAAATGATGGTGAAAACCGCATGAAAATTCGTTGCATAGTTTAGAAGAACAACGCGGTCACACAGACAGACAAGAAAAGCGATATACATAGATGAGAGCAGTGGTAAAGGCCGCACCGAGTTGTAGGTCGTAGGTTCGAACCCAGACAGGCGCTTTAGTTTGTGTAAATTATTTCATCACCATTGCTCTCAAAACGGTGAAGAAAAACACTGTGAGGAAGCCAGCATGTCTGAACCAAAAATTCAAAGATGTTGACATCTACCAACCCGCACTGGGCCCGCACGGGGGATTACGGCCCACTCCCTCTCACTAACGGGAGGCCTATGTCCCAGCAGTGGGAAAATTAAAGACTGACTATGTATAGATAAGGGCAGTTGTGTTCTCAGAGAAAACAAGACGGAAATAATAAAACCAGAAAGACTTCAAGTGTAAATACTGACCTTTTCCAAATGTTAAATCAAACTCATTTTTTTCCTCTTTGTCATCTCATCACCCAAAAATATACTGTAAACAAATTCTAATCTAATTTCACCAAATTCGTAGCCATCTTGTATTCTGATAAGTACGCTTATTTTACTTTCGTAGCGTATCGGTACGCAACCTTTTTACGTAATATTCTGAAGAAGCTGTTACCGCATCCGGCCATACCATTTATCTTTATGGCTAAAAAAGTCTTTAAATATTTAGGTATTATATTTAGCCTTGAAACTTTGTAAATAGATCGATTACATTATTGTGTTGGAAAAGACGAAAAGGTGAGTAAGCAGAACCGTGTTTTATAATTGGATAATTTTTATATAACACTATAGCTGATGCCCGCGACTTCGCCCGCGTGGATGTCGGTTATTATATACTAAAATCTTATTTGAGAACCACTGTATCCATTGATGAAAACAGCTTGAAAATCGGTGAAGTAGTTTTTGAGTTTATCGCGTACAGGACGACAGACAGAAGCGGCGGAGGAATTTGTTTTATAATATGTAAGGATTATAATATTTTTTATTGATATTAGTAATAGTAAGTAAATAAGTATCTATACTAATATTATAAAGAGGGAGAGAGAGAGGGGGAGAGGTTTGTATGAGGGGGTAATCATCGGAACTCTTGATCCGTTTCCGAAAAGTCTTTAACTAATGGGAAGTTACAGTGTAGCCGAGAGTCATAGGATATTTTATGTTAAACAAAGAAATATCACGCGGACAAAATCTAGGCTGAAGGTAGGGTTTCATAAATATAATCATCATTATATTATTAGCAGACTTCTACGTTAACCTTGTGGCGGTACCTACATCGCCACATTCAAACTACGCATCAAAGACCTGACGTCACACAAAAATCCTGACGTCACAAAAATCCTGCATCGCGCAATTAGAGTTTACCGTGCAGTGAACATATATACAAAAATCCAATATCAATCATTGGGCAGTTGCCCGCCAGACACAACACCCGTCTGGTAGGAGGATCCTCCCTTTTCTATGGTGGATGAGTGAACTTTACACCCTGTTCCTCATACCCCTAAATTGGTGACCCCGACGTGATGTTTTAGGCCCTGTGAGTACGACATTAAGCGGCGACTGTAAGCGAGCGGCCTCTGGGACAAAGCGGCGGTAGAAGTTAAACATACCCAGAAAGCGACGCATCTCCTTGACCGTCTTGGGAGCTGGGTATTCCTGGATCGCCTGCACCTTCTCCGGCAGGGGACGGACCCCTTCTGCGGACAGCTCGTGACCTAGAAAGGTAATGGTGGTCCGGCCGAATTCACATTTTGCGGAGTTAATCAGGATGCCATACTCAGACAGACGCTTCAGGAGCTGATGAAGGTGGTCAGTGTGCTGGGCTACCGTCTCTGAGAACAGCAGAATGTCATCCAAGTAGCAGTAGCAGAACGACAGCCCCCGTAGCACCTCATCCATGAATCGCTGGAATGTCTGTGCCGCGTTCCTGAGACCGAACGTCATGAACGGGAACTCGTATAATCCAAACGGAGTGGTGATTGCAGTCTTATGGATGTCAGCTGACTGGACAGGTATTTGATTGTACGCTTTAATTAGGTCAATTTTACTATAAATTCTGCTGCCAGCCAGCTGATGAGAGAAGTCCTGTATGTGCGGGATGGGATATCTGTCCGGAACGGTGCGGGCATTAAGTGCTCTGTAGTCCCCGCATGGCCGCCAGCTGTTGTCCTTCTTGGGAGCGAGGTGAAGAGGGGACGACCATGAGCTCTCCGAAGGACGTGCTGTACCATTTGTCAGCATTGCTTCAGACTCCTTTTGAGCGATCTTGAGCTTGTCAGGTGCGAGGCGGCGTGGCCTACTAAAAATGGGCGGCCCTGGGGTGGTACGGATATGATGTACTGTTGTGTGACTGACCTGTCTTTGTTTTCCCGCAGGGCGCGTGATCTCCGGGTACTGCCGAAGGAGTTCATGGTACTCCGTGCTGCCACCAATGGACTTGACTGAGGCAATGTCGGCTGTGGAACCGGCTGCCGATGACGCCGTGGAGGACAGCTGTGTTAACCCGTCGATGAGGCGGTAATTTTTCAGATCTATTAGCAAATTATAATGCGCCAGTAAATCCGCACCTATTATGGGCTTGGTAACATCCGCGACCACGAACTTCCAGGTATACACACGGCGGAGCCCTAAGTTCAGGTGGAGCTCGACCCAACCGTATGTGTCTATGACGGTACCGTTGGCTGCGAAAAGTTGGTAGGTCGTCTTGCTGCGCCGCTGTTGTAATGCTGTACGTGGGTACACGCAAAGATCGGACCCTGTGTCCACTAAAAACGTGGTTTTAGTGGCCCGATCTGTTACGAATAGGCGGCGTGGTTTGTTGGGGCAGCCATTTGCCGCTACTTCCGGCTGCCGGTGGCATTTCCCGTGAATGTACACGGCTGGTCGCACCGCCTGGCCCTGCTACCGAAGTTATTGTGGTACCAGCAATGATCATCGTTCCACGGGTCTCTGGAGCGCGAGCGGCTGCGCCGGCCTGGAGTCGAGTCTCTGCTGCCGTGCCTAAACCTGTCAGATGATCGGGAGCGGTGATGTACCTGCCCACGTGTTGAAAGCGCCGCCACCTGTTTTGTTAATTCCAATATCAATCATTGGGCAGTTGCCCGCCAGACACAACACCCGTCTGGTAGGAGGATCCTCCCTTTTCTATGGTGGATGAGTGAACTTTACACCCTGTTCCTCATACCCCTAAATTGGTGACCCCGAATAAGAACGTCAACGCAGCCTTCGTGCAACTACTCCAGCGTGACGTCATCATCATCACTCCCGCAAGCTTTCAGTGAGGCGAGTCACACAGCCAAGCCAACACCCGAGGCGTCAGCGGGTATCCTGACCACCAGCATGCAGCGAACGCGCATTCCTGGTCATCACCCGCATCCTCATCACCCCGACCCACTGGGGAATCACCTCAATCAACTCAATCAACTCAATCAACTCAATCAACTCAATCACCACAATCGCCGCAAACAGTTCCGACCCACTGCGAACAATGCGGCACCCGGTTCCGACTCACTGGAACCACAACTGGCACTGGCAAGCATCGCAAGATACAAGACTCAGCCCACTATCGACCTTCGGTCTCCGGAGGGGAGTGATGTGGCGGTACCTACATCGCCACATTCAAACTACGCATCAAAGACCTGACGTCACACAAAAATCCTGACGTCACAAAAATCCTGCATCGCGCAATTAGAGTTTACCGTGCAGTGAACATATATACAAAAATCCAATATCAATCATTGGGCAGTTGCCCGCCAGACACAACACCCGTCTGGTAGGAGGATCCTCCCTTTTCTATGGTGGATGAGTGAACTTTACACCCTGTTCCTCATACCCCTAAAACCTAGTGAAGAAAGCGGGAATTTGCTGCATGGATATAGGCAGCAAAAGACAGGTCTTTGTCACCACAAAGACCTATCTTCTGCTGTCTCACCAGAACTAGGAGAAACCTATTCATTGTTCCACTGTTGGGCTCAAACATTTATAACCTTAGTTGCTAGCAGTTTCAGACAAGTTATTGCTGGTCGATTCTTTAAATATCTCACCTTGACAACATAAGTGAAGTCAGCTTAAAGTGAGCTGTCAATATGTCAATCTCTAAAGGTGACAACAGCTAATTTCACTTAAGACCGCCAGGTGTTCTCACAAAATTTTCCTTTACCGTAAGCCAGTGACGTCATCGAATATTTCAGACATTTTGGCATTAAAAAAGTCACTTAATCACATTATTCATACTATCAACCCAAGGGTTCGCCCATCAACACACTTGAAATGACATTCATTCGCACGCACGATAAAGCCTTCCACTACAGACCGTAAAACGACACTGGGCCATCATGGGCCATCAATCACCAACCATTTGATGGATGTAATTCTTTAAGGGCGAGGGCGTGTTGTCACCGAAGTGTTGACAGTGATACGTCAAAGTTCACCGAGAGGGAATGTTGTGTTTGAGTGAGTAGTGAACGTTAGAAGAAAATGGTCATCGTGGGTTTGGTTGGATTGGGTGATCTTTTAATATTGTTGACTTGAAATATGGCAATAACATAACATAACATCACGCCTGCATTCCCAGAAAGGTTAGGCGGAGGTGTACATATAGTTCACCTACTGTCTTCAATTTAACACAATCACGCACAAAACTTATGTAAGTACCTCATTTTGGTTATAAATGTTAGCCGTAACATCCCTTCAATTTTAGAAATTTAGAATTAATTTCATCATGATTGTAATCCCCTAAGTCTCAGGTAGAGATGTATATAATAGTACACCCACGTTTCGCAGTTATTTTGAAGTCTACGGGTAACAGGGGGCGAGCCTATAGCCATCAACCGGGCACAAATCCCGATTTTGAGCTGCTACTGAGAAATTCCAGATGAAAATACCGATTAACATTTTGTCCTAACTGGGAATCGAACCCAGGACCGCATGCTCAGCAGTAGCGCTTGTGACCACTAGACCAATGAGGCAGTTTAATGGCATTATGTGATTTCCTTAGTCCAACTTATACAGCGAAAAACTGCCTCGTACGAATGAACAAGTATAAAAAAAGTTATAAATTGTTTAATCTAATTTACCGAAAAATCTCCAGTATCCATGGTGGAATCACTATTTGACAACATAGTTTTGTTTAATGCATATTTATCCTATCGTACAAAGAAATAAAAATAGGTTTATTTGTCACAGAAACACGTGCATACAAAAATTATAACAGTACTTAAACAAAGTAGATCTAAGTAGAAATATGACATCAGAAGAAAATAATTATAAAAATAAATAATTGGCAGCTGCATGTCATGACAGACAAGAAGGCTTCCACTCAGCATGATGCTGTGCTATGGAGACCCACAGCACAGCGCTGATTTGACAACGGCGTTTTAATTTATTTTTTTACTATTACTCGAGCAATGTTTGAATATACTCGTATATATTTGTAATCACGTTCTCGAAAACGGCTCTGCAATAGAGGGGTTTACGGGGGCCAAAAATCGATTTAGCTAGGTCTCATATCTGGGAAAATTGATATAGCTAGGTCTTATATCTGGGAAAATTGATATAGCTAGGTCTTATATCTGGGAAAATCGATATAGCTAGGTCTTATATCTGGGAAAATGGATATAGCTAGGTCTTATATCTGGGAAAATTGATATAGCTAAGTCTTACATCTGGGAAGATCGATATAGCTAGGTCTCATATCTGGGAAAATTGATATAGCTAGGTCTTATATCTGGGAAAATCGATATAGCTAGGTCTTATATCTGGGAAAATCGATATAGCTAGGTCTCATATCTGGGAAAATTGATATAGCTAGGTCTTATATCTGGGAAAATCGATATAGCTAGGTCTCATATCTGGGAAAATCGATATAGCTAGGTCTCATATCTGGGAAAATCGATATAGCTAGGTCTTATATCTGGGAAAATCGATATAGCTAGGTCCCATATCTGGGAAAATCGATATAGCTAGGTCTCATATCTGGGAAAATCGATATAGCTAGGTCTTATATCTGGGAAAATCGATATAGCTAGGTCTTATATCTGGGAAAATCGATATAGCTAGGTCTTATATCTGGGAAAATTGATATAGCTAGGTCATACATCTGGGAAAATCGATATATCTAGGTCTTATATCTGGGAAAATCGATATAGCTAGGTCTTATATCTGGGAAAATTGATATAGCTAGGTCTTACATCTGGGAAAATCGATATATCTAGGTCTTATATCTGGGAAAATCGATATAGCTAGGTCTCATATCTGGGAAAATTCGTTTTCTTTATTTGCATCCGAGCAGAGCTCGGTCGCCCAATACCTAGTCATTCAATGCATAAATTCCTTAAAATGCTCGTTTATGATTGTTCTTCCGATTTGCTTTTACGCATTAAGGATCCAAATGTGATGACAGGTACAATACCACACAACAAAGCTAAAGATGTTTCTTAACTTTTTACATAAAAAATTATATACGTAATGACTACATTTTGATGTAAAACTGTTGGTTTAACATTAATTTAACTTTTCGTAAACAACCCCGTTAGCGTAACTTTTTCAAGTCCCCAAAACTGAATTATGAAATTCGTTTAAAAATGTTACTGTTATTTTTTTGTTTGTCGGCAAAGGAATTGTTTTTGTGAACCTCTGGGCTTTAGCAAAAGTTTTGGTGCAGTTAACATTGTTGATGACATTCAGAAAATTAGGGTTGTGGGTTATTTTTGTGGGAGATAATATTTAAAAGTCTGTAATTACCTTAGGGAAATATTTAACTGAACCTCGAAAAACTTATTGGGCTTCTACTGAAGGACACTTTTTCTTTGATTAATGAATCTCTAAAAACATTTTCCCCTTCTAAAAATGCACACTTTTTCCAAATAATTGAGCCTCTTTTTAACTGTCTAGCCTTTTCTCACAATTGGTCGCAATAACTGAGCTAGGGTGCCCCGACAAAACGAGTTAGGTTAGGTTGGAACTGTGGCCACAAACGCGCGAGCCGAGCAACGGCAGCGGCCGGCAAGCTCTACATCCAAGTTGGCCACAGTTAGAGCCATGCCACACGATGCGGTGGCGACGCCGGAGTGGTGTCGTTGCGGCATCCTACATATAAAAATGTATAGTATGGCATACGGCGCCGTCCGGTGCGCTCCGGCACTGCACTGATGATGACCTGTGGTGCGGCGCCGCACCGCATTGTGAGGCATGGCTCTTACTTGGCTATATAGTATTTTTAGGGCCACAAATAGGTATTTTTTGAGGTTCACAAAAACACGCGCAATGATTATATTAAAATGTTCAATAATATTTTTAGGAGCGCAAAATGGGAATGATTAGAGGTTCGATTAAAAAGATGCCATCTTACCGAAAGAAAAGCCTTCTCCTCACATACAGCCTAGATTTCCTTACAATGTTCTCGTTCCCTCATGCTGTCTATTATAATATATAATATTTACTTAAAACTTTAAAACGTTTCGTGAGTACCTGAGTAGGTACCTATTCTACTTTCTGAGACAACAATAGGCTCGCCCCCTATTACATGAGACTTAAACATAACTGGCGAAATTTGGATGTACTATAGATACACCTCTGTCTAACCCTGTGGGGATTACAGGCGAGATAATAACAATTTAGGCATATTTCAATATACCTATAAGGCGCGGGTCATACACAAGAGGTGAGAGGCACGGGCGCGGTGTGGCGCGGGCGTTGCGCCGCTTCTTTCATATTTCATACAAAATATATGGAGCGATGAGTTGCGGGACATAAACAGGCAAGATGCGCATCGTCGCTCCTACATGTATTAAATATGAAAAGCGGCGCGCCGCACCGTTGCCACGCCCGCGCCCCTCCCCTCTTGTGTATGTCCCGCACCAAAAGTTTTGAAAACAAAACAATTAAACATCTCAACAATAAGTAACTAATGCCTGTGACTACGGAAGAAATTGTTTTTAAATTAGAATTTGTTTAAAATCCAACTTCGTCCGTCAATAAGTCTTCCTGGTACTAATTAATAATTAATTTAAAAGGGTTGCTTCAAGTCTTTGAATTTTGCGAAAGTATCTCCACCTCACCCTTTCATCCATTAGACCACTTTCATTCTTCAATTTTGAGTAATCTTATACTTTCATTATTCTTAGATGAATAGACGTAATGGAATTAATTTTATTTGACTTGCGTTTCCTGGAATCTAATTAAGAGGTTTCCTAATACATGTAATATTCAATTTAACGTATCTCTCTTTGTTTATCTTCTGTGTTTTTTTTTTTTTGTAATTCACAGATGTTTTCCGGCTAGTAATTATTCAGTATGTTATCTAACGAAGGGCGTTCCCGTTAACCTGCAATAGTATAGCGTCTATACATGCAAAAAAAAATATTACCAAACAATTTTTTTTTTTTTTATGTAAGTGGTGAAATATTCACCAAAACTATTAAATTGATACGTAAAAGAAACACTCTGTACACGCACACTTGTATTTCAACGTAGAAAGACAAGTGTGTGTGTACAGAGTGTTTCTTTTCCGTATCAGTTTAATAATTTTTGTGAATATTTTACTATAAAAAAATAAAATAAACTTTTTTTTACGGTAATATTTTTTTTTGCATGTATATACGCTGTACTATTGCTGGTTAACGGGAACGCACTTTGTTAGTTAACATGCTGTATAACAGTTGTCTTATGTGATTTTCACTTCATTCCCCAAAGGGTTAGAGGCAGAGGTACATAGGTAATACACACACTCAGCACCATAATGAATGATCACCACACTTAGCAGATGGACTGATGATCAATTGTAAACAGAAAAACAGAGTAGCGAACAAGTACTTATAACGTAAATGCTATTTCTTAATCGAAAATACAACTATACCCCTAACAAACAACAAAAACAACACACACAACACAACAACAATACAGAAACCAACAACAACAACACACAACACAACTCACAACAACAACAACAATACAGCAAACAACAACAATAACAATACAGCAAACAATAACAATACAGCAAACAACAACACAACAACAACACACTAAACACAACAACACAACACAACAACAACAACACAACACACAACCACAATAACACACTAAGCACAACAACAACACACACAACAACAGTAACACAACACAACAACAACGTGTTGTTGTGTACAACTATTATCCTTTAACTTTTTTTTTTGCGACACTTTTATTAACCCCCCATGTCTTAAAACTAAGTTGAGTCCGAAACAAGTATTTTCTGTTTTAAAATCAATTTACGTTACGTTTACTCTGCGCGTCGAGCCCACTGGATAGGTAACATGTTTTTAAGTAGTAAAAGCCTCTCAAACAATCACAAACTTTGAATAAACGCTTTTGAATTTGAGTTCCCAAACACAAAACAACTTTAGATACCGAACACGGTCTTCCCTCCCATATCGCGAAAACTTTACTTCCAAAGAAAATGTAACTTCACATGATATTTCGCGTTCACTCTTATCTAATGTCCATATATCATTCATACGCTATTTACTCATCTAGACGTCGACTAACATAATAAGTTTGGGCACAGCTTGCCTCAAGATCGATCTCTCAAAGAAAAACGAAATACCCGAAAAGAAACACCTCGATTTCAACTTTAACTTCAACGTCATAAAGTTTGTAATAGCTTGGGAGTTTGCACATGAAATGTAGTATCAGGTTTAACAGAATTCGCCAAGAAATTTGCAACCTAGATAAGTTAAAAGTTCTTTAGTAAACAAACCTACTATGAGGCTTTTGAAGTCAATTATATGTGTGTGCATTTATAATAAAATACCAAGGCATTTGAAGGCTTTAAATACAAAATTATTTAAAATTAAATTTCATAAGTGGTTACTCGAGTGTAGTTTTTATAATTTAAAAGAATTTATAGATAAAAAATGTTGATGTTAGAAAACGATTGTTGTTGTTAACTTATCTTTAAAATTTTGCATGCTATGTTTTATCCTAGCTAAACATGCTTGTGCCGCAATTTGTATTTAACACCCCTGTATACCATGTTTTACGCAAATAAATATTCTATTCTATTCTATTAATAAATATGATGTTTTTCCGATCAAAATACAGTTATTTTTTCGTAAAAGTATGTATATTAACTTGAAATTGTTTACAATATTCAAAAATGCATAAATTTTTATAAAGGGCTATCTATACTTTTGCTATGTTAATAGAGAAATAAAATTTGTTTGTTTGTAAGTTTTTATTCAAGGGGGTAATCTCCGAAACTGCCAGTCGGCCTCAAAACTTTCAGTTTGCGTGTATGAAAAGATACACCTTATATATTGTTTTTTACTAATATAATCATCATCTGCCTAACCTTTTCCCAACTATGTTGGGGTCAACTTCCTACCTAACCGGATACAGCTGAATACCAGTATTTTACATGGAGCAACTGCCTATAGAATCTGACCTCCACAACCGGGTAACACGATACCCCTTTTTTTTTTCTTTTTTTTTGAGGGTGGGAAATCATCCAATGACTTCTCCCGCTCTGGGCGGAGCGGAAGGGCGTGTCAGACTTTTACTGACTAAAACCCACCCGTGTTCCTTCATTTGCCTGTTGCCAAGGTCCCGGTATCCCTTAATACGATACCCCTTGGTAAGACTAGTTGTCCGAGTTTCGGGCTTTTGTCGACCCGTAACAACTGTCAAAGATCTACAAATGACAGCAGAACCAACGGCTCAACGTGCTTTTCGAGGCACGGAGGGGTCCTGGTATATAAAGATGGTCACACATCCACGGAGCAATCGCGGCAAGCGTAGCTTAACCTGATCGATCGACACAAGCCTTGTAACTCATATAATATACAGGCCCTTAGCTAAAACCTCTAAAATGAAGCTCACTATTAAAAGCGCCTCTATTTTCACAACTCCACTATAATTTTCAGGCAAGGCAATACCTTCATAAAATGGTTTATTGGGTATTCAGGCCCTCTGCCGCATCCCTGTTGAGACGAAACTAATTTTCAGTCGCCATCGGCCAGCTCGGTTTCGTTATAAATTTTACGAGCAAATGTGTATCTAGCGGAGTTTAATACAGGCTTAGCCACCTGCTCTATTGTTGTGCTTCAATATAAAACATTTATGTATCTACATAGATTTGAATATGGTGCAAGCGGGAGGTATTAACACCATGCTTATAGTACTGCTGACAATGCTAACAAGAGACGGAATGATATATTAAGCACATCTAATGCAACCTCAAAACATGTCCTTGTAGAAAGATTTTTTTACATTCTTGTGCCCATTTCTGTATGACGGATTAAATAGAAAACCTCGAATTTATAAATTAAATTACTTTAGCGGTAAAAAAATATACTTAACTAGCTGATGCTCGCGGCTTCGCCCGCGTGGATGTCGGTTATTATACACTAAAATCTTCCTCGAGAACCACTTTATCCATTGGTGAAAACAGCATGAAAATCGGTGCAGTAGTTTTTGCGTTTAGCGCGAACAGACACACAGGCAGACGCGGCTGAGGACTTTGTTTTATAATATGTAGTGATTATTTAATAACCATAGATTATGCACAGACATAAGATCTACTTGTTGTCTGCATAGAACTACAAACATGCTATTTTACTTTTATTTACCTAATTTTAATTTTGTTTTTACTTTATACTCATTGTTAATTCATTACCTACATTAAGTATTCTCTTCTCTTCTCGAGAGAAGAAGATTAAGTATTTATGCACTTCCTAGCCTGAAGTACACGTTCAACCTAGTTCAGCGAAATAAGCAATGTGCTCTATTTTATTTGTTAAATTACGTATTGTTAATGTGCCCCTTTTTATGAATAAACGATTATTATTTATTTAATGGGCCAAGCATCTCCCTATGTGACATTAGAGTCCCCATTTTGGGCATAGCAACCAATCTTAACGGAGACTAGCCATCGGCGCGTGATACAATACACATTTATTCTTTTTGCTTATCGGTAAGGTCGCCGCGCCCATTGTATGTTAAATTCAAGCTCAGGACTACGGTATAACGTGCTTTTCGAGGCACGGGGATCTACCAAGTTCCAAAGTCCCGGTCCGAGAAATTTCTAACGAATAACCCAATAACACCAAGAAAGAAAGAAAGAAAGAAAGAATAACGTTTATTTGGACACAGTTCGTGAAACACAAAATAAAAACTGTTAAAAACAGTTTTAACAACAAGAGTGTGTGCCTCACGGCTGCGCCAAAAAGGTTCATTTCAGCATTAACGCCAGACAGATACTGATTAATTAATTTTACAATTAGCAGAAGGGAGATAATCTTAATCCCTTGAAGTTTATCTTTTATACGAAGCCTGCAGTACAAATAGTTTAAACTTTAAAATAAAGAAATCAACTTTAATCAGTAAGATATTTATGTTTTGACAGCTTTATGTTTGGTTGATACTTAATTTACTATTAATATTCCTCTTTTTATTTTTTATTGTTAACAACGTTAGTCTTACAATTTACCAAATTGTCTCACTGTGTATCTGTGGAGAACGTGGTTGATTTCACATTAGTATAATTTCTGTGTCCTATCTTTTTGTAATTCTTAATGTGTAATTGTTTGTTTTCCCCAATAAATAAATAAAATAAAATAAATATATGAAATCCCTTTCATTATTCAAATAACTGCACTCACTAACAACGCATTTTCCATTCCATATTTTTTCAGCTCGTGTCGGCTACATCTATATAAAGGTTCATAAATTATTACAGAGGTAATAAAGCCAGAGGGCGCTGTCATCGCGATGACGTCACGCAAACATTAATATTTTGAAACGTAATGAGCTGGTAGCTGTCGTTATCTCGATGTTATGATGTGAGGTAAGTAGATGATTTATATTCTAGAGATAAGTGAGAAGAAGCATAATAATTTTGTCATCCATACTGTTAAAGAGACTCATAGCTAAATGATAACAGCCGCACGGGTCGATTTAAGGTTAAGCTTCGGTTGCTGCGCTCGGTTCGTGGATGGGTGACCATCGATTACATATTGCGACCCCTCCGTGCCTCAGAAAGCACGTTAAGCCGTTGGTCCCGACTTCCATTCGTAGATCTTTGACAGTCGTTACGGCCGGTAGTCAAAAACCCAAGTCTGACAACCAGTCTCACCAATTGGTATCGTTTTACCCAGTCAGTCCAGTCACTGGGTTGCAGAGATCAGAAAGGCAGTCGCTCCATGTAAAATACTGGTATTCAGCTGCATCTGGTTGGACTGGAAGCAGACCCCAACATGGTTGGGAAAAGGCTAGGCAGATTGAATGTTAAAC
The DNA here is from genome assembly GCA_949152455.1 of Lithophane leautieri. NCBI lineage: Eukaryota > Metazoa > Arthropoda > Insecta > Lepidoptera > Noctuidae > Lithophane > Lithophane leautieri. The sequence goes on along the minus strand of OX424462.1, from coordinate 4,438,051 downwards.
ATAATAATATCGATACATACATAATGTGGCCTGTTATTCTGTGGTTGGAAGGAGGTCATATTAGTAACGTTTTAAGTCACACAAATATGATACAATGTCCTCTATCTATTTTATATTTTACCTGTAAACTGCCTCTGCTGGGCAAATGCCGCCATCACCCTTTTCCACAAATTTTCTTTATTTTGTTTTTTATTTCCTCTGACTCATTTTATTGTACAAGCTCACAACTAATTTGCTATTTAACATTTTGTTAAAGTCGACTTGCTCCAAGTTTTTTCCTTTCAAAATGTTAATATTTGTTTTCCAAAAATTCGAAGACATGTGACATCTACCAACCCTTACTGGACCCGCGTGGTGGATTACGGCCCACTCCCTCTCACAGGGAGGAAGCCTGTGTCCCAGCAGTGGGAACATTATAGGCTGATTATACTATTATGCAGTTGTTTTAGGACTAAACTCCCAATTAAACGTTGCAAGTTTCTTGCCACAAGCAATAAAATGGAATCAATAAATGGCTTGCATCGTCTAAACACTGTTTAGACGATGGTGCCGATTTTGTTGTTGACAAACTAAACTAAATTTAAGTTCAGTGCATCTTTTTCTTTCTATTTCATTAAGAAAAGGACAGAAGATAAATTTTAGTTTAGTCCTGTTAAATTAATCAGCGCCTGATATAAATTGACGTAGTTTTAGTAGGCGAGTTTTTAATCATGTCTAAACTTGTATGGAGTATAGGAGCTGATTAATTTGACAGGACTAAACTAAAATTTATCTTCTATCCTTTTTGTAATGAAATAGAAAGAAAAAGATGCACTGAACTTAAATTTAGTTTAGTTTGTGAACAACAGAATTGGCACCAATGTAACTTTTATTGTTGCTTTTATGGTATGCTACAGGCAATTAATTAGAACTGTGTAACTCAGGCTTTAGGTGCAATCAGTCGGTGCCTCATTCTATTTTAAGGGTCGTCTGCGAGTTGGATTCTGCCCCTCGTACGCCTTCCAAAGAACCGGAACCGTACGTTCTCGAGATTTATAAAAGCAAGAAAAAAAAACACAATTTATTTATCCAGACTTCACTACTATAGGAGAGTAGTCGTAACACTAAAGAAAAAGATAACGTGACCCTTAGACTAAAATGAGCTCAATTAACTAAAACATCAGAGTATCGTAATCCCAAATAATGATTGATGTAACTTGATCATTTTCCTTTTATGAACTTCGACGTAACGATCAATTTGTAGTCACAAATTACTTATTTATTATTGAAAAGTACTGTGCTCAACTTTTAGCTTTTAAAATTAAAGTTGAACAATACTTTGCTACAAACCGAGAGGTCGACAAGTTAATTTTTTTCCTTTATTAATCTTTTCACAAGTTTTGCAGTAGTATTGATGAAAGGTGCCATTGATTGAGTCAAAATTATTCACACGTAGTGTGCGGATTTTCAATACAACAAAATCACTCTTAAAACTTATGTACCTGCCGTTTATTATTGTTTTTAATCTTAGCCATAACAGCCCTAGAATTTTATAAATTTAGAATTAATTTTATCATGCTTGTAATCCCTTAAGGGTCAGGTAGAGATGTATCTATAGTACATCCACATTTCGCTGTAATGTTTAAGTCCCATGTCATAGGGGGCGAGCCTATTGCCATCAACCGGGCGCAAATCCAAACTCCGGGCTGCTACTGAGAAATTCCTGGTGGAAAAATCGCGTAAATACAAGTATCATAATAAGTTATTAACCACGTAGCAAATGCTACGGAAATTCCTGGTGGAAAAATCGCGTAAATACAAGTATCATAATAAGTTATTAACCACGTAGCAAATGCTACGGCGTAGCACATGCCTACGGCGTAGCTTATACCTACGTAGCTCGTAGCGGGAAATTAAATTTGCTGCGGGCAATTATGCACTTCTGCGCGCAATATGAGACACACACATTTTGTTTATTAAAACCACTGCATTCATTTATTTTGCTGCATACATAAAATATAATATATTCTTTGTTTTCATTATTTACCTTAGTTTTTGTTGTATTACAAAATTTGCTGTAACAATTAAAATTGTATGACTGCTTCGTTGGTCGAGTGGTTGCAAGTTGCAAGCGCTACTGCTGAACATGAGGTCGTGGGTTCGATTCCCGGGTCGGGTAAAGTGTTATTAGATTTTTCATTTAGAATTTCTCAGACAAATTATATGAGACATAAACATAGCTTACGTTTGGGTGTACTACGGTAATGCAAGTAATAATTTAGAGACATCATAACTAATATTATAAATGCGAAAGTGAGTTTGTTTATTTGTTTGTTACGCTTTCACGCTAATACAGCTGAACAGATTTGTATGAAATTTGGCACATCGGTAGACCATAACCTAAAATAGGACTTAGGCTTTAATGCCAATAGTACGTTCCCGTGGGATAATTTCCGACCTCCACGCGGGGGAAGCCGCATTCAAAAGCTAGTCTCGAATAAATGAACTTGATACTTGCAAAATCAGGCTTTTATGAGCCGTGGTCATGACATAATTAGTTAGTTTTAATTACTATTGAAATAGTGTTATTACGTACTTATTTTGATTGGAAATGAAAATGATATTTCGTGTTTTGTTTGATAGTTAATAGTCTAGTCAAATCCTGATTATTTCAGTGTGATGATTTTGTAATTTAGTAATTATCGTTTGTGATGTTTTGGCGGGGCTCATGGCGAAATGATAACAACCACACAGGTCGATCGGAGGTAAGCTACGCTTGCCGCGGGTGGTTCGTGGATGGGTGACCATCCATATATCGAGACCACTGCGTGTCTCGGAAAAGACGTTAAGCCATTGCGTTATATTTAAACTAAACCGAAAAGTGTTACTTTTGACCGTCACGTCTGTTTTGACCGTCACGTCACATTTGACCGTCACATCACTTTTGGCCGTCACGTCACTTTTGACCGTCACGTCTGTTTTGACCGTCACGTCACATTTGACCGTCACATCACTTTTGGCCGTCACGTCACTTTTGACCGTCACGTCACTTTTGACCGTCATATCACTTTTGACCATCCCTTCACTTTTGACCGTCATGTCACTTTTGTAATACTTTTTTCGGTCTAGCTGCCACATACACCAAGTATGCAGGGAGGTAGTATAAGGAACGAAGTTTCAAAATACAGAAAACCCGGTGCCCATAGTTTACTAAACTTATGCCCATTTTCACCGACATCCCCTAAGTTTAGGGATCCCCTAAGCATGGTTAGGGGCTGTTAGAAGGTGGCAGGTGGCTTACCAACAGTAAGGGGTAATCGTGGGGATTTTCGTGTATAAGACTAAACCCTGTTTCCCAAAAGACAATAACTAAAAATATATGTTGTTTTTTAGCCACATATCTCATTTTACATTTTCACCGCGACATATACAATATGTAACGGTAAATGCTAAGTGAAATGTAAAGTGGGGAAACTGACGTCTTAAGACGTTAATGAGATTAAATGTATCTACGAAAGGCCTGGCTGATTAAATGTATGTATGAAATGGCAACTTGGGTAAAGAGTGGTGAGTATGTACTATAATCATGGTACTGATCTTTGAGCAGTTAGAAGTAATAGTAAAAAGAGATAAAGCCAAAAAAAAAAGTCGTCACCTTCTCTCTAATAAAAAAACTATCGAAACTTTTTAATAGTCTAAAACTATTCAACATGAGATTCAACCTCCAGACACGCTTTCAACAAACATTTTTCGTCTTGGAAAAATTATGCAAAATATTTTCAGACACCAGTTAAAAATATTACAAAAAAATACAATTTTAACGCAACTCGCGTAAAAACCGCAGCTAATCTCGTTACGTGAAGTAATTTTTTTGAAATATTACCGCCATCTTGTCACGGGAGCATTCATTTTGTTGACTTATGTCCGCCATTTTGTTATTTCTATCCAAGGAAAATTCTGCTCTATGTCTTTATAGTTAAGGTGGGTTTTCGTCTGCGAAGTGTTACTGGAGAATAGAGCTCTCATGTGCACGAAGTGACTGTCGTTATATGAAGTGCAATTGTGTTTAAATAAGTGTGAATTTCATCTCCATAAAATAACAAGATATACTTGGGTTGACGAATGTTTTTAAAAGATGATTATGCGAGTTGAAATATTACGTGTAGGTATACATAATGATTATTATTTCGTGTGAGAGGGAGATGAAGCCGTAATAGATGAAATCCTTAAGATTTTAAAACACAGGGGCATTAATCTATAGGCCTTCCTGATGGCCTAGACAATTGGGTAATTGCTTTCAAAGCGTGTCATACTTCTATATCCACGTTCAACAGAGTTGACATAAGCTGTCCGGTAGCTTACGGAGTTTTTTGACTTTTCCTATCATCGTTACCGCTGATAGTATACCACCTTGTCTAAGTCCTCTGATACATATTTATACAAGGTCTGAACAATAGCAAATTCTATTAGTATAAAGCTCGCAAGGGTATTACTTGTTGTTGTGATCTTGTTCTCGTAGCTGTAATAATCTGTAGTCGTCATTAATTTTTCGTTGCTTAAATAAATATTCTTTTAAAGTCAGTATGTATGTATTTATGTATCTATTATATAGCATATTATACATATACACATATATATATATGTGTATATATATATATATATATATATATATATATATATATATATATATATATCTATTAAGTACAGTATACTGTATCTATTGGTAAGTTTAAGTACCTACTTATTATTTCGCACCAATGACAACCCCATTTTTTATATCCACGCAATCACTGTCCATTCTAAGGTTGCCTGGAAGAGATCGCAGAAAGCGATAAGGCCCGCCCATTGTATGTTTTGTAGTGTTAAATATATTTATTTTCGCTATGTATTTTCTGGTGTACAATAAAGTATATATAAATAAATAAATAAGGGTGCTGGTAACCGTCCTGATATGTCAGCGCTTCTCGGCGCCGACAAACACTGGTCGGCAGGCAGTTTTCATACTTTTTTCCAAATTGAATCGCTGGTGAACGTCGCCAAATCAGCGCGAACCGTCGCCGATAAGCGGCAATAAGTTCCTATCGACGCCGGTTCACGCGACACGAATACACCTTTAGATTAGTATGGTTTATAAAAGTTAGCTTCAACTTTCGCGATTGTGTCTTAGGTGGGTGACCGTTTTTTCAATATAAAAACTATCCGTTCCAATAAACGATCTTAGTTTGTCATCTAGGTCGTATTATTGGTACAAAATTTTTGGTAAACTTCTGCATTTCTTTATACGCTGTTGGAATAGGGACATCATTGTTAACAACTAAGAAGTGGTTAGACAAGAGTCTTAACTCATCAATCACAATATCGATCTCATTTTTCCTATAATCAGCAATACAGGTGTGTTCAGTCCTTATTACTATGTTGTCATTCAACATTTGACATTAACTTTATCTTTGAATTACATATTAAATTGCATGCATACAGCGTGCTAAAAAGTTCATCATCATCTGCCTAGCCTTTTCCCAACCATGTTGGGGTCGGCTTCCAGTCTAACCGGATGCAGCTGAATACCAGTATTTTACATGGAGCGACTGCCTATCTGACCTCCACAACCCAGTAACGTGCTAAAAAGTTGCAATATCAATAAAGTTTGACCACTGGGAAAATTATTCCTTGTGGTCAAATCAGTTGGACAAAATAGTTTGACTACGGGGTAAGACCCGTATTAAACCGTCGGTTTTGGTGGTTTTTCTATATAGAATTTTCATTTTACAGCTTACATAGTGCACTGCAACAGCTCGACTCGACTAGATGTAACGACAGGCTACGGCCCACAATTTTCATAATATTTTGTTCAAAGCTTCTCACACTTGGCGTCGAGTTACAGAGTTGCAACGACAAGTTACGGGGAGTCGCACGCTGCCGCTAGTTGACACAACGACTAAAAACACACAGTGTACGCGCCTACTCGTCGACTGTCGCATGGTACAGGCCAGCGTCAGTCTCTGCGTCGAATTACACAGATGCCCACGATAACTCTGCTGCTGCGCTTGCGCTCGCACAAAAAATCTGGCAACCTTTAGAAATCCAGTCGAGGCCGGTCCATATAGAAACTGTTATGAAACACACTTGATTAGATTGAAAGGCGTCCCTAACATATTTAGGAGAAGACACGTCTAATGTAATTACTTGTTTCAATAGAAATTATTTCCGAAGTAATTATCACAAAGTTACCGGAAGTAGTTTCGTTCGTCTAATTACATAAAGTAATGAAAACATGTCTATCTACAATCGTTAGAGAGCACAGAGCATAGAGCAGGGTAACGGCCGCGATATACGAGTTTTAGGTTCGAACCCAGACAGGCGCTTTAATTTATGTAAATTATTTCATCAACACTGCTGTCACAACGGTGAACGAAAACGTCGTGAGGAAGCCGGTATGTACTAGAACCAAAAGTTTGAAAACATCCAAGGGTATGATTCTGTAAGACCTCATTCTAAACTTCGAATCTGAATCCTCTGTGAGTTTTTTGATTCTTCTTCTCCTTCGTCGTTCCCTCAATGCTGAGGATCGCGACCACATATGACGCGTCTCCAAGCTATGCGGTCTTCTGCAGTGAGGACCGCTTGATTGATGCTGCCTTCAACAGCCTTCTTTATCGCGTCTGACCATCTTGCCGGTGCTCTGCCTTGAGCCCGTTTTCCTTCCACCCGGCCCAGTATCAAAAGCCTTTCCAGACCATGCTTAGGTGAACGCATAATATGTCCGAAAAAGCTGAGGGCACGCTCCTGGCATACAGTAGATAGATTCTGTAAGACCTCATTCTAAACTTCGAATCTGAATCCTCTGTGAGTTTTTTGATTGGCATTCTAAAAACTCGGTTGATACACTAGCGCTACTCTTGCGAGCGTGTCAGCGAGTTGAACTAAATTGACCGTGAGATTTTGACAGATAAAGTATGAGATGACGTAAGAAGTGGCATTCAGTAAGGTAATTCCAGGGTCACTTTAACGCTCACTTCGCATTCGAACCCGAACACATTTTGAACCTTACGCGAAGTGAGAGTGAAAAGCGATGCGAGATGCGAGTTGTTGTTTGAATTTTACAGAATCGACGTACTGCACTGGGTCCGCGTGGTGGATTACACCCCACTCCCTCTCACAGATTGGAGGCCTGTGTACCAACAGTGGGAACGTTAAACGCTGAATAAGCCATGGTCACATCAATAGTGCCTCTCCTACAACTTACGGCTGTTGCCGCTCACACACACTACAATAATATACCTATGTATAACATATCTACAGACACGTAGTTAACTATATATGATTCTCTGAACATGTACCACCATCTGTCACTCCGCATCAGGTACGCACGTGACGTGTAAACTTGTGTTATATTCAATTACAGAAGTAGGTCACCCTGTTTCGGTAAGGATATTGTCACTATGATACTGTCTATATAAGGTGTAACAGAATAAGCGCAAGACCTGAAAGTAGTTTTCTCAGAATCGGCTTCTGAATCGATTTCCGTCATTATTTATATATGTTAATTTTTCATGAAAAAATCTTTTATTTAACTGAAATTAGAACCACTGCGTCTTAGCAAGGTAATAAAATATTTCATTTAAGGAAATTTAAGCCTTTATATAAAGCCTATTTAAATGCATAATCAAATTTGTAATACGCTCATAGCTATCCTCGTTTCATGTTTAGTCAGGACGTCTATTTTATAAAAAAATAACTAGGTGTGGTTTAATTAAATTAAATTACAGATATTATTTTAGTCTTATAATTTAATATTCTAATTGGGGTGTATGAGCTCTTGCGTTTATTCCGTTACACGTTGTATAGAGTTGAGCTCGTGGCTAAGTAATAACAGCCCCTCGGGTCGATCGGTAAGCTACGCTTGCTGGGGTTGGTCCGTGCCTCGTAAAGCACGATAAGCCGTTGGTCCCGGCTGTCATTTGTGGATCTTTAATAGTCGTTCCAGGTGGTCAGAAGCCCGAAACTCTGACAACCGGTCTTACCAAGGGGTATCGTATTACCCAGTTACTGGGTTGTGGAGGTCAGATAGGCAGTCGCTCCATGTAAAATATTTATTCAGCGGCATCCGGTTAGACTGGAATCCGACCCCAACATAGTTGGGAAAAGGCTAGGCAGATTGATTAATGTTACTGTATTTATGAAATTCTGCCTTAAAGATAGTCTTAGTAAACGGGTGAACCTCTGTACAGTGAGCCGCAGATCAGTGGTGCCAATTTGAGATTGACAGCGCCTTTATTTGTAAGGGCTATTTTCGTATAAAAAATGTTGTCATCGATGTGTGCTAAAATTCTCTTTGAGTCTCCAAAAAGAATTAGCAAAGCCTTGTGCTTCTAAAAATATTGAGATGTCTATATCCGTAATTTTGCATTGTATTGCTGCATCGTTTCTTTAAATGCTATGCACTTTTAGAGCCGAGTATTCTTTATTATCACAGCAATTGACTTATGTCCAACAGTGAAAGAGTTTTGACTGAAAATGATGAATCAATAGGAAAGAAAGAAAGAAAAATTGTTTATTCTGCACAAACAAAACGCACACACAAAAGAAAGACAAAAAAAAACAATTCAAATACATAATAGGTTAAAAAAATCGACTAATTTACATAAGTTTTCAATAACTGATTCAAGAAACATTCATATTGTTTGTATCTTATGATCCGGCGCGTAGAGTCCATGCCAGGTGCCTCTTCCAGATTATAGGACTTTTACTACCATCAATTTTATTGGGTGAAATATAGATAACATCTCTTAAACCTAATCATAAGGAGAAAACAAAGAGGCCAACATAATACTTAATAATCCTAATAACAAATATCCACAAAATCTTCCCATATATTATCATTAAGTCCTCTTATGTCTCCCTCGAACTAATGCCATTTCCTCCTGTCATGTGAGATAAAAGATACCACAAGGGAAAAAGAAGTACCAAATGTTACTAAAAGCTTCACGTAACCCCGGTTTTATGCAAAAAATCTGCGAAATGCAAGAACTGTGTAAACGTTTTAAAATTTTTCTCAAAAATGGTATGTTTTTATTTGAGTTATTATATGCAATGAATAACATCAATTGTATGAATAACCGTTTTTGGGTGGGGAATTCTCAATCGGTGAATGTACTTTTTGTAATATGAAGTGGTAGTTTTTTAAATAAAGTGTGGTAAAACATTTTTTTGTGGTTTTTGTTACAGATTTTTGACAAGATTTTGGTATAGAAACGTTTTAGTACCATCTTAAGTATCGAATTATGGATGTAGTCAAAGTAGTATTACCCAAAGGTTGACTGGTAGAAAATGCCTAGGCATTAAGTCCGCCTCTGTACACTTGTTAAAGTATTAAATAAGCGTATATTTAATAAGAGCTACATATTTATTTATTTAATACTTTAAGCACACAAATGTACAGAGGCGGACTTAAGTCCGCCTCTGTACATTTGTACATACAAAATGCCTATGGCATTAATGCCATAGGCATTTTCTACCAGTCAACCTTTGGGTAATGCAGAGACAAACAGTGGTAGGTGCAATAACTAAGATTGTGGAATAAAAACATATTAATTTAAATATACCTATTAAACTATGAATATAATATAATTATATATATATAAGCACAAATAAATACACATAAATACATGAATTTACTAAAACAAATAAGACAAACAATGGGAAAACACTACCGATGATACTGCTGCTTACGAATATGCTCTCGAACTTTAACTTTAAAGGATAATCGGTTGGTTGCCGTCCTGATTTCCACAGGGAGCGCGACATAGGCGCTACATAGGCGTTATGGTACTTATAATTTATCTACAGAAAGAAACAAGACCTTTTAAGTGCCAACAATTGTAAGTGCGACATCTTTTAAGTGCCAACAATTGTAAGTGCGACATCTTTTAAGTGCTAATAATTGTAAGTGCGACATCTTTTAAGTGCCAATAATTGTAAGTGCGACATCTTTTAAATGCTAATAATTGTAAGTGCAACATCTTTTAAGTTCCAATAATTGTAAGTGCAAAATCTTTTAAGTGCCAATAATTGTAAGTGCAACATCTTTTAAGTGCCAATAATTGTAAGTGTGACATCTTTTAAGTGCCAATAATTGTAAGTGCGACGACTTTTAAGTGCCAATAATTGTAAATGCGACATCTTTTAAGTTCCAATAATTGTAAGTGCAACATCTTTCAAGTCCCAATAATTGTAAATGCGACATCTTTTAAGTTCCAGTAATTGTAAGTGCGACATCTTTTAAGTGCCAATAATTGAACAGGCTAGGCAGATGATGAATTGTAGGTGCGACATCTTTTCGAAACATGTGTAAATTTAGAGAATTAATAAAAGCAAGTTTGTATCATTTTCATTTCATTTGAATTTCATCAAAAATACATAAACTAGCGCCTTCTTCTCATGGGGGTAGGCAGAAGCTAAACAACGCCACCTGCTACCGTCCTTACATACTCCTTTTGCTTCGATTACTTTTATACTTCTGGTCATAATATATGCACCTGACCTCTCTGAAGAACATCACAATGAGATCACTAACATTTATTTTTATTTTTTATATATTGTATTTCACGAACTGTGTCCAAATAGATGTTATTCTTTCTTTTCTTTCTTTAACGTTGTTCTCGGGGGCGCCCGGCGTTTCCACATCTGCCTTGTAAATTCCTTTCGTTGTCGCCTTTCACCCTCCTTCTTTTACAGGTTGATTAACCACGTGATCGGAAGAGATAGCGAAGTAAATCAGAAACCAGAAAAAAAACAAATAAATACAACAACACATAACAAACATAAGCCATCACTTTTCACGTTAACCAGAAATCTATAAAGTGCAACTACACAAACACGAATGACTTACACTCGAACGCGTTTTTCGACTCACTGAATATTCACTAGGTTTTGTGTGAAGTGCAAATGTTGTTAACAAAGTTGGATTACATTAATTTATTGCTTAAATTTAAAAGCTTGAAGTTTATTAATATTTGTATGTCAGTTGTTTTCAGGAGTTACTTTGAAGTCGAAATACAAAATCTTTTAAGGCAACGAGAAGTGATAGTTAATTGATTCAGGCGTGACTTTGCGGAAATCCATTATAAAATACAATAGACGTAGATATATTTATTTAGTAACCTATTCCGCTTAACTATTCTTCAAGAGTCATAAAAAACCCCTGTAAGAAATCGACACGTATTTCACCTCTCAACGAGGCATCCTCAGGATGACGATTGACCAGTCGATAAGCGAGTACTTTGATAGCTCTTGTCGCTGTGACAAACGAGATGTCACCGGCGGTGTGAACAGTCAGCGACCAACTATATATCTCCTTTACTTACATGGCACTTATATTCTTTTGTATGTTAGCTAATTCAAAAACTGCCCAAGCAAGGTTAAAAAAAATTATGTGTGACCACCGCGCAGGTTTCGTCAACCAAATGAAAAAAGAGTTTTCGAATTCGGTGCAGCCGTCTGTCTACGAGTAATCGGGGAACATATATAAAAATAATAATAAAGATTCTGACGAACTGAGAACCTCGTCCTTTTTGGAATTCGGTTAAAAATCCTAGTAACTTTCTCCCATAGTAGAAGCCAACGTTTTACAAAATAAAGGTAGGTGTTAACTCAATCCCTCTACTACGTAGAACAAAAGGTTCAAACTAAATTAGTTTTGAACCGGTGCGGCCAGTGATTTTGCACGCGTTGTGATTTTAGACGTAAACATGGTTAAATTGTTTAAAGCTTGTTTTTATTAACGTTGTAAAGGCGTTAATGGTGTTAATCAAAATTGTTATTGGTGTTGTTTTACAGGGATTTTGTCTTTTTAAGTGCTTCGTGTCAAAATCGGTCATTCGTCTGTCTATGAAAGTCGATTTACTTAGGAACTGTCTGATTTAAAGAAGAGTAAATAAGTACTATCGAAGTTGAATATTCATTCTTGCTTGCTTTATACTGAGGTTAGAAAATACCTATTTTGAGAAGAAGGAAACGTAAGTTAGTTTAGGGTGTTAATAAGAAAATATGCATAATCATTCTTTAATGTTCCCACTTCTGGGACACAAGCCTCCTGTCTTTGAGGAACAGGGTGTAAAGTTCACTCATCCACCATAGAAAAGGGAGGATCCTCCGACCAGACGGTTGTTGTGTCTGGCGGGCAACTGCCCTACGATTGATGTAGGGTTCTTGTATATATGTCCATTGCACGGTAATCTTTACTTGCGCGATGCAGGATTTATGTGACGTCAGGATTTTTGTGTAACGTCAGGTCTTTGATGCGTAATTTGCATGTGGCGATGTAGATACCGCCACACTGTAATCTACCACGCGGGCCCAATGCGGATTGTTAGATGTATCATGACTTCGATTGTTTGGTTCTAGGACATGCCGTTTACCTCACGATGGTTTTTTTCACCGTTCTGAGAGCAATGGTGATGAAATTAAACCCCTTTGCAAAAAAAAGGGCACCTTAACAGTCATTGGCTTTTCTATGGATAATATTAATATTTTTACTATGTCATTAGCATAAATGACTAGTAATTTCTTATTATCAATAAGAATATCGTTTTTTGGCTACACCCCTCTTCTAGTAGCGCTACAATTTTACTAGCTCTTATTGCTTTTTCTGCCATTACAATCGACACAAAGATATCTGTTTTAAGTCACAATAAGGCTGGATTATGCGACAAACATAAATTATTCTACTAAAAATAACGAGAAGTTAGTTTTAGTTGCCAGGATAACCTTTTAACCGCAAACCCGCAAAAAGTTAGTAAAAGTCACAAACTGAAAAAGGTATTATTCTTGTTTTAAACAAAAGTTTCGAATTTGGAACTAACTTTTTTTCATACCTAGACTCTTTATTAAGTGCCAGTAACATAGTTTGGCTATTAAAACTTCTTTACAACAAAATTATTACCAATAATGTAAAAAAATCAAAATCGTTTTTTTTGCAAAGGGGTGTGTATTTACACAACTCGTAAGTCGGGGCCGTTACCACTACGCCACCACTGCTCCTCGAAAATATGCATGGTACAGCATTTTTCTACAACAAAATGTCTTTCTCGTGACGAGCCTATTAATATTTGTACCTACACAGAACTACGAGTATTTTACAAATACTACCTACTTGGCTAGTTTTAACTTACGGTTTAATTTTGAATAACAAAGCAATTTTTATAAGACTTTCCAACACTTTAAACATACGCTTTACCTTCAAAGGTATATATAGTTACAACAGTTCATTTCATGCTCAAACAATGAAAAAGTTTTGTTATACAGAATAGTTTTTTTCCAACGCCTGTACAATAAAATATATCAGAAGGCTTATGCAACTCGTAAAAATTATGTGAGCCTAGTTAGATACGGGAATCAATCAACTCAGCCAATCGCAGTCTACTGTCTGTCCCAGCCATCTGTCAAGGTCGTCGGTTATCTAACTGGAGGCCGATACGCGGTAGATACGGGAATAAATGAAGTCAAACGCGGCATGTTTTGTTGTTCATCAAGCTGCGATTTAAATATTTGTATTGTTTGAGAATCTTCATCTCTGGGAATGCAAATGGTAATTTCGGACTTCTATCAACAAAACAGACTATAGTTTTTAGTCGTAGCAAAAGTATTTTTATAAGTAGCTTAAAAACTGATATTGCTTGATGACTGCCTCATCTGGTCTAGTGGTCGCGAGCGCTACTGAACATACAGCCTAGACAAGTGACAATCGCTTTGAAAGCGTTTCGAATTTCTACAACGACTTTCAACAAGATTGACATAAGCTTTTTGATAGCTTATGTCAGTCCTATACATTGCCTTTTCCATCATCGTTACCGCTGATAGAATTTCTAGGGCCTCTGGTTTCGATTCCCGATTTTTCCAATTGAAATTTTTATGTAGCAGCCTGGAGACTGGATGTATGCCCAGTTGATGGCAATGGGGTTGCCATAGAGGGCAACCCTATTGCCCTCTATGGCAACCTATATATTATAACTTATACATAATTATCTGGCAAAATGTGGCTGTACCATAGGCACACCTCTGCCTAACGCTTCGGAGATTACAGGCGTGATGTAGTTTGAAATTAATTACTGTGTCAACTGGTACTTTTAAACTTATTTCTTTAATGGCTTCGTTATTAGTTTCACAAAAGAAATCCTCAACTATGTCCAAACTCCTATTATTCTTGTACAATAGCTATTTGGAGACGTATAATAGTCTCCTTTAATTTGGACATTGAGTTTAACTTTTTTTTGGACATTGAGTTTAACATTGAGACTTTTTTCTGTACGTTTTTACTTTTGTCTGTCCGAATAGGGCAGAAAACGTATAGAAAAGTGAGTTCAACTGATAAGCTCGTACGTCTGGGTAAATTGGGGTATGAAAAATCGTATTATAATGATGCTGTACGAAATGACATCATATAAATATAATGGAAACAAATCTTGAACAGCAGCCATATTTATTTTCCTACTATCATGGAAAGTAATAACAGCCGCACGGGTCGATCCTTCAGGTTAAGCTACGCTTTCCGGGGTTGGTCCGTGGATGGGTGACAAACTTTACATACCGAGACTCCTCCGTGCTTCGGAAAGCACGTTAAGCCGTTGGTCCCGGCTGTCATTTGTGGATCTTTGACAGTTGTTACGGGTCGTCAGAAGCCCGGAAGTCTGACAACCAGTCTTGCCAAGGGCTATCGTATTACACAGTTACTGGGTTGTGGAGGTTAGATAGGCAGTCGCTCATTGTAAAATACTGGTATTCAGCTACATCTGGTTAGACTGGAAACCGACCCCAACATAGTTGGGAAAAGGCTAGGCAGATGATGGAAACAAAAAACCGGAGAAAAAAACCCGTTTAAAAATTTCCCGTCACTCTTTTCTCGTCCCGTATAACTGAATCACAAAGCCTGTGACCCCTTTTGTTCGTGTAGGGTAGTTTTACACTTGTTCGAAACTATAATCTCATCCAGGACACGTCCCCATGTTCATAACTATCAAATTCTATAGACATGGCTCTAGAAACTTCCGCGGCCGTGGTTTTTATGTTGTAATAATTATAGTTTCACGGTTTAATTTTGATGGGGTGATGGTTCTTAGTGGTGCCTTGTTTTGGTGTGTTGTGAATAAAGAGTTCTTTAAATAGTTTCTGCATTGAAACTGACGCGGTTTTTGTATGTGATATGTAGAAAACACAGAACGCTAATGAACGCCATGAACGACAAAATAATGTCTTTAAAAAAATTGAGGTGTGTACTCAATTTTTTGTAGAATACTGTCTTATTTGTTGATATTACAAAGGAAAATTGTTTGAAGTTTGTAAAAAATTCAGAAAAAACTTATTCGAAAATTGTTTTATTTTATTATGCTCTTTTTCGACATCCACGCGGACGAAGTGAAGGACAAAAACTGCTTAGTCAATATTAACTGTGAGTATTCATATACAATGTGTTTAATTATAATGTATTTATAATATTTATATATTTAGTAATTATGTATGTAATAAGCATATGTTAATGTTTTGCGTTATACGTGTAGGTATATTTAATACAAGCTGCCCGCCCCGGCTTCACACGGGTAGCACTAAGTACTTATCTACGGCGCACCTACCTACCTACCTACCTACCTACCCTACCTACCTACCTACCTACCCTACCTACCTACCTACCTACCTACCTACTTACCCTACCTACCTACCTACCTACCTACCTACCTACCTACCTACCTACCCTACCTACCCTACATACCCTACATATCTACCCTACATACCCTACATACCTACCCTACAAGTCTACCCTACATACCTACCCTACCTACCTACCTTACATACCTACCTACCCTATCTACCCTACCTATCCTACCGGGAACGGGATAAAAAGTATCCCATATCCGCCTCCTGGTTCTAAGCTACCTCCCCACCAATTTTCAGCCAAATCGGTTCAGTAGTTTCGGAGCCTATTCATTGCAAACAAATAATCAAATCTTTCCTCTTTATAATATTAGTATAGATTTTAGTTTAGTTTAAGACTTCGCATATTCATATTTTTTTTCTTCTTCTCACACACTATTGTCAAATTTTTTTTTTTTCTTTTTTTTTTCGCAGCTCTGCTGGAAGAAATTTCTTAAGAAATGAGCCGTAACTCTATACTCCAAATTATAATGTCTTATCTGTATGTAGATATTTTACTGTGTGTACACAAATATGGAAATAAATAAATAAAAATAAATACCAATTAAGTTAAGGTTACGATAATGGCTCATAACCTCAAAACACCAAGTGTCAGATGTTACGATCTTAAAGAAAAAATTAATAAGCAACTATAACTTTGCGAAGTTTCTCTCGATAGATTTTCTCAGAATCTCCTTTATCAAACAAGATGCCTCCGTCTTACGACGATATTGGATCTAGTCTTTATAACATTATCGCTATTGTGTAAATGCTATAGGTTTTGCTTGCTGTTGCTAAATATTATAATAACAACATAACTGGACGCTTGTATTTCGCGAGGGGAACAGCAGTGGTGAATCTATGGTACACTCACAATTCGCCAGTTATGTTTAAGTCCCATGTAATAAGGGGCGAGCCTATTCCCATCAAGCGGGCACAAATCCAAACTCAAAACCCAATAACATTTTGCCTGACGCGGGAATCATACCCAGGACCTCAGACACAGCAGTTGCGGTTGAGACCACTAGACTAACGAAGCAGTCAATTATATAATCTATATACATTATTATAGATTAAATTCGCTTTTCGTGTTTGTCTGTATGTCCGCGTTGTTCTTCTAAACCACACAACAGATTTTGATGAGGTTTTCACCATCGTTTAGAGAATTTATTCCAGAAGGTTTATGTATTTAATACGTTAATGTTAAAGTTACATATAACTAAGAAATCTCGGATGTTTCGTCATGTCGTAAAAACCGTGCGAAACAGGAGCAGGTCGCTAGTAATAAATATAATTTTAATTGTTACTAGCTTCGTGGTGTCATGATATAATGCTTAGAGGAATTTGAGCCCGTTACAGATATTTACTGCCATTTATTGCCATTCAACGTGGCAATGCTGCCAGTCTTCTGGGTATTTCAGCGATGCGGACGAGTACTTCGACGCTTGTTAACTGTCCTTTTGTTTTTAACCGACTTCTTCAAAAAGGAGGAGGTTCTCAATTCGTCTGCATGTTTTTTTTTGTTTGTTTGTATGTTACGCGATTACTCCACCAATTATGGATCGATTTTGATGATTCTTTTTTTGTTTGGTAGGTCATGCTTCAGAGGTGGTCCTTTTTTTATTACGTATTTTTCCCACTTTGTCTATGTAGACCATAGAACAGAAAAAAACAGTAGAAGTCGCAAGTAGGCGGGGCCCGCGTACCCCGAGTTTTGCGGAGTTCCGCAAATGTTTGCTTCCGCGCACACATCACGCACATCAGTCTCGTTACAAGCGTCACGGTGAAAAGAACTTGGAAAAAAAAATACAAAAATGCCCTATTGTGCTGTTTTAGAATGTAAACACGATAGCAGAACCAAAAATTTATCAAATGGAGGTATATCATACCATCGGTAAGTCTTAATTGATTTTATTTCGATTAAAATATAAAAATAATATTTTATTAAAACAAGACAAGTAAAAGTTGGCTTTATGTTGTTCAAGTTAAGGTCTACTTTCTTTTAAACTCAAACATATTGTTCTCGAAGATTCCAACTAGGCACATGTCACACTTAGCTACTCAATTAGAGATTACCGTTATCGATAATGAGTTATCGATATTTTAAGGGGAATGCGCTAAAGTAGCCCGCGAAATTCAACACAACTCCTTATGTTAGCATAATCCAAAAATTTCATGATTTCATAAAATAGTCATTCAATAGGATTTTATGAACTTAGAGGTAATTATAATATTGGTATTTTTTTTTATTATAAGTCAAACATTTTTACTTATGTAATAAATTAAACCATTGTTTCATTTTAATTTGTATTAATTAAATCTCACTTAAGCTTTGATAGTTTTTGAACATCAAAAGGGGGTCATAGGTCTAAATAAAAAAAAAAAATCGTATTAGTACATCGTTGTTGCGACGTCTTCTTATATGTAAAAATCAATTTTATGAGAAATCGATAAAAACCGTCTAATAGAATAATTTTCAATCGGATCAGTAGTTTAACATAACAATTCTTAATTATACTTTCTATAAATCGTAAGTATGTATTAAAATAAAATATTAACACTTGATTTCAAACATAATAATATTTATCGACTCAAGCTGTTGACTATTTTGTTTGGAAATTAAACGAAATGTCGATAAATAAGTCAACGACAGTGGTACATCCCTAGAAGAGGACGAATAGTAATGAGCTTGTTACTCAAATATAAATCTTATTAATAACGAAATACAGCTTTAAATTGAATGCATTTATTATAGTGACATCTAGCGGCGGGTAGCGTAACTTGCTCAATAAACTGTTCCGTGTGCGCTTTAAACGGAAAAAGCAATAAATACGTAAAAAGAATAGACAATAAACAACTCTATCGTCATACAACTGTGGTTTATTTTCAAATAAGCGACGACTGACATTATTTCCTACTTTCCTTCAATGTCAAACTACCAATCACACCAAAAATTTCTTAGTGTTACGAAATACAATTAACGTGTAGATGTGTGAGTTTGGGTACGCTGGTTCCGATACTAATGAAGCGATATGCGACTTCTACTGTTTTTTTCTGTTCTGTGATGTAGACGATATCTTATTTGACTCCGTCACTGTTATTTACATAGCAGAGGGGCAATTCCCGTATTTTTAATGAACGTTCGCATTCGCATCTCATTCGCAATCTGTCAAAAACACTATCAATTTACCAACATTTTTGACAAGTTTGACAGATTGCGACTGGAATTTGAACGTTTTTTAAGTACGAGAATTGGCCTTCAGGTAGTGGTATTCGAATTTTTGTGGGGTAGGTACCACAACTGAAAAGTGAAAAATAAAAACTTTTTACAAAAAAAAAAGGTTTTACCTAGTAGTTTAGTACCTAGTGTAAAAAGTTAATTGTGTTAAATATTGTAAAAAATAGGTTTTCGATCCCTAATAATATCTTAACTAAATAACAATAAATGTAACCCGACAATAACTAAAACTCATTCATTCTGCCTAGCCTTTTGCCAACTATATTGGGGTCGGCTTCCAGTCTAACCGGATGCAGCTGAATACCAGCCATTCGGCATTTCCTAAAACTATTGTTCTTTAATCTAGATTTACCATGGCAAAGCGTTTGATTACACCAAAATAAACTACAATACAACGTTTTGATGTCACCAAACACGACTAAAGACTATTCGTATAAGAAAATACAATTTTCATAGAGTTGTTTATATTTCATTAATTATCATTTCTTAGCAATCGTTCAAGAGTTAATGCTGTGCTAACATTTGCGAAAACAAATATTTATATTTGTCTTATACCTTGATTATTTATTTATAATTTAACTAGCTGATGCCCGCGACTTCGCCCGCGTGGATGTCGGTTATTACCTTACTCGAGAACCACTCTATCCATTGGTGAAAACAGCATGAAAATCGGTGCAGTAGTTTTTGAGTTTATCGCGCAGACAGACGCGGCGGAGGACTTTATTTTATAATATGTAAGGATAACATTTGCATATTTTTTAATAGTTTATAAAGAGGTTGAAATATCTGTTATAGTTTAGTTTAATAAATTATTGGCATGGCCGGGGCTTCGCACGCATGGAGGTCGAAAAAGAAACGCGTAGAACCACCATAGGAACGAGTTTTGTCGACGGAAGAATAGACAAAATGACAGATTGTGAATCTGTTGATTAATTGAGTTAGCCCAGGTCATGCTAAACCACAAAATAAAAACCGGCCAAGTGCGAGTCGGACTCGCGCACGAAAGGTACCGTGCCATTATCTATAAAAACAGCAGAAAAATCACGTTTTTTTGTATGGGAGCCCCCTTAAATATTTATTTTATTCTGTTTTTTTGTATTTTTTGTTATAGCGGAAACAGAAATACATCATCTGTGAAAATTTCAACTGTCTAACTATCACGGTTCATGAGATACAGCCTGGTGATAGACGGACAGACAGACAGACAGAGGAGTCTTAGTAATGGGTTTTACCATTTGGGTACGGAACCCAAAAAAAAACCTCATACTACCATCTCTTCCTTTAAACTGTTGTCACAAATAAATAATATTTCCGTGTGTTTCTTCTAGTGTGAACAGAGTGAAATAAATTGCATCGCGGTGTACACTTATGTCGCAATTTGTGTCGCAGTTGAAATGTAAAATGTTTCCACTTTGTAACATCTCGCGTATTCTCGACTCTCAAATAGTGTGCTACCGTATCAGTATCATTATTTGTACAGTCACGAGCACTAATATGTATACACTTAGCAACTTTTAAAAGGGATTTTCTCCTACTGTACATAGTATTTTCGAACTTATGAAATAGGTATCATCTCAAAGTTACAATCGTTATTCCACGAGAAAAACGTTATTGAATTTTGCTGAGTGTAAGTATACATATTTTTGCTCGTGACTGTACGCGTGATAAGATTATTTTGTAAATGACAAATAATTTTGTAGATATTGATTATTTATTTATTTATATATTTAGTATTTATATATTATATACATTCGTAGTTTATTCGTCGTTCGTATTTTATTGGTCACTCATAAATAATTATTAGAGAATGGTTCATTAATTTTAATTGGCGCATAAAATTTTTAATTCAACCTGACATAAACCTTGTCTATTCCCTCACCCTTCCACCACACAAAAGAAATTCATCACTTTGCAACCAGTTTTGAAGAAGGTTTTTTTATCCGCATAGGGGAGTGAATCGTTGGAAAAATGTTTTTAGAAACACCTTTCCACTCGTATAAAAAAGTGCCAAATGAAAAAGAGGTGACAATTTTCCGCGAAACCCATTCAGTTTCGTGTCGTTGCTATTTTTCAGAATGCAATAAACTTGTCAGAGCCGGTCCGTTTTTGCCACTTTATCATTTTAGTTCCAGATTGAGACTTCAACCAATGCATTCAATAAATTACTGAAATAATCGAAGAGGACTTCTTGATTAATCAAAAACGAATGCTACGGCGGCGTAGCAAAGTCAAAGTCAAAGTCAAATAATTTATTTCAAATAGGCACATAAAAGGCACTTTTGAACGTCAATGTAAAACAAAGAAATAGAATTGATTCTAGTTGCGCATTCCAAAAGGTAGCTTTCGTATGGAGACGAATGGGCAAGAAACACCACCGTTACTCTTTTCAAAAATGTTTTACAATATTTTGTATACATGAATATATGTGATTAATGATATGTGAAGACGATGCACCTACAATAAGATTTTTGTCCCACAAAAGGCAAAAAGAATTATAAATGGAGCAATGACAAATAAGTCAGTTATGTGATAGGTACACGGTGCTCACATATTTACAAACATTGTAAAAGTATACGATATTACAATATTCCTAACATTTTTACAAGTAATACTAATAAGTCAGTGTGTGATTCCAAGCAATCACAGAGTGTAAAAAATCTATGACATACAAATAATAAAATATACAACTAAATTAGCAACCAGTTTGATTTTGTCCAGACTCTAAACTGTCCTATGGAGCAAGACCAGCATGTTTCCAAGCATTCTTATCTCGGATATAATCCTCTAATTTGTAATAAGCTTGTTTACAAAGTGTACTTTTTATGTGAGTATTAAATTTTCTTTCATTTAATTGCAATATATCACAAGGTATTTTGTTATAGCATTTAACGCAGTACCCCATAAAAGATGTTTGTACTTTAGCTAATCTGAAAAATAGTTGATCTATTTTATCTTTATTTCTAGTATTAAAATTATGTCTGCTGTAAAATCTTCACTACGGCTGCGCTTGCGACGGCGTAGTAGATAGCTAAATCCCGCTACGTCACTATGAAGTTTGCTACGAAACGGGCATGTTTTTTCTCTATGGTGAATTATATTATTCAGGAAACAATTCCTTTAAAAAAGCTTATTGAGTTATCGTATAAAATAAACGCTTTTCATTATCCTTACATATTATAAAACAAAGTCCTCCACCGCGTCTGTCTGTCGTTCTGTACGCGATAAACTCAAAAACTACTACACCGATTTTCATGCTGTTTTCACCAATGGATAGAGTGGTTCTTGAGGAAGTTTTTAGTATATAATAACCGAAATCCGCGCGGGCGAAGCCGCGGGCATCAGCTATTTACCTATAAAAACAAGTCATTTTTCCTATATAATGATTTAAGGAAAGCACAGCATACCTTTTAACACAACGTTTCTATCCCAGTTAAGGGAACAATAAAGCAATTTATAGAACTAACAATGGCTGCAACTTAATTACGTCTCTCAGACGTGCTACAGTAGACGTGTGTGCATTGTTACAGTATATTCTATTAGGCTTTACAGGTGCACTTTATCTTGATAAACCGACAAGTATTAGATTGTAGTTTAGCCTTGCAGAAAAATATCGATATATCGATATACATATCGATATTTTTTGTTCGATATATCGATGTATCGATATAAAATATCGAGTAACGAAAATGTATCAAAAACGATGTTTCCAATAGCAACACCGTTGTCGCCACTGATTAAAACAGCTGGAATTCAGAGCCGTACAACGTTCACTTTTTTTTTCCTAGTTTGGTATAGGTAGTGGTATATGTATGATTATAAAACTTGAAAAACATAAAGTAATTTTTTTTTTTGAAAACCACTGATATATCGATATATTTTTTTCGATATATCGAAATAGATATTGATATATTTTTTAAATATCGATACTTTTTGACACTTTTTGCATCCCTAATGTATAGATAGATTCATTAATTTGCCTGAAATATGGTATTTTACAGATTATAAAACACATTACACAAACAGTTCTTCATATTCCGCCTACTAAATTCGGCATGCAAATTTTTTGACAATATTTATGATTCTAATTAAACTTACTAAGAACTGCGTTGCTATTCTGTAAGCATCTCACCGTGAAAACTGAGGAGAAGTGAGCGTGGAGTGAGCTGTCAATGTCATCGATACCTACTGATGCTAAGGCAGTGACAGTTTACTCCAAACTCACTTCACCTAAGTTTTCACGGTGAGATTTTTACAGAATAGCACAACTGTTGCAACTCCTACAGGCATCGGTATCATTTTTCATCATAAATCTTAAGCCTTAACACACAACATAACATCACGCCTTGTTTCCCCGAAGGGTTAGGCAGAGGTGTACCTAAAGCACACCCACATTTCGCCAGTTATGTGTAAGAACCAATAAAAATACAAAAATCATAGCGGATATAGACTGCTATAATTATTAGATGCATGGAAGATGTATTTGATAACACGGTTATAACCTTTTCTTACCAAATAATTAAGTAATAAAAACTAAAACCCAACTACGACTAAAAAGGTATAAACAAGACACCATAGACAGACAAATAAAAAATCCGGAATCACACATAAATCGAACAGATTACGTGCTTCCAATGACACCTCATTTGTCAAATTGTGATGAGTGGTTTAGAAGATAGGAGGGAACAGATGAACATACTTACATACATACATACATACATAATACATACATACATACATACCGGTCAAAATCATAACCCTCCTTTTTTCTTCGCCGTAGTCGGGTAAAAAATACGTTTTGTTCCTTCATTTAATTTTTTTTTATAAATTCCAACTCAAACTCAAAGCATTTATTTCAATTGCAGGCACTTTTGAACTGTCAAGAAGTCGATCGGTTAGTCAGCAAGTTGAAGTTAGCTAACTAGTAGTAACCAAAGTAAGGTAAGTAACCTATGCCAAAAAATAGATCTCTATGGAGAAGCACGGACAAGAAACTTCAAGGACACTCTTTTAAATCAAGATATTACAAAATCCTGGGTACCTACCTACCTTGGTTAGACAACAGAAATCGAATCTGGGCTATTGTAAATCACAGACTTTTACAATTATCAAAATACTAGCTGCGCCCCGCGGTTTCACCCGCGTAAGTCTCGATCCCATGGGAATATCGGGATAAAAAGTATCCTATGTGTTAATCCAGGTTATAAACTATCAGTTTGCCAAATTTCATCCAAATCCATTCAGCCGTTTTTGCGTGATTGAGTAACAAACATCCAAACACACAAACACAAACTTTCACATATATAATACTAGCTGCGCCCCGCGGTTTCACCCGCGTAAGTCTCGATCCCATGGGAATATCGGGATAAAAAGTGTCCTATGTGTTAATCCAGGTTATAAACTATCAGTTTGCCAAATTTCATCCAAATCCATTCAGCCGTTTTTGCGTGATTGAGTAACAATCATCCAAACACACAAACTTTCACATATGTAATATTAGTATATTAGTATATTAGTAGGATATTAGTAGGATATTAGTAGGATATTAGTAGGATTAGTAGGATAAGTACATAGGTACTTAGTAAGATTGTGTAAGAATATACATTTTCTTTCGTAACACAACACTTAATTACTGTATTGTTCGCAATGATGTCAGATCGCTGAGCCGGCCTGCCAGTCAAAGTTTGTGTTCTTATTAGTTATCTAAGTTTTATAAATAATCTGGTATACGAGTATAATCGATAAAAGCGACCTTTCATCATGGAACCGATTCTACTGCGAAAGATTTTATTTTTGCTATTATAATTTCGAAAGGCGCTAAGTGTTACTACAAATAAAGTCTATACAAACCGTTTGAGGTTTCATGATGAGTGATACATTTATATTTCGTTTATTATGTACCGTGCTGAAGTTGTAGATGAACTGCGATGTAACTTCACAGTAAAGATGAGCCCGGATAGTCAAGGTTCAACTCACGATACAGTAGTCGAGCAGTAGGTAACTAAACTTTATCTAGAAACTTTGTCAACTAAGAAATAGTTCAGTTACGCCCACCGTCCACGATACTTCCCAAAAGTAACGTGTTACTAACTCAAATCACCAAAAAACATACAAAAAAATAGTTTTCTGCAGCACAGATTACTATAAGCCAGCGGCGCGTGAGTCGTGGCTGACTGAACGGAATGTTGCCATCAAATAAAAATTTAGAATTAAGTATTCTATTTTATTTTATTTTTTATATCTCATTGTATGCTGCACCGGTCAAAGTCATCGCGTCAACGCTAGCCGTCGCTAAAAACCAGCGCTGGGGCTCAATCTTGCATAGGGTCGCAGCATTATGCTGAGCGATGGGCACATGGAAACTACGCATCAAAAACCAGATGTTACACAAATCCTGCATCGTGCAAACAAAGTTATTCGCGTGACTAGTAGGTATACATACAACATCCCGATATCTACCGACGGGGTTCCACCCCGATCACTGCTCGGGCTAATCTTGATCCAATCCAGCCTGCTCCTTGCTGCCCACCCCAGTGACGCCCTAAACCAAAGTCCGTAACCCACAGGGCATGCTCTTAGCGTGTAGTCGCTTAGTTTAAAAGTTCTATGCCCTGACTGGAGGTCTCAATTTTTATTCAGGCATTCACAGGAAAGTCCGTTTAAGCAGCCGTCAACCTCCTAGGCTGACTTGCAATTTGCCATTTAACAAAAAAAGCGAGAAGCAACACCTGCCTTTTATCTTTTTTTTTTTTTTTATATTTATTCCAAAATCTGTATTAACAATAACATATATAAGGTCTGCCAAACTGCATAACAGTTTGTCGGCAGTTGTTCTCGTCTAGCAATGGATTACAAATTTTGAATTTTGAAAATAAATGTGCTAAAAATTAATTAATGCTAAGTAAACTATACAATAATATACCTACAGTCGAGATCAAAAATCTCACTTTTCCCAAGAAGGTATTTTTGCAAACGTGAGGTTTGTTAAAGACATAGCTACGGACACAATGAGAGATAATGTTTTTGTAGAACTCTTTTAAGTTGGTACTTAGACTTTACATGCGATATCAGTTTAGAGGGTAGCTCATTCACTAATGTTGGTACCATGTACCTTCTTGTGCGCTTACCAAAGTAATTTGTTACTTTTGGAACAGCAAGTGTCTTCTTCTTAGATAAACGGGTTGGGTACATATGCTTACGCTCCACTTTGTGGTTTTGATTATTGAATTGTTCAGTCAAGATATTTAACTTACTTTTAAGATGGATCGGGAGTACTTTACAAATTGAAAATAGTTTTTCATAATTTTTATTTAATGTTTTCTTTGTTTTTTTATCTATAAGTAGTTTTAGTAACCTTATCTGCAAGATGTTGATTTTATTTAAGTGTGTAGGGAATGTAAGACCATATCCACCCAAGCCATAACCAATAATTGAGTCAGCCAATGCGTAATACAAGGCATAGAGTACTTTCCTGCTGACAACATATTTTAGATTTTTCAATTTACCCAAAATGGAACGCAGCTTATTACAAACGTTATTAATATGTAGATTCCATGTGAATGTATTATCTATTACAAGTCCTAGGTATTTATAAGAGGTAACTGTTTCTAAACATAAACACTGACAAAATTGCTTGTTGCTATGCAGACATTCGTACGAATGACCTTTAACTTGCACTAGTTCTAAACTATTTTTATTTTTATGATACGGCGAGTGAATAAGCATGCCCTTAGTTTTACCTACATTTATTATAATGCCATTATCATGTGCCCACTGAACCACATTGTCAAAATCGTTTTGCATAGTTTGTTGTATGAGATCGATATTATTATCACTAAAAACCAGGCAAGTGTCATCAGCGTACATAAATGCCTTACATTTTTTTAATACATTAGACATGCTATTGACGTGCATTATGTACCCTAATGGGCCACATACTGAACCGGTCGGGACTCCGAATTTAATGTCACCCCGTACACTTTCAGTTCCACTGACACAGACTCTGAGTGATCTGTTCTCAAGGTACTCGCTAAACCACGCGTTCATGGGGCCCCTTATGCCACATTCATTCATAGCCTGCAACAAGCCGTCGTGATCTAATGTATCAAATGCTTTTTTGAAGTCTATAAATATTACCATAACTATCTTTTTTTCATCAAGACGATTATTGACTTCGTCTGTGAATTTCTCCAGCGCAGTTGCAGTGCTTCTATTGAGTCTAAAACCGTGTTGGACATCGTTTAAAATACTATTATTTTCCAAAAAACTAGTCATTTGTTTAACTATAATTTTTTCGACTATTTTATTTACCGTATTTAGAATTGCTATAGGTCTATAATTGCCATAATCTTGATGAGATCCCTGCTTAAATATTGGCCTGACAATGGACTTTTTAAGTTCATCCGGATATATTTTTTAACACTATTATTAATAAAATAAGCTATCACTGGACTAATTTTTTCTTTTATTAGTTTTAGATCTTTAATTCTAATACCATCTGACCCCGGCGACTTGTTGCAGTCTAATTTCTCTATAACACTTTTTACGTCTTTTGGTAGGACTTTTTTAAATCGGAAACTTACATTACAAACATTAACATAGCTGTTTCTGTCTAAAAAATTATGTTGGCACTTATGTTTGATCATATCGACTTCATTCGTAAAGGTTTCACAGAATTTGTTACAAATAGTTTGCAGTGATTCATTTTTTAACAAGTGTTTTTCTATTACTGAATCTACTCTCATTTTAGACCTACCAAGCCAGTTATTTATATTATTCCATAATTTTCTCATATCGCCCTTACAACTTGCAATCGTTTCCCGCCTACTTTTATTTTTGGCCATATTTATAAGCTTTTGAGTTTTATTTCTGCACCTAGTGTACTGCAGTCGTTTATTATTATTTTTGGGATCACTTTTCCACTGTTTAAATAGGATGTCTTTATCTTCTATAAGCAGGCGTAAGTTATCCGTAACCCACGACTGTGTTTTGCGTTTAGAACTCACCGAGTTTTCCATTTTAGAACTGTTATAAATATCGCCAAAAATCGAGGTCATGTTTGCATACAATTCGTTCGGGTCCTGCATCAGTAACAGCGCTGACCAATCTATGCTATTAAGTTTATCTCTTACCGCTTTGTTGTCGTATCTCATTTTATTCAAACATATCAAGTCAATTTCTTTATCAATAACAGCTGAGATTCCCGTTAGATAGTGGTCGGCTACCTGGCTAGCGAGTGTATATGCGTGAACATCGCTCGCCCCACCACTAACATTACGCATGAAGACGTGGTCGATGCATGACGCAACTCGCCTCTGTCCGACAACCGCCTCGCGTGTTATGTCTTGAATGCCGCAGTGAAGTCCCAAATCAGCCAATGTATTTAAATATTTGTTTGCCGAAGAATCCAGTTCAGTCTCCAACAAGTTAATGTTGCAATCGCCTACTAATATAATGTTAGTGTTTACCGGTAGCGCTCGAATAATGTTTTCGACTTCTTTTGTAAAAGTGCGTTTGTTTGTGTGCGGCGGCCTGTAAATTGTCAACAGATAAGCGTTATAAGCATTCTTAGCCAGGTGACCGTGTACCAACTCAAATGTCGATGCAGTACAGCATTTCAACGGACTGTACTGAAGGCTGTTTTTCACATAAACAAGTATGCCCCCTCCTCGCTTTTTTTCTCTGGTTTGTGAAAACATGTTGTAACCATCTATTGTGTACATGGAGACTTCATCCTGCCTAATATTTATTTCTGTGAGACACAATACGTCCAGTTTATTCAAAACGCTTTGCAGAAGCACCATTAACTGATTAAAATGTTTTCTAATAGAACAAATGTTAATGTGTATAATTTGTATTTTAGTTTCACTAGCTAATACGTATTTAGACCATTCCTTAATATCTGTGAATTTGATATAATTGATATCCTGTAGGTGTGATTGCGGATCGAAGTTTACCGCCATCATGTGAGCTAATTTAATAACACTGTTACATAATTATAAAATGTATTATATTTTATGTTATATGTATGTATGTTTCAATGTCACCTTCATTGCGAATATGGTATATCTTTTTTTCATTATCATTTTTCTTTATTAATATTTTGGCATCCTGGATCCATATGTACTTATAGATTTCTCTAAGCTTTGTCTTTGTAGCCCAAAATAATTGCCTGTTCTGTCGAGTTATATGCTCATTTATGAAGATACGTGATGTGTCATTGTTGTTAAATAACATATGATTTGTGAGTTGTGATTTTCTACTTTTAAGCCATTCCGCTCTCTCTGCTTTTGTACGGACCGTCACAACTATAGGCCGCACATCTTTTTTTTCGGATCCTACCCTCCATGCATTTTCAATTTCGTTTTTATCCAAGTTCAAGATAACGGCACATTTTTTAACCAGTTCGACTTTCGGCTTTAAATTCATAATTTCAATATTTTTATCCAATTCCTTTTGTTCGAGATATCCGATTCGTTCTTCCAGCGCTTTGTTGCACTTATCTAGGTTGATGCTTCGCTGTATGAGGTCCTTGTATCTGTTTTCCATTGCCTTGTTGTTTTCTATGGTTTCTTTCTTGAATGTCTCCATTTCATCATGCTTGGCGCTTAGAAACTGCAGTGTTTTGTCGAATTCGATGTTGGATTTTTTCAGCTCTCCTATTTCTGACTTAATAACCGACACATCCTTTTGTAGCAGTAACAAGCGTGAGTCTTGTTCTTCCTTGATAGAATTTAAGAGAGAATTCATCGCCTTGACCTCCTTTTGAACGGCTTTGAGTGTTGAATGCAAACTTTCTGGAGAACAGCATGCTGTTTTGTGCCGTCTAGGTTCTTGAGAGATAGAAGAATCGCTGTCCGATTCCTCATTGCGTTTCTTCTTACTCTGCCGTGTGGCGACCCAGTTCGATACAGGTGCTTGTTTACCCTTAGCATCCGAAGTCGACCTGTCAGATGAATGACCTTCCTCCACTTTGCCTGGTTTTGTGGGAGTTCGTGGCAACTTCGGCATTATTGGTCCTCAGTCGAACCAGTTGGCAACCAATCCACAACTGTAGCACGATGTAATCACACACAGTACTTAGCACGTATTTGTTAAAAACGGTACACAGTTGCACAGTACAAGCGACACGTCCGCTCGCTCGTAAGGCCAACGAGAACAGTCTTCATCTATATGATGAAGAACTTTACACCCTGTTCCTCATACCACTATAATGTAACTGGTTACTTTTGGGTAGTGTCGTGGACGATGGGCTTAGGAAATACGCGAGATTTCCATAACTGAAACTGTTTCTCATAATAGATTTCAAATAGCCACGATATCATCTAAGTTAATATATTTCATAACTAGTTTAATTATTAATAAATATTCATTTTAGCACAGAAATTTGTAAAGTTTGTCGTTGAATTTACATAACAATAGACTTATTTATTAGAAATACAGAAATACCTAGGGAAATGAATACAATGATTAAAATTAGAATTCATATTTCATATTGGCAATGTAACTTTTTAATTAGGTATGTATTTATTTTTGTTACTTACATTTTACATTCTTTTCGTAAAAATATTACACTTTAATATTCTCGTCTTTTTTCTACATGTTTATTTTTTGTTTGGTATTTATACATCAAAATTATCATAACTTGTTAACGTCAACTGTAAAATGATTAATGAGTGCCAAAGACAAGAGAAATTAATGCTACCTAGTACCCATGTTCTTGACAAAAGCCATTGACAACAAAACGAAAATTACACTTTAAATTCAAACAAAACAAATCATATCTCTATATTTTCATCAAATTCAATCTACAGTCTTCTCGAACCAAATCCTTACAATATACCAAGTGAGATGTTATCGAGAGCCCAAATTATATCTGGATCGGGTCCCAATCAGTCACGTCGATACTCAGTTGAGAAAACATTGGATACACCAGGACCAGTCTTTTGTGCGCCAATCTTTTGTGAACCGAAGGACAAACTTTTTGTATTTTCAGTACTATATGGATGGTTTAGAGAAAACAATTGAATTGAGTTTCAATCAATTATTGTTAGTTTTAATTTATATGGTAATTTGGGAGTGGAACACATGGCGTCGCTGGATGGAGAGATAGGTACGGAGATAGTATTATCTTTGAGTATTAATTTGGATTGTAAGTGCCGTCGCCTACCAGGCGACTAGAGGCTGCAGGCGATTTTTTCAAGATTCTTTGAACTTAACTCATTGCACCCAACAAACTAAAGCTACTTAGTTAACTGGCCGCTTGCCTTCAAATTCAACTTCTATAATATCATCTTAATTGTTGTTCCTAAGATATGCATAAAAAGTGACGAGATAAGTGGTCGCAAATCGCAACTGGACGCAATTCTTGACCACTTCTCCTTCTGTCACTTTTTTCGAGACATATCGCTCGGTTTGACTTCTAATGATGGCCACCAATCACATGTAGATGCCACGCTTTTATAGTACTTTTCTAATAGTCTCTCATATGAATTCATTAAATACAATTAATCATTCAAAATTTCCGTCTATTCATAAAACTTGTCATCCACAAATGCTTGTCAAATTATACCGTCATATTCATTTCAATACCGAGAAACACTATTCAAAAGCATTTTAGTTTAGTTAAATAGAGTAGGAACATAATACACAAAGTTGTCGATAATAGAGTGGGGATATACGGAGTTATCACTTATTATACTACTATAATAATTCATACGATATCGTCAGTGGAGCGCGATGAGGATTGTTCGACTAATCAATATTAGTTGGATTCGCAGCTGAATACCAATGGAATCCTATTTGTAGACCTTACCATTGTCACGTAATAATAACATGGGATTTCTGAGATGTGCCTTCGATTCAATTGAATTATGTTGGGACGAGAATATTGTGTTTGTTGTCCTGTTGTTATTAAAATGAGAATTGGTTTATGATTCTATGATTAGGTAATGGGATTTCTTTTATTTGAAAAGGATGTTCGATTGACACATGTTTTCACAAATAAATTAATCTAAATCTGATTAAGGTACAATTCCGTAGGCGGCAACTGCAGGCGATGTTTCGCCGCGACACGACTGGTTTTTAAGAATTTCTATGAAATACCTTCCGTAGATGGTTGTAGCAATAGGTAGGTAATAGGTAAAACGGGCTGGTATCCGCAACTCCACGTCAAAGCGCGTATTTTGCGTAATGGTTGTAGCAAGCAACACGTTGGTTTCATAGAAATATATAGAAACCAGTAGTGTCGCAACGACACGTTGGCGTCGCTGCAGTTGCCGCTTGCGGTTGGCTACGGAAATGTACCTTTATGGGATTTCTTCTAATATGATGTTTTTTTTTCAATATATTGGTTACAAGCTTCCGCCCGCGGCTTCGCGCGCGTGGTATGTCGATAAAAAGTAGCCTATCTCCTTTCTCTGGCTCTAAACTATCTGTGTACCAAATTTCATTTAAATCGGTTCAGTAGTTTTGGTGTGAAAGCGCGACAGACAGACAGACCGACAGACAGACAGAGTTACTTTCGCATTTATAATATTAATATTAGTAAGGATAAATAGAGGTGACATTGATTGATGTGACAGGTTAAGCTACGCTTGCCAGGGTTGGTCCGTGGATGGGTGACCATCTTTACATACCGAGACTCCTCCGTGCCTCGGAAAGCACGTTAAGCCGTTGGTCCCGGCTGTCATTTGTGGATCTTTGACAGTCGTTACGGGTCGTCAGAAGCCCGAAAGTCTGACAGCCAGTCTTACCAAGGGGTATCGTATTACCCAGGTCAGTACCTGGGTAATACGAAATACGAAACCCAGTGGGTTGTGGAGGTCAGATAGGCAGTCGCTCCATGTAAAATATTGGTATTCAGCTGCATCCGGTTAGACTGGAAGCTGACCCTAACATAGTTGGGAAAAGGCTAGGCAGATGATGATGAAATAGATGTGACATTGCATATCGCCTTTATTCATCATTTGAATAATTTCCTGACAAAGCACGGCAACTATATCAACAAAACAGCGACTACTATTTGATACATTATTACAAAACTATAAAGCCAAAATAAGTCTTGGTGTTTGTGCATGTATCAGCTGTTTGCAAACGCGTACGATACGAATTCTAGTGTTAAATTCAATCAGTCTGCTTAGCCTTTTCACAACTATGTTGGGGTCAGCTTCAGGTCAGATAAAAAGTATCCTTTGTCCTATTCCAGGTCATGGTCTACCCCTGTGTCAAATTTAATCTAAATCCGTTCAGCCGTTTTGTGGTGAAAGCGTAACAAACAAATAAACTCACTTTCGCATTTCTAATACTAGTTAGGATTTGAATTAGATGTGTTTAATTGGATGTACAATTATGTATTATGCGCTTATTATTTAGCCACGAGCCCCCCATACTAGTGTCAAATTAATATCAGAAAATAGAATCTGCATTCGAACCAAAAAAAAAACCAATTTAATTTATGAAAACATAACCAGCTCTCCCTAGAGAGAACTGATAGTTGTACCAATTAAATAATACCGCGTGACGTCATGAGCTGACTGTACAGTTGAAAATCCAATATAATTCCGTCGTGTGCAAATTAGTTCAATTCAATTGAATTCTCACTAATATACACTGGTATGTTCAATTAGTTTGTAGTGACTCTTGAGGTTATTAGAATTGAGAAAGATATTATGTAGATTTTAGTCTATCGGTGTTGATATTTGACATAAACTTTTAATATGTACAGTCACGGACTTTAATTGATGAGCCACTTGGCACTGTTCGTATTTTAGCCGTGTAATGCAAATCGGGCTTAGTCGATTATACTCGTACATCCAGACACGGAAAGTCATGTCTTAGTACCATAGAAGAAAATTATATTTAATATCTTTACCGGTTGGCTAACCTAAGAGCCAGAACTACAAACTTGATAGCACAGTGAGTACCCAAAGTCAACCAATTGCAGGTCTAGCAACCGTAACCTAGCGACGATTGTTTTAGCGTAGCCATAGTAACGTTAGCCTATGGAGAAATTTTAATAAGTCATTTCGACGTATTCGAAAATAACGTCTCTGACATCGACATTTCAACTGTCACGGTCTTCATATATGTTTTCAGAATTATCGAGTTAATGAGCTCTGATTCAAAGGAGCCCAGTATCAAATAGATTGGATAAACATTGTATTTATTTATCATTGAGAACTTATTAGTCAATCACTATGGATAAGACTATTTCCGATTACTAGTAATTTGTCATTTTGTTTACGAGCATGCAATTTGAGTACGTGTTTAATCGTGCA
Organism: Lithophane leautieri; assembly: GCA_949152455.1. NCBI lineage: Eukaryota > Metazoa > Arthropoda > Insecta > Lepidoptera > Noctuidae > Lithophane > Lithophane leautieri. The sequence continues at coordinate 4,403,878 of OX424462.1, read as the reverse complement.
ATCTCGTGAATGTATGAAACAGCAAAATTGAAAAGTTTGAAAGTGGCTCATCAGTTAAAGTCCGTGACTGTACATGTATTTATATATAACAATCTTAATATTAAACTTACATTTATTAAAGAAATGTAGATTTTGTTAAAAACTGTGTGAAACGTGGGTGGATTTTTGTTAAAAATCAATAGCACCCTATTGTTAATATTTTCTCAGCCTGTACCCTGTAGGTACCTTAATACTCTGAAACAATCGACATACGTTAATTAGCAAGCCAGGTTCTTTCAAAAGAGGCTTTTGTCAGTATGATCACTGTAAATTGGGAATTAAGGCACCTTCCCCACCGCCAGCGATTAACGAGAAGCAAGTAAAGCTAGCAACTAAAAAGAAGTTGGCGAGAAACGAGCAGCGACTAGGCAACGATGACGAGCGATTACTCGTTGGTATGCATATGTACACACGGCTACACATCAAGCTATACATTTCCAGTTTATGCTGCTCTCGCATTGTATAGGATTTCCGTACAGTGCGAGGTCAGCTTATACTGGAAATGTATAACTTGATGTGTAGCCGTGAGTCTCTCAGCGAATGTTTTGCCCGCAAAGCGATCGTCGCTGAGCGAGTACTCTCTTTGATAGCTCTTGTCGCTGTTGTGACAAACGAGAACTCGTGTGGATGTGAATAGTCAGCGATCAACTATTATCTTCTACCTTTTACCATCATCATCATCATTTCAGCCGAAAGACGTCCACTGCTGGACATAAGCCTCCCCTAAGCACCGCCACTTCGACCGGTTCTGTGCTTCTCGCATCCAGCGCATTCCCGCGGCCTTCACCAGGTCATCGGTCCACCTTATGGGGAGCCTTCCAACGCTACGTCTTCCAGTACGCGGTCGCCAGTCCAGAACCTTTCGGCCCCATCGGCCATCTGTTCTGCGAGCAATGTGCCCTGCCCACTGCCACTTAAGTTTGACAATACTTCGGACTATGTCGGTTACCTTGGTTCTTTTACCCACACAGGACCTACCATCTTTTGTAAGTTTCTTGAGCGAGAAAATCGTTGATAGGTAGTCGCTTCCTCGTCGGTCGGCGGTGGGACTGATGCCCGAGTTTATCTTTTCCAATAACTCAAGCAAGAGCACGCGGTAAGCATACATATTTACTGGTATTATATGAGCAAAATTAAGAATGCGTATCGTGTCACTTTTATACACATTGATTTAAGGTTAAAATTACGAATAAGATATTCGACGTGCGCTTGTGAATGATATATGATTTTATTTCATTAAGTACGTTTACACAAACAATTAAATACGAATATGTTAAAACTAGATTATGTCCGTGTTTTCTTTCTGACTACTTTAAGTAAACACACCAAAAGTCAGAGGTCTCTTGTAAAGTCCAGAGTCAATAGCTATAATTGGTCAGGACCATGTAAGTATGGCCGCCGAAGCTTGGTTATTTATGATGCCACGGTGGCTGGCTTGAAAAGGAGTAACATTGTATGCAAAAAAAATGTGATTTTTACTAAGGACGAAATAGATGAAATTGCAATAATAATTTTGATGATACGACTGCAATTTTTTTCTTATTAATATAATTCTATTCAATTCCATTTGAAGGAGAACTGGAAAACCTCGTCACACAGCTATGTGACGAGGTTTTCCAGTTTTCCTTCAAGCAAGCCTTTTGGATAAAAAATAAAGTAATAAAAACTAAAACCCAACTACGACTAAAAGGTATAAACAAGACACCACAGACAGACAAATTAAAAATCCGGAGTCAAACGTGTTAGGGCATAAATCGAACAGATTACATGTGACTCCGGATTTTTTTTAAGTTCTTTTGGGGATATTATATATATATTTTTGAAATATGCTCATTAAGCCCATTCATTTGATACCCAACATGGTACGATAAAACACTTTTTTTTTAGTTCCTGACTTTATGTCCTCTAGAGGGCGCGATTTTTATTTAATGTGACGTCACATAGCCTATAACCAGTGGACGATCAAGACGCTTCCAACGATACCTCATTTATCAATTTGTAATAAGTGGTTTAGAAGATAGGAGGGAACAGATGAACATACATACATACAGACCTGTAACACAGGTACCTATTCCTAGTACAGGCTCCAGTCTCCACAACATCAATGTATTTTGTATACCTACACATTTATGTATTATACATAATGCTCGTTATGTGGTGGAGAAAATAAACGTTTAATTTATTTATTTATACCGGCCAAAATCATAACCCTCCTTTTTTCTTCGCCGTAGTCGGGTAAAAATACAAAATCTTAGCTCTTTATAATATTAGTGATAATGGTAATGATGAAGTGATGATGATAGTAAAGTAATAGTGATGACGTAATGTAGATGATCTTGTGGACCCTGTCAGGCACAGCAAAATAGTCGGAGAGCTTAGAAAACTTAGCTTCTGAACTAAATCTGAACTTCCTGATAGCTTAAGAAACTGATCAAACGAGTAGGAATGCCCTCTGCTCTCAAAGAGGGCCATGAACATAAAGATACGTACGAATACATCAAATGCTTTCATTGAAATGCCGTACGGGAGCTCTCAAAGGGTCTCGCTGCAAAATAACTTTGAGATTTTTCACTCTCATTCGTTTCATATTTTTTGAATGAATTTTTATACTTCTCGACCGACGCCGACATTTTAAATTTTTGAGATAGTCATTGATTTTTTAATTTAATTCATGCAAATTTTTTTACCTGACAAGTTAGTTTTTCCTTCACTTCATTTCCCTTAGTTTCATTCATTAATTACTAAGCTTTATTAGGTTGGATGAATAACAGATGTTTTTCTTTAAAAAAAAAAACATGCTTGCTTTTTGCCAGGGCCATTTTACCCACATAGCCTAGCATATGTGGGTAAAATGGCCCTGGCAAAATGCAAGCATGTTTTTTTTTTTAAAGAAAAACGTATTAACTTATACTTTGTTGCTATCAACAGCCTGATTAGATAATAACTTTACAATATGGGATCTACGAGTACGAACCGGAATATAGTCACATCTTTTTAACCGACTTCTTCAAAAAGGAGGAGGTTCTGAATTCGTCTGTATGTTTTTATTTTTCTTTGTGTTTGGTACGCGATTACTCCGCAATTATGAATCGATTTTGATGATTATTTTTTTGTTTCGTAGGTCATGCTTCAGAGGTAGTTCTAGTAATACTTTGCTCGCGTAGTTTTTGAGTTAGCTTCAATATTACGTATTTTTTCCCACTTAATATATGTGGACGATATTCTAAGTTATTTACATAGCAGGTAGTGCTATTCGAATTTGTGTGGGATAGGTAACACAACAAATAGTGAAAAATAAATATTTGTTACAAAAAAAACAACCGTCTTCCAAAAAAAACACTAAAGAGTAAAAAATAACTTTTATTTCGGAAGTCAGTGTCTTTGCTTTTCAATTTTCGTTTTTTGCCACCGGCTACTAAAGGTAATAATTGGGTTTATCTATCAGGAATTTCTTAGTAGCAGCCCGGAGTCTGGATTTGTGTGTAATGGGTCCTAAACATAACTGGCGAAATGTGGGTGTAAGCACTTAACTTCACACCTCTGCAATATCCTTCAGGGAATACAGGTGGAATGTCATGGTTATTTAAAATACAGTGCACCAGTGCCCTGTTTATCAAAACGTACAAGCCTTGTATTACCAAATGTCATTATATACATAGTTCCGATAGATTCTACGGCGACTCTCTATTCCATCTTACAAGTTTACAAGTGTCGTGCTTAGTACCACAATAAATTTTTAAATTCCTTTTTTTTTTTATGTGGTCAAAAGGGAGAGTTGACCCGATGCTCGTGTCCCAGCAGTGGGAACATTAAGACTGATTATGAATATGGAGATGAGCTATGAATTTAACGAAAATTAACATTCTAGGTACCTTGTGAACGTGTAGACTTGTAATTTTGATAAGCAGGGCCCAGGTTTCAAAATAAGTAAATCAGCATGCGTAAACAGTATAATATTATTGTCAGAAAAGCTAACAGATCACAATAATTCAAATAGCACAATTTAATAACCCGTGTTCTGCTGGTCGTCCATTTTGAATCGCAAATTATCGTAAATAAAACGCCCTAACAACGTTAGTTTGCGATCAGGGTTCTCAAAAAGATTTTTCCATTTTTCGTAGAAATATTTTTGAAGTGAAAACTTCTTTAGGCTCCCCTGAAGGAAAACATCGTGAGGAAACTGGCTTTTTGGTTCTAGGACAGAACCAAAAATTCGAAGACGTGACTTCTACCAACCCGCACTGGGCCCGCGTAATTAATTACGGCCCACTCCCTCTCACAGAGAGGAAGCCTCATTGGGAACATTATAGGTTGATTATGCTATTTTCAGATTTGCAAAAAAACCCTTTAACATAGACGTCGCTTAAAATGAACCAACGAAAACAGCGAACATTTTCAAATATGATACGTTTCACACAGTTTCATTTAAAGTAACTCTTATATTTGGACGAATGTCAGCATTTCTTGGTCTAACAAACTTATCTTGCATCCCATCTTTCATCCCTCATTTTTTCCTGATTACAATCACCGCTGGCTTTGTTACAAGGCTGAATGCGGTAATCCTTAGGCTATGATAAATGTAGTGACGTCAGGAGCCCGTTTCCGGTTCCTACTTTATTTTCACTGCCGCCACCAGGATTTTTTGTAATATATTTCGGTAGTTGACAGCCCTAGTTTGTGTAAAAACTTGGTTTAGTTAAGAAGCTCATAACTTTTTGTGTAAGTAGGTAGTTATTTTCCATTAATCAATAGAGCCTAGAAAGAAAGCCAGACACATGGTTTCAGCAAAAAAAATTGAATTAAATGATTTCATTCATAATGACGAACAGCGTCATTATGAATGAAATCATTTAATTCATTTTTTTACGACACAACTTAAATGTAGCATTGGCAAAATTCGTAAAAACCCATTACCATCCGAACAGAGTGAGCCTTCAAAATCTCCAATCTTTATTAGATACTGCTTTAGGTGAAAATGATCTTTACGCAAACGCAATAACTTGTAAACTGATATAACTAAATTCTCTTGTTACATCTAAGCTTTTTCGTACTGTAGGATAGTTTAAAATCTTTCCAGAGAAGCTAAAAATAATATCTACACAGTAGGTAATCCTACTGAAATCTTTCATAATCACCTCTTCCTCGATCCTATAATAATATCTGGCCGATTGCCAAGACTAACATTGGGAGCCAGTCGCCGCCTTCATTAGTAAGAACGAATAATTTGATCATGATTACATACGTACGTTGAATTTCCGTTAAGTATTAAATGCAATGTGGAGCAAGCTACTTATCAATTCGCTAAATAGGTAGGCACACTCAGGCAAACTATTCTTCACGTTAAATTGATGTATTTGACATCACTTTGACGTGTTATAGCCATTTCATTCAACTGTCAAAAAATGAAAATTATGTTTTGAATATTATTAATTACTTATCACTAAAGGAGCTCGTGGCTACGTAATAACAGTCGCACGGGTCGATCCCTCAGGTTAAGCTACGCTTGCCGGGGTTGGTCCTTGGATGGGTGACCATCTTTACATATCGAGACTCCTCCGTGCCTCGTAAAGCACGTTAAACCGTTGGTCCCGGCTGTCATTTGTGGATCTTTGACAGTCTGGCAACCAGTCTTACCAAGGGGTATCGTATTACCCGGTTACTGGGTTGTGGAGGTCAGATAGGCAGTCGCTTCATGTAAAATACTGGTATTCAGCTGCATCCGGTTAGACTGGAAGCCGACCCCAACGTAGTTGGGAAAAGGCTAGGCAGATGATGACTTATCACTAAACTAAATTTAAGTATTTACCAGAAATTGGTTCAAGTTCCATCTAACTTCATTATAGCTACGCGTACTTGTAACTTAAGTACCCATGAGTAGTTACGTGATCTTCAGACAACTAGTTTTGGAGTTGAGAACTATTCGATAAGTCAACATTAAGTTTAATGAGTATGGAATACACGGAATGAATTTGATTATTGGAAATTGAAAAGTAATTTCCAAATTCAAATTGTATGTACGAGCTTATTAATTAAAGAACGGCGCAGCTAACGGCGCCTTCTAGTTTTGTTACGAATGACAGCCGGGACCAAACGAATGACAGCTGGAACCAAACGCCGTCTGAGGCATGGAGGGATCTCGATTATGTAATGGATGGTCACCCATCCATAAACCGAACGCGGCAAACGTAGCTTTGCCTTCGATCGACCCGTGCGGATTTTATTATTTTGCCACGAGCCCATTGTTTTAAGTTTACCCCCTTAATTGGATATAATATACTTTTGTTATTTGGTTTTTCCATCTTCAATTGCTTAGTGGCAGCCCGGAGCCTGGATTTGTGCCCAGTTGATGGCAAAAGGCTCGCCCCCTATTACATGGGACTTAACGAAACTGGCGAAATGCGCACTGGCGAAGGTACCTACACCTCTGCCTAACCCTTCGGGGAATACAGGCTTGATGTTATGTTATCTGTAATATATGACGACGTCAGCGATGACTGAGCGATAATGCCGTCATCATCTCGATTCGGTGGTACGGACTCCATAGTGCAGGTTTACCTTAGAACACGACGATACAGCAAATCAGTTAGTATTCCACTTTCAGAATAATCATCACAGTAGGTACAATGCTAATAATGTTCACGCACTACGTTCTATTTTCGGGCAAACCGACAGTTTCGCATAGGAGGAGTGGAGGTCTGCATCCGTTCGTTGCCCTCACAAGACTGACCCGTCGCTCAGCCACTTCCCTTAACACGACTTTGTCCACGTGACGCCCCACTCTAGCGAGCGCGTCACGGCTTTTACCCTCACCTTAGTACTACAATAATCAATTGAGAGACTATTATCGCTCAACTTTTATAATCTAGGACACACAATACTTTTGAAAATAACTTCTAAAATCTAAAAGCCGTCAGTGTTAGCCCTAGATCGAGTCTAACCGATGGTATTCGGGCCACAAAGCTGCGCTATCCTGGATGCAGGGGCACAATAGACCGACAGCGCTCGCGAGATAATGTTTTTCATAACGTTACCCGGCTTAATGGAGGATTCGTATAAGCTTTGAGTGTTTGTAAAGCTATGCGATTTGTGGGAGATATGCGGTGCGATATGAAACTACACTGACCTTCAAAACATAGTACCACACTTTTAAAATTGGAATTTAAAACTGTACAAGCCAGAGTTTTGAAATAAAAAAACGTTTTATAGCAAATTTCATCAGTTTTCTTGGAAATTATAATTCATTATACATAAGTAACGTTTTTAACTTAATCCAAATAATAACCATTTTTAACTTACTGACAAAAAACTCAAACAACATTTTATAACTACAGTTTTACGCCGTAGTTACATTTTTTTTGCGACACCTTGGCTTTTCAATAAAAATTCATTGATTGAGAAATAAATGTGAATATAAAAACAGATACAAAAATAGTCAAAAGTTGCAACAATTTGAAAAGGAGTGTTTTTGTTTATAAGGTTTTTTAGCCATTCCTTATAAGACGGTAATCGGCTATAAAGTTTTTATATAAAAATTAAATTATTTTTGTAATCCTTTTTATTTCGAAAATATATCTAAAAGTAATAATTAAAAAATCGCGATCTGGAAATCTAAACCGCGTTCAAGAGCTGTCAGTGTCAATATTCCACAGAAAATAATTAATGCCCTTAAACGTATAAGTTTATGTGCTGATCATGTTCAATTTCATTAGTTAAATTGGCCCTAAATTATCTACATCTTTTATAGTTTCAGTTCGAACAGAAAGGGGAATAACAGATCCCTTGATAAAAATATGCATAAGACTGTCAACAAAGTTTTCAACGGGGATTTAGTTCAAAACTCCTATTACACTGTCATCAAGCGATAAAACAAGAATAAAAGCAATTGGGGCATCTTGTTACAATTACAATCCAAAACAGAAATGATGGAGGGCTGAGTTATTTTTTAAATACTCTGCATAATTCGTATCCCGTATCTGGACAGTTGGTTCGAGGTGGCGCGGGAAAACAGTATCTGAAATGACTTGGGAAAAATCTATCCCAGCTGGGACAGTCTGGACTAAAGTAAAAATGTTAAATAAAGGTAGGGTAATTAATTGTTAAGCAAATTGACGAACTACTTCATTTTGCAGAGATTTCGCTCAAAAAATTACAGGTTTAATTTGAATATATTACGGGCCACTTAAGTTGTTGGTAAATAATTATAATTTAATATTAAATAATTATCCGTAATAATTAGCCGTTGGTCCCGGCTGTCATTTGTGGATCTTTGACAGTCGTTACGGGTCGTCAGAAGCCCGAAAGTCTGACAACCAGTCTTGCCAAGGGGTATCGTATTACCCAGTTACTGGGTTGTGGAGGTCAAATAGGTAGTCGCTCCATGTAAAATACTGGTATTCAGCTGCATCTGGATAGACTGGAAGCCGACCCCAACATAGTTGGGAAAAGGCTAAGCAGATGATGATTAAATATTTTTATTTTATTTTATTAGGATCTCCAACAAAGAATACACCTTACATGCTATAATACAAAAACAAGAGTAACAATCTATGTGCTCCCTCAAGTATAGGAGACCACATCATGCAATAACAATAAACAAACAGTATATTAAATGGAATGGAATGGAAGTAGCTTAAAGTTAAAATTATATTATTATTAATTTGGTAATCTGAATTTAAATTAATAATTATCTATATCCTATATAAAAAAGTGTATTTCTCTTAAGATTGCCGGGTCAGATTCTGATGCCTTTTTACACAAGAGTAAATGTTTTATCCCTAAAAAAATACCAAAACCGTATCGCTATTGGTACCACTTTTGCCCAGCCTCTCAAAAAATATTTCCTTGATTTTACATCGCTATTCATCGCCTTCACTGTACCAAAAGCCCAATGTTTTCAGTGACTCTCATTTTATGCAATGAGTCAACACTTATCCGGCTCACAATGGGAACTTTCAGCCGGATAACCGTTTTTAGTTTTGATTTCTGAACCTTCTTTTGTCGGATATTAAACGAGGGCAATACGTGCTCCTAACAAATGTTATGTTCCCATAGTAGGGATAATGGGTATTCTTTGATATTATGTGTTACTAGCTGCTGCCCGCGGCTTTACCTGCGTGGATCCTAATTCTTTTTCTGATAAAAGTCACCTATGTTACTCCTTATAACATTAGCTATCTGCCAGTGAAAGTCCCGTCAAAATCGGTCCAGCCGTTTCAGAGATTAGCCCGTACAAACAAACCGGCATACAGACCGACAAAAGTTGAAATTATTACGTTTTAAAATTCTTGTTGAATATTTTCTAGTTTATCGGCGTGATTAATATGTATTGTATACCCATGCCAAATTACAGCTTTCTAGTACTAAGAGTCTCTGAGCTAAGTCGCGAACATACAGACAGACGGACATGGCGAAACTATGAGGGTTCCTTGTTGACTACGCAACCATAAAAATAATACTGACGTAATTATTCAACTATTCACATTCGACTGAACAACTGAATGTGAACGATTAAATAAAAGTGCATTTAGAATTCAGAGTGAACATAATAGAATCACCCGTTTGAATATTATTTGTATTGTGCCTGTCAATACGTATGAAAGGCAGAGTGAGAATGTGCAGTTACTATCTCTTTATGGTAACGTTGCAGAAATAATAGGTACCGTCGGTTTTCTGCTGTGATTTGAAAATAGAATTGTTTGTTTGTTTTTTATGTGTAACATCTTTCCTCTCGCTTTCGATTTCGTGAAAAGGGACGGAAGTGTGTAACGGGAAGCCGGGGAAGCGCGCGCTGTTTGATTGGATCAATGAGCGCGCGCGATGCTTGAGTTGGCCCTCAGATGGTACCAATGATGATGATGATGAATATTGTTTGTCGCACTGGTCGACGTCATTACGTCAGCGCCGGTTGTCGCTGAAAACCAGCGCTGGGGCTCTGTCTTGCATAGGGTCGCAGCATAATGCTGAGCGATGGCCGTTTTGCGTGGATGTGACGCATGTTTCCCCCAACCTTCTCTTATTTTTTTTTTTTGCGTCATGTTTACTGCAAATAAACGTATTTTCTTTCTTTCTTCTTTATGTCTTATATACGTCAGCCAAGATGTCAAATGTTACACATCATTTATGCGAATACTGTAAAGGCTCTTACATACTGGGGCGATTCGTCGCGCGACGCGAATTTAAACAAAACAATTTCTCACGGCGAACAATGCGGCGGCGGCGTCGCGTCGCGCGACCAATGGCCCCAGTATGTAAGAGCCTTAAGGCTCGCTCGTTTATTTATTTATTTTATGTAACGGCTTTTTTACCTTTTCAGTGTTTAGTAGATTGAGTTTGAGTGGTACCTACTCTAATGATACTTGAGTCGTATAAACAAGTACGTTATGAGTTTACTGGTTATTTAAACATCATGTCAGTAAAATCAATTATTACGCAAGCTGACAGCTTTATCCATTAATTATGTTCTTTTTCTCTTTTAATTAAACTTAAATGAGCGTGACTCCATTTTTAATCAGAACTATTTTTGTATATCTTATTACTATAGCAAAACATTATGTCACGGTTTAGCTTGTATTATGGTTGTAGGGGGAAGGCGCAAGTGTCTGTCAGAAATCGTCGTTTACTCTAAAATACTCAAAACTATGTACATTGTGTTTTTGTTTAGGATAGATGAGATGTACCCCACATTTGTTAATAAACTTCTTTTTTTTTATCCAATTCCATTATGCATAATCAGCCTATAATGTTCCCACTGCTTGCTGCCTTCTCTCTTCGAGAGGGAGTGGGCTGTAACATACCACGTGGGCCCAGTGCGGGTTGGTAGATGTCACATGTTTTCGAAGTTTTGTTTCAAATGGTAGAATCCCACGATCGGCAATATTGCAGACGGACACGCACGCCAGACGAATACAGACCGCCACTGTCTGCGATACCCCATACGTACACCTATCCATGGTCCGTCGTCCGGGCTCGTCGGTGTCCGTCCGCAAAATCACCGATCGTCGGCTCTCGGCATAGGACATGCCTGTTTCCTCACGATAATTTCTACAATGAAAACTAAAAAATCTGAAAACCATCTCATGATTTGATCTTGTCAAAACAAGAATGAAAGATGGCGCGCACCAATTATAACAAAGCCAGTGTCTTTACTTACAAAGCACCATTGAGAAGGCTTCTGAAGCCGTACAATCTGTTAGATTCCGACTGCTAAAAGGCGTTTTCTTAGACCAATTTTTACGCGTAAGAAGACATGAAGAGAGTCTTCTATCATTTATAAAAAGATTTATGATAGCATCAAAGAGAATTCTTCTCCCGAATATAATCGTGTCGCCAAAGCGGTGAGAGTACGGTGGCTAGGATTTCCGTGGAATTCAGTACGTCGATTCTGTAAAATTTAAACAACAACTCGCATCATTCTCACATTGCTATTCACTCTCACTTCGCATAAGGTTCAAAATGTGTTCGAGTGCGAGTGCGAAGTGAGCGTCGAAGTGACGGGGGAATTACCTTACTGAATGCTACTTCTTACGTCATCTCATACTTTATCTGTCAAAATCTCACGGTCAATTTAGTTCAACTCGCTGACACGCTCGCAAGGGTAGCGCTAGTATATCAAACGAGTTTTTAGAATGCCAATCAAGAAACTCACAGTGGATTCAGATTCGAAGTTTAGAATGAGGTCTTATAGAATCAGTGTGCTACCAATCGCGTCCCGGGACAAGTTATAATGAACGCAATATACCTAAGTTCTTACAGTGAGATTTTGACAGATTAGACAAGTATGCATTCTATGTAATCTATATTTAAGCCTTCATCCCACTGTTCATTTTATAAACCGTTGCATATTTTTAGGAAATTCTCACAATAATGAAGACGCGTGGTAATCAGTGCGAGGGTGGGCAATCATATTTTAGCGCATTCTTTTGATGTCTATTCCTATTTTCTCAGTGGAAGTAACACGAAATAAAATGTAAGCAAACGATAATACGTTTATTTACCAAAGACATGCGATATCGGAAGATATGTAGCGGTTATAGAAAATATTCATATATCGTTGTATTTAATCTATGGTTTATTTAGTTTCGTTGGAAATGCAAACTATCGTCAGGAATTGCTAGACCAGTTGACACCATTAATTCATCGGCTTTTTGATGGACGTGGGCAAGACTTGGTTAGACATGGTGATGGCAGGTGGAGCAGCACCCTAATGGAGTGGTTGCCGAGAAATGGTAAAAGGAGACAGATTATATGGCAAATCTGTCAAAAACTCATTATTGCGAGACCATTGACACGTTTGTAAATTAGTAGACTTGGCCCCCAGGTGGGTGGACGACCTACAGAAGATCGCGGGGAAGCCCTGGATGAGACTCGCAAAGACCAGCATATGAACGAAAACGAAACCAATTTAGGGGCGTGCGGAACAGGGTCTAAAGTTCACTCATCCACCATAGAAAAAGGAGGATCCTCCGATTAGACGGGTGTTGTGTCTGGCGGGCAACCGCCCAACGATTGATGTCGGGTTCTTGTATATATGTCCATTGCACGGTAAACTTTAATTGCGCGATGCAGGATTTATGTGACGTCAGGTCTTTGAGGCGTAGTTCGCATGTGGCGATGTAGATAGCGCCACATCACTCCCCTCCGGAGACCGGAGGTCGATAGTGGGCTGAGTCTTGTATCTTGCGATGCTTGCCAGTGCCAGTTGTGGTTCCAGTGAGTAGGAACCAGGTGCCGCATTGTTCGCAGTGGGTCGGAACTGTTTGCGGCGATTGTGGTGATTGAGTTGATTGAAGTGATTGAGGTGATTCCCCAGTGGGTCGGGGTAATGACCAGGAATGCGTGTTCGCTGCATGCTGGTGGTCAGGGTACCCGTTGAAGCCATGGGTGTTGGCTTGGCTGTGTGACTCGCCTCACGAAAGGTTGCGGGAGTGATGATGATGACGTCACGTTAGATTAGTTACACGAAGGCTACGTTGACGTTCATATTCGTATTGGAAGCATGGCACAACAGGGAGAAGGCCTATACTCGACAGTGGGCGGAACAAGGCTTCCAGTAATAGAACGGAATAGAATATTTTTTCAGTATTAAAAATAATGATAATCATCAGCTTTTTGTTTCCCACTTTAGGGCAAAGTCTACCCTCTATCCACGTATCCATATCTATTACTTTATGCGGAAAATTATTTTACCCATAGTTGACACCATGAATCGTTAAATTCATTTCCTAACGCCGCAATCCCATTTCTTGAAAGGCAACGACTTGTCAACGTTGGGAAGTGAAAGACGTTGGAAGACATTTTATTTTTAGGCGTAATGCGTCATACATTACGCCTAAGAATAACATGTCTATGTGAATAAAATGGTAATCATTACTGACTTTTCAAAACGAAACAAATAAGTTTTCGATAATTTCTTTTGATAATGACTTTTAGATTTTCAGCTTCAACGTAAATTGAAGGTAAAAGCGCCAAAATAAAACTTAAGTTATGTACAATTTTATAGGTGTCTCGAAATCTCTCAAAGAACACTGAATCTCTTCGATAATAAAATTGTATTATGGAACTTTTTACTTGGCAATTTTCGATGAAGGAAGCCCAGACTATGATATTTTTATTCATAATCTTCTTTGACCAATATTCCTTTGAGAATTCTTACAAAATGAATACTTTCTGGATTGTTAGACTTTTAAATGTTCCAGAAAAGCTATCCTTCAAGCAATGTTGATTCAAGATGGCGGAAAAATATCGAACATATTTTAGCTGGAACCCTTGCGGGATGTTTAAATACTCTTTAGATTATGGAGTGACTAAACATTTGTCGAGTCAAATGGGAATTCAGGTCGAGTGTTTTCCCGCAGAATAATTTTTAGATAGAATAGGTTTTCAGGGGGTTCAAATCCGAGGAAGTACCAATGCGACTTTTTAAATTCATATGTAGGTACTATCTAAGTTTATCTTGGACATTACTGACATCGGTAAAGGAAAACATCGTGAGGAAACCTGGACTTATCTATCTATATCTATGTATCGTCTATATCCTTACATATGATAAAACAAAGTCCTCCGCCGCGTTTGTCTGTCGTCCTGTACGCGATAAACTCAACAACTACTGCACCGATTTTCATGAAAGAAAATAAAAAGAAAGTAAAATAGGTTTATCTGTCACAGAAACACGTGCATACAAGAATATAACAGCAATTTTAAACAAAAGAGATCTAAGTACAAATATGCTGCATGCATACTGCATGCTGCATGCTGTTTTCACCAATGGATAGAGTGGTTCTCGAGTAAGGTTTTAGTATATAATAACCGACATCCACGTGACTTTAACTTATAATATAGGTGAAGATACATGTTTCATGTACAAAATACACGTTTCACGTATTCGCAAAGGCATTTATCGATACATAAAGAGCACGTTCGCAAGACGTTCAGTTCTCGAAAGGGACAAACGATCTTACAAGTAATATATAATAGACGTAGATATATTTAGTAACCTATTCCGCTTAACTATTCCTCAAGAGTCATAAAAACCCCTGTAAGAAATCGACACGTGTTTCACCTCTCAACGAGGAATCCTCAGGATGACGATTGACCAGCCGCAAACCAGAACACGACGTGTTGCCGCACCGAGATCTGAACGCGGAGACTGGCTGAAGAGAGGCTGGCTTACTAAATATATCTACGTCTATTGTATTTTACCATAGATTTCCGCAAAGTCACGCCTGAATCAATCGACTACTTGTACAAGTAATGTCGATACGTGTTGACAATATTACAATTTACGGTTCACTGTTCCTTTAGATAAACGAATTTAGTGTTTTTAGGCTCAGTAGGTAAAGTTTCAAATAATTTAAGCAGAAGAGGACCTCGTGGCTAAATAATAACAGCCGCACGGGTCGATCCATCAGGTAAAGCTTCGCTTGCCGAGGTTGGTCCGTGGATGGGTGACCATCTTTACATACCGAGACCTCCGTTTCTGGGAAACCATGTTAAGCCATTGGTCCCGGCTGTTATTCGTGGATATTTGACAGTCGTTACGGGTCTTAGCATCATCAAAATCAATTCATAATTGGCGGAGTAATCGCATAACAAACATACAAACACCACCTCTTTTGTAAAGTCGGTTAAAAATAAAATTAAATAGGTTCAGACGTAAATACATAATGTAACACGATAACAATGATAGATAGACGAAATGGATCTTGTTATAGGGTGTTTGGTTAGGCCGTTGTAACTAATTTCTATTTTCATCTCCAGTGAGCATACAACGTGTGACAGAATAAGCGCAAGACCTGAAAGTAGTTTGCTCAGAATCGGCTTCTGAATCGATTTCCGTCATTATTTATATATGTAAATTTTTCATGTTTTTTTTTTTATTTAACTGAAATTAGACCCACTGCGTCATAACAAGGTAATAAAATATTTCATTTAAGGAAATTTAAGCCTTTATATAAAGCCTATTTAAATGCATAACCAAATTTGTAATACGCTCATAGCAATCCTCGTTTCATGTGTAGTCAGGACGTCTATTTTATAAAATAAAAAATAACTAGGTGTGGATTAATTAAATTAAATTACAGATACTATTTTAGTCTTATAATTTAATATTCTAATTGGGGTGTATGAGCTCTTGCGTTTATTCCGTTACACGTTGTATAATAAATCTTTACAAAACTCAATTTCTTGTTTGTTATACTTATTTATAGATGGAAAAAAAACTTAGGTGATTCTCACCAAAAGTTGTACTCATTTTATTTTAACTATTATATTTATAACCCAACATCATGCCTGTATAAATATTTTTTGTTTTCACCCAAAATTTATTATCAAATTCTGTCGGTCAATCTCCATAACCAATTTTAACCCATTCACCGCCGCGGACTTTTTAATTATCCACGTCGCATCGGTAAAAGTTTTTCGTTATAAAAACCACTACTCGCTGTTACCATATCAATCAGAACTTTTAATAATTATGTACAAACTGTGATGAATCCTGAAAAGAAATAAAAGTGTAAGTTCACGTTTTTGAGTACTCAGCGTCAGCAGTGCAAAATGTGGTTTGGTGGTGGTTTTTTTACTGCAAAATCTGCTATTTTGTAATGTTATAAGTTGGCAATAATCAGGCACATGTTGCGAAAAGCGCAATGGTTTTAGCCATCAACAATAGCGGTCATTGCCCTTTTCCTAAATTCTCTCCGTAGGAACCCAAACCATGCGTCCCAAAGGGTCATGGCCATTCGGCTGGCCCGGGGATACCGCACGGTCTCCCGTGAGGCGGCGAGCCTCCTTGCCGGATTACCGCCATGGGATCTGGAGGCGAAGGTCCTCGCGCACATCTGGGAGTGGCGCGAGGAGGTGAAGCGCCGGGGTGTAACTCCGCTGCCGCGAGAAATCGCGGCACAGCGGACAGAGCTCCGGCAAGATCTCATGGCGGCATGGAGAGTGCGATTGTCGCAACCCAGTGCTGGGCACGCCACAATAGCGGCGATAAGTCCCCTCTTTGAGGAGTGGCTAGAGAGGCGCCACGGCGTCCTCACCTTCCGCCTGACACAGGTCCTCACCGGACATGGCAGCTTCGGGAGGTACCTGTGTAGGATTAGGCGGGAGGAAACGCCCGGGTGTCACCACTGTGGATCGCCCGGAGGACACGGTGGAGCATACGGTTGAGGTGTGCCCTGCTTGGGCGGAGCACCGCCGTGTCCTCGCGGAGGCGATTGGCGGCAGTGACCTCTCGCGTCCGGCCCTGGTTCAGGCCATGGTACGGAGCGAGAGGGCATGGGAAGCCGTCACCTCCTTCTGCGAAGCAGTAATGCTCGCGAAGGAGGAGGCGGAACGCGTGAGGGAAAGGCAAAGTTTGCGCCCTCACGCCCCTAACCGCCGCCGTTGGAGACGCCCTGGGCGTCGGGAATCCCAGGCGGATTTCCGGCCACCATAGGCGCGGGCTTGCGGACGGCGAGCAACGGGCAGCTCGCCGTCCGATAAGGACCAGGCCCGGGTCGATGGCGCGTCGTGTTCCACGCGCGCCTCAAAGAGATGTCAGCAAAATTGACGGGGTCCAATAGGACCGATGCCTGCCAGGGTTGCGGGAAAGTGCGAAAGGGATACCGGGACCTTGGCAACAGGCAAATGAAGGAACACGGGTGGGTTTTAGTCAGTAAAAGTCTGACACGCCCTTCCGCTCCGCCCAGAGCGGGAGAAGTCATTGGATGATTTCCCACCCTCAAAAAAAAAAAAAAAAGGACCCCAAACCATAAAACATGCTTTTCGATATTGGAACTTGTTGATAAGCACGATAGATATTGATTGGACTTCATAGCAGTTTTTGTAATAAAAAATGTAGGTGAGTCAATGACCTCTATGCCCATGCTAAAACGCGACGACTATAGTAATAAACGCATTGCCGCTAAAGTGCTGAAGGACCTTTCAAACCAAAATACAGCAATACTCGGCGGCAGACATTCGTATTATGATTGTGGTTTTCTAAATCACACGTTTCGTAGACCATAATATAACAGACAATAAACGACGTAACAACCTCTGGCATTTCTATACACATAAATATAATCCTTACTTACGCGAAAGTAACTCTGTCTGTCTGTCGCGCTTTCACGCCAAAACTACTTAACCAATTTAAATGAAATTTGGTACACAGATAGTCTAGAGCCTGAGAAAGGATAAGCTACTTTTTATCGACATACCACGCGGGCGAAGCCGCGGGCGGAAGCTAGTTAGATATTTTTTTTTTCTTTGATACAAAGTGGTTTTTGTATACTGTGTCTATCGCTTAATAGTGTGCACTTGGCTTGTATGTTGGTTTGTGTGATATGGTTAAACAGTATAACGATTGTAGATAGACCAATGAATAAATAAATAAAATACACTGAACAAACTACACTTCTTTACTCTGTGGCTTCAACCCTAAACTGCTACCGTTTAGCCGCAGGCGTGGCGACTTCCTTTATTTTATACGTACCTCGTAAATGAAAGTCCTATAAGATTGTGCCTGACAATAGTATACGAGTGTTCTCGACATTTAGGACTGATAAAATCTCAGAGGATTTTCTTTAAGTAACATGTAGGTAGAATTAGTGGAGTGTGTGTTAGTGGATTTGGAGGTTATTTTTTTTTTTCGTCTATATTAATACAACAAATCATACTCCAGATTAATTTTCAGATAACTGATAAGACAGATGCTAAATGCTTATTTAAGAGGCAAAGTAAAGCTCCTGCCTGCCTACTTATCATTTTCGCTTCTTGACGGTACATGATGTATACAAAGTTACATAAACAATATTCACAACATAATAACACAAACGTAACTAACTTCGCAACAGACTGATGTGTCGATTTACGGTTTATGACTTCGTTTACCGTACAAATCGGGTGCGGTTGTATAATAAACGGCGTCGGCGACAGACGTCCCTTTAGATAGGTCCACGGGACAAATCGACCCGGCACGGGAGTGTAAGTGTGTCTTCACTTAGCGGTTAGGCTTCCAATTTCAAGTCGATTTTGTATGTTTGTTGTATATTTGAAGGGTTTTATTGAATTGTCGATTTCAAAGGGTGAGCATAAGGTCCAAAAAACTATGTTTTAGGATTGCGATTGTTTTTTTTTTTGTATAGGTATTGTGATTTGAAGTTTAAGAGACCGGGAAATATCGAGCCCTTATAGCTTGTTTATATTTTAGTTTAAAGCCTCGGTTTGGGTTAGGAAATGTTGTGATAGAATTGAGTGTAAAATGTTACCGAGACTCCTCCGTGTCTCGGAAAGCATGTTAAGCCATTGTTCCCTTGGCTATCATTCGTGGATATTTGACAGTCGTTACGAGACGTCAGAAGCCCGATAGTCTGACAATCAGTCTTACTAAGGAGTATTACCCAGTTACTGATAGGTTGTCGCTTCATGTAAAATACTGGTAATCAGCTGGAACCGGTTAGACTGGAAGCTGACCCCAACATAGTTGGAAAAAAGCTAGGCAGATTGATTGGTCTTTCTCTTACACCACATAGGTAAGTATTTTAAATTCCTATAAAATATACGAGATTTACTTACTTCGTAGAAAAATACATCTACAAAGAACTTACAACCAGTATAATTATTCCGTTTTAATAAAAAATGAAGATTTCTAAGCATCGTCACATCAAAGGTTTTCCGCGTAGAAATTCTAATTTTCTTTCATTTCAACACTGAAAAACTCGCAGGGGTAAAAAAGACCCCGCTGCAAATTATTATTAATTATTAAAACTGTAATTGGTCGGGCTCCGTCTGCCTTTGCTTTTCCAGCCCTTTGACCGCTCACCGTACGAAGGTTTCAAATAAACCTGGGGTAATATTTACCCCTAATTAAGGAATTCGTTATTTTATTTGTAATTTAATTAACGCTTGGAATGTTATTAATTTAGCGGTAATGAATGGTAAATGTGTTTTATACTGTGGGATAAAGTGATATTTTTTTTATTGAAGTGCGTAGCTCTTATAATTGAAAAATAAAAAATATTGCTTGTTTCATTGTTCGTGCTAATTTATTGAAAAACAATGTTCTCTGTTTAGGTAGGATTCTTGTTTTAATTATTGGAATGCTTCAATATCATAATGTTTTATTTAGTGGTTTTCGTTAGTATATTGTGATGAAAACGGGATCGTTTTCCGACCTCGCCAAAAACGTTTCAGATGGGCTTAAAATTGAAATTATATAAGATTATGTACATTACTTATTCTTAGAAAAAAAAAAATGGAGTAAGTTATGTAATAAATTACTTTCTTGCTGTATTTCTAAGAACATGACTTTTTGACTGATAGAAACGGCAGATCTTGTATTTTAATAAAAATTTGAGAGGTACATAGGCGCCGTGATATTTACACAGAACACACACGTAAATAACATATTAAAACAAAAATTATTTTCGCATAAATAATTCTTCTTTCACATGTAAATATTTCGAAACAAATTGTGTCAAATATTTCAATAAATTACCCTAACCCTTCGAACGTACTACGTTCTACGTACCTTAATATACGTGTTATCAAAATAAATACATAAATACCGTGTAAACAGAAATTCGAAACGCTATCGGGACGTTTCCCTTGTTCCTATGGGTTGTAACAACATGGCGTCTACTTCCTCTAGCAGAAATTAATGTCGTTCCCCATCATATTTGACAGTTTGGCCCAAGTAAGAAGCGAGACTTTTCGTAAATATTTACATCTTACTCATTACTAAACGGTTTAGTAACCACAAATTAAATCATAGCTAAATTGTAATTATTTACCTCTTCAGGTCGGCAAATAGTGATTCATTAATGGCTGAATCCTACAATTTCCAGACCGTTATTGGTTAAAATTAAAACTTTTGTATCTTTACTATTATTGAAGCAAAGACCTCGTAACATAGTAGACGCTCCCATGGAAGTAACTACCAAAATCAGTAGTAGTAGTAAAATTAGCTTATGAATCTATTTATATGCCCAGTTTGGCAATAAAAAATGCTACCATTGGTAAGCTGCATTATCCATTGATATCAGTTAGCGCATAATCATAGCATAATTAGTCTATAACGTTCCGACTGCTGGGCTACAGGCCTCCTCGCTTCGAGAGGGAGTGGGCCGTAATCCACCACGCGGGCCCAGTGCGGGTTGGGAAATGTCACATGTGTTTGAATTTTTGGTTCTAGGACATGCCGGTTTCCTCACGATGTTTTCCTTCACTGTTTTGAAAGCAGTGGTGATGAAATAATTTACACAAAGTTAAGCGCCTGTCAGGATTCGAACCTATGACCTACAACTGGTAAGTCGCGGCCGTTACCACTGGGCCACCGCTGATCTTCCGTTAGAGATTGCAATTAAAATATCTAGGTAGAAGATTATCACAGGAGCAATTCCCGTATTTTGAATAATGTTCGCATTCGCATCTCATTCATCTGTCAAAAATACAATCAATTTACCAACACTTTTGACAAATTTGATAGATTACGACTTGAATGTTCTGAACGTTTTTATTATTACACGACTGCTCAAAAACGAGTGTAATGTTTTCAGGGTTCATGTATACGTATGACGTATGTATTGAAGTTTCTTTATCCCACCATAACTTTGTAATGCCTGAACAGATTAGGATGTGTAGGGTATCGTTAGAATTCTTAGATTATCCGAGTGACATGCGGTTTTTTTTTTTAAATCAATTTGTCGATCGTAAATCTTCTTAATAAAATGTGTAAAACAATCTTCATTTATTACAATATGGGTATCAAATCAAAGGCCTTGATGAGCAAATTCCAAAACTATATAATTTATTTAAGTACGGGAATACATTCGAGTTTGCTAAATAAAAATAACAAAATACAGATTATATACATAAAGAAAGGGCTCATAGGGCGTCAAAAAACTCTTCCGCATCGCTGTCAGTGGGAAAAGTGCCCAAAAGGCTGGCAGCATTGCCACGTTGGATGGCAATGCTGATTCTTTGACCTAGAAATTGGCCAGCCCTCTGGTCACGTGAAGAGTCGACCAACCGCTTGGCGATGTCCCGAAATACTCGATGAGCACTTGGACCCCATGGCCCTAGTGTTTCAACCCCAAACGGCTCAAAAATATAGCTACCAATAAGGTTGTTATATTTGCGCCGTTTGAGGTTTTCTGCACCTGCAGCAGCCGCCCCAGCACAGCCCGCCGTGCTAGGAAGATGGGATGGCGCGAGGGTGTCGACACAGGTTGCATCCCACACCAAAGGCCTATTATATGTATTATATTTTTGGTAGATCTGTAAATAGCTTATAGTGTTAAATTTTTTTTATGTATGTATATATAAATAATAAAAAAAAAACTAAAAAAAAAAAAAAAAAAAAAAAAAGTACGGGAATTGGCTTTGGTAATGCGACGCAGTTATGACGCACAGTTCTTCTTGGCCCAACAGTTATTTAATCACGGTTCTGCCCATGGTCCTTGGGCGGCTTTAAAACTCTGTCACCAGGTTAGTCAGTAACAACACCAAAAGAAGAAGTTCTGCCCTTAATAACCAGAGAAAGAGAAGGTTGTTAAATCGTCAAGTGACTTCTCCCGCTCTGGACGAAGCGGAAGGGCGTGTCAGACTTCTACTGACTAAAACCCACCCGTGTTCCTTCAGTTGCCTGTTGCCAAGGGTCCCGGCATCCCTTTCGGACTTTCCCACAACCCTGGCAGGCATCGATCCTAGCGGACCTCGCCAATTGTGCTGACATCTCTTTGAAGCGCGCGTGGAACACAACGCGCCGTCGACCCGGGCCTGGTCCTTATCGGACGGCGAGCTACCCATTGCTCGCCGTCCGCATGCCCGCGCCTATGGTGGCCGGAAATCCGGGAAATAAATTCCCGGACCCTGACAAACCTTTTCTCACATCTTGGACCACAATAAAACGATCGAGCTGCACAAACAAACGACTACTGACCCCAATTAAACCACGATGACGCGTCATGACGGCACAAACACGTGCGTCACGGCACGTGTCGTTTAGGGGTTAACTCGTACAATTATGAATAATTGAGGGTTTCATTGAAATGGTCTGTGCTGGAGATGATTACATCAAAGTAATAATTGTAGCCCAATTAATTATCATACAGTGATTTCCTTGGATTAAAGATGGTTGTTTTTAAGTAAATTTTTCTTTTTATTTCATTTTCTCTTCCTTGCATTCCCATGTATGACTCGACATTTATACGTAGCTTTATTATTCTTGCAATTGGATGGTCTGTATTGATTTTTTATGTTAGGGTTCCGTACCCTCTCACCTAGAGGAGGCGTGTGTCCTAGCAGTGGAAACATTATAAGCTGATTATGTATGTATGTAACCGAAGGGTTCCAAACGGAACCTTCCCTCCGTCGGTCCCTCCAAAAAAAACCGAAAAAACACGTTTCTTATATGTATATATTATGAGTTTGAGTTAAGTGTTTTGTGTCATTGAAAACCAACTTCTAAAAACATCAACGAAGATTTACACCGGAGACTGATCACACACGAGAGAGGATGGGTTCCCCTCCGTGTTATATATAATAACCGACATCCACGCGGGCGAAGTCGCGGGCATCAGCTAATTTATAAGTAAGGAAGTAAGGATTGTTACTAAAAATGAATTGTTAAATTGTTATTGAAAACAATTCAATTTTAACCAACGAACCAATTAAAAATCAATTATTAAAATCAGCTTCCCAATGAACAAAACATGTTTACAAAAGAGTCGTGACCTGAAATTGTCATACGTTATTCAGTTAAGCCATGAAATATGCATGAGAATTGAATTAGCCGGTATAAGGCGCGGCGCAAATGATGGCTGTTTTACATTTTTATTACGACGACACTTTTCTTTTACATCACATTAAACACGCGTTAGCTATAACCGCATGATTACATTCGGCTTAACGGGAGGTTAACTGCGCGCTATTCGAGTCAGGCGATTATTGGATATCGTTGAGACAAAAGAAATAAAATGTTCCAAAATTAAATTGTAAAAGGCAAATGAATAAATCTCTTCAAAGCATTTATTTCAATTAAATTTTATAGGCTCCTTTGACTTGTCAAAAAGTTTGTCAGTTGTCAGGAAATTAGTTAAAAAGTTTTTGTAAGGCGAAATGGACGGGATACTCCGTGGTTACCTTACCTACTCCAGATATCAAGTACTTGGCCGTAATTTTCACACATCATGCTTTTTAACCGACTTCTTCAAAAAGGAGGAGGTTCTCAATTCGTCAGTTCGTTTTTTTTTTTGTGAATTTATGTTACGCGATTACTACGCCAATTATGAATCGATTTTGATGATTCTTTTTTTTTAATTCCATATAAATTTTATTAACTTTGCTTGCGTAGTTTTTGAGTTAGCTTCAATAATTACGTATTTTTCCCACTTAGTCTTGATACTTTATTTGACTCCGTCACTGTTATTTACATAGAAGGTAGTGGTATTCGAATTTGTGTGGGGTAGGTACCACAACTAACAAATAACGAAAATTGAAAAGCAAAGACACCGACTTCCGAAATTAAAGTTATTTTTCATATTTTTTTGTTTTTTTTTTTGAAGTCGGTTGATTTTGTTTTTGTAAAAAGTTATTATATCATTAGGATTAACTGCTGATGAAGTGTCAGTGGAAGAATGACCTACAGACTATCGCGCGGAAGCCCTGGATGAGACTCGCACATACCAGGGAAGCATGGCACAATAGGGAGTAAGCCTATACTCAGCAGGGTAGAACATGGTTGCCAATGATGATGATAGCATAATCAGCCATAATAGTTAATTGATTCAGGCGTGACTTTGCGGAAATTCATTATAAAATACAATAGACGTAGATATATTTAGTAACCTATTCCACTTAACTATTCTTCAAGAGTCATAAAAAACCCTGTAAGAAATCGACACGTGTTTCACCTCTCAACGAGGTATCCTCAGGATGACGATTGACCAATTGCAAACCAGAACACGACGTGTGCAATTGGTTAATCGTCAAATTTTTGGTTCCAGGACATGCCGGTTTCCTCACGATGTTTTCCTTCACCGTTTTGAGAGCAGTGGTGATGAAATAATTTACACAAAGTAAAGTGCCTGTCAGGGTTCGAACCCACGACCTACAACGCGTAAGTCGCGGCAGTTACCAATGGGCCACCACTGATGGACTGGAACATCAATGATTATGATGATATTCATTAACTTCTGATGAAGCAATAGGTATTATGCGCCTTGAAACAAATTAAAGTTATCGTTAAAATTCCTACAAAAAACACGCCAGTATTAAAAGTTTGATGACAAGACAACCTGGAGTCGTATTATGACGTATTAATGCCACCATTTTTCCAGTGTGAGTGAGGGACGGAGCTATACAAGGCCGATAGCACCATCCTTTTTTCGCAGTAGAATAATGATGGCATTAATACTTCATAATACGGCACCTGTATCTACAAATAAAAGCATTTGTTTGATAACTTTGATAAACAAGATAAATTAAATTTTAAAAAACCCCGACAAAAACAAAACAACTAATTAACGATTTTTTATTTAAAAAATTATAGCTAAGAACACTCTCGATCAAGTCACTGAAAAAATCAAAGTCGGTTCAGCCGTTTGGCAGCTACGATGGCGCAGACAGACACACAATACACACGTTAAACTTATAACACCCCTCTTTTTCCATCGGAGTTTAAAAATACACGTATTTTACCATCAAAGCACATCTATTTGATTGAGCTCTTATGAATATTCGCGTCTAACCGTGTGTGTACGAACATTTCGCTTTGCATTTTAATAAGTTATTAACAATTTTAAGGAAGTATTTATAGGATGTAACGAAGCTTCCGCCTTCAATATCTTAAATATTAAATTAACTGATGCGCACGACACAAATGTCACCTGTTTTGCATTTTTATTACAACGACACTTTCCTTTATCGTGAGATTAAACACGCGTGATGATTGGCTGCTTATTTTCAGAGTATTTTCTGCGTTAAAATAGGGCAAATGTTCTTGCTAAAATGTTAGCAACATTTTATAAGCATGCTAAGCTAACTTTAAAAGAAAAACCGACCAAGTGCGAGTCGGACTCGCGCACGAAGGGTTCCGTACCACTATCTATAAAAACGGCAAAAAAATCACGTTTGTTGTACGGGATCTCTCCCGCTCTTAAATATTTGTTTTATTTTAAATTTAATTATTTATTTTTAAAGTGACTAAATATATAAAAACGTTTTTTGTTGTCAAGTTTGTTGTATAGGAGCCCCGTATATTATTATTTTATTCTGTTTTTTAGTATTTGTTGTTATAGCGGCAACTGAAGTCCATCATCAGCGGAGTCTTAGTAATAGGGTCCCGTTTTACCCTTTGGGTACGGAACCTTAAAAAGTTAGTGCATTTTTTTTTTAAATCTAGAATTAAAAATACTGCGCTAAACTCGCGACAATCAAAGAAGCCCGTTTCGACAGCTATAAAAACACTCTGGGTAACAATGAAAAAAAAAAATTGTTTCTTACAAACTGATTCTCGAGACATATCGATTGAACATACTTAGAGAGTTTGTAATCGACGACTTATCTACATTGATTAAAACTGATTCTCAAGGCATAACGTTTTATTACATATACGAGAACGAATAAATAGATTCGTACTGTAACAAGGAGAATACTCATTGTTACTAAAACACTTACTCTAAAACCTCGCAATAAAATTAATCTTCATTCCTCAAACACGCCAATCCGATATATATCCTTTAACTTCGTCTATAGCTTCAAACCATGATAACAACGTGTTTCATTGTTATTGTATCCGTTAAGTACTACTTTGCTTTTTTATTTTATCTGTGGTCGGTGATCTGTGCTATCATTGGCCGGTTCATCATTGAGTTTTTGTTTGTTTTCGCTGTGGGTACTTGAGAAGGGAATGTTATTTTGATTGTGGTAGAGATGTGTGAGTTAAGGCTCTTACATACTGGGGCGATTCGTCGCGCGACGCGAATTTTAACAAAACAATTTCTCACCGCGAACAATGCGGCGGCGGCGGCGTCGCGTCGCGTGACGAATCGCCCCAGTATGTAAGAGCCTTTATAAAGACAACAATTTCATTACCTAACACATTTTATGGTTAACCGTAAATCAATAAATAAATCAATGTGTGTGTGTGGGTTTGGAACAGTAAACGCCATTGGAAAAAAACAAACATAAATATTAAAAAAATGTTTCCTTTTTCAATTTTGCAGATAATAAACACTGTGACTCCACTAATTATACTCCATTTGAAATAAGATTAGACATATAAATAAACCTTTTTTACAATTCGTTCAACCGATTTTGACTTCTATTGCGTGGGTGGTATGACAAATGGCAGCTGCAGTAGACAGTTGGTTTTGTGTAACCTTTTTTGCTTTTAATGCCATCCTTATGCCTACGGTATAGAAGTCAAAATCGGTTGAACGGACTGTAAAAAGGCTTGTTAAATGTCTAATCTTATTTCAAATACAGTATATGTACGCACTTACGCTACTGCTGGGGATTCACTTCTTCTTCCCAACTGAAGCACCAGGAAGCGATTAAGGGAGGGCTTTCAGTTCAAAAGTTTGGATTCTTTTATCATTTCTCATGCCAAATTACATTTAAACAAATAACTTGTATATACTTTTGGAATCACCTTTTAAACCCCTTTATTTTGATATCCCATTCTATAAGCTTGGAATGGTTTTTTTTTGTGTTTTTTGCGCGATTACTCCGCCCATTATAAATCGATTTTGATGATTCTTTTTTTGTTGGTAGGTCATGCTTCAGAGATGGTGCCTTATAAATTTTATTAACTTTGCTTGAGGATTTTTGAGTTCAATATTACGTATTTTTCCCACTTAGTGTATCTGGACGATGTTTTAAGTGACTCCGACACTGTTATTTACATAGCTGGTAGTGGTGTTCGAATTTGTGTGGAGTGGGCACCAAACTAAAAAGTGAAAAATAAAAACTTTTGACAAAAAAAAACAAAAAAGTGAAAAATAACTTTAATTTCGAAAGTCGTTGTCTTTGTTTTAGGGGTATGAGGAACAGGGTGTAAAGTTCACTCATCCACCATAGAAAAGGGAGGATCCTCCGACCAGACGGGTGTTGTTCTTGTATATATGTCCATTGCACGGTAAACTTTAATTGCGCGATGCAGGATTTACGTGACGTCAGGTGTTTATGTGACGTCAGGTCTTTTTAATGCGTAGTTCATATGTGGCGATGTAGGTACCGCCACATTTTTTAATTTTCGTTTTTTGCCAACGTTTTTATTTAAGAAAGACGAAGAAAAATAATAAATGTAAGTCGATATATCCACCACTACCACCACCATCTTACCACTGTTTGTCTCTGCATCACCCAAAGGTTGACTAGTAGAAAATGCCTAAGGCATTAAGTCCGCCTCGGTACAATTCTGTGCTTAAAGTATTACTTAAATAAATAAATAATATGTATATGGCGGCGTCAGCGAAGGCTGAGCGATAGTGCCGTCATCATCTCGATTCGGTGGTACGGACTCCATAGTGCAGGTTTACAATAAAACACGATGATACAACAAATCAGTTAGTATATCACTCTCAGAATAATTATCACAAAGTACAAATTGTACTAATGTTCACACACTACTTTCTACATTTGGGCAAACCGAAAGTTTCGCATAGGAGAAGTGGAGGTCTACATCAGTTGGTTGCCCTCACAACACGGACTCGTCACTCATCCACGTCTCTTATCACGACTCTGTCCACATGACGCCCCACTCTAGCGAGCACGTCATGGCGTTTACCCTCACCTTACTACCGCAATAATCAATTGAGAGACTATTATCGCTCAACTTTTATAATCTACGACATATGTATATACGTTCCTTTACAACTTTACCTACCAAAAAACATGTCAAAGCGTAAAGAAACGTAATTTCCTCCTAATAACGTGATACAGTACGCGACACGTTGTTGTATCGCATCACGGGTAGAACAAAGAGAATCAATTTTTCATTTTATTGCTTAAGCGTGACATATATGTTCCAACGAATGGCGTGTGGACTGGAAAATAGCGGAGAAAAGAGCAATTTCGTAATATCTTACACTCTTTGACTATCTAAATCTTTGCCGTTGGTATAGTAGCCATAACCAAGACTGCTGAGCTCCCAAAATGTATCCTCTTTTAAATATTTAGGAAAAATTGTAAAACATAACAACACTACTAGTAGTACTCGTAAAATACAATAGATGTACTCGTACATATATTTAGTAACCTATGCCGCTTAACTATTCCTCAAGAGTCATAAAAAATTATCCTTCTAACATCTTCCGACTCTTGATCGGGCTTCTGACGACCCGTTACGACTGTCAAAGATCTATGAATGACAGCCGGAACTAACAGCTTAACGTACTTTCCGAGGAATGGAAAAGTCTCGATTTGTAAAGATGGTCACCCATCCACGGACCAACCCCAGAAAACCTAGCTTAACCTGATGGATTGACCCGTGCGGCTGTTATTACTTAGCCAGGAGCTCCTCGTTGTTGCTGAAAAGTGGAAATTCACAATTAGGAAAAAGATAATAGCAAAACAGAGCATGATAAAAAGCTAATTTTAATCTTATTCATTGAAGTTTTTTCTTTTTCCATTATACAGGGTATAAAGGTAAACACCGTTGTCACTCAAACCATAGGTAGTTGAATTAAATATAAAAATAAATGACCGAGTAACAACAAAAAAAAAACGTTATTTTCATCAAAAGATTTTATAAAGTTTCTATCCGACACCGTGCTCGCTAGCGAAACAGCTGACTGACTGAGGGAGGGGTCACGCTCGCGGCCGGTCAGGTCACGTCCCGCGCCCCCCACCCGTGTTGAGACGCAAGTTCGTTGCCCTAGCGCATAGGGTGAAAGAGTGAAATACTCCAGTGATAAAATGTAATCAAAAAAAATTTAAAAAAAGTCGTAATTTTCCATTGATTTTACGTTCCATAAATGACACAAAACCACTGGTTTCAAGGATAACGGTGTTTATAATACCCTAACGCCCTTTTTTTTTTTGAGGCTGCGAAATCATCCTATGACTTCTCCCGCTCTGGGCGGAGCGGAAGGGCGTGTCAGACTTTTACTGACTAAAACCCACCCGTGTTCCTTCAGTTGCCTGTTGCCAAGGCCCCGGTATCCCTTTCGGACTTTCCCGCAACCCTGGCAGGCATCGGTCCTACCGGACCTCGTCAATTGTGCTGACATCTCTTTGAGGCGCGCGTGGAACACGACGCGCCATCGACCCGGGCCTGGTCCATAACGGACGGCGAGCTACCCATTGCTCGCCGTTCGCAAGCCCGCGTTCCCTAACACCCTGTAGTTTAGACTCCGTCTACTTCGTGGCCTCTAACAGTCTCTCATGTATTATGCATGCTTCTGTCTTTACGCTGAAGATCATACACTTTGACATTCACACTATATTTTATTTGATAACATATACGATACAATTCAATTTATTTGTAAGCAGCTGTCTGGTCCATTACCGAGAAAAAGATATATAAGCATATAAAA
Source organism: Lithophane leautieri (assembly GCA_949152455.1). Taxonomy (NCBI): domain Eukaryota; kingdom Metazoa; phylum Arthropoda; class Insecta; order Lepidoptera; family Noctuidae; genus Lithophane; species Lithophane leautieri. The sequence goes on along the minus strand of OX424462.1, from coordinate 4,373,819 downwards.
TAGTACTTATTGCTTTTTCAAATAGAGTATGCCTATACTTAGCTTTTATTGTTTATTATAATTAGAATATAAGTACGTAATACCTTTAAAAGTTAAATTACATTACTGTTTACCTATTATTACCTACTAGTTGCGCCCCGCGGTTTCACCCGCGTAAGTCTCGATCAATTCGCGTAAGTCTTGCCAAATTTCATCCAAATCCATTCAGCCGTTTTTGCGTGATTGAGTAACAAACATCCAAACACACAAACTTTTACATTTATAATATTACTAGCTTCGCCCCGCGGTTTCACCCGCGTAAGTCTCGATCCCGTGGGGATATCGGGATAAAAGTATCCTATGTGTTAATCCAGGTTATAAACTATCTGTTTGCCAAATTTCATCCAAATCCATTCAGCCGTTTTTGCGTGATTGAGTAACAAACATCCAAACACACAAACACACAATTATACAACAAACACACAAACTTTCACATTTATAATATTAGTAGGATTGTAATATTCGTATGCCGCTTTTAGCGGCGGATGTGTTCGGATCATAGCCTTATTATCCATCTTTGTACATACCATATCCTAGGAAGGATCTTCTCTCTCGAGGAGGTCTTTGTTTTTGTCTAAAAATTTGTTCAAGTTCAATTTTCATATTAATTACAGACACGATACAGAACTAATTGGTTTAATGTTGCTGGATACATGATGTAGCTACAATTAAGTACCCAATGTGCTATATCTTTTGTGGCTACACAAAATCAATCTGCCTAGACTTTTCATATTGGGGTCGGCTTCCAGTCTAACCGGATGAAGCTGAATACTAGTATTTTACATAGAGCGACTACCTATCTGACCTCCACAACCCAGTAACTGAGTAATACGATACTCCTTGGTACAGTTCGATTCAAATTTAATGGCGGCTCGGAACATGAGGCGAGTCGCTGCGCAGTAACAATTTCATGTGTCAGCGGGTGTGAGGGGTGGGGTACTGCGCAGTGAGAAGCTAACTTCCGAGCCGCCATTAAGTTTGAATCGAACTGTAAGACTGGTTGTCAGACTTACAGGCTTCTGACGACCCGTAACGACTGTCAAAGATCCACGAATGACAGCCAGGACCAACGGCACGGAGGAGTCTCGGTATGTAAAGATGGTGACCCATCCACGGACCAACCCCGGCAAGCATAGCTTAACCTGATCGATCGACCCGTGCGGCTGTTATTACTTAGCCACGAGCTCCTCGTTTTGTGGCTACACATTGATACAATATTATGGAACAAAAATTGTAGATTATTAAATGAATTCTTGTAGGTATACCTATACATTTTTTTGAGGTTGGTACACACGGCTACACATCAAGCTATACATTTCCAGTTTATACTGATCTCACACTGTATAGGATTTCCGTACAATGCGAGTTCAGCTTATACTGGAAATGTATAGCTTAATGTGTAGCCGTGTACTCTAGTTAGTGCACGTAGACGCAAGCGACGTGCTTGAGAAGCACGTGATTTGTTCATGCTTGTCAAGCAATTTTGACCGTCTAGGGACGCCATTAGGACTTTGCGACAGAATTCGGACGAATAGGGATTGCTATCCATGCCGAGACTGCAGCCCCTGGTTTTCTTTCCTACGTTTTACGAATGTACAGTCACGGACTTTAATTGATGAGCCACTTACAAACTTTTCAATTTTGCAGTTTCATACATTCACGAGATTACACGATTAAACACGAACTCAAATCGCATGCTCGTAAACAAGATGACAAATTACTAGTAATCGGAAATAATGACTCGATATTTCTGAAAACTTTACCGAAGACGTGACAGTTGAAATGTCGATGTCAGTGACGTTAATTTCGAATTTGTCGAAATGAGTAATTATAATTTCTCCGTAAGCTAACGTTACTATGGCTATGCCTTTTAGGAACATTGACTACACTCTACTACTTTGTGCCATTAATTGCTATATTAGACCTACAAGAATTATCATCGTGAATTGTGCTAAATACTCATTAATTTAGCTGATTAAAAATCTGCTGAACCAAGGTTAGCTAACTGTCTTACCTACTATTCTATACTTATATAATATTATAAAGAGGTCAAATTTGTTTGTTTGTTTGTTTGTATGTAATCTTCGGAACTACTAGTTGAATTTGAAAAATTCCTGCATGTATAGGATAGCCCAATTTTTGAGGAAGGTAATAAATAGGCTATTTATTATCACGCCTCGACCCTTAGGAGCCGAGCAAAAAGAAAAAAAGTCGGAAAGAACGCTAAGCGAAAACGAAGTAATAGCGCGGGCGATACGATGCGATGCGATGGACCAAAACTACAAGCGAACGAGGTCCTGAGCAGAAGCTAGTTCAAAATATACTAGAGTATATCTATCAACCGAGATTAGATTCATTAACAACAGAAAGGCAAATTAAGCTCAACCAAAAATAGGCAAATAAACCGAACAAATTAGAATTAAACCCAAAAACAATTCTACTCATTCATTTACTAAACAATTGCTAGAATACAACAACCTAACCTAATTACTCATTCAGAGCGCTACTGAATTCAGATTAAATGAGATTCAGACACGTGCGTGACCTAGGCGAATGATCTTCATTAGGTACGCAACTACGCACTGACTACGTGTAGATACATTTAATTATCTACAAACATGTACTGGGCAAAGACTGTCTGAAGTCTGAGGCAACGAGCATTGATCACCACGGTTCATCATTTTAGCTGAAAGACGTCCACCGCTGGACGTATGCCTCCCCTAAGCGTCGGACCTCGACTGGTCCGGCGCTTCTGTCATCCAGGAAGGAACCCATGGCCACAGCACGGTTCAGATAAAAAAAAAAAAACCAAGAGGAAATTTAAAAAATTATGAAGAAAATTCAAATTGGCTATAATGGAAGATGCTGGGTTCATATTAATGTGTCAACGTGTGTCGTGGCGTGCCAGAACGATACCAGCAACCCTTATTGCGGAATACATGATCAATCAGAAGTGGAATTGGTTCGAAACATACATCTAATCCATTGCTTCATAAGTTCGTAAGTTACGTTGTTGAGCAGATTTTTTTTCGAACTTATAAAGCAATGGATTAGACATTTGTTTCAAACCGATTCCAATTCTGACCGATCGTGCATTACGCAGTTAGGGTGCAGTTTTATTTACTTAGTACTAGCTGATGCCCGCGCCGTGGTTCTCGAGTAAGGTTTTAGTATATAATAAGTTATTATATACTTAAACCATACTCGAGAACCACTGTATCCATTGGTGAAAACAGCATGAAAATCGGTGCAGTAGTTTTTGAGTATATCTTGTACAGGACGACAGACAGACGCGGCGGAGGACTTTGGTGTAAGGATGGTCAGATTCTATTCCTGTGTTGCATTGTGTTGTGGCGGATTGTGCTAAATAATTATATGAAACTGATATCGTTCACGCGCGTCACGACACACCCCGACATAACAATGTGATGCCGACTTCATTTCTGGCTAGGATAAAAAAAAAAAACTAAAATGTTTGTTAAGTTACTTAAAAGTATTTAAGCGTGTTATTACATGGGTCCTGCCAAGGTACTTTATAAGATTCCATTTATTTTGCTCTTACCAAGTTGGAATAATTATGTTAAACAAATTGAGTGTTATAAGGTCAACATTAGTACTATAAAATCTCTCCCTTGGAACCTATTCTGACTTGGAATTTTCAACGATTTAAATATCTAGTGGAATCCATTTGAATAATCTGAAACGGTGAATTTATTTTCAAGTTAACATCATTAAAGTTGAAATGTCTGTAATAAAGTGTTGAAATTAATTGAGAATTTAACAATTTCAGATTTTTTGTTTTAACAAAAGACGGTTATTTCGATGTTTATTTGAAAACGTGTTTCAAAATTCAATTACAGAAATATAATCCTAACTTTATCCTTACTAATATTATAAATTCGAAAGTAACTCTGTCTGTCTGTCGGTCTGTATGTTGCCTTTTCACGCCTAAACCACTAAAAGGATTTCGAAAAAATTTGGCAAGGAGATAGATAGGGGAAAAATATAGGCTACCTCCTATCGACATACCGCGCGGGCGAAGCCGCGGGCGGAAGCTAGTTAATACTACAGGAAAAGTTTTTATCCACTGCGGAAATTTTGACATATTAACCTTAAACCAGTTTTATTAAACATAATTTTTTTATTTTGATGCGTCTTCATACAAAAAAATTAAAAAATCGTTAACGAAAGATGTTTATTTTAAAAGTGGTTGTATGGCTAACCGGCGCCGGCGGCGGCGCGCGGCGATGCGGAACGCGCGAAAGTACCTATCTATCAGCTGTGCGGTCGCTCGATTCGCCGGCGTAGGTATTTACGTGGGTTACTGGCCCTTGGATCTCGCTCAAAGAAATCAAAAATGCTTTCTTCGATTTCAATCGCCAGTCGGGGTCTGCCAGACCCTCGTGCATGATTCGGGGTTCTGAACTGTCCGTGATCAAGCAGCCTTTGAGTGGCCGCTAAAATGGTCCTTTCATTAGGGACCGCGGGGTTAAGGATTCCATGGGCTCACATTAGAGGTATGCTCTCCGTCGCATACATTCTGCGAGCTGCTCGCAAACTTTCACCACTCAGTACATACACTCGCACCATCTCGTAAAACTCGCGGTTACTGAAGTCCGACATCGTGACCGGTAGGTACAAGCACGACACACGTGCGGCGCGGCGCTTGCGCGGGAAAGCGATTAGACGCGACGTCACACGACAGCGCGTGCGATGAGCGAACTGTCGGCCACAGCGCCCGGCGCCGCCGTGCCGCCCGGGAGGGGGTTGCACCCCCGTGCAACACCGCCGCTAGTGCGCCGGCCGCCGCACGCGCCCATTGATATTATTACGAATAGTTGGTGTCCATATTTTGCTGATTTAAAGTAGGATAAAAAAACAAAAAAAAGTATTGAATAAATAATGGAAATGTGTTCTATTACTGATACTGAACCAACAAAAAAAATTTGCGCACTGGTCAAAAACTTTTCCTGTATAAATACGAAAGTGAGATTTTTTGTTACGCTTTCACGCTAAAACGGCTGAACAGAGTTGGATGAAATTTGGCACAGGGATAGACCTTGACCTGAAGAAGTACATAGGTTTTTTTTCATCCTGGCTTGCAGACGAAGTCGCGGGCAACAGCCATATTTAAATAAATAATTTAAACAAGTGCGAGTCGGACTCAAATCATGGAAAAAAAATCATGTCTGTTGTTTTATTTTAATTTAATTATTTATTTTTAAAGTGAATACATAACTAAATATTCTGTGAATATTTCAAGCGTCTACCTGTTGCCGTTATCAATATCGAGCAAAAATGAGCAAAAAAATCACGTTTGTTGTATAGGAGCCCCCTTAAATATTTATTTTATTCTTTTTTTTAGTATTTGTTGTTATAGCGGCAACAGAAGGGTCCCGTTTTACCCTTTGGGTACGGAACCCTGAAAATCCCCAATAATGAACTATTTATTTTTCTGTATTTTCTTGACAACACAATTGACCGAAAAAAGCTTTAGGTTTTAGGAACTTGAAAAAAACGAGAAATACAGATATTTCTCATATATCCAAAGGTGACTCCTCGCTCTTTTTTTTTTTTTTGAGTGTGTGAAATCCTCCAATGACTTCTCCCGCTCTGGGCGGAGCGGAAGGGCGTGTCAGACTTTTACTGACTAAAACCCACCCGTGTTCCTTCAGTTGCCTGTTGCCAAGGGTCCCAGTATCCCTTTCGGACTTTCCCGCAACCCTGGCAGGTGACTCCTCGCTCTGGGTTTAGCAAATAGTTATAATAACACATAAAATAACACCACGCCTGTATTCCCCGAAGGCTTAGGCAGAGGTGTATCTATATAGTACACCCACATCTCGCCAGTTATGTTTCAGTGCGTGAGTGTAAGTCATCACAAAGTGTAAAAATCTATGACATACAAATAATAAAATATACAACTAAATTAGCAACCAGTTTGATTTTGTCCATATCACAAACTTTCCGCTATACAACGTGTAAATGAATAAGCGCAAGACCTGAAAGTAGTTTGCTCAGAATCGGCTTCTGAATCGATTTCAGTCATTATTTTATATATGTTAATTTTTAATGAAAAAATCTTTTATTTAACTGAAATTAGAACCACTGCGTCATAACAAGGTAATAAGATATTTTATTTAAGGAAATTTAATCCTTATCTCAAAGGAATAAAGCCTATTTAAATGCATTACCAAATTTGTAATACGCTCATAGCTCTCCTATGTGTAGTGCGCGTTAAATAAAATAGTTAATTTAAGGTGTGGTTTAATTAAATTAAATTACAGATATTATTTTAGTCTTATAATTTAATATTCTAATTGGGGTGTATGAGCTCTTGCGTTTATTCCGTTACGCGTTGTATATTCCAGCATATATGCTATGCGCTTAGTTAAACTAAGCGTTTGGAGAGCAAACCCAACAATGCTCATCGAACGATCGATGCAATCGGCAATACGGCTAATGTGTTACTGAATAGGGTGGCTGTGGTTTTGGGATTTTAGAGTACTGCTGTTTGTATTGAAGCTTGTTAATTTGTTGCTGAAATCAGTTGATGAATTACTTTGATATAGGTTTTGTGTCACGCCAGGTTTAAATTATCTACAGCTGACGACCATTTGATTCCTCTGAACGACAGCCGTTTCATTATTCTGTTAAGAGGAAATAGGGTTGGTCTTTTTCTCCATACAAAAAGTCATAATTCGAGGTTCGGCTCTCGTCTATTTCCTCCTCCAACATAAAACCAATTTAAATGATATTTTATAAATTGAATAAGAAGGATATTTACTGTGCCCTATGTTTTTATTTTTTTATTTGTAGTGGGCAAATTTGTACAATAGGCATCTGATGACAGCGGTCTAAACAGGTAATTTTGAGCATTTTCTGAGGGTTCTAACAGTGCTTCTACAGATAATGTTTCATCAAAACGGAAAACATAGGGGCACAATAAATATCCTTTTTATTAAACATCTTTCAAATTGGTCCAATATTGGAGGCGGAAATAGACGACAGCCGAACTTTGAATTATGACTTTTTGTATGGAGAAAAAGACCGACCCTTTTTCCTCTTAAAATATCACCGTGATGGCTTAGGTGAAGTGAGCTGCCAATAGTGTCAATCTCTAGCATCAGGAGGAATGACAGATCGCATCAAGATCACTTCATATAAGCATTCATGGTGAGATTTTTATTACAGAACAGATAGGATCGGGCTATACTCCATTTGAAATAAAATTAGACATTTAAATAAATCTTTTTTACAGTCCATTCAACCGATTTTGACTTCTATTGCGTTTGTGGCATGACAAATGGCAGCTGCAGTAAACAGTTGGTATTGTGTAACCTTTTTTGCTTTTAATGCCATCCTTATGCCTACGGTATAGAAGTCAAAATCGGTTGAACGGACTGTAAAAAGGTTTGTTTAAATGCCTAATCTTATTTCAAATGGAGTATAAAAAAGTATGTTCGAAAGTAAGGTTTTGCAGAAAGAAGAAACATTTTCTTGTTGTCTGCTAAATGTTAATCGTTCAGAACGAGAATGTCCACACATAATGACGTCACCACAAAAATTCATAGTGTGTGACTAGTACAGTTCAGTGCAAACACACCAGTCATGTTGGACCGCACAATACTCGACGGTACTGCGCTTTGTGGCCTCGGAAGTCGAACTTGTTAACACAGAGATGGGCTGCTGTTTGTGCTCGGACGTGTACCTACATAATTATATATCTATTCTTATATAAAAATAGCTTTAGCTTAGGAGCTCGTGGCTACGTAATAACAGCCGCACGGGTCGATCCATCAGGTTAAGCTACGCTTGCCGGGGTTGGTCCGTGGATGGGTGACCATCTTTACGTACCGAGACTCCTCCGTGCCTCGGAAAGCACGTTAAGCCGTTGGTCCCGGAGGTCATTTGTGGATCTTTGACAGTCGTTACGGGTCGTCAGAAGCCCGAAAGTCTGACAACCAGTCTTACCAAGGGGTATCGTATTACCCAGTTACTGGGTTGTGGAGGTCAGATAGGCAGTCGCTCCATGTAAAATACTGGTATTCAGCTGCATCCGGTTAGACTGGAAGCCGACCCCAACATATTTGGGAAAAGGCTAGGCAGATGATGATATAAAAACAGCTTAAAATAATGTAAAAGGAGCCAAAACATCGATTTAAAGTATCACCACGCAACATTCAACTCTACATAACGTTTCACATTTTTTTAGGAATATTTAGAATTGGTGATTATCATATTAGAAAACACTCTGATTTAATTTCTTTTATAATTAAACTTGGAATCCGCCCCTGCTTCGCACGGTCACAGTTTATTTATACTATGTAAGTTTAATAATAACTAGATGACCCAGTGAACTTCGTACCACGTGAGACAATATTTTAACTTTTACAATTCTTCGGCGGCTGTTCTTTGGGTTTTTCCTGATTTTCTTTTTTCATAAACAACCCCAGTATTAAGGCAAATAAAACAAAAAAAAAAGGTATTCAAATCGGTCGAGTCATGTTCGAGTTTTTGCGAGACTAACGCATGGCAATTGATTTTTATATATAGATAGATGTAACCTACACATAAGCCTTCTGGAATAAATACTCTAAATGATGATGTAACCGCATCAAAATGCATTGCGTAGTTTAGAAGAACAATGCGGTCACACAGACTGACACGAAAAGTAACTTTAATTTATAATATGTATATTCGTAGATCTTTGGCAGTTACTGGTAGTTAGAAGCCCAAAAGTCTGACAAACAGTCTTGCCAAGGGGTATCGTGTTACCCAGTAACTGGGTTGTAGACTTGTAGAAGTCAGATAAGTAATCGCTTCATATAAAATTCAGCTGCATCCGGTTAGACTGGAAGCCGACCCCAACATAGTTGGGAAAAGGCTAGGCAGATTGATTTTGAATGCTAGAGAGAGCAAAAAATACAGTGAACATCAATGTAAAAAGAACAGTAAGTATGCTGTTATACCTACACTAATTTGTCTAAAACCTACCGACACAACTCATAAAACTGTCAGATCCATTATTTAACAACATACTCCCACTTTATGGAGCAGCTAAAAGCTGTTCCTCGGTTCCATCATTATTTCCAGTGATTATTGTTAAAATTCTCCCCTCCAGTTACCCCCCACTACAGAATATAGTCGTAAACCGCTTTTACGCTCGATATAAAGACCGTTTTGTACGACAAAGTATGAAACATTGTGCGTTCTAACAGGGCTGGATTGAAAGGGAAAATGTCAAAAGGTGAAAAGGTATTCTTGATAACCTTCCAGTCGATATAAACAGTTGTATCACAAAAACCTCTTTTAAAAATGAAATACTTAAGTACCCCTTTTAATGTGTTTTGTTCAAAGTCTCACTGAAGAAAATATTAAAAAATTTGAATGTCTGTTTCAGTTTCATGGAATTATGAATAGTTTAGCGTACCTAGGGTGAAGAAAAAGTGTTATAATTATGTTTACATGTACTAAAACAGAAGCTACGTGTGCTAACTGATTTGCAGTTTGGCAAAGGTTGTAAAAAAAAATGTGTTTCTGTAACTTTAACACATTTTTTTTTCCTTTTTATGGCAAGTAGCCACATCGTTCCAAATCAAGGGCTACCATTTTCACCAGCCAGTATTTCAGCATGAGCTTCACCCGTTACACATAAGTTTAGAGTCCATGTTCTAGTAAAGATATTAGCCGGTCTACAAGTTTGTAGCAGGGATATATGGCCGTAAGATAGCTTACATTATTGTCATATTTGTCACTCGTGGAGACTCCTATAAGTACTTACTCCAAAAACCTGATGATGAGTGAAAGATAAACAAAGCAAACCTTTCCGAAATCAGCTGTTTATGTAGCTTTCGATTCGTCGACCGCCAACAGTGTGACACTCAGAAGTTAAAATGTAGTATAGTTGTCGTCACGTAAAAAGAACGCTGAGCGAAAGTGCAAAGGATTGTTTGGCTATTGTTTAATAACATAAGTGTAACTGTTTTATTGTAAAATCAAAATAAGTACTCTAGTAGCTACTTAATACTTTGGAATAGGCTCGAATCTGGACAGGACCAGTAAAGAGTGCTAAATTATAAAACAAGCTTAGATAATACCCAATCGAATCCGTCCCTGTATTTTATCACGTACACAGGTTTACTGCCCATCTGTATAGATACAGATTATAAAATGTTTAACATCTTTGATGTGATATACCATAAACATTTGTACTTTTGGGACTGTAAACTTTTTTGGGAGTTCATTTTAATGTAAGTACTTCACTCTTTTACATTTTAGTGTAATTTTTTAAAGACCTTTTAAGATATTATGTCCTACAGTTTCCTCGAGTTTTGTGAGATTTCTTTTTAGGGTTTGTCTGTCTGTCTATCTCCCCGTCTGTCCGCGGCTTAGCTCAGAGACTGTTGGTACTAGAAAGCTATTGGTATGGGTATACATATAAATCACGCCGACAAAGTGTTAAAAGAAAATTTAAAAAATATTCTTTTTAGGGTACCTAACTCCCCTACACGTAAAGTGAGGGTTTTTTCTCGTCATTCCCGTGATTTGGGTTTGGAATGGTCGTTAAAAAATAATGTGAGCTTGTGAAAACCATTTTTGGATTCAGGGGTCCGTTAGCGTAATATTAAGCTTTAAAGTGCTAATTTTCGTTAGAGTCTTTGTTCAATTGTCCCCCAGCTAAATGGTTGGTTTTGGGTATATCAAAACTATGCGGCAGTATAAAGAAATTAAAAAGAAAACTATCACCGCTACGTAGGCTCCACAAGTTACCGAGTAATAATCGACCAACATGCAGTTGCAAAAACAAGTTTTTCAACCAGAATGTTAAGTTTGTTGGATAAATTCATCCCAACTACGGAACCCTTCATTGTGCGTGGTTCGACACGCACTTGGCCGGTTTTTTATTTTATATACGAAGCAGTAGGATTTATTTTCCTCATCTTCTATGAGTATTTAACCTCTTTCCCCCTTGTATCCGCCAACACCCGATTACATGGATTTTCCATAGAAAACCTTGATTTATAACAAAAATAAGCCCCTCATCATCTGCCTCGCCTTTTCCCAACTATGTTGGAGTCTGCTTCTATTCTAACCGGATACAGCTGAATACCAGTATTTTACATGGAGCGACTGCCTATCTGACCGCCACAACCCAGAAACTGGGTAATACGATACCCCTTGGCAAGACTGGTTGTCAGACTTTCGGGCTTCTGACGACCCGTAACGACTGTCAAAGATGCACAAATGACCTCCGGGACCAACGGCTTAACGTGCATTCCGAGCCACGGAGGAGTCTCGGTATGTAAAGATGGTCACCCATCGACGGACTAACCCCGGCAAGCGTAGCTTAACCTGTTGGAGCGACCCGTGCGGCTGTTATTACTTAGCCACGAGCTCCACAAAACTAAGGCCCTATACAATGTTATTATTCCGGATGTTTTTCAGGGTGATGTATACTTTAATTAAAAAAAAAAAAAAAAAAAAAAAAATTCACAAATATATGACCTTAACAATAAATTTGGGGTGTAACTCACAATTTAAAAAAAATCTAGTTTATAATTGATTGATTTTGGGCTGGCCATGACTATCGGAGGACCGATGGTCGGTGGAGCAGACAAGTCCAGCATTGCTGTTCTGTAACCATCTCACCGTGAAAACTTAGGTGAAGTGAGCGTGGAGTGAGCTGTTATTGTCATCGTTACCTACTGATGCTAAGGCAGTGACAGTTCACTGCATGCTCACTTCACCTAAGTTTCCTCGGTGAGATTTTTACAGAATAGCACAACTGGAGTCGAGGCCGCATATCGGTAAGCGTAGTGTGGGACGCCACCAGCTAGATGGACCGACGACCTTAAAAAGGTAGCTAGGACAAAAAGCGGAAAGCTGAGGACAGGGTGTTGTTGCGCAGCCTAGGAGAGGTATATGTCCAGCAGTGGACTTCGATAGAATGAGTAGAAGACTTATAATTTGTTGTTTTCCATAGAGAACCCTAAAAAACTCTTATAGAGTTTCATTTGTTTCACTCACTCAATATTGACTTTATTAATTTTAAAGTAGGTAAATAAAAGACGTGAAGTTCATCTCGCCTGCCAACTGCCGTTAATGAATCTGTTTGATGACTCTTAAGCCTCTTACTTCAGTAATAATATCATTAACATCGTTATTAGGTATTCATACCTACAGAGTGTTTTTAAGGGGGCTCTTAAGAGGTAATTGGACTCATCATTATGAACAATTTTCACTATAAGACCAACACTGGAATTGCGAAAAAATAATCAGCTGTTCCCTACATTTTGACGAGATATGCGAACATAAATGTAGGTAACGGCGGTTTTTTTTTCCACGGCGCGGTGCCAGCGGCTTGTGTCATCAGAGACCTGCCTTCGCGCAGGAGATATTATAGTGTACAAGTGTGTGCGCAGACACAGGTGCACTCTCTCTTCCCTCACTCTCATACTCTGATGGGACGGCAATCCGACACAACCGGAGAGAGATTGGGCGCAGAACCAACAGCTTAACGTACTTTATTCATACATAGGCAGGTTCCGGACTATTCTCTCTAAAAGGGTTGGTAATTATTTATTAATATGGGAAGGTTCTATTATTATTATGAGTGGTTTAACTTTATATGCGTCGTCAAAGTTTGGTAATCCTTACTAATATTATAAATGCGAAATTAACTCTGTCTGACGGTCTGTCTGTCTGTCTGTCGCGCTTTCACGCCAAAACTACTGACCGATTTAAATTAAATTTGGTATACAGATAGTCTAGAGCCTGAGAAAGGACATAGGCATACTTTTTATCGACATACCACGCGGGCAAAGCCGCGGGCGGAAGCTAGTAATAAATAATTGTTTCTGGAAATATGTAGAACATTTTAAGTCCGTAATTTATTTATAATATTAAAAATCTGCTATCTAATTGCCCAACACAGTTTCGGTAAACGATTAAGACTAATCTGTTTCATTTGACAGTCCAACAACATTCATTGCGTAAATACGCAGCACACTTTTTATTTGAACAGATATTTTTTTCGTACATCATATGCTATAGATTTGCAATCCCTTTCAAAATGATTCAGATTGTGATTGATCGTATAAGTATTACGCAATTAGGGTGCTGGGGTGTGTTGACATAGCAAGGTCAGCAAAGGTAAAAAAAATAAATTAAAAGTATTTAGGTACTTAATTTAAAAGATGTTTAGGGAACCGACGAGTGGGGTAGGGTAACCCAAACGCGGTTCACTCCAGTATAAGCTTTTGTATTTCTTTTCACAGAGCACTATATAATACTGTCTCTTTTACAGACTACTAGAAGTTAACGTTATTTCTTGTAGGTACCCAATTTTTATCTGTCAAACTTTTCTATTACTGACAGCGCGTGATTCCGTTCGGAAACACTACAGATAGATCTAAGCTGTAATTTTAAGATACATTTCCTGTCCAAAACACAAGTCAATGTTTTTTTTTTTAAACATTCTAATAACAGCTCTCTAAGAAACATTAGCTTTTCTTCACTGTTTCTCATTACCTTCACAATGAACAGCACGATATCTCGTACACATGTAATCTTTTAAATCATTCATACTTCCATTCAAAACAACCATAAACCAAAGACATTAAATATAACAGCGCACGGTTCGGGGCTGGCCACAAAAACTCGTAATCCTGATACAATATGTATGGCCACAAACCATAACCTTTTACTCTGGCATGGCTGTGAATAAATAAAACTGTTTAATTTTTCAAGGCGACGTGAGTTAAGGGGTGGTTTGAGATGGCAGTAAAGTACACATCTGCCGAAAGACGGCCAATATGTTGCCACACTACACACATATATATAAATATCCTCCCAACCAAGTTTCGGTCATAGCGGCTATAACAGAGACTAGACAAGTACGCAGGAGATTAGTGCGCTAACGCATTGGGACGCCATGGTGACGTCGTCGCCGGGTACGTATCCAAACAATTCGTATTGAAATGTATGACAGCTAACTCACTTGGCTACGGTCTGGCGACGTCGCCAAATTGGAAGTGTGGCAACGACCGACCGGCCTCTACGTGGAGACTGTTTACTCTGGCAACAGGGCTACGCGTAGCCATGTCGCCAGTATTTTGTATACAAGAAAGTTACGCCTCTCTAACTCAGTGGCTAACAAGAATGACAGCCGGGACTAACGGCTTAACGTGCTTTCCGAGGCACGGAAGGGTCTCGGTATGTAATGATGGTCACCCATCTACGAACCGGCCGCGGCAAGCGTAGCTTAACCTGACCGATCGACTTGTGCGGCTGCTACAACATAGCAAGGAGCCCCTCATTTACATTATTTTTGTTTTTTAAATATGGCTTGTTATTCACACAACCTGTATACACCCTAACGTATCTTACGCATATAAACAGGGTTTAATGTTTTATCTAAACGAGGGGTAACACCTAATATGATTTACTCTCGGATATCATTTTATATTCGCAGCCAGAGCAAATATTATGGAATAAAAATTGCGTATGTTACGTAATTTTTATTCCATAATATTTGCTCTTGCGCTTTATTGCTAAACGAAGATTAAATTGCGTCTGAACATAGAATTTATTTTTGTAATATACAGGATGTTAACTTTTAATTGTTGATCAAAGTTAACTTATATATTGCGTACTTAAATATATTATATTTATATAATTGTTGTTAATTTTGTCATTTTCGTATTATTTTGTGAATTCCTAAACAAAAGTGCGTTCATTTTTTTCCCTGTTGTTTACTTTGTTTAATCATGTTATAACACTTACATAGATAATATAAACATAATACAACTAACTATTTACATTATATGCTAAATTAAATCACTGATTAAAACTAATTAAGTATACAAATAAAATTACATAATAATTATACATTTTGTTACATTTTTATAGTATTACTAGCTGATGCCCGCGACTTCGCCCGTGTGTATGTCGGTTATTATATACTAAAACCTTACTCGAGAACGACTCTATCCATTGGTGAAAACAGCATGAAAATTGGTTCAGAAGTTTTTGAGTTTATCGCGTACGGGACGACAGACAGACGCGGCGGAGGACTTTGTTTTATAACATGTAAGGATTATATTTACAGTGTTTTGATTCTTACTGAACCTAACAAAAACATTAGATGATTTACTTAACCCTGAACTACAAACTTTTTTTTTTTTTTCAATTGCTCTTTAATTTATTGTGACATCACATAGTCATACTTTAAAATCGGTGTAAACACTATTAAATTTTTCTGAAAAAAAAAAAGGATTTTGTCTAATGATCGTTACTATACCACAAATACCAAATATTAGGTTACCTAGACTTATTGTTCCAGCATACCCAGAGTTTCAGCGGCTCTTTTGAACGTAACAAATGAAGCCATCCATTCGGGAGCCGGGAACAACTATAATATTGCAAAACATATTTTCTGCGTCTAGCCTGAAGTTGAAATATAAAAGCCATCATTCCGTGTTGATGACAAGTAAAACAAAAGTGTTGCAGAACATTTTGTTGTAACATATATGATGATATGGTGTTGCTGAGCCCATCGATCGGTGCGTTACGTAAACTTCTGCGCTTATGTGAGTCATATGCGGAGGCCCATGGGCTCAAGTACAATGCTAAGAAGAGTGAATTTATGATGTTTAAAGCCGGTACCAATTGCTACTCATCTGTACCTCCTGTCACTCTTTGCGGCATTCCTTTAAATAGGGTGAAGCATTTTAAGTATTTGGGCCACTGGGTCTCTGATGACCTCTGTGACAATCAGGATATTGAGAGGGAGCGCAGGGCGCTGTCTCTCTGGTGTAATATGTTGGCTCGCAGGTTCGCACGTTGTACTAGACCAGTAAAGGTGATTTTATTTAAGGCATATTGTCAGTCGTTTTACACGTGTAGCCTGTGGGCCGACTTTACGCAGCGGGCGTACAGCGCACTGCGCGTGCAGTATAACAATGCTTTCAGGATGCTGTTAGGGTTTCCGCGGTGTTGTGGTGCCTCGAGTATGTTTGCTGAGGCGCGTACTGATGATTTTTTCGCGATCATAAGGAAACGGAGCGCTTCGCTACTAAGTCGTCTACAAAACAGCTCGAACAGCTTCCTGAAGGTATTGTCCGAGCGGTGGGATCTACCCCTTTTGCAGAGGTGGATGTAACTTCATAGTAGCGCATCCCCTCGTATGATGTAATAATTTTGTGTGTTGTTTTATTTTTATTGAATTCATTTTGGTTGACATGTGTAATGAAATTTAATGTAATGGACCTTGTCTGAAATAAATAAATCTTATCTTTTCTTATCTTATATGTAAAGTAAGGCAGTTTGGTTGTGACAGGCAGAAAGGAAACCTTTGAAATGTTTGTCTTTCTAAACTTTATCTCGATGACTATAATTATAACGCACGTTTTGTTTGTTTTTGCCAAAAAAAACATAACATAACATCAAGTCTGTATTCCCCGAAAGGTTACACAGAGGTGAAGTGCCTGAAGTACTGAACACGTGACACATTTCATGTAATGGAGGGCGAGCCTATTATCTACTATCAGGGCACAAATCTAGAATCCGGGCTGCTACTGAGAAATTCCAGATGGAAAACCCCTGTAATACTTTGCCGGACCCGGGAATTGAACCCAAGACTACATGCTCAGAAGTAGCGCTTGCGACCACAAGATCACCGAGGCATTATAAAGATCATTAAAAATTTTACATATTGCCGTAACGTAACATTGAATGTTAATTGTTGATTATGGAGATATTAAGTGTCATTGTTTTTGCCGTTAAAATGCAAAGTAAAAAATATATAAAGTAGCTACTAAAAGTATGATTCCAAACAACGCCGCACGCTGCATTGGTGCGCGTCAGTGCAGCCTGCCACGTGTGGCGCGACTTGTCGCGCGACACGACGCTGGTGTATTGTTCTACATTGAAGTTTCTTAGAAATTGTTTTGGTTAAAGTCGCGCCAGTATGTAAGAGCCTTCCAAGCATCGCAGCGCGGCACTGCTGTCCGTGGTTTACTTCTCAACAGTTGCCAACGTGTCGCGTTATAACGTCAACGTATATTATGCAAGGGCTGTTCTACAACTATCAGAAACTTGATATTACAACTTTTACCTTTCTTTTAAGTCACACAAAAAACTTGCTAGACTATCAAAACATCAACTTAAATTGTAAAGACTGGAAAAAATATCAATTTTCACAGAAAAAACATTTCACAGACTTAAAAAAAAATCCTCAAATTATTTGAAAAAACACAGCAACAAAAAACATTACCCTCCTTCTGGGGAATTCGGGTAAATAGCTGCTGCCCACCTCTCGATAAAATTGTGTTCTCGTAAAGAATCGATTAATAACGTCGCCGGGGTCGCGGTGAGGGATGAAACGTCAACTTGATTACAATAGGGCATTATTTAACAAGCCGTAAATAGTGGGGACATACGGGAGAGAATTGTCTGCTGCGGTTATTGGAACATGGTTTTGAGAGTGGTAATCAGCGCCTGACGTAAATAGACGTAATTTTAGTAGGCAAATTTTTAATCACGTCTTAACTTTTAATTAACCCTTTGTACGCCAAGGACGCTTACGTAGTGCGTAGTGACAGGCGCTGATTAATTTGACAGGACTAAACTAAAATGTATCTTCTGTCCTTTTCTTAATGAAATAGAAAGAAAAAAATGCTCTGAACTTAAATTCTGCCGATTCCGACAATAATAACGCCGATTCTGTTGTTCACAAACTAAACTAAATTTAAGTTTAGTTTGTGAACAACAGAACGGCACCAATGGCAGCTGGAAATTCAGGAAATGAACTGCTTTCAGAGGGATTGCTAATGTGGCCGTTTTAGGCCCCCTGGTCATACACGAAAACTGATCGCGAGTACTACGCACCTGAACTTTCTGAGGAACATCACCAATAGGTACACTAAAATGAACTGCTTTTAAAGGAATTGCTAATGTGGCCATTTTAGGCCCGTTGGTCATACACGCACACCGATCGCGAGTACTACGCACCTGAACTTTCTGAAAAACATCACCAATAGGTTACAGCTAAAAACGCTACGGTTGTAGTTCAAGTCTACATCCAAATGTTTCCAATTCTTCAAGCTCCCCAGCGTGGTATTCTTGTGATTTTACGACGCCATTCAGCACTTTCTCAACTCAATTATTCTTTGTCTGATATTCTTTGATGCAACTGATTTTATTAGTGTCTTTAAATTGTCTTTCTTTTAGATAGAACTTTGAAAATATGAAAACGAATTGAAGTTTCCTTCGTGATAATAACAGGGTTAACTGGTTTTACTGTCGTTCGGAGGAGCTCGCGGCTAAAGTAATAACAGCCGCACGGGTCGATCCATCAGGTTAAGCTAAGCTTGCCAGGGTTGGTCCGTGGATTGGTGACCATCTTTACATAATTATCGGGACTCCTCCGAAACGATTACAACGGCCTCTTAAGAGATTTCGTGTATGAATAGATACATCTTAAAATCTACAAATTATAGTGGCGCGTGGCTAAAATCAGAACTAACGCCGCAATATTGTTTTTTCAATAAAACTTCTGTGATTCACAAAGATGTAAACCATCAGCGCACTCTGTGCAATGTCAGTCAATGGTAAAAAGATCTTTGTCGCACTGTAGGTAAATAATTGGTTACTGCATCTGATTGTAGGTTTTATCATGAACAGGTAATCGCATAGCTGGATATTATTGTACTTATGATTTAACTAAGAATCAAATTATGTTCCAAATACAAAAAATACGTTAGATTACGACTGCCTCGTTGGTCTAGTGGTGGCAAGTGTTACTGCTGAGCATAAGGTCCTGGGTTCGATTCCCGGGCCGGGCAAAGCGATACTGGGTTTTCCATCTGGAATTTCTCAGTAGCAGCCCGGGGTCTGGATTTCTGCCCGATAGATGGCAATAGGCTCGCCCCCTTTTACATGGGACTTGAACATAACTGGCGAATATGTGGGTGTACTAGATACACCTCTGTCTAACCCTTCGGGGAATACAGGCGTGATGTTATATTTCGTTAGATCTTCGTTAGATCTTCGTTAGATCTTCGTTAGATCTTCGTTAGATCTTCTTTAGATCTTCGTTAGATCTTCGTTAGATCTTCGTTAGATCTTCGTTAGATCTTCGTTAGATCTTCGTTAGATCTTCGTTAGATCTTCGTTAGATCTTCGTTAGATCTTCGTTAGATCTTCGTTAGATCTTCGTTAGATCTTCGTTAGATCTTCGTTAGATCTTCGTTAGATCTTCTTTAGATCTTCTTTAGATCTTCGTTAGATCTTCGTTAGATCTTCGTTAGATCTTCGTTAGATCTTCGTTAGATCTTCGTTGGATCTTCGTTAGATCTATTTTTGAATGAAGTGATCGTCCACACCTAAAAAAATGCTATTCAAAAATCGTCGTTATTGAGGCTTATTACTGATCCCGCTCGACATAGATCCGTCACGCTTAACGAGTATCCATCCAATAATGCGCGGATTACGTCAAAGTTATCTGTTATTACGGAATTTTTTCCTTAGCAAGTGATATGAGAGTTCGATTCGAGCTTTTGAAGATATCGAGTGTCTAGGGAATTATTTCGAGATAGGATTTTCTGTAATATACTTTTCATGTTTGTTGAGCGTGATGTTATTACTTTTTAGAAAGATATTTTTGTTGTTCTTTCTTCATGTTATATTGTAAGAAACCTTTATTAAGTTATTGATCGACATCACCGATGGAAGAGAGCCCTGCCTTAGTAACAGACCGATGTTTTACTGAAATAGACAGATAGATAGAATACTAGATAGTTAATTGATTCAGGCGTGACTTTGCGGAAATCCATTATAAAATACAATAGACGTAGATTATTAACCTATTCCGCTTAACTATTCCTCAAGAGTCAAAAAACCCTGTAAGAAATCGACACGTGTTTCACCTCTCAACGAGACATTCTCAGGATGACGATTGACCAATTGCAAACCAGAGCAAAATCAAAATCAAAATCAAAATCAAAATATTTTATATCACATAAGCCTACATGGGCACTTATGAAACGTCAGAAGCTAGGTGCACGGTTCCAATTGGTCGTTTCCTATGGAGAAGAGCCGGCAAGAAACTCCATGGTTACTCTTTTAAAAGATAATTGGCTTTTACAATATTTTCGAATTACAGTGTTAATAGTTATGGGAGGACAGTGTAGGCCTGCCTTTCAAAGAGTTTCATGTAGGTAGTTAAAAGAAACTGAAATTGTTCCATAAAAAAAGAAATTGTTCCATAAGAGCACGAAGTATTGCCACACCGAGCGCTGGACGCAGAGTGCGAGAGAGTGTGAGTGAGTTTCTCTGCGTCCAACGCTCGGTTTAAATATATCTACGTTTATTTTATTAGATAGAACACTCTTTATTATGTACAACATAAAAATAACAGACATATTTTTATTTTTTTTACATTTGGTGACAAAATTGGCGGTCTTATCGCTAAAAGCGATCTTTTACAGACAATCTTTGGTTGGATTTAAGGAAGAAGGAGATACAATACTGCAGGTCGTCAGTGGTGTACCGTTGACATATACAATAAATAAATACACATATATAGCATATCTTTATCTGACCAAGATTATGTCTGGACTTTAAAAGAGACTGTGTGACCTCTGAGTTTGTTTCGGCCTTTCTTCTCAGAGTAGTCAAATAGGAAACGCCGACCACATCTAGTTTTAAAAATGTGATTGACGTGTAAAAGTGTTTGTACAAACCTACTTACAGAAATAAATCATTTATTTATCTATATAAATATACAATATAGAAAAGTTGTGGTAAGCTTTACTTACCAGCCCCAAACCTAGCCAGGGAAAATTTTAATATGTAGGTAATTAGTTGTAAAACTGGGCAAGTACGAGTCGTTCCGTACCGTAGAAAAACGCCGAAAAAAAACACGTTTATTTTATGGCACAATCAGCCTATAACGTTCCCATTATTAGGACACAGTCCTCCTCTGTGAGAGGGAGTGGGCCGTAATCCACCGCGCGGGTCCAGGGTGGGTTGGTAGATGTCACATGTCTTCAAATTTTTGGTTTTAGGACATGCCGGTTTCCTCACGATGTTTTCCTTCACCGTTTTGAGAGCAGTGGTGATGAAATTATTTACACAAAGTAAAGCGCCTGGCAGGGTTAAGGGAAGGGGGGGTAGGGGTTTATTGTATGGGGGCAGTCTTGCATGTAAACATATCTTCCTACTTATAATCAAATCTAGATTGAAATCGAGATCCATTCTAATGCTTCGTTCTAGAATACGGACATTTAAGATTTTTTCCTTCATGCCTTGACAGTAGCAATTCTATCATAAGTATTCGTTTTATCAAAAAGACATGATGAAGCAGTTACTTCAGCCAGGTGAACACTTTTAAGGTTTTCTTAATTTTCCGGAATGAAAAGTACCCCGTGTAATAATTAAGAGATTATTGTCATACCAAAAAAAAATTACTCACTAAGAAAAATAATTAAAAACCTACTATACATTTCTTTCGCTATCTGATCATGGGATTGTATTCTGTACACAATCGTAAATTTTCATCGTTCAAATTCTCGTGCGCCATAATTTTCACTGCAGGAAGACTGCCCCCATAAAAAGGTAATATCGAACGTTTCTAATAGAATGTTCCACATTTATGGGACAATAAAGGTAAAATCGCGGTTGCAATTCGCAGTATGGTGTTATTAGCACACAAAATTGATACTGCTGATCGAAAATATTGGTCATGGTCGCGGCTTTCCGTACCAAATAATTTTTTTATGACCTACACACATAGGTGACATTTGGATCTGTAAACGCGACCTCCACCAATGGAGAAATCCCAGTGTAAGTCAACGTTTTTAGTTTAAAAAATAATAATAATATGAATTCATAAATAATAATAATTGTTTATATAATAAACAAATTTTCTTTCTTTTATTATTGTTTTTTGTAATTAAAAAAAAGAAAAGATTAAAGAACATGACATAAAGTATTCAATTACAAATTAGCGAAAAGCCTCGTTGATAATCTTAGGTTCGATTTTTAATGAGATAGATACAATTATTCATTTCAGTCACGAATTCGTAAAATAACGAGTGATTACGCAAATAAATACCGACCAACCTTTAAAAACTCTCCTAAAATAAAATTTCCTCTCACGGTCACCAAACACCGGGATTATTAATCAAATTTCTATGCGATGACGAAGATTAAAGAAATTTTAACGTTACAAAGGAAATTTCACCTTTTTATAACGGCTGATACCTGTTTGATTAACGTTTTTTACGGTAGGGCCAAGTAATTAAAATCTTTTGGATTTTTGGGGATGGTATTAATGTAGATTTTTATTATGCTTAATGAAAATTAATGTTTTTATGTGTTTGGTTTTTCAGGATCATAAGCTCTGTACCCGGGTTACAATATAGTTTGTACCTTGTTAAAGTAATTAATGCAACATTGTTCTTAAATATTTTTATTGGCAACATTATAATAATGTCATATGTCAATGTCAAATATCAAACGACTTGTGTCAAATCTTTTCCTCCTTCGTAGTATAAAAATGTACTCTTTGTTCGTAGTCGTTACAATTTTCCACTCCGTTGTTATAGTAAGCAACCCGTTACCTAAACCCATCACAAATCTCATACCTACCTTACATGTTTAATTTCAATAAAGTCAGTAGGAAAACAGTTCTTTTTTTAAATCGACGTCACTTTTATCCCGTACGTCGAGTGGAAAACGTTTGTGCTGCTTGTCAAAGGATCCAATTCTGACTGCAAACTTGGGACCAGGGAAGCATCGACGTGCGTATTTATGCTGAACTGGGACTATTTGGCACAGCCGTGAGGCACACAATACTGTTATATAACTTGTGTGTATATTGTGTCCCTTGACCTGGGTGAAATAAATATCTTTTCTTTCTTTTATTTTATTTTGATAGGACCAATCTACACTAATCTATCCTTACATATTATAAAACAAAGTCCTCCGCCGCGTCTGTCTGTCGTCCTGTACGCGATAACACCGATTTTCATGCTGTTTTCACCAATGGATAGAGTGGTTCTCGAGTAAGTTTTGTATATAATAGCCGACACACACGCGGGCGAAGTCGCGGGCATCAGCATACATATAAATTAAAGTCACTTTTCGTGTTTGTCTGTATGTCCGCGTTGTTCTTCTAAACCACGCAACAGATTTTGATGAGGATTTCACCATAACGATGTTTTTTCCAGTCGTAAAAACCGTGCGAAACATAAGCGGTTCGCTAGTAATATTATAAAGAGATTTGCATTTTTGTTTGTAATGAATAAACTCAAAAACGACTGTAACGATTTTAAAAATTATTTCAACAATAGAATGCTATAGTAACATAAGCTATAATTCGTAAAGATATCAGGCGGGCGCGGGCACCCGCTGGTGGAAGCTATTTCAAGAAAAATACCAGTCAAAATCAAACCCATTTGCAAAATCCCAATCAAAAAACCTTACATATAAATCATCTCGAATACAAGACTTTACAAAGACAAAGAGCCACACGACAATACACTCATCGATGTATGAAGCAAGGTGTCTTTGTCTCATAGCTTTGTAAGACACAGCACCTTGCCTGCTTGCTAATGACAGTCGCCTTAATAACTCTACTTTGTACTAGCTGAGATGCTTTCTTTGTGACAATGATGAGACAGGGCACATTGGAAATGAATATGGATCTTTATCTGCCTAGCCTTTTCCCAAATTTGTTGGGGTCGGCTTCCAGTCTAACCGGATGCAGCTGAATACCAGTATTTTACATGGAGCGACTGCCTGCTTTTCTTTTTTTTTTTTGATGGCGGCAGATCATCAAATGACTTCTCCCGCTCTGGGCGGAGCGGGAGGGTGTGTCAGACTTTTATTGGCTAAAACCCACCCGTGTTCCTTCAGTTGCCTGTTTCCAGGACCCCGGTATCCCTTTTGAACTTTCCCGCAACCCTGGCAGGTCCACCAAGTCTCAGAATATAGGTATACCTACCCCCATGCTTGGTGGAATGTACTCTTGATAATGTTTTTTTATGTTTAGTCTTTCTTGACATTTTGGGAAACAATTTGTTTTGCTCAATAGTTACACGATTACTGGGGCTTAAAACATCCACTTTGGCAGAATCATAAAAGGAAAATATTATGAGTCATCGTAAAATGTCACAAACTGACAATTAATATGATCTGCGTGCGATTCATATTACGAAATAATTCATCTGTTTGACAAGAAATTGCTAATGACAGCTGGAAATTCAGGAAATGAATTACTTTTAGACGAATTGCTAATGTGACCTTCTTGCCCATTCTTCTCCATACGAAAGCTACCTTTTGGAATGGGCAACTAGAATCAATTATATTTCTTTGTTTCTTCACTGACGTTCAAAAGTGCCTTTTATGTGCCTATTTGAAACAGATTATTTGACTTTGACTTTGGCCGTTTTAGATCCCTTGGTTGATTTCGAACAAAATTATTGACAGATTCACCTGTCTGTTTGTGTTACCTATGCACAGCAAACAAATTCACTATCTAACAAATGAGGCAAATTACTAACGTTACATTAAAATAAACCAGCCTAATTACTAGCGCAGACTAATAAACAAAGCATGGCAAAACATAATTTAGACCTGACAATCACAAACAACAAATTGGCTCGCTATTTCTGTGACACAAACGTTAGAGTATAAATGTCATAATAGAGCGCTGTACCGTTATTCAATTTAACATTATCATCATACTCCTAGCACAAATACTTTGTCTGTTTTTCACCACAGTGATTTCTGTTTTCGTTATATTTAAATTACACGACAGATCTGAGTTTCCATAGAAATTTATTCGGCCGCAAAATACTACAAATATGGATTTTCATAGAAACATTGCCGACATGCCGACCGCCTACTCGCATGTATTAGACCAGTAAGTACAGCATTTTCAATCTATCTCGAAGAAGATTTTAAAAATAATGCTAGAATTACCAAACATGTTTGTAAAAATACGATTGCTGTTCGGGTGCTGCCACTGACAAGTCTATCAAAATCACAGTGATCTTCATTCTCGTTACAATAACTAAACTGCATGCAGTGGATTTTGATGCGTTTTTAACCTATCATTGAAACATATACATACATACAAATACATACCTACATTGAAGTAACAGAAGTACAAAATAACAGCTTTTACTTAATGTATATGAAAGTACATAAGGTACTGTAATGAAATGACTGTGCCTTCTCAGTATATTTTTGAAAATCTTTTATATACCCATAAAAATATTAAATTGTTCAAAAAATACAGTGATATCCATAATATAAATACTAGGAACAAACACAAATTTGTCGTTCCTACAACAAGGCTCAAGAAAATAGGTGGCTCGTTCAGATGTCAATGTATACGCTTTTACAATAAGTTTTCAAGCCACGTACAAGATCTAAGCCTTAATAAATTCAAAACATTTATTAAACGTAAGTTGTGCCAAAAAGCGTTCTACACCATTAAAGATTACATTGAGGACAAAAAGGCTTGGGATTGAGCTGCTCCAATTTCTCATTTTTTTTAACTTATTGAATTTTTTTATTTTTAGTAACTTTTAATTTTATTATATACATATATAGTGACATGAATATTTACTTTGTGAAGTATAATATTATTATTATTTTTTAAATGTCTTTGAAATATCTCGGGACCCTGGGGTCCCGGGCCTTTGGAAGGCGTACGAGGGGCCGAAGCCAACTCGCAGAAGCCCGTTAGACATCCATAATGAAATGGGGCACCAACCGACGATTATCCCTGTTCGCACTATGCAATGCAGCCAAGGACAACCCCCGGTTGGTGTAGGGCTATTGCAGAACATGGAAACAAAGATATTGGACTATGGGTTTGGGTGGGTTGGTGGACTAGTTATTTTGAACTATGGGAAGACTATGGCCCCTGCCTGACCAATGTTTTTAATATAAAATACATAGATAAAATGGCAGGGGGTGACTTGCACACTCAATAATGGGCCCCCCAAAAATGGTCGCTAGCACAGTGTCGTAGCGACAAGGGGGCAACATGTCCTGAGGTGCTTGAGAGGAGTGGAGAGGTATTCCACGGCTATCAGGACAATCCCGGAAGTACGGTCAAGATCCCTACCAGCATCTTACTGGAATACTTCCTTCCTCCGAGCACGTTTGCTCTAGCGAATCTCCACTCAAGCCGGCCAATCAAGGTAAGAATGAGAATAGAATAGAATAGAATAGAATACTCTTTATTATGTACACCATAAAAAATACAGATACAAATGTAGAAAATGTAACATAGGGTGACACAATGGGCGGTCTTATCACTAAAAGCGATCTTTTACAGACAACCTTTGGATGGATTAAAGCGCGAAGGAGAGATAATACTGCAGGTAGTCAGTGGTGTACCATTTACATATACAATAAATACATATATACATAAAGCATATACTTATCTATATAAATATAAACAATACAATAATAAACATGAAACAGGAGGAAAGAGCTATATTTAATAACGATGTTTAAGGAGAGAGGAAGTGTTTTTTTTACCAGAATTTTAAAAGTGGACAAAGATTGAGCACGCCTTATCGACACGGGCAAGGCATTCCATAACCGTACTGCTTGAACTGTAAAGGACTTGTCATAAAAACTGGTCGAATGCATCGGCATTTTTAGTTTCAAGTTTTCCGATGACCTCAGATATCTATTATGTGTGTCATGAAGGAACTTGAACCGTTCTTTAAGATAAGAGGGGGTTGTAGGATTGAACAGAATACTGTAAAGCTGAAATAAGATATGAGAATTCCGGCGAAGACGTATGGGCAGCCACTTAGAATGAGGTGGGAGCTCTGTTCCTCGTCAGTGTTCACTCTAGCCGGCCAATAAAGGCAAGCCAGAGATGAGGAACGAGACTTCTCCCGGGAGGTAGGGTCCGTGGGGTCGCTACTGCCCAACAGCTCGCCACATGCTGCCCTGCGGGTTTTTGTATCTCTCTTGGTCTGGCTCCTCACCTTAGACCCGTTCCGACAAAGTAAACTCTACCGGCACAGACCTAGGGTTCGGAGCGCGCAAGCCCCACCACGACGTCAACGTAGAGATACAGCGGTGGGGTTATTATTTTAATTATTGTGAATTTGAGGACTATGTGGATCATATTTTTTATTTATCTGGCAGTTTGAGTACTATAGGCGGCCTACCCAAATGTCCTTTCTTTGGTATTGTTCGTCGAGTCGTTGAGCTCCTTAAATTTGCAGTTGAGCTGCACGATTACTGGCAAATGCGTGCACTGACTGGACAGGTTCACTCAATCTGTGTGGTTATTTCCTCAAAAGTCCATTTCAGACACTAATCTACATGGTCTTCACATGATCTGACCAGAATATGTCTGGACTTGTTTCGGCCTTTCTTCTCAGAGTAGTCAGATAGGAAACGCCGACCTCATCTAGTTTTAAAAATGTGATTGACGTGTAAAAGTGTTTGTACAAACCTACCAGAAATAAAATCATTTATCATTTACTTATTAAACCAAAAAAAGCTTTTTTTTTTTTTAATTTGTCAATTGTCTGTTCCGGCTAATCTCCGAAACGGTTAGACCAATTTTTACGGGATTGTCACTGGTAGATAGCTGATGTTATATAGAGTAACATAGGCTACTGTTATCTTAGAAAAAGAATTAAGGACCACGCGAGCTAAGCCACGAGCAGCCGATTTTTAATGATTTAAATTATAAGTCCATGACTTTTCTTCGCCGTTGTTCTTCGATGGTGGGACGCGTCACAAATAAACTAAGTTTATTTTTTGTTTAATTAAATTAAACAGTTATTTTCTAAACGTGGTGTTAATTAATTATTTTTCCCGGTAGGCGTCGTTTTTCTGGGTCTTATTTTATTGTTTGATGTTCAGAAATTGCTAACTAACCGTGCGTTTGCACTGGCGAAACATTCGAGACAAAACATATTTAAATCTCTAGTTCCTGTCAATGTTCCATACAATTTTTAACAGGAAGTAGAGATTTTAACATGTACTGTCTTAAATGTTTCGCCAGTGCAAACGCACGGTAAGAATTGTATGTTTTCTATAGCTGTTACTGCGTAGGTACTTTGCCGTCTTCAAGGCGTACTCTATATTTACCAATCATACTCAAAAGTCACAAATGACAGAGTTCCAGTTCCAATCTTGTCACCGTATTTGCATCTCAAGGGCCCTAGGATCGATTCCCTGATGAATACAAAGTGGTTTCCGCATTCGGATGCATTGCTTTTGCTGCTTTATAAGGCTTTCCTGCATCTGTCTGTGGCTTCATTTTGGTCCTACTGGGAATCTTTTGTTCATGGGCTTTGAGCCGGAAGTAACCATACATTGATTGGTTTCTCAGAGTGAAGTATCGTATGATTAGTCGAATAGAGTCTACAAAGGATGGTTGTTTATTGTTGCGTAATAAAATACCTTTTTTTTTTGAGGTTGGGAAATCATGAAATAACTTCTCCCGCTCTGGGCGGAGCGGAAGGGCGTGTCAGACTTTTACTGACTAAAACCCACCCGTGTTCCTTCAGTTGCCTGTTGCCAAGGTCCCGGTATCCCTTTCGGACTTTCCCGCAACCCTGGCAGTAATAAAATACCTACGATAGCATAATGAATATCTATGTTTTCGACACGTTTGTTTTTGGAACACTCAAGTCAAAAAAACTTTTTTACAAAAAATTAAACCTACGAAAAAAGAACTGAAAAGCGAAAAATAAATAACTTTAATTTCGGAAGTCGGTGTCTTCGCTTTTCAATTTTCGTTTTTTGCCACCGACTTCCGAAATTAAAGTTATTTATTTTTCGCTTTTCAGTTCTTTTTTCGTCGGTTTAATTTTTTGTAAAAAAGTTTTTTATTTTTCGCTTTTGAGTTACCATCCACTCCAGGGTACTCCAGGGGGTTACTCCAGGTTAAAGACCTGGAGTTGATGATGATTGGTTGTGTCATCAGAACTATGTATGTGTGCGAAATTTCAACAGAATTGGTTCACAGTTGAAAATTCAGTTGGTGAAAAATCAATCAACCCCATTTTTTCTACCTTTAGGGTTGGATTATAGTTTCCAATTTTAAATGGGACCAACTTCGAGGTTATACCCTTCCCAATAAAAAAAGAATTTTTCAAATCGGACTACTCACTAAAAAGTTATGCGTGGTCATACATAAAAAAATAAAAATAAAAAAATATACGTGTCGAATTGAGAACCTCCTCCTTTTTTTTTCGTCGGTTAAAAAAATAATATTAAGTAAGTATATAAACAGATATTTTTTTCTATAGTATTTATGCACGCAAAAAAAAGACTAAGAGCAAAAGTCTGGAAATATAAAATACTTTAATATTGATACTAAACTACAAAAAAAGTTAAGAACAGACTAAATAAATTACTACAAGTTATAGTTATCTTGTTTGCCGACAACATTTTTATTTGTTCAAATAAATTACGTTCACGGCAAAAATGACAGGAAAATACGGAAGGCGAGTCGATAGCTTCAGAAATATACGAATACATATTGTGTGCGTGCCCGTGCTAAGAAACCGAAAGCCATATTAGCGTTCGGTACCGAATAGGCCGCGTCCTATTTATAAGCGATCGTCGCTTTCATATGGCACTTTTTGTTTTGTGAACCTGAACGCGAACCGAACAAAAAGTTAGAATGTTCGTGTATTCGGCAATGATCGCTTTAATACATATAGGAAGACAGGAGCACGAAGTTACTGATCGAGGAAGATGAAGATAGTTGTAAATGTGTGTGTGTGAGCGTGTATGCACAGAGCGGTGGTGTCGTAGTTTTAGCATGCTTCTCTGTATCGTTCGCAACGCTCCGCCTTGGTTTTTTATTTGGTTTGAGCCATCATGTCTTATGAAAAAATATTTATTATTATTTTTATTTCTTTTTTCTTACACATAAATTATATATTTAAATATTAGAATAAAAAAATATATAAAAACATTTAAAAATATAAAAAATAGGAGCCCACCAGTATCGGGAACAGGGTCCAAGCTACCGGCGGTCAGGGCTCCAGAGAGAGGAACCTCCTAACAATGCAAGCCGTGTCCAGGAGCACCGCTTTCTGAATCAAGCCCTTAATCCAGCTGCCCAACGAGAGCCTCCTTAGAAGTTGATCGAGGCTCTTGGCAATTAAGCCATTGGCTGATACGACTATCGGCACAATGATCGCAGAGTCCACATCCCACATGTCGACAGCCTCGTGAGCCAAGTCAAGATACTTGATTTGTTTATCTTTCTCGGCCTTCACGAGGTTCCCTATATTGATTGTTATTATTATCTTTATTTAAGCAGACTACAATGGTCTAGTGTTAGTAACAAAATAGCTTCACCTTTACCGACCATAACTACCCACATTTTTTAACCAAAACCCATCACACTACCTTGTTTATCGACGGACTCTCTCCAAATACCGCTCTCTATATTTCTAAGTCCCAGCATATCCAACGGTTTTGTATTTATTCGGCAGATTTGAGAGGTGGGCTACGGAAAATTTATCGTACACGTTATTAGGTCACACGTGGTGTTTTTATCGTGCGTGCATGTTGGGAACAGGTCAAGTGTGATTTATGAGCTGTTGTTGGACTGCTTGCTTGGTATACTGTTACAAAGTTTTACTCTGTGGCTTTACTCGTTAGCTATTTTATTTGATACTCTGTTATATTTAGTCTGTGGCGTTTTGAAATATTTGAAAGAAAATGTCTGGTTTTTGTGTTTTTCTTGTGTTTAGTTTTTTTTTTTAATAAAGTAAGTAATAAAAACTAAAGCCCAACTACGACTAAAAAGGTATAAACAAGACACCACAGACAGACAAATTAAAAATCCGGAGTCACACGTGTTAGGGCATAAATCAAACAGATTACATGTGATTCCGGATTTTTAATTTGTCTGTCTGTGGTGTCTTGTTTATATCTTTTTAGTCGTAGTTGGGTTTTAGTTTTATTACTTTAATTTTTTTTTAATTCTTTTTGGGTTATAATATTATATAATTTTGAAATGTGCTCATTAAGCCCTTTCAATTGATACCCAACATGGTACGATTAAACATTTTTTTTTTAGTTCCTGATTTTATGTCCTCTAGAGGGCGCCATTTTTCAATTTAATTAGCCACATACCCTATAACCAGCGGACGATCAAGATGCTTCCAACGATACCTCATTTGTCAAATTGTGATGAGTGGTTTATAAGATAGGAGGGAACAGATGAACATACTTACATACCGGTCAAAATCATAACCCGCCTTTTTTCTTCGCCGTAGTCGGGTAAAAACAAATACATAAACGAACACCGTTTTCCCATGGGGGAAGGCAAAAACTACAGAACGCCACCTGCTACGATCCTTTTGCTTCGCGCCGGTTGCGTATTAGAATTTAAAGCTAAGATAATTAATCGGGTCAGTGACAACTGGGCCCGTGTCAACTCAACCCGAATAATAATACCAGATATTTTACTCCCGATTACGGTGATTTGTACAGTCAGGCAGAAAGTCGATATTGTAAAATAAGTCATGTGTGTGATCAGTGACCTTGTTGGTGACGTTCTTCAAAAAGGTCAGGTGCGCAGTACTCGCTACCGGAGTGCGTGTATGACCAGCATTGCTATTCTGTAAACCATCTCACCGTGAAAACTTAGGTGAAGTGAGCGTGGAGTGAGCTGTCATTGTCATCGATACCTACTGATGCTAAGGCAGTGACAGTTCACTCCAAGCTCACTTCACCTAAGTTTTCACGGCGAGATTTTTACAGAATCGACCGGCAGATATATGAAAGATCAGTAAATTCAATTTTAGTAACTTGTAAACACACAAGCACACATACTTTAATCAAAGTTTCGTGACGGTCAAAATATTACACTTTTTACGATCTAGCTATTATTTGCCAAGTATGCAGAGTAATACAGGGTGTCTGGAAATGAATGGATAACCTTGGAATACATTATAAGTAATAATTCTTATGACAGTTCTAAAAAAAATGCTAAAAACTATATGTCAAGTAGTACCTAAGATACAATTTTTTTAATACTGTGCAATTCCTGGACAGATTAGGTATTACTGCCTCTCTGTCATAGTCATTGTACAATATTACAACAACAAATAACCGATGGAATTCATTAATTTGTGGTGAAGAAGAATGAAAATAAATATCTTGAAATGAAATGAAAATAAATATCTTAGGTAACTACCACTTGGGATATATTATATTTTGTATTTTAGGGGTATGAGGAACAGGGTGTAAATCTCTATTGAAAAGGGAGGATCATCCGACCAGACTGGTGTTGCTTCTGACGGGCAACTGCCCAACGATTCATGTCGGAATCTTGTATATATGTCCATCACGCGGTAAACTCTAATTGCGCGATACAGGATTGATGTGTGACGTAAGGTCTTTGATGCGTAGTTCGCATGTGGCGATGTAGATGCCGCCACAGATATTTTTTAGAACGGCCGTAATGTCTTTTGTTTATATGCTATTTCAAGGTTGTCCATTCTTTACCGGACACCCTGTATAACGTGCGATAACGTGGTCGAGCATGATGTGTTGTTACCAAACGTTAACAATATCATAATGATAGTCCCTCGTCCAGCAGTCGACTAATGGCCGGCGCCCACTCGCGGCAAGGCACGGCAAGGGATTTTTATGCGACGAATAAAAATGGAACTTAATTGTATGACAATAAAATTTACGTTTCAACGGCATCGATGCAGCGGTACGCCGCGGCATGCCGCGACGTCCTTAGGCATAACCATTAAAATTTCAACTTTATTTTCATTCAATTAGGTTATATTTTGCTATGCCGTGCCGTCAATGGGCGCCGGCCATTAAGGCTCTTACATACTGGCGCGAATTGTCGCGCGACGCGATGCCGCCGCATTGTTCGCCGTAAAGTTTTCTCAGAAATTGTTTTGTTAAAATTCGCGTCGCGCGACATATCGCGCCAGTGTGTAAGAGCGTTTACGGTAATGTTATTTAAATACGAACCAAAGGTAGGTCAATTGATGTTTGCCGACGATTCGGGAAAGGTCGGCGGCGAATGTTTATTTTATTCAGTATGTAAGTAACGTTGAACTTCAGATGTACGAATATTGGTGGAATGACCTTTTATTAGCTTGCTTCGTTCGTATGTGTTTTCAGTTACCCCAATTGACATTCATTTTTCAAGCACTTCCTGTTATCCGATTGAGCTGAAACTTAGCACAATTATATGACAATTGATACATTTAAAAAATATGATACCATGGAGTTGGCATGTTGATGGAGCCCGAGTACTAAATAAAAATTACGTAAACATACAACTTTAACAATTTCTTAAAAGCTTAGACATAAATGTCCTAAGCTTCAAGCTTTTCATAAAACATTAAAGTTATGTATTGGTGTAAGTTTTATTTAGAACTTTTTATTTCATTAAAAGCTGTTTTTTTTTAAAAGATTTTTGCTTTAATATTATTTTATCCTGGTTTTTATGACCCTCCTTCCATGCACGAGGTTGCGGTTTCAAATCCAAGTAAGTACCAATGTGCTTCAAATCATGAGTACCTACTTTGTGAGTTTATCTTGGATATTACTGACATACGTGAAAGCAAACCTGGACTTTATAGTTAAAAATAAGTCTGAAATCGTGGGTAGAGCAAGTGTGGTGATTAATTTTCGTGCCTTCTCTGCATGAGAGCAGGCCATTGCCGTACAGTGGATCGTAGTGGTAAGGCTTAGTAGACTGGTATTATTATATAGGTGTCGCTAGTAGAATAATTTTATTCGTCGATGGGATCGGGGAGTCACCACGTCGAGCACGTAATTGCGTGCTCGAAACTGCAACATGAATAGACAATCACGCCGTTTGGTTTAAATAGGTTTTTTTAATTTATTACTTTTTGATTATTTGTCTTTTTATAAAGATTCTTTTCTATTTTGTGAATGTGAGAACGTTGTAGGCTTAGTGGACTGTACCATCTCTTATTTTTTTAAGTACCTGGTACTTGTTGAAAGGCATGCATTGTCCTCCTATGCCTACTAACACTGTAATTTGAAAATATTGTAAAAGCCAATTATTTTTAAAAGAGTAACCGTGGATTTTCTTGCCGGCTCTTCTCCATAGGAACCGTGCACATAGCTTCTGACGTTTCATAAGTGCCCATGTAGGTTTATGTAAAATAAAATATTATGATTTTGAGACCCCCTCAAGTCTGAACGTTGACCTGACGTCATGGGAATCTGCTGTATTAAGGCGACGGTGACACAGCGAACGTCTTTTGGCTGCAAGTATGATCGACACCCGCTTTGTTATTGATTATGTCAGAGACACCAAGCCCAAAAATTACTGAGAGAGAACACTCGCCAACATATGAGATAGACATAATGAGAACCGTGGTATGACGGTGACCGAAGTGGGCCGTTGTTAAGGTTCCCGCAGACAGGCGCGACGCGACTGTGCGACGTAACACAGGTGAGTCAATTTCTATGAAAACTTCACGGAAATTGTTCTACCAGGGGCTTAAAAACGGCGACTTTGGTGGAATCATAATAGGAAAATATTATGAATCGTCGTAAAATGTCACAAACTGACAATTCTTAATACGATCTGCAATTCGTAATACGAAATAATTCATCCATTTGACAGTTTTCTATGGAGATTCGTAAAATGGTCCACAAATTATGAATTCCTTTTGTGTCAAATTAGAGGAATTGCTAATGACAGCTGGGAATTCAGGAAATGAATTGCTTTTAGAGGAATTGCTAATGTGGCCGTTTTAGGCCCTCAGTATTACGTCACATCGTCGCTCCTACCGTCACACCGTCGCCTTTAGTCAAAAATCAGTCGACGTACGACAAAAACCTGTCCCCTCCGTTGGACCTAATAATGTAAACTAAATAGACCGTAAATAAACATTCTCCTACCCATTCCTACCTCCTGGCACCTTGAGTGGTCCCTTAGCATTCAATATTGACATTAGCTGAATTCGATCGTCTACGTGCAGTATTATTGTAGGTCCATACTTGAACGTACAGCGAATTCATTCTGATTGATTCGTACGTGAAATTGATACATAAAAAGGTCAAGTTGCTAATGTTACAAGTATTTCACAGACGTGAAAGACGTGAATTTGTAAGTACCTTCCTACGTAAGGCAAGATCAAAACTTGTTTTTTTTTAGGACCTTTTTAGGGTTCCGTACCCAAAGGGTAAAACGGGACGCTATTACTAAGACTCCGCTGTCTGTCTGTCTGTCACAAGGCTGTATCTCATGAACCGTGGTAGTTAGACAGTTGAAATTTTCACAGATGTAT
This sequence comes from Lithophane leautieri, assembly GCA_949152455.1. Taxonomy (NCBI): domain Eukaryota; kingdom Metazoa; phylum Arthropoda; class Insecta; order Lepidoptera; family Noctuidae; genus Lithophane; species Lithophane leautieri. The sequence goes on along the minus strand of OX424462.1, from coordinate 4,338,453 downwards.
TTCTGTTGCCGCTATAAAAACAAATACTAAAAACCAGAATAAAATACATATTCAAGGGGGCTCCCATAAAACAAACGTGATTTTTTTGCCGTTTTTATAGATAATGGTACGGAAGCCTTCGTGCGCGAGTCCGACTCGCACTTGTTCGGCTCGACTCGGATTTTTAAAGCGTGTCCATTCTGAAGTGGCGTGCCCCACTACCGCATTTACGTACACGGTAATCGGATTTCTATGGGTAATGCGCTAGTGGGGCGCGTCATTTTAGAGTGGACAAGGTACCTAACTGTAGTTCTATTTACAAAGTATTGCTACTCGTCATGAAACTGGTTCCTTATGTCTATACAGGTGACTTGTAACGATCAAAAGAAATTACCTACAATAAAAGTTTAAAAAAAAAACAATTTTCTCATTCACAGAAAATTAAATACCACACCCACCTCTATCCAACATAATCCTTTGACAAAGAAAGTATTTATGGACGTCTATGGGCCTCGTTCGATGGCCCATCAGAACCCGTCGTCGATTAACGAACAATTATTGATACAATAATAGTAGAAAAAAACAATTTTCCCATTCGCAGAGAATTAAAAACCGCACCCACCTCTATCCAACATAATCCTTTAACAAAGAAAGTATTTATTGACGTCTATGGGTCTCGTTCGATGGCCCATCAGAACCCATCGTCGACTAACAAACAATTATTGATACAATAATAGTAGAAAAAAACAATTTTCCCATTCGCAGAGAATTAAAAACCGCACCCACCTCTATCCAAAATAATCCTTTAACAAAGAAAGTATTCATGGACGTCTATGGGCCTCGTTCGATGGCCCATCAGAACCCATCGTCGATTAACGAACAATTATTGATACAATAATAGTAGAAAAAAACCAATTTTCCCATTCACAGAAAATTAAATACCGCACCCATCTCTATCCAAAATAATCCTTTAACAAAGAAAGTATTCATGGACGTCTATGGGCCTCGTTCGATGGCCCATCAGAACCCATCGTCGATTAACGAACAATTATTGATACAATAATAGTAGAAAAAAACCAATTTTCCCATTCACAGAAAATTAAATACCGCACCCATCTCTATCCAAAATAATCCTTTAACAAAGAAAGTATTCATGGACGTCTATGGGCCTCGTTCGATGGCCCATCAGAACCCATCGTCGATTAACGAACAATTATTGATACAATAATAGTAGAAAAAAACCAATTTTCCCATTCACAGAAAATTAAATACCGCACCCATCTCTATCCAAAATAATCCTTTAACAAAGAAAGTATTCATGGACGTCTATGGGCCTCGTTCGATGGCCCATCAGAACCTGTCGACGATTAACGAACAACTGATAATGGCCAAGTGTATACGACAAGCCTCTCATTAATCAAAAACTTACGCCCACAACCCGTATTGTGCTTTACTGTAAGCCTTCGGAAATACTAGTTAAGGCTCCCGTAGAAAGGCGCGACGCGACGGTGTGACGTGATTCTGGTAGAACAATTTCGTTGAACTTTTCATAGAAATTATTCTACTAGAGTCGCGTCGCGCCAATCTGCGGTAGCCTTAAACCCGTGCGGTATCTATTATGACTCGTTTATACGAGGATAGTTTTTCGCCGTTAATAGGTGATTTTGAAGAAAGTTAACTGAAACGTGACAGCAACTAATGCCGAAAGGAAGTCCCCTCAATTCTCGAAATCGGAAGCGTACCTACGTTTGTAAACGTGTTTCGAGATTTTACATTTACTAATGTTCGAGAAAATCGCTGGACGAGAGTACCATAATCGTTGGCGAGTATTTGTTTGCTGCTTTACCGCCTGGCCATGGGATATTCCGCTGCAGCGAATTTTTGCGCGGTGCGAACGTTAAAGCGTCTTGCGACTAAAACAAATGAATAAAAATGTACCGCCCGCCGCACCGCCCGCCGCACCGCCTGCCGCACCGCCCGCCGCACCGCCCGCCGCACCGCCCGCCGCACCGCCGTTCGCACCGCCGTTCGCACCGCCCGTCCCGTGGCCAGGCGGTTAGTGTCAACTCTTACTGTAAACTATAGAGGAATACAAACATAATGCAATATTACTCTTACCCCATAGCAAATCATCATCTGCCAAGCCTTTTCCCAAATATGTTAGGGTCGACTTCCAGTCTAACCGAATCCAGCTGAATACCAGTATTTTACATGGAGCGACTGCCTATCTGACCTCCACAACCCAGTAACTGGGTAATACGATACCCCTTGGTAAGACAGGTTGTCAGACTTTCGGGCTTCTGACGACCCGTAACGACTGTCAAAGATCCACAAATGACAGCCGGGACCAATGGATTAACGTGCTTTCTGGCACGGAGGAGTCTCGGTATGTAAACATGGTCACCCATCCACGGACCAACCCCGGCATGCGCACCCCGATACTCCATACCAAATAACGTGATAATAATTATATAGCCTACAGATTGATCAGACTTATAGCTGTCGCCCGCGACTTCGTCTGCGAAAAAGGATGAAAAGTAGCCTATGTCCTTCATGGAGTCATGGTTTACTTCATGTGCCAAATTTCATCCAAATCCGTTCAGCCGTTTGAGCGTGAAAGCCGAACAAACAAACTCACTTTTACATTTATAATTTACTAGCTTCGCCCCGCGATTTCACCCGCGTAAGTTTCGATTCCGTGGGAATATTGGAATAAAAATTATCCTATGTGTTAATCCAGGTTATAAACTCTCTGTTTGCCAAATTTCATCCAAATCCATTCAGCCGTTTTTGCGTAATTGAGTAACAAACATCCAAACACACAAACACACAAACTTTCACATTTATAATATTAGTAAGATTAGTTAGGATAATGTATAGATAATATTTTAATTTCATAGTTACTGGATAAATTCTATGAAAACGATACACTGTTTTAGTATACTAATTAATTAGATTAGATACTTTATTAATTAGTACCTAGAATGGTATAACTATTTACTTAATTAGTTTCAGGTATTTAATTAAAGGTTCTCTGGAAGAAATATCTTACAGCGATAGGACCTCTTAGAAATTCAGGAATGTGTAATTTTTCGTCTGTTTTATAGAAATTATTATAGCCCATTTATTTGTAGAACTGCTACTAAAGTAAAGTCTCACGAGCTATCCATCTTTGTTTTAGGTAAACAAAAAACAATTGAATACGAAAAACCATCATAAAAGTTTGATCATTAACCAAATAGCTCAGACCAAATAAAAAACCAAAACAGGTGCCGTATTATGAAGTATTAATTAACCTGCATGACCGCGTGCGGTACACTCGCGTAACAAAAACCATTGTAGTTAATTAGAATGTCCTTGAAGAATGCCTCCATTTTTCCAGTGTGAGACAGAGACGGAGCTAGACAAGGCCGGTAGCACCATCCCGTTTTCGCAGTGGAATAATGATGCCACTAACTTCATAATACAACCCCAGCGCGCTGTCAACAGTGACGTAAGACCGGTTTCGTAAACACGTGTGTTCTTAGTTTGATTGTAGTGTCATTGTAAATAGTTGTAAATGTGTGTGTGTGAGCGTGTATGCACAGAGCGTTGGTGTAGTTTTAGCATGCTTCACTGTATTGTTCGCAGCGCTCCGTCTTGGTTTTTTATTTGATCTGAGCTAAATAGTAACACCCAAGAAAGGTTAACCATCTCAGCTAACTATCCCATCAATTACTAGAGATAGACGTGAAAATAACTACCTACCATATTGGATGCACCCTCCATCTCCATGATAGATGTGTTTCCCAATATCGGCCGCCTCGGCACGGCCTAATGTCCGGGCGATACGTCGAATTGTACAATAATTTCAAGTTTTTGTACGTAACACCCGGTTGGGTGCAAGAAAATCTATAGGTTTTGTTAATCCTAAAGGAGATTATACAGTGACTAGCTGCTCGCCCCGGCTTCACAAGGGTAGCACTAAGTACTTATCTATGGCGCACCTACCTACCTACCCTACCTACCCTAACTACCTACCCTACCTACCCTACCTACCTACCTACCCTACCTACCTACCCTACCTACCTACCCTACCTACCTACCCTACCTACCTACCCTACCTACCTACCCTACCTACCTACCCTACCTACCCTACCTACACTACCTACCCTAACTACCTACCCTACATACCTACCCTACATACCTACCCTACATACCTACCCTACCTAACTACCCTACATAACTACCATACCTACCTACCATACCTACCTACCCTACCTACCTACCCTACATACCTACCTACCCTACATACCTACCCTACATACCTACCCTACCTACCTATCCTACCTATCTACCCTACCTACATACCTACCTACATACCTGACTACCTACCTACCCTACCCTACCTACCTACCCTACCGGGAACGGGATAAAAATAGTATCCTATGTCCGTCTCCTGGTTCTAAGCTACCTCCCCACCAATTTTCAGCCAAATCGGTTCAGTAGTTTCGGAGCATATTCAATGCAAACAAACAAACGAACAATCAAATCTTTCCTCTTTATATTATTAGTATAGAAGTATAGATAACAGACAAACTTGTAAATGAGGATTTCAAGACTGATATCTAAAAGGTAGAATGGTAAAGCCGATTTTGTTTCTAAGAATTTAATAGATTGTTTTACCCGGGTTTTGTAAAAGACGAAAAAAATATCAAGGGAATGAACAGCTCCTATCCTAAACGTCACACGACGGCACTTCATTGTGAGTTAAAAAAAACCGGCCAAGTGCATGTCGAACCACGAACACTAAAGGGTTCCGTAGTTGGGATGAATTTATCCAACAAACTTAACATTGTAGTTGAAAAACTGGTTCTCCGATACAGAATGTATGGGAGAACATGTTTTTGCAACTGCAAATTAAAGTTGGTCGATTATTACTCGGTAACTCGTGGAGCCTTCGTAGCAGTGATAGTTTTCCTTTTAATTTCGTTATATATACTACTGCCGTAAATTTTTTCACATTTCCAAACCCAACCATTTAGCTGGCAGGGGGGGGGACACTTGACTCTAACAAATTTTTTTTTAAAGCTTAGTATTCCGCAAACGGATCCCTGAATCCAAAAATGGTTTTCACAAACTCCCATTATTTTTAAACGACCTTTCCAACGATACCCCAAACCATGGGACAGACGAGAAAAAAAAATACAATCCCCACTTTAAAGGTACCGTAAAAAAAGTATTTTTTACAATTTTTTTTTTACCACTTTTTCGGCGTCGTTTATATTTATATCCATACCAAATTACAGCTTTCTAGTACGAGACGGTCTTTGAGCTAAGCCGCGGACAGACGGACGGACAGACGGACAGACAGACGGACATGGCGGAACTATAAGGGTTCCTTGTTGACTACGGAACCCTAAAAACCGGTCAAGTGCGATACTCAAAGGGACCCGTACCACCGTACAATATTTAGCAAAAATCGCCGAAAAAAACACGTTTCTTGTAGGTATATACAAACTGATTCTTTATATTGTGCACATATCGAAATGAGGGGAATATATGCTTAATTTTATCGACTGCAAAAATATTAAAAAAATCTTTTATTTTTCTTTTTATTAGTTCGCTTTTGGGAGCTCATTGTAAACAAAACGGTGTATTCCATAAAATAAAATATATATTTTTGCCGTCGATAAAACTAAGCATAGATTCCCTTATTTCGATATGTGCACATTATGAAAAATCACACTGTATACAGGGTTATTGGTAAAACACCAACAAACTCTTAAGGGGTCATTGTACTCATCATTATGGATAACTTTTACTATCGGAAAAAACAATAAATCGCGAAAAAAAAACAGGTGTTCCCTATATTTTGACGAGTTATGCGAACATACATGTAAACGGCTAATTTTTTTTTCGCGATTTTTGGTTTGCTCCCATATTAAAAGTTGTTCATAATTATGAGTACAATGACCCCTTAAGAGGTTGTTGGTGTTTTACCAATAACCATGTAAAGGTAATATCATTTTTAACTTTATTTTATTTTTACTTAATATAGCGGCAATAGAAATATACGATCTGTGACAATTTCAACTATCTACCTATTACGGTTCATGAGATAGAGACCGCTGACAGACAGACGGATGGACAGCGGATGCGTAGTAATAAGATTCTGGTACTCTGTGGGTACGGAACCCTAACGATATGTGAATCTACGATCATCATTACGTTTGCATAGCGTAATAGTGATTAAAGATATGTATCCAACAATCCATACTAATCCTTACTAATAATTATTATGAATGCGAAAGTAACTCTGTCTGTCTGTCGCGCTTTCACGCCAGAACTACTGAACCGATTTAAATGAAATTTGGTACACAGATAGTCTAGAGCCTGAGAAAGGACATAGGCTACTTTTTATCGACATACCACGCGGGCGAAGCCGCGGGCGGAAGCTAATATTCGGCAAAGCTATCTCTAGGAGAAGGAGAGCAGGCGTGATCTTATGTATGTATCCTTTGCATTCAAAAGGAACGGCCAAGGAAATTAATTGTTTACCAAATTGATACACTACGTCAATTTGCCTTGTTATAACAATTTCATACAGCTGTCCAAGTATGGCAGTTCTGATTGAAATATTCGGACAATTTAAGTGGGTGGTCCATTTGATGATCAATTAATATACAGTCAATTTATGTGGGTGGTCAATTTGATGATCAATTAATATACGGACAATTTAAGTGGGTGGTCAATTTGATGATCAACTAATTTCTCTAACTTGACCAGAGTCTATTCTAAAACCAGAAGCTATACAGCAACTCGTAGTAATAACGAGTTGGGCTTAAAATCACAAAACGTGAACAAAGTTTCATTGACATGGCTCCACTGGAGTGTTCTGTTTATCTTTGTGCGGTAGTCTATGTATTTGTTTTAGAAAGTTCGCGTGAGATGAGGTTATTCGAGCGTGGGTTCATGTATACGGTACTAAAAATTTTGCATTACGTAAAATAGTAGCAAGTTTTTATAGAACTAGCTGCGCCCCGTTTCACCCGCGTAAGTCTCGATCCCGTGGGAATATCGGGATAAAAAGTATCCTATGTCCTATTCCAGGTCATGGTCTACCCATGTGCCAAATTTCATTTAAATCGGTTAAGCCGTTTTAGCGTGAAAGCGTAACAAACAAATAAACAAACAAACTCACTTTCGCATTTATAATATTAGTTAGGATAACTACCAGCAACTTTTTTGATAATTATTATTTATTTATTTATTTATTTATTTAAATCACAATTATAACACCTTTACAGAATCATCCAAGGCGATGTTATAAGTAACAATTAATATAAACATGACAAATATTATAAGATGGGACCTCTTTCAATACATTTTTGTGCCATTTTAATGAATTTCGGTAGGTTTTGCCCAAATATATCCTCCGATGTCGTAATAACGTTAATAATACGTGCCGCTCGAGACATAGGGGCAAACTTGAGCAGGTTAGTCCTAGCTACTGGCACGTCTAATAGAGCGGGGCGGCGGCATTTGCAATTGAATCGAACATAGTATTATACATGTCGGAAATACGTCACTGATTTTACTAATCGGGGCGCCAGCGCCGCCTAGCGGCACTCGACAGAGTCTACAACGTAACGCTCGACCGGGGATAAGCAGAGTTCGTCAGAGGCGGTCAAGCAGTGAACACGTTTAGAAGCTCACGCGCATTCCGTATATTTGTGTCGTGTGCCTATAGTGTGTACTGTGTGAATTGCTAGTGTGATTAATTTGATCATAAATTATTGGTTATTTGATCTGAACTGCAAACGGTTTTTCTTTTTCGCAATAACCAACACTACCCATAGTAGTAAAAAATAATATGGCTGTTAATAACGAAATAGAGAAGTACCTTCTCCGTCATACATAATTCACTGCAACATTATCTATTGTTCTCTTATTTTTATTACCGTGAGTGCTGTGTTTGGTATCTCTTTTTACCCGACTACGGCGAAGAAAAAAAAAGGGTTATGATTTTGACCGGAATGTATGTATGTTCATCTGTTCCCTCATATCTACTAAACAACTCATCACAATTTGACAAATGAGGTATCGTTGGAAGCGTCTTGACCGAACGCTGGTAATAGGCTACGTGGCGTCAAAAAAAAAAGTAATAAAGACTAAAACTCAACTACGACAAAAAAGTCAATCAACTAAAAAGGTGTAAACAAGACACCACAGACAGACAAATTAAAAATCTGGAGTCACACGTGTTAGGGCACAAATCGGACAGATTAAGTGTGACTCCGGATTGACGTAGTTGAGTTTTAGTTTTTATTACTTTAATTTTTTTGGTTTCTTACACGAATCGTGTTAAAAGTTGAACCCGCCAGCTAGATTGGTACAGGAGCTGATTGCTCCGGGAGCTTTGGAGGGGCTTATTAACTATTGTTCACGCTGGAACCCGGTCCTTACAGTTTTGAAGAAATAGTATAACATGAGGACCTTCAAAACGACATGAAAAATGTTACCAACACAATTTTTTGACTCATCCGCAAAAATTTTGTTACACATTTTTTTATAAATTACCCACATACCAGTAAATACGGTCGCGGAAAGGGACATTTTCTATTTCCCAAACGAATCCACCTGTCAAAGGCTAAACAAGAATGATGGGTACCCTTGCCCTCTCATTTGTCCGAACAATTTGCACACAGTATTTTGCACCGGCCTCGACGAACCTTTCATGAATTTGATTGAGTTGTCTTGAAAATACAATAATGTTGTGATTTTGTTTTTAAATAAATCTCATAGACTTATTGGAAGTGATTGATCGATGCGTATGTTGTCCCAGATACCTAAAAATGTTCGTATTTGAAAAGAAAACCTTGAAATACCCACCTACACTTATAATTTTTAACTTTAAAAAATGTCACCCTACAAGTACTCGTCTGTGTGTTATTTTAAGTTTTAATAGTTATATGAGCAAGACCACAACAATAGTACATTACTGTCGCGGCCTGCAATAAGGGAATTGATGGACGATCGTGAAAATGAAGGCCGAGGCGAAGCCGAGGCACTCATGCGTGAGGCCATCAATTCCTGATTGCGGCCAAGGCTTGTATAGTACTTTTCTCAAACAACGCGCGGAAATTCAAACTGAGTAAATTAAATAGAAATTCCAGAATCAATGACGAATAACTATCATTTTTCATGCGCCAATATGTTAATTTGTTTCTTCTTTGTTCTATTTGCAAACCAATTCGAAATTTAAATAAAATCTTTGATAAGTTACCTCCTTGGTTGCCGTGTGATGAAGTAAAAAGTTCGTTCCATTTTTAAATAACACGACAGATATGAGTTTTCATAGTAATTTATTTGGCCGCTAAACACGCCAGATATGGATTTTCATAGTAACTTTGCTGGCCGCATCGTCACTTGTTTTTTACCAATACAGCAATTTCGATTTATCTCGAAGAAGGTTGTCAAAATAATGCTCGAATTTCCAAGCATGTTTGAGAAAAATGAGTTAAACCGTAGTAAGATTTAAAGAAGTAATTCCAAATCACTTCTATTTTCTGGAATTAATTCACTTTTTTTTTGTGGTTTGGCTTCATTTTATGTTTCCGTCACCCTACTGTCGGTCCCTAACTAATCCTTTCAGAAAATTTGACAGAACGACGTAAATATAATCATCTTTCGTAGATAATTTCACTTTCATCTTTTATCAAGCAAATCCCTTTAGGTTTTTTGCAATTTAATCTTTAGATTAATTTAACAGTCCTATAGGGGCTGCTAGGCATTGTGAAATAATTATAATTTATATTAATGTCATTCTTGTTTTTAATCTTATTCTATTGATAATGAAGTGCTAGGATATTGTGTAGAAAGTGCAAAATAATGACACTATTTTTAGTTATTATGACATAGACTATTTCGTAAAATATTAAGTAAGAGTAAAATTGCTTATTTTTCTATTAGGCTAGATTTTAATCAATTACTATACTTACTAAGAACTTTAGTTGTTATTAATATCAGACCAAAAAAAAACCAAGACAGAACGCTGTCAACAGTGACGTGAGGCCGGTTTCGTAAACATGTGAGTACTTAGTTTGGTGTAGTTTGATTGTAGTGTAATTGTAAATAGTTGTAAATGTGTGTGTGTGAGCGTGTATGCACAGAGCGGTGATGTAGTTTTAGCATGCTTCACTGTATTGTTCGCAGCGCTCCGTCTTGGTTTTTTATTTGGTCCGAGTTATTAATAAAGAAACAAAACCAAAACCAATAATGAGAAGTGATCAAGGCCTCCTATCCCATCGGCAAAGTCAAAAAAAATCTAGATTTCCTATAGAAACTCTCTACTCTCTACTATACTGCTAATAAGTGTAGACGTGATTAAAAACTTGCCTACTAAAATTACGTCAATTAAAGGCTCTTCATACTGGGGCGATTCGTCGCGCGACGCGAATTTTAACAAAACATTTTCTCACGGCGAACAATGCGGCCGCGTCGCGTCGCCCCAGTATGTAAGAGCCTTTACGTCAGGCGCTGATTAAATTGTCAGGACTAAACTAAAATGTATCTTCTGTCCCTTTCTTAATGAAAGAGAAAGAAAAAGATTCATTGAACTTAAATTTAGTTTAGTTTGTGAACAACAGAAACGGCACCATTAAAGCACTATCAATAATTAGAACTTATAAAATTCAAATAAGTATCCCTTTTTTTTTTTTTTTTTTTTTGAGGGTGGGAAATCATCCAATGACTTCTCCCGCTCTGGGCGGAGCGGAAGGGCGTGTCAGACTTTTACTGACTAAAACCCACCCGTGTTCCTTCATTTGCCTGTTGCCAAGGTCCCGGTATCCCTTTCGGACTTTCCCGCAACCCTGGCAGGCATCGGTCCTATTGGACCCCGTCATTTTTGCTGACATCTCTTTGAGGCGCGCGTGGAACACGACGCGCCATCGACCCGGGCCTGGTCCTTATCGGACGGCGAGCTGCCCGTTGCTCGCCGTCCGCAAGCCCGCGCCTATGGTGGCCGGAAATCCGCCTGGGATTCCCGACGCCCAGGGCGTCTCCAACGGCGGCGGTTAGGGGCGTGAGGGCGCAAACTTTGCCTTTCCCTCACGCGTTCCGCCTCCTCCTTCGCGAGCATTACTGCTTCGCAGAAGGAGGTGACGGCTTCCCATGCCCTCTCGCTCCGTACCATGGCCTGAACCAGGGCCGGACGCGAGAGGTCACTGCCGCCAATCGCCTCCGCGAGGACACGGCGGTGCTCCGCCCAAGCAGGGCACACCTCAACCGTATGCTCCACCGTGTCCTCCGGGCGATCCACACAGTGGTGACACCCGGGCGTTTCCTCCCGCCTAATCCTACACAGGTACCTCCCGAAGCTGCCATGTCCGGTGAGGACCTGTGTCAGGCGGAAGGTGAGGACGCCGTGGCGCCTCTCTATCCACTCCTCAAAGAGGGGACTTATCGCCGCTATTGTGGCGTGCCCAGCACTGGGTTGCGACAATCGCACTCTCCATGCCGCCATAAGATCTTGCCGGAGCTCTGTCCGCTGTGCCGCAATTTCTCGCGGCAGCGGAGTTACACCCCGGCGCTTCACCTCCTCGCGCCACTCCCAGATGTGCGCGAGGACCTTCGCCTCCAGATCCCATGGCGGTAATCCGGCAAGGAGGCTCGCCGCCTCACGGGAGACCGTGCGGTATCCCCGGGCCAGCCGAATGGCCATGACCCTTTGGGACGCGTTCAACCGGCGTGCTGGCCGCAGCCTAAGGGAACGCGCCCACACCGGTGCCCCGTAAAGGGCCATGGACCGCACGACCCCCGCATAGAGCCTCCGGCAGGAGGCGTTTGGACCCCCTAGATTGGGCAGGAGCCGCCTCAAGGCGGCCCCAGCCCGGTCCAGCCTTGGAGCCAAACGTCGGAAATGCTCCACGAAGTTCCACCGGCTGTCGAGGACGAGTCCCAGGTACTTCATCGTCGACTCGACGCCGATGTGAACCCCTCCTACCGTAATTTGGGAACCCGACGGTGGCGCGTTCCGAGGGCCATGAAAACACATGACCTCGGACTTGTGCAAGGCCACCTCGAGTCCCAACTGCCGGATTCTATCGACGATTGTCGCAACCCAGCGTGTCGCTAGATCGGCCGCCGCCTGGTGCGACCTCCCCTGCGCCAGGACCAGCGTGTCGTCAGCGTAGCAAACTACGCTGACGTCGCTAGGGAGGTCGGCGCGCAGCACCCAGTCGTATCCGATGTCCCACAGATGCGGCCCCAGGACCGATCCCTGTGGGACACCGCACGACATCTCTCGCCGGTTCCACATTCCCTGGTGACCGGGGTAGATGACGGCCCTGTCCGTCAAATAGGCCTCGACCACACGACAGAGGTAGGTCGGCATCCGGTGGTACCGGAGTGCCTCCCTTATGCAACTCCAGGGCAGGGTGTTGAAGGCGTTGGCGATGTCTAGTGACACCGCCAAGACGACCCCGCCCCGGGCCACAGCATCCCCCGTCGTGAGGGCCCGTACACGCATGATGGCGTCCACCGTAGAGCGCCCTCTGCGGAAACCAAACTGGCTCTCCGCCAAATCCGGCCCCACCCGCACCAGCCGCCCGACGAGGCGGTTTGCAATGACTCTTTCAAAGAGCTTGCCCACCTCGTCGAGCAGCACGATGGGCCGATAAGCGGACGGAGAGTCCGCAGGGCGCCCCGGCTTCTTAATGAGGACCAGTTTCCCCGTCTTCCAACGAAGTGGGAACTGGCCCCTCTCCATGCATGCGCATAGGAGACCTCTTAGTCGAGGCCCGAGAGCCTCCATGGCCAGGACCCAGGCCTTCCCAGGAAGGCCGTCGGGTCCTGGGGCGGTATTCTTGGCATTCAGCCTTCGTACCGCCACTCTCATTTCTACCTCGGTCACCTCCGGAGCATCGTCGTCGTCGTCGTCGGCGGTGTGGTCCGCATCGAGCACCGCATTAGGCGGAGCCATGAGCGGGGAGGTATGTTCCCCTCTCGAAGGGAACAGAGCGCTCACCACGTCCTCCACAAGCTGAGGCCGGAGACTCTGCGTCAGCGGGGGAGCCCATGGGCGGAGTTTCTCCCGCACCATTTTGTATGGGCGTCCCCACGGGTCTCTGTTCAGAGTCTCCAGCGTCTCCTCCCGGGCCAGTGCCCTGGCCCGCAGGATCTCCTCCTGGAGGGCGGTCTTCGCCGCTCTGTACCCCTCGTACAGCTCCGCCTGAATGGCTTCCGTATCCGGAGGGCGGATACGGAGCCTGCGGTGCCTGGTGTACTGGCGTCGCGCAGCAACGCACGCCTGGCGCAGCGCTGTCAGCTCCTGCGACCACCAGCTCACCTGGCGCGAAGCACGTCCTGGCTGGACCCGGGGCATTGCCACGTCACAAATATTGGACATGGCCTCCCGGAACCACTCCGCCTCGTCGTTGATGTCGGCAGGCCTGTCCGGTGATGACACCCAGGCCTGCACGATCGAGGCTTCCAGGAGAAGCTCCCGGTCCAGCTGCTTCAGCGCCCAACGCGGACCACCCGGGGCCTGTCGGACCGGCGCGCTCGAGGTCTGGGCGGAGACGTCGAACCGGATATACCGGTGGTCGGAATACGTCTCCACCCCCTCCATGACGCGCCAGTCAATGACACGCGGCGACAGAGCGGGGCTGGCGAACGAGATGTCCACCACTGATTCACCCCGCATCCGCACACACGTGGGGACGGAACCCCGGTTTAGGACGACCAGGCCTGTCTCCAGAGCCCAGTCCTCCACCATCCTGCCCCGTGTGTCCGTAAGCCGGGAACCCCAAGCCACATTCTTGGCATTGAAGTCCCCCAGTACGAGCACGGGGAGGGAACGGAACCCGACGACGACGACTTTCAACTCCGCAAGGGAGTTGTGGAACTCGGCGAGAGTTCGGTTCGGGGAGAAGTACACCCCTACCACGACAAACTCCCCGAACCGTGCTGCCACGCAACCCCGTCCTCTTTTGACAGCCTCGAGGGACGGGGTACCGGCGGCGGCCGACGAAATAAGGGTCACTGAGCCGCTCAGGTCCTCCACCCAGTCATCCCTGGGCGGGACAAAGTACGGCTCAGCGACCACGGCGATATTGATCGACCACTGCGCCATGCTCTGGAGCAACAGATCCTGAGCGGCGGCGCAGTGGTTGATGTTCGCCTGGAGGAGGCGAAATGGGGCCGTTATTGGCACTCCATTTCATCCCCCTCCCGAGACCCATGTGAGGGCCCTGCCGCAGCAGCAGCTGGGGCGGTGACGACGCCGGTGGTGGTAGCGGCAGCGGCGGTGGCAGTGGCGGCGACAGCGGCGGTGACGACGGTGGTGGCGGTGACGGTGGCGGAGGGCTTTCCCCTGCCCCTGGCTTTAGCGGGGGGAACGCAGGCCCTACCCCCGATCCGGTGGTCGGCCGGCTTGCCCGCGGCCGCACATGCGACGCAGTGCGGCGTGGCCTTGCATTCGCCGGCCTTGTGACCGGGCTGACCGCAGCGGTAGCAGGCATCGCTGCGGTCAACCTCGGAGGTGCATTTAGCTCCCACGTGGTCACCCACATGGCAGCGGAAGCACCTCCGAGGTCTGGGTTCCAGCAGTTTGACCTGCGCGGAAACCCAGCCCACCAAGAGCCTTTGGCCCTCCCCGGCTATTTTCTTGGCCGCCGCGACGGGGCAGCTCACCGTAACGGCTTGCATACCCCTGGAGTCGGGACCGATGGTGCCCGCCTTAACCTGCTCGGCAGAGCACCCCCCAGTCCTGACGACGGCGGCCACCACCTGTGCCTGCGTCACAGAGTCGTCCAGGCCCTGGATGCGCATTTCAGCGCACTTAGTGGGCCTGGACACTCGGGCCTCATCCGCGTTCAAGGACGCCCTGAGCTTTTCAGCCAGGGCGTCAGCGGCCGAGCCACCAGCCGGGCCTGGGAACTCCAGCATCCGGGCCCCAGTGGCAGCGACCCTCAGTCGGATGCCACCGGCGGCGCCTAGCTCCCCTAGGTCCACCACCTCCGCCACTTTGGCAAAGACGTCCTTATAGGACACGCCCTTCTCTGCCGCTTCCGGCTGTAGCGTGACCACTACAGCTGCGGACTTCGGGGCGTGGAGCCTAGCCGCGACGCTTCGCTCCTTGTGCCGCTGCCGCCTGGCCTTTTTCTTTCTGGCCGCCCTTGCCTTCTTGCCCGCCCTCCTCTTCTCCCCGGCCACTTGCCATTCAGCATGGGCCGGGGGAGATATAAGAGATGCGGGCGCGGTCTGAGGTGGGGGCGGTCGTTTAGCCACTGGGGCCCGAGCCCGGGCCGGGGCCGGGGCCGGGGCGTGAGGCCGGGCCGGGGCCGGGGCCGGGGCCCGAGCCGGGGCCGGAGCCGGGGCCCGAGCCGGGGCCGGGGCCGGGGCCCGAGCCACCTGCTTAGCCGCCCCGCCCTTTTTTGCCGCCCCGCCCTTGTTCTGCTCCGCCGAGGCAGATGCAGCGGCAGCGGCATATGACGCCCGCTGGCCGGGGGCCGGCTGACTTGCCGCTAACGGGGGGCGTAGGACGATGGCCTCCAGGGCGGAGAATCGTCTCCGCATTTCGGCCATCTCCTGCCGCACGAGGGTTAAGACCCGGTCCTCGGCAGCAGCAGGCACGGGCCCTCCCTGCCCGTGCTGCACCCCCCTCTGCGGTACCTCCTGGGGGCCGGCTCCTCGGAACAAGGCCAGGTCCGCTCGGAGCTCCGCGTTCTCCTTTCGGAGAAGCTCCATTTCCGCCTTCAATCTTGCGACGTCCACCCGCATCTCGGGCACTCCGTCAGACGGAGTCCCACCGCGGGAGGCCTTCGCTGCCGCCATTATGGAGGCCGTGGCCTCTGCTATGGCCTTGTCTTTAGAGGACTTAATCCTCTTCAAGGCCACATTATTTATCGCAGAGACCACGATCTCTGCGAAACTGGCCGCGCCCGGCGAATTGGGGCCGCTTGTGGCGCCCGGCTCACCACTTGCCACGTCTGACGGGGCCGCTCTGAGGCTGTCCCCGCTAGGGTGGGGCCCCTCCGTAGGGTATCCCTGTCATTGCAATTCCCTTCGTAACTTTAAAAAACAATCGCCTTAAAAGAACACTATAAATAAAACCTTTTTTTGCTTGCACTGCAAGAGAAAGTCTTAAGAGTAATCCGGCCAATAAATATCGAAGTAAACCGAAGACCGGCTTAACAAAGGACTGGGCAACTTCGTAAAACATTACTTAAGGCTTACAAGTTTTCTAGTTACGCTAAAGCCTTTGTATAGAGAAAAATAAGTTTATAACGAATGATGTTAAGATATCGGAAGTGAACATAGATTTAATGCCTGAAGTTACCGATCTAAATGTTATGAAATAAAGGTGAGGTACTCAGTTTTTAACCGACTTCTTCAAAAAGGAAGAGGTTCTCAATTCGTCTGTATGTTTTTTTTTTGTTTGGTAGGTCATGCTTTCGAGGTGGTCCCATATAAATTTTATTAACTTTTCTTTCGTAGTTTTTGAGTTAGCTTCAATATTACGTATTTTTTTCCACTTAATTTATCTCGACGATATTTTAAGTAACTCAGTCACTGTTTTTTACATAGCAGGTAGTGGTATTCGAATTTGTGTGGGCCGTACCATAACTAAAAAGTGAAAAGTGAAGTAAGTTGCAAAAAACGAAAATTGAAAAGCAAAGACACCGACTTCCCAAATTAAAGTTATTTTTCACTTTTTAGTGCTTTTTTTGGAAGTCGGTTTTTTTTTTGGATAAAGTTTTTATTTATGTTTTGTGTTCGAAATTACTCTGAACGCAGTTTTATACCTGTGAACGATGCAGAAAGCGCAGCTTGGAGCAAGAAACTTAGCTTATGGGAATTTCTTAACTAGAGTCTAAAATAAAACAACAATCCTAAATACAGAATAAAGAAAGGACATTATTTCGAAGCGAAGACCAAGATTACGTCTGGACATTAAAAGAAACTGTGACCTCTGAGTTTGTTTCAACCTTTCTTCTCAGAGTAGCCAGATAGGAAACTCCGACCTCATCTAGCTTATTTTTACTACGACGTGTAAAAGTGATTCCGATATCCTATTTACAGAACAAACAATTAAATTTCAGTTAAATTCGGTATTTTGTAAGAAAAATACCAACATGGGTACCAAACACGAAGTAAATAGTTAGATAGGTACTGCTAAAATCACAATTACCCATTTTAACTCATCAGGTATTTCAAAAGCCACCAAATATTGCGGCGCTGTCAACAATGCCATACCAAAACAATGGTGAATTTTGTTAATTTGACAACCCCATTGAACGGTATAATGTACCAGACCGAACAATGATTTTCATGTAAACTGGGGTAACGCCTCGGGGTACGACCAGGCGAGAGGGATCATTATAGCTAGCTCTAGATATAGCAGAAGTATTGAAAGCTTATGGTAATAGATTAGGGTTAAGATTTTTGTGTAATAATGAAAAAGTCAATTTTTAAAATCACATAATATTTTAATCCGTGTTATAAAAGGTAACAAAAGATATCAGTAACATGAGAAACAGTAACATCTTACTGTAAGTAAATAATTATAAAACAAACTATGATCACCAATAACTGGGTATACCGTTAACTCTTTTGAATGTTTACTTTATGTAAGCATTAATTAGGGTTAGGTTACTTTTGGGTTAATCTAACCTGATTTTTATTACGCGCTCCTCTATGCTACCGCGCGGTACCTCCAAAAGTGGAATATTTAGGGACGTCCAATGTACAACCTGCTATCGCACCTGTTTATTTACGGACGTCCAATGTGCGACCCGCTATCGCACTTGTTTATTTAGGGACGTACAATGTACGACCCGCTATCGCACCTGTTTATTTAGGGACGTCCAATGTGCGACCCGCTACCGCACCTGTTTATTTAGGGACGTCCAATGTGCGACCCGCTACCGCACCTGTTTATTTAGGGACGTCCAATGTGCGACCCGCTACCGCACCTGTTTATTTAGGGACGTCCAATGTACAACCTGATATCGCACCGGTTTATTTACGGACGTCCAATGTGCGACCCGCTATCGCACCTGTTTATTTACGGACGTCCAATGTACAACCTGATATCGCACCGGTTTATTTACGGACGTCCAATGTGCTACCCGCTATCGCACCTGTCTATTTACGGACGTCCAATGTGCGACCCGCTATCGCACCTGTTTATTTACGGACGTCCAATGTACAACCTGATATCGCACCGGTTTATTTAGGGACGTCCAATATGCGACCCGCTACCGCACCTGTTTATTCATTATCATCAACTGCCTCGCCTTTAACCAACCATGTTCCACCTTCAGTCTAACCGGATGCAGCTAAATACCACTATTTTACATGGCCTATCTGACCTCCACAATTCAGTTACTGGGTAACATGATACCCCTTGGTAAGACTGGTTGTCAGACTTTCGGACTGAAAAACTTATTTAAACTGTCGGTAGTATAATTAGTCGTGCCGACACAAAAAAGAAGTTTTCAAACAAAAAACCCCTTACTTCTATACACCATTACAAATGACTTGGTCCATATGTGCCACATAACTACGCAAGGAAACAATAAAGATTTTTCATATCATTTCACACTCCGTGACGTGTACTTATTACTTCGCTATCAGCTCGCACGAAGCTGTCCTTTGAGGTGAAGGCTGACGGATGAAGGGCCTACTCGAAATGTGAACGAAGTGACAACGTGTGATTGAAATCGCAGGTTGATTTTTCGAGATTTTACCGTACCATTAGTTAGGTAGACCTGCCGTTAGATAGAATACTTTTAACTGTACAGTCGAACAAAGAGTTTGGTATACTGGTAAATATGTTTATCTTCAATATACTATTTCAGTACACTGCCAATATTTATTTTATTTATTTATACGCTATATATATATGGTTATATATTTAGGGGTATGAGGAACAGGGAGTAATGTTCACTCATCCACCATAGAAAAGGGAGGATCCTCCGACCAGACGGGTGTTGTGTCTGGCGGGCAACTGCCCAATGATTGATGTCGAGTTCTTGTATATATATCCACTGCACGGTAAACTTTAATTGCGCGATGCAGGATTTATGTGACGTCAGGTCTTTGATGCGTACTTCATATGTGGCGGTGTAGATACCGCCACATATATATATAGTGGTTGCGTGGTTACGCAACAGATTTTGATGAGGTTTCCATCATCCTTATCAAAATCTGTTTCGTGGTTTAGTAGAACAACGCGCACAGATAGACAAACACGAAAAGCGGCTGAAATTTATAATATGTATCGATATTATATTGGGTACAGAGATAAAGAACACCACCACCTTTCCTCAGTCTTTTAAAAACATAAAATATAAACAATTATCAGTTTATTTATACCCTCTAATAGGCCGTAATAAACCTACCCGTTTATGAGATAACTTTTCAAATAACAACCCCTTAAACTTATAATGATCTGTTAGCGATAAAACCAGTTAACTTAGACCTTTCTTACGTTCAAGTCTACGTGTTGTTGGATAATATTCATTAGATATTTTATTTAAAATTTAATATTGGATGGTAGGCATTTCATATACTGATCGCGACTTTCTCTTGTTCTATGATCTCAAGACAAGTTACATGCGGTGAAAAAGTTAGACAGCCATCAAGGTTGTTTATGAGGCATACTTTCTAAGAATCTTTAAATATCACGCTGCTGGAAGAGGCTGGCAGACGCAGACAGATGTGAACCTTGAGTGCATAGTTATACCTACAAAGACTGGCGAAACGTGGTCGCTCACAATGGGCTTCATTAGAAGGCTGAAAGTCACCCAAAGGGCAATGGAGAGGGCTTGGAGTTTCCCTTCGTACTCGAATCAGAAATGAAGAGATCCGTAAGAGAACCAAGGTAACCGACATAGCCCGAAGTATTGCCAAACTTAAGTGGCTGTGGGTAAGGCTCATTCCTCGCAGAACAGATTGCCGATAGGGCTGAAAGGTTTTGGAGTGGAGACCGCGTACCGGAAGATGTAGCCTTGGAAGGCCCCTGCCAAGGTGGACCAATGACCTGGTGGTAGAAATCATCTGGATGCGAGAAGCATAGAACCGGTTGAAATGGCGGTGCTTGGGGGAGGCCTATGTCCAGCAGTGGACGTCTAACGGCTAAAATGATGAAGACTAACGATAGGTGTCCAGTAGCAAAAAATTTGAAAAAATTGTGTATTTTTTGCAAAGATTCAGGTAAACCGGTTTTTCTAATAAATATATAGGTAAAAATCTTTTTAAAAACAAGCTTTTAATTAACTAAAAAGGGTTTTCCCAGGGCCACCTTCCAGCTCCATCATCAGACCCTGAACTCCACCTATTGTCAAACCACATGTTAATACATAGCTAATGAGTCCAAACACGACGGTGCTATCTTGTTTGATTGAGGAGTTCCTATGGCCAACTTCCGGCTTCATCATCAGACCAGCTCCATGGTATCATTTTCTCAAAATATCTCGGTAGTTATATATAAGTATGCCAAATTCCAACGGAATCAGATGCCAGGAAGTGTTTGAAAAATGGATGACAATTGAAGTAACCGGAAACACATACAAACAGCAGGCGTAGCATGAGCACCGTTTTGTCGACGGAAGAGTAGACAAAAATGACGTTCCGTGTAGACAGTACGACGGCAGCTAAGTAAAAAGAGTCAACTGCACTTTTAACGAAATTCACTCTTTTACATAATTCGATTCAGAATTCTTTGTTTTGTTTCAAATTGTCTTCACTTCCTTAGACAAATTTCAGTGGTCAGTGTGATTTTGACAGTAAGGACAGAAAACTTTCTTCCGAAATAGTCTACTTATTAAAAGACCTAGACAAAGATCGATATAAATGAAAGACAAAATGACAGATTGTAGAAGGATTTCTACGGTGCGATGTCAAAAATGAAGAAACGAAATGTCACTTTGTATAGAAAAAGCTATGTCTATTCTTCGTAGAAATAGAAAGCGCCATGCTACGCCTGCTGAGCAAGCTAATATAAAGCTTGTAAAAATAAGAATATTTCTTGGCAAGTCACGCTCTGCAGCTTAACTTCAGCATACGAAAGCAATACGATCTTAGCCAATAATAATGTACATGTGCAATAAAGTTCATCTGCAATAAAGTTCATCTGCAATTAACAAACGATGTGTGTGAGCTACCATCTTGAACCCATTACGACAATGTACCGGCGCCATAACACCCGATAAGTACCTCGCGTACTAGCTTAGTGCATTAGCGTGAAACATGATTGCTTAGCATGTATGTACCTCATATATAGTACCCATATATGGTACACACGTTGTGGTATTATGCTGTACGATATCACATCTTTTAGTCTACAGTAGCCATCAAAACTTAGTAGTACCACACTTAGAAACTCCAACTCTAAAATAGCAATAACTTTTAAATTACACAAGCTACGTTTTCAACATAAAAAGGATTACAAAAAGAATATAATTTTTTATATAAAAACTTTATAGCCGATAACCGTCTTTTAGTCTTTTATTTTGCCATTATTGCCCCCCCCCCCCCCAATGTGAGAAAACAGAATTTCAATCCAAAGATGGACCCCCGTAGGCTATACTCTAATACAGATATTGTTGTAGCGGTCCCATGTGTCACTGTAGTTTAAAAATGGCGGAAGATAGAAACTGGGTTTTATTGAAATTGATAACAACTAAGCGCAGAATGTAACATCAGATAAAAGAACAAAGAATGCTGCTAAAAATAACAAGAAATACTTTATTTTTTCGAAAAAAACGTTTGTTACGAGTAATCTTACCCAAGAAATTTAATCCTGGCAGAACCCAAATGCTAAGGTTGGTTTAGACCAAACTAATTATGCACATTCTATCGTCACTCTACAAAATTATTTGTGTGTAAACAGGGACAGAGGATTCTTTCGTTGGTTTCTCTTGTTCATGTTCTTGTTCTAAGTTCGTTTGCTCTAAAGTCACCTTTATCATAATGCATTTTTGCAGTGTTCCATATAAGACTATTGTTTGCTTTTGCAAAAGTTGGAGAACTACGCTTGGCTACACTAAACTGCGCTGAGATACGCAAAACTACGCGTAGCTGCTCAAGACTACGCTTGGCTACGCTTTTTTCATAGCGTTACGCAAGAGTACGTTTGGCTACGCGCTTTTTGTAGCGCTATGCAAGACTACGCTTGACTACGCATTTATCGACTACAATGTTCTACGCAATCGTACGCAGCTCTATTCATTTATACTCTATAACTCTTTTTACTTATAAATCTGTAACTTATAAGGACGATTAAACTGTCACTTCTAACAAAACTTTAATTATCCAATATAATATAACAACCCAGTGCACAGTAACAACTGATCAATTGATTAATGAACGCCACAGATGCGCAAAACCGAACACTTTGCTAATTAGTTTTTAATGGCCGAAGTTTTGATTCTAGTATCTACTCGTGTTCTCATATCACGCATGTATCTTTGGTAAGAACAATATTGAGAGGGTGGCATTGGGCTGCTGGAAAGGGACGTCGCGTTTATATGTTGCTATGAAGTTTTAAACTATAATAGAAGTTTATAATGTTTGTAAGAAGTGTGAACAAAAATTCATTCAACAATAAATGGTTAAAACAAATGAAAGTCACCACCTATACAGCCGCGTTTCATGTCTATATGTAGACAGATTCACATCAAAAGATGAACTAAAACATAGTATCATACAACACCAAGTATTGTGACAATAGCATTGTTTCCACCATTTTTAGGATTACCTTAATTTCATATTTACGCCTTCACGTCTTTACTCGACTATTTCATGTTGGTCTGAGGTTTATCACCTTCACAGCTAGCCTGCTTAGATGTAACGTTCTCAAGACAAATTGCAGCAGGGTTGTAGGGTAGCTTATTTCTCAAAAAACACCGTCGTAAGAGTAAATTGACGTCTGTTATCCCTAATTTACTCTCTCAGCTATTTACTCTCGCAGCTTTGCAAGATGACTGGCACTTACGTTTTTTTTTTGTCCTGTTACTTCTATGTGAATTACGGCGTCATCTATAAGGAAAAGTATTCTGTCTTGACGGGAGTTGTAAAAGTAATCACGAAAGTAAAGTACTATTTTCAGCTTAATCCGGAGTCACACGTAATCTGTTCGATATGCGTATAACACGTGTGACTCCGGATTTTTAATTTGTCTGTCTGTGGTGTCTTGTTTATACCTTTTTAGTCGTAGTTGGGTTATAGTTTTTATTACTTAATTTTTTTTTAATTCTTTTGGGGTTATAATATATATATTTTTGAAATGTGCTCATTAAGCCCTTTCATTTGATACCCAACATGGTACGATTAAACTAATTTTTTTTGAAGTTCCTGACTTTATTTCCTTTGGAGGGCGCCATTTTTATGCCTATAACCAGCGGACGATCAAGACGCTTCCAACGATACCTCATTTGTCAAATTATGATGAGTGGTTTAGAAGATAGAAGGGAACAGATGAACATATTAACTTACATACATACATACATACATACATCAAACATACATACCGGTCAAAATCATAACCCTCCTTTTTTCTTCGCCGTAGTCGTGTAAAAATAAGAGGCTTTCTAGATCATAAAATAGATAGACAGATAAAGAAAATATTCAGTGCACACACAAGACACACAAAAGCACGATTCAATGATAAAAAAATACACAAATTTAAATAAAAACAGAGAAAAAAGTAAACAAAGAAATGGAGTGACATAATGCGCGTCCGGCCCTGGTCTAGGCCATGGTACGGAGCGAGAGGGCATGGGAAGCCGTCAAAATTCGCGCCCTCACGCCCATAGCCGCCGCAGGAGACGCCCTGGGCGTTGGGAATCCCAGGCGGATTCGAGTAATCGGTAGCTCGCCGTCCGATAAGGACCAGGCCCGGGTCGACGGCGCGTTGTGTTCCACGCGCGCCTCAGAGATGTCAGCACAATTGACGGGGTCCGCTAGGGCCGATGCCTGTCAGGGTTGCGGGAAAGTCCGAAAGGGATACCGGGACCCTTGGCAACAGGCAACTGAAGGAACACGGGTGGGTTTTAATCAGTAAAAGTCTGACACGACCTCCCGCTACGCCCAGAGCGGGAGAAGTCATTTGATGAACTACCACTTTAAAAAAAACAAACCTAATGACATACTTCAAGTCAAATATACCCATTGTGTCAGGTAAATAAACTTTGCTTTTACTAAATGCTGTTGGTATCAAAACATTTCCGTTACAATCTGATAACATTCTGAAAGATTAAGATAAAAGCATAAAAGAAACATGGGAGTAAGATCACAACGAAATTATTTTTCCAAACTCAACTCTGCGTCAATCTAATTTAGGTTCAAAAGTGATAATTTTTATACGAACTCTTACCAAGGGGAATACTGGAATGTGAAAATCAAATAGGGAGACGCTCCATGTACAAAAATCCCCGACAAAAACATAGCATCCAATAAACGATTTTTTATAGCTAAGAACACTCGATTAAATCACCTTTCAAACAAAACCAAAAAAATCAAAATCGGTTCAGCCATTTGGCAGCTACAATATAGACCGACACATAAATACTAACGATCCACTTATAACACCCCTCTTTTTCCGTCGGGTGTTAAAAATATTGTCATTCAGCTGCATCCGATTAGACTAGAGCCAACCACAACATAGTTGGGAAAAGGCTAGGCAGATCATGAATTTTATACGAATCCAAGGGATCTAATTTAAGAATAAAAGAAATGAACGCAAATCTTACACAAAAATACTCAATTAAAGTTTTAAAAATTACAAAATTCGTAATTATTCAGTTAACCCATAAATTTTGACAGGCGGTGATGCGGCTCAACCTTATACAGGATCAAATTAATTTCTCCCGAAAACATTCAGCGATCAACTTCCCTCAGGGAATGAGGTTGAGCCTCATATTGAGGTTATTTTGAACTTATTTGCTGAGAATGGGATACCATGATTTTGCGAATAAGAGGCAGTAATTTTTGCGTTAAAAGGTTTGTGGATTTTCACGTGAAGATTTTAAGGTTATCGATCGCATGTCAATATTAAACTAGAACTATGAAAATCACCCTTAGTAAAGGTTATAGAGGTGTTATAATAATACCAGCCTATTATTGTCCCACTGCTGGGCAAAGACCATTGATCACTACTCTTGCTCAAGACGGGTTTGCGCTTTCAAATTTATATTAACTACTAGCTGCTAGTCACGGCTTCGCAGGGGTAACACTTAGCACTTAGTACCTACCCTACCTACCCTACCTACCCTACCTACCCTACCTACCCTACCTACCCTACCTACCCTACCTACCCTACCTACCCTACCTACCCTACCTACCCTACCTACCCTACCTACCCTACCTACCCTACCTACCCTACCTACCCTACCTACCCTACCTACCCTACCTACCCTACCTACCCTACCTACCCTACCTACCCTACCTACCCTACCTACCCTACCTACCCTACCTACCCTACCTACCCTACCTACCCTACCTACCCTACCTACCCTACCTACCCTACCTACCCTACCTACCCTACCTACCCTACCTACCCTACCTACCCTACCTACCCTACCTACCCTACCTACCCTACCTACCCTACCTACCCTACCTACCCTACCTACCCTACCTACCCTACCTACCCTACCTACCCTACCTACCCTACCTACCCTACCTACCCTACCTACCCTACCTACCCTACCTACCCTACCTACCCTACCTGCCCTACCTGCCCTACCTGCCCTACCTGCCCTACCTACCCTACCTGCCCTACCTACCCTACCTGCCCTACCTACCCTACCTGCCCTACCTACCCTACCTGCCCTACCTACCCTACCTGCCCTACCTACCCTACCTGCCCTACCTACCCTACCTGCCCTACCTACCCTACCTACCCTACCTACCCTACCTACCCTACCTACCCTACCTACCCTACCTGCCCTACCTGCCCTACCTACCCTACCTGCCCTACCTACCCTACCTACCCTACCTACCCTACCTACCCTACCTACCCTACCTACCCTAGGGGAATGAAAAACAGATTACGACCGATTCTCAGACCTACCGAATATACATATAAAATTTCATAAAAATCGGTCAAGCCGTTTCGAAGGAGTATGGCAACTAACACTGTGATACGAGAATTTGATATATAAGAGATATACCCAGGTTCGGATCACGATATTTTTCCTCCACCGATGTCAGTAATATCCAAGATAAACTCGGGAAGAAAGGTTTGTTTTTGATAACAATCAAAAACAAAGTGTCACAATAGACGTGCATTTGACTGTACCATTGTGAATGTACTAAAGCCACGTCTTCTCGCCACACTTGAACTTAGAAGATGGTGTTTTATATTTCTTTTACTTTTGTGTCATGCCAATGAATTCAAAGCCAGCCTGTTTTATAATAATAATAATAAAACTTAAAAAAAAAAAATTGACCGACTTCAAAAAAAACAAAACAAAAAAGGACTACTGTACTAAAACCAAACGACAAAAGTACTTCTTTAATAATAAGAGAAAAATTTAAAAATAACTTTAATTTCGGAAGTCGGTGTCTTTGTTTTTATTAATTTTAGTTTTTGGCCACCGACTTCCGAAATTAAAGTTATTTTTAAATTTTTCTCTTATTATTAAAGAAGTACTTTTGTCGTTTGGTTTTAGTACAGTAGTCCTTTTTTGTTTTGTTTTTTTTGAAGTCGGTCAATTTTTTTTTTTTAAGTTTTATTATTTTTCCATTTTTGTGTAATTTGATTTTTGTAATCACCATGGGTAGACCAACTAAAGGAGCCGCCCGCATGAAGAAAAACAGAATTAAAGAGACTAATACTGCTGAAACAGAACGCCTATCTAAGAATCGCAAACGGAGTGCTATGTCCGGTTCCCAAGAATCACCGTTAGCTCTTCATGCTAGGTTATCTCAGATGAGAAATTACATGCATACTCATTTGTCGCAGGAGTCGCCAAATGATAAGATCTGCCTACTCAATCTTATTCAAAAACGATTAAGTGGCGAGTCGTCTGAACAGCGCAAGTATCGTTTAGATGTTATACGAAACCGGCTGGCTAATGAGACTCCCGTGCCTTCTCAAGAATATAAGGGTGAACACTATACATTTGCTTACACTGTATAGTTCCCCTCATCATCATATTATAAGGTGACCATAATCAGATCTATAATGTCACTTACAACCTATATGGTTGCAAAGTTCTTATCAATATAAATGAATTAAGTCCAAACACAAGGTAATTACTGTGAACCGTTGAGGAGTTCCGTTAATCGTCCTTCGTCTTCATCATCAGACCCTTAACGACAGTCACAACCCATCCAAGTGTAAGGTTCTTATCAATACAAATTAATCAAGCCCAAACACAAGATATCTGCTGTAAACCACTGAGGAGTTCCCTCGACTGTCTTTCGTCTTCTTCATCAGACCCCTAACGACAGTCACAACCCATCAAAGTGTAAAGTTTTTATCAATACAAATTAATCAAGCCCAAACACGAGGTATCTGCTGTAAACCATTGAGGAGTTCCCTTGACTGTCTTTCGGCTCCATCATCAGATCGACTCCAGACCTTCATAAAATTGTAGTGCTGTAAAATACTTAATGAATAAATTAAGGAATGCACTAGTTGCCCTTACGATTTTTGAAAGTTCCCCTCGATTTCTCTAGGATCCCATCATCAGATCCTGACTTGGTGACAATGGGACCACCTCAGAAGTATAAGCTTTTGAACAAAAAAAGAATTTTTGAAATCGGTTCACAAACGGAGGAGTAATCGGTGAACATACATAAAAAAAAAAAAAAAAAAAAAAAATCATCTGAACATAGTACCTCCTCCTTTTTTGAAGTCGGTAAAAACAGCACATACTAATTACAGTGGAAAATAAAAATGTAAATAAAATACTTGAAAAGAGCCTCATAACATTAAACAGATCAAGTGTTACATCTCAACGTATCGCAATCAGTTGTACTCGTTATCAGATTTGTGGTTGGCCTGACTCCAATGCTGCGGAGAGTATGTGCCTGACGGTGCATGAGAGAATTCGTTTTAAATATCTGACATACTGAAGTAGTGGGTGTGCTACAAGTTGGGAACTTGCAAAGTGTTTGAGCGACAGAAATGGAGAGTTAGTATGAAAAATAGACGGAGTAATCAAATAACAGGGTACAATGTAACCACTGCTGGCTCACAGCAAGCCTGTGTACTGTATCTCTATCTCTTTGTGAGACAGGGTGAGCCGTAATCCGGCACGCGTCCCAAGTGAGGGTTAGTGGATGACATGTCTTCGATTTTTTGGTTCCAGGACATGCCTGCAGTTAAATCACACGAATTAAAAATTAATTCATTTTTTTTTTTTAAATCGTAACAAATTCCGACAACATTTCAAACAAAAAACAACAACAAAAACCTTCAGCAACGTAAAATCTTTAAACACACTCGTCTTCTCCTATTCATCCACCACGTGCTCGTTACTTTGCTCGATATTTATCGTAGAGGTGTCTCCAGTATTGCAGCGTAGGCGCAGAGTGAGTGCCTGTGGCGACCGTAGGGCGTGCGTTGAGCTCCAGTCTTACGGGTGAGGTCAGGGACGTAAGAGGCCACTGCACCTCGCTTCCTTCAGGAGTAGGCATGCTGTAAATACAACCATATTAGCAAATTATTTGATACTAACTTTTGCTCGCGGTTTTACCCGCATAGAGGTCGGAATTTATTCCACGGGAACGTACTACAGGGAGCGATTTTTGGTAAAGAGTAAACCTATGGATTCGCTTCACCACACGCCGTAGCCGGAGTTACCGACATAGCTTGCAGAGTAAGTAAACTGAAGTGGCAGTGGGCTGACCATGTTTGTCGAAGCATCGATGGCTGGTGGAGCAGACGAGTCCTAGAGTGGAGACCGCTTATCCGCAAGCGTGCGTGGGACCTCCCCCAGCTTAATGGACCGACGACCTGAAGAAAGTGACTGGGACAGTCTGGATGCGGAAGGCGGAGGATAAGGTGTTTTAGCACAGCTTGGGAGAAGACTTAGTCCAGCAGTGGACTGCAATAATCTGAGTTGCGCGCCCTAGTTCTGTAACCTAAAATATAGATGGCGCTAATACCAGTTTTAAGTTTTCTCTTCTGTCGGCAGTCCCCATGGCTGATTGGATTCTTTTTATTTATTAGTATGGATAGTATGAAAGAATGGATTTGGAAACGAGGAACGTCCCGTTGACAAAGAAAGACCTTCTATTAAAACAGTAGCAAATTGTGAATCAGTAGGAAGCTGGCTGGGGTAAGATACGATTTATTTTTATTTTGCAAATCGATGAGTCGATGGAACATATCGACCAACAAACACACTTTGCTAAAATATGACCTACCATTTGTTGGAGCAACCGCTTCAAACGTCAAACACCTAAGAAGCTCTGACGATGACCAGATAGTGGAATGACCATCTAAACTATGATGGCTCCTACGTGTAAATTTAAATGGATGAGTCACTAATGTGCATCAGCGCGACCTCTTTGGAAGGTTTGAGAGAATAAGAAGATGACGTCAATATACTAACCCGTATTTAGCGAAATTGGTCCACAGTGTTGTCATTGCTTTAATCATCTTGGTCTCAAACATTGACGGAATAGGAAACAAATAAAATAAGTAGAACAGCTCGTCTGCATGAGTAGCACCCGGTACATTCCAAAATGTACGACCTGTTATAAGTTTTGGGAAATTCCTCCAACCATTGTACTGAAACTCATAGTTGTATACTGGCTTATCACTAGTCTTTAAAATAAGCTCTGTCTCAATATACCCAGCCAGGTTGAAGTACGGTTCTCCATGTAATCTTGAAAGTTTTAATATAGTTTCCCATGAGATCTCATCGTCACCCATGTAAAGACTCCTTAGAACCTTAGCAGCTTCTTTCCGTTCTAAATCCGACGGAAAGTCGAAATCATAATTTTCTAATATAACTTCAAAGTCTACATTTCTCAATGACTCATCGGTTTCGAGAGACGCGAAAAAATATCCTTCTTCGCTATTAGAACCTATAATTACAGGTACTTTGTTATAATATCCTTTAGTGAGTATATTATAGGGTGCATCAGTGAGGAATGGTTCAACGCCGTCTATTGGTTGCTCAGTGCATGGTACGAATGGTAGACCTTCAAACACCAAATTTCCCTTTCTCTTCGGTAACTGTGTACCAACTAAATCAGTCAGAGTCGTGTTCATAAAAAAACTGTATAACTGTTGAGGATCATCAGAATTGTGTCCCAATTCTTTCGCTAAAGTGTCAGCGAGTGTCATCGGAACCCTCTGTCGTGCCCACGATGCGATAGAGGAGCCACTCTGCATGATAGCTCTGTGAAACAGCCCTTTGGACATCGGTGATAGCAGATGGTAGGAAACTGACACGCCACCAGCACTTTCGCCAAATAAAGTGACGTTTTCGGGGTCGCCACCGAACGCTCGGATATTTTTTTGGACCCATTTGAGCGCGGCCACCTGATCTTTTAGACCCGCATTTCCTGGAGCTTCCTTTATGCCCAGACAGAGAAAACCATGGACGTTTAATCTGTAGTTAAAAGTGACGAGGACAACCCCTTGAGATACTAGATAATCGGGCCCGTAAAGCAGGGCTGACCCAGAGCCTTCCTTGAACCCTCCGCCATGGATAAACACCATGACGGGTAGGGGAGCACCATTCCAAGCGTGGTTAGGACTGTATATATTCAGGGTGAGGCAATCTTCCGTCCCCACTACTACTGACTTGGTATACATTTGTGGACACCGTATGTTCTCCCTGATAGCTTCGAAAACGCCATCCCACTTCGTTACGGGGCCGGGAGCCTAAAACAATGGTTATTGTTTACCTGACGCTTCTAGATACAGATAATGCCGTTCACGAAGATGCACCACACTCTTACACGCCCAACGCTTACTTACAGTTCAGTAGTCGCGTTTAGGAAGAAAAGTGGGGCACGTCTTCGTGAATGGCACTATCTATATGTATAGCCACGTCATAAGAATAGATAAGCGAGCAAACACCTTGAACCTGTACTTGTATTCCGAGCTGGCATAAGGAATACCAGAATACCGTTGATGAGTGCCATCTGCCGAGTATTGCCCCCGCACTAACGATCCATCGTGCAGTCTTCGTGTCGGCGTGGGCTGGCGGACGAATCGCGCAGCCCACAGTGACCACAGCACCAGCCACTTGACGCGAACGTACATCACTAGTCACAACACAGATTCTTTTCACATTCACAATACTGCTGTAAACCCTAATAAACAACTATACGGCCATGCTGGTAACAACAGTACTAAAATTGATACATTCGTAAACGTGAGTCACCTTGAATCGATTTAGGTTGATAAGATACAATTATATATTATATAAAAAATTATATATCTATCTATGATACCTGACGTCACCGGTTTAGAAGTAAAAACAAAAACAAAATTAATTCTCATGTATTTTAATGACAATACTTTTTTTTTTATCTTAATGAACACTCCTCACTCATTCACTTTCTACGACGAGCAGGTATCATAACAAATTGAATGATATCAGGAAGATGAAGGAAATCATTGTGCGTATAGCCAACAATCGAAGACATGGTGACTTCCACCAATCTGGACTGAGCCCGCCTTGTGGATTAAATCCACTAATGTTCGCACTGCTGAGACACAGGACTCTTATCTATCAGCAGTGTGAGCATTAAAGGCTGATTGATTAAGTATACTATGCTTAGGCAATGTACTATTAATTATCATACTACGAGAGAAAACGAAGAAAGTCAAAAGCCATAAATAAAATGATGATTGATCTAACCTTAGAATACCTATTACTGTACTTATTACTAGGTTAATCATACCACTTAGTTACCGGGTTGTGGCGATCAGGGGTGTGATTCTGTAAGACCTCATTCTAAACTTCGAATCTGAATCCGCTATGAGTTGATTGGCATTCTAAAAACTCGGTTGATACACTAGCGCTACCCTTGCGAGCGTGTCACCGAGTTGAACTAAATTGACCGTGAGATTTTGACAGATAAAGTATGATATGACGTAACAAGGTTTCATTAATTCAGTAAGGTAATTCCCCCGTCACTTCGACGCTCACTTCGCACTCGAACCCGAACACATTTTGAACCTTATACCGGTATAAAGTGAGGGTGAATAGCGATGTGAGATCCGAGTTGTTGTTTGAATTTTACAGAATCGACGTACAGATAGGCAGTCGCTCCATGTAAAATACTGGTATTAAGCTGCATCCGGCTAAACTAGAAGCGGACCCCAACATAGTTGGGAAAAGGCTAGGCAGATTGATTGACCTATTACCAGGTTATGGACTTGTGAAGACAGCTGCGCTGCAGCAAAGACGGGATTGTTTTTTGCGCGTAATCTGGGTCGATATGCCCGAGCATCGCTGGTTAAATCGTGAAATGGCGGTGTATCGTGAAATGGCCAGGCAGGTCACGAATAGCCATCTTTTACGATCCACAGTTCCACACTCATGACTTATTTTGCTCACTAGGTACTTTAGCCTGCAGTGTGTCACAACCACTTACAGGAATATTTCTGTAGTGTGGTGGTTTAATTCAGGACTTTAGGAGCTACTAGATTTTAAAAGTAGATCGTGTCTTTGTTTTGTGCAACAATAGGCCTTATTCAAGTGAATTATAGGATAAAAAGTTAATTGCACTGAGGTCTACCTTAGTCCAATTTAAACACTTGTTATACTTAATTAATTAATTAACATATTAATTCAAGAGAATTAATGAGAACCCTTGTTAGTTCTGCGGCAGTTGTAAAAGTGTCTACAAATAAATATAATGTATCGTTTTATTGTACTTAGAGGAGCTCGTGGCTAAGTAATAACAGCCGCACGGGTCGATCCATCAGGTTAAGCTACGCTTGCCAGGGTTGGTTCGTGGATGGGTGACCATCTTTACATATGGAGACTCCTCCGTGCCTCGAAAAGCACGTTAAGCCGTTGGTCCCGGTTGTCATTCGAGGATCTTTGACAGTCGTTACGGTTCGTCAGAACCCCGAAAGTCTGACAACCAGTCTTACCAAGAGGTATCGTAGTACCCAGTTACTAGGTTGTGGAGGTCAGATAGGCAGTCGCTCCATGTAAAATACTAGTATTCAGCTGCATCCGGTTAGACTGGAAGCCGAACCCAACGTAGTTAGGAAAAGGCTAGGCAGATTGATTGTGTAATTTTATATATTTAAGTGATCTATGTATTTTCTTGTGTTTAAGGTTGGCAAACCGGCAATCAGTCGACGCCCCTCCTGATATCATTGGGATTATCTGTGAGGAATATCTAGCGACCATAATTAGATTGTTACCATAATAAAATTT
Source organism: Lithophane leautieri (assembly GCA_949152455.1). Classification (NCBI taxonomy): domain Eukaryota; kingdom Metazoa; phylum Arthropoda; class Insecta; order Lepidoptera; family Noctuidae; genus Lithophane; species Lithophane leautieri. Next base: position 4,305,109 of record OX424462.1, on the reverse strand, counting down.
AGAGGTAAAAGTGAATTTATTTTGAGTGTGATTTCACCAGAAGCCATAACCCACCATTTGAGAAACCATTTCTTAAACTAAAAACATAAGAAAAACCCAAAGCAAGGGTTTCGTAGTTTGGATGAGTTTGTCCCAAAAACAAACTTAACATTTTAGTTGAAAAACTTGTTCATTGCAAGTGAAAAAAATTATTGTGATAAAACTACAGATTATCGATTTTTGGACTTTTCCTTTACTTGTGCTATGAGACCTTGCCAAGTTTCATGATTCTAGGTCAACGGGAAGTACCCTATAGATTTTGATTTATTTTCGTGTATCACAATATGTCGCATCAATGGATTTCGATAAAATTTGGCACGGAGATAGATAGCATCCCGGGAAGGATATAGGCTACTTTTTATCGACATACCATGCGAGCGAAGCCGCGGGCGGAAGCTAGTTTGATATAACTAAAAAAAAAACAACTTGATACCTCCTCGCATTCCTGAGAAAACGGGTCTTGACAGACTGACAGACAGACGGACAACGAAGTGATCCCATAAGGGTTCCATTTATTTTCCTTTTTATATATGGAACCCTAAAAATAGTGTCTCAAATGGAGTAACTGCGAGAAATGCGTGTTGGGAATGTCAGACTTCCAGACCCTGCCATGGTTTCGTCGCCATGTATGTCACTGTAATAATTTTAAGACATTGGTGCTTTTGACTATCTTAAAAAGTAGCCACCACGACTTACCTTATAAAGTTGAATCGACCATAAATTAAACATCTCATCTTCATTAATGTAAAAGCTGGAATAAATAGGGTTACGTGCATTAAAACGATGATAAACCGAGTTCCGTACATAAAATCTTTACACTGCTGCTGCTTGTGGGTAATACCTGTCGACATATGCATTAGTTCAATTGGATTTCTCTCTATGAGCCTCGGGGATATGATAATGGTTAAGCCAGAACCGGCTTGAGGTAATTGGTACTGAACATTTTATATTTTTATGCGAGAAAATACTTTTAGGAGTATGAGGAACAGGGAGTAAAGTTCACTCACCCACCATAGAAAAGGGAGGATCCTCCAACCAGACGGGTGTTGTGTCTGGCGGGCAACTGCCCAATGATTGATATTGGATTTTTGTATATATGTTCACTGCACGGTAAACTCTAATTGCGCGATGCAGGATTTTTGTGACGTCAGGATTTTTGTGTGACGTCAGGTCTTTGATGCGTAGTTTGAATGTGGCGATGTAGGTACCGCCACATACTTAACGGTACATAATAATTAAAATTAGCCTGATACATCCTAATCCTAACAAATATTATAAATGCGAAAGTAAGTTTGTTTGTTTGTTTGTTACGCTTTCACGCTAAAACGGCTGAACGGATTTGAATGAAATTTGGCACATGGGTAGACCATGACCTGGAATGGGACATAGGATACTTTTATACCTATATTCCCACAGGATCAAGACTTACGCGAGTGAAACCGCGGGGCGCAGCTAGATTTTAATAATAATTTTTAACTTTATATTATACTAGCTGCGCCCCGCGGTTTCACCCATGTAAGTCTCGATTCCGTGGGAATATCAATATAAAAAGTATCCTATGTGTTAATCCAGGTTATAAACTATCTGTTTGCCAAATTTCATCCAAATCCATTCAGCCATTTTTGCGTGATTGAGTAACAAACATCCAAACACACAAACTCATAAACACACAAACTTTCACATTTATAATATTAGTAGGATTATTATATTATATAATATAATATTATATTATAGATTAAAATATAGATTAATAAAAATATAATAAAATTATACACATCATATCATCTTCTGTCCCCTTTAAACCAAAAGCCATCCAGTCTGACCTCCTTGTAAATACGTGATACCTGCATTCTGAGGATCTCTAAAAATATAATATCTCTACGAGTTGCTTTTTCAATTTAATTAAAAATACTCCGCTGTTCTGCGCCCGAATTATGCATTTTGATTCTAATAGTTTTTTATGAGGTTACCTATACGTTAATTCCCGTAAAAACTCTTGTCCTTTACCTAATGATAATAAATAAAAATCTATACTTATAATAATTAATAATAATTATGAGGAGCTCGTGGCTAATTAATAACAGCCGCAAGGGTCGATCCATCAGGCTAAGATACGCTTGCCGCGGTTGGTCCGTAGATGGGTGACCATCTTTACATAGCAAGACCCCTCCGTGGTTCGAAAATAACGTTAAGCCGCTGGTCACGGCTGTCATTCATGGATCTTTGACAGTCGTAACGGGTCGTCAGAACCAGGCAGTCGTTCGACGTAAAAAACTTGTATTTATCTGCATCCGGTTAGACTGGAAGCCGACCTTAACATAGTTAAGAAAAGGCTAACAGACAATGATTCTGACAGAAATATTCTCAGTTCTTTGATCAGTATAACAGCTGTACCCCCGGCGAATGATGTGTAAATTCAAAAAGGCAGCAATTGTAGGCTTAATGTAGTCTCTAGAACTTCCCATACTTAATCTTATTGATCCTAGTACTTACGTCATCCACAAATACCTAAGTACCACTTTCTAAGCTGCACTTCCAAACTTCAGATCCTTTACTTACCATTTAAAAGTCCCAAGAAGAAACATAAAAGAACAAACAAGTCGGATACACAATCCTTCACAATTTTTACGATAACAGTCCTGTTTTTACAAGCACCATTTAGTAAGAGCACTTAGCACCTGAGAATCTTTATTCAAAAATGGAAATTAATGTTCTATCCGAGGAAAGAGGTTTTATTCTATTTTTCAAGACGTGACTTCTTTTATTTCCTTTCATTGGCTTGCATTTCAAGTGGGTTTAAAGGAACTTCTGATTATTATTCCTATAAAGTCTCCAGTACACGTTGCGCGAGCTAAGCGCGCTCGGCCAACGGGCAAATACACGCAAATCACACGGCAAATACATGATTGTAATAAATACTTTTTACATTTAAAAAAACCAGCTTCCAAAAAAAGAACAACTTTGCTTTTCAATTTTCGTTTTTTGCCACCGACTTCCGAAATTAGAGATATTTTTCACTTTTTTTGTGTTTTTTTTGGAAGTCGGTTGTTTTTTTTTTTGCAAAAAGTTATAATTTTTTATTTTTTTGTTGTGATGCCTACCCCACACATTCGAAATAACAGTGACGGAGTAAAATAAAATGTCGTATACATAGACTAAGTGGGAAAAATACGTAATTATTGAAGCTAACTCAAAAACTACTCAAGCAAAGTTAATAAAATTTATATGGGACCACCTCTGAAGCATGGCCTACCAAACAAAAAAAGAATCATCAAAATCGATTCATAATTAGTGGAGTAGTCGCGTAAAATACACACCAAAAAAAAACGCGGGCTCGCCCACCGTGTACTTTCTAGGCTTTAGTCTATTATTTAGAAGAACAATAAAATGCAATGAGTTAAGTAGGTAAGGCCCAGGTTTAAGACAGAGCATTACGAACATCAAAAATGACGCCACCTTTTTATCTATGTTTGTGTAAAAAGGGTTGTCATTTGTTAAAGTTTTTCCCTATAATTTGGGGAATAATATTTTGGGTAGGATAATATTGTACGAGTAAGATATTGTTGAGTATGGTATTGTACCTCAATCGTTAGGAAGGATTCCGAAACAAAACCATTTTTTTTTACATCGCAAAATAAAATAACAATTAAGTACAAAGTGCATTTACATACATGATTTGGAGATTACCTTTTAATCAAGAATTGCTTGTGTTAGGAAGCTCCGCTCTTTCACTTAGAACTATCCATTAATTATCAATTAAATGTAAAAAAAAATTGGTTTGTAAATTATAGAAAAATTAAGTTATAAGGTTGTTGAAGCGTAAATCATAACATCGTCGTGGGTATGTGTCATTAAGTAAATTGTTTTGAAATAAAATAGGTACTTAATTATATTTACAATCAACTTTATTAAATTCAAGAAGACCACGATAACAAAATCACTGACTATAGAAAGCACGTAAAAAGCGTCCGCAATTTGGGAAAAAATAAAATTTGGGACAGTAGTATTTAAATTAGCTAGTCTAAGCTCAGAAACTAACTAAAATAAAATAAAAAATACAGTCTCGTGTTTAATTACTGTTTTGATAAAATCTCATTTTTGTTTTTTAAATTGTATGTACCTTTTTAGGATATCCGGTTTTGATCACACGGCGAAGTCCACGATTAGTTGAATAAAGGTCATTCTCATTATTATCAAAATGATCGGAACAAACCACGCTGGTTTTCGATGGAAGCCATTCTGGATCATTCCGACTATTTCTTATAGCTACTATCCATTTACTTTTATTTTTAATATTACTTGGAAATCTAAAACATTAAATACATAAAAAAACAGGCATATAATTACTCGAACTAAAAAATATCGAACGGGGAAATTTCAAATCATATTATTGCAACCCCCGCACTTTAAATGTCACTGTTTTCGTTCGTTCATTCGTTCAGGTTGTTGTTCCAAGTAACCTAAAATTCATAGTTTACTAAATTAAGAAACGATGTTATTTGAAGTACTTACATGTGAAAAGTGATTCCGTGAGACTTTTTATGTGATTTGCTATTGTTTTTACAAGTTTTCACTACACAAGAAGGCATAATTCAATTTTTTTTATTGAAGTTTACTAGACGACGACTCGTAACGTACTAGGAGCGATGAGCATAGTTTTTGTGTAGGTGTGTGCGTGAGCCTGTGTGTTTACTTGCAGGAGCATAGTTTTGTGGCTACACGTTTGATGTACGTAGTGATCCGTCTTTCTATTTTGGTTGGTCTGAGTGCACGGGTTTGAACAGCACGACGTTCCTCACTACACTCACTCACTTGTCAGTTCGAGATTCATTCATTTGTATGTCACAGTGAATCGGTACAAAATTTTATTTTGAGGTGTTGGGACTTTCAATAATTTTGTATGGGACATTTAAAGTGCCTCTTGTATGTCCTACCCAACACTAATCCATAGCTCACTTGTCTACGATGCGCACTAAGCGATTTGTGCAATACCCGCACTCTATGTAAAATTATATCTGTATGGTGATAATAATACATGACACATAATATCACACCTGCCGAAGGATTATACTTTACACTTATCTATACTAATACTAATATTATAAAGCTGAAGAGTTTGTTTATTTGTTTGTTTGAACGCGCTAATCTTAGGAAGTACTGGTTGGAATTGGCTATATAACATCACGCTACGACCAATAGGAAAAATTATTCCTTTTTGAGAGCTTCCGTTGCGTACGCTTTGTAAACGGTTTAAGTTACGCAAATATCATGTATGATGGAATTGTTCCTCTTTAAAAGTTCTAAAAAAAAGTCCGCGACAGCATATGTCTATCTTTTAAGATTGACTCACTATAACCTTTTTTATGGTAATCAAATTTGTTCGAAATTAATGCATTATTTGCGAAAGAGTTTTATCAACATAATGTTAATTCTTATTTAAATAAATAGTTTTAACATCAAGGGTATTTATGTAGCAGTAAAATACTTTTTAATTCATTCGAATCGGACATTTAGTTTCGAAGCTATTACGAGTATAAAAATGCAATACGCGAACCGTTCGACGACGGTGCCGAACCGCGCCGCGGCGACGTTCCCTACTCTAGAGTTGAAAGGATGGGCAGTATCGACACACGGGTAGACCATGATCTGGAATAGGACATAGGATACGTTTTATCCCTATATTCCCATGGGATCGAGACGTACGCGGGTGAAACCGCGGGGCACAGCTAGTAGTATAATGATATCAGTAATATCATACGTTATGTTGTCTAACGTAGGGCGTTCCCGCTAACCTGCAATAGTACAGCCTCTATAAATGCAAAAAAAAAAATTAAGTACCATAAAAAGAAAAGAAAAAATGGTCACTTATTCATAAAAATAAAAAAAAGATACGGAAAAGAAACACTGTACACGCACACTTGTCACACTTGTCTTTCTACGTTGAAATACAAGTGTGCGTGTACAGAGTGTTTCTTTCACGTATCAATTTAGTAGTTTTGTGAATATTTCACTACTAGGAGGACTAACTAACCATACCAATAAATACAACTCTCTTAGATAAAAGTAACTATACAAATAAACAATTAACTAGACTATAGCGTCCTCCTCCGCATCGCTGTCGGCTGGTAATGTACCCAAGAGCCTTATACTGAAAAAAACTTTTTTTTTTTATTGGTAATTTTTTTTTTGCTTGTACCTTTTGACGCTATTCTATTACGGGTTAACGAGAACGCCCATTAGTTAACATACTGCCTACTATATTAAATAGTTCCTCTTCACCATAATCCGGCGACCCAGACAGCTTTTTTTTTCTTTCGTCAGCTCTCTGACCTCTGATGACTAGCAAAACCAAATTTGGTTTTGAAAACCCGGTCACCACCACGTTCAGAAGAGCATCATCAGCATCGTAGGTAGTCAAGATAAGTATAATTTGTTGTGAAGCTAAACACTTTTTGTTGAAAAACTTTTTGCTGTATGTAAGGTGCTTCCCGTGCATGAAAAGGTCAAGTACTTGGTGGTTCTAGAGCAGTTCTATAACGACCAATTCAAAGTGCATGTGCAAAACACTTACACTACTAGAAGTGTTAGAGAACGTAAATTCGTGCGAGCACCAGTAAAAAAATACTATGGCAAAAGAACCAATAAGTATTTGACCCCTACACTGTTCAATAGTATCGACTGGCTGAGAAGAGATAATGTGGTAATTAGCAGGCGAACACTGGGGAGTAAATTAGAGGCTGAACTGCTGAATGAAATGATCGCAACATGTGACAATAACTAATCGGCTGAGAGACAATAAATAGAACGAATAAACAAATTAAAAAAATCTTACCTTCTTTTTTAACTATGTTTCTACCTAAGTACTTAGATATGTTTAATTAAATCGTGTAAACCAAATGTTTTAAGACGAGCACTGATCCTGCCGACAAACTGCCACGCAGTTTGGCAGGTTTATAAAATGTGTACTTACAATGTTTGGTCCAAATAAATGATTTATTTATTTATTTACTTCACAAAAATCAAGTTGAAAAACATTTAGGTACTTACTTACTTAATAATAACTTACCTAATTACTCAGACCAACCAAAATAGAAAGACAGAGCATTACGAACATCAAAAATGACGCCACCTTTTTATCTATGTTTGTGTAAAAAGGGTTGTCATTTGTTAAAGTTTTTCCCTATAATTTGGGGAATAATATTTTGGGTAGGATAATATTGTACGAGTAAGATATTGTTGAGTATGGTATTGTACCTCAATCGTTAGGAAGGATTCCGAAACAAAACAATTTTTTTTTACATCGCAAAATAAAATAACAATTAAGTACAAAGTGCATCTACATACATGATTTGGAGATTACCTTTTAATCAAGAATTGCTTGTGTTAGGAGCTCCGCTCTTTCAATTAGAACTATCCGTTAATTATCAATTGAATGTAAAAAAAAATTGGTTTGTAAATTATAGAAAAATTAAGTTATAAGGTTGTTGAAGCGTAAATCATAACATCGTCGTGGGTATGTGTCATTAAGTAAATTGTTTTGAAATAAAATAGGTACTTAATTATATTTACAATCAACTTTATTAAATTCAAGAAGACCACGATAACAAAATCACTGACTATAGAAAGCACGTAAAAAGCGTCCGCAATTTGGGAAAAAATAAAATTTGGGACAGTAATATTTAAATTAGCTAGTCTAAGCTCAGAAACTAACTAAAATAAAATAAAAAATACAGTCTCGTGTTTAATTAAGTACTGTTTTGATAAAATTACATTTTTGTTTTTTAAATTTTATGTACCTTTTTAGGATATCCGGTTTTGATCACACGGCGAAGTCCACGATTAGTTGAATAAAGGTCATTATTATCAAAATGATCGGAACAAACCACGCTGGTTTTCGATGGAAGCCATTCTGGATCATTCCGACTATTTCTTATAGCTACTATCCATTTACTTTTATTTTCAATATTACTTGGAAATCTAAAATATTAAATACATAAAAAAACAGGCATATAATTACTCGAACTAAAAAATATCGAACGGGGAAATTTCAAATCATATTATGGCAACCCCCGCACTTTAAATGTCACTGTTTTCGTTCGTTCATTCGTTCAGGTTTTTGTTCCAAGTAACCTAAAATTCATAGTTTACTAAATTAAGAAACGATGTTACTCAGACCAACCAAAATAGAAAGACGGATCACTACGTACATCAAACGTGTAGCCACAAAACTATGCTCCTGCAAGTAAACACACAGGCTCACGCACACACCTACACAAAAACTATGCTCATCGCTCCTAGTACGTCACGAGTCGTCGTCTAGTAAACTTCAATAAAAAAAATTGAATTATGCCTTCTTGTGTAGTGAAAACTTGTAAAAACAATAGCAAATCACATAAAAAGTCTCACGGAATCACTTTTCACATGTAAGTACTTCAAATAACATCGTTTCTTAATTTAGTAAACTATGAATTTTAGGTTACTTGGAAAAACAACCTGAACGAATGAACGAACGAAAACAGTGACATTTAAAGTGCGGGGGCTGCCATAATATGATTTGAAATTTCCCCGTTCGATATTTTTTAGTTCGAGTAATTATTATATGCCTGTTTTTTTATGTATTTAATATTTTAGATTTCCAAGTAATATTGAAAATAAAAGTAAATGGATAGTAGCTATAAGAAATAGTCGGAATGATCCAGAATGGCTTCCATCGAAAACCAGCGTGGTTTGTTCCGATCATTTTGATAATAATGACCTTTATTCAACTAATCGTGGACTTCGCCGTGTGATCAAAACCGGATATCCTAAAAAGGTACATACAATTTAAAAAACAAAAATGAGATTTTATCAAAACAGTACTTAATTAAACACGAGACTGTATTTTTTATTTTATTTTAGTTAGTTTCTGAGCTTAGACTAGCTAATTTAAATACTACTGTCCCAAATTTTATTTTTTCCCATATGCGGACGCTTTTTACGTGCTTTCTATATAGTCAGTGATTTTGTTATCGTGGTCTTCTTGAATTTAATAAAGTTGATTGTAAATATAATTAAGTACCTATTTTATTTCAAAACAATTTACTGCATGACACATACCCACGACGATGTTATGATTTACGCTTCAACAACCTTATAACTAAATTTTTCTATAATTTACAAACCAATTTTTTTTTACATTCAATTGATAATTAATGGATAGTTCTAAGTGAAAGAGCGGAGCTTCACAATATTATCCTACCCAAAATATTATTCCCCAAATTATAGGGAAAAACTTTAACAAATGACAACCCTTTTTACACAAACATAGATAAAAAGGTGGCGTCATTTTTGATGTTCGTAATGCTCTGTCTTTCTATTTTGGTTGGTCTGAGCGATGTTATTTGAAGTACTTACATGTGAAAAGTGATTCCGTGAGAATTTTTATGTGATTTGCTATTGTTTTTACAAGTTTTCACTACACAAGAAGGCATAATTCAATTTTTTTTATTGAAGTTTACTAGACGACGACTCGTGACGTACTAGGAGCGATGAGCATAGTTTTTGTTTAGGTGTGTGCGTGAGCCTGTGTGTTTACTTGCAGGAGCATAGTTTTGTGGCTACACGTTTGATGTACGTAGTGATCCGTCTTTCTATTTTGGTTGGTCTGAGCCTAATTATGTAGCTGTGCGAAAGAAATCTCCCGACACCCAGATTCCCAACGTGAGCCAACGTCATCAATCAAAAAACTAAAAGAAAATTTTCGAAACACATCAGCAAAATTGAAAGTGCCTCGTCAAATAGCGTATCTCGCCAAATATTTATGTATGATATTTACTTAGCCTTATTTTCTTACGAAATGGGAAAGTTTCAAGTAGGTACATGATGAAAGATGGCACCTCATCAAATAAAGTTTGCAAGGACTATTTGAGAGTCACAGGTCAAGAGGACTAATCGAAATTGATTTTTTATTGCTGTTTTCGTCAAATTAATGAATGGACTTTTGGCAGGATTTATGTAGGTTTATGAATGTTTACGTAGGTAGTTGGTACCTACCTACATAGAGTCTGGCAAACGAAAGTTGATCCTGAAAATACGCGCGAAATTTAAAAACACAAGACTGTTTATCCCTGTACAAAGTGCGATAACACGTTTTGATAATTGAAATTTAATTTCATTTAAAATAAAATAAAGTTTCAAGTATCAAAACGTGTTATCGCTCTTTGTACAGGGAAAACAGTCTTGTTTTTTTAAATTTCGCGCGTATTTTCAGGATCAACTTTCGTTTGCCAGACTCTAGATCAACACATTGTGCTCTATGGGTAGGTAAGTAAGTACCTTTAATTGGGTATCTTTGTATGTACTAGACATAGGTCATCTTTGTTACATTTTATTTAAACTAGCTGATATTCTTAATATTTTGTAGGATTACGAAGCGTCGAAATCGTTTGCAGAGTTAGTAAAGGCGGGAATAGCCGAATAGTACGGCCCTTTATATGACCGATACAGGCATCTGTTGAAGTTGAAAGTAACTGCTACAATTCAAATGCTATATAATTCTATGTACTGATGATAGATGTCGCTATTTAAAGATTCCAATTTAAAAAATATTAACATCCAAATTGATAACCTCCTCCTTTTAGAAGTCGATTAAAAAATGAAAATCGTTTGCAATTATTGTAAAGACGGGAATAGTATTGATTGGCACAGTTTAAATAGTAGTCTATGATTGGCACTTTTTATGGGGATGACAGGACTTCATCATCTGTTGAAGCTAGGAGTTAGAATTCCAAAGCAACCAGTGCTGCTACCTAGTAGCAAATGCTATTGATAGATGGCGCTATTTGAAATTACAACTTAAAAAGTAAATGATAATAAAAAATATATTAAAACATATTTTAATATTAGTAAACTTTAGTACAAATTTTCAATCAACTTAGAAGTACTTTTCAAGCGGCTCTCCCAATATTTGTTCGAGCTTCCTTATGGCATCTTTTGTAGAGGTTTCTATTCTGGAGTCACCATCTTCAAGCAGTTCGGCGAGGAATGGAACGCTCTCAGCCAGGAGTGGTAACCAGCTGCTGCCCAACTGCGTTGCCATGGCGACGAGGCAGTCCAGGGCTGTCAATCTGCAATTAGAATAAGCCACACGGTCTTGTAATGGGTGCCTTTGAAAGTAAACTATCCATTATTCCTGATTGTTTCCTTTTTCGTCACAAAACCAAATTAAATAGACACTTTCATCCGATTGGTTTATTTTATTGCTTTTAAATAAAAACAGTTTTAAATAAATACATAGAGTGCTAAAAACATAACCCCTTCCTTTTGGTTTTGACGTAGTCGGGTAAAAAAAAAAGATTGAATTTTGAAAAACACTAACCTTATTTCTGCATCATTATGTCTCGTCTTCAACAGAATCTGGTAGTTCAACAGTTTCCACAACGAATCGTCTGCAGTTGCAACAGCGAACTGAGATACACACGGGATTATGTACTCTGTAGCCCTTGCTTTAAGGTTCTGAATACCACCCATCGTGTTCTCAAGCTGGTCCACCACAGGTTGCATTAGAGTTTCGAATCTATCTTTGTTCAGGAAACTCTGGCTGTCATAAAGGAACACTGTATGGAGTGTTTTGATGATGTACTTGATCAGCATCAAGCATTTGTCTTCGGAATCAAAGTATAGGTCTTCAGTTTTACTGTTGTTGCAAGAGTCGAGGAGATCTGAGGCGTTCTTAATGAAGTGACCAGCGAAGAGAACGAATAAGCCCTTCAACTTGTCAGCGATAGAACTGCTTAGTCTGAAAAAAGTTAAAATTATTTTACTGAACTATTTTTAGCTTTTAATTTACAACAGTATCATTGAATCAAAAATGTTTTTGTTTCAAGATCTAATCAACTAAAAAACGAATGAATTTTCTCATAGATTTTTGCATCGTTGGATATACGTTACATACGTTATACGTTTATTATAAGTTGACCCGTGACGCGATTAGTATCACTGAATTTTGCAGTCGCGTGCGCTGTTAGGGCCAGTGCACATCTGGTGAGGCGCAGCGCATTCGTTACTGCCAATCAAATATGGACCCTGCATCAGATGAAATAAAGTTTAAAATAAATAAACTTCCATTAGCTCGAGAGCGCGTCTAAGCGGAAAGAGGCGCGCGTCTTAGGCTATTTATTATCAACTGAATTTTTAGGCTCGCAACAGTGATATTTGTTTGACAGTGAAAAATGCTCTGCGCTGCGCTCCGCCTAATGTGCGCCAGCCCTTAGTTTCAATACAAATAGAGCCCAAAATGGCGACTGACAGCACAGTACTACCAATCACATAACAGCAAGATTCAGTGCGACCAATTGCGTCACGGGTCAAGCTAAAATGCACGCACTTGTAACTTATATCTGAGGAATAACTTCGAATTTTTGACAGTCGTTTCATACGAAAACTTTCATACGTCAATTTTATTTCAGGGATAAAAGATGGCTCGGAAAAATCGGCCCTAAAACAAATAAATAAATAATAATCATACCTGTAGAAAGTAATAGTCCTGTCCTTGTGTCCTTCAAGATTAGTCCTTATCGCCCAGTCATAGATCTTGAAATAGAATGGCCTAAAGCTGGTCTCGGACAGTTTCAATACCAGACATACCAGTGCATTCACCACTTCATCTTCAGCCCTATCTATGACGTCAGCAGCCACATCTTTTTCGACAGCATCACTTCTTAGTTGCAGTGCATTTAAGAAGAATGATGTTAGGTCCTGCTGTAATGCAGTGAAATCTGCTGTGGTGACATTTGCAAAGCTATCAGCCAAGACTGACATCACAGGGCCAACAGCATCAAAATCTTCTTTCTCCAATAGCATTTGATGAGTCTGGTTCACTACAGGGATCAACACCCTAGGAGGTATAGACCCGGCAATTTTCTTCTTGATAGTCAAAAGTTTTGAGACTAGTGCCGACACTTTGCTGCACTCCTGATCTTGGCTCTGCCATTTGGCTAGCAAAATGGAGTACTCATAAAGAATTTTCTGCAGATAAGGACTCAGGAAAAGAGGTAAGCTTTCAACAATCTTCGCTATTGCCGTCACTGTGCTCAGCAAGACCAGTTCTTGCGTTTCTGCCTTGCGCTGCTTTTTGAGCACTCTAATAAGAGCTGGCATGAATTTCCGAAGGCTGGCCAAAGCGTGTGCCTTTAAGTTACTGCATAACTCAGCCAGACATAAAACAACTGAGGCCATGACATTACCAGGAATGCTCGGATTGCAAGTGTAATCAGTGACAGTTTCGAGAACATTCTTAAAAGGCTCGGGATTCTGTGAAGCGAGCATTTTTGTTAACAACTTCAATGACAGCAGTGCAGTTTGTTGGTTCAACTCCAGTTCCTGAGAAGCGATCTCGCTTAAACTCTCATCTCTGACTTCAATTGTTTTAACAATATCTAATAGAGGAGGCAATAATGAAAACAGTAACTCTTTATCGATATCTTCAAACAATTCAGGGCTGAACTGAATTTTGGAGTTGAGCAATTCCATAGACTTCCTTCTGACTGTCTGCAGTGTATGTTTTAGAAGACCTCTGACCACGGACAAGAACATAGGCGCCGTTAGCAAATTATTTGTATGGTCAAGTAAGTCATAACTATGATGTAACATCACACGCCAGTATTTAGCAGTTTTGTCATCTGATACTTTGGATATTGTCTGAATGAAAGTCAGAATATTAATAATGAAGGTCTTATAGTTGGTTTCCATGGCTTTATCATCAGTTGCCTGACTGCTATGCTGGATAAACCTGGATGACGCTAAGCAGGTGTTCATAAATGTGATGATCATGTATTTGTAGTGACGTAGCTGTAATGGAGTGTGTGCAACAACGCTAAATATGTCACCAGGATCAACATCAGCATCCATTGTGCTCTCATCCTTTTGTAAGGGTAGGGATTTGATGTAAATAATCAGTTTTATGAAGTTTTCTAGTGCGACTTCCGGTGGGAATTCTAAAACAATGCTTTGTCCAAAATCAATTCTATTGATAGGAGCTTCTTGATCTGCTAAAGTTCTGGAATAAGGCTTGTCTATCTTCTTGTCTTCACTGAAGTGTGCAACATGAGTTTCTAAGAGTAAAGCTAGGAATACCCAAAGGAACTGACTGGGTCCAAGAGTTTCGATCAGCTTTTTAAATAACGGAAGCCTTCTGTGTTCTGGAACATGTAATACGCAGTCAGCAAAGATACGTAAAACTGGAACCACGCGATTCTGTAACTGTTGAAGTTCCTTTTCGGTATAATCCTCAATGTTTTTGTCCAATTTCACTAAAATAGGTATTAAGGTCTCTATAATCTTAATTATTATTTGGAAACTGTAAGCATCATCATGTCTCAGGACTGAGGTACCCATGAATGTGAAGATTTCCATAGTATGGTGAAGAACTTGTTCTGGTAATATGAACGCAGCATGAGACAAGAGGATCAGAGCATGGTGGTGTGTTTGAGGGTTTTGAGTACCCCTGATACATTGCACAGCCAATTCCACGTCAAAAACGGATTTGAGTGACTTCATTTGGTCCTTATCTGTTTCATCAACGAATTTCTTGCAATAATACCAGAGGGATGAAAGAATAAGCTGTTTCGTATACTCCACGTAAGACTGCTCTTCGAATCTTAGGCATTTGTTTAGTATTTGGAACAAGAGTGACACAAAAGAGTTATCCAACTTCATTTTCTTCTTGCTCTGAACGAATTCAAGGAAAGCAACTCCCAATCTCCATTCATCTGTTTCTGTCACTTGATAAGACAGCATGGAGACCGTAGACTTCTTTTTCTTGGACACGCTCTCAGCAGGATCTACTGCACGTAACATTTTCTCTAAAATAGGCTTGAAGTGACTGAATTTGAGATGGATCTTCTTCATTATTCTGGAAGCTACACTCGATATAGTCGGGTTATTGCTGACAGCACCAGCACACGCTATCAAGTAGACTAAATCCTTAGAATTTTCCTCTGGAACCTTGTTGAAAACATTCTCGTCAATCTGCTTCATTATCAAAACCGCTGGACTAGTGAATGATTGGTCCTCTTGTAAGATACACTCTCTGTACTCCTTCATACCTACTGCTATAGAATTCCATACTTGTTCCTTCGAGAATGTTGAAATAGTCGATTCATTTATGTGACTGTAAACGGTTTTAAACATATTAGACTCGTAAATGTCAAATGTGAATCTTGTATTCAATTGATTTTTCTGCAAAGATTCTTCTGAAGTTTTCAGAGATTGTACAAAGTGTGGGAATGCGATAGCATTGTTAACTTCGCATAGTATTTCCAGAAAACTTGACTTTATGTGAGATGCAGCCTCAGCATTCAGTATACCAACCAGTTTTAAAAGACAGTTACGTCGGAACAATTTATTCTGATCTTTCTGACTCAGTATCGTATTTAACACCTGTTTAACTTGATTATGGTCTAGTAGCAATTCTTGCTTATGTGCCATCAGTTCTTCAAACAGTTGGACGTAAATCAGTTTTTTATCCGGTTCTTCTCTTAGTAATTTGGTCATAATATCAACGGCGCATTCACGAATAGATGTGATGGGATTGTTGAGGCAAAATAGAACAGTTAATACAACTACATCCGAGTCAAACAACCATTTTTCAGTTTCTTGTGCAGCTAAGAAATTGGACAGCAATTTAAGGCTTCTTAGTTGAAGTTCAGGGCCAATGACGTCTTTAGGATCGGTAGCATACAGAATATGCCCAGAAGCAAAGTTAGCGATAAACTCAAATTTTTCTCTAGCATTTTTGAAGAACTTTTCGAGAAGTTTTTGGAGCAAAGCAACGTAGTTTTCCCCGTAACTTGGAATTGCACATCCAATCACACAAATCTCATACAGTCTCCTAATAAGGATTGTATCAGGAGTTTTGCATACATCACACCAAGGTTTTGGAATGTCGCTAATATTCATGTCTTCAATAACTCTTGAGAAAATGTACTCAATGATTTGGAAAAGCATGTTGTTCTGGCGACAGAGTTTTATAAATTCAGGCATTATTAGGCTCGAAAATACTTGTCCTTCGGAACTGTGAACTATGGACCTATTTTCAACTGATTCAAGGAGTAAATTCAAAATGGCGGAGACTTCCTCAACTGTAGCATTTTTCAGTGAACTGATTTTTAACAGCATGTAGAAGCAGACATCTAAAGTATTGTTTTTATTCAACAGATGTTCATCAAGAATCTTGTCCAAGTTTATCATTCTATCAACAAACAGTGCTTTGAAAATAACTTCGCATAGTTTTGCAGGGTCTTCTTTTATGGATCCTTTAAGTTCTTTTGTTTTATTAGCAAGTCCGAATTTCTTTCCCCAATCCGAAGTAAGTATCTGCCATGTTAGTTTAGCTGACTCTTCATCATTCGGGAAAAGGTATGAGACTAAAGCTAAAACTATTTCTTGGTTAACAGGCAGGATTTTAATGGAACAAAACTTTGTTATTGCTTTTTTGACAATGTGCCTCCATTTCTTAGAACCCTTTCCGATAATAGCAACAAAAGTGTTGGTAGCATCTATTTCATTTAGAACCTCTTTTAAATACTCAACAGGGATGTCCAAAGCTGCATTAACCACTTCAGGAGTGTCATCATTAAGCCTGTTTACCATAGACTCTTTCACAAAATCAGCATTCTCAGATTTCAATGCTTCAAATTCTTTTGCAATATACTTGATAGCTTCTACACGCAATTTTGCATTGGCATGGTTAAGGTTTTCAAAGAGATATATCCCACCGACCTTATGAGCGATTGCAGGTTTAAAACCTAACAATTTGGATAGATGGCACCTTCTTTTAGATGAATTCTTGCTGTTAGAACTCATTTCTTCTTTGATGACTTTATCAAACGCGTCGGGGTACTGACGCTCTAAGTTCTTCAAGAATAGTGCATACCAGTTGAGGGTTTTGGAAGAGGCATCATCTTCATCAATGATCTCTATGTCACTCTCATTACCATCATCACCCTCATCCATTGTGTTTGAGCTTTCGGGCTGGAAGGAGTCCAGAACACACCTGAAAATTAGAGAAATTTTATGTCAGTAAAGCTTGCTTCAAAGCCTCTAATAAATGGCTTAATTGTTATATGCAGTTACTGTATAATAACTGTCAGTACAATGTATTCGCTTGTGGCGATGTAGATGTGGCGGTATCTACATTGCCACACGCAAACTACGCATCAAAGACCTGACGTCACATAAAAATCCTGCATCACGCAATTAGAGTTTACCGCACGATGGACATATATAAAAGATTCCAAAAATCAATCGTTGGGCAGTTGCCCGCCAGACACTACACGCATCTCGTCAGAGGATCCTCCCTTTTCTATAGAGAATGAGTGAACTTTACACCCTGTTTCTCATACCTCTAAAATACTGTGACTGAAAATATATTAAAATAGTAAATGAAATAATAGTATTTTTGTTTGTGTGTGTCTGGCAAAGAATAAATAATTTGACCTTCATTCAGTCCCTGACTGAGGAAGGAAAGGGGGAAACTAAGAGGTCATCTTGAATCATGCTGCCATGAGTGCTGAATTTGTGACTGTGCAAAAACACTAAATTAGGTAGTTCATTGCATTAAATCTGCAATCAATACAAAGTGCAGTTAAGAATTCTTTTGGGCATAAAAGCATTATAAACTTACTTGATAATCAACTCGGGCTTCTGCTGTTTCAAATCTACTTCACCAATCAATATTTCTGGCAGCTTACAGTATCTCCAAAAGTCTTCACCCTGTATCAATGGCAGAACACTAGACAAGAATGCCATCAAAAAGGCCCTAATGTTGTTACCCCTTTGAGCTAACTTTTTAATATGACCGCATAATGCATTCATTATATCCACGGACATATCATTCAGTATGTCTTCAGACATTCTTGTCACATGGTCTTGGTTCTCATACATCATTGTTATCAGAATCGAAACATCAAATGAAATATCAAATTCCGTTGTCAAAAGTTTAAGAACAATTTCATTCAAAGTATCCTCTTTCAGACTTGTTTTAGTGAACAAATATCCAAGTACAATGTACGCAGCTGCTCTGAAGTCCGGGATTGGTGACTCTATAGCTTTTATCACAGTTGGTAACAAAGCATTGACAATTCCTTCGGTGACTTTCTTGCTAGTGTCAATAACACCAACAGCTGTTTGGCAGAAGAATGCAAACACAGTATTGAGCTGTGTTGCCCTTTCACCAAACTCTTTCACATATTCCAAAGTTGTCTTCGCAATAAATTGCAAAGTGCCTGAATTTGACACACATTGATTGAACAAAACCTGATTGGCTAATGCAATGCCATGTTTGTGAATAGGCATAAGCCAGTTCCATCTATTATTGTTTGATTTGATGTCCATCAGCTGAACGAAGCGGACAAATATTTTTGTACCGTGATACGGCAGAATGAGAGCCATGACAGCATCTTGATTGTACTCATGAATGTGGTACCGGTTGATCAACCATTCTAGGGATTTGTGTGATGATTGTAAAAGAAGGTAAGGTGATAACTGTAGTAGAAACTTCTCTAGGGTCTGGTCAAGATTTTGATTGACCTCCTTGGATTGCACTGCTCTTTCAAAGTCTTTTGAGGATAGGCTGAATAGTAAATCTTCAAATACACGGAATCCTTCATAAAGAGCTATGAGTTCTTTCAGCCCACTGATACCAATTTCATAGAACGTGTCCCGATCCTTGTTGGCGGCTTCTTTCGGGTCGAAGAGCAATGAAACCGTTTTGCTGTCATCTTTATAAACTGTTGATTGAGGTACTGTTAGCTTTTTGAGCTGCTCTGCTAAAGATGTAGCAGCCATGGTTTGTCTTGTTTGTAATTACCTGTAAGCGGCCACAAAAATAAAGTAAGTACCATGCCGCGACAAAATAAAGGTTAAGTTATAACGTCGAAAATAAATACATACCAATTAATCATTTATGGAGGGGTGATATCTTTTAGTAATGTACCACTTATATCTTATAATTGCATTCACATAAAATTAAAATAAAGTCCGGTGACCACGTGGAAATTCGAGAACTCAATGATGCAACTCAATGTTTACAACTTGCTTGTCAGATGTGGAGAATGCACAGAACATTAATGTCAAATTGTCAAAATCAATGTCAATGTCAAGTTGTCAAAATCAATCAAAAATCCGCAAAAATCCAGTGGGATTAAAAACATGGAGACGCCGCGTTATTCTATAAATACATTTGCATAAACAAATATGTGTGAAATATGATTCAGAATGTGAAATATCGATTTGTCTCATTCCTTCTAATACGATAATCGTATTTAATAAGAGGCAACAATATTTTAACTTATAGCATAATATGGCAATAATTTGTCGTGACGTAGTGACAGTTGTAGGTAAGTGCCGCAGCAGCCATCTTATGCGACGAGTTTCGTGGTAGTTTTGATGTCAAATAGTTTTTTTTTTTGTATTATTGAGATTTGCGAGAAAATTACGAGGATTTTACCTTCATCTAAATGTTGGAAAACCGCAATTCAACATGCCCGTGTGTTGTATTGTGAAGTGTGGTGCAAGAAAGAATGAAAATCAACCTCAATTGTCTTTGCACAGGTTAGTAGCCGGTTTTCATGCAATAATACACATTCGATGATACAATTGTAATGCGATCATGAATTTATGGCTTAAGTATTGATATTGGGTTCATTTCAGCATAACAGATCATTTTATTATTTGTTAAATCATTTGTTTGTTTACAATAATATGTCATAATGGGATAGTGTTGCACCGTTGCCTAGCAATGGCAGCCATTTTATGAGACAATATGAGTTGTAGGTATGCACCCTTATTTTGTAGGTATTTCCAGTCCATACTTTTATAGGTCTATGCAAAAATCAAATCAAATCGTAGCCGCTTTCCGCATTAAAAAATACTTACTCATAGCGCTCACATCACGTACCGATTGTTATCACGAATATGACCACAGAACATACCAACTTATTATGACAACTGAGGGCTGTCAACAATTCGGAACGCTCGTGAAAGACCTCCGTGAAGTTAGCCGCACGATTTAATTATTATGAACTTTTGTTAATCCTAATCGTTAGAGAATCGTTAGAGAGGGTTAGAGAGAAAAGAAAAATCGTTAGAGAGTAATTAGTTTTTATGTAAATACAATTTTAATTTTTCGTGTGAAGTTGGCCCCCCCTCCCGCAAAAATGGACTTAGACGTAATTTTATTTTTTTAATCGTTTGCGAATCGTTAGAGAGAGATTGAGAGTTACACAAAATCGTTAGAGAGTTAATATTTTATTTGATATTAAATCATTTCTAAGAGCGTGACGTTAGCCCACCTCTGTGAATTTTGCCCCCGAATTAATTATTCTCAACTTTTGTTAATGCTAATCGTTAGAGAATCGTTAGAGAGAGTTAGAGAGAAAAGAAAAATCGTTAGAGAGTAATTAGTTTTATTTATCAACGATTTTAATTACTTTTGTGAGATTGGCCCCCATTCCCGCAAAAATGAACTTAGACCTAATTAAAAAAAATATGTAGTTTGAGAATCGTTAGAGAGAGATAGAGAGTTAAAAAAAATCATTAGAGAGTTAATGTTTTAATTGATATTAAATTATTTCTGAGAACGCGTTTTACTCTAGAGCAGATTCAAGTTTAGAAACGTGCCGCCGCGATAGGGGATAGGGGAGGGAGGAGAGGGGGGAATGGTTAGTAGATCCCCCCACTCGCCCTTGCCGGAGATACAAAGTTTTTTTAAATCATTTTTAAATATGACAAATTTTATAGGCTGGGACCACACCAACGGATTATCCCGATAATAAACGTTAACGGTTGGTGTACCACACCACAACTTACCTCGAGAATTTGTCAACGGCATTCACATTGGCGTTTAACGTTGGGTGATAACTCTGGTGGCGGTATTTTAGGCAGATCAAAGAAATTTACCGCGAGAATTATTGCATTGAATGAAGCGGCCACACTTACGTTTCTCATTGTGCACCGTGAGTAGTACTACTGATACGATACATGATGCAGAGAGACGATAATAGATAAGAGTGGTAAAGTTGTGTATTTGATCAACCATCATTTAACAGTGATACCCCGCAATCAATAAGAATACGAAATATTTTTTGTAGTTTCAATTTGATTCGGTACTTATAGTGCATCATTTATGCTCAAAACACAAAAGGTGGGTGCTTGTCGGGAGCTAGTCAGGAACTGGTCGGGTAGTTTTTAACCCACCGACGTGACTTGGTCAGAATCAGGAGGCAGTTGGTTCCTAATAACGATGCCCTTTTCCAATCGGGGATCGTAAGGATTCTGTGCCGATCCTGGCTCACTGTTATGAGCGTGGTGAGCAGTCCACTTATTGTCTAACTCGGCACATATATTGCGCCATATTGTGTTGGAATATCCCGGCAGTTTTGGCGAGGATAGATAAGTTCAATTTTTTTTAAGCATTTAACTACTTCTTCGTCTGAAACGGCAGCTTTCCGTGGCATTTCGATACAGTAGGTACGGGACACAATACAAGTAGCACTCGGGCGGGCTGTTGCTCAGCACTGATGTTTTATTCCACGTGTCATGTTCGTGAACGGGCGCCCTCAGTTGAGACTGGTCATCTCTTATCTGATCTGCCAGGGTTTATTTTTAATCTAATATTTTGAATTGTTTTTGATTATTTTTCGTTTGACATTGTTCTCACATATAGAAGCACCAAGAATACTGTATCCAGGATTTTGTAATATCTATATACATTTTTAAAAGAGTGTCCTTGGAGTTTCTTGCCCGTTCTTCTCCATAGAGATCTACGAATTGGAATGGGCAACTAGCTTCAACTTTTTGACTAACTGACCGACTCTTTGACAATTCAAAAGTGTCTGTAAATGGTTTAATTGAAATAAATGCTTTGAGTTTGAGTTTGATTCAAGAGCGCGAGCCCGCCGCGTGGGGCGCGTGTTGCGGGGCGCTGCACGGCACCGCCTGCGCAGGCAAACGCCGTGCATCGCTACAAACATACATTATTTGCTTGTTACACAACATCTCTCAACCTTATTTCGGAAGATACAATAGTAATAGTAGGATTCAATACATAATAATAATACCAAATTACTTAACCGTCTGGCCACGGGACATTCCACTGCAGCGAATTTTCACGCGGTGCGAACGGCGAGGCTTCTTGCGACTAAAACAAATTAATAAAAACCGGCCAAGTGCGTGTCGTACTACGCACAATGAAGGGTTCCGTAGTTGAAATACTTGTTCTTCGATAGCCTACTGTTGTGATAGTTTTCCTTTTAATTTCGTTGCTTATACATACTACTGCCGTTAATTTTGCACATGTCCAAAACCAACCACTTAGCTGGCAAGGGGGGAAACACTTGACTGTAACAAAAATTTGCACTTTAAAGCTTAATATTTTGCAAACGGATCCCTGAATCCAAAAATGGTTTTTAACCGACTTCAAAAAAAGGAGGAGGTTATCAATTCGTCGGTTTTTTTAATTTATTTTTTTATTTTTGTTACCTCAATACTTTCGAGTGGGTGGACCGATTTTGATGATTCTTTTTTTATTTGAAAGGTGGTGCTTCCTGTTTGGTCTCATATAAATTTTATTAACTTTGCTTGCGCAGTTTTTGAGTTAGCTTCAATGATTACGTATTTTTTCCCACTTAGTCTATGTAGATGATATCTTATTTGACTCCGTCACTATTATTTACATAGCAGGTAGTGGTATTCGAATTTGAGAGGCGTAGGTACCACAACTAAAAAGTGAAAAATAAAAACATTTTACAAAAAAAAAACAAACGACTTCCAAAAAAAACTGTAAAAAGTGAAAAATAACTTTCGGAAAGGAACTTAGACAGTCGGTGGCAAAAAATAATAATTGAAAAGCAAAGAAATTTAAGTTATTTTTCACTTTTTTGTGTTTTTTTGGGAATCGGTTGTTTTTTTTTATAAAAAAAAATGATCTCAAACAAACTCACCATATTTTTGAATGACCTTTCCAACGACAGCTCACACAAAAGGATAGGCGAGAAAATAAAAGTTCCCACAAAAATGTTGAAATTTGGTAATTTATTGTGACCCAAACATGGGACGTATAACGTAAATAAATACATTTTGAATATGGGAGTCACTTCTGGGGGACAATACAAAAAAAAAGTACCTTGTGCATGCGCAATAATATTAACAGTGTGAGTGTGACATATTAAATGGAAGGGCTGGTAGTGAGGCTCTTAATTTTTTTTATATTCAACTTACGAGTAATTTACTTTTACTTTACGACAGCGAAGATAGGAAAGTACACAGGGAGCCTAAAGGCTCGTCCAACAGGCGTGATATCGCGGGCGCGACAGGCAGCGCTAATGTTGTCGCATCCGTGATATCGCGCCTGATTGTGGGAGCCTTAACATGAGCTGCCATTTCTCGCCTGTCGCTCAGTGCGTCTTTCTGTCATCCGACACAGGGCATTACATATGCTAAAGGGATACGACAAGACAAACAACAAAATGACAGGTCATGGTAGATACATGGTGAATAGTCACTCCTACGAGATAAGTTCATAAAAGTTAACACGCTGAATTCAGTTTTTCTTTATAGAGATAGGTAAGTACTTCTTCAAATTAAATGGTTAACAAATTATTATTCAATTGACAAATTCAATAAGTTGTGGCTCCACCCACGGTTAACGTCTATTATCGTGATAATCCGTGTGTGTGGTCCCAGCATATGAGACTTGTCATATTTAAAAATCATTAAAAAAAACTTTGTATCTCCGGCAGGGGTGAGTGGGGGGATCTACTAACCATTCCCCCCTCTCCTCCCTCCCCTATCTCCTATCGAGGCGGCACGTTTCTAAACTTGAATCTGCTCTAGAGTAAAACGCGTTCTCAGAAATAATTTAATATCAATTAAAACATTAACTCTCTAATGATTTTTTTTAACTCTCTATCTCTCTCTAATGATTCTCAAACTACATATTTTTTTTAATTAGGTCTAAGTCCATTTTTGCGGGAATGGGGGCCAATCTCACAAAAGTAATTAAAATCGTTGATAAATAAAACTAATTACTCTCTAACGATTTTTCTTTTCTCTCTAACTCTCTCTAACGATTCTCTAACGATTAGCATTAACAAAAGTTGAGAATAATTAATTCGGGGGCAAAATTCACAGAGGTGGGCTAACGTCACGCTCTTAGAAATGATTTAATATCAAATAAAATATTAACTCTCTAACGATTTTGTGTAACTCTCAATCTCTCTCTAACGATTCGCAAACGATTAAAAAAATAAAATTACGTCTAAGTCCATTTTTGCGGGAGGGGGGGCCAACTTCACACGAAAAATTAAAATTGTATTTACATAAAAACTAATTACTCTCTAACGATTTTTCTTTTCTCTCTAACCCTCTCTAACGATTCTCTAACGATTAGGATTAACAAAAGTTCATAATAATTAAATCGTGCGGCTAACTTCACCGAGCTTCGTGAAAGTGCTCACAGTACTACTTAGTCTGTGGCCTTATAGTATAGAGTGCTCTGTGTCTGTGGCGCTCACACCTCACAGTGCTCTGCTCTGAGCACAGACTACTTAAAGAACTAACGTTGCTGCTCTGAGTGCTCACTCAACTTCAAAACCTGCATAGCTTATTATTTCTTTGTGTGTCTCTCACCAAGGAGATAGTTTTTTTTTTGGGTCCACTCTCAGACCAACAAAAAAAGGTAGACGGAGCGCTGCTAATGCTAACATCAAAAGTAAAGCCACCTTTTTATCTATGTGCGTGTATCCTATTCCAGGTTACGGTCTATATAACCATGTGCCAAATTTCAAATGTGTTCAGTCGTTTTAGCCTTTTAGCATGAAAGCGTTACAAACAAACTTACTTTCGCATTTATAATAGTAGTTAGAATAGGTTTAGGATATGCAATTTATTTTGTAATACTTAATGTTGTTATAGGACTCGTACAATATTGTCCTACCCAACATAATTATTATTCCCCAAATTCTATGGAAAAACCATTGACTTATAAATCATAAATGGACTTGAAATATTTGATTATAGAAAAAATAGTTATACAAATATGAGGTATATCGACGCCAAAATCATAAAAATATTGCCATCTCTTTTTAACTTTCATAATTTTGCGTACCTAACTGAAAAAGGATAATAGTCTTTTTGACAGTTACTTTATTGGCAACCCTACATTTCTACCTATTTGCAGCCGGGTCGCCATTTTTTCCGCTTGTTGTTTGGTAGGTACCACAGAGTACATTATACTATACTGAAAGTAGGTACCAAACTTGGGTACGTCAACTGTCAAATGCTCTTGAGCTGTGGTTATAATTTGTGAATTTTGGAGTAATTTGCTGTGTTATTACGTTTGAACCAGGGGCGTGAAACTTAGAACTATTGTGATTTTCGACCATAATGACAGACTAGTGCTGCTACCTTTGAAAATTTTGCAGAACTTAATGTCGATAAAACCGTTTTCCATTTCGCTAGATGGCGCCTTTTTGCTTCAGCAACTATTTTACTTACAGAATAACAGAACTGTCAGTACCGGCGAAATCATTCAATGACTTTGAAAGTTTGAAACTTTGAATTTTATCTTGAAAACTTCTAATGCCTTGCTTCTCGTGTAAAACTGTCGTTTTTCTACGTTATCAAAGTGTTATTTGTTTTTTATTCTGTTGTTATCATAGATTACCATTGTTGTTATTATTACTGTTTGTTAAGTTTTTGTTATTTCACGAGTTTTTCATTGCAATTCTTGCAATGAGTTCTCGCCAAGCTCGTTGCATTTTGGTTGCGACACTTGGTAAGTATTGCACATAATAATGAAGTAAAATATACATAGGGCTATTCTGTAATGTTAAAACACATTGTATAACTTCTTCAACAACATAGTGTTTTCACAATCAACGCTAAATTATGTTTGGATTGCGTGCCTTCAAAGCTCGAAATTCTAAAGATTTTAGCTATCTCATGCGTATTAT
Organism: Lithophane leautieri; assembly: GCA_949152455.1. Classification (NCBI taxonomy): domain Eukaryota; kingdom Metazoa; phylum Arthropoda; class Insecta; order Lepidoptera; family Noctuidae; genus Lithophane; species Lithophane leautieri. The sequence continues at coordinate 4,279,079 of OX424462.1, read as the reverse complement.
CTATTATAAAACAGTAAACAATTAGCAACAACCAACAACATTACAACTCTGAAAACATACACCCGTAGAAAGTCCTTCTTTTTGTACCTACCTTTAAGTAAACACTATTATTTTCAGGAGTGTCAATGCATGGTTTTCCGAATAAAACTAAATACCCTGGCCTCTTTGAAACATGGGTAGCAGTCGTACCCGAAAATATAGCTCATGAAGATCCTGAGAAGGTTCCGAAATCATTAAAAGTGTGTGACTACCATTTTAAACCCGAACACAGGACACAAGGCCATGGCATTACTAAAACAGCTATACCCTGTCTGTATTTAGAAGGTAAACTGGTAATATCGCCGTGGCATTGTTCATAAATGTAATTCATCCTTATAATAACAAAATTCGGAATATACCCGGCTATCGTAATTACCAAGTGACTGATGTATCTAAATGAAAGCTAATTATGTGATTAAAAAAATATGTTATGATGATTTGGTTTTATTATTTTAATTATTTGCTTACAGGCGGTCGCACACCAGCAGCCCTATTTGCATTTAGTTGTTCTTGATGGTATTTATTTTCTTTGTTAAATGCAAATCTGGGCTGCTTTGTAAAGGTCGCCTTCGCGGTACACTAACTTTCAATTTTCAAATACGGCGGTAGTACGTATACATACAGTTTATCTACTTATAAGTAAACATGTAGGTACCTATAACCACGGCTTTGGAATTTAGTTCTGATAAAGTTTCATAGACGGCAGCACTTTCTTCGTGGCCGTTCTTTATAGTCGACTTTCCTCTCTATTCCTTTTCAATAGTTACTATACTCTATGGTTTGAACTCGGTCCTCTAGTGGAAATCATCAATAGCAAGATGCCCAATTGCAATATAATTGGATGTGGCATCAAAAGAAGCGGAAATCGCCCGAACATAACTTTGCACCAGTACGTACATAATTTCAGCTGAAATATCTTTAGATTTATATGATAAACAAAAGATTCTGCATTTGTTGAAGAGCTTCAACAGTAAAGCATTCATAATTTCCCTTTTACCTTTATTTTCAACAGTTTTTCAACATTAATTTTTTTTCTTGTTATTGAAGGAATAGAGTAGTGCATTTAGATATTTTTATATTTATCGATAATGCTATTCTATGATTCTTTATTGGTTTTATGTTTTACTTTCAAGGCTGCCTGCTAATGAACGAAAAAAGAAAATTTGGCTAGAAACAATCGGTGTTGAAAATTTAAAGATGTCAACAAAAACAATTCACATTTGTTCTCTTCACTTTGAAGAATCATGTTTCAACCGGACACTCAATAAAGTAACATTACGTGACGATGCTTTACCTTCACGAACCTTATTGGTAAGTAACATTGCATGTTATAGATTTGTCCAACATGATTGTGTAGTGGCTGATAAATGATGGTGATGTCCTCAATTGCAACACTTGTCTAATGGACAGAAAGAGTGATGTAAAGATTGTGTTAGTGTCTTAAGACTTAATATTAATTAAAAATCCTATTAATAAAATCAAGAAATATTAAGAATATTAATCATTTTATTGCTTGTTTACAGCCTAAGATTCAAACAAATATGTCTGGCATTCTAATTGAGAATTATCAAAATCAGGCAAACTCACAATCAATATCTGGATGTGGTGCTCCTAATACGGTAATTGTTTTTTGTAATTATAAACAGTAGGATGACCGTACTGTTTTGAAAAGTCATAAATTTTTTGAGTATTTACTATTCTATTTTTATTAATATTTATGTTAATGATAAAGAGTGGTTTTCAGGTCGAAGCTGTTTGTGTGCCTACCATTCAAAATCAACCTGAAGAGATTTCAAAGGGGAGTGGTATAGATTTAGCCCCTAGCACATCTGCCACACTAGATTTAGTCACTAGCACCTCCGCTGCGCCACATTTAGCTGCTAGCACCTTCGTTACGCCAAATTTAGTCGCTAACACCTCTGTTGCGCCAAATTTAGCTGCTAGCACCTACGCTACGCCAGATTTAGCTGCTAGCACCTACGCTACGCCAGATTTACCGGTATGACCAGTTCCGTTTTTTTTTATCATTTATCATTGATTGAATTGAGACTGGCTGGGAGATATCTCTCGCTTCTTGTCTTCAATATCTATTAAAGCTTAATGTTATTTGATTTCAGGTACACACATTTAATATGATAAAGAAATTAAAGGACAAATGTCAAAAACAGTCCAAGAAGATAAAGAGACTTAATGAGAAAGTTAGAAGACAGATGAAAAAAATTGCTCATTTCAGTAATATTATCAAAGATTTAAAGGAAAGAAATTTATTAAATTCAGAATCCCAAGCTTTGCTCGCGGAATGTGCAGGACCCCAAGACTTCTTAAAAAGGCAAATTGCAAAATCTAAAGGTTTGCCAGTAGAGAGGCAATATTCTGAAGAAATTAGAAAATTTGCTCTCACCTTACTTTTTTTTTCCTCAAAAGCTTATCAATTTGTGCGTAGTACTTATAATACTTGTCTTCCACATCCACGTACCCTGAGTAAATGGTATCAACACATAAATGCTGAGCCTGGCTTTTGCAGTGAAGCATTTGACACTTTAAAAGCAAAAGTTCAAAGTAGTCATTTTGCTATGCGCATTAATGTTCGATGAAATGGCAATAAGAAAGTCGCTGTGCTAGGATCCACAAACAAAAAAATATTATGGTCGTGTGAACTGCGGTATGGATCGACAGTGATGCCCTCGATGTCGCCAATCAGTGCCTCGTGATATTACTGAATTCCATAAATGGAAGATGGAAACTGCCTGTTGGATATTTTTTTATTACGTCTCTAATGGGAGAACAAAAGTCTACTTTAGTGGAAATGTGTATCCGAAGGTGTGAGGAAGTGGGGGCCAAAATAGTGAGTATAACATGTGATGGACCTGCTGCAAATTTCAGCATGTTTTGTTCACTAGGCTGTGATCTCATGAAGGATCAAAATGTCACTACTTTCGAAATAGGTGCAAATAGAATACACATTTTTATAGATCCATGTCATACTATTAAACTGATCCGGAACGCTTTTGGAGAAATTAAGGTATTTTTTGACAATTTTGGCAGGAAAATTGATTTCAGTTATTTAGAAGAATTATTAAAACTGCAAGATCGTGAAGGTTTGCACATGGCGACTAAGTTGACGAAGGCACATTTGATGTTTGACAAACAAAAAATGAAGGTCCGCTTGGCCACTCAACTATTGAGTAATTCAGTCGCTGACGCCTTGCAATACTGCAAGAATGAATTAAACCTTAAAAAATTTGAAGGTTGTACAGCGACAGCCAACTTCATACGAATAGTAAACGATGTGTTTGACGTCTTGAATAGTCACTCAGTTCGACCGCCAGGCTGGAAAAAAGCTGTATGCCCTGAAAACATCGGACTTATAGAAGCGCTGTTTGAAGGAGCCATTACTTACTTTCGCAATTGTAAAGTTGGAATCTGGTCAGTTAGTAATTTGTTCCCGTCGAAAAACTGGATTTATTGGTTTGATAATAGACATGCAGACTACAATCCAGCTATTTAAATATTTAGTTGGAGAAATGAAAGTGTTAAAATATATTCCTTTAAGTATATAAAGTGAGCCAGGATCACTTAGAATTGTTTTTTTCTGCCATTAGAGCTTGTGGCGGATTTAATAATAATCCGAATGCAGTCCAGTTCAGAGCTGCGTTTAAGAGACTTTTAATAAGAGCTGAAATTCGCGACGGTGGTGTCGGCAGCTGTATTCCTCTGGAACAAATTAATATTTTAACTTGTTCCAGTAAAGTTAGCCCAGTCAATACTATAAATAATTTAACTGAAAAGAAATCGTTTGTAGAAATTCCAGAGGATGATAACGACTTGTTACTTGATTGTATGTACAGTAATCTTTCAGGATATACAGAAAGCGTATTAATTTATATTGCTGGCTTTGTGGCTAGAAAATTGTCACATTCACTGAAATGTGAAATTTGTAACAAACTTCTTTTTGGAAATTCTGACCAATTTAAAACAAGTTTAATTACTTAAAAATCTCGGGGTGGTCTGGTTTATCCTTCGAAAGACGTTGTCAATATTTTGAAAAATGTCGAAAAAATATTAAAAGTTATTTTGCATGTAGAAGACAGAGAGGAAAATTACTATTTGTATGTTTTTAAGTTTTTAGTAGATTACTATGCCGAACCAAATAATTTATTTGATTCTGGGGATTGTGAACATGACACAAATCATAAATATTTATTAATTAAAAGTGTAATAGAGGTATACATGAATTTGAGATACAAATATTATGGGAAGAAATCGACTGAGAGAATATCCCATAGAAATTACCTAAACAAAATTGTATTGTTCAGAAATGAATAAGATTGATTTCTTTAAATATAACTTTATTATAATTATTGTTGACTTTTAATTAAATAATTAACCCACGATCATTTGCCTTTTAGAAACTTAGCATTAAAAATATGAAGTATGGCGAACCCATCCATAAAAAAAAAATGTTTTTCACTGGTTATCCGTGAAATTCAAATTTTCATACGTTTTTTGTAAATTGCAACTTTGTATTAGGTCGGATGTTGATCAAAAAACGTGACAAAAATAAAATGATAATACTAAAAATTTAAATTTATTTCATTTAAAAATTACTATCTGCGGGACATTGACGGAACCACCATACGTTTACAGTAAAAAGAAACCGTGGGGATGGCAAGCCAAGCAAGAAAATCGATTAAAAAATTATTCGATGTAAGTAGGTACAAGTCGTGCCATTAAAAGTTGAGTCATGACGCACCACGTGGTTTGACTTGCGCAGTAGACGATTTATGGGGCTCTTTACCTGTATCATCAGGTTGTCATCGGGGTGGCGAAAAGAGCGGCGGGAGGCGCGGTCAAGTCTCTCTTTAATGGCACGACCTGTACTTACTGCTTTTCATTTCTTGTAATAGCTAAAAGCATAAATTCCGAGAGAATAAAATTAAAAAACAGACTTAAAAAAAGGCCGAGGTTCCCATTTCCATGAGCCGGCAACGAGATAAGCTTGTTGCATAAAGTATACAATGGAGTGAAATCCGTTACAAAATACTAGGTCGATAAAAAACAGCAATCTGTCCTGCAGGTTTCAACCTATCTCAATGGGAAACATCAAAATAAGTTCTACGGTTTGCCGTGAAAGGACGATCCAACAAACAACTTAACGGCGCAGTACACTATCGGTTAAATGAAACGCTCATGTTAGAAAACTTGGGGTATTTTTACCCGGTGATATTGTACCGTGACATTATGAAAACATTCTCACAATCTTTTATCGATGTTTTTTTAAAGAAGTATCCATAAGTGCAGCCCTAGTAACCGCCATTTTATCCTCTCAACATAGCGTAGGTATACACGTTTTTCTTGTAGGTATGTAGGTATGCCAAGTCCATAGGATTTATAAGCCATTGGGAAAAACTTTAACAAATGACAGCCCTTTTTACACACTCATAGATAAAAAATAGGGATGCAAGAAGTGTCAAAAAGTATCGATATTAAAAAAAAATGTCTATATCGAATAAAATATATCGAAATACTGGTGGAATGTTCAAAAAAAATTACTCTGTTTTTCAAATTTTCATCATATGCCTAGCCTTTTCCTAACCATGTTGGGGTCCGCTTCCAGTCCAACCGGATGCAGCTGAATACCAGTATTTTACATGGAGCGGCTGCCTATCTGACCTCCACAACCCAGTAACTGGGTAATACGATACCCCTTGGCAAGACTGGTTGTCAGACTTTCGGGCTTCCGTAACGACTCAAAGATCCGCAAATGACAGCCGGGACCAACGTTTAACGTACTTTCCGAGGCACGGAGGTGTCTCGATATGTAAAGATGGTCACCCATCCAAGGACCAACCCCGGCAAGCGTAGCTTAACCTGATGAATTAACCCATGCGGCTGTTATTACTTAGCCACGAGCTCCTCCGAGTTTTTCAAATGTTATAACCATAATATATTTACCAAACTAGGGAAAAAATAAAACGTTTTCCGGCTCTGAATTCCAGCGGTTTTAATCAGTGGCAACAACGGTGTTGCTATTGGAAATGTATCGTTTTTGTCTTTTTGATACTTGATATTTTATAGAGTCTAGCAAACGAAAATTGAACCTGAAAACAAGCGCGAAATTAAATTAAACCGACGAAAAAAGAACTGAAAAGCGAAAAATAAATAACTTTAATTTCGGAAGTCGGTGTCTTCGCTTTTCAATTTTCGTTTTTTGCCACCGACTTTCTTAATTAAAGTTATTTATTTTTCGCTTTTCAGTTCTTTTTTCGTCGGTTTAATTTTTGTAAAAAAGTTTTTTATTTTTCGCTTTTGAGTTACCATCCACTCCAGGTTACTCCAGGGGGTTACTCCAGGTTAAAGACCTGGAGTTGATGATGAGTGGTTGTGTCATCAGAACTATGTATGTGTCAAAATTTCAACAGAATCGGTTCACAGTTGAAAATTCAGTTGGTGAAAAATTATAGTTTCCAATTTTAAATGGGACCAACTTCGAGGTATACCCTTCCCAATAAAAAAAGAATTTTTCAAATCGGACTACTCACTAAAAAGTTATGCGTGGTCATACATAAAAAAAAAACAAAATATATACGTGTCGACTTGAGAACGTCCTCCGTTTTTTTTCGTCGGTTAAAAAATCAAGACTGTTTATCCCTGTACAAATTGCGTTAACACGTTTTGATACTTGAAATTTTATTTTATTTCAATGAAATTATATTTTAATTATCAATACGTGTTAACGCACTTTGTACAGGGATAAACAGTCTTGTTTTTTTAAATTTCGCGATGCAGGATTTATGTGACGTCAGGAGTTTTGTGTGACGTCAAGTCTTTGATGCATAGTTCGCATGTGGCGATGTAGATACCGCCACAGAGCTTTTGGACTCGTACTCATTGGACCGTGTTCAACATTTTCTGCACTCCAATCTTCTTAGTTGCCTGCGCCCAGGCGCTTGCCACGTGCATCACCACCGGCTCCACCGCTGGCGTGTTATTGCTCCGTATGACCTCCGGGTACAGACCCCAGCTCACTTTGGCCGCTCGCTCTAGATAGCTGTTTGTCGATTTTGGAAGCTTTTCTACACATGTTAGTGGCGTGAATGTGACTAAGTAATAACAACCGCACTGGTCAATCCATGACGCTAAGCTACACTTCCCGGGGTTGGTCCGTGGATGGGTTTTTACATACCGAGACTCTTCCGTGCCTCGGAAAGCACGTTAAGCCGTTGGTCCCGGCTGTCATTCGTGGTTCTTTGACAGTCGTTACGGGTCGTCGAATCCCGAAAGTCTGACAACCAGTCTTACCTAGGTATCATATTACCCGGTAACTGGGATGTGGAGGTCAAATAGGCAGTCGCTCCATGTAAAATACTGGTATTCAGCTATATCCGGTTAGACTGAAAGCCGACCCTAACATAGTTGGGAAAAGGCGAGGCAGATTGATTGATTTTGTTCGTGGCGTGGATGTTGAATGTCAATGGTCAATTGTGAGCCAGCATTTTTATTTCCTTAGACATGCCCATGTTGACCCCGCCCATGCTCAGGAGTGGGACATCGTACTTTAGCTTCCTGGTGACTACCATTGCGCAGGTTTTATATGGTGCAAACTTCAGGTTATTTCGGATGACCCGTTTCCAATCATACACGAGGGCGGCATTGGCCTGTCTTTGAACCTCCAATGCTGGGTCGCCGTCGAAGATCATGACCATATTGTCGGCGAAAGCCTGGCAGTGATCTCCCCGCTCTCGCAGCCCCTTTAATAGAGGGTCCAAAAGTAAATTCTAGAGGATTCGATTTTTGTGCATGCGGCAGACGTGTCCAGCCCACTCCCATTTAAGTTGGGCAGCCCTTTGAGCCACGTCAGCTATCGTTGGTTTGGCGTGCAGTATTGGGAGGCCTTTTCCCAGGAGTGGGACAGCGTAGGCTAGGAAAAAAAAAAGTCTTCGAAAAATGCTTAGGTGGACTTCCCCAAATTAGGTGACATACTTTTTCCGTTTACCTAAAATGTTTCTCCCAGACACGAAATCACGAAGTATCATCAATTCATCAAGGTAACTAGATTTTTCAACTTTTGAAAAACAGCTGAAGGAATGGGCATAAGGATTCGGCGCTATAGTAAAAAATGATTAGGAGGACTTCACCGACCGGGGTAACACATTTTTTTTCGCTGGCACTTTGGGTTTTGGGCCCAATAGGAATGGTCTCCTTTGAATACGCAGTATTCAACGATACAAAATTTTTACACATTCACATTTTATTTTTAACATTATAAATATAAATATGTTAAAATCATAAAAACATTTTGAAGTGTTTTTTTTTTCTATTTTTTGTTATACACTATTAAAAACTAATAAATAAAAAAAACATTTTGTTAATTTTAAGAATATAATTATTGCTATTGTGTAATAATAACATATATTATATATTGTAATTGTGTAATCATTGTGTAAATTCAGGAGAAGGGGGTTTTTTCAATTAAGCGTCAAATAAAAAATATTATAATGTTTAAATTTAAAAAAAACTCCTTCCCCTGAATTTAGGCAATTATTACACAATAACAATATATGAGAAAGCCAAACTCCAATTATCCATTTTTAATGTGTTAACTTATATCGTAACGATCCCAACAACATATTGTTTGTAAACACCTCCGATAAAAAAGTTTAGAGTTATCTTCATTATTATCTCAAGTGGTTCCACTCGTTATCAGGTTACAGACCACCCAGAAGTGGCCTCGACAGTTGACAGATGTCGCCAAAATGGCGGCGACAGTGAAATGGGTAATGCGAATACGAAGCTATCATCGCCATAACGATGAGACTCAAAGAAAGTGCGTTGTAATGTATTGCAGTCAGACGGGGTTACTAGGAACACTCAAAGAGTGATTATTTATTTGGTTTGGATCTCTGAAGTGAGTAGGAAGGTCATCAATTTATTTCTTTGGTAATAGTGTTTTTTTAATTTTTCTATAATGTTTTAGGATCCTTGACTTTGTTATTTATATTGAAGAATGCAACTTTTTCCCTAAATAAGGAAATTGCCACCAGAGATTTCAGCTGCTTGTAGTATGCCTTTTTGGAATCGGATTTTGTTTTATTTTTACGGTACTTAGTCAGAGCGTCATCTCGTAAGTGCATCACTAAAATTTAATTGTCTTTGTTATCCAGGGATAGGACGGTTTCTTAATTAAACATTTCTTAACTGGAGCGTGCGGATCGAAAATTGTTAAAATGTTTCTATTTATTTCCTCAACCATGTCATTCACATTAGGTAAACCACAAATGTGTCACAGTGTATGTGCGGTAAGTCACTATCTAATAATCTATCTATTCTAATATTATAAAGCTGAAGAGTTTGTTTGTTTGTTTGTTTGAACGCACTAATCTCAGGAACTACTGGTTGGAATTGAAAAAATATTTTTGTGTTGGATAGTCCATTTATCGAGGAAGGTTATAGGCTATATAACATCACGCTGCGGCCAATAAGAGCGGAGCATAAATTAAAAATATTGCAAAAACGGGAAAAATATTCCTTATTGAGAGCTTCCGTTGCGTGCGCTGCGTAAACGGTTTAAGTTACGCAAATATCATGTATGATGGAATTGTTCCTCTTTAAAAGTTCTAAAAAAGTCCGCGAAAGCATGTCTATCTTTTAAGATTGACTCAATAAAACCTTTTTTATGGTAATCAAATTTGTTCGAAATTAATGCATTATTTGCGAAGGAGTTTAACAACATACTCGTAATATTAATTTTTATTCAAATAAATAGTTTTAACATTAAGGGTATTTATGTAGCAGTAAAATAATTTTTAATTCATTCGAATCGGACATTTAATTTCGAAGTAATCACGAAATGCAATACGCAAACCGTTCGACGCCGGCGCGGCGCCGCACCGCGCCGCCGCGACTTTCCCTACTCTAGAGAGGAGAGGATGGGCACACGGGTAGACCATGACCTGGAATAGTACATAGGATACGTTTTATCCCTATATTCCCACGGGATCGAGATCTACGCGGGTGAAACCGCGGGGCACAACTAGTTCCCTATATATTTGCTTGGGTCTGTACGTAACTGAATGTGGTTTACGAGTATATTTGCTACGCCTAATATTAAATTCGCACACAACAGGTGAGTGACCATTTATCCATTTCACTGTCGCCGCCATTTTGGTGACATCTGTCAACCGTCGAGGTCACTTCTGGGTGGTCTGTAACCTGATATCGAGTGGAACCACTTGAGATTATAATGACGATAACTCTAAAACTTTTTATCGGAGGTGTTTACAAACAATATATTATGTCGTTGGAGTCGTTATGTTAAAAGCTAACACATAAAAAATGGATAATTTGCTTTGTAATATATTGTTAATTTTAATGTAAATTTAATGAAAATTTATGGTGATATCACCATTTACTCGCGTCAATTTCCCATCCATAATCGATTGGCCAAGGTCTAGGCTTTTTATTCGCCTCTTTCGAGTCGATCTGTATGTTATGTAACAAGAATTGTTGTCTTGCCTTCTGAAACTTCTTCTTTTGCCTCCTCTTCTCCTTTGCTCGGTGTTTTGCCATCTCAAGAACACGTTGCTGTGACGCAACAAAAGCTGCCATGAATTGGCCAGTCAAGTCTTGTAATTTATTGGTCTTGCCATCAGCGCCCTTCTTCATGCCGATAAGTTCCGGGCCGGCAATCAGTTCAATGTCCTCAAATTCTTTTACTCCACGCCATTTTCGCGGGACCTCGTGAAGCATTCGCACTAAATGGTACAATTCGAAGTACAGTTTTTGAATTAATTCGAGGTGTTTCAACATGTCGAATAATGTGTAAAAATGGAATATCAAGGGTTTTTGTGCGTGCTCAATTACTTTTCTGTATCTGGAATAGAATGGTAATGCTTAGGAAATAGATATGCACTTGCAAAACAAGAAACACTAGCAGGCATTTGATAGAAAGAAAAGGAGGTGCTCGTGGCTAAATAATAACAGCCGCACGGGTCGATCAAAGGTTAAACTACGGTGGCCGCGATCGGTTCGTGGATGGGTGACCATCCATTACATTATCTCGATATGACATAAATCATGATCATGTTTAGATATCGATACGCATCAAGTCTGTGGAGTTTCGCTAGCTTATTTTATTTGACCCTGTAAATGGCGTATCGGCATCGACTATGATATTCAGCACATGACTGAATTCATGGCCGACCCACCAGTGTTGGAGTTTTTGAAAAATGTCTGTGTGAAAAATGAAAATGTCTGATAATCATGAATTAATCCTGAATTCGGTGAATTCATGGACGGATGGTATCAGTGCGCGTCATCGTCCTTACACCCTGAATAGTAGATAAAAATGTTAATAGCCTTTTTAGGGTTCCGCAGTCCAAAAGGAACCCTTATAGTTTCGCCATGTCCGTCTGTCTGTCCGTCCGTCCGTCTGTCCGCGGCTTAGCTCAGAGACTGCTGGTACTAGAAGGCTGTAACTTGGTATGAATATGCGTATAAATCACGCAGACAGTGGTAAAAAAAAACTACAATATTATAATCGACCAACTTAAATTTGTAGTTGCAAAAACATGTTCTGGAGAACATGTTTTTCAACTACAATGTCTAGTTTGTGGGAAAAATTCATCCTAATTACGGAACCCTTCATTGTGCGTGGTTCGACATGCACTTGGCTGGTTTTTTTCCTTTTTGTTTGTGGAAAATTAGCAAATAGCTTCTCCCGCTTTGGGCGGAGCGGCAGGCTGGAGGGCGTGTCAGACTCATACTGAGTAAAACCCACCCGTGTTCCTTCAGTTGCCTGAATGTTGCCAGAGCCCACGACATCACTTTCGGACTTTCCCGCGGTCTCGGCAGGCATCGGCCCTAGCTAACCCGGTCAGTTGTGCTGGCATCTCTTTGAGGCGCGCGTGGAACACAACGCGCCGTCGACCCGGGCCTGGTGCCGTATTTTGAAGTATTAATGCCACCATTTTTCCAATGTGTGAGAGAGAAACGGAGCTAGACAAGGCCGCTAGCACCATCCCGTTTTTGCAGTGAAATAATGATGGCATTAATACTTCATAATACTACCCCGGTCCTTATCTGACGGCGAGCTACCCATTGCTCACCGTCCGCAAGCCCGCGCCTGCGGTGGCCGGGAATCGGCTTGGGATTCCCGACACCCAGGGCGTCTCCTGCGGCGGCTAGGAGCGCAAGGGCCTGAAATTTGCCTATCCCTCACGCGTTCCGCGTCCTCCTTCGCGAGCATAACTGTTTCGCAGAAGGAGGTGAAGACTTCCCATGCCCTCTCGCTCCGCACCATGGCCTGGATCAGGGCCCGACGCGAGAGGTCACCGCCGCGGATCGCCTCCACGAGGACACGGCGCGGCGTTCCTCCGCCCAAGCCGGACAGACCTCCACCGTATGCTCCATCGTGTCCTCCGGAGTATTAATAACCTGTGTTAACAATCTTTCAATCTAATTACATGATGGTGTTAAAAACTTAAATTTACAAAGAACAATGTCAGATGTCCATAGTAACTTTGGCTCAATATTAATTTGTCATGGACAGTGAAAATTCTTACGTTTTTTTGTGTAGTTTAATGTTAAAAGATTTTCTGTGATTTCCGCTTTTACATTGAACTTCTATGAATAAGAATCGTACTTTACCTCAGAAAGTGTCAAAAGTCCATTGCCGTAATAATGAACGGACATCGTCAGATTCAACTAAATGCCGTTTAATCCGGAACACATTTATACCACAATTAATACAACGTAGTTGATGGGACATTGTCACAAAATATGTGGTATGGATATAACACAACAGGTATATATGAGGAATTCGAGAAGAAAACAACAGTACCTACACATATAAAAACACCGACTAGCTTGCTACATATTAGTAATCTGTGACACCGACAACAACACAAAATGTTTGACATCTTGTCATCGTCAAGTCACTGTCATGCGCGCGATTTTGACAGAAGCTAACAGGGTTGCCATTACATTACGGTTAAGCCAACGAGCACAGGTTATGAGAATCGATTTCTTGAATTTCGTTTTTATATTCTTTAAAAACTACTAAATGTATTTAAAATAAACACGATGAACGTATTATTTAGGTAAAAAAAATATAGTAAAACACAATTGTGAGGTGGTAAATAAATAGTAAAGAGTAAATCGCTTTAATTATTTAGAATAATCGATTACAGTGGCAGAATAGGCAACTACCTGAAACTTTTTTATTTAGAAAAAGAAAAACCGGAACATGATGACAAAATGATGACTTATTAGAATGATTTTCTTTTCGAAAAGTTCTCGAAAAGAACTAAATATTTTCAATGAGTTGGAATTAAATATTTAAATTGTTGTAGTTAAAAACTTTGTGTCCGTGTGAATTTAGTTTTAAAGTTGTGTAGGCCGAAACCTGACATTGTTCTTTTAAGAGGTGCTTTAGACCATCGAAGTGAATAACTTTTACTATGGGACCAACATTGAAATCGCGGGAAAAAAACAGCTGTCCATACAGTTTAGAACTTGACGGTCTTAAAATTTAGAATAGAACAGCTGATTTTTTTCGCGGTTTCAAAGTTGGTCCCATAATAAAAGTTATTACCAGGTCGATGGTCTAAAGCACCTCTTTTTGTAAAGTAATTTTTTACTAGCTTCCGCCCGCGGCTTCGCCCACGTGGTATGTCAATAAAAATAGCCTATGTCCTTTCTCAGGCTCTACTTGACTATCTGTGTACCAAATTTCATTTAAATCGGTTCAATAGTTTTGGCGTGAAAGCGCGACAGACAGACAGACAGAGTTACTTTCGCATTTATAATATTATATTATATTATATATTATAAATATTTTATAAAATATAATATTATATAGTAAGGATTAGTATTATTTAGTTAATAAGAGAAAAGTTTTAATAAAAAGACATCGGTTTCAGATTTTTTTTTGGTTTAGCATAGGCTAAAAAAAAATAATGATGCCATGTTGGATATCCAATGAAAGGGCTTAATTAGCACATTTCAAATATATCCTTACATAATATATTATAAAACAAAGTCCTCCGCCGCGTCTGTCTGTCGTCCTGTACGCGATAAACTCGAAAACTACGGCACCGACTTTTATGCTGTTTTCACCAATGGATAGTGGTTCTCGAGTGAGGTTTTAGTATATAATAACCGACATCCACGCGGGCGAAGTTGCGGGCATCAGGCCATCAGCTAGTTATATATAAAAATATTTTTTTTACTAAAACCCAACTAAGACAAAAAAGTTATAAAACTAAAACCCAACTACGTCAAAAAAATCAATTAAAAAGGTATAAACAAAACATCACAGACAGACAAATCCAAAATCCTGAGTCACACGTGTTATAAATTGTACAGATTACGTGTGACTCCGGATTTTTTTATAACTTTTTTTTTTTTTGTTTATAATATATTATATTTGAAATGTTCATTTGATAACGAAAAAAAAGATTTAACTTCGTTCCAACCGGGTACCCCAAGATACCTCTCGATTGCTTTTTTTGCAGTTTGGTTTTTTACCTTTCAATAATCTCTCCCATGATGTATCCCATCTCATAGTAGGGACTCTCTTCGTACATAAACCTTATAGGATTCAAATATTTGATCCGAGCGCCTGCCTCCTCGTAGTATGAACGCATCAACTTCAACAGCCTCTCATTACTTGCCCAGTGATAGCGGTCGGCTTTAAATATATATTTATTGTGCATTTGCGCTTGTTGCGATTCATACACACCTGTGGCAAAGAATAATTAGCATTAGAGCTCTTACAGACAAATGGCATTTTGTCGACGACACAAGTACATAAAAGTACAACTATTTTCTTAATGGCCCTCGGTAAAACTTCGAGTTTCGTCTGTCGTCGGATTTGTATCAGTTGCCCTATGCACTTGGTGCAGACCGGATGCTCTCAATCATAGAGATATAATTATAGTATAGAGTGCGCGCAACAAACTATGAACAGACTCGGGTTTGAACAACACGAAGTTCCCGCCGCGAGTGCTTGTAGTCAAAGTCAAAGTCAAATAATTTATTTCAAATAGGCACATAAAAGACACTTTTGAACGTCAATGAAAAACAAAGAAATAGAATTGATTCTAGTTGCCCAATCCAAAAGGTAGCTTTCGTATGGAGAAGAATGGGCAAGAAACACCACCGTTACTCTTTTCAAAAATGTTTTACAATATTTTGTATACATGAATTACATAATTATATGTGAAGACGATGCACCTACAATAAGATTACTGTCCCACAAAAGGCAAAAAGAATTATAAATGGAGCAATGACAAATAAATCAGTTATGTGATAGGTACACACGGCTACACTTCAAGCTATACATTTCCAGTTTAAGCTGATCTCGCATTGTATAGGATTTCCGTACAATGCGAGGTCAGCTTATACTGGAAATGTATAGCTTGATGTGTAGCAATGTGTACATGGTGCTCACAGCCTCACATATTTACAAACATTGTAAAAGTATACGATAATACAATATTCCTAACATCTGTACAAGTAATACTAATACTCGTAAGTCAGTGCGTGATTCCAAGCAATCACAGGAGAGTAAAAAATCTATGACATACAAATAAAAAAAAATACAACTAAATTATCAACCAGTTTGATTTTGTCCAGACTCTAAACTGTCCTATGGAGCAAGACCAGCATGTTTCCGAGCATTCTTATCTCGGATATAATCCTCTAATTTGTAATAAGCTTGTTTACAAAGTGTACTTTTTATATGAGTTTTAAATTTTCTTTCATTTAATTGCAATATATCACAAGGTATTTTGTTATAGCATTTAACGCAGTACCCCATAAAAGATGTTTGTACTTTAGCTAATCTGAAAAATGGTTGATCTATTTTATCTTTATTTCTATTATTAAAATTATGTCTGTCACTTATTTTCTTAAAAAGATTTAATTTTTTTCTTACATACCTACATAATATTCTCATAAATAAATTGGCAAGGTACCGTCATAATATTAATCCTTTTAAATAGTTCCCTGAGAGATTCGCGGCGACATAGATTATAAATGGCTCTGACAGCTCTTTTTTGCAAATTAAAGATGGATTCAATGTCAGCAGCCCGACCCCACAGTAAAATGCCATACGACATAATGCTGTGGAAGTAACTGAAATAGACCAAACGCGCGGTTTCTACATCTGCTGTCTATCTTTCTGACAGCATAAGCGGCCGAGCTTAACCGCCCCGCAAGAGATTTTATATGAGGTCCCCACTGTAATTTCTCGTCTAGCGTGATACCCAGGAAAACTGTTTTATTAATAAACTCTAGTTTTTCTCCATTCAATATGATGTCACATTCGCTACTTCTAACATTAGGTAATGTAAATCGAATACAGTCGCAGCCCTCTTCTCGGCAAGAGCGGAGCATACTCCGTTCCCGATGGCTTTGCCCACAGCCGTTGAGTCTACAGAGGAGGAAAACGCCATCAGCGTCCTAGAATAGTGTTGGGTGACTCGGTACACGTGCTAGCACAGTTTTAGCTACTCACTTGGATGAAATGAGTCACTCACTCATTTTATGTTGATGTGCTAGCACACACCACTCTGTCACAGATTAGCTACACACAGAACATTTGTTTGTGAGTTTTGAACGAAATGAGTTAGTCGATCGAGTCACTCACTCTTTTTGTGTATTTTGATCATTGATGTCTTGGTTCACTGTTGCTAGCATAAACATACACCACAGAATTCACCACGCGTGTGCCTACTCAACTGAGTATGCGTGCAGTGGTGTGTCGTCACTACTCACTACACACCACACAGCAGGGCCTGAGGCCTGGACAACTGTTGTGAAGAGGGGGCGCAAAAAAAGGGCGCCGCAGACGACACCTCCCCAAGTACCAACTCGACCAGAGGGCAAGAGGCCGCCCAGGGTCACTACCCCACGCTCTGAGGCTGTAGTTATTACATTGCAGCCCGAAGCCGTAAGTAGGGGAGTGACCTACAGTTTGGCACCCCGGCTGGTTTGTCTTCAGGACGGCAGCCACGGGTGCCAAGATGCTTCAAGTGTCGGGTGCCACAAGGCAGGAGAGGTCGAACAAGTTGGCCGCCAAACTCCGGGAAGTCCTCAAGCCAGAGGACGCCCGAGTGTCCAGGCCCACGGTCATGGCTGAATTACGCGTGGAGGGGCTGGACGACTCGGTAACCCCGGATAAAGTCGTTGCGGCCATTGCCAAAAACGGTGGGTGTCCGCCAGAAAATGTAGTGGCGGGCGAAATTCGCAGCGGCGCGGACGGCCTGGGCACTGTTTGGGTGCGGTGCCCGGTCGCTTCTGCGAATAAAGCTGCAGATGGGCTGCGTCAAACTCCTGCCAAGGCGGGCTGTGCAGTGCTTCCGGTGCCTGGAAAAGGGGTATGTCCGGGCACAGTACACCGCACAAATTGACCGCAGCGAACTATGTTTCCGCTGCGGTCGCGCCGGCCACAAGGCAGCCCAGTGCTCCGGAGCGCCAAGCTGCAGCCTTTGCGCAGCTGCAGGGAAACGCTCGGAGCACAGACTTGGCGGGCAGGCCTGTAAGGCACCCAAGTCCAAAAGGAGGAGGTCTGGGGCTGTCGGAGATACTGCGCCTCTCCCACAGCCCGACTCCCGATCCAGGGAAGGAGGAGCCGAGGAAATGGAATGCCATTAATGGCACATATCTGTTTCCTCTAGGCGAACATCAACCACACGCCGTCAGAGCATAGCGGAGTGGTTGATCAACGTGGCTGTGGTCGCCGATCCATATTTTGTTCCCCCCCGCGATAACTGACCTGGACGGTGTAGTGGCCATCATTGGCGGGACTCTTGGGTCCGTCCCGAGGACACGGTTGGGTGGCCGTCCTCGTGGACGAAATAGTCACAATTGGGGCGTATTTCTCTCCCAATAGGAATCTCCCTGACTTTGAGGAGTTCATCGGGAACATCGGGTACGACTGGGTGCTGAGAGGCGAGCCCCAACCGGAGGTGGCCCTGGTGTGTTATGCGGACGACACGCTGGTCACGGCCCGGGGGAGCTCGTACAGGGAGGCAGCGTTGCTGGCGACCTCTGCGGTCTCAGAGGTTGTGGGCTGCATACGGCGTTTAGGCCTGGAAGTGGGCCTCAACAAGTCGGAGGCCGTGGTCTTTCATGGCCCCCGGCGGACGCCACCGCCGGGATCACATATTGTGGTCGGGGGGAGTCCGATTGCTGTCGAGTCTACGATGAAGTATTTGGGATTGGTGCTCGACAGCCGTTGGGACTTTGGCCCCCACTTCCAGTGGCTGGCGCCCAAGTTGAAGGGCGCGGCGGGCGCGCTTGCAACGCTGCTTCCCAATTTAGGGGCCCAAGCACTGCCTGTAGGAGATTATACCTGGGGGTCTTGCGATCCATGGCCCTGTACGGGTCCCCAGTGTGGGCTTCTGACCTGACGGCCGGCAGCATCGCGATGAATTTGGTTTGAATCAAAAAAATAAGCATATTTATTGTTTTGCAATTCCAGACTTAATAGGTTATTAAATATTTCAATTTTATAATTATGAATGCTGTGGAAACCGCAGAGGGCGATGGCCGTCAGGTCTATCAGGGGGAATCGCACAATCTCCTATGAGGCGGCTTGTGCACTGGCTGGGTCGCCACCCTGGGACCTAGAGGCGAGAGTCCTCACGTCACTGTACCGTTGGCGCGAGGAGGCGCGGACGCGGGGCGGTGGACTGATGCAGCGTGAGATTGATCTGCGTCGGTCTCAGATCCGCGGGGTCCTGGTGGCGGAGTGGCGGGAGAGGCTATTGCGCCCTACCGCCGGCCTCGCTACCATCGAGGCGATCCGACCGGTGCTCGAGGAACGGCTCGAAAGGAGGCACGGCTCCCTGTCGTTTCGGGCGATGCAGGTGTTCTCGGGGCATGGTTGTTTCGGGAAGTACCTGTGTCGCATAAACAGGGAGCCGGACGCTCGGTGTCATCACTGCGTCCATTGTCTAGAGGACACGGAGCGGCATACACTGGCAGAGTGTGCCGCATGGGAGGAGCCGCGGGGAACCGACCTGTCGTTGCCGGCCGTCGCTCGCGCAATGGAGCAAAGAGTCGTGGGATGCGTGATCTCCTTTTGTGAAACGGTCATCTCACAGAAGGCGGCTGTGGAGAGGTTGAGGGAGGTCGAGACCACTCTCCTGACCCGCAGCAGACGTGCCGGACGTCGGCGAAGGGCGGACAACGCCCTCTTCCAGCCCCCCTAAATGGGTCCAGAGGGACGGCGGACTTGGGGACGTCCGCCACCCTCCCGTATAACTGGACCCGAGGCGGTGGCGCGTAGTGTTCCCCGCGCGCCCCCTACTGGCGTTGCGGGGGAGTACACCTCACTCCCCCCACAGACTTGAGGAGGCCTGCAGAAGCGGGCCGGCACTAGCCGGGGATCGTGGAAGGCGCACTAGTTCCCATGATCCCCGGTGCAGGTGTGGGAAAGGAACACTGAGGTGGTTTTTAGTCAGTAAGAGTCTCGACAGACCCATCCGCCCGCCCCAGGGCGGAGGACATCCATGAGGATTTTCCACCCCGGAAACAAAAAATAAAGTGTGATACCTACTAAAACTCAGTGCCATTAAGATGTACCACTATCATTTATTTCAGAATGGGAAAGCGTCGTTGGACAGGAATAAACTTAATTTTTAGTGATTTTAGTCTAGAGTATTTTGTGACAAGAGAATCGGCACCAAACCAACCTTCGCTTTGTCAAATTGCGATCATCGGCCCCTTTGTCATTTGTCGTGATTAATGAAATCGATCCTCAAGCTGATGTTGCTTTGCTATCATAAAAATGATTTGTTTTTAATAATTTTCTACATCAGTATCTCGTCGCGAGATAGAGAAATGTCAGTGCCTTTTTCGAGCTTATTCGTGCGTAAATGTCATGTTCCAGACGTTAGCCCTGCTGGAAATCGAACCCTGGACCTCATGCTCAGCAGTAGCACTTGCGATCAATAGACCAACTCATTATTTCTTCTTATTAGTTGTAATTTTTTTTCATTATATAAAAAAAAACTTTTTACAAAAAAAAACCGACTTCGGAAGCGGCGTCTTTGATTTTCAATTTTCGCTTTTTGCCATTGACTTACTATGACACTCAAAAACTACCGAACCCTTAGATTGACATTATATAATCTAAGACCGAAGCAAAGTTAATAAAATGTATGGGATCACTGCGCAAGTTTCCTATAGCAAACAAAAAAGAATAAACAATAAAATCGGTCCTTAATTGACGACAAAATCGATGAAAAAACTTAAAAAAAAAAACATTAAGTCGAACATAGAAGTCCCCCTTTTTATTGGAAGTTGGTAAAAAACATGTCAAAATTACTTACATGACGCCAATAAAATTAAAAAATTAAATAAGTACATTTTCTTGTTTTATTAATCCATCTACTGTAAAAGCATTATACCTTTCAATTTCTACTTAAAATAATGAGCAGTACCTACTGGGTGATTATTTTAAGTGCTATTTTATTTCAAATCTGTCTTTAATTAATAATTACCATAAAATTGTATATACTATTAATAAGTGATTAATTTATAGGTATAGTATAGAAAATTTCATAATTAAATTCTACGGTAATAATTGTTAAAATTCGTTTTTAACAGCTAACTAAGAAACTTAGAATGTGACAAGAAAATAGTAGATTGTATCATAAGGGAGCAAAATAATATTTTTACGGCGAGGGCGCTTTTTTTAATCCCGAGCGTAGCGAGGGATTCTTTAGTAGAATCCTGAACGTAGCGAGGGATTCAAAGTACGTCGCCCGAGCCAAAAATATATTTTGCGCCCGAGAGATGTATCTCTCGGGCGCAAAAGTAGAGTGTACTCTACTTTTCATCACCCACTATGAGAAAATAAAAGGCGCCTCATATTTTAACCACGCTTGATCAAGACGGGTTGGCTATTACAGGCTTATAATTATTAACTACAAGTTCAGGTTTCCCCATCATGTTTTTCCGCGCCGATATCAGTAATGTCCAAAATAACTCAGAAAAAAAAACAACCGACTTCCAAAAAAAAACACTAAAAAGTAAAAAATTACTTTAATTTCGGAAGTCGTAATTATTCTGATAAATTTAGTATCTTTTTGTGTAGTAAATAACACAAAATCCTGCATCGCGCAATGGGCGTTTACCGCGCGATCAACATTATACAAGATTCCAACATCAATCGTTGGGCAGTTGCCCGCCAGACAATTAGACACCCGTTAGGTCGGAGTATCCTCCCTTTTCAATAGAGGATGAGTGAACTTTCCACCCTGTTCTTCAATCTCTAAATGCTGAATCCAGTTAGACTGGAAGCCGACCCCAACATAGTTGGGAAAAGGCTAGGCAGATTGATTTTATTTTACGTTGGTCCTAACACTTCCCAGTACCTACACGGCGCTACTACGGGCCGTCGTACCAGCCAGTCTTTATTCGAACAATATTCGCGTACGATTTCTTTGGCGCTGAACACTAAGATGTTCCAAATTCAAAAAGTGCGCGGAAAAGATAATTGCGGCGCACTTATTCTTTGCCGCGCACTTATAAAGAGGATTAAAAACTCATTACTGCCCGCTAAAAGTTTCTTATAGAAAACACCACCTTTGGGTGCACTTAAAGGCGAACCAAGTCGTCCTTTTCGAATAGATGGGATGAAAAAATTATTGACATGTAAACAATTGTTGCTAATATAGAGATGACCAAAGTAAAGGTTTATAAAAAATAAAGAGGTAACAATAAATAAAGGTTTCATTCTACCCTTACCTATCATCCTTCCTTTTTGGCAACCCTCTGTCAAACCATTCTGTCTTGTTATTGCATATGTTATTGATACAATTCGTGACATAAGTTATGCTTTGGCCTGTGGCTTTGGCCAGCAAGTCCACTAGTTGGAATTTGCTGGGAACATATTTCACACATATTTCGCCATCACCAATGAGTTCTCTGACGTAAAAATGTATAATTGCAATATGCTTGGTTTTTCTGTGGAGCTCTGGGTTATGTGAGATCTTTATGGCTGCATCATTATCAACTTTTTAATTGGGTATCTACTTCAAGTTAGATATTTCCCGAAAGAGTCTTATGATCCAGACAATATCTCGGTCAGCTTCACTGGCAGCAACCAATTCGGCTTCTGACTCGAGATTGCCACACATGTTTGTCTCCTGCTTGTCCAGGATATTGGTCCTCCCGAGTATAAACATAATATACCTACCTGACGTTGATCGTCCGGTTCTTTGGTCTCCACCGTGATCAGAATCGCTGTAGCAGTTAAGTATTCCAGTTTGGTACCTCTTATTAAAAACTATGCCAAAGTCAAGAGTTGCTATGACGTATCTTAAGATATGTTTTAACTTTTGAATGTCTTCTTTGGAAGGGTTTCTCCTCTAAAATTCTGGATACAACGCTTACAGCGTTTGCTAAATCAGGACTGGTTCCAACAGTCAGGTATGCAAGTGCACCCACAGCTTCACTATACGGAAACGAAGTAGGTTCTAGCAACTCTTTATCCAGTCCATCTTTCTGTATAGGAGTGGTAACGGTTTTGCAATCACTCATGCCAAATCGGTCTAACATTTTCTGAGCATAATGCTTCTGTGACACTTGTATGTTATCATTCTGCTCCTTTACTTCTAATCCAAGAAAATATTTTGCATCTTTAATTGTGATTTTGAATCTCTTTTTTAACTCTCTAACGAACTTTTCAGAATCATCTTGATTTGTTGCAGCTTAGGCCGTCATCTGCGTATAGAGCTAGAATGATATTGTTTTTCCACGGTTTCGGACAGACAGACGCGGCGGAGGACTTTGTTTTATAATATGTAAGGATAATGACAAGTTTTTTTTTAATGTTTAGGCAGGTACATTTTTGTTTAGGTTTACTGCTGTTACTCGTAGCTTATAGGCATTGTTTTTTTGTTGTTGTTTTAATGTTAATAATTTTTTTTATTACTTGCTTATGTTACCTACTCGTGGACCGAGCGAGCGTCTCTGCATCAAGTCGGGCAAAATTGGCGAGTTTGTCTGTTTGTACATACTCGTCTACAGGTCGTATTTTACAACCGATGTAGACGAAATTTGGTGTACACACGGCTACACATACATACATTTCCAGTTTATGCTGATCTCGCATTGTATAGGATTTTCGTACAATACGAGGTCAGCTTAAACTGGAAATGTATAGCTTGATGTGTAGCCGTGTGTACAGGTACCACACCGAATTTAAATTTACATAACGAATTTTTTGTCGTCGGGTATTTTTGATTGGAGGGCTACTTCCTCCAAAATGGGGCAAAAAGGGGGCTACTGGATCCGCCTTATCCGATAACGATGGTTTTTTTTTATTTGAAAGGTGGAGGAAACTGTAAGTAGGTCTCAAAAAAAAACTGGTGAAGATCTGATGAGGATCTTCGGCATGATGAGCAGAATAGCCTCTCAAAATGCAGTAAATGGCTCACTCTTTATTAAAACCTATTTGTTATTTTTCTAGCTGGCCTTTAAATATAAAGCTTGTAAAAAAATTATAGTAATAAATACTAAAACCCAACTACGACTAAAAAGGTATAACAAGACACCACAGACGGACAAATTAAAAATTCGGAGTTACACGTGTTAGGGCAATAATCGAACAAATTACGTGTGACTCCGGATTTTTAATTTGTCTGTCTGTGGTGTCTTGTTTATACCTTTTTAGTCGTAGTTGGGTTTTAGTTTTCATTACTTTAAATTTTTTGAAATTGTTTTGTTTAAATTTTTTTTTTTTAATTTGCTCATTAAGCCCTTTCATTTGATACCCAACATGGTAAGATTAAACAATTTTTTTTTTATTTCCTTACTTTATGTCCTCTAGAGGGCGCCATTTTTAATTGAATGTGACGTCACATAGCCTATAACCGGCAGACGATCAAGACGCTTCCAACGATACCTCATTATATCAAATGGGGATCCACACGCAGAGCTCAGCGCAGATGTCGCCAGCGGCGGGATGGCCACTGTAAAATCGTTTTCGCTTTATCAGTGTTTTTTGCAATTTTTTGTGTTGAAACCAGTCCACCATCGTTATTGATAACATCTATTGTACCTGGAAACTCAAAGAATTGAAAGATGAATTGAAAAAACGAGGAGCAAGGATAACTGGAAAGAAAGCAGATGAAGGTAGACTTTTAAACAATAAAATATTTTTCATCAGTGCCAGCCTCTAGATTTGGATCTTTTTTTAGTTGTAACGTGTTAATTCTTACTTGAGTCCTGGTAGGAAAATTTTCGAAAAATGAGAAACGTATTCTTTATTTTTTAGGTTAGAAGCCATTGACGTTCCTGAAGCCGTCTTTCACCAAATTGCTTTTTGTTGTTTTTATTTCAGATTCAATAAGAATATTAGTGATGCTGTAAGATTATGAATCAAGATACCTTCTTGTTCTATGATCAACTTCCTGCCAAAATACATACCTAAAAGATAGGCTTATTCTCACTATACTCTATACTATATAAGTTGTAAAATAATACTCCTACATGAAGTTTCTATGTCACAACTACAGACATTCCATAAACCATCAAAGAAGTATTATGCTACACCATTGCATGCATACCACCACCACATTAAAATAAAACTTTATTAACATATAAAAATGCTTTTATTTCGTAATATTTTCTATAAAATTACAAACCACAGTACAAACCATAGCACAAACAAAAAAAAATCCAGATGCTACCACATAGGATGCTAACAGATACGGTTCTTGGAGTAATATCTTCTAGTGCTAGTAGCCCTCAACTAGCACTGGAATACTTTCGTCCACAGTTCGCTGTCAAAAATCAATTCTGCATCTGCTTCTTTCCAAATTATGCTCAGGCTTCTTGATGTAGGTGTTGTTGACACTTGGTTGGACCTAGGGAATATGCTTGGGACAGTCCCCTTTTTAAGAAATCTGCATATTTGAGTATCTCCTGAAAAACAAAATATTAAAAAAAATTATACAGATTACTGTAAGTATAATACTTGGAGACACACAGGATACATGTTCATTGGTTTATTTACATAAACCCACAGGAAACAAACTAAGTTAAGGTTTTGTTTTAGGTAAGGTAGTTATCATTAAAACTAACCACAGAGATAACAAGGAGTCTCTGTCTGTAATGCTAATGACTGAAATCAACACTTAATAAGCTCACCTGTATAAGCTGATTCTCCTACATAATCAGATTCTTGGAAATGATTCCGGCGTAACCTGCTATGCTTCAAAATGTTTGCAAGCCTTTCCCACTTTTTTTTTAGCGTTGTTTCTTTGGGAAATAAATGAACACCAGGGTTAATACATCCTGGTACAGCACACAGAGGCATATTTCGAGAAAATTAAAATTTACTGAATGTATGGCTACAAAATGTATGGAATTGACAGCTTTCAATGGCCATGTCGACGATTCGCCACCTATCGTGAGAAAATGGCATTTGAGATCCCCATTGTGATGAGTGGTTTAGAAGATAGAAGGGAACAGATGAACATAAATACCGGTCAAAATCATAACCTTCCTTTTTTCTTCGGCGTAGGCGGGTAAAAAGGTACTTATACAATGCTTTCGTTGAGTTAAAAAGTTTTTAACTCAAAATGTACCTTTTCAGCGCTGGATATGTACCTTTTGGGAACTCAGTTGCGGCAACACTGCACGGCAACGTCATGTACAGCTTGGCAAAAAAGAGTATGATGCGGTGACAAATGAAACTAAATATTTTACATAAGTAATGCAGACCTATGATGTAGCACTACTTTGCCGACAAGTGCTAGTAGGTAGTAATGGCAATTAATGCGATTTTTCATTAATTTCATTAGCAAGTGAATTATTGAGTCTTAGCATGATAATTGCTATTGCTATGCTAATAGCTAATATGATGATAATTGATAATAATAAAATTGGTGATTGATGTTTGATAAGAAAGATTTTTAGAGCACTGATTACAGTTAGCAATTTTATTTTCACCAGCAATATTAGAAAAATAATCCCATACAGGGTTAGTTCGGTGAGATGTCTCACCGAACTAACCCTGTATGGGATTATTATGTCACGTTCAAGTTCGTTGAATAGTTTGTTTACACTAAAATATTTATATACAAAACTTAAAATTATTATTTACACTTATATACATGACTCACAACACGCAACACACAACTCACAACTTTTTACTACCTCCTATTATTTACAGGTAGGTATTGAGTTCAAACTATTATTTATTTAAGTACAATAATAAGAACAAGACGAAAGAATGTAATTACTGTATAACGAATACGTAAACTAAACTTTCACTATCACTCGCCAAAGCGTACTGAACTTTGACACAAAACGACGGGTGCCACGCGCGTGCCACACATTCACAAATTATTATTAAATAATCATGCATTCATTCAATCAATACACGACCCTAAGTACGCGCAAATCAAAGATATTAAGATAACAATTGCATAACCCATTCTTCGAAGTTCGTAGCATCTGCACTCGCGAACGAGGTCACGGTCACATGAAACCGATAGATTTAGTATTCCCGACTTCCCGTAGGTGCGACGGAGAGCGCACGCTTCCGCTGCGTGCGTCGACGCTCTGAGTCTCTAACGTAAAGTGACGTATGATAGTATGAAAATGAAAATGTACGAAGCGATAATTCACTTAGCACTTCACGAAATTTCGCAACCAAATTTCATTAGCTAAATGCTAAATGATTTTTCACAAGCTAAAAATGAATGCGAATGCTAATTAATCCATCACTACTAGTAGGTTTTAAAATCAGAACAAGCAGCATTTTCACTATTTGTTTAAATTCTCTGACGCATTTCCCATTCGAAGTGACCTATGTGCGGTAGTGGCGCCCTCATTTTTTCCAAACTCTTTTGCCAAGCTGTATACCCGTCTTGAGTATTAATGTTCTGTGATGTATACTGAGAAACTTCAAATGTCACATCGTAGTATCTCTAAGTAGTCTGTGGTTACATCGGTTCTGATTGGCGCTGTTTAGTGTTTACAAATCTCTAGATTCAGTTTTTTGCGTGGAATTTACGTAAATATTATGATATTGAGTTTTATCAATCACTTATTTAATTAGTAATGTACTATGATGTAGTTATACATAGTGTATTTTTAATGCGCGATGCGTGTTTATGTGCGTATTCTGCTCAGTAATTGTTGATCAATTTAAGAATAAAGTTCTTTGCTTTGTTCTCGTGTTTTTTAAACATGGCATTGAAAATTGTATTTTGTGGTGTTCTATTATTTATTGCTCCTATTTTAACCTATAAGCCTGTGGTATTAATCCATGGGGTTATGACTGGGAGTGCTAGTATGGAAATGATAAAATTGAGGATTGAAGAGGTAAGTTCTTTTGGTGATTCTTTCTAAAAGTTGTTTTTTTTTGCTCTTCATGCTGGTAAAGCCAAGGTCAAGTTCATTCAACCAGCGCCTATACGCCACCCATACATTGCAATAATTATGAGGGGGAAGACTCGCAATTTAACAACTTTGCACGCAGCTACTTCGCCCTGTGATAATTTTAATCTTAAAACGCTGAGCACAATCGAAAATCCTGTTTGAATTGTTTTTGCCATCATAATTGGTCATCGCCCTACTATTGACTATGTGGCTGGCCGCACCAAAATGCATACATCCTATAATACACCAGCTTTTCGCTGTGGTTTCACCCGCCGTTTAATAAAAAACAAACCGAATTATTTGTAAATTACTTACTTAATTTTCGCGTAGCATTCTTTCTGACTTATTTTCATTTTGCTCGTCTCCTAAGGGCTGTAGCATGATGTTAGATAGCCTATAACCTTCCACAAAAACAAAGCTATAAAATGCCTTTGCATTTTATAGCTTTGTTTTTGTGAATTGTTCAATTCCAACTGGTAGTTCCAGAGATTTAACATGTTTATTCAAAATTACAAACTAACTCTTCAGACTTATTATATTAATATAAAGTATATGTAGGTATCGGGTGCGGACTAGTAGTCACACCACGTTGTAAAACCTGCTCATATTTCTACACCATGTGCCACTTGTCATTATCAACTAGTGCGGTGAGATAAATGTTTGTTTCAATAAGTCTTCATTTTAAACTTGATGCGTCACCGTAAGATTGTGAGAACTGTTAGTAAGCCACAAGTTTGCACCCAGATATCGACTTTATTATCTAGAAAGCCTTGCACCTTCAATTGTTTTTAACACTTTCGTGGGTACTGAATGAGACACAATTTAAGTTTTATTATTATTACGTCTATGGGTGTTTACAGTCCAAGAAAGTGTTAAATACACCTGTACAATTGTATATGTCTTCACAGAGTAGGTAATAAAGTTAATAAGATAATTAGTATATATACACAACTAAATTTATCAAGCTATACATATACATTTCCAGTAACAACTGATCTCTCAATGTACGGAAATCCTATACAATGCGAGATCAGCATAAATTGGAAACGTATAGCTCGATATGTAACCATGTTTACTTCATTTAGCATGGGTCATTGTGTCATAATCAGTGATCAGAGTAGGCAGATTGATTTTTGGTACTTGTATCATAAATGCACACAGAAAGAATAACATGGATAAGCCATTTTTCCGGAAAGTAATTCCGGTATTTCCGGATTCAATTCAATATTGTTAATGTTGGTAGTGATATTATTACTACTCAATTAAAAGTTTAAAGGAAGGTATCAAAACTAAATTAATTCATTATTTATCTGTTGAATAATAAAAACAATCGAATTCCGATTTTCGATTTCCGATTTTTTTGAGGATGGCAAATCATCAAATGACTCCTTCCACTCTGGCAGAATACAATTCCTACATAAGTTCCTTTTTTTTTTTTAATAATCCACCAATTCCGGAGGAATGTCCATATTAATATATACGTTTTGGATCAATGGCCCCAGTTCAATCTACCTACTCCGATCACTGGTCATAATTCCCTGATGGGCAATAAATACAGAAACAAAGTATTGAACAATGGATTGTTGTTTTTATTTCCTGCCTGCTTTAAAAGGATGCTTTTATTTATTATCACATGTTCATTATAAGTATTATTGTAATAAGTATTAAAGATAATGAATACAATGTTAATAGTTCCTTTTTAAAATTATTTACTATTTATTTCATATCTTTTGAGCAGTTGTTATTAATTATGAGTGCTTGAAATTATATTTTTATATTATTTCAATATTTTTATGGACTAGTCTAACAGAATCTTGTGACACCTTAGTTTACACCATTAATTCACACCTTTATGACGCCTTCATAAATTAATGAAGAATCTTATTTATTTATTTAAATGTTTAATAAAACGCAAATTAGTGTCACTTATTAACACTTAAATTATTTCAATTTACAGCAACATCCAGGCACAATAATCTACAATGTGAACAGATTCGAGAGCTGGTCCAGTTTGGAGACCATGTGGCACCAGGTGTTGGAGATTGGAATGGACGTTGCCAACATATCTGCTAAGCATCCTGAAGGAATTAATCTTATTGGTAAGCACAAGAACAAAAAGTATTTATGCATCTATATTTTGATACTAGTTTATGTCAGTTCGTGTCGTGCCGTGCATTCAAAGAGCACGTGCGTGACGGTTTCCTCAGCCTCCACGCAGGCCCTGCACAGAGGGCTATTCGTTATGCCTATTGTGTGAAAGTGTTTGTTCACCGAGCAGTGTCCCGTGATGGTCCCCGTCACCAGGCGCATGCCGTTCCTATCCAGGCGTAATAAACGCCTGGTTAGTCTGCTATGCAGGGATGGCATAGCTTCCCTGAAATGCCTGCAGCGTGGTGTCGAGGTCCACCAGATTTCTGCTTGTGTGTGGGTGAACTCCTGCAGCCACCTGCGAATTTGGTTGAAGGGCAAGGCTCTACAATTTTCAGGGTTTGACGCATGCGATTGCACAGGGTGTTTTCGTGGGTTCCGTTTATTATTATGGTTATGTCGTCTGCGTAGCCAACGGTGAAGTAACCTTTGTCATTCAGTGTTTTGATGAGGCTGTCTACTACTAGGTTCCATAAAAGCGGCGAAAGGACGCCCCCTTGCGGGCAGCCCTTCGCAACGATGGCTCTCGTAGTGTCGTTGCCTGTTACTTGAACAGCTCTCAGCTTAAGCATATTGGTGATCCAGCCACTCAGACTAGAGTCTATGGTGTGTCTGTCAAGGGCCTTGTTTATACTGTTACACATGTTTTTGTCAAAGGCGCCTTCGATGTCTATCAAGACCGCCAGTGCTGAGCATTTGTGGTCCACTGCGCATTCAATTTTAGAGACCACGCTTTGTAGCGCGGATTCTGTTGATTTCCCTGTGGAGTACGCATGCTGTTGTTTGTGAAGTGGTTTTACTCGGAGAGGTCCGTCTCGGATGTGCTTATCACAGAGCATTTCGAGGGTTTTCAATAGAAAGGATGTGAGGCTTATAGGCTTATAAGCCTTGGGATGTGTGTAGTCGGGTTTTCCGGGTTTGGGTATGAAAATGTCTTTCACGTCGCGCCATGCGAGAGGAATGTGTGTACTAAGCAGGCTCGATAGATCTCGGTGTCAGATGATCTATCCCCCACTGCAGTAGGGCTGGGAAAATGCCAGCCAGCGCTGCCGACTGGAAGGTGTTGATAGCCTACTTTACTCGGTCTTCTGTTACTATATTGCGGGCTCTTGACCAATCTTGATCCGTTGGGGTCCAGGCGTATAACTAGGCCTATAACTGTTGGTAGTTAGTATAAAACGATCCTTCTGAATCCTGAATCCTTCCAGAATCCTTCCTAACAATTGAGGTACAATACCATACTCAACAATATCTTACTCGTACAATATTATCCTACCCAAAATATTATTCCCCAAATTATAGGGAAAAACTTTAACAAATGACAACCCTTTTTACATACACATAGATAAAAAGGTGGCTTCACTTTTGATGTACGTAATGCTCCGTCTTTCTTATTTTGTTGGTCTGAGAGTAACACTTACAATATTTTTATTCACATTCCAGGATATTCCCAAGGAGGTTTGATCGCGCGCGGTATAGTGGAGACATTTCCTAATGTGTCTGTAAGCACATTTATATCTCTGAGCTCACCACAAGCTGGACAATATGGAGGTAATTGTTGTATATATTTATTGCTATATTAAGTCATATTCAACAAGAAGACAAAGAAATACGAATAACATCAGCACTGCTATGGGTGCGCATGCGCAAATTGATTGACATGTCATTCACATGACTTTGTTTGTGACGGTAATTACCAATATAGAATCCGAAGCATAAACCAAGATGTTCAAAAATGTTTGTCAGGGTGGAATTTATTTCGCGCGGTCATGCGGACTGCGAGCAATGGGTAGCTCGCCGTCCGATAAGGATCAGGCCCGGGTCGATGGCGCGTCGTGCTCCACGCGCGCCTCAAAGAGATGTCAGCACAATTGGCGGGGTCCGCTAGGACCGATGCCTGCCAGGGTTGCGGGAAAGTCCGAAAGGGATACCGGGACCTTGGCAACAGGCAACTGAAGGAACACGGGTGGGTTTTAGTCAGTAAAAGTCTGACATGTGTTCCGCTTCGCCCAGAGCGGGAGAAGTCATTTGATGAATCCGGACCGTTAAAAAAAAAAACATAATCTTTTTCCCATAGGGTACTAATTATTAGGCGACAGCTTTTACTTTTTAGATTATTGCTTATAGATGCATAAGCATTATCGGTCTATCATGTTCTCACTGCTGGGACACAGGCCTCCTCTCTGGGAGAGGGAGCGGGCCTAGTGTTGGTTGGTGGATGTCACATGTCCTCGAATTTTCGGTTCTAGGACATGCCGGTTTCCTCACTATGTTTTCCTTCACCGTTTTGAGAGCGGTGGTGATGAAATAAATTACACAAATTAAAGCGCCTACTTGGGTTCGAACCCATAACCTATAAACTCATAAGTCAGAGCCGATACCTCTGGGCCACCCACTATTCTGC
The DNA here is from genome assembly GCA_949152455.1 of Lithophane leautieri. Lineage (NCBI taxonomy): Eukaryota > Metazoa > Arthropoda > Insecta > Lepidoptera > Noctuidae > Lithophane > Lithophane leautieri. The sequence continues at coordinate 4,247,074 of OX424462.1, read as the reverse complement.
TCATAGATGGAAAAGATCGTATTATTATTGCATAGATGGAAAGTGCCTTTTTTTTTTGACGTTGGTAATTCATCAAATTACTTCACCCACTCTGGGCGGAGCGGGAGGGCGTGTCAGACTTTTACTGACTAAAACCCACCCGTGTTCCTTCAGTTGCCTGTTGCCAAGTGCCCCGGAATCCCTTTCGGACTTTGCCGCAGTCCTGGCAGGCATCGGTCCTGGCGGATCCCGCCAATTGTGCTGACATCTCTTTGAGGCGCGCGTGGAACACAACGCGCCATCGACCCGGGCCTGGTCCTTATTAGACGGCGAGCTACCATTGCTCGTCGTCCGCAAGCCCGCGCCTACGTTGGCCGGGAATCCGCCTGGGATTCCTGACGCCCAGGGCGTCTTGCGGCGGCGGTTAGGGGCGTGAGGGCGCAAACCTAGCCAACTTTAAACACCTACAATCTATTTTACTACATTTTCCAGCCGGCTTCCTCCACCTGGTATTCCCCGGCCTGGTCAAGGACACAGTCTACGAGTTGTTCTACTCGCGAGTAGGCCAACACACGTCGGTTGGTAACTACTGGAACGATCCGTACCATCAGACCCTCTACGAGTCGTACAGTGTCTATCTGCCGTATATTAATAATCATATCACGTGAGTTTTTTTTTAAATTATTTTTTTAACCACCACGGGTAAGCTTAGCAGCGTAGCCGAGTAGCATTATTATTCAATTATGAACTTGATATCATCTGCCGAGCCGTTTCCCAACCATGTTGGGGTCGGCTTCCAGTCCAACCGGATGCAGCTGAATACCAGTATTTTACATGGAGCGACTGCCTATCTGACCTCCACAATCCAGTAACTGGGTAATACGATACCCCTTGGCAATACTGGTTGTCAGACTTTCGGGCTTCTGACGACCCGTAACGACTGTCAAAGATCCACAAATGACAGCCGGGACCAACGCTTTAACGTGCTTTCCGAGGCACGGAGGAGTCTCGATATGTAAAGATGGTCACCCATCCACGGACCAACCCCGGCAAGCGTAGCTTAACCTGATGAATCGACCCATGCGGCTGTTATTACTTAGCCACGAGCTCCTCCGTCAATTATTAACTTGATAGGCAAGGTTAAATAGCCTATATAAGGATGTTTTATTATGAGCATTGAACACTCAAGGAAACTAGAAGAAAAAAATCGAGAGATAAGATCGAGCAAAAAAAATGCCGACGAAAAACACGTTTCTTGTACGGGTGTTCGTTTCTTTAATTATTAATTTTATTTGATTTTTATTATTTTGTTGTTATAGCGGCAATAGGAATACACAATCTGTTTTAAAAATTAAAACTCTTTACCTATTATGGGTCATGAGATACAGCCCGCTGACAGACAGCCGGACAGCGGAGGCTTAGTAATAGGGTTCCGTTTGAAATTCTGTTTCTACCTCAAATTATTTGTTATTTTTCGGTATTTATAAAAAGTCAGTTTCGCCTTTGTTCTTCATCGATTTAAACGTAGGCTAGGTAATCACTTATAGTGACTAAGCGTACGGTAAACCATTTGGAATGAATTTCAGACTACCAAGAATAAATAATGCGTAGGTCTAGATATTTATAATAGTATCGGCACTATTCTTAAGACACGTATACTAATTAAACGCCGGGTTAAAGATCACGTCCTTATGCATATCTATATGGCTCAAGAACACGAAAATATTATTATCATTCAATAAAGTTATTTTCTTAATAATATTCCTCTCACGAGATGGCGTGAACTAGTCAAAGGGAAAGAAATTTGGTTGCGGTGAATTATTTTTTTTAATAATAAAAAACAACTTAATTCTCGATTATTTTATGAAGTAAATGGATAATATTTTCTACAAAAAAAAACTTGTGATATTGTTTGTTTATGCAAATTATTTTTGTGGAACGTAGATTATTTTTTCTTCAAAAAATCGCTGAGCTGTGTTTATTGCGGTTATACAATTTATCTTTAATTAATCATCACCCAGAATAGCATTATTTATCAACTTTCAATTATATCTCCGATATACAACGTAAATTTCGTCGCTATTTGCATCGGTTCCATGGTGTAACGGTTAGCACTCAGGACTCTGAATCCTGCGATCCGAGTTCAAATCTCGGTGGAACCTGAACTTTTTGTGTTTTGAAATAAAATGTGTAAGTATTTTTTTTTATTTTAGGTAATATTTGCTTGCTTTTTATATAAAAAAAAACCCTATTTTTTAAACATATTTTGTTTTATCAATCCTCTGCATTCAACTACTTACTTAAACCAAATTCTGTAAATTAAAATGAAAATAATACTTGTTTGATTTTATTTTATATAATAATTACTATTATAATATTTTTTTTTTGGGTAATTTTATGACCGATTTTAAACTAAATCGTTTTGCCTCCTAGGAAGCAAACATATTCTAATACGGAGTAGCCACTAATAATAACTGTTTGCGTCATACTTCTAAACGGGGTCAAGATTATACAGACGGCCAGACGCGTCATAATAACTCTCGCGAATTATTGATAACAATGCTTTGTTGTCCTTAAATCAATTGTAATTATGGATACAGTAACATTATTATTTAACTATTTTATCATGTCAAACTTGTAAGACTCAGGCAGGCGACACTATTTTATTTGGAAACATTGTTCGAATTTGCAATTTAAAAATAAACTTTATTTTAATCAGAATAGAGTATATTTTATATTGGCCAAATTAAATAATTTCTTGTCATACAGAGTATGAAGAGGAAAAACTGAATGAAACGAGTCTTTAACTGAATAAAAAGCCTTAAAGAATTTTCTTACCCTTTGTAAAAAGACAAATCCGATTGTTCTGCAGAAAATTGTGACATTTGTTAGTACTATTTAAATGTTTTTTTTTTTTTTGTAGCATCTTGGTTACATGTTACTGCAAAAATATATACAGCATGTAACAAAAACCCTGTCATAAATCCGAAAGGGGCACATAGGCACTGCAATAACAATACTAGAAAAAAATATATATTATTATTGAAAATAAAAAAAGTTATTGCGATTTAAAATTCACGTTTTAAGTACCTAAATTACCCCAATTTCATTATAAATTAGCAAATTTTTTTGCAAAGGTCTTTTATGTTATGATTTGTAGACACCTGCTAGACGACGGCCGCCCGCGCTCCATGTAATAAACCGGTATCATTCCGCATTGAAAAAAAAAGAGGCGATTTTCTTTATCCGTTTAAAAAAAAAACCACGTATATAGATAGACTCTCAGTATGATTCTTAACAACACCCTCACGGATCGGACGGGGATTTTTTACACGCTGTACATTAAAAAATAAAACCTTCTTTATTCTGACAATGAACATTTTTTTTTAATTCACTTTTTCTTTTGAAAACTGCAGTTTTAAAAATTTAGAATAATGATAAGAACAATTTAACTACATGCCAAGGAGAATAATTTTTTATCTGACGTCTTTCGTTTGTTTGGATGATAAAAGATGACGCAGTTCAATTATGCCTTTACAATGAGTTATGTAGGTATGTTTATATTGAAGATTTTTTTGCGGTATTTTTTTGTTTTTTCTCTACCTTTTTGCTTAACGATTATTGGCGAATATATACAATTATGTTATTATAATTTGCTTTTATCTTTAATTTAGGTTTTAGATTATACATGTGGATACTTTGTTGCAGGAAATGGTATTTTTTAGACCCTACAATGATAGTATTTAGTTCTATACTTGTAGTCGCTAACTAGTTTTAGTTTTTTTTTGTAGTTAGTAATTGAGACAAGAGCAGGAGTATAATTACATGTAGAACCATTACCTGGGGGCCTACCACCACCGCTTACAGCAGTATTATTTTAATATTACTTCAGTGGAGGAAAGAGATGAAGCTCTACAGGACGTATAGCTCCTTCTCTTTCCCCCACTGAAGTAAGTTTAAAATAATACTGCTGTAAAGGGTGGTGGTAGGCCCCTGGTAGTACTTACACAAATAAAACTGAATGTGTTCTCCGTAATTTCAGGTCAGCAAAATCTACGGATTTCAAGAACAATTTGTTGAGGCTGAAAAGACTAGTACTGATCGGTGGTCCTGATGATAATGTCATCACGCCTTGGCAGAGCAGGTATTTTTTATTTGAAATAATGATGTTTTTGAACTAAGAATCCTAACTCCTAACTTTAATATTGTAAATGCGAAAGTGAGTTTGTTTGTTACGCTTTCACGCTAAAACGGCTGAAATTTGGCACATGGGTAGACTATGGAGCAGGACCTGGAGAAGGACATAAGCTACTTTATATCCTGGATTGCAGAGGAAGTCGCGGGCAAAAGCTAGTATATAATAAATCCTTATACAACCTTATCAAGTTTGAGGCTATAATATGTCCATACATAGCAAAAATCGTGTTCATAAACAAGGAAATGTTGAAAGCTACAAATGGTCACTAAAGAGGGCTTCAAATATGTAGAAATACGAGTTTTATATCTATTTGGAAAATCAACTGAGAATTTATTACGACTAAAATTTTATGAACTTTTGATTACAAATATATTTTGCTATAGGCCGACCGCTTAACTGAGTCCGTTCCTGAGGGAGCTGCGCGGTGAGGGAAGTGTGTCGTGATGCGTCAACTGTGACAACTGTCACCCCTCCCGCACCGCGCAGCTACCTCAGAAACGGACTCAGTTAAAGGGGGTGCGCTAAGGTAGCCCGCGAAATTCAAATTTTCTTACGTTTTTTTGCAATTTGCAGGTCAGTGTCAGGTTGTATGATGATCTAATTATTATTGGCGGCCGTAACAAATATGGGTTTACAGAGTTATAAACATTAGAATCAGCAATACAAATCTCTAAGTTCATGAAAGTGCCAAATGTCATGATTTCATGAAATAGTCATTCAATTGAAGAAAATTTTAATTTTGCGGGCTACCTTGGCGCATCCACCTTAAGCGGCCGGCTTATAGTATATTTTACATCCAACGTGTACTCAACAAAAATATTCTAATTACAGTCAATTCGGCTACTACGATGCCAACGAGACGATCGTCGAGATGAAAGGCCAGGACATTTACATGGAAGATAGGATAGGCCTTCGAACCCTGGACGAGAGCGGTCGTCTGCACATAGTGACAGTTCCAGGAGTGAGCCACTTCAGTTGGCACATGAATATTAGTATCGTTGATGATTGTTTACTACCATTCTTGGATTAGAAGCTTTGGAAAACGAGGGTAATTGGGAAGTGGAAGGGGTTGTGTCAGTTTTTTTTTTAGTTAACTTGTTTGCGACAAAATAATACAGGATAACATGAGTCAGAGGTTTCACATTTGAATAATGTCGGATGAAAATGTGACAAAAACATACGAAAAATAATTTTATGTCTTCACAATTAAGGTCTATAACTCTTTAGCTACTGTATTAGGAATAGCATGCCAACGTAAGAGGTTCCATCCATCATCGACAAAATCACAGTCGATTAAATGTAAATAAAAATCAGTGAATGTACTAACTGATAGTAAACGAAAATCAATTTTATGCCTTTACAGGAAGGTTTATAATTCTTTAACTTTTACATCCGGTAGGTGGTTGATCGCTTTGGTGCGTCGATGAAACCTGAAGCTCGTGGTATACTGTACAGCCTTGATTTGAAAATCAAGATATTTTGGTAATTGAATCTCTAAGATACACTTCTGTAACACTTTAAAACTAATTATAATGTGCCAAACGGACTTTGAATATTGGACAGAAGTGATTAGTAATTTTATATAAAAATTGTTTCTAAGTAACAAATTATACATCATAAATGTAATTTATTTTATTTTGTAGCAATAAAAAGTGAAGTAATTGAGCTTTCTCGAAATATTGTATCTCGTTTTTAGGGTTCCGTAGTCAACAAGGAACCCTTATAGTTTCGCCATGTTCGTTGTCTGTCTGTCTGTCCGCGGCTTAGCTCAGGGATTCTTAGTACTAGAAAGCTGTAATTTGGTATGGGTATATTTATAAATGACACCGACAAAGTGGTAAAATAAAGTCATGTTTTTTTTTTATGGTACCTTCCCTGCACTTCAGTGGGAACGTATTTTTTCTCGCCTATCCCATGCTGTGGGGGTGTCGTTGGAAAGGTCGTTCAAAAATATTCTTATTTAAACCAATTTTGGATTCAGGGATCCGTTTGCGAAATATTAAGCTTTAAAGTGCAAATTTTTGTTAAGAGTCAAGTGTGTGTCCCTCCCTGCAAGGTAAATGGTTTTAAATGTAAAAAAATTCACGGCAGTAGTAATATATCACAAAATTAAAAGGAAAACTATCACGGCTAAGTAGGCTCTACAAGTTACCGAGTAATAATCGACTAACTTACATTTGCAGTTGCAAAAACATGTTCAGAAAAAGATTTTTAACTACAATGTTAAGTTTGTGCTTGGGATAAATTTATCCCAACTACGGAACCCTTCACTGTGTGTAGTTCGACACGCACTTGGCCGGTTTTTTATAGATTTTTTAATGCATGTGTTTAAAATTAAGATTAAATAGAATTCAATTCAATCTTTTTAAATTAATTTTTGTACGATTTTGTACTGTGTGTATGCTCAATATTCTCGCATTTTTATTAATACTCATAACTGTTCCTGTAAATGCCAAAAGTTCATAAATTATAAGATCTTAAAATAGTGTACAAAATTTTTCAAAATCTCATATGTTCTTAATGCAATATTGTTATTAGAGGATGGAGGTACTAAAAACGCCTTAACTGCTACTGCTTATTTATAAGTTACGGGCGACTCATAATATTGTCAATTCAGCTTATTACCATCAGCATGACCAACGTAGAAACGGGTTTTGTCGACGGAAGAATAGACAAAATGACAGATACAGACTCACAATCTGTCATTTTGTCTATTCTTCCGTCGACAAAACCCGTTTCTATGGCGGTCACGCTACGCGTGCTGTTCACTAATTTTAATTCATGTAGGCATACTGTCAACTGTTTCCATGTAGTATTTTTTACAAACACAAACCTTTAATGGATAGAACGAGGTCAGCTATTGTGACCATCTACCATGGTTAAATTTTCAGGGCATGGCGTTCCCACGACGAGGTCAAGAATGCATGGATTGGAATTGTGCATGTGCATATGAGATGCACAATGCCAACCCGGAAGCATGAATATTAAACAGCAAACAAGTTGTCAATTTTTACGTAACCAGTGCAGTTTTATAGTAATTACAGTTTTTCAAATCCCTTTTTTTTGAAATCGAAATGTAATTTTACAAACTTTACTTTACATGCACAAAACCGTAGTTTTGAATACAATGTAACTTAGATTTAGATGGTTAACTGTTTTAAATAGTTTTAACTTAGTGCAAACGTGTGATTTATTTTACGAAACAGCAATAATTAGTAAGCCTAATAATAATTATTAAGTGGCTCTATATTTAATATTTTTATTCCTATTATTACCTGGACTGCCAAGGAAGGGCTATGTTTTTTTTATAAAGCAATAGGGAATATGCATGTATTTTTTAATATTTTTATTCGATAGTTTACATCGCCAAATAACAGTAAAAAAAAATTCTACGCAAAAAAAGTAATTTAAAGTAGGTACTTATTTTTTTTTTTTTTAATATCCAACCGACCCTGGCTTTTTAAACGCCCTCCATTTGGCGCGCTTGGTGTGGTGACGTCACATTCTATGAACACAAACAAAAAGTTGCACGCTGAGAACAAAAGTGAGTTATTTCAAAATTTTAGTAAAATGAGTTAAATAAACAAAATGTTAACATTTAACGTTACACGTTGTATAGTGATAAAGCCAAATCATATTATAGAAAAGAAATTCGTAACTTTCGTTTTCATATTAAAAAGTTATTCTAGAATGAATAGAAAATGTTTAATCCGTCGAACACATTTTATTCTATTCCCAAAAATCGTAAATGTTGACTTGAGTCACTTTCGTTCTCAGCGTGTTTGTGTGTCAGCCAATGTCAAACACTCCTACAAAACTCATTGACATTTTGATTGTTTTACTATATTGTTACGTCACATCCGCTCTGACCAGTAGCGTCGCTTTTAAGTATCTGAATTGCCCCACAGTTTTTTGGCACTTTTTAAAAGTTAATTTCTCGCTCAAAAAGAAGTATGCAAAAATATTGATGGAGGCATTCTTCTGAAGTAACATAGTTTATAAAAAAAATGCTTGACCATTATTTGAATCACATGCATATTCCCTATTGTGTCGCGACTCTATTAAAATACTGTAATGTATCGAATATATTACTTAAAAAAAAAAATGGGTGATCAGTTAACAATCATGATAATATTTTTTGTGTATAATTTTTTTCTCCGTATCCTAAATTTTGATCAGGCTTATTTTTATATTTGAAACAAAATACTGTCTGGCCGTCGCATAAACTTCAGAAAGCCGTACGGAACAGAAATATATAGTAAGTAATTATTTCGCAATTTTAATGAGTAATCTGTAATGATTTGGACAAAGTCTTCATTAATGCAATATGATTATAATTGTTATCTCATTTGGAATAAATATGTGTGAAATAATCTCTTCATAATTTGATATTGCTGTAATTCATTTACGATTGCCTCATGTATTTATTAACAATCCTATGTTTTGTGTCGTACTCATAATTTAAAAATGTGTGTCAAAAATAGTATTGATACAGGTAAGAGCAGTTCTACCGAAAATTTTATGCGCTGTTTAATATGATCTGCACCCTAATTGCGTGACACACATTGAATCACAATCCAGTAGTTTTGAAGGGTGAGCACGCCACAATTGCGACGAAAAGTCCCCTCTTTGAGGATTGGCTAGAGAGGCGCCACGGCGTCCTCACCTTCCGCCTGACACAGGTCCTCACCGGACATGGCAGCTTCGGGAGGTTCCTGTGTAGGATTACGCGGGAGGAAACGCCCGGGTGTCACCTCTGTGTGTATCGCCCGGAGGACACGGTGGAGCGTGGTTCGACACGCACTTGACCGGTTTTTTAATTATATAACGGAAGTAGTTCAAATTCATAATTTGTAATTTTATTAATGTGTGACATAGTTTTACTAGTCGTTTGACGTGAGTAATAATAACTTTTATACCTACTAATTTTGTGTTTTAATTTATTTTTACCCGACTACGGCGAAACAAAAAGGAGGGTTATGATTTCGACCGGTATGTATGTATGTTCATGTGTTCCCTCATTATCTTCTAAACAACTCATCATAATTTGACAAACGAGGTACTGTTGGAAGCATCTTGATCGTCCGCTGGTTATAGGCTATGTGACGTCACGCTAAATGGCGCCCTCTAGAGGACATAAAGTATCCAATTATATTTTATGCTAATCATTAGTAATCTGGTTACTATATTTGGTGCGCGGCCTTTAACAGCTTTGTTGTCATTCAAAAAATATAAACCTTATAGCAGCTTAGGGACCAATCAAGCATACTAGTCATAGGTCACGAAACGGATGCGAAACGGTTTTTTACATTTGCACGTTTGCTTGCGTAAAACCACACGTTACCTAAGATTCTGACGTCAGAACTGGAGATTTCTTAATAGTGTTGACTCGAAAAAATGATCCTGAAACATAATATTTTTCATTCATTTCGTCTCATCACGAAATGTCACCATTATGGTTGGCCACGACGGCCCCAACTTACTGTTATCAATACATCATGTCTTCAATTTAAAAGAATAGGTACTTCAGTTTACGCAACCGATGACACTCCGGTTTTATTTTAGAGAACCGGATTTAAACCGTCCTTGGATAGTCCTATCTCCACAAAAAATCATGATGAGGGTTTAGTTTTTGTTATTCAGGTAGAGGACCCTAAAAAGGTCCAGAAGTGGGATTAATCCAAGGCGATCATTAAGCCATTGGGAAAGAACGCACCTAACTACGGATGTAGATATTTAAATCTAATTACCTACCTAAATTCTTTTCCGTTGTTTTGCAGACTGCCTCGTTGGTGTAGTGGTCACGCTACTGTTGAGCATGCGGTCTTGGATTCGATTCCCAGGTCGGACAAAGTCCGGGTGTCACCACTGTGTGGATCGCCCGGAGGACACGGTGGAGCATACGGTTGAGGTGTGCCCTGCTTGGGCGGAGCACCGCCGTGTCCTCGCGGAGGCGATTGGCGGCAATGACCTCTCGCGTCCGGCCCTGGTTCAGGCCATGGTACGGAGCGAGAGGGCATGGGAAGCCGTCACCTCCTTCTGCGAAGCAGTAATGCTCGCGAAGGAGGAGGCGGAACGCGTGAGGGAAAGGCAAAGTTTGCGCCCTCACGCTCCTAACCGCCGCCGTTGGAGACGCCCTGGGCGTCGGGAATCCCAGGCGGATTTCCGGCCACCATAGGCGCGGGCTTGCGGACGGCGAGCAACGGGCAGCTCGCCGTCCGATAAGGACCAGGCCCGGGTCGATGGCGCGTCGTGTTCCACGCGCGCCTCAAAGAGATGTCAGCAAAATTGACGGGGTCCAATAGGACCGATGCCTGCCAGGGTTGCGGGAAAGTTCGAAAGGGATACCGGGACCTTGGCAACAGGCAAATGAAGGAACACTGGTGGGTTTTAGTCAGTAAAAGTCTGACACGCCCTTCCGCTCCGCCCAGAGCGGGAGAAGTGATTGGATGATTTCCCACCCTCAAAAAAAAAAAAAAAAAGGTCGGACAAAGTGTTATTAGGTTTACTAACAGGAATTTCTCAGTAGCAGGCCGGAGTTTGGATTTGTGCCCGGTTGATTGTGATGGCTCGCGCCCCCCTATCATAGCTGACAAAATGTGGGTGTACTATAGGTACACCTCTGCCTAACCCTTCGGGGATTACATGCGTGTTATTTAAATGTTGTTTTCTATTTGTGTACACCCGTAACTTAACATCTACATATTCTAGAATATAACACGTTTAGTAAAAGGCAACTATGTTATGCACATTCTTTCTCAAATTCGTCATCATTATCAATTTGCTAATAACAGCCTGTTTACATAAATTAATTATGTAAACAGGCTATTATTAGCTTATAAAAAATATAAAATGACGGTACCTATATACATTTTTGTCATGATTATGACCGTTTATCTTGATATATCTATCAAATCATTCGACTGATGATCTCATCAGATACATAATTAATTATCAAATCGCTCGATTATCGAAAATTATTCCGGAATGAAATCTCAACTTTCTTTGAAAGTCTCATGACATAATTGATGTAAATAGATATACTGCAAATGCTGCAACCCGCAATGTAGCTATAAGTCTTGTTCGAGTTCAAATAAGAGAGCTAGAGTCTAGCTATCTCATTTTATCTGATGAGTCTAGCTGCTAGACTCAATAGAGAGCAAGTCTCGGAACCGGTCAGTACCGGTTTATTTCGTTTTTCCTCCGAACTTTTCTAAAGAACGCAAAAGTTTAGAGAACTTTATTATAACCTAAATTAACCGGCTACTTCGACGAGCGGCTTGTCAGAAACAGCGTTGCAACTTGTGAATACTTGTGAGGATGCCGCGCTGAATAAAAACTGAAGTATTAACCGGTTTTTATTGCTCTTAACTGGTAAATACGAAAAAATCTTTATATCTTCTAACTTTATATCTTCCAAGTACCGGTTAAAAAAAACTGATATGTGCGAACGAAACCGAATGTAAAGGTTTTTGCGTCAAGTACATCATCCCGGTTTGAAAATGTAACCGGTATCCGAGCCTTGATAGAGAGAGTCAATAGAATCAGATATTCTGTAGTGTAGGTAACTAAAGTTATACAGTGCTTCATACGCAAGCAGAAATAAGTCTCTCGTGACTTTAGCTGGCTCAAAATGCTGTATGCTTAGACCAAATAAAAAATCAAGACATAGCGCTGTCAACAGTGACGTAAAACCGGTTTCTTAAACCTTTGTGCACTTAGTGAGGTGTAGTTTGATTGTAAATGTGTGCGTGTGAGCGTGTATGCACAGAGCGGGGGTGTAGTTTTGGCATGCTTCGCTGTATTGTTCGCAGCGCTATTACTTGGTTTTTTATTCGGTAGTAGGAGAAAATCTCCTTTTAGCCCCAAAATTTTTCCTAGATATGAGGAGATCTTACAGAATCAAACAAACGATCTTTGAGATAACTTCCTAAATAAAAGACACTTCGTGTAATGCGATCGACAAATGATAATAAAATGCCTACTATCAGTAATTCGCGTAACAATCAACTGATGTCTATAGACGTCAATAACAACTTCCTCAGGATATGATAACGTTTTTGGAGTACCTACTTAGATACTTCGTTTACCTGACCATATAAGGTAAGGACCGAAAACCCCATCATGTTTATTTCTGTTATCAGATATTACTCAATAAGTATTCTAAGAGTGAAGTTATTACTCATAGTGTACTCAAACTGTATTATCTTGTTCCGTAAACGGTTATCTTGGTTCGGGCATTCCTTGTGAGCGGCTAGATTTATCAGGACATAAAGTGTACTATGTTAATACAGCTGTTTGATGATTGGTTTTTAGGCATTTGAATACATGATTCGTGTGGTTGAAGGTTTCGACTGGCCTAAAGCGCATTACCAATAATATGTAACATCAGTGGGTGTCAACTCAACTCAAAGCATTTATTTCAATTAAACCATTTACAGGCACTTTTGAATTGTCAAGGAGTCGGTCAGTCAGAAATATAAAGCTAGTTGCCCATTCCAAAGCGTAGTAGGTACCTATGGAGAAGAACGCGCAAGAAACTCCACGGACACTCTTTTAAATCAAAATATTGTTACAATATATGGGTTACATCATTTATGTTGAAATTATACATGTGAGAACAATGTAGAAAGCACGTTAAAAGCGTCCGCAATTATTACATAAAACAATTCAAAAATTAGAATAAGCCATGGCAGCTAGGAGATGACCAGTCACAACTGACGGCGCCCGTTCACGAACATGACGCATGGATCAGCACCATTCAGCTCAACCATTTTGAAGGGAGCTAAATGATCCACCACACGCGCCACCATCAGCGAGACATTTCAGTGAGCATGACATTCCCAGTAGCCAGGGCACATTCAAGTCAATGAAAGTACTAAGGCAAGTGTACTAAGGCACACCTCTGCCTAACCCTTCGGTGATTACAGACGTGATGTTATGTTATATTCTTAAAACTGCATCATTGATATTTAGCTTCTTCCCTTCTTCAACAGAAGAGGTCTCTCTTGTTGGAGCTTGTTTGTCAAGGAAGGTGCCCAAGCTCTCTTCTGCGAGTTTATTCCTCGACCGTAAGAATGTCGTTATTTACATCGTACTTGTGACCTTTATTTTCTCCTTTACGTGTGGTGTAGCCAAGATAGGCTATTAGTCATTGGGTGTAGCTTTTCCTCGATCTATTTCAAGGCGGTAATCCTTCAAACTTTGCTTTTCCGGCGTACATGAATGCATCGCGTCCGTTGTGTCGTGATGTATAATCTCGCCTATTTTCCTTCTCCTTTTACTTTTTATTTTTAATAAAATAGATAAGACTGTTCAAAAGGATTGGTTCTGTTTTGCCTTGGGTACCACAGATAATTAGTCTTCAAGTCATGCTGTCAAGACTTTACATCACCAAAAAGGCTAAGCAACGCTGCAGGTTAGCCCACTCGACCAGCCAGTGACCATTCACCATAACACAATGACGTCACCGCTAATAAAACCTATTTAGACTTTTACTTTTTTGAATACTTGATTCATGCCTTTCTTGTGTGATTCATGCGCATGCCGCATCCGTTGATTTCGCTATGTAGTTTTACGCCATAAGAAGCCATGGAAATAATGGTGGCCCATGAATCAACTGCACTGGAATTTCAAATAGGTACTTAGTGGCAACAAAAATCTGAGTTTGGTTTTTACAGAAGCCGATAAAGAAAAAAATAATAATTTAGTATTAAAAACTAAAACCCAACTACGACAAATAAGTCAATCAGCTAAAAATCCGGAGTCACACGCAATCTGTTCGATTTATGCACTAACACGTGTGACTACGGAGGAGCTCGTGGCTACGTAATAACAGCCGCACGGGTCGATCCATCAGGTTAAGCTACGCTTGCCGGGGTTGGTCCGTGGATGGCTGACCATCTTTACATACCGAGACTCCTCCGTGCCTCGGAAAGCACGTTGAAGCCGTTGGTCCCGGCTGTCATTTGTGGATCTTTGACAGTCGTTACGGATCGTCAGAAGCCCGAAAGTCTGACAACCAGTCTTACCAAGGGGTATCGTATTACCCAGTTACTGGGTTGTGGAGGTCAGATAGGCAGTCGCTCCATGTAAAATACTGGTATTTCAGCTGCATCCGGTTAGACTGGAAGCCGACCCCAACATAGTTGGGAAAAGGCTAGGCAGATGATGACGTGTGACTACGGATTTTTAATTTGTCTGCCTGTGGTGTCTTGTTTACCTATACCTTTTTAGCTGATTGACTTATTTGTCGTAGTTGGGTTTTAGTTTTTATTACTTTATTTTATTTTATTTGAGGTGTTTCTCAGACCAAATAAAAAACCAAGACGGAGCGCTGCGAACAATACAGTGCAGCATGCTAAAACTACACCTCTGTTCGCGCTCACGCTCTGTTCATACACGCTCACACACACACATTTAAAACTATTTACAATGATGACTAAAATCAAACTACACCACACAAGTGCACACATGTTTACGAAACCGGCCTCACGTCACTGTTGACAGCGCTCTGTCTTGGTTTTTTATTTGGTCAGAGATGTGTTTTAAACCTTGAATTTAATTTAATACCTACCTACATCTCTCTTGATTGTACGTAATTTCACAGAGAAGTCGCTCACCCAAAAGACGTCAGAACTTCAGAAGTTAATTGTTGGTTTGCGTATGTACCTAGATGTTATAAATTAAATACCTACACCTTTCGAGCACTACACCACATGATGATAAAATTACCTCACATCCTATTACACAAGGCTGAAGTGGACCCACTTCACCCAGTACAACTCTTGAAACTTTTACGTCGCTACACGCGAAAAAGTCCCGTACCACTTATGTCGCTACACAAGTACACAGTTTTCCGATTTGATACCGATCAATCGATAAAACAGGACATTTCGATACGGTTCGATAACTCTGTGACATTTTCTATTGTACAGGTAAAGTACAGTGATAATCACACGTAGGTAACTACGTTAGCAAGGGGAACCACCAATTGTTTTGATGACGTTTTTATTCAATGTTTAAGGTAGACTGTGCAGTTTTTGTAACACCACCGTTTGGATATCCGCATATGTATGGCTCTGTTTGGATTGCCAGACGTAATTGGTTGTTTGCAATCGCAGATTTGATTGAGTTAGGTAGAGTCAACTACCTTTTGAGATTATTTAGTTAATTATGCAGGCAGCTTCAATAACAGCTTTTTATCCCGTACTAGCTGACGCCCGCGACTTCGCCCGCATGGATGTCAGTTATTATATACTAAAACCTTACTCGAGAACCACTCTATCCGTTGGTGAAAACAGAATGAAAATCGGTGCAGTAGTTTTTGAGTTTATCGCGTACAGGACGACAGACAGACGCGGCGGAGGACTTTGTTTTGTAATATGTAAATGTCTTCTGTCTTTGTCTTTGATAAAGACTAAAGACATTTATTCGTCTGAGTGTATCATAATAATACCGGGTTCACACGGATCGATTTTAGTTGATCAACTGCTAAGTTGAAATCGATTAGAGCCGTCTGTACCTACATACGTTATAAACTTATAACAAATTAAATTTTAAAATTCAAAGTACTTTTTGTTGAACAACAAAATTGGTTCAATTACCTATAAAGCAAATTATTTAAAAAACAATAACTCGACTGCAAAAACACAACTGAAAAGAAAAAAATAAGCATTTATTATCTATAGATTTTTTTATCAGCAATGTAGAATGAACTTTGTTTTTTGTAAGGTATTGCAGGCGGGGGACAAACAAAAGTTACTACACCATATTTCAGGTTTTTTGTTTTTTAATTGTTTTGCAGATGCAATATATAAATATATAGCTTATGTCACTCCCACAATTAAGATGAATCTAACGTTACCTCATATTATACTAATATCCATCAAGCCGTTTAGGCTACAGAGCGTGCCAAAGAAATACTTAGACATACATACAAACATACTCTCGAAAAACACCCTCCTTCTGGGGCAGTCGGGTAAAAATTTAACTCGGTATCAACGAAGAACCCAAGCAAAGTCAATTTAAAGAAGCTGCTAGATCCTTTTATTCTAGTAGCATTTAGGTATCTGTGAACTAATCACCTACCTAAGTAAGGAGTCCAAAACAAAATGCTGTCACCATTTTGTCTAATTGTAAGTACCAATTACTTGCCAATTATGGCAGATTTTAAACCTGGGGTCGCCCAATATCAGTGGTTGTGACAATACAAGGAAAGACCAGTATAATAAAACAATGGATATGGGCTGGTGAGGCGTTAGTTACAATAGATATCTACGTAATTATAAGAGTCATTAATTTTCCATATAGGTCCTACTAACGTACATTTTGATCGTCATTAAATAAAGGCGCTTATCCACAACGTCACGCGACGATGTCACTTAGACGGTGTACATGACCTGGAGCACATAACATTTAACTTCAAGGAAAACCGAAAATGTTTCAGTGTTTGCCTTCAATCCGCTCAAGTACCGCGCCGCAATGACGTTTAAAGAGTTTCAATAGATATTGAAAAATCATGAAGGGACCGATAAATCAATTTTCTACCGTCGTGAGTCGTGAGCCTGTCGCATCTTATATTTTTCAGTGTTTTTAATTTGCTTCATAAGTAGGTAGTAGGTACCTACCTAGCTGTAGCCTTTTATCGGTAGGTGAAGATTTCTTTGAACCAAATGACAAGTGGGACGTTCCCTTTCACATGTTGTTTTCAATGAAAATAGAATTCAAAAGCCCGTCAATGTCACAGGAAACTACTTAGGTAGGTATATCAAAAAAACATAAACCGTTTTGGTTTTCCTCGCTTGGACATTAACCTCGTGATAATAACAGATGTTGATATTGATTGTTGGTAAAGAAAACCCGTTGATTTTTCCCTGAACAACTGACGTCCTGATTAAAATAGAATGAGCAGGTATTCAATAATAAAGTTACATAAAAAATTTGTCAAAAATAAAATTTAATGAGGAAAAACCAGATTCTGGTCCAGAATAAACGGTGCAGTTTACCTATATTTGTTTTATTTTCTTACTTTATTAATTGATGCATGCGTAGGCGCATGATTCATTTTGGCTGAGTTCTCACGGGGGCGTGCCCCGGCGCGGCGCGCGGCGCGTCGAAATGTATAACTTGTTAGATTAGAGGACTGACTGTCAAAAATGTCGTCTATCATTGTCGTTGGAAAACAAGGTAAGGTTTGATAGGTTCATGTGAAATGGATTATTAGAACTTGATTTACAGAATAAATAGCGTTGAAACGATGGAAAAAAAACCAAGTTCTATGAATTGTACGACGACCAATCTAAATTAAATTATCTCAGGAAAGAAGTTGCCAAAATAAAATTTTACGAAGAAAAACTAAAATCATGCGTAGGTGAAGTCAGAATAACAGCGATAAATAAAATAAACTCGAAAACTAACGGTTGAGAAATGTTACATAAATAGATTTGGATTTGTCAATCGTCATTTTACGAAGTCAAACATGCGTAGAATGTTAAAATAAGTACTTATATTTTTTCTTATTGCCCGAACGAGTGTAGCGAGCGAAGTGTCTCTGCATCAAGTCTGGCAACGTTGTATGAAACGTGAATAGTCTCCCATTCACGTTTCATACAACGTTGCCAGACAACGTTGGACCAAGTGACCAAGTGGCCTTTATAAAATAAATATTTGTACTTATTTTACGTTTCTTTTTCACAAATAAATTTTGGGATCCGTACAGACCCCACGCGACTAACAGTGTGATTATTTTGGCGCTACTAAAAAAATGTTGTGCTCTACTGAGGTCTACTGTTCGCAGAACGACTAGTCTTTATTAATATTTCAATCGGCGCGTGCGATGTGAATCTATGCGTAATTGCCTATGATTCATATCAAGACCTCATACGAGCGTGCTAAAGCATCTTCCTGTGTCTGCGGCTTGACGTAGCAATCGATAAATTAAACTTATAAAATTGACGGAAAATATAAAGAAAAGTCATAATATTTACAACGAAAAACAAACTCAGCATTCTATGAATCAGTCCACGATCTAAATTACAATCCACAAAAAAATTGGCCCTATCGTCATTTTACGAAGAAAAACATGCGTAGAATGCATAAAAATCCATTTCTTATACAATTTCTGCTAACTGGCGCGTGCTATGCGTGTGCGCATGACTCATTGCGTCGAGTTCTCACGGGGGCGTGCTCCGGCGCGTCTGGCACGTTGAAACGTTCCTGACATTCGCCGCGGCCGCCCTTGACTAGATTAGTGAGCAGATGCGACAGATTATTTATCATTGACAGCCTTTATTAAGCAGTCCGCTGCCGCATTATAGGTTTCTCCAACCTCACGCTTTTATTTCAGTCGATCCTCGGCTATCCTCAATCCAGCTACTACGACGCGACCTTCTTGCTACGAGTAATAGGGCGAACTTCATGTTTGACCAATACACACTAGCACCCATATTGCGAAACGCACTTTCAATTACAATCTGTATGATTTTTAAGGATATTGCTAATGCGTTCGAAAAAAAAATCTGCTCAACAATATAAATAACGCAATGAATTTTGTTGAACTGTCAAAAGTTACGCTGGTAGATATTTAATAATTGAGTGCTATTTAGACCCTGCGCTTTGACCCTCTCCCATCGCAGCAGACAAAACAAATTTCAATATGATTGTCTCGATCGAATAAGTTTATTCTTTTTGAATTTAGGTAGGTGCATACCTATTCAAATGGAGGAGCTCGTGGCTACGTAATAACAGCCGCACGGGTCGATCCATCAGGTTAAGCTACGCTTGCTGGGGTTGGTCCATGGATGGGTGACCATCGTTACATACCGAGACACCTCCGTGCCTCGGCAAGCATTTTAAGCAGTTGGTTCCGGCTGTCATTTGTGGATCTTTGGCAGTCGTTACGGGTTGTCAGAAGCCCGAAAGTCTGACAACCAGTCTTACCAAGGGGTATCGTATTACCCAGTTACTGGGTTGTGGAGGACAGATAGGCAGTCGCTCCATGTAAAATACTGGTATTCAGCTGCATCCTGTTAGACTGGAAGCCGACCCCAACATAGTTGAGAAAAGGCTGGGCAGATGATGACATACCCATTCAAATGCATAGATAGCCTCCTCCTCAAAAGTAAGAAATGCAAATTATTAAATCATCTGTTGAAAGTCCAAAGATTAGGTACCGAGGTATAAGTAGATAAATATTGAAACGTGTTCCCAATATTTCTGATTACACAATCTTAAATCTAGAGATACAAAGTATGCTGAAAGTGTCGGTAAGCATGAGTCAGCGTTCAAAATAATATGCATTAAAAATTAAAGTAATCAAAACTAAAACCCAACTACGACTAAAAAGGTATAAACAAGACACCACAGACAGACAAATTAAAAATCCGGAGTCACACGTGTTAGGGCATAAATCGAACAGATTACGTGTGACTCCGGATTTTTAATGTGACGTCACATAGCCTATAACCAGCAGACAATCAAGACGCTTCCAACGATACCTCATTTGTCAAATTGTGATGAGAGGTTTAGAAGATGGAGGGAACAGATGAACATACTTACATACATACATACCGGTCAAAATCATAACCCTCCTTTTTTCTTCGCCGTAGTTGGCTAAAAATAACCTGTAAATACTCGTAGAAATATATTTTAATAAGAAGTAGGATCTCTAACTTTCACGGTCGCATCGCATCGCGTCTGCATAAAATCTTTATCTATATTCCGAGACCGACTGCTGGCATATCTCGACTCAGGTTACATTACTATGGATGACTCACTCTTGCCTTACATCAATTTAGTAAGAGTCCAGTTGACAATTATGATTCACCTGCTCCTGAGTTTTATTTCCATCTCTCTCTTTTTCACGAGTCTGAAAGAGACAGTTATACAAACATGAATTTTAGGGAAAATCATGCAACGTCTGTGTTACTTATGATTATGAATCAATCAAATTTATCATGATTGTGTGTTTTATTACGGAGAATGTTATCTTTAAAAAGAAATTTATGAACGTAAGGAACTGAGTAAGAAGGTAGGAAAAACACAAGTACTTAATGAAGTGTTGGTTTTGTCATTAGTTATTTCTCAGTAGTCATTCATGTCAGTCTATTATTTATCGAATTTCATTGACCGCAGTCTTCCCCATACAATAACAGAGGGTCCCCATTTAAGCCTCTGTACATTAGGACAATGGACACGTCACACGAGTGTCCTTGGAGTTTCTTGCCCGGTCTGGAATGGGCAACCAGCTTCAACTTTTTGACTAACTGACCGACTCTTTGACAATTCAAAAGTGCCTGTAAATGGTTTAATTGAAATAAATACTTTGAGTTTGAGTTTGAGCTAAGGTAGCCCGCGAAATTCAAATAACCCTATTTAATGACTATTTCATGTAATCATGACATTTCAGAACAATTCTAACTTAGAGAGTTGTATTGATAATTCTAATGATTATAATTCTGTAAATACATACATATTTGTTACGATCGCGAATCATATTTTCATCAACATCATAACCTAACACTGACCTGAAAATTCCAAACAAACGTAATTTCGTGTGGTACCTACCCCGACGCTTAGGTTTTTGTTATCATCAATCAGTAATAAGAAAGACAAGTGTCGTTGTGGTGAGGTGATTGAGAGGACGAGTTCCCATAATTTTAATTTAAAATCCCCACGTTGTTTGAATATGAAGTGTGAACGCATCCACCTCTTCACCTGCCATAAAAATAATTAATTCATAAGTAGGTACATTACCCGACTGCGGCGCAGCCAATGCGTATTTTAGTAGCTGCCTATCTGACCTCCACAACCCAGTAACGGGGCAATATAATGTACCCCTTGGTAAGACTGTTAGATTTTCGGGCCTCTGACAACCCGTAACGACTGTCAAAGATACACGAATAACAGCCGGGACCAACGGCTTAACGTGCTTGCCGAGCCATGGAGAGGTCATGGAGGTTTACCTGATGGATCAACCCGTGCGGCTGTTATTACTTAGCCACGAGCTTCTCTATGTGTTCGGTAAGTACATACTTACGTGTTAAAGTATGTAATTTACCTTATAACACAATCAAGGCCACTATTACTTCACACATAAGTTTACTAAATAAAGAATAATAACATAAACAAATAAAGTAGAGGAAATACGGCCATGTTATTTCCTTTTCTGTGAACAATTCTTGTTTGGGATTAATAAATAAACACCAGACGCTAGGATTCCCTGGCTTCTGAGTGACGTCACGTGCCTAGTATGTATTTAAAAAACCTATACTAACTTATAATTATGAATGACTTGTGTAAACAAGCAGTACTTAATAGTAGTAGATACAATTAATCTGCCTAGCCTTTTCACAACTAGTTGGGGTCGGCTTCCAGTCTAACCGAATGCAGCTGAATACCAGTATTTTACATGGAGCGACAGCCTGTCAGACGTCCACAATCCAGTTACTGGGTAAAACGATACCCCTTGGTACGATTTTGGGGGTCTCACTATCCGTAACGACTGTCAAAGATTTACGAATGACAGCCGGGACCAACGGCTTAACGTGCTTGCCGAGCCATGGAGAGGTCTTAGTATGTAAAGGTGCCATACCTCCCTGGTCTGCAAGAGGCTCATCCAGGGGTAGTATTATGAAGTATTAATGCCATCATTATTCCACTGCGAAAACGGGAACGTGCTAGCGGCCTTGTCTAGCTCCGTCTCTCTCTCATACTGGAAAAATGGTGGCATTAATACTTCATAATACGTCACCTGGTCATCCCCATGATCTGTCATCTGGCCGTTTTCTCTGCCAGCGCTCCTTCATACTAAAATTGCACTTTTTGTTGAAATCAAAGTACCAAGAAAAATCTAATAGGATAAACTTTCCTGAGAAACTACTGTAAGTTATCCATTTCTACAAAACATTATAGGTATCCAAACTTTGTCTGAGACAGTTATCTCCCAATCAATAGATATTTATGCAGCATAAACATCAGTCGATACTAACAATGATTAATTGATTACATAACTCATTCATTATCATTGTCTAATAAACATATCGATTTACATAATTTTCTTTTATCATTACATCGGGAAGTTACCTTTTGCACTGCATGGCTTGGCTTGATAATGATAAAACAGCGTGGTTATTATCTCTATGTATTAAACATACTAGATTTCTACATAAATGTTTACAAACAGAATCATTGAACTTCAGACTAAGTCATTATAATATCATTTGGATAGGTAAACGTGTTTTAAATCTGGTAATTTGGCCGGTTTTGTCCCGAGGTGATCTGAAGGCCAATTCTCTAACTTAAAAAACGTTCAAATTCCAGTCGCAATCTGTCAAACTTGTCAAAAATGTTGGTAAATTGATAGTGTTTTTGGCAGATTGCGAATGAGATGCAAAAGCGAACGTTCTTAAAAAATACGGGCATTGCCGCTCTGAAAACCATTTGGGCTAAACAACTATTTGGCGGACTACAAAAAAAAACAACGTCGGTTGTTTTGTTTTTGTAGAAGTTTTTATTTTTCACTTTTTAGTTGTGGTACCTACCCCACACATATTTGAGTACCACTACCTGCTATGTAAATAACAGTGACGGAGTCAAATAAAATATCGTCTAGTGGGTAAAATACTCGTACGTAATTATTGAAGCTAACTTAAATACTACCCACGCAAGCAAAGTTATTAAAATTTATATGGTACCACCTCTGAAGCATGACCTACCAAACAAAAAAGAATCATTATCTATTCATAATTGACGGAGTAATCCCGTAACAGACACAACAAAAAATAAAAAATAAAAAACATTTTTGAAGAAGTCGGTTAAAAAAAGTGAGGTCATTGCGTCTAGGAGTAGTATTTCTTGCCGGCTATAGTATCGTACCTCTATGTGTAAGATGTACCTACCTAGTTAATTGAATCAGGCGTGACTTTGCGAAAAACCATTATAAAATACACGAACCTGAACTCGACGTCCGCGTGGCCACACGTCGTTTTCGGGTTCGCGACTGGTCAATCTTCATCCTGATGATGCATCATTGAGAGGTAAAACACGTGACGATTTTTTACAGGGATTTTTTGACTCTTGAGAAATAGTTAAGCGAAACAGGTCACTAAATAACTACGTCTATTTTATTTTATGTACCTACCTACCTACCTAGGTGTTACATACTTAGTACTAGAGCAGAAAGGTCAATGATTTGAACAGAATTGACATACCACCTACTGCCCATCCCATAGACATAAATTCTATGCATGGTAATCCTCAATTAACAAATAATAAAGTAAAATATTAAAAACTCAATAAGACATAAATAATTCCCCGAAGGGTTAGGAGAGAGGAGATACCCATCACATTTCGCCAGTTATGTTTAAGTCTCATGTAAAAATGGGCGAGCCTATTGCCAACAACCGGTCACAAGTCCAGACTCCGGGCTACTACTGAGAAATTCCTGATATGAAAACCCAATGACACTTTGCCCGAACTGGGAATCGAACCCAGGACCTTATGCTCAACAGTAGCGCTTGTGGCCACTAGATCAACGAGGCAGTCACAGTCGCACGAGGCAAAAACTCTAATACTTATTAATTATATTATATTCGCTATCAATTTATGTTCATAATTATGTAATAAGTACCCAAGTAATTAAGTAGTATTACATATTATAACATACTTCGAAGGTCAACAGGTAACTAAAAATTTATTTCAATATTTTTATAAGTTAGTGTTAATGATTTGTTTCGCACTTAATTATTATGTACGGGTCTCCCCCTAATCAATAGAATCTATCTAGGAAAATATTAAGTTAATTTTACATAGGTATGGTAGGTATGCAAGAATATAAATATCGGAGTGAAGATAGGTAGCTTAATTTTTTAGGGTTCCGTAGTCAACAATAAGGGTTCCTCCCTTATACATAGTTTCGCCATGTCCGTCTGTCTGTCCGTCTGTCCGTCCGTCTGTCCGCGGCTTAGCTCAAAGACCGTTGGTACTAGAAAGCTGTAATTTGGTATGGATATACATATAAACGACGCCGACAAAGTGGTAAAAAAAAATTTGAAAAAAAATTTTTTTTTAGGGTACCTCCCCTACGTTTAATGTGGGGATTGTTTTTTTTTTCTCGTCAATCCCATGGTGTGGGGTATCATTGGAAAGGTCGTTTAAAAATAATGGGGGTTTGTGAAAACCATTTTTGGATTCAGGGGTCCGTTTGCGGAATGTTAAGCTTTAAAGTGCAAATTTTTGTTAGAGTCATGTGTCCCCCCCCCCCTGCCAGCTAAATGGTTGGGTTTGGAAATGTGCAAAAATTCACGGCAGTAGTATATATAACGAAATTAAAAGGAAAACTATCACCGCTACGAAGGCTCCACCAGTTACCGAGTAATAAACGACCAACTTTAATTTGCAGTTGCAAAAACATGTTCTCCCATACATTCTGTATCGGAGAACCAGTTTTTCAACTACAATGTTAAGTTTGTTGGATAAATTCATCCCAACTACGGAACCCTTCATTGTGCGTGGTTCGAGATGCACTTGGCCGGTTTTAATCTATGATAATGAAATATTACTTACTTCTAATATTTTAATGTTAGTTACCCACTTATCTTAATAAAAAGTTGATTTCATCATTATTATTCATTGTTTTAGAATGTTTTGCCATTGAAAAGATTTACATAATTTTAACCCTAGTGTAACCCTGGCTAGCTAGTTGTAAACCTGGGGAGTTTGTTGCGCCACTTCTTCTTCCCAGCTGAAGCACTAGGAAGTGGTGAAAGGCGGGCGTTAGACAGCCCTCCAAGGACTGTTTTATGTAATTTTGACGTTCCAACAGTGCTGATTCTCAGCCCAGTTTGAATAAATGACTTTTGATATTGATTGATTTTAACCTATTTAACGGTTTGTATCTCAACAAAGATGTACATCTCGCAATAATTACTGATTTTTATCTTACAGTTGTTATATAATATCACGCGGATGAATCTGTATTTCAGGATGCTCAACCAAACATACTTAAAAATAACTGTACTAGTGTTTTTTTATTAACACAATAGAAAGTGTAAATACAAAAGAACAGGACAACTCCTTTTATAGGATAAAACGTAAATTCACTAAAAAACAAACGACACCATGGCCCACTTTCAAATCAATTCAGTCTCAAAACCGAATCAAATCATGCGTTCCGAAATTGGGGGAATAACTATAGCTAGATATAGCGATAGGTCAGGTGAACGACAGAACACCATCCGATTCACGTTACACAGGTTACACTGAATGAGTGACGCATAGGGGACTCCCTATCAAACGAAGAAGCTATATGCGCATACGCTTATAAAAGCGAGCGCGGCACAAATTCATTCATTCGCACACCGCTAACAGTGAGCAACAGTCGCGAGTAACACAACTGCCAAATAAAAATATCGCAATTTCGTCAATAAAATTTCAAATAAAACAATTTCATCAATTTACAACTTTGAATTCGAAATAGAATCCTCTCACAATTTCTAATTTGAAGAAAAACAAAACAACATCAACATGAAGAAGTACTCGGTCGTCGGGAACAAGAAGAAAGTCACCATGGAGGTGAATCCTACTCAACTGAGGATTGTGGGGAACAACTGCATCACGAGGGTGGCTGTCAACCAAGGGGAGATTGAAGTGATCGGTAATGACTGCCGCATTGAAGTGACCGACAACTACGGAGTGATTAACTTAGTTGGGAGCAACGGCATGGTGATCATCAGCAAGCGCTGGAAAGGCGATAAGGTCCAGCTGCTCGGC
The DNA here is from genome assembly GCA_949152455.1 of Lithophane leautieri. Classification (NCBI taxonomy): domain Eukaryota; kingdom Metazoa; phylum Arthropoda; class Insecta; order Lepidoptera; family Noctuidae; genus Lithophane; species Lithophane leautieri. The sequence continues at coordinate 4,221,126 of OX424462.1, read as the reverse complement.
ACCAACTGCCACCTCATGGTAGCCGGCAAGGAGAAAAAGACCGAAAACTACGAAGCCCAGCTTTCACCGTTCAGCAAGGATCTCGATGACGTGATTGAATCCATCTTCTCATTCGTGATGCGGTGATGGAACCATAGTGAATTTGGGGACTTAAGTGCTGTGAATAGCTTCTTGTGTCAGTTCGCCTTCTGATTCTGAAAAGTAGAATCGTCATTCGTCATAAGTTCGGAGGTAAACGAGTTTTCCGCCGCTGTATAAAGGAATTGATCTATTCCAATGTCCTGTGCTGTGCTAAATAAACGCTTTGAATATTACCTTAACAATTTTTTTCATTAGAATTCCAATGTTATTCCCCTGAGCTTTGCTCGTTAGAATGGAATAGATTTGTTTTATCTTTCTCTAACGCTTGGAGATGAATGAGACGGATGACAGCGTCATCTCAATGGTAACAGTAACGTTGCTTTTTCTATACAGACATCAATCTTTGTACTGACTTTTGAAATGTGAATGGGCACAGTTTAAAGTTGTTATTTTCGTCACACATACTTCCTACACTACATGAACAACACACATCTAATTTACATGAAATCAGTTTTCAGTTTCGTTTCTCTTGTTTTTATGGCAGAAACTTTGTTTTTCCTGAACCGCTCACTATATTGGCTTTTCCATTACGAATTTCTCAGTAGCAAATGAAAAGCTGAAAAGAGATTTCATGATTTCGATATCATATACCTAAATTGTATTTTTTTTTTTATTGCAAGTCACTATACTACTTTGCTACACGTTTAGTAGATACAGATATACAATACACTTGTACATTTAACTACGAGTAAAACCAAAAAGATAAGTCCTATTCAAACACAGAAAACAACAACAATTTTACTGTGAAAGAGGTACTCTAGGGTGAATTCTTAAAGTAAACCAATTGATAATCAAAAACATGCCGTTGACGATAACCGTGTTATCGGCTTGTGCCCCACTTGGGCATCGCAAAGAAACCACGAAATAATATTTCTATTCACTGACTCTACGAGTACATTGCTGGCTCCTAAAGAGAGTAATATTATTTTAGTCAGTTCTTTCACAAGAAGCCCGTTATGTACCTCTGAACGTGTTTTTCCGCTTCAAAGTGTTGAAATCGCCTTTCTCAAGCAAACCAAAAAGGTCATTAAAATCAGAGTCATCCACATGAAAGAGTTTGTAGGTAAGTTCACAATATATAAAATAAAGTTTGTAACGCACTTGCCAGGTCTTACGAGTTGTAGGTCATTAGTTCGAACCCGGACAGGCGCTTTAGTTTGTGTATACATTATTTCATCACCACTGCTTACAAAACGGTGAAGGAAAACATCATGAGGAAACCGGGATGTCCTAGAACCAAAATTCGAAGACGTGTGACATCTACCAACCCGCACGGCCGCGTGGTTGATTACGGCCCACTCCCTCTTACTGGGAGGAGGCCTGTGTCCCAGCAGCGGGAACTAATAGGCTGATAATGCATACACTTCGCACTGGATTAAGCCCTAGGTTACTTTAAATGCGGTTGTAGGCTCCCGTGAAATAATTTCCGACCTCCACGTGGGCGAAGCCGCGGGCAAAAAATTGTGTGTATCTCTTTAAATTGGTGTCACAAACTGTGAGCCTAAAACGGCCACATTAGCAATTCCTCTAAAAGCGATTAATTTCCTGAATTTCCAGCTGTCATTAGCAATTCCTTTAATTTAACACAAAAGCAATTCATAATGTGTGGACCGTTTTACGAATCTCCATAGAAAACTGTCAAACAGATGAATTATTTCGTAATATGAATCGCACGCAGATCATATTATGAATTGTCAGTTTGTGACATCTTACGATGATTCATAATATTTTCCTATTATGATTCTGCCAAAGTGGCTGTTTTAAGCCCCCTGCACATAATCTATAATGGGCCAATGCTGGTAAACGTATGAGGATGGATAGATATTTATTGTACATAATCTTATTTATTCTTAAAGCACTGAAACAAAATGCAAATAGGTATCCGGTAAGCATTTACTGGTCTCAAAATGACACGAACGGGAGCATAACGCTGATGACGCGCATACAGGTCTAAAGTTTTCATTTATGAATAACAATGTGTTATGAATGAGTAATGAAAACTTATCACAATATTACGTACGATGATAAGAACTGGCACTTAATCACGTGTAGTATCAACAAGCAATAATACTACTTCAAATTAACCTTGGTGTGTGTTTATTGGCAATAGGTACTTTAGAAAGTCCGTCAATGTCAAGAGTAGGACTCTCCTGGAAGCCATTAACCTCTTCTTGAAGGAGGATGAAGATAAATCGAAGAGGAAAAGATAGAGCCGCAAACTCAACTATAGCATTTGCTAGAAAAATAAACAAGTAGACATAAAGCATGTGGATTCTGAGACAATACCTATACAAAAAAAAAAAAATAAGGTGTATCTTTTCAAACACGAAATCCCTTAAGGTGGATGCGCCAAGGTAGCCCGCGAAATTCAAATTTTCTTACGTTTTTCGCAATATGATTTGCGCCCGTAACAAATATGGATTTACAGAATTATAAACATTAGAATCAGCAATGGAGAGTTGTATTGCTGATTCTAATGTTTATACGAGTAATTCTGTAAATCCATATTTGTTACGGGCGCAAATCATATTTAGATCAACATACAACCTGATACTGACCTGCAAATTGCAAAAAACGTAAGAAAATTTGAATTTCGCGGGCTACCTTATCGCATCCCCCTTAAGGGGTCATTGTACTCATCATTATGAACAACTTTCACCATGGGCCCAAAATTGAAATCGCGAAAAAAAAATCTATACATTTTGACGAGCTATGCGAACATACATGTAGGGAACAACTGATTTTTTTTGACCCATACCCATAGCCTTCAAAAGCATAGTCTTTCGTCATTTTTTGTTCTCGCTTAACTGAACAGAAATCCAGTGCACAAATATGGGGCTTGCTAGGTTGCATTTTGAAAAATATGCTGTTACTGGAGCGTCTCAAAATGTGCAAAAAGACGCGACTTTCGACCTCATGATGGCGTAAAACTCCGGGACTCTCACTTCGGCAAATATGCCCGAGGCACTGCAGCATCTTCTTGGCAGCTTAATAACGGTTCAGTAAGCATAATTTTTACTTGAACCCTTCATGAACTGTATAATTATCCTCTTTGTGAAGTTGCATGACTGAACATTAATTCTCATGTGTCAGTTATGCATTACAAGTTGCGAATTCTTGTTCTTTCTCCGTGTCTGATCTAAAAATTGTTCTTGCAGTAGCAAAAAGATGACCAATTAGCAAGGCTAGTAAGTATAGCTATTTTGTATCCAGTTTCACACTGGTCTAGCTTTGTTTACACTTTTATCCCTATTTCCATTCTTCACTTTTTCCGCCCTCTTGCCTGAATTCCAATCACTTACCTATTCAAAAAAATATGACATGACAATACATCAATCATTCAAAAAAATAGGTCTGTCCGTCTGTAGAATGAAGCCATCACGTGACCAGCGTCAATTTAACCACCATAGTTAACACATTTACTATAATTACTGTAAAGTTAGTGCTGTGACAGTGAATAGGGTGGCCTTAAATAAGGGTAGAATTGAGTCTGTCCCTGAAAAAGAAAATTGTATTGAATAATATTTTGATAGTCCATACTGAGATCCAGTCAAGGAATCAACAATCCCTCATACTTTGGGGTGTAAAAAAACAACTAAATAATATAGGAAAGATAATGTGTGTCCTGAAAACGGAATAGCTACCGCAGAATGACTAATATCTTGGCCAAACATGGCATGGTATGGCACCAACTGCAATCGAGCCTCACGATATATCACGAGAAGTCTTAAAAACACCATCATCAAAACTAGCAGACAGATAAGTCAACACAGAATTTGAATTAGGGCGTGACAATTAAGTGTTAAATAAAACTCTAGTGACAGACAAGTAGATTAATGATAGTCGTTTTGTTACCACTGCAAACCTTTATACAAAACTTCACACATAACAGCCAGCGGCATTTTTCTTTATCAATTCACTGGATCAATGTTTGCAATAATATTATTGTGCCCACAATCAGCAGTGGGCATTTACAGACTTGTATAATATTCCATTACGGATTGCAGTTGAATCATTCTACATCTGCGTGACTATATAATGTAAATGGTTATTGGAACATCTATCTGTAACCAGCTGTTGCTCGCGAGCCAACTCAAATTCTAGAGAAACCACTTTATGCACTGTACTGGGATAAAAATTAATTCAAAATTAATGTACATGACAATAGTCCATCTAGATATGACATATCAACCAAATCCGTTGAGCCGTTTATGCGTAATTCAGTAACAAACGTCTGCACAAACTCACACGTTTATAAAATTTGCAAAAGATGATGTCTAGTTGGTAAGTACTCATAGATATTAGACACGTGGCAACGGGAAATCCCACAAAAGTGATAGGTCACGATCATGAGCACTGAGATAAATGAGGAATTCTGTGTCATGGTTGGAAGCGGTACCTCTATTATGGTTTGTCTATGGAGTGGGGAATGTGGTGGGAAGATTGAGAATTGATATAATTAAGAACGGTACTTTATAGTGTTGGGGACTGTATTGAACTATTAATTATTAGTCTGGTTCAAAGGCTAATTGATGAAGAATTGGATGTTCAGTGGCCTCTTGGAAGATGGCAATATTCTTAATATTGTTATTGTGGGTTTATAACACTATACTACTGTCATCGTCTTGCCAACCTATTAAACTATTGGGCTGTTTTAAATCTCTTTATAATCTGGCAAAACTCATCCTAACTTATAAATCACTACATATTATAAAACAAAGTCTTCCACCGCGTCCGTCTGTCGTCCTGTTCGCCGTGAACTCTAAAACTACTGCACCGATTTTCATGCTGTTTCCACCAATGGATATAGTGGTTCTCGATGAAGGTTTTACTATATAATAATCGACATCGACGCGGGCGAACCCGCGGGCATCAATCAGCTAGTAATATTATAAATGCGAAAGTGAGTTTGTTTGTTTGTTAGCCTTTCACGTTAAAACGGCACAACGGATTTAGATGAAATTTGGCACATGGGTAGACCATGACCTGAAACAGGACATAGGGAACGTTTTATCACGATATTACCACGGGATCGAGACTTACGAGGATGAAACCGCGGGGCGCAGCTAGTAAGACATAATGTTAAAACTTACCCGAAACACATATACTTGGGTACAGCATTTCATACAGCAATTTCCAGATCTAAATTCTTGTACGTAGACATACTAATCGATACTCAAATAGCAGTAATTTCAGTACTCAACAAGCCTCGTCCCAATTTCCAGCTTTCACCTTCGCACCTTTCACTCCAGGTAACTCCCCTACAGTCTGAAATTCATCTTACACAACATTATTTAACTCAACGTCCTCCTTATGCAAGACCTTAAACATCGGTTTTTTATGTGAGGAACTAACCCGTCTGGTCTGGCCTTACCTTGATTTAAATCCGGATGTCCGATATGACCAATTTAAAGATGGAACTTTATGTGTCAGCCGGATGGTAGCTGGCCTTAACTAGTCCCCAGACGTCTGGGAGATTTTTATTGTGTTTTCGTACTTAGAACTGCCTCCTCTTAATGATAATTGTGTCTGGTTGAAGTTCATTTGTACCATCGTCAAGTTCTAGAATGTGGGGTTCTTTATCCTGTGCTAAATAACTTTTACGAGGGCAATTGGAAATATTGCCTCTATAATAATAACTAGCTAACCCTAATCCTGTTCACCCTGAGTTAAATCTACCAAATTCTTTATCTGTTTAGCCTTTTTTAAACTATGTAAGGTCATTGTTCAATGTATTTTCATACGGTTGAATTATTCCATGGCTTGTTTCCTCCATTTTTCTACCAAGTTGATGATATAATTTGTGTAACGAAAGAGATTGTCGCCACATATTTTAGCACATTGTTTAAACATTACGCTATTTGAAGTTATTTGTCAGGTGATAACTATGAATAATAATCTAAACAGAAATGTTCTGGGAAAATTAATAGTTGATTCATTACATCGTCAATAATTTCGCTGAATACGATTTACATTTCTTGTTGGTGTTACGTGGGTTTTGATAACGTTTGAGCAAACGATGCATGAGTTGTTACAAAAATGAATTCTTATCACAATGTTTAGCATAGTTATCTCAGAGGTGGTAGCTGAAAACTTGACATTGACTTTGGAGAATGCTATAAAAACGATAAAATACTTTACTACTGATTAAGTAATTTAGGTTTATTCATAGAAGTAAGGACTTACGCAAAAAAAATTGAGTCAAGTCTAAAGAATTTTAACGCACGATTTTTATGAAATCATTTCTGTTACTGATTGTTTGAATATCAGATTACATAATGTAGTTATTCACTTTATTTCCAGCTAAATAAATGTGTTAAAATACGTGCGTTACCTGCAACGTGCATGTTAGATGAGTCAGCATGGGTAAATGCACTTTGCACTGCTATGCTTAGACCATATTAAGCCAATTATTTCTAATGTGACGTGTAGTTGTTGACTAGAAGTATTTTTTTTTTCTCCTCGGAATCTTCACTGATCGATTTGAATCGAATTACGATCAATAATGGGCGTGTTCGGAGCAATATGACGAATATCGATTGCAGGGGTAAAATCCAATAGAGTCCTATAATTCACGAGTTTTCTTTCAAACTATGTGCGATCACTTGAGTGAGATTTGAAGCGATGTTTAGAGATTGTCATTAGCACTACCAGCCTGTTAATGTTCCATTGCAGGCCAAAGGCCTGTGCCCTGTTTATCAAAACTTACAAGCCTTGTATTACCAAATGTCATTAACAAGTACTTTTATTTAATACTTTTATTCGTGATTTTGTTTATCAAAAAATTCTTTGTAAGTTACAACTTGTAGAAAATCATTACAAATCCTGAGAGTGTCCGGCGACTCTCTATTCCGTCTCACAAGTTTACAAGTGTCATGCTTAGTACCGCAATAAATGTTTAAATTAGATTTTCTTTATTAAAATGTGGTCAAAAGAGAGAGATGACCTGATGCCCATATCCCAGCAGTGGGAATATTAAGGCTGATTATGAATATGGAGATGAGCTATAAATTTTACGAAAATAAACATTCTAGGTAACTTGTGAACGTGTAGACTTGTAACTTTTGATAAACGACGGTTCCTCCTCTTATACAGAGAAGGTCCTAGCATTGATCACCACGCTTGCTCTAGGTGGATTGGCGATTACTCTGCCCAGTCATAAGACACAACAATACTTATAAGTACTAAAATAACAGCCACATTTTGCAAGCATGGTCGCAAGCGCTGCTGTTGAGCATGAGGTCCTGGGGTCGATTCCCAGGTCAGGCTAAGTGTTGTTGGACTTTTCACACTACTCAGTCATTTCTCAGTAGCAGTCCGAAGTCTAGATTTATGCCCGGCTGATGGCTCACTCTCTATTACATGGGACTTAAACATACCTTGCAAATAGTGGGTGTACTATAGGTGCACCGTACACATTCGGGGAATATATGCGTGATTTTTTGATAGGTTATGCTATCCTTACATATTATAAAACAAAGTCCTCCGCCGCGTCTGTCTGTCTGTCGTCCTGTACGCGATAAACTTAAAAACTACTGCACCGATTTTCATGCTGTTTTCACTAATGGATAGAGTGGTTCTCGAGTAAGGTATATAATAACCGACATCCACGCGGGCGAAGTCGCGGGCATCAGCTAGTTAATTATAAGTCCAGGACCTCGTGATGTTTGGCGGGGTTCGCTAGGACCGATGCCTGCCATGGTTGCGGGAAAGTCCGAAAGGGATACCGGGACCTTGGCAACAGGCAACTGAAGAAACACGGGTGGGTTTTAGTCAGTAAAAGTCTGACACGCCCTTCCGCTCCGCCCAGAGAGGGAGAAGTAATTGGATGACACCGACCATCAAAAAAAATAAAATAAAGGACCTCGTGATGTTCTCCTGCACCGCTTTCAGTGACGTCTAAACTTAGAATTCGCACTAATGGTAACAACTGTCCTCATTGACACATATGATGGACACCATACACCACTTGTTACGACAGTTATTAGGTAAATGGGTAGACAACCACTACAATGCACACGATAAGCCATAACCCATAGCACACCATAAACACCGGTACAGTCAAACAAATTGCTTATTTACCAGGCTTTCAAACTGTTGGCAATCATATTTATAAATGGGAAATATTTAACCGCTACATCCAAGTCGCACGTTGGTCGCAGTTAAGCTATTTAGTATTTTAAGGACCTCAAAATAGGAGTTATTTGAGATAGTTAATTGATTCAGGCGTGACTTTGCGAAAATCCGTTATAAAATACAATAGGCGTAGATATATTTAGTAACCTATAGTTTAGTATTTAGTGATTCTGCGTCCAGCGCTCGGTGTGGCAACACGTCGTGTTCTGGTTTTGCAATTGGTCAATCGTCATCCTGAGGATGCCTCGTTGAGAGGTGAAACACGAGTCGATTTCTTACAGGGTTTTTTATGACTCTTGAAGAATAGTTAAGCGGAATAGGTTACTAAATATGTCTACGTCTATTGTGAGTTATTTGAGGTACACGAAAAGAGGCGCATTCATTATTAGAGTGTTCAATAATATTTTTAGGAAAGCAAAGTGGGAATTATTAGAGGTTGGATTATTAGAAAACCAGCGTCAGACAGTATATTCTGTCTGGCATTAATGCTGAAATGAACCTTTTTGGCGCAGTCGTGAGGCACTCACTATTGATGTAAAAACATTATTTTTTATTCTTCATTTTGTTACTAGCTTCACCCCGCGGTTTCACCCGCGTAAGTCTCGATCCCGTGGGAATATCGGGATAAAAAGTATCCTATGTGTTAATCCAGATTATAAACTATCTGTTTGCCAAATTTCATCCAAATCCATTCTGCCGTTTTTGCGTGATTGAGTAACAAACATCCAAACACACAAATACACAAACTTTCACATTTATGATATTAGTAGGATTTGTATTTTGTGTTTCATGAACTGTGTACAAATAAACGTTATTCTTTCTAAATTTTAAAATGCATGTTGAAATGTGGCCTGGAAGTTTTTATTTGTACCAAATTTTTTGGAGCCCGAATTACCAAGAAGCGCCGAAAACCAACAATATAATTTATTTATCATTTCTCGCAACTGTTTATCACATCATTTAACCTACTCTCCTTTGCGTACTATCCTCTCAGAAAAACCGATTTAAAAATGACCCGTTTCCCAAAAGTTGGCATAAATTCAACCATAAATCTTACATAGAAGTAAGTACATATTACGCCGTGTGCAAACTGGCGAGTCGCGGCGGAGCGACGCGACACGGGTAATTGATAAACCGTGAAGTTTTCATAGAAATTGTTTTGTTAGAGTCGCGGTTCCGGTTCCGTACCCAAAGGGTAAAACGGGACCCTATTACTAAGAATCCGCTGTCCGTCCGTCTGTGTGTCTGTCCGTCTGTCACCAGGTTTTATCTCATGAACCGTGATAGTTACACAGTTGAAATTTTCACAGATGATGTATTTCTGTTGCCGCTATAACAACAAATAATAAAAAACAAAATAAAATAGATATTTAAGGGGGTTCCTATACAACCAATGTGATTTTTTTGCCGTTTTTATAGATAATGGTACGGAACCCTACGTGCGCGAGTCCGACTCGCACTTGGCGGGTTTTTTTTCTTTTTGCTCGGCTCCTGAGCGTCGTAGCGTGAGATTTTTTCAAATCTGACTTGTAGTTCCAGAGATTAGCGCGTTAAAACAAAAAACAAAAAGTTTTAATGTAGGTACCGATGATGTTTCAAAACTTTCCTCGCTAACTGTACTTTACATTGATCGATATCTAACCGCGTCCATTTGGTATATGAACTTTGCTTATCCAGCGGTAACTGATAACGGGACGATTCAATCGCTTTGTTTGGACGACTTTTGATAATTGCCCCCATTCTGTAATCCATTTAGATTGATATTTTTGTGGTAGTTAATACACACGGCTACACATCAAGCTATACATTTCCAATTTATGCTGATCTCGCATTGCATAGGATTTCCGTACATTGCGAGGTCAGCTTATACTGGAAATGTATAGCTTGATGTGTAGCCGTGTGTACACCTACTGTTGTTTTTAAGTGATAAAATAAAGAAATCAACATAAAATCGTTTTTTTATTTTACGGGAAATAATAATTACTTACCTAATTAATTATAAAATAGCAAGATAAGAAAATACTCATAATACCGTAACATAAAATAAAATATTACAAAAAGTAAAATCTAGTCTTGCCATCCTGATACAATCAAATATTTAAAATTTATTTGCAGAAAATGGTTAATTACAAAATAAATCAAAGATATAAACAATTATATAACAATTAACAAAATGCAAAAAGTTCAGGTTCCACCGAGATTTGAACTCGGATCGCAGGATTCAGAGTCCTGAGTGCTAACCGTTACACCATGGAACCGATGACTGTTCGGTTGAAAAGTACTAGAAGTTAAAAATATTGTCAACCAGACAGAGCATAACAAAACATACCTACTACTTAGTAATAATATCTAGTCTCACCAGCCTGCTAAAATCAAATATTTATCATTCTTAAAAGATATGAATCAATAATTATGTTAATTTATTGTCAAAAAATGGTCAAATAATGATTAAATTACAAACAAAAACTTTTATAAACATTTAAAAAAATGCAAAAAGTTTAGGTTCCACCGAGATTTGAACTCGGATCGCAGGATTCAGAGTCCTGAGTGCTAACCGTTACACCATGGAACCGATGACAATGACGTTGAAATTGCTCATATCTTAGTACGTATGTTTAAAATATAGGTACTATTTATTTTAGAAAGGCGAAAGCTAATGGGTTTAAAAACTGAAAGCTAATCATAGGTGGCAGCACTATGCGTCCATCTTCAAACCGCCATTGATTTGTTTATGTTTACTTTTGTGTTGATCATAACTTATACGAAAACTAGATTCTTTTAATATGTATGCGGCTTGGGGTGTAACACTATTAAAAGACAAGCTAAGCACATGGAAGCATCTATCACTGGTAAAAAAGCAGCTTTAGTAGGAAAGTCAATAAATTATGAACGTTTTTAGGGTTCCGTACCCAAAGGGTAAAATGGGATCCTATTACAAAGACTCCGCAAAAACGATGAGTCAGTTTAAAATACTTTATTATAGCGTATTTTTTGACAGACTTCAAAAAAAATTAAGTAATAAAAACTATAACCCAACTACGACTAAAAAGGTATAAACAAGACACCACAGACAGTCAAATTAAAAATCCGGAGTCACACGTAATCTATTCGATTTATGCCCTAACACGTTTGACTCCGGATTTTTAATTTGTCTGTCTGTGGTGTCTTGTTTATACCTTTTTAGCCGTAGCTGGGTTATAGTTTTTATTACTTAATTTTTTTTTAAATCTTGTTTCCTTATAATATATATATTTTTGAAATGTGCTCATTAAGCCCTTTCATTTGATACCCAACATGGTACGACTAGACAATTTTTTTTTTTTAGGTTCTAAGTTTATGTCCTCTAGAGGGCGCCATTTTTAATTTAATGTGACGTCACATAGCCTATAACCAGCGGACGATCAAGACGCTTCCAATGATGCCTCATTTGTCGAATTGCGATGAGTGGTTTAGAAGATATGAGGGAACAGATGAACATACTTACATACATACATACATGCATACATACATACTTACTTATTCTTGATTGTGATAGTGAAAGTGAGTACTTAACTAAGTCCATAGGAACAGTCGATCTCGTAATTCCCTAACCATTTTTAACAAAAATTCCCAGTCAATTAAAACTTCATTTAAGTGCTCTGTTGCTCGTGGTACGTTTTCAACGGCAGCCAGAGACAACATATCGACGGCTGCCATTTCCTCTGCCGCTGACGCGTGCCGCTTGTGTGTATGAGCGCTAAAATTGAAACTATATAAGTGCTACTGTACGTTATCGACCGCGACGGCTGTCGCTAACGCGTGTCGACGGCTGCAGTTGCCTCAGCCGTTGGCAACGTGCTGCTCGTGTACCTACATGAGCATTTACTGTCACATGAATGCTAATCGACTGTGACGTTTTGTGGCTTGCAAGTGATATTCAAACTTAGGGCGGTAAAATAATTACGAGGCCGACTATACCTACATAGATACTTACTCACTTTCTCATGTCACGATTAAAAGCGATTGAATGACTTATGCCACTTAAGTATTAATATAAATTATACTTAGTCCCCTCACCGTTAGATGACGTTATTGTACCACAACCACAACACAAGTGATCATGCCTACTAACCGCAGGAACTCGCAAGTTATCTGACGTCACAACCGCATCCTGCTTTAGGTATTTTTCTTTGAGTTTTCAGAACTACCCACGGTATTGGGGAACTTTCAAGTTCCTAGAGGTAAAAGACGATTGGTCATCTTTTTAGAGGATGATTAATTCCTTTGTTAAATGTGGCTTTAAAAGTGATTTTTGTTTTATATTTAAACTAGCTGATGCCCGCGATTTTGCCTGCGTGGATATCGGTTATTATATACTAAAACCTTACTCGAGAACCACTCTATCCATTGGTGAAAACAGCATGAAAATCTGTGCAGTTCAAATCTGTGTAGTTTTTCATTTTATCGCGTACAGGACGGCAGACAGACGCGGCGGAGGACTTTGTTTTTATTATATGTAAGGATTAAATAAAAGTAAAAAAAAGTTTTTGATGGCTATCTATTAGAGCTCTACCACGCCGGAACGCCATGGCGGCGCAGCCAGGCCGCATTGCCAACCAAATGCTACCCACCATGGCCACCATGTAGGTAGCTGTATACTTACATTTAGTTCAGCGCGACCTGACAAAGTCGCCATGGCGTCCGGAGGTGAGGTAGGACTCTTAGGGGTGAGCACAATTGGTGAAGTCCGCCAGGACCGATGCGTGGCATGCCGGAAAGTCCGAAAGGAATACCGGGACCTTGGCAAAAGGCAACGGAAGGAACACGGATGGGTTTTAGTCAGTAAAAGTCTGACACGCCCTCCCGCTCCGCCCAGAGCGGGAGATATCATTTGATGATTTCATACTCTAAAAAAAAAAAAAGTTGAGATTCAGATGAGATTCGCTCAGATCAATGATGATGATGATGATCTGATGCTTAGGGGTCACTTGTACTGCAATGGCAATACGTACTTCGTATATTTAAATTGCATAGGGCCATTACAAACATTAAATCTAACAAAATAGTGAAACCCAAATAAAAAGAAAACCTCAGCGAGGCCAAAAGGCTTATTTATCAGCACAATGCTAATGCAACATAATGCTGAGATATTATTTGAAATGTCAAATAATAGCTACGAAATAACTTTCTTTTAATTTTCAGATTTATAAATACTACTTACTTAAATATTTTGCTCAATAATAAACTTAAATTGAATGAAGAGTGTTTATCGACTTTAGTTTTTGCTGATCGTACCTGATTTGCATAACAGCAAAACTTAATTGTGTAGTGACGGCAGAAACAGTTTTTAAAGAAAATATGTGTATATGAATAACTATAACATAATATTGTACACACTTTACGTGTACAAAATATATCTACACAACAAAGTAAAACTTTAATAATTAAAATTCAAGGCATGTGCCCCACAACTAAAAACAATCATTAAACTACGACGGTTTGTTAGTGACGTCACAATAGTTCCTACTAATTGATAGAATGTAAAACAGCTGTATAACGACATAATTATCACAATAGAATAATGAGTAAGTTAACAATGTATTATAAGTACTTACTTACATAAATATGTTGGCACATGTAACCGCCAGATGAATGTAAGTAAATAGATATCTGCCTAGCCTTTTCCCAATTATGTTGGGATCAGCTTCCAGTCTAACCGGATGCAGCTGAATACTAGTATTTTACATGGAGCGACTGCCTATCTGACCTCCACAACCCAGTAACTGGGTAATACGATACCCCTTGGTAAGACTGGTTGTCAGACTTTCGGGTTTCTGACGACCCGTAACGGCTGTCAAAGATCCACGAATGACAGCCGGGACCAACGGCTTAACGTGCTTTCCGAGGCACGGAGGAGTCTCGGTATGTAAAGATGGTCACCCATCCACCGACCAACCCCGGCAAGCGTAGCTTAACCTGATGGATCGACTCGGTGCGGCTGTTATTACTTAGCCACGAGCTCCTCAAAGATAAAGTAAATAAGATATGTGCCTTTACAAAACACCTACTTCGTAAGTGTAGTACAGACTTATTTAGTAGGCACCAAGTAGGATATAATCAGAAATGAAGTTATCTGCAAAAGAACCAGCTCTATTGAGATAGTAAGCAAGCTGAAGTAGCAGTGAGCTGGCCATGCCAGTGGAAACCACGTAACAGCAAGCGAAGTGTGGGACGTTCTCCAGCTAGCAGGACCGTCGACCTTAAAAAGGTGGCTGAGACAGACTGGATCGGAAGGCGGAGGACAGGGTGTTGTGGCATAGCCTGCGATGGCTGAGCTGATTGACCTACCATTAAATTTTTTACAAGTAGGTCCTGTAGTACGTAACCACGTAACAGCAAGCGAAGTGTGGGACGTTCTCCAGCTAGCAGGACCGTCGACCTTAAAAAGGTGGCTGAGACAGACTGGATCGGAAGGCGGAGGACAGGGTGTTGTGGCATAGCCTGCGATGGCTGAGCTGATTGACCTACCATTAAATTTTTTACAAGTAGGTCCTGTAGTGGCCCTATTGCAAATTATACATACGAATTACGTATTGCAATTGCAGTACCAGTGACCCCTAAGCATCAGATCATCATCATCATCATTGATTTAAATGACATTTATTTATTATTATTGCTCTCCCTCTTAGTAATTAAGTGGCATGTAGTTTTTGTATTTTTTTTTTTAATTTGAATATCTTTAATATTCGACATAATGTAAAAATTGTTATGAATAAATGAAATGAAAAGATCTGAGCGAATCTCATCGTGTCATCTCATCCCTAAGAGCCCTATCTCACCTCCGAACGCCATGGAAACGTCGCCTTGTCGCGCTGCCAAGTTGGCCAATTTTAAATGTAAGTATACATCTCTCACCTGCTTATATGGTGGCCATGGTGGGTGGCATTTTGTTGGCAATGCGACCTTGCTGCGCCGCCATGGTGTCCCGGCGAGGGCTAGGAAGTCAGTGGCAAAAAAACGATTACGTTTTTATGATTATTTGTGTGTAATAATTGTGATGTAAATGTAATTTTGTAATCTTTTAAGTATAATCTGTAGAATAGCACTTACCTATAATGGATGAATGAGCTCAGCAGTGCATTTTCTTCATTCCAAATCCTACTGAATTAACTTGACACGTCAACTAAACGTGGTTTTGTTTTACGCAGTTAATAATTTCATCACTGGACAGTTAAATTTAAACATCCGTAGTTCTTAGAAAAACGTGACTTATTATTTTATATAAGGTTGATGACTTCAATTTAAAAAAACCGCGAGAAAATAATTACGTACTTTGCTTTGGAATACTGAACGTTTTTTGTAAGATAAGTGTATGGTCTATAATTGTTAAATTGCGATTAACACTCAATATGCTATCATTTGAATGATTACAATGTTTTTTAATATTACATTGAAAACTGGTACATAATTTCGTTTAATTTGTCCCATCCCATTCGGTTCCATGGTGTAATGGTTAGCACTCTGGACTTTGAATCCAGCGATCCGAGTTCAAATCTCGGTGGAACCTGGGCGCAGTTTTTGGTTTTTTAATTTAAATATTGTTGTTTGATCAAATTATCGTTGGTAGTTGGTTGTTTACATAAGTAGGTAAGTACGTAGATTTATCTATAGGTACTTGTTATGTATTTTATACTTACTAGTAATATACAGCATGTTAACTCGCAATAGTTTAGCGTCCACACATGCCTAAAAAATATTACCGACCAATTTTTTTTTTTTTTAAATATAAATAGCTAGATATTCACAAAACTATTAAGTAAATTGATACGTAAAAGAAACACTCTCTGTACACGCACACTTGTATTTTATCGCTGAAAGACAAGTGTGACAAGTGTGCGTGTACACACGGCTACACATCAAGCTATACATTTCCAGTATAAGTTGACCTCGCATTGTACGGAAATCCTATACAATGCGAGATCAGCATAAACTGAAAATGTATAGCTGGATGTGTAGCCGTGTGTACAGAGTATTTCTTTTCCGTATCAATTTAATATTTTTAGTGAATATTTTACTATAAAAAAATAAAATAAACTTTTTTTTTAATGGTAATTTTTTTTTAGCATTTGTAGACGCTGTACTATTGCAGGTTAGCGGGAACGCCCTTCGTTGGATAACATACTGTATTTTATAAACTTCTGTAAGAAAATATTTATTTCTCTTAAAAACAAAAAAAAATAAGGCCCTCAAATTCTATAAGAAATAACTTTAAAAAAAAAGTTGTTACAAGCTGACAGATTGACTAGACTGCCAAAATAAAGATTGACAAACAGCGGTAGGCACAACGACAAAATGCAGTAGTGGGAAGTATTATGAAATTTAATTAACCTTAACCTATTGTTAGGAATCAAACCCAGTCCCATAACGGTGAATTCAATGTGATTCTTTTTTTTTGGCTGCCTGACTTCAGTCGATGCAAAAAACAAAGATACGGTAACGCTCCTTAATGTTATAAATTGGGTCAAAATTAAAATAAAATCATAACATGACATCTAATATTAATCACCCAATTGAACACAATATACGTAGTATCTCTACGTAGTCTGTAAACACTGATGACTGGGCCACTGAATCATTCACATAACAACACAGTAAGTAAACCTATAATTTAATTACAAAAACCTTTTCAAACATTGTCGCCCTAAAAACCTATTTACCACAAAAAAAGAAAATACTTTCACGAAATATCATTTTATTACTAATAGCCAAGGTTTGGAACATAAAAAAATCGCCTGACAAGCCAAGTTTTGCCAAAACAACACCACTAAGTGCCCATAATTCGTATTAAATACGTCCCCAGATTATTCGGCCGTCGATCACACCCAACTAACCCAGTCCCGCCCAGAAGCCTCCTGGGCATCGTATTACTTTAATGAAAAAGCATCAAATAACGTAATTGACGGTGTGACGGGGTGACACGGTGGTAATGGGTTGCCAGGTAAAAAATATCAGTAAAACTGCTGAAAATTGGCAGGTTTTTTTGTCAAGACAATAGAAGACCAGAGGAACGATAAATGGATACTTTGGAAGATTATATGGCTAGAAAGAGGGTGAAGAATAGTTCCTAAGATGATGGCTGATAGATATCGAACAAAAAGACTTTAAAGTAAGTAATGAGGGTTTTTAAGAAAATTCACGCCACCAGTTGGCGCCACTTTAACTAGAGGACTTCCATTTCGACAATGAATATAAAATATGATGACGTTTAGAGTCTGGTAAACGAAAGTTGATCCTGAAAATACCCGCGAAATTAAAAAAAAACAAGACTGTTTATACCTGTACAAAGTGCGATAACACGTTTTGATAATTGAAATTTAATTTAATTTAAAATAAAATAAAGTTTGAAGTATCAAAACGTGTTATCGCACTATGTACAGGGATAAACAGTCTTGTTTTTTTTAAATTTCGCGCGTGTTTTCAGGATCATCTTTCGTTTGCCAGACTCTATCATTCGTTCACTATTCAGTCACGTTAATATAGGCGCTTTGACACTTTTGACAGCTGCCCGGACCTGACGTCTCAGTCATCATCATCATCATCATTTCAGCCAAAAGACGTCCACTGCTGGACACAGGCCTCCCCCAAGCACTGCCACTTCGACCGGTTCTGTGCTTCTCGCATACAGCGCATTCCCGCGGCCTTCACCAGGTGATCCGTCCACCTCGGCCGGGCTTCAAACGCTACGTCTTTCGGTACGCGGTCGCCACTCCAGAACCTTTCGGCCCCATCGGCCATCTGTTCTGCGAGCAATGTCACCCCCACCCCCTGCCTGCGGCCCTGCTACCAACTTTTAGTAATTTGACTGTGCTTACAATTATTAATTATAGATACCTAGTCAACGAATTTGCATAAAATTGTCTTGCTTCTTACGTTTAGTTCGGGAATTTCCACTTCATCAAGATAAAAACTAAAGATTCCAATTTACTCGGAAACATTTATCAAGTATTTGTTATTCCTTTTTCCTAAAAAGACCTCTGAGCCGATAACCCCGGCTTACTATAAACTACATAAAATAAAAACCGGCCAAGTGCGAGTCGAACCATGCACAATGAAAGGTTCCGTAGTTGGGATGAATTTATCCCATGAAAAACCAAACATTGTAGTTGAAAAACTTGTTCTGTTTTTGTGATTTATCTGTATAGTAAATTACAACTTTCTAGTACTAAGAGTCTCTGAACTAAGCCGCGGACAGACAGACAGACAGACGGACATGGCGAAACTATAAGGGTTCCTTGTTGACTACGGAACTCTAAAAAGTGATAAGAACTACTTACGTAGAATGCGAAGGCCCACAAAAAACACGTTTTTCTCAAAGACTTTTCTACCATTTTCTTTTTTTGTCTGGCAATACCACCGTTACAAGGCGTGACAGTGTCGAGCTAGACGTCTCCCGGGACGCACAATTTATTAATCAGAAATAATAATTCACTAGTAATGTGGGCAGCGCGTGAGTTCTATACGATAAACATCGCTCGTAATCGGAAGGGTTAAGTGTAGGGTTGCCACGGAACTTACATTATTAAATTATTATTTTATTTAGCTTGGGCAATAGCCCAAAGGCCCAACCAAGGGCATTGGATGAATGGCATGAAAACCAATGGGCCTTCATGCCCTTCATCATCATCATTTCATCCCGGAATCGCCCACTGCTGGGTACAGGGCTCCCTTTTATTCTGCCATACCACAGAATACATACAGGGTGTAAGGGACAGCCCTCCGCAGACTGATGGGATGAATTCAGCATATCATACTAAGATGACCAGTACATGAAATTATTTCAGGAACGTTATGGGAATCCAATACACCTGATTCGTTTCATTACTTCACGTGCAATGTATCGTTACCGTGACAAAACCCACGTAGCCGCACTCCCCGTGGCGGGGGGGCGTGCTCGCGCCACGTGATTTATCAATGTGAATTATTCTGAGCTTCACGCGTTGTTCGGTATAGTATTTTAATATCCATTGCTGGTTTTTTGATTGTAGCTGTTTTATTTACATAAATGGAGTGCTGCGTACAGATAATGTAATTTTACATTGAAATAAAGGAATAGTAACTGAAAAAATTATTAAATGAAAACTTTCCTGAGAAAATTTTCGGTGGAATACAATTCAAAATAAGGAGCTGAATGCCCCCTGTTAATTTACGGAGGGCTGTCCCTTACGCCCTGTATTATTACAAGGCCATACTTCCCAGTTCTGAGTGTTCCTCACCCAAGTGTTTTCCGCGACTTCGACGCCATTGGCCCTAAGACTTACTAGAAACCGATGAGGTCTTTAATTTAAGCAGATAACCCACAGATAAGACAATATTTATGAAAGACATATTGTTTTTTTTTTAGCTTAACGTGGCTCAACTAAACATATCGCAGCAAAATGCTATTTAATGGCCTAATTGCTATGCGAAATAGTCCAGGCAAGTGAGTATACTACCATAGACCCAGAAATCTTACACCAATAAAGCATGCAAAAAGCAAGCAGGCATTGGTATGATATTTTGATCATAACACGACCATGACTCCTCCTGTTTATGATAATATTACGTTTGGTCAAATTGAACGTGTGGTAATGACAGAGCGAGATCCCTATTAAATATTTTTATATAATTTCTTCAGTAATTAATACTAGGCTATTAGACAATAATATATTCGATTATAGTTCCTATTATAATGGCCTTTTACTAAAACAATTGAAGTGGCAGCCCTAGTTATGCGGCAGGTTACACGATTCATAAGCTAAGGTAAATTAATTGAAGAATTTGATGCCCTATGAGCACTTCCTTTATATTTTATTTTTTCCATTTGTGCATAACGTTAGTGTTAGATTGTTTATTTGATTTAAAATTGCAAATTAAATTCATGAATAAATATTAAAAAAAAATAACAATTGAAGAATACCTACATTTCGAATGTAAGTTCGTAAATATACAGTTAATAATAAATGATGGCTATACTTAGGACCTAGGAGGATAAAAAAGAAAACAATTGGAGTTACTTAAATAAAAGAAATACTACATAATTATACTGGAGTTACCTAAATTTAAAAAAATACTACATAATTATTAACTGGTTGTTAAGAATTAACCAACAGTAAAAGTAATAAGTATTGTAAGAATTAATGAGGAAAAGATTGAAATTTTTAAAATTCTAGTACTTAATGTTTGTATGTTTGTGAGTGTGTTTCTATGCTTAGCTATTGCTTGTTACTACTACAGAAAGCACCACTCCGTGCAGTAATATTCTCTTAATTGTAGTAGATAATATCCGTTCATTCCTCATGACATCAGCAAATTGACATTACCGTGACATCGCCGACTAATTAGTGATGTCCCGCTAAAATAGGTATTCTTAGCATATTATAATGTTGTATTTACGTTTTGTTACTTAAACTAACTATTCTATAAAACTTTGTTATGTAAATTAACCCTAGTTAACGCCAACTTGTCTATCCACAGTGCCACCGACACATAGATTTTTAATCCACATACTCACGCTCAAACTCCCAAGGCGCCACCAGCGAAAGAGTTCGCTTTTTTTTAATTAAAGTAATCAGTAAATTCGTTAGGGCGCGGCCAGACTACGTATGAATGCTTAAACATATGCTAATTAGCAAGGGTTTACCGTATCGCTGTGTATCAGGGGCTTTAAGTTAACTGATAAATTGGAAAGCAACACCCATTTTGATTTTGGAATTATGAGGGATTCGGACCTGATTCTGATGTATTTAGAGATTAGTAATTACAAATCGCGGACATCACGGAAGATGTCAGATTTAGATAAGTAAGTGCATTAATTTAAAAAAACAGGCATTTTCAAGGGAGTTGTTTGAGGTGACATTTAGGTTACGTATTGCAGTTTATTAGGATTTATTGATAACTCATACTCAAGTTCTCAATACATGCATGATGTAAAGTTCATGCTGTCACGTCATGTTACGAACTGCCTCGTTGGTGTAATAGTCGCAAGTGCTACTGCTGAGCATGAGAAGTGTCTGGCGAAGTGTTATTGAGTTCTTTCATCTGTAATTTCTCAATAGCAACCCAGAGTCTGGATTTGTGCCAGGTTGATGGCAATAGGCTCGTCCCCTATTACATGGGACGTCAACTGGCGAAACGTGGATGTACCATCGAAGAAGTTCATATCTATGCACCGTAAGGACTATTTCTGCTTGCAGCGCTTAGCCGTTATAGAACCGGGGCGGTAACAGATGTAGTCATCGTGATCACGGGATTTTGTTTTGAAACTGCTAAGATATGAAGTTCTTCGATAGTACTATAGGTACACCTCTGTCTATCCCTTCGGTGATTATAAGCGTCATGTTACTCTAAGCATTTTGCGGACGGGGATTCAAGTACCCAAAATGATTGGCGATAAGATTTTTCATTGATATATTGTACTGAATGACAGATACAAAACCGGCTAAGTGCATATCGAAACACGCACAATGAAGGGTTCCGTAATTGGGATGAATTTATCCAACAAACATTGAAACTTGCAACAATTTAAGTTGGTCGATTATTATTCGGTAACTTGTGGAGCCTACTTAGCTGTGATAGATTTCCTTTTAATTTTGTAGTTTAAACTACTGCCGTGAATTTTTTACATATCCGATATCAACCATTTACAGGCAGGGGACACACACACACTTGACCCCACACACCTTGGTGTGTGCCTTGGTGGATTGACGAGAAAAAAAACCCACCCCACTTTACGTGTAGGGGAGGTACCTACCCTAAAAAACCACTGTCGGCGCGATTTATGTGTATACCCATACCAAATTACATCTTTCTAGTACCAACAGTCTCTGAGCTAAGCCACGGACAGACGGACAGACAGACGGGCATGGCGAAACTATAAGGGTTTCTTGTTGACTACGGAACCCTAAAAAGGGGGGATCACAGGTGTGGCTTAAAAACTATCTTTATCATACAGTGAATAAACCATAACAAATTAATTAAAGGTATAATTATCGACGATAAGTGTTTTGGTTATGTAACAAAGGGAAATCGGTATCAAATTATTAAAAAAGAATGAAAAGTGGCGGTATGTACAAAAGTGACAAACAATTTATGGTCTCAATAAATATTTAATTGCGTTTTAAATTCTTTATCTTGCTGTTTTCTACGCAAAACGAATAAAATAGGATATCGAATGAATAAAAGTGATAAACGAAATGGGGACCAAACCGAGTAAAACAATACTTCGATAAAGTACCAACCTACCTATCATAATTACTTGAAGAAACTAAATATTTAAATAACATTACACGGTCAAAAAGTAACAAATTTTTCATAGTTAATTTCAAAATAATTAAACCAAAATTATTAATAAACATTCTTATTCTACAAAAAAAGTTTAAAAAAGTTCAGGTTCCACCGAGATTTGAACTCGGATCGCAGGATTCAGAGTCCTGAGTGCTAACCGTTACACCATGGAACCGATGACAGTAATAGCGAATTTGAGTATTGGTATCCAAATACTACTTTCACCTACAGCTAATTTCATCAGAACATTGCCTTGACCAAGAAACTGGTTTAAAAAAAGAATGTGGAACGTTTTATTTTTAGAAGAGAATGTACTAATATTAAGTTGGTATCTTTCAAGCCAGTGTTCGTGTAATAGGAGTAAATACAAATATGTATGATGAAAAACACGGTCCGTGGTCCGATGGAAAAAACGGGCGTCTACTATAAAATTCCCATGAAATCAAATGATTAGGATATGTAATCTTGTCCAATTTAGAAAGATTACCTACTCTTTGTGTTTTCGCATTAATAGGTAGGTACAGATTGTATGATTATTGATTCTGTATGGAATTGGGGAAGCACACAGTACCTAGGTACCAAAATTGCGGTCACGGCTATCGCATGAGATTTGAAATGTGTTCAAAAATAATACAAAAAATATGTACTTAGTAAGTAAGTGGGTAGGTAATATTCTTAATTTAATTTTCAAATTCTCACATTGTCTTGCGTCCATTTTATCGCATAAAACAGACTATAATTTTATTATGTAGTTCGTTTTTTAATCCTGTAGACTAATTCGACATTTAAAATGATTGTTGTTTGTTTTTTTTTTATTTGGTGTTTATGCACCTGTCAAATTAGTATACAGGATTAAAATACGAACGTTAGTCAAATAGAGAACTCAAAAACAATTCAATTTCCCCTACTAAACTAACCTAACCCTAAAAAACGCACGTCCATTCCGAATTCGGAAAGACACAGATATGTCAAATATAAAGTTACATGGAAGTGGCGAAGCGGGCCGCAGCGTTTATCCCTCATTGTAACTCTATAACATATTTATTGGCGGGTAACATTCGAAAATGGAATGGCTCCTTGGAGTAACCGACGGTTGTAACGGGCGAGTCGTCCGCCATTTTACATTTTTATTTTGTCAATAGTTAATGTGATGTGAGGAGGTATACGTGAACGGACGGAATATAGTGGGATATCGTCGGTTATCTTTAGATGTATGAGTTTTGTAAGCAATAAGAATTAGGTACAAAAATACATAGTTCGCTGAAGAAGGTGTTTCATTCAACGATTTAAGGTTTCAATGAAGAAATCAGCACCACGCCCGACTTTCTTTGATAAGATAATCGGTACCTAAGCATAATCAAGAGTCCGAAGGAAAATCTTTTATCATTTCTGGTTGATGTTTAGGCTGAATAGGCAACAGGTCTACTACTACTAAATCACTTATTTAGTGTGCATTTTTCTAGAAATCTAGACAATACAACACACCAAGCTCTTTCCCTCCGAAAAAACAGAACACCCTAAAAAAATGCCAAAAATAAATAAAGACATCTGAAGACAAATCCCACGACCCTAATCCCGTGTTATATCCGGAGCGCGACGTCCACGGGCATACATTTGCGAAGTCGCTTAGCGACCGCTATAAAATATTGTTTTTTACCAATATTCCGACCGGGACTACATCTACAAACTGTGTAGGCCAGGAGCCAGCCGGAAAGAGTTTACTTAGATATTTTTTATAATTATTTTTTTGTTTAATTTCGTGAGTGTGTGTGTAAGTAGGCTATTTAGAACATAGCCTTTATTGTTAGTTTATTGGAGTGAAAACTTCTTTAGGCGCATATTGCCACAGATTACATATTGCACTCTTTCTGAGCAGTGAACGAAACTGAACCGTCACGCTCGGGTCGGTGACACTAAATCGCATATTATACCTACTCGGCTCCAGTCGTAAGTTTTCACTTTTATCGTGTGGTCATAAGCACACACCCTCTTTTTTTCTGTGAAGGAGTTTTGCTTCTGTGACTCGATTGGAAATATCCCCACGGTAGACTAACGCTGCAGTTTAGGTTTACCAAAGTCATACTTATTATATTTTTTGTTCTAGTTCAGATGCTTCTAATTATATATATTTTAATGTGATATTATTTTGAATTAAAAAATCTGCACAGTTGTAAACAATATTAAAACCCAGTTGCAGAATTGCGTTTCTGTCGTCACACGTGTTTGTAATTTTGAGACTTAGGCCGCGTCCTATTCGCGCGAATATGCAATCGGTCGCGTGCATAAGTCACTTTTTGTTCGGAAAACCGTAAAGCGCTCTCTGTAGGCGCGACTACGCGTTCAGGTTCACCGAACAAAAAATTCGAACGATTGTGTTTATTCACGCGACGATCGTATAGGAAGTGGGGTTAACCGACACAACACATGAAAGTTTTCTGCATCTCTCTAGCTCCCAAACTACATTCAAGTAGGTACCTATATGTTGCAATATGAAATATGAAAACGTGGACCATCGCAACTGGAGCTTCGGAGCCCATATATTGATTGACGGATCTGAATATTTCATACTAACCCATTTCTACTTGGACGCTGAGCTAGATGTGGCATGTATCAGTTTTGAAGTTTTACAAGTCAGAAGTGGGTTATGGAAAGTTATGTGCGATGTTCTTTTGTTTGTAAAAAACCCGGAATTGTTTACACAAAATTGTTTAATATGTTAGTAGAATAGAGGGTTACCCTTCTATGTCAGGGTAACCCTCTACCGCTTCCTTGTGTTTTAGCTAGGAAGTCCGTAACCGAACTCTGCATTTTGGTAGTACAGTTTTGAATTGAAAAAAAAAACAATCAATTACCTACTTTGTAACTGCCCTTTTTTTTTCAACTAACATTTATTTAAAACTTTATTTGAATTGTACCTATCCATATTCATAGCTAAGCTGTGAAAGAGACTCTTTAAAATTCAGAAACATTACAGTTTACCTTCAGGTAAAATTTTGTAAGTTTTCAAAAGAACTACGCATAACCTAACGTGATTTGTAAATAAAACGACTTTTAATCAGGTCATACTCAACTAAAATGAATTTTATTGTTCTTCGAAGTAAATGAAGCCACACGGAGTTATAATTACTACTTAAATCAAATAAAACCTACTTATATTCACAAGACTTTATTTCACAAGTACGATTCGATCAAAACACATTTTTCATTAAAACATCACATTATAAACTTGCTAACGTAATTGTAACTATGACGTCACAAATTCATTGACACCTATTTACTCAAGTGCTATATTCCACAATATAAATATGGACAGTATGACAACATGGCCTTTTAAAAAAAAAAATAACCTACGTTCCATTTTTAAAAAGATCGCGGCGATCTCTCGTGTCGATAGTACTAGAGCCCAAGACCAAAACCATGTCGCATCGTCAAAAATATTTACCGATCTATCACATAGCAACCTGGTTTTTTTTTTAAATCTTTTGTATTTTTACCGAATTTCCTAGAAACCTGTTTTCAGAAGTTTTGTATGTCACTTATAATTCAAAATACCTACGCAATTTTCTTTCTACACCATTATCTTCATGTCGATTAGTTTCAGACAGAATGCTATGTAAAATTGGGTGGAAGTTCGGTAAAATTTTTCAAACAAATGGTTCAAGTAAATGTAAAACAATAAGGCAAACATTTTGGTCATGGGCTCTCGTACATGTACGCACGGCTACACATCAAGCTATACATTTCCAGTATAAGCTGACCTCGCATTGTACTGAAATCCTATACAATGCGAGATCAGCATAAACTGGCAATGTATAGCTTGATGTGTAGCCGTGTGTACCACGCAACTGACAGCACTGCGAGAATCACTTCTAGGTCTCGTAAATAAGCGCGTCTATGTGTGTGTGTCATTTCGAACGTTTTCTTCGTAGTTTCCATACTGTCTATATTTATATTGTGATTGCTCCGTCCATTGCTCGTTCTGTACGCAAATTATTTTTCTACGGGTAACTTAGTATTGTTAATGGAAGTTCAAATAACCTCAGAATAGCAACGTAGTATTGGTAATGGCTTGT
The DNA here is from genome assembly GCA_949152455.1 of Lithophane leautieri. Classification (NCBI taxonomy): domain Eukaryota; kingdom Metazoa; phylum Arthropoda; class Insecta; order Lepidoptera; family Noctuidae; genus Lithophane; species Lithophane leautieri. The sequence goes on along the minus strand of OX424462.1, from coordinate 4,194,475 downwards.
TGATTCAATATTTTAGTCACAAATAAGTTTTTCAGGAGTTATTTTCCTTTCTGTGCCAATACCCAGGTTCCTTTAACTAGATATTGTGATAATAATGAAAACTGCAAGGCCAAAGGAGCTATTTCAAAGCATGTTCCATAGACAGGAACCTATGCAGTCTAATTCTAAAATACAATAGACGCAGATATATTGAGTAACCTATTCCGCTTAACTAGTCCTCAAGAATCATAAAGAACCCTATAAGAAATCTACACGTGTTTCACCTCTCAACGAGGCATCCTTAGGATGACGATTGACCAGTCGCAAAGTCACGCCTGAATCAATTAACTACCAGTCTAATTCTGTCCTTCATCAAACCCTCCATAGTAGACCCTTTCCTTCCTTGATCATCAAAGAAGGGTCTGAAAAAACGAAATAAAACAATTTACTACAGCAAACGCTCACTAATTTCCAAGACGGCACCCGAAAAAAAGGGTATTTTTCTAACAAATCAGTCACCGGCTTGACACCTCGAAACGGTTGTCACTCTGACAAGTATTTACGACGAAGGGCTGAAAAAAAAACTTTGCAAACTACCCACTTTTCATTTGAAATGTAATCTAAACGACGAGCGACAAATGAGGTTCGGACCTGACTACGTTTCCACCTCGTTTGTCCCGTTCATATTTTTTTTCCGTAGCTTCATTCTTTTTCTTTTTATATGGCTTGTGTTTTGTTTGATTTCATTTAAACATAGAAAACAGAATGCTGTTCTTTTGTGTGCGATAAAATAAACATTAAGTAGACGTTTGTTTGTTTCAAAATAGATTTGTACGGGTTTATTATTTTTTAATTAATTAATTAATCGAGTAGATAATAATTTCTGTCCGACGAGGCTGTAGAGTTGTAAATTGGCTTTATATTTATAGTTTCATAGGCGAACTAGCAAGCGTCTAATGTGCCACATTGCATTTTATTCTTGAATTAACCAAGCCCTTGATAAAGTACCACCCATGTCTGCCAAAGTTGTAATTATTTTAACCCAGGGACCGATGTGTCTCGATCTGAATGTTATTGACAAGCCAAGCTTCACCAATTAGACTGAATATACTAACATAAGAAAGTGTCCCCACAGACAAGGGCCCACCTTTCATCTTGCGCCGCATGCCCTGTTACCCGTTCACATGATTACCAGCTCATGACCAGCTCATGACTAGTGAGTGCAGTTCGCGTAGCTAAATATTGGGCCAAACCTTAGATTATTTAGTAATATGTCTAGATAAAGTGTCACGCTGCAAAAGGACAAAAACAAACGGGCCAACTTTTTTATGCTGGTATGCGTGACAGCTACGTCATACTCCGCGACGTCATTGTGCTGTCATTGTGCTTTTATAATGTGCGTGAATTTAGCGGCTAACAGTTGGACGCTATTTTTTTCGACGAGTTCACGCTTTCACTGTCTGTCTAGACAGTCAAAGCTGTGACTGAGTCTTATCTGATATTTATATCTTTGGGCCAAACTTATTATACTTACCGTGCGTTTGCACTGGCGAAACATTCAAGACAAAACATGTTGAAATCTCTAGTTCCTGTCAAAAATTGAATGGAACATTGACAGAAAATCGAGATTTCAACATGTTTTGCCGTAAATGTTTCGCCAGTGCGAACGCACGGTTATGAACTTCCTGCCATCGATACGCGAAGAAGAAGATTAGATATCAAACTCTGACCAAAAAAAGACCATCCCAAGCTCCAATTTCTTTCAGAATCGAACTCCTACTTACCTACCAAAACACAACTGCTAAGGCGACAACCGCACAGAACGATTTGTCCGCCGTCTCGCGCGATATTGCGCGACAAGACTGATGATACACCGCGGCGTCGCCTTTTTAATAAAATATTTACTGAGAATAGGGATGAGCTGGTTACACTTTGTAAATCGACTTTGAGTTTATTGCGAACGACTTCTTGGTTGGAGCGTGTTTTGCGGGTTGACTTCGATTGTTGCTTGTATCTAGCATTGTTTTGTCAAATCAAATCAAATATTGTTTTTTGTGCATACAGTTTGTATGGTGTTATAACATTGCAGTATTGTAATCACTGTGTCCTGGCATAGTAAGTGGTATATAAATATTACAAAATTCTATAACGCTGTCTTCCAGCAGGCGTAGCATGGCGCTTTCTATTTCTACGAAGAATAGACATAGCTTTTTCTTTACAAAGTGGTATTTCGTTTCTTCATTTTTGACATCGCACCGTAGAAATCCTTCTACAATCCGTCATTTTGTCTTTCATTTATATCGATCTTTGTCTAGGTCTTTTAATATGTAGACTATTTCGGAAGAAAGTTTTCTATCCTTACTGTCAAAATCACACTGACAATTGAAATTTGTCTAAGGAAGTGAAGACAATTTGAAACAAAACAAAGAATTCTGAGTCGAATTATGTAAAAGAGTGAATTTCGTTAAAAGTGCAGTTGACTCTTTTTACTTAGCTGCCGTCGTACTGTCTACACGGAACGTCATTTTTGTCTACTCTTCCGTCGACAAAACGGTGCTCATGCTACGTCTGCTGGAGTTTAGATATCTCAGACCTAGATGTAATTAATGAAGGTAACAGTGTACTTAGTCAGTGAAAATACTTGAAGACGACCTTAAATTTTATAGTGTTTAAGACCATTGAACACGGAGGCTTGTGGCGAAGTAATAACAGTCACACGGGCGGGTCGATCAGGTTAAGCTACACTGGCCGCGGTTGGTCCGTGGATGGATGATCATCTTTATATACCAAGACCCCTACGTGCCTCGGAAAGCACGTTAAGCCGTTGGTCCCGGCTGTCATTCGTAGATCTTTCGATCAAACATGAAAATTATCCTTACATTTATTATAAAACAAAGTCCTCCGCCGCGTCTGTCTGTCGTCCTTTACGCGATAAACTCAATAACTGCAGCACTGATTTTCATGCTGTTTTCACCAATGGATAGAGTGGTTCTCGAGTAAGGTTTTAGTATACATATAATAACCGACATCCACGCGGGCGAAGTCGCGGGCATCAGCTATTTTCAAGATAAAGAAGTTGCTTTGGTTGCGGTTGACGTATGACGTATGAGCTTTGATACTTGGGTCAGGAATCTGAGCTGCTCAAACAAGACAGTAGACAAGTTTGCTTGTTTTCGGGTCTTAGTCCCATCCCTAACAAAACGGATTACAGAGCCACAATGATCTTGATACTATTTACGTACTCAGTTGTAACTTTTTCGATTTCTGTGCTCCTGAGTTTTTCGATTTAATAGTTTGGAGTTATTTCTGTTTGCTTTTTGTTTATTTTCGTGTTTTGAGATTAGATGAGCTGTTTATAGAATCATGTCTAGATAGTATACTGTTATCAGTGTCATCTGACAACGACTTGATCTGGTTATTTATTGGAAATCCGATTCATTATGATAAAAGTGGGACAAAATAACATCTGAATTGTTTTTTTTACACATTTTCCTTAAAATATTTTTAGATTTTGCTTGTTTCATTAAGCTAGGGTTTCTTAACACAGTGGTACACCGCCATATAGCGTCCTCAATTTACGTCGCAAACGTTATTTATGAAAGTAAGTTGATGTAAAACCGTAAAGTCAAACCCCGTTGCCATCATTTTCATAACGGCCGTCAATGCAGCCGTCATGTGGCGGCCACCGTTCTTCTAGGTAGCTTAATTGATTAATCCAGTATATGGTCGACCGAGCTCTGCTCGGGTGAAAATGGAACACATGATCGTTCAACGTTGTACATCACATTCCCGACGCTATGAAAATAGAAAAAAAAAAACAAATTTTCCTAGATATGAGACCTAGCTAGCTACATCGATTGAGTTGAGTTTGTTTCTTTCTTTCTTTCTTAAGCTTTCACTCTAAAACGGCTGAACGGATTTGGATGAAATTTGGCACAGGGGTAGACCATGACCTCGAATAGGGCATAGAACTTTTTTATCCCGATATTCCCACGGGATCGAGACTTCAGCCCCGTTTTCACTGTCGTGACGACAGATTATCGTGTCGTTTAAGCGTCGTGTATTTAAATTGAGGTGTTGACATAAAGGACCTGTCGTCCACGACGTTTTCAACCATAATGATACGATAAATTAATCGTCACGACATAGTGTGAACGCGCGGGTGAAACCGCGGGGCGCAACTAGTATATACAGTGTGTAACAAAATCCTTGTCCGATCCGTGAACTGAGATTCTATTTACGTGGTTTTTTTTTGGGGAATTTTACCGGGTTATTACATGAGGCGCGGGAGACCGTCGTCTAGCGGATGTCTACAAGTCAGAACATATCACCCCTGCAGTCAATTTGCTAATTTATAATGAAATTGGGGTAATTTTGGTACAAAAAATGTGAATTACAAATTGCAATAACTTTTTTATTTTCAATAAAAAAAAGTATTTCTTATTTTTTTCTGGTGATTTTATTGCAGTACTTATGTGCCCCTTTCGGATCGGACAGGGTTTTTATTACATGTTGTATACATATATACAATTATTGCTCATTTAATAGTATTGGATATCCCAGATACTCACATAACAAGACACACTTAAAATCTTCAACGTAGGTACAGTACCCTTTACCATACCAATACATTTCACTAGCCACGTAAGACATCTCCAGGGAAATTCATACATCAATGCTGATATGACGTCACTCTGCGAGATGAGTACCAATACATCGAAGGAAATCTTAATCCAATAGCTAGCGACAGCAGAATGATTTATATAGGGGAAGCAGTAACGTGATCGGGCGCCTAAGATCGTGCTGTTAGGCGAATTGGTTTTCAAGATGGCGGATGCTTTTGGAGATCTTTGTATAGCTGTGGACTGTGATTGTCTGAGTTCTGAATGTATTTGTCTGAGTTCTTAACTTTGAATTTGGTAAAAGATTAAATACTTACAGCTAGCGTGGTGAACATTTTTCATGTGTAACATCTTTATTCTCGCTTTCCTGCAATCTGTGGGAGTGATTTCGTGAAAAGGAACTGAAGTGTTAACAGGAAGCCGGGGAAACGCGCGCTATTTGATTGGACCAATGAGCGCGCGCGGTGCTAGAGTTGGCCGTTAGATGGTACCAACCCATTTTACAAAAAGTTGGTACTGTCAGCCAAGATATCAGATGTAATAGCGCCCCACTACCGGATTTTACGTACACGACACGTCGCTGTGTATGTAAAATGCGGTAGTGGGGCGCGTCATTTCAGAGTTGTCCAGCCCGACATATCAAGCGAGTACTGTAAGGCTCGCTCAAAAACGAGCGAGCCTGTCAAAGGACAGTTAGAGGCCGATATTGCTTTTGTCACCTTTTACCATAACTGCTTAGGTGCATCCGGAATGACTAACTGATTGTTTTATTTAACCTTCACTTAGCTGTTTAACAGTACGTTCTCTTGCATGCTCTGATGCCTGCACGTTACAGGAATCGGTGTACGCTAGGTACCGATGGCACCAAACACGAAGATAAGCTGGGCAGACTCAATATAGATTGCTATCGACATGCTAGGAAGAGAATAATAGAATAGATTAGAATTTATGACGCAACGAAACGAATAAACAAGTCATTGAAACTCCGGGCCGCTACAATCACGAGAAAACAATCCGTTTGATACAATAGCTAACTCTAGCGTATTTGTATTCGTATTGCGATATTCGTCTATCGATATTTCGTGGCGGCAATCGTGAACCATGTTTCACTGCCAAAAATCTCTACTCATTCGCTAGTGAGGCACATTTTAGCGCTCCCGGCCAGTCAGCAATATACTCAGTTCTTACACACCTGAGCGCAATCACATTAGCTCTCCTACATACAGGATTTTTTATTATGCCACGTTTTTTTGCCTTAATATTAAATATAATCAAATTTTATCAAAATTCGAGGATTTTTTACTGTCTGTCTTGTAGGCTTTTTTAATCATAATTATTAGCTTGACAAGTTCTGAACTGTTTTTTTTTTGTACAAAACCACTTTTTTGGTTGTATCTACTCAGTTTTGGATAGGTGTGTTGGAAGTGAAGTTGTGTTTTAATAAGCAATGTTGATTTTAAGACTACGGTAATTATCGAATTATAGTCGTATGTTAAAATTTCTAAAATTGAAATCCGCGGTGGGTCAAACAGGTCGTTTTTTGACACCAAAAAACCCTCAAGTACTGGTGAAAATGACAGATTTGGCCGTTAAAAGCATTATGCTGAGGTAGGAGCCTTTTTGGCCTCGCACAGGTCGTCTATGTATTTAGTTAGTTTTAACTATGATTTTATTTTAATTTAGTTTTTGCTCTATATTACTGCTTGTTTTTCCTGTGCGTGTCCCAAATAAAATATTTTTCTTTCTTTCTTTCTTTTAAAATATGACGGCCACCGCTCTTCTAAGAAACGGAAATTTGTTTCGCTCAAAAAGAATATAATTATTCACTTCTATCAGGAAAAACATAATAATTAAGATAAGCGACGGTTTCGCTTGATATAAACTAAAATTAAGTTATAAAACCGGCCAAGTGCATGTCGAACCACGCACAATGCAGGGTTCCGTAGTTGGGATGAATTTATCCAACAAACTTAACATTGTAGTTGAAAAACGTGTTCTCCCATTTGGCCGCCACCTCAAAATTTGTTACTTAAATTAGGAACTTACTTAAACTAAAAGGTTTATTTCTATTTTTCGCTTTTCAGTTATCTTTAATCGTCGGTTAAATTTTTTGTAAAAAAGTTTTTTATGAACCGTAGCTTTATTCTTCAAAATTGTACCCAGGCTGGTCAAACACAATAAAGGGTTAATATACCCAGTAGGGTAGTACATACTACACCAAATTCAAACAGGGTATAGCGTTGGATTTGGGGCGTGCATTCCAACGCGACGCGACGCTCTGCTATATTATGTCCGTGATTTATAGCATCGAATTCTCGTCGGTAATTAGTGCGTGCCTTCAACGAGGGCTAACGGCGGGTTGCATCATGTTAACTGGAGATTAAAGTTAACTATAGTTACTGATGGTTGCCAGTTGCCATATTGTTCTCGTATTTTCTTTGATCTTTTAAATAGTATGGTTAATTTTGTAGCCTTGTGTCAAACTGAGCTAAAAATCTTAACATACAGTTTAAGTTTTAAGTACCAGCTTTCAGAGAAGGCATTGGAATGACTGAATGTTGTGATGTTTTTACATTAATCGTTGAGTGGGCTTGTAGAGTTGAAGTAACAGTCTCATAGAATAGAAACAAGCCTTTTAATGCAAAAAATACGTAGTTTAATAAAAAAATACCTTGCTCTATTTGCTCAATATAAGAGTTTTGCTCTCGGACTCATGAAATAATAAAAAGTCGATGATACTGATGGAATAGTCTCCGTTTTAATTATCCAGTACACCAATGTATTTTCATCATCTAGTTAGTGATTAAACTACGTCGATAAACAGTTATAAAATATTTAAATTAATTTTAACCGTCCACGGTATAACCGTCCGCACCACCGCGGATTACCGGAGATTGAGTATAATCGGACGCCCGGGAGCGTCCCATTAATAACGGTACTCCGTTAATTGAACTGGTTGCCGCCTATATTTCAAATATAGAACTATATAAAATATAGCTTGACTAACGATTGAGCTTAATCGTGGATTACTTGAATAGTGCCATTTGACTTAATTAATTTTTATTGAATATTTTGATTGATGTAGTCGCAAGTAAGCAATTATGAAATAGATTAAGGTATTGGAAACTTATAGTACATGAATTATTGAAAGCCAAACTAACAAATCTAACAAGTTTTGAGGAGTTTTTAAGTACCCTACCTAGGAGATATGTTAATGTACAGTCACGAGCAAAAATATGTATACACTCAGCAAAATTCAATAACGATTTTCTCGAGGAATTACAATTGTAACTTTCAGATGATACTTATTTCATAATAATATGGGTTCCAAAATACTAAGTTCGTTATATCATAAAATTGCAAGTGTATACATTTTAGTGCTCGTGACTGTACCTATTGGGTAGAATTGTGAAGAATGTATTTTGTTCAATAGCTTTATCGAACCTACATTCAAGAATCAGTAGATTTTGGCAATCTACTTTTAGAAAGATTCCCATTTAAATTACAAGCTATAAATTAGCTTGCTCTGTTCGTATGTGTTTCCGGTTACTCCAATTGTCATCCATTTTTCAAGCACTTCCTGGCATCCGATTGAGCTGAAACTTGGCATACTTATACAACTACCGAGACATTTTGAAAAATGATACCATGGAGCTGGTCTGATGATGGAGCCGAAAGTTGGCCATAGGAACTCCCCGATCAAACAAGAGAGCACCGTCGTGTTTGTACTCATTGATCATGTATTAACCAGTGCTTTGTCACTAGGTGGTATTCAGGGTCTGATGATGGAGCCGGAAGGTGGCCATGCGAAATTGTTTTTAGTTCATTATCAAAAGCTTGTTTTTAAAAAGATTTTTGCTTATGTTTTATTTATTATTTGTCTTTGATTGTTTAGAAAGCTGGTATGTTAATTCTTTTTTTGATGTTTCTAACCTTCAATGATGAGCTTTTGAACATTGGAAATCAAATAGGTTAGGTATCTGCAACTTACACTATTACATAACCCACAATCAGAACAACAGATTCTGAAGAGAAGCTGGTATCGATTGCCGCTCAAAACGCTGTTATTATAATAAAATAAAAACTCTAAATTCAAATAAACCCGCCATTGTAACGGGTGCGTTCAGTACATTTCCCGCGTTCCTCCCTACGGGTTATTTATGAACATTCACTGAGCTATGTAATAATCTGAGGCGGGATTTAATTTGTCGGACTGATTTCACACTAGAGTGCGAAAGGGATAGACTTATAGAAAAATGTGTAAGTTAGAAGAGTGTAGAGAATCGGACGCTCGAATCGTTAGCGGTTTCAGTAGACAGACCGTAATGGTAAATCGGATGTGAATTTATTTTCCAGGATCTTTTCTGTGGAGTAAATAAAGGGATTTGTGTGTGGGATGTTAGATTTTTCGTTTTCGTTGCCTTGCTAAAGATTATTTTACATTTGATTGATTGATTCTAAAAGTCTTTATTAATAACATAATCATACAAAAAGATCCTATTCTAATTGTGTACAATCTTAAAACTAACGAGTTCTTAGGCTAACTTACCTTTACAAACATTTCACAATGATTTTAAATTCATTATACTATAAACATTTCATAATAGATCCTTAAGAACACAGTAATATTCAAGCGCAAAAAAGTCTTAGTAGCACTGACTTAAAACGCATATCACTACTGTTTACCTACTAAAGGTAATGCATTCAACTAATACAAAAACGAATTGAAGCGCAGTATTAAAAAAAAAAAACATTACATTAAAACTAATTATTTTTCATTTGGTTCATTTAATTGACTGCATTATTCTACATACTTGCTCGCTGTTTATGTGCTCAGTCAATTCACACTTAGGTATATTTTAAATGCAGTAACTAGTGTCTTTTATATCTCTCTACATTGAAATAATAAATACCTAATCAAAGACTCTTAAATTAAAAATAAATCGACACTTTCGTGGGTAGTTTGGAATTGTTCGTCTTATGCTTTGGTTATACAAATATGCATAATTATGTCAGACAAATCTGAAGTATTCAGATGTATCTCTTTATTTCAGGACAAGTGTCGACCAAACCAAAAGTAAAATAAATTAAAAAATACAAAATACTATGTATGTAAGTATAGTGAGTGTTATGCTCTAAAAAACCGGCCAAGTGCGAGTCGGACTCGCGCACGAAGGGTTCCGTACTATTATCTATAAAAATGGCAGAAACATCATGTTTGTTGTATGGGAGCCCCCTTAAATATTTATTTTATTCTGTTTTTTAGTATTTTTTGTTATAGCAGCAACAGAAATACATCATCTTTGAAAATTTCAATTTGTCTAACTGTCACGGTTCATGAGATAGAGCCTGGTGACAGACGGGCAGACAGACAGACGGACAGACAGCGGTAGCTTAGTAATAGGGTTCCGTTTGGCACTCTTGGGTACGGAACCCTAAAAATGAAGTGTCATAAGCACACACTATCATTATTAGACCTATATGATAGTGTGTGCGTAGGTACGTGAGTTTTAGTAGAAAACATTAATTTAAAAATAACCCGAAACTTATGTAGGTAGCTAATTTCTTAAAAACGTTTAGAACAGGGCGCTCAACAACAGCAAAAAATTCAGAAAAAATAAAACGTCCAATTACCTTATCAATTTCTCTGGACAAGCGGTAACGTCTATAAACTTAACTAACACTTAAATTATGAACCAACAACTCGACGATTTAACAACACACTTTATCATTACCAAACTGTCTTCAAGTATAGTTTCATTAGCAACCTTAATTGTCCCATTCACCTTGCCAGCAACCTGTGAAACACCACCAATTTATTAAGACCTCTCAAACTGGTTCATTCTCCCCCGAATCGCCGACAAATGTTTGGTGTTGCCAAGGGGTGGGAGGTCAAACAATGACGGTTTTGCATACGGTGTTGTCGAGTAATTAATCAGACTAGATACCCCATGACACGTCATGACAATAGGATTAAAAGATATTGTATTTGGTTTGTGTGAGCACAAGTGTTTGTTTAGAATAGTGGGTTGGTTTGTTGATTAATTACTGTTGTATTTTTTTAACTGAAGCGACGTAAGGTAGAAACCAACTGTATTTAAAAAAAAAACCGCCCAAGTGCGAGTCGGACTCGCGCACGAAGGGTTCCGTACAATCCTTACTAATATTATAAATGCGAAAGTAACTCTGTCTATCGCGCTTTCACGCCAAAACTAATAAACCGATTTAAATGAAATTTGGTACATAGATAGTCTAGAGCCTGAGAAAGGACATAGGCTACTTTTTATCGACATACACGTGGGCGAAGCCGCGGGCATCAGCTAGTTATCTATAAAAACGGCAGAAAAATGACGTTTTTTGTATCGGAGCCCCACAAATATTTATTTTATTCTGTTTTTTTGTATTTGTTGTTATAGCGGCAACAGAAATACACCATCTGTGTAAATTTTGACTGTCTAACTATCACGGTTCTTGAGATACAGCCTGGTGATAGACGGACAGACAGACGGACGGACGGACAGCGGAGCCTTAATAATAGGGTCCCGTTTTACCCTTTGGGTACGGAACCCTAAAAAATCAAGGTGTCAAATGACACGATTTATGGATCATTTTGGGAGGTACGGCTATAACACGGTCCTTTTCGATTAGCAATAGGTTTGTCAAGCGCAGTGATACTGAAAATACTATCAGGCGACAACGAAAATTATTTGTTTATTTATAAAAAATCTATAAATACAATAAAAGTCTGCCAAACTGCATAACAGTTTGTCGGCAGTAAAAGAAAAGAGAAGAAAAGAAAATACGTTTATTTGCGGCATACATCATCATCTGCCTAGCCTTTTCCCAACTATGTTGGGGTCGGCTTCCAGTCTAACCGGATGCAGCTGAATACCAGTATTTTACATGGAGCGACTGCCTATCTGACCTCCACAACCCAGTAACTGGGTAATACGATACCCCTTGGTAAGACTGGTTGTCAGACTTTCGGGCTTCTGACGACCCGTAACGACTGTCAAAGATCCACAAATGACAGCCGGGACCAACGGCTTAACGTGCTTTCCGAGGCACGGAGGAGTCTCGGTATGTAAAGATGGTCACCCATCCACGGACCAACCCCGGCAAGCGTAGCTTAACCTGATGGATCGACTCGTGCGGCTGTTATTACGTAGCCACGAGCTCCTTTGCGGCATACATGACGCTAAGAAATACGAATACACGAAAAATAACAAATTGGGGGAAAATATGCGTCACATTCACGCAAAACGGTCATCGCTCAGCATAATGCTGCGACCCTATGCGAGACAGCCCCAGCGCTGGTTTTCGGTGACAGCCGGCGTTGACATGATGACGGCAATCGGTGCAGCACATAGTAAAATAAAATGCCTCCACTACTTTGTAAGTAGGCACATAAGTAATTATTATAAATGGGCTTGCAGCAAATAAGCATTTCATTTTAACCCCATTGCGTACGAAACTTGCTGCTTGGCGTTTTTTGCCACAGCATGAGGTTTGTGTAAATGTCTTTATTTTTTAAACTTGCAAAGAGTGAATGTCTTTCGATTCATGTAGGTGTGCCAGTTTCTTCATCAAAAGTAACAGTCAACTGTTCTTTTGCACTGTTGTATTTTCAATCCTCGGCGCTGAGGCGAGGGTTGCCGTTAAACAGCGATTTAAGAATGTCAATAGAAACTGCAATAGCCTTCATCTGTTTGATTAGCGACCTCATCTAGTTTTTAAAATATGATGATGTGTAAAAGTGACCTACTTAAATAAATAAAATCATTTATCATTTTGCAATCTGTTTGTCAAACGCTGTGATAGTGAAAACGTTCAAAGGCGCCATTTTATTTTTAAAGAAATTAAATTTAATGTGCCTCCAACCAATTGGGAATAAAAATAAGCTCGTGCAGCAGACTTGTTGCCTGTCTTATCTTTTTGCAATAGCCTCGAGATTTTTTGATTCCCACGTTTAAGTACCATATTGGACTTAATTATTTACCCCTTTATTCATAAACGTTGCTTAAAGTTAAGTAATGATTAGCGACTGTTTAACCATACAGTTGTAATGGCAATCATGTCATTTGGTTTAAATAGGTTTTTATCTGTAGTATCTTATTTATCGTATATAGATTCCTTTCTATCTTGTGAATGTGAGAACGTCGTAGGCTTAGTGAACTGTAGACTTTTATTTTTAATTTTAATTTTTTTTTTTAAATTTTTTTTTATGAACTTTATCTGAAACTTTTTGAAAGGCCTACACTGTCCTCCCATAACTATTAACACTGTAATTCGAAATTATTGTAAAAGCCAATTATCTTTTAAAAGAGTAACCATGGAGTTTCTTGCCGGCTCTTCTCCATAGGAAACGACCAATTGGAACCGTGCACCTAGCTTCTGACGTTTCATAAGTGCCCATGTAGGCTTATGTGAAATAAAATATTTTGTTTTTTTTTTTTTTTGATTCATAAGTGCCCATGTAGGCTTATGTGAAATAAAATATTTTGATTTTGATTTTGATTTTACATTTTTGACATTTGAACGTCACTTAACTTTAATCATCGTTTATGAATAAACCCCGTAGTCTCTAGCGCTTATGTTCCTTAATGGACCTAAATTAACTGTCGGGCAATCCGGGCCTCAGCCAACACATGCAAAACCGCAAAAAATAAATACAATTAGAAATACGAACACCCCATTAGTATGAACACTTGTTTCTCCACTCGTTAGGCGACTCCATTTGTTTGCCGCAACGCGACCTAATCCCGGGATTGTTACCGGATAATCCGGGATCACGAATCATGACACTATTGTTGTAAGTGTGAAACCGACACAAATAGGCCTACGGCTTACGGAGCACCCTTGTTGTAAATACAACGACGTTTGTTGACAAGGTAATTTGAATCGTGGTTTTTCAACCGTAAGGTTCTAATTTCATTGGTTGCTGAATTACATTGCGGTGACGGTGCAATAGTGAATACTTTTTTCGAATTTTTTCTTATCATTATAATTCATTTTCGACTTTAATTCTGGCTATGTAAAGTTGAAATTCTAATATAAAAAAAATATTTATAACCTTTAGAAGATCTAGTTTTATAGTGCGTAGTTTATTTCAGTACCTGCCGTTTATTTGTAATCGCATAGTGTGCGTAGTTAATAACGAGATTATTATTCGTATGACCCTTTTGGGGAGGTTTGTTCAAACATTGGCAGTGTTTGCCAAATTAATGGTGAAAGCTCATATTTGTCGTAGAGGGTCTATTTTCTTTGCTTGTTTGTGATTTTAATAGTTCTATTATTTAAATAAGTAGGTTTCTTTAAGCTTTATGTAGATTGGTTGCACTTTTCATGAACAATGGTCCGCAGACGTCGATTTTCAGTGACAATCAATCATGACATATTTTCTCCTTAGTTATATTATAATTATACAATCTCAGAAAGGGTTGGTCCTATAACAATTAGGTGATCCTGCCAGTTAAGTTTATTGTAGTGAAAATTTCTTTAGGCGCGTTGAGCACTTTTTGGATGAACAAAAATCATGGAACTCGCGTCATCGTCACCGTCACGCTTGAAGAAAGTTTACATATACAATAAATACAAAATTCGCCCGCGTGGATGTCGGTTATTATATACTAAAACCTTCCTCGAGAACCACTCTATCCATTGGTGAAAACAGCATGAAAATCGGCGCAGCAGTTTTTGAGTTTATAGGCGAGCGAACAGGACGATAGACAGACGCGGTGGAGGACTTTGTTTTATAATATTATGTACGGATAAGGATAATAAACATGAAACAAGAGCAAGGAACTATACAACGTGTAACAGAATAAGCGCAAGACCTGAAAGTAGTTTGCTCAGAATCGGCTTCTGAATCGATTTCCGTCATTATTTATATATGTTAATTTTTCATGAAGAAATCTTTTATTTAACTGAAATTAGAACCACTGCAACAAAACATTCATAACAAGGTAATACGATATTTTATTTAAGGAAATTTAATCCTTATCTCAAAGCCTATTTAAATGCATAACCAAATTTGTAATACGCTCATAGCTATCCTATGTGTAGTGCGCGTTATATAAAATAGTTAATTTAAGGTGTGGTTTAATTAAATTAAATTACAGATATTATTTTAGTCTTATAATTTAATATTCTAATTGGGGTGTATGAGCTCTTGCGTTTATGTATATGGGTTGATAGTCATATTTTTAACTGCAACGCTTAGTAAGTTATGGACCACCAGCAGGCTCGAACACAATACCAATAACGAAAACCAGCGTCAGACAGTATCTGTCTGGCATTAATGCTGAAATGAACGTTTTTGGCGCAGCCGTGAGGCACACACTATTGTTTTAAAAACAATATAATACTTTTTTTTTGTTATTTGTATTTTGTGTTTCATGATCTGCGTCCAAATAAACTTTATTCTTTCTTTCTTTCTTTCTAATACATTCAAACTCATGGCAACAGCTCTCAGATCAAAAGATAACTTGATATTCTCAAATAGAAGATCCACTTCAATTTATTTAACATAAAATTGGTAAGTAAATCGAAAGCAATTCTCTTAATGGCCGCCGACCGTTGCGAAAATAAAAATAAATTTACATCGTATCGAAGTGTTCGTGTCCTGTCGTATCGTTGTCGTGCCGTACGACACCCGGGGGTGTCGTCAAATGTCGTATTGCCGATAATTATCGAACGGTTAGTGTTGATGGGGGGAGTTTGCTGGTGACGGGACGGGTGCGATACGATTTACGTACTTGGGTAGTACAAGATTGCGCCTTAACTTCTCCAACAAGCAATCATTTTTAAATGAGAGAAAATACAACATGTGCTGAAAGAAAAGTTTTGAGTATCCTTACATATTATAAAACAAAGTCCTCCGCCGCGTCTGTCTTTCGTCCTGTACACGATAAACTCAAAAATTACTGCACCGATTTTCATACTGTTTTCACCAATGGATAGAGTGATTCTCGAGTCAGGTTTTAGTATAACAATAACCGACACCCACGCGGGCGAAGTCGCGGGCATCAGCTAGTAATATATAAAAAGATGATATTATGGCTAGAAAGAGCGTGACTGACTACTGAGATGATGACTGAAGCCTCGTATCAACTAGGCAACATTTGGCGTGCGACATGTTGCGGAACTTGTTGCTCAACATGTTGAAAGTTATCGCGGCACTTTTGTTTAGCAAAGTTGTCTGTTTATCCCTTGATGAGTCGTCGACAACATGTCGCCAGAGGAACTAGTGTTAATTTCAGCGGCGGTGGTTATAATTTTAATGTATATTTTCGTTCGTTTTTAGTAAACTCAAGATGACAAAGTATGTGATTAATATTAAAAAAGTTATTTTATGACAATCACCGCCTATTACAGTTAGTAGTTTAGACCTCCAGGCAAGAGTTCTTCATATTAGTTAGCTATTTTTAAGATAGTTAATTGATTCAAGCGTGACTTTACGGAAATCCATTATAAAATACAATAGACGTAGATATATTTAGTAACCTATTCCGCTTAAATATTCTTCAAGACTCTATTACTCTGGTACTCTGCGTCCAGCGCTCGGTGTGGCAACACTTCGTGTTCTGGTTTGCAATTGGTCAATCGTCATCCTGAGGATGCCTCGTTGAGAGGTGAAACACGTGTCGATTTCTTACAGGGTTTTTTATGACTCTTGAATAATAGTTAAGGGGAATAGGCTACTAAATATATGTATGTCTATTGTATTTTTTTTAGCTATATTTCTCTCATTTTCTTTGGAAACCCTTCCATCTTCAAGTCGCCAGTATAAAAAGCAACTTCTAAAAGCCATAGGCTTTCGTCGTAAACGTGGAACTCCTTATGGCCTATAATGTTTAATGTTGTTTGCATACTTCGGGGGCTGCATCCAGGTGCATATTGAGAATTGAGATGTACAATCGTCAAAATGTTGATGCAAACATAGCGGTCATATTTAGTAAAGGGGAGATAGGAGTTGTTGGTACTACCAGAAGTATTTAGTAATAAAATGTTTGACATGCAATCATTTAGATCCTTACTTCATTTACAAACATTATAATTTCCATTTTTAAATATTTTTGTAAAAATATAAAAACCTAGCTGCGCCCCGCGGTTTCATCTGCGTAAGTCTCGATCCCGTGGGAATATCGGGATAAAAAATATCCTATGTCCTATTCCAGGTCATGGTCTACCCATGTGCCAAATTACATCTAAATCCATTCAGCCGTTTTAGCGTGAAACCGTAACAAACAAACAAACAAACTCACTTTCGCATTTATAATACATATTAGTGTTAGTAAGGATAACCCCACCAGTATCGGGTCCAAACTACGAGTGGTCAGGGTTCCTGAGAGTAGAATCTCCTAACGATACGCGCCGTGTCCAGAAGTACCAGGGCTTCCTCAGGTGTTGGTCGAGGCTCTTGGCTATTATGCCATTGGCCGTCACGCACGAATATCGGCTCACAACACACCCACACACCTTGACTCCACATCCCACATATCGACAACGTGGACCAGGTCAAGATAATTATTTCAAGACCCTTATCATTATTTCGTTTATTTCATATAGACACTTATACATTACATTTTTTTATATTAGAATATAAAGATTATCCTTTTCCTTACATATTATACAACAAAGTCCTCCGCCGCGTCTGTCTGTCGTCCTGTTCGCGATAAACTCAAAAACTACTTCACCGATTTTCATGCTGTTTTCATCAATGGATAGAGTGGTTCTCGAGTAAGTTTTTAGTATAATATAATAACCGACATCCACGCGGGCGAAGTCGCGGGTTTCAGCTAGGTAGTTATTATTATATAATATTCTTTACTTCGTCCCTGGAAGTCGAGCAGAAAGTAGGTAAGTAGCCAACACTTCGACTTTCGAGTTGGTGAATATGAAAATCGATTTAATATCAAATTGCTATGAAAATCCTTGCAGGCTCCTAGAATAATACTGATATCTATAAATTCCAAGAACTTACTTCAATTTTATTTAATCATCGAATACCTATTAATATCTGGAGAATGAAATTACTAACATTTATTTAAATTAAGTTAAGACCTAGATAATAAAAAAATTATCAATAAGTTTGCACATGATAGATACACACACTCAAAACTCACCTCTCCGAAAAAACATAAATAACAATTATTTTTTCAACTTAATGGCATTTTAATTGGCTATAAAACCAGCATCTGCCGGCCACAAATCAATGTTGGCAAATTGTGGTGGGCAAGCAAAATCTCCCGCTCACATTAAATCTTCGTTAGTGGCCGCTAGATGGCGAGACGCACGCGATCTTGTCTGGTTTATTAGTTAGGCACTAAATATACCAAAAGTGTAGTTAAATTCTTCTTTTCATGCAGAAAATAATTAAATTACGTTGATGATGTTACATTTAATACATAAACATAAAGAAACTTCGAAAATGTTTGTAAAAATATTTTTGTAGTGCCTGTGAAGTTTGTAATAGCAATAATCTTAAATGTGTAATTTAATTTGGTACTATTGGTTGTGTTAGCACTTAATAGTAGGTACTTATGTTTATTGTATAAAAACATTTTGATAAGTAATACCCATTGAATGATTATTATTTAATTACGTCATAGCAAAACATCATTACTCAAAATCCTTAAATATATTAAAAAAATGTCCTCCGCCTCGTCTGTCTATTGTCCTGTACGCGATTTTTTCTGTGTACTTCGTAATTGGCGTAAAGTTTTGATTAATATTAATGTTGTACTTACTGTCAGCTGTGAAGCTACCTTTTAATAAATAAATAAACTCAAAAACTACTGCACCGATTTTCATGCTGTTTTCACCAATGGATAGAGTGGTTCTCGAGTAAGGTTTTAGTATATGATAACCAGAGATCGGAATAGGTAGAGTATATTTACCTAAAGTTCGAAAAAGAACAGAGACAAAGTGGAGACGCCGTACGACAAAATATTTTTTCGGGACTAATGTCCCGGGTTTCAGAACATTACTTAAGTACAACTAAAATTAATAAAGTAAAACAACTATCGAATTAATTTCCTGTTTCTGTTTAAAAAAAAAAGTATGTACGATTTCTATTGTTTAAAAAAAATTAAGGTAATCTCCTAATAATCTAATATTCGTTTGAACGATGTAAGTAAGCGCAGAAGCTAATGTTATTTACATAACAGTTTTAATAATAATTTATGTGATGTCCCGAAATCCCGACATTAGTCCCGAAAAAATATTTTAGTCGTAAGGAAGTCTCCACTTTTTTTGTCTCTGTTCTTTGAACTTTAGGTAGATTTGCTCTACCTATTCCGATCACTGATGATAACCGACATCCACGCGGGTGAAGTCGCGGGCATCAGCTAGTTTGTTATAAATATGACCTACGAGTATCTCTTGTGTTCTCAACCATCAGTTTAGCATTCAAAGGCTTGTAGACAATAACTATTGAAATCTTACATGTTTGTGACGGTCAGAAATATTGAACCTACCTACTACGCTACTATCAGACTCGTAACGTACAAAGTACCTTGTAATAAATACTGCTTTTATCCTAAACTTCTGATTCTAACCAAAAAAATATTTTAAAATCCACCAAACGTCGCATGTTTATATGCAATGCGTCGTTCCCGCGGGAGTTTCTGAGATCAATTATTCGTGATAACTGTTTAGTTGGACGTGAATGGGCCACTCACTGGCATCCGTCACAATTTGCACCAGATAATTGGCCCAATGATATTAAAGTTTCAGAGCTTTCTAGTCGATAAGTACGTCTGTTTGTCAGTGGCTTGTCGAATTAAGTATAGAAAGAAAGTGCTGTTAGTAGGAGGATTGATAGGAATGAAGGTATCGTTGGATGACATGATCAAGTCTTTTAAATACAAGGAGTATTCTAAGCGTTTGTTAGAAGAACTTGCAAAACCACTCAGTATAAACTTGTATAAGATACTTAGGTGTCTATTTATCGTTACATACCACGTTCTCTGTATAAGCGTTATTGCTGCCACTGTTCCACAACTGTCAAACTACAATAACTGCTAGATAGAGAGTAGAGACTGTAATATATTTAAGGCCTAAGGCCCTACCTACCCTACCAAATTGCTTAAGAGTCTGGCCAATGAAAGTCTCACCTGAAAAAATGCGCGAAATTTAAAAATAACAAGAATGTTTGTCCCTAAACATAATGCGATAATTCGTATTTATTATTCAAATTTAATTTCATTTAAATAAAATAAAATTTGAAGTATCAACACGTGTTATCGCACTATGTACAGGGATAAACAGTCGTGTATTTTTATATTTCGCGCGTGTTTTCAGGTCAGACTTTTGTTGGCCAGACTCTACCATGGTCCTCCGTTATGTAGAAAATACTGCAGCAAAAACACGATTACCAACATAAAATTTTCTCGATAGAAAAAAATCTAAAGTGACCTCTAAACCGAACCATAAACCGCTGGCATTCAAAAAGTACTTCAAATTATATCATGAAACTTTGCATAATAACATTAATAACTGAACTAAATATAAAGCAGTTCTTATGTTTTTTTAATTGCTATTATTTTCACCGTAAAAAGCAATTACCTAAACTATCCGAGGATTGAGAGTCGCCAGCACCCATCTCCGTCTCGCTTTCACTAAGACCGCGAGTAGTATGGTGCGAACTCAGACCAAATAAAAAACCAAGACAGAGCGCTG
This sequence comes from Lithophane leautieri, assembly GCA_949152455.1. Classification (NCBI taxonomy): domain Eukaryota; kingdom Metazoa; phylum Arthropoda; class Insecta; order Lepidoptera; family Noctuidae; genus Lithophane; species Lithophane leautieri. Next base: position 4,174,190 of record OX424462.1, on the reverse strand, counting down.
TCAACAGTGACGTGAGGCCAGTTTGGTAAACATGTGTGCACTTAGTTTGGTGTAGTTAGATTCTAGTGTCATTGTAAATACGTGTGTGTGAGCGTGTATGCACAGAGCGTTGGTGTAGTTTTAGCATGCTTCACTGTATTGTTCGCAGCGCTCCGGCTTGGTTTTTTATTTGGTCTGAAGGTCGAACGAGATAAAATCTGAGGTAGGGTGCGGCCTTAAGTATAAGCACTCGTGTAGTAACGTTATAAGGTTTTAAAAAAATAACTTTACAAACTTTAAGAGATGCTTTAGACCATCGAACTGAATAACTTTTACTATGGTAACAAATATGAAATCGCGAAAAAAAAACAGCTGTCCCATACAGTTTAGAACAGTATAGGTATTAAACTTTAGTATGGCACAGCAGATTTTTTTTCGCGATCTTTTATCCCCAGACAGTCTGTAACAAAAACCCTGTTCGATCCGTGAGGGTGTTGTTAAGAATCATACTGAGAGTCTATTTAAGTGATTTTTTTTTGGTAAAAAAAAAACAAAAAATGCGCCGCATTTTTTTAAATCCTGAATTTTATCGTGATTACATGGGGCGCGGGCGGCCGTCATCTAGCGGGTGTCTACAAGTCATAACTTATGAGGCCTTATGACCTCTGCAGAAAATTTGCTAATTTATAATGAAATTGGGGTAATTTTGGTACTAAAAATGTGAATTTCTAATTGCAATAACTTTGTTAATTACAAAAAAAAAAAATTTTTTTTTCTGTGGTTTATTTTATTGAATTACCTGTGTGCCCCTTTCGGATCGAACAGGGTTTTTGTTACATGTTGTAGATATCGTCCTTATTATAATATGTTCCATTTAGAGATCATCTTACAAAACCTTACACATTAAAATACACAGAACTTACGAAACCCAAAAAAATTCAACATCACTTATACATAGGTAATTCAAATACAGTCAGGCAAAAAATACGATAAAGATACGTTATTTGAATAGAAAGTACCTTTTGCGATCGGAATGATTGATTCTATATAGCTCTGACGCTCTGACGTGATGTCGCATAAAATATTGATGCGTCTTCGCCATAAAAATATTCCCTTTTTCAAACACTCTCCGATGACCAGGGAAGGCTTTTTGCATAATTTTCTAGATCGCAACACCTTGATTCCCTGAGTGTTCCCTACTAAGGTTTTTTTTATGTATCCGAAGTGAATTTTTATTGATAGTTTTTATGTACCGGTTTTTATGTTTTGATATGGAGATTGGTGGCTGAAAATTGAGGGAGGTCGCTGAAAAAATGGCGACGGTCATGTAAGAATTTTAGAGGGAGAAATAGTTATTGACTTCAGAAAGCAAGCAGGGTTAGTTTAGTGAGCACCAAACTATTTTGGTATGGTTAATTACAAATAGGTACGTTACGGTATGTTTCGTTTTTAGTGGGCATTTTATTTACTATCAAATGACAACTCAAGTTTGTAGGGTTCCGTACCCAAAGGGAAAAACGGGACCCTATTACTAAGACCTCGCTGTCCGTCCGTCCGTCTGTCACCAGGCTGTATCTCATGAACCGTGCTATTTAGACAGTTGAAATTTTCACTGATGATGTATTTCTGTTGCCGCTATAACAATAAATACTAATAACAAAACAATAAAATAAATATTCAAGGGGGCTCCCATACAACAAACGTGATTTTTGTGCCGTTTTTATAGATAATGGTACGGAACCCTTCGTGCGCGAGTCCGACTCGCACTTGGCCGGTTTTTTTCCTTATATCGTTTATGCGTTCTATTGCATTTAAACATCTGACAGGCGTTCTAAAATTTGTTTCCTAAATTGGTTCAGATTACATATTATAAAACAAAGTCCTCCGCCGCGTTTGTCTTTCGTCCTGTACGCGATAAACTCAAAAAATACTGCACCGATTTTCATGCTGTTTTCACCAATGGATAGAGTGGTTCTCGAGTATAGTTTTAGTATATAATAACCGACATCCACGCGTGCGAAGTCGCGGGCATCAGCTAGTATAACTATAAACTCAAACTCAAACTCTATAATATGAATAACCCTCTCAAATCAACATTAAATGTCGAACCCAAGTCCCAACCCTTTTCTACCAATTCAGCCATCAGACCCAAAGTACTCATAACTCGATAATCATCCTATACCGTTTGATTCCCGTTTTTATATCGTAATAATATCGGGTGACGCCGAAGACGAGAATAAATTTTATCTCTCTATCACTTAGTGTTGTATTGCTATCATAAATAATACCAAGGTTTACTTTATCATATTTATGGCAACGTAAAGTATGAGAACGAAGGTTTACTGTAGTTAGTAATCACTTTTCATATTAGGCACTCGTATTGCGGGTTATATGACCGTATTTTTTGTTACCAAAAAATAATTTTTTCGTAATATTTTTTTATGATAAGTATATTAGGTACCTTATCTATGCTGAGAAAGCCCTCATGGACGATATTTAAAATGCATCAATTATACTTTTTTCACGACAAATGGTATTTGTAGGTTGAAAAACGAAATGTATTAAAAAATAAAAATTGGTAAAATACTGGTGATGGTAGATCGATAGCTATCATAAAGTTTAGTCAAAACTGAATAGATGAAAACTAATGGAGCGTTTTAGGTAGGTAAGTACTTATCCATAATTTTGTTGCCGCATGACAGCTCTAACAAAATGTTAGAGCTAATTTAAATCACATTTTTCATAATGCGATTTTGGCGCAGACTCCCAAAGTTTCACAATATTATGTCAGTTGGCGGCACTCCTTATTAAGGAGGTACCCTGAGCAAAACGCCACTCTAGCCGCTTTTTTGGTAGTTTTTAGAAGTTATCTACTTGTTATTTAAAATGAAATATCAAATAATAAAAATACGTTAAATTTCTACATAATCTTAATTCGAAAATTGTGCATTAAGTACTTTTTTTTTTGTTTAAAGGATTACGTATATGTTTCTTTCCTTCCAACGTAACCATAAAAATGAGAAATAATCTTTGTTATCATGCATCTCCTCGTAAAGTAAACATTATTTAATTTTGCTACTGACACTAATGGATAGACAATTTAATAATTAACATTTTATTTTTTTCAAAAGACGGGTATTTGATTTTAAAGAGATTTTATCCTAAAATTTGGGCGTATTCACTACTGTAACTCACCGGGATTCAGTCTACAAAGAGGGAACGAGTTTATTTTGCTCAGGGTACCGCCTTAACTACCATAAGTTAACCCACAAAAAATACATGAAACACATGAAATAGGAAGCCCATAACCACGATCTTCGTCTAAAAGACGTTACCAGACCATCATCTAGGTACGTCTCAAAGACGTTATAGATTCCCGTCACCCCCACATTACCTAGCACAACACGTCTTTACATATTGGCTCACATTTCTCCACACGCACATTCTTTATGGAGTAAGGACATTTCTATCAGCGGGAAGATATTTGAATGCTGCCGATCTGCCATCTGTAATTGATTCGTAGTCCGCTCTTTGAATTTCAATTTGAACGATTAAATTGATATAAGTGAGTCGCGGAGACGTATTGTACGTGAGAGGGGAAATCAAATCGTTGAGTTTGGGGGACTTTGTGTAGGTAGTCTGTTTCCGCTGTAGGGTAAAGATAGGTCTTTATTTTGGAGTTTGCTGGAAGGGGAATTGTCTTGTGCATCATTTTCTCCTTTCTAGCTGATTTGCCTTCAATTTGAGTACTTACAAATCTTGTCGTAGGTTAAGTTTTCTATTTTTAACCGACTTCTTCAAAAAGGAGGATAATAATTACGTATTTTTCCCACTTAGTCTATGTAGACGATATCTTATTTGACTCCGTCACTGTTATTTACTTAACAGGTCGTGATATTCGAATTTGTGAGGGGTAGGTACCACAACTAAAAAGTAAAAATAAAAACTTTATACAAAAAAAAAACAATCGACTTCCAAAAAATATACTAAAAACGTAAAAATAACTTTAATTTCGGAAAATGCTGTCTTTGCTTTTCAATATCCGTTTTTTGCCACCGACTTCCGAAATTAAAGTTATTTTTACGTTTTTAGTTTTTTTTTTGGAAATCGGTTGTTTTTTTTTTTGTAAAATGTTTTTATCTTGATTTTTTATGATGGCATGTCTGGTGCGACCCTCCTTTTTCATGTAATTTGTGCATTTATCCAATGTAAAGTCAGCCACAAAAATATCTCTTTGATTATTGGTTGGTCCACTCTGCGTCCGGCGCTCGGCGTGGCTACACGTCTTGTTCGGATTCGCGACTGGTCAATCGTTATCCTGAGAATGCCTCGGTGAAACACGTGTCGATTTCTTACAGGGTTTTTTATGACTCTTAAGGAGTGAATAGGTTACTAAATATATTTACGTCTTTTGTGTTTTATTGGTTGGTTCCTAAACGTAGACAAATAAGGCTCCATCTACTGCCACCCAAAGACCACTGAACCTTAGGTACTATAGAACTCCGAGGTGAGCCTAGGTCCCGGTACTAATAAAACACTATATTATGATAGCAATGGATAATTATTCCAATAAAAGAGCTATGAATTTCATATTAATTTACTTAATTTTCTAACTCCCGCCCTGACAGCTCGCGGGGCTTTAATCCTCAGTTTTCACCTCTAACGTTTGTCTCCTATACATGCCATCAACTTGCAAGCACTAAGGTTTTATTCTAAAACCATGCCGAGTAAAGCCTCTACAGTACCTTATGCAAAGAATACCCTTACTAAAGCTAACTTTTAAGTTAAAGTATCCAAAACTAAACCTAACCCATTTACCTATTGCTAGGGCCTAGCCCGTCACACAAACGAGTATAGGCAGCGCAAGAGTACTATTATGTAAATACGAAGATTACGATCGTCTCGCAACAGGATATTATAATGGCCTCCGAGGCCGCCTGATGCGATTGGACCGGTGTAAGGGCGCGTAACTCAATACGCAACTTGGACGCCCCTAGTGGCGGATAGGGATGGAACAAGAAACATCGATAGAAAGTTTAGGTATACATCGACGCCTCACAAACATTGTGCATCGAGTATTATTTGTCTTCTGTGTTGATTTATCGTATAGGTGTGCATCCTCTGCCCAGCCTTGCCAGGCTTTTTAGAATCTCTAAGTACAGTGACAGTGATGTGTTCCAAGAATTTAATCGAGTATTTACAGAATGTACTGCCTGTTATTAAAACGGACACTGATTAATGCAGTGTTTAGTGCTAAATAAAACACAAATTACAGTTTGAAATGTAATGGGTAATCTTCTGGGTAAGTTCTTTTTCGTATTGGTCCGAGTGTCCACTCCTTACCACCTGCATGACTGGCAATTATTTTCACGGTAGTAGAATACCTGCCGTCACAAAAACAGAAGAAGAAAGAACAATTTTTCAAAAGTCGATGAACCATTTATCGATACTTCTCAAATCTCACCCTCCCATGCCTAACCATCTTGGAACTCCCGAAAACTCTAAACGGATTCGACGTCTGTGCTAAGCGACAGTTTTAAAGTATCCTCCTAACTCGATTCTGATGCTGAAACTCGACATCTTTATGTAAATTGTGGCAACTTTACTCTGCGGGCGACTATCATTCGTATTTTGTACCTCTAGAGAGTTATTGAGTCTGTGAGTTTGTTGATTTGAAAAGTGACTGCAGTATCTGTTTTAAAGGAAAGAGAAGGGTTTATTTGCTCTACGTGCCAACCTACTGAATAGGGAGGGATGTTGACTGTCAGGTAAAAAAAAATACATTAGACATTATTTTTTTGTTTCATCTTATAAAAACAAAATTGTGGGGGGGGGGGGACTCGCTATGTCACAAGTCAGTATAAAATCTACCGACCAGTGACGTCATGCCACATTTTAACTCATTGTACTCGTATTGCCGTAATTTATTGATTACGTAAAAAAAGAAAAAACACGTGTTCAATATTTTTTAATAATCTACCAGACGGACAAAAAAAAATTGTTGAGTTAACATCCCTATTGAGAAAAGCTCTAGTGAAAGGCAATGTCTCAGTCTTAAGGCCAGTTTCTTCATCAAGAGTAGTAACAGCCAAAGTAATAGTCCACTGTTCTTTTGCACTGTTCTAATTTCAATCCTCGGCGCTGAGGCGAGGTAGTAAATCCAAACAGCGCGGAATTACAGTTGACTGTTACTTTTGATGAAGAAACTGGCCTTTAATCGCTCATCATTGAAATTATAGCAGTCAGAGCCTAGTGGTGTGACCGTCGGACTGCCAAACTCATAGGCCCAAGACCTCTGAATTTTCGGATTAATGTGCGTATTTGTATAATTAATTATCACTTGCTTAAAAAGCGGTGAAGGAAAACTGAAGGAGATATTTCTAGGGTAGTATTATGAAGTGTTAATGCCATCATTATTCCACTGCGAAAACGGGATGGTGCTAGCGGCCTTGTCTAGCTCCGTCTCTCTCTCACACTGGAAAAATGGTGGCATTAATACTACATAATACGGCAACTGGACGGCATGTGAAGCCAAGTCAGAGCCCCATGTGTGGCAAAAAAACTCTGACACCTGGTTAGTCACTAACAACACGAAAAAGAAAGAAGATTGTAAATATATTTATATTTTCCAGGTGATCCAGGTGATTTTCCAGTGGAACTGTGACCAGATGTAGGGTAGCCACAGAATGTAGCACTTCTTCTCATAGGTAAGTTGCACATTAAATAAACGTCTGCCTTTGGCTTGAATCTCCCTAAATTATATAAGGTCTATTTAAATCTTTGTTTCCAGTATTGATGTTATTTCCACTTAAACAAAAATAAACTTTATGCAAGTATAAATAAAGTTGGTTTTAGACTGACTAGTACCGTTGAAAAAGTCATTATGAAGTTGTAGCGCAAACCGAACCTTATGTCTACATAGGCATTACAGTTGTTTTTCTTAAAACACGGGTTTGTTTACATGTTTGGCAAATAAATTGCGAACGCAGTATAAGTATAACAGTAGACATAAATTTGAAGTTTTTTAATGGGTGAGACTCGTTATGGTCGTTGGTGATGACAGAGACAATAATAATATTTAGTACGCAGGTGAAGCCGGGGCACATAGTCAGTATCTTAGTGTACCAATGCTAGTGTCCATAATGTATCCGTTATGCCGGGGCTACATTGTCGCGTTATCGCGAACTTTACTTCACGCGTTCTCTGTTGCTCAGAGAGCGCGCGAAGTAAAGTTCACGATAACGCGACAATGTAGCCCCGGCATAAGAGGTTCGATGTCGTGAGGGGTATTTACAATGGCGTTTTGTTTGTTAGTTGGCATGAAATTACAAGTAGTAAATATATAGTTAAATACTAGGCAACTACTGCATTCCATACTTATCTAATAAGTACAGTCACGGACTTTAATTGATGAGCCACTTTCAAACTTTTCAATTTTGCAGTTTCATACATTCACGAGATTACACGATTAAACATGAACTTAAATCGCATGCTCGTAAACAAGATGACAAATTATTAGTAATCGGAGATAGATCGCATCTATTTGATACTGACTTCCTTTGAATCAGAGTTCATTAACTCGATAATTCTGAAAACCTATCCGAAGACAGTGACAGTTAAAATGTCGATGTCAGAGACGTTATTTTCGAGTTTGTCGAAATGACTAATTAAAATTTCTCCGTACGCTAACGTTACTATGGCTATGCTAAAACAATCGTCGCTAAGTTACGGTTGCTAGATCTGCAATTGGTTGACTTCGGGTAGTCACTCTGTTGTCAAGTTTGTAGTTCTGGCTCTCAGGTTAGCCAACCGGTAAAGATATTAAATATAATTGTCTTCTTCTATCATAAATGAAGACATGACTTTCCGTATCTGGATGTACGAGTATAACCGACTAAGCCCGATTTGCATTACACGGCTAAAATACAAACAGTGCCAAGTGGCTCATCGATTAAAGTCCGTGACTGTACATACTGTTACTCACCATACCTGGGAATCGAACCCAGACCATTTACTTCTAATACACAATACCTACCAAATATGTCAACTGATCACGTATTTGACTTCTAGCGCATCAATACAAAGGACTGCAGACGCTTTCCATTCGCTTTTCTCCTACGTATTACATACACTACCCCCCAATCAAAAACCTACCTTAACTCCCTTGATACACCATCGAAACTCCCTTAGCAACAACCATCGAACCTCTGCTAAGAAGAAACGTATGTTATTTTGAGTGGAATAAGAATATCTATCTATAAATTGCAATGTTCGAAATTGGTAGGCCTTACACCGTTGAATTTGCAACCCTATTCTTGTTTCATAAGGTGTATTTTCCCGTGTGGTGAATATAAAGCAGGTGCGACACTGCTGTGGTCGCGACAAGGTACAATTTGAATATATTTGATGGTTCCTACCAACCATTGTGGAAGGGTGAAATGATATTGGAAATTGATATCTGTCGTGATGAAATTGGCTTCCATTGCGGATTATCAAGGCTTCGGAATTGACTTTATTTTATGAGTACTGTGAACCTTTATGGGATTACGATTGGAACGTTTGAAGAGGTTTTCGAAAATTACATATTTATGTAACCTTCAGAAGGGACATTTTGAATAGTTAACCGACTTCAACAAAAGGAGAAGAATAACTTTAATTTCCGAAGTCGGCGGCAAAAAACGAAAATTCAAAACTAAAGACACCGACTTCCAAAACTAAAGTATTTTTTCACTATGTACTTAGTGTTTTTTTTAGGTCTTTTTTTTGTTGTAAAAAGTTTTTATGGTTTTGCTTACGAACTAAGTATACCTATGTCGCAGGGAAATGAGGAAACCAGGGATTTCACGAAATCCCTAGGGATACCACGAAATCACGGTAGATGTTGAATATTATTGCTTATTACGTCTTCTCACTAAAAATAGTGATATATGTCGTTTCACTAAACTAAATCCAGTAAAATGTCAAAAATTTACGATAACGCTAGTTACTGTGCCTTGAATAATAATCACAAATGTGTTTGTTATCAACATGACCTGAGATTAGGAATGTCAAGGCGTTACTTACTAATTATTACAAACGGAGGCGAGAATGGTAGTCTAGATTCCTTGTTCAGGGCTTCGAATAAAAAATGACTGCTTCTTGTGATTATTATTTTTTAATTTTAAAGATGTTTGCCGACCTTTTTTACACATAGGATGTAGGTACTTGATTACCACAGACAGAGAGATACAAAAAACATTGCCAACATCAAAAAAAATACACTTATGGCGGGACCACACGCGCCCCGCAACATTGATACATCAAGCGTGCGTGTGTCGTCCACAATCCGCCCCCTAGTGCTGAGCTGTGTTGAATTAATCAAAATAAACAAATTATTTAGTAACTAAATACGGATCTACAAACGAAATGTAACAAAACAATAAATTCAGTTCAGCACTAACATTCTGCTGGAAAGAGTAGGGCGACACGCGTCACCGGACGCCGAGTCACACCAGTACGTGTGCGCACATCGACTACTCTGATGCGACCATCATCGCCACCATGAGTCGCACACACCACCCCGTGGCGCCAAGAACCTCGCTCTAAATTTTGTTCAATTAAAAGAACATAGTCTCCATTTCGCAACGCTCTCTGCTCTTTATTCCACTTATATCTAGGTAGCAAAGTAGGTAAATATTCCTTTATCCACCGCCCCCAGAAGGCATCAGTTAAACGTTGCGCTATGCGCCATTGCTTACGTAAACATAGGTCGTCATTATTATAAATACCGAACGCGGGACCGTTAGACGATGTACCTATTAAAAAATGATTGGGTGTTAGGGCTTCAGGAAAGTTAGGTTCACAGGATACATAAGTTATAGGACGACTATTTACCAATGCTTCTACTTCCGCAAACAATGTAGCTAACGTCTCCGCACGTGGAGCGCGTTCCTTAAGTACGACCTTCAATGCTGTCTTCACCGTTCGTATCATTCGTTCCCAGGCGCCTCCCATCTCAGGCGCACCAGGAGGAATAAATCTCCACTCTATACCTCTTACAGTGCCGTCTTCCTGAAGTTTACTCCGGTTGAGCTCTAATAAACTACGTTTTAATTCATTATCGGCGCCTTTCAGGTTTGTCCCGTTATCAGAGTAAATAACGCTGGGAGTACCGCGACGAGATATCATCCGCCTAAGCGCCATAATGGTTGAGTCAGTAGTTAAATTATCGCTTAATTCTAAATGAATTGCGCGTATCGTCAAACAAGTAAAAATTACACCGTATCGCTTTTCTCTCCTTCGGCCTATTGTAACCTCCATGGGTCCGAAGAAGTCGACTCCCGTAAATGTAAACGGTCTGCGGTGGTGTTGCAAGCGTGCGGCGGGAAGGTCAGCCATGCGCTGAGGCTGCGGCGCTGCGCGACGATACCGGCAGAATAAACAACGTGAAGCGACGGCGCGTACGGTCGGCCGTATTTTTATGATCCAGTATCGTTGCCGTAGTTCATTTACGACCAGTTCGTGCGCTCCATGAAGCGCTTTCCTGTGATAGTAATCTACCAACAGTCGTGTCAACTTGTGCTGACCATCAAGTATAGCAGGTCTCATTGTTGACTGTTCAACATCTTGAACTTTGTCAATTCGACCTTGAACTCGCAAAATACCTTCAGAGTCAATATAGGGCGTCAGACATAACAAGCGACTAGAAGACAATAAGGGCTTATTTTGTTTAAGTAGTTCAATGTCTTGCGCGAACGAATCTTGTTGACACTTTTTAATTAAAAGCTTTTCCGCTTCGTACAATAGTTCAACATTAAGTTGAGTGTCAATACGTCGACAGCGTTTTATGAATAATAATATTCGAGCGGTAACTCGAACAAGTCGCGTCCAAGACGAAAAACCGTCTTCATTAGGTAACGAATGTTTAATAACCAGTGACGTCATCACGTGAATGCTCCTTATCTCATATACCGCGTCATCTGATGACTTGGTAGACTTGAAATCCTTAGGCCATGCATTCTCTGGCTGCCGTAAGAATCCAGGTCCTTGAAACCAAACATTGTCATACGTAAGTGGTGGCGCTTCTTCTTTGGTAGCTATATCAGCTACATTTAGTTTTGTCGGTACGTACCGCCATTCCGTTACTTTAGTCAATTCATCAATTTCACCCAGACGGTGAGCAACGAAGGGTTTATAGTTCCGAGGGTCACTACGAATCCACTGGAGGACTGTTTGTGAATCAGTCCAAAAGAAACGCTTATCGGTCTTTAAACTTGAATGTTCTCGCTGAACAGCATCAGCAAGACGTGAAGCTATAAGTGCGCCCTGTAGTTCTAACCTAGGTATTGATATAGGGCGGAGTGGGGTCACTCTGCTTTTTGCGGCTACAAAACAAACGAGTACCTTCCCGTCTAGTCGTGTTAAACGCCAATAAATAACCGCGGCATAAGCTTTAATGGAAGCGTCACAAAATATATGCATCTGTGTATCTATAATAGTATTAACGTCTTGTGTACCTACAGTAGTTGAGTAGCACTGAGTCCACGTACCTGCATTAAAAAACCAACGCGGTATACGTAACAATTCTAATCGTTTTAATTCACTAAGCCATTTTACCCACTTGATCTGTTCGGCATGTTGAATCTGACACTTCCAGTCGACACTGGATCTATGTACGTCTTGTAAAATGATTTTACCTTTTATCAAAAACGGTGATAAAAATCCGTGAATATCATAAACTGACATAATAATGCTAAGCATTTTTGCTTTTGTAGGTGGTACGGTTCCGTCTAAAATATCTTTAGGTATACGGTTCAAATTAATCCTAAATCCGAACGAATCATCCGCGTGATGCCATGTTAACCCTAAAGTGCGCTCAGTTGTGTTGTTTACACCATCTTTAAACTGTATAGCGCTGTGTGCTAACGCATCCGTAGGTATCGAATCTAAAACTCGTTTGCTATTACTCGACCAACCTCTTATCTCAAATCCACCCTTCCTATGAATGGACGTTATATCGTTCACTAATTTAATCGCGTTACTCTCGTCGCTAGTTGAATGTAAACAATCATCCATGTAATGATCTTTTACTATTACGTCCGCGGCCTCCGAATTAATGTTTTTGTATTTCAGCGCGTTCTTATTCTTTATATGCTGTGCAATAAAAGGTGACATCGTTCCACCAAAGATAAGGCTTTGCATGACACAATGCTTAATCGCACTACCTGTAGACTCTTGCCATAAGAATCTAAATACATGTTGGTCTTCCGGCCGTATCTTGATTCGTAAAAACATATCGCGTATGTCGCCTACGATTACGAACTGATTTTCGCGAAATCTAAGCATAATTCCGAACAAAGAATTGTATAAATCAGGTCCAGTCAATAAATAATCATTTAAACAAACATTATTAACCTTCGCGGCAGCATCCCATACTAGCCTCAGTTTTCCTGGTTTGTTTACATGTTGCACCCCGAAGTGCGGTAGATACCAAACGTGATTAGCGGAAAGTAATTCATAATTCTGTAGTTCTCGTGCATAACCACTGTCAAACAACTTAGTAATTTCCTGTTTATACCTACTCGCGTAGTCACTATCTTTATGAAATTTGCGTAACAACATTTGTTGACGTGATAGGGCATTAGTATACGAGTCGGGCATATCGAAATAGTCTTTTTTAAAAGGTAGGCCTACTTCCCACTGAGTACCTACTTGACGTGCAGTTTTATCAACAATATCAATACATCTGACATGATCTTTATTCTCACGAGATAAAGTCGATATTCCAACGGAATCGAGATTAAATGAATTTTTTATCAGGTCATTAAGTTCCCTAATTACATGCATATTATCACTATCAGAAGAGCGAGCGAGATGGAAGACATTAAGTTCACTTACCGGAGAGTGAGTACGACCTTTGTGGTAACCATGGATGGTCCATCCCAGCCTGCAGCGTGATCCATACAGTGAGTTCCTCCCCCCGTCTACAATCTCGAGCGGAGCTATTATAAAATAGTTGTCTTGTCCTAGCAATATACGCGGCACTACACTTTTTGCGTCAATTATTAATGGTTTTACATGAGCCAAGTGGGCACATTCCACTTTGTTTATAAGTGACATATTTTGAGCACTTAACTTTAAATTAGCACATTTCCTTAAACTAATTTCATAAAAGGCATTGTCCTGTCCAGAAATTTGTAGTTTCACTTTTGGCACTTCCGATTGATAAAGTTCTAAGCCGAACGCGTCAGTAAACTTTATAGGGCACGAATTTTCACTTTTTAAGCCTAAATTGTCTGACAGCTCGGAGTCGATTATTGACACTGCAGCTCCCTCGTCCAATAAAGCGTATGTACTCACTACACCGTTAGGTCCGCGCACTTTTACGGGTATTACTTTCAGCAGCGAGAAGTCGTCCGTCGTCGAGCTCGTCGTCGTAGGTGCGTGAATGACGTTATCGTCGCGTGCTACGTGCGTTATCGATGCGTCAGCGTCAGGAGTGGTAGGTAAATCTTGTTCCGAGCTATCTCGGGTTACGGTTACCTGCGGTGCGTCGGCTGGTTGTGACGTCGTTGTAGCTTTCGTCCAGTGCAGAAGGCGGTGATGAGCCATACCACAGCTGTTGACATCACACACAGGCGCAGGGCACACTTTGCTACTGTGTTGTTTAGTTGATAAACAACAATAGCATAGTTTGTGCTTTTTGACGAATCTCCATCTGTCTCTTCTCATTGCACGTTTGAATATGCGACATTCTGGTAGGGGGTGAACCTCTTTTGCACAAAACAAACATTTCGTGTTTTCGGCAGCGACGGTAGTCAACACAGAGCGGTGTCGAGTCTTGTCATCAGCTGTTCGAGCGGTGCCTGTGTCAATCACTTTCTTTATTTCTCGTGGCAGAGTGTATCCTACGACTGACAACATCTCTGCTTCAGTTTTCAAAAATGTAGCTAGCAACTCCAGCTTCGATGTGCCTTCTCTTAGATGATTATAAGCAAAATCTGTCCATTTACCTATCAGCGTGCTCGGCAATTTTGATACAACAGCTGCAATAAGCTCAGGGCTTCGTAGGTAGTCATGTTGGTCTAGGGCGCGTATTGTTGCCACGCAATTGTTGACCTTCACAGCAAAGTTGCTTATTTCATGCTGATAATAATTATGTAATGATGGTAACTTTTTCAGCTGGGTCGTTATATTGTAAACAATGGTTTCCGCTCGACCAAATCTCAGTTCCAGTGCATTTAGTACTGCCAACGGTGGTGTGTTGCCAATCAGCAGATCAGTTACCGCTTCTTTGGCCTCACCTCGTAGTGCTCGACGGAGTCTGCACAAGTTTTCAGAGTCACTGAAATGACAAACACGGGTTGAGTCTTCGTATGCATTTTTAAAATGTAGCCACTCTATGCAGTCACCACTAAAAATAGGTAGTTCACGTGGTGTAGCGAGCCGGCTGAGCAGACGATCCTCGTGCTGTGTAGCTGTCTGTTTCATCATGTCCTTTAATGTGTGTGCCAGCTGTTGAATGCTGTCCTCAGGAGGCTGAGCAGGAGAACAGTCATGGTCCAGCCACTTCTCCACATCATCGTTTTTCTGTTGATCCAGCATGGGTACAGAACAGTTCGTACCTTGGTCATCATCATGAATTTCCTCGATGTCGGCGTAGTTTTCACCATCGGCGTCGACAAGGGCAAGGTCGGCCTCTAACTTTTTGTCAATTAATTCAAATTGAATCTTCGCTTTTGCTTCAGCAGCCTGCAGTTCAAGCTGTTTACGCCGTGCTATAGAAGAAGCAGTTGATTTCTCAGAACGCACTGTAGTTTTCGAAGGGCACGTAGATTGGGGTACGGTTGCGCGCGGTGACTGTTTTAATGGCGCCGGCGTCATCGAATATTTAAGTTCCCGTGGCATTATGGGACAATCGCTGCCATGGGGAATAGTCCGTTCGTCAATCTTCATAGGTGCATTATCCAATTTAAGACATTCCATTTGTTCTTTGCGCATACGACGCGTCTGCATTGTCGGCGTTTGTGACCGGTCCGCCATTTTTTTCAACTCACGATTTGTTGAAGACATGACTATCACATCCGTGCTCGAAGGACCATTTATTACAAACGGAGGCGAGAATGGTAGTCTAGATTCCTTGTTCAGGGCTTCGAATAAAAAATGACTGCTTCTTGTGATTATTATTTTTTAATTTTAAAGATGTTTGCCGACCTTTTTTACACATAGGATGTAGGTACTTGATTACCACAGACAGAGAGATACAAAAAACATTGCCAACATCAAAAAAAATACACTTATGGCGGGACCACACGCGCCCCGCAACATTGATACATCAAGCGTGCGTGTGTCGTCCACACTAATCATGTTTTACATGTTCTTACAGGTATGTTAGTTTAATAATTAAAGCGTCTGCCAGCTGCCTTACTGCCTCATGTAGGATAAAATATTTAAAAAAATCTAATGTATATATCTATATATATATATATATATATATTATATATATATATATCTATTATATATAATATAATCTAATGTATATAATCTAATGTACTTTAACTTTTATCCATTGAATGATTTCATAAATGATAAATGATCTGGCGACACGGTAGTTAAGCAAAAACAATATTTATTACTATAAATTGTTTAAAAAAATAATTTTTTGCCGTCAAAAATAAAAAAAATTAACATACACACAGCACACTATAATATAATAATAATGTATAAAACAAATGTTTTGGGTCGAAAAAATAGCTTCGTAAATTTTCGACATCAGACCAAAATATGTCAAAACAAGGTGCGCGTTCTCTATGTTGAGGAAGCTTCTAGAGTATTCTAGAAGTGACTGTTACGCTTTTGTTTTAAAACTAGATGGCTCCGGATTTTCCTATCCGACTACTCTGATATTAAAGGCCGAAAAAAACTCAGATTTAGATATGAATATCTAAAATATCCCCATCAATAAATCTAAAATACACAATTAAACGACAGAATTTTAGGTTAGGGAAGGTTGGGGATATAAAGATCACAAGTCACTGAAAATAAGATAATAGTTTTTTTTTTTTGCTATTAAATGTCTTTCAACTTGCTCTCTAGCTAGGTTAAAAAAATATAATTAATAAAATTAACATAAAGAAAATAATAAAATATAAAACACGTATGACAGCGAAAATATATGAGAAATCAATAACCGATAACGAATATTAAATCTATCAACAAACAAAAGTGCTATCAGGTTCCACCGAGATTTGAACTCGGATCGCTGGATTCAAAGTCCAGAGTGCTAACCATTACACCATGGAACCGCTTGACATGTGGCGCGAAATAGTGCGTCCAGTGGTATCACCCACCGGCGCTTGCGTCATCAAATCATATTCTATATTGATTCACGCTATTATCAACTTTATTGCCTGTGACATAGTAATCTTATTATCGTATGCGGGTGGAGAATGATTTTTGTTGAAGTCGTGAGTTGATTGACTCATACCAAACCTACCTACCTAAATGTGAAATTAACATGTATGACCAAATACTACAATTTGTATACTAATAGGTAAAAGGTGGAAAATGTATTATAGTAATTATAATAATATAAATTAAGTACCTACATACATTTATCGATTTCGTTTTAGAGCATTGAATGGAGATAAGAATTTATTTATCTGCAATTAATTAATCTTATCAAGTCTATGAAATATGGCAAATTTACTTGTCTAAAGTGATAGCTTACTTTTAATTTTAAGTTTCGAGAAAAACAACTTATTTCAATTCTAAGTTCTTTTATTAAAAAAAAAATCCGTTTTACCTTTTCACTTCAAATAATAATGACGTAAATCCACCAGGGTCGGACTCAGACGCGCAAATCTTCTTCAATCTCGCAGGGCGCACAATCATCGGGCTGGCCATCAATTATTCACAATACTGATTGCGTCCGAGACGCATGTTGATACCAATGAATTATATATAACGCTGACCCGCCAGGGAACGGATTTGGGGCAGTTTTTTTTTGTTGTTATTTTGGAAAAAATATTAAGTAGGTATTATGCTCGCAGATTATTTTTTGCTGTTGTTTGATTTTGGACCTAGTAAGCGATGGTTTAGGTCAAGCGTGCTATAATCTACTTATCATAGAAACACATAGATCGCTAGGAGTAAAACTAACTTCAAATCAGGTTCCACCGAGATTTGAACTCGGATCGCTGGATTCAAAGTCCAGAGTGCTAACCATTACACCATGGAACCGAATGATTGTATAATTAAAACTTATGTAGCCATTGTAAATAATAATATCCACTAATTATTGTGTAACCCAATAATAATGTTTTAATTACTGAGAAAATTCGTGACTACATATTACTGTCACTATACTGTAGTTACTGACACAGGTGATTGAAATCTATTATTTCAGCAAAGTAATTAGATAAGCAATTTGTGTTTTATTACATATTAGGTAAATTTATTTCTTAGGAATTGTTTATTAACCAATTAGAATTTGTTAAGTGTAATAATATTATATTTTAGTAGCTATTGAAGCTTGAAGACGGTTAGTAGCAATCTCAGAAAAAACCTCCTTCGTAGGGAAGAACCTGTCATGCCAAGTATTAACTACATTGAAATACACATCTGGTAGTGTGTCCCAAATGTCAGTTCACCTGTACCCTTAACGTGCCGCAATAAACGTGGCCACCTACAGGGCCCAAACAGTCTAAGCAACATAAATGTACCGTCGAAACAAAAAGAAGAAGACGTTAGAAATAAATATTTTAGTTATTATTGAATTGGCAGGGCCCAAAAAGAAAAGTACGCCCGCCCGTCCATAGGAAAAATGAAAAAAAAAACTTGGAGATTTTTTTTTTTCATTTTTCCCTTCCAGTTTTCCTTTTTCAAAATACAACCCTGCTTAGAACAACGGTCCAACTCGCAGTTCGTCCCACAGTGCGTGCTAACAGGCGTTTAGCGTTCGTCCGTACCCCCGGGACCGGCTCCTTGCCGCTTTACTACAAATCTAACTAGGTTTTTTGTGTAACGTAATCAAATACAGAATGGGAGTTACGGTTCTTGTTCTGGTGAATATAGCGAAATGGCGTAGGTATTACTGACTTTTTTATTCATAGTTTTTGTTCAGAAGAGGCGGGACAAAGTAGGGAGGATGTGTGTGAGGCCAGAGACTGCAGTGCTAGGAGATTCAACCAGCTTCATGTGACTAGCAAAAATCGCCATCAACCGAGCAAAAATCCAGACTCCGGGCTACTACTGAGAAATTCCAGACGGAAAATCCAAAAACACTTTTCCAGACCCGGGAAGCGAAAACCCTACTCCTTAGTATCAGCACCACTACCACTAGATCAACGAGGAAGTCGAAAAAAAGTCGATAAAAAGTCGAATATCAGTTAAATAACATAACAAGCATAACATAATTGGTGAATTGTTTTTTTGGTTTATGTATTTTGCTTTCTCTTCTACTCTTTTTTTTAAATTATTTTTTAATTAAGGAACAAAACAAAATATAAACAGAAACATCACAAAAACCTCAATAGATTTGTCCGGATGTTGAAACACTTTTAAGCAATCTTAACCGTGCGTTTGCACTGGCGAAACATTTAAGACAAAACGTGTTTTAATCTCTATTTTCTGTCAATGTTCCATACAATTTTTGACAGGAACTAGAGATTTCAACATGTTTTGTCGTAAAGATTTCGCCAGTGCAAACGCACGGTAATACTAACGAAATATTATAATCATTTGTGGTTAAAACACACGTTGTCTACATCTCTCTTTATCTACTTTCCTATCGCAGGTATGCTGGAAGAGATTATTTTATGAAATAAAATTGTTTATTCTGTAAATAGAATATTGGAATCACTTTTACACGTCATATTAAAAAATATAAAAAATAAGCTAGATGAGGGCGGCGTTTCCTATCTGACTACTCTGAGATGAAAGGCCTAAACAAACTCAGAGGTCGCAGTCTCTTTTAAAGTCCAGACATAATCTTGGTCAGGCCATATGAGGACCATGTAGATTAGCGTCTGAAATGGTCTTTTGAGGAAAGAACCATACTGATTTGAGTGGACCTGTCCAGTCCGTGCAAGAATTTGTCAGTAATAGTGGAGCTTTAGAAATAAGCATTTCCTTTGACGTACAAAGGCTTTTTATTTCCTTTCTTCGTGTCTGTATTTATGTGCGCTTAAATGGTTAAATAAATAAACAAGGACAGAGCCGTATCCTATCATGGCTGATAATCTAAAAAGTGTACCTACATAAAGCAGTAATAATAAAAATGCTCGATATTTCAGCCATTAAGTTAATGATCAATCGATCATGGCGTCGCAAACATTGACGGCTATAGACAAACATACTGTTGGTACGGAATCGGGTGCCAGTTAATTGAATTAAT
This sequence comes from Lithophane leautieri, assembly GCA_949152455.1. Lineage (NCBI taxonomy): Eukaryota > Metazoa > Arthropoda > Insecta > Lepidoptera > Noctuidae > Lithophane > Lithophane leautieri. The sequence goes on along the minus strand of OX424462.1, from coordinate 4,154,836 downwards.
TTAGGGTTCCGTGGCAGAAGTGTTAAAATAATATTGCGGAATAATTGGGCTTGTTTCAGAACGGGACTTTTTCAGAATTCTGCTAACTCAAGGCTTCTTGTGTTAGCAGAATTCTGAAAAAGTCTTTATGAACAACTAGCTTCCGCCTGTCGCGAGGCCGCGGGTGGAAGCTAGTCTAATATATTTTTATATTTATATATCTAATATTATAAATGCGAAAGTAACTCTGTCTGTCTGTCGCGGTTTCACGCCAAAACTACTAAACCGATTTAAATGGTATTTGGTACACAGACAGTCTAGACCCTGAGAAAAGACAGGCTACTTTTTATTGACATACCACGCGGGCGAAGCCGCGGGCGGAAGCTAGTAATATCATAAATGCGAAAGTGAGTTTGTTTGGTACGCTTTCACGCTAAAACGGCTGAGCGGATTTAGATGAAATTTGGCACATGGGTAGACCATGACCTGGAATAGGATATAGGATACTTTTTGTCCCGATATTCTCACGGGATCGAGACTTATGTGGGTGAAACCGCGGGGCGCAGCTAGTATAAACTATTTTTACTGTTTGACGTATTTACCTTTCATCACCTCTGCACAGCATCAAAATAACCAATATTGAGACTTTCAATTTCATAACTCACTTTGCAGCAGACTAACAGAGTTACTCGTGGCTAAGTAATAACAGCCGCATGGGTATATTCATCAGGTTAAGCTACGCTTGCCGGGGTTGGTCCGTTGATGGGTGACCATCTTTACATATCGAGTCTCCTCCGTGCCTCGGAAAGCACGTTAAACCGTTGGTCCCGGCTGGCATTTGAGGATCTTTGACAGTCGTTACGGGTCGTCAGAAGCCTCAAAGTCTGACAACCAGTCTTGCCAAGGGGTATCGTATTACCCAGTTACTGGGTTGTGCAGGTCAGATAGGCAGTCGCTCCATGTAAAATACTGGTATTCAGCTACATGCGGTTAGACTGGAAGCCGACCCCAACATGGTTGGGAAAAGGCTGGGTAGATAATGACTTTGCAGCAAACGAACTATTCCACTCTATTGATTCAAGATTACCTTCATCACTTGTCATAAGATCCTTACTGAAAATTATCTTCTAATTTATTCAAGAATTATTCATTCAAAATATTTCTTTGTCTCCACTGTAACTTTAGAAGCGTCTCTCGGATACTAAATCCTATTCCCTCGCCTCGAGATAATGGCGAAATAGAATTAAGATCAGTCTTACATCTCAGGGTGTATTTACATAATTATTTAGATAGGCTTTTACTTTGGCCTGTTCTGCATTATAGGATGGTGCCTTGTTTTTGTTTTGATCTATCATAAAGCTGTCTCAACGTGGTCTCTATTACTGACTATGTGTGAAGCTGCCTAAACGTGGTCTCTATTACTGACTATGTGTGAAGCTGCCTAAACGTGGTCTCTATTACTGACTATGTGTGAAGCTGCCTAAACGTGGTCTCTATTACTGACTATGTGTGAACCTGCCTAAACGTGGTCTCTATTACTGACTATGTGTGAAGCTGCCTAAACGTGGTCTCTATTACTGACTATGTGTGAAGCTGCCTAAACGTGGTCTCTATTACTGACTATGTGTGAAGCTGCCTAAACGTGGTCTCTATTACTGACTATGTGTGAAGCTGCCTAAACGTGGTCTCTATTCGACTATGTGAGATTCTTTTACGGACAATCTTTAAAGGCGCCCCCTCACCGGGAGCATTTGCCTGTAATGTAACAATCCAAGATTCCACGATTCTACTGTAACGGCTAGGACTTTGCAAGCAGACTGCGCAGAACTTCAACTGCTAAGTAGGGAGTGTGGAGCGACTATCTTTTCTACTGAACTTTGAATTAGCGATAAAATCCATGAACAGCTGAAACTTTTTTTCGAGTTCTTCTCTTCTTGGTCGCGTGCTTCTTTACTAAAGATCGTGTCCCTGAAAGGCCTTCGTGGCCTTTATGTATGATGTTTTTCCATTTGGTTCGTTTCTCAAACTCAAACTCAAATGTTTTATTGCATCTCTCAGCTCTCCGCTTCTCTCAGGGCGGTTGTAACAGAGACGGTTACTTGGCGGTTACTTGGTCTGACCAGCGGTTAGGTGACCGGCCGCGTGGTCTTTTCCCATCCACCTTGCCCGAGTTATTCATCTTTTTATTATTAAATCTTAGGTAGAGCTTCAAGTTTTTTGGCTGTAGGTAGATAAAGCGAGAAGTTTAGGCTCTTGCATACTGGAGCGATTCGTCGCGCGACGCGACGCCGCCGCATTGTTCGCCGTGAGAAATTGTTTTGTTAAAATTCGCGTCTCGCGACGAATCGCCCCAGTATGTAAGAGCCTCGCGTTTCGCTTTTCGGTACCTACATAACTACGTACGGAATGCCTTATGAAACACTCAGAGCAAAGAATCCAAATAAATACGTGTATGGCCTCTACCAAACTTTGCCGACCTCTTTGCAATAGTATTCTTGTACCTATATGTTTTTGTTTGTCTGTGTTTTGTACGTTTTATATGTTTAGACTGCCTCGTTCTAGTGGTCACTAGCAGTACTGCTGGACATTAGGTCCTGGGCTCAATTCCAGTGTCGGGTAAAGTGTTACTGGATTTTTCCATCTGCAATTTCTCAGTGGGAGCCCGGAGTCTGAGCGGTTTTCACCATCATTTCAATAATTTATTCCGGAAGGTTAAAGTGAATAATACATTAATATTAAACTTACGTCATTATAATATACGAATTTCCATGATTTGTCAAGTCGTAAAAACCGTGCGAAGCAGGGGCGGGTTGCTAGTAGATTTAATAAGTGGTGGATCAATGGATTTTGAAAGGACTTAGGGTAGTATTATGAAGTATTAATGCCATCATTATTCCACTGCGAAAACGGGATGGTGCTAGCGGCCTTGTCTAGCTCCGTCCCTCTCTCACACTGGAAAAATGGTGGCATTCATACTTCATAATACGGCACCTGTCCCTTTGAATCTTAATAATAGTTTAAGGGATTTCTACAGTAAAAAGAAAGACAAAATGTTATATATCATCATATTTATTGAAGTGACAGTTGCTTATAGTAATAACTCGTAAATTACGACCATAGGATTGCACGTTTTTCTTTGGGATCGTTAACATAACTAGTTCAAAAGTATTATACAATATTTACAATGAGTTTACATAATATATAATAACATACAATTTATTTAAAAATTTCAAAGAGAAATTGTTAAAATACATTTTAAATATTTATTTACAATGATCCGAAACAATAAAATTTTGTTAGGTTTAACATTTTTTTTTTTTTGGAAAATTTGGTAATCGCTGACTCAGTTGCATGATATGATATTAGATATACATAAAATTATAGGTATTTTTTTATATCGAACGAAGGATTTTTTTTAGTTTTATAAAATAATTAATATTATTACTCATGATATAAAAATAATAAACAAATAGATATTATATGAAGTATTTTTTTAGTACCGTTGCTAATTATATAAAAACCAGCTCCTTATGAAATCTATTGTTTTAAAATGGAATGCGATACCTACTGTTCTGGTCTCGTATTTTAAAATCTATTATTTTGTCTTTTAAGCGTACACAAATCTACGGAATGTGAATGATTATTCTAAAGTAATGTTCTGGTGTTTCTAATAAATTGTAAAACTCTATTTCACTTTAGGACTTTGGCATGATGGATTTCACATAATATTTTAATTTAATGTGTGAATTATTTTTACTATTTAATTTTATACGGGTATTTACAAAAAGGAGTAAATTTTTAGAGCTAGTATTTTTATATGCTCACACGCGAAAGAAACAAGATGTTAAAATCAACATATTTTTGTAAAACAGTGGATTACTCCTATGTGCTATTTACCTACATAAGATTACAGCCATAAAAATAGACAACATTTTTTGTACATTTTATACTAATTCTTAAACTATAACTGCTAAATATGTTACATAATTCGATTTCATTTTGATATAATTAAAACTATATGAATATGATAATTGATATGCGAGTATTTGTCTACTATAATTACAATCTAATGAAGTTATTATGACTTTAATATGACACATTATTATTACATTGATTGTATAACTATTGGGAATGGTGCTTTGGTATAATTAATAAATATATTTTAGAATTTTAAATCTATTACAGTTGCCATAATTTTACTTAATTTTTTCCAACCCTTAATTGGGAAACATGAGGGAAGATGCTAAATCTGGTGGTATTTATTCAATATCTTGTTATTTATATTTTTGTCAAACAATAACACGGAATGATGTCAAAAAACAACAAAATATTAAAATGGAATAAACATAGAAGTTCTAAATAAAGTCATTTCTTAAAATTACGCTGTTCATGTCTAAATAATTATTGGAAAAAAATTTGGAATGATTCCATCAGTCCATTAAATATATTTTGTGACTTTATAATTAGGTGCCTAAACTTATAATGATTTTAAATAATTATTTTGTGCTCTTTGGATAATTCCAGCTTAAATAATTGCTTATTGCATTTTAAAACATATTGAGTATTTTTGTAAAAAAGCTTTTAGTACAATTTCCGTCCATTTTTTCAAATATTGATTGATATAATACGTAAAATAATCTCGGATCATATAATGTTAAACACATTAAATTTATGTATTTTACGCAACACAAACAATTTTTACAAGAATGACACTTTATTCTGTAGTTTACTTTGAGATCAAAAACTCACAATTATAAAGCGTTTACATTTTAATTACAATAGTTTAATCTTAACTACCTGGGCTGCGGTAACATTATACTTGTCTTAGGTGTTTGTATACTATATGTTTTCACCTAATATATAATTATAAACTGCTCTGTGAAGCGATGTGGAATGAATTTAATAACCGTTTTCCTTTGCTGCATCGAAGTCGGGTAAATCGTAAAATTTCTGCCCAAGTGTACAGCATAAGTAAGTACCTACTATTAATTTGTATGGATTTACCTACAGAAAAAATTAGCTGCAGACCAATTTGTATGGTTAGCTATTTGTTTTTGAGTATTTTACAAGGAAATAAAAATAATAATAAACACTTCTCGGTTGTTAACATTAAAAAAAAATAACGGGCCCAAAATAGCGTCCAAAATTTCAACTATGAACTTCTTCATATCAGCAACCACAATTTCTTTTTCTTATAATAATTATTTCAAAATAGCAGCAATTGCTAATTTGTTAAAACTCACTGCTGAGTTCGTCCCTTTATGGGCAGTTTGACAAATGATGGCGCGGCTATCAGCTACTTTCGCCATCGCCAGTAAAAAGATTTCAATAGTCAGTATTAACAGACTAGCCTGGCTGCACATAATGTCAAGATCACAACGAAAAAACACCAAATATCCTTCACCACCACATCGCTTCACTGTCTTTGAATCCTCTCCATCATCAAGCCTCAACGCCAGCCGGGGGGCGCGAAGGCGGTTGAAGTTCAGGAGGGCAGCGGCTGCAGGGGGGGGACTGCGGTGCTCATGTGGGCCCTGAAGTCTGGGTGCTGACGTAAGTCAGGGTGGGGGGGACGAAGATCTATGACAAACAAAAATGTGCTGTTAATTTCATTTGCAAGTTAAGTCGGATCATTACCTCAAATTGGCTTCTAAATAAAAAGATTCCTTCAAAACATATTTTTATCTCATTGACAAAGAACTGGAGGTCTTATTTCTAAAGAAAAGTAAAAGCGTGAAGGCCAAAAAGGCCTTGGTTTGTGATTTTGAACATAAAAAAAGGGAAATTAAAGACCTACATGTAACGGTAGAACTAGTAGGAACTAAGTAACATATACAGGTGCCGTATATGAAGTATTAATGCCACCATTTTTCCAGTGTGAGAGAGAGATGGAGCTAGACAAGGCCGATAGCACCATCCCGTTTTCGCACTGGAAAAATGATGGCATTAATACTTCATAATACGGCACTAGTTCTATCTTATTAAAGCACATACAAACTTCTGGACCATTAATAGTTATTTATGCAACTGTTATATATTATGTACCTAAAGTATCACATGAGTGTTTTAATACCTAATTATTTACAGTTGCATACAAGACTTAATCTACACCCATGATACGAATCCTCTATAAAAGTTTCTTTACAATAGTAATATCAAATAAAAATGTTGGGATACGACGCACGTGAACTCGAATTTTTCGAATTCGAATAACCTATAAGTTTTTTTTTTTTAAATTATGTTGGTTTGTTAGTGAAACGCGCCTGCATGATAATGTTCTTTTTTTTAAATGAGTTGCATTATAACACCCGTTTGGATGATATTGTGGTTACTATAACACTGGTTGTTTTAATGTTGGCAATAAGCTAACTGTTTCAGAAACTTTTATAGAGGATTGGTGTCATGGGTGTAGATAAATAATTAAATCTTACCTATCCGATGCTGCTCAGCCACAGCATGCATATCAGTAGGATGCATGCCATGCACGTCAGTATGTGGCTGCATATGGGGCGGCTGGGGAGGCCTCAGGTCAGCATGTTGGGTCTCCTTATGTCTTCTCAGATCCACCTTCCTTTGGAAGGCTCTTCCACAGAGCTCACAGGCAAAAGGCTTGAAACCAGTGTGCTTGCGAGAATGGGTGATCAGATTTGAGCTCTGGCTGAAGGCTTTACCGCAGACTTGGCATTTGTGGGGTTTTTCTCCTATGGACAAGAGAGATAGACTTTTAGAATTGAAGAAAAAAACCGTTAACGTAACTAAATAGTCAGCTTGCCAATTAAAATCAATGTCGAGCGAAATATACAAATGTTTCCAACGTTCATAAGAATCGAAATGACGGCTTTCAAATGATCATTCGGAAAAAAAAAATGCATCGTTAGTAACTAGAACACCGGCCAGTAGCAACAGCATTCCGAAAACAATGTCAGATAGTTTCTGTCCTCTCTTTTGAGGCATTTTTTGGAGAGGATGGCCAAGTGAGAAACTTTTACCTTGGTCCTCTTCTGTGCAAAATGCGTCCAACTCAATAATTATATATTATTGTTTCTACTATTACTAACATTTATGGATCTTTTGTTATCTGTATAAAGAAATTTTGATTTTGATAACTCTGAATATAAGCACAAAATAATGAGCTATCGAGAGTAAATATATATATAGTATAATACGAAGGCAAGAGAGACACGGCTGCATCGTTGTAGATCGATAAACCTTAGGCTTAGCATCTATTTTTGGGCAAAGGCATTGACTATTCTGAGACAAAACTATATTCAGACGGTTACCAAACAAAATTTGTCATTCATCATAGGTACTCTAATCAGACCACCTAAAAGTTCGATTACCGATTCTGAAAAGAATACTTTCAGATTTTCATGTTTGCCTAAAAATAACGTTGTTTTCCCTATAGCTCTTTGGATTTCCCCAAAATATCCACATAACCCTCGTCTGTGTTACCAATGCAAAAAATATAGTTGATCCGGGTAATCGTGGAGCATTTCCGATGGTAATCCACGCCACATCCACGATATCGATCCGCTGTGACGCGCGACCCTGCAATATCGATAGGGTTGTCGATTGCGAGACATCGGCTAGCTTTGTTTTACGGACTATTGTGGAGGCTGCGTTGCAGCGTAGACGGTGGTAACGAATCAAGCTTTAAAATTTGTAAATATTCTTTTGGATTCGATGAAATATGTACATACTAATTCATTTGGCCCGTACAATAAAACTGATAAATCAAGTACATCGAAACTACTTCGTAATATTTTCCGTTGCTAAGAAATAAATTGGTTGTAATCCTGCAGGGGCTTTATATTATGAAAGGTTCTGTAATCTAGGATCAAAGTAAATTTACTGGAGCAACGCTGTCTGACTTTCAGGCTAGTAAACAATAATATTATAAGTAGTATGAATATTATATTATTATGAATATTATATTATCAGTTGCAGTCCAGAGTCTGGCTTTGTTCCCAGTTGATAGCAATAGGCTCGCCCCCTCTTACACGGGACTTAAACATACCTGGCGAAATAAACATCGGAACAGTTATAGATGCAATTTTGACAACTTAAAAATAAAACCAGAGTCCTTTTTTTAGGAAAATTATACGTGGAAAACACGTGTCTGCCAACCCTAGCTATACCGTGTTAATAAACCTTTGCGGAATCTGTTCGCAGTTTTCTCTGCTCCGTATTACATATACGATTTATAGAGGCAGCCCTGAACTATAGCTACCTATTACGTAGTATGTAGGGTTAGCCCTACTTATACAGACAGAGGCTCACAATATCATCTGTATAGAGAGAAATCCAGGGAATCTGGGTGTACGCTCTGCTTTTATCGAATGGTAAATAGTTTGTGTGGAGGAGATATGGTACATAGCGTGATATATACGCTTTTGTGATCATGCAGAAGTATTAAGATTATAGGAAAGGCGTATATAATGTTTTTCAGTTCATGAAACAAGAGGAAATTCTGATTGTTGTGGTCATTCCTGGGGTCTGATTTCCGAATGTAGGATATTATTTCTGTTCCGTGTTAGTTAATCTTGGTGCTTCTGCTTGTATGCTTTAGTTTTGAAAGCTTGTTGGTACCTTAACTCATTTAAGAGACAGTCTGAAGTACAAGACGACTGGCAAAAACAGATTAAGGAAGTTTTCAGTAGGTATGTATCCTAAACTTCGGCACAGATTCCAGAGGACAGCGGGAGTCAACTGTTTTAGTTCTTACAATGTCTGGATTACTAGGCCGTTGTATACTTGTATAGATGTAGGTCGAGTTTACAATTTTGTAACGCCTGTGACTCTTAACGCGTTTAGACTCTGTGCTATTTACCAGTTTATTTTGCGTCGTAGTAGAATCAAAGGTACCTTATTAGGTACCTTTGATTCTACTACGACGAAAAACATTACTTCGATTTTATTATTATAAAATCGAAGTAATGTTTTTTGATATTTCTTATCTTTGCGGAAAACTCGGCGTCATTATTACCATAAATTGATGTAAACGCGTAATCTTGTTCGTTATTACAGTGGCCTTGTGTACCGGTTTATTTTAATTCTGATACCTATTGTGTACCGATAGGTACAAATTGAGACTTTTTGATAAAGTTTTGTGCGCCTGTGCAGTTTTTTTGTTATGTAGGGTCTAATCACACGACGTTTTATTATCGCACCATCGCGGTCGATGCAAACGCAATGAGTGCTGCTTTTTAACCGAAAGTCTTCTTTTAAAGTCAATCTTTGTGTTAAACGAGAAGCAAAAATTGTTACTAATTGCAATTGTTGATTACAAATTATCAGGTGTAGATTGTTCTCGATTTCATAGAATGTCGGTTGTACATTATTTCTCTCATTTAACGCATTCAAGGACACTGAACGTCTCGTCCAGTGTCCTTGACTGGGTTAAATGTGTCTCACAATAGACGTTTTAATATAACGCGTTTACAGTTCCTCAAAGTGTTAATATTATTTTCTATGCCATAACTGGTATATCGTCCACACGTCCGCGTAATCTGTGCGCAGTCCCCTACTTATTACGCATTCCTCTCACACTATCCTCTGGACTTTATTTCTTTAGCTGGCATGGAAAACTGCTGTATCTGTATAAGTATGAATTCCAAGCACTATCAAAACTTTAATACAGTCTTTTGATTCTAGAAATCCTATTATAAATAACTGCCTCGTTGTTTTAGTGGTCACAAACGCTACTGCTAAGCATGGGGGTTCGATTCCCATTTCGGGCAGTGTTATTGGGTTTTTGTAATCCTCGGTAGCAGCACGAAGTCTGGATTTTTGCCCGGCTGATGGCAATAGGCTCGGCTTTTTTGACTTAACGACTTAAACATAACTGGCAAAATATAGATGTAGGTACTATGGTGGTATGGTATGGTACACCTCTGCCTAACCCTTCAGGGAAACAGGCGTGATGCCATGTTATAAATTAAGACAAAAAAGGTAAAGTAAAAAGTTAATTTTCGTTAGGTAATTTTTGGTTTCACAGAACATCCCTGCAAAAAAGTCACTATTGCTCTACTTATCTAGGGTTTTGCTTACCTCATTTCAGATAGTCTGAAAGATCTATACTATGCAGTAAGCCTGTATGAGAGAGATAATACTAAAACTTCATTACTATCGTGATTCCTAGGAGACAAGAATTTAATATCGCCTTTGTTGTCCTCCTCAGCTTTTGTTTAGAGAAATGCCGTCAGGGATTGTTCAGAACTATTCATGTAGTAAGTAGGTAAAAAGAAAATACTCAAATCATAATATTTATTTTAATTATGATGATTATACCAGGTCACTTCTTCATATTACTACTTAATTATGTTTTAAAATAATGAGTCATTTTAAAGATTCCTGGAGACAAACATCATAATTACGCTATTGAAGTTCAATACTTTTAACGTCGGCATCAACCTACTTACTTTTGTGTGTGTATACAAATGCATGTCTGTACAGATAATTCTCAGAAACTACTGAACCAATGACCTGTTTAATGGTTCTAAGGATGATTCAACTTGTGGGTGTTTCTGCAAAAATATTCTAACCCGATTCAGCGGAACATCATTTTTAAAGCACCTAATTGGTACATAAAGTCTGAATCATCTTAAGTGGGAGTGCAAATAAATTGGCATATACATAAATATACCTAACGCGATATCTCGTTACATGGCCACGTGATACAATGCAGCACAGGAAAATGTAACCACACCTTCATTACTAGCAAATCACGGCACGGCATCGATGCCTAACTGTAGGACCGAAAAAGGGCCAGTCAGTCAATCAAGGGCTACAGAGAGCCGACTTCATTAGTGCGAGCGGGAGGCTAGTCCGTCTCGCTCCGACCGCTATGTCGCGACGGCAGAGCAATTTATAACCGTCGTGCCATTGGGCCGTGATTGCGGCGGCTCCACCCCGCGTCGCGTAGCAACGGGAGGGGGGCCCCCCACTCTTCCTAACCCCCCCACCGACCCTTTCCATCGCAATTTTCCTTTGAATTGGAAATCAGAGTAGCAAGGCCACCTCGTTAGTCTCTCCATCTTCGCGATACTCTACAGATTTTTACTGTGGCGAAAGATGTTCCCTTTGTGGGGCTCGCAAATTGTGATGTTTTGGGATTCTGCCCCTTTTCGACTACCTATACGCAGCGTGAATAAATTTGTGGGGGCATAAATTGTTGAGCATTAAGTTTCGAGTTCCGCTCCTGATTGTATGATGTAGTCGTTATCGAATTTTGGTGTAGGTATTTCGTTTTTACAGTACGAAGTGGTTTTGAAAATAGAAGCACTGTGTTCTCCAAAAAACTAAATTCACAAGATGCTATGTTGTTTCACACATTTTTATGCGTTTCGTTACATTATCACAGGAATTCATGGAGGAAGAATTTTGCTATCCTGTTTTTCTGGATAACATCAAATACCCAAATAGTTAATTGATTCAGGCGTGACTTTGCGGAAATTCATTATAAAATACAATAGACGCAGATATATTTAGTAACCTATTCCGCTTGCCTATTCCTCAAGAGTCATAAAAAACCCTGTAAAAAATCGACACATGTTTCACGCCTCAACGAGGCATCCTCAAGATGACGACTGACCGAGTCACGTCGTTTTCTAAGTGCAATAAACATTTTATTTTTTTCTGTTTCGCGCCCAGTCAATCGTCATCCTGAAGCTGCCTCGTTGTCGAGGTGAAACACGTGTCGATTTCTTACATGGTTTTTTATGACTCTTGATGAATAGGTTACTTAATATGTCTGCGTCTATTGTATCAAATACCCATTTAAAATTCCTACAAGAATCAGTTACAACTCTACTTCTTAGCTCATAAGTCTATTACACTATCACACTATCATAAGCATCTCCTACATCTTCAAAACGCAATTCCCACTTAAAAAGTTACCCCACAACATACCAACAACCAAAACATTACACATTACACGAACTTATTACGGACCGTAAGTCGTAACCACTCGTATCGCGTAAGTCCTTCCTCAGAGCGTAAAATCTTCGCCGGCGTAAATGCGTAATTACGCGCAATACGGCGGTAAGGGTGAGACATGGGCCTTAATTGTTTCCGAGGGCGTCTCAAGGGGAGAATGAATTCAAGATATAGACTATGAATTATTGATTTGGTGCTGAAGTTTTAGATTGATTTGTTGGTGAATTGCTGAAACTCTGAAAGGTTGGGTTCAGGGTATGAGAGTTTCGGGTTCGACGTGAATGGAAGTTTTACAACCTTTGTACAATTGTTCAGTTTCGTGTTAGTCTCTAGTTCTTTACAGGGGTTGTTAGATGGTGTACCTACTGCTTGTTGCTATAGTAGAATTTGCTGATGATCATTTAAATCCAGATCTTTGCACAATTTTCCGATCTCTGACCTTTCTTTAAAATGGGTGATTGACATGCGAGCAAGTACGCGTACTTATGGCTCGGCGAGCTTACTCGCCCGTCTGCCATGGCCGCGAGCCGCGAGCCAATTCGAGAATGAAATGAGCAAGCTTCACGTGTGTCACCGACGGCGAGCCGAGTAAACCGCGTACTTAGAATTATCTTACAGAGCTTTTTCCAATTTGTATTAAACCCGCTCTAATTTCTTAAGAAATTCGCCCTAAATAGCTGTTATATCATCATCTACCAGCCTTTTTCCAACAGCTATGTTGTGGTCGGTTTCCAGTCTAACCGGATGCAGCTGAATACCAGTATTGAATAACTCAAAACTACCTAAATAGCTCTTATATCATAACGCGTAAAAGATGGATCACCTTCCTTTTAGGTGACTTAAGAATTACTCTTAGGGGATAGGGTAGCAGCCTCAGACCAACTTTGGTTGGTCTGAGGGTAGCAGCATCTTCATGCCCGCTAATAACATTTCTGATAAGTATACATATATTCTTTGGCCATCACATTGGCAAAAGGAAACGAGATCTTTACTAGTAATATTATTAATATTATAAATGCGATAGTAACCCTGTCTGTCTGTCGCGCTTTCACGCCAAAACTAATAAACCGATTCAAATGAAATTTGGTACACATATAGTCTAGAGCCTGAGAAAGGACATAGGCTACTTTTTATCGGCATACCACGCGGGGGAAGCCGCGGGCGGAAGCTATTACTATGTATATTCTAGACTATATATTCCATATGATACGAAAAAACGACTTCAAACTACAAAATTCGTTCAGTACATAATAAAAACTTTCATCTTAAATATTTATAGAACATTTACTTTTGTATAGCGCTTCCAGACGTTATGGTTGATAAACTAGTAATGGATAAGTGTTACGATCTTAGGAAATGTTCACAGATTTTTACAACACTCGTTATTTTTTTGATTGCAGGGTTTTTTCGGCGTGACCTTTGACTGAAAGGTCATTTGAGAGGACAAGAGAAACTACATTAATTATTTCCAAATTGATATAAAAATATTTATATTCTTGTTTTTAATATAGGTTCAAATTAAAAACCACAACCAATTGTGGTTGTTGCATTTTAAAAAGTATAACATCAAATGCATACTTTTTCGCGTCTTGATCGTCCGTTGGTATGCGTTGGTTGGTATGGTTGTTGTTGGCTATGTGATGTCACATTAAAAGTAACGTCCTGTAACGCCCTCTAGATGATATAAAGTCAAGAAATAAAAATAAAAAAAATCATACCATGTTGGGTATCAAATGAAAGTGCTTAATTAGAACGTTTAAAAAAAAATGCTTACACCCCAATTTTTTTTAAATAAAAATAAAATTTATAAAACTAAGGCCCAACTACGACAAAAAAAGTCAATCAAATAAAAAGGCAAGACATCACAGACAGACAAATAAAAACTCTAAGAGTCACACGTAATCTGTTGGATTATAGATTTAATTTCACACAGTGTGCAAAACGCTAGAAAAAAAACGCCAAAATTGCAAAAAAAACGCAACCATAAACTCAACCCTGCTTTACCACGTTTCTTTCAAATCACGTTCAGCGTGATCAATAAAAATAAAATATATAAATTATTGAGCACTAAAAACATATGAGCTTGCAATAGACGCGTTAAGTATTAAGTTCCCAGGTTGTGATTGAACGCAACCCGGGTAGCGATAACCGTAAATCCTGGGTATACGGATCTTGAACCGGGATACAGGGAGGTAACCGGGTATTCTGAAATGGTACGGACAGTTTGGTTTTAAAGGGGAAAAAAACATTTTGGGTCACAAAATATCGTGTCCAGCGTGTCCTGTTATTCGCACGTCATTAACTGATGGATGCTACTGAAGGTGTCAAACTCGGAGCCAAATTCTGGGCCGAGTCTATGTTGATTGCCATTGACACGCTATAAGAAGAACATTTAGATGGTTATAAAGGATGATTGGCATTATGATTAAGATGGTTATAACAGAAAAAAACTAAATATTTCGTGCCAGGTATCGAAATTACAAGATATTTTCACAGGAAGCCTTATAAGAAATCTTAACAGTTTCGTATTAGATTAGTATGCATAATGAAATCAAATACGCTCCTAACTATGCTGAATATTTCACATCTACACACATGCAAAAAAAACACATTTCTTTACTACCAAATCACACCCCTCCCAGCCCCATAATTAAATAAACCAATCAATAAAATGACACCAGATCTCAGGAAATCACAAAGCCCATAATCGTATAGCGAGATTCGCAGTAAAACAGGACAATACAATTAAAATGATTGCGAATACGTCCCTGGCAAGGCTCATCTGCACAGTATCTGCCTGGATTTTTATGGGGACGTACTTTAGGTGGTCGTGAATTAAATATACGATGGTACAAACTTAAAGTGCTTCCTTGAGTGAGATTTCACGAAATATTGCGTGGTGTGTGCGGTTGGAGGAATTTTTGGGTTAGGATTTTTTAGGGAGGTTGGGCGTAAAAATATTTTGCTTATTACCTATGCTGTGAGTGCTGTGACACGAGCCATTTCAGTTCAATTTTCAAGTTTAGAACAGGTTTTTAAGTTTTTATGCTGCATTATTTTGTTTATAAGAGACTGGGATTTATCTGGAGGTTACGGCCTTCTTGAGCAACCCTTTGTGATGTTTAAATAGTTAATTTAAAAAAAAACTTAACTCATGCAATCAAAAACTTAACTTCCAGATCAAGTAAGTCAACTCTCAAATGGACCAAGAAAACCATAACAGTAACTTAAGCGACTACTTGTTCTATCTTAATAATTCAATGACTTATAAAAAACGGAGCAAATTGGGGGCGGGGGGAGCCCGTGAATCCACCTTGCATTTACATTCTCATTGATTATTCACCGCGCCTTCCTGTGGAGACACACGGGATACTGTGTCGATGTACAAATAAATTATGTTGAGCTCTGTGTTAAATATTGACGCTGTCGGAAAACGTCAACTTGGAAGAATTAGAAGGTTTAGTTAATTTTCACCAGTTATCAGAATCCTTGAGACGAGAAAAAAGAGGAGTTCAATTGTGAGGTTGATGATAACATTTAAGAAATGCAGTTCATCATTAAGTAGATATCATTTGAAAAATACAAAGATAAAAAATAGATCCCTAAAGCTATGAAAAAGATATAAAAAGTAATCTTAGAAGACACAGGACACCAAAATTGACCAAGACAAAACACAGTGTGTCAGCTGGAAAACACAGTAACGTCGGTTTGCGTTAACCGCTGAGCGCAAACTGCACTTACTGAAACCAGGTGCAGGATTAAAAGTACAGGCTTTAAGGAAACTAGCCGAGAGCGAGTGTTCACTGACACGGCGATAAATTCAGCCTTTATGTATGTGTTGTCACAGTCTTTACTTTCAGTTTTGAGGAAAAACAGAAACAAGATAGGATCTAAATTATTCAAGAGATAAATAGAAGATAAGGTATGACTTCTTGTTGAAACTTAAAATGGATCAGTCTATGGATGGAAAAACCGTCGACGAAACAACGTTAATCCTATCTTAATCGATTTTGTTATTGAATTTTACGTGAAAGCTTTGTCTTACACTGATGAGTAAAGTAATAAAGTTACGATCTTGAACAGGGCATAACGTCCTTAGGAGGATAAGTGATTGCAGACAAGAAAATGTCGAAGCCTGTAGAGTCGTAAATTCATTACTTTCCTAGCTCAGACGGATTTACAAACAAGGCCCCAAATTCTTGTATCACGAACGCTACAATACTCAATAACAATCACAAGACAACGTGACTTCAAAAAATACTGCTGAAACTCAGTTCTTGCTGATACATGCTATATATACAAGCATATAGCGTTATATCTCAACAAATCCACACGGGCTGAGATGCCGGCGTGATTACCGAGGTCGGTAGTGAAGTGCGGATTTTCTCCGGGAGAATCCCGGTTTACGACCGAACCTCCCTACACCCTCCGAGGAGGGATGACCGTATACGTATATGCCAGACGTTTTAACGGACAGAATTGATGGAGATAATGTTTTTATCGGCCTTTATTTTGTTAAAGATGGATGTAGTTTCTGATTTTCTGATGTTTTTCGCGAGTGAAGATTTTTTGGTATTGACTGTCGAATTTTTTATTCGAACTTTGGGATTTGTCAGGCTTGGTTACATAAATTGCAAAGTCCGTCCGTAGTAGATTATGAAACGGTTATAACTATCATGAGTAAAAGCCGCTGAAACCATAATAAAAGATTCTAAAACCGATTCTACCACAAAAACAAAAGCCCATCCAACTTAAATTTATCCACTCAGAAAATCCATCCCAGTACCAATCTTCAGAATTTTGATTGAGCAAACAAACCTCTAGCCTCCAAAAACATTGTAACAACGATTCAATCTCTCTACATTCTATAACAACACTAGATTCTCGTCTCTAATGGAAAATACGGCACAATCTTGCCTCAAGATCTTTGCAAACAGCCGCCATCTTTGTTCGAAAAACAAAACTAAACTCTCAACGGTTTTCGTTAAGGAAAACTGCTTTGTAATTGTGGGATAATAAATTGAGAGACGAAAAAATGTTGTTTCAATGCCGTACCGGTGGAAATGAAAAAATCAAATTGTTACTATAGGTTGGTGAAATGGTTCATTTGTTGTATTCCTTTTAGTCGGCAAAAATCAAAGATGTAAAAATTATGGGAATAATTTGTCCAACGGTTAATTGATTAAGAACACTGTGTACAAGCAATGAGGAAATAACTCACTGTATTCGAAAATCGATTGCAAAAGATGAATGAACCATTTTAAAACTCTCAAATGATGAGAATGTCTTAATAACTATAGAAAAACATAAAACAATTCAAAGCACATAAAACACAACATTATATTTCCTTTTATCCATACAAACAGTACTTAAAGTTGGGTCACATAACGGGTCTAAGCTTTTCACGTAGTAGACGTTTACGATTTGCCTCTTACTCGGAATATATGTGTTGTGTAAATGCCACTTAGACGAAAGATTTATTGTAGTGGCTACCGAAGCTCTTTGCCTACATGAGCAAGTTTTTTACGTTGAAAACGTGGCCAGTTTTTATATGCAATATTTTAAAAATGTGATAGGAAAGTTCGCGGTTACGGGTTTTAGTTTAACGAAAATAGGTATGGAGTAGGTGTGTTTCCTTCTTTGGTTTCCGTGATATATTTAATTAGACTTACAAAAATAACGTATCGCTTAATAGGTACGTAATTAACAAAAATAATGGTTTCCTATTAAATAAATAAAGCAGGTAAAAAAAAAGATTGTAAAAAGCCACATTATTGTAATACTGTTTTTTTTTCCGCATAGGAGGTAAAAAAATATCGCTTCTTGAGATTTAAAGTTGACCCTTAATTGCCAGCATAAACGTAATTCGTCTCTCCAATTTCCCAAAGACAAATGACTCGTTTTAATCACCTCCAATAAAATAAGATACCCCAACATAATTGACATGCCACGGTGAAAATCATCGTGACCCCTTAGAAAAACTCATAAGGTCTTCCGTTGACAGTTGACAAATTCGTTAATTCCGCCCCTCGACCCTCCGAGGGTGGGGTACACATGGGAAAATATAGAATGTTTTTCCAGAGAAAATACAATTTTTGGAACATTGTGCGGATAACCAGGTTATTTGGTGATTTTTGGACTTCAACTTATCTGAACTTTTGAGCATGAGCTTAAAAAGGCGGCTTAAAAAAAGTCTGGCTCCCTCGTTGGTCGCAAGGGCTACTGCTGAACATATGGTCCTGGGTTCGATACCCAGGTCGGGTAAAAGTGTTATTGGGGTTTTCCATCTGGAATTTCTCAGTAGCAGCCCGGAGTCTGAATTTGCGCCCGGTTGATGGCAATAAGCTCGCCCCCTTTACATGGGACTTAAACATAACAGGCGAAATGTGGGTGTACTAAATGTACACCTCTGCCTAACCCTTCGGGAAATACAGACGAGATGTTATGTTATAAAAAATCTGAGGTTTTCTAGCACGTAGTTCAAAGAATCCCAGTAAGAAATCATGAGCGAATAAGATAGTTCTTGCTATCTTATTCATCACGGAGAACAGTAAATGTCTGACCTATTTGCGTCGTGACATTAGAAGTGCGCTATTTCTCCGTGATTAAATATTTCCTCCTAGTTCTTATTATTATAAAGAGAGAGAGCGAATTTTGTGAGTTTGCAGCAGTGGTTCCGGAAATTACCCTCCACATGTAGTGGAGGGTAATTTTCGTAACCACTGCTCCCATTTGCAAAATTCTTTCACTATTTGAAAGGTATATTATTCCAGATGGACATAGGCTTTATTATGTACATATACACAAAATGAAGTATTTTATTTAATAATTGGCACTAATGAAATACAAAATAGAGGTACGATAACGTAACGTAATAGCGTTATGTATAATTCCAGTAACCATTTATGAACTAATTACTTGGCAATTTACCGAAAATCTATCGGAAAGAAATCTTCAACTAATCATTTACTATCCGGGTGGAACGGTGGAAATTATCGTTACTGGAACTATACGTAACGCTATTTTAACGATGTACTATCTTGAATTCATGCAAGCCTAACACTTTTTATTAGTTTACTGCTCAAAACTTGTGCACCACGTGTCATGAAACGAAAATACCGTCTTCATGTAAATTACACACGTGGGAAGCAGGGGCGGATTGCAAGTCTAGCTAGTAGTTTTAAATTCAAGAAGACTGTTAATCTGTATTTGATGTTCAATAGCGACGTTTTTAGGGCCTAGACAAGTGGCAATTGCTTTCAAAGCGTTTCATATTTCTATAAGGTGTTAAAAAAATTACTTTACAAACTTTAAGAGGTGCTTTAGACCTTTTATGTTGTCTTATTTATGTTATCGCGTAAAGAATGTCACTTTATGTAAGCCCTCTGGTTCAAGTTAGAAAGTAAAAACCCAGTAAACAAAAGCCCAAGGTCTCATAAGTAAACAGAGCACTATTCTTCCACAATGTCGGTCAGTTGGCACGGAATGCGGCAGATTGCCGTCCGGCCGGATTGCCGGAATCGGCCGGAATGCCACTGTCACTACGTTTATTGCGCCGTGTTAGACGGAGGAATGTTGGATTTTTAGGGGACACCCCTCAAGATTGGCGGTTTGAGAGAGTGTTCTCATTTATGGAGGATAGTTCGCTTGTTCTGGATTGGGGATTATGAAGTATTGTGGAGAGTCATTTACCTAGTGCCTGATCTAAAGTGGTCCATTTACGTAGGATACGTTTGAGAGTGGACGTTTACGAACTGATGTACTAAAAGATTACCATGGTATATAACATCACACAGTCAAACAGCCTGGATATCCGATTATAGATTTTGGACCCTGGCCTTGCTGAGAAAAATTAAGCATTGTATGTAATCAATATCAGTTTGTTAACAGACTTGAAGCTTTAAATCGTTAGTACCACTGTGATATCTATTTATAATGTTTGAGCTATCGGTTCCATCTCCTAGAGTGTTCCAGATGTCCGTTCACAGGCACCCTTGACGATCTGAACAACGCCTTTGACGCTGCAATAAATTAGGTCACCTACTGTGCCCAAACAGTATAGATGTAATATCGAAACGAGAAGAAGCTATCGGTACGCGCCCGAAATATACAAATAAACCGTATAAACCGCAAACAACACATAAAAATAAATATAAATCTTCTAGTTTGGTCTAAAAATAAAGCTAGAAATCTCTACAAAAAGCGACTCCAATCTTTTCGCAGTTCTGCCAAAGTACTGTGGAACAGAACCTTTAAGAATGCGAGAGTCACCGCGCTTATTGCTCGGTGACAATTGATGTTTGTAGTTTTGGGCCCGGGGCCCACCCTGCCTTTGTTTTCGGGGGCCATTCTCAATCTGAATGCGTATCTGTTCTATAAACTGGAGCTATCATCACAGTTTATTAAAATTAAGTAATAAAATAAGAAAAATTAAGTTACATAAAACACTTGACTCTTGTTATTTTAACTGTAAAGGTATTCAGATAATATAGCTTTTTTTTTAACCATATCTGTTATTTTACAAAGCTAGTGGCAACATCTTACTTCTGAGGCCCTAGACAAAGTGACATTCTAGCAGCGATAACGATGATGGAAAAGGCAAAAATGTATAGGACTGACCTAAGCTTTCGAAAAGCTTATGTCAATTCTGTTGAAAGTCGTTGTAGAAATACGAAACGTTTTCGAAGCGATTGTCACTTGTCTAGGCCTTCAGATTGTCTTAAAAGATAGGTACTGATAGGTAAACTAGGCTGTATACTATAAAAAATCTTCAATAATTAGTTCACTTACACTTATACAAGAATAAAACATGCTACTTATACAGGGTGTTTTTTTCTGGTTTTTGTTAATTCATGGGCTACCACTTAAAGCTGTTCACTACAAGCTTAAAAAAAACAGCTGTTCCCTACATTTATGTTCGCATGTCCCATAGTGAAACTTGTTCTTAATGATGAGTACAATGTTAAGAGAATGAACATGAATTCAATTTCATCCTATATGGGGTTAAATTATATTAGCTAGCAAAACTCTGTAGACGTGATGGATATCGATATCTAAACGTGAAAAAAAAAACCGGCAAAGTGTGAGTCGGACTCACGCACGAAGGGTTCCGTACCATTATCTATAAAAACGGCAAAAAAACCACATGTGTTGTATGGGAGCCCCCTTATATATTTATTTTATTCTGTTTTTTTGTATTTGTTGTTATAGCGGCAACAGAAATACATCATCTGTGAAAATTTCAACTGTCTAACTATCACGGTTCATGAGATACAGCCTGGTGACAAACGGGCAGACAGACAGACAGCGGAGCCTTAGTAATAGGGTCCCATTTTACCCTTTGGGTATGGAACCCTAAAAATGATGATTATTTTATTTGTGGTCAACGACCTCTAGTACCTATTTGTTTCACCTTGTTTAGATATCGACACCCATCACGTCGGCATAGTTTCGCTAGCTAATTTATTTTGACCCTGTATATTATATTATCACATCATCAATACAGTAGCAGGTTTCCACAAACAGGTCCAAATGCGAACAATAAATATTTATTTAATAAGTGGCTGACATAATGTGAAGAGGGTTTCAAGTGATTTGGAGTACACTTGAATTAAGTGGACCGTGTTGACAATAAGTGATCTAATTGTTAAGTGTAGTCAAAGAGTGTAGTTTACTGTCGCGTTTTAGGGTTAAAAGGTGACAAAAACGTTGGATTTAAAATTGACAAATGGTCAAAATTGAATTGAAAAAGTGAAAAATAATTTTAACTTCGGAAGTCGGCGGCAAAAAACGAAGATTGAAAAGCAAAGACACCGGCTACCGATTTTTTTTTTGTGATTTTTTTGTAAGTCGTTTTTTTTTTTTTTTTAAGTTTTATTTTTACTTTTTAGTTGTGCCACTTCGGATTACTTTCAGTAGATCGACGTGGTGCAAAGTTCACCGGGTCATCTAGCATAAGCATATCAAAATCAGCCTAAAATGTTCTCACTGCTGGGACACAGGCCTCCTCTCTGTGAGGGGCCGTGATCCACCACGCGGGCCCAGTGCGGGTTGGTCACCGGGTAATCAGTTAATGATAAAATAGCCAGAGCTAGAACTGGGTATCTATGGGCCAGTCTTTTGATGTGCATAGTGTCAATGATTCAGACATTTTATTTTTAGACAGGCCTCTTCAAAGTTGGTCATTCATTTTGGACTAAATTAAAAAAGTCCCGCCGAATCAAAAAAATTGATATATTCCGTTAGAATATGTTATTCTCTTCACTTTTCACTATCGGACCAAATCTGTTGGGAAATTCCCTGCTATGTTATACGATTTTGAAAAATACAATTTTTAGTACGTTTTAGTTAAAATAATTAATAGTAATCTAATTAAAATAACAGCTTGTAATAATCAAAAATTAAGAGAAAAACGTACTCTTCCGGAATAAGTATAGTTTTTTTTTTGTTTGGCCGGCCATTTTCTCATTTGGCCCAAAAATGTATGGACGTTGAATGATCTCGATATTTTCTCAAACTCAAACTCAAAGCATTTATTTCAAATAAACCATTTACATGCACTTTTCAATTGTCAAGGGGTCGGTCAGTCAGAAAGATGAAGCTAGCTAGATAGTACAACCGTTGTAGGTTATTTATAGAAAGAAGGTTATGTGATACCAACTATTAATATTCTCCATCATAAAATATCATCATTGACATCCATCCCCAATGTACCTACCATAAAATCCAATAGAAGAATATGACATATAAATTGGTACTCAAATGCAATAGACAAGAAGGGTTGGGCGTCGTTCAGGCGGATTATCTCGTAATAAGCGAGTGCTTTTACTGATCACGACATAGATTGTTGATTGAAACTGGTTCAATATATTGTTGACTAGCCGCGCCCCGCGGTTTCACCCGTTTAAGTCTCGATCCCGTAGGAATATCGGGATAAAAACTATCCTATACAGTCCTATTCCAGGTCATGGTCTACCCTGCCAGGGTTGCGGGAAAGTCCGAAAGGGATACCGGGACCTTGGCAACAGGCAATGAAGGAACACGGGTGGGAACTAGTTAGTAAAAGTCTGACACGCCTTTCCGCTCTGCCCAGAGCGGGAGAAGTCATTGAAGATTTCACACCCTTAAAAAAAAAAAGGTACTGGTCTAGCCCTATGCCAAATTTCAGTCGTTTTAGCGTGTAAGCGTAACAAATAAACAAACAAACTCACTTTCGCATTTATAATATTAGTTAGAATTGTATTTGTTCTATACTTTGATGTTATTCGTGGCGGCTTGTGTTTAGTTTAGGTTTCTGTAAGAGGTTGTGACACTCTCAGGCTAGGTAGAGCGACGATCTTCGCAGGGTTGCAGCTGGATGTTGACAAAAATCGATTTGATTTATGTTTTCCTTGAGAAAAGACGGTGTGTGCTTACGATAGGAGTGAAAACTTACGATTGGAGCCGAATATACGCGATTCAGCGCCACCGACTGACGGGAGCCGAATATATCCGATTTAAAGTCACCATAGACCCGAGCGTGACGGTTCAGAAGCCCTAGACAAAGTGACATTCCGTCAGCGATAACGATGATGGAAAAGGCAAAAATGTATAGGACTGACATAAGCTATCGAATAGCTCATGTCAATCCTGTTGAAAGTCGTTGTAGAAATACGAAACGCTTTCGAAGCGATTGTCACTTGTCTAGGCCCCCAGTTTCTTTCACTGTTCAGAGAAGTGCGTCAAAGAAGTTTTCACTTCAAAAGTCTTTGACAGTCGTATCGTCACCGCATCGCTTATAAAGGGTTAATCGAACGACGATTACAACTATAAATCTAACATGACAGTTATTGGGGATCGTGGTGAGTGGCCAGACTGGTGGCTTTGCATAATTTCTGTGATATCTGACGCCATGTGCGAGGCAAGTCGTTAGGGAAGATTAAATTGTAATAACTCATAACGCGATATTATTTTTATAAGATTTGAAGGATTATTTTATTTTAGAAGAATTGATGGATATTTTTTTGCAGTTCTATGTTCGCCAGACGCACGTGCGAGGTGTCAGAAGACGCGTCTCGTCGCGGGCTAGCGATCTATGGAGTTTTTGGAATTTATTTAGTGTAAAAATTTTGTGTTTTTGCCGAAAAACGTGTTTTTCGACTGAAAAATCTGAAATGGTTGTAGGATGGATCTTAAAATGTGGAAGACAAAACAATACCAGGTACTAACTAAGATTTAAATGATAAAGTCCCTTGGTTGGTGGATTACTTACTTTGCAAAATTAGATGAGAATGATGATATAATTAAATTATATTTATGTGAAAACTATGAATGGTTTAAAAAGGGGTTTTTTTATGAAAAATCAACTCTTCTTAAAAACGTACCTAATAAGTTTAAACAACTATTTAACACGATTGTGTTATATGTCAATTAAAACGAATGTACGTACCTAGATGAACTTCATTGATGAAAAAAACAACCGACTTCCAAAAAAAACACAAAAAAACTGAAAAATATCTTTAATTTCGGAAGTGAATGTCTTTGCTTTTCAATTTCCGTTTTTGGCCACCGACTTCCAAAATTAAAAGTTATTTTTCACTTTTTTTGTTTTTTTTGGAAGTCGGTTGTTTTTTTTTGGAAAAAGTTTTTTTTCCACTTTTTTGTTGTGGTACGTACCCCACACAAATTCTAATACCACTACCTGCTATGTAAATAACAGTGACTGTGTCAAATAAGATGTCGTCTACATAGACTAAGTGGGAAAAATACGTAATTATTGAAGCTAACTCAAAAACTACCCAAACAAAGTTAATACAATTTATATGCGACCACACGGGAAGCACCAGCTTTCAATTAAAAAAAGAATCATCAAAATCGGTTCACCCAATCGAAAGTTATGATGTAACAAACATAAAAAAAAAACAGACGAATTGATAACGTCTTCCTTTTTTTAAAGTCGTTTAAAAAAGTTTCATGAAACATAGGCAAAACTCGAGTAACTCGATACTTCGACCTATAAACCTAAAATCCTTTATTTTTTAGAAAATCAACAATCATTTTGACCTAACACGATTTGGTGTTATTTCTACAAATGCATCACATTTGTCAGTATTATTTTTACACTCAAATTGCACCCGCTCTGCACAAAGCTATTACATACCAAATTCAAACTCCCCACCATACTAAAAGCAACTCTAGCTTTACCCACATAGGGTCTTAAATCAGTAGCAGTCCATTGTTTTCTTGGCAAGCGCCCGGTTTGCTAAAACACTTGGACAACTGGCGCCATTGTCGCACCGTCAAATCAAAACACTCGTAAAGCGCGCGAAGCGGACCACTGGCCAATCAAAATAGAGGTAATTTGATTTTATACGCGGGCTGTTTTGAAAATCGAATGAAACGTGTGTTTAATTTTTGGTTTAAATATTCGAATGTTTTTAATAAAGGCATGTCTTTTTGAGGCCATACTTCTTTTATTATTATTTCAAGCAAATACGTTTACCTACATTATTTGTTTTTACTTTACTTTTACCTCCGGTTTATTTTATAGTACATGCAGTGTCCATCAATATAACATTAGTCCACAATATAATGAATGGAATCACATCTTTTGATTTAATTTCATCAAAATTGCATTAAAATGCAAATAATCCTCTAATCTCTAAATTAACAAAATTGCACAAAAAAAAACAAAGCTAAAAAACGCAAAAAAAAAGTGCCATAGCCACGCAGCCGTCACACGCCGCGCCGCCACACCCCGCCAATGAGTGCCAATCAGCGGATTGCATCAATTAATGTTCACGCGAACTTAGCAATTGCAATTTATAATGTTGGTATTATAAACTATAGTGCACTTACAGGGTAGTATTGTGTTTATGAGCTGGTTCATTATCGAACGCGACTGTGTGGTCAGGGCGAAAAGACTGGTCTTTTCTCCTTTGTTATTGAAAATAATTTAGGATTCAATTAAATTGGCTGGATAACTCCGCAGACGCAATGGGTCGATATCGACATCTGAACATGGCCAAAACAAACTGAAATTAATTTGATGTTTTTTTTTGTGGGGTAACCGACCGCTGTTATTGTAGTCACTTGAAATATCAGTTTATTATAATCTGTTTTTTTTTTGTACAATTTACAGACGTCTCTGGGTATCGTTATTTTAAACACGATAAAACATAACAAAACAATTTTTCTCAACTCATACTTACTTTAAGTAACAAAAACTAATGTTTTATAAACATCCACCCCAGTTTAGTTTACGAATTATAGAGATAGAGGGATGGGAACTCATTTCAAATTAAATTTATTGTTTAAATAATGACATCCTATCGATGCGCGGGTTACTGGCGTATGCATTACACCAGTTTGACTTGACCTGTGCTTCATTCCAACATGTTAAGTACGACAGCTCAAGTTAATTTGGCCTTTTTTTATAACGAGGGATCGTTTTAGTCAATGAAAGAGATCTCCATCAGGCTCCGTAGAGGGTTAGTAGTATTGAGTAACTAAGTTTGATTCCCACGTTGGGTAACCCCAGTTGGATAGTTCAAGATACCAAAAATAGAAAGCAAAAGAAAATTCACTACTTGATTACTTACTGATGTGTCATATGAAATGTAGGTGTGTAACAAAGCGCGCAAACAAAACACGTGTTATAAAGCGAACAGATTACGTGTGACCCCGGATTTTTTATTTGTCTGTCTGTGGTGTCTTGTTTATAAATTTTTAGTCGTAGTTGGGTTATAGTTTTTATTAATTAATTTTTTTTTCAATTCTTTTGGGGTTATAATATAATTATATATTTTTGAAATGTGCTCATTAGACCCTTTCATTTGATACCCAACATGGTACGAATAGACTTTTTTTTTTTAAGTTCCTGACTTTATGTCCTCTAGAGGGGGACATTTTTATTTAATGTGACGCCACAGAGCCTATAACCAGCGGACGATTAAGACGCTTGTGATGAGTGGTTTAGAAGATAGAAGGGAACAGATGAATTTACTTATATACATACATACATACTTACATACATACCGGTCAAAATCATAACCCTCCTTTTTTCTTTGCCGTAGTCGGGTAAATAATGTAAAAACGTGTCGTATGCAGTCTCGTGTAGGAGATATTTATAAAATAGACTGTCAGTTACTTAGGTACTTCTTTATAACGAGAGCGTTCAACATGGTCCAATTATTTCTATTTGAAATGAATCGACTATCATTGGTCCTTCCCAAATGAAAGGACCAATACTTGATTTTTACTTCACTAAAGATTTCCTTAATTTCCTCGTGTTCCAACATGTGCTCGTTATTTAACTGTGGTAGCAACAATTATACTAATCACCATGTTTGTTAATAAGTTGAAATGGATTTACGGCAGGAAGTATGGTGCGGGCGATAACGGCAACTTTTTATACCGACCGGCGTAATAACAATGAATACTTATTAGCCTCTCTGCTTTTAAATAATGAGTCAGTTTTTTACAGATATGTTTGGAAGGGTCTTTTGTGTGATAAAAATCGTAGCGCTGAAAACTGAATCTGGAAATGCCGTCGTTCGGTTTTTTAATGTCGTCTAGGATCGTTTACCAGCAGCGGAGGGTGCCATTGTCTTAAAACACTAGTATGCTGTCTCAAACTGATATTGCTTCATAGCTCTTATATTCTACCAAGCTCAAAGGTCAATAGTGTGCAAAAATTAGGCTACCAACCCCCTCTGACCTTTATATATCAACGTTATTCAAACCTCTCCTTGACCAACGCATCCCAACCTCCTGTAGTTAGATTCAACCCTACAAATTAGAATAAAGAACTAATCATTAATATGGCCGAAATCAGCCGACGAAATCTGTCGTCCCTTCGGGAGTACTTCGGGGGCGCTCGGGTCGTTTCGTGCGCAGCGGGGGCGCGGGACCTAATCGCGATAATGTGTTTATTGAATTACCGGCGCGGCGCGTGCGATGCCACGCGTCGACTCCTGCACATGCTAGATCAGTTAAGTGGTTACTCGTTATGAGTGATAGATTGAAGGTGTGGTTTGATTTCCTCTTTTTTGAGTTTAGAGGGTAGTCGTTTGAGCTTTGGTAATGGATTAGAAAATGTTTGTTGAGATTTTATTTAGGTTCAGTATTATATGTTAAACGTGGATGAAAAGAGTGTACTAGTGCCTACTGAATACTCAAAAGCGATAGCAAAGTTATTTATAGGTGACCGTATCTAAATGTGGTTTCATGGCTTTGCCAAATTGGAATTAGGTACCGCCATATTGGAAGTTTTTAAAAATTAAGGTTTCATTAATGAATTTATTTCACAATTTCCTGCTTCTTTCCAAAATTCCAAAGCTTAGAATGCGGAAAATGTCTAAAAACTTACTCTTATCAACAAAAACTTGCCAAATAAGGATTTTAGAAGCAACTGCATCCACGTGGCTCCAAAGAACATTATTTCTCTTTCAAACAAAACATAAGAAAATAAAAGTACAACGATACTGAGTGAAAACAATGCAGGTGTCGGATTACTGGCTACGAAACGTGGGGCAAAAGAGGGCTGAGGACATTAATTTAATTATCCACCTCTCTTGGGAGCGTCTAATATTATATAGGAGTGAGGCGACCTCCCGGCATACAAATTCAACTGTCATTTTTTCGCGTGAGAAAAAAATCTCGCAAAACTGATTTTTTTCTGTTGGCATCCCCTGTGAGATCAGGTTGCGTGTGGAAAAATATATAATACAAATCTGGATTTGTGATGTTTCTTTTTAGGGAATTGTCGTGGAGATAGAAGTTTGGAATGTTGCAGAATGTGGAAACGAATCATAATATACATAATATGATTCATATCAGATGGAGCTAAATCTTATGCTATATACGCAGTAGGTATGTTTTTAGAACAATCATGTTTTAAATATAACGGAGGTTAAACTTGAGACGATGCGTATCAAACCTAAGTAGATATTACTAACACATTCTCAAGAAAAATTGTAAATTGTGAATAATCTGATTACACAATAAAGTTTTTAATAATGATCATCAATGCAGATCGACTCAACAACGTTGTCCAATAAGGAGTCTATATTACCACCGCTTCAACCACTCAACTCCTCACACAATTCCATTTAATAAAACGTTTTAAGGTATTAAAAGAAAACGCCACTAAAATCGAAGCATTCTAAGATCCAGATCCTTAATTAAACTCAAAGCACGTAGCACTCCTTGATTCAGTCCCCCCGGGCAGCGACACCTACCCCCCACCCTCGGCTACCCCCCTTTCCTTATGGACCGCTTAGATTTCCTCCCCCCAGGTTGTGTGGATGGAATACTTGAAGTCCTGAATCTTGTACGAAGAATTGGTTTCGAGAGATTGGACAGTTAGTTTTATATCTGTTACTTTTTGTTTTGTTGGAGCGGTTGAAACGAGCTGTTTATAATAGCGGTACAAATTACGACAAAAAACCGGATTTGTGATTGAGTAATTTCTACCAATACTTATGTACCGTATTTAAATCTGAGAAATTCAATGTTATATGGAATTCTTTATAGATAAAACTTAGTTATCAATCAAATTATCGCTGAGACAAATGCTGAATGAATGAAAGGACTGGAATTTTATCAAGTTGCTTATCCGTAATCAGAGCGGATGGAACATTCCTTTTGTAAGTACAAAGTTATACTAGTTGCATGGTGCACATCGAATAATTGTAATTAAACAAAGTCAGAATGAAATAGAATCAGTAGATAAAAATGTCAACTCAGTCTCCAAAGCAGTCTTTATTAAAATCGTCTCTAATAAAAACAATTAGAACAATTATAAAGTCTTTACATCGAAGAAAAAATCAAGGGCGTTTTTCTCATTTGCATTTTTTTACAATATCAACTTGAAATTTGCTCCTTACAAATCCAATTACCTAGGAGAAAGCAAGCTCTTTGGACTCTGAAGATGTCTCTTTGCTATTTTTGAGTGTGAAAAGGCTTTAAAAAGTAATCAAAGGGGCTGTGAACAGAAAGTTAAGAACATTTGGCTCGGCTCAGACAATAATGAAGAGTTTTATGGTTTCTCATTTTGTTCTTTGAAATCTTTTTTTGAGAATCTTTCTCGTTTTAACTTTCTTTTTAATGTTACATTCGTGTCTTTCGAATTATTTTTTAATTTGTATGTTAATTGACTAAAACTTTATTATTGATACGGACGATGTACTTACTTACATTACTCAATTAATCAAATACTTTCTGATTAATAGAGTTAGTAACACTGATAATACGAAAATATGTTTACTTTTATCTAACCATTAAAAATATACCGCTCCTACATTCAGTTTCAAGCTTTACGTTTTAATTGCATTTTAAATGCTATCTCAAACCAAACTAATTTTCCAAATGCTTTTTAAATTCTTTACCACAAACCGAGGCAGGGGAAGTAATGTTGGCTAAAAAATAAAATAAAAGAGGCTGGAAAACAGCCACTGTGTAATTATTTCGAGAGCTAATGTGCCACTTGTTTATTCGCCGACTAATTAAGAGAAGGAAGAGTTTAAAAAAAAAACTTCAGTTCAGCCTTTGAGTGAATCAAACATTCATGAGATGGAGTGAGAGATGTCTACGTAATTGCGTTACACGTTTCCTTTTTTAATTTTTATTTTCTTAATCTCTGTTAATGGGAGGCCAATTTTATGATGAGAAAAGTTTTGATAAGTGTTTTAGAACATCAAGTGCTGCAGGGAGGTGTTCTTGGCCCGTCTTTTTTGCAGCTAAAACAGGCAGTTCATTTTTAGTTAATCGTGTATGATGTATAACTGATTATGGTATAAAGAACACAATTCTTGCATTTGTATAAGGAATCCTGAATACAACTACAACAGTCAGACTCAATGAATAATTTAACTTCCCAATTAATAGTCCCAACTAACTCGAAACTAGCAACTCCTAAATTGGAGCCAACTGCAGGTAAAGCCAAACTTCTGTGCCCAATTACACTCAAATTCAGTTCTTGAGGTGACAAATCGCGAAGCCGTCCTTGACGTTGACTAATCACCCATTTAATTTAGCTGGCGTAATTATAAATAAAATTTCAACGATAAATTTTGCTAGGGTACATTAATCAAGAAGTTGGGACACTGATTAAAATACCGTTCGTCCAACTATTTGCTAAGTTGATATCGTTAATAATTTACTCGTTGAGGGTAGGTTTAGGGTGAGATCAGGTGTGATGCGTGGTTTAATTTATTTGGTGCCGAGACTAGGAGCAGTTTGTTGGATAGAGGAGGGATTATAGCTATGTAAATGGAAGTTAGTGGAATTTTTGGGTATATGATAATTGGTTCAGGGAAATGTATAATGCTTTGGTTGATTCAGTTCAATGTGAGAAAATGTTCAATGACATGTCATGAAAATGTGAATGCTTCTGTTTTGTCACAATAAATACTCAATGTGGTACCTACAAGCGTTTTAAAGGACACTGGTATATTTCTTAAATAAGTTAGGAAATTGAAAATAATATTTGAAATTGGTTGGTTCCACACAACGAAACAAAAAAAACTGATCAAAATTTAAAATTTTCTCTAGGAAAATTCATGTGAAAATTTATTCATCACTATCTGCAGACCACCCTATAGCAGAAACATGTGCCCAATAACTAACCCAACCCTTCTGTTACATCCTTTTCGCACGTATTGTAAAATGTATTACTGTTTCACTCGCACCCACTGTCAAAGCAGTGAAAACGGCGAATCTATGCGTCTGAATCACGGGATATCGCACCCCCTACCCTTATCTTAAATGAACTGGGGAGAACAGTAGGTACTGGTGAAGGAAGGAACGTCTTTTTAACTGTAAGGGATGTTTTTCACTATGTAGGTGTGTATGTGAGAGTAGTACCTATGTGTAGTTTATGTGGGGTATACAGAGAACAATCGTGTAGGTGCAGATAGAGTTAGCGAAACAACATTGAACATAATGATTGGTAAATGTTTCGTAAGTATTGCTTATAGATAACCAAATGATACAAATAAACCTACAGAATTTGTTCTAGCACTACTTATACACAGTTTACTCATGAAAACAGTAGAGCAATAAGCTCCGTAAAACTGGTATTAGATTAAATAGCATGAATTACCCAGTGCTGAGTGAACCCCGCTGTTAGACAAATTGCTTTATAATAGATCAGCAGTAGTGATAGACAATGAGGGCAAACTGATCATCGTTTCCGATAACTGTTCAAGTACTTTGCTTATTGACGACGTTATTTATTGTTTGACACCTAATAAACATAAAAGGCGTAAAAATAGAAAGAAGAACAAGTGAAGAAGAGTCGAATCAGAACTCCAATCCATTGCAAGTCTAAAAATAAATTCATATTTCTGAAGTTTCCAGTCATCCTACATTTCAAACGTCTCATAGGAACTTAAACCGAAAATTACAAGACAATAATTCACCGCGGCACTTCCCGAGTCCATTTACTTATCCAACATAATTCAGGGAGTTATGCTGTCAAAACATCTTAAGCAACCCTCCACACAATTAATGTAAGATGAGTTTCTGTTGTTTTATAATAATCGCGTAATGTCGCGGTTACATTATGGAGCGATTGGGTTACAGCTACATAGGGACGGGAAGGATGGGGCGCGGATCGGAGGTTTCATTTTAAATACGGAATAATATCAAAGAATATAAATAAAGGGTTTTGGAGAATGATGACGTGACGTAGAATAAGTTGGATTGGTAAAGAGTGTAAACGGTGAAGATATTATTATTTATTATTTTATACGTTAATTATATTATATAATATTAACATGATTTTATTATAATTTGTAGCGGCATCTACACCATTCAAAACGCTTATAGAAACCACCTATATAATTATGCTTTTTAAGTTAATATTATTTTATTCATAGAAAATGTATGTGGTTTTAGAAAATGATGACATGATGTACGAGTGGAAGTGGTTTGATTGCTTATTAGATAGAATGTAAACGGTGAAGACTACGGATAATGATTTTCTTCTAATTTGGGCCTAGAAGACACCTCTATAAGCCTGAGCTGTTTAACTTAATATTCTTTTAATAAGGTCGAATTCGACCAAACTTTTATACCTAGTGTAAGTCTATTAGCGCGAGTAAATATTAAATTTTTGACAGATTTTCTATATAAAAACTGTCAGACGTCAATTTTATTCCCCGAATAAAAGTTATCTGGCTTTGATTAAATCGGCCCTAAGGATAGAAAATCTTTTAACGAATAATGAAATATGTTTTTTGAAAGACCACTATATTCTTTTCTTTTGAATCAAACTCATGAATGTAAGTTACACGGGCCTAAATAAACACCACTGAATTTCACAGAACTCAGTTCTGATGTTATTGATTTGCTCGCTGAACTTCACGGCCCTAGTTCTTAACCCTTTCATGAATGTAAGATGTTACGGTCTACAACACTATACGTTGGCGTCTCGCTAACACTTAAGTCCGTGGATAAGATTCGCTGGGACTTTGTGGTACCTAAGTGCCATTGCGATTTCATTTGACCGTTCTCACTTCCACAACAGACTTGATTGTGTGTTAACAATAGTGTTCCGGACCCGCATTAAATATTAAAAGTGCGGTGGGAAAAGGTTGTGTCTAAAGGTCTGTTGTGTCCAAATATGATGAAAGCGAGACTATAGTACATTACTGTTGCGGCCAGCAATAAGGGGATTGATGGACGATCGTGAAAATACGTGAGTCCATCAATTCCTGATTGCGGCCAAGGCTTGTATAGTACTTTTCTCAAATAATGCGCGGAAATTCAAAAAGAGAAAATAAATAAAAATTCTAGAATCCATGACAAACAACTCTAATTTTTCATGCGCCACTCCGTTCATTTGTTTCTTTTTTTTTACTATTAACAGTTATATTCGCAAGCCAAATCGAAATTTAAATATAATCTTTGATATGTTTCCCCCTTTGGCTGCCATGTGTTGAAGTAAAAAGTTTGTTCCATTTTTAAACAACACGACAGATATGAGTTGTCATAGTAATTTATTTGGCCGCTAAACACGCCAGATATGGATTTTCATAGTGACTGCTGGCCGCATCGTCACTTGTTTTTGACCAGTACAGCAATTTCGATTTATCTCGAAAAAGGTTGTCAAAATAATGCTCGAATTTCCAAGCATGTTTGAGAATAAAAAAATGTGGTTGTTGGCCTTATGTACCTACTTAATCGTTGTCAAAACGATTTTGTGTTAATTGAAACTTATGAAAGTGTCAATTTTGAAATGGTTTGAACAGTTTGCCACCGACTTCCGAAATTAAAGTTATTTTTCACTTTTTTTGGTGTTTAATTTGGAAGTCGGTTGTTTTTTTATTGTAAAAAGTTTGTTAGATTTGCATGGAACTTCCTTTTTACACTGCCTAAAATGATTTTTATTTTAATTAACCGTTACACAAATACCCCTTATCCTTCAGCGTGTCAATGGCGATCACGGATCGCGATGTCAAAAAATGCTCAACTGTCACGAGCGATCCGGAATCGCTCCTCGGACTTGACGTTTATTTCTATGATAAGTTATTTTTAACAAATTATGCAGGAATGAACGAGAAAGACATATAATATCGCATATTCTACATCCGACAGTAATTCGAACCGGAATGTTGAGGGATTATGGTATCGTCTCATTAGTAAGATATTTCATAAAATAAAAATACTTATAGTCAAGCACTCACCAGTATGTATGTAAGTATGCTTCTTCATATCCGACTTCTGGTGAAATCTTTTACCGCAGTACTGGCAAGGATAAGGTCTGGTGTCAGAGTGGATCAGAAGATGGGTGGACAACGTGCTGGATCGCTTGAAGGTCTTCCCGCATTGCTTGCATTCGAAGACCTTCTCCACGCTGTGCACAGCCCTGGTGGAGAGGGAGAAAATGTTATATTTGGAAGACAGAACTGAATTATCTATTAAAAAAGATATTGGAGCCTAAGAACTGGTGTTACCACCTAGATTATGACTTAAACTACTGTTATTTATGGTTATGGTTCTCGGTATATCTTTATGGTCCAAAACGTAAATTGAGTTCAACTGTACCAAACTAGAGTTTTAGTTATTTTGTCATCTTTTCGACATACATTTTTGATACTCACCTATGCTGACTCAAACTAATTTCATGTCCAAAGGTCTTGCTGCAGAGCTCACAGGCAAAGGGCCGCTTCCCATTATGAGACCGCCGAGCATGCACCTCCAAGCCATGAGGGGTGCTGAACATCTTCTCGCATTTGACGCAAGAGTACACATCTCCTAACGGCAAAGGCCTGGATAAAGGACCAGGAGCTCCAAGGACCGCTGCACGAAGTCGCAACAACTCTGGGCCAGCTGCTTGAACAGCATGAAGGTATAGATTGCTGTACCCTCCCCAACCAGGAAGACCAAGGCTTCCAGCATCTCTCAGAAACTCCGCAAAAGGTAGCGGAGGGTATAGGAATGGTCTTTGTGGCTGTACTCTTGGGGCGTCAGGCCGTAGCAACGCGCTGACGGAGAAAGCTTCCGATCTTTTCGGTGGAGGGGACGTGTCTGGGGGTCTTCTTGGAGAAGATGGAGGGGAGTCAACTTCGAGCTCAGGGGAACTGGAGCGAACTGATCGAGGGGATTGGGGTGATGGCGCCCAGCAGGGACTGCCGCAACGAGAAGCTGGTGATATGCCCTCAGGTCGGGTCTCATTGTGGTGGTGTTCCTCTTCTTCATCTTCTGTTCTATCCGTTCTCTCGCTGACTAAGCGGTTGATGCCGAATTTGATTTCTTCTGTGAAAAGAAATTTAATTTTAGTTGTCTAGACAATTTGACATTATTCGTATGTACTCGATTGTCCTCTAAAACGTCACGATGAGGAGTTTTGTTTGCATTATTTAAAATTAAGCCATTTCCTTTGTAATCATTCATCTTTTGTTCCCAATAAAAGCGGTCATCATCGAAGCTGATGCAAATAATGCATCTAACCCTACAATTGTTTGGGTCATAAAGACCCCACTGCGCAGGTGCCACACTTGTCGCTCCGAACGAAATGGGCCGTATCATGTCGCTGGAGCAAATTGACTTTCATCTGTTCAACCCTCGAAGCCCAACCCCCGTAATTAACACGTCGGGTCGTTTCGACCCCCAATCTTTTTTTACAATTCACTAATCCGCGGGCGCGACTAAACGTAACTATTGCTGTTCAGTTTTGTTGAGCTTTGTTGGTATTGTTCAATGTTTGATTAAGGATTGGAGTGTGAATAGAAATTATGTTATTTGATGGTGTTTAAGCGGGTGCCAGAAAGATGTTGGGTTTGTAACTGTGTTTGTTTGGTGAACGGGCTTATTGGTCAAAATGCACATTGTGAGTTCATTCTTGGTATATTATTACCTATTGTCATTAAACGAAATATTTCTATATCTACAATTGGCAGATCCAGGTCAGTTTTTACCCGACTACGGCGAAGGAAAAAGGAGGGTTATGATTTTGACCGGTATGTATGTATGTATGTTCATGTGTTCCCTCATATCTTCTAAACTACTCATCACAATTGGACAAATGAGGTATCGTTGGAAACGTCTTGATTGTCCGCTGGTTTATCTGTCTCTGATGTCTTGCTTATACCTTTTTATTAGTTGACTTTTTTGTTGTAGTTGGATTTTATTAACGTGGAAATAAATGGGATTTGCTAGTATACCTGAAAAATATACACATTGTACTATTAATATGTTTCAATAATAATATCTCCCATGGCTGACGCAAATGACAATAAAAAATAAACACATGACAAAATAGCTACACGTGTCCAAGAAAATCTAAAACAAGATTACACGCGATGTCCCACAGAATAAACTTCATACATCATCAAGTAACCATCAACACCTCGTGCTGTCCAAAACAAACATCCATCTCGAGGCGAGACAAGCTCCACTAATGAAGAGCGACCCCCATCTGAAACGCAGCAGCTGTCGGCATTTGGAGCGGAACCAATCGGGGGACTTCGGCAAAATTCGGCAGTGACTTCGTCATCGGCCTTCCCTTACGAATATTTCACGCTCGGGCCTCTTTTAACAATGCCCAGCGTTTAAGGGTTGCTGCTACACTTGTTTGTTTGTTCCCTACCGACACGGCTTTATCACCCTATAGTATTTATTACATATTAATGGTTATTTAGATTCATTGTTACGCCCCGACAGTATGCTCGAATTTATGGCAGTGCCAAATATTGAATGGACCCCTCAATGAATGTAAAGAAAGGCGGTCTATTGTAGGATCGTAATATAATTTCGGGTTTTGATTTATAATTTTAGCAATGTGTACGGCGATTCGCATTTATTTTTGACCTTTGAAGTCAATAGCAGAAGATTCTTACGTTTCAGATGTGGCAAAAAACGGGGCAGTGAAAACTAAGTAACTAACATTCATTCATTTCTTCAAGCGTTCGGTGACGATGACGCGAGTTCCGAGGTTTTTTTTTTACCCAACAAGCGTTCGGTGACGGAGACGCGAGTTCCATGATTTTTGTTCACCCAAAAAGTGCTCAAAGCGCCTAAAGAAGTTTACACTTCAAAAAGCTTTAACCCTAAAATTCACCAGTAACAAAATGTACTCATATTGATGTTAACCAAAAAAAGCGACGTAACTCAAACATCGAATACCATAAAACAGTACAAGTCAAACAAGGTCTCATATTAGCCTTATTTTCGCGTTAACCTGCCAGACGTAAGACAAACACAGAAACACTATCAACTGCAATCGAATTATGGCATTTTTAGCCGCAAATTGGATTACAAGCTGTCTGTCTGCATTTTTTCTATCCAAACAGAGCATTAGCGTCATTAATGTCGGACTATTTGCAGGCTTAATGCAATTTTAATTATAAAAGGCGAGGCTCGCCGCAAATTGCAAGCGATGCATTCAGATTGTTATTTTTCTGAGAGCTTTTAACAAATTAAAAATATGTATTGCGTATGTGTGCGGACGATTTATTGTTAGCGTTATTTTTTTGTAAAATGTTAATGCGTGATCGCGGATATGTCGCTTAGCTAGTGAAAAATGGATAGTGGTATACAAAGGTAAATGAATGCACTTATGTAGGTAATTATAATGGACACTGCACACACCATGCAGTGGTTCTGTATCTATGGGCATGACACAAATAAAACACATTTCAAAGAATTTTACTCTTCACGGTAAGTTTGATTTATTACAAAACTTTCTGCATGTCTTACCTGCCTTTTTTAAAAGGCTTTGCTTTTTGGAACACTTTGGAAAACGAGTGTTTAAAATTAATTACTAATAAAACCGGCCAAGTGTGAGCCGGACTCGCGCACGAAGGGTTCCGTACCATTATCTATAAAAACGGCAAAAAGAACATGTTTGTTGTAGGAGAGCCCCCTTAAATATTTATTTTATTCTGTTTTCTGGTATTTTTTGTTATAGCGGCAACAGAAATATACATCATCTGTGAAAATTTCAACTGTCTAACTATCACGGTTCATGAGATACAGCCTGGTAACAGACGGACAGACAGACAGACAGACAGATGGACAGTGGAGTCTTGGTAATAAGGTCCTGTTTTACCCTTTGGGTAAGTAACCCTAAAAAAAAGCAGCAAGTTAGATTAAACTTCATAAGTCAGATGTACCTATGTCATCTTTATTGATTTCTTTCAATAAGTCACACATATCAACACCTACACGGAACAATAATTTAAAATATTATGCTAAATCATGACAATAATCCTTGTCGAACAACGATTAGGTATAATTAATCTATATTACAGTACCTATCTATTTTGTGATACAGATATTATGTCATCGAAAATGACATATTTCGGAAAAACCTCAATAATGATCTTTTTTTTTTCCTAAAAATTAATTTTCTTTACCTCATTCTCTTTTTTGAAACCATGTATTCTACTTTGTATCTCCTTAAACATGACAAAATGGATCTTATTGAAATAGTAACAAGATCGTTTTTCGATTGCGTCGTCATTTTTAGCTACCTATGTCCAAGTAAAAAAAGTTTTCTCTAAACTTTTTAGGTCGGTCAGCAATTCAGGTACCATAAAATTTAATATTATCAGCATCGCATTATTACCTCTTAAAACACAAGTGAATTAAATACCAATTCATACCGTAATATAGGTTTATTATGGGTTTATAAAATAAAATGCAAAGTCACGGCTCAATCGTTAATCAAGATTTGTATAAATGAAACTAAATCATACGGGGACCGTGTCGGATATTACAAATTTTAATATACTATGGGTCTTTTTGACCCCAGTGCGAATTAAAAGTGTTAAATGTGTAATCACTTTTATTTAAAGGTTTTCCAGCTTTGGTCATCTTGCACTTAAGAGTACTCGTAACATTGAAAAAACCGAACAGTCGAGAGGTGTCCTTCATGGGAACTTCACGGTTTAAACGAAGTTTCTTTCACTTTTGTTACGTAGATGCAGTGCAGGTAGTACAAATGTATCTGGGAGTGGCGCGAGGAGGTGAAGCGCCGGGGTGTAACTCCGCTGCCGCGAGAAATCGCGGCACAGCGGACAGAGCTCCGGCAAGATCTCATGGCGGCATGGAGAGTGCGATTGTCGCAACCCAGTGCTGGGCACGCCACAATAGCGGCGATAAGTCCCCTCTTTGAGGAGTGGCTAGAGAGGCGCCACGGCGTCCTCACCTTCCGCCTGACACAGGTCCTCACCGGACATGGCAGCTTCGGGAGGTACCTGTGTAGGATTAGGCGGGAGGAAACGCCCGGGTGTCACCACTGTGTGGATCGCCCGGAGGACACGGTGGAGCATACGGTTGAGGTGTGCCCTGCTTGGGCGGAGCACCGCCGTGTCCTCGCGGAGGCGATTGGCGGCAGTGACCTCTCGCGTCCGGCCCTGGTTCAGGCCATGGTACGGAGCGAGAGGGCATGGGAAGCCGTAACCTCCTTCTGCGAAGCAGTAATGCTCGCGAAGGAGGAGGCGGAACGCGTGAGGGAAAGGCAAAGTTTGCGCCCTCACGCCCCTAACCGCCGCCGTTGGAGACGCCCTGGGCGTCGGGAATCCCAGGCGGATTCCCGGCCACCATAGGCGCGGGCTTGCGGACGGCGAGCAACGGGCAGCTCGCCGTCCGATAAGGACCAGGCCCGGGTCGATGGCGCGTCGTGTTCCACGCGCGCCTCAAAGAGATGTCAGCAAAATTGACGGGGTCCAATAGGACCGATGCCTGCCAGGGTTGCGGG
This sequence comes from Lithophane leautieri, assembly GCA_949152455.1. NCBI lineage: Eukaryota > Metazoa > Arthropoda > Insecta > Lepidoptera > Noctuidae > Lithophane > Lithophane leautieri. The sequence goes on along the minus strand of OX424462.1, from coordinate 4,114,731 downwards.
AAAGTCCGAAAGGGATACCGGGACCTTGGCAACAGGCAAATGAAGGAACACGGGTGGGTTTTAGTCAGTAAAAGTCTGACACGCCCTTCCGCTCCGCCCAGAGCGGGAGAAGTCATTGGATGATTTCCCAACCTCAAAAAAAAAAAAAAAAGAAAGGTAGTACACATGTAGTGACGGTCAAAATATTACACATTTTCATCATCATCATTCTCATTCGCCACATGTAATTATGTAATTCATTTATACTTTTGTATAAATGAATTATATAATATAATAATAAATAATAACGATATGTGACGTTATTGTAAAACATTTTTAAAAGAGTAACGGTGGAGTTTCTTGCCCATTCTTCTCCATACGAAAACTACCTTTTGGAAGGGGCAGCTAGAATCAGTTCTATTTCTTTGTTTTTGACGTTCAAAAGTGCCTTTCATGAGCCTATTTGAAATAAATTATTTGACTTTGCCAAGTGTGAAAAACGAAAGGAACTTCGTTCGAACAACTAAGAAGAGCTATCAGCAGGAATCGATTGTTTGCTTCTGATAACAAATAAGCTTTAGAAGCAACCTGCAAAGGCAATCCAAAAATAACATGTTATGAACTGTTCAATTTTAATACCAAAAACCGGCCAAGTACGAGTCAGACTCGCGCGCGAAGGGTTCCGTACTATTATTTTAATTTAATTATTTATTTTTAAAGTGAATATATAACTAAATATTCTGTGAATATTTTAAGCGTCTACCTGTTGCCGTTATCAATATCGAGCAAAAAAAAACACGTTTGTTGTATGGGTTCCCCCTTAAATATTTATTTTATTCTGTTTTTTAGTATTTGTTGTTATAGCGGCAACAGAAATACATCATCAGTGAAAATTTCAACTGTTTAGCTATCACGGTTCATGAGATACAGCCTGGTGACCAGACGGACAGACAGACAGACAGCGGAGCCTTAGTAATAGGGTTGCATTTTACCCTTTGGGTACGGAACCTTAAAAACCAACTGCTTGTTTTAAAAAGTTTCTTTATAAATAAGTACCTTTATTTTTTTATAACAGTATTTTTTCTCATGTAAAATACTGGTATTCAGCTGTATCCGGTTAGACTGGAAGCCGACCCCAACATAGTTGGGAAAAGGCTAGGCAGATAGATATTTTTTCTTATGGATACCATTTTCTATATTATTCTATGGGTTATCACGTTATCAGAAGAAAAAGTATGGTTTTATTCATGTGAATTTCACCTTGATGATAGGTGTCATATTAATAAAATAACATAATGTAGCTACTTAATACTGGTTTATCACAATTAGTCAAAAAACAGATTAATACCTTGTATAATTTATCTTTACCTAAAACATGTTTGATAACGGCGCGGCGCTGTGATCAAATGTTATGATAATATTATTTACTATTTACTGATAGTCAAAGATTTTAGTTTATCAATAAGTTAAATAGTTATGCAATGTGATTATGAATCAGTCAACATCTGTTGACCGAAGCCATATCATGATAATATAAAAAATATGGTAAATATTATTGAATCAATATTTTAATTTGAATATTTTCATACGTTTAAGCTTAGACCTGAACGTTGACTCTAAGGACCAATCAATTTTAGGTTCTCTGTGGCAAAAGGACCAAGAAATTATCTTATAAAGCATAGTAAAACCAATTATATATTTTTTTTGTGTAAATTAAGTGAAACAGTTTCAGACAATAGCTGCTACTGAGACGCATCCTCCTATTTTATTTTTAATTTAAGTTTTTTTTCATTATTTGTTAATTTTGTTCGTTTTAAATGCTCCTTTTATTTCCTGTGCGTATGTCCCAAACAAAATATATTTCTTTCTTTTTTTAGGGTTCCGTAGTCAACAAGGAAACCTTATACTAGTTTAGCCATGTCCGTCTGTCTATGTCTGTCTGTCCGCGGCTTAGCTTAGAGACTGTTGGTACTAGAAAGCTGTAATTTGTTATGTTAGAAAATATGCCGCCAAAGTGGTAAAAAAAAACGTAAAAAATATTTCTTCTCTTATTTAAGTGTGTCCTAGCTAAATAGTTGGTTGGGAAAAAATTCACGGCAATTGAGAGTTGTTATACAACGACACACCACATACAACTACATATAACGAAATTAAAAGGAAAACTATCACCGCTGCGTAGGCTCCACAAGTTACCGAGTAATAACCGACCAACTAAAATTTGCAGTTGCAAAAACAAGTTTTTCAACTACAATGTTAAGTTTGTTGGATAAATTCATCCCAACTGCGGAACCCTTCATTGTGCGTGGTTCGACATGCACTTAGCCGGTTTATTTCCTAATGATTACGACTGTTCTGTTATAACAACTGTCAATTCTCAAAAAACTGGCAATTTTTAAACAATTTGGAGTTCTGATAGTCATGCTGATCAGCGACCATTCGATCGTGGCTATAATCATTTTCATAATTTCAAGATAAAGTAAAACCTCTGTTGTACGTGACCGTACATATATGAATGTATTAAATCTGTCACAATTAGGTAAATATGCATAAATCAAATGTTATCATTCACTTGTAATACCTTTTATCAATCGTAATAATATGATTTTAATACCCTTTATCAGCTAAGATTAGCAAAATCAACGATTATAAATAACGTACCACTGTCATAATGATTTCTTTTATTTGACTCACTCATACTGCAGTAAATACTACTGACCGTGCGTTTGCACTGGCGAAATACTTACGACAAAACATGTTGAAATCTCTATTTTCTGTCAATGTTCCATACAATTTTTGACAGGAACTAGAGATTTCAACATGTTTTGTTGTGAATGTTTCGCCAGTGCAAACGCACGGTTACATACAATACTTTGTTCTGATTGGTACACATGAATACATAATATTATATTTATTTCATTTATTTCTGTAGAGGTATCCGGCTCATTAAACATTATAAATGGATTGAGAATTGATATTTTTAGGGTTCCGTACCCTAAGGGTCAAACGGGACCCTATTACTAAGACTCCGCTGTCTGTCTGTCTGTCTGCCACCAGCCTGGATACTAAGACAGTTGAAATGTTCACAGATGATGTATTTCTGTTGCCGCTATAACAACAAATACTAAAAAACAGAATAAAATAAATATTTAAGGGGGCTCCCATACAAAAAACGTGATTTTTTTGCCGTTTTTATAGATAATGGTACGGAACCCTGCGTGCTCGAGTCCGACTCGCACTTGGCCGGTTTTATTTAGGATGCGTACGACCAAAGTTGTGCACGAAATTTTACACGATTAAATTTTAGTCGTTTTATCCTCTTTAGGGGTTATGGTTCTGCCTCAAATAGATGTCAGCACAATTGGCGGGGTCCGCTAGGACCGATGCCTGCCAGGGTTGCCGGAAAGTCCGAAAGGGATACTGGGACCTTGGCAACAGGCAACTGAAGGAACACGAGTGGGTTTTAGTCAGTAAAAGTCTGACACGTTCCGCTCCGCCCAGAGCGGGAGAAGTCATTGGATGATTTCCCACAATCAAAAAAAAAAAAGGGGGTTTTGGTTCTAATCATTATGTACAACTTTCACTATGGGATCCCGTTCCCTACATTTTGACGAGCTATGCGAACTTATATGTAAGGAACAGCAGATTTTTTTTTTCGCGATTTCAGGTTTCGGCCCTTAGTTTAAGTTGTTCATAATGACGAGTACAATCAGTCATCATCATCGCCAAACGTGGACTTTTTAATGATTGTTCTAATTAACGGTAATCCGGGGTTGTGTCAATATCACCACAGAAGTGCTGCTGACTGTTTGGCGTAGACAGCACGAATCATTGCGCAAGACCAACCTAGTGCAACAAAAAGATAAGGCATTTTTTTTTTTTTTTGCTGGGAAATCTTCACATCAATCAGATGACACACCCTCCCGCTCCGGGGGAGCGGCAGGGTGTGTCAGACTTTTACTGACTAAAACCCACCCGTGTTCCTTCAGCTGCCTATTGCCAAGGGTCCCGGTATCCCTTTCAGACTTTCCCGCAACCCTGGCAGAAAAAAAAGATAAGGCTGGTCTTGCGCAATGATTCGTGCTGTCCTGTACTTACTCCCTCGTTGGGCTAGTGGTTGCAAGCACTACTGCTGAGCATAAGGTCCTGGGTTCGATTCCATGGTCGGGCAAAGTGTTATTGGGTTTTTCTATCTGGAATTTCCTAGTAGCAGCCCGGAGTCTGGATTTATGCCCAGTTGATGACAATAAGCTCGCCCCCTATTACATGGGACTTGAATAGTATATCTGGTGAAATGTGGGTGTACCATAGGTAGATACACTTCTGCCCAACCTTCGGGAAAACAAGGCGTGATGTTATGTTAATCTGTACAAGTGTACATTTACAGAATGACGTAAGTCTGTCGTTAGTAATACCTACAGGAGTGCCAGAAGAAACGGCGTAATTTCAGGATAATCCAGTTAAAGTTAATTTACCTGATTTGAAAACGAGCGAATGTTTTTCAGGAATTGAAACGCAAGACCTTGATGATTTGATTTGGGATTGGATTTTGGGATGATAAAGGCTAAGGTTTTTAAGAATTTTAGTGTGGCGGTATCTACATCGCCACATGCGAACTACGCATCAAAGACCTGACGTCACGCAAAAATCCTGACGTCACATAAATCCTGCAATCGCGCAATTAAAGTTTACCGTGCAATGGACATACATACAAGAACCCGAGATCAATCGTTGGGCAGTTGCCCGCCAGATAACACCCTTCTGGTCGGAGGATTCTCCGTTTTCTATGGTGGATGAGTGCACTTTACACCCTGTTCCTCATACCCCTAAACTAGTTTATTTGTTTCATATATTAGATAATATATGATAAGTTAATAATATTATTTATTATTTTGTTATATATAAATCCTGTAGGTACTTTTAAATAACCTCCTTTTTGTTAAGTCGGTAAATGAGCAATATTTGTATATTATGTATATATAATTTGTTGAGATTATTATTTGTTTGAGGAGCTCTTGGCTAAGTAATAACAGCCGCATTGGTCGGTTCATCAGATTAAGCTACGCTTGCCGGGGTTGGTCCGTGGATGGGTGATCATCTTTACATATCGAGACTCCTCCGCACCTCGGTAAGCACGTTAAAGCGTTGGTCCCAGCTGTCATTTTGTGGATCTTTGACAGTCATTACGGGTCGTCAGAAGCCCGAAAGTCTGACAACCAGTCTTGCCAAGGGGTATCGTATTACCCAGTTACTGGGTTGTGGAGGTCAGATAGGCAGTCGCTCCATGTAAAATACTGGTATTCAGCTGCATCCGGTTGGACTGGAAGCCGACCCCAACATGGTTGGGAAAAGGCTAGGCAGATGATGTATATATTATTTGTAATCACGTTCTCGAAAACGATGTAAGGATTTCGATGAAAGTTGCATTACAGGGATTTACAGGGGCGAAAAATCGATCGAGCTGGGGTTCATATCTGGGAAAATTCGTTTTTTCGTGGCAAGAACCTTCTCACAAACTCATTTCTGTATTAGGTTTATTACTTACGTACCTATAAACCATTAATAACTTGTTTCTTTCATGATATATAATTGTATAAGTGTAAATTGGATTCTCAATCTCAACATATAAGAAGTCAACAAACAAAAAAAAAACCGGCCAAGTGCTAGTCGGACTCGCGTACGAAGAGTTCCGTACCATTATCTATAAAAACGGCAAAAAAATTCACGTTTGTTGTAGGGGAGCCCCCTTAAATATTTATTTTATTCTTTTTTTTAGTATTTGTTGTTATAGCGGCAACAGAAATACATCATCTGTGAAAATTTCAACTGTCTTACTATCAGGGTTAATGAGATACAGCCTGGTGACAGACGGACAGACAGACAGACAGACAGACGGATGGACAGCGGAGTCTTAGTAATAGGGTTCCATAGGGTCCCTTTGGGTACGGAACCTTAAAAACACGTATTGTGTCCTACAATAAAACTAAGTAGAAATAACCCATTAATACAAAAAAAAAATCATTACGTATAGCTATCGCTAAACCTCGGGTGTAATCTCATAGGATTTGTAGTTGTAATCCATTTCGGTGTGGATTACTAATCAAAGTTATTACCCGAAGGTCTACGATTGATTACGGCGAGTTATTCCACTACTTATAGTTACCTCCCTAGGTGTAGTGGCATAACTCGAATTTTTGAGAATTTAAGGTCTGCGCATTGACTGATTATGTTTCAATTTGTGTGTGAAATAGCTGTAATATACAATGTGGAGATGACAATTCGATAATAAATGAAAACAATGAAGTCATACGAGTATTTTGAAACTATCAAATACCTAAATCCTAACATCGAAATTGAAAACATGGCTGTTTCAAACAAATTAATTATTAGTGATGGGCCGACTATGGATTCTGGAAATCTTTGACTATAGCTATAGTGACTTTACTATTGAATGAAAATATTTATTATTGTTTTTTATTTTATTTGTATGTTTGTATGCACTGCACTGGGAACGTCATTAGATGTACAATTTAATTTATTGTCGTATTGTCGTTGTGACCTTCTATATAGAAGTGAAGTGTTATTTTTATGTTTAAACTAGCTGCGCCCCGCGGTTTCACCCGCGTAAGTCTCGATCCCGTGGGAATATCGGGATAAAAAGTATTCTATATGTTAATCCAGGTTATAAACTATCTGTTTGCCAAATTTCATCCAAATCCATTCAGCCTTTTTTGCGTTATTGAGTAACAAACATCCAAACACACAAACTTTCACATTTATAATATTAGTAGGATAGTAGGATAAGTATTTGAAAAGACTTTATGTCTAGAATTACAGGTATTATGGTATATGTTATTCTGATGAAAAGGTGAAGACTCCCGTAGACAAGTGCGACGCGACTCCAGTAGAACAATATCCATGAAGTTTTTATAGAAATTGTGACACCAGAGTCGCGTCGCGTCTGTCCGCGCGACGCGGAAGCAGCTTCTGTAAACGCTAAACTTTTACATAAGTACTTAATTTGCGCAATGAGAGGTATGAGAATCACTCACGTTTCTCTAAAACCAATCCAGTTTGACATGTACCACTGTTAAATCGGCGGGCGATATATTATCCTACCTATTGATTTTGTTATCAAGCCATTTATCTTTACGGCTCTGTTTTTACAAAGAAATATCTTTCAACCTTCAAAGTGCTGCTTATTTTGTCAATGTCAGTAATTCGGAGCTTGGTAATTGATTGTCCATGGGCAAATCACGTAGATAACATTATCAGAGTTCTTCTAGTCGTGGCCTGATGATGAATGAAAGCCGGCTTGTCGCCTTGTCAGTTTGAGTGTAAACGTCATAACGTCAGAAGGACTGGTTGCTACGTCACCTATCAATGGTATTAACAATGTCACTTTATACTCTACGATAAAAATGATAAATCTGGGCCCTGTTTATTAAAATTTACAAGTTTACACGATCACAAGTTACCTAGAATGTTAATTTTCGTTAAATTCATAGCTCATCCCCATATTCATAATCAGAATTAATGTTCCCACTGCTGGGACACGGGCATCAGGTCATCTCTCTCTTTTGACCACATTTTTATAAAGAAAATCGAATTTAAACATTTATTGCGGTACTAAGCACGACACTTGTAAACTTGTAAGACGAAATAGAGAGACGCCGGACACTCAGGATTTGTTATGATTTTCTACAAGTTGTAACTTACAATAATTTTTTTGATAAACAAAATCACGAACAAAATTTTCAAAATATAAGTACTTGTTAACTAAATAATGACATTTGGTAATACAAGGCTTGTGAGTTTTGATAAACAGGGCACTGGTCTTTCGGTACCATCTGAGAAATGTGATATCACGATGGGGATTATGGTGGTCACACCTAGAGGTTTGGAGAGATATCGTGGATACGTCACGTTTTTGCAGCTGATAAAAGTTATCAGAGAAATATCCCGATTTTCAATTCGAAAATAAGAAAAATACCATGTCATTTTAACTAAGTTTAGTTGGTTTTTCCACATCAGAAAAATATTCAATCAATAATGCAACATTATTATTTTAAGCTGATAAAAATCCATTGATCCTCTCTGACGTTTTGATGTTTGGTATTCGAGTTAATGGAAAACATACAAACATGAAAACGTCATTGGCTGTTTAGAATCACGTTACTGAACTACCTAAATTAATTTTATATAGTGCGTACGCACTTGAATCTTTTAAGTTATAATGACAAGGATTTTATTTGATCGTACCAGTAAAGAGGCTTTTTATAAAGTAGGACATTAATCTTCAGATATTACAAGAAAAATAAAAGGACCTTCATCATCTGCCTAGCCTTTTCCCAACTATGTTGGGAAGGACCAATGTTTTTTTTTTTATTAAGACGCTTGTCTATTTCGTATATATAACCGGAAATCACATACTAGCCTATTTTTTCTATTTTGAGGGTGAGAAATCATCCAATGATTTCTGAGGGCGTGTCAGACTTTTACTGACTAAAACCCACTCGAGTTCCTTCTGTTGCCTGTTGCAAAGGGTCCCGGTATCCCTTTCTGACTTTCCCACAACCCTGGCAGATCAGACATACTAGCCTGAACACAATATCTCAATGGTTTGAAATTACAAAAGACAATTGAATTCCAAATAAAATTATAACCGTAATTTTTTCTAAGTTATTTATTCATTAGCCCCTACCTCAGTGAGGTTATCAACTCTAGGGTGACCCCTGCGCTATCTCGGCGGCGGCGCCTTTGTATGCGTGCCCCGATTTCTCTCCTTAATGTTTCTAGGAATTATTTGCTGAAACAATAGCACGCTTCATGTTTGTGATGCATACCAACTTAAAAGTGCAGTTCACAACCTCACTTTGAAATTCCAACTCTCCATTAAAGGGTTAAGGTTGAAATTGCCTCGTTAATTCTCGAATTAAATGCCGTTTGAATGTTTGTTTGTCTGTAAACGTTGACGAAACCGCGGTGTCTTTGAGATTAAATTCTCGTTTGATAATTGCTAGTCAACAAAGCGTCAAGATTTGTGATTATGGCCAGTTTACAAGGTTTATTTTTTAATGGCCCCTCGTGTGTGATTGAGGTTAATTTCACAAACTTAATGCTTGCTAATAAAACATGGATTTTTTAAAGAATGATGCTAATTGGACAGTGTTTTTTTGGTACTTTGGCCTTATAAAGTGACGTTTAGTTTTATTTTATTTCTAGATATTTCTTTCCAAAACTTGAGTTAAAAGAAATCTTTCCGCTGTAAATTCCATAAAGATACGACCGATTATGATTCTAGCCACTTTTTGATTCACGCACGATAGCCTCACTCGACAAACACAGTAGGCAGTAGATTTTTGAGATTAGTCACCCCACCGAGCTTGGCAAACAAATAACAAAACAGAATAATGTCAAAAGAGACAAACATCAAACAACTGCCACAAGCAAAAGTCACGCCAACAAAGGTTATCAAGACTTGGCGCGACTTGGCTGGACTTGGCAAACAGTGTGGTGAATAATAGGGTAAACAGTCAAGCGGTGTCGTGACCGCTTGGCAAATATTGACTGTTATACCTGGCACGAATTTTACCCTTTGATTGATCGAGCTTTGTGGTTAAAACTTGGCTATTTTGTAATTTAAAATCGCATGTCGCGTTTGAGGGTTGGGTGTCACTTGATTTTACTTGGAAATGGAGTTGTGAATGGTATTCAACCCGGAATTATGGTTAGTAAATTGTGGCTTCAGTTGTGTCATGAAACTGTTATGAGAAGTATTGTGGTATTTTCAACGCCATTATGAAAGAGTGATTTATGTATTTCTATTACTTGAATGTCTGTCTTATCACTAATGCTCGGTTCCTATAAACAAAAACGTATCGTTATGCTTACTAATGGTAACATTTTTTATTGCCAAACTCGGCATATAAATAGACTAGCTACGCCCCGCGTTTTCACCTGCGTAAGTCTCGATCCCGTGGGAATATCGGGATAAAAAGTATCCTATGTGTTAATCCAGGTTATAATCTATCTATTTGCCAAATCTATTTGCAAAATTTCATCCAAATCCATTCAGCCGTTTTTGCGTGATTGAGTAACAAACATCCAAACACACAAACACACAAACTTTCACATTTATAATATTATGTAGTAGGATTCCTAACCAAATTTTACCAGGGATAGCTGCTTCCATATGGGAGGGTCTACTATGCAAAGCTCTTTGCTTTATTATTGATAAAGATACAAGAGTTTTAATTTTAACCATTAACGGTCCGTAAATTATGGCAATCAGGCATTAAATGACCTGTCACTAACCTACGCAAAGGTTTTCCTCAACAGGACCATTTTCAACACAGACTTCATATAGTTTCTAAAACGACTATGTTTTCTAGGTAAAGATAAAATATATTGACAGGGTTCTTTGATTTACATTTTCAACGTCATAAAACACAGGATACCATAGTGCAGCCGATAGACGTCCTATGTCTTCTGGACATAAGCCTATCAAACATCGCCACATCAACCAGTCCCGTGCTACTCGCATACAGCGGATTCTAAGATACCATAAAAATCCCAAATCGAAAACTCGTGTCACGACAAGATGTTTTATTGGAACTGGCCCCATACAAATTGTTCATTTTAAACACATCCAGCCGTTATCTGGTCGGCTAATGTTTGCTTACCAGGGTACACATGTCCAAATCGGATTTACAACGCCGAGACAACTGTGTGGACGGTCAGCAATGAAAGGGTTTTATTTCTTGGAGATTTTTCTTATCGATGGTGCGTGCGGAATATTATTGCTAGGGTTTTTTTTTTAAAATTTAATAAGACCTCTAAGACCTCACCTCACCTCTAAGACCGCGCACCCGCTAAAGTCAATTCTCCCCTCGAGTATATTGAATCTAATGACGTATTTAAAGGAAATAAGGTTATATTTTTTAAGAACTTTTTATATTTTTGTGGTTATACAGTTTCCAGTAGTTGAAAAGGTGGAATATACATCCAATTGTTACGACACAACTTAAAATTAAAAAAGTTAAAACAGACCACCATCCAAACTGATTGCGCCTTCAAAATCTCCAATCTTTATTACTGCTTTAGGTGAAAATGATCTTTATACCAACGCAATAACTTGTAAAGTTATATCATCAAATATATTCGTAAAATTGAAATGAATGAGTGCAAATTTTCAAATTCATGCTACATCTAAGTTGTGTCGTACTATACGTTACTGTATGTGGAAGTGTAGTTTTCATAAATAAACTCACAAACAAAAACATGTCCAAACTGCATCATACTACGCCTATCAACTCAAAATGGCCACCACCCATAAAGCTATAAATAAATTCATAACACCACACTAATTCTCTATCCCTACCTTATCTACATCGAAATTTGTTCGACACAAAAATTACAAGTATCATAACATGCACGTTTAAACTGTCGATATCCTCTTATCAATATCGTTATCTCACCTTTGTCGTACCGCCAAAATCAAAGTCATAAAACAACGTAATTTTGCCAGTGATATGAGTTGACGTACCGATAAGATACGTCTACCCCAAATCTGAAGCCGTGGGATTTAGACACCAAATGTTATTGGAGTTTCTACTGGTTATTAAATGTTGGGTATTAGTTTTCGGTCGTTTTATGTGGCCTGCACTGTAATATAGATAGTGGACGGTGTTTTGAATGAGTTTGACGGCAATTTTATTTATGCATGAAGTCAGTACTCTGAAAAAGGGGTAAGCAAAGGTGATGCTATGATGTAAGTACCTAAGTTCCATGTAATAGATAGCGAGGTTAGAGCAGAACACGGTCTCTAGGCGGTGACTCTGATTTTCTAATTTGGAAAAGAGAACCCTCTGTGACTGAGTGACTGAAAGAAAATGATGTGGCTGAACCAATGAAGATTGAGACATCAAATCAGACGGATGGACAATTTAAAGCTGCAATGAGAAAGCAATGTTCAAATCTCGACCTCTAGACCGGTCTAACGAGAGCTTCATGCGAATAAAGTTGCAGGAAACATGGTTTGTTTTTTAATGACTTGGTACCGGAAATCTAGTGTCATTGTTTGTGATCTAGACTTCATTGTACCTAACCTACTTGGGTGCTTTCAGTTTCAGTTGCATGCCAATTTTATCAGTCTTGTGATATACGAGAACGTCAGTCCGTTTGGCGGAACACTTGAGATCTAGATAATTTGGCGGCTAGCTCAAAGGGGCGTAACAGAGGTGATTTCGTAATGGGATTACTGGCTTTTATGACGTTTTGTGACGCTTTGACACTTTGCAAATAAAAGATTTTTGGCATTTCCTTTTCCCTATATGGAAGTAGAGGTTTTTGGCACAAAAAATGCTTTAGCTCACACTAAGAAGTGGGTTTTGTAAAAGACAATTTAAGTTGGGAGTGATTAAGTAGCAGCTTTGTTATACTTAACTGCTAATGACAGAATTTGTGACAAATAATCCAAAAGTGCTAGTGGCTCAGCGCTGGTCCAGCTCCACAGGGCGCATAAACTAATTGATTAGCATTCGAAATAATTGTTGGAGCTGCTGAAGATTGTAAAAACTATATTTACATTGTATAAATTCAATCTCCTAGAATTGTACGAGTATAAATGCATAGCACATGTGTGTGAGCACTATGTACTTACCTAAGTACTTTAAAGCTACCATTTACTAGGTACGTCTTTCATTGACTTGAATGTGCCCTGGCGACTGAGAGTATGTCATGCTCACTTTAATGTCTCGCTGGTGGTGGCGTGTGTGTTGGATCATTAAGTTCCCTTCAAAATGGTTGAGCTGAATGGTGCTGATCCATGCGTCATGATCGTGAACGGGCGCCATCAGTAGGGACTGGTCATCTCTTAGCTGCCACGGCTTATTTTAATTTATTTTAATTTTTGAATTGTTTGGTTTCTTTTTTATCTTTTTATGGACGGACATTGTTCTCACATGTATAATTTCAACATAAATGATGTAACCAATATACTGTAATAATATTCTGATTCAAAAGAGTGTCCGTGGAGTTTCTTGCCCGTTCTTCTCCATAGGAACCTACGCTTTGGAATGGGCAACTAGCTTCATCTTTCTGACTGACCGACCCCTTGACAATTCAAAAGTGCCTGTAATTGGTTTATTTGAAATAAATGCTTTGAGTTTGAGTTTTTTGAGTTTGCTAAGCGTGGTGATTATAAGCAATGACACCTGACAGCGAGATGCTACTCTAGTAGAACAATATCTTTATAAATTTCATGGAAATCGTTCTACCAGAATCGCGGCGCATTGTCGCGTCGAAATAGTTTAGTCAGTATTATAATATTTTTCATCAATTTTACGGCGTGTTATGGTCTTACCTCGCACAGGATACGGAGTCTCATGGCTGTGAGGGGGTGGTGACGCGATCCTGGGTTCTGATCGACTCGCTGAGGCTCCCCAAAGTGACTGGCACAGCCCAGTCCGTAGTGCTTCACTCGCTGCCATTCCTGGGAACAAAGAAAGTCAGAGTTAGTACCGAAATCATTGTTTATTTTTGTGGCAGAATGGGAGTTGGTGGTGATGTGTTTAAAAGTGCTGGTTGTTTTAATTCTTGAAGACGTAGAGTACCTACCTATTTTCTCTAAGCAACCAAATCAAATGTTAATCACTTATTTACTCCTTAAGATTTATTTTGGTTGAAAATGTAGCAATTTTTTTGTAGGTAGGTACGTTTACCATTTTTTGCATCTCTTCACTTGAGTACTTACCTACACGTCATGCAAACTTTTTGTAGATTCGTAAAGATAAATCAAATAGCGAAATCCATAAAATCGCTTAAATCGGTGACCGCTCTGACAATGAGGGTAAACCAGTCAATATTCATCAGTAGGGCACTTCCTCATTACGGTCTCACCGTAATTACACGAGCGCGAGCTATGTGACTCACGCGCATCTGCCTGGCCTATGTGGAAATTGATCAGGGCCCTGTTTATCAAAAGTTACAGGTCTACACGTTCACAAGTTACCTAGAATTTTAATTTTCGTTAAATTCATAGCTCATCTCCAGATTCTTAATCAGCCATAATGTTTCTACTGCTGGGACACGGGCTCTTTTGACCACATTTTATAAAAGAAAATCCAATTTAAACATTTATTGCGGTACTAAGCACGACACTTGGTAAATTTGTAAGACGGAATAGAGAGTCGCCGGAAACTCTCAGGATTTGTTATGATTTTCTACAAGTATGATTCTCTACGAATAAAAGTGTTAAAATATAAGTACTTGTGAACTAAATAATGACATTTGGTAATACAAGGATTGTTAGTTTTGATAAACAGGGCACAGGAGATTTTATTTAGTATATTGTCTAGGAATTCGTCCTTTTGGGAATATAATTTTATTTTGCTGTTCTGTTTTCAGTTATCACGCTATGGTGAAATATAAGACAGTCGGTAAGATTCCAGGTTGAGATGGATTCAGAAAAGTATTGTTACTTGTGAAGTCTTAATAATGCATTATGAATAGACGAAGTACATACAATTTTAGCTACTACGTGAACTTCAGAAAGAACAGCATTGCTATTCTGTAACCATCTCACCGTGAAAACTTAGGTGAAGTGAGCGTGGTGTGAGCTGTCATTGTCATCGATACCTACTGATGCTAAGGCAGTGATAGTTCACTTCAAGCTAAATTCACCTAAGTTTTCAAAGGTTACAAAATAGCAATGCTGTATTGGTATTCTGTAAAAATGTCACCGTGAAAACTTATGTGAAGTGAGCTCAAAGTGAGTTGTCACTCCACCTGACGCTAGGGATTGACAGGTCACTTTACTTAAGTTTTCGGTGAGGACTTTATAGAATAGACCGGCAGGATATTTATTGTTTTTTTCTGGAGACAGATAGGCAAAATGAATGAGTATCATTTATTTCCAACTAGCTGCGCCCCGCCGTTTCACCCGCGTAAGTCTCGATTCCATGGGAATATCGGGTTAAAAGTATCCTATGTGTTAATCCAGGTTATAAACTATCTGTTTGCCAAATTTCATCCAAATCCATTCAGCCGTTTTTGCGTGATTGAGTAACAAACATCCAAACACACAAACACACAAATACACAAACACACAAACTTTCACATTTATAATATTAGTAGGATTAGTAGGATAGCCACGTGAAGCCGTTGCTCCCGGGTATCATTTGTAGAGCTTTGACAGTCGTTACGGATAGTTCTCAGGGGAAAAGTTTGACAACCAGTCTTTCCAAGGGGTATCGTCTGGGTTGTGGAGGTCAGATAGGCAGTCGCTCCATGTAAACTACTGGTATTCAGCTGCATCCGGTTAGACTGGAAGCTAACCCCAACAATCCCAACATACTTGGGAAAAGGCTAACCAGATGGATTGAGCTTTACTTGAATCTTCTTCTTACTAGGCGAATAAACTCGTATATAATGATTAGCTGCAAGAAGCATCCAAGTATCTGTAGAACTTATATTTATCTAAGAAATAACACTTCAATCAATCTTAATTAAAAGTTCTAAATATAGAGGAAGAGCAAACATCGCGCGAACCTTATAAACAAAGTGTTGATCCAGTAGGAGTCAAAGTTCTTAGTGAGACGCTAAAATGGCGCTTAGTAGCTGTTGCGTAGTAGTCAGAAGTCAGAAGCCCAAAAGTCTGAAAATCAGTCTTACCAAGGGGTTTTTTTTTGGGTGGGAAACCTTCATGTGTCTTCTCCCGCTCTGGGCGGAGCGAGAGGGCGTGTCAGACCCACTCGTGTTTCATCAGTTGCCTGTTGCCAAGGTCCCGGTATCCCTTTCGGACTTTCTCGCAACACCTGGCAGGCATCGGTCTTAGCGGACCCCTTACCAAGGGGCATTGTGTTACCCGGTAACTGGGCTTTGGAGCTCCATTAGGCGGTCGCTCCATGTAAAATAATTATATTCAGCTGCATCCGATTAGACTAACATAGTGGCGATAAGGCTAGGCAGATCATGAGTAACTGTTGCGTAGGGGATAGCAATAATGTCGTGGTGAAATACGGCTGTTCACAAAATTTCAGTTTTCTTCGAGGAAGCTCTTAGTATGGGGAAGATTTGCCATATAATATGGACAAGATTTAATGAAAGCTTTTAGAAATTAGTGTTACGATAGAAATCTAGTTACTGCATTCTTTCAGCCGTACACGCATGGCTGCCTGGATGTTTTGCTAACTAATCAAAATAGTTTTCCTGAAGCTAAAAGATTTGGATGATGACGCTTTCCCAATTTGAGAGTTATTTTTATTTATTTATTAAAACTTTATCCACAAGTTCAAAAAAAAATACTGTACAAAGGCGGACTTAATGCCTGAGGCATTTTCTACCAGTCCTATTATTTTTTTGTCCAATTTCGTCATTTTCTACCAGTCCTATTTTTTTGTTGTCAAATTTCGTTTTTCCCGATGTGCTAAAAATTTGGGCCCTTTCTTCAAACAACTTAGCAACAACTTAGCCACCCACTTAACATCAAACAATTGAATGTTTGCCTTATCAATGAAATGGTCAGTCATGATTTGGCTCATGCCCTCAGTACCACGTTGGTAGCAAGTCACAAGACATTTAGCTTAACGACTCTATTGCATCCGTACACTTTCTTTAGTCGTGATATTAATTCTTGGAATCTCTTCGTTATTCATTAATTTCTTGGAAGGAGAATTAACAGTAATGAGGTTTTAGTTAGGTTTATATGCACACTGCTTGACTGTTTCAACAGAGACTAAAGAGTTGGAAAATTAATTGACGTTTCGAAGACTTAAACAAACTGTCAGTTTTGGTGATACAGTTCCAAAAGGAATAACTTCAGTTATTTTTATAATTTTGTTCCTACATTTTGACACAGCTGCACGATTTTGACTTTAGATTCATATAAGTATTGACATTCCCACCGCTGTATATCTTTGACATTAGAAATAAAAAAAAATTGAAGTTATTAAAACTAAAACCCAACTACAACTAAAAAGGTATAAACAGGACACCACAGACAGACAAATTAAAAATCCGGAGTCACACGTGTTAGGACATAAATCGAACAGATTACGTGTGATTCCGGTTTTTTAATTTGTCTGTCTGTGGTGTCTCGTTTATGCCTTTTTAGTCGTAGTTGGGTTTTAGTTTTTATTACTTAATTATTATTATTTTCTTTTGGGTTTATACTATATATATATTTGAAATGTGCTCATTAAGCCCTTTCATTTGATACCCAACATGGTACGATTAAACAATTTTTTTTTTAAGTTACTGACTTTATGTCCTCTATAGGGCGCCATTTTTAATTTAATGTGACGTCACATACCCTATAACCAGCAGACGATCAAGACGCTTCCAACGATACCTCATTTGTTAAATAGTGATGAGTGGTTTAGAAGATAGGAGGGAACCGATGAACATACTTACATACATACATACATACCGGTCAAAATCATAACCCTCCTTTTTTCTTCGCCGTAGTCGGGTAATAAACATATGAGACGCTAAAAAGTACCAGACTTGCCAGTACACTTCGTGCAATACTCCATAGAACGGTTATGTTTGACAAGAGTGCATTTTGTAAGGCCCTAAAATATAATATAATAAGTTACCTAATAATATAAAGGAAGTAAATCATTTTATATCATTTAAGAATAGATTAAAGACTTATTTGATTAATAAAGCTTATTAACACGTTAATGATTATTTGAATGAAGAATGTCGAGGCTTTTTAAACGCTAAGACCCTCCACAATCGCGAGATATGCAGTCTCAGGGAATATTTCCTAGAAGCCGACGTGGGAATGCATCGAGATGTGGTCGCAGTGGACAAGGGCCTCACCCCGCTCTCCTTGGCGAAAGAGAACTGGCGCAAGCCTGTAGTGCTTGACACTAACGATCGCAAGGAGGTATGGCAGAGTAAGGAGCTTCACGGACGCTTTTTCCGGGCCCTGCATGGACCCGATGTAGATTTTCTAGCGTCCGTAGCCTGGCTACGTTTCGGTGACCTCTTTGGGGAAACCGAAGGTTTTGTCTGTGCAATTATGGACGAAGTTATCATGACGAACAATTACCGGAGGTTTATTGTGAAGGACGGCACGGTTGACATCTGTCGGGCATGCCACCGACCGGGAGAATCAATCCGTCACATTATCTCCGGGTGTTCTCATCTAGCTAACGGAGAGTACTTACATAGACACAACCTTGTAGCCAGGATTATCCATCAGCAACTTGCTCTGAAATACAGCCTTGTGGATTCGGAGGTGCCGTACTACAGGTACGTGCCCGACCCAGTCCTCGATAATGGAAATATCACATTGTACTGGGACCGATCCATCATCACTGACAGGACTATTGTTGCCAATAAGCCTGATATAGTGGTGGTGGATCGAACAGAGCGGCGCACAATGATCATTGACATAACGGTCCCGCATGACGGGAACCTCGTGAAGGCAGAGAAAGATAAACAAATCAAGTATCTTGACTTAGCTCACGAGGTTGTCGACATGTGGGATGTGGACTCTGCGATCATTGTGCCGATAGTCGTATCAGCCAATGGCTTAATTGCCAAGAGCTTCGATCAACACCTAAGGAGGCTCTCGTTGGGCAGCTGGGTTAAGGGCTTGATTCAGAGAGCGGTACTCCTGGACACGGCTCGCATTGTTAGGAGGTTCCTTTCTCTGGAGCCCTGACCGCCGGTAGCTTGGACCCTGTTCCCGATACCGGTGGGCTACTATTTCTTATATTTTTAAATGTTTTTATATATTTCTTTATTTTAATATTTAAAAATATAATTTATATGTAAGAAAAATGAAATAAAAAAAAAATTTGAATGATATATGTAATTACATTTTTAAGTTAAGAAATAATAATAAAATTATTATAATTGAATGTCATAAATACCCCAATAATTATATTTGCTATAGATAAATGTATGATTAATGTTAGATTTATTATTTTTTATTGTAAAATATATTTCACCCTTCAGTTTTTTGTATCACCTAATGTATCTACCCATACCCATACCCATTTGAATTTGTAAATGTGTCTGCATAATCTGCCTTCTTTTCCCAAGTATGTTGGGGTCGGCTTCCAGTCTAACCGGATGCAGCTGAATACCAGTATTTATCATGGAGCGTATCAGACCTCCACAACCCAGTTCTTGGATAACACGACTCTTGATATGACTTTTGGGCTTTTGGATGTGTTTGCATAATATCCTTATATCTTTACAGCCAAAAACAAATGTGAAACCCCTGGTCATTTCATACTGTCAGGACCAACAAATAAAACGTACGTATTCTATTGTAGTAGATATTTAAACAGATATAATATCGTATCTTACATAACAATCTTCAATTAAAAAAAATTATAACAAGTTAAAGTTGATGATTTTACATCGTTTATATCGTGAACAATTCCAAAGGGATTATCGATAACAATTATCTGTACATGTATTTAGGTAATCACTGCCGTTGTTACAAGATATTAACATTATCGATTACATTTTATTCCATGTAATTCTGATACGAAGCCTGATTAATAAAATAATTATTTTTCGGTATGTTTTACGATTGCACTGTTGTTTGATGTGTCGCTACTTACTTGTTATGGAGTTTAAATTATTTCTGCCTCATTTTGGTATTCAAATAAGGCTTGTAATACTATAATAAATTAAACTACAGACCTAAATTTGTAATTTAATAGATGTTAGGTCTCGTAACCACAGACTCACAGACGGCTCCCTCACTAAACTGCTTCAAGAATCGACTGGACAGACTAAATATCTCCAACCTATTTGATACACACGCATTAGCTAATTAGCTGCTAGTGTGTTTAACCAAATAATAATAATAATAACCACTAAAATTATCGGATATCCCTATATCCGTTCATTCACTACCTACTTTACACAAAAAATATGCGTTTATTTTGACGATATCCACTTGGAGTGTGTCCATTTTATTAATACCATATTGGGTAGGTGGTTTTCCTCTGCATTATCATTATTTAACGGTAACGAAACCAAACGACTTGATGCGACCCCATTTTTAGTTTCATCGAATTTCCTGATATCACGGATGACCTTCGTCAAACATAGCATAATAATATAGCTTTGATATTTTACGTAACGAATTATCGGTTAGTAATAAACAAATAAAACTTTATTGTTAGGTACTGTAAATATGGACTAAGGACGTTTTTATTTACGTGCCTAGACGACCATTATCATGTTGATTGAGGTTATAAAAATCATTAGTAGTTCTACGTTACAATTTTTTAAGCAAAGGTAAGAAAACTACAAATGTTTGGCCAATATTCTTACAGTCAAATGGGAAACTTTCCCAAATACAAAAGTGAAATACGTGAAGGCCGTATCAATCAATTTCTGATTGCGGCCAAGGCTTGAATAGTACTTTTCTCAAATAATGCGCGGAAATTAAAACTGAGTAAATTAAATAAAAAATTCCAGAATCAATAACGAGCAATCATAGTTTTTCATGCGCCGATATGTTCATTTGTTTCTTATTTACTATATCCTTACATATTATAAAACAAAGTTCTCCGCCGTGTCTGTCTGTCGTCCTGTACGCGATAAACTCAAAAACTACTACACCGATTTTCATGCTGTTTTCACCAATGGATAGAGTGGTTCTCGAATAAGGTTTTAGTATATAATAACCGACAACCACGCCGGCGAAGTCGCGGGCATCAGCTAGTATAGTTCTATTTGCAAGCCAAATCGAAATTTAAATAAAATCTTTGATAAGTTACCTTCATGGTTGCCAGGTGTTGAAGTAAAGAGTTCGTTCCATCGTTCGAGAAAAGAGTTTTTCTCAATCATTTTCGGAAATTCGAGCATTATTTTGACAAACTTCTTCGAGAAAAATACTTCTCTAACTTCAATTAACCCATCAGCTATTCCAAGCGTGATTTTCTCCACATATCAGTACTATCTAATAAGATCTATTGTTCTATCTTCCCGTCAGTTTGTTTGTCGGTTAATGCAGATGGATGGCCGACCACGTGATGATTACATACGGATGGCTGTAAGTGAGACAATCAGTGCTCGAAAGGAAGAGAACGATTCACTGGCGCCAGCCGACCCTAGTTAAAATAGCGAGTGTGTTATGCTTTGGGTAAATCTCTTTGATAGTTTTGAAATGTTGTTGATTGAATTTGTCACACGAACAAATTTCGCACAGGAGGCTTAAAACAGCCACTTTGGCAGAATCATAATAGGAAAATAATTTATGAATCATCTTAAAATGTCACAAACTGACAATTCATAATATGATCTGCGTGCGATTCATATTACGAAATAATTCATCTGTTTGACAGTTTTCTATGGAGATTCGTAAAATGGTCCACATATTATGAATTGCTTTTGTGTCAAATTAGAGCAATTGCTAATGATAGCTGGAAATTCAGGAAATGAATCGCTTTTGGAGGAATTGCTAATGTGACCGTTTTAGGCCCACAGGTAATCGGTTTAATTGATAGAGTTTAAATCAAAAATCGTAGGTGGTATGAAGATATCAATGGCAGACATTTTAAAGCCTGCAATAAATCTGTCTATCTATTATGTATGTTAACTAACAAAGGGCGTTCCCGGTAACCCGCAAAAGTATAGAGTCCGTACATGCTAAAAAAATTATAAAAAAGCAAAAAAAAAAAAATGTTTTTTTATTGGTATTTAAATATTCACAAGACGATTAAATTGATACGTAAAAGAAACACTCTGTACACGCACACATCTATTTCAACGTAGAAAGACAAGTGTAACAAGTGTACGTGTACAGTGTTTCTTTTCCGTATCAATTTAATACTTTTTGGAAATATTTTACTATAAAAAAATTAATATTGTCTATAAAAAAAATTAAACTTAACGTTCCAGAAACAAATAATATTGTCTTCGATTTAAAAGTTGATTTCTGAGACCACATATATTAAACACAGTGTCCTTTTGCCCATCCCATGTATACGAGTGTAAAACAGGATAGGAACAAAACCGGCAAGGACAATCAGTGCAAAGGAAGAGGGCGATTCGGTGGCGCCAGCTAATGTTAAGGTCGGCTGTCGGGTAAATCACATGCCACCGGTACCGGTTTTCCAGTACATAGCTGGTGCTATGGTAACATTCGTCTACAGAATCTGTATTTAGTGCGAACATTTTGAAAATTAGTCCTACGATGCACTTTGAAATTTAAATATATCAATTTGCTTGAATAATGAAATTCTATCAAAGTTAAATTGTTTCCAACAATGATTAGGAGATGAATAAAGTTGGATTAATTGAAAATCACTTGGCAACAATATTATTATGATTACGAAGTATAATGGACAACGACTTCAATAAATATTAATAATTATCAAACCATCACTCAACATTTCTAACTTCATTTAATCCTTTGCATTACGTTACATGTTGCATTATAATTCATTGAAAAAAATCTAACGATGTAGATAAGCCTAAAGCACGACGTTGATTCACTTCACTCTAGCTATTTTCTCATTCTTGCAACATATAAAACAATAAAAAAAATTAAGACCATCAAATGAACTCAATGCCGCCGACTGACCAACGAAATTGGTAAAATTTAGAGTACATCAATTACTATAAATAGAAATAGATCGTCACTGTGTGAACAGGGATATCTATTTTTAAATGACCACGCCTGTTATTGCAGCAATGAATCATGATGTGAAACTAGGCAATACTGCTGTATGTTTGGACATAAAACTAGTATTTATCAATTAATCAACTATGATCAGAAACTTAACTTTTAGATCAGAAAAAGCTTTGCTAACATGCACGTGAGGAACGAACCTCGAAGAAAGAGTTATCCTAGCATTAAAATAAGTATAGCTACCGAAAAATAATGTCTAAACTTTTCAACCGCTTACTCAGGACGGAGAGGAACCGTAATATTTCACAATATTATAGGAATAAATCATGAATGCCATTAAATTGAATGCTACCTGTTCACTAATTTCAGCCCGAAAATGTCAATGCTAATGCATTTCAACTTTTAACGCCGTTAACTACTCCAAAACCTTTTAAACAAACATTCCAAGAAAAGTGCAATCAAAATCATGCAACAAGACTGTTAAAAAGTTCATATACTTGAAAACAAAAGAGTCGCCGAACGGCGCCAATATTACGAGAATCAATGACCGTCGTCCGGGCGAAGCAGATCATTAAATTGACGCTCGCCACGCCAATTGTAACATCGCTTCCTGTGACGAGAGGTTGGACAAGTTATGGGATGACAGCGGGACTATAGGAACAAAGTTTCATGAGATATGTGGAATACAATATACTAATTAAGATTTAATTTTCTTTCAAAAAGATTTGCTAATTATCATGAAGACGGATTTGAGACACAACGTGCTTGGAAAAACCGAAGACGTTAAGAGAGTTAATAAAAGTCCGATACTGACAGTGGTCAAATACAGAAGAAGGAACTCTTGGTAGAACCAAAGAAAATTCCACTTTGCCTTAAACAAGCAAAATTTAAAAATATCTGGATTAAAAAGAGTCTGGTCCTGACGATACGGCTGAGGTTTTGAATAGATTGATAACAGTAGAAAATTCATCGTAGGTTCTATCAATAACGCTGTATTACGCTAGAAAGGTGTAGCACCCGCTGTCGCTTCCAATGTAACCCTTCAAAGTGTCGCGTGCTGATTCTTCCATGTCGAAATATAACAGGGATTTATCTCAGACATTACTTTAATACGGCTCGGATCATACATTAAGTGTTTGTTAGCTTTATATCACTTATACTGTTGCAATTTGCAATTGATACTGTCTGCGATGTCCCAATGTTTCTTTAGCTGCAATTCTAAGTGGTGTTTACTCTTTTTATTTATTGTTATACGTAACAGATTCTGCGTCATTGCAAGTTTTCAACTCCGTGTTTAGATAATGGTTTTTTAAGCATGGAAAAGTTCCGTCACCTCTTTCATTTATGGTTTCTGCATCGTTATAAATCCTTGTTTTAGTAACAAGTTTCGCTCACTTACAAAATTATTTATTAGGATTTGGTTATCTGATATGAATCTACTGAAAATAACTTATAATAACAATTTAAAGTGAAATGAAGTTTTGCCCACCCTTTTTTACATGTATAAATAATTATTTGGTAGAGTCCAAAAGTATATGAACATCATAAATCAGCTTCTAAACATTAACTAAAAGCTATGCCGCTCCAATATCAGCTTCTAAAACAACTACAAACACTCATTAATATATCAATCATATCAGCTATCCAGACCACACATTAGCACCTAAAATAAGAAAGCTAGATATAATATCGCATCAAATCATGTCGGCCGGCAGGCGCCTGGGGTTCGGCGCCTCAAATGACACGCGTCCGGCTACTGCGGATCGAGTGTCAGATTGTGCTTTATTGAATAATTTTTACCCGACTACGGCGAAGAAAAACGAAGGGTTATGATTCTGACCGGTATGTATGTAAGTATGTTCATCTGTTCCCTCCTATCTTCTAAACCACTCATCACAATTTGACAAATGAGGTATCGTTGGAGTCGTCTTGATCGTCCGCTGGTTATAGGTTATGTGACGTCACATTAAATAAATAAAAATGGCACCCTCTAGAGGACATGAAGTCAAGAACAAAAAAAAAATATTGTTTAATTGTACCATGTTGGGTATCAAATGAAAGGGCTTAATGAGCATATTTCAAAAATATATATATTATAACCCCAAAAGAATTAAACAAATAATAAAGTAATAAACTAAAACCCAACTACGACTAAAAAGGTATAAACGAGACACCACAGACAAACAAATTAAAAATCCGGAGTCACACGTAATCTGTTCGATTTATGCCCAACATGCGTGACTCCAGATTTTTAATTTGTCTGTCTGTGGTGTCTTGTTTATATCTTTTTAGTCGCAGTTGGGTTTTATTTTTTATTACTTTATTATTTTCGTGTTGTTGTCTCCTTCAAATTCGTATATGAATGTCGGGAAAAATCTTTTGCGGGCAGAACTACTAATGCAGTATTTAGTAATTTCATCAAAAAATTAAGGATTGTGCAACAATTAAAATTATGTATGTACCTAAATCTATCATTGTTACTTTTTTTTTTCTCAGTATCTTGGACATATTTGTAGGTTTCCAGTAGATATTTACTTGCTTAAATTTTTAGAATATTGCTGTCATTAACGATATAGACATAATTTTTCAGTTCATCGGACACATTTGTGACTACATCTTCAAACTAAAAACCGTCAACATTGTTATCTTAATCTAAATCATTGTTATATCTTAATACTCAATCAGTTACTAAGTTATTATCATCAGCATGATTTTCTTTTAGTCCTTCATCATAAAAGTGAAAGAAAATCACCATAGCATCAAAATATATATTAAAACCAGCTGCATCACTATCGTAGATACTCGTGTTATCACAAAAGGCAGCCGCTCAGCATCAATTAGTGTCCGTCGAACAATACTTCACTCAATGGACGGCGGCCATTCATTCGCGTATTATTAGATAGTAATGTGGTCCAATCGGTCGATAGGTTTGAGAGATGAATAGAGTCGATTGATGGGTTTTGAAAGTTTTTGAGACAGTTTTTATTCGACATTTCATCAATAATTTTTTGCCTTGTAAGGTTCGATTACTTCGCTATTCAGAATTTCACTCTTTATTTTTAACAGCACAATAAGCCCATAAAGTTCATTAATTGTGATACTTATTTGCTTTATCCAAGTTTATTACCATGGGTATTGTCATTGTTAATAAATATTTACTTTAGGACTAACATAGTATTAAGTACTACTAACACCTAATGTGGACCAAAAATTTTAGTTTTTATAATAAATGTATTATTTTTCTCTTCTCTCTTCTAATCTCATAAAAATATTGAGTACATTTATTTGGAAATCTTTGTCACCAATTCACCATCTCTCAAGTTTAGTATAATCCTCCATGTCGCATTGCTAAACGCTAAATCTAAAAACCTTACATTTTGCTTGCCTTTTTAGTTGATAATCAAAAAGTCCCCTAAAACTGCAACAAAACCAAGTGCAGTAACTCCAAAGCCACCGAGTTCTAATCCGGGTGTCGCGTTACCGTGCTGGGTGGCCGCGTACAGTACATTATTATAATTGGCCAAGAACAACGCTCGACTATCTACAATCTAGAGAATTCTCAACGGAAACTGATCGATGTTATGTCATGATTATATTAATATTATATTAATAACACTTGTTTGTTGGCCGTTTACTGTTGATAGCCCTTCATGTGAGACTGCTATAGAATATGTAAATCTCGATCATGCAGTATGGTGGTGATGCGGTTTTGTTGACAAAGAATGGCACCCTGTCAAGTATAGACTTAAATTCTTTATAATGTCAAAAGGATAACAAAGCATATTTACAAGTAGCCAATATTCCATAATCATAAGTAACTTTTGCAGAGAAATCGGAGTTAAGATAAGACTGGGTAGATATAGATAGGTATTTAAGTATATGTACTTGCTCATATCAATTGCACACTAATTAACAGGCCAATGTAACAAAAAAACAAACACAGAAACTAGTTAGTTTGAATTGAAATTTTTTAAATTAATTCCAAGAGAAATGCAACTTTTGATAAAAAAAAATCCAAATGAAACAAAAAATTCTAGCAACCAACCAATTACTAAATACAAAGAAATTCATCAGAATACACAGTTCATTATAAAGAATACCATAAAAAAACAAGATAAACAGAAACGTATGACATTCTTATCTGGAGACAAGCGGTCTACAAGACCCAGATATCTGTAACACTAAGCTTTTGTACGGTATAAAGAATCTTTCATTTTTAACTGCAAAACACGCTGGTCCTTAGGTCAGCGGGGTCTCAGCTTCCTCACTGATTAGCAACAGAAAAATATTTTTTGTTAACGATAACAAAGTTGCTAATTAAAATAAAGCTTGGAAACTAATGGAGGAAGTCGTTGATTAGGAACGTTGGTAGCTAATTATTTTTATTCAGATTGTTGCTCGCTAAATTCTAAATGGGTCAGATGAGAATAACAAAGGACGGATTAGTAGCGAATAATGATTTGTTTGAGGAAAGGTAAGTAATCTGTATTTTCTTAACATGGGATGTAGCCCTTATTGGGAACGAGTCATTCCTACTAGTTGATTAGCCCCAATTTGTGCCAAAGTAGTTTTTTTCCGCTTCACGCATAGGTTTGGTGCTATAACATTTTTATGCTACTACTTTTGATAACATAACTTAATTACTTTTTGGTTTAGTAGATAGCTTCTTGCAGTTATTAAAGTCTTCTTCAATAATCTCACCTCTACCAAATCCAACTTTTGTGTAATTCTTAATAATTCTTCCTATTCAACAAATCTTACGTCTTACCCCACAGGCATGGCGCCTGTCCTACATTAGTCACTCTTGACTCATTGTTGACGAGTCCACTAAGAGTTCCCACGTTCACTCCGCCCACAGCCTCCGTTTTCAGATGCAACGTCCGTGATATCCAATCAACGGGTTTCCTTACTTTAGGAAGGTCAAGATTGGCATCGAAGTAATTTTTTTTTGTAATTGTATGATATTACAGGTCCGCTGTAGCTTTGAATCTTTTCAATTCTTTGCTCTTAGTAATATCAAATCCATGTATTGAAACAGTTTCTAAACCTAAATAAGCAGAGCTTGCTTAAAAAGTCTCATCATCATCAGTCAATATCATCAGAAGCTTCCGTTTCATACCTTTGAGGCTTTGCACAAAAGGACCAATTAGCTAATAATGTAAAAAT
Source organism: Lithophane leautieri (assembly GCA_949152455.1). NCBI lineage: Eukaryota > Metazoa > Arthropoda > Insecta > Lepidoptera > Noctuidae > Lithophane > Lithophane leautieri. Next base: position 4,086,971 of record OX424462.1, on the reverse strand, counting down.
GGTTGCCCTTAAAACGGATATTTACCTACGGTATAAGTAACTTATTGATTAATTTAAATTCTTCTTCTTAGCACAAATTTCAATGCACACGTCTGTCAAAATCAAGTCAATGGTCGTTTCCCACGGAACCACGCCACCTACGCGTGTTCTTAGTCATAGTCATGTCCACTGTTTGTCATCTGCCACTTTAATTGATCCAAAGAGATCTAGTCGTAAATTAAATCGTGTCTCGTAATGGTCGAGTGTGTGAATATTTTTTTTGTTAAGTATTCGCGATAGAAATGGCCTTGACTTGCCTTGGCCTGACTATGAATGGATGCAGATGCGTTTATGGGATATTGAGAAGTAGGTTAATGTGATTGGTGATGATTTGTCACTTGAGATTTTGATGGTTCATGTTCACGACGTTGATTGTTTGGGTGCGTCTGAATTATCACAAAATATTCCAGTTCAAACAGATAAATCCTTAGATGTCCAGGTTCAGGCGCATCTGCGATCTATACAAGACCTCCTTTTTTATTTACAAGTACGGCTTCTTTTACATTAATAAAATTGCAGTACTATTCTCTTCCACCACAGCATTCACGCCCAATTTAACCCCAAGAAGTCCCTCCGTTTCTAAATCTTCAAGAACACTTCCATTTTTAATTTCCCAACCCATCGATGTTTGTATCTGGCACAAGAACAGTGTGGCAGCGATTAAATTGTACAATCTTCTGGCTCGTGATTGGCGTGCGAACGCCGGAATGGGTTAAGAGGTGTTAATTGTGCGAGATTGAATGTTTTCTCAGGGCAGAATTTCAATTGGACGCAATTGTTACTCCGTCTGATGCTTCTTTTATAAAGAAGAAAAGATTTCTAATCTATTTTTTATTAAAGTTTGTTTTTGGGGAGATATTTTGATTGGAAAGATTTTTGTTTTTTTTTAACTTTTGGTCTTTCATTCCGAACTTCATGTTTTGATTTCTACGGTACGATGTTGATTCAACTTATATTGAAATCAATTGAAAAAGATTTATTTAAAAAAAATCTATTCAAACTAAATTCTTATTACTTTTGGTAAAACTTTTATTCGTTATTTATTTCATCCTTTTTTTTAATAGATGATCTAAAATCCCGTCTGAAACACATACTCGTGAGATTGGTCCCAACTGAATTGGGGTCAAAGTCGCCGTTCGGATAGTGTTACACTTCGCAATTCTTATGCTTTAGACCTATGGAACTAAAGACCGCGTTAACAGTACATAAAAAATGTTTTAAAATCGACACATATTATTAACAACGTATAATATTTCGACTGTCTTATTCAAATTAACATCTTATGGTACGTTCGGATTATGTTTATAACACATAAGCTTTTGTTATATACGTCCACATTATTTAACATTACTAATTTCTATAAAGAAAATTGTTAAATAACTAAGTTTTATAACGTGTTATGTTATATAGTGAAGACGCACCTTTAGAATTGAGAACTGTCAATTTTATTTATGGTTTTAACATTATTTTGGTGATTAGTTCATAATTATTGATGTCCAAACGAATGGGTAGTGTGAGTTTTGTAATATTAATATAATTTAAAGCCAAAAAAGTTCCAATCAGAATTCAATACGCCGAAAACAAAATATTCCAACCAAAAATTTTTATTAATCAAAATTTTCTAACTAACCGGCCACGCACTAAAAATGTTTCATCCAATCTAACCCTATCTACAAAGTCGACCAATTTGACTAAACCACCAGTAGTCGGCATAATAAAAACAGTTTCAATCAATTCCATTGCCTATGATTCATTGTGCTCATTGGTCAGTTGCGCTTTGATGTCAACCGCCCGTTTCGCAACAATTGGACACAGGAAGATTCTAATAAGGTTAAGATTTAAAGCTTTAGGGTCAATGAGGAATGGAGTTTGGACTAGATGGAAGTATGGAATCGGATGATTGATGGTATTATGGAATAAAAGAATTTGTTTTTTAATTTGATGGAAATCTAGTTAGAGATTTATCCGTACATTTCGCACTTGAAATGGTTGTTTTATAAACTAACATTATTTCAGATCGTGAAAATGAAATATGTTTAATTCAGGATGGTGTTATTATTATTTTAACAGAAAATACTGAATGAACACTCAACATTCAGCATGTTGTGATCAGAACAGAAAGGCGGAAGATAGTGTGGTGTGTACTCAATTTTAATATCATAATTCCTATAGTAGGAAAATTATGATATGACAATGTTGTGTTTTATATAAAGACGGGTCCGTCCTAACGGTCCAAACACTACTATTGTTATACTACTTGAAATATAACAAATGAGAACAACCTTAGCGGATAAATGTGTGAAATCTTGAGCATCTAAAAATCTCTCGCAATCAACTAATCATCTGCTTGTTGGGCCAACCGCATCAAAGGGTCCATTAATAATTAATTTGGGCACTAAATCGCCTTCACACAACGAAGGGATTTGCCGATCCGGCCACGTGTGCCCCATTAGCGTAATGGCGACCCTGGAATCTTTATCGTTTATCTAATCCTGAGATGAAGTCCCGTTGATATATGGGACGAAATATTGGATTTGAGCTTTCATTCATGTTTGCGATTAATAACATTGTTAAAGGTAATAAGTTAAATAAAAGCGAAGAAAAGCATGCTATGCCTAGTAATTTTGGAATCATCACGAAAACTACATGAATGGTCGATGCTATTATAAACGAGAAATATCGAAGTGTTACTCAAATGAGCTGTTTTTTTATCACAAAAACCTAATTTTATAATTTTTTTACTTATGTGTATAATTATTATTTCTATGTTATATTTTGTCTATCTTTGATACAGGTTCGATTAGCATCACGTCTCCCAAACCCTTTAGAATTTCGTCTACTTTGTCACACCGCACACGAATTATAATTTTTATGACCGTAACGCAATGATTTAATGCGTGCAGCATTAACTGTGAGAAGCGGATGTAGGATGTTGCCAAGGACGTGCGATTTTAATGTCGTCGTTTTGTCGCGGGTAACACATGTTCGTCTGCTTCGCAATTGATGTACGCGTGTTTTTTTTTTTGTCGTTTATCAATGGTGTAATAGACGCCCGGATGATTCTCTGTTTATTTTAGATGGGAAGCTTTTTAATTAAAATGTTGTGAATGAAATAGTTAATTTCCACAATGTATTAATTGCTATTTTTGTGTGCCTAGTTAATACAGTTCGTCCCCAAATGCAATGAGGCTGAATAAAACGGATTACGTATTTAAAAGACTGTTGTTGAACTCCTAAACAATAAAAATGGATTGCTGACTGGATAAGCTTTCCAGCAAAGTGCATAGATTCCGTTGACTAAATCAACGGAATCTATGCACTTTGCTGGAAAGCTTGAAGATCTTCTAATAAGAACCGAATTTTATAATCAAACACCCATTAACTAAATTTTTCCCTACTAGAAGCTCTGTTGCTGCTTCCTTTAGAAAGCACCTTCCACTTTTTGACTAACTCTCTTAATTTCTGAAACTATCTCATTTTTATCTTCAAAAACCTTACCCATCTCTACCTACACACAAGACACAGACATTTCTTTTCCGCACAGATGCGTAACATCACATATGACATTGGTAAAAATAAATCGCATAGCTCAGTAGCGTTTCGTGTCGACGGTAATTCATTTAGGGGGGCTGCTAGTAGTGCCGAATGTAACAAATTAGATTTCCATCCAAAATGATGGATCGGCTGTGCGGTGTGCACTTCCGCGTACAGAAATCAGGTCTCCATACTATCCGTATGTAGGTTTCAGTAGCTTTGTTGTGATGAAAAATCTGTTTGGATTTACAGATAGGTATTGTACGAAAAAAATGTCTTCCCGAATGCTTCCCAACTGTAAAAAACCACGATGTTAGAGTTGCAAGATCATTTAACAAAAATAACTGAAACCAATCGTTCATAGCTACTACATGGTGCTGAAGTAGTTTGTTAATTAACACTTATGTGTGTGCCGACATAGTTTCCAGACTAAGCAAGCTGAAGTGGGCTGGCCATGTTTGTCGAAGGACCGATGGCCGGTGGAGCAGACGAGTCCGGGAGTGCAGACCGAGTATCGGAAAGCGCAGTGTCGGACAACCCCAGCTTAAAAACACAACAACACAAACACAAACGACCTTAAAAAGGTGGCTGAGACAGACTGGATGAGACGGAGGACAGGGTATTGTGGCGCAGCCTGGAAGAGGCATAAGTCCAGCGGTGGACTGCGATAAGCTGAGGAAAAAATAAGCACAAAGGAATTTCCTTGACGACCAAATATAACAAATATAAAAGCACGGGAAGTATATTTTTTTCATATTCCGTCATATGACCAAACCCAGGGTAAATAAGATATACTGTTTTAACTAGTATATTTACATACTAAGTATAATATTAATCTACAACATCTCTGCGAAAAATAATCAACAAAATCTAGCAAACAGATTACAGAAAACAATTAATATCTAAGAGAATATTATCCGGATTGTGTATAATATCCACGTTGGTTGTCGAGACATCTGATCCCAGACATAATCGGATTTGGCTGATCGAACACCGGCCATTATTGGGTTTGCCATTATTTCTGTACGACACGCAACTAGACATTGATTTTAATGAGATTGCGTGGTTTTTCTATTTACTTATTAGAAATGATTGAATGGATTATATATGCTGAGGAATATATTATGATCAGGCAACGTTGGGGTTTAAAAGAAGATGTAGTGACAAAAACTGAAAAGAGTTTGCTTAGATGGTTTGGTCATATTGAGAGGATGAATGAAAAGCGAATAACAAGGCAGACGTGAGTAGAAATGCTTGGACGCCTTAGAAGAACAAATTGTGACATGGTGATGTTCTTCTGAAAGGTCCAGAGGCCCTGGACAAAGTGACATTCTATCAGCGATAACGATGATGGAAAAGGCAAAAACGTATAGGACTGACATAAGCTATCGAAAAGCTTATGTCAATCCTGTTGAAAGTTGTTGTAGAAATACGAAACGCTTTGGAAGCGATTGTCACTTGTCTAGGCCCTCAGATGTATGAACATAATCGAAGCTAAAGAAGTATGCAAGGATAGTAGCAGCTGGCGTTCTGTAGTTTCTGCCTACCCCTATGAGATGAAAGCTTAAGTTTGTCATTAGAATCTTGTTTATCTATATACTAGCTGATGCCTGCGGCTTCGCCCGCGTGGATGTCTTGACAAATTGTATACTTAAACCTGCCTCGAGAACCACTCTATCCATTAGTGAAAACAGCATGAAAATCGGTGCCGTAGTTTTTGAGTTTATCGCGAACAGGCAGACAGACAGATAGTCGCGGCGGAGGACTATGTTTTATAATATGTAGTGTTATATGACTACATGGAATATTAGAAAACAAAATCGCAATATTTTTTATACAACAATTTCAATTCAGAAGTTCTAATGAAAAGACTAATAAAATTTATTTCATAGCTTTAGATTTTTTTTGCCTAGTTTATAAATTGTGTAACGCTAAATATGAAAAGATATCCTGTAGGATTATCAAAAGTCTAGTCTTGAAAAAAGTCTGCATCTATTCAAAATATGTTTGAAATGGTTTAATTTTACGTTTATAGAAGTAATACTTAAATAGTACAAAAATGTATGTTAATTTCTCCCTTATAAAAAGTTTAAATACGCGTAAAACAATTACAATTTTGTAATCCGCTAAAAATGTTCGTAATTTAACAATCGAGCTAACACTTAGAATGCGGAGGGTTGGGCGCGTGCCGGGTCTAAGGGACCCGCCGGATTACTGTAACGGTGCCATTGTACTTTGGGTACTTTTTGCCCTTTCGTGGCCGGTGCAGGGTTGATTGGAGTGCTGTTTGAGGGATCTCCTTTTTTTAAATTTTGTATTATTTTTGTGTCAAAGCGAATGAAGAAGGGTTATAATGTCTTTTGCGTTTTTTTGTTCTTTTGAATCCTTAATTTGTAGGTCTTTTTTTCGATAAGACAAGTAATAAACTTTAATGATATTTGTAATTGAATTTAATTATTCAAAATTATACACAATGCCTGAAGTAAATTATTATCCCTTCTATAATTCCTGTTTAATTTAATGGCGTAATTATTATTTTTAACAATTATTATTAAAATAATTTTTGATTTACCACTAAACTACTATTGAATAAAATTATTCATAATATCAAACTATGACGACTATAGCACACGTTATTGTTGAGATTTGTTAATTATTCCGATATTATTGTTATTTTCCTTATACAAACCTATTAAAATTACAAAATAATAATATGCCTAGGATTAACATGAACAATAAGGTTTAATAGTAAGGCTTATCTTTATAAGTGTTATATTTTTTGCATGGAACGGTTAAAAAAAAATTTTTATTTTTTTTTTTCGTATAAATAATTAAATAAGTAAGTAATAAGTTAATAAAGAAATCTCGATGTTTTGTCAGGTCTTAAAAACAGTGCGAAGCAGAGGCGGGTCGCTAGTAAACTATAATATAATACTGTTCCAATTCTAATTCAATCCAATTCAAACTCCAGCAATTTTATTTAAAATAATGGAATTGTAGAATAAAAATTTCGCATCTTCCATAAACGGACAATGGAAATTCGGAATTAATATTTGGATTGCATAGAGTATCGGTATCCGGTATCGTTTCCTTTGTGTTCTGGTATCCAGGTATCGTGTGAGAACTTTAATTTCCTTTGACCAATCAGAATTAGAGGGTCCGTTCGTGAACGTATGGAGCTTGTGAAGGGAAATTTAGCCATTTTGTTATGGTATAAGATATTCATAGCGAGGTTAATTTCGAATGATTTACGAATATGTGTAGTGTGTTTTGTATTTGGAAAGTGCCAATGAAACGATTTTTTTAAAACCTTTTACAGAAAATAGGCAGAATGTAGAAAAAGGTTTCAACCATTGTGCATTGGCTACATGAAACTTTGTGGTGGTATAAATTTCAGAAGAAAACGACTATTCCAGTTAGTTAAATTAATTATTGCTAACTATTCCTAAAATAATAACAGAACAGAGGTACCTGCCTAAGCGTTTTGTGGTAAACCTATAGGTTTGACCTAGGTAGGTACCTCTACTTCTTAAAACTATTTGAGTATTATTCTCATGCATTAAAGAGATTCAGGTTCGGAATCTTAAAAAAAAAAAGTATCGTATCTGTTACTCTTCCAAATATGAACTTTTTCATACAACACAAAAAATACCGTTTCAGATTAGCAACATAGATAAAGAATAAGTAACAAATATATGACTAAGAATAATAAATACTCAATATGCATGCATATAAAAAATAACGATTTTTCATAGCAAGTATGAAAAATCGTTATTTTTTATATGCATGCAACAAATACAAGAAAACAAAGTCCCAGTTCTATATCTCGGTACTAATACTAAGTTATAGGTTTGAATTCCCAAGAGATCAAGTTATAACTTCATTAAAAGTATACAGCTGCGCCCAATAACCTCATATTAATGGTCGGGTGTCATTTGTCAAGGGTCGAGGGGTGACAATTAAGTTTCCTTTGACAGTTGTATTGATTATGTGATCAGTTAGCTCATAGAGAAATTGGATCATTTTGAATGTAATACCCATTTAAAATTGGCCGTTTTGTCCATTTTAGGTAATTGTTTGCTGAAAGACAAAAGAAAAAGGATAACCATGAAAAATCTTTCTAGCCGTGCAGGTTGTCTAGACTTAATTTTTTAATATTCAATTTAAAAAAAAAATTGATAAAGTAGGTATTGCATCCTCCGAATTTACTGCAAACGTTACAGAATTTGGTGCAAAAAAACTTATTTTGGAAGTGAAATTCATGGTAAATTCTGCTCTTATTTCAGCTTTTATAAATCATTTTATTGTTTTATTTCTTACAACAATTCTTCATCAAAATATAATATCAATGAAAATATTTAAAAAGGTAACTTCTGAAATCACAAATCCTGATTATAAAACTAAATAAATATCTGTTTTATTTTAATAAAATCTTTATTTTTTATTCTGTTACAATGAACAAGTTGAAAACTTAATAAAATAATCACAGGATTATTTAGTACCTACATAACTAACTTTTTCAATATTTTATTCATAGAAAAGCCGATTAGAATCTGATCAGAATGGACTCACTTTTCTTCAAAGCTTAATAGGGCTGCATTTTCCGAGAAAAACTCATTAATTTGCGGTACTCAGACAAGGGCAATTACCATTTAAATTGTGAACTAAATAACTTAGATCATGACATCAAGTTTTAAACATAAAACACCTTTGTTTTGAAACTTTACGGCTATTTTTAAGTTGAGACTGATTTATAGTAACAAAATAAGAAGAAGGCAGACAATAACTAAATCTTTTTTTAATTTTTTTACTGTTTGACAAACATTTTGTTCGTTTACTAACAAAAACATGCAGTAGAAAAGGCAAGATGCACAAAGTAAACAATTTTTTTGAACAACCGCATAGTATTAACCGTGCAATATTCAACGGCATTTATTTTGTAGAGCGTGGGGTTCTTAATGTACTGTCTGAAGATTTTCAATTTATTTTTAGTGTCAGTGACATACAATCTTTACCAAAAAAATCAAAACAAAAACAAAACATTTTGCAAGCAGCCACTAAATAGATTTTTCTTACCTTTCGGCGTGACAACTCTGAAGGCGCTGTTGGAGACAGGCCTCGGGGATCCCTCCCGCAGCGAACCAGGTGAACCACTTCCATTCCTCACCATTGAGAAGTCCAGGGGCATCGGAGGCATCGCACTTACTTCCATTGTCAAAAAAATTACGGCCTCCGACGCATAACACTCAAAACCTATAAACCGACTTTAATTTCTAATAACCGACTTTGGATAAAACGGCCAAAATTTGGAATACCGAATTTGAACATTCGAGTTCGAATTTGGAATGGCGAGCGTGCGCCCGGCGCGGGTGGCGACTATGTTTTAAGGCAGACACACACTCGCGGCGCGCTCTCGCGGCTTTCTGTTCTGTAAAGCCGAAAATCTCTAGAATCTCCATAGTGATTTCGACCTTATCGCTTGAGCCGTTTTTCTGTGGGCGTGGTGTGATAAGCCCCGCCTCGGGCGTCGCAAGCCGCCATGTGCCCCGAGTGACAATCACTTTGTATAGGTAACACAATAATATGATTCGTGATGGATTTTATTGTGCTACCGATGCATTTATACGCGAGCAATTTTTCGCTGGAAAAAAATTCCGCGTTCGCGCGTATAAGTTTACGCATATTGATTATGAATGGAGAGGTGTGTCATTTGTTAGTAGTATTGTTTTGTTATGGATATTAAAAGTGTGAATATATTTATATTTTGAATTAATGAAAAACAGCTAATTAGACTCGAAAGGTTTCAGTAAACTTTTAAATTGAAAAAATATTAGGAAAAATAAAATAAATATTTTACTACGAATTAATGTTTTTTTTTTTTTAATAAAAATTAAACTGAATATTTCCAGAGATATTTAGGCATTTATACTTTTTCGCATTTCAATTATTTCATACTATCTATGTAGGTAGGGTATGGAAGACCTGTTCATTATTTGCTCTTTATCACTCGTACTCAGTAAGAGTCGTTTTAAATCGATCTTTTGTTCTCTTGTTAATTAATAATGGGCGTTTGGCGTTGACTTACAACAGTAGATAAATTGTTTTTTATTTCAATGCTGTCATTGTAATAAAAAGTTGAAATTTGAAGATTAATTTTTAATAACAATTTTTTTTTTGTCATTTTGGTCTCCTCCCCTTTGTTGGTTTACCTAGGTATACTAAAGAATTGCATTTATTCCTTTTTTTTATTTTTTGTCACAGGTGAAACGACAGTTCTTGCAGTTAGCATTATGTATCACTGTAACATACCCATAGGGTGTACAATAATAATATGTCATTCTTAATGGCTATGTTGAATAATAATAATACAGTTACACTCTTATCTATTGCATTGGTTGCTTTAGTCAATTTTACATTAATTAATATAGTAGGTACATAATTATTATTATTACGGTATTATTTTTGTTTGTACATCTCGGGGCCCTGGGGTCTCGGACCTTTGGAAGGCGTGCGAGGGGCCGAAGCCAATTCGCAGAGGCCCCTTAAACATTTTTAAATGGAATGAGGCACCCACCGACGATTATCCCTATTCGCACTATGCAAGTGCAGCCAAGGACAACCCCCGGTTGGTGTAGGACTATTGCAGAACATGGAAACAAAGATATTGGACTATGGGTTTGGGTGGGTTGGTGGACTGGTTATTTTGAACTATGGGAAGACTATGGCCCCTGCCTCACCAATGTTTTTAATATAAAATACATAGATAAAATGGCAGGAGGTGACTTGCACACTCAATAATGGGCCCCCCAAAAATGGTCGCTAGCACAGTGTCGTAGCGACAAGGGGGCAACATGTCCTGAGGTGCTTGAGAGGAGTGGAGAGGTATTCCACGGCTATCAGGACAATCCCGGAAGTACGGTCAAGATCCCTACCAGCATCTTACTGGAATACTTCCTTCCTCCGAGCACATAATTGCTCTTGCGAATCTCCACTCAATCCGGCCAATCAAGGCAAGAATGAGGTGGGAGCTCTGTTCCTCGTCAGTGTTCACTCGAGCCGGCCAATAAAGGCAAGCCAGAGATGAGGAACGAGACTTCTCCCGGGAGGTAGGGTCCGTGGGGTCGCTACTGCCCAACAGCTCGCCACATGCTGCCCTGCGGGTTTTTGTATCTCTCTTGGTCTGGCTCCTCATCCTAGACCTGTTCCGGCAAAGTAAACTCTACCAGCACAGACCTAGAGTTCGGAGCACGCAAGCCCCACCACGACGTCAACGTAGAGATACGGTGGTGGGGTTACGGTATTATTATTACATATTATTATTACGGTCTGTACCGGTCGGTACGATTGATGATAGGTTATTTTGTATTTTTTTTTTTTTGACAGCTACTATAGGTGAGACAGGCATTGTAAGATAATTGAAGCGCCGTTGTGCTACTCCCAAATAAAAACTACCCATGTTTCATTATTTTTGTAGTCAGTGTGCGTCCTGATTTTAGCAAAAATAATTTATTTCTATAATTTTTTTTTTAAAGTACTACTTTCTTTCAAAACTTTAAATCACTTTCCCAACAAATCTGTAGGTACCATCTAACCCTATAGGTAATGCCGGTTCCAAAAATCACCAACTCCGAAAACAAACACGAGTCGTATCGGTTTTAATAACGCAGCGAATTCGCAAATTCGTCAAAAGATGATACAATTATCCGTGGACAGACGCAGTAAGCTCGCCGTCACGATCCGACATTTAAAACAATGAAAGCTTCAATTTTTCACAGCGGATGGCCTCGAATACGGTACGCTAATCCTGACGCGCCTACGCACTCGTATTCTGATTGGGTGCGATTATATTTTTGTAGATACAAATATGATGAAATAGTGCTGTCGTATTGATGAAGATTTAAGACAGGTGATATTAACATTTAAAAACATATACATAATGCATATTTTTTTTCTGTTATATTTAAGTAGAATTTGTTGCCTTCTTTGTGCATTTACCTAGATTCAAATTGCTGTTACGATTTATCCTGCATTTTTTCTTGTAAAAAAAAAATGGGGAAATTGTACATGTTTATCATAATTATAAATAAAATTAAAAAAAGAACTATAATTTGTGTCTTCCATAACTACGATTAAAATCTTTAGAGTCAGACGTGAAAAATACTGCTGTTAAAACTTCATATTTCCCCAAAATACTTTATAAATAAGTAAATTATTTCCTTGAAAAAAATATAACAATGCCCGACAAAGGGCACCGTAAATCCCAGAATAAGGAAGCAGAGCTTGCTTTGCGAAAACTAATTACACCTCCACTTCGCAATGATAAAGCAAAGCCGTCGTATGGGATATTTTTATTCGGGACAAAATGAAATTCCCAACCATTCTACCCAATTACAATTCCAACCTTGCGTCAGCAGTAGTAGGGTTTCTTTTGAATTAGCGACGTCCCTTATTTCAAGTGAGCTACGGAAAATTTTTTACTACGTACTCAGTGCAAAATAATCCTGGCATAATCTCGCAGCTAAATCCCATTATTCTGATCATCCCCTCGATTGTAGTCGGGGAGCTCGGAAAAAACGTGGAATATGAAAATCGTAATCGTAATTCGGTCTTCGGACGTTTGATTTTCGGGATTTAGTCGTAAAAGTTGGCGCGGTCAGAAATCAGAATTTATTAGGACGGAAGGTTTCTATGATTTCTTTTTAAATCTTTTTTTTTCTTGTGATTTTGTTTCAAATGAAGTTTTTTTATTTATTTAAGGGCCACAAAATATTTTATCTGATTTAAAATGTTGTGCAATAAATCATTTTAACGACGTTAATTTAAAAAAATAATTTATAGAAAATATTTGAGAATAAACACTTATGAATAATTTAATTTGTTTTTAATTACCAACATAAGATTTTAACGACCAACCCTTTACAACCGCAGTTTTGCTAATAAAATTTAGCGCAAACCATCAACCTGGGCTTCCAATCCTTTGCTCATTTTAATACAGTTTAAAATTCAAAATATCTGAGGGTCATTTACCCAAATAGCCACTCAAAAGTGAGTGTCAGAAACTCTGAGCAATTTTGTACGGGGATATAAAGACGAAAAGCTTATTAACCCTACAGTTTTGAAGGGTACTCGGTACGTTTTCCAACTGGACACTGTGTGTACACGCTGTGTTTTCTTTGAATGTTAGTTTTTTGTGCAGCACTAAATAAATAAATTAATATAGCTGTTGTTTATTTTTGATTTTTGCTCTGTGCTGCTTTTTGATTCGTGAATTTGATGCTGGTTGAAACTTATCTGAAAAGTACATACAAATAATTTTAGTGCGTAGGTATCTATCTACTGATAGTTAAAGAGAAAGAATAACTGATGCTTTGAATCTTTTTATAGTAAATCTTGACAGTAAGCTATTACGGCTCTGCACATGTAGTAACTAAATAAGTAGCTAATTTGCAGGTTGTTAACTAAATAATTAGACCGCCTGCGTCCGAATGCAACTTAACCCTACAAACGCCCACCCAAACTAAAATTACTAATCGCATTAAACTAAACACTAACTTTCTTACTTCAACCTAATTACGGCAGAACTTCGCGAACTTACCTAGCTTACCTATGTAAAACTGTGTACAGACCGTGCACGGTGTCCGGATCAAAAAACGTTGGAGTAGCGACCGGGCCAGTGTTGCGCATACCACTTTAATTATACTGAGTTAATTAATACGAAACATTACGACGGGGGCTTTAGAAACAGCGAGAGCTAAAGAGGCTACTGAACGCGATCAGCACATCTAAACCGTGTTCAAGAGCTGTCAGTGTCATCATTGTTGTGGAATAATGACACTGACAGCGCTTGTGCGTGGTTTAGGGGGTTTATTCATAAACGTTGCTTAAAGTTAAGTGACGTTCAAACGTCAAAAATGTATGGTTAAACAGACGCTAATCATTACTTAACTTTAAGCAACGCTTATAAATAAACCCCTTTCTTTGCTGATCGCATTCAGCTTCATTGGTGGGATTCACCTGAGCTGAATACATTCAAGAGCAGAGTGTGTATATTCAACTTATAAATATCAAACATTGTGATTCACTAAATTGTTATCCATCTCGACTAAAAGGAAAGTCAATGGTCTTTTGATAGATTGTTTGAATTAGCAATTCGTCTTATACGATTGACTGTAAGATTTTAAACATTTCTTTAAAACACGTAATTCTTATTGTGTATTTATTATAGTCAGAGTATTCTGTTATATTCTTGACATTATTTTGATGAAACCGATGAAACCTTTTGTGACATTATGGATCTCTAACATTGCACTTTCCAAATTTATGTTTTGTCCATATTTTACTAATTCCACCTGAATCGCGTTTACTCTGGCCCCAAAATTACCCCAAAAGCTTAACTACAAGCAGGTAGTTCTCTCAAAAATCATTTGGTCTTCGCCTACGAGAGGCGTTTTACAGAATAACCCGGTTCTAATGTTTACTTTTAATTCACAGTCAAAATTTTATTTCAACTGACTTCTGTAATTGAAGCGCTTTCAGTAAATTAGAGCGCTTTTTGGTGATAAAGTAGAAGAAAAAACTTAAGAGGAAAAAAAATGTAACAATTATGATTTTTTATATTTTATTTTGTCTTATTTTCGACACGAATAATAGTTTAATTTTTGCACCACTTTCTTTGCAAGACTTTGTAGCGGTTAATTTGAATTTAGATTATCAACATTGTGCCGAAGTTATTTTAGAAAAAATGGCAGCACTAAGAATTCACTATAATTATTTAAAAAATACTAAGGAATTACCTATTAATTTCCTCGTAACTCAACAAGATACTGTTCTCAAAACTATAGTTTTTCCAACAGCAATGTGCAAAGTAAAGGAGGAAGTTTTGTCGCAACTAACTTGTTTCTAAGACATTAACTACTTGAAATTAGTGTAATGCAGTGACGGAGTGGCTGTTGTCTTCTTTTAACAGTAATTTTGCTGTTCTTTACTGTATTTAACAATATTTATGTACTGCTAGATCTTTCAGTCTGTCGTGTACATCTTTGTCAAAAAAAATACATGGTTGCTACAATTACAATTATATATTTCAACAAGAATGTCCTAAGACATGTTGCGAAGTGTAGAACAGTGACACTTATATATGACAGATATATTATACATAAATACTTAACTAATCTGGAACTGAAACAGTGGTCCAATGGTATATTTTTTTCAATTCCAAATGTGTAAGAAGCCATTTTCATATTTTTTTATAAACTTCGCAAATGAAATAATCCTGACAGCGCTGTCAATATCCTTTTCCAACGCCATTTACAACCAATTTAACTAAAAAGCGTACTCCGGACGTCACTTTAACAGGACTTTAATAAAAGTGTAAAAAGGAAAAGTTTCAACGTTCAAGCGGAGAAGCGGCTGAACGACCGCCCTTGCGGTATTTACCGCGGGAAATTAGAATTAAAATAAATACCCCCGGGCCGAAACAATTTGCATCTAGATGTGACATTAGTAGGAACAATTTTATCTTTTTGCAGCGGGTAGGTGAACAAATTAGAGACGAATTTGTCAGTTAAAATTTGTAGGGTTATTTTTGGGCGGCTGTTTTAGGGTTATTGGCTTTGTGAGTAGATTAATTTATTATGTGCTGAATGTGTGTCATTATGAATTTGGAATTGTACGCTCAATCAAAACATTACTTAGCTAAAAAGCTTTTTTGGTTAAACAAGTACGTAAACGTTACTACTATAATTCCTATGTAATATAATATTTTATGATGTTTATCATTGAATAAAATATTTTTAATGGATATTAAAAACAGTAAAAGCTTTTGTAGCTTTTATAATTATCGATATAAAACTTTATTCGCTTACTAAAAATATACTATAAACTTTCCAAAAACTGAACCATCTAATAAACAATTAGGCTGTGCAGTGTAGGCGCCATCAAAACGAATGACTAGGTATACTAAAATGTATCTTTTAGCCTTAGGAGCATCAATTAATGTGATTATTTTATTGCATAATATTATTTTTGTTCCATTCCAATTCTGATTCTAAAAACTAGAATTACCAGAAATAAACCACTCTGAATTCCAAAAAAATTCATAACTAATTCCGTTACAAAAATATATAATTCCAACCGTTAAGCTGCTGGCTTAACTTAAAGCATAATCTTAAAAGCAATAAAATTGTAACAAGTCTAGATGTTCTAGCGGGGGTCATCGACACCCCACCACATGTCACACAGACTTCCTGTGCTTTATTATTTACATGTGCGAATAATTCTATTGCTTTTAATGGAATTAATCTCTGTACCGAGACATGTTGCGTTTGCAGGGTTAAGTTTTAAGAACATGTGTATCTTGCAAGTGGTTTTTTTTCTCCGTTTTTATTATGTTTTTTTTTTCTGTGCGTTATGGTAAATATTTATAAATGTGGATAGATTAATTTTAGTTAATTAGATGTGCATAGTGGGGGATATGGAGTGATGATTTGGTTTGATTAATGTTAGATTCTTGTGTCCACATTTAGCATGGTATTTCGTGGGGTCTTTAAATTCTTATACCCAGATGTTAGAATGATTTTCAAAGGGGCGTTGTTGTTGATATATTTTTGTATGTACGAATAAAAATCGCCCATGCCCCGCACCGCAGCCGCACCGCAGTCGCACCAGTGTGGCACCGCGTAGATTTTACAATCATTAGGAGTTTTTTTTTTTTTTTTTCTTCTTGCGGTCCGGCGCTTGGGCTGCTCCGGAGTCTAGTACAGGAAGCCTTACTGTTTAGTGATATTAACAACATTACCGGCTGTTATTGTAGAAGTAACATAATTGCTGAGGGTTGTCGACTACATATACAACATGTAACGTAATTAACGCACACTCTCAAACACCCCAATTAGAATATTATGTTATAATCATAATACATACACTGAATTTTTAATTTAACATGTATATGCATTGTTATTTACTAAATTAGTTATACCAATTCTTGGAGAACTTTTTAGTAATTTGTATTTTGTATTTTATTTTGTATTGAATGATGGAATTTGTATGAATACAAATAAAACTGCGATTTTAAAAGTCTTATTACTTTGA
This sequence comes from Lithophane leautieri, assembly GCA_949152455.1. Taxonomy (NCBI): domain Eukaryota; kingdom Metazoa; phylum Arthropoda; class Insecta; order Lepidoptera; family Noctuidae; genus Lithophane; species Lithophane leautieri. The sequence goes on along the minus strand of OX424462.1, from coordinate 4,070,309 downwards.
TTTACGGTCCATTTCAATTTGTTTTGACTGTACAGCGTTAATATGACAATAATTTCCGTAGTTTTAATTATTTTTGGGATAAAAAATTACCTATATTAAAAATTATATAAATCGATTCAGTAAACGATTCTGAACAAACTATTTTCAGGATGTGCGTTAATTAAGTTACATGTTGTATAAGAGGCTAACACCCATATCCTAAGAGGACTTCTTCAAAAGATGGATAGAGCTTAGTTCAGATGAAGTTCTGATATCAGCAGAGCGATCAGCGTGGGCGGTGTAGCGGTTTTTATAACAATAAAAACCGGCCAAGTGCGAGTCGGATTCGCGCACGAAGTTTTCCGTACCATCCTTACTAATATTGTAAATGCGAAAGTAACTCTGTCAGTCTGTCTGTCTGTCGCCCTTTCACGCCAAAACTACTGAACCGATTTAAATGAAATTTGGTACACAGATAGTCTAGAGCCTGAGAAAGGACATAGGCTACTTTTTATCGACATAAAATGTGGGCGAAGCTGCGAGCGTAAGCTAGTTATCTACAAAAACGGCAAAAAAATAAACTTTTATTGTAAGGGAGCCCCCTTAAATATTTATTTTGTTCTGTTTTTTAAATACAGCTTGGTTACAGACGGACAGACAGACATAGCGGAGTCCCGTTTTACCCTTTGGGTACGGAACCCTAAAAACAAGTTTTGTTCAGATGTCTCCTGTATTGCCTGGGCCTTGTTTTAAATAAAATAAACAAGCAAAGTATTCCACAGTTACATAAAATAATAAATGTAACAAACAAAGTACGAGTATTCCACAGTTACATAACGAGTGATTCGCGCCGTCTGCCTGTCTGTCCCGATAAGTCGACACATGTTCGCGACGTTAATGATCTGGAACTGCTACAAGTGTTTCACACTATTTAGCGTAGACTTAATGACGCACAGAAGAAGCAGTGGGCTCAAAAAATCTATTATTTGACATGAAATTCACTCCTGTCAGTTTGTAATAAAAGGCCAATGTATACTGTAGAATAAACATCTTAACTATCTGAATTCTAATCTTCTTTGTACTTCTTCTTTTCAACTCGAATTATTCCTGATACTAGTGTAGACCATACGGCATTGAACCATCCGGTTATGACCAATGTAATCAATTGTGGATCGTAGCGCAGAGTACACGATTCTATTTAACAAGTTGTAATAATTTGTAAAATAGAATCTATTTTACAAGTTGTAATAACTTGTAAAATAGTCGTGTACTCTCTAATTCTCTATCTCTATCTTTATAAGACGTGGTAAATGTAGCATCTGGCGCTTTATAAAATAGCCATTGGTGCCGATTTTGTTATTCACAAACTAAAGTTCAGTGCATCTTTTTCTTTCTATTTCATTAAGAAAAGGACAGAAGATAAATTTTAGTTTAGTCCTGTCAAATGAATCAGCGTCTGTCACTACTCCATACAAGTTTAGACGTGATAAAAAAATTGCCTACTAAAACTACGTCAATTTATGTCAAGCGCTGATTAATTTGACAGGACTGAACTAAAATTTATCTTCTGTCCTTTTCTTAATGAAATAGAAAGAAAAAGATGCACTGAACTTAAATTTAGTTTAGTTTGTGAATAACAGAATCGGCACCAATGACTTATTTATATCGACATTTTCCGATTGCCGAAAATTCTCTGACATAACCGTATAAACAGGTGTGCTATTCTGTAAAAATCTCACCGTGAAAACTTAGGTGAAGTGAGTTTGGAGTGAACTGTCACTGACTTAGCATCAGTAGGTATCGATGACAATGACAGCTCACTCCACGCTCACTTCACCTCAGTTTTCACGGTGAGATGGTTACAGAATAGCAACGCTGTCTACTCTATTCATTCATAACTCTTCACACTTGTGTCTTTAAAAAGAAGCTCATGAATGGACGGCTCAACAGATATAAAACATATTCCTTGGAATATGTGCACGCTATAGACCATTTATATGAATTACTCAGTAACTACTGCTTATTGTTAGTTGCCTTTGCGCGGAATTAGTCGTGGAATGGCTTGTAATATTTTATTATTCTATCTATTTCTTATGTTTCCCATTTTCTCGTCTGTATCTAAGGCTTTTTGTTTATGGTTCTAGCTTATTTTCTGCGTATGCATTGATTGAAACATCTGCTATTATAACTCAATTATTACGATATTCACAAAAGACACACTATTGCCCATTTTTAAGGCAATTCTCTTATTTAAACAGACCTTGAAACCATTTTAGGACAATGGTCCTTCATACTTATCAGCCTTTTCTTTTTTAACCGACTTCTTCAAAAAGGAGGAGGTTCTCAATTCGTGTGTATGTTTTTTTTTTGTGTATTTATGTTACGCGATTACTCCACCAATTATGAATAGATTTTAATGATTCTTTTTTTGTTTGGTAGGTCATGCTTCAGAGGTAGTCCCATATAAATTTTATTAACTTTACTTGCGCAGTTTTTGAGTTAGCTTACAATAATTACGTATTTTTCCCACTTAGTCTATGTAGACGATATTTTATTTGACTCTGTCACTGTTATTTACATTGCAGGTAGTGGTATTCGAATTTGTGTGGGGTAGGTACCACAACTAAACAGTAAAAAAAAACAGTTTTTTTTATATAAAAGTTTTCTTAGAAGAATTACTTGTAATTTATTTATCAACCAAACCGACAAATCATCTTTAATAGGATATGACGTAACAAAAGTAAAATAACTGAACGGAAGCGAATCATTGACATGTGGTGCCAAGTCGTCTCAAACGAATTGATATGAGTTCATTCATTAAGTACATAGCTACTACTTATAACTACACTGTTAGTATTAACGTTACAGTTTCTTCAGTGAGTTGGTCACATTTGTGATGTCGTTGGATATTTATAGTACAGCGAATTAAAAGCTTGAATGAAACGTTTTCAACATTGTTTTTGTCTTAGTCTGCGTTAATACTGGTCGGTACTGGGTTTCAGTACAGTTATGTATCATCTTCCCTATAGACTTACTTAAATGCTGGTCTTGCTCCATAGGACAATTTAGAGTCTGGACAAAATCAAACTGGTTGCTAATTTATTTGTTTATTTTATTATTTGTATGTCATAGATTTTTACACTCTGTGATTACTTAAACTCACGCACTGACTTATTAGTATTACTTGTAAAAATGTTAGGAATATTGTGATATCGTATACTTTTATAATGTTTTTAAATTTAAGAGCACCATGTATCTATCACATACTTTATTTGTCATTGCTCCATTTATAATTATTTTTACCTTTTGCGGTACAGTAATCTTATTGTAGGTGCATCGACTTCACATATAATTATATAATTGATGTATACAAAATATTGTAAAACATTTTTATGAGAGTAACGGTGGAGTTTCTTGCCCATTCTTCTCCATGCGAAAAGTACCTTTTGGAAGGGGCAACTAGAATCAGTTCTATTTCTTGTTTTTGACCTTCGAAAGTGTCTTTTATGTGCCTATTTGAAATAAATTATTTGACTTTGACTTTAAATAACCGGTTTTCTTTCTGCCATACTTTTTACAACTTTTGGACTACTTATACTTTATCTACGACAAATGCAGTCGGCAGTTTCATCAACTATTCAGTCTATCAATCTGCCTAGCCTTTTCCCAACTATGTTGGAGTCGGCTTCCAGTCTATAGCCGGATGCAGCTGAATACCAGTATTTTACATGGGTCGACTGCCTATCTGACCTCCACCTGCCTATCGATACCCCATGGCCAGACTTATCAACTATGTAAAATAGAATAACCCTCCACTGCGACAGGCAAAAATTCTAAACCACGTTACCGTTTATCGTCCTTTGTACCCCCCAACAATTCAAAATAAGAACGTCGCTAAACGTTTCATTTAGCACGTTCAAAAACGAGCGTGGATTATAAAAAGAGCAAAGAAAACGTTCAACAATAGATTATTGTCGTAAAGAGAGGCGAGGTGAGCGTCGCGTTCTTGTTTTACCTATAAAGTTACCGTTTATTGTGGTTTTTGAGCGCATCGTCAGGCTCAGCGTTTATAAACTCGCTTTATATGTTGGAGTATGGTGGGTGTAGGGCTGTGTTAAGATGCTGCGTTGTTTTACTGTTGGTGCTTGGATTAGTGTTCAATGTTCCATAGAAATTTGACGAAAACTGTTGATATGTCGCAGGGAAATGAGGAAACCAGGGATTACACGAAATCCCTAGGGATACCACGAAATCACGGTAGATGTCGAATATTCTTGTAAGTACAATACGTCTTCTTACTAAAAATGTTTAGTGATATGACAAAATGCTAATATAATGTCAGTGATATGTCATTTCTCCAAACTAAATCTAGTAAAATGAGAAAAGTGTTGATGGATAAAATAATAAAACATAATTACAAGTTAAATGACTTATTTTTGTTGGTTATTAAAGTTTCAGTTAACTTATTTTAATAGAAAAGGTAGAAAAAAACCTTTTCTCATTTCCCTGCGACAGATATACAACTTTAAATGCCCATACTAATATAATCTCTACTTTCTTAAATAAATAGGTATAGATCAAATAATGTTTACATTATTTTTATGATAAAATAAAAATATAATGAAGCCACAGAGCACGTGTATATAGAATACAAAACATACATACTTACTACCAAAACAAATTTCCTCGAAAAGCAGAACTCGCACACGCAATTTTTCACTCACAATTTAACCCCCAAACTTCGAAATCATGCAAACTAAAGGAAATCCTTCTGCCGATTTCTGTAACAGACATCAAAGTGGCGATAACAAAGGAACCCTAAAAACATAATGAGACGGCGATGGGCGCAAGTGCTCCCGTTCGCATGGTCCCGTAGCAATTTTAGGATCTCATAAATATGTATAAGGCGGTACTCTTCTTTTCCTTTACTTATCAATTATGGGGTCGTTTAGGCGACACGCGGGATCGCCCCGCGGAAAATATGCTCTCGCATTGTAGGGTTAACCGTTTTGATGTGGTATTGTGCTTTGAAGATTTTTTTAGTTTTGAATATATTTTGTATGGTTGTGTTTATTTAGACTTGAACGTTTTTATGTAAATGTTTTTTTTAATAAAAATATAAACACGGAAGCTTAAAAACAGAAATAATAAATATTTCTAAATTTACATTTTCTCTGATAAGTTATCTTGTGATTGGTCTGATTTCCTACCTTTCAGCTACAGCTAGCTTCTGACATTCGATCTATACATTAACATTAATACAAAAATCTAAAGAAAACTTCACCTAAAAAATATCGATAACGTACAAAAGCTTCGCATTTACATAGCTTACCTGTTACCAACAGTATTATCCCTACTTACACGAAATCATTCAGAATACGTCAACACAGCTCTGTAACCCTTAACCGCCCGGGGCGTGAACGACCCCCTTTAAAGCTAGGGAGCAATTTTATTGCAAAAAATACTCGGCAATTTTACGGGCACAACAGACCCGATGTCCCTGAGGTAGTTTCGATTCAGACTCGATTATGTTTAGGGTTAAACGTCATTGATATTGCCGATCGGTGCCCACTGGAGGGTTATTGAATTTTTTTTTCGGGGCCTCTAATTTGTACGGTCGCATTCGAAGGGATTGAAATGATATTGTATATTGATGATGTTTTAATTAAATTTGTTTTTTTTATTGAACTTATAAATAAATAATGTTTTTTCTGACTGTCTGTGATCGATTTGCGCATATGGCGATTTAGTTTCGAAAAACAAGAAATACATAAGTAATTATCTTCTTACCCACCGGCATTAAATCACGTAAATAACTTTCTTCAAATAAATAAAATGAGGTCCACCACAGTATCGTCTTTATCACAATTTCTTGTTTACATAATTATGTCCAAACCCGCGTCGGCGTCTTCGCGGTGATTTGAGAAAACTTGCCTTTGACAATGCTGGAATGATTGGCCAAAGAATTTTCTTTGCGTAGGTTCCAGGGATTAACATGAACACGCACATCCTAGCATTAGCCTCTTTAAAGCAGAGAACAATGTTTCGTTCGCGATTAGCATCTTTAAATACAGTTCAAAACCAGAAGCGATATAAGTTCTTTTGTGCAGTATTGATATTTATCTGGTGATAAACTCTCATATACCCCACAGAGAAACCGATCGAAAACCATTGTTTAAACGTAACCACCATACCTATAAACTTAATCAAAAATACGTTAAATAACACAAAAAAAATCCAATAACCCGCATTTACTAAAAAGAGCAATCTTTTTTAATCTTCGTACGGAATCGTAAACGCATCGGATGAATCAAACTCAACTGTTTTAGGAATTTACTGTGAATTTAGTGTCGGGGGCCTTTTTTACCAATTGTCCGTAGCAGAGATGGACTGATAACTGCTGGGGCCCGCATGTGCGCACACGCAATGCTGACATAGATCAGGTAGGGAAAGAGATGGGTTGATGCGTAGCATGCTGCCTGTGAGTCTATAAAGGGTTGTCTATGGGAATGTGAATATTGTTTCACATTCCCTAGAGCCCTGGGGTCCGAGTGCTCGCTTAGTCTATCAAGACATCGCCAAGCGGTTGGTCGACTCTTCACGTGACCTGAGGGCTGGCCTATTCTTCGGCCAAAGAATCAGCATTGCCATACAACGTGGCAATACTGCCAGCCTTTTGGGCACTTTTCCCACTGACAGCGATGCGGACGAATTTTTTGATGCACTATTGTGGTTATTTCCCCCGCCCTTTTTTTATATACTTGTACATATTATTAGTATTGTAGTGTTAGATGTATAATAATCAGAGATCGGAATAGGTAGAGTATATTTACCTAAAGTTCGAAAAAGAACAGAGACAAAGTGGAGACGCCTTACGACAAAATATTTTTTCGGGACTAATGTCCCGGGTTTCAGAACATTACTTAAGTACAACTAAAATTAATAAAGTAAAACAACTATCGAATTAACTTCCTGTTTCTGTTTAAAAAAAAAGTATGCACGATTTCTATTGTTTAAAAAAAATTAAGGTAATCTCCTAATAATCTAATATTCGTTTGAACAATGTAAGTAAGCGCAGAAGCTAATGTTATTTACATAACAGTTTTAATAATAATTTATGTGATGTCCCGAAATCCCGACATTAGTCCCGAAAAAATATTTTAGTCGTAAGGAAGTCTCCACTTTTTTTGTCTCTGTTCTTTGAACTTTAGGTAGATTTGCTCTACCTATTCCGATCACTGATAATAATATATATTATTGAATTATTGTTTTATTTACTGTCTTTAAATTCCCATTGATATTGCATATTATTGGTTGGTATTGGTGTGAAGTTTTTGACAGCACATTAAGTGAAAACGTGAGGGTTTGAACTTTACCTAATTTCTTAAATAAAGTGAATATAAATATAATACCTATGTACCTATATCTTACTTAAAATTTTCGCCAAAATAAAAAAAAGGATCCTCAAAATGCAGCATATTTTTTTAACACTTCCAGTTAGACTTATGATTAAAATAAATGCAACGCGATTTAAGCAAATAATGCAAAATAAATGCGACGTTACGTAAGTATTTTTAACCCCCGACGGAAAGAGAGGGGTGTTATAAGTTTAACGTGTGTATTTGTGTGTCTGTCTGCGCCATCGTAGCTGCCAAACGGCTGAACCGATTTTGTTTTTTTTTGTTTTGTTTGAAAGGTGACTTGATCGAGAGTGTTCTTAGCAATAAAATAAAATAAACGTTTTTTAGATGCTTTGTTTTTGTCTGTGGTTTTAAAATTAATTTAACTTGTCATGATACTGCCCATAGTCCATCCAGTACCTACAGTTGAAACTATGTCGTAACTGTGTCATACAGTAATCTTTGGCTTCCGCCCTCTGCGCTGTCGCATCGTAATTAATAAATCGTTAACATTGATGTGTATTGTTTCATGGCGGCGCAAGCGCAACTGTATCGGTAAAGGTGGCTTTATGATTTTTTTTATTGTTATTTGGTGTCAATAACAATGGGAAATATGGTTTTTAGAGACAAGGGCTGTTTACTGTTATACCTACTGGTAGAGAGTTTTCTGTTGAACAGGCTCAAATGAAATGAGTAATTTGAAAGGTGGTAATAATATACCTTATTGGTCGGTAAATGATTTATTTCTGTGAGTAGGTTTGTACACTTTTACACATCAATAAAAGAAAGTTCATCAACGTTTGAAAAGAAAAGCCCGCTCCCTAATTGCGTAATACGAGTACACGAACAATCAAAATCTGAATCGGTTGAAACAAATTTCTAGTCCATTAAATCACAAGTTCGATAAAAAAATCTGCTCAACAACGTAAATAACGTAATGAATGTTGTTGAACTGTCAAAATGAAACTGATTAGTCTTAATCGGTTACGAAAATAAGTTAGGCAATTAGATAGCAGCTGGAGTGTAGAATTGTTCAGTCAAATGGAATGCTCAATAAATAGTTAAATGGACTTTCTCTTCATAATAATAAGATGATGTGTACATAGTACAGGGAGGTGCTCGTGGCTAAGTAATAACAGCCGCACGGGTCGATTCATCAGGTTAAGCTACGCCTGCCGGGTTGGCCCGTGGATGGGTGACCATCTTTAAATATCGTGACTCCTCCGTGCCTCGGAAAGCACGTTAAGCCGTTGATTCCGCCTGTCATTCGTTGATCTTTGACAGTCGTTATGGGTCCTCAGAAGCCCGAAGTCTGACAACCAGTCTTGCCAAGGGGTATCGTATTACCAAGTTACTGGGTTGTGGAGGTCAGATAGGCAGTCGCTCCATGTAAAATACTGGTATTCAGCTGCATCCGGTTGGACTGGAAGCCGACCCCAACATAGGAAAAGATGATGATGTGTACATAGTAAGTAATAATCAAGAAAGCATTTTACTTCCAATTGTTTATCTTCGTCGTCTCACTCTTCGTCCATGCCGACTAAACGGAATGTTACCATTTTAAATATTACATTTTATTTATAAACATTCACAAATAATAGGTATTTTATTTATTGTATTTCTTCTATCTTACAAATTAGTTTTTAATTTATTATATTGTGATTCTAGCGTGAGTTGCAGCTGAAAATCAGCGTCAGGTGATACACTTTGTGTTTCAATCTGACATTATGCTGAACTGAGGCCCTTTTGGCATTCTAATGATTGTTTTCTGTTTTATAGTTTTATGGTGTATTTTTCTGCTACAATGCCAATAAACGCATTTTTCTTTATTTCTTTCTTCACTTTTAGGACTTTCTCAAAATGTACTATAGGTTTCCTTTTCTCTTATATCGGTACAGACATTATTTGACAGCCTCTCGTCCCCCTGGTACAATCCCTTAGTCGCCACCTACGACCCCCATGAGGCCCGAAAGGGCGCTGTTATTCGTAAACGGGAACCGAGCGAGTGGAATGGTTTATTAACTTTGTAATCCCTTTGAAGGACCTTAGTTTCTTTAAGCCTCCTTTTTTCTTCTTTGCCGTTCTTTGCTGACGATGTCTTCTTCAGCCACTTAACTATATAGCAAGAACGGTCTTTTCATCTCACACAGCAAAATAAATTAGCAATCGTCAAATTCTCAGTTCCCACATAGCGGGCCAATAATGTCACCTTTTCAAACTGACGTTTGTATTTACAATGAGCAATGAGCAGCATAGTTGCAAAAATAATCGGGGAATAATGAATACACGAAACTTTTTTGTGCTTGTGGCAAGATGGTGGGTAGAGGGTGGCTAGCTGACAGCAGCTGGATAAGAAAATCAGAGGATCGACTTAGATGAACTGCAGTTGGAGAGGCCTATGTCATATGTAGGTGACTGATATAGGCTGATTATGCTGATCATGAAGAGTATAATATGCAGATACTGACAAGATTAATCTGACTTAATTACGATATAGTACATTATTGTCGTGGCCAGCAATAAGGGGATTGATGGACGATCGTGAAAATGTGGGCCGAGGCGAATCCAAGGCTCACATACATGAGTCCATAAATTCCTGATTGCGGCCAAGGCTTGTATAGTACTTTTCTCAAATAATGCGCGGAAATTCAATCTGAGTATTAAATAAAAATTCCAGAATCAATGGCGAATAACTATAATTTTTCATGCGCCAATACGTTAATTTGTTTCTTCTTTACTTTAAACAGTTCTATTTGCAAGCCAAATCGAAATATAAATAAAATCTTTGTTAGGTTACCTCCTTGGTTGCCATGTGTTGAAGTAAAAATTTTGTTCCATTTTTAAATAACACGACAGATATGAGTTTTCATAGTAATTTATTTGGCCGCTAAACACGCCAGATATGGATTTTCATAGTAACTATGCTGGCCGCATCTTCACTTGTTTTTGACCTGTAAGTACAGCAATTTCGATTTATCACGAAGAAGGTTGTCAAAATAATACTCGAATTTCCAAGCATGTTTGAGAAAACATATACTATGTACGACCACAATTAGCATGTGCCAAACAGAGTAAGAAGTCAACTTACTAGTCAAAGCCGACCGCCGTGAGAGCGCTCTCTTGCTCCACATCAACTAATTACGCGTTATTCTCACTGATTAAAGCACAGCTTGCGACTAATGAGTGACTCATGTAAGTATCGGCTCAGACTAAGCGTTAGAGAAGACGATACGGATACGATTTTGAGAAGTTTAGGATAAAGGATGCGACAAGGCGAGCAAAAAATACTAAATTAATATATATCGTAAGAAATGACATTTTTGACTGAAATTTTAAATATGCCTTAATCCAGCTAATTATCTGGAGTATCAAACTGCAGATCCAAGACAGGTAAAGTCAATCAAACAGTGAGCAAAGTAAAATAATGTTTTAAATGCCAAACGTCACTTAATAGATTTGCCAATGGAAGTTAATGAAAGTATGGATTTAACAAGCATCAGGAAATAGATCAGACAGCTTCGACACTATAAAGAAACTAACAGTAACAAATGAAATCATAGTACAATTCTACAATAACACTTCGCCATTACTAACTTAAAAACCCAATTAAAAACTTTAATGACAATCGTAAACGCTAAAGCGCCCTTATAATCTGACGACCATCGTTCTCACAGCCAGTAGTCATCTTTCTCAATCAACGACCCATTGGTTGTTCACGATTTTTATTGTTTTCAAACTAAACGTACGGGTACATATGATCAGGACGAGTTTTTCTCTCTTTTTCTCAACAAACGATTGGATAATTAATTTTACAACTCCTTTATTAAGCTTAACTATCTTAAAATCTACTAAAATCGTTGGTAACTCGTTTTTTATTTTCTTTGTTATTGTCGTTTTTTTATTGCGAATAAATTGATGTTTGTTAGTTTGTTAGTGGTGTCGTAAAATGGTGTTATTGTTCTCTAAATCGATTATGGTAAGGGTTGGGTTTGTGGAAAATTATTATTAGTTTTTTAGGTTGTAAATCATTTTAGGGGTTAAAAGGTGACTTTTTATTTTGATCTGCAGTTTAGGCTTTGAAATCAGCCCATTTATTCTTTAAAAATCTCACTGTGAAAACTTAGGTGCTGAATTTGAGCTGTCAATCCCTGGCATTAGGTGGAAAGACAGCTCGCTTCACGCTCACTTCACCAAATTTTTCATGGTGAGACTTTTACAGAATAGCACTGCAGTTACTGTTGTTCATTTATGGGATACATATTATTGAGTATTAGGATTATAAGGACCATAGCCTGTGTACATACATTTTTGGATCGTATTAAAATTTTGGGCTGATTTCCGCACCTCCACGTCACACACGTATTTTGCGTGCGGAACGTACCACTGATTTCATCAAAGGAAGAATGGCATGTGTTAAATGAAAAAAAAAAAGAAGCGAGAAATTAGTTGGAATGATGTAAATACGAGTCCACATCTCATAAGACACTGGTTGCTCCAATAGCTAACTTATACAGTTATACTGCTCGAAAAGACGATGTCACGTCCCCATATCCTGTTGTAACATCAGTCTAGACTTTTTGTTCCTCCACTATAGGAAAATCTGTAATAAACAGATCGATTACTAAATTTGAAGGAACGAAGGTCCTATCGAAACCAATTTTGCTCCAGTTAGCGATCAGAAACTGATAAACTTTATGGACATTTCAAACTTTCAGCCGAATATTTTTCACTTTTTTGAATCACTCAAGTATATAAACGTGTCTGTCTATAACCGAGCTGGTCCAATCTATTTGCATACTTCAATTGATATAATTTTCATACCCCTTTATGTTTATTTTATAATGAAGAGCTCACTCATTGTCCAATAATCATCAGTCCAAAGACAAAAGGGTGAATGTACGGTTTACAAAAAAACAAACAATGAAACAGTACCCGCATGTCGTTATTATCACTTAAAACTGATTACAGAGTTAATTATAGTGACGTGTCAGATTGCTTATTAAGAGCCCTTGATGAGACAATCAATTCGTGTGTGCTTTGTTTATACGCTGCTTCAAATGTGGGATAGGCAGAGATAAATTAACGCCGCCGTAAACGAAGGTTCCGAGGGAACAGGCATAAGTCCGAAAAAACTAATGTAAATACAATGCTGTCGTGGCCAGCAATAAGGCCATTGATATACGAAAGTCCTCAAATGATGCGCGGAAATTCAAACTGAGTAAATTAAATTAAATATCCAGAATCAATGACGAATAACAACAATTTTTCACGTGCCATAATATGTTCATAATATGTTCATTTGTTTCTTCTTTACTTAAAACAGCTCTATTTGCAAGCGCAGTCGAAATTTATATTTTTTTTGATAACTTACCTTCTTGGTTGTCATATAAAAAGTTCGTACCATTTTTAACCAACGAAAAAAAAGGAGGAGGTTCTCAATTCGACACGTATATTTTTTTTTTTTTTTTTTTTATGTATGACCACGCGTAACTTTTTAGTGAGTAGTCCGATTTGAAAAATTCTTCTTTTATTGGGAAGGGTATACCTCGAAGTTGGTCCCATTTAAAATTGGAAACTATAATCCACCCCTAAAGGTAGAAAAAATGGGGTTGATTGATTTTTCACCAACTGAATTTTCAACTGTGAACCGATTCTGTTGAAATTTCGCACAAATACATAGTTCTGATGACACAACCACTCATCATCAACTCCAGGTCTTTAACCTAGAGTAACTCCCTGGAGTACCCTGGAGAAAATGGTAACTCAAAAGGGAAAAATAAAAAACTTTTTTACAAAAAATTAAACCGACGAAAAAAGAACTGAAAAGCGAATTATAAATAACTTTAATTTCGGAAGTCGGTGGCAAAAAACGAAAATTGAAAAGCGAAGACACCGACTTCCGAAATTAAAGTTATTTATTTTTCGCTTTTCAGTTCTTTTTTCGTTGGTTTAATTTTTTGTTGACTAACACGACAATTATGAGTTTTCATAGTAATTTATTTGGCCGCTATTAAACACGACAGATACGAGTATGGATTTTCATAGTAACATTGCCGGCCGCATATTCATTTGTTTTTGACCAGTACAGCAATTTCGATTTATCTCGAAGAAGGTTGTCAAAATAATGGTCGAATTTCCAAACATGTTTGAGAAATTCATACTACATTCATACTTTGATGAATCTTAAACACAATGGAAGGGATTTTTTTAAATGTCATGACACAGCACAACCTCGTTGCTGTGTTGTGTTGTGTTGTGTGCTGTGTTCACAACACAGCAACCTTTTGTGTTATATGGTCTCATCCTACCACATACATAAGTTAGGCAGTTACTTTATATTTACAAAGCCTGTTGCTAATTGACCGAGCGAGCGAAGCGTCTCTGCTTCAGTCTGGCAAAATTTGCTTTCTCTGTCAGTTTGTTGGTAACTACTCCTCTACAGGTCGTATTTTATTTACAACCGATCTGGGCGAAACTGGTGCACAGGTTTTACTACTTCATAGATTTTTTTTTTGTCGTCGGAATTTTTTGATTGGACTTGGTACTTCTAAGAAGTACCTCCAAGAAGGGGCAAAAAGGGGGCTACTGGATATCTCCGCTTTATCAAATCAGTTTTCGATGGTTATTTTGTATTTGAAAAGTAGTAACTCTAAATTGGTCTCATAAAATTTGGTGAGAGTCTGCGGCGTGATGAGCAGAATAGCTCCTCAATATGCAGTAACGTGCTCATTTTTAGATTTATACCAGTGGAATCCGCCCTTTAACTACTAGGTAGGGATATTAATTAATGCAAAAAAAGTTTGTGCTCGCGAGGTCTAATGTGCGCGGAACTACTAGTTTTATTAAGAAGACAGACGAAATTATCTTCTGCTCTTCCAATGGATTGAGACGTGTTTAGTCTTAGTAATAGTAATAAGTATTTCATGCGGTCTTGCCATTACTTACTCCATTAGAACACAAGGTGCATTATGTCATCGTTCAATAAATAATCCAAGTTCAAAAAATAATCCATATTCTAATATTAGCCCACAAGCCTACATGGTAGTCTCTCTAAGGCTAACTATCCCAAACGACATTAGAGGCAATATTTCATAGCAAAATTAATATGTCGCTTAAGCTCTTGGGGCCATCACTCAAGCGGAAAACGGAGCGTATTAAAACGCTATTGTTTTTTAGTTCAGTCGCGTTCAATTCCCATTAGAACGGGCTAATTAATGGTTTTTATTTTGTTGACTGACAAGCAGCGATGGCAGATGAATAAAATCGTCGTTTTTGGGTTATGTTGTGTCAGTTTTTGGGCGATTTGTGATAATAATATTCTTCGTGTGGGCTTTTTTGTTGTTGTTTGTTTTTTAGAGTGAAGTCTTTGCTTTGGTGTGAAGTTCAGAGATTGGTGATTATTTTGTCGGCTTGAATCTTACATACATAAATAATAAGTTATTTTCATGCTTCTAATTATTATCGAATAAGTCACAGAATATTAATGAACTTACCTTTAATGAAACATCGATTATTGTTTTTGTTTTTGTTAAACTGAATTTTGACTAATTCTGCTTATGATCAAGTATGAAATATTCGTAGAAAACAAACCCTCCTTACCTACCCCTTCTTAGTCTCAGCCGGTCAATAAGGCGTATATTCCCAATGAGCCCCACATAATTCATGTCATTTGACATCAGCATTGCTATTCTGGAACCATCTCACCGTGAAAACTCAGGTGAAGTGAGCTTGAAGTTAACTGTCACTGCCTGAGCATCAGTACGTATCGATGACAATGACAGCTCACTCCACGCTCACTTCACTTAAGTTTTCACGGTGAGATGGTTACAGAATAGCACTGCTGGAGACAACTAAACATGAAACATGTCGTGTGTCGCTTATCAAAAACAACAAAACTAGAAGTTTTACAACACAGTCACTATAATTAATTACTTAGTTATATTACGTGTAATCACAATATCACGACAATTCACTCGTTATTAGGATAGATTAGGAATGGGCCCTCCCTGATGTCAATTGTGCGTGTTTTAGGTATAACACGGATTGACTGTAATCTGTTAATAACTTTAGATTAATTTAGGGAATATGATTTGTTTGTTTATTTTGCTAAGAATTATGCAAGTCCCAAGTCTTTGATGATTTTGTCTGAACCTTAAAAAAAATTAGTTTGCTGTACGTTGTAGGTACTTACCTACCAATCATAATAGAGCAGTGGTGGCCCAGTGGTAACGGCCCCGACATGCGAGTTGTAGATCGTGGGTTCGAATTCGAACCCAGTCAGGCGCTTTACTTTGCGTAAATAATTTCATTACCACTGCCCTCAAAACGGTGAAGGAAAACAAAAATTCGTAACCGCCTGACGGGCGTCGTCGTCGCGCCGTAGAGTCACGCCTGTCTGCTAGAGCCTTTATGCCATTTCATAATTTTTGTTACTTGTTAATCATCTTATTGAAAGAGTGTACTTAAACCTGCAGAGATGCTTAAGAAAAGATTGATTACAGAACTAATTCTGAGCGCCTAAACAAGTGACAATCGCTTCAAAAGCGTTTCGTATTTCTACAACGACATTCAACAGGATTGACATAAGCTTTTTGATAGCTTATGTCAGTCCTATACATTTTTGCCTTTTCCATCATCGTTATCGCTAATAGAATGTCACTTTGTCTAGGGCTTAGTCAGATCCTTTTGAATAATACAAAAAAAAAAAAAAACTAACTTGGATGCTTTCTAACCAAAACTGTTCACAAACCACAAATCGAATGAATAATACTCCAAACCTTACACAATTCCACACAGCCAAAGGGTTACCAATTAAAAATTTCATTATTGACAAAAAGCTTCGATGAGCGAGTTTTGTACCGTATGACACTATTACCATAAAAACTCCACGTAAGGGTGGGTAAATAAAAATTTATCCGCGACACAGCAAACAAGGGTGAAATTACCCTCATTTTTACAATATTTTGATATATTGCCCCTAATAACAGCCGCGGGGTGACCAGTGACGTTTTACAGTAAAAAATCGGACTTAAATGTGTTTACTTTGTATGAAAATGCCGTTTAAGTGCGATAGGTCGGAGTTTTGTTTGAAGTTGGGTGGGTACTTCTTGTTTTCGGCTGGTGAGAAGGTGAATATTGAAGTCAATCGCGTATTTTGTGCGAACTATGAATTTGATTAAATATTTAGTGCATATTTTGGCATTTTGTTAGTGCATATACGAGTAATCCGATGTCTATTTATTAGTAACGCCTAGATAATATTTTTTCTCATCTGAAAGATTTATATTATAACTAACTGTTGCCTCCGACATCGTCTGCGATCCTGGATGAAAAATAGCTTATGTCCTTACCTAGGTGTGCCAAATTCATCCAAATCCGTCCAGCCGTTTCCGTGTGATTATTTATTTATTTATTTAAAAAAAGCACAGCCACATCACATACATGAAACTTATAATATAAATAATCTTAATAACTAAAGGACTAATGTACATGACAATTACGGCGTACATAGCATTGAATGGTTAGACAATATCTTGCTGTCTTGCAGTTTAGTATACAAAACTAAACTAAAATAAACTAAAACAAACTAAGGAAAAACTCAGATAGACTTACTTGATTAAGTAACAAACAAACAAATAACTTAGTAAACAAACTCACTTTTGCATTTATACATTTTAGGTAGGATATTAAACTCGTTGCATTTTTAGAGCACATTTCATTCATATGTGACTTCCCATCGAGTTGAAACAAATAGTAGTCTCAGTGTTTAAATTTTTCAATAGCGTCCATTACGTTCTTATTGTTTCCGTAGATATTAAATAATAAAACAAACGATATTTGTACAGTCGGCACACGCCGGTTTTATAGCCACACCGTGTGTCCACGATTGGACGGATATTTGCTTAGAACAATGAAATAATTGAACCATTTTTGATGATTTTGAATTGATATGTTTTCCTATCACTTCCTTAATTAAGTTTATTGAAATGGTCACTGAACCACTTAAAAGCTATTCAGCAAATAATTAACCAAACATTCTTGTTTAATAACTTACTACAATTACTAATAAACTTATTAACTAACTTATACTAATAAGTTTGAGGAGCTCGTGGCTACGTAATAACAGCCGCACGGGTCGATCCATCAGGTTAAGCTACGCTTGCCGGGGTTGGTCCGTGGATGGGTGACCATCTTTACATACCGAGACTCCTCCGTGCCTCGGAAAGCACGTTAAGCCGTTGGTCCCGGCTGTCATTTGTGGATCTTTGACAGTCGTTACGGGTCGTCAGAAGCCCGAAAGTCTGACAACCAGTCTTACCAAGGGGTATCGTATTACCCAGTTACTGGGTTGTGGAGGTCAGATAGGCAGTCGCTCCATGTAAGATACTGGTATTCAGCTGCATCCGGTTAGACTGGAAGCCGACCCCAACATAGTTGGGAAAAGGCTAGGCAGATGATGATGAACTAACTTATACTAATAACTACTAATTAACTTATAATAATTACTCATTAACGTTGTGAGTAACAAACATCCAAACACACAACTTTCACATTTATAATATTAGTAGGAAGTATAATTTGAAACAGTTTGTTCTCGAACAGTAGTAATATTAGCTTGGTTGGTGTAACAAGCGACCACAGTCAGGAATCTGGCACCACGAGAATGCGGTGCCCAACACGTCTGCCAGAACACTCGATTTTTTTTAACTCAAAAAACCATTTTATCCCCTCTCACCCACCATATTCCCTTGACCTAGCGCCTTGTGCTTTTACCTGTTTCCAAGAACCAAAGAAAAACTAAAGGGGAAATGGTTTGAAAGCAAAGAATACACCGACTGCCTATAATTTCGAGATTGCTGAGGTGTCTAAAGAAGAGTGGTCAGAGGTATTTTCCAATTGGTTCAGACTTATGAAAAATTGTATACGTGCTCAGAGTGAATCCTTTGAAAATATCGATACTTGTAATAAGGAATAAATTTTATTATTATTGAGTAGCTAATTTCTTTTGGCATGACCCATGTACGTAAGTGTTATATTTGTGAGAAGAGCAGTGGTAATCATTATGATAATGGCCCAAACTTACAACTACAAGCTGTCCGTTAGTTGTTGGTTCGAACGTCAAACAAAAAGGGTTACAAACGAAGCAATCTGTAAAAAATACTGTTAAAAACAAAACCAATTAAGGTTCAAAATTCTATAACCAGAGAGTTACTTTCTCACTTTTAAAGGGTTTTTGGGTAAATTATTAATTTGCTGCTAAATTAGCTATAGTCCTGCGATCGAATCGGATATCTGAGGGCCTAGACAAGTGACAATTGCTTCGAAAGCGTTTCGTATTTCTACAACAACTTTCAACAGGATTGACATAAGCTTTTCGATAGCTTATGTCAGTCCCATACATTTTTGCCTTTTCCATCATCGTTATCGCTGGTAGAATGTCACTTTGTCTAGGGCCTCTGAGCTGTGCCTCAGAAGCTGGCGACGGCGCGCAGCAGAGACGAGAAAAGATTTGAGCAGCGGCGTGCAGTGAGCGCGCTCGCAGCTCAGTTCCGCTCTAGCCAGCACACATCCCCGCTCCAGTCTAGCCAGCATGCATCGTCGCACAGCTTCGGTGGATACACCCTAGCTGAAAAACATATATTCGGACATCTCCGCAAAGAGACCGGGCCTCAATGAGGTTGCATCATTGTAAGTACTACCTACTTGATTTGACATCGGTCAGTACTCGTAATGCTATGGTGGCGGGTAAGTTTGGAGATAAATCAGTCTGTCATTGAGACACGTGTTCCATTGACACTTGGTACGATTCTTTCAGTGTGCGTTACGATAGCTACGCCAAGTTACACACACAGAAAAAAAATTCGCTAACAAAATTGTCGGAATTTGTCAAAATCGAAAAGAACAAACCAAAAATTTGTCAAAGTAGAAATTAACGGATTTGTCAAAGTAGAAAAGGATAACTCTGCAACTCCAAATCACAAACCGTACCGTGGCTGATGACTTGCTACTCAAAGCCAACATAATTCCTTATGACCCATAATTGGCTTGGACAGACCAACTATAAAAAATTACACACAAAATAGTTTACCCAGCCCTAGTTAATAAACCCGATGACTCTATTAAACTCGAAGCTGTTTACCTAATAGAATAACTACCTATCGTATAATAAATTGGGAGATTTCCATACTCGATAACGGCCTACGTTTGTCATTTTAATACCCAAAGTGCCTTGGGACATCCTTCAATGACGTCATTATGAAAAACTTACAACACCCTTCACCCATAAAACTCGAAAACATTCGATTTTCAACTCTATCTTTTACTCTTCAAGAGTGAGTAAAAGTTCTGGGGGTGGTAAAGTTAAGTTGGTAGGGTTGTCCGTAAAAAGGGGGTCCAAAGACTGACAAGGACGTATTATTAAATTTCCTGATGGCGGCAATGGGAGGCTATGATTAGGGTTTATAATGTTGTTATAGACTAAATTATGGGTTATCATGAAATATGGGATTTTTTGACAGGTGTGGCGTGATAGTTCAGCTGTTATTGATTTTTAAATAAAGAACTACGGAAATGAAAGAATTAGATCAATGCAGGAATCAGCTGTTGATTTTCTTCTTACTTGCCCTTATCTCAACTCCCTAAAACCTGAAATAAGGCTTTGCTTTGCTTAACCAATTGAACAGCCAAAAAAACTGGCATTAAAAATAATGCAAATTAACAACAACAATTATAGTTATACTTGTCAGTTTAAGTTATATTTAAATTACTTATTAGCTACTAGGCTAGACTGTAATGTGAATAAAGTATCATCAAACGTGATACTATATAAAGGGTTTTTTTTTTTTTAAGTTGTTAACAAGGTATTCATAACATTTCAGTGAAGTTTCCCTTGACCATAAAATAATATTATTAGGGATTTAGATGACGTGGAGATGCAAGTTGAATTCCAGCACGCTGTACCAAACCCCATCTACAGTGCCTTAGTTATAACTTGACCCGAGACGCGACGCGACGCGCACTTTTTCATGATCCGATACAATATCGAATTTATTTACTACACAATATGGTCCACGCGCTGCGCAGCACCGCGCGTCTCAGCGTACTTTGACACGTGTCAACCCTCGCCCTGAAATTATACCTTTTCATGAAGAAAATAAGTTCGATAATTGTTAAAAAAGTGTGCGCAGCGTCGCGTCGTTTCACGTCGCGGTCTGAACTGACCCATAGTTTTAATACTAATAGAGTTCAAAATGGCAACTGACAGAACAGAACTACCAATGAATGACTCGTCACGGGCCAAATTATAATGAAAGCATATTTGTCTGATCTGCTACCTAAAATGAAAAAAATATCGATTACTCTAATTTTCTCATCATCTTCTTTCATTCTACAGCGAGAAAGAGATCCTATGTCATCACAGCACAAAACTGACGTTTGGTGCAAAAACTCTGCACAAAACAACTCATCTTGCACAATGCACGTCGCAGTTTCCACTAAATTGAACTTAATTTTAAAACTGGCCACACACTGTTTTTGTTTCGCGTTCCTTGGAGACGGGTCATACGAGGAATTATTTGGGACGTGCCTGAAACAGACTTTGTGGAAATCCCACGGAGGCCTCTAAACTCAGCAGTAGGTGGTTTGAAGTAGAAACTCAGTCCTACATTGTCTGATGGATCGCTATCATAATTTAAATAAGGATAAAAACAAAAAAAAAAACTACAGCTTCATAATTCCTAGTTGGCATGATCAACTTGGTGGGCACTGAGCATCCATAAAACGTCAAAAAAAGGACCCGTAACACATATTTTTATCGTATATAAAGATTTTTGAACTGTTGAATAAGCGCTAGGATTATCCGTCGTCAGTAGCTAATCTTGGTGTTTTTTCAAGAGTTCTCGAATCGTTTCCATAGACCTGAGGGCCTAAAACGGCCACATTAGCAATTCCTCTAATTTCACACAGAAGCAATTTATAATATGTGGACCATTTTATGAATCTCCATAAAAAACTGTCAAACAGATGAATTATTTCGTGTTAAGAATTGCACGCAAATCATATTATTAATTGTCAGTTTGTGACATTTTACGATGGTTCATAATATTACCCTATGTTTCTGTCAAAGTGACTGTTTTAAGCCCACTGTTGACGCAACCGCAGCAATTAATCACCAATTTTGCTGCCGTAAGTTTCCATCAACACGGAACGTAATTCAATTTGGGGGTAAAAGCGGTTATTTGTTGTAACAGAACTCTGTTCTGTCTCATTTCGGGTCTAGTTAACCCTGCTTCAAAGTATAATCTACTTAATTGGAAATTTTTGAGGGGAATGCGTTTAACGTATATGGGGAACACCTGGAGTTTCAACTAGTGCTATTCATTCTGTCTTCATAAAAGTAACAGGAAGGCAGCTCAGTAGAGCAAGTTTTCTCAGTTCCGCGCCGTTCCTGTCAGTTTTCTCCGTGGAGTCTTTCATAGTGTGATGATGATCAGAACACTGATGAGTATCAAAATTCAAGAATGCGATAAATGTAAAGCCAGGTAAATTAATTACTAGTAAAATTGACTACCAACTTAAATTGTCCGTATATTCCAATCACCACTGTCTTTGAAATGGCAATAACACTCAATTTGTTAACAATTCATTTCCCTAACTGTAGATCTGCATCTTGTTTGAAAATCTTCGAAATTAAAACTTGAGAAAGAGGCAGTAAGTTACGTTTTCAGAATTTACAACTGTAACTTTTGAATTATTCCTTAGAAAGATGTTCAGTTACATAGAAACTTAACATTAATAATCCTGGTTATAAACTTTGAGGCCTACTAAGAGTTACCTAACCAATCATTCGGCACCTAAAGAGTGAGTCAAGTAACAATAATAGAATAGATTGATCTATTTTTAACCCCAGACCACACACGAACTAATTCATAATCACAAATTGATGTCATGTTCCATACGATGTCAAAGCCGGTACTGTAAGTGTATCAAATTTACATGTTATGATTATTTATAAGTATAGATTTTTTTTAAACATTATAAAACCGTTTCGTGCCTTACTGCAGCCATCCACTGTAGAAACAAAGAATTTGGACGATATTTTCCAACATATTTAACTAGCTGATGCCCGCGGCTTTGCCCGCGTGGATATATAAAACCTTCCTTGAGTACTACTCTATCCATTGGTGAAAATAGCATGAAAATCGATGCAGTAGTTTTTGAGTTTATCGCGAACAGGACGACAGACAGACGCGTCGGAGGACTTTGTTTTATAATATGTAAGGATGCTTTAAGCACTAGCTAAAGCTGCACAAAGGTGCACATAAATGGAGTTGATACAAAGATCATGCTGCTGGTGGTGATGGTAGATAATGGTGCCCTTGAAAGGATTTGTTGATAATGAATCTGTAAATGAGTTTTCATGAAAAGTCAACTGATGTATCCAGAATCTAAAAGCGGTTAAAAGGTCATATCGTCCCCGTAGAGCGAAAAGTGACTAAGTCGAAAAATGGCCAAAATGACTTATCAATGTCACTAAAATCAACATTTTCTTCTCTAAATATCTGTCTAACCGTCATTTTTGTAGCTGCCCCCGCTTTTGTTTTACGAAATGCTTTTCACGTGTTTTAGCTCTTATAATATAAAATTTATTTTATTTCCTTCAAATTAAAGCTAAAAACATAAAGGTTTGTAAAGGTAAGCCAAAGTTATAACGATTTTTATTTTCAAAAACTTTAACTCTCATTATCTCAAAACACGATTTTTCGACTTAATGACTTTTCGCTCTACGGGGACGATATATATTATTGAAATTATTTCCTGTATTCTATAGAGAGGTAAGTATCCTGTGTCTATACATCCCACTATAGGAAGTTATGTGAGAGACACAAAGTTCTAAAATCGTAACATACGAGGGTACGCTAGCATCGACAAATGCTTTAGGTTTTAGATTTGTAGGGTTGTCTGTACATATGTTTACAAAGGATTGATGAATATATCTTAGCTTTCCGACTGCATTGCCAGTACGTGATAACAAAAGATGCTCAGGGGGCTTAAAACAGTCACTTTGGCTTTGTCAAATTAATCAGCGCCTGTTACTACTCCATAAAAGTTTAGACGTGATTAAAAACTAGCCTAAAATTACGTCAATTTACGTCAGGCGCTGATTAATTTGACAGGACTAAAATAAAATTGTATCTTCTGTCCTTTAGAATGAAAGTGAAGCACTGAACTTCAATTTAGTTTAATTTGTGAACCACAGATTCGGTACCATTATCTGTCTTTATCAGATCCACATCACAGATTTCACCTTCTTTGTCTTCATTCTAGACTACAAAAAAATCCAAAACTGAATTTCAGCACAACACAGCCCTATTTGACATTTTTAACAGAATTGGGTGCCCAGGTGCGGAGGGCTGTTTACTCCTGATTTTCGTTAATCAATGGATTGGGCCAAAGTGATCGAAAGAGGAAGCAATTTCTTAGCTCGTTCCTACACACATGCGTTCTAAGGGTAGGTATGTCTAATTCACTAAGAAGGGTTAGTGTTTTCCTTATTTGCTGATTTGATTAAAGTGTGATTTTTAGAGGTAATTGGTTTATACTTTTTAGAAGACATGGTGGTTTTTTTTTGTACATAATTATGTATAACAGCCGCACGGGTCGATTTAATTGAAGCTGCAGTCCGGTTAGACTGGAAGCCGACCCTGACATGTTGGAAAAAGGCAGATGATGTTATATTTATGTTGTACCTACATATTGACGAGTATTCTATCTACATATCTATTATTTGTCGCATTGTCGGTTTTGCTAATGAAACACAGAAAGTTGGTCTACAAAAAGCAGGACATAAATGCCTAAATATCCTCATCGCATCTCGCGTCTACTTTTTTTTCTCTTTCGTGCTCACTAAAACCTCTGATCCATCCCGATACGATCACAGAGTCAATTGATAATGTCCTCGCGTCCCGATTACAACCACTTCCCGGGGATTTGTTATGATCCCGCTAATTGTTCGCATCCCGGTCGAGGTTCGTTCCTTCCTCATTAACGCGCGTGACGTCACTGCGCCCGCGCAGCTAATTGTTATGTGCGAGGAAGTGAGATTGGACGGAGCGTGGGTGTTTTTTTGCATTGTGATTAGGAATTTTGGAGTGTTTTTTTGACTCAATACTTATTATTATTGGTCAAAATGGCAAAATAACTGGTAGAGGGCGGACTTGAGTCTAACAAGCACTTTAAAGCTTAATATTTCGTAAACGGATCCCTGAATCCAAAAATAGTTTTCACAAACGCACAATATTTTTGAACGGACAAGAAAAAAAAACATCCCCTTTTAAGTGTAGGGGAAGTACCCTTAAATAAATTGTTTTCATGATTTTATTTTACCACTTTGTCGGCGTAATTAATATTTATATACCAATGCCAAATTATAGCTTTCTAGTACTAACAGTCTCTGAGCTAAGCCGCGGATAGACGGACAGACAGACGGACAACTGCAGCGAAACTATAAGGATTCCTTGTTGATCTCGGAACTCTAAAAACGTTCAAAATCTAGTCCCTCAGTTCTTTGTTACAAAAATCTACCGAAACCGTCTTAACTAAGTACACAAATACCACCACCAATTTGTATCTATAGTAAAGACAAAGTTCAGTCCTGCAGTTCCAACCAATCATAGCCTAATGAATTGTATAGGCCCCTTCCACCCATTTCTAAGCCTTATAGACTACAGTACATAATTTTACTACATATATACTAAGATGAAGATACAACGAGCAGATTGACTAGCTTATATATAAAGATGATGCTTCAAAGGATATCAGAATTGAATATTGCGCATGAAAAGATGGCTGATGGTTCAAGTCATATGATTCTGAAAGTTTGTTATAAAATAAATTGTTTATTGGTATAAAAAAGTGTAAAAACAAAGTGAAGCCTCGACTCCTGCGCTAGGTATAAACACCTGTGTTACAGGAGCCAATAAATGGATGTTGACATAAGCAACTGTTACCTAGAAGAGCGGTGGCCGCCATATAGCGGTCGCAGTGACGGCTGCCATGAAAAGTATGGCAGCGGGGTTTGACTTTGTTGTATCAAAAAACGCTCTCTAGGAAACACACCAACTTACTTTCATAAATAACGTTTCTGTGACGTCATTCGTCGGTAAATTACGGACGCTATATTTATTTATTTATTTACTGTGGCTGACTTACAGCTAAAATTAACAGAAAAAGAAAACTGTATATTCTCTCTCTTCTAGGAAATCGAAGCTTTATAATAAGTTTCAGGGGACGATAGAATGCTATTTGTAAAGATTTACAAGCATAATGATTCTTAAATTACTTATTCAATCTTTGACCGCTAATTGCTCAAGCATTACGTCACGTCCAACAGCCGAGAGCGTAGCGGAACTTAAATTCGAAATCTTTGAGATTCAAATCGCCACAAACGTTGTTATAGCGCCAGACGGAAGGATTTCAAGGAGAGGCTGTATGTTAAGAAGTATCTTTAGCTACAGCTGTGCCAACAATGCTGCCTACTTTAAAATATCTTGAAATTAAGAGGAAATAAGGTCGGTGTTTTCTCCATACAAAAATTCATAATTCGAGGTTCGGCTCTCGTCTATTTCCTCCTCCAATATTGGACCAATTTAAAAGAGATTTTATAAATTGATTAAATAGGATATTTACTGTGCCCTTATGTTTTTCTTTTTTCATTAATAGTTGCCAAATTTGTACAATAGGCCTCTGATGATAGCGGTCTACACAGGCAATTTTGAGCAAAAAAGTATAAAAATCATAAAAAAGTAAAAAATCATTGGTCATTAACCAGAGAGAAAACAGGCGAGAGCGTTTGTATGGAGAGGGGACCGACCCTATTTCCTCTTAAGTAAGTATGCAGTTTAACGTATGCTGGTATTAAGATTTTAACTCTTTATTTCGAAGAACTGAAAGAATCTAAAGGGCAATACAGAATTAGTGAGTTTAGGAACCTGTCTGGCACAGTCTGGTGTCTCATCGAGCTCTAGCAATCTCATTCTATCACAAGTCATGTTTCGGCCAAAATAGTAACTGCTTCTCCTGTAAAAGTAAAAAAGATACATTGATTTTATTATCTTCATAGTTCAGGTAAGTCACGCGATTAGTGTTAGCCACCACAATCAAATAGCCCGGCAATTATCATACCTTGCTCTCAAACCTTTATCATCCATGTATCCACAGGGACCAGCTATAAACATCCCCCAAACAAGGCACCGAAATTCCACCAAAAAAACCTTCATTTTGAAAAATCGTTGGAAAAAATCTCACGTGTATTATAAAGCGGGGCGCACACGGTATACATTTCATAAAAATAAACACTTAGGTAATGGGAATCGCACGCACGTTGCCGCTGCCGCCCCGCAGACGTCCCGCTGTCGCCGTCGGCTTGCCGCAGTCGGAATAATGTGAAAAAGTAAAGCGGACTCAGAACGACCCCCGTGGGGCCGAGAATCGGTTATTTGCCTGTGGATTGTTTTGAATACGACAGTATGCTGGATTGGTAAGTATACTGGATTGGACGTAGTCATGCTGGACTTTTACTTTGTGCAATGAATTTCCTTTGAGCACATGAATATGCTTTACTGTGATACTTATACCTGGATTTATCTATTCTAGATTGGGGAGACATATCATGTCTCCGCGGCTGGTTTCTAACCTCAATAATACCTGCTCCTCGGATGACCTAAAGAATGCCACTGATGCTGCAATCAATTGGCCACCTACTGGGCTCAAATAAAAAAAACAACTAAGAAGAGTACTATCGACACGAAAAGAAGAATAAAAATACCTACACGAAAATAATGCTCTTTAAATACATGTCGTTTCATTCATTCGTGTCTTCCTCCTGCCAAAAACCTCACACTAGTCTAAATCCCGTGAAGATTTCTAGAAAACTAGGCTTCCGATATTTTTTGGTCTAATCCACGTTTCTATGTTCCAGTGCTCACGCAATCGGCGTACTCCATGCGTAGTCGCCATTTATAATGCATAGTACAAGACACAACTACACAAACTAACGTGCGCCAGTGTGCCTTTGGTTTGCTTTTCATTTTTTAAACAATTCAATCGTACTTTTTCCTGTAAATGTCGAATTTTCTTTGGTTCGTTCTTGTAGTTTTAACCTAGAAAGAATTGGGTATAGCCTGTAATGATGTCATATTGGGTTCCAGTAACTACTATGGATCCCATCCAGATAGATAGACCGACGACCTTAAAAAGATGGCTGGGACAGACTGGATGCGGAAGGCGGCGGACAGGGTGTTGTGGCGCAGCTTGGGAGAGGCTTATGTCCAGTTGACGGCGATAGGCTGCGTTCATTGATTCATTGAACTACTAGCCCTGTTTAAAGTAGAATATTAATTCCTGCTCAAACTTGAACATTTATCTCCAAAACTCAGACCAAATAAAAAACCAAGACGGAGCGCTGCGAACAGTATAGTTATTTCACCAAAGCTCTGTGCATACACGCTCACACACACGCATTTACAACTATTTTCAATGACATTACATTCAAACTACACCACACTAAGTGCACACATGTTTACGAAACCGGCCTCACATTACTGTTGACAGCGCTCTGTTTTGGTTTTTTATTTGGTCTGAGCTCCAAAAGAGTTTTAAAGCTCTTCCAAAGCTCCAAATTCAAAAGTGTTCGAAAAGCAGCCAGTTGCCGTACAGTTCTGCTATTCTGTAAAAATCTCACCGTGAAAACTTAGGTGAAGTGAGCTTGAAGTGAACTGTCACTGCCTTAGCATCAGTAGGTATCGATGATAATGACAGCTCACTCCACGCTCACTTCACCTAAGTTTTCACGGTGAGATGGTTACAGAATAGCAATGCAGGTTGGTCATTTGAATCTAAAAGCAATGGATTTAAAAGTTAGGTAAACCACATTCAACCGAGTTCATCGTAACATCTGGCAATCACAATAGTGTTTAAACCCATTAATAAGTCCATGTTTTAACCTACACCTTTATGTCAAAAAATATGAATGAAAATAATGTAATATCCTGTTTCTTTCTTAAATTATGTCCTATTTCTCTCGTTCTTTCATTTTCAAATCGCCATTAATGTTTAATACGAAATGTAGCAGGTAATCTCATACATTTTCTTATATAACATACAGTAGAGGATTACTTTCTTCATGGGAATAATATTACCATAAAATCCATTTCGCAAGAAACGTACACTTGGCATCGCGATTTGTTGCCAAGATTAAACCGGAGATTAACATACACGTTATATTTTGTTTTATTTATTGTTATTTTTTGCTTATTCCTTGGTATATCTTGTGTTATTCCTTCGGGAAGGGGAGTCTCAATTTTTCAATGTCTGGGCAGAAAATGATAGGTTTCGTATTGAAATACTTTACTGTGATAATGGCGATTGGGTTGGTTGGTGGTGCCTATACCGTATACATAAAGAATTCGGTCCTTTTTGAGGTAAATAATAAAACAACATGGATTAACGAACGACCTTGGGTCAAGTTCAAGATGCCATATGAGCCATATGCAATACCGACACTATTAGCTCGCGTAGCATGACTAAAATAGAAACGGGTTTTGTCGACGGAAGAATAGACAAAATGGCAGATTCACAATCACAATCTGTCATTTTATCTATTCTTGCGTCGACAAAACCCGTTTCTATGGTGGTCATGTTACGCGCGCAGGGAGTTGAAATGAATGAATTACAAAAAAAAAAAAAAAATGAAGATATTTTGGCAACCATTCAAAAACCAGCATTTAAGAATTATTTCCCAAAAATAAAATGTCTGTGCCAACTATAACAATCAAGCCAACAATGTACCGATGGCAAAAAAAAACAAACTCATAGAGGAACTGAACGTATTTTCCTTATGGCTTTAATTAAGCCGCGTCCGCCGGTAGGACGGCCATTTTTGCGCACCGTACCGCTCGTGCAGATTGATTAAAAGTCTATGGCCCATGCTTTATAGAGCGTTTCCACTGTTCTTATATGTTTTTGTGCTGGAATATTTATGTATCTGGGTATGTAGTACTTGCAGCCATTGTTTAAAAGAAATAAAATTTGATTTCACAGAATCACTTGCATACAAGAAGCAAATGTTTTGGCAATCTTTCCTTATACTAATTCCCATTGAATTAGTTTATATAATATCTTAGATTTGAATAGATCATTATTTTCTTCATAGATCGTCTTGAATTGAAATGAAATGAAAAAAAAAAAACATTTCATTTCATTTCATATTCTTCATTGATGGTCTTGAATTGTACTATAATAATATGGTATATCATTGCGACAAATATTCCTACCACTGTTTATGTAATATACACGAAAACTTGAAATATAAAATCTCAGTCACTTCCTAAATGAAGTGATATAATTGACCAGTCTTTCTCATTTTATATTTTTTGAACATGTCTTTAAATCATTCTATAAGGTGATTCTGAGAAAGTTTGGTCTATTCTTTAAAAATCCCGTGAAAATTCAGATGAAGTGAACTGCCAATCCCTAACATTAGATGTTGACTTGTTGTTGTTGTTTGTGACAGTTCACTTCAAGCTTACATCAAATAAGTGAGTTTTTTTTTTAAATCATCCTTGAAAGTAGGCCTAAAAACTGCGCAGTTGTTACAAACGGCCCTGTAGCTGACAGCTTTAATAATAAATGTTCTCAACAAAATCTTTGGATGACCACATAAAAAAATCCCGTGTGACATTGGACACAAACTCAACCCGTGTAGTGGGCAAGCAGCATCTAATTTATGGTCGAGGTGGGCTCCCGGCCCGATAGTTATGGCGGGCGCTAATTCAGATAGACACGGAGTTTGTTACCGTAGCGTTCGCAGGGTTAAGCATTTAATTAGGGACGTTTGAATCGATTTACATATGTATTGCTTTGCAGGTTGGGGTTGATTTTAGTGGCGTCGTTATAATTTTGTATTTAGGTCAGGAATGGTTTTTGTCTTGATATGTGAAGTAGATGAAGCCATTTCTGCTCTATACAACGTGTAACGGAATAAACGCACGTGCTCATACACCCCAATTAGAATATTAAATTATAAGACTAAAATAATATATGTAATTTAATTTAATTAAACCACACCTTAAATTAACAATTTTATTTAACGCGCACTACACATAGAATAGCTATGAGCGTATTACAAATTTGGTTATGCATTTAAATAGGCTTTATTCCTTTGAAGTAAGGATTAAATTTCCTTAAATAAAATATCTTATTACCTTGTTATGACGCAGTGGTTCTAATTTCAGTTAAATAAAATATTTTTTCATGAAAAATTAACATATATAAATAATGACGGAAATCGATTCAGAAGCCGATTCTGAGCAAACTACTTTCAGGTCTTGCTCTTATTCTGTTACACGTTGTATACTGGGTCCGCGTTGGGTTTCTGACAGTTAACTTCCTCAGATTCTTTTAGGTAGGTACATACGCCTTAAGCCAAACTCAAGCTTTTGCTCCTGTGGCGTGGCTAACCAATAAGCAAACATTGTTTAAAAAACAAAAAACCCGACAGCAAAAACCTATAACTGAAAAGAGAAAAACAAGCATTGAACTTTGTTTTTTGTAAGGTATTGCAGGCGGGGACAAACCAATAACCTGAAAAAACATTACCCTCCTTCTGGGGCAGTCGGGTAAATATGGTGTAACTTTTGATTGTCCCCGTTTAATTTGTTTTATTTCAAGCTTTTTAGTTTTATTAATCTGCGTATTTGGAATATACTCATTACTAGCTTTTATTTGATACCAATATTGTTGTAATTAAAATAAAAAAAACCTTCTCCCTTTTTTTTGAATTTGCAGATGTTTTTTATTTTTTTATAGCCTATGTTTGTCCCGCAATTAAGACGAACTTAACGACACCTCGTATGTTCAAATCCATCAAGCCGTTTAGACTACAGCAGGCGTAGCATGAGCACCGTTTTGTCGACGGAAGAGTAGACAAAAATGACGTTCCGTGTAGACAGTACGACGGCAGTTAAGTAAAAAGAGTCAACT
Organism: Lithophane leautieri; assembly: GCA_949152455.1. NCBI lineage: Eukaryota > Metazoa > Arthropoda > Insecta > Lepidoptera > Noctuidae > Lithophane > Lithophane leautieri. The sequence continues at coordinate 4,038,891 of OX424462.1, read as the reverse complement.
GCACTTTCAACGAAATTCACTCTTTTACATAATTTGACTCAGAATTCTTTGTTTTGTTTCAAATTGTCTTCACTTCCTTAGACAAATTTCAGTTGTCAGTGTGATTTTGACAGTAAGGATAGAAAACTTTCTTCCGAAATAGTCTACATATTAAAAGACCTAGACAAAGATCGCTATAAATGAAAGACAAAATGATAGATTGTAGAAGGATTTGTACGGTGCGATGTCAAAAATGAAGAAACGAAATGTCACTTTGTATAGAAAAAGCTATGTCTATTCTTCGTAGAAATAGAAAGCGCCATGCTACGCCTGCAGAGCGTGCCAAGGAAATAGACATACATTCATACATAAAAACATACAAACATACATACATACTCTCGTAAAACATTACCCTCCTTCTGGGGCAGTCGGGTAAAAATTAGGGCCCAATCAATCAGCCACAGGTCCACCAATCAATCAGCCACAGGTCCACCTAGCTGTCTAGACGAGTTTGAGTTTTCAACGATCTCCTCGGGTTTGCAAATCTAAAAACTTCCAGTGCCCTGTTTATCAAAACTTACAAGCCTTGTATTAAAAGCATTTTTCCTGATTTCTTTTTTTATTATTATTATTAAAAAGAAAATACACGTGTAAATTACATTTTACAATTGTCATTATTTAATTCACAAGTACTTATATTTTTACATTTTCATTCGTGATTTTGTTTATCAAAAAATTCTTTGTAAGTTACTGACAACTTGTAGGAAATCATAGCAAATCCTGAGAGTGTCCGGCGGCTCTCTATTCCGTCTTAAAAGTTTACAAGTGTCGTGCTTAGTACGGCAATCAATTTTTAAATTCGATTTTCATTTTTTAAATGTAGTCAAAAGAGAGAGATGATCTGATGCCCCTGCCCCAGCAGTGGGGGGAACATTAAGGCCGATTATGAATATGGAGATGAGCTATGAATTTAACGAAAAAATAACATTCTAGGTAACTTGTGAACGTGTGGACTTGTAACTTTTGATAAACAGGGCACAGATATATTCACTGCAATCTGAACTAGTTAAATATAAAGTTTTAAAAAACCTGTAAGTTACAGTATCCTTACATATTATAAATCAAAGTCCTCCGCCACGTCTGTATGTCGTCCTGTTCGCGATAAACTCAAAAACTACTACACCGATTTTCATGCTTTTTTCACCAATGTATAGAGTGGTTCTCGAGTAAGGTTTTAGTATAAAATAACCGTCATCCACGCGGCCGAAGCCACGGGCATCAGCTAGTAGAACATAAAAAAAACCTCGACGCCATTCTTCAGAAACAAACCCAACTATAACAGCTTCGTCATCTATATCAAAGTAACGGATGACCATAAAAAGCTCAACATTAATCCTGGTATGACGGTGTAGGGCGGGCTGCACACTCTCTCGCGAAGAGGATTGACTGTGACAAATATACGTGTGAATCTAGCCTGCGATGTTTCACTATTCGCGGTTTGTGAGTTTCTTCTGAATTCATGGGCCCTGAAATGTGGGAGAAAGCGATTTAGTTAGAGTTTTCACAGTCTCTCAGAGCATGTCCGTTTAAAATACAAAGACTATAATCTGAATTGGACTAGAGATCTAGATTCTGATAGAATCATAGTGTATCTACATGGTCCTCATATGGCCTGACCAAGATTATATCTGGACTTTAAAAGAGACTGTGACCTCTGAGTTTGTTTCGGCCTTTCTTCTCAGAGAAATCAAATAGGAAACGCCGATTTCATCTAGCTTATTTTTACTATTTTATAATATGACGTTTAAAAGTGATTCTAATATCCTATTTACAGAATAAACAATTTCTTATCATTTCATTTAACTCGTTTACTGACAAAAATAATTTCTACATGCACCTATCTACTTAAAAATGAATAAATATCATCACCAGAGCAGGTGTCATACTTTTGTCCTGACGCAGGAACCGAAATCTCGCAATAACAGACAAGTTCATAACTTCAATTCATCATCATTTACGCGAAAGACGTCGACTGGGTCCTCTCCAAGCATCGCCACAACGACGTCCGGTTTTGTGCTTCCTACATTCAGAGGATTTTCACGACCTTGCCAGGTCGTCCCCTACCTGCCTCGGTAATTTTCTGGGTTATGTTGAATTACCTGCAACTTCCATGCATAATTAGTCTTTAACGTTCCCACTGCTGGGACACAGGCCTCCTGTTTGTAAGAGGATTTGAGCCTATAACCACCACGTGGAGTAAGTTGCTATGTGTTACTTCATGTCTTCGAATTGTTTGCTTTAGGACTTAAGGACATGCCAGTTTCGTCATGACTTCGATCATTTGCTCAGAATCCTAATCCTAACAAATTGTTTGTTTGTTTGTTACGCTTTCACGCTCAAACAGCTAAACGGATTTAGATGAAATTTTGCACACGGGTAGATCATGACTTGGAAAAGGACGTAAGATACCTTTTATCCCGATATTCCTATGGGATCGAGATTAATGCGGGTGAAACCGCGGGGCGTAGCTAGTTATCCATAAACTCCGCCAACTTCCAAGCCCCGCTAAACACCTAACGTAGGCAGCTATTAAGGTTTATTCATTTGTCACCCGTCAGCGCATCGTTTGGGTGACGCCCAACAGATGTCGCTAGTGCGATTATGAACCACTTTCGTGGACCAATCGAGAGAGTGGACGAGAAAAATATCACTAAGTAATGGTGGAAATTGGCAGTTTTGGAAATGGGTCTTGTAAGCATGGGAAATAGTTCATAATTCTTGAGTTCTTGCGGGCAGAAGGCAATCTTACATCTGAAGGCCATTTCTCGTACTTAAAAAACGTTCACAATCGCAATCTGTCAAACTTGTCAAAAATGTTGGTAAATTGATTGTATTTTTGGCAGATAGCGAATGCGAAAGTTCTTAAGAATTGCCCTCTGTTCACTTTGTAGCCCTCGACCGAAAAAGAGGAGTGTTATAAGTTTAACGTGTGTATCTGTGTGTCTGTCTGCGCCATCGTAGCTGCCAAACGGCTGAAACGATTTTGATTTTTTTGGTTTTGTTTGAAAGGCGAATTGATCGAGAGTGTTTTTATATTATAAACAAAACAAAAAACGTTTTTTATACGCTTTGTATTTGTCGAGGGTTTTTTAAATTTTAAATTTAATTTTACTTTTAAGTTGTTGACTTACCTATTTTAAACAAACAAAAACAAGGCAAGCAAAGTTAATAAAATGTCGTCTACATAGACTAAGTGGGAAAAATAAGTAATTATTGAAGCTAACTCAAAAACTACCCAAGCAAAGTAATTAAAATTTATATGGGACCACCTCTGAAGCATGACCTATCAAACAAAAAAGAATCATCAAAATCAATTCATAATTAGCGGAGTAATCGCGCAAACACACATTCAAAAAAAACATAGGTACAGGTGAATTGAGAACCTCCTCCTTTTTGAAGTCGGTTAAAAAACACAAATGATTTTTTTTTTTTGTACCTATGCGTTTATTTTGTGCAGAATAAAATTAAATGTATTTTCTTCCTATATCTTTTTTTAACGGGTTTTAGGTATTCAAAGTCAAAGTCAAATAATTTATTTCAAATAGGCACATAAAAGGCACTTTTGAACGTCAATGAAAAACAAAGTAATAGAATTGATTCTAGTTCACTACAGTTTTATACAGAAACTGAGAAAATTTCAGCGGGGATCCCAGAAAATGTATGTATCGCGCCGTAATGAGCTTCGTTCGGTATCCAAGAAACATCATTATAATTAAGCTGACTAACGGAAGGACCAGGCCGAGAAACAATAAGCGATCAACGTTGAAATGAGTCATAAATCAGGCAGAATCTTTGGTGGGAACTGTCAGCTGCTGTGACAGCGCTGGATAGCTTTATTTGCCATGGAGAATTGGTTTGGGGATCAAAGGAAAATAGTTAAGTAGATAAGTCTTTCACCGTGTTTCTGGAAATGAAGAGAACTTTTGTCAGAATCAATCAATCTGCCTAGCCTTTTTCCAACTATATTGGGGTCGGCTTCCAGTCTAACTGGATGCAGCTGAATACCAGTATTTTACATGGAGCGACTGCCTATCTGACCTCCACAACCCAGTAACTGGGTAATACGATGCCCCTTCGTAAGACTGGTTGTCAGACTTTCGGGCTTCTGACGACCCGTAACGACTGTCAAAGATCAACGAATGACAGCCGGCACCAATTGCTTAACGTGCTTTCCGAGCACGGAGGAGTCTCGATATGTAAAGATGGTCACCCATCCACGGACCAACCCCGGCAAGCGTAGCTTAACCTGACGGATCGTCCCGTGCAGTTGTTATTACTTAGCCACGAGCACTTTTGCCAGAATGATGGGTTATAAAAGGATTCTCAAAGAGAACTAACCAGCAATCACTCACTTAAGCACCTACTTTCACGCAACGCAACTCAGCAGACCGCAGCATGAAAAGATGGAACCATGTCCTAACCACGTTACTAAGCATGTGAGGCATATTTTAGTAAAGATGGATGAAGAGGACGATGCCCTACATGATATTAATTTCTTCACTAAGCGAATGCTTCGAATGCTAAAAACTTGAGGAGAACTCCTCAAGTTATATTAAGGCTCTTACATACTGGGGCGATTCGACGCGTGACATGACGCCACCGCATTGTTAGCCGTGAGAAATTTCTTTGTTAAAATTCGCGTCGCGCGACGAATCGCCCCAGTATGTATGAGCCTTTATTCTGTTTAGCATTAGGAGAAGTCTAGGTATACATGTTCATGTATGTATACCTAGACTTCTCCTAACTTTCGAAGTGAAAATGCTATCTAGATTTTTCATTTACCTCGATCGGTCCTAGACTCCTAGTTACATCTAGGTACTCTAAGGGTGCATTTCCACCAGTGATGTGCTATGCTATGTTGCTATAGATGCGTTTGATATCCACCAATCATATTCTTTGCTCCACATAGCATAGCACAGGTGGAAACGGGTTCAACTAAGCAATGAAATAAAATGAAATTGTTAATTCTGTACATAGGATATTGGAATCACTTTTATACGTCATATTAAAAAATAAGCTAGATGAGGTCGGCGTTTCCTATCTGAATACTCTGAGAATAAAAGCCGAAACAAAGTCAGAGGTCGCAGTCTCTTTAAAGTTCAGACATAATCTTGGTCAGGCCATATGAGGACCATGTAGATTAGCATCTGAAATGGTCTTTTGAGGAAAGAACCACAACGATTTGAGTGGACCTGTTCAGTCAACTCAGAACTTAAGGAGCTCAACGACTCGACGAACAATACCAAAGAAAGGACATTTGGGTCGGTCGCATAAAATACTTAAAATTGCCAAACCATCGTTAAAACTGATAACGAAAAAAATAAATGAAATGTGTTTTATATGGAAGGATGTATGCTATGGATGATTGCTATGGATGCATGCTATGAATGAGAGCTATGGATGCGTGCTATGAATGGGAGCTATGGATGCGCGAGTGGTGTAGCTATGTGCAGAGCTGCCGCAGACGCTCCTCGTGTCTTCCCTACTGTCGAAGTGTCGAAGCATTGCATCGCTATGCGATTCGCATAGCTCCAGCTTCGCATCTTCCTCGCACAGCTACCTCGCGGCGGTGGCGGCGCATCCTAATAGCACATCTTACTCGCTCCACTACACAGCTTAGCATAACACACATACATATATACACACACTGAGCACATATCCTTACATATTATAAAACAAAGTCCTCCACCGCGTCTGTCTGTTGTCCTGTACGCGATAAACTCAAAAGATACTGCACCGATTTTCATGGTGTTTTAACTTATGGATAGAGTGGTTCTCGAGTAAGGTTTTAGTATATAACAACCGACATCCACGCGGGCGAAGTCGCGAGCATCAGCTAGTAAGTACTAAAAAAAGGAGCTGCGTCTGCCAACAAACTGCTGTGCAGTTTGGCAGAGGTATTAGGTTGTAAGGAATTATTTCTGCGATTTCTCATTTGTTGAAATGGATACATAGTTTCGTAACTTAGGTTTCACAGCCTCGCAGCACAGCTGCGTATCAAATCTCTGGTGGAAATACAGCCTTATTGGGTAGGTACCCTAATCACCTCACCTTTGATGGGTTTGTACCTCTATCAGTAGTTAGGTATACAAAACCGTAAGCAAAATACGCGCTTTGACGTGGAGTTGCGGATACCAGCCCGTATTACCTATTACCTACCTAGGTATACAAAAGTAAAATACAGAAACATTCTACACACAACCTTTACTTTTTCTAACCCCTTTTTAGATGTAAATAAGTGTCAACCGATAGGGTTGTCACACACCGTTCGTGGTGAATGTTTGTATAGAAAACATGGCAGCCACGCGAATACTGTTTACTTTGTTCCAAACCTTTTACTTTTCGTTGATTGTGTTTTTAAATCATCTGGCTGAGATGAAAGAAATGAAAACAGCGGCAATACTTACGTAAAGAAATACCTAAGTATTTATATTCTATGTTTAGGAAAGTTTGTAATTGAGAGTTAGATTATTTTATGCTTGGAGAAACCGGGGCATACACCCTATTTAATAGCAAAATACCTAATGTAAAACGACAACTTTGCAGAATTAATTGATGTAGGTAAATATCTGGAACAGTGGGACAGGTAACAGCTAGTAAAAAAACTAGAACAGTAGGTAGGTACCTAATATCATAATTTTACGTGCCTAGATATCATTATAACTGGACACCACTAGGTATTTCGTTAAGTACCCTATGAAAAACTTGGACGGCAACGGTCTCCTTTCCACTTTTGATTAGATAAGTATCTTTTTGTCCTGGGGCAAAAGGTAAATTACTGAAGTACCTACCCACTAACAACGATTAAAACGGTCAATCACACGTTAGTTAGTGTTATGTATGTACCTAGTAGATACCTAGCACTTATATACTTCTAACAAGGCACGGTCTACAGATTTAGTAAGTAGTTTTTTATAAGTACATTTTTTTTTTTGTAAACAAGCCTTCTGTTATCTCCCCGTGACCAGTATGTCATCTAGCGAGTGGGTACTTAACTAAATAACAAAATAATGCGAACTCGAAGGGTAAAATACTAACGCTACCACGCCATGTTCACATTGCGATCATCCTGCCATCTATAGAACTAAGTGTGCAATTAATTCAAAATCAACAAAAATTAATCTGCAAAAAGACAATCTTTATACCACATTATCTATTTTATGATATTTGGTTATTTTTAATACATTACGTTAATTTAAATATGAATTATAATTTTATTGCTCAAAATACTGGGTTCCGAAATTACAAAAACATTTTTTGACATGCTTCACTGACATAAAAAAACAGCTGATGGATTGTCATTGTTTGACGTTTTGTGGCTTGGTGTAGCAGCTTAACCAAAAACCGTCGGCTTTGAGGTTAAAATCTCACGTATCTTTGGATTTTTGTGTGAAAATACTGTTAATTTTGAGTGCAAGTCGTGTTAATTACTATACACTTGTAAATAAGACCCAATTACTGGGTCTTATGACCCGCGTGTGCGCGTTCCGCGTCAAAGTTATTTTTAACGTAGTGTAAATAAACTTTTGTTTTTTTGTATTGTATGTTTATCTCTTAGTTTCCTTCCTAATAATCTTCTGATTAGTTGTAGTTTTTTTTAAAATTAAATGCTTAGTATCTTGAAAGCCATAGCTAGTAGAGCAATTAGTTTTAAAATTAAATTTCTTGTGCCGCGTTTCAATTTAAGAAATAAATTACCTATGACTAGTGAGGGTCTGAAAAGTAAAAGTGATTCAAAAATGGATCACGAGCCAATAAAAAAAATGAAGCTAGATAGTGATGATCAGTCGGTAGTGACAAGAACAGTGGCTACTATGTGTGGGGCTTGGAGGCCTGAAGAGGAATATGGCGGGTTGATCTTCGTGTTCAAGACCAGGGAGGCGTGCCTCAGTCCTGATCCCACTAATGAGGCTGACTATCCAGAGAACATCCAGGATTTTTGGGATGCAACCTTTTCGGTCAGCGATGATGAACAGGTATGAAAGTTTTCATTATTATAACTATTATACTGAAGAAATATATTCTGTGTGTGTTGTTTGTTATGCCGATTGAATAAAAAAAAAAAAATGTGTGAGATCTCCCTCAAATTGTGGACTTACTAACGCCATCTATTTGAAGTTATTCAAACCAGGTTCTACCAGAGGTTTCTATTGAGCTCAGGTTTAGCATATAAATTGTTAGATGGCGTTGTTTCAAATTTCTTTACAGGGATTCAAAGCTCATGTGGCAGTTTGTAAAGCTTTCGCTAGATGGCGCCTAATTCAGTAAGTTTACTGCAAAAACGTTGCGAACTTTTCCATTGTTTATTTTTCAGAGGAACTAAAAGCCTGCTGTGCACACACAGTTTACAGTATTTTCCTTATGGCTATACCGCTAAGTATTAAATGGAATTTTGCTAGTATTGACCGCAGTTCTGCTGGCTTAGCAATCTAAACACCAACCTCCATACTAAGTAAATAATAATAATTATATTTCTAGTGCCCGAGTCAAAGTATTATTAGCGAATAAACTGAATTCCTTACAAACAAAGTTACTTAAGTGACTATTTGATAGGTAATTAGTAATTAATAGTAGGAATCTGTATATATTAATAGTGCTTTTTAAAAAAAAAAAGCTCGTTTGTATATGTACAGATTCTTACTGATTACTTACCAAACAGTCTTGGTTTTTCTGATACTTATGTAAATTACATAGGTGCTACTGCATAGGTGCTGGTGGTGCCTACTGTGTTATCAGCAATGATCTGAGTAGGTAGATTGAACTGGGGCCATTGATCCGAAACGTATATATTAATATGGACATTCCTCCGGATGTGTGGATTATTAAAAAAAAACCGGAACTTATGTAGGAATTGTATTCTGCCAGAGTGGAAGGAGTCATTTGATGATATGCCATCCTCAAAAAAAAAAGGTAGGAATTGTAATAAAATGAGCAATATTATATTCTTCATATTTTTTTAACGGCACACAGTCACGATTTGACAAAACCCAACGACCAATCAGAACAAAGGATCATGGGTGGTACAATAACCGGTTATCAGAACTATGCGTACGCCCGCCGACGACATGCCAGGTAGCTCACTCGTTTACTTCGGTTCGTAGAGTGCGCATCTTTGTTTGTTACTGTGTTGTGATAACAGTAGTAATAATATCACTACCAACATTAACAATATTTAATTGAATCCGGAAATACCGGAATTACTTTCCGGAAAAATGGCTTATCCATGTTATTCTTTCTGTGTGCATTTATGATACAAGTACCAAAAATCAATCTACCTACTCCGATCACTGGTTATCAGTTATCACTAATCAGTAAAATAATATACCCTTTCTGACACTTTTTTCTTTATGGCCTGTTGGTTTATGGTGACTGAAAGTTTGGAACAATTACTTATTCAAAAATAATGTTGTAGATTACACCTAATTGAACATTAAAAGCTGGGTCGTAATTAACCTTCAACCTTTGCTGCCGTCCTTTAACTAGAAAGCCGTTAACCCTCAAATGGTGTTTTTTTACTTTTTAATAGAAAGTGATAGAGTTCAAAATTCTCTATCTTTCTGTCTAAGAAACATTTTTACAACATAAATAGTTTTAAAGATATGAACATTTTGTAGGCCGTTAAGTAACATATTTTATGATGATTTCATCACTTGAAAGCGTCTAACCCACACTTCTTCGCTTAATGTACGTTAAAATACCTTAACTGCCGGATGTGACGATTATTTTCTGGTGTTTTACTTAACTACAATTACGTTATCGGATTATTCTTGACTATAGAGACGTAAAAGGACTATAACTACTTTATAGTTAAGCATTTATATGACAGTTTCAGTCAAAACCTTAACTTATTCGCAGTTATCCGCCCTTAACGTTATTTTAGTTAAGCACTTAATTCTGTAAATTTCTCACAATACTTTGCTTGTAAATAATTCTTGTCAGTTTGATGAAAATGGTGAAAAATTAAATAAATGATGCTAAGCTACAAAGCAGCTAAGCCACATTACTTAGCTAAAAGGCTGTTTGCCGACTCTCGCGCTGCGTTTACTTCGGGTGTGAGCGGGGCGCGGCCACCCCACCCAGCACCCACGCCGTCCACCATCCCGTCACACTCAATCATTGAGTGCGACGGGATGGTGGATTGCGGACATGAAACATTGAGTCCGGGTGGAAAGATTGAGTCTCAATCTCAACCCGGAGATCCGACTGCCACGGTCGTGTACAAATAAATGATGTGGTACCAAAATAGTAAACATTATTTCCTTTATTTTATTAATGTTAGAATATAAAAACATTTAAAAATATAAAAAATAGTAGTCCACCGGTATGGGTAACAGGGTCCAAGCTACCGGCGGCGGTGGTCAGGGCTCCACACAGAGGAACCTCCTAACAATACGGGCCGTGTCCAGAAGTACCGCTTTCTGAATCAGCCCCTTAACCCAGCTGCCCAACGAAAGCCTCCATAGGTGTTGGTCGAGGCTCTTGGCAATTAAGCCATTGGCTGATACGACTATCGGCACAACGATCGCGGAGTCCACATCTCCCATGTCGACAACCTCGTGAGCCAAGTCAAGATACTTGATTTGTTTATCTTTCTCGGCCTTCACGAGGTTCCCGTCATGCGAGACCGTTATGTCAATAATCAATGCGCGCCGATCGGTTTGATCCACCACCATTACATGGACCCGATGTAGATTTACTAGCGTCCGTACGCTAGTAAATCTACATCGGGTCCATATAGGGCCCGGAAAAAGCATCCGTGAAGCTCCTTACTCTGCCATACATGCCATGCTTGACACTAATGACCGCAGGGAGGCCCTGCGGTCGTTAGTATCAAGCACTACAGGCTTGCGCCAGTTCTCTTTCGCCAAGGAGAGCGGGGTGAGGCCCTTGTCCACCGCGACCACATCTCGATGCATCCCCACGTCGGCTTCTAGGAAATATTCCCATAGACTGCATATCTCGCGATTGTGGAGGGTCTTAGCGTTTAAAAAGCCTCGACCTCCACACTTTCGCGGTATATACAGTCTCATTACCGATGACCGTGGGTGATGCATTCGCAGTCGGCAGCGTACGGACCATCCTATCCAGGGCGTCAAGTTCGGTCTGAGTCCATTTGAGTATGCCGAAAAAGTACATCAAAACCGGCATGACCCAGCCGTTGAAGGCGCGCACCTTGTTTCCGCCTGATAGAAGACTATTAAATACTTTCTTCAGGTGGCCAAAGAAGCGCTCCTTCAACGATTGCTTCATGTCAGTAACATTGATGCCTAACGCTTCCGGCATACCCAAATACTTAAAGGTTTCGGAGAGGATGCGGAGAGGGCTCTAAGGTATATGGAATCCGAGAGTTGGGTTCCCATGGAATCCACAATCTCCCCTCGCTTTACATGCATGACCGCACATTTTTCCACACCCAACTCCATCCTGGTGGCTCTACTGAAAGTTTCAGTTACTTTCGGTAGCTCCATCAGTTGTGAATTGTTGGGGGCAAAGAGTTTTAGGTCATCCATGTACAGGAGGTGAGATATAACCTGACCACCTCTCCTCAGCCGATAGCCTAGACCTGAGTCCTCCAGCAGTGTACTTAGAGGATTCAGCGCCAAGCAGAACCAAAGTGGACTCAAACTATCGCCCTGAAATATGCCTCCCTCGATCCTTATCGGCTCGCTATTCCTCTGGATATTTCGACATACTGGATAGCGAAGGACTTTCCTCCATTGCCCCATACATGACTACAGGAAGGTGCGCAGAGTTCATCTACTTTATACAACTCCAGCACCCTCATGAGCCTTGTATGTGGCACCAAGTCATAGGCCTTCTTATAATCTATCCAACATGTCGACAGATCCTTTCGGGAACTGGCTAATGGCCCTATCAATGAGGAGTAGCTCCTTAGTACTGCGAGACCCGTTCCTAAATCCATTTTGAGAGGCAGCCATGATGGAGTTCTTGTCGATATGTTTGTTAATATTAACTCTCAAAATGGATTTAAGAACTTTATAGACCGACGGTAAACATGTGATATAATTTTTGGGTTCCGTGGTGCTTCCAGATTTGTGGAGCAGGTGGATAACTCCTATCGTTAAGAACTGGGGTAGCAAACCAGACTCCAATGCAGTCTGGTACTAAGCCGCCAAGCGAGCGTGCGACCTTATAAATCATTTTATCCAGAGTTGTGCAGCCCGTCCGGCCCTGGAGACTTCCAGTTAGGCAACGGGCGGACTGCACGAGCTACATCTTGGGGGCAGATGGTAATAGCCCCCATTTCTGGTTTTGGATCGCAGGCTCGCTCGACTCAACGGGCAGCTCGCCGTCCGATAAGGACCAGGCCCGGGTCGATGGCGCGTCGTGTTCCACGCGCGCCTCAAAGAGATGTCAGCAAAATTGACGGGGTCCAATAGGACCGATGCCTGCCAGGGTTGCGGGAAAGTCCGAAAGGGATACCGGGACCTTGGCAACAGGCAAATGAAGGAACACGGGTGGGTTTTAGTCAGTAAAAGTCTGACACGCCCTTCCGCTCCGCCCAGAGCGGGAGAAGTCATTGGATGATTTCCCACCCTCAAAAACAAAAAAAAAAAGGCTCGCTCGACTTCCCGAGTCCAATCCCCTTCAGTGTGACTGACAGGCACCGACCAGATACTGCGCCAGAAAGAGCACATGCCATCATCATCCGGCAGGCACGTATGAGCCACACCTTGGTCCGGTTGCTCCGAAGTCCTATATACCCACATTTCATCGCTCTGGAAGGTGCGGTTCTGAGTGTATCGGTCTTCTCGCCGCTTATACCTACGAATACGGTTTGCCCAGGCATACACTTTCTGCTTCAGGAAGTCTATGCGCCTTGCAACACGGATTATTATAGTCCTGAGGACTGATATCAGTATAATTAAGAACGCCTGCCTCACAAAGTGCATCACTCTAGGGCGGGTGATTTTTAAAAGAATATGTCTTTAATTTCTCACATATTCTCATAAGAATGCTAAACTATAAAGAAGTTAACCACAAGCGAAATGTTTTTAGCCACCTTTAAGTTAAGTAAAGCAGTTAAGATTTTACAAAAGTTCCATATCCTATTGGCAATAATTAGCTTAAAAGCATCTAAAGTCCCGTAGCCGCTCATTAGGAAAGTTATTGAAATTTAAATCGAAGCGAATGTCATGGCTATAAAGCAGTTACGTCACTTAACAACTTTTTAGTTGAGTATTTCTGATCAAAATTTAACAAACATTATGAAGGCGAAAATTTCAAATAAATTACTTCTCTAAAAAGCCGCTACGGTATGGTTAACGGCCTTTTAGTACAGTAATAAGATGCGATGTCTAGGTTACATGCTTAACAAAATAAGAAAAATTAATTTAAAATGTAATTAGTATGAGTTTCTGGACATAAAAGATTCTTTAGGATAAATAGAAAGAAATATCAATTAATAAGTCCAACAATCATTAACCAAAGTGTCATAGTTTTTAAGAAATAACGATTCTCACATTTTTTGCCATTTTCTCGGAAACAACTTTTTGGGCTTAACGGCCTTCTAGTTAAAGGACGGCAGTTTGTTGACATTACCTTTTCAATTTTATGTTGAAGTCAAGGTTTTGATAATAGGTACCTACTTCCCTACTCACGCTTCTTAATAATGTCCTTACATGCTTATGTATCATCCTTACATATTATAAAACAAAGTCCTCCGCCGCGTCTGTCTGTCGTCTTGTACGCGATAAACTCAAAAACCACTGCACCGATTTTCATACTGTTTTCACTAATGGATAGAGTGGTTCTCGAGTAAGGTTTTAGTATACAACGCGTAACGGAATAAACGCAAGAGCTCATACACCCCAATTAGAATAAGTATTAAATTATAAGCCTAAAATAATACTTATCTGTAATTTAATTTAATTAAACCACACCTTAAATTAACTATTTTATTTAACGCGCACTACACATAGGATAGCTATGAGCGTATTACAAATTTGGTTAAGCATTTAAATAGGCTTTATTCCTTTGAGATAAGGCTAAATTTCCTTAAAAAAATATCTTATTACCTTGTTATGACGCAGTGGTTCTAATTTCAGTTAAATAAAAAAAAAAAAACATGAAAAATTAACATATATAAATAATGACGGAAATCGATTCAGAAACCGATTCTGAGCAAACTGCTTTCAGGTCTTGCGCTTATTCTGTTACACGTTGTATAATAACCGATATCCACGCGGGCGAAGTCTCAGGCATCACCTTCCGCAAAAAATGTCGCTTATCCTTTTTTTGGCCGTTTGGCGTCGATATTAATTAAAGTATGCTGGATGCTCTGCTTATTGATAAAAATTTAGAACCAACTCGCTCTATTTTTACCCGACTGTGGCGAAACCAAAAAAGGAGGGTTTAGTACATGTTAGTTGAAATTACATCTATGATTGTTTGTGCCTCTTCACCAAAATAAAACTTAATGCCTAAGGCATTAGGTAAGTCCACCTACGTGCATTTGTGTGCTTGATGTATTAAATAAATAAATTACTCCGAAAATGAGCAGAAAATTAAGTATTATTTTGTTTTTCTCTACATCTAAGTTTATTTACTTACAAATAAATAAAATTGAAGTGTATGTTTGCAATGTCAAAATAACAGCGTTTTACTAAATGCATTCGGTTACGGTAGTTATAGAATAGAATAAAATTACCTTTAATCAAGTATCATTTTATTTTATGGATAACGGTGCTGGTTGCGTTATTACCTAAATGTTCTATAATCTATGTAGTAGTATTAAGCATTATTACGCAATTGTTTGTTGTCCCAAAGAAAATAAAATAAAATGACTCAAAAATTGTTAGGACGAACTGACATTTCACAAAAACAAAAACAAACAAACAGTATTGAAACCCCGTTGTGGCAACCCATGTGAGATGGCACAACAGTGACCCACGAAAACACAGTCTATGCGCCTTGAAATCACGATATTATACATTACCTATATTATTTTTTTATTACCATTTTTGTCTGTCCTTCTGTCTGTTTGTTCCGGTTAATCTTCGAAACGGCTTGACCGATTTTGACGGTTTTTAGGAGGAGGTGTAGGCTCCGCTCGCCCCTCGGATCTTGCCCCTTTAGATTAAAATGTTCCACTCGCCCCGTTTTTTATTATTTTGGTGTAGTGATTCGCCACTTACGAAGGGGCGACTGGTAAAGCTGAGCCCACACCGTTTTTAGTCATAAGGATGAAATAAAGAAAAAGGATTATTTATTTATCATTTCAGTTGCCTTTTACACAAATTGTTCGTCACTTTTGTTGATAGTGGTCGCCTACTGGGCATAGCCTCCTTGGCCATGTCCCCACGGACAGTGAACTTATACAGCAAAAAGTACACAGACTTTTTCCTCACACGTATGAAGTAAAAATAACTTCGTTATTAAATAAACCTCTACAGATTTCCCCGCTGATATTAATGAGGTGCGACCCCAGCTAAATGAGGCAGCCGTGTACTTACAAATGGCGGCCATTAACTATACAAACTCGCAAATGGTATGTTTTATCTTAATATGTGACGCCGTTAGGTGTGTAAACGAATCCTCTGCTTCTTGGTGAAGGTGGAAGTTTTGAACGATTCAGAAAGGTTGAGAAGATAGGGTGGAAAATAATAAATCAGTCAGGTATCTAGATAGGACATTTAGAATTGTTCGTCGAGTCGTTGAGTTCTTGAGTTGAGCTCCACCATTACTGACAAATGCTTGCACTGACTGTACAGGTCCACTCAAATCTGTGTGTTTCTTTCCTCAAATTACCATTTCAGACGCTAATCTACATGGTCCTCATATGGCTTGACCAAGATTATGTCTGGAATTTAAAAGAGACTGCGACCTCTGAGTTTGTTTCGGCTTTTATTCTCAGAATAGTCAGATAGGAAACGCCGACCTCATCTAGCTTATTTTAAACATTTTTTTAATATGACGTGTAAAAGTGATTCCGATATCTTATTAACAGACAAAACAATTTCTTTTCATTTCATCTGCTTCTGTCTGGACACAAGACCTCTTCTTCTGCCAGAAAGTGCAGTTCATTAACTATTTGCCTTCAGTAAGGGGTCCTACCATCATCACTTGCAGGGCAAGTCTAGATGAAGATTATGTTAATAAGTGCTTAGACTCGGGTAAACAGCTGATCACAAGCGCTTCTCGCCATCAAATTTTCACGTTTGGCGAGTGAAAATGTAAAAAAAAAAAACAATAAATAATGTACTAACATGATTAAGAATTAAAAAAAAAGCTCCCAGTACATACCACTTATTAATTAACCCGCTAATACCTGAAATGACTTTTTTACGGTTTTCATTTTATACTTTATTCACAGCAAACACTCGTCATCTCCAAAAAATCCTCACATTCGAATCTTTCTTCACGAATTCCATTTGTTCCAAGTTAGCCCAAGTATCTCAGGTTTAAGCAAGTTTAAATCAAGATGTAGTCTATCAGTAGGTACCTCTGCATATTACAGAATGTAATCACACTTACAAACTGCTAACTTATTGATACGCTCCTCCGCTAAATATTCCACGGTTTCCGTTACTAAGTTGCATTCGGTACACTAATCAGTTTGGGATACGTTCCCGCTACATTATACAGTCCTGGTACAGGGCTGGCAATTTTGAAGTTTTTCCTAATTTTTTAATTTATTTATATCAGATCACATGATCCATAAGTTATAAGTAAAGTTCTTAACCAAATTTTAAGAAAGAAAATATCAAAGACCTGACGTCACACAAAAATCCTGACGTCACATAAATCCTGCATCGCGTAATTAAAGTTTACCGTGCAATGGACATTATACAAGAACCCGACATCAATCGTAGGGCAGTTGCCCGCCAGACACAACACCCGTCTGGTCGGAGGATCCTCCCGTTTCTATGGTGAACTTTACACCCTGTTCCTCATACCCCTAAAATGCTAAGAAAATACGAATACACGAAAAATAGCAAATTGGGGGAAAATATGCGTCACATTCACGCAAAACGGCCATCGCTCAGCTTAATGCTGCGACCTTGTGCGGGACAGAGCCCCAGCGCTGGTTTTCAGTGTCAGCCGGCGTTGACGTGATGAAGTCAATCGGTGCAGCATATAATAAAACAACAATAATAACAAAAGAAATAAAAAATAATATTTATATAATAAAACCTAATTATAGTAACAGTTAATAGTTTACATAAACCAGTTCGCAACCAGTTAGTTACCATAATGTTAGTAAGAACCACGCTATATACAAAATTCTAACGACTGATACTTGCGTGTGCAGCCATACCCAGTGAGCCAGCATGGGGCTGTCCCACCTCATCATCTGCCTAGCCTTTTCCCAACCATGTTGGGGTCGGCTTCCAGTCTAACCGGATGCAGCTGAATACCAGTATTTTACATGGAGCGACTGCTTATCTGACCTCCACAATCCAGTAACTGGGTAATACGATACCCCTTGGCAAGACTGGTTGTCAGACTTTCAGGCTTTCTGACGACCCGTAACGACTGTCAAAGATCCACAAATGACGGCCGGGACCAACGGTTTAACGTGCTTTCCGAGGCACGGAGGAGTCTCGATATGTAATGATGGTTACCCATCCACGGACCAACCCCGGCAAGCGTAGCTTAACCTGATGAATCGCCCGTGCGGCTGTTATTACTTAGTCACGAGCATGGGGCTGTCCCACCTATCACACAATAATAATGCTAATGCCTAATGCTTGTTGTAGTTGCTTGTCGTCACTTGGTTTCTTCAAATTAGTGAAACGTTTATTTTTATTACGGTTTTTTGCCCGCGACTTCACCCGCGTGGAAGTCGGATAGTATCCCACGGGAACGTACTACCGGAATCAAAAGTATCCTATGTGTTAATCCAGGTTATAAACTAAATGTGTGCCAAATTACATCCATATCCGTTTAGCCGTTTTTGTGCCAGTCCGGAACATACATCCAGAGAAACGGATAAAAATTCTTCGTATGATATTTATAAACAATGAAATGGGTATGTGAAGGCAATGATTCATTCCTAAGGTGTGTTCTGACCGTGGGAGGAATGTGCTTATTAAGCACGCATGTCTCGGGTTGAGGCACCTAACATAAAACATGCATTTGCGGCGTATGTTTCGGTATAGACACACCTTTAGGTGTTTTATCTCATGTCAACATGTATTAGTATTGTTACGTTGTTCTTGTCAATCCATCAAAACAGTTGTGCTATTCTGTAAAAATCTCACCGTTAAAACTTAGGTGAAGTGAGCTTGGAGTGAACTGTCACTGCCTTAGCATCAGTAGGTATTGATGACAATGACAGCTCACTCCACGCTCACTTCACCTAAGTTTTCACGGTGAGATAGTTACAGAATAGCAATGCAGAGATTCTTAACAGCGGCTTTATTTGTCAAAGTTTGAACAGGCTAAATGAACCGAAAGTTTTAAATTGTTCGCAGTAATTTGATCGCTAATCAAAACAATCCTAAAGTCTAGCTGCAGAAATTTATTTGCAGCAGTCAACGTTTCAAAACAATACTAGCTGCTGCCCGCAGCTTCGCAGGCGTGGACCCTTATTCTTTTTCTAAAATAAAGTTACTCCTTATAAAATCTGCCAGTGAAAGTCCCGTCAAAATCGGTCCAGCTGTTTCGGAGATTAGCCGAAACAAAGAGGGGACAAATTAAAAAAAAAAAAAAAATGTTATTTGTAACGTATATACTTTCATAGGCATTTAGTAAAAAGATGTTATTTTGACATATACAAATAGACACTTTGGTATATTTGTTTATGTGATTGACTATACTGCAAACCCAACCAAACAACTATCATTGGCCTCACGGGCATGAGCATCAAATATTTGCTTATTCACTTACCAAAATTCTCATGTCTCTAATTTATTCCCACCTTCAATTTCCGGACGCTCAACTTTCCTTGCATCTCTAAGAATTTTCCGCTTTTATCACGAAAATTCCGGACGTAAGGCAACCCTAGGGAGGAGACATGTGATGTGCAATTTTGTACACCCAGATGTTTACCAGCCATATGCGCAATTAATATGCATTTTGTATGCGTGCCAAAGATATGGAGACACAAATCTATGGTGTTGGAAGTTATTACATGTAAAACAGCCTTACATTGGCAAGGCTTGTACACGACCATATTTTACTTTGTTCGGTTAGAAGTAAAGAATTTCATGTAATAAAACGATTAAAAGGGTGACATTAGTTAATTGATTCAGGCGTGACTTTGCGGAAATCCATTATAAAATATAATAGACGTAGATATATTTAGTAACCTATTCCGCTTAACTATTCTTCAAGAGTCATAAAAAACCTTGTAAGAAATCGACACGTGTTTCACCTCTCAACGAGGCATTCTCAGGATGACGATTGACCAATTGCAAACCAGAACACGACGTGTCGCCACACCGAGCGCTGGACGCATAGAATTGGAATCGGTAAATCGTCATCCTGAGGATGCCTCGTTGAGAGGTGAAACATGTGTCGATTTCTTACGGGGTTTTTTATGACTCTTGAAGAATAGTTAAGCGGAATAGGTGACCAATTACATCTACGTCTATTGTATTTTTAAGGGTGACCTTGCCTGGGAACGAAGTTGGTTATGAAATTTTTAAGAGCAATAAATCCTGTAATTGCGTCGCTATTAAGTCCGACTTTTACAGCGTCACTTTGAAAATTCGAAAGAAGATGTACAGTCAACAAATCTTCCGCATGCTCACCTTTAAGGCGATAATCGCGTAGCACAGGTTATGATACGATCGCCCAATGCATGCGTTTTGACCAATGGCTAAATATTTTTTTACACCTGCAGGGCGTGTAACAAACACAATAAGGTAATATGGATTTGTGTGAATACACTCATACAAATACATATTGTCTCTAATTGGGCGAAACCAGGAAGGGGTATGGTTTGTCACTAGCTGCACTGCCACAAGAAATATTTTCTTAAGTGAGCATGCTTAAAGTTTGTTGATTGTACATACTTACTTCATCATCGTCATCATTTCTACCTGAAGACGTTGACTGCCGGACAAAGGCCTCCCCCAGGCACCGCCACTTCTACCGGTTCTGTGCTTTCCGCATCCAGCGGATTCCTGCAGCCTTCTCAAGGTTATCGGTCCACCTTTTGCTAGACCTTCTACCGCTACGTCTTCCGGTACGCAGTCGCCACTCCAGAACCTTTTGGCCCTATCGGCCATCTGTTCTGTGACCTACCGACTTACCTTCTAGTAAATAACCTGCAGTAAACGAAAATTTTGCTTATTCAATTCTGACTAAAATAACCATCTCTGGTATTTCAGAACTGCTTTCTTGTAGACATTCAGAAAGTATTCTTTCTTTTTACACTCTCAAGTCTCCAAAACAGATTACAAAACTAAAAAAATAATAACTTCGCAAAACAATGGCGTATTTAAAACGCGTTGTCAACGAAAATGTTATGACAAAGGCGAATTCCTACGCCTCGGTCCCTGTACGAAATTGCCGGCATTCCCGCGAAACTCGACGACGTAAATTCTTTAAAACAACTTTGTGTTTTATAAGGATCAGCGCATGTTGTGAGTATCGTCGACAATTCTTTAATCTTGCTTGCGATTGTCACGTGCACTTTGAGAGTACCTTAAAAACTTAGGCAAAACCCTGAAAACCCTGGAAACTTCAATTGACCTGCCTATTGTAGTATACAGCGTCAAAGGGGATAATACCATAATCACCAAGCTTTGCAGATGGATTGGAGATCTCAATATGTTATTATTAGCAAGCATGAGCACACTACAGAGAATGTCCGCCTTTTACGTCTCTTACAGGTATAGAAGTGGTGGCCTGTAAGGCCGCTATCCCACTGGCGTTTTAATAGCGTTGGCGCTTCTCCAACGTCCGCACAGCGCCAACGTTGCGCAGACGCGACGTTAGCGCCGCGAGTTTCTAGTGGTAAAACGCTAACGTTGCGCTAACGTCGCGAGTTTCTGGCATTTTTTGGTTACGGGTGCATGTGTGCGACGTTAACGTTGCGTTCAGCGGATGTACTAGAAATTCGCGACGTTAACGTTGCGTTCAGCGGATGTACTAGAAACTCGCGACGCTAACGTCGCGTCTGCGCAACGTTGGCGCTGCGCAGACGTTGGTGAAGCGCCAACCCTCGTAAAACGCCAGTGGGTAAGCGGCCTTACTTACGGGAAGCAATTTGACAGTTCTTTTAACAGGCGTCTAACAAAACTATTCTTTATTAAATTGCATGATCGAAGATTGGACAAGGTAGATGTGAGTAGAAAGGCCGGGAGGGAACGCCCTGGAAGAACATACACTGACCTCATTGGAGATGTTTTTCAGAAAGGTCAGGTGCGTACCTAGTACTCGCAAACTGCGTGTGTGTATGACCAATGTATGAACGTAAACGAAGCAAAAGTAGTAAGCAACGATTGTAATAAATGGCTCTATAGTACCTGCCTACCTCCATAGGAAAAAGGCGTGAGCTTATGTAAGTACCTTTACCTATAGTACCTATGTGTAGCGCGTCCAACTTATCTGTGCAGGCGGCAAAACACAACTAAAACTTAATGTACGGAATTTTGTCATGCTGTTGCATTTTTCCTTGACAAGCAGCGCCACCATGAACTGCATACTTAAAATGGTAATGTAATTCTGTCCTTCTAATGGTGGAATCCCACGATCGGCAATATTGCAGACCGCCACGCACCGTGCACCGTGGCGCTTCCGATGTCTGCGATACCCCGCACGTACACCTTCTCACGGTCCGTCGTCTGGGCTCGTCGGTGTCCGTCCGCTAAGTCGCGGATCGTGGGATTTCGGTATAACAGATTGCGACTAAAAGTCGGAAATGTACATTCAAACTAACCGTCACGCCACGAGTACAGTATCTCAAGTGTTTTAAGTTATTTTAGCTCGATATACATTATAATGTGTGGTGAAACGGAATCATCCAGGTAGGTATGTCGTTTGCACGAGTTTTTTATGTTAAAAGGTTAATTCTTGTAGGAATTCAAGTTACGGCCTGACATTTTACGTCTTTCTCATAACAATTGATAGGGTTTTAAACCCTTGGGTGTGGTGACCTTGTCGAAGTATTTTGCTTTTAGTGGTACTAACTCTTGTGCGGTTATAGGAATGTCTCTTAAAGTTTTGTTAGTACGTTCTTTGTGAAGAAAAGTAGCAATGTTTAATGTTTTCGCGCGTATCTTGTATGTATGTTTGTTTTTTAACCCTCGACGGAAAAAGAGGGGTATTATAAGTTAAACGTGTGTATCTGTCTGTTCCCTCGCAGCTGCGGAACGGCTGAACCAATTTTGTATTTTTTTGTTTTGTTTGAAGGGTGACTTGATCGAGAGTGTTGTTAGCTATGATTCAAGAAAATCGGTTCAGCCGTTTGAAGATTATCAGCTTTTAGCAAGTTGATAAATGGATGTGACCATCTTCTATAGGTCTAATCGATTCGAAATTTAGAATTCTATTACTTCAATGTTTTGAGAAGAATATAGTAACCTTGAAATGATGCTGCAGCATCACCTGGTATTTGCAGGATACCCAACTCCCTCAGCAACTTACAGCAGAGGTGTCGTGTTTGGGCTCATTGGAAAGGTTTTAAAAAATAGGTTACAGATGGATGGTGATCAGGGTCTGATGATGGAGTAGGAAAGAGAAATGAGACTAAATTAATAACTAGCTGCACTGTGGCAAACATATACGCACAGCTACGCAGATTTCGTTGAGACACGTGTCGATCGTAGCGTGTCTACTAGTAATATAGAATTTCAAAAACCCCCGACAGAAACAAAGCGTCTAAAAAGTAACAAATAATATTATGTGGTATTGGCCCTTTAAGTTTAATATAAAAGTTGTAGGTAATATTTTCGCGTAACTAGGTAATTATCCACGATTCTGTGGACGGGCACCGACGAGGCCGGACGACGGACCGTGGGAAAGTGTACGTGCCTATCGCAGACATCGGAAGCGCCTCGTTGCGCGGTGTGTGGCGGTCTGTGGTCGTCTGTCGTGCGTGTCCGTCTGCAATATTGCCGATCGTGGGATTCCACCATTAGAAGGTTACACATTACTTTTCGCCCTTTACAAGTGCCATAGAGACCCACAACCCCAAACCTCCTAACTAATATTATAAATGCGAATGTGAGTTTGTTTGTTCGTTAAGCTTTCATGCTAAAACGGCTGAACAGATTTGGAGGAAACTTGGCACATGGGTAGATCATGTCCTGGATTAGGACATGGGATACTTTTAATCCCGATATCTCCACAGGATCTAGACTTACGCGAGAACCGTGGGACCCAGCTTGTTATCAATACTTTTAAAGCTTTCCTTCCATATCGATATAAAAGATTTTATAGTACTTTATACAAAAAAGGGTCGGCCATAATATAACATTAATACGACGAATCACAAATTTTAACTTCCTCAATTTCGTTTATGGACTTAAATTGGGGCCGTTAAGCCGGGATAGGGCCGCAATGTTTGCTGATAACCCAAATTACATTCAACAAAAGTACTTAAATGATATAAGTAGAAGATAAAACGGTATTTATTGAAAAAGTCGAATGAATGAAGTGCTGAATCCTGCGTAAATATTTTTTTTAAGACACAACCTCACCAGCACATGCTATGGGACCAGACAGCGCGGTGGCAGTGAGCCTGAAGGCAAGCCGTATTGCCGCGTCTCTACTGGTCCCCATACATTTCTGTAGGTTTATACGCCTTTATAGACCTTTTGACATCTTTCAAAGAAACTAAAACACCTTGTGGCGCTTGTCTTTTCTTTCCTTTTCAAATGAAATATTCAAGCAGCATTTGAAACTCACTTCCTTACATATTATAAAACAAAGTCCCCCGCCGCGTCTGTCTGTCGTCCTGTACGCGATAAACTTAAAAACTACTATACCGATTTTCATGCTGTTTTCACCAATGGATAGAGTGGTTCTCGAGTAAGGTTTTAGTATATAATAACCGCCATCGACGCGGGCGAAGTCGCGGGCATCAGCTAGTTAATTATACAAACCAAAATATTACTGGCTGTATTCAAAACCGAACCAAACCACGTATAAATATGGAATCAAACCCTGCGTGTTAAAATTACCACTCCAATTTGGTTAGCAAATATTTTTGGCCCATTCCAATATTGCTAAAACGTGTGAGTACCTGGTTTTCACTTAGCAATTTAGTTAGATATTTTTATACTGAGAGTATTTTCGGCTCGCTTTTGTATGGACTCCAAAAGCAGGTTTTATACCTTAAAGACTACCCTACCTACCCTAGGCGTATGAAAAATAGATTACGACCGATTCTCAGACCTACCGAATATACTCGTACATATCGTCAGTGAAAAGGTGAAAATGCTAAAGCGCCAAAATGGTACTTTTGGGAAATGAGGTTTAAAGTTTCTTTTTCGTTTTTAATTCATATTTTTTATATTTTTATTCCGATTTTATTAATCTAAAAAACAAATTAAGTAATAAAAACTAAAACCCAACTACGACTAAAAAGTAATAAACACCATAGACAGACAAATTAAAAATCCGGAGTGACACGTGTTAGGGCATAAATCGAACAGATTACGTGTGACTCCAGATTATTAATTTGTATGTCTTAATTAAAAAAAAATAAGTCTTAATAAATAAAATTTAATGTGACGTCACATAGCCTATAACCAGCGGACGATCAAGACGCTTTCAACGATACCTCATTTGTCAAATTGTGATGAGTGGATTAGAAGATAGGAGGGAACAGATGAACATACATACCGGGCAAAATCATAATCCTCCTTTTTTCTTCGCCGTAGTCGGGTAAATAGCGCAGACTTTTGGATAAAGTAATGCCTTGATAATTGAGAAATTCGGTTTGGGATGTACAGTCACGAGCACCAATATGTATACACTTAGCAACTTTTAAAAGTGATTTTCTCCTACTGTATTGATTGTAATTTTATGTTATTACGAACATAGTATTTTGGAACCCTAAATATTATGAAATAGGTATCATCTCAAAGTTGCAATCGTTATTCCACGAAAAAATGGTCACTGAATTTTGCTAAGTGTATACATATTTTTTGCTCGTGACTGTACTTAGTAAGATTATACTTTTCTATTGAAAGAAGTTGTTTTGTTGAGAGCTTTTTCTTTTATTAACACATTCTTGGTTTTTATGCTTTCTGAGATCTTTCGAAGTTTCTTTTGTAGAGTTTTTTTTTGTTTTGAATTCTTATTCTTGTAATGGCTTTACCAATTATGTTAATTAAAAAAAAAAATGTAACTTGAAGTAAGTAGTTACATTATTTCAAGTTGTAAAAAAAAAAACTACGTTTGTAATTGTTGTTATTGATATATTTGAAACTTTAAAAATCTCAATTCGGCTTTCTATCTGACTATCAAAAAGTAGCTCATATTTCATAAAGGTCACTTCCAAATGTTGTTAGCAACTCAAATGCTCTAATGTTCTTAGAGTTTAGTTATCCTTTTGTATTAAAATATATTAATAAATAATTTCTGAGAAAATCCAATCCTACTATCCCACTAATATTATAAATGTGAAAGTTTGTGTGTTTGGATGTTTGTTACTCAATCACGCAAAAACGGCTGAATGGATTTGGATGAAATTTGGCAAACAGATAGTTTATAACCTGGATTAACACAAAGGATACTTTTTTCCCGATATTTCCACGGGATCGAGACTTACTCGGGTGAAACCGCGGGGCTCAGCTGGTTTATTATAATTGAGAAATGATGAAAGTAGTTTCTCATTTCGTTGAGTCAATGACTTGTAAAACCGGCCAAGTGCGAGTTGGACTCGCGCACGAAGGGTTCCGTACCATTATCTATAAAAAAGGCAAAAAAATCAAAAAAGGCAAAAATGATTTTTTTGCCGTTTTTATTATTAATTTTATTCCTTAAATATTAATTTTATTCTGTTTTCTAGTATTTGTTGTTATAGCGGCAACAGAAATACATCATCTGTGAAAATTTTAACTGTCTAACTATCACGGTTCTTGAGATACAGCCTGGTGATAGACGGACGGACAGGGACAGCGGAGCCTTAGTAATAGGGTCCCGTTTTACCCTTTGGTTACAGAACCCTAAAAATGAGATAATAATATAAGTATTTTTATCGTGACTGTCAAAATGAAATATTGAAGTTTCTTAATGACAGTCTAGACTATTTAGACTACACAATTTATAAACAGCAATTTCGATGAAAACGTTGAAAATTCAGTCGATGTTAGTTTGTAGTGTAGTTGTAGTGATGTAAACGCTCGTTCGGTGCCTTTGTCAATTTATTTGAAGTGATGTACACTTCAAATAAATTGACGAACACCCCACCGAAGCACCTCATGTGAAAGTGTAATAAATTGCTTTTTAAGAAATAAATACAAAGAGAGAAAGATAATGGAAGAGGTTTCGTGTAAGTATTTCTTTTTGTAGCCTACACAATTACCTTATTTTTTGAGTTTTTTTTTTAAGGATTCCTAAAGAACGTTCCCTTATTCAACATCTCTTATGATTTATATAGAACTAGCTGATGCCCGCGGCTTCGGTTCATCATCATCTGCCTAGCCTTTTCCCAACTACGTTGGGGTCGGCTTCCAGTCTAACCGGATGCAGCTGAATACCAGTATTTTACATGAAGCGACTGCCTATCTGACCTCCACAACCCAGTAACCGGGTAATACGATACCCCTTGGTAAGACTGGTTGTCAGACTTTTGGGCTTCTGACGATGCCCGCGGCTTCGGTTATTATATACTAAAACCTTCCTCGAGAACCACTGTCTTTGAGTTTATCGCGAACAGACAGACAGGCAGACGCAGCGGTGGACTTTGTTTCATAATATGTAGTGATATTTATTCCCTGTGTGTACCTACACACTAAAATATGCTTATTCCAGTTTCTTTTCATATGCATCCACACCTGGACCACAAAGCAAATCGAAAACAAATGTAGCTCAAATCAAAATAACATCAAACTCAACGGGTCACACTACATATCAATTCTTGCGACTTCATGTTCCAAAATGCGCTATGAATACAGGATAGATTCACCTGCCAGTCTTGGCATCAATCATAGTGCCAATCGCTGTCAGCTGCCAGCAATCTTGGCTGACTCGCCAGTAACTGGCATTGGCTGCCGAATTCGTGCCAATATCGTGTCATGTTAATGCAGTGGGTTTTCTTTGCCCTTTTGTTTTACTTAGATTCTTTTGTTTTGTAAATTGGTTCTGACAGTGTTTTGTTTTTGCGACAGTTCTGTTTGTGTGGAGTGATTGATTCGTTGTAAGTGGGTGTCAATTGATTGATTGTTGTAATTAAGGATGCTTTAGGACTCCATTGCTTTCATAGAATGAATAACGGAAGAAGTAACTTAGTCCACTTTGAGAGTTGATTTCTACCATTGGTAGTCATTAAAGTTGTATCTATTTTCGTTTCTGTAAAGAGTGTGTCAGTGGCAAGCTTTCCTATTTTTTACCGACTTCTTCAAAAAGGAGGAGGTTCTCAATTCGTCTTTTTTTTTGTGTTTGTGTTACGCGATTACTCCGCCAATTTTGAATCGATTTTGATGATTCTTTTTTTGTTTAGTAGGTCATGCTGCAGAGGTGGTTCCATATAAATTTTATTAACTTTGATTACGTAGTTTTTGAGTTAGCTTCAATAATTACGTATTTTTCCCACTAAGTCTATGTAGACGATATTTTATTTGACTCCGTCACTGTTATTTACATTGCAGGCAGTGGTATTCGAATTTGTGTGGGGTAGGTACGACAACTAACACAAAAAAAGTGAAAAATTTATTTAATTTCGGAAGTCGGTCACAAAAAACTAAATTTGAAAAGCAAAGACACCGACTTCCGATATTAAAGTTATTTTTCACTTTTTTATGTTTTTTAGAAGACCTTTGTTTTTTTTTTTGTAAAAAGTTTTTTAGATTTGGTAATTAAGTTTCCATTTTTCTACAAAATCTTTTTCTATTCATAACGTAATCGGTTCGCGGACGGTGAGCGAGATACAATAGGATTTTAGAAAAAATACAAAAATAAAATTCCTTTATTTCGGGTCCTTGACCCATATTAAAAACGCAAACAATACATAATTTTATAAATGTCCGATAAAATCAATTAATGTCAAAGCACACAGCTAAATAAACAGGACAATGAAATAAATTAAGTACGGAATTTATGGTTATGACGTCTATAGACGTCAAGCGCGCGCGAAGGCGTAGTTTCCCCCACCCCTGGATGATTCCCTATTCAATTTACCTCCATTAACACCAATTCTAATAGTCCTTCAAAATAATACATGATCCGTTTAAACCACAATTCAATATGACATGATAGTCCCTTGATCCAAATCCGACTTGAAGGTAGTACTTGGGACGTGTAAGATAATCTACTGAACCCGAAATTACATAATCTACTAAGTTGCTATATAAATATTAAAGCTGTACGCTTCCGTGTTCTAGCGTTTGACTCCCGGGAGAGTAAAGGTAGATATGTGGCTAATTGCGATTATGATTTGCGGTTGTGTGGTATGGAAATGGTTGTTTCTTTGATTCGATTTGTTTTATGGTGAAATGGTGGCGTCAGTTACTCCGTACAGTTTTTTGGCAAAACTAGGTCAATAGGAATCTACTTAGTAGTCTAAAGATAGATAAAACGTTTATTTGGTGCACACAAAAGACATCACAATATACAAAAGCACGGTTCATCATCATTTCAGCCGAAAGACGTCCACTGCTGGACACAGGCCTCCCCCAAGCACCGCCACTTCGACCGGTTCTGTGCTTCTCGCATCCGGCGTATTCCCGCGGCCTTCACCAGGTCATCGGTCCACCTTGTGGGGGCCTTCCAACGCTACGTCTTCCGGTACGCGGTCGCCACTCCAGAACCTTTCGGCCCCATCGGCCACTTGTTCTGCGAGCAATGTGCCCTGCCCACTGCCACTTAAGTTTGGCAATACTTCGGGCTATGTCAGTTACCTTGGTTCTCCTACGGATCTCTTCATTTCTGAAAGCACGGTTCAATAATAACTAATTACATTCATAAATAGCGTTGGTGGTATGACAAATGGCAGCTGCAGTAGACAGTTGGTATTGTGTAATCTTTTTTCTTTTAATGCCATTCTTATGCCTACGATATAGAAGTCAAAATCGGTTGAACGGACTGTAAAAAGGTTTGTTTAAATGTCTAATCTTAATTCAAATGGAGTATAGTATGGCTGTTCTTCTTGAGGCTGGTTAAGTGAAGGTTGTGGGAAACACGGCAGGGCTTTAGTTAGTCTTGATCATATTGGCACGGTGCGTAATTTTTTTGTCGCCTCTTCTGACTGCAACCCTTCTGTCCCTGTAAAAGAAAAGTTGCAAGTCATCTTACACAAGGTAATTTAGCCCAATCTTGAAATGAAATATTGCAAAATTAATACAATAACCTAGAGTTTCATAATTAACGGGAAGAAGTTCATTTCTTACAAAACGTTTCCTGGGACTCTAATTAGATTTTCTGTGAATTAATTTCTATAAATTGCCCTCAAAGGTGCCTTTGTTTGTACATTGTTAAATTATTACCAACTTTGCTTGACAATTTTGTTTAGCTTCGAGGATTTCGTTTTGCTAAATTAATTAGAAATATTGTTTTTAATTTTGTGCTAAAGCTTGTAGATACGGACTGTCCAAGCCCGGTTTTATTATTAAAACGTACCAATTTTTATCAAGCTATAAAAACCTGAAAATATTCGACACAGTGACATTTAAGTTAAGCACGCTTGCACAAGCAAAACCTCGAAAATTACACGAGCAAAGAACACCCTAATTTCCTAGGACTACATACCCTAAATCCAGGACAAAATAAACCAATAACCTAAATTATTGGTGCCATTAAAACCGCGACAGGGCCCCAGCCATCAATAGCGACATTGATAGATAGATACCCTCAAAGTTGGTACATAATAAATAATTAAAATTCTCCAAGAGGTTCTTGGGTCGCCGAAAAGGTCCCGCACTAAAGTAAATTTATAAGTAAATTGGCCTTTACGGAACTTGTGTATATTCTTTCTGAAATTTGCAAGGGTCTTGTGTGGTTATAAACATATTTAAGGTGAGAAAACCACTTATCCTTAAATATTATAAAACCAAGTCCTCCGCCGCGTCTGTCTGTCGTCTTGTACGCGATAAACTCAAAAAATACTGCACCGATTTTCATGCTGTTTTCACCAATGGATAGAGTGGTTCTCGAGTAAGGTTTTAGTATATAATAACCGATATCCACACGGGAAGCACCAAAATCGGTTCAACCAGTCGAAAGTTTTGAGGTAACAAAAAAAAAAAAAAAAACGGATTGATAACCTCCTCCTTTTTTTGAAATCGGTTAAAAATAGAACGCATATAACAGGTAACTGAAGGAACACGGGTGGGTTTTAGTCAGTAAAAGTCTGACACGCCCTTCCGCTCCGCCCAGAGTGGGAGAAGTCATTGGATGATTTCCCACACTCAAAAAAAAAAAAAGGGGGCAGAGTAGGTAAGTCTTTTAAATCTTTGTCAGTCTGCAATCTTAAGAAGACTAAACACAAGTTCAAAGTTGTAAACTCTCCAATTTTCATCTTCGTTTTTCGAATACTTCAAAGTTTACAGAGGAAATTTTTAACAAAAAAACCGGCCAAGTGCGTGTCGTACCACGCAAAATGAAGGGTTCCGTAGTTTACATGAATTTATCCCAAGAACAAACTTAACATTGTAGTTGAATAACTTGTTGAGAACATGTTTTTGCAACTGCGAATGTAAGTTGGTCGATTATTACTCGGTAACTTGTAGAGCCTGCTTAGCTGTGATAGTTTTACTTTAAAATTTCGTTTAGATATATATATGGCAACGGCCGTGAATTTTCTCACATATCCAATACCAACCATTTCGCAGGCAGGGCGAGGACACGTGACTCTAACAAAAATTTGCACTTTAAAGCTTAATATTTCGCAAACGGATCCCTGATTCCAAAAATGGTTTTCACAAACTCGCCATATTTTTAAACGACCTTTCCAACGACACCCCACGCCATAGGAATGACGAGAAAAAAAAACCCCACCACGTTACGTCTAGGGGAGGAAACCCTTAAAAAACCCTAAAACGTTAACATAGTATTTGAAAATGGAACTAAAGAGCTACATTCTAATGAAGTCAGGAAAAAGGAGGCCTAAAATGGAGGAATACAAACAGATTTTCGACCGTATAAAAAAGAATCTGTGCCGAAATATAAAAAATCTATAAATCTCGTGTCCTCTTCCGTCAGACAGAGATAAATTGAAAATTGGAGAGATGTCCCTCTCTTACCATCCATCAAACTAAAGAATGCATTATTACTGCTCAAGTGCTACTGCAATAAAGACTGGCACACAATTGATTATTTTACATAAGTTAATAAAACTGTCGGAGGCGTAGCTTATTATTCGGAATTCTCGTAAAGTCAAAATGGTTCTTAATATAAAGGAAATCTTGGAAAGTTAGACAACCGACAAAGTGACAATATAGCGTTTCTGTTTTAGTTGCAGAACCTCAAAAATTATACAAAAAAATAATTTGAAAATCACGTATTATAGCCGTATGCATTATCCATGGTACGCACGGCTACACATCAAGCTATACATTTCCAGTATAAGCTGACCTCGCATTGTACGGAAATCCTATACAATGCGAGATCACAATAAACTTGAAATGTATATCTTGATGTGTAGCCGTGTGTACAAGTACAAATGGTTAGCTTTTAAGCTATATTTAGTTACTAGCTTCCGCGTCCGCGGCTTCGCCCGCGTGGTATGTCGATAAAAAGTATGTTGCCTATGTTCTTTCCTGGGATGCCGTTTATCTCCTTGCCAAATTTCATTTAAATCGGTTCAGTAGTTTTGGCGTGAAAGCGCGACAGACAGGCAGAGTTACTTTGGCATTTATAATATTAGTAAGGATAATTGATACAATAAAATAAATTATAAGCGATGATGTCGACCTTGTACCCGAGCCCTAAAAACGGACAGATGCTCCAAACTGTTGAAGTTTTGGCGACAATTATCTTTTAGGTTAGCGAACGATTAAGGAGAATCTTCCGTCTTTTTCACATAAACTTTGTTACGATGATTTGAGAATTTGTTGAGAGTTTTAAGATGAGTTCATAATTAAGGTATTTTGAAAGTTTTTTGTTCAAGTCCAAGATGACGATGTACTTAAATAATTTTAACATTGTTAGGAGCAACATTTTGGAAGCACAAAAGCCTTTTCAAATAGGATTCTTGGTAAACAAGCTCTCAAATAGAAACTTACTTAAGTCTTACAAAAATTTCAATGAATAATCGTAAAATATTTAAGACTCATTTCATTTCCGTCTACCATTTTATATCGTACCAGAACCAACCCGATACTAAATTCTCCCAATATTGAATATCCACAATCCCAAACACCATATATATGGCTCGGAATGTTTTAAGTTAAGCGTTCAATAAATATGCAATGAAGAAGGCCACGGACGATCAATCTACGCCAGTCTCAAGTGAAAACTGTTTATCATAATCTCCTTGGAACATGAAAATTTTCGTGTTTCCCCTCTTGTCGATGGTCCGGCACGATTGATGGACGTTTTTATGGTAGGACGACGAACATTTTGAAATAAAACTGTTTCGGCGTGTCTTTTTGATGCTGTGTTTACTTGTTTCGCTTTGGGTATCGATAAAGTGCTGTAAGCGCGTTTTTGTTGACGTTTTAGCAGAATATATTGATTATATTATAGTCTCGGAGGAGCTCCTAGCTAAGTAATAACAGCCGCACGGGTCAATTCATCAGGTTAAGCTGCGCTTGCCGGGGTTGGTCCGTGGATGGGTGACCATCTTTACATATCGAGACTCCTCTGTGCCTCGGAAAGCACGTTAAACCGTTGGTCCCGGCTGTCATTTGTGGATCTTTGACAGTCGTTACGGGTCGTCAGAAGCCCCAAAGTCTGACAACCAGTCTTGCCTAGGGATATCGTATTACCCAGTTACTGGGTTGTGGAGGTCAGATAGGCAGTCGCTCCATGTAAAATACTGGTATTCAGCTGCATCCAGTTAGACTGGAAGCCGACCCCAACATGGTTGGGAAAAGGCTAGGCAGATGATGATATTGAATGTATAGTCTCCATGGGTCCTTATCATTTGGCGTAACTATTTGTCTATTATGTTAACTCTAGGCTCTTCTCCATAGGAAACGACCAATTGGAACCGTGCACCTTTTGCCGTTTCATTAGTGCCCATGTAGGTTTATGTGAAATAAAATATTTTGATTTTTCTGCCTTTGACTGGGAATGGAGAAATAAAGTTATACATTCTGAAGTTATGTTTTTGAATACAGTAAGATTTGTTATATTATTTTAAGTTTTAAAAGTTACAACATCTGACGGGTTCCAAACTCAGACGTGAAGCTCCAAGTCAAATGAACGTGAATTAAGATTGAATTTAAATTTTTGTGCTAGAGAGGTGAGTTAGTTGGTAGTTCGTCATGAGAGCATCGTAAAAGTAGATTGCAGGAATATCCCTGATCAAAATCATGTAAATGCGCAGTATTGTTCCTGTATCTCTATACTCTACTAACGACATGTGTGTTGCTTTTTGTTCTTTACTAGTGTTAACGGAAATGCTTTTCGATCCTTCTCTGTCATCCATCATCCAGTGCTTTTCGGATGACGAACGATACACAACTACCAACATTTAAATATTATTCCTCAATCGAGAAGTACTTGGTTTTATTTTGTTTTATTCGTAGCCATTTCTCTTCCTTTTTCGCGCCACTTATTTTATTATTTTCGTTACCCAACCCGTCTTTCAAACACAACATATTCCAGAGATACTCTCACGCAAAAAAGGTTACTAAATTTCATCTAAGCGAGTATTTATATACGCTCAACATTCAGACATACCTTGCTAATGAGAGTTCCCCGCAGACATTTCTTTTCGTCCCTTTTCTAATTATAGGAACAAAGCCTTTACAAATTAAGATGGCGGACGTATAAGCGTTTCATTTTTGATTCAAATGTATTGTTATGTTTTTTTTTTTGTAATTAAATTGTGTCAATTTGAGAGGTTGTTCTTTAGATATTCAACATTTACTAATTTGGTTTTGAAAATCAATAGATTATTTTGGGCCAAGAAATGGTGTTGGATTTGTCTCTAAACAACCAAATTTTCAGCAGGTCCACCCTAACCTTAATGCCTACTATTTGCAGAACCATGGGTGGTGCTGATTTAGGTGTTATGACCATCAGATCAACCACCGTGCTAAGACTCTCGATCAGAGATCGCAGCAAGTTGATATTCTTGCTCATCTTCGAAACATTTCATTCACCTTTTATGATACTCAACCAAATAGAGTGTACGAATCAAACCGTAAACGTTGAGTTCACTTACAATTCCCATCCTAAATCTCCATAAACGAAGAACTATAAACAGAATACCATCAGTAAACAGCTCCCAAACGAAATGGAGTAAAAATAAACACACATAAAACCTTTGTATTGTACGAGTAGCTGCAAATCGTTTCACTGACCGCTCCAGCATAAATTAGAATTGATATACTCGTAAACAAGTTTATACGTTGAGCTTTAGTCGCACATTGAATATTAATTTTATGTTTGCTGTTACTGTTTCTATTCTTGGTTTCGTTTTGTTTTAGGTGTTGTAGTGGGTGTGCTTTTGTTTGATTTTTTACCCGACTACGGCGAAGAAAAAAGGAGGGTTATGATTTTGACCGGTATGTATGTATGTATGTATGTATGGCGCCCTCTAGAAGACGAAGTCAGGAACTAAAAAAAAAATATTGATTAATCGTACCATGTTGGGTATCAAATGAAAGGGCTTAATGAGCACATTTCAAAAATATATATATTATAACACTAAAAGAATTTAAAAAAAATAAAAGTAATAAAAACTAAAACCCAACTACGAGTAAAACGGTATAAACAAGATACCACAGACAGACAAATTAAAAATCCAGAGTCACACGTAATCTGTTCAATTTATGCCCTAAGACGTGTGACTCCGGATTTTTAATTTGTCTGTCTGTGGTGTCTTGTTTATACCGTTTTAGTCGTAGTTGGGTTTTAGTTTTTATTATTTTTTTTTTATATGAGAAGGGATGGTTTACGTTTACCAAACAAAGCGTTTACGACCTTAAACAGGTGCCCGGGATAGATTGGCTGCGGAAGGCGGAGAACCAGATGATGTGGTGCAACTTGGGAGAGGCCTATTTCCAGCAGTAGACTGTTACATGTTTAGTTGATTGAAACAAAAAACATAGTTTTCATAGGTAAAGACGATCTGATCACATGCGGTGTATAGACCAGACTGAGACATCACACGAAATGAAATGTGAAAAAGAACTTTACCAATAAACCAATGCAGACTTTAATAATAACCCGAAAATTTAATAACACAAATCCAATATCGGTACAAAAAATCAAAACTGAATCACTGGTCCAATATAAATATCAGTGGACACCTCTCGAATGTTCAATGACAATGTTACAATAGTGTGGGACTCAATATTCCGGCGTGTTATATTGCATGTCGAGTTTTTATTATCTGTGACGTATAGAGGTTCTGTTGAATATTTCGATGAGGTATTTAATTTGTTTGACGTATATGCAGAAATAGATGTGTCATTTCCCGTGTATCGTGCATTCATGCATGTTACTGAAATGATTGGCTGGAGTTTTACCTTAATCCTTACCCTTTTTTAGGGTTCCGTACCCAAAGGGTAAAACGGGAGCCTATTACTAAGACTCCGCTGTCCGTCCGTCTGTCTGTTTGTCTGTCCGTCTTTCACCAGGCTGTATCTCATGAACCGTGATAGTTAGACAGTTGAAATTTTCACAGATGATGTGTTTCTGTTGCCGCTATAACAACAAATACTAAAAAAACCGAATAAAATAAATATTTAAGGGGGTTCCCATACAACAATCGTGATTTGTTTGCCGTTTTTATAGATAATGGTACGGAACCCTTCGAGCGCAAGTCCGACTCGCACTTGGCTGGTTTTTTACCCTTATAGTATGTAACCGGAAGACGTAGCGTTGGAAGACCTTAGGTGGACCGATGACCTTGTGAAGACCGCAGAAATCGGATGGATGCAAGAAGCACAGAACCGGTCGAAGTGGCGGTGCTTGGGGGAGGCCTATGTCCAGCAATGGACGTCTTTCAGCTGAAATAATTATTATAATGATGGCCCTGAAATCGCGAAGAAAAATCAGCTGTTCCCTACATTTATTTTCGCATAGCTCGTCAAAATGTAGGGAACAACTGATTTTTTTTCGTGGTTTCAGATTTCGTCCCATAGGAAAGTTGTTTATAATGATGAGACAAGTTCGTTTCCCTTAAAAGATTTTGTGTATGAAAAGAAAAGATACTGTGTAACGGAATAAACGCAAGAGCTCATACACCCCAATTAGAATATTAAATTATAAGACTACAATAATATCTGTAATTTAATTTAATTAAACCACACCTTAAATTAACTGTTTTATTTAACGCGCACTACACATAGGATAGCTATGAGCGTATTACAAATTTGGTTATGCATTTAAATAGGCTTTATTCCTTTGAGATAAGGCTTAAATTTCCTTAAATAAAATATCTTATTACCTTGTTATGACGCAGTGGTTCTAATTTCAGTTAAATAAAGGATTTTTTCATGAAAAATTAACATATATAAATAATGACGGAAATCGATTCAGAAGCCGATTCTGAGCAAACTACTTTCAGGTCTTGCGCTTATTCTGTTACACGTTGTATATAATTATGTTAATCCAGTTTTTCCCGAATCCTTTTTGGTATAAATTACCACTCCATGAGTTTATGCTATCCTGACTCGGAACGACTTTATTCATTCACAACAAATCATCCCTGCGAAACATTATTAAACCATAATTTTTTACCCCAAAATCTTTCATTTTTTTTTTCATTAACCGTAATCGTAACGTACGGCAATTTTCGGCACGTTCCGGTACCGACTCACCTAATATTCGGTTTGCCATTCCTTGTGCATTTCCGCGAAATTAATATTGGCCGGGGCCACGTGAGCCGAATCTTATGAAGCCCTATATTTACTTTTATGGTATTTGGAATCGTTCCATTTCTT
Organism: Lithophane leautieri; assembly: GCA_949152455.1. NCBI lineage: Eukaryota > Metazoa > Arthropoda > Insecta > Lepidoptera > Noctuidae > Lithophane > Lithophane leautieri. The sequence continues at coordinate 4,001,707 of OX424462.1, read as the reverse complement.
AACTTTGAAAGTTATTTTGAAACATTATTTGAGCTGGAGTACAGTTTGTTTCGAAATAATTCGATGAATTTTGTGCTTACATTTTGTAAACGGGGGGTTGAATACGAATGAGCTACGCAATCGTTTCGTTTCGAATACATGAGTAGAAACTTCTTTAGCGGTACTTTTTAACCAACTTCAAAAAAAAAAAAGGAGGAGCTTATTAATTCGTCTGTCTTTTTTTTTTTGTTTGTTACCTTAAAACTTTCGACTGGGTGAACCGATTTTGATGCTTTTTTTTTATTTGAAAGCTTGTGCTTCCCGTGTGGTCTCATATAATTTTTATTAACTTTGCTGGCGTAGTTTTTGGGTTAGCTTCAATAATTACGTATTTTTCCCACTTAGTCTATGTAGATGATATCTTATTTGACTCCGTCACTATTATTTACATAGCAGGTAGTGGTATTTCGAATTTGAGTGGGGTAGGTACCACAACTAAAAAGTGAAAAATAACTTTAATTTTGGAAGTCGATGGCAAAAAAGGGAACGAAATTTTAAAGCAAAATCACTGATTTTTTGAGTAGTTTTTCCCGATACAATTATATTGTGATAACTAAACTGCTTCCCCGAACAGTGAGGTCAGCTTATAGAGCAGTCAACTATTGACGTTCACGGGTTGATCTTTGTCTAGACTATGACGTGCTTTGTAAAGATGGTCTCACGAATGTATTGGCTAAAGATACCCACATAAAAGTATGTCAGAAACACAGGTGTCGCAAAGCATCATTCTTACCTTATTACCTAATTGTTTTATTTGTATCAATACGTAGTGTAGTTTAGACAGAACATTACTAAGGGCGAATTCGACCAAACTTTTATCCCTAGTACCTATAAGTCTAATCCAGCGAGGAAATATTAAATTTTTGACAGATTTTCTATACAAAAACTGTCAGACGTCAATTTTATTCCCCGAATAAAAGTTATCTGGCTTTGGTTCAATCGGCCCTTAAAGAGGTAGTTTAATCCACAGTAATCTTTGCCCAATATTACTTCTTTGATAATTAATGACAGTTTGACATCTGAATGCATCGTAGATTCGCAATGTGTGAATGCGCCCGCGGCGTCCCTTCGCTTGTCACCATAGATAATACCATGGAGTGATGTTAGAACGTCTGGCTTGAGTCGATTCATGCATATATAATGTTACATAGCTACGGTTTTTTTTTTAAAGTATTTTTTTTATTTATATTGTAATCCCTAGTGGGATTTATCTATGCCCGTAGGCGTGTCCGTAGCATCACAGTGGTCCCTATCAGAATACCAGCGCTGCGGTATTTTTTTTAAAATATCGCAGCATTATGCTGAGATAGGAGCCTTTTTGGCCTCGCACAGGTCAGTATTTTGTTAGTTTTAAATTGTTATTTTAATTTTAATAATGTACTTACTTTTTATTACTGTTAATATTTTTTGAGCGTGCCCCAAATAAAATAGCTTTTTTTCTTTCTTGTATCACGTTAAACTCGATTATTTTTCAAACCATTTCTTATGATTTCAGTCTTAGACCATCGTTATAACTAAGGTTTAATCAGAGAAGCATAATTCTTGTTCCGCTCTAGGAGACAAAAACAAAAGAGCAGAACAGACTAAAGCTGAACATCACCCAAGTCCTTCTAAAATAAGGATGTGTACGAGTTTTATTCGTAAATTCTTACATAATGAGTTTTATCGCGCTATTCCCATTTTTTCTCTCAAACGTTTCGCACTGCGTTTGACATGAAAACCTGAGAACGCGCCCTACTCGCTTATTAAACACGTTTTATTCACAAAATTACGTGATATACACCGGTTTATGTTTTTGATTAAAAAGCTGCCATGCTCAATCTCTTTAGAGTTTTACGGAGATGAGTAAGAGGGGCGTACAAAGTAATAAAATATGTACGTTTTAATATTGTTGATGGTTCCTGCTGAACCTGAATAGGTGAATATCGATTGGTTTCTACGATTCTTTTGCTTCTCTTATGGTGAACAAAGCTAAATGCAAATATGTATAAGTCGTTTTGTTTTCGAAATACCAACAAATGTAGCTGATTAACGATATATTTTATACTACTAAGGGAAGTTATAATTAATGGATTCATTTTTCCGATTTATGCAGTTACTAATATATAAACTTATTTATCCCTTTTTTATTTTATCGTTGGCCTTAATCCTGAGTAAATAGGAAACGACCAATTGGAACCGTGCACCTAGCTTCTGACGTTTCATAAGTGCCCATGTAGGTTTATGTGAAATAAAATATTTTAATTTTGTTTTTTTTTAAATAAATGGATCACTATAATAATAAAAAAATTAAAAAAAAACATTATTTTATCAGACTAAAAATAGTCCATAAAATGTTAGTAAAAAGGTCCTAAAAATTATGTTGGAACTATGTTAAGAATCGACCTTGAAAATTAAACAATCCCGACAAGCAAAATTACGCAACACAAACGGTTTCACACACACATTCGACACAACGTCCCCTCCTCGATTAACATACATAATCACATTCCCCCCTCATATCACACTACGACGTAAATAATTATCCTAGATTCTCGCGTCGCGTTTTAATGGCGTTACACCCGGTCTGTCTGAACGCACCCTTGCCAGATGAAAATTAAGTTGGATTCAACACTGAATGAACGATTTAAATTTTGCGCTCGAAATTAATATCTTGCCCTGAGCTGTTTTTCGTACGCAATTTTCTTACCGAAGGCTATTTTCTTGTTTAATTGTCGAACTGAGTTAGGACTTTCTTGGAAATATATGTTTTTGGATAAATTTTCGGGATAAAGTTGCGCTAATCAAGATGGAGAATTTAATTCTGTTTCAGTGTAATTTAGCGAGAAGGTGACAGGAGATTGCTAGATTTGGTAGGTACATTATCTTGGTAAGGATAAATGAAAATCTCAAGGTTTACCAGCAAAGCATTGGTGGTTACTCCCCCAATCATCTGATCTTAATACCTGCATAATTAAGGTCAGAATAGACCTATTCTTGTGTATATCATTGAAGACAATTACGAAATCCGCTTTGAATCCCATCTCGGTATCAGCGGTCTGACGTGAACCTTTACCATAGAATAGTTCAGAAGATTCACTCCGCAAAATCATTTAAATAAAAGCGACTCTTGCTCCGACTCAATAAAGTGAAATTCAGGTCGCACAGCGTTAATTACCTACAGTTATAGTCACCTAGAAGTTACCTCTCCTTCTATCGCGTAGCTCTTAAATCTTCTGACTACGTTACTGAATTGGCCCGACAAGACGAGCACACCGCGTACTTGTAGCTTCATTTCTAAAATGCGGAGTGCGCCTTCTGTACTATTCGTTGCCTTAACACTTACCTACCTATTGCTACTCAAATAAACTGTTAATGACTGAAGACAGTAACGTATGTTAAAACAGGCATTACGTGTATAGCTTCCTTACGACATTTTATTCAGTCAACGATCTTGTCGTGAATATGATAATTTTATAAGCCATGAAAAAGCAGTAAAACTTTACTGTTTGTGTCCAATTGCAGTTAGACAGGTCTTTGTTATTGTTGTTCGATTTGCTGCCGGCGATGTTTCATAGTGTATTGTTGAATGGTTTTGGTAATAGTTAGAAATCGTACATAAATATAGTTCTAGACGATGTACTCAACTGCTGCCATTTTGAAATCGAAGTAAACTAGTAGTTCTGCGGACAGTAGACCTCGCGAGCACAAACTTTGATAGGGAGTAGGAATCGCCCGTAACTTTAGCCAAATCTTTAGATTTCGTGTTTAGGGAGTAGACCTGCAGGAAGAAATCATGAACGATAGCTGTATGTAGTTTTATGTGCACTTTGCACGCGTTTTCATACGAATTTCACTCGTACGAACACACACAAAATGATCCCGACCTTCCAAGTGCAAAGCGAGCGCGCAGACTGGGTGCGGTTTAGTCGTGCGAGATAAATTGTACACACATAAAATCGCAATCGATGGCAATGCATTTTCACATCCTTTGCTTCTTAAGTTCGAAAATTCATCTGCTCAACAAGGTAAATAACGCAATGAATGTGAATGAACTGTCAAAATGTAAGGCATTACGATCGATTGCTATTTTATGTGTGGCACACAACTAGCCCGCAGGATTGACATATGCTTTTCGGTAGCTTATGTCAGTATTATTCATTTTTGACTTTCCCATCATCAATCAATCTGCCTAGCCTTTTCCCAAGTATGTTGGGGTCGGCTTCCAGTCTAACCGGATGCAGCTGAATACCAGTATTTTACATGGAGCGACTGCCTATCGGACCTCCACAACCCAGTAACTGATATGATACCCCTTGGTAAGACTGGTTGTCATACTTTCGGACTTCAGACGACCCGTAACGACTGTCAAAGATCCAGGAATGACGGGATTGTAGCAGGTGGCGTTCTGTGGTTTCTGCCTACCCCCATGGGAAGAAGACATGAGTCTATGTGTGTACGTGTAGGTACAAGTAGATCCTCTGAGGTGTCTGTTCACATCCTTTTAGACATTTAATTCAGTCATCTCGAAAGTCGTTAGCAAGGATCTGTTTTCATTGCGATGTCAAAGTTATGAGTTTAAGATTATGTAGGTACTTGGAAATGTGTATTTTATAAAGCTTGCTACGAAAGGTACGACTAAACTTCTTTCTTGTTTCATGACACTTTAAGCCTCGTGCGAACTGGCGCGATGTCGCGCCAGTCTGGACGAGCCTTTATGCTACGTGTGAATCGTATAGGTACTTAATACATAGTGGCTGATATGGGGCTAATTATTTGATTTATGTTTTATGTTGCGTGTATGTATAAATGATTTTGCATACTACTGTATAGAATCATTTTTTTTCTAACTGAACAGACGGTTGTGCTGCTGGAGAGTTTGTTGCGCCACTTCTTCTTCCCAGCTAAAGCACTAGAAAGAGGTGAAGGATGGGCGTTTTGGGAGACTGACTGATATAATTTTGAAGTTGGAAAAGTGCTGATTCTCAGCCTAGTTTGAATAAAAAATGACTTTTGATTTTAAACGAAACAAAACGGTGTAACTTTTATTTAAAAAATTGCTCAATTAGGTTGACCAGAGGGGGTATGTTAGAACAATCAGTATCTTTAGATTACTTTATGTAACCTATCTGATAACTACGGCCAGTTTCTTCATCAAAGGCGTTAGTGGCGGCATTTACATCGCCACATGCGAACTACGCATCACGTCGGGATCACCAATTTAGGTGTACTAGGGTGTAAAGTTCACTCATCCTCTATAGATCATACAGAGAGGCCTTTGCTCTGCAGTGGGACAACACAGGCCGAAAATATTAATAAACAGGAGATTCCAAAAAAAAAAAAATTCACTTCTCTAAACTGTTAGCGTAGAGCAGGCTTAAAAGCAAGATTGCCGTATTCCATGGAAGGTTAAATTGTTGAGTTAACGAGCCTATAATTTTATCTCATTCAGAAGTTGAACGCACCCCGGTGCCTGTGACTCGACAACTTTCCCTTTGACTAGTACTTCACTACCTACTAAAGTAAATTTCTATAGGTTACTTCGCGAAATTCCGCGAACAATTTCTCAACATCAAAATAAATTATTACTGAAGTTAACTCAATGATTCCTTCGAGTTTCTTGTCTATGTATTTTCCTGTGCAAATTGATTTTGGAGTGATTCGGGCGAAATTTTTGATTAATATTTTGACGCAATGTTGTTAGATTAAATTAGTTATTGTTAGCTTTTTGGTTCTTCGTCTTAGTTTGTAATGGCGCTTTGCTGGTCAGGGACTTCCACATACGCTGATACAATTGAGTTAGTGGTCGTCATTGACATCCTCATCTGAGTAAAGGTCTCCTCATTTTTGTGCCATGCTTGCCTGGTCTGTGTGCATCTCATCCAGGTCTTCCCAGTGATCTTCTGTAGGTCGGACGACCTCCAAGACTTCTAATAATTCGACGATACCAATATGCATTTCTCACAAACTCAAAGCATTTATTTCGGGTCCGTGGCTTAGGCCCCCAGTGGTCGAGACACCTGTGGCCGACGCCCCCAATTAAATTAAATTAATTCAAAGCAATTTTTGATCAAAATATGTACTGTCAGGCCATATGACAAAAATGATTTACAAAAATAATAAATGTAGGTATATTGATTGTATGTATATGTATAATATTAAATCATAATTATATTTATAGCATAGAAATGCTTTTATATTTCACTTAAAGTCAAAGGAGTGAAAAGATGCAGTAATATGAAGCTATTTGCCCATTCCAAAGCGTAGTTAGGTTCTTATGGAGAATAACGGGCAAGAAACTCCACGGACACTCTTGTAAATTATATTATTACAAAATATTAGGTAAATCGTTGATCATTAATAACCACAATACCTACCTATACCAATATTGTCTGATTTCTCATCCCTACCAGTTCCTACCTACCCATAAATCATGTAAGCACCAAAATTTCACACGTTCAATATAACTCCTTGCTTGCCTTGTTAATGATAGGGCGACAGTCTTTAATAAGTCGGCGACGTTGCAGAATTTTGACACCAAAGAGGACCGAGGCGGGAGCGGGAAGCATTGAAATATGGATGTATGAACGACGTTTTATTAAAGCTTCGCGAGCGTTTCTGATGAGCTGAAAGGTGTTTGTTTTATGTGTCTAGTGATATATTTTCGTTGACAGATGTAATAATCAAGCTATAAATTAGTGACGTCATTACCATTTAGATTTAGAAGTAATTACCATGAGGAGTAGGAACTATACTGATGATGAAGAAGAATCAAAGGATGATCATAAATCTGGTCAAGACTTTTGTATTTGCTCTGATGCTTCAGGTTTTAACCCCAGCTGTAGAATGACAAGATAAATATATCTTGGTATTAAATGATGCCAAACTTAATCACCGATTAACATTCAACAGCATCTACCCGACTACTCCAGAAGGAAGGTAATGTTTTTCGAGAGTATGTACTTATGTATATATTTTTGTTTACATACCGAGACTCCTCCGTGCCTCGCAAAGCACGTTAAGCCGTTGGCCCCGGCTGTCATTCGTGGATCTTTGACAGTCGTTACGGGTCGTCAGAAACCCGAAAGTCTGACAACCAGTCTTACCAAGGGGTATCGTATTACCCAGTTACTGGGTTGTGGAGGTCAGATAGGCAGTCGCTCCATGTAAAATACTGGTATTCAGCTGCATCCGGTTAGACTGGAAGCCGACCCCTACATAATTGGGAAAAGGCTAGGCAGATTATGTATTTTTGTATGCATGTATGTCTATTTCTTTGGCACGCTCTGTAGCCTAAACGGCTTGATGGCTTTTAGCTAATGAGGTGTCATTAGATTCGTCTTCATTGTGGGAGTGACATAGGTTATACGAGTATAATGTTTATATATTGCTTCTACAAATACAAAAAAAGGGAAGGGAAGGTTTAAAAAAAAACAATACAACAATTTTGGTATCAAATAAAAGCTAGTAATGAGTCAACTCCAATATATTATGTATATATAAAACGGAAAAGCTTGAAATAAAGAAAATGATTTAAATAACAAAAAACCCGCCTGCAAAAACGCATAACTTAAAAGAGAAAAACAAGCATTATAATCTGTAGAATTTTGGTAATAAGCGAAGTTCCCAAATATGTATCAAGAACTGCCTCGTATTCAAACCCTTTTATTGAAGACCCTACTTAAAGTGTCCTTAACCACATACATTACAACACATTTCATGCAAAACGTGCTTACAAACTTCGCTCGAAACTTCGTAGCGAACGATGATATCCTTGTCGTGACTTGGCAGCTGTTCGATGTTGCGTTGTGTACAGTCACGAGCACCAATATGTATACACTTAGCAACTTTTAAAAGTGATTTTCTTCTACTGTATTGATTGTAATTTTATGTTATCACAAACATAGTATTTTGGAACCCATATTATTATGAAATATGTATCATCTCTAAGTTGCATTCGCTATTCCACAAAAAAATGGTCACTGAATTTTGCTAAGTGTATACATACTTTGCTCGTGACTGTACTTGTACTCGCTGTACTTATACTGAAGACTTCAGTACGTTACACGGTTGATGGAGTGATCAACAGGTGACTGGGGAATTCAGTGGGAATGGTATTTGTGTTTTTTTATTTCATTTGCGGTATTTGGCGACAGTTGTTATAATTTTTCAGTCGTTACGGGTCGTCAGAAGACTGAAAGTCTGACAACCAGTCTTACCTAGGGGTATCGTATTGTGCAGTTACTGGGTTGTGGAGGTCAGATAGGCAGTCGCTCCATGTAAAATACTCGTATTCCGCTGCATCTGGTTAGACTGGAAGCCGACCCCAACATAGTTGGGAAAAGGCTGGGCAGATTGATTTATCTAAGTTACAATAGCCTTATCATCAACTGCTCATCCCCTTTAACAAAATATTGCTTTTCCCGATGCAGAGACGTTAATCGTTGAGGAGTTCTCCTGGTACTTCACCATCATTCCCACTTCATCATAATATACATTGTGACGAGCATAAATTGCTTGGCAACCATATTAAAGTACTTAATCGAATCACAACCCGTGAAATAGTTGTTATTGAGTAGTTCCGGTTGCCATCTGTGGTCTTCATAATCAGTTCCACTTCACCATGGTGCTTTCCGAGAGCAACTGCACGAGTTACTATAAAAAATACCCAAATCACTATAGGTGTGGCTATATATAATATTTGAAGAGTTCCCTCGATTTCTCCAGGATCCCATCATCAGATCCTAAACTGATGGCAATCGGAACATCACGGAAGTATACCCTTTCAAACAAAAAAATAATTTTCCAAATCCGTGTATAAATGACGGAGTTATGGACATACATTAAAAAATAATAGATACAGCCGAATTGATAACCCCCTCCTTTTAGAAGTAGGTTAAAAACAACCGACTACAAAAAAAAAACCTGATTGAATTGATTGAAAGTGTGTTACACAATTGGAGTGCTGAATAAAAGATTCTTCTTCATTCATAACACTGCTCCACGCCACTCGACCCCGCATCGGACAAGCCTGATTTTTTACATTAAACTTGTGGAATGCATAACTTCTTTTATTTTTGAAGACGGTAAAAAACACGGTGTCGCAACGAATCTTCACAGTCCATGCCTTACATGTAATGCACTGAAGACGTAGCCCTATACGTCGGTGCATGACATGTAATGCACTAGTAATTATCTTTATATCCAAATTTTCAGCGAAATTAATCAAAATTTAGAACCAATTCTATTGTTTGTTTCAAAGTTTTTAAACAGCACTATTAGCTGGAAGTGAAACTGATACGTCCGTCCATTATTGCATGTAATGCATTTTTGAAAATAATATTTAATGGTTTTATGACGACAGACGAATTTTCGCTATCATAGAATAAGTAAATGACCTACCTAATAAAACATTACAATGCAATATTATTATTAGACTTACGAGTATGGTGATAGGATTACCAATTACCTTGGGACAGTGAAAGTGTTAAAATGTCGTGTAAGTATACTCAAGGGGATGCTTAAGCTCCGGGCTAGCACTTAAAATGTTTGCAGATATTCCTTTCGGACCTCCGAACAGTGTTAAGATGGTTTTTTGATCGTAAAAGCAAGTTATAGGCATTTTATTGCAAATTGCATGCGTGGATTTTTCCAGCGAAGGCTTTGATGGGTGCGAGGATCGATATGTGGATGGTTGACATGTTGTTGTTATGTTTATTACTAAGTTGTAGAATCGATTTGTGTCTTACTATTATGTTGAAACTGGCTTCTGTATTCACCTTTTCAAAAATAGGAAAAATATTTTATTGATTTTCTAATAACTTATTGGTTTTCTAATGATATCTCTGTTTTAAATAAAGTCAAAGTCAAATAATTTATTTCAAATAGGCACATAAAAGGCACTTTTGAACGTCAATGACAAACAAAGAAATAGAATTGATTCTAGTTGCCCATTCCAAAAGGTAGCTTTCGTATGGAGAAGAATGGGCAAGAAACTCCACCGTTACTCTTTTATTTAAAAAATGTTTTACAATATTTTGTATACATGAATTATATAATTATATGTGAAGATGATGCACCTGCAATAAGATTACTGTCCCACAAAAGGCAAAAAGAATTATAAATGAAGCAATGACAAATAAATCAGTTATGTGATAGGTACATGGTGCTCACATATTTACAAACATTGTAAAAGTATACGATATTACAATATTCCTAACATCTTTACAAGTAATACTAATAAGTCAGTGCGTGATTCCAAGCAATCACAGAGTGTAAAAAATCTATGACATACAGATAATAAAATATACAACTAAATTAGCAACCAGTTTGATTTTGTCCAGAATCTAAACTGTCCTATGGAGCAAGCATAAAAGAGCCTCTATAAACTTTTTGGTCTGCTAATGCCAAATCAATCTGCCTAGCCTTTTCCCAACTATGTTCGGGTCGGCTTCCAGTCTGACCGGATACAGCTGAATACCAGTATTTTATATGGAGCGACTGCCTATCTGACCTCCACAACCCAGTAACTGGGTAATACGATACCCCTTGGTAAGACTGGTTGTCAGACTTTCGGGCTTCTGACGACTCGTAACGACTGTCAAAGATCCACAAATGACAGCCGGGACCAACGGCTTAACGTGCTTTCCGAGGCACGGAGGAGTCTCGGTATGTAAAGATGGTCACCCATCCACCGACCAACCCCGGCAAGCGTAGCTTAACCTGATGGATCGACCCGGTGTGGCTGTTATTACTTAGCCACGAGCTCCTCTCTGCTAATGGTGATCGATATTTTAAATAAATGTGCCTTTTTTATATTTTCTGGCCTTTGCTCAACGTTGGTCTCTTTTGACTAAGATAGGGCACCACGATCAAATTGGCAAGGTTAGGCCAACCATGACTGGGTACTACAATCTAAATTCAGGTTGATCCCAGTTACTTGGCTACATAATGAGTATTTTTAGGACACTTAAACGATTAAATAGATGCCAGTATCAGTTTTTTGCTTTGACGATTTATTTATTTCAAATTCAAGTAAAAATATAACAATTTATATAAAAACATATCTTAAATGAGCTTATACTAACAAAAATTCGACTAGACATCTGTGTCTGAATTAGATAAATAAAATATCTGTATTTCAGACAGCAGCGCTCTTCCCTAAAAATATACAATAAAAGGTTACAAGTTCAAAATTGCTTCAATTTTATGCGTAGGTATAGATCCAATAAATAATAATAAAGTGAAATGAAATAAAGTGGAGTGGGGACCCCTTGTGAGTCTGTATATACGTCTACATACAAACTTTACCTTTTAATCTCCGGAACTACTGATCCGATTTTCGAAAATTCTTTCACTAATGGTAAGCTACAGTATTGCTGAGTGTCTATTTCTTATGTTAAAACAAGAAATTTCACACAGGCGAATCCGCTGGCGGAAGCTAGTGGTTAATAATTCAAAAGTCGTATATCAGTGTCAAAATAAACCCGTAATTAGAGCATGGAAATGAAAGACAACCGTTTAATCACTGCGCAAGTTTCATATGTCAGTAGGTATGTCGTTGTTCAAATCAAAACTGGATACTTAGGGAAAGTGGGTACAAAGTGGCTTACTAAAGGATTACGTAGTTAGCAAAGTGACTAATCATAGCGGTTGAAAGTTTCCTAAGTGGAGAAAACTAATTGTAAGGGAGTTCCGATTTTGCTTAGAATTTTGCTAGTTGTATTTATTTTAGAAGCCCAGCCGGTTCATTATTACTTGGTTGATATTGATTAATTTTGGTACCCTATAGATACTGGTCTTGTTAGTTGTTTTGGAAATAAACTATTTTTAACCGACTTCTTCAAAAAGGAGCAGGGTCTCAATTCGTCTGTATGTTTTTTTTTTTGAGTCTATGTTACGTGATAGCTCCGCCTATTATGAATCGATTTTGATGATTCTTTTTTTGTTTGATAGGTCATGCTTCAGAGGTGGTCCTTTTTTTATTATGTATTTTTCCCACTTTGTCTATGTAGGCGACATCTTATTTGACTCCGTCACTGTTATTTACATAGCAGGTAGTGATATTCGAATTTGTGTGGGGTAGGTACCACAACTAAAAAGAAAAAAATTAAAACCACCGACTTCCAAAAATAAATTTAATTTCGGAAGTCGGTGGTAAAATACGAAAATTGAAAAGCGAAGACACCGACTGCCGAAATTAAAGTTATTTTTCACTTTTTTAGTGTTTGTTTTGGAAGTCGTTTTTTTTTTTTTGTAATCAGTTTTTTATTACTTAACTATCAAAACCAAAAGTCATATATTCAAACTAGGCTCAGAATCAGCACTTTTCGAACGTTAAAATTACATAAGACGCGCCCTTCACCACTTCCTAGTGCTTTAGCTCGGAAGAAGAACCGGCGTAACAAACTCTCCAGCTAAATTGGGGTAAATATATTATGATTAGTACTTAATCAATGAGTGACGATACTGATTCCAGCCTATCATTGGCACAGTTAGCCTGTAAATTTTTCCTATTTTTTTCACGACGACTTGTTGTTTAATATTTTATGTATGATCGTGATCTGATCACACTGAAACTTCAGCATCGGATATTATGCGAGTAGGACTTTATAAGATAGTTAATTGATTCAGGCGTGAATTTGCGGAAATCCTTACATATTATTAAAAAATGTCCTCCGCCGCGTCTGACTGTCGTCCTGTACGCGATAAACTCAAAAACTTCCTCACCGATTTTCATGCTGTTTTCACCAATGGATAGACTGGTTCTCGAGTAAGGTTTAAGTATATAATAACCGACATCCACGCAGGTGAAGTCGTGGGAATTTAGCTAGTCCATTATAAAATACAATAGACGTAGATATATTTAGTAATCTATTTCACTTAACTATTCCTCAAGTCATAAAAACCCTGTAAGAAATCGACACCTGTTTTACTTCTCAACGAGGCATTCTCAAGATGACTTGACGTGGTGGATGTCATGTTCGGGTTCGCGACTGGTCAATCGCCATCTTGAAGATACCTCGTTGAGAGGTTTTTATTTCTTAACTTTACCGTAACTTCAAACCCATTAATAAAACATCACTCAAAAACGTCCATGCAAATCCGCACCTAATTTCACAATCCATAACTCGTTTGGTTCAAACCCGTAAGATTAAATTCACCCACGTGCTTACTGGGGTGGAGATGTATGCGAAATGGATGAGGGCTGCTTACGCGCCAACAATTTATTTAAAATAGACCGGGGTAAAGTATGCGATGCATCGTGAGACAGAGGTAGATAACTGACGTTGAATTGAGCTTGAAGGGAGCTGTCAATAGTATTTATCCCTAGCATGAGGTGGAATGACAGCTTACTTCACCTGTTTTCGCGGTGAGACTATTGCAGAATAAACCGGCTGTTTAATTTTAAATTTAAATTAGAATAAAAGCCAGGTGTGGTGATACTAAAGGCTCGTTTTTATAAACAGCACACATCCAGCACTCCCAGAAGCCATTTTTCTGTAGTTATCCATTATAAATTAAGTTCTGCGTGCTAAATCTTGTTCCTTTTTTATCTTTTGAACCAACTGTCGAATTCCCCAACGGAATTCAATTTAAGTGGCCTTTATTTCACATCTGTCACTTTGTTCTTGAGTTCCTATTTTAAAAAAATGTGATTAAGTGAGAATTTGGGTGTTAGAAGTAGGTACTTGGAAAACGACTGTTTGCAATTCATGATAGTTTCATGAGAATTACTTTTGTTTCCGCATAGCTGAATTATTCTTTGTATATAAATATGTATTTAGTTAACAGTGTGGGGTCACAACTCCTGTTAATCCCTTTGACTGAGTGATCTTAATAATAAATTAATGTAACATTACATACCAAGACCTGCGTACCTCGAAAAGGACGTAAGCCGTTGGTCCCGGCTGTCATTCGTAGCTCTTTGACAGTCGTTACGGGTAGTCAGAAGCCCAAAAGTCTGATAACCAGTTTTACCAAGGGGTATCGTATGACGCAGTAACTGGGTTGTGAAGGTCAGATAGACAGTTGTCCCATGTAAAATACTGGTATCCAGTTGCATACGGTAAGACTGGAAGCCGACCCCAAAGTAGTTGGGAAAAGGCTAGATAGATTGATTGAACTCGTAGTTACATTGGTACAAACTATAAGTTTCATTGAGATTTTATTCAACTTTGTTTTCTAAAAGGTTTTTAAAAAGCACAAGGCAAGGTTTCATGTTTTACTATGCATTACTATTCCCTAGTGCTTTTTGCTTAGTATATTATCGTCTAAAATTCTATAATAATAGTACATAGTTACGCTCTGTTATTATAAGCCTTTTAGTTGATAGCATCGTACACACGGCTACACATCAAGCTATACATTTCCAGTTTATGCTGATCTCGCAATGTATAGGATTTCCGTACAATGCGAGGTCAGCTTATACTGGAAATGTAAAGCTTGATGTGTAGCCGTGTATAAAAAATTTATATGTTGAACTAGTCATGGCTTTTAAGTAATGATAAACCGTAACCTTGCTTGAAATAATCTACTAACTATAGTGTCTAGACAGATTATTGAATTTTTAACGTATGGTTACTTATTTTACCTATTTTATCAAAGACTCTATACTTCCAACTGTCACTAACGAGACATAATAGAATTTTAATTGTTATCGCCTTTCTAAAGGCCAAACAACAGTTGAGCGGCTACACGGACGAGAGAATCGCGGCAATAGTCACGCTGTCCCATCAAATTATCGTCGCGATGATATCGCCGTGAGGAAATAGCGCCTTATGTCTACTTGCAACACAAATGATTAAATGCGTTTGGCGCTAAATATTTAAAACATCTTTCGTCCCTTGTCAACTTCAAACGATTGACAGAAACAGAACTGTTTTGCAATTTTTTTACAAGCTTTATTTATTACTCTTAGCTTCCTCTGTTCGTATGTGTATCCGGTTACTCCAATTGTCATCCATTTTTCATGCACTTTCTGGCATCCGATTGAGCTGAAACTTGGCATACTTATATAACTAAAGAGACATTTTGAAAAAATTATACCATGGAGCTGGTCTGATGATGGAGCCGGAAGTTGACCATGGGAAATCTTCAATCAAACAAGATAGTACCATCGTGTTTGGACTCATTGGTCATGTATTAACCAGTGCTTTGTCACTAAGTGGTGTTCAGGGTCTGATGATGGAGCCGGAAAGTGGCCAAGGGAAAATCCTTTTTAGTTGATTAAAAGCTTGTTTTTAAAAAGATTTTTACTTATATTTTATTACGTTGTGCATAATGTTTTAATAAATAAATCTATAAGAACAATCGGATGGGTTTCATGCCCTAATCCCGTAACCGTCTTATACGGTTCCGGGCATTATATGGTTAATAAAACCTTTTTTTAGCCTATTGAAAGCTTTCAGTAACACATCAACCATTCAAATACATATTACATCAGACATTTAACACTCGTCAGGTGCCGTCAAAGCCTTGCCAACTGACGTCATCACGGCATGTGCGTCGCTCGCAAATTGCCACGTCAGTCAAACGTGTTGATCAAACTATCTACTCTATGTGTGGTTTACTGATTTGACGGTGTTTATTAAGTCTTTGAGCTTTGTCGTTTCAATTGATGAAGTTAATTTTGACAGCGGCGATTTTAGGTGATCCGTTTTGTCAGGACAATTGCTGTTGTTAGTATTCAATCCTCCTAAAACAAAATCGAATTGAATCAGTTTTGAGTAAAATTCGTTTCACACTGTCAGTCACAATCCGAAAGAGGAAACTGTTAATACATTGCTTTATAAGTTTGAAAAAATTGTCTGCGGAGCAACGTAAATAACGCAATGAATGTTGTTGAACTGCCAAAAATTGCGTAACACACTTACAATGACATTGACATTCATTGACATTGTAAGTGTGTTACACAATTAGCCTGCGGGTTATAACAACTATTATGAATTATCTTATTACTTTTTTTTTTTCTTGATGGTGGGTAACCATTAAATTACTTCTCGTGCTATGGGCGGAGCGGGAGACAGTCAGACTTTTACTAACTAAAACCCACCCGTGTTCCTTCAGTTGCCTGTTGCCAAGGGTCCCGGTATCCCTTTCGGAGTTTCCCGCAACCCTGGCAGGCATCGGTCCTAGCAGACCCCATCAATTGTGCTGACATCTCTTTGAGGCGCGCGTGGAACACAACGCGCCGTCGACCTGGGCCCGGTCCTTATCGGAGGGCGAGCTACCCATTGCTCGCCGTCCGCAGGCTCGCGCCTACGGTGGCCGGTAATCCGCTTGGGATTCCCGGATTACGAGTATCTATACCTAACCTCGAGATTTTACCAGTAGACACAGCCAATCAATTTTTTTTTCATTCTGTGTTCAAGGTTCATCTTCAGCTCCTTCAGGTTTAAAAAAAGCGATTGAAAGCGAATTCTAATGTAAGTTGTGTTATTGACGAGTGATAGCGAATCGTGTCAAAATGGTACACATAGGATACTATACAATTTTACCATCATAAAACAACGTATAGATGTACTCGTAATAATTCAAAACATAACATAAGCTAAATTAAAATAACAAAAGTTAATGATGTTGAAGAATTTATGAATTCACAAAAAGAGCTTACGTGCGCTCTGTTAATTCAGCTAACCATTGGAAAAATAAAGTCTCTATTTATAATCCTTCACACTGGCCAACAGGTTTCGGATTAGGATTATTTGTTTTCGGGATTGGAGGCTTGCAATTTAACAAATGTAAAAAGAATTGTAGGTATTTTAATTTTCGTTTAGGTATTATCGAAGTTAACAACCAGAGAAAAACATTGGGTGCAAAGGCTATAATTGAAAAAATATTGTTTACATTAAAGACATTTCCACCTGGCGTGGCAGACATAATGTCATGTTTTTCAATTTATATCGTTAAAATATGCTAAAAGGACGCATAATTTTTTTAGGTAATTTTGTAGGGTTTTTGTTACATTGAGATTAAATTGAGTTAAACATGTGTCTTCTATAATATCCATAATAAAATTGAGTTAAACATGTGTCTTGTAAAATATCCATAATAAAATTGAGTTAAACATGTGTCTTGTATAATATCCACAATAAAATTGAGTTAAACATGTGTCTTGTATAATAGCCACAGTAAAATTGAGTTAAACATGTGTCTTGTATAATATCCACAATAAAATGAGTTAAACATGTGTCTTGTATAATATCCATAATAAAATTGAGTTAAACATGTGTCTTGTACGAGTATAATATCCACAATAAAATTGAGTTAAACATGTGTCTTGTATAATACCCACAGTAAAATTGAGTTAAGCTTGTGTATTGTTTAGTTTTAGTAACATGAAGGTACATAGAGGTTAAATATACTACAACTACAATATATCTGAACTATTTGAGAAATTATAAATAGGTACCCTCAGTGCTAAACCTCTCATCGTAGAGCCATATACAACGTAGCTATAACTTTGTGCTGGAACTATAAACTCTAGCCACACCTAGTTACTATCGTAAAACACAATGTAGGTATGTACAACGAATATGTTTGGTAGATATTATGGGTAATACTGGCATTAGAAGCAGACCACAAATCCTTCTTGAATATAAGCCTTTAAGCCGCGTATTCAATCCATCTGCCTAGCTTTTTTCTTAAGTATATTGGGGTTGGCTTCCAGTCTAACTGGACGTAGCTGAATACCAGTATTTTACATGGAGCGACTGCCTATCCGACCTCCACAACTCAGTAACTGGGGAGTACGATACTCCTTGGTAAGACTGGTGGTCCGATTTTCGGGTTTCTGACGACCCGTAACGACTGTCAAAGATCCACGAATGACAGTCGAGACCAAAAGCTTAATGTGCTTTCTGAGACACGGAGAAGTCTCGGTATGGAAATATGGTCCGGTATGGATCCGTGGATGGGTATCCATGGATCAAACCCGGCAAGCGTAGCTAAACCTGATGGTTCGACCCGTGCGGCTGTCATTACTTAGCCACCTGCGCCTTTAAACCGCGTATTCATTGGGAAATTAAGTTGCGCATTATTGTTACAGCAAAATACTAATGTTCTGTATACATTGGAATATGTTGTCAACAATGTTGCACAATTTTTGCGTAACATAATCACGATAATTACCTAATTACGTCTGGGGGCCTACTCTCTAAGGCCGTCAAGAAAATACGGTCCCGTCCGAAGTACTTCGAAACTTCGGAGTGAATCCTACACCCGTTTAATTAACTTTTTCAGACGAGTGAAAGCACGTCAAGAATAGGGACAGCTGTCAAATCGTGGTGTCATTCATTCTTAGGTCGGGCCGCAAGGTTATCGCCCGTGACTTCGGCCGAAACCGCCACAAGGAGCCCGCCGCCAGGAGGGCTACTCCCTAAGGAGTAGACCTTCTCGCGTATCCTGAATAGTCAGGATACATCGGACGTAATTATCCCCTGCCCTAACTAACCTCGTTGAATAGTCAAAAGCACGGTATAAGCTCATATATTTCTCGTGAGAAATACGTGAAAAAAGAAACCTACTCGTACCTACAAACGGACATCATTCATCATTGAGATCCGTTTGGATATCTTAAGAACGCGGCGACGGATGGCTTCTCCATACAAACGTAATACCTAAATCATTTGCAATTTGAGCATATTTCCACCATAGTGTGTTGTTATTCGGATTGAGACAGTATTTATCTAGGTTCCTACATCTTTTTTTTTTCCAAAAAAGCTATCTAAAATGAATTTGTAGCGAATTGAATTTCGCACATTTTTACAGCGTAAATGACATGTTTTCATGTTGTTCTTTCTGTGTTATAAACAAAAATACCTGTGATATTGTTTCAGCAGAAACATAGCCTATATTATCAAGTTACAAATTATCGAAAAAAAATTGGAAAAACATTTTCATTCATCATTTTTGGTATTACGGAACACATCCAAAATTATCATAAATTTTCAATAGCTAGTAGTACTATCGCGTCAAGCAAATGTCATGACAATGAAAATGTGTGCGTGGTCGTTCAGTTCACGGTAGCTGTGTGTATCGCTCCGACAGGCACACTAGCGCAAAATTTGTAGCACTCGATTCGTAGTTGCGATCGAAGCTCCGCCGGCCCCTTAAGCAACAGGAGTTCCAAAAAAGCCTATCAGACTCTACTCCCTCATAATTTGTTACGGGTATACCTTCAAAAGCAAGGCATCGAAAATTCCAGAAATTCATAAACAAAACACTGCTGCCCTACTGTTGACCTTCCCGCTGCGGTTTCTGAGATATTTCCTGCGGTGAACCGCATGCACCTTTATCAGCCCTGGCTTTGACTAGACTGTTTTGAAGGCTCGCAATGGAATTGTGTGAAAGGGTCGCTTTTTGCTGCAACCGTCTGATTATTTTTTACCCGACTACGGCGAAGAAAAAAGGAGGGTTATGATTTTGACCGGTATGTATGTATGTATATATGTATGTATGTAAGTATGTTCATCTGTTCCCTTCTATCTTCTAAACCACTCATCACAATTTGACATATGAGGTGTCGTTAGAAGCATCTTGATCGTCCGCTGGTTTAAGGCTATGTGGCGTCACATTAAATAAAAAATGGTGCCCTCTAGAGGATATAAAGTCAGGAACTTAAAAAAAAAAATGTAAAATCTTACCATGTTGGTATCAAATGAAAGGGCTTAATGAACACATTTAAAAAAAAAATATTATAACTCCAAAAGAATTAAAAAAAAATTAAGTAATAAAATCTATAACCCAACTACGACTAAAAAGGTATAAACAAGACACCACAGACAGACAAATTAAAAATCCGGAGTCACACGTAATCTGACCGATGTATACCTTTTATACCTTTTACACGTGTTTATACCATTTTAGTCCTAGTTGGGTTATATAGTTTTTATTACTTAATTTTTTTACTCTAGTATTCAGTACGTCTTGGAACTTGTTGAAGCAAAGCTCTTTGAATTTTACTGCTCCGTTTTTATAGGTTTAGATAATTATTTAATGAATCATAAAACCCCCTCCGAACGTAAAATAAGTTACTATTCTAATAACCTTCTTCAAAAAAAATGATTATGCAATAGCATGTTCCAAGGGAGTAATGCCATTACACCGCTACGGTCACTAGCTACGACAGCTACGCTTGCGTAGCTGTGACGTCATCGCGTCAGCTACGCCGTAGCAACAGCGCAATTTTTTACTTCTTCAGAATTTTTGATAGGTTTTCGGTGACGGACCTTTATGTGTTAACAATCATGATCTTCATGTTTGTTTTATAGCTATAACAAGATATTTTGCATTGCTGGTAGAAAGGAAAGTATTGAATCATTTGAGTTTGTAGCTTTACGTAGGCACATTAGTATGTATTTGTAGTGTATGCATTTTATTTTAAAATGTGCTCTATTTGTGCAAATAAACAAATTTTATTTCCTTCTATATTACTAGCTGTGCCCCGCGGTTTCACCCGCGTAGGTCTCGATCTCGTGGGAATATAAGGATGAAATGTATCCTATACCCTATTCCAGGTCATCGTCTACCCATGTGCCAAATTTCATCATCTCTAGAGTAGGGAACGTCGCGGCGGCGTCGAACGGTTCGCGTATTTGGATTTTTATACTCGTGATAACTTCGAAATTAAATGTCCGATTCTAATGAATTAAAAAGTATTTTACTGCTACATAAATAAATACCCTTAATGATCAAACTATTTATTTTAATAAGAATTAATACTACGATACGAATATACCAAGTTTTGTTTCTGCCGGCGATCTAAATAAATTTTAGAACTGCTGTGAAGCTGTTATTGTGACTCAACTATGATAGTTAGATATGTTCCCTTAAGGAGTTTTTTGTAGGTAATAATGAGTACTTTAATCATGTAGTACATAAATCTTATGTATCATCAATAGTTTTCTCAGCGCACGACGAATAATGAATTTTATAGGCAAAATTTTGCTACTTTGGGTTACATTATTGCAATTTTCTTAAGGATCTCTATTTTTTTTGGAAAATAAATTGTAGTTTATGTTACTTCCTCATAATGTAGCTTTCTATTGGTCAAAATGGTTCAAATCG
The DNA here is from genome assembly GCA_949152455.1 of Lithophane leautieri. NCBI lineage: Eukaryota > Metazoa > Arthropoda > Insecta > Lepidoptera > Noctuidae > Lithophane > Lithophane leautieri. Next base: position 3,980,620 of record OX424462.1, on the reverse strand, counting down.
GTCAAATAGTTTCGGAGCCTATTCGGTACAAACAAACAAAAATCTTTCCTCTTTGTAATATTCGTATTGATTAACCCGCGCACTGGTGAACAATTTCCATAGCAAATTAAATTAAATTAAAAAACCCCCGACAAAAACAAAGCATCTAATAAACGTTTTTTTTTTTTGTAACATCTTTTCAACCCTTTGGCAGCTACGATAGCTCAGACAGACACACAGATACACAGGTTAAACTTAAAGCACCCCTCTTTTTCAGTCGGGGGTTTATGAAACTACTACGGCAATCTATCTAAATATATATAACTCAAAGGTGACTGACTGACTGACATAGTGATCTATCAACGCACAGCCCAAACCACTGGACGGATCGGGCTGAAATTTGGCATGCAGGTAGATGTTATGACGTAGGCATCCGCTAAGAAAGGATTTTGTTTAATTCTACCCCCAAGGGGATAAAATAGGGGATGAAAGTTTGTATGAAACTTTGTCAATTTTAAACCGATCGGAAAGGACATAGGCTACTTTTTATCGACATACCACGCGGGCGAAGCCGCGGGCGGTAGCTAGTACATTATATAAGTTTATTCTTTGAAACGGACGTCCATTAGTTATTGTAGGTTCACACAAATAATTATTTCAATTTCCAGAACTATACCGAATAAGCCATACCACGTGAATTCCCAATTACTGATGCCATTCATCAATATACCATCCAATATTACTCCAAAATTCACGGAAACAGCGCAAACACTATAATATTATCAATCCATTGCCGACATATCCCATTGGAATATTTACTAGTTGATGCATTAGAGTAACACACCTATCCGTATCGTACAGTCTACCACCAAATTACAGTCTCAACCGCTCAAAACTTTCGAAGCAATTTCACCCCTATCTGAAGGTCCTAAAGGGTGGAAATCCCGTATGATGTTTTCGACAGAGGTCAATAACTACGTTATGGAGTGCTATTCCATTGGGTGGCGACATGTCCAGCTGAATTAGTCAAGGGACGTGTCCATGTAAAATTTTGATCGATGATTGTGTGGTTTTAGTCATTTTCAGATATGTTTTTGTGTTAGTTAGGTATATTTGAGAATCTAATTTGTTAGTTGCATGTTTGAAACTTTGTAGTGCTGTTGGTATTTCAAATAAAGAAGGTTGTTAAAATCGTTGTTTAAGGCTGTACTCTACCTCAGATTTTATCTCGCTCGCACCATACTACTCGCGACCTGAGTGAGACCGAGACGGAGTGGGGCGCTAGCGGGTCTCAAGCCTCGAAAAGTGTAGGTAATTACTTTTTACGGTGACAATAATGGTAATTTAAAAAAAATAAAAAACATGAGACCTGCTATATAGATAGTTCAGTTATTATGCAAAGTTTCATGATCTAATTTGAAGTATTTTTTTAATACCAGCTGTTTTTTTAGTTCTTTTTAGAGGTAACTTTGGTTTTTTTTTCTGTAGAGAAAATTTTATGTAATCGTGTTTTCTCCAAACATAGGATCTAGCATCAATCCTCAACTTTAACATAAATTAATTTCAAAATTAATGCTGCAGTATTTTCGGCATAACAGAGGATCATGCTAAGCAATTTGAGGTAGGGTGCGCCCTTATGATAATTATTTTTTGTAGTGTTACATTTTTGTTTTACTAATCGACAGCCTAGAAAGGTGTGCAATATTTTCAGGGTTCATGTACCATTTTTGATATTAAATATTCAAAAACAGGTCGTTCATGTTTCATACTTAATGATCATATATGAATTTACACAACATTTATAGTTTTAATACTTTTACGTTGTCATAGTTTCCATGAACCAAAAGACGTCCACTGCTGCACGCGTAGCATGACAATCACTTAAAGGGGTTATCTACGGGTTTTGTCAACGAAAGAATAGGCAAAATGACACATTGTGATTGTTTATCTGTAATTTTGTCTATTATTCTATTGACAAAACCCTTTTCTATTGTGGTAATGCGAAGCATGCAGGACATAGCCTACCTTAACATCACCACACACAATGGCTTCATAGAAACTATCTACTCTCATTTTACCCTTCTCGCAAATTAATCAAATAGATTAAGTAATCCTAGCATGTTGTATCACAATAAACGGAGTCCCAAGTATTCCCAAATGTGGGACGAGCCGTAACAATTAAGCTGACATGAGTAAAATGAAGGGTACCGTTTAGTTTTAGTACGCACTAGCAGGCGAGTCATGCGTCTAGGTCATATAGAAATAAATTGGAGGGTATAGTTTGCCTCAGCCATAAAAAAGATACATTGAAGAACTTATTGAATTGTCTACAATGTTTCTTGCATAATATTGTAGCCAAAATATACAATATGTTAACTAACAGAGGGCGTTCTCGGTAACCCACAATAGTATAGCGTCCATACACGATAAAAAAATATTACCACAAAAAAAAACAAAAAAAAAAAAGTAGTGAAATATTCACTAAATTATTAAATTGATACGTAAAAGAAACACTGTACACGCACACTTGTATTTCAACGTTGAAAGCCAAGTGTGGGTGTACAGAGTGTTTCTTTTCCGTATCAATTTAACATTGTTTGTGAATATTGTACTAAAATTTTTTTTTACGGTAATGTTTTTTTTTGCATTTATAGTCACTATACTATTGCTACACGTACACTTGTGTTTCAACGTAGAAAGATAAGTGTGCGTGTACAGTATTTATTTTCCGTATGAATTTAATATTTTTTGTGAATATTTTAATACCATTTTTTTTATGGTAATATTGTTTTTAGCATTTGTAGACACTATACTATTGCAGGTTAACGAGAACGCCCTTCGTTAGTTAACATACTCTATACAAAACATACAAAACCTTGGGTACACATTGAAACAGTGTTATACAAATTGTAGACAGTCAAATGAATTCTTGACGATGCACGCATCTTTTTGAGGCAGACTGTACCTACTATATTGAGTTGCACATGAACGCATGTAAGCATTTGATTATTGTTTAAAAATTTATGAGGTGAGAGGAGGCTTCTACAAACGCTTCTATGAGCAAAACGGTTGAAGGTACTATACGTTTCTGTCAACCCCTTTGGGGAATTTGTTATATAAAATTGTGTTATGTGAGTCTCTAGAAAGGTTTTTACTTCTTTTCCAGCGTGGGATACATTCCTGCAAGGAGTAAAATATCCGCATTGCCTGCACTTTATACAATGTGCCGCTTTAATGGCTACATTAATTTAACACACATATTATACTGTTTCGCGTATTCGTTATATTAAAATATTTTAATTTCATTAAACGTTATTATTTATTGATTTATTTACAATTTTCTAAACTAGCATTTTAGAGCAACCTGTACTCTTAAAGAACTGTAGCGCAGAGGTCATTTGCCGGGATCATGGATCATAACATCGCATCAATTAAGTTAAAACGAATAATGTGCAAAAAGTACGAGAATTGAAGGAATGCCTTGCGATTTCTTAGAAATTATGCCGACAAAGGATCGGACCGATAGAACGTAAGCCAGCTGGTAAGTAGCTTCATGAATGAATCTTTTACACAGAGTGATCCCAATTTTGGTTATTGTTTCATAATTTATTTTGTTTAAAAAATTTAATTTTTCAATTTACGTTTAATTTTATTTTATTTTAAAAAATATGATTACTGGTCACTACCCGTGTGTTAAATTAATGTCACCATTGCAGCGGCACGTTGTATAGTGTTGTGGTAGAAGTTGTCAGCATATGAGATGTATTTGTTTTTGTGAAATAAGAAGAAATTACACAAGAGGATAGCATTTAAAAAAAAAACCCTCAGCAACAGTCCACAAACTATTCAAAGTTCAAAGTCAAACTTCGAAGTTAATCAAGCCAAGTCTAGGCAAGTCTCTAATTAATGCAGAAAGTAATTTCAAACATGTCATGTAGGTACGTTGTCAATGTCTTCCTGACGTGGGTTCTCTCTTATTATCTATTAACGGTCTCTAATAGATCGGTAATGGGTGGCATTTCAACGCCCTATGACGTCACAACTTGTATTAGATGAACTAGATTTGTGTGGGTTAGTTAGATTTGATTAATATTGTAACGTGCAGGTATTTAATCAGCTTGTCTGGCGCAAAAATCTCTCCAGCCGCATTTCCTCTTAAGTGACAGGGGGGCGATCCCATTAAAGTTATTTTTAACCGACTTCTTCAAAAAGGAGGAGGTTCTAAATTCGTCTGTTTTTTTTTGTGTATGTTTACGCTATTACTCCGCCAATTATGAATCGATTTTGATGGTTCTTTTTTTTGTTTTGGTAGGTCATGCTCCAGAGGTGGTCTCATATAAATTTTATTAACTTTGCTTGCGTAGTTCTTGAGTAAGCTTCAATAATTACGTATTTTTCACACTTAGTCTATGTAGATGATATCTTATTTGACTCCGTCACTGATATTTACATAGAGTAGTGGTCTTCGGATTTGTGTAGGGTAGGTACCACAACTAAAAAGTGAAAAATAAAAACTTTTTACAAAAAAAAAAAACAACCGACTTCCAAAAAAAAACCCTAAATAAAAAAGGGAAAAATAACTTTAATTTCGGAAAACGGTGGCAAAAAACGAAAATTGAAAAGCAAAGACCGTGACTTCCGAAATTAAAGTTATTTTTCCCTTTTTTATTTAGGGTTTTTTTTTGGAAGTCGGTTGTTTTTTTTTGTTGTAAATAGTTTTTTAGCACAAGACTTTAAGGTTTAATAATACAGTCACACTCTTCATATTCTAACCACCAACATTCCTATGAAACATTTTTTTACCAGGAATGTAAAAACACGAGTAAAGGATTATCAAAGAATCTAATCGTGTAACGTTTCTAACCGACTGCGCAAGAGACGTATTTCGACACACAGATATGCTAATCCAGTTAACAGGATTACTGGAAGCCTCTTAGATTGTATTCTTGGGCTCTGTGCGCTTGAGTTGTTTTTGCACCGGTGGTTGTACGTAGGTGAGATTTTTTTTTTGCCTTTTGTGGGACAGTAATCTTATTGTGGGTGCATGGTCTTCACATATAATTATATAATTCATGTATACAAAATATTGTAAACATTTTTGAAAAGAGTAACGGTGGAGTTTCTTGCCCATTCTTCTCCATACGAAATCTACCTTTTGGAATGGGCAACTAGAATCAATTCTATTTCTTTGTTTGTTTTTCATTGACGTTCAAAAGTGCCTTTTGTGTGCCTATTTGAAATAAATTATTTGACTTTGACTTTGACTTTGAGATAAAGTTTCTAAAATTTAATGCTAGTGATTTCTTTGTACAGTATTTGGAGGCAAATTGAGGCAAAGGAATTAATAGTGATCTGTATATTATAATATCCTAAACATAGGATCAATCCTCAACTTTAACATATATTTTTTTCAAAATTAATGCTGCAGTATTTTCGGCATAACGGAGGATCATGGTAAGCAATTTGAGGTAGGGTACGGCCTTAATTTTTGAGGTTCCGTACCCCAAGGGAAAAAACGGGACCCTATTACTAAGGCTATGTCCGTCTGTCTGTCTGTCCGTCCGTCCGTCTGTCCGCGGCTTAGCTCAGAGACTGTTGGTACTAGAAAGCTATAATTTGGTATGGGTATACATATAATTCACGCCGACAAAGTGGTAAAAAAAAATCGTAGAAAATATTTTTTTTAAGGTACCTCCCCTACACGTAAAGTGGGGATGGCTTTTTTTTTCTCGTCGATTCGAGAGGGTCGCTAGTAAGTTACCTATGACAGGTAACCTTTTGTATAGTAATCAGTCCTTTATCACATTTAATTTTATAATTCCAAACATTATTGTTGTGGTTTTACGGAAAAACCAGCTTTGCGTGCTAATTATTCTACATGGATCATTGATTCATATAATCAATCATGATGACACTACCTTTCCCAACGTACATGCTCAAATTGTGATCGATTTTACGAGGTGGCAGGGGGTGGCATTGGGGTATTACATACGTCTATGTTCACTGCAATTGCTGTGACATTATTTTGATGGATAGAATTAGAACTAAGGAATATACGTGATATTTACTGTATATACAGAGTGTTTGTGCATCGTTTGCCAAATAAAAATGGTGGATAGGAGGGGTAATGGGCTATCACAAGGGGCCCCAAAAAAAAATTTGCCCACACGGGATTATTTATTAATATTTTTCAAAAGTCCCCAAAATCAGGCTTTGGACTCAAGTGAAAAAAAAAGGTACTGGTATAGCCTTCAGATTTTATTTTTAATTGTAATGTGTCATGTTGTACGATTCTATCATAATCTAAATTACTTGCAAGTAACATCTAGCGTTTTTCCTCATCTGGTTTTAAAAAGAGCCCCTGAGGCCAAGAATTTTTTTTGGGGCCTGGGAATATAGCATAAGACCCCTCCTATCCGCCATTTTCATTTGGCATACGATGCACCAATCATCTTGTATACTTCAAACATATCGCCAGTTTGATGAGACAAAAATGTTGAATTCAGTCGTCTCAAATACGATGTTCCTAATAATATAGAATAATTTTCAGAGAGAGACTTTCCCTAACTTGTCAAACAATTTCAGCGGGTTTAGCCAATACTTTTTTTTCTCCTTTTCGCATACCGCAATGGGTGGTATACGGTTATTTTCTACATTATACTAGAATTGGTTGACCTGGGGCTTTGCTTTTATAATACAAGTTTCATGGTTAGGTTGTAGGTTCAAATTCTTTTAATTCGATATTTTTTGACTTTGGTAAATGTTTTTCCTAATCGATACATTTAATTATAAGTATCCTTTGCCTTCGTATACTTATATTATATACATGACATAGCCATTGTTATACTTGGATTAAAAGCAACTAGGTTACGGCCTTGTTGTTGTATACTAGCGCGACTGCTGATTGAAGTACGATTCCCAGGTCAGGTAAAATGTTATTGGGTTATTTCATTCTATCTATGTATCTATTTAGTCCGCAATATCCCACTGCCGGAGAAAGGCTTCTCTTTCCAATAAGTATAAGAAATTCAATAGAACCTCTGTTTTGAAAAATACCAAAATCAATATTCATGTGTGTAGTGTTCAAACAAACTTCCCCATTTGTCATACTACTACATATATTTCTCTGTCTACGGAACCATGGAACGGGAGATGAAAATATGTGAGGAGTAGAAAATTTAAAAATATGAGGTAAAAAATGTCAGTTAATCTTCACACAGAATATGGAGCAGTGATGTGTGATGAACGTTTGTCCTTTTGTTCAAGATTGAAACATTTAATTCTAAAAAGCACCTGACTTATTTGAGTTAGAAGTGCTTATGCATGTCAGATTTGTGTATATAAACGCACCAACATCACACCTTCATTTCCCAAAGGGTTAGGCAGGGGTGTACACATGGCTACACATCAAGCTATACATTTCCAGTATAAGCGGATCTAGCATTGTATAGGATTTCCGTACAATGCGAGGTCAGCTTATACTGAAAATGTATAGCTTGATGTGTAGCCGTGTGTACATAGTACACCCACATTTCGCCAGTTATGTTTAAGTCCCATGTAATAGGGGGCGAGCCTAATGCCATCAACCGGGCACAAATCTAGATTTCTTGCACGCTGCTACAGAAAAATCCCAGATGGAAAAATCCAATAACGCGTTACCCGACTCGGGAATCGAACCCAGGAGCTAATGCTCAATAGGAGCGCTTGCGACTACTATACCAATGAAGCAGTCGACGACGCACCTAAGGTACAGCTTGGCAAAAAAGAGTTTGGAAAAAAGGCGGGAGGAAACGCCCGGGTGTCACCACTGTGCGGATCGCCCGGAGGACACGGTGGAGCATACGGTGGAGGTATGCCCTGCTTGGGCGGAGCTCCGCCGTGTCCTCGCGGAGGCGATTGGCGGCAATGACCTCTCGCGTCCGGCCCTGGTCCAGGCCATGGTACGGAGCGAGAGGGCATGGGAAGCCGTCACCTCCTTCTGCGAAGCAGTAATGCTCGCGAAGGAGGCGGAACGCGTGAGGGAAAGGCAAAGTTTGCGCCCTCACGCCCCTAACCGCCGCCGTTGGAGACGCCCTGGGCGTCGGGAATCCCAGGCGGATTCCGGCCACCATAGGCGCGGGCTTGCGGACGGCGAGCAACGGGTAGCTCGCCGTCCGATAAGGACCAGGCCCGGGTCGATGGCGTGTCGTGTTCCACGCACGCCTCAAAGAGATGTCAGCACAATGGACGGGGTCCGGTAGGACCGATGCCTGCCAGGGTTGCGGGAAAGTCCGAAAGGGATACCGGGACCTTGGCAACAGGCAAATGAAGGAACACGGGTGGGTTTTAGTCAGTAAAAGTCTGACACGCCCTTCCGCTCCGCCCAGAGCGGGAGAAGTCATTGGATGACTTCCCACCCTCAAAAAAAAAAAAAAAGGACCTAATGCTCAACAGAAGCGCTTGCGGCTACTAGACCAATGAAGCAGTCGATGACGCACCTAAGGTACAGCTTGGCAAAAAAGAGTTTGGAAAAAATGAGGGCGCCACTACCACACAAAGGTCACTTCGAATGGGAAATGCGTCAAAGAAATTAAACAAATAGTGAAAAATGCTGCTTGTTTTGATTTTAAAACCTACTAGCACTTGTCGGCAAAGTAGAGCCAACATCATAGGTCTGCATTACTTATGTAAAATATTTAGTTTCATTTGTCACCGCATCATACACTTTTTTGTCAAGCTGTATATTTAAAATGGTTTCAGATTTATTACCTTAGCCTTTAGTTTTCCTACGACAAAAAAATATTCCGAAAACTAAAAGAGTAAATCTAAAGAGACATCTACTGCGTGTAGATAAAAAAATTAAGTAATAAAAACTAAAACCCAACTACGACTAAAAAGGTATAATAAACAAGACACTACAGACAGACAAATTAAAAATCCGGAGTCACACGTGTTAGGGCATAAATCGAACAGAAAAAAAAAACACAATCAAACAGAAGAAAAATCGTACCATGTTGATGGTACGATTTTTTTTAAAATTTCCTGACTCTAATTTAATGTGACGTCACATAGCCTATAACCAGCGGACGATCAAAACGCTTCCAACCTCATTACCTCATTTGTCAAATTGTGATAAGTGGTTTAGAAGATAGGAGGGAATAGATGAACATACTTACATACATACATACTTACATACATACCGGTTAAAATCATAACCCTCCTTTTTTCTTCGCCGTAGTCGGGTAAAAATGGACCAAATAATCCGTAACACATTAACTTTGATGTTAAATGTGGCCATGGACGACAGTTTGGGGTTGAAACCCTAGGGCCGTCGGGTCCGAGTGCTCATAGCTTGTTTCATGAAATCTCCAAACGGCTATTTGACACTTCCCGTGACCCAAGGGCTGGCTTATACCTTGGTCAGAGGATAAGCATTGCCATACAACGTGGCAATGCCGCCAGTCTCTGGGTACATTACCAGCCGACAGCGATACGGAGGAATTTTTCGACGCCATATTTTAGTTAATTGTTTATTTGTATAGTTACTTTTAATTTAGTATAAAATGTAAATAGTATAGTTTGTTAGTTTATGTAGTGTAAGAAGTTACACTACATAAACAGGCATAAGCAGTCACTATCAGTGATAATTCATTAAATTACCTACTGCCCCATATTCCTATAAATATCTCTTTAATACTCTTTGTAAAGAGTTGTCAATTACACGATATACGTGGGTAGTGCTTTTGTTTATCTGAGAGCCGATTTTCACGTGCTCGTCATGATGAAAATAGAAAAGCCTGATTCTCAGGCCAACCCACACAGTCTATAAAGAGACGCTCATTAATGAGACTTACATTGTCACTCGTATTTTATGTTATCCGTCATTCCTTGGCATGCATTATACTTATATCTGTCATCCTTACTAATTCCTGAGGATAAAAAAATATTAATAAATAAAAATTAATTTAATTTACAAGAAATTATGTCATGTTTCTTGTTACTAATAGCTACACACGATTCTCATACATCCAAAATTGACACTTGGACAACTGCCCAACCTGTAAGCCACAAAGCTTGAAGATAAATGAACAAAAGCGACAAACTCGCGCGCCGATGGGTGAGAATATTTCTAAATGTATATTTTAGTTTCTGGGACACTTGTCTGTTAAAACAGATGGTTCGTCTATTTTGAGCCGAAGCAGATTCGGACGAAATATATTTGGGAATCCCAAAAATGAATGCGACGTTTTTATTTTAGGACAAAACGAATGGAAATCTCTTCCGCGATGACGCTCGAGACGAAGCGGTTACTGAAACTTAAAATAAAATTGAAGATATGTACTTTTTTATCGACACATGCCATTGGTACTCGTATCAGCACCTTAATTGTGTTACACAATCACAATCCGAGGGTTCTGAAGGAATTTCCAAATTTATCGCTTCACAGGTTTGTAAAATTCATTTGCTCGACAATGGAATTGACGCAATTAATATTGTTGAATTGTTAAAATAAAAGGCGCGATTACTCCGTTCTGGTATAAAGGTATATATATTGCAATTCGATTAGCTAGCAATAATATATTCAGGCATAGTGTTATTGGGTTTTTTCACTTGGAATTTCTCTGGAGTCCGGATTTGTGGGCGGTTGATGGCAATAGGCTCGCCCCCTGTTACATGAGACTTAAAACATAACTGGCGAAATGTGGGCGTACTATAGGTACACCTCTGCCCAACCCTTTGGGGAATACAAGCGTGATGTTATGTTGTTAAAATATTCAAGAAAATAACAAAAAATATTTCAACATTATAATTTGTGTAGGTTTTGCACATCTGTGGTAACAACTTTTTTGTTTTTGCTACTTTCAGGCGTTTTTATTTTATTCAATTGACCTTTATGTCTTATTAGTAAAGGTGATTTTCGTAGTGCATTGAAGTATTGAACATTTAAATGTTGTCTGAAATGAAGTCGTCTGTCGTCAAGATTGGCGCTACAGTTGAGTGATTGGTATAAGTGCTACGCTTCGCTTTCCAGTTCCCGAAAAAAAAAACTGTAACTCTACGCAGGTGTGTGCGTATAGCAGAAATATAAATCATTGTCTTGTGGCGGCATCTACATCGCCACATGCGAATTACGCATCACACTGACGTCAAGCGAAATCCTGCATCGCGCAAGCTGAGTTTACCGCGCGATCAGTATATTTATAACTTCCCGAAATCAATCGACGGGCACTTAGCGCGCGGCAGCGGTTCCGGACGGACGTGTTTGCGCAGTGTTAAGTGTTCCCGTGTGTTTGGCTCAGTAGAGCCAGTGATCGTGTTTTCGTCGCGCCCCGCGACGGACGTCATAGTCGCCTTGACTATCTTCGATTTATTAGCTGTGTGCCTTTTTCAAGGCACAGCTAGTATAATTATTTCTTTAACAGTATATCGTTAAAATATACGTTCGACGGTGATTTTTGCCCCTTCCGGGTAAAAAACCACAGTTTCGTGGTCCTCGGTGGATACCTTACGGTGCCAACGAAACCGAGGGGGTGTTGACCCAAACGCACCCGCCAATCCCCATCAGGGTGAGGCAGAAAGTTGGACGGGTCCCAGTGTTCGGCCTTGGGGGATCTCCTAGTCGGCATTGGTGACAGTTTTCCTTTCACAGCAACACACCTGGTGTCGGTTGGGTGTGTCTACCCCTTCGCACCAGACCCAGTTAGGACCCCGTTGCACAAATAAGATAGGCAACGGGCCAAAGCAAGCTTAGGGCTCACCAATAGGTTACACACCTCCCTGTCTATACCCGACAGGGAGGGTCACACATCCCCGGGCAAGTCCACCCGGGGAGTTAGGTGTTAGGGCAAATGTTAGGTTCCCCTTACATTTCCTCCCTTTTACTCTCTCTAGCCTAGTCTTCCTACGACTATGGCTGTCGCCGTGCCCAACGACACGGCCCGCCTCATACTTGAGTGTCTCAAGGCCATCCTGGTCAAGGAAGGCCTCTCCGACAAGTATGCCGATGAAGTCTCTCGCATCGAGCGAGCGCTCAATACCCCGATCGACCCTACCATCGCTGGATTCAGCGATGTTTTAGTCATTCCCCCTGTCTCAGATAGTCTACCATGCTCATCCGGCCTCACCGGTGAGATGGACATAGACGAGCCCGCTTCTTCCAAGCGGGCAGATACCCCCATGCCCGCTTCCTCAAAGCGGCCTCTTTCCCGCTACATTCCGACTCGGAGGATGTCTTATCCTCCAACTCTACGTCCCAAACCGACGACGATGGCTTCTTGCCCGTCGTCGGCAAGGGAAACAAGAGGAAGAGGAAGAAGAAGCATAGCTCCACCCAGGCCACCAAGGTGGCCGCGGTCGAGGAGCCCGCCTCCGATTCCCAAATAAACAACGTCGTCATCGATGACGTCATTTCCCCCACCCCTACCCCCGTAGCGCAAGTCGCCGGTACAGTGCCCAGTAGCACTACCGTTGTTGATACCGCGAATTCCCCCTCCACCTCGACCGCCGCGATAGTAGCACAAGTTGCTCCGGGGCCTCGTATAAACAAAAAATCGCCCCCTCCCCCCGTGTTCATTCAGGACAAGGGGAAGTGGACCGATGTCTCCAAATGGTGTTGCGATCAAAAGATCGCGTACACCAATGCCCGCAATACCCAACAGGGTATCAAAGTGACCATCCCTACGTCTAACGACTACAGGGATCTCACTAGACTCCTCCGCTCTAGAGGTGTGGCATTCCACACCTTCTCCCTGCCTGAGGAGAAACAGACCCGCGTGGTGATAAAACGTATCCCACGTGAACTCGCCACATCCGAGATTAAAGATGATCTCATTTCACAGGGCATCCCCGTCGACGAGGTTCACCGCATGCATCGCGCTCGCAACGGCGAGGCGTTCGACATGGTCCTCGTGGTCTGCCCCCCCTCAGAGGCCCGCCTACACCCGATATTCAATGTCAAAGCCATCTGCAACCTGATGGGCTTTGACATTGAAAAACCCCACAAGAATGCCACAGTCGGTCAATGTCACCGTTGCCAACTGTACGGGCATTCACAAAAACATTGTTATGCCACCCCCAGATGCGTCAAGTGCCTGGGTGAGCACGGCACGGCAGAATGTTCCCGTCCCAAAGACCGCTCGCTCTGCACCGAGCCGCCTAGCTGTGTGCTATGTGGCCAGTCAGGGCACCCAGCCAACTACCGGGGCTGCCCCAAGGCCCCCAAAGCCCCCTCCTCCAAACTGGCGAAGCGTACAGACGCTCGCCAGTCGAGGGAAGCTCCCTCCGCCTACAAGGCCCCCTCCGCCCATATCCCAGAAAGGCTCAGCCCCCAAAGGCCTAGCCCCTGGAACCAACTCCATCACCAGCAGGCCTTCCCTGCTTTAGGGTACCCCAAGCCCCAGGTCCCCCCCCCCACTCGCGTCCCCCCCCCACTTATGGATCCCCGTCTTCGCGCTCCTGCGCCCCTTATTCGTCCGATTCCTGCTCTGATAGCAGCGCGCCCTCACCCCCCTCCCCAGGTGGCCCCTTTCGATCCATTCAATGTGATCACCTCTACCTACATGACCTTCCTCACCCCACGCGCTAGGCAAATGGCCAACGAAATCGTTGCTGCCAGAAATGCCAACGACGTAGGTAGGATTCACCAAATTTTTAATGCGTATCCCGAGATCACGCAAGCCATGTCCTCCCTAGCCAACCACCCTACCCCCCATAATGTCTAACACCACCGTAGCTAGGTTCAAACCCCGATCCCTTAACTTAGGATTTTTCAATGCCAACGGCATTCAACGCCAAAGAGATGAGATCGCGGAATTCCTCCGCGACCATCAGATAGATATCCTCTTAGTACAGGAAACATTCCTCAAACCCCATAAACGGAACCCTTCTATCGCAAACTATCGTATAGTTCGCAACGATAGAACCCGTTGTCACAAGGGCGGCACCCTTATATATTACAAAAAGGAACTCTATTGCATCCCAATAGATCCTCCCTCTCTCTCTCGGATAGAAGTCTCAGTATGCCGCCTAGGCATGTCCGGCCATCAGCCGATCACCCTAGTCTCTGCTTACCTCCCTCCCTATTCCTCCGCCACGGAGAATCCCCTTGAATTCTCCAATGACTTCACCGCCCTACTCGGCTTGAGTGACTCCGTTATTATAGCGGGTGATCTCAACGCTAAACACCCGGCCTGGAATTGCTCCACTACCTCCGTTAGAGGGCGACACCTATTCGACCTCTCAAACTCCCATAACTTCGATATCATCGCTCCGATGACTCCCACTCATTTCCCCCACGAACCCAGTTACTCCCCCGATATCCTAGACATGGCGATCCTTAAGAACGTCAACCTTAGGTTAAACTCTATAGAAACGGTGCACGAGCTCACCTCTGACCACCGCCCAGTAGTCATGAAACTGGCCCCCCGCATAGGTCTCCCCGACCCCACCCAACCCCCCGCCACCAAGAAGGTAACGGACTGGAGGAAAGTAGGCGAATTGCTGAAATCCAACACGTCCCCCCAATTGGACTCTATTCCCGAACAGTTCGATTCTGTCGCAGACACGACGGCCGCGATCGACTCGCTCACGGATCACGTACAATCGGTTTTGAACGATTGTTCAAGGCAAGTTCCAGTGGTGGACGACCACCGCTTCAAATTGCCGGCCGATGTGCGTGATCTGATGACCGAGAAGAACGCGGCCACCCGTGCTTACAGCAATTTCCCATGCTCCGCTAACAAATCTCACATGCGCTACTTACAGCGTAAAGTAAGGACACGCATTGCTGAGTTGCGTGAAGCGGGCTGGGATAAGATGCTGAGCGATCTCGAGCCCACTCACCAAGCTTTCTGGCAACTCCAGAGAAATCTCCAGTCCCAACAGGGCGCTTCCATGCCCCCCCTAGTCCGTCCCGATAAGACCATAGCCTTTGACGACTCTGACAAGGCGGAATGCCTAGCCGATAGTCTCGAGGCTCAATGCTCGCCTAGCTCACTGCCTGTAGACCAAGCTCATCTCGATGAGATTGACGCTGAAGTCGAACGCAGAGCATCTCTCCCCCCCGTCGAAGACCCCGATGATCCACTGCCCCCCATCACTCCTGATGAGGTGCACGAGATCATCAAAGGTCTTAAAACGCGTAAAGCCCCCGGCTCAGATGGACTCACTAATAGAGTGATCCAACTTTTCCCCGCACACTTAATAATGCTCTTGACCATCATCTTCAATGGTGCTCTCGGCAATAATATCTTCCCCCAGGCATGGAAGGAAGCCACCGTTATAGGTATCCCCAAACCCGGCAAGTCCAAATCCGATCCCTCTAGCTACCGTCCCATCAGTCTGCTCAGGGTTCTCGGTAAAATCTATGAGAGGCTTATTTATAAGCGTCTCAGAGACCACGCCGAGACCAAGGGTCTCATCCCGAACGAGCAATTTGGGTTCCGCACCCAACACTGCAGCATCCACCAAGCCCACCGCATAGTCGAGCACATAAGCGAAAGCTTTATGCGAGGCCTAATGGTGGGGGCGGTGTTCTTCGATATAGCGAAGGCGTTTGACAAAGTCTGGCACAATGGCTTATTATACAAGCTATACCAACTCGGTGTGCCCGATCGTCTCGTGCTCATCTTACGAGACTTTTTGTCAAACCGCACCTTTCGCTACCGCATAGAGGGTGCCCTATCCTCACCCCGTCCCATTCGCGCAGGTGTCCCCCAGGGCTCTGTCATATCCCCGCTCATCTTCACGCTGTTTACTAGTGATATTCCCAAAAGTAGAAAGGCACAGTTGGCTCTGTTCGCAGACGATACGGCCATCTACTTTAAGGCCCGTAGTCCCGTTAGGATTCGCGACACTCTCCAAACCTCAGTCGACAAGCTCGGCGAATGGTTCAGGAAGTGGCGAATCGAGGTCAATCCCGATAAGAGTCAGGCGGTTCTCTTTTCCAAACCGCGTACGAAACCCACCCTCCCCGAGCCCATCACCATGTTCGGCAAGCCGATCCCTTGGGAGAAGCGAGCCAAATATCTCGGTGTAGTCCTCGATGACCACCTCACTTTTCAAGAGCACATAAAGCAGGTTCGCTCGCGAGCCGCTTTCGCTCTAGGTAGGCTTCACTCCGTCCTAAATGCACGTAGCAAATTGTCACTTAGGTGCAAATTGCGTATCTACACTGCGTGTATCCGTCCCATCATGACATATGCCGGTGCCGTCTTTGCCCACACTAGACCCCGCCATATTCATAGGTTACAAACCATCCAGAACCAATTCCTCCGTAGAGCTACTGACTCCCCCTATTATGTCCGTAACGAGATCCTCCATCTCGACCTTAAAATCCCCACGATAGCTCAATTCTTAAAACGCCTCTCTAAGCGTTTCTTTGACTCCGCCGCCAAACATCGCAACCCACTGGTTGTCGAGGCGGCCAATTATACCCCCTCTCGCATTAGTCATACCCGCCGTCCGAGGCATGCTCTCACCGACCCCGACGACCCCATAACTCTCCTCCAGGAGAGCAATAGGGCCACCAGTACGGTTCTTAAAACCAGACGCCGTCCTTCATTCCGACCTCGACGTCGAGGACCTCCTCGACCGCGACCCCGATCTAACAGGATGACGACTCATCCTACTCCTCCCCGACCCTTGTCTGTCGACGGTGAAGCGCCCGCACAGGCGGACGCTGAGCCGCCAGTAGTAGTAATAGTTAATTTAAACTCCCCGATCCAGCCTGTCCCCACTAGCTGCCCTCCCCCCAGCGACGCCCTAAGCCGAGGTCCGTACCCCACAGGGGGTGCCCTTAGCGAGCCGTCGTTTAGTTTATAATTAGTTTTAGATTAGTTTTTAAATGCCCCTGGCTGGAGGCGCTTTGAGTTAGTATCATAGCTTAGAGCATCTTCGCAGGACAGTCCGGTTAAGTAGATAGTACCCTTTGTGGTAAAACCTACGAGATGCCAATCATAAAAACAAAAAAAAAACTCAATCGACGGGCAGTTGCCCAGTGCCCACCAAACACGACACCCGTCTGGCCCGAGCATCTTCCGTTTTCTATAGTGAACTTTGTACCTTGTTTCTCATGCCTGTAAAGTCTAATCATAGATACGTTATGTATGCAGTTTTTGGGATTTGAGGCCAATATTTTAAAACGAAATATAACAGAGACATTTTAAGTTTTAAAGTTGTAAACGTACGGGGTTCATAGACTAACAGTATGTATAGTCAGCCAGCCCCAATTGGGTCAGCTCACACACAATCGCCTTCATTTTAAAGCAGATTCATGATCCATTGTTTCTTATATTTTAAAACTGCGTCTGCTCGACAGCATAAATAACGCAATGATCATTGTTGAATCGTCATAATTAAATAAATTGTAACCGGGATATCCTTTACACTGTCGATATATCTTATAAGATTACTCTAATTTCTGTTCTTTAATATTATGTACACCTTAAACTTACAGACATCAGATAGATAACAATTAAAATTCTATTGTGTCTCGTTAATGACAGTTGACAATATAATTATGCAATTAGGCAGTCTTAGGAATCCCTAAATTATATTAAAACTGCGCTACGCCCCGCGATTTCAACCGCATAATTCTCTATCCCGTGGCAATATCGGGATAAAAGTATTAATAGTAATAATTCTTCTGGAGCAGTCGGGTAAAAACAGGTGAAGCAACTGGTCGCACGCGTGCTCGCCAAGTTCATGAAAGTGAAGTACCCACAAAAATAACCTGGCACCACTCTACCTAAAAGAAAACACTTCTCGCCAATGTAGAACCCATCAAACCACAATATTTTAACATTTACAACACTATAAAGTCCCACAGCACAAGTTTTAAACGATTCTCCTTTATGCAAATACTTATTTACATACTTTTTCATGTTCTGGCTTCGCCCCAAACTTGTGACAAGTCCCGATAATATAATAAACCGTACGTTTCACGATGCCACGATCTGCGTCTATTTCGAGGGTAGATATTTTTTTCAATGAAAGTTGACTTGACGGATTCTGTGTTTTAGTGTTATGAATTGATTGGACGTGTTTTGGTTCGGAATAAGCCGGCGGAAGATTGGCTGAACTGGAAAATGTCCTATAGTCTGGTTTCAGAAGTCTGTGACCGTTCTTCTCTGCGAATGTAACTTTTGGAAACTCTTTAAAATATTCAAGAGACTATTGAATCTATAAAAAACATCTAAGGATTGAAAATAATGAACGTATGCCCGTGGCGAAGATATTATGACAGTTTCAGTGTTGTCAAAATAAACTCAAACTCAAAGCATTTACATCATTAAACCATTTACAAGCACTTTTGAATTGTCAAGGAGTCGGTCAGTCAGAAATATGAAGCTAGTTGCCCATCCCAAAGCGTAGTAGGTACCTATGGAGAAGAACGGCCAAGACACTCTATGGACACTCTTTTAAATTATATTGTTACAAAAATATTATTAACATCATTAATGTTGAATTTAAAACAATAACATAACGGTCTGAGACATTGGGTATGAAACAGACGTAATCTACAATTGCTGACGAATAGAAATTTCATTAAATTTTTTGTCCCAAAGCTTTTAAATATTCAACTGCAGCTAGACTCCTTTATGACTAGTAAATCAATTTTCAACTTTTTCCGATATAAGTGCTGTCGATGGCTCAAAAGAACTCTCAGAAACTCCAATAGTCGCGACTTTTGAAAAACTTTTAGTAGTTGTAAATTACTCTCGAATAATAAATGCTCCGTAATTTCGTTGCTAATTGGGTTTGGCATCTATATTGAATTTGCATTTTTGGTGCTTTGTGAGTCTGAAAGCACAAAATTGTATTGTCTGTTCTTCCAATTCGTTGTTATCAAAGCTAACCTGTGTCCAAAATAGCGCCTGACGTCGTCGGATAAGTCATCTCTTTTCCTAGACATTCGTATAAGTGTGATAGCGCTTGAAGTGAGTCACTACTACAAAACACGGTCAAAATAAAGCGAAATTGGAGAGAATGATACACAACGCTGTCATCATCATCGTTATTATCCAGGGTTGTGGGGGCATTTACAACGCCACATACGAACTACGTATCACACTGACGTCACATAAAATCCTGCATGTCGCAGGCAAAGCTTACCGCGCGCCGAGCATATTATATACAAGATCCCAACATCAATAGTCGGGTAGTTGTCCACCAGCCACAATACCCATCTGGTTGGAGGATGAGTGAATTTGACACGCAGAACCTCATATTGGGGTTAACTAAACATTCGAATAAATAGAGGGAGTTAAAGATTATAAGACAGTTTTCTTATAGATTTTTACAATAAACCGTTTCTTTACTTGGAAACCCTTACAATAAACTAGAAAAGAGGTTGTTCTGATTTCATAGACACACAAAATTCAATCTGTTTAACGTCTTGTTTGCGCTTGAACGATTTATCATAGACAGCATAGAAAAATATGGAGTCGTCATTCACTACAAAGTTAATATCTCCGTTACCGCTGCGGCCAAATGTTTGCGACCTCTATACATCTTCATTTATCTTTCTTATAGATTTATCTTTATCTATTTCTGGTGGTTTGTAAGTTTCTATCAATTTTATTGCTAAGATCGAATCCTCTCTTGGGAAGTTTCTTCAAAATCTGTGGTAATTTGACTTTATGATAAAATAGATAAGTATGTGGTTTTTTGGTGGCGATACTAAATACAGAACGTAGAGTAGGAATTCCCATATTTTTAGTTTATGAACATTCGCATTCTAATCTGTCTTAATCTGACAAAAAAATGTCATTGATTGTTGTTGTCATTGTTTGTTGACTGAGATGAGATTGTGACTTGAATTTGAACGTTTTTAAGTACGAGAATTTGCCTTCATATATTATATTAGGTAGGTACAAAAAGCTAGGCTTTCTACAATAATAAATGTTCCTAACTTTAAGACTTCCACAACACAAAATAAATCGTTAAACTTACTTACTAATTGGTAAAACTTGTATAAACGACAGTACCAATTACCATTTTATACAAGTTTACTACATTACTAAAGTAATAACTTTGGAAGTACAGCCATGACAGTTACAAAACGGTGCGCCATGAAAATATTGTCAGGTAGCAATTTAACTTAAATTACAAACGAACTGTGAACTGTACAAGTTTCCCCTACTACTGATAAAATTCTCGTGTAGCTGTAGCTCTTGGGAAATTAACTCTATTATATGAGATTTTGAAGCTCAAATAGAACTTTATGTATGCTAAAAAAACTTTTTCCCGAAAAAAAAACAACCGACTTCCAAAAACACACAAAAAAACGTGAAATATAACTTTAATTTTGGAAATCGGTGGCAAAAAACGAACATTGAAAAGCAAAGACACCAACTTCCGAAATTAAAGTTATTTTTCACTTTTTTTTTGTTTTTTTGGAAGTCTTCTTTTTTTTTATAAATTTTTAATTTTTGTCTTTTTAGTTGTGGTACCTACTCCACTCAAATTCGAATACCACTACCTGCTATGTAAATAACAGTGTCGGAGTCAAATAAGATATCTAAGTGGGAAAAATACTTAATTATTGAAGCTAACTCAAAAACTTCGCAAGCAAAGTTAATAAAATTTCTATGGGACCACACGGGAAGCACCAGCTTTCAAATAAAAAAGAATCATCAAAATCGATTATCCCAGTCGAAAGTTCTGCGGTAACAAACATTTAAAAAAAATACAGACGAATTGATAACCTCCTCCTTTTGAAGTCGGTTAAAAATCGGTTCCTTTATGTATTTGAGTTTATTTCTAAGTGAGGTCATTCCTACAACCCGTGGAATATCTAAGGATCTTTTTGGCTAATTCACGTAGCTACAGAAGTTCAGTTGCGGTTAAGTTTAAATTCAAATAACGCTTTTCGTGATAACTACCGCAGTCAGTTACGCTTGCGTCAAGTTCTTGTAACGCGAGCGCGATAATGCCCCTAGAACCTCTGTATTCTCTCCTGGCTTGCTGTCTTGGCTTGGCATAAGCTAGTACTGTTTACACGATGCTAGTAAATGTTAAGCTAATAGCATTGCGGTGACTTTATCCGTAGAGTAAAATGATCCGATTGGGTACTATCTTCGCCGTCCAAACGAGGGTTGTACACTAGTTAGGATAGTCAAGTCGGTGGTGGAGGGCGCTACTAGCTCAAAAATAGAACCAAATCCTATTAAGACTTGGCTTGAGACGGCGCTAGCTTACTAGCTTTCTCACTAGCTTAGTAGCCTAGAAATGAAGCTAGTTCTGTATTTACAAAGCCAGAGTTACTAGCCTCGATTATCCTGGGAATAAAAGCGCATTCTACTGCGACGCACGCCACTTTGGCAGAATCCTAATATGAAAATATTATGAATCATCGTAAAATGTCACAAACTGACAATTCATAATATGATCTGCGAGCGATTCATATTACGAAATAATTCATCTGTTTGACAGTTTTCTATAGAGTTTCGTAAAATGGTCCACACATTATGAATTGCTTTTGTGTCAAATTAGAGGAATTGCAAATGACAGCTGGAACTTCAGGAAATGAATTGCAGAAAGACGAATTGCTAATGTGGCCGTTTTAGGCCCGCAGTTCAGTTAAAGATGACAAGAATACGGGCTAGCATTCAAACTTGCAACAAAACTGCAACTGCGCCGCAACTTGATTGGCGCGTCATGAAATTACGTGTAATACGTTTTTTAGCCTAGCCTTCTGCACTGAACGTCTTTAAAGACACGGAGTTCATAAAGATCCAATCAAAAACATAAATGTGAAATAGGAGCCAAGTTCAATATTGTGGTTGTCGACTTCGCCGACAAAAGAATTGAGATCTAAATGGGTGCCAAGTTCTATAGATAATCCTGAAATATATAAAGAACATACCTACAACATTCTAAAATAAATTTTAAACAAAATTTCTTGTTTTTCTGCTATAACAATGTTTGCTATTTAAAAACATAACTTCATTGAATAGTCGAATTATTTACACAAAGCAACTAGGATGAATTGAAGCTGAAAATTTTATTTGGCTAGATAAAACATGACTTTTTGTCACCTTTTTGTACCTTAGTAAAGTCCACAATAAACAGTGCAAACTCGCAAAGGGACATCAGCATATGTTCTGGGAATTCAATTTGTTAGAGTCGCCTGTCATATTAGTGGTTTTGCGTACAAACGCCAATTGAATTTGTCAGTGCAGCACTATATTACCCGTGACTGGCTGCCAGAAAACTAGTTAACATCAAGAGGGAATTGTGTTTAATACGTGGCATTTTAGTAACTAAATACGGGATTTTGGACGAAAAACATAGCAGAATCAAAGGTTTGATTAGTGGCTTCCGAGTGACCACACTTTAACCGAAGTGACCATACTATTGTATAGAATTTAGTTCTTCTAACTAGACAGCTGGGTTGCTGGGGAGTTGGTTGCGTAACTTGACAGACAGCTGAGTTGCTGGGGAGTTGGTTGCGCAACTTGACAGACAGCTGGGTTGCTGGGGAGTTGGTTGTGCAACTTGACAGACAGCTGGGTTGCTGGGGAGTTGGTTGCGCAACTTGACAGACAGCTGGGTTGCTGGGGAGTTGGTTGCGCAACTTGACAGACAGCTGGGTTGCTGGGGAGTTAGTTGCGCAACTTCTTTTTCCCACCTAAAGCAATAGGAAGTGGTGAAAGGCTGGCGTTTTGGGGGACTCTTTTTGTAACTTTAACGTACAAAAGTGCTGCGCTCAGCCTACTTTGAATAAAAGACCTTCGATTTTGTTTTATCAACGTGAAATCGGCTGGAGCCTGTCAAAAAGAGCTTTATGTCCATGCAATAAAAGTGAAAAAGACGTCATTTTCCCCCGTTTCGGTTCGGACGACGCGACTCGAGACCGCGTCGAATTTATGTGAGAAGTGCGGTGATACGTGAACGTGATCGACTCAAACCGATTCCGCGTCGATAAGTGTGTTCGCTCCCTTATTTATTCCCAGTCCGTTTTGCTCAAAAACATTCCTCTGTTTTTTTGCCGGTTAATGAGAATCTAGTCTGCGGTTAGTATTTTAGGTAAAAACGTTGGGTTTGGTTACAACAGGGAATTCGAAAAGGCTGGACACTGATGTAGGTATGGTCCTTTAGGAGTAATAAAAGAATAGGTAGCCGTTGCCCTGAAGCGTTGCCACAGACAAACATAAATGAGCCTCTTTGCTAAATTTTTATACAAAATCGGTGTACAAACATGAAATTTAAAAAAAGCCTATATAAAATCCAAAAAGAATGCCTCTTCCTTTTTAAGCCGGTTAAAAACTTTGCAGTTATTGTTTATTTTTTCAAGTAACTTTATATATATTACTAGTTTCCGCCGGCGGCTTCGCCCGCGTGGTATGTCGATAAAAAGTAGCCTATGTCCTTTCTCAGGCTGTAGACTATCTGTGTACCAAATTTCATTTAAATCGGTTCAATAGTTTTGGCGTGAAAGCGCGACAGACAGACAGAGTTGCTTTCGCATTTATAATATTAGTAAGGATGTAACCTACAGGTTAAACATAGTATTGAAGCAACAAAAATTGTGGTATGATGGAGTTACTCATATTTTAATTTTCCTGTATACTAAAATGCTTTTAGATTAGCAGTAAAATGTATTTCCAAGGAAGTTTCGTTAATTTTACAAAAAGGCAAAAGTACATGTCACATAGCAGATTCTACTAGACTTAATGTTACCAGTAAATAAAAACTAGTGTTAAAAGTATAAAATGTTGCTAGCGCAAATAAAATTATTTACGTTTATATTATTCTTAAAAAATTCCCTTTATCTTTCTTTCACCCAATCAATCTGCCAAGTCTTTTCCCAACTGTGTTGGGGTCGGCTTCCAGTCTAACCGGATGCAGCTGAATACCAGTATTTTACATGGAGCGACTGACTATCTGACCTCCACAACCCATTAACTGGGTAATACGATACCCCTTGGTAAGACTGGTTGACAGACTTTCGGGCTTCTGACGACCCATAGCGACTGTCAAAGATCTACGAATGACAGCCGGGACCAACGGCTTAACGTGCTTTCCGAGGAACGGAGGAGTCTCGGTATGTAAAGACGACCACCCATCCAAGGACCAACCCCGGTAAGCGTAGCTTAACATGATGGATCGACCCGTGTGGCAGTTAGTAATTAGCCACGAGCTCCTTTCTCGAGCTTCTTCTGTACCTTTCTTTCATCCATCACTACATATTATAAAACAAAGTCCTCCGCCGCGTCTGTCTGTCTGTCTGCGATAAACTCAAAACCTACTGCACCGATTTTCCAGCTGGTATCACCAATGGATAAAGTGGTTCTCGACGAAGGTTCTAGTCTATAATAACCGACATCCAGGCAGGCGAAGCCGCGGGCATCAGCTAGTTTATTATAATTATCTTCTATTCATACTTATCTAAGTCTAGTTCAACCACCCATTGGAACATCTCCCGGAATGCCAGTAGAACTCCGGAGTAGTTTCATAAGGTATTCCTTATAGATATTGCTCGCTTAAACGGCCGTAGCTCGTCGTGACAAACGACCGTCGAATCGTTCACAGTTATGCGTTTGAGTTTCTGTCTGACTTGCTCCAGAAATGTTTTGAACCGATGGTTGTTGCAGATCATTGAGTGCAGGTGTAATCTGATTATAGGTTTGAGGGTCTTGTCTCATTTTGTATAGAAGTTTTAACGGTTTTGAATATTTAGTGGTGAGTAATAATTTTATCGAACTTTAGCCGCGCTAATTGGCTATCCCCTTAATTAGTCAAATTAATTGTATTTTAATCTCTATACAATCCATCTGCCTAACCTATTCCCAAATATGTTGAGGTCGGCTACAGTCAAACTGGATGCAGCTGAATACCAGTATTTTACATGGAGCGAATGCCTATCTGACTCGAGCTCGTGACTAAGTAATAACAGCCTCACGGGTCGATTCATCAGATGAAGCTACGCTTGCCGGGGTTGGTCTGTGGATGGGTGACCATCTTTACATATCGAGACTCCTCCCTGCCTCGGCAAGCACATTAAGCTGTTGGTTCCGGCTGTCATTTGTGAATCTTTGACAATTGTTACGGGTCGTCAGAAGCCCGAAAGTCTGACAACCAATCTTACCATGGGGTATTACCCAGTTACTGGATTGTGGAGGTCAGATAGGCAGTCGCTTAATGTAAAATACTGGTATTCAGCTGCATCCGGTTAGACTGGAAGCCGACCCAAACATGGTTGGGAAAAGGCTAGGCAGATGATGATTTCATCAAAAAAAATTAAACCGACGAAAAAAGAACTAAAAAGCGAAAAATAAAAAATAAACCTTTTAGTGTAACTAAGCTCCTAAACTAATTTAAGTAACAAATTTTGAGGCGGCGCCTAGTACACTCTAGAACTATGTAATTAATTTGTTTGTTTGTTTGGCGCCGCCGATTCTGTTGAAAATTCAGTTGGTGAAAAATCAGTCAACCCCATTTTTTCTACCTTTAGGGGTGGATTATAGTTTCCAATTTTAAATGGGACCAACTTCGAGGTATACCATTCCTAATAAAAAAAGAATTTTTCAAATCGGACGACTCACTAGGAAGTTATGCGTGGAAATACGTAAAAAAAAAATATACGGGTCGACGTTAAACCCTTGGTCCCGGCTGTCAATTGTGGATCTTTGACAGTCGTTACGGGTCGTCAGAAACCCGAAAGTCTGACAACCAGTCTTGCCAAGGGGTATCGTGTTACCCAGTAAGTGGGTTGTGGAGGTCAGATAGGCAGTTGCTCCATGTAAAATACTGGTATTCAGCTGCATCCGGTTAGACTGGAAGCCGACCCCAACACGGTTGGGAAAAGGCTAGGCAGATGATGATGATGAATGCCTATCTGACCTTTACAACGTAACTGGGTAATACGATACCCTTGGTAAGATTGTTTGTCAGATTTTCAGGCTCCTGACGACCGTAATGACTGTCAAAAATACATGAATGACAGCCGGGACCAACGGATTATAGATTTATGTCTACGAGACATTTATTTAGTACTTTTTAGTTAATTCAATTATATTTTATATTGACTAGGCTTACTTATAGAAAGGTGCCCAGAAGTAGTTCACACATAACATAGCCACTCTGCCAGTGATTTCGAGAAACCTGAAGTGGCTGTTATCTTGTGAACTAAGCGTTTTGCTGTAGTTGTCATCATTATTGAGTTGTTGCTAGTCATGTTGTGCGATTACGCTTTGGGTGATAATCAGATCGAAACCTATAATGTGAACCTAGTGATTTATTGTGATTGTTACCTGTTGTAGTTGCCTTGTGAATAAATAAATAAATAAATAAACGTCCAATACTTTTAAAATTTTTCTCTATTCCAATTCGTGTGAAGTTATAACATGTTTCATTTTACATTATATTTATATTTTCAACGCCCTTAGAAGAGAGTGAAAACATACACTTTTATTTGCAAATGTCGCTTGATTAATATGAAAGGGAAAGATAACGAACATTGAAGGTTTTTACGCGGAGTTTCGTGCTCAGTCACGTTCTTAACATTTCAAGAAAAAAGAACCTAAAAAGACTTGACAAAAATTTGAATATTTCAAACATGATAACAAAATAGACTTTTTAGAGTTCCACAGTTTTAGGGTACCTCCCCTGCACGTAAAGTGGGGCTGTTTTTTTTCTCGTTAATCCCATGATGTGGACTATTGTTGGAAAGGTCGTTTAAAAATAATGTAAGTTTGTGAAAATCAGTTTTGGATTCAGGAATCCGTTTGTGAAATATTAAGCTTTAAAGTACTAATTTTTGTTAGAATCAAGTGTGCTCCCCTGCCAGCTTAATGGTTGGTTTTTAATATGTGAAAAAATTCACAGTAGTAGTATATATAACGAAATTAAAAGGAAAACTATCACAGCGAAGTAGGCTCCACAAGTTACCGAGTAATAATCGACCAACTTAAATTTGCAGATGCAAAAACATGTTCTCCCATAACAAGTTTTTCAACTACAATGTTAAGTTTGTTGGATAAATTCATCTCAATTACGGAACCCTTTATTGTGCGTGGTTCAACATCCACTTGGTCGATTTTTTCAATTTATTTTTAGATAAAATAGTTGAGTTTCAACATCCACTTGGTCGGTTTTTTAAATTTATTTTTAGATAAAATAGTTGAGTATTGAGTTAGGTATTAATTAGAACTAGAGTTTCGTGTCTAGGTAAGTAAAAAGTCTTAAGTTATCATCAACATCATCATAATAGACTGTCATCGGCCTGTAGCATTCCACTACCAAACATTTATGTGTGTCGTAGATTATAAAAGTTGAGCAATAGTCTCTGAATTGTTTATTGTAGTACTAAAGTGAAGGTAAACGCCGTGACGCGCTCACTAGAGTGGGGCGGCATGTGGACAGAGTCGTGTTAAGGGAAGTGGCTGAGCGACGAGTCAGTGTTGTGAGGGCAACGAACGGATGCAGACCTCCACTTCTCCTATGCGAAACTGTCGGTTTGCCCGAACGTAGAAAGTAATTCGTGAACATTATTAGTATTGTAACTACTGTGATAAATATTCTGAAAGTGAAATATAAACTGATTTGCTGTATCATCATGTTTTATTGTAAATCTGCACTATGGATTCCGTACCATCGAATCGAGATGATGACGGCACTATCGCTCAGCCATCGCTGACGCCGTCATGTATATAATCAGCCTGTAATGTTCCCACTACTGGGACACAGGCCTACTCTCAGTGAGAGGAAGTGGGCCGTAATCCACCTCGCAGGCCCTGGGTTGTTAGTTGTCACATAATTTTTTCGGTTCTAGGACAGGCCGGTTTCCTCACGATGTTTTCCTAAACTGTTGATGCAGTAGTGATGAAATAATTTACACAAAGCGCCTGTCGGGGTTCGAACCTACGACCTATGACTCGTAAGTAGTGGCCGGTACCACTGGGCCACCACTGCCCTTAGTACTACCAAACATAAGTCGCTCCATACTACCAAACATAAGTCGCTCCAAATTAGATTCTTTTCTACCTTGTGAATGTGAGAACGTCGTAGGCTTAGTGAACTGTAGACTTTTTTTTATGAACTTTACCTGAAACTTTTTGAAAGGCCTACACTGTCCTTCCATAACTATTAACACTGTAATTCGAAAATATTGTAAAAGCCAATTATCTTTTAAAAGAGTAACCATGGAGTTTCTTGCCGGCTCTTCTCCATAGGAAACGACCAATTGGAACCGTGCACCTAGCTTCTGACGTTTCATAAGTGCCCATGTAGGCTTAAGTGAAATAAAATATTTTGATTTTGAATTACTGTCGACGGGCTCTATTTATTCGTTTCAACATGTTCTGTGATTTCAACCTTTAAATTCAATTAAATTTTTAAATTTTATTTTATTGATGTCTTACTGATTATTTTATTTCGCGTTGATTAATTTAAGCTGATCGCAATGTATATCTTAAGTGTTCGAACATTATTATTTTTATTTGTGATTATTCCGAGGCTAGTCTAATTTTTGTTTATGTTTACCGGGTTTTCAATAATCACTGTGCTACTATCCATAACTCAGAAAATGTCGCAATTCCGACCCCCAAGATACAGGCAAATGCCTAGTTTAGGGGTCACTGTCAAAACTTTTTGCTGTCTGTAAATTTTTGACATTTGAAAAAATCCATATGCTGCCAGCTATCCCCAAGGCCGCTACTCCACCTTCCCTGAAGGCTTTTGCAGACTACATTCCGTTTGTTTGTAACTCACAATCCATGAGAACCAAAGTGATTTAATACACGTCATTTCACATTGAAATATTTACGACTACATAAGTTCTCCCCCGATAACTTACAAACCGTTATCGTGTCGAAGTACATTGGAACATTTATCAAAGTTAAGCGGGGTTTCCATTGTGAAACTAGTGTCGTAAAACAGTAGCTTGAGTCTTCTGTTTCTGGCTATAGATAAATAACACCCGGTTTTTAAAAGCTATAACACGGTGTCATTTCTCTTGTTTACTTCTCGAATGGGTTATTCCGTTTATCCACCCTAACAAATCCACCCTAAGGTGGATACTCGGAAACGTATATCCGAGAATCCACTGTATTCCTATCAATTCCGTTTATCCAACTAGGCCTAGGGTGGATAACCCGCTGAAATAATTGTTATTATTTCGCTACATATGACAGCGTGTTAGTTAAATTTATCAGCTTTTCAAAAACCGGGTGTGGGTGTTAGCTATAGCCCGAAACAGAACAGCCAAGGTCATGTTTAATGACACTAGTTTCATAATGTAAGCCCCGCTTTATATAACATGGCGTCATTATTCAAAGTTCAGCATTTGCACCTTTATTTGCGGAGCCCGCATTTGGAATTACTTTCTACAACAGTTTTATAATCCGTTGTCACGGAACTACTTCAGTGGTGCCGAGTGTAACGCTTTTTTAGCACCGTTAACATAGATCATAGAAGTTCTATGGCTATGGAGATACGACAATAAATTACCAGTATTTAAAAAACTTATTTACAAAAATGTTGGTATACAATGCAGATAGGTAGCTAAGGCCCTTTGTACACGGCATGGTTTCTTTACGGTACGGAGTGTAAACCGCGCGGACGCAAAAACCTGTGTGTCAACAAGCTTCCATAGTGTCCATGCAACACTGACGACCGTGTCTACACACGGCGAATAAACCGTAGTTTTTGAAGGCAAGAAAAACGTGTGTGTACAAAGGGTCTCATAGTTAGTAGGCAGTCTATGTTCATTAATTTAATCATTCTCAGTCAATCTTGGAAAAATAATTATACTAGCTGTTACCTTTTTTTTTTTTTTTTTGAGGGTGGGAAATCATCCAATGACTTCTTCCGCTCTGGGCGGAGCGGAAGGGCGTGTCAGACTTTTACTGACTAAAACCCACCCGTGTTCCTTCATTTGCCTGTTGCCAAGGTCCCGGTATCCCTTTCGGACTTTCCCGCAACCCTGGCAGGCATCGGTCCTAGCGGACCTAGCTGTTACCTGCAACTTCATCTGTGGTTCAGGATGGAAAGTAGCCTATGTCCTTCTCCAAGCAAGGTGTACCCCTGTTCGAATTTTCATCCAAATCCGTTCAGCCGTTTTAGCGTGAAAGCGTAACAAACAAACTCAATTTCGCTTTTATAATATTAGTTAAGATTAAGATTAAAGAGGTACACCCTCATAAATCGATGAATAATTGCGAAAACCGTTTCTTTTTTATTTGAAAGAAACTAAATATTGTCTTTATTTTTCGCACCATTCTGTGCTTAACTTTTAATACTTACTAGGTAAATCAAATAAGAGTTACAAGAGAATCTTCTGAGAATCAATTAACCAACAATATTTTGCGTTCATAGGTTTCTGTTTAATTTTCGCCCAAGAAAATATTTATTTGTCGCCAAAGCAACGCATTCATAACATTTTTAACGACCCAAAATATACGAACCGTACCCGACTACCAAATAACTTTGATTTCTGGCTTTAACGTGATATTGCTTTGTCTCCTACCTAATACAGATATATTTTGGGACGTTGAATATTATCCAAATGTCTATTTTATTTGGAGTTTGCGTTCGTTTTTCATTGGCAAATATGGTGAAAATTGTGCTGTGTTTTTGGCATCCAGCGTGCATGAATTTTTGATGTCTGAAAATAGTATTTATGTAGTGTTAAAATGGAGAAATTATACACATAACATCACTCTTGTAATTCCCGTAGGGTAACGCAGAGGTGTACCTATAGTAACACCCACATGAATTTCTCTATTATAATATTCATAATGTTTGACACGGGATTTGCGCGCAAAGTATAATGAATTTTGTTTTAAATCCAAACGTTTACTGACAAAGTTGCAAATTTATTTATTTATTTATATTTATATATACTTTATTGTACACCACAAAAAAAACAATACAATGGGCGGCCTTATCGCTTTCCGCGATCTCTGGACAAGTTTTTCAGCGATATTTACCTAAAGGTGAATTTTCAGAGTAAACATCGCGTCTGCACTATTTACAACCTCTCTGACGGCATGCTACAAACTTTATGAGCGATATCCGATTATTTTTCAACTCAGTTGCGATTCGTCGGAACTTTTCACTGAACGGTCGATGCAGTGCCCTTCTCGGAACATTAAATTGCTCTATCTAGTGTTCGTGTTTCGCGAACGTGGAAACTTTGATTACAATTTTAATTTTGCAACAGTAACCGAGCAACGAATGTTTTTGAAATTGGCTTGATGCAATTTTGTAATGTTTTTGCTCGAAGTAATCTGTTTAATGCGATTTATTTTTGATGATTCTGTGAATAAATTGTGTGATAGTAATTTTAGCTTTTATTTTTTGTCATCGCCGCTTTGCTAGGTTAGTATACCGTGTTTCTTTGTAGAAAATCCTCGTTTATTTTTATTTTTTTCTAACCCATTTCACGTAGTTATTTTCGCAACACTCGCTGTCATCTGTTTTACCTTTACTCTGTTCTTTTTCACGTTCTCTTTCTATCCATCTATTGTAATGATTTTCAGCTCCTTAATTGATTAAAATTCAAGAGTTTAACACAGAAAACCTTTCATTAAATCGATATGGTTTCTGTTTCAGGTATGTGACTGAAAGCCCGATATCTATTGTCCTGGATGGAGACAAAGAGTGAGTTTATTTTCATACTGTTATGGTTCTTATAGCTAGAAAAATACGGTTTGTATTGCTGTGTATACATATGTGCTATTGTTAGGTTTTTGAACACACTTCTCCTGACAAGAAACCTTGTAGAAATAAATAAAAGGTTGAACAAAAATACGAGTAAAAAAATGAATTCTAGCTTTGCTAGCTATACTTATGCCCCTTTCCTAATCAGGAGATAATAATTAAAATAAATGATCCTTAATGCCGATTGTTCAAACAAATCATTATGAAAAATCTGCGGTTAATGAGCTCCAATTGTCTTTTATATTTCATCTAAAAATCGTTGAGTAGTTCGTGGCTATGTAATAACAGCCGCACGGTTCGATCCATCAGGTTAAGCTACGCTTCCCGGAGTTGGTCCGTGGATGGGTAAACATCTTTACATATCGAGACTCCTCCGTGTCTGAGAAAGCATGTTAAGCCGTTGGTTCCGGCTGTCATTTGTGAATCTTTGACAATTGTTACGGGTCGTCAGAAGCCCGAAAGTCTGAAAACCAATCATACCAAGGGGTATTACCCAGTTACTGGGTTGTGGAGGTCAGATAGGCAGTCGCTCCATGTAAAATGCTGGTATTCAGCTGCATCCGGTTAGACTGGAAGCCAACCCCAACATGGTTAGGAAAAGTCTAGGCAGATGATGATTTCATAAAAAATGGTCTTGCAAGAAAATCATGAAACCAGCAGATTACTTAAATAACTCCAAGCCGAAGTCGCCATTTTGAATTATAAGGTACAAGCCAAATCAAACGTACGTTGTAGTTACGTAAGGACGATTGGAAATCATGAAGCCAGCAAATTATTAAACAACAACAGACTAATCTGCTCTAGCCGAAATCATTATGAAAATACTCTCGTATAAGTTTTTTATGCTTGAATAGCTCATACCGACGTAAAAATATTGAATAATTTTAATGAAAATCAAGAAATCAAGTACGTAATCTATGTTCGATTGGAAATCCCAAACCTGTAGTGTACCTGATTCTGATTTGTACCTAAAGCAAGCAAGCTTTACACTACCCTTTGCGATAGCATCAGGCGAAAACCATAATCTAGTGGCTACGGTGCGCGGCGAATGAACTGTGGCGAGCATGGCGTGTTTCAGACGCCAGACTTTATGCTCGCCAGAGCATTTACTGCTCGGATTTGTAGCGTGATATGACGGGAATGGGACATTGATTCCTGTCGGGGAGTGTGTGTTGCCCGCAAGGCTTAAACCCTATGTTTGGTCATATTTTGACATTTATTACGAAGTGTCATTCAATGTATGAAGTTAGCTCATCCAAGTTAATTGACAGTCGATGGCCTCATAAAAACTGTGTCTGGTCTTTCCATCTTTACACATCTTTTTGCGGGATTTTATTGCGTATAAGCAAAATAATCTGAAACATCTTTAATGTTATAAACGTTATACGACTTTCATTTACTTAACTGTTAAAACTATATTTTCTGCAGTCTAGATTTTTATTGCACATAATTATTCAGCCTATAATGTTCCCACTGCTGGGACACAGGCCTCCTCTCTTCGAGGGATTTTCATTGTTATCATAAGTAGATTTTTAAAAGTCCTAATTATCCGTGGAGGATATTTGGAGGACGCGCGGGCTCGCGGAAGATGGAAGGAGTGGAGGGAGGCCTTTGCCCAGTAGTGGGACAGCGTAGGCTAGGAAAAAGAAGAAAAAAAACCGTAAACGTAATTCAGATTTTTCGTGTTCCTCATCAAAACCCATCTCGTTTTTACTTACCTTTCCCCCAATCAAAGCCCAACCAACACTAATTCCGTTTACTTAAAAGAAACTCTTTCGCCCGTAAACTGTAGAGAAAGATGTCTGCCAGACGCCATTTAATTACCGTGAAAATTGCTGAAATGGCTGAAAACGAGTGAAACGTTGGCTGTACACGGACGTCATTATGGACGCACTTTGTTTGAGTTTGTGAGGCCGGTTATTACTGAAACTCTGTATTTCAGCGTAGTTCATTTTGTTGTGTGGTACAAATGTAAGAGCAAGCGTGTGGGGTTAACTGCTTTAAACGCACCTACGAATAAACTCACCCCTTCTTCCAATGGGGAGGGGGAGCAACAACAACGCCACCTGCTACGATCCTTACATACTCCTTTTGCTTCATTTACTTTCACGCTTTTTATTGCTGGCTTATTTTATGCAAGCTAACAGAGTAACCCGTCTCGCACGATACAATCCAGCCTGCCCTCCCCCAGTAACGCCGTAAGCCGAAGTCTGTGCTTCTCCGGGACTGCCCTTCGCGAATAATTGCTTAGTTTATACATTTTAAGCCCTGTCTGGAGACCTTTATTTATTAAGGAATCCATAGCATAGTCCGATTAAGCAGCTGACAACCTTTTGGTTGTCCTGCGAGATACCAGTCAAAAACCATGTTCGACCCCTGGGGAATTGAACATGGACAGCATTTAAGGGTTCAACATGGTCGGGGGTACAGATTGTAGGGTAAACCAAAAATCTACTCATCGCGCTATGACTAAGATCGAAAAAGAGTATCGAATCTCAATTTCCATACATAATTTCAAGCCTTTCCCATAGGGTAGGCAGAAATGTCAGAATGCTACCTGCTACGATTCTGGCTTACTCCTTTTGCTTCATTTACGTTCATACATAGGGACATCCCCGCATGGACATTTTTGTTGCGGAACAACTTTTTAACCCCCGACGGAAAAAGAGGAATGTTATAAGTTTAACGTGTGCATCTGTTTGTCTGTCTGCGCCATCCTAGCTGCCAAACGGCTGAACTGATTTTGATTTATTTGGTTTTGTTCGAAAGGCGACTTGATCGAGTGTTCTTAGCTATAAAAACAATCGTTTATTAGATGCTTTGTTTTTGTTGGTCATTTAAATTTTTAATTTAATTTAACTTGTCTTCTTTTCTTGTCTTGATTATCTTCAAACTTTTCGTAAACGAACAAAGAAAAAAAAACATCCTTCTATCCGCTATAAGCTTATGCCTTGCACGAAATAATTACGGAGTGTAATGTTACAAATGAAATAAATGCACAGCCTACGAGTTACGTATGTACGTTTAACTTAATGAAGTTATATGATACATGGATATTACAGCCACCCACGGTTGTGTACTTGTGTACTGTGTACTGTGTATTTTTGTACGGTGTCGGCAATTCTGGTTGGGTAGGAAAAAAGGCATTGATGATGTTGAGTGTTACAATTATTTTTTTGCTTTGTAACATAAAATTTTCTTTTTATCATATTGTTATGGATTTTGAATACTATTTTACTTGAGCTTCGACTTTTCTTTTATTAACACTATTGTGTGAAAACACTGTGGTCTGAAATAAAGGTTTATTATTATTAAGGTAACTCGCAGTTAGCTTGGTCAAAATTTTCACGATCGTCCATCAATCCGCTTATTGCTGGCTGCGACATTAATGTACTATATAGTTATGCAAAATCCAAAAGGGTTTTTCTAGTAAAAAAAAAATGTCCACTTTGAGAATAGACCTATATCATAATGGAAGTAAGAAATACCATAAAATACCTATCAATACTTTAGGAGAAAATCGCTTTTGAATCTTGTTTAAGTGTATTTATACTCATGAATGTACAACCCCATTAAACACGGAAGGATTTCTCACTGCTATATAGGTAAATACACAAATCTTACGATTTTGATAATTAAAGCCGAATAAACGAAAACTGGCAACAACTTACTACCTACTACCTACACTATAGACATATACAGGGTTACTGGTAACTCGACGTATTCCTTGCAGGACGTCATAGTAGGGTTAAAATGCAACAAATTAAGCCACCAAATGTTCTACCGAAATTCAGTAGTTTTTGAATTAGTTAAGAGTTTTAGAGCTAAAAATTACAAAAAATTAAATGTTTTGTTAGTTATATTTGCCAAAGTTTTAGGCATTATTGAACTTTTAATTATTAACAAAGGTCTGCTACGGCGCGGCGGCGTTAACTATGATAATAACTTAAATTTCAGTACAGTCGCGCCGTAAATCATTTTTAAATTGGTTTCAAATGGTTTAATCTGGGATTTTCATTAAAAAACTAAAACTCTTAACTAATTCAAAAACTACTGAATTTCGGTAGAACATTTGGTGGCTTAATTTGTTGCATTTTAACCCTACTATGACGTCCTGCAAGGAATACGTCGAGTTACCAGTAACCCTGTATAATTATGCAGTACTTTAATATAATGTTTTACGAGTGCGAAGTGACAAGAGCGTCAAATGGTGTCAACAATGTCAACGCTAACGGTGCGTGGGATGTCAAAGTGTCATTCAAGAAGGGTGCTTTAAAGATCGAAAAGCTGGTGTCATACGGAAGACTAAGTAGGACATTATTAGTGATTTTTACATATCAGATATCTATTTTAATCTTATAAAATGCTTTGTACTGAATGACTGACTGACGGATCAACGCACAGCCTGAACCGCTGATCGTAGACACCGAAACTTGGAGGGTGTGTTCTTTTTATGACGCAGGCATCGGATAAGAAAGGATTTTCCGAAATTCTACCCCTAAGGGGGTGAAAAACGGGGGCCGTTTGTACGAAAAATCTTATTCCTTGAGTTAATAGACTTGAAACTTGGCACGAATACGTATCTAAGTAAATTATAAAGTTTGTCATTTTTAGTTTTTCTAAACTACCCCCGAAACTCAGTATTTATACTTAAAACCAAAAATAAAGAACAATGTGTACTTACCGGGTTTAAAAAAAAACCGATGCCACAACCGCACGTTCTCCTATAAAGGCACGCATGATGGACTGCGTGCAACCTCTTTGGACCTGACTGTTCGGGTGACGACACGACTTGTGGATCCTGCCTAATATGGTGAATTGTATACACAATGTGCCATGTTATCACTGCTGCATAATTTGATCTAAATAAATAAAGCCAATAAAAGAATAAAGGTTAGACCACCTCTATACTGATAATACTTCTTTATAACAGCTCTGCTCTCCGCTTCCTGCGCGAGCAAAAACGAGCACGGAAATAATACAGGGTCGGATGATAAGCAGAATGTTTTCTCTCGACGAAGCTCCTCGACTTAACGTCAAATAAAACAAACTACCCTCCAGCTTAGACCGCGACCCACATGAAAAATAGCAAGCTCTAAAACTTTCAGTTGAATTTTTTTCATTTTTATGAAAATTCCTCCGGCCAAGTAAATATACAACCCCTCCGTTCGCCGCCCGCTCTCAGGAGAATTTTAATTATGTTTACATTCTTTTGGTGTAAAAACAACGCACTTGGCTATTTTTCACGGCAGCGGACGGGTTGCAACTTGGCTGTGTTTAATTTAATGGAGTCGGTACATTTTTCAAGTGCAGTGGGTTTTAGTGCTTTTTTTTTTTAGTTCTTTTATGGGAGGCTGTAAAGGGGTTGGCCTTTTTTATTTTAATTGCTTTCCGTAATATTACTTAATTACTTTTCTTTCTGGCCTACTTGTCCAGAAGGTTGGTTTTGTAGTATGTAAAATTGAATTTAAACCATTGAATTAATATAGTAGCAACCGCAATTAAATATAACATGTTTTTAGTTATATTTAATGGATTAACTGAAACCGCACTCAATCAATCTGCCTAGCCTTTTCCCAACTATATTGGGGTCGGCTTCCAGTCTAACTGGATGCAGCTGAATACCAGTATTTTACATAGAGCGACTGCCTATCTGACCTCCACAACCCAGTAACTGGGTAATACGATACCCCTTGGTAAGACTGATTGTCAGACTTTCGGGCTTCTGACGACCCGTAACGACTGTCAAAGATCCACGAATGACAGCTGGGACCAACGGCTTAACGTGCTTTCCGAGGCATGGAGGAGTCACGGTATGTAAAGATGGTCACCCATCCGCCGACCAACCCCGGCAATCGTAGCTTAACCTTATGGATCGACCCGGTGTGGCTGTTATTACTTAGCCACGAGCTCCTCCAGCTAATTGAAACTGCATTGTAAAACTGATTATTGAAATACCTACCTACTTCTAAAATAAATCGTGCTGTACACACGGCTACACATCAAGCTATACATTTCCAGTATAAGCTGACCTCACATTGTACGGAAATTCTATACAATGCGAGTTCAGCAGAAACTGGAAATGTATAGCTTGATGTGTAGCCGTGTTTACCAATGGTACTCAATTTATTTGTAGTTTATTCACTATTTCCTAAAAACTGCTCTCCCTGCTACTTATTTAGGTAAATCAGGAAAAACAAAAAAACAAAAACTCAATAAAGAGTGTTCCATAATATAAGCATATCTAGCTATCTAAATCTCATTAGAAAACGCTACATAAACCAGTTTTCTAAGTGCATCTCGCGCAGACGATAAAACAGAACTTTAATAGAACAAAATTACAAAAGTTAATAAAAACTGAAATGAAGTTAAGTCCTGTATGAAGGCACACACCTATGTAATCCCATTGCTTATATTTAAGTGGCTCTTAGCCAAGTTTGTGAGAGATAAAAGCGGAGAAGTCAGCGTTAACTTACTTCACAGTTTATTACTTTAACACTAGTAGTTTAATAACATTTAATTAATTTTGTAGTTATTACCGCAATACTGCGTGTTTTGTTAGGTGCAGCGCAGACGGCAGACTATCCGTGACGCACTTTTTAGTCTGTGAAAATAGAACCTAAGCAATTATATGAAGTAACGCATACGACGAGCAAAAAGTCCGGCGCACATAAAATCCGTGCCATTCTGGCAGATCGCGCCGCGCCGCACAAACGTGCGCGTAAAATATAGAACGTTTGCTTCAACGCGCGCTAACGCAGAAGGCGCACACTTTTAGTATGCAATCTGCATTCCCATAGCGTTTGCATCCCTACAGTTCTGCTGACAGAATTATCGAAGATGTGCATCGCACAAAAAGTGTGTCGTCTGCACCTAATGCTATCCAATTCGTATTTTGATTGTGTGGACAAAAACAAAAACCTATCAACACTCCGCTTTTAAAAACCCTATTGAGAGAAACTGATACCAGTAGTATAGAGCGTGCTGGCCCAGTGGGACCGACCGCAACTGTAGGTCGTAGGTTCGACAGACAAGCGCTTTAATTTGTACAAATAAAATAATTTACAAATAATTTGGCATATATTTTTCTTTTTCGATTATTTTCTTAAGATAATAAGATTCAAAATTGTTGGTACACCACGTAACTTTAAGCTTTGGAAGAGCAAAGTGACCCAACACAGCCAATTTTCGTCTAAAAGGTCACTTCAACCACTAGATGTAGTTAGTACATAGCTTGTGAAAGAAAATAAATTATTTGTATTTGTAATTTGTGTAAATTATTTCATCACCACTGCTCTCAAAACGGTAAAGGAAAACATCGTGAGCAAACCGGCATGTCCTAGAACCAAAAAATCGAAGACATGTGGCATTTACCAACACGCACTGGGCCCGCGTGGTGGATTACGCCCCACTCCCTCTAACCAAGAGAAGGCCTGTGTCCCAGCATAACGCTGAATGTGTGAATTACTTAATACTGAATTATAATGTGTATGGTAACTGCCCCCCACCGATTAAATGCTTACTTCATACAGAAAAGAGCAACATCACCAGACTTGCTCATTGCGCGTTAACTATTTTGAAGCAATATAAAATGAAATATGTTTTTAGGTTAGTTCAAAGAGTTTCCCCCACTGTTTTAATATCTTACATAGTTGTAACAGAGTCTATAAAGTCGTAAACTGATGAACTACATTGCACTAATGCATCATACTTTACAGTGAGCAAAAACCCCAGAATAGTAGCTACAGAAGGTCAGGTCTATACAACGAGCTGAAATCCACACATGGGCATGCTTCACGTACACCGAGTGCGCACTCGCGATTAGCGACACGCATTCGATTGAAGATCGCCGTACGCGTCATGTTTGCTTTCGATCGTTGTATGGAGTCGGCCTTCATCAGCCTACAGCAGTCCACTGCTGGACATCTCAATACAATTGCACGCTATTCGGCTTGATTCTGGGCAGCTCTTATCTACCCTGCGAAGATCGTCGCTCACCTAATCTGAGAACGTCCTACCTTTTACGTTTGCCGGTTCGCGGTCCTCACTCAAGAACACGTCTACTCCGACGGTACTCGGTTCTTCGGCTCCACTTCAGTGTGCTTATTCTGTGAGCTATGGCAACAACTTGTGAGTCGGCCTTCTGTACCTACCTACTATTCTGTGGTAAGACTATCGTAAACTATATTAAAACATAATCCCTTTCCGTTGCTATGTTGCAGCGCCCAGCTTATGCTGACGGCTTTGGATTATGTAATTTTACTTTAGTACTCATCTGAAGGTTTTCATTTATAAACTGGGGTGTTGATCTAAGCAAGATTGGACGAGTTTATGTGTGCATAAGTCAAATCGATGCTGAATGGTTTCTAGGGTTACCTTTTATTTATTTATTTATTAAAACTTTATGCACAAGTAAAAAAACTACTGTACAACGGCGGACTTAATGCCTGAGGCATTTTCTACCAGTCAACCTTAGGGTGATGCAGAGACAGACATGGTAGGTGCAACAAAAGACAATACATATAACTTGAGAAATAATGAATACTAAATAATACATACATAGATACATACATAAATTATAAACAAAATAAACTTAGTCAGGAGAAATAACGACAGGAAGAGGAGAAAACGAATTCATCTAATTAACGCTGGGATGACCTTTTGTTGTTTTATTACAATTTTTAGTGTGTTTTATGACAAATAGAGTATATAATAATTCATGACCGTATGATGTGCACAAAGAAATCGGTTACCCGGTTTCTTATTTTAAGGTAATGCCAAATATAAACAGAAACAACATTACGCTATCTGTTACGATCCTTACGTACTCCTTTTGGCTCGTTTACGTTCAGACACGCACGCCGGTTGCGAGTACTACGCAGTCTACGCACCTCACCTTTCTGAAGAACACCACCAATAAGTACTCGTAATTATGTCCTCCTAGGGCGTTCCCTCCCGGCGTTTCCACTCGCAGCAGCCTTGCAAATATCTTTTGTTAGTCGCCTATCATTCATCGTCTCAACATGGCGAAACCATCATATGCCGAGATCCGACGATCGGCGACTTTGCGGACGGACACCGACGAGCCCGGACGACGGACCGTGGGAAGGTGTACGTGCGGGATATCGCAAACATCGGAAGCGCCTCGTTGCGCGGTGCGCGGCGGTCTGTGGTCGTCTGCCGTGCGTGTCCGTCTGCAATATTGCCGATCACGGGATTCCACAATTACTCAAAAAAATTAAAAAAATTGACAAAAATTGCGTTGACGAAAACAACACCGAGATTAATAATTTATTCGCCCAGCGTGGTGATTACTGCAACAGTTCCATAAGATGGAGCATAAAATATAGACATTGTTTTGCATCGGAAGACAGTTTTGCTTTGAGGTTCAATAGCACCGCTTTCACACGGTGCTATTGAACCTCAAAGCAAAACATTAATATAACCCATTAAAAACACTGACTTGATTGATTTTAAAAATTGAAACAGCATTATAGCTCACATTTCTCCATACCCATGTCGAAACGTATAGAAATCCTTACATAATATTATAAAACAAAGTCCTCCGCCGCGTCTGTCTGTCGTCCTGTACTTGATAAACTCAAAAACGACTGCACCGATGTTCATGCTGTTTTCACCAATGGTCTAGTAAAGGTTTTAGTATATAATAACCGACACCCACGCAGGTGAAGTCGCGGGCATCAGCTAGTATAGAATATAGCACAATAAATAATTTATCTTTCATTCTTTTCCTGACGTATCACAAGCTAGGTTAGAACTCCACAATAAAATAAATACGATCAAGTCACGCGATATTTTCTTACATATTTCGAAGTTTTTCAAATAATTTGTCAGAAGCCCAATGATGAATGTTCCGCGGTTGGAAATTCTGTTTGATATATGATGCTTGTTCTTGTGGTGACTATATTTGCACCTTTATCTGCTAGTTCAATCTGATTTGCCCTTTGCGGCTCTAGTTCACTTATCATTAGTCAGAAATGTTGTTCTGCTGTTGTTATCGTGATCATTACGCTTGACAGATCGATTCGAGATCGTGTTTGTTGTTAAGGACTAAAAGGAAGTCGTTTCTACCCATTTAATTGACGACAGGCCTTTTTAACCGACTTCTTCAAAAAGGAGGAGGTTCTCAATTCGTTTGTTTTTTTTTGTATGTTACGCGATTACTCCGCTAATTATGAATAGATTTTAATGTTTTTTTTTTAATTTGGTACGTCATGTTTCAGAGGTGGTCCCATATAATTTTTATTAACTTGCATTGTTTTTGAGTTAGCTTCAATAATTACGTATTTTTCCCCACTTAGTCTATGTAGTCGATATTTTATTGTTACTGTTATTTACATAGCAGGTAGTGGTATTCGAATTTGTGTGGGGTAGGTACCACAACTTAACAGCTAAAAAAACACAAAAAAAGTGAAAGAAAACTTTAATTTCGGAAGTCGGTGGCAAAAAACGAAAATTGAAAAGCAAAGACACCGACTTCCGTAATTAAAGTTATAAAAAAAAAGGTGTATTTTTTGGAAGTCGGTTTTATTTTTGTAAAAAGTTTTTATTCGCTGTTTAAAACATCCACTCGTTTGGACCAGCAGATTTTTATTCGCAAGATCTGCATTTAGTTCAAGAAAATTCACATCTAATGTACGAATTACAATGGAAGTAATACTACACTTCCATCTGGCCAGTATCTGGAACCCAGTTCTTTAAACCATCGAAGCATCGTTACAACGAACCTGAGAGGTTTTCTCAGGTTCCGCACACACATTCTACCATCAGAAAAATATACACCAAAAAACCCACTCCTCAGAAACCAAGAACATAAGCATAGTACAGCAAGCATTCAGTCGAAGTAAAGGTCCTCGTTCTAACAGTTTATATATTTACGCTATTCATCAAGCGGGATGGATACCTTACCATTTGTCCTAGTGATAAACTAGTGAGTGTAACCGCTAGGAATTTTGGTAATGAACTGAACAATCCCGAGATAGTTGGAGAATCTTTGTAAGTTTGGTACAATTTGAAGGTTAAACTAAATTTTGACACACGAGTTAGTACGGTGCCACGAGATATAACATTGTTAGATTTTCCGGACAAAATACCTAAACTATGACACTTATTGATTTTCTTCCGTTAGGTTCAGAAAAATAAGGCATTAAGTCCGCCTTTGTACGATTATTGTTACTTGTGCATAAAGTTTCAATAAATAAATAAAGCACCTAAAAACATTGAAAAGCTAAAGCATTTAATGTTTTGTATAAGTAATTAAAAATATGTATAGACGAATTTGGAACCTCCTCCATTTTGAAGCAGTCGGGTAGAAAAGGTGGCCTTGATTGATTCATAGTAACCAATATGGTAATGAATCATTGCTTCCATGCATGTTTTTAAGATGGGACGGCCCACAATCAATCTGCCTAGCATTTTCCCAACTATGTTGGGGTCGGCTTCCAGTCTAACCGGATGCAGCTGAATAACAGTATTTTACATGGAGCGACTGCTTATCTGACCTCCTCAACCCAGTATCTGGGTAATACTATATATCCCTTGGTAAGACTCGTTGTAAGACTTTCGGGCTTCTGACGACCCGTAACGACTGTCAAAGATCCAAGAATGACAGCCGCGACCGACGGCTTAACATGGATTCCGAGACATGGAGGAGTCTCGGTATGTAAAGATGGTCACCCATCCACGGACCAGCCCCGGCAAGCGTAGCTTAACCTGATGGATCGACCCATGCGGCTATTATTAGGTACTTAGCCGCGAGTTTCTCCTAGTAATTGTTATGTTTCTAATGTTACTTCACCTTTGTGATCGCAAGAGTTTTAACATTGAAAAGCTGCAGTATTTAATTTTTTGTTAAAAAAAAACTCTGAGAGTCCCTATGATATACAAAGTCACCACAATTAATATTTCAAAGCGACTCATGTTACTTCAACTGCCTAGTTAGACCATACCATGTGATTATTGATTAGCTTATGGCGAATCATCATCACCATAATGTTCACATGATCCAGCTACCAGCCAACCTGCGAAGATCATCGCTCCTCCTAGCCTGAGGGCGTCCTTCCTTATGTTGGCCGATACTTACTAGTGCTTCATTTACTTGTAAGATTCTATGATACTGGTTATAGAAGTATTATAATATGCATAATTCCCAACATGAATGATGTAACCAATATTTTATATCAATACTAGCTGCCCGTCCCGGCCTCGCACGGGTAGCACTAAGTACCTACCCTACCTACCCTACCTACCCTACCTACCCTACCTACCCTACCTACCCTACCTACCCTACCTACCCTACCTACCCTACCTACCCTACCTACCCTACCTACCCTACCTACCCTACCTACCCTACCTACCCTACCTACCCTACCTACCCTACCTACCCTACCTACCCTACCTACCCTACCTACCCTACCTACCCTACCTACCCTACCTACCCTACCTACCCTACCTACCCTACCTACCCTACCTACCCTACCTACCCTACCTACCCTACCTACCCTACCTACCCTACCTACCCTACCTACCCTACCTACCCTACCTACCCTACCTACCCTACCTACCCTACCTACCCTACCTACCCTACCTACCCTACCTACCCTACCTACCCTACCTACCCTACCTACCCTACCTACCCTACCTACCCTACCTACCCTACCTACCCTACCTACCCTACCTACCCTACCTACCCTACCTACCCTACCTACCCTACCTACCCTACCTACCCTACCTACCCTACCTACCCTACCTACCCTAGGGGTATGAAAAATAGATTACGACCGATTCTCAGACCTACCAAATATACATATAAAATTTCATAAAAATCGGTCAAGCCGTTTCGGAGGAGTATGGCAACTAACACTGTGACACGAGAATTTTTATATAGTAGATTATTTTAGTTAATTGACTATCCACGGAGTTCCATGACCTTTCTTCTCCACAGGAACCTACTATCCTTTGAACTGGCTTCATCAATCTGACTGACGGACGCCTTGACAGTTAAAAAGTACCTGAAAATGGTTTAGGCAATTGAAATAAATGCTTTGAGTTTGAGAAGAATGTATCGTATAACGTATTTGTATACAAATAGGGAATATGCATGTGATTCAAATAAGGTGCAAGTATTTTTTTTATAAACTATATTACTTCAGAATTATGCCT
This sequence comes from Lithophane leautieri, assembly GCA_949152455.1. Lineage (NCBI taxonomy): Eukaryota > Metazoa > Arthropoda > Insecta > Lepidoptera > Noctuidae > Lithophane > Lithophane leautieri. Next base: position 3,935,812 of record OX424462.1, on the reverse strand, counting down.
CCATCAATATTTTTGAATAAAGTTTATTTTTGAGCGAGAAATTAATTTTTTTAATGTGCCAACAAACTGCGGAGAATTCAAATACTTGAAAAGCTAAGAGTGGATGTGACGTAACAATCTAGCGCAACAATCAAAATGTCAATGTCAAGTCAATCAACAAGTGTCAAGTCAATGTCAAACACTCCTACAAAAAGGAGTGTTTGACATTGACTTGACAGTTGCTTGTTTGTTTTCATAGAATTTGACGTCACCACACCAAGCGCGCCAAATGGAGGGCGTTTCAATAGCCCGGATCGGTTGGATATTTTTAACATTTTTTTTAAGTACTTTAAATTGCTTTTTTTCCATCGATTTTTTTAAAACTATTATTTGACGATGTAAACTATCGAATAAAAATATTAAAAAAATACATGCATATTCCCTATTACCAATGCCATACCTTAGTAGGGGATATCTAGGAGCCATATGAATAAAAGAGGCTCCCAAAATCCTCGCAAGCCTCGGTTCGCACCTATTCAGCCTAGACAATACGTCTAGATCGGGCAAATAAAACCTTCTTTTGTACTCTTCCTATCTGAAGGAAAGATGCTTTGTTTCTTTTTGTTTCCGTGGAGTGGCGCTGTGGGAGCTGTTTGAGATCGTGTTGTGATTCTGGCGTAACCGATTTCCGATATTGGCAGCATACAAATGAAGTTGAATTTTGGCTGCCAGATTAAGTTAGATTTTGACGAAAACGGAACGCTTATAAATATTTTACCTAGTAATTTTAAAATTAAGCAAGAATTAAGATTTGACAAATTGGCAGATGGTAAAACAAGCAAGTCTGTGATGAATTCACTTTTACCCATTTGGTGTCGTCAATAGTAAATACCTCGTGTAGCTAATGATATTTGATTTGGGGATTTATCGAAGCAAAACTAGAACCGATTTAAATTATTTTCTCGATAAGTCTAGAAATCTTTATCGTTCGAAGCTTGCTTATTCTTGCTATAATTAGGTAGATCTTTTCTTATAACATTCTCATATCTGAATGTTTATAAAACCTTTGTTTGTTAAAGTTATGAAATTACTGTTTTAGTTGATCCGAAACAACAATAAATGGACACGGATTTTCGCTGTTAAAGAAATACCTTGTAAGTAATCAGAAATCTTGCTCTCACATCGATTTCCCAAGCAATATAAATTGAGTTCACAGTCATAAGGAGCTTTGCTGTTGACGGCAGATGAACTCACAATATTGTGAAGAAAGACTGTGTTATTTACAAGAAAATATTTATTTCAAGTTCATTTCTAGCCCGTAAAAATATTTCTCTAAGAAATTTTCCTAAATATTTTTGTCAAATTGTAATTATTTATAAAAATATATTTGAATGGAAATGTATTTAAATATAAATACAAGACTGAAAGATTCCGGAAACACCTATTTTTATTGTGAACATAAGAGTATTTTTTACTTGAATGTAAGTAACTTTCCCTTTATCGAGTAATGTGTAGGCGGATCTTCAACAGTGATAGCAGAGGGAAACACAGACAACCAGCTGTCCTTGACGTGTGTGTATTACTCAAATCTGTTCATTTGGACGAACAAAGAAATTGATGGCGTCTGCATGAGTTTTAATACGTTTTCAAATACCGAAAACATGACGCCTTTATCAACTAGCTAAAACTATTACTAGCATTTAACCGATAATAATTTTGCACCTTGTATGTTCTTTGTATTCATGTAAGTACCTAATTTGTAATCTTTTAATTGTGTTTATTGTGTGCACATCATGGTCTTTCTGACGGCGCCGGCGCTGCAAGTGGCGCCGCCTGGTTTTGTTACGAAGTTACTGGAGTAACCGAAAAGGTCGGATAAGAGTGACACTGACTGGTGTCGCATCGATGGTTGCGTGGCGGCTGCCTTCTGATGAGAGAGATGATGTCAGGGAAGCCGCTGTCATAACGCATCCACGATGAACTGCTATATTTCGGCACAATCCTGATGATATTCAAGCTGCTGAACCACTAATACGATGAACACTTCTGGTAAAGGCTATCCTGCCCCGTTTTATCTATCTACGAAGCGAAAAACATAAATACAGAAGATAAATAGTGAGGGAACAGCCAATTTCCTATAACTGGCACAATAACCGGTTTCCTTTCACCGACTTTTACAATTTCCGTCGAATGTTAAGCAAAAGCTGCTACACAATAATGTCGCTTTGTTACTATCTTCTTCATTTTAACGTTTATTCAGTAATTTTTTTAACCAATTTTTTGCTTTAGCGGCTTGGTTACTTATGCATTTCTCAATAAAAAATCGACGTGGGTAAGGTTTATTTTAAGTCAACACGTTAACGTTATCTGTTCGAGTGCCGTAATGACCACGATTAGCAGATAATACAGAAAGCTAGGCATTATAATACATGTTACATCCTTAATTCCTCATGACGCCTTATTCAAATCAATTTTTTTTAAATTAAATTTTTTTAAATTCTACAAAGTAGAAAAAATCTGGAAGTTGGTGGCAATAAACCGACATTCAACATACACTAAGAAGCTTAGATTCGTATTATCGAAGCTAACTCAAAAACTACCCAAGCAAAGTTGATAAATGTTTGTGGGACCACCGCGCAAATATCCTCTTCCAAATGAAAAAAAGATTTTTCAAAATCGGTCCACAATTTATGAAAATATCGATGAACGTAATATATAATTAAAAATATATATAGACGAATTTGGAACCTCCTCCATTTTGAAGTAGTCGGGTAGAAAAGGTGGCCTTGATTGATTCATAGTAACCAATATGGTAATCAGTCATTGCTTCCGTGCATGTTTTTAAGATGGGACTGCCCACAATCAATCTGCCTACCCTTTTCCCAACTGTTGGGGTCGGCTTCCAGTCTAACCAGATGCAGCTGAATACCAGTATTTTACATGGAGCGACTGCCTATCAGACCTCCACAACCCAGTAACTGGGTATTACGATACCCCTTGGTAAGACTGGTTGTCAGACTTTCGGGCTTCTGACGACCCGTAATGACTGTCAAAAATCCACCCATTACAGCCGGGACCAACGGCTTAACGTGCTTTCCGAGGCACGGAGGAGTCTCGATATGTAAAGATAGTCACCCATCCACGGACCAACCCCGGCAAGCGTAGCTTAACATGATGGATCGACCCGTGCGGCTGTTATTACTTAGCCACGAGCTCCTCTTTCTGCCCACATTAAAACATTAAAATTGTAAATACGACATAAAAATGTAATCGTGAAATACGACATAAAAATTGCAAAGCCTAGAGCATGATTTCGGAGAAAATAAAGAACCGACAATACATTGTTGAAAACCCAATCCAGCTTCCATTTTCTTTTACATCCCAATGTGATAATTGCAAGAGCAATTCGAAATACGAACGCCGCATCATAGCAAAATATAATTACTCATCCAATTAACTATACAATTGACTGGCAAGCTGATTGCATTGTTATTTTGGTGCATTCTGCCGACATTACTTTATTTTAAATATGCCTCATCTGTAAACGTTATTGGAAAACATTGTTAATCAAATCATTTGCTGTATTTTAAGTGGCTTCTTCTTTAGTCACAATACTTACGTAATAAACTCACGCCGTCTTCCCATGGGGGTAGGCAGAAACTACAGAACGCCACCTGCTACGATCCTTACATGCTCCTTATGCTTCATTTACGTTCATATATCACACACGCACGCTGATTGCGAGTACTACGCACCTGTCCTTCTTCATCATGCCTCTGAAAGTAATATAATATCCTACCGAAGGGGTAAGTAGAGGTGTGCCAGTAGGTACAGTAAAGGTGCTCTTCCGAAAGTAACCGCTACCACAAACTGCAGTATCAACGCCTAATCGTAAAGATCGCAGTCAACCAGTCATACCAGGAGATAGGCAGATAGGCATTCGCTCCATGTAAAATACTGGTAGGTATTCAGCTGCATCCGGTTAGGCCTTCCCCAACATAGTTGGTGAAAAGCTAAACAGATGATAAATTTTCTCCAAAACAAACTCCAATAAACACCTTCCTTACTAGATAAATAAAAAGTTTATTTGGTGCACACAAAAGACATAACACAACCTACAAAAGCACGGCTAAATAATAAATAATTACATTAATAAATAGCCACAAGGTGCCAGTATAACAAAAAACAATAAAATAAGAAAATAAAACCTACCTCCCACCTACCTACCTACCTATCCTACCTACTAGGATTAAACGATCAGATTCCAACTAACATCGCAAAGAAAAGTGTTAGAACTATGATCATCTCTGTTTTACCAGAAAGGATAAACCCGAAACTTACCTAATTCCCGCGTATGTAATGTACACATTTACAAGGACGACGATCTTGGATTTAGCGAAGGTAACTGTAGGGTTTAACATTACGAAAATTAGATCTAGCCCATTTACGGCTCGCGTACACGTAATCCGTCGGCGTCCGGAGGAGCTCGTGGCTAAGTAATAACAGCCGCACGGGTCGATTCATCAGGTTAAGCTACGCTTGCCGGGGTTGGTCGGTGGATGGGTGACCATCTTTACATATCGAGACTCCTCCGTGCCTCGGAAAGCACGTTAAGCCGTTGGTCCCGGCTGTCATTTGTGGATCTTTGACAGTCGTTACGGGTCGTCAGAAGCCCGAAAGTCTGACAACCAGTCTTACCAAGGGGTATATAGTATTACCCAGTTACTGGGTTGTGGAGGTCAGATAGGCAGTCGCTCCATGTAAAATACTGTTATTCAGCTGCATCCGGTTAGACTGGAAGCCGACCCCAACATGGTTGGGAAAAGGCTAGGCAGATGATGTACACGTAATCCGTCCTCGGCCGAACAATGTATAATCGTAAGTCGTTGGCTGAACTGTGTATAATCGTAAATCTTTGCTCAAACTCGACCCTGCCAGGGTTGCGGGAAAGTCCGAAAGGGATACCGGGACCCTGGCAACAGGCAACTGAAGGAACACGAGTGGGTATTAGTAAAAGTCTGACACGCCCTCCCGCTCCGCCCAGAGCGGGAGAAGTCATATGATGACTTCCCTACGTCAAAAAAAAAAAATGGTCCAACGATCGAACCAAACACATTATGTAAAAGTACACCTAGTAATCGAACGTCATCAGAGTACGTCGGTTGAAGTAGTAGCAATCACTTTCTTTTCGTACAAGTATAGTTGGGCCGATGATGGATTAGGTGTACGCCTCTCGTTAGGGTAATAACCCTTTAAAGGTTGTTCAATGTACATCGTACTTTTAAGGGATGTTGAAAACTTTGAGCTGTTTGTAATTTGAGAGCAGAATTTAGGCTATGAGATTGTGTTTGAAATCTTTAGTTACAAATTCATTATTTTTGGTCTAGCGGTGTTTGAAACTCGGAAGCTTGTAGGAATGTAGAATGGAGATAAGTCTTATTGCAAGAATAAGTCAGTATTTAATTTCTTTGGTACAGAGTTATACAGGGTGTTTAATGCATCGTATGCCAAATGGCGGGCAGGCGGGTTCACGTGCCACCTTCTGAGGCCCCAAAACAAATTCTCGGCGTCATGGGATCTTTTTTTTTAAAACCACGTGTTGAAAAACGCTAGATGTTACTTGCAAGTAATTTAGATTTTGATAGAATCGCACAACATGACAAATTACATTTTTTTTTTTAATTGGAGGCTATACAAATAATATTTTTTTTTTTTTACTTAAGTCCTAAGGCAAATTTTGGGGTTTGTTCAAAAATGAGAATAAAAACTCCCGTGGAGCCAAACATTTTTTTTGGGGCCGGAGGTGAAAGCCCTCCCCCCTCCACCACCCCATCCACCATTTTCACTTGGCAAACGATGTACCAGACACCCTGTATAAGACTAATTGGATGGAATATTAAGAATCTTCATACTTCATAACTGCTGTTAGGTTTCCTTTTCTACGTTGAAATATGAGTGGTTTAAAAAAGAACTAACTATTGCTGGCGACTTCGTCTGTGATCCAAGATAAAAATAGCCTATGTCCTTACCCAGGTCATGGTGTATCTATGTGCGTCATCCAAATACGTCCAGCCGTTTTTGCGTGATTGAGTAACATGCAAACAAACAAACTCTCTTTCGCATTTACAATATTAGTTATAGGATTAGCCAAACAGAATTTATTTTGAAACGATGAACTAAAATGTTTGCTAATAAAACACTACAAGAAAATCGAATAAAAAGTCCGTGTCCGGATACTTATCTCATGAAGATGTGACATTTAAAGTGACACTTGCCAGATTTCGTATTAGTCTTAAGTCTTTGTTTTTAATATAATAGAAATGAAATTTCCGTTAACGAGTGAAAATATACGGGAAGACATTCTAGACGGAGCTGGAGCAGGAGATAGGGACTGATGTCATTAAGAACTTGTACATAACTTCGCTACTATAAGCTAGCTAATGAACACCATGAGTCGACTGACAAACTCAACTCAAACTTAACAATTACAGGCACTTTTGAATTGTCAAGGGTCCGGTCAGTCAGAAAGATGAAGCTAGTTGCCCATTCTAAAGCGTAGTAGGTTCCTATGGAGAAGAATGGGCAAGAAACTCCACGGACACTCTTTTGACACTAATCATAGATGTAGAAATTAGATGAGAATTTAGAGAATAGAATAAAAATATACTTCTTACCTGCTGTTGCCCGCGACTTCGCTTGCAATCCAAGATGAAAACTAGCCTATGTCCTTTTCCAGGTTATGGTCTACCCATGTGCCAAATTTCATCCAAATCCGTTTAGCTGTTTTAGCGTGAAAGCGTAATAAACAAATTCACTTTCGCATTTGTAACATTATACTAGCTGATGCCCGCGGCTTCGCCCGCGTGGATGTCGGTTATTATATACTAAAACCTTCCTAGAGAACCACTCTATTCATTGGGGAAAATAGCATGGAAACCGGTGCAGTAGTTTTAGAGTTTATCGCGAACAGGACGACATACAGACGCGGCGTAGGACTTTGTTTTATAATATGTAAGGATAAGTAAGAATTACCTACTTTTAATGTCATGCCTATAAAAATATACTTACGGGTTTTTAAAAACTCATGACAATTGTAACGTGCACGTCCAAAAGTTCAAACCGTATAACCCATCCGATGAATCTCGATTTAGATATCCACCAACCGTAACACGTAACGTAAACGCAGTGGTGTCGCTAACAAAGCAATGTCCATCCATGTGTCAGTCACGCAGTTGCCAACATGGCGTATTTTTAGACCATTTCAATTAGCTTTTAGTATCCTAGTGTAGAATTACTTGAATGACATGGAAGCGTGAAATTGGGTTTAGCCGGGAAAACTTTGATGAGGATGTTGAAACTTGTGTCGAAAGTGATGTTTGATTTAATTATAAAGTCAATTAAAACAGTTTGACATAAATCTTTGTCATGATAGCAGATGTCTGCTTGTCAACACTGACTCAGTGAATTTATGTGATTGCAATTGCTTTGGCAGTGTCTGAGGAGTTTGAGATTATTAGATTAAATTTTTAGTAAGTTGATGTTTTGTCACGGCGTTTGAAATAACACGGAGCCATCTTGTCCCTACAAAATCTCATAACTTTTAAACAAGCGCCTCTTTAAATATTAAGATTACGGGGCTTTTAACGCCCTCAAGTGAGCTCTTTTGGGGGTCTTTTAAACTGATTTGGGCTATTTTATACCTACTTACATAAATTATTTTGCACCTAGTAAGTTTCAGTATATTTCCAAGACGTTTACGTCAATACGTCTTGTTTGTGAAAACTTTCTGAGAAAGTTCTGGAGTTTGAAGTATTTCGTCATTCTTTCCTTTTTTCTTGGCTTCTGTGCCTTTTGGTAGTCTTATAGTTGTTTATGTTTAGTTTACTAATAAAATTATTATTCATACGAAACATCGTCAAAAATAAAACACTCGGGCTCTAGTGGATACGCAACCAAATGAAGTAGTATAAAATGTGAAACAATAGTATAAATAGATAGAGCTTTTCCCATAGTATAACATCGCTTGACATCTCCATACGATATAAAAACGCGCGTAAACCCACACCTTCCATATTAGACTAGCTTCCAAAGAAAATATCCCATCTCACGCCATTGTACACACCGCCTCAGGCAATGCTCACAGTTATAAAGACTAGTACAGACTGTCAAAGAAGCTACTCCATATATACAGCTTAGAGGCTTCAAAAGGCCCCGACCCTCCTCCGAACGGCTAATGGCCTTCCAACTTTCATAATAAGAGTTTATGTTACAACCTACCCTCTTTAATGACTTAAAATAACAACAAATTTCGATGGCGAAGCAATTTGGAAGTAATTTAGATGACGATAAAGCAACGCTTCGTGTTTTAGGCTTCTCTTTTGATTCTTTGATGGGCTTCAACAATTAACCTTTCTTGTTAATGCTTATCCGCTATTTTGAACTGATGTTACGAACAATAGTATCTGATTCGGACGACTTGGCTGATTTCCATCGCCTTTTCGGCTTCGGTATTTTTGGGTAGGGATCTAAGTCTGCATTCATACAAAGGTGTCGTTTAGTTTATGTAAAAGTGAGCACCAAAATGAAACTTGAAAATAACTTTAACTTCGTTTATTTAAAACATTAATAAAAAATACACTTCTTAGTTCTTACTCCATCTTGCTCGTCCTAATCTCTGTTAAATCCTTTCAAACTTCGAAGTTAATCCTACTTTACTTTTTTTTTTAATACAGATCATGCAGATAACAGCCAGCTGCATTTAGACAAGGTTTTTTTTTTTTTTGACTTTGGGAAATCATCAAATGTCTCGCCCTCCCGCTCTGGGCGGAGCGGGAGGAGTGTCAGACTTTTACTGATTAAAACCCACCCGTGTTCCTTCAGTTGCCTGTTGCCAAGGGTCCCGGTACCCCTTTCGGACTTTCCCGCAACCTTGGCAGGCATCGGTCCTAGCGGACCCCGTCAATTGTGCTGACATCTTTTTGAGGCGCGCGTGGAACAAAACGCGCCGTCGACCCGGGCCTGGTTCTTATCGGACGGCGAGCTACCCATTGCTCGCCATCCGCAGGCCCGCGCCTACAGTGGCCGGGAATCTGCCTGGGTTTCCCGGCGCCCAGGGCGTCTCCTGCGGCTAGGGGCGTGAGAGCGTAAATTTTGCGTCTCCCTCATGCGTTCCGCCTCCTCCTTCACAAGCATTACTGCTTCGCAGAAGGAAGTGACGGCTTCCCATGCCCTCTCGCTCCGTACCATGGCAGACAAGGCTACTTTATTAAAACTTCCACCCTTTTATCATCTTCTTAGATGCTAAGATTTCACTGCGAACAATGCAGATTTTCACTCCATATGGACAATAATTTTTTACCCTTTGAAGTAAAAAGCATGCACGATTCGATAAAAAGATAGGTAGGTACTCTCAAATGAATAATTATGAATGTCATAATACTAGTCATTTGATATAATTTTTGTCTTACATTATGCTGTAGCAGCAACGTTTTTTACAAAACATCTCCACTGAAATAGGTATAATTTAGGTAAATATTCTCCTTACTTAAACGAGGGTCCAAAAGGTCAGATTATTAATTTTATCAATTTACAGTACTACACAAACACTAAATTCTAAATGAAATGACTAGATACTGTACGGTCTGATTACAGGCTGACCCGACGAATTATAATCATTTTGCCCTACACCAATTAAAGTTTTGTGTTACAGCAATATTTTCAAGCGAAAATTGCTGAGATAAACGCCAAATTTTCAAGAACTTTAATTGATTAATGTGAAATTTTAAATGTTAAGCTATGTACATGTGTGTTTTTTTTCTCAAATATCGTAGAATTATGCTGAGATAGGAGCCTTTTTGGCCTCGCACGGGTTTCTCTGTTACACATTGTTTTATTTTATTACTTGTTTTATTAATTTTGTAAGTTTTAATGTTTTTTTTTATTGTTATATTTCCTGTGCGTGTCTCAAATAAAATATTTTTCTTTCTTTCTTTTTTTCTTACACGTTATGGCATATCTCCTCCTTCGAGGTGCTTGAATGTCAAAAGTGATGATTATTGTAGAGATAAACAAGCCTTATTATTTATAGAATTTTGGTATCGCAGGCGGGAAAAACCAATAACCTGAAATATAGTGTAACTATTGTTAATCCCGCCTTTTTTTTTTTTTTTGAGGGTGGGAAATCATCCAATGACTTCTCCCGCTCTGGGCGGAGCGGAAGGGCGTGTCAGACTTTTACTGACTAAAACCCACCCGTGTTCCTTCATTTGCCTGTTGCCAAGGTCCCGGTATCCCTTTCGGACTTTCCCGCAACCCTGGCAGGCATCGGTCCTGTTGGACCCCGTCATTTTTGCTGACATCTCTTTGAGGCGCGCGTGGAACACGACGCGCCATCGACCCGGGCCTGGTCCTTATCGGACGGCGAGCTGCCCGTTGCTCGCCGCCCGCAAGCCCGCGCCTATTATTATTATTATTTATTTTATTTCGGACCTTATAGTCCATTTGGTTAGTATACACACGACTTAGAACCTAGTGTTAGTACTTACATCTACCAGAAAAACAATACAAACTTTGAATTATTACGCCTTAGCGGCATGTAGGCGTATCCAATGTCCCAGTATGGGACTGTCCCACCTATCAGCTATCGTTTTCAGGATGCTGTTGGGGCTGGCGCGTACCCTGCGCATAATGGAAGCGCAGCGCTTGCGCATGATGGCGTGAAAGCCATCTATCCTCGCCTCTGCGAACATGCCAGAAGCACTGCAGCAGCGCGGCAACCCCATCAACACCCTGAAAACATTATTGTATTGAACGCGCAGGGCGCTGTATGCCCTCTGTGTGTAGCTGACCCACAGACTGCATGTATAGAACGACTGGCAGTACGCTGTAAATAGCGTAGCCTTTACTTCAGTCGTGCATTTTGCAAATCTGCGAGCCAACATATTGCAGCGGACAGCCAACGCCCTGCGCTCACGCTCAATATCCAGACTGTCTTTCAGGTCGTCAGAAACCCAGTGGCCCAGATACTTGAAAGAAGTGACTTGTTTCAAGGAACTTCCGCAAAGTTTCAACTGCGGCTCAATCGGGTAACTTTTAGAGCCTGCCTTGAAAACTAGTACCTCACTTTTCTTAACATTGTGTCTGAGCCCATGAGCCTCCGCGTACCTTTCACATATCGTAAGCAAGCTTATCATTGCGTTAATCGAAGGGCTCAGCAACACCATATCATCAGCATAACTAATATTGTTGACGCATACTCCGTCCACATAACAACCCTGATAGGTGTTGCTGAGCTCGACGATCAACCGGTTTATGTACAGACTGAAAAGGCGAGGGGAGGTCAGACCATCCTGCCTTACCCCGCACCCCAGCCTATACACACCCGATAACGAGCCTGCCCACCTTACACAATTTGTCTGATTGCTATACCAAAATCGTAGAATTGATATAACTTCTCTATCCACTGAAGTATCATTCAATAGTTTCTGCCACAGCAATTCGTAAGACACCAGATCGAATGCTTTGGAAAGGTCCAGGAAACACGCACTAACAGGCGTTTTCCTAGACGTATAATACGTATAAGACGTATAATACCTATGGTGGCCGGGAATCCGCCTGGGATTCCCGACGCCCAGGGCGTCTCCAACGGCGGCGGTTAGGGGCGTGAGGGCGCAAACTTTGCCTTTCCCTCACGCGTTCCGCCTCCTCCTTCGCGAGCATTACTGCTTCGCAGAAGGAGGTGACGGCTTCCCATGCCCTCTCGCTCCGTACCATGGCCTGAACCAGGGCCGGACGCGAGAGGTCACCGCCGCCAATCGCCTCCGCGAGGACACGGCGGTGCTCCGCCCAAGCAGGGCACACCTCAACCGTATGCTCCACCGTGTCCTCCGGGCGATCCACACAGTGGTGACACCCGGGCGTTTCCTCCCGCCTAATCCTACACAGGTACCTCCCGAAGCTGCCATGTCCGGTGAGGACCTGTGTCAGGCGGAAGGTGAGGACGCCGTGGCGCCTCTCTATCCACTCCTCAAAGAGGGGACTTATCGCCGCTATTGTGGCGTGCCCAGCACTGGGTTGCGACAATCGCACTCTCCATGCCGCCATGTTGTTTGTTTGTCCCGCCTGCAATAACAAAATTCTAATTTCGGAAGTCGGTGGCAAAAACGAAAATTGAAAAGCAAAGACACCGACTTCCGAAATTTAAGTTATTTTTTACTTTTTAAGTGTTTTTTTTGGTATTCAGCTGCATCCGGTTAGACTGGAAGCCGACCCCAACATAGTTGGGAAAAGGCTAAGCCAGATTGATTGAAGTGTTTTTTTTTGGAAGTCGGTTGTTTTTTTTTGTAAAAAGTATTATAACAATGTTTTTTTCTATCCATTACATAGCGTGAGACCCCTCTGAGCCTCCGAAAGCACGTGAAGCCGTTTGTCCCTGCTTTCAATCACGGTAGTTGATTGTCATGTACCGAAATAAAAAATGGCGATATAAAACTACTAACAACCAATAGCGAAAACACCATAAAATTATATTTTATGCATAAAAGTTTCCCAATTCTCGCGTAATATTATGTAAATGAGGACTCAAACACATATGGGTTTTACAATCAGACCCATTTAAGGACGTTTTCATGGAAATAAAGGACAAAGTTTCGTTGACATTTAAACTTTTAATATTAATTTCCTTGTTTCGACATCTACTTACTATTTCTCAGAAACTCTGCTTATGCTTTCTTTCTTTCTTTTCTTTGAATAATTTTTTTTTCTTTCTTTACTTCGTCTCTTGAAAAATTGTTAAGCTTTTACAGCTTAAAATTTTTCCCCAACGTCACGCCTGTACGCCCCGAAGGGTTAGGCAGAGGTGGACCTATGTAACAACCACATTTCACCAGTTATGATAAGTCCCATGTAATAGGGGTGAGCATATTGCCATTAACTAGGCACAAATCCAGACTCCGGACTGCTACTGAGAAATTCCAGATGGAAAATCCAATCACACTTTGCCCGACCCGGGAATTTAACCCAGGAATCCATGCTTAGTAGTAGCGTTTGCGACCACTAGTCCAAACGAGCCAATGTTTAAAGTCCCATATAATAAGGGACTAGCTTTTTCCCATTGATAAACAAAATAAACAGTTAGACAAAAGGTTCAAGGATTATGGAACATCTGTTTGGTTAATCCAGGACGTCCGTTCATGAAGATATATTGGGACTAAGAACCCCACCTGTCGTGCGAATAGTCAGCTCTGGTCCTAAATCCCATTATTATGTTTTGATTATGTCTAGGTCTGACAAAGTGTTTTTGGCTTTATACCTACATTACGATCTAGAAACATTTCGAATAGAAATGCCCCCCCTATTTCATGGAAGTTAAAAATAACAGGTGAAATTTGGGCGTACACACCTCTGTTTACCCCTTTAGGAAATACAGCGGTGATATTATACAGTATGGCTAATTTATAGAGGCCAAAAAACAAATTTGGAGCACTATACATGGGCCACCCTATAAAAGTTCATGTTAAATAACAAAAAAAAAACGAGTGGGTTTGGGAGACCCCCGTCAGGAACGAAGTTCCTTCTTACGTAGGATTTAAAACAAAAACAAAATTTTCGCAGCCGCCATCTTGGATTTACATTTTGACTTAACGATTGGCTTTAGTACCCTCGAATCGCAGAAGTCATCTAGGATTTACATTTTGACCTCACTATCGTCTTTAGCACTTTCGAAAACCCTAAAAACGATACCTACCCATGAGAATTTTGTTTTTTTTATTCAAAGCCCCATCTCATTTTAACCTCATTATCGGCTTTAGTTTCCTCAAAAACTTTAACCTTGATGAAACAAAAAATCAGGGCTGCCATATTACATTTTGACCTCACTATCGGCTTTAGCACCCTCGAAAACGATGAAAACGATAAAAATGATGAATAATTAAAAAAAATCAGAGCCGCCATCTTGGATTTACTTTTTGACCTAATTCATATTTCTCTCTCTCCGACATGCAGTGTACTCAGGCCGATGTGTACAATTTTATCCCACGTCACTATAATCACTTTCCTCTTTTCTTTTGTTTTTTCTTTCGTTTTTTCTGTCGGCGTCATCTCTCTCTCTCTTTTTCTTTGAATTAGAAGAAGACAGTCACAAGTATGAACGCTTTTAGAGTTACATTTTCAGAAAGTAAACAAGCCGCGTAAAAGAACTTCGTTCAAAAATAAATAAAACATCTACTTAAAATTCTTAACAAAAAACCGATCACAGAAGTTTCCACTCGGCTGAAACTTGAACTATTACAGAAGAGGTTTTTTTGTATTCGTTCAGCCGGCTGAAATTCCATGGACGTAACGGCATAGCATGGAAAACTTGTGTAAAAGACTGTCTGTCCCACTGTAAACTTTGAAACAATAGGAAGCAAAAACCATGGTACGTGTTCTGTAGACCCGCTTTGTAATCTCTATCTTCTATAACTTAACTATACACTAGCTTCCACCAGCAGCTTCGCCTGCGTAATCTATACACATTTCTAAATTAAAGTCGCTTTTCGTGTTTGTCTGTATGCCCGCGTTGTTCTTCTAAACCACGCGACAGATTTTTGATGAGGTTTTCAACATCGTTTAGATAATTTATTCCGGAAGGTTTCTGTGTTATTATTAAAGTTACATGTAATTAAGAAATCGCCATGTTTTTCAAGTCCAAAAAACCGTGCGAAGCAGAAGCGGGTTGCTAGTATCTTTATAAATTATAGCCTATGTTACTCGGTAATAACTTACCATTCTACTGGTGAAAGCTTTTTTAATATCGTTCCAGTAGTTTTTGAGTTTTATTGATTCCAAAAAAAACTACAAATCTTTTCTCTATATAATAGTAGCTGATGCCCGTGACTTCGCCCGCGTGGATGTCGGTTATTATATACTAAAACCTTACTCGAGAACCACTCTATCCATTGCTGAAAACAGCATGAAAATCTGTGCAGGAGTTTTGAGTTTTTTTCGCGTACAGGACGACAGACAGACGCGGCTGAGGACTTTGTTTTATAATATGTAAGGATTTGTGTAGATAATTATAAAATAAAGTCGCTTTTCATGTCTGTCTGTGTGACTGCGTTGTTCTTCTAAACTACGCATCAGATTTTGATGCATATACATCATCATTTAGACCATTTATTCCGGAACGTTTATGTGTATAATATATTAATATTTTACTTCACGGCGATCTGAAATATAATTAAGTTTAACACAGTAGTATTTCTTACACACACGTGGTAACATCGCGATTTTTAGAGATAAAGATATTAAAAATATATTTTTAAATAGAATTGTTTCACCTCATCGTTGGCAACACAGGAATGTCACTTTTCTTTTCGCGCGCTCTGTGACATCGCATCGAAATAGGCTCTCGCTAATCAAATTATTATTTTAAATAAGTTTTTCGGTATTATTTACTAAAATAATAAAATGTTAACTTTGTTAAGTGATGGCAAGTGTATTAAGTGCATCGTTAGTGGAAACCTGAGATTGCCGCGGCGTTCACCAAAGACATCAAGGGGAGCAGCTACAAACATCAGAGGCACCCTTAGTTCTGACTCCTGGCCAACATTGGATGAACCATTAACCTGAGGACTCCCAGAACATTAATGTGACGAGAATGCCTGGCTTTAACTGACCACTTTGTACGTGATACAAGCATTATGATGGACAACAATGCACATTGCAGTGCGTGATGCAAACTTTTTGCATTATCTCTCCAGTGGACACGAGATGTCCTTAGTAACATTACCTCCATGTTACTTAGCTGGATGAAAGCTACCAGAGAGGCACGTGATGCCCTTAGCGATGTTACTGTACATAGCTAGCTGGTATGCGCTTGTCAACTACCCCTCCAGTGAGTACATACTCTCCGAAACGTTATTTCCACGTTACTAGCTGGAAGAACTACCAAGGTGGCACGTGATGCCCTTAGCAATGTCTCTCCACATAGCTAAACCTGGTATGTTATGTACTCGTCATAACAGGTAAGCCACATTTTTATGACCTAGGTTAAGAAATTGTGAAAAGGTCCAATATGCTTTTAATTTATGAGTATGAAAGCTGCGAGACAGCCTGACTTATTCCTGCACATTGTCTGTGGGTTATTAATTTGCAAAGCATTATACTCTGAGTGCGAGATTCTACCGCACCTGGATTGTTATCAGTAAGTACGCGATACTTTAACAACATTGATCCAATGTTGTTAGCTGATAAGCACATATTTGGCATGGAATGGATTAAGAAATTGTTAAAAAGGTGGTCCAATATGCTTTAATTTACAAGTATGGAGCTGCAAGACAGCCTTAATTTGTCCTGCACATTGTCTGTAGGTTATTAAATTGCAAAACATTTTACCCAGTAAGTGTGGGATTCTACCGCACCTGGATTGTTATCAGTAAGTACGTGATACTTTAACAACATTGATCCAATGTTGTTAGCTGATAAGTACATATTTGGCATGGAATGGATTAAGAAATTGTTAAAAGGTGGTCCAATACGCTTTTAATTTACAAGTATGAAGACTGCGAGACAGCCTTACTTCGACTTGCACATTGTCTGTAGGTTATTCAATTGCAAAACATTTTACTCAGTAAGTGTGGGATTCTACCGCACCTGGACTATTATCAGTGACTAGGGGGTACCCTATGCATCATGGCCTGTTAATGCTTAACACGAGATGAATTCAAACTCAAACTCAAAGCATTTATTTCAAACTGTCAGTCAGAAATAAACCAATTACAGACACTTTTGAATCGTCAAGGGATCGGTCAGTCAGAAAGATGAAGCTAGTTGCCCATTCCAAAGCATAGTAAGTTCCCATGGAGAGGAACGGGCAAGAAGCTCCACAGACACTCTTTTAAATCAGAATATTGTTACAATGATCATAGCATGTTATCTCAATACTAGGTGATCTAGTTTTCGAATCAAGGATGCTCATAGTGTGTTATCTCAAAAAGAGATGATCTAGCATTTTCATCAAGGATGTTAACACAATGGTTGCTGCTCATAGCAAGATATCTCAATACTAGGTTAGTTATCTAACTTTCACATCGAGGATGACATTATGGAAACACACTTCATCTTGACTGATTACCTCTCATCAGCTAATGCTACACATGCCTGCTACTAAATGAATGAATGTTATTACATTTCTGTTTATAGCTATGTTGCTGAGTTGTCAGTTTTAACAAACAAATATATCTAAAAGAAATCACTGTGTACAAAATACTTAGTGACTTATCTAAGCACTAGGTGGTTTAATTATCCTAACAAATTGATAAATGATATCAATTTTGTAAACCAAACACTAAAGCAAAATTTTATAATTTTACACTCACACATTCAAATACTTGGTTAACATGATTCTACAATACTGGCTGATGACAAATGCTGAGATATCTATGGAAACTCTTGATTTCAGATATAACTGAAATGGACCAAACACAAAGTATTAGTCCATGCTGCCCTATTTATTCATAACAAGATGGAAAACATACTCCATTCTACATTCCATAAATTACCTGCACTGGTTACTTTCACCATAGGTAAAACAAAGACTGACCCTATGCTTATGAAGAACATAGACAAATACAAACTGTTGAAAGACTTGACTGATGCAACAATGTTCACTTTCACTAAATTAAAACCAAACAAAAGTAATATCATACCTAATTGACATGAATGTTAGAATGTTAAATTATTCTACTTGCTAAACAAACTCAAGTATACAATTCTATAGCTACAAACAATAACAATTAATCAATAAACATTAAAACCACAAGACCCTATGTTAATAGAGAACCTTACCAGCTCTATTGAGCAAATGCAAAATTAACACAACAAGAGTGATATGTTACAGTTAATAACAAATTAAAACATTTCACAACTAAGTCAATAACAGGAATCAGCCAATATTGAAAACAAAAACGAATATTGGTGGAGAACCTCAACAACAACCCGGAGTATATCTACACTCCAAAGTAACAACTCAACAAAACTGATACTAAAATGCACCAATCAAATGCTGACAAAACAACTATACTCCACTGATCTTGTTATTGGTTGTGGATACAAAGATACAGTAAACGATTTGATACCTATCAAATTCAGTATTTTAACTATTCAATACCATTATAGCTAGTATATACAGAGATGAATTAAAATGCATTACAGATCTACAAAGAATTTATCAGAAATACATATTTCAGACTCAAACAAAATAGAAAATTCAACATCATTCTGGACCTATAACTGATTATAAATGATTTCTCTAAGTAGGTTTGTACAAACTGATAGATTGACTGAAAATGATAAAGAAAGTTCCCAGTAATAACTCTAATAGATAGGCTGTAATATGATTCCATCTTACAGGTACTGCAAGATTCTTCCCATTATCAGATAACCAATAAAGAGTTAATCATATAGTTACATTGTCTGAAAAATTCCACATTAGAACTTTTATACTTTAACTGTACCATATAGCTCTGCTATATTTAAGTACCAAATTACTTCCCAGTAGTGACCTATCTACCCTGATTATTTATTTGTCAATATATCAAGACTGCTGTAAAACATTTACCTTTAAATACCACTATAAACATATCAATAAGTGTAAAGTCAGTTTTATACAAAAACATGTGCCTTGAAATACTTACTTACATTATAACAACGGTTATTAGTGATCTTAGTCGCATTACATAACATCAGGCCTGTAAGATGATCTTATTCACAGTTTATAAAATTGAAATGTCTAATTAAACATTCAACCATTCCAACTGTTAATCTAAATAATTAGTGGTAGATTCCAATGATAATTACAACATTAAAGTGAAATTGTCGGAAAAAAGGGGGGGGGGGACAGTATGATGTGAGGACAAGGTATCAATGGCCTGTGGTTAGAACATGAACAAGGTCAGGTACCACAATAATCGGTGTAGCCAACATGAATGAATTAACTTCAAATTATTTTAAACTAGAACCATCGACTCACCAAGTGCACACCTTAGTTAATTAATATACAACTCCCCCACTTAAATATAATATAACTCATTCCACTATTTAGTTTTGGATAATATAAGTTCAGGGGAAAAGATTCATACCCATAAATGCTCTCAAAATGAATCTAGTTTTTTTGACTAGTTCTTAGCTTGTCAATTATACATGAAATAGACACTTTCACCATATGTAAATTAGAAAGGAAAATACCTGATTTTGGATATGCAAAGAAAAAGAAAAAAGAAAAAAAAATATTGCTACCTGACTAACTAATGGGTTAATGTAAACTAAATTTAATTATTCAGTTTACTAATGGTAACATTTTTTATTGCCCAACTGGGCAGTGATAAACTAATAGATTCCGTGATAGCTACTTCTGCACAACTATGAGGCCTGTGCTCATTATTATCAAAGATACCATATTTTAACAATAACAATAGCAAATTATAGGAATCGGCCATAAATACACAACATAATTATAGAGCTTAGGAGCTGTAAACTCATGCATTAAGCTTCACACCGCATCTCAAATAAGTGAATGTTTACGTTCACAGAGATATAGACTACGACTGCTATTTCCAGTCCTAGAAACTTTCAAAAGCATTCAATCTAACAAATATCTTCCTGATCTGATTTTAAGTACAAAATTAAATAAGCTAAGTGCATGCAAATCGTAGACATTACAACAAAAGTTACATTAAATTAATAAAATTGATCTTAACTTATATTTTTAATTTGATACAATAATATTGATTCAGATTATTTGAATAGTATTATTTGTAATGCCAAAATATTAATTATTATGTCAGAAATCATAGAATATTAATTAAAATGTCAAAAAGTATGACTTAAAAATTCATTAACAGAGTAGAAACATGTCTAAGAGCCAAGTAAACATTTTACATTTGAATTTATTAATTGGTAACATTCTCAAGCCAGGTGGTAATTTATTATACATTTTTACTGTCATACAACTGGCATTTTTACTGTATAGTTGCAATCTCTGAGGAGGTACTAGCAATTCCCCGGCATTATTTTCTTCCGTCTTTGGGAGACTTGCTCATTTAATAGGAATAAATGTGAGTATTTTTTAACAAATAAACAAGCCAAAAAAAAAAAAAAAAAAAAAAAAAAAAAAAAAAAAAAAAATTAAGGCACGGGAGTGGAAGAATTTTTAATTCTTTAAATAATGGCCTGCAATGCAATGCAATGGTATAAGTATTCTGCTCCGTTGCCTGTCCTTTCGACTCTAATGTCGACTCTGTGGACCAATGAATCAAATACTGAGACTGTTTTAAAGTTTTATAACTAGGTAAGTACCAATAAGTGAGAAGGACATTAATTCTTCCTCTCACAGTACAACCCATACAGCAGCCCAACAAAGAGATGACATCAATTGATTCAGGTACAATGTGGGGTTACTGGTTGTCAATCATGTTTATTTTTGTTGATACACAATAGTTTATTATCCCTTAACAAGCAATGCTAATGAAGGAGAATAGTAGAGCACCTAATTATAAACCAGAACATTTATAACCAGATAATTTATTATATAACTGAATTATTGCAGTTAGCTCTAAACATCTACTGTGTTAAACTTAATTATATTTCAGATCGCCGTGAAGTAAAATTGGGAATCAAACGAGCTTACCTGTTAAGCGAAGTCTTGATTCTAATTTTACGAACGGCGATCTGAAATATAATTACCCGCCCGCCACTGGCTTACAGCCCCAAAGCTGCAATAATTAGCCTACTTAACTCACCTATACTTTCAGGAAAATCTAGTGAATTTAAGTATGTGGAACCACTCTGTACAGAAAACAGAGATTGTTCCATACCTTAAGGATCTCTAAAATAAGTGACATTCCTGTGTTGCCAACGATGAGGTGAAACAATTCTATTTAAAAATATATTTTTAATATCTTTATCTCTAAAAATCGCGATGTTACCACGTGTGTGTAAGAAATACTACTGTGTTAAACTTAATTATATTTCAGATCGCCGTTCGTAAAATTAGAATCAAGACTTCGCTTAACAGGTAAGCTCGTTTGATTCCCAATTAAACGTACTTAAAATAAAGAAATCTCGATATTTTATGTTTGGTTGTGGACGCCAAGCTAGATAGACCGTCGAGCTTAATAAGAAGGTGGCTGGGACAGACTGGATGCAGAAGGTGGAGGATAGGGTCTCGTGCCTATGTCCAGCAGTGGACTGTGATAGGCTGAGTTGATTAAAGTTTTATTAAGTAAAAACTATGCGGAGCACGTCACACTTGCCTTGAACTAAAATGAATCTATGAAAATGAGTCAGACATAAAATTGTATGTTGTATTTTTAATTTTTCATACTTCTGTTCAAAGTTTTACTTGGAGTGCATATTAATTGTTGGGTTTTGTTCAAGAGTTTTGTGTGTGGAAGTAAAGCAGTATAGTGAGCAGGTATTAATGTCGTCGTTGATTTTTGTGTTTGATCAGATAAATTCAAGTCCACGCCGTTTCTTAAATATCATGAATATAAAGGCTTGATTAATCTGTCCAACAATCAGCTGGTAACATTTAAAATTTATAAGTGAAAGCACATAGATCAGCTATCTAATTGCGTAACTTATTTTAGTAACCGATCAAGACTACTTGGTATCATTTTGACACTTCAACAACATTCATTGCGTTATTTAAGTTGTTGAGCAACATTTTTTTTCAATCTTATGGAGCAATGTTTCAAACCGATTCCAATTTTGATTGGTCGTGTATTACGCAACTAGGGTGCTTTTATTAAACCAGTTAACTTGCCGCATACATTACCCCAGAAAATTCCCCCTAAAAAATTTTGTCCGAAGTTTCACAAGCCAATCCTCTCACCCTCTTACCCTAATCTGGGGAAACCTTAAAAATGATTCGGTATACTCCATTAACCAACAAACCTATAAAAAAACATAGTTTCACTCACGTGAACATGGGGGAACTTCCAAGTTTTGTAACACTTAGGGAACAGTCAAGGAAATTTTCATAACATTTCACGTTTCGCTTTCAATCAAATGAAATATGTTTCCAAAGAAACGGTTGCAAGGTTTTAACTTTAAACAATGTACCTATTTCTGTCCAAGGGTGGCCGACAAATCATTTAACTGATTTGTTTTGCCTGGCTTCTTGTTGGGGTTATTTATAAAGAGGTACACGTCGCTCACGTTTTTTTCTGATCAGCATTGCTATTCTGTAACCATCTTACCGTGAAAATGTTGGTGAAGTGAAATTGGATTGATCTGTCACTGCCTTAGCATCAGTAGGTATCGATGACAATGACAGCTCACTCCACGCTCACTTCACCTAAGTTTTCACGGTGAAATGGTTATCAGAATAGCAATGCTGATATAATGTGCTCAGGAGTCTGTCTGTAGGAGCTGAGAATGGCTAACGTGTGTTTTAGCCAGTAAGAGAAAACACACATATGAGGAAGCATGTCAAACGATCAACGTCATTCATGTAAAAAAAAAGCACGGTCTCTAAATAAAAATATTATGTAAGCACTTTAATACCTACATACCTCTTCATCTAAACCACAGGATAAGTAAGTAGCAGTATTGCATCTTGGCAGTAACCTTGAAATAATTACCAACGCCCGCTCGGTAGATAAACCTTCCGCGTCCATGCGCAACTGCCGCGTACTGATTTACTATACTGAGATTTCGGAGTGCGTCGTTTCAGCCGGTTTTTATGAAGATAGAATACTGTACTTATTTATACTGTGTATATACTCATAAATTACATCAACGTCATCACTCAATCATAAAAATTAAGTCACATGTTCCAAGGAATTTTACAGCCCGAACAGATTTCCCCGGTACTTAGAAACAAATCGCCTGTACCTACCCTCTACACATGATTTCCTTATACAAACTTTATTTGCCAAGTTCAAGTTTATCGTCGATAAGACTTGGTCGGCGTCTAAAACTTAGACGGCTTTACTTTTATGGGTTCTTACTTAGATAAGGTAAAATTTTTGTTTCGTAAGTTGGGAAGTAAGCTCTTGAAAGTGGATGGGAGTTGATCACGTTTATGGTGTTGCTACCCGTATTATACCTGCTTTCGGATTACATAATAACAATTAATAAGATTTAAAAAAACCTATAACTCTAGGGACCATGAGACCATGTCAAATAATCGACTGGCATATAAATATTTATTACATAAGTATATATAATATCTATATTATATTTTTCGTACATTACAATTCCACTGCGTCACGATTATATATGTAAAATACCCATATGTGAAATATAAAAAAACATACTATTTTTGGCATAAAAATGACAACGTCGCATTTTCTTAGGTTTTAATATGAATGATTGGTTTTAATGACTCGTACTTATCAATGTAACTTAGATACACACATCGAGAGTCTAGTGTTGCATAATTAGCCTATAATGTTCCCACTGCTGGGACACAGGCCTTCTCTCTGTGAGAGAGAGTGGGCCGTAATCCACCACGCCGGGCCGGGCCCATCGCGGGTTGGTCAAACTTCGAATGTTTGGTTCTAGGACATGCCGGTTTCCGCACGATGTCTTCCTTCAGCGTTTTGAGAGCAGTTGTGATGAAATAATTTAGCTCGTGGCTAAGTAATAACAGCCGCACGGATCGATCCATCAGGTTAAGCTACGCTTGCCGGGGCTGGTCGGTGGATGGGTGACCATCTTTACATACCGAGACTCCTCCGTGCCTCGGAAAGCACGTTAAGATGTTGGTCCTGGCTGTCATTCTTGGATCTTTGATAGTCGTTACGGGTCGTCAGAAGCCCGAAAGTCTGACAACCAGTCTTACCAAGGGGTATCGTATTACCCAGTTACTGGGTTGTAGAGGTCAGATAGGCGGTCGCTCTATGTAAAATGCTGCATTCGGGTAGACTGGAAGCCGACCCAACATAGTTGGGAAAACGCTAGGCAGATTTTTTGTGATGAAATAATTTACACAAAGTAAAGCGGCTGTCTGGGTTCGAACCCGCGACCTACCTCTCGGTACAGTGTTCTGTCCTCGAAACTATGTATTTTTGGAAAATTTGTTCTAGGACTTTTTGTATTATTTTTACTCAAAGCATGTAACCTTATTGTTATCAAAAGGAACACGTTATAAAATGTCTATTATCTTTAATGATCCATCCTCAAACAAAGGACTGAATTTTCCTTTGATAAAAAATTGTTCTTCGAAACAAATACACGTGTATCGGTTTTCCTGGAAAGGAACAATTCTCTTGAACCTTATAAGGACGTAAGCGAAATATGTTGGACTAACTCATTGAATTTTATGATCGAAGTTTGCTATTACCCACTGCTTCTCGATTGCTCGTGAATATCGTCAAAATAAGCATTTATATTCTTCTATCAATCTGCCTAGCCTTTTCCCAACTATGTTCGGGTCGGCTTCCAGTCTAACCGGATGCAGCTGAATACCAGTATTTTATATGGAGTGACTGCCTATCTGACCTCCACAACCCAGTAACTGGGTAATACGATACCCCTTGGTAAGACTGGTTGTCAGACTTTCGGGCTTCTGACGACCTTTAACGACTGTCAAAGATCCATGAATGACAGCCGGGACCAATAGCTTAAAGTGCTTTCCGACGCACGGAGAAGTTTCGGTATGTAAAGATGGTCACCATCCACGGACCAACCCCGGCAAGCGTAGCTTAACCTGATGGATCAACCCGGTGTGGCTGTTATTACTTAGCCACGAGCTCCTCCTTATTTATATTCTTCTATACAGGATGAAATTTCATGGGCATCCTCTCTCACATTTATATCCGCATAGCAAGTCAAAATAGAACTGCTGAGTTTTTTTCACGTTTTCAGGTTTGGTCCGTTAGTGAAAGTTGTTCATAATGATGAGTACAATGACCCCTTAAGAGGATGCCCATGAATAAAATTTCACGTTGTATTTGACGATAGGTATAGTAAGGAAATTACATCCTGGGATGACGTAATAATTTTCATTGTCAAAACTATCTAATATTAAATTATTTCGATTGAAGCCTACCTGGAAAAGTAGCTTAATAAGCCCTGATCTTTACTATTATTGGCTACTCAACTCTTGGTAATTTATTTTCATATTAAACCTCGCAGGCGGAGTCTCCTAGGACCACATCCCAACTATCCTTACATATTATAAAAACAAAGTCCTCCGCCGCGTCCGTCTGTCGTCCTGTTCGCGATAAACACAAAAACTACTGCACCGATTTTCATGCTGTTTTCATCAATGGATAGGGTGGTTCTCGAGTAAGGATTAAGTATATAATAACCGACATCCACGCGGGCGAAGTCGCGGGCATCAGGTAGTAATATTATAAACGCGAAAGTGACTTTGTTTGTTACGCTTTCACGCTAAAACGGCAGAACCGATTTGGGTGAAATTTACTATATGAGTAAACTCAAAACTACCGAACTGATTTTCATACGATCTTCACCAATGGACAGAATGTTTCATGAGGAAGGTTATAGGCTATTTAACATCACGCTAGGACCCTTAGGAGCCGAGCAAAAAGACAAAACATCAGCGCGAGAGGGCGATGTGAAGCGTTGGGTGGGGGCCGCGGGAATTTTATAAAAATGTGGCTGTTATTTTAGTATAACTTGTGTATCTTACGACTTCCACGCTAACTACGTCGCGGGGAGAAGCTAGTTTCAAGTAAATGTTTCATTACAGCAATCGTGTAAGATGCGGTCCCAATGGTAATTCCCTTATCCCATGCCAGTTCCCTGCATCCTAACATCTACACAAACCTACCCTATACGTTAACAAACCACTCTAGAGTGGTTTGTTAACGTATAGGGTGGTTTGTGAACGTATAGATATACGTTCACAAACCACCCTATACGTTCAATGTAACTTATGTTTGGAGTCTACCTTGGCTGCGGTTTCCAAACTTTTGAGACCTGTGAATGAACTTGGTAATTTCGGATGAGACCGTGTTTCGGCTGTTGCCGCTGTGTATTCTAGGCTTCGATATAAACAAACGGACTGCTGCTGGTTTTTACCATACTATTTATTCTGACTAAAACTACAATAGATGTTCCGTGTGATACAATGGCCGATGCCGAGCGGTGCGGCGCGACGCGACGCTCCCTGCCAGCAGTGTTGCCACTAGCGCTAGCGCCCACGGCGGCGCGAAGCGACAAGTCGGGTATGGCCGCAGTAAGTACCGCGGCGGGGCCGTAACAGACCGTTTGGTTTTAGGTTTCAGGTTGTCAACCTTTGCTTGGACCACTTTGAGAATTTTTGGCGACGATTGACGAGGATATAGAAGTGGGGAGTGGTGTGGGTTTTCTTTGAAAGTACTGCTAAACGACGCCAAAGATTTTGAAGGATTTGGCTCGATGGGACTTAAAAATTACTGGAGAAATGTGGGTGTACTATAGGTACAGTCTGCCTTACCCTTCGGGGAATACAGGCGTGGTGTTATGTATGTAATGAACTTATTTTTTTTGCTACAAACCATAAAGTATAAAATACTCATATTTTCATATTGGCCTGTAAACGCCCACTGCCAATATTGGGCCTTTGAATAACTGGTACTAAAATTCAATATTCCATCCTATAATAGTTATTTATGCAACTGTTATATAATAAGGGGTATTGAAACACGAATGTGGGTTTATCACACCAGGCGAAGCCGAGTGTGATAATAGTATCACATGAGTGTTTTAATACCTAATTATTTACAGTTGCATACAAGACTTTATCTACACCCATGTTATGAATCCTCTATAGAAGGTTCTTTGTGATACTAATATCGAACAAAAATGGCGGGATAGAAAGCACGTGAAATCGATTTTTTCGAATTCGAATAATCTACATTTTTTTTTTTGAATGACTCGTGCTTATTTAGTGAGACGCGCCTGCATGACAGCGTTCTTTTTTTAAATGAGTCGCATTATGAAATTTAATACAGCATTATAACACCCGTTTGGATGATAATATAATGGTTACTATGACACTGGTTGTTTTAATGTTGGCAATAAGCTAACTGTTTCAGAAACTTTTATAGAGGATTTATAGCATGGGTGTAGATAAAATAAAAAAATTAACAGATAACTAGTACATTTTATAGCTATTTCATCCTTTCTAGGATAAAACCCCAATGATTTATAACTCGCGGGCGCAGTGAGTGTAATTTAATTAAGTATCATACGCGACAGGGCTTAAGATTGGGCGCAAACGTTACGGTTTCATATGGTGAGAGTTCCGGTTTTAGAGCTTTCCGCGGGTCCCTATTATTTATGCTATTTTTGTAATTGTATTTTCAGCTAATAATTATTTTCAACAATGAATTTGACGACATGTCGTTTACTGTGGCACTTTCAATTCATCATCAGCTGCCTAGCCTTTTCCCAACCATGTTAGGGTCGTCTTACAGTCCAACTGGATGCAGCTGAATACCAGTATTTTACATGGAGCGACTGCCTATCTGACCTCCACAACCCAGTAACTAGGTAATACGATACCCCTTGGCAAGACTGGTTGTCAGACTTTCGGGCTTCTGACGACCCGTAACGACTGTCAAAGATCCACAAATGACAGCCGGGACCAACGCTTTAACGTGCTTTCCGAGGCACGGAGGAGTCTCTATATGTAAAGATGGTCACCCATCCACGGATCAACCCCGGCAAGCGTAGCTTAACCTGATGAATCACTTCACCACAACTCCACTGCCTGATGTGTCACTTTAAAATACACTGGTTAAAGGAACAGTAAAGTCCAAAAAGTATTCAATATTTACATATTTTTTCTATAAAGCATTACGATTTGCTGTCCATATATGTAACTACACGTATTTATTTACCATAAACAGTATTATTTACTTTAACGTACCACTATAATAATGAAGGTTCACATTTGTGCTGCTGTCTCACATTATCAGGGCAGTAACTTCTCGAACATACCGTTGGCCATAATACCCTCATTGCTATTGATACAGACTTGGAACGCAAGCGATCTCAGTGATTGGTAGACCGTATAAAGGTTCATTTACATTTGTTGACAACTCGTCATATAACAACAAAACTCTCTTCCCTGTCTTTACTTTCTAATTTCCCCCGACATGTTCATTTTTGTGTTTGTGTTCTTTCTTTGCGTCATGTTTACTGCAAGTAAACGTTTTTTCTTTCTTTATTTTATTTATTTTATTATTTATGTACACACTGTAAAATACATAGAGATACAACATAACTATAATATGAGTACAAAGGTGCTGCTGTTCTTTATTCATATTTGGAAAAACTTTCATTTAAATTAAAGTTTTAAAACGTGGTCGCTGCGGAGTTTATTTTCCCAGCGAAAGCACTAGAAAATGGTGAAGAGTGGGTGTTTTGGTGACTGTATTATGTAAATTTGACGTTAAAAAGTAGATTTTTGAGATTCTAAGCCTAAAATGAATACTTAATTTCGATCATAGTACGACCGTTTGGCACTCGTGTTGTAATTTATTCTTAGTGTATTAAATCAGTTAAAGCATATTAAATTATGTGTATACACCTTTATTCATTGCGAACGCGTGAAGGGAACATCTTAGGCCGATTGGCCTTTTAGAATCGCAGAGCAATTCGGATCACTCACAAGGCGCTTTGCTTCGAGCTGTATTGCGATGTATTAAACTATGCTGTGGTGCAAGTTGGGCTTGGCGTTCGTTAGACTGTATGATTGATTGATTTAATTTGTTAAAACTTGATGTAGAGTAATCATTTGTATCTGCAGTTACTGTCCAATTAATTGAATCTGGGCCCACCAAGACGAGGCAAACGAAGCGCAAGGTCACTACCTACCTTTTCTCGAAGCGCTTCGTCGTTTTTTTGAACCCTCATAACTAGGGTTTGGATTATACCAGATAAACAAAATTCTCGGGATATGATGTCAATATTGGACTTATTAAACATTTATAAAGTTTCAATTGCATAGGTTTTTCCGGACGGGTGTCAAACAAATCAGTTGGAAGAAAGTGATAACCATGGCAACGACCCTAATGACAACATTGTTACATCGTTTGGTACAAAATATTGATTCAAAAATTATTTGTGTTTTACGGTGTAAATATAATGTGAAATAAAATAATATGAAATCTGGTGGTGCTTATGAATTTTACTCATTGTTATAGTGTGTGAATACTTATCAGTAATATGGAATTACATTTGGTTTACTTTTCGTGTTGAACGTAGTTCTCGCGTCATGCCATCGTCATGTGTGGTCGTCACGAAAATCAGAAACGTCCTAAATATCCTATTCAATTATTTGAACAGTTGATTAAGAGTTAAGTTAAAACTTTATTTACAAAGTGAATATAGTAGATTAAAGAAATTTGATATAAAAGTGCTTTATCAAAGCAGCAAATTCTGCAGAAAACAAAACTCAAATTAAAATTCGTGTTTATAAAAATAAACGCAACGTCTGCGCCCCCCTGATGCAAGAGCCGCGTCATGGTGAGACGACGCCATCACGCCATAGCAGAAATTAATATTGTCGCTATGCGCGCCGCGCCTTTACATGTGTGAACATGTTTGTCACTCGCGTAGGGGAATTTTATATTAAATAAAAACAATTTTTTTAAAGGCCTGATGTGTACTTCAGAAGTTACATGTACCTTAATTGTGGGTGTATTTTGACTGCAAACGAATTCAGAAACATGATTAAAGCCTAGTGCAGACTGGCGTAACTCGACACCGGTAGTTGTTATACCGAGAAGTTTTCTGAGAAATTGTTTTGTTAGAGCCGCGTCGCGCCAGTCTACACGAGGTTTTATTCTTTATAGTCTGCGTTAAAGAAAAGTGAGGCTTAAAAAATTATTTCCATTTATTTATGTTTTGTAAAGAAAACGTCTCATTCATTAAATCTTTCTCCTATTTGAACACTTTGAGGGTCACTAAACGCCCACAGACGTTATAACAATAAAAGTTCTATTGTGTCTCGTTTAGTGTCCTTGAATACCTCCACCTAAATAAACTATAACTGGTACTTACATCAGTAAAAATCCAAAACTTTAATAAATTCTCATCGTCTGTATGATTCGGCATAGCACGGGGTGGCAAATTCGAATATAAGTAGATATATGTTTGGGAAAAAGCCGCTCGGCTTAGCTCGAATTCTGTCGAGCCAACCCGAACAGAATTCAGCGAGGGCAGATACCGAGAACGGATTGACAAAACGGTGAAGGAAAACATCGTGAGGAAGGCGGCATATCCTGAACCACAAGTTCGAGGACATATGACATCTACCAACCCTCACTGGGCCCGTGTGGTAGATATAGATGAGAATGGAGTTTGCCGCTCGGGACGAGCCGAATGTAATTTGAATATTCGTGGTAATTGCTTCGGGTCGGCTTTCTTGTTAAACACATACTGCCGAATCGAATGTGTCGACCCGGACAGGAGGGTAGCACTCCTTATAGGCAAATTGTTATCGAGTAGATCTAGAAACAGGTAGATACCTACCTACGATTGGAAGGTTCTACCTGGACCTTAGTTTCAATTGGATCGTCCTTAGATCGTTTAATGTAATGGGCTAAAGGTGGTTGGTAGAGAAGGCTAATGGTCGCTGTAATCGTAATGACTATAGTTAGGCAAATTGTAATGACGAGTTTAATTGTTGTCTCGTTTGAGCACTTGTATCCGCCAAGTTCTCAAACGATCTGTATACAACGTATGGTATGCTTACCCATTCATTCCACCTGCTGAAAATCAGCTCCCCCTCCGACATGAGTTGCCTTGGCTTACCTGGAAGTCTTTGAATAGACTCCGGACCCAGGTTAGCCGAAGCAAGGAAAACCTGCGCAGGTGGAGATTCACAGATGACTCCGAGAATCAGAATCTTTGTAACAATTAACAAAATACGCTTATTCTGTAAGAAATAGTCAAAGATATAAATATGTCTAGATAGCCAGTCGAAGCTGTGATATCGTCGAAAAAAATAGCGTCCAACTGTTGGCCGCTAAATGGAGGCACGCTAGAAAAACACAATGACGTGGTGCGAGTGTAATACTGAAATCCTACGATCCGCGATTTTGCGGACAGACACTGAGGAGCCCGGACGACGGACCATGGGAAGGTATACGTGCGGTATCGCAGACATCGGAAGCGCCTCGGTGCGCGGTGCGTGGCGGTCTGTGGTCGTCTGCCGTGCGTGTCCGTCTGCAATATTGCCGATCGTGGGATTACGTAGCTGTCACGCACACCAGAATAACAAAGATGGCTTGTTTGTTTAAGTTCTTTTGCAGCGGGGCACTCTATCTAGACGTACCTATAAATAATCAAAGGGAATAGTCTCTCCAGTTACGTCCCTTTCGTCAAAACATTTATCACCAATGGATGACAACGCAAACGCAGCACCATTGATCCGAAAATATTAATTAGTAAACAATAGGGAGGGGACATTATTAAAGTCTCGAAACCATTCGGTGGAGTGGTCCGATAGTTAAACATCGATATAGGGGTTAGGGGCAGTCGTCCACTAATGGACTCGCCCCGTCTACGTTCATATTGTAATACCTTGCAACTTTCATTAGGTATTAGACGAGATTTGTAAAGTACAATGAGAATGGGATTAGAAATGGTGGCTGTGTTGTTATTGTTGTTTGCCTCTCGCTTACATGTACGCATGAAAGTGAAAGAGGTATATGAGTCGCCTTTTATAATTCAAATGCATACGGTTTGTGTGCACAGTATCACATCGGAATTGTCTTAAGTAGTTAGAAGAGTTCTAGTTACTTTAATGTGTACTATCGTGTTCATACATTACTTTAATGACAGCATTTTGTAACAGATATAAAGTCTTTTATCGCCACTTATCCGGTGCAATTGTCTGAACCTTGCTATTAGGGCAAAATAAACTTTCAAAAAATAAAGTAAAAAGCTTTTTAACCCCCGACAGAAAAAGAGGGGTGTTATAAGTTTAACGTGTGTATCTGTGTGTCTGTCTGTTCCATCGTAGCTGCCAAACGGCTGAACCGATTTTGTTTTTTTTTGTTGATCAAAATATTAACTACTTACAACTTTTATATTAAACATACCAACATACAATACCTACCAATACCAATACCTACATATTATCATTTTTATACTTTTTAGATGCTTTGTTTTTATTGGGGGTATTTAAAATTTAAATTTTACTAAGAACAAGCTTTGAATGACCTAAAAGTTCTAAATAAAACTTACGTAAACTAGAACTTTAAGAGTTCCTATGGCCAAATTCCGGCTCCATCATCAGACCAACGCCATGATATCATTTTTTCAAAATGTCACTTGCACGTCGTGAAGTGACGTGTAACCTTATGCTGGTAAGACAATAAATAGGTTGAATATACAATTAAGAGTGACATATGCCTACCTGTAAGATCTCTACAAAATCTTAATTGGACTAACCGATTATAATGATCCGAATATCCGACACGGTACAAATCCATGCCTATTTTCGTTCCGACTTTTTCATTATTATCTGTTTTTTGTGTAGTGCCAAGTTATGCAAGAATACTCATATGGTATAATACAAAGCCTACACTGACCAGGGAATTAAAACCTGAGTGGTTTATCCTTTTATCGTGCTGTACCACGCCAAGGCACTCAGTGGTTTTTGCAAGTGACCGATATTGCGACGTCAGGAGGTTGCTAACGACTGAAACTGTACTTTGGAAGTGTCCTGACTAAAACCCACCCGTGTTCCTTCAGTTGCCTGTTGCCAAGGGTCCCGGTATCCCTTTCGGACTTGCCCGCAACCCTGGCAGGTAATATGCAACACTGCGGGGATTTATTAAAAAGGTAACGCGAGACAGTTCTAAGCGATGCTTTCTTTTCAAGATTTGTTGATGAGCAACGACATAGTTACTGATTCAATAATACAAGTAGGATTTGATGCTAGAATAACATAAACACAACCATATCATCACGCATGTTATTCCCGAAGGATTAGACAGAAGTGTACCTAGTGGTTGTGATTATTTGTAACTATACGTAAGTATTTTACTTGCTCTTTTGACCAAAAAAAGAAGGATGTACTACCGTCAATTTATTGTTTTATTATCATCTTTCACTGTCATATAACCACGAAGTGGTCCTTTGGGTGTCTAAATTAACAATGGAAGAAAATATATTAAGTATTCACCGTTTCTTGTAAGTATGTAAGTCATAAAGAAACTTCCTTTCAAAATATTTTTTCGTCTGAATCCATCCTTGTCTCCAGACGTACCAAAAATAGGATCCGTTTTTGGTAGGTCAAGTCTAAAGTAATTAGTATCCTCTAAAACTAATTTATGTCAATGATTGCAGATATTAAGTTGTAATCGTACCTATATTATGCAAATAAGAAGACTTAGAAGTCCACCAAAAAGGGAATAAAAGTTGTTGCTATAAAAAAACTTTGCTCAAGCCGAAACCCGTCTCTAGAGATACCAAAAACTGGTGCCGAAGGGCAACTCAAAAACAAGTTAGTGTGACAAGATTATAGATGTTAAGTTATAATCGTATATTATGTAAAGAACAAGACTTAGAAGTCCACAGAACAAGGAAAATCAAATTACATCTGAAAAAAAAAACTTTGCTGCGACCGAGACATAGTCTCTCTCTCTAGAGATACCAAAAACTGTAGTAAAGGGCAAAACTAATTAGTGTCTCCCAAGATTGCAGATGTTAAGTTATAACCGTATATTATGTAAAGAACAAGACTTAGAAGTCCCCAGAACAAGGAAAAACAAATTCCATCTGAAAAAAAAAACTTTGCTGCGACCGAGACATAGTCTCTCTCTCTATAGATACCAAAAACTGTAGTAAAGGGCAAAACTAATTAGTGTCTCCCAAGATTGCACATGTTAAGTTATAATCGTATATTATGTAAAGAACATGAATTAGAAATCCACAGAACAAGGAAAAACAAATCTATCTGAAAAAAAAAACTTTTCTGAGACCGAGACATATTCTCTCTCGCTCTAGAGATACCAAAAACTGTAGTAAAGGGCATTGCAGATGTTAAGTTGTAATCGTATATTAACTCAAGTGGCACTTCAGTGTAATAGCGCTGTAAGTGAACGAACGAATTGGAAACTTTTAAAGCTATTATTTTTTTTAAGTGTTTTTCTGCATATAGCGTTATCTCGGCGGAGTGCCTGTTCCGTTTTATAAGAAGGTTGCACAACTTCGGGGTTTTCTTAGGGTTCCGTACCCAAAGTGTAAAACGGGACCCTATTACTTAGGCTATGTCCGTTTGTCCGTCTGTCCGCGGCTTAGCTCAGAGACTGTTGGTACTAGAAAGCTGTAATTTGGTATGGGTATACATATAAATTACACCGACAAAGTGGTAAAAAAAACGTAAAAATATTTTTTTTTTTTTATGTACCGCCTCCCCTGCCCGTAAAGTGGGTCCTTTTTTACTTTGGACTATTGTTGGAAAGGTCGTTTAAAAGTAATGTGAGTTTGTGAAAACCATTTTTGGATTCAGGGATCCGTTTGCGAAATATTAAGCTTTAAAGTGCTAATTTTTGTTAGAGTCAGGTAAATCCCCTGCCAGCTAAATGATTGGTTTTGGATATGTGAAAAAATTCACAGCAGTAGTATATATAACGAAATTAAAAGGAAAACTATCACCGCTAAGTAGGCTTCACAAGTTACCGAGTAATAATCGACCAACTTAAATTTGCAGTTGCAAAAACATGTTCTCCCATACATACCGTATGGGAGAACAAGTTTTTCAACTACAATGTTAAGTTTGTTGGATAAATTCATCCCAACTACGGAACCCTTCATTGTGCGTGGTTCGACATGCACTTGGCCGGTTTTTATGTTTAAGATATTTTCGCAAAGATTTTTTTCCGCTGTTTTGTAGAATTTGGTTTCCGCTTCGTTGGGTCCTGTGTTTGTAAATAAGATGTGGTTTTTACTTTTAAAAAGAAATGGGATTTTATGTAAGTCGTCTTTTTAATCGTAGTGTCTGTTGTGAACACAATTATTTACAGTAGGTCACACGGTCACTCATCAGAATAAAATGATCAAATCAAAATCAAAATATTTTATTTCACATAAGCCTACATGGGCACTTATGAAACGTCAATGATGAAGTTTATATGGTATCATAGCTCAAAGAAACTTTATTTTTAGGTACGCCTATACCTAACCTCGGAGGGACACGATGGCCGGTGGAGCAGACGAGTCCTGGAGTGAAGACCGCGTTTCGGCAAGCGTAGCGTGAGACGCCTCCCAGTTAGATGGACCGACGATCTTAAGGCTGGAACAGATTGTATGCGAAAGCGGAGGACAGGGTGGTGTGGCGCAGTCTGTGAGAGGCATATGTCCAGCGATGGACTGCGATATATCCACTCAAGATTATACTGCTTCGATTCCTAGCCATCATTAAAGAGCAATCTTCATCACCAATTCAAGTTTTGACCACCGAGTAGTAATAGTGATGGGATCGTCGGACTGCCAGGGGGGCAATTCCCTATTTTTTTAAACTTTCACTTTCGCATCTCATTCGCAATCTGTCAAAAAAAACTATCAATTTACAAACATTTTTGACAAGTTTGACAGATTGCAATTTGAATGTGAACGTTTTTTAAGAAAGAGAATGGGCCCGCAAAAAGGTCATACGTCTCGAGTTCGAACCACGAACGGTTCGAAATCGAGAGCTATGACTTGGCAGTCTCAGACGTTCAATTGGTGAAGGAAAACATCGGTAGGAAACCGGCATACCTGAGAGATATTTCTCGATGGCATGTGAGGCTTCACATGCTGTAACCCGGTACCTTACAGACCGTGCTAAAGTAAATTTATTAGGTATAATAGCTAGGGAAAGAACCAATTAAACAATTACCTTCTTACACATTACTAAGTTTATTGTAAATATAACAATAACAAAGGTATACAAATCTTGTGGCAAGCCACTAAAACATACAGAACTTTCCCAATCTTTATAAGGTATTAACCTCTAACACCTTTATAAGGTATTAACCTCTAACACACCACGTCTCCGTAACAAGGTGTGTTAGGGGAAATACAAGGATGAGACTAAATACAACAAGCTCAGGTCGCTTGTGAGGATTCGTGAGATGAACGCTTAACAACTTCTAGCTCAATCGAATAATAAGTGACCTATTATGGTTGTGCTCATAAAAGGAACATAACATTTGGGCAAAGCACCCAGAGACACAACCAAACACATGTAATTTATATCAACTGGTCTTATTACCTAGTTCACTACATGAAAGCCTTAAACACTCTGAAATGACTTTCTGAAAATGGTCACAAGGGTATCACTCTCTCAATGGATCTGCCACAATAAATTAAATGTTAGTTAGCATAACTTGCAGATGCAACTCTCACTCACTCAGTTGAGAACTCTCGCTCAGTTGACTACTCTACCTCAGTTGACGGAATCAAGTCCCTTGGCATGGAACACAGAGGAAACTCTGTGTTCCCACGAACACGCGGCCTACGGGAACGTCCGGAAGAAAACGATGACGCTAATCTTTCTTTACCTGGAGCGGCGACCTATCTCGCACGAGGTACCGGATAGGTAAGGCCTTCCAATCTCAAAGGATGGCCACACTGCCAGCACTCGTTGGATCCAACCTCCTAACTGCCCGGGTCAACCAGCACACTGCCCGCCACTAGTCGGGACTAACTGCTATTTCACTAGACCTCGGGACGGCACCAGGGCGTCACGTCTTCTCACGTTCGCATCAGTTCAGGCCAATATAAAAAGCCAGACAGGTTCGGCTAACACTGAAACTACATCTATGATATATTTCCAATAAGATTATTGGCCGGACACAGTCTGATCAACACCGAACTGGTGCCTCTCAAATAACATACCTGATGAATCCCCATCGTCGCGTAGGATCGACCAGGATCGGGAAGAAACAGCCTTCTCGTCACACACGCAGGACCAAAGACCTGACTCCTTTTCATCGACCTTCGAGAAAGATCTAACCACAGACTAAACAGAATTGTTTGACACAAGTGACAGTCCACTTGTGAAATTCTAAGATAATATATTCAATTTTAATTTATCTGACATTGCATGACTATAAAATTTGGGTGATTAAATCTGAATGTTAATTAATTTCGAATAATTAATTAACATCAAGACAATTATCAAAACCCAATAACAGCGTTTAGTCTTCGGTATCGAGAAACTCTTGAGCTACAAGGTTCTACCGCTAGATGTCGCCTAAGATGTCATTTTGCAACGTCACAATGCCGTCATGCCGTCGTCGTGACTTGGCTAAGTCAGAGGCCCATGGGTGGCTTTAAAACTCTAACACTTGAGGGGCAATTCCCATAGTTTTAAGAACATTCGCATGTCATTCGCAATCTGTCAAAAAAACAATCGATTTACCAACATTTTTGACAAGTTTGACAGATTTGCGACTTGAATATTAACGTTTTTTAAGTACGAGAATTGACCTTCAGGCTAGTCACTAACTTGGTGGGGTCCGTTAGGACCGAAGCCTGCCAGGGTTGCGGGAAGTCCGAAAGGGATACCAAGACCCTTGGCAACAGGCAAATGAAGGAAGTAGAAGCAAAAGTCTGAGCAGCCCTCCCGCTCCGCCCAGAGCGGGAGAAGTCATTTATTTGGTGATTTCGCACCCCCAAAAAAAAACGTTTAGTCACTAATCAAACGAAAAAAAGAAGACCACCAAATCGTGAAATCTTTTTTGTTACAGTAGCCAAGTCAGAACGCGCAGGCTAAGTGAAAATATTTCATAGCGGCAGTCGTTCGTACGAAGTGATTATCGGTGGTATAATTACAGGCAGTTAGGTAATAGTTGGTTACCCCACAATACGGGAGAAGTAATGGTGGCGCTTATGATTTTCTGAAAAAATAGTGGGCCCTAATATTAAGTATATGACTTTTTTATGTGTTTCCCTTGTTTTTGTGGGCGTTAACTAAACTATTCTCTTCATAATACTATGTTTAAGATAAAAAACTAGACAGTATTATGGACAGTATCGACATCCGCGGTAAAAATAATGTTTACATCTTCTTAAATGGCTAACTTCGTTAAAAAAAAAAATGGCTTTTCTGTCAAAAAGTGCAGTCCACAATGTCTTTTAATAATTTGTTTCTACATTGCATAGCAAGAATATACCAATAATCACATTAAAAAACATAAACAGGGTGGCAGAGACATCGACGCACAATCTGATCTGTCAAATAATGCGCGGAACTTCAAACCGAGTAAATTAATTATAAATTCCGGAATCAATGACGAACCACGTAAATTTTTCACGTACCAGTATGTTTATGTGTTTCTTCTTTACTTTAAACAACTCTGTTTGGAAGCCAAATTGAAATTTAACCTGTATGACCGCGGACGGCCCGCGCGCGGACCAAAGACTATTGTTGTTAATTAGAAAGTCCTTGAAGAATTAAATAAAATCTTTGATAACTTACCTCCTTGGTTGCCATGTGTTGGCAAACACATCGTTCCATTTTTAAATAACACGATAGAGTTTTCATAGTAATTTATTTGGCCGCTAAACACGATATACATGGATTTTCATAGTAACATTGCATATTCACTTGTTTTTGACCAGTACACCAATTACGATTTATCTTGAAAAAGGTTGTCAAAATAAAGCTCGAATTTCTAACAAACTACTAGAACCGTATTCACAAGTCTTTCCCGCGTTAAGCTGAAACCCCTACACCTCAATGTATGTATAAAACTCAATATTCCCAGTTCCCCGCCCCTTTGATACAGGGTGTAAAATTTTTGCATGAATACAGTGTGTATGTTAATGCTCTACGTCTGGCATCGTTACAATCTGTATTAGTTACACACGGAAGAATTTTGTGCTGAAAAACGCGCAGTAAAAGTGCTTTTATAGGGTGACATAACAAGTTAAGTCCTAAGTACAGATTAAGTCTCTAAAGACCAAAGTCAAAGTTAAATCATTTATCCTATCCTACTAATATTATAGATATGAAAGTTTGTGTGTTTGTTACTCAATTACGCAAAAACGGTAGAATGGATTTGGATGAAATTTGGCAAACAGATAGTTTATAATATATATATATAGTTTATAATTTTTATCCCGATATGCCCACGGGATCGAGACTTACGCGGGTGAAACCGCGGGGCGCAGCTAGTTTCAAATAAAAGGCACTTTTGAACAACAAAAACAAAGAAATAGAACTGATTCTAGTTGCCCCTTCCAAAAGGTAGTTTTCGTATGGAGAAGAATGGGCAAGAAACTCCACCGTTACTCTTTTTAAAATGTTTTACAATATTTTGTATACATCAATAAATAATACATCAAAACGTATTTATTATATGTGAAGACGATGCACATAGAATAAGATTACTGTACCACAATAGGTAAAAATAATTAAAATGGAGCAATGACAAATAAATTAATTGATAGATACAATATGGTGCTCACATATTTACAAACATTGTAAAACTAACACAATATTTCTAACATTTTTACAAGTGATACTAACAAGTCAGTATGTCAGTTTAAGAAAGTAATCATAAAGTGTAAAAATCTATGACCACATTATTTATAATGATTTCTGAAATGTCAATATGTTTTAACATGTCCGCAATATCCAGCTTTTACCACCTTAGCTCAAGGGGCTCGTGGCTAAACAATAAAAGCCGCACGAGTCAATCGGAGTTTAAGCTACACTTGCCGCGGTCGGTTTGTGGAGGGGTGACCATGCATTACGTATTGAGACGATGCCTAGAAAAGCACGTTAAGCTGTCATTCTTAGGTCAGACTGGCAATCGCAGGTATTCAGCTTAAATCCGGTTAGACTAGAAGCCGACCCCAACATAGGAAAAGGCTAGACAGATTTAACTAACAGTTGATTAACTTGCACCCTCGAAGCTTCTCGAATATTATGGTCGGCCAAATAGACTTCCATACCTAGAAACACAGCTGTAACGTCATAATTCAATCACGTTAAACTCCCATCGCTAAATCATACACGGCTCTGATAATACCCACAAAAATACCACTAAAGGAAATGGTTCATTCAGATTACGCACGATATTTTCATATATGGCCTACCGCCATAAAATAACCATTAATGTATATTTATAGTTCCAGCTTTAAGCTACAATTAGAGAAACAGTCGTTCCCCTTTATTATTAAGTGTTGCTACCGAAATATTAATAAATTTGTGACGGAAATTCCCTAGAGTCGTTAGAATTTGGTGTTATTTGTATGGTTTTAGTTAGTAACGCTTTGTAATTAAATTGGTGTGAATTATTAGTTTATATTTTGAGTAAAATTAACTGTTTTGCGAATGCGATTTGGGGATTATTACGGTTTAATTAATATTATTAGGTAATTATCTATTAACCATCGAGGCCCCTTTCGATCCATTCAATGTGATCACCTCTACCTACATGACCTTCCTCACCCCACGCGCTAGGCAAATGGCCAACGAAATCGTTGCTGCCAGAAATGCCAACGACGTAGGTAGGATTCACCAAATTTTTAATGCGTATCCCGAGATCACGCAAGCCATGTCCTCCCTAGCCAACCACCCTACCCCCCATAATGTCTAACACCACCGTAGCTAGGTTCAAACCCCGATCCCTTAACTTAGGATTTTTCAATGCCAACGGCATTCAACGCCAAAGAGATGAGATCGCGGAATTCCTCCGCGACCATCAGATAGATATCCTCTTAGTACAGGAAACATTCCTCAAACCCCATAAACGGAACCCTTCTATCGCAAACTATCGTATAGTTCGCAACGATAGAACCCGTTGTCACAAGGGCGGCACCCTTATATATTACAAAAAGGAACTCTATTGCATCCCAATAGATCCTCCCTCTCTCTCTCGGATAGAAGTCTCAGTATGCCGCCTAGGCATGTCCGGCCATCAGCCGATCACCCTAGTCTCTGCTTACCTCCCTCCCTATTCCTCCGCCACGGAGAATCCCCTTGAATTCTCCAATGACTTCACCGCCCTACTCGGCTTGAGTGACTCCGTTATTATAGCGGGTGATCTCAACGCTAAACACCCGGCCTGGAATTGCTCCACTACCTCCGTTAGAGGGCGACACCTATTCGACCTCTCAAACTCCCATAACTTCGATATCATCGCTCCGATGACTCCCACTCATTTCCCCCACGAACCCAGTCACTCCCCCGATATCCTAGACATGGCGATCCTTAAGAACGTCAACCTTAGGTTAAACTCAATAGAAACGGTGCACGAGCTCACCTCTGACCACCGCCCAGTAGTCATGAAACTGGCCCCCCGCATAGGTCTCCCCGACCCCACCCAACCCCCCGCCACCAAGAAGGTAACGGACTGGAGGAAAGTAGGCGAATTGCTGAAATCCAACACGTCCCCCCAATTGGACTCTATTCCCGAACAGTTCGATTCTGTCGCAGACACGACGGCCGCGATCGACTCGCTCACGGATCACGTACAATCGGTTTTGAACGATTGTTCAAGGCAAGTTCCAGTGGTGGACGACCACCGCTTCAAATTGCCGGCCGATGTGCGTGATCTGATGACCGAGAAGAACGCGGCCACCCGTGCTTACAGCAATTTCCCATGCTCCGCTAACAAATCTCACATGCGCTACTTACAGCGTAAAGTAAGGACACGCATTGCTGAGTTGCGTGAAGCGGGCTGGGATAAGATGCTGAGCGATCTCGAGCCCACTCACCAAGCTTTCTGGCAACTCCAGAGAAATCTCCAGTCCCAACAGGGCGCTTCCATGCCCCCCCTAGTCCGTCCCGATAAGACCATAGCCTTCGACGACTCCGACAAGGCGGAATGCCTAGCCGATAGTCTCGAGGCTCAATGCTCGCCTAGCTCACTGCCTGTAGACCAAGCTCATCTCGATGAGATTGACGCTGAAGTCGAACGCAGAGCATCTCTCCCCCCCGTCGAAGACCCCGATGATCCACTGCCCCCCATCACTCCTGATGAGGTGCACGAGATCATCAAAGGTCTTAAAACGCGTAAAGCCCCCGGCTCAGATGGACTCACTAATAGAGTGATCCAACTTTTCCCCGCACACTTAATAATGCTCTTGACCATCATCTTCAATGGTGCTCTCGGCAATAATATCTTCCCCCAGGCATGGAAGGAAGCCACCGTTATAGGTATCCCCAAACCCGGCAAGTCCAAATCCGATCCCTCTAGCTACCGTCCCATCAGTCTGCTCAGGGTTCTCGGTAAAATCTATGAGAGGCTTATTTATAAGCGTCTCAGAGACTACGCCGAGACCAAGGGTCTCATCCCGAACGAGCAATTTGGGTTCCGCACCCAACACTGCAGCATCCACCAAGCCCACCGCATAGTCGAGCACATAAGCGAAAGCTTTATGCGAGGCCTAATGGTGGGGGCGGTGTTCTTCGATATAGCGAAGGCGTTTGACAAAGTCTGGCACAATGGCTTATTATACAAGCTATACCAACTCGGTGTGCCCGATCGTCTCGTGCTCATCTTACGAGACTTTTTGTCAAACCGCACCTTTCGCTACCGCATAGAGGGTGCCCTATCCTCACCCCGTCCCATTCGCGCAGGTGTCCCCCAGGGCTCTGTCATATCCCCGCTCATCTTCACGCTGTTTACTAGCGATATTCCCAAAAGTAGAAAGGCACAGTTGGCTCTGTTCGCAGACGATACGGCCATCTACTTTAAGGCCCGTAGTCCCGTTACGATTCGCGACACTCTCCAAACCTCAGTCGACAAGCTCGGCGAATGGTTCAGGAAGTGGCGAATCGAGGTCAATCCCGATAAGAGTCAGGCGGTTCTCTTTTCCAAACCGCGTACGAAACCCACCCTCCCCGAGCCCATCACCATGTTCGGCAAGCCGATCCCTTGGGAGAAGCGAGCCAAATATCTCGGTGTAGTCCTCGATGACCACCTCACTTTTCAAGAGCACATAAAGCAGGTTCGCTCGCGAGCCGCTTTCGCTCTAGGTAGGCTTCACTCCGTCCTAAATGCACGTAGCAAATTGTCACTTAGGTGCAAATTGCGTATCTACACTGCGTGTATCCGTCCCATCATGACATATGCCGGTGCCGTCTTTGCCCACACTAGACCCCGCCATATTCATAGGTTGCAAACCATCCAGAACCGATTCCTCCGTAGAGCTACCGATTCCCCCTACTATGTCCGTAACGAGATCCTCCATCTCGACCTTAAAATCCCCACGATAGCTCAATTCTTAAAACGCCTCTCTAAGCGTTTCTTTGACTCCGCCGCCAAACATCGCAACCCACTGGTTGTCGAGGCGGCCAATTATACCCCCTCTCGCATTAGTCATACCCGCCGTCCGAGGCATGCTCTCACCGACCCCGACGACCCCATAACTCTCCTCCAGGAGAGCAATAGGGCCACCAGTACGGTTCTTAAAACCAGACGCCGTCCTTCATTCCGACCTCGACGTCGAGGACCTCCTCGACCGCGACCCCGATCTAACAGGATGACGACTCATCCTACTCCTCCCCGACCCTTGTCTGTCGACGGTGAAGCGCCCGCACAGGCGGACGCTGAGCCGCCAGTAGTAGTAATAGTTAATTTAAACTCCCCGATCCAGCCTGTCCCCACTAGCTGCCCTCCCCCCAGCGACGCCCTAAGCCGAGGTCCGTACCCCACAGGGGGTGCCCTTAGCGAGCCGTCGTTTAGTTTATAATTAGTTTTAGATTAGTTTTTAAATGCCCCTGGCTGGAGGCGCTTTGAGTTAGTATCATAGCTTAGAGCATCTTCGCAGGACAGTCCGGTTAAGTAGATAGTACCCTTTGTGGTAAAACCTACGAGATGCCAATCATAAAAAAAAAAAAAAAAAAATAACCATCGAGGTCGTAATAACAACCGCATGGGTCGGTCCATCAGGTTGAGCTACGCTTGCCAGGGTTGGTCCGTAGATGGGTGACCTTTA
The DNA here is from genome assembly GCA_949152455.1 of Lithophane leautieri. Taxonomy (NCBI): domain Eukaryota; kingdom Metazoa; phylum Arthropoda; class Insecta; order Lepidoptera; family Noctuidae; genus Lithophane; species Lithophane leautieri. Next base: position 3,891,937 of record OX424462.1, on the reverse strand, counting down.
CATAGCGAGACTCCTCCGTGCCTCGGAAAGCACGTTAAGCCATTGGTCGCGGCTGTCATGCGTGGATCTTTGACAGTCGTTTCGGGTCGTCAGAAGCCCGAAAGTCTGACAACCAGTCTTACCAAGGGGTATCGTATTACCCAGTTACTGGGTTGTGGAAGTCAGATAGGCAGTCGCTCCATGTAAAATACTGGTATTCAGCTGCATCCGGTTAGACTGGACGCCGACCCCAACATTGTTGGGAAAAGGCTAGTCAGATTTTATTTATTAACCATCGTAATCATATTAGCCTGTATACAGTGCTTATTCGTTTTATGCTTTCCATTAACAGTTTCAATTTACGGGCAAAGCAGATTTTGTAGTGAATAGAAAAAATAAGCTGCCTGCCCTACTGCACGGGTATTCTCGACGTAAGAATAGAAGAAATCACAGGTTGTAAGTGTTTATCCGTAATTTTGTCTATTCTTCCGTCGACAAAATCCATTTCTACGGTGGTCATGCTACTCGTGCTGGCCGTTATTCGTAAGTAGTACCCTAGAACATCCTCTAGTAAGGTGTGTTTGGTCTTTCGGGAACCATGCCAAATAACACAAACACCACATTTAACACAAGCCCTTAAATATTATAAATGCCAAAGTGAGTTTGTTTGTTACGCTTTCGCGCTAAAACGGCTTAATGGATGGCACATCGGTAGACCATGACCTGGGCTAGGACATAGGTTTTTATCCCGTTAGTATGTTTCCGTGGGATAATTTCCGACCTCCACGCGGGTGAAGCCGCGGGCAAAACCTAGTACTAATGTAATTGCCAGTCTATTTAATAAGAATGGCAATTAAAAACAAGCCCAATCTTATAAAATTTATAAAGCTAAATGCAAATGTAAAATCGGGCATTTGCTTTCAAAACTGTTTACTACGCAACGTTAGATACGAATTAATGGTACACTTGTGGATAAACTGTAAACATTCACCATTCCATTCACCGTGATGTTTAGGTATCAGTCAATCAAATCCATCTATCAAAGTCTTGCTTTGACATGTTCCCGGGCTACGTCACAATACTCTATTTTCTGGTTTCCGACAAATTAATTGTGCCTTCGTAGTTCATCGACCCAAGAATCGTCAAATTACATTTTTAACCGACTTCTTCAAAAAGGAAGAGGGTCTATGTTCGTCTGTATGTATTTTTTTTTAGTGTATGATATTTTCGCCAATTGTGAACCGATTTAAAAAAAAAATTTTTACTTCGAAAGGGTATACTCCCATATAAATTTTATTAACTTTGCTTGAGTAATTGTTGACTAAGCTTCAATATTACGTATTTTTTCCAACTTAGTATATCTGTACGATATTCTATGTGACTCCGTCACTGTTATTTACATAACAGGTGGTGGTATTCGAATTAGTGTGAGGTGGGTAACACAACTAAAAAGTGAAAAATAAATACTTTTTACACAAAAAAAACAACAACTTACAAAAAAAGTGAAAAATAACTTTAATTTCGGAAGTCGGTAGCAAAAAACGAAAATTGAAAAGCAAAGACACCGACTTTCGAAATTAAAGTTATTTTTCAATTTTTTTGCGTTTTTTTGGGAGTCGGTTGTTTTTTTTTTGTTGACTCATACATAAAATTCCCTCCTTCTTCCGATGCGGGTGGGCAGAAACTACAGAACGCCACCTGCTCCTTACTTATTATATATCTTCCTTATATCATTATATATCCTTATAATTATCATACATATCTTTACATACTCCTTTTGCTTTGTATACGTTCATACACGCACGCTGTTTGCTATAGCTGTAGACTCTCTCGGAGTCTACAGTACCTGATCGAATGAAACACTGGTTGCTCAGTTAACTCAAAATCAAAATCAAAAGTCATTTATTCAAACTAGGCTGAGAATCAGCACTTTTCGAACGTCAAAATTACATAAGACAGTCCCCCAAAACGCCCACCTTTCACCACTTCCTAGTGCTTTAGCTGGGAAGAAGAAGTGGCGCAACAAACTCCCCAGCAGCACAGCTGTCTGTTCAGTTAGAAACAATTGATTCTATACAAAAGTATGCAAAATCATTTACATTACTACAACTACATCATTTACAATTGATTATAATCATTAGAGAAATCAAAGATACATTTCATATTTTCTAGCCTGTGACCCAGCCTTGGGCCGTCACCCTATATTTTTTTCTATTCTATTTACAAACTGTTCGAACCCTTGAATCAAGCCTTTCTCAACAGCCAGTACAATTTTAGGTTGCTTACTGCATAAAACCTTACAGTACTATACACCTGACCTTTCTGAAGCACATCACCAATATGATCACTATAAGTATGTAATTTTTTACTCTTTTAACTACCTACTAAGTCCGGCCGTAACCACAGTGTCTGCTGAATTAAAATGTACCCAAATGCTTACAAAATACAATCTAAAGTTATTAAGGGTCACGTTGAGTTTTGCTCCGCGGCTGTATTTATTTCGACGCTGCGATGTACTGATACCCCCAAAATTAAGTATCAAAACTCGCTTCAGTTCCTAAGCAAATTCATAAATCAATTTTAGTATAATTATAGCAAATGAAAGCGAAATTAAATAATCTCGAGATACATCTAATAAACCTACTAATTTATTAAATTAATATACCAATTTATACAAAAATTTTAGTTGATACGGAGCTTGGTACCTATGAAAAGCCTTATTAGAAATATGCCTACATTAACCACGTAACAAAATATTTCCATTAATAAAAACCAAAGACCGTAACACAACATCCAGACTAGTATCTTCAATTTATTCCTGCGATGTACCAAGAAGATTTTTCTTCAGGGATTTGTTCCGACAACTGCAATGCTGCCCGCCCCTACGCGAATTTACCGTGAGCGTAGTTCGTGGGTGTGCTAAGACGTGTACCTATTATTCTTCAGAAGCTGTAGTTCAGGTGTGTTTTGCTGGAAATCTATGGTACTGTTTAAATAAGCTTTCACAATTCTATGCTAGATCCAGGTATTTAGTAACCATGGAAGATGGCACTTCGATGGTAACTATTATCTTCTCACAGTACAGGCAAAACTTTTTCCAAAAAAAAAAAAAGACTTCCGAAAAAATTTATTTCGGAAGTCGGTGTCTTTGCTTTTAAATTTTTTGCTGTAGTACCTACCCCACACAAATTCGAATACCACTACCTGCTGTGTAAATAACTGGCGGAGTCACTTAAAACATCGTCTACTTATACTAAAGGACTGGGAATTGTTGTCAAAGCAATTCATTAAGAGGTCGTTTATACTGAATATGACACATTATTGTCAACAGCGACACCTTGAAACGTAAAGTTAACGTAACTAAAATGTCAGGTCCTGAAGCACAATTTTACCCCACTTCTGCAATCCCGCTAAACAGGAGGTCTCAAGTAAAGCAGGTTAATCAGGTGCTTGTCATTCTGCTCAAGTTGTAAGTCTACTAAAGGGAATTGCCCATTAGTTTCAGTTGACACTACAATGCAGGAAGCGCCGCACGCGGTACTTTCTCGCTGGCGTTCAATTCCTCTAAAATATTTAAAAAGAACCGGAGATGTTCCTAAATTATGCTATTTAGTTCCCACAACTATAACCATTTTTTTATTTTTTCAATTAGGTTTGCGTCCCTGTCTCCCCCTCTCGGAAACCCGCATGTCCGTAGCATTACCGGGACGTAATGCTACGATTTTCTAAAAGAGCGGTGGCCGCCACTGTTTTTCGCAATGACGGCTGTCATGAAAATGATGGTAGCGGGTTTTACTTAACGGTGTCAAAAAATGCTCTCTTGGAAAATACACCAACATACTCTCATAAATAACGTTTCAGAGACGTCATTCGCCCGTAAATTGCGGACGTTGTGTGGCGGCCACCACAGTCTTAGGAAAATGTACCATTTCAGTTAAAAAAAATCTTCAAATTGTAAAAGATCTTATCACCAAATCGTTCAGTTACTGAAGTACTTCTTTCATAATATCGTTGCCCTAAAAATATTACTTTCTAGCATTCTTTTTTCTCCATCATTCTTCCAAAAACACACAAGGCTCCACTACGAACATATAACACTGTTTAGATCGGAAAAATTTATATGAGCATTTGTTCACGATAAAATGCACCTGTTCTCCTTTGGCGATCCAAATATTATAAACAGATTTCCGATCGACTTACTTGTAGTATTTACACATCTACCAATGCATTTTGAACTCTGTTTTCTGGTGAAGATAGTTGGAAATGAATTCATGGTAAACGGACTTTTTGGGTATGAAAGTTGTTAAGTGACCAGTGAGTTTGTGAGGGTTCGTTTGCACGTGATTTTGAAGTTATTGAGACGTTTTGCCGATCGATAGGGAAGACTGCTCGGTTTTGAATTGAGTGAGTTTCTATGTGTATAATGGTTTGAAGATGTTTGTGAGAAGAAATAATAAAGTTATGTGCTATCTTCGCTATTTAGAATTATTTAAAGAATGAAAGAAAAACAAGATTTAATCATATATTTTCATAAAGAGAGTAATTCATCCACTAGTGTAAAGCATTTTCAATCAACGCCCGATGTTATATCAAAAGAAACAAACTTATAAAAACGTTTTTTAACTACTTGAGAAGGTACACAACAGCTTGAAAAATAATCAAACATAACCTAAATGACCAACCCGCGTTGGGCCCGCGTGGTAGATTACGGCCCACTCCCTCTTGAAGAGAGGAGGCCTGTGTCCCAGCAGTGGGAACATTATAGGCTGATTATGCTATGCTTGTGCTAACCTAAAAGAAAACACAAACTCCACTGTTATTTACGTATAGTTCTACTACAACCAGGAATTTGGCGTGAACATACAGCGTCATCTAATCAGAAATCTATCTCATATTTAACATCGAATTTAGAGCGGGATTTTAAACATGTTTCGCCTTCCTGGTTAGCAGTAAAACTGTCGTAAAATAGTCTAACATGTTGCCTCTAACCTATAGAAGCAGAGGTGGTGAATCTTTTGTACATGAAATGAAATTATTTATTCCGTAAATAGGATATCGGAACCAATTTTGCAAGGCAAAAAAAAAATTCGCTTTACGGAGTCGACATTTTCTGAGAAAAAATTGCGAAAAAAAATTACATAAAGACGCACATAGAAACTCCTACTTTTTGGAAGTCGGTTAACAAACTTAGGGGTCAAAGTCTCTTTTAAAGTCCAGACATAATCTTGGTCAGATCATGTGAAGACCACATGGTCTTCACATGATCTGACCAAGATTATGTATTTCAGACACCAATCTACATAGATTGGTGTCTGAAATGGTTTTTTGAGGTAATAACTACACAGATACATCATGTCCGTACTATAGGTACACAATATTTGAATTGGCTCAAACTCCAACCATCACTTGCTGCACACTATGAGGAAACTATGACGGTATTAATGGGATTACTGTCCAAATTCTTGTTTTTATTTTTATTTTTATTTGCATGCCAGTTTAGTTTTTTAGTTTTATTCATTAACACGCTATGTAATTTTATTGTGCTTATGAAATTGTCAGTGCACATCGCATTAGTTTTATAGACTATCTTTATAATATGTGGAAAATGTCGAAGGTTATACATTTACTCACTCTGTAACAAAAATTTTGTGTAATACTGTAACGTGTAACCGTTTATTTTACCAAATAAATAAAATAAAATAAAATTGATGAGTGACGGATGGGTGCTTCATAAAAACCCAAGGTTGGTTTATAGAAACAAAATTATTTATTCTGGACAAACAGAACGCAAACTAAGCAATAAACATAAAATACACACATTAATACAAAGTAGCCAAAAGCACCAGTACCAGGTACCAGGGGCACTGTTTTGCAAAAGCAAACATTTTCTTTGACCACTGTACAAAACCTAAAGTTTTCCATCCCTGGCTGATACTATCTGTAAACGAGGACAGTGTTAGAAACCTCATTCTGTTAGCTTGTTTATTTTGCTCCCAGTGCGGATCGAATTTTCGGTGGAATTGAAAACAGGTGGGATTGTAAAAGTAAAACCTTTAACCTTGATGTGATTTTTACGAAGTAGAATGTGAAAGAATCGGGTATTTTAACTGAAATGTTTGTTTATTACAGTTGAAGTGGTATAGAGCGTTCGCTACGATAAGCGTGCGCACGCGGCGGGTGCACGGAGCGGGCGCCCGCAAAACGTACAAATCCGTCGTACGCGTCCGCGCCAGAGAGCGCTATTCATATTATCTTTCAATACAAACAGGACCCGCCGCGTGCGCACGCTTAACGTAGCGAACGCCCAGGACTGACGAAACGATACCCAATGGACATTATCCTTAAGGTTGCTACTTCCACCTTGTTCTAGTGGCCGGCCAGCATTAGATTTTTCCATTAGGAATTTCTCAATAGCAGCCCGGAGTCTGGATTGTGCACGGTTAGCGGCAATAGGCTCGCCCTTATTACATGGGACTTAAAACATAACTGGTAAAATTTTGGTACGCTATAGGCACTCCTCTGCCTAACCCTTCGGCGATTACAGGCGTAATCTGATGTTATATTAGTTTCTACTAAATGCTGCTGTTGCTCATTGAATTTGAATAAATTATTTGCAGAAAAACCAAATAACGAATTGATTTACCTACGATTCTGTGCTCTTCCATCTACATTGTTAGGCCATTGCCTAAGAAGGCTAAGGCTTGCCATAAATTACAACAACACCTCAACACAACATCAAAATTGAGCAACAAAACATATTATGAGCTTAAAATAACATTTTATTACTCTTGTCGGTACTTACCTAAACTTTAAAAAATATGTAGGTACTTTCTTAAACTGTTTTCATAGAAAACTAGCCGATGCCCGCGGCTTTGCTCGCGTGGATGTCGGTTATTATAATACTAAAACTTTCCTCAAGAACCACTCTATCCATTAGTGAAAACAGCATGAAACTCGATGCAGTAGTTTTTGAGTATATCGCAAACAGACAGACAGACAGACGCGGCGGAGGAATTTGTTTTATAATATGTAGTGACGAATAGACGCCATAAATTGGTCTTAAACTTTCAACCCACTTAGTCCCTTAAATTCGAAAATATAAGATGCCAAATTGCTTGTACCTTACGCATTGTGCATCAAAACTTGATGTTCACATTGTGTACGATGAACTCCAAAGTTGACGTTTGATATGAACTAATAAGTCATTATCTGCCTAGCCCTTTCCCAACTACGTTGGGGTCGGCTTCCAGTCTAACCGGATGCAGCTGAATACCAGTATTTTACATGGAGCGACTGCCTATCTGACCTCCACAACCCAGTAACTGAGTAATACGATATCCCTTGGCAAGACTAGTTGTCAGACTTTCGGGCTTCTGACGACCCGTAACGACTGTCAAAGATACACAAATGACAGCCGGGACCAACGGTTTAACGTGCTTTCCGTGACACGGAGGAGTGATATGAATTAATAATTGAATCATCGAAATTAGTATGTATAGGGATTCTATAAAAGACTGGTGATCTAACCGTCTCAGAACATTCACCTCTTCTAGGGCTGTCAAGAGAATTTTAATGTTTCGTTTACCATCTTGGTACATTTCTTGAATTATTTTAGAGTAAAATGTGTCTACCTGAATACTACTAAAAGTTGCAAGTGCAAGTGCAGGTGTTCAAGCAAAGTGGAGAAGCAAGGAAGTGTGAGATGGATTGGCATTTTCAACGCGGACACATTCAGTACACATTCTTCATTATTGAAATAATCGCTGTCACATTTTGGGATATTTTGAAACTTAGTCAAATACACATACATACATACATAAACTTATACGTTCTTCCCATGGGTGTAAGCAGAAACTACAGAACGCCACTGCTACAATCCTTACATACTCCTTTTGCCTCGTTTACGTTCATATATCTGGTCATACACGCACGCCTGTTGCGCGTACTACGCAACTGACCTTTATAAAGAACATTTCCAATAAGGTCACTAAGGCGATTGGCACACGGCACCGCGCACCGCCGCGGTAGGCGGTCTCATGTCGCATTGGCCTCTAATAAATCAGCTGATGCCTAACACACGTACACCGCCCGACTGCCTGGTCGGGCCGGTAGAGACCGCGGCGGTGCGTGTGTTAATCACCTTTAGGCATTTCCACTTACATCTGCCTTGTAAATACCTTTTGTTAATCGCCTTTCATTCATCCTCTCAGCATGACCAAACCATCTTAGCATACTGTTACTAAAGAAAGAAAGAAAGAAAGAAAAATATTTTATTTGGGACACGCACAGGAAAAACAAGCAGTAATATAAAGCAAGTACTAAATATTACTCATTTACTCTCTCTCTTCTTCCCCTCTTCTTATCTTTTATCTCTTACTTAGCCAAATGATAGATGTTATTAACCCGTTCGAGAAAATGTGAAATCCAACATTCTTGGGAAAACGCAAAGTTGATTCTAATGGTGGAATCCCACGATCGGAAATATTGCAGACGGACACGCACGACAGACGACCACAGACCGCCACGCACTGCGTACCGAGGCGCTTCCGATGTCTACGATACCCCGCACGTATACTTTCCCATGGGCTGTCGTCTGGGCTCGTCGGTGTCCGTCCGCAAAATCGCGGATCCTGGGATTTCGGTAATAAACAGTAACATTTGTCTTTGTCCATAAAAATAACCAGACTCTAAACTCAAACAAAACTACTGCAAATTTTTCTTGAACTTCATAAAAAAAACTGTACCATTCATTATCATACTGGCAGTTGACAAAATGCTTGAAATTAAAACTTGTTTGAAAAGGTCAGGTTTAAAGAATCTATTCTGGTGTAATTGGATTCGTACTTGAAAGAAATTATTAGGAGTTTAAAACGAACTTCGTTCTCCCACGGAGCTTATGCGATCGTTTTCCTAATTCCTTTTTTCTTGTTCGGAATAATTTGAAGTTTTCAATATTCTTTTATCTTATGCATTCATTTTCTGAACATAGATTATAATGTAATAATATTTTGAAGTACGCAGGTGACACAAATTGATTTATAATTCAGTCCAAATTTATAAAGACACAGCTGATGATTATTGATTGATGATGATCATTTACCAGTCGAAACAGCGATACGGATAAATTTTTTGACGCCATATTTTAGTTTTTGTTAGGATGTGATATTGTTATTTTTACAAATAGTTATATTATATCTTATGCCTTTGGTAGACATTGAGCCAACCCTTAAAGAAACTGATCACCGCACGGAGTAGATTTCACTCCGCCCTCCCAGCTTGTAACTAATGAATAAAGAGGGTTACATGTTAATAAGTTCTGAGATTTTATTGCGTACAAGATACTTCGGAGTTTTCTTTTACTAGATTTTCTTCTAATTGCGAGGTTAGGTAGAGTTGTGGGTTTATTAATTGTGTTAGGTCTTGAATCTAGTTTTGTGTGGCTTCATATAATGCTAACAAAACCATGTATTCGTAAGCGCCTGTTTACGAGTATTTAGGTGTCTCCTTCCATCTGGTTCTGTTAGATGACAGTCTGACGCATTCATTAACAGGACCAGGGAAATTATATTATAATGATACAAGGTCAAACCACATCAGTGAAACTCCGCAGACGCGGGGAAAATCACTATCGAAACTTGACAAAAAAAAAAACCGTAAGATTTGATGTTATATCTTTTTGGGGTCAATGACTTAATCACTCCACCTACAGTCATGATTATCCGAAAAAAAAGACAGTTCTTATGCGAAACAGAGAACATTCAATCAACTCAGCCTATCATAGTCCACTGCTGGACATAGGCCTCTCGCAAGCTGCGCCACAACACCATGCCCTCCGCCTCCCGCATCCAGTCTGTCCCAGCCACTTTCTTAAAGTCGTCAGTCCATCTAGCTGGGAGGCGTCTCACGCTACGCTTGCCGGTACACGGTCTCCACTTTAAGACTCGACTGCTCCACCTTAAACAGAGTACATTATTTAATTAAATACGACTCAAAACAATAAAAAATGCAGTAAACAAAACAACAGCTGACCCATTAATATAATACGACTATGCAAACCATTTTAAAGACAGTCTTAAAGTCTCATAACTTTCGCCGTCCACTGTTCATTTCAGAAATTGGATAACAACTGGAGTAAGCTACAATTAAGTCAATTCATTTCAATTGTCCGTCTTCAATGGCAACAGTTTGTTAGTTTTAGTGCTATCAACGTTTCGTGGAGTATCATCAAACGGGGTATTTGGGGTAATTGTTTTTGGGGAGATAGGTTTGTGGAAAATTGTTCACTTTACTCGATGGTTCGAGGGTGTTGGAATCAAATAGTGATCATAAACTCTTGCTAAAATAAAAGGAGTGGTTAGCGCAGCTATTGTGTGGTATTAGTCGCTAAGACTGATACATCCCTCGCCATATCTAACCTAATATTATAAACAACTAGCTGATGCTCCCGGCTTCGCCCGCGTGGATGTCGGTTATGTACTAAAACCTTCCTCGAGAACCACTCTATCCATTGGTGAAAACAGCATGAAAATTGGTGTAGTAGTTTTTGAGTTTATCGCGCACAGACAGACAAACAGACAGACGCGGCGGAGGACTTTGTTTTATAATATGTAAGGATTTGTGGTTTGCATGTAGAAACTACTGATCCGATTCCGAAAGTTCTTTCACTGATGAGAAGATACAGTATGAACGAGTTTCATAGGATATATTTTATGTTAAAACAAGAAATTTTACTCCGACGAAGTCACGGGCAGAAGCTAGTGATAAAAAAGCCATTTGTGAATTAAGAAGTTGAGGTTTAGAATTGCATAAATAGAAGTTCATTAAACTTGAGTGAAGGCTTCATAAGCAATCAAACGCTCCAAGAACAAAAGTAATAGAAGAAGTGGATGTGTGTGGATAATTTGCGATCGATTCCTTCCAAAACACCTAGACAAAACATGATGATAAATTCAAAAATCGCCGCTTGAAAATCTAACGATGGACAGACAATCCTTTGTCAACAATGAAAGTATGTTAAGCTCCCAGATCGTTTAACCGAAAAATGGACCCAACAAAAAAAAAAAACGATTAATCCTTTAAGTAATTTAAAATATCCTGCCATTTTTATCCTATAGATTTTAAGTTCAAGGGATGCTGACACGAGTAAGGTCTATCTCATCTTAATAAATTCCTTTGATACTGGTATTTCTCATGATTGGACTTGCAAATTTATGCCAAGTGAACTCTTGATTTTCTTTTTAACATGGTTGAACGAAAACCGAGAAATGTTTCCAAAACATCGGGCATTTGTAATGCAAATTTTTAATATTTCGCTCGCTATACACGCAATATGGGTTGTGAACTTTTATTGAACAAATGGAAACCAAGACTGAATGGTATCAAGTGCTTACGAACTTACCATCGGACACCAAGTACTCGTACTTACAATTGGACACCAAATACTATCCAAATCTAATCGCCTCTCATCATTCACACTTCAGTGACATTAGCCTTCAGGGATGCCCCAAGGTAGTAGCCCGCGAAATTCAAATTTTCTTACGTTTTTTGCAATTTGCAGGTCAGTATCAGGTATGTTGATCTATATATGATACGCGGCAGTAACACATATGGATTTACAGAATTATAATCTTTAGAACCAGTAATACATCTCCTTAAGAACATTTATGTGCCAAATGTCATGATTTCATGAAATAGTAACTCAATACAGTTACATGAACTTAGAGAGTTGTATTGCTGATTCTAATGTTTATAATTCTGTAAATCCATATTTGTTACGGTCACAAATCATATTTAGATCAACATACAACCTGATACTGACCTGCAAAAAACGTAAGAAAGTTTGAATTTCGCGGGCTACCCTGAAGCTTTCGCCTTAAGGTACCAAAGTCTATCAAATATGATCGATGGCAGATATCGAACAACTTTTCTAATGTGTGTCGAGGTCAGTCCTACTAGGGGTAACTGAACCTGATCGTATGTGTTTAGAACCTATTTATAACACCGCTTTTATAACCAAACATTATCTATAAATATAATATTTGTAGTGCCTCAAACTCTAATCGTTTCTGAAAAAACTTGCGCAAGGGAAGAAAACAATAATTTATATGTTTGAAGATTAAATTGTTTTGTAAACTTATTATAATTAATAATTCAATACATTTAGAAGTAATAACTTTTGAAATTATAGACTTCGTAAAATTAATTGTTCCAAACTGAATGGATTAAAACAATTGTTAACTACACTGGCCGTCAAAACTTAGTACCACACTTCTAAAATTACAATAACTTTAAATTACACAAGACATATTTTTGAAATAAAAAGGATTACAAAAGAATTTAATTTTTTATATAAAAACTTTATAGCCGATAACCGTATTTTAAGGAACGGCTAAAGAAACATTATAAACAAAAACACTCCTTTTCAAATTGTTGCAACTTTTTGACTCTTTTTGTTTCTGTTTTTGTTTTCACATTTATTTCTTGATGGATGAATTATGATAAAAATTCCAAGGTGTAAAAAAATATGTAAATAAGGCTTAAAACTGTAGTTATAAATGTTGTTTGAGTTTTTGCCAGTAAGTTAAAAATGGCTATTTATTGGTTTAAGTTAAAAACGTTACTTATGTATAATAAACTATAATTTCCAAGAAAGCTGATGAAATTTGCTCTGAAACATTTTTTATTTCAAAACTCTGGCTTCTACAGTTTAGGAGAAATTGCAATTTTAAAAGTGTGGTACTAAGTTTCGAAAGCCAGTGTAGTTTGCCCTTTGTAATCGGTTTATGAATAGTTTCGAAATTGTTCCATAGTTATTCGAATACTATTGCTAAGGGAAAGAAACCTTACGATATCGTGTAAAGGATCTGTAGTTTCTCTGAATGGCATAACTATACTATTTTGACGGTGTTCCCTAAGTGATTGTTGCGAAATTCTCGAACGAAAACTTTCATGAAAGGTACCCTTAGAATATGGGCTCCTTCATAATAAGGCAAGTAGGTCACATTCGTAATAGTTACTCACACCATTAAGGACAAATTGCTGGTTAGGAATGGTAAGCGGAACTTTCATCAAGTGCATCTAACTTCATTATTGACTTGCTAGTATATATGTGATTGTTCATTCAAATAAACGAATTTATTTTACTTCTATCTTTCTTACAATGTTACTTTAGAAGTTTAACCAGCAAGGACAAGCAATTTGAGTTTGCACTAAGTTGTTTTTTTTTAAATTAAATTGTGTTTTACAATGGTACGAAAAACTTTTATTTACGTTTTAACTCGCGATTCCAAAAAAAAAGTTTTCGTGTCGTGTCAACTTATATTAACTAGATAGGTATTATGTGGACCAAATTTTGTTACTGATATCGTCGATACAAATAAGGTATTATGTGGACCAAATTTTGTTACTGATATCGTCGATACAAATATTATTCCACTTCGAACTAAGTAGAGGTCAAAACGGGACAAAATCGAGCATGGAATACATCAAAGCTTTTCACCAGATCACATTCCATTACTCCTCTTCATTCTGCCGTCCATGTAAACCCGGATACATAAAGTTTTTCCGTAGACTGTTTCCACCGAAGGTCCCGGCTTATCTGCGGGGCGTTCGAACGTATGTAGAGCTCATAAAACTGGTTTATGTGTGACCGCGGCCGTCTGTACTATATAGATGATGTCTTAGTATTGTTTTATGATTTCTGGGGCCATTTTGTTTCGTGTTACGTTTGTTGTATTTTGTTTTAATTTTTTGAGTGTTGTTGTTGGTACTAATTGTGTTAGTATGGCTTAATACAGAACCAGTTACACTATGCCTGGGATTTTTATTCCTACCTAAATCGTATTGCCTTTTGTGATCGAGTACTAAATGCGCATTGCACCAACTGCGAACAGAACAGTTATATTATAATTAAACTGAATAAACATTTATTTCAACAAACCAAAAAGAGAAATTTAGGTGGCCCACTTAACCGCCATAATTTTTGTTAAAGTTGAGTACAATTTCAAAAACACCTTTTTTCATAGGTTCATCATTAAACCTTCAGATAAATTCGGTGACACCGTTAATCCCAAACTAATTTATATAATGGCCTGAGGAAATCAGTATCTCAGTACTTAACTCGAATGGGACAAAGTGGGGAAAGTGAAAATAATTACAGCATTTAAAGCGCTCTGAATGATAAAATCGATTCTGTAATTTAAAACGGACATCTATCTACCACGTATAGTAGAAATGTTTTGAAGAAATGTTTTTTGTTCAGAAAAGAATTCTTCTTTACTTATCCCTTCATGTATTCATTCAAATCTCTGCCTTCATAAATCTTAGGAATATCTTGAGTCAGTCTTTTAAATGATATCTGGGATGGCAAGATTTATATAGGATACGTGCAAATTTTTGTAACTATCACCTTGGACTTACCTATACCTTTCGCATTTGTATTCCAAAACTTGAAACTTATTCCACAATTCGCTTCACTTGCCCCTAACGACCCATTACCCGAAAATACCCAAAGACAGCCAACGCATCGTGTTTTTTACTATCATAAGGGAGCCAGCTATCGCGATTGGCTCAACAAAATGTCTTTGATCTGCGTTTTGTAATGAATAGGTGTTGCGTGCCACCAACGATACTATCTTAGATTGTAAAGCGTATTCTTGGTATTAAAATAGCATTAATCTGATTTCAGCGGGCAGAAATAATTAGCGATTTATTCTTGTAGGTTCTAAAACATGGATGAGACATTGTTTTATCCGTTGCTTTAGTCTGATCTGCCAATAGCATTGTTTTGATTTATTTATAAATAGCCCTTCGATTGATTCCTATTGCTGTCTGTGAAAAAGCTTGACTAAACTTAGAACTACGCTTAGAAAACTGTCGTACTTATTCGAAACGAACTGTGACGTCAAAGAGGTCGCATTCGTTGATAAGTAACAATTTTAACGTGACAAAATACAAAAGTCACTTTACGCAGTAAGGTTCTGTTGTAGCGATAATTATAAACATAGCGTCGTCAGAAATGCTGAATGTCACACAATATTCTCCATCATCACACATGGCACAGACAGCAAGCTTTCAAATTCTCAATACATTATCCCAATATCATGTATCATGCACCATTTAGGTAATTACTCACAGACCAATTTAGTAGATGAATTTCTGCATAATAGAAGTCCTGTCTATCCGTGATAGGCTGTAACATGGTATTTTGACGTGTCGTACCATGTTATTAAATTATAACGCCACAGTACCTAGACACTAGAGAAGTTAAAGCTAAATGTAATTTTAAAGTAGAAAAGCTGCAGCTGCAATAAAAAATAAGTTTTTTTTGACGGTACTTGACGTTTGAAGGTTTGAAGGGGGCTAGAGGATGCCCCGTGACTTTGTTTACGTTGAAAATGATATTATATTTCATTTTTATGAGTTTCATCGTTCAAAGCGAATATTTTATTTTCAGTGTATGCATCTATCTGTTCTTACCTATATGAACCCCAGCATCATAGAATTTGCTTACCTAAAATGATAAAATTGAGCTTCTCATAGCCAGAGCAGTCGCAAAATACAATTTTCCCCATAAAAAAAAAGGAAACAGGAGCTAGACGTAATAAAAATACTTGTTCACACGATATTCAATCGAGTTTCATTCGGTATTATGCAAACTATAGCTACCAACGACACAATTCGATTTCACCTCGCGTGTTCCCACAACCCATATCCAATAACAAAACCAGGTCTTTAGCTTACAATGACGTAACTGATTGTATTCATATACAAAGATTTAAATCTTTAGATTAGCCCTCACCGTACGTAGTCGCTTGAAAAAGTGTAAATTCTGAGAAGAAAGAGCTTACACAATAATAATGGCGTTTTCATGACAATCAAGTCAGTTCACTACGTTAATGTGTGCCAGAGATGTCAAAATGACACAGAAACGCAACCATCTTTTGACGCGGTAGGGGCGAATCTAACGATTTAAATCTTTTTGTCCTATAGATACCATAAAATAAATTAGAAAACAACAATAGAATTGGATGTTCGATAGCTGGTGACTCACGTTTGGGTTTTAATTCACCTTCACGACTCGCGAATCGTACAAGTAACTTGATAAGACTAGAAAAATCTTGTGACAAAAAGGTTCTATACACCAATAACATGCCATGGCAAATTCAATCATATTTTAGGAAGTTATAGTTGAAATTCCTTTGCTAGAAGGTTTGGAGTAAGGTCAAAAAGCCATGGTGTTTTCAGTATGGCGTGTGGCACGCAAAGCAAGTTGCATAGACTAGCTGCATCGCAGTTAATGTCGGCCAATATAGATTTCTTTATACCAATATACGCAATTATAACTTTTTGCATTTGTAAGGTAGTTGATCATGGATAAGTAGGTGCTATCTTGGATTAATTAAAATTGTTGAGGATATTACTCGTTGGTTTATGGCTGGGTGGTCTATAGCTAAGAATAGACTTGTATCTACTAATGAATGTCTCAGTGGAGATGCGATAACAGAGCTCTAGAATATTGGCTGAATGATTCAGAACCTTGAAAATAATAATTTGTTTTAATTTTAATTTTTTTTCATGAACTTTATCTGAAACTTTTTGAAAGGCCTACACTGTCCTCCCATAACTATTAACACTGTAATTCGAAAATATTGTAAAAGCCAATTATCTTTTAAAAGAGTAACCATGGAGTTTCTTGCCGGCTCTTCTCCATAGGAAACGACCAATTGGAACCGTGCACCTAGCTTCTGACGTTTCATAAGTGCCCATGTAGGCTTATGTGAAATAAAATATTTTGATTTTGATTTTTGATTTTATTGCATTCAACACACCATATTATTATCGCTAAAAACAATTTTTTCAGCAAGGGATTGGTGACACTGGAATTCATTACGACGTTGAATCTGCCTCCAATTTTCTTTCTCAAACAAAAACCCAAAAGCCTCTGAACCTCATCTATTGTCTTCAAAATTTTAATCTTTTCCTGCGACCATCATAATGAAAACCAATAGATGAATTCTTATTCCTCAACCATGATTTAATAGAAAATCTGAACGGAGCCTTTCATAAATCCGTCTTTCAATAATACGGAGGAACTATCGTGGCAATTAATTAGTTCTTAGCCCCCTTCCCTCCTTCCTCACCCCTCCTACACCCTCGCGTCTGCCCCTCGATTTATAAGTGGCATTAGCATACAGATTGGAAAGTTATCAGCCGTTTTCAGTAGTAGTGAAACCGTATAATTCACGGTGTAAGTATTGTTTTGATACTTGCCTTGAGAATGCTGAAGCGCACGAAGAGAATTGTGTAGGAAATTGCCAGGAAAAACCATTGATAAATAGTAGTGACTGAATTTTTCATCATAATCGCTTTATTGAATGTTTCGCTTTTGTAAGAGCTGTGGATTAAAGACAAGATATACTCAGAGAGTCTAGGAAAAATGGCATATACTTTTGGATTCTTTTTGTAACGTGACCAAAAAATTCAATGTAACAAAATACACACAATTCTTTTCTTTTTCGTGTAGTTAGTGACTAACCTGAGGGCCTAGACAAGTGACAATCGCTTCGAAAGCGTTTCGTATTTCTACAACGACTTTCAACTGAATTGACATAAGTTTTTCGATAGCTTATGTCAGTCCTATGCATTTTTGCCTTTTCTATCATCGTTATCGCTGATAGAATGTCACTTTGTCTAGGGCCTCTGATGTCGGAGTTTTTATGAGAATTTCTCGATGGCATGAGAAACGAGATGTTAAGGATCTCTCAGGCATGGCATTAGTTTCCATATTTGTCCGTCACCGTTTTTGAAGTAAGTGATAATTATACGAGTATAATAGGTACGCATTTGAATACGAAAAGTCAGGTGCGTAACTGAATTCGAACAAGCACACAATAAGCAAGCATTTTGTTTTAGCAATATCATCCCATAAGCTCCAAAGCTTAACAGCTTAATAAATTTCACCAAATTGTTTCAATCTAATTAGGAAATCTCAAAGTTAATCAAGCGGAACTTCGCACGGGGCCCTATTAAACATTTTAGTCAAGGTTCATTGCTTTCCACAATCCTCTTCCCCAAATAAATGCCTAAGTCTTGGGCATTTTTTTTCTCTGGCAGATAAACCGTTGCTTAACTTTGATTAAAAATACAGAAGACTTCTTCTTTTAAGTATTCTTAAACTTCTCGTTTGAGATTAATTTTACTTTCGGCTTTGTACGATTTCTGTTCGAAAATAATTGCTTCAGCGTTTCCGAAATTTATTTTTGTGTTCCTTGACGACTTGAAACTTATTGTGTTTTAACGTTTCATACGAAATTATTGTTCGTTTCAAAGTTAGAAATTGTACGTAAACATGGTAGTGTCTGCTACACGGGTGCAAACTTCACGGTTTCCAAACAGCCAGTGTATGTTTACAGCGACAAACGTGCGGTAAGGTCGCTTGCTCGTCATAATTGTCGTAAACCAAACAATTGTGGGCATGAACAACTTTTCAATGTGCTTTCAAAACCACCTTTTTAATCGTGACTAACGTGAAAGTTACTTTTGAATGTACTGAACACAATTACGTTATTATGTCAAAAATAACCTTGTTAAAGAAAGGAAGAATATCATTTATTAAAAAACTAGCGAACTGCTCCTGCTTCGCACGGTTTTTACGACCTGATAAAACATCGACATTTCTTGGTTATGTGTAACTTTAATATTAACTTATTATACACATAAACCTTCCGGAATAAATTATCTAAACGATGGTGAAAACCTCATCAAAATCTGTTGCGTCGTTTAGAAGAACAACGCGGACATACAGACGAACACGAAAATCGACATTAACTTATAATATAGATAGAAATAGAATCCGCCGGCAAACACAAGACTACGACGCTTGGGGCCCTTTGTCCATCAGTGACGTCTTTCGGTTGAATGATGGTAATGAAATCGTTAAAAAAGGTTTTTGAAAACTCAAATTCTTTATTGAAAACCATACTTACGTATACTTTACCTTGTACCGTATTTTCGTAGGAAATCATTGCCTAGTCCTTTTACCAATCGCTAACGTAGTCTATTATATAATAAGTACCTATATTTAATGATCACTAAGAACAGGTTTTTGGTGGGAATTACTTATTCGTTATTTTTTGGTTCTGTAATTGTATTTGTTTTTTTATTTATTTATTTAGTATATAAGTATTAAGTACGTTGAAACTGTGTGTACTCTCCGTCACTTGTCCCTAAGAGTTCATTAGAAAACCAGCGCCAGACAGCATCATTTGTCTGGCATTAATGCTGAAATGAACCTTTTTGGCGCAGCCGTGAGGCACACATTATTGTTAAATTTTTATTTTTATTTTTTTATATTGTGTTTCACGAACTGTGTCCAAATAAATATTATTCTTTCTTTCTTTCTTTCAAGTGATGAAACTGCAAATACTCAACGTTTCCGACACTCAAAAATCTCAAGAGATACTCAAATTTCCCCCCTCCCTTGATAGAAAGGGAATGATTCCCATTAATTACTAAGACAATGACTATCTGGCCCTTCGAGCGCCATTTCTGAGCGTTTACTTGCTACTAAAACAATTAGCAGAAGGGAGCAATGAAGGCCGTTCGGAAATTGAGACCATACCGTTCGGACCTCGTAAGATAGGTTTGCTAGATATGCGTGAAGCTAAGTTGAGTTTTGAGAAAGTTGCAATAGGGTTTAATTTTAGGTGTGTGAACTGTGAGTTACAAATTAGTTTCATTCTTGAATTCAATGATTTAAGTGACAAATGTTTCGCCACCTAACTTCATCAACCCAATATAGACAAAATTGTCTACCTCATCATCTGCCTAGCCTTTTCTCATCTATATTGGGGTCGGTTTTCAGTCTTACTGGATGCTGAATAACAGTATTTTACACGGAGGTAACACGATGGTTAAATTACCTACCCATTATTAAAATAATTGACACTACAACAAAATGTTTAAAACAATTTTCGAATTATCGCCGCTTTGAAATATAAGGTCACTGTATTAAATCAACCGACTGTTGAAGCTTAGTAATTGACAATGATGTATCGGCGGCTGGCTATCGCTTCAGCTGTTGTTCATATCAAAATAAAACGCAATGGACTGTGAACCGCGAAATCCCGTTTTTAAAGCGAATGTCATTTGTTATCGCGGCATATTTTGGTTTGGTTCGATATTGGGTTTGTATACGTTTTGATTTGCTTTTGTTTTGTCGTGGTATTGAATGAAAATGCAGTTTTGACAACGAGCCCAGTAATGGTACAGTCGAGTAAGTCAGTCCAGCACTGACTTGCAACATGGCTCGTGTAGACCGCCGATCTCGTCTACATGAACCCACTGAATGGGGATTCCTCGGAATTTCAGACAGTCAGTTGGCCAGTCAGTGCGACTGTCAGTCAGTGCCATCGTATAAACCAGGCATTGGTGCGTAGTACAAACCATGTGCCGATTGAAATTTCCCATTGACAACGTCAGAGGAGCATTATGAGATGAGTTTCCAAAAAAAAAAAAAAACTCAATTACGGCAAAAAATTCAATCAACTAAAAAAATTAAGTAATAAAAACTATAACCCAACTACGACTAAAAAGGTATCTAAACAATATATATGGTATATATAAACAAGACAACACAGACAGACAAATTAAAAATCCGGAGTCACACGTGTTAGGACATAAATCGAACAGATTACGTGTGATTTTTACCCGACTACGGCGAAGTAAAAAGGAGGGTTATGATTTTGACCGGTGTGTATGTATATATGTATGTATGTAAGTATGTTCATCTGTTACCTCCTATCTTCTAAACACTCATCACAATTTGACAAACGACGTATCGTTGGAAGCGTCTTGATCGTCCGCTAGTTATAGGCTATGTGGCGTCACATTAAATAAATAAAAATAGCACACTCTAGAGGACATGAAGTCAGGAACTAAAAAAAAAAAATGTTTTATCGTACCATGTTGGGTATCAAATGCACATTATGGGATTTCATTATGGCTTAAAAAGCACATTTCAAAAATATATATATTATAACCCGAAAAGAACAAAAAAAAATTAAAGTAATACAAACTAAAACCCAACTACGACTAAAAAGGTATAAACAAGACACCACAGACAGACAAATTAGTAGGGTAAAACCAAAAAAAAAGCGATGACTACGGAAGAAAGAAACATGTTGCACACCAAATAAATTACAGTTATTTTGATGCCCAATTCTGCTGAAAAGCCGTCTGTGGATATCGTGATAGATACAATTTTCACATAATTACCACCATTTAGCTAAAACTTTCATTGAGTTAATGTTTTTCTTATCTTATGTAAAATTTTGTGAAAGTTTCGAATATAATTTGCACTTCTGGTCTATACAAATAACACCTCTTATTACAACCCTATCGTTAGAATGTGTCGACTATACAATGAAATTTCAAAAGATAATGACACTATTGACATCTTCGATTCTCGTGCCGCTGCTTTCAAAAGACATGCATGTACTCTTTCTTTTTAAATGGTACTGTTCTCTTTTAATGTTTTAACTTTTTGTACTTTACCTGGCGTGTTTGTTCGCCTACAATTTCCCTGCCTAAGTAGAAGAGTGTCGGAGGGCAGACGCACAGACCGTGGCTGTAATCTTGTGAACTAAGCGTTTTGCTGTAGTTGTCATCATTATTGTGTTGTTGCTAGTCATGTTGTGCGATTACGCTTTGGGTGATAATCAGATCGAAATCTATAATGTGAACCTAGTGATTTATTGTGATTGTTACCTGTTGTAGTTGCCTTGTGAATAAATAAATAAATAAATAGATATCCGTTTCTCCGGAATTTTCGAGCAGCTTTAAATTCAAACAAATAACTACTACTATAATGGTGGCGGTGGAATCAAACCAACGTTGGATGACAAATAGGGGTTTATTCACTTTACTTCAACAAATTGACAGGTTTAGCAACAAAATACAAATTGAGGGTAAACCTATTAGTGGTCTTAGGGATGGACTGCGGGGCTATCCTATCCCTTTACCTCCTAGCTAAGGCTATTCCTGAGGGCGACGGGGCCTCCGCTCAGGTCAAGCTTATGACAAACAGTGGTGACTGCGGGGCTATCGACCACTGTGCCTTCTAAGTAGCGAGTCCTCCTTCCTCCATGGCTGACCGTTTATATAGTCGGTTTGACTGATTAATGTGTGTATCTTCATCATGTCATACTTGTATGTGGTTGTGACCTTTGTTGACATCACGAATACTTCACATGTCGAATGGTAGATGTCGCTAGTAATCTGTAGATACTGTTGTTGTTATCGTCTTGTCGATGATTGATCTTGTTTGTGTTGCGATCTACTCAGGTGGCGTAGTGTTGTGCACATAATCCGGTAGATGGCGCAAGGCGTCGTGTTATATTCTCCCCCTCTGGTACTCTATGGTCGTCCCGACTGAGTACCAGCACCAGGTCCTTTCCGTGGCCTTCCTCTTCGGCGTATCGGATAAGTTGGTTTGGATATCACGTTGTCTCTCTTTTCAAACTTCGTTATTGCTGACGTATGATACTTTCCAATAGGCTTGTCTGGGGTTTCTGAGTGAGCAATTTCATAAGTGGAGGTTCCATGTTTCTTTAATATAATATACGGTCCATCACGTCGAGGAGCAAATTTCGAAGTAAACTGTTTATCGATGTTGCTAACGGGATGAGATTCTATCAAGACTAAGTCTCCTACTTTATAGTCTGGGTCAGGTCTTCTCTTACTATTTGCTCTTTGGCGTGTCGTTTCTTTGTTGTACTCTATATTTTCTTTTGCTAACTCCAAGTCTTGGGCTAGTTGTTTTAACTTTGGGGTGATTTCTGCGACAAAGTTTTCTGATTCTACAACCGAGCTTAGATCATGTGTCAACTCATATGGTGTACGCAATTCTCTCCCAAATGTAAGGTAAGATGGTGAGAAGCCTGTAGTTTGGCATTTAGCTGTATTCATTGCGAATCTTATTGTTGGTAACGTTGACGGCCAGTTCTTATGTTTGTCTTTCACCATAATTGCAATCTGTGACTTCATGTCCCTGTTTTTCCTTTCCACTACATTTGGTTCAGGGTGATATACGGGTGTGAACATTTGTTGAATTTCTAAGCAATATGCTAGTTTTTGCATTATTGCTGATATAAATTAAACTCCATTATCGCTGATCATTTTCCTTGGCAACCCATATCGAAGGAATATTTCATTGAGTAAAATGATGGCACAATTTTCACTAGTTGCTTCATTTAGTGGGAATAATTCTACCCATCTTGAAGTAGTATCTTCTATGATCAGAATCCACTTTTCTCCTGATGGTCCCTTTGGCAAAGGTCCAAAAAGGTCAATAGACAATACCTCAAATCGTTGAGAATTTGGGGTGGACTGGTATAAGCCTGCTGGCTTCTTATTAGTGGGCTTATATTTTTGGCATTCAACACATGTTTTTACGTATTTTTTAACATCTTTTCGTAGTCCTGTCCAATGAAAATTATTTGTTATGCGTTGCACTGTTCTTTCCACTCCCATATGACCAGCAGTAGGTGAGTCATGGTAAGCGTTCAGTACATTTTGTATTTCATGACGTGGAACTACTAACTTTGCATTGTCGTTTTCTTGTTCTGGCATGTAAAGATACAGGACACCTTTATGGACTAGGTACCCTTTCTTGATGTATTCTACATAACTTGGTATTTCTTTTCCTTCTTCTAATATTTTTATGATAGTTTGAATGGTGTCATCTTTCATTTGTTCATCTCTTAACTGTTTTTCATTGTACCTAGGTAGATCTAACTCTGTGCTGCATATGACGCATTGTCCATCATGCTGCTCACACGGTGGTCGAGACAATGTATCAGCTACTACATTAGTTCGTCCTGGAGTGTATTGGATTTTGAACTCGTATGGTTGCAGCTGTAGTGCCCATCGTGCTAAGCGACCAGTAGGTGTTTTTAGATTCATTAACCATTGTAACGGTTGATGATCTGTAATAGTTAAGAACTTTGTTCCTTCTATGTAGCCACGAAATTTTGAAATAGCCCATACTATGGCTAATGCTTCCTTTTCTGTGACACTGTAATTGCGTTCAGCTTGTGTTAAGAGTCTACTTGCGTATTCAACAGGGTGCTCACTGTCTCCCTCCCCCTGCACTAAAGCTGCGCCAATGGCATACTGGCTGGCATCAGTTTTGATAGCAAAGGGTAAATCGTCACTTGCCTGTTTTAACACTGGTGACGTAGTCAAGGCGGTTTTTAATTTCATAAATGCTTCTTGTTGCTCTCGTTCCCACTTCCAGCTTATTTTCTTCTTCGTTAGGTTAGTAAGTGGTCTAGCAATGTCTGCAAAATTATGAATAAATCTTCGATGCCATGATGCGGTTTGTAAAAATGATATTAATTGTTTTAGGTTTTTAGGAGCCTGACGGTTTGCAATAGCAGAGATTTTCTCTGGGTCTGTTTTGATACCGTCAGAAACTATTAGGTGGCCCAGATATTTAATTTCCGAACACATAAATTTACATTTCCTTCTGTTGGCTCGGAGCTTGTATTCTCTCAGTTTAATAAATACTTCTCTTAAGTCTTTTATATGTTGACTGAAAGTATTAGATCTTATAATAAGATCATCTAAATAAGATAATACGCACTTCGCGTGTAATCCTTGTATGAATTTGTCCATTAATCTTTGGAACGTAGCGGGTGCGTTTCGGAGACCGAATGGCATTCGCTTGAAACGGAACGTTCCAAATGGTGATACAAAGCATGTTTTATCGTAATCATCTGGATGTACCATAATCTGCCAGTAACTTGACTGTAAATCAATTGTTGACATGTATGACATCGCTTTTGCCTGATGTAATAAGTCGTCAATACGCGGCAACGGATATCTGTCAGGTTTGACCTCGACGTGATGGACCGTATATTATATTAAAGAAACATGGAACCTCCACTTATGAAATTGCTCACTCAGAAACCCCAGACAAGCCTATTGGAAAGTATCATACGTCAGCAATAACGAAGTTTGAAAAGAGAGACAACGTGATATCCAAACCAACTTATCCGATACGCCGAAGAGGAAGGCCACGGAAAGGACCTGGTGCTGGTACTCAGTCGGGACGACCATAGAGTACCAGAGGGGGAGAATATAACACGACGCCTTGCGCCATCTACCGGATTATGTGCACAACACTACGCCACCTGAGTAGATCGCAACACAAACAAGATCAATCATCGACAAGACGATAACAACAACAGTATCTACAGATTACTAGCGACATCTACCATTCGACATGTGAAGTATTCGTGATGTCAACAAAGGTCACAACCACATACAAGTATGACATGATGAAGATACACACATTAATCAGTCAAACCGACTATATAAACGGTCAGCCATGGAGGAAGGAGGACTCGCTACTTAGAAGGCACAGTGGTCGATAGCCCCGCAGTCACCACTGTTTGTCATAAGCTTGACCTGAGCGGAGGCCCCGTCGCCCTCAGGAATAGCCTTAGCTAGGAGGTAAAGGGATAGGATAGCCCCGCAGTCCATCCCTAAGACCACTAATAGGTTTACCCTCAATTTGTATTTTGTTGCTAAACCTGTCAATTTGTTGAAGTAAAGTGAATAAACCCCTATTTGTCATCCAACGTTGGTTTGATTCCACCGCCACCATTATATAATCATCATCATATAATGGTGGCGGTGGAATCAAACCAACGTTGGATGACAAATAGGGGTTTATTCACTTTACTTCAACAAATTGACAGGTTTAGCAACAAAATACAAATTGAGGGTAAACCTATTAGTGGTCTTAGGGATGGACTGCGGGGCTATCCTATCCCTTTACCTCCTAGCTAAGGCTATTCCTGAGGGCGACGGGGCCTCCGCTCAGGTCAAGCTTATGACAAACAGTGGTGACTGCGGGGCTATCGACCACTGTGCCTTCTAAGTAGCGAGTCCTCCTTCCTCCATGGCTGACCGTTTATATAGTCGGTTTGACTGATTAATGTGTGTATCTTCATCATGTCATACTTGTATGTGGTTGTGACCTTTGTTGACATCACGAATACTTCACATGTCGAATGGTAGATGTCGCTAGTAATCTGTAGATACTGTTGTTGTTATCGTCTTGTCGATGATTGATCTTGTTTGTGTTGCGATCTACTCAGGTGGCGTAGTGTTGTGCACATAATCCGGTAGATGGCGCAAGGCGTCGTGTTATACTACTGGAAATAAATTGATTTTGCTTAATACCAACAATTTACTATCCTCAACCAATATCCCTAACAAATACTCTAAATAAATAAAACTTCAGTATAAAACTGCACTAGACAATTTAAACGGAATATTTATCATACTAGACAATTGAAATCCCTTTCCATTTTCCTTGCCGTAACAAAATATCGGGACACGTCATTTCCGTGGGATCCCGCGAATCCCGAGCTCTACTCTCGGAATCCCGCGATCACGTGCGGGGTTCCTGTTGTGTGTCGCCTCTGGGGTAGGGATTTCAGTGCCGATATTATTTGTTTATGGTTTGGCTTTTGAGGTTGGTATTGACTGTTGGAAATTGATGTGTGAAGTGATATACCGTTGTCCTATCGTTTATTTATACAACTAGCTATTGCCCGCAGCTTCGCCCGCGTGGATCCTAATTATTTTTCTTTTTTTATAATAAAAGTAACCTAGGTTACTCCTTCTAACATCAGCTATCTCCCAGTGAAAGTTCCGTCTAAATTAGTCCAGGCATTTCGGAGATTAGCCGGAACAAACCGATAAATACAAAAATTGGTATAAGTACTGTATATACTTTCATATGCATTTAGCAAAAAACTGTTATTTTAACTTAACAGAAGAAGAAAGAAAGAAAATACGTTTATTTGCGGTAAACGTGACAAACAGAGACTTCAATTTTATTTATTTGTATGTATGTATAGATTTTTCACTGCCCCAAATCTAGGACAAAGAAAAATCATGTATTAGGAACCCTACATCAGTAAATCTTTCCAGGTTAATCCCAATTTAAGCCACTAGTTGCCCATAAAGCCTTCGTTGGGAATAAATAGTACAAAATCATTCCCCGGTTGACTTAGCATACAAAACAGTTGAAAATTGATCCAAAATCTGCCCCTTTTGGGTCCAGATCGGTAGGCTCCCTATACCCACCAACCAATACGGGTGAAGGAAGCATCAAAACCAAAAGGATTATCAACGGTATTTAAGCTTGTTAAATTGTGAGATAAAAATGCTCAAGATAAATAATCAAGGTCAAAATTAATTAGCTAGCGAAACTTCGCAGACGTTGTGACGCGATATAAAGATAGAAAGAAAGAAAAATAAGTTAAAAAATAAGTTAAATAAGTTAAAAATAAGTAAAATAAGTTTGTCACAGAAACACGTGCATAGTAAAAGATAATTAACTCGAGTAAAACAGAACAATTAAATAAAACACAACAAATCAAGCGTACAAAACAGAGTCGGCAGCTGCTGGCACGTCATGACTGTGACAAGAAACATATTTAACACGACAAAATAACAAAGATTTGAAGATTTTTTTTTTGGATTTGGTGATTTGTTTTTGGGGTCAACGACGGCCCTTTGTTTTGTTATTTGAAGGAAGTACTCGTATATATGTTGAGAAATCTGTGTTTTGTTTTGTTTTTATCGTGTTTTAATATCGATACCCACCACGTCTGCGGAGTTTTGCTACTTATTTTTATTTGACCCTGTATAATCAACACTCCGCGGTGTACGCCAAAATCTTAAACAAGCAAGACGGT
This sequence comes from Lithophane leautieri, assembly GCA_949152455.1. NCBI lineage: Eukaryota > Metazoa > Arthropoda > Insecta > Lepidoptera > Noctuidae > Lithophane > Lithophane leautieri. The sequence continues at coordinate 3,864,179 of OX424462.1, read as the reverse complement.
TCCTTTAACTTACTAAGCTATAGCACGAACTTACCTAATACTACTAATAAATTACACAAAAACATAACAGCATACACATCGAATTAATGACTGGTGTACCTACATATGTGCACCGTGTAGTTTCGGCACGTTTCGTCACACATTCGGGCCGAGTGTGAGCGCGAGATAGCCGCCACGCATCGCCGCGCCCCGGCTGACTTTGGACCAAGATGTAGAATGCTGGTAATGATCTCTTTAAAGACAAGCTTTTCCATAGAAGTTGAAAATAGTTGCCAACGCTTACGAAAATTAATGTCACTGTCTCGTCTGTTTTTCGTGTTGTCACGGTATATAAAAATTTGAGGTATTCCACTTGGAGTACTGATTTGAACAGCACCTAAGCTTAAAAATACATCCCATCACTAAGTCTTTGACGCAGTACATCCCATCACTAAAAAAGTCTTTGACGCAGGTGCCGTTCGTGAACTGAAAATAATATTAATAAACTGATCCACCGAACCGCAATTATCAAAATTCTGTTTTGGTGCGGTGCGTATAGAACAGCTTATTTGCCGTTCGGTCAAGTGTCGTTGAAATCAGTGCTCTGAGTGGAATAAACTCGAAAATTTTGCCAAGCACTAAAATAATTGCCTACAGGCCTAACATCTAACTGCTACAATGTGATTAGTAGTAGGGTTGGGGCTAACTGCCCAAAGCGTCGCAGGCCTACAAACAATATTATATTAGATCAAAAAATCATTTTGCGTCGTATGATAATTACCTACTGAACTTGCAGATTAACAGTTTAATTAAATTAACTACCCTCAGTTCATTTTGAAATGCAAAATTAACAGCCTGCGGAAAGCCAAAGGAAAAAAAACAACAATCTTGTGAAATACAGTTTTGAGATAAGTATCATAAAACCCGCGGACTGCCAATGTAAAGAAAATCTTGACTTTGACTCGTTAGAAGTGGTTCAAACAAAGTTACTTTTAATTAATTGCAAATATTTAATTAGGATTTCTAAAGGAAGGTTTCGACATTTTTGAAGTTTTAAGCAGGTATTCGAAATCATGGTCCGTTAAGCAATAATATTTAGCAAGATCAGCTAAAATGTAATTAGGACTCCCACGGTGTATCCGCTGGTGTAAAAATGATTGAGTTCTTAAAGAAAATTCAGTGTTTTTCTGTGTCTCCATGGCTACCGTTTCCCAACCATGTTGGGATCAGCTATTTTAGTAGGATATGGTTTACTTTGACATTTTATATTAAAAAAATGAATAAAAATATAAAATGTCAAATTACTCAAAAATAGTTGACATATGCATGCGAGTTATAAGTGGCCATTTGGTTGGAAATTACCTCTTTTTAATGGATTGCCTCATTCCCTTAATGGATTGCCGACATATTATTACCAATAATGCTCTTATTAGTATCAATAGGTTTTCCATTTTGTGGTATGCATTAAATTTTCTCTTTTAACTGTTTGTTTTAGTAGTTCGGAGTATTTTGTCCGACTGTCTGTCATTCTGCATCGAATGGTATTTGATACGTGTAAGAATGTCAGATTGTAAATACTAACTGAACTTTGAAACTTAATACGAATAGTTTCATATTTAATACTTTGACCATTCATTAAGTTCCTCTATATGTAGGTATATATTATCTGTGTCTATAGTAAAATTCGGACTTCAGCCTGATAAAAAATTATTTTTCTCAGACATGCTTGGAAATTCGAGCATTATTTTGACAACCTTCTTCGAGATAAATCAAAATTACTGTACTGGTAAAAAACAAGTGACGATTCGGCCAGCAAAGTTACTATGAAAATCCATATCTGGCGTGTTTAGCGGCCAAATAAATTACTATGAAAACTCATATCTTTCGTGTTATTTAAAAATGGAACGAACTTTTTACTTCAACACACGGCAACCAAGGAGGTAACTTATCAAAGATTTTATTTAAATTTCGAATTGGTTTGCAAATAGAACAAAGAAGAAACAAATTAACATATTGGCGCATGAAAAATGATAGTTATTCGTCATTGATTCTGGAATTTCTATTTAATTTACTCAGTTTGAATTTCTGCGCGTTGTTTGAGAAAGTACTATACAAGCCTTGGCCGCAATCAGGAATTGATGGACTCACGCATGAGTGCCTCGGCTTCGCCTCGGCCCTCATTTTCACGATCGTCCATCAATTCCCTTATTGCAGGCCGCGACAGTAATGTACTATTCCTTTATCCTTCCAGTAACTGTGTAGCTGGGTAATGATGTTCGCACTTCATTTACATAGTGGCACAGCCGACGTTAATTAAAATGCTGGTGTGTGTCAAATTGTGTGTTTTGGGTTATTTCAGCCGCCAAGCCTACCACATGTGCTAATTTGGATGGTATGAAGACTTTTATTGAACGAAAAGTTACCTTCATTCATAGGCTAGGATCTTTATAACTAGAGTCTCCATAAGCCTGTTTTAAGATAACAGTCCTCTTGAGTAATTGCTTTACAGGTTTTGTGTGACGTCTACGAGAAATCTTTTCATTGGCATAAAATATTCCAACTACCGAAACTATCAGCAGTTTAGCGTCCGAATACTGAAGAAAATACAAATAACAAAGTACGCAGCTGAAATAAATTTCGCCAAAACTGCAAATATGAGCATAAGTTGCCCCGAGTCACATCCAGACGTCTCATTTTGATGGAAAATTTGTGCTGCGCTAGATTTTTATTTCCACAGAAATATTACTGTAGAAAATGTCTCATACGCGTTACTTGCTTATTGAAATATATTTTCATATTCTACTTCTAGTACATTAGAGGGATACAGCAGTACACCTGATTGTAGCTCCGTAACCAAGAACGAAGAGCTTATGGATAAGTAATAAGTAATATAATAACAAAAAGTTACTTGCACCTTTGATGACCTATATAATACCACTGATGCCGAAATAAACGTGGCCCTTAATGGGCCCAAACAATATGAACACAAAGGAAAATACTTCCAGCGATACGAAATGAGAAGGTGACAAAAATCTTAGTGTCGATAAAAGCACTATGTATTTTTATTTTCCCACTGATCCACAATATAAAGACTCTTGTCGACAATACCGGGCAACAAATGAAATAAATTATAAGTCAGTTATCGATGCTACAAAGGGTAAAATAGAAAACACTTGATGCACTCGAAATGTTCGCTTCGCTTCTCGAAATTAAACTTCACTCATTCGACGGAGAAACTTGGTGGTGACTTGGGGTCCCTTACTGTGGGTTTAAGATTCGATCGAATGGTGTATCGAGAAGGAATCGATATGGTTTCCAATAATTCCGTATTCGAGAACTAATTAGTTAGATTGGTTTGAAAAAGTGTTAACATTTAGGAGGTAAAAACTCAACCTATACTGACACCTTAATAATAGTAGGTAAAAGTTTCTGAACCGCTTGGGAACTCTAGGATTACTAGTTTGACAGTGATTTATAATATACTAGCTGATGCCCGCGACCTCGCCCGCGTGGATATCGGTTATTATATACTTAAACCTTACTCGAGAACCACTCTATCCATTGGTGAAAATAACATGAAAATTGGTACAGTAGTTTTCGAGTTTATCGCGTACAGGACGACAGACAGACGCGGGGGAGGACTGTTTTATAATATGTTAGGATAACTATGAGTTGGTGATGCATAGTGGTCTAGTGACTTGACCAATAAAATTGTGGCTTAGGTGTAGTTTAACGATATAACTCTGCCTGTCTCAATTCTGTTTTGCTTTCTTGGGGAAAGCCTTGCTACCAAATCATGATCATCCACTGAGCTAGCAGCTTGATTACGACTGCTTTGCAGTTCTTACCTCTCTGACCAGCTCTAACCTCTAATGAAAGTAAGCTCTAACTCATTCCTAATCCAAGAAATTTTCTCGATGTCATCATTATTCTCCTGCCCTTATCCCAATTTATTTAGGGTCGGTGCAAAATGTCCTTTTCTTCCATACTTCTCTATTAGCCGTCATCTCGGTAGTCGCCCCCTCTCTAGCCTTATCATCTTCGCCATCGCCATCGACATTCATGCCCAAAACTTTCCACACAACATTTTCCTCATTCCTTCACATCACGTGCCCATAACACTTCTCGATGATCGATAATCCATTAAAATGTACGTATGCAGTGTTTTGAGCGTAGTAGGGGTCTCGCTGTCAGCTAAAGTTACTCACGCTCTACTGTTTTAGTTCAGCAGTGAACTCAAGAATTGTGCAAAGTTCTTAATTTTGATCATTATTGTGGCAACTGGGTTAAGGTTATGCTTGTTAGATTTAGTTTGATGATGAACTGAAAAAAATTCAACTCTGCTTACTTTGAATCATAGACATGATTTGTTCGATAGCTTGCTGCCACAATCAGTCCACGGTCACACTATTTAACATCATCATTGATTACCATATTTTCTCCATTCCACCTTCTTTGTACCATACTTCCATTGTTTGAACTAACTAAATTTTACCGTCTGCCTTATACATCCCGTCTAATCATCAATCATAATAACATTCTACATCATCAGTGATAGATATTGTGTGATATGTTTCTGTGTATTTTACTTATTTTATTTATATTTTCAAATTTTTGGAAAACTTACAGCTAGGCATGTAAAATAGTGCATTTGTGCATAACATGAATATGACCAATTACAAGTTTTCACAAATATGAATATTCAGCCTCATCGTCACATTCTTCATCATCATTGTTCAACAGCCTTGTTTCCTCCACTGCTTAATACAAGCACTCCCTTATTTGCCGTAGTTCCCTGGTCTATGTGAACAACAAGAGTAATTACTTCAACCATATATCCAGCCTTCAATTATGACTAAGCTCTCTCTCTCTCCGAATGTATCTGTAAACCCGAACCTCGTCTATCACATTGGCACAGAGACCATTTATCAAGATAGTATATACAGCATTCGGCCTTTGACCTCACGTTTGAAGACAAAGACGGAATACCAATAGGATACGAGATTAGTCCTTGGAAGGCAGTCGCAAGAAATTACCAGTTAGTATGGTAATTTCTGAAGGAAGGGTTCTGGTGCCTTCTTTAAATTGTTTTAAGTTATTTAGAGCTTTCGTTTTCTTCTTCGACAGGATCAGGTAGGTAATATGGTTTAAAATACATACCAGTAAATCTAAGGTTTCGTTTCTGTCACTCCGTTTCATTTGCATACAATTTTCTAAACTTATTCGAGTAAGCAACTATATAGACTTTTTTTTTTTGATGGTGGTAAATGAAAGAAATAAGAAAGAAAGAAAATACGTTCATTTGCGATAAACACGACGCAAAAAAAAAGGAAATAAACAAAAATAATAACAAAAGGTTGGGTTAAATCATCAAATTACTTCTCCCGCTCTGAGCGGAGCGGTAGGGCGTGTCAGACTTTTACTGAATAAAACCCACCCGTGTTCCTTCAGTTGCCTGTACCTAGACTTGACTTTTAATGGTAGACATGAATACAACTTGTAGATTAACATCCTTCACATCGAAATCTAACGACATTAATCACAAATCTTTCGGGATATCTACTTTATAAAGTTGCATTTAATTTTCATTGAAGATCTATAGAAGATTCTTAGATAAGATACAAACTGGCACAGACCGAATCACATTAAAAAAAAAAAAAAAAATATTTTGCTTGAAAATAATTACGATAAAGAAGCAGACATAGCGACACAATGTTCTCATGTAACGTCCTTATGTAATACGACATATGACACAAAAGGTCTGACACAATTAATACAACGTGTAGATATTATTAGTGTCGGGGTAGGAGTCTAGTCCATCTTTAATAATAAGGTTTTATGAGAAACAGAAATATTTAATGGTACTGATACGTGTGTAGGTATTGCGCTTTTTCCGGCTAAGATTGTTATAGCTGGAAACGAAGTTAACTTCATCACTTACAACATTCATTATTCGTTGTATAAGTATAAGTATTGGGGGGGCCTGGTGACCCGTAACATAGGTATTTTATGCCTTTTTCGGGCACCAGTCTCTCACAAATGTAACCCAATTTTTTAGAATAAGCAAAAATTTGTGATGAGAAATTAAATAAATAAATTATTTAAAAAAAAAAACGAATATTTAGAAGCATATATGCCATTACCAAGAATCCGGAGATGATGCAAAACCTATCTGAAAACCACAAAGAAAAGTCGTATAGCCAACAGCTACTTTGAGTGACGCGAGTGTATTGTTATTCTATGTTTTGATCAACCACAAATTGTTATTATACAATCAAATTGGTGGAAATGGGAGTCCTGTATGTAGTTCATTCTATCCTACTCAAACTGCTTAGTTGGTCTGTCTTTGTTGTTGTTGTTTGTCTTTGTTTTTTTTGTTGTTTTTATTGTATATGCTGCACCGATTGACGTCATCATGTCAACACCGGCTGTCACTGAAAACCAGCACTGGGGCTCTGTCTCGCATAGGGTCGCAGCATTAAGCTGAGCGATGGCCGTTTTGCGTGAACGTGACGCATATTTTCCCCCAATTTGTTATTTTTCGTGTATTTGTCCTTTCTTAGCGTCATGTTTGCCGCAAATAAACCTTTTTTTTTTTTTCTTATTACTATTTATTACCTAAACACGACACAACTCAACAAGGAACGCACTCCAAACGTCAAACTTAATAAAGGGTACCTAACTGCCACCCATTTCCATTCATCATTATCCTTGCAAAACTTCTCTGCCTACGCATTTCCCTAACAAACGCAATCACTTAAAACATGCTAACACACACTTTGACACCTAGCTTCAAGCCTTCCACTCCTGATACCACACCGTGACGGATACCCATTGGTTAAATATAGGAATAAAGGTACTCTACTATGGTAATTCTCATCTGCTACCGTAGTGCCACCGACAGCCAAATATGCTAATTGGAGCACCTACCTTGGAAATGTAAATCAATGTTTTTTGGTGAAGGATGGATGTGATTCGAGTATCTTGATGGAGGGAAATTTTGGCAAATGTTGCGATTATTTTGGGTAGATAGATGTAGTTCTGGACATTTAGTATGTTTAGTAAGTTCCAAGTTTGTTGTCACTTTAAGGGCTCGTTTACACGTATCATAACCACACCATATCACAGCGACAAAATGTGGCCAAGCAGTGGTTGTGGTGCGTGTGATCGGTCCCTAAGATAAGGTATAGGTACCTACGGCTCTGCACTATTATATCTTCGTGTCTAACTTTTGTTTTAATTCGTAACTCTGCCTGAAACTCTTTTGTCCCTTCCTAGGGTCGACTAGTGATGAGACATTGTTAGCATAATACGATATGTCGTTATGGTTCGATTCTTTCTTAGCATAATGCCCACAACATGGAGAATTCGTTTTACAATTATATTTTTGGATTTCATTTGAAAACATTTTCGGTTCTCCTTTTTTATTTACCATTTGGTCTAAAATTTTATATCAAACCAATTTTCTATATTAAAAACAGCTTTTGTTTACAAAAATAAATTGCCCTCAATTCTATTCAAATAAAAAGGCTAGCGGTGAAATAACACGTCATCAGTTTAATTACAAATGTTTTGTAACTCGCATCGCATTGCACCCGGGGGCATCGTTAGCTTATGTTAATTGTACTGTTGATTACTATTGTATTCGTGTTCAGCTTTAGTTTGGTTGCAAAAATAGGTAAAATGCAATTTAAAAGCAAATTGCATGTGGTTTTTAAGCCATTGAAATAGGCTTTTTGGTTAGTAGAGGTGCAAACATTAAGTCTGACTAGACCAAGTTTGGAAAGTAAATCTGGGGGCACGGTAGTGCCCAAGACGGTAATATTTCTTATACTAGCAATCTGCCTTTACTTCGTGCGGTATTTACGACTTGTCGAAACTTTTTGATGTGTAACATCTTTTCTCTCGCTTTCCTGCAATCTGCAGGAGTGATTTCGTGAAAAGGGACGGAAGTGTGTAACAGTTAGCCGGAGAAGCGCGCGCTATTTGATTTGAGCTCGCGCGGTGCTAGAGTTTTCCTTCATACGGTACCAATCCATTTTCCTAGAGGTTGAAAACAGGATGATGCTCTAATAATCATTTATTATTGCACGTAAACCTTCCGGAATAAGTTCACTAAATGATGTTGAACACCGCATCAAAATCCGTTGCGTAGTTGTAAAAGAGCAACGCGGTCACACAGACAGACACGAAAAGCGACTTCAATTTATTTATAGATTCTTTACATTATTATAACAGTGACAAAATATTCGCAGCATGATAACCATTTTTTGTCTGCCTTTTAATCCCCAGATCACATAATAAACATTAACCCCATAACAACTACAATATTTCACCAAAAGAACTTAAGAACAGCACAAAAGCCTTAAAGTTAAATTTAAGTCCTTTTCTAAAATCTCAAGATGAGAACAATAAGGACACGGAGTCTTAATAACAATATATTCTCGCCATTATCCCCTTCTCAGACGACGAAACAACCCTTAACTATTAATATTTAACATAATATTGCGTGTTACGCTTCAAAATAAGGTGGGGTTTCAACACCGCGTCAAAAGAAACGCAACGCTACGGTATCTGACGAACGAATAAAGAACGGATTTTCAATTCGTGGTTTTAAATTTTATCACGAAAAAAGATGCTTAAATACGTGTCTTTGCGGATGGTTTTTGATTGTGCCTTAAGGTTTATTTTAATTTCGAGTACTGATATATCGAGGCTTGTATAATATTTCATTTTCTTGAGTGTGTTCTAACTTGAACTAAAGTAAAAATTAAAACTAATGTTAATCATAAAATAGAACTAACAAATACGCTTTGAATTCTAAATTTTATATCAACAAATACATTAACTGCCATCTCAGAATAAGCCTACTCCCAAAGAAAAAGGGCATGAATACAAATTAAAACAATTACTTGGAGTCGTAGTCGCATTATCATTTTATTTGTCGCTTTAACAATATGCACCCTTATCACGAACGACATTCCCTTTGTATACAAGGTATTTCACATTAAGTAAACGTTTTGAATTAATTTTAGTAACAACGAAAACCGATGGTGGAGTGACAATTAAAGGGGAACTGCTTCGGGAATTCGGAATTGTAGTAGAAGCATTCGAGAAGTGGTTTGTAGTACCAATATTGTTTTGATCGGAACTAAGTTCGGACGGTTGTGTTTGCTTTGAACATTCGTGTGTAGAAAACTAGGAAGGTAGTATACAAATGAAAGCATAGTAGTAAGTAACTCCTTACTTCAAAGTCTCTTTACTTAAAACAATATATCATTTTTTTTTATAAGATACACTCGTGATGGATTTTTAAATCAGCTCTACTCAAATCATCATCGTCTAACCGAATGCAGCTGAATACTGGTTTTTTGCATAAACTGCCTAATCATATATGTAAAAAATTAGGAATGTTTTCAACTTTAGTAAATCATGGCATTCTTAGTTAGTTTAACGGGTAGTTTTTTAGGTGCTTTTAGTGGAGCAAAAAATTTATGAAAGGGACGAAAAGTATGCTTAAATAAGTCTGATTCATTGATCGGGTAGTTACACCTCTCGATTCATCAATCCAGACAAATTCTTCAATGTTATAAGATTCAAACTAAGTCTTAAACTGGCTTAAAATTAAACTGCCAACAGGCAAGCTACTTTTTATGGAGCTTGCATATCTTCAACATCGTTTATTTCAGTGCGTTTAGTGGAAGTGCTCAGGTGCTGTTTGGTCAAATGCTGTTGAAATCAGTGCTCTGAGTGGAATACATCACCATCCATACACCAACTTGTTTTTAGACTGCCTCTTTTCCTTTATATGGCCATCCATTTTTTTTGTTACCTAGTCTCAATCAGATAGTTAATGGATTTAAGAGTCACTGCGGAAATCCATTATAAAATATAATAGCCGTAGGTATATAAGGTGCTATAAAAATATCTGCCACGGCTTTAATGGGAGGTAGTATTGTGTTTAAAGATTACAATAGTGAAGAAATTTCGTACCCCGGCCCAGTTAAATCAATTTGAGAAAACAAAGTAGTTAAATAAACATTGACTCTACTCTGCATAACGTGGTTCACAAATTACGCGCGATGTGTCGCTTCGTCAATGAAAACAACTGCTATCTCTTTCCATCTGTTCTATGAATGAAAACTGAAATCAGCTGACTAGTTCGTCGCTATCTAATCTACTAGGTACGCAATAATACGCAGGCAAACAAGTGTTTTAAAAGTGCAATTACTTACCAGCTACCGCATTTTTCCAAAAAACTGACGTAAATAAGATGATAAACTTCCCATCACACTTAAAACAGGCTTTGGACTGTCAAGTTAGTGTAAGAATCGCAATATGATGACTCACTCGCACACCAAACCTCTGCTAGTATAAGTTTACTCCATGCGCAGTTATGGAGTTACACTCGCGGTAGCACAATACCATTTCAAGATATTATTCTTGATTGGAATACCGTCGTCTGGGTGGCATTTTTAAAGAAAGCGCGCGCGATATTCCCGACGCTGACCGCTAAAACTAACTTCCGAGCGGGCGGGCGGGCGACAGGTGGGCGACTGGCGGGCCGGGCGGTCTATTAGCGCATGCGACGAACGGGGTAGTACGGGTGAAGGTGGGGGCGCGCGGGGCTGCACTTTAACGAGCGAGTGGCCGGCGCGCAGCGGCATTGTTTGATAAGAATGGCAACAGGGTATGAACAGCGCCGGCGTTTCGCGAATTGAATTCGGTGCGGTGCGGCAACAGCTTATTAAGTCTACGGGATGGTTTTATGCCAATAAAAATCAATATTTCAATGAATAAATATACTTGTATGAAAAAAAAATATGACAAGTGATCAATAATTTATCTTTACTATTGTAATCTATAAACACAATACTGTCTCCCATTGCAGCCGTGGCAGATATTTTTATAGCACCTTATATTTAGTAACCTATTCCGAAGTACAACGTACGACGTATTGCCACACCGAGCGCTCCACTGCGTCCAGCGCTCGGTATGGCAACACGTCGTGTTCTGTTTTGCGACTGGTCAATCTTCATCCAGAGGATGCCTCGTTGAGAGGTGAAAAACGTGTCAATTTCTTACAGAGTTCTTTATGACTCTTGAAGAATAGTTAAGCGGAATAGTTTACTAAATATATCTACGTCTATTGGATTTTATAGTCTCAATCGGAAATATTCACATAAGCTATCGTTTCTTAACCAAACTAACCCCCCGACCTGACCAAAATATTGTAATGCCTGCTTTCTATGCAAATGCTTGGTTCTAGTGCAATTAGTATGCAATGTCCAGGAATAAATATTTGTTCTGTTTCTGGGGGCAGTGTTTGTTTACCAGATACGTGTTTAGTGTTTAGCTGATGTGTTTGTTAGGTCCTTACGTGGGTCAGGTCAAGGTGAACGTTATTGTGATTTCTTGCTTAAATATGGTGCTGGGATTTTTTCAAATTTCCAATTTTAAGAAGGTATTTCAGCTAAGCTCATCATCTTCTGCCTACCCTTTTCCCTACTATCTTGGGGGTGGCTTCCAGCATATAGCGACTGCCTATCTGATCTCCACAAATCATTTACTAGGTAATTTGATACTCTTGGTATGCTGGTTGTCAGAATTTCGGGCTACTGAAAATCCGTAACGACTGTCTAAGATCCAGGAAAGACAGCCGAGACCAACAGCTCGACGTGCTTTCCGAGGCATGGAGGGGTCTTGATGTAAATATGGTCACCCATCCATTAACCAACCGCGGCAAGCGTAGCTGAACCTGATCGATTGACCCGTTCGGCTGTTATTACTTAGCCACAAGCCCCACTATTTCAGCAAAGCTAATGAATTCTATTTTTACATTATCTACAACCCACTGGAGCTGAACCCAGGGCCACACTCCATAAAAATAAGTTCCCACACAGGGCTCGAAAAACCGGCTAATGCAGCTGAATAGAATAGATAAGTCGGAAATACAGAGTTGATTAATCGTAACGCCATGCGTCAGCGCCGCCTAGCGGTGTTCGACAGAGTCTACAACATAACGCTCGACCTTAGCGCTCGGCCCGGCTCGGAGTTCGCCAGTGGCTGTCGAGAAGTGAGCACGTTTAAATAATGTCGCGCGTTTTATATAGTTGTTTTGTGTGCCTACAGTGCAGTGTGAATTGCTAGTGTGATTAATTTGATCGTAAATTATAATTTTATCTGAACTGCAAACGGTTTTTTATTGCGCAATTCCCAAAACTCCCCACAGTAATTAAAATATGGCTGATATTAACGAAAGAGAGACCTACCCTCTCCGTCAGATAGATATTCTTACATTTCCAAATGCAATCCCCTCTTCCTAACTTTACCGAATATTATCTATCTCCATGAAGTTATCACACCTGTGCCCAACGATATGGTTCCGACGATATTACGAGTTGAAGTTGTAAGCGCTTCTGCATCCAATTTCCGATATTGGGTTTACTCTGACATACATTCATAGATTCATCTCGTTAGGCCACATGAAAATGGCGCTTCTAGTGACCACCATGTTTCGCAGACAAATTGACTGCTATACATCTATCTTAGACGTTTTTCACCAACACCATGGGTACCATATTTTTTACAACAACATAACATCACACCTGTAATCCCTGAAGGGTTAGGTAGAGGTGTACCTATAGTACATCCACATTTCGCCAGTTATGTTTAAGTCCCATAAGTAATAAAGGGCGAGCCTATTGCAATCAACCGGGCACAAATCCAGACTCAGGACTGCTGCTGGGAAATTCCTGATGTAAAATCCCAATAACACTTTGCCCGTTGGGATTCTTGATTATCACGGGAAACCCTAAAAATAAACAGCTACAGACAAAAATAATAGCGACTGTCACATTATGGGTCATAAATCCCATATCAAATTCCCAATGAACAAACTAAAAATGCCATTGCCTTCCAAAAGGACAGTAATATGTCAGTCGACCCAGACTGGAATAATTAAAACACAATAAAATCCAACTATTTCGTCACACATTCACGTCAGAATCTTTTAAAGTACAAAATTTTAAATGCTCTTCATATATCGTGGCAGTTGACGTGACATTTATATGTAAAATGTTCAAAACAACGTCATTTTCATGCCTTTGAATAAAAGTTTTGTTATAAAACTTTACGAGGCTCCGTACATCAATGTTTGGAGCAAACTTTTTAATGTGTTGTACGCTTAATTTAACACTGGCTGTTTCGGTATTGAAATTAGCGGTTCTATTCATTAACGTTAAAACAACTTCTGCATGAGATACCTCAACTGGCTTTTTCTATTCACTGGTCTCTATAGCGAAGATAAATAAAAGATAGATGAAATAACTATTGATTAAAATTAGACAAACAATAATAACATCACCGGCAGACTGAATAAAACAAGCCTACTTGGGATCTCGGTTGAAGTTACCCATACTTTAGAATCCAAAAGCACAACACAAAAGCTTAGCTTATGAAAATACACAATACATATACGAAACTGATCGATTCATGAGCAAACTTGGGATGAAAAATAAAGCCGTTTATGGCGAAATCGTCGTTATTCAAATTTTCTTAAGTTTTTTTGTAATTTGCAGGTCACTATCAGGTTTTAATGTTGATCTATGATTCCGTTAAGGAGAAATAAATGCAAAGAGTTTTAAAGTTATTCTTCTACACAATAGCAACTGACGAGTATAAGTGAATTGTGTATCAAGTCTTTTATTTCCTTTCTATCATATATCTGTAAGAGTTTATTTGTAATCAAGTTCCATGTTCGATAGATACAGCATTAGTTTTCCTGTGATATGGCAAGAATTGACTTTTATTGGAAGTAATTGAAGGAGGAACGAGCATTATTGAATAAAATATTAGTTTCTGAGAACTGACAAAAAGTCTCCGTTTTTGGTGTATGTATATATTTTGCGATGCCAGCTTTCGATGCTTAGCAATTTATTTGCACCTTAATGACGAATGTATTCAAATTAACGTTTAGATCAAGTTGGCTACGTGATCCAAACATTAAAACTAACAATATTAAAACCATCTAAAACAACATTTTCGACCCCTTATCAAATACATAAAATATAAAACTCAATAGCAGAAGCAACAGTTGCTCGCGTTCAAACAAAAAAACAAAAGAACCGTACTGAAATAACACGTTCCTCCAATACTTCAAGTCAGAACGGAGTAACTCTTCGACAAGTAAAGGAAAATGGAAATAAATCGCCTATTCTGTTGCTCCCTTTATATTATTCAACGGCTGAGGCAGTTTAAGAATACAATGAAAATACATGTTGAGATTTGGTGCGATTTTTTTTGCCCAAATTCGGATTTATTTTGGCCGCGACTTATGGATTGTTTGGGCCTTGAATCTACCGTAAGGGAGAAATTGGTAGTCGATAGCATGGGGTTGGGCATCCTAAACTTGGCATTTGTGTGGTAGGGTTCGATGGAAAAAATTGCTGATGAATTATTAAATATATTGATGGCAGGAAAAATTCGGGACATCAAATATTCGGGGGCTAAAAATATTTCTATTGCATAAAATATGTTGATACAAAATTCGGCCTCTAATCCCAAAATTTACTGATTCACAAAGAAAAATATTTAATCAGCGATAAGTGCTTACTTATACTGTGTACCTACTAAGGCTTTTTTTTTTTTTTTTGAGGGTGGGAAATCATCCAATGACTTCTCCCGCTCTGGGCGGAGCGGAAGGGCGTGTCAGACTTTTACTGACTAAAACCCACCCGTGTTCCTTCATTTGCCTGTTGCCAAGGTCCCGGTATCCCTTTCGGACTTTCCCGCAACCCTGGCAGGCATCGGTCCTATTGGACCCCGTCATTTTTGCTGACATCTCTTTGAGGCGCGCGTGGAACACGACGCGCCATCGACCCGGGCCTGGTCCTTATCGGACGGCGAGCTGCCCGTTGCTCGCCGTCCGCAAGCCCGCGCCTATGGTGGCCGGAAATCCGCCTGGGATTCCCGACGCCCAGGGCGTCTCCAACGGCGGCGGTTAGGGGCGTGAGGGCGCAAACTTTGCCTTTCCCTCACGCGTTCCGCCTCCTCCTTCGCGAGCATTACTGCTTCGCAGAAGGAGGTGACGGCTTCCCATGCCCTCTCGCTCCGTACCATGGCCTGAACCAGGGCCGAACGCGAGAGGTCACCGCCGCCAATCGCATCCGCGAGGACACGGCGGTGCTCCGCCCAAGCAGGGCACACCTCAACCGTATGCTCCACCGTGTCCTCCGGGCGATCCACACAGTGGTGACACCCGGGCGTTTCCTCCCGCCTAATCCTACACAGGTACCTCCCGAAGCTGCCATGTCCGGTGAGGACCTGTGTCAGGCGGAAGGTGAGGACGCCGTGGCGCCTCTCTATCCACTCCTCAAAGAGGGGACTTATCGCCGCTATTGTGGCGTGCCCAGCACTGGGTTGCGACAATCGCACTCTCCATGCCGCCATGAGATCTTGCCGGAGCTCTGTCCGCTGTGCCGCGATGTACCTACTAAGGCTGCCATCAGACGGATTGCATCGCAGCAACCGCGCGCAGTCGATATATTCAACTGCATACAGTTGTATGTTCGACTTCGTTCAGTCATGATATCAACTTCACGCGGTCGGCTGCAGTCGTGTGAAATCAATATTAACTGCATACAGTCGTGACTTCAACTTTAAACGGTACAGAGCATAACTGCACACTAACTTTTTGCGGTTCGCAATGAATAGCGTGCGTCGGCACCACACGACTGTAGCCGACCGTTTAAAATTAAAAGTTGCAAGTCACGGCTGTATGCAGTTGAATATATCGACTGCGCGCGGTTGCTGCGATGCAGTCCGTCTGGTGGCAGTCTTTTTTTTTTTTTTTGAGTATGGTAAATCTTTAAGTGACTTCTCCCGTACTGGACGGAGCGTGCGGGCGTGTCAGACTTTTACTGACTAAACTCACCCGTGTTCCTTCAGTTGCCTGTTGCCAAAGTTCAGGTATCCCTTTCGAACTTTCCCGCAACCCTGGCAGGAATCTGATGGCAGCCTAAGATTGACTATACAATTGTCATGCTGGCCAAGCAGAAAAACAACACTTTCTTAAACGAAAAGTTGAATAACGTCACATTTCCTTTAATTCTGTCCCTCTATATAGAATCTCATTTTCTCCGAATCTCGACCTCACAAGTGAGTAGACATCTTGTTATTTTTATATATTAACGTCAATGGACGTTGAATATTGTATGGAATGGGTCTGTCCCGACGCCTCTCGGTTGAGTGGCTAGATTCAATTCTTGCTTGGATGGTTATGGCCGTTCTGGTCCTTAGATCACAGTTTGGTACTTTTATAGTGATGTCCTTGTGAGATAGCTTGTAGTTTATGATTATCGTCGGTGGTAGGATTTGTATAAAGTTTTAGCTTTATTTAATATCCTATCTGCAGTATGTAGTTTGATAGAGTAACTGCAGGCATCGTGGAGTTACTTTGCTAAGCTATCAAATCTTCGTTTGTGTGGGTGGTTACTTGTTTATTTGTGTATGGAACGTTCAGTTCGAGTGATCGTCCATCTTTCAAGAGTCTTATCGCATTGCTACTCATCAAATATTGGCCAACACTTCATCAAAACCTTTACATATTCCGACAAACCTCATTATTACCCTCACATTGAGAATATTTTACACCACTTTCACAAGCTTTCTTCGTTACAGCCTGTCAAAATAGAAAGACCCCTTTTCTCCTACATCAGCACACATTTTAGAGGTCTATAAAACTTGGTCGTTTTGGCTCCCCTGTGAGCCTTTAATGGACCTTCAGATTCAAGAGTAAAGTAAGAAATATGACGTTTAGTAGCAAGATTTTTATACATATGGTTTCTTTGATGTGTATTTTAGCTGTATTATGAATGAATGATGTTTTCATATTACATGGAGCCGTAAGTCCATGTTAAAGAGGAGACATATTATTTTGTTCTTGTTTCTAGAGAAGTATTTATTAAATGATTCTATCACGTGGAATGTTAATAGAATCTTGCTTTTCCGATAGTAATAAAATAGCCTTACAAAAATGTGACAAGGAATTTTATTTTGATACATAGATAAAAATCAGTTAGCTACGCTCTCCTTTTTGTGACTTTTACGGCAGGACCAAAACATTTATTTCATTTATGTGATGATGTCTTCCGTATTTGAATATTAATAAAATTATTTTGTTATATTTCGTCTTCCATTTTATTTTGTGTACAATAATAATTTTTACTTTTATTTCCAGGTAAATCTTCACAAACTTCATAAAACATGATTGTAAGTACCTAGGTATTCATTGACCTCTCTGTAATTAAATGACGTGACAAAATATTTTTCATGGATGGTAACATCAAAGGTTTACGAGTAAATGTATCGTACATTTTTTTAAAGCTTTTATAAATGCGCACCAACGTCGACGTAACACGTTTTTTTCTTCTATTCTCCCCAGACAATCACCCCCTGTAACAGCAAAAAGAATCTTGTTGTTCTAATAATAACCAGTAAAAATGAGCTATACATAATCCCTAAGACAGACTAAGGGGATTGGGCAAAACAAATCTAAGCTAAAGCACAAAATTGGAATGTACTGTACCAAATGAATGGTCACGCTGTCATGCTGTCGATGTCACAGACGATTTGAAACCGAGAAATTAAAAACTATTTCTACTATGACTCGTGTACGAAGAGACTTCATACGGTCTGTGGTCAATTTTTATTAGTAAACGATTGATCTATGCTGGGTATTGGAAACGGCTGCCGCGGGGCCGTAGCGGCCGTTTTAAAGTGGTTCCTAAAAAAATCGCGGGCATGCCAACTATCAGTATGTATTTTTCATCTCAGGAAATGATTAAATAGGTTTCAACAAGTCTGTAAGATTAAAACGTTTTACTAACTACTTATAGCTTCGTACTACACTAGGCCAGTTCAAGGTGTTACCACAGACGTGCAGCTGACTGTACATCTAGAAATAATCTATTTTTCATCTCTCCCTAACTTCGCTTATTGAAAACTTAACAAAACATCTACAAAATTTAGAATAACCAAGTCAAAGTCAGAATAAGATGAATTATCTTCACATAACAGAAGTACTTTGTGAACTTCCGTCACTTTTCCATTAAGGTGCTGACTTTAGAAGAGCCTCTTTTGCCTACACATGTCGCTATGGCCGTAGGGGGCTGAGCACATAAATCAAAAACTTGTGAACCGACATTGAGTGCGGCAGATATCACAACTTGTATCGTATGTTTAGGGTGACATACATTTCTTGACTTTTAGGAATTATAATTATCTTTAAGAAAGTGAACGAATATATACAATAACTAACTTCCGCCCGCGGCTTCGCCCGCGTGGTTTGTCGATAAAAAGTAGCCTATGTCCTTTCTCAGGCTCTAGACTATCTGCGTACCAAATTTCATTTAAATCGGTTCAGTAGTTTCAGCATGAAGGCTTGACAGACGGACAGACAGAGTTACTTTCGCATTTATAATATTAGTAAGGAAGTAAGGATAGCATCTTTTTAATTAGTCTCATTTCCAGCAATTGCTAATGAAATATATTTTTTACATAATAACAAATTTTCATAAATATTTAGGAGCTAACATTAAAAATTACTGTGACATGTGCAATCGTTTCACGACGACACCACTTTCCATCTGTGTATCCGTGATTGTAAATATCCGTCAAATTCAAGCACACCTACCCTCCCTACTCAACACTAACATTGCAAACTATCCTTAACTTTTGAGTAAGATACGCCAGTGTTGCCATATATTTACATCCTCGGACAGTGCGCTTTATATAAGGAAGATTTATGACAATGATGGCACAGTGTAACACTGACTCCGTTATCAAAGGCATGCAGAACTTTTCTTCATGCAGTAATGAAATAGAATACTCAGTTATTTAAAACATCGAACCAGAAATAGTACATTACTGTCGCGGCCAGCAATAAGGGGATTGATGGACGATCGTGAGAATGTGGGCCGAGGCACACATAGGTACATGAGTCAATTCCTGATTGCGGCCAGGGCTTGTATAGTACTTTTCTCAAATAATGCGCGGAAATTCAAACTGATTAAATTAAATTTCCAGAATCAATGACGAACAATGATAATTTGTCACGCACCAATATGTTCTTTTGTTTCTTCTTTACTTTAAACAGCAAGCCAAATCGAAATTTAAATAAAATCTTTGATAAGTTACCTCCTTGGTTACCATGTGTTGAAATAAATGCTCGTCCCATTTTAAATAAGACGACGGATATGAGTTTTCATAGTAATTTATTTGGCCGCTAAACATGACAGATTTGGATTTTCATAGAAACATTGTCGGCTGCATAGTCACTTGTTTTTGACCAGTACAGCAATTTTGATTTATATAGAAGCTTGTCAAAATAATTCTCGAATTTCCAAGCATGTTTAAGAAAACACCTTTTTTGAAGATGTACTCGTAAGTCAAAAACTGAATAGTCCAAACATTTAGAGGTATTTCGAGCACCTTGTAGTTAGCACAGGTCTTTTGAAGCTACAAACTTGGCTTTACACTATTGATATTTATCTTAACAACATCCTAAAAAAACAGTAGGTACAGTGCAATTTTTTGCTACCTAACGCGATTTTTGTGTCTACGGTAACTGGCGTATTAGGAAGTCAATGGAGTGTGTGCTAACTTTATGAGAGCTTCTAAAAACGAATACTAGATGGCTCTGTATTAAAAACGCGTCTATGGGTGGGTAAAACAGTCTATGCGAGCTAAAAGAAACTTCAAAAATAAAAACGTATGTACCTTATTGAAAGATAGCAAAAGCATAATATTTTAATCTTCGAACTAATATTCATAAGTATCTGCCCCTTTCAATGAAAGTAATACATTAGTAAGAAACCTCAATAGAATAGGACTTCCTTAGAAATTTCCTTCGAGATGCTTTGAGGTTAGACGCTAGCCATATTATGTCATGGATGACTTGCCTGTATGCTTGCCAATGACCAAAGCTATTCCATAGAGGACTACGGAACTTCGCTTAGCTATGTATGCAAGAAGCGTTAAGAGATCTTTGTACTAGGAATACGGTCTACTTACAAGTTAAATTTACTTTATTAAGTAATTAACTAGCTGATGCCCGCGACTTCGCCCGCGTGGAGGTTGGTTATTATATACTAAAACCTTACTCGAGAACCACTCTATCCATTAGTGAAAACAGCCTGAAAATCGGTGCAATATTTTATCGCGTACAGGACGACAGACAGACGCGGCGGAGGACTTTGTTTTATAATATGTAAGGATTAAGGCTCTTACATACTGGGGCGATTCGTAGCGCGACGCGAATTTTAACAAAACAATTTCTCACGGCGAACAATGCGGCGGCGTCGCATCGCGCGACGAATCGCCCCAGTATGTAAGAACCTTTAACCTCAGATCAAATAAAAAACCAAGACAGAGCGCAGTCAACAGTGACGTGAATCCGGTTTCGTAAACATGTGTGCACTTAGTTTGGTGTAGTTTGATTGTAGTGTCATTGTAAATAGTTGTAAATGTGTGTGTGTGAGCGTGTATGCACAGAGCTTTGGTATAGTTTTAGCATGCTTCACCGTATTGTTCGCAGCGCTCCGTCTTGGTTTTTTATTTGGTCTGACGGATTAACTTATTAACAATAATTGGGTTTTGAAGGTCCAATAGGCAGTTGCTCCATGTAAAATGCTGGTATTCAGCTGCCCGATGTCGACCCCCATCCCCCACATAGATGGGAAAAGACTAGACAGATGATAATGAGTCCGGGAAATTAACTGATAAGCAAATTGACACCCTGCGTCGAATTTGCCGTGTTATAGCCATTTCATTCAACTATTTGAATATACCGGACAAAATTTATACTGGTAGTCAATTTGTTTATCACCAGCCACATTTTGCTAGTTAAATTTTAAGTCCTATAACATTATTGACAAAGCTCATTGTCTTATAATTTAGTAATACGTCCTTAACCATTGTAGCTTTCACGATGCTCCATGATAGTCCCTAAATCCAACAAAAAAAGTATTTTTAACAGGAGACATGCAACTCAGCTTTAAAACACGAATTTGTTTGTGACAAAGCAGGTTTAATATCCTCACAGTAATCTGTGCACAGTCACTGTTCTTTGACTTGTTTTTGGGCTCGAATACAGCTGTGAAGTCACAGCTCTAATTAGTCAAACGTTAATGTGAACAGCTTTGTACATGAGACTCGATTTGGGTGGAGGATTTTAAACTTTATGGCTGGGAATTTTCTGTTTAGTGTTCTTTCCAGACTTCAAAAAAAGGAGCAGGTTCTAAGTTCGTGGGTTTAAAAAAAAATATATAAGTTGCGCATCTCGAAGACAGTTGGACTGATTTGGAAATTCTTTTATTGTTTGAAAGCCTTGTACTTCCTAGGTGATCCTGTGGCGGCATCTACATAGCCACATGCGAACTACGCACCAAAGACCTGATGTCACACAAAATCATGACGACAGAAAAAATCCTGCATCGCGCTATTATAGTTTACTGCTCGATGGACATATAATCAAGAATCAATCAATCGTCGGGCAGTTGCCTGCCAGCCACCACATCCGTCTGGTCTGGGATCCTCCTTTTTCAATAGAGGATGAGTGAACCTTACATCCTGAAGTCCCATACAAATTTTATTAACTTTATACCACAGAGATTTAGCGATCAGTTATTCTTTTATCATGACTGGTGATTAAAGGAACCAATAATCAAAAATATTATTATCATGTGACCCATTTGATAAGTACTAAGTGACCAGCACGCTGCCTATAGACAGCTGCCCAGAGGCATGGCAGGTGCGTTGTCATCCCAGAGACAATCCGGAAATGTCTCAATTGCCTGTAATAACACCCAAACTAGAACTCAGCAACGCTGCTTGAGCAAGCCGCGACGGCGCTGCCGCCGTGCCTCTAAGCTGTGTATACGGCACCGTCGCCGCGCCGCGCTCGCTTCGCTACCGCGCCGACTAATACTTTAATGAATCAAACGGAACGGCGCGGCGGCGGCTCGGTGGCGGCGCGGCGGCGGCTCGGTGGCGGCGCGGCGGCGACGCGGTCGCGCCGTCATGTCGCCGAGCACTTAAGCCGTCTATGTACAGTCAGTGAAATTAATTATTTAAAAGATTGCCACTGTTACATATTTCATATGACTTTCAAAGAAGGACGTGATTTGAATTTAAATAAGTACACACAGTTTGATAAACAATCATTTTCCCTGAATTTACAATGATTTTGACTGTTTTTTTTGTTTTTTACTAGCCTTTGCTGTCCCACTCCTGGGCAAAGGCCTCCCCCACTCCTTCCATCTTTCGCGAGCCCGCGCGCCCTCTTTCCAGTTTTGATGAAACCTATCCAGCTCGTCCCGCCATCTCCTACGTGGTCTGCCGCGACCCCGTCTCACTGTCTCTGGGCACCAGTTCTGTGTTATTTGGGCCCACAGTTTGTCCGTCATGCGGCAAACCGGTCCTGCCCAGTCCCATTGAAGTTGGGCAGATCCCATTTAGGATGGCCTTTTGAGCCGCGTCAGCTATCTTTGTTTTGGAGCGCAGTATTGTGTTACGAACACGATCCGCGACGATAAGGTTTTTTTTTGCCGTTCCAAAATGTTACCTACGTAGATATCAAATGTAATGTTATACAATTAATTAATAGCCCCCCTAAATTTCGTTATCCCCCCTCCGCAACTAATCTCCGCGTAACGATTCAATCAAAATCATCTACGTATACCTGCTTGTGATAGTAGCTACAAACTACCCTCCTCGGCCTTTCAGCGTCAGTTGTGCACTAATTAAACTGCACAGATGCTATGTAATACGGTTTGTAGACTGGGTTGATGGATTAAGATTTTAGTTGTAGAGTTGAGGATAAAATTATATTAAGGATAGGAATGAGCTTTTGATAGTTAAGGAATTGGAAAATATTTAAGTAACTGATCCTCAAACATCTTATTGGCCTTCTAATGTTGCACACTTTTTTAAATGATTGTTCCTCTAATAACTTTTAGCGCTTCTAGTGATGCACACTTTTTAATAATTGCGTCCTGTTTTAACTTTTTGGCCTCTTCTCACAATTAGTCGCAGTAACTAAGCTAGGGTATCCGAACCAAGTGGGTTGGGCTTGGCTATTTATTATTTTTAAGACCCCAAAATAGGAATTGTTTGAGGTACATCAAAAGAGGCGCAATCATTATATTAGAGTGTTCACTAATATTTTTAGGAACGCAAAATGGGAATTATTTGATATGGTAACGTGGTCTAAACTTGGATTTTCTTCTGTTTTCAACTTCTTATCAGTACACTTACAGAGGAGCTCGTAGCTTAGTACGAGTAATAACAGCCGCACGGGTGTATCTATCAGGTTAAGCTACGCTTGCCGGGGTAGGTCCGTGGATGGGTGACCATCTTTACATAGAATAGAATAGAATACTCTTTATTATGTACACCATAAAAAATACAGATACAAATGTAGAATCATACCGAGACTCCTCGATGCCTCGGAAAGCACGTTAAGCCGTTGGTCCCGGCTATCATTCGTGGATCTTTGACAGTCGTTACACTCGTCAGAAGCCCGAAACTCTGACAATCAGTCTTACCAAGGGGTATCGTATTGCCAAGTTACTGGGTTGTGGAGGTCAGATAGGCAGTCGCTTCATGAAAAATACTGGTATTCAGCTGCATCCGGATAGACTGGAAGCCGACCCCAACATAGTTGGGAAAAGGCTGGGCAGATTGATTGATCAGTACACTTACTTCGAGAGCCTGCAAGACATATTATAAGTATTCGTGTTATGCGGTTAACGAATCCATAACCAGAAGTGCAATTACTTTTATTCGCCAGACAGACGCGTCGCGAATCTGAAAACTGAAACTTCACGGAAATTATTCTACCGGTATCGCGTCGCGTCTGTCTCCAGAGCCTTTATTCAGATGTGGGATTTTGTTTCGAGTCGCAAGTCGATAATGTTAAATTGCATTTCAATGATTTTAAAAAGTGTTCTATTTTCACAAAAACCTATGAACGAGTAGATTCAAATACTTAGCTGTTGAATTCCTAACAGTTTAGATCCTACCGAGCATTATGTAGTAATGTCCTGGTAGCTTTCCTTTTACGAGCTAGTACATTTTGTTCTTCCTGAAAGTACTTCAAAAGCAAAGCTTCAAAAATGCAGCTCTACGTTTGTCAGTTTCAGTAAACGTCTGTTGTACTGTAATTAAACTACGCCGATGTTCTGATGTCGTGGTGTGCTTGGTAGTTTTAGTGGATTCGTGTTAGCTTTGGAAGTTATCGTGTTTTGGCTTTTGGATGGAGATAGATCATAATTCTCTTGTACTAGCTACAATGTAATATGAAATAATGTATCAGGCTTATACAGCTTGTAACAAAAACCTCGTCCGATCTGAAACGGGCACATAGGTACTGCAATAACATTACCAGAAAAAAAAAAGTTATTGCAATTTTGAAATTCATATTTTTAGTACCGAAATTACCCCAATTTCATTATAAATTAGCAAATTTTCTGCAGAGGTCATATGTTGTGACTTGTAGATACCCGCTAAACTACGGCCGCCCGAGCTTCATGTAAAACCCAGTAAAATTCCCCATTGCAAAAAAATGCGGCGTTTTTTTTGTGAAAAAAAAAAGCGGCGAATTCTTTTTTTTTTTTTTTTACTTCTTAAATATTGAATCTCAGTATGATTCTTAACAACACCCTCACAGATCGGACAGCGTTTTTGTTACACGCTGTAAATGTTCCTAAACTTGTATGAAACGATTGAAATTTTAACATTGAACGATGTTAATCATCGTAATATCAGCTTCCATTTTTTTGTATGAATGATATGGATTGGCTATAAAAGCAGGGTAAGACCAAAAAAAAAAGAATGGACTGTGTGAAAGATGATATGCCTAGAAAGGGGGTGACTGATGACGACTAATAGAGAAGTATGGAAGAAAAAGACATGTTGCGCTGGCGCAAAAAATTGGGAAAAGGGCAGGAGAATAATAACCATGATGATCAGCTTCCATTTTTGGTCTTTGCAAAGTTCTTAATACCTGCATCAAAATTTTGGAAATGAGCAAATAATTCTACAGCCTCAAGCTTTTGCAAACATGTAGTGTAAACTACTTCGACCAAAACTACGAATCCTCGTTTTATGACATCAGGATCCCAACAACAATACCACACTATTCGTAAACCCGGCAATATCGTCCTAAGGCTCGTCTGAATTCAGTTGACATCCAAAACCTTTTTACCCGACTATTTGCAATGCCAAACCGAAGCGTTATGACTCTCATAAGCTACGAGTACCTCTATTTATACATATATGTTTGTTACCTCGTCTATCTAGAAACTTTAGCCAATTTCGTTCTGTTAGATGTCAGTGGGAAATCAATATGGCGGAAGAAAAATGTCGTGATAGTACGTTAAGTACACATCAAGCATATATCTCGATGCATAGCCGACAGATTGTATACTTTACACTCTAGGTTTTAATCTTAGTTAATTGATTCAGGCGTGACTTTGCGGCAATCGATTATTAGATACAATAGACCTAGATATATTTAGTAACCAATTCCGCTTAACTATTCCTCAAGAGTCATAAAAACCCTGTAAGAAATCGACACGTGTTTCACCTCTCAACCAGGCATCCTCAAGATGACGATTGACCAGATGCGAACCAGAACACGACATGTTGCCACACCGACCGCTGGACGCAGAATACAGAGTCAAGAGTGCAGAGTCTCTGCGTCCAGCGCGCGGTATGGCAACACGTCGTGGAGGGTTTTTATGAACCTTGAGGAATAGTTAAACGGAATAGTTTACTTATTAAATCCACGTCTATTGTGTTTTAATCTTACTTAATTCCTTATTATCTTTTTAGATAGAATACAAGACGTAACTTTAGATCTTTCATAGTTGTGTAGTTCATTCCACTTGTCACATGAGCGTGAACCGCCATCGTAATTCCATTTCGCCGGGAAATGACGAACGCATGCCGCGTGCTTCAGTGAGAGGCATTCACTTAATTAAGGGCAAAGCGGCTAGATGTACAGTAATCGGTTGATTGTTACGAAATGGCGGTTGGAGATTGAGTTGACAATTATGTTTTCGTTTTCACAAATATTGACACTCGTATTATTTCAGAATTACTAGCCCTGAAAGTGTTAGTTTAGCTTTTGATCGAAACATCTCCAAGTTGTCAACTCATTATTTTGTGATAACACAGAATCACAACTTATAATTTCTTGTGAATGATAAAGATTTGTCAGATTTTCTTGAGCCTGTCCTTTGAAATCAGTAAAGATACATTATTAATTAATATCAAACCATTAGTCGACACCAGCTTAAAGTTTTGTAACCCCGTCTCGGTATTTACTCAATTAAAATATTTGGCATTTTCTGTGTATTGTAAGGCGAAATATTGTTATTTTTCTTTGATTTTGATACGGTGTATAAAAGAAACAGAATCTCTTTCATAGTCTAGCGTTTTCAAATCTTTCTGTTAATATTTTTCTCTTTGAATAGTATTATGAGAATCAGTCTGATTTAAAGTTTTTGGGGTTTCTGCTCCGGCGTTATTTGCTTAAACTTTGGTACCTATCATTGTATTCATTATTATTCCAAATCCTTAACTTTGGAGTTTTAAATCAAATCTGTCTAGCCTTCAGAACTCCTAACTTAAGCGAAAGTGTTGCCATCTACGAACCGAAGCTCGAAAGTGGACCCGCAAAGTCAAGCATAAGTCATTCGAGTTTTGAGGTGGTAGATACCGTAAACACCGAAAGAGTAATCGGTAGGCAAATATACCTATGGACCTACGTTTGTACAACAAGAGAGATTCATCCATGTAGCCTTTTATTAGGTAGATAATTATCTTGATGGTAGGTTACGGCCACCTATATGTAGACATCTGCCATAACTACTAGAGACTTCCAACGAGAAATGCTGATATATCTCATTTGCCTTTAATACTCGTACACCGTCAGCCATACCAACCCTTCAAACTAGAACACAGTTACGCTGCTTAGGCGTGGCAAAAAGTCTAAGAAATTTCCTTCATAAGCAATTGTATGATTGTTTCCATAAAATAAAATCATAAACTCCATAGGACGCAATCTGGTACTTAAAACATTGAACCGTAAAAACTTTTATGTAAACTGCACGTTCCTTCACTTGTTATACTAGTATTGGAACAATTTAGAGCGCTTGGGAAGTACCCCCCAGACTAGCTCCTCTTAAAGCTTCTGCTCTTAAAGGTTCAAATATCATACTACACAATACAGCACACACTTCGCAGTTTGCGCAGAGCTGTGCCCTGTTTATCAAAAGTTACAAGTCTATACGTTCACAAGTTACCTAGAATGTTAATTTTCGTTAAATTCATAGCTCATCTCCATATTCATAATCAGCCTTAATATTCCCACTGCTGGGACACGGGCATCAGGTCATCTCTCTCTTTTGACCACATTAAAAAAAAGAAAATCGAATTTAAACATTTATTGCGGTACTAAGCACGACACTTGTAAACTTGTAAGACGGAATAGAGAGTCGCCGGACACTCTCAGGATTTGTTATGATTTTCTACAAGTTGTAACTTACAAATAATTTTTTGATAAACAAAATCACGAATAAAAGTATAAAATATAAGTTCTTGTGAACTAAATAATGCCATTTGGCAAGGCTTGTAAATTTTGATAAACAGGGCACTGGTCTTTATTCCATTTTCTATGGTACAAGCGTAAAATGTCAGATATAGGTTATATCCAAGGTTCTTAGTATGAAAACAGATTCATACACGAGTTATGTGGAACTCGCTAAGTTATTTCCAATTTACATTAAGTGTAAGACGGTTTGAACATGGTCTACCACTCGTACACGCGACTATTTTAACGGCATACCATTTGAATAACTGTTTCAGTTCATTTATAAGATTAGTTATTAAGTAACAATACTCGTTATAAAAGGAGTCAAGGACCTCGTGGCTAAGTAATAACAGCCGCACGGGTCGATCCATGAGGTTAAGCTACGCTTGCCGGGGTTGGTTCGTGGATGACCGACTCCTTGACAATTCAAAAGTGCCTGTAAATGGTTTAATTGAAATAAATGCTTTGAGTTTGAGTTTTGATGGGTGACCATATTTACATACCAAGACTCCTCCGTTTCTCGGAAAGCACGTTAAGCCGTTGATCCCCGTTATCATTCGTGAATGTTTGACAGTCGTTACGGGTCGTCAGAAGCCCAAGTCTGACAACCAGTCTTACCAAGGGGTATCATAGCTGAGTAATATGATACCCCTTGGTAAGTCTGGTTGTCAGACTAGTAGTATTGAAGGACCAAGGCAGAAAATGCATAACTTCTGACATTATTTCATTTCCGCACAAACTTCACAGGAACGGCATCAAGAACCGATTCCTTGGTGAAAAAGTTTGTTTGGAGACATATTTGGTAGCAAGCCTTAACTACGACAATGCTCCCCATTCCTACCACTGTCCTATTTCTTAACCAACTTGTTCAAAAAGGAGGAGGTTCTCAACAATCGTCTGTATGTTTGTTACGCGATTGCTCCGCCAATTATGAATCGTTTTTGATGATTATTTTTTTGTTTGGTAGGTCATGCTTCCGAGGTGGTCCCATATAAATTTTATTAACGTTGCTTGCGTAGATTTTGAGTTAGCTTCAATATTACTTACGTATTTTTCATTGACATTGTAATCGACTCCGTCACTGTTATGTACATAGCAGGTAGTGGTATTCAAATTTGTGTGGGGTAAGTACCACAACTAAAAAGTGAAACATAAAAACCGACTTCCCAAAAAAACACTAAACAGTGAAAAATTACTTTAATTTCGGAAGTCGGTGGCAAAAGACATAAATTGAAAATCGAAGACACCAACCACCTTCCGAAATTAAAGTTATTTTATAACAAGTCAATCTGCCTAGACTTTTCCCAACTATGTTGGGGTCGTTTTCCAGTCTAACTGTGTTGGGAATCGAACCCAACACAACACCTCGCACGCGGTCAGCACGCACAGACAGCGTGATCAACGCGTCATCGGCTAGCTGAGGCGCGGCGCGGCCGCGGCACGGCTCGACCCGATGACCACTCGCTTCCACGGATTCCACCGCGACGGACGATCTTCCTTTCCCATTTCAATACTTAATTGTTTGTCCGGGACAGGTTTATATTTGTAAAATTAGACGGCAATAAACCATTGCCTAAAACACAGTCCACTCTTTTATTGCTCCCCGCGCGCGCTAACATTGGTCCTTCGAGCCGGATCAATGTTAGCGCGCGCGGGGATATATTATATTAATTTAAGTTATTTGAAATTTAAGTAGTAACATTAATACAATCATATATATTCATTTAAGTTATTTGAAATTTAAGTAGTAACATTAATAAAATCATTTTGTAATATATTAAATAAAATATGTTAGAGATTAAATATTAGTAATAATAATGAATGTTGTGATATTGATATCTAGTAGTTAGTTACCTATGCAATATAATGTTAACTTCTAAATATTTAACATAGATTTAAGATACATGTAATAATACTTGCTGCGCCCTAACAGAGTCATATAATCATAAGTTTTATTTAGCCTAGTCTATAACTGAGTGTACATTATGCAAATATATAAATAAAAAATAGAAATGGACTATTAAACCGAATCAGCAATACATTAACGATCACCTGCCTATAAGCCCCACTATCAAACAGCCAGCTCATATTTACAGACGACACACACGTACGCACATAAACGGCAATTAATTCGCAATACTGTGCAGATTGCGTAAACGCCGCGTCGAAGATATGTGATGCGTGTATTGATAGATGCAGGCTTGCCACAGTCACGGCTGGTCAGCGATGAATGATTGATACTGAGCCTTTGTGAGTTAAGGGCGAATGAGATTCTGTCGGGTTTGTTCGTTTGTGAACGAAGCAACGTTGATTTGTTTTTGAGGTTATATTTGTTTGGTTTCATGCTGAGCTACTTTAAACGTTTGTAGGGTTCCGTAGTCAACAAGGAACCCTTATAGTTTCGCCATGTCCGTTTGTCTGTCTGTCTGTCCGTCTGTCCGGCTTAGCTCAGAGACTGTTGGTACTAGAAAGCTGTAATTTGGTATGGGTATACATAATTATATATCACGGACAAAGTGGTAATTTGTTTTAGGGTACCCCCCCTTCACTTAAAGTGGGAACTTTTTTTTTTCTCGCCTTTCCCATTCTGAAAACCATTTTTGGATTCAGGGATCCGTTTGCGAATTATTAAGCTTTAAAGTGCTCATTTTTGTTAGCGTCAAGTGTCCCTCCCCCCCTTCCAGCTAAATGGTTGATTTTGGACATGTGAAAAAATTCACGGCAGTAGTATGTATCACGAAATTAAAAGGAAAACTATCACAGCTAAGTAGGCTCCACAAGTTACCGAAGTTATAATCAACTTAAATTTGCAGTTCTAAAAACATATTTCCCATACAGAATTGTATGGGAGAACAAGTTTTTCAACTACAATGTTAAGTTTGTTTGAAAAATTCATCCCAACTACGGATCCCTTCATTGTGCGTGGTTCGACACGCACTTGGCCGGTTTTTTTATTAAAAATTTGGTCGTATCCTTATGACGTTTAAGTTCTTACTTAAGCCAGAGGGTCTAGGCAAGTGGCAATCGCTTTCAAAGCGTTTCGTTTTTCAACAACGACTTCTAACAGGATTTTAAATTTTGTTAAGTATCTGATACTTGTTGACAGGCCTACAGTGGCCGTCCATACCTATTATATAATACACACATGCATCCGAAAAGACGGTCTCTATTCCTGTTGAATCCTACTTCCTACTATCCTACTATCTTACTATCCTACTATCCTACTATCCTACTATCCTACTATCCTACTATTCCTACTATTCCTACACATATTATAAATGTGAAAGTTTATGTGTTTGTGTGTTTGGATGTTTGTTACTCAATCACGCAAAAACGGCTGAATGAATTTGGATGACATTTGGCAAACAGATAGTTTATAACTTGGAATAACACATAGGATACTTTTTATCCCGATAATCCCACGGGATCGAGACTTACGCGGGCGAAACCGCGGGGCGCAGCTAGTAATAAATAAAAGAAAAAATGTTAGGAATAAGTAAAAAGTATTGCGGACAAATCTCTGGATTTTCGCACTTTCTCGTGTCCACCAGAAAAGTGTAATTCATCCTTCAAGCCCCTAAAATATTCAAGCGACCCTTGTTTAAAATTGGTTTTACGATTTCCGCGAGCTATTCCGTAGATTTGATTTGGATGTGAAACTGGAAAGCTTTGGACTTCCATGACAAGGGGAAACCTCTGAATGTTTAAACTTAAGATACACATATACCTACTTACTTGTTTATTTCTTACCTTCGGTCACTTTGTAAGCAGAAGTCGTAAGTTTCGGCGGAAATGTTCGAAGTTATAGAACTGATTTCCATGACTCCTTTGATATCACTTAAATGTGTAAGGCAAAAACTTCAGGGAAGCCCGCGAAATTCAAATTTTTCTTACGTTTTTTTGCAATTTGCTGGTCAGTATATTGATTTGATTAAAATATGATTCGCCACCGTAACAAAAATATGGATTTATAGAATTATTAGCAACATAACTCCTTACGTTAGAATAACTGCCAAATGTCATGATTTCATGAAATAGTCATTCAATACACTTATATGAACTTAGAGAGTTGTATTGCTGATTCTGTTTATAATAATTCTATAAATCCATATTTGTCACGGTCGCAAATCATATTTTAATCAACATACACCCTGACACTGACCTGCAAATTACAAAAAACGTAAGAAAATTTTAATTTCGCGGGCTACCTTCGCGCATCCCCTTAAAACCATATAAATTGTCTGTGGTCGTCCAGAATTGGGAGTGTAGCAGAGGCTTCCCAACAAAGCACAAAATGTGGATGCAAGTAATAATTAATAGACAATATTACGAAACAAAAAAACAGCCACTGAAATTGATGACTGTCTCTGCATAAAGCCCAAAGACAACTTTTCTTTAAAGAATAGGCCATTTTCAAATAAAAATCAAACAACTATTCCGAAAATGTCACCATCAAACACACTTCCGTATCGCCAGTGACGATTCGTCACTGTCAGTTGTCAGTGTCCAAACACTGTTTTCACTACGAAAAACTCGATTGTGGGTTTTAACAGAATAGCACCGCTGCACGACCACATTTTGATGACGTCATCCGTTCGATTTTCGGACGCGTTCGCAATACATCAAGCTTGTATCGATGCGATGCTATTTCAAATGTGAACATTTACTTCGAATTCGGTTGAACGCACACTGTGCGTCCAATCGCTTTGCGTGCGCAACCCTCAAATATTAATCTTATCTGAGTACGCTTCGCTTATTTGGGACTTTGCGTTTTTATTGCGGTGTGTTATTTTCTATTTATGTAATTTTTATTTGTATGAGGAAATGGAGCAACAGTTGGTGATTCTGAGTAAGAATTTTGCTTGTCAAAGTCAAAATGCGTAACGCACAATTTGGATGAGAAGTTCCCGAGGATAAGTATATAAAAAACAAAATCTTTCTGCCTTTCGTTTTATAATCAATCTTGCTTTTTCTCAACTATTTTGGGTCGGCTTCCAGTCTAACGGGATACACTTGAAGAGAAACCAGTATTTTACATGGCTTGACTGCATAACTGACCTCCACAACCCAGTTACTGGGTAACACGATAACCCTAAGAGTTTACGGATGTACGGATGATATACCGAATCCAAGGTTTTCTGTCATTAGTATGTAGGTACATACGTCGATCAAAATTATGTAAGTAACTATTATCTGTCAGTCATACATAATTTGAACAGAGTCGATTAATATGTTAGTATTATGTGCGATAATTAGATTTCCGATATCATTATATACATGTAGCAAATTATACAGTCCTTTGAAGTTATACCAGTCTATACAATGCCAAGTTAATACCGTGTGTGTCAAATTCAATTTCATTACAGCAATACCTAATAATATCTTATTTATAGTACGTTTCAGCAAATAGTTCCTATACTGTAATGTTGGCTCCACTGTTGTGTCCACTTAAAACGGGATCTTATTACTAAGACTCCGCTGTCTGTCTGTCTGTCCGTCTGTCACCAGGCTGTATTTCATGAACCGAACCGTAAAAGTTAGACAGTCGAAATTTTCACAGATGATGTATTTCTGTTGTCGCTATAACAACAAATACCAAAAGACAGAATAAAATAAATATTTAAGGGGGCTCACATACAATAAACGTGATTTTTATGCTCGTTTTTGCTCGATATTGACAACGGCAATAGTAGACGCTTGAAATATTCACAGAATATTTAGTTATATATTCACTTTTAAAATAAATAATTAAATTAAAATAAAACAAATATTTAAGGGGGCTCCCATACAATAAACGTGATTATTTTGCCGTTTTTATAGATAATGGTACGGAACCCTTCGGGCGCGAGTCTGACTCGCACTTGACCGGTTTTAAAATTTAACAGTGGAGCCAACCTTACTTCAAAGGAACTATAGAACTTAGGTACCGTTATTTTATATTTAGAAGAGAAAATATGAAACAGTCAGGGCCGTTGGCCGACAGGCGATTTTTTTTTATGTATTGAAAATGCGCAACTAATAAATTTGAAAAAAAAAACCGGCCAATTGCGAGTCGGACTCGCACACGAAGGGTTCCGTACCATTACGTGGAATGGGGTGTCATTGATCAATTTAAAAATTCAAATGGCCGTATTTTCGAAAATACAAACGTACCGAAGACGAAAAAAAAATTGGAATATCGGTTTTTACTATACAATCGATACAATGAATTAGATTCTTTTTTAAATAAATAATATGTCGATGAAAAATATAAATGTGAGTGGTCAATGTTAAACCGTACGTTTGTACTTTGATTTTTACTTTGATACCCCCTAATATTTTCACGGCAAATGAAAGTAACCCCTTTAAACGTTATTATTTCGAAAGAACAAAAAAAATCGGTTAAGTACAAAAAATGATATTAATTTTTTTAAAGTTTAGGGGTGACATTGATCAAGGCAATAAAAATACTTTTTGAAAAATCACCTTTATTTTAACGTTTCATTGAGATATATTACTGTAAAAACATAATTAGGAACATTAATCAGTCAACATCTTAAATGTTAAATAAAAATAGAAAAATAATCAAAAAGTTTCCTTGACATCAGAAATATTAATTGTATAAACATAATTAAGATGGTCAATCAGTCACCATCTTAAATTAATCTACATTTCTTGAACATTAATATCAAATGGAAAAATAACAAATTCACCCTCCTCTACAGGTTTCGGTAAAAAAGATACAATATCGTCGTGATCTATTTCAGAAATATAATTCGGAATTTTTTTAAATTTCTTTTTATGTCCAGCTGATTTAAACCCTTCTACAAGTAAAGGATCTGTTTCAGTAATTTGGCAAACATATTTGTAGGTCTTTTTACCACGTCTCGAAAAGAATTTCACCAATAAGAATCTTCCTAAAGTGCACTCTGTCTGCTCGTCTTCGTATTCTACTATATCTTCGTCAGGGTAATTTTCAATCAGTTGTCTCGTTCTCGTTGTCTCTGCTCGTTATAACACGTCTTCATTATAATTCCGATAGGCGCGAGCGCCTAAACGCTTCATGTATGTTCTTGGCATAGCGCTGAAAGTAAAAAAAAACATATAAAGCAGCCATCATTGCAAATATATTGATAATTTATGTTAAAAAAGCACAAACAGCAAAATTGCTAGGTCATGGGGTGAGATTGATCAATGACCAAAGTAACCCCATGCCTGTGATCAATGACACCCCGTATAGAAAATAAACCGCCACTGAATGAAATTTTTGAGGTTAGAATACAAAAACAACTTCTTTCTCAAGCTAATTAAACACATAACAACATAAACTATCATTTTTTTCTAGCAACTTTCATATCCAATCTGCTACCCTGGAAGTTATTTTAACCCCTAAAATACTTTAAACACAATACTCACAGTTTTTTATGAAAATCTCCGGTAGCGATCTGTTTGTACGTGCAGCGCTTGGGCAATGTCAAAGAGTGACATTCAGTGCTGCCAACGCAAAAGACGAAATTTTTCGGTTGCGTTCAGAAATTAAACAATTCCTGTTTAAAAAAAATAAGTTTTTATCAATGTTACCCCGTGAATCAAACTAACCCCATTCCACGTATCTATAAAAACGGCAAAAAAATCGCGTTTCTTTTATCGGAGCCCCCTTAAATATTTGTTTTATTCTGTTTTGAAGTATTTTTTGTTATAGTGGCAACAGAAATACATCATAATTATGTGAAAATTTCAACTGTCTAACTGTCACGGTTCATGAGATACTGCCTGGTGACAAACGGATAGACAGACAGACGCGGAGTCATAGTAATTGAGTCCTGTTTTACCCATTGGGTACGGAACCCTAAAAAACAAGAAAGAAAATAAATTTATTTGACCCAGGTTAACGTACACAATACAGGGTCATATTAGCTAGCGAAACTGCGCAGACGTTGCCGATATGATAAATCTAAACATGATAAAATAAAATTTAGTGGGATAAATACGTGTTGTTGAAGCTAACTCAAAAACTACGCAAGCAAAGTTAATAAAAATTTATATGGGACCACCTGTGAAGCATGACCTTCGAAACAAAAAAAGAATCATCAAAATCAATAAAAAAAACCTCCTCCTTT
Source organism: Lithophane leautieri (assembly GCA_949152455.1). Lineage (NCBI taxonomy): Eukaryota > Metazoa > Arthropoda > Insecta > Lepidoptera > Noctuidae > Lithophane > Lithophane leautieri. The sequence continues at coordinate 3,828,443 of OX424462.1, read as the reverse complement.
TTGAAGTCGGTTTTTTTATGTTTTTATGAAACTATGTCGAAAACCATCGCATTTTCGTGAAAAAAAAAAACTCCGATAATACTTACGATGATAGTACTTCCCCGGCCAAGCTCCTAATCTCTTCAGTCGTTTTCAATACCGCCCAATAGCTAAATGGAGGGCATAAAACATAACCGCACGAGTGCATTATTATTAATTATTACTACTAGCATAACGGAGCGCATCTGGCTTTCGGTTTACATTGAATCTAAACCTAGTTATTACTCAATATAATGGATTTCTACATAAACCTGGTACTAAGGAATGTGATCACAACAGTAGATTTCCCCATTTAGTGCACTTTATACCTGTGTATAAAGTGCACTAAATGGGGAAATCTGTGATCTGTGTGTCATGATCTGTAGATAATTATGATAGAACTGTGACGTATTTTTTAAATATTTGAAAGCATTGTAGGCGTAGGCATGCCGAAATTCTGTCGCTTAATTTTCGCAGGCCGCTGCGCTCTGTTGATGCATATGCAATACCGAATCATACGCAAAATACGCGCTTTGACGTGGAGTTGCGGACACCAGCCCGTATTATCTAAGATCTAACTAGGTATGTAACTTCTTACAAGTTAACAAACATTACATATAATTGCTATCCCTAGGAGTGATGGTCGAGTTGTAACAGCCGCCACTTACGAATTGTATGTCGTGGGTTCGCTTTACTTTGTGTAAATTATTTCATCACCACTGCTCTTAAAACGGTGAAGGATAACATCGTGGGAAAACCGGCATGTCCTAGAACTAAACATTGGAAGACATCAAAGCCAGATCACCAGGTTTAATTCTGGGAATACAATTGACATCTGACAGTTTTTATATAGAAAATATTTCAAAAATTTAATATTTATTCGCTGAATTAGATTACTAGAGAAAAAAGTTTGGTCGAATTCGCCCTTAATTTAATAACTCTCTTATGCTTCTGTCTTCTCAACGTCATTTAATTTTAGTGTAATCAGTGCCTGCTGTCATAGCCTATATTTCGTCCCAAATTAATTTTCAATAGATATAGTAACTTCGGTACTGTTTATCTTGTCAAATGTTATCAACAATTTAACGTAGGCTTCTGCCACACCTTTGACGGGGTACCTGCTAAATTATTCCTGGACCTAGTCAATCTATTGTCAACCCTCTTTCTACAAGCCCTAGGTTACAAAAACGAAAGCCCTAAATTTCAATTCTCGGAGCTGCAAACTTGCTAGACAGATTATTTTAGTCTATCGTGACCCCTAGACTAAGTTCAGATAGTCATTGGATCATGGGCTTGGATGGTTATAATTGCTATCTAAAATCAGCATGGCACCCAGACGACTATTTTGGATGTCGCGGGTTTTATGTCTATATAGGAATGATCCAAGATAGTGTCAGTAAAAAACAAAGAAAAAAAAAAAAAGTAGTTCAACAATAAGTGATATTAAGGAAGATTTTCGATACGCTGCGCTGCCTAGAATCAAAATAAAAAATCGTTTATTCAGACTAGACTGAGAATCAGCAATTTTCGAACGTCAAAATAATCACAGTCCTCCAAAACGCCCACCCTTCACCACTTCCTAGTGCTTTAGCTGAGAAGAAGAAGTGGCGCAACAAACTCCCCAACAGCACAGCTGAATTATTTTTGTACAGGTTTCTGACACAATTCTGCGGACTGGGTTGGCGGATAACTCCCTATTTTTACAAGCTTTATATTAGCTTGCTCTGTTCGTATGTGTTTCCGGTTACTCCAATTGTCATCCATTTTTCAAGCACTTCCTGGCATCCGATTGAGCTGAAACTTGGCATACATATATAACTATCGAGACATTTTGAAAAAATGATACTATGGAGCGGGTCTGATGATGGAGCCGGAAATTGGCCATAGGAACTCCTCAATCAAACAAGATAGCACCGCCGTGTTTGGATTCATTGGCTATGTATTAACAAGTGCTTTGACACTAAGTGGTGTTCAGGGTCTGATGATTAAGCCGGAATGTGGCTATGGGAAAATCGTTTTTAGTTCATTAAAAGCTTGTTTTAAAAAATATTTTTACTTGTATTTTATTTTTAAAGTATTTACCTACTTTACCTATAGCTGTTTTACACAATTATTATTGCCAGTGACGCACACTAGACAGCTGTGTATAGGCTGTATATATCTTAGCGATTCGAGTCTCTAGCTTGCTAAGTAAAGGTTGTATTGAAAACCAACCTTAACAGATCACCATTAATAACCGCGTGATAAATAGAACCTAAAAACCAGCTTCTTGTGTTATCATTATAATCTTTCTGCCCTTGTCCCATGTTACTTGTGGTCGGCGCAAAACGTTTTCTTTTTCTCATCTCCTGTCAACCGTCACGCTATCATTGACTCCCTTCTCATATCATTCCTCACACAATCCATCCATCTTATCTTTGACCTTCCTCTCCCACTCCATCCATCAACGTTTACATTCATCATTCTTTTAGTCACATGCGTTTACTCCCTCCTCATCCAATGCCCATACCCATATGATTTCCTTTCAAGTTTTCTGTAACTATCGCTATTTTTAAACTTCCCCTTATATACTCATTTCTTACTTTATCCATTTTCGTAACCACACATCCATCTCAACGTTCTCATCTCCGCCACATGTAATCTTTCCAACCAACCAGATTTTTGTGTATTCTATTTTATTGACTGCCCAAACTACTCCTAAGTAAAGTAGGTAGTAGCTTCGATCAAGTATCCCTGTTTTCCCAATCCAGAGTCAACAAACTTAGCACCCAACAAAGTTTACACTTCTCTTAATATCCACACATATGAATAGCTTTCACCTCGACACTAGTTCTCTCACTTGTACAAGTACTAAACTAATTCAAACACAGCACAAATCTACCGCAAACACATCACGAAATATCTGCACATCCTGGAATTAATCAAACTCAATTTTCAACCTTATCTCTTAGGATATATATCCCATTGTTGAACGTATGATGTGTTGAACGTTAATTCAAGCGTGTGTTCCATTAGACACAATTAATTTGTAGACGAAGGGGTGGAGTGTGTAATCAGCTCATCAGTTTGAGAATGTCATGAACTCATGACCCTTATTACCAAAGGGTTAGGGTTCAACATTCGGGGTAAAATTACCTTGTTACGATGCGAGAGACGAGAGAATTTCATCCCAAATTGACTGATTCGTGTTTATATTTATCCATGCGGTTTATTTTAATACTATCTGAATCTATTTAGGATATTATCATATTAATGAAGGGATTTATTAATCCTACGTATTGAGAGTTGCAATTTTGTGAAAATTATAATATTATCTCTTTTTCTCATACATGCTTGGAAATTCGAGCATTATTTTGACAACCTTCTTCGAGATAAATCTAAATTGCTGTACTGGTAAAAAACAAGTGAATATGCGGCCGGCAATTTAACTGTGAAAATACATATCTGTCGTGTTTAGCGGCCAAATAAATTACTATGAAAACTCATATCTGTCGTGTTATTTAAAAATGGAACGAACTTTTTACTTCAATACATGGCAACCAAGGAGGTAACTTACGAAAGATTTTATTTCAATTTTGATTTGGCTTGCAAACAGAGCTGTAAAGTAAAGAACAAATGAACATATTGGCGCATGAAAAATTATCGTATTTCAACCTGGAATTTTTATTTAATTTACTCAGTTTGAATTTCCGCGCATTATTTGAGAAAAGTACTATACAAGGCTTGGCCGCAATCAGGCGTTGATGAAACTCACGTATGTGTACCTCGGCCCACATTTTCATGATCGTCCGTCATTGCCCTAATTGCTTGCCGCGACAGTAATATACTATATTCCATTAACAACTCACACCCACAATACACAATACACTATACTAAATAAATAAAAGTATCGCAACAAATCACAGTTTTGTCGAACAATTAAGTATACCTAATCCTGAAACTTACTAAAGCCATTATTAATATAAATGTTTATACAATATCCCGTAAATTATATGGGTAATTGTTTTTCCTTATTTCTCTAACATAGTGTGGGTAGTACGTGAGTGGTCCATTTAGTTTGTAGGTACACTTAGATTCAAGAATACAAGATAAGAAGTATCGTTATGTTTCACTTCTATTGCCAAATATTTTGAGTGGCTATCGTGGGTTGTTGGCGCCATTTAAGTGTTTTCATGTGATGCACAGGCCTTTGTTATTTTTTTTTTGTTTTCGTTTATTCGATCTTTTTTAATGTTGTATTATTTACTTACTGTTTGTATTTCCTGTGCGTAGCCCAAATAAAATTGTTTTCTTTCTTTCTTTTTTTCTTTTTATCTATTGAATGTAAAATGACGTGAGCAAGATTTTGTGGTACAGTGGTTCATTTGTTTTGCTTTCAGTAAATAAATCTTGCCAGGAGTTTGCAACAGTAACTGAAGTCTGCCTCATGTAATTCTCATTCAAGATACAATTTTAAACGTACTTAATTCATATTATATCAACACAATAACAAAAGCGGCCAAGGTGCGAGTCGACTCCCACCCGAAGGTTTCCGAACCACCGTACGATATTTACCAATACATTTATTTTAAATATTTTACTAACGAAACCCGTTTCTTGTATGGAAGATGAGAGAGATGAAGTATATTTTGTTGGCCAATGCGGCCATAGTAGTTCACACTCTGTAAAAATTTCAAGTGTCTGCTATTACGGTGTAAAAGATACAGTCCTGTGACAGACGGACGGACAGCGGGAGCCTTAGTAATAGAGTCCCGTTGGCACTCTTTAGGTACGGAACCCAAAAAAATACTTTTGTTCCCTGTTTTTTCACTAATCACGTCTTACGAAGTTTATTCTTCGACATTTCATTTTGGTGAGTCCGAATATTTCGCTAGTCGCCCATAAGTCTACCCTACAGCTATTAATAATTTCTACTTATCTTAACACCATAATCAATTCTACTACCAGTATTATTATAACCTAATCAATAAAACCATGAGTCTCTCCTCGTAACAGATACTTCGACCTTCGAAAACCTGATTACCAGACACCATTACTATAATAACTATCAAACTCTTTAACAATACAAAATTTAAATGATTTAAATCAACATCCATCACGCCATTATCCACAAATTGCGTGTCGTCCTGTTCGCGGCACGGCATCTTAATGTTTTAATCAATACAAGTAATGTGTAGTCGTCAGAAGGTAGGTATAGTTTGTTCCAAATGTATCTAACGGAAATGTAAACATCATCTGCCATCATCTGCCTAGCTTTTTCCCAACCATGTTGGGGTCGGCTTCCAGTCCAACCGGATGCAGCTGAATACCAGTATTTTACATGGAGCGACTGCCTATCTGACCTCCATAACCCAGTAACTGGGTAATACGATACCCCTTGGCAAGACTGGTTGTCAGACTTTCGGGATTCTGACGACCCGTAACGACTGTCAAAGATCCACAAATGACAGCCGGGACCAACGCTTTAACGTGTTTTCCGAGGCACGGAGGAGTCTCGATATGTAAAGATGGTCACTCATCCACGGACCAACCCCGGCAAGCGTAGGTTAACCTGATGAATCGACCCATGCGGCTGTTATTACTTAGCCACGAGCTCCTCAATCAGATGGATCAGAAAACGTACTTTTGGATACCAATTTGTAGTGCCTACTTGTATAAATTGGGTGCTCTGGTTTGATTATTTGAAGACACTCAATTTATATTATCTTAAAGTTTTCATCGTCTTTTTTTCATTAGACTTTTAATAACCTCAATTTTCGTTGTTGTTTTATTTAGTTATTCTAACAATAATTGCTAGAAAAAGTGGTGAGATATAAAGTTGAAACCTTGTAAATACAAATGAATATGATACTTATTGAATAGTCAAACGAACTTACCTGTAAGTGAAGTTCGACGGTAATTATACGAAGTTATTGCCTCGTCCGAAGATGATGAGTCCCACCCGACCCAAGCATTCCATGCTACGAGTATATAGTTATATGAGCATGGACCCTATGTTGTACAACCAATAAATCGCTATGAACTTAATGAATATAGTTGCAGAAGGCGGATTACAGCACACGCAGGGACGCGTTCATTTTTTAGATTTCTTCAAAATTATGTGACGAGAGACTCGACTAAACGCCTACAACACTTGTTGTCTATCATCATCGAGGACGAGGCAATAACGAGTATAATTCCTTTTAGTGAGTGGTTGCGTAAGAATTTAACCTGTACATAGTTTGTTTACTCTTTCATCAGATACTTTTCGAACAGACTGTAGGTACCAACATTGATTGCGTGCAGTCCCCTAATGATTCAACCACGGCGTAGTGAATGTAATTGTAGAGTAGATTGACTCATCTTTATTGTGATTGCTGTAAACGATTATGCAATTTCAGGTGTAGCAGTATAGGGCTTGCGGACGGCGAGCAACGGGCAGCTCGCCGTCCGATAAGGACCAGGCCCGGGTCGATGGCGCGTCGTGTTCCACGCGCGCCTCAAAGAGATGTCAGCAAAATTGACGGGGTCCAATAGGACCGATGCCTGCCAGGGTTGCGGGAATGTCCGAAAGGGATACCGGGACCTTGGCAACAGGCAAATGAAGGAACACGGGTGGGTTTTAGTCAGTAAAAGTCTGACACGCCCTTCCGCTCCGCCCAGAGCGGGAGAAGTCATTGGAGGATTTACGAACCTCAAAAAAAAAAAACAAAAGAAAAAAAAGGTGTACCAGTATTGCTTTTGTGGGTAGTAATTTGATCTACTGTATAACTTTTTTTTTTGCTTTATTTAGCTTCGACAGCTAGTCTATTGATTGGCCAATGACTTCAGTTTATTGGATCTCGTTTGTACTGAGTAGCCCTAACTATACCTATCAGTTCGTCCGTCTTCCACAAAGGTCTATCTGAAGAAAGTGAGGAGGAACAATTCTTACAGCTTTCCACTTTCTTCAGTATACACGTGTCTATAATAGTATAAAAACCACACATGGTACAGAATTACAAATAAATACATAAAAATGTCGCCCCAAAAAATGATTTATGCGTCGACTCAAACTTCCTATAATATTATTCCGCCGACAATCGCACCCAAAAAGTTTCACCTACCCTTTTCCCAAAAATTCCGTATCCACATTTTGTTTCATCCATGCGTGCGGTCTGCACAGTGTTTCGCGAGGCAACAACAACTGCGATAAATCCAAGCTTTTGGCACAATGCGTACTATTTGGGATATTAATAAGCGGTCGTGCTGTGAACGGCTTTAGGCTTGTTCGATAACACTGTGCGGTTTCTGATTAGAGCCGCGGTGTTAATTGAGTGTCTGGGGTTTTTTGTGAAGTGAATAGAGGGTGATTGATATATTGGGCATTAAATTTGTTGATGTTACAAACGATCTTCTGAACCTTAGCTCTCGGAAGACGTGTCAACAGAATTACTGAGAGAGAATGGCCCGTAGAAAAAGAAAGAAAAAAACTGGGACTCGTGCCGGAAATACAAACTGTAAAAAAGGATCATTAAAAAATAATATCCTTTTGAGACCACAAACAGTTTCAATTATGTTTTAGAAATTGACACGTATTTCACTTCTCAACGAGGCATCCTCAGGATGACGATTGACCAATTGCAAACCAGAACACGACGTGTTGCCACACCGAGCGCTGGACGCAGAAGCGCCGTGTCTCTGCGGATGCCTCGCTGAGAGGTGAAAAACGTGTCGATTTCTTGCAGGGTTTTTTATGACTCTTGAAGAATAGTTAAGTGAAATAGGTTACTAAATATATATACGTCTTTTGTATTTTGTCATTGAATAAGACTGAATTCTTCGTATAGATGTGAAACTTCTGCTCCGATTGAATACAAAATGCATACAGTTTCGAGCTCGTCCGATAGATCAACACGGGCAGGATTGTCATGGCGCTTGCGACGCACACCGCCATCATTCTATGACAGTCGTGTGGATATGAGTTTTCATAGTAATTTATTAGGCCGCTAAACACGACAGATTTTCATACAAAGATTGCCGGCTGGGCGCGCTTACATGTATTCGACCAGTGCCGAAATTTCGATTTATCTCGAAGAAAGTTGTCAAAATAATGTTCAAATTTCAAAGCATGTTTGAGAAAAAGTTTATTATCATTTTATATAATCTAGTACTATTGTTGATCGAAGTTCCGTAAGATATTATTATTCTATGATGGCATGCTCTGCCAAGATCTAATTATATGAGCCTTTGTTGTAGGACTGGTCTATAGGCGACAAATGAAAGAGGTCGAACGACGCGACCGCAACGTGATTGCGAATCGAATGTCGTATTTAATATTTGATGATTGATTTAAACGAGTTGATTGGTGGTTAATTGTGAATTTGCGCTATGTTTTTCTAAGGACTTATGTTCCTCTTGATCTAACATCTTGTTGATTCTGAAAGTTTTGGTTTGTCATAATCTGTGTCAGCATTTAAATGCCAGCCTATATTGCCCCACTCAGGGCAAACGCCCCTTCTTATACAGAGAAGGCACGAGCACTGATCTCCCCGCGTTCTCAAGACTATTTGGCGATTATCGAAAAAAAATGCAGGGTTCATTTTTGGTTATACAGCGTACGGCCTTTTTTTTTTTTGAGCGTGAGAAATCGTCGAATGTCTTTTCCCGCTCTGGGCGGAGTGGGAGGGCGTGTCAGACTTTTACTGACTAAAACTAGCCGTGTTCCATCAGTTGCCTGTTGCCAGGGGTTCCGGTATCCCTTTCGGACTTTCCCGCAACCCTGGCAGGTATCGGTCCTAACGGACCCCGTCTACCTAGCGGACTCCGTTTACCTAGCGGACCTCGTCTACCTAGCGGACCCCTTCCACCTAGCGGACCCCTTCTACCTAGCGGACCCAGTCTACCTAGCGGACCCCATCTACCTAGCGGACCCCGTCTAAGCATACGGCCCTGAGTTGTATTCCGATAAAAGATGAAGTTTTATCCGTTTTCCTGTTGCAAAATTCTCAGTATCAAGCTGAAGTTAGCGCCAAACTAATATTGGCACACTGTCACTAAAAAAATACCAAGAAACGTGTTCGTACCCCTTCGGGAAATTCCAGCACAATATTATAGTAACAACAATAACTCTGATTAAAATCTCACAAAATAATACCTACACAATACTCTAGCTACCCTCCAATCCTACACTTAATTGTTCATTACATGGACGACGGTACCTTCTACCCTCGGGCCATTCAAAAATCGTGTTCTTATTTACGCCTTTTATAAATTTAAGGACTGGACAGTGCTATTTGTAGCCGAACAAGGAAGTACCATGGAGGCACAAAAATATAGGTTACAGAAGGTCAGCTCCGTACAATGAGAGAAAACACACGCTCAGTCGCACACATACAATATTTAGAAATCCTGTCCTATCCGTGAGGGTGTTGTTGGTGTAGACATTCATATTGTCATTTCCAGAAAAAAAAAATACCACGCTTTTTGTTTGCCTTCAAATTATAACTTATCAAATCTCTGTCGAAAATTTGCAATTTTTATGTAAATGGGGTAGGTAATGTATGTACAAAATTCGTGAATTTTAAATAGCTTTAGCTTTTTATTTTCCATATAGTAAGATTGTTTCTTAATTTTCAGCAACTTTATTGCAGTACCTATGAGGCCCTTTTGGATCGGACAGGGTTTCTTTTTAGATATTGGGGAGAGACACGTCATGTACAACGCATTCGTTTTAAATAGTTGATAGATACCCATAATGATAGATTTAAGGTGTTATAATAAATAAATAAAGTTTGAAATCTCTATAAGTACACGTGTGCCTGTTTTCGCTCGTTATATGGAGCTGACATTCTGTACCTATCTATTGTGTGACTGAGGTATGAACTACGATTTGTAGTCGTACGATGTTTGTCGCACGATTTGTCTTGTCAATGATAGCGGCGCCATTGTTGATTCGCCTTCTTTTGTTTTTGGAGTATTTAAATTAATGGGTGTTGTTTAAATACATTTTGTGACGATTCTTGTTTTTTTTTTCAGATCGTTTGATAATCTTAATTGTTTTAACGCTCATTGGCTAGCAGAAATATGCTGTAGTATTTCATAGCTAATTAGTTATATCGGTCTCAAACTGGGCATGACTGACTTTTAGAGAAAGGGGAGGCTGTAAATGTCTTAAGGAATGCTTTGGTCAGAAATCACTATCTCACCGTGGGCTAGTATGATCAAAGATCATTTTGCTTTTCGTTTGCGACGTGAAAACGTATTAGATTTGATGATAGGTAGGTACGACAGGCCGCACTTCTACTACGATCGGCAAGGTCAAGGTCAAATGTCCACTGACGGGCAGCCTATAGGTACTTACAGGCTGATATTATGAATTTCCCACAAAAAATCTAAAAATTTGTAAAAAAAAACAGTTCATTTTCTTTATTTATAGTGATTATTAATAGTGAATTTGACATAATTGTTAATGATTTGGCATCATCATGAAATATTTTGACACCATTACTAATTATTACCAGCCAAATGTATTCACTAACTCTACGTATTTAAGATATGCATGTAATTTAAAAAAAAAAGATTTTATGGCCTGGAAAATAAAATATTTGATTGGTTGACAAAATAATTGACGTGAAACGTTTCACTGTTCATATTTACTCACAAACCTCTCTAAAAAACTATAGAAATAATTTCACTAAAAAACATTCAGAATATTTTCACTGAAAAGTACTCAAATTCTTCACGATTGAATTTTCATCAAAGAAACTCTTGAGATGAATCATTCCAATAAATTATCCAGTGGGTCGTAATGAGAGTTACCTACTTGAATACAGAAATATTTTACTCGATGCAAATTAAAATGAAGTGTTCCTAATTAATTGAATTATTGCATCGTTTCAACGTATTTATTTTATGCTTCAGATGGCTTTTCATATTTTCCGAGTTTATAGTTCATTCATTAAAACCACTTGTGATTCACAAGTGGTTTAAATGAATGAATTGTGAACGTCTATCGCTAAACATACATACATACGTATCTTACGTACATACCATATTTATAGGATCCATTTTATTTCCTTTATTTCTTAAAGACACTTATAAATTACTTTTAAATATTAGAATAAAAATAATAACAGGTATCGGGAACAGGGTCCAAGCTATCGGCGGTCAGGGCTCTAGAGAGAGGAACCTCTTAACAATACGGGCCGTGTCCAGGAGTACCGCTTTCTGAATCAGGCCCTTAACCCCAGCTGCCCAACGAGAGCCTCCATAGGTGTTGGTCGAGGCTCTTGGCTATTAAGCCATTAGCTGATACGACTATCGGCACAAGGATCGCAGACTCCACATCCCACATGTCGACAACCTCGTGAGCCAAGTCAAGATACTTGATTTGTTTATATTTAGGATCTATTATTTTTATGATGGGAAATGATCACAATGCTTTTGTAGGTGGATTAAGTATCGCAATTGCTTCGCCCCTTATGAATTGCTTCAGGGTTATGAATTGCTTCAGGGTTATGAATTCCTTCGCCCCTTATGAATTGCTTAACCCCTTATGAATTGCTTCGCCCCTTATGAATTGCTTCGTCCCTTATGAATTCAGTCTTATGTTTCATAATGCTTTGTAATTTTCTTCCATTCTATTCCATCAGCTGTTTTACATTCTACTAGCTGCGCCCCGCGGTTTCAATCGCATAAGTGTCGATCCAGTAGGAATATCGGAATAAAAAGTATCCTATGTCCTAACCATGCCTATTCGTTAATTGAACCACAAAATCCAATTAATTAATTAGAAATCTCGAAAACGCACCACCAAACAAATTAGCAATGCCTTCTAATTGTGGGATATCCCTTCATAAAGTATGAACAGGGATCTTGAAAATAACCGAGTTTCAGTGGATTATTCATTCATTGGAATTACCATAGAAAAAGGAGGGTATAGAGAAGAAACAGTCCGAATGCATTTATTTATTTACGTAACGACTGTCAAAGATCGAATGACAGCCGGGAACGATGGCTTAAGATAAGATTTTTATTTTATTTTATTTTTATTTATTCAGGGACAATAAACAGCGACAATATGTGTTGTAACAGAGGAAAGATAATACAAAGTATTGACAATATTGCAGCCCACTACATTATCCACGTATTAACATAATAAAATACAGTAATGAGTGCCACTAGATAAGCAATAAAATAAATAATTACATCGCATTAACAATAATCAATTATATCATGCAAAATTAAACAGAATTAAACAGAATTCTAGTTGATTGCCTGACAATAGAGTAATCAACACTAAAAATAAATCAACACTAGCTTACATTCCTACTAACATTATTGGTTAATAATAATTTTCATAACATCACATTTAAATTTGGATTTTGAGCATGCAAAAATATCAATATTAACAAAATTACAATTATAGGATTTAACCATTCGACGCCGACGGATAGGGCAGCGCAAACCAGAATTAGTTCGACAAGTATTGACAGCAAATAAGGTACCTGCACGGATACTACGTACATTAACAGTGCGTGGGACTACATAACATAATTTGGTCGTGAGATCGATACAGTCAAAATCACCATGAACAACACCATACAGTACAGAAGCCTCTAGATACTTACGTCTAGATTCTAGGTTGACCTGCTTATATTTACTCAGTAATTGTGAGTACGACAGATACACTTTGTGGCATCTAAAATGCATGGCTCGTAGATACTTACGCTGGACTTTTTCAATCTCGTCTATGTATTTCTGGTAAAACGGGTTCCAGATAGGGACGGCATATTCTAATTGTGATCGCACAAGTGTCTTATATAGGTAAAGGTACGTGGAGACCCGCTTGAACTCAGTGGACGATCTCATAACGAAACCATACATTTTAAATGCTTTATTTACAATTTGATCTACATGTTGATTAAGGGACAACTTATCATCAATTAATACACCAAGATCTCTCACAGTAGAAACATTACTGAGTGTTGTGTCATGCAATGAGTATTTAAAGTTAATAGCTATTTTGCTCTTTGTGAAATTGATGCAATTGCACTTTGAGAGACTAAGGTGTAGTTTATTGTTTAGACAGTAGTCAGTAAGACTGTCCAGATCTTGTTGGAACAGTCGACAATCCTCCACAGTCTGTATAGACCTATAAACTTTTAAATCATCGGCATATCCAAGATGGGACATTTCATGTCGTGTCTACAAGGTAGACCGATGACCTGGTGAAGGCCGCAGGAATCCGCTGGATGCGAGAAGCACAGAACCGGTCGAAGTGGCGGTGCTTGGGGGAGGCCTATGTCCAGCAGTGGACGTCTTTCGGCTGAAATGATGATAATGATGATGATGTGTCCTGCGTGTCCTGTCAACTGCACGTTACAGGAACTGATGGGTGCTAGTGATGGCGCCAAACACAGTCTATTTAGATTGCCATCGACACGCTAAGAAAAATGGCTTGACGTAGTGCCAAATCACGGGAGGAGGGATGGAGGATTGGAGGGATCTCGATATGTTAAGGATGGTCACTCAACCACGAACCGACCGCGACACGAACCCTGCGGATGTTATTATTTAGCTACGAGCCCGTTTAACCTGTATGACCGCGGACGGGCCGCGCGCGGACCAAAAACTGTTGTAGTTAATTAGAATGTTCTTGAAGAATTAAGTACCTACATGAGTGTCGCGATGAGCTCGTGGCTAAGTAACGACAGCCGCGCGTGTCGATCCATTTGGTTAAGCTACGTTTGCCGTGGTTGATCCGTGGGTGGGTGACCATCTTTACATACCAAAACTCCTCCGTATCTCGGAAAGCATGTTAAGCCGTTGGTCCCGGCTGTTATTCGTGGATCTTTGACAGTCGTAACGGGTCGTCAGAAAGTCTGACAACCGGTCTTACCAAGGGGTATCGTATTACCCAGTTACTGGGTTGTAGAGGTCAGATAGGCAGTCGCTCCATGTAAAATACTGGTATTCAGGTGCATCCGGTTAGACTGGAAGCCGACCCCAACATAGTTGCGAAAATGCTAGGCAGATTGATTGATGAGTGTCGCTTCTATATTTAAAAATTTTGCTTATTCTATGGTTATACCAAGGTATCACGGTTGTCCCATCTGAAAACCTTTACTGAAAGGGTCGACTGTTTGCACGCCTAACGAAATGGAGATAAATGAATTACAAAATTTTTATCTACCTACACACCATCTTTGTTAGATTACGCTTTGTTATTGAGGATTTTTAATTATGATTATGGTATGCTTTATTTATGTTATATGAGATGATTATTTATTATGTTGGCTATGAATAGGATATCCTTATGATTATTTTAATTATTTGGCCTAAGACCTCCGGTGGATGTTTAGTCTGTTGATGATATTTGATACAAGACAATTCAGCATCAAAATACAACTTATATTTTTTCCTATCACCCGTTTAAAGGCTTCCGCAGACAGGCGCGACGCAGCGACGCGACGGGACTGCCCGACTTGACTCTGGTGGAACAATTTCTCGCCGTCGCGTCGCGCCTTTCTGCGGGAGTCATAAGGAACCCTTCCGGAAACAAGGCGTAATATTGTTATATTATTCTTTATTTATTAAAACTAATTCCACTGCGATGCGATGTGGATTGAGACACACAACCGCCAATCGTCCACATCATCTAACAAATTAATAAAGTTTAATCAGCAAATCATACCATCTCAATTAATTGTTCATAAATAAACAACCCGTGTTTACCTGTCATTTAATATAATTCAGTTGACCGAGTTGGCACGATGAACGATTGGCGCACACTCGGTTCTGTACCGAGTTATGTTACAAGCCATTGTTTCACTAACTGTTTTGTTACTGTCTGGTGCCGTAACGGTGTTAAAATTGGCTTCTAGCGATCTAGATTTGGCTGTGTAAAGATTATCTTGATCGATATCAACCTTTGCTGTAGTTTCTATTTAACAGTTTAGATCACTGCTACTATTTATGTGGGTTTCGACAAAGTCAGCTATAAGATTTTTCGTTCCTGTATCTTTAAAACTCATGAATGACTCATAACCGAAAAATACAGAAAACATAACAGGTGAAATGTATATGCACACCACTGCCTAGCTCTTTGGGGAACGTAAGCGTAATGTTGTATATGCATTTAAGTATGTAAATTCTCCATTCACGATAAACAAAAAAAATAACTTTTTAGTATAGTAGATCTGCCACCATGTGGGTCTCAGAAAATGGCAGTCGACATCGAGGCAGACCCAGAAGATGACAAGAAGACCTTGACGCCTACAGACAGGATTGGTGCCCACAAGGAGAAAGGGAGGCCCTTGCCCAGCAGTGGGACAACAAAGGCAAAAAATAATATATAAGAGTCCTCGCCAAGTGAAAAACCTTGTAAAGGCTCTTACTTACTGGCGCTACTTGTCGCGCGACGCGACGCCGCCGCATTGTTCGCCGTGAAGTTTTCTCAGAAATTGTTTTGTTAAAAGTCGCGTCGCGCGTCAAGTCGCGCCTGTATGTAAGAGCCTTTATACGTTGTTCAGCACTAGTTGAGTAATCCTTTAACTATCGTTTCCGATTCGGTGTACGACCTTGCCACGTGAAACAGCTTCTTTGCAGTTCAAAACTGAAACTGAAGAGAAAATATAAATTAAATTTTTTATATAAACAATAGTCATTATTGTCAATTAAATACCATATTCCCTGTTCAATTTCGAGTAATAAAACGAGCATTGTCGACTCAATTATTACATGTATTGATTAAGACATTAAGATGCCGTGTCTGCTGTAGACGGGACGGCACGCAATTTATAGCCAACAGCGTGATATTACAGTATTCTAAATATGTAGTTTAAACTCCTAAACGTTGAATTGAGTTCACACTATTTAAATTGTAATGGAAAATTCTTTAAAGAAGAACGGCTTAGGAGCCTATAGGTACTCAAGCTCACTTTTTAACTCGCTCGCACCATACTACTCGCGGACTGAGTGAGAGTTCCGGCCATTTTCTATAACGATATAATACTGTTACTTATTTATACTGTGGTACACACGGCTACACATCAAACTATACATTTCCAGTACATGCTGACCTCGCATTGTACGGAAATCCTATACAATGCGAGATCAGCATAAACTGGAAATGTATAGCTTGATGTGTAGCCGTGTGTATAGGCCAGCACTATTACTGCATGGCGATCCATTTCTAAATCACTCCTTTGGGCTATTAAAACATCTATTCATACAACCAAAACTCCATTTCCCAAGACCTTCACGACTAACCTACACAAGAAAAGAACATCACGAATGTAAAATGAAGTAAGTGTCATAAATTCTACCATCTTTGTCGTCTCATTAAATTTCATCCCTTCCAAAAGGGCTGGAGATCGCATTGGGGATAGCGCTATAATTTCAATAAACGTCTATTCCAGTCCCTCGAACGAAACGTTTTGGTCCTTCTATTAAATCTTATCGAGCGAAGTGTTATTTTAGATTCAAAGCTTTGGTAGCAGTTTTTTTTTCGGCGGTACTTTTTTATGGCATCTTGTGGAAAGGGTAGTTTTGACTTTGGTTAATTAAAATGCTTGTTTCTTGGCTTCGTTTAGAACTATTACGGCTTACAGTAACATCTACTTCGTCGTCATCGTGAGGAGCCGAAGATCTTTACTGCTTGACGTGGTCAATAGCTACTTTTAAATACTTGTAATGTAATATCATGAATGATTCTGTCCTTCTTGTACACCACTCAGTATAAGTTAAGGTTATCTCTTTTGGACACGGTATCTTTAGTTAGCTTTTTAAGAGCCGCTATGAGTAGTGTTAACACACATACAGAAAGCTAAACTATGACATACACTAATACAGCATATAACAGAAAAGTGTGGTCAGATTAAGAGGAAATAGGGTCGGTCCCTTCTCCATACAAACGCTCTCGCTTGTTTTCTCTCTAGTTTATGACCTTAGAGCAATGATTTTTTACAATAAAATAAATATCAACTAGTTCTATGCCTCTATGTTTTCCATTTTGGTGATACATTATCTGTAGAAGCACTAGACCCTCAGAAAATGGTACAAAATTGCCTGTTTAGACCGCTGTCATCAGAGGCCCTATTGTACAAATTTGACAACTATTAATGAAAAAAGAAAAACAGAGGGCACAGTAAATATCTTTCATATTCAATTTATAAATAAAATTTCTTTCAAAATGGTTCTTTATTGGAGGAGAAAATAGACGAGATCCGAACCTCGAATTATGACCTTTTGTATGGAGAAAAGACCGACCCTATTTCCTCTTAAGACGGCTAATTATTTTTCGCGATTACCTACGATGTTGGTCCCATAGAGAAAGTTGTTCAGTGTGATGGTCTACACCCCACCCTTAAGTATGACCACACCTTTCTGAAACATGCTGTATAAAAACACATTTAGTTACACCATATTTTTCCAAATCAGAATTATAGGGAATCAAAAGAAATTAATCCAACTCACTAAACGTGTTCAATAAACTAAAAAGCTGTATTAATTTGAGAACTTGCTTATCTCAGATCAGAGGGAGCGAAAACTTTCTAATAGAGATTATCAAGCGAAAATAAAAGCTAAGTTGGACGAAGTAGGAGTTTTTTGTACTTTCTTAAAGCCGAGGAGTGATGTTTCACTCTGAGCCATTATAAGTTTCTAGGTTACGAATACGGCCGATTTAATTTGGCGGTTCCGAACTTCGTGCAGAGGGCTGCGCAGTAACATTTTTTGGGAACCAAATGGTGACATGAGGCAAGTGTAAGTGAGAGAACATGCGCGAAAGGTATAAGCGCCTATGTTCAGACCTGCCAAGTTATATCGGCTATATTTTATGTTGCATAACATGTATAATCAGCCTATAATGTTCCCCCTGCTGGAACACAGGCCTCCTCTCTACGAGAGGGAGTGGACTGTAATGTACCACGCGGGCCCAGTGCGGGTTGGTAGATGTCACATGTCTTCGAACTTTTGGTTCTATGACATGCCGGTTTTTTCACGATGTTTTCCTTCACCGTTTTGAGAGCAGTAGTGATGAAATTATTTACACAAACAAAGCGCCTGACTGGTTTCACTTGTCACTGAGTGTGACATGCTGGAGTAGTGACAGGCTTCACAAACTACTAAGCCTTTTCTGTTTCTGAGAAATAGTCCAATTTGGCCGAAATGGCATTTATGGGGCAGTCCAATTTAACTGTAGACTCGTCATGACCTTCAAGAATCATAAAACTCCTTTCAAGTTCACCCTTTTATTTACGGTCACTGTTGTAGCCAAAGTTATTAGCTTCTAATGTAAATTCGGAGGCAAAAATTTAAGGTTCCTGTCCCTGTTCCAGTAAGTTTCAATAATGTGCCAATGTTCTGAGAAGGGACAATTTCCATTAAGTTGTGTGGTTATTTTACTAAAGGATCGATAGATACGGTGTCGACCTTGGCACGTCTGGCTTTGGACAGTCCTTTTCAAACAATGACGCTAAAGAACGATGTTAATGTTGGGGCCGAATTGTGCTGTTGCAGGACTGGCTTGCTTAACTTCTTTATATATAACATCACGCCTGTAACCTCCAAAGGGTTAGGCAGAGGTGTACCCTATTTGCTCACCTACATTTCACCACTTATAACTAGGTCCCATGTAATAGTTGGCGACTTTTTTGTATCACAGTACAAGAATAATAATGTTTGAAAAAAAAATCGCAATGAAAACTCTCGAAACGAAAAAATTTCAGCTCCGTTTTCAAAATAAATGTTTTCGAATAACTTTTCCGGAGAACAGCATTGCTATTCTGTAACCATCTCACCGTGAAAACTTAGGTGAAGTGAGTGCGGAGTGAGCTGTCATTGTCATCGATACCTACTGATGCTAAGGCAGTGACAGTTCACTCCAAGCTCACTTCACCTAAGTTTTCACGGTGAGATTTTTACAGAACGACCGGCTGAAACACAATGCGACCGCAGAAACTCATCGACTACCTCTCAGCTTCGACGAATCAATAAAAAATTTAATTCCCACAAAAGGGGCTGGTCTTCCAACTTTACAAACAAGTTTGGATGTTTCTTATTTCCTTCTCATTCCGGATTCCTGGACATTGGAGTGCTCTGAAAGAATGCCGGGATTGATTCCCTGACCTTTTAATAGTTTTTCATCTAGAAACTATTAAATTACGTGATAATAGAGCAACTGGTGGGATTTTGGTAAAATTGTCACTACGTAAATAAAGAAATACCTACTTTGAATGGATTAAATACAATAATATTTGTATTTTGTTACAAATATTCAATTGGCTACGGTTAAAGATTACTATCAAATGACTGCCACTTCTGTTGCATAAACTACCATAAATGCCACTGTAGTGCAACTGTTTTTGGTTAAGCTGACAGTATTTCCGTAATGCACTTTCAAAATATTTACCGTAATACAATGCAGCATAATGCTACAAAACTATTTGTAACTAAGCAATCAGCAGAACGAACCAAAAAAGCCAAAGCCAAAGCCTGTTATTCCGATCGCGAAAAAAAACCATTAAAAACCGGCCAAGCGCGAGTCGGACTCGCGCACGAAGGATTCCGTACCATTATCTATAAAAAAAGGCAAAAAAATCACGTTTTTTGCATGGGAGCCCCCTTATTTTTTTTTTCTGTTTTTTGTATTTGTTATTATAGCGGCAACAGAAATACATCATCTGTGAAAATTTAAATTGTCTAACTATCACGGTTCATGAGATACAGCCTGGTGACAAACGGACAGACAGACGGCGGAGTCTTAGTAATAGGGTCCCGTTTTACCCTTTGGGTACGGAACCCTAAAAAGCATTAAATAACTGCCAAGTGGGTACATTACAAGAGTATGAATGTACATAGGTTTTACTTGGCAATTTTCTTTGGCTATCTGCCATGGCAAGCAAGCAGCTTTTGATACATCGAGTTGCAGGTGGTTAAGTAAGTTTGCTTAACTCCCTAGGGGTGTAATCATGTCGGGAACTGGAGTTTATATCGTTTTAAAAGAGCATGTTGGATTCGAGGAGGTTGTAGATGTTTTTTTTGTGTAGTATAGTTTTAAATGAAGTAAATGAACGTCCAATACAACTACATAACGGTTTAAATTAAACCGACGAAAAAATAACAGAAAAGCGAAAAATAAAAAAATAAGGCGCCGCCTCAAAATTTTTTACTTAAATTAGTTTAGGAGCTTAGTTACACTATAAGGAAAAAAAAATATTTTTCGCTTTTCCGTTCTTTTTTCGTCGGTTTAATTTTTTGTAAAAATTAATTAATTTTTTTCGCTTTTGAGTTACCATCCACTCCAGGGTACTCCAGGGGGTTACTCCAGGTTAAAGACCTGGAGTTGATGATGAGTGGTTGTGTCATCAGAACTATGTATGTGTGCGAAATTTCAACAGAATCGGTTCACAGTTGAAAATTCAGTTGGTGAAAAATCAATCAACCCCGTTTTTTCTACCTTTAGGATTATAGTTTCCAATTTTAAATGGGACCAACTTCGAGGTATACCCATCCCAATAAATAAAGAATTTTTCAAATCGGACAACTCACGAAAAAGTTATGCGTGGTAATAAATAAAATAAAAAAATATATATATGTATATATATATATACGGGTCGACTTGAAAACTTCCTCCTTTTTTTTTCTCGTCAGTAAAAAAGAGTATTTCATGGTTTTATGTTTATTTCATAAAGAAAATACTGTTCATTTACATCTCTCTTCAGCTTATACGTAGGTAGTATACATTTATGTCTCACCTTCATTCAATACGAGACGAAAACTCATCCAGTGACAACAAAAGATACTTCCAATACCAGTTGAAACTATGCTTCACAGAACTGTCATTTGTTTGTTTTCATTTTCATTCATTTCAGCTAGCAACTTTTTATTTCATACGAACATCATAGAGTGTTTATGATAAATTAAACAAATATTTCTTGATGAAAATAGGTTTACTTTTAAGGTTTTACAAGTTATGTTTAACTTTTATACGTCATGAACGGAGAATATTTGCAAGATGAAGTATGAACGAACTGTCAGATTGGAATGTGTGAATGAAGGTTAAATCGAATGAATGCTTGAGTGAATGTGTCGTAGACATAGAGTGTAGGTATTGGTTATTCCAGAATACTCGTGGCTAAGTAATAACAGCCGCACCGAGTCGATCCATCAGGTTAAGCTACGCTTGCCGGGGTTGATCGGTGGATGGGTGACCATCTTTACATACCGAGATTCCTCCGTGCCTCGGAAAGCACGTTAAATCGTTGGTCCCGGCTGTCATTTGTGGATCTTTGACAGTCGTTAGGGGTCGTCAGAAGCCCGAAAGTCTGACAATCAGTCTTACCAAGGGTAACGTATTACCTAATTATTGGGTTGTGGAGGTCAGATAGGCTGTCGTTACATGTAAAATACTGGTATTCAGCTGCATCCGGTTAGACTGAAAGCCGACCCCAACATGGTTTGGAAAAGGCTAGACAGATTTGGTAATTCCAGAATACTCTTGATTAAAAATAGCTTTGTCGCTTTTTCAATATTGTTTGGACAATTTAGATAGCCTCGTCAGCACTAGGTAGGTTCAGTCAGCCTCAATAAGCACCAACAAAAATTCATGCTCTCTACAATCACATTGAGTGACACCCACATTGATTGAGTGACTGAGTGATTGAGTCACATTTATATCTGTACTAGCTGCGCCCCGCGGTTTCACCCGCGTAAGTCTCGATCCCATGGGAATATCGGGATAAAAAGTATCCTATATGTTAATCCAGGTTTTAAACTATCTGTTTGCCAAATTTCATCCGACTCCATTCAGCCGTTTTTGCGTGATTGCGTAACAAACATCCAAACACACAAACACACAAACTTTCACGTTTATAATATGGGATCCTGCCGTTTTGCCGAAAAGATTTTGCCAAATTTTCATTACCCAAAAATATTTTAGCAACCTTTTTTATACCAATGTAATATTTGGAATAATTTTAGTACGCACATTTTCATTTGGTCAAATGTTTACTTGGCAGATTGTTACCAAGGATAATGTCATTAAGGCTTTTGGTCTTTAATCAAATGATTTATTACAGCAAACAATATTTAGACAATAAACGTTCAGTCAAATGATTTGTTATGACAAAAAATGTAAAGGCAAAAATAAGATTTTTTTGGGAATTGTATAATTAAAAATGCAATTTTATTTTAATATAGGTAATCATTTATTAACGCGAGTACAAAATAGCAAAAGCTAGTATAAAATATTTATATATTATAAATATATATAAAATACTTATTTATATATATAAAATATTAGGATATTAATTTTAAAAAAATGGTTAGGTTAGGTTAAAACTGTGACCACCTACGCACGAGCCGAGCGAGCGAAGCGAGCGGTGCCGCGGCAGCGGCCGGCGAGTGCCAGAAACGACTAGATTATATAGAAAAAAATATGGAAAAAAGAGATAATTTTGCGTAAAATATGTTATACCAACTGAAATATTTGACTAGATAAAAAATGGTAAAAGTACTAGTTGGTGAACATGTTATTGTTCAAACGTTCATTTGCCAAACATAGGTTTTCGTAACAATTATTTGTAAAGAGATTTTTTGGTAAGTAATAATTTGGCAAATGAAATTATGCGAAAATTTGTTTGGGAAGTGATAATTTGGCAATTTCTTTTCGGTAAAACAAGGGAGACCCTTATAATATTAGTAGGATAGTAGGATTTTTTATGGTGTACATACTAAAAAGTATAGTATTGTATTCTATTCTATTGAGTTCTTAATTATACTAGTAGCATAGATATTGCTAGTAGCTACATGTTGTACTATATAACACAGTTTGCTGACAATCAAAGAATTCTTGTTAATGTATACTTATTTTTGAAGCTGTCTGCACTAGGTAGGCCATTCGTTGTGATAGGTACTGTAACGCTTGGGAGCGTTATCTAGGTGTGAGGGTGCGTGTGAGGTGGCAAATCCAAAGACAGCGAGGGTTCAGAGGGGGTTTATTATAATATTTAATTTTATAAGAGACGCGTACACTGTTCGGTAGCTAAGCTAGACTCATGAACCAAAACAAAATGCATTCCTAACATATTTTAATCTGAATTGTTGGAACGTTCGAAACACAGGGCTGCCCTCCAGCCAGCCTGTACCACGCGAGGTTGCGCCTCGCATCCGAACTCCTTACATGAGCTACGCCCACCCTTGAATAAAAGGATTGGCGCAGTCTGAAAAACAAGACTTTTATTCATAACGTTCAAACAATCAGGCCCTTCCTACCTATGCCTATCAGAAAAATTACCTAACGCCAGGAAAAAACACACGGGTGAGGTCTTTCTTTTGCAGAAGAAGGCTTAACTCAGGACGAACGATAAACACCCCGACGCGTGCCAATTAAATTGAAAGTTAACATGTGCCATAATGCACCCATAATAGCAAACGTCGTCATGTTTAAACCTCGTCATACCAAAACTGGCGAAAAAGATATGACGAAGCCTCAAGAAGGAAACACGATGTGATAATTCACATCTACCCGGAAGGGGTTTATAAAAACACGAAAACAACATCAAAAACTTTTAAACCATCAGACGCAAATGAGCCCAAGGGAATGAAAGGTTCAGATGAATGCCTTCAACAAATTAAATTTAATTCATGCTCGCACTCCAGAGAGACAAAAATATAAAAACCACACTATACCCCATTAACATATTAAAAATCAAATTGTGGGTCCTCAACCAAAAGTTGTACCATGAGTATTTATCAAATACCCCCCGCGAAGGAGCTACGCCTATAAACGGAGTTGGTAACAACACGACAGCTACTCGGACAGAGTGCCATCCCCCCCTTTCTATGAGAGACCCTGGTTGGTTTACCCCTTAAATTCTCTGGAACACATTCATGCTACAATAGCCTAACGAAGATTTTTGAAGACGAAGGCATTTGTTGATTCCGTCAAGCCTCGCGGCGAAGCGGCGTGCAGGCGACGCCCCATTCGCACCCGGCCGGCGGCCGCGTCCGATGTTCGTTCTCCGTAATATGAAATAAACACAAATAAAAATCTATTAATATTACACCATATTCATCACAAATCTTTGCGATGTCTACATCAATGTGACACTGACATGACAATTAAATTAAATGACATTAAAAAAAAGACAACTAATTACATCCTACTAAGAAAAGGTTTTAATAAAAAAAACATGTACAAAATCCCTGACTCGCCTATTATTTTATTTCGAAAAATTTGTATTTTAAAAATGAAAACTTTTTTATAAAATTCCTATTGTATTTGAACCTTCTTTTAAATTTAACCCTATTCGGTTCAAAGTTTTTAAATTTGGATTTTTTCTCACGCGAGACCTTTACCTTTATTGGTGCTTTTGTGAAATTGTATATAGCACGCTTATGTCGTACTGTGAAATTAACACAATAGAATACAAAAGATAAAAACAAAAATAGAAAATTTACTTCTAAGAGGGACCTAGTTAATTTATTTCTATTACAAGAATCAATAACGGGCAAATCAACACCTATAGTCTCGACCGTTTGAAGATTGTTGACATTTTTATCTATAAAAATTTCTACTTCAATCCTAAAGTCATTCTCTTGGACGCCGACCACACATGACTCCACATCCATTCTAACTAAAGCTTCATCTAAAGCTTTTTTATCTTCGTCTATATCTAAAACGACTTTCGTTTCCAAAAGTTCGTCTGGAGACAAAGATGTTTGGTCAACCTCCTTTATCTCGGTTGGTAACAAGAACTGGTCATTCTCCTTTGATTCGGAGAAATGTTTACAAAAATCATTTTCACTAATTTGATCTGCGATGATGTTTTTATTATTAGTTTCATCGTCGTGATCATCCTTTTCCTCTGTCAAGTACATATTCTGAACATCTGAAACACTGCTGAAAAAAGTAATAAACGGACTGGACTGACCCGATTCAACTTCCTCGTGTTCATCCGCGAACACATCAATCGGCTCGTCCACATCGTGCGCCAGGCTGCGCTCGTCATCATCATCATCTCTGCACTCCCGGCAGCTTTGCTCAACATCAACATCAACATCTAGTGGGACCTCCTGTCTTCCGCTAGAAAATAAATTAGCATGAACATCTACATCCGCCACATTTTGCTGTCCGCCTTCATCAGACAATACTTGTGCAATCTCCTCTACTTGCACTCTATGAAAATCTCTGTGGCACTTGCACGGGAACTCGGCCCATAGCGCGTCACACATCGACTTGAAGCTCATACCCTCGTGGTATGTATAATTATGGAAAGATTTCGTAGGACCCACAAAAAATGCACTAATAATCAGCGCCCAATCGCTCTCTCGCCATTCGTAGTAGATGGCCAAGGTTTTAAATTCATTTATAAAATGTTCTAGGCATTTGCCATCTATGCCAGAGAAGTATTCCATCTCGCACTTTAAAAAAAAAATTGTCAAACACTACTTAGCTTTATTCCGGCGTCGCGTCGCCGTGGCGTCTTCTTCACTATTCTTGCGCACCTTTCAGCCGTTTGATCACCCTCACAAATTTTTTAATTTTATGAACTTTTACTTTTTTATATTGAAATCTCGCAGGCTACCCGGCGCCTCCACCACTGTAACGCTTGGGAGCGTTATCTAGGTGTGAGGGTGCGTGTGAGGTGGCAAATCCAAAGACAGCGAGGGTTCAGAGGGGGTTTATTATAATATTTAATTTTATAAGAGACGCGTACACTGTTCGGTAGCTAAGCTAGACTCATGAACCAAAACAAAATGCATTCCTAACATATTTTAATCTGAATTGTTGGAACGTTCGAAACACAGGGCTGCCCTCCAGCCAGCCTGTACCACGCGAGGTTGCGCCTCGCATCCGAACTCCTTACAATACCTATTGTATGTTGCGTGTGTGACTAGTTTTGTGTTCAAAATTATAATTGGTTCCGGAAAGTATCAGAATACAAAGACAAAAATGTGTTTCTGAAAATCCATAGTTATGAAATTACATTTATCAAACATGCTTGGAAATTCGAGCATTATTTTGACAACCTTCTTCGAGATAAATCGAAATTGCTGTACTGGTCAAAAACAAGTGACGATGCGGCGAGCAAAGTTACTATGAAAATCCATATTAATAAATAACTGTGAAAACTCATATCTGTCGTGTTATTTGAAAATGGAATAAACTTTTTACTTCAACTCATGGCAACCGAGGTGGTAACATATCAATGATTTTATTCAAATTTTGATTTGGCTTACAAATAGAGCTGTTTAAAGTAAAGATGAAACAAATTACATATTGGCGCGTGAAAAATTATCATGATTCGTCATTGATTCTGGCATTTATAATTCATTTACTCGGTTTGAATTTCCGCACGTTATTTGAGAAAAGTACTTACAAGCCTTGGGCGTAACCAGGCATTGATGGACTCACATGTGTGCCTCGGCTTCGCCTTGGCCCACATTTTCACGATCGTCCATCAATTGCCCAGTTGCAGGCCGCGACAGTAATGTACTATAACTCAAAAAAAGGTGCTTATAAATACCTACCTAGGTGTAATATAAAGGATTCAATTGTGAGAATTGTATTTATGGTAGAGTCGACTTATGATGATATTAAAAAACTAATTTGGAACGAGCTCCACTTGGCTGACATCTGAAAAATAATTAAACTTACCTAGAGCGATGTTATAATATTATCCAGGTCGTGTAACGATCTATTCTGCTAAAATTAATTCTAACTAGTCCTTACTTAAGATTACAAATGCAAAAGTCAGTTTGTTTTTTTGTTTGTTACACTTTCACGCAAAAACGGTTGGTCGGATTTGGATGAAATTTGGCACATGGGTAGACCATGACCTGGAGAAGGACACAGGCTACTTTTCATCCTGGATCACAGAGGAAGTCGCGGGCAATAGCTAGTTTACATATAAAAAGTATAAAAAATTGTGTAAGGGTCAATTCAGACCGCGACGTGAAGCGAGGCGACGCGACTTTGCGCCCACTGTTTAACAATTATCAAACTTATTTTCTTCACAAAAAGTTGAAATTTAAGTGCGAGCGTTTACACATGTCAAATTACGCTGAAATGCGCGGTGCGCGGGTTCCTTATTGTTTAGTAAACAAATTCGATATTGTATCGGAACATAAAAAAGTGCGCGTCTGACCCTTAAACATTAAGAAAGAAGCCAAAGTTAACATTGTAATGAAATGAAACATTAATTACAGTAACGGTCGTATCTTTTCAGTTGTACCACTGTCGAGTCCCGGACCTTACTTGTTTCTGCAGGTTTGGAGTTCTCTAACACGCTACGACAAGATCTCGTGTTTCCAACTTACTTCGGAGTCACCATTGTAAAGTTACTGATTGCATTGGGTACTAGATGAACTTATATTGTTTCGAGACTATGATATTTGGATGCTTTGAAATACTTTTTAACCCCCGACGGAAAAACAGGGGTGGTATAAGTTTAACGTGTTTAATCTGTGTGTCTGTCTGCGCCATCGTAGCTGCCGAACGGCTGAACTGATTTGGATTTTTAAAATTGAAGTTATAAATACCTAGAAATTCATGAGAACAGTAAAAAAAATACGCAGACAGATTCAGACTCAAAAACAGGATAAATGACAGCATCGATCATTTTAACAGTTTCAAAACATGACCCTCCATTAGGGCTTCGCGGTAGTCGGATAAAAAGTTTATAATACTTCTCCACAAATCGATCAAAGTAATGTAAATTACCTATCTACTGATTTATTTATTGATAAGCTATAAAATCAAAGGGATTGCAATTGCAAGTCTTTTTCGCGCGGGAAAGTCCGAAAGGGACGCGGGACCCTGGGCAACAGGCAACTAAAGGAACACGTGTGGATTTTAGTTAGTAAAAGTCTGACACGCCCTCCCGCTCCGTCCAGAGCGAGAGAAGTGATTTGACAATTTCCCATCCCTCAAAAAAGAAAAAAGTCTTTTTCGCGATCAACCCTCATGAAGCTTAATCATTCTCATCTTTAATTACAATAACCTGAGGGCCAATTCTCTTACTTTTAAGTAAGAGAATTGGCCCTAAACGTTTACATTCAAGTCGCAATCTGTCAAACTTGTCAAAAATGTTGGTAAATCGATGGTTTTTTGTCAGATTGCGAATGCGATGCGAATGTGGACGTTCTAGGGAAATACCCCGCTGTTAAAATCAGGTAGAATTTGCTATGGATTTCTATACTAGATAGAAGTAATGAAAATTAAATCCATACTAATAGTAATATTATAAATTCGAAAGTAGCTCTATTTGTATCTTTTTTATGCCTAAACCACTGAACGGATTTCGATAAAATTTGACAAGGAGATAGATGGAATCTCGGGGAAGGACAGGCTTTTTATCGACATACCACGCGGGCGAAGCCGCGGGCGGAAGCTAGTAACCTAATAAAACACGATGTAATTTTGTTTTGAGCAATAAGGCTTGTGCAGATCGGTTTGATATCGCGCCAGTCTGTACGAGCCTATATACATTAAGATGGCATTCGATTCCTACACGCCCCTGGTCTGATATTAAAAAGCCTACACTATTTGTAAAGGCGTAGTTACATAAGCTGGTCAAAATACCAACTATGATTTCTAGGGAATGTAATTTTTTTTTACGAATTACTTCCATACGCAACTAATCACTTGTCTTTCTTTTTCAGGTAAGGAAATCCGTAAGAGATGCAAGCATAACTGAAAAGCTGAGATGAAAAACTCCAGGAAAAACTTAGTCAAAGACACATTAAGGCTCGCAGCAGACAGGCGTGAAGCAATTCTGGTAGAACAATTTCCATGAAGTTTTTATATAACTTGTTCTACTAGAGTCGCGTCGCACAGTCGCGTTGCGCTTGTCTGCGGGAGCCTGTATGCGTCTTTGACTAAGTTGCCCGAAAATGGCTTTTTGACGAAAACTGACTGGTTCGTAATTAATTAGCATAAGCCTTCAATGTTTTTAAGACAGCTTAAAAATAACAAATCAAATCAAATATCTACATATTAGTTAAATATTATTTTTAAATGGACGGTAGGCACATACCTGCTTGGAAGAGTTGTGGGCAATTGCGATGGATGTCATTTGATAACAATGGTGACATAATCCTACTAATATCATAAATGTGAAAGTTTGTGTATTTGGATGTTTGGATGTTTGTTACTCAATCACGCAAAAACGGCTGAACGGATTTGGATGAAATTTAGCAAACCGATAGTTTATAACCTGGATTAACACAGGACACTTTTTTTCCCTTTTTTCCCATGGGATCGAGACTTACACGGGTGAAACCGCGGGGCGAAGCTAGTAACTAATAAAGATGACTACTTTTCATCCTGAGGAAACTTGGATGTAAAGAGCAAGCGTAGAAAACAATGCGCGTGCCTTCTCTGTATAAGAAGTGACCTTTGCCCTGCATTTTACTAACTAACTTTTCATAATTAAGATATTTCCAAAAAAAATCACTAGCATTGTAAACCAAAAACTACATCTTCGAACGACATTTGTCTGCCCTAAGCTTTAGGTAGGTAATCTAGACGTGTGCGTTACGATCCCCCTGAGACGTGTACAGATCCGTCGACCAGCCGCCATAGCGTGTGTGCGTAGCTCTAACATGTTCATGTAGGCGGTGCTGACACCTACAATATTATTATTATCGCGCAATATCACGAATTGCGCAATGTTTTTGACCGGTTCTTATTAAAGATTGTAAAATGATTAAACAAAGTTTTAGTGAAATTCAATTTCATTGCATAACTAGCCCCCCGTCCTGTTTCGCACGGTAGGATCCTCCGACCAGACTAGTGTTGTGTCTGGCGGGCACAACGATTAATGTCGAGTTTTTGTATATATGTCCATTGCACGGTAAACTTTAATTGCGCGATGCAGGATTTATGTGATGTCAGGATTTTGTGTGACGTCAGGTCTTTGATGCGTAGTTCGCATGTGGCGTTATAGATATCGCCACATACCTATTTAACTTTACACTTAGTTAAACCTTCCGGAATAAATTCCCTAAATGATGGTGAAAACCGCATCAAAATCCGTTGCGTAGTTTAGAAGAACAACGCGGTCACACAAACAGATACGAAAAAAGATACATACAATAAAAAGTAACGAAGCCAAACCTATTTTTTTTTTTTTTGAAACGTGTAATTGCTGCGTGGTGCGGGAACAAGTCTGATGCGGAAAATACAGTTTTTAGAATTTTCGTCCGTTTTTTTCTGTTTGTTTCGGATTTGCGCAAAAACGACTGTACGGAGTCGAATGTAATTGGTTACAGAGATAGTTTATAACCTGGACTTTTAATCATGGTAGTACGTTCCCGTGGGATTTTTTCCAATATACACACGGGTGAAGCCGTGGTTAAAAGCTAGTTTTATAATATGTAGGTATATACATTTTATATCACACCGAGTAGGATCAGCATTGCGCAATATTTTACTATACTAGATAGGAAGGTCTTGTTCAACATTGACGCTTATGGGCCGTCAATGTAATTGAGCGAAAATAATTGATCGTTTTAGTGCATGGGCTGATTCATTCCCGATTCCTATACCAATAATGAAGCAATGACCTCATAACTTTGCATAGTAGATTCTCCCATAAGGAATTAGCTATCACAGGTAAAATTAGCTTACGAATCTATTTATAGGACCAGTTTTACAATAAAAAATCTTACCATTGGTAAGCAAAACGATTCGTTTTTGTTTATAGGAACCGAGCATCAGTCATATTGCGCATTACAAATATTGCTCCAACTTACTGCAGGTATAGAGACCGCCTATCGCGGTCGATGTGTGTAGCTACTAGTATCTGTTTATCGTGAATGTAGTATCGCGACCAGGGATTATCGATTTTTCTAGAGGGCTTTTTTGTAAGACATCGCTTTTTACTTTAAAAGGAAATTTCTGTAAAATACGATTCTGTGTTTAGTAGTATATCGAAGTAATTGATGATGTAACTAAAATGCCCACTTTTTAATGGTCTATCGTTTGTATACTGCATTGTCTCCATTATTTAACGTTCTTCGCCCTTACTCTTTCTTCTTGGAGACGAAGGAAAAAAATCCACATGGATATTCATAATCACAACTACTGAACATAATGGCCATATCTAGAACGTCCCCAATATTCGTTCTGCAAAATTAATATTGTTACCTACTCGTAATATTGTTATAACCACAAACCAGCCCCATCATTAATTGTTACTGAGCATAAGTAGATTGCTAGCTAATCGCTTGAGAGCACCACTAAGCACCATTTCCGTCAGTTAACTTTGGAAGACTCCCATGAGGGCTAACGCTGTCCGGATCGTGAATCAATGTAATTCCCTACTGTTACAAGATAGTGCATTGTGCTTATTAAAACAGAGAAACAGAGAGGAGCTCGTGGCAAAGTAATAACAGCCGCATGGGTTGATCAGGTTAAGCCAAGCTTGCTGGGGTTGGTCCGTGGATGGGTGAATATCTTTACATATCGAGACTCCTCCGTGCCTCGGAAAGCACGTTAAGCCGTTGGCCCCGACTATGTATCATTCGAGGATCTTTTCGGGTCGTCAGAAGCCCAAAAGTCTGACACCAGTCTTACCAAGGGATATCGTGTTATCCAGTTACTGGGTTGTGGAGGTCAGATAGGCAGTCAAACTCAAACTCAAAGCATTTATTTCAATTAAACCATTCACAGGCACTTTTGAATTGTCAAGGAGTCGGTCAGTCAGAAATATGAAGCTAGTTGCCCATTCCAAAGCGTAGTAAGTACCTACCTATGGAGAAGAACAGGCAAGAAACTCCATGGACACTCTTTTAAATCAAAATATTGTTACAATATGTGGGTTACATCATTTATGTTGAAATTATACATGTGAGAACAATGTAGAAAGCACGTTAAAAGCGTCCGCAATTATTACATAAAACAATTCAAAAATTAAAATAAGCCATGGCAGCTAAGAGATGACCAGTCACAACTGACGGCGCCCGTTCACGAACATGACGCATGGATCAGCACCATTCAGCTCAACCATTTTGAAGGGAGCTAAATGATCCGACACACGCGCCACCACCAGCGAGACATTTCAGTGAGCATGACATTCCCAGTCGCCAGGGCACATTCAAGTCAATGAAAGACAAATTACCCGGTAAATGGTAGCTCAATAGTACATAGTACTCACACCTGTGCTATGCAATTATATAATACAAAGGAGATTGAGTTTATACAATGCAAGATGGTCTTCCGATCTTCAGCAGCTCCAACAGTATTTTCGAATGTTAATTAGTTAGTTGTGATTGTGGAGCAGGACCAGCATTAAGCCAAGCATTTTTATCAGAGATGTAATCCTCCAACTTATAATATGCCTGCCTGCATAGTGTGCGTTTTATACAAGTTTTGAATTTCGACTCATTCAGTTGAAGTATGTGGGGAGGAATTTTATTGTAACATTTTAAACAGTACCCCATGAAAGATGAGTCTACTTTAGCTCGCTCCAGTTAGCAGTCGCTCCATCTCTGGCATTCAGCTGCATCCGGTTAGACTGAATGCTGACCCCGACGTTGAGAAAAGGCTAGGCAGATGATGGAACAGACTATAGCAGATATTATATTTACGTTTTGAGCAGACAGATGAACTGGTAACTTTATTGAGTATTGAGCTATGCAGCTTTATAAGCCTTTTTTGTGCGGCATAGTCAGCCCATAATGTTCCCACCGCTGGGAAACAGGCCTCCACTCTTCGAGTGGGAGTGGGCTGTAATCTTCCACGCGGCCCGCGAGCCCAGTGCGGGTTGGTAAATGTCACATATCTTTGAATTTTTGGTTCTAGGACATGCCGGTTTCCTCACAATGTTTTCCTTCACCGTTTTCAGTAGTTTTGATGAAATTATTTACACAAAGTAACGCGTCTGTCTGGGTTCGAACCCACGACCTAACAACCTAGCAATTCGGGGCCGTTACGGGGCCATAAATGCTCTCCCTCTCTTTCTCTCTGACTGCGGAGATTGTAGAAATTCTGCAGTAATTCCTCTCCTTTATTAAACACCGCGTGATAATAAACTACGTATATGAACGTTAAAAACCTTTAGGTACGCAACTAATATATCAGAGCAAGTTTCGCGGCATAATTCACACCGTAAAAGTGGCGTTGGTAACCACAAGCGGTGTAATTGCAGCAGTTCATCAATTTTTATTACGGGGTTGCGTGTGGCGATATCATCACGACAGTTTGGGGTTCGGCAGGATTGAGTCAATATATCCGTAGTTGAAGAATGAAGGAAAGAGTTAGTTACGCTTTAGTGTCGGTATTTGAGATTTCTTATTGATCTTCTAGTAGTAGTATACGAATGTATCTTCCCCTTTTTTAACAGACTTCTAAAAAAGGAGTAGGTTATCAATTCGTCTGTATTTTTTTTTTTTAATTTTTGTTACCTCAGTACTTTCGACTGGGTCAACCGATTTTGATGATTCTTTTTTTATTTGAAAACTGGTACTTTCCGTGTGCTCTCATAATTTTTTTATTAACTTTGCTTGAGTAGTTTTTGAGTTAGCTTCAATAATTACGTATTTTTCTCACTTAGTCTATTTGACACAATCACTGTTATTTACATAGCAGGTAGTGTTATTAGAATTTGTGTGGGGTAAGTACCACAACTAAAAAATGAAAAATAAAAACTTTTTACAAAAAAAAAACAACTTAAGTATCTTTTTAATTCTCTCTTTTTAGGGTTCCGTACCCAAAGGGTAAAACGGGACCGTGTTACTAAGGCTCCGTCCGTCCGTCCGTCTGTCACCAGGCTGTATCTCATGAACCGTGATAGTTAAACAGTTGAAATTTTCACAGATGATGTATTCCTGTTGCCGCTATAACAACAAATATTAAAAAACAGAATAAAATAAATATTTAAGGGGCTCCCATACAACAAACGTGATTTTTCTTGCCATTTTTATAGATAATGATACGGAACCCTTCGTGCGCGAGTCCGACTCGCACTTGGCCGGTTTTTTTAGACAGATATTGTTGTCAATACATCGGTAACATGAAAAAGTTTGCACATTATACTAAACCAATTGAAGAGAACGTTCACACTTCGCATTCGCTTCATCCTATGTAGTTAATTAGAATTTCTAAAAATTTCAGTGTTAAATCAACGGAATCTCAATGAATTTCTGAAACCATATGGCTCGCACTGTCGAACAGTTATCAGATCTCATGTTGAGCCAAGCTCCTAACACTATACACGCCCGAACTCTACAAGCCCTAACTTCACAAACTCTACACCGTAGTCAAAATATGTGGCTTGGTCGTTTCACTACCGTCACAATGGTTAATTATTCATTCATTTAGTAAATTATTTTTTATGTAGATGCGATCGGGCTGGAAACGGCCAAGCCACATATTTTGACTAAGGTGTAGAGTTTGTGAAGTTAGCCCTAACTTCACAAACTCTTGTAGAGTTAGAAGCTTGGCTCAACATGAGATCTGAAGGCCAATTCTCGTGCTTAAAAAACGTTCACATTCAAGTCGCAAAGTGTCAAACTTGTCAAAAATGTTGGTAAATTGATAGTAATTTTGACAGATTGCGAATGAGATGCGAATTCGAATGTTCTTTAAAAATACGGGAATTGCCCCTCTGATAAGTTGCGAGCCACATGGTCTCGTCTTAGCAACATTTTATATGAAGATGTTTTTGGGGGGATTTCAAACACCGCTAAAGAAAAGTAACACCACAAGGTGTTACTTTGCTGCTTGACTGACATCTAGAGAATGCCAAATCATCGTCACCATTCTCCTGCCCTTATCTCTGTGGCGATATCTATATCGCCACATGCGAACTACGCATCAAAGACCTGACGTCACATAAATCCTGCATCGCGCAATTAAAGTTTACCGTGCAATGGACATATAAACAAGAACCCGACATCAATCGTTGGGCAGTTGCCCGCCAGACACAACACCCGCCTGGTCGGAGGATCCTTCCTTTTCTATGGTGGATGAGTGAACTTTACACCCTGTTCCTCATACCCCTAAATCCCAATTTATTTGAAGTCGGCGCAACATGTCATTTTCTTCCATACTTCTCTATATGAGCCATACCACACGATGCGGTGGCGGTGCCGGAGCGGTGTCGCTGCGGCGTCCTACATATAAAAATGTATGGTATGGCACACGGCGCCGTCCGGTGCGCTCCGGTGCTGCACCGATGATGACCTGCGGTGCGGCGCCACACCGCATCGTGTGGCATGGCTCTTAGTCGTCATCTCTGTAGTCTATCTAGCCCTATCATCTTTCACACAGTCCATCTAGATGTAGTCTATGGCTATTCAACCATTGTAATGTTGTTAAAGTTTAATATATAAATACCCAAACATTTTAAAGATAATCTACACTAAAAAGCGCGTCTACTGCAAACAAATTATATCGAAAATAATTCAATCAATCAATCAGTCTGCCTAGCCTTTTCCCAACTATGTTGAAGTCGGCTTCCAGTGTAACCGGTTGCAGCTGAATATCAGTATTTTACATGGAGCGACTGCCTATCTGACCAATAAAGCCAACCCAGTAACTGGGTAATACGATATCCCTTGGTAACACTGGTTATCAGACTTTTGCGCTTCTGACGACCCGTAACGACTGTCAAAGATCCTCGAATGGCAGCCGGGACCAACAGCTTAACGTGGTTTCCGAGGCACGGAGGAGTCTCGATACGTAAAGATGGTTACCCATCCACGGACCAAGCCCAGCAAGCTAGCAGCGTAGCTTAACCTGTTGGATCGACCCGTGTGGCTGTTATTACTTAGCCACGAGCTCCTCTCGAAATTATATCGATAACAAAGAACAATAATCTTCACCCCTAAATTCACCAAAATTCTCCGTAATCGAGCACAAATTTCCATGATCCTCTACGCATACAAGAAAATGATTTAATCCAATCCATTATTGAATTACCACACATAATGCTTATGAAGCGATCAGACAGAAACCTCTACTTTCCCAATCGAATACTAATACACGGAGAATACCGCCCTTCGTCACGACGCCACCCGCCCTCAGTGTTGCTAGTGAAGGACGAAGGCGTACGATGCGGGGGAGATTTCACTACTGAAGTGTAGGTATTATGTTTGTTTTTGAAAGATGAAGCTTGGTATTGCCAGTTGGTTTTGTTTTTTGACGTAAGTACCTTTTAAGGTACCTATATTTATGGTCCTTAATCATGGAGCTTGGTAAATAGATTTGAGGCTCAGTTTGCAGCATTACTGCAGTAACCATTCTGTGGATGTTATCCGCATAATTAATTATTAATCGTCAGAAAATCTTTTTGGTTATTTACCCCGATTAAAAAGAAACCGGCCAAGTGCGAGTCGGACTCGCGCACGAAGGGTTCCGTACCATTATCTATAAAAATGGCAAAAAAAAATCACGTTTGTTGCATGGGAGCCCCTTAAATATACATTTTTTTCTGTTTTTTTGTATTTTTTGTTATAGCGGCGACAGAAATACATCACCTGTGAAAACTTCAACTGTCTAACTATCACGGTTCATGAGATACAGCCTGGTGACAGACGGACAGACAACCAGCAGGGTCCCGTTTTACCCTTTTGGTACGGAACCCTAAAAAGGTAGTGGGGTAAAGGGCAGGATTTTTTTCTGTGACATTGTATGTGTAACACAAAGAGTCTTCATGCCACTCCGGGCTTAATGTAGGTAATATCGAAATTTTCGAAGTTTTTATACTTTTAACTTGGTATCAGACTTCAAGTAATCTAGGCGTAAAAAAAGCTAATGCAGATACAACCACAAAGAAAACTCGAAAACTTCCCTCCACTGCAGCATTACAGAACTATGCCTACTTTTACCCACCCCCTAACAAGCCTACTTTGGTTGACAATAACATAATTCCCGTCGACGGCTGGCAACACTGCCGCCCGCCTTACAGTACTCGTCACGCAGCCGCCCCGGACGCACGTCCGTTGAAACCCGCCCGCGTGTTAGTGACGTGAAACAACGTGTTACACCGTGATAGGTACACCGTGTTTGTGTGTTTCTCGTGAGTGGCTGACGTTGAGACAGTTGCGAGATCAAGGTATGTGTTTCTCGTTTTTGTCCACGCGCTCTCGCGTTTGGTATTCTGACATCGGCATTTGTTTACATAGGATGTTTGGTCTGTCTGTTAAGTGTCTGGGATGTCAATAGAATGTTGAAATATTTGCAAATAGAGAATTGTTGATGTTTTCGTGTTGAAGTTTTGTCATCTGTATTTCTGGGTTTGGCTATGAAATTTTCATGTATTTATACTCAAACTAACTAAAGTAATTCTCCATATATTTGGACTACTTGGAGAGTAAAAATCATGCATTATACATAACCCAAAATTCAAAAAAAACATAATATTTGCTTCTCATTCAGTCACTGACCGAATAGATTCAACCCACGGACATACTTCAGATAATAAAACATGTAATGTAGTTCAAAGGCTGTTATTGTTATTTTAGGACAAAAGTTATTCATTAATGTTATTACATTTGTCTCTTGGGACGGAATACAGTAGAGCCTTATTTACGATAATATCCACTTGCCTAATGCCTAAAAGAATAAATTACAAAGACCGGTTTCACTCGCTTGAAATAATATGCAAAAAGTTTTTGTTGGAAAAGGTTCTAAGTGGTTCTGAAAACTGAAAAAGCCGTCTCATAGGTTTCAAGTTAATCCTGAACTTTCAGATTTCTATTGGGTCCTTTGTTTTTCGAACTTGAAGAAAATAAACTCGAAAAGACAAATAATAATTATTTCTTCTCTAATTTGAACACATTACCCTACATTTGGGCTTCGCCACAGTCGGGTGATTCAGTTACTGGTTTAAACCACGAGGAAAAAAATCACCTTATTTATCTTTGTAGATAATTCAAAACTGCTGTTTTGTATGGGATCTTCCTTACCCCAGCAGTGAGTCTGCTCAATATGTTACCTATATGAAAATCCGTGATGGAAAATGATGAAGATAACTCTTGAAACTAATCCCCTTTTAGTAATAAACCTCATGATGTTTACTAGGTGCATCAGACTCGTGAAACTCGTATAAAACTCGCACAAGTTACCAGAGTGGGGCAATAACCTAACCCTCCACAGTACGCTTAAACTTTTAGTGGGTCTAACAGCTGATTCTCTCAGATATATATTCTCGGATTCTACTATTATTATAGCTGTTTCACTCTCTCATACGATGAGAAAGAACTCGGCAATAGTTTTTATTTTTGACACTTTAGCAGTATGCATTGCGGTGAATGGGTTTTCTAGAAGGTGGGTTCAAAGTCAAAGAATTTATTTCAAATAGGCACATAAAAGGCACTTTTAAACGTCAATGAAATAGAACTGATTCTAGTTGCCCCTTCCAAAAGGTAGTTTTCGTATGGAGAAGAATGGGCAAGAAACTCCACCGTTACATTTTTTTAAATGTTTTACAATATTTTGTATACATAAATTATATAATTATATGTGAAGACGATGCATGTTCTTAAAACATATGATGCAATGGCCTTTGTTGAACTGTCGAAATAAAAGCTATTGAGATTGTTACTGTGGTACGTAATCAGGCTTTTGGAAGGCTTATACCTATGACGCAGATACTTATTAAAGTACTGAAAATTATAAATGATACTAGCTAGAGGACGCTCCATATGTTTTTCCAACAGTATAAAACATTCTGTGGCTGAAGGTGACTCGCCACCAATAAGATATATGCTCTCATTATGTTACAGGGCACAGTTTTGACCCGTCCTTATTCTTAACAAAAAACATTACAAAAATAACTGTTATGCCTGGTTTATACAATGGCAGTGACTGGACCCAGTGACTCAGAATTTTGGACCCAGTCAGCGGGTTCATGTGGACGGGATCGGCAGTAAGTCAGGCGGGGGAAGCTACTGGGCCCGAAAATAGATGGAAAGGTTAGTCAACTGGACTGACTTGAGCAAATACAGCACTGGACTGGGTTGAAACTACACTGGCCTTCAAAACTTAGTACCACACTTTTAAAATTGCAATTTCTCCTAAACTGTAGAAGCCAGAGTTTTGAAATAAAAAACGTTTTATAGCAAATTTTATTAGCTTTCTTGGAAATTATAGTTTATATTATACATAAGCAACGTTTTTAACTTTAACCAAAAAATTTCAATTTTTACTGACTGGCAAAAAACTCTATCAACATTTATAACTACAGTTTTACGCCTTATTTACATACTTTTTTCGACACTTTGGCTTTTGAATCGATATTCATCGATCAAGAAAATGTGAAAACAAAAAGAGTCAAAAGCTGCAACAATTTGAAAAGGAGTGTTTTTGTGTTTAAGGTTTTTTTGGCCATTCCTTAAAAGACGGTTATCGGGTATATAGTTTTTATAAAATAAAAAACATTTTTGTAATTCTTTTCATTTCGAAAATATATTTTGTGTAATTTTAAAAGTGTGGTACTAAGTTTTGACGGCCCGTATAGTACACGAGCCCAGTTGCAAGTCAGCGCCGGACTGACTTATTGTACTGTCACATAAGTTAAGCATTAATGCTACAATTGTACGGCTCTACTGCCAAATGACGTTGACTAATATTGACAGATTAGTGGCACAGTCAATTTGTAAATGAATATTAATTTAAATTGAAGCACCAATAACATCAAAATAAACCCACAGGGAAACATATTTACATTCTAGGTGAAACATTTCACGCAAACCCTAGCTAGTTCGAACATAAATGTACCTATTCAAAAGCCCATTATTTTTCTACATTATTCATATTTGGTATTCAGGGTAGATACCTCCCGCTGAACTTCACCCTGTATTTTCATTAAGTCACCCCAGACTTTCGAGTAGAAAAGTCGTTTGTATATTGTTTATGCATCCTCTTTTACAAGACTTCAGTTTGGAGTGATAATGGCTCGCGCCAGTGATACTTTATTTAAAGTTCGATATTGTTGAATTAATTTTATTTATGAGCAATTTTGTAATACAAAGGATCTATTAATAAGGTGTGGCGGTATTTTCATCGCCACATGCGAACTACGCATCAAAGACCTGACGTCACACAAGAATCCTGACGTCACATAAATCCTGCATCTTGCAATTAGAGTTTACCGCGCGATCACCATTATACAAAAATCCAACATCAATCGTTAGGCAGTTGCCCGCCAGACACAACACCCGTCTGGTCGGAGGATCCTCCCCTTTTCTATGGTGGATGAGTGAACTTTACACCCTGTTCCTCATACCCCTAAAAAGACAGTAAGTATGTGGGTGACAACCTATCATAACATCATGCCTATATTTCCCAAAGGATTAAGCAGAGGTGTACCTGTACAGTGTACTCGTACATACATACACCCACATTTCGCCAGTTACGTTAGAGGTGGAAATTATAGATTAGATAACTTATAGGTAACTAAACCTACACGTCTACGATAATGATATTGAGTTACAAGTGACTATAACTATTACCAACAAGGGAATACTACTGAGAATTAATTTGTCACTGAAAATTGATACTGCCTTAGATACCTAGGAATCGAAAACAGCTAGGGTGATGCTATACAATAGTATAGAACACCTGGTGACTGTCAGCTTATCAATGAGTTGATTTTGTTTAGTTTTATTAAATAATCAAAGTCATATTTGACACCCTTTGGAACGAAATAAGTTTAAATAAAATAGTCTCTTTGTCATCTTCCATTGATTTCCAAACCACACTTCAAAATCACTTCCTACGACCACAAATGCTACAACACTGGCGATCACATGTGGTCACCAAGTACCACCTACCACCCTAGTAATTCAGTGGTACGACCACGGAAATGTGGTCGCAAGGTTCTGAGTTAAGTGGCAAATAAATTGCCTCGACTATCCTCAATGGGCGTTTAATATCCGCTGCCAGGTGCCTGTAGAGATGGCCCGATGCGTATATTGGATGCGGATTATATTCGCACGGCTTTTATGTCTGTATGTTTATTGTGGGCTTTTGTCGGTATTTTTGTGAGTAGAGTTGATGTGGTATGAAATAAGTAGGGCTATTATTTATTGATGTATGTTTAACGTTATTTATTTGCAGAATTCTCATTGCAATCGGAAAATATCTGATATAAAAGAACTATAACAATTAGGATAATTTATTAGCTGAAACCACAGGTTTTTGCCTTGCATTACCAGAGATGATTTTTGCGCAGTACATATTTTGCCTGTTTAGGGCATGCAAATTACTTTTAAATTAATAATTACTTATTTTTATTAAATTTACAACTATGTACTAATTTATAAATTACAAAACAACCGAAACAATTTTTTTTTACATATTGTACCTTATTTTTTTTTTTAAATGGATTTTGCCTGAATTCTTGTAATGTATAAAAACATTTTTTTATTAACCATCTTTGTATGTAGTTCTACAATTTGGTGTTA
Organism: Lithophane leautieri; assembly: GCA_949152455.1. Taxonomy (NCBI): domain Eukaryota; kingdom Metazoa; phylum Arthropoda; class Insecta; order Lepidoptera; family Noctuidae; genus Lithophane; species Lithophane leautieri. The sequence continues at coordinate 3,787,040 of OX424462.1, read as the reverse complement.
GTTAACACATGTCAATTGCTAATTCTAATTTTAATCAGCAACATTTATGAACAGACTCCTAATTTTTTTGGAGAAAACCTTTTGCCTTTAAATCCTGTCATCATCTGCCTAGCCTTTTCCCAACTATGTTAGGGTCGGCTTCCAGTCTAACCGGATGCAGCTGAATACCAGTATTTTACATGGAGCGACTGCCTATCTGACCTCCACAACCCAGTAACTGGGTAATACGATACCCCTTGGCAAGACTGGTTGTCAGACTTTCGGGCTTCTGACTTCCCTTAACGACTGTCAAAGATTCACAAATGACAGCCGGGACCAACGGCTCAACATGCTTTCCGAGATACGGAGGAGTCTCGGTATGTAAAGATGGTCACCCATCCACGGACCAACTCCGGCAAGCGTAGCTTTACCCGATGGATCAACACGCGCGGCTGTCATTACTTAGCCACGAGCTTTAAATCATGTAAAGCATAATTTTATCATTTCTCGCTACGAATATGTTCAGTGGCTCAAACCTCTAATATAAAATTAGTCACGTATTCAATTTAAAATTGAAGCGTTACTTTTTGTATATCCCATTTCGCGACGACTTAGCTCGAGTACATCACTATTCTATTTAGCTTTTAATAAAAAGGGGAAAGTTAAAATGCCAATGTTTTATCCAACAGGTGGTTGCTTTTTTTATTAAAAAATAATAAAATAAAAGGTCGAATAGCGGTTTATTGCACACTGCTTTTTGTGCACTTTCGCCACTGACCTTTTTATTTATTAATAGGGTTATCGAAAATATACGGTATTTTTACCTTTTCTAACTAAATTTATTGGAGATTTTAATTCTTAAGTCTGTTTTTTAATCTCGTAGACTAATGTGACATTCCATGTTGTTTGTTTTTTAATTTGGAGTTTGACATTTGCACCTGTCAAATTAGAGTACAATTAAAAAAACAGACTTTAAGCACTATTTAAAAATATAAAAATTATACTTAAGTTTTTTTTATTTTTGTATCATCCACTCTTATTTTTCCAACTTACTTTAGACATTGTCAGATTAGTCGACATCGGCTTCGCTTGCCATTTATTAACAAGTTAAATTAAATTAAAAATTTAAAAAATCCCCGAAAAAACAAAGCTTCTAATAAAAGTTTATTTTATTATACTAAGAACACTCTCGATCAAGTCACCTTTCAAACAAAACCAAAAAATCTAAATCGGTTCAGCCGTTTGGCAGCTAAGATGGCGCAGACACAGATACACACGTTAAACTTATAACACCCCTCTTTTTTCGTCGGGGGTTAAAAATAGAATAGAATCGTTAATAAACTAAAGTAAAAAATTAAATACAAATCAGTGAAGGGCACTGTGAACAAAAATGTCAATGGGGCAAAAGATTCTAAATTAACAGTAACGAAAAAAAAATACCTACCAACAATGTATAGTTATATGTATAGGTATTGTAAGTTCATAAAGGTTCATATAAATATATTTTTTTAAATACACAGACTACTTAGAAGCTTCTCATGGAGATAGCTATTATTTCACACTACGCTGAGTTACTTTTCTAAGCTATACGTACCCTTATGAGATTTTCCGCCTTTTATAACAAAACCCAACTTTCTACTTTCCCTTTATCAAATTGATATAATAACATACCCCCATCAAAATATATTTACGCACATAAAACAGTGAATAAACCAACCATGCACCAACAGCCCTAAATCCAAAGAATATATTTAGATCGAACTACCCTATTTCCGGATAGTTTTTCCTTGTATATCGCCTACGGGGTGATCTAAAGGGGTATGTTGTAGCAGATGTATTTCTGAAGGGGATATACTTTACCGTTCACGGGTAGTCGAGTTTCATTACTAAGATATTTCAGGGTAGTTGCATAGCGTTATGGTAGTAATTTTGACTTGTTTCTGTTAATAGAGATTAACAGAAACAACCCCTCCCCTTCTCCCATATTTGCTTTCAACTAAAGCATTGTTGACGTTGAGAGGATGGCGTCATTGTCTCTTTAAAATATTTTTCTCAAACATGCTTGGAAATTCGAGCATTATTTTGACAACTTTCTTCGAGATAAATCTAAATTGCTGTACTAGTAAAAAACAAGTGACGATGCGGCCAGCAAAGTTCCTATGAAAATCCATATCTGGCGTGTTTAGCGGCCAAATAAATTACTAAGAAAACTCATATCTGTCGTGTTATTTAAAAATGGAACGAACTTTTTACTTCAACACACGGCAACCCTCCTTGGTTGCCGTGTGTTGAAGTAAAAAGTTCGTTCGTTCGTAACTTATCAAAGATTTTATTTAAATTTCGAATTGGCTGGCAAATAGAACAAAGAAGAAACAAATGAACATATTGGCGCATGAAAAATGATAGTTGTTCGTCATTGATTCTGGAATTTCTATTTAATTTACTCAGTTTGAATTTCCGCGCGTTGTTTGAGAAAATTATTATACAAGCCTTGGCCGCAATCAGGAATTCATGGACTCACGTATGAGTGCCTCGGCTTCGCCTCGACGCTCATTTTCACGATCGTCCATCAATCCCCTTATTGCTGGCCGCGACAGTAATGTACTATAATTTCACATAAACCTACATGGGCACTTATGAAATGTCAGATGCTAATTGACTGTTCCAATTGGTTGTTTCCGATGGAGAAGTGTTTGTAGATCTATAATAATATGAATCGTGAAGCGTAGCAGGTGGCGTTCTATAGTTTCTGCCTACCCCCATGGGAAAAAAGCATGAGTTTATGTATATGTAATATGAATCCGTCTCATTTAAACATTAAATAATTTCGAATATGATTTCGGCAATAGGCATTCCCGTGACCATTTCTTGGAATTGATCAGTGGTAGCAAAACAATTAGAAATCTTATTACTGTCAGCTTGTAGTATCCCACTGCTGGGAAAAGGGCTGTCCCCATGACTTCCAGCTCTTTCGATCCAGGCCTAGTGTGGACCATTGGTAGTTTATAGATGTATGCCATTATGCTATCCACTTTCCTCTTTTTCGCTATTGCCCTTTCTTTGTCCTTTTTATATAACGAATTTTAGCATACGTACTTACTATTTAACGAAAATCATACGAAAATAAATCGAGTTCTTTAAATTTATTGATGACATCATATTGATTCAATATTCAAGTTGTGATTAATTAATAGACAAATAAACAAATAAAAATCATAACCCTTCCTTTTGGCTTTGCCGTAGTCGGGTAAAAAAACACATGAATACTTACAAAAGTACCGTATTTTAACTAAAAAGCCACGACTGTCAAAAAAAGTAACATCAATATTTACAAAGATAGGCCGACAGACAAAAGGTGGTTAACTTCAAACCCAGCCTAAACCACTTCGAGGAGTAACTGTCTGAACCAATCCGTACGTTAGTTTGCAACAAAGGAAATCTATTTTATAATATGTATTGTTCTTGTGTTAATTCGAAACTTTGGTTCAGAAAATATTATTGTTTTGGGTCAAAGAAATAGGATTAAGGCGGAAGCGTCAGGGTAACACACGAAATAGTTCAAATTTTCTTACGTTTTTTGCTAGAGCAGTGGTGGCCCAGTGTTAACAGCCGCGACTTACGAGTTGTAGGTTCGAACTCAGACTGGCGCTTTACTTTGTGTAAATTATTTCATCACCACCGCTCTCAAAACGATGAAGGAAAACATCGCGAGGAATCCAGCATGTCCTAGAACCAAAAATTCGAAGACATGTGACATCTACCAACCCGCACTGGGCCCGCGTGGTGGATAACGGCCCTCTCATCGAGAGGAGGCTTGTGGCCCAGCAGTAAAAAAAAAAAAAATGTTTTTATCTAAATAGGTATGTCAACCACATCGTGTTTTTTTAACATTGTAACAATAATTTCCCAACAGTGGGAACGTTATAGGCTGATTAAATTATACAGAACTGGATAAAGAAAGAAAGAAAGAAAGAAAATACGTTTATTTGCGGTAAATAGGCGCAAAAAAAAAAAGAAAATAAACACAAAAAAAATAATACAAAAGGTTTAATAACGGTTCTGTGCTTTCCGCATCCAGCGGATTCATGCAGCCTTCACATGTTCATCGGTCCAACTTGTGGGAGGCCTTCCAACGCTACATCTTCCGGTATGTGGTCGCCACTCCAGAGACCCTACACCAAGTGACATTCTGTCAGCGATAACGATGATGGATAAGGCAAAAATGTATAGGCTAAATGCTATCGAAAAGCTTATGTCAATCCTGTTGAAAGTCGTTGTAGAAATACGAAACGCTTTCGAAGCGATTGTCACTTGTCTAGGCCCTCTGAACCTTTCGGCCTCATCGGCCATCTGTAATGTGAGCAATGAGTCCTGCCCACGCCTCTTAAGTTTGGAGATCGAAGATTAACATACTTTAATACATAAAAGTTGATCTAATAATGATCACTGATTCTCAAAGCATACCATTCATAGATACAAAGGGTCCCTACCCCACGGTTATTTTCTAATTTATTTGCCATCTCTTTAGTAAAAGAATGAAGCGTTTGTACAAGAAAAACTTGCCCGTTTGCATTACGTAAGTTGTAAGCGGCATTTCCTGTCGTGACAAAACTGCGTCCTGACTAACATACGAACTATTTTATGTACGTATACATCCTATACTTATGTAAGTATGTAGAATGTGGGAAGGAAATACTTCGTTTGCGTTTCATTCAGTATAAATCTTTTTTGTTTGTCAGGTCTAGAAATGTGTTTTGATTTGTTTGAACTCAAAACAGGTCAAGTTTTCAACAAAATTTGCAACGTAGGTAGGTAAAAGTTCCACTAATATAAGCTGGCCTCTAAGTGCTTGCTACACGGTGGCCAACCGGGTCCCCTACATTGATGACCGTGGCGACCAGCAGAGCTGTTTCTTTGGTAGTAAACCATCATCTACTCGGTTGTAAACCACCAAGGTCACCTCTGTCGGGACGTGTTTGGCGACCGTGTAGCAGGCACTTTAGTCTGTTGAAACTCCGTACTACGCTAGTCACCTCAAGGTCAAAGTGTTACCACCAACTGTGCTACCTACATAAACATGGTGATCAATGTGTATCCCTTTTTTATGAGAACACGTTTTTGCACTACAGTAAGACAAATACAGCAGCTGTCATTATAAAAAAAAACCCTAACGTAATTACCATCCACATTATCTTTTAAGGAAAAAGGCATAATTATACGGATTATGGGAATTCCTCTTGTGATTTACATTTTCTGCTTAATTTATGGAGGCACGTGCGTCCAGCATACTTGTACCGTATATCAAGTAGCTAGGTTCCTATTACTCAAGATTTCAAGGAAAAAAATATTATTTTCCAGTACCTTCTAGTTTTTCCTCTACAAAGTATAATACTAGCTGCTGCCCGTGACTTCGTCTGCCATACAGGATAAAAAGTAGCCTTTCGTTTCCAGGGCATGGTCTACCCGTGTGCCAAATTTTATCTAAATCTGTTTTGCCGTTTTAGCGTGAAAGCAAGGAGCCAGGGTTGCGGGAAAGTCCGAAGGGGTACCGGGACCCTTGGCAACAGGTAACTGAAGGAACACGGGTGGGTTTTAGTCAGTAAAAGTCTGACACGTCATCATTTGAAGATTTCCCAAACTAACAAAAAAAAATGCGTGATAGCATAGCCTCAGACCAAATAAAAAACTAAGACGGAGCGCTGCGATCTATAAAGTGAAGCATGCTAAAACAACACCACCGCTCTGTGCATACACGCTCACACACACACACATTTACAACTATTTACAATGACACTACAAACAAACTACACCAAACTAAGTGCACACACGTTTACGAAACCGGCCTCACGTCATTGTTGACAGCGCTCTGTCTTGGTTTTTTATTTGGTCTTAGAGCATAGCAAACAAACTCACTTTCGCATTTATCATATTAGTTAGGATATAGTCCTCCAGATCGTATTTCGGCCACGGTGTCCAATCACAACGGAGCCTTCGGCGCGAGAGATATTATAGTGTACAAGTGTGTGCGCAGACACAATTGCAATCTCTCTTCCCTCACTCTCATAGTCTGATGGGACGCCAATCCGACACAACTCGACCGGGGAGAGATCAGGCGCAGGACCAAAGGATTAACGTGCTTTCCGAGGCACGGGGGTATCAAACCGCCAACTTCCAAACTCCGAACTGGTACTAAGAAATTGGTACAAAACAAGATGGTGGTGTCAGTTCCGATTTTTCCCACGCGCCAAAAGAACCTTTCATAACTAAAGACACAATTTTATTTATCTAATACTACAAGCATATGATATTATAGTGTACAAGTGTGTGCGCAGACACAATTGCAATCTCTCTTCCCTCACTCTCATAGTCTGATGGGACGCCAATCCGACACAACTCGACCGGGAGAGATCAGGTGCAGGACCAAAGGATTAACGTGCTTTCCGAGGCACGGGGGTATAAAACCGACAACTTCCAAACTTCGGACTGTTACTAAAAAAAATCTTATGGAAAAACCCAACACTTCGTCGTCTAGCGGTCCAAGTGCTATTGCTGAGCATGAGGTCCTTGGTTCAATTCCCATGTCGGGCAGCTCGGAGTCTGGATTTGGGGCCGGTTGATGGCAATAGGCGCTAGCCCACCACTATTACATGGGACTTAAACGTAACTGGCGAAATGCGGGTGTACTATAGGTACACCTCTGCCTAACCCTTCGGGGAAACAAGGCGTGATGTTATGTTATGTAAAACCCTACAGATATACAACAGTAGCCAAAGTGGGGGGTCTGCGTACGTTCGCACATTCACTGCACCCCAGCAAGTCTGGTACCGCCACTTGCTTTGAAAATCCGTATGCGACATAAACGCACACTTTTATTCTCTTGCGAAAATTGCTCAATTCAAACGTGTTACGCTGTTGTCCAGGAAGTTTTCTCCTTGCTTTAATTTTTTTTTTTTCGTAACCTATATTTGGATCAAGGAAAGTAGGTAGAAATACTGCAAAGGACCTTAAAAAAAAAAAAACTGTTACTATATAACCCATATCAGAAAATGTCTTAGTACCAAAAAATCATCAAAATAATCCAATCATACTAAAAAATTAAATTCATTATAATTAAAACAATAATTTCATTACAATATTAGTACAATAGTTGTAGTTACCTTATACCAACTAATATCGACGACAAATTCAACAATATTCCCTTACAGTGCTACAAGGATTTTTTGGCGCTTAAATGACTTTATAGGAGGGCGCTGTTGGTTAACATTTTTGTAAAATTGTATTGGAAAAACAAGATGGCGGTGTCAGTTCCGATTTTTCCCACGCGCCAAAAGAACCTATCATAACTAAAGATACAATTTTATTTATCTAATACTACAAGGAAAATGACGTACTGATGGGCGACGACAATTAACACGTAGTCAAATACTTTATTACCGCTATCGTTAAAGATAAAATGGGTTTGTCCAGTTGACTATCAAATTAATGGGTTAGGTGTGTCTAACATGCAGTAATTTGTTAGCAAAATGTTTCAGGGTGGTCTGAGGAATATATGCAAATACTACAAGTCTGATTAATTGTTAGTCAGCGTTGAAATAGGCTGAATTTTACATACATACATACAAACGATCTGCCTAGCCTTTTCCTATGTTGGGTTCGGCATCCAGTCTAACCAGATGCAGCTGAATACCATTATTTTACCTGGAGTGACTGCTTATCTGACCTCCATCACTCAGTTACTGCGTAACAGATACATACTGACATAGCCTGTTTAAATCATTACCGTCTTTTGGCTGTGCCGTAGTCGGGTAACAACGCGACTCCTACCTGAATAGGATTGGAATTATAAAGCCACTAGTGGTATTTTGAAGGCTGATTGGATGATTTATTTATACTTCACTGTACACCAGAAAAAAACATTTGCTTATAATAGAAAATGAATTAACATAAATTTGGTCTCGCTTTCTGCGATCTCTTCCAGGCAATCATGTCATGGGCAGTAATTTGCTTGGACATCAAATAGGATTGTCGGTGGTTCAATTGGTTTGGATGATATTCATAGTTAGCCCCTTGACAGTACCAGCATTATTGAGAAATCCTCACAATTTGAGTTGCTCTCGACATACCTACATATTATACAATATTATAGCTGAAAGCTTTTTAATCAAACTAGGATTTAAAGAAACAAAACTCTTGATACTTTCAAGATATAAATCGAGATTTATTTTCAAACTTAATACCAAAAAGTACTCAAAGGAGATTCACAAGGCGTCCTAATTGCCAAAGTTATTTAAAATTGAATATGCTTTACGTAAAGAAACATTCAGGTTTTAAGAAATTTACATCACCGTACACACGCGCTCATTGGTGGATTAATGAAACGTTAACACACGGGATGAGATGTGGCCAATCAACGCAATACATCCACACCTTGTGGTATGACGGTTTACAAGTCTGTTCTATTTTCAAGATCCTTTTTAACCCCCGACGGAAAAAGAGGGGTGTTATAAGTTTAACGTGTGTCTCTGTGTGTCTGTCTGCGCCATCGTAGCTGCCAAACGGCTGAACCGATTATGTTTTTTTTGGATTTGTTTGAAAGGTGACTTGATCGAGAGTATTCTTAGCTATAAAAAAAAACTTTTATTACATTCTCTTTTTTACTCAAGGGTTTTTTAAATTTTAACTTGTCTAGACAATACGTGTAGGTACTTGTAATTATATTAACAAATTCGAAGAAACTGCGTCAGTTTGTTCGTGTAACACAATTTATGAAGCGGAGCGAAAGTTTTCGGTGTATATTTTGCCTATCGAGTGGGTAGGGCTGTTCATGTTCTCGTCTGAGGGTGCTCAAATATTTTTAGCTCATTGTTATAAATATATTTGAAGGTACATAGTAAGTTAACATGACAAGTTGGTATTATTTTTAAGTTTTCTGCATAAATACAATTGAACTTTTCAATAATAGATTCGTGATGTTTAAAAAGTATGTTTGTTGCAATCTCTAAATCGAAGATGGAAATGGGAAAAGCAATTAGTAGGGTTATAATAACAAACAAATGTTTTGGAACATCTAAACACTGCTAAACACTGCTTAATCTTTGTATGATAGTATGAAAATTTATCCTAATCGATAACAAAATGTATCTTCCTTGAAAGATTTGTTCACCACAAGTTTCCAGACCTATTAATTTGTATAACAATTAGAGACGTCTCAGATTCCCCTCCATCCTTTCCCAGCATACCATTGTAAATACGCGCATTTATTCAAACCACAGACGAAAATCTGCATAATTCTCGCCGAATCCTGTCGGAATGTGCCAGCCCTGAACAAGGGCTGTCGAAGTTGAGAACAATGTTTGAACTATTGGAATTGTGACCGCCTTGGAATTTTTGAATACACGAAGCGTCTTTAGGCAGTGCGCAAACCAGCGTGAAAACAGTTGTCTGCCGTGGTGAGAAAGAACAGTTTTGATTTTTGAGCTCCTTAAGTTCTGAGTTCAGCTACAGATTACTAACGCATGCGTGCACTGACTGGACAGGTCCTCTCGAATCTGTGTGGTCTTTCCTAAGAAAACCATCTCAGACACTAATCTACATAGTCCTCCCATGATCAGCTGACCAAGATAATGTCTGGACTTTGACATACTGTGACCTCTAAGCTGGCCTCATCTAGTTCTTAAAATATATTTTTGACGTGTAAAAGTGTTTTCTAAAATCAATTTACAAAATAATCAACATGAAACAGTTTATGAGACTGTTTTGCAGCAAGTGTGCGCGCTATCATTGTTATCATAGAGTGAGTCTGTCTAAGATAGTCTTGATAAAACGTCTGCGCACAGCCATATAGAGTAAAGGTCAGAAAATGTTTCTGTTAGTTTAAGGTCGATGCATACTTTGGGTACTTACTTATGCCTCGGAAGTTTTGACGAATGTATGTTCTAGAAAGATATGGTGGAATGAGCAGGGGGCTTAAAACAGTCACTGGCTGAATCATAACAGGAAAATATCATCGTAAAATGTCACAAACTGACAATTCATAATATGATCTGCGTGCGATTCATATTACGAAATAATTCATCTGTTTGACAGTTTTCTATGGAGATTCGTAAAATGGTCCACACATTATGAATTGCTTTTGTGTCAAATTAGAGGAATTGCTAATGATAGCTGGAAATTTAGGAAATTAATTGCTTTTAGAGTAATTGCTCATGGGGCCGTTTTAAGCCCCCTGGACTCCTTCTTACAGGTATGGCCCGCAATCGCAGCAGACCGGGAAACGTGGAAAAAGGGGAAGGGAGGCCTTCGGCCTGCAGTGGGACAACATCGGCTTATAATAAATAAAATAATAATAGGTTGGTGCCTCATTTCATGAAAAGCGTGTAACGGGCCACTGCGAGTTGGCTTCGGCCCCTCGTACGCCTTCCAAAGGTCCCCAGGGTCCCGTGATATGTCAAGGAAACTTGAAATAATAATGTCTTTAGTGACCTAGTTTTTTATGTGTTCTATTCCAATACTAGAGGTTTTAGGGTTATTTGGGTATTATAGCTAAATCCAGTATATTTCATGAAATATTACACAAATTTATAACATCGGTATTCCGGCCGAACTTAATGCCATTTCATTACAATGTTGGTTTAACAAAGTCATAATATTCTATTTCTATAGTTATTTCACCGCATCAGTCAGTCATAAATGCCGGAATACTAAATATTTAATAGAACATAGCCAGTTGTTTTGCAAAAGACTAAGTATTGGATTGGGATGTATAAAAAGTAAAACATTGTAAAATTTTCATAATTCTCGCTATTTTTATAGGCCGACATTCTGTCTGAAACGATACGGAAGTCTACTTACGAGTTTTAGCTGGTTACTCCAGTTACAACGCACTAATATTCATTCGAAGTCACTTTATCATATCAACTTACTAATATTTGTTAAAACTTAGTACGAATTATGCATTTTATAATGTTACTAGCTGACTTAAGGAGCTCGTGGCTAAGTAATAACAGCCGCACGGGTCGATTCATCAGGTTAAGCTACGCTTGCCGGGGTTGGTCCGTGGATGGGTGACCATCTATACATATCGAGACTCCTCCGTGCCTCGGAAAGCACGTTAAACCGTTGGTCCCGGCTGTCATTTGTGGATCTTTGACAGTCGTTACGGGTCGTCAGAAGCCCGAAAGTCTGACAACCAGTCTTACCAAGGGGTATCGTATTACCCAGTTACTGGGTTGTGGAGGTCAGATAGGTAGTCGCTCCATGTAAAATACTGGTATTCAGCTGCATCCGGTTAGACTGGAAGCCGACCCCAACATGGTTGGGAAAAGGCAGGCAGATAATAATGTTACTAGCTGTTGCCCGCTCCTTCGTCTGCGGTCCACGATGAAAAATAGCCTATGGCCTTCTCCAGGTCAAGGTCTATCCCTGTGCGAAATTTCATCCAAATCTATTCAGCCGTTTTAGTGTGAAAGCGTATCAAACAAACGAACTCACTTTCGCATTTATAACTTTAGTTAGGATTAGGATGTCCAATGATATTATAAGTAAAAGAGGTTAAGGCTCTTACATACTGGCACGATTCGCCGCGGGACTCGAATTTAAACAAAACTATTTTTGAGAAAACTTCACGGCGAACAATGCGGCGGCGTCGCGTCGCGCGACGAATCGCCCCAGTATGTAAGAGCCTTTATACACGCTCCGATAGGGGCACGTGAAAACTTAGCTAATGAGACTAGTTACGTATCGTCTTGTCTCTTTTTCGTTCTACTTCCACATGTCATCTAATAGAATGACATTGTTTTTTTTTTTAAATGTTTGTTGCTCGATTACTCCGCCAATTATGAATTGATTTTGATAATTCTTGGTGCCAAAAAACGGAAATTAAAAAGCATAGATACCGACTTCCGAAATCAAAGTTATTTTTCATTTTTTTGTGTTTTTTTTTGGAAGTTGGTTTTGTTTTTTGTAAAACGTTTTTATGAATATCGAATGTTGGGTAGGTAACATATCTAAGTACCTCTTTTCACTTATTATATCATTGGTTATGTCCATTTACACTAAATCTAATAATCGTGCATTTAGAATTGTAAATGATTCCTTATTCATTTTGCAGTGAATACAAAGACGGTTCCTTAAGATAGTAAGTAATAACGGAACTGTCCTTGTCGTGCAAATGACGTTTTCTCAAACATGCTTGGAAATTCGAGCATTATTTTGACAACCTTCTTCGAGATAAATCAAAATTGCTGTACAAGTAAAAAAACAAGTGACGATGCGGCCAGCAAAGTTACTATGAAAATCCATATCTGGCGTGTTTAGCGACCAAATAAATTACTATGAACACTCATATCTGTCGTGTTATTTTAAAATGGAACGAACTTTTTACTTCAACACACGGCAACCAAAGAGGTAACTTATCAAAGATTATTATTTAAATTTCGAATTGGCTTGCAAATAGAACAAAGAAGAATCAAATGAACATATTGGCGCATGAAAAATGATAGTTGTTCGTCATTGATTCTGGAATTTCTATTTAATTTACTCAGTTTGAATTTCCGCGCGTTGTTTGAGAAAAGTACTATACAAGCCTTGGCCGCAATCAGGAATTGATGGACTCACGCATGAGTGCCTCGGCTTCGCCTCGGCCCTCATTTTCACGATCGTCCATCAATCCCCTTGTTGCTGGCCGCGACAGTAATGTACTATACCTTAGATAGAGGTGTACACCTAGCTGTCGTACACATTTGGCCAGTTATGTTAAAGTCCTATGGTCCTATGGTCCTAATAGGGGGCGACGCTATTGCCATCAACCGGGCACAAAACCAGACACCGGGTTGCTACTGAGAAATTTCTGATGGAAGACCCCAATAACACTTTGCCCGACCTGGGAATCGAACCCAGAGCCTCATGTTCAACAGTAACGCTTGCACACTAGACCAGGGAAGTAGTCATTGGCTGGATTAATCTTGTCATAAATCGGATAATATAACGTATTTTTTTTATCTCTTATCTTCCGTATCCAGTCTCGCTACTCTCATGGCCTCATATTTCCGCCAGCATTACGGATGTGGATTCCCAATTTGTGTCAGTTTGCCGCTCTGTATGCGACTCGTGTTTTTGAGTCCCATGTTTGTTTGTTAACTAGCAAGTTCTTTAATTAATTAGTGTTACTTTCGCTTAGTTTAGTGTGGCAGATTTTCTTCAGTAATTATTTTAGTTTGTGTTTTATTACGTGTTCTGCTTGTTGAGGCGAAAGCTTCAGGAAAGCCCGCGAAATTCAAATTTACTTACGTGTTTTTTGCAATTTGTGGGTCAGTATCAGGTTTTATGTTGATTAAAATATGATTCTCGACCGTAATTAATATGGATTTACTTTATTATAAACATTAGAATCAGCAATACAACTCCTTTCCATTCTGTAAAGCCACATTTGTTACGGTCGCGAATCATATTTTAATCAACATACAACCTGAGACTGACTTGTAAATTGCAATAAACGTAAGACGATTTGAATTTCGCGGGCTACCTTGGCGCATCCCCCTTAAGTATTTGTTTGTAATCTTTGCATCCGAAGTTTTTTCGCTTAAGTTTGCTTGTATAAGTGTTCATATGGGTTTTATTTTTGGGCAGAAGAGATCTATTTCCTTTTACTTTTCGCCAGGGATAATATATATTGGCATTGATTTCTTAAGGCTTTGAAAACTAGTTGCTTACTGACAATGGGCCTGATAATGAAACTATGTACGAGGTTTTGCTCTGTGATCGATTCAGAAATGAGGAGATCCACAAGAGAACCAAAGTAGCCTACATAGGTTGAAGAATTTCCAAGTTAAATCGTTTAGAATAATCGCAATCCAGTTGCTACCATCTACCTTGCGAAGATCGTCAATCCAACCAGCCGAAGGGCGTCCTACCTTACGTTTGCCAATTCGCGGTCTCCACTCAAGAACACGTCTACCCCAACAGTCATCGGATCTACGGCTAATAATTATGACCGGTCCATTGCCAGTTCAGCTTGCTTATTCTGTGAACAACTCCTTCTACGCTACAATAAATGTGGTGACCTACTAGGCCCAAACAATATAAGAAACATAGATACAGCGTTGTAAGAAGCAGAGAAGAAAAATCACACACAATCCAAAAAAGTAGAAACATATTTCACAGAGACAAATGTTTTCGTACAAGACAAAACAAACATTGTGTCTTTCGACCTTGAGATAGGTCATTCTGAAAATAGAACCCCCGATAATCCTGGCAAAAATGTTCCAAAAATACCCTCGCAAATTAACAATAATCCCTTCCCCTTACTTGGCGAGGGGTGGCCCTCAGGGCTTTAAATGATAACTTGTCGAGTTCACAGCTACATCTAGGGTTACCTACCACTTAAAATATTTCTTAGGGATATTTTTTATTCCGTCACGTTTTAATGATGAAACTTTAGCTTCTAAACTTGTTGCTTTTCGAAAGCGTTTTAGGGTTTAAATTTGTGCAAAGAAATACTGAAAAAGTTATACCGCAATAAATTCTTAGATTGGTGAACGATAATATGTTTGGCTATAACCGGGGCTATGAAATTGGATGCTACACTTTTAAGTTAAAACTAATCCCTGCATAACCCTTCGGCAAATATGCGGCGGTATCTACATCGCCACATGCAAACTACGCATCAAAGAGCTGACGTCACACAAAAAATCCTGACGTCACATAAATCCTGCATCGCGCAATTAAAGTTTACCGTGCAATGGACATACTCGTATATACAAGAACCCGACATCAATCGTTGGGCAGTTGCCCGCCAGACAACACCCGTCTGGTCGGAGGATCCTCCCTTTTCTATGGGGGATGAGTGAACATTACACACCCTGTTCCTCATACCCTTAAAAATACAAGCGTCACATATTATGTGATTTGTTATCCTTACATATTATAAAACAAAGTCCTCCGCCGCGACTGTCTGTCGTCCTGTACGCGATAAACTCAAAAAATACTGCACCGATTTTCATGCTGTTTTCACCAATAGATAGTGGTTCTCGAGTAAGGTTTTAGTACATAATAACCGACATCCACGCGGGCCAGGTCGCGGGTATCAGCTAGTTGATAAATAAAATAAAAGTAGATGAAATTCATGAAAAACCGAACAAATTTTTTTTTATTGTGTAAAAATAAAAAAAATATTTAAACCAACTTTTGGCGCTAGAACTGAACAATAATGCATTTTTCAGTCCAGCTCTTCAGATCAATAGTCCTGCCACGTATTACTGCTAAAATCAGTGATGTAACCCGATAAGACTACACACACGCTGGGCGCTATTGTTGGAAAACATGTGGCAGTATTTGCATGGTCAAAAAATATAACTGCTAAAGCTGAGAAGGTGACAAGGATTTAGGGAAAATATTGGTGTTCTGATGTTTTCCATTCTGGATATTTTTACCTACAACATTATTCTTTCTAAGCCTACCAGTTTTCTTGAAAAAAAAGGGCTCTATACGATCAATATTGAGTGTAATTCGGTAACATACCGTACCTTTTATCCTCCAATCAGGCATCAGCTACTGTAAATTCTGATAACCGCATAGATTGTAATGTGATATATCTCAACTATGAGATTTTTGTTGCAAATATAAAATCACGCCTTCCTCCCACGGGGGTTGGGAGAAACATATAGAAGTTGTAGGCTTAGTGGACTGTAGATTTGCTGACCATCTTCTATTTTGTGAAGTACCTGGTACTTGTTGAAAGACCTACGTTGTCCTCCCATGCCTACTAACACTAATTTGAAAATATTGTAAAAGCCAATTATTTTTAAAAGAGTAACCATGGAGTTTCTTGCCAGCTCGTCTCCATAGGAAACGACCAATTGGAACCGTGCACCTAGCTTCTGACATTTCATAAGTGCTCATATAGGTTTATGTGAAATAAAATATTTTGATTTTGAAACTACAGAACGCCACCTGTTACGATCCTTACATACTCCTTTTACTTTCAAGCATCTGGTCATACACCCACGCTGATTGCGAGTACTACCCACCTGACCTTTCTGAAAAACTTCACAGATAAGATCACTATATGTCCTTCTAGAGCGTTCCCTACCGGCGTTTCCACTCACATCTCATCTCATCATCTTTTTGGTGCAGCCGTGAGGCACACTCCCCTACATCGCACGTTTACACCTTTTTTTATTTTTTTTCTTTATTTTTTTTGTCTGTTATCTGCTGTATATTATGTATATTGTGTGCCTTTCACCCTGTGCTGAATAATTTTTTTTTT
Source organism: Lithophane leautieri (assembly GCA_949152455.1). Taxonomy (NCBI): domain Eukaryota; kingdom Metazoa; phylum Arthropoda; class Insecta; order Lepidoptera; family Noctuidae; genus Lithophane; species Lithophane leautieri. Next base: position 3,770,797 of record OX424462.1, on the reverse strand, counting down.
TCTTTATCTACCTTGTAAAAACCTTTCGCTTAATAGCTTTAATTCATCCTCTCAACATGTCCAATACCAATTAAGCGTACTCTTTAAAAAATTTGTCACTTCATCTTCTAACTTTTGAAATCTACTAGCAAGTATTATCGATATTCTTCTACTACTTAGTCTCGAAATACGTGTGTGTGTTCAGGTGTATACTACAAACTACAATAATAAACGATTTCTGCCTTTGATTTCAACGATCGATTTGTCTTATATCATGTTACAACCTAGTGGCGCGGCGAAGATATATTGAATGTTGAGAATTTGTAACGGTGACTGGAACTCGATAAAATATCTTTGCTTACCCAGAGGAAATAAAATATAAATAACGGTTTGTATTGTCTGGGATAGCCGACACAAAAGGATAGTGATCGATGCAGTTTCTTACCTCGTACAAGAAGGGGTCATTTTGCATTTTATTGGCTAAGTAATAACAGCCGCACGGGTCGATTCATCAGGTTAAGCTACGCTTGCCTGGGTTAATCCGTGGATGGGTGACCATCTTTACATATCGAGACTCCTCCTTGCCTCGGAAAGCACGTTAAACAGTTGGTCCCGGCTGTCATTTGTGGAACTTTGACAGTCGTTACGGGTCGTCAGAAGCCCGAAAGTCTGACAACCAGTATTGCCAAGCGGTATCGTATTACTCAGTTACTGGGTTGTGGAGGTCAGATAGGCAGTCGCTCCATGTAAAATACTGGTAGACAGCTGCATCCGGTTGGACTGGAAGCCAACCCCAACATGGTTGGGAAAAGGCTAGCCAGATGACGATGACTTTACAGTTTGCTAAACTACTGATTTTGTTACTGCTCCCGACATTCAGACAAATTCAATAGTCCAATACAAAGCCATTACAAGCTTAAAAAAAAAAGATTTTTATTATTCTAAAGCCGCAAAATTATATAATTAACAAACGCAAATCTAGGAAACTAAATTTCTACTCATAATTTCTCAAAAAGCCACGTATAACGACAAAAAAAAAAAAACGTACCTTGTTTGTAATTTTAACCCTTTGTCCTGCAGCGGCTCATTTTATGCGGACCAGAACTAACGAGTCAAGCCCGAAACGGTTACACTTAATAAATATTCAGTTTATTCACAAACGTTACTGCTGGCAAAATTAATTATCTTTAAGTGGGCCTGTTAGTGACTTTCATACACTAAAGTACCTATGAACATGAATTAATTATTCGTACAGATCTGAGTTTTGGGCTCGGATTTTGGAAATTAAATTACAGCCTATTTTGTAGTCGAGTTTTTTTAGTCTATTAAGAATTATTGTTTAATTACTTTATGTGGGTTTGAATTGATTTGCTGTAATATGAACATTTTGAAAAAAAAAATGTGTTTCTTTAGGGAAGAGTACAAATCAAGTCAATCAATTAAATTAATAATATAATATAACCTAACTAACATACATGTAATGTAGGGTTAGGCAGAGGTGTAGGTACCTAAAAGTACACGCCAACTTCGCCAGTTATGTTAAAGTCCTATGTAATAGGGGGCGATAATATTATTAGTCTTTGTTTCGGCGTGGTCTAGCTACTGCTTCCTGCTTGTGCTAGGCTTTTAGATGGGGTTTTTATTAAAGCAATTTTTCAATAAATAAAAAACTTCGTCGTTTCTATTTCAATCTGAGGGTCAATTCCCTTATTTTTAAGAACGGTCACATTTGCATCATATTCGCAATATGTAAAAAAAAACATCAATTTACCAACATTTTTGACAAGTTTGACAGATTGCGATTTGAATGTGAACGTTTATAAAGTAAGTGAATTGGCCCTTTGATGTACCAAGTAATGTCAAAAAATAAACAACATATTTTTCAAGCAAAAAAGAACAATTTATTAACTGGCCAATTGCAGTAAGCTGTCACCATGGCACGACCGCTTCACGATCGGATACTCAAACAGTTTTCTATTATTATTAATTTGGACAAAATTTTTTTGTTCTTTTCAGTCGTAACTAAAACGAACGTACTAATTTCCGTGATAAAAACTACACCAGTAGTTTGTACTAGTTGAAAAGTCCTCTGACAGTATCTGACCAAGCTTCACTTATCATTCAACAAATCACTTGTCTATCTGTCTTCTCTTTCTGGCAGCACCCTTAAGACCAAACCAGCATATGTAAGTACCATGTTGAGTATACTCGTAAGTAAAGAAACAAGTAAACAAACGTACACAAACTGATGACCAGTGGCAAGTCTTAATGGACAAAGTTTTTCCACCACAAATCCTGCCCCCTGGAGAGCTTAACTCTTCAAAGTGATGGTCTGTGGTACAAGTTACACGAAAAAGATATTGCTGAAGCAAATAATAATATGTATAGTGCGAACAGGGATAATTGTCGCTTGGTGCCTAATTCCATTAAAAACATCTAACGGGCCTTTGCGAGTTGGCTACGGCCTCTCGTACGCCTTCCAAAAGACCGGGACCCCATGGTCCCGAGATAGGTAAACATGTAAAAAAAAGTTTATTCAGATAATGAGGTAAAACACTAAATACAAATTTGCTTAAATCTACGAAAAATTCAACTGTTTTATGTGCATAGTATTTCTAAATAATCACATACTTAATTATAAAAAGCTAGTCATCTAACAGGTGTAAATACACAAAAATTTAATATACAATAAATCCTACTTGCTAAAATCTTAGTACTTACATAACCTTACTTAGCTAAACTTAATTAGTACAAATACAATTTTTATTTAAGTAAGTACAACTAATAATTTCTCTGTATCTTCATAGGACATACTTTGAAGAGCTTCATTGAGATTGTTGTTTTACAATTATTATAATTTATTCACTTAAATTTTGGCTCTCGCATTTAGTCTGTTATAAAGTAATGGTCCTAGGAAGACAAAAAATTAGGCTGCAAAAGCATGTTTTGTACTTTTTGTACGGCAAACTATGTCTTTCCGTCTCTTTTTAGTAAATTCAGTGCTGTAAATGGCCGCGCTCTACTTATGTTTTCTTGGTAAACACACCTACCATGTAGACATTATGCCTGGTTAAACTTTAGAAACGTGCCGCCTCGATAGGGGGTAGGGGTAGGTGGGGGAGGTTGCAAACTGGTAGGCTCGCTCTTGCATCCGTAAAAAATGTTTTTTTCAAACTTACCTTAAAAAAAAAGCGTCTCCGCCAAAAAAAATGGTTGTGAAGGGTTTAGGAGACATTCTAGAACCCCTAAATAGGCTCATGTTCTCTCTAGCGAGGCGGCACGTTTCTAAACAGTGTGAAGATGCAAGTTTATTGTATGACAGTGGCAAGAAACTTGCATCGTGTAAATAAGGGTTTAGTTAGACTTCAGGACAACATTTCTCGATGGTAACTATCTTTTGATAACATCATAGCCTTAACAGTATCTTTTTGACTGGAAAAAAGTATTAATTATGTCAATCCTGTTGAAAGTCTTTGTAAAAATACGAAATGCTTTGAAAGTGATTACCGCTTGTCTAGTAGGCCCTCAGGTTATATGAGCAAGATTACCCAATATAGAGTCACAAATTCTTCAACAAGGTCTTATAAAAAATAATCCATAAGAGAAGAATTTTGTTTGATCGCTATCATCTTGCGCCACACCATAATTCCATTCAAGGTGTAAGTGTAGTGTTTATCGTTCGTGTGGGGTTGGCTGTTTCCGTGGATAATCCATGACGTGTTGCCCTCATTAGTTGCCATGGTGATCAGCTTCCTGACCATAAGGGTTTAAGAAGCGACTTCGTTTTGCACAAATGCATTAGACATAGAACAAAACCGGCCAAGTGCATGTCGAACCACGCACAATTAAGGGTTCCGTAGTTGGGATGAATTTATCCAACAAACTTAACATTGTAGTTGAAAAACTTGTTCTCCCATATGGGCGAACATATTTGTGTATTTGAACATGTTTTTGTAAACTGCTAATTTAGGTTGGTCGATTATTACTTGGTAACTTGTGGAGCCTACGAAGCGTTGATAGTTTTCCTTTTAATTTCATTATATAAACTACTGCCATGAATTTTTTCAGATATCCAAAACGAACCATTTATCTGGCAGGGGGGGGGACACTTGACTCTAACAGAAATTAGCACTTTAAAGCTTAATATTTCGCAAACGGGTCCCTGAATCCAGAAATGGTTTTCGCAAACTCACATTATTTTGAAACAACCTTTCCAATGATACCCCACACCATGGGATTGACGAGAGAAAAAAAACCATCCACACAATAAGTGTACCCAAAAAAAAAAAACGTACGATTTTTTTTACCACTTTGTCGGCGAGATTTATATGTATACCCCCCCATACCAAATTACAGCTTTCTAGTACCAACAGTCTCCGAGCTAAGCCGTGGACAGTCTGACGGACAGACAGACAGACGGACATAGCCTTAGTAATAAGGTTCCGTTTTACCCTTTGAGTACGGAACCCCAAAAATGAGTTATTTGTTATTCCTACTATGCTATATAAAAGCAGGCTTCAAAAAAAACTATGTCGGTTGTTTTTTTTTTTGTAAAAAGTTTTTTCAACAATATGTTTGATGAATTAGTCAATTTTTGAGGCATATTCTGATTCTGAGGTTATTTGTCTTTTTTCCGAAGCATAGGCAAGCACCTAAACCATATCAACCCTATAAGTATGGATGGCACTTATCAAAAACCTGGGCCTAGATACCACGAAATGTTAGCAAAAATCCTCATTAAAATCACATTAAAATAAACAATCATAATTATTTTATCATACACAAAAGTTTCTACCCAAAAGTACACCCACTTTCAGAACTGTGAAATATTATCCTTTAAAAAAAAATACCCTGACATTCACGTATAGCATGATACTTGACCCACACACATCTGGCAACTAAAATTCAATATCATTGTCCTTTTGACTGCCGCTCGTTTTATACTCATTTTTTCTTTTATATATATAAAATATAATTTTATTTATAAAATTTTGTATTTTTTAGGACTACAGGTTTTAAGGGACGTTTCCACAAAGAGGAACGGGGATTCCTCTTATTTATAACGCAATAAATATAACCTATTGGTGGTTGACGAGACTTCGTTTGACATTCTCCGAGAATGACGAACAACGATAATTTTTCACGCGCCAATATGTTAATTTGCTTCTTCTTTATTTTAAACAGCTCTCGCTAATTTAAATTAACTCTTTGATAAGATTGGTTGCCAGGTGCTCAAGTAAAAAGTTCGTTCCATTTTTAAATAACACGATAAAAATGAGTTTTCATAATTATTTATTCGGCCGCTAAACACGACAGCTATGGATTTTCATACAAACATTGCCGACCGGGCGCTCGCATTTATTCGACCAGTACACCATTTTCGATTTATCGTTGTCAAAATAATGCTCGAATTTCCAAGCATTTTTAAGAAATAATTAGTTCCTGGCAACTAATTATAATGTCGAAACTTTACGCATATTTTTTACAAAAGATATTAAATTATAATACGTAATTAAAAAGTTTCAAATTCCGTTTGACTTCTAATCGTCTTATCGATCTTACCTATATAATTTCAGGAAATTACCTGCCGTACCATTTTAAAAGTTTAATCATAATCCTGTAACAAGTAACGGTTGGCACTGAAATGATTTATGACAAATTGTAGTTACAATTTTCACAGTTATTAGTGTAAGTCGTTGTGAAAGTAATAACCCGTCACGAGAATCTCCAAATTTAAAATCATGCTTCTTCACCCTGAAGGGTTAGGCAGAGGTGTACCTGCATTTTTACCCGACTACGGCGAAGAAAAAAGGAGGGTTATGATTTTGACCGGTATGTATGTATGAATGTATGTAAGTATGTTCATCTGTTCCCTCCTATCTTCTAAACCACTCATCACAGTGTGACAAATGAGGTATCGTTGGAAGCGTCTTGATCGTCCGCTGGTTATAGGCTATGTGACGTTAAAGTAGAAATGGCGCCTTCTACGTAGAGGACATAAAGTTAGGAACTAAAAAAAATATTGTTTAATCGTACCATGTTGGGTATCAAATGAAAGGGCTTAATGAGCACATTTCAAGAATATGTATAAACTATAACCCCAAAAGAATTTAATAAAAAAGTAATAAACACTAAAACCCAACTACGACTAAAAAAGTATAAACAAGACAACACAGACAGACAAATTAAAAATCCGGAGTCACACGTAATTTGTTCGATTTAACACGTGTGACTCCGGATTTTAAATTTGTCTGTCTGTGGTGTCTTGTTTATACATTTTTAGTCGTAGTTGGGTTTTAGTTTTTATTACTTTTTTTTTTTTGCCAGTTAGGTATAAATAACTTTTACTTCCATATACCATATACCTACAACATAAATTACTATAGGTAACGTATGAGTAGTTCTCATTATCATCATGATCAACATTTCAGCCGAAAGACGTCCAACTCAGTACTTCTAACTACCTTTAAACATAACATTCTGCCAGCACATTATACCTACATTAATACATTATTTAGTCATTAATATTAACACACACAAAACGCCACATCACTTTATATTATGTAGTTAGTTCTAGATTTTCTTGAAATTAGCTTAAAGTCATTATTCAGCCTAAGTTACCTCAACATGTGTAAGGCAATTTTGACAGGTAGGTACTTTCTTTGTTAACAAGAATTAATTAATTGGGAATTTGCTGTTAGTCTTGCCTTTGTGTACTAAGAGTCAATAGGTAATTAGGAAAGTAATGAGGCAAGTTATTTTGTTAGAACAGGTGCATTAGAATATCAAATGAACATAATATCGTGACCACACGGGATCCATACGTACTCACACACACGTACATAGTTTTGGAACGAAGTTCTTTTACGCGGCTTGACTTGAAAATGTATCGCTAAAAATACTTGCGATTGTCTTCTAATTCAAAGAGACAGAGAGAGAGAGAGATAAAGAACGTCGGCTGAAAAAACAAAAGAAAAGAGGAAAGTGGATAAAATTGTACACATCTGCATGCTGAGAGAGAGCGAAACTGTGAATGGTCAAAATGAAAATCCAAGATGGCGGCTGCGAAAATTTTCAATTTTCTTGTCATTGTTGTCGTTTTCAAGGTTTTCGAGGGTGCTAAACCCGATAGTGAGGTCAAAATGTAAATCCAAGGAAGTGGCTCTGAAATTTTTCGTCATGTTTTTCAGTTTCGTAGTTTTCTAGGGTGCTAAAGCCGATAGTGACATTAAAATGAAAATCTAAGATGGCGGCTGCGAAAATATTGTTTTTGTTTTAAATCCTACGTGAGAAGGAACTTCGTCCCTGACGGCGGTTCCCCGACCGCACTCGTTTTTTTTTTTAAAATCTGTTTTGGTTTATATAATACGCAATTGTTATTATAATTGTGTTAAAGGATAGTTTTTCTACATTACAGTGTACTCATATTAAAGATATACATACAGTAGGTAATGAAAGTTCAAGACAGCACTTGTTTTTGGCAAGTTGACAGTAATGCACTATCTCAAACGCTTCGCGCTATGAGGCGTGCAAAACCCATAAATGCCACATCGTCGACATCATGGCGGTCGAAACAACTCCACTGCTGAATATAGGCCTCCTCAGGGATTGCTAAGTAAAAATACTGGTCTTGCGCTGATCACATTCGATGGATTTCTGCGACCTTCACTAGTAGTTACTTATTAGCAAAATCATAAAGAGTTTGGCAGGTATGGCCGTTTCGTAGTTCTTGCTGAAAAGAGACTTCTAAATTTCATCCCTAAAGGTTGTATGTAATTTGAAGGGGGTGTACAATTCTAAGAAAAAAACATGCGGGGCAGTCTTTGGGGACTGCCGATAGATGTGAAAAGCAACAATGCGTAACCTCAAAGTAATTCAAACGGTAGACGGTAGATGGCGCTAAAAACATTTCTTCAAGCGTGATGGTGACGATGACTCGAGTTCCATGATTTTTGTTCACCCGAAAAGTGCTCAACGCGCCTGAAGAAGTTTTCATTTCAAAAACACGAACGGTTCCCGAATCAAAAGAAGAAGGAGGTTATAATTATAACACAAAAAATAACAACAGAGAAACGGCAAGTTATTCCAAGAATTACATAACACAGTTACATTTGTGGAGCTCCATACTTGTGATCCATCACAATTACTACAATCTCACCTGAGCTCTGTTTACTTACTGTATTACTACTAAACAAGTATGTTATTTCCCATGTTCGATGTTAATTGCTGGACAATAACATTTGGAAAGATTTTAATCATTATTATAAAGCCTGTGGTGTCCCACCACACCTCCATACTCTCTTTCCTCGTCTCTCTATTTAAAGCTGCCAAGGACCAAAGGACCAAGTCTTATTGAAAAAATCCTGCTCATTCTCAAACTATCTGGACCTGTCTCAATGTAGCTTGCCATTAAGAGAGAACAATTTTTTTTAAATAAATTACTTACGTATTCCTTAGAATTTCATTTTTATTTTTATTTTTATGTATGGCATCTCGTAGGTTTTACCACAAAGGGTACTATCTACTTAACCGGACTGTCCTGCGAAGATGCTCTAAGCTATGATACTAACTCAAAGCGCCTCCAGCCAGGGGCATTTAAAAACTAATCTAAAACTAATTATAAACTAAACGACGGCTCGCTAAGGGCACCCCCTGTGGGGTACGGACCTCGGCTTAGGGCGTCGCTGGGGAGAGGGCAGCTAGTGGGGACAGGCTGGATCGGGGAGTTTAAATTAACTATTACTACTACTGGCGGCTCAGCGTCCGCCTGTGCGGGCGCTTCACCGTCGATCAAGGGTCGGGGAGGAGTAGGATGAGTCGTCATCCTGTTAGATCGGGGTCGCGGTCGAGGAGGTCCTCGACGTCGAGGTCGGAATGAAGGACGGCGTCTGGTTTTAAGAACCGTACTGGTGGCCCTATTGCTCTCCTGGAGGAGAATTATGGGGTCGTCGGGGTCGGTGAGAGCATGCCTCGGACGGCGGGTATGACTAATGCGAGAGGGGGTATAATTGGCCGCCTCGACAACCAGTGGGTTGCGATGTTTGGCGGCGGAGTCAAAGAAACGCTTAGAGAGGCGTTTTAAGAATTGAGCTATCGTGGGGATTTTAAGGTCGAGATGGAGGATCTCGTTACGGACATAATAGGGGGAGTCAGTAGCTCTACGGAGGAATCGGTTCTGGATGGTTTGTAACCTATGAATATGGCGGGGTCTAGTGTGGGCAAAGACGGCACCGGCATATGTCATGATAATAGAATTTCAGCGTACGACGCCACTTAAATGCTGCGTTTGCGTCGCATAAACGCCGTTGTATCGAAACTATGTCTCGTTGATGCTGAACGTTAGCATAGCGTTCGCGAAGCGTTCATGCCGCGTATACGATTGACGTCTACGTCAGATTCGAGGAGACAATCGTGTCCATTTATAACGTAATTTTAAAAATCTGTCTAGCCCACCGTACACCTTTTGTGAATATTTATTTTTTGTGATTCGATGTATAATATAATACTTCACGTACTTTAGAGATCGCTTGTGGATGAATTGGTTTATTATTTTAGTTGTATCTACGAAGATTCTTACTCGTTTAGAAAATAATAATACAGTGATACAACTTTTGCATTAAATAATAATAAAATTCACGTTAAAACTTTCTTTTCATTGGCATATAGCCACAAAACTCAGTGATTGTAAAAAATGAAAATATTATTGAGTCAAATAAAAAGCCACGCGATGAAAGAGAACGATATGATAATGTGACGACAGACGACTTCCGTTGTTCCAACTATACAATAAATACAACGATGGCAGATAACTATACAAGTTCAGATGAATCATATTGAAAAATACAAAGATTTTTGTTCAGAAAGTTAGAATGTGTTGGCTTGTGTAGAAATTATTTTGTTTAAGAATTCCATTGTGCCCTAGTTACCTGGCAATCTCGTCTCAGTGGCAATCAATGTCAAAAAGTAAGTGGGAGGTAAATTAGAGGTATTTAGATTTTAACAGATTGCGACCGAAATTAATAGGCGACCTTTATTAAAAATACTTCCCGTCTGGTAAGATAACTTGCTCTAGAGGTAAAGATACACATTTATGTCGGTCACTAGGATCTTATACACACAGTAATGGCTTGGATACCACGATTAATACCCCCGTTGGGACGTTTGCTTCTAATAGTTCTAATACACCTAGTACACATTAAGGTGGATTTGGGGTCCAAAATTATGAAAATACCTATTGGGATTGTAATTTTGAGCTACATCTAAGCATAATCTCATTCAAATAATCATCGTCATCATTTCAACCAAATGACATCCTCTGCTCGATAAATGCCTCCACCAAGCATCGCTACATCGACCAGTCCCGTGCTTTTGCATCTCATTCAAATTTCAAAATGCATTTATCTATCGCCAACCCATCACATAACAAAACACTCTGTCTCCCATTGATCTATTTGCAACTAAGCCCCACAGATCCATCATCTAGCTCCCAAAATGATCTCCTAACTAAGATACAGTATGTTCATTTCAAAACTACACCATTATCTAACACCAAACAATTCCACAGTATTACAGACAAGTGCTAACACAATCCCATTTATCTCAATGTGGAATAGTTCTGAATTTAGTCTATCATTCGTTGCCAAATGTGCTGGGATACCGCGGCCGAGCGCACGCGGTGAATGTGCGAAATCGAATTGTCTCGCGTTTTATTTTACCCATTCTATGGCTTTATGAAGTCGGTATGCATTTGATCAGTTTTGTTTGACGCATGGGTGTTGGAATTTTAGGATAACATACGAAAGCTATTGTTTTAAAGACGAAACTCATAATACAAAGATCAATTGGTTTGTAAACGTTCTAAAAAAGAATAACGTGAACGGCTGTTCTATGTTTTTTATTGCAAAAATTTGTCCTTGCCCCTCGCAGACAAAAATCTCGCTCATTTTAATCGCTTATTATCTATTTGCAGTTACGGAATTGTATTTTAAAGATGGTCTACTACATCATTTATGCACCAATTATCTACCTAGCAACAATTTTACGCAGCCTTTCGTCTGGCTAGTGTTATCTAAGACCATTAGATAACTTCCGATCTGAATCCAGCAAGATCTTTTGCTGAACAATCATCTCTTGCTAATTTTTGAGGAATAAATAGAGTGGATCAATCCACTGTTAATTACTACCCTGTCCAGAGTTTAAAATAATTATGTTTCCGAGTGCCAAATCGTTCCAGAGTCAAAATTGTCGTTTAAAAAATGTTTCATCTGGGGGCCTAAAACGGTCGCATCAGCAATTCCTCTAAAAGCAATTCATTTCCTGAATTCCCAGCTGTCATTAGCAATTCCTCTAATTTGACACAAAAGCAAGTCATAATTTGTGGACCATTTTACGAATCTCCTTATAAAACTGTCAAACAGATGAATTATTTCGTAATATGAATCAGCACGCAGATCATACGAGTATTATGAATTGTCAGTTTATGACATTTTACGATGATTCATAATATTTTCCTATTATGATTCTGCCAATGAGGCCAGTTTAGACTCGCTGAAAAAAGAAAACTATGTTGAGAAACATTTTTGCCCTAGCAATGTTTGTCCCAACATTTTATAATCCTGTGCATCATTTGCCACCGCACATCCTTCCTGAAAATATTCTGCTCTGATCCTACAACATCTAAACTTATTTATGTCAGCAATCTTCTAATGGAAAATCCCCATGTTCTATCCAAAGGTATTTAAACTGTCCATTCTACAAATACGTTCCGCCACAAGTCAGGGGTGTTAAACCACAGTTGTTCGGGTCGACATGATTCGGCACAGCCGGGCGGCAAAATCGAATATAATTATGTAGATTACGTCAGACGTCATTACGTCATTCCATAGGTAATTGCTGTAAACCAGCGCTGTTGATGATAGGTTTGTACGAAATCACAGCATTTTGCTGAGCAATGACCTGTTCTGACACAGATGCAAGGCACAGCTTCATTTTTCTTGCTATTTGTTACAAAAAGTAGTTAACCACCTGACCTATAAAACGTATATTTGGTTACGCTTAGCTCGATTTGTGCCCAGCCGACCCGAACGTGGTTCAGCGAGGGTAGGTGCCGAGGTGAGCTTACTGATCCGATAATGAAAGCCGAATATGACATGTGTAGTAATTGCTTGGGGTCGCCTTTGTTGATCAACAAATACGGCTGACTCGAATATGCTGAGCCGAAAAAGTATGTAGCACCCCTGAGTGTATGCCTAACGGTCTTGTCTTGTCACGGCGGCCCCATTACGATAGTTGACGTGCGCACACGCAAACGGGCGCGCAAGATTTATTGCGAACCTGTGAAATTGGGTATTTGTTTGAACTGTACCGGTTGGTTTTGTTTGGTTACGTGTTCAAGAGTCGGGAGATTAATGTCAATAAATATTGATATGTAGTTTTGCTAATTTTAAAGCCGAAAGAAATTTTTGTCATTGAAGTACGACCTTGAAGACTTGATTTTTTTATGCAAAATGGAGGGAGGAATTATTATCTGAAACAGTTTTTGATTTTAGTCCACAGTATCAAAGGCACCGCAATTATTTCATTGTTTCACACAACCTCATACAATTTTGACTCCATAAATTCAGAAAAAAACCTAAAACCCGATTTTCTTTAAAAACAAAACAGGGTGTGTGCTAGTTAATGACGACACGATAGAAGTGAAAACTTACGAATGGAGCCGAGTATACGCTATTCAGCGTTACCGACCGACTGGAGCCGAGTATACCCGATTCAGCGTCGCCGTTCCGAGCGTGACGGTTCCGTTTCGTTCACAGTTCAGAAAGAGCGTAAAGTGCTCCTAAAGAAGATGTCACTTCAAAAGTCTTACTAACGAAGCTTCATAGTCGTCTACCCTAACACAAGTCACGTCTGAATTATCGAAAATACCTCCCCCAATATTTTGGTATGTATTAGCATTCCTAATCAGACGAGCCTTTATTTCACTTCATCTCACATTAGGCACGTAATTAGACCAACAGACTCACGTCTACACGTTGAAACAAGAAATTGAATGCGTGAAGGAATGTGCGATATATATTTTCCCATTTTTCAGACATATTTGGTCCTTTGACGGTGAGAAATTACTCAGCATGTGCGTTTTGTTTTTGATTAGAAGGAATTGAAGGTTGAGTGAGTAATGAAGTAGGTATAATTTTATTGAGCTTGTAACGTACGAGTAATAAAGGAGTCAATATTAGAAAAATTATTCAATTAAATTAACACAGCATCATCATGTGCCTAGCCTTTTCCCAACTATGTTGGGGTCGGCTTCCAGTCTAACAGGATGCAGCTGAATACCAGTATTTTACATGGAGCGACTGCCTATCTGACCTCCACAACCAATTACCTTGGTAATACGATACCCCTTGGCAAGACTTGTTGTCAGACTTTCGGGCTTCTGACGACCCGTAACGACTATCAAGGATCCACAAATGAAAGCCGGGACCAACGGCTTAACGTGCTTTCCGAGGCACTAATTAAATTTACACGTAATCCTCCAGAATCAATCAGGTAACGTTCCGAGAAACAAAAAAGTTTAAGTAAATATTTCTTGAAGACCCAAGAAAAATGTGGGAAAAGAAAAACATTTGTACTAAAATATTTGAAAGAGAATTCTTTTTATTCTGTAATTGAAGACTTGAAATCAAGTTTGCAAAGAGCCAGACTTTCCAACCAAATATTGACCCCAAATCCGTTCTGGGATCGAACAAATAACAGGTATCAAAAGAAAAACATCTCACGTTGAATCGTACCCTGTTGACACTCCAAACGGGATGGCGCAATGATATCCGACGTGGAGCGTATCTCATTAACTCGATTATATTATTTTCTACTTCTCCAAATCCTTCTGAAACACACACTGCATCGTCACACAATTTCAACCCTTACAACTACCGGTATAAAGGTGTGAATGTCTTGGAATTTTTCAGAATAATTTCCGTACTCCCGTAGGCCCAGTTATGAGGGAAAAATTGGAGAGGTCGTCCAATGATTGTGTGGGCTTGTTTCAATAGCGGTGGTTACATTGTGATTCCTTTATAGCTGCCAGTGCGAAGACGTGAATTAGTTAAGCGGGTTGTCGCAGAGCAGCTGCAGAATTTGGGCATTTGGAAATGGTAGATAAAACTGTTAAGAGGATATAGGGTCGGTCTTTTTCTCCATACAAAAAGTCATACTTCGAGGTTCGGCTCTCGTCTATTTCCTCCTCCAATATTGAACTTGAATGTGAAGGATATTTACTGTACCTCTATATTTATTTTTTTCATTTATCGTTTTCAAATTTGTACAATAGGCCTCTGATGACAGCGGTCTAAACAGGCAATTTTGAACATTTTCTGAGGGTTCTAGTGCAGGTAATGTATTATCAAAACGATAAACATAGGGGCACAGTAAATATCCTTCTCATTCAATTTATAAAATATCTTTCAAATTGGTCCAATATTGGAGGAGGAAATACACGAGAGCCGAACCTCGAAATATGACTTTTTGTATGGAGAAAAAGATTGACCCTATTTCCTCTTAAGGGTTAAGTTCACCAGCATCTTCACATCCTATAATTATAGAGACCGCCATGTCTTGAGGTTTTCAGTTGGAAGACGTCAAATAGTGGACTAAGGCCTTCTCCAAGTAACGACAAAACGGCAGGTCCTGCGCTGCCCGCCGTTAATAATTCTTAATAAAAGTAATTTTTTTTTTTTTTTTAATAGGGTAGACGGGTAGGTTTGGTAATGGGTCGAAAAATGCTCAATCCTGGGTAGGTCCCTATATAGTCGCCATTTGTATCAGGTAAAGCTAGAATAACTGAGACTGGTGATGGCAATTCTATAAATTCATACAACAAACAATGCACAAATCTAAAAACCATAATTCGGAAGTAAGACAGACTGGCTTCAGTTTTGAAGTTACCCATGAAATGTTTCAAATATGAGCTTACTCATTCGCACAAAGTGCCTAATGTACGGAGATGAGATACCGCAATGAGTTATGGGATCCTTGTCGAAATAATTTAAATTGTGCTTTGTTGCGTATATGATATTTTGTTGTATTTGTTATGGGGGTCTTTTGTGTAGTATAATACTTACAATGTATGATGGGTTTATTTGAGTAATGGTGTAAATGGACATAGAAGTTCAACTGTTGGAAGGTCTACCTACAATTAGTACGAGTCGGATTTGTTTACTGTTTCTATTCCCCAAATAAAATATTTTTCATTCTTTCTCTTTTATTGTAGAAAATCATAGAGATATTATATTACATAGGGTGCGCGTATTGCACAAATCACTAAGTGCGCATCGTAGACAAGAGGCACTTCAAATGTCCCATGCAAAATGATTGAATGTCCCAACACCTCAAAATAACATTTTGTACCGCTTCTCTGTGACATACAAATGAATGAATCTCGAACTGACAAGTGAGTGAGTGAGTGTGGTGAGGAACGTCGTGTTGTTCAAACCCGTGTCTACTGTTCATAGTTTGTTGCGCGCACTCTATACTATAATTACATCTCTATGTAGAAAACCCTTTTACACTCTTTGGAAAAAAAAAAAACGGGCACCTTACAGTCATTGGCTTTTCTATGGATAATATTAATATTTTTACTATGTCATTAGCATAAATGACTAGTAATTTCTTATTATCAATAAGAATATTGTTTTTTGGCTACACCCCTTTTCCAGCAACGCTACAATTTTACTAGCTCTTGTTGCTTTTTCTGCCATTACAATCGACACAAAGATATCTGTTTTATGTCACAATAAGGCTGAATTATGCGACAAACATAAATGATTCTACTAAAAATAACGAGAAGTCAGTTTTAGTTGCCTGATAACCTGTTAACCGCAAACCCGCGAAAAGTAAGTAAAAGTCACAAACTGGAAAAAGGATTATTAATGTTTTAAACAAAAGCTTCGAATTTGGAATTAACTTTTTTTTCTTACCCAGACTCTTTATTATGCGCCAGTAACATAGTTTGGCTATTAAAACCTCTTTACAACTGAACGATTATCAATAATGTGGAAAAATCAAAACCGCCCGTTTTTTTGCAAAGGAGTGTGATAATCACAAATACCCAGATAAACACTGACTATTTGATATTGATTTGACACTGACTATTTCTTATTTCTCATTTATATAAATGACTTGCCTTACCACATAAGGGATAATCACAAGATCGTATTATTCGAGGATGACACTTCCCTCATTTTTAAAATCAAACGTCAGTTAGTCAACTTTGAACAAGTTAACGAGGCACTCTTTAAAGTTGTGCATTGGTTTAATGTTAATAAGTAAACTTCTCCTGAACAAAAAAAAAAACTTTTTACAAGAAAGAAAAAAACAATCGACTTCCAAAAAAAACAAAAAAAGTGAAAAATAACTTTAATTTCGGAAGTCGGTGTCTTTGCTTTTCAATTTTCGTTTTTTGGCACCGACTTCCGAAATTAAAGTTATTTTTCACTATTTTGTGTTTTTTTTGGAAGTCGGAAGTTTTTATTTTTTGTAAAAAGTTTTTATTTTTCACCTTTTAGCTGTGGTACTTACCCCACTCAAATTCGAATACCACTACCTGCTATGTAAATAACAGTGACGGAGTCAAATAAGATATCATCTACATAAAATAAATTGAAAAAATACGTAATTATTGAAGCTAACTCAAAAACTACGCAAGCAAAGCTACTAAAATTTATATGGGATCACACGGGAAGCACCAGTTTTCAAATAAATAAAGAATCATCAAAATCGGTTCACCCAGTCGAAAGTTCTGAGGTAACAAACATAAAAAAGTTTAAAAAAATACAGACGAATTGATAACCTCCTCTTTTTTTTTGAAGTTGGTTAGAAAGACTAAACTCATTAATTTTCAACGCCAAATGTCAGGCAGCTATCTACCAATGTTAAAGTTAATGGAATAGAGTTGGACCCCGTTGAGTCGACAGTTTTTCTTGGAATAACTATTGACGGTAAATTACAATGGGGCCCACACATAGATCTGGGGGCCTACCACCACATGTATATTTACTTTGTAAAGTATTATATTATTTTAATTATTGTGAATGTGAAGACTATGTGGATCTTTCTTTCTTTTCTTTTTTAGTATTAAATTTTCCTTAGTTTTAATTAATCATGGTCTGGCAGTTTGAGTAATTTATGCGGCCTAACCAAATGTCCTTTCTTTGGTACAGTTCGTCAAATCGTTGAGCTCCTTAAAATTGGAGTTGAGTTGCACGATTATTGACAAATGCTTGCACTGATTGGACAGGTCCACTCAATCTGTGTGGTTCTTTCCTCAAATGTCCATTTCAGACACCAATTTACATGATCTTCACATGATCTGACCAAGATTATGTCTGGACTTTAAAAGAGACTTTGTTTGACCTCTGAGTTTGTTTCGGCCTTTCTTCTCAGAGTAGTCAGATAGGAAACGCCGACCTCATCTAGTTTTAAAAATATGATTGACGTGTAAAAGTGTTTGTACAAACCTACTTACAGAAATAAAAATCATTTATCATCATTTATCATTTAGCGCTTACAGCAGTATTATTTTAATCTTACTTCGTGGGGGAAAGAGATAGAGCTATACGTCCTATAGAGCATTATCTCTTTCCTATACCGAAGTAATATTAAAATAATACTGCTGTAAACGGTGGTTGTAGACCCCCAGATGTTGATAAGACCGCCCATTGTGTCACCCTATGTTAAATTTTCTACATTTGTATCTGTATTTTTATGGTGTACATAATAAAGAGTATTCTATTCTATTCTATTCTATTCTATTCTATTCTATAAGCAAACCTAACTAGAAATTGTTACCTGTCTATTTACTAAGTCACTCTTCAGCGGGGTATTTGCGTAACACACTTACAATGGCAATGTCTTTCATTTTGACAGTTCAACACCATTAAATGCGTTATTTACGTAGTCGAGCAGACGGATTTTTGCGAACCTAGGAAGCAGTGAAATAGCAATTTCCTTCAAAATATTTGAGAGTGTCATTAAAAGTGTGTTTACGCAATTAGGGTGCTGTTCAGATTGCCAGAAGCAATTATAACAAAGAAGTCGTTAACCGTCTCTATACAAGAGTGTAGAAAGAAGACTTATGAAGCTACGAGCTACGCGAAGCCTACGCGATCGACATGATCGGCCATTCACCTCGACCTACGCCACGCGGCTACGCGCCTACGCAAAGTTTTTCACCAAAGTAAAACAAGACGCCTACGCAGTAAAGAATATGATATCTTGTTATTTTCTTCTTGGAAAATTGTATAATCATTATCCTACTAATATTATAAATGTGAAAGTTTGTGTGTTTGGATGTTTGTTACTCAATCACGCAAAAACGGCTGAATGGAATTGGATGAAATTTGGCAAACAGATAGTTTATAACCTGGATTAACACATAGAATACTTTTTATCCCGATATTCCCACGGGATCGCGGCTTACGCGGGTGAAACCGCGGGGCGCAGCTAGTATAATATAAAACAAAGTCCTCCGCCGCGTCTGTCTGTCGTCCTGTTCGCGATAAACTCAAAAACTATTGCACCGATTTTCATGCGTTTTCACCAATGGATAGAGTGGTTCTCAAGTAAGGTTTTAGTATATAATAACCGACATCCACGCGGGCGAAGTCGCGGGCATCAGCTAGTTTTGTAAATAAAACAATATTAAATTTTGATGTAGGGGTCGCTCATCAAAGTGCAAAGTGGCACAGATTATGTCTGTTTATGTAAAGTCAATCAACTAAAAAGGTATAAACAAGACATCACAGACAGACAAATAAAGCATCCGGATTTACACGCAATCTGTACGATTTATGCTAACACGTGTGACTCCGGATTTTTAATTTGTCTGTCTGTGATGTCTTGTTTATATCTTTTTAGTTGATTGACTTTTTTGTCGTAGTTGGGTTTTAGTTATATAACTTTTTTTTTATTCGATAAAGGTGTCTCGTTTCTGCGTCTCAAGACTGCTTATAACTGTAAGCGTACAGCTAATACCGCCATGACACTCTTAGCCTAAAGATACCCACATCCCCTTTCCCACGCTCGCAACCGCATCGCACTTCCGATATATTTACAGGCGAAGCCTTCAGAGGCTCATCCGGGGATCATTTAGAGTTTTAGAGGATCTTTCCTCCTATTCTCAAGAAAACTCACGAAACCTTCTGCTTTCGTGTAGTAAGACGGCTTTTGTGTTGCTATGGAGTTTAGGTGTTGTAGGCGAAAGTGAAAATGTTGTGATTTGTTGAAGAAATAATTTGCGATTTTTTTGTGAGTTTCTTGCCCATTCTTCTCCAAACGAAAGCTACTTTTTGGAATGGGCAACTAGAATCAATTCTATTTCTTTGTTTTTCATTGACGTTCAAAAGTGCCTTTTATGTGCCTATTTGAAATAAATTATTTGACTTTGAGTTTGACTTTTTAAAACTTTTTATTAAATTTTCTATTTGTGGAAAGAAAAGAAAGAAAGAAAATACGTTTATTTGCGGCAAACATGACGCTAAGAAAGGACAGATATACGAAAATAACTGACCCTAGTTAACAGTGACTGTGTGTAGTGTGCGTGTTCGTTGACAGTGACTCAAGTTGTATTTTTTTTATAAAGAAACTAGCTGATGCCCGCGTGGATGTCGGATATTATATACAAAAACCTTACTCAAGAACCACTCTATCCATTGGTGAAAACAGCATAAAAATCGGTGCAGTAGTTTTTGAGTTTATCGCGTACAGGAGAACAGACAAAGGCGGCGGAGGACTTTGTTTTATAATATGTAAGGATAGTGAGTACACGAGTTTCTGTTGGAGTTTAAACACAGGAAATAACATCTGCAGAATGCAGTGCAGTTATCTCTTATCTGATTATACTTGACGTTGATACTATAATATCAATTGGGGTTAACATTTAAAATATCAACAGGATTATCGCGGCCGGGTGAACATTGCCTCCTTACCTGTTAAATTATACTTTTAAGAGCAGTGGTGGCACAATAGAGCAGTCATGGCCCAATAGAGCAGTAGTGGCCCAATAGAGCAGTAGTGGCCCAATAGTGCAGTGGTGGCCCAATAGCGCAGTGGTGGCCCAATAGTGCAGTGGTGGCCCAATAGAGCAGTGGTGGCCCAATAGAGCAGTGGTGGCCCAATAGAGCAGTGGTGGCCCAATAGTGCAGTGGTGGCCCTATAGAGCAGTGGCGGCCCAATAGAGCAGTGGTGGCCCAATAGTGCAATGGTGGCCCAATAGAGCAGTGGTGGCCCGATAGTGCAATGGTGGCCCAATAGAGCAGTGGTGGCCCAATAGAGCAGTGGTGGCCTAATAGTGCAGTGGTGGCCCAATAGTGCAGTGGTGGCTCAATAGAAACGGCCGCGACTTACGAGTTGTAGGTCGTTCCCAGCAGTGCAGCGGGAACATTATAGGCTGTTTATGTTTTAGTGACCGTGCATGCGTTGTCTATTCACGATTTAAAGATATTATAATCTCTTAATCCATGGTACTCGGTCTTCTTTACCGGATGTATTTATGGGCCAATTTTCCAACTTGTCACCGATTAGTCTCGGTCAATAGACGACGGTTAAAACACAATAGTTGGCACTGTCTATAAAGATAGGCGTGTCCTGAGCAAGAGGGCAAATCTATCACTGTTGTATCGGGCAGGGGTCCAACCTATCGTCTAATTTAAGTTGAACAGGAATAGAGTTCTTTTTTATTCATTCCCCGCATAACACCATAAATATTTATTCCTTAACCGCATTACGGGAATACGAATTTCCAACAGCTCTCCAGGCATTTCCTCAGTCCAACATTTATACAATACCTAACTTCCTTACTTACACAACAATATCCCAGTGGAGAATTGAATATCTAAAGCAGACAAAAGGTTTTGAACTCCAGTGGGATATATGTTCTTCCGCGGGATCCGCTTGGAGTCTGAATTATAGAAATTGAAAGGACGGGTCTGTGCTGGCGAGATTTAAGCGTATAGATTGTTATACTGAGGTCAGGTGTCTGTATAGTTATGTTTGATTAGTAGTACTAATGTTTTCATTTTTGGCTACGTTTTTGAGAATCAAGTTTAATTGTTTTGGCTAGTTCAATGATAATAAATATAAATATTAAACTCACTTTTAATAAACAAATTTCGATGTTTTTTCGAGTCGTAAAAAGCGTGCAAAGCAGGGGCAAGTCGTTGGACACTAGTTAAATAAAGAAATACGTCGTTGGTTGACTTCGTCGTTGGTTTTTCTCGGTAGCACCCCGGTGTCTGGATTTGTGCCGGGTTGATGGCAATAGGCTCGCCCCCCATTACATGGGACTTAAACATAACTGGCGAAATGTGGGTGTAATATAGGTACACCTCTGCCTAACCCTTCGGGGAAACAAGGCGTGATGTTATTCAGTCTGACCTTTAGTTTATCCAGTGGTTATCTGTTGAATCGCAATCGATGTTACTGCTTTCTGACACAACCGCTTAGTTGACTGCATTTGCATCCACAAACTGTTTCCGTGAGCGTTCTATTTGTATTCTTAGCAACCAGAATTCAGTGTAACTATTTTCTTAATGTCCCTCGGGAATTATCGCATTTCCGAATATAAACGAATGCTAATTTCCATATCCATCAATTATTAGATTTATGTGCATAATAATTTGAATTCAGAACTGAGTACTTTATTGTTGTTTTGTTTTGATTCCCGTGTGAACTATGTAGAGCTGTAAAATTATTTTCACCTCACAAGCTCGGAAAGAGTCTGTTTATCATTCGAAATCTGAGTGCAAAAGTGCATTTTATCCGCTAGCGTGGAAAGAGTTTTTGAAATTCGAACCTTTCTATTCAGTAATTTTCTATACCGCCGGGTCCACTGATAATGTATGAATACTTATTTCATGTCAATGCGCCAACCTCATTTTTAGAATAATCGCACTGGCCAGCACGAAAAAAATAGCTCAAAGCGCCTAAAGAAGTTTTCACTTCAAAAAACGTTATATAATTTTCTTTAGTTTATTCAATCCGCTTTCCATCATTTTGGTTTGTTTAGCATTTGCTTCGCTTGCTCAGGTTTCAATACAAGTACTCGCGCCAAAAAACAACTTTGCAGCCTTGCATAACAAATAACTATTTCCTCCCACTTTTAACATAAATTACATTAAGTTAAAATAGTATTAACAACTCTATATACTTCCTAGTCGATTGAGAGCGTCGGGTCTGCACCAAGTGCAAAGGGCCACTGATAGAAATCCGACGACTGACGTAACACGAAGATTGACGAGGGACATTAAGAAAAAAAATGTACTGTACGTATAAGTAGAATATCAGTACTGATAAAGTCATGACTAATAACAAGTGATTATCAACGTTTCCTCGGTCCTGTCGCGACAGTATCGAAAGCAACAGGTGATATTCTGGCGAAAAGCCAGCAACTGTCAACCTGTCTCGGTCAACAGATGTCAACAGACTCTCAGAAAAACACAAGCAGTTTTAAACTTTATGAGACCTTGGTAAGGTTTGAAATTGGTTGTACTGATGAAGCATCGGTCTATTATCAAAATTAAGAATTTTAAATCGTATTGAAAAGCGGTAGAATTGAAATTTGCGTGCTCCAATCTTAGATTCGTCTTTCATCACTCCGCAATTAATTGTAAATCTTAGTGAAAAGTGATAAGGTCGTGATTTGGGTGGAGTGGTTAACAATTGATAGGTTGTTGACACTTGGTTTTGAATGTTTTGCACCAAAATTTTAAGAAAGACGATTGCTATTAAGATTTCTGTCTTTTAGCTATTCAGGTCTCGATCACGGTTATTTACTTTTTCTAGTTGATCCATTTCTGTAGTTAGAAATTAATCATGCAAAAATAAATCTATTAACTTCATTACACTATATCTGCCACCCAGAAAATTTGCTGGGTTCTCGTTAGAAAGGTTTGTTTATTCGGTTGGCCCTTAGTCTGTTTGCAGAGTTTAGTACTAGCTGTTGCCCGCGATCCAGATCAATGAAAAGTAGCCTATGTCCTTTTTCAAGTCATGGTCTACCCATGTGCCAAATTTCATCCATATCCGTTCAGCCGTTTTAGCGTGAAAGCGTAACAAAAAAACTCATTTTCGCATTTATAATATTACTAGCTTCCGCCCGCGGCGTCGCTCGCGTGGTATGTCGATAAAAAGTAGCCTATGTCCTTTTCCAGTATGCCATCTATCTCCTTGCCAAATTTTTTCAAAATCCGTTCAGTGGTTTCGGCGTGAAAAGGTAACATACAGACAGACAGACAGAGTTACTTTCGAATTTATAATATTAGTACGGATAGTTAGGATGCGAAAGTGAGTTTGTTTGTTTGTTACGCTGTCACGCTAAAACGGCTGAACGGATTTAGATGAAATTTGGCAAGGAGCTAGATGGCATATTGGAGAAGGAAATAGGCTACTTTTCATTGATCTGGATCGCAGACGATGTCGCCGGCAGCAGCCAGTACCAAATCATCCTCAGTAACGATGGATCTAATAAAATACTGAGATTGATCTCCTGTATCCGTCTGATATTTCTCATCTAAAAGATTCATTTCTTAAAGTTATGTGGCAGTCCCAGCCACGAATTTAAACCCCACATCTCTGAAGCGCCGGCAGATCGAAGTGTTGCCAACACAATTTCGCGACAAAATCCATTATTTATCCACGTCTATTGTGTAACGTGTTCAGCCATCAACCTCAGGCGGACATGTTGGATTGAGGCCAGCGTGGCCACAGCATTGTTGCTGTGTGGGCGTGACAATACACCTTCGATGGGCGTAGCTAGAGGCCAGCCAATCAAAGTAGACTAATTAACGATTGGCATTTTTAGCATAGCTACCGTTTGAGTCACGGAGTACCTAGTGGCTCAGATTAGCGTTGGGGCCGGGGGTCATGTTGCGAAC
This sequence comes from Lithophane leautieri, assembly GCA_949152455.1. Lineage (NCBI taxonomy): Eukaryota > Metazoa > Arthropoda > Insecta > Lepidoptera > Noctuidae > Lithophane > Lithophane leautieri. The sequence goes on along the minus strand of OX424462.1, from coordinate 3,746,891 downwards.
TGCTCAAAGTAAACTGGCATTCGAAACTGTTACGACGTTTGTGGCTATGTTTGGCTTCCGGCAGATAATGAATCTTCTTCAAGATGAAAGAACCATCAACTTAACTACCCATAGTTTACAATAAACAGTGAGCAACTGTCACCGATCATTGTAGCAGTCAACATAGGATTACAAAAAACTACGAGCACTCTGATAAGATGATGAATGCCAAAGTCGTTGAATAGCTGCTTGGAAAAAAGAAGCCATTTCTATTCCAATTCTGGATCAGGATCTATAGATAGTCCTTGCGCGCTTATAAACGACTTTATGATCACAATTATATCGTAATTCAAACACAAGCTCAATCACAAAAACTGTTTTTTTTTTGTTCTTTATTTACTACAGTCTGTCTCCTTCGTGGGACATTCAGAAGTGTGTTGGTTGGTGCTATCGCTGGCTCGCTCAGTATGTGACCTGTGTCACATCGTCATTGTTTCAACATTTATTCCAACTAAACCATTTACAGGCACTTTTGAATTGTCAAGAAGTCGGTCAGGTAGAAAGATGAAGCTAGTTGCCCATTCCAAAGCGTAGTAGGTACCTATGGAGAAGAAGGGGAAAGAAACTCAATGAACACTGCACATAGTGATGAGCAGTGGTGGCCCAGTGGTAACGGCCGCGGCTTACGAGTTGTAGGCCGTAGGTTCGAACCCAAACAGGCGCTTTATTTTTTGTAAATTATTTCATCACCACTGCTCTCAAAACGGTGAAGGAAAACATAGTGAGGTAAACGGCATATCCTGAAATAAAAAATTGAAGACATGTGACATCTACCACCACACACAGGGCCCGCGTGTGGATAACGGCCCACTCTCTCTCACCGAGACGAGGCCTGTGTCCAAGCAGTGGGAAAATTATAGGCTGATTATTTTATAGTGATGAGACCGTGCATACGTTCTCGAAGTAAAGATAATCTCTCAACTCATGGTACTCGGTCTTCTTTACCAATTTCCCAACGTGTCACCGATTAGTCTCGATCAATAGACGACGGTTAAACACAATTGTTGGCACTCGCTAACAAGATAGGCGTGCCTTGAGGAAGAGGGCAAGTCCATCACTGTTGTATCGGGCAGGGGTCCAAATTATCGGCTAATTTAAGTTGAACAGGAATAGAGTTCTTCGTGACTAAGCTCGTTCGGAGACGAATTATCACTACCCGATTCTGCCGACAAGCAGAGACGTTGTGTTCCGATTTGAGGGGTATGCGAGTCGGTGTAATTACAGGGACATGAGACATTTCTGCTTTGCTTCTCCTTCTGAACCTACGATTAGTACCGGATTCAAACATAGTGACCTCGGGCATTGTAAAAAAATGCCGCCCCGTTATCGAAATAAAATCTGATTATAATAACTTTGTACAAAAACAAAAAAAAATATATATACAAATGTTTTAAAAAAATTCGAAAAGTACACATTTTTTTAAAATTATTATTAATATTTTGGAAGATAAAAAAGGATTTTCAAGAACGCGACGAATTTTTTTATTTCACCCTCCCAATTTGCATTTCCAAAGGCGACACTAGGCAATCCAGCGCTGCCTACGACACCTTTTTGTTTTTTAGAGTGGGACATCATCAAATGACTTCTCCCGCACTGGGCGAAGGACGTGTCAGACTTTTACGGACTAAAACCCACCCGTGTTCCTTCAGTTGCCTGTTGCCAAGGGACCCGGTATCCCTTTCGGACTTTCCCGCATGCCTACGATACCTGTGACTGTGATCTTGTTTATGGCGGTGACCATTTTACCATCAGGTCAATGCCATGGACGCTTGTTGGTTGTCTAAGAAAATATATTATTAGTGTAGATTATTGTTTTACTGCTGTGAATTGGATCACTCACCAGTCTGACGTTTTAACGTTTTTTTCCGTTTCACGTAAATTTTAAACTTTCCTTCATTAATTTTCTTCTTTTACTTTTTTCAGGTAAGCTTCAGTTTTACAAAAGTCTAGTTTGGATGGCTGAAATCAGTGAGTACCTACTAACTGAAAAATAATTAAGAACGGTTTTAATGGAAAACGATTAGCGTCATAAAATGGCTTTCCAAGTGATGTAGTCATTATAAACAGCTTTGGATTAAGGTTTAGGTTTTACACATATCGTGGATTTTTAAACTAGAAAAATTAAAATCTAAATTATCTTCCAATAGCGTCCGCCAGCGGCTTCGCCCGCGTTATCCTTACATATTATAAAACAAAGTCCTCCGCCGCGTCTGTCTGTCGTCCTGTTTGCGATATCCTTACTTACATATATTATAAATCAAAGTCCTCCGGCGCGTCTGTCTGTCGTCCTGTTCGCAATAAACTCAAAAACTACTGCACCGATTTTCATGCTGTTTTCACCAATGGGTAGAGTGGTTCTCGAGGAAGGTTTTAGTAAAGCGGCAAAGCCGCGGGCTTCAGCTAATATCTTTATAAATTATACCCTATGTTACTAAGTGGTATTACAGCATTCTACTGGTGAAGGTTTCAAATCGGTCCAGTAGTTATTGAGTTTATTCATCACAAATAAAATACAAATCTTTTCTCTTTATAATATTCTTGTAGATTAGAATCATCCATCGCTACTACATAAATACATACATAAACTCAAGCCTTCGTCCCATGGGGGTAGGCAGAAACTACAGTAGGTACGCCACCTTGTCATATTGTTCTAAAATAGATCGACAACAAGTAGCGAAATACGTTAACAACAGGTTAAAAATATGGGTTTAAAATATTTTTAACCAACTTCTTCAAAACGGAGGAGGTTCTCAATTCGTCTGTACGTTTTTTTTTTTGCCGATCTTGGGATTCCACCATAATGGTGGAATCCCACGATCGGCAATATTGCAGACGGACGACGGACACGCACGGCAGATGACCACAGACCGCCACGCACCGCGCACCGAGGCGCTCCCAATGTTTGCGATACCCCTCACGTACCTGCTGACGGTCCGTCGTCCGGGCTCGTCGGTGACCGTCCGCAAAATCGCGGATCGTGGGATTTCGGTATAAACGCGATTACTCCGCCAAATATGAATCGATTTTGATGATTATTCTTTTTTTTCGTTCCATTGCTTCTATCGATAACCCAAGAAAAAGCCTTATCAAACATTTTATTATGGCATAATCAGCAATCTTTGTAAAATAATGATAACTTCGAACGAGACTATTAATTATTATTTTAACAAGAAAAAAGAAGGTGGCGTCTCATTTAATTAACTTCAAAATTCGCTCCAGTTAGTCTAAAATACTTAATAAGCGAATATTTCCCGATGTTAAAAAAAAAACTTTTTCCCTAGCTAATTAGAAAACTCTGCGGTAATAAGCTTTTAATAGCTAACTTTTTCATGTTTTCTTTGGGGGTATTTATAGGGGTTATCGATGGGTTCCGTTATGAACGCACAGCGGGAAGACAACAAAAAGTATTTCGTATAAAATGTCCGTAAAACGTAAAAGTAAATAAAAAAACGTTTTTACAAACAACAACCGACTTCCAAAAAACAAAAACTATAAAGTGAAAAATAACTTTATTTCTAAAGTCGGTAGCAAAAAACAAAAATAAAAACCAAAGACACCGACTAACGAAATAAAGTTATTTTTCACTTTGTAGTTTTTTTCGGTCAGTTGTTTTTTGTAAAAAAGTTTTTTTTTCACTTCTTAGTTTTGGTCCCTACCTACCCCACACAAATTTGAATACCACCTGCAATGTAAATAACAGTGACAGGAAATTATAACATAATCCATATTAAAGACTAAGTGCGAAAAATACGTATTAGTGAAGCTTACTCAAAAATTACCCTGTAAAGTACGTTAAAACACCTGGAGGGCCCTTTCAAACAATAAAAAGGAATTTTCCAAATCAGTTTAGCCGTCTTCGAGTAATCGAGGAATTTCCTTCAAAATCCTTCGGATTGTGAAGGAAATTCACAATCCATTGCTTAATACTTATCATTACCTTTAAAAAATTCGTCTGCTCCAACGCAAAGGCATTGCCACTGTAAGCGTATTACGTAATATTAGGCTACAAATTAAACAAACAAGGAAATTAATTTAGACATTTAAAAAAGATGTCTGTAACTATTTAAAAAAAATCCTTAAAAAGTGCACTATCAGTAAATTAACACATGACATTTAATTTCCCGCTTTAGCGTCTTCCTTACACCAGAATAAAATCATTTAATTTTTGAAGGCGTTTTAATCCCTCCCCCCCCCCTTTTGACGAAAAACCCAGTCCCAGCACAGAATAAAAATAGATAAGTCGTCAATTAGTTCCCAGACATTCATGGAACATTGTCTCCTCAAAATTTATTGCGTTCAGCTGCTCATTACTTCATCAAAGTATATTTCTATGTTTTAATGATCGGTCTGAATCTGATATCATGTCATTGTAATATTTCTGTTCATTTTTTTTTAGTACGGAAACTCGTAAAGACACCATTTTGATTTTGATTGACGGAATAATAGTGTTGGACTGTGGTGTTTTATTGCAATTTTATTAACCTAAAAATACTGACAACTTTAGAAATTTTTGATGTGTCGGTTATAATTCTTTAATTTGTGACGTCATTTCCGCTTGGCGATGGCTTCCTAACCGGAGACGATGCTAGTAATTTCAAGCAGACCACGGAAAATGTTCGTTTGGCATATAACATATCTATCTAGTGTTGACATTTTAGTTTTTATGTCACATGTACGAGTTCTTGGCACTCACATCGAAAAATAAAATAAATAAATATGACATCGTCATTATATCCGTCATAAATTATAGTTACACTTAGATAATTGGTTACCAGCATGTATGAAACAAATAAAACTGGTGCATTCTCATATAAAACATTGACAACTTTATCGTGAAACATTCAGAATTGATAGCCTGCACTTCGTAATGGGTAATAAAACATATAAATTTATCTATGCTCTGCATAGACTGCTTGTAGACATGAAATATTGGACTCAATCTGCGAAAGACGGTTATAAAATGTTCTGTATTCAGTTTATTAGATGCTATCTTCGCCCCGCGGTTTCACCCGTATAAGTCTTGATCCTGTGGGAATATCGGACTAACCTAGATCATGGTCTACCCATGTGCCAAATTTCATCCACAGCCGGTTTAGCGTGAAAGCGTAACCAACAACCAAACTCACTTTCGCATTTATAATATTAGTCAGGTTTTTGAAATGCATATCTAAGACTGCATTCGGAAGTGTTAATATAACTACAGTCATTTTCCTCCACGTATGACCTCCAATCAATCCTGTTTATTTTGAATCTACTGCTAAACATAGACCTCTCCAAATTTAAGATACCTACGATTACACCAACTTGATTTTAATCAGATAAATACTCTTAAAATAAATTATTATAACCTAAATAATTTTTAAAATTAGTTACACTCGCGACAATCTAAGAAGTCCGATTTGACGTTTCGTTCTCGTACATGTTATCAAACGTTATGCTTTGAGAATCAGTTTTAAGCAATGTAGATAAGTCATCGATTACAAACTCTCTAAGTATGATCAATCGATATGTCTCGAGAATCAGTTTATAAGAAACCATTTTTTTTTCCATCGCTACACGAAGTATTTTTATAGCTGTCAAATCGGACTACTTAGATTGTCGCGAGTTTAATCTTAAATACTATAAACGACCTACTATGTCACTTTTAGGCAACCGTCCTAATAACAGGAAGAAAATTATAATCATTATGAAATTATTAGCCTTACACAATCTGGATCATCAATGCCATAATAATATATTTACAAATAGTTAACTGGTTCATTTTTAGAACTACCTCTTAAGGGGACTACAGGTGCTAAACGCACGTTTTATAATACCTAAAAGTATATTATGATCCAATGTAGTAAACAAAATCAGAAAATATAGTAACATTAGTGTGTTTAAAACATAATACCTACAACTAATTAGCTACGATAGAAAAAATCACGAAGATACCTCTAAAACCATTTATTAATTAACATCCATGCAAGCAGTCTGATTTTTTGTCACATTATTCTACAAGTAACATAATTAACGTAATAATAGTGTTTTAATTTTTTATTACAAGATTTTTTTGTAATTAGATAAGTGCTTCATATTTTGCATTAAATTACCAGGGTTGTGTCATTACCAGTGATCGGAGTAGGTAGATTGATTTTTGGTACTTGTATCATAAATGCACACAGAAAGAATAACATGGATAAGCCATTTTTCCGGAAAGTAATTCCGGTATTTCCGGATTCAATTAAATATTGTTAATGTTGGTAGTGATATTATTACTACTCAATTCAAAATTTAAAGGAAGGTATCAAAACTAAATTAATTCATTATTTATCTGTTGAATAATAAAAACAATCGAATTCCGATCGAAGCTTTAATATTTATTTTTTATTTTTAGCCTTTTATGTTTAAATATTTTCATAGTGGTCATGGTAATTTACATTAAGGGTAGAATAAATGACGGGGCCCCATAGAGGGCCAATGCCTGCTGGGGTCGTGAGACTGTTCTAAGGATGCACCACGACTCTGAAACGTGAAGGGCATACGAAGGAACAGGTTGATACGAAGTAAACGAGTGAGCTACCTGGCATGTCGTTGGCGGGCGTACGCATTGTTCTGATAACCGGTTATTGTACCACCCATGATCCTTTGTTCTGATTGGTCGTTGGGTTTTGTCAAATCGTGATTGTGTGCCGTTAAAAAAAATATGAAGATATTGCTCATTTTATTACAATTCCTACCTTTTTTTTTTTGAGGATGGCAAATTATCAAATGACTCCTTCTACTCTGGCAGAATACAATTCCTACATAAGTTCCGGTTTTTTTTTAATAATCCACCAATTCCGGAGGAATGTCCATATTAATATATACGTTTCGGATCAATGGCCCCAGTTCAATCTATCTACTCCGATCACTGGTCATTACGCTTCTCTTTCTTTTGTATGTAGTCTGACAGTTACCGCGCTTTAGCTACTGTCAGCCTCTTAACCAGAGGAAACGACTGTTTTAAAAATAGGTCAAATTAATCGTTGACAAAACGCCAAATTAAATAAAAGTTAAAAGGTTTACGGATTCTTTATTGTAATAAATTGCCCGACTGCTATTAATTAAAGTGGTGTTATGTTGCTCGGTCGAGAGCAGACAATAGAAATGGCAGATAAACTTTCGGTAACAATAAAATGTTTGAATTTTTATTCGGCTGTCTGTGCTGTTGTAGCGAAGCGATGGCTATTTTAAAGCTACACATATTTTCTGTTTTTGCCATTAATATACTCGTAGATAAACTAGTTCACATATTTCCATGACCTGATTATAATGTACATTCTGACATTGGATGATTGAAAAGTGGATGACCACATAATTAACGATTGCAAAATATTTTTAGTAGTTAAATATTTATAGAATACTATTTAGTGCACATTGAAGAAATTAGGAGTTCTACAAAACTTTCTTCGTAAACGATTTTTTAACAAAAGTACAAACCTACTTAGATTAAATCTATCGCATCGCTTCCCTTTTTTTCATGTAGCAGACACACATTAGTGCCAATTCTGTTGTTCACAAACTAAACTAAATTTAAGTTCAGTGCATCTTTGTCTTTCTATTTCATTATGAAAAGGACAGAAGATAAATTTTAGTTTAGTTCTGTCAAATTAATCAGCGCCTGACACTACTCCCTATAAGTTTAGACGTGATTAAAAACTTGCCTACTAAAAGTACGTCAATTTACGTCAGGCGCTAATTAATTTGACAGAACTAAACTAAAATTTATCTTCTGTTCTTTTCTTAATGAAATAGAAAGAAAAAAATGCACTGAACTTAAATTTAGTTTAATTTGTGAACAACAGAATCGGCACTATTGTCTGTAGAATTGAGGTCGCTAACAGCTGTCCGCTACAACTCACACCTACCATTACACGAACTGTTAAAAACTAAGACTCTACCGACTAATTGCTCCTTCAACCATTCATACGTGAGAAAAACTTAGTATTAAAACCGGTTACAAAGCCGTATACCTACCTTCTTTGGTGAGATCTCTTTCAAATCTAAACTGGCTAGGTCTGTAGATCAAGGAAGATATATTTATTGAAAGCATTGAAGATACATCAATCATCATCACCATTTTCGTCATCGCTACAAATAAAATAACCACTCTACTCCTCTCTTCTGTCTCTCTCCGTCTCTCTCTCACTCTCCCCCGCTCTCTAATAACTCTTAGCGACCATTTCATAGAACTAACAATAATTTATTAATTTACACAAAAAAAATCTAATCATAAAGTCAGTGACATTTACAAGAATACTTGACACGTCAGGCAATATAATATAGTATAGAAATAGTTCAGAATTTTGTGTCCTACTTAAGACACGTGCGCACATTTTGTCAGAAGCAATGACAATAAAAAAACATCCAATACTCCGCGGACATTTATAGATGTGTTTGAGTAAATCTAGCTGGAATAGAAATAGTGTATCGAGCGATATAAAAATAATGTCCAATGGTTTCCGTCTGTGAAGATCGGGGATAGAGAAATTAGTCTTGTCGTGAATGTTCGATAGAATGTGAATGAGTGCACAAGTTTTGACATTCAATACAGAAAGAAAAGAAAAAAAAAATTACCCACCTTAAGGCACAAAAGATTCACATGAAAAAACGTGTGCTTTACGGCCACGCCTAATAGGCCCAGTTCAGCATAAGTGCCAGACAAATAATTCCTTTTTTTTTTTGAGGATGTGAATTCATATTATGACTTCTCCCGTTCTGGGCGGAGCGGGAGGGCGTGTCAGACTTTTACTGACTAAAACCCACCCGTGTTCCTTCAGTTGCCTGTTGCCAAGGTGCAACTAGTGCCTGGCGCTACTTTTCAACTGAACCTATGTTACGAGGACGTACAGATATAAATATTCCGTTTGCATATACAACCATTATACTGCATTGACAGTAGAGTCTGGACAATCGACTAGATCGTACATACTTATTCCATGATTAGATGTCTTAGGACAGTTAAGCGGAAAAAACTGGACGTGATCCGAAATGATACCTATAACCATCATCTCCGAATTTATTCAGTAATAACTTCTATCTTATAAGATATCTTTATAAATTATAGCATATGTTACTCAGTGATAATAAAGCATTCTACTCGTGAAAGATTTTTTAGAATCGTCCAGTAGTTATAGAATTTATATTCATTACAAAAAAAAAATACAAATCTTTTCTCTTTATAATATTAGTTAGATAAAAGTTTGCAAGTAATGCTATCTTCATTACACTAAAGGCTTCTGGCTTGTATTTTATTGTCATTGTCTCCCAATTAATTCATAATAGCAGATCTTTAGTCAACAAAATATCAGACGAAGAAAATGCAAACACAACCCCAGACGATTCAATCACCATTACTTTGCCATCAACGTGCCAGATTCCCATAACACGTGCTAAATTAATTCCCAGTTCCAAACACGTGCGTCTGTCCGTGTCACTCGTAATGATAGTAAAAACTATCTTTGTGTTAATAAACCGATCAGGATCGGAATAGAGATGTTTGGAATGTCCGGGAGGGCCCCGACCAAATTAGCACAGTAGTTTGGTTACCAACAGACTTTCGTATTAAAATAAAAGTCAACTGTAAAATAAGTAGTTGAAGAGAATGATTAAGTTAGTCAAACAGAAAAGGAAAGTACATTCCATCTTTATTTTAAACAAACAGTTTGATGAGGATGTATTTAAACTGGCAAGTTTTCATGCTCTCTGAATAACAACCCCACAATTCGAAAATCAGCTTATTCTAAAGGTGTGTGTGTCCAAACATTGAGCGGCAATCGTGCGCGGCCGCCGCGCGCGGCTTCCCGCCCTGTGATTGGACGACTGCCGCGCGCGAATGCTTCTGACTACCTGCCGCGCACAAACATTTTTATATAACTAGAGTGTGGAAGAAATATGTCCTGCAAACGCCACGCGTTGCTGCCGCGCTCTTGCCGTGTTCGGACAGACCTCTTTTAACAAAACTTAGAACCACTACCTACATTATAGAATACTTTTTGTGTCTTGTCTAAATCACTTTAAATACTTAATTCATAAAATTATCCTGCGTCTGTCTTCCAAACGTAATAAAAAGGATCTCGCTGAAGTCTTGTAAAAAGTCTGGCTAGACAGTATAATTTTAAATGAAGCAAATTGTCATTAACTCATTTTACTACTTACCTTTATATCATTTTCTTTGAAAGAAACTGGAAAACGTAGCGCCAATAATTTATCTTAGAGACTATATTATATCCAAAGCAGAGAGTTTTTTATGAGCTTCAAAATGTACATTTTTGGAGCCCAATATTCTACTTGATAGAGTGATAAACAGGGTAATCTCGTATTTACCCTGTTTAGTGTCTTAGGTTACGTACTGATGTTCCAATTCCATGGCTCAATTAGTATAGCATTTACTGTACCGAATTTCCCAATAGGAGATATCGTCTCGTGTTGCTTTAACCATTTCCAAGAAATTACCCGGTTTCTAAGCTCTCTCTGATTGGTTGTGAAAATTAGAAAAGCCTTTTAATACGAAAAACTTTGTTAATTAAAAAACCAGTTTAATTTTGGTGTTTCTGCACCAATGGTCTTGGACTCAATTTTCACCAAACCCAATATTCTCCAAATTTCCTGATTGAAAGTTACACCAGTCACGGTTATAAGGATTTGTTTTCATTTCTCCACTTTGACTGGCACTCTGCCAAATGATCGATACGTTTTGGCGACGTGCCAGACCATATGGCGACTGGCCGAAAAAAAGAAGAAAAAAAAAAACAACAGTTTACTTGTAGTACATAATTTAAGATTCATTGGTGGACACTGATTAAATATAGGGCTTTATTGGAGACTATATTGGCTAGGAGTTTTTTGGCAGACCGGTTAAGTTTTATGACAATACCGACGATGTAAATAGCGATATCGGTTGAGACCCCGGCCACCTTGCAAAAAATAATATAGCTGTATCAATTCTTTGAGACGGTCAACAACGAATGAAGAATGAAAAATATGTGACATCATAACAGTCTCAAGCGATGTTATTAGTCTTTTGTCTTTCAATCAAATTACATATTTCATTGCCTATCAAAACCTAACAGCAAAGATGTCGTTATCCATAGAAAATAATATACAATAAATTAATCTATAACGTAATGACGTTGGTAAAAAATATATTGTGCGAAGTCATGGGCTCAAGGCCGCTAAACGTAAGGAAATAGAATATAAAATATTTGCTTTTACCCGTGATCTTGTTCGTGTAAGATTAAACATATATTACGAACATTATCATTATGGCCGACGTCATTATAAATCGTTGCTTGAGCTTTGATGTTTGCAAAAGACGGAATTTTGTAATTGTGTCAGTAGAAAATAAAATTCTTCTGCGATATCTTTAAGATTTAAGACCAAAGAAGAAGGACCATATGACGATGGATGAATGGAGTTTGTGAAAGATGGTGTGGCTAGAAATTAGGTGAATACTGAAAACTGATAGAGATGTATGAAACAAACAAACATCTTGCGTCTACTCGAAATAAATTGTGATAAGGACAGGAGTATGATAATGTAGATCGTCATTAACATCTTCTAGGGATACCCGACAAATTTTCAATTTGTCTCTCTTATTGTTTCTTTGGCAGGACAGAAATTAACCTAAATACATTTCGTGTATGAAAATATACACCTTATTTATAGTTGTAACTAACCGCCATCGAACGTCGCTTCTTGACTGTAATTTTAGAATATTGTTTTGTAATTCCAACAAGTAATACCTCTCTTGTGTTAAACATTAATTGGTTGTCATCTAATGAGTTGTTTGGCACTGACACTTCGTCTTATTACTCCATAATGAACGAGGGAAACTCGTGTATTTATACCAGTTTTCAATGGATTATGTTCATTCAATGTATTTTATCACGCGTGTGGGTGGTTTGTACAACTAATAAGATATAGCTAATGCGGAATATTATTGTTCTTCAATCTGCCTAACTTTTTCAAAACTATTTTGGGGTCGGCTTCCAGTCTAACCGGATGCAAATAAATACCAGTATTTTACATGGAGCGACTACCTCTCTGACCTCCACAACCCAGTAAGTGGGTAATACGATACCCCATGGTAAGACTGGTTGTCAGACTTTCGGGCTTCTGGCGACCCGTAACGACTGTCAAAGATCCACGAATGACAGCCGGGACCAAACGGCTTAACGTGCTTTTCGGGGCACGGAGAAGTCTCGGTGTGTAAAGAGGTTCACCTATCCACGGACCAACCCCGGCAGGTGTAGCTTAACCTGATGGATCGACCCGTGCGGCTGTTATTACTTAGTCACGAGCTTCTCGGAATATTATGGTTCTTGCTTGATTGATATTATGGTCTCTAGTTCATTTTCGGCGGGTTCAGAATTTAACTCTGGGTTAATCGATTACGATCAAAAGGTTTTTTTACATTTTCTATATTTACTCAGAATAGATGGCGTAGGAAGCTTGAAAAAAATCGGTTTTTATTTATTGAACTTATTATTAGTTGCCTGAACAAGGTCACCATTATGATACTCGACATAGCCTTCCCTTATATTTTAGTAACGCTTTTCTCAAGTGGTAAAGTCTATATATTACGATGTACATAGATCTCTTGAACATTTGAGACACAGTATGCAAAAATCCCATACATACCTCTTAATCGTTTACCAGTCTATTCTAAGAACTTTATATAAATTCTTCCACCTGTAGTTCTCGCATTTGCTAACCCTGTCCTCGACCAAAATCCGGTAAAGAAAATCGTCTTCACTTTAACCAGAGTTCACCCAATTGGCAAGGCGCCACAACAGCTACAAGCATCGATCCAAACATTAATATTCGTCCATTTGATGCACATTCAATGAGAAATCTGCTTTATGTCCGGTTAAAGCCAGACAGCGGTAAATGTTGATAAATTTGGAGCCAAAATATAGTAAGTTTTTGTGTTTTTGGAAGGGTTGGCACGTGCAATGTAATTTTGGATATATGATATTATACAACTCAGTGTTTTTTTTTCAACTGTTCAACCAATCGTATCGACCCTAATCAAACAGGCAATCTCAGTTTTGACACATGATGCCACGTGGTAATCATTACTCATAAGATATGAGCAGCTTAAACTTCCTATTTCTATATCTGATATTTTCGGTGGCCTAGAATTTAATCCTAAAGTTGACCCATTTCACGAAACCAGACTGTCATATTTGACAGTTGTGCCCACAACCAGTAACACGGTAAAGTAAAACAAAGCAACTAAAATTTTGCAGCAAAAGTAAAGAATGCACAGACTGACGTTGAGTAAATGTTGGAATACTTCACAAGAGTTTGCAAAGGTGGGATTTTGTTGCTATGCCGTTATATTGTGGGCGATATTTAAGTAAATAATGTGTAATAACAGCCGCACCGAGTCGATCCATCAGGTTAAGTTACGCTTGCCGGGGTTGGTCGGTGGATGGGTGACCATCTTTACATACCGAGACTCCTCCGTGCCTCAGAAAGCACGTTAAGCCATTGGTCCCGGCTGTCATTCGTGGATCTTTGACAGCCATTACGGGTCGTCAGAAACCCGAAAGTATGACAACCAGTCTTACCAAGGGGTATCGTATTACCCAGTTACTGGGTTGTGGAGGTCAGATAGGCAGTCGCTCAATGTAAAATACTGGTATTCAGCTGCATCCGGTTAGACTGGAAGCCGACCCCAACATAGTTGGGAAAAGGCTACAAAAGGCAGATTGATTGATTTAAGTAAATAATGTGAGGAATGCACAACTCAGTATTGGTATTTATGAAGCGGATGCAGCATTTTGTTAGCGTAATATGTTTCAATAATTGTAAACTCGTGTTCATATCAAATCTGGCTGGGGATATATAAATCAAGATGGTAAAGAGCTATGATTTAAGAAAGACACGATACCGTTAATATCGAAAAGAAGTTTTTCTAAATGTCTTTTTAGTTCCTTCACTGAGACGTTAACTCTCCACACAACAAAAAAGCTCTATAAAGTCGCACCACAGTTGCAGTTCCAATCAACTCGTCTCCTTTCAGCGCAAGCATTTCCATCACACTCACGTCACAATTTCTCCGATTCAAAAAATCATTCAATCCGCCATCTCGCTCATCTATCACTAGTTCAACAAGTGCGACGGTGACAAAAAAAACGACAATCGTGTTCAACACATAATACCTCGACGTGAGGGGGGAGAGGCTTAACAATGAGGCTCTAATGCAAACAGCGACGTAGCAAAAACGATCAACGATTGTTGAGAACGTTTGAACAAATACCGCGAAGGGTGGCACTGCGAAACAATGGGGATGCCGAGGTAGGGGGCGTCCATGCTGAATTATCATCATCTATATAGAACGCTGCAAATAGACATGAATGAGAGCCGAATAAAAGCGGAACCGTCAAATGATGGGGGCATCGGTTATTTGCTAGTAATTCCGTTCCGGATTTTGTGCAACTGGGTTTTCTGTTGCGTGGGCTGTAGCTAAAAATAATCGCGGAGGCGTCTGAATTTATGTAGTACAACTAGTAAATTCCATTGCATTTGATGCAAATTGCTCTGTGGTTGTGTTTTGTTTCCGTGTTCCTACGGAATTAATTGAAATATAGCGTGCATCAGAAGCTGTTGCTGATCCGATGTTGCTTAAATAATAGGATTTTGTTTCACCAGTATCTTCACTCTTTTGCAATTGCTTTGTGTACTTTTAAAGTCATCGTTTTACATAAAGTAACCAGGGCAAGGCCAAACCACAATATATTTGAGACAACATATATTGTCATTTAAAGCGATACCCGAAATAGTTAAACAAAATTTTATACCAAACAATAAATTGAAAATCACAAAAGTTTTAATGGCACTTACATCAAAAAGTTCTAAATTTTCAATAACATTGACAAAGGACTGAAACCGTTCAGAAGTTTGGGTTTTGAAATTCAGGCCCTAACCCTAATCATTATTGCCTATAGATTCAGAATAATAGCCTAGGTTTATGAAATAGGATTTATGAATTATCATTTGATGTTTGATCCTACCAATTTCTAGCCGGTTCATAAACAATTTTAATTTAAATGAAAATGATTAGAATGGAGCTATATTTGCTAAAGTATACTAAGCTAAAATTAAACACGAACCAGAGTTTGTAGAAAGCATAACAGTTTCAGAAGTTATTCTATGTGCTGAACCATAGAGCGTTTAAAAGATAGAGTTGCCTAGCGGTATTCATTTCTAATTGAGCTCAAACAATCGTATGTATTTAATTAAAATTCAAATAAATATAAATCTTATTTATTTAACTGCGTTCAAGAAATTGTATAAAAATGATTTTGCATTACTTTCGGGAATTCGCCAGTTGCCTGTGTCAGATGATTAAAAAGAATGGAATTTGCCAGTCGCCTGTGCCAGATGATAAAAAAAATATTTTGCTGAAAATTGCTGATCTGCAAGGTGTCATGATCATAGGTAGGTAAATATAAAATTAATTGGTTCCCGTACAAAAAAGAAATATCTAAGCTTATAATTTAAAAAATTCCATGTGCAGAATCTATAAATTGTATCCATCAAGAACATAATTATTGCATGTACGTAGTACGTGTCGCAGGTTTTAAAAATCCGACATAAATATTCCTAATATTTATAACTCTATGATAAACAACTCCATACTATTTTAATCAAAATGATTTCAATGAAAGCGTTTTAAATATTAAAAAGCATATTTATATAAACAAAGTTTCAGTTTTAAATTAACACGGGAATTCATAATAAATTGGCTCACTTTGAGCGTATGAAATGTTTTGATTAGTATGATGGGACTTGTTTTGAAATTTTAAAACTTTGCCTTCACGGTGTGATGAGAAATATTTAATAAATGATTATGTTACTGCAATGTTTTGATGGGACGAGATAATGTGAAAGGTGATTTAATTAGAAGCTTTTGTTTGAAGACAAAAATGAATAATGGACGCTGTTGTTCTCTGTCGTCGGTACGGTAATAAATCAAATTCTGAAATTCTAATTCAATTTCAACGGTATAAAGTAGCACTGAATACTGCAAAAACCTAGATTCTTTCAAAGGCCAGATGTATATTCCCTTTCTTACATAAAGAAACAGATGAACTTATTTATTTATTTATTTAAATATACTTTATTTTACACCAGAAAATACATAAAATAAACAAATAAAACGCGAAAATAAATAAATTTAACACTACAAAACATACAATGGGTGGCCTCGCCCTTACCTCCTAAATTCATAATAGCAAAACAAAGATAGATGCAAAAGAAAGAGACCCTACCTACCCTACCCACCCTACCTACCCTACCCAGCCTACCTACCCTACCTACACCTACCTTACGTACAAACCTTCCCCTGAGAATAACGGACACAACAAAAAAAGAATTATCCAGATCGGTCCAGCCGTTCTCGAGTTTTAGCGAGACTAACGAACAGCAATTGATTTTTATATATATAGATAGATAGATAGATTTGAACAATATTTGGATGAATGAAAATACTCTGCAAACTACTCATTCACAAACCTATTTCAATTAAAAGTCCATTTGCGAACCGTACAAAATCAATAAGCTGTAACCTATGGGCGGACATAAAATATAACGTCTTCACTTCGTTCCACAAGTATCATTATTAGTTAGTGCACACAAGACGAAGTTAAATTGCGATGTAAAGTCTCAACTAGGGTTAGCAACAGACGTGCCGATCGGGGAATAGGAGACACTATTAATATGTGGGTAGTTCTATTTTATTCACGTGCACTAGAATATTATGTGATTTTAAGTTTTGATGTAGGATTTTGCATTTAAAATGGAGAACCAGAAGATGTGTCGTTATTATACAATAAGTAAAAAACCCTATTCGATCCGAAAGGGGGACATAGGAAATAACATTACCAAAAAGTAATTAAAAATCTTGTTATTACTGAAAATAATAGTTATTGTTATTTAAAATCCACATTTTTAATACCAACATTACCCCACATCCATTAAAAAATAGCAAATTTTCAACGATAAACCGGTAAAATTCCGCTTTGAAAAAAAAGAGGTGATTTTTTTGCTTTTTTCCTGAAAATTACCAGATAAATAGACCATCAGTACTCTACTAAATAACATTCTCACGGATCGTGCTTTTTTTTACAGGTATATTATACTGACGTTTTGATAACAGCACAGATTTAAAATTATGAGGCTGACTTATATAAATCTGATTTAAACTTTGTTGCAAATGATTTCGGTTTATAATCCGAAGATATTGAAAGTTAGAATAAAGCCATTTCATTGTATTCACATTCTATAGGTACTGCGATAATTATTTAAAAGTTTTGGAATTTAAAATATTTTGACAAAAGCCAAATATTGAAGGAATGCTTGTTGATTTTCAACCCTAACAAAATACAGACTAGACTGAGAATTCTCAGCTTTTACAGTTTTAGTAGTGAATGAAATATTTAAAGTTGCAGTGTCTGTCGTAAAAAACAACTATAGCATCATGCTACTTGCTTTTAGCTTTTGCACTATCGTTACGTACTATCCTTTACTTAGTTGTAGTTTCAATTACCTAATGATAAACAACGAGCTTATGAGCTTCAACATTCAGGGGGCCAAGTCTACTAATTTCCAAATGCGTCAATGGTCTCACAATGATGAGTTTATCACAGATTTTGTATGGCAAATCTATCAAAAACTCATCATTGTGAGACCATTGACACGTTTGTAAATTAGTAGACTTGGCCCCCTAACTAACTGAAAATGGGCTTTGAGTTTGATTCGTAGTTTTCTATGCTCAAAAGTGAAAGATCGTTCATTTTGTAGCACAGTTTATGCTGCATTACAATACTTCTTAAATTTTATTCTGACACGTGTGGAAAGCTACAAATATTGAACGTATTGTTGCTATGCAAATCTATTCAACAATCAACGTAGAAATTAGTTTCGTATTTTACTATCTTCATATCTAGTTAGACTGTCTTTAATAACCCTTATTTATAGTACAGACGATACCAGTGTTAGTGGTATATTCATAGTTAGAACTTGCTTATAGGTGCTACATATGTCACCTCGCTTGCACATTGAACTTAATTGCAAGACTATAGTTACCACCCACCTATGTCTCACACGATACGGTAGCAGGAGTTAATTTGAAACTGTAAGTCCTGTTATATCTCAATCTAAGTTAGGATTTACTTTAGAACTAGCGATAGTCTAGGTAGATTGGCATCCTTGTTGGGAGATCGAAGATGGATCGTGTATTAGTTTGGTATTGGTAGATATTTAAGGGTTTGATTTATCAATACATAGCTGGTCCGTTCAGATTTTGCTGTTCTCTTACTTTAGATAGAGTTTAGCGATGACGAAAACTTTTGCGGGGCTTTTATAATGAACTTAATATCAACTGCTGCTTTTTTCTTTTCTTTCGTAACAAGAAACAGAATTACCTATTAGCTGATTTTTTTATCGGGTTTTTTTTTTCCTGCTTGTCACAATTTCACTCGGTTTCCCTCACTCGTCTATATTTCATAGAAAATTTATATCACTCCCGGTTTTTTCTTGCTGATTACGCAATTTGTCAATGGTTACTTAAAAAAAAAAAACAGCAACTTTCTACTTTAAGAAACGCAGGTGTATCCAAGTCGCGAGGCTATTCCTCAAGTTTCATTTACAAAAAATCTTCCGAATCACAAGCCTGTCTAATTTAGTTAGGTGAGTTGAGTAATCTTGTCTGAGATTGTTCAGACTTTGTTTACATTAAGTAGCGGAGTTTCGCGACGTTTCCCTCCAAAACGTTGTTAATTTTGGAACAAAAGTTTAGGAGCGAAGGTACGAAGGAGCTAGGTAATAATCTACTGATTGTTCTTGTTACTGGTTTGTGTTCGTAGATAAAGGGGTTTATTTATAAACTAGCGGCCCGCTCCTGTTCCGCAGGGTTTTTATGACTTAACAAAACATCGAGATTTCTTAGTTATGTAACTTTAATACTAACTTATTATACACATAAACCTTCCGGAATAAATTCTCTAAACCATGGTGAAAAACTCATCAAAATCTGCTGCGTGGCTTAGAATAACAACGCCGACATACAGACAAACATGAAAAGAGACTTTAATTTATAATTATGCATAGACGTTGCTTAAAGTTAAGTGACGTTTAAACGTCAAAAATGTACTGTTAAACAGTCGCTAACATAACTTAGGATTATAAACGTTACGATTAATATTTTAACGTGCGGATATTTTCTAAGCTAAAAATTTAAATGTTTAACAAAAGTATTGAAACAAAATGATCTTGTACTACTAATAATATCATTCTGAAACTGTGGTACCGGGAAAATGTCAAACTCTCTTTTAAGCAAACTTCCTACACCTAAACTTCATTTGAAATAAGATTAGATATTTAAATAAACCTTTTTTACAGTCCGTTCAACCGATTTTGACTTCAATTGCGTTGGTGGCATAACAAAAGGCAGATGCAGTAGACAGTTGGTATTGTGTAACCTTTTATGCTTTTAATGCCACTCTTATGCTTACGGTATAGAAGTCAAAATCGGTTGAACGGACTGTAAAAAGGTTTGTTTAAATGTCTAATCTTATTTCAAATGGAGTATAGTTTAGGATGATAACGAACAATGGTACAAAATAGTAAACAATATCTTGTTAATAAGAGTTAGTTAGTTGGTACCTAGACAGCCCTATGAACTCTTGAACCCTCTATTAATATTGAGTGATTCTGAAATGAAAATGCTTATTTATTATTTTAAATTTGAAAAAAGGGTTATATTCTAGTAGGTAATTACATTTCGCCCGAGCTGGGAATTGAAATCGAATCTCCACGAACGTGAAACAGAGATCCAACTATCTTCCAGCATATCTCTGTCTGCCTTCGAGTGTGATGTGAATTTATTTATATTTATATCATTACTAACATTTTTAGTAGCCCCGTGTAGTCTAGCATCCATCTATTATATGTTTTCACATTTATAGGTAACATTTTCGAAGCTAGAAAAGAAAATAATGGATAAGTCGATTTTGTTACGACTTGAACTGGCTTTCCAAATGGCTCCAGCATCAAATGTGGACGGTAATATAATTCAATTGAGATGCTTACCGTTTCCGTCTGACTGTGCGATTTCATTGTAGAACCTATATAACGTGTAAGAGAATAAGCGTAAGACCTGAAAGTAGTTTGCTCAGAATCGGCTTCTGAATCGATTTCCGTCATTATTTATATATGTGAATTTTTCATGTTTTTTTTTTTTTATTTCACTGACTTTAGAACCACTGCGTCATAACAAGGTAATAAGATATTTTATTTAAGGAAATTTAATCCTTATCTCAAAAGAATAAATCCTATTTAAATGCATAACCAAATTTGTAATACGCTCATAGCTATCCTATGTGTAGTGCGCGTTAAATAAAATAGTTAATTTAAGGTGTGGTTCCGCAAAATTTCCAGTGTAAGCTTACCGGCGTTCCTGTCCTCGGTCCACAGCACCGAAAAGTTAACTACAAGAATCTTAACCGCTTCTCAGGTTGACTTTGAAGTGCCGTGTTTGACTGATGCGATGAACGCCTGGAAAGTGGCTTGTCCGGATACGGAGCAGCCCGAGAACCCGTTCTCCCAGAGACAGTGGGATGAGCCGCTCTGCAGGTTGGTACGGAATAACCTCATTAATACGTCCACCAATACTGCTGAGCGTGCCCGCCTACTGGCTGTGGGAGAATGGGAGTCGGGCCTCTGGCTTCAGGCGCTGCCGTCACCCAACATAGGCACTATGCTGGGTGACACCACTTTCCGGCTCGCTACAAGTCTGCGTTTGGGCGCTCCTTGTGGGGCCCCACATCGCTGTCAGTACGGTGAAGCAGTCGACCGCCTCGGACACCATGGCCTTTCCTGCAGTAAGAGCGCTAGTCGGTTGGCACGGCACGCAAGCATTAATGACATCATCCGTCGGGCTCTTGTCACCGCCGGGGTGCCAGCTGTTTTAGAACCTAATGGCTTGGCACGCGACGATGGGAAGAGACCAGACGGAATGACCATAATGCCTTGGAAGTTGGGTAGGCCTTTGTTGTGGGATGCAACCTGTGTCGACACCCTCGCGCCATCCCATCTTCCTAGCACGGCGGGCTGTGCTGGGGCGGCTGCTGCAGGTGCAGAAAATCTCAAACGGCGCAAATATAACAACCTTATTGGTAGCTATATTTTTGAGCCGTTTGGGGTTGAAACACTAGGGCCATGGGGTCCAAGTGCTCATCGAGTATTTCGGGACATCGCCAAGCGGTTGGTCGACTCTTCACGTGACCAGAGGGCTGGCCAATTTCTAGGTCAAAGAATCAGCATTGCCATCCAACGTAGCAATGCTGCCAGCCTTTTGGGCACTTTTCCCACTGACAGCGATGCGGAAGAGTTTTTTGACGCCCTATGAGCCCTTTCTTTATGTATATAATCTGTATTTTGTTATTTTTATTTAGCAAACTCGAATGTATTATATTTTTGGTAGATCTGTAAATAGATTGGTTACAATAAATTAAATTACAGATATTATTTTAGTCTTATAATTTAATATTCTAATTGGGGTGTATGAGCTCTTGCGTTTATTCCGTTACGCGTTGTATAAGTCAATGAGGGAGACGTGTAAGAGGTAACTCCTCTTTTGGTTTCTTATGTCATTGGTTCTTGGGGTACCCGTTAGCGTGTGGTACTTATCTTCAGCGGAGGGTCATTCCGTGTCCTGGTTGAGTTTTGTCCTTACTTAATCTGTTAAACTATTTTATCTGATTCTAACATCACATAAGATAGCTTATCGTATTCGTATCTATCCTTAACACGACTCCAATAACCTCTTTTGGAAATACAGATGTTTTGAATCCTTACATATTTTAAAACAAAGTCCTCCGCCGCGTCTGTCTGTCGTCCTGTACACGATAAACTCAAAAACTACTACACCGATTTTCATGCTGTTTTCACCTTTGGATAGAGTGGTTCTCGAGTAAGGTTTTAGTATATAATAACCGACATCCACGCGGGTGAAGCCGCGGGCATCAGCTAGTATAATATATAATTTACATAACGTTTGCACACAAAACAACGCTTCTTTGCAACGTTTGGAGATAGCACGCACCTCCAGCAAACCCAAAATTATCCTTCCAATTGCAAATAATCTTAACTTTAAACTATAAATCTCTTAAAAACATACTGTTCGAACTAAACAGGATAATTTCCTACAAGAAAATCTTTCTATACAACGCGAACGCTCCTTTTGTAACGAAATTGAGTTTCATGCTCCAAAGAACCGAGAATACGGGATAACAAACTGGTCAAGTGATTCTGACTGGACCGTTCCCCTGGGGAAAACGGAGGAATACCGGGGAAAACGGGGAAAACGAGGGAATACGGGAGAATACGGAAATTGTGTGTTTCTTACAAATACGAGTCTAATACCTAGATTGTGTTGTTACTTTGTTAGTCTTGATTTGAGAAGGAAAATTGTATGAAATACAAAGAGTACAAATAAATAAAATTTAAGTGCCTGTTTGTAATGTCGCAATAACAGGTTTTTACTAAATGCATATGTAAGTAACGGTACTTATTTTTTTTTTGTCTGTCTCTCTGTTCCTGCTAATCTCCGAAACGGTTAGATTGAGTTTGATGGGACTATCACTGGCACATAGCTGATGTTATAAGCAGTAACTAAAGCAAATTTTATTTTTATAGACTACTAGCTGCGCCCCGCGGTTTCACCCGCGTAAGTCTCGATCCCGTGGGCAAATCGGGATAAAAAGTATCCTATGTCCTATTCCAGGTCATGGTCTACCCCTGTGCCAAATTTTATCCAAATCTGTTCTGGCGAATTAGGGTGAAAGCGTAACAAATAAACAAACAAACTCACTTTCGCATTGTGGCGGTACGTACATTGCCACATAAGAACTACGCATCAAAGATCTGACGTCACGTAAATCCTGCATCGCGCAATTAAAGTTTACCATGCAATGGACATATATACAAGAACCCGACATCAATCGTTGGGCAGTTGCCCGCCAGTCACAACTCCCGTCTGGACGGAGGATCCTCCCTTTTCTATGGTGGATGAGTGAACTTTACACCCTGTTCCTCATACTCCTAAAGCATTTATAATATTAGTTAGGATGAATTGGCATCCACGCGGACGAAGCCGCGGACAGAAGCTAGTTTTTGATAAATTTTGTTGACCCTGGGAGTCAGGTGGAGATACAACTAAGAACAAAGTTCTTACTAATTCATTACAATTTGAAACGAGCAATTAAATGAAATAAGCAATTTAACTCCAACTTATTGCATTTCGTCGTACGTCGCATTTCAACATCTCATTTTTTTTTTCATCCTGTTTCTTAATCCTGTTACATAATACCTTAGGGGATTCCCTCCAGTAAGTTAATGCAAGATAAAATACCTCACTTGTATTTACAAATTAGTGACGTGTTAATTTAAAACGTCGCCTAAACCCATTAAAACTGACGAATTTATGAAGCCCAAACATCCTTTCAAGAAGTTTATTTTTACAAAATAAAATATCACCCCACTGTGTGTTATATAGGCACATAATCGTATCTTTTCTTGAACAAAATCTGACACTGAGTCCTCGTGACGCTCAGTAGACGTAGAAAGACTGAAATCCTCATATTTTGATAAATTCTCGCATTAATTTTAAAATTCAACTTTAAGTGATAGACTTAAAGTTTAAAGTCGCATGTTTCTGAAGTAATGACAGTGGTACATTAACTTTTCAAATTGAATATGAGAAAAGCAGGGAACGACATTTTTATGGTGACGTTGAAAAATACACTTTAAAATAGTTAGGTGTAAGATTCATAACGGGAGTGTCCAAATGCATTTGATTATGCGTATGATCTAGACTATGCATGTCTACCGATACCTATTCGATACCTTGCATATCTGATTAGTCAGTTTATGTAACCGCATGTTTGACAAATAAATTATCTTTTATCTTTTATGACTATGTTTGCTTGTGAAGAAACGCAATCAACCAGCCTAGCCATTTCCCAACTATGTTGGGGTCGGCTTACGGTCTAGCCGGATGCAGCCGAATACCAGTATTTTACATGGAGCGACTGCCTATCTGACCTCCACAACCCAGTTACTGGATCACACGATAGCCCTTGTTAAGACTGGTTGTCAGACTTTCGGGCTTCTGGCGACTGTCAAAGATCCACGAATGACAGCCGGGACCAACGGCTTAACGTGCTTTCCGAGGCACGGAGGAGCTTTCCAACCCCGGCAAGCGTAGCTTAACCTGATGGATCGACCCGTGCGGCTGTTATAACTTAGCCACAAGCTCCTCATAACTATAACCTAATAACTATAACTATCTACTCATAATGAATACCTTTTACGAACAATATTTTTACCCATTCTTGTTGCTTTCATGAGCTCGACAAATATATAGTGCTGCTTATATTAATCATTGCACTTATTGAATACGGCACAGAAGGACTCGTAAAAACATTACGTAGCAATAATACGAGTATCTACGATACTTATGTGTTTTCCTCTTTGATATCGAGTTTCGCATTCAGCGAAATGCTTGTTTTCTACGCTGAGTACATTCCTACCGTGGAAACTCCTATAAAGCTCATGTGTGCACATATTTTTCTCTACCAGTTTGAAACAGCGGGTAGGCTGGAATAATTCAGCTGAGCATAACGCAGGGCTGCGAGATCAAACGTATGAGGTTTATGATGTTTGCGTCTTTTTATAAGTATAGATATGCTTTTGGTTTTATGGTAGTGTTATAAGAAATTGGAGTTATATTAAAGGGTTTATGGGAAGGCTGTAGTTTATCTCGAAATCAAAATTTTATGCTTGCGTTGCTTCTTTGTTTTACACTAAACTTTTTACAAGCTTTATATTAGCTTGCTCTGTTCGTATGTGTTTCCGGTTACTACAATTGTCATCCATTTTTCAAGCACTTCCTGGCATCCGACTGAGTTGAAACTTGGCATACATATATAACTATCGAGACATTTTGAAAAAATGATACTATGGAGCTGGTCTGATGATGGAGCTGGAAGTTGGCCATAGTAACTCCTCAATCAAACAAGATAGCACCATCGTGTTTCGACTCATTGGTTATGTATTAACAGGTGCTATGACACTAGGTAGTGTTCCGGGCCTGATGATGGAGCCGGAAGGTGGCCATGGGAAAATCTTATTTTATTGTTGACTGTAACTCGGACACACTGCCACAAATGTTTCTCTATGGACCGTGTCATATTTTCCTGTAAGGGACACCCCTAATAAATTACACTGAATACTTGTATATGTTTAAAATCGATAAGTAGAGTTCTGTATTAACGAAAACGTTGTAAATATTTATGGTAAATTGTATACGGTTAAAACCTTCCCCAACTATTACGGAGATTTATCTTCAAATTGATAGGGATATTCGGACAAACTTACATACACACCCACACAAATGTATAAAATAAGCAAAAAACCTTTGTTAAAAAAACCGTGTGCGGTCGGGGTCCCACGTCACTGTAATCACTTCACTAGTTTGTTTTGTGTTCTTCTGCCGACATTTTCTCTCTCTCTCTCTCTCAGTCTTTCTTTCTCTTCGAATTAGAAGCAGGCAATCGTAAGTATTAACACATTTTAGCGTGACGATTTCTGCCAGTTTACAAGCCGCGTTAAAGAACTTTGTTCCAACAATAAACAAAAATATTTGATTATATTTTGATTCAGGAACATTTTTTAAGCGTAAACTAAAAACTAAGTAAAAGCCTACTAACAATCGTTTTTATCATTAGTCTGTACAGTCACAAGCACCAATATGTATACACTTAGCAACTTTTAAAAGTGATTTTCTCCTACTTAATTGATTGTAATTTTATGTTACAAGGAGCATAGTATTTTGGAACCCATATTATTATGAAATAGGTGTCATCTCAAAGTTGCAATCGTTATTCCACGAAAAAATGGTTATTGAATTTTGCTAAGTGTATACATAGTTAATTGATTCAGGCGTGACTTTGCGGAAGTCCACTATAAAATACAATAGACGTAGATATATTTAGTAACCTATTCCGCTTAACTATTCTCCAAGAGTCATAAAAAACCCTGTAAGAAATCGACACGTGTTTCACCTCTCAACGAGGCATCCTCACGATAAAGATTGACCAATTGCAAACCAGAACACGACGTGTTGCCACACCGAGCGCTGGACGCAGAGTGAATCAAATCGCCCGTCACCCCCACTTATATAGGATAGCTGCTCGGCGCTACGCGGCTTGGATCGTTATCAGTGCGATAAGGGGCAAACAGTCGCAACAAAGGTGACCTTGGATTACTGGTATTTAATTTGTTCAACAGTGTAACGTTCGCTGTATTTTTTTTTTTTACGATTTCTAAACTCTCCAATACTGACATTTTGCAACACTTTCAAAATTTTACACACATGTGACAAAGGATTCAAAATGTCAGCATTAGAGAGTTTAGAAATCGTAAAAAATAATACAGCGAATGTTACACTGTTGAACGAATTAAATACCAGTAATCCAAGGTCGCCTTTGTTGCGACTGTTTGCCACTTATCGCACTGATAACGATCCAAGCCGCGTAGCGCCGAGCAGCAATCCTATATAAGTGGGGGTGACGGGCGATTTGATTCCACTTAGCGCGCGGCAGCGGTCCCGGACGGACGTGTTTGCGCAGTGTTAAGTGTTTTCGTGTGTTTGGCTCAGTAGAGCCAGTGATCGTGTTTTCGTCGCGCCCCGCGACGGACGTCATAGTCGCCTTGACTATCTTCGACTTATTAGCTGTGTGCCTTTTTCAAGGCACAGCTAGTATAATTATTTCTTTAACAGTATATCGTTAAAATATACGTTCGACGGTGATTTTTGCCCCTTCCGGGTAAAAAACCACAGTTTCGTGGTCCTCGGTGGATACCTTACGGTGCCAACGAAACCGAGGGGGTGTTGACCCAAACGCACCCGCCAATCCCCATCAGGGTGAGGCAGAAAGTTGGACGGGTCCCAGTGTTCGGCCTTGGGGGATCTCCTAGTCGGCATTGGTGACAGTTTTCCTTTCACAGCAACACACCTGGTGTCGGTTGGGTGTGTCTACCCCTTCGCACCAGACCCAGTTAGGACCCCGTTGCACAAATAAGATAGGCAACGGGCCAAAGCAAGCTTAGGGCTCACCAATAGGTTACACACCTCCCTGTCTATACCCGACAGGGAGGGTCACACATCCCCGGGCAAGTCCACCCGGGGAGTTAGGTGTTAGGGCAAATGTTAGGTTCCCCTTACATTTCCTCCCTTTTATTTTATTTTCTCTAGCCTAGTCTTCCTACGACTATGGCTGTCGCCGTGCCTAACGACACGGCCCGCCTCATACTTGAGTGTCTCAAGGCCATCCTGGTCAAAGAAGGCATCTCAGACAAGTATGCCGATGAAGTCTCTCGCATCGAGCGAGCGCTCAATACCCCGATCGACCCTACCATCGCTGGTTTCAGCGATGTCTTAGTCATTCCCCCTGTCTCAGTTAGTCTACCATGCTCATCCGGCCTCACCGGTGAGATGGATATAGACGAGCCCGCTTCTTCCAAGCGGGCCGATACCCCCATGCCCGCTTCCTCAAAGCGTGTAGCAGCGGCCTCTTTCCCGCTACATTCCGACTCGGAGGATGTCTTATCCTCCAACTCTACGTCCCAAACCGACGACGATGGCTTCTTGCCCGTCGTCGGCAAGGGAAACAAGAGGAAGAGGAAGAAGAAACATAGCTCCACCCAGGCCACCAAGGTGGCCGCGGTCGAGGAGCCCGTTTCCGATAGGGAAACAAACAACGTCGTCATCGATGACGTCATTTCCCCCACCCCTACCCCCGTAGCGCAAGTCGCCGGTACAGTGCCCAGTAGCACTACCGTTGTTGACACCGCGATTTCCCCCTCCACCTCGACCGCCGCGATAGTAGCACAAGTTGCTCCGGGGCCTCGCATTAACAAAAAATCGCCCCCTCCCCCCGTGTTCATTCAGGACAAGGGGAAGTGGACCGATTTTTCCAAATGGTGTTGCGATCAAAAGATCGCGTACACCAATGCCCGCAATACCCAACAGGGTATCAAAGTGACCATCCCTACGTCTAACGACTACAGGGATCTCACTAGACTCCTCCGCTCCAGAGGTGTGGCATTCCACACCTTCTCCCTACCGGAGGAGAAACAGACACGCGTGGTGATTAAACGCATCCCACGTGAAATTCCCACAACCGACATTAAAGAGGACCTTATTTCACAGGGCATCCCGGTCGACGAGGTACACCGCATGCACCGCGCTCGCAACGGCGAAGCGTTCGACATGGTCCTCGTTGTCTGTCCCCCCTCGGAGTCCCGCCTACACCCTATATTCAATGTCAAAGCCATCTGTAACCTGACGGGCTTTGACATTGAAAAGCCCCATAAAAACGCCACAGTCGGTCAATGTCACCGTTGCCAACTGTACGGGCATTCACAGAAGCATTGTTATGCTACCCCCAGATGCATCAAGTGCCTGGGTGAGCACGGCACTGCTGAATGCTCCCGGCCCAAGGACCGCTCGCTCTGCACCGAGCCGCCTAGCTGTGTGCTATGCGGCCAGTCAGGGCACCCAGCCAACTACCGTGGCTGCCCCAAAGCTCCCAAGACCGCTCCCTCCAAACTGGCGAAGCGCTCAGACGCTCGCCAGCAGAGGGAAGCTCCCTCCGCCTACAGGGCCCCCACCGCTCATATCCCAGAGAGGCTCAGCCCCCAAAGGCCTAGCCCCTGGAACCAACTCCATCACCAGCAGGCTTTCCCTGCCTTAGGGTACCCCAAGCCCCAGGTCCCCCCCCCTCACGCGTCCCCCCCCCCCTTATGGATCCCCGTCTTCGCGCTCCTGCGCCCCTTATTCGTCAGACTCCTGCTCTGTTAGCAGCGCGCCCTCTCCCCCCTCCCCCCGCGGCCCCTTTCGATCCATTTATCACTTCCACTTACATGACTTTCCTCACCCCTCGCGCTAGGCAAATGGCCAACGAAATCGTTGCTGCCAGAAATGCCAACGACGTAGGTAGGATTCACCAAATTTTTAATGCGTATCCCGAGATCACGCAAGCCATGTCCTCCCTAGCCAACCACCCTACCCCCCATAATGTCTAACACCACCGTAGCTAGGTTCAAACCCCGATCCCTTAACTTAGGATTTTTCAATGCCAACGGCATTCAACGCCAAAGAGATGAGATCGCGGAATTCCTCCGCGACCATCAGATAGATATCCTCTTAGTACAGGAAACATTCCTCAAACCCCATAAACGGAACCCTTCTATCGCAAACTATCGTATAGTTCGCAACGATAGAACCCGTTGTCACAAGGGCGGCACCCTTATATATTACAAAAAGGAACTCTATTGCATCCCAATAGATCCTCCCTCTCTCTCTCGGATAGAAGTCTCAGTATGCCGCCTAGGCATGTCCGGCCATCAGCCGATCACCCTAGTCTCTGCTTATCTCCCTCCCTATTCCTCCGCCACGGAGAATCCCCAGGAATTCTCCAATGACTTCACCGCCCTACTCGGCTTGAGTGACTCCGTTATTATAGCGGGTGATCTCAATGCTAAACACCCGGCCTGGAATTGTTCCACTACCTCCGTTAGAGGGCGACACCTGTTCGACCTCTCAAACTCCCATAACTTCGATATCATCGCTCCGATGACTCCCACTCATTTCCCCCACGAACCCAGTCACTCCCCCGATATCCTAGACATGGCGATCCTTAAGAACGTCAACCTTAGGTTAAACTCCATAGAAACGGTGCACGAGCTCACCTCTGACCACCGCCCAGTAGTCATGAAACTGGCCCCCCGCATAGGTCTCCCCGACCCCACCCAACCCCCCGCCACCAAGAAGGTAACGGACTGGAGGAAAGTAGGCGAATTGCTGAAATCCAACACGTCCCCCCAATTGGACTCTATCCCCGAACAGTTCGATTCTGTCGCAGACACGACGGCCGCGATCGATTCGCTCACGGATCACGTACAATCGGTTTTGAACGATTGTTCAAGGCAAGTTCCAGTGGTGGACGACCACCGCTTCAAATTGCCGGCCGATGTGCGTGATCTGATGACCGAGAAGAACGCGGCCACCCGTGCCTACAGCAATTTCCCATGCTCCGCTAACAAATCTCACATGCGCTACTTACAGCGTAAAGTAAGGACACGCATTGCTGAGTTGCGTGAAGCGGGCTGGGACAAGATGCTGAGCGATCTCGAGCCCACTCACCAAGCTTTCTGGCAACTCCAGAGAAATCTCCAGTCCCAACAGGGCGCTTCCATGCCACCCCTAGTCCGTCCCGATAAGACCATAGCCTTCGACGACTCCGACAAGGCGGAATGCCTAGCCGATAGTCTCGAGGCTCAATGCTCGCCCAGCTCACTGCCTGTAGACCAAGCTCATCTCGATGAGATTGACGCTGAAGTCGAACGCAGAGCATCTCTCCCCCCCGTCGAAGACCCCGATGATCCACTGCCCCCCATCACTCCTGATGAGGTGCACGATATCATCAAAGGTCTTAAAACGCGTAAAGCCCCCGGCTCAGATGGACTCACTAATAGAGTGATCCAACTTTTCCCCGCACACTTAATAATGCTCTTGACCATCATCTTCAATGGTGCTCTCGGCAATAATATCTTCCCCCAGGCATGGAAGGAAGCCACCGTTATAGGTATCCCCAAACCCGGCAAGTCCAAATCCGATCCCTCTAGCTACCGTCCCATCAGTCTGCTCAGGGTTCTCGGTAAAATCTATGAGAGGCTTATTTATAAGCGTCTCAGAGACTACGCCGAGACCAAGGGTCTCATCCCGAACGAGCAATTTGGGTTCCGCACCCAACACTGCAGCATCCACCAAGCCCACCGCATAGTCGAGCACATAAGCGAAAGCTTTATGCGAGGCCTAATGGTGGGGGCGGTGTTCTTCGATATAGCGAAGGCGTTTGACAAAGTCTGGCACAATGGCTTATTATACAAGCTATACCAACTCGGTGTGCCCGATCGTCTCGTGCTCATCTTACGAGACTTTTTGTCAAACCGCACCTTTCGCTACCGCATAGAGGGTGCCCTATCCTCACCCCGTCCCATTCGCGCAGGTGTCCCCCAGGGCTCTGTCATATCCCCGCTCATCTTCACGCTGTTTACTAGCGATATTCCCAAAAGTAGAAAGGCACAGTTGGCTCTGTTCGCAGACGATACGGCCATCTACTTTAAGGCCCGTAGTCCCGTTACGATTCGCGACACTCTCCAAACCTCAGTCGACAAGCTCGGCGAATGGTTCAGGAAGTGGCGAATCGAGGTCAATCCCGATAAGAGTCAGGCGGTTCTCTTTTCCAAACCGCGTACGAAACCTACCCTCCCCGAGCCCATCACCATGTTCGGCAAGCCGATCCCTTGGGAGAAGCGAGCCAAATATCTCGGTGTAGTCCTCGATGACCACCTCACATTTCAAGAGCACATAAAGCAGGTTCGCTCGCGAGCCGCTTTCGCTCTAGGTAGGCTTCACTCCGTCCTAAATGCACGTAGCAAATTGTCACTTAGGTGCAAATTGCGTATCTACACTGCGTGTATCCGTCCCATCATGACATATGCCGGTGCCGTCTTTGCTCACACTAGACCCCGCCATATTCATAGGTTGCAAACCATCCAGAACCGATTCCTCCGTAGAGCTACCGATTCCCCCTACTATGTCCGTAACGAGATCCTCCATCTCGACCTTAAAATCCCCACGATAGCTCAATTCTTAAAACGCCTCTCTAAGCGTTTCTTTGACTCCGCCGCCAAACATCGCAACCCACTGGTTGTCGAGGCGGCCAATTATACCCCCTCTCGCATTAGTCATACCCGCCGTCCGAGGCATGCTCTCACCGACCCCGACGACCCCATAACTCTCCTCCAGGAGAGCAATAGGGCCACCAGTACGGTTCTTAAAACCAGACGCCGTCCTTCATTCCGACCTCGACGTCGAGGACCTCCTCGACCGCGACCCCGATCTAACAGGATGACGACTCATCCTACTCCTCCCCGACCCTTGTCTGTCGACGGTGAAGCGCCCGCACAGGCGGACGCTGAGCCGCCAGTAGTAGTAATAGTTAATTTAAACTCCCCGATCCAGCCTGTCCCCACTAGCTGCCCTCCCCCCAGCGACGCCCTAAGCCGAGGTCCGTACCCCACAGGGGGTGCCCTTAGCGAGCCGTCGTTTAGTTTATAATTAGTTTTAGATTAGTTTTTAAATGCCCCTGGCTGGAGGCGCTTTGAGTTAGTATCATAGCTTAGAGCATCTTCGCAGGACAGTCCGGTTAAGTAGATAGTACCCTTTGTGGTAAAACCTACGAGATGCCAATCATAAAAAAAAAAAAAAAAACGATTTGATTCACTCTGCGTCCAGCACTCGGTGTGGCAACACGTCGTGTTCTGGTTAGCAATTGGTCAATCGTCATCCTGAGGATGCCTCGTTGAGAGGTGAAACACGTGTCGATTTCTTACAAGGTTTTTTATGACTCTTGGAGAATAGTTAAGCGAAATAGGTTACTAAATATATCTACGTCTATTGTATTTTTTAAGTGTATACATATTTTTGCTTGTGACTGTACATCCACCTACTTCTAAACTTAGACTTCTACCTACGTTTACTGTATCGATCCATCGTCCGTTGGAAATATACGAGTTATAATAACACTGAAAATATATACTACTACTATGCTAGGCTTATGCTATATGATGCGGAGGACTGAGGAAAATGTCGTGACGATAGTTTTGAGTATGAATTTCGATGGGTTTATAGAAGAAGACCAATGAAACGATGGATGGACTGTGTGAAAGATGATATGACTATACTTCATTTGAAATAGAAACACGTGCATACAAAAAGATAACCAATCAGCAATATAAAAAATAAAATAAACAATAAGAAATAAGATTATACATTTAAACAAACCTTTTTACAGTCCGTTCAACCGATTTTGTCTTCTATTGCGTTGGTGGCATGACAAATGGCAGCTACAGTAAACAGTTGGTATTTTGTAATCTTTTTTTATTTTAATGCCATCCTTATGCCTACGATATAGAAGTCAAAAGGTTTGTTTAAATTTCTAATCTTATTGCAAATGGAGTATTAGTACATCAAAGGACGCACTTCTCGCCCTTTTGTCACCATGCCGTCCCACACTGTAGGTGCAATAAAAGAAAAGTTAGGAATAGAATTAGAACCTTTCAACTGAAGTGATTTTTCCTGGAACCAGGCAGGAAATGGAGTGCAGAAACAAAGAATAAAACCTGCATTAAAAATAGCTCTCAAAGGACAACGCTGAAAGCTAAAATAAGATTGAAAAAATGCTTATAAATAAAAGAGAAGGTTCATCGCCTATAAAAAAACAACCCAGTCCCAGAGGAAACAAAACAAAAATTATTAGATGTGACAATTTTGAGCATCCTCCTTTTTACAGTTTGATATTATTATTAATGATTATAACATACCTTACTTAAGGAGGAGCTCGTGGCTAAGTAATAACAGCCGCATGGGTCGATTCATCAGGTTAAGCTACGCTTGCCGGGGTTGGTCCGTGGATGGGTGACCATCTTTACATATCGAGACAACTCCGTGCCTCGGAAAGCACGTTAAAGCGTTGGTCCCGGCTGTCATTTGTGGGTCTTTGACAGTCGTTACGTGTCGTCAGAAGCCCGAAAGTCTGACAACCAGTCTTGCCAAGGGGTATCGTATTATCCAGTTACTGGGTTGTGGAGGTCAGATGTGCAGTCGCTCCATGTAAAATACTGGTATTCAGCTGCATCCGGTTAGACTGGAAGCCGACCCCAACATGGTTGGGAAAAGGCTAGGCAGATGATGAATGAACATACCTTTCATAAGCTTAACCAGCTTGGCTTAGCTTTATTTAGTATTGTAAATGAATAAACAAAGATTAATAATAATATTGCTTGAAAAGTAAACAATTTTATTATTTAATCTTGTTATAAATGTTTTACATCAACGATTAACTGAATTAAAAAGGTTAAAAATACAGGGCGGGGGTAAATATTTACAGAAAAAAAAAGTCTTGATTCTTCCTTACCTTACTTACAGAAGTTGTCACATAATATTTCACCAAATGACATAATATTTCACCAAATAACAAAATATGAGATACTTTCGGCATGTAAATAAATTCAATAAACAATATCACACATATCACACATGTATGTTTGTTTTACCAACTACAATAACTTCAGATATCTAGACTTCAGAAACTGCTCCATTTGTTTTCAAGCCAGATGCTTTCGAAATAAACTTTGGAATAGTCACAATATTGTTTGTTATTACTTTTACTTTTTTATTTATTATTCGTTGTGATCTGTGACTACTGTGACTCAGATTTTGCACAATGCAAATTATTATTGAAAGATGCACCGTAATTCGTTAAAACAGTTTCAATTTTTTTTTAAGGAAACTGCTAATCCATTGCTTCATATTATGTTTCTAAAATTCTTCTGCTCAATAACGTTAATGACGCAATGAATAATGTTGAACTGCTAAAATGAAAGGCATTGCTATTATAAAGTTTGTTACGTAATAAAACGTTTAGTTTCTAGTGTCTGAAAACTTTTTTTAACCCCCGACGGAAAAAGAGGGGTGTTATAAGTTTCACGTGTGTATCTGTATGTCTGTCTGCGCCATCTTAGCTGCCAAACGGCTGAACCGATTTTGATTTTTTTGGTTTTGTTTAAAAGGTGACATGATCGAGTGTTCCTAACTAAAACAAAATTTGTTAAACAATCGTTTATTAGATGCTTTGTTTTTTTCGGGGATTTTTTAAATTTTAAATTTATCTTTTATCTTTTGCTGATCACACATTTGCAAATGGCCGATTTGACAGCTTGACAGTTAATTTGTGATTATCACCCTATCTGAAACTAGGCGTTAATTTTTATTTATCGTAAAAGATTTTCAATTAATCTTATTTAGGATTGAAAAGGCTGAGAAGCAAGTTAAAAGTTATGTCTGAGAAAATAGTTTACTCTTTGCAAGTAATACATTGGCTCGATGTTTACTGATTTTATTTTATTGCTGATTCGTTCCTATGGATTGGAATATTTTGTTATGAGAAATGGAAACTTTTCGCTGGATAAAAAAGCGATTAATATTTCTTAAATGACATGACAATTTATTTATTTAAAACATCGCCTGAACTTTATAAAGGCCATGCCATAAGGGACTGTATGTTCTTAAAAAAGTCATATGGGTTTTTACAAGGTCGGCGACACAATGCTTCTCTCTCTAGGGAGCTTTTAGTCGCAAACGTAAACATGTGCCATGTTTCGCTTAATTTTACATTGAAAAAAGCTGTTTTCGCCTGCAGGCATTTGTTTAAAATATTTGAATGTAGCAGCCGCTACAAATGCAAAAACAGAATTTGGGCTGAACAACGCTGTTGAGTCAAATTATTTTATATATTTTATGCTAGAATTTCGACATAATATAAGTTACCTACATGGTGATGACTTTAGTATTGTGTTATAATAGTGCTTACGGAGCCATTATGTTTATTTTTTTTCTTTCAAATACATAGTAATGTTTTCATTAATCACTACAAGACCGATCACAAAGGACGTACTTTTTGCTTAGAACCAAAACAGTGCGGTAAAGTTGTATGAAATTTCATTGTTGCACTGTTTTTCATTAATGCACTGTTTTTAGGGTTCCATACCCAAAAGGTAAAACGGAACCGTATTACTAAGACTCGTCTGTCCGTCCGTCTTTCCGTCTGTCTGTCTGTCCTTCTGTCCGTCTGTCTGTCCGTCCGTCCGTTTAACCGTCCGTCCGCCAGTCCGTCCGTCCATCTGTCTGTCTTTCTGTCTATCTGTATGTCTGTCCGTCCGTTCGTCCGTCCGTCCGTCCGTCCGTCCGTCCGCCAGTCCGTCCTTCCGTCGGTCCGTTCATCTGTCCGTCCATCCGGCCGTCCGTCCGTCCGTCCGTCCGTCCGTCCGTCTGTCTGTCTGTCTGTCTGTCTGTCTGTCCGTCTTCCCGTCCGTCCGTCCGTCCGTCCGCCCATCCATCAGTCCGTCCGTCCATCAATCTGTCTGTCTTTCTGTCTGTCTGTCTGTCTGTCTGTCTGTCTTTCCATTTTTTTTTTAACTTTTCTTGCTAAATATCAAAAGTATCAAAGTTTTCTATAGCGATATGAATACAACTCCAGAAAGTATAAAAACAGCTGCAAATGAAATTGTTAATAATCTTTTGCCGCAAAAGTCGCGGGATAACTTTGTTTTCATTAACTTGAGTTTTTATTTTGAGCAGGTATATTTTATCACGGTAAGTAGACTGGTAGTTGAAAGAAAAGTAGATTACGCACCTTGCTAAAGTGAGTAATTAATGCACTCGTGTTAATTTAGTGCCATCGCATGCGCTCGGGTACCAACATAACCCTTGTGCATTAATAACTCACTTGGCGCTCGGTGTAACAATCTACTATTATGTACCAAGCCATTTTTAGTTTTCAGTAATATTTGGCTCTCGTCAGACTCAGCGCACCGGTAGTTTCGGACCCTGTTTATAATTTCCGTGGGCTACTATTGAGATAATAATAAAACTAGAAATAATTAAGTTGTTTAGTGTTTAATTCCTCTCATCTCAGCGACAAAAAATGTACAGAAATTGACAGATTGAGACTGTAATCAGACGGTGAATGTTCTTAAGCTACACCTATTTTCAAAACGAAAGAAGCTACTTTTAAGAAGCTTTTGTTAGGTATTTGTCATTTTGGATTCGGTTTCACAACTGAATTTCAATACATTGTAACACAATCTGCATTGATTTGTATGTTTGTCCGTTAAAATGTAGCATAGTTTCCTGTCTGTTAGAAATAGTTTAACTATCGCATTAATTTTGCAATAACTAGTTGTCTGAAATATTGCATCTTTGTCTAGATTATATCAGTTATAGTTTCTTGACCTACTGATACAAAGTATGCTTTGAATTGAAGAAAATTAATATCAACCTGTATCGTTGATAGAGTGTTGTAACGATTAGCTGTCAGCGTATACCCTATGAGATAGCGATAATTTTTGACAATCACTTGTAAATTGGTACTATCTAATATAGTCGGGTAATACTTTCCTAAGAAATCGTACCGCGACAGCCGATTTGTTAGGCCCCAGTTGTTGGCTAATAACTCTGGGGTCAGACAAAAAGTTTATAAACGTAAAGGAGATCGAGAAAAAATATTTATTTCTCGTTTTCTGTTACTATCTATCTGCCTAGCCTTTTCCCAACTATGTTGGGGTCGGCTTCCAGTCTAACCGGATGCAGCTGAGTACCAGTATTTTACATGGAGCGACTGCCTATCTGACCTCCACAACCCAGTAACTGGGTAATACGATACCCCTTGGTAAGACTGGTTGTCAGACTTTCGGGTTTCTGACGACCCGTAACGGCTGTCAAAGATCCACGAATGACAGCCGGGACCAACGGTTTAACGTGCTTTCCGAGGCACGGAGAAGTCCTGGTATGTGAAGATAGTCACCCATCCACCGACCAACCCCGGCAAGCGTAGCTTAACCTGATGGATCGACTCGGTGCGGCTGTAATTACTTAGCCACGAGCTCTTCTGGTTTTCTCTTACTACTGGATCTAATAAGTGTGTCCTTGTCAAATTATTATTATTTAGTGACTTGTCTATTGCTATATTTATATGCCTACGGTCTTTATGTAGAAAGTCATTCATATCAATACTCATTAGTGTTTTTATCCATGTACCTATTTGAGAAATGTATGTTGTATCATTTTATCGATATCCATAGAATATCTTATACGATTGTTATTTGCCAGAACCAAATTTTTTTTTGATTACCCATATTGGCGATCCGTATTGTCTATGAAAATCTGCAATAAAGTTTCTTTGCGTTTACTTTGCTTCCTGGGATTGGTTTCCTTGTCATCAAAACTGATACTTCGTATGGTCTTCATCACACTGAAAAGAAATGAAAAATACATAAGCCTCACCTTTAAACTTGAAAGTACAACCACGTAAAATATCATTCACAGAATTTAACTTTAGCACCATTTGTTCTAAAAATATCTAAGGATATACATTGAATAGACAGTTGCCCATTGGAAAACAAAGTGTTCATTTATTTAAAGCAATGAATTTCTAGACAAAACTGTAGGTTTTCCTAAGAATCTGTAGGCTTATGGTGTAAAATAACGAAACTGTTTGGCCATAACAAATGCCTGAATTCCTTAACCAGTTCATTCAAGACATGGACGTATGTGAATAGCAGACTTTGGACAGCCTCGATTGGTCTTGTGGTCGGAAGCGCTACTGCTGAGCAGGAGTTCCTGGGTTCGATTCCCAGGGCGGGGAAATTCAGCTCGCCGTCCGATAAGGACCAGGCCCGGGTCGATGGCGCGTCGTGTTCCAAGCGCGCCTCAAAGAGATGTCAGCACAATTGACGGGGTCCGGTAGGACCGATGCCTGCCAGGGTTGCGGGAAAGTCCGAAAGGGATACCGGGACCTTGGCAACAGGCAAATGAAGGAACACGGGTGGGTTTTAGTCAGTAAAAGTCTGACACGCCCTTCCGCTCCGCCCAGAGCGGGAGAAGTCATTGGATGATTTCCCACCCTCAAAAAAATAAAAAGGGCGGGGAAATTTTTATTGGGTTTTTCCTTCAGGAATTTCTTAGTAGCAGCCCGGAGTCGGACTCCGGCTTTGAATTAGAAGAAGACAGTCGCAAAGATTAACGCAACATTTTAGCGTTACGATTTCTGCCCGTTTACAAGCCGCGTTAAAGAACTTCGCTCCAACATAATATAAAATTAAAGTAATAAAAACTAAAACCCAACTACGACAAAAAAGTCAATCAAGTATAAAGGTATAAACAAGACACCACAAACAGACAAATTAAAAATCCGGAGTCAAACGTGTTAGGGCATAAATCGAACAGATTAAGTGTGACACCGAATTTTAGTTCATGACTTTATGGCCTCTAGAGGGCGCCATTTTTAATTTAATTTGAAGTAACATAGCCTATAACCAACGATACCTCATTTGTTAAATTGTGATGAGTCGTTTAGAAAATATGAGAGAACAGATGAACATATACAGGGTTACTGGTAACTCGACGTATTCCTTGCAGGACGTCATAGTAGGGTTAAAATGCAACAAATTAAGCCACCAAATGTTCTACCGAAATTCAGTAGTTTTTGAATGAGTTAAGAGTTTTAGTTTTTTAATGAAAATCCCAGATTAAACCATTTGAAACCAATTTAAAAATGATTTACGGCGCGACTGTACTGAAATTTAAGTTATTATCATAGTTGACGCCGTAGCAGACCTTTGTTAATAATTAAAAGTTCAATAATGCCTAAAACTTTGGCAAATATCACTAACAAAACATTTAATTTTTTGT
This sequence comes from Lithophane leautieri, assembly GCA_949152455.1. Lineage (NCBI taxonomy): Eukaryota > Metazoa > Arthropoda > Insecta > Lepidoptera > Noctuidae > Lithophane > Lithophane leautieri. The sequence goes on along the minus strand of OX424462.1, from coordinate 3,707,377 downwards.
AATTTTTAGCTCTAAAACTCTTAACTAATTCAAAAACTACTGAATTTCGGTAAAACATTTGGTGGCTTAATTTGTTGCATTTTAACCCTACTATGACGTCCTGCAAGGAATACGTCGAGTTACCAGTAACCCTGTATACATACATACCGGTCAAAATCATAACACTCCTTTTTGCTTCGCCGTAGTCGCGTAGTAAAAGAACTCTCACCACAATAACAGTTTAACCGGCGACCTTCCGGCGATTATCCGAACAAACCAACCCCATATTCGTCCGAATCACTTACTGTGTAATGTACTGTACATTTCGGGTAATGACCGTTTTTAAACGGGGAGAATCGTTAACTGTTCCGTGTTAGTCGGTGTGTGAATGTCATTTTAAATCAGGACTGCGGTCCGTTGCAGTGGCGTGCGTGCAAGTGTTTGACGCCCTTAAAATGTTTAGGTCCATTGAAAAGCCTGCTTTTAAGAGGAAATAGGGTCGGTCCCCTCTCCATACAAACGCTCTCGCCTGTTTTCTCTCTAGTTTATGACCAGAGCAATGATTTTTTACAGTAAAATAAATATCAACTCAAAGTCAAAGTCAAAGTCAAATAATTTATTTCAAATAGGCACATAAAAGGCACTTTTGAACGTCAATGAAAAACAAACAAAGAAATAGAATTGATTCTAGTTGCCCATTCCAAAAGGTAGATTTCGTATGGAGAAGAATGGGCAAGAAACTCCACCGTTACTCTTTTCAAAAATGTTTACAATATTTTGTATACATGAATTATATAATTAGCAACCAGTTTGATTTTGTCCAGACTCTAAATTGTCCTATGGAGCAAGACCAGCATGTTTCCAAGCATTCTTATCCTGGATATAATCCTCTAATTTGTAATAAGCTTGTTTACAAAGTGTACTTTTTATATGAGTTTTAAATTTTCTTTCATTTAATTGCAATATATCACAAGGTATTTTGTTATAGCATTTAACGCAGTACCCCATAAAAGATGTTTGTACTTTAGCTAATCTGAAAAATGGTTGATCTATTTTATCTTTATTTCTAGTATTAAAATAGTAGTTCTATGCCCCTATGTCTCCATCTCCATCTAACTGCCTCATTGGTCTAGTGGTTGCAAGTGGTACTGTTGAGCATGAGGTTCTGGGTTCGATTCCCAGGTCGGGCAAAGAGGTTCCCTGGTCCAGGCCATGGTACGGAGCGAGAGGGCATGGGAAGCCGTCACCTCCTTCTGCGAAGCAGTAATGCTCGCGAAGGAGGAGGCGGAACGCGTGAAGGAAAGGCAAAGCTTGCGCCCTCACGCCCCTAACCGCCGCCGTTGGAGACGCCCTGGGCGCCGGGATTCCCAGGCGGATTCCCGGCCACCATAGGGGCGGGCTTGCGGACGGCGAGCAACGGGCAGCTTGCCGTCCGATAAGGACCAGGCCCGGGTCGATGGTCGATGGTCTCAAAGAGATGTCCGCACAATTAGCGGGGTCCGCTAGGACCGATGCCTGCCAGGATTGCGGGAAAGTCCGAAAGGGATACCGGGACCTTGGCAACAGGCAAATGAAGGAACACGGGTGGGTTTTAGTCAGTAAAAGTCTGACACGCCCTTCCGCTCCGCCCAGAGCGGGAGAAGTAATTGGATGATTTCCCACCCTCAAAAAAAAAAAAAAAGGTCGGGTAAAGTGTTATTGGGTTTTTCAATTAGGAATTTCCCAATAACAGTCCAGGGTCTGTATTTTACTTAAATATAACTGGTGAAATGTGGGTGTATACACCTCTGCCTAACCCTTCGAGGATCACAGAATGTGATGTTATGTTAATATTATGAAGATTCAATATTAACTTCTAAGTAAAAGCAATCCCAAACAGAAAAACGGTTTGAGCTAAAAAATTAATCCAATGACATTTTCAACAAAGAAAATTCTCTACAAATTCAACAGATTATTAAAACATCACCAATTCCCAAGAAACGTTAACACTGGCATATAATATTTTTTACTTGTGGCAACACAAATCGATGACAACGTCACCAATTCCCAAGAAACCTTGTTTAACACTGGCTTATAATATTTTTTGCTTGTGGCAACTCAGATCGGTGTCGGCTTTGCGTCGATATGCATATTTCATTACACGTTTACTCGGCATGTTTATTTTAGTATGCATTTTAACTTCGCCTACTTCCGTGACGTGGTGTCGCGTAGTGTCGATGTAAAAACTGTGAGGGTTGGCAGTAACACGTAAATGTATTACTTCTATTTTTACCCGACTACGGCGAAGAAAAAAGGAGGGATGATTTTGACCGGTATGTATGTATGTAAGTATGTTCATCTGTTCCCTCCTATCTTCTAAACCACTCATCACAATTTGACAAATAAGGTATCGTTGGAAGCGTCTTGATCGTCCGCTGGTTATAGGCTATGTGAAGTCACTTTAAATGGCAATAAAAATGGCGAACCCTAGAGGACAAAAAGTCAGGAACTAAAAAAAAAAACCGGAGTCACACGTAATCTGTTTGATTTATGCCCTAACACGTGTGACTCCGGATTTTTTATTTGTGTGTCTGTGGTGTCTTGTTTATACCTTTTTAGTCGTAGTTGGGTTTTAGTTTTTATTACTTTATTTTTTTTATAAAATACGCAAAGATTTGTTTTTCTTGTATTTCGCGCTATACGTTTGTATTATTGTGTACCTATAAATAGTTGTATACTCTCCGTGATGTTATGTTATCCTATCCTTACTAATATTATAAAATTGAATGCGAAAGTGAGTTTGCTTGTCTGTTTGTTACGCTTTCACGCTAAAATGGCTGAACGGATTAAACATGAATAGACCATGACCTAGAAATGGAGATAGACTTTTTAACCTAGATTACAGACGAAGTCGCGGGCATCAGCTAGTAATGTTATAATTGTGAAAGTGAGTTTGTTTGTTTGTTACGGTTTCACGCTAAAACGGCTGAACGGATTTAGATGAAATTTGGCACATGGATACGGGTATGACCTGGAATACAATAAACCCCCTACCCCCAAACATGCGTCTCCGGTAGAATTATTTCCGTGACATTTTCATAGAAATTGTTCTACCAGAATCGCGTCGCGCCTTCACGTCGCGCCGGGAGCTTTTACCAGTCGATCCCTCTAGAAAATATATCGTAAAATGCCTAGCTATGATTTATGTTACCTAAATTTATATCATAGCTACGTCTGTGATGGCCTTAATGAAACTTAATTCACGTCCCAGCAATCAAGCTTCCAAATAATTCTCAAACAAAGGGATGTGGCTAAACAAAACACACAAGTATAATTTGGGGCGCACACTTAAGACAAGACTTGTACCTAGCGCAAATATTTAAACGGCGTGTACAAATCTCGGTCTCTATTTGAACTTACGATCGTCGCGTCGAGTTTTAATAATAATTTATGATTCGCTCCGCACTTGCGTTTCGCTCTCTTTAATTTTATTTTGTGCTGGTGAATGTTACAATAAAGGTGGTTGAAATATAACCGTTATTTTAGAAGCTACGGAGTTATAATCGTTTTTATTGGTAGCTATAGATTTATTTTGAAGCATGGTATCCTTCTCTCTTAATGCCCGGTTCACATTATTTCAGTGGCATTCCAGCGCTGGACTGGAATGCTACTGGAATAATGTGAACCGGCACTGGAATGTACCTATTCCAGTGATTACTGAAATAGGTACATTCCATGTGGCATTCCAGTGCCGGTTCACATTATTCCAGCGCTGGACTGGAATGCTGGACTAGAATGCTACTGGAATAATGTGAACCGGGCATTATCCACCCAAAGGTTGTCTTTAAAAGATCGCTTTTAGCAGTAACACTGACCATTGTGACACTCTATGTCAAATTTCTACATTTGTATCTGTAATTTATTAAAGAGTATAATCATTTATATTTGTAATTTATAAAAGAATATGTAATTTATAAAAGAATATGTAATTTATAAAAGAATATGTAATTTATAAAAGAATATGTAATTTATAAAAGAATATGTAATTTATAAAGAGTAAAATAAAGAGGTCTATCAACAAAACTGTCATTTCGATTTTGGAAGCAATTTGCCCTTGTGCACACAGTTTAGCTAGAACAGTGCATGCGATGCCTATGAAGGTAACATCGATTACATTGTACTCAAGACTCCGCATGTAAACAAGTTTCACTATTTTATAGTTTCGGCTGAAATTCAAACACAACCTTGTTCAAGTTTGTTACGTGTGCCTAGTTAACAACATTGTCACGACCTACTTTCCTATACAGCATGTATCAGTCAGGTGTAATAAAGGGTGTACAGATATCAAACTGAACAATTATCGCCAAAAAATAATCAGCCATCCCATACAAAACCAAATCTATGAGACGACAGACTTTTTCCCGATTACGATGTTGGTCGCATGGAGACAGTTGTTCAATTTGATGGTTTGTACCACTTTACACCTTACACCTTAATTTAGAGCACACCTTTATAATACACGTTGTCATAATTTCAGCTGAATGGCCATTTCAGTCCATTCCGATTGTCCATAGGCCTCCCCCAAGCACCACCACTCCAACCGGTTCCGGCTTCCCGCTTCCAGCGGATTCCTGCAGCCTTCACAAGGTCATCGGTCCACCTTGTGGGAGGCCTTCCAAATCTACGTCTTCCGGTACGCGGTCGCCACTCCAGAAGCTTTCGGCCCCATCGGCCATCTGTTCTGCGAGCAATATGCCCTGCACACAGCCACTTAAGTTCGTCAATTATTTGGGCTATGTCGGTTACCTTGTTTCTCCTGTGAATCTCAGACCAAATAACAAACCAAGACGGAGCGCTGCGAATAATACAGTGAAGCATGCTAAAACTACACCAAAACTCTGTGCATACACGCTTACACACACACAGTTACAACTATTTACAATGACACCACAATCAAACTACACCAAACTAAGTGTACACATGTTTAAGAAACAGGCCTCCCGTCACTGTTGACAGCGCTCTGTCTTGGTTTTTTATTTGGTCTGAGCTGTGAATCTCTTCATTTCTGATTCGATCACGTAGCGAAACTCCAAGCATAGCCTCTCCATTGCCCTTTGGGTGACTTTTAGCCTTCCAATAAGCTCACGCTGTACTAACGACCTGTTCGATAGAAGAAAATTAATAGTCTAAAGAACGATGTTGGGTTGTTTCGTCTGTCATTTGTTTATGAGTAATTGCTGCCGTAACGACCCAGGACAAAGCGGAACAACCGACTTTTCATGTTTATTGCGTGTCAGGCCTTTACCTAGGTAATTGCTTTTGTCTAAGTATCTTTTAGTACCTAGACGTAGAGGTAAACTGTCGTAAAAGTAGGTTTTCAAGTTAATTTTGTTTGGAATTTGTTGAGGTACTTGTTTTAGTAAAGGAAAATTGTAAAAAGTCATAGTACTTGGGTTTATATATAAGAAGTTTTTTTTCTGGGTTGTGGAGGTCAGAAAACCAGTTGCTCCATATAAAATACTGTTATTTAGTTAGACTGGAAGCTGACCTCAACATAGTTGCGAAAAGGCTAGGCTGATAATGTTGATTTTTTTGCAGAATGATAAGAATAAGCTTATTCAACCCTTGCGTATTTTAGAATGTACAAAAAAGCGAAAAAAAAAAACCGGCCAAGTGCGAGTCGGACTGGCGCCAGAAGGGTTCCGTACCATTATCTATAAAAACGGCAAAAAAATCACGTTTGTATAGGAGCCCCTTAGATATTTATTTTATTCTGTTTTTTAGTATTTTTTGTTATAGCGGCAACAGAAATACATTATCTGTGAAAATGTCAACAGTCTAATTACCACGGTTCATGAGATACAGCGTGGTGACAGACGGACGGATGGACGGACGGACTGACAGCGGACCCTTAGTAATAGGGTCCCGTTTTAACCTTTGGGTACGGAACCCTAAAAACGGCACATGTTAGCTTTATGTTTTCAATATCACAACGACGTCAATATAAACCATTTACATCTCATCACAAACAAAATACATAAAAAAGTTAACACGGTCGTTTTAAAAACGCGGCGACAAATCGTTCGTGTGCGCCAACTCTAATACAGATTACGACGTAAGACGTAAGATTTGAATGGATACTCCGTTTTACGCACACCGCACGTCGACGCGTACAAATATGAATACGAATGTACTGGTACTCGTATCTTGTATGTCTGGATACGATTTTATTTCCATTATATTCAAGAGAGTGATATCGCGAATCTGCTCCATTTCGTGTCACTGAATATTGTTTGTGTTATGGTGGAATCCCACGATCGGCAATATTGCAGACGCACGACAGACGACCACAGACTTCCACGCACCGTGACCGAGCGCTTCCGATGTCTGCGATACCCCCCGCACGTAAGTACACCTTCCCACGGTCCGTCGTCCGGGCTCGTCGGTGTCCGTCCGCAAAATCGCGGATCGTGCGATTTCGGTATTAAAGGTAGCGGAAAGATAAAGCTACGTTTATGTGTCTTAAGACGCTGACAACAGATAAACCGCGGTCACTGTCGGATTGCATAGAAAAGAAAGAGAAACGCGATGACAGGACGCTTGTAATTTATTGCAAAATATAAAGCAATTATCGGTTTATTCAAAAATGAGTCGAAAAATAGAAAATTACAAAAAAACAAGTTCTGCTTTCAAATAAGACGTTCTTGTTATTAATTAAAATATCAACGTATGTTGATATTTAATACAGATATTTTGGATTTAGAACTCAAGGTAAGAGGTTAGTTTACCGTTAATTTGTATCGAGATTTTTTTTACAAAACGTGTTTTGGTTGGTAACTACCAAGTTCTGAGAAATATGTTCAAGTTTCACATATTTTTTCCCCGCTACCACAAACTATAAAGATTTGGCAATTTTTTAATTTAAGTCAAACCTACTTTTACTTTTTGACTGTTGTCTACGCCTTAAGGAGCGTTTGTTGCAAAGTAGGTACGATTTTGATGGAAGACTCCAATAAAATTTTAAGTAAAAAGTGGGTAAAGAAAGTTAAGCGATAAAGAGATAAGCATAATGTTGCTTCTGTTGCCGCTAGCGCGACACCGAGCTCAGGTTTGCTAACTAGCCAAGTTATACGCCGGTCGCGTCATGTTATAGTGCAATTTAACTCACTCGTCACTGCTATGATTTCGCGGCGGAGGTGTGCTTCCGGCGTTAGAATTGCAGAATTGAACTGCTGCGGTTTCGCTGCTATGGTTTCGCGGTGGAGGTGTGCTACCGGCATTAACGTGGCACTCGCTTCGCAAGTGGCACGAACGAAGTTTATCATTACGCGGTGACATAATTCATATGTCACCGTGCAATTATGAACTTCGTTAGTTTATAATCTATCGGTATCATTTCCGTTCGTATATAAATAAACCTTCGAAAAATTACAATTTACCTCATAATTGTGATATCTTATCAAACTTGCTTGCGACGTAACACCGCACTAATACTGAATACCCTACCTACCTAAGAGCAACTTGGAAGTGGTGCTCGCCGGTCTCTGTCGCGGCACCGCTCGCTTCGCTCGCTCGGCTAACGCACCGTCGGTCACAGTTCTAACCTTACCCAGCCCATTAACCTCTTTTTTTACTTAAAATATCATTGGAATACTTACATTTGCGGTTTGCGGTAAATAAGCTTTCACCAAATTAATTTTAACGAACTTGTTTTCTTAATTAAAATCAACTTGACTGTCAGTCAACAGAGTTGGTTTGTCCACGACGCTCATGGGTTTACCTTCACAGAAATGTAAAATTACAGTTAGCGTGCTAGAATTAATTAAATAAAGCAACAAAACCAAATAAAAATGTAACATTGGAGGCAATAATCGTGAACGGCCGTTTTTACGCGTAATACTGCCTTTAACGTTGAAACGTAAACGTTGACGAGTACTTTTATTTTGCCATTGTAATTTTATGTGACAGCTGAAATGTTAGGAGTTATTGCAGCTAAGTAATGTGCAGCATTGCGTTTGTTGTGGTGTCTTAGTACCCGTTCAAATACGGTGAGAACGGCGTAGACTTAAGGTTACTACCTCGGGTGATGTGACTTGCGACACGCGCGCACATCACCTGTTTTCGTCAGTCATGGCTGCGCAAGTCGCATCGCGGTTACTCGTGGCATGCTTTAACAACTTCTTTCATTTGTTTTCTCCACAGCCACTGTCGCAAGGTGCGTAAAGACCCCAGTACACGTTGGGCGAGCCCATCGCGCAGCCAACGTATACTAGACCTTTTTGCGTGATTTGCCGTTTGAGTGGTGCGCTGAGCCAACGGATATTGGGAGTTTTAGACGCGTTTATTGGGCGGTTGCCGTCCGGTTCCCGCTGTGTCTTCACGGATAGGTTCTTGTAAGTGGCAGCTGTCAAAAAGTAACGGCAAAGGACATACATTCATGTTTATTGTTTATGACTCTTATCAATTAGGGGTGAGCTACACACATGTTCGAGTGGGCATAGTTTGGAACAGCCGAGCGGTAAAATATTCATGAGAATATATGTTCAGGAAAAACCTGCGCAGTTTAAATCAAATTGTGCCGACCCGACCCGAACATGATTTGCTGGGTTTGCGAGGTTTGCTACTCGGTACTAGCCGAATGAAATGCAAATATGTATAATAATTTCTTCGGGTCGGCTTTGTTGTTCCAGACATACAGCCGAATCTAATGTGCCCACCCAAACATGTGTGTAGCTTACACTTAGGTAGGGACTAATGACCTCACCGCAGAAACACCTCATGCATTTGGTGGTCCGTTTGAGCTCAAACGTAGTCGAGCAATTTTGCACGATGCGTGCGAGCAAAACCACAAACATAGAGGTATATATAGAATAGGTTTGGCTTAAAAAAAAACATGTGGGGCAGTCTTTGGGGACTGCCGATAGAAGTGAAAATTAGTAACATTCATTAATTTCTTCAAGCGTTCGGTAACGATGACGCGAGTTCCATGATTTTTGTTCAGGCAAAAAGTGCTCAACGCGCCTAAAAACGTTTTCTCTTCAAAAACTAAAATAGGTATTTTCAATCTTAAAATTCGACGAAGTTTTTTTTAAAGGTTTTAATAACATAATATCACGCCTGGGATTCCCTGAGGGTTAAACAGAACTGTACCTATGGTAGGTAGGTAAACCCACATTTCGCTAGTTATGTTTAAGTCCCATGTAATAGGGGACGAGCCTATTACCATCAACTGGGCACAAATCCAGAATCCGGGGTGCTACTGAGAAATTCTAGATGGAGAAACCCAATAATACATTGCCCGACCTGGAAATCGAACCCAGGACTTCATGCTCAGCAGTAGCGCTTGCAAACCCTAGACCAACGACTGCCAATAAACGCAGCTATTTTTCATATTTCAACATCAACACACCCACACGTCACATCAACTTTGTTCAAGAAAATAAAATACAAAAAGGTTCAACTCCATTTATCAGTCGTTCAAATATTATATGAAGCGTGAACATGATATGTACAGACTATAAAATAACCTTTAAAACCGTTTAGTATTTATTACGGTCTAGAAAATACACTAAAAGCTTGTAAAACGTCGGATTTATCTAACAAACGTACACAAACATAACATCACGTCATCTTTCCCCGAAGGGTTAGGCAGAGGTGTACCTATAGTACACCCACATTTCGCCAGTTATGTTTAAGTCCCATGTAATAGGGGGCGAGCCTATTGCCATCAACCGGGCATAAATCCAGACTTCGGGCTGTTACTGAGAAATTCACGATAGAAAACCCAATGACACTGCCTGACTTATGTTGGGGTCGGCTTCCAGTCTAACCGGATGCAGCATCTTCTTATTAGCGATGGCAAAAATAACACCGAAAAATATGTAACGTTTTTTAAATTTGGATGCAGCTAAATACCAGTATTTACATGGAGCGACCAACTATCTGACCTCTATAACCCATTTACTGGGTAATACGATACCCCCTTAGTAAGAATGGTTGTCAGACTGTCAGGCTTCTGACGACTCGTGCTTTGTATGTTTATTTATTTTCAACACGCTTGCTCGTAAAGTGGCTCTTATTGAACCGCCTTTAGGTTCATAATGCAGTGTATTAAGCACGTGTGCTTTTTACTTTATATTACCGCATTATTGCGGTAATGTGCGCTACAGATAACTATTTACTAGTCGAAGTATGACATGGCAGTAGGTATGGAATTAATTAGTACCAAATTTTATATATTTTTAAAGTAATTAGTCAGTATTAAATATTAATATTTAATATAAATTTACTTCGGTGAAGCTTTTACCAAAGGCAAGCGCTCGAAAGCAAGTTTTTGGAAAAAATTACCATAGGTATGGTAAAAAAAGCACCCTTCGGGTACGAAACCCTAAAAATACTTAATATCTATATACTGAAAAACCTCAAAACCAAAAGGAGAATAGCAAGTACTTGCTCACACATATACACCTTTTTTTTTTTTTGAGGTTGGGAAATCATCCAATGACTTCTCCCGCTCTGGGCGGAGCGGAAGGGCGTGTCAGACTTTTACTGACTAAAACCCACCCGTGTTCCTTCATTTGCCTGTTGCCAAGGTCCCGGTATCCCTTTCGGACTTTCCCGCAACCCTGGCAGGCATCGGTCCAAGCGGACCCCGCTAATTGTGCTGACATCTCTTTGAGGCGCGCGTGGAACACAACGCGCCATCGACCCGGGCCTGGTCCTTATCGGACGGTGAGCTGCCCGTTGCTCGCCGTCCGCAAGCCCGCGCCTATGGTGGCCGGGAATCCGCCTGGGATTCCCGACGCCCAGGGCGTCACCAACGGCGGCGGTTAGTCGCGTGAGGGCGCAAACTTTGCCTTTCCCTCACGCGTTCCGCCTCCTCCTTCGCGAGCATTACTGCTTCGCAGAAGGAGACACATATACACCTACAGAACTAATTTCACACAAAACAATGAATCATTTTATTTCACGCCAGTCTGAAGTAGGCGTGTACCACATGTCCCAGTTGTTTCACAAACTTTCTGTGAAACTATAAACTGAAACAATGTTCGTATTTACACAGAACGTCAATATTAAATGCCGGTATAAAATACGATGATTTATGGGACTTAGACGGGGAATGCGACAGATTTAGAATGGGATTACGATGTTTAGAACTAACTACACTCGCTACAATCTAAGAATTCCGATTTGACAGCTATAAAAAATACTTTTTATAGTGATGGGAAAAAAATCGGTTGCTTTAGTTGCATGTAAAAGTGCGGGGCAATTCACTTATTAAAAATAAAAAATCGGTCTCATTAATTGCACTTACGACTGCGGAGCATTACCCTTATTTAAAAATAAATCGGTTGCATTAGCTGCATATAAAACTGGGCGGCAATTCCCTTATTTAAAAAAAATCGGTTGCATTAGTTGCATTTAAAACTGCAGGGCAATTCCCTTATTTTAAAGAACGTTCACATTCGCATCTCATAAGAAATAGTACATTACTGTCGCGGCCTGCAATAAGGGAATTGATGGACGATCGTGAAAATGAGGGCCGAGGCAAAGCCGTGGCACTCATGCGTGAGTTAATCAATTCCTGATTGCGGCCAAGGCTTGTATAGTACTTTTGTCAAACAACGCGCGGAAATTCAAACTGAGTAAATTAAATAGAAATTCCAGAATCAATGACGAATAACTATCATTTTTCATGCGCCAATATGTTAATTTGTTTCTTCTTTGTTCTATTTGCAAACCAATTCGAAATTTAAATAAAATCTTTGATAAGTAGTAGGCAGGTGATGATGATGATAATCATCACCTGCCTAGTATTGACCCAGGTGATGGTCTACTTCCTGCCAGGGTTGCGGTGCGATGTGGAGGGAAGGAGGGGTTAAGTAAATACCATGTCGTGTACTTGTCCATGAGTCAGCTGGAGACTGAAGACCCCAGACTCCCTTTATTAGTGTAATATATACCTAGTCCGTGCGTGACATATATCATAATATACCTATGGACATAGCTTATCTACCTTAACTTAAACTAAGATCTAAACGTGACGTACGTGACACACCACATCACCCTTCCTAAAGTAAAAAAAAAAACTTAGTTACATTGTTTTTTTTTTTTTCATCTCTTTACATTTTTAAACTTACATTCTAAGTCTTACAGTATAACTTTGTCCTATTTTTATGTATTACATCTATTTTTTTTTATATTTAACTATTACATTTGGTGACTCGTCCTTTACAACTATAAATGGTCCATTATAAATACACTCCAACTTATTGCCTACTTCGTTTTTTACCAAAATCAAGTCACCTTCCTTATAAGTTATAGAATTAAGATTCTTATCATAACAATGTTTCCTTGATAACTTACTTGATACCAAATTTTCTTTTGCATCATTTTGAGCCCTTTGTAACCTGTATTTAAATTCTAAAGGATAATCATCAAAATTATACAAAGGTTCAACACTTTCACCTTGAAGACTACTTGGTAACCTACAAATTTTACCATAAACTAATTCATAAGGCGTATACTTAGTCACAGTATTAACTGTTGTGTTATAAGAAAAACACCAATATGGAATCCAAGAACTCCACGATGATGGATTATTATCTGTTTGTATCCTTAAATAAGCACCTAAAGTTTTATGAACGTTTTCCAAAGACCCTATACTTTCATGATGATATGACGTGGATAAGATTTTATTGATGCCCAAGACATTACATAGCTCTACCATTACTTTCGAAATGAACTCAGAACCCCTATCCGTAGCAATTGTTCCCGGTATCCCATATCTCAACACAAAATTTTCTGCTAACGCTTTTGCTACCTCATTTGCGGATTTATTTTTTAGTGGATAAGCCTCCACAAACTTCGTAAGTTCACATTGAAGAGTTAATATGTAAACATTACCATTTTCGTCCCTATCAAGTGGCCCCACTATATCTAAATAAACCTTTTCAAAAGATGAAGATGCAGTGGTAGTAACTGTCATTGGTTCTTTAGTATGTCTGGAAAACTTTTGTTTTTTACACTTATCACATTTACCAACGTACTCCGCTACATCTTTCTCAATTGACGGCCAATAATAATATTTCTTTATATTATTCACCATCCTGCGTATTCCTGAATGACCACTCGTAGGTAAAATATGAAAATCATTTAAAACAATTCTCTTCTCATCTGCCCCTTCTATCTTCCGTACACCCTTCACTACACATATTCTAAAATCTCCACATATCGAATTACTATTTTCCTTCAAATATTTGGCCATTTTTGTAATAAAATTAACGTTATAACGATTTTTCAAAATAATAACTTCTTTTATGCCCTTTTCAATACAAAAAGTGACTATGTCTCTCGACAACTCGTCTCGCGATGATGCCGATAAAGATTCATAGTTTACGTAAATACTCGAGTTTTCTGGCACATACATTAAATTGCGCGACTTTGAAAATATTTTTTCACCATTAGTGTTACGTAACATCTTCTCCCACTCATTCAAACATATCTCAATATCATTTCCTTGTTTTTTAAGAACTTCCACGATCCTAGGGTGATCAGTCCTAGATACCACAGGGTCCGTATCACAAACATTTCGTTCTTCCAACTGTTTGTACTGCGCTCTCGTCATTACGGATATAGTTTTTTCACGCATGGTTTTCAAATCTTCACTTGAAATTACTATCCTAGAAAGTGCATCAGCTAATACATTTTCTTTCCCCTTAATATACTCGACCTCAAAGTCATACTCTTCCAAACATAAACGAAACTTAGTTAACCTACTTGATGGATCTGTCATGTTAAACAAGTATAATAGTGGCCGGTGATCCGTTTTCACAACGAACCTCCGTCCATACAAGTACGGTCTAAAATATTTAACTGACCATACTATAGCCAATAACTCCTTCTCTATAATTGGATAATTTAACTCACTCTTCCCCAAAGACCTACTAGCGTATGCAACGGGTTTACCGTTCCCATTACACAAAACACTTCCTACCGCATAACCCGAACTATCGGTTTGTAATATAAACGTGTTGTCTTCAGAAAAATTTGGATAATCCAACACTGGTGGATCCATTAACGCTTCCTTAAGCAACAAAAACGACCCCTCACATTCATCGGTCCAACCAAACACCACATCCCTCTTACATAGCTTATTCATAGGTATCACTATACTAGCAAAATTTGGTATGAATTTCCTATAATAATTTGCAAACGCCACAAACCGCTTTACTTCATCAACTGCCGATGGACGCGGATATTTCTTTATGGCTTCCACCTTTTCAGGATCTGGTGAAATACCTTCCGCTGAAATTACGTGTCCTAAATAAAGTATTTGTTTTTTCATAAATTCACACTTGGATGGATTCAGTTTAAGATTGACCTTTCTCAGGCGAGAAAACACTGACATAAGGTTTCGGTTGTGCTCATCCAAATTCCGCCCGAAAATAATTAAATCATCCAAATATATCAAACATTTGTCATAATTTAATCCTGACATGGCTACAGTCATTAACCTGCTAAAAGAACTTGGACTTATCTTTAACCCCATTGGTAATCTACACATCTGATATTGCCCTTTATCTGTCGTGAAAGCTGTGTATTTCCTACTACTTTCATCTAAAGCACACTGATAATATGATTGTGATAGATCACAGTGGCTAAAGTAAACTGCACCCGACAATGAATCCAAGACTTCATTAATATTTGGCAAAGGGAATTTATCATCCTGTATCTTTTCATTTAACTGCCTGTAGTCTATTACTACACGCCATTTTTTCTCCCCATCACGACCTGCCTTCTTGGGTACAACCAAAACAGGACTAGACCACTCACTAACCGCCTCCTCAATAATATTACTATCCAGCATCTCCTGCACTTGCCTATCAACCTCCTTTTTCTGTACATAAGGTATTCTATACTGTTTCCTGTAAACTGGAGTAACATTATCTTTCAAACGTATTGACTGCGCATATACATTCGTGACATCCAATTTATCTCCCGGAATATAAAAAATATCTGGATATTTTGCACATATTTGCTCAACTGACAACCGTTCCTCGGCATTCAAATAATCAAGATTAAGCAAAGAAAATATTTTCTTAACACGTTCAACACTTACTTCTGTTTCCGCAAAACTACAACAATTAAAATCACTTAACGGATAGACTTCTACATCGGACATACTACACACAACTTCCTCCGTGGTTGTGTTTAAAATCCTAATGGGCATCATCCCATTCTTAGGTCTAGCTACTACATTTGCTAAGAAAACCCCTTCGCGCAACTCCTTCCTAAACACTACACAATCTTCTGCTCTATTAACGGGCAAATACTTAACCATTTCACAACGCGGAGAAATAGTTAAAGAATAATTATAGGATTTAAGTGGCATCGAAACCGTCTGCTGCTCACGGTTCTTTAGAGATAACCTGTTCCCCGAAAAGTCTACAATACCACTATACGCCTGCAAGAAATCCTGGCCTAATATGCCAACTGACCTACATGGCAAATCATTGAATATATAAAACTTATGCACGAACGAACATTGTTCGTACCCCAACGTCAAATATACATAACCTATAGCCCGTAAACTACCCCCTACACCATTAATCACTAATTCTTCCTTAACTACTTTACAGCACAAAGCATTATTCCTCAAGAAATTACTTTTTATTGCCGATACCGACGCACCCGTATCGACTAACCATTCCGAATCCACATTATTTGCTAGAAAATTTACCCAGTTAACACTATTGCAAGCTAAAATATGCCTAGCCTCGAAAAAACTGCGTTTCATTCAATTGTCTGCCTTCACTACTTCGTGACATTGACACTGCACTTGAGTCAGCATCGCCCCGCACGTGCTCTAGACACGCTACGCGCTGTCGACCTCGCTGAGTCTGCCGTCCACGATGAGTACTATTGCTACGACCGCGCATTCCACTACTATACCTTACGTTTCCATTTTGGTACGTACGCCCAACAGCTGTTTTTTGCTGCGCGTATCCATTACCAACAGCGTGCCGCCTATAGTTATTTCCACGACCCCTATTTCCCGTAGAAAAACTACCACCCGCGGACCACCGCTGGAACGTCATGACTTGACCCGACGAAGCACAATTTTCGTCTTCCGCTACCCTGATAGCATCTTTCAAACAAGTCAAGTTCCGTGCCGTAATAATTGTACCAAGACGCTGATTACGAAGCCCGTCAGCAAACTTTTTAACCGCATACTTCTCATTTAAAGGCCGCAAAATCTCATAGGCTCCCGAATTTTCCCCGGCTTGAGAAATAGTCAAATCTACCATTAACTTCTCTATCTCTGCCCCGTAATCCGTGACCGACCTATCATTTTGCCTAGCGCGAGCAAATTTGGCTTGCACTGCAACGTCTGACTTAACCGTCAACAAATGCTTCTTCATGTCCGTTAAAAGACTGTCTACAGTCGTATAAGTAGAGGACAATCGCATCTTAGCCCCCTGGGTAAGTCGTGTAGTTAGCACGAATCTAATTAAATGAGCACTATCAGCCGCTTCTAACATAGAGCTGTATAAATCTATGGCATCAATCAAATCTTGGGTTACCTGCTCATCCCCATTCATTTTCGGGAGTAAGCTAACCGCCGTTTTCAATGAAAACCTTTCCAACGCCATCTCTGTATCGGTTCCGGTACCGTTTTCAAACTTAATAGTGTCTACATACAAATTTTCTATTTTACTCACTAGCTGTGCTAATTCCTCCGAAAATTTGCTACACTTAGAAACTACACACTTAAATTTACAATACAGGGCTTTTACCTCGCTTATCTTTCCCTCAAAATTTTTGCCTTTCCGCCTACTGGGACCTAACTTGACAATTGATTCCCTCAATAACTTAAGCTGTACAAACAGTGACGTTAACTCCACTTCCATTTAAGATTAATGTCTCTAACTGATAGATGACCGAAAATACTCGTCACTACACTTAAGTTCAAATCACATCACTTACTCCTCCTGTCGCTCCGCCAGCTCCCGGTCAGGCCATCTGCACAGCTCGCTGCACCTCACGCTGATTGATCTTCTCTTCGACCCAATTCTGATGACACCTCCTGTACAGCCGGACTGCCACGCCAATGATGACAATCGCCAAACACACGGCGATAAACAACAGCATCGCGTTGATGGTGGATATCTGCTCTTGTGTTACTGTCGCGGTATTTGAACCACCCGCTGCTGTCTGGGCTATAATAACCTCTTCCTTGGATGACGTGGTCCCCATGGCCTGTGACTAACCAACTGTCGAGAACCTGACTGAAGCCGACTGAAGTGACTCCGATGAGATCCCGGTCGGGCAACTATAACGCCGTCCAGTCGACTGGCAGGGTCGCCATGCGATGTGGAGGGAAGGAGGGGTTAAGTAAATACCATGTCGTGTACTTGTCCATGAGTCAACTGGAGACTGAAGACCCCAGACTCCCTTTATTAGTGTAATATATACCTAGTCCGTGCGTGACATATATCATAATATACCTATGGACATAGCTTATCTACCTTAACTTAAACTAAGATCTAAACGTGACGTACGTGACACACCACAGCGGGAAAGTCCGAAAGGGATACCGAGACCCTTGGTGACAGCCAACTGAAGGAACACGGGTGGGTTTTAGTCAGTAAAAGTCTGACACGCCCTCCCGCTCCGCCCAGAGCGGGAGAAGTCATTTGATGATTTCCCAAACTCAAAAAAAAAAGGTCATGGTCTACTTGTATGTGGAATAAGGAAGGATGAATATATTATCAGTGTAGACAATTATTGTATTGCTAAATCATGACACATAGCATACGGAAATACCTCGCTCGGTTAAGCAATAAAACGTAACAGAGCAACATTATTCCTTTATTACAAATCGATCTCCAAACAGTAGTTAGTTGTTTATTAATTGCTTCTTAGTCAAACGAGTGGGCATTAATCATATCATTTGAGATTAGACTGACTGATTCATATTTGGTCTACCGCGGAGAGATAAAGGGTACTGTCTAAAATTGTTTCATGGCCATTATTGTGGTATATCGATTTTATGTTAAGTGTTATTGGTTTTTGATATTGATGTGTTGGTTACAGTATTAGATATAGTAATGTCTGAGAATTCTTGAAGTTTTGGACGACTTCTTTTTACATTTGATTATTGTATTTAACAATATTTTATACCTTTTCAATTAATCATAATAAAAAAATACTTACAATCAACATATTTAACTATAAAAATTAGAAGTAAACTGGGCACGAACCTGCCCTTAAAAAAACAATCCTTACTGTAATCCTACATGGCTAAGAAATGTTATGTCCTAAGCTTATCTTGAAGAGTTCAATGCCAAATACGCAAAGCTCATTTTTCTAAACTCAGGAATTCTAAAATAAATATACATAGGTAGCTCAAAAATAACTGGCGAAATGTGGTAGTACTATAGGCTTTACGCAACCCTTCGGGGAAACGAGGCGTGGTATTATGTTATGGTAAATACATAGGTGTTGGTACCTATGTATACAATAGATATGCCAGATTCTCAGTTACATCCAATAATATCAATTGGTACCCACATTCTACGCAATTCTATAATTCTCGACCCGATAAAAAATGAATTCAGCCGAGTACCCAGCATGACACGTGTTTTCAACATAACGAAGACAATTTATCCGCTTTGAATAGTAACACAAGTATTACTGGGTTTTTCCATCTGGAGTTTCTCCGTAGCAGATCGGAGTCTGGATTTGTGCCCGGTTGATGGCAATAGGCTAGCCCCCTATTACATGGGACTTAAACATAACTGGCAAAATGTGCATGTACTGTAAGCGCACTCTGCCTAATTCTTCGGTGTGAATATGTTTTGAATACATACCCATGCAAACCGTAAAAAGCTACAATATTTTTTTCGCGGTCTCCCCTCATTAACACGTCTGCCCCGACGCCGACGGTCATCGGTTCTACGGGTAATATGGCCGGCCCATTGCCCCGTCAGCTTGCTTATTCTGTGAGGTATGTCCACTTTGGTTCTCTGCCGGATCACCTCGTTCCGGATTCTTGCCCTCAGGAAGATTCCAAGCATAGCTCGCTGAGCGACCTCACATTGAGACTTATAAGTCGATTAGTCAGTAACCATTTCACTAACTAGTGACTAAAATAACTTGACATTAAGCGCATTCAGCAATTAATTCTCAACACATCCGATTCTGCAAACTCGTAAACTAAAATTGTAAATCAATGTGCAGAGGGCTTAGCTAAATATTTACTTTTGCACACATGTTCCATTAAGGAAATGTTAAACTGACATTAAATATTTAGTGATCATTAGTAGGTACAGCTTCATCCAGTAATAAAACTATATTTCTTTCTTCTTTCCTGTATTTCTTTCTTAAACTACCAATAACTGGTACTAGAGGATTATCTCGGGCGGAGAAGGGAAGATTTTGGCTATAGCATTTGGTAGAGGTCACCTCTACCAAATGAATGTATTGCCATCGAAACGGTACGCTAGGTACTATACAAAGTTTCAACTGGATAGTTCAAGAGGAAGATTTGTTACATTAAAATGTATTTATTTCTAGGTAGGTAATAAAATTAAATACACTACTACAACCGCGCACAATGGCGGTCGACCACTTTTCACCCTTGTTACTAAGGGCAGTAATAAGGTACTTGAAAAGTGGTTCCCCGCCATGCCCTGGGTACTTTTTATCCCAATATTCTTACGGGATCAAGACTTATGCGGATGAAACCGCGGGACGCAGCTAGTATTGAAATAAATCATAATGTTGGAACCGTGTAATGATATTGCCATTAATTTAGAAGACTTTTCAAAACAATTTCATCCCCAACCGCTGCTTCTGCCATAAAGGATAATGAATGACCAAGTTACATTACATAAAGGTGTTTTCCTGAATGCAGTAATGAAGTAATTTGTCTCGGATATAATGGACCCAAATCTAGTCCCGGATGCCAAATGGGGCAATAATGGCTTAGATTATGTTCACCTGAGAATACTGTTGCGGACGTGTGAGGAAAATTTATACCTATCGTCGTTTTATGCAAGAGGCGCTGGAGATGAATTTGCTTACTGTTAGGTAAGCTTAGGAACGTAAATGTAGGGCGTTAAAAAAAGCTTCGGGGTTGTTGGCTTCTAACAAGTATAATACCAGGTTGATGACAGCAGGTAAATATGATGTTCCCAGAGTCAGTAATTACTATGGCGACAGAACTTTAAAAAAAGCATTCCCTATTTATTGAACACTTTGCCTGCTGATATCAGACAAGAAAAAAATAAAGTTAAATTTGCACGAATTCATAAAAAATATTTTTTGAATTTTTTGTGAGTGTAGTAGGTCTTTGGTATATATAGGTTATAGATGTACTTTTTTTTTTTTTTGAAGTTGGTAAATCATCCATTGACTTCTCCCGCTCTGGGCGGAGCGGAAGGGCGTGTCAGACTTTTACTGACTAAAACCCACCCGTGTTCCTTCATTTGCCTGTTGCCAAGGTCCCGGTATCCCTTTCGGACTTTCCCGCAACCCTGGCAGGCATCGGTCCTAGCGGACCCCGCTAATTGTGCTGACATCTCTTTGAGGCGCGCGTGGAACACGACGCGCCATCGACCCGGGCCTGGTCCTTATCGGACGGCGAGCTGCCCGCGCCTATGGTGGCCGGGAATCCGCCTGGGATTCCCGACGCCCAGGGCGTCTCCAACGGCGGCGGTTAGGGGCGTGAGGTGTACCTGATACTATGTTTACTGTAAGAGAGACTCAACGATCTCACAGTTAAACTGCGTAAGCAGTTTTGTGGGGCAATGTACCCAGCATTAAGAATTATAAGTTAATAAATCATTCATTCGTTCATTCATCTTTTTAGCGTTGGGTGGAAGAATGAACTCTTTTCAATTTCATTTGATTTACTATAAATAGAGTGATAACTAGAAAGTAAATCTTTAACCCTAAACCAGGCCACTGTATGACGTTTAGTCGGTGAAACTTGGAAAAGTAAAGAAAATGATGTGGGAAAACATATTCCCTTCGGGAATAGAGAATTTACTGCTACATTATATTTGAACCTAAAATTTTCAAACAGGTTTTCACTAGAAATATGACAACACCACAATAAAAACTCATAATACATGTACAACATATAATAAATAGCATGACTTATTTTTTGTGATTTAGACATTATTTATGTGAAAAATGTCTAAACTGGGTGAAAAATCCACACACTCGACGTCTTTTCGAATTCAAATGGCTGTCACTGTCATTGTGACATTTACGTTCTGACGCATGTTCGCTGCTTATATAATATACTAGCTGCGCCCCGCGGTTTCACCCGCATAAGTCTTGATCCCGTGGGAATATCGGGATAAAAAGTATCCTATGTGTTAATCCAGATTATAAACTATCTGTTTGCCAAATTTCATCCAAATCCATCAAGTAGTTTTAGCGTGAAAGAGTAACAAACATCCACACATCCATACTCACAAACTTTCACATTTATAATATTAGTAGGAAGTAGGATAGTAGGAAGTAGGATTAGTAGGATTTGGGAAGATAGATGTGGGAGCGTGTTGACTACAGCTTGTAAACATCTCAGTACATCGAAAAGCTGTTGGTAGTTTGTTCCAGACTGTTTGCCAAACAGATTAGAGGGGCAATTCCCATATTTTTAAGAATGGTTGAACAATAATTCGTCCATCCCTCAAAAAAATCCTATACCTAATACTAAATTTACCTAAATTGACGTTTTGACATTGAATTTAGCTGAGATAGCGACTAGATTTTGAACGGTTTTAAATACTTTCCGTATTACCACAAAACCGTGTTTATCAGTGGTTTAGCCTAACCACCATACAGACATAACATTTCTGTATGGAGTTTGTCATAAAACTGACATTAAACACGCGTTCAACAAGAAGTGTAAGTTTATTGTCTAAGTTTTTGTGGTAAGGTTAATTTTTGCGGAAAATTCCTTACACTTGTAACTTAGCACCGCCTTCACAATATAAGCATGAAAATGCGTTTGTAATTAAGTAAGATAACACAGGCACGTAACCTACTTACAAACTCACAAACAAACACACAAATAAAACAACGCTACAGAAACGTTAACATTTCGTTTGTGAAAAAACGAAAAAAAAGCAACTGGAATAGAGCAAAGCGCTCATTAACCCCTAGCTTGCAGGGCAAGCAGTCGAGCCTCCTCAATGGAGGGTTAAAGAGGGCAGAGGAAGAGAAAATATTACGCTAACCAACCCAGTTGCATTGTGTTTCTGTGTGCACTTTTGAGGGTTAACTTGTGGGGCGCGCTGTCGTGAATTTATTGTTGCTGGTTGAATTATGGGAACGGGTTAAATTATTTAGTTGTTCGAGTTTTTAATTTTATGTTTTAGGTATGGTTGTGTATTTTGTGCACATTTTTAGAACATTGGTCGCACAATGTTCTAAAATAATCTCGGTACAAGTCACGAGGTTCAACTAAGACATTTCGTCATCATATTCAAGTGACTATGATGACGAATTATAGTGCTGAACATTTCAAAATTCTCTTCTTTGTGATTAGTAATCACAAAGATGGGAATTTAATAAAAACGAAATTTACTATTTTTTAACTAGGTAAGTACATGTACGGATCCAGATAGGGAAATATCATAGAATATTTAGCTTTATTTAGCTTTCCTTTTTTTAAGTGTTTAATTATAATATGTCTAAGGGGCCTCTGCGAGTTAGCTTCGGCCTCTCGTACGCCTTCCAAAGGTACGGGATCCCAGGGCCCCGGGATATGTCAAAAGAAAAAAACCTAGACAAAGAAAAAACCAAAAATCAACCCCTGTTACCACCTGTTAGAAAAATACCTTAACCTAAACATACATATTCTATAACAAAAACTTGTGTCAATAAATAAGGCTTAGACTATGTTAATAGCACTTCACCAGCATGGCATGGCATGTAAGTTGTTTTACCAAGTGGAAAAATGTGCGTGTACTTCTTTAAATACACCTCTGCCTAACCCTTCGGTGAATACAGGCGTAGTGTTATGTTTGCGTGTATTTAATTTTACTTCCATTATAATAATTACTGGTGTATCATTTTAGAACATAATTACACTGTTGAATGTAGGTAAGTAAAATGTATACGACATTCACAAAGAAAACACGACGCCCAAAATAACTTCAAATAACACCACTAATTACTGAAAAATCTTCTAACTAGTCAACGACATTGAAAGTGTCAGACAGACTGAAAAAAAAAAAGACTAAAATTCTAAGCTCTTACAAAATTGTATGTGGAAAATTCTAGAAAATAAAATCAAGCTCGTTAACTAGAGGCATCGAAGCGAGAACTAACGTACTGAATGGACTCTTAGGCAAGCAAGGAGGTGGGCAGGAATAGAGGTTCGTAAAGAGACCAAAGGACATGATTTAGTTTTATTTTTCTTGCTTTTTTTGTTGAAATGTAGACGTTCTTGTTTACGATGGTTTTATTTTATAATTCAGTACTTATTGTTGATCTTGCCCCGCATGTCCTGTCACCTGCACACGTGAGGACCTAATGGCTGCATCAGCGAACGGTATACGCGTAGCAGATTAAAGGGCCAAACAAATAAAATAATAAAAAAAACATTCGATATTTTTGACATCGACACGCATAAAAGAAGATTGTTGAGATTATTTACTATTAATAACTCGCATGTTTTACTATTTTCAAAATGGCGTCTGAGCTCATGGTCTCGAAGAGCTGTCAACGTCACATTTTTTATCAGCATCTAAGGTTATAGTGGTATCAGAATCTTTTGACGCGTAGATGACATTGACAGGAGGGCGTTGTTGGTAAACATTTGTAAAATTGAATTGAAAAAACAAGATGGCGGCGTTAGTTCTGATTTTGGCCACGCGCCATTAATGATCCTTGTACAACTATACTTCAAATTGACAATTAAATAAGCTGCCTCATCAAATTACAGTTATATATTCATTCAAATATGGCCTTTTCGCGTCCACAAGGCCACTGATTCTCACATAAACTTAACAAATAATCCTTCTCTCGTCATCGGCAGTCATCGGAGATAGTCGGAGCACTTTAAGCACGTACACACTCGCAAACACGAACGCCCGTCATGGAATCAATTAGGGTTATCGAATTGTCGTTGTATACCTTGACCTTTTGTGGATAACAGGTGACAGCTAGCCATTTCTTACTGTCAATTTTCTCCAATTAGATACGTAGGATGATAAACAGATAATAGGTAACTGGTTCTGTTATTTGACGAAAAGGTTTTTAGGGTTCCGTAGTCAACAAGGAACCATGTCTGACTGTCTGTATGTCTGTCTGTTCGTCTATCCGCGGCTTAGCTCAGAGACTGTTGGTGCTAGAGAGCTGTAATTTAGTATGGGTAAACATACGAATCACGCCGACAAAGTGGAAAAAAAAATCGTTCAAAATATATTTTTTACCTCTTCTACACGTAAAGTGGGGATGGTTGGATTCAGGGATGCAAATTTTTGTAAGAGTCAAGTGTCCCCCCCCCTGCCAGCTAAATGGTTGGTTTTGGGTATGTGGAAAAATTCACGGCAGTAGAATATAATAACGAAATTAAAAGGAAAACTATCACCGCTACGTAGGCTCCACAAGTTACCGAATAATAATCGACCAACTTAAATTTGCAGTTGCAAAAACATGTTTGCCCATACATTCTGTATAGAAGAACAAGTTTTTCAACTACAATGTTAAGTTTGTTGGATAAATTCATCCCAACTACGGAACCCTTAATTGTGTGTGGTTCGACATGCACTTGGCCGGTTTTATTGTATTTTAGGTTTCCGGGTTCAGTTTGAGTAATTATTTCTCGATGTCTTTGTCCCACAGGAACGTACTTCCGGGATAAAAAGTATCGTATATATCCAGTCATGGTCTACCCATGTTTCAAATCCGTTCAGGCGTTTAGCGTAAAAGCGTAAAAAACAAACTCTTTTTCACATTTATAAATTAAGTTAATATTAAGTCGATAGATACATATTAGAGAATCAATGACCTTTGTTTTCTACAGAACAATTTTGTTTCTTATAACCTTCACTTAGAAGTGATTATAATTCTAATTTAGAAGTTTGAATCCAAAGATAAATGTGAAGAGAGGCATTGAATAGTCTTTTAGCCTTCACTTAGAAGTGATTATAATTCTAATTTAGAAGTTTGAATCCAAAGTTAAATATGAAGA
The DNA here is from genome assembly GCA_949152455.1 of Lithophane leautieri. NCBI lineage: Eukaryota > Metazoa > Arthropoda > Insecta > Lepidoptera > Noctuidae > Lithophane > Lithophane leautieri. Next base: position 3,682,197 of record OX424462.1, on the reverse strand, counting down.
GAGTAATTGAATTACAATTTAATCCTCTCAGCTGACAGGCCAACCATACTAGGAACTTATTTCTGAGTCATCCCAATTTTTTCTCCTAAAACATGCGCAAGCGATGACACCCACCATTCGTAATAAAATGTAATACAAACAACTTTTGATGTACGACATCATAACTGAGATAGTTCAAATGCGTGACTTAAGATTTATTTGCAGTTTTAACGTCTCGACACACAGTTACTGTTAGACAGTAAATCAACTTTATATCGCCTTTGTAATGCAGAGTTTTGAAATGTGTCCGTATGATGGGTAGTTGAAGATTGTTGTTTGAAGCTTGACAACTGTTTAGTTTACGGTTTAAGTGTCGACTGGGAATATGAGATATGGTTGAGCTATGGTTGAGCTATTTTTGTTTTGGTGTGTGACTTATTGCTCTTACAGATTGAACTGACTAGGTATAAGATCAGTTTTGTTAATCTTAAGAGTTTACTAAAAGCTAACTTGTGAAACGCGCAAAAATGTAATAATCCTCAGTTTATTTAACCTGTATGACCGCGCGCGGGTCGCGCGGTGACCAAAAACCATTGTAGTTAATTAGAAAGTCCTTGAAGAATTCCACAGAATGGAACAGCTTTAAAGTTATTAACAAAACGCAGCACGCACGCTACGGGCGTGCGTGTATGATCAGATGTAGGAACGTAAACGAAGCAAAAGTAGTATGTAAGGAGCGTAACAGGTGGCGTTCTGTAGTTTCTGTCTACCCCCATGAGAAGAAGCGTGAGTTTATGTAACAAAATATTCTCTCTAAAATATTAAAAATGGCAGGTGAAGAAATATCTACGCGTGTCAGAAAATCTATACATATTATAAATTAAAGTCGCTTTTCGTGTTTGTCGAATGACCGCGTTGTTCTTCGAAACCAGGCAACAGATTTTGATGAGTTTTGTTTCGTTTATTTATAGAATTTATTCCGGAAGGTGTGTATAATACTTATTAAAGTTACATTTAATATAGTACTTATTAAAGTTACATTTAACTAAGAAATCTCGAAGTTTTGTCAAATCGTAAAAATCTTGCGAATCAGGAGCGGGTCGCTAGTAATGAATAAAAAAAAGTCTCCAAAAATTAAAACTGTTTTTCTCTCTGTTTAACTATGAACTATGACTATATAATTTCTAGTTGAAGTTTGTAGGATCACTAGAGCTAAAATAAACGTAAATCTCGGAAATGAGATGTGCATTGGTTTGTAGAAACGTTTAATTTTAATGTGTCATGCCTCATTGCTATCTTAATTGAAAATATCATATGAAGATGTCTGAGAGCATAACATTAAAGATGATAGATGATTATGTTAGTGCTGTAATTCTCAGTCTTGAAGTCTATATTAAACAGACGCCAAGATCAAAAAACTAAAACTCAACTATGATATTAAAAAAGGCAACTAAAAATGTATAAACAAGACATCACAGACAGAAATTAAAAAATCTGGAGTCACACGTGGGCATAAATCGAGCAGATTACATGTGACTCCGGATTTTTTGTTATGTGACGTCACATAGACTATAACCAGCGGACGATCAAGCCGCTTCCAACGATAGGTACCTCATTTGTTAAATTATAATGAACAGTTTAGAAGATATGAGGGAACACATGAACATACATACATACCTACCGGTCAAAATCATAACCCTCCTTTTTGCTTTGCCGTAGTTGGGTAAAAATTACAGAAATCCCCCAAAATTTTACATTTTAGTACTTTAGTAACCGATATTGTCATATTATAATTTAAACGAGTAATCGAATTTAGTATTTCGGATTATTTTATTATTATTTATTTATGATTTTATTATATATTTTTCTAGTTAAAACGATTAATTTCCCTATTTTGAAATATTATTGTGTTGTAAATACAATAAAGAACCTATTTCGAAAAGTCCCAAAAAGTGTTAAATTTATAATATTTTTACTGACTAACGACTCTCAAAAAATCAAAAATCAAACTATTTTATTTCACATAAACCTACATGGGCACTATGAAACGTCAGAAGCTAGGTGCACGGTTCCAATTGGTCGTTTCCTATAGAGAGGAGCCGTCAAGAAACTCCACGATTACTCTTTTAAAAATAATTGGCTTTTACAATATTTTCGAATTACAGTGTTATTAGGTATGGGAGGACAGTGTAGGCCCTTCAACAAAGTTAGTTTTCTCAAACATGCTTGGAAATTCGAGCATTATTTTGAGGACCTTCTTCGAGATTAATCAAAATTGCTGTACTAGTAAAAAACAAGTGACGATGCAGCCATCAAAGTTACTATGAAAATCCATATCTGGCGTGTTTAGCGGCCAAATAAATTACTACGAAAACTCATATCTGTCGTGTTATTTAAAAATGGAACGAACTTTTTACTTCAACACACGGCAACCAAGGAGGTAACTTATCAAAGATTTTATTTAAATTTCGAATTGGCTTGCAAATAGAACAAAGAAGAAACAAATTAACATATTGGCGCGTGAAAAATGACAGTTGTTCGTCATTGATTCTGGAATTTCTATTTAATTTACTCAGTTTGAATTTCCGCGCGTTGTTTGAGAAAAGTACTATACAAGCCTTGGCCGCAATCAGTAATTGATGGACTTACGCATGAGTGCCTCGGCTTCGCCTCGGCCCTCATTTTCACGATCGTCCATCAATTCCCTTATTGCTGGCCGCGACAGTAATGTACTATTATACAAGCAAAGATCTATGAATGGCAGATTTAACTGTAAAAGCTTCCATAGAATCCTTTTCCTCAACTAAAACAACATAATAATTCAATTTCATCTCAGTTTGCTATCCGTATTTCTAAAGACATTTCCATAAATAGTGTTGAGACAGATTTTCATAATAACACCTTTTGAGAACGAAACTTTAAATGTAACTTTGTGAATATTATTATTAATGGCATTGTCTTTTGCTACAGGTAAAGGGATTTTGACTTCGCAGTCAGAAGTTTATTTTGTGTACCTGGAATTTTGAAAAGTGGATGAGGTAGGTACTGAATTAAATATAATCCATACTAATATTATAAATGTGAAAGTAACTCTGCCTGTCTGTCGCGCTTTCACACCAAAACTTCTGAACCGATTTAAATGAAATTTGTTACACAGATAGTTTAAAGCCTGAGAAAGGACATAGGCTACTTTTTATCGACATACCACGCGGGCGAAGCCGCGAACGGAAGCTAGTGTTGTAATATAAATAAACTAGCTTCCGCCCGCTTCGCCTGCGCGGTATGTCGATAAAAAGTAGCTTATGTGCTTCCCCAGGGTGCCATATATCTCCTTGCCAAAATTTGTCGAAAGCCGTTGAGTGGTTTAGGCGTAAAAAGGTAACATACAGACAGACAGACAAACAGAGTTACTTTCGAATTTATAATTATTATTAAGTATGGATAAGGACGTATGGATCTCGAGTGGTGAAGGGTTGCAAGCTGTTATTCATGGTACCTAAATAACATGTTGGTGAATGTCACATTTCTTCAAAGATTTTAGATCCTAGGATTCCACACAATTTTTTTCTTCACCGTTTTGGGAGCAGTAAACCGCACTTAGCCCACGTGGTGGATTATGGCCCACTCTCTCTCACAGAGAGGAGCTAGGCCTGTGTCCCAGCAGTGGGAACATAATAGGTTGATTCTGTATTGTTAAATAACCTGTACCTACCTACCTGTATTCATTTGGCAAAGGAACCAGTATTATGCATGAGTTTTGCATATTCTGAGAATCATGAATTACATTATTATGTGGAATTAATAGTGGGTACTGTAACGAAATAAAAGGGAAATGTCGGTTAATAACACGTATAATTTTAATATCACTCTAAGTATGCATCAAGCAGTGAAGGTGCGTGAACTTTTAAAGTAAAGATGGACTAAAATGACTTTATAGTAATTTAGGGGGTATGAGGAACAAGGTGTTCTCTCATCCTCTATAGAAAAGGGAGGATCCTCCAACCAGGCAGATGTTGTGTCTAGCGGGCAACTGCCCAACGATTGATGTTGGATTCTTGTATGTATGCCCATCGTGCGGTAAACTGTAATTGCGCGATGCAGGATTTATTTGACGTCAGGATTTTTGTGTGACATCAGAGGGTCAATTCTCGTACTTAAAAAACATTCACATTCAAGTCGCAATCTGTCAAACTTGTCAAAAATGTTGGTAAATTGATGGTTATTTTGACAGATTGCGAATGAGATGCGAATGTGAACGTTCTTAAAAATTACGGGAATTGCCCCTCTGATCTTTGATGCGTAGTTCGCATGTGGCGATGTAGATGCCGCCACAGTACGTATCAGTACTAAGACTCCTCAGTGCCTCGGAAAACACGTTAATACGTGGCGGAACCAATGGCCCCGACCCCGGCTGTCATTCGTGGATCTTCGACAGTCGTTACAGGTCGTCAGAATAAGCCCGAAAATATGAAATCAGTCTTGCTAAGGGGTATCGTATTACCCAGCAACTGGGTTGTGCAGGTCAGATAAGGCAGTCGCTCCATTTAAAATAAGCCAACCCCAAAATAGTTTAGAAAAGGCTAGGCAGATTGATTGAGAAGGTATCAGTAGTAAACTGATGTCTGATTTATTGTTTTGGGAGAGGCCTATGTCTAGCCCCGGACTGAGTTAGGCTGAGTTGATTTCGATCTGATTGAGATGTCAGCACAATTGACGGGGTCCGGATCGATGGTTGCCAGGGTTCCGGGAAAGTCCGAAAGGGATACCCTTGGCAGCAGGCAACTGAACGAACCCGGGTGGGTTTTAGACGGTAAAAGTCTGAAACGCCCTCCCGTTCCGCCCAGAGCGGGAGAAGTTATTTGATGATTACCCACCAACAAAAAAGAAAAGGCTGAATTGATTGAAACTGATGTGTAAAACGGGTCCTAATAAAAGTATGCAGCTTTCAGTTTAATTCTTAGTATATTCGCTACACCTACATTTGGCCTCCTATACACAACTCGAAAAACTCATAAGCAAAACTTGACTACCCTCCTTTGACACATGTAAAGTTGGACATTCATATCCTGCATCACACAATCTAAGATCAAAATGTGTAGCGAGATGTCTGCGAGAAACTTCCAGTAGCTGCGTGCTACGTATCAGTCTGAAAAGTTAGACCTAACTTCAAACTTAACTGCAGAGACTTATTCACCACAAGAAATCTATCTAGTTCTGCGTTGCTGTATTTAGGTGTGTAGCTGCTTTTTTGGCTCAATGGCTAGATTTACCGAAAAGCGAAATAGTAGTAAAAAGCTCGTGGCTAAGGAATAACAGCCGCACTGAGTTGATCCATCAGGTTAAGCTACGCTTGCCGGGGTTGGTCGATGGATGGGTGACCATCTTTACATACCGAGACTCCGCCGTGCCTCCGAAAGCACGTTAAGCCGTTGGTCCCGGCTGTCATTCGTGGATCTTTGACAGCCGTTACGGGTCGTCAGAAACCCGAAAGTCTGAAAACCAGTCTTACCAAGAGGTATCGTATTACCCAATTACTGGGTTGTGGAGGTCAGATAGGCAGTCGCTCCACGTAAAATACTGGTATTCAGCTGCATCCGGTTAGTCTGGAAGCCGACCCCAACATAGTTGGGAAAAGGCTAGGCAGATTGATTGAAATAGTAGTATAAATATATATCAATTTAGGAGCTTTCATCTTTTTACGATTATTTAGTTTCCATACATTTTAGAAGCATTTTGAATAAAGTGTTTAAATGTTAACTAAAACATGGAACTGTGTGGAAAATGTAGTCACAATTCCTTGAAAAAAATACTTCATATCTTAGCGAACAAAGTCCAAAACTTAGTCAAGCTTGAAGCAACAATTAATCCGACATTAAAAATCCCTTTAGCAAAGTTTTACAAGTCGTGTTGAGTTTTGTGCAAGATAATCTTCAAAAATCAAAATCAAAATATTTTATTTCACATAAGCCTACATGGGCACTTATGAAACGTCAGAAGCTAGGTGCACGGTTCCAATTGGTCGTTTCCTATGGAGAAGAGCCGGCAAGAAACTCCATGGTTACTCTCTTAAATGATAATTGGCTTTTACAATATTTTCGAATTATAGTGTTAATAGTTATGGGAGGACAGCGTAGGCCTTTCAAAAAGTTTCAGGTAAAGTTCATAAAAAATTTAAAAATAAAAGTCTACGTTCACTAAGCCTTTCTTAGGTAGAAAAGAATCTATATAAGATAAATAAAATACTACAGATAAAAAACCTATTTAAACCAAATATTAAAGGAAGAATTTAACAAAGAAATCTGGCGTAACATAAAAACAAAAAACTTTCGCTTTTTCCTTCAAAAGCAAAAGAAACTGCCTAAAGCAAACGTTAACGTTAATTAACCCACGCTAACCACAAACAGCGAAATGTCTTCAAGTCGTCAATATCCATTACTTCATTCCATCAATGAGAACACAACAATACACTCCATCACATTACAGCGTAACGTTGTAGCAAAGCCAACAACCGCTCTTTTATTATACAACTGACCATATAGACATGAGGTTGGTACAGAGGATTGCTCGAGACCTAATTCCGTTTGGCAAGCCAATAAAATCATATACATTGGTGTTAAGCAAAATAACAATCCTTACATATTTTTACCCGACTACGGCGACGAAAAAAGGAGGGTTATGTATGTATGTAGTTGTAGGTATGTATGTAAGTATGTTCATCTGTTCCCTCCTATCTTCTAAACCACTCATCACAGTTTAACAAATGAGGTATCGTTGGAAACTTCTTGATCGTCCGTGATTCCTGATTTTTAATTTGTCTGTCTGTGGTGTCTTGTTTATACCTTTTTAGTCGTAGTTGAGTTTTAGTTTTTATTACTTTAATTTTTTATAACAAAGTCTTCCGCCGCGTCTATCTGTCGTCCTGTACGCGATAAACTCAAAAACTACTGCACTGATTTTCATGCTGTTTTCACCAATGGATAGAGTGGTTCTCGTGTAAGGTTTGAGTATATAATAACCGACATCCACGCGGGTAAAGTCTGCTAGTTTATCTATAATTAATGCAAGTTGTACTTAACGCAATCAATTAGAACGATCTATGATCTCATCATCTGCCTAGCCTTTTCCCAACCATGTTGGGGTCGGCTTCCAGTCTAACCGGATGCAGCTGAATACTAGTATTTTACATGGAGCGACTGCCTATCTGACCTCCACAACCCAGTAACTGGGTAATACGATACGTTGTCAGACTTTCGGGCTTCTGACGACCCGTAACGACTGTCAAAGATCCACAAATGACAACCGGGACCAACGGTTTAACGTGCTTTCCGAGGCACGGAGGAGTCTCGATATGTAAAGATAGTCACCCATCCACGGACCAACCCCAGCAAGCGTAGCTTAACCTGCTGAATCGACCCGTGCGGCTGTTATTACTTAGCCAACGATCTATGAACTATATAGGTCTTATTGGCATGTGTTCTTGGTTATAATTCTCTGCTAAAGTTTTGAGCTTATAATTATGTTGTTCTATATTTTGAGACATGTTTAATTAAGTCACGAATAAATTGATCTCAAAAGGAACACGAGAAGATAGTATTATATATAGTCCTCCTTATCGATTTCGATAACTGCGACCCTTTAAAACTATTATTTCCTAGCGTGTGCCCTAATATGACTCGCTAGACCGAATTTTGTTTTGAATACCCGATCACAACTAATGCAATAGAGTTGCCCGGCAGAGTTGAAGGTATAGGTATAAGAGGGCTTCGATCTCTCTTTACGTATTTTACGTTTAACACACAATAAGACAGTATAACAAATGGGAAGACGTATTCAAGCTTACAGCGGGTCCAAATTGGAGAAGAGTTGCTAGAGATAGGATTTAGTGGAAGTTGTTAGAGAAGGCCCTTGGCAAAAGCCACACAGAACTAAAAAACATTCTGTAAACTACTGAAAAATACCACAGCAAAGATGTTCAGAATAATAAAATAAAATAAACCCGACTGCGAAAACTCGTACTTAACTGAAAAGAGATAAACAAGCATTATTATTTATAGAATTTTGGTATCGCAAGCGGGACAAATAAAAGTTACACCATATTTCAGTTTATTGGTTAAGCACTTTACTCAATAAACGTCCTGCAAGTTCCAGTGATCCCAACGTGGAAAATTCTAACTCTACTCCCAACAATAGCCCAAAAAGGTAAAACCCCTATTCAACAAAGCTCGTCCAAAATCCATATTCCGTGCACACACCTACATTTCTGCGCTAATATAGATTTATTGTTTATTTTGCTCCGATATTCGGCTCAAGTCGGTATGAAGGAATGTTTGGCCAAGGTATAAATCATGATGGCTCGACCTGGCTATTCTGACCTCTCCTAGGACTTTAGCTAAAGGCAGGAATGCTGAAAACGTTGTGCGGAATTATAATTGTTTTGTGAGGATATTCGTCTATGGATTTTTAGAATTTGTAGGCTAGAATCATTAAGGCTTGTATGCTGTATATAGAAAATCTCTGTTGAGTGGTGTGTTACAATCAGAATAATAATAATCAGTTGAAGGATAATGCTGTCAAAGATAAAAACTTGTTAACTTGCAAAAAATAATCTATTGCTTTTAGAATTTACATTATTTAATTGACTTCTGATTTCAATTTTACTTTTTAATAATTGTTAATGAATTTGCGAGAAATTCCCTGTGTAATGGCTATTTATCATGTAGTCCAATTTTTACAATCTTAATCCTTACATATTATAAAACAAAGTCCTCCGCCGCGTCTGTTTGTCGTCCTGTACGCGATAAACTCAAAAACTACTGCACCGATTTTCATGCTGTTTTCACTAATGGATAGAGTGGTTTTCGAGTAAGGTTTTAGTATATACATACCAACATCCACGCGGTTGAAGCCGCGGGTATCAGCTGGTTTTCAATAAAATAGAAATCATGTTCATTAACAACAATACCATTAGGCATTTCGCACATTCTAGTTAAAATAACAACATTATTTTATAGAAACATCATTTGCCACTTACACACTCCCCTAAACATCCCCTACTTCTAAGCCTAAATTCTAGGTATTACTACACATTCTGTATACTCAATTCCCCTTGTCTCCTATCAACATATCAACAAGTATCTTCTCTAAAAGTAAACACAGATTTAGGAAACAACAAATTTTATGCATTTAGGTATTAATCTCCGGGTTTATTGCTCTTCGTTCCCAATCTTATGTAACTGTATTAGGGAAAATTTCCGGGGACGTCTCTTAAATCGCTTTATTGGTGAAATTGTAACGTGGTTATTTACATGTTTGCTGTAGTTGTGTTTGTGTCTGTCTGTATGTGTGTGTGTGTGTTTGAGTGTGGAACATTGGTTGGTTTTTGATAAAATTCACTTTCCGCTTTATAGTTGACTATAAGTTCTCATTTGTAGGTGTTGGTGTATGATTGTGTGTTAAAATTAAAACCTTGATGACATATTTGGACGTTTTTGCTAATAATAGGCGACACCTAAATGAAAACCAAAATAAAAGAGCGCTGTTGGATTATCTACTATCGACGCTAAGCGCCTTGTGTTTTTGAAAACGTGTACACACGGCTACACGTCAAGCTATACATTTCCAGTATAAGCTGACCTCGCATTGTACGGAAATCTTTTAAAATGCGAGATCAGCATAAACTGGAAATGTATAGCTTGATGTGTAGCCGTATGTACAGTCACGGACTTTAATTGATGAGCCACTTTCAAACTTATCAATTTTGCAGTTTCATACATTCACGAGATTACACGATTAAACACTAACTTAAATCGCATGCTCGTAAACAAGATGACAAATTACTAGTAATCGGATATAGTCTTGTCCATAGAGGTTGACTAATAAGTTCTCAATGATAAAATAAATACAATGTATATCCAATCTATTTGATACTGACCTCCTTTGAATCAGAGGTCATTAACTCGATAATTCTGAAAACCTATCGGAAGACAGTGACAGTTGAAATGTCGATGTCAAAGACGTTATTTTCAAATTTATCGAAAAGACTAAATAAAATTTCTCCGTACGCTAACGTTACTATGGCTACGCTAAAACAATCATCGCTAGGTTACGGTTGCTAGACCTGCAATTGGTAGTCACTCTGCTGTCAAGTTTGTAGTTCTGGCTCTCAGGTTAGCCAACCGGTAAAGATATTAAATACAATTTTCTTCTTCTATAGAAGAAAAAAACAAAAATTCATTCACTGTTCGTGTCTGAATGTACGAATATAACCGACTAAGCCCGATTTGCATTACACGGCTAAAATACGAACAGTGCCAAGTGGCTCATCAATTAAAGTCCCTGACTGTACAGTACAACTATTTTCACAATATCCCTCGGCAAACTTTGTGCTTCGTCAGTCGTCGGATTTCTATCAGTTGACCATTGCACCAACACCCCAACATACATAAAGTTCTTGGCGCATAGAGGTGTTGGTGTGAAACTCGATCCGCGTTACCCCAAGGATTCTTCTCCAGCACCACATATCTAGAACGTCTATCTTCTTCTTCTCAGCAGCAAATAGGAACATAGGGAAAATCAGTATAACCTATACTCATACTGAAATTCAACAAAGCTTTCCTCGCAAAGTATAGAAATTATGATTTGTTCCGCATTCGCCTCACAAAGTTTACTCCACATTTGATTTTCCTTTTTCGCCCCAGATTTATTTTAGTGGCCCCGAAAATAATTGCGTCTTCGCACACATACTTTTTGAAATGTGTTACATTTCTAAATTTGAAACGATTCTCTAACTCAGAACCAAGAATCCGCTTCAAAGTTCCAACTGAAAGTCTAAAAGAAAATCGTTTCTGAAACTCAAAACTCAAACTCAAAGCATTTATTTCAATTAAACCATTCACAGGCACTTTTGAATTGTCAAGGAGTCGGTCAGTCAGAAATATGAAGCTAGTTGCCCATTCCAAAGCGTAGTAGGTACCTATGGAGAAGAACGGGCAAGAAACTCCATGGTCACTCTTTTAAATCAAAATATTGTTACAATATGTGGGTTACATCATTTATGTTGAAATTATACATGTGAAAACAATGTAGAAAGCACGTTAAAAGCGTCCGCAATTATTACATAAAACAATTCAAAAATTAAAATAAGCCATGGCAGCTAAGAGATGACCAGTCACAACTGACGGCGCCCGTTCACGAACATGACGCATGGATCAGCACCATTCAGCTCAACCATTTTGAAGGGAGCTAAATGATCCAACACACGCGCCACCACCAGCGAGACATTTCAGTGAGCATGACATTCCCAGTCGCCAGGGCACATTCAAGTCAATGAAAGACGAATTACCCGGTAAATGGTAGCTCAATAGTACATAGTACTCACACCTGTGCTATGCAATTATATAATACAAAGGAGATTGAGTTTATACAATGCAAGATGGTCTTCCGATCTTCAGCAGCTCCAACAGTATTTTCGAATGTTAATGAATTTTGTTAAAAACATTGCCCTTGACTGTACGTAGGTATAACGTGTAAGTACGTACTTCGTGAAAGGGACGTCAAGGCTGTCACACTTATTACTTTGTACCCACTTCGATGGTTTACGTCAGGTGTCTTGTACACACTTTGTTTGATGCGGGTAAGGGTGGGTTTAGACGGGAGATTTGTACGACTAGCTTTAGCATCAATAAACGATTGGTAATAGGCGATGTTGCCAAGTAGGTTGCAAACAGATTACTAAAAACAATTAGCGCTAAACATTGTTAAAAAGTCGTCAGTAATCGTATAAGTGGACCTCGATTAAGGCCGTTTGTCCACCGCCACGTCAACAGGACGTCAACGAGAACGAGATGACGGCGTCGAAGTAACGATACATATATTTACTACTAGCTGCGCCCCGCGGATTCGACCGCGTAAGTCTTGATCCCGTGGGAATATCGGAATAGAAAGTATATTATGTCCTATTCCAGGTCATGGTCTACCCCTGTGCGAAATTTCATCCAAATCCGTTCATTCCTTTTAACGTGAAAGCGTAATAAACAAACAAACTCACTTTCGCATTTATAATATTAATATATAAATGCGAAATACGATATAAAAAAACATTACTTCGACATCATAAATAAAAAATTATAAAATGGTAATAAGCGGCACTTCTAAACACGGCGCCTATCGATAGGAGGTTCCACTCTCAGGAGCCCTGACCACCGATAGCGTGGACCCTGTTCCCGATACCGGTGGGCTACTATTTTTATATTTTTAAATGTTTTTACAAAAATATTTAAAAATGTAATTTATACGGACAAAAATGAAATAAAGGAAAAAATAAAAATGTTGTATTAAAAGAACGATTACCAAACAAATGATTTTTTATTTTTGTTAAACCAGCGCCACAATCGACGTCGGGTCTGTACCTGCCACTGACCATGCGTTGACACACGTTGTCAAAGTTACCGCCGGGCCCAAAACTCGATTCACACAACCGTTCAATACGAGTTCACTTTGTTATTGTTAAACGAACAATTCGTACGAGTTCGTGTATTATCTTTGGAAGCTGCGTGTTGACTCCGCGGCATTAACGGCTAAATGAAACGAGGATGGATGGACTTAGACTGTGATGTAATCTCTGGACTAAATACAATGGAAGTTTCTTGCGAATTTAGCTTTGTAGAAAGCTTACACAATGTATCATGGTTATCTTACCGGAAGGAAAATATCATGAGGAAAGTTTTGAGTATGAATGTTGAATGGCTTTAAGAGTAAAGGAGACCAAAGATGCGATGGATGGATTGTGTGAAAGATGATTAGGGCTTTGCATTAGCATTATGAGTCAATAATACTCTTCCCACTGCTGGGACACAGGCCTCCTTTCGGTGAAAGGGGGACTGTGGTGACGGCAAATAAAGATGTATGGAAGAAGAAAGCATGTTCTGCAGACCCTAAAGAAATTAGGATAAGTGAGGATGTCGATATTTGTTTTCCCATAAGGGAGGATGTCGATATTTGTTTTCCCATAAGGGAGGATGTTGATATTTGTTTTCCCATAAGGAAGGACGTCGATATTTGGTTTCCCATAAGGGAGGATGTTGATATATGTTTTCCCATAAGTGAGGATGTCGATATTTCTTTTCCCATAAGGGAGGACGTCGATATTTGTTTTCTCATAAGGGAGGATGTTGATATTTGTTTTCCCCTAAGGGAGGACGTCGATATTTGTTTTCCCATAAGGGAGGATGTTGATATTTGTTTTCCCATAAGGGAGGATGTTGATATTTGTTTTCCTATACGGGAGGATGTTGATATTTGTTTTCCCTAGCACAGACGCAGTGAGCAGTGGTGGCCTATTGGTAACGGCTGCGACTAACGCATTGTAGGTCGTACATTATTTCATCACCATTGCTCCCAAAACGGTGAAAAAAAACATCTAAAACCAAAAATTCGAAGACATGTGACATCTACCAACCCATGCTGGGCCCGCGTGGTAGATTACAGCACACTCTCTCTCGAAGAGAGGCCGGTTTCCCAGCAGTGGGGACATTATAGGCTGATTAGTGTAGGCACAGATGTATGGCACAAGTAATTATAGTGGGGCAAGCCTATTATCATAAACCAGGTACCTATTAAAATTATACAGCCGTAATAACTATACTATTAGGGTTATAAGTCGCCACCAAAGGTAAGGCCGGTCTTATTTCACAGCCCTTGAAGAATTTTTAGAAGTCTAGGTATTTCGACAAAACTTCTCAAATAAAATAAAGTAGAACAGAGAAACGTTGGCTATGATAATTTCGCTTTAAATTATTTTGTGCAAACTTTAAGCCCGACCTGAGATATTTCATTCATATTTTAAGACGTTCAGAGCTAACTTTATGTATATAGTTAAATCTCAGGTATTTTATCCGTTTATAAATATAATGGGCTACTGACAAACGATAGATTCCTTGGATTGCGAGCGATATTGTCGTGAACAAACCAGTTTAATGTGACCATGATTTGAAACTTGAAAAAGACGATTCATTCGTATAATTTATCATAATTATTGTGACAATGGTTCATTGCGACTATTAGAGGTCTATATGAAGGCTTTACAGTGTAGGTACTAGAGGTTTTTTCAAATTACCAGTTGATCAAGTCTTTCTAATACCAAGGCGTTGACAATAAATGCTAATATTATGTGTGCCAAGCATTGTCGTCATGACGAATTTCGTACGTCACTAGCTGGGCCCCGCGGTTTCACCCGCATATGTCTCGAACCCGTGGGAATATCGGAATAAAAAGTATCCTATGTCCTTCTCCAGGTCATGTTCATCCAAATCCGTCCAGCCGTTTTACCGTGAAAGCGTAACAAACACTCTTAACAATTTCTCAAGAGTCATAAAAAATCCTGTAAGAAATCAACACGTGTTTCACCTCTCAACGAGGCATTCTCAGGATGACGATTGACCTGTCGCGCACGTGAGCACGAAGTGTTGTCACGCCGAGCGCCGGAGGCAGAGAAATAAATCTACGTCTACTGTATGTTATAATGGACTACCATCCGCCCGCGGCTTCGCCCACGTGGTATGTCGATAAAAATAGCCTATGTCCTTCCCCGGAATGCCATCTACCTCCTTGCCAAATTATATCGAAATCCGTTCAGTAGTTTAAGCGTGAAAAGGTAAAATACAGACAGACAGAGTTACTTTCGAATTTATAATATTAGTATAGATAAACTCGCCAAAATATCCATATAACACTTAATGAACTACGAACCTTTTTCTTTTTATTACCTAAAAGCGTCAATTTCCCTCAAACGTCTGACATAAAACTTTAATACCCTTGAAAGGTCGACCTACAGGAATGCAATAATATCTTTACAGTACCTTCTCATCTTGCAAATACTTACATCTGAGTGCTTCTAATACTTACAATATTTTTCCACTATCTTCATAGCCACCATTTCCTACATATGTGTAAGTTTATCGACGATAATATTTCGCGTTAAATTGACATCACCTTTGAACGGCCCGCCACGCCAGGAATGGGAGATAGTATTAAATATGAAGTAAGAGTATTTTTAGTTATTAGAATAAGTGGTGGAGTTGGCTAATAGCCTGTCAGATGTTAGGAGATAACCTCTACCATTACAGCCGGAGTGCCGCGTAAATCACTACTAGTAAAAGGTGAGTCCTTTACACTACATACAATATACACCCCTTTGCAAAAAAAAACGTGCACCTTAACAGTCATTGGCTTTTCTATGGATAATATTAATATTTTTACTATTTTATTAGCATAAATGACTAGTAATTTCTTATTATCAATAAGAATTTTGTTTTTTGGCTACACCCCTTTTCCAGCAACGCTACAATTTTACTAGCTCTTATTGCTTTTTCTGCCATTAAAATCGACACTAAAATATCTGTTTTAAGTCACAATAAGGCTGGATTATGCGACAAACATAAATTATTGTATCAAAAATAACGAGAAGTTAGTTTTAGTTGCCATGATAACCTTTTAACCGCAAACCCGCAAAAATTTAGTAAATGTCACAAACTGAAAAATTATTATTGTTTTAAACCAAAGTTTCGAATTTGATATTAACTTTTTTTGCTACCCAGACTCTTTATTAAGTGCCAGTAACATAGTTTGGCTATTAAAACGTCTCTACAATTAAATGATGACCAATAATGTAAAAAAATTAAAACCGCCCGTTTTTTTTTTGCAAAGGGGTGTATAATGCAATGTATTACCCCTTTACCCAGGGTTAGTAATGATAGTCTCAAGTGCGTGTAATTTGATCGTATTATTAAAAAAAAAAAACTTAAAGCAATAATCGATAGTGGGGTCAAAATAAAAATCCAAGATGGCGGTTGCGAAAATTTTCAAATTTTTCGTCTTTGGTGTCGTTTTCACAGTTTTCGAGGGTGTAAATCCAAAATGGCGGAATTATTTCAACAGGCAATTTTGAATTGTTAAGACGTAGCGCATCTGTTAGTCTAAAAGATGAAGCTAGTTGCTCATCCCAAAGTGCAGTAGGTTCTTAAGGAGATGAACGGGCAAGAAACTCCATGGACACTCTTTCAAATCAAAATATTACTACGCTTTTAACCCTCTTTGCGGAGTCTCAACAGAATTCAATAACACACCGACCCTAGCTCTAAGAATCCAGTCAACAATACCGCTGGTGTAGACATCCTCAAGAATTCTCCTCTTAGCGCTGTGCAGCTACGGGCTAGTTTGGACCTCAAGGATACCTCGTCTATTGAGAAATACATCTGAAGAACGTTGTTAGTTTCCGTTTGAAAGTTTTTGAAGCACACAGTTCTGATGTTTCAGTTATATGCATCAGAAAGCACGGAGATTCCGCAATTACGTTAAACACTGCCTCGTTGATCTAGTGGTAACAAGTGCCACTGCTGAGCATGAGGAGGGCAAAGTCTTATCAGATTTTTCCATCTGGAATTTCTCAGTAACAGCCCGGAGTCTGGATTTGTTTCCGGTTGATAGCAACAGGCTCGTCCCGTGTTACATGGGACTTTTATATAAAAAAAATGAGTAGTATCCAACATTTTCATTGTCTGAGAAGCAGACATAATAGTTAAAATATCTCTCTGGAACATATATGGTCGCTTTTTTTTTTTTTTTGGTGGTGGGAAATCATCCAATGACTTCTCCCGCTCTGGGCGGAGCGGAAGGGCGTGTCAGACTTTTACTGACTAAAACCCACCCGTGTTCCTTCATTTGCCTGTTGCCAAGGTCCCGGTATCCCTTTCGGACTTTCCCGCAACCCTGGACATATATGGTCCCTGGGAGGGTAGCTTAGCGTATCTAATATAAGGTGTATCTTTAAAACACGAAATATTTTGAGGGGTCATTGTACTCTAGTGAAAGCTGTTCATAATGATGAGTACAATGACCCCTTACAATATTTAGTGTGTGACAAGATTCACCTTATATGTTAGGGTCTAGAGCCTTGTGATCTATTTTGCAAACTCTATAATAAATTCATTGACATCAAAACATGTCAATTACTGTATAACATGTTTATTATATCCAAAGGAAAATCAAAAACATCTACAGACATCTATTTCCTAAGCAGATTCCTAGATCTGTGCTAAAATACCAGATGTTCACTCATATTGCAGAAACGACGGAAGCTGCCATCTCTTTGACATGTTTGCGTGTTGCGAAACGATTTCAATAACTCTTGCTTTTGATTAATTAATGTTATTTCATCATTTGGACGGTTTAGAAGTTCTGCTTTTTAACCGACTTCTTAAAAAAGGAGGAGGTTCTCAATTCGTCTGTATGTTTTTTTTTTTGTTAAGTTATTAATCCGCCAATTATGAATCGATTTTGATGATTCTTTTTTTTTGTTTGGTAGGTTATGCTTCAGAGGTAGTCCCATATAAATTTTATTAACTTTGCTTGAATCGTTTTTGAGTTAGCTTCAATAATTACGTATTTTTCTCACTTCTTAGTCTATGTAGATCATATCTTATTTGACTCCGTCACTGTTATTTAAGTACATAGCAGGTAGTGATATTTGAATTTGTGTGGGGTAGGTACCACAACTAAAAAGGGAAAAATAAAAAAAAAACACAAAAAATAAAAACCTTTTTATCGAAAGTCGGTGACTTTGCTTTTCAGTTTTCGTTTTTTACCACCGACTTCCGAAATTAAAGTTATTTTTGGAAGTCAGTAATTTTTTTTGTAAAAAGTTTTTATTCAAACGTATAAAGCAATTTCAAATGAGCAATTTTCTTAAAAATTTGAAAGGTTGAGTGTGTTACTCAGTCAGGGTAATTCCCTTGCAACTACATGTATTTTTAGCTTAGTTGGATAAGCTAATAGAAATACCCACTATAGTCCTACTAATATTATAAATGTGAAAGTTAGTGTGTTTGTGTGTTTATGTGTTTGGATGTTTGTTACTCAATCACGCAAAAACGGCTGAATGGATTTGGATGAAATTTGGCAAACAGATAGTTTATGACCTGGATTAACACATAGGATACTTTTTATCCCGATATTCCCACGGGATCGAGACTTACGCGGGTGAAACCGCGGGGCGCAGCTAGTAGTTATATATAAGCAACTATAGCAAACAAAGTTTTTAATAAAAAAAGCTATAGCAACAATTCAGTAGAGTGTTTAAAAAATTATACAAAAAAAAACAATACTTACCTTTAATAAACCAAAACAAGTTGACAACAGCCCTTAAGCTAAGTGCACACGATCCCGGGAATGGTCGTAACATTTTTACGTCACCAGAAAGCTTTTAATCCACAATTATTGTGGTCCGCCATGTCAACGGGGCGTTTTTATTGGCACACATAACCTGGAATTTTTACAATATAACTGGTCTTTCATTTGAAAAAAGTCAACAGTTTTTTGACTGACGTGGATATTTATCCTAATGTTATATGTGCGAAAGTGAGTTTGTTTGTTGGTTTGTTTTCTTTGTTATGCTTTCACGCTAAAACGGCTGTACCGATTTGGATGAAATTTTGTACAGGGATAGACCTTGACCTGGAGATGGACATACTTTACATTCTGGAGTGCAGACGAAATCGCGGGCAACAGCTAGTTGTTTATAATGGAAAGGGAGAAAGCAAGACAATGGACTACTGATTCAAAAACTTTTTACAAATATGTTGTTTTTTTTTTTTTTTTTTCACTTTTTAGTTGTGTTACCCACCCCACACGAATTTGAATACTACTACCTGCTATGTAAGTAACAGTGATGGAGTCACATAGAACATAGTTCAGATATACTCGTAGTTAGTTGGAAAAATAGGTAATATTGAAGCTAACTCAAAAACTGCTCAAGCAAAGTTAATAAAATTTATATAGGACCACCACGGGAGTATACCCTTTCGAACTAAAACAATTTTTTGTTCACCTCACAATCTCGGAAAGAGTCTGTTTATCATTCGAAATCTGAGTGCAAAAGTGCATTTTATCCGTTAGCGTGGAAAGTGTTTTTAAAATTCGAACCTTTCTACTCAATAATTTTCTATACCGCCGGGTCCACTGATAATGCATGAATACTTATTACATGTCAGTGCGCCAACCTCATTTTTAGAATAATCGCACTGGCCAGCACGAAAAAAAATAGCTCTAAGCGCCTAAAGAAGTTTTCACTTCAAAAAACTTTATATAATTTTCATCTGTTTATTCAATTCGCTTTCCATCATTTTGGTTTGTTTAGCAGTGGCAAAGTTAGTGCAAGCGGTACATAAAGCCGAATTGAGTTTTCTTCCGGAAAATTGCTCAAAAAGTGCATAAAAGCGTACCTATAATATTTGTTCAATGCATGAAGACACCCTGGAGACACCATTTTCCTCGCTGTAGTGAGGTAAAAAGTTGTGTTTCGCTCGGCAGCAAAGTTATTCTGCGTCTCGTACCTTTGAAACCTTCGCATCGCACTCGATTCTATATTTGAACCATTCACTTCGCTCATGGTTCAATCCTAGAATCCTACGCTTGCTCAGGTTTCAATACAAGTACTCGCGCCAAAAAACAACTTTGCAGCCTTGCATAACAAATAACTATATTAATCGGTTCACAATTGCAAAAAAAATATTGATGAGCATACACAAAAAAAAAAACAAAATACAGACGAACATAGAACCTCCTCCTTTTTGGAAGTCGGTTAATAAATACTGTAGTAGAAGAAGGTTTTAATTCCAAAGATCTATCAACAACTGTAATCTAACTGCTATATATATTTTTTTTTATGAACTTTACCTGAAACTTTTTGAAAGGCCTACACTGTCCTCCCATAACTATTAACACTGTAATTCGAAAATATTGTAAAAGCCAATTATCTTTTAAAAGAGTAACCATGGAGTTTCTTGCCGGCTCTTCCCCATAGGAAACGACCAATTGGAACCGTGCACCTAGCTTCTGACGTTTCATAAGTGCCCATGTAGGCTTATGTGAAATAAAATGTTTTGATTTGATTTGATTTGATTTATCCGTTTTGCACACAATTCTGTTTTCGGTAGGGGTCCTGCTCGTCCCGCCATCTTCGCCGTAGCCTGCTGCGATATCGTCTTGCGTTTAATGGAATCCATTCGGAGGATCTTTTAGCTCATCTATCAAACAATAATTGAAGCTGAATTTAGTAACTATAAATATAAAGAATATAAATTGCTCTTACAAAGGCCGACGCCACTTCAAAATTAAAAACCTTGGTATGTGTGGAGAATATGCATATCTGGAGACAGATATGGAAGCAGGATGGCCGAATGTAGGGTGAGTGTTTAGAGTGTAATTTTATGAGGAATGGAACGCAATGTGTGTGAGAGAGAGGAATGACAGTGAGAGAGGGAGACGAGCGATTAAGGAAATGGCGGTTTTGAGATTTGGTTTTGAAAGGAGAAGATGAGCTAGAATAATTTAAGAAGACTTTTATTGTATCGGTGTTTAAATAAACCATTAGTAAACTGTTATTAAAGCATTTTACTTGCCCCAAGATCCCACATTCTACATAAAACCAAAAACCTGAAATATCACTTTGAACACAAGTTACCCGAGCAGAAAAAACCTTTTGATAAAATTCTCTGTTTGATGATTATTATTTTATGACAAAAATATTTTTCCCGTAACATAGCACACCCCTACTCATGTCATGTCAAATACATACTGTCTTTGATGTAGATGTAAACAAAATATCATTTTCAGCGTTCACATTTACGAAGACAAACGTGGAATGGAAAAATCCAGCTTCAAAATTACCCGTAAATATAATAATGTAAAGAAATAATGGTTCAAATAACTGCCTCGTTGGTCTACTGGTAACAAGCCCTACTGTTGAGCATAAGGTCCTGGGTTTGATTCCCAGTTCATACAAAGTGTTATTAGGTTTTTCCGTCCATGGAATTTCTCGATAGCAGCCCGGAGTCTGTATACGTGCCCGGTTGATGGCAATAGGCTCGCACCTTATGACATGGGACAAACATAACTGAGGAAATGTGGGTGTACTATAGGTACACCTCTGCCTAACCCTTCGGGGAACCAAGGTGTGATGTTATGTGTTGCTCAAATAACAACTTATTTTGGATTTTGCAACAATAGCTAGAACAATCTTTCAAGATTAATATTTCGAAAATATGGAGATCGTAAACAGGAAATTCAAATGTTTTGTAAGTTATTTCGGTTGTTCAAGTTTCAATAAAGAAGACGCCATTGTCCGTTTCCAAGTTATAATGGTTTTCCTTTTTCCAACTATTGAAAATATACTTGAGTCACATTTTCGGCACAAAATATTTTACTTTTGCTGTCTTGTCATGTTCAGAATGGCTTAGTGTTTTTTTTTTCTGTTTTGCACCTTTTTAGTTCTAAGAAATATTTTTTTTTCGTTTTCATAATTTTCGAAGGTGCTAAAGTCGATAGTGAGGTCAAAATGTTAATCCAAGATGGCGGCTGCGAAAATTATGTCTTTGTTTTAAATTATACGCGAGAGAAGAACTTCGTTACTGACGGGGGTCCCCTTTTTTTTTTGAGTTTGGGAAATCATCAAATTACTTTTCCCGCTCTGGGCAGAGCGGGAAGGCGTGTCAGACTTTTACTGACTAAAACCCACCCGTGTTCCTTCCGTTGCCGGTTGCCAAGGTCCCAGTATCCCTTTCGGACTTTCCCGCAACCCTAGCAGGCCGCAACCCTGGCAGGGATGGGGATCCCCCGACCGCACACGCTATTTTTTTTTTAATGGATACCTAATCCGTTTACTCCAGCATAGTTTTAAAGGCAGTATCATTTAAATACATTTCATTAGTATCGAGCATATTAGTGCATGTTAGTATCTGTTGCTCGACTTTAAGGGCGCACCCTACCTCAAATTGCTTAAACGAACTATAAACCGCTGGTATTAAAAAAAAACTTCAAATTAGATTATGAAACTTTGCATAATAACTGAACTACCTATAAAGCAGGTCTTATGTCTTTTTTTTTAACTGCCATTATTTTCACCGTAAAAAGCAATTACCTATATTTTTCAAGGCTTGAGACCCGCTAGCGCCACACTCCGTCTCGCCCTCACTCAGGTCGATGGCGCGTCGTGTTCCACGCGCGCCTCAAAGAGATGTCAGCACAATTGACGGGGTCCGGTAGGACCGATGCCTGCCAGGGTTGCGGGAAAGTCCGAAAGGGATACCGGGACCTTGGCAACAGGCAAATGAAGGAACACGGGTGGGTTTTAGTCAGTAAAAGTCTGACACGTCCTTCCGCTCCGCCCAGAGCGGGAGAAGTCATTGGATGATTTCCCAACCTCAAAAAAAAAAAAAAGTTCGCGAGTAGTATGGTGCGAGGGAGATAAAATCTGAGGTAGGGTACAGTCTTAAGCAACAATAAGTTATTGCGCTCAAAACTAGGCCAGCAACTGTTGCTGTCAGACAATACTGCCCTACCTCTATATCGATATCTAAATATGATACTTAAACAAAAATAAACAGATTTTCTTAAGTACTTCAAGTAAAGTTACGCTACCAGTGTTCATTGACCCCAGAAAAAAATACATCAAATCTTGTTTTCTTTGTTTGACCGTCTTTAAATAACGATCTGCGGAGTTTCGCTAGTTAATGAAATTTGACCCTGTATATAAATAGTATGGTCCAGTTCGCGACACATTCAAGTTATAATTTTGTTCCATTCATTTTGTTCCAATTTCCCTTTCACGGGTATTCAGTTAACGCTGTTCTCGTGGTAGTGGATAAACTTGGTATAACTTTAGAAAATTATCACTACTATTGTAAATGTTGGTGCTTTAAAGTTTGTGTGCATTATTCTGTGCCATTCTGTTCTCTTCGTAATCTTGGGAATTAATTTAGTCGGATTGTGTATGATACGATTGTGAGGGAACTTTATTTACCAGCGCTGGGGCTTTTGTCTTGCATAGGGTCTCAGCATAATGCTGAGCGATAGCCGTTTTGCGTGAATGTGACGCATGTTTCCCCAAACCTGCTTATTTTTTTTCTTTGTGTTTATTTTCTTTTTTGCGTCATGTTTTCCGCAAATAAACTTTTCGTATCCGTGTCTTTATGACCGCGTTATTCTTCTAAACCACGCAAAAGATTTTGATAAGGTTTTCACCATTGTTTAGAGAATTTATTTCGGAAGGTTTATGTCATATTAAACATTACTATTAAACTTACATGTATTAAAGAATTCTCGATGTTTTGTCAACTTGTAAAACCGTGCGAAGCAGAGGAGGGTTGCTAGAATTTTATAAAAGACTCAAGTGACACAAACAAGGAAGAAAGGTGTAAACGGAAGAAAGCTGGAGTGAGTCGAAAAATATTGTGGAAAGTGATAAAAGTGACGCATTTAAACATCGCATATAAGGCCCTAGTTATAACAGGCGCCCGAGGCGCGCGACATATACGCTGCGTATTGGGCGCTCAATGAAATTGTATGAATTTCTATGTAACAAATTATATCAAGCGCTACCGTCCAAGGGCGCGCGTGTTATAAATCATACAATTTTATTCAGCGCCTAAAACGCATCGGAGAAGACGCGCGCTTCGGGCGCCTTTTATAACTGGAGCCTTGTTGTAGTGGCAATGGCAAAAAACAGTAACAGAGTTTTAAAAATCATACTTCACTAAGAACATAGCCAGACCTTAACTTTTCAAAAATCGCCGACGTTTTCTCGCATAATTAAACCTCTCGGGAAAAGAAGCCTAGACAACAACAAATTGTCAACGACACAAAAAATATTTATGCAACAAAGGACAACCCAACTCAGGACCTAACCCTAAAATTATAATTACAGACAAAAAAGAAAACGGTCCAGTCATTAAAACGAGTACCCAATTCAGCTAAAATTCAGCCCTAATTTCTGTCCCTCGACAACCTATCTAAATACACCCGCAGATAACCCTCAAAGATAATACTTTTTAATTTTGTTAACCCTTACCCAACCAATTTTGTCAAGGAAAAAGTAAATAAGATGGATGCTGCATACGAATGAGGCTCCAGAGATTTGTGGTACATAATACCCGTTGCTTGCATTCAAAGTGTTGAAAAAGACATTTGTTATCCGAAGGGTTGGCGTATCATGGGACACGGTTTGATGTCGAAGGGGTGTGATTTCATTAGAATATTGGAGCACATTTTTTTCACTAGAAAATATTTTCGGTTGAATGGAAACGAATAATTTTCGCATTGGGTAGATCATTACAAAATGTAGATGGAAAATTGCGAGGACAGTATAAAATTATAGAGTGATTTTTCATCACAATGATGCTTGAGTCAAAGTATCCCAACTATGTTGGGGTCGGCTTCCAGCTTGGATAGCACGATACCCCTTGGCAAGGCTGGCTGTCAGACTTTCGGGTTTCTGTCTACCCGCAAATGGCAGCCGGGATAACTGCTTAACGTGCTTTCCGAGGCACGGAGGGTTCTCGGTATATTATGGACCCATCCGCTTACCCATCTGCTTACCCATCTCGGCTGGCTCGGCAAGCGTTGCTTAACTTTGAAGATTGACCCGTGCGGCTGTTATTATTTAGCAACGACCCCTCGCAATACTGGTATAATAATGGTTAAGTATGGTTTAATAAAATAACCAGGTCACTTATTTATAAAAAGGTAGGTTGCACCTATAAAGATTCTTATTAAGATTATATGCATAATTCTATTTTGCTAAACATTTTTAGATACTATCACGTCACTTTTAATTTAAAAAGCAATTTAAGGCACTGAAAAAAGGGGTGTTTACTAAAAAGCTACTTGGAAACTTGGTAATATCGAAAAGAGACCTTCTCTAGCAAAAATGAACTAGTATACATCATATTAAACAGTTTTGAAGTATTTAGGTATTATAAACTTGCTTTTCCCTTGATTATAATAATAAACTACCTACTGGTGATTTTTATAATTGTTTATTCTTTTTTACCCGACTACGGAGAAGAAAAAAGGAGGGTTATGATTTTGACCGGTATGTTTGTATGTATTTATGTATGTATGTATTTATGTATGAATGTATTTATGTATGTATGTATGTATTTATGTATGTATGTATGTATTTATGTATGTATGTATATTCATCTGTTTCCTCATATCTTCTAAACGACTCATCACAATTTGACAAATGAGGTATCGTTGGAAGCGTCTTGATCAACCGCTGGTTATAGGTTATGTGGCGTCACATTAAATAAAAAATGGCGCCTATTTTTAATTTCATACAAAGTCATATATAAAAAAATAAAAAAAAATAATCTTACCATGTATCAAATGAAAGGGCTTAATTAGCACATTTCAAAAATATATATATTATAATCCCAAAAGAATTAAAAAAAATTAGAGTAATGAAAACTAGACAGACAAATTAAAAATCCGGAGTCACACGTGTTACATAAATCGAACAGATTATGTGTGACTCCGGATTATTAATTAGTCTGTCTGTGGTGTCTTGTTTATACCTTTTTAGTCGTAGTTGGGTTTTAGTTTTTATTACTCAATATTTTTTTTTAACTTAACAGTTTTCTTACACCATAAACGATCCCTAAAATTTCATACCCAAAAATGTCTCCTTAATGTTTAAGTATTTAACGTCCTTATTGAAAATATGTTAATGCCAACATTCCCTTCACCTTTCAGAACTTCAAAACCTTCACACGTCAATGTTTTTCCCCTCTGTTAGCATATATCAAATGTGAAGACAGCCGTACACGAAAATAAGGAATGTCAACGCCGAACTCATGAAGAACTTTTCGAGCGAAAATGTAACCTTTATATCAAAAAAGGGACAGAATGAAATTGAATTGTAACTGTTAATTAAATTCATTTCCACGCTTTTAACACAGAATAGTATCTACAGAAGGTCGGCTTCATACAGCTAGCGAAAACGCACGCACACATAGACATACTTCACGTACAGCGAGTGCAGGCGCACTCGTGACTAGTACCAGCCTATTATTGTCTCACTACACGGCACAGGCCTCTTCTCGTAACACTGTGTACCGTGTAACTCATACAGAGAAGGCACGACCATTGATCAACACGCTTGCTCACGACGAGTCACCGATGTCAGTAATATCCAAGAGAAACTCGAAAAAGTCACATTGGTACTTGCCCGGATTTGAACCCACAACCTCGTGTTTATGAGGCGAGGGCTTTAATCACTGGGTCATCAAGACATCTCTCTGACTCGCGACAGGCAATTGTAAATTTAAATAAAATAGGTTATTGATCCAGTACATACAATAGCAAATAAGTAAATCCATGACCGTGTCTTGTGTATAAAATCGTTGTATGTTTTAAAGCTGTGAGTAATTATATTGGCATTATAAGGCAAGGAATACCTCATCTTGCGAGCCGATATATTCCTTCTAATAAAAATGTCATATAATAATTTACAACATTAAGCAGATATTAGTAATACGATGTAGTAATCCAACAGTGGTTACTGTACTAATATTATTATATATGCGAAAGTGAATTTGTTTGTTTATTTGTTTGTCACTCAATCATGCAAAAACGGAGCGAACGGTTTTAGTTTAGATCATGACCTGGGTAAGGACATATTATAAATATCCGAACATTCGTACGTGTCTATGTTTGCGTGCCCCTGTTTTCGCTCGTTGAACGAAGCCGACCTTCTGTACCTAGGTACGTATTCCGTGCCCTTACTTTGGAAACTCCCATCGAATCGCTTTTCAATGGTTTATTAGTTGAACAGCTCATATTTACGGCTAGTGGAAACTTGGTCGTGGAATGAAAACATTATTTACGGAGTTTTGGTTGTAATATTCATTTTGGTTTAGCATAAATTTTGCACAAGCGTTTATTTGCTGCTGAACGGAATACGACGTTTGGATGGATGTGCTCCTGCATTCTGTTATGGAACTATGAAAAAAGTATTATCTACTTAAAGTCATAGTGTGAGATAGTTGTAGGTACTAAGTCTTTAAACAAGGGTTCCCTACTGTATTAAGATCGAGCAAAAAACGCCGAAAAAATCACGCTTCTTTCATGGGGACCCGTTTTACTTATTAACTTATTTAATGCTTATTATTATAGAGGCAATAGAAATACATAATCTGTGAAAATTTCAACTGTCAACCTAGTGCGGTTAATGAGATACACTCCGCTGATAGACATACCTACGAATGGACGGATAGTGGAGGCTTAATAATAGGGTTTCGTTTGGCACCCTTCAGGTTTGGTACCCTAAAAACTTAATAGAACTTAGGAGGTTCTGGTTCTTTGCTTGATGACCAGTTTCCTAGGTCGACATGAACTTTTTTATATACCTTTAAGTTTAAGGCCTTTTTTTTGAGGGTGGGATATCCTCAAATGACTTCTCCCGCTCTGGGCGGAGCGGGAGGGCGTGTCAGACTTTTACTGACTAAAACCCACCCGTGTTCCTTCAGTTGCCTGTTGCCAAGGGCCCCGGTATCCCCTTCGGAGTTTCCCGCAACCCTGGCAGGCATCGGCCCTAGCGGACCTCATCAATTGTCCTGACATCTCTTTGAGGCAAGTTTAAGGACTAATATTGCAATTCAATGGCTATCAACAACGTCATTAATGTAAGAGAAGTTAATACTGAGTGTGTCAAGATAATAATCATACTAATGGCTCTCTTGATCTAAATCAAATCTCCGGTTATGACTGTCTCAGAAATCGTGCAAGACCACCGATTCTCACGTCCAGCACTACCTAAAGACACAAACAAAATAAAAGGCTTTGATTTATCTATATGTCTAGATAGAGTGTCGCGCAGCAAACAGCCAACTTTGATAAGCTGGTGTGTGTGCGTGACTAACACTCGCGCACATCTTTGTGTGTCTTTGTGCCGTTATTGTGTTTTTCTGTGTGCGTGCATTCAGCGGCTAACTGTTGACCGCTTTTTTTTTCGACGAGTTCTCTGCTTTGATTGTCCATCTAGACATTTATAACTTTGTAAAAGTTTCAAAGCATTACAATTCTTTTGCATTTTCATAAGTTGAGGTTATAAAATAGTGCTAACAGATTGAATTTAAATAATCACGTGAAAAATATTTCCTCATGTAAAATGCTTGTGACGCCCGCTTACCACAGCTAAAAGCGCCTGCACTCTTGGGATTTTAAATTGATCCCATAATTCTTAGAACCTTTTGCTGAGTACCCTCATTTTTCGAAGAAATACCTTGCAAACAATATTGGGTTCTTTCGGGCAATTTTATTTTGCAACCAACTTCTTGAAAACTGCTTTGGTGCTATATTGAGAAAGGCTTTTTGAAACACAACTGTTCAATCTTATAGCACGTGGCAAAAATCGGAATTAACGCCGTCATTTTCTTATTCCAATACAATTACGTGTGGTGGATTACGGCTCCCTCTCACCTTGGTGAAATGTTCCCACTACTGGGGACACAGGGCTCGAGGAGGCCTGTGTCCCAGCAGTGGGAACATTATATGCTGATTTTATGCTAAATAAGAAGAAGATCCCCAGAAATATTTCCAACACCAAGAAAATTCCAATCCAGAAACAAGAATTTCCATACAGCTTGGACCAAAGATTAAACCAGATTATTATGACAGTCGTCCCCTCGTTGCTTCCTTCCTTTGCATAGATTTGCGACAGATAACAGGTCACAGCTTTCGGATGAATAGTTCCTGCAATTCGCAGACGTGATCTGAATTTTTAACGAGATCCTGCTCCGAGGTTGGAAATCGGACGCTGGAAATTGTGAAATTGTGTTAAGGAGAATCTTCGATTCGTAGTTGCTATTGAGATATATCCCGGGGAACATAATATTGCTCAGAAATTGGTTATTTTTCTTTAAGGTAACAGAAACTGCCGATATGTTTTTTTCTGTCCGGATTTACACCTCTTTGAACTATCTGATCGTAAAGCTTTGGTTTTCTAGAAAAGGGGTTCTTATATTTTATATCGGCTATCATGAAAATCTATAATTTTCACCAGTATTTTTGACTTACGGTGTCAAACAACGCTCTGAATTAGGACAGCCGAGTGACCATTCACCGCTTTCTTAGCAATCGAAAGCTTTATTAACAATTCTGGTTAAAGGATCAAATTGTACACACATACAGGACAAACACACTACACAATTGATGGCAATACATATATTTTTAGGTAACGAATGCTACATTCGTACAGTACAAACGAAGGTAGCTATACTACTAGATACCTCCTCAAATATAGGTAGTCGTCGTACAGTTTAAAATTGGACAAAATGCATATTTCCAAGCAACATGGCCGCTCTGCTCTGTACTGCTCTGTATTCTGCCCCAATTTTTGTTGTGTCACACTTCTGTGAATGCCTTAGAAATATTTTCAAATGCAATTTTGGTTGTGCTACCGTTTTAGAATTTTCGACCATGTCATTCAGCTGTAGAATTTTCTTTATAATGTTTCTTTAAAGTCTTTAAACAACGTGCCGCTACAAAACGGCCACATTAATTCAACACACGGGTAGGGCTAGTGGCCAGTAATCATTAAAAGTATAATACGACCATACTAATATAAGTATAATAGACCGCCCATTGTGTCACCCTATGTTAAATTTTCTACATTTGTATCTGTATTTTTATGGTGTACATAATAAAGAGTATTCTATTCTATTCTATTCTACGATAAAATTATTGGTAAATTGAAAAACAAACTAAAAAATAAATCTCTCTCTTCAAAACTTCAATTCACCTACTCTTTGCACGGTATCCGTTTTAATTTTATCAATGCGATATTAACCGTGACCCGACAAATGACCTCTGCACTGCAGTTCTATAAGCAGAGGTAGCTCCAAGATGCTATTTTAGAAAATTGAAAATAAATCAATAAATAATATCATGAAGATAAAATATCTTCATAAAACGAAAGCTCAAAACTGTATACGTGTGTTATAATAATATCGCCATCAAAGCGGCGGGCTGTATATTGAACTTTTATACTCTAGAGAAAAAAATAAGGAAAATTCTCTTTTTGAGCCGTAGTTGGTTTATACTTAGTGAAATAAATGCTTATATTTTTAAAACCTTTCCCTAATTATTATAAATATAATCAACAGAAACATTCAGATTCTATTGAATAAATGTTCTGTTGCTAAAAACACCAACAACAAATTACGTCTATAGACAGTCTCTAATGGCGAGTAATCTCCAATAACAAATAAAATAAATCATTTTCAGAAAATAACAGATTTATAACGGTTCGGGCCTGAAATTGGGCGGATATTGGGTAGCTTTGTGTACTCAACAAATAGACTAAGTCCATTTCTACCGGCTACGGCTATGGGCTATGTTTGATAGACATTCATTACCAGCTAATGGTTTAGTTGGCAGGAAGTTTTGTTAGCAAGAACCAATATATCGGTAATGTAAAAGGTAGATTTTGGGACAAAGAAGATTAAAGAACATTAAGTCATGTATTCGGGTCCTAAATCTTTAGAGAGAAATTCACTGAGTAATGGCTATTTATCATGTAGTCCAATTTTTTCAAACTTAATCCTTACATATTATAAAACAAAGTCCTCCGCCGCGTCTGTCTGTCGTCCTGTACGCGATAAACTCAAAAACTACTACACCGATTTTCATGCTGTTTTCTCCAATGGATAGAGTGGTTCTCGAGTAAGGGTTTAGTATATAATAACCGACATCCAAGCGGGCGAAGCCGCGGGCATCATCTAGTTATTAATAAAGTGTGGGATAGTTTTGTTCTTTTAGCATTAAAGGCCGCGGTAGTTAACTTATGTATTTTTTGTTTGTTCATTATTCAGCTGCGCTAACACCATACGCTGATTCATGTTAGTATTCACGTGTACAGGTGACAGGGCACAATGATGGTGAAAGGTCGGCCATGGTCTGGATGGGTACGCAGTATTTAACTTAAAAAAATCAGAACTTTATTTGCCATCGACACGCTAAGTAGTATATGGGACTAAAATTTATGTTATTTTTACCCGACTACGGCGAAGAAAAAAGGAGGGTTATGATTTTGACCGGTATGTATCTATGTATGTATGTAAGTATGGTCATCTATTCCCTCCTATCTTTTAAACCACTCATCACAATTTGACAAATGACGTATCGTTGGAAGTGTCTTCATCGTCCGCTGGTTATAGGCTATGTGACGTCACATTAAATTAAAAATGGCGCCCTCTAAAGGACATAAAGACAAAAACTAAAAAAAAATATTGTTTAATCGTACCATGTTGGGTATCAAATGAAAGGGCTTAATGAGCACATTTCAAAAATACACGTAATCTGTTCGGTTTATGCCCTAACACGTGTGACTCCGGATTTTTAATTTGTCTGTCTGTGGTGTCTTGTTTATACCTTTTTAGGCGTAGTTGGGTTTTAGTTTTTATTACTTTAATTATTATTTTTGCAATATAAAGTCAATATAAAGTTGCCACGCAATGAAATTGCTTAGTGGATTACTATATTTAGCAATTAGTTAAAATTGTTCAATAGGCATTAATTGGACAAGTAATTAGTTCGTATTCAGCAGTATTTGTTGGATACTCAATATTTAGTTAAGGTAAAACGTATCATCCAATTTAGGATGGCATTCAAAGCGCCATATTAAGACATACATTTTTCACAACCGAGCTAATCAGAGCCAAAGACGAATTAAATGTAGGATGACCAAGGAATATCAAGTCTACGGCCAACATTGTGAGGCGAATCATCATCTGCCTAGCCTTTTCCCAATCATGTTGGGGTCGGCTTCCAGTCTAACCGGATGCAGCTGAATACCAGTATTTTACATGGAGCGACTGCCTATCTGACCTCCACAACCCAGTAACTGGGTAATACGAGTACGATACCCCTTGGCAAGACTGGTTGTTAGACTTTCGGGCTTCTGACGACCCCTAACGACTGTCAAAGATCCACAAATGACAGCCGGGACCAACGGTTTAACGTGCTTTCCGAGGCAGAGAGGAGTCTCGATATGTAAAGATGGTCACCCATCCACGGACCAACCCCGGCAAGCGTAGCTTAACCTGATGAATCGACCCAAGCGGCTGTTATAACTTAGCCACGAGCTCCTGAGCTTGTGAGGCGAATGTGGAACGAATAAAAAAATCAGACCAAAAGTTCTTTATGGAAATTTTAAGGTTTGTCCTCAATCAAAGTAGTATCCTATTTATTCATTAATATCTATATTAATTCACACTGCTAAAATCCAATTCTTACAGCACAGCATAGCATATCACGACATATATAGAAAAAAAAAAAAAAAACATTTCCCATTCCGTACAAAGTAGCAAAGACAAAGCACCACAAACTATTTGCCCAGCACCGGGTATTGTACACAACTACACCATGTTTGTGGACGTGGGCAAACATGCCGCCAATCAGCGGGATTTGTGTGCTTACTGCGTTTGTTATTTGAGATATATTGGCCATTTGTTTGGCCGATTTGAAATTCTGGAGAACGCGGCTTGGTTAGTTTAGTTTTGAATTTGGAATGGAGTCTATGATTGTAATGGAACTGTGTGCGCTTTTGGTTGTTATTAGGGTTCCATACCCAAAGGGTAAACCGGGACCCTATTACTAAGACTCCGCTGTCTGTCTGTCGTGTATCGTGTCTGTTGTATCTTATAAACCGTTATAGTTAGACAGTTGAAATTTTTACAGGTGATGTAGCGGCAACAGAAATCTGTTGCCACTATATCAACAAATACTAAAAAACAGAATAAAACAAATATTTAAGGTGGGCTCCCATACAACAGACAGATGTTTTGGCCGTTTTTATAAATAATGGTACGGAACCCTTCGTGCGCGAGTCCGACTCGCACTTGGCCGGTTTTATTATTACTGTACTGTCCGTAAGGATGTGAAAGGTTGTACAATATTTTTGTGCTTACATGAATATTTTAGTAACGGTATTTATTTTTCAGCCAATATTATATACAGCGAGCAAATTGGCATAATAAACACAGCTGGCACAACAGGAATTGAATTTTCTTTTTCTATAAAGCACGATTGGTGATACTTTATTCACATTACAGTCTAGCCTATTAGCTAATTTATTTATTTATCTTTAGCCTGTGTTGTCCCACTGCTGGGCAAAGGCCTCCCTTTCTCCTTTCCACTCCTCTCTGTCTTGACCTAGTGGGAACCAGTCCTGTCTGTAGGCGTTATCTGGCCATCTACTCCTGAGCCTGCCTCGATGTCGACAGACGTTTTCTGGGACCCACATGGTGAAAGATTAAGATTAGCTTAATAAGCTAATAAGTAATTTAAATACATATATGTAGAGGGAATGATTCATAGTTAGAAATCATCGCAATTTCCTCTTGTGTTTAAATTACTCATAAGCTCAAAGTTTTAAACTCAAACGTCAAACATGCCTCGCAAGAGAATCGAAATATCAAAAACTTTGGAAACGTGTAGTTGAACAAACGAACATTCATTTTTTAAATTTTTGAACAAAACTCTCCGGACTGCTTCCCAATAAAGAGTTTCATAATGATTTACGAACTACATCGAAGCAGTCGACTCATGTATCGTCGTAGCACAGCGGAAAAATCCCCGGACGACATAACGAAGAGGAATCGCTTTCCATATCATAAATCAAAACATATTGTATTACTGGACATGTGGCTGCTACTAGTGTGTTTTCGCCTTTTTTCGAGTGTTGAGTTATGGCG
Source organism: Lithophane leautieri (assembly GCA_949152455.1). Classification (NCBI taxonomy): domain Eukaryota; kingdom Metazoa; phylum Arthropoda; class Insecta; order Lepidoptera; family Noctuidae; genus Lithophane; species Lithophane leautieri. The sequence continues at coordinate 3,648,631 of OX424462.1, read as the reverse complement.
TATTTGTTTTCACTCGAGTTTGGGGTTTGATTTTATGTAATGGTCAAAATATTTAATTCACTCAATTATATAATTGACTAGCTGATGCCCGCGACTTCGCTCGCGTGGATGTCGGTTATTATATACTAAAACCGTACTCGAGAACCACTCTATCCATTGGTGAAAATAGAATGAAAATCGGTGCAGTAGTTTTTGAGTTTATCGCGTACAGGACGACAGACAGACGCGGCGGAGGACTTTGTTTTATAATATGTAAGAATGTATACAAAATATTGTAAAACATCTTTAAAAGAGTAACGGTGGAGTTTTTTGCCCATTCTTCTCCATACGAAAATTACCTTTTGGAAGGGGCAATTAGAATCAGTTCTATTTCTTTGTTTTTGACGTTCAAAAGAGCCTTTTATGTGCCTAATTGAAATAAATTATTTGACTTTGAATTTAATGTTTTTTTTTTCCTTTATTTTCAGGTAAGCATCTTATAAACATTTATATCTGGATCGGGTGGTGCTGATAGCAGTAAGTATATAAAAAAAAAAGGAAAAAAAAAAAAAACATAATGAGCAAAAATGACTGAATGAACGATGATGATGAAATGAATAATTAAATTCAATGTTGTTGAAGCCACACTCAATAATATGGATTTCAGGTAACGCCCTGGAGACGCCCTGGGCGTCGGGAATTCCAGGCGAATTCCCGGCCACCATAGGCGCGGGCTTGCGGACCGATAAGGACCAGGCCCGGGTCGATGGCGCGTCGTATTCCACGCGCGCCTCAAAGAGATGTCAGCGCAATTGGCGGGATCCGGTAGGACCGATGCCTGCCAGGGTTGCGGGAAAGTCCGAAAGGGATACCGGGGCCTTTAGCAACAGGCAACTGAAGGAACACGGGTGGGTTTTAGTCAGTAAAAGTCTGACACGCCCTTCCGCTCCGCCCAGAGCGGGAGAAGTAATTTCACGATTTCCCACCCTCAAAAAAAAAAAAACTGTAAGCTCCGTTTTATCCATTTTTCAGCTGGTCCTAACTGAAATTCATAGGAATCGGTGCTAAACTGACCTTCACAGAATACTAGCTTAAATACCTCATATTATTTTATCATCATAGCGTTATTTTATATGAAAATGGTTTATTGTGAGTTATATTTTTATATTGACTTGTCTGGACGGGATGTAGACGGGCGCCAAAGGGAAGTCTGGCGTCTAGGCAGAAAAAAATAATTGAAACTATTAATAGATTATTCATATTCCACGTTTGCCTCTGGTGATGACGATGATGTGGGCAATACGTCATTACTGGGCAAATTTTTCTGGGAATGGCGACAGTAGAAATAGTTTTATTCCAAAGTCACAATATCTAGCTCAGACCAAGTAAAACTAGTTTAAAGTAGTATTTATTAGTAGAATTTATTTATAGAAAACCACTCTATCCATTGGTGAAAACAGCATGAAAATCGGTGCAGTAGTTTTTGAGTTAATCGCGAACAGGACGACAGACAGACGCGGTGGAGGACTTTGTTTTATAATATGTAAGGATATTGGTAATAAATGATGTCTAAACTAAAGTTCACCCTGTAGCATTTTTGATATATTATAATACAAGCTGTGCCCTACGGTTTCACTCGCTTAACTCTCGATCCCGTGGGAATATCGGGATAAAACCCTATGTCCTATTCCAGATCATGCTGTACCCATGTGCCAAATTTTATCTACATTCGTTGAGCCGTTTTAGCGTGATAGAGTAACAAACAAACCAACAAACAAACTCACTTTCGCATTTATAATATTATAAAATACTAGCTTTGCCCCATGGTTTCATCCACGTCAGTCGATTTCGATCTCGGGTCTAAAAATAGATTACGACCGATTCTCAGACCTACCTAATATAAATAATATGTATAAAATTTCATAAAAATCGGTCAAGCCGTTTCGGAGGAGTATAGCAACTAACACTATGACACGAGAATTTTATATATTAAAGTAAAGTTAAGATTAGGATAAATAGTGACCGTTACATTAATACTTAGGTCTTAAGTATGGTCACGATAGGTATTCTTGATGGAGAAAGCTCTGCTTGGTAGAGGAGCTTTGCAGACTGACCACCCAGTTGTCCACAAATTGAGCTATTTTCATACTGCTCGTACCTACTGAAAAGAGAGAGACAGAATATACAGTAAATCAAAATGCCTAAAACGATATAGCACTTATCAAGATACTTTTTTGCCAAAAAGTCGACCTATTCAAAATAAAACTCGCATAATTCTCGCAAATAAAAACAGTAGCGGACCAACAGATGGTTCGTCACACATTTCCAATATCGCTGTATTGTATCTTTTTACCCGACTACGGCGAAGAAATAAGGAGGGTTATGATTTTGACCGGGGTGTCTGTATGTATGTGTGTATGTAAGTATGATCATCTGTTCCCTCCTATCTTCTAAACCACTCATCACAATTTGACAAATGAGTATCGTTGGAAGCGTCTTGATCGTCCGCTGAGTATAGGCTATGTGACGTCACATTAAAGTAAAAATGGCGCACTCTAGAGGATAGAAAGTCGGGAACTAAAAAAAAAATATTGTTTAATCGTACCATGTTGGGTATCAAATGAAAGGGCTTAACGAGCACATTTCAAATATATGTATATATTATAACACCAAAAAAAAAAAAAAGTAATAAAAACTAAAACCCAACTACGACTAAAAAGGTATAAACAAGACAGACAAATTAAAAATCCGGAGTCACACGTAATCTGTTTGATTTATGCCCTTACACGTGTGACTCCGGATTTTTAATTTGTCTGTCTTGTTTATACCTTTTTAGTCGTAGTTGGGTTTTAGTTTTTATTACTTGATTTTTTTTATGGTCAGTGTCGACCAGCATTTGTTAACGGCGTGGCTGCAAAGTCATACTGTGTGGACGCTCGTGTGAAAGGCTTTTTTGGTTATTTTCCTGGTGACTTTTGATTGGATGCCATGCTATGGATAGTTTAAATTTTTAGGTGTAGTTTGAATGAACAAGAATGTTTAAAATGTTTTTAATTGTAGTATTGTAAATTTATATACGATGAGTTAACGGTTCATTTGTCATAGAAATTGTATAGGTAATTTCATGGTCACACATCTTGGTGACATTAAAACTCGTGTCAAAGTTAAGTCACTGAAATAATAAAGCAAATTCCTAATTTTTGAAATAACAACTAAATCAAACTGGACTAAAACTCTAATATATCTATACTAATATTACAAAGAGGAAAGATTTGATTGTTTGTTTGTTTGCATTGAATAGGCTCCGAAACTACTGAACCGATTTGGCTGAAAATTGGTGGGGAGGTAGCTTAGAACCAGGAGACAGACATAGGATACTTTTTATCCCGTTTCCGGTAGAGTACGTAGGTAGGGTAGGTAGGTAAGGTAGGTAGGGTAGGTAGGTAGGTAGGGTAGGTAGGGTAGGTAAGTAGGGTAGGTAGTGTAGGTAGGGTAGGTAGGTAGGGTAGGTATGTAGGGTGGGTAGGTATGTAGGGTAGGTATGTAGGGTAGGTAGGTAGGGTAGGTAGGTAGGGTAGGTAGTTAGGGTAGGTAGGTAGGTAGGTAGGTGCGCCGTAGATAAGTACTTAGTGCTACCCGTGTGAAGCCGGGGCGGGCAGCTAGTAAACAATAAAACTAAACTCAAAACATCTAACATTCCATTTTCAAAACATGGTCATTCAAGTTTCGAAATTAGATTCTCTTTTTAAAAATCAAATAAAGAATTATATTTATTTATACACCGACAATCATTAAGACGTTCGACCTCAAGGAAGTTTTATTGGTCATTTCTGAGCTATTTGCTGCCCAATGATTTATTTTCGTAGTCTGACGTTCCGCCGTTTGAATTGGTACAGTTAAAATAGGTTATCGTATTGACGCAGTACAGCTGGGTTTGATGGCAGAAGAACACATGGAAATTATGTGATGAGCTAATTTTGCGGCAAGCTTGAAGTGTGATTTTAGATTTCATGGGTAGTTTCGAAAATTACTGACTCATTAATTTTTATGGGTGTTGTAAAAACAATTACAACGGTGCTTATTAATAGTTATTGGCGGCGCAATAATTGCGCAGGAAGCAATATTCTGTATCATAGCTTGTTTATGCACTGCAAGGTAGTGATCCTTTAATTTTTTTTTACATTTTTTTACGTATACAGCATGGTATCAGAAAGGTGTGGTTATATTTAAGGATGTGGTATGGACCATTTAACTGAACAACTTTCTCCATGGGATAAACTGCGTAATTATGAGAAAAAAACCAAAACTAATAAAATAAAAAAATTCTAAATTAAAAAAAAAAAACTGTCCTTCATAAATTTCTTCAATTCCTACTCAAACCAAATGCATGAGACGGCCGATGTTTTTGGCGATTACGATATTGGTGCGCTCAGACCAAATAAAAAACCAAGACAGAGCGCTATCAACAGTGACGTGAGGCTGATTTCGTAAACATGTGCGCACTTAGTTTGGTGTAATTTGATTGTAGTGTCATTGTAAATAGTTGTAAATGCGTGTGTGTGAGCATGTATACACAGATCGTTGGTATAGTTTTAGCATGCTTCACTGTATTGTTCGCAGCGCTCCGTCTTGGTTTTTTATGTGGTCTGAGGTTGGTGCCATGCAGAAAGTTATTCAGTTTGGTTGTCGGCACCTACCGGATCCTTAAATATGACCACACCTCTCTGATACATGCTGTATACTGGATAGTTGCAATTATTGGCTCTAATAAGCACGTGCTAAGGGCTTTTCAATCTAAATTATTTGTCTTGTATAGTCACATTCCTCGTTTACAATATTGAAAACAAAACAATGACTAAACAACATTCCCAAATAGCTTTTCCTTCGTTAACCTCGTTCGACATTCAACAGACAGACACCCATTTTGTCGTAGGTAGACTGAAACAGTATGAAACCAGAACAAACTGCTGAATAACAGATCGCGGTGCCAGTTCTGTCATATGGGCTATTTTAATATCCTATGAAGTTCGCCGGTGCAGGTCGGTGGCGTAAATACATAAGTCATTTGTCCAGGTATACTGCAGATATTGCCCATTATTATCTGTTGAGAGACTGAACTTCATAAATGATTGTTGACATTAATAGTCACCTCTGCACCGAATTTGAGGTGACTAAAGTGACTTTGCGTGATGCATTTGTAAATAAAGCTTTTAAATCTTGTGTCGAAAAGCTTACTTCTAGAAAAATTTAAAACTGTTTACTACAGCATGCGGTAGTATCTTTATTATATTAGGTCTTGGGTTCAATTCCCGGGTCGGGCAAAGTGTTACTGGGTTATTCCAACTGGAATTTCTCAGTAACAGCCCGGAGTCTGGATTTGTGCCCGGTTGTAGGCAATAGGCTTGCCCCCTATTAAATGGGACTTAAACATACCTAACTGGCGAAATGTGGGTGTACGGTGTACACCTCTGCCTAACCCTTCCTTGATTACAGGCGTGATTTAATGTGTGTGTGAGTGTGTGTGTAATAAAGCAAGCAACTAAAAAAACAATAGCTTCGCTCTTCACAAATTGAGCGCGAACTCCGTCGAGGCGAGACCAGGTTTTTAAATTCCTTTTTCAAAAACGATTTAAATTTAAATAAATCCTCAAAGCTCGTCGTTTTATTTACACTGATATTGTGAAGGGAGTTTGTCTGTTTGTTCGGTCTCAGTGGAACGGGTTTTGATGTTTGTTTTGCGAATTTTAATTCTTTTTTATGAATCCGTGATAGGTTTGTGTGAGAACCGTGTATGTAGCATTTTTATTAGCACCTACTTGTACTTTTAGTACGTTTTTCTTGGTATTTATTATACTTAATTGGTATTAAGATGGAAGGAGAATTTAGTTTGAAGTTGCCAATTTTTCAGCTATGTACAAACAAATATTTGTAAAATAATTATTATCGTTCCAAAAATCGTTGGGGCTTATGAACTCTTTCATTCAAAGAATATCATTCATTCATTGTTACTTCTGAAAACAACAATTACAATCAAAAATAATTATTATCGTTCCAAAGATCGTTGGGGCTTATGAACTCGTTCATTCAAAGAATATCATTCATACATTCATTGTTACTTCTGAAAACAACAAATACAATGAAAAATAATTATTATCATTCCAAAGATCGTTGCTGCTCAAAAATCGTTAGGGCTTATAAACTCGTTCATTTAAAGAATACCATTCATTCATTGTCACTTTTGAAAACATTTTACGAACATGCTATTTTACAATTCTACATAAAATGCCAAAGCATCTCAATCACGATTCCATCTCACAATTTTTTTTATCGATTTCATTTGGTCAGCCTTTCAGTCACATCTACACAAACTATCTTCTCTTTCAATATTACAGTATGAAGGCACAAACAAACGTCGGTTCGTCAAACAACTAAAGTAAACAGTATTACAAGCCGTATCATCAAAAGAACCAATACATCCTTTTCTATTCAAAACCCTGTTTGGTACATATGATCTTCAAAGTGACATAGTGGAGGGAATGAATAGTAGAATGTTAGTACCATAGAATCATAAAACTCTATAGAAGTGACAGTCCTGTGTCAGTACGCTAATAACGTTAAAATAATCAACTCCCGCCTAGTACTGCACGAGGCCTCTTATGCATGAGATAGTGGGTTTAATTACGGGCAAGTACCAATGTGTCTTTTTGAGTTCATTATGTACTTTCTGAGTTTTTCTTGGACTTTAGACTCTGGGAATCTGGACTGGGCTATATCACAGGGCCGATTTGCGTGCGTGTTTCCAGGGAGGCGATTGTTTGACGTGCTCGCTGCGTGTACGTAACGAGCGCGCCACGTGCGTGCAACAATTTCGCCACGGTTTCGTAAAGAGAAAGATTGTACAGTGAGTGTACAAGAGAGAGCGAGACAATGCGCGTGTATAAAATTCCGATACGCGATCGCCACTCCAGAATCTTTCGAGCCCATCAGCCATCCATTTTGCGAGCAATGTGCCCTTCCAACTACCACTTATGTTTGGCGGATCTTCGGGCTATGTCAGTTACCTAGGTTCTTCTGCGGATTTTTTATTTTATATGTGTTGGCCCTTCCGAAATATGCCCGACACTCTAATTGGAACAATGCACCTGGCTTCTGGCGTTTCATAAGTTCCCGTGAAACCATGCAGTGCCGTGAGTGTGTGAAATAAAATATTTTGATTTTTAATGTTTTTAGGCCCGTGAAAAAACCTCACTCATTATTTTACTTGTCCGAAATAAAATTATTTTATTTTTATTTATTACTTAAAACTAATTTAAAGTTATTTGATTGGCTGAAAGTAGTTTTGAATGATGTTTGAGTCTCGAGTGAGGTTCTGTAATATTGGCCTTAGAATGAGTTCGGAGCAAGAGTCTCGCATCTATGTGTTTTTAATTCTATGCCAGTACCTCATGTTTCTTTGAAAAGAGGCCCGTTATAGGAAATCTGGGATTAATATCTTAAAAGTTTTAAGTAACGGAGGGTTAGGGGTTGTTTTCACATTTGTAGGTCGTCTTGTTACCTTTACCTATTTAAAATAAAGCTGTCAAGGGTGGGAAGTAAATATACTTTCGTCGTTTCTTATAAACAGTATCCGCTTTTACAATAAGTTACCAAAGCCAGTTACAGAACTTAGCGATGGTAAGTTCAAAACCCACATCAAACGTGTCCTTATCAAAAAAGCATATTATAAGATTAAAGACTACGTTGAAGACAAGGAAGTTTGGCAATAATTCCTTCTGCACATGTGGCTTCCCGGGTACCTCATTAACGGCATAATTTTGTAAGAGTCTATTAACTGCTCCCAAATTACCATGTTTATTTTTTATTTTTATACATTCATCGCAGACAGACATAATAATAATCATAGTATTATTTGACATTATATACCTACTATTTAATTTCAACTCTATAGTAGTGGCTTTTGCGGACATGTTAATTATTCAGATTTGTTACAGTTGTAATGGCAATCATGTCATTTGCTTTAAATAGGTTTTTATCTGTAGTATCTTATTTATCGTATATAGATTCCTTTCTATCTTGTGAATGTGAGAACGTCGTAGGCTTAGTGAACTGTAGACTTTTATTTTTAATTTTAATTTAATTTATTTTATATCTGAAACTTTTTGAATGGCCTACACTGTCCTCCCATAACTATTAACACTGTAATTCGAAATTATTGTAAAAGCCAATTATCTTTTAAAAGAGTAACCATGGAGTTTCTTGCCGGCTCTTCTCCATAGGAAACGACCAATTGGAACCGTGCACCTAGCTTCTGACGTTTCATAAGTGCCCATGTAGGCTTATGTGAAATAAAATATTTTGATTGATTGACTTTAGAAAATATTTTATTATGAGGCTCAGACCAAATCAAAACCAAGACAGAGCGCTGCGAACAATACAGTGAAGCATGCCAAAACTACACCTCCGCTCTGTGCATACAGGCTCACACGCAAACATTTACAAGCATTTACAAACAAACTACACCTCACTAAGTACACACATGTTTACGAAACCGGCCTCAAGTCACTGTTGACAGCGGTCTGTCTTGGTTTTTTATTTGGGGTTAATTTTTGATAAAGTAGGTACAGTCACGTTGATAAATGCCTTCCATTTACGCAAGATTAAATAAAAAAAAAAATTATGGTGTTTCGAAAAAAGTATTATCGGAACTTTAATATTATGAAATTGGTCTTTTCTTAAAGTTGCTATTTTATTTCACGAGAAAAGCTCTGTTGACTGTTGCGTAACTGAAAAGTACTCATGGATTTAACTGTACAGTATAAATATTACAAAATTATTGTATGGTATTTTGTTTATTTATATAATATACTTTATGCAACATGAAAGGTACAAAGGCGGTTGTTCAGCCCTGGCTTCACGGTTTCATTAGTTGTAAAGTTTGCTAATGCATTGCTTTGTAGGTATTAATTATTAGTTTGTATTCCTACACACATATTTGAACATGTAGATAAGTAAATAGAGATGACTGCTTTTTTTGGTCATTGAATATTCTTCTTCGTTTTGTTTCGAAAAGAACGAAACTGATGGGAAGGCCGTGCCGTATTTATTAAAATACTAGATTTGCTATCTAAAAGCTAAAAGTACCGTATGTGTTAATCCGGGGTATAAATTATCTCATCCAAATCCGTTCAGCCTTTTTTGCGCCAATCCGGAACATACGTCCAGACATACAGACAAACGGAAAAATTACCCATCACATAGCCGTCAACTACGTATTCTGTACATCAAATTAAGTAACATTGCACAAAAATATTTGCTGGGAAACGACTTTTATTTTTGGTGTGAAAAATCTCTGTTTACGGTAGTGCGCAACGTAACGCACGCAAAACATTGTGTTTATGGGTGCATGCACCAACGGTTTAGGGTTTCTGGGGTATTTAAAATGAAAATATAACAGTTAAAACTTGTTTTCTTTAAAAAAGCGTCTGAAAAAGTTGGAACTTTGACCTTAAATCGGAGATATTAAAGAATGAAGGTTCCTGACTCGTTATGTATAGATGCAATATCATACCATCACACAATCATAGAACAGTCAGTGTAGTTAATATTTTACATTAAAAAAATAAACTAAATTAATACACGTCCATTTTACACCTGAAGTTTTTGAGCTTATACGGTAAAACCGTCTAAGTGCCAGTCGGCCTCCGCGTGATTAGGGTTCCGTATCTTATCCCTCAAAGAAAGATCCTGGCCGAAGAACTATGTTAAATTAGACCGCCTTGAAGAGAACATGTCTATGAAGATGCGGTGCAAGTTATTTAGGTCACATCAGACCTTGTGTGGAGACCAAGGTGCCATATTATTTTTACAAAAAAAAAGTTAGTTTGTGATTAAAATGGTTCAAAAAGTTTTAATATAAGAATAATATTTAGCACTAGCTGACCCAACAGACGTTTTTCTGTTCAAATCCTACAGAAAAAAACAGTTTTAGTTTTTCCCGAGTTTTACAATTTTCCGGGCAACTGTTCAAATTTTTCTTCACCTAGAAACCTAATTCAGACTATTATGAACATTTTGAAATAAAAAATTGCCAGATCGGTTCAGCCGTTCTTAAATAATGCGTTACCAACGAACAATATTTCATTTTTAATGAAAAATCATTTTTAACCTTGGTCCTCCCCGCCTTTCCAACTCAAAAATGGAATTCAACATTCCGCAAGCCACAAGAAAAACGAAAATCCGAAATTAAAAAAGAAAGAAACATGAATCCATCGCCACACATTCCGATTCGTTTAACCCAATCTGTCACAACACTGCTGTAATGAAAAAGCAAGTAACAAAAGGTTCGATGCAAAAAAGGTTACAAACTCGCGATCTGTCAGTCAATGCGTACGTTCAAGACTTGGCGCCGCTCGTATTTTGAGGGTAATACTCTTTCTGAAAAGGTTTCACGATTGAAAAGCCAGAGGGATTAACAGAGTTTAAAAGGAGGGATTTACTTGCTCGTCCCGACCTACATCTGACGAATGGTCGACTGTTGGTTTTTTTTTTTTAGTCTAGTGAGCGATTGAATATTTGAAATGGTGGATACTCGGTTTTGATTTACAGTTTTTGCGTTCGTGCGGCATTATAATTTGCATTTTAATTAATTAAAAAGTGTTAGTGTATGCTTACTGTTTTCTAACAAATTGAAGTAGACAGAGTACCTACCTACAATGTAAGCCAGTGAGGAAGATGCCAAGAATGAATTTAAAGTAATAACAATAATTTCGACATCTAAAATACCTAATAATAATCCACACTCGCAAATTTTTTTTATCATAATAATTATGTCCATACTAACATACCACGTGATTTATAGCGTACCTATCAATTTGTTATTACAAACCGAGAGAGTTAGAAAGGAAAGACAAAAAAAAAAAAAATTTGCAGTGCACATGACGAAGATACGAAAAAAAACACAATCATAAAAAAACAAGTTGCGGGCAAATATGCATAAAAAAATGCATAAATATGTTGTTGCGTTTATTTCCGGAAATCTTTTCATGCTTGATATAATAATATGGCAGCTGGTTTATTTATAACTAGCTTCCGCCCGCGTGGTATGTCGATAAAAAGTAGCCTATGTCCTTTCTCAGGCTCTAGAATATCTGTGTGCCAAATTTCATTTAAATCGGTTCAGTAGTTTTGGCGTGAAAGCGCGACAGACAGACAGACAGATCGATAGAGTTACTTTCGTATTTATAATATTAGTAAGGATATGCAGTCTGATATTATCTACTAAGTTTGTGGTTTCCCTCGGACGATAGCATAGAAGGGGAAGCGTTGCCTTCCAGGGAGAACACGAAACTCGATTTATATACGGAAAAAAAACGATAAGGTAGGCAATCGTATCTATGTTAATTATTCAGATTTGTTACAGTTGTAATGGCAATCAGGTCATTTGGTTTAATAGGTTTTTATCTGTAGTATCTTATTTATCGTATAGATTCCTTTCTATCTTGTGAATGTGAGAACGTCGTAGGCTTAGTGAACTATAGACTTTTTTTTATTTTTTTTTATGAACTTTACCTGAAACTTGTTGAAAGGCCTACACTGTCCTCCCATAACTATAAACACTGTAATTCGAAAATATTGTAAAAGCCAATTATCTTTTAAAAGAGTAACCATGGAGTTTCTTGCCGGCTCTTCTCCATAGGAAACGACCAATTGGAACCGTGCACCTAGCTTCTGACGTTTCATAAGTGCCCATGTAGGCTTATGTGAAATAAAATATTTTGATTTGATTTGATTATGATTTTAGTCTCTCGTCTCTCTGAGTCTCCTGCCCTATACAACAGATCAATAAATGAAATATAGTTTTTTCTCTGCAAGCTTTTACTTTAAAACTGAAATCTAAACACGAAAACAAGATGCAAAACACTCATCACCATTCATAAAAAATAACACATTTTTATAACATTCGATCTATCATCACCTGTGATCGGAAATAGGTGAGCTAAAATGCCTAAAGTTCGAAAAAGAGCAGAGACAAAGTGGAGATGCCTTAGGACAAAATATTTTTTCGGGACTAATTCCCGGGTTTCGGAACATCACTTAAGTACAACCAAAATTAATATAGTAAAACCATTATTGAATTCATTTCCTGTTTCTGTTTAAAAAAAAAAAGCATGCCCGGTTTTTATTATTTTCAATGTTGAATAAAATTGTTTGAATTTAGAAAATTAATCAAGAATAGTTTAATGTTTTAAAAGTCGTGTAAAATTCATAAAGTTACCAAGCATAAGTCCCAAAAAATATTTTAGTCGTAAGGAAGTCTCCACTTTATTTGTCTCTGTTCTTTGAAGTTTAGGTAGTTATCTCACTCTTTTCCGATCACTGATCACCACCATTCTTCTGACTTTATCACAATTTATTTGTGGTCGGCGCACCAGTCTGACTACCAGTCATACCATGGGGTGTCGTGTTACCCAGTAACTGGGTTGTGGTGGTCAGATAGGCAGTCGCTCCATGTAAAATACTGGTATATAGCTGCAACCGGTTAGACTGGAAGCCGACCCCAACATAGTTAGAAATAGGCTAGGCAGATGATGATTTGTGGTCGGCGCAACATGTCTTTTTCCTCCATACTTCTTTCTCTATTAGCCGTCATCTCGGTAGTCACCCCCTTTCTAGCCATATCATCCTTCACACAGTCCATCCATCGTTTCTTTGGTCTGCCTCCACTCTTATAGCCATCCACATTAATTCTTAAAACTATCTTAAGCTATCATTGTATCCAATTCCCAGTGAAATAAAGTAGCAAAAACGTCTACACCATATTTTCAGATATTCATGAACACTATCCGATGTACTACGAGTACATTGGCATGTGTTGCACCAATAATAACATTTCCACACTGAAGCGATACATAAAAAAATCGTAAACAATATTCGCACATAAAAAAAAGTAGTATGAAACGTTTCAATGTACCCCTCGTAAGTAGGTACTATTGTTTCTCGATCGGATATTGTTTGACGGTGCTTCTTTATTTTCAGGATTTTCTATAGTTTTTTCTTTTGAGGTAATGGTAAAGGCTCTTACATACTGGCGCGACGCCGCCAGTATTGTTCTGCCGTGAAGTTTCTCAGAAACTGTTTTGTTAAAAGTCGCGTAGCGCGACATGTGGCGCCAGTATGTAAAAACCTTAATGCGAGATTAATTATTAATATTGCAATTTATTTGAAAACATTATTTAATATAGTCAGATATGATATTTGTTTAAGGAATCTTAGAATTTATGCATAAGCACATGTTATGCATTAGCACATGAGTGAGATACCTGAGATACAAAATTATTCCAAGTTCAGGTAGAATTCAATCAATAACTAGGTACCTCTAATTTAGGGCCCTATTTTGTAAATATTTATGTAAATCAATTAAATCAATAAATAATTTTAATTAAAGCTACAGATAGTAATAGATAACAATAATAAATATTAGGTATTGATTTTCACATTATTATTATCCAAGTGATATTAATATATAAAGCTCTAAATTTGCAGTTGTCAATAACCTGATTTATTTTGATCCAATACTTAATTAAGTATAATGACTTACGACGTGTAGGTCGTAGGGTCGAACCCTGACAGGAGCTTTACTTTGTATAAATTATTTCATCACCACTGCTCTCAAAACGGTGAAGGAAACCACAGTGCGGAAATCGGCATATTCTAGAACCGAATATTCGAAGACATGTGACATCCACTAACTGGGCACTGGGCCCGCGTGGTGGATTACGGCCCACTCACAGAGAGGAGGCCTGTGTGCCAGTGGGAACATTATACACTGATGATGTAAATACCAATAACTGTTTTCAGGAACAGAATGGTATGTTATTAATACCAGGAATCGGTATTGGATATAAACAGTATAGTTAGTAATATGAGCGAGAATCAATCAGCTTCGCTCGTTAATTAACGTGTCAGTGTTTCAAAGTAAGTACCTACTTACGAGTTCCCGCGACTTTATGTGCCTAGGAGTAATAACATTACTGCTAAGTAGACGTAACTAGGATATTCTCTGAATTTGAAGTAGGTATATATATATAGGTACAGAAACGCTGACAAAATTATTACACGGATTGACAAAGTTACAGAGATGTGTCAAAATAATTGTAGAATGTGATGTCTCGACATCGCCCTGAAGAAAGGTTTTTTTTCCATTATTAAATCATTTTCAGTTTATAACGATGGTCGGGCCGGGTCCATTACCGGGTCTGGCAAAGTGATATTATTGGGTTTTCATTAGCAGCTCGGAGTCTGGATTCGTGTCCGGTTGATGGACATTTCATTGGACTTGAACATAGTAAGCCAAATTTGGGTAACACAACCTTTCGGGGGTTACAGGCGTGATGTTATGTTAACAATCTTGTTTAGCAGACGCAAATACCCATTTAAAAGTTTATTCAATAACATAAAACACAACTAAAAATAAAAACTCCCATTTCTAAGCTCGAACAGAAACCATATTCCAATTCATTCATTCGAGTTTCAAAAGTAGAACTGTAAGAGCGAAGCGCCTGAATGGAATTCTGACGTCACGGCCAACGATCTTGATTTATGATATTTTAAAAACTTTTTTTTCTCTCTACGCCCATGGACAGCTTCCAACGTACACGTTCGCATCACGCGAGCACATCATGACATAACCGTGTGAGATGACGTAGTTGTCTCGGAGACGGGAGTCGGTACGGTATTTTGATTGGAAAACCGTGTAGGAAGACTTGAGATGTTTCGCGTGTGACGTCACTAGCACAGAGTAATGTTTTCAGTGTTGTGTGTGATCAAGTGTGGAAGGACAGGGTTTGTTTTAGCCATGTTCCAGCAGTGAATGAAGTGTACTTGTCGTCATAGTTCGAATATAATTGCATTAAAGTTTTCAGACACAGCCCAGATTTTGGAGCGCAAAAAGTATCAGGTTCACTGTAATACCTGTGTTTTCTCCGTTTTTATAAGCTTTAAAAAAATCCAAAAATTCCTTGATAATCCTTGAGAGAATCCAGACGCGAAGTAATGTATCTCTAAATAAAAACGTTTTGTTTTAACTATAGTGACGAAAACAACGATTTCTACACGTGTGTATAATTAGAAACGGTACGATTAAGAATATTTTTGTTGAGCTCAAAACTGTTGGGTGTACCTAATGGTGTGTGGCATTGTAGTCTGACAAATTACAAAGAAAATAGGTACTTTATAAAAATTCGTCTGCTTTCAAAGCTTTGATGTTGTAAAATATATAAATAATTGAATACTTTACGGAGTGGTTTAGCTTGTTGTAAGTGTGGAATGAAATATTTCAGTTGGTAAGATCCGGTTCTGTTGAAACTTGTTTTTGAGGTTTTTGTTCGGACTTCTTTATCTATACTCATTTTCTCCTCTGAAGAAAATGGAAGGCTATGTTTACTGAATCCTGAATAAGAGTCCGACCGAATATCGTTTTGGGTTTTCAGCATCTTTCGGCCGAAGAAATTATCCATTTTCGGTCGGCCTCTATTTTCAATTAAATGCGTAAATTTCGCATTTAGCAGTAGTACTTTCAGAGGTAGGTAAACAAAAATTAACGTATACAACGTGTAACGGAATAAATGCAAGAGCTCATACATCCCATTTAGAATATTAAATTATAAGACTAAAATAATACGAGTATCTGTAATTTAATTTAATTAAACCACACCTTAAATTAACTATTTTACTACACATAGGATAGCTATGAGAGCTACAAATTTGGTTATTCATTTAAATAGGCTTTATTCCTTTGAGATAAGGCTTAAATTTCCTTAAATAAAATATAATATTACCGTGTTATGACGCAGTGGTTCTAATTTCAGTTAAATAAAAGATTTTTTCATGAAAAATTAACGTATATAAATAATGACGGAAATAGATTCAGAAGCCGATTCTGAGCAAACTGCTTTCAGGTCTTGCGCTTATTCTGTTACACCTTGTATATCTGGCCAGTATCCTATGAGTCTGTAACTTTTTCCACCCCTGCTTTCGGTGGTAATCAAAACATAAACTGACGTATCTAAAGGCCAATTCTCCTACTTAATAAAATATAAGTAAAAACCTTTTTTTAAACAAGCTTTTAATGAACTAAAAAGGTTTTTCCCAGGGCTACGTTCCGGCCCCATCATCAGACCCTGAACACCACCTAGTATCAAAGCAATACATAGCTAATTAGTCCAAACACGAGGGTCCTAACTTGTTTGATTGAGGAGTTCCTATGGCCAACTTCCGGATCCATCATCAGACCAGTTCCGTGGTATCATTTTTTTTAAATGTCTTGGTAGTTATATAAGTATGCCAAGTTTCAGCTCAATCGGATGCCAGGAAGTACTTGAAAAATGGATGACAATTGGAGTAACCGGAAACACATACGAACCGAGCAAGCTAATATAAAGCTTGTGAAGACGTTCACATTCAAGGCGCAATCTGTCAAACTTGTCAAAAATTTTGGTAAATTGATTGTATTTTTGACAGATTATGAATAAGATGCGAATGCGGACGTACTTAAATATACGGGAATTAACCCTGTGGTACGCCGGGAGTTTTCTGAAATAAAATACGGAAAATAACGCTGTGGTACGCCGCCGGGAGCTTTTTGAAAAAAATAATACGGGAATTAACACTGAGGCACGCCGGGAGCTTTTTGAAAAAAAAGTACGGAAATTAACCCTGTGGTACGCCGGGAGTTTTTTGAAACTGTACCGCTTATAGGTTCTTACTATACAAATGAGAAAAGATAACTCTCAAAAATCGTAATCATAATCATTTTTTATTGGTGTAACATAGGTAGTAAATACACTTCTTAAATTAAAGTTCATAGGTTGCTATGTTATGCCAAAAGGCGTACAAATATGGTTGCATGCGAAATAAGAATAATCCTTACATATTACAACACAAAGTCCTCCGCCGCATCTCTGTCGTCCTGTACGCGATAAACTCAGAAACTACTGCACCGATTTTCATGCTGTTTTCACCAATGGATAGAGTGTTTCTCGAGTAAGGTTTTTTTAGTATATAATAACCGACATCCACGCGGGCGAAGTCGCGGGTATCAGCTAGTATGGAATAATTTCTACAGTCAATACATAAATAATCTTAAATTATAATTAGTTACAATATTCAATTAATAAATAAAAATAAAATGTAATGTCAAATAAATAAACAAGTCTACATTAATTCATCATTCAGAAATTCATCAGTCGTATGATAACATTTCTCATTTAATAACAGTTTTAATTTTTTTGTTTATTGTGTACATTCAAATCGTACCTAACTTTAAAAGTTACTTGAAGTATACCTTTCCTTTTTTATGACCAAGCGTGTTTCCTCGAAAAACCCGTTTATTTTTCACCAGTACTTCTATTTACAGCCCACAATAAAAACTTTGAAAGTAAACCAGAAAGTGCTTCACAAAGGTACGAAAGTATTTTTATTAAATTATGCTCATGATCTCAGTACTAGAACGCTGTTGGAAACAACTTTTGGGACATGTTTCACGGCTGGTTGGATGTGGTTAGGGCCCAACCCTATCTCAAATTGATTAGCGTGATCGTCCGTTATGCCGAAAATATTGCAGCATTAATTTTGAAATAAATGTATGAAAGTTGAGGATTGATGCTAGGTCCTATGTTTGACGAAAACACGATTACATAAAATTTTCTCTGATTCAAAAAATACTTCTAATTAGGTCATGAAACTTTGTATAATATCTGAACTATCTATAAAGCAGGTCTTATGTTTTATTTTATTTTTAATAACCATTATTTTCACCGTAAAAAGCAATTACCTAAACTAATCGAGACTTGAGAGCCGCCAGGACCCCACTCCGTCTCGCTCTCACTTAGGCCGCGAGTAATATGGTGCGAGCGAGATAAAATCTGAGGTAGGGTACGGCCTTAATTTGGCAAAGAATCAGGAAACTTATTAGTATATAATGTTGTGGGTTGTCTGTTAAGAATTCCAGAAAGCAATACAATGGTACCTATTTTATTCGAAGTTATATTAAAAACACTATCTTATTTACTTTTAGAGCAAAGACGCGTTGTACTAACCACATTTTGAAGACTAATATTTGTGAGTTTGTATGTAGGGGGTAATTTTCGGAACTATTGATCCGATCACGAAGATTGTTTCACTAATGGGAAGGTACAGTATTGCCGAGTGTCATAGAATATCTATTTTATGTTAAAACAAGAAATTTCATCTTGACGAAGTCGCGGGCAGACGTTTTCTTCGATATGACGGAAGACATCTAGATGAGGAACGCACAAATACCGTGGAGAAAAAAGGGAAAATTTCCGACCTGCAGGCGTAGCATGAGCACCGTTTTGTCGACGGAAGAGTAGACAAAAATGACGTTCCGTGTAGACAGCACGACGGCAGCTAAGTAAAAAGAGTCAACTGCACTTTTAACGAAATTCGCTCTTTTACATAATTCGACTCAGAATTCTTTGTTTTGTCATAGGATTTTTTTTATTTATCGACGGAAGAAAAGCTATTGAAAGTACTTAAATTTTTTTTTTAAAATATCCAACCGATCCGGGCTATTCAAACGCCCTCCATTTGGCGCGCTTGGTGTGGTGACATCACAGTCTATGAAAACAAACAAGCAACTGTCAAGTCAATGTCAAACACACCTTTTTGTAGGAGTGTTTGACATTGACTTGACACTTGTTGATTGACTTGACATTGACATTTTGATTGTTGTGCTAGATTATTACGTCACATCCGCTCTTAGTTTTTCAAGTATTTGAATTATCCGCAGTTTTTTGGCACTTTAAAAAAAATAATTTCTCGTTCTAAAATAAATTTTATTAAAAAATATTGATAGAGGCATAATTCTGAAGTAATATACTTTATAAAAAAAAAATACTTGACCCTTATTTGAATCACATGCATATTCCCTACTATCACAGTTTTGCGTTTAAAGCCCTCCCTTGTAAAATCATGATTTTGTAGATAACCGTTTATACTTTGTGGCCGTCGAGTAGAAAGTTTTCTACTGGCGATTCCAAAATCAAATTGTCTTCACTACCGTAGACAAATGTCAGTTGTCAGTGTGATTTTGACAATTTGAGTAGAAAACTTTCTTCAGAAATAATCTACCTAAAAAAATTAAAGTAATAAAAACTAAAACCCAACTACTACTAAAAAGGTATAAACAAGACACTACAGACAGACAAATTAAAAATCCGGAGTCACACGTAATCTGTTCGATTTATGCCCTAACACGTGTGACTCCGGATTTTTCCTCCGGCGCCATTTTTAATTTAATGTGACGTCCACTTAGCCTATAACCAGCGGACGATCAAGGCGCTTCCAACGATACCTCATTTGTCAAATTGTGATGAGTGGTTTAGAAGATAGGAGGGAACAGATGAACATACATATATACATACATACATGCCGGTCAAAATCATAACCCTCCTTTTTTCTTCGCCGTAGTCGGGTAAAAAAGACCTAGACAAAGATCGTTAGAAACGAAAGACAAAATGACAGATTGTAGAAGGATTTCTACGGTGTGATGTCAAAAATGGAGAAACGAAATGTCACTTTGCATAGAAAAAGCTATGTCTATTCTTCGTAGAAATAGAACACGTCATGCTACGCCTGCTGAAGTGATAAAGAAAAGCACTAGAAAGCAATAATACTTTTAGATAAACATTATGTAACTTGAAGAATCTATCCCGAATCAACATGATAGATACAAACATATCTATAAGTATAAGAAATCCTATTGAAAGTAATTCGAATTTTACTAACTTTTTTCGGGTTTTGCCAAAGCCGACATTTTCCAATATCCCAAGGGATACATTTTTTTGAAGTCGAAGCCTGATCCCCGACCCTTTGTGGTCTCCCGATGTCAATACACTGTTCCGGTAAATCCTTTAATTCTTTAAGGCGTTGTATTTACGTGCTTTGATCAGAATTGTAGGTGAAGTATACTTTGTTATTTTCTGGTGAGAAAATTGATATTTTTATGAATTTGAAGATATTTTTGTTGGTTTTAAAGCTCAATTTTTAGGCACTTATTCAGGTAGTTTTGTCGCTGGATTGTGAGCGAGTGCACAAGTTTGGCGAGCAGAAAAACGGCCCTGGTTACTTGCTGGCGTCTATTGATAAACTACTGGGGAGAGAGTTCGCGCGGGCAGTATGACAATCAACTGTTAATATAATATGCATCTCTTTTACTCATACGGGACCTGCATCTATTTTACGTTTCTTGAGAGAGAAAATAGTAGATAGCTAGTCGCTTCCCCGTCGGCGGTAGGACAAATGCCTTATCCTATACCGATCGAGTGCTACTTCTTTTTTAGTTGCCGTCAAAAATCCTAAGGCGCCATCTTCCGTAGTATCAAATTCAATAGAACCTCTATGAATCAATCTCCACACGACGATACCATAGCGGGGATAATTTTTTTTTTTTTTAATAAACCAATAACCTGATATACGAGTATCTTGTAATTGCTGCTGCCCGCCTGTAATATCAAAATTCTACAGATTATAATGCTTCTTTTTCTCTTTCAAGTTATGCGTTTTTGCAGGCAGGTATTTTGTTTTTTAATTTCTTTATTTCAAGCTTTTTGGTTTTATATATACATATATTGGAATTGACTCATTACTAGCTTTTATTTGATCTCTTTTTTTTGTATTTGTAGAAGCAATATATAAATATAATATAGCCTATGTCACTCTCACAATTAAGACGAATCTAATGACACGTCATTAGCTAAAATCCATCAAGCTGTTAAGGCTACAGAGCGTGCCAAAGAAATAGACATAAGTAGGTACATACAAACATACAAACATATAAACATACAAACATTCATACATACATACATACATAAACACTCTCGAA
This sequence comes from Lithophane leautieri, assembly GCA_949152455.1. Lineage (NCBI taxonomy): Eukaryota > Metazoa > Arthropoda > Insecta > Lepidoptera > Noctuidae > Lithophane > Lithophane leautieri. Next base: position 3,627,750 of record OX424462.1, on the reverse strand, counting down.
AAACATTACCCTCCCTCTGGGGCAGTCGGGTAACAAGAATCTCTCGCATAAAAACAAAGCACATTCCACCAACTCAATTCCCTGCAACCCAGATTAAACAAAGTTAAAGAAACACTAAAGCACATTAGGCCAACTGAAAAAGCGAGTCAAAATACAAACAGTGAGAGAAAAGATGGGATCCCACAAACACGCTTTGTAGCCAATCTCCTTAATGCAAATGCTTTTATAGCTGGATGTGAATGTATCTCCCTAGTGCACGGGTTTATTAAGAAATAAGGAATTATAAAAAGTAGGCAATAAGATGGGTATCTATGTATAATCAAAGACATACAAGGTAGCAATAAAGGTATAGAGGAACAGGGTGTAAAGTTCACTCATCCTCTATTCAAAACGGAGGATCTTCCGACCAGACGGATATTTATTTATTTATTAAAACTTTATGCACAAGTAAAAAAAACTACTGTACAACGGCGGACTTAATGCCTGAGGCATTTTCTACCAGTCAACCTTAGGGTGATGCAGAGACAAACATGGTAGGTGCAACAAAAGACAATACATATAACTTGAGAAATAATGAATACTAATTAATACATACATAAATTATAAACAAAATAAACTTAGTCAGGAGAAATAACGACAGGAAGAGGAGAAAACGAATCCATCTAATTAACGCTGGGATGATTCTGCCAACTTCTTACGAATGTGATCACGCGCCTTTACTATATAAAGGGTATTGAGTTATATGGGTATTGAGTCTGGTCAGTAGCCCAACAATTCTTGTCGGGACGTTGTATAATATATGCCAGTCGTGCGGTAAACCTTGCGCGATGCAGGATTTCGCGTGACGTCAGTGTGATGCGTGGTTCGCATGTAGCGATGTTGATGCCGCCACATAAGTTTACGCAAGACCTGAAAGTCGTTCGTTCAGAATCGGCTTCTGCATCGATTTCCGTCATTATTTATATAATATTTATTTTAATTGCAAATGCAAAATTTCATTTCGATACGACAATTTAAAAGTTGGTGAGAATTACGTTGAAAGATTCGTGTTGATAAAAACTTGCCTCCTTATTCACATAATAAGCCAAGGCAACCATTCACACAGACAGCTGTCAAAACAACTATTCTATCTGTCAAAATATTTTCATTAGCTGCCATTCTCGATATTGCAAACATTATTTTACGATTTATAATAGCACTACGTTGTTATCAAGCCTTCTGTGATTATGAATCCCAAAAGTCTGACAACCAGTCTTACTAAGCGGTATCGTATTTCCCAGTTACTGGGTTGCTATGTAAAATACTGGTATTTCACTGCATTCGGTTAGCCTGGTAGCCGACCCCAACCTAATTAGAAGGCTAGATGGATGATGATTCACGTGTTTTCGCGCTTAGATCCGACAAAATTCTTGTCGTGTACATGATGAATTGGTCCTATCTGCAGCAGACGCGGTGAAATTTCTTAGCGTGTACACACGGCTACACATCAAGCTATACATTTCCAGTTTATGCTGATCTCACATTGTATAGAATTTCCGTATAACGCGAGGTCAGCTTATACTCGAAATGTGTAGCTTGATGTGTAGCCGTGTGTATGTACAAGCGGCCTTAATTCTTAATTTTTGCGAATCGCTTCGGTTTCGGAAATCTTGATCGAGTAAGTATTGTGTAAACTGATCTGTCAAATAAGTAAACTGCTGTCGTGGTAGATTGACAGAATAAACAAAAGCCAATCAAATCACTTGACAAGAGATTTGACATCGGATCCAATTGGAAAACATTCAGAAATCTATTCAATTTTCACAGCTAAACTAGGACCGATTGCGACTAAAATTGGCACGGAAGTAGTTAGGTTTTTAGAAAGCTAAGCAGTTACATTTTGTTTAGAAAATTAAAAATCTTTACACAATTAGTGAAGCAACGGAGCAAAGTTAACCTTTTGACAATCACAAATAGCCGACTATCAAATGTTCCCAACATGTCATAATAATTTGTCTTCCAGTCGTGATCGTGGTGTGGGACTAACTTACACACACGTAGATGAACTAACGCTTTCTCCCCATGGGGGTAGGCAGAAAGTACAAAACGCCACCTGCTACAATCCTTACATACTCCTTTGGTTCGTATTCGTTCATCCATCTGAGGGCCTAGACAAGTGACAATCGCTTCGAAAGCGTTTCGTATTTCTACAACGACTTTCAACAGGATTGTCATAAGCTTTTCGATAGCTTATGCCAGTCCTATACATTTTTGCCTTATCCATCATCGCTATCGCTGATAAAATGTCACTTTGTCTAGGGCCTCTGTAGTGGTATTCTGTAAAAATCTCACCGTGAAAACTACGTGAAGTGAGCTGTCACTCCACCTGAAGCTAGGGATTGACAGACTTAGATGACGACAGAAGAAAACTTAGATGACGTGCATCTAAGTTTTTACGGTGAGGTGTTTACAGAACAGACCGGCTGGTCACTATACGCACACCGGTTGCGAGTCCACTACGCACCTGACCTTAGGCCCTTCTATGGGGTCCCCGAACGACGTTGACTTGTTTTCTATTATAAATGAATAGCTATAAAAAAAGTAAATACTGCATTAAACATCAATCTCTTGCCAAAAAAAAAGCTGACACCTTTGCAAGTGACCTAGAAACCATTATTCCCCTCACCACATCAAAAAAAAACGTAAGCCATTACTTTACGAGCGCGCGAACAAACGTACGTTATAGCTTTTACAGCTATTTATGAGTTAGACGGGTAATAAAAAACAATGATTTACTATGTTGCGGACATTGGAGCCCAAAAATAGGCTATATTTACCTAGGTACCTGTCTATTATGTTGTGGTTGCAAGAAAACCAATATGCTAACGTTTCCTTAATCCTGTGTAGCTCAAATGGGATTTATTATGACCAAATGTCTACCTCTTTCAGAGCGATTGTCCACCACCACCGTTACCGCGGCGTCACTAAGAACGAGATGATGGCACCGAAGTAGCGATACATACATTTACTGTGGCCGCGTGTCCAATGCTTGTCCATCACTCGAGCGCCGTCATCCCGGCTGCCGAAGTTTCGAGTAGTTCTGCGCTACCGCTAGAACTCGGCCCGAAATTGTGACGGGCCGATGATGTGCAGGCAATACAAAACACGTTGATGTTGTCCACACATTGCCGCACTAGCGCCGCTCGCCCGGCTTTTGTTTTGTCTATCATAAATTCATAAGACTCTGAACCGCCGAGTTCGGTGATTCGGTCGCAGTAGACAAACATATTATATCCGTCACCGGAATGTCACGTTCGATTCGAATGATTTCGTTTCTTGGTGACGTCTCGGTGATGGCTGCGGTGGACAAACGCCAGTGGTCTCACAATGATAAGTTTTTGACAGATTTTGTATGGCAAATCTGTCAAAAACTCATCATTGTGAGACCACTGACACGTTTGTAAATTAGTAGACTTGGCCCCCTTACTGTTGATGCCCTTACTACCGAGAAAAAGATCAGTCGCCCCTACATATATTTTTAAATCTGAATATTTTCAGTACAGTACCTACCGCAGTCGTTAAAAAATCTCAAACGGCGTTATACATTATGAATAGCCAAAACTTAATAACTATGCTAATCCTTTCGACGAATTCTAGCGCCATTTGTATTTTCCTTCAAAAATCCATCCATCAGGTACAGGAAAGGTCAGATGGTAGGCTATATTTAGCCATGAATAGTTTTCGGGCTACCATGCTATTTTAAGCACTTACAACGTTTTGCACTTACATGAAAGGAATAGCGGCCAGCACCTTGGTATTTTCAATACTATTTTGGCAGTATTTTATTTTCTCACTGCAATACCAACTATAATGCTGGGGCTACATTGTCGCGTTATCGTGAACTTAACCTCGCGCGCTCTCTCTCGCACACCGCTCGACGCCTCGCTGAACAACAGTGAGCGCACGAAATACAGTTCGCGATAACGCGACAATGTAGCTCCAGCATTATGGTATCCAGAAGTAACAGAGGCTAGTGTAGTGTATAATAGATATACTTACGATTTGTCTCGAGCGCATACGTTACAAGGTGCAGGCTGAGTGGGGGTCATTCTATGCCCAACCGCCAGCCCGCAAGCACGTGGTGGTGTGTAGTCGACATAGATACCAGTTTTATATTGTGTATATCAAATCTCGAACTTGACGAATTTATAATCCCATTTTATTAAACTAGACATTTTGTATTGTATTTCCTATTTCAATCATGACTTGGTAAACTTGTATTGATCTGACTGAATGTGTCAATAATATATAAGAAATGAGTCTTTATTATTATAGCCCAAATCTGTTTGCATGCCTTAGTTAGGGTAGTTAGTATAAAGATCAAAATTAAACTTAACATCTAAAACTTGTACCTACTTTCTGTGCAAATAAAGAACTATTCTATTCTATTCTATTCTATAAACATGGGAATGGGATGAAAATAATAATTAAACTATCAATCAACATCATGCGAAATACTAGCTTTATTCTCGATTCAAGATGCAATAAAAGTAAAACTATCGTCTGTACATGAGAGACTTTCCCAAGAGAAATTCAAAAGAAACCCGACCTCCTTGCCTCGACCATGATAATTTCGTTTTCAAAACAATAGACCGAATACCATAAAAACGTGCATCCACGTTGTAAATCGTCCTTATTACCATAACTTCGTTTCGTGTAATAAAGTCCATGGGGTTTACTGTCCCTTTTTTTCTTATGCCTTTCCATATAGCATTCTGTCTCCCTCTAAAGTGTTATGCTTACGATTGTGATAGCACCACCTTCGTATAACGTTGCAATGATAATGTTTTGTATGAATGATGGTAGGTATTATTTCCATGGTTTCTTATTGAGGAGATAAGAAAATTTATGGGTTATTTGATCTGGTATTTGCCTTCAGCAATGTTGAGGTGATGACCCATTTGGCTTTAACTAAACTAAGATAAAGCAGTCTTAAGGCAGGTTTATACGAGCCCAATAGGTAATGTGATAGTACCAGTAAGTCCAGCGCTGACTTGCAACTGGGCTCGTTTAGACACTAGTTTCAACCCAGTCCAGTTGACTAACCAACCCGTCTAATTTCTGGCAACGGCAGCTTCCTCCGCCTGACTTACTGCCAATCTCGCCTACATGAACGCCATTTTTATTTTTTTTGATGTTAGGTAATCTTCAAATGACTTCTTCCGCTCTGGGCGGAGCGGGAGGGAGTGTCTGACTTTTAGTGACTAAAACCCACCCGTATTCCTTCAGTTGCCTGTTGCCAAGGATCCCGGTATTCCTTTCGGATTTTCCCGCACCCCTGCTGACTGGGTCCAAAATTCCGAGTCACTGGGTCCAGTCACTGCCGTCTTTTAAACCAGACTTTAAGTCAGACTGTAGCTCTATGAAAACTATGGTGGGCAACAACAAAACAGTTGCAAAAATAATAAAACAGTTTATTTTCAGTGATTGACAAAACTGTTTTGAAAGCACTGCGCAGCCTTTCAGTGAAAAGAAAGAAAGAAAATACGTTTATTTCAATCAATCTGCCTAACCTTTTCCCAACTATGTTGGGGTCAGCTTTCAGTCTAACCGGATGCCAGTATTTTACATGAGCCGACTGTCTATCTGACCTTCACAACCCAGTAACTGGGTAATACGATACCCCTCGCTAAGACTCGTTGTCACGACTTTCGGGCTTCTGACGACCCGTAACGACTGTCAAAGATCCATTAATGACAACCGGGACTTTCCGAGGCACTGAGAAGTCTCGATAATGTAAAGATGGTCACCCATCCACGGACCCACCCCGTCAAGCGTAGCTTAACCTGAAAATATTATGTTTATTTGCAGTACCTAAACATGACTGTGATTGAATGATTTTAAAAGAGTGACCGTGGTGGGGTTTCTTGACCGTTCTTCTCCATAGGTACCTCTACGCTTTGGAATGGGCAACTAGCTTCATCTTTCTGACTGACCAACTCCTTGACAATTCAAAAGTGTCTGTAATTAGTTTATTTGTGCCTCATTGGTGTATTGGTCGCAATCGCGGCTGTTGCCCGTAACGTCCTGGGTTCGATTCTCGAGTTTAGCAAAGTGATTGGATTTTTATATGAGGGGTTTCTCAGTAACATCCCGGAGTCTGAATTTGTACCCGGTTAGTGGCAATAGGCTCGCACCCACATGGGATTTAAACATAACTGGCGAAATGTGAGTTTACTAAATACCTCTGCCTAACCCTTCGGGGAATGCCGACGTTATGTTATTTAGTTAAAACATTATCTGACATCAGTTTGTAATTTTTTTTCGATTATTATTCTTTTCTTATTTGAATGTATAGATATCCTGTTCTCACCAATCAATGTTTTTAATACTTGTCTGTTTAAAAAAACTATGCCATACAAGAACAATGGTTATTATGGGACCCGTTCTTCAGATAATAGACGTCCGTCAATTGCAGAGTATTGAATTTCATCCAATAGCTTGACGAAGCCTGTGCCTGGCACGTTATGACAGTAGGATTGCCAATATCAATGCACATAATTAGGAGCTGTCTGCACTGAAGCTTATCTTGGCCCGTAGGCATTAAGGCTCGTGTACACGTCACCGCAGCCTCGCCGACACCGCTCTGCGTAACAATGTAGACTGAACGCTGAAGCGCTGCCCCCACGCCGTCGCCGCGCCGTCTCCGTTTGATTTTGCCATATTACTTTACAATTCCCGGCGGCGGCGCAGCAGCGGGCTGGCAACATGGCATATACACAGCTTAGAGGCACGGCGGCGGAACGGTAGCGGCGCGGCGACGGCGTCGTCTCTCTAAGCACTTAAGCGTCTCTTAGTATTATAGGCCAGTATTATTATTGACAGATCATGAACACGACATTGCTGTAGGAAGCTACGGGTGCCCAAAAAGGGCATGATAAATAGCGTGACTGCCTCGTTGATCTAAGGTCGCTAGGGCTACTGTTGAGCATGAGGTCCGGAGTTCGTTGCCCATTTCGGGCAAAGTGATATTGGGTTTTTTCATTAAGAAATTCTCAGTAGCCACGTGGAGTCTCAACTATGTTAAAGCTTTTCCAACCTTGCCTAGGATGATATTTAAAAAAAAATCTTTCTTGAAAAGGTTTCCATTTCTCCAGTATAATTAAACTCGCTTATAAAATCTCGACTCTACCCACCTCTTGTTCTGTTAAACACACAATACAATTTAAATTAGCCGACCTAAGCTACTGCAAATGAAACTGTTATCTAAACAAATATAATTAAGAGCAAAAGTTAGTTTTTATTACTTGAGCATGAAACAGCTTGCTTCGGACTGATAAAAGTTAGATTATTTGAACAGTTTTCTCAGAGGAAGAAAATGTACGATGTTTTGTTTTCAAATGTTCTCTGATTCTCTTTTTTGTTGACAAATATAATATAACGTCTGTATTCTCTGGAGGGTTAGGCAGAGATGTGGCTATATTACACCCACATTACTCCAGATATGTTTAAGTCCCATGTCATGGGGGGTGAGCCAATTGCCATCAATCGGGCACATATCCAGGCTCCGGGCTGCTACTGAGAAATTCCAGATGGAAAACTCAATAACACTTAAGTGAAGATTTAGATTTTATTAGTAGTCGCCTGTACAGAGGATCAATACAAATCAATATTTTTGAGTAGATACAGGATATGGCAAAAACCCCTGAAATGCTAACGGGAAACTTTAAAATCACAAGTTTTGACGTGCAGGAATCGACAAAAATCGCCTGTTGCTCCATTGTAGACGGTTAAAGGGCCGAGTCACACCGGAATGGCAGCGGCCGGCAGCGGCCGGCAACAGCCGGCCGAGGCCCCCGGCATCGCCGCTGGCGAAGAAGAAACAAATGTACATAAGGGCGCATGATATGTGGCGGGGGTGAGCGCGACCGCCAGCGGTGAAGAACCACCGACAAGGTGCGCGTGGCGTGCGGCCGCTCGCGACCTTTTCAAGCGATACTGGTCTTTTAAGTATGTAGATAAAGTTTAAAATTATTTCACACTGAAAGTCCTCGCCGCGTCGCTGCCCGCCGCTGCCTATCCGATGTGACTCGGCCCAAAGAATCTGTTAAATCCTTCCGCCAAGCCATGCTATTAACACGACCAAACAAATTGAAAGACCACCTCAAATTTTTCATTCTTCAGTCAACATCTGCCTAGCCTTTTCCCGTATGTTGGGGTCTGCTTGCAGACTAACCGGATGCAGCTGAATACCAGTATTTTACATGGAGCGACTGCCTATTGGACCTTCACAACCCAATTACCGGAGAATACGATACCCCTTGGTAAGACTGGTTGTTAGACTATCGGGCTTCTGACGACCCGTAACAATTGTCAAAAATCTACAAATAACAGCCGGGACCAACGGCTTATCGTGCTTTCCGAGGCATGGAGGTATCTTGGTTCATAAAGATGGTCAGCCATCCATGGACCCCACAAACCCCCTGCTCCGCCCTATTTCACTCTTCAATATCACCCCAAAAATATTCCGTAGGTAAAACAAATTAATTTTACATTTAATAAATCCTTCGTTCAAAAACCCTTTGTGTTCTCACATAATACGTCACACGTACGGCTCACATTATTCATGACGTCACTAACTGATTGGTGACATCAGTGAGTCGTGTTACAGATTTTCGCGTCAATATTGAATTTTTACGTCGAAATGAAAAATGGTATTACGTTTTGTTATTGGAAGTTTTGACGTATTTCAGGTTTGATGTTGAAGCTTACGATTTTTTTAACGGTTAGTAATTGATGTGAAGGTTCAAAAACAAGAAATTCTCACTGGTTTTAAATCTGCTGCCTCGTTGGTCTAGTGGTCGCAAGTGCTATTGCTAAGCATGAGGTCCTGGGTTCGATTCCCGGGTCGGGCAAAGTCTTATCAGATTCTGCCATCTAGAATTTCTCTGTAGCAGCCCGGGAGTCTAGATTTGTGCCCGGTTGATGGCAATAGGCTCGCCCCCTATTACATTGGACTTAAACATAACTAGGGAAATGTGGGTATACTATAATAGGTATATTTCTGTCCAACTCGTCGGGAATACAGGCGTAAACTTAGGAAATAAAACAGTTTTTTTTTTGTAGAAACCATTAATACTATTCCTCGTTCAACCTGAAACCCGTGTAGGTTTTAGGACTAACAGGAAATCATCTTAATTTGTCTTCAGGAACATGTTTGCATATTCATCATATTCTGGGAAATATGATGAAAGGGATGATAAAAGGATGGGAGGGTGTGTCAGACTTTTACTGACTAGAACCCGCCCGTGTTCCGTCAGTTGCCTGTTACTAAGGGTCCCGGTATCCCTTTCGGACTTTCCCGTAACCAAGGCAGGCATCCTAGCGGACCCCACCAATTGTGCTGACTTCTCTTTGAGGCGCGCGTGAAAAACAACGCGCCGTCGACCCGGGCCTGGTCCTTATCGAACGGCGAGCTACCCATTGCTCGCCGTCCGCAAGCCCGCGCCTACGGTGGCCGGGAATCCGCCTGGGATTCCCGACGCCCAGGGTGTCTCCTGGGGCGGCGGTTAGGGAGATGAGGGTGCGAATTTTGCTTCTCCCTCACGCGTTACGCCTCCTCCTTCGCGAGCATTACTGCTTCGCAGCAGCAGACGCTGAACTTTTAATTGAAGACGGCAACCTTTTGCGTCTATACGCGAACTTCTTTAATAATTACTGTCTGCGAATTCAGATTTGGTCTAAGTGGTAAAAGAGAGCGATTGTCATCAAAAAGACAACAGTTTAGTTGGTCAAAGTCAAATAATTTATTTCAAGTAGGCACATTAAAGGCACTTTTGAACGTCAAAAACAAAGAAATAGAACTGATTCTAGTTGCCATTGTTCGTAGTGTAGCAGTCGGCAAAAACATTCGTAGCTATTGAAACATCCGGCAAGATGAATTCTAAAGAGGCCAACCAACTCTCAAAGCAGCTACAGAAAATCATAATCATCATTTCAACAGAAAAAAGTTCACTGCTGGACATAGGCCCCCAAGCACCGCCATTCGACCAGTTTTGTACTTCGAGCATCTTCCTACGACCTTCACAAGGTCATCGGTCCACCTTGTGAAAGGCCTTCCAACGCTACGTCTTCCGATACGCGGTCATACTCCAAAACCTTTCGGCCCCAGCGGCCATCTGTTCTGCGAGGCATGTGCCTTGCCCACTGCTACAAGTTCATTCATTCATTCAATAATTCACTAAGACACAAGGCGCCAAACGCCTGGTTCTAGAGGCATACACTTTTGTATATGAGTTCTTATACAACGAAAGTAAACTGTTCGGTGTTTTCACCGAACACCTTAGTTAGCAATATCGGCGTGACGCGCTGACCTAATTTTATTACTTATTACTTATTATTTATATTAGATTCAATGCACTTTTGTCTACCGCGTGAGTCGGGTGTATTCATCAACATTTCATTAACATTTTAACATTAAGAACAGTTTGAGAGTGAATAAATAGTGTTCAACATTAACATTGGTTTCTCCTCATAAACACCGACACCTTGCTACGTACCCCGACATATTTTTGGTCCTTCGAGCCGGATTGGATCACGCGTCGCGTAATTTCGGAACATTCGGAATTGTGGTGTGCGAGGTCTGAACTATCGTAACAAACAACAGTGCGTGTACGTCGTGGGGTGGTTGGAGCGAACATTGGAGAAGAACAGTGAAGTAGCAGCAAGGGCTGAAGACAATTCGCGGAAAAATACAGCCGAGACATAAACATGATACAAAAAAATGAAAAACATTTAGCTGGCTTATGGAAGAACCAGACATCGATTGTTGAATCAGAGTATAATTTGTTGAAAAGAACAGAAGAAATCATGGCAAAACAGCATAAAATAATAAATAAACATCTAATAACGCTAGATAACATCACAAACAGATTACAACGAGAGATAAACAACATATCCTTACTTCAAGAATTTACCATGACAGCCCTTACGGCCAGTAATCTACTGCATAACTTAAAACGAACTCAAGATATTTTACTAGACATCCTAACCAATGTCCACCATGGACAGTTTAACATTCATCTGCTTACCCCTGAACAGCTTCAAAAGGAACTTAACATTATCTCTGGGCATTTATCCGATGACCTAACATTGCCTATTGAACCGCACGACATTCGAAAGCTATATTCTCTGATGAGCATTACAGCACGATTAACTGAACAATACTTCCTCTTCCAAATAACATTCCCACTTATCAGCAGAGACCGATATAAGTTGTATAAAATTCATTCTATACCACACCAGACTAACAACACTATGATAGAATTGATCCCGTCTTCAGAATACGTCGCTACGGATATAAAAAGAGACTCATACTTAACAATTACGTCGGAAGAACTTTCACTATGTAAACAAGAAGATGATAATTTTATATGTGATTGGAAGAAACCAGTATACCATCTGAACAACGAGAACAACTTTTGTGATCTCGACCGAGACACAGATAAGTGCAAGGTGCGAAGATCTAGATGTGAAAACAAATGGACATCATTAACAAACCCGTCGCTATTCTTGTACTATTGCTGCAACATTTATGCCGTCAAAGTAATCTGCGGCGAACAGATAAATAAGGTACAACTGAGCAAAGCTGGTGTCATTTACTTAGAAGCAGGTTGCCTGCTAAAGGGTCAGGACTTTACCCTGAACATTAAGAGTCAAAAGAAAAACCGAATAGACATATGAGTCCGGATATTTTTATACCTGAGATGGATCAGTTGAACTTCATCATTAACAGCACTATGCCTTTCAAAAACTTACATGATGTCACAGACTCAGGTGAGATGAAGTTTGCCTTGAAAAAGCTACACCAACGCATCGATGATATGAAAAACAGCCAAGTGGAAGTGGGAGAAACATTATCCACTCATGACATCCATCAGTATGCAGTAAGCTACATCCTGGTCGGCGCCCTGGCGCTGGCGGCGGGAGCGCTGTTGTACAGATGGCTGCGGCTGCGAGCGCGCCGCGCCCACATTACGTCGGACATGGAGCTTCGACCTACCAGAAGTGTTAGTGATGTGAACGTCAATAGTGTTAGTGTTAGTACGCGGCAAAACATTAGTGAACGGCAATCTAGTGCGACACACATTTATGGTGAATTAAACAATACTATGGTGAATAGGGCGTGTCCTCGCGTGCCTAGGAATCCTTTAGGAACAATAAGCTCTTAATTTTATTGCAGATAATTTTCTTTTTGTTTTACTAACATTTTAATCTTAAGTTGGCTTGTTTTCACGTTGTAAACATTATTTTCATGATCATTCCATTATATTACTAACATGACATTGTTTCATCTAAGCATCCCTATCTTTCGTGGTCCGGAATATGTTCGGTGTTTTCACCGAACACCTTAGTTAGCAATATCGGCGTGACGCGCTGACCTAATTTTATTACTTATTACTTATTATTTATATTAGATTCAATGCACTTTTGTCTACCGCGTGAGTCGGGTGTATTCATCAACATTTCATTAACATTTTAACATTAAGAACAGTTTGAGAGTGAATAAATAGTGTTCAACATTAACATTGGTTTCTCCTCATAAACACCGACACCTTGCTACGTACCCCGACATATTACTGATACTGACATATTATAGATATTACTAAGGAAAAATTCTTCCCTTAAGTGGGAATAGGGGATAACAGTTTGTATGGAAGTTCGTTATTTTACCCATGGGAAATCGGGCACATTGGTTTGTCTCATAGATCGAGTCTTGATATTATGTTAAGACGTGGTCAGCAAATGTTTTGGACGATCTCCATCATTATGAAAAACAAATGCAGCTGTGTCACGAATGGAAAATACTCGTTATTATGAAACATGGGCAAAAAGAAAATATTACGTGCTGCTAAAACGATACAATACAAATTGTAAGCAAACCCTATGGAAATACGTTTGTTTGCGCATGATTCTTCGAATTCAAAGCCGATGACGGATGGATAGATCACCACTATTTATCTAGGCGATGGACTTTGAACTAACACTAAATAGTTTACTTCATGTGGTGGTATGGATGACGCTGATGCAGTGACGTCATTTATAGTTCGCAATAACATTCCTGTGCTTTTATTTGTTTGAATAAGCTTTGTCTATATTTTACAACACCTCCAGTGATAGGTGCCATGGAGATCTCTGTTGTATAAGCCTGCCAGGTTTGCGGGAAAGCCTGCCGGGTTGCGGGAAAGTCCGAAAGGGATACCGGGACCCTTGGCAACAGGCAATTGAAGGAACACGAGTGGGTTTTAGTCAGTAAAAGTCTGACATTCCGCTCCGCCCAGAACGGGAGAAGTCATTTGATGATTTAAAAACCTCAAAAAAAAAAACTCTGTTGTATGAGGTACTTAGAATTAATCCATGTTTAACATACCATCCACTTCTACATTTCTCTTTTCTTTTATTTTCTCTTCTTGTTCTCAGGATCGTGTCATAATTTTCTGCCTCCATCTTTTTTAGCTATTTAAGTTCAACACTTCAGTGTAATTTTACAACTGTTTTTAGTGTAATAAGTACCTAAAATTACTTCTTATTTAACCTGTTACCACTGCTAGAATTTTCTTCTCTTCTGCTTCGTGTCCGGATCGATTCATTACATTCTGTCTCAGTCTTTTACCAGCTCTAAAAATTCAACACTCACACAGTCTTATTAACTCAACAGTGTTTATTCCTTCCTCCATTGGCTTTCCAGTGCTCTAGTCTTGACTTACTAATATTTGAATTCACTGTTCCATATTTAGACTACACCATCATACATTTATGATCTCTGTAAACACAAAAACCGATTTCAGTCCGACATTTATTTACTACAGCCGTTTTATCTTGAACTAATGTTTAGATAAACGGAGGCCTGTCTATCTAGCTGGCTGAATTGATTTTAATAAGGTTTATGCCTTGAGGAGTTTGTTCCGCTCATTTATTAGTACAAGGTTGCACTTTGTCTGTGCATCTTCCATCATCCTTCCTTTGCGAAGTAATAAAGCAGATTCTAGTAAAATCTGATTTTAAACATACACACATTCACTAGTAACATGCAAAAAGTCTTTTCCATGTTCAGCTGTTTGGCTTGTTACACCTTTTTTATATTTGCTGGTGGGAAATCATCAGTTGCCTGTTGCCAAAGGTCCCGGTATCCCTTTCGGACTTTCCCGCAACCCTGGCAGACATCGGTTATTACACCTGTGTCTATAATATGCACATTAGTACCACAATTGCGTAACACCTTTCAATTGCAATCATAATCATTGATATTGCTAATCCATTGCTTCATTATGTTTGAAAAATTCATCTGCTCAACAACGTAAATAACGCAATGAATGTTGTTGAACTGTCAAAATGCCATGCCAAAATATATTGCTATTTAAAGTTTGTTACACAATTACTCCGCTGACCAAATCTCTCTTTTGACGACCGTGTAGAACGTTTTTGAAAATATTGTCATAAGCGATTCCTTTTTGGGAATCCATACATATTATAAAGCAAAGTCCTCCGCCGCGTCTGTCTGGCGTCCTGTACGCGATAAACTCAAAAACGACTGCACCGATTTTCATGTTGTTTTCACCAAAGGATAGACTGGTTTTCGAGTAAGCTTTTAGTATATAATAACCCCCATACACGCGGACAATGTCGCGGGCATCAGCTAGTCTTAAATAAATTAATGAAACCGGCATTTACAAAGATTTGATGTTTGGTAAGATTCCCACTTTCTCCATTGTCGCTCCCTTGCTCACTTCTGCTTTTGTCTTAAACCACAACCCAACGAGTGGGGTAAGCTGATATCCCAACGGGAACAGCAATTAAATTCCGTACCTATCAATGTCCTGTTCAGCGCCATCTTCTGAAGTTCATTTTAACTTTTAGAAACCATATTAATTTGTTGCTTTTGTCTTTTAAGCAAGACATAGAATAAAACAATGGCTCTTAGTTCCTCTGAGAAAAGTTTAAAGTTTTGTTTTGTTTTCATTCGATGTGACGGAAATTAGTAAAAGCATTAGGGATGGACTACTGAATTATTGTAATGGAATTGTTGGAAATGTTAATATCTTAGTAGCAACCGGGAGTCTGGATTTGAGCCCAGTTGATGTTATTTAACTGTTAATATTTGTTTCATTAACATAAATATACTTTACCTTTACTAACTGCAGAATAAAATACTTATATATTTTTTCTGTTGTTAATTGCAGTAACTTTTGTAAAATAATTCCAAGAATAACTGCTACCGACTACCTTTATCTGACATAATTACCATTACTGTTGTGCTATTCTGTAAAAATCTCACCGTGAAAACTTAGGTGAAGTGAGCTTGAAGTGAACTGTCACTACCTTAGCATCAGCAGGTATCGATGACAATGACAGCTCACTCCACGCTCATTTCACCTCAGTTTTCTCGGTGAGATGGTTACAGAATAGCATTGCTGTAGTGCAGTTTGAAGGGCTCCCGGTGAAATACATGCTAGAATTTGACTAGGATCTTTGGTGCCTGAGTGATATTGACAGAGGGACGTTACTGGTAAACATTTGTGACATTGACAATTAATTATATTGTATTGTAAAAAACAAAATGGCGGCGTTTGTTTCGATTTTGTCCACGCGCCAAAAGGTCCTTCTACCATTGTACTTTATGTCAATTGTATGATGTACAAACTAGATATGAGCAGAAAAACAAGTCGGGCGTTTTCCGGAGAATTTTCGCGCATCCTCGGGAATTCCCGCAGCTAGCAGCTCGAATCCAGTTTGTACGTTAAACAATTGACATAAAGTTTATTATGCTTTACACTCTTTCGTTACAAAAATTCGCTTCCATTCCGTTCCGTGACAATGATATTTAAAATCAAATAAAATGTATACCTAATTGATGTTAGTATAATTGTGACGTTCATTTAATTACGTCAAACGATCTCTACGCTGAGAATTTTACTCATTTATCGAGAAAAAGAGCTCGACGTATTTATTGATTACGTTCTCCTCGCTAATGAGGGTTGAGGGCTGTTCACTGGCAGTTTTAAGTAATGATCAAGAAACTAGCAAATTAAAAGGTTGGTAATAGAAAACCCTGACACAATGCCAAAAAGTGACCTAGAATATATAACTTATCATAACATCACCGTCAGGCCTGTAATGCCCGAAGGAGAGTAGGCACTACCTATTCACAAATAAACTCTCGAATCCGCATAGACCCCACGTGACTAATAGTGTGATTATTTTGGCGCGACTAGCTAAACGTTAATCGTTGTAAAAAAGTTTGTGCTCGCAAGGTCTACTGTTCGCAGAACTACTAGTTCCCATGTGATAGGGGCGAGCCTATTGCCATCAACCGGGCACAACTCCAGACTCTGGGCTGCCACTGAGACATTCCAGATGGAAAAACTTAATAACACCTTGCCCGACCCGGGAATCGAACCCAGAACCTTATGCTCAGCAGAAGCGCTTTCGACCACTGGACCAAAGAGACAGTCTTACCTACAATTTATCAACCCCTAATTTTCATTTAAAGAATATTGCACAATTTTCTCTACAAGTAGGTTTTCTTTTATTCTCAGCCCATTACAACGATGCCTGTCATAATCTAATCATGTCCTATTCAAAGTTTACTCTCCATTTTCTGACAAGTGATTGTAGTCTTTACACTGTTTTGTGAAGGTTCAATTTTCTTTAATACAATCTCTCATTATGTTGTCTGAGACAAATTATAGAGACTCGTTTGTAAGAAAATGAAGCCTAATGATACGTTTTACGTTAGGAATTTGCTTGATTTATGAAAATGTTGAAGTCAACGTGCTTTCATCTCTATAATGAGGTAGCAAGTAATTTTATTTGATTAAACTGTTTTATTAAATAAATATTTAAGTAAAAGGCAAAAAATATTTTTAAGAAAGAAAGGAAATGTGTTTATTTTTGATTTTTTTGTACAAATTCTTTTTTTTTTTAAGTACAGCAGTCCAGTAATTTTGTCATAGCATAATCAGCCTATAATATTCCCACTGCTGGGACACAGACCTGTCCAATGCGGGTTAGTGCAATGCCTCCTCATGTCCTCAATTATTTTCGTAATGCCCGTTTCCTCACGACGTTCACTTTCGCAGTTTTGAGAGCCCTAGGAGAAAAAAAATCCGCTAACTGACTGAAATAGATCAAGGACAAACTCATATGAATGCAAGGAAAATAATAAAATGTGATAATAATTATGATTATAAAGGATTATAAAATATTTATGTTAATATTTTTGCTAAAATTAACCTTCCTCATTTATCTATATTCGAAATAAATAAAAGTTTATATTTAAATGAACCATGATAATATAATCCCAAGTCAGTAATAGAATTATTGACAAACTATTTTAATTTTCATAATAAAATATACCTATACATTGGGTAAACTTCTTATACTAAATTAACTAAAAGGACTAACTAACTATACCAATAAATAGAAAATAGTAAAGTGATAAAAACTAAAACCCAGCTATGACAAAAAGTCAATCAACTAAAAAGGTATAAACAAGACACCACAGACAGACAAATAAAAAATTCGGAGTCACACGTTTTAGGGCATAAATCGAAGAGATTAAGTGTTATTGGGTTTTTCCATCTGGAATTTCGCAGCACAAGATTGGAGTCTGGATTTGTGCCGGGTGGATGGCAATAGGCTCGCCCCTATTACATGGGACTTAAACATAAGTGATGATGATGTTATTCTTATTATACTGCCCATACCTACTCAAAATAATAACCGCAGTAACCATTACCTTTAGGTATTACAGAAATTCCTGACGTACACTGTAACTATGCTGTTAAACCTGCGATGGTTTGTGTGGTATGTTTTAATGTCTAAACAAATGTATATAAACGTATGTTTTCTGAATATTCGCCGTATCTCTACGTTGACGTCGTGGTGGGGCTTGCGTGCTCCGAACTCTAGGTCTGTGCCGGTAGTGTTTACTTTGCCGGAACAGGTCTAGGATGAGGAGCCAGACCAAGAGAGATACAAAAACCCGCAGGGCAGCATGTGGCGTGCTGTTGGGCAGTAGCGACCCCACGGACCCTACCTCCCGGGAGAAGTCTTGTTTCTCACCTCTGGCTTGCCTTTATTGGCCGGCTGGAGTGAACACTGATGAGGAACAGAGCTCCCACCTCATTCTTGCCTTAATTGGCCGGCTTGAGTGGAGATTCGCAAGAGCAAACGTGCTCGGAGGAAGGAAGTATTCCAGTAAGATGCTGGTAGGGATCTTGACCGTACTTCCGGGATTGTCCTGATAGCCGTGGAATACCTCTCCACTCCTCTTAAGCACCTCAGGAAGTGTTGCCCCCTTGTCGCTACGTCACTATGTGCTAGCGACCGTTTTCAGGGGCCCATTATTGAGTGTGCAAGTCACCCCCTGCCATTTTATCCGTGTATATATAAAACATTGATCAGGCAGGGGCCATAATCCTTCCATAGTTCCAGGTTACCAGTCCACTTTAGCCACCCAAACCCATAGTTCAATATCATTGTTTTGTTTCCATATCCTGCAATAGCCCTACACCAACCGGGGGTTGTCCTTGGGTGCCCTTGCATAGTGCGAACAGGGATAATCGTCGGTTGGTGCCCCATTTCATTATGGATGTCTAACGGGCCTCTGCGAGTTGGCTTCGGCCCCTCGTACGCCTTCCAAAGGTCCGGGACCCCAGGGTCCCGAGATATGTTAAAGACATTTTGTTAAAAATAATTAAAATTGGCATTTTGTAACAGTAATTTCTAACCTAATTATTTTTTATTTGTTTCAGGTATGTACACATTCAATGATTGAACAGAACATATTTTCGTATTTTCCTGCAGTTTCCATGTAATGTAAGTAGCACTAAAGATAGATAACTCCACTACACTTTTTACACTTCAGTGCATATAAAAAGGTAACCAGTTTTATCAGCTAACAAATTGTTACGTGTTTATAATAATAACACTGTTTACTTTGAAACATTCTAAGAACTTAATTTCTTATTAGAAACTACAAAATGAACACTGATTAGCGTGCCAGATATAAAGGATCGAAGCTTTTCCTTGTATGCAATAGTTTTTAGGCGCCATGTTTAAAAGCAAGAGTCCGTTAAAAAATACCGGTATAACCAACATGTTTTGACCTAATATATAAGCAGTTACAAATAATAGTACCTACTGACTTGTGCCCGCGACTTTGTCCGCGTAAAATCTCTCGATGATACTCGCCAATACTCGTACCTTCCCATTAGGCAAAGAATATTCGGTATCAGATCAGTGGTTCCGAAGATTATAATAATAATTATTAGAACTAACAAAGAGCGCTTGTTTAAACATATAGGTACTACTTCAAGCTTCTCGAAACTCGTGAATTTTCCGAGAGTCGAATCGAGTATAATGAACATTATTGCGGCCTGCAATCGGCACTGAAAGCCCGTAGGTCTAAGTGTAATTGCAGTGTTATGTAAGACTCTCCTCGTTTTCTATCGGAAAATCATTTTATAACCAGTATTGGAACTATGCCCGATACATGATTATAGCATTGTCGCTTATATTGGGATATAACATCAGATTTAACTCTGAAATGCTGGCGTTACATGTAAAGTTGACAGTCAGTGTAGTGGCGAAAAATTAAAAACATGTCGTGAAGTGACAGGAGCATGACATGACCTATTTATACAAAAATATTTCGTTTTTGTAATTAAAAATCGAACATGTAATTTTACTCGAATAAAAACTGAATCAAATACAAAAGCATGCACTTGTTCAGTTCATATCCCAATTGCGGGCTTTATATGCTATTATTTATTTCCTTATTAAACAATGAAATATGTTCCACATAACGTGACGAGGGTTTTCATAACAGTATAGTTTTGTAGTTATTGTGGCGGACATCGTGAAGCATGAATATATAATTTTCTAATTTTTTTAATGGCAAAAGTAGGTTTACTTTTGCCTATGAATGTTTACGGCTATGTGTGGAATTTGTTTTTCGCCATATTAAATCGAGGTTTTATTTTCGTATTACTTTTACGAATACTACTTATGCACTATTTCACACAATGTAGCTTCAATGGTGCCAGTACCCCGAATCTCTGAATAAAATATAAAATACCAAAAAAAATAATATTGAAGAACACATTTTCACTCTCATCTGGCGATGAAAAGTAATAAAACGCAAGAACTTTTTGATGCCACGCTTCCTGTGCAAGCTGTGAAAATTCTTTTAAAAAAAACCAAGGCGAAAATGTCAAAATGTCGACACGTATTGTAGTTTTTCGAGAAAATGACAACAATAGTTTCATAAAACAGCATGCATGCATACTTGCTGTCTTTTTATGTTTATCTAAAATATAAAGAATTTCTTTCAAAGTTTTATGGTGATGAAGAGAAAATGTGTTACTACGACACTCGTGGAAACAGAGCTGGCAGTGTGCCACTAATTTTGCACGTCTCTGTAATTTTTTCGATGCGTTTTATAATAATTTAAGAGATGATAAATAATTTAATGCATTAAATTAGCATACGACATAATTTTTAGACTCAATCAACAGACGCTTGGAAAATGAAGAAAATGAAAATTATTTGCTGTTATTTTTGAGAAAATTTGTTTTTTATTTTGACACGTCAGTCAAATGTCAAAAGTAATAAAATAAAAGTTTAAAATTGAAAAACTTTGCTATAAAAGCTTCATTTTTATTATCTCCATTTGAGCAAAAAAGCCTGTAAAAGTTTTTATTTCCCTCTCCAACTCACATTTGGGTGTAATGATCACGCAGCCAGGTTTTCCTATTAATTTAATGTCTACCACTGAACTGAAGTTCTTAGGTCAGAAACTTACAAAGTGTAATAGGCCAGGCCATTCCATTCACAAAATGTACTATAATTTCGCTAATTAAAACACGTCATAATAGATCTTTCGTGTTTTGATGATGAGACGTAAAACCTTAAAAGTGATGAAATTTGTTAAAGTCTGACATTATCGTGACTAAAAGCCGGAAAAACATTAAAGTGTCCAAGAAAATGTAATATTAGCATGTAATGTTAGTAATTTGTGGTAAAACCTACGGAAAAACGTTAGTCATAATGACAAAGGAAAGTATTTATCAAAGAAAATACAAAATCTATAGTAACAATAAAGCTGATCTTTTTGTTTTTTTTTTTGTTTTCTTTGTCTGAACGCACTAATCTCTGGAACTACCAGTCGGATTTGAAAAAATCTTTTAGTACTTAATAGCCAAATTCTTCAGGAAGGTTATAGCCTAATTAACATCAGGTTACGACTCTCTGAACCGGACAAAAAGAAAAAAAACTGAAGGAGCGCTAAGCGAAAACGAAGTTATAGCACGAGCGGGCGATACGACGCGATGCGGTGGGTTGAGGGACCAAGAAATTTCATGCGGCCGAAGTCGCGCGCAGAATCCTTGCTAATATTATAAATGCGAAAGTAACTCTGTCTGTCTGTCGGTCTGTCTGTCTATCTGTCTGTCGTGCTTTCAGGCCAAAACTACTGAACCGTTTTAAATGAAATTTGGTACACAGATAGTCTAGAGCCTTTTTTTTTTTTTTTTTGAGGGTGGGAAATCATCCAATGACTTCTCCCGCTCTGGGCGCAGCGGAAGGGCGTGTCAGACTTTTACTGACTAAAACCCACCCGTGTTCCTTCATTTGCCTGTTGCCAAGGTCCCGGTATCCCTTTCGGACTTTCCCGCAACCCTGGCAGGCATCGGTCCTAGCGGACCCCGTCAATTTTGCTGACATCTCTTTGAGGCGCGCGTGGAACACCTAGATCGTCGTGACGTTCGTCGTGGAACGTCTAGAGCCTGAGACAGGACTTAGGATACTTTTTATCGACATACCTCGCGGGCGAAGCCGCGCGCAGAAGCTAGTCTAGTATAAAATAATTGCAAAACCCAACACGACACCCATTTTCTGGCCTAGAGTGTACTTCTAGTAATGGATTCTGAATGACACAGTCGAGAAGTCCAGTTCATTACTCGTTCGCGAATCATTTATCTTAATTAAAAGGGAACCGAGACGTAAACGGAACTGAAAATATTTTGACTGAACCCTAAACTTCTATAATTAACTACGATAGATGAAAACTGGCGCCTACATAGGCAATTCGACTTAACATACATGGGAGTTGCAACTTTATCACGTGGGTCATAGAGTTTATAATAGTTTTGTGATTAGATGAAATCTGGCGCTTAATACAAAACCAATACGAGAAAATAACGATTGCATTTTGAACTTTATTCTTTATGATAATAGGGTTTATGTGTGTAAATTTATGCTACAGTTATTAGAAATAAAGTTTGAAGTAAATTCCTTTTTGTTTTAGGTATCGCTTAAGGGTATTGTTATGTGTATTATTCTGCTTAATTTACCGTGAATTAAATTTTAAACTTTTACCTAAAAGTAAGTACTCGCTTTGTTATTTTAAGCGATCCATAATAATTTAGCTAAAATATTATGGCGTAGTTTACGTATCCAATTTAGTGTTATCTTGCCTGTGGATACCAAGATATCATTGAACATTTATTATATAGTGATAAGTAAGTATACAAGAGCAGGTGGCTCAGTACCGGCCGCGACTTCTGAATATCAGTAGAAATTAAGTAGGTATGCAGCGATAAATGGTATTTATGTAAAAATGTATGGGACGGCTCATTATTTTTTCGCAACTACAATGGTGGTCCCATGGAGAAAGTTATTCATTTTGATGGTCTGTACCACAACCTTCAATTTGACCACTGAACGTGTGTCTGTGACAATAAAACATATATTTTTCTTTTCTTTCATTCCATGGAAAATACTTTAAATTCTCCTCAAGACCTAGGAAACATACTTAGTCTCCCGATAGACCTAGTTAGAAAGTCATCATTATTTAGTAAAACCGATAATAGGTACATACGGAAATCCCTTTGATACGAAAAGATTTACAGTGCAAGTTAATTTTATCGGCTTAAGAGACGTTTTTACAACATAATATCAGTTTTACAACTGTCGTAAATGATTAAAACACTATTTGCGTTCAGTTTGATGCCTTTAATTTTACTTTGAAGTGCCTACTGGACGACAATTTCAGTGATATGACAGGCCTTTTTATGATGTACTAGCACCCGGCCCCGGCTTCGCACGGCTATCAGAGCATATACAACGTGTAACGGAATAAACGCTCTTGCGTTGTAATTGAATATTAAATTATAAAACTAAAATAATATCTGTAATTTAATTTAATTAAACCACACCTTAAACTAACTGTTTTATTTAACGCGCACTTCACATAGGATAGCTATGAGAGCTACAAATTTGGTTATTCATTTAAATAGGCTTTATTCCTTTGAGATAAGGCTTAAATTTCCTTACATAAAATATCTTATTACCTTGTTATGACGCAGTGGTTCTAATTTCAGTTAAATAAAAGATTTTTTCATGAAAAATTAACGTAAGTATAATATATAAATTATGACGGAAATCGATTCAGAAGCCGATTCTGAGCAAACTACTTTCAGGTCTTGCGCTTATTCTGTTACACGTTGTACAGAAAAAAATAATTGAAAATTGTTTATTGTCCATGTAATACAGTCAGCAGGTTTACAGGTTTATACAATATTACCTATAAGCAAGATTTTACAAGGTTTACAATATTTAGCAGGTTTGTAGATTACAATATTATTTATTTATTTATATATACTTTATTGTACACCAGAAAATACATAGCGAAAATAAATATATTACCAATATATATAATATATTATTTATTTTCAAAATGTCTTTAACATATCTCGGGATCCTGGGATCCCGGACCTTTGGAAGGCGTACGAGGGGCCGAAGCCAACTCGCAGAGGCCCGTTAGACATCCATAATGAAATGGGGCACCAACCGACGATTATCCCTGTTCGCCCTATGCAAGGGCACCCAAGGACAACCCCCGGTTGGTGAAGGACTATTGCAGGATATGGAAACAAAACAATGATATTGAATTATGGGTTTGGGTGGCTAAAGTGGACTGGTAACCTGGAACTATGGAAGGACTATGGCCCCTGCCTGATCAATGTTTTATATATACACGGATAATATTATTTATTTTTATATGTTTGTACATCTCGGGACCCTGGGGTCCCGGACCTTTGGAAGGCATGCGAGGGGCCGAAGCCAACTCGCAGAGGCCCTTTAGACAATTTTAAATGGGATGAGGCACCAACCGACGATTATCCCTGTTCACACTATGCAAGTGCAGCCAAGGATAACCCCCGGTTGGTGTAGGACTATTGCAGAACATGGAAACAAAGATATTGGGCTATGGGTTTGGGTGGCTTGGTGAACTAGTTATCTTGAACTATGGAAAGACTATGGCCCCTGCCTGAACAATGTTTTTAAATACATAGATAAAATGGCAGGGGGTGACTTGCACACTCAATAATGGGCCCCCGAAAACGGTCGCTAGCACATAGTGACGTAGCGACAAGGAGGCAACACTTCCTGAGGTGCTTGAGAGGAGTGGAGAGGTATTCCACGGCTGTCAGGACAATCCCGGAAGTACGGTCAAGATCCCTACCAGCATCTTACTGGAATACTTCCTTCCCCCGAGCACGTTTGCTCTAGCGAATCTCCACTCAAGCCGGCCAATCAAGGCAAGAATGAGGTGGGAGCTCTGTTCCTCGTCAGTGTTCACTCTAGCCGGCCAATAAAGGCAAGCCAGAGGTGAGGAACAAGACTTCTCCCGGGAGTTAGGGTCCGTGGGGTCGCTACTGCCCAACAGCTCGCCACATGCTGCCCTGCGGGTTTTTGTATCTCTCTTGGTCTGGCTCCTCACCCTAGACCCGTTCCGGCAAAGTAAACTCTACCGGCACAGACCTAGGGTTCGGAGCGCGCAAGCCCCACCACGACGTCAACGTAGAGATACGGCGGTGGGGATATATATTATTTATTATTATTAATATTACCTATAGCTCGGTTACACAAATTGTTTACCAGTGAGCCCCAAACTAGACAGTTAGTCTGTATCTTGGGGCTCGGGGTACGACTTACAAAGTGAAGATTAGATAAGTGATTTCAGGTGTTGTATGGTATTTTGTTTGTTTAAGTGTGATGTGAGTGTGGTGTGTTGTGTATGTGAGTGTGTGTGTGTATGTTTGCGTGTTTCTGATGATGAGCTAATAACTTAGATCATTGTAATGATTCTGCATAAATAGGTTTAGTTACGTCATTATATTTAATAGAATACAAAATAATTTTTTATTAAACCATTCTATACGGGCATTTTCCCATACATAGTATTAATGGATATAGGTAACAAGTTGTATTTTTTTTAACATTAATTAGATAAACAGTGGTCCCCAAACCGCCTGTATCTTGGGGGCCGCATTTTTTGGCAATAAATTGAAACATATTATATTTGTTAATGATGTGACGAGAGACAATCAATGGTTTTCCAATTTTCTTAGTATTTAGTACAATTTTCTTACAAAACGTTTTGGTAAAAAGGTAATAGTGGATTATTAACACAGTAACAATCCTTACTAATATTATAAATGCGAAAGTAACTCTGTCTGTCTGTCTGTCGCGCTTTCACACCAAAACTACTGAACCGATTTAAATGAAATTTGGTACACAGATAGTCTAGAGCCTGATAAAGGACATAGGCTACTTTTTACCCACATACCACGCGGGCGAAGCCGCGGGCGGAAGCTAGTATTATATAAGTCACAATAACTATTACTGTGTAAAGTTTGAATATACTTTTCCATAAAAAATTGCTGAGATCCTCAAAGTAACTGACCATTTTAAAATCAGTCCGTTTTCCTGCGATTATAAAAACCTTAGAGCGTCCTTGCATTGTTCTGAACACAGATTAGTATCAGTGCTAAATAAGAACAGCATTTGCAAAGGAAACAATTATTAAAGCAATTAAGTATTGTCAGTTAACACAATCTTCGTTGCAGTCTTTTTGTTTGTGTGTGAAACTAGAGGTTTATGTATGGCAAGGCTCAGACCAAATAAAAAACCAAGACGGAGCGCTGCGAGTAATATAGTGAAGTATGCTAAAACTACACCACCGCTCTGTGCATACACGCTCACACACACACATTTAGAACTATTTACAATGACACTACAATCAAACTACACTAAACTAAGGGCACACATGTTTACGAAACCGGCCTCATGTCACTGATGACAGCGCTCTGTCTTGTTTTTTTATTTGGTCTGAGAGGCAAGGATGTCTTTTATGTAGGTAGGTCAATCAATCTGCCTCGGGGTCGGCTTCCAGTCTAACCAGATGCAGCTGAATACCAGTATTTTACAGGGAGCGTTTGCCTATCTGAACTCCACAACCCAGTTACTAGGTACCTAGGTACGGCTGGTTGTCAGACTTTTGGGCTTCTGATTACCCGTAACGACTGTCAAAGTTCTACTAATGACAGCCGGGACCAAAGGCTTAGCGTGTTTTCCGAGACACGGAGTTGGTGATTCATGGAGCCTTGCTACGTAATGGATGGTCACCAATCCAGAAACCGACCGCAGCAACCGTAGCTTAACCCTCGTTCGGCCCGTGTGGTTATTATTATGTACGCACAAGGCCCTCGATGTCTTTTGTGTAGGCAATGTTATTATTTCGCGGTAGCCTTCGAATGTGTCTGGACAACCAATCTTTATTATGCCGATAACATTTTCTAGGTCTTTTACGATTATAACAAATTAGTATTATAAAACGTATAATTCAGACAGACAACGTAACGTACTCTTTAGAAGTTTAGGTGTAATTAAAGGAATTGATTTTAATTATATAGAGAAATTTATACTGACCGACTGCTATTGTAGATGGATCTAAGTCAATCACGGTGACCCCTATTTTTGCTCGCAGAACTTTTCTAGCTGTTCTACTATTGAGGATTTCTTTCCTGATTAATTTTTACGTCAAAATCCTTGTCAGTTTTGGAGAATTAGTGGGATTTTTGTCGTCCCTCCAGTCTAATTAATAACTACCCCGATGCGCGTGTCTATTTATTAGATAATCTGCCATATATACCTAATGCTGCAATAAATTTTAGACCACTCAAACGTACTATGTAATGACCGTCATTACAAATTTTCCCATTCACTACGCACGCTACGCAAATTACTATTATAATAATACGCCAGGACGTAATACGCCAGCTTTGTGACACAGCCATGTACAAAAGTGTTTGACAACCCTTTATATATTTGTTAGTTGATTTTGCCAGTCTATTGTATTTTCCACCATGAGCATCAACCTTTTCCCTTTGTGTTTTCCATTGGAACTTAAACATGAATTATGAACGAAAATAGTTTTACGTGAATTTTAGTTTATTGTATAATCACTAGATAGTTATATTACTGTTATTGTCCAATAAAAAGCTTTGCAATCGTATAAGCGAAAAAAATAAAGGTCTCTTTTGTAAATTAATGCAGAATCACAGAATAGTAATGGTTACACTTTTGCACATGCCTGTATAACTGTAATAATATAAAGCAGGGCTCGATGTTTTTTACATTTTATACGACACGCTTCCGACCTGTCACGGTGGGTCAACATTAGCATAATAGGCACATTAATACGTGCCAGGTTTTACTTTTGTTGAATGATGTAAGTTTCGTAATCCGAACGATCTAGGTCGAGATTTGATGCATTAAAATTAGAATGATTGACAGTTTATTTATTATTTCACGCTGATTGTTAATTTGATATTACAAAGGGATTATTGCGTAGGTATGTACTAAGAATTTACGTAGAAATAATAGAAAACTTACTAAGTGATAAAGCTAAATAGTTGCGTATTATTATTGTGGGTTTTAATACTATTTTACCGTCGTAATTTTTTTATGTGTAGGTATGCACTAAAAATAAACAAGTAACTGAAGTGACTGAACAAGTGACTGAGTGGCTTTGTTTCTATCTTCAAAAAAATTACATATTAAGTAAACAGTACAAAAAACTTTGCTTGTTGTTTTATGAGGAAAATAATAATTGATTCAGCGTATCGGGACTGCACCCATGATAAGTTATATGACGTGTTGGTGTTATCTTTCTATCTTTAATCAAATTATCCCCTGGATTAACATGATGAACGTTTTCCGACGTTTATTTTTATTACGGGTTTATGTATATCACCATTTAACGCGCATCGCTCCAAATGTTTAAAATATTATTAAGTCTCGCGCTCTTAATTCTTTTCTCAGAATAAACAAGGTTTAAACTTACAATTTTAACAATAATAAATTTTTATGTGTTGTTCTTTTATACTATTTGCAAGGTTAACGTCGAAATATAACCAAAATGTTGCACTAGTTCATTATTTACTAGTAGCTTCTGCTCGCGACTTCGCCAGCGTTGTAGTCAACTATCACTACATATTATAAAACAACTCCGCCGCGTCTGTCTGTCTGTCTGTCTGTTCGCGATGAACTCAAAAACTACTGCACCAATTTTCATGCTGTTTTCACCAATGCATAGAGTCGAGGAAGGTTTTAGTATATAATAATCGACATCCACGTGGGCGAACCCGCGGGCATCAGCTAGTTTTCTATAAAATATACCATATGGCACTCGCTATAGTACGAGTATATGTAGCTTTCTGCTAGTGAAAGAATTTCCGAAATCGGATCAGTACTTCCAGAGATTACTTCCTACATCCATACTTACAAACCTTACCTCTTCATGTTATGTAAGTGGTAGATTATAAATTTCACTAACTACCTACATGCTACTGTGATTTTAATTTTGTATTGGTGTTCTAAGTGCTTATATTTTTTGTCAATCAACCGTTGAAGGTATATTTAATTGAAGTAATCATTTTACAAGGCAAACTTTTAGGCAATAGATACACCTTTGTAAACACGGCTACACATCAAGCTATATACATTTCCAGTATAAGCTGACCTCGCATTGTACGGAAATCCTATACAACGCGAGATCAGCATAAACTGGAAATGTATAGTTTGATGTGTAGCCGTGTGTACAGTATTTTTTTTTACTCGTGCATAAAGTTTTAATACATATATAAAAATAAATAAACTTTTAATGACTAAGTATCAAAACACTTAAAAAACACTATTCACAAAAAAATACGTTTCTTTACGTTGTTACAAGATTTTGATAAGTCTATAAAAACGAGTTAGTTAGTAATTACTTTAAATTAAGATAAAAACAGAAAAAAAAACATTCTTAAGAAATCATTAGATCATGTTTACAAAAAATCGGTAATATACAGGGTTACTGGTAACTCGACGTATTCCTTGCAGGACGTCATAGTAGGGTTAAAATGCAACAAATTAAGCCACCAAATGTTCTACCGAAATTCAGTAGTTTTTGAATTAGTTAAGAGTTTTAGAGCTAAAAATTACAAAAAATTAAATGTTTTGTTAGTGATATTTGCCAAAGTTTTAGGCATTATTGAACTTTTAATTATTAACAAAGGTCTGCTACGGCGTCAACTATGATAATAACTTAAATTTCGGTACAGTCGCGCCGTAAATCATTTTTAAATTGGTTTCATATGGTTTAATCTGGGATTTTCATTAAAAAACTAAAACTCTTAACTAATTCAAAAACTACTGAATTTCGGTAGAACATTTGGTGGCTTAATTTGTTGCATTTTAACCCTACTATGACGTCCTGCAAGGAATACGTCGAGTTACCAGTAACCCTGTATAATTCTCGAAAACAAGAAACTGTTGGTAAACATTTTTTTTTTTTTCAATCAGCCTGTTGGTACTTAGGGTCATCAACTTTCAACTATGGTTGACTCGTTACTACCTTCATTATCATCATTATTTTAGCCTAAAGACGTCCACTGCTGGACATAGACCTCTACCAAGCATTGCACTTCGACCGATTCTCTGCTTCTCGTATCCTTCGTTACTACCTTAACCATAAATAATCAAATAATAAGTGAATATCTTTCAATAATACGCCACTATTGTATTCAAATACTGACGAAAGATCACGTAAATAAACATCAACTATACAAAACTCTCAAAAACATGGTAATATAATTTCTTAAATATTCATTAGGCTGAAGAGCCTTGGCTGGCCAAAATTAATGGGAAAAAATCTACTACGAGCAACAATGGATGACCTTGGCCCGTTTCAAACACGTAATTATTATAACGGCACTATTCTTGTACTTACTGTTAAAATCATTACGGTTTCTGTTCTTGTGATTTTGGTGTATTTTTAAGTGCGATGATTGTTATCATCATTCTAAGTTTTGGAAGCTTGATTATCTTGCTCGGGGCGGTAGGTCAAATTCCACAAAAAAAAAATTGTTATACCGTTATACGCCAATTTTCCTTTTCCGTCTTCTTTGTGTTTCATGGCAGTGACACGTTTCCTGCCCTCCTTATATTCCTAAATTTTGCCACCCGGTCCTAACCTAATCTTAAATAATGAGGAATAGTTCATTACTGTTGGCTGTTGGCCTGATACTATGCCATTGGTCGCCCAGGCACACATACGTGAGTCCATCAATGCCTCGTTGCGGCCAAGGCTTGTATAGTACTTTTCTCAAATAATGCGCGGAAATACAAACTGAGTAAATTAATTATAAATAGAATCAATGTCGAACAACGATAATTTTTCACACGGCATTAAGTTCATTTGTTTCTTCTTTACAAGCCAAGTCAAAATTTAAATAAAATCTTTGATAAGTTACCTCCTTGGTTGCTATGTGTTGAAGTAAAAAGTTCGTTCCATTTTTAAATAACACGCCAGTTATGAGTTTTCATAGTAATTTATTTGGCCGCTAAGCACGTCAGCTATGGATTTTCATAGTAATATTGCCGGCCGCATCGTCACTTGTTTTTTAACAGTACAGCAATTTCGATTTATCTCTAAGAAGGTTGTCAAAATAATGCTCGATTTTCCAAGTATGTTTGAGAAAAAACCTAAACCTATAATAAGCTGTGGTGAAAACTTTGACAATCAGCAAGCAAGCAATCGAGGGCAACTGCCAAGGTAATAAAACCAATTGAACCACAATTTATTTAGGAACTGCACTTCCCTAAATTGATAGTCATACCTGAATGTCTGCTCACTCCAAAACAGTAACGAGCGCAATCAATACCCCTATATTTACACTTAAATTTTTACAAGTAGCGATCGTATCGCAATATGTCAGAAAAGTGGATGGATTAACAGCAGGGTGGCTCCTGTATTAGTCACGGTCGAGTGGGCAAAAATAATTGTTACTATAGGTACGAGTATAAGTGGGCACATGGAAGTGGCTATTGTGGTTTATGGTGGTTTGAACAGTGGTTGTTAGTGGTTAAGGAGTGGGCATTTGGTTGTTATGTAATAATGTGCAAGTAAACCATACGTCTAAGCGCACTCCTTTGACCTTTGAACTCTGGAACAGTGCAAAATGCTAATGAAAACTGTTATTTTAGTTTTGTAATGCAACCCCTAAACTACGTAACATACAGAGGAGAATATAGAAAACCCAAATTTTTATTTAAGCTCTTAAGGTTGCACTAGTTGACGGCTCGAACTCGTTGGTGCGCGAGGCTAATATGCATGCTATTTAGTATAATTATTTATTTATTAAGTTTAATTTATTCAGTTTTTATTTATCTAGTTTTTATTTATTTATTTTTATATTTATTTAGTGACGTAGACCATGATTTATAACGAAAACGAGCCCGTAAAATTTCATGAACACACCTTTGGGCGTATAGATATTATGGAAAAAAGTACTGGATGTATCTACTCAAAATAAAATTATTTGAACTTTTGAATAAATTATCTAGCCCTGTAAGGTTTTTATTTTTGCCATTTTCGTACTACATAAGTTATTTATTTACGCCCAAAGATGAGTTAAAATTAGTGTTGAAATATGGAAGTTTCAACGCTCAATACTACCAAACCAATATTTTTTTCCCAATTCTGCTTCCATACGAAGCTAGATAATGACAATAAAAATTGATATATTTTTTTAATTTTGAACGTATACCGTCAAACAGATGATAATCACCATACTACGTTTGTATGGAAAAATGACCGACTAGCGTAACCTTAAAACTGAAAAGTTGAGAAGAGTTTACAGAGCCTTCTTCTATAATATATATCTTTATTCATAATACGCCAAATAAAACTGTAAAATACTGGTATTCAGCTGCATCCGGTTTGACTGGAAGCCGACCCCAACATGGTTGGGAAACGGCTAGGCAGATGATGATGATATTCATAATACGCCAATGCTTGACATGTCGACACACGACGTTTTACAGAGCCTTCCTCATAATAACTAGCTTAATCAATAATACGCCAATGTTTGACATAGCATCCCTGCAGGCCAATTCCCGTATTAAAAACGTTCAAAATCTAGTCGCAATCTTAAGCGACAATCAATGTCAAAAATGAAGGAAAATAAGACGTATTTTTGACAGACTGAGATTCTAATACGAACGTTTTTCAAAATACGAGATTGCTATTCTGATATTTGTAGCCATGGTTTTAAGAAAAACAAATAGTCCGTCTGAAGACAATAAAAACATTTCCTTATATTCACACAACCATTCCTCTGTTTCCCTTTCATTAAAACATAATTAAATCAAATCGTAATTCGTAGTTGAACTCTGCTGCTATAATTACATTACTTTTAATTTTACCCTGACGTCAATCAAAAGCATAGTTAATTGTTTAAGTGCAGCGGTCTGTAGAACAAGTCCCATTGTTTTAAAATGAGAAGTTCTCACATAAAGTATATCGTCCAGTAACGATGCTATATGGTCGTATCATCCATCAACAATGTCAGAACGTGTATATTCTGAACTACTTATGTAGAATATTATTTTATGGGATAATGCTAGATTTCCCTGTTTATGCACTTATGCACGTATCGTTTTTTTTCGATCATAGTAGCTTAATAATCCTTTGTAGAAAAGATTGTGTGGCGGTATCTACATCGCCACATGCGAACTACGCATCAAAGGTCTGACATCACACAAAAATCCTGACGTCACATAAATCCTGCATCGCGCAATTCTAGTTTACCGTGCAAGGGACATATATACAAGAACCCGACATCAATCGTTGGGCAGTTGCCCGCCAGACACAACACCCGTCTGGTCGGAGGATCCTCCCTTTTTTATGGTGGATGAGTGAACTTTACACCCTGTTCCTCATACTCATAAAATTGTAAACAGAGCCTAATTTTCCCCATTAAACAGTTTAAAAAAATAAAAGGGTCTACCATGATCAGTTTACATTACTTACAACAACTTTACAACTTTAAAGTATAATACCTAATGTAATAATGTATTTTTTTACTATTACTACATTCAAATCATACATTCAACCTGAAAGTAATTTTCCTCTAATTTCTGCATTACACTATCACGAAGATATTCACGTGATCACCATGCACCAAGAACGGTTCTGCCAAATATGCCAAGAGCTTACGGCCATTGTTTTAAGTTTGAATTGAATAAAACAGACAATACCTACTGACAGGTCTATCTTATTACAAACTAAGATAATCTCTTAATCGCCTCTATCGATCTTCGTAAGGTATTCGCTGTCTTAACGAAACTAAAACTACAAAGAAACAGCTCAAAACGAGCAGAGTGTAATATAAAATAGTTTTAATACTTTAATCCAATAATAATACGCCGTAATAGTTCGTAGTACGCCGCCACGTCGCGTCGTAAAACAGGTTAACTCGATGTACTTAACTTCCAACTTTGGGGCTGCTTAAACAACATGTTGTTTTCATAAATGTTTAAGGATTATACTTAAAAGTTTAAGCTTCATTATTTCATTACCTTATTATAACTAAATGGCAGTGACATAAGGCCGTTAACATGGTTCAAATTTAATTATTTTGATTGAAAGATGTAGTAAATACGATATTCATCATCTGGCTAGCCTTTTCCCAACTATGTTGGGGTCTGCTTCCAGTCTAATCGGATGCAGCTGAATACCAGTATTTTACATAGAGCGACTGCCTATTTCATCTCCACAACTCAGTTACTGCATTTGGCAAGACTGGTCAGACTTTCGGACTTCAGACCACCCGTAACTTCAAAGACGACGATATCAAACACCTTCAAATGATTTTGTGTCTACTGGATTCAATTTACTTGACTCATTCAAATTATAAGGCACAAATGAACTGTGTTATATTGCCATTAGATATTGTTGCACCGGGAATCAAGTTAACGCATCGTTTTTGAGTTCCTGTACCCCAGACACTGCATATCTAGTGCATAGAAAGCTCTTTGAAAAACATTTTAGAATGTAAAAAAAATATGAAAATCTTCCAATAAAAATTGACTAACACTCATGAAGCAAAAACATTGAATCTTATAAATACGATATAACTTAGTCATTTCCAGTTCAAGAAGTAGGATTTATAAAAAAAACAAGGTGTAACACGGATTTTTAACTTTTTATTTTCATAGCGCGTTTTCATTTTGAAATAGCTGCCAGTGGAAACACGGCTTAATTTTCAATAGCTAAAAAAAAACACATTGTTTTTTTTTTTTTAAATGCCTTTGTTAATCTGAAAATAATTAGGTACTGAAGATGGTAATAACATGAAATTATGGTCGTACCTAAATTTTTGTTCATTATTATTATTTTCCTTGAATTTTTCTTTTTTATTGTTTTTCTTAGGTGGTAACCAAGCAGATTATTTTTCAAGCCTTTCAGTTTCAATCCGAGGTCGTGGCTTTTTGATTAAAAGGTTTTTAACCTACATTTAAAAAGTGAATGATTCAGTAATTAGTTTTATGAATGATTTATTATTCAATAATGTCACGGTCATACACATCATTATTATTAATTAATTTGCATTTTTATTAGTATTATAAAAATCTCATGTCAGTTTTGTCTAAATCTAGATTCAATTACTTTAGGAACTCTAAGTAGTTTACTGCATATTTTATTATTTCTGGATATGGATATGGAACTATATAGGACGTACAGCTCCAAATCTCTCACAAAATCAAGTAAGATTAAAATAATACTGCTATAAGAGGTGATTGAGCTCCTTAAGTTCTGAGTTGAGCTCCACTATTACTGACAAATGCTTGCACTGACTGGACAGGTCCACTCAAATCGTTGTGGTTCTTTCCTCAAAAGACCATTTCAGACGCTAATCTACATGGTCCTCATATGGTCTGACCAAGATTATGTCTGGTCTTTAAAAGAGACTGCGACCTCTGAGTTTGTTTCGGCCTTTCTTCTCAGAGTAGTCAGATAGGAAACGCCGACCTCATCTAGCTTATTTTTAATATTTTATAATATGACGTGTAAAAGTGTTTCCAATATCCTATTTACAGAATAAACAAATTCATTTCATTTATTTTCATTTCATTGAGAAGGCCCCCTGCCCCAGCATAATAAAGTAACAGTATTATATTTCGGCAGTGACCTTGAAATAATTACCTACGGCCGCTCGATAGATAAACCTTCCGCGCCCGTGCGTAACTGCCGCGCACTCGATACTGTTGCGTACTGATATACACTGAGATTTCAAAGCGCGTCGTTTCTGCCATTTCCTATGAAGATATAGTACTGTTTCTTATTTATACTGTGCCCTTGCTTATCGCAAATGATCAGCCTTCTTTTGTTTTCATTTTATTTACCAAAAGCTGTGCTCAACAACTTACGTGAAAAGTTTGAACCCAATACCTTGCAAGTGCCAAGTTACCTATGCCAAATATCATCGAAATTTATTCGGTAGTTTAGCCTACCAAATGACAGATACTTTTGCATATCAGGAAAAATTATTGCTTAGAAAATTGACTTCAGTATTGCAAATGAAATTGTTCGTAAATTCAAATAACAACTTAAATTTTTTGACAATCGCGTGAAATGGGTATTAGACGGCAAATCGGCGAGTGTGTTAATCTCCTGAGTAATTAATATCTCTGGCAGTAGGTACAATAAGTATTAACCCGTAAAAAAAATCACAATGTAAGTAGGTGCAATCAGTTGGACAAAGGCCTCTCTGAAACTGCGTCATATCATTCAGTAACTACATAGGTACAAAAATAACCGCGCTAGTACAGTTCAATTTTAAATACTAAATGATAAAATTATGAATGAAGAAAAAAAGAATTCTATAAAACAGTTTAGTCACTGGGAATTTCCCAAGAGACGATACGACGTTCCCGATCAATACGACCACGTAATGTTCTTTCATTAATTATGCATTGCATATAATATTACTCAATGCATTTCTGTATTAGTCTTTTAATCAAAGTATTACCTGCGATTTCTACTACATAATGTAGGTAAGGATGTAATTTTCTTGAAGCTTGAACCGTTTGCTTTGTATCTTGCATCGACACGAATTAAAGGAGAATATCTAAATCAATCTGCCTAGCCATTTCCCAGCTATGTTGGCGTCGGCTTCCAGTCTGAACAGATGCAGCTGAATACCAGTATTTTACATAGAGCGACTGCTTATCTGACCTCCACAACCCAGTACCTGGGTTATACGATACCTCTTGGTAAGACTGGTTGTCAGACTTTCAGGCTTCTGACGACATGACACGACTGTCAAAGATCCATGAATGACAGCCGGGACTTGGTTTAACATGCTTTTCTAGCCACGTAGAAGTCTCGGTATGTAAAGATGGTCACCCATCCACGAACCAACCCCGGCAAGCGTACGGAAAATAGTGCCGTGGAAAAAAAAAAAAACATTAGCCTCTAGTTACATATACTATAACCATCATTGGTTTGCAAGGTGGTTAACGGAGCTAAGCTGAAATCAAGTTAAACGTGGACATTAATGAAATAATCCTAACTCCTTACTAATATTATAAATGCGAAAGTAACTCTGTCTGTCGGTCTGTCTGTCTGTCTGTCGCGCTTTCACGCCAAAACTACTGAACCGATTTGAATGAAATTTGGTACACAGATAGTCTAGAGCCTAAGCAAGGACATAGGCTACTTTTTATCGACATACCACACGGGCGAAGCCGCGGGCGGAAGCTAGTTTAAGATAAATGAACAAAGAACGGTGAAGGAAAACATCGTGAAGAAACCGGCATGTCCTAGAACCAAAAATTCGAAGACACGTATGTGACATCCTCCGACCCGCACGTTGCCCGCGTGGTACATTACAAGCCACTCCCTCTCGAAGAGAAGAGGCCTATGTCCCAGCCGTGGGGACATTATAGGCTGAGAACGAATGAATGAAATTCGAAGACACGTATGTGACATCCTCCGACCCGCACGTTGCCCGCGTGGTACATTACAAGCCACTCCCTCTCGAAGAGAAGAGGCCTATGTCCCAGCCGTGGGGACATTATAGGCTGAGAACGAATGAATGAACGATGAAATAAACAAATTGATATAAAATTATATAACACTTTAACAAACAATGCTTTATTTCCAGTAACATAAATATATACCAAAACAATAGGGTTCGGGGCGAAACTCGAGGTTTCGTTAATTGTTTAAAAGAATCCCTCTTTCGGTGCGCAGCCCAGTTGATTGACGTCAGATGGCTGATGTCAATAGATAAGGTGCGCGTCATCTGTTCGTCAGACGGCTTCTAGGACATTCTAGAAGCTGCGCCCTTATTGGACGAGCAGATTGTGACGGGAGCGGTTCGAAATAGGTTCACATTATAACACTGTTTTTTCAGCCTTTTTGTGTTTTGTATTTACACGACCTTTTAATTCAAACAATGGCTGCCGAAATTTAATAAGAGAAATAAGATACTTATCTATACTTTAAGAAGCTTTTGTTCCAAATTAGATTTAATTAATTAGTAAAATCTTCATTGCGAAAGTAAGTCTCATTGTTTGCTACGTTTTCACGTCTAAAACACAAAATTACGGCTGACATCTAATGCTCGGTTCCTATAAACAATAAAATCGGCCAAGTGCATGTCGGACCATGCACAATGAAGGGTTCCGTAGTTGAGATGAATTTATGCCAAGAACAAACTTAACATTGTAGTTGAAAAACACATTCTCCTCATTAATATGTTTTTGCAACTACAAATTTAAGTTGGTCAATTATTACTCGGTATCTTGTGGAGCCAATTTAGCTGTGATAGTTTTCCTTTTAATTTCGTTATACTACTACTCGTCGCATACTACTACTTTCGTTATACTACTGCCTTGAATTTTTTCACTTATCTAAAACCAACCATTTCGATGGTAGGGGGGGGACACTTGACTCTAACAAAAATGAGCACTTTAAAGCTTAATATTTCTCAAATGGATCCCTAAATCCTAAAATGATTTTGACAAACTCACAATATTTTTGAACGACCTTATCAACGATACCTCACACGAAGGATATGACAAAAAAAAAAACATCCCCATTTAAAGTGTTGGGGAGGCACCAAAAAAAATTTTTTTACTATTTTATTTTACCAGTTTGTCGGTGTGATTTATATATATACATATACCAAATTAGAGCTTTCTAACACTAAGAATCTCTGAAGTAAGCCACGGACAGACAGACAGACGGACATGGCGAAACTATAAGGGTTCCTTGTTAACTACGGAACCCTAAAAACGAATCGTTTTGCTTTCCAATGGTTGCAGTCTTTATGTGGCAAACTGGGCATACTAATAGATTCGTAAGCAAATACCTGTGATAGCTACTTCCATTGAGAGGGTCTAATATGCACAGCTATGAGGTCTTTGCTTCATTACTAACCGATTTCTAAAAGGAGGAGGTTATCAATTCGGATATTTATATATATAGGTATCTTTTTTTTTATTGGTAAAGTTACAAGAGTCTTAATTTTAACCAATAACGGTCCGTAAATTTAGGTATGTCGGTTCATTTTGATCATACAAAATTATAAATACAAGCAATATAGACATTTGTCACATCAAATAAAAACATAATAAAATATATATACGCTCATAGTCCCGGGGAAAAACCAGTACAGTTCAGAAACAGCTGTTTTTCAACCGCAAGCCACTAAGATCATTAGGTCGGTAAGCGCGGGTGCAATGATTCTCTGAAATATGCCGTCATCCACTGGGTCTGTTTTTATTGGTTCCTTGTGTTTGTTTACAAGATTAGTTATAACGTTCTTTGTTTTATTTTGGAACTTTGGTGGTAGAGGTAGTAACAAGGAGATTAATTTTATTTTTATTTTATTTATTAGGGAAAACAAACAATTACACATTAAGAATTACAAAAAAAGATAGAATTCAGAAATGATACAAATGTGAAATCAACTACGGTCTCCACAGATACAAAATGTATTTATTTATTTTATTATTTATGTACACACAGTAAAATACATAGAGATACAACATAATTATAATATGAGTACAAAGGTACAATGAGACAAATTGGTAAATTTTAAAACTAGCGTTGTAAACAATAAAAATGAGGAATATTAATAGCAAGGGATTAACTACGACGATGATGTTTAAAGGTAAAGGTATAGATTTAATTCATCATCGTGTCTACCTTTCCCGCGGTCGGTTCGTGGATGGGTGGCCATCGATTAGATATCGCGACCCCTCCCTTCGTGCCTCGGAAAGCACGTCAACGGCACGCGTCGTTGTCGCCTGTAGTTGGTTCCGTCCGTCATTCGTAGATTTTTTGACAGATGTTACCTGTAGTCAGAAGTCCAAAAGTCTGACAACCAATTTTACCAACGGTACTTATCTTACCAAGGAACTGAGTTGTGGAGGTCAGATAGGCAGTCGCCGTGTGGATAGGCAGTGGTCCGATAAGGACCAGGCCCGGGTCGATGGCGCGTCGTGTTCCACGCGCGCCTCAAAGAGATGTCAGCAAAATTGACGGGGTCCAATAGGACCGATGCCTGCCAGGGTTGCGGGAAAGTCCGAAAGGGATACCGGGACCTTGGCAACAGGCAAATGAAGGAACACGGGTGGGTTTTAGTCAGTAAAAGTCTGACACGCCCTTCCGCTCCGCCCAGAGCGGGAGAAGTCATTGGATGATTTCCCACCCTCAAAAAAAAAAAAAAAAAAAGATAGGCAGTCGCTCAAACTAAAATAGCTGCATCTGGTTAGTCTGGAAGCCGATCCCAACATAGTTGGGAAAAGGCTGGGCAGATTGACTTGTGAAGTTTGGCTACTTTTACATGGCGTATTGGGATACGCCATGTAAAAGTAGCCAAACTTCACGTCCACAAGTTACAGGAGATACAAACTAGTGACGCTTATGTTATGTTTGTGGTTTGTTTGCAATAAGTTACTCAACTTACTGAACCCAGGTAATATGTTCCACAATACTATTACTTAATACCACAGTATAAACTAGTAACAGTATTATATCTTCATAGAAAACGGCCGAAACGATGCGCTTCAAAATCTCAGTGTATATCAATACGCAACAGTATGGAGTGCACGGTAGTTACGCACGGACGTCAAATCAAATCAAATCAAATCATTGATTCCTTTGCAAACATGGGTAAATTTGTACATAGGTGTTTTTATAAGGACGTGGAAGATTTATCTACCGAGCGACAGCAGTAGGTAATTATGTCAAGGTTACTGGCGACATGTATAGAGAGCATGTGTTCGAGAGCACATTCGGAAGAAGCTGGCAGTATCATCACAACGGTAATGTTTTCCCATTGTTTGTCTAAGTATTTGTTTTAGTATGTTCGTGTAGTTATGTGTATTTATTTGTTCTTATATTTATATATATTCTGGTATTTAGGTTTATATTTATACTAGCTTTCGCCCGCGGCTTCGCCCGCGTGGTATGTCGATAAAAAGTAGCCTATGTCCTTTCCGATCGGTTTAAAATTGTCAAAGTTTCATACAAACTTTCATCCCCTATTTTGACCCCTTGGGGGTAGAATTAATCAAAATCTTTTCTTAACGGATGCCTACGTCATAACATCTACCTGCAGGCCAAATTTTCAGCCTGATCCGTCCAGTGGTTTGGGCTGTGCGTTGATAGATCACTATGTCAGTCAGTCAGTCACCTTTGAGTTATATATATTTAGATATATAGTTTTAATAGGTTTACGTATGTATATAGTATTTATTCCACAATTTTCGCTATTGCACCTACCACTGTTTGTCTCTGCATCACCCAAAGGTTGACTGGTAGAAAATGCCTATGGCATTAAGTCCGCCTCTGTAAATTTGTGTGCTTAAAGTA
Source organism: Lithophane leautieri (assembly GCA_949152455.1). Classification (NCBI taxonomy): domain Eukaryota; kingdom Metazoa; phylum Arthropoda; class Insecta; order Lepidoptera; family Noctuidae; genus Lithophane; species Lithophane leautieri. The sequence goes on along the minus strand of OX424462.1, from coordinate 3,586,643 downwards.
TAATGCCGGGGCTACATTGTCGCGTTATCGCGAACTTTACTTCGCGCGCTCTCTGTTGCTCAGTGAGACGTCGAGCGGTGTGCGAGAGAGAGCGCGCGAAGTAAAGTTCACGATAACGCGACAATGTAGCCACGGCATAAAATAAATAATACTGTTACTTTATTATACTGTGTTATACCTAGAGGAAACAAGGCTGACCTGCCGACCTGTCCATTCTAGTTAGTTGATACTTCATGGTGCTACAAAACCTTTTTGTTAGTTCGCCGTTTTAGTGAGTATTAGTAGAACTTTAGTTAGTAGGTACTAAAGTTTCGCATAGTATTTGAGGTGTTCGCTAATTAACGAGCGTGCGTAAAATTAGTTTCAACCTAGTTTTAGTAATACGTTACAGAATACTAATGTTTTTGCCATAGAAATCTTCTGAAGCTGAACAAAGAAACTAGTTAAAAAATAATCTGTAACATGTAGACTCGTGACATGTAGCCTGTGTCTATTTGGTATCTTATGGAGGAATCCCACTATCGGCAATATTGCAGACGGACACGCACGGCAGACGACCACAGACCTCCACACACCACGCACCGAGGCGCTTCCGATGTCTGCAATACCCCGCACGTACACCTTCCCACGGTCCGTCGTCCGGGCTCGTCGGTGTCCGTCCGCAAAATCGCGGATCGTGGGATTTCGGTACAAGGCACAGAGTACAATTTATAATAGATAGTTTGTAAGTTTTATACCCTGGCTGGAGGCTTTAATATATTAAAGCATTCACAGGATAGCCAAGCACCCGACACCTGCTAAATGCCAAAGATAAAAAAAAAAAATGTTTTTTATGTTTTATTTTATGTTGCATGTTCACATGATTAATTCACTGACCATAACAGATCTACGTGCGCAAACCTATTTTTCCTCCACTTTCCATGCAAGATGCAAGATAAATGACCACTTACTTGTTATACCTACTCTATGTAAACATGATGCACTCTGTCTTTCCCTTTTATTCATAAATCGTGACGGAAAAATGTAACATTCCGAAGTGTGACCTGTTATGAAGGAAAAATGTAACATTCCGAAGTGCTGTGTTGTGGGTCTCTCATAGCTCAGCATCATGCTGAGTGGAAGCCTTCTGTCACGGTCATGACGTGCAGCTGCCAACTGTTTTTTTTTTTTTAATAAGTTTTATGTTTCTCTTAACAATAAACCTATATTTCTTTCTTTCTTTCTTTTTTATAAATGTGAAAGTAACTCTGTCTGTCTGTCTGTCGCGCTTTCACGCCAAAACTACTGAACCGATTTAAATGAAATTTGGTACACAGATAGTCTAGAGCCTGAGAAAGGACATAGATTATTTTTATCGAGATATCACGCGGGCGAAGCCGCGAGAGGAAGCTAGTTGATTCATAAGTTTGAAAAAAAATTTGCTCAACAACGTAATTTACGAACTTATGAAGCAATGGATTAGACATTTGTTTCAAACCAATTCCAATGCTCATTGATAATGAATCACGCAATTAAGGTAATGGTGGTGATTTTTTACAGAGAAATAACATTAAGATGCTGCAGAGATAATCTTCAGACAACAGCCACTTTTTCCAGCTTAAAATTTAACTAGCTGGTTCCCGCGGCTTCGCCCGCGTATATGTCGGTTATTATATAACAAAACCTTACTCGAGAACCACTCTATCCATTGGTGAAAACAGCATGAAAATCGGTTCAGTAGTTTTTAAGTTTATCGCGAACAGGACGACAGACAGCCGTGGCGGAGGACTTTGTTTTATAATATGTAAGGATGATAGGTGTTTTTTAAATCCTTTCTGACCTTATCTAGTAAGTAGGTATATTGGGCACCTTATATCAGAAAGGTAGTTTTAGTTTTAATTAAGTACCCAAGTCTTACCAAAAGTTATCGTGTTACCCAGTAACTGGGTTGTGGAGGTCAGATAGGCAGTCGCTCCATGTATAATAATGGTATTCAGCTGCATTCGGTTAGTCTAACCAGTCGGAAGGTGACACTAACATACCTACTTAGTTAAGAAAAGGCTAGGCAGATAGACCGTATTAGAAAATGTTTGCCGAATTACACTAACAGTAAGTGAAAACTTATTTTAGCCTTTGAGGCTTTGCACTGTTCAACATTATAGGTGTTGAATCTTAATTGTCTTTACGCCATTATTCTTGAGTTCCTTCATTAATTTTTCCAAAGTAATCTTCATTTATGAGGTGGATGGTTTGGTGAGGCATTGGTGAGGTTGGATTTGATATCAGTGCGGTCTGTTTGAATATAAAATACACTAGGATAATGCTTTTCTTCGATTCAGCTTTTCTATCAGTAGTAAAATAGCCTTTTATTCTGAACTTCAGTTTTCCTTCAAGAAAAATAACATATTGTTGAGAACAGATTTTGCTGCTATGGTTTCTACGACGATAAAAGCTTAAAAATATATTTTAAAAAAAGATTACAATTTTAAAGAAATGTTAAAAATATTTAAAACTTTCCCTCCTGAACTAATCATCAGCGGCCGTCCCCATTTACATTAAAAGGCCTTAACCTCATTAACTTAACGAGATAGTAGCAAAGAAAATGTCACATCGACTTTCCTCACGAACAAAAGTTATAATTCAAGCTAAAGCTATTGTCCCAGTCTTCATAATGCAAAATACATCCCTATTCATTCGCAGCTTTGTACAAACGCGCCCCTTTCCTCAAAACTGCTTCACCCCCCTTTGGTAGGTACGGAAGCACGTGTATCGTATATCCTGCTCTAGCTTGTACTATCTGTAATCTTGCCCTCTCTTTCCACCGCCGCCGATCAGCGCACGCATTGCAGGTGAACTGATGATTTTCGTTCAGTCGTGTTCTGAACGTCGCGTGGGTGGTACGCTGTCGCACGCTCCCCGTTTCCCGCGAAAATTTTACGTACGATTTTAAATCGCAATTTTCTAAGAAAAGACGTTGATATCGCGTTCTGCTATTGTTAATGTTCAGTTGATGTGTGGCGTTGATTAATTTGTTTAAAATTGTACTGTGGTTTAGAGAATTGTGTGCTTCCACCGCCAGGAGCGGCTGTTCGGATTAATTTTTATTCGGGTTCATTAATCTAAAAGTGAGTACATGTTTTTGTATTTTTGTAGGATTAGTCTAGGATAAATAAGAGATCGCTTTGTAAAAAAAAATAAGCTACCTTAATGTAAACAACAAATGAAAAACCTGATAAAAAAAAAAATACTTATATGAAAATTCTGTTCGAACTTTCAAAACCCAAATTCATATAATTTTTAGTAATACCGACTCAATATTATATATTTTGAATAATTCCAATGTTAAATTCCAATGTTAATTCCTATATAAAAATTCAACAAAATGGTCTCGAATTTTGAAATGCCGCAAACTCGCCAGCAATAGCACGAATTTACAAATGTTTATTTTTTCAAACCCAAAAACATCAATGTATAATGACAATAGAATATTCATTCGCGGACCCGAAAGTTTAGTTCATAAAATATTAACGCTATATCTCCACGGGGCCGGTTCAAATTTGCGTCTCGGACTTAATAAGGATTGTAGAAAATGTTTGAGTGAGAGTGAGTTTATATTTACAAATGCTATGTTCCAATAAATAATCAAATTAATGGCGATACCAAACTTCGAACTTTGAAGTCTCGTTGCGCGCCATTCTTATTTGAATAATTTTGATTCCAAACTCAAACGTGTCTACTACAACAAACGGATAATTCAATTTTGTTTTCATTCCATGTTCTATATTCAATTTCATAAAATTGAATTTAAAGCTCCAGTAATCAGAAAACAAAATTAAAAACATGCGGTTTGTATTTTTTTTCTACTCTATGGTCTTTGTCCTCGATGTTAAAAAATACCTATGTATTTTAATTCTGTCTGTAATTTTTGTGACGGGCTTAATGCCAAATTGTTTTTATTCTCTTTTCCAGACCATTAGAATTGTGTTATTGCCTTCAATTGTTTACAGTACTCTGCAATTTACGTCGAATTTGTGAAATTGGAGCATATTAACGAAACCACAACTTATAGCAATTAATTTGAGACATTTTATTGATAAAACAATAGAAAGTTATGACACATCGTATAGTTTATTGCAATCATTTAGTTTCGCTAGAAGACCGTGTCTGTGATGACAAAAATTCTCGTAAATAACACGACCGATTACTTCCGACGCATGAGAACTATAAAATTAAAGTAATAATCCATGAAATTGTAGCTACTGAATGATGGTAGCAGGTGCATGTGTCCAGCAGAGAATCGAATTAGAATGTCTAACAGTAACAAAGAGCTCTGTTCAAACCAAACTATATCACTAGATATCATAATACAAAGTCTCTCCGTCGCGTCTGTCTGCCTGTCTGACCGCGATAAACTCAAAAACTACTAAACGGATTTACATACGGTTTGCACCAATGGACGCAGTGATTCATGAGGAAGGTTTAGGTGTATAAATCACTAAGGTTTTGTGTACGATGCGCTCATCAAGCGCTTAAAGCCGTGCAAAGCAGGGGCGGGTCTCGTGTAGTGTGTAAATAATCACAGTCTTTACAATAACATCTTAGCGAACAAAATATGCAGAAAAGAATCCATATTTTATCTCGTCTAAATTCATTAGTATAATCTTCATACATTATACTCTACGCTTCTCCCCTTATTATGAATACCCAACCCAACGAAGTAATTTTTTCTCAGTATTCATTTCATTTCTATTCTCGTCTAAAGTTTATTCACTTGTACTATCACTTGTGATTATCTTCATTAACTCGTCCAACTATGTTACTTTATGTCACTGAGCAGACGATGGACCATATTTCGTCCGCGGACAATTTGTAATCATGGAAATCTCGGCCATTTTATCCGCGTGCGCGTTAGATTTCCATACTATTCCAAATTGTCCACGGAAAAATTGTCAAGCGTCTGCTCAGAGTGCTCAGCGCCTAATAGTTAGTAATACAATGTTTTCAATGTTTGTAATTTCGACACATTATGCAACTTCATAATTATTTATTGATTTCACACGTATGTCGAAGATGCAATGTTCTGAGTTTCTATTCAAACTAATATATACAGACGATCTCCAACCTTGAACAATTCAATTATTTATTTTTCAAATCAATCACATAGAAAATAAGACAGTTGTTATCCAGTAGCAGTTCAAATGAGATCGTTAACGTCTCGAAAACGATACAACAAAAAATTTGATTACGGAAATTCAAACGCAACAGTGAACGAATCACATGTTGGTAGTGTTGGTGCCGTCGAATTCATTATGCTATAAATAACATTCACTACACGACTAGCAGACGTACAAAAAGACTAACTAAATAATACTAATGCATGCCTAACGATTGTCGCTTTGACTTGCAAACTCGAACTAGAAACTCAGGGCTATTTTGGACACACATCCGACTACACCACGACAGATAGTTGGCCGTCGCCAAACTACTCGGATTTTATTTTCGTTTAAAAAAAATATACATTCTTCTTTCCACAAACCTTTTGTTACACCATCGGTCTTTATATTATTTTTTTAAATCTGTCCACGTTGCCAAGCTATAGTTAAATCGGAATTTTTGAAGAGATTTTTCATATAATTTGTGAGGTATACAGCTGCTACCCCCATTATTATCTTGAAACACTAATGGTCTGGAATGCTCAACGCTTTTGTTAATGGTGTGATAATTAATATAACTATATATAAGAGCACGTTGTTCTAAAAGTTAGTTTACTGAAGAATTTAGAGGAAACACACAGAATTTTACAAGACTCGTTTTAACAAGTTTTGTTTTAACTTGGTATTCAAGATCATTGTGTACTGATTAATTGCCGACTATTACTCAAATCCTAAAGTCAAAGTCAAAGATTTATTTGCAAACTAAGTGTACATTTTGGTGTTCTTTTATAATATAAGTACTTACAACTTAGCGGCCTTAACCAGGCATCGCAAATTTGAGGGTTATTTAAAAAAAATAGTACAACTATGCTATTGACACGATTTTACATTAATAATTTCAATAATTTAGCATTACTCATTCAACTAATAATATATACACATTTTAATAATGTGTATATATTATCCTATGATTATCCTATGATCCTATGATCGTATTAAACAAATTACAGTTGACAACACATAATCTCACTATTGCATAGGTATTTTGCCACTGTTTTCCTAATATTCTTCATCTTATTTGATTGTGTCCGCAATAGATTGCTCTATTTAGTTTCATCTAGATCATCCAACCAAATAATTATTCCTACGAATTTTCAAAATATAATCCACCTGCATTTCCATCTAACATTTATTTATCGTTCTAACTCGAATATACGATTACAAAAACACGCCTGCTGGCTTTTGTATTTGTTGGAACGAAAATTTGAAAACTCCGAAAACTTTTTATGACGATACCATTCCACACATGACACGAATTTCATGATCTAATTCACGCATAAAAAGTTAAGAATCCCGACGCTAACGCGGTTTTCGTTAGAGTATAAATTAGTATAACCAAAATTGCAGTAGGTATTGGCGTAAAACTGCACCTTAACTGCGTAACACATTTTAAATCACAATCCGAGGGTTTTGAAGAAAATTTGTAATCATTGCTTCATAGGTTTGAAAAATTCGTCCACTCAACTACGTAAATAACACAATGAACGTGGCTGAACTGTCAATTGCAAAGGTATTGTCATCGATTGCCATTATATTATGTTTTACGCTATTATCCTGCAGGTTTCACAAAGATTCCTTCTGTTTGGACTGCTTCTATTTGGGAGACTTTGATTTATATCATCCAAACCGTTTCGGAAGTTACTTTTATTGCATAAACAAACTGGAAATTAAAGCTAAAAACTAAAAATATTTAACTTTGATGTCGGAATATTATTAGCTAGAAATATATGCCAAATATTGATATGATGGATTGGTTGTGTGATGACTGATGTGTAAAAATCTGATCTGGAAAAGAATATATGCAAATGTATCGGGCGCTCGAACGGCTTGCAGTTCGAGGAAAATTAAACTGTTATAGTTACATAAAATAACATGTGTGACCACAATGCAAAAATGAGAGATGCCTAAAATAGAACTCCAGTTACAAAAGTATCCCCATCTAATAATTAAATAAACAACGCAATAAACAACAAAAATATGGAGGCATAGCAGCAACAAAAAAGGTAATAAGCAATATTATTAATGCCCCATTTAACCTCAATAAAAATAACCCCCAAAATGAAATTGCCCGAGGCAATCTTGGAATTTAAAGAATACTTCGCAACCTTATTACGTTTGTAAAAGAGAATAAAGAAATAGGCACTTTTGATAACCGTTCTAAAGAAATGTCTGTCCGAGTCACTTTTGTCTTCAGCGTCAATTTTTGACTATCCTTCATGTAAGTATGACAAAATAGAAATAAACGAATATGAAAAACGTTTGTTTGCTTGTCATAATGTCAAAATTTTTAAATTATTTTCGCGACTATATTTTTCATTGAACTTTTTTTTTCAGTTTGTTCGGATATAGATTTATAAATATCGTTCCTAGATTTTTGCATTTGGTTATCCGAGTTTTTAGTTCACCATTAAAGTTGGAAATAAAATCTCGTTTTATATGTTCGAATAGAATAAATGACATCGTCCGGCAAATATTGTCTACTGGGACATCCCAATGACCGGTGCAACAATAGATAGGAAAATTGCTATTATGAAGTCAGGCATGAATCATTTATGGCAGTAGGTATTTTTTGATCAGGAGTACGCTGCAGCTCCTACATTTTAGCACCTTTAAGTGTTAGGTTATATATATAATTTCTCAGATTTAAAACACACATATAAAACAGTTTTATCAACAACTTACTGGCTACCTGAATAAATATTAGAATAAAACGAGATTTTGAGGAAAAACTTTAATTTTCCTGTTCACATCAAAAAGACTTCTGTAGATGACATCACTTCGAAACGAAAAAGTTTATTTGTCTTCCAAAATATTTAATTTAATTAAATGTTTTATCGCTTCTATTGTATTAACTTCTTCATTAAGACTATCAATGTAATTACTTCATTGGTGTACAGCGTAAATATCAATTCCAGCTTTAATAACTTCGATTTTCAATGAATATTCTCACTCACATTTGTCATGCTATAAACTGGTTATCCCATTTCGTTTTTGAGGTCTAAGATTCTTTGTCTTTGCATACAGTAAGTTATTATATGTTACTTCTTTCCAGTAGTTAGCTTACTCGTTTACGTCAAACAGAACTTCAATTATTTAATCAAGATCATTAAGCATAATGACAGCATCATTTACTATTTTAATATCAGTTTGTTCCTCTCCTACTGCATTGTTTTTACTTTTATTAATTAGTTGGGTCATATATTCTTCATTATCCTCTTCAATATCCCATCCAACTTACCAATTTACACGTCAAAATATTGAAGAAATTAATCCATTAAAATTCATTTGGCTATACGTTTAAAATACCGCCGATGATTGTTATTCTAACACGATATTGTGTACTTTAAACGTTTCATGTTTATTTCAACGATCTATCACATCCCATAAACGTGCGCCTACTGTGCGCGCACGCATTTAAAGTTGAAATGTTTATAAAATAGTAGTTTTGCTTAGTTTTTTTTTTTTTTAAATTATATTTTACCTGTCAGTGTGGTTTATGTTTGTTGTGATATAAAATAATTGTTTTTTTCGGATAGTTTTTAGATAACTTACGTTAAATGCTATTCATAGAAATGGGGTCTTGTGGTTTACCTTGTAGTTGTAACAGGACATTTAGGAATATTACGTCCACATTTTGAAAAAAAAAAGTATCTAACCTTCTTCCTTCTGCCTTCTTGGGGGCAAATCTATCAAGTTGCACGCCTGTCTATGAAGGTGTCGTTCATAAATATTTTTTATTAACATAATTTTTTCACTTTCTTATATATTTTTTTTGTGGTTCATTTATTATCTCTCCAGCAAACATCTGAAACGAATTTGTAATTTATTTTCTTCTTTATTTTGTAATAATAAGTAGTTGTAATTTTGCCGACCCCAAACCAATTGGGATAAGGGCAAGAGATGATGATGAGTAAGAAGAATAACATAATATATAACATGACGCCTGTATTCCCCGAACGGTTAGGCAGAGGTGTACCTATAGTACACCCATATTTTATGTTTATAAGTCCCATGTAATAGAAGACGAGGCTATTGCCATCAACCGGACACAAATCCAGACTCCGGGCTATAACTGAGAAATTCCAGATGGTAAAACCCAGTAACACTTTGCCCGACCCTAGAATCAAACCCAGGACCCCATGCTCACTAGACTCACGAATAATTCAATCTCAAACAAAACCAATATTTCAACAAAATGCTCATCGGTAGGTCAGGAAGCACAAGCGTACACAATGTAGATGTTACTGGTTTGAGATAACCTTGAATTAATATCACGAAATCAGTCATCCTCACATAATCCAACTTATCAAGGTCTTGTAAAGTGTAGATTAGCACTTAATCCAACAAAAAAGTAATTATTTATGTAACGAAAATGTTGATAAAAACGATTAACGTATCAACGAAGCATAGCTATGCCACAGAGTAATGCTGTGCTATTATTTAGTTGGTGTGCTCACAAAGATTTATTTTAACAAACCGTCTTCGAAATCGCTGCTCTAAATAAAATCGTAAGATGCACGTGCCTACCTATACAACATACATAGTACACGTTACAAGTGCAGGGCAAGGTTCATGCACTTGTATTTCTGTAGTGCACGACGCTGTAACAGGTTACGAGACGCCCACGGTTGCCATAGTAACCCATTTAGGATCTATAGACTACGCTATTGTATGAACGGGTGGATTATTTTATGAATGAATGTGGTAGAGGTGAAGTTTAGTCGGAAGATAAAAATTCAAATTCAAATTTCAAATTCAAAATCATTTATTTGCAAACATGTGTAATCAAAAGTGCAGATGTTATACAGTAATAATTTCAGTTCTACGAAAATTTTATTGTCATGTCATGTTGTATTTTGCGTATGTTCCAAAAAACTTCGTCTAGCAGACTAAACACATTTCCTGCCAGGGGTGCGGGAAAGTCCGAAAGAGATACCGGGTCCCTTGGCAACAGGCAACTGAAGGAACACGCGTGGGTTTTAGTCAGTAAAAGTCTGACACGCCCTCAGCTCCGCCCAGAGCGGGAGAAGTCATTTGACGATTTCCAACCCTCAAAAAAAAAAAGGCTAACCACATTTAATTACATAACATATCATCACGAATGTATTCCCTGATGGGTTAAGCAGAGGTGTTCGTTTAGTACATCCACATTTCACCAGTTATGTTTAAATCCGATGTAATAATGAGCGACCCTATTGCCATGAACCGGGCACAAATTCAGACTCCGGGCTTCTACTGAAAAATTCCAGATAGAAAATTCCAAAATCAAATCAATTTTAGTTATTTGCGATAATTCGTGTTACACTGGTAAATAATCATAGATAGATCTACGATTATTTTACTCCAAAATAAACTGCTGCACACTATTTTTACACAACTGCCCAAAAACGGAGTGTTTTTTTCATATTTTTTCTCTAAAGATTTTTTTTAATAGGGTTTTTATAGTCCTCATTTTGTATCATGCGTAGTTGCGTATTGCTATTTGCGCTTACTTTCATCGCGATAATTGCATTCACCACATACTCCACACTGCTAATGACAACCATTTCCAGAGAATAATATATTCACCTGCCCAGACCACGGCGCAAAAAATACGACCAATCCACGAGCACACTTTAAAATAACTCCACCAAAGAAACTCTAAACTTTCTTACTGAAATACTTTACAATGGTCATACAATTTTCCATAAATATCTCTCAGACTATGGCGGACACTTTTGCTTACAGTTTGCCTTTAACATCTTTATTTATAGCTCAATTATTACCATTATCTAGTGTAACAAGGCGACGACTATTTCATTATAATTTAAAGCGTTTGAAATTGTTAAGATCGGTGTTCACTGTGGGGATGTGGACTCCGTGATTTAATTTAGAGCTAAAAAATATCATCTTTAGTCTATTCCTTAATAAATGAATAGATTCGGCTATTCTACTTATAGAATACTTTGAGAAAGATGACTGAAAGGTAAAGAAAAAACGAGGTCAGTGGCCGTTGACATCTAAAACAATTTGTACATTTCTCCATAGCTTATCTCTATTTATAGTTTATTTAAACCATAAATAAACTGCTGCTAATGGCTTCAAATATAGTTCGTGCCCAAAACTAAATTCGTCTGAAACTTTATTTACCTCGTCATGGAAAAAGCGACTAAAAATAATATGGTTAGTAATATTAGTTTTGGCCGTTAAATAGTTCAGGCGATTAAAAAGTTACGTGCTTGTCAGTAAACGGGCGGCGAGTCATAAAAACTTTGTTTAGTTGAATTTTAAATTTGTACTATTTTGTTGTATGAAAAACTTTTTTATTTATGTTAAATTTAGGGTGATATACAACCTCGTGAATGTGAAATAATTCTTGATATAGTTTTAATAGAATTTTTGGACTCAATTTAATTTCAGTTCTTTATGAAATATGGGTATGTGCTTTTGTTAAAATTATTACAAAATGGAAGATTTAAATGTCTGCCTACGTGACTACGAGCGAGTTAAAGGGCGAGCCACGATGATAAATTAAAACAAATTAACAATTAACATGAAATTCATACCACAATCATACCACTAAACATCGCTCATAAAGTTGAGCTTTATTTCAAAGCGAGCTTTGTTTTAATATATCCAGTTACTATAGTCCAGGGTAGTGTCTTTTATTTAATAAAATAGGATGGTACATTTAAACCACATAAAAATACATTGCTTACTACGAAATAAACAGGGCCACAATTAGTTGACCAAAAGTTTTCTTTGAAGTTCTAGAAGACAGACGTAAATATTTAGGACAAAGAATATATAAAATTAGGCCTATTTTACGTTTCTCAAAGAACTTTGACAATTTGTGACGACGATGGCGAGACTAAAAAATACTGTATGGTTATATTCCGCTTTAAGATCACTTATAAAGTTAAACCAGCTTAATTAACTGTTTAACATCGTAGCAATTTTTTCCCGTCAATGTTTATTTTTTCTAATTTTCATTCAAGAATCTCGATGCATAGCTACTATGAAACTGGTTTAGGAATAGTATATTATCGGCTATTTTTGTACCGCATAAATTCTCGCATGAAAAAGGGCGGTCCAACGCAAGCCAGTTATGTATATAAGCAGGTGATCGGCTAAACTGTGCGTTAGCCGCGTTCGCACGCATGCACTAAACTTAACGTCTATTAATAAAATACCTATAAGGCCTTAAAGAACTATTCTATATATTATACGGACATTCTGAAATATTTTATCCTACGTGGTGGAATACCTTAAAGGGCATTTCCTTCGGTTAATTGGTCTTAGTCGCATACCGTTGACGATAGAGATGGGGAGCCAACGAAAAACTAAAGCTTATTATTAAATGATTCGACTCGACTTCTAACTCGATTTATGCGAATGTCAAGGTGATAAACTAGTGATTTAAATTCAATTCGTATCGATTAAATTAGTAGAACATGACAAATAAATAAATCGATTTGAATAAATATTGTTTTATCGTCTAAACGCAATGGCGCAGAAAGAACCTGATTATTAAATCATACGGTTGGTATTGTTTGGTGTCAAATCGGAGATCGACAGAAGCTGAAGTGCGGGTGGAAGTTTTATAAATAAAATATACAAAGACGAAACTGTTCGACAAATCTCGACTAAATTCGTGTAAGCCAACGTCGGTAACGTTTGGCTTAACAGTTCCACGAACCAATATTCTCACTGATATATTATTTGTATTTTTAGAACAGTTTTTTCTTTCTGTCACTCTATTTGAGTCGGTCGGCTCTGTTTGGCGGTTTATTCAGCGGAAAAAATGGATTTCTGTCTATACACTTCTCTTAATTTGTGGAGATTGTCATGTCGCTTCCATATAGCTTTTCGAAGCTTTTAAAGAAATAATAATGTTGTGAATGATCATGGATTTTGACAGGCATTTTATGTCAATTTAATAACAGAAAATACGTGTATTTTTCGTTCATGGCATTTTATGTTGAATTATTTATTAATAAGGGCAGGTTTTTCAATGAGTCACGCATAAATGACCTTTTTGTTTCATACTTTAAAGTTCAATGAAACATCTGTTGCAGATACTTGACCCGTGAAAAAGTACTTGTGCTATATTTTATTGAATAATTCTTTATTTCATTTGGAAATAAATTAAAAAGTGTACTAACTGTAGATTTTGCATAAAGGCGGAAGAATTTAGAGATACGTGAAGACGTCACCTATGACTAAACTCTTTCTTGCTCTATCCTAACTAATATTTTATATGCGAAAGTGAGTTTGTTTGTTACGCTTTCACGCTAAAACGGCTGAACTGATTAGAATGAAATTTGGCACATGGGTAGACCATGACCTGGAGAACGACATAAGCTATAGGCTACTTTTCATCCTGGAGTTTAGACAAGCGAAGGAACAGCTAGTAACTAATAAAGGAAAACCAAAAACCTAAGTTTTAGCGAATGTCTTCAAATCAAATAATAAATTAATTATGTGACTAACCACTAAACTCCAAAAAATAGTGGCCTCGAGAGTGATGAATTCCTTTTTTTTTGCCATAAAATCGAAAAAAATTTGCTAACCAGAATATCGACACGCACAATCTCCCATCCCTATTCTGATAGTAGTTTGCACAGTGTGTAGGAAAGCAATAAATACCCTTCTAAGTTGAATCGTATGTCTTAAGATCGGATCATTAATTATGGCGTTGATGTCTCTGACTAATTAGTTTCTCTTTATCTGTTTGCGCACGCACTGTAGCTTGAGGTGGCAATTTTTTCTAACTATAAAAATAGAAATGGTAGAATTAAATACTGATTTATAGGTGATTTTGTTTAAGTACTTATTTTAAATCAACATTTAAATGTTGGATGGACTGTGTGAAAGATGATATGGCTGGCGGACTACCGAGATAACAACTAATACTTAGAAAACTTTGGAAGAAAAATACATGTTGCGCCGACACCAAACAAATTGGAATAAGCGCAGGAGAATGAGACAAATGTACTTTTATCTCATTTGTTTTAAAGCAACGTTTAAATTGCGTTGAAGAATGTACCTTTATCAAATTAGTATCAACCAATCTGCTTAGCCTTTTCCCAACTACGTTGGGGTCGGCTTCCAGTCTAACAGGAAGCAGCTGTATACCAGTATTTTACATGGAGCGACTGCCTATCTGACCTCCATAGCCCAGTAACTGGGTAATATGATACTCCTTGGTAAGACTGATTGTCAGACTTTCGGGCTTCTGTCGACCCGTCACGTCTTTCGAAGATCCACGAATGACAGCCGGGACCAACGGCTTAACGTGCTTTCCGAGGCACGGAGGAGTCCCGGTATGTAAAGATGGTCACCCATCCACGGACCAACCCCGATAAGCGCAGTTTAACCTCATGGATTGACCCGTGCGGCTGTTATTACTTAACCACGAGCTCCTATCAAATTAGTATCAAAGGTATAAATTAAATAACACTGCCCGACTCGGCAATCGAACCAAGACCTTATGATCGGTAGTAGCGCTCGAGTTTGTAGGTTGTAAGTTTGAACCCTGCCAGGCGCCTTAATTTGTGTAAACTATTTTATCACCTGCACTTCTCTCAAAAGTACCAGAGTTACCGACATAGCCAGGGTAAACAAGCTGAAGTGACAGTGGGCTGGCCATGTTTGTCTCAGGACCGATGGCCGGTGGAGCAGACGAGTCCTAGAGTGGAGACCGCGTATCGGCAAGCGTAGTGTGGGACGCATCCCAGCTAGATGGACCGATGACCTTAAGAAGTTGACTGGGACAGACTGGATGCGGAAGGCGGAGGACGGGAGAGGCCTATGTCCAACAGTGGACTGCGATGGGCTGAGTTGATTGATTGATTGACTGCTCTTAAAACGGTGAAGGCAAACATCGTGAGGAAACATGTTCTAGAACCAAAAATTCGAAGCCATTTGCATCTACCAACCCAGACTGGGCCCGCGTAGTGTATTATAGCCTACTTCCACTCACAGAGAGGAGGCCTGTGTCCCAGCAGTGAGGACATTAAAGACTGTTTATGCTATAATGTTAAATATTACTATCTGTTTTTCAAACAGTGGTATTATATTCATGTTTTACTTCACAGGATCCATACGTTTCATAATAATGTAAACTTATACCATTATTAAGTCTATTCACTTTACTAAACAAAGATTATTATAAAGATATATAACGTACATTATTTGTTAAACAAGTTCTTTTAATTATACCAGCTGTTGCAATAAAGTCTACATATTATTGCAAAGCGAGCAGTTAGAAAAAGATAGCAAACATGTGTTTAAAAAAAAATAGGTGTCATATGATAAACAATCGTCATTTATTGTTTAAAATAACATAACATCACGTCTGAGGAGCTCGTGGCTAAGTAATAACAGCCGCACGGGTCGATCCGTCAGGTTAAGCTACGCTTGCCGGGGTTGGTCCGTGGATGGGTGACCATCTTTACATATCGAGACTCCTCCGTGCCTCGGAAAGCACGTTAAGCCGTTGGTCCCGGCTGTTATTCGTTGATCTTTGACAGTCGTTACGGGTCGTCAGAAGAAGAAGTCTGACAACGAGTCTTACCGAGGGGTATCGTATTACCCAGTTACTGGGTTGTGGAGGTCAGATAGGCAGTCGCTCCATGTAAAATACTTGTATTCAGCTGCATCCGGTTAGACTGGAAGCCGACCCCAACATAGTTGATAAAAGGCTGGGCAGATTGATTGAATATAACATCACGTCAGTAATCCCCCGAAGGGTTAGGCAGCGGTGTACCTATAGTAACACCCACATTACGCCAGTTATGTGTTCCATGTAGGTACCTAACAAGGGTCCCGGGAGCCTATTGACATCGACGGGACGCAAATCCATACTCCGCGGGCTCATACTGATAAATTCCTGATGGAGAACCCAATAACACTTTGTCCGACCTGGGAATCGAACCCAGGACCTCGTGCTCAGCAGTAGCACTTGCAACCACTTAACTATTCTTTGTAAGTTACATAATTATACACGGTTTAAGGGACATAGATGTGTAAACTGTTACCATGAATTTAGTACATGATTCCAGATCCGCGAGAGTAATTTTTTTTAAAATTAAGTATTTGTAAAGAAAACAGCTTTTTCATACATTTTTACCGTGTTTCCATATACTTTTGTGTGAAAAAGTACATTTTTACACCCTATAAATTACATTTACTTAGTATAAAATCTGTGATAAATAAAAGATTGCCTTACCAGTTACCATCTTAGGATGATAATAGACGGTTCAACCAAATTGAGTCACTTTGGTTGAAAGGCACAAAAATTGGTTTGACCAATATTTAATGATTAATTTTTATGTATAAATGATTCTAATTGGTTATTTTCATCCGAATTGAAAAGCATAGTACCTACCTAAATCGTGTTATACCTATTTTTGTTAAAACTGTGACTTCACCAGCAGTTGGGTAAATATTTGAAGGTTAATTAAAAGACTGCATTTTTTTGTGGAATTCGTATGTATGTAAGTCATTTACCTTTGTTAACAATTACAGTTTTTACAAGAATTAAATTATTATACATTGCACTTATAAACACATACCTACATAAACTCAAGCCTTTTTCCCGTGGTGGTAGGCAGAAACAACAAAACGCCACCTGCTACGATCCACTCGCACCTTTCTGAACAACATCACTAGTTTTTTCTTTAATGAGTGGTTTTCATGAAAATTCGCGCCACCAATTGGCGCCACTTTGGCAAGAGGTCTTCCACTTTGACAACGAATACAAATTGAATGTGATGGCGTTCATCATTCAAATGTAAGGCACTTTGACATTTTTGACATTTCAGAGAACCCTCATTATTAAAATAGTTCACTTTAAAAAAGTTTTTGAACTAAACTCATTGTCTATATTATGTTTTTGGTCGTCTTTAATATAACGACCACACGCGATGCTTTTGTTTCATATTTAACTTTATTGCCTCCGATAACTATAAAAATAACATAAAGGCAATAAGATACCTCGTAAAAATTACCCATATTATCACCAAAACATGGGTTAAAAGCGTGACTGTTCCTATTTTATATCATTTATCAAAAGTACCGCCATTCAAATTAAACGTTTTTGAATTAATTTAAGCAACTCGTTGAAAAAGTTAAAAAGGCGAGTCACGGTTTCACGATGCGGGTAACATCGGTAATTAATCTAGTGTTAATTTATTGTATGTTTACGACTATTTTTATGTGGTAATCCCGATTAAAGCCAGTAAGTCTCTCTTAGTTTTGGCATTACCCCACATGGGTAGACCATGACCTGGAAAAGAACATAGGATACTTTATATCCCGATATTCCCACGGGAACGAGACTTATGCGGCTGAAACCGCGGGCGAAGCTAGTCACACAATAATTTGATTCATAAATGTAAAATTAGCAATCACTCATGCTGTGAAAATACTCGTACAATAAATTAAATCATAAACTACTTAATATTAATTTATTCTTAGTTTAAGTGTTTGGCATCTGTGCGTAAACTCAAATTCAATTATTTTATAATGCTTCTGAGTTTATTTTATATTTTTTCAACCGGTAATAATTTCAATTCATGCATCTTTATTGCATTAATTAATGTCATAATTATTATTTTCTTAGCTGTCTATCGGTAAACTTATCTTGGATTAAAGACGAATGATTTCCCGCGAAGATTGCGCTTTAAGGATACCGTATCATACCATGAATGTGCTAAGAACGTGTCGGGCAAAAAAATATTCTTTATTTTGAAAAGTATGAGTCTTACTAGACCGCTCCGTCACCGACCAACAACATCCCGAGCCATGCTCAGAGCGTCAACAATTTTTGTCGTGAATATTTTGCCGCACCGTTGATACGTATCGTACGTATATAGTCCGTGTCCGTGCCTGATAGATTCATAGCACGGTCGTGGTATGGTGCAGTGTAGTGGGGAGTCTCCTTAAACTAAAAGTTGACGTACGGTCTGATCGGTAGGTACCTGCGTTTAAACCTAGGCTTAATAAAAGTTTAGGGGTATGAGGAACAGGGTGTAAAGTTCACTCGTCCACCATAGAAAAGGGAAGATCCTCCGATTAGACGGGTGCTGTGTCTGGCGGGCAACTACCCAACGATTGATGTCGGGTTCTTGTATATATGTCCATTGCACGGCGAACTTTAATTGCACGATGCAGGATTTATGTGACGTCAGGTTTTCGATGCGTAGTTTGCATGTGGCGATGTAGATACCGCCACAAAAGTGTGGATTTTTAACTTCAAAGAGCTTTTGGAGTTTAGAATTTTTAAACAAATTAACTAGAAACCGATGCCTTTTCAATTTAATTTCTACGCTACACTACTTTTACCATCAACTTAGAAGTCACGGGATTGGGCCATTCCTATATAAGTATAGTCTTCCCAATCCAGCGTTCATCCACTCCAACAAAATATCCAAAGGTTGTCTGTAAAATATCGTTTTTAGCGATAAGACCCGCCCATTGTGTCACCTCTACATTTATATCTGTAATATATATATACGCCTTTGCCCAGGAGTGGAACAACGTAGGCTAGTAAAATAAAAAATATGATGTATATAATAACTACTATATGTACATACTCGTAATATACTATTCTATTCTATAAATTCTTTTAAATACAGTTCTACAAAATACCTGCTGGTATTAAAAGAGCACTTTCAACTAATTCATGATACTTCTCTCTGTTCTAAAATATTTTAGACAGACAGACAAATCGAAAACAGTCGTTAGGAAATAAAATAGGCGATAAATAAAATTAATCGCTTGCCTTCAAGCATTTATTACAAACTGACTGACTGTAATTTTATTTAAACATATATATTTGTATATTCTAAGAGATTCGTACGTGTCATGTACAAGTATTTATTTTAATAACAGTTTTTTGGTAATTTTGTGTAGGAAGAAGAATTGACACTCACGATAAAAAAAATTGATGTACGCACGCCTACTCGTCAAGCTATACATTTCCAGTATAAGCTGACCTCGCATTTTAAGGACATCTTATACAATGCGAGATCAGCATAAACTGGAAATGTATAGCTTGATGTGTAGCCGTGTGTACCTACATCACGCCAGCTAGTGTGATGTAGGTATGATTACTCACAAATCTCTGTTGTATACCCTAAAAACAGTCACATTTCCTCAGATCAACGGCCATAATATTTGACATAGTTATATGTATATTTAGCAAGCCATCGCGCATGGCGTTTGAATTTATAACCTCATGTTTGTTGCTTTGTGTACAAACTGTGGATCTTGTGTGATTTAAAACTTTACACGGCATAATATATGGGTGCTGGAGGTATTTCTGGTTGCTTCTGGTTTTTGAAAAGTAATTTTATGCTGTGTTGTTATGTTTTCTTTGAAATGTGTGGAGAATTCGCATTCCTAATCATTCTCGATTTATAAATTAAACTTTTACCTAATTACCACAACACCGTTTTTATCAGTTGTTTAGCTTAAACACCTTTTAAACATGACATTTCTGTATGGAGGTTGACATTAAACTGACATTAAACACGTGTTGAACGAGTGTCTAAGTTTTTGTGGTAAGACCCTTAGTTATTTCTTATCTATTAAAATCTTGAGATAAAAGACAAAGCTTCTAGATGTACCTAGTAGCTTTGTCTATAACTCAATATTTTATGTTCACAATAAACCTGCAGTAATATCGGGTCCCTCTTCGGGAATTTAATCAACTCGGCCTATCGCAGTTCGCTGCTGGATATAGGCCTCTCCCAAGCTGCGCCACAACACCCTATCCTCCGCCTTCCGCATCCAGTCTGTCCCAGCCCCATTTTTAAAGTCCTCCAACATTGCGATTTCTGATACGTGGTCTCTACTCGAGGACTCGTCTGCTCTTACTCTGCAAGCTATGTCGGTAACTCTGGTTCTTTTCCGAATAACTTCGGGAATTACGAGCAATTATTTTTAGATACCTTCATGTGCTTACGTAATTCCTAATTTAACCTTGACCACGTCATCGATTCTTGTAGTCTTGACACACGGAAGGCTATCCCTGAAAACGACACAATTTTATTAATACATACACGTGTCCCGTCTGCATGTTTTATAAAAAAAACTTCATTTATCTTCTTTAACAACATACATACATATAATAAATTCATCTTAATCTAAAAAGAGTCAACATATTTATTGGTTTCTCTCTCATCGCTCACTTATATTTATTTTGAAAGTTTTTAAAAGTTTTATATAAAATATACTATCTCCAATATTGTCTCTCTCATCATATTTTCTGTCTCGTCTCGTATTTGTTCGAAATGTATGAGCCTATGTCACGATTACACGGTTAAATTTTAGCTTGTCAGAAATTTGGTAGCGGGCTGTCTATAGTAGGTACTCACGCTGGCCGTATATAGCGTGTATCCCATGGAGATTGTACAATTTGATGATCTGTATTGACTCCTTAAATATGACCACACCTTTCTGATACATATATAGTCCCTCCAAACCGTATTTCGGCCACGGCGGCCAATCTCAACGGAGATTAACCTTCGGTGCGGGAGAAATTATAGTGCACAAGTGTGTGCGCAGACACAAGTGCACTCTCTCTTGTCCCTCACTGTCATAGTCCGATGGGACGGCAATTCGACACGACCGGAGAGAGATCAGGCGCAGGACCAACGGCTTAATGTGCTTTCCGAGGCACGGGGGTATCACACCGCTAGCTGATACAAGCTGTATACGGCCGGCGTACTATAGACAGCCCGCTACCACGTTTCTGGCAAGCTATTATTTTCGCCTCCCGTAGAAGCTATTTTAATACAAATTAAAAACATCTTTCTAGATTTAACGTATAATTTGTAATTGTATTTTAACGTGCCTCTAATTGCCTCACGTCCTACATTGTCCCGCACGCGATCGACAGGCATTTTAATGCATTCAGCATTATTTTCCTAATTGTATTATAATAATCAAGTTATTAATTGAATACTACTTATGCTGCTTCATTTTGAACACGTCGCTAATTGTTAAAGTCATAAAAATGTCGTTTGTTTTTGAAACGCACTTTACATTCTCCAATCGAAAAAGTGTGACAATAATGATAACAACACAAATAAATGTTAATTTTAGTGGGAATTGTCTTTTATTTTAGCATACTTTTACTGTATCCGTGGAATGGAATAAATTTATGCTGTTGTAGAAACGATTAACACGGGTATTTATAAGAACTATTAGAGGAGGAGCTCGTGGCTAAGTAATAACAGCCGCACGGTTGATCAGTCAGGTTAAGCTCCGCTTGTCGGGGTTGGTCGGTGGATGGGTGATATCGAGACTCCTCCGTGCCTCGAAAAGCACGTTAAGCAGTTGGTTCCGGCTGTCATTCGAGGATCTTTGACAGTCGTTACGGGTCGTCAGAAGCACGAAAGTCTGAGAACTAGTCTTACCAAGGGGGTATCGTATTACCCAGTTACTGGGTTGTGGAGGTCGGAGCAGTACTGAGAAGGGAATGTATGGAACTCTGGACTTATACTAGAATGATGTATTTATTACCACAACACACCATAAGCGCAGTTCTCGCCCTCAATAAATTACGGCATTTAATAAAAATCTCGAAAAAAGAAAATGAAAGTGGTCAAACACGCGCCGCGCCGTCCTGTTTGACAAACACGTCTCTGGACTTGATATTTAGCGAGTCGCTTGTCAAACATATACGTTTGTCAGACCGTCAGACCCTGTTGACAAACGCACAGTGAAACAGCAAATAAAGATGATCCATCTGTTTGCCCTTTGTTTTAAAAATAAAACGAAAACGGAAATCGCACCCTGCGTTTAGGTATTAAAAGTTTGGGACTGGAAGGTTTAAGAAAATATTGTCTTTGTGTATTAACACCTTCATCTAAACTCAATAGTGTTGTGATGAGGATAAAATTCAAGACTTTTATATACACACCCTTTTTTTTTTTTTTTGAGGTTGGGAAATCATCCAATGACTTCTCCCGCTCTGGGCAGAGCGGAAGGGCGTGTCAGACTTTTACTGACTAAAACCCACCCGTGTTCCTTCATTTGCTTGTTGCCAAGGTCCCGGTATCCCTTTCGGACTTTCCCGCAACCCTGGCAGGCATCGGTCCTATTGGACCCCGTCATTTTTGCTGACATCTCTTTGAGGCGCGCGTGGAACACGACGCGCCATCGACCCGGGCCTGGTTCTTATGCTCGCCGTCCGCAAGCCCGCGCCTATGGTGGCCGGAAATCCGCCTGGGATTCCCGACGCCCAGGGCGTCTCCAACGGCGGCGGTTAGGGGCGTGAGGGCGCAAACTTTGCCTTTCCCTCACGCGCTCCGCCTCCTCCTTCGCGGGCATTACTGCTTCGCAGAAGGAGGTGACGGCTTTCCATGCCCTCTCGCTCCGTACCATGGCCTGAACCAGGGCCGGACGCGAGAGGTCACCGCCGCCAATCGCCTCCGCGAGGACACGGCGGTGCTCCGCCCAAGCAGGGCACACCTCAACCGTATGCTCCACCGTGTCCTCCGGGCGATCCACACAGTGGTGACACCCGGGCGTTTCCTCCCGCCTAATCCTACACAGGTACCTCCCGAAGCTGCCATGTCCGGTGAGGACCTGTGTCAGGCGGAAGGTGAGGACGCCGTGGCGCCTCTCTATCCACTCCTCAAAGAGGGGACTTATCGCCGCTA
Organism: Lithophane leautieri; assembly: GCA_949152455.1. Classification (NCBI taxonomy): domain Eukaryota; kingdom Metazoa; phylum Arthropoda; class Insecta; order Lepidoptera; family Noctuidae; genus Lithophane; species Lithophane leautieri. The sequence continues at coordinate 3,563,794 of OX424462.1, read as the reverse complement.
TTGTGGCGTGCCCATTATATACACACCCTGACGTCGTGTTAAGCTTCTGATACACGGTTCAAACGAATTGATTAACTTTGATTAAAAATTGTAGCAATAAAGGTTGGGGTCGTCATTTAATTAAAATCTCCTTCCCTTGTATGTTTACACGATTCAATATGGTTGTTTCATCGAAACTGAAAAGTATAATTTATGTGAACTGTATATTATCTCACATTACCTTTATCATCATTGAAGCTAACAAATAATCTTATCTATCTATCGCCATTTCTTTAACCTCAACCAATCTGCCTAGCCTTTTCCCATGTTGGGGTCGGCTTCCAGTCTAACCGGATGCAACTGAATACCAGTATAGTAACATGGAGCGACTGCATATCTGACGTCCATAACCTAGGTACTGGGTAACACGATACCCCTTGATAAGATTTATTGTAAGACTTTTGGTCTTCTGACTACCCGTAGCGGCAAATAAAATCAAATCATTTATTTGCCAGAATATGGGTACATGAGGTGATAGGTACATACAATAAAAGTTCTTTAAACCATATCCTACCTAAACAGGTGTGCAGATTTCTAGTAAAATAAACATATTCCATAATTATATTAATCAAATGTTTAACTATGACAAAAATATTAAATTATTTATGAGATTTATTCATTATAAATGCTTCATTATTTTAATGTCAGAGTGTCAAAGAGCAACATGTCATAATACAAGAAATAAAAAAAATAAAAATTACAATTCATTTAGGATGTCAAAGTATCATTCAAATAGTCGTTTAAATTATAATAACATTTATTACATAACAAGTCTTTCAGTTTCTTTTTAAATCCATTTAAATTCAACTCTTTGATTGACTTTGGAATTTTTTTATAAACTTGCGGGGCTATGCAGAATATGCTTTTCCACATTAAGGCTGTTCTGACTCTCCTTCCGCGTAACATATCGTTCCGCCTGTTACGTTTAACAGTATCTGATAAGTGCGAAAACAAGTGTGCATTCAATTTTACAAATAACAAAGACGGGAGTGTCAGAATTTTGTATTTTTTTAAATATGGTTCACAACTGTTCGTTACTTGAAGTCCAAACATGGCTCTGATGGATCTAAAAATCTAAAATCTATCTAAAAATGATAGCCAGGACCAACGGCTTAACGTGCTTTCTGAGGCACGGAGGATTCGCGGTACAAAGCTTTCAATACACACCTTTTAATTCACATAGGGTTTATAAAGATTGAAATATTCTCGTTAAAATAATATACATTATGTGTAAAAACGACGTGTATTAATGATAATGTGGGGGCGATTGCTTTGCTTATCTTCAGAATTCCGATGTGCCTTCGATAGTGTAGGAAAAAGTGGTTCATTATTTTTCTAGTTTTTTTTTCTTTTAATTAATCTTTTTTTAAAGTAGGTGCCCACTTTAACTGTTGGTTTCTTCGAGAAGATGGTAGGGTAATTTAATAAGAAAGGCAGACAAATTTGGTTGTTCTAGTAGTAACTAATAACTTCGGCTTTTAAGACAACTGTAGTAAGGCCCGACTTTTTCAATTTAACTACTTTACGAGAGGAAAGTTAATTAATACAAACTGATTTTATTATAATAAACTTCTTCATTGAATACATATCCTAACTAATATTATAAATGCGAAAGATTTGTTTGTTACGCTTTCACGCTAAAACGGCTGTACGGATTTGGATAAAATTTGGCACATGGAATTGAACATAGAATACTTTTTATCTCGGTAGTACGTACCCGTGGGATAATTTCCGACATGCCGAAGCCGCGGGCAAAAACCAGTTTAAAATTAATCATTCCACACATCTTTATTTTTATGACATGTTAAAAATCAAAACTATGCCCATCACTTCACACAAAATCATCTTCAAACCAAGCAGCCAAAATAAAATGAGACGCTCGTTAAATTATCAAAGAGAAATAAATAAATCGGAAACTCATCAGCCACATGATCACGCCTCTGTGACGTAGTAACTTTCTGACGTCAGATGCGCACGCGTTCATCTATAAACCAAATGAACCAGATGTCGATTTGTTTGGTATGTTGGTGCTAATGTATTTGTTTTTAGCTTTTTTAACGTAATATGAAGTGAAATAGATATATGAAATAGAGGAAGTTGAGATATTTAGCTAAATTCTGTAAATTTAACTTTATAGTTCTCTGTAGTGCCAAAATATTGGAAAAGTCCATAATTATCTTTAATATCTAGACAGGGGTTACATACATAATTAGATGCCCATTTTGTAAAAAATCAAGTCATTTATTCAAACAAGGCTGAGAATCAGCACTTTTCGAACGTCAAAATTACATAAGACAGTCCCCCAAAACGCCCGCCCACCCTTCACCACTTCCTAGTGCTCTCCTAGTGCCGTGTGTAAATAACTTGCATAAAGTTCTGTAAATATTCTTTCATGTTGTTACTCCAGCATAATTAGGTCATACATACCTAATTACACGAATAAAAAATATTCCCAGAAAAAAACTAAAGACTTTGTCCCACTTAGTTCCCTTGTTTTGTTACTTGCGTGATATTTCGTCGGGCGCCACTTTTAACGGAAACAAAATGCCTGGAAATGTCATCTCTTTTTTGTAAAGAATTGGTACGGTAGGCCACACGTCTATTGAAACTGCGTAAGTAAGCTGACCCCATTATTCTATTGAAACTACGTACTACACTAAGCCAGCTCAAGGTCAAAGTACTACTGATGTGCGGCCTACTGTACTACTAGTTTTGATATCATACTCATTTTTTTATATTTTCGAATGAGGGGCTCGTGGCTAAGTAATAACAGCCGCACGGCTCGGTCCAACAGGATAAGCTACGCTTGCTAGGGTTGGTCCATGGATGGGTGACCATCTTTACATACCGAGACTCCTCCGTGACTCAGAAAGCACGTTAAGCCGTTGGTGCCGGCTGCCATTTCGACAGAAGCCCGGAAGTCTGACAACCAGTCTTGTCAAGGGGTATTGTATTTATTTGCATAATGTACACTCAGTTACAGGCTAGGCTAAAACTTATGATGAGTTACCCAGTTACTGGGTTGTGGAGGTCAGATAGGCAGTCGCTCCATGTAAAATACTGGTATTCAGCGTCATCCGTTTTGACTGGAAGCCGACCCCAATTTAGTTGGGAAAAGGCTAGGCAGATTGAGTATTTTTTTTTTAATCAGTGATATTTGGATGTCTGGTTTGTCGGATTGAAGTTAGAGCACAGATCGCTGAAAGTAGGATACTTAATTACAAGAATAGCTTTTTCTCAGTCCATGTTTTTGTTTTGTATGTGATGCATTTTTTGACAAACGAAATGAAAACGTGGGAAGACCTACAATTTCACTGTCATAGATTTTACCTAGAACACAGCTGATAAGCACGCTAAGTGGTTCTTTTGAAAAGTGCAGCTATTTATTTTTGTTGTTCTTACTAAATTAGTTAGTAATGACGTGAAGATTTACGAGTTTCTACTTACTTTAGAGCTATTTTCTACTTAACCTGTGGTATGTTCCGGCGATTTAGTAAATTGCTCAGGCAGTCCAGTTTGAAGAAATATTTTTATTCTAATATTAAGAAACAATAATTTCATTTCAAAAAGTAATTGAGGCACTACGCAATTTCGATTTTTTTTGTAGTAAAAGTCCATTATTCTGCCAATTATGACATGACAGAATATCGTAATAGTTATTCACGCATGAAACCACAAAAACATTTCGACCTTCGCTTATCTTTTTAACGACATCATTATATGAAAGGGACAAAGGTCATGGGTTTTTCTTCAAAAGATTGCATTTTGACCTTTCTGTTTCTTTTGAATGGATAATCCTTATTCAACTTATACGTGAATAGTCTTGGAAACTGACATCAATGTATAGTATTATATTTCTGAATGTCAACCAATGTTAGCAAGCAGGAGTTTTGTGTATATTTGTATACAATGCTCTACGCGTTTTCAAACGATCAAACTAAATTCGTTGTAAAGCATCAATGGATGTTTCCTTTGGCTGACTGGTGAATACTAAAATTACTTGTACTTAAAGCAATACATGAGCATTGCAACCATCTTATTGATATTTCGTATTTAAATACGTGTGAGGAATCGTGCGCTTTATCTTAGTATGAGGTTATTCAAACACCTGGAACGATCAATATATTGACGCAAAACAAATTTTAAAAGTCAAAGCCTGCTGCGTTTAAACTTGATAATATTATGTAGATCCAATCAAAACGCAATAAAAACATCCTTGTATATTTATTTATAGTCTTTCATAGAATATTAAATAATATTAAAACCATCCATATGCAAATATGAGGTACAAAATTTTATTCACTTCTTATCAAAATAATTGTATTTTCCACTTTATTGGTACATATATTTTTTATTATTGGTTACATAAAACATAATAAAATAATAATATATTGGCTAAAGCGATAAGCGTGTTGTAAAATTCAATTGAGGGAATCGAATTATTATATTGCGTACAGGTCATGTATTTACAATTTGATACTATTTTATTGTTTTCGTTAACACCGTGACTTCATTTTTATTGCATTTTCAAATACTACATGGATGCCTAGTTGGTTCATTATTATATTAAAAGAGTACACTATCAGAACTGTTATACCAATACCAGTTTCGAATTTACATGACTGACCACGACGTTATACGCTATCATTTTAGGCATTTTTTATTCATTTCTTATTTACCTACGCTATTAACAACAATAACAAAAAAACTAAAGTACCTACAACATTTTTGTACGTTCTTCGTTTACTCAGTCACAATTATTTTTTTATTAGTCCACCCATTCATACACACAAAATATCACAAATTCAAGCCACTTCCAGTTCCACTATCTCTGTGTAGTGGCCATTTCGCGACATTATGCCACTATTTGGGTCACCGGCGCAGTCTGCGATGACACAGGGTGCGCTTTATTGTTCACCTACCCTACATTATGTACCTTTGCTACATTTTGTGATATTTTCTTTTCTTTTTTTCGTCCACCGAACTTTGCTAATGGACGCCGATATGTGGGTCAAGTTTTTTTGATAGAACTTTTATGAGCGCTGACCTTTTTACAAGTTATGGAGGGAATAAATCGGTTGCGGGTTTTAGTTTTTTATTGTGATTGGCATGTTCGTAAATATATAGAGAGAGTTTCTTTTAGACGTCGATTTAGATTGGAGAAGATAGACTAGACACGTACCACAAACAGATTTAATAATTCCTCAGAACAATCTCGGTAGGTTTACGTTTCTTTTATGAGAAACCCTTTCGCAATGTTTCAGTATTAAAACTAAATAAATCTATAAGTTTGTATCTTATATCGTGATATATGATGGACATAAATCGTCTTTATTATTAAAGTCAAATACAGCTTGTTTTGATGCCCATTAACGATCTACAATTTATCACTTGCTTCGGGCAATGGGAACCCATTTGGTGATCTATAGCCCAGCTCTGGTCTTAAGGGCTTATTACTTTGGGTTCAAGTACAGGTTAACTGACGGTTCACAATACGATACCCCTTGGCAAGACTGGTTGTCATCAGACTTTCGGGCTTCTGACGACTTGTAACGACTGTCAAAGGTCCACGAATGACAGCCGGGACCAACGGCTTAACGTGCCTTACGAAGCACGGAGGAGTCTCGGTATGTAAAGATTTTAGCAAACGTATTAGCATGACGTCAGTTTTCCCGAAGGTTTTGTCAGAGGTACTGATTATCTACCTTATGGTTTTGTGATGGCCCAGTGGTTGAAAGCCTCACCTCTCACTTCTCTCCTTCTCCTTCGTCGTTCCCTCAATGCTGAGGATCGCGACCACATATGACGCGTCTCCAAGCTATGCGGTCTTCTGCAGTGTGGACCGCTTGGTAGATGCTGCCTCCAACAACCTTCTTGATGTGAATATCTTGGACGTGAGGAAACTTAGCTTGTACAGTTAATATAAGTCTGAAATCGCCAACCCGTCTTGAGTAAACGTGGTGATCAGGGGGCCTACCACCAGTGCTTCAACAGTAATATTTTAATATTACTTCAGTGTGGGAAAGAGATGAAGCTCTATAGGACGTACAGCTCCACCTTTTCCCACGAACTAAGCTTCAAATAATACTGCTGTAAGCGGTGGTGGTAGGCCCCCAGTGCTCGTGTCTTCTGTGCATGAGAAGAGACTTTTGCCCTGCAGTGGGATTGTAACAGGCCGTTATTAATATTTATGTGTCTAAAAAACCACGTTAGACGACAGGATCTTGTTGAGAACCCTTGAACTTAGTTCTCAGAGATAGCCAGTTCGTACTAACGTATTCAGGAAGCTTGAGTCTCAGACCAAATACAAAACCAAGACAGAGCGCTGTCAACAGTGACGTGAGGCCGGTTTCGTAAACATGTGTGCACTTAGTTTGGTGTAGTTTGATTGTATTGTAATTGTAAATAGTTGTAAATGTGTGTGTGTGAGCGTGTATGCACAGAGCGGTGGTGTAGTTTTAGCATGCTTCACTGTATTGTTCGCAGCGCTCCGTCTTGGTTTTTTATTTGGTCTAAGGCTTGAGTCATAGATCTCGCACCTTTTCTGTATGAGAAGATGATTTAAATAAACGTTTTTAGATAAACAGATATTCCATATTTGGTGTTATGTATTTACACAACTGATTTTATAACCTTATAATTATTTATTTATTTATTTAAACTTTTCGCACTCAAAAAAGAGGTACAAAGGCGGACTTAATGCCTTAGGCATTCTCTACCAGTCAACCAAGGGTGGTGAAGAGATTAGATGGCAGGTGCTCTGACTGTGACGAACAAAGAGAAAAAAATAATAATTAATAATATAATATTATATCATAATGCATAGATAAGACAGGTTTTACAGAATAAGAAGCTATAAACTTATGATACATTTACCTATATACTGATTCACTATATATATATATATATATATATACATTAATAATATACAAATTCTAGGGAGAGAGGTGTAGATATGACTCTACTCTATTTGTTCAGAAAAAAACTCTGCAATTTCCGCTTAAATGCATACCGACTGGTGGCCGTCCTGATATCAAGAGGAAGCGCATTCCAAAGAAGAATGGACTGAATATGAAAAGAAGAATGAACGAAGTCAGAAGTATGAGAAGGACAGAGTAGGAGAAGATTGTTAGAAGAACGCAGATTCCTAGTGTGTGAAGAACATAGATATTGGAAGTGAGACACAAGATAAGAAGGAGGAGAGAGAGAATTGAGAACGGAGAAAAGCGAGCGGAGAATTATGAATTCGTTTATCTGTGTTGTCGTTTCTAGTTGTTCAAAATCATTATCTATTTGATATGTGTATGATTTTATTTGGGTATGGTTCTGTTTGTTTTTTTGTTTATCCAATATATTTCCTATAAAGATAATTTAGGTTTATAACATGTCTGTTACTATGAAAAAAAAATACTGTCAGCAAATTAGTTAAAAGTAATTTGGGCACTTCGCCGTTTTCTATTTGTTTCGTCCATTTCAATTAACGTGGGCAAACAACTGCTTTTATTTGGGTCCTGTAAACATTTTCTAGGCACGGATTAGTTAGATATTTTAGGTAAATTTAAAATAATAACCTTTTAGTAATTAACGTTAAGTTGACGTATAACATTTTCTGCGAGGTAATCTCACACTATAAATGGAACAACTATTACATACAGATCTAATTTGAAACATTTTCTGCTCGTTATAAGTAATTTCTTGCGTACATACCTAACATTTAAGGATGAGACACGATCACACGGCTCCCGATGTATCTCAAGCGTGTCCGACACACTCGATGATCCATCGGCCAGGGTCAAGAGGATTGTTCATGTTTGTTCGGGCTCAAACAAAACAACAACCTGTATAGTACACACGGCTATAATAAGGCTATACATTTCCAGTATAAGCTGACCTCACATTGTACGGAAATCCTATACAATACGTGCTCAGCATAAACTGGACATGCATAGCTTGATGTGTAGCCGTGTGTATATATTATACAGTCGCTGTGCTGTCTTTGGAATTGTTTGGTGATTTATCCAAGAGCCAATATAAAGGCATTAACACACGGTTCATCTAAACCTTTCAATTTGCATGAATCAACCAAATTGAATCAATCTTGCCTTTCAAGTTGAACCTGTATGACCGCAGCCGGGCCGCGCGCGGACCAAAAACTATTGTAGTTAATTAGAACGTCCTTGAAGAATTAATTTGGTTGAACCGTGTATTATTTATGCCTTTATATGACTCTTCCAAAGTGAAACATAGTGTCCATTGTCTCCATGCTCAGTACCTAAGGAGTTGAAAAAGTTTGTATCATAAAGGGTCTTACACACTGGCGCGATTATTCGCGCGACGCGAATTTTAACAAAACAATTTCTGGAAAACTTCACGGCGAACAATGCGGCGGCGTCGCGTCGCGCGATAATTCGCGCCAGTATGTAAGAGCCTTAACTTTTGCAAGACATAGTGTTAGTGATTGTTTACGGGTTTAGTTGAAGAGTTACACTATCTACGTCACCGTGTGGTAAACTCATAATTAAAACCCCATTTACACGATCCAAGTTCGTTGTTATAATGATAAATGATTTTATTTCTGTAAATAGGTTTGTACAGACACTTTTAAACGTTAACTAGATGAGTTTTGCGTTTCCTATATAACTACTCTGCGAAGAAAGGCCGAAACAAACTCAGAGGTCACAGTCTCTTTTAAAGTCCAGACATAATCTTGGTCAGATTATGTAAGGACCATGTAGATTAGTGTCTGAAATTGTCTTTAGAGGAAAGAACCTCACATTTGAGTGGACCTGTCCAGTGTCCAGTCAGTGCTCGCAATTGTCAGGAAAGTTGCAATTGTCAAGGTTATTGGGATAATACTAATGATTGTAATACTATCTTGAATTCATGCAAGCCTAGTACTATTTCTTAGGTTTTGATTGAAGTTATAAGAAAACAATATTTATATAAACATTTAAAAACTTAGGGTGCTGATAGTACTTCTAACTTACTAACAATCGGGGGCGACTTGGGGTATCAAATATTCAAAGGGGCGAGTGGAACATTTTAATCGAAAGGGGCATGATCCGAGGGGCGAGCGGTCCCTACACCAGCTTAAGGAGCTCTACGTCTCAATGAACAATACGAGAGAAGAACCCAATTTCTTAAAATTCTCAATATCTCTAGGGAGCTCATATTCAATTGACTGAGCAAGTAGACGATTGGCTGGTGTGATGAAGCAGCCAAAACACTGTATATTTCTTACAATCCCAGATTAGCGTGGCAATGCTGTACATATATTATTAGACGGTGGTTCGAACTGGCTGGGCGCCAATCAATACACGATTGTATTATGTTTTTATTATGTTTCCAAGGCACACACGAATTATACGGACTGTCCTTATAATTTTAGTAATTATATAGCTTATTAGATAATTATTATTACGAGTTGTATAAAATAATTTTATGGGAAATTATATCGTGTGTATCGAGGGTTGTCAATAAAGTTTGTCGTGCTAAAATCGAGCAATCAGTATTTAAAAGTGTAAACTGACACTTAGATAACATCACGCGTTGTTTCCCCGAAGGGTTGTCAAAGGTAAACCTATAATACTTCCACGTTTCGCCCCAGTTATGTTTTTAAGTCTCATGTAAAAGGGGCGAGCCTATTGCCATCGACCGGGTACAGATCCAGACTCGCGGCTGCTACGTCTACATTATCTTAATTTGCTAAGTGGAAGCTAAGACATTGTTATTTTCTCATCATCTGCCTAGCCTTTTCCCAACCATGTTGGGGTCGGCTTCCAGTCTAACTGGATGCAGCTGAATACCAGTATTTTACATGAAGCGACTGCCTATCGAACCTCCACAACCCAGTAACTGGGTAATGCGATACCCCTTGGCACGACTGGTTGTCAGACTTTCGGGCTTCTGACGACCCGTAACGACTGTCAAAGATCCACAAATGACAGCCGGGACCAACGGCTTAACGTGCTTTCCGAGGCACGGAGGAGTTTCGATATGTAAAGATGGTCACCCATCCACGGACCAACCCCGGCAAGCGTAGCTTAACCTAATGAATCGACCCGTGCGGCATTGCAGACATTGTTATTTTCTATACTACAAATATTTCCAAACATTTTATCGTTCAAATAAAATTACCGGTGTTAATAACTTTTTTTAAAAATGATTTAGTAGGCAGCCCTATGTTCGAGCTGTTTCAGGCATATTTCAATCGCGTGATATGTAATTATGTCTGAAACTTATGTAATATCTACTCGAACATATTATAGCTAACTGCACTGGAACTTCATATGAATTGGCAAGAAAATGTGTGTTATATTGTACAAAATTATTCATGGACACATTTACGCCGGCAGCACACCTCCGCCGCGAAACCATAGCAGCGATTTTATTTTATTTAAGTATATTTGCACAAAAACTTTGACACGTCCATCATATTTAAAAAAACGAGGTATTCTACCTTTGGCACTAGATGAGGTTGGCGTTTCGCTTCCGACTACTCTGAGAAGAAAGGCCGAAACAAACTCCGAGGTTTAGAGACTACACGTGTTTGTACTTAAAAGAAGTAACGAGGTACTTATAAAATAATAAACCCACAAATAGGAAAACGTCGTGGCTAAGTAATAACAGCCACACCGGGTCGATCCATCAGGTTAAGCTACGCTTGCTGGGGTTGGTCGGTGGATGGGTGACCATCTTTACATACCGAGACTCCTCCGTGCCTCGGAAAGTACGTTAAGCCGTTGGTCCCGGCTGTCATTCGTGGCTTTGACAGTCGTTACGGGTCGTCAGAAGCCCGAAAGTCTGACAACCAGTCTTACCAAGGGGTATCGTACTCGTATTACCCAGTTACTGGGTTGTGGAGGTCAGATAGGCAGTTGCTCCATATAAAATATTGGTTTTCAGCTGCATCAAAGTCAAAGTCAAAGTCAAATAATTTATTTCAAATAGGCACATAAAAGGCACTTTTGAACGTCAATGAAAAACAAAGAAATAGAATTGATTCTAGTTGCCCATTCCAAAAGGTAGCTTTCGTATGGAGAAGAATGGGCAAGAAACTCCACCGTTACTCTTTTCAAAAATGTTTTACAATATTTTGTGTACATGAATTAAATTAAATTTAATTTAATTGTGCCAAAAAAAAAGTTATTAATGGAGCAATGACAAATAAATCAGTTATGTGATAGGTAAATGGTGCTCACATATTTACAAACATTGTAAAATCCGGTTAGACTGGAAGCCGACTCCATCATAGTTGGGAAAAGGCTGGGCAAATTGAAATAGGAAACAACTCGAGGCTTGTATCGATATCAATTCGTTATTCTATTATACTTTTGAGGCAGAAAAAAGGATCAATTTGTTTGTTGGTAGTTAACTATGCAAAACAAGTTTTTACTTATAGACTCTTTGTAAAAAACGTTTCAATAGGAGTAACCTGTATGTAGAATTGTAAAAACGCTGGACTGAACTACTTCGTTTAATTGACTACTAGAACCTGCTGTTAGCGGGTATTTTTACCCGACTGCCCCAGAAGGAGGGTAATGTTTTTCGAGAGTATGTATGTTTGTATGTATGTATGTCTATTTCTTTGGCACGCTCTGTAGCCTAAACGGCTTGATGAATTTTAACATACGAGGTGACGTTAGGTTTGTCTTAATTGTGGGAGTGACATAGGCTATAAAAAAAAAAATGTATTTCATCTGCAAATACAACAAAAAAAAGGGAGAGACGGTTTTTTTTTTTAATTACAACGAAATTGGTATCAAATAAAAGTTAGTCATGAGTATATTCCAAATACGTAGATTAATAAAACTAAAAAGCTTGAAATAAAACAAATTATTTAAAAAACAAAAAACCCGCCTGCAATACCTTACAAAAAACAAAGTTCAATGCTTGTTTTTCTCTTTTCAGTTATAGGTTTTTGCCATCGGGTTTTTTGTTTTTTAAATCATTTGTTTTTTTTTTTTCAATATTGATTGATAGCCAATTGCATAATATTAAGACAGACTGTTCTATATTCTCAGACTGACGAAAACATACTTTTTGTCTTCTATCTTAAAATTACGAGTACCTATCAGAATGCGCTAAGAGCATACAATCATAAAAATAATTTAACTGCAGAGTAGCAAACAGTCTGACAACCAGTCTTACCAAGATGTATCGTATTACCCAGTAACTAAGGTGTGGACGTCAAATAGTTAGTTGCTCCTTGTAAAATACCTACTGGTTTTTAGCTGCATCCGGTTAGACTGGAAGCTAACCCCGACATAGTTAGGAAAAGGCTAGGCAGATGATGATGGTAATTGCACAACACACATAAAATGCCAACTGATCGCAATTTCTTTCATTTTGACATGTTCATGTTCATTGCGTTATTTACGTTGTTGAACAGATGAATTGTTCAAACCTATGAAGCAATGGATTAGGAATACCCTTCAAAAACCTTGGATTGCGATTGAAAGTGTGTTACGCAATTAAGGTGATGGCCTACCCAATCTCTTTCGACAAGCAATGCGGTAGTCTATTCCGAGCTAGGTCGCACACGGCGCGCAAATCTGTTCCTATTAAAATATATCAAAACGTCCTCGTATATCAAACTTGTCAGAAGGTCCTAACTACCATTTATGAGGTGATGATTAACGTTCATAGCAGTCAAAGTAAAGGTGTAGTTACACTTGGTCGTTCGCCCGCATTCGGGTGCAGATGGAATGCGGGCAGCCAAGTGAAGCTCATTTCCATATTTCTATTGGTCGATAGGGCTCGTAAGCTTTAATGAAAATGAGCCATAAATTATGAACAATGTCGAGTAGGATCCGTCTTCGGAAAAGTTCGTTCATCTTCGTCGTCCAAGATCATAGGCACTCAAATTAGTCAATGCTTCTTGTATTAAAACTTTCCAGGTGTCTGATTTCGGGTACAGTTTTATGAAATACTATCTACGCCCCGCGGTTTCACCTGCATAAGTCACGATCCTGTAGGAACATCGGGATAAAAAGTATCTTATGTCGTAATCCAGGTCATGGTCTCATCCAAATCCGTTCAATCGTTTTAGCGTGAAAGCGTAACAAACAAAAAAACTCGCTTTTGCATTTATAATATTATAGTTCGGATAGATACCCGCATGCGGGCTAACAACCAAGTGTAATTTCTCCTTTCATCGTGTTTGCCGTCTTACTTTATATTCAAATGCCTATAATAAATTATATACGTATCTAACAATAGATGTGAGAGAATTCGGTTTATGTAAATCGGGTACCTATTGTGTTATTGAAGTTTCGTTGTGAGAATGACTTTTTAGTTGCCAGTCTGTATTTTTAAATTGTTGTTGCAATTTGAAGTCCAAATGAAATGCTTTCTTTCTTAAGTATTGAATTCTTGAGTTGTTGACTTATTTAGTCTCTATGTGGGAGAGGAAAAATATAAAATAAATGCTTAAAACAACTTTGTGTAGGCTATTAATTTTCCTACGTGAAATAATAACAACAATCTAGCAAAATAACAAGCAACTTGTCACGTAGAGTTTATTTTTTGCATATTTTCTATGAATATTCTTGCGTGATCTATAAAGCTCTAATTTCACACATGCCTTTGCATCAAATTGTGCTCTATTGCCGAGAAACTTTTTGTTGCCACACTGTTGCTTAAAACTGGTCCGTCTGACCTTTTAAATTTTGATATTCCCCATACTTTGTGTAGAATTTCCTTTGTGTGTTGTAACACGCGATCCAGCTATTAAATGACGTGTCAATAACTGGAATTATGTAGCTTTGTTTTGTATTCATTGATGTTTTTGTTCGCCTTCAGTTTTTGTTTGGCTTTAATTTTCGGTAATGTATTGCGTAAATTCATTTCGTTGTGGAAGGTTAATTTTGAGTTAACTTTATCATTAACCCTCGTGGGATCAGGCATCATGTCTATAACCATTATCCATGTTTGTCATTTTAAAATTCAACTGATATTTTCAAATGCATATACATAGATTCTTTGGAGAGTATTTATTGCTTTCAAGTCGATATTATTTCAACCAACTGTACTTTTCACTAAGCAGGAATATTACACTATCATATCACTCTATGATCCTGATCTATAATTAATGAATGAAATTGTAAAATAGAATATTATGGGTAACTAGCTGCGCCCCACGGTTTCATCCGCGTAAGTCTCGATCCCGTGGGAATATCGGGATAAAAGTATCCTATGTGTTAAACCAGGTTATAAACTATCTGTTTGCCAAATTTCATCCAAATCCATTTATCCGTTTTTGCGTGATTGAGTAACAAACATCCAAATACACAAACTTTCACATTTATAATATTAGTAGGATAGTAGGATTTGTGAGCGTAGATAGGTAAATGATAATATTATAAAAGACATGATAGTGTAATATCCCCCTATGGGATACTTACAATATGTCTATTTTACAATTTCATTATATCTATGATCATAGATCTATGATCAAAGATATAACCCACCTTATTGCTTAATTGTTACACCTAAGTGCTTGTCTTCATAACAGCATATAAAGCGATGCAAAATACTGAACTTTGAAACCACATCTGCACAATTCTCAGGCAAAGCCAGACGATGATAATCTCTCATTCTAGCCCATTGATACCTACCATGCTTTTGAAGTCCAAATATACGTGCAATAAAATTCCCATCCAACCATTATTGACCTGGATCTTTTTGAAGTGCATGGAACAAGTGGCCGATCAGATGTTTTACGATCGACGGGAATAGAACCGTTTTGTGGCTAACGGGTCGGTAGTTTAGGAACAAAATTTTTTCTTAATATAATTGAGGCCATGAGAACCATAGAGGCCTAACTAATTTCTACAATATTAAGTCTTATGATTATGATTTTATTCAGTTAAGTTAATCCTACTTCCTACTAATATTATAAATGTGAAACTTTGTGTGTTTGTGTGTTTGGATGTTTGTTACTCAATCACGCAAAAACGGCTGAATGGATTTGGATGAAATTTGGCAAACAGATAATTTATAACCTGGATTAACACATAGGATACTTTTTATCCCGATATTCCCGCGGGATCGAAACGTACGCGGGTGAAACCGCGGGGCGCAGCTAGTAGTTCTTATAAATACCGGCGTTAATTGTTTGTACAACAGCACCAATCTATTCCATTCCACGAATACAGTAAAAGTATGCTAAAATAAAAGACAATTCCCACTAAAATTAAAAAAAAATTGTGTTGATAGCATTTTTGTCTCAATTTTTCGAGTGGACAATGTAAAGTGCGTTTCAAAAACAAACGACGTTTTTATGACTTTAACAATTAGCGACGTGTTCAAAATGAAGCAGCATATAAATATAAAAGTAATAAAAAGTATGTATCTGAAGAGTGCTAGTTGATTAAATAAATACTGTTTTTGTTTTCAAAAGACTTGTCCATTGGATTAGGCCACGGTTCCCATGGCCTCAATTACTGTCGTTGGTTGCCTCTTTGGTTTATTGGTAGCAAGCGACAGATGCCAGTTTTCGTATGCACCAGCTGACAGCTCTGATCTGTCTATTAAAATAAATTGAAACCACATACTGAAAATTGACATTTCAACGAGCTGTAACTACAATTATCGCTGACCGAAAAGTGTTATTGAATGGAGTGTAATTAAATGAATGTGCTTAAAGGCATTACGTCGTCTTTATCAGAAGAGGTCTTATTATCTCTTATGCGTTGGTATGTGGGCTAGGAGAAGTCTCTGATCATATTTGGGAATGAACAATAATGTAAACGACGTACCTACCACGTGAAGCGCGAGCGCAAATCAATCAAAGCACTGCAAGGGTAGGCACAATGATTACCCATTAATCAGTCGATAAATCCCACAGTAGCCAATAATTAATGCCGGCTTCGATCGATCTCCGCGATCTTCCTTTATTTTGGTGGGCCGCCTCCCTCAGTATTCGGGGTTACGTCAAGTTGACAGCTGTCATAATCATTCTAAAATCAACGTTAAGTTTGGCGTTGTAAAAGCTTTAGATGCGCCGTCAGCTTTATTAAAATTCAATAGCATCAAGATTTATGCAATATAGCTTGAAGTTTCGTTTGTTTGTTTGGATGCGCTAGACTCTGGAACTACCCGTCGGATTTGAAAAAATATTTTCGCATTTGAAGGCCTAGTTCTTGAGGAAAGTTATAGGCATCTTACTAAGACCCTAAGGAGACGAGCTAGTCTAAAAGAACGCTAAGCGAAAAACTAATTATAGCGCGGGCGGCCGATAATCTCACGCGCAAGAGGAGCTTCACTGTTGTCGTGTTGTCTCTGTAATATTATTTATTTATCATGTTATTTTATAAAAAGGTCTATCGCATCTGTAATTTTTAACCCCCGACGGAAAAAGAGGGGTGTTATAAGTTTAACGTGTGTATCTGTGTGTTTGTCTGCGCCATCGTAGCTGTCAAACAGGTGAACCGATTTTGATTTTTTTGGTTTTCTTTGAAAGTTGACTTGATCGAGAGTGTTCTTAGTTATAAAAATTAAAATCGTTTATTAGATGTATATTTTTTGTCGGGGGTTTTCTAAATTAATTTAACTTGTTGTCTGTATCAGACTCTAGTGTTTATTTCTAAACATGTTCAAATTAAGTTTTGATGCATCTCGGATCGTTTAGTTTTATGGCCGTTTTGACATTTTAAACTAGTAGAGCATGACCTTGGCCCAATGCAATAGATGAATGGTCTTGTAAAGTTACCAAAATGACGCAAAATGATAAAATTATTATGCACTCACTATATAGCTTTTGCCCGCGGTTTCGTCCTCGTGGATGTCTGTATACCAGGATGAAAAATATTCTATGCGTTAATCCAGGTCATAAATTATCTGTGTGCCAAATTTCATCCAAATCCGTTCAGCCGTTTTGGCGTGATTGAGTAACAAACATGAAAACATCCAAACATACACACTTTCACATTTATAATATGAGTAGGATGATGTTAACAGAATGCCTTGTGAGGGGCTCGTGGCTAAATTATAACAGCCGCACACATCGATCTTCAAGGTTAAGCAACGCTTGACGAGGTCGGTCCATGGATGGGTGACCATCTGTTACATACCGAGACCCCTCCATGCCTCGGAAAGAACGTTGGGCCCGGTTGTCATTCGTTATCTACGAAGGACAACAGGGGCCAACGTTCTTTCTGGAAATCGCTTATGGTTAGACAGAACCCGAAAATCTGACAACCAGTCTTGCCAAGGGGTATCGTGTTACCCAGTAACTGGGTTGTGGAGATCAGATAACCAGTCGCTTCTTGTAAAATACTGGCACCCGGTTAGACTGGAAGTTGACCGCAGCATAGATGGGAAAAGGCTAGACAGAATGCGTGAATTAATTCCGTTCATATTTTGTGATTGATTGATCTGCAAGGTTAATTGACGGTTACCTTGGATAAGTTTGTGGGTTACCGTTATTTTAAGTATCGAAATCCTATTAGATACTATTATAATGTTCACTATTAAATATGCCTAATACATCTACCATGACTCTCGATATGGGTAGCCCGAGAAGTTATCTCATCATAAAATATCATTATCTCCTATTTTTTTTGTAATGTGCGTTTTATTTGTGCAGAATAAAAAAAAAAACTTTTTTTTTCTTTCCTATTAATTTCGATTACAGAAGACCCTTCATACCCGTGGAAATCCTTCAAGAAAAGTAAACTTACTACCTAATTAAACAAGTTCAAAAAACCTATAAACTTCCAAAATGTATTTAAATATAAATCTTAAAAACAAATATTCTCTGAATATAACAACGCCGTTCGTAACCCACATACGACCAATGTCAGCTGTCACTGATTACGCGGTGTTACGCAAACCGGCGCGTACGCAAGCCCCTCCCCGCATTTCTATTGACCTCGAAGCAGCCGGCACTTTCGCTGGAAACGATCTGCGGTCTACACTGGAAGTGGTCTGTTTTAGTGCACGCATGTGTAATATTATGATGATACTTTACACATGATTCTGCACCTATGTTTACAATGTTGGTTTGTCTCACACATAGGTGCAGAATTATGTGTGAAGCAGAGGATGTTATTAAGTTTATTGCTTTTCTATTCTATTCTATTCTATTTATTATCCTGCATACACTTTTTTCGAGAAATAGCAGTGTAGTGTAAATTAATTGGTACAAGTGTTACTGTGTTACCTACGTGACTGTACACTGTAGTGCAATCGTAACAAAAAAATGCCTTTGATTTATTTGATGTAATGGATGGAGTTGTTTGCTAATCAAAACACAGACACTTGAATTGAAGTCGCTTCCAGCAATTTTATACATCTCGGTGGCCTGGTAACTTGTCTTGCAAAGTTGTTTGACATTCGAAGAGGCTTCAACTCGTTCAAACAAGGCACCAGGTGTATGACACCTATAGGTACTATTTGAGTACTTTCTCGCTGTTTTATGGCAAAAAGAAATACATACTTATGTTTATTTTTACTTTCATTAAATGGAAAAAAAAAACATACTTTTTATAGAACACTTGTGGCATCATAATTTCAAATTATTTAAATACTAGCTTCGCCCCACGGTTTCGCCTGCGTAAGTTTCGATCCCGTGGGAATATCGGGATAACAAGTATCCTATGTCCTATTCCAGGTCATGGTCTACCTATGTGCCAAATTTCATCCAAATCCGTTCAGCCGTTTTAGCGTGAAAGCGTAACGAACAAACAAACTCACTTTCGCATTTATAATTTTAGTTAGGATAATCTGTGTCGTAACAGCTAATTGCATGCTAGTACAGTCTCAAACATTCATTCATTAGCACGCTTAGCATGACCATAATAGAAACGGGTTTTGTCGACGGAAGAAAAGACAAAATGACAGATTATGATTGTTTATCTGTCATTTTGTCTATTCTTCCGTTTCTATTGTGGCCATGCTACGCGTGCTGCAGCCTTGTTCCACTCTCTGCTGAGTATAGGCTACCTCCCTTTTGTGCCATGCTTCCCTGATTTGTGCTTTTCGCACACACGCGCCTCAAGAAGACGTCAGCACAAATGACGGGGTCCGCTAGGGCCGATGCCTGCCGGGGTCACGAGAAAGTCCAAAAGGGAAATGAAATGAAATTGTTTATTCTGTAAATAGGATATTGGAATCACTTTTACACGTCATATTATAAAATATTAAAAATAAGCTAGATGAGGTCGGCGTTTCCTATCTGACTACTCTGAGAAGAAAGGCCGAAACCAACTCAGAGGTCGCAGTCTCTTTTGAAGTCCAGACATAATCTTGGTCAGACCATATGAGGACCATGTAGATTAGCGTCTGAAATGGTCTGAGGAAAGAACCTCAACGATTTGAGTGGACCTGTCCAGTCAGTGCAAGCATTTGTCAGTAATAGTGGAGCTCAACTCAGAACTTAAGGAGCTCAACGACTCGACGAACAATACCAAAGAAAGGACATTTGGGTAGGTCGCATAAAATACTCAAATTGCCAGACCATCGTTAAAACTAACTCAGAACGAAAAAAAAAACAAAATCAAAACAAAAATCCACAAAGTCCTCACATTTACAATAATTAAAATAATACAATACTTTACAAAGTAATGATATATGTATAGGGATACCGTGGCCTCTGGCAACTTACAGGCAACTGAAGGAACACGGGTGGGTTTTAGTCGGTAAGGGTCTGACACACCCTCCCGCTCCGCCCAGAGCGGGAGAAGTTATTTGATAACTGACCACCCAAATAAAAAAATGTCTTCCTCGCGATCTTCTGTAGGTCGTCCATCCACATGGTCGTTGGTTTACCAACGCTCCTTCTACTATCTCTCGGTAATCTTTCTTTTAGGGCTCTGTTCCACACGCCATCACCACGTTTAACCAAAAATTCATTAAAATTCAGCAAATAGCGCCATTTGGTACTAACATATACTTTTCAGCCAGCATGGTGCCTACTCAGCGAAATAATGCAATACAATGACATTATCAGTATTCAACTAAACACATAAATAAAAGCCAATATTTACAAAAGAAGCAAGGCCTTGCAGACTCGTCGTTGGTATCGGTACTCGTATGTCGAAACCGGTTTAGATACTAAGAAGCTCGACGCTGTTAGTCATTGCGAAAAATTCAATATTTTTCGGAATGTTTGTATGTTTGGATAAGACGAAAGAAAGGATGAATGGACTGTGTGACTGATATGGCTGGAAAGTGAGAGACTAGTGACTACCGAGATGACAACTAATAGAGAAATATGGAAGAAGATAAAAGACATGCTTCTAGCGCCGACCCCTCAGCCCAAATAAAAACGAAGAAATAGCGCTGCGAACAATACAGCATACAAAAACTGCACCTCATTCTGTGCATACACGCTCACACGCACACATTTACAACCAAACTACACCTCACCGTAGTACAGTAAAGCAAATGCACACGTGTTTTCGAAACCGGCCTAACGTTACTGTTGACAGCGCTATATTACTCGTATATGTCTTGGTTTTTAATTTTTTGGTCTGAGTCCGACCCCAAATAAATATAGATATAATTATAGTATAGAGTGCGCGCAACAAACTATGAACAGTAGACACGGGTTTGAACAACACGACGTTCCTCACCACACTCACTCACTTGTCAATTCGAGATTCATTCACAGTGAAACGGTACAAAATGTTATTTTGAGGTGATGGGACATTCAATCATTTTGCATGGGACATTTGAAGTGCTTCTTGTATGTCCTACCCAACACTAATCTATAGATCACTTGTCTACGATGGGCACTAAGCGATTTGTACAATACGCGCACTCTATATAATATTATATCTATACGGGATAGGAGAATGATAATGCTTGTGTGGTTTGACTTTAGGGTGTCTAAGGGAAAAGTAATAATGATAATACAAGCTTATTATTGTTCTAAAGCCTCTTTTCATGTGTAGGCAGAATGACTATTGATCATCACAGTCATGGTCTTTTGGTTGCCATCTACGTCATAATTATTCCATTTTTGGCACACTCCGAGCAATGTAAAAAGAAAGTGAGAACACAAGTATAAAAATAAATAAATTATGATGTGGTGCGTAAGAAATGAAAAAGAAAGGGAAACTGTTAGGCGTTAGAAATTGCAAGCGGAATAAATCCTTACATATTATAAAACAAAGTCCGCCGCAGCCTCTGTCTGTCGTCCTGTACGCGATAAACTCAAAAACTACTGCACCGATTTTCATGCTCTTTTCACCAATGGAATAGAGTGGTTCCCAAGTAAGGTTTTAGTATATAATAACCGACATCCACGCGGGCAAAGTCGTGGGCATCGGCTAGTATAGATATAATATAGAGATATGCCAGGTTTTGAGCAACTATCACAAAAAAAAACATGAAATGTTTCTAAACACCAGGCAATCTAAGTTTTTCTCAACCATCAAGGTTGAAATAATAATTGCAAAAGCTTCAAATCTTCCGGGAAAGTCCCAAAGGGATACCGGGACTCTTGGCAACAGGCAACTGATGGAACACGGGTGGGTTTTAGTCAGTAAAAGTCTGAGCAGCCCTCCCGCTCCGCCCAGAGCGGGAGAAGTCATTTATGATTTCCCACACACACAAAAAAAAGTAGCTTGAACTCCACTTCAGCCTATCGCAGTCCACTTCTGGACATAGGCCTCTCCCAAGCTGCGCCACAACACCCTGTCCTCAGCCTTCCGCATCCAGTCTGTACCAGCCACTTTCATAAGGGGGATGCGCTAAGGTAGCCCGCGTACTTCAAATTTTAAGCAAAAAACGTAAGAAAATTTGAATTACGCGGGCTACGTGGCGCATCCACCTTAAGGTCGTCGGTCCATCTAGATGGGGGCGTCACACGCTACGCTTACCGATACGCGGTCTCCACTTTGAGACTCGTCTGCTCCACCGGCCATCGGTCCTTCGACAAACATGGCCGGCCCGCAGTAGCTAAATTAATTCAAAATACCTACTCAACCTCCCAATTCCAGATGATGAAATAAAAGCGTTGTTCTCCTCACACGCTGATTTCTATGAATACAGTATTACGTCAAGAACTCAGAAAAAGAAACAGAACTGTTATATATTCATAATGTTTGCATAAAAACGAGAATTAATGAGTTTATATCATTATGTTGAAGAATTCTGCTGCTACTGTTATGGTCGAGGTTGGACTGCAAGCGGGGATGTGAAAATCACTGTAAACTTGAGCGATTCAAACCAGTGTCAAACTCAAACTCAAACTCAAAGCATTTATTTCAAATAAACCAATTACAGGCACTTTTGAATTGTCAAGGGGTCGGTCAGTCAGTAAGATGAAGCTAGTTGCCCATTCCAAAGCGTAGGTTCCTATGGAGAAGAACGGGCAAGAAACTCCATGGACACTCTTTTGAATCAGAATATTATTACAATATTGTTTTAGTTTAGTTGCAGATTTCCGGTGTTTTTAGTAGGGAAAACAGTGGTTAATGTACTCACACACTACTACATACATTACTATTGTACAGAAACTGTTATTCTGGCTTAAATTAATTCACTGACTGACAGTACACAGCCTAAACCGCTCGGTCTAGAAGCATGGAATTTTGCGCAAGAGTTCCTTTTATAACACTAAGGAAGGATTTTGCAAATATGCATCACTAAATGGTTTAATAGGGGATGAAAATTTGTATGGAAGTTCGTAATTTTTGTCGATGGGAAAACCCTTCTATCACACGGCATTTAATTTTAGAAAAGATAGCCCGAGCTTACACGCTTGTGATCCCTGTCTATGAAACCGATTGCATGGAAAATCTGTATCTTTATCTAAAGAAAAGGTCACATAAAATCACCAACAGTACTTCTAAGGGCCCCATTGGCGGCACGGCACGGCATGGCATGACATTTTTAGGCGACGATACAAAATGTAACCTAACTGTATGAAAATAAACTTGAAATTTCAATGGTGATGACTAAGGATGTCGCGGCATGCCGCGGCATACCGCTGCATCGTTGCCGTTGAAACGTGCATTTTATTGTCATATAATTAAGTTCCATTTCTGTTCGTCGCATAAAAAGCCCTTGCCGTACCGTGCCGCGAGTGGGCGCCGGCTCTAACATAGCGATTTTGGGCTGGTTCAACAATTCAGCAATGTGATAAAAAACCAAACAATAAAAGTATGAATTCATCTCACGCTTCTCAATAACAAGCGTTTGAGCTCACAATTGGTAGCCAACGGCAACGCCTAAGGCTACTCGCAATATCACACGTACGTTTATATTCGACGTATCAATAGAACAGCGAATATTTAATCGCTACTGCTCTCAAAACGGTGAAGGACAACATCGTGAGGAAACCGGCATGTTCTAGAACCAAAAATTCGAAGACATGTGACATCTACCAACCCGCACTGGGCCCGCGTGGTGGATTACGGCCCACTCCCTCTTACAGAGAGGAGGCCTGTGTCCCAGCAGTGGGAACATTATAGGCTGATTATGCTTATGCTAATAGAACAGTACATATGCCTGTATTAATAAACTACTGAGGCCGCGTTCGCATCAAACGTGTATAGTCAGCCGTCGCCAGCTGCAAAGCTAGGGATTCCTAAGACTGTGGTGTTCGACACGTAATGTCTGTAATTTACCGTCGAATGACGTCACTAAAACGTTATTTGTGAAAATAAGTTGGTGTGTTTTCTTGAAAAGCGTTTTTGACATCGAAAAGCCAAACCCCACTGCCATCTTCTTCATGACAGCTGTCACTGTGGCTGTTACGTGACGGCCACAGTTCTTCTAGAAAACCGTATCTTTTGAGCGAGCGTTTCGTTTGGTGTCAACGCAGCCTAAGTCTTAAAGGCGCACCCTAGCTCAAATTGCTTAGCATGATTCTCCGTTATGCCGAAAATACTGCAGCATTCAGTTGAGGATTGATGTTAGGTCCTATGTGTGGCGCAAAACACTATTACATAAAATTACCTCTAAACCGAATTATAAACCGCTGGTATTAAAAAAATACTTCAAATTAGGTCATAAAACTTTGCATAATAACTGAACTAACTATAAAGCAGGTCTTATGTGTTTTTTTTTTAATTACCATTATTTTCACCGTAAAAAGCAATTACCTAAACTATTCGAGGCTTCAGAGCCGCTAGCACCCCACTCCGTCTCGCTCTCACTCAGGTCGAGTTAGGGTACAGCCTTAACAAGTAGCGATGGTCGAGTGGACAGCTGTCAAAACTCGTTTTACTTTTGTTTTGCCTTCAAGCGATGGGTCTTCAAGCCAGTAAGCAAGTAGCTAGCAAGTAAATAGCCCAGTAGCTACTTATTCATTGGAAATACTAGAAACCCTTTAGGCCACCAAAGCCGCTTCTTGAAACTAGAATAATTATGGTAACAGGAATATCTAACAACATTGTCTAGTCACCGTTAACGTTTCAATATTGAAGTGTGTTTTCAATGGAAATTGTAACATAACAAGCATCAATATCAAGGTTAAGTAAACTTGACAAATGTTTGAGAATTGATAGCAAAAATCATGCTTTGACATTATACATATGTAAGAATACGTTACTATAGTAAACCGTACGTTACAGTACGTTTACTATAGTACTACTTAGCTACGTTACTGTAGTATTAGTTATGTTTGCGGGCAGAACCGGTCGAAGCACAGAACCGGTCGAAGCATAGAACCGGTCGAAGCACAAAACCGGTCGAAGTGGCTGCTTGGGGGAGGGAGGCATATGTTCAGCACGCTTAGCATGGCCACCGTACTGCTGCACGTGTAAACAACACAGATAAACAATCACAATCTGTCATTTTGTCTATTCTGCCGTCGACAAAACCCTTTTATACGGTGTTTAGGTAATATGGGCTGGTATCCGTAACTCCACGTCAAAGCGCGTATTTTGCGTACGATTCTACGGTGTTTAAGCTACGCGTGCAGCAGTGGATGTCTTTCTGCTGAACTAAAAATAATAATGATGATGATTACGTAACGTAGATTCAAGTAAAGTCAGGAAAATTGATTGTTTTTATTAACAACTAGCTTCCGCCCGCGGCTTCGCCCGCGTGGTATGTCGCTAAAAAGTAGCCTATGTCCTTTCTCAGGCTCTAGACTATCTGAGTACCAAATTTCATTTAAATCAGTTCAGTAGTTTTGGCGTGAAAGCGCGACAGACAGACAGACAGAGTTACTTTCGCATTTATAATATTAGTAAGGATAAATTTTCCTGACTAATTAAATGTTAAATTTAGTAAAAAAAATATATTGAAAATTTAAATTAAATTTATTACCAACTAATTATCCTTACTGTCTACCAACCTAAATTGTACGTATACTCAAATCACAACGCGGCAAATTGACGCAGTGTGACACCGTCTTCATGCATTTTTACTGATACTTCATTGTAAAGAAAATATGTAACAACTACTAAGAAAAACAATTTAATAATTAGCATCCGAGAACGACGGGGAGCTCTCTCTTAAAATAGCCGATAAATTAAAAAGTGTCTAATTGAAACTAATGTGTTAGTGCATTCTTAGAATTCAGTGTTTTGTTGGCACACTTTTAGCTCTTGAAAATAACTAGTTCAACTAAAGTACTGCTGTAATCTGATCTAGATTGCCAACAAGCAACTATTCCTAATATCTATGCTATGTGGAGTGCTTTGTCGCTGTAAATATGTCACTTGAGGGGACAGAACATTCGTTGTTCATACCGCTAAGGAGTGGAACTCCATGGAAATGAAATATCGTTAGTAACACTTTAACTCTATGAGAGTTTAACATTTCTTGCACATCTGGCATTGTAGCATCACCATTCATTGTAAATGTGCAAGAATTAGCACAAAACCGTGTCTACACTAATTCATATTTTTTTTACCCGACTACGGCGAAGAAAAAAGCAGGTTTCTGATTTTGACCGGTATGTATGTATGTATGTACATATGTATGTAAGTATGTTCATCTGTTCCCTCATATCTTCTAAACCACTCATCACAATTTGACAAATGAGGTATCGTTGGAAGCGTCTTGATCGTCCCGACAAATAAAAAATCCGGAGTCACACGTAATCTGTTCGATTTATGCCCTAACACCTGTGACTCCGGATTTTTAACTTGTCTGTCTGTGGTGTCTTGTTTATACCTTATTAGTCGTAGTTGGGTTTTAGTTTTTATTACTTACTTAATTTTTTTTATAAAACGCGGTAACTGCATAGGGTGTAATATTTTTTTGAAAATATACACTACAATGTGATTGATTTTAAGGCAATTGCGTCAGGGTAGCCCGTGAGAGATGTCAGCACAATTGGCGTGGTCCGCTAGGACCGATGCCTGCCAGGGTTGCGGGAAAGTCCGAAAGGGATACCGGGACCTTGGCAACAGGCAACTGAAGGAACACGGGTGGGTTTTAGTCAGTAATTGTCTGACACGCCCTCCCGCTCCGCCCAGAGCGGGAGAAGTCATTTGATGATTTCCCACCCTCAAATTTTTTTACGTTTCTTGCAATTTGCAAGTCAGTATCAGGTTGATGATTTGCGACAGTAACCAGCATATTGCAAAAAACGTAAACGTAACGTAAACGTAACATAAATTAGAATTTCGCGGGCTGCCTTAGCGCATTAAGAGATTGAAAAATTTGTATAATCATTTTATTCATCAATGAAACAAAAATAAATAAATATCTTCCTTTCGATCGAACATAATGTCATTAGAAAGATAAGCCTTTTCCTGGGCCATACAACGTCCAATCCGTGGTAGCCAGGCGCAACACTGGAAATTGGTTCTACCAGAATCGCGTCGCGCCTGTCTGCGGGGGAGCCTTAAGCCATTTTTTTTAAAAATATTTATGATGTTGTCCCATTAAGTAAGTCGTAAATGCAAATTGAGGCGTCATTACATTAACTGTTTATCATACTAAAAACTTATAATCAACTCGTCTAAACATAAAATAACTTATTTGCTATGCAGAATAGCAGTTATAATGTAGAAAAGCAATGCTCCTTGCTTATTATGCAAAGAGCAAAACAGCATACACGTTTTAAAACTTTACAGCAGGATTGACACAACGGGTTTTAAACAGGTTGTTTACTTTTGAACTCAGGTACCTTCCCTAACCCAAAAAATATGTCACTATAAAAAAAGAAGTAATAAGCAGAAGACGAATGAAAACATATTTCACAAATCGCTCAAAAACAACGAAAATACATACGATCTACCCAAAATATCAAGCAAAAATACAACATTCATTTAGTTACAACTCAGAGGAGCTCGTGGCTAAGTAATGACAGCCACACTACTAGTAGCAGCCGACAGCAGGTGACAGCCGTACTAGGAACAAACACAAATTTGTTATACCTACAACAAGGCTCAAGAAAATAGGTGGCTCCTTTAGATGTCAATGTATACGCTTTTACAATAAGCTTCCAAGCCACGTACAAGATCTAAGCCTTAATAAATTTAAAACATTTATTAAACGTAAGTTGTGCCAAAAAGCGTATTATACCATTAAAGATTACACTGAGGACAAAAAGGCTTGGGATTGAGCTGCTCCAATTTCTCCAATTTTGTTATTTTTTAACTTATTGAATTCTGTTATTTTTAGTAACTTTTTATTTTATTATTACCTTATACAGTGACATGAATGTTTACTTTGTAAAGTATTATATTATTTTAATTATTGTGAATGTGAAGACTATGTGGATCTTTGTTTCTTTTCTTTTTTAGTATTAATTTTTCCTTAGTTTTAATTAATCATGGTCTGGCAGTTTGAGCAATTTATGCGGCCTAACCAAATGTCCTTTCTTTGGTACTGTTCGTCAAATCGTTGAGCTCCTTAAAATTGAAGTTGAGCTGCACGATTATTGACAAATGCTTGCACTGACTGGACAGGTCCACTCAATCTGTGTGGTTCTTTCCTCAAAAGTCCATTTCAGACACCAATCTACATGGTCTTCACATGATCTGACTAAGATTATGTCTGGACTTTAAAAGAGACTGTGACCTCTGAGTTTGTTTCGGCCTTTCTTCTCAGAGTAGTCAGATAGGAAACGCCGACCTCATCTAGTTTTAAAAATGTGATTGACGTGTAAAAGTGTTTGTACAAACCTACTTACAGAAATAAAAATCATTTATCATTTATCATTTACACGGGTCGATCCATCAGGTTAAGCTACTTACGCTTGCCGGGGTTGGTCGGTGGATGGGTGACCATCTTTACATACCGAGACTCCTCCGTGCTTCGGAAAGCACGTTAAGCCGTTGGTCTCGGCTGTCATTCGCGGATCTTTGACAGTCGTTACGGGTCGTCAGAAGCTCTAATTCTGACAACCAGTCTTACCAAGGGGCAATCATATTACACAGTTACTGGGTTGTGGAGGTCAGATAGGCAGTCGCTCCATGTAAAATACTGGTATGCCGCTGCATCCAGTTAGACTGGAAGCCGACCCCAACATACTTGGGAAAAGGCTAGGCAGATTGATTGATTTAGTTAAAACTATTTTTAAACTATATTTTAATCAAAACTGAAATTCAGTTTTGATCGCTCCTAACTTGCACCAAACAGCGCTATTACAACATTTAACGATCAAGTTTTGCACCACTAAACTTCTATTTGACTACATTGCATTGCACGATGCACCTTGCATGCCATTATCTTCGGTCAATGGTCAAGTGTTTCGACCGGTACAAAAGCTGGTTTTTTATAAATCTACAGACGTTGAATTTCTTGTTTTTTAACCGACTTCAAAAAAGGAGGGGGTTATCAATTCGTCTGTATGTTTTTTTTTTTAATATTTATTACCTCATTACTTTCGACTGGGTGAACCGATTTTGATGATTCTTTTTTTATTTGAAAGCTGGTGCTTCCCGTGTTGTCCCATATAAATTTTATTAACTCTGCTTAAGTAGTTTTTGAGATAGCTTCAATAATTACGTATATTTCTCACTTAGTTTGTATAGACGACATCTTATTTGATACAATCACTGTTATTTACATAGCAGGTAGTGGTATTAGAATTTGTGTGGGGTAGGTACTGCAACTAAAAAGTGAAAAATAATTTTTTTTACAAAAAAAAAAAAACAACCGACTTCCAAAAAAAACACTTAAAAAGTGAAAAATTGCTTTAATTTCGGAAGTCGGTGTCTGCTTTTCAATTTTCGTTTTTTGCCACCGACTTCCGAAATTAAAGTAATTTTTCACTTTTTAAGTGTTTTTTTTGGAAGTTGGTTGTATTATGAACGTAGTTGTAACTAGATTGGGCACAATAAGGTGTTATGACGAAAAATGGAGACGTAATTTTCTTGAGGCGCGTTCTTTTTGCTTGAAAACTGGGTCGTATGTAAACTGGATTGAAAAAGTAGTAAAGAAGTTTAATGTGTTACGGTACTGCTCTTCGAACAGGCTCGGCAACCGATGAAACAGTTGATACATTGTAAGTATTATTTGTCTCAGAAACACGTGCATACAAAAAGATAGCAGTACTTCGTCATAAATATCAATCATAGAAATATGAGATGAGAAGTACATAAAACAGAGAAAAAAAAAACAGTCGGCAGCTCCAAGTCATGACTGTGACAGGAAGGCTTCCACTCAGCATGATGCTGAGCTATGGGGGACCCACAGCACAGCGCTAATTTTCAGTGGTCACCCGAATGTATGTAGGTGTAGGGTAGTTTGCTGTTCTGTGGAGTTTCTTGCCCATTTTTCTCGATACGAAACTACCTTTTAGAACAACTAGGTAACTAGAATCAATTTTATTTTATTGTGATGTTTAAAAGTGCCTTTTATGTGGCTATTTGAAATAAATTATTTGATTTTGACTTTTCTTGTTGTTCGAGAACTTGACGAAGTGAAGATTACGTCACGAAAGTTCGGTGATATTCATGTTTGGGATCAGTTAAGAGGTATGAGGAACAGGGCGGAAAAGGGCGGAAAGTTCATTCATACTCTGGCTCTAAGAGTTATTGTGAATAGCTAGATAATGACTTATTCCCAGCTGTGAATGACGGAAAGTTGAGTTGATTGTAGTTGCATTCGTATTTGTCAGTTAGTAGACGAATGTTATGAAGTAGTGACCGGAAATCTTTGCTTACAGTGCCAGTCTGTTTGTTACATAATACGGAGATGCTATTGAAATCTAGCAAACCACCTGTAGAGCCCATTTCAAACAGCCTATAAACTTAATCAACTGAATCCAACGTTTTCAAAACAAGCTGGTATTACATGAAGCAAATAAAAACAAAAGATTTGCTGAAATCAACTTGCAAAACATCCGCCGGTCGCTCGTAAAAGGCGGAATGAATCCGGCCCGGACCGCCGCCGGTTCGCCGGATAGCATTAGCCGTAACTGAGTAATCACCGTCCGGGGTCATATGACACACCTGACGTATTCAAATTTACCTCATAATGTATTGAAATTGGGACAAACATGGATGCTTAAAATGGCGGGGAAAACATGGGTTGTTTTTGTTTACTCGGATAGCGGATATGGTTGATGAAGTGGGGTTGAAAATGTATGATGAAAGGTTTTTATGAAATTAGAACTATTTTTTTTACCTACTTAGTGGTTTTTTTATGAAGTTAATTTATCTGTATGGACTTATAGTGCTTAAACAAACTGCAATTTAAATAACAGTAACAGGACATTATAACATCATCCTTACAGACTAAGTAGGAAAAATACGTATTATTGAAGGTAACTGAAAAAGTACCCAAGCAAAGGTAATAAAAAAATTATGGGACCACCTGAAGAGCATTGAGCACCCTTTCAAACAAAAAAAGAATTTTCCAAATCGGTTGAGCCTTCTTTGAGAAATCGGGAAACAAACATTAAAAAAAGAAAAAAGATTCCGACTAATTGAGAACCTCCTCCTTTTTTGAAGTCGGTTAAAAATAGATAAATGAAGACAGAAAGATAAACTGTTTATTCTGCACAAATTAAACGTACATTACAAAAATAAAATGACATTCTATGCTAAGTTTAAATTAGCCAAAAGCCTCGTATTCATTAATAAAAAGTTTGTCAAATTTTGTCTATTGCTTGATGTCAGGGTCAGAGGCTGCAACGCTTAAATAGTTGTGGTTTCTGTACAATAATAGTTATCATCCAGTAGTATATCTATACTGGTATACCAAGTAGCCTACCTACCAATATGTAAGTAAAAAAAAACCAGTAACTAATTAAAAAAATATGTTCAGTTATGGCATATCGTATGTTCAGATTAGCCAGTTCTTTTGTTATATGATTAATAGCATACATAATCCATTTTCTTCAATTAGTTAAACTTGTGCGGATTGATTAATTTTTGATAAGAACATTGATATTTTTAAATTAATCTTACTTTCATTTTCACCTGAAGGGAAATGAGCTGATTACGATCATAATTTATTTCAATGTAATTTTTAAATTGAATTGAAAAAACATGTCTCTTGAACTAAAAGATTCATAGTCTGCCTGATTAGCTAATAATATTTAAACGGGCTTGATTTAACATTTTAGGTGTGTAAATAGGCAGGTCATCATTATTTAGGGAAATATTTAAAATGAGGTGTCATTTTCATACAAATCGGCTTCATTCTTCGTTCAAACCGGTGCCTACTAAATTTTAAATGTCAATAATATTATCAAGTTTTTTTTTATTTTTTTATTTCTCGATAAAACTACCTCTACTCAACCAGCGGACTCTCTAAACAGGTAAATTCTAAATAAATCTTTATAATATTATATTCTTCTACGCGTTGCATAATATCGACATTAAATACATTTATTTTTAGCATACAATCTCTAGAAATCTATATTTGAAATACGACCCAAGGTTGTAAAGGTACGTTCGCACTAGCGCAAAGTTCAAATCCCCGCGTGCGGTAAACGAATGCGGAAATTTGTCGATGAAATAACAATAAACAATGAAAACAGGTTATATTCATCACAAGTATCTTTAACTGCCATTGATATCTCATATCTGCGAAGGTATTATTGCAGATAATTTATATGGCAATAAAAGGAATGACACTTCAAATGTTTATTTCATGATGATTCTTAAGTATTTACGTACTTGGTAAGTATACTTATCATTTATAACCATGACATAAGTTGAGGAAAAGAGTGTGTATGAGTAATTTGTGCATCAAGACATGGTTTTAGACGCGTCGCAGTTTGCTTGGTAAGGAACTTATTGCGAATGTATAATTTTAATTTTGAGTTTCATGCTTATAAGGTAAAGAGAGTCGGAATTTTATTAACTGTTAACTTTTCTTAAATTTTAAGCTATTTATTTTCCTCATTTAAAATCACAAAAATTTGTACGTAGGTAATGAGTTTGTTAAAGTCCGAAAGGGATACCGGGACCCTTGGCAACAGGTAACTGAAGGAACACGGGTGGGTTTTAGTCAGTAAAAGTCTCACACGCCCAAGTCATTTGATGATTACACAAACTAAAAAAGAA
Organism: Lithophane leautieri; assembly: GCA_949152455.1. NCBI lineage: Eukaryota > Metazoa > Arthropoda > Insecta > Lepidoptera > Noctuidae > Lithophane > Lithophane leautieri. Next base: position 3,531,374 of record OX424462.1, on the reverse strand, counting down.
AAAAAGTATGCAGTTTGTTATCAAGTCTTCTAATTAATAGAACCTTCCACATATCCTACTCTATACAGCTTGTTATCGTAATAGCAAACTATTAATCAGTCGTACCATACATTTGGGTCGAGTAGGTATTTAAGTTTTGTACATATGGACGACTGATAATTATTTCGCGATTGTAATGTTGGTCCCATGCAGAAAATGGTTCAGTTTAATCTTCTGTGTACCACACCATACATTTGACCACACCTTTCTGCAAAAGACACTCACAAACATAAACCAAAAATATCACCAAGTCCATGCTCAGAAGCATAATATAAGTAACAGATTATGTTTCAACCTTGAACCAATGTAGGTGAGCGATGAATAATTCAGAGTGCTCGCGTTTTGCGTGGGTCCAAGCGAAATCTAACATAATAATCGGAATAACGAACCAGTGTGAATAAAGCTTTATATTTGAAGTTTTTTTTATATTTTTTGAGAATTAAATACGTATCTACTTTGTAGTAATGCAATGGTAAATAATTATTAGGTTTTGTTTTTGATGTTATTGGATGAATCGACCTATTATAAACCTGGTAATATAAAATTGCCAATATCTTTTTTTTTGTGCCTTTCAACCATATTGGTTGAACCGTCCGATATAACTTGGCAGTTCCGAACTTCGCGCAGGGGGCTGCGCAGTAACATTTTTTTGGAACGAAATGGTGACATAAGTGGATCGAGTGTGAGTGAGAGCACATGCGCGAAAGCCTATTTTCAGACCTGGCAAGTTATATCGGCCATATTGTACCTCAAAGGTGATTTTTAGAGTTCCGTACTTAAAGGGTAAAACGGGACCCTATTACTAAGACTCCGCTGTCCGGCCGTCTGTCTATCACCAGGCTGTATCTCACGAACCGTGATAGTTAGACAGTTGACATTTTCACAGATGATGTAGTTCTGTTGCTGCTATAACAACAAATACTTAAAAACAGAATAACATAAATATTTAAGGGAGCTCCCATACAACGAACGTGATTTTTATGCCGTTTTTATAGACAATGGTACGGAACCCTTCGTGCGGGAGTCCGACTCCTCTCCGATCCTCTTCGAATAAACTACAAGTTTTTTTTTTTTAATGACTGTGCTTATTTAGTTAATCCCGCCTGCATGACAGCGTTCTTTTTTTGAAATGAGTTGTATTATGAAATTTAGTACAACATTATAACACCCGTTTGGATGATATAATGGTTACTATGACACTGGTTGTTTTAATGTTGGCAATAAGCTAATTGTTTCAGAAACTTTTATAGAGTATTTATAGAATAGGTGTAGATAAAATTACTACCTACTTGAATATAAAGTCAATTCATGTCAGCCGGGAAGTCGTTTTGCTGTCCCAATTACCTATTTTAACTAAAGGCCGACTGCTTAACTGAATCCGTCCCTGAGGTAGCTGCGCGGAAACGTCTAGTATTGTTTGAGTATTTGGCGAGAAAACTGGTAAACATTTAGTCAGACCAAAAACTTCTAAAATCAAAACAATACGAACCATGTTCCTATTAACATCGCCTAGAACATGCCTTGGTCTAATATATGAAGTACTACATGAACAATTATCTTCGTTGTTAAGTGGGGTCTTGACAAACCTGTATATCATTATATTTGTGTAAGAAACTGAGATACTGTTGAATCCAGTAATTTAATACTTAATAACAATATAAAAATACTTACCTTACACACAGAATGAATGATAACAAAATATAATTAATTTAAAATTATCTACCACATACCTCACACTGATAGTAGACTTTTGGTTTCTCTTTCTTTCTTACTCGCTCTGACTAACACATACACACACACACATTCACAAAGTCACACACACCCACGCACAAAGACACATACACACACACACACGCACAAACACACCCCATACACGCAGAAAGACGCACACACTTACACTACTTTTACTACACACTATTTTTTAATTCTTAAATTCTAGTTTTGTTACCTACTTTACTTTGATAAAATTCTGTTATTAACAGGCTTTGAATGTTGTGCGCATGGATATGAAAGAGGAAAGTGTTCTGGCACAGGTATCTCCATACTTAAAAGAAGGCTTCTATAACTTATTTGTTTAATCTGTTAATTTTTTAAATAAATATCGAATGTGTGCAAAACGAATGTGTGCAAAACTGATGTGTGCAAAACTGAGGTGTGCAAATAAGCAGTGTCTTGAAAAAAAATTCTTCTATAGATGGCTGGTTTTCTAAGTATTGGTGTGGTTATTGTCAGTGTTTTCCTTATAGACAGAGAATAATAAAATTATCAGCTACAGGTATCTACAAATCTCAGGTCACAATGACTGGTATGAAATTAAGCATTGAAGCATACTTAATATACAAAGCAATAATTTTTTACGCTGTTTTGCTTTACGTGACGTTGAAGCGAGAACTACAATAATCCTTTTTTTAACCCAATAAAAGAATAAGCAAGTTTTAAGCGGAGTAACGCCTTAGTGCCTGATCTGAATATTTCCTTTAATTTCATTAACCGACTGTTCACGTGTAAAACGTAGGTGCTTTGATAAAAGACTCGCGCTCGCCACTGCGTCCGCGTCGCTTGGTATATATGAAACAACTCTTACCCCTGTCCACGAGCTGTACGCTTAAGCAACACGCGACAAGCGATAGCGGAGAAAACAAATAACAGAAGTTGTACAGACAATGCCTCAAGTTACCACGACGCGACTCCGGAAGCGATAGAGGGAAACAGGAGACGCGCGCGGAAGTCGCAAGTCGCGTCGCTCGAGGTTGTAAACGGAACCTTAGCGCCATCGGCCATTGCACTTGCGTTTGACCTAGTGTTGTCCATCGTATGCGCAACATACTCGTAGACGCTGCGCCCGCGCCGCATACGTTCAAGTATTCACTGTTACTATTAGGACATCAAAATTAAATACAAAGTAAACGCTATAACGTTACCTAGATTTTTTTTTAACCATAGTTTTAGTAGTTGAAGTCATTTAATATTGTATATAGCCTACGCTGGAATCCTGCTGACCTTTAATCATTAAAGCGATGACAGATGCTATTATTGAGGTTAATGATGATTTCTCGCACATCATAATATCGTTAGATATATTTCAAGACCAATTAAATCGATATAAATCTAGAATCTTGCATTAGGCTGTGTTCACACATGCGAGATTTTTTTCGGCGCGAAAGCGCGCGCTTTCTGCTTACGAGTCGCTCCCTCCTCAGAAACTTTGGAATTTAATACTTAGTACCTTGTCTTAACGTACATATTTCATCGATGTTAAGTACACGCGCACGCTCAGCGCCCGAATAGCTATTGCATAGTAAACGCGTCGCAATCGCACAGCGCCCGCGCCGCCTCCACCCTCCCGGCTTTCGCGTGAATGCAACTTGAGATCTATTGATGTGTCATAACTCATAAGACTCAAATCGAGTTAGGCGTGCCTGTGCGTGACGTGAGCGTCGTCTAAACAGGCCATTAGTGTTCAAGAATTCTAAATAACGATATCGACCTTGGTAAGTGGGTATCGTAAGAGAAGCAGTAGTCACGACTTCTAACCGTCTTCATTTAATCACTAGTAGGTTTATTTCTTCATTATTAATCAGTAGGTACAGTCACGGACTTTAATTGATGAGCCGCTTGGCACTGTTCGTATTTTAGCCGTGTAATGCAAATCGGGCTTAGTCGGTTATACTCGTACATCCAGACACGGAAAGTCATGTCTTCATATTATAGAAGAAGAAAATTATATTTATTATCTTTACCGGTTGGCTAACCTGAGAGCCAGAACTACAAACGTGACAGCAAAGTGACTACCCTTTTTTTTTTTTAACGCTGAGGAATGCGTTACGCATCGGGGCTCGTGGGGGACGAGTCTGGGGTATGTGGGACTCCTGTCGCTAACGACAGTATACCCACTAAAACTCAGCGGTGTTCCCACATCGCCGTGATGGGAGGGCCATGGGAAACAGGCTAAGCCTTTACATAAGTCAACCAATTGCAGGTCTAGCAACCGTAACCTAACAACGATTGTTTTAGCGAAGCCATAGTAACGTTAGAGTACGGAGAAATTTTAATTAATCATTTCGACAAATTTGAAAAAAACGTCTCTGACATCTACATTCCAACTGTCACTGTCTTCCGATAGGTTTTCAGAATTAACGAGTTTTTGAGCTCTGATTCAAAGGAGGTCAGTATCAAATAGATTGGATAAACATTGTATTTATTTATCATTGAGAACTTATTAGTCAACCTCTATGGATAACTATGGACTATTTCCGATTACTAGTAATTTGTCATCTTGTTTACGAGCATGCGATTTAAGTTCGTGTTTAATCGTGTAATCTCGTGAATGTATGAAACTGCAAAATAGAAAAATTTGAAAGTGGCTCATCAATTAAAGTCCGTGACTGTACATACCATGAGGAAAATCTTTATTATTCTCTAGAAAAAAATCCATTCCCAGCTTTTTTCCGCGAGTGGTAATTTACTCTTAGTTCAAACCGCTAGATTATAGCCTGAAGTACCTACTCTGTTTCACGAAGTATGCCTCTTGAGATTTTTTATAGAACTGATTCCTTATGCTCCTCATTATCATCATCCAAATTGACTCGACACATCATGTGGATAACAGCGAGGGTTGAATGAAGATTTTAATTTCTGTGCCTTTTAATCTAAGTGAATCATTTTGGTTGTGCGAGCGCGTGTATACTTCTGTGATTCATTGAACGATTTATCAACAGCCAATCGCAGCAGAGAACAAGCCAGCTATGGAACGAGCTATGCTTGGCATCTTTCTGAAGAATAGAATCCGGCAGAGAACCAAAGTTCTCGACATAGCTCACAGAATGAGCAAGCTGAAGTGGCAATGGGCCGGCCATATTAGCAGTAGAACCGATAACCGTTGGGGTAGACGTGTTGGTGAAGGTGGAGCAACGATCTTCGCAGGGTAGTGGCTGGTCTGCCAGGGCTGCGGGCCTGCCGGGGAGAAGTCATAATAAGATGATTTCCCACAAACAAAAAAAAAAAGAAAGTGTAGTGGCTGGTAGCAGTTGGATGAGAGTTGCCGAGAATCGAGCTGAATGGTGTGCAATTGAAGAAGCCCATGTCCAGCAGTGGACTGCTATAGGCTAATGATGATGATGATGGTCCCGGCTGTCATTCGGGGATCTTAATTAATTACCCGACTGCCCCAGAAGAAGGGTAATGTTTTTCGAGAGTATGTATGTATGTTTGTATGTATGTTTGTATGTATTTTTGTATGTATGTTTGTATGTATGTTTGTATGTATGTTTGTATGTATGTTTGTATGTATGTTTGTATGTATGTATATATGTATGTATGTATATATGTATGTATGTCTATTTCTTTGGCACGCTCTGTAGCCTAAACGGCTTGATGGATTTTAACATACGAGGTGTCGTTAGGTTCGTCTTAATTGTGGGAGTGACATAGGCTATAAAAAAAAATGTATATATTTCATCTGCAAATACAAAAAAAGTGAGGGGAACGGTTTTTTTTTTAATTACACCATTATTGGTATCAAATAAAAGCTAGTAATGAGTATATTCCAAATACGTAGATTAATAAAACTAAAAACCTTGAAATAAAACAATTTATTTAAAAAACAAAAAACCCGACTGCAAAATGCTATAACTGAAAAGAGAAAAACAAGCATTGAACTTTGTTTTATGTAAGGTGTTGCAGACGGGGACAAACCAATAACCTGAAATATGGTGTAACGTTAGATTTTTGTATTTTTTAATAATTTATTTTTTAACTAATTGTCATTCACTTTAAAATCCCACGTTAACTTAAAAACCACCTGCCACAGTTTATTTACGAGTCTCCACGGTACTATACAATACAAAATGTGTATGACTAGATACTTATCGATCCAAGTCTAGGTCACTTAGGACACTGAAAGACAAATAAACGGACCTATTTAGTTAGTTCACACGCAACTGGTTGGCTGAAGGTAACTAATAAGTCGCTTTGTTAACTTAATGGCCTAGTAACCAGTTATTATTGTATGGAAAACTTTGTTATTAGAAGACAACAAGTGCATTATTATTGTGATTATTATCAAGAACTGGCTGATTGATGGTTGCAGTCTTACCAAGGGGTATAGTTTTACTCAGTAACTGGGTTGTGGAGGTCAAATCAATCAAATAAAAATAATAAAAAAATTCACATAAACCTACATGGGCGCATAAACGTCAGAAGCTAGGGTCAGAGACCCATGAGTGGCCTAAAAACTCTAACACCAGGTTAGTCACAGACCACATGAAAAAGATAGAAGCTAGGTGCACGGTGCCATTGGTCGTTTCCTGTGGAGGGTCAGCAAGAGAAGCCACAGAAACTCTTTAAAAAATAATTGGGCTTTACAATATTTTCGTATAACATGGCGGTCTTAATAGGTATGGGAGGATAGTGTAGGCCTTTCAACAAGTACGTGCTGACGGTCAAATAGGCAATTGCTTCATGTAAAATAATGGTGTGCAAGCCTTTTTATATTTTGCCTTTTTACCATTTTATCTATGTTTTTTCTTTATTATTTTTTATTGACATTATACTTTTGTTTTTCCCTACCTAAAAACCAGCGCCTTTCATTTACGACATTAATATTTGAAAGTATAATGTCAATAAAAAATAATAAAGAAAAAACTTAGACAAAATGGTAAAAAGGCAAAATATAAAAAGGCTTGCACATTCTCCCCTTTTTTTTATAAAAATTGGCTGTTTGATCAGCTTTTGGAGGGGTCTCCTGAACGTGCCGGCCACAGTGCCACATAGGCCACACGCACTACTCCATCTCTGCCGGGAAACAATCTCACGACTCGGCCTTTGGGCCATGAACCACGCAGTAAATTTGAATCGCAAATTACGACGACAAATGGTATTCAGCTCTATCAGGAAAAACTGGAAGCCGATCCCAATATAGTTGGGAAAAGGCTGGGCAGACGATGATAATGAAGAAATGGTTCAAAGAAATTATATGAAAAAGTTTTAGGTTCGTTGTTTCTATTTAGGATTTTTATTTATTAATATTTGTTGTAATTTATAACAATAATAAAACAACTTGTAACTATGTCAAGTCGTATCTTCTACAAAAAATTAAAGTTTAGTCTATCGCTATTACCATCTGCAACGCATAAAGTAGCCAATTTTCATAAAATCATGTAAAACAGTAGCTAGATAATTACATTCCAAAAAAAAAACTTTAATTGCGACTGTCACTGTGGACGCAACTAGTAATTTATAATTCAGTTTTACATTAAAACAACAAGAACACATTTTTCGCTGCGGTATTTTTTTTTTTAAATATCGCAGCTTTATGCTAAGGTGGAATTATGCTACCTTTGTGGCCTTGCACAGGTCGTCATCTAGGTATTTTGTTAGTTTTATTATCGCAGCATTATGCTGAGGTAGGAACTTTTGTGGCCTCGCACAGGTCGTCATCTAGGTATTTTGTTAGTTTTATTAACGCAGCATTATGCTGAGGTAGGAACTTTTGTGGCCTCGCACAGGTCGTCATCTAGGTATTTTGTTAGTTTTATTAACGCAGCATTATGCTGAGGTAGGAACTTTTGTGGCCTCGCACAGGTCGTCATCTAGGTATTTTGTTAGTTTCAATAAAATTGTTCTTTTATTTTAATTAAGTACTTACTTTATATTATTATAACTGCTTGTTTTTCCTGGGCGTGCCTCAAACAAAAAAAAAATATTTCTTTCTTTCATCCATCCACTCTTAATATTAACACCCGTCGAAACCGCAGCAAATATTCCCACATCGCGGAAATAATCGTAAAGCCAACTTACACGGATGAGACCACCGTAATACGATTAGTAATCATACATTTAATGAATTATATACAGGCTGATTTTTAAATTGAGTATCTTTTAGCCATTATCTCAAAAGATGATGGTCGGTTTTGCGGTCAGCTACGGTGTTCGTTTGCCTAAAAATACATAACCTAAAAAAAATATTATTCCGATAGATATACTACTTGATACATGTTTAAAATCGTACAATAATTAATTGAGGAAAAATTAAGGGCTCCTAAAGATGTTTTAGAAGAAACAAGTATCAAAGGTATTTTTTTGATTAAATAAAGGTAAAAAAAAGAAAGAAATAATACGTTTATTTGCGGTAAAACATGACGCAAAGAAAAAAACACAAACACAAAAAAAAGATTGAATTTTGACGCTAGTGAATGTTGTTCTTACAATTTAATAAAATATTAAGTATTTTTTGTATGCAAGAATAAAAATACCATATTTTATACACAATAAAAATATTCAAATCTATTCCGTTCTCCAGAAATACTAGATATCCTTCTACAAAATCCCACCATCTTCACCCAACATTGTAAGTAAATCCAACCCTATTCCACAAGTCATTGAATACCGCGTCGTTGGTAATATCGCCTACACAAGTACCTCATAGTATTTATCGGCAACTAGTTTTTAATTGATTCGACGAAGGCCCTGTTTTATTGTGGAATTCTTTGATATAGGAATATAAGATTCTAAGAGTGAATGCGTCTGGGAAAGTAAGAGTTTTTAAAAGGGAAAATGTGTGAATAGGTGTAAAGTTGTATAGTTTCTGGTGTGGGCTTATTTTTATCCAAATCTATCTGGTAGGTCATCATCTGCCTAGCCTTTTCCCAACTATGTTGGGGTCGGCTTCCAGTCTAACCTGATGCAGCTGAATACCAGTATTTTACATGGAGCGACTGCCTATCTGACCTCCACAACCCAGTAACTGGGTAATACGATACCCATTGGTAAGACTGTTTGTCAGACTTTCGGGCTTTCGGGAAGAATCTCGGTATGTAAAGATGGTCACCCATCCACGGACCAACCACGGCAAGCGTAGCTTAACCTGATGGATCGACCCGTGCGGCTGTTATTACGTAGCCACGAGCTCCTCCAATCTATCTGGTAGGTACCAAATAGATTTGGATAAAAATAGGCCCAAATAAAAATATACTTTTTTGGCTCTTGTAAATAAACGACTTTCTATTACAGTGACAGAGCGGAACCTCGAAAATAACTGTCAAATTGTAAACGTCATCTGAAGTTTTCTTTATATTATGGTGCAAATTATTTTCCTGCTGCCTGCGAATTGGTACGCGTTAAATTTCGTGTTTATATCCTTCTAGCTGATGCCCGCGGCTTCGCCCGCGTGTATGTCGGTTATTATATACTAAAACCTTCCCCGAGAACCACTCTATCCATTGGTGAAAACAGCATGAAAATCGGTGCAGTAATTTTTGAGTTTATCGCGAACATACAGACAGACAGACAGACGCGGCGGAGGTCTTTGTTTTATAATTATGTAGTGATGACACTCGGCATTACTAGTAGCTTCCCATTAGTGAAATAATTTTCGGAATCGGGTCAGTAGTTCGGAAAATTACCCCCTAAATACAAATTCACTAATTTGACCTCTATAAAACATACTAATAGGGTATAGATTTGATGTCATAATGTCGTGTTTTTTAAATTATTCTTTGATTAAAAATCGTAACTGCGGCCTCAGACTGATTTATTAGCGAACTTATATTATGATAACTATCTCTATTTGCTCCTTTCACTTAAGAAACCGACAAAATACCTAACTATCACGAGTTTTCTCACGATGCCCACACCAAAATAAAACATCCTCTACGTATACACTTACAGTCACCAAGATAGTTAATTCTTCAACACATAGTATCATAACTTTGAGACGAATTTAAACCAAACGCCAAGTTCGGACGACAGCAAAAATGTTGATCTTTCATTGGTAGTAAATCTTATGATAGCTAATAATTTGCTGTCGGCCCCTGCCTAGGGAAGTAAAGGGAAGTGTCCATTGGAGTCATAAAACTTTTTTCCTATGACAAGCCTGCACTATCGGTTTCTACTTGGTTGATTGGTTTGTTAATTATTGAAATGTTGGACGATGTGCATGTGTTTTTCTGTGTCCAATCGTTCATGTGACACATATCTTGACTCATTGAAACCGCTACATAGTACTTCTTTTATGTTTGTTGTTGTATTATGTGACTACATTGATTTTTTTTACATGTTAATAAAAGACAATATATTATGGTGAAACTATAACGATTTATAAAGTTTTTATACATTTGCAAAACAAAAGGGCACCTTAACAGTCATTGGCTTTTCTATGGATAATATTAATATTTTTACTATGTCATTAGCATAAATGATTAGTAATTTCTTACTATCAATAAGAATATTGTTTTACTAACTCTTATTGCTTTTTCTGCCATTACAATCGACACAAAGATATCTGTTTTAAGTCAGAAGAAGGCTGGATTGTGAGGAAAACATAAATTATTCTACTAAAAATAACGATAAGTTTGTTTTAGTTGCCAGGATAACCTTTTAACCGCAAACCCGCAAAAAGTTAGTAAAAGTCACAAACTGAAAAGGGGATTATTATTGTTTTAAACAAAAGTTTCGAATTTGGAATTAACTTTTTTTCATACGCCAAACTATGTTACTGGCACTTAATAAAGAGTCTGTATAAGTGTAGACAGTCTTTATTAAGTAACATAGTTTGGCTATTAAAACCTCTTTACAACTAAATGATTACCAATAATGTAAAAAAATCAAAACCACCCGTTTTTTTTGCAAAAGGGTGTATTTTTGTTTATATTCAACCGATTACCGTTGATTCGATAAAGTCACGAACTCTTTAATCGTAATCGGGAACACTTAAAACTTTTTTTACAGAAACCGCTGCGTTTATTCGCCATTCGATCCTACCTTTACCTGCATTTATCACCACACCATGTATGGTTATGTCTGCCAGTCTCATCTATCAATGGTTTTTTCTTGTCTTTCAGGTAAGTCCAGATCAACCCGATCAACTGGCTGGGACGTGTTTATGCGAGAGGGGACCTGCAGCTGTTTCCTCGCGTTTATGCTAATATTGTACGTTTAATATTTTATGTTCATTAATTCTGTTTTGCTGATGGTTCACTTTTTAATAAGTTGACTGTTTGATGTGTGGGTGCTGGGTACTGGGTAGTTGCATTAATGTGGCGGCGTAATTGAATGGGTAAACGAATTGTTAATCAGTTTTTTTTTTCCATGGAAACTTGTTTGCGTTATGGCCAAGCTCTACTTATGAAAGATTTACTAAATGAGAAAAATGTTTATTATAAACTAGGTGCGCTATGCGGTTTCACCTGCATAAGTCTCAGTGTCTGCAGTGAGAATATCGGGATAAAAAGTATCCTATATCCTAACCTAAGTCATGGTCTACCCATGTGCCAAATTTCATCCAAATCCGTTCAGCCGTTTTATCATGAAAGCGTAACAAACAAACTCACTTTCGCATTTATAACATTTATAAATAAATTAGCGTTATTATAGCGCGTAGTATTCTGAAAAACTTACTTCTCAATAATGTTACAGAAAGCGTGATGTTAGAGATAGGCCGAATGTGGTTTGAACCGAATCCGAACCTCGGCCGAACATTTGGTTCAATTTCCCTAACATGAGTTATTTGGCTCGAATATATTTATCGTCTCCTGGAAGCTCTACAAATTCTGAGCGACTTTTTTCGGGGGCAGGAAACGTATACGAAAAAAAAACGTAACAGATTCTGCCAGATAAGGCAGAGTCTTTGGTGTTTTTGCACCATAACCTGCCTCTATTAAATTATAAATATGAGTTTGTAGACAGATGAGAAAAGTTTGTTTAATTTGATTGTTGAGAAAAATACCCTTTTGTAATAAAAAAAACACTTGATGTTAATGAATGTTTAGTTTGTGAAGTAAAAACGTGATTTTTTTATTCAATTTACGATTCTTTTAAGAAGAACTGATTTAATTTAAGGTTTACATTTACAATTTTCCTAACTAAAATAAATGACCATGAGTGAGTAAAAGACATAATTTTATTTTACAGTAATACTATTCCAATTCTATTAAATTTCAGTCAAAATAGTGCAAGTAGGTATTATTTTTCTTGTGCCGAATGTTCGGCATCTGAACCGAATTTCGGCCGAATACCGAAGTTCGGTTCAAGCTGCCGAAATTCGGTTGAACCGAATGTAAACCGAATTTCGGCCCTTCCCTAGTGATGATACCTTTAGCATAAACCATTACGAGTACATGGAATTAACACCTATGTATGTATAAGATAATGTTTGATACATTCTTTTGAACTATTTAATACAACACGAACCAAGTAATTACATATCGATGTCAGAAATATACTGACAACAATTGCTGTGAACTTTATTCATAGTTATTCAGTGGAAAAAGTGCAAAGAACCTTTAAAATGTATGGAAACTACATATTCATTCATTCTCCATAAAAGGTTTGCTATAAAAGTACATTAAATGATTATCAAGCCTGGTTTTGTGCGTCTCACTTTCAATTTAAAATCGGCCGTGTGTAACCCAATCTTTATAGTAATGAAATATTATTACTGTAGTTCTCTTCACTGAGTAAGTAACTTGAAGAAGGTTAGATCCATAAAATACTTATGTACAAAAACTATTAACTAATATTATACCTAATTATTGAAGCTAACTCAAACACTACGAAAGCAAAGATAACAAAAAAAAAACATACAGGCGAATTGAGAACATTTTTGTAGAAGTCTGTTAAAAAGTGAAACTGATCATGCTTCTTAGAGACCTCTTCAAAATCACCATCATTTCCGTAAACCATCCAGCATTCAATCAAATAAACTAGCTACAACAAGATGCTATAACACATACATACATGCTTCATATATGCTTCAGTGTGCGTATCATCTGTATGCGGATGACTTGCAGTTGTACTGTGAGGGGAGGGTTGATGGAATCCCTGACGTAATAGGAAAATTAAACAGGGACTTGATAGCCATTAAAACCTGGTCTGATAGGTTTGGGGTAGCAGTAAACCCTAAAAAGTGTCAGGCGATCATCATTGGGAGTTCTCGAAGTATTATTAAATTGGATAGTACAACCGTGCCACCAATCCTCTTCAATGGTATGATCGTTCCATTTAGCAATGACGTGAAGGACCTAGGCTTGCACATCGATAGTACCCTAAACTGGCGTACTCAAGTCGCTAGGGTCAGCCAGAAGGTTACTGGAACGCTGCGGACTCTGTACCGCTTGAAAAACTTATTGCCATTGAGTACGAAGACAATGCTGGTGCAGTCCTTAATTTTCCCTATCATCGATTATGGTGATGTGTGCTACTATGACCTGAATGCAGATCTTCTCGACAAACTTGACCGCCTTCTCAATAATTGTATTCGATTCGTGTTCAATCTGCGTAAATATGACCATGTCTCAGCGCATCGATCGCTTCTGAAGTGGTTGCCCATACGTCAGCGCAGAGAGCAAAGGGCGCTAACCACCTTGTTTTCGTTTCTTGTCTCTCCCTCTTCCCCTAGTTATCTAGCTCCCCACTTTCAGTACATTTGCGCCAACCACAGTAGAAATCTACGTTCATCAAGTAATCGTCTTCTTCATTGTCCCACTCACCGTACTGACTTCATTCACTCTTCCTTCTTCGTTCAATCTATCTCTCTGTGGAATGCGCTCCCTGTGGAAATCAGGATGGCAACCAACCGATTATCCTTTAAAGTTAAAGTTCGAGAGCACATTCGCAAGAAGCTGGCAGTATCATCACAACGGTAATGTTTTCCCATTGTTTGTCTTATTTGTTTTAGTATATTCGTGTAGTTATGTGTATTTATTTGTTCTTATATTTATATGTATTTAGGTATTTAGGCTTATATTTATATATATATATATTTTTTTTTTTAATAGGTTAACTTATTTAAATTATATTTATTCAACAATTTTCGCTATTGCACCTACCACTGTTTGTCTCTGCATCACCCAAAGGTTGACTGGTAGAAAATGCCTATGGCATTAAGTCCGCCTCTGTACATTTATGTGCTTAAAGTATTAAATAAATAAATAAATAAATAAATACATAAACTCTCGCCGTCTTCCCAAGGGGGTAGGCAGAAACTACAGAACGCCACCTGCTACGATCCATACATACTCCTTTTGTTTTGTTTACGTTCATACATCTGAGGCCCTAGTGCGAGTTTCTTTTAACCATCTCGACTTTACGCATCGACCGCATTCGGCGCTCCGATTGGCCTTCACCAGTGAAGGCCAGTGAAGGGCCAATCGGAGCGCCGAACGTGGTCAATGAGTAAAGTCGAGATAGTTTAAAGAAACTCACAGTAGGCCCTCTGGTCACACAATGCACGCCGGTTACGAGTACCACGCACCTGACCTATTTGAAGAACATCACCTATTGTGTCACTGATTTTTATTTTATTTATTTATTTATGGTCTTTCTACAATTGTTACACTGTTCAACCAATTAGAAAACACAAGTCCAACATACAAGCCAAGTGCACAATATTAAGCGATAGACACAGCATGCAAAAAGAATAGAACACAGAAAAAAAAAAAAACATAATTAAGTACAGAAATGACACAATATTTTTACATAATTTGAACTGATGACCTTTTTGGCTATAACTTATGTAGAGATATCTGGGGAAAAACAGCTATATCAGCGCCAGCGTCAGGAACTAGTTGGCTGGCATTCATGCTGAACTGGGCCTGTTTGGCGCAGCCGTGAGGCGCACAATACTACTTTTATTCTGTTCGTGTGAATATTGTGTGCCTTACCTGGGTCAATTTTCTTTCTTTCTTTCTTACATGTAAGTCTTTCTATGGTGCCATTTGAATGATTAATTAACGTTAGAAGACTTCAAACTACTGCTTCAAACGAAGGCAGTTCTGAGATGTTTTTCTGTTGTCTATTATGATGCCAGAAGGTGGCCTGGGCAACGCTGGCGTGATGATTTAGAGGCTTTTATGGGAGATTGGCCGGACAAGGCAACAGACAGGGAACCGTGTAAAAAAGCTGTAGGGGAGACCTTTGCCCAGTAATGGGACAATACAGGTTGCAAAAAAAACATTTGATAGTACGTTTGTGCGATGTGAAACTTCTTTAGGAACCTCTGTACTTTGTCCCCAGTAGTTACTTAGGGCGATAGTAATCTTCACACTCGCAACCATTCAATACGGCTAACTATTATATTTCTTAAAAAACTCAACACTTTTTTATTTAACGACTGTTTATAATTCTATGAAAAGCGATAATTTTACCGTAAAGCGGAGTAAAATCTTATCAAGAATTACAACAATCTTGTTACTATAATTTATTGTAACTTTGAAAATTGTATTTTCAGTATAATACTTAGTTACTTAAGCAAGAAAGAGTTTTTTCTGACACAATCTTCACACTTACGTACAGAATTGGCTTATTTTCGAGGTAGTCAACTTTGAAAATAAAACAGCTTGTGCTAATAGCGTCAGGGTCAGTCGCTTAGCATAATGCTAGCAGCAGATGCAACTAACACTAGTTTGCTGGTTGCGATGCCAAAAAAGGCAAAGTTATTCTCAAAAACGCAGCTAATTAGACGAGTATTTTATTTCCAGTTGGTTTTCTAGGCGTACAATTGTTTAAAATAACATTTAGACCACATTTCCCTATCGGGTAAACAAAGCACATCTTCATTTCACTTGTAAAAAGGACTTTATCACCATCTTTGACAGCCTTTTTCCAACCAAATGTAACGACACTTGATGTAAGTACACTGCTCTGTTTATCAAAACTTACAAGCCTTGTATTACCAAATGTCATTGTTTAGTTCACAAGTACTTATATTGTGAAACTTTTCTTCGTGATTTTCTTTATCAAAAAATTATTTGTACGAGTTACAACATGTACAAAATCATAACAAATCCTGAGAGTGTCCGGCGACTCTCTATTCCGTCTTACAAGTTTACAGGTGTCGTGCTTAGTACCGCAATAAATGTTTAAATTCGATTTCCTTTTTTTAAACGTTGTCAAGATAGAGAGATGTCCTGATGCCCGTGTCCCAGCAGTGGGAACATTAAGGCTGATTATGAATATGGAGATGAGCTATGAATTTAACGAAAATTAACATTCTAGGTAACTTGTGAACGTGTAGACTTGTAACTTTTGATAAACAGGGCACAGGTCTCCTTTCTTTTGTGCCATACTTTCTTGGTCTATGCGAATCTCATCTAGGTCTTACCCGTTATCCTTGGTAGGTCCATCCACCCTTCTGACTGCTGGTCTGCAACGTTCTTCCACCATTCCACCATCTCTCGGCAGCCATTCAGTCAGGTCTTTGCTCCAACAGCTATAACGTTTATTCACTCTGTGCAAACTAAATTCTTCTACTAATCCTCTAAATCAAAAGCCAGCTTACCGCTTTATCTTCAAGAATCCTCAGAATCCTCTCCCATGTAATGCCTGCCCTTTAACTAGCATTTAAAATATAACGTTCTCACATACTAGAGTTTATATTACATGCGTTAGAACCGGTTCCAAATTGATTTATCACAGTTAACTGTTCCCGAGGCTTAATTTAATGTTCTTAGCTACTTGTTGCAAATACTCGAAGCTCGAATCGCATTAACTGATGGGTAGGGCTGCGAGAAATTATACTTAAATCCTGCAATTTAAAATAATAAATGATATAAATAAGTTAAAATTGCGGGCATCCTTCAGTAAAGAGTATTCTATAATGACTGTGATTAACAAAGGGTTGATAAAATATTTTAGCGAGTAAATCTATCAATATTCTACAAGGAAAAATTGAATTCATGGGCATCCTCTTAAAGGGGTCATTGTACTCATCATTATGAACAACTTTCATTATGGGAACAAACCTGAAATCGTGAAAAAAATATCTGCTGTTTCCTACATTTTGACGAGCTATGCGAACATATGTGTAGGGAATAGCAGATTTTTTTTCGTGATATCAGGTTTGGTCCCATAGTTCAAGTATAGGTGCAATTGGAGAAGCCTATGCCCAGCAGTGGACTTCTGTAGGCTGGTGATGATGATGATGATAAAATATCGTAGCAGGTGGCGTTATGTGCTTTCTACCTACCCTCATCGGAAAAAGACGTAAGTTTATGTTATGTATTAGTCAGTAAGAGAGACAGCCAACGATGGAAATCAAAATCATAGCTAAATAAATCTTAGACTAATGTAGGTCTATTTTCTTATCTTAGCCTTAAAGATTACAGTTTTAATTAAACCAGCCACTATTACTCAGAAATCACCCTTAATTACATTTGGCATATGTCCGATTACTAGATAAAACTGCAAGAAAAAATGGCCGCAAAGGAAATCCTTAGATAAAATAAAGAAATTAATTGAAAGCCGCGCGTCCTGATAAGCTATGATAAAATTGTATCACAACCCTGCAATGATTAGGACTGGTCGTAATTAATTTTACTAGACGACTAAACGTTTAATTCACAGCCAATGGAAGTGAAGCAGTTTTTACATAATGCATTTAGGTACTTAATTCTGTTAATGTAGGGGAGATCTTTCTCTTTTACTTTTTGTTGTAGTTACATTGAGATTTATTATCACTTTGTTAACAAGTAAGTGTTCCAAGTATTAGGAGACTGTGTATCTTCGCGATGTTACCTTGTAGGGTAGGCAAGTTTGCTGAATTTGACTTCATGTTTGATTTATCATCCTAATATAACATAACATCACGCCTGTAATCCTCGAGGGGTTAGGCAGAGATGTACCATAAAGTATAAACACCCACATTTAGCCAGTTATGATTAATTCATATGTAATAGGGGCGAGCCTATTGCCATCATCCCGGCAATCGGACCCAGGACCTCATGCTCAGTAGTAGCGCTTACCACTACTACACCAATTGGACAGCCTTTGAAATTGAACACCATCTTGTATGATGAACAAACAGTATGGAGGTCATAAAATCCATGTTCAAGATGGAACTTTCAGGACCTTTGCATACACGAGTATACTATAATACCAGCACTCATAAACTGACTTCAACAAGTACCCTTAAATTAAAAAACCCCCGACAAAAGCAAAGCATCTAATAAACGATTTTTTTTATTTTAATTTTTTTATAGATATGAACACTCCCGATGGAGATTCCTTTAAAAAAAAACAAAATCCTTGCAGCCGTTTGGCAGCTACGAAAGCGCAGACAGACACACAGATACACACGTTAAACTTATAACACCCCTCTTTTTCCGTCGGGGTTTAAAAAGAGAAGGTTGTAAACACGATGCCTTTTATATTTTTTATTTTCCAGTCGATAAAACTTCCATTATCTCCCAAAAATAAAGTCTGTTCCTTCATATTTTCCATAATATGCAACATACACGCATTCAAGCCTTAGGGTGATAGTAACTAACGACTCTTGGTTAGACCCTCACGCTCTGAAATGACCAATAATCATCATACTTCATGTTAAATTGATAAGCAGGGGTTATTCGATGTTTAAGTACGATTCACTGAATCGATTACCTACCTAACACAGGCGAAATTACGAGGTAGAATGTGAAATAAGTAGTTTGAAAATGATTAGGATGGGAATGAAATAATGCGTTTAGTTTTGACGTAAATTTGTGATATGGAAAGTTGATAAAATTGAATTTTATATTTGAAGAAAGAAAAATACAAATTCTGCTCAAATACCTCTATGACGACAAAATGTTGTGCATACTCCCTTTATAAATGAAGCTGGAGTAAAGTTGCATCAGCATTAACTTCAGCTTAATACATTATTCGACGTTCATGTTTGGCATAATATCTTTAGTAAGGGGGTTACCGCGTTTCTCCACCGCCATCGTCAACAAGAACGAGATGACGGCGCCGAAATGGCGATACTTACATTAGTTCAACGATTTTCAAAATGATAACAATTTCAGCTATGTGAAAATAAAATGATCGGGTCTTTGAAAATAGGCCTTCACTGTCACTGGTGCAGTACAATACAAATTATAATGAGTATCTTTTAAGAATACAAAACAAAAATATAATGTTGAAGTCTTAACCTTGTCTCTCCTATTATGAGGTTCTTAAAGTGTACTTGACCAATTGTATTTAATATATAATTGGTCAGGTACCCATAAGTGCTGGCTAAGTACCCTATAATAATGCACGACAGTAGGTCATTCATGACCACTTAACGACAATTTTGATATCATTAAATATTTTGTTAAAACTAGCAGTTGACATAAATGTGACCCAAAAAAAGCTAAAGTGTTTGTCAAGAAAAAAGTATTGAGCATAAAGACTAAATAACCACTATTATAGACATATGATAAGTAAACTCAAAGATCGCTCCGATAGATGTTACGGCTAATGGACGAATAGTCAAGAGCATCGACCAACAGGGAGGCTTGAATATACCTGAAGAAGCTCTCCTTAGGCAGTTGAGTCAAGGGCTTGATGCAAAAAGTGGTACTCATTGACACAGTTAGAATTGTTTGATTCTTTTCTCTAGATCCCAAACTGCTGGTATGTAACATAACTGCTGGTAGCTTAGATATTGTTCCTGATGTAGAAATATCTGTGAGGAGAAATATTGAAAACTGATGCCGGTGAAGTATAAATATTTCAAACTATTATTACTTACATCTAAGCCGAGAAAACATCCCAAATCTGAAAAATCTATACCCAAAATATGTTCAAAATAAAAAGGAACACAATTATTATACAGCCAAACGTACGCCACCGCCAAGTCATAATTCTACAGAGCGTCATTCCTTCCCAATAAACTACTCAACTGGTAATGACATTTCTCAGCCCCGTAATGAGCGTGAAGTAGCTACACCCTTTGTACGGGCAAGTAGTGAAATGATGTAATCACAAACGTATATAGCTATTCTTTGTAATGTCAGGTCACGGCCACTAGACTATGAATTAGCTTCTGTTACATTCAATTTGGTATCATTACAATCAGTTTTTACTGCATGCTCCTCGTCATTTGATTTATTACTATATAGCTTGTTACTGTGGTTGTTTTCTTGTTTGTTTTTATTAACGTTCTTAAGAAAATCGTTGCTCAAATAGCTTTTGTACTTGTGTTTACTTTTTGTTTAGCGTCATTAGTACTTAAATATTCATTTGTACCTGAGTTTGTAAGCAAGAAAAGATATAATGTGATTATTCCCAAGGTTAACTTTAAGTGGTATAATAAGTTAATTAGTTGATTTACTTGAAGCTACGTATTTTTACAATATTTTTGGTTTAACTTTGTTACTGTTACGGTCTACTTGGTTTCAGAAACTGATTCCTACTACCTAATTTCAGTTTATTACCATGGCTATGTAATAACAGCCGCACGGGTCAATCCATCAGGTTAAACTACGCTTGCTGGGGTTAGTCCGTGGATGATCATCTTTACATACCGAATCTCCTCCGTGCCTCGGAAAGCACGTTAAGCCGTTGGTCCCGGCTGGCATTCGTGGATCTTTGACAGTAGTTACGGGCCGTCAGAAGCACGAAAGTCGGACAACTAGTCTTACCAAGGGGTATCGTATTACCTAGTTACTGGGTTGTGGAGGTCAAATAAGCAGTCGCTCCATGTAATATACTGTTATTCAGCTGTATCCGGTTAGACTGGAAGCCGACCCCAATATAGTTGGGAAAAGGCTAGGCAGATGATGATGATGAATCTCAGTTTATTACCGTACAAAGACCATTTTCAACAAGACGTCAAGATTATGCTTTTTTACTGTCATCGTCTTGTCACTGCTCAAGTCTACGTGCCTTTACATAAGTCTCAGCCTGTACCCAGTTTTTTATATAACAAAATATCATCGCATGCTTCCAAACTCACCATATCATAAATAATATCTGCGAACATCTTAGAATCGCCAAAAAAATATGTCTATCGCGTGCCGGACGAACATATTTTTCTTGCTTATGTTTTCGGAGGGAAACTGTCCGCTATTTATTTTGACCAGCCAATTTGTTTGGCTTTGTTATTGATGCTGTATCTTTTTAAACACTTGTTGTTTCTTCCGTTTGTTGAATTTAATAGCCCATGAATTTGGGCGATTATTTTGACCATTGGACCATTGATTTCGTTACCATTGAGACTTTTCGTTTGGTCATCAATATTACAGTCAAAAGTATAAAATAAAAATACAAGTATTTAAATGTAGATTTTTACATGGATACCTAAAGTTTGTAGAAATTTTTCACACATATAAACCGAACATGTAGTACTCTATTTTAATAAATCTTAACGTAAGTTTACACAAAACTTTCTCAATTTCTTACCAGCTGGGAGTTTCTCAAGTTCCGCTCACATAATCGCTCGTTCATCGACTTATGAGTTTATCTTAAACATCTTAGTTCTTCGCTATTTATAATATCTTGGAGATTCTTCTTCATCGATAATACCAAGTTTTCCTTCAACTATATTGAGAGTTTTGTTTTCAGCCTCTTGTGGTAGGACTTCATTTTCTGTGCATTTTTGAGATAAACTAAGATTATCGTCAGATCTTTTATGCCATTTGATCCTGGTCTACAAATCTTTTACCTGCTACAACGCTGGAGACTGCAAAAAGCTTAAACCTAAGTACATTAGACAAGACTGAGAATAGGTAATTAAATCATAATAAACCACTACGATAAACTCTGGCAGAGGTATGCAATCAACAAGCTTTATAAGGTTTCTAAATTAAGGATTGCTAAGTTTAGTACTACTGCGAAACCCATTAATTTGTCATAACTCCTTTCATTGACATTAACGGTGCTTACATTCCAAGATGCAGTACCCATATTATGTACATGTAACTATAGTAGTAGACACTAGATTCACCTTATACAAAGCGTTTGAAACTGATGAGTATATGAGTAATGTACTTTGATAACACAAAAACTTGGCAAATTGCCTCGAAAACAATGGACCGAACTGAGAATATTAATAATGCATAATGATCGTTCATTAATTTCAAAAACAATAGATGCTAATCGTATAACATCCAAGTTTTCGCTGGGACGACATTCAAGCATTCATTTATAGCTACATACAAGGACGGTTCTAAACCATGACCCGAATCAAACTCTTTAAAATGTCCATATCCATGCACCTCATCAAATGTTATAACTTTCAATATTACTTCCTCAATATAGAAGGACCATTTTTGAGAAACCTCTTCATCGGAAAGACAAACCTTTTATTTGTATAAGCGATCCGATGATAGATGACATAAAGTGTGTACGTGGAATACATACTGAGCCTCGCTTTGAATATTTTGAACCCCTGTATTTTGACCTTTGAAGAATAGCTATGAACTTTATCAAATAGAACTGTTATTTTTCTACCACATTTTTACTAAACTAGTTCTTTTTCTTGGCTTACCGCCAGTCGCCAGTGTCCTTTTCAATTGCATCTTTTTCACTTCGCTTGGTCTCGCCTTTAGCAGTCTGGTCGCACTTAACTACTTTGGAATCTAGTTATTCAGATTAACTACGTTTGAGACTATTGCCAAGGACTACTGAAACTGTTGCATTCTTGTTTTTGGCAAACAACATTTTTTTAGAATTGATCGTTATGCAGAGAAGATTAATGCTTGTAGATGAATAGTTCTTTTTTTTTATTCTCTCTAAAACTCTGTAATATTAATCTTCACAACAACGGAGCGTTAGCTTTGGAATTTAGTGTTTATAAGACTATGTCTTAATCAACTAGAACCTTATTCTCAACCACACAAACGCTAAAATGTCTTCAGAAAGAGCATACTATTACCCCATTTCAATATTTCCACCCACAAAGTTGCTTCCCCAACTAAAATTATTACTTTATTGAAATCTAACTGAGCAGAATTTTCGTCATAAAACCTTGCATTTCATAACTAGAGCAAAACGTAAAAACATCGTACTTCGAGTTTTGCACTTGCATAAAACGGGGTTCACATCGATAAGGCCCGACCTTAACGAATTTATGCCCGACGGTCTAGGGGATTAATATTCCCTTACCGTTCCCTCACGGATGAATACCTCCATGAATATAAACTGATTGAAATATCGGCGTTTAAATATTTGTGTTAATTTGGGGACGAATTACTTTTTATGGGGTATGTGTTAACTTTAGTTGGAGTTTTGGGAGACGTAGAATCTTCATTGCAAAGTAGAAGGCATTTTGTTGAAACTCGTGTCAAAGCTTCGAGACTTCGTTCTATTTTCGGGCTTCCAGATTTAGCTCTATATTGAATGGATTTTGCTTGCAACCTTTGAAGAATTTGAAAGTTCTTTTGAGATAAATCTTGTTCAAATCATGCCTTCAAATATTTCTTATTTATCGGAAGAAATACGTTTTAATTTAACCCTCAATCTATGACCACAATGCGTTCTGGAATAAGTATAGTAACTTTACGTCGTTCATTAAAGACATCAAGTTAAAATTAAACCTTCAGAATTGAATAGTCGATACATTCCTAGATCCCTACATGGCATCTTCTTAAGAAAAGTCACAGGGGGTGACCAATAAGGAATATTTATGACAATACCGGACATTAACCGATCGAAGCTTTACTATCGTTCGATATACTATATATATCGCAGTATCCAATAGTGCCTTAGGCCATAGCATGACCACATATAGCAAAGAATATAAAATAATTAATTGCAAGATCATGTTAATAACACTCGTTATCGAAGAGACAGCTACGTCCTGTCGGGCGAAAAATTACTATTTTTGTTTTGTTTCACAATTTTGTAGACGGACGACTGTTGAGCGATGGTTTGTGGCTGAGTTGTTGCGCTACCTGTGAATGGAAATAATGGTAAATCAAAAGTTTTGCCTTTTCTATATTCAAAATTACTACATCATGAAACTGATAATAAGTTCAGTCTAAGGAATCTAGAATTTCAAATGCAAGTTCCTAAAAAGGTCAGGATCGTATTCTAAAATTATGAAACGCATAAAATAACGCTATAAGTGGTACAGTAATATTTTTATTAGGCATTAAAGTGTTACAGGCCATTGGATATTAGATAACAGGTTACTAAAATTAGCCATATAACGCGGATGCAGTTAAATTTTGACGCAATAATATCCCGTATAAGATTTCATATTTGAGGCCTGTCCATTAATATTCAGCGACTTTTTAATGGCATGCGTGTGGTCCTACAGTCGCCCGTCTGTACTGAAGCTAAATTCAAGACTTGAAACATGGTCGCTATTGTAATTGATGAATTATTATTCTGTTCGTTTGTCCTCGTATCATTTTTAATATATGCATGTTTTTTTGTGTCTATTTTAAATATTACTGCCGTTAGTGGTTATTTTTCAATTGTATTAATAATTATTGCTTATTATTCGTTTGGGAACTTTGTTTATTTAACGCATATATCTACTGTCTTATGAATTTATGATTTCCGTTTGCTATGAAGTATCACAACCATTTTTCTGATTGGTCTTTTATCTAAAAATTTTACATTACACAATACATTTCATTATAATAATATGAATTTATAACCTTGATTTTTTTTATGTCTACTTATTAGACATTCAGCGTAAAAACAGCCAAATCATCTTCAAACATTTGAACATAAAGTTTCGTACATACTATTACAACACCTTTTCAACTAAGACTGCTAGTTTATTTCTAGATATTCTCAGTTCTTCTCTCTGTTATTCAATCTAATGTAATGTAAATCGCTTCTCTCCGGGGTATCATCAGACTGATTGCCCTATTGAGCAATTGTGAGCCTCGCACTTGCTACAAACAATAAAATTGTCTTGGTGTCTCTATTGGGGTCATGAGCAATTTATAGCACCTAAAGAGATTCAGAGGATTGAGCAATAATAGTCCTTATGGACTTGGGTGAGAATGCCGTTTATGATTGCAGCTGGGATGAATCTGGATGTTTCATTTAACGAAAGTGTTATTTAATGGGTGATTGTTGGTGCTATTTTTACTTCAATTCGGACTTTGAAATTGAAGTCTAGAATTTTATTTATAAAGACATTGTTTAAGGTAGATGCATGTTTTCAAATGTAATAATGTCAAATGCCAATGTCAATGTGGCAATGGCCGGCATGAAATTGCATTTTACCATTATTTGTCACTGGTATAAATGTTGACTGCTTTGTTGGTCTAGTGGTTGCAAGCGCTACTGCCGAGCAAAAGGTCCTGGGTTCGATTCCCAGGTCGGGCAAAGTGTTACTAGATTTTTCTATTAGGAATTTCTCAGTAGAAGCCCAGAGTCCGGATTTGTGCCCGGTTGATGGCAAAAGGCTCGCCTTCTGTGACATGGGACTTAATATAACTGATGAAATTTGGGTGTACTTTAGGAACACCTCTGCCTCTCCCTTCGGGGATTAAAGACGTGATGTTATGTTATATTAAACGTGTAATGTATCTATTTTGAAAAGGACTGTCATATTCTTAACAATGCAGGTTGTTCATAGCGTTAAAATGTATAGTAGGTATTGTAATGTCAGTACACGAAATATGAAATACCTACCAGAAGCGTGTTTTTTTTTGGAAATCGATTAATAAATTTCAGCAAAACTCTTTCATGACGTGCTTTTAGTGAAAAACGAAATTAATTGCATTGCATCATTTTCCCGGCGGATTTGTGTTGACTGATAATTGTGATTTAATAATTTTCAAGGGAAAATATCGTTTTCTCTGTTATCAGTTTACATAAGAGTCAGCCATTGTATATTGGCCAGAACCGAAACCCTCGGGTCACCCAGATCTTACACAGAGGTTCTGTACAAACCAGGAGATTTAGTTAACTTCTGGAGGGAGGTGGGCTGATTGGAATAACCCCCAACGGCCGCCATGGCCCACGCACAATGGTCCACCTTAAGGACTAAGTGCGGAAACCAAACCCATAACATAGAACATAGATATTGGCCAGTGCCCAGTTCGGTTGGAGAATTATTTTACGATTAGGTAGGTAGTGTAGCATCGAAATATTTTGTACAACTCTGAGCAATCATGTTTCGCAAAACGCAGAACCTAAATATTTAAAATATAAATTTAAATTTAAAAAATAATCAATTCTGCCTCATTGGTGTAATTGCCGCAAGTGCTCTTACTGAGCATGAGGTTCTGGGTTCGATTCCCGGGTAAGGGCAAAGGGTTTATTAACCTTTAATCTGAAATTTCTCAGTATAAGTCCCGAGTCTGGATTTGTGCCCGGTTGATGGCAATAGGCTCGCCCTCTATTACATGGGACTTAAACATAACTGGCGAAATGTGGGTGTAATATTGGTACCTACACCTTTGCTTCTTCTGGGATTACAGGTGTGATTTTATGTTAGAGTGAGTGTATTTTTGACTTACCGGGACGACTCCTGTATCAGGAAACTCTGCTACACCAAACCAACCCGTTTGAATATCAGATGCACATGCACAATTAATCATCAAATCTGATCTTTTTCCTAATATCTGTAAAGATCAATCAATTCAAATGTTTCTAGTTGACCTTATTATTTGAATCAAATATAAGTAAAAATCTTTTTAAGAACAAGCTTTGAATGAACTAAAAAAGATCTAAACAAAACTTACGTAAATATAGAACTATAATATTTTCTTAAAAGCTTGAGGCTTATCTTTAATTTATACTATGACAGACATTAACGACTATTTACTCCTTATAATTTTTTTCAAAATGTCTTGTTAACCATATATAAGCCAAGTTACAGCACAATCAAATGTCAGGAAGTACTTGAAAAATGGATGACAATTGGAGTCACTAGAAACACATTGCCACCTTCCGGCTCCATCATCAGACCTTGAACACCATCCAGTGTCAGCACTTGTTAATACGTAACCAATGAGTCCAAACACGATGGTGCTATCTTGTTTGATTGAGGAGGTCCCATGGCCACCTTTCGGCTCCACCATCAGACCAGCTCGACGATATAAATTTTTCAAAATGTCTCGGTAGTTGTATAAGTATGCCAAGTTTCAGCTCAATCGGATTCCAGGAAGTGCTTGAAAAATGGAGGACAATTGAAGTAATCGGAAAGACATACGAACAGATAAAGCTTGTAAAAATAGATTATCTAGTCTCGTCTCGTGTAATAACCAAACAGGTTTAAATTAAGTGATAAATTAATACAGGTAAGTAAACTCGACCTCGAAATTGCGTTACCACCCTAAAGTTGAATGTCACTTGCACATCATAAAGCAACAAGGTCTGTTTGTCTATTTGAAAGTTCCAGTTTCAACTTTAGGCACCTGCTCCACCGTCGACGATGTAGCGACTAGCTATCGACTACTATCGTACGTTTTTTGAGCTAAAATAGTCGATAGCAAGTCTTCTTCTCGTCGGCAATGGCGATGGTGAAGGCGCCTAAGTGGTAATGTACACGAGCGCCACGTTGCCAACAGCAGAGGCAACTGCAACCGTCAACATTCGTCGGCAGCAGCCATAGACACAGTGTTTGTGTTGACAGCTGCAGTTGCCTCTGCCGTTTACTAGGAATTGTTGTCAAAAGTGATAAACCAATTAAGAGGTTGAGTGTACCTATGATAAATCGCTGCACATGAAAATTAATGGACAATTCATTTCGGTCCTAATTATCCGTTTTGATTGCTCATTACTCTTAATAATCTGTTATTATGCATAATACACGTTGTTGTACAAAATGTCTGGTTTATTGTGTTACTAAATATTCTGGTTTTAATTAACTGCCTTATTGGTTTAGTGGTTGCATAGTCGTAGTCCAGGCAGTGGACTATGAGGGGCTTTGATTCCCGGATTTTGTTTACTTGGTTTTGCTGCCGGATAAATAAAGTTTTAGATATTATATTTCCAATTAAGGATTTCTGAGTCTGCATTTTATTAAGCTGATGCTGATATTAAATGAATACCTATTTCAAATTGATTTATAGAATATAATTTTAGAGCAAATCATATTATATTCTGTTACGTTATATAATTATTGGCAAGTTATCGTTCATTTTTAACCCCCGACGGAAAAAGAGGGGTGTTATAAGTTTAACGTGTGTATCTGTGTGTCTGTCTGCGCCATCGTAGCTGCCAAACGGCTGAACCGATTTTGATTTTTTTGGTTTTGTTTGAATGGTGACTTGACCGAGAGTGTTCTTAGCTACAAAAAAAAAACTTTTATCAGATGCTTTGCTTTTGTCGGGGGTTTTTAATTTTTTGAATTTAATTTAACTTGTATATCACTTCAAACTTTTTATACAATCGTCATTTAGTTTCTTTACCCATTGAATGCGACGTCGGACGAAAGTCTACAACGTACATGACAGTTGTACACTGCAAGTGGAGTTGGGAGTTGGGGGAAAATATGCCTCACATTCACGCACAACGGCCATCGCTCAGCATAATGCTGCGACCCTATGCGAGACAGAGCCCCAGCGCTGTTTTTCAGTGACAGCCGGCGTTGACGTCATGACGAAAAAGCCCAAAAAGCCCTTCCAGACATGGCCCTGCATTGTTAGACTCACATAATATCTTAGAAATAATATTAGGACTTTTAAAGAGAGCGCTGTGTTTTGCTTCGGCATTTTCAATCTGATCTCATTTTCTTAGGGATCAGTTTGTTGGGAAAGTCAGCTCCACTTTTTTTTTTTATTGCTCCCGACAATAAAGTACTACCTAATTAAAAGAGAGGACGAAAAAAAGAAATATTCCACTCAGAGCACTGATTTCAACAGCACTTGACCGAACACACACCTGAGCACTGCCACTAACCGCACTGAAACAAAAATCAGTGCTCTAAGTGGAATACCTCGAATAAAACTACAAACAGGTTTCACTCAAGATAGTACCCAATCCATGCATTGAAAACGTGTGCATTAGAATCCTAAATGTTTAGTTGTTGGCCACGATTGACACACAAACAACTGCCATATTTTATAATGGATTGCACATGTTCCAGCCTTGATGTTTACTTATTCTTAGTAATATTTGCCATAACATGGAAATTTTATAAGGAAAAGAGTTATTAATTGAAGTGCTACAGAATTCTATGTTTTTTTTTGCTGCTCGAGAATGGATTTATAACGTTATAACACATAACATAATTGTATGTTTCCTGTATTCTCCGAAGGTTTAGGCAGAGGTGTACCTATAGTACACCCACATTTCTCGCCAGTTTTGTTTAAGTCAAATGGTGGAATCCCACGATCGGCAATATTGCAGACGGGACACGCACGGCAGACGACCACAGACCGCCACGCACCGCGCACTGAGGCGCTTCCGATGTCTGCGATACCGCACGTACACATTCCCACGGTCCGTCGTCCGTGCTCGTCGCTGTCAGTCCGCAAAACCGCGGATCGTGGGATTTCGGTGTAATAGGGGACGAGCCTAGATTTTTTTCTTCAACCATTCACCACTAGATGGCGCGGATCATAATAAAAACAATCCGAAAGAAGAGGTGGTTAGTGACACTAACCAGTAAACCGGAAAGTGTAAAGGGTCACGCAAACAGGCGCGACGCGACGCGTAACGCGTTTAGTGTAGAACAATTTCCATGATTTTTTACACGACTTCCCAAAAATGAAAGTAATGTTTTAATATAAATTGTTGGAAGTTGGAGCCTTGAATGGAATTCGACATTAATTATGTTTATTTTTATACAGTGATGTGACTGCTCTTGACCTTGATCTCGCGAGATCCAAAGCGACAGATGACATGACATTTAATTAATAAAAACATTATGTATGAAGAATACTTTAACGAAAGTCAATGTCAATTTTTATTATTACATAACTTAACACTGATTTAAACTTGTTCTAGACTTTAAGGATCTTGCATAATTATTTATTACTTATGTACTGTATTTTTTTCTAATCAGTATTTATTTACTTAATTAGAGTTATTACTAGATTTCCATTTCATTGATTTATTTATGTAATGTCTGATAACATTTTTACCCAGTTTCCTCAATAAATTACATAAATTACGTTGACGTTACTTAACTTAAAGTGAAAATACTCTCTGTGTGTTACAGTATTATGTTCTGTATTCTTTTTAAAACCTCGTTACAAAATAGTTATAAATAAAATATGTTCCCAGCGAAACAAAAAGAAATTAAAATTTTGAATAAATAAGAATTCGACTTTAATTATTCGTAAATATAAGGCGAGCTTCACGTTTGCAGTTTTATCTTAACCAAATTATAAATTTAAATGTCTTTGTTCATAGCCTTGCATTATGAAAATGAATCTCGATGTTATTCGGTGTTTTTTGTCTACATCTGGCGCATGCATCGATTAGGACCCGCTTAGATGTTGCGATTTTACGACTAAAAAGTCGCGGTTGATGGCAGCTGTTTTGATATTATTTATACTAATACCAGTCTATTATTGTCCCACTGCCAGGGCAAAGACTTTTTCTCATACAGAGAAGGCACGAGAATTGATCACCATACTTGCTCAAGACGAGTTGGCGATTTCAGACTTAAATTGACTAGAAGTCCAGGTGTGCTATTCTCTAAAAATCTCACCGTGAAAACTTAGGTGAAGTGAGTTTGGAGTGAAGTGAGTTTGGAGTGAACTGTCACTGCCTTAGCATCAGTAGGTATCGATGACAATGACAGCTCACTCCACGCTCACTTCACCTCAGTTTTCACGGTGAGATGGTTACAGAATAGCAACGCTGGTTTCCTCCCAATGTATGTCTTCTCTGATGTCAGTTATGTTCAAGATAAGCTTGATATTATAAAATTGATATCATTTATTCACAAATAGGGGTAGAAAAATAAATAGATGAAACATAATCCTTAATAACACAACGAATAAGCTATATTACACAACATATTATAGTAGGTATCCGTTTTCTTTTATCGTAATGATTATTTGGGAACATAAATAAACCCTACATAAAACGTATCTGTAAAGAGAAATTAATTATGAAACAGTAATTTATTTATGCTTAATCCCCGCTTAATCCATTAAGTTGATGCAAACACTGTTTATATTATAATTTTTCAGAGACAAGAGCCTGGATATTTACAGATAATTTTAATTTAAAACGTGAAAGTTATAACTTTTGTATTTTATCATTGACTGCGACCCGATTTGGCTTCGCACGGGTGTAATGGTGACATGTCAAAACATCGAGATAAATACTATTGTATTGAAACTTATTCCGGAATAAATTCTCTAATTGATGGTGAAAACCGCTTCAAAATACGATACGCAGTTTAGAAGAACAACGCGGTCACACAGACAGACATAAAAAGCGACTTTAATTTATAAATTACTAGCGACCCGCTCCTGCTTCGCACTGTTTTTACGACTTGACAAAAGATCGACATTTCTTTGTTATAGATAACTTCAGTACTAACGTAATATACACATAAAATCTCACACATAAAATCTTCCGGAATAAATTCTCCAAGCGATGGTGAAAACCTCATCAAAATGTATTGCGTGGTTTAGAAAAATAACGCGGACATACAGAAATAATACTAAAAGCGACTTTAATTTGTAATATGTATAGATATCCAATATTATGAAAAGCCATTCAACAAACTGAATACAGATGCCAATAAATTTCAAACGACTGCCTTCTTCAATTTAGTCGCACGCTTGCTACGTGCCAAGTGTCAATGTTATATTGTCGTTTGTCGCACAAAAAGACACGTTCTTGTCGTACTGTCGTACCGTCAGAACAACCCCTTACGACACAATACATAATGTCCTTTGCGATATGCATCTTAGTGTGATGTATTTATGCATTCGTTCAGCTCAAGGATTTTTCTTTTGTTAACATTGTTTGTTATCTGTATTTCTTGAGATTGCTATGTTTAGTTCATTGATAGTGTATTTTTTTTTGGACATTCTTTATTATCTTTCATTAGCTTCTGCCCTCGATTTCGTGGGTGGAAGTCGTCAGATGTACAATGTACTAAAATAACAGCCATATTTTTTAAATGACTAATTATTCTTATAAATACATGTTGTCTGTATTGATACGAGAAAGATGCAAAATCCAGTTTACCATAACCGTTTGCAGGGTAGCCGGGCAATTCTGTTAAAATCTCACCATAAAAACTTAGGTGAAGTGAGCTGTCTTTCCACCTGATGCTAAAGATTTACACTATTGACGGCTCACTTCAAGCCCACTTCACCTAAGTTTTCACGGTGAAATTTTTACAGAATAGATCGATTGTTCAACTTGACAGAAATATTTGCACCACACATGGTTCAAAATCGCTTGACACTTCACATTATGCCCGCTGTTTTGACAGTTCTTGACAAAAATTGGCTTGTTATAAGAGTGCGTGGTAACCACCCGGTTATTACAAGTACTTGACTTACGAAACGGCTTATTAAGTTCAAAGCTCACTCGGTTCTAAGCCCCATTCAAGTGTGAGAACCGACTGGCCTTGGTATAATTTCTTAGTTAACAAGGTTATTGATACTAAAGCAATTAAAACCGGTATGAGTGCATCGATGGCGAATTATTTGGGTTCATAACCGGTTTCTGGAAGGTCATGTTTCTTTTGGCGATTTAGTGCAAATTGAGAACCGGTTTTATTTTCGACAAACACTGATGTCATTATTATTGGTGGTTGGCTTGTTTCTTCCGAGTGCTTTTGTTAGTATGACTACTTTGTAAGTAATGATGGTTGGAAACAATGGGGGGGGAAACCCTCTAGAAGGACATTATGATGATGTTCTTCAGAAAGGTCAGGTGCGTAATACTCGTAACCGGAGTGCGTGTAATGACCAGATTATGAACGTAAACGAAGCACAAGGATTATACAGTGTGTCCGGACATGCATTACCGATATTCTAAATACTTAAATATACATTATTTTAAAGTACAATTCTAATGATTAAATTTTTTTAATGTCTTTTTTTTTAGATTTCCTGTTTTGGATTCCGACTATTGCCTTGCAAAAAGCAAAAAGCTCGCGCATCCGCTATATTCAAACATCAATAACTCATAAAGTATTAGACATACAGTTGTGAATTTTATGTTGTATTGCAGTTTAGCTCAAAATCTGTCGATCTAGTAAAAAAAATAAAAATTGTCGGGTGCGTTTTTGTAGTAATTAACAATTATTGGTTGAATTGCTTATTTTTTTCAACTTTCACAGTTTTTTTCAAAAGTTATGGAATATGAACACATTGCTTTGTGATGCAGACGGTAGACAATACTATTGCCTTTCGAATAAGCCTATTTTTATCTCAGTATGACTAAAACTTTTAGAGATATGATTGTTTTTGTACTAAAGAATATTTCAACAAAAAATATGATGAAATGGCTGCCACATATTAGGGAAGTGTATTGGACCCAAGCTTAGAGTGTAATTGTACTTTAAAATAGTTTATATTTAAGTATTTAAAATATCGCTAGTCCATGTGCGGTCACACTGTATAATAATCGTGCAGGTCGCGTTCAGTAATTTCTGCCTACCCCCATGGGAAGAAGGCGTGAGTTTATGTAGGTATTTATGTATTTCTGTACCTATACTCCATTAGAAATAAGATTAGACATTTAAACAAACCTTTTTACAGTCCGTTCAACCGATTTTGACTTCTATACCGTATATTTTGACTTCTACTTTTATATGTATATTTTATATGTATATATGTATATGTATATTTATATGTATATTTTATATGTATATTTAGACTTCTACTTTTTTGCTTATACAATACTAACTGTCAACTGCAGCTGACATTTGTCATGCCACCAACGCAATAGAAGTCAAAATCGGTTGAACGGACTGTAAAAAAGGCTTATTTAAATGTCGAATCTTATTTCAAATGGAATGTAGGTAGTAGTGAGTAGGTACCGTCACGAACACTAATATGTATACACTTAGCAACTTTTAAAAGTGTTTTTTTCCTACTGTATTGATTGTAATTTTATGATATAACGAACATAGTATTTTGGAACCCCTATTATTATGAAATAGGTATCATCTCAAAGTTACAATCGTTATTGCACGAGAAAAACGTTATTGAATTTTGCTGAGTGTATACATATTTTTACTCGTGACTGTACGTAGTTAAAAACCTCACTACTCACTGGTTATAATAATAATTATTAATATAACCATATTTTATTTTGATTGTGATTGGAGATATAAAAAATATCATATAAACGGCGAAACGAACTTAAAAAAGCCGATTACGATTTATAAAATCATTTGAAATGTTATCTTCGATTCGAACGCAATAAAAAAGTAATGGCTCCATTAATTTATAGGCCTTTACTTTAAAAAATATTATTAAAGCAATTATGGTTTTTCAGGTAGGTACTTAAGGTTTATTCAAATCCTGCAAATGCTTTTATTTTGACTCATCATTTATACAAGACACTAAAAAATATATATATTATGTACAAGTAGGTATACAACGTGTAACAGAATAAGCGCAAGACCTGAAAGTAGTTTGCTCAGAATCGGCTTCTGAATCGATTTCCGTCATTATTTATACAGGCTGACTTCGAAAACATGCGACAAGATTTAAGGGGGTGCTCTACCCATCAATATGAACAACTTTTACTATGTGACCAAAAAAGAATTCGCAAAAAAAAAACGACCTTCTTATACAGAATGGTCCAATCGGGTATCTTTTCGGGTATACTTTTATACAACAAGGTCGACTTTTTTTGCGAATTCATGTTAGTCCTGTAATAAAAGTTTTTCATATTGATGGGTAGAACACCCCCTTAAATTTTGTCGCATGTTTTCAAAATCAGCCTGTATATATTAATTTTTCATGAAAAAATATTTTATTTAACTGAAATTAGAACCACTGCGTCATAACAAGGTAATAAGATCTTTATTTAAGGAAATTTAAGCCTTATCTCAAAGGAATAAAGCCTATTTAAATGCATAGCCAAATTTGTAATACGCTAATAGCTATCCTATGTGTAGTGCGCGTTAAATAAAATAGTTAATTTAAGGTGTGGTTTAATTAAATTAAATTACAGATATTATTTTAGTTTTATAATTTAATATTCTAATTGGGGTGTATGAGCTCTTGCGTCTATTCCGTTAACGTTGTATAAAGGAAAAAAAAAGGGGAAGAACTCATTGGGCATCAGAAAATTCGTCCGCATCGCTGTCATGAGATAAGTGCCCAAAAGGCTGACAGCGTTGCCACGTTGAATGGCAACGCTGATTCTTTGGCCTAATATACTTGGTGTTGTCCTGAAATACTCGATGAGCACTCGGACTTACAATCCTTGTTTTCAATTGATTTTGTTTCCACTTAATCATATTTTAAATTAAATATAAATTGAAGACAAAATTCAACAAATAGATGCAAAAAATATGGTAAACAGGTAGGGTCCGACCGTAAATGCTTTGTTTTTCGGCTGAAAACGACTGCAAAATTCGGCATGATTTGCATATTCGGCCGAGAAACGAAAACGAAAATCGGTTGGGGTCTATAAACAGGTAAACAACCAAAGTATTTAACACTATTAGCTACCAACAATAAAAAAAAATACTATTATTACTTACCCACAAATTATACAATTATATTTATTTATTTATTTCAGACAACCATTGATCCATTGCATTAAAATTACATTTACATTTATTCATTTCATGCATAATTACATGCATTTATATTGTTAGTATGGGCTTAAAAAAATACCTACGACCTATTAAAAACACTAATTACCACATACCTACCTTGCACCTGCGCGTAGGCATTAAACGAACAATCATAATAATTGTCAATTCTGAGAATTAATCTCCGGTTATAGCGTAACGATACACACGTGCTGAAGTTTTAACATGCTCCTAATGTGTATTATATTGTTGCAATGGATTTTTTATGGTGATTTAGGGTTGCCAACATCGATCCGCAATTGTCATGTATTTTTTTTTTTAATATTATTTTTTGATTAGGGACTTTTTAACCGCAATGCGTATGACAGTCCCATCATACCCTAAATAAATAATATCAAAATACACACTCCTATCTATGGATTACATTTAGGCCATAAACCTAAACAGACTCTTCGCAGCATCACCATTTGGTTGAGATAGAATTCTATGAAATGTGCCTAAATCAAGTCTGTTCAACTTCAAGACCCCGAATACATCGTTTCCATCGGACTCATATCGAACACAGTCCATCAATAAGTGATGTATGTCTTGGTTTTTTCTTTTTTTGTGGCTTTTACATCTAAATGTTCGAACAATATTTGAATAAGCAAAATCTGCCTAGCCCTTTTCTAGTAGGATTCTAGTCTAACTGGATGCAGCTGAATACTAGTATTTAACATGGAGCGACTGCCTATGTGACTTCCACAACCCCTTAGTAAAACTGGTTGTCAGACTTTTGGTGTTCTGACTGCCCTTAATGACTGACAAAGACCTACGAATGACAGCCGGGACCAACGGCCTATTGTGCTTTCCAAGGCACCGAGGGGTCGATTTGTAATATGTACTTGGCTGGTCACCCATCAGCCAACCTACCGGGGCAGGTGTAGCTTTAGCCACCGGCCGAATACTTGGATAATCATTCTCATGTTAATTAATAGCTACTTTTACGTTTTCTCTATACAGGTTAGGGGTAGTATTATAAAGTATTAATGCCATCATTATTCCATTGGGAAAACGGGATGGTGCTAGCGGTCTTGTCTAGCTCCGTCTCTCTCTCACACTGGAAAAATGGTGGCATTAATACAGCACGTGATCTTTCAATAGAAAATGGTCAAAACAGTCAATGAACTTCTGCAAAATGTATAGAACAAATAAATTATCTTTAAAAGACCATCAGTTCCAGCCTCTAAGGCTGGTTGAAGACATGAATGGAAACCATTTTGTTTTCATTGACACAATCTGTCTCAGGGACCTCGTTTGCGGTTTTCCTGCATTATTTTCCTCAAACGCCCTAACTGAATTCTATGTTATCTTTTTTCTTTTCAATTTGAGTACCTACATCAAAATTAGTACATTATTGTCGCGGCCTGCAATAAGGGAATTGATGGACGATCGTGAAAATGAGGGCCGAGGCACTCATGCGTGAGTCCATCAATTCCTGATTGCGGCCAAGGCTTGTATAGTACTTTTCTCAAACAACGCGCGGAAATTCAAACTGAGTAAATTAAATAGAAATTCCAGAATCAATGACGAATATCTATCATTTTTCATGCGCCAATATGTTAATTTGTTTCTTCTTTGTTCTATTTGCAAACCAATTCGAAATTTAAATAAAATCTTTGATAAGTTACCTCCTTGGTTGCCGTGTGTTGAAGTAAAAAGTTCGTTCTATTTTTAAATAACACGACAGATATGAGTTTTCATAGTAATTTATTTGGCCGCTAAACACGCCAGATATGGATTTTCATAGTAACTTTGCTGGCCGCATCGTCACTTGTTTTTTACCAGTACAGCAATTTTGATTTATCTCGAAGAAGGTTGTCAAAATAATACTCGAATTTTCTCAAACATGCTTGGAAATTCGAGCATTATTTTGACAACCTTCTAGGGTTTGAAAATAGAACAAAGAAGAAACAAATTAACATATTGGCGCATGAAAAATGATAGTTATTCGTCATTGATTCTGGAATTTCTATTTAATTTACTCAGTTTGAATTTCCGCGCGTTGTTTGAGAAAAGTACTATACAAGCCTTGGCCGCAATCAGGAATTGATGGACTCACGCATGAGTGCCTCGGCTTCGCCTCGGCCCTCATTTTCACGATTGTCCATCAATTCCCTTATTGCAGGCCGCGACAGTAATGTACTATTCCAAGCATGTTTGAGAAAAATATATTTGACCACAGTGTATTCAATCATTTTGAAAAATACAGCACCGTTTAGTTCTATAAACCTTACATAATTATAAAACAAAGTCCTCCGCCGCGTCTGTCTGTCGTCCTGTACGCGATAAACTCAAAAAGTACTGCATTTTCATGCTGTTTTCACCAATGGATAGAGTGGTTCTCGAGTAAGGTTTATAGTATATAATAACCGACATCCACGCGGGCGAAGTCGCGGGCATCAGCTCGTGTATTATAAATTAAAGTCGCTTTCGTATGACCGCGTACCTAAAACTAAGTCTACTAAGTGCAATGTAATTGTTCTCCTATTGAGATAAAAGTTACATTGCAATGTTTATTTTTTATATTTTACGTCGCTCGTGAATGTCCTACCTGACCTACGCAACGAATTTTGATGCGGCTTTTCCCCTTATTAAGATAATTATTCCGGAAGGTACATATGTGTAAAATCCACTTATATCTAACTTAATTTTAGTACAGAAATCTGGGTGTATTGCCGTCTCGCTATTGATTCGGTGTGAAAGTTTTATGAGAGCAAGGAAAACCGATGATATTTTGCAAAGGAAAAACTTTAAACAAAATATTGTAATGATTGTATTAAAAGGCACATCCCTAGTCTGCTATAGTTATTAGCATCTTATCATCGAACAATGGAGGTAACAAAAAACTAAAGAGCCGACGTTAATCTTTGTAGTCATCTCGCTAGCGATACGCTCACGACTTTGGCTGCTTTTTGTAGGTATATTGCCACGCTTAATTTCTTGCGGAATAAGTACAGGTATTTTGCATTATTGTAGCCTCCCTCTTGATTATCTTACCTCCTTTTTCTCGTGTGGTGGGAAGAGAGATCTGTCAGATTGTTACCGTGTGCGTATTTCTACAGTGTTCTCGCATGTAAAATTTCAACTTGAATGTAGTCAAAAATATTTTGGAACAATATTTAGATTTAAAAGAGTGTCCATGGAGTTTCTTGCCCGTTCTTCTCCATAGGAGATTACTTCGGTTTGGAATGGGCAACTAGCTTCAGCTTTCTGGACGACCGGCTCCTTGACAATTCAAAAGTAATGTAATTGGTTTAATTGAAATAAACGCTTTTAACGGACGGGCCGCGCGCGGACCAAAAACTATTGTACTTAATTAGAAAGTTCTTGAAGAATTAATTGAGTTGCATAATATCACACCTCAGTCAGAGGGGACTTAGTAGTACTTACACCCACATTTCATAAGTTATGTTTAAGTCCCATGTAATAGAGGGCAAGCCTTTTGCCATCGACCGGGCACAAATCCGAAGTTCGGGCTGCTACTGAGAAATTCCAGACGGAAAAACCCAATACCACTTTTCCCGACCCGGGAATCGAACCCAGGACCTCATGCTTAGCAGAAGCGCTTGCAACCACTAGACCAACGGGGCAGTCAAGTTTCTTAGCCGAGTCCTTCCAAATATACATAAATACAGTAAGTAAGGAGCTCGTGGCTAAATAATAACAGCCGCACGGGTCGATCCAACAGGTTAAGCTACACTTGCCGGGGTTAGTCCGTGGATGGGTGACCATCTTTACATACCGAGACTCCTCCGTGCCTCGGAAAGCACGTTAAGCCGTTGGTCCCGACTGTCATTCGTGAATCTTTGACAGTGGTTACGAGTCGTCAGAAGCCCGAAAGTCTGACAACCAAGGTCCAAGGGGTATCGTATTACCCAGTTACTGGGTTGTGGAGGTCAGATAGGCAGTCGCTCCATGTAAAATACTGGTATTCAGCTGCATCCGATTAGACTGGAAGCAGACCCTAGTTGGGAAAAGGCTAGGCAGATTGATTGACAGTAAGTAAGTACTTTGGTATTTACAGTTTTAGTCCACATTCAACCCCTACAATCTCAACCCCTGTCCACGTTCAACCCCTAAATGTTGTCCACGTTCAACCCCTGGGGGTTGAATCTGGATTTCAATACATTGGTCATCTTTTCTTTGTCCATATTCGACCCCTTGTTGCTAGGTAACTAATAATGACATTAAAGTAATTTCGTTCGACGTTCGTTGTATACTTTGTTTTGTGACTCTAGTTGCCGACCATACTTCGGAAAAGTTGGATTTTTTGTCAAATACATTACGAAGCACACAGTCTGGGCTAATTATGTAACAAAGCATGAACTTTTTATACCCACACTTGTAGAAAATTAAATTACGTGTGGTACGATCAAATAAAATGGCCATGTGTAGATACATTGAACAAAAAAGTTTGACGAATCCGTTTGAAACTTAAAAACAAATCTCTTCCTTATTTTCATACAATAAGATTCAATATTGTGTGTGTTGAAACCATTGTAATAAATAATACTATATGTTTCGATTCGGAATTAAAAGTAATTCGATGGCTAACAAAAAATGTAGTCCTAGCTATGTATTTAAATTCGATACGGACAGCAAAAAGTTCTAATTACTTAATTCAATTAATGAACAATAGTTAAATTGCTATGGGGAATTTATAGGAAAAACAGTAAAAGTATGTTCCCTTCATTGTGGTGTATGTATGTATTTATTAATTCATAATTAATTAAAATAAGTTTTGTTCAACGTAGAGGTTACTTTCCGAGTTTAAACTGGTCAGCACCCTAATTGCGATACACGATCAATCATAATCTGAATCGGTTTGAAACAAATTGCTAATCCATTGCTTCAATAGTTCGAAAAAAAATCCTCCCAACAACTTAAATGAAGGAAAGAAAGAAAGAAAGAAAAATTGTTTATTCTGCACAAACTAAACGCACACATTACAAAATAAAAGAATGTCATTTACTTAGTACCCAAAAGCCTCGTATTCGGAGGCTACTTAGTCTGTGACACAGAGTACATTACCAATCTGTGGTCAGAGACCAAGATACAAATCATACATGCTCTGTGAGGCCAGACACAATTTAGTTGCGCAATGGATTGCGACATAACAAATGAAAACAAACAACAAATACAAAATATAAATAAACGAAATGCCGATTATAGAGTGGAAAAAATAACAATTTTGTAACAAGCAAACAACAATAACAAGAACAAATTAAGCTGTGCGTCGCGTCTGTGCAAGAATAGGTTTATTGTTCAGCTAAATGCCGGACGAACCTATTATCAACAGCGCTGATTTTCAGCAAAAACCTCGCGAATGACGTAATGATGTACCCCCGTGTGGCATTACTTTATCGGGTAAGCAATATTTCTAGATAACCCAATGAATGTTGTTGAACTGTCAAAATGAAACAGATTAGTCTTAATCGTTTACGATTATGTGTTACGCAATTAGGTAGCTAATTGGACATCACTGAATTTTTAGGGTTCCGTACCCAAAGGGTAAAAACAGGACGCTATTGCTAAGGCTCCGCTGTCCGTCCGTCCGGCCGTCTGTCTGTCCCCAGGCTGTGTCTCATGAACCGTGATAGTTAGACTATTGAAATTTTCACAGATGGTGTATAACTATTGCCTAAAAACTAGAATAAAATAAATATTTAAGGGGGCAAACGTTCAAGTCATTTATCCAAACTAGGCTGAGAATTAGCAGTTTTCGAACGTCAAAATGACATAAGACAGTCCCCCAAAACGCCCGCCAAAACCACTTCCTAGTGCTTTAGCTGGGAAGAAGAAGTGGCGCAACAAACTCCCCAGTAGTGTAGATAAGGCCAGTTTTCCGTATAATGGTTTTCCTCAGCGATGTTAGTAATGGCCAAGATAAACACATTGGCTGCAGATCTTTAAAAAAATCAAGGCAAGCCCAGTGAAAATTTTTTTTAATAAGACACTTCATCCATAAGACTCCCCTAACTAAATCATTTTCCCTACACAATTCATATCCTTATTTATCCAGCTACGAACCACAGAATCATTTAACCAAAGGCCAGCAATACTTGGCTTGACATAATTACCACCAAAACCAAAGCTTGACGAGAAACCATACAAATGTAATCACGGAACATTGAATCAATGTACTTTGTGTGCGTCGACCTAAAATAGGGTAAGAGCATCAGTCATCGGCCTAACGCCCAATCGATGAATGACGTCATTCGACTCATTATCGCGTGATTAACACCACCATGCTGCTATAGCCTTGATGTTAACGTGGTGGGTAATTATTTTGTAACATACAAAGATAAAAATTTGGTTGTTGAATTGTCCTCGTAAAAGGAGTCAGTTTTGTGTGTGTTTAATAATTGAGAAACTTAATCATTTGGGTGTAGTCAGTGTTGAAGCTTTATGTAATTTTGCAGATGCAGTTTTAAGATATACGCATTTACCTATTGTATTTAAAATATAATGTGAAATTAAAGTATAAGACGTCCTAAAAAGAGTTACTCAAATCTATACTCCATTTGAAATAAGATTAGACATTTAAATAAACCTTTTTTACAGTCTGTTCAACCGATTTCGACTTCTATTGCGTTGCTGGCATGACAAATGGCAGCTGCAGTAGACAGTTGGTATTGGGTAACCTTTTTTGCTTTTAATGCCATCCTTATTTATGCCTACGATATAGAATTCAAAATCCTTTCGGTTGAACGGACTGTAAAAAGGTATGTTTAAATGTCTAATCTTATTTCAAATAGAGTATAGGTATTATTAATTTAAGCAAGTGCCAATTATTAATCAATTAAAATTAATTTATTTTTGTACATACTAAATTACCATAATTTAACCAACTTCGTTGAAAATCGGCCCATTAGTTATAAATTTTAAACGCACTTTTTTGTCTTATTGATTAGATATTTAAATTACGAAATGTGTTGCTATAATTATCAAGTATTTAGTGTCGATGTAATAGCTTTGGATCGTAAAGGCCGCTGTTTAATTAAGATGGTAATTGGAATATTTAATAAAACAAGTCTCTTCTACTTTTTTACTGGCACAGTTAGTTGCACTTTGTTTTTTTGCTGTGTTAGTGTTGTAATTGACCGACTTTGTTAGTGTCTTTCAAAGTTTTTGATTTCGTATTTTTTTTGTTTCGTATTGTTGTGAAGCGTAAAAGCAAAATTGAGTACCTACATATGGAGTATTCGGAATACCTAATGTACTTACCCAAATCAAGTGCTTACAATAAAAAGCAAGTAGCCTAACTTAAAGATCCCAAAATATTGGAAATTGAAAATGCACACACACAAAATAATGTAAATAAACATAAAAATCAGACTTTAGCGAGAAACATCCTGCCAATTTTACGGAGCACAGGTATTCGACCCTTTTCAATCGATAAAACTGTCTATTTATATTTCGCCCCTTCCGGCAACAGTGTCTGTCACCCTTCATAAAGTCCGTAACACACAACCTTTCTCTAATTTATTTATTTAAATAAGGTTAATTTATTTATTTAAAGGAGGCATTACCTACATCATTTTATTTTATTTTCATCGTGAAATAACGTTTGGTTATAAGTTAGACAACAGAACTTTCTATATTCAGATTTTGAACTTATTCCCGCCTAAATATTGTATATATAAAAACCGGCCAAGTGCGAGTCGGACTCTCGCATGAAGGGTTCCGTACCATTATCTATCAAAACGGCAAAAAAATCACATTTGTTGTATGGGAGCCGTTAAATATTTATTTTATTCAGATTTTTAGTATTTGTTGTTATAGCGGCCACAGAAATACATCATCTGTGAAAATTTCAACTGTCTTACTGTCACGGTTCACGAGATACAGCCTGGTGACAGACGGACAGACAGACAGTCGGACGGACAGCGGAGTCTTAGTAATAAGGTCCAGTTTTTCTTCTACTTAATAAAAAATAGATAAATAAAAATAAAAATTAATGCCAATAAACGCATTTTTCTTTCTTTCTTTTTTTACCATTTGGGTACGGAACCCTAAAAAAATAAAAATAAACCTACAATACTTGTAGGTCTCCTCAAGAATACTGAAGTACTTAGTATGTTAGAACATAACGTGGAACAAAATGTAAGTGAGGCTAAACATTTTAATGCGATGAACTCATGGCTGCGGTTTGTACAAGTTTAATTGGCATATTTACGTCTACTGCTGTATAAATACTATATAATCATTAGTAGTGATGCACATGTTAGGTTATGTAAGTAAAGGCGCACGCGCAATTGTAAATGCCTAGATGGTAC
The DNA here is from genome assembly GCA_949152455.1 of Lithophane leautieri. Taxonomy (NCBI): domain Eukaryota; kingdom Metazoa; phylum Arthropoda; class Insecta; order Lepidoptera; family Noctuidae; genus Lithophane; species Lithophane leautieri. The sequence continues at coordinate 3,487,664 of OX424462.1, read as the reverse complement.
GCGGGTTTTAATTTGGTACAGTACATTACGATCATTTAAAAAAAAAAAATTGCACAAAATGTTTATTTCCATAAAATAAAAACCGAGGCGAATAAAGAACAAAATGTGGGGTGAAACAGGAATATCCAATGTGGGGCGAAGTTTGTGAGGCGAATGCGGAATAAATCATCTGGCGAGCATATTTGAAGCAACTTTCCTTTTTTATATTTAAATAAAACTTTGTAGCTATAAATTTACTTACTCTTAAAGTATTTTTCTCGTTTTCCTGACCATCCTAAGGATGTCGGTATTCAATTTTTTTTTTTTTTAAATATTACCTATGTCCAGTCTACGTAATTACGTATCTATCATGCAAAGTTTTAGATAAGATTGAGATTGCGCCCGGTTATTATGTGGACGTAATCTTCTTTTTTTTTTTTTTTTTAGTTTGGGAAATCATCCAATGACTTCTCTCGCTCTGGGCGGAGCGGAAGGGCGTGTCAGACTTTTACTGACTAAAACCCACCCGTGTTCCTTCAGCTGCCTGTTGCCAAGGTCCCGGTATCCCTTTCGGACTTTCCCGCAACCCTGCCACGGTACCCTAAGAATTCTTCCGTAATATTATTTGTTTAGAATTTTAAGATCACGGTAGGTACTTACGTTGTACGGTCGGCCGCACAATATTAGCATAATGCAGACTAGGTATCCTTGCTTTAATTGTTTGATGTGAAAACATTACATAAGTAGAACCTCGAAAGATTTTCAGATATCTTCAAGGTAATTTTTATACGAAATAAACGAATGTGCCTATTTGCAATGTTCTGTAATTGTATATATCAAGGCTTTTAAAAATAACACAAGTATTAGAAGCACGTGCATAGCAGCTGGTTGAGTTTGCTCATTTATCATAATCAATGCCATTTATGCACTCATTGAAAATACATGATCAAGTTTCACAATCGTTTTTTCGTTCTATATAATATTAGGCATTTATGTCGATAATTATATACTATACTCGTATCTGCTAAATAATCGTTTTTTAGGGTTCCGTACCCAAAGGGTAAAACGGGACCCTATTACTAAGGCTCCGCTGTCCGTCCGTCTGTAAATAGGGTTCCGTTTGGCGCCCTTCGGGTACGGAACCCGAATTTTTTTAATTTCATTAATTCATTGACAGACAACGCACAGGCTAAACCCCTGGGTCCAGAAACATGTAGTTCCAGAAGAGTTCCTTATAGATTAACAAATGGAATAAGAAATAAGGTACTTTGAAAATTCATCCCTTTATATATAAAGGGATATAATGAGAATGAAAGTTTGTATGGAAGTTCGTTATTTTTGCCGATGGAAAATCCCATCTCACGGCTTGTGTAATAATAAAGTTAAATCCTTACTTAATATTATAAATGCGAAAGTGAGTTTGTTTGTTTGTTACGCTTTCACGCTGAAACGGCTGGCCGGATGTGGATGAAATTTGGCATAGGGGTAGACCGAGACATGGAATAGGACATAGGATACTTTTTATCCCGATATTCCCACGGGATCGAGACTTACGCGGGTGAAACCGCGGGGCGCAGCTAGTATAATACAGTAAAAATCTTTTATTAATTCCATACAACTCTACATGAATGAGGTTTTTATACTTAAAGGATAAGATTTATTTTTAAGTTAAGATATATTTAAATATAATATAACTTATCTAATAATTATTCTTTTTCTTCCACAGGTAAGCACAAACAAAATACTGAACTACCGATAATGACTGTTATAGTGAGTACTAAAAACTTTTGCCTTTTTGGCGAAGAGCCAGTAACTTCTCATCCGTGATATCACGAGCTTTAAACTAGTTCTTAAACGGATAAAGAAAATGTACATCTTAACTTGAAACTTTGTAAAATACATCAAAATATTTGGCACTTGAACAATTTCGCCTGTAAGCCTGTTTTCTGTTTTTTTTCCTGTTTTATTGTCTCTCTGCAAAGGATCTTCACATCATACTATGAACACTATATTTTGGCGATTTCTAGTCATATCGTACAGCGGCGTTTCCTTACGATTCTGACAAATTGTTGGTAATTTAGGTACCCTTTACACGGTAATGACGTTAAACTTCGTATATCTAATGACGTTTCCATTTTTCATACAAAAAATCGACCAAAAATATTTAATAGTTTAGTCACTATAGCTAGGCAAAATTACTATTTATTTTGTTATAAAAAAAATACATTTTCAATTTTGAAATTAGTTTTTTTTAATTTTTATTAATTGATTTACATTAATATTAACAAAATAAAGTCTTAAATTAGAGCTATTTGATAATTCCTAAATTCTCCTATGCATTAATATTGAAAGAGTTTTTTTTTTAATAGTCGTATTGTGTGTCATCTCCACATCCTTACATATTATAAAACAAAGTCCTCCGCCGCGTCTGTCTGTCGTCCTGTACGCGATAAACTCAAAAACTACATCACCGATTTTCATGCTGTTTCCACCAATGCATAGAGTGGTTCTCGAGTAAGGTTTTAGTATATAATAACCGACATCCACGCGGGCGAAGTCGCGGGCAGCAGCTAGTAGTATATAAGAAAGTTTTATGACATTTAAAATGTAACCTAAGTTTTAAAACTTCAACCCAGACTTTAGTAATACCTAGTAAACACTTCACGACATCCAACAGTTACTTACTGCAATAGAAACAAAAGTACGTACACACCCAACCTTACTTTAAGGTGAAGCCACCAGTTAATAGCACAGGAAATAAAATACCTATTTGTTTTTGCATTAAATCCAAGTAAATAAATCGAAGAACATTAGACTTCGTGCTACTGATGACTTCATGGCTAAAGTTCCCAGGATAGCGTACACTCAGACCACGATCATTGTAATTGCTTCTATAATTATTTTGTTACGGCTTTATGAAGGAAAAACAAGAAAATTGATCATTATTCTAATCGTGAAGAGTTATTATTCACGTACGTTTAATGTTAATCAGTTAGTTATCTTTTTCACGGTCCTAGGTACTTGGCTCTAGGTTTATTAGTCATTTTATACCGTGATCATTCTTGGTTCCCGCTGTTTTCAAGGTAGATCGGTACATCACAGGATTATGTTATTCATAAATATAAAATCACTAGCTGTGCCTCGCGGTTTTACCCGCATAATGCTCGATCCCGTAGGAATATCGGGATAAAAAGTATCCTATGTCCTAACCCATGTCATGCTCTACCCATGTGCCATATTTCATCAAAATCCGTTCATCTATTTTAGCGTGAATACGCTTTCACGCTAAAACGGATGAACGGATTTGGATGAAATATAGCATACAAAAAAACTCACTTTCGCATTTATAATATTAGTTAAGATCGTTTTAGATTTGAATAGCTTTTGCCAGTGGCTTCACCCGCGTGGAGGTCGAAAAAAAATCTATAAAAACCTTCTCCATGAAAAAAATTCATATAAGGTGCTATAAAAATATCTGCTACGGCTGCAAGGGGAGACAGTATTGTGTTTATAGATTACAATAGTAAAGATAAATTATTGATCACTTGTCATATTTTTTTCATACAAAAAATATTTATTTATTGAAATATTGATTTATTGGCATAAAACCATTCCGTAGACTTAATAAGCTGTTGCCGCACCGCACCGAATTCAATTCGCGAAACGCCGGCGCCGTTCATACACTGTTGCCATTCTTATCAAACAATGCCGCTGCGCGCTGGCCACTCGCTCGTTAAAGTGCAGCCCCGCGCGCCCCCACCTTCACCCGCACTACCCCGTTCGTCGCACGCGCTAGTCGACTGCCCGGCCCGCCAGTCGCCCACCAGTCGCCCGCCTGTTCGCTCGAAAGTTAGTTTTAGCGGTCAGGGTCGGGAATATCGCGCGCGATTTCTTTAAAAATGCCACCCAGACGACGGTATTCCAATCAAGAATAATATCTTGAAATGGTATTGTGCTACCGCGAGTGTAACTCCATAACTGCGCATGCAGTAAACTTGTACCAGCAGAGGTTTGGTGTGCGAGTGAGTCATCATATTGCGATTCTTACACTAACTTGACAGTCCAAAGCCTGTTTTAAGTGTGATGGGAAGTTTATCATCTTATTTACGTCAGTTTTTTGGAAGAATGCGGTAGCTGGTAAGTAATTGCACTTTTAAAACACTTGGTTGCCTGCGTATTATTGCGTACCTAGTAGATTAGATAGTGACGAACTAGTCAGCTGATTTCAGTTTTCATTCACGGAACAGATGGAAAGAGATAGCAGTTGTTTTCATTGACGAAGCGACACATCGCGCGTAGTTTGTGAACCACGTTATGCAGAGTAGAGTCAATGTTTATTTAACTACTTTATTTTCTCAAATTGATTTAACTGTGCCGGGGTACGAAATTTCTTCACTATTGTAATCTTTAAACACAATACTACCTCCCATTAAAGCCGTGGCAGATATTTTTATAGCACCTTATATATGTGCCAAGTTTCATAGTCAAACATTGTTAGAGCTTATCAATCTCATAAAAACCAACATCCATTTTTGAAATAATATAGTTTTCCTGATGTTTCGTGCTGACATCATACGTTGATATCGACTCGTTGAAGGGAACACAGATAACGAATAAAAAGTCGATATGTATGCTATATAAAACCTCGCTAACACATAGGAAGAGATAAAAATGTCCCTTCCAGACCACACACGCGTCCAGGGCTATCAAGACTCTATATATGACCGTTCCAACGCGTTGGACATTGAACTAAACCCCTAGAATGTGCACTTGTAACGTCAAGTACAAGCGGTAATTACAGAAAACTAGTATTTCTGTTTACCTCGGCCGAGATTATCTTAGTGTCATCGCATTAACAGCCGTTTGTATGCAGCTCTAGAAAGTTAGAACGAGCTCAACTATATTAGATTTTTTATGATGATTTAGTTATGGTGATAAAATTTTATTTATGTTTTCATGATCTTCGTAAATAAGTAAGTGCGCAATGTCATTTCTGCTTGAAAATCTAAATTTTTTATTGAACATTCTGTTTGGCAATTAAATATTCTTTGCACTCAACGCGATCAGCTCATGAAAAGCATAATAGTTTGAACAAAACTCCCTTATTTTCTGGTCTCTATTAAAAAAATAAAATATATTCAAAAATCTTTTTCAAAACTATCTGTTTATATTACACCCTGTATAGTGTTGGCATATTTTGATACAAGTAATTTAATAAAATGATAAAATATATTTAATAGCATCTCTCAATCTGCCTAGCCTTTTCCCAACTGTGTTGGGGTCGGCTTCCAGTCTAACCGGATGCAGCTGAATACCAGTATGTTACATGAAGCGACTGCCTATCTGACCTCCACAACCCAGTAACCGGGTAATACGATACCCCTTGGTAAGACTGGTTGTCAGACTTCCGGGTTTCTGACGACCCGTAACGACTGTCAAAGATCCACAAATGACAGCCGGGACCAACGGCTTAACGTGCTTTCCGAGGCACGGAGGAGTCTCGATATGTAAAGATGGTCACCCATCCACGGACCAACCCCGGCAAGCGTAGCTTAAACTGAGGGATCGACCCGTGCGGCTGTTATTACGTAGCCACGAGCATCTCTATTTTATAAAAACATTACGTAGATACCTATACTAAATCAATGATAACGAGTTCCATTTACACATTTAATAAATAAAAATAATAAAAGTATTCATACCATATAACTAGCTTACATCGAGTACTTACTAGCAAATTACACATATTATCATAAAAATGCCATAGAGCCACATATTAAGCTAATCCACTTGCATTATAGAAAATATGAACATTTGTAAGCAAAGCTAGTAACGACATGTTAATTTAGTTTTTAGCCGACTTCTTCAAAAAGTGTGAGGTTCTCAATTCGTCAGTGTGTTTTTTACGCGCTTACTCCGCCAAATATTAATCGATTTTGATGATTCTTTTTTGTTTGGTAGGTCATACTTCATAGGTGGTCCTGCTACGATTTATTTACTTTGCTTGCGTAGATTTTGAGCTAGTTTCAATATTACGTAAACGAAAACTGTAAAGCAAAGACACCGACTTCCAAAATAAAAGTTATTTTTCACTTTTTAGTGTTTTTTTTTTTTTGGAAGTCGGTTGTTTTTATTAGTCGGATTGAGAATTTTTCGAACAAATTTGATAGTAAAAAATCTTGCTCTTTTTATTGCCTCAACCTGTATCTTTACTTGAAATGGTAAATTACCCCTTGTGTGATACTTTATAACTTATAACACTAGCCTATTATTGTCCCACTGCAGGGCACAGGCCTCTTCTCATACAGAGAAGGCACGAGCATTGACGGGTTGGATATATCGGACTTATGCTAACTATAAGTCCAGGTTTCCTCACGACGTTTTCCTTCACCGATATCAGTAATATCCAAGATAAACTCAGAAAGAACATTATTATGAATTTTATTGAAAAATCACATGGTACTTGCACATCCATAGGTGATGTGATGTGATACCTACTATTTAATTTCAACTCTATAGTAGTGGCTTTTGCGGACATGTTAATTATTCAGATTTGTTACAGTTGTAATGGCAATCATGTCATTTGCTTTAAATAGGTTTTTATCTGTAGTATCTTATTTATCGTATATAGATTCCTTTCTATCTTGTGAATGTGAGAACGTCGTAGGCTTAGTGAACTGTAGACTTTTATTTTTAATTTTAATTTAATTTATTTTATATCTGAAACTTTTTGAATGGCCTACACTGTCCTCCCATAACTATTAACACTGTAATTCGAAATTATTGTAAAAGCCAATTATCTTTTAAAAGAGTAACCATGGAGTTTCTTGCCGGCTCTTCTCCATAGGAAACGACCAATTGGAACCGTGCACCTAGCTTCTGACGTTTCATAAGTGCCCATGTAGGCTTATGTGAAATAAAATATTTTGATTTTGATTTTTGATTTTGATGAACTGATGACATACCAACCTACAGATGAGAAAAACAAAAAAATTTCATGCATAATATAAATTATTAACACAACCATATCATTTCAAAAATGACTTCATTCCGTCTTCCGATGACCCCTATCATTAGTAAGGTGAAAGTCCCAATTTTCGTCACACACGTCCCATCTTTTTTTTGGTCACAGCATAACTAGGATGGTAAGGAACGGAACGTACATGTACGTAGCGTTATAAATCATAGTCTTGTAAAAGAGACGAGCGTGTGCAGCACTCACGACTTTTAGTTTAGCTGTTAGTGATGCCATTATGTGGAGTCTGTGGCGTTTATATACTTAAGTATTGTTGGCGTGGTGATTAAGTATTACTTGGAACCGGATGTCAAAAAAGAATAGGCAACACGCCATAAAAATGACGTCACGGAAATTATTTTGAAGTAATAGAATAGAATAGTCTTTGTTATGTAAACCATAAAAAATACAGATACAAATGTAGAAATTTAACATAGGGTGACACAATAGGCGGTCTTATCGCTAAAAGCGATCTAATAATTAATAATTAAATAATTAATCGTAATTAGCGTAATTTTAATTTAAAAAAAATGATTCGTTTTAGGCTCATTTGAGATAAATAACCACATGATTGGACTTAAACACATTAATTCAGTAACCTAACGATACTTACAAGAATAAAGAAAATGTTTTACAAAATAATACTTTAATTATTTTTAAACGTAGCTCTTGAAACCACAGTTAAAACCACATTGGGATCGCAGTTACAATTTGGTTCCATTTTAAAATGATAATTAGCTACGCAGTCGTTTTATTCGCGTTATTATCAAAATGACGAGTTTTTCCCACGTTGCATACAATGTCAACTTACTTTTTGCTGACATCATAATTATCTCATTAGTATACTGGTTTTCCATTTTATGACTTTGTTAAGCGCGCTGGGTCGGGTCCAGTCTAACCGGATGCAGCTGAATACTGGTATTTTACATGGAGCGACTGCCTATCTGACTTCCACAACCCACTAACTGGGTAATACGATACCCCTTTGCAAGACTGGTTGTCAGACTTTCGAATGACAGCTGAGAGACCAACGGCTTAACGTGCTTTCCGAGGCACAGAGGAGTCCCGGTATGTAAAGCTATTTATTGTACGCTCGCCGGAGCTGGTCCGTGAATGGGTTGGTCACCTACCATGCTTAACCACAAAATAGCTTAACCTGATAGATCGACCCATGCGGCTGTTAGTAATTAGCCACGAGCAGTAAGTAAACAAACAAAATCAATCATTAATTCTTAAATTATTTAATAAATTATTTTTGCCGTTGTAAAAATAAACCTTGGGAGGGTAGACAGTAGGAAGATATGTTGTACATAAATACAAAAATCTCAATAAATTTACATATTTTACAAACAACAAAGATACCGAACGTGTGTGTATTTTTTTTGTAGAGCATTATGTAAATTAAATGTACCATTGGAATGAAAGTCATTAAGAACATTAATGTCCATAATCTGTCTGTTTCACCTTTCATTCTCCAGACCACAAAATGCAGACTTAGTACCACAATTACTTATACCACATCACATAGCACACGACACAATCACGCAATTAACGAAACCTCTCTCACAAAACAACATTAACTACAGAAACATGATTACAACAACACAAAAAGAATAATTCTCTGACGAACGTTTATTATACATCTCCGTGAGTCCGTGACGTCATCGGGACGTGTTGATTGCACCTCATTATTGTGTCCCGTGTCGTCTATAATTGAATACACGAGGACGACAATATGAACATTCACCCTGTCCCTTATGAGTGATCACTGCGACTAGATTTAATTTTTATTGTTTATTTAAATTAATGGGTTAGATACAGCTGTATAATTATTGATGGTAGCTTTTGGGAATTTTCTTTTCTTAAAAACACGGGCGAAAATATTAAAAGTTCACATTCGTCTTGCTTAAAAAAAAATTAAAAAAATCTGGTCCTTGACCCATCCTTACATATTATAAAACAAAGTCCTCCGCCGCGTCTGTCTGTCGTCCTGTACGTGATGAACTCAAAAACTACATCACCGATTTTCATGCTTTTTTCACCAATGAATAGAGTTCTCGAGTAAGGTTTTAGTATATAATAACCGACATCCACGCGGGTGATGTCGCGGGCATCAGCTAGTATTAAATACAAAAACAATAGGTACACATATTATTTGTCAATTTTGTTTCACAATTCTGAACTGCGTATGTGATTTAGCTATTAATACATAAGTAAAGTTAATAAGGTCATGGTGATAGAATTAATGACGAAAAATAAAAGTAACAGATAAATGTCACTGTTAAACGAAATTTTGTTCTTCAGATGTTATGATTCGTAATAAAATGTGAAAACAGAAATGTTAAAATGCTGCTTGTTGAATGTTGAAATGTGCTTTTTGGCAACTATAGAAATATAGTTTTCAAAAAGCACAAAAATTTATAGTACATTACTGTCGCGGCCTGCAATAAGGGGATTGATGGACGATCGTGAAAATGAGGGCCGAGGCGAAGCCGAGGCACTCATGCGTGAGTCCATCAATTCCTGATTGCGGCCAAGGCTTGCATAGTACTTTTCTCAAACAACGCGCGGAAATTCAAACTGAGTAAATTAAATAGAAATTCCAGAATCAATGACGAATATCTATCATTTTTCATGCGCCAATATGTTAATTTGTTTCTTCTTTGTTCTATTTGCAAACCAATTCGAAATTTAAATAAAATCTTTGATAAGTTACCTCATGTTTGAGAAAAATACTTTTTCTCAAACATGCTTGGAAATTCGAGCATTATTTTGACAACCTTCTTCGAGATAAATCAAAATTGCTGTACTGGTCAAAAACAAGTGACGATGCGGCCAGCAAAGTTATTATGAAAATCTATATCTGGCGTGTGTAGCGGCCAAATAAATTACTATGAAAGCTCATATCTGTCGTTTTATTTAAAAATGGAACGAACTTTTTACTTCATCACATGGCAACCAAGGAGGTAACTTATCAAAGATTTTATTTAAATTTCGAACTGGCTTAGCAAATAGAACTGTTTTAAGTATAGAAGAAACAAATGAACATATTGGCGCATGAAAAATTATAGTTGTTCGTCAATTTTGATTTAATTTACTATTTGAATTTCCGCGCATTATTTGAGAAAAGTACTATACAAGCCTTGGCCGCAATCAGGAATTGATGGAGTCACGTATGTGTGCCTCGGCTTGGCCTGGGCCCACATTTTCACGATAGTCCATCAATACCCTTATTGCTGGTCGCGACAGTAATGTACTATATTTTAATAACCTTACAGAAAGAATGTGACAGCTTTTCCTGACTTGTTTGATCGTCATCTTAATTACGTAACTCACAATCAATCACAATCTAAATCATTTTGAAGGATATTATTAATCCATTGCTTCATACGTTTGAATTTTTTTAATAAAACTAAAAGTTAGTTGGGTTTTAGTTTTATAATCTTTAATTTAATTTAATTTTTTTTTGGGGTTATATATATATTTTTTAAATGTGCTAGTCAAGCCCTTTCATTTGATACCCAACATGGTATGTTTTTTTTTTTTTGTAGTTCATGACTATAAGTCATCTATAGGGCGTCATTTTTAGTTTATACGTCACATAGCCTATAACCAGCGGACAATCAAGACGCTTCTAACGATACCTCACTTGTGAAATTATGATGAGTCGTTTAGAAGATAAGAGGAAACAGATGAACATAAATACATACATATATACATATATACATACATACATACATACATACTTACGTACAAATATACCGGTCAAAATCATAACACACCTCCTTTTTGCTTTGCCGTAGATAGTTGGGTAAAAAATTAACTTAAATGGTACGCCACAAGCAAAGCGCACCGTGTGCTAAGTCTTTACTTTTGACGTCAGCTATTTACCATCCACTGTAGCACATAAACCTTCTCATACTTCTGTTGTACAGTACAAAAACATTAACTTGGATTGAATATAGCAACAAATTTTGGCACCTGACTCTTTCCTGGTGCCAACATATTCATGAATGTGACCCGCATACTCACGCCCAAGATAAACTTTTTGTCCATTCCCCCTTATAGAAATAAAACAAAACTCATAATACTAAGTATCTATGCGTAAAATATACGGGTCAAATTAACCTCCTTACTTGAAGTAGGTAACAAATTGCCCACTTATCTTTACCCCAGCTCGTAAAATCAACTGAGGGAGAATTGGGTCAGTGTTATGGTAGGTTTTCGGACTGGCAACCATAATCACCTTATTTTAACAAGGGGAATGAACCTCCTAAATGCTAGCAGTTAGTTTAAAATGGTACTTATGTATCATTGTCTCGACAAAAACATGGGTGTAAAAAATTCACCAGTATTCTAAATTGAGAATTTCAAGTTGAGATTGTTAAACACTTTGAATTCCGCAGAGGATTTTGAAATAGTGTCCTTCAACTCAGCCTATCGCTGTCCACTGCTGGACTTAGACATCTCCCAGGCTGCGCCATAGCACCTTGTGGGCCTAAAACGGCCACATTAGCAATTCCTCTAAAAGCGATTTATTTCCTGAATTTCCAGCTGTCATTAGCAATTCCTCTAATTTGACACAAAAGCAATTCATAATGTGTGGACTATTTTACGAATCTCCATAGAAAACTGTCAAACAGATGAATTATTTCGTTATATGAATCGCACGCAGATCATAATATGAATTGTCAGTTTGTGACATTTTACGATGATTCATAATATTTTCCTATCATGATTCTGCCAAAGTTGGTGTTTTAAGTCCCCAGTTCTCCGCCTTCCGCATCCACTCTGTCCCAGACACATTTTTAAAGTCGTCAGTCCATTTATGTGAAAGAGAAAGGAGTTTCCAGACATAATTTCAAGTTACCATACTACCAGTGGCCGTTGACCCCGAATTCAGTTGTAGTTACTGGAAATTAAGAGTTTAGAAAATCTTTAATTTTTGGAACGAAGTTCTTTTACGCGACTTTCAGAAAATGTAACGCTAAAAGCGTTCATACTTGCGACTGTCTTCTTCTCATTCAAAGAGAAAGAAAGAGAGAGAGAGAGAGAGAGAGAACGCCGGTAAAAAAGAAAAATCTAAAGAAAAGAGGAAAGTGATGACCGTGTCGTGTCGGAGAGAGAGAAAGTGTGAATTTGGTCAAAATGCAAATCCAAGATGGCTGCTCTGATTTTTTTTTAATAATTCGTCATGGGTACCTTTTTTATGGTTTTCAAGGGTGCTAAAGCCGATAGTTAGGTCAAAATGCAAATCCGAGATGGCGGCTCTGATATTTTTTAAATATTTCATCTTGGGTATCATTTTCATGGTTTTCGAAGGTGGTAAAGCAATGGTGAGGTCAAAATGTAAATCCAAGATGGCGGCGAATTTTTTTGTTTTGTTTTGAATCCTACGTGAGAAGGATCTTTGATCCTGACGGGGGTCCCCCACCCTACATGTTTTTTTTATTTTATCGTCATTAGATACCCATCACGACAAAGAAGTTTAGCTAGCAAATTTAATTTGACCCATTTCAAGGCAGAAACCATAAGATACTGCGCTTGCCACAAATAATGCCTAACGTTAATAAAAAATCATATTATGGCACATTGTAAGTTATAAACTACCACCTCGCCCCGATTTTGCTCGCAAATTGTTATAAAATACACGGTCTTGGCTCTATATCACTTATGAAGGCGTTAATATAATTTTGTGCTTTAATAAATTGTAAGAGGCATCTTTTGTTCAAAATATTGGCCGCGAGTTAAGGCTGAGGCTACATCAGGACGCGATGCGACCTGATGTTAGTATACATGAGCGATTAATCGCTCATAATGTCGCAGGTCGCGTCAAAAACTAAACTAAACTCAAAAACTATATAATAACCGAATATGTATATAATAACCGAAATCCACGCGGGCGAAGTCGCGGGCATCAGCTAGTTATTACCAAAACCTTCCTCGAGAACCACTCTATCCATTGGTGAAAACAGCATGAAAATCAGTGCAGTAGTTGTTGAGTTTATCGCGTACAGGACGACAGACAGATGCGGCGGAGGACTTTGTATTATAATATGTAAGGATAACCTAAATCCACGCGGGCGAAGCCGCGGGCATCAGCTAGTATACAAATAAAGCAACATTTTCTGGAAACTATAAACTATATTTCTTCGTGATTAAGAATATATACAAGTTTTCATGTCATTCACAATTAATCATCATGGAGTAAAAACATTTTAACCAAAATCTCCGTTTACATAATTTTTACTTTAAAAAAGGAACAGAATCTCTGCCCCAGAAATAAATTATCTTATGACGTCAAAACCCGCAAACTCTTTGCATATTCATTACATTATAATTCGCATTCTGATATTTTTACGACTGGACCCTTTGGCAGCAAAAAAAAGATTTTGCGTACCTACATGTTCTCATCAAAGCAGACTTCGAAAATATTCCTCTAATCAGAATCCATTAATGTTTTAGGTACCAGAGTTCGATTTGTTAGGGAGATGATACATTGTGTTGTGATAAAGCTGCGATCTGCTGGTCGATTCTGTAAAAATCTCGCCGTAAAAACTTAGATGAAGTGAGCTTGGAGTGAACTGTGCCTTAGCATCAGTAGGCATCGATGACAATGACAGCTCACTCCACGCTCACTTCACCTAGGTTTTCACGGTGTGATGGTTTACAGAATAGCAATGCTACTTCATTATTTGATTTACTTTGTTGAGTGATGTGTAAAGCTTTTATTCAAGTTATTTTGCTTCTTTACTGCAAACGTTGCCGTTATTGCGTTTTGTGTTTGAGGAAGAAGGTAGATAGATTGACCCGTTTTTCCAGGTTTATATTATTTCTAGTGGTTACGTACCGGAGAGATTGAGGAATGATTATACAGTGTGTCCGGACATGGACTAGCGATATTCTAAATACTTAAATATAAACATTTTTTTTTTTTTTTATATGTTTTCCTGTTTAGGTTTCCGGCAATTGCCTTGCAAAAAGCACAAATCTTGCGCATTCACTATGTTCAAACAACAATAACTCTTAAATTATTACACATACAGTTGTGAATTTTAAGTTGTATTAAAGCTTAGCTCAAAATCTGTCGATCAAGGAAAAAAAATTAACAAAGTCGTCGGCGGTGTTGCATAATTTTTCATTTTTTTTTCGACTTTTTCATTTTATTTTCAAAAGTTATGGGATTGTGAACACATTGCTTTGTGATGCAGACGGTAGACGATATTATTGCCTTTCGAATAAGCTTATTTTTATCTCAGTATGACTAAAACTTTTAGAGATATGATTGTTTTTGTACGTGCATAGAGAATATTTCAACAAAATAACAAAATGGCTGCCACATAGCGGGGTAGTGTATTGGATCCAAGCTTAAAGTGTAATTGTACTTTAAAATAGTTTATATTTAAGTATTTAGAATATCGCTACTCCAGGTCTGGACACACTGTATAAGTGCTCGGCGACACAACGACGCGACCGCCCCGCCACCGCGCCGTGACCGCGTCGCTACCGCGCCGTGATTGCGTCGCCGCCGCGCCGTGAAAGCGTCGCCGCCGCGCCGTGATTTTGTCACCGCCGCGCCGTGACAGCGTCGCCACCGGGCCGTGACCGCATCGCCGCCACGCCGCCACCGCGCCCCCGCCGCTCGGACGCCGCGCCGTTAATAATACTTTAATTAATCAAACGGAACGGCGCGGCGTCCGAGCGGCGGCGCGGTCGCGGCGTCCCTCGTACGCCGCGGTGGCGGCGCGACGTTGGCGCGGTCGCGGCTTCGTGTCGCCGAGCACTAAGAGGGAGTCTAAAAGTAGCACCGGAGACTGAAAATTTGTGCGGAAATCGTTTGTCATGGTATAGGCATGTGATGCGGAGGAATTATGAAAATGTCGTGAGGAAAGTTTTGAGTTTGAATGTGAAGGATGGCTATAAGTATAAAGGAAGACCAAAGAACCGATGGATGAACTGGGTCAAAGATAAAATGGCTAGAAAGGGGGTGACTACTGAGATGACGACTAATGGAGAAGTGTGGAAGAAAAAGACACGTTGACCCAACCCCAAATATAATATATTATATTTAGACTTCGACTTAAAATGATGGACAAACGGTGCTTGAAATTAAATTTTTATTAAACATCCTATCTAATATTGTTAATGCGAAAGTGAGTTTGTTTGTTACGCTTTCACGCTACAACGGCTGAACAGATTTAGATGAAATTAGGCACAGGGGTAGACCATGACCTAGAATAGGATATAGGATACTTTTTATCCTGATATTCCCACGGGATCGAGACTTACGCGGGTGAAACTGCGGGACGAAGCTAGTAGTATTATAATAATTGGTTTAAATACATACTTCGACAAAAATAATCGCTTTAGTTAAACAAAACGGTTTATTGTGAATCGCCTGTTGAGTCTCGCTGCTTGTTGAATTGAGTTATTAACTTGCTCCGATCGACTTTATCAACCAGAACTCGTATTTGACTATCTTCTCTTATTTTTACCTGCACAGGACTGAACTTATTTTATTTTTAAGCCAATTATCACGCTTTGAGATTTGTTGATTTATTCATTTAATTTTTAGTTCAATCTGCCTAGCCTTTTCTCAACTATATTGGGGTCGGCTTCCAATCTAAACGGATTCAGCTGAATACTAGTATTTTACATAGAGCGACTGCATATCTGACCTCCACAACCAAGTAACTGGGTAATGCGATAAACCTTGTTAAGACTTTCGGGCTTCTGATGACCCTTAACGACTGTCATAGATCAACGAATGACAGCCGGGACCAACGGCTTAACATGCTTTCTGAGGCACGGAGGAGTCTCAGTATGTAATGATGGTCACCAATCTTATTTGACGTCTAGTTATCACTGAAAATTGCAACCTCTTCTCAGCAATCAAGCTATCCCCTTAATGCCATTCAAAAGTAAATGTAAAACTTGTAATTTATTTCGAAAAAGTATCCTTATTGTAATTTATTGTATGCGAAATAAGTTTGGAGGCAAAAAGTCGTTGCGGCTGGTCGCAATTTGCAAACATTATGCATCAC
This sequence comes from Lithophane leautieri, assembly GCA_949152455.1. Classification (NCBI taxonomy): domain Eukaryota; kingdom Metazoa; phylum Arthropoda; class Insecta; order Lepidoptera; family Noctuidae; genus Lithophane; species Lithophane leautieri. Next base: position 3,471,626 of record OX424462.1, on the reverse strand, counting down.
CCCGGCCCGCACCGATTTACGAGGCAACGCCATCTTTTTCTGTTGCTTTTTTCAACCCATTGTGTTACCTAATAAGCTGGATAAAGGGCGAAGGGATTAATAAGTCCCCATCTAGTTGGCACAATGAAATCTTAAAAAATATATTCTTTCGGCTTTGGTGCTGGCCTTGGATTTAACCCTTTAGACCTCTGGCAAACGTCTACTTATGTTCAAAGCTTCGTCATAAAACTTTAATGAAATTCTTTGCAACAAGAAAAGAAAAGAATTTGTCTTTATGCCCGAGATGAAGTTTTCGAATTGTTTATTTATCACTTGTTCTATTTGCCATATAGAAACACTTCTAGCCACGTATAAAACCACTGGTAACCACTCTCATTTCAGAAAATAAAGACAACATACGACCCGTCCATCTCACTACCCAATTCTTGTCCAAATTGTATGAAGGGTCATAAAGTAAATGGACTAGCTTTCTAGGTCCTAGTTATTTTATTACCTATAAACCTAAAACGTTTGACATCATTTGACAGGACGCTTTTTAGAGTACTTCACTTAGGTTACATAACCTAATAAAGCACTACAAGGTTATTATGGCGCGTGTCATATTCGGAACTAACGCCGCCATTTTGTTTTTTATATTGTATACATTTCAAGTGACATTTAACTTTTTCTTGACATGTTCTCTGGACGAGAAGCTGGAAGGAATCGTCGGGTTGTAGTCGGTAGGAGCCCGAAATACGAGTAACCCTCGATTCTCTAGAAACGGAAAGCAGCTATAAGGATTCCTCAACAGAAAAAATGGCGTACTGCCGTATGCGCACAATTTTTTTTTTTTTTTGAGGGTGGGAAATCATCCAATCCCGCTCTGGGCGGAGCGGAAGGGCGTGTCAGACTTTTACTGACTAAAACCCACCCGTGTTCCTTCATTTGCCTGTTGCCAAGGTCCCGGTATCCCTTTCGGACTTTCCCGCAACCCTGGCAGGCATCGGTCCTAGCGGACCCCGCCAATTGTGCTGACATCTCTTTGAGGCGCGCGTGGAACACGACGCGCCATCGACCCGGGCCTGGTCCTTATCAGACGGCGAGCTGCCGGTTGCTCGCCGTCCGCAAGCCCGCGCTTATGATGGCCGGGAATCCGCCTGGGATTTCCGACGCCCAGGGCGTCTCCAACGGCGGCGGTTAGGGGCGTGAGGGCGCAAACTTTGCCTTACCTCACGCGTTCCGCCTCCTCCTTCGCGAGCATTACTGCTTCGCAGAAGGAGGTGACGGCTTCCCATGCCTCCTCGCTCCGTACCATGGCCTGGACCAAGGCCGGACGCGAGAGGTCATTGCCGCCAATCGCCTCCGCGAGGACACGGCGGTGCTCTGCCCAAGCAGGGCATACCTCCACCGTATGCTCCACCGTGGCCTCCGGGCGATCCGCACAGCCGTATGCGCACACATGCGACAACATCTCAACGATTAGATGTGACGTCAGTCATTGTACGCACTTATTACGCACTTAATACTCTGCCAGGAAGGATTAGGCCACATGACCTTACTAGTCAGCACTTTTAATAACAACCGGGCTGTATCCGTTCTCCTCGGCTAAACACACGACCCTGGGTACAAACCTTATATTATTAGTATTTCAACACACACATACATAAATATGTGCTTTTAGTAATGTTTTCCGGCTCTACGCGTCGGTTTAACAAGGCTTTACGCTTCAGTGGGCACAGACCTCTATTATATGACCTCTGAACGACCGTCATTATGACTAATACGTGTATTTTTGTTTATATGCAGTTTCTTCATACTTCTTTCGGTTGTTTTGGTAAGTAAAGAACTTGTTTAATACAATTATGACAATGACTATGATCGTAAGTAGGCCTATCCAAAAACGGGAAAGATTTTTTTAACTATAAAAATATCGATAAAGTATTGAAGCACAAAAAGAAACGAACAACGTCTATAATTTGTTTTAATCTCCCAATAAACTTAATAAATTCCCGCTAACAAGCAATTAAATATTAAACAAAATTGTTCGAACAATAATAATCTTTAACGAAATTGTTGGAAAAAGGGCACCTCTAATTCCGTTCCTTGCCCTTCGATTTTAAAAAGAATGCGTCGTAACCTCGAATCGAATGGACCAAAATATTCGAGTTGACCCATAAACGAAATGGGATTCGTTCCCACGATTTTTAATTATTAAAAGAACGTTACACTATTCTACATTGTTATGTGGGAGGAACTGCCCATAAATTCCGGTCTGATAATTGTACCGATCCCTATTTGTAACCGATTAGTCGAATTCCAAAATCGATGTATCGATTTAGTGATACGAATCAGTGAGGCGTGGTGGACGTTTGAATTCCGAATGATTGGAATGAATTGGGGAATGTTCTTTATTTGAATTTCAAAATACTTATGAATTTCAGAATATTTGAACTGTCATTGAATGACATCCTAGTGATGTGCTTTTGGTAGGTATTGGATATGTGCCAAATGTCAGGATTTCATGAAATAGTCATTCAATGCACTTACATGAACTTAGAGAGTTGTATTATTAATTCTAATGTTTATAATTCTGTAAATCCATATTTATTGCGGCAGCAAATCATATTTAGATCAACATACAACCTGATCCTGACCTGTAAATTGCAATGAATTGAATTTCGCGGGCTACCTTAACGCATACCCCTTAATAGGGCCTTAAAAAATAAGCAACGAAGTACTATGACGATTCCGTATATAATTTCACATACATTGTGGGAACAGTCTAGTTGTAACACTTTCTTTCTATAACTTTGTTGACAAAGTGCCAACGTGACAGTTATAGTTTAACCTAATTCCCCCAATTAACTGTCAAAATACAGAAACCAGACGTACCTACCTAATGGTTTTATGCCCAATTGACTTGTGTTTAAGAGTAACGGATTTAACATGCGTACTTACAAGAAACTATACAAACTAAGGAATTTGGAGGTCTACCTAAGTTTTTACTTTACAAATAGATTTTTTTGTTTTGGCGTGTAAGACTATAATTTGCTGGAATACCAAGGGCTAATTAGGTTTAATTTATTTTAAGCATCGTTTCGTATCTTTTTGAATTACATGTTTGAAGCTTAATATTGGTATGTAATCATTTTACATGAAAGCCTAATTATCGTTTTCAGAAGCTACATGAAAATGTCAATAAACAAACACAAAGCGATGTTTGATTATACCACATTTATTCACAAATAACTGCATCATATTGGTACCCGAACAAAACCATCCTAAATAATAGGGATGCAAACAATACGTTACTAAACAATCGAAACCGAATAATGAATATCGAATCAAATATCTCGATCATCGAACAATACTCGGTACCGATCCCAGATGGCATTTGGGAGCACTAAGCATTCCGTAATGAAAAGACCCAATCAGGCATGGGAAGCATGATCCTAGGTAATTGCATACCGGTTTCGGTTTTCATCAATATTGAGACTATTGTTCCTTCTGGAAATTGACGATAATATCGGAATGGAATCCGGGTACCCAAAATTATACCAGACATAATTTTTTTAAGGTATCTTTTGGACAAAGGGGAAAGGTCAGTGGTGCTATTCAAAATATTCCTTTGCTACGAAAAGGTTCTATACGAAATTAGGCTGAAAGATTTTTATGTTCTATAGAATCTAGCCATACCTCCGGCACAAATACCTCGTTATCTTATCTTGAAAGAAACTCTTTTTATTTGTTGTCTGATTTTCCAACACAAAGAAGTTAATTATTTACCCGTAATTTAACTAACTGGTAAGTTATTACAGGCTATTTGCAAGACTCGGGAAAATTAATTAAAATTTCAAAATTTATTACACAAATTGTAAAATCAGAATTTTATTAGCAAAGACTGTAGAAATAAAACATATTTTCAGATCATAATAAATCTTTAAAATCAATACTAAAACGCTCAACGTTTAAAACTGTTTGATGACACAACGCAAGTATCGGTACCATACTTGCATGTCACATCCCTACACTCGGTTTCGACGTCACTCGCGTCCAACGAGCGAACAAAACTCCTATTGTCCTGTTAATAGCCCATCGATCTGTTAAGTCAACTATGACCGACTTTGTGGATATTTACACCGACCAACACAATTCCAGCTGAGTGGAACCATTTTGATTTTATATTGAAAGTTATAAAGCGTGTCATTATTTTGTATTGTCATTGAGTTTATTCGCTTTGTTTAGTGATTTATGTCTTTGTTTATCTGTTTTGCTAACGTTATTCATTTAGCGTTAATGAACTGAATTTATATGTGATATAATTATGAAATCAGAAGCATATTAATGTGCTGATAAACTACCTAATATCTTCATATAGCTTAAAGTTCTGTCTGTCTGTGTATTCGAAAACTTAGGTGAAGTGAGCTGACGTTTCACCTGATGAAGTGATGACAGTACACTTCAAGAACACTTCACCTAGATTTTCACGGTAAAAAATGGACCGGCTGGTTTGTTATAGTTGCGCATATGACAATATTTTAATGAAGATAAATATGATTACATGATTTTTCTGTCGACGCAACGCAACGCTGTTGCTTGACAGTTGTTGAGAGAAGTTACACACAGCTCTAGCTGTCAAGAACTTCTCATTTCAACAGCTGTACACATAATTATTTTACAAGTGGGATGTTGACTCAATTTTTTGTGTTTTGTTAAAATGTGGCATGACGTCATTGGTCGGTAGATTTTATATTGACTAGTGACGTAGCTAGCCCCCCACTCCCCAACTTTAATGCGTTTTATCTAAATATTTTTTTATTATTATGATAAAGCAAAAAAGGCTTGTTTAATATTTTTTTATTATCTGACTATCGGACTAAAGAGTTTTTGGTTTATTTTACCCAGTCAACATCCCTGTTGCAGTAGTTGCGAACGAAAAGCTGTAAGTCGTGCAAATCCACAGATGGACTAAGAGATTAAATCAAATAACTTTTAAATATTTTCATCGATGTTACGAACCTCATCTAGAAGCTCCAATTTCAAGCTTCTTTTACTTCCTCATAGTAAGGGGGAAAACCGTAAAAATACTTATACCCAGTCTCATATAAACCGAACAACTAACAGTACTTTGATGTCGCAACCTCCACACTCAACCACCCGGAGTAGCCTAGTAATGTTTATTCAAATAGACACTTAAGCCAATTTACAAAAAAACCTCCCTATAGAAATGCTTCCTTAAAGGGGTGTACTGCCAAGCCAACACCATTACTGGTTTTACCCTTTAAACCACTATAGAGAAACAGTAAGAAGGCTAATAAGGTTTTTTGGGGTAAGTTCGGCTCTGGGATAACACCGTATAAATAAAAATAAAACATGTGTGGAGTTCTTCTTTATAATTTGATCGTGTTAAATGGTTTAACTGGAGACATTTTGAGACTTTATTTAGGTTAAGTTCTTGATGTAACATAAAACTACTTCTGATTAGAGTCTTCTCATTTTCACAACATTTTACAGACAAACTGACTTCAGAATAAGTACATTAGTACATAATGTTTATCATGGTATTGTAAATACTTACTACTTTTCAAAATCTAAAAATGCTGGTATTTTGAGAGGATCGCTCTTATTCGTTGAGAATTTCTTCTAAGCCAAATGCAAAGAAGTGTATAAAGATCAAAAACTGTTTTTACCAAAGCATAACTAAAAGATTTTCTTAAACCTTGCATCCGGTTCTCAGCCTTTGAAATATTTAGCACATAATTAAATTAAATTGATGAATAACAAACATGACAATAACAGTGGTGCTACAAAAGAAATATAGGTACCATCATTATTGTTTCTGGAAACACCGTAAATTAATCAAAGAACGACTTTAACGGCCGCCCTTTTGACAAACTGGCGCGTGCTGTCAGACATTTTGTTACGTAAACTACATAAATTATTTTTTGAAAAGTTATCAAAGAAGCATTTCTTGATTTTTGTTTAACGTAAGTTTAACGATATAGTGTTGTAATTGTCATGTTAAATGGTAGGTTTTTATTAGTTTTTATGCATCTATGTGAATTCTGAATTCCAAAATTAGTTTTTTTTAAACTGGCGACTCTTGTCGTTCATTCAAAACTAAATGTCTTGCTTTACTTGCTCTTACAAATTTTTTTTTGGATATTATTTATTTGTTTCACTTTATCACGTTTTGTTTTTTTTGTTTCACTTTTAGTTAATCAAAACAACACGTTTTTAAATTAAAACCATAAAGCAATAATGTTGCCATTAAATTCCAGAACAGCTTAAAAATAGGTGCAATTACAATTTTTAATAATACACTAGTAGACTCAGTAGGATTAGTCACTATCATATTATTTTCTTTGTTAAAATTCTTGGACGGTGCTCAAAACATTGATCTCATTTGGACGCCATTTAAAATAATACGGTTACATAAAATGCTTTCAAATCTATTCAGTGGGAATCGGTGAAAAGGAAGTTTTAGTAAAATGATCTTTACTCTCTGAAGGAATCCATATTTTAATCGTTAAATCCTTTAAATCTTCGGTCTCAAGATATTTGGATGAATAAAGAATTCCAGGCTAAGTTTCATTCAATTCGTTAGTATTAGTTGTGACGTAGGTAAGTTTATGGAACTACATAATATTTGGAAGAAGAGAACATAAAATGGTACACGTTTCCCCAAAAACAAAACTTTATAGGCAGTTGTAATGGCGTCCTCACATACAATACTTTATGGCCTGTCATTACAGCCATAACATGCTCACCGGGGTAGGCAAAAACTACAGAAGACCACGTGCTACGATCCGGACATACCCGGTTTAGCAACGAACAACTATACGTATAGGTGCAGCCACGAGCATAAATAGGTATTTACAGACAAACGTAACTGAAAGGTCACGGTTACGCAAAATTCTAACCGATTTTTGCTTTGTAAAAAGACCGATTTCATAATAGTTTGGTTTTGATAATACTATGTTCGTAATACCAAAAAATATCTATCAATACTTTAAGAGCGATTTGCTATTGAATCTTGCGCAAGTGAAAGGTATTTGTGCTCGTGACTGTACGTACGTCTGGTCATACACGCGCTGGTTGCCGTTCGGAAACAGCGTAAATTTAAGTTTACGGTCATGTAGGTCTTGTTAAGTATGTTTTTCATAACATACATAACCATTTCGTGATAGCTCCTGTTCTTTAAAAAGTACATTCGTGACAAAAAGTGTGTGTCAAACAAATTAAAACACGGTAGTGTCACGCTGCTAATTGGAGTCTCTTTTAATTTTATGCCTCCAAGCGGGACATGTGATGCCAACGAGATCATAATAAAATAGTAAAACAAAAGTTTCAGTTTGTAAAGAACATGAAAGGTGTTTGTATTTTTAACGCCAGAATAAATTAACTAAATAGGGCAACCATGTCAAGTCCTCGGGGATAAGATAAATAATAAAGCAAAATAACAGAAGTATATAAAGGTATGTTTTGTGCAGAAAATAACGAATGAACGTTTTCATTTTTTATTTGTCACCAAAGTTCACACTAACTGTCATTCACCTTCATTTACTCAAAAAACCATCAAAATACATTAAAACAGCCATAAATCTCATTCTAACTTCCTTAAACGCAAGAAAATACAAACCGTCAAACCAGAATAGGTAACTCAGTCTATTTCTATCCATACCAAACGATACGACTTCAACTATCCATCTTTTACACTGACGCGCGTATTTCGAGCGTTTTCTTTCAGTTTTCCGCTCCAGTAAACCCACACGCAGACAGTCGCAATCTCTTTGATCTATACGATTAGACGTTTCCGATATGCTAAACAAATGAAATGGGTGGTGGATCTTGTTTTAGAAACTTTTCCTAATGTCTGGGCGGAAGGAAGGTATAATTTGCGTAAACACTTTTGTTAGTAATGTTACTTTTATTGTGTAGTAGATTTATGATGGCTTATTTTGCCGGGTAAAATGGTATAATATACTGATAGAATCTAGCATTTTTCTACGATACTATATACTACATTTTCTACCAATTCATAAATATTTTGAGTTAAGGCTCTTACATACTGGGGCGATTCGTCGCGCGACGCGACGCCGCCGCATTGTTCGCCGTGAGAAATTGTTTTGTTAAAATTCGCGTCGCGCGACGAATCGCCCCAGTATGTAAGTGCCTTTATCCTTCATTTCTAATCTAAGGCCGCGTCCTATTTAAAATCCCGTGCGAATACGCGCTCGTACCTATGTCACTTTTTTTTCGGTGAGCCTGAACGCGTGGTCGCGCCGACAAAGGACGCTGTTCGGTTTTCCGAAAAAAAAGTGACATATGAACGCGACGATCACTTTTAATTAAATAGGACGCGCGGTAATGCTAAAGAGTTTGCAAGTTTAATATACTTACCTTCGTTTACCTTTTGAATCTAAGTTTCTTAATTGTCTAATGGTATTTATTTCTTTAAGATTTACGACCTATCTTTATGCCAACTCCAAGTAACTTGGGACAAGGGCAAGTAGAATAAGTTTAATTTCCGTTTTGGATCATAATAACCAAGCAAATAGTACATTACATTCTTCTTTGTTCTATTTGCAAGCCAATTCGAAATTTAAATAAAATCTTTGATAAGTTACCTCCTTGGTTGCCGTGTGTTGAAGTAAAATGTTCGTTCCATTTTTAAATAACACGACAGATATTAGTTTTCATAGTAATTTATTTGGCCGCTAAACACGCCAGATATGGATTTTCATAGTAATCTTGCTGGCCGCATCGTCACTTGTTTTTTACTAGTACAGCAATTTTGATTTATCTCGAAGAATGTTGTCAAAATAATGCTCGAATTTCCAAGCATGTTTGAAAAAAATTATATTTTAATATAACATAACATGCCTGTAATCTGCGGAGGGTAAGACAGAGGTGTACCTATATTACACCCACATTTCGCCAGTTATGTTTAAGTCCCATGTAGCCGGGGTCGAGCCTATTGCCATCAATCAGGCATAAATCCAGACTCCGAGCTGCTGCTGAAATATTCCTAATGGAGAAACCCAAAAAGTGTTAATGACTTTGCCCGAACTAGGAATCGAACCCAGGACCTCATGCTCAGCAGTAGCACTTGCGAAATGAATATTTTGACTATTCATTTTTCTTTATGAAAAACATTCTTTTGTAAGAATAACGACTGTCGCAACATCGAATTCCTCCGCCACATTTCCGTGAGAAGTCGAAGAGCATCCGGAAACATAATAAATCCTCCGATTCACATCTAATGTGACAGTTTAGTGATGTGCAAAAGGTATTTCTATAAAAACTGGCTCCTAGACACCATATGTTTTTAACTCATACAAATACTGGGACCGGTTTACTGCAGCATAATATGGTCATGTAGGCAAACGGCTTGGCTTGCCATGCTGCGCCTCTACAATTTGTTATCTTAATATTGTAGTCGATCGAGAGACGAAAGAAAAGATGGTTAAATTGACCACGATTATTTTCGGAAACCTCGTAGTTTAAGTAAATTAATTATTATAAATGATCAGTGTGCGATAATAATAATGAATCCCAAACAGAGGAGTTTAAGAAGCTAAAATGATGCATCTGATGAGCTGCATCCTTAATTTTTTTTACTCGACGAAACATGATCGTTTAGATGTAGACAACCTTATCAACTATCCTTACGAAACTTGAAAATATTAAGTTTTTTTCATCTCTGGTGAACTTGTGGCGGTATCTACATCGCCGCATGCGAACTACGCATCAAAGACCTGACGTCACATAAAAATCCTGACGTCACATAAATCCTGCATTGCGCAATTAAAGTTTACCGTGCAATGGACATATATAAAAGAACCTGACTTCAATCGTTGGGCAGTTGCTCACCAGACACAACACTCACCAAAGGGAGGATCCTCCGACCAGACGTCGGAGGATGCTCCCTACCCTTCCATGGTCGATGAGTGAACTTTACACCCTCCTCATACTCCTAAAAACTTACAATGAAATCAATTCGCATAACTTTTGATTTCACTCCCTGTGCGCATGCTTATACATGGGAACTCAACTAAATACTAGTATATTGATGAAAGTGGTAGAGCTGTGAGAGGTCACCCTACAAGGACATATAGAGACCTTATTGGTGATGTTCTTCAGAAAGATCAGGTGCGTAGAACTTGCAACGGCGTGTGTGTATGACCGTAAACGAAGCAAAAAAGTATGTTAGGATCGTAGCAGATGGTGTGTTGGTTTCTGCCTACCCCCATGAGAAAAAGTCGAGAGTTTATGTATGTGTATTTAACATAGCTAATAATCTTCATCTTTTGTCCCCAGGTACAAGTGAAGTGTTACAACTACATGTCAAAAAAGTCCTTTCAACGATAACAGTGTTAGTGTTCATGTGGGGTGTCAGTAGCTGATCGCACTGGCGTGGTACGGGCCCGGCGGGGGCGCGATGCAGGCGGGAGGGGGGTGGTTCCTACCCTGGACCATGGGCCTGCAAAAGTTTGCAGTAGCCCTGCCCATGGGTGGGGTGGTACCATTGGTACCGCCACTCCTGGCTGCAATGCCCCAAGCCCCTCCTCCGCTGAGGCTGATCGCGCCGCCTCAGTTGCAGCATCAGCAGCCAAGCAGAAAGGTACGGGTTTTTATAAGAGAATTGTAGAGTATGATGAATTTAAGAAACAAGAAAGAAGAAAGAAAGAAAGAAAGAAAATACGTTTATTTGCGGTAAACATGACGCAAAAAAAAAGAAAATAAACACAAAAAAAAAAAATACAATAGGTTGGGGGAAACATGCGTCACATTCACGCAAAACGGCTATCGCTCAGCATTATGCTGCGACCCTATGCAGGACAGAGCCCCAGCGCTGGTTTTCAGCGACAGCCGGCGCTGACGTAATGACGTCGACCGTTCACAACAGTTCAGTAGAGAAACATAGTAATATGTTCTACGTTTAACGAGATTCTATTGGACTCAGTAAATCCCAGTGGAACACTATATAATTATATATACGGAACAATTCTTCTTAAAAACAAACTAATTATAATCATAAAAGGGTTAATCAACATCCTTCAAAGTTGGAAAAAACTTCAATGTACCAGTTGTATAGTTGTAATAACAATTAGCCAAATATAATAACGGAAGAAACAAAACATTAAATACTTGGACGTCAAACGATGACATACGATACTAACGTAATAAATTACCTTCTGACGCTATTACTAAAAATTTGAAATTAAGTCATCGGTCTGTCTTGGATAATATCAAAAGGCCAATTCTCGAACCTAAAAAACGTTTACATACAAGTCGCAATTTGTCAAACTTGTCAAAAATGTAGTTGAATTGATTGTATTTTTGACAGATTGCGAAAGAGATGGGAATGCGAACGTTCTCAAAAATTAAGGGAATTGTTGTAGCTACAAAGACAAAGTCAAATCATTTATTTATTCCAAGAAGGTTATTAAAAGGCACTTTACAAGCAAATAGAATTAATTCTGGATGCCCCTTTCAAAACGTCCTAGGGTCCAAATAATGAGCAAGAAACTCCATAGTTACTCTTTCATGTTTTGAAATATTTTGTATATTGCAACCTTTTTTTTTTTTTTGATTTTGGGGAATCTTCAAATGACTTCTCCCGCTCTGGGCGGAGCGGAAGGGCGTGTCAGATTTTTACTGACTAAAACCCACCCGTGTTCCTTCAGTTGCCTGTTGCCAAGGTCCCGGTATCCCTTTCGGACTTTCCCGCAACCCTGGCAGGCATCGGTCCTAGCAGACCCCGCTAATTGTGCTGACATCTCTTTGAGGCGCGCGTGGAACACAACGCTCCATCTACACGGGCCTGGTCCTTATCGGACGGCGAGCTACCCATTGCTCACAGTCCGCAAGCCCGCGTTTATGGTGGCCGGGAATCCGCCTCGGGTATATTGCTACAAGCTTATTATGAAACTTAACGTTAAGCAATTTGCATTCTAACCTTATCCTTAACTTCGTTTCAACGATACCGATTTTCTCAAGTCTAACAGACTGCTTCTGCCGATCAATTTGTTGGCGTAAATTCCCTCATTGGGTCTGATTGATTCGATCTAGTGACTTGCGATTTGTTGAAAACGTATTAGCAGTTCGGGGTAAATGATTGCTGTCATTACTCAAGTGTTCAGCGTTATTTTCTTTACGGTTTTATTGGAGTTCTAAATTGTACAATAACATTTCGAGCTAAGCTGTCTTCATGGTTTTGTTTTGTTGGACAAAGACACGAATACGGGGCACAATTTTTACGAAAGTCTAATCGAAAAATACGTCTCCTGACAAGGGTCTGGAATCAATTACTAAAGGTAATTTAGGTCTGGATCACCTAGACTGGAATATTGGACCTTCGATGGACAATGGATATTTATTTCGGGATAAATTTTGGAGGAGTTCGAGAATATTGTCTTTATTTCGTTCTGTCTTAAGCCTTTGGGCGAGATATAGTCACTATAGACTATGAATATATCTTAATTTGGATAGACTATCGTTTCTTTAACAAATGTGCGTTATAGTTGCACTGTTAAAGTCAATGTTGATAGGAACTGCGCTCCGTTCGGTTGAATCAATTGGCAAGTTGGATAACCCTTTACGACTTAAATATACTGTCATCACCAGCCTATTTTTGAAACGTGATCATTATAGCAACATCGTCGCTATCGACAATTTTCTGTAGCCCTAAGTTCATCACCAAGCGTAGTAATACAGACGAAATTGTTATCTTTCTCTTTGCCTAGCCTTATCGTATTTGGGGTCGGCTCTTCTCGTTAATCTTCGCCAGATCTTTCGGCTTTGGATCCTCGATCTCGAGTCATTCACTTCGGCTTGCTTCAGGTCGTTTTTGACTACAGACAACCAACTGAGAAGGGGTCTACCTCGCTTTTTGGCTTTCTTTCAAACGAAATTGTCATCACCACTATTAATTGTAACAGTTTTAAAGACATGTTTATAGATGGAATTTTACGAGTTGATGGTATTGTGGCGGCATCTACATCGCCACACATGAACTTTGCATCACACTGACGTCACTCAAAATCCTGCATCGCGCAAGTAGAGTTTACCGCGCGACTAGCATAATTATATACAACGTCCCGACATCAATCATCTGGCAGTATCTCACCAGAAACAACACCCGTCTGGTCGGAGGGTCCTCCTTTTTCTATGGAGGATGAGTGAACTTTACGCCCTGTTCCTCATACCTCTAACAAGACCAAAAGATAGGATAAGATTCTAATAAGATTATCAGATAGTATCCATTAAACGGTATCTATCTCTCGCTGTATTGTTAAGTATAGGCTATAATCCAGGTCTAAACTATTTACGAGGCATATAACACTTATCCGCACTTCTTCTAATACATAAAATAACCTATGAAAGGGTTGGCCTGGTTACCCTATTAACCAAGGGTGGTGTTAACAGACTTTCTTCTCCCTCGTCTTTACTGAAAAGCCCAAAATGAAATGTACTATCAAAGGGTTGGCCTGGTTACCCTGTAACCCAGGGATGGTGTTAACAGCCTCTTGAGATATTTGGTGAAAATCTTGTTCTTCTCTGGACCACGTGGTATTGCGTCATTCGTTTTTTATTAACGCCAAGTTCTTTGGTAATAGGTAGGTAGGTACTTGTTTACGAAAAACTTTTTTTTTCTTTGAGTACTTTGCACGGAAGTGGTAATTATTAATTTGTAAGGCATGTATACGGCCAATAGTAATTATCGTGTAACAGTGACTAAAGATAATTTTTAGAAAGTAAATTATCTGACTGCCATGTTCGGATTGCCTTGTTGGTATTCGGATTCCCAGATTCGGCAAAGTTTTATTGGGTTTTTCCATAAGGAATTTCTCATGCACTCTGGATTTGTGCCCGGTTGATGGCAATAGGCTCGCCCTCAATTACATGGGATTTAAAAATAACTGGCGAAATGTGGGTGTATAGGCCCCTCCTCTGACTAACCCTTCGGGGATTACAGGCGTGATGTTATTATTTCTAGCATAGTTTTTAGTAAGTTCCTATGCTTACTGCAAAGTTAAGAAAGATAAAATTTACTGAAAGCTTCTCTGTTTTTCTAAAGAGTTACCAGAGGCCCTAGTGTGAGTTTCTTTTAACCACCTCGACTTTACGCATCGACCGCGTTCAGCGCTCCGATTGGCCCTACACCAGTGAAGGCCAGTGAATCGCCAATCGGAGCGCCGAACGCGGTCGATGCGTAAAGTCGAGATGGTTAAAAGAAACTTACACTACGGCCTCAGTTCAGAAAAAAATGAGGATATCGGACGCCTTTCACTTTTATTTGATTGATCAAATTATTTCCAAACTGTCCAGCACTTTTTATTTCCACGATATAGTTGCTTATCAAAAGCGCTATCAGTAATGTGAATACGAATGACGTCATATTTTTAACCGACTTCTTCAGAAAGGAGGAAGTTCTCAATTCGTCTGTGTTTTTTTTTAATGTGTTTATGTTACGCGATTACTCCGCCAATTATGATTCGATTTTGATGATTCTTTTTTTGTTTGATAGGTCATGCTTCAGAGATGGTCCCATATAAATTTTATTACCTTTGCTTGAGCAGTTTTTGAGTTAGCTTTTGCCCACCTAGTCTATGTAGACGATATTTTATTTGACGCCGTCACTATTATTTACATAGCACGTAGTGGTATTCGATTTGTGTGGGGTAGGTACCACAACCAAAAAGTGAAAAATAAAAACTTTTTTTTACAAAAAAGTAAACAACCGGCTTCCAAAAAAAACACTAATAAAGTGAAAAATAATTTTAATTTCGGAAGTCGGTGGCAAAAAACGAAAACTGAAAAGCAAAGACACAAGTTTTTATTAGTATTACGTGTTTATTTTCCCGCGTAAAATAGTTTTATTCTCTTCCTTCTGATAGGCAAACGTTTTTCCCACATACTTTTACAGTCCTTACATTACAGAATCAACATAAAATAAAAATAAATTTTAATCACGCTTCGTCGAGTCATCTAGACACTGTTATGCAAAGATAAGCAGCTGCAATACTTTTATACTTATTTCATGCAAACACATTTTCTATTCAGCCTTATGTAAAACCAGGTGCAGTAACTGTCAAAATGAAGCCAACAGCCCGTCTTTAACTAGAAATGTATTATTTTATCTTAGCAAAGATCCTCCAAGATGTGCATAGAATAATGTCCTCCCTTACTGTCACCATAACAGGCATGTCGTCTCTTTCGTTTTACGCTCCGTCTCTCTCTTTCAATGGTGTCATGTTTGCTATTATTATCTGTGGGACTAGTTTAACTTGTACAGAAATTAGTGTAGTTTATGTAACGAGCGTAAAAGTTTTAAATAGTAGGTAATTTGTGAAAAAAATCAGGTGCAAATAATGTTTTAGGTTTGTATTGTTTTATTTACACCCGTCAAAACAACAGTAAATAGGTACCAACCGGGATTTGCACTAGGAACTGATGAAACCGTCTTTGACGGTAAAAAAATGCTGATTCTCAACTTAATTCGAATAAATAATTTTAGAATTTGAATTTGTACCTAACCATAACTAACCTATTTGTGAAAACTTGTAATTGGCTATAATCGTGTTGTTATGAAATGAATTATTGTACATGCACGCTTGTAAGCGTCAAAAATTATAAAATAAAATAAAAAACTCAATACGAACGTTGCTGCAAATGCTTTAAAATAAAGTTCTAACAAATTACTCAAAATATTTCCTATAGTATAAATGCCCGCGGCTTCGCCCGCGTGAATGTCGGTTACTATATACTAAAACCTTACTCGAGAACCACTCTATCCATTGGTGAAAACAGCATGAAATTCGGTGCAGTCATTTTTGAGTTTATCGCGTACAGGACGACAGGCAGACGCGGCGGAGGACTTTGTTTTATAATAAGGATTATTGTCTCACTTACTTCACAGTTCAAGCTAAAACTCGCGTTCCTTAATAAATTGCACCACACACTAAGTAATTGGTTCAAGTCTAGCCTATGTGAGGCGTTTAATAGTCCGGGCATCGTGTCATCGGATTAACTACGTTTACTGTACATATGCTACCCCTTACTACGACCAAGACTCTATTGTGAAGCCTTTAATGGCGTTACAGTGTTGACAGAATAAATTCGGTTCCGCTTATCGTGGGATGAGTGTGCGAACTTGGCTGTTTACACTACCGTGCGCGTATTTTGTGTATGGTACAATATTGTGCTGTAGGATTATTTTGTTTTAAGTAATATTTCAACAAAGTGGGAACTTAGTAATTACATGTTAATTAAGAAAAGGAATTTAAAAAAAATCTAGTCTTAGTTTTAACTTTGGGCAGAATTGGGATTAAGCGTAAGACACGCCCGTTTACTCCGTAATCGAATGTTAACGTCGACTAACTGCGACCTTACCCTTTGGGAATTACCCTGAATTATGTTACCCTTAATTTAAATGGGTTTCTACCAGACAGACTTGAATTATTAGGCAATTAACAAACTGTATTCCCGAAAAAAAAAATCTGTACTATTATATTTAACGACAGATTTACTATCTCCCGTTAAGTATTATTGTGTCACCATTTTATTAAAAACTAGCTACCAGCTCCTGCTTCGCACAGTTTTTGCAAATTGACAAAACATCGGTATTTAAAAAGAAAGGAAGAAAGAAAGAAAAATGCGTTTATTGGCATTGTAGCAGAAAAATACACCTTAAAACTATAAAACAGAAAACAATCATTAGAATGCCAAAAGGGCCTCAGCTCAGCATAATGTCCGATGGAAACACAAAGTGTACCAACTGACGCTGATGTATTTTTATGTAGGTATTGTAATATGTAACTTTAATCATTTATTTTATACACAAAACTTCCAGAAAAAGTTCTCAAAATGATGTTGAAAACCGCATCAAAATCCGTTGCGTAGTTAACACACATGAAAAGCGACTTTAATATTATCAAATGAGATTTGACACCAAAATCATTCAAAACGCGGCCTCAATTTTCGAAACAAAACATTGGCAAAATCCCTTACAGCTTCATCAAAACAAAACAGTGCAACATTTAGAATACTCGCTATAAAATTAAAATGTTAAAGGATCTCAGTTGGCATCCACTATAATAAAGCAGTGTTTACATCGTAAATCATGGGGTAATTACCCCCATG
Organism: Lithophane leautieri; assembly: GCA_949152455.1. Lineage (NCBI taxonomy): Eukaryota > Metazoa > Arthropoda > Insecta > Lepidoptera > Noctuidae > Lithophane > Lithophane leautieri. Next base: position 3,454,496 of record OX424462.1, on the reverse strand, counting down.
GGACTGCACTACGGTCATTACCCCACTCACTTGCGAATTAATGGCCGATGCTTTCTTTGGGCGTGTTGGCAACCATTTTTAAATGAATGGCGTAAGTAGCGCGATTGGGGTAAATTGAGTTACCCATATTTTAAGATAACATTGTTATTATGGGTCTGCTATGTAAAGTGATGCTGCTGTAAAGTAATATATGATCATTATCATCATTTCAACCATCGCCCCAAACATCGTCACTTGGGAGTCTTGGACCGTTTCTATGCTTCTCGCATCCAGCGGATTTCTACGGCCTTCACATGTTCGTCGGTCCACCTTGTGAGAGGTCTTCCAAAGCTACGTCTTCCGATACGCGGTCGCCAATCCAGTGAACCTTTCGGCCCCATCGGCCATCTGTTCCGCGAGAAACGTGCCCTGCCCCGTCACTTCAGTTTGGCAACTCTTCGGGCTATGGTTACCCTTATTCTCCTACGGATTTCTTCATTTCTGAAAGTATTATATTTAACTAACCACCGAATAACGTACTTATTTGATGTTATTTTATCTAGCATTTTACATTACCGAGCAGATAAATTCTATCACTAAAAAATAATAGACCATTAAAAGCTTTTTGTTAGCTTAGTAAAAGTAATAATCTAGTCGTTAGAACTATTTAAATTCACTGAGTGATATTAAACTTTAGAAATTAGCATCATAAACGATCTAAATAAAGCAATTTTTTTTTAAAGCAAGAGCTGTTTAAAATATTAATTTAAAATAAAATAAAAAATACAATATCTCTTACAAAATTTTACGCAGCATAAAAGTATGAAATTACACGCCCCTGGACGTAAAACCAAATAAAATAAAAGCAACCGTAGAGTGTGTTAAAAATTCTTAATATTCCACCACGCCGGCTTTACGTCGTATTATTAACGATTTTTTCGTGAAACCACGCCCTTAATAATCTAAAAGATTAATCCATTTCATCTCAACACTGCTACACATCTATTACTTCGAGTAATTTTGTTGCAATTACCGTCTCTCTTAGGGTTTATAAAGTCGACTTTTAGTAAAGGGATTACGTGCAAAGTCGACTTGGAACATGAGTCAACTTATTTTGCACCAGGTGTACGTGACACGTACGAGAATTATAAAATTAAAAGTATTCCTAGACAATCCATATCACCTCCAAGTCAATAAAATGATTAACACATGTAATTAATAAATGTAAATGCAAATAAATTGAATATGTCACCTTATGAAAGTGAGAACGGTTAGTTTATGATCTATCGTTATTATTTCCGTTAGATTATAAAGTGTCGAAAAATTGTGAACTGGATGAAATGGGATAGGTTAGGTTAGAACTGTGACCAACCGCGCGCGAGCCGAGCGAGCGAAGAAAGCGGGGCTGCAGCGAGCACTACATCCAAGTTGCTCGCAGCTAGGCAGGCTATTTAGAATTAGCGCAAGGTGCATTACGTCGCAAGCAAGTTTGATACCAGTTCACAATTTGTCGGTTTCCCATGGATAGATTATAAACTATCGAAAAATAATGCGTGAAATTGTAAATGATTTGTTGCAGTTCACAATTTTTCGACAGCTTATAAACTAATGGTTATAATTCCATAACATCACGCCTGTATTCCCCGAAGGGGTAGGCAGAGGTGTGCCCAATAGTACACCCACATTCGCCAGTTATTTTTAGGAAATAATACCGAGTTCATAATTACTATACGTTGACAGATATAATGACAGCTGAGAAACTTACTGACGATGCAATATGCATTCTTGTAAAATGACTTAGAAATACTTGGAAAATTAGGACTTAGGTACTTAAAAGAAAGAAAGAAAGAAAAATATTTTATTTGGGACACGCACAGGAAATATAACAGTAACAACAAACATTAAAACTAACAAAATTAATAAAACAAGTAATAAAATAAAACAACGTGTAACAGAGAAACCCGTGCGAGGCCAAAAAGGCTCCTAACTCAGCATAATGCTACGATATTTGAGAAAAAATAAATACCGCAGCGCTGGTATTCTGATAGGGCCCACTGTAATCCCACAGACACACCTACGGACATAAAATAAATCTAGTAATAAACAGTTAAAAAAAAATTGTAAAGATAGTAATAAATGTAAATTATACAGTAAAATATAATAAAATAAATACAAAAGTAAAACTTTGTACTTAATAGTCAGTCTTAATTACTCCAACGTCTGCAACTAATTACTGATTTTAGAATTGATGGAGATACTTTTGTATACCAGGGAACTACGACTACCAGCGAACTTTTATAGAGCATGAAACTGATTCCACATCAATTACCCTACATCTTCATTCCAGTTTTAATTAATAATTAATTAACCAATGTCGTCATGGAACGCAATTTGCGTTTTCTTTAATTACAGCCTCCTCACTAACACGGGTACCTACATAGGCATGTCTCATGGGCCCCGTTCTTAAAATAACTCAGTATTAATTAGGTCTCCAATGATCGTGAGATGAGTTGTCCTGATATTGAGACCTAATTACGAGAAATATACCAGTTTTAATGACAAAAAAAAGCGGCCAAGTGGGAGTTGGACTCGCACACGAAGGGTTCCATAGCACCGTACAATATTTAACACTCTTCATATATAAAAAAAAAACACGTTTCTTGTAATGGTTTCCCCTTAACTTTATATTTTTATTATTTGTTGTTCTAACGGTCATAGTAGTACATACTGTGTAAAAATTTCAAGTGTCTACCTACTACGGTTCAAAAGATACAGCCCTCTGACAAGACGGACGGATAAGACGGGTACGGAACCCTAAAAATAAATCTGTTAAGTTAATAGGCTGATCTAAATTTGCTCGCCCTTCGGTTTTATTCGACTCGACGCATGTTCTACAAAGTTGTAGGTAATTAAAAATCGTTGGTAAGGTATTTTTAAGGTTCTTGCGTGACTTTAAATGTGTAGCCAAAAAGATAATGTGCAGAATCTGCTTAAACTTGTAACTCGTGCGTAAAGGCTTGTTTACACGGTTCTAGCCTAGAGTCAAGTATGTACCTTTTTGATACAATTTTTTTTTTGCCTTGAACCTGTTCTGGTGAAAAGTTTATCCTTACTAATATTATAAATGCGAAAGCAACTCTGTCTGTCTGTCGCGCTTTCACGCCGAAACTACTGAACCGATTTAAATGGAATGTGGGACACAGATAGTCTAGAGCCTGAGAAAGGAGATAGGCTACTTTTTATCGACATACCACACGGGCGAAACCGCGGTTGGGAGCTAGATTATCATAATTCTGTAAATACATACTGGTTAAGGTACTTTGATCAACATGGGCAACTAGCTTCAACTTTTTGACTAACTGACCGACTCTTTGACAATTCAAAAGTGCCTGTAAATGGTTTAATTGAAATAAATACACGGAGGATAATATTCTCATATCCTAACCGATAAGTTTGCCAATTTCTTTTATTTATTTTTATTTTTATCTTTTTTATGTATAGTTTATGTATAGTATATTCGTCACTTGTGTATGGGTAATAATAATGGTTCACCCGTGCCGCACCGGTCGACGTCATTACGTCAGCGCCGGTTGTCGCTGAAAACCAGCGCTGGGGCTCTGCCCTGCATAGGGTCGCAGCATAATGCTGAGCGATAGCCGTTTTGCGTGAATGTGACGCATGTTTCCCCCAACCTTTTGTATTTTTTTTTTTTGTGTTTATTTTGTTTTTTTTTGCGTCATATTTACCGCAAATAAACGTATTTTCTTTCTTTTCTTTCTTTTCTTTCTTTTCTTTAAATGCTTTGAGTTTGAGTTTGAGTTCATGCCTAAGCATGCCAAAACCTAAGCAGATTTGTATTACGCAGGCTATCATGACGCGTTCACCTTAATGCATATCTCTAAATAAATGTCGCCCATAAGCCTGCTTTACAACTCACTCTCAGTAATTTACACACCTTGATAGCAAAGTTGTTCAATTATGTAAATGAGAAAAATTGCGCACATCTATTGTACGATAACACACAGACGGACACATTACTTGTGATTTCTAAACCGATTGCAAAATCAAAATAGTATATTACCTGTATGTTTTACTGTGTATGGAAATGCGTATAGAGGAAGTTACAGCATAGCTTACAGCTGGTTCACTCCGCAAAATCAATTGAATAAAAAGTTACTCTGGCTACGAAATAATAAAGTGCAATTCAGCTCGCACAGCGCTAATTATGGATTATTAGGAGCTCGTTAGGAGGCTAAGTTATAACTACCGCACGGGTGGATCCATCAGGTTCAGCTACGCTTGCCGGGGTTGGTCCATGGATGGTTGACCATCTTTACATACCGAGACTCCGTGTCTCGGAAAGCACGTTAAGCCGTCAGTCCCGGCTGCCATTCGTAGATCGTTGACAGTCGTTACGGGTAGTCAGAAGCCCGAAAGTCTGACAACCAGTCTTACCAAGGGGTTTCGTATTACCCAGTTACTGGGTTGTGGAGGTCAGATAGGCAGTCGCTCCATGTAAAATACTGGTATTCAGCTGCATCCGGTTAGACTGGAAGCCGACCCCAACATAGTTGGGAAATAGTTAGGCAGATTGATTAATATTCACGTAGAAGATGCCTCTCTTTCTATCGCGTAACTCTTATATCTTCTGACTACGTTACGCTCACTGAATTGGCCCGACAAAACGAGCCCGCGGCCGCGTACTTGTGATTCGTACCTAAAATGTGAAGTGCGCCTCCTATTATAGAATAGAATAGTACACTATTCTGTGGTCATAGTGGAATATACCACTTACCTACGTCTGCACGCGTAGAATGACCGCCATAGAAACGGGTTTTGTCGACGGTAGAATAGACAAAATAACGGATTATGATTGTTTATCTGTCATTTTGTCTATTCCTCCGTCGACAAAACCCGTGCTGGAGAACGCGGTATTTTACTAAACCATAACTAAGAAATTGCGTTATTTCCTGCCATTTCGACTGCTTCTTTGGTCTAGTGGTGGCAAGCGCTAGTGTTCAACATGAGGTCGTCAGTTCAATTCCAGTGCCGGCCAAATTATTATTGGGAATTTCTCAGTAGTAGCCCGGAGTTTGGATTTGTGGTTTGTTGTTTTTGTTTGTATTACATGGGAATTAAACATAGTGGCAAAGTGTGGGTGTAATTATAATTACACCTCCGCCTAACCCTTCGGGGAATATCCTTCGGGGGATGTTATGTTATTATGTACCTCAATAAGTTATGAGGCGTTAGAATTGTATTTTCTTCATGACCTTTATTTATAAGTACAGAGTTATTTTAAGAAGAAAAAAAAATGTGACTCCTATAATTATTTAGATTTTATTCATTTCTATTTACTCGAATTCATTTAAATATAATAAAAAAATCATTTAATTCAGATAACTAGATCAATAAATTCCGAATTAAAAAAAAAAATTGAAAGCCGGAGTCACACGTAATCTATTTGATTTTTAATTTTTGATTTTTAATTTAACTCCGGATTTTTAATTTTGTCTGTCTGTGGTGTCTTGTTTATACATTTTAACATAACCCTCTTTTTTTCTTCGCCGTAGTCAGTTAAAAGAAGAAATTAGGTATCTTTACATTTTAAGACATCGATTTTTTCTCATTTCAATGTCACCCTATGATGTCACCTTTCTTCGGTATCTTGAACTTTAATGATATTCTGCTAACACGTATTTAGACTACGGCTGGTACAAACGGAGCTAATTGACAGTGCCAGTAAAATGTTTAGCGGCTTCTTTATTTAGAACTAGCTGCGCCCCGCGATTTCACCCGCATATGTCTGGATCCTGTAAGAATATTGGGATAAAAAGTGAGTCTGTTTGTTTGTTACGCTTTCACGCTAAACCGGCTGAACGGATTTGAATGAAATTTGGCACATGACCTAGAATAGGACATAGGATACTTTTTATCCCGATATTCCCAGGGGATCGCGACTTATGGAGGTGAAACCGCGGGGCGCAGCTTGTCACATTTTCCTAACTAATATTATAACTGCGAAAGTGAGTATGTTTGTTACGCTTTCACGCTAAAACGGCTAAACGGATTTGGATAAAATTTGGCATGTGGACCATGACCTGGGTTAGGACATAGGGTACTTTTCATCCTGGATCACAGACGAAGTCGCGAGAAACAGCTAATATTTACATAAATTTCCACATGATTTACAACAAAGACAGCTGACACCTTACTTAGAATATAAAAGACGTCCATATAATTTAAAGTGCCCGCTAAAAGCCGGCTAGTCACTAGACTCACTAGCTCCATTACTTGCAAGCAAGTAATTATAAGAGTATTCTAATTACGTCTGAACCCGTTCCTAGAGGCGCGCAGTTTATACGTAGGTGTGCGGCAAATTGCTCGCGGAACAGATGGCCGATGGGGCCGCAAGGTTCTGGAGTGGTGACCGCGTAACGGAAGACGTAGCGTTGGAAGGCCCCCCATAATTTGGACGGATGACCTTGTGCAGGCTGCAGGAATCCGATGGATGCGAGAAGCACAGAACCGGTCGAAGTGGCGGTGCTTGTTGGAACCCTATGTCCAGCAGTGGATCCCTATAAAATCTTTACTTATTCCTAGATTAGAAGATACTTTTTTCACTTCTCTAGGGTACTACAACCTTAGAATTCTAACATATTCGTATCTTAAATAAAATCTATAGGATTTGTATCGCCAAGGCTCCTGTAGACAACGACAAACGCGACAGCGCGACATGACTTTGCGACGCGACAGCGCGATGCGACAGCGCCACGCGACAGCACGACGTGACAGCGTGACGCGACAGCGCGACGAGACTCTAATAGAAAAATTTCCATGAAGTTTTCATAGAAATTGTTCTACTAGAGTCGTGTCGCGCTGTCGCGTTGCGCTTGTCTGCGGGAGCCAGTTAGTGCGATTGGTTAGATACCCTTATTAATTATCTTTAAGAACCTATAAAATATTCAGAAGGAATCCTATATTATGCCATAACGAGATTACAATACCAAGAAATTAAATAGTTAATCCCTTACCATTTTACAAATCTAGACGACATTAAAAGTTTTTTGTGTTCACTCAATTTTTTTTTCGAGATTACGTGCCAATTTAACCCTTTTGCGCGCGATAACTAAGACCACGTTTCCATGCAAGATGTCGGTGCAGACTTAGTTTCTTTTTCGATTTTGTGGAGTAACTGTGAATGCTGATTACAGTATGTACTAGCTGATGCCCGCGGCTTCGCCCACGTGGATGTCGGTTATTATATACTAAAACCTTTCTCGAGAACCATTCTATCTATTGGTGAAAACAGCATGAAAATCGGTGCAGTAGTTTTTGAGTTTATCGCGAACAACAGACAGACAGACGGACGCGGCGGAGGACTTTGTTTTATAATATGTAGTTATACTATATTGGATATATCGGACTTATTCTAGTCTACATGCGATTGCGTGTGGCTGTGGATTATTAATTACTTTATTGAATTTCTTGTATTTTTTGCAAAGATGACAGACTTGAACTAACATGAAAACTGGTTGTCAGATCTGTTACAGTATTTTTTTGTTTTATTGTACGAACGGGGTAATAATTTGTACGTAGATTATTTACCTACGTCTGCTAAGCTCTGTAGATACTCGTACTTTGATGTTATATCCTTTGAAATCACCTTCAAGTATCATTTGCTCTGTTTTTAATAAAAATATATTAAAGCGGTCGGAATTATACGGTAAAACAAAATACATTACATAGATAATGAAAACATTGGAAACCCTTTAATGTAAATAATAAACCAGTATAATCTTCTATTTAACCCACAAAATATAACATTTTCAGCAAATTAACGCGCTATTATTTTACCAAATCGAAATAGACAGCTATTTAAAATTCGAAACACATTCGCTCACGAGCGAGCGACAGGTTAACAAGAGAGAATCGAGTGTTAAAACGATTGTGAATCAGTAATCGTTAATCGATTGATACACACAGCCTAATTTGCGTAGAACCAACCATGTTTAATTAGAATTGAAAATGCGATTCGTGGTTTCTGATTGTTTTACGTGTAGGTACATTATTAATTTGTTAGATTTTTTATTGGTCTTTTTCTTGTTGAATTGTTAGCAAACAGGTTTTTTGTGCTGCAAAGGATGTTGCGTGATGAGTATGACTGATCGTTTCTGCACGCGTAGCAGAAAAGAGAATTTATCACAATAAAATAAAAATTTGCATGACAACCATAGAAACGCGTTTCTGTAATTCTTCCGTGGACAAAACCCGTAGAAAACCCGTTTCTATTGTTTTTTTGTCGACGGAAGAATAGACAAAATGCTAAGCGCGCTGGTCCTAAATGTCATAAAAACCACGAAGTGTTTTGCAAGTAAATGGACCATGCCCTTTTTCTTCTATAATATCGTAACTCTATAAGAATAAGGTCAAACTCAAACTCCAAAGGATTTATTTTAAATAAACCAATTATAGGCACTTTTGAATTTTCAAGGGGTCGGTCAGTCAGAAAGATAAAGCTAGTTGCCCATTCCAAAGCGTAGTAGGTTCCTATGGAGAAGAACGGGCAAGAAACTCCACGGACACTTTTTTTAAATGGTAATTATCATCATAATTGGCAGCCTTGGGTCCACCCACTGCTGAGTACCTACAGGCCTCCTCCCTTTTATCATGTTTTCTTGGTCTGTGCGAGTCTCATCCAAGTCTTTCCTGACTCTCCTAGTCGTCCAACCACCTGGCTATTGGTCCGTCAACGCTTCTACCGTTTTCGCTAACATGCAGTGCTTTTTTACAATATTAAAATGTTTTATGTATAAATATTAAGTGTATATAATTACGAGTTTTATGGCTTAATAATTATAACCCTTAAAAAATAAAAATAAAGAAAGAAAGAAGAAAGAAAAATGACATTTAATTGGACACAGTTCGTGAAACTACTTTACTAATAACTGTACAAAACACAACATGTCCCTGTTAGTAAAACATTTCGTGAATTACCCGATCAATTACAGCTACAAAGTACCTAACCATTTCAGCTAAGCAACGGTTTCCTAGAAGAGTGGTGGCCGCCACATAACGGCCACAGTGTAGCTGTCATGGAAATGATGGCAGCGGGGTTTGACTTCACGGTGTCAAAAAACGCTATCTAGGAAAATACACTCACATTTCATAAATAACGTTTCAGTGACGTAATTCGCCGGTTCGTTATTTGGCGGACGCTACGTGACGGCCACCAATCTTCTAGGAAACCGAAGCTTTACCAATGAATAATTTAGTAAGTACTTCTAATTTTATTGAATAAATACAAATACCTATATTGGAAAGTTGTTTACTCAAATAACTGTATTTATAGATGAACAGATAATACAATAATTACGTCCAAACTTTCTGAATTCGACGATATTTATCAAAATCGATTCGGCGAAGAGTTATTATTTATTATTATCATTTGGTTCGTAATTCTCGATTTAAATACGTTTTGCTGATATTGGGATTCTGGAATAAAGTATGACCTGGAATAAAGAATGTCAGTTACTTTGTTTTAGTAGAAAAACAAGGGTAAGTAATTAAAAATAGTTGAATTGCCTTTAATTTAACATTAGTTGGTGTATGTCGCCATAAAATTGTGAGAACCGTGAAAAAATGTGAACTGGGTGAATTGGTTAGGTTAGAACTGGGACCAACCGCGCGGGAGCCGTGCGAGCGAAGCGAGCGGCGAGACAGTACGAGCGCTACTTCCAAGTTGCTCGCAGCTAGGCAGGCTATTTAGTATTAGCGCAAGGTGCGTCGCAAGCAAGTTTGATACCATTTCACATTTTGTCGGTTTCCCATGGATAGATTATAAACTATCGAAAAATTATGAACTGCAACAAACCGTTTACAATGTAACGCATTATTTTTCGATACAGAATAATACCGATAGATTACCTATAACCTAGCTCATACATACGGTGACATATAACTACATTACTAATGTAACTTAACAAAGCAAAGTTTTTAGTATTAAATTCGAATTTGGAACTGGACAGAAAATTATCGAAGTTATTTTCAGTTTGGTAGGAAAGTAATTTTAAAGTACCGATTTCCCGTAATACTTATTATATTGAAAGCACGTTGTGATTGAATGCTAACATTTCTGCAGAGCACACATTTCTATTTCAAAATCAATTTCATTTCGCTGTCCATAACTATCCCATCATTTCCGTGTATTACATGCATCATAGGTTTTTCAATAAAACATTAGTAATTTGTCATTATATCTCATTGAAGTGGGCCTAACCCATCCTGCACGGCCCAACAACTAAGTTTTGCGTAACAACAACTTATTTTATTCGCAGCCACGCCTTTATTGTTATTGTGTTAAATGTCAATATTGAATGGTGTTTTTTTGGTTGTGTGCAAGTTTATCGTGGTGAATCGATACAAATCGTGGGGAAGCATTCATGGGGAGTCGTGTGCTTGGAAACCAATTTCCTGTTCTCTTTCATATTGAAATGTAAGTGCCCTTTAATACGTATACCAGACGTGGGATTTATAGTCCCTAGTGTGGGTTTTGTGTGCAACTTTTGGGGTCGCATTTGCAGGGTTGACTGGTGGGTCAGTTTTGAAAGGGACACATTGAGGTGTGTATTCGGGAATTGCCATTTGTGTAAACTTGCGTCACTTTTTGATTTACTAGTCAAGTAATATGTTTATTAGACTTTTAATTGATATGTAGTGGAGGTCAACATATTGGCGACAAAGTGGCGATGACGGTAATTCACTTACTTTTTACTACGTATTTATAGTTTTTCATCTTTCGCGATGAATTTCCTCGGAAAATCTATTCGTCACTCGATTTAATGCAGCTATGCGCTTTCTTCCCTATATGAAATAGTAAATTTTTCAAAGCATTGATAAAAATCAAAATCAAATTATTTTATTTCACATAAACCTACATGGGCACTCGCACTTGGCCGGTTTTTTGTAAAAAATGTTTTCTTTCTTTCTTTGTTAGGGTATTTTCTTTATTTATGAGGCTTTGATACGGTTTATTTCATTGTTGTTATAACTGAAAGAAGACTGATGGTAGGTCATTAATTTCGCTCTCTTGTTTGGGATTTCAACATAACTGGCGAAATATTCATTACATTTATATTATAAGTACTGTTCTGCCTTATCCTTCCAGGAATGCACGGGTGATTTTATGTTCTTAGGTAGCAATGAGCGATAGACCACCATAATCACCAGCACCCTAGTGTAACACACTTTCAATCACGATCCGAAAGATTTTGAGGGAAACTGCTAATCCATTGCTTCATATTTTTGAAAAATTCGTTTTCTCATCAACGTAAATAAAACAATGAATATTCTTGAACTGTCAAAATGACAATCATTGTCATTTGAACATGTGTTACGCATTTACTCTGGCTTAGAAAACGTTTTGATGTTGTCCAAAATTATGATAAAATGACGCAAGAAAGAAGCCTTTAATCAGAACATTTTGATCGTTGTAGTTTTTTTTTTTATTATTCAACCTGTATTGTCCTACTGCTGGGCAAAGATGTCTCCCATAGCTTTCCAGACTTCCCGGTGTATCCGATCAATCTGATATCAACGCCTGTAAGTCAGTTGTAGAATTATTGACGAAAAATTACTAGTGATAGGAAGCAGAATATAAAATAAAACAACCGATTTCCAAAAAAAAACCAATAAAAAGTGGAAAATAAATTTAATTTTGGAAGTCGGTGTCCTTGCTTTGTTTTACAAAAACACCTGTGAAAAACACCCGTTATTTAAAAAGAAACCACATAAAAAACGAACTGCCAACAGAATCACTTTGACCAGGATCTTGCGCGAAGCAATTTGCAAATTGTGTTCAATATAGCCCCATACTCGGGAGATGGGCAATTTGTTCCTTTGATCATTCAATCTATCTCGTCCGGAGATTCCCCTTTTGTTAAGATTATCAATCGGCTGCCGATCTTACCGTGGTCAGTTTTGATTAGATGGGAATAGATAAAGTATAGAAGTTGTAGGTAGATGTTATTTTTGTTGGGAAAATATTTGTAAATCGTGTACCTAGAAGTATTTCCCGCTATTTCGTCTGCGATCCAAAATGAAAAGTAGCCCATGTCCTTCTCCAGGTCAAGGTCTACCTATGTGCCAAATGTCATCCAAATTCGTTCAACCGTTTTGGCGTGAAAGCGTAACAAACAAATAAACAAACTCACTTTCGCATCCTAACTTTACTTTTATAAATAATAAATGTGAAAATATCATTAATAACATTGGTTTCTGAAACTGCAAATTATAGAAGGTCACACGTGTTTATAGTTTGGGTGAAAACGACATAGTTATAAACCACATACTTCGTAAACTAGAACTATAAATAATCAAGAATGTACAATAACTTTCATAACTGCACATAAAACACGAGAATTTAAAACAAACACATAAAATTCCAACATTTATGGATAACGAAACGCACATACCAACCAACATACCTACATATCACTAAAAAGAAATACCGGGATATTATTGCGAATTTACTAGATTATGTTCGCGAATTCTCCGTCGAAAGTTAGTCAAAAAAACTACCACAAAATGGAGGGCCACGGCAATAAGACGCCTTCTCCGATGAGGGTCAACCGATATGCCCTTTATTATTTTATTTTCTTTCAACTTACTACTAACAAAACGACGGACAGCCATGTTTTTGTGTGACAAAATGGCCGCTGCAAAGTTTTGGCGGGAATTCGGTCAGAAGTTTTGTTTGTCTCCCAATTAGTTTGGCTCCTTTTCGTATCTTTGGCTCTTTGTCTTCAGTTTTGTTGTGTTTTTTACCCATGTTACCAAGTAATGAAAACTAAGGGAACCTTTTACTTTCTTTGTTATCAAAACATGACGTAAAAATTTGATGAACAGAATGATACAGATGGACATTGAAGGAACAGAAGTTTTATCGACGACTCCGATGTTAATTAAAAGTAATCTGCTTAGACACGTAAAAAATTATGTATTTTCGTAATCTTGATAATTACTAGCTATCTACTAAGAGAAACATCCGTTTTATTGTACGAATTAAATGTGGGATGTAGTCCCACATTTAATTCGTAACTTAAGAATCTCCCGTCATGTTTTTTGTACGCTTATAAATGGCCGCCACAAATTTTTCGCGGGAAGCACAATTTAGAACAGCAGAACCGTTTGTTCCAAATGAAATTAATCAATTTTGTTTGTTTTATTGAATAATAATATCGAACGTATAAAAATCGGTAGTTCTGTTGGTACTATTTTAATTATTTAAGTATATTAAGTAAATTATGCGTGGATGTGATGCATATAATTTTCCCCTGATTTTTAATGTATTGTGTGTGTTTATTGTTGGCGTCATATCTTATCGCAAATAAACGTTTTTTTTTCTTTATTTCTTTTCTTTAAGTTATTGGCATGAAGTTTTGATTGAAATTCAGTCAATGCAGGTATATTATATACGACTATTCCTCGATTTGAATTTATATTCATCGTCTCGGGTAACGATAATGTTTTAACAACACCAATCTGTCGGTAACAGCTGTTTATAAACAGGCTTCGCTCAAAGATATCAGTTCTCCATAATCATAGTAAACCTTCTGATTATTGTTTAATTTATAACTACTACATGCTAAATATTTGTAGAAGGATTGGGTATGAAGGCCAGACAGAAACAGAACTGGATAAGTACAATTTTCAACTAATTACTACTATTAAACGGTACCTCACATGGTACGGGTCCCACTGTAATTTTATTTATTTGTTCATATTTGTTTACCCATATATTTACACACATATAAACAGACAAGAACAAACGAACCGAAAATTACTTACAAAAGTGATGCTTATTTTTAGTTGTTTGACAAAACACAAAAAAAATTAAAATGAAATCACTAGGTTCAACTGGACATTTTAAACAATTGTATGTTATCAATTTTAATTATATAAGATACTAGCTGATGCCCGCAACTTCACCCGCGTGGATGTCCGTTATTAAATACTAAAACCTTTTTCGAGAACCACTCTATCCATTGGTGAAAACAGCATGAAAATCGGTGCAGTAGTTATTGAGTTTATCGCGAACAGGACGACAGAGGGACGCGGCGGAGGACTTTGTTTTATAATATTATGTATGTAAGGATAATGTTGCAGAAACTCAGAAAGTCAAGTCGTATCACAAAAGAAAACATTAAAAAAAAACTATCAAAAACAAAACAACATCATGGACTCTCTAACCCTGTCTTTGTTCTGTTATGCGTACACCGGTCATAATTCGATCAATTTATCCGTCTGCAATTAGTCGATTCTCGTTCGTTGAATCGATTTTTTTACCGAATCGTCTCGATTGCGCTGGCTCGCAAATCGATACGTGATTTTATTTGTTGAAGTTGTGTTTGGTGCATTTGAAATTAGCCGATGCGTAGAAGACGTCTTGTGGTCTATAGAAAGATATACTTCAGAAAGATATGTTTTCCTGGTACCTAAAATGTTTTTTCAAATTAAGTATCCGAACTAATATGCTCAATGCGAAAGTCAGTTTGTTTGATACACTTTCACGCTAAAACGCCTAAACGGATTTGGATGAAATTTGGCACAGGGGTAGACCATGACCTAGAATAGGACATAGGATACTTTATATCTCGATATCAAGATTTACGAGGGTGAAACCGCGGGGCGCATCTAGTACCAAATATTTATATTATTTTGACACAGCGTTCTTCATTCGTCTCAAAAAACCTACATTCAGGGAAGGCCATTTCCCTGAAAGTGTGAAAATAATAAATCCTCTCCCAAAATAATAAGTCTTCTCGAATACAAAACAAAGTAATTGAACTGCCAATATGACCTCTTTTGTATTAACAAAATGTGTTTATTAATCAATGGGGATGCAGAATTGCAGACGGTTCAGACAAATTGAACTCTTCGTAATATGAAAATAGTCGGATGAAGGGAAAAGAGCATTTTGTTTTTCATTACGAACGTCGATTGTTAGATAGGTATCGTTCCATTCGTTCATAAACGAGGCTTCCTATTACATTTTAGTTCTAAAATTTACTTCCACTGTAGGACAGCTTTTTCAGAAAAAAATTTATTGTCCTGTGGAAGTAAATTCTTAATACCTATGTAATGCAAGAAATTTTTCGTCAACTAATACAAACGGCACTATACCTACCTTGTTTTCTTCTGCGAGTTTTAATTTTATTTTTATTTGATTTACACGGTTTTAAAACCAATTACATAAATCAGAGTACACATAAAGGAATAACAACAATTAAATACTATTATTCTCACAAAAATGTAGGCACATAACCATTAAATTGGCGAATCTCTCATGGAACAGATCGCAGTCCGGGTTGGCTTCCACGAGCTTATTTAATGCGGTCAACACGCGCGTTGGGGAGACGCAGCGCGGGCTGCTGTCCGACACGAAGGCACGCTTAGCAGTCAATGTTTTCTGGCTCGGAGATAATTATTCGGTGTGTAGAGTCGAATCAGTTCATTATGGATTTCAGGCGCATCTGTCATACCTTTCCACACTTTGAGCATAACGCCTACCTGGCCACATGCCCTTCTGGTCTCCAGCGAATGATATCCCAGACATCCTAAGAGGAACCTGGTGGGATAGAGGTTTAATGAATGTCGTCTTTATCGAATAATAATAATTATTAATATATGTTATTAAACTTTCTTTAAAACAATGATGGACGTCAAACCACTGCCTATTTCACATGACATTTCAATTATTATTAAATAATAGGTGGTCCATTATGTCACTAATGTTATTTTAATAATTATCTTTCACAAGATAAGCATTCCACTTAAAATCAATTAGAATATTACGCGTGGTTCATTATTTAATAACATTATCCGTATCGATAAAGATAATCATTTTCATATTGTATAAACATGACTTCTTACCCCAGACAATTTTCAATTTTATCCCATGAACTGTAGAGTTCATATTAGCTTGTAAGATGGACTCACTCATGGGAGTACCGACCCGTCAGATAAATTAAAACATAATGTAAAGTACCAAAGTTTTGGTACCAAAGTTAGCTTGGAAACTGAAGTAAACAACCGTGAAACGCGTCAAGGGTCATTGGGAGCAAGTGTTGCAGAACTGCCAAAAAGATTGCACCTATCTTGTGAAACATCTTCTTTTGAACGAATTTTGTTGGAAAAATGGCTCGTGGCTACATGATAACAGCCGCATGGGTCGATCGAAGGTTAAGCTACGTTGCCCGCGGTCGGATCGTGGACTCGATGGACACCCGTCCATCGAGTACATATCGAGACCCCTCCGTATTTCGGAAAGCACGTTAAGCCATCAGTCCCGGCTGCCATTCGTAGATCGTTGACAGTCGTTACGGGTAGTCAGAAGCCTAAAAGTATGACAACCAGTTTTAGGGAGTATCGTGTTATCTAGTAACTGGTTTGTGGAGGTCAGATAGACGTTCGCTCCATGTAAAATACCGGTATTCAGCTGAATCCAGTTAGATTGGAAGCTGACTCCCAACATAGTTGGGAAAAGGCTAGGCATATTGGTCAGTGTGATTATGAGCTTGGCCGATTTTTAGATAGGTCGATAGAATGATTTTCTGAGTCGTCGGAAAGTTTTTTTACTGAACTAGGTCTGAAAAAAATCGTCAGTCACCTTTCTGTGCGTGGACAACTCGGATTCAATACTTAAACAGGATATAAAATACAACTGTATCCTTAAAATTCGTTTATGATGATGTATATGATAGTTAGTTCCCAATCTTCATTGAATATTAGAATTTTTACCTCATTTAAAATAAAAATAAAGTAATAAAAACTAAAACAGACAAAGTAAAAATCCGGAGTCACACGTGTTAGGGCAAAAATCGAACAGATTACGTGTGAATCCGGATTTTTAATTTGTCTCATAACCCTCCTATTTTCTTCGCCGTAGTCGGGTAAAAAAACAGAGCAAAATTTCACAATTAAGTCATGAGAAAGACTCAAAAAATCCGAATCTATTATTCGTCATACAAACTTCTCCGACTCGCTTATCTGAATAAGAGACACAGTCACAATTTCGCAGCAGCTTACTATACACATAACCATCTTATTTTAATTCCTGAGCCGTCGTCACAGTTTAGCATTGTTGACTTTTTTCGGTTTCCAAAGTCGTTAGGAGCCGAAATTTCGTCTTTTACGTTTTTTGTGGCCGCGGTCCGCCGCCGTCGCCGACTTTCGTATCGAATATCCGCGTGGCGTTTCACTTTTTGACTTTTTACTCCCTGCCTTTGTTAGAATTGTTTTTGTCGATTTTTTCAACGTATTGGCATGAATGTGAGCAATGTTGAGTACTTTTAAAAAGCGGCCAAGTGCAAGTCTGTCTCGCACACGAAGGGTTCCGTAAGAACAAGTCTCTCATGGAAAAGTTCATATGGAACAAATCTCACTTAGAGACATCTAATAATGATAATAATTCTGTAAATACATATCTGTTATAGTCGCGAATCATATTTAGATTAAGATGCAACCTGACTCTGACCTGAAAATACCAAAAAACGTAAGTAAATTTGAATTTCGCGGGCAACAACTCCAGATCCACCTAAACAGCAATACTTTCACATCTAAAGAAGAAATAACATAATTATGATACATACTTATATCATTTTTTTTTTTTCTCTTTGATATTTTTTACATTATCAATTGGTTTTTAACAGGCTTTTATTAGTTTCAGTTGGAACTAACAATGTTTAGTCCATACCTATCCTGCTTCCTAATACATTTTTCTCAGTATCCCACTAATCTGATCTCAGAAAACAATATTGCCCATCTGTATTTCTCATACTGTGAAATAAATAACAAGAAAATAAAACATAGCTAGGTATTCACTAAAGCGGTTACAGGGCAACAAAAACCAATTGGAACTGAGGCCAAAGTCATAAAATATCGGTTTTTGTGTACCTCATACGTCATAACCCTTTTCTTGCGAAACGTAAAACTGATTTCTTTGGTTCTTTAAATTGTCGAGTTCTGTCAGTTCGTGCCTTACTAGTGTAGCTCACTTTTTTGTCGCCTTATCTGTATTTTATTGAAAAAACGGTTTTTCAGAAGCTTTAAAAATAATTGGTGTTGCTTTGGACAAAAATAACGGTTTATCGGTCGGTGACATGAAATCACAGAACAAATTTTAAAAGTAAAAATGTGCCCCACTAATTTTTCCAATATTCACAATATTTTATTTCTTCTCATAGGACCTAGGGCACTCTGGATAAAGAACAAAAACTAAGGTAATTTAACCTGTCGTAATTGTATCAGTAGTTTAGGCGATACGAAGTAACAAACTAACTCACATACAACCATAGCCAGTATTGCTATCCCCTAATCATCATTTCAGCCGAAAGACTGTCAGTCTACTGCTGGTTATCGGCCTCCCCCAACCATCGCCACTTCGAACTGTTCTGTGTTACTTGCATCCAGCGAATTCTTGCTGTCTAATCTTTACAAGGTCAGCGGTCTACCTTGTGGGAGGCCTTCCAACGCCAGGTCTTCTGGTACGCGGTCGCCACCGCAGAACCTTTCGATCCCATCGGCCACCTGTTCTGCAAGCAATGTCCCTTGCCACTTAGGGTTGGCAATTCTTCGGGTTACCCTGGTTCTTCTGTGGATTTCTTCATTTCTGACTCCCCTTATCAATTTGCCTAGCCTTTCCCTAACTATTTTGGGGTCGACTTCCAGTCTAACCTGATCCAGCTGAATACAAGTATTTTATTTGGAGCGACTGCCTATCTGACCTCCACAACCCAGTAACTGGGTAATACGATACCCCTTGGTAAGACCGGTTGTCAGACTTTCGGGCTTCTCACGACCCGTAACGACTGTCAAAGATCCACAAATGACAGCCGGGACCAACGGCTTAACGTGCTTTCCGAGGCACGGAGGAGTCTCGGTATGTAAAGATGGTCACCCATCCACCGACCAACCCCGGCAAGCGTAGCTTAACCTGATTGATCGACCCGGTGTGGCTGTTATTACTTAGCCACTAGCTCCTCTTATACCAAATTTTAAAAGAATTAAGTGGCCAGAGTGGTAGCCATGGCGACTCCCGATAGTAGTGGCCATGGCCAAAAACCCCATTGTCCGGTCGGTGTTGTCAGACAGAACCGCAACAATTTACAATAATGATTTTCGTTTAATAACACATTGTTCCTCCTATGGCAGTCTTAACACTCGGGGCTCGTAAAATACTCCTGGCACAAGTTGTGAAGGCAAGATATAATCTAGAATCGTTTACTTGAGGATAGGACGAAGCAATAGCTGTTACTGGTTAGAAAACAATTGAAATCGAAACAATAGGCTTTGATAAAGCATAAAACGATATTATATTAATTCTAAAGATAATATTTCAAAAGCTCGCCGTATTAAAGTTAAGTCAAACGGCAAACGCGAAGATCATTATGTTTTTGTTGTTACTTTAAGCATAGAAATATTTTTCAAAATGGTTGTGAGATACGCCAAGTTAAAGAAGATGATTGCTAAGATGCTCCTTTTTTTAATCTTCTCACAGTTCCACAACTAAACTGTTAATTTGTAGTTAAATATACTCTATTAAATCACGCAGGCATAAAAAAGCTGAACGGATTCTAAATTAATGTAGACAGATAAATCAAAAACCATTATAATTAGCGTATAGAATACTTTTATCCGGATGCATGGAGTAGTTGAGGAGCTCGTGGCTAGGTAATAACAGCCGCACGGGTCGATTCATCAGGTTAAGCTACGCTTGCCGGAGTTGCTCCGTGGATGGTAACATCTTTACATACCGAGACTCCTCCGTGTCTCGGAAAGCACGTTAAGCCGGGGGTCCCAGTTGTCATTCGTGGACAGTCGTTCCGGGTCGTCAGAAGCCTAAAAATTTGATAACCAGTTTTACCTATGGGTATCGTGTTAACCAGTAACTGGGTTGTGGACGTCAGATAGGCAGTCTTTCCATATAAAATACTGGTATTCAGCTACATTCGGTTAGACTGGAAGCCGACCGATAGTTGGGAAAACGCTAGACAGATTGATTGATATGGAGTAGTAAAGACGCCGAGAACAGTTTGGTTCATATATTTCTCTTGATCTGTCCTTCTATACGACGTACTCGTAACATTATTATATTCAAGAAGCCGTGTACCCGATGCGCGCGCTGTTTGATGTGACCAATGGGCGCGCGCGGTGCTAGAGTTGCCGTCAGATGGTACCAATCCATTTTCCGAAAGGTTGGTACTGTCAGCCAAGATGTCAAATGTTACACATCATATGATGCTACTACAGAGTAAGGCTCGATCTTTTTTTTTAAAGTGAAAACTAACTTCTTTAGGCGCGTTGAGCAGTTTTTGGATGAACAAAAATCATGGAACTCGCGTCATCGTCACCGAACGCTTGAAAAAATGAATGAATGTTACTTAGTTTTCACTTCTATCGACAGTCCCCAAAGACTGCCCTGCATGTATTTTAACCTTAAACCTGTGTTGTCATTACTATAATAATATTCTGTTTCCTCAATCCCTCTGTTCGCCCCTCCTTTAGACCACAGCCCACCTTTTAACCCGTCAACTTGACCTTGTCTGGAACAAACGTCAGGACCACACATTACACCAACACTTATTTTATTTTCTCCTCTTTTGACCTTTTCTTCGAGAATAAGACTTCACTTCCAATTTAGGTATTGAAGGTGGAATAAACGTTAAGTGAGTTAACGTTACGTTAATAAGAATAGACGTTTTTGCGAAGCGAAGTGGTTTTTTGGTATAAGCACAGTAGTACCAGTACAGAAGATTCACTCCGCAAAATCATTTAAATAAATAGCGACTCTTGCTATGACACAATAAAGTGCATTTCAGGTCGTACAGCGCTAATTACCTACAGTATTATTTACCTAGAAGTTGCCTCTCTTTCTATTGCGTAACTCTTTTCTTCTGACTACGTTACGCTCACAGAATTGGCCCGACAAGTCGAGCCCGCTGCGTACGTGTAGCTTCATACCTACCTAAAATGTGGAGTGCGCCGGACCTGGTTTATATGATCGGCAACATTCGTGTTATTTGCATAAATATCTTTTCCTACCTGAAGACTCAGAATTGCTCTGGAAAACTACCTATCCACCCTGTATAGTGCTATTAAATAATATTTAACAAAATGGTCTTGTATCGAAATCTCATATGTAGACTTTAACGCCGGCAGCCCACCTCCACCGCGAAACCATAGCGGTGAAACCGCAGTAGTTCAATTGAACTGACTCGCGTCATGTTCCGCTACTCGAATCGAATGCGAGTGTGTGGTAGGCGGTGTGCTACCGGCGTTAACCCTACCTTCCATATTTATAATAGTACTAGCTTCGCCCCGCGGTTTCACCCGCGTAAGCCTCGATCCCGTGGGAATATCGGAATAAAAAGTACCCTATGTATTAATCCAGGTCATAAACTATCTGTTTGCCAAATTTCATCCAAATCCATTCAGCCGTTTTTGCGTGATTAAGTAACAAACATCCAAACACACAATTCATAAACACACAAACTTTCACATTTATAATAGTATTTATTTATTAGCGTTTGCTTAGCATTTTTTGACGTTTAACCGTCTCTTAAATTTAAGCAACGATTATAAACAAGGGGGTAGGTACATTATAATAAAATAGAAAGAAACGTATTTATGCTTACCCCTGCGATTTCGCTGTGAAATGCGAATATTTTTCATACGTTTTGGTTAGTTTTCGCATGCAGTTCCGTCAGTAGTTATGCTAACGGCGATCAACCTGGAAATTAAAACGCATAACACTACGTGCTTCGACATAAAAATTTCAACGCAATTAACACCCCTTTTTCGGTGGCAAACAAAACGTTGAAAAAAACTTATTTCACATGCAATTTTTTCTACTCGTATGGCGGCCGACGATTAAAAATTCTGTGCTAAATAAAACTGTCTGCATGTAAAATCGGTTTTTCATAAGCTACGAGTAGTTATGCATTGTGGATTCGGGTTAAGCATATAGGAACGAATAGCTGGAACATACAGGAGGTACTTGTATTTTTTTTTTCTACTATCTTCGCCCCGCGGTTTCCCCCGTGTAAGTCTCGATCCCGTGGGAATATCGGGATAAAAATCCTTTGTGTTAATCCAGGTTCTAAACCATCTGTTTGCCAAATTTCATCCAAATCCATTCAGCCGTTTTTGCGTGATTGAGTAACAAACATCCAAACACAAACTTTCACATTTATATTTATAAAATAAAATAATATTATATATATATATATAATTAGTCTACGAGATTAAAAACAGACTGTAAGTACTAAATGAGTACATAAGAGGAAGCCTGAAATGTCGTGTGGAAATCGGTTGTCATGGGCATGCGATGCAGAGTAATGAGGAAAATGCCGTGATGAAAGTTTTGAGTATAAATGGGGCTATAAGAGTAGGGGAAGACCATTGACTATAGTCTCTTCTATTTGGGAAAGATCACAGAAACGATGGATGGACTGTGTGAAAGATGATATGGCTAGAAAGAAGGTGACTACCGAGATAGCGACTAATCGATATTTACTTGCATAGAATTGAGGTATTATAATCTTCTTTATCGATTTCGAGAACGGCGAACTTTTAAAACTATATTTCTTTGCATATTTATTACGACGCCTCTAAATCAATCACAATCCTAATGCGTCTATGCACCTGATTATTTGGACCAAAATACCTAAAGGGCATACCTTCATGGTATGCCATGTATTTTGTCTGTGTGCTAAATAAACAATTCTATTCGTGATTAGAGAGTCGGTGATTGGCAAAGCTATGTGGTGACAATCACGTTGCTATTGATCGACTGCTTTGATCGCATGGAATCTTCCAAGAGGTTCAGGCACTAAGCCGATGTCAGACGTTTCCACTTTTTGTTCATTTTTGTCTTTCATTCGACATCTTTCAATCGAATTGAAACGTCTGAACACAAAATGAATCAAAAGTGAAAAATGGACGATCTAACGATGTTGAAATTCAGCGCTCTGCATCTTCCACAAATGATTGAAAAAATTAAACGTTAGCAAATGAAAGATCATTCCTATATAATTTTGTCGGTGTCGCGTAAAGTGAACGTGGAATCATATAAAAATGAAGCTTCAGTCGAGTTAAGCATCTGATATCGGCTTTAGATACTTGTAATTACTGCAAAAACGACTTTTTGTCATATGCATGGGTGATAATCTGATCGCGCCGTGCTTTGATGCTTCCCTAATACTCATTTCTTCAAAATATATACACAATGATAAAAAAAGGGTATTTTAGAAATATCATCGTGACTGACTGATAGACAACACTGTGCGCCAATTAGGATAAAAACATGAAATTTGGATCACATTTTCCTGAAATAGGGTTTTTTTGGAACGCCTTTCCCGAGTGGGCTATAATTTATAAGTACGGGGTGCAGAAATTGTTGCGGAAACAGAAATAAAATGATAAATTCAAATATTTAGGTGTCCTATAATAACAGTTTTAGGACGATAATTTATTAAACTATCTAAGCTTATTTAAATTATTTATCACTAGCTGATGCCCGCGGCTTCGCTCGCGTGGATGTCTGTTATTATACACCAAAACCTTACTCGTGAACCACTCTATCCATTGGTGAAAACAGCATGAAAATCGGTGCTGTAGTTTTTGAATTTATCGCGAACAGGACGACGCGGCGGAGGACTTTGTTTTATAATATGTATATACAGGGTTACTGGTAACTCGACGTATTCCTTGCAGGACGTCATAGTAGGGTTAAAATGCAACAAATTAAGCCACCAAATGTTCTACCGAAATTCAGTAGTTTTTGAATTCGTTAAGAGTTTTAGTTTTTTAATGAAAATCCCAGATTAAACCATTTGAAACCAATTTAAAAATGAGTTACGGCGCGACTGTACTGAAATTTAAGTTATTATCATAGTTGACGCCGTAGCAGACCTTTGTTAATAATTAAAAGTTCAATAATGCCTAAAACTTTGGCAAATATCACTAACAAAACATTTAATTTTTTGTAATTTTTAGCTCTAAAACTCTTAACTAATTCAAAAACTACTGAATTTCGGTAGAACATTTGGTGGCTTAATTTGTTGCATTTTAACCCTACTATGACGTCCTGCAAGGAATACGTCGAGTTACCAGTAACCCTGTATAAGGATAAAATAAAAAAGAAAACATTAAAAAACCGGTT
The DNA here is from genome assembly GCA_949152455.1 of Lithophane leautieri. Classification (NCBI taxonomy): domain Eukaryota; kingdom Metazoa; phylum Arthropoda; class Insecta; order Lepidoptera; family Noctuidae; genus Lithophane; species Lithophane leautieri. The sequence continues at coordinate 3,430,294 of OX424462.1, read as the reverse complement.
TTTAATTTAAATAATTTGGTCATATATTTTGATCCTTTATTTAGAAATTAATTCTACGACCTTTTGTTTATTTTTAGCAATATAAATTAAAATGCTAATCGCGTCATGTCGTGCAGTGATTTACACATGATACCGTTAATTATGATAATAAATGCAAAATAAAAAATTAAAAATTTAACATAAATTATTTTAATGAATAAACCAATCTACCTACGTAATATTCAAAATTATTATGTTAATTCGTTATAATAAATGAGTGAATACCAATCAACCTGCCCAGCCTTTTCCCAACATGTCGGGGTCGGCTTCCATTCTAAACAGATGCAGCTGAATACCAGTATTTTGCACAGAGCGACTGCCTATCTTACCTCCACAACCCAGTTACTGGGTTACCCCTCGGTAAGAATGGTTGTCAGACTTTTGAGCTTTGAATGAAATTAAATTAAATTGTTTATTCTGTAAATAGGATATCGGAATCACGTCATATTATATATATATTATTTATATACGTCATATTAAAAAATAATAAAAATAAGCTAGATGAGGTCGGCGTTTCGCATCTGACTACTCTGAGAATAAAGGCCGAAACAAACTCAGAGGTCGCAGTCTCTTTTAAAGTCCAGACATAATCTTGGTCAGGCCATATGAGGACCATATAGATAAGCGTCTGAAAATATGGTCTTTTGAGGAAAGGACCACACACCACACAGATTTGAGTGGAGCTGTGCAGTCAGTGTAATCATTTGTCAGTAATAGTGGAGCTCAACTCAGAACACAGGGAGCTTAACGACTCAGGAGCTCAACAAATAATAGGTACTTACCCAATTTTTTATTACGAATTTTTGTTATATATGTCCTGTGCACTGTATTTTTCTGCAAAGAAAGTAAGAAAGTCTGCAATTGGCCCGCTCTAAGCTATACAGTTGAAAATATAAGTTTTCATAAATAATACTGCAAGAAATCTTAAATTTGACAATATAAAGTGTTAACTACGTCCCATCTGCTGGCAGAGATTTAAATAATTAAAAAGAGGCTATAAAGGGGCTATTTTCCCACAGAGGCTACATCTTATAACCGAGATAAATAGCCTATTAAACTAAGTTGCTGTCGGAATGCATAAACGCTATCTGATTTATTTTTTTACTCATACTTAGGGGATAAATGATAACAGCCGTTCGGCTCTATCGCTGGTTAAGCTACGGTTGCTGCGGTTGGTTCGTGGATGGGTGACCACGTTAAACCGTTGATTCCGCCTATCATTCTTAGATCTTTGGCAGTACTTATGGGTAGTCGGAAACTCAAAAGTCTGACAAGCAATTCTGGAGGATTCTTCAAATCTGGAGGTCAGATAGGCTTTTGCTCCATGTAAAATACTGGTATTCAGCTGCACCCGGTTAAACTGGAAGCTGACCCTAACTTAGTGCGGGGCAGATTGACTTTAGTGAGTGTTTAATGGTATAGATTTACTCATCCACCTTGTAATCATTTGAGCTGCCAAATATGGTATTAGGCTATTAAAATCGTTAACAAAAATAATAAAAACCTTACTGCTAGTGAGGAGTTTCAGCAGGTTGTGAGCAATTAAAATATTTATCTACACCCATGCTATAAATCCTCTATAAAAGTTTCTAAACAGTTAGCTTATTGCCAACATTAAAACATCCACTGTCATAGTAATCATAATATCATCCAAACGGGTGTTATGATGTTGTACTAAATTTCATAATGCAAATCATTTAAAAAAAAAAAAAAAATCAGTTCAGCCGTTTGGGAGCTACGATGGAACAGACAGACACACAGATACACAGATACACACGTTAAATTTATATCACCCCTCTGTTTCCGTCGGGGGTTAAAAAGAACATTGTCACGCAGGCGCATTTCAATAAAAAGCACCTTAACTTAAAAAAAAAACTTATGGGTTATTCGAATTCGAAAAATTCGAATTCATGTGAGTCGTATCCCTCCATTTTTGTTCCATACTAGTATTACAAACCTTTTATAGAGGATTCATATCATGGGTGTAGATAAAGTCTTGTATGCAACTGTAAATAATTAGGTATTAAAACACTCATGTGATACCCACATCATTCGTGTGTTAATACCCCTTATTATATAACAGTTGCATAAATAACTATTTTATTTAAGTACTAATCTAGGAATGTAATTATTGCGAACAATATCGAGGCATTTAACTACTGCGAGTGCGCATCAAAAGTAATGGCGTCTTCGACCTGACGGAACCGAGTAGATTTTGACGCATGAAATATCTTTGATTTTCAAAACGTAACTCAGTGCTCTGGTCCAAAGACTCGTAAAGACATTACCCTCCTTTTATGCGTCGCTCCAGTCGGGTGAAAAGAATAGAATGCAATTAACTTTAAGATAAACTAGAATTCCCTAGCTCATTAGTTAAGAGAACGTACAATATTTTTATTCTTGCTCTGGGTTTTCTGATTATTGTCTAGAGGATTCTCTGCAGACTCCAGCTTTCACCAATCTTGTGGCCGGCTAATATCACAGAAACATAATCAGTCTATAGTGGTCTCACTGCTGGGACAGGCCCTTCTCTGTAAGAGGGAGTGGGGCGTAATCCACCACGTGGACCCAGTGCGGGTTGGTGAATGTCATTTAATTTAAATTAATTTATTAAACTTACACATGGTTCAAAAACATATAAGTATCATGGCATGAAATTCTCTGCGTCTGACGCTCGGCGTGGCAACACGTCGTGTTCGGGTTCGCGACTGGTCAACCGTCATGCCTCGCTGAGAGGTGAAACACGGGTCGATTTCTTACAAGGTTTTTTACGACTTTTTAGGAATAGTTAAGCGGAATAGGTTACTAAATATATTTACAAAACTTAAACAGTCCTAAACTAGGCACCAACAAGGCCTGCATCTTAGTGATTAATGCTTTGAGTTTGATTATGGTTTTATCTACATTATAATGGTAGGTATTATTCTTTTTGAATGCACACACACATACACATAGCTGTTCTATTGTGACGTAGTGCAGTGATGCACCAGTAACATTTAATCGAAGTCTTGGCAATAGAAATACCAGTGCGATTAACGGAACTTCGTCATAAAATGTAAACAGATCTATCGGCTATGCTGGCGGTACTCCAAACCAATAGGTCAGACGGACGTTCTTTGATAGAGATTAGTAGATTACTTGTCTGTCTAGAGACATGATTTGAATTCACTGTTAAACCTGTATAGAAAATATTCTGTTAAATTTTAATGGAGAATTTCTTGAATTGCGAAATTCTAATCCTATCCTAACTTCCTAACTAATATTATAAATGCGAAAGTGAGTTTGTTTGTTACGCTTTCACGCTAAAAGGCTGAACGGATTTGGATGAAATTTGGCACAGGGGTAGACCATGACTTGGAATAGGACGATTTTTATCCCGATATTCCCACGGGATCGAGCCTTACGCAGGAGAAACCGCAGGGCGCAGCTAGTAGGGATATAATTTTTGGCCAAGAAATAAATGAATAAATATATATATTATTTTTCTTTATTTTTGCCGTCGATAAAATTAAACATAGATTCCCTCATTTCGATAAGTGCACATTATAAAAAATCACACTGTATAAGTATACCAAGTTTCAGCTCAATCGGATACCAGGAAGTGCTTGAAAAATGTAAAAACAAACAAAAACACTCCGGGAGTCGATATCACTACAGAAGTCAATCCGAGTTATAGTTAGATTACTGTTCACATTGCTACCGAGCTAGTCACCAGGTTGAGTACTCATTCCAATGACGGAAGACCCCTTATCATTTGACAACCGAGTCCTAGTACCAATAAATCATTCACTCAAGACTCTGAATCACGTTGGGAATGCCACTGGCATACGCCTAGACCGCCACATGCCTTTGTTGATGGCAGCGCGAATGTCTGGCCGGCTAGACTTTATTGAAAGTCTGGGCATTACTGAGACGTGTAGGTACGTATTAGTAATTGAAATAAAGATCTTGTGTAGAAAGTTGGAGAATAAATTGAAAAGGGAGGATATAAAATGAAAAATACCTACACGACGCGCGGTCAATGACACCCAAAAAAAAAAACTCATATAGTATTTTTTTTTTACCGACGTCTTCAAAAAGGAGAGATTTTTCAATTCGTCTGTCTTTTTTTTTGTGTGATTATTCTTGTTTGGTAGGTCATGCTTAAGACTGGTGGTCTCATATAAATATTAACTTTGCTTGCGTAGTTTTTGAGTTAGTTTCAATATTACGTATTTTTCCCACTTAGTATATGTAGACGATGTTTTAAGTGACTCCGTCACTGTTATTGAAATAGCAAGTAGTGGTATTCGAATTTGTGTGAGGTAGGTAACACTACTCATCTGCCTAGCCTTTTCCCAACTATGTTGGGGTCGGCTTCCAGTCTAACCGGATGCAGCTGAATACCAGTATTTTACATGGAGCGACTGCCTATCTGACCTCCACAACCCAGTAACTGGGTAATACGATACCCCTTGGTAAGACTGGTTGTCAGACTTTCGGGCTTCTGACGACCCGTAACGACTGTCAAAGATCCACAAATGACAGCCGGGACCAACGGCTTAACGTGCTTTCCGAGGCACGGAGGAGTATCGGTATGTAAAGATGGTCACCCATCCACGGACCAACCCCGGCAAGCGTAGCTTAACCTGATGGATCGACCCGGTGTGGCTGTTTTTACGTAGCCACGAGCTCCTCGGGTAGGTAACACTACTAAAAAGTGAAAAAAAAAACAACCGACTTTCAAAAAAACACGAAACAAAGTGAAAAATAACTTTAATTTCGGAAGGCGGTCTCTTTGCTTTTCAATTTTCTTTTTTTGCCGTTAAAAAGTTTTTATGTTTTAGCATATTTAGATAAACAATACCTATCACGTCTGCGGGGTTTAACTAGCTAATTGAAGATGTGAAAACTTTCCCGAAAAAAATTAAAATTCGGGTAAAACTGAGTGCGTTTTTATCTATGGGATTTTTGTATGAATTATTGAAAATTTTAGAAGACAACGTCTGTCGGGTCACCTACGAATAGGAATGCTATTTCAAATCACAGATGTTAGCTACTCGGTATTTCAAGCAAGTGCAGTGCCGTGCAGTAAATATATCACAATAATGAGACCTTGGCACATCGTAAACAGCACGTTTATGTATACAATTAGGGGTTTATTTATAAGCTAGCTTCGGCCGCGAGGAAGACATAAAATACACAATATACAAAAAAATTAAAGTAATAAAAACTAAACCTCAACTACGACTAAAAAGGTATAAACAAGACACCACAGACAGACAAATTAAAAATCCGGAGTCACACGTGTTAGGGCATAAATGAAACAGATTACGTGTGACTCCGGATTTTTAATTTGTCTGTCTGTGGTGTCTTGTTTATACCTTTTTAGTCGTAGTTAGGTTTTAGTTTTTATTACTTTTTTTTTTAAATTCTTTTGGTTTATTAATATATATATTTTTGAAATCTATACATTAAGCCCTTTCATTTGATACCCAACTTGGTACGGATAAACAAACATTTTTTTTAAGTATCTGACTGTATGTCCTCTAGAGGGCGCCATTTTTAATGTAATGTGACGTCACATAGCCTTTAACCAGCGGACGATCAAGACGCTTCCAACGAGACCTCATTTGTCAAATTGTGATGAGTGGTTTAGAAGATAGGAGGGAACAGATGAACATACTTACATACATACATACATACATACATACATACATACATACCGGTCAAAATCATAACCCTCCTTTTTCTTCGCCGTAGTCGGGTAAAAATAACAGCCACTTTTTTATAAAACTCTCTAGGCCCCCAGCCTACTGCGTTGCATCGCATCGCCCGCCCGCACTATTGCTTCGTTTTCGCTTAGCGCTTTTTCTAACTTTTTTGTTTTTGCTCGGCTCCTAAGAGACGTAAATAGCCTTCCTCAAGAATTGGGCTAACAAATGCGGAAAGGATTATTTTTATCCAACTGATGGTACTTCCAAAGATTAGCTCGTTCAAACAAAGAAAACCAAACTGAACACCTTTACGTAGACGTTGATTAAAATTATGAGACGTTTTTTAAACGTCAAAAATGTATGGTTAAACAATCGCTAATCATTACTTTAGGCAACGTTTATAAATAAAGAGGTTCGTGGTTATATTGGAATTTGGTTAAGCTTTTCCAATTATAAATTAAACGGATTGTGTTATGGGGATGCGCAGGAGCATCCTTCAGTCGTAATTTTACTGATTTCAGTGAGACTCATTGTGGTCATTTAACATACCTAGTGTTTTTTGTATGATTGTGGAAAATAAGTAATTTATTTGATTACTCGTACGTCATTCAGTAATTACTTAATGATGAGCTTAATTTATGTTTACATTATTGAAATGTAACCCACTTAGCTAACTACTCTACTCTACTTATTTTATAATTATGAGCAGTCGATTTTATGTATATGCATTTTTTTTTTCAAATTGATTATTGATTACATTCTGTATGCAAAAAAAAAACGGTAACCAGTTCAACAACTCAATAAAAATACTGGCCAAAAAACTTTAAAATTGAATAAAAATAAAACATCATACATTGTTTAAATTGTCCGCGTTTTTAAGACTACCCACGTCGCTTTGTCTCGATAGCCGATTACAAGAAACGATAAATTGAAATCAAAGCACGTTTGTATGCTTGTAAAGTAAGCGGTAATGCCTCGGCAATTAAAGCTGCGCAGGCACACGGGCGACTTTTTTGTTGAAAAATCGCTAATATGCTCGTCTTTTTATTTTTGTTCGAGAACGATTTTAAACTCATTGTAAGACATTAATTAGAGTATTGTATTTACTAATTAAAATCAAGGAGCAAAACAGTTAAGCTTGTTTCTGATTCTGTATTAATAATACCATACAAAGTACAGATATAAATTTAGAAATTTTATAAAGGGTCACACAATGGGCGGTCTTATTGCTAAAAGCGATCTTTTACAGATAAACTTTGGATTGTTTAAAGGGAGAAGGACAGACAATACTGCAGGTAGTCTGTGGTGGGCAATGTAAATATACAATAAATACATACATACGTATGAATCTTCATCTTCATACCGAGACTCCTCTGTGTCTCGGAAAGCACGTTAAGCCGTTGGTCCCGGCTATAATTTGTGTATCTTTGACAGTCGTTACGGGTCGTCAGAAGCCCGAAAGTCTGACAACCAGTCTTGCCAAGGGGTATCGTATTACCCAGTTACTGGGTTGTGGAGGTCAGATAGGCAGTCGCTCCATATAAAATATTGGTATTCAGCTGCATCAGGTTAAACTGGAAACTTTCCCTAACATAGTTGGGAAAAGGTTAGGCAGATGAGGACATATTAAAGGCCTTTACCTTCGTACAAAAAAAAAAAAAAAATATCGCTTCCATCCACTATTTTGACGCTCATGCAGCAAATAATCCGTCATTACGAGTCGCTGCTAAATAACACCAAATTATTCAAATCGTCTCATTATTAAATCGTACGAGATTATACTGTAAAAAAATTGATAAATAAAAATTTTCGAAATAAATACGAATCGTAGGTACCTACTCGTAACGTACGATACACTAGCCCTCGACTTCGTCCGCGTGTTTCTTGTACACACGGCTACACATCAAGCTATACATTCCAGTATAAGCTGACCTAGTATTTTATACGATTTCCGTACAATGCGAGGTCAGCTTATACTGGAAATGTATAGCTTGATGTGTAGCCGTGTATACACATATGACACATGGCAATACCTTGCCATTAGTGAAAGAATTTTCCGAATCAAGTTAGTAGTTCCGAATATTACCCCCTACATAAAAACTCACAAATTTTACCTTTTTATATTAATGTAGATGTAGATTAGTATAGATAAAACGAATAAGTACAACTATTTGGCTTGAATGGCCTTATTTCATTCGAGCACTAGATTCTCTTTCGGGGTTCGTTTACTTGATTTATGCATTTCGATCTGTGAGAACTTTATCATTGGTGGTTAGTTTGTTGGTTAGGTATCCATTATTTTTAAACTATTTTCCTACAATAACCACTTTTTGACTTCACTTTTTCAAGTAGTTATTTTGCCACCTGTTTTTACAATGTTTAAATTAGAAAAAAAGATAGAAAAGAAAAGAAAAATATTTTATTTGGGACACGCACAGGAAATATAACAATAAAAACAAACATTAAAACTAATTAAATTAAATAAAACAACGTGTAGCAGAGAAACCCGTGCGAGGCCAAAAAGGCTCCTATCTCAGCATAATGCTACGATATTTGAGAAAAAATAAACAAATACCGCAGCGCTGGTATTCTGATAGGGCCCACTGTGATGCCACGGACACCTACGGACATAAAATAAATCGAGTAATAAATAGAAAAATTAAAAAGAAAATAAAAAAAATAGTAAAGATAGTAATAAATATAAATTATACAGTAAAATATAATAAAATAAATATAAAAGTAAAACTTTGTAAGCCGATCAACTTCATATATGGTCGACCCACACCCGACGCTCGCGCATCGCTTGTCTATGCTACAAACTAATTGATATAGTCTATGACAAACGAGGGGACGCAAGCGCAGGCGATGTAATGGCTGTCAATGGGATTGAACAAGTTTTGTACAGGAGAATGATATTGATCTGTGATATTGATCAAGTATTTTTAACAAACAATGGACATTCAAAAGATATAGTGTTAGAATAAATAATACTTCAGAGTCAAGTAAATATTATAAGATAAGATAAAGATGTGTGGTGTAAATATGATAAAATGTATCGTTGTTGTTTAAGACTTACTGTGTATATTGTGTTGTGTAAATCGAGGAAACGACTCAATGTCAATCACCCTCACCGAATAAACCATGAATAAACACTGATATAAGCAACACTCCGCTACGGTCACCAATACTAACTGCGTGCAGTCCCAGGGTGAGTTTAGTGACTGTTTTCTTTTTGTAATTGCAGTAGGTGTTGTTTATATTAATTATGATTAACATTAATCAGTAAATTATAACATTTATTTACACTGAGATCAGTTATATTTATAACTAGCTGCGCCCCGCAGTTTCACCCGCGTGAGTCTCGATCCCGTGGGAATATCGGGATAAAAGGTATCCTATGTCCTATTTCAGGTCATGGTCTATCCCTGTGCCAAATTTCATCCAAATCCGTTTAGCCGTTTTAGCGTGAAAGCGTAACAAACAAACAAACTCATTATCGCATTTATAATATTAGTTAGGATTCGAATAAGTAAAATAGTTGATAGAAAAAATTACAAATAAGAAAATCATAGTGACATTCAATTTATTAGAAGCTACAAACAAGAATGATTAACTTCTGTAGCTGTAGATAGAGGTGGTCTTGAATTACTTGGGCACCCAAAATTGCGCACATCGGATGTCGGAATTGCCTCTTTCTGTATTTAATGAGCGCACATCACGGGCGTCTTTGTCTGTGGCCCAATATAAAAGAGTTGGAACCTATCTTATTTAATTTGTCTTCAATATTTTTGCTTGGATTATTAAAACTAAACAGATTAGTCCTCGGTGATTTATACTCCATTTGAAATAAGATTAGACATTTAAATAAATCTCTTTTATAGTCCGTTCAACCGATTTTGACTTCTATTGCGTTGGTGGCATGACAAATGGCAGCTGCAGTAGACAGTTGGTATTGTGTAACCTTTTTTGCTTTTAATGCCATCCATACGCCTATGGTATAGAAGTCAAAATCGGTTGAATGGATTGTAAAAAGGTTTGTTTAAATGTCTAATCTTATTTCAAATGGAGTATAGTGTCCTAACCGGAAGCGACAGTCGCGCGGATACGCGATTACGCAGTTAATAACAAATGCAACTTGATTGTCCGTGCGAGTACCTCAAGTATTATAAACGAGCGCGATGTATGAAACACAACAGACTGTCATTCAGCATGTTTATTTTTTTTCATACATTTTAAACTTGAAGCTTACTGTTGGCGGCCGTCTACAAGTTTGGGGTGAACGCAGCTTATGAGTAAAGTAATTTAAATAGAAAGACACCAATTAAAAGTTGTTTAAGAAGTAGATCAATACTTGGCAACTCCTTTGGCTACTTTTTATTAACAATTTTGCAACTTTTCCTCTTCTTACTTTTTATTCCATTTATTTTGTGTTTTCGTGCACTGCTTTTACTTCACATCATCATAGTTTAGGGCTTGTACACAAAACTGCGTTGCGACGTCGCATCGCAAAAATCAGCAACGGTTCCCTTCTAAAGAAAGCATCTGCGTTGCGAATTCGCATCGCGCCGAGTCGCAGTTTTGTGTACAAGCCCTTAAACCACTTTGAGAATTAAGTATATTCACAAACGTTACTTAAAGTAAAGAGACGTTAATACGTCAAAAATGTATGGCTAAACTGTCGCTAATCATGCTTGCAATGCTTAACTTTAAAGTGGTTTAAGATTACCTAATTAAATTCATACAACCTTTTTATCACACTACTATATTTCATTTTTTAATCCCGTAAACTAATTTGACATTTCAAATGATTGTTGTTTATTTTTCAATTTGGAGTTTGACATTTGCACCTGTCAAATTAGTATTCAGGGATTAAAAAACAAACTTTACTCTCTTATAACTTACACCACAAACAGACTTGCAGATATCTAAAGGTACGGAGTCACGCGATTTTATGTGATCAGGTGTCTTTGAACTGGTGCACGAACATGTTTTACCATGTTCGAGTGAACATCTACAGGTTTCGGCTGTTTTCCGTCAACAGTAGCGCAACTTTTTCATCGCCCGTGTACCAGTTAATGCGGACGGTAGTTTGATAGTGATTTATGGTTCTATTTGCAACAAATAAGCTGTTTTACGGAATGTTTTGGACTTAAATGCATATGTACAAGTACATTATAGTGACCTTAGTGGTGATGTTCTTCAGGAGCTCGTGGCTACGTAATAACAGCCGCACGGGTCGATCCCTCAGGTTAAGCTACGCTTGGTCCGTGGATGGGTGACCATCTTTACATATCGAGACTCCTCCGTGCCTCGGAAAGCACGTTAAGTCGTTGGTCCCGGCTGTCATTTGTGGATCTTTGACAGTCGTTACGGGTCGTCAGAAGCCCGAAAGTCTGACAACCAGTCTTACCAATGGGTATCGTATTACCCGGTTACTGGGTTGTGGAGGTCGGATAGGCAGTCGCTTCATGTAAAATACTGGTATTCAGCTGCATCCGGTTAGACTGGAAGCCGACCCCAACGTAGTTGGGAAAAGGCTAGGCAGATGATGAGTGGTGATGTTCTTCAGAAAAGTCAGGTAGGTGCGTAGTCGCAACCGACGTACGTGTATGACCTTAAACGATGCAGTATGTAAGGATCGTAGCAGTGGCGTTCTGTACTTTTTGTACTTCCCGTCCCTCGTCCATAGGTTCATTAGAAAACCAGCGTCAGACAGTATCTGTCTGCCATTAATGCTGAAATGAACCTTTTTGGCGAAGCCGTTATTTGTATTTTGTGTTTCACGAACTGTGTCCAAATAAATTCTTTCTTTATTCTTTACTTTCCGCCTACCCCCATGGGAAGATGGCGTGAGTTTATGTATGGTAGATACATGATTGCGAAGACATAATGTATGTAATGTGAAATCTGGAGTCAACAGTAGATTCAATATGTCAAAGATTATCATTATGTTTAGAAAGCTAATGATTATGGAAAATGATTTTAACCTCTTCTACTCAAAAAGACAAATAGTTTATGAGCTAATAAAATATACGAGTATAGTTTTTTTTATTGTAAATCTGTGCTTGGTTTTTACCTAACCAATATTTTTATTAGGTACTAAGTATTCTTGTCGATTCATAAACAATATGTTTTTTTTTTCCGGTAGATTGGATTAAAAATCGTTTTTGTAAGTTCCTACTTAAATCACATTATTTCTTAAACATCGTGCGAATCTTTTGAATAAATATTAGTAATCTTATTGTGGGTGCATGGTCTTCACATATAATTATATAATTCATGTATACAAAATATTGTAAACATTTTTGAAAAGAGTAACGGTGGAGTTTCTTGCCCATTCTTCTCCATACGAAATCTACCTTTTGGAATGGGCAACTAGAATCAATTCTATTTCTTTGTTTGTTTTTCATTGACGTTCAAAAGTGCCTTTTATGTGCCTATTTGAAATAAATTATTTGACTTTGACTTTGACTTTGACTTTGACTTTAGTATCAACAATTCGACATTTAGGCATGATCAATTTTAATTTAATTTAATCCCATAATCAATATATTTAATGACATAATAATAGACCTAATCAACATCTTCTCTTTGAAACGATCATCATACAAAACGTGTCTATGATAATAATTATGAAGTTATTTTATCCATTCACGTACAAAGATCTTGACCCATAAAAGGTATAGTTTCGTATTCACACACAGAGTTCTAGTAATTTACTTGGTGAGGCGTTCACTAAAGTACGGTTCCAATGCTGCGATTTATTTGAAAAATAATAAACAAATAAACATCGCGCTAAGGTAGCCCGCGATTTTCAGACTTTCTTACGTTTTTTGCAATTTGCTGGTCAGTGTCAGGTTGTATGTCGATTAAATAAAAAAAGAAGACTCGCGACCATAACAAATATGGCTTTACAGAATTATAATCATATGAATCAGCAATACAGCTCCTTATGTTAGAATTGGCCTCAAATGTCATGATTTCATGAAAGAGTCAGTAATATGAACTTAGAGTTGTAGGTTTAGGGGTATGTGGAACAGGGTGTAAAGTTCACTCATCCACCATAGAAAAGGGAGGCTCCTCCAACCAGACGGGTATTGTGTCTGGCGGCCAACTGCCCGACGATTGATGTCGAGTTCTTGTATATATCTCCATTGCACGGTAAACTCTAATTGCGCGATGCAGGATTTATGTGACGTCAGGATTTTTGTGTGACGTCAGATCTTTGATGCGTAGTTCGCATGTGGCGATGTAGATACCGCCACATAGGTATTGATGATTTTTCATACCAAACTAAGAAGCGGTGGATGGACTGTGTGAAAGATTATATTATAACTAGAAAGGGTGTGACATCTGAGATTCAAATCTCCGGCGTCAGTGTCTCGCCGCTGGGTGCGCTCACTGCGCGCCTTCTCCAGTCAGCCAGTCTTAGCTGATCATATCAGAAGCGCGGTGTTTTAAGACTAATGGAGAAGAATACATGTTGCGCTGACCACAAATAAATTAGAATAAAGGCAAGAGAATGCTCATGATGACTTGCAGTACTGTATTTTAGTAAAGCTTTATAGTGAAAAATAAATCATTCATTGTTAAAACTTTAATGTTAAAAGAATTTACGTAGTTTATCTTTAAATAAACACACTTATTTTTAACCTAAAAACTTACAATACGAACTTTTTAAACTAAGCACTGTTCATTATTGACTTCAAATACTCTTCATACGCTACCAGTCCGGGAATATTTCCCTTTTCATACCAATCTTCTTCGTTTAGTAATTTCAACCATGCTTGCAATTTGGTATATTTATCATCTATGGCACCGACACAGCTATAGTAGATATACTAGCAACACATGACATGTCAGCTACCGTCACATGGTCACATGCCACGAACTTGGTCTACTGCAAGTATTTTTCCAAAACTTCAAAGGAGGCATTCACCTGTTCCAGTTGTTCCAGCGTAGGTGCTGTTTGATTTTCACCTGCAGTTCCATATACTACCGCCCTTACCGCAGAAGTGAGGATCGTAGCCTCGTAAAACATGCTTATATCGATTGTAGCACGTATTCTTAAGTCTTCAGGGTACAATATCGATTATTGTTCATCGCCATATTTAGAAACCAGGTACGAAATGATTGCATGACAAGAACAAAATCATCTTCTAATTGAGGGACGGAGTGTGCAAGATTTTTCTTCAAGTATTCTGGTTTCTTGTGTTCTCCGGCCGGATCCACATTTTGAGTCTCATAGTTTTGTCTGAGGGCTCTCACTGTTAGACTGGTCTCGATTTTGTATATTTTGAGCGTCATGTTGACGATGTCAAAGTAAAAAAAAGACAGTTTGCGGGGAACTCATAGATATTGAAGACACCTGCGTTAGCAATTAAATTTTATCATCACACTTTAAAAAATGAATCTTCTAAACATTGTGACCCCAGTGCCTACTCCCTTTATTACATTCAAATTTATCCTGTGATATCTTTTTTTAATCTGAACTTACAAAATCTTATCTTTTCTTCGTTGGTGTTCACCTAAACTGTTCGTTTTGCTTTAAGCACTATGACTGCTTTTGTTCAATCTTGATTTCACATACGCTTTATATATAGCCAGTCCAGGCAGGTTACCCTTTTTGTACCAATCTTCTTCCTTCAGCGTTTTCAACCATGCCTTCACTTTGTTAAACTTATCATCCACCGGCACCCAGACTTCCGTATTAGTGATGCCAGCTACACATGATATATCAGCTATAGTCACATGGTCACACGCTACAAACTTGGTCTTCTGCAAGTATTTGTCCAAAATTTCATAAGAAGCATTCACATCTTCGATTTGTTGAGGTGTAGGTTCTTCTTGGCCATGAAATAAAACTCCATAGACTACCGCACTGGATGCCTTATTGAGGACCGTAGCTTCGAAAAACAACCTCTGATTGATTGTCGCACGTATTCTCAAATCACTAGGGTACAATTTCGATTGTTTTTCGTCATCATATTTTGAAGCCAGATACGTAATGATTGCATGACTGTCAGCAAGAAAAAAATCATCTTCTTCTAATAAAGGGACGGAGTGCGCAGGATTTTTCTCCAAGTATTCTGGTTTCTTGTGTTCTCCGGCCGGTAGATCCACATTTTGAGTTTCGTACTTTAACTGCAGAGCTTCAGCCGTCATCAGGACGGCCCGAACCGTCGGACTGCCGTCGATTTTGTATATTTTGATCGTCATGTTGACTGTGTCGAAGTAAAGGATACCACGGAACTGAGTGAAACTAGTGCCATCAATGGTTTATATCTGATCGTGATAATACAATGACTATGCATATTTGGTGATATTTGGTACATAGTAACTTGGCATGACGAGGCAACTTCAGTTTTTTTATTTTTATCATTCTGGTTTATTCTAGATACGTGACTAATGTGACTGTAAGATGATTATGCATATATTTTGGTGGAATTATAACGAATAAAGTTTGATAAACATAATGCATAACGAGGCAATTACAGAAGTTTTTCTAAAATAATCTTGGCCATGAAAAAAATGTGGCATGAATACTACACAATACTACATAATCTCTATTGGCAAGGAATTTTAGAGAAATGTCTGAATCATCAAAAATCAATACTTAGCATCCATCGAGGAAAACTGGACTTTCACTAAATGTAAGTCTGGTATCACTGACTTAAAGAAGACGCCTCTGCCTTGGCCTTTGCCTTGTCTTTGCCACGACGACGCTTGCTCAAGGCGAAGTCTTTGCTTCTTGAGGACTATATTGAACAATATACTCGGGTCTTTATTTTCTGTTAATTAAATAATTTCCTGTTACATATACACCGTTCGTAATTAAAATACGTTGCAAGACGTATCCAGTCATTATTTCCTTAGTCACCTTTGTTTTATTCGTTCCTATCACGGTGCTTATCTTTTCTTCGTGGGGAATCTTATTGCGAGAATGCATAGCATTCAGATAATCAATACCATTATCTCTTTCTTCAACTACATAGTTAAATTATCACGCCGTGCCTAATTAAATTATCACGTATTATCATTCTTATGTCTTGATACGCTATCATTATGTACAATCTGATTTTCAATGAATACCTAATTAATATTCGTGTTATTAGTCCAATTCTTTAAATTAATTTCAACATTACGTTTTTCATCATTACTACGAAATCGTTCTCGTGTTCATGATTCCTTATTGTCTTATTCGTTGGCTGATTCAAATACGACACTTTTAAATTCTATTATTATTTCATCTTGACTTCGATTATTAGAGTCGAAACTGAATAATTAATAAAGAATAAGAAATAATTAGTTGAGAACAGGTGTTGTTCGTTCCTCTGTCCACACTTGAGTTGTCTTCTCCTAAACTATTTATTGACCATTACTAATCGCAGGTTTATGAAACTGCAAGGTTAAAAGTCATTTTATAATATGGCTATAAAAATCTTTATTGATTCGCGATCAAGCATACGTCTTTGTAGAAGTATTAGTTTTATTCTTTTTGCAATTTGAAGGTCGTCATTACAGAAAAAATTGGCAAAAAGATTGAAATCCAAAACGGTAAATGATAAGGGGGCTTAAAACAGTCACTTTGGCAGAATCCTAATAATAGGAAAATATTATGAATCATAGTAAAATGTCACATACTGACAATTCATAATTTATGAGCTGCGTGTGATTCATATTACGAAATAATTCATCTGTTTGACAGTTTTCTATGCAGATTCGTAAAATGTTCCACACATTATGAATTGCTTTTGTGTCAAATTAGAGGAATTGCTAATAACAGCTGGAGCTCAGGAAATGAATTGCTTTTAGAGGAATTGCTAATGTGGCCGATTTAGGCCCACTGACCACCTAACTAAATCAGCTATTTATTATCCTCATAAATCCTAAACTGGTCTACAGAGGGGTCACTCCCGTATTTTTCAGAACGGTCGTATTTGTAAGATCAGACTTAATCTAATAAAAAATACCTCTAATTTACCAACGTTTTTTTGATAAGTTTTTGTTTCATTAAGATTGTTACTGAGACGATATTGCGACTAAATATTGAACGTTTTAAAAAATAGAAATTGGCTTTCAGATCAATGGTTAAAGCTTTAAAAGCCAGCGTTTTGTTAACGAGGAAAAGATCACCAGTGAAACATACATACACAAACTTACGCCGCGCCGACTTCCCATGGGGGTAGGCAGAAACTACAGAACGCCACCTGCTACGATCCTTACATACTCATTTTGCTTCGTTTACGTTCAATACACCAGGGGGCTACCCACCACCTCTTTAGCAGTATTATTTTAATGCTACTTCACAGTGAGATAGAGATGAAGCTATACGTCCTGCATAGCTCCATCAAAGTCAAAGTCAAAGTCAAATAATTTATTTCAAATAGGCACATAAAAGGCACTTTTGAACGTCAGTGAAAAACAAAGAAATAGAATTGATTCTAGTTGCCCATTCCAAAAGGTAGCTTTCGTATGGAGAAGAATGGGAAAGAAACTCCACCGTTACTCTTTTCAAAAATGTTTTACAATATTTTGTATACATGAATTATATAATTATATGTGAAGACGATGCACCCACAATAAGATTACTGTCCCACAAAAGGCAAAAAAAAAAAAAATGGAGCAATGACAAATAAATCAGTTATGTGATAGGTACATGGTGCTCACATCACTTTCCCTCTGTGTAGTACTATTAAAATAAGACTGCTAAAGAGGTGGTGGTTGGCGCCCTGGTCAAACACGCACCCCGGCTGCAAGTACCTGACTTTTCTAAAGAACATCACCAATATGGTCTCAGAAATCAGGAATCTAACAAATAATTGCTACATAAACAAAATACCTGACTATAGAATGTATATTTTAAAGCTCATTGACAAACGTGTCCAAGCTGGGTTTGTACTAATTGTTTGTTCCAAATGGGTAATGAGCAAGATTTTATGTATGTTTAATTTGTTTGTTGGCCCAGTCTTCAGAGTCGAGCTGACTATAAAATCATTACTGCTGCAAACATCCCTGGTTACTACGGAATGTTTGTAAATAACTACTCATTTAACGTTACATTAGCTTTTGCTTTGGCGTTGTCTGCAACTATTTTATACCTTGATAAATTTTTAATGTAAAGAATCTCTTTGACAATAGTTTTTTTGTCTTCACCTTTTCTGACTATCTTGTGATCTGTTCTCAATTTGTTTTGAAATCAATTATGTACACACATCTACTTCACATCAAGTTATACATTTCCAGTTTATGCTGATCTCGCATTGTATAGGATTGCCGTACAAAGCGAGGTCAGCTTATACTGGAAATGTATAGCGTGTGTACTATTTGATATAAAATTCCGCGGATCTATTATTATCAGACCATCATCCTCCTTGATAATTGAGCTAGAAAAAGAATCACTTATTTGCAGAAAATATAGGTACAGTCCATATTTTGCCAGTTTAGGGCATGCAAATTTATTTTTAAATTAAAACCTGCTTCTACATGTATCCATACATTTAAAAAAATACAAGTAAGTATGTATACGAGCTCTTCCGTTAAAATATTTAGGAATATAACTTTTCCTTCTCTTATAGAATGTCGGTTAACAATATTCCTTGTTCTATTTCAGACAACTCATGCAAAATATTCTTAGAACTTTCGGCCTGATTAGCAGAAAGCTACTGTTATGTCATTCTGTTCCGAACTATTGTTATTTTTGGCCACGGCGCCCTTGCTCAGTCGACTTGTTGATTTGACGCGAAAGAGCCGGAATACGTTCGTCTCTTTCTCGCTTAGACAAAGTTTATCGGTTATGCCCAATTTTTTATCTTTGCTGGACCTTTTTATAAATCTTCTGTTCGCTGTTGAGGTGTTGAGATATGATTATTTGCGCTTTCCAAGAGATGGCGCTATTGTACCTTGTCTCTTTTTCTGTCAAAGTTATAATTGAGAACGGTATTTATACGAAAATATTCTTTTTATAAAAGATTTATTCTAATCCTAGGCTAGATCGCATCACATATAAATTAAACCTTACCGAAAAAAATATTCAATTTTCCAACACTACGAAAGCCTGAAAACGAAACAAAGGCAATTTACTTTTCCGCCTGATGTGTTCCAAAAACCCGAAGCTTTCAATCTTGAGACAGACAGCTAACACATTTCTTTTTCATTCATCTGTCATCTATATCTTGACATAAAATATCATATGAATTGATAATGGCCATGACGTTGATCACATTCTTTATTCAAAGATGTATATTTTAAAGGGACAGGGTATTTCAAAAAATCCATATCGATCATTTGAAAATAGAACAGATAGGTATCTACTGTTTATTTCAAGCTGATAAAAGGTTCTGTTTTTTAAATAATCCTCAATTCGTTCTAATCAATAACGTCATGTCCAAACAAACACAACAATACCTACACATAAAAACGTTAATTTATCTTTCTAACAAAAAGCGCCTTCCATTTTGTACATAGCAACAACGCACATTGCCATCAATGAATATTACTAAAGGCGTCTATCGTCTAAAAATGCTTCGTGTTGAAGCGAAAATTAATCAAGCCAAGCAAAGCTTTCGACGGTTCGAGACTTTAACTTGTTTCCTTACCCTACCAATTTGTCAATATCCAAAGTTTGGAGCTGCGTTGCTCAAATATTTTAATCACTCAGTGCCTCAATGAAAATCAATCAACTCGGTCTATTGCAGGCCCCTGCTGGACCTAGGCCTTTGCAAAGTAGCTACACAGTAGTACAATAGGTCTGGTAGTGTTTTTTTTTTTGTAGAAACCTTTGTTTTTTGCTGAAGTTTGATATGGAATGTGAATGAACAAATATAATTTGTTCAAAATTAAGTCTGGCCGACTGGAGCCGAGTATATCCGATTCGACCGTGTCCGTTCAGTTTCGTCAACTGTTCAGACAGACCGCGAAGTATGCCTAAAGCCACCGACACATTGCTGTGTCGTGTTGTGTCATGACACGGGATACACCAAACGAACGAATCTGTTCAGGACTACGTTAATAACAACGAGTTTTAATTAGCTAACAGTGCGTCAGAAGGCGTTATTACACGACACAACACAGTAATCTGAATCTGCAGGCGTAGCATGAGCACCGTTTTGTCGACGGAAGAGTAGACAAAAATGACGTTCCGTGTAGACAGTACGATGGCAGCTAAGTAAAAAGAGTCAACTGCACTTTTAACGAAATTCGCTCTTTTACATAATTCGACTCAGAATTCTTTGTTTTGTTTCAAATTGTCTTCACTTCCTTAGACAAATTTAAGTTGTCAGTGTGATTTTGACAGTAAGGATAGAAAACTTTCTTCCGAAATAGTCTACATATTAAAAGACCCAGACAAATATCGATATAAATGAAAGACAAAATGACAGATTGTAGAAGGATTTCTACGGTGCGATGTCAAAAATGAAGAAACGAAATAACACTTTGTATAGAAAAAGCTATGTCTATTCTTCGTAGAAATAGAAAGCGCCATGCTACGCCTGCTGGGTTAAAGAAGTTTTCACTTCAAAAATAGCTCCGAAATCCTGAAATATTTTTTAATCCCTCCTTAATCCACCCATCAGAACTTTACTTTGACAACGACTGTCTATCAATATCTAACACCGAATTCATTACTCTGAGGTCAAACTCTTTCAATTAAAACTTTCGTAAAATTGATGTTGCTTCCATTCGGTTCTTCAATGTTTACATTGTCAACGGAACGGCGAACAAATAAAATTATGATATCAGATTGTTTGAGCAACTTTGGACTGATGGTGATAGCATATTTAACTAGGCTTTTGATATCTGTAATATTGTTTATTTTTGTTATATTTTTGATGGTTGAGGGAAGATTCTTTTACAAATAAATTTTTTTTTTTTTTTTGTAGTGTAACTTTTTTAATTATTGAAAAATGAGAAAGTTAGAAAATATATTTATTTGCATTAAACGTGACGCTTTGAATAATCAATCAGAGTATAATGTTCCCCCTGCTGGGACACAGACCTCCTCTCTTCGACGGAGTGGGTCGTAATCCACCACGCGGGCCCAGTGCGAATTGGTAGATGTCACATGTCTTCGAATTTTTGGTTCTATGACATCATGTTTTCCTTCACCGTTTTGGCAATGGTGATGAAATTATTTCTCATGACGTTTTTTTTTTATCACATAGTAAAGCGCCTGCCAGTGTTGGCGCCGTTACCACTGAGCCACCACTGCTCTCGTGACTGATTAAAGAAAAAAAAAGAAACACAAAAAAACAAGTTATTGAAAGAAAGAAAGAAAAATATTTTATTTGGGACACGCACAGGAAAAACAAGCAATAATATAGAGCAAAAACTAAATTAAAATAAAGAATAATTAAAATTAACTAAATAGACACATACACATACTACATACACATACTACATAGACGACCTGTGCGAGGCCAAAAAGGCTCCTACCTCAGCATAATGCTGCGATATTTAAATAAATAAATACCGCAGCGCTGGTATTCTGATAGGGCCCGATAAATAAATACCGCAGTATTATTATACCGCGTATTATTGAAAGACATCTCATTATTTAAACGTGGATTAAAAAGTATTTATACTTATTTGTTAGGTAGATGCTCATTAACAGCATGCTCTGAATCTGAGTAAAATACTCATTATTACTCATACTCTCTTTTTATACACAACTGCATATTTATTATGCTTCTTAGTAGCATTTGCTCGAAATAAGTAGGTAATTTTTTTACGACACTGAGTTTTGTTAACGAATAAAAAACATATAATTTTACTTTAAAATATGTTTACACATTGACAGTGAGATTATACCTAATACCTAATTAAAATATATGAATTATGTCAGAAAATTACCATACAACTCTACCCATCCCTTCGCATATAACAGGCGTGCTACTAACTTTATACTCTATTTACATCGCCTACACGTGTCTCCTCAAAATATCAGCTGTTCGTAGCACGGCTACGCTCGTAGCGCGTAGGCCAGCTCGTAGCGTATTAATCGTAGCGGGCCGTCCCACGCGTCTACGTTTCTAAGCTTTTAATGATTATTTTGATAATGGGTGGTTTTCTTTGTTTTATTAGTACAAATTGTGTTTAAAATAATGTTTAATTTTATCCTTTTTAGGGTCCCGTGCCTCAAAAGGCAATGATTTGACTCGCGTTTATCATAAAATTGTGATGGATTACGGCATTTCCACATACATCAAAGATTAAACATGTTCTATGGGAAGTACGATATTTATATTTTCAACCTTTTGAAAGACCTTTTCAACTTATACGTCTTCGATTTGAGTACAATTGTATACTATCAAAACTCAATCAATCTGCCTTGCCCTTTTCCCAACTATGTTGAGGTCAGCTTTCAATCTTACCGGCCATACAGCTGCATACCAGTATTTTACATGGAGCGACTGCCTATGTGACCTTCACAACCCACTTACTAGGTAACATGATACCCATTAGTAAGACTGGTTGTCAGACTTTTGCGCTTCTGACTACTCGTAACGACTAGAAAACTATTAAAACTATTAAGTGTAATGAAACTTCATCAACGTTCCCTATTTCTAAATACAGCACGCCTTTAGAAACAGTTGCAAAGTCTGAAAAATAAATCAAGCTTCAAAAGTGAGGGCCAGTGGGGGTCCAAGTTAGGTAATTAAAGTAGACAGCTGATGGACAGAACCTTCTGTTAAGCCAACTTATCTATTTTAGAAGCTAAGATATTCTGATTTTGTAGGTTAAGAAACAACATTGGTGGCTATTGAAGTAAGATATAACTGCTTACTGCTCTGGAGTAACTGAGGATGATGTTTTGAGAGCATTTCATCAGATATTTCAATCAATCAATCTGCCTAGCCTTTTCCCAACTATGTTGGGGTCGGCTTTCAGTCTAACCGGATACAGCTGAATACCAATATTTTACATGGAGCGACTGCCTATCTGACCTCCACAACCCAGTAACTGAGTAATACGATACCCTTTGGTAAGACTGGTTGTCAGACTTTCGGGCTTCTGACGACCCGTAACGACTGTCAAAGATCCACGAATAACAGCCGGGACAAACGGTTTAACGTGCTTTCCGAGTCACGGAGGAGTCTAGGTATGTAAAGATGGTCACCCATCCACAAACCAACCCCGGCAAGCGTAGCTTAACCTGATGGATCGACCTGGTGTGGCTTTTAAGCCACCCCCTTTCAACAATATCGTCCTTCACACAGTCCATTTATCGTCTCTTTGGTGTTGCCCTAATCTTATTGCCATCAACATTCATACTGAAAACTCTCCTAACGGCTTCACTTTTCCTCATTCCTCCGAATAACATATAAAAAACGTAAAAAAAACGGTTTTTGTTCTTCGACTAAAATCTCATGTGATGTATCACATAAGAATAGTACCTACAATTCGCTTATCTTATGTTTGACGAACTTTCACGAATTCATACGGAAAAACTAGGTACTTAGATTCCTCCTTTCAGAATGGAAAAGTAAAGAAATAAGAACCATATTTCATATAGTCACAAATCTTTATATAACAACCCTCAAGAAGCTATGTCATCCATCAAGCTCATAAGATTCAGAAAGGCACAGTACGTGGGTCAAGCGAAACTGTCAGGCATAACTGTCATGATTTATCGTCAGTCATATCTTGGGAAAAATTGGGGGTATAATTTTATTTTGATCGTGATGTATGTCTTGAATTAGGATAGAAATATATAAATGTAAGTACAGTCCTTTCAGTTATTTTACCTCAGTTTTGCATCACTGTCTAAACCACAGTGATCTTTAATATCCTTGCCATAAGGTTGCTGTTGGGTTGCTGCAACTGTCAAGTCTGTCAAAATCACAATAGTCTCTATTCTCATCATTTTAAGGTTGTTATTGGGTTGCTGCAGTTAACGTAACTGCTAAAGAAATGTAGTGAGTATGTTGAGGAAAATAATGATCGATTTTTGTTTTTAATTTGTCATTGTTACGAAGATTTGCGCTTTTTGTTTCTGTTAATTTGTTCTTAATGGCGTTTCTGTAATTTAGCATTAAAGTATCGAAGTAGTAATGGCCCAGTGAAGTCGTGATGGCCCAGTGGTTAAGGACGCCTCTCATGCACGACGTTTTGGGTTCAGATCCGGGCACGTACCAATGTGACTTTTTCAATACAAGTACTTGCCTACTGAGTTTATCTTGGACATTTCTAACATGAGTGAAAGAAATTAAAGTCGCTTTTCGTGTTTATCTGTATGTCCGCGTTGTTCATCTAAACCACGCAAAAGATTTTGATGAGCTTTTTACCATTTTTTAAAGAATTTATTCCGTAAGGTTTGTGTATAATACGTAACTATTGAAGTTACTTAAAACTAAGAAATCTCGATGTTTTGTCAGGTCTTAAATACCATGCGAAGCAGGAGCGTGTTGAGTGTGAAATCGACAACCCATCTTGAGCAAGGGTGGTGATCAATGCTCATGCCTTCTCTATATGAGAAGAGCCTATTGCCCCGCAGTGGGACAGTAATAGGATGGTATTATTATTATTTATTGAAATATTTGATGAAATTGAGGGTGATGATATTGAGGAGGAGCTCGTGGCTAAGTAATAACAGCCACACCGGGTCGATCCATCAGGTTAAGCTATGCTTGCCGGGGTTGGTTTGTGGATGGGTGACCATCTTTACATACCTAGACTCCTCCGGGCCTCGGAAAGCATGTTAAACCGTTGTTCCCGGCTGTCATTCGTGGAACTTTGATAGTCGTTACGGGTCGTCAGAAGCCCGAAAGTCTGACAACTAGTCTTACCAAAGGGTATCGTATTACCCATTTACTGGGTTGTGGAGGTCAGATAGGCAGTTGCTCGATGTAAAATATTGGTATTCAGCTGCATCCGGTTAGACTGGAAGCCGACTCCAACATAGTTGGGAAAAGGCTAGGCAGATAGATTGATTGAAATATCTGATGAAATGCTCTCAAAATATCATCCTCAGTTACTCCAGAGCAGTAAGCAGTTATATCTTACTTCAATAGCCACCAATGTTACCAACAGTAACCAGTAGTAACCAACTTAGCTACACACTCAATTCAAAACCCTTGACCCATTTGACACATAACCCTAAAATGGCAACGCATTGTTCACTCAACCCTCCGCTGACACGTGTGCAATCACACCCCCACAACACATACACAACAGACACCCCCACATTGACTGTTTGTTAGTCAAAGTTTGTAGCTTGCTAATTGCGTGGTACACTGTCCGTGACGTGCTTTTTAAAATTAATGTGTAGGGGCTTTTCATAATTATTGTGACGTTTGATGTTTTGTATAGATATGATGTATAGATTTCACAGTGTGGATAGGTTTTTTTTTTGATGCAGGGCTGTCATTTCTTTTAAATTCAGTATTACTATCTGTCAGATACAACTTTAGCAAAGACAAGAAAAACACAAATTCGTGCCATATAAAGATTCCCTGTTTGATGACTAGTTGAGTTTTAAGACCAAGCTTAAAACGAATGGTTAGCTACTTGTTGGTAGCCAGTAAATTGACGAACACTGGTGTAGAAAAGTTTTATATCATACATCAGACTGCACTTGGTACAAGAATCTCTTAGTAAGTATTGCTGCTCATAATTACGGCAATACAGGTATTTTGTACAAAAAAACACAAATGGTTTCTTAAATGACAAATCTTTCAATCATAAGATGCTGTTTGTAGGTAAATTCTTATGAAATATTTTGATAATTATCATAGCTGTAATTCTGAGCTTTTTATTAAGTTTCTGCAATGTAATTCTGAATGTTTATTTTATTGTAATGTTATAACTTTAATATTTTTAATAATTTATAATCTTTATATTATTGTGTCATGTTAGATTCTCATAAGTTTAGATCAGCTTACCAACTGTTTTATTAAATAAAATACCTAATTGGAGAAGAGTTACTAATAATATTAATTCAAATGTAATTTGTAAATTTTGCATGTCGTAAGTACGAGTATTTATAAAAATTTCAATGTTATCTATTTATCTACCTGCATTATGAGCAAAAAAAACGTAAACGAGACACTCAATTTGTAACCAGGACCACGACAACACAGTAAAAGTATCCAAAAATACAAAAAACAAAAAACACGTCCAAACACAATGCAATTTGTTTTACAAATAAAACATTTACGAAACGAATCGCGATGGAAAACATTTTCGCTTAGTCGACTATTTTCGTTTATTTGTCTGCTATCAACCCTAGGTTAGTAATTCCGACCAATTGTTTTCGTTCGAGCGTTTTGATTGGTGATTCCGATTGGTTTCGAAATTCGAACGTAGATGTGCTTTATTTGAATTAAAACCGGGTTAATTGGTTGTTGATAGAGATGTGTGAGTGTTGTTGTGGTCGGTTTATCGTTTTTTTTTGTTATTGACTTTAGGGATGGCCAATATTGAGATGGTTGTCGATAATTTAGTGTAGTGCTGGGACGTTGATGTTGAAAAGTTTGTATGGTATTCAGGATGAAATTAGGTTACCTTTAATTTTGTGAACGATCGGTGAGCAAAGGAGGTAATCAATTTCTAGTAGCATCTCTGTAAAGAAGGCTTTGCAGCAATACAATTAAAGGCTGTTATTGGATAATAAGTTTACTAAAACTTCACCTACTTTGTGAAATTGTAATGAATACTTTTAACACTCAATAATAATGATATGATTTCCAATTGTTTTTCATCCCATTCTTGCGGTCAGCGCAAAAGTCCGTTCATAAAATTAGAGATATTGAAATATAGGGATGTACAGTCACGAGCACCAATATGTATACACTAAGCAACTTTTAAACGTGATTTTCTCCTACTGATTGATTATAATTTTATGTTTTAAGGAACATAGTATTTTGGGACCTATATTCTTATGAAATAGGTATCATCTCGAAGTTGCAATCGTTATTCCACGAGAAAATTGTTATTGAATTTTACTGAGTGTATACATATTTTTGCTCGTGACTGTACCTGCTACCCACAGGGTGCTGCATTAATATAACATTCCGTTCCTCATGGACGTCCGTGGCGAGGGGCTAGGGGGCTACCTGCATTCCTACTCGTTCCTCCGCCTTTCAGTTCTACATTAACCTTGATAATGTGGTCTGAAGTACAAAAAGTGAAGTTCTTGTGGGCCGAGATGACAAGTCAATTTTGTGAATGAAAAAAAAAGTGGTTTGTTTTGTTATACATAAGTACATACATGAACTAAAGAAAAAGAAGAAAGAAAAATCGGTTTATTTGTCACAGAAACACGTGCATACAAAATAGATAACTGATCAGCAATATTAAACAGAACACATGCCCACACACATGGCATGGCATGGACTCATGCCTTCTTCCCATGGGAGTGGCAGAAACTATACAGCGTGTTACAAAAACCCTGTCCGATCCGTGAGATGTTGTTAAGAATCATACTGAGTGTCAAATGTGGTACATATGGGGAAAAGAAAAAAAAAATCGCCCCATTTTTTTTTTCAATGGTGACTTTTTTCCGGGTTTATTACATGGGGAGTGGGCGGCCGTCGTTTAGTGGGTGTCTACAAGTCATAACTTATGACCTCTGTAGAAAATTTGCTCATTTATAATGAAATTGGGGTAATTTTGGTACTATAAACGTAAATTTCAAATTGCAATAACTTTTTTTTTTCTATTTTTTTTTTTCTGGTATTGTTTTTGCAGTACCTATGTTCCCCTTTCAGATCGGACGGGGTTTTTGTTACATGCTGTAGAAAACCACCTGCTATCCTTACATACTCCTTTTGCTTCGTCAGATTTTTCTTTCAAACTTATGAAGCAATGGATTAGACATTTGTTTCAAACCGATTCCGATTCTGATTGATCGTGTATTACGCAATTAGGGTGCTGGTCATACACGCACGCCTGACCTTATAGGTGCTGGTCATACACGCACGCCGGTTGTTAGTGCTGCGCACCTGACCCTAAGGGTGCTGGTCAAACACGCACGCCGGTTGTTAGTGCTGCGCACCTGACCTTAAGGGTGCTGGTCAAACACGCACGCCGGTTGTTAGTGCTGCGCACCTGACCTTAAGGGTGCTGGTCAAACACGCACGCCGGTTGTTAGTGCTGCGCACCTGACCTTAAGGGTGCTGGTCATACACGCACGCTGGTTGTTAGTGCTGCGCACCTGACCTTAAGGGTGCTGGTCAAACACGCACGCCGGTTGTTAGTGCTGCGCACCTGACCTTAAGGGTGCTGGTCAAACACGCACGCCGGTTGTTAGTGCTGCGCACCTGACCTTAAGGGTGCTGGTCATACACGCACGCAGGTTGTTAGTGCTGCGCACCTGACCTTAAGGGTGCTGGTCAAACACGCACGCCGGTTGTTAGTGCTGCGCACCTGACCTTAAGGATGCTGGTCAAACACGCACGCCGGTTGTTAGTGCTGCGCACCTGACCTTAAGGGTGCTGGTCATACACGCACGCCGGTTGTTAGTGCTGCGCACCTGAGGGTCTAGACAAGTGACAATCGCTTCGAAAGCGTTTCGTATTTCTACAACGACTTTCAACAGGATTGAAATAAGCTTTTCGATAGCTTATGTCGGTCCTATACAGTTTTGCCTGTTCCATCATCGTTATCGCTGATAGAATGTCACTTTGTCTAGGGCCTCTGACCTTTCTGAGGAATGGTTTTCTTTACAATTATTCAGATGAATGGATTCTGTCTCTTTGTTTAGCGGGAACTCAAAAACGACTAGTTTCGCTTTTCACAATAACAATTTATTTGAGGTTTTTTTAACGTTTTTTTTCTTTCTTTTCAGGGTGAAAAAGACAACGGAAAAAACTGCATATTATCCTGCGAGAAGAGGAAAGCAGATGACACTGACATTAACAAGGACTTGAAAAAGGTAAGATATTCTTTTTACACATAACATAACATCACGCCTTGCTTTCTCGAAGGGTTAGGCAGAGGTGGACCTATACTTCACCGGAGTCCACATATCGCCAGTTATATTTAAATCCCATATTATAGGCAGCGAGCCTATCGCCATCTAGACTCTGAGGTTATACTGAGAAATTCCTGATAGAAAAACCCAATAACACTTTGCGCGACCTGGAAATCGAACCCGGGAACTCATGCTCAGCAGTATCGCTTCCGACCACTGGACCAACGAGGCACAATCACTACATATTATAAAACAAAGTCCTGCGCCGCATCTGTCTGTCTGTTCGCGATACACTCAAAAACTACAACACCGATTGTCATGCTGTTTTCAACGATGGATAGAGTGGTTCTCGAGGAAGGTTTTAATATATAATAACCGACATCCACGCGGGCGAAGCCGCGAGCATCAGCTAGTAAATGATAAAGAATCATGTTATTTCAAATGGGTACATAAAAGAGTAATCCATTAGTTAATCCAGAGCTACAGAAAGTGCACCAAGTACAAAAGTAATACAAGTTCTACTCAGAATTTCAAATACTCGCTCCTGAGTGTACTAAAGGACAGTGCTCGTCTATAATGAGGTAGTTGGTAGATATATCTTCCTTTATGTCTTACTAGCTGTGCCCCGCGGTTTCACCCGCGTAAGTCTCGATCCCGTGGGAATATCGGTTTTTCTGGTTATAAACTATCTGTTTGCCAAATTTCATCCAAATCCATTCAGCCGTTTTTGCGTGATTGAGTAACAAACATCCGAACACACACACTTTCACATTTATAATATTAGTAGGAAGTAGGATAGTAGGATAGTAGGATAGTAGGATTAGTAGAATAGTAGGATAGTAGGATTAGTAGAATAGTAGGAAGTGGGATAGTAGGATTAGTAAGATTGTATAATGAAAATATGGGATGGTAGAAGTTAGGAAATGAACGTTAGATAAATTAGATTATTATTAAGTTGCATTTTCACTTAGCTTTCTGAACAGAGGGCCTAGACAAGTGACAATCGCTTCGAAAGCATTTCGTATTTCTACAACGACTTTCAACAGGATTGACATAGGCTGTTCGATAGCTTATGTCAGTCCTTTATATTTTTGCCTTTTCCTTCAGCGTTCGCTGAAAGAATGTCACTTTGTCTAGGGCCTCAGTTCTGAGCGAGCAAGCGTTTGTTCGCGATGATGATATTCGGTGATGATCGGTTAAACTCGGCGAAGTAATGCTCGTCGCTCGTTTTTTCAGTCAAAACGACATCACGGCGAGCGAGCATTTATTTTATACAAGTATTCAAACGGAAAAAAATCCTAACTAATATTATAAACGCGAAAGTGAATTTGTTTGGTTGTTTGTTTATTTATATTCGATGGAGACTTACGCGCGAGAAACCGCGGGGCGCAGCTAGTCTGGATATATTTGGTAGTTCTTCGAGCGTCAAAGTGCAACCGCGCTTGAAAAATCCGTTTGCATAATTTTTTTGACGGCATTTTTCGTAGCGTGTTCTTGGATTCTCTTAGTAACGACTTTCAGGTCAAGAGACCCTTGAAAAAAACCCAAAAAATTCACCCAGCACGAACCGTCTGCTCATAAAATTCACCTCAACACTACACTGTCGTGTGTATAAATAAAGACATTACACTGGCGGGCACATAAAGACGGCATTACTACACATCGGGACAAAATAACTTCGATCACGCGATCAAATGTAGCAGAACGGTATTACTTGGAGTGCCCATAAAATGTGAACACAGTAAGTGAGGAACTGGTGAATTATAAATGGTGAATTTGTGACCACAGAACACCACAGTTAATGATGCAGGTTTTGCGGTGGGTTAAGTAGATTTTTATGTTTTAGCAAATGATTGGCAGCAGTTTATTTGTATGTAAATTTTAATTTAATTGCCCACTTCATTGTAAATGCTTGTGGATGGAAAACTGTAAAACTGGTTACTGTAATAACGATATACATTGATATTAGTTGGTAAATAACATCTATTGCATTGGAAACGAACCTGAATTGCATCTTTCTTTAAAGTTTATATCATGTTAAATACGGAATTTCTTATTTTTAGCAGCATTTGCTTGAACGACTGCTTTGGTGGTCTAGTGGCCGCAAGCATTACTCCTGAGGTCCTGGGTTCAATTCCCCGGTCGGACAAAGTGTTATTGGGTTTACCTATGAGAAATTTCTCCCGAAATCTGGATTTGTACTCGGTTGATAGAAAGAAAGAAAGAAAAAAAAAAAGAAAAAATTGGCTCGCTCCTTATTACTTGGGACACAAACATAATGGCGAAATTTGGGTGTACATCTCTGCCTAACCCTTCGGGAATTACAGGCGTGATGTTATGTTGCTTTTACAAGAACAATTTATTTTTGCTTAAACAGTTCTATGAGTGTATAAACGCCAAGCAGTTTGCGCAAAATCGCAAACTCAGATTTTCTTTAGAGACCGTGTTGTTGGTTCCGGATTAAATATAACGATATTACGTGACGCCATAATATTGGCACGTGACTGTTGAGTCACGTTTCTGGGTTGCCATGGAAACTACATTTTCATACACACTTTAACAATGTGACGCGATGTGAACTGAACCAAACCTACTGGCCATATTTCCATACTAATATTATTAATGCAAAAGTAACTCTGTCTGTATGTCTGTTACCTTTCAAGCCTAAACCACTGAACCGATCGATTAGAAATTTAACCCGGAGAAGGATATGGGCTACTTGTAACCATTAAAAATTATGAAATACAAAATATACTGTTCCTAGAAATAAAAAATCAATCTGCCTAGCCTTTTCCCAACTATGTTGTGGTCGGCTACCAGACTAACCGAATGCAGCTGAATACCAGTATTTTTCATAAAGCGACTGCCTATCTGACCTCCACAACCCAGTAACTGGGTATAATAGGTACGATACACCTTGGTAAGACTGGTTGTCAGACTTTCGGACTTCTGACGACTCGTAACGACTGTCAAAGATCCACGAATTACAGCCGGGACCAACGGCTTAACGTGCTTATGTAAAGATGGTCACCCGTCCACGGACCAACCCCGGCAAGCGTAGCTTAACCTGATGGGTCGACCCGTGCGGCTACTATTACTTAGCCACGAGCTCCTCTCAACTGTTACTAGCAATAATGTTGGGATAAATCTCCGTTCTCAATAGGTACACCTAGTATTTGCATTATTTCTGACCCATTTACATATCTAATACTTAGGCTTACTTAACCCCTTATTCACGAGTCAACGAAGTTTAAAATCATCCACTGAAATAGTTGTTGTTTTTCCAACGCTATCCATACGTTCAATAGGTAGGTAAGTATGTGGCGGCATCTACATCGCCACATGCGAACAACGCATCAAAGACCGGACGTCACACAAAAATCCTGACGTCACACAAAAAGCCTGACGTCGCACAAAAATCCTGACGTCACACGAAAATCCTGCATCGCGCAATAAGAGTTTACCGTGCGATCGATATCTATGCAAGATCCCGACATCAGTCGTTGCGCAGTATTGCCCACCAGACACGATACCCGTTTGGTCGGAGGATCCTCCCTTTTCTTTAGAGGATGAGTGTACTTTACACCATGTTCCTCATACCTCAAAAAGTACACCTAACCTCATTCAAAACCAGAGTATACAAATCCAAACCAAGAACACTAAAACAACAAGCACGAACGAAAAAAACGAAATAAAAGTCTCAAACTCATACTTTTCGTAGTTCGTCAAGAGAGAGGTCATTTTGTTTTCATTATCTCGGCAGGGGGCGAATTTACGACAAAGAGTGCACTCCACCTTAATTTAAATATATTACTCGTTTTGAAAGGCTCTGCGAACATCTTTGCGGTACTAGATGTTAATTAAACATCCAAGAATGACAGTTGTAATTTAAATCACCATCTGTGCGGCCTTTTTTCGACCATCGGGGTCGGCTTCCACTCTAACCGGATGCAACTGAATACCGGTATCTCACCGAACCGTCTAAGCATACTCTTTTAAATGTTTGTCACTCCACCTTTTTTTAAACTTCACGGTTGCCTTATGCTAAACTAGCATTTAAATAAAAAAATAATTGTAAACCAAAAAACTCGACTGCAATGTTATTTCGCTCCAAAAATCCGCCATTGTTTTTTTTTTTTTCATTCACCTTTCTAAGGGCACTTGGGTTTCTAAGACGAATATAACGATACCTTAACTGTGGAAACCCATCGAGCCGTTTAGAAGATACCAGGTAATATTTTTTTTGACAAAAAACATACATACATGGTACTCGTACGCGCGTAAAACATAACCCTTCTTTGGCTGTCCGGGTAACAATAATTGAATACCTTTATTTACTCACACACAGACAGCTTCTATCAATATTTCTCCCGTAATATACACAAAATTGATTCCCCTCGAAGTTAACAACAAACAAACAAACATAAGTTAATTCCCATTTGATTTATTAACAGCATTTGAGTTGAACCTCGTATGGTAATGTCCACTTTAGTATTCAGTTTCTATTGGAACTTTCAATTTATTGCTCGTTGACTTTTGCACGTGGTTATGCTCGGGGTTTACGAATAAAGATGTCTGAATGTATTGACGGTATGGAGATGTATGGGAAGCCGTCTCCAACATAGTTGGGAAAAGGCTAGGCACATTGGTTTGCTTAGATGGTTCGGCCTTCAGACCAAGTAAAAAACCAAGACAGAGCGCTGTCAACAGTGACGTGAAACTGGTTTCGTAAACATGTGTGCACTTAGTGTGGTGTAGTTTGATTGTAAATAGTTGTAAATGTGTGTGTGTGAGCGTGTATGCACAGAGCGGTGGTGTAGTTTTAGAATGCTTCACTGTATTGTTCGCAGGGCTCCGTCTTGGTTATTTATTTGGTCTGAGAGTCTGAGGGTCATGTTGAAATGGGTGATAGGTGACTAACAAATAGTATTTACAAGGCAAATGTGAGTGGAAACGCCCAAGGACATATAGTGACCTTATTGGTGATGTCCTTCAGAAAGGTCAGGTGCGTAGTATTTGCAACCGGCTCTTTATGAGAATGAATTCCTCACGAAGTATTCACGATACCTATTTTATTCCAGCATCATCCATTGAAGCGGTATTGGTTTCGGTGAAATCACTGACATTATTACACCTTAAAAGGTTGTCTGGGTGTCGTGAAACGTGTATAAACGTATGAAGACTGTATCTACCAAAGTGTTCTTACTGCACTGTTACTGTCAATGAATTGAATTGTTCCCTTATCTTTATGTATAGGTACGTAATATTAACGTTGATAGAACTTAAGATAGTTAATTGATTCAGGCGTGACTTTGCCGAAATCCATTATAAAATACAATAGACAAAGATATATTTGTAACCAATTCCGCTTAACTATTCTTCAAGAGTGATAAAAAACCTTGCAAGAAATCGACACGTGTTTCACCTCTCAACGAGGTATCCTCAGGATGACGATTGACCTATTGCAAACCAGAACACGACGACGTGTTGCCACACCGAGCACTGGACGCAGAGTCTTACAGGGTTTTTTATGACTCTTGAAGAATAGTTAAGCGTAATTGGTTACTAAATATATCTTCGTCTATTGTACTTGATAAAAATTTATAAAAAACAAATTACATGAATTTGAATATTAAGACTTTATAAATCCAAGCCACTTGACTCACAGCTCCCGAGATTAATAATTAGCAAGTGATGACCTGAGAGAACCTCAGCAGCTAGGAGACGTGACCTAAGCGAGTTATTCAGTTCAGGTAGATCTTATCATTAAAGTCCGAAAGTCTGACAACCTGTCTTACCAAAGGTTATAATGTTACCTAGTAACTGGGTTAAGGAGGTCAGATAGGCAGTCGCTCCGAGTAGCATAGTCGGCCCATAAAGTTCCCATAGCTGGGACACAAGCCTCCTCTCTGTGAGAAGGAGTGGGCCATCCACAATGGCCCAGTGCGGGTTGGTGGATGTCACATGTCTTCGAATTTTTGGTTCTATGACACCATGTTTTCCTCACGATGTTTTCTTTTACCGTTTTGAGAGCAATGGTGATGAAAATAAATACAAAAAGTAATGTTCCTGACTGGATTCGAACTCACGACCTACAACTCGTAAGTCGGGGCTGATACCATTGAGCCACCAGTGCCACCACTGCTTAGTGCAAAATACTGATAGATTCAGCTGCATATTTGGAGAAAGGCTAGGCAGATGATGATAAGATCTTATCATTTAACATCTGGGGGGCTACCACCACCGCTTACAGCAGTATTATATTAATATTACTTCAGTGTAGGAAAGAGATGAAGCTCTACAGGACGTATAGCTCCACCTCTTTCCCCCACGACTTCCAGGACTTCTGACGAAAGTTATTTTATGTCTCTTACTCAAACGACCACAGTTCCTAACAACTTAGGGGTTTATTCATAAACGATGATTAAAGTTAGGTGACGTTCAAACGTCAAAAATGTATGGTTAAACAGTCGTTAATCATTACTTAACTTTAAGCAATGTTTATGAATAAAGGGGTTAATGCTTATATAAATACTATTTATACTATTGTTAAGACATGCACACATTTTATGACTCACACTGTCTCTTAGTTCTAAAACCGTCGTAAAGCGACTTCCACACGTTTGCACTCGTCATAAAATCGATAGTTGAGTCTGAAGTCAACAACCGACCGAGACATATCTAAGTATCACTACATATTATAAAACAAAGTCCTCCGCCGCGTCTGTCTGCCTGTCTGTTCGCGATAAACTCAAAAACTTCTGCACCGATTTTCATGTTGTTTTCACCAATGGATTAAGTGGTTCTCGAGGAAGGTTTTAGTATATAATAACCGACATCCACGCGGGCGAAGCCGCGTGCATCAGCTAGTAATATACATATATAGGCTATCGTTATAATTAATGGTCTTAATTACATAACCTTGGAATGACGTGCGACTCCTGCTATACGAACACCGAAAAATATCGACGTCGAGGTATTGTTGGCAGATGTCGTAGTTGGGTGTTAGCTTTTAAGTTTTTTTTTATATATAATATTTTTCTTTAGGCCACCAAGAAAGTTTAAAAATCATAACGCGCGCCCTCATACCAAATAAAAAACCAAGACAGAGCGCTGCGAACAATACAGTGAAGCATGCCAAAACAATACCTCCGCTCTGTGCATGCACGTTCACACGCACACATTTGCAACCATTTCAAAATACAATCAAACTACACCTCACTAAGTGCAAACATGTTTACGAAACCGGCCTCATGTCACTGTTGACAGCGCTCTGTCTTGGTTTGTATTTGGTCTGAGTCCTATATATTGTGAACTGACATTAACGAAAAACAATAGAATTTTAATTGTTATCTATCTTATAAGATATATCGACACTGTAAGGGATATTCCCCGAACACAGTACATCCACATTTTGCCAATTATGTTTATCATGTAACATGTAATGAATGCTCTCTTGCCATCTAAATATATATAACTCAAAGGTGACTGACTGACTGACATAGTGATCTATCAACGCACAGCCCAAACCACTGGACGGATCGGGCTGAAATTTGGCCTGCAGGTAGATGTTATGACGTAGGCATCCGCTAAGAAAGGATTTTGATTAATTCTACCCCCAAGGGGTCAAAATAGGGGATGAAAGTTTGTATGAAACTTTGTCAATTTTAAACCGATGGGAAAGGACACAGGCTACTTTTTATCGACATACCACGCGGGCGAAGCCGCGGGCGAAAGCTAGTATCTGTATAAGAGGCCTGTGCCCTGCATTGGGACAATAATAGCCTGGTAAAAGGGCATACCAAGAATAAAAATAAAACCTCAGTATAGTACTTTTCTCAAATAATGCGCGGAAATTCAAAATGAGTAAAATAAATAAAAATTGTCGTAAGTAGGTTGGTAATATAGTGCTCGAATTTCCAAGCATGTTTGAGAAAAATACTTTTTTCACAAAATTAAATGCAGCCTATCGACACAAAGAAACGGCCCCCCTTAATGCCCCACCATGTTCGAATTAAAAAGCAATATGGCGGTAATCCCGGTGATATGACGTCAGGCCTGATCGACCAATCAACGCTAAGCCTCAGCTGTTGTACAGTTTTAATCAGGACACCAGAAGAGACAGTGGTTGTATTAAGTGTTATTGTTTTCTGACTTTGCGTTTAATAAAAATAAAAAACCATGTTATTTGAAATCTGTGCTGCAAAATATTATACATAGATCAAATCTTTACTTAACTCGCGACAATCTAAGAAGTCCGTTTTGACAGCTATAAAAATAATTTGAGAAGCGACGAAAAAAAAAATTTGTTCCTTATAAACTGATTCTCGAGACATGTATCGATTGAACATACTTGGAGAGTTTGTAATTGACTTATCTACATTGATTAAAACTGATTCTCAAGGCATAATGTTTTATTACATGTATGAGAACGAAACGTCAAAACGGACTTCTTAGATTGTTGCGAGTTTACACCATTTTGTGCTAAATCTGAATCTATATTGTCTTCTACCTACTAAAATATCAATAGCTGAGCCCGTGGCATTGTCGTATAAAATTTTCTTGAAAACTACCCTGTGACTGGGTAGGTACCCAACTACTTTCTTCAAATTCACTCAATACTTTCGATAGTTCTATCGTAAATGTATATATTTCACATTTACGACACCACCGTTAGGTACACACGGCTATACATCAAGCTATACATTTCCAGTTTAAGCTGATCTCGCATTGTATAGAATTCACGTACAATACGAGGTCAGCTTATACTGGAAATGTATAACTTGATGTGTAGCCGTGTGTACTGCTCGCCCCAAAAACCAATCACTCCCGATTCTAAACAAAAGTTTTCGACTTTCACCATAAAACTTATACTAGTTTCGCTTATCAACAAAACTTTGATATTAAAAACTAAATCGTAACTCCTAAACTATCTTCGGTCCAAACAAAGGAATAGTTTTGAAACACGAATCATGAACGATAAAACGTTGTGCGAATAAAAATCGATAATAGGCTAGGAGCCTTCGACGTGTTGGTAAAACGATTTTGTTATGGTAAAATACAGGTTGAATGTTTAGGCGATATTATTAGTTTTTTTTTTACATAACATCATCACGCCTTTAATCCCAGATGGGCTAGGCAGAGGTGTAACCTAATAGCTGAGACTTCTGGCGAAATGTGGGGCCATCACCCGGGCTGCTCCAGAGAAATTCTTGTTCGAAAAACCCAAATAACACTATGCCCGACCTGGGAATTGAACCCAGGACCTCACGCTTCGCAGTAGCGTTTGCAATCACTAGACCAATGAAGCAGTCAAATAGGTTTTTTTTTGTCGGTACGTCAAAATTTGTTTAAGCTTTTTCTTTAGAAAATCGGTACGTTGTTTATTCATTTAAATATTATGCACACACATATATATACAGACAAGAAGAAAGGAACAGAAAAATACGTACAAAGGCAATGCTTATTTCTAAAGAAATCTCTTCCAGCATACCTGCGATAGGAAAGTAGATGAAAGAGATGTAGACGTGTGTAAGAGTAGAAGAGAAAGCAAAATACATAAACCAAAAAACATTTCACAAATTGAAATACTGTATACCGGAGGTATACTCGTACTATCCTAAGTCCATTTTTTTCGACATTCACTTTGTAATGTCAAATGTAATATTTTTATTAATATCTTTTTGTAATAAAAAACTACTTAGTCACCTACTTTTAAACAACAAATAAAATTTTACTTAGAAGTTCACACAATTATGTAGTCAAGTTACTTAAATGAGTAGTGTTCAAATTGAGACTTAAAACATGTGCACTGAATAATTAGCTTAATGTGACTTATGATTGTTTGCTTCCGGTATACAGTATAAACATACAATATGAGAATATACTGACATACATACTTCTACTATAAATATCACTAAAAATATATATAACTACTGTAACCACTGCCTACTATAACAACTGTTACTGTTTGTTTACTTATTTTTTCATGAAATGTTTACAAATCAACTTGAAACGACACACTCGTGTGATTCTCGTGTGTGAGCGGTTAAGTTGATTCGTATTATCTATATTATTGCCAAGATTTTTTTTCTTGTAAATAAAAAACTGAAATTTTAACCAATTCATAATGTTTAAAAAATTTAAGGAAAGGTATAACATAAAATACTGATTTACCGAGTCATAACATACTTTCAAACAGCGAATTGAATTAACAATCGAGTAATTTGTATCGATTGGTCAGCCCCTCGATAAATGGGTCAGCATTTGCTAATGTTTTATTGCCGTACTTGTACATTCTGCTGTACTTTTATTTACAGGCTAGTAACGGATACTTATGTATTAAAATTCAAAATTGCTCCATTATTTTTATTAGACAAAAACGTACGCGCGACCGACGTACGCGACTGACATCAACGTATGAGAAATTCAAGCCTTACGAGACTTTTTTAATCGCAATGCGTATTACATTCTCAACATACCCGAAATAAATACTAATAAAATACACGCTGCTAGGGATTACATTTGGGCCATGAACCTGAACAGAGGGTCTAGACAAGTGACAATCGCTTCGAAAGCATTTCGTATTTCTACAACGACTTTCAACAGGATTGACATAAGCTTTTCGATAGCTTATGTCAGTCCTATATATTTTTGCCTTTTCCATCATCGTTCACGCTGATAGAATGTCACTTTGTCTAGGGCCTCAGACTCTTCGTATTTCACCATTTGGTTGAAATAGAATTCTATTATATAATATACTAGCTGATGCCCGCGACTTCGCCCGCGTCGATGTAGGTTATTAAATACTTAAACCTTACTCGAGAACCACTCTATCCATTGATGGAAACAGCATTAAATCGGTGCAGTAATTTTTGAGTTTATCGCGTACGGGACGACAGACAGACGCGGCGGAGGACTTTGTTTTATAATATGTAAGGATTCCTTAATCAAGTCCGTTCAACCTCAAGATTCCAAACACATCATTTCTATCAGACTCCTAACGAACACAGTCCATCAATAAGTGATGTGATGTACGAGTAAGTCTTTAGTAAATACAACTCCACATCCAAATTGCTTAAAATTGCAACTTCTTTTAAAACCTATAAAAGATATTATTATTTAAATCGATTTAAAAACGCGTTCTATTTCATCAACATCATCTGCCTAGCCTTTGCCCAAATATGTTGTGGTCGGCTTCCAGTCTAACCGAATGCAGCTACCAGTATTTTCTATGAGGCGACAGCCTATCTGACCTCCACAACCCCTAGGTAACATACCCATTGGTATGACTGGTTGTCAGATTTTCGGACTTCTGACTATCCGTTACACGTTCTTGTTAGATTGTTGCTATTATCGATGCAAAAATATATTGACGAAAATGTAAACAATAAGAAAGGCTTTCAGACTTTCCATTATAATAAAGTGTTACTCCAACCAAAAGGTTGGAACATACTCGATTGTTTCGCTTTAAAAAAGAAACTTTTCTAATTTTCTCGCCGACCCCAACGCGTCCCTGTAGGTACACAAGTTTTTATCGGCCCGTATTGGATCCAATGTTTGGACAATTTTGAAAAACCTTATAAAAAGTTGGATGGCACACTCGAACCAACATTTGACACGCCATCCCAATATGCGAACTTGTTATGAACAGAAGTTTTCCAACACTTTCCAACGGAATATTCACCGCTGTTATCTATTATAGTTTCCAAAGAAATTCCTGAAATTTTTTATAGTAAAGGACCCTCATTTTTGGAATCCTTTATCTTTTCTAACAATTTTTTTTTTTGTGTAATTGTGCTTTTCTATGTTTAGTTTTACTATATAATGCAATTTATATTTTTATTTATTTTTGTATTCGGATCTAAAGGGCCCTAGATAATGAATACCATCAGTTACAGTCTGCCCGTAGACAGAATGCGTTTCTGACACCTGTCAATAATGCCTAGTATTAATAAGTAGTAATAGTATTATCCTGATAATTTCTAGCATTAATAAGGATCAAATTCGCAAAACACATAATCGTTAGTATGAAACTGAAAGGCATTCTCTCGGCGGCCGGTAAAAATCTCTCCGTGAAAACGTAGGTGAAGTGAGCTTGGAGTGAACTGTCACTGCTGTTTCATCAGTAGGTATCGATGACAATGACAGCTCACTCCACGCTCACTTCACCTAAGTTTTCACGGTGAGATGGTTACAGAATAGCAATGCAGTACCTTAGCTACAGCGTGATGTTATGTAAATGACTTTCAATTTGACTTTAAACAACAAACAATGCAAGAAAAATCAATTCATACACAAAAACACACAGACGCCTTCGTTAGTCCACATACGTGACATAGTACATACCTTTTACTTTTACTCCAAAGCTTTATCTCTGTACAATTCACACAACTTCATAAAGGCTCGTGAATACAATGGTTTTATTATTTTTTCCCTTTTGTTTCAGGCAAAGTTAGAAACAAAGGCTCTGAAAGCGAAAAGGCCGGGCTTCACAGACGACCGGTACAACGAAACGTCTTATTATATGGAAAATGGTGAGTGTTTTTAACCGACTTAAAAAAAAGGAGGAGGTTATCAATTCGCCAGTTAAAAAAAAAAAAAAAATATTATTTACCTCAGAACTTTCGACTGGGTGAACCGATTTTGATGATGATTTTTTTATTTGAAAGCTGGTGCTTCCCGTGTGGTCCCATATAAATTTTATTAACTTTGCTGTAGTCGTTTTTGAGTTAGCTTCAATAATTACGTATTTTTCTCACTTAGTCTATATAGACGACATCTTATTTGATACAATCACTGTTATTTACATAGCAGGTAGTGGTATTAGAATTTGTGTGGGGTAGGTACCACAACTAAAAAGTGAAAAATAATAAAGTTTGTTACGCTTTCACGCTAAAACGGCTGAACTGATTTGGATGAAATTTAGCACATGGGTAGACCATGCCTAGACCTAGCGAAGGACTTAGAGTACTTTTCATCTAAGATTTCAGATGAAGTCGCGGGCAACAGCTAGTAAATAATAAAATAAAGAACGATGGCAGAGGAAAAAACCAGGAAAAACAACCTAATGTCGATGACATAGCAACCGTAATTGTAATCAAAGACGAACCAACTCCGAATCTATAAACAACCATCAAAACTCACAAAGCAATCAATGAAACAGAAACCAAAACAAATAATTTATCAAAAGCACAATATTATGTCTCTTCTAAAAATATTATTTCTCAGTAATCTTCGTACAAAATCATCGCCAACGTCGTCTCCTCGAAATATCTTATTTATTTCCTGTAAGTACGGTTTTGACAAACCTTGACTGATATTAGATTACTTAAATACTTATCTGTAATGGCGAATCCGTTCCTTTAATTTTTTTTCCCATTGGTTTGATTATTATTTGTTTTTCCTTTTCATGATTTGGTAGCTAAGTCTCTATTATGTTGGTATTTGATGTATCCAATTTAATTGATGTAATTTCGTAATGTGATATTTTTTCTTTTGTATCGGTAATGTCTTGTTCCATTTTTTCGTCAGCGTTATTTAATGTATTAGACTAAACTTAGTATATAATAAAAACGTTTGAAAAAAATTTAAAGGATATATATGTGTATAATGAATTAATAAAGTTATTGTAGCTTAAACCGTAAATATTTAAAATAATTAATATGAAATATTAATTGTTTTTATTTGACTAGCGTTATAATTATTTATTAAATTAAATATTTTCTTTATAATTTTAATTAGATTGGCTCTACTGGAAACAAACACATAAATTGCGTAAAAACTAATTATGAATAGTAATGGAAAAAATTAGCTAAAATGCATTAGCTTTTCATAATTCCACTCATAATAAAAAGTGGCCAGCAGTGTATCCAACCCATTACGTAACCTACGTTGACACTAAGTGGATGAAAGAAGGCCTCGCTAGTTTTCAATATAGCTAATGTCAGAAAGGCCCATTATGATCTAATGGCCTTAGTCATCTAACCGCAATGGCGCTTTCTTCATTCGACCCCCGTTGTGCTTTACGGCTATGCAGATATTTCGAGGTAACGACTTATAAATTGCGATATACTCGCTTTTAAAAATGTTGGAAATAAATGTTTTTGAAGTCTGTTTAGGTCGAAGGTTTTCTTTAATAAATTAGAGACTTTCATCATTTTAAGTGAGATGCAAAGTTTGCAGTTCAAGTCAAGTTTGCGAAGATTTTAAATCTGAAATATATTATTAGTTAACTAAACGTATTTTAAAGTGATTACATACATTATTATAGGCAAAAGTGTGATATACTACAATATGTTTTCGTACTTGGATGCTGCTACCTTTTTCTCCATTATTATTAATCTTTGTGACTTTCCTGTCAAGATATATATCTTTACTCATAGCATTTCCGAATTTCAGGCCTCAGAAAAGTCTACCCATACTACTTTACGTTTACAACATTCACCAAAGGAAGGTGGGTCGGTGAGAAAATTCTCGACGTCTTCGCGCGAGAGTTCAGAGCCCATCCTGCAGCTGAGTACGAGAGGTGCATCAGAGCGGGGACCCTGACCGTCAACTACGAAAGAGTTGACCCTGACTACAGATTGAAGCACAATGACCTACTAGCAAATGTCGTCCATAGGTAATAAAACATCATTCTAATATTCAACGTCAACGGTATCCAGTAGACCGCTTCAGATAGCTACAGCACCTTAGACTCGATATACACAAACCCCAAACACATCAACATTTTCTGTTTTACACAATACTCGTACAAACTCAGTTGTTACTTTGATTTCATTATTGTAAATAATAAATTTATTTTTCTCGCCTTATACGTATTTATTTTACTTATTCTTACATACTATCACAGTTACTCTAACTATAAATATATTTTTTTTTATAATAATGTGACGTGCGTCGAAGCTTGTTTGTATTTCAGGTCTAATTTGTATTTAGTTCACTATAACACAAATATAATCTTCAATAACGATATCTTGAGCACCAAATGAGCATGTGAGTGCATATTGGCCGTTTTTCAACAGAGACACAGAGTTCTTTATCACTTGATATATTTAAAGTTGCAACTGTTAATAGTTCGACACCGTGTCTAGTTCAAAACGGTATACATCTTCACACGATACATCTTACAATTTCGCTCACGCATGTTCATTTGTTGTTTGGTTCTCGTCTAATCTTTATTTCATACGACACGAGAAATTATATTTAAACGAACTCTGAGCAAAAATTTTCTACGTTTAGTGAATAATAATATTGAAGGAGTATCGGCGTCGTGATGATTCAGAAGGTGGCTATAAATTCTTATTCAAACATGAAACACAAACACAATTATTTCTACTTTAAACAATACTAATGTTCTCTAAACACTTCTTTGCCAAAGACTAAAACATCTAAACAATTGTATTTTTCTTCCTCACAAAAACGAAAATGTCGTCTACATAAACGAAGTTTTCGCCTTCTTATATGTGGTTTTGCTCCGAGTCCGTTTCCCAGAAGCCGTAAGCCTGACGTGTGTATCGTTGCAGGCACGAAGTACCGGTCACCAGCCAACCGATCACCCTCGTACATATCGACGAGGACATTGTGGTTGTCAACAAACCGGCCTCTATCCCCGTAAGTGGCAAATGAGACAGCCATGTTATGTGTACGCTTATCATACATCAAGTACTTGTATGTCACCTCTATGTGTCGCATGTTGTGCTAATATAGTTTTAGTAGTGCACTAACCAAGCTTTC
This sequence comes from Lithophane leautieri, assembly GCA_949152455.1. Classification (NCBI taxonomy): domain Eukaryota; kingdom Metazoa; phylum Arthropoda; class Insecta; order Lepidoptera; family Noctuidae; genus Lithophane; species Lithophane leautieri. Next base: position 3,385,906 of record OX424462.1, on the reverse strand, counting down.
CATATACTGCATTGTAAATAATTCAGCATCTTTTTCCACTGTACTTTCTTTCTCTGACCAAAAGTTAACCAAATTATTTAGAAGGATCATAACTCACAAATTGAATTACGGTGAAATACTTTAGAGAGCAGATAGACGATAAAGAACGTCGCATCTAATATCTTAACCGTCCAGAATTTAATTTAGTTGGCCCCACAGTTTTACTGCGACTATCATATTATAGGCTTCCATTCCACTGAAACCCGCTTTCCAGCCCCTAAAAGCTAGCTTCTCAAAGTCCTTTGCGTTAGCGTAAAGCGGTCCCTTTTGCAAGAAATACTCTGCAACGTTATATGACGGAGGACACCTAATATTATGAAACACTTTCATATCGGCGTTTATGGAATAAAACAGGAACGTAGAAGGTAGGTGTTAGAATTTACATGCAAAGTAGGCGAAGGCGGGGCAAACTTGATTTTTTTCAGTACCTACTCACTCAAGTTGAACATCGGGCTCTATAGAACGTGTATTTTTAGATGAAGGTTCTAAATTATTATGCTCTACTTTGCTTTGAATTTGCTTTTCAATCAGAAAATATATTTCTTTATTAATACGATCAGGTGGATCTTTGAAATGCAAATATGGTATTCAAGAGTTCTGCGTCAGTTCTCATAAAATAGTTTACATTCAAACTAAATCCCATGGATTTTTTTTATCGGCAGGCATCAATAGGGCGTGCACCTTTCGTCTGAAGTAGCTTAACGTCAGAAAAATGCTTTAACAATAAGACTGCCTCATCTTATACCTACATATCAATGTGGTTTTCAATTACTGTCGGCGACAGACAGCCATAAAATAGTTGATAGCCGAACGAAATCCATAGCAAGCTCTATTTAATGTGCAAATTGTATTTTTACGATTTGTTTCTTTGCTACCTCTGAGGAGAAGCCATGTTTTCAATTTCTTGCTCCCGTAAAAGAGCTTTTTCAAAGTCATTAGAAATCCCTTTGAGCATTAAAACGCTGTTTGAATGAAAACGAAGCCTTATTTAGGACCCCATAAAATAACCTTATAAATTCTGTCTTTTGGCGAAACAATACATGAGTAGACGCCAACTTTCTTTATAGGATTTTTCTGTTATAGAAGAACTTAAGTTTCCTTGAACAATGAATTAGGTACCACAGATCATTAATATCGTTCAGTAATCAGAAACCCATTATAATCGTAATAAAATAAACCGGCCAAATGCGAGTCGGACTCGCGCACGAAGGGTTCCGTACCATTATCTATAAAAACGGCAAAAAAGTCACGTTTGTTTTATGGGAGCCCCCTTAAATATTTATTTTATTATGCTTTTTAGTATTTGTTGTTACACCGGCAACAGAAATACATCATCTGTGAAAATCTCAAATGTCTAACTATCACGATATAGAGATACAGCCTGCTGACAGACGGACAGACAGACGGACGAACAGCGGAGTCTTATTAATAGGGTCCCGTTTTACCCGTTGGGTACGGAACCGTAATAATCAGCTCATACTTAATAAGATTCCTAAACTCCACACGAAGCGTTTTGCACCCAGGCATTCCAAATCCTTTTGAACCTTTAGCGGGCCCAACATGGCTGCCAAAATGAAACAACAATGTCGACCAATTACCCGGCGTATTTCTACGTAGGTCCTCATTAAGCCTCTTGTTACATCCATACAATAAGCTGTTTATATATATATATATATATATCTAAACTTAGCACATATGCCCGTTTAGCTCCCTACCCACGTACTGTTTCAGCAAAGTGGAAATTTCATCGAGGATATTGCAACGTACGTTTTTGTTTGTGTTTTGAACATTCATTGGTATAATACGAATTGTTGGGATTGACTTTTGACAGTTGTAAAATCGAAAGACAAATTTTACTTTACCGAAAAATAGGAATATAATTAAATTGAGTGATCTTTAGAAATTCGACTCCGTAGAAATACTTCGCTTTATGTATAGAAGATAAGTCATTTGAATTTAATAAAGACCCTACGAAATCAGGTTTGAAGTAAAGTCTAATAAGTTAAGCTTTCAGAAGGTACGAATTTCCAAAATTTTTTTTTAAATAACCTCTCGTCCCAAACCAAATCGTAAGTAAAAAATTCAGAACTGAAAGAATCGGTCGGAAGAAGTAATCAATATAGATTATACGAATGTAATTGTAAGGCGGATGCCGTAGAAAAGAAATATTTCTTCAGTTCGAATGTAAAAGGGTCTAAATGATCGACCGTCCCCCATCATAGTGATTGATATTACGGCTCAATGCAGGATCCCTAAACTGAACGGTGCAAAGTAAAATATCGTGGCTCTGGCCTACATTCGCCCTTATAAAACATGGTAATCAATTCTATTAAAATATTGGATATCAGGATTCGGTCAAGTTACCCGTCATAGCTTAGTTTTTCTGTTGAAATTTGGCACACATACATAGTTCTGATGACACAACTACTCATCATCAACTCCAGGTCTTTAACCTTGAGTTGATCTGATGATGGAGACGGAAGACAGTGGCGCTCGCGATCGCTCCTCAGCAGTTTCTAGCAGTTTCATCGTGTTTGAGCTTTAAAAATTATGTAGGTAGTCGATTTTAGCCGTTTACTGAATTTTAGATTTCTAGTTTAGTCACTGTTATTACTAAAACACCTAATTCTTCTCTAGCTAACGCCTTTATATTTAATTTAAATTGCTTTGTCACTAATCTATTTCTTATTCTAACATTACAATTTAATCTTCTGAAAACACAATTATACAAAAAGATATACGAGTACACGAGAAGGTTTCACAATTGAGTGGTACTCAATTGTGATTAGTTGTAAACAAACCTAGGTTTACGTTCACAGATTTCATTATCTTTGTTAGTATCTTTCACACAAATGTTTACAATCTCAACACAACCCGGAACACTGATGACCTTACTTTATATGTTAGATATGAGAATCCCGCCATCAAATCAACCGGGATTAGTTCCCTTAGAAAGTCGTAAATATCTTTATGCACAGTTGAACAGTTGTCCTTTGTATACGGTCCTATTTTGATACTGAATTCAAACTTATTCCAGATATGTTTAAGAACACCATCCATTCAACCATTCTTGCACGCTACAAAAATATCTCTAAATATTCCATTGAAATTATTAATGAGTTGTTGTGACACATTCATATTTCATTAATTTATTCATTAGAGTATCATAACCTACAAAATGACTTTTATAAAATGTCATGCATATAAAAGTAGGACCCTATATTCTGTGCCTCCAGTGTATTAAGTATTTACATTGTCTATGATGTTGTAATGCACTTTGAGTATCTCATTAATGTTAATGCTCCCTTCCCTCTGTGCATATTAGAATAAGTCATTAAAATCATCTTTGTATCGCTGTTTTGTACCCTTAATGTCCCTAAATTGTATACCTTTCCTAATAGATTGTCAAAATATTACGCTTATAGATGTTAGAGATTTTGTGCTTAGCATTAAACATCCTCCATTTAATTTGGATGGTCAGATATTACGTCTCCACTGACCAATGGATTCAAAAGCTTTTGTGATCGTCCAACAATGTATGTAACCAGGCCATTTAAATAACCTGTACATCAATAAACTACACTTTGAAGTCTACTGGACTTCAAAGTGAAGTTTACTGACGTACACGTAGGTACAGGTTTCTCGATCGAAATATTTATAGAAGAGATTTTTCTGCATTATTAAATTCTTCAGCAGACTCCGCAAAAACGATATTGAGTTATAAAACCTTTAGTTTGTATCTTGTTTGGTGTGATCACTATCCAAATTCCTGTACCAAGCCAAAAAATTTGTTTACGTCAAAAGCGGATAACTCTGACGTGATACAGTTGTTCTCGAAGGCAATTGCAACATCATAAGACTATAAAAAGTCCGTAATGAAACATTGTTGTGTCCGTGGTGGGCCAGGCACGAGACGCCAGTGCTCGCTAGTCCCTTGCGCATCATACACGTGGATGAAGAGCTTCTCGTGCTCGAAAAGCCTTGCTCGCTACCGGTGAGTCATGCGTTGGGACCGTTTTGTCATCATCGTCAGGCTCTGACTGGCGTTTGGACCCTGAAATACCTCCTACTACAACAAACTCGGACCATGTTGCAATATTTCCATACCCAATCCATCACCGCAACAGGCAGAAATGTAAAAACTTTTTTGTCCAAAAACGCAGAAAATCGTTGGCAATTAAATAATACCTCAAGTTTGTAATACCTTTTTGTAATGTTATGATTTTTGCTACAATAGAAGATTTCCTTTTTTTCAACAAAGAAGAACGTAACGTAAAAGAAAGATCGACGAAAATACAATGAGAGAGAAAATAAAATCTGCGCAAAGATAGCTCACAGAAATTCGGTGGGTTCGTTTTTTTTTCGCGTTTCAACCAAAGTACGCCGTCAGAGTCTGACTAGATTGTGATCTGCACAAAAGTTTGAAACATAATACCACAAACAGAGTTGAAAATGTGCGGTCTTGTCGAAAATACCACTTGAAAGTGGTCCCAAAGTTGGTATTGCGAGCCCAAATACTTTCTATTTTATTTCATTTCTTTCAAGCGGGTGCCGTGTTATCCACAATATTTTAACCTGATCCAATTATTGTTGCTCAGGAATAACTTTCTCAATATTTTCTCTTACATTTTGGTAAATTGAGTTGCAGAAGCTTACGTCGATTCAATTACGAGTTTGTCGTACGTCTCTTTTTGTCAATTCTGAAAACTTTTTGTCCAAATAATGTTTACAAATTCTAAGGATGGTGCCGGTTTATACCACCTATAAATATATACAAACTCGAATTGACTACGTAGAAGGTAAATTTGAGATGTTCGTAAAAGGGTCAATGATTTGCATGCAAAGTTTCGTTTTTGGAATTAGAATCCTTGAATATGTAGGATACATTATTACGGCACTATGTTACCTTCCAGGCATGCATGTGATATGTACTTTGTTCTTAATTTGTATTGAAATAGGACGTCTTGTACTATACTAAAATATATAATTATTCATGAATCAATTGACTGATTTTGCTCAAAATCTAGTGCTTTCCTCCTAGCGCTGTCTCAAATATAGAATGCAATTCAATCTCTCAAAATGTCAAAATTATTTCTTACATGGCTCGGTACTCGCTTCACAACACTTTATCTACTGTCTTTGTACTATTTCTAGTTTTGCTTTGACATTTCCATAAGCATGTACTTCCACAACTATCAATATATTGATTTTGCTGTGTTACTTGTACTGTGGCGTTCTTTTATCGTTTGAACTGCGTACGGTCTTGTTTCGTGTGCACATCATCATTTAATTTTAATACTCATGTTTTAAACTTGCTTGCTTCATCATCGTTGCTTTATTCGTTTTTAACTTTATTTTTATCATCTTCAGCTACCTTGTGAGCATTATGCGATGTCTTTACAGGTTTTATTTCAGTCTCTTGAATTTTGTTGAAATGGTCAAATATCATTGTGATTCCAAATTGTATTTGAATAAATTGCCATTGCAATCTTGTGCCTCACCTGGACGATATTTTCCTCCTAATTGAAATACATGATAAAGGTTAATTACAAAGAGTATTTCGTGAAGTCTATCTCAAAGTAAACGTCCAATTTAATAAAAACTATTTCACTAGGTACATCCATGTGGCAGATACAGGCACAACACAGTCGTTTTCATACTCGCAAAAGAGTACAACTTGAAGAACTTGAGGACCATTCACAGACTCGACAGGCTGACGTCAGGTTAGTTTGCTCTAAACTGTAAAATCTTTCTTCGCAGCTTCAAAAAGATCCTTTAAAAAAATTATACTCGCTGGATTTTTAATTGGTGCAAATGTAAATCTGATTTCTGTTTTTTTTTTTCTTTTGAATGTTGGACGGGATTTTGCTTTTGATAAATGGTAAAAAGTTGGCAGCTGGTTTAATTTAGAATGGGCTTTTTTATGCGATTTCGTAAGAAGGCTTACGATTTTATAAAAAGGCCAGCATCGTTAATCTAGACCCGCTGGTGGCTGAAATGGTTACCTTCTGTACAAATAAATAATCATTTGCCGAAAAAAAAGGAAATTAATGAAAGGCTTATGGCGCAATGATGAAAAATTTGATGATAATGATGACAACGATATTAAACAATGAGATCCGAAAGAATAATAATCTTTTAATTCGACACCCAGGTCTCCTACTATTCGGGAGGAGTCCGAAGAAGGCGCGACAGATGGAGCATCAGATCAGGAACAGACAAGTACAGAAGGAGTACGTCTGCAGGGTGGATGGAGCGTTTCCTGAGTAATTCACTTTTTTCACCCAGTTTTATTTGTACAACACTTTTTTGTACTGGGAGTTACACGTCGTGGTCACAATTTAACTTTGACGGCGCATTTATTTCTAAGTTCTGAAGGTCAATTCCCGTTATTAATCGTTCCGAATCGAACCGTTCAAAACACGCGACAATCAATCTCAAGAAAATGTCTAAAATGTCAGAAAATTAGAAGATTTTTGGAAAGAAGTTTTTTTACGCGGCGTATGGTAAGGTAGAAATCGTCACGTAACGAAAAAGCGTTATGACCAAAAAGTCAACTGTTTCAAGTGTCAAAAGTTTTTGTTTTTTAATAAATACAGAACCATCTAGTATAAGCTGTTATAGGAACTTTGTTCCAACCGGGTGTCCCACGACATCTCCCGACTTTTTTTGACAGATTGAGACAGATGAGAATGCGAACGCTCTTAAAAATACGGGAATTGTTCTTAAGGTTTTCTTTGAACAAGTTGCTGTCATGCGGTGGAATGTCGATCTTAGTTCACTGACTTCACTATTTATTTTCACTAGTATCACAGTGCGCAACAAAATCACAAGTAACTCATAGCTAAATGAAATTACTACAAGTGTTGATCTTTTATGGAACACTGAACTCAATATCGATCTTGTAAAACTCCTACAATAATATTGATGACGTAACCATTTATATACGTTCAAAAGAATTTAAACTTTAACTCGTTGAAACGAAGTTTGTTTTGCTGTTGGCTTCTCGATCTTCAGTTGACAACCCAATCAAAATGCTTATTGATTCATGAACAGTCTCTTTGGTTGGCTTAAGGACCATCGTCCACGACTCTACTCAAAAGTAACTTGTTATAAACTCAAGAAGTCAGTCAGTTAGAAAGACGAAAAGGACAATTTTTTTTTTAAATATTATTTATTTGACCTGAGAGAGAGCGATTCATTCATATTTTATTTTCTATTGGGTCCTTCAACAACAAGTTTTCAGTAGTTTTCCAATCTTCCAGTCGAATCAACAGAATCTAGTCAAATTAGGTGTAAATTCGCGCTTCATCACATGAGAATAGCGGTGCCTAGGATTTTTTTAGTTAAAATATTTTCACTAAATAATTTAAACGAATTGATAAATCATTGCTTGGGGACCTTTTTTGTCATGTTTCTTCTTCTTCTTCGTTGTTCCCTAAATGCTGAGGATCGCGACCACATATGACGCGTCTCCAAGCTATGCGGTCTTCTGCAGTGTGGACCGCTTGATAGATGCTGCCTCCAACAACCTTCTTGATCGCGTCTGACCATCTTGCCGGTGCTATGCCTTGAGCGCGTTTTCCTTCCACCCGGCCCAGTATCAAAAGCCTTTCCAGACCATGCTTAGGTGAACGCATAATATGTCCGAAAAAGCTGAGGGCACGCTCCTGGCATACAGTAGATAGCCGCTTGGTGATGTTGAGTTCCTCCAGTATGGATTCACTTTTCATGTTTCATCATACTATTAATCTAACAACAGTCCTGTACTTCTCTTATTTCATTTATTCGGGAAAATAAACGTAAAGGTACTATATAGTGAAAATATGTATAACCAAAGTTTATAATTTTATTTAAATTACAGTGACGAAATCGAATGCCTAGAGCCAATAGAGGTGGTGAGCTACAAGATCGGAGTGTGCAAGGTATCACCGAAAGGCAAAGATTGCTCGACGGTGTTCAAGAGGCTGGGGTACAACACGGCAAGCAACACGAGCGTGGTGCTGTGCAAACCGAAGACTGGCAGGATGCATCAGATTAGAGTTCACTTGCAGTATTTGGGTAAGTTTTGTAAAAAAATCGTTACAGGCAAAGATATATCGATAAGTAAAAGGAGGTCACCTACTCAACATTCGATTTTCAAAAACGGCACACGGTCGCGACCGTAATGCCTAGTTTATACGATGGCAGTTACTGGACCCAGTGACTCGGAATTTCGGACCCAGTCAGTGGGTTCATGTAGTTGAGATAGGCAGTAAGTCAGACGGGGGAAGCTACTAGGCCCGGAAATAGACGGGTAGGTTTGTCAACTGGACTGACTTGAGGGCGCGAAGTCAGCACTGGACTGGGTTAAAACTAGCGTCTCATCTATTTACATCGTGTCTTTAAGCCGCTGGAAGATATAGCTGGTCACGTTTCCAACAATTATCATCAGACACGCCATATCTAGATAGTATTCAGAATCCATGATGACAGATTCCCATACTGGTTCTTTCAATTTAGAGATTTATGCTAAAGTTGTCTTTCTCTTCCACCAGGTTACCCGGTAGTAAACGATCCTCTATACAACCACCCAGTGTTCGGACCGCTCCGAGGAAAGGGAGGCGATACGGGAGGCAAGACGGACGAGCAGCTGGTCAGAGACCTCATAGCCATACACAATGCAGAGAACTGGCTCGGAGTAGATGCTGCTGATGATGATCTACTGTTCTCTAAACCTGTGTCGGATGATAAAGGTAAGTTTAGAAAATAGGGTCATCATCATCCTTTTCCCAATAATGTTGGGGTCAGCTTCCAGTCTAACCGGATGCGGCTGAATACTAGTATTTTACAAGAAGTGACTGCCTGTCTGACCTCCACAACCCAGTTACTGGGTAACCCAATACCCTCTGGAAAGGCTGGTTGACAGATTGTTGTTGTACAGAAATACATAAGACTTCAAATTTCAGTGACTCGATATTAATTAATTAATTATTTCCGGATAAGTTTTTTGACAGATTATTACGTACCAATTTCGTAAAAAAAAATATTTCCTGGACTTTGTGAAACAGGCCCTTAGGCTTCCTTGGACATGACGCCGGAGTCCTGTAGACTTTACACTCAATATGATTTTTTTTTTTTTTTTATCTTGCGGTTCAGCTCTGGTGCTGCGGCGGCGCACTATGGGACCAACCGGTATTTTCCATCTCAAAAATCGATAACTCTGTTGTTTTGTGATTTATCTCCTTGATTTTTTTTTCACGTATTTGTGAATATCTAGGCAATAAAAGAAATCAAACATCATCATTCTAAAAAAAATATATTTTCCGAAAAAAAATGACAAAGATAAAGTTATACGAAATTTCATACAAAAAATCATACAGTTATATTAAAATAGCAATAAAAGTTACACTTATGCTTAAAATAAGTTTAAAACTAAATTATTATTATTAAACAAACAGTTACATGACAAAAAAAAAATATTACTTAAACTTATCCTACTCATCACTTTCTATTTCCAATAATTCTTTAGCTTCGTCAAATAATTCTTTGGATATTAGAAAACTTGGTTTATTTAAGCTAGATATATAAGGATCAGATGTATATAACAAAATATGCAGAACGTCTTCGTTTGTTGCTGATCTGGAACACTTCCTAGCGTGATGTAACCTATATTTCTTATAATCTTTATTTCGAGCTTCCTGGGCATCTTCGGATAATTGTCCTATAGGCAAAACTGCATAATGCTCTATTATTTTAGCACCATGTATAAGTACTTTATGGACCGAAGATGGCATGTAGTACCAGTTATATTTGCTTACATATAATTGCGCGGTTACCAATGTATACTGACCAAATTTTTCTGCGTTTATAGGAAATCCCGATGACATAGTTTGAAGAATTACATATAGTCTCTTGATTAATTCTTCATCAATTCCGGTTATCTCTGCAGAACATTGGTAATTTTGGAAAAATCTCCTTGCCGTATTACCGTCACTGCTATTACCGGAACCTTGACGTGGTTTATCAATATGCAAGCCAAGCACTTCTCGGAAACGTTTTTGGACAAATTTTTTCTTGTCTTCTTTAAGTTGCTTATTTTCTGGAGTTGTTGCAGACCACTTCTCAAAACCTAAATTGTAAGAAATATGGAGGATCATTTCCATAAATCTTATCCATGCGTGTAGCGTCGACAATCCGTATTTAAACGCATTTTCATTTTCAACTCTAGTTGTAACTTTTAAAAGATCATTCATTTGTCTGGGAGTTGCTCCACAAACAGTGCAGGTAGCACTGGATGATGTGTTTGTCAACACTTGAGCAACTTTCCCATCAATCATTGTCATAAACAGTTGATGTTTAACTTCGATGACTTTGTCTTCTATTGACACAAGAGTTGGAATCAATTGATTAATTTTGGCTTCAATTTCACTGACAACCGCTGTAGTTTTTTCGGGAGTTTCTTTTGCAAATTCTAATGAAATTGGTCTGCAATATCTAACAGATGAGCAAGTAGGGTTTTTCCATATGACCGTAGAAGTTTCTTCGTCTACTAGTCGCAGTGGTACAAGGGACACTATAAACAAATTAGCGTCCGATATTTGTTCGTTTTCTTCCGGTAGAGTTTGTTTATACTCACTTTGCCCGGAGGATCCATCACATCCCCATTTAGTGAAAAGCTTGAGACGATTGTAAGTCGATCCTGACTTTATCCTTATAATACGGCAGACTGTATGGTCTAAGAGATCTTGCAGGTTGATTTTTGCGCTTATATTTGTCACCGTAATGCTGGATGCAGGCAGATAGCAAGCCTTTTTTGCTTCACTTAGTGTTTGATACGAAGGCAATACAGAACTTAAATTCTTATCAACGAGCCTTTTTCTTAGGTACGCATATTGTGCTTTGGTTAAATCAGTTTCAATGCATATACTCAATGCTTCCTCTTTTGTAAAGGAAAGTGCTTTATCTGGATTGAGTATATTTTGTAGAATAACTTTTTTCTCTTTTTCCTTATTTCTGATAATAGTCACAATCGACGCTTCGTCATTTTCCCCCATGGATCTTAAACCTTGCACATAAGCGTTACGGACATGTTCCATTCCATACTCCTGGACCAGCTCCATATTTTTTCGTTTCTTTGTGTTTTCCGAGCACTCGTCATATTGTTTTGTTGGTCTTCCACGTTCACCAGAAGTATTCAAACCAGAATTTACAGTGGTTGAGGTACTGCAAGAATTCAATGATACTTTAAACTCACCATTTAACCAATTTGAGTATAGGCTCTCGAACCGGTCCGGCTTTCTTTGAGCTTTGGTCCATTTCTGGTTGCAATTCGATGTTAGATTTTTTTGAATACTCTCTATTACAGTATTAACGTCAGTTTCCGATAGTTGAAAATTTTCCAATAAATATTTTTTGAGGTCTGAAGTACTTTTCCCTTTTATTATTTGATCACAAAGATCGCGTCGAACACAAACGAATTCACTCATTGTTAGATAATAATGTTTTTTATGCGTTAATTGTTATTGAAAAGAAGTATCTGAACACTTTGATGAATCGTATGCTGAACATACACGGGTATTTAAAGGACTAATATTTTAGTGCCTTGTGCAAAAACCATGGGACAATTGATTATAACAGTTCTCATCGAAATAGTGTAATCAGTACTGATTGTAATTATTTACCACAACAGATAAATAGAACTTCCGCAGCAATATAGTTTATCATACTTGTGGTTAAGGTGACCACCCCAAACAAAATTGCCATGGGAAGATTCTTTCAAATATAATAGCAGTTTTTTTAATTTGCAAATGTATGTTTTTATCATAGAAATAGAAAAAACAATATAGACATCAAAGGATAATAACTAAATATAATATTTCATAATAAAAAAGAAGAACCGTAATTTTCGAGGATTTTTCCCCGATTGACATTATTGCTTCAAAATCACCTCTGGCGCAAAAAACGCGCAACTTTTTTTTAAATCCTCATATTACTGAGTAGATAAGGTCTCTAATAGAGTAATTAACTTGACACCGGCTGCTTTCGGCAACAACGAAAACTCCAATTGAAATTAACAAAAACTAAATTTTCTTTACTTCACTAAAAAAATATTAAAAAATTAAATAAAAATATTTTTTTTACAAAAACTGAACGTGGTTGCAAAGTGTATATTCTAAGCTATCTAATGATGTATAACACTAATATGTGTCCTTGGAAAACTTCCGAATAATTATGTGTTGAACTCCCTTAACGGTAATTTAATTGGCATGAAAATATTTATGCCCAATGTTTGAGGTTCATTTTATAAACGTAAAACTTTATATTTTTTTATATTTTGTAATTTATTCGTAAGTTCCATCTTTTGAGAGTATAAAACCATAAAACAATCTATGGATTTACGACTTTCGACAAAACCATTTTTGAGATGGAAAATACTGTTTGGTCCCATAGTGCGGCGGCGCGCATGTGTGATATATTCATTCGTATACACAAACATGCGGTCCACCGGTGCGGTTCCAGCGTCATGTAAAGGAAATGACATGTATAGTCTTGACTATTATAATTCGAATCTTATAAGATATTTTGACAGATATTTTGACATATTAGTATTTCTTGTAAAGATGTTAGGAATATTGTAATATCGTATACTTTTACAATGTTTGTAAATATGTGAGCACCATGTACCTATCACATAACTGATTTATTTGTCATTGCTCCATTTATAATTTTTTTTGCCTTTTGTGGGACAGTAATCTTATTGTAGGTGCATCGTCTTCACATATAATTATATAATTCATGTACACAAATATTGTAAAACATTTTTGAAAAGAGTAACGGAGGAGTTTCTTGCCCATTCTTCTCCATACGAAAGCTACCTTTTAGAATGGGCAACTAGAATCAATTCTATTTCTTTGTTTTTCATTGACGTTCAAAAGTGCCTTTTATGTGCCTATTTGAAATAAATTATTTGACTTTGACTTTGACAGTATTCGATTCAAAAGAATCATTAATCTCGCTATTAAACTACTTGAAGGTACACGACAATCAGCAGTTTGGCGGCAAAGCTTACTTTGTTAGTTTCAACAGTTGGTGAGGATGACTGCGACACTGGAATTGCTTCGAGGGAGTCTTCACCAAGACTGGAGTCACCTGCACCAGGAGTCACGCCTTCGTCTATCATGACCCGTAAGTGTTGAAACCTTATATAACTATGAGGTTCCGCGGTACCGCGGTGGTTCTGGTACATTACACTACCCCATACTATTTTATAGAATCAATAGTTATTTGTTATGTAAGGTTGCAAAGTTGTATTTTGGCGCGAGTACTTGTATTGAAACCTGAGCAAGCGAAGGATTCTAGGATTGAACCATGAGCGAAGCGAGTGGTTCAAATATAGAATCCTGAGCGGTGCGAAGGTTTCAAAGGTACGAGACGCAGAATAACTTTGCGGCCGAGCGAAGCCATTTAGTCTATGTAGACGACATTATATTTGACTCCGTCACTGTTATTTACATAGCAGGTAGTGGTATTCGAATTAGAGTGGGTTAGGTACCATAACTAAAAAGTGAAAAATAAAAACTTTTTACAAAAAAAATAACAACCGACTTCCAAAAAAACAACACTCAAAAAGTGAAAAATAAATTTAATTTCGGAAGTCGGTGTCTTTGCTTTTCAATTTTCGTTTTTGCCATCTCCACGGACTGCACGGACCGACGTGTTGCTAGGGAGTTTTTTGCGCCGTTCTTTTTCCCAGAATCACTAGAAAGTGGAAGGACAGGGTTTTGGTGGACTGTCCTATATAGCTTTTGTTGTTCAAGAAGGCCTGATTCTCTCTGAGCTTATTTTAAATAAAGTAAACAATTTTGATTTAATATCACAAACAGGGATTCAGCCCCCGGTATTTTGTCAGGCGCTTTTATTTTTATTTTATCGAATATCTTTATTATCTTACTCTATAACAGACGGATTTTTATCTAGTTAGCTCTCGGTTTTTAAAGGGTTTAAAAGCCTTGAAAAAAAGAAGAATTATATTTTTTCATCAAAAAGATACAAACTCCAAAACTCATTCACCAGTTATTTCACCAGCGACCCTGCCGAGCCCATCAAGCGGCGCGGAGGCCCCGTCGGAGGTGAACAGTCCCGCGCCGTGCACCATGGCGATGGCGGCGTCGCCGGTCGCATCACCGTCATTCAATGAGGACTCCAATGACGCCAAGGTACAGTCACATTCACATCACAAATATGTTCGTTACCTTAAGGGCTATTTTTGTCTGCTCGTTGCACGATAGATTCAGAGTAATTATTTGTAAACATAGGTTACAGATACACAGGTGTGTGAGATGTGACATTTTTGTAAGTTCTCTATGCTTTGCCATTAGGCCTACAAATTTTAGTATCAATTTCAATTATTTCATTTAAAAATATCAAATAAAAATTATAGAAATGGCTAGAGTGCTTGATAAATCGATACAATATTCCCCTGATAATTAAACTTTCAAATAAAAACTACAATGTCAAAACAAGTACCAAATTAATCCATACTAATATCTACTAATATACAAATACTAATATACGAATAATAATATACTAATACTAATATACGAATACTAACATGCTAATAATATTATAAATTCGAAAGTAACTGTCTGTCTGTCTGTCGGTATGTTACCTTTTCACGCCTAAACCACCGAACAGATTTCGACAAAAGCAAAGAGATAGATGGCATCCTGGGGAAGGACATAGGCTACTTTTATCGACATACCACGCGGGCGGAAACTAGAAAAATATATCCTTACTTAAAAAACAATGTGCTCCGCCGCGTCTGCCTTCCGTCCTGTACGCGATAAACTCAAAAACTCCTGCACCGATTTACATTCTGTTTTAACCAATGGAAAGAGTGGTTCTCAAGTAAGGTTTTAGTATATAATAACCGACATCCACGCGGTTGAAGCCGCAGGCATCAGCTAGTAAATGATAAAACAATCACCGTACTTCAAATTACCCTAGTGAATAACTATTTCATGATATCAAGACATTTGAAGCCATTTGAAGGACATATGAATCCCGCGGGCTACCCTGGCGCTTTCGCCTTAAGTTTATCCGACTAACTCTAACCTCTTCTTCAACAGTCTGATAAAGTGACCGTGGCGACACAGACGGGCTGCACGCCGGCGGCACCGAGCCATGCCAGTGGCCTGGCAAGTAGCTCGGCAAGTGGCTCGACCGACGCACTGTCCACAGACCCGCACTGCTACGAGTGCCGCGTCAGATACAGGGATCCCAGGCCCAGGGACCTTGTTATGTACCTGCATGCATGGAAATACAAGGTAAGGGCTGATTGGTTCTTTGTCTTTCAAGATATGATGCTGGGCAATGGACCGGGATCACTTTCTACTTCTTCGTAACGCTCTTGTTAGAGCGGTCGTGGTCTTCAGAAGGCCTAGACAAGTGACAATCGCATCGAAAGTCGTTGTAGAACAACGACTTTCAACAGAATTGACACAAGCTTTTCGATAGCTTATGTCAATCCTATACATTTTTACCTTTTCCATCATTGTTATCGCTGATAGAATGTCACTTAGTCTACGGCCTCAGATAGTTTCTTGTCCAGGGGTTGATGTGATTCGCCTCACGATTACTCGCCTGCAATACCTTACAAAAAATAAAGTTCAATGCTTGTTTATCTCTTTTCAGTTATAGGTTTTTTGCTGTCGGGTTTTTTGTTTTTTAAATAATTTATAAGTGCACTCATACAAAAGTCGCCCACTGCGGATTTAATTTTGTCAGTCCATCTCCTGGGTGACTGGCCGTGTGGCATAGTGCCCTCCGCTCTTCCCTGGACGATACGGGGCTCTATAGAGCCACCCTCACGCCTCGAGACGTCTCCAAAGCATTTGACGATGCGCGTTTAGGCCAGAACAGATAACCTATATCTTTATTTATTTATTTATTTATCATAACCACACCAACAGCACAGTCACTTTCAATTCAAATAATTAACATCTAAAAATAGGCATTTCAGAAACCATGCAAATGACAGGTATGCCTGACATTGACATATGAAAATTAAGAGACAAAGGAGAACAATAAAAAGTGTGTTTAGTAGACTTTAACCTAGAACACTACAAATCAAACCAATATCAGCTAGACAGACGAACACTCATCGTATTGTTTAAATAGGGAGCGTCTGTATGAAGCGAAACTCATAGAGAAAATATCATTAGGGTAATCTGTCAAGTTGGACTTATCATCAGAAGGCTTCGGTTCAAGGCCTCGCTGTCCAAATTGAGTTAACATAGGTATATATCAATGGTTCAAACATAATGTCCATATTGTAAATGACATTTACAATATGGACATTATGTCCGAAGAATTCGAATATCATTTTAGATTTATGTACCTTTTTATATTCACGAGGTACACTTGTACTTTTTTATATTACATAAACGTCACGCTTGTTTCCCCAAAGGGTTAGGCAGAAGTGTACTTATTATTTTTATTACCTATTATAAGTATACTTATGTTTAATTCCCATGTTATATGGGGCGAGCCTATTGCCACCAACCGGGCGCAAATTCAGACTCCGGGCTGCTACTGACAAATACTTGATGGAAAAACTTAATAACACTTTACCCGACATAATAATCGAACCCAGGACCTCACGCTTAACTATTGCGCTTGCAACCACTACACCAACGAGGCAGTCTTTTAATCAAACTCAAACTCAAAGCATTTATTTCAATTAAACCATTTAAAGCACTTTTGAATTGTCAATCAGTCAGAAATATGAAGCTAGTTGCCCATTCCACAGCGTAGTAGGTACCTATGGAGAAAAACGGGCATGAAACTCCACCGACACTATTTTCTTTAATATTATTATGCAAAGAAACTAATTAGATTTGTATTTCGCAGGGCCCTGGCTGGGAATACGAAACTGAGTTGCCACAATGGGCAAGCATCGACTGGGACGAGCCGGAGAGCTCATAGTTACTGGAATTGACACCACTGAGGAAGCGCCTCGCCTCGGCACTGGTCATCACGAATTAGATCAACATATTAAAAAAAAAACGTAATTTAAAATTATTTTACTGAATATTTCGAAGCGTAGATTGTATTGTCGACCTCGAAATTGCATTATCACCCTTCTATATCATAAATAAAAACGACTATTAATCTATGTGATAGTTCGATAGTTCCAATAAACTAGGAATTGTTATCAAAACAATGCATTGCATTTACGAGACCGAATATACGTTTTGTACAAAAAAAAACAATAAATCTGACTAACCTTTCCGCAACTTTGTTGGGGTCGGCTTCCAGTCTAACCGGATGCGACTGCCTATCTGACCTCCACAACCCAGTTACTGGGTAACTTAATACCTTTTGGTAAGACTGGTTGCCAGACTTTTTAAGGCTAAAAAGGCTTAAAATGCTTTCCGAGTCACGGAGGTTTATCGATATTTAATGGATGGTCACCCATCCAGGAACCGACCACGGTAAGCGTAACTTAAGCTTCAATCAACCCGTGCGGCTGTTACCATGAGCAAATAGAAAAAATAAGCTCTGAAATATTCCATAAATTATTTTTAAATGATTTTTAAATAATTGCAAACACGTTAAATCTTATGTACTTTATTCATTTGTTAGTATTTGCAAAGTGGATTAAGCATAATTGTAACTTTTCTTGTTTAAAAAATAGTAAAAATTTTACATGTTGTAATTATACGTTGTTGCACAAAATTTTGTTAATGACAGTTGTATAAAAACGTTAAAAGGTTGTTCAATCCATTTGTTAATTGCTAATAATCTGTTGTATCTCCTTTAAAACTATAGTAACTACTTTAAAAGTGACAGTTATCCACTTGAAAGTGCCACTGGCACTTTAAAAAAATATATATCCATCAGATGTGTTCTGAAAGAATCTCACCGTCCAAACTCAGGTGAAGTGAACTGTCAATCCCTAGCATCAGGTGGAATGACAGCTATAAGGTCGATTCACACATATCAGAGAAGCCACCGTTCCGACACAGTTCCGTCACAGTACCGGCACAGTGCAAAATATTCTTTCATAATTATATTCTCTACTAGCTGATGCCCGCCACTTCGCCCGCGTGGATGTCGGTTATTATTTACCTTAACCTTACTCGAGAACCACTATCCATTGGTGAAAACACCATGAAAATCGGTGCAGGAGATTTTGAGTTTATCGGATACAGGACGACAGACAGAAGCGGCGGAGAACTTTGTTTTATAATATGTAAGGATGAACGCATCCCTACTTGTCAGTGTATGTGTGTCAGTGCCGACACCGGCATCAGATTGTATGAAAGAATATTTTGCACTGTGCCGGTACTGTGTCGGAACGGTTGCTTCACTGTTAATGTGTGAATCGACCGTAAGTCAAGCTCACTCCGCCTTAGTTTTTACGGTAAGATTTTAACAGAAACTCAGTTATCAAAAATTACTTCGTACCATATAAAGCTGATTTCACACTGAATTAGTGAACATATACCAAATTGCGAGGCGCCCTATGAAAATTACTAACTTGGCTGTTACTACGACAGTGCTCTAAGGTAAGTTTTGTAACTAACATAAGTGAGAGGTAGACTAAGGATACAGTTACGTTATCAGCGTTGAAAATCGCAGTTCTGAAAAAAAAAAAAAACATTGAAAAAATTTTAGTCGACTTTAGAGCACATTTCGATTTACTCTTTAGCGTTTTTATTTTCAATTCTTTTAGATTTATATTATCATTTTGTCCGTTCAGTTCCTATCGGCCTAAAATATTTGGTCAAAGCTTTTTAGTGACGTAGTTATTATAAGGAAAATGTAACAATTTGTAATATGTACCATTAAAATAGTTATATCGCTTAAACGAGGCAGGGTCAGAACCACAATCATAAATGAATTATATTAAAATGATAATCATTAAAAAAAAGAAACAATGGGATAGCTCTTCTAACCTTACGACGGCATTTTGGCGAACGTTTTACTTAATGACCCGACAAATGGAATTTTAACAGTGACTAAAAAAAATTACAGAATTTAAATTTTAGTCACGAAAACATTTGTGTAAGTCGTTTTTAAAAAAACGTTTGTGTCAAATAATTTTATTTCAATTGAAATATTGGACCACTGCTATATTTTCTTATTATCTTGAAAAAAAAAAGTATAATAGGACCACTGTTTAATAGAAAAGCTATCTCTGTAATATTAGATGCGTACGTTTACAATAAATGCATAGGTAAATAAAGTAACAATAAAAATATTATGTCGCATTTTTGTAGGTGGCGTTTCTAGCAACACCACCACTTTTGGCTTCCATAGTTTTGACGTAGTGATTTTAAATATTTGGAGAATAAACCATACAATTTTGTACCTACTTTACATACATCAAAGGAAAATTTTAATAATTCATCACCGACGTTAGAGGCCAGTTGTGATATGCATTTAATGTATCTGTTATTTTTTTAAACGATTTTTTTAAAAGACATCTTTCAATACGGTTTTTTTTTAAACATGACAGAAGTAAAGACATGGTGGGGTAATTCCGCAAGACAGTTCACAGCAGCAGATCCTAAAGACATGTAAAAAATCGTTTGTTTTTCTTTTTTTTTTTAAGTTTTCGAGTGTCTAGGGTTAAGTTAAGGGCGTATACAGTTTTGGATTTTAGTAATTTTTTTAAATAGGTTCTTTTGAACCGTTGTAATGTATATGTCCTTGCCAGTTCCAATTTTGTTTTTCTTTTTCGACAATTGGATTGTTTTTGATATTCTTTGAAACGCGGAAACGTGTATGATCGTTTGTACATCTATTAGTGTATTTGTAGTATTAAAAATGTAAAAGACATTTTCTTGTGACACTAAAGTTTTTGTGTGCGATGATTTTTACAGTTTGTTAAAAAGTACTTTCCAGAAGTCATTTTATGAAATTATCAATATTATAATAATAATGCCAAAATTTTCTTGAAAAAACACCGTATTTCCTTGATAAAACACCTTCATATTATTAAAGTGTAAACTTCAAAAACCATCGCACACAAAAATACCCTAATATATTATTGTATCCTCACGAGCTTTCGTAATATTAGTTTGATAATATGAAAAGTATATATTTTTCTTACATATAGCGTAGTGGTAGCGAGCGATATACATTGATTTTGTTATTTATTATGAAATTGCCTATGATTTGGGAATAAAATCTTCTATGGGAAACTCCTGTCCACGGTAATTAAAAAGAAAATAAATCCGGTTTATTAAAAAAAAAAAAAAATTAAATCCTTCAGATCTCATAAACGACCAAGCATGTTGTCAATATTTCACATTTTTTGTCTTTGATGTTTTGGACTTATTCCATGTCATAGAAATTTTCACTGTTATTTCTATCGGCTATACATGTACTGTACATACGCTGATTCTGCTATCAGTTCAATCGAAAATCATGCTGGCAAACCATTATCTGTTTTGGGAACAAAACCATTGATATTTAAGAAACGGTAATGTTTGAGTAAAAAAAATATATTTAAAAAAAGTCAAACAAAGTACCTCTGTTTTAGTTCAATAATCCAAATATTTGTGTTTTAATTTTTATATTAATAATATAGAACATTTTAAAATACGGTAGTGCGTACAAAATAAGATATTGTCTGTGGCATATCAATTAGGTACCACTCGAATTTGTATGACGTGTTGATTTGTTGCAAAAGCCTTTGGCAATGCAGGCTCTATTTTTTAGTAAAGGTTCTAGCACATAATGTGGTGAAACAAAGCGACACAAAACAGGCATGTACTAGCTAAACTAAAACATATACATACTATGCTAAAAATTATGTAGAAAAATATGTATATGTTTTTGATTCTTAAACATATACATATTTTGGCGTTTATATCCTTCAAAATTAACACGTAATGTGATAAAATTAAAAATATTAGTGTAGCCACCGCGGCTTAATTCCTCACACAACCAACTTGACATTATTTTGCAATCTCCTTTGCCTTCAAGTAACAATCAACATGTCAAACAATTTTTATCCGAAAATATATTGTTGTATTTTTATATAGTATGTAAGATCCGTTCATAATATGTATATATACATATATAATACTGTTACAAATAAATTGAATAACAGAACGGTAATTGAGCTTGAAGAAAGGCTGGCGACGTAATTTGCGATTTTCTTTAAAGATAACGACACACTTGCGACTATTTAATCGCAACCCCAATAAAATATTAATACTTATCTTCGCTTTTTAGTGAACACTAGAATGAGTTAAAAACTTAAAGGTTTTGTTCGTCGCGCTGTCGATTCATTTATTTATAAGAAAATTTTCATGTGCCTTCTCAAAATAATGGTAAAAAAATAAAGATAAAATTGTAAAATGTTTTTAATTACAGTTACATATAATTGTTACACTTTTAACATAAGTAGTGTTACATTTGGCACTGACGAGCTTCGTATTTTAAAATTTAGGTAGAGGACAACGTAAAACAAACTAACTACGAAATATAATGCAACGAAAAAACTACATTTTTACATTCGTTTTTTAAAACTCACCAAAATTAGTAACTAGATTATTTATTTTTTTTCTGAACCCATTTAGAAACTGAGTTATTGAAGGCCTTAATAAGAAGAACATAAAATGTGTTGAAAAAAAAAAAAAAATATATATATATTATTTGGTCATTTTTACAAAAAAAATAGTTGTCCTCTACTTAATTTAAGAGAAAGCTCGCTTTCGGCACAATTTTGCAAAAAAATCAATGTTTGTGATTATATTTTGCATAATTTATTTTGTAATAGTCGTTTATTTTTGTTTTTTTTTCTGATTAATTATTATTGTCATTGTGGTCGTAATTCGTGCCATAAATAATGGCTTGCGTTTTTTTTAATTGACACAAGTTGTGTTGTATTATTTGAACGATGACAAAATGAAAGACAATTTGTTAATTTAATAAGTATTTCGTAATTAAGAATATAATAGTGTTTCCTTCTTTAGATTCGTGTTATAAGAATTCATGTTTCCACTTAAATTTAATTAGAATAAAAGTCATCATTGAATTCGTTGTTTTATTTTTTTCCTTGTTGAAATATACATAAAATAGGTACCTATTTTTCGTGGATAAAGACAATTATTTAAAAAAAATAAAACATACACAACACCCTCCGTTTTCCTCCACTGTAGTCGGGTAAAAAAGAATATCGTTAACTTGTAACTAAGTACCTAATACGCCCCACTAGTGTCGGATCACACTTCTGGCCCTCAGCATGAGTGGCGACCCCTAGTGTCCGGTTTCAATTACATGTTCGAGAGGAAAGCACTTCTATTGGAGCCGAAGTCTCACGGAAACGTACGATGTACGGGAAATTCGGGAAAGATTGACTTACTGCTACTGGGCCCGAAAATAGACGGGTAGATTAGTCAACTGGACGTGAAGGCAGCAGTGGGGTAGTATTATGAGGTTAATGATGGCATTAATATGCCATCATTATTCCACTGCGAAAACGGGATGGTGCTAGCGGCCTTGTATAGCTCCGTCTCTCTCTCACACTGGAAAAATGGTGGTATTAATACTTCATAATACGGCACCTGGACTGGGTTGAAACTAGTGTCAACACGTGCTCAGTTGCAAGCCAGCGCTGAAGTGACTTACTGGATTGTCACATTACTGGGCTCGTATAGACCAGCCTTTAGTGCCGAAACCTCTATAAATGATCCCAACACAAAAAAAAACAACTGACTTTGAGTGCCCAGTTGGTCTAGTGGTCACAAGCGCTACAGTTGAACGTCAGGTCCTGGGTTCGATTCCCAGGTCGAGCAGTGTCATTGGGTCTTTCCATTAGAAATTTTCAGTGGCAGCACGAAGTCTAGATTTGTGCCCGGTTGATCAATAAGTCAAAGTCAAATAAATTATTTTTATTAGACACTTATAAGGCACTTTTGAACGAAAAAAACAAAGAAATAAAACTGCGTTGCTATTCTGTAACCATCTCACCGTGAAAACTGAGGTGAAGTGAGCGTGGAGTGAGCTGTCATTGTCATCGATACCTACTGATGCTAAGGCAGTGACAGTTCACTCCGAGCTCACTCCACCTAAGTTTTCACGGTGAGATTTTTATATAATAGCACTACGGATTCTAGTAGCCCCTTCCGAAAGGTAGTTTTCGTATGGAGAAGGATGGGAAAGAAACTCCACCGTTACTCTTTTAAAAATGTTTTACAATATTTTTTATACATCAATTATATATGATTATATGTGAAGACTGATGCACCTAGAATAAGATTACTGTACCACAATAGGTAAAAAGAATTAAAAATGGAGCAATGACAATAGGTTCGCCCCGTATTACAATGGACTTTAACATAACTGGCGAAATGTGGGTGTAGGTACTATGGTACACTCTGCCTTATCCTTGGGGGAAAACGGACGTGATGAATGTAAAAAAAACCGGCCAAGTGCGAGTCGGACTCGCGCACGCAGGGTTCCGTACCATTATCTATAAAAACGGCAAAAAAATCACGTTTGTTGTATGGGAGTCCCCTCAAATATTTATTTTATTATGTTTTTTAGTATTTGCTGTTATAGCGGCAACAGAAATACAGCATCTGTGAAAATTTCAACTGTCTAACTATCACGGTTCATGAGATAAAGCCTGGTGACAGATGGACAGACAGACAGCGGAGCCTTAATAATAGGGTCCCGTTTTACCCTTCGGGTACGAAACCCTGAAAACAACCGTTTTTTGGTAAAAAATATATTTTGCTAACAATGCTTAAATGAGGCCCTTATGTTTCTACTTAACCTTTTGACTGAACTCAATACAATTGAGTTCACTTGACACCTTAGAACACCTTTGTGAGGTTTAACTGAAGTTTTGGGTCAGTTCGGTAAAGTATCATCAGGGTTGAGCCTCGGAGGGGTAGACTGAAGAGGTTGATAACTGACAGATTGGCTACAGAGTTGTTTTTAGGGTTCCGTAGTCAACAAGGAACCCTTATACTAACAGAGGAACCTTATATTAACAAATTAATTCTGCATGTGATTGAAGGTAGGCTTAGAAGCGTAGAAGGTAGGCTTTCCAAAAGCGTACCTATCTGATACAGCCAAAAACGGTGACCAATGTCAAGTAAGTCTAGTAAGTAAGTCAAGTAAGTAAGTCAAGTAAGTAAGTCAAGTAAGTAAGTCAAGTAAGTAAGTCGAGTAAGTAAGTCAAGTAAGTAAGTCAAGTAAGTAAGTCAAGTAAGTAAGTCAAGTAAGTAAGTCAAGTAAGTAAGTCAATTAAGTAAGTCAAGTAAGTAAGTCAAGTAAGTAAGTCAAGTAAGTAAGTCAAGTAAGTAAGTCAAGTAAGTAAGTCAAGTAAGTAAGTCAAGTAAGTAAGTCAAGTAAGTAAGTCAAGTAAGTAAGTCAAGTAAGTAAGTCAAGTAAGTAAGTCAAGTAAGTAAGTCAAGTAAGTAAGTCAAGTAAGTAAGTCAAGTAAGTTCTTATCTACTTCCCTATCGCACGTGTGCTGGAAGAGATTTCTTTTGAAATAAGCATCACCTTTGTAGGTACGTTTTTTTCTGTTCTTTTCTCCTTGTCTGTTTCTTATGTGTGTACAAATCTATACTAATATTATAAAGCTAAAGAGTTTGTTTGTTTGTTTGTTTGAACGCACTAATCTCAAGAACTACTGGTTGGAATTGAAAAATTATTTTTGTGTTGGATAGTCCATTTACCGAGGAAGGTTATAGGCTATATAACATCACGCTACGACCAATAGGAGCGGAGCATAAATGAAAATTGTTGCAATAACGGGAAGAATTATTCCTTTTTGAGAGCTTCCGTTGCGTGCGCTACGTAAACGGTTTAAGTTACGCAAATTTCATGTATGATGAAATTGTTCCTCTTTAAAAGTTCTAAAAAAAAGTCAACGACAGCATATGTCTATCTTTTAAGATTGACTCACTATAACCTTTTTTTAAGGTAATCAAATATGTTGGAAATTAATGCATTATTTGCGAAGGAGTTTTATCAACATTATATTAATTTTTATTCAAATAAATAAGTTTTAACATCAAGGGTATTTAATAAAAAAAAAAAAAAAAAGTGGATTTATGTAGCAGTAAAATACTTTTTAATTAATTCGAATCGGACATTTAATTTCGAAGTTATCACGAAATGCAATACGCGAACCGTTCGACGCCGGCGCCGCGCGGCGCCGCCGTCGCGCGTCGCCGCCACTTTCCCTACTCTAGAGAGGATAGGACGGGCATACGGGTAGATCATGACCGGGAATAGGACATAGAATACGTTTTATCCCTATATTCCCACGGGATGACCAAGACCTACGCGGATGAAACCGAGGGGCACAGCTACTAAATAAATAAGTATCGTTAAGAACATGATCTTTCACCCGCAGCTTCGCCCGCGCGGATGTCGGAAATATGTCCCAACCCAGAGACCCGGGTGATTGCATAACACACATAAAATGGCAATCGATTGCAATGCTTTTAATTTTGACAGTTCAGCCACGTTAATTGCGATATTTACGTTGTAGACCAGACAATTTTTTCTAATCTATGAAGCAATGGATGTCAACATGAAAGTCATAACGATCGATTTCCATTTTATATGTGATACGCAACAACTCCGCAGATCATGGTCTATCCATGTGCCAAACATCTCAATCCGTTCGGTCGTTAAGGGGCCGGCGGAGCTTCGATCGCAACTATGAATCAAGTGCTACAAATGTTGCGCTAGTGTGCCTGTCGGAGCGATACACACAGCTACCGTGAACTGTACGACCACGCACACATTTTCATTGATATGACATTTGCTTGACGCGAAAGCACTACTGGCTATTGAAAATTTATGATAAATTTGGGTGTGTTCCGTAATACCAAAAATGATGAATGAAAACTTAATGTTTTTCCATTTTTTTTTCGATAATTTGTAACTTGATAATATAGGCTATGTTTCTGCTGAAACAATATCACAAGTATTGTTGTTTATAATACAGAAAAAACAACATGAAAACATGTCATTTACGCTGTAAAAATGTGCGAAATTCAATTCGCTACAACTTCATTTTAGTTAGGTTTTTTGGAAAAAAAAGATGTAGGAACCTAGATAAATACTGTCTCAATTCGAATAACAACACACTATGGTGGAAATATGCTCAAATTGCAAATGATTTAGGTATTACGTTTGTATGGAGAATTCATCCGTCGCCGTGTTCTTAAGGTGTGAAAAGTAAACAGACTAATGCCACAGTATAATAAAGTAACAGTATTATATCTTCACAGTGACCTTGAAATAATAACCTACGGCCGCTCGGTAGATAAACCCTTCGCGTCCGTGCGTAACCGCCGCGCATTGGATACTGCTGCGTACTGATATACACTGACATTTCGAAGCGCGTCGATTGGGCCGTTATCTATGAAGATATAATACTACTGGTGATAATGTAGACAAACCGACCGACTCTTACATTTGTATTAGTATGAAAATCAAATCACATCATAATCTTACGAAGGCCACGTCAACCCCACTCAAAAATAAAATTCAAAAAGAGAACAAATAAAATGTCCGCCAACATTTCTGGTAATTTGTTATAAAGAGTGAAATTGTTAGATTAATGGTTGGTGTAAGGGGCGTTAAAAATGTAACACAACTAAAGGCTTGTAATCAGGTTTGCGTGACCAGCCCCCCTTTTTCACCCCCTCCCCCTTTAGGCCGAAGGAAGTGTCGTGATGGATGACGCTACGGTTAGTATGCATGTTATTTTTTTTTTGTTTTCCTAAGGGCTGCTACGTCGGCTTTTTGTCTGCGTTGAGCCGGGTGTTGCGGAAAATTTATATTAGCATTGATATAAAATATTGTTGGTGCTAAAAGATGGTAATGCAGCTTTGAACCTACATGGAAGAAGAAGAATGATTCCAAAACGAAACGTTTTTTTTTTAAATTATGTTTACATTACTTTCCGGCTTTTCAAGCAGATTATGGATGATTTTTATTACATAACTAATTCACGATAATATTTTGTTCATGAAATACCTATGTGTTTTACATTTGCAAACTTCTGAACACATCTAAACGTCCACAAAAGTGTAAGTACAGTATTTTAATCTCACGAAACGACGCGTGCTTTACTTGCGATAACCAAGTTTACAAACACGCTTTGAATGTGTACGTGAAGAAGAGTAGCGTCAGCACATACCGCACTCATACACACAAACACACACTTTTGACTTCACCCGTGTCTCGGACGGTACCGAGAGCTCCTGCGCTTACACACACATTCACAGCGTGTAACACTTGGTTCACACAAGTAAACCGCGCGCCGCTTTGTAACATGAAAATACTGTGGTATACAATTTTCTCATTTTATTCATAAGCTAACATTATAAAGAAGAGAAAAAAAATAAACATTTATCAAAGAATAAAAAAAGATTTTTATTTTCTTTGTACAAAACCCTGATGCGTGCCAGCCAGCCAACCCTACAGTAAATAATACTTAAGTCTGACATATCTCAGAATGTTTATATCTTTAGATCTAACACGTCATAGCATAATCATGTTTGTTTTTAATAGAAAGAGGAAAAAAAAACAAGTTATTAATAGATTTTATGGAAGACTGGACTGCCTCGTGGGTCTAATGGTCACAATCGCGACAGTTAAGCATTGGTTCTAAGGTTCGATTTGAAGATATTACTTCACCGACTAGAGTGATCGACACTAAGGCTGTTTGTCCAACGAACCGTGAACGGGACGTCAACGAGAAACTAAGTTACGCGGCCACAAAGAACGGCATACAAACGGCCTTAGGATGAGTCCAAACGATCATAATTTTTGTGAGTTGTGAGTTGCGTAATTTACGCTGCATTTGGTTACTAATATAAAAGTCCGGTTTGTCCTACACGACGACGAAAAATGAGTTGTTCTTAATTGCGGAATTTCATTTAAGAGCGAATTACAAGACTCATTTTGCGTGACCGAAATTAGGTAAGTACGCTCGCTTGGTCTCACCTTTAGCATCGGATAGATGGAAACAATACAATTTACCTTTCTACAATCAATCTGCCTAGCCTTTTCCCAACTATGTTGGGGTCGGCTTCCAGTCTAACCGGATGCAGCTGAATACCAGTATTTTACATGGAGCGACTGCCTATCTGACCTCCCAGTAACTGGGTAATACGATACCCCTTGGTAAGACTGGTTGCCAGACTTTCGTGTTTCTGACGACCCATCCGACTGTCAAAGATCCACGAATGACAGCCGGGACCAACGGCTTAAGTGCTTTCCGAGGCACGGAGGAGTCTCGGTACGTAAAGATGGTCACCCATCCACGGATCATCCCCGGCAAACGTAGCTTAACCTGATGGATCGACCCGGTGTGGCTGTTATTACTTAGCCACGAGCTCCTCAATACAATTTAACTTTCTACATCAGACCAAATAAAAAAATTCTTCAAATTAAACAATAAAATTGTCTATCATAGAAAGTCGAAGTCTTGCCAAGGGGTATCGTATTACCCAGTTACTGGGTTGTGGAGGTCAGATAGGCAGTCGCTCCATGTAAAATACTGGTATTCAGCTGCATCCGGTTGGACTGGAAGCCGACCCCAACATGGTTGGGAAAAGGCTACGCAGATGATGATGAGAAAGTCGAAGTCAACGTCCCTATCACAGTCTTGTCGGTTATCAAGTCAAAAATACAAATTTAGCAAGAGATACTGAAAGGCTGGATGAGACTCGTACAGATCAGAGAAGCATGGCACAAAAGGAACGAGGAGTATACTCAGCAGTGAAGGGAACAAGTCTGCCAGCAATGAAGATGCTGATAACTGAAGGTCAACCAACACATAACAAATCCCTCAGTACATCTGTTCAAACTCCTTTAAAAAAACCGGCCAAATGCGCCTACCACCACTGCATACAGCAGTATTATTTTAATATTACTTCAGTATAGGAGAGAGATGAAGCTCTACAGGACGTATAGCTCCATCTCTTTCTCCCACGAAGTAAGATTAAAATAATACAGCTTTAAGCGGACCACTGCTTACAGCAGTATTAAATGCGAACAGGGGGCTACCTGCGAGTGCCAGTCGGACTCGCGCACGGAGGGTTCCGTACCATTATCTATAAAAACGGCAAAAAAATCACGTTTGTTGTATGGGAGCCCCCTTAAATATTTATTTTATTCTGTTTTTTTTAGCATTTTTTGTTCTAGCGGCAACAGAAATAGGTACATCATCTGTGAAAATTTCAACTGTCTAACTATCACGGTTCATGAGATACAGCCTGATGAACGACGGACGGATGGACGGACAGCGGAGTCCTAGTAATAGGGTCCCGTTTTAACCTTTGGGTACGGAACCCTAAAAAATGAGGTGTGACTGTGTCGTGGACTCGGCCGTGTGTTTTATGTGAATACGTGTACGTTACCAGTAATATTTTCTTTGAGACGAATTCTTTGATTTTTGAGCTATCGACTGATATAATTAAGTTTTGGATGTAACTGAAAGCTATGCAGCTGCAGCATCAAACAGTACCCCCCGATTTTTTTACCATCAGTTTTTTTGAATTGCCTCCCACTATGGAATGTAAAAGGCGTATTCACGCCAAATAAAAATATAAAAATAAACTGACTGAACTAAAAAATTCAAAACAAGAACACTGTTCAAGCAGTATATGATGCAGTTGTGAGCAGTTATTTTAGATCAATCTTAGATATGATGCCACCAACAGCATCACTGCTCGAATAGGGTTTTTTGATTTTTTTCATAATTTTTTTGTTATATTTTTCACGTACCTGGCTATCAGAAGTACCCTGCTTCACATATAAAAGTTGTAGGTATCTCCATCTTTCCGAGGCCTCTAAATCGGTGGTACCAGGTGCCGCTGTCCCACGCTAAACATTGCGGAGCGAACGCCGGGAGCGCCTGTGTCGAACTTCCGTCCAACCATCCTTCAATTGTAAATCTGAGGGGCAATTCCCGTAATTTTTAAGACCATTCACATTCGCATCTCATTCGCAAACTGTCAAAAACACAATCAATTGACCAACAGTTTTGACAAGTTTGACAGATTGCGACTTGCATGTGAACGTTTTTTAAGTACGAGAATTGGCCTTCTGGTCTGTGTCGCCCGTCGTAACGTCATAACATATCTTATCGTTGTCGCTAATTTAATGTCACTTTTTCTAATCCCTCGGTTAAATTCAAACGCATCACTCACTAAACGGAATAAAATTAGTAACACATTTATCTGTTACACTTTTTCCAACAAATATTGTTTCAACATGAACATATTAACAAATCGACGAAAACTGAAGTTATAAAACTAACCTCAACTGTCAAATGAAAAACAGTGATTTAAAATTAGAATTTCGGTCTATAGTATTCAAATAATTAAATAACTACAAAGTGCCATCATCCACAGAGTATTCATTTGTTTTGTCAAACATGCTTGGAAAATCGAGCATTACTTTGACAACCTTCTTGGAGATAAATAGAAATTGCTGTAAGTACTGATCAAAAACAAGTGACGATGCGCCCATAGACTACTTTTTATACATAGACTACTTTTTATAATGGGATACGGCCATCAATGTAACTATGAAAAACCATATCTGTCGTGTATAACGGCCAAATAACTACTATGAAAACTCATATCTGTCATGTTATTTAAAAATGGAATGAACTTTCTACTTTAACATATGGCAAACAAGGAGGTATAGAGAGGAGGCTTATCAAGATTTTATTTAAATTTCAATTTGGCTTGCAAATAAAGCTGTTTAAAGTAAAGAAGAAACAAATGAACATATTGGCGCGTGAAAAATTATCGTTCGTCATTGATTCCGGAATTTATAATTAATCTATTCAGTTGGAATTTCGCGCATTATTTGAGAAAAGTACTACGTCAACGTCACGTCAACGCCGGCTGTCACTGAAAACCAGCGCTGGGGCTCTGCCTTGCATAAGGTCGCAGCATTATGCTGAGCGATGGCCGTTTTGCGTGAATGTGACGCATATTTCCCCCCAATTTGTTATTTTTCGTGTATTCGTATTTTCTTAGCGTCACGTTTGCCGCAAATAAACGAATTTTCTTTCTTTACTATAGAAGCCTTGACCGCAACCAGCCACGCGACAGTAATGATCCATTTGTTTATATTTTTAACCGACTAAGGCGAAGAAAAAAGGAGGGTTATGATTTTGACCGGTATGTATGTATGTATGTAAGTATGTTCATCTGTTCCCTCCTATCTTCTAAACCACTCTTCACAACACAACACCACAGACAGACAAATTAAAAATCCGGAGTCACACGTAATCTGTTCGATTTAACATTAACATGTGTGACTCCGGATTTTTAATTTGTCTGTCTGTGGTGACTTGTTTATACTACCTTTTTAGTTGGGTTTTAGTTTTTATTACTTTAATTTTTTCATCAGATTATTTTGGAAAAAACTATAGTACAAAAACTGAACCTATTTTAGCGGTTTTTGTTCAAAATATCATCTTAAAACACAACAGCAGTAATTAAAGTACCATTTCAGAAGCGCAAATTATTTGCGAATAATTAAAGTACCATTTCAGAAGCGCAAATTATTTGCGAATAATTAAAGTACCATTTCAGAAGCGCAAATTATTTGCGAATAATTAAAGTACCATTTCAGAAGCGCAAATTATTTGCGAATAATTTAGCCGGACCCGGCGTGAGGCCGATGAAGCGGTCGCTAATGGCTGCCGGAAGTCCGGATCAGCAGGCAAATGAGCCGGACACAATGCGGACGGTGTGTACAAGACGGCAGTAATCACACCTGGGTGTTTACATGTACCTGGGTAGGTAAAATTGGGTGTTCAAGTTGGGAAGACGTGTAAATTTGAATTAATTTCCGCTAGAACGGTACGAATTGTTTCTTTTTGGAGAAAATGAGTTATTTCGGTAGAATTATTCAAATGTATATACTACTAACTGATACCCGCGGCTTCGCCCGCGTGGATGTCGGTTATTATATACTAAAACCTTTCTCTTGAACCATTCTATCCATTGCTGAAAACAGCATGAAAATCGGTGCAGTAAGTTTTTGAGTTTATCGCGAACAGACAGATAGACAGACGCGGCGGAGGACTTTGTTTTATAATATGTAGTGACTAGCTTACCCGGCAGACGTTGTCTTGCCCGAATAGCGCCACCTATCGGGTTCAATTGTATTTTCAAACCATCCAGGGACGCACTAAAATATACACACAAAATTTCATCCAAATCGGTCCAGCCGTTTAGGAGTAGTTAGAACACACGTACAGAAGAATAATATTAATGACAAAAAGAGATAAAATTTGTGCGAACACACGTACAGAAGAATAATATATATAATGACAAAAAGAGATAAAATTTGTGAGTTTGTATCTTCAGAACAACTGATCCAATTCCAAAAATTCTTTCACTTATGGAAATCTGTGTCATTGGATTATATTTTATGTTAAAACAAGAAAACGAGGCACAAGCGAGTGTTAAAATAAACCAACTGTGATTTTTTCATGGCAATAGCAATATTACTAGGGTAGGGCTGCATCCTTGCCTACCCTTTTGAGAAATACAGGACTGATGATAAGAGAAATATGAAGTAATTTCAAATGAAGTTTTACCACTCGACAAGTCATAGTGACCAATCAATCTGCCTAGTCTTTTCCCAACTATGTTGGCAAAAGGCTTCCAGTCTAACCGGGTGCAGCTGAATACTATTATTTTACATGGAACGACAGTCTATCTGACCTCCACAACCATCTTATTACCCAGTAACTATAAAATACGTAGACTGTTGAGAAAAGCAAGTCAGAAAATTCGAGATGACATAAATATTCAGCCTAAAAGACAAATAGATCAAAGTCAAAGTCGAAAGTATTTATGAGTGTGGTTTTTGGTGATACAATAGATCTTATAGTTAGGTTATGGTAACTCAAAAAACTACCCATTATTACACTATTTAAAAATAAAAGAATTTAAAATCGATATTACATACGAATTAACAAAATTATCAATATTTAGAATACAATATTTTTTTTACATTAGAGAATACAATTCAAAATCTGCCTAGCCTTTTCGCAACTATGTTGGGGTCGGCTTCCAGTTTAACCGGATGCAGCTGAATACCAGTATTTTACATGGAGCGACTGCCTATCTGACCTCCACAACCCAGTAACTGGGTAATACGATACCCTTGGTAAGACTGGTTGTCAGACTTTCGGGCTTCTGACGACCCGTAACGACTGTCAAAGATCCACGAATGATAGAGAATACAATTAAATAACGTATTAAATATTCAGAACACAATTTTAATAGTCAAGTTTTTGAATTTTCAAGCTTAAATACATAATTATAATTCAGTTCAATAACATTTTGTCAAGAAGGAATTTTTCGATGGTGTAGTAGCATTTTTCAATAAAAAAATATATTTATTTAGTCTCTGTTTTTTGTACTGTATCTGAATTATTCTATCGGATCGCACTTTTACTATCTTCACACCTCGATAGCCCGATACCTTATCAATGAGTTAGTCTTATCAAACAGTAGGTACTGCTTTAGTCCACCCGTTGTATCTACCGGCTCAACATATACAAAGAAACTGACATTAGGATATCGTGTTTTAGTTTAGTTTTTCATTGCAATTTAATTGCAATAGAATATAGCGTGCTATTGAAGTAGTGTTATTCATATTTTGAAGCGTTCGAGTTCCTATTTTTCTTGCATTATCAATGGAAGACATGGATGAGAGTTCACCAGACACAAAAGGTTTTAATTTGAAGCCTTCAAATACGAGGTAATTTTGTGTATTTTATAGGCAGTCCTGCAAAATGTAGACAGCAAACAGCATGATCGCAGCCTTACCGAATCCACTCCGACAACAAAAATGTTGGTAGACGATATTTCTTTTTGTTTGGAGTTCCAACTTATCAGCCAATCGTTTGCCAACTTAGCGAGCGTCCAGAGATATATTCACTATTAAATTCGTCCAATCATGGGTTATTATAAACAGAACAGACAGATTTATTCAAAAACCTACTTAAATACACACAAGTTACGTTACATTTTCAGTAATCCCGTCCTCGTTCCTGACGAAGGATTAAAATTTGAAAAAGATGCGTTGTACTATGATATGAGCGGAGAAAAGTACCTCATTATACTGAACCAGCACACGTTTCAGAAGACCATTTTCTTCAGGTTTGTATTCTATTTTACTTGTTTTCTGTCTCGCAACACTTAAAGGGGCTCGTGGCTAACTAAACGACACCGAGGTCGGTCCATGTTGACCATCCATTTGAAACCAGAGACGCGGAGGGGCGTACCAAAAAAACGCTGTCATTCTCAGTCATCTTTGACGGTTGTTACGGGTAGTCAGAAATCAGAATGTCTGGCAACCAGTCTTACAAAGTAGTATCATGTTAACCCTGCAACTAGGTTGTGGGGATTAATAGCTGTATCCGGTAAGACTGAAAGCCGACCCCGACTTCGTTGGGAAAAGGCTAGGCAGACGACTATCTCGTGACACATGAGATATTTCAGCCTTGATTTTAGTCTTTAGTATATTCATTGCCACAGGATAAAACAAATCCAGTGGTCATCAGAGAAACGCGTTTGAACCTAGGGTTCGATCCCAGGAGCAAGCAGAATTTTTGGCATTTTACATTCTTCATTCTTTCCCATTTTTAAATGCAGCCTTGATTTGTGCCCGGCTGACTGTATACTTTCGCGCGAATGTTTTTTCATAATTTTCCAGGCATAGTTTATGATTACGTCTACGCGTCTCGTTAAACATCTTTATAATAGTTCCTTGTTTCAATTTCACGATAATTATTGTCGAAATATATATACAGGGTTACTGGTAACTCGACGTATTCCTTGCAGGACGTCATAGTAGGGTTAAAATGCAACAAATTAAGCCACCAAATGTTCTACCGAAATTCAGTAGTTTTTGAATTAGTTAAGAGTTTTAGAGCTAAAAATTACAAAAAATTAAATGTTTTGTTAGTGATATTTGCCAAAGTTTTAGGCATTATTGAACTTTTAATTATTAACAAAGGTCTGCTACGGCGTCAACTATGATAATAACTTAAATTTCAGTACAGTCGCGCCGTAAATCATTTTTAAATTGGTTTCAAATGGTTTAATCTGGGATTTTCATTAAAAAACTAAAACTCTTAACTAATTCAAAAACTACTGAATTTCGGTAGAACATTTGGTGGCTTAATTTGTTGCATTTTAACCCTACTATGACGTCCTGCAAGGAATACGTCGAGTTACCAGTAACCCTGTATAGATAAGGAAGGAAATATTTACATATGTAAGTATCTATATATTTATCACAGACTGCAGTATTGTTTCTCCTTCTCTGTTTGAGCCATCCAAAGATTGTCAATAAAAAATCGCTTTTAGCTATACGATTGCCCATTGTGTCACCTTAGGTAAAAATTTCGTGTATGTACTGTTTAACCATTGAAGAGTTCCCTGATCTGGAGCCAATCGGTGCAGCAGCCAGGTCATGGTCGACTTTAAAACGGACTCTGATAATTAATTGCGTATATAAAATTTAGTGTCTCTGCTGGTGACTAATGAGCAGTTTTGAAGTCTGGAGCCAACCCCGAGTGCAGCAGCCAGATCATGGTAGACTTTAGAACGGACTATCATAATTAAATGCGTATATTAAATTTCGTGTTCGTACCGTAGACAGTTGTAGAGTTCCTTCGTCTGGAGCCAATCCTGGGTATAGAATCAAGTCATGTATCATAAAAAAATGCATCATCATCGGAACTGAACGAATTTATAAAATTTCTACTCCGTAGGATAACAGGAAATGGTTTTAATTCAGCTTGCAATATTTGACTTATACATACTAACAAGGCAAGTTAAATAAATGCTTGTAAAAATTAACATCTGTAACTTAATTGCGGACATTATAAAGATGGAGTATTCTATCTATCTTCCTAATGATTACAGGAATCAACAGCCGACCACGAGAAACGGCACCGACAATGATGTAAAGAGCCTTAAGAAGGTGTTCGGAAACCTCGGCTTTAAAGATGCCAATATAATCGTGTTCAGAAACTTGGAATACGAGGGGATTATCAAAAATCTTACTGCAAGTAAGTTTTTCTATTGCTTTTATTATGGCTCAAACTCAAACTCAAAGCGAACCGTTTTAGGTTGAAACACTAGGGTCATAGCCTCGTAGGGTTCGAGTGCTCGCTTAATTTTTTGAGGCATCGCCAAGCGGTTGGTTGACTTTTCACGTGACCAGAGCGCCGGTCTGTTTTTTGGCCAAAAAACCAGCATTGCCATACAACGTGGCAATGCTGCCAGCCCACTTTTCCTATATAAGATACACAAAAACCTTCAGGAGTAAGTTCTCTAAATGAGGGTGAAAAACGCACCAACATCCGTTGCGTAGTTTAGAAGAACGACGCGGTCACACGAAAAGACACGAAAAACGACTTTAATTTATTTAATAATACTATGTATATATACATATATAGTAAGAGGGTATAGTATAGGGTTAAAAGATGATGATGACAATATATTCGTTAAAAATCAAGTTCTCTAATAACAAATAACAGATTATTAAAAATAAAATATGATATCGTAACCGAACTAAAACTAATACTTAACAAACTAAAATATGACGTCAAAAAATTATGAATGATGTCATCAAAGTTCGCGTGCCGCGCTAAGCGATCCGCACTGCGGATGCAAGACAGACCGTGTATAAATAAACATATTTTCCAAATTTCAGTCGCCACTCGAAGACCTCATGCATCTTTAAGTACTTCGGCCAATTATCTTTAATTTAATGCTATCTTAGGAAAGACGTCAATGTATAGCATAATTAATCTATTGCCGGAAAAACGCAGGTGCTTAGAAATTACACTATATTCACACAGATCACACAAATTACAGTATAACTATTTTCTTATTGACCCTCGGCAAACTTCGTGTTTCGTCGTCGGATTTCTATCAGTTGCCCTTTGTACTTGAAGTCTTTGCACTTGACTTCGAAGTCGATTGAGAGCGTCCGGTCTGCACCAAGTACTCAAAGCTATTAAGAAAATAGTTGTACTATACAATCCAATAGAACTTTTCAGTTAGAGCGCGCGCACATTCTTACAATGAGAAATTACTGGAGCGTTCGCGGACGCCCTCTGCCTGGTGGCCGGGTATCTACCCTGGGTTGCCATGATAACATTTAACTACTGCCACACGCTATAAATCTGTTCCATAACTCACTAACTAATCTTTATCAGCATCAAAAATGAAAAGATTTGGTTTTTGCCTCATATTTACCCCATCTGACCCTACAACAATATAATATTGTATATTATACTATAGTAGCTTCTGCCCGCGAATTTAGTCGCGTGATATTCATAAGACACCATATACTAAAACGACCCAGCGCGTGAAATCCGACTGGTAGTTCCAGATTAGCGCTTGCAAACAAACAACTCTTCGGCTTTATTTTATTAGTATAAAGATGCAGTTTAAAAATAAATGAGCTTATTACCTATGTTTTCCACATTCCAGTCGCCACTAAAGACCACTCGAAGACCTCATGCATCTGCATCACGATCCTCACACATGGAGACAAAGGAGGTGAGGTCCATGCAGCTGACAGACCGTACCTACTGACTGATGTCATCGCCATCTTTGAGCAGCAAAGAAGTCTTGTCAACAAGCCGAAACTGTTCTTCGTTCAGGTAGTTTTGACATATATCCCACTGCTGGCACACAGGCCTTCTCTCTTCGAGAGGGAGTGGGCTGTAATCTACCATGCGGGCCCAGTGCGGGTTGGTAGCTGTCCCATGTTTTCGAATTTTTGGTTCTAGGATATGCCGGGTTCCCTCACGATGTTTTCATTCATCGTTTGGATAGCAGTGGTTATGAATGAAGTTATTTACACAAGGTGTAGTAACTGAAAACAATACACAAAGCAAAGCGCCAGGCAGGCGCGCCTCGCAAAGCACGCTAAGGCACTCACTGGTCCCGGCTGTCATTCGCAGATCTTTGACAGAATGTCCAAAAGATGTTGATGATGTTGATCGAAAGTCCAAAAGATATTGCTCCTAAGCGGTAGAGGAAGACATCGTGAGGAAATCGGCATATCCTAGAGCAAAAAACTCAATCAAACCGCCACCCGCGATGACGGTTTACGGGCCAGCCGACCAGCTCCCTCTCACAGAGATATCTATTCTTTAATCTCTCCGTGACGACTTCTGTAAATGTAGTCAATAGGGTCAATCCCTAGCTTATGCTATGGTGGTATGGCAGGTCATGTAAGCTCATTTCATCTATGTTTTCACGATGTTATTATTACAGAAGAGACCGACTGGCCTGGCCTTTGATATCTGATTATAAATATACTCTAAAAACGGAAGAAACTTCAGCCAAAATATTCGTACAGTAGTGCTCACGATTTTCTTTACGTATTTTCAAAGTTCTAAATTTAAATTAAACGTCACCACAGGCTTGCAGAGGCGGTAGTATGGATGCTGGCAACACTGTGTACTTAGACAGTCATAGTGACAGTGTTCTCACTGTACCTACACATGCTGACTTCCTTGTACTGTGTTCTACAGTTGAAGGTAATCAACAAGCGTAACCAACACTTCTGGTAGATCCACACAGCCCGGCCACCGGCCATACCGCCGGCTAGCGGCGAGGCCGCCGCGACTGCGGAACAGTCCAGCCCATATCAACAGTCCATTTTTGTCTCCAGTATCTGCATACAACTCACTCCACCGAAAGCCACAAGACAACTGAGAATATCGATTCACAGTCGCACCTGCCGGTGGTGCTTGCTGGCAGCTTTTTTGGCGACTTTGCTTGTGGTCAAGCCGACGGTAGTGCCGCCGGGCTGTGTGGATAATGTAGGTTTAAATTTAGATTTAAAAAGTACCTCTTTTTATCTCAATTTTTTTTTTCTCAGTATCTGGCCAGAGTCTGGGTTTGTGCCCGGTTAATGTCAATAGACCTACCCCCTATAACATGGAACTTAAATATAACTGGCGAAATATGGTTGCACCATAAGTGCACCTCTGCCTAACCCTTCAAGGATTACCTACACGCGTGATTTTATGTTATTAGTGTAATTATTAGAAGGCGTTGCAGAAGATACCTAACATCATTACTTTTTTACCACTTTCCGCAGACCACCTATCCTACCGAGACATGCATGGATCCTGGATGATCCAAGCTCTTTGCCACATCATCCAAAACCATCACGAGGACCTGGATCTCTTGCATATGATCACCCTTATGAACCGGTTGGTGGCATACGATAAGAGCACCTACACTCCTTCTAATAAGGCGATGAACAATAAGAAACAAATGCCGGAGACAAGGTTCACTTTAACGAAGCTACTGAAATTTTGAGTCAGTTCTGAAGTCTGGATGTCGATTTTGTTAATACATAGAATTAAAGTTATAGTGTCAGTTTTCTGTTTCATTTTTTGTCGGCAACACTAAAATCAGTTTTAGATAATTATAATCTTGGTTATTATAATATGGTTATTAGCATCGTACCTCTTACAAAATCAGCTGCCATTTCTACAATTGTTGATTTTTTCTCGTTTTGTTTTTTTTTTATGTCACTCCTGAATATTTGTATTATCAGATCAGTATCAAGATTTTTTATTACATTCTAAAACAACATTGCAAAAAATATTTGTTCATCCATGGGCATATAGCGATATAAGTGGGGTAAATGATAGATGATAATCTGGCCAATCGACAGTTTCAGGGTTATCTATTATTTACGCCACAACCTGTATATCCCATCTTCTTAGCCTGGCGGGCTGTGCAGGTGCAAAAAACCTCAAACGGCGCAAATATAACAACCATATTGGTAGCTATATTTTGGAGTCGTTTTGGGGTCCGAGTGCTGATCGAGTATTTCGGCACATGGCCCATCATATTTCGCCATCGTGTTTTTTTGTGATTACTTATAGTTTTAAGGGTTTTTCTTCTGCTTAATGCCAATAAACGCATTTTTCTTTCTTTCTTTCAGCGGTTGGTCGACTCTTCACGTGACCAAAGGGCTGGCCAACTCTTAGGTCAAAGAATCAGCCATCCAACGTGGCAACGGTGCCAGCCTTCTGGGCACTTTTCCCACTAACAGCGATGCGGAAAAATTTTTGATGCCCAATGAGCGCTTCTTTCATAACTTTTTTTCCTTTATACCTCAGACCAACAAAAAAAGAAAGACGGATCATTACCTATATCAAACGTGTAGCCACAAAACTATGCTCCTGCAAGTAAACACACAGGCTCACGCACACACCTACACAAAAACTATGCTCATCACTCCTAGTACGTCACGAGTCGTCGTCTAGTAAACTTCAATAAAAAAAATAGAATTATGCCTGCTTGTGTAGTGAAAACTTGTAAAAACAATAGCAAATCACATAAAAAGTCTCACGGAATCACTTTTCACATGGAAGTTCTTCAAATAACATCGTTTCTTAATTTAGTTAACTATGAATTTTTAGGTTATTTGGAACAAAAACCTGAACGAATGAACGAACGAAAACAGTGACATTTAAAGTGCGAGGGTTGCCATAATATGATTTGAAATTTTCCCGTTCGATATTTTTTAGTTCGAGTAATTATATGACTGTTTTTTTTTATGTATTTAATATTTTAGATTTCCAAGTAATATTGAAAATAAAAGTAAATGGATAGTAGCTATAAGAAATAGTCGGAATGATCCGGAATGGCTGCCATCGAAAACCAGCGTGGTTTGTTCCGATCATTTTTATAATAATGACCTTTATTCAACTAATCGTGGACTTCGCCGTGTGATCAAAAGCGGATATACTAAAAAGGTATATAAAATTTGTTAAACAAAAATGAGATTTTATCAAAACAGTAATTAAACACGAGACTGTATTTTTATTTTTTATTTTAGTTAGTTTCTCAGCTTAGTCTAGCTAATTTAAATACTACTGTATCAAATTTTATTTTTTAGATGTTATTTCCATCGTCCTACGTAATTGCTAAAAACTCAGTTTCACAAAGTTCTGGCTGTACGTTTGTTCAAGTATGTCCTAATTCTTCATTTATCTTCCTAAGGTTTTAATCAAAGCTGCCATTACTCGTGTAATTTTTTTTATAGGACTTACCAGACTTGCCTCATGTAGCCATTGACGATAGGGCTGTATGTAAATGCACATTGTACTTAATTATTATTTTATTTTGCGATGTAAAAAAAAATGGTTTTGTTTCGGAATCCTTCCTAACAATGGAGGTACAATACCATACTCAACAATATCTTACTCGTACAATATTATCCTACCCAAAATATTATTCCCCAAATTATAGGGAAAAACTTTAGCAAATGACAACCCTTTTTACACACACATAGATAAAAAGGTGGCTTCACTTTTGATGTACGTAATGCTCCGTCTTTCTTATTTTGTTGGTCTGAGCTTTATACATATTTTAGTGTTAGTGTTAGCCTGTCTATTGTAATTTAGGTTAAATATTTGTAAAACGAAAAAAAAAAAACACTGCAAATGAATATGGCAACTCCATTGCTACTATAGGTGAGTTTGCATGGACTCATACCACTTTTAAAGGTAAGATACTCGTATCTCTATTCATACACGAAATCTCTTAAGAGGTCATTGCACCTACTCACCATTATGAACAGGTTTTACTACGAGAGTAAACGAGAAAATGCGAAAAAAAAACAGTTGTTCTCTGCATTTTCACGGGTTACGCGAACATGAGCAAGACTGGCCTTGAATAAGTAAACTAAAATATTGTGCAATACTGATCCAACATAGGTCATATGTGATGATAACATTTATTGCATCACATATTTTTTACTTAATCATTGCGCAATCTTTATTATTAAAACCGCAATTCGTTATACTGCGCATTATAGACCATCTAGGGCCCAAAAAGACGTTACCACCACCTAAGACCTAACTAAGACCATCTGCGGTACCGGAGCCATCGCAGATGTTTTGTGATGCTAGAGAATATGCTGAAATGTCTGATAATCTGTACAAATCTTTTAACCTTACTTGGTTTCCGTACGTCATTTTCAGGTAAAAACAAATCAGCGCTATACTGTCCCCAATAACCACAGAATAATACAGAAAGCGCATTCTGGATTTTAGATATGAAGCTACCAATACGCGGCGGGCTCGTCTTGTCGGGCTAATTCAGTGAGCGAAGCGTAGTCAGAAGATATAAGAGTTATGCGATAGAAACAGAGGCAACTTCTAGGTGCATACAACTGTAGGTAATAAGCGCTGTACGACCTATATTTACGCTTTATTGCAAGAGAGACCATAGCAAGATTCACTTTTTATTTAAATGATTTTGCGGAGTGAACAATCTGTACTAATCAGTGTGCACAACATAACGCTGAGTGACCATCTTTACATACCGAGACTCCTTCGTGCCTCGGAAAGCACGTTAAGTCATTGGTTCCGGCTGTCATTCGTGGATCTTTGACAGTCGTTACGGGTCGTCAGAAGCCCGAAAGTCTGTCGTATTACCCAGTTATTGGGTTGTGGAGGTCTGATAGGCAGTCGATCCATGTCAAATACTGGTATTCAGCCGCACCCGGTTAGACTGCGGAAGCCGACCTCAACACAGTTGCGAAAAGGCTAGACAGATTGATTTTGACTATTCCTGAAAGGAAAAGTAAAACAAAATATCGAGAATAATACTTTAATTATATATACACCTCTAACCGCTTGGGAAATACAGGCATCAGGCAATAATAATAATAATAGCTTTGAGTAGGTGAGCTTGCTTAAGAATAATGAGAATGCCAATGATGAGAATGCTAAGAGGGATATGTGGATAGAATAAGAAATGAGAACATAAGAGAACATCCGAAAGTGGCACCGGTGACTGGAAATCGGTTGTTTTGGTAATGTGGAGGAATGAGGAAAATGTCGTCAGGAAAGATTTGAGTATGAATGGCTATTATAAGAGCAGGGAAAGACCAAAGAAGCGATGGATGGACTGTGTGAAAGATGATATGGATAGAAAGGGGGTGACTACTGAGATGACGACTAAGGGCTCAAACACATAACCACGTTACGACGACGCAACGTGCCACGTTACATTTTTTCATTATAGTTTTTTGCCAGAAAATTATAATGAAAAAATGTAACGTAGCACGTTGCGTCGTCGTAACGTGTTTATGTATTTGAGCCCTAATAGAGAAGAAGCATGGAAGAAAGGGACATGTTTCGCTGACCACAAATAAATTAGGATAAGGGCGGGAGAATGAATGCTTCAGAGTAATAATAACAGATGAACGGTTTCCAGAAAATACTAACATAGCTTATCAAGTTGCGTTTTTCGGGACTTTAGTATAGTTTTTGGTATAAAGATTTTTATTGTATCACTAGCGGTTATTATATACTAAAACCTTCCTCGAGAACCACGCTATCCATTGGTGACAACAGCATGAAAATCGGTGCAGTAGTTTTTGAGTTTATCGCGAACAGTCATACAGACAGACACGGTGGAGGCCTTTGTCTTATAATATGTAGTGATGATGAGTTAAATCGACATCTTGTACATAATCTTCTATTACCTGTATACGGGTTTCAATATTATGTCCTTTATATAATCGTGACTTCGCATTTCTTGAGATTATCTTGATATTTTTGCAATAATGAAGCAGTAACTTAATGATTCTTACGCAGCTACTTAATATATGAAATAAAAGTAATGCCGCAAAAACACGATCGTATTTGAAGCACATTAGGCGTTGTAAAACCTGCTGAAACGAAGCTTTTTTGTGGAACAGCATCAAAATTTCAACTGCTTTGTCAAAGTGAATCTTGCCTCCGGCATCTGCTTTTTATTATTCATCATCTTCCATTCACAGCGAGTGATCCTCTCGTAGGCCACTGTCCGGTTCATCTGGATAATCATATCTAGGAGATTTAGATCCTCGTGATGGTTTTGAATGGCGTCACAGAGCGCTTGGATCATCCAGGATCCGTCTCTATCGCGGTAGGATAGGTAGTCTGTGGATACAGGTACAACATTAATGATGCTGGTACTTTAGGTGTTAAGGTGTATGCGTCTGCGATAACTTGTAGGTTTACGTACAAGGCGCCGCGGCGTGTACGTAAAATGCGGTATAGGCCGAACGCTTAAGGCCCGGTATCCACCAAAGCGGAGACGAGAGGAGACGAGAGGAGATGTGCTGCGAAGCTGGCAGGTTATTTCCACCAAAGCGGAGAGGAGAAGTGTAACGGACAGGAGATGTGAGCTTTGTGTAGCAGCCAGTCAATCGGATGACGCTTTCGGGTGTGCGAGGCGTGGGGAGAAGGCAGCGGGGTGTGGGGTGCACCAGCCGTGCGCCGTCCGACTAGACACTTCTCTGCTCTGCCGCGCCGCTTGCTCGCTCGCCGCACAAAATTCTATAAAAATGAGACATCTCTCCTCTCAGCTTGATCCATTTCAACCCATGCTTAGCGGAGAAGAGATATGGAAATAACGAAAACGGATTGTTATATTCAAACACATCTCTCGTCTCCTCTCCTCTCCGCTTTGATGGATACCGGACCTAACTGGGTGAGGAAGCTGTGCGGTGCGGGAGGGGTGACAGTTGTCACAAGTTGACGAATCACTGAGCTCTCGCATCACGACACCACACCCCTCCCGCACCGCGCACCTACCTCACTCAGTTATGTGGTCGGCCTATAGTGGGGCGTGTCATTTCAAAGTGGACCAGCTATACGCTTGTTTACCTTCAACCGTAGAACACAGCACGAGG
The DNA here is from genome assembly GCA_949152455.1 of Lithophane leautieri. Taxonomy (NCBI): domain Eukaryota; kingdom Metazoa; phylum Arthropoda; class Insecta; order Lepidoptera; family Noctuidae; genus Lithophane; species Lithophane leautieri. The sequence goes on along the minus strand of OX424462.1, from coordinate 3,341,098 downwards.
GTGTCAGCATGTGTAGGAACAGTGAGAACACTGTCACTTTGACTGTCTAAGCCGTCAGTGCTGCCAGCATCCTAGAATTATTATTTTTCTATTTATGAACTTATAATATGACTCACTAAAACATAAAAATTCATTCATTTAAATTCGTTCAAAGAAATCTCCAAATGGCTGGTTGACATTTCCCATGACCTTTGGGCTGGCTTTTACCTTGGTCAGAGATTAACGCTACAACGTGGCAATGCCGCCAGTCCCTTGGGTACATTACCAGCCGACAGCGATGCGGAAGAATTTTTCGACGTCATATTTTAGTTAATTATTTATTAATTTTAATCAGTCATTTAATTTAGTACCTAATGTTAATGAATTCTATGATCTTTGACAGTCGTTACGGGTCGTCAGAAGCCCGAAAGTCTGACAACCAGTCTTGCCAAGGGGTATCGTATTACCCAGTTTCTGGGTTGTGGAGGTCAGATAGGCAGTCGCTCCATGTAAAATACTGGTATTCAGCTGCATCCGGTTAGACTGGAAGCCGACCCCAACATGGTTGGGAAAAAGCTAGGCAGATGATGTTAATGAATGCTATGATAATTAGTTGTGTTATATATTATCTATAGTAATTTTAATGTTTAATTTCTTACCTGTTTAAAACAACAACAACCAAGAAAGTAAGAATCAGCTTGCCGTGGATCTTGCATCATCCCAAACATCTCCATCGCAGAAGAAAAATAGCGAGAAGGCATCTCAGAAGAGTAGTAAGTAGGCATAGTAAGAACACTGTCACTCTGAGTGCCTAAGTACACAGTGTGACCAGCATCCATACTGCCGCCTCTGCAAGCCTGTGGTGACGTAAAATTAAGATTAGAACTTTGAAAATCGTGAGGAAATCAGTACAACTATTTAGACTGGAGTAGGTATCTTCGTTGAGCTCCTTAAGTTCGGAGTTCTGCTCCACCATTACTAACAAATGCTTGCACTGACTGGACAGGTCCACTCAAATCTGTGTGGTTCTTTCCACTAAAAGACCATTTCAGACGCTAATCTACATGGTCCTCTTATGGCCTGACCAAGATTATGTCTAGACTTTAAAAGAGACTGCGACCTCTGAGTTTGTTTCGGCCATTCTTCTCAGAGTAGGAAACGCCGACCTCATCTAGCTCATTTTTTTTTTTTTTAATATGACGTGTAAAAGTGATTCCGATATCTTCTTATTTACAGAAAAAACAATTTTTGGACAAACAAACGTTCTGCACTCTTAGCATGACAACCATAGAAACGGGTTTTCTACGGGTGTTGTCGACGGAAGAATAGACAAAATGACAGATTGTGATTTTTATCTGTCATTTTGTCTATTCTTCCATCGACAAAACCCGTTTCTATTGTGGTCATGCTAAGCGCGCTAAAATGACAGACGATGAATGACGTGGGAAATATTTGGTCTTTGAATCGGAGAAAAGATTGAAAAAATTAACCCAGACTATGTTAAATCTACCTGAACGAAGAACAGCTTTGGCTTGTTGGTGAGACTTGTTTCCTTCTCGAAGATGGTGATGAGTTCACTCAGTGGGTACGGTTTGTCTGCTGCAAAGATTTGACCGCCTTTGTCTCCATGCGTGAGGATCGTGACACAGATGCATGATGTCCTAGTGTGGTCTAAAGTGGCGACTGGAAAGTAAAAGAAAAATACATTATCGTTGACTCGAAACTCATTGTGTTTGATCCGTGGATTCTTGATATAATGAGATCCCTTCGTGGCTCGGAAACCATGTTTACCTGTTCATCCCGGTTGTCATTCCTACATCTTTGACGGTCATTACGGGTAGTCAGAAACCTAAAAGTTTGGCAACCAGTCTTACCTAGGGATATCGTGTTACCCAGTGACTAGGTTAGGTTAGATTGGATATGCAGGAATACAATCGAATGTCACCAACATAAGTAGCTACAATGGAATGGAATATTAAAACTGTTCCTTGAGTTTTTTTTTTTTTTCTTGGTATTTATTAGGACATCACGATAGATACAAGAAAACTTACTTGCAGTAAGATAATCGATAATATTCTGATATTTCATGTTTCTCAATACGAAGATTTGAAAGCCCAGTTCATAGAACACCTGTTTTAAGCGACGTTCGTCATTGTATGTACCTTTTCTCGTGGATGGCTTTCGCCTGTAATAAGAAATATATCAATATTATCTACAATTAAAGAAAAATCACTAAAAGAAAACAACAAAATCAACAACAACAACCGAACTAAAACAACACAACAAACATTATAATTCCATTTTAGTTTTTTATTATTGATTATACAAGTGCTGTGCACGCCTATAAGTGACGAATTCACCGCAAAACTGTCGAAATACAATATATTTTTAATGTAGTAATTTAGTGAATAAGTCGTTGGTGTGTCAATGAATAAATAAATAAATAAACACGAAAACAGCAATGAAAAAGACACACACCCACACACAGACACGTAACTCACACACATCACAACACAATTCACATCACGCACTGCTACAATGAAATTAATAGATAAATAAGTAAAGTATTCTTGGAAAGTTGTGATAGGTTTGCGTATGGCAGCCCCTACATCTACAATAGAGCAATATTTTTACCGCGCAATATAATTGAATCAGCTCTTGCACTCAAATGACTTATCTTTTGAGTGTTTAAGTTTATTGCACAATATTTTCAGTAAAAAATAAATAAAATATTGTGCAATCAATTTGAAACTTACCGAAACTTTTGTTCAATAATTGGGCAATATTGCACAATTTTTTTTTTTTACTATTATATTTTGTCTTTGTTTTTTTTTTATATTGTATATACCTTAACATAAACACAAATTCCTTATTTTTTCCCTGCTTAAAATTGATCGTCTAGGACCCGCCATGACCTCCAGTTATAACATATTGACAATCATATTACGAAATAAAAATATTGGGCAACGCTAATTTATTGTAGATCTATGATGGGTCGCCAGTGAGGAAATCTCGAACTATGTTACAGCCAGATATTTCATTTCAGTACCTATATTTTAGCATTATCAACATTATCATAATCATTTCAGCTGAAGGCCAATTCTCGTACATAAAAACTTACACATTTAAGTTGCAGTCTGTCAAACATGTCAAAAATGTTGGTTAATTGATTGTATTTTTGACAGATTGCGAATGAGATGCGAATGTTCTTAAAAATACGGGGTTGCCCTCTGATAGACGTCCACTACTGGATATAAGCCTCATCCAAGGCTTGATTTTACTATTGAGAAACAAAATAAAACTACCGACCGTAAATACATCGCGTTTGTCTAAATTATATTAATGTAAGTTTAATAATATTATCTAATAGAATAAATCTTTCGAAATAAATTCTCTGAATGATGGTGAAAACCGCATCAAAATCCGTTGCGCAGTTTACAAGAAAACAACGTGGTCTCACAAACAGACACGAACAGCGACTTTTATTTATAATTTGTATAGATATGTAATACAAACTTAAAATGTTTGGTCTTCTCGAATCTGTGCTGGTTCAGAATAATCAGGAACTTATCACCGCTCATGTCATAGAATGATGCGCCTTTGTCAAACTTTACTCCTTTATCTACAGGCTCAATGGGACGTTTACTAAATTATTTTAAAAAAAAACGGGCATAATTATTTAGTGTTGTATGTCTTTGATAAAAGAAGGTAATACGATTATAAATCAAACCTAACTGGCCGTACTAAAAATAAGTGAATCGCTCTACGCGTTATTTGCAAACAATGCAAAAAAAAAACAGAAATATTGATGGCAGTTATCAGTCTGAAGCCGCAGTTCCACTTACTATAAAACTTCCGAGAATGTCAAGCACTATCGATACCTACTAACGAATTAAGTATGTAATCTGCGCATATTTTATTTTTTCATATGTTTTATCCTATTAGGTATCTGTTTGATAATTCGTGCAGAGGTTTTATTTAGTGGCAAACGAACATCTGTGATACCAGGGGGCCAAGTCTACTAATTTACAAACGTATCAATGGTCTATCTATGTTATGGGTTTGGTTTCCGCACTTAGTCCTTAAGGTGGACTATTGTGCGTGACGTATCAATGGTCTCGCAATGATGAGTTTTTGACAGATTTGCAATACAAAATCTGACAAAAACTCATCATTGACACGTTTGTAAATTAGTAGACTTGGCCCCTAGAAGTATAGCAGGCGAGTTGCCTGAAATGTATCATGTGTCTGAAATTACAGCGGCGCCAATAACCTTCCAAGCGACGCACAGCAAAGCTGCACGGCGGCGGAAATACGAGTAGGTAATACGAAATATATTATGTAAAGTAGCTGTTGCCAGCGACTTCGTCTGCGATCGCAGGATGAAAAGTAGCCTATGTTCTTCTCCGGGTCATCGTCTACACATATGCCAAATTTCATCCAAATCCGTTCAGCCGTTTTAGCGTGAAAGCGTAACAAACAAACTCACTTTCGCATTTATAATTTTAAGTTAGGATAAAAATACAGCTCTACTAACTTAGGTAATTAGGTACTCCTAGAAGATTTCTTGTTTGTGGTACTACGGCCAAACTTCCGACTGCTTATTCACAAGACGTCATTGTCATGGACAATGCACAATGCTTCGCAGGTACCACAGAAAAGAGGTCTTATTCTTAGGCTTCCGAGAGTGGTTAGTACAATCAGTTAGTATATTGCATCACTTATTAAATACCTCAATAGAAACATGGTCCTTACCTCGAATTCGAAGGGCGTAGGTCATAGGCTTTGGAATCCGCCTGAACGGATGGCTGATAAATTTTAACCATTGTTGATAAACGTCACAAACTGAAAATTAAAAACTCTTAAAGTTGCACTGGAGTGCCAACGGTATGTGCTTCTCTGAAGTGGCAGACACGTTGAATTAGTCACCATTATCAATATAAATCCAACAAAATGAAACAGTGCGTGCGGTCGTGTGAACAACACGAAGAGGAATAAGCGATAAAATGAATGTGAAACCCAGAATTAAAAAAAAATGTGTTGTAACATTTAAAATATTTCGCCATTTTACTGAAAAATGTTAGTCGATTATCATAACTCATATTATAATATCAATCATGGAAAAAACAATTAACCCAAGACGGCGCACTATGTGTAGATTGAGTCGGTTTCGGATCATAAATCCATAACTTCCATGTTTTTATAGATAAACAGCAGATTTTTTCAGATAATCTAGAATAAATAAACTTTAATATAATAAACATGTGTGTGTTCATGGATAAAAATATATATTTAATACTCATAGAAAAATACAAAACATAAAGGGGTTTATTCATAAACGATGATTAAAGTTACGTGACGTTCAAACATCAAAAATGTTTGGTTAAACAGTCGCTAATCATTACTTAACTTTAAGCAACGTTTATGTTGTTATGTTTAAAATTATCAGAAATTTACGACTATATTTAAATTATTGTGACCTATAATGTGACGACCTGTTATAATTACATAATACAAAAAAAACTCTGAAAATTACTGTCATTAATTAAATAAAATGAGTTTTTTTTTTATTTAAGTGGATTATTCTACTAGCTCCAAAGCTGCTATAAGTTCCATAGGCTTTTTATTGGAAGGTTTTCTTAAACTTGATAGCAGGTAGTGGTACTTGGATACCGGGACCTTGGCAACAGGCAAATGAAGGAACACGGGTGGGTTTTAGTCAGTAAAAGTCTGACACGCCCTTCCGCTCAGCCCAGAACGGGAGAAGTCAATGGATGATTTCCCACCCTCAAAAAAAAAAAAAAGGTAGTGGTACTTATTCGAATTTGAGTGGGATAGTTACCACAACCAGAAAGTGAAAAATAAAAACGTTTTACAAAAATAAAACAACCAACTTCCAAAAAAATACTAAAAAGTGAAAAATAACTGTAAGTAAATAAGGAAGTCGGTGGCAAATAATGAAAATTGAAAACGAAAGACACCGTCTTCCGAAATTAAAATCAGTTTCATTTTTATTTGTGTTTTTTTTAGGAAGCCGGTTATTTTTTTTAATATGTATATCACGTTGTTAAAGAATATAAATAACGTTTGATTTAAAATTCTGTGAATAAAACACTTCGTCAAATGAATTGTTTAGAGCTACATGAAATTCAATAAAGAATAATCTTAATTTCATTTGGTTTAGACTAACGATACTTTTAATTTAATTGATTTGATTTCATTATAATTAAATTGAGTCGAATTTTAATCGAATAATACTATGAAGAATAATAATTTCATTTGAATTTAGTTTAATTGACGTACGATATTTGTTTTATTTTTGCTTTTATTTTGTCTTTTAGGTTTGTATTTTATTCCTTAATTAATTTGGTTGCCTAATGTGCGAATATTTTGATGTGATTCGAATGGTTGTATTGATTTCATGCAATGTGGCGAAATGTACTATTTTATTTTTATTTTTTTAAACCTAATATGATTTGGTAATTTTATTATGTTTTTATTGTTTATAAAATATTGTTTTAATTGAAAATATAATTGAATAATTGTTCACCCTTTAATAGGAATGTTGTGCATGCCTATAAGTGATGTATTTACACAGTATTGAAGACTAGTGATTATCTATTGTAACTATCCTTGTAAATATGGCGTTGGTGTGCCTTGCTCAATAAATAAATAAAATAAATAAATAAAGAAAGTATCAATAGAATAACCAAAAATAGGACAAATTAGGTCGATAATAATAATAATATTGCCAACACCAAAAAATGTAAATGCCTATATTATTTATACCGCTTAATCGTACGAGTCAGGTTTTATCGGACTATCTTCACATATCGATACCTAATCAATTTGTTATCAAACAGTTTCGTCATCCGTTGTCAATGTATGTATGCGAGTTATGCGACTCAATCAATAATACAAGGAATTGTCAATATAGTATAAGTACTTAAATGATATCGTGTTTTGGTGGCTAGGTATCAGAAATCGGGAAAAAAGAACTTCTTTTTTTTGTACTAAAATCTCGTACTATATTCGTACTCAATCATGAAAACTGGTGCTTTTCTACCCGACTGCGGCGAAGCAAAAAGGAGGTTTATGATTTTGACCGGTATTCATGTGTTCCATCATATCTTCTAAACTACACATCACAATTTGATAAATGAGGTATCTTGTGTTGATCGTCCGCTGGTTATAGGCTATGTGATGTCACATTAAATTGAATATGGCGCCCTATAGAGGGCATCATGAACAATTTTATTTTATTTTATTGTCTCCCTCATCGTCTGCCTAGCCTTTTCCCAACCGTGTTGAGGTCGGCTTCCAGTCTAACCGGATGCAGCTGAATACCAGTATTTTACATGGAGCGACTGCCTATCTGACCTCCACAACCCAGTAACTGGGTAATACGATACCCCTTGGCAAGACTGGTTGTCAGACTTTCGGGCTTCTGACGACCCGTAACGACTGTCAAAGATCCACAAATGACAGCCGGGACCAACGGTTTAGCGTGCTTTCCGAGGCACGTAGGAGTCTCGATATGTAAAGATGGTCACCCATCCGCGGACCAACCCTGGCAAGCGTAGCTTAACCTGATGAATCGACCCATGTGGCTGTTATTACTTAGCCACGAGCTCCTCCTATTTTATTGTCTCCCTGTTGGTTATCAAATGAAAGGGCTTAACTAACACATTTCAAAAATACATATAACTAGCTGATGCCCGTGGCTTCGCCCGCTTGACAAATTATATAAGTACTAAAACCTTCCTCGAGAACCACTCTATCCATTGGTGAAAACAGCATGAACATCGGCAGCAAGACATTTTCTTTCTTTTTCTTTTTTATTTATAAAACTAAAACCCAACTACGAAAAAAAGTCAGTAGTTGACTTTTTTTCGTAGTTGGGTTTTAGTTTTATTCGCTATTTCAGAGAAGGCTTAATGCTTTTTTCAGTCATCACTATCGTTCCACTTTGTTCCGTGTGTAAGTAGTTACCTTTTTATATACCTATGTAAGTACCGATGTTTATTGTGTTTCATTTATGCATGAGGTCCTGCATCCTAATTACGTTTTCTCAAACATGCTTGGAAATTCGAGCATTATTTTGAAAACCTTCTTCGAGATAAATCGAAATTGCTGTACTGGTCAAAAACAAGTGTCGATGCGGCCAGCAAAGTTACTATGAAAATCCATATCTGGCGTGTTTAGCGGCCAAATAAATTACTATGAAAACTCATATCTGTCGTGTTATTTAAAAATGGAACGAACTTTTTACTTCAACACACCGCAAGCAAGGAGGTAACTTATCAAAGATTTTATTTAAATTTCGAATTGGCTTGCAATAGAAGAAACAAATTAACATATTGGCGCATGAAAAATTATGGTTGTTCGTCATTGATTTTGGAATTTCTAATGTTTGTATTTCCGCGCATTATTTGAGAAAAGTACTATACAAGCCTTGGCCGCAATCAGGAATTGACAGTAATGTACTAATACACGATCAATCAGAACCGGAATCGGTTTAAAATAAATGTCTAATCCATTGCTTCATAAGTTCGAAAATACAATTCTGCTCAACAACGTAAATAACGCAACGTTATTTTACTGTCAAAATGAAACAAATTAGTCAAAAATAAGTTAGGAGTTAGATATCTGGGTCCGATTCCCAGATTGGGTAAATTGATAGAGTCATATCTACACCTCTCTCCCTAGAATTTGTATATTATTAATGTATATATATATATATATATATATATTATAGGTATATATATGGTGAATCAGTATGTAGGTAAATGTATCATAAGTTTATAGCTTCTTATTCTGTAAAACCTGTCTTATCTATGCATTATGATATAATATTATATTATTAATTTTTTTTTTTTTTTCTCTTTGTTCGTCACAGTCAGAGCACCTGCCATCTAATCTCTTCACCACCCTTGGTTGACTGGTAGAGAATGCCTAAGGCATTAAGTCCGCCTTTGTACCTCTTTTTTGAGTGCGAAAAGTTTAAATAAATAAATAAATATTGGAATCTAACCTAGGACATCATAGTCAGCAGTAGCACTATGCATGTATGAAAATATTTTATATTTTTACGTACCTATCGGATAAGAGTTTCATAGTGTAAGCTCAGACCAAATAAAGAACCAAGACAGAGCGCTGTCAACAGTGACGTGAGGCCGGTTTCGTAAACATGTGTGCACTTAGTTTGGTGTAGTTTGATTGTAGTGTCATTGTAAATATGTGTATGTGAGCGTGTATGCACAGAGCGGTGGTGTAAGAAAGAAAGCTAAAAAAGGTTTATTTTTCACAGAAACACGTGCATACAAAAATATAGCAGTACTTAATCATAGATATAAATCATAGAAATATGAGTTGGCAGCTGCACGTCACGTCATAGTTTTAGCATGCTTCACTGTATTGTTCGCAGCGCTCCGTCTTGGTTTTTTATTTGCTCTGATAGTGAAAGTTGTTCAATAAGACGGATAGACTGATGCAGGTGACTAAATCACCACCCTGTATAATACAAGAAGTCTAATCCCATTATCATCCCATTTAGAAAGGAGGTCTATCAAAACGGCAGGAAATGAGTTGCCAGTCAAACCGGTACTTTTAAGACTAATCAGAAAAGTGCCCCATTCCGATTAGAAATGAAACCGATGTTAATCAAATTGTCATCAATCAAAAAATGGTCCTTTGCTCCGGGGAAAAAGTTATATCCGGGGGGGGAAATCAAGTTAGTTATCGGGTCGATTACTGGGATTTGCGGATCAAGGGATAAGATTCAAGCGGACTTAGGAACACTATGGTAAGTACCTAAAGGCAGGCGCGGTTACAGGAAGGGGGTCGTATTCCAGGTCATGGTCTACCCCTGTGCGAAATTTCACTGTTCAGCCGTTTTAGCGTGAAAGCGTAATAAACAAACAAACAAACTCACTTTCTGGCTTTTGCCCGCGGCTTCGCCCCCGTCTGTGTCGCATATCGTGCCACGGGTATATACTACCGGGATACTTAAGAAATGCTGGGTTTAATATACAAACTTTTATCCCCTATATCACCCCCTATAGGATTATTTTTGAAACAAACGTAGCCTCATGTCCTTCTGCCATCTATCTCCTTGCGAAATTTTCTTTGAAATCCGTTCAGTAGCTTAGGCGTGAAAAGGTAATTAACATACAGACAAACAGACCGTGTTACTTTCGAATCCTATTATCCTATTCTACTAATATTATAAACGTGAAAGTTTGTGTGTTTATTTGTTTGGATGTTTGTTACTCAATCACAACTCAATCAGCAAAAACGGCTGAATGGATTTGGATGAAATTTGGCAAACAGATAGTTTATGACCTGGATTAACACATAGGATACTTTTTATTCCGATATTCCCACGGGATCGAGACTTACGCGGGTGAAACCGAAGGGCGCAGCTAGTTAATAATATTAGTAAGTATGGATTGTATGGATATAGTTGGGATAGTTACGATTAGGATTTCAAGTTATTGTAACCGAGATAAGCTTATAGCTTAGAGTCTACCGAGGGGGTCTAACTGAAGGAAATGGAAAGTATGACAATCGAGCCTCAAACGATCGGGGGGGGGGGGGGGGGGGGGATCTAGTATACATTTGTACAATCTATACATATTATAAATTAAAGTCGCTTTTCATATTTGTCTGTATGTCCGCCTTGTTCTTCTAAACCACGCAACAGATTTTGATGATGTTTTAACCATCGTTTAGAGAATTTATTGCGGAAGGCATATGTACACACATAGCCGTGTGTACAATACGATAAAGGCTCTTACATACTGACGCGAATTGTCGCGCGATGGTACGCCGCCGATATTGTTTTGCCGTGAAGTTTCTCAGAAATCGTTTTGTTAAAAGTCGCGCCAGTATGTAAGAGCCTTAATGTTACAATCACATAAGAAATCTCGATGTTTTGTCAAGTTCCAAAAAAACCATGCGAATAAGGAGCGGGTCGCTATTAATGAAATATAACATCATCAAGGCTTGTGTCTCCGAAAGGTTGGGCAGAGCAGAGGTGTCCATATTAATACATCCACAGTCTGTCATGTTCAAGTCCAATGTAATAGGGGCCTGCCATCAACAGGGTACAAATCCAGACTCCGGGCGGCTACTGAGAAATTTCTTCGTCTATATAGCAAGTAGTGGTTTATAAATTGGTGTGGCGTAGGTACCACAGCTAAAATGTGAGAAACAAACTATTTGCCACATTAAAAAACAACCAAATTTGTTTAAGTTTAGCCACAAGTAGCGCTTACAAGGATCCCAGCTTAGCAAGGACCACAGCTTTACAAGAATCTTTGCACTTCTTTTTTTTTTTCTGAGAGTGGGAAATCATCAAATGACTTCTCCCGCTCTGGGCGGAGCGGGAGGGCGTGTCAGACTTTTACTGTCTAAAACCCACCCGTGTTCCTTCAGTTGCCTATTGCCAAGGTCCCGGTATCCCTTTCGGACTTTCCCGCAACCCTGGCAGGATCTTTGCATGTCTGGAAATGCCACTGTATACACAAGCAGAGCCGCGAGCAGAGGTCCTCGTTAGTATCCACATTAATAACCACTGTGATTGCCAATTAGCTGTCTGCGGAGCCCTCAATAATTTGCTAATTAGCTGATAATTGTGATCGCTTGCTATGAATTTATAGCTCGTCACATATATAGCTAGGCTGGCAGGATTAATATGTTTTGATATCATAACAACACGACTGTATTCCCCAAAGGGTTACGCAGATGTGTATCTATAGTATACCCATATTTTGCCAGTTATGTTTAAGTCCCATATAATATACGTTGACATGACAAGTATAATTAGTCAAGTGACATTTAGAAAAAAAAAGAGAACACAATTAAATAATAGGATTAAAAAAAATAATGCCATGCTTGGTTACCAACGTAAGTTAAATAAACACTTACACGGCGTAGCGTGAGGTCCTGAGTTTGATGCGGGGTCGTTGAAAGTGTAACTGATTTCATCACGGGGCACGATTCATATTCGGTTTTTAATAGAAAGAAAAAGAAGACAATTATATTAAAGTCCAAGATAAAGTAATGTCTAATCTAAGTACGCAATGAACGTTATCGAATTGTCAAAATGAAAGTCATTGCAATTTTTAGTGTCGAATTGTCAAAATGAAAGTCATTGCAATTGTGTGTTAGGCAATCACCCCACCGATTTCTGAAATGAAAATCAACGAAGTAAGTATTACCTACTTATGTATTATCATGTCAATACAATCGCAGTCTGAATCGGTTTGAAATAAATTGCTAATCCATTGCTTCATAAGATCGAAAAAAAATCTGCTCAGCAACGTAAATAACGCATTGAATGTTGTTGAACTGTCAAAATGAAACATCTTATGCTCGATTCCTATAAACAAATACGAATCCTTTTGTTTACCATTGGTAGCATTTTTTATTGCCAAACTGGGCAATTAAATAAATTCGTTAACTAATTTTACCTGTAAGTAGATATTACCATATTATTATGGAAGGGTCTTCTATGCCAACGTTTTTGCTTCATCATTGGTAAAGATACAAGAGTCTTCATTTTAACCATTAACGGCCCGTTAATTATAGTAATCGGCTATAAGTCTTAATCGGTTACGAAAATAAGTTACGCAATAAGGTAACAGTTGTTGATAATCCAGTCAACCAATCGCAGCAGTCTGACCATATGTTATGATTTTCTTTCCAGTACCCGTGTGTTACCATCAATAGCCGTTAATTCATCATCTACCTAGCCTTTTCCCAACCATGTTGGGGCCGGCTTCCAGTCTAACTGAATGCAGCTGAATACCAGTATTTTACATGGAGCGATTGCCTATCTGACCTCTCCAACCCAGTAACTGGGTAATACGATAACCCTTGGCAAGACTGGTTGTCAGACTTTCGGGCTTCTGACGACTCGTAACGACTGTCAAAGATCCACAAATGACAGCGGGTACCAACAGTTTAACGTGCTTTCCGAGGCACAGAGGAGTCTGGATATGTAAAGATGGCCGAATAGCCGTTAATTAAAGAAACAAAATTAAACATGATTAAAAATGTCCCCCATTTTGAATTCGTCGACGTGTTCAGTGAATAAGTAACAGAGTCAATTTAACTTGCGTTATGACTTCAGGAGCAGATGCCTTAGGGACCAGATGTTGAGTGTTTAGTCATTTAAAATTATAGAGAGAGGTTAATGTGCATTGGAAGGGGTTGTGGAACCCTCGCTAGAAAGAGATAGATATACAGCCTGTATCAGAAAGGTGTGGTCATATTTTAGAGTGTGGTACAGACTATCACACTGAACAAGTTTCTCCATGGGATCAACATCGTAATCACGAAAAAAGAATCAGCAGTTCCATACATTTGGTTCGAGTAGGCATTGAAGTTTTCTATGGGACAGTTGACATCGATCCATGCGTCATGTGCGTGAACGAGCGCCGCCAGTAAGACTGGTCATCCTTAACCTGCTACGGCTTATTTTTTATTTTTTTAAATTTTTGATCTTTTAATTATTGTGTGTTTTTATGTATTGTAACAATATTTTGATTTAAAAGAGTGTCCGTGGAGTTTCTTGCCCGTTCTTCTCCATAGGAACCTACTACGCTTTGGAATGGGCAACTAGCTTCATATTTCTGACTGACCGACTCCTTGACAATTCAAAAGTACCTGTAATTGGTTTATTTGAAATAAATGCTTTGAGTTTGAGTTTGACAATATTTTCGCAATTACGACGGTCACATGGAGAAAGTTGTTCAGTTTGATGTGACCCTTAAATGTGACCACACCTTTCTGACACATGCTGTTTACACAAAAGAACAGAACACGGTGACTGATACCTTTACATCGTCTTAGAAAAAGTTAGGTAAAGGTAGGTTATACGTAAGTAATCACCTCTTGCCGTCTTTGGTGACCAAATAAAGAAGATATTCCACGAATAAAAGATGATTTTGGTGCATTAAAATCTACGGTTGTCGCAATTAAGGGTTGGCTCGAATGCAACTACAGAATTAGAATATGCGAACAACACGTAAATTGGAACGGATTAAAAATGACAGCAATCACACCGAAGTGTAACAAGAGCACATTAATATGTTGAAGACACAATAGAAGTTTGATTATTATTTCAACTGGGGGCGTCTAGTGTTCCTTTTTTTTTTTAAGGATGATAAATCATCTAGTGGTTCTCCCGCTCTGGGCGGAGCGGGAGGGCGTGTCAGACTTTTACTGACTAAAACCCACCCGTGTTCTTTCAGTTGCCTGTTGCCAAAGGTCCCGGTATCCCTTTCGGACTTTCCCGCAACCCTGGCAGGCGTTTAGTGTCCCGAAAAGCGAAAGTGAAAAACATACTATCTCTGGTTCATTGCTCACCTAACTCAGAATCTGATAGATGTCATTATTTACGACATCATTAAGATATTTGCTGCAGCCAATACATCCTAATTCCATGCTGTAGCCACAACCTAATCTTAAAATCCTGTTGATCCCGTGTTTAAGATGATTATATCATTATACTGGCTCATTGTATTCTGAAGTGGCAGTGGGCTGCCCTTGTTTGTCACAGGACCGATGGCCAGTGGAGCAGACGAGTCCTGGAGTGAAGACCGCGTCTCAGCAAGCGTAGTGTTGGACACCCCCAGCTAGACGAACTGACCTTAAGAAGGTGGCTGGGACAGACTGGATGCGGAAGGCGGAGGACAGGTTGTTGTGGCGCAGCCTGGGAGAGGCTTATTTCCAGCAGTAGACTGCGATAGGCTGAGTTGATTGATTGATTGATTGATACTGGCTGAACACCACACCAAGTCTGACGTGCAGGCACGCTTCACTTTCCACCATTTACGCATTCGTGGTGAATGACAGCTACCTCACAACTGAAGATCAATTCTCATAAACATATTATTATACAAAACATTCACATTCAAGTTGCAAGCTGTCAAACTTGTCAAAAATTTTGGTAAATTTATTGTATTTTTGGCAGATTGCGAATCGATTGCGAACATTCTTAAAAAATACGGGAATTACCTCTCAGATGTGTATGAGATAGTGTTTACATAAAGATCTATTAAATAAATACACTACACTAAGAAAAAAATAGACCGAAAAAGCCAAAAGCACAAAATAAACTTCACAAAGCTGCCATTTCCCTTTATACACTTTTACTACTTTTTGTTGGAAACTAGCGCATTCATAAAATGTAGTGTCTAAATTATTCGCCTCTCGTTATACGGAACCCAAAGGAAACCAGAAAAGGGTTCACCACAATATTTCAAGTCGAAATACGGGATTAATTCAAAGAGAGCCTGGTGCATATTACGTCAGCCGGCGTATTTGCTCATGTTAGCTCGAAGAACTTAGATTTAATAACAGAAGACGTACTCGTATAACTGGAATTATATTTCAAGACGGTAACTTGAATTTGTAATTGGAATCTTAAATTGTTTTAAGATAGGATTTTTTCATCGGATACTGCATTGTTTATGGGACGATTGTCGACGTTTGTCGTTTGTGTTACACTAACCGCACTTATCAAAATTCTGTTTCAGTGCGGTTAGTGGAACAGCTCAGGTGCCGTTAAGTCAAGTGCCATTGAAATCAGTGCTCTGAGTGGAATACCTCGAAAAAAAACACATACAAAAGAAGCAATTTATACAAAACTTTATTTAATTAATAAATTCGTTAAACTATCTACAGTCCGGGTCGAGAGAACGCGTTCTTGACATCTGTCATTTTCCTACTAACAAATATATGTTTTGCGAATTTGATCCTTATTAGTACTAGAAATTGTCTTACTGACAGGTGTCAGGAAAGACCTATTACGATCCAAGAGATACAGCCCTGTGAAACACCGACGCCAACGGGATGCCAACAGGACCCTAAAAATAAGTAGTTGACGTTAGTTCTGATTTTGACGAAGACGCGCCAAAAAATCCTTTTACGTAGTATAAGTTACTAACTTGCCTAACCCAGAAGTAACAAGCGACACATTTAACTTACTTGGGATTTGTTGGTTTGTAGCGAGATAACACTGACTTGTCAGGGGGTTTAAACTGGGGAGATTAAACTGTTGGATCAACCATCCCTTCAGCTGAGTAGGCGATGCTGGGACGCCGTCGGATATGAGGTAACTACCGGTTCGATCCCGGCTTGTCCCTTAGGACGAGATAGTACCTAATCTCCGATCGGGGATTAATTAAGGTAATATTGAAATTAACATTATTAATAAGATCTAGTGATCCTTTTCTTGATCGCCTTTCATTCATCCTCTAAACATGACTTTTTTTTTTGAGGGTGGGAAATTTTCAATTTACTTCTCCCGCTCTGGGCAGAGCGCAGGGGGCGTGTCAGACTTTTACTGACTAAAACCCACCCGTGTTTCTTCAGTTGCCTGTTGCCAAGGTCCCGGTATCCCTTTCGGACTTTCCCGCAACGCTGGCAGGCTTTCAACATGACTAAGTGCGAATTTCACCAATCACACTGAACGCGATCAGCACATCTAAACCGTGATCAATAGCTGTCAGTGTCAATATTCCAAAGAAAGTAATGACACTGAGGGCTCTAAAACGTGGTTATGTGCTGATCGCGACATCTAAGCATACTCTACTATTTTTTTTGTAACTAATTTATTTTAACGTTATTATAAAAATTGCTAACCTAAATAAAAGTATTGTCACAAAACGGTGTTACATTCGGCCAAATATTAACTATGCGCAACACAAAAAATCTGCAATGCGATGCGCGCATAGGGTGAAATATGCTACTCAAATAAGCTCCCTAATTAACTCGAAATTTCTAGTTCCAACCGGTTCCGACCGGTTAAAAGCGGTTTAATCCGGCACCCGCACCTTTGTCTGTGGTTTGTACGTTCTAATATTTATGGGCGCGAAAAAGTGTGGTTTTGTTAGTTTCGGTAGCACGAACGAGCAAACCCCATTTCATTTTTGTTTCTAAAATGAAACTACGTATTGCATTTTATATTTATTAGCGTTGAAATGGTTTCATATTGACTAATTATATGTGGCGCAGATATGCACTGCTTATAATATGCAGCAGGTACCTATGTTCGATAGTAGGACTCATCAGGAATCATGTTCCAGGACTGACTCCGACATCTTATCCGAATCCTAACTAATAATATAAATGCGAAAGTGAATCTGTTCACGCTAAAACGGCTGAACGGATTTAGATGAAAGGCACATGGGTAGACACCTGGAATAGGACATAGGATACTTTTTATCCCGATATTCCCACGGGATCGAGACTTACGCGGGTGAAACCGCGAGACGCAGCTAGTTACGAAGTAAATGAAAAAGGAATTGAGTGGAAAGTAAAACTTATGACACATGTTCAAATATTTTCATTGTTTCATACTGCAAATAAAGTATATTTTGCCTACCAAAGTTGAACCTGAAAGGTCCCATTTCATACATTTTTCAACATGAACTGACCATTACTTACGGCGGATATAGACAGATCCACAGAAGGTCAAAAACCCTAACAGTGAACCATTACAGAATCCTGTACGTGACGCTTTACAAATTATTCGGTCCCGTCCAGTGAATTAATTGCTTTCTTCAGAATACCAATTTGTCTAGAAACTCGAACGGGCGAGGGACAAAAACGCATAATTAATTTATATATCTATTAGCAACACAACAAGGAGAACCTACCGAACTCAAAGATATTAATTAATACACGATCTAGCTTAACGGACCTGCGGGATAATTGCATAACACACTAACAATTGCGATGACTTTCATTTTGACTTTCAGTTCAACAACATTCATTCATAATTTTTTTTTTCAACATCCTGACTTATAACATTATGAATGCGAAAGTTTGTTTGTTACGCTTTCACGCTAAAACGGCTGAGCGCATTTAGATGAAATTTGGCACATGGGTAGACCACGGTTTGGCATAGGACATAGGATACTTTTTATCCCGATATTCCCACGGGATCGAAACTTACGCGGGTGAATCCGCGGGGCGCAGCTAGTAGATAATATTATGAAGATAGTCATTAGAAATTCCTTTCAACTTCGGATGTTGAAAGAAAGTGTATTACTCAATTGGGGTGCTCATTAAAAACTATTTAAAAAAAAAAAAAATACGACATCACACCTCTAATTCCCGAAGAGTTTGACAGTGATACACCTATAGTACACCCACATTTCTATTCCCAAGAAAGTTCATGTTGGACACTATTGTCCACTCTGCACATAGTGAGTCACATAAAGTTAACAGTTGTGCACATAATTCCAGTGGACGTTTGACGTCACGGAGTGGGCAAGTTGTACTACTTGTGTAGTGTATGTTACTTTATATCTTAACATACTGGTACTACTGGTCTTAGGCTGAAAATAAAGTTACATTATTACATTATTAAATTGCAGAGATTGATTTGATAGGTTAGTTAAAGGTCTGTACGATAAAGGTACAATTCCGTAGCCGATCGCAGGCGGCAACGGCAGGCAACGTGTCGCCGCGACACGACTGGTTTTCAATCAAATTCCTTCCTACCTTAAAAAATAGTTAACTTTTGTTTGTGTTTGATAATTTTATTTGTTGTCGTTTGCCAATGTCGATGTCGCAATATTGTCTTTGGTCCCTGGCCTGGACATGTCAAACTTCTTTTTATTTTTATTGGTTGATTACGAGGCTACTTTTGTATTATTTCTTATTTTGTCTTTTTCTGTTGTGTGTGCGTTTTGTTTGTGCAGAATAAACAATTATTCTTTCCTTTTTTTTTTTTTTTTCACCTTCCGTAGCTAGCGAAACGTCGTTTGCAGCTACGGGCTAGCGACAGACGACACGAGTAGCCCGACCGCAGAAGCGATAACACGTTTTCCTATCTTCTATCTACCGACTGGAATACGAGCAGCTGCCGCCTACCATCGGGTTTGGAATTATGACTGCAGGGACATGACGCTTCGACGTGTCGTCGCGACATGACGCGGGGATACTTCGCCTGTAGCTGCCGCCTGCGGTCGGCTACGGAATTGTACCTTAAGGGTCGTGACACGTCTGCTTTCTATGTATTTCTATGAAACCAACGTGTCACTAGTTACGGTAGGTATTTTCACAGAAATTGATAGAAACCAGTCGTGCCGCGGCGACACATCGCTTTCAGTTGCCGCCTGCGGGCAGCTACGGAATGGTAAGGCGCTGTAAGCCCTTTGCGTGTAGTCGACCCATAGACTACAGAAGTAAAATGCTTGGCAGTATACCCTAAACAGAGTCGTTGAAGGGGAGGGGGGGGGGGGGGCAAAGGGTTGGGTATATACCTAAGTGGTCAATCTATTATTATTTTCCAGATTGGTGATGCAGACCTGAATATGCTGTGTGTAGACTCGGATTTTCTAGAAATTTTCTTCTAATGGACAGACTTATCCAAATTGCTATTTAACTTACAAAGTACGGTCTACACCTGAAAATCGTGTATAAACCGTAGTACCGTCAGTAACCACAACCGAAGTAGAAATCTAGGCGTAACGGGAAACATGATAAGCACGAAGTTTATGTCCATAGAGTTAGTACCTGGAGGGCTTTTAAACTTTTTTTGCTGACGCACGCTTGTGGTGGGAACTTTTTAGGGCGTAACATATTTTTATTATTTTCGTTTGTCCGTCTACCGTTCAAATGTTTACTAGGGCTTTGAACGCTTAGCGGATTTATGAAGATAAATAAAAGTAACTTTTCTGGTTGTGATACGGTCCGTTTATGTAATACTAGTACGAGCTTTATATGGGGCTCAACACGTGAGGACAATAAAAAAATAAAAAATGTGAATTTAGAGTCTGGCCAAAGAAAGTTGATCCTGAAAACACACGCCAACAGACTGTTTATCCCTGCACATAGTTCGATAACACGTGCTGATAATTAAAATTTAATTTCATATAAATAAAATAAAATTTCAAGTATCAACTCGTGTTAAGGCACTAAGTACAGGCATCAACAGTCTTGTTTTTTTTAAATTTCGCACGTGTTTTCAGTATCAACTTTCGTTGGCCAGACTCTATTTTCAATGTTATGTGTTTTATTAAGGTAAGTAATTAGATTTTATACTAAATTAGTAATTGATTTTTTAAATTCATATTAATCCTTAAACATGTTTTTTATTTAGGTAATTGGTTTAATAGAATAGATTTTAAATTCATATTTATCACTTAAGGAACATAGTACCTTTTAAGCCCCTTAATTCTATGTTCCTGCGCTAAGGTATCCGAAATTGTATGTTATTAAGTATCGCTGATTCTAATCATTATAATTCTGTAAAACCAAATTTGTCACGGTCGCGAATCATATTTTAATCAACATTCAACCTGACACTGACTTGCAAATTGCAAAAAAACGTAAGAAAATTTGAATTTCACGGGCTACCTTAGCGCACCCCCCTCAATAACATTTTTTTTTGCGTATCACGATTCTCCTATTCGTGACGAAACACTATTAAACTAAACATTTCCGAAACATCGAAATAAAACTTATTTCTAAGTGAAAACCTGTGTACCCGTTCTATAAATCTACAATATAATTACATTTTTACAAGCGTTCAATATGTTTTTGTTAATTAATTTTATGCATGCTCCGTGGCCTACCGCCATTTCTTATGATTACAATCAGGATCTTAATCTCTCTAATTTTACGTGTACCGTACCTAATTACAGTCACATTAAACATCTATTAATCATATTGTAATTTCCTTTTTATAGGTTTATGAGGGAAATTAATATTAAAGAACATTCTGCCTGCCTTAAAATGCCTGAACATGAATTAAAATTGTTTACTGTTTTATTCGAGTAATATTCAGAGTGTATTAGAAACGTGTGGTCATGTTTAAAGATACCTATACATACAAACTATCAAAATGAACAATTTCGTCCATGGGAACTCAAACTCAAAGCATTTTGTGTGGCATTTGGTTGAGTTTTTTGTGGTTTGCCGCAAATAAACGTATTTTCTTTCTTTCTTTCATTTATTTCAATTAAACCATTAACAGGCACTTTTGAATTGTCAAGGATTCGGTCAGACAGAAATATGAAGCTAGTTGCCCATTCCAAAACGTAATAGGTACCTATGGAGAAGAACGACAAGAAACTCCACGGACACTCTTTTAAATCAATATATTATTACAATATATGGGCTACATCATTCATGTTGAAATTATACATGTGAGAACAATTCTCCAAACGAAACTACATTTTGGAAGGGGCGACTAAATTTTGACGGTGCCTTTTATGTGCCTATTTGAAATAAATGATTTGACTCATAGCGTCTGCCATTTACCGGCGAATGACGTCTTTGAAACGTTATTAATATGAAAGTAGATATGTTGGTGTGTTTTTTGAAACCGTAAAGTCAAACCCCGCCGTCATCATTTTGCACACTGCGGCCATTATGTATCGGACACAGGAAATCGTAGCTTGAGCGCGCAGTTTTCGTAGTTCGAGTGACGTGCAGTTGATTGTACTAGCTACATCCCCGGGATTTGTCCAATCAATTGGGATGAAATGTCCCTTTTGTAATCCGTAACGGGTTAGCTGGTATTACAATGGTTCGAAAAAAAATTATCAACTGTCCCATATAAAACTTCAATACCTACTCGACCCTAATGTATGGGACGGTCGATATTTCGCGATTACGATGTCGGTCCCATGGAGAAAGCTGTTCAGTTTAATGATCAGAATTGCTATTCTGTAACCATTTCACCGTGAAAACTTAGGTGAAGTGAGCGTGGAGTGAGCTGTCATTGTCATCGATACCTTCTGCCGTTTGATTCTGTAAAATCTCACCGTGAAAACGTAGGTGAAGTGAGCTTGGAGTGAACTGCCTTAGTATCAGTAGGTATCGATGACAATGACAGCTCACTCCGCACTCACTTCACCTAAGTTTTCACGGTGAGATGGTTACAGAATAGCAATGCTGATGCTAAGGCAGTGACAGTTCACTCCAAGCTGACTTCACCTAAGTTTTCACGGTGAGATTTTAACAGAATAGATCTACTGTATCACACCTTTCTGATACTTGATGTAGATATTACACGAATTTTGGTTTAATCTATGGCGTACGGCGCATTTGATTTAAAATGATAACTTTTCCTTATTGAGTACCGATAACTACGTTAAATAGTAATCAAATTTTGTGCTAATGAAATTGGGGTAATTTTGATAGGTACTAAAAATGTCAAATTGCAATAACTTTTTTTTTCAATTTTTTTTTTTCATTGTAATGTTATTGCAACATAGGATGTGCCCCTTTCGGATCAGACAGGGTTTTTGTTACATGCTGTATAATTACAAAAAAAATATAGGGGAATCCTATAATTCATTTAACTTTAAACTCACATCTCCCAACACTTAAATAAAACAATCATTCATCTACGATCTGGCAACACTGAGGTCGCATCCGTTCTGCCCGGAAGTGGCGCCATCTGGCGGCAGCTGTTGACATCGAGCCAAATGCATTGTAAGCTGTGCTCCATATTGTAACGTTTATTAAATATTCCTCCGTGTTCTGTGGTGGTTAGTAACTATTAGATGGTGCTTTATGTATCCAGATGATTAGTTAATTGTCCCCTATATGTCATCTCACAATTATTGGTTTCTGTTCTGCCTAGACACTTTTGGTCAAGATAGGTAGAGTCGAAGTATCGTAGCCAGAAGAAGGCTAAATGCCCAGACAATTGCTCAACTTAATCAAAGTCCAACAAGCTCCGAGTAGGCATGATTTTTTCCGACATCTTCAATAATCATAGTCTTATTTAAGCCAATTTACACAAAACCTTAATAAATTGGACACCTAAACCTTCTTCGAAATCAATCCGCCCGTTGGTGAAAACTGTATGAAAATCCGTTCGGTAGGTTTTGAGTTTATCCCGTTCAGACCGACAGACGCAGCTTTGTTTTTTTATAATAGTGGCTGCCAGCCTACCCTACATACCTACCTATATACATACCAACCTACCTACCTACCCTACACACCCACCTGTCTTATATATAAACCTTGTCCTGCGAATAACGAACACCACAAAAAAAGAATTATCCAATTTGGTGCAGTCTCGTTGGGAAAAGTTATGCGCGTACGTACATTTCAGGGATTCATTTTTATATTGTTTAAAGATGTTATCACAGTCAGAATCTAACTATTGTAAACTTTACCACTCTATTACTATAGCTTAACCTTATCAATCACTATATAAATGTCACATCCACATCTAAACCACCCTAAAAACGCTATTCACGAATAAAATCAGAGCCTGATTGAGTTTGAAGTCCCCCTGAAAGTCGCTAGACCAATTTAGCATCGTTTAAAACATGAAAAATCGAAAATGCGGGCGCCGAAGCCTATAATCGGAAGCCATGCTTCGGGTGACGGCGGAGCTTCCGGGCCAACGATATATTATCGTCAGAAGTTCCAATTCGTACAAAAAAAAATGTCAATAAGGCTCCATTCACGGCCTCGAGCGATGCGATTTGCGACTAGCGACAAGCCCGCGTCACCTGTTTCCGACTGTCGGGCGAATACGTGCAGTCGCGTGTCGCGCCGATAGAGGGCGCCTTCCGGTTTTCCGAACAAAACAAAAAGTTATCATTTGGACGCGTCGATCGCGTATTCGGGCGTCGATCGTTTTTAAATAGGACGCGGGGGGTTCGTCAGCGGCTGCGCAAATTGCGTCGCGGACTCGCGGGAATCGTGGCTCTAAACTTCTTTCATTTGTGTTCAGAATCTAAATGTCTCTATAATTCGATCCAATCAAAAATAGATTACAGGTACCACAAGGCCAGCGGGTTCACTGAGTGCAAGCTGACTATCATTTTTGCGCTTGCGAAAGTATAACACAGTACAACAAGTATAAACAGCGCGGTGAAATTTTTGGATTTTTATGATAAATCAAAGTATTATAGCTATCTCAAGTTCAGCCTTACAAAACCCATTTTTGTATAGATTACGCATAAATACTACTATATCCTACCAAATTTTCAAAAAGATCCGTTGACTAGTTTTCGAGTTCTAAGGTGGCTCCTCAATTCAGACGTCTGGATTGAAGAGCCACCCTAAAAATCCTGTAACTTTTTAAGGGTGTTACTACAAATTCCCGGATCGGGCCTACAAAATCAGCTAATTTACTACTAAATATTGGTCGTACCCACGTTTAAATATGAGACATTTCAAGCCAGCTCATTCTTCATTGGAACCAGCTATTTACCGACGGAAATTCCTTTAAACTCTTCATCTTCTAGCTCAAAACACATATCGACAACTATAATGCCTGCGAAGTTTCGCTAGCTAAATTATTTTGACCCTGTTCTATATTCTCTTGGAAACCAAAGTAAAAAAATGGTAAGTGAACTTCTGCAAACTGTCTGCGACACGCCCCTCTCGTGATCTCAACAAATTCACGAGATTTTCACACGCATTTACACAAGCAAATACGGGAGGAAATTGTGCTTTTTTGTTATTTCGTTACATGATAGACATTTTCTTTCAGTTTTACTGAGTATCTTTTATTTTCGAGTAGTTTTTTCTAATATACTCGTCATACTAGGTACTCCCATCTTGCGTCCCAACCGGCCTCACTCACCTGTCTAGCGATCGCAAGCGCAGCATTTGAGCCCGAATACAGCCGAGCCTAACAATCCACCTTACCATTTTTCGAGCCAATCCGTAACGGGTTAGCTGGTATTACCAGCTAACCCGTTACGGATTACAAAAGACACATTTCATCCCAATTGATCGGACAAATCCCAGGGATGTAGCTAGTACAATCAACTGCACGTCACTCGAACTACGAAAACTGCGCGCTCAAGCTACGATTTCCTGTGTCCGACACATAATGGCCGCAGTGTGCAAAATGATGACGGCGGGGTTTGACTTCACGGTTTCAAAAAATACACCAACATATCTACTTTCAAAAATAACGTTTCAAAGACGTCATTCGCCAGTAAATGGCAGACGCTATGAGTCAAATCATTTATTTCAAATAGGCACATAAAAGGCACCGTCAAAATTTTGTCGCCCCTTCCAAAATGTAGTTTCGTTTGGAGAATTGTTCTCACATGTATAATTTCAACATGAATGATATAACCCATATATTGTAACAATATTTTGATTTAAAAGAGTGTCCGTGGAGTTTCTTGCCCGTTCTTAGGTACCTACTACGCTTTGGAATGGGCAACTAGCTTCATATTTCTGACTGACCGACTCCTTGACAATTCAAAAGTGCCTGTAAATGGTTGAAATAAATGCTTTAAGTTTGAGTTTGAGAAGAATCGGCAAGAATATCCACCGTTACCTACTCTTTTATTTTTATTTTTTAAATATTTTTAATACATTAATTTTAGAATATGTGAAGACAATGCACTTAGAATAAAATTGCTGTACCATAATAGGTAAAAATAATGATGAAATAAAGGTGCTGTTTGAAAGTCAAATTGTTACCATGGGCGTACGGTTGTCTGTACAATAACGGGTCAGGTTGACGAGAGTCGGCATAAGTCTACAAATCAACCAATAATCCCGGGATTGAGGCACAAGGCACAACCGACGTCAAAAGACTGTGACGTGTTGTTGGGCTATTAAAGTAGCGTATTTGATGGGGTATGCGTCAACTGCCTGTATTATGTTGGTAGGTACTTATGGCATACCGTATGCTATAAGTACCTACCTACATAAAACAAGCAGTTGACTAAATTATCCTGCAATCAGAGGGGCAATTCCCGTAATTTTTAAGGACGTTCGCATTATCATCTCATTCGCAATCTGTCAAAATTACTATCAATTTACCAACATTTTTGACAAGTTTGACAGATTGAGACTAGAATGTGAATATTTTTTACGCACAAGAATTGGCCTTATGTTGAACTACACGATTACTGACAATCCCGTGATCACTGTGGTTTTTTCCTCAAAAGACCATCTCAAACATTAATCTATGGTCCTCATATGACCTGACCAAGATTATGTTTGAACTTTAAAAGAGACTGTGACCCGCGTGTTTTTTTTTCGGTTTTTCTTCTCATAGCAGGCATATAGGAAACACTGAACTCATCCAGTTTGTTAGCAGCAGTTTTCGAAACATATGTTATTTTTGAAGTGTAAAAGCGTTTTTATAACCAACTAGCTGCGCCCCGCGGTTTCACCCGCGTAAGTCTCGATCCCGTGGGAATATCGGGATAAAAAGAATCCTATGTCCTATTCCAGGTCATGGTCTGGTGGGCGGAGCACCGCCGTGTCCTCGTGGAGGTGATTGGCGGCAATGACCTCTAGCGTCCGGCCCGGCAAAGTTTGCGCCCTCACGCGCCTAACCGCCGCCATTGGAGACGCCCTGGGCGTCGGGAATCCCAGGCGGATTCCCGGCCACCATAGGCGCGGGCTTGCGGACGGCGAGCAACGGGCAGCTCGCCGTCCGATAAGGACCAGGCCCGGATCGATGGCGCGTCGTGTTCCACGCGCGCCTCAAAGAGATGTCAGCACAATTGACGGGGTCCGGTAGGACCGATGCCTGCCAGGGTTGCGGGAAAGTCCGAAAGGGATACAGGAACCTTGGCAACAGGCAACTGAAGGAACACGGGTGAGTTTTAGTCAGTAAAAGTCTGACACGCCCTTCCGCTCCGCCCAGAGCGGGAGAAGTCATTGGATGATTTCGCACCCCCAAAAAAAAAAAAAAGGTCATGGTCTATACCCATGTGCTAAATTTCATCCAAATCCGTTCAGCCATTTTAGCGTGAAAGAGTAACAAACAAACAAACACACTTTCGCATTTATAATATTAGTTAGGATTAGGATTTACAGAAATAAATATAATTTATTATTTATCAATCAACATCTGACTAACCTTTTCCTCGGAGGAGCTCGTGGCTAATAACAGCCGCACGAGTCGATCCATCAGGTTAAGCTACGCTTGCCGGGGTTGATCCGTGGATGGGTGACCATCTTTACATATCGAGACTCTAAAACTGACACCTAACCACACGAAAAGAAGAAAAGTGTCTTGTAAATCCGCTGTTTTCATAGCCAAACATTGATTGAACCCACATCCAATCATATTTGACACCTTCCCGTTCGACTACATCTTTCATACCATTGTTAATTTATTGCTTCTCTTTGTTATTTATTCTAGGTTCACAAAAAGGTTTCTAGGGAAGCAAAATGTGAATTATTATTATACCAATCTTAAATGGCCAACTCACAGGGGGCTTAAAACGGTCACTTTAGCCGAATCATAAATTCATTTTCATTTATTTCAGTACAAACAAAAGGCTTTAACAAATAATTTATAGAGGCCTTCTTTTAAGTATGGAGATACCTGTGCCAGAAAAAAAAAAAAAAAAAAAAATTATATGAAAATATTATGAATCATCGTAAAATGTCACAAACTGACAATTCATAATATGATCTGTGTGTAATTCATATTACGAAATAATTCATCTGTTTGACAGTTTTCTATGGGAATTCGTAAAATGGTCCACAAAACAGGAATTGCTTTTATGTCAAATTAGAGGAATTGCTAATGACAGCTGGTTCAGGAGAGAATTGCTAATGACAGCTGGTTCAGGAAATGAACTGCTTTTAGAGGAATTGCTAACGTGGCTCGTTTAGGCCCCCAGTGCGCTATTTAAGCGTCATAATGATCACAATCCTTACTAATATTATAAATGCGAAAGTAACTCTATCTGTCTGTCGCACTTTCACGCCAAAACTACTGAACCGATTTAAATGAAATTTGGTACACAGATAGTCTAAAGCCTGAGAGAGGACATATGCTACTTTTTATCGACATACCACGCGGGCGGAAGCTAGTTTCCTTTATTTTCATTGGGATGGGACAATCATAGGGTATGTTACAGCAACTTGGTTGGCAACAAATAACCAACTGTTTCAAAGTTTTATCGCGATTCACCTCTGAATCGCTATTAATACCACTTCACCCAGCACTGAAAATGCGTCAAAACATTCCTATCCAATCGAACAGTTTCCAAAAACAAAAGAACAAATTCGACGTTTAAAAAATTTGATGTCACCCACAGACCGGCACTCAATTGGCCCATATCCATTAGCTAATTGCGATTGGTCGCGACTCAGGCCACAACTCATTGTTCACCAATCGAATGAGGTTCGAATTTTAAATCAAATATACAAAAAAGTTTCAATTACTTTATAGTAATTGAAACTTTTTTGTATGTACGAAACGAATTTCGATAATGATTATGGTTAGTGTTTTTAAAATGAACTATGAAGATACTAACGGTTTTATTCATAAAAAAAGCTCGTCGAAGGTTTAAAACACTCTTTAGTTAAAGTGTTCGATAAGCCTTTAAAACGTTCGATAAAATTTTGTATTCATAAACGTTCTATAAACCTTCGATAACTAATATGTCGTTAAAATTCAGATATAAATCAAAATGTTGCCATTTTATTGAAGTCAACCACCACACCACGCCATCATCGACCAACTCATCGAAAAGTCAAACGAGAATGTCTGTCTACGCGCTGAATAATTGTGATCATAGACATTATTACGTACTCTAAACTATTTTATTGTCCACTGTTTCGACACTTTTGACGCGGTGCGTCTTTCAAATTTGTCAATGAATTTGTTATTATCATTCAAGGAATATAATATCTACTCTCTGAATATATTGAAGCGACGAAAACTTTTGAATAGTTACTTGTAATTTAAAAAAAATTGAATCAAGACAGGAGACCAGTGTTCTAATAAAAGGCATTGTGACAATTGGTTGGAGGAGGATAGGCTGCGGCCTACAGCCATAATGTGTTCAAGTAAGTTTTTTTTTGTAAACATTCTCAATTTCTCATATGCTTTCTTGCTTTTGCTTCTATTCCTTAGATTGTTTTGAACGAATTGGTCAGTGAGAGGGTCTCCTTAATAGAAACCGCCAGACGTTTCCCTGTCCAAATTTAAAAAATCCCAAAAAAATAATTATTCACTACACGCAACTCGCAATTACAATACACGAAATATATCAGATAAATTAAAATGCCGGTCAGTTATAAATGAAAACCTCAATATAATGAAGAGAAATAATTTATTTATTACATTAATTTTGTATTTCAGGTTAGAAGTAAGGATGGCGCTGTACTACAAATAGGTAGCAGAAACTGGAAAGTCCTGCAGGAAAAAATTACATGGGGATGAAGCACAGATGGCAAACGCAAAACAAAATATTAAAAAAATGTTCTAGAGTATTATAAAAATAAATTAAACTGATACTTTTTATACAAGCTTTTTATTAATTAACTACTAGCCAAAATGTCTCCTTTCTTGGGTTGGGCACTTGTATGAGTTTCATTGATATTGCTACCCTCTAACTGCATGTCTCCATGGTCAACTGCAATGTTGTGAAGTTCTGCTAGCACCATTTAATGGTTGTGTCTCCTTTCTTGGGTTGGGCACTGTTATGATTTTTATAGATATTGCAACCCTCTAACTGCATGTCTCCATGGTCAACTGCAATGTTGTGAAGTTCTGCTAGCACCTTAATGGTTGTTTTCACAATATCTAGTTTGCAGGTAACGCCAATCAAAAAAATTGAAGCGGGCGGTTTTCAAGACGTACAATTCTTTAATAGAATCCAATCCAAGTTTTGTATAGGTTGCATTACATAATAATTAACTAAATTGGTTAAACAAAAGTGCAAAATAAATTAAATAGCAGCTCCTTGAAGTACGATTGTTTACGAAACTAACATTTGTAGGCTGACACAAGACATGTTCCATTTGTATGTCAAATGTCATTTTCTTATTAATCAGCTGATACAGAGTCGGCCATTTTTTCCTTATAGTACTGTTAAAGTAGGGTTCTGGCTTTGATAACTTTATAGTAGGTTTATAGAACGTTTTTGTGCTAAAATGCGTTTATGAATAACAATATTTGACAACCAGACATTAGCAAGGTTTTAGATGTTCTATATCTTTTTATGAATAAGACCGAAGAGTCCGCACTACCACTGAAGTCCGGCGGAAAATTGTGGAACTACATTTTTTTTAAACCAATTTGTTGGATTGACGTAGACACTAGCGCCGTTTCTGTCGGACTTTAGTGGTCTACCTACTACGGTTTATGGTTTTCAATCTAATTATACTACTACTACTATAAATGCGGAAGTGAGTTGTTTTGTTTCTTTGTTACGATTTCACGCTAAACCTAAAACGGCTCAGCGGATTTGGATGAAATTTGGCACAAGGGTAGAGCATGACCTGGAATAGGACATTGGATACTTTTTATCCCGATATTTCCACGGAATCGAGACTTACGCAGGTGAAACATATTGGCGTAGCTAGTATCTAATAAGTAGATTCACCACAGAATGCTCCAAAAACTTCCTCCAAAAGAGCAATATAGGGCCCATTTTTCAATCGTCAGTTAACTTCAGCACCTACGTTGCATTTCAATACAAATAAGAGTAGCTTGCATGTAGGTAGTGTGCGATGGTTTTGGAGGATTTTTCTGCGGCCAAATAAATATCCAAAGACAAAATCAATCGCACTTTTAATCCCCTCACATTAAAACCGTTCCATGGATCTCTAGAGTATTCAGTAATGAACCAAGTTTAGAATACGAATACCATTTAAACAAAGGAATCGGTGAATTTCCATTGAACCCGCAAACTATTCGGCTTGTGCAAACTGCGGTCCATTTAACTTAGCCTTCTCTGAGACAGTTTGCGATCATTTCCTTTGCCAAGCCTAGTCGCACGCTTATGTGTGTTTGTGTTCTTCTGTCTTGTTACCGTGCGTTTGCACTGGCGAAACATTCAAGACAAAACATGTTGATATCTCTAGTTCCTATCAAAAATTGTATGGAACTTTGACAGAAAGTAGAGATTTCAACATGTTTTGTCTTGAATGTTTCGCCAGTGCAAACGCACGGTTAGTTTTTAGTAACGTACATACAGGGTGTAAGAATACCCATCACATAGCCGTCAACTACGCATTCTGTACATCAAATTAAGTAACACAGCACAAACATAATTGAAAAGAAAAAGTGTGGCGGTACCTAAAAAAAGAAAGAAAGAAAGTAAATACATTTATTTAGCACAGACAGGGCACACAACACAACGTAACTACTAGTTTTTATTACTTTAATTTTTTTTAAATTCTTTTGGGGTTATAACATATTTATTTTTGAAATGTGCTCATTAAGCCCTTTCATTTGATACACAATATGGTACGATTAAACAATTTTTTTTTTTTAGTTCCTCCCTTTATGTCCTCTAGAGGTCGCCATTTTTATAGCCTATAACCAGCGGACGATCTAGACGCTTCCAGCGATACCTCATTTGTCAAATTGTGATGAGCGGTTTAGAAGATAGGAGGGAATATCTATTCCCTCCTATCTTCTAAACCGCTATGTATGTAAGTATGTTCAGCTGAACATACTTACATACATACATACCGGTCAAAATCATAACCCTCCTTTTTTCTTCGCCGTAGTCGGGTAAACAAAGACAAAAATAAAAAGTACTGGTACTTAAACTAAGAAATTAAGAGGGAAGTGCAGGGAAACGACTTTTATTTTTAGTGTGAAAAATCGCTGTTTACGGTAGTGCGCAACGTAACGCACGCAAAACATTGTGTTTATTTATGGGTGCATGCAACAGTTCAGGGGGCCAAGTCTACTAATTTACAAACGTGTCAATGGTCTCACAATGATGAGTGTTTGACAGATTTGCCATACAAAATCTGTCAAAAACTGTCAAAACACAGGGTTCGTGGGAAGTTATAACATTTAGAACTTGATTTCTGTAAAAAACGTCAGAAAAAGTTGGAACTTGGACCGTCAATATCTCCGTAACCAGAAGGTTCTATGTCTATTGTATTTTTTTCTGTGAGTATTCGTCAAAGGGGTAGGCAGGTGTGTGAAGAACATCCACAGTTCGATAGTTTTGTTATAGTCTCATGTGGGGGGTGAGTCTATTGCGATTATCAGGACAAATATCCAGATTCTGAGCAGCTATGGAAATTCGATCCCAGAATCCCAGAGTCAGTAGTCCCTTGCGACAACTAGACGGACAATAAAACATAAATATTACTAGCTATTAAAAGAGGAGAAATTCGAAATGCATTAATAAGCGTAGTAGTAATCACGGGTGGGTTTTAGTCAGTAAAAGTCTGACACGCCCTTCCGCTCCGCCCAGAGCGGGAGAAGTCATTGGACGATTTCCCACCACCAAAAAAAAAAAAAAAAAAGGCGTAGTAGTAATAACAGCCGCACCGGGTCGATCCATCAGGTTAAGCCACGCTTGCCGGAGTTGGTTGGTGGATGGGTGACCATCTTTACATACCGAGACTCCTCCGTGCCTCAGAAAGTACGTTAAGTCGTTGGTCCCGGCTGTCATTCGTGGATCTTTGTCAGTCGTTACGGGTCGTCAGAAGCCCGAAACTCTGACAACCAGTCTTACCAAGGGGTATCGTATTACCCAGTTACTGAGTTGTGCAGGTCAGATACGCAGTCGCTCCATTTAAAATACTGGTATTCAGCTGCATCCGGTTAGACTGGAAGCCGACCCCAATATAGTTGGGAAAAGGCTAGGCAGATTGAGGTATGTCGGGATCGTAGCGGTTATGTTCTGTAATTTCTGGAAATGGAAAGGGCGTAAGTTTATGTATGAAAATTCGAAGACGGATTACGGCCTACTCCCTCTCTCACAGAAAGGAGGCCCGTGTCACAGCAGTGGGAAAATTGTAGGCTTATTAAGCTATGCTAGAAGCCAATGTGTAGGTACCAGCGACACGAAACGGGCTACTTTCATCCAAAAACGTTATGTTCCAACGAAATCGAAACAGGCCACAGTTGCGAAAATACATTGTAAACTGTAGGAAGTTACAAGTGCAACTTGTTCAGGACAACAGCTGTTACAGTACGACACAACTTAGATGTAGCATCGGCAAAAATCGAAAAACGGAATACAACCCGAACTGAGTGCGCCTTCAAAATTTCCAATCTTTATTACTGCTTTAGGTGAAAATGATCTTTACGCACACGCAATAACTTGTAAAGTCATATAACTAAATACATTCGTAAATATTGAAATGAATTAATGCAAATTTTCAAATACACGGTGTTTTTTAATTCACTGTTAACTTTTCAGGGGGTGAAAGTACTCGTGATTATAAACAACTTTCACTATGGGAACAAATAAGAAATAGCAAAAAAAATGTATCCGTTTCATACATTTTCATCGGGTAAATATTGAATTTTTGTATGAAACAGCTGATATTTTTTTCGATTTTTCAGAGTTGGTCTTATTGTGAAAGTTGCTCTAAATCATGAGTACTTTCGCGCCCTGAAAGGTAAACAGTGAATTAAAAATCAGCGTGTATAGGCTACATCTAAGTTGTGTCGTACTGTACTATCTTTTGTGTGTCACCGAGGGAGGAAACTTGTGTTGAATTAATTATTTAATACAAAACAAGACGTTTTGTTGTAATGTTGGCATTACTTTGTTTGAATTGTGAGTTTCTGCTGTTTTTTAATGTTGCTCAATGTTTTTATCTTGCGGAGTAGTGGTTAAAATAGTTTTTTTTTAGGATTCTGACCCAAAGGGTGCTTAAGGGACCTTATTACTAAGGCTCTGCTATCCGTCTATCTGTCTGTCAGCGGGCTGTATCTCAAGAACCGTAATAGGTAGTAGTTGAAGTTTTTTACAGATTGTGTTAGAGCGGTAATAGAAATTGTCAACAACAAACACTAACAAACAACAAATAATAAAAGAGTCCCCCCTTTAATTTCCCCTTCATACAAGAAACGTGTTATTTTTTACTAAAGAAACTATAAAAAATGTTTTAAATATTGTACGGGGTGATACGGAACCGCGTGTGCGAGTCCGACTCGCACTTAACCACTTTTTATTGGTATTCTTAGTGTGGGGCTTAGAAACAATTAGAAATTTCTCAGTTAATAGCAGCCCTGCGTTTGAATATGTGCCCAGTTTATGACAGTAGACTTGCCCTCAACGTGAAACTTAAACATAACTGGCGAAATGTGGGTATTAGACAGGAATGCATGTATTTATCTGTATTTTCAATCAAATCCGGTATATTTTAGTACTTCCTTCATGATTACGTCTATTACGTTTTGAAATACTTATAAGGCAGGTACATAAATATAAATAATAGGAGAGGACTAAATTGCTTAGTTTACGAGCATAAAATATCACTTCAGTGGAAAGTAATGGTACATAATTTTTATTAAAATCCCTTTTGCTTTTAATTTTTTTTTACGGATAAGTGGATACTAGTTTTTGCTTGTTTTTAATTTCACATAAACCAGGGCTTAGACAAGTGACAATCGCTTCCAAAGCGTTTTGTTTTTCTACAACGACTTTCAACAGAAGTGACATAAGCTTTTCGATAGCTTATGTCAGTCCTATACATTTTTGTCTTTTCCAACATCGTTATCGCTGATAGAATGTCACTTTGTCTGGGGCCTCTGGGCACTTATAAAACGTCAGGTGCACGATTCCAATAGGTCGTTTTTTATGGAGAAGAGCCGGCAAGAAACTCCAAGGTTACTCTTTTAAAAATACACTGGGCCGGAATGAAAGCTGGTCGGTAATAAAAACCTCAATAACTTCCAAAATATGAGAGCTCATTTTATATGAAATAAACTCTGACTGTATTATACACAATTTTATAGTGCTTAAATCAATGTCATAAAAATTCAAGATCATGAAGTTTATCACTACATATTATAAAACAAAGTCCTTCGCCACGTCTGTCTGTCTGTTCGCGATAAACTCAAAACTACAGCAACGATTTTCATGCTGTTTTCACTAATGGATTGAGTGTTTCTCGAGGAAGGTTTTAGTATACAGGAAAAGTTTTTGACCAGTGCGCAAATTTTTTTTGGTGGTTCAATATCAGTAATAGAACACATTTCCATTATTTATTCAATACTTTTTTTTTGTTTTTTATCCTACTTTAAATCAGCAAAATATGGACACAAACTATTCGTAATAATATCAATGGGCGCGTGCGGCGGCCGGCGCACTAGCGGCGGTGTTGCACTGGGGTGCAACCCCCTCCCGGGCGGCAGGGCGGCGCCGGGCGCTGTGGCCGACAGTTCGCTCATCGCACGCGCTGTCGTGTGACGTCGCGTCTAATCGCTTTCCCGCGCAAGCGCCGCGCCGCACGTGTGTCGTGCTTGTATCTACCGGTCACGATGTCGGACTTCAGTAACCGCGAGTTTTACGAGATGGTGCGAGTGTATGTACTGAGTGGTGAAAGTTTGCGAGCAGCTCGCAGAATGTATGCGACGGAGAGCATACCTCTAATGTGAGCCCATGGAATCCTTAACCCCGCGGTCCCTAATGAAAGGACCATTTTAGCGGCCACTCAAAGGCTGCTTGATCACGGACAGTTCAGAACCCCGAATCATGCACGAGGGTCTGGCAGACCCCGACTGGCGATCGAAATCGAAGAAAGCATTTTTGATTTCTTTGAGCGAGATCCAAGGGCCAGTAACCCACGTAAA
The DNA here is from genome assembly GCA_949152455.1 of Lithophane leautieri. Lineage (NCBI taxonomy): Eukaryota > Metazoa > Arthropoda > Insecta > Lepidoptera > Noctuidae > Lithophane > Lithophane leautieri. The sequence continues at coordinate 3,305,622 of OX424462.1, read as the reverse complement.
TACCTACGCCGGCGAATCGAGCGACCGCACAGCTGATAGATAGGTACTTTCGCGCGTTCCGCATCGCCGCGCGCCGCCGCCGGCGCCGGTTAGCCATACAACCACTTTTAAAATAAACATCTTTCGTTAACGATTTTTTAATTTTTTTGTATGAAGACGCATCAAAATAAAAAAATTATGTTTAATAAAACTGGTTTAAGGTTAATATGTCAAAATTTCCGCAGTGGATAAAAACTTTTCCTGTATAATAAGTTATTATTAATAACCGACATCCACGTGGGCGAAGCCGCGGGCATCAGCTAGTTTTGAGTAAAAGTAAGTTAAGTACAAATTATCTTTTTTACTAGATTTCGCAAAATGTGCTACGGTATCTATTATGCAATTTTGATACAATTTGGTATTTTGTGTAGCCACCACGAGCTATTAATATAGCTGTTATACGGTTTGTCATGCTTTCCACCAGCTTTCTGAGCCGTTGCTGAGGAATATTTTCCCATTCCTCTATCAGAATCTCTATCTCTCTCTATATCTATGACTAGCTGTGCCCCGCGGTTTCACCCGCGTAGGTCTCGTTCCCGTGGGAATGTAGGGATAAAACGTATCCTATGTCGTATTCCAGGTCATGGTCTACCCGTGTGCCCATCCTATCCTCCCTAAAGTAGGGAACGTCGCGGCGCGCCGGCGTCGAACGGTTCGCGTATTGCATTTCGTGATAACTTCGAAATTAATTGTCCGATTCGAATGAATTAAAAAGTATTTTACTGCTACATAAATACCCTTGATGTTAAAACTATTTATTTGAATAAGAATTAATATTATGTTGATAAAACTCCTTCGCAAATAATGCATTAATTTCGAACAAATTTGTTTACCATAAAAAAGGTTATAGTGAGTCAATCTTAAAAGATAGACATATGATATCGCAGACTTTTTTTTTGAACTTTTAAAGAGGAACAATTCCATCTACATAATATTTGCGTAACTTAAACCGTTTACGCAGCGCAAGCAACGGAAGCTCTCAAAAAGGAATAATTTTTCCCGTTTTTGCAACATTTTTCATTTATGCTCCGCTCCAATTGGTCGTAGCGTGATGTTATATAGCCTGTAACGTTTCTCGATAAATGGACTATCCAACACAAAAATATTTTTCAACTCCAACCAGTAGTTCCTGAGATTAGCGCCTTCAAACAAACAAACAAACAAACTCTTCAGCTTTATAATATTAGTATAGATTGTTTGTGAATCGAACAATATAATTTCACACAGGGATCAAACACACAGGTAGACAGAACAGCACATACCATCCCGTATCTTTTACTTACGTAATTATAATAAAACAAAAGTCTATTGCGCAATTACACGACGCTAAAACGTCATACTTGCCTGGTTATTGCGTGAAATTACCTTCTGCCCATTAAAAAGCCAATATCTGTCTAACGTTTAGGCATTTAGTTATTGTACTCTGTTAACAGTTTTGTAAATGACTACGATTTGTTTGCCAGCTTTGCTTTAGCGAGGTTGCCCATTTTTTTTAAACTTTTTAGGAAATTTGTGGGCAAAAATAATGGAGGATACTTCTGTTTTAATTATTCAAGGAAGCCAACAATGTTGCGGTTTTCTAGATTACAGTAAAATAATTCCGCTAATTTCAGCTAAAAAGAAAGAAAAGAAATAATAATATTTTATTTAGGACACGCACCGGAAGTCATCATCTGCCTATCCTTTTCCCAACTATGTTAGGCTTCCAGTCTAACCTGATGCAGCTGGATACCAGTATTTTACATGGAGCGACTGCCTACACAAAAAACAAATATTGTTTAGAAAATGTCACCGATATTTCGAATATTTTTTTTGATATATCGAAATCTATATTGATTTTTTTTTAAATATCGATAACCGTATCGATATTTAAAAAAGATATATCGATACTTTTTGGCACTTCTTGTATCCCTAGTTCAAACCTACTTTACAGAAATGAAATTATGTATCATTTTACTTAACCCGTTTCACTTAAATCAAGATATAACTTATTGAGTCAAAATTCGATGATGGTTTATAAAACCCTTCCCATTTCCATCAAACAACAAAAGCGAAGCTTAGGTATACACAAATAAACTAATCTAAACATGGCAACCACTCTATTCCCTTTCCACAAACTAAAATCTACCAAAACAAAAATAAATCAAACACGAACGAAGATCCAGGCTTTCCGGCCGAGTTTTTCCTGTCTGTCCTAATATACAATATAAAATACATAACAACCTCTTTACATTTTACAGTCCCGAAATACTGTCTATAAATCAATTAGGGTGGCAATATTTTACCAAAATACAAGTACCGAATGCTATCGCAAGATGGCAGCACTTCCGTAAGCAGTTTCGTTGTACACCGGATACAGTAACACCGCGGCAACCTGTTGAATAATTCATGGACACTATATATCTTACTCGGAGTTCCGACATGGATTATAATTTTAAATATTATAGATGCGCTATGCTTTATATGGTAATCCGGGAATGGAAAAATGTTGGATTCTTTCTACCTTAGGTACAACACAAACGTTTAGTCCTAGTCACAAAGAACAAGAATTCTTTTCTTTCAAGAATTTTTGTTATTCGTGACTAAAGCCTTGGTCACACACACCGAATACTCGTTGCGAGACTGCGAGTGTATTCGCTGCGAAAAATACTCGCAGCGACAGTTCGCTGCCTGCCTGTCACACACAGCGAGTTCTACACATGAATTAGGACAGTTTGTTGATTGGTGCCCCAAATACAAATATGTCGTCTATATTCTAAGCGAGTATGTCACACACAGCGAATTCTCGCGGTAAGTGCGTATTCGCAGAGAGTAAAATTGAACAAACTCAATTCAAATCACAGCGAATTCAACTCGCTGTGATTATAATTATTATAATTATGTGTATAACAGCCTGCACACACAACGAGTTCTCGCTACGAGTGCCTAATCGCAGTGAGTTTTCGCTGTGTGTGGCCGAGGCTTAAGTGTGCTTGTGGCTACGTAATAACACCCGCACGGGTCAATCGATCGGGTTAAGCTACGCTGCCGAGGTTGATCCGTGGATGGCTTCACCATCTTTACACGTTAAAACGAAAGCACGTTAAACCGTTGGTCCCGGCTGTCATTTGTGGATCTTTGACAGTCGTTACGGGTCGTCAGAAGTCCGAAAGTCTGACAACCAGTCTTACTATGTGCGTATTACTCAGTTACTGGGTTATGGAGGTCAGATAGGCAGTCGCTCCATGTCAAATACTGGTATTCAGCTGCATCCGGTTAAACTGGAAGCCGACCCCGTAACTCTGACCACCATAACCCAGTAACTGGGTTGTCCCAGTAACTGGGTAATACGATACCCCTTGGTAAGACTGGTTGTCAGACTTTCGGGCTTTTGACGATCCGTAACGACTGTCAAAGATCCATGAATGACAGCCGGGACCAACGGCACGGAGGAGTCTCGATATGTAAAGATGGTTACCCATCCACGAACAAACCCCGGCAAGCGTAGCTTAACCTGATGGATCGACCTGTGCGGCTGGTGTTACTAAGCCACGAGCTCCTCTGACTTGGCTTCACATGCTGTCGAGAAATATCTCTATGGCATGCCGGTTTCCTCACGATGTTTGCCTTCACCGTACTAAAATATCTAAGCGGGATTCAAAAAGATCGGAAGATCTTTTTGAATCCCGCTTAGATAACGTTCAATTCATCTGGCCCTTTATTTCATACAGACTACACCAAGCCTTACCTACAGCGATAAAGACCAATAAGGCTCTATTAGGCCGGGAGCAGTAAATTAAATGTATGAAGGTACCTACAGAAGGTCAGTGATGCATGAAGATAAGGGCCCCAGGCTTCCAACGAGGGTATGACTCCGAATGCTATCTCCTGAACCTTTCAGCTGTAATGATTACGATGTTTAGGGATTATTTATTACGGTTTTAAGAAGAGTCATGTTGTTTTAGGTGTGTAGGGAACTTTTTAGATATTATCTACCTACATGATAAAAAAAAAGAAATGCTTTTCGTTGGTAAGCGGGTACTTGAGAACGGCTCGACCATAGATATTATATTTTTATGGGCTCGACCTATTTGGCAATGTTTTGTTTCAAAATGTTCGTAAAACTCCAAATTATGTTTTATAGAATGAAAAATTCTTAAGCTTGCCTGTAATATTTTGGAAAATTCGGGAAAAACTAAAAGTGATTTTTTCTATGGTAATTGAAATTTTAATGCGAAAGTGAGTTTTTTTGTTTATTTGATTGTTACGCTTTCACGCTAAAACGGCTGAACAGATTTGGATGAAATTTGGCACATAGGTAGACCATAATCTGAATTAGAACATAGGATACTTTTTAGCTCGATATTCCAACGGGATATTCCAACATGCGGATGCGGGTAAAACCGCTGGGCGCAGCTAGTACTTATATAAACAACATAGGTATTTTTTAATACTTTATGAAACTTTAAAATAGGCACGAAGACAACCTTAATGCAAAAGATATTCTCAACCGAGGGTAGGAAAAACATGGGTGGGTGATATAAACATTTTCAATCAATCTGCCTAGCCTTTTCCCAACTATATTGGGATCGGCTTCCAGTCTAATCGGATGCAGTTAATACCAGTATTTTTCATGGAGCGACTGCCTATCTGACCACCATAACCCAGTAACTGGGTTGTCCCAGTAACTGGGTAATACGATACCCCTTGGTAAGACTGGGTGTCAGACTTTCGGGCTTTTGACGATCCGTAACGACTGTCAAAGATCCATGAATGACAGCCGGGACCAACGGCACGGAGGAGTCTCGATATGTAAAGATGGTCACCCATCCACGGACCAACCCCGGCAAGCGTACCTTAACCTGACGGATCGACCTGCGCGGCTGATATGACTTAGCCACGAGCTCCTCATAAATATTAACATTTTCATTGATTTTATAATACAATTTTTTTTCTTCTTCCAGATCAAGATTAAACATGCGGTAGTTTGCTGCCGAGAGTCCCTTAACATGTGCCGCTGGGGAGTTTGTCGCACCACTTCTTCCCAGCAAAAGCACAAGAAAGTGGTGACGGGCGGCCGTTTTGGGGGACTATGTTATGTAATTTTTACATTCATAAAGTGCTGTTTTCGGAGTTTGAATAAATGACTTCTGATTTAAATAAATTACGTCTCCTGAAAAAAAAAAAAACGTATTTCGATTTTATTTTTAAGTATTTATGTCATCACTAAAAATGCAATACAATTCTGTACATCCCATAAAGAAAGAGCTTGTTTAATCCGAAGCCCAACTGCCCATTATTCAGTGTGTCCACACTAGTTGTTTCCATACGTAGTAAATAAATCGCTTCGTGTGGATGCGCAGTTGGCGCGCAGCGTCAAATATTGGTGTTGCTATCAATTCTGATGCGGGGCCCACACGGCGTACGACATTCGTTCTGTATTTATGTACACTGAAAGATGAATTTGTTGAAATGAACATAAAATCATTACAAATAACATAACATCACGCCTGTAAATCCCGAAGGCGTAAACAGAGGTGTACCTACCTATAGTATACCCACATTTCGCCAGTTATGTTTATATCCCATGTAATAGGGGGCGAACCTATTATCATCAACCGGGCACAACTCCAGACTCCGGGCCGCTGTTGAAAATTCCTGATAGAAAAAAAACTTTTAGCACTGCCCGACTTGGGCATCGAACCCAGGACCTCATGATCAGCAGTAGCGCTTGTGACTACGACACCTTCGAGAGAGGTAAATAATGATTATTAGCATTAAAATTGTCTCTACGAATGGCGATCGATATCTACTTAAATATATGGCCGCTGCTGATGCCATGATAACTTTGACTGGCAACCCTAGCTCCATACTGATTGAAAAATATTTTTACCATGGCAAGACCGGTCGTACCCTACACAAGGGGAAAATAGGAACTGGCTAAGAATTTAATAAATTCTAATTCCTTCCCTAACAGCTAAGGCGAACATAAACGGATTAACCGGTAAACCCGCCGAGTTGCCAACACCACCACAAAAAAAAAAGCTTTTATTTCAGCTAAGATGCAACAACGTTATGAAAAGTGGCCCGAGGCTACGTTTCCGAAGCGCGTTTTTACGGAAAACTTGAAAAAGGTAAGAACGGGTTTAACTGCGGAATACTTTTTAATTGTGTAAATTTTGTTCGGATTGTTTTTGCACAGTTACATTTAACTGTGCAAAAACAGTTCCAACAAAAGTTCAACAAAAGTTCTGTCTCATTAGACAGAACTTTTACTTTCACATAGGCCTACTGTTGGTCGTAACAAGCCACAGAAAATCTCGGAAAAACCGTCCATTTTGATAATGGTGAGCATTACTTTAATTAGCCCATCACAAGCCCAAGACACGTACCTCTGACTTTTCGGATTCAAGTGCATCCATGTGTGTCGTAACTTTAACATTATGAATGCGAAAGTGAGTTTTTTTATTACGCTTTCAAGCTAAAACGGCTGAACGGATTTGGATAAAATTTGGCACAGGGGTAGACCATGACCTGGAATACGACATAGGATACTTTTTATTCCGATATTCCTACGGGATCGATACTTACGCGGGTGAAACCGCGGGGCGCAGCTAGTATTGTATAATTATCAATTGCTTTAAAAACGGTAAAGGAAAACATCGTGAGGAAACCCGGATGCCAGAGAGTTATTTCTCGGCGGCATGTGAAGTATGCTTTAAAAAAGTCTGACACCGGGGTTAGTCACTAACCACACGAAAAGAAAAAGACAAATACCTCATAAAGGTAGCATATGGCGCCATCTCCGCAGACGAGAGAATCGCGGCGATAAGTTACTCTGAGCCTTCAAATTATCGCTGCGATGATATCGCCATGTGAAGTTGTTCTAAAACCCATGAGATTGAGTTTGAAAGTGTATTACGTAACTATATGGGGTGCTAGTGATCGAGATGAAATCTAATCCTCTATTGTCTTAGTTTGTTATCATTTTATTAAGTAGGTTTTGTGGCTTTTAGTTTCGGAACTTATGTCAAGATTACAAGTGAACCTTCTCTGTTCTAGAGGTAAAATCTTCCATTGTTCAGCGAAACATCCGTTTTACGAAGAGATAAGCTAAACAGGGCCGCACTCGGCACAAACAGTAATAAGTTAACTTTTTAACAATTAAGCGGAACAAAAGTAGGAAAAACAAAGTGCTGTTTATGACTGTTTTCAACTGTGGAATTATAAAAATGAGTATAAATTTTGTTGAAAACGATGTTTGAGTTATGATTGGACTTTTTAAATTTCACCGTTTGTGTTAAAAACTTCTGTTTAACACTTCGTTTGCCTGAAAGCCAAAAGTATCAAAGTCATCAAAGAACAGTGATTTTGGCTGTCATTCGTGGATCATTGACAGTCGTTAATACGGCCTTCAGAAACCCGAAAGTCTGACAACCAGTCTTACCAACGGGTATCGTATTACCCATTTACTGGGTTGTGGAGGTCAGACAAACAGTCGCTTCATGTAAGATACTGGTATTCAGATGCAACCGGTTAGACTGGAAGCCGACCCCAACATAGTTAGAAAAAAGCTTAGCAGATTGATTGATTATCTTCTTTCCAAACTGAGTTTCAACCTCAAATTACAGGACAATTCAGTCTGAACCACCAAAGATTCCTTGGTTCTCTGAAGTACAGATGAATAGACGATTGTTAGTAACAAGCATGCGTCTGCGATCCGGGCACATTCCATTGACTGCGTTCGGGCATCTTATGAAGGTGGTTGATACTCCAAACTGTCTGATTTGTAATAAGAGGGAGGACACCTACCACGCTTTGGTGGAGTGCGCTCGGGTGGGGACAGAACGGAAAGTTTTGGAATCAGAAGAGGGAATTAGATTAAGGGATGTAGGCATGTGTAATTTGATCTTGTCTAAACCTACATCCAAACTAGCTATTAAGTTATATTACTTGTTTGATCAATTAATTAAGTTAAGATCTTAGTTATTACCTACGGTCTACTCGTATGTATTTTGTAAACCTACGAGGCTGGCACAATCGCTTCGCGATTAAAGCCTTCTTCAAAATAAAGATTTAAAAAAAAAAAAAAACCTCAAATTACACTGGTATGAAGTTTGGGGACCTACTAATGTAAACCTTCGTTGGTCCGACTGCCTCGTTGGCATAATAGTCGGAAGCACTACTGCTGCATCACGCCTGTAGTCCCGGAAGAGTTAGGCAGAGGTGTACATAAATAGTACACCCACATTTCGCCAGTTATGTTTAAGTCCCATGTAATAGGGGGTGAGCCTATTGTCAACCGGGCACAAATCCAGACTCTGGGCTGCTACTGAGAAATTCCTAATAACACTTTGCCCGACCTGGGAGTCGAACCCAGGACCTCATGCTCAACAGTAGCACTTACGACCACTAGATGTTGGTCTTGTGGTCGTAAGTTTAAGGCAAACATTTATATTTTCCCCAAAACTTTCGAAGCACGGGACCCTCCAAGTCCATCTCTGAATACATTGATAATAAAACCATCGGATTTAATAAAAACTGCTCTCATGTCGAAGTTACAGAACATCGTTTCCCTTTTATTGCGAGTTTTGTTTGATATATCTATTTAAATAACAATAAAAAATCTGCGAAGAAAAACTTTGTTCGGGGCAGCTGAATAGGCGAGGTGTCGTTAAGATAATGCGATACGATGACGACACGACTTATGAGAATATCGTCGCCGTTTGAACCTCTATTAGTAATTGGTTAATAATATTATTTGATAATATTTGGTTCGTACTCAAGCGCCCTAGTTTAGCGTTACAATTAGATACAGTTTTGGGGCCACAGTGGTTGCCGGGCGCTTGAGTGGGTATACATTCCGTCTACAGGCAGTAGCGACTTTTGCTACTCGCCCGTAAACAAAACGAGATCAAATCAATTTGCTCGCGTTTTGTTTTTGTTTTGTTTTGACACCTCCGCTGACACGCAATGACTTGACTCGATTATTTAATAATGTATATTTTATATAAATAATGTATAATGAAACGCTATTTAATAATGAGTGAGCTCACTCATCTCATTATGGACACTTTGTCGCGTGACTAAGTGCGGTGCGGATAAATCTAGCGATTTAAATCTTTGGCTTTTACCCACAAAACCATAATGAGCTTATCTTATCTTGGTATAAATTAATATTTCATTTTGTATGTAATTAGTACAATTAATTTCCCGGAAAATTTTACCTAAATAAATACACATTTCACAAAGATATCATAATTATTAGGTAGGTGAGCTTGGTAATCTTCTGATTGACGTTTATTATTAATTTTGTGGAATTCTGTTCTCAAATATCCGAACAGTCCGGACACCTTTTGTTTGATATAGCTCTTTGTCCAATAAACTGGGGAAACTAGACAGATATTGGATGAAGCTTTAAATTATAAGAATACTAGTGACCCGCCCCTGCTTCGCACGGTTTTTACGACTTGTCAAAAATTTGACCTTATTATCACAAAACCGTGTATATCAATTGTTTAGCCTAAACACCTTTTAAACATGACATTTCTGTATGGAGTTTGACATAAAACTGACATTAAACACGCATTGAACAAGTGTCTAAGTTTTTGTGGTATGGCCCTGAGATTTCTTTATTATAATGTAGGTAAGTTTAATATACAAATATTATGCACATAAACCTTCCGGAATCAATTCTGTAAATGATAGTGAAAACCGCATCAAGATCCTTTTCGTAGTTATAAGAAAAACGCGGTCACACAGACAGACACGAAAAGCGGGTTCAATTAATAATATTTATGTATAGTTAAAGATTTGTTTATTACTGGGAATCAGTCACTTCAAGCAGTTTAAATTGTGATGTTTTTAATACTTACGTAGGTTACAAGGTTCTTTTGACGCGTGGCCAAACTCGGAACTAACGACGCCATCTTGTTTTTTCAATATATTTTACACAAAAATTGCACAAATGTTTACCGACAGCGCCCTACTGTCAACGTCATTCGAGCGCCATAAGATCTTTGTACGAGTTATATAGTAATAGGGTCCCGTTGTCACCCGTTGGGTGTTCAATACAGTGTTCTAACATCGCAGACCAGAAACTGCTCATCCTTTTAACAAGTCTGCCACACATTTTTCTCGACAAATAGGCAAATAAATCTTTTTAAATATAATTTATTGCGGAAAAGAAATAAAACAACAATTAAATTTTGCACCTTAATTTGTAAAATAATTTCTTCCACCTTTTAATTTATGATCGTGAAGTGTAAACGCGTAATTAAGAAAAGTTTTTCAATAATTTAAATTCTTCCAGTTTCCTTGTTAAATGCGGATGAAATTATAATTAATTTGTCCACATTACAAAACTTTGAGACGACTATGAATTTTGTTTTGGTTGATACCGGCGCCAGACATAGCAACAACATTTGAACACTTATTTGAACACTTGTTTGAAAAAATGCACTTTCAAATATCCTGAATTTTGCAACTTTTCCATTTCTTCTTTCCTTATGAACCTGATTCGGGCTATTACGGTCCAGCCGTTCTCAAGTGATTCGTTTACTAACGAACTTACTATTTACTTCATTTTTAGGGTTCCGTAGTCAACAAGGAATTCTTATAGTTTCGCCGAGTCGTCTGTCTGTTTGTCTGTCTGTCCGTCTGTCCGCCGCTTAGCTCAGAGACTGTTGGTACTAGAAAGCTGTAATTTGGTGAACGCCGACAAACTAGTAAAAAAAATCGTAATATCTTTTTTTTAGTGTATTATTTTATACAATACTAGACAACACGTTGTCTAAACGTATGCAAATACATGCATGACGCAAGAGTAGGCCGAGTACAGCGAGTACACGTGTCGCCATGATTATGTCTTTGGTACGGCTTGTCGATATTCAAAGGCAATGGAAAGGCAGGCTCTGAATACCTCGTTACTGGGACCTTCTTCTTGCATAGAGTAGCCTGAGACAGAGACATCGGAAATATTTTTTAAAGAATATAATATGAAGCATCTTCACTGGCAACACTGCTTCCCATTTGTGAAAGAATTTTCGGAATATTATTGCACTAAAATTATCACTGAGGGCCTAAACCGGCCACACTAGCAATTCCTCTAAAAGCAATTCATTTCCTGAATTTCCAATTCCGCTGTCATTAGCAATTCCTCTAATTTGACACAAAAGCAATTCATAATGTGTGGATCATTTTACGAATCTCTATAGAAAACTGTCAAACAGATGAATTATTTCGTATTAGGAATCGCACATATCATAATTATGAATTGTCAGTCGTCACAGACTGACAATTCATAATATTTTCCTATTATGATTCTGCCCCAAAGTGGCTGTTTTAAGCCCCCAGTAGTTCTGAAGATTATCGCCTACATACAAACCCACAAATACCTGGCTATATATCTAATTAAAACTACAGACTGTAAAGTTGTCCGTTGAAATATTATTTCGCCATTATCTTAGTTTACTATGTTAGTGTTTGTTACATACAAACAAATTAATCCTTAATTTACCCCTCTTTTTTTTTTTTTTGTTTTTTTTTTTTTTTGAGTGTGGGAAATCATCCAATGACTTCTCCCGCTCTGGGCGGAGCGGAAGGGCGTGTCAGACTTTTACTGACTAAAACCCACCCGTGTTCCTTCATTTGCCTGTTGCCAAGGTCCCGGTATCCCTTTCGGACTTTCCCGCAACCCTGGCAGGCATCGGTCCTATTGGACCCCGTCATTTTTGCTGACATCTCTTTGAGGCGCGCGTGGAACACGACGCGCCATCGACCCGGGCCTGGTCCTTATCGGACGGCGAGCTGCCCGTTGCTCGCCGTCCGCAAGCCCTAATTTACCCCTCTGCCCTCATGGTACTTACACTTACACCCATGCATAATCAGCCAATAATGTTCCCACTGCTGGGACACAGGCCTCCACACTGTGAGCGGGAGTGAGTCCTAATCCACCACGTGGGCCCAGTGCGTGTTCGTAAATGTCACAAATGTTAAAATGTTTGGTTCTAGGACATGCCGGTTTCCTCACGATGTTTTCCTTCACCGTTTTGAGAGCAGTGGTGATGAAATAATTTACACACAGTAAAGCGCCTGTCAGGGTTCGAACCTATGACCTACAACTCGTAAGTCGAGGCTGGTACCACTGAGCCACCACTGCACTTACACCCATATCTCGCACAAAATACATACATAAACTCACACCATCTTCCCAAGGGGGTAGGCAGAAACTACAAAACGCCACATGCTACGATACTTACATACTCCATTTACTTCGTTTACGTTCAGCTTCATACATCTGGTTGCACCTGACCTTTTTGAACAGCATCCCGACACACACATAAATTGAGCTTATTAAGTCAGTATATGAGCTTCTAGGGCGTCCCGGCGTTTCCACTCACTAGCACAAAATATTACACAGAAAAATTATAACGAACCCCCGATCATCAACATCCATACTTCCGTTATATTATAAATTCGAAAGTAATATCTATTTAATTTTAAATTACCCAATTTATACTCTTTCTTATTAATAATCATCATCCCCATACTTGTTGTTTGTGTTGTTGTGGTTTTGTAAATATACCCTCACTTTTCGATTACTTAGGCAAACAGTCTGTGTGTATGTTACCTTTTCACGCCTAAACCACTGAAACGATTTCGATCAAATTTGGCAAGGAGATAGATGGCATCCCGGGGAAGGACATAGGATACTTTTTGTCCCAAAAATAACCTTAAGGGGGGGATATAGGGGATGAAAGTTTGTATGGGATAATTTCCGAACTCCACGTGGGCGAAGCCGCGGGCAAAAGCTAGTTTTTTATAAAAATCCGCCGCATAACGACTCCTTGCCTTTCCAATAGAACTATCTTCAAATAATAACAAACTCTCTGATTCCTCACACTACTCTGTATTTTGTAGAAGCGCAATGCAAACTACATACATAGGTAAAGACTCCAACTATGGAACACCCTTTATGTATGGACAGCTCTTACATGCTCTATATTTCGCTCTACAGGGTGGGAAATATCCCCAACTTGAGGCAAAGTTACTCTGTACACGGTAAAGATGCAAAACTTAGTCGCTATATGTATTCATAAAGTGAGGAACGATTTCAAATTATTGGATAGGGGTAGGAACTCCCATGATAATGAACTGAAAATAAGAATTTGCTACAAAAAGTCGCGTTACGCGTGCAGAACTAGCTTAATACTGACTAAAATTGTTGGCTCCACATCGAGATTATATAATATAAACTAGCTTCCGCCCGCGGCTTCGCCCGCGTGGTATTTTGATAAAAAGTAGCCTATGTCCTTTCCGATCGGTTTAAATTTGACAAAGTTTCATACAAACTTTCATCCCTTATTTTATCGCCTTGGGGGTAGAATTAATCAAAATCCTTTCTTAGCGGATGCCTACGTCGTAACATCTACCTGCATGCCAAATTTCAGCCCGATCCGTCCAGTGGTTTGGGCTGTGCGTTGATAGATCACTATGTCAGTCAGTAAGTCAGTCACCTTTGAGTTATATATATTTAGATTCATAATTCAGCAATCGCGTAACACACGATCAATCGCAATATCTGTAGGTATCTCCTGTTTGTTTAAGTTCAGTAAAAGATCTCTTGTATTCAGGGGGGGCCTAAACCGGCCACATTAGCAATTCTTCTAAAAGCAGTTCATTTCCTGAATCCCAGCTGTCATTCGCAAATCCTCTAATTTGACATAAAAACAATTCATAATTTGGCGACCATTTTACGAATCTCCATAGAAAACTGTCAAACAGATGAACTGTTTCGTAATATGAATCGCACGCAGATCAATGAATTGTCAGTTGGTGACATTTTACGATGATTCATAATATTATCATATTATGATTCTGCTAAAGTGGCCCCCAGTATTCTGTCTTATTTTCCTGTTCAGAACTGCTTACCCACATAATAAATCAGCATCACTGATCTCCCTAGGGAGTTGGGCAGAGATCCTGCTACGAGTGCTTTTCGTCCAAGATGACAGACACGAAAACTGCTCTTTTGAGTCATGAATTCATTCAATAGTTATATATTTTGAAAAAGATTATATTTTTTAATTCTGTAAATACATATTTGTTAGGACTATGAATCATATTTTAATCATTGTTGATTACCTGATACTGACGTGCAAATAACAAAATCGTTACGGGTATTTTAAGGTCATCCCTTAAATAACGAGTAGCCGTTTACTACGATTTAATTCCGGGTTTTTTCCGAGAAAAACTTTTACTAAAGAAACGCGAAATTAAATCTCCTTTCATTCTTGTCTCTTCGTCCTTGAACCTTCAAGAAAGAAAAGGAATGAAACAATAAAGCTACGATGTTCTAACGACAAAAAACGAAATTGTTTGCGGCAAATCCGAAGCTCTGACGGTACAGTTATAATTATACCTACTGAATATTCATGTTACATTGAGCGGAATAATTAATCTTAGTATGGGTGGACTGTATATTATGTAAGATCGTAGATAGGTAGTAATTAAGGGTTACAGTATCGTTTTTGTAGAATTTCTTTGATTCTATGAAGTAGTAAGTAAGTAAATATCAATTTTAATGAAAGAAAGAAAGACGTTTATTTGCGGTAAACATGAAGCAAAAAAGAAAAGGTTGGGGGACGTCACATCCACGTAAATCGCTCAGTATTATGCTGCGACCCTATGCAGGACAGAGCCGTTAATCGTGTATCTTCGTGTAGACTGGCGGTAATTGTTATACCGTGAAGTTTTCAACCACTCAAGCGTCCAAGCCGAGCGGCGAGTCTCGCCCCACCAGCCTGCGCTTGTTTTGTTAGAGTCGCGTCGCGCAAGTCTGCAGGAGGCTTTATGAAAGAAAAAAAAAATATAACGAAAGGATTCCAGCGAAATACTAGAACCAACCAGGTAAGCGATAATGTGAGAGTCTAACAAAACCATAAAGGCAAAAATACACAACATGCTTGTAGCTGGCACGCTTGCATTCCAACTCCTTGCACGTGCCAGCTACTTTCATGTGAATAAGCCAAAAAGAAACATAAAACGTTCTGGAAAAGTCACATTGATATTCACAGATTCTCAACCGCAAACCTAATACATACACGCCAATACAACCTTCACAGAGACGATAAGGAGAACGGTCCTATGAATCTAGTAACAATACAAATTGCTCTAAAATTGGACAAACCCTAAAGTTTATATTAATTAGGGGGTGCGCCCAAATTGTCGGCATTCCACTAGATTAGTAACACCCGACCGCGGCCCAAGTTTGGGGCTCTTACCCTAGTAATCATTTGCACAATAGCGTACCTCTCTTTGACTTGGCATAAGACATATGGACGGTTTCCTGTGGTTTTTACTACCAACCTTAAAATATCTAAACATTTCTTATTTTATACACTACGGGGAAACTCGTGGCCTGCATCTCACCTGATGGTAAGTGATGATCAGGCTGGAGGTGGAAGCGAGCTTCACCCGGAATCCCCAACCACAGAGGCTATCTTACCTCTAATGCCGAAAAACAACAATGCTGATAACATTTTTGTTATGGCGAAAGGTTTAGCAGAACCGTACTATGAAAATATTATGAATCATCGTAAAATGTCACAAACCGACAATTGATAATATGATCTGCGTGCGATTCATATTACAAAATAATTCATCTGTTTGACAGTTTTCTATGGAGATTCGTAAAATGGTCCACACATTATGAATTGCTCTTGTGTCAAATTAGAGGAATTGCTAATGACAGATGGAAATTTAGGAAATGAATTGCTTTTAGAGGAATTGCTAGTGTAGCCGTTCTAGCCCCCCTGATGGGTGTAGCTAGCCAGGTGGAATTCGAATCCTTAGAACCTGCTACGATCCTTACATACTCTTTCGACGTCGTCATACACGTACGGCGGTTGGGAGTTCTACGCACCTGACCTTTCTGAAGAACTTCACCAATACGGTCACTCAAGGTCCTTCTAGGGCGTCCGGGGTCCCGGAGTTTCTAATTGTAACCTTTGTCCTGCATGGCAATAGCCTCTTATGGAGCAGTTATCACCACATTTGGTCATAGCTTGGCCATCGGTAATTCAGTGGTCATCGGTAAGTCCAAGATAAACTAAGACGGTGCCGAAATGTGACTTTGACAACTATGGGCATAATGCCCATCGGCTATTTCGCAGTTCGTAGGAGACTTAGATCCACTAAGGTTCTTGCGAACTTAAAAAACAATGGTACAACTGTATCTTTTTCATATAAGCAGAAGCCTAATCATGCTTCTAGAGGTTTCAGCAGTTTAGACTATGTGTCTGTCAATGAACGAATGAATTTACCATGTAGAAAGATAAACTCATAAGTAGTTGTTTTTTTAAACCAACTAGTGCGCAACTAGTCTCGAATGGTAATTTGGCATAATAATTTGTATGACAAATATCATGTGTTTACCGTAGCAGGCAGAGGTGTAATGTCCTATTTCACCACATGTCGCTAGTTATTTATTCCAGGCCAGAGAACCAACAGCTATAACAATTATATAAGAAACATAAAGCCAATTACAGGTTCTCATGGGTAAAAACTGAAAATGTAGCAGAAATCTTAAGATCACTAACAAGCACGATAGAAAAGGATATGATATATATACATATATGTATATAAGTAAGGTACAATATGCACTATGCAGTTTTAAAAAAGTCAGCGTTCAGCCGAGTGCGTGCAGAATGGGATTTGGTGGTAAATGGGTCAAATAAGAACTCTTTACAAAGAATATTAAAGTCCTTACTCGCTCGCACCATGTATGAGTTTTGCCTGTAGTTGGAAGAGGAAAAAGGAATGGAAATTGGTGGATTACATCTAACTGATCTCTGAGGGACATTGAAACGCAGTTTATGCAGGAGGTCAGGACAGTCAATCTCATTAGATATAATTTTTAGAAGAAAAGTGCAATCTGCTAGTCGTCGACGGTTTATAAGTGGCTGTAAATGAAATTTCTTGCAGAGATTTATGTAATCATTAGAATGGTATGGTATACGCAGCCGAAAACATAGAAAGCGAATAAATCTTTTTTGTATATTCTCAATACGATCAATGTAAATGCCATAACACGGGTTCCAAATTTGTGACGCATATTCAAGATGGCTTCTCACAAAAGAGCAATAAAGAATTTTAAGGGCTTTGGCCTTCTTGAAACACCCTGCGAGTCTCATAACAAAACCCAGTTATTGTACTATTGAGTAATCCTCAAGTACAAGGAACCGTTACTCATTCCAAGAAAAACGAACAAATGAAACAGTGAAATCGGAAATAAAAGGACATATAAATCTGTCACCAAAACCAATTAAATAACATCCCTAGATAATTAAGTACAAACTGAAATTAATGCCTTTTTAATTATTACTTTGACGACGTATCAAGAGATTAAACGGTACTACGGTAAGGTTTAATTTAGAGATTATTTAATGAAGAGGGATGAAGTATCTTGTTGCTGTGAAACTCAGCGCACACTTTACGTCTAACCCCGTGACCACGAGCTATACGCTCAAGCGACAAGGCCGCGTCTTGCGACAGCGACTGAAGGGAAAATAAATTAAAGAAGTTGTATAGAGCATGCCACGGGTCAAGAGTTACCGCGACGCCGCTGACTCGACGCAACTAGCGGAGCCACCATAGATATTCTTTTTTATATTTCTAGGGGAGCAACGGACGCCAACGCGACGTACGTACGGAAACAAGCGAAACGCGTGCGTGTCGCTTAACGCAGGTCGCGTCGCCAGTCGTATCGCTCGAGGTTCGTGAACGGGGCCTAATCGAGAAAATCTATACCTACAGATTAGCTCGATTTTTGGAATCGTCATAAATCGAGGAAATCTTTAGTCACCTTTAGATTCGTTAGTTTAATCAGTCAAGTAATCATAGGTCTGGTACTTGTTGATACGCCAACACTGTCCTCCCATACCTATTAAAACTGTAATTCGAAAGCTCTACATTTTAAAAGAGTGACTGTGTTTTCTTGCCGGCTCTCTCTCCCTAGGAAATGACCAATTGGAACCGTGCACCTAGCTTCTGACGTTTCATGTGCCCATATAGGTTTATGTGAAATAAAATATTTTGAATACTGTGAAGCGTAGTGGAGTGCGCGAATAATTCAAAACCGGGAAAAAAAAAAGTAAGTATTCTTTGTAAGCTAAACCGATTTTTAGACTTAACCATGAAACACACCAGACTGCCACTTACTTTCCAAGGCAAAGCATTTAATAATAAATGTGGAGGCAATTTTTTTGTTCCTGTGCCTTTTCCAAAAAATATATTTTTCCTTCTTTCTTTCTTTTCTTTTCTTTCTTTCCTTTCTTTGTTTCTTTTCTTTCTTTCTTTCAAAAACAAAAGCAGTTCATCCGGTAATTAAATTTTCAAGCCAAATACCAGCAGGACGTTATTAAAAATTAAAATTTCCCCAACAACACACAGGGGTCGCCGCTTGTAAATTGATTCCACGGTAAATTGGAAAATCCCCTAAATCCAGGGGTCACTTGCGATAAAAAATACCACCGGAAGCCTGACTAACACCGCCGTAAATAAAATTATACACGGTTTGAAATGATACGACGACTCACAGTTTTGGGTTCTCTATAGACGCATTAAAATTTCTGTAAAGAAATCAGGCACATTACATTGAGGCTCTGCTTGTTTTTTTTTTTTTGGTGTAATTAGGAATAGGGTAAATTGTTGGTTATACAATGGGTTAGGCAGAGGTTTTCCTATAGAAAAACCGCATTTCGCCAACTATGTTTGAGTCCCATGTAATAAGGGGCGAGCCTATAGCAATAAACCGGGCACAAATCCAGAATCCGGCCTGCTACTGAGATATTTCTGATGGAAAAACCCGATTAAACTTTGCCTCACCTGGGAATCAGCCTGTCAGGGTTGCGGGAAAGTCCGAAAGGGATACCGGGACCCTTGGCAACAGGCAACTTAACGAACACGGGTGGGTTTTAGTCAGTAAAAGTCTGACACGCCCCTCCCGCACCGCCCAGAGCGGGAGAAGTGATTTGATGATTTACAACCCACAAAAAAAAAAAAAATGGCCTCTTGTTCAGCAGCAGCGCTTGCGACCAATGAGTCAGTCACCATTACTGTATCTATTAAAGTTACTAGTATACCATAAGATTGCTTCAAAGAACCTTTTAGGTAATTGCTCCTGGAGTGAATGAACCTAAAAGAAAATAGCTTACGGGCCCCTAAAAGCCTCGTTATTAATGTTCAAAAAGGGAGCGATGCAAATTTGCCCACAAATAGAAATTCTTCTCATTAACCCAGGCTTAATGACGTCTTTTTTAGTAAAAAGCAGCCAAAGAAATGCGTGGCTTTAGCTAAGAGACGAATGCTTAGAAAATAAACAGTAGGGGAGCCATGTTTTAATGGTAACATACACTTTTACATACACCATGCGATGTAGCGGTATGAAAGTTTGTTTTTCTGACTTACCAGAATCTTATTTTAGTTAGTTCAACGTATCCTTAGTTCTGAAAGCATTTCTATCATATTTTATACACAAAAGCGACAGTTTTTTTTTTTTTTACAAAAAAAACTACCGCCTTCCATTTTGGAAGTCGGTGGCAAAAAACGAAAATTGAAAAAGCAAAGACACCGACTTCCGAAATTAAAGTTATTTTTCAGTTTTTTGTGTTTTTTTTTTGGAAGTCGGTTGTTTTTTGTTTTGTAAAAAGTTTTTATTTTTCACTTTTTAGTTGTGGTACCTAGCCCGCACTAATTCGAATACCACTACCTCCTATGTAAATAACAGTGACGGAGTAACTTAAAACATCGTCCACATAAATTAAGTGGGAAAAATACGTAATATTGAAGCTAACTCAAAAACTACCTAATTAAAGTTAATAAAATTTATATAGGACCACTCTGAAGCATGACACACCAAACAATAAAAGAATCTTCCAAAATCATTGTCATAATTGGCAGAGTAACGCGTAACAAACAAATAAAAAAGCAATACACAGTCAAATGGAGAACCTGCTCCTTTTGTAAGTCGGTTAAAAATAAATGCTACCGTTTTTTATCGGTTTGAGGACAAGAACAAGGAACGAGACATGGTTTGAAGTTTTATAGTTATTACGTTTAGGGGCGTTTAGTGTACCGAAAGGTGTTTAAAAAAACCGGCCAATTGCGAGTCGGACTCGCGCACGAAGGGTTCCTTACCATTATCTATAAAAACGGCAAAAATATCACGTTTGTTGTATGGGAGTTTGGGAGCCCCCTTAAATATTTATTTTATTCTGTTTTTTATTATTTGTTGTTATAGCGGCAACAGAAATACATCATCTGTGAAAATTTTAACTGTCTAACTATCAAAGTTCATGAGTTACAGCCTGGTGACAGACAGACGGCAGACAGACAGACAGACGGACAGCGGAGTCTTAGTAATAGGGTCCCGTTTTAACCTTTGGGTACGGAACTCTAAAAACGTACACCTAGCGTGGAAATTCCAAATTTTTCAAGAACGCTTAGCAACCCTAGTGAGGGGTGAATATTTATTTAAAGTTGATACCAACAAATGTTGTACTTTCCGCCCTAGCCAGGTAAGTTATTACGTCGCAGACTATTAATAAATTGTCGCTTGGCAGTAAGATTTGTCTTTAAGTTGTAGGTATGCGTCAAAGTCTATAGGAAATGTCAACGTTCTGGTCTAGCTAGTATATGAGACCCTTTGATCTTTTAAAGGCCTTAATTCTTTAATTTAAAAGTAAAATATTTATGGCTTCAATAATATCGAGTGTAAGAAGAAAGTGAGTCAATGGCTCACGACTCTTACCTATGAGGAGATTGAAAAGTTACTTGGAAAGCTTTAAAAAAAAATCCTGCTTAGACAGCGCAAACATACACCACACAAATACGACATATACACTTATCAATTAGCATATCAATCATACACTTATCATACACTTATCAATTCGAACAATATTAATATATATTAATTTGAAATTCAGTATCGACCTGGAAGCGAATTGTATGAAACTCTGGACTCCACGAGACAGCCATGACCTAGTGTGGAGTCCACAAGTTAATATTAAAATTATGTTTCCTTTGCAAAAACATATTATTAGTAGTAATTTACTTGTAGTAGTTTTAAGGAAATGTAAGAATATCTTTTTTGATAATAAACGATTTTTTTTTTTAATATTTTTTTTATAGAGAAGTTATATATAGATTTTTAATTTAAGTATATCTTTTTATTGTTTTGTTTCTTTTTTAATTAACTTTATTTTCTTTTTGTACTTTATTAATCGTTTATTAGATGCTTTGTTTTTGTAAGGGGTTTTTTTAAATTTTTAATTTAAGGGTACTTGTTCAGTAGTACAAATTCGATTCTTTGCTCTATGTACACACGGCTACACATCAAGCTATACATTTCCAGTTTATGCTGATCTCACATTGTATAGGATTTCCGTAGAATGTGAGGTCAGCTTATACTGGAAATGTATAGCTTGATGTAGCCGTGTGTACAAGTACAAGTATGTACTTGTACTTAGAGCAAAGAATCGACCTAACGCTACTATTAATTATAAAAACGAGTTTTCTTACTGAACGTACGGAAAACCGGAGGTAGCTTAGACAGAAATTTTTACTATCTTGAATATAGCGGAAAAAACCTTGATTAAAAGGATCATTGCTTCAGCTTTGAAAGCAAAATTATCCCCTAATTTTAGTGGTAGACAGACACCTAATTTGGACCACAAAAAGTGTCACATTCACGTACAAAATCTGCGCAAAGTGGGGGATTCAGTAAAATGTGGGGAAGTCGGTAAAAAGTAGAAGCGAGCCAGCTCTAACGCGGCTAAATAAAAAGTGGCGACGGCTTCATTATTGACCACGACGATGTGCGAAGGGAACATGTGGAGAAGGTACATTTATTTCACAACCTAGGAGTACACGGCTACATTTATCAAGCTATACATTTCCAGTATAAGCTTATTCTGGAAATGAATAGCTTGGTAAGTAGCCGTGAGTACTTAAAATCACATAATCGTTTAAGGTTATCGTTTTGTGAGCAAAATCCATGTTTATGTTTTGAACCATCGAGATAGTTTTCAGGGTTCCGTGGTCAACAAGGAACCCTTATAGTTTCGCCATCTGTCTGTCTGTCCGTGACTTAGTTCAGAGACACTTAGTACTAGAAAGC
This sequence comes from Lithophane leautieri, assembly GCA_949152455.1. Classification (NCBI taxonomy): domain Eukaryota; kingdom Metazoa; phylum Arthropoda; class Insecta; order Lepidoptera; family Noctuidae; genus Lithophane; species Lithophane leautieri. The sequence continues at coordinate 3,283,424 of OX424462.1, read as the reverse complement.
TGTAATTTGGCATGGGTGTATACAGTATGTTAAATAACAGAGGGCGTTCCCTTAAACTCGATAATCTATATCATTAATAGATTCAAATAAAAATATCAGCGTACAAAAATGAGTTAAAAAAAATCCGAATAAAAAAAAAAACTAAATTGGCAATAAATTCGAAACGACCTGTTTAAAATCAAAATACTAACGCGGAATAGTACCTAGCGTAGTGGCGTAGCCCAAACCGGCAACGTCGCAATTTTGTTCTCGCGCGCGCACGTTGCCGAGCGAGCTTCTCACCGAGCCGGCCGGCCGGGCGAGGTGCGGGGGGCGGGGGGCGGGCGGCGTGACGGCACTGAATGGCGAGCGCTGACTTTGGTAAAGGCGGCAAAATTAATACTGTACCTTTCCACAGACGATATTAGCCCTTTACTCCGTAGAAATAGAGATTTTAATAGCGTGAGTCAACTGATGCAAATATGTATCAGTGGGGCTCAACGGATTTGATTGATGCAACCTTGCATCACCGGAAAACGAGCGGAAAGATAGTGAAAAACACAGCGTCGTGTTGTTATCAGTAAAATAAAAACAACCCGTCTCAAATGCTCGGCTGACAAAGGAATGCGTCACTGAGGCCCCTTGGGCTTGTAAGAACCTATTCGCAAACAGTAAAAACATAAATTCATATACCTATCTAAGCCACGTTTCAATCATATTAGAATACAGAGTACAGCGAATTATTCTGCTCGCAGCGGCCGAGTAATGGACACGGGGTGGCGCGTCTGCAGCGCTTTGCCGACACGTCGCGTCGGTCGCGGGCTCGCGGCCACAAAATAAACAGATAAAAGTACAGAAGGCCCACTCATGGAACAAGTACACGAATGTGTTTTACCTATTCACTCAGATCGGTGACTCCGGTGCCTTACAGTGCTAATAAGAAAGTAATTAGAAAAATAAATAACGTAGTAGGTAACTACGCTCATAAATAGTGTGCGGTTAAGTATTAGAGAAAGTTTCATTTCAATCTCAGTTTTAGGCTAGCTTTTAAATGATAATGAGGTATTGCACGTAAGCAATCACTGTCCAACGTTTTGTAATGTTTTCTGCAAAGACATCGAAATGAAAAAAAAAAACTTTTACTTTATGCAGTTGCATTCGTAATAAATTACTTAATAGCAATCGTGTAAAACCACAGAAGTAATACGCTCGTTGTACGGGGTAGGTACTCCCTGAGTATAAAAGTAGTTTTAGCAAAGAGTGGGCTTTCTGATTTTATTTATTTTGTGGCACAGTCGTTTCTTAGTGTTATTTCTTTTTTCGAAAAGGTTTTAGGTATTATGATAGGTAGGTACATTTAAATAATGTTTAAAGACTTACTTAGATTTTGAACTGCGCAATATGCTGACCTTCTCTCTCTACACATTGCTTGTTGCAATCGCCGACGGTTGTTTTGGTGCACTCGTCGCATTAAATTGTGCATTGGGATCCTCAAAGCACCATCACACAATTACACTCAGCTTAAATATGCACCATGTTCACATACTCCCTAGCACTGACCTGATAACGCGGCATTTTTCACACACGAATGACGAAAGGAGACAAGATGTTGCAATGCGAAAATAAATGCACATCCGGTATGCACGCGAGATTAGTTCCGACTAAAATTAGGTGGACAAATCCTGTGGACATTCGGGGAGCAGGGGGCGGGGCTAGGCGCATCAATCAGATCGCCGCACACGCGGCCCGTCATTCATAGGTAAATTGCGACATTGCCGTACTTACTTTGAAGGACAAGTGCGCGTGTACAGAGTGTTTCTTTTACGTATCAATTTAATATTTTTTGTGAATATTTTATTATAAAAAATAAAAAAAACTTTTTTTTTTTAATGGTAATATTTTTTTTAGCTTGTATGTATGGTATACTATTGCGGGTTAACGGGAACGCCCTCTGTTAGTTAACATACTGTATATTAATCACGCCGAAAAAGTGGTAAAATTTTTTTTTTTTTTTGTTTAGTTACCTCTCTTACGCGTTGTATCGGCATGATTTTTTTTCGTCTATCCCACATTATGGGGTGTTGTTGGAAAGATCGTTCAAAAATATTGTGGGTTTGTAAAAAACATTTTTAGATTCAGGGATTCGTTTGCGAAATATTAAGCTTTAAAGTGCTCATTTTTGTTAGAGTCAAGTGGGGGGGACACCTCCTGCCAGCTAAATGGTTGTTTTTGGATATGTAAACAAAATCACGGCAATAGTACAACTAAAACTAACTTATTCCACAATACTTATTCCTATAACGTAAAATAATCAGCCCATAATGTTCCCACTGCTGGAACACAGGCCTCCTCTCTGTGAGAGGGAGTGGGCCGTAATACACCACGCGGGCCTATTGCGGGATGCTAGATGTCACATGTCGTTTCAATTTTTTGTTTCTAGGACATACCGGTTGCTTCACCATGTTTTCCTTCACCGTTATTAAGAGCAGTGGTGATGAATCAGAAAAACAAAACTCTTTCACACCTCCGTGTACCAGGCCGTGGGGAGCTATTTAATCTCCAGCGATGCACCGTTATAAAATTTAATATTAATAATAATCTGTAGGCGGTGGAGACTTCGCTTTATAAAGTAAGAATGATAGTATATAATACATGACTTTAATTGTTCAGCACTTTGGTTATTTAAATACTTAGTTAACTTTAGACGTGTTACTTACGAGTAATTAGTGGAATGTAAAAGTCTAGCAGGTTTAATGATTTGAATTTCATGAAGATTTTGTTCTTTTGGGATTTAAACTTTAAATCCTACAGGCAAATTCGGAAATATTCCTGACCTAAGTTTAGTGAATAGTTATTGCTGTTATGCATAACGAAAGCCCCAAAAGGAGGTATCATAATAACACCACCCTGTGTGTGAAGTAATAACATAGCATTTAAGTTAAATTGTTTACTATTATCTAAAATTTTAAGTAATTTTGTATTTGGATCCAGTTGTCTGATAAATAAATAAATAATAATTATTATACGAACCACTTAAAATCCAGGGCATCACGGTTACTTGCTGAATTAGGTATTTATACACTCAAAACACAGGTCACTTTTTCAACAAAATTCATGAAAACTATGAAAATAAGTTGACAAAGTTGTCAGAATATTTCCGCCAAAAGTAATTTTCTGAAGCGCTTGCCCGATCACATTCTCTATTCAAATTCAAATAGGCAAAGATCTTGAAGACAAAATGCCTAGCGTGTGACTTTTTCTTAAAATTGATATAAAGCTACGGTTACACGGATTCAGTAAAGTAAAGTAAGTAAACATTTATTTTCTTATTTTGCAGGTAAAAAGTAAATAAGATGTGGCGATTGTGTTCAGTCTATTTATTTCTTCATAATTCTATTTTGCTTCCTTTATAAAATTCTTATTTCGTTATCAAATAACTGTTATAACTATACCATGAAATAACCAACAAATAGTTATCGTGATAAATATATACTTTAGTTCAACATAATAAGTTCAGGAGGTCATAAAAAATGCTATAAGTATTCGGAAAGTAAGGTTTTCCTGCCCAAGGGAAATCTGGCAGCTTTTACTTATTTGAGCAAATCATATTAAATAACTGGTTCTAGCTATAAATATGAATCTATGTTGGACTTGAATGATGGATGACGGATAATGAGATGAGATTTAGGGTAGAATACTGTTTGTGTTTGGGTAAAAATAACCCCTTATTCATTTTATATGGGTATCATTTAGGGTGAGGGATGATTTTTAAACTATTAACTACATTTAAGTAATGTTAAGGCTTTATACTGATATTTAAACTGACATTTTAGCTTTTACCCGAAGCAAAAAGGAGGATTATGATTTTGACCGGTAGGTATGCATGTTCATGGGTTCTCTCATAACTTCTAAACTACTCATTAGAATTTGACAAATGAGGTATCTTTGGAAGCATCTTGCTCGTCTGGTTATAGGCGTGTGACGTCACATTAAATTGATTATGGCGATGGCGCCCTAAAGAGGACATTGACGAACTAAAAACAAACTTTTTTTTAATGTTGCCATGTTGGCTATTAAATAAGAGGGCTTAATTTGCACATTTCAAAAATATACATATATTACAACAACAAAAAAAAAAGTTGTAAAACTAAAACCCTACTACGTCAAAAAGTCAACTAAAAAGGTATAAACAAGACATCACAGACAGACAAATTAAAAATCCGGAGTCACACGTAATCTGTTCGATTTATAACACGTGTGACTCTGGAGTCTTAATTTGTCATAATTCTGCCTTCTGCCAAGATATATCTACCTACTAGTTATTTATCTGATTTATCGTGAGATAGTCTTTACATAATTATGTGAAACGTGTATCTACCTAATTATGTAGGTACACGTTTTTCACTAAAAGGAAAGCCATGAATAATAAAACCGAAAGGTCAATTTACACCAGCAAATAGATACAGTCTTCATTATTTGTCGCCCAAAACCATCTTCAAATAAGAAATATCCCTGAAACTAAACAATATACGAACATTTTCACTATAACCCTGTAATGGAAACTGACAAAATATAACGAGGAAAGGTATTTACAGCGGTGCCAAATCCCGGACTGACATTATTGCCAATAATATCCAGCGGGCGAGGGGTTAATAGAAAACTTAATACCTTTATTTTCTTAGCATCAGTTTAGCAGATTATGGGGTGAACATGAGATAATAAGAAAGTTGGGATAAAATATTTTATTCATTCAACCCTTTTTGGGAAAATGTCATTGTATCTGTCGCAGTAAGATGGTTGAAGCCGTAATATAGTTATGTCCCTAGGGATATAGCTATACACCGTAATATGGTTATATGAAAGGAGATCATAAGTTTCTTACTAGGAATAAGTATATCTATGATAAGAGCACTCGATCTAGTAATATAATTAGGGAGTGTTGCCGTGGTAACAGAAATTGGCTGCAGTAACAAAATTAGCGCATTACGACAGTTATGAAACGCTTTCGTTTAGAAAATAAATAAATAAATAAATAAATAAATAATACAGTATAGCTATAACCCTAGGGATATAACTGTATCACGGCTTCAACCATCTTACTGCGACATATCTATTTTTCTAGATCGAGGTCAATAGCAGGCCCATTTCACAAGAAAAAAAAAGCTAAATCTAGCATACATTCCCAGAAGTCAGATGGGCAATCGCTCCATGTAAAATACTGGTATTCAGCTACATTCGGTTCGACTGGAAGCCGAGCACAACATAGTTGGAAAAAGGCTAGGCATATGATGATTCCCAGTTTTATCCTAAACGCATAGCCACCCTATTTTGTCGTGCTGAGCCGTGATGCACCCAGCTTATGGTACCGTGTGGGCCAGAGATAAACTCACTGTTGACCACATCGGAACACAACCGTCACCGGCTTACTTTCGTATATATTAGATACCGGATTCACGGGGAAAAGGAGAAAAAGGTAAATAAATTCCTTTTGCAAACATACTGTTTTGTTATTTTATTTGGAGATGGCGTAATGTGGGTGTGTGATTGAAAAGCGATTTACTGACTGAATATACAGGTTTATTTACAATCGTAAAAAGAAGATTAGATTTTTTATGACAAAAAGTATTCTACAGCTGTCAGTAATACCTAAAAGATTTTGACTGCTCATAGTGCCAGGGTTATTTTTAATTATTAGGTACAATTTTATATTTCAGACGACATAATTATGTAGATCCAAAGAAAATAAGCCCATTGTAACAGTTTTCTGACAACTGTACAAGGATCCTTTGGCGCGTGGCCAAAATGGGAACTAACGCCGCCATCTTGTTTTTCAATACAATTTCTGTTACAATTTCACAAATGTTTACCAACAGCGCCAAAGTCATTCGAGCGCCAAAGGATTATTGTAGCAGTGTAGGTCTTGCTTTTATACAGGGCAGGGTGGCGATTCAGCGACTTACATCCACCAAGGGGATGATTCTAACTGTCTTATTTCGCTATGAAACACATATCGTAAAAAAAAAACTTTTCATACATGAATCGAAATAGTCTATCATCTACTGTTGTATAAAAAATTAAAAATAAAAATATTTTCATTCGGAAAACTAAAAGATCCATACATTTTTAGTAGCAGGCACTTAAAACACTATTGTTAGTAACTAAAACTAAAGACGAATTTGTGAGAAGCCTTCATGAAGCCCCTTATACTGCTCAGGAGTGAGGCAGTCTTTTTGCGGATGATGGCATGAAATCATCAGTACATCGAGCAAATCGAGTACCTATAGGAATTTCATCATTTTAACCCCTCATCATTTTTCGATAGGTCGACGATAGGTCCCGGTTTCGAAACAAGACGCACACTTGGCTGGTCTGTAAAAAAGGAACATTTTACACTTATGAAGGACCTACCTTTAGAGAGGTATGAAACAGTAGGTAGCCCTTAGTTATCTGAAACAAGCTACTAACTTTGTGGGCTCCGAAGAGAGGAACTTTATAACTAATAATGCACGCTGTCACCAGAACATTACCGCTGTACCAGACCCTTGTTCAAACTGCTTAAAGGAGCCTCCAAACAAATATACCTAGGCTATTAAGCCATTAGCTATAGGTGCCGACTATCGCCATAATGATCGCCAAGTCTACATCGCAGTGACGCAGATAGTCCTAAAGGGGTATCAAAAATTTTGGGGGCCCGAGTCTTATTCCTGACTGCGGCGGGAGAGGAAAAAAAAGGGTATTTTTTTTAAACAAAATAGCATCCTGGCTCGAATACATTAAGTTTTTATTCAATAGAGCGAAGCGAGCTAAACGAACGAACCAAGATATGTTAAGGTTTCACTTCACCGTGGTTCTGAAGGGAGTGCAAGATCGAGCGAAGTGAGCTCGAAAATTGGAGCATCGTGACTAGGATAGGCTAGATTTACTGTGTGATTTTATTAAATGAATGCAAGAGCTTGAGAATTGGATTACAAATATTTGCTGACACACGTCGGGGGGCCCCTGTACCTAGGGGGCCCCGTATCATTAATACGGCTGATACCGCGATAGCTACGCCCCGCACAAGTCGAACATAATATTTATTTTTAACATTATGTTGTCCGAGTAGGTAATATTAAGTGCAAATATATAAAACTAGCTTCCGCCCGCGGCTTCGCCTGCGTGGTATGTCGTTAAAAAGTAGCCTATGTCCTTTCTCAGGCTCTAGACTATCTGTGTACTAAATTTCATTTAAATCGGTTCAGTAGTTTTGGCGTGGAAGCGCGACAGACAGACAGAGTTACTTTCGCATTAATAATATTAGTCAGTATGATAGTAAGGATGACAAGGATTGTCCGCTATCTTGATATAAATGAACCTTTGGACCGACTTGATCCTTGCAATTATTATCGAACATTCAACCACAATAGATAGGCGTGGTAATCACTATTCGCAAGAAGCCCGAAGGTCCAAAGGTTGTCTTATCAATCTAAATAAATCACAACAATAAGATTAATGACAAGGTATCCAAATATTTATTTGGTTCATGGAAAATTTTGAGCTAAATTTATCTATAGATTATTAGGAGATATTTTGTATACGAAACGCAAATATATAACAGACAGTTCTGGGGGCTTAAAACGGCCACTTTGGCAAAATCATAATAAGAAAATATAATGAACTATCGTAAAATGTCACAAACTGACAATTCATGATATGATCTGCGTGCAATTCATATTACGAAATAATTCGTCTGTTTGACAGTTCTATGGAGATTCGTAAAATGGTTCACAAATTATGAATTGCTTTTGCGTCAAATTAGAGGAATTTTTAATGACACTGGGAATTCAGGAAATGCTAATGTGACGGTTTGAGGCCCCCAGATCACACTCAGGATTGGTGGTCAGGAGGGCGTTATACGCGTTATGCGCGTTATTATGTAATACAGAGATAATAAATCAGTTACAAAATGAAGTATTTTGACGCAATATCTCTTTGAGACGGTCACACAACAGACAGACACATCCGGCTCCGTTTATCACAATGTTTTTATTTTAACATCACTATAGCAATATGTGAACGCTATCTATGACTTATTGAACTTCTTTATCCTCTAACCGGAGGTGCATCATTATCAGCCATTTAGTTTATCAGTGGTTGTAAAAAAATAACAGTTATTTGACATTTTAACTTTGTGAGGAAAGGGTTACAGAGCTATTGATAAAATGTTGTAGTTTTTGTAGTAACCGATTTGTGATAAGGTCTTAGACGATACACATAACAAACATCACGCCTGTATAAGCCGAAAGGTTAGGCAGTGGTCAAGTACGGTCAGTGTTCTACATAATATCAGTGATAGCCTATTTTAGTGGTGTGACCGTCAGACAGCCAAATCATAGGTCTCGAGTTCAAACCCAAGTCACGCACCTCTGACTTTTCGGATTCATGTGCGTATTGTATAATTATCACTAGCTTAAAAAACGGTGAAGGAAAACATCGATAGGAAACCGGCATGCCTGAGAGATATATCTCGACGGCATGTGAAATGTGAAGGCAAGTCAAAGGCCCTTGGGGGCTTTAAAACTCTTGACAAAAAGAAGAAGTGCTCTGCATCATTATCTGACCTCTCTTACAAAGAACAAGAGAGGAAGAGGGGTCAGATTATGCAGAGCACCATTGCGACTGTAATGATATAAGTTTGTACCCCGTCAGGGCTATAGGGGTCGACCCTATCACCATGTAGCGGGTACAAACAAATCTGATGAGACTCCGAGCTGCAACGAGGAACTCCCTTAATTCGTCAAGGACTTTCTAATTAACTGCAATATCTTTTGTCCCGCGCGCGGCCCGTCTGGTAGGAAAAGCTTAAATCATTATACGGGTATTGAACTCAGGGGGACGTTTATTAGACTAGGATTCGCACTAGTAGCCCATTGTAATCTACGCTACCTACCCTACTTACCTACTAGCCATAAGATCAACACATAACATAATATCACGCCTTGTTTCCCCGGAGGTATAGGCAGAGGTGTACACATGGTATGTACCACACACATTTCGCCAGTTATGTATGTGTGAGTCCCATGTAATAGGGGGCGAGCCTATTGCCATTAACTGGGCACAAATCTAGACTCCGGGCTGCTACTGAGAAATTACCTATGGAAAAACCCAATAACATTTTGCCCGATCGCGGAATCGAACCCAGGACCTCATGCTCAGCAGTAGCGAAGATCAATAATATATGTAGCACCAAGATCAATAAGGTCAAAAAGAGAACACATCATTTCATATAAATTATTTATTTATTTAAATGTAAGTGCACTTACATAAAACAAATGAAACTTATGACTCATTCTACTTTCTGTCTGACTGAATTTTCCTTCATCTGAAACGTTTGTTTTCCGAAAAGGAAAATCCCACCTATAAATTGTGACCGACCCTTTCCATAAAAAATTAGGCTTTTTATCTTTATTGCAAAGCTTTTTATACTATATTTAATTATCTATCTATATCTCAATAATAATCTCTTATAATGAATGGCCAACATTGGTGCGCCTGCGACTGTGACATACATTGGTGGATCGATGACCACTATAAAAAAATGTCCATACAAATGAAGCATTGAATGTATAATTTAGATAATTTCCAACGTTGTTCGTGCTAGCGATAAGGGACTGAACATTCGAAATAAATAAACAGCGTTCGATATTCAAATTATGCCAGTGTTGCGAGCAACGTCGATAGATACAGACGTTTATGAAAGTGTTACAAGCGTTCATAATTAATAGAATTTTAAATAATTAATTAAAATGCAGTTAGTTCTATTTCATTTATCGGTAATTAGTTTATATTCGTTCGCGTTTTGGTACGATAATATGTACGTCGATGTTCCATACCCGTCGAAAGAATTTGAGCACATTCCCTTTAAAGCTCGGGCGATATTCTTCACTTTTTGGACTCTAGTGAGTATTAAATAGCAGACCATTTTTTTAATTCATGCACGTCGTTTATAAAAGGCCTACTTTACGTTAAATGGCTCTTTGGTAGAGACGTCTACTATTTCCTGTAAGTTTATAACTCCGAGATCAAGATTACTCTAAGATTACTCACGGAACTCTGTCTCTCTCTCTCATATAGCTCTATAATAAATGAAGTGTAGACCTGAAAATGTATGAAACGTGTAAATTTTTAACCAAGCTTTTTGGGTACATGGTAGTAAAAGCCCAGTCCATTATAGACAATTTTATATTTCTGGTACTCAGAGGCAGATTAAATGTCGAGAGCGCCCTAGGCAAGCACCTCATATGGTACGGAGCGAGAGGAAATGGGAAGCCGTCACCTCCTTCTGCGAAGCAGTAATGCTCGCGAAGGAGGAGGCGGAACGCGTGAGGGAGAGGCAAAGTTTGCGCCCTCACGCCCCTAACCGCCGCCGCTGGAGACGTCCTGGGCGTCGGGAATATCCCAGGCGGATTCCCGGCTACCATAGGCGCGGGCTTGCGGACGGCGAGCAATGGGTAGCTCTCCGTCCGATAAGGACCAGGCCCGGGTCGATGGCGTCGTGTTCCACGCGCGCCTCAAAGAGATGTCAGCACAATTGACGGGGTCCGGTAGGACCGATGTCTGCCAGGGTTGCGGGAAAGTCCGAAAGGGATACCGGGACCTTGACAACAGGCAACTGAAGGAACACGGGTGGGTTTTAGTCAGTAAAAGTCTGACACGCCCTTCCGCTCCGCCCAGAGCGGGAGAAGACATTGGACGATAACCCAACCTCAAAAAAAAAAAAAAAAAGGCAAGCACCTCATCGACGGCCTAGCGGCCTTATATATATTTTTTTGTTTTTTGATCTCGTGGTATCTACATACCGAGTTTCATCACAATCGGTTCAGTAGTTTATTGCATGAAGAAGTAAGATATACCTATACACACACACTTTCGCAGTAGGCCAGGGAATATGATGAGAGTGAAGGGACCAAACGAACATGGAAATCCATGATGCCTCTCTGGGAAACAGATCTGACTGTGTGTGTTGACAGATGATCGTTTATTATCATTAATTTAGTATCTTACCCACTTTTATTATAAAATCAGGCGATTTAGGAATAATCAAGAAGGCGGGGCACGTTTCGGAAGCTCTAAATCTCTATAGAATTAAATAAACTTTTATATTGTGTAAGTAGGTGTATACTTACTTACGCAATTAATTTTATATTATTTTTTTTTTGTTAAAAAAGTTCTGCGTGCGCCTCTTTGTAGGTATACTCGTGCCCCTAGGCATGTGCCTAGTTGGCCTTAGGGTTAATACGCCTCTGCTGGTACTTTTTGTATGTACTTGGTATATTTCTATGGGTCAGTACTCACTAGGCTGAAATATAATATACGAATGTCTGGGATCGATACACACATTACAAAAAAAAATGGTTTTCAAAATGGAATACCTAATACTCTGAGTTTTGACATAATGTTGGTACAACATTTACCTGCCTAACCTTCGTGTCTTAAAGGTTTAATGATTAGTTATATTTAGATATCACTCAATAAATTATCTCCAGACTGATATAAGTATTTATAAAGATGACAGTGACACATTTTGAACAATTCATAAATACCGACGCGTCTGTCGTTCGAGCAAAGAATTAAAATGATAACGTTTACAATTAATTATATAATATCAGCGATATCGATTAATTGAACGCCACCGGCTACGATTCTCACATACCTACTTATTCCTTTTGCCTCGTTTACGTTCATAGGTACATCTGTAGTGGGATTCTATACAAATCTCCCCGTGAAAACTTAGATGAAGTGAGCTTAAAGTGAGCTGTCACTCCACCTGTCGCAGCTCACTTCACGGTGAGGCGTTAATAGAATGGACCCGGCGACTCGCAGCATTGCTATTCTGTAACCATCTCACCGTGAAAACTTAGGTGAAATGAGCGTGGAATGAGCTGTCATTGTCATCGATAATGATGCTAGCGCAGTGACAGTTCACTTTAAGCTCACTTCACCTAAGTTTTCATAGAGAGATTGGTTACGGAATCGCAGCCCTGGTGCTAAGGCAGTGACAGTTCACTTCACCTAAGTTTTCACAGTGAGCTTTTTACAGAATAGCACAACAGGTACGCAAACGCACGCCTGTTGCGAGTACATATCGCATCTGACCATTCCGAAGAACATCAGCAAATATGGTCACTATTTCTCCTACTAAGGCGTCCCCTCCCGGCATTTCCACTGACATCTGCCTTGTTAATAAGTAGCTTTTGTTTGTCGCCTTTCATTCGTCCTCTCAACATGACCAAACCACCTAAGCATAATACTCTTTTAAATTTTTTAACCGACGAAAAAAATAAGGAGGAGGTTCTCAAGTCGACATGTATATTATTTTTTATTTTTTTATGTATGACCATGACCATGCATAACTTTTTACCGTGTGGTCCGATTTGATCGATTTTTTTTTATTGGTGTGGGTATTCCTCGAAGTTGGTCCCATATAAAATTGAAAACTAAAATCCACCCCTAAGGGTAGAAAAACTAGCTTCGGGAGGTACCTGTGTAGGATTAGGCGGGAGGAAACGCCCGGGTGTCACCACTGTGTGGATCGCCCGGAGGACACGGTGGAGCATACGGTTGAGGTGTGCCCTGCTTGGGCGGAGCACCGCCGTGTCCTCGCGGAGGCAATTGGCGGCGGTGACCTCTCGCGTCCGGCCCTGGTTCAGGCCATGGTACGGAGCGAGAGGGCATGGGAAGCCGTCACCTCCTTCTGCGAAGCAGTAATGCTCGCGAAGGAGGAGGCGGAACGCGTGAGGAAAAGGCAAAGTTTGCGCCCTCACGCCCCTAACCGCCGCCGTTGGAGACGCCCTGGGCGTCGGGAATCCCAGGCGGATTTCCGGCCACCATAGGCGCGGGCTTGCGGACGGCGAGCAACGGGCAGCTCGCCGTCCGATAAGGACCAGGCCCGGGTCGATGGCGCGTCGTGTTCCACGCGCGCCTCAAAGAGATGTCAGCAAAAATGACGGGGTCCAATAGGACCGATGCCTGCCAGGGTTGCGGGAAAGTCCGAAAGGGATACCGGGACCTTGGCAACAGGCAAATGAAGGAACACGGGTGGGTTTTAGTCAGTAAAAGTCTGACACGCCCTTCCGCTCCGCCCAGAGCGGGAGAAGTCATTGGATGATTTCCCACCCTCAAAAAAAAAAAAAAAAAAAAAAAAGGGTAGAAAAACTGGAGTTGATTGATTTGTCACCTACTGAATTTTCAACTGTGAACCGATTCTGCTGAAATTTTGCACACAAATTAGATTTAAGCCACAACAATAAATGATAACTCAAAAGCGAAAAATAAAAACATTTTTACAAAAAATTAAACCGACGAAAAAAGACAACTGAAAAGCGAAAAATAAAAAAAAATAACCTTTTAGTGTAACTAAGCTCCTAAACTAATTTAAGTAACACATTTTGAGGCGGTTTAATTTTTGTCACAACTGCACCGTTGCCTTATCACATCATTCATAGTCACACCACACATGCTTCGCAAGGAACGCATTTCCACAGCATTTATTCTACTGAGAAATTCCTGATGGAAAAACCCAATAACACTGCCCGACCTGGGAATGGAACCCAGGACCTCATGCGACCAGTACACCAACGACGCAGTATAGTAAAATATATGCTAACAAAACAAATGTTACTCTTTTCAGGTGCTGCAAACCGTTTACTTCATCGTATCGCTCTTGAATGACTTCATCGGAACCAACGCAGTCACTAAAAAGCCGCCGCTCATCCGCCAGACCAAAGACGTGCTCTTCAGCATCACACTCTGCACAGCATTATACGTCGTCCTAGTCTTCTGGATCTTCCACACGTTCGCCAAAAGCGCCATATTCCCAAAAGAAGCGGAACAGGCAATCCCAGTATGGCTAAATCACCTGATGCACACGTTAATCTTACCTATAATCCTTATCGAATTACTTGTAACTAAAAGGAATTATCCTTCGAAGAAAACTGGGTTTTCGATAGCCATTATTTTGACTGCTATGTATACAGGGTACATCCATATTTTATACTTTAAGTACGGTATTTGGCCATATCCATTCATGTACGTTGTCAGTGCGGCGACGAAAATCTTCTACTTTATCGGTAGTGGGTTACTTGGTATGGGATTCTATTTGATAGGCGAAAAATTGGATGCAATGGTGTCTCAGAAATCTAGTACTAGGGTAGCTTACTTGAATGGAGTTAAGAAGATACACTAAATAAGTTACTATTTTATGAAACACTGATTAAAATAATATAATTATAAATAGGTACCTACATTATTCTTTTGTTTTATTGTTTAATTCTTTATCTAAATCCTATCTCCGTTGTTGTGAATCTAACCCAACACCGTGCGCGCGGTCTGCATACGCAGGCAGCGTGGTGAACGCGTCATCGCCATTTCTGTTCCAGTGGAAAGCCGTGGCCTGCCCTAGTCTTGACCTCCCGATTACCAGCAATCGTCGACGTACCTTGTATAATAAAGATTGTATTTTGAGAGATAAGAGACTTACCAAGACTGCATGTTGTCAAAAACAAGAGTTAAGTAAAAAAAAACGGCTAAACAGGCAGTTAAGTATTATATTTATCCTTGCATATTATAAAACAAAGTCCTCCGCCGCGTCTGTCTGTCGTCCTGTACGCGATAAACTGAAAAACTACTGCACCGATTTTCATGCTGTTTTCACCAATGGATAGAGTGGTTCTCGAGTAAGGTTTTAGTATATAATAACCGACATCCACGCGAGCGAAGTCGCGGGCATCAGCTAGTTTATTTATATAACAATTGTTTTGTGCTAAGAACTGTAGAAGTGAGTTCCTAGTGCAACAGTCAATATTTTTTCCAGTATAACAACTCTTTTGCATACTGTACACCAATTATTTTCCTTTTTTGCACCTTATTTAGAGATAATAAAAATATACCAAGACAGAGGGCTGCGAACAATACAGTGAACCATGCTAAAACTACACCAACGCTATGTGCATACACACTCACACTCACATTACAACTATTATGACACTACAATCAAACTACAGCAAACTACGTTTACGAAACCGGCCTCACGTCACTGTTGACAGCGCTCTGTCTTGGTTTTTTATTTGGTCTGAGTACTGTCAACAGCAACCTTATTGTAACGATAATAACGATCATTGTTATTTTGAGACTTGTCAGTGGTAGCAACCCAACAGCAACCTTATCGCAAAGGGAATAAAGATCACTGTGATTTTGGCATTGAACAAAATTAGAGTGAAATAACTGAGAAAGGACTTTAATAATCAAGGGATTAGCTATTCAATAATGACAAAAAAGTCTTTTTAGGTACAAAAATATATAATTTGACTATCAATGTTTTATATATAAACCTCTGATTCAAAACCTTTCACAATAAAGTTGATTTCTTCATCTTCGACATTTCTCTTCCTTCGTTTTTTTTTCTTTCCTTGCCATTGTGCTGTTGTCAAACCCATTTGATCAGCACACTTATCATAAACACTACATAAACTTTTATAAAACATTAGTACCGTAGTAGCACCTCTCAGATATTGTTCCAAAAATGTCTTTGGATCAATCTGGTTCTCTATTTTCACTGCTATATTATAAACAAAAGTTCCATTAAAACTTTTGGAGTATTTTGTACTTTCAAAAGGGTTCCTACATAAAGTGTTCAGGCTATTTATATGGTGCAGACAACATTGAAATTGAGCAAACGAGTGCATCTTTTTGGTGTCATAACTTTTTGGCTTCTTTTTTATCTTGTCATCCAATTCAAAATGTTTTAGTAAAACGTGAGCAGCTATCAAACTGTCTTCATATTGCACTTTGTTTTTATTCAGGAATGATTCGGTTTCATCAAAATTGAGGGTAGTAGGATTTCTTTTTAGTTCTTCAACCTTTTTGGAGTATTTGTTATTGAATTGGAAGTGGCCCCTGAAAGTACCGGTTTTTTCGTCTACAGCTTCTAGCATTACATAGGAGATAAAAAGGCTATGTATATTTCCCAAAGTAACTTCACATTTAGCCACCCACCATAGCATGGCGATAAAAAACAGTTGGAAATTAGACGGCAGAGTTTCTATTAATTTCAGATCAAACTCCTTCAATTGTTCTTTCAAAAAATATTCAAAACATGATTTTAATTGATCAGCTGTTAGTTCACTCAATGGTAAATCAAATAGTCTGGCAACACTGATGACATTTCCAACGAATATCCTTTTGTAACTTGTGTTCTTCTCCCGGCTGACATAAACACAATTTTCTTCTGAAAAATCTGTTAACATATCAAAAGCATATCTTAGTATAGGTAGACAACATAGACAGGAATCTTCTTCATTATAGTCTTCGGCTTGGGGTGAGCAGAAATATAGGTGGTGGGTAAAGAGGTTGATATAGGCTTTGGGTATATGATTCTGGCGAATTCCATCAGCAAACCATTCTGGCACACCAAGATTTAACTGATCATCTTCAATGTCAGTTACTTCATGTTCATCTTCACCTTTTTCTTCCTCATTCTCTGAAGAAACCTCTTCATTGTCTGAAGATTTGTCATCATTTTCATTCTCGTCTTCACCATTTCCATCATTTTCATTGTCATTTTGATCTTCTTCAGCTAAAAGGTTCTTTTCAAAGTCCTCTAGCAACTGCCAATCAGACACAGAAGTATCATCTTCACTGATATTGAAATATTTCAATGATCTACAATGCTTGCTGTGATATCCATCAATACTTTTTTTTATTACATAAAGAACTCTTTGTTTCTGCCTCTTTTTCAATCTACCCAATATTTTAGCTATTGCCGTCTCTAAGGTTTCGTTTTGAAGCCATTGGAATAAACCATGAATACATTTTTGTTGATCATTACTCTTCTTCTTTGTCTTTGGCAATTTTAGCTGGGAGAAAAACTTTTTGAATACTCTTTTCTCAACAAAGTCATTGCCCAGTAATGTTGCAAGTAGAGGCAGCAGCTCTTCTTTCAAACCGCCAAAATTCTTGACCATATACTCTACTTTATAGATTTTACACTCCAAAACAAATGTTTTTGTGTCATTGATGTCTACAGGCTTTGGTTTAAAGTCTAAAGTATTGAAAGGGATGTAAAGAACATTGTAGATAAAGAAGTCTGAATCATAGCTTAATACAGGGCAGTTTAGGTGCCTGGCCATTGCTGCGATTTCATCGTCAGCCTCAAACTCACAGACCGTGTATGGCACATTCATGTCTACCAAGGCCTCTATGAATACATCGCGCATTAATAGCGGGAAAATCTGTATACTCCCTTGGGTAACCGGGTCGAGCTTAGACGCGCCGTATATTTTAGACCGTAGCCTGCTGTACGCTGTTCTCAATTTCCTGTGCTCGTAACTGCCGTCGAATAAAACATAAGCAGTAATGTTGCATTTTCTCAGATTTTTTAAGAAATTACGAACGTAAGAGAAAAACTTGTCGTAATCTCCGCCGAAGGCAGAAAAACAGTTCAGTAATCTGTACAACTGAGCGCATAAGCTGTGTCCATCGATGACCAGACAACAGTCATGTAGTAAGAAATCTTGCAGGAATGCATGCTCTTTGTGATTAATATATGTAGTCAAACCTCGAACTCCCATGGTTATAATTATAAACTCAATCCATGTAATCCATGTATAATTTACAAAATAAATTAACCACACTGACTATTGAGGTTATATTTTTCTTTTCTTAGGCCGCTTTCCGAATTAGAAAATAATCGCTGATAGCGCTCACGTCGTTATCTTGTGTTCCCTTTTAGATATCACGATTATGACAGCTGACAGCTGTCATCAATTCGGAACGCTCGTGAACGCGTTCACGCAGTCCTCGCTCAACTTCATAACATAAACATAACCTCAAACCTTGCACAAGAAAGACTAATTGGATATTTTTGAAAATGGAAGTTCAACGCATTAGTTTGTTGGTTGACTCCTTGACTCTATTGACTCTGGTCGCCAAATACTACCGGCAGCATCAACGGGAGGAGAGAAGAAGGGATGCGCAAGCGACAAACATTGGCCAATAGGACAGTGTAATTAAACTTCTTAACATTGAATAAATGATCTAATTTTATGGTCTATTTTGTAGTTTTACTTATAACATCCTTTATCATTTGAATAAGTTTTATATTTAGATACTTGAAAACTTAAATTGTTTATAATGCAACTGATAGGTAAGTAAATGTGAAATTCATTCTTGGCAAGTAGATTTTCTTTTTTTTTAAATACTTATTCTTATTCATGTAAGTATTTAAAAGATATGAGAAGAGAACTTGTTACCATAGCGCCATGTATTGGGATGGGTATGCAAATAATTTTCAACAATAATAGTAATAGAACATTTTTATTAACAATCAATTAGAATTACAGTATAATCAGACTGAACCTCAGGTACTCCTACTCGCGCTCCAAGCGACATTCTTTTCCTAATTATTATTTATGCTAATATAAGAAAAATATCAAACAGTACAACAGTAACAAAAGTCTAATGTACTTATATAATTAACTCCTTATCTATTTAAGTAAATATAATTATGTAAAATCAGAAACATACAGTACAATTAAACATTAATAAAATTCACAATTTTACCAGGTATTTCTATTCAAATCTTCAAACGGGTACTGATCAAATCTTAAAACTAATAAAAAATCACAAGTATCTATAGGTACCACTAATTAAAACAGGAAAGTACTTACTGATCAAATCATAACTAATAAACAATCACAGTATACTACTAAGTCAACAGGTACTGATCAAATCTTAAAAACTAATAAAAAATCACAAGTAGTGCTACTAATACATTTTTAAATAAAAAAAAACAGGTGATGATCATATCTATACTTAGATCTTTAAAAAACTTAAATTTAATTGTTGTTGTTACACTACAACTGCAAAATGAATCAGTTCCGGGTTAACAACAAAAAAAAAGCAAAGTAAAGTTTTACATCAAAGTAAGGCCATGTTGCCCTATCGTTTCCAGATGTCGCATTGTGATCCACTATCTTTTTATAATGTTTTTTTAAACTGTTTAGTTTTCACTGACACTGGGTGCAAGTAACATTATTATTGTATGTTGCACATTGTTCTTGCTATGATGTCATACACCATCTTAAGATGCATTTTTTCAAAATGTTCTATAAGCTCACTGTATAATGTGAGTAGCAACAAAATGCATGCCTCGTTCCAAATGAATAGAGAAGGTGACTCGGGATCTACTGAAATAAAAATATAATATTAAGAAGGTACTTCCTACTAACACTGCAATAATATTGTTTGCGATGATTTGAATGAAACTTGGCACATAGATAATCATATCCTGGAATAAAATATAGAATATTTTTATATACTAAAGAAACTGCTTTTATAACTTTAAATTGATAGAATCTGAGAGCAAGTTCTTAAGAATTAACCAACATACTAATAAGACAAAACCATAGAACACTTTTATCTTACTTTTGTTATAGATTAAGTATTGGAGTAAGAGTGACCACATAATGTTGTCAACATGATATGTTATGCAAACACAACAGGCACATTCAGCTAATAAGTATCTGCACATTATCAGATAATAATATAAAATACTTACCGTATTTTTCCGTTGGTTCATTCAGCAGTGACTGTTTCTCGGCTAGACATATTTGCATCAAAGTAATTCACCAATTGCTGTGACTCTGTTTCTCGGCTAGGCATATTTGCATCAAAGTCATTCACCAATTACTGTACATATTCAGTATCTGTAAACAGCAAGAACCAGTTAAGTAAACATTTATGATTGATCAGAAGACAATAACTAAAGAGTGGTTGTATGCACTTTCAAAACTGTAAGAAAGCTTTTGCAAACAGACAGCTAAGCAGTTGTGATGAGTAAAACATTTGCATCATAATCGTTTGAGCAGTGGGAAGAATTGCAAGTAGGCTAAAATTCAGCACTTACCTCTGTAAGCCCTCTCGTATTGCTCTGATGTGAGCATGATATTCACTTGAATACTCATGGTTATTACAATATACACATCAAACGTCTTCTTCTTCACAATTTTGAAACTAATGGTACGACTCAAAAAGTCAAAACAAAACAGTACAACTGTCACTATGACACTATTTGACATCCACATTGACAGCGCTCACGATGACCATATTTTAGAGCATGGTCGGCGTTATCGCAAGATGGCGCATGTCATGACGTCATCTATGACGATTCACGGGACATCGTTATCGCGATAATGCTAATTAGGAACGGGTTTTAGCACGCCCAAATCGATTACGGCGTAACTCGGAACGCACCCTTAGGCCGCTTTCCGAATTAGAAAATAATCACTGTCAGCACTCACATCGATAACTTCAGTTCCGATTTAATATCATGATTATGACAGCTGACGGCTGTCATCAATTCGGAACGCTCGTGAACGCGTTCACACAGTCCTCGCTCAACTTCATAACATAAACATAACCTCAAACCTTGCACAAGAAAGACTGATTGGATATTTTTGAAAATGGAAGTTCAACGCATTAGTTTGTTGGTTGACTCTATTGACTCTGGTCGCCAAATACTACCGACAGGGCGACAGCATCAACGGGAGGAGAGAAGAAGGGATGCGCAAGCGACAAACATTGGCCAATAGGACAGTGTAATTAAACTTCTTAACATTCAATAAATGATCTAATTTTATGGTCTATTTTATAGTTTTACTTATAACAATCCTTTATCATTTGAATAAGTTTTATATTTAGATACTTAAAACTTAAATTGTACCTATATATTGCAACTGATGGGTAAGTAAATGTGAAATTCATTCTAGGCTAGTAGATTTTCTTTTTTTTTAAATACTTATTCTTATTCATGTAAGTATTTAAAAGATATGAGAAGGGAACGTGTGCGTTACCCCAGCAAGAAAATGTCTCTAGAAGGAATTGAGTTACGAGAATAATTAGAGCGCCATATATTGGGATGGGTATGCAAATAATTTTCAACAATAATAGTAATAGAACATTTTTATTAACAATCAATTAGAATCACAGTATAATCAGACTGAACCTCAGGTACCCTACTCGCGCTCCAAGCGACATTCTTTTCCTAATTATTATTTATGCTAATATAAGAAAAATATCAAACAGTACAACAGTAACAAAAGTCTTATGTATTTATATAATTAACTCCTTATCTATTTTAGTAAATATTATGTAAAATCACAAACATACAGTACAATTAAACATTAATAAAATTCACAATTTTACCAGGTATTTCTATTCAAATCTTCAAATGGGTACTGATCAAATCTTATAACTAATAAAAAATCACAAGTATCTATACTTACTACTAATTAAAACAGGTAAGTAATTACTGATCAAATCATAACTAATAAACAATCACAGTATACTACTAAGTCAACAGGTACTGATCAAATCTTAAAAACTAATAAAAAATCACAAGTAGTGCTACTAATAATAAAACAGGTGATGATCATATCTATACTTAGATCTTTAAAAAACTTAAATTTAATTGTTGTTGTTACACTACAACTGCAAAATGAATCAGTTCCGGGTTAACAACCAAAAAAAGCAAAGTAAAGTCTTACATCAAAGTAAGGCCATGTTGCCCTATCGTTTACAGATGTCGCATTGTGATCCACTATCTTTTTATAATGTTTTTTTAAACTGTTTAGTTTTGACTGACACTGGGTGCAAGTAACATTATTATTGTATGTTGCACATTGTTCTTGCTATGATGTCATACACCATCTTAAGATGCATTTTTTCAAAATGTTCTATAAGCTCACTGTATAATGTGAGTAGCAACAAAATGCATGCCTCGTTCCAAATGAATAGAGAAGGTGACTCGGGATCTACTGAAATAAAAATATAATATTAAGAAGGTACTTCCTACTAACACTGCAATAATATTGTTTGCGATGATTTGAATGAAACTTGGCACATAGATAATCATATCCTGGAATAAAATATAGAATATTTTTATATACTAAAGAAACTGCTTTTATAACTTTAAATTGATAGAATCTGAGAGCAAGTTCTTAAGAATTAACCAACATACTAATAAGACAAAACCATAGAACACTTTTATCTTACTTTTGTTATAGATTAGGTATTGGAGTAAGAGTGACCACATAATGTTGTCAACATGATATGTTATGCAAACACAACAGGCACATTCAGCTAATAAGTATCTGCACATTATCAGATAATAATATAAAATACTTACCGTATTGTTCCGTTGGTTCATTCAGCAGTGACTGTTTCTCGGCTAGACATATTAGCATCAAAGTAATTCACCAATTGCTGTGACTCTGTTTCTCGGCTAGGCATATTTGCATCAAAGTCATTCACCAATTACTGTACATATTCAGTATCTGTAAACAGCAAGAATCAGTTAAGTAAACATTTATGATTGATCAGAAGACAATAACTAAAGAGTGGTTGTATGCACTTTCAAAACTGTAAGAAAGCTTTTGCAAACAGACAGCTAAGCAGTTGTGATGAGTAAAACATTTGCATCATAATCGTTTGAGCAGTGGGAAGAATTGCAAGTAGGCTAAAATTCAGCACTTACCTCTCTGAGCCCTCTCGTATTGCTCTGATGTGAGCATGATATTCACTTGAATACTCATGGTTATTACAATATACACATCAAACGTCTTCTTCACAATTTTGAAACTATTAGTACGACTCAAAAAGTCAAAACAAAACAGTACAACTGTCACTATGACACTATTTGACATCCACATTGACAGCGCTCACGATGACCATATTTTAGAGCATGGTCGGCGTTATCGCAAGATGGCGCATGTCATGACGTCATCTATGACGATTCACGGGACATCGTTATCGCGATAATGCTAATAGGGAACGGGTTTTAGCACGCCCAAATCGATTACGGCGTAACTCGGAACGCACCCTTAGTTTTCTTGACAAAATGACAATGACATTGACAATACATCATTTGATGTCATGACATTAGCCATTAATCGTAGATCGTTTGGAAATAAAAGGTTTTTGAAACTAATAAGAGGTTGCACCCGACTTAACTCGAGGATACCACATTACTGCTGCTCTGCTGCAACTGGCTACTTAAAAGCTAGGCTATCTTTGCATCTCGTTTTTCACAATACAATAATCATGTCTCGATATTCAAAAAACTGTCATAGCAGTTTGTGAAAAATCATCGCCATGAAAAGAAATAGAAAATAAATGCAGTTCATTTATTGAAAGTCGTTGTATTTAATGCATTGGAATTTGCTGCATTAGTTGTAGACATGCGCAAAGGATAAAGAAAATTAAAAAATAAAAAATCAATACCGGTCCCGAACTCCCGACTTTCAGAACGAAACATCAAACATCACGCTTTCATTTCCCTCTCCCGCCCCACCAACCCTAATCTAATAAACCGTGCCGGCCGCGTGTGGTAAAAATTGAAACACGTGTTTTCTTAAAGAAATTGCTTGAATCAATCTGTTTAACGTTAACAGTTTCAATTGTTTAGACCCATTAACATATCTGTGTGTTTAAGTTCAGCTAAAGAAAAGGTAAGTGTTCTAATCGATAGCGCCATTTTAGAGATGCGCCGCGTCGTCGCATGGATTTCGGGTTTACATTTTGGCTCTGTTTTGCAGTTTGGTAAACATGACTGAGGCAAAGGAGGTAGTTGCTGAGACCAATGGAGAGGAGAATAATAAGAAAGAGGAGAGTTTGGAGGAAGACAGCTCTGAGTTGGAGAGCTCTATCATACGTCAGGTTGAGTACTATTTCGGTGAGTAATAACTATTGCATACGACTGACGTAAAGTTTATAATTATAAAGATGCGCCCGGCCAAGGTCATTTATTCTTACAAACATTGTTTATGATGCACCTAGCTAAAAAGGAACATCTTTTATATTTGCTCAATGTGACATACTGTCAATCATGCTCATCTCCACATAGTTTTGCACATGTTTTCCGTATTACGCTTATACAATGTTGCATACATGTAATAGGTAAGGGATTCCCCTCAATATAACAACACAGTGCACAGTATGTTGTTATCATTAATTTTTCGTGGACACATTGTATGTGTCAACATTCTCCTGGCCTTATCCCAATTTATTAGTGGTCGGCGCAACATGTCCCTTTCTTCCATACTTCTCTATTAGCCGTCATCTCGGTAGTCACCCCCTTTCTAGCCATATCATCTTCCACACAGTCCATCCATCGTTTCTTTAGTCTTCCCCTACTCTTATAGCCATCGACATTCATACCCAAAACTTTCCTCACAACATTTTCCTCATTCCTTTGCATCACGTGCCCATACCATGATAACCAATTACCGCACAACTTTTCAGTCACCGGTGCCACTTTCAGACTTCCTCTCATATACTCATTTCTTTTTCTATCCATTCGTGTAACACCACACATCCCTCTTAACATTCTCATCTCAGCTGCATGCTATTGCCTTTCATTCATCCCTTTTGTGGCCCAACATTCTGATACATACAAGACAGCATGTCTAACCATTGTTTTATATATCTTCCCCTTATGTTTAAGGGGAATGCGGGAGTCGCAGAGTGTGTGGTGCACAAATTACCAAAGTACCCTACATAAGTACTATTTCGCAATACTTACAACAATGTGATGCGATAAGAAAATGATTATCTTCTTCTACTACAACTTGTAGTTTTTTAAATAAATATATTTACTTTTCATTTTTGTAAGCAGAAAACCTAATATGCACAAATAAGTAAACACCTAATACTCTTGATTTAGGTAACATCAATACTCCCTCTATTTCTAGGTGACCTGAACCTGCCCCGTGACAAGTTCTTACGTGAACAAGTACAGCTCGATGAGGGCTGGGTGCCGCTCGAAATCCTCACCAGATTCAACCGACTCGCCAAGTTGACTAAGGACACTGAACTTATAGCCAAAGCTCTGAATAAGTCCACCAATGGATTACTAGAGGTAAGACATAAGTATTAGGTACCACAGACTTATGGAAAACACAAAACGAAAATAAAGAAATAGGTATTAAGACCATAATTTATCAGGACAGGCTCAGAGCTGCCATCTTTTCCTAAAATTATCTTAGTACTGAATAAGCCACGGTTTTGATTCTACTATCACTTACATTTTTTTAACATAATTATTAACCTGTAAACATCCTAACTCAATAACTTAGATATAACTTGGATATGCGCACGCTCCGGCTGGTTGTTTACCGGAACTGATTAGAATCTTTAATAGCAATATTTGTGGATCGAATCATTAAAATACCCGTCTTTTTTAACATCTTACAGATGTCTGAAGACAACAAAAGAGTCAGACGAAGCCCCGACGTACCCATTCCAGAGATGAACGAGGAACGCAGGAAGGAACTCAGCAACAGGACCGTCTATGCTAAAGGATTCCCCAAAGAGTCTACACTCGATGACCTTCTGAAGCACTTCAAAAAGTATGACCACGTCGAGAACATTATCATGAGGAAATTCCAGGAACGCTCCTCAAAGAAGAGGATGTTCAAAGGATCTGTTTTCATTACATTCAAGACAAGGGAGCAGGTAAATTTTAAAATACTCTTCTTTTTAAATTGTAAGTAATTTTTCAATTTCAAACTTTATTGCAATCAATGGATTGGTAATAATTAGTACACATACAGATGGTAATAATGAATAAATAGAAACAATTGTGGACCCTGACAGGCACAGTAACATTTTAAATAATTAGGAGGGAGGAAGCTTGTTACTATACCTTGCGCCAGATAACCATGGAATAAAAGTCATTAATCCCACTTGTCTCGAAATTTAAATGCAAAAAAAAAACATGCCACGTGCACGCACCAAGGACGCCTCGTACCGCGATACGTTTGTTTAGATCGTGTTAGCGACACCACCGTAACATTCTTTCGTATCGTTTTAAAATATTGGAATACATTGGTAGAAGGCGTCAACGACTTTTATTCCACGGTTATTTGGCGCAAACTATAAATATTTAAATTATTTCCCATCTATCCATTTTTATTTATTAACATTTATTTATTATAATTATATTGTCACTCATTTAGTATTCTCTGAATTTAATATGTAGGTCAGTCTTTTTATTTACTTTTATACAAAATTATATATTAATTGCTTACTTGGGGCTTATTTGATTGTACTATCTATGCTGTTAATAAATCCATACAGAAACTACAAAATGGCACAAGCTATGATCCTAATGAACTGCCTTGATACTTCATACTGTGGTAATTTAATAGTGAACAATATTAATTAATGGAAAGACACAGATTTTGCTGCATGATAAATTAATAAGACTAATTCATTTTAACTTCTTTCACTCATATTTATACAATTTTATAATTACTTGAGATAAACAAGCAACTTATCGAAACCATTCCCTAAAATACATGAATATTTAGAAAATTCTAAAATGAACTAAAACAAAACTAACTAAAATAACGATAAACTTTAATTGCTATATTATCTAATAATTATTAGCATAGAAATTAAATTTATTTGTAAATTCATAATTAATTAGAAAAAAGAGTTTTAACTGTTAAGAATCTTTACATATTATAAAACAAAGTCCACCGCCGCGTCTGGCTGTCGGTTTGTTCGCGATAAACTCAAAAACTACTGCACCGATTTTCATGTTGTTTTCACCAATGGATAGAGAGGTTCTCGAGGAACGTTTTAGTTCGCGGGCGAAGCCGCGGGCAAAGTGCTAGTAGATTATATTCTAAAGTTTCCTCATCCCTACTATTTTGCTGTACCTGACAGGGTCCATGATGTGGAATAAAATAAGTGATTTTGTAATTAAATTTCAGGCCGAAAAGTTCGTAGAAGGCAAGCCACATGAGTACCAGGACACAGAACTGATTATCTTATGGCAGGACGACTATATCGCGGCAAAGCAAGAAGAATATGCCAACAAGAAGGAACAGAAGGACAAGAGAAATAAGGACAAGGACCATAATGTATGTTACATTTATAATTAAACTAGCTGCGCCCCGCGGTTTCACCCGCGTAAGTCTCGATCCCGTGGGAATATCCGAATAAAAAGTATCCTATGTGGTAATCCAGGTCATAAACTATCTTTGCCAAATTTCATCGAAATCCATTCTGCCGTTTTTGCGTGATTGAGTAACAAACATCCAAACACACAAACACATAAACACACAAACTTTCACATTAATAATATTAGTAGGATTAGTAGGAAGTAGGATAATTACAATACATTTATAATTAATTTTAGAGCTCTCGGCGAAAGTGATGGGAAGATTATCGCGATTTTTCCTTGAGTGCAATCAATCTGCCTAACCTTTTCCCAACTATATTGGGGTTGGCTTCCAGTCTAACCAGATGCAGCTGAATACCAGTATTTAACATGGAGCGGCTGCCTTTCTGACCTCCACAACCCAGTAACTGGGTAATACGATACCCCTTGGTAAGACTGGTTGTCAGACTTTCGGGCTTCTGACGACCTGTAACGTCTGTCAAAGATCAACAAATGACAGCCGGGACCAACGGCTTTAAGTGCTTTCCGAGGCACGGAGGAGTCTCGATATATAAAGATGGTCACCCATCCACGGACCAATCCCGGCAAACGTAGCTTAACCTGACGGATCGAGCTGTGTGACTGTTATTTCTTAGCCACGAGCTCCTCGATTCTTTCTTGAGTTATGGTGCACTATTGCAAAGCACGGATTAGCTATCGACTTAACACTCTGCGTGTCTGGAATACCTTTATTCAACAGTGCAATATCACGGCAGGTAGGCAGGTGTCTGTGTTGTCTTCAAATGGATAACACATGCCAACAGTTCTATTCAATTTAATGGCGGCTCGGAAGTTAGCTTCTCACTGCGTAGTATCCCACCTCCTCACCCCCGCTGACACATGAAATTGTTACTCGCCTCATGTTCCGAGCCGCCATTAAGTTTGAATCCAACTATGTGCCTTAATATTTCATCAATAATAGCTAACCAGCACAGGTTAAAGCTTATTTATTATATTAATTTATCAAGCCCAGACACAATAAAATACTTATTACGTTTTTGGCTCTCTTGGGAGTCAGCCAGTCTTGAGCCGTTTTGTTGCCTGCAGCTTACAGCTCCATATAGAGAAAACAGACATTGTAAAACAAAGTCCTCCGCCGCGTCTGTCTGTCTGTCTGTTCGCGATAAACTAAAAAATTACTGCACTTACGATTTTCATGCTGTTTTCACCAATGTGTAGAGTGGTTCTCGAGGAAGGTTTTTGTATATAATAACCGACATCCACGCGGGGGAAGCCGCGAGCATCAGCTAGTTAATAATAATTGTATAATTTCTAATGCAGGTTGAAAAGGAAGAGCTGAAACTGCCCACAGGAACAGTACTATACTTCAGTGGTGGTACCGATCAGATGAAGAGGGAAGATATCAAAGAAGCTCTATCAACTATAGGTAAGCAGAGATTTGGTTTATACTTTGGTTACTATAGTAAATATGGAAAATACAAATCACTAGAGTGGCGTTATTATGACATTCGAGCTACAAAAAGACATACATAATCTGCATTCGCGATTTAGTTTCGAAACATGTAAGCAAAATACGTTTTTTAGGAAAAGCAACTGTAATACCAACTCATAAGCTTCAGTTTGCGCTACAACTTCTTATTTTTTATGACTCTTTCAACAGTACAGTTTTCAATCTAAAATCAACTTAATTTACACTAGTATAACGTTGATGTTTCTTTAAGTGAAACATCAAGGATTTGAATAGACCTTGGGTACGTCGATCAACAATAGTACTAGATTAAAGATTAGGAACAAAAACATCGCTCAAGTGCCCTTGATTGCATAGAACTTGATTATAAACCTTAACACTCAAACGTAGCGTTTATTATCGTTTGCAATATATTTCCTACTTCGATTGAAAATTAAACGTATTTTTATTTTAAAATAAGAACAAAAATATTCGTAGGATAACAACAATAGCACATTTAGTGCTATTGTTGATACACAGTGACAACGCCATTCAATATTTCCGTCGGGAACTGTATTGGCAAGTCAGATAATAATACTGCAGGGAACAACCAATAGTCTACTAGGTTATAATAGTTATTTATGCAAATGTAAAATAATAAGGGGTATTAAAACACGATAATAATAGTATCACACGAGTGTTTTAATACCTAATTATTTACTGTTGCATACAAGACTTTATCTACACCCATGATAATTATGAATCCTCTATAAAAGGTTTGCAATACTAATATCGAACAAAAATGGAGGCATACGAAGCACGTGAATTCGATTTCGAATAATATACTATATAGTTTTTTTTTTTTAAATTACGGTGCTTTGTTAGTGATACGCGCCTCCATGACAATGTTCTTTTTTTTAAATGAGTTGCATTATGAAATTTAGTACATCACTAGCTGCGCCCCGCGGTTTCACCCGCGTAAGTCTCGATCCCGTGGGAATATCGGGATAAAAAGTATCCTATGTGTTAATCCAGGTTATAAACTATCTGTTTGCCAAATTTCATCGAAATCCATTCAGCGGTTTTTGCGTGATTGAGTAACAAACATCCAAACACACAAACACAAACTTTCACATTTATAATATTAGTAGGAAGTAGGATATTAGTAGGACTATAACACCCGTTTGGATGATAATATTATGGTTACTATGACACAGGTTGTTTTAATGTTGGCAATACTGCCGCACTTGCGATAAGCGCAGTAAGTATGTTTGGCATACGAACATGCTTACTGCATTTATAGCAAGCGCGGCAGAATAAGCTAACTGTTTCAGAACCTTTTATAGAGGATTTATAGCATGGGTGTAGATAAAATGTTAAAGACGAAGCCGCTACATCTAATTACACCATTTATGGTCACATTCATGTGACATCTACCAACCCACACTGGGCCCGCGTGGTGGACTACGGCCCACTTCCTCTTATAGGGAGGATGCCTGTGTCCCAGCAGTGGGAACATTATAGAGTGGTTATGCTTATGCTGCGATCACATAAATGATCTTCTACACTTTGTTATGCGAGAACACTAAGAGCAGTTTTACAAAATCTTGTTGTTGCTGTCGATAAACTTAAACAACTTGACATGTGTGGCGCGAAATTCTTTACGTGTTTCAATTCATTACTTGGACATAATAAAAAGATATGGTAAACACTTGGAAAATGCCTATGTAATTAAGTCTGTCGTTTTATGGTAACTTTTATGTGTGCATAAATAGTTTTAATAAATAAATATCTCTCTACTTACCAATTCATTATTTATAGGTGCAGACATAGCATACATAGACTTCAAAGTGGGCGACAAAGAAGGATGGGTGCGCCTCACAAAGGAGAACACCGCAAAGGGGGTAGCGGAGAAAATGACAGACAACAAAATGAAGATCGCCGAAGCTGATGTTGAGTTCAAAGTCCTAGAGGGAGACGAAGAGACGACATACCTACAGAAAACAGTCGAAGAAATGACCAAAAGGCGAAAAAATATGAAGAACTTCAAAAGCAATAAGGGCAGGAAAGGTGGTAACAAGTACCACGGCAAGAAACGGCGACACGACCACGAAGAAAGCGGACCCCCCAAGAAAATCAGAGCATCCGACAGTTAGTTATAGATGGCGCTGCCGTATACAGATGGCTCTATGCTTAACCATAGACTTTCATGTTTGCTTTTAAGTAAATTAAAGATAATCTTTAATACAAGTATAAACTGTTTGTTAAAGAACCGGAACTGTGTTAACCTAGAGTTTCATTTGTTACGTGAATTAATGTTTACTATTAAATTTTATCTCATAAGGATATTCGCCGTTTCATTTTTTTTCTATCAAATTAATAATTGACAATACATGTAATACACGCAATGCTAAGAGCCGTGTGAGGCGTTACGCAAATGGATAGACTAAGAAATGAGGTTGGTTGTAATATCTAAAAGTGGCACCGGTGACTGAAAACAAAACACCCCACCTGTAATCCCCACTATATATAAATGTAGGCAGAGCTATACCTATAGTATACCCACATTTCGCCAGTTATGTATAGGTCGACGGTCGCGAGCCTATTGCCATCAATCGGACACAAAGCTTGACTCCAGGCTGTTACTTAGAAATTCCTGATGGAAAAACCCAAGACTCTCAACTATAGTTTAGAGTCGACATCAAAATTGCAGGTCGTGGCAATTCAAATTCATGTTAGTCTGGGCCGATATAAGTTAATTTATGTTATTCAATCGAATGCACAGGCACACACACGCTTTGCCAATTCGGCCTCGTAAAAACAACATAAATTGAATCTTTTGTTTAATAATAATGATTATAAAAAGGATATATTAATCGACTTTCGTTGATGACTGTACAACTCTTATTTCCCAAAAAAGAATCGTAACTTAGAGAGATGATTTTTTTTTTGTTAGCCTGCTACACTGCTAAGCAAAGGCCTCCCCCAAATCTTTCCAAAACCTCATTTTCCAGGGCCACCTCGATCCAATCCAATGATTATAATTCTGTAAAAACATTTATTTCTTATGGTCGCAAATAATATTTTGATCAAGATACAACCTGACACACCTGTAAATTGCAAAAAAAGTAAGAAAATTTTAATTTCGCGGGCTACCTTATCGCATAAATCCCCCATGACGACGAGTGATGCTGTTCATACATCTAATTATGATACCCGAATGAGTAGGATATCTCTTATAAACATTTTTTAGAATACTGTTTGCAGGACAACGATATTTAGCTATTTTGTATTCTATATCATCGTCTGTATAAGATATTGATATTATGTAATACACGTATACGACGTTTCTTGGCTTATCATTAGGTAGCTTGAAGAGTAAAAAAAAAAACTATAAGTACTTACCTACTTCTTCAGATGTATTCAAAAGAATATCTGAAAACTTACAGATTCTCGAATTCAAGAAATACCCGTGTAGCCGAGGCCTCATATTATAAGGTCTTTTTTTACCTGCATCGACGAAGAGCGTTTTCAATTCCATACAACTTTATTTGAAGCTAACTTTTTAAACACTATTAGATCAGTTCATGATCATAATGTTCAATCTTATTTCATTCAGTCAGTGACCTCACCTGTCAAAATGTTTGACGTTTATTGAATTTTTAATGATAGCGAAGCTTTTGTTGTAAAAGCAATTTAATGAAGATAAGGTTAGATTATTAGTGGTAAATCTAGTGTGTTGTAAACAAAATGAAGCCGGAACAAGTGGAAGACACGGAGAATTCGCCTCAGGTAGCAGGCGACGTCATTGGCGACACAGCATACAGCGAGCGCTTCGTTCTCAAAATTTTACTGAAACTTGCTAATTTAGACACGTTAAAAGAAGAAATAAAGGAGAAAGCGTTTGAAGACGATGTCTGCATATTGTGGGACATGACCGCCGAGAGAGATGTTGTGTTATTTCTTCAGAAACACGATGTTTTGAAGCTATTCAACTTCGCACTACCGGTCATTGAAATCCCAAGAATTATTGAAATAATCGTCGGTATCATTGGAAATATGTGCTGCCAAAAAGAAGTAGTGAATGTGTTGATGAAGATGGACAATTTATTAAGTATTCTGATTGATTACATAAACACGGACGATAGTCTAGTTTTAGTTCAGCTGCTGCGGCTTGTAAACGCGTGTTTGTTCTTAGCGAGCGAAGAAGAAGTAGATATTTGGATGGAGTTGTTCATAAACAACGAATATTCTTTAGCCTTATACTTTATGTTAAAAAATTCTTCGCACAAAGTACTTTTAGTGACGGCTTTAGAGAACTTAAATACACTGTGTTCATACTGCAATACTGATAAGTTTAGAACGAAGTTTTTTACCCACTTTGTTATAACTGAGGCCTTAGATTCACTAATATCAGCATTTACTGAGATAACTGTCAATCAGAAAGAGGTGTGTGTCAAAGATGAATTGGAAAGAATTCTAGTTGTAAGTCTCCAGATAGCTTTAAACTTGGTTGGGTTTGATAAGTCACAAGAGATCTACAGCCACAGTAAAGAAAGTGTCATAACTATGATAAATGTAATATTAAAATACTATGAAGACAAATTAGTTATTAACAAAGAAATAGATTCCGACTTGGTGGATATTGTTGAGTCCACAAACGCTATAGTCAAAGCTTTACAAATCACTAGTGCACCTGATAAATATTTTGAACTCAGTTACAGTATATGGAAAGCCTCATCTTCAATTATAAAATCTGATAAAAATGGGTCATCTTTTGAAGAGAATGACAAAGAGGAATTGAAAGAGTTTGTAGCAAAAGTTAAACCATCTTTGGCTAACTTAATTTGTAACTATCTATCTAAGTGTACAGATGAGAATTTGCTAAAAGTATTCAATCATATCGGAGCAGATTATGAAGATATTATAAGTTGGGTTAAGGATAAAGAGTTACAATCTAATGTGCGTAACAGAGCAATCAACTATAGAACTAGGTTGAAAGATAATGTAGATACATAATTAAAAATATTTCTTCATAATTTCTGCTTTTTACTTCAATATTTATGAGTCGTCATCATTAGTAGTCTTGTTCTACCACAGCAGGGTCTTACACCAGGGCCATTTATCAAAAGTTACAAGTATATACATTCACAAGTTACCTAGAATGTTAATTTTCGTTAAATTCATAGCTCATCTCCATTCATAGTCAGCCTTAATGTTCCCATTGCTGGGACACGGGCATCAATCAGGTCATCTCTCTCTTTTGAACACATTAAAAAAAAACGAATTTAAACATTTATTGCAGTACTAAGCACGACACTTGTAAACTTGTAAGGCGGAATAGAGTTGCTGGACACTCAGAATTTGCTATGATTTTCTACAAAAAGAATTTTTTGTTAAACTAAATTACAAATAAAAGTGTTAAAATATAAGGACTTGTGAACTAAATAACGCCATTTGGTACTACAAGGCTTGTCTTCTGTAGGTCATCCCTAAAAATTAGAATTGGTCATCCACCCGTCTTGTAATATTTCACCTATGATCCTACAGTCTCTCATACATTACCAGACTTTATTTACTTCGGCGGTAGACCTGGTGAAGCGCAGCCCGGTTTTCGACGTCAAACAAATATCAAAGTCGAAAATTAAACCCGAGATCAAAATTCATAATATTCTCTTATTTTCATTATTCCGAAAGCGCATCAAAACGGACGATGCGCTTTCGGAATAATCGAATCTTCAACTTTATTTCATATAGGCATAGGCATGGATGATTAAGCCGCGCGTTGCTTAGCCTCGCCAGATCTGTAAATATATTTCTTCTGTACGTACATGTGTAAGTAATGCGAGTGATGCATCACGCGTACTATCACCCGAGCGCGTACTATAACATGACACATTACTCGACTAAAATAAGCATCACACCATTACACTAAACATCACGCGAGCGGTAGCACTGTCCTAAGCCTGGAAACCCGTTACTTGTTGATTTAGGGTATAAGTATGAAGGAAAATCAACTTTGTATGATTTGTATACATTTAAATCATAGTGCGTAAATCACACTGTTACAATGCTATGTTATACTATTTCAATAACATGTCCTATTACACCAGAACATTGTATTACATTACAGATAGAACGCGCTATGGTGTGCTATCGCAATAACGCTACATCATAACATCACGCGTGATGTTTGAAGTGATGGTGTCATGTAATATTACTCGGGACGAAATGTAATAACATATAACATCACTTCGTAGTGCACTGTTTTGCACATGTCTAACGTCTATGTCACTGATCTTCTAAACGGCTCAACCAATTTTGATGAAATTTTTGTTTCTGAGTGGGTCTTTGGATTGTTTAGATTCACATTTGGACCCGGTAGGTGGCGCTGCGATCGAGTTATAGGATTTTTTTATTTTACTTATATTTAAACAGCTAGTACGGTATAAAAGTCAGAAAAAAAACTACAATATGTATATAGGATTATATATTTTTTTACACATTATGAAGCAACATTTACATTACCATAAACGAGTTTTACACCGTCGCGTATGCGGCGGACTAAAACTATTCGAATGTAACAGTACATAGTAACAAAACAAAGCTCGGTACATCCATGCCTCACATACTTGTCACACAATGATATGCTCCTCACATTAAAAAAAACGACACAATACTGAAAAGGAAAAAGGAGATTAATAAATTTACATATATTAAATGTACTTATAAACTAACTAACCACGAGCCTACGTGCCCCATGAAAGGGCAAAAAACGCACGAACTTTTTTTAAATATCAATTTGTATATAGTTTACATATTATTATATCGTTAGAGATAATAAAAAAACAGGATAAAGACTAGACTTTACACTGATCAACGACAAATTGGCTAACAGCAACATATCGCAGCGCGTCTCTGCGCGGGCGGCGACGCAAATTATAACAGAAATATATCGACACGTCATCTGCGCAGTCGCGGCCGGCGGCTCATATTCTACACACAAAGTTTTCAAAAATTATTGTTATATTGTGCTCCATTGAACGCGAGGCTCGGCCCCGACTGCACAGATCGAAAACACTGATCGTACATAAAATAAAACAAAAAACATGTGACCGTTAATCTGTCGCCCGCAGAGAGTCGCTTCATAACATACATATAAACGTTACATGTTACCTACTCAATAAGTTACATAAATAATTTGAATTTAAAACGAGTCTTAGGCTTCTGATTAACATAATTATAGCAAATAGTACCATGAAAAAACCCAGCTTCGCTACGCACAGTCCTCTAAGTAGGGACCATGCGGAGTTAGGTCGACCTTTACAATTTAATCTGAACCATAATTTTTTGTAATGTTGAGTTCTTCTTTCTTAGAGACTACAGAGCTGTATTATGCTCAAGAGGCAACATCGCGCATTTTCAATTGAACAGACCACGTAACATTGTATGATCGTTCAAATTGCTATCTTAAACTAACCTTTTCTAAAATCAAATACCTTATAAATATTCAAAAAGTTAGAATGTCTATATGAACCGAACGATATAATATTTGTGTATGGGCTACAATACTTAACGACATTCACAACTTCACATAATATATAAACACATTTCAGGTACATGTGAACATTTTTACATAACAATCCGTTCGGGCCTCGTGACTTTTTGCTGATTAAATTGTAAAGGGCGAGTGGCCGTACATGGTCAGATAATTAGAAGACTGCATAAAAATAATATTTACAAATAAACCGTAGCGGAAAAAGCCGCGGGTGATACGAACGCAGGTTCTATACCCCATTGTACCATCAGGGATATGTTGTATGTACACTGCGAGCACTTGTGACGTCACCGACTGTACCTACACGTTGCCTGCATTGCTTTACGAACATTTTGCGTTCGTTTGTCGAAACAAAACAAATCTTCAAATTCATTAGCATTTTTTGGTGACTTTGTTTCTTTACTAACGCATCGCGTCTTTTGAGTTTATCAACCAAAGGTTTCATCATTATTAATTGGTTACAAACCTTGGTATGCGTTGCGTTACATGAGTACATCCGTTTTCGACAAACGAACACAAAAGCAACACGATAAACTAAATTAATTTCGACACAATTCAACGTCAATAAAAACTAATTCACTTACGTTTCGTCGATAAAAAAAATACAATAAGTGTAAAAATACTTTTACATAAATTTTATGTAGAAAAGAAATCCATCCAGATTATCACCTGGAGTTCAGAAACAAGCCAATTCGTATTATGGTCCGATTTTGGCACATTACCTTCGAAATACATAATAAATAATACTATTTTGACTGTGAACGATGGCAGTATGAGTTGAATCTTTTCTCGTCGTAATAGGAGCGAATATTGAATGGCAATCGTTCTCTAGTTTCTGATATAAACTTCGATATACTATATATTTGTTCGCCAGCACGATGTTTATCATAGAATCAAGGAGAGCGGTTGTTTTTATTGCTGATGTATTTTTCATATAAAGTACAAAACCTAACGCCATGTTTCTATGACGTAAGCATCGCGATACAGGAAATAATCATTCTACGATATAAACTCTTTGGTACATTTTTGTGAGCAACGACAAAATTACTGTGAGTATCCTTACAAGCAATGTTTGAACATTCTATACGATATCAAAATATTGTTGTTTGGACCGAATTTAATGTTAAATGTCTTACGAACTGAAAGTTTCCTCACAATGAGATAACGATGTTGTATGATGTAGCCGTGAGTCTGGAGTCACTGGAATGTTCGCATGGACCGCGACACATTGAACGTTCCACCGCACGGCTGAGCTCCACAAATACATATTGCTTTCATAATAAGCGTATAGTTTAATCCATCAAGAGTAGGTACGATACATTCAAAATTTTTGTACTTACACAATCTAAACACGAGTAAATATTTAAACAACCTAAATTCCCCGTCTTCGTTGTCTTGAACGGACAGCTTGAATCAATAGGATAGCTACGGGGTCCACACCGAGATTAACTTTGTAGAATAAATATTAGGAATACATCTACACAGTCTGTTATGTCGGCAAAGGGTGATCAATACATCTCATTTGTAGGGATTTTCACTGAAATATAGTGTTTTGTGAGCTGTGGGCAGGTGCTTCACTGCTCCGCGGTGACTTGTGAGCGAAAAAGTGTGGTGATTGGCGAGATAATGTCGGATGAAAATCCCTAGCGTGGGATCTATTGATAACCTCGACCGTTCGCACACACGTACATACGTAAGCGCTTGGCTTGGAGGCCAGCCGATGTATTCTCTCAGAATCTCACCGTGAAAACGATGGTGAAGTGGGCTGCCAATAGTGTCATCCTTACGTGGAATGACAGCTCACCTCAACAAATTTTTCACGGTGAGATTTTTACAGAATAGAGCAGCTGAAGCGATCACAACATTTATCACACGGGGGGGATATGAGAGTGTGGTGACTTCGAGATTACTTCGCGAGTGGAGGGGCCTACGCCCCGGAGAAGCCGTACACTTCGAGCACTCGAATCTCGAAGTCGCCGCTGGGGCAGAGCGGCGGGTTGTTGAAGGTTGAACAGCGGTCAGTCTTGCCGAACCTTATGTTCTCGTCCATCCAGATCGCCTGGCCTTCACTGCAAACATAAAAAAACAAAATTAAAGTAACATTAACAACAAGTAAACATTTTTATTTGTTAGTGTAAAAATGGAAGACATTACTGACATCAGATTGTATGAAATTTTGTGAGAAGAATGTATGACTGCTTAATTATCATGTGTGTGTGTGTGTGTATGTTTAAGTACCTAGTAATACGTACACACGGCTACACATCAAGTTATACTTTTCCAGTATAAGCTGCCCTCGCATTGTATAGGATTTCCGTACAATGCGAGGTCAGCTTATACTGGAAATGTATAGCTTGATGTGTAGCCGTGTGTACCTTCTAAGTCCTACTTGGAATATGTTTGTTTTAACCTTTATTTTTATTTTTTAGTCTTTATTATTGAAATTGTTCAAATGTGTTTAAGTAGTATAATTGAATACCGCGTTTGTTCTATTAAAAATAAAATTAATTAATTAATTAAAGTTTGAATTTTATGTAGTGTGTCCGTTCTATGTAATGTTTAAGTAAATGAGATTTAGAGAGATATTGGCCCAAGTTCAGCAGTGGGCTTATAAGGGCTGTGATGATGAATATGAACAAAAGTGACGTTATTCATGTTGTATGATATTTAAAAAAAAAATCACTTCACATTCAAACAGTGATACAAAAAAAACTACGAGTATTACAACATCGAAACAAGGATCTTATAAAGGTGAAAATTTAAAACATCAAGACAAATTGTGACGTACCAATATACATAAATACATGCTTGAGTAATCATCAAACTCTGGAAATAACACTTACGTTCATAGGACAACACACACATTCAATGTATCAAATTAATCAACCGCAAGTCAGTAATAACACTTGATCTACAAAAGCGGCCCTTACTGCTACGAAATAAAGGCTTAACTTAAACAGCTTTATTTCAAAAGAAGGGTTTTCATAGGGCCCGATATTTTTCACATCAATTTTATTCCACGGATAAAAGATATCTGACGAAAAATCAGTTGGAAAAATCAGCCCTTAGGGTGAATTTCACTAATAACACTGAACGCGATCAGCACATAAACCGCATTCACGAGCTGTCAGTGTCATTATTTTCTTTGGAATATTGACACTGACAGCTCTTGAACTCAGTGCAAAATTGCTGATCACGTTCAGTTCCTTTGGTGAAATTCACCCTTAAATGTATAATCCATTGAACCAAGTTTTGTAATAAGAACCCAACTGTGATCGAAATGCATAAGTGGTAAGGTTCTCTATTCAAAACTGTCAACTAAGGGCTGATTTCACCAATGAAACATTTGGAGCACATCTAAACTGCGTTAAAGAACTGTCAGTGTCAATATTCCACTACAATGTTAACACTGACAGCTCTTAAACGCGGTTTAGAGTGAAATTCGCCCTTAGTCTGGTACTAAGTTGTCAGATAGATAGAACACTCTAGATTCTCTCTATCTATGTCGCAAAAAGCGATCTTTTAAAGACCACCTTTGGATGGATTAAGAGAGAAGAAGAAACAATACTGCAGGTACCTAGTCTGGGGTGTACTATTGACCATTGTCAATTTTGTATTAAGAACCTTACAGAAGTAGGAATAAAGTTCAAAATACAATAACCGACTCGAAGGTTTTAGCTCGGGGTACATTAGATTTCGACACAAATTGTTATCAATGACGTGCGACTGACTGACAACACACATACACTCATTACTCCACATACCCTCCACCGATTGTAATCATAGTATTGTCTGCTGCCATGAAAAGAGAGTTCGCATGTGGAGTCCTCGCATCACTCTGACCCTCTTTCTTTTCCTCGAGGCATCCAACCCACGGGTACTTCGCTCGTAGAGGATGTAAACTGTAATGTACATATGTATTGTGAATAAGTAACTGACCCGCCTCCTATGGTGATCATCTTGGAGTCAGCAGCCATGAAGAGTTCAGAGCCGTGAGCCACTCGCTCTTCGCCCTTGCCATCAGCTCCTGAAGTACAACCCACCCAAGGGTACTTTGCGCGCTCGGGGTAAAGGCTGTAAGCGAATTTAGGGTTGATGCAACATGCTATGGTTTTTTTACAGGTTCGAAGGTTACATGTAAGGGTTAAGGGTTTACACATTGTTCATAAATGGGTTCTATTAATGTTACTATTTTGATTGATTTAAAGCTTATGTTATTTTTTAAATCCCAAGAAGATGAATAATCAAGGAGCATCGATATTGTGCTTAGCGATTATCGAATACGAATACGTAATCCTACGTACAGGTATTTTACGAATTATTACGGGGGTTATTACGAATAGGTAATCTACATAAGTTCTTATTTAATGAATATGGGGGTAACATCGAATGGTTACAGGAAAAAAGTATTACGACACTTATTTTGTAGGAAATACTAGTGAGAGGGCCAAAATCAAATAATGACATCATTAAAAGGGCAAACCAAGATTTAAAAATATTTCTTTAGATTTTAACACAGTAATATTAGGATGGTTAACTAAATATACACCATTAGAACAGACAAAAATAATAAGCTTCTAAGTGTTAGGATGCCACATTTATGGGTTAATAAAACAAATACACATCTGTTATACATTGTAACAGCGAATCAGCAACCTAGGCCAAATATTTTTTAATATACGGACCAAGGCTCGGACACCGGTTAAATTTTCAAACCGGTATGATGTACTCGACGCAAAACCTTTATATTCGGTTTCGTTCAAATACACCATTTTTTTAAACTAAGCCGGATTTTGGAAGAGTATTATAGAAAGGTTTTTCGGATTTACCGGTTAAGAGCAATAAAAACCGGCTAATACTTCAGTTTTTATACAGCGCGGCATCCTCACAAGTAGTCACAAGTCGCAACGCTTTTACCGACATGCCGCTCGTCGAATAAACCGGTTAATTTAGGTTAAAATAAAGTTCTCTAAACGTTCGCGTTCTTTAGAAAAGTTCGAAAGAAACCGGTATTTTTAAACCGATTCCGAGCCTTGTTTCGGTTAGCTATATTCGGATACCATGACCTAAAAAGGTGCCACAAAGAATATGAAACCAAAACAAAAAAAAAATAAGAAACCGCATTTCACAGGTATTCTGATGTAAGTACAAAATACCAGCACCAACATACAAAAATATATAATTGGCGAAACTAAAGTAGTTTTTATAAGGCATGAATACAAGACAAAAATACATAAAAATATTATATAAATAAATATATCCATAGATTTAAAACCAGTATACTAACACCACCACATATAGATTTATTTAAAAAAAAAAAAAACCCGACCGTGGACAAGAATTTTGCAAAATGTTAAAGTACTGGTCGTCAAAGGTTGATATTTAAAAAGTGAAGTAAAAGGTTACCTAAAGAGGAATGTCTCTCCGGTGCCGAAGTAAGCCTGTCGGTTACCGCGCTCGTCCTTCTGGTTGCGCTCGAACCACCTCGTTGAACAATATGCACCGAATACCTGGAAAATGTTTATTGATCCTTTAATACAATGTTCAAGATAATCTCGAAGTGTTACATTTTTGACCTAGCATAGATGCTGGAGAAATTAAACGCTAAGTGAATGTTGTTGTAAATTCATTATTATTTTATGTGTTAAATAGAAAATCTAGATTCGGGCGGGTCTTCCACTGATCAAATAAGGCCTTAAAATCGGTCGTCTATAAAAACTTGGATGTAGTTTTGAAATGCATGGTTACTAAGCAGCCAAAGTCTTCATAAATATAAAATCTTGCACTCACCTCGTTGTTACATGTCTTGATCATGAGCAACGTCGGTTCATGATGCTCGACGCGCACGTAAAAAGTGGTTAGCGAGCAACCATGCTCTTCTGTAGTGTACAGTAACACTGGCTGGTACATCGTGATGCGCACCGGCAACCACGACCATAACGTGAACAGCTGGAACGATCAGGAATGTATTAGAATATGTTTTTGATTAAATGAAGAATGAGGTTGCTAAACTAACGAAGATGATGGTTACGGTTGCTAATCTAACGATGGACTACTGTAACTTGCAAATTTTTATTAATACTGCTATTTAACTTTTACTAAATGAACATTTATTGCTAAAATTGCAATTTATTTATTTCTAAGTCTATTTAAATGAAGTGTAAACTGTAAACTCAATATAATTTGTGTACTTTGTGCGAGGATGACTTCATTTGTCATGCACGCACTATATAATCTGGCGGGGTACGTAATCAAGTATAAAAGAATACTGTAAATTCTAGTAATATGATTACCTAATATTAGTAATTTTTTTCTTGGTTGTAAAAGTGGATTTTTTACAATGTAATTTTTTATTTTGAAAAATTTTCATCTGGCAACATCTTAATGACGTCACAGTTAGTGTGTGTTGTATTAGTAAACGTGTACAAGTGACTTGTGCTTGTAGTGCGGAAATAGAACAATATAAACACATACAGTTCTACTTTTGTTAGTGATAGTGCAATATTTTGAAATAATTGACAATTATGAAATATGGCGACAAGAATCCTTTTTATTTTCCAGTAATTACTAAAAATTCTTGTCAAAACCAACTGTAATCTTTTTTGCTTGATAATTTTCGACCTTATGCCGTTATTATAAAGCGCTATTGCACTATCACCGATGATAAACGTGTACAATTACAAATGAAAGAATGACATATCATGCAACATTAAAATATTGAAATAAACACAATTAAATAGCTCGAGTTAGAGCCAATTTCACAACATCTATTTTAAAAAAAGCAATGTTTTTACAATGTTAGAAGTAACTTCTAAAATATAAATCGCATTCAGAAATTAATTA
Source organism: Lithophane leautieri (assembly GCA_949152455.1). Taxonomy (NCBI): domain Eukaryota; kingdom Metazoa; phylum Arthropoda; class Insecta; order Lepidoptera; family Noctuidae; genus Lithophane; species Lithophane leautieri. The sequence goes on along the minus strand of OX424462.1, from coordinate 3,240,593 downwards.
TAAAGTGTGAATTTCACCAATTAAACTGAACGCGATCAGCACATCTAAACCACGTTCTAGAGCTGTCAGTGTCAAAATTCCACAACAATGATGGATGATACTGACAGCGTTTGACCGACACAGATGTGCTAATCGCGTTCAGTTTAAGCAGTGAAATTGGCACTAAAAAGAAAATGGTTTCCATAACTAAATAATTAAAATTTAGGAAGACACATCTATTTTTTGAGAAAGCTGAATACTTTTTGAACTTACGCTTACTATCGCTTTTTCTCGCAAGTCAGTTTGTACCTTTAAAAATGTTAATGTTCTTGGAGAAACAGACTAAGAACTGGCTTTAGGATTCTACGTTAATTACTTATTCATTTAATCTTAAGCTTCTATATCTCCTAGTTTAACTTTTTTTTACTGCTTCACTATATATGCAACACTCTGAATTATATTATTACATCTAATGAGTATAACAATACCATGCAAGAGAGGAGATCAGTTTAGGTACGTATTGAAATTTCAAGTGTTTTCATTACCAGCACCCTAATTGCGTAATCCTTACATATTATAAAACAAAGTCCTCCGCCGCGTCTGTCTGTCGTCCTGTACGCGATAAACTCAAAAACTACTGCACCAATTTTCATACTGTTTTCACCAATGGATAGAGTGGTTCTCGAGTAAGGTTTTAGTATATAATAACCAACATCCATGCGGGCGAAGTCGCGGGCATCAGCTAGTACACCACAAATCAGAATCGGAATCGGTTTGAGACCAATGCCTACCATTGCTTCATAAGTTCGAAAACAAAATCTGCTCAACAACGTAAATGACGCAATGAATGTTGGTGAACTGTCAAAATGAAACAAATTAGTCTTAATTGGTTGCGAAAATAAGTTACGCAATTAGATAGCTGGCCAGAAGAAAGGATAAAGTCATAAAGATACTTCACAACTTCTGCTGGGGAGTTTGTTGCGCCACTTCTACCCAGCTAAAGCACTAGAAAGTGGTGAAGGGTGGGCGTTTTGGGGGACTGTCTTATGTAATATTGGCGTTCCAAAAGTGCTGATTCTCTAATTTGAATAAATGACTTTTGATTTGATTTATAATTTTGAAAGAAGTTGTGAAAATGGCCCTGATTTTACTTTACTGCTAATTCTAAAAAAAAATACTGCTGAAAAGCCAGCAGAGGATATAAAATTAGTTAATGATAAATGTATGAGTATTAATTCCTACACTGCGCAACTGATTTAGTGTCAAGAATCTGTCATTTACATGGGCATATACATCGGTACTACTCCCATTCAAGCCCCATTTACACGGTGCAAATTCCTTGCCAGTGGCATAAATGAAATTAAAGAATCAGATGAATTGCATCGCGAAAACACTGTTTAGACGATGCAACTTTTATAGTTGCTTTAAACTTATGGTATGTCACAGGCAACTAAATCGCACCGATCGGGCTTTACTTATGAATAATTCTATTTTTTAACAAGTGTTTGAATATAAAGAAACTTGAGTAGGATAATGTATTTAAAATTAATGAAATCCAAGTTCCTATTATATATTTATGACAGTTGATTGATCCGATTAGATATGTTATCAAAATTAATGTTCTTAGGGATGTCAAAATCGATCTAATTTATCGATAGATCAGGAGCTTAGTTAGTACCAGCCCACATCAAAATATTCTAACTAATACAATAGTGGCTAATTTTGTTTTAAAAGTTTACCTACATGTGATCAGGCACAATTTAGGTGCAAATAGATACAGTGACAATGTGGAGTAATAGACACATGCATAAAAATTGGGGTTCCGTAGATGTGACAAAACTGCTAAGCGATACATAGTTCTGATAACATCTAAAGATATGAATGAAAAAAAAAGAAGTTCAATCACTACTACAACATCTATTTTATACAGGAAAAGTTTTTATCCACTGCGGAAATTTTGACATATTAACCTTAAACCAGTTTTATTAAACATAATTTTTTTATTTTAATGCGTCTTCATACAAAAAAATAAAAAAATCGTTAACGAAAGATGTTTATTTTAAAAGTGGTTGTATGGCTAACCGGCGCCGGCGGCGCGCGGCGAAGCGGAACGCGCGAAAGTACCTACCTATCAGCTGTGCGCTCGCTCGATTCGCCGGCGTAGGTATTTACGTGGGTTACTGGCCCTTGGATCTCGCTCAAAGAAATCAAAAATGCTTTCTTCGATTTCGATCGCCAGTCGGGGTCTGCCAGACCCTCGTGCATGATTCGGGGTTCTGAACTGTCCGTGATCAAGCAGCCTTTGAGTGGCCGCTAAAATGGTCCTTTCATTAGGGACCGCGGGGTTAAGGAGGTATGCTCTCCGTCGCATACATTCTGCGAGCTGCTCGCAAACTTTCACCACTCAGTACATACACTCGCACCATCTCGTAAAACTCGCGGTTACCTACTGAAGTCCGACATCGTGACCGGTAGGTACAAGCACGACACGTGCGGCGCGGCGCTTGCGCGGGAAAGCGATTAGACGCGACGTCACACAACAGCGCTTGCGATGAGCGAACTGTCGGCCACAGCGCCCGGCGCCGCCCGGGAGGGGGTTGCACCCCCGTGCAACACCGCCGCCTCACAGTGGAACGAATGTATGGGAGCGGTTGGACGTAGACATGTCCGAAAAATAAGAGTAAAATTATGACAAACTAATGATGCCATCTTATTCGATAACTTAATGCCTTCATAAATTGTGGTGATGAATTTCTTCATAACTCCCATATTTCGGGAGTAATTTGAGAAAATGTGAAATTTTACTATGAAAATGAGTGTATTGAGCTCTCTCCCTCCTGATTCCGGGCTTGTTTCAAGTAGCGGTCTCTAATATCGTAATGCTATTACTAAGAGCTATATTTAATACTAAGACACATAGTGCGCCAAATGTGCACTTTCTGGGATAAAAGGAAATGAAAATTTAAAAAAAAAAACGTTTTTTCCCCATTTGTATTTACTTTAAACCGCAGACAGACTTATTAAGAGGTCTATAAATATATTATATATATACAGAAATATATATTAACAAAAATATTCACAAGAACTGATGAGAGTATGACTTTTAAGTAAGTTGATAATAAATTACCTAGTTTCATTAAAAGTACAATAAATAATTAAGATGTAAGCTCTAATTTACTAAGTTACACATTTTAAAACAATAACATCATTTAATTATCTTCGTCATCATCATCATCATCAATTAATTCAAATTCAGAATCGATGTCCGCTAAATCATTTATGTTAACAAATTCGATATCACTTTTCTCAGAATCCGTAAGCTCATAAAATTCCTTAAAAGAAGATTTTTTTACAAACTTATTTCCTTTTGGACGGATACTTGTAACAAGTGGATCAGAAGACAGTAAAAGATTGTGCATAATATCTTCATTGCATGAGATACTGCTATGCTTTCGAGAATGCCCCTCTCTATATTTTCTAAAATCTTTATTTCTAGCCTCAGATGCCTCTTCGGATAGAAAACCAATGGGCACAATTGACATGTTCTGAACTATGTCTGGCCCATGCATTAAAATTTTATGAAGTGAAGAAGGCATATAATACCATGGGTATAACTCCACGTAAAGCTTAGCAGTATCAAAGCAGAACTCTCGGAATTTAGTTACGTTGATCTTCTCTCCTGATGAAATACACTGCAAGATCACACAGATTTTTCTTAAAAGCATAGCATTTATTCCGGTCAGTTCAGCAGATTTAGTGTAGTTTTCAAAAAATCTCCTTGCCGAGTTGCCATTGTTGGTGGATCCACTGCCTTGTTTCACAACATCGAGAAGTAAGCCCGTTTCTCTTCTTACAGCCTCTTGAACTCTTTTCTTCCTGTCATCAACTTGCCTTTTTGCTATATCACCCCTTACTTGCCATGATTTTATGTCTAATTTGTAGGAAATGTGTAATAAGCATTCCATTGAGCGAATCCAAGCGTGAAGGGTGCTTAAGCTATATTTATACATGTCCTCGTTTGCGTGTTTATCTTTGATTAACTCTAAATTATTCATTTCTTTAGGACAAGCCTTGCATATGTCACACACTGAAGCTGCTGTATTGGATATAATGGAATGAATTTTACCATCAATCATTGTCAACAGCAGTTGGTGTTTGACACTAATTCCATCAGTGATGGTGGATGGAGTTAAGGCTTCAATCTCTGCTTCGATTTCAGCCATCTCTCTCTGCACATTTTCTTTGGTTTCCTTTATAAACTTAAACAATATTGGCCGGCAAAATGAAGTGGAAGATGGTCGCTCGTTTTCCCAAATTGTTACACCTTTTGAGACGAGCCGCAGTGGTACAAGACTAATCATAAAATTACTAGCAAGATCGATTTGCTCATCTTCACTCGTCCTTTGATGATAAATGCTTTGGCTAGATGATCCGTCAAAACCCCATTTGCTGGTCAATACGAGCTGTTGATTGGGATCAACAGGGGTTTCTAACGACCTAATAAGTCTTCTTGAGGTTAAATCCATCAAGGCTTGTAATTTGATTTTTGCAGAGCTCTCTGTAACTGTGAGATCTTCTTTGGCCGGATAGCACTTAATTTTTTCTTTAACCAACATGTAGTAACTCGGGTATTGAAGAGCTCCTTCTTGAGTGTTGAAATCCCGAAGAGTGTTATAGCGCCATTTCGATAAGTTCATCGATACATAAAGAGCCAATGCCTTCAAAGGGGATATTTCCCGTACCTGAATTGATTTACCTTCAATGAAGGCTTTGATTTTTGAGGCCTCTTCTGGATTCTCCGTCAAGTATTTCATAACATAAGCTGTATCGCTTTGTCCTGCCTTTTGAAGCGCCCTTTCGGCCGAAAACATAATTTCAGCGCTGCTACTGCTGCATGAAAGACTATCTTCAGTGGTGCGTCTTCTTTTTTGCCGGTTACTAAGGTCCTCAAAAGATTTACGAGGACTAGGATGTGTACAAGTTGAAGCATCAGATTTAGCAGGAGAAATTATGGGCTCGATGACGTCACTTATATTTTCTGTAGAAGGTTCCATATTTTCATTCTGTAATTCCGGCCATTGAATTGCAGCCTGTAGCCAAATCTCATGTTTCTTCCGAAACTTATCTGTGCTTCTTCCAGACTGTGTCCATTTTGCATAAATGCGGTAGCAAAATCGACGACACCAGTCTTTTAAACTTGTTTCAGCACTTTCCCATAACTGAACACAACTGTTATCTTTTAAAACACTGAACAAATAGTTAAAGTCGCGTAAATCTTTATGTGCGCGTGCGCATAAAGCAACGTGAATATCAAGATTTGTATTAAAATTTGGAAAATACATTGCGAGATTAGCTTGGATACAACGAGGTGTAAATCAACACTGATTTTAAAGTTACTAATAGTGACCTATTTATATAAAATCCAGGTATCCCAGGTATCCTTTGTTAAATATTGCAAGGTAATTAGTTATTGTGATAATTAGTAAATGATGCATGCTAAATTAGTGTATTAAGAGCCATTTAGTAATTAAATAATAGCAATGTTCTTATCAGTAATCATTAGTGCATCAGTTTTATATGTAAACCTTAAGTCCCTAATTATATATCCTAATTAGCTTATATCTTCTCTAATTGGCTGCTCAGAAATGTTATTGTAATAAGGTAAACCTTTAGAAAAACGGTTTTAATCAACAAAATAAACAAAAAATTAAAAAATTGTGTTATAAAATAAACATCACTCTTTATCCCAGAAAGTGCACATTTGGCGCACTATGTGTCTTAGTATTAAATATAGCTCTTAGTATTAGCATTATGATATTAGAGACCGCTACTTGAAACAAGCCCGGAATCAGGAGGGAGAGAGCTCGATACACTCATTTTCATAGTAAAATTTCACATTTTCTCAAATTACTCCCGAAATATGGGAGTTATGAAGAAATTCATCACCACAAGTTATGAAGGCATTAAGTAATCGAATAAGATGGCATCATTAGTTTGGCATAATTTTACTCTTTTTTTTCGGACATGTCTACGTCCAACCGCTCCCATACATTCGTTCCACTGTGCGCCTGTGCGCCGGCCGCCGCACGCGCCCATTGATATTATTACGAATAGTTTGTGTCCATATTTTGCTGATTTTAAGTAGGATAAAAAAACAAAAAAAAGTATTGAATAAATAATGGAAATGTGTTCTATTACTGACATTGAACCACCAAAAAAAATTTGCGCACTGGTCAAAAACTTTTCCTGTATGATTAAGTATTTAGATTTAATAAATTTCTAAATATTCTAGATATAAAAAAAATTGAAACAGCATAGAGGAGAACTATATCTGCAAAACAAAATAATGTCGCTTGTTAGCCTAGCAAGTGACTTTTATGCGCAGTTATAAAATTGACTATAATCTAACACTCGAAACGAACGAACAATCACACTGTACCTACGGAACCAGCCAATTTAAAAACGATCTACATAAAGTGCTCAAATGAAAGATAAATCTACGTTTACAAGTGCCACCACGACAACTATCCCCCTTGTTACAAGTTAGGTGTGAACAGATGTCCTGTCAAACCTTATGCCTCAGGTCTGATGCGTGGAGTTGGTCCTTGAATACCGCGTTAGGGAATGGGAACCACAGGGCCAGATGGGCGGAGCGTGGGCTCTGCGAACCACGGGGCGAAAATGGTACTAGTCATCAAGTGTGGGTTAGTGGCAACTTAAACCAGGCAGGTCTGACATTGCCTAATGTATTCCTACGTTGTAATTGTATTGTCAAGTACAGTAATAAAATGACGAAAACAAATAATGTTATCAGTGTTTTCTTGTTCTTTAGAAAGTTATTGTATTGGCACTGTACAAAATAAACATGTCATACAACAACAAAAAAAACAAACGAACGCACATTAGCCGTCATGCAGACTAGCTTACACTTACTTACCATACAAACGCAAATAAAATATTCAAATCAAAAACAAGCTTAATTTGTAAAGTCGATCCTTCCAAAGCTAAATCGCTTCAAAAGAATAAAATAAATAAAACACCTAGTGACAAGCGGTGCATCTAAACATCGATATAATGTCGCAAGCTCTCAATAGGGGCGACACTTATATTTGGTGACTTAATACTTGTATCTTACTTCGCTCTGGTCTAGAATCTGCGACCTTATGGCTTGGATTGGGAATACGCCCATCGATAGGGCGCGCGGGCCCGGCGAATGTGAGCCCTAACGGGAAAATCGACACACAGTTAGCACTCACACAAAACAATCGATTACATGCGACCTTCACATCACTATTATCGATATTCTCTCAACACTTTTTGTTAATTTCTCAAGCTTTGTCCACTTGTTATGGCATTTTATATTTATACATCTGTATCGACTCCGGAGAGTTCAAAACAAAGATCACACACATGCCAACTGTCAAACACATTGACATATAATAATTATGTTCAATAAATTATTCTAAAAAGAAAATATATTGTACATAGAAGAGAGATCACACTTAAAACAATGAGAGAAACATGAATAAATCAGACATTCAAAGCGAATGATAATATGAATGTTCGATATCCTTCATTCGGTTCAAATACAACTAATGAGAATTAAAATCGAATCGTATGAAACATCGACGTACACAACAAGTTATTAATTCACAGATCTTGGCTACACAGACCGAACATAACATAACGGTGGTTCGACAAACGAAACAGTATGTATCTTAAATAAATATATTAGACTGGACTATCGAATTTGTATAACAATTCGATTTAAAGTTAGTCGTGTTAGGGTTGCAATCGAATGAATTTAATGATATAAATAAAAGCCAAAGCCACGCCTAAGTTGTCGCAGTACAATACCATTTGTTTGCACGTTTCCTCAGACATTCTCTGCGAAACAAGTAAAATAAACCGATATACAAATATATTCTTGTATATATTTGTGAATGTGCAGTGTGTAGTTAGGATATCATCGTGACTGTTAGCATCAAAGCTACCCGTAAGCAGAACATAAAACCTATTGAAAAGGTACGTGGCCATTTTTCAAAGGGAAAGTATACCATTAACGTCTTTGTTGACAATGATAAATATAGCCTCTTCCAAATATATATTTCTATACATACTATATAAAAGGCTGTTGCTAAAAAATACATAAATTATAATATAATATGATTTTAGTACATTAAAATATCAATATATTCCTGAAAATAAATCGTAAAATTCTTTTACCATTCCCTTATATTAGCAGTCTTGAAAAACAAATTAAGCTTCCAACCACATATTATAAATATCCCTAACAACATTACACCTGTCAAAGAAATGTCAGAATCAGAAAGGGTAAGGGTAAAAGTGAGAGTTTGGTTGTTAGGGTAAGTACTAACCTCGCGGATGGTGAGAGTGTGTGACATCATCTGGATGTTGACTTGTGACTGGCTGGTGGGAAGGTTGTCGGACGACCGGGAGCGAACGAGTCGGGATCCCGTGATGACCTGCTTCGATTTGAGCGTCATCTCCGTCTTGATGAATACCCGGGATATGTACTGTGAACTGTGGAATATCGTGATTAGATTGGTGAAGATTATCGTATAATTTGTGTTTTTTTTTTAATCAACAACATCTGGAAATAATTTCTTCATAGTACCTACACTTTTTATTTTGCTTTTTATTTTTTTATTTTGTTGTGTGCCTTTTAGTCTATGCTAAATGAATGTATTTTCTTTCTTTCTTTTATAGACAATATTGCAGATTATAGGTATACTCTTTAATACCCCACGACTCTTTCATATTTTTCAGATACATTACGACAGACATTACTTACTAGATAAAACGCGCTCCCATATTTTATTTCCTAAACGCTAACACAGATTTATAGCTAAGCTTCAGTAAGCCCAAAATAAAAACACATATATCTTCATTTACCTGACTTACAACAAAGCATAAATAATATAAACAAACGGCACAATTTTCTTTTATTACCATATGAAATCCAATAAAGACCAACGTTTAGAATTCGTCTCATTAGCATAGCTCTGATTGAGACGAATTAATTATACATTCGACTGGCACACCCCCTAATCAACGAAATTTTGTCAAGGAATCAGTTTTTCTTAAATAATTTTGTGAAGCGTAAACGTGATGAGGAATACTTTTTTTTTTTTAATTTTTGTTCAAAACGACTTGATATATTTTATTTACGAACTTTGAAGTAATTAGATACATTTCTTCCGAAAGATAAATGTTTAAATGTGAAAGAACTCTCTGTTCAGCATTTTGATTTGCAATTTGGCCCTATTCAACTTTAATTTGCTTAGGGTGAAAACTTAAGACATAAGTTTAGAATGTTTAGATCAAAATATTATCCCCTCGGGACGAACGTATGCCCACGATTCTCGTGACGTTATCGTTATATATTCTCGGTAAGTCGGTAGCCACACTTATTAACCGAATTCTTCAAAAAGGAGGAGGACCTATGTAGTTTTTTTTTTTTTTCAATGTATTATTTAAGTTTCTTGTACGCACAAATGGCGCATATACGGTCCCGATCACTAACATGTATACACGTAGCAACATTCAAAAGTTAGTTGATCGTAGACCAGCGATTGCAACTTTGTAATAAGACCTATTTCATAATTCTATGTGTTCCAAAATACTATATTCGTAACATCATCAAATTATAAGGAGAAATTCAGTTTTACAAGTTGCTAAGTGTACATATTGCTCATGACTGTACTAGTGGGCTTGCGGGTAAGTAATAACAGCCGTACGGGTCAATAGATCGGGTTAAGCTTGCCACGGTTAGTCCGTTGATGGGAGGCTATCTTTACTTATAACAAGACCCCTCCGTACCTCGGAAATCACGTAAAGGCGTTGGTTCCGGCTGTTATTTCTAGATCTTTGACAGTCGTTACGGGTCGTCAGAGGCCCGAAAGTCTGACAACCAGTCTTATCATGGGATTTTGCATTACTCATTTACTGGGTTGTGGAGGTCAGATAGGCAGTCGCTTCATGTAAAATACTAGTATTTAGCTGAATCCGGTTAGACTGGAAGCCGACCCCAACATAGTTGGAACAATTGGAACTTGGCATGATGAACGTTTGTTCTCTTACCTTAAAGCCCTAATGCTAAAAGCAGTCCTAAGCAGCTTGGTAGGCGAAGCAGGCATGTTCCTACAAAACTTGTCAATGGCGTGGTCGACGCCGTTCTTCGTCGCTTCGGCGTACCAGTCAGAACTCTGGTTCGATGCGTGTTTGTTGAATAGAATGAGGATAGCTAATGCTACCCTGTAGAATACCTGTGGAGAACAATATCGATTGTTAAGTATTTGCGCCCGGTTGATGGCAATAGGCTCGCCCCCTATTGCATGGGACTTAAACACTGGCGAAATGTGGGTGCACTATTAGGTACACCTCTGCCAAACCCTTTGTAGAATAACAAGCATGATGTTATATGTTATGTAAGTATTGTTTCTTACTGTGCGTTTGCACTGGCGAAACATTTACGACAAAACATGTTAAAATCTCTATTTTCTGTCAATGTTCCATACAATTTTTGACAGGAATTAGAGATTTAAACATGTTTTGTTGTAATGTTTCGCCAGTGCAAACGCACGGTTAGCCATCGAATCACCCCTGTACGAGTATGTAGTCCCATCTTGGACATAGGCTTCGAGACATGTTGATTTTATTCTTGTGACTCACATATATATTTTAATTTGCTTTAATAGCATTATTTGTATTAACCCCATTCTTGCTACTTATTTCTGGTATCCTGCAGAGACATTCGTTAAATTAGACGGGTGAAACAGTGTTCTGTTCAGCGATTTGTAATTGTTATCAAAGAGATCCTTTTCTGAAGATCTCTGACTCCCTGCCTGCGCTAATGTGAGAACAATATTAAAAATATTTAAAAATCACAGAGTTTTTGAGGATGCAAAATATGGTGTAACACCAATCCCATAAAGTTAACGGAACTAAACTGTCCTTCAAATCTTTGAAAAAGCAAACTTGCTTGGTTAAAGGTTTCCTTGTACGAGCTCTTTTCCCAAGCAGGTCAACTAAATGAGCAGAAACCGCGCTTGGAAATTAGTGATGTTATAGACTTGTATCTTTACCTTGATCCCCTCATGGAAGAAGCAGTCGAGGACTCGCACGAGGTGCGGGAAGGGTAGTGCGGCGAGGATCCACCACTGCCAGTCGGCGTAAATACGCTCTGGACCGATGGCGCCCGACAGTCGTGACAGATGCTGCGCCGCCGACTTCTGCAAACAATTCATACCACTGTACGGAAACTGTATGGAGACATGACTAAATATTAAAAAAATTAAAGTAATAAAAACTAAAACCCAACTACGACTAAAAAGGTATAAACAAGACACCACAGATAGACAAATTAAAAATCCGGAGTCACACGTGTTAAGGCATAAATCGAACAGACTACGTGTGACTCCGGATTTTTAATGTCTGTCTGTGGTGTCTTGTTTATAACCTTTTAGTCGTAGTTGGCTTTTAGTTTTTACCCGACTACGGCGAAGAAAAAAGAAGGGTTATGATTTTGACCGGTATGTATTTATTACTTTAATTTTTTTAAATTCTTTTGGAGTTATAATATACATATTTTTGAAATGTGCTCATTAAGCCCTTTCATTTGATACCCAACATGGTACGATCAAAACAATATTTTTTTAAGTTCCTGACATTATGTGCTCTAGAGATCGCCATTTTAATGTGACGTCATTTAGCCTATAACCAGCGGACGATCAAGACGCTTGCAACGATACCTCATTTGTCAAATTGTGATGAGTGGTTTAGAAGATAAGAGGGAACAGATGAACATACATACTTACCGGTCAAAATCATAACCCTCCTTTTTTCTTCGCCGTAGTCGGGTAAAAATGAAGACGACATTGTATAAACCAGCGGGGTGATCGTGTAACACACATACAATGGCAAAGCATTCTGACAATTCAACTACATTCATTGCGTGGCTTATGTTGTCGAGCAGACGAACTTTTCAAACATATGACGCCATGGATTGGCAATTTCCTTCAAAATACGTCAATTTGTGATTGAACGTGCGTTACGCCAGTCACAGGCGGATCACGCGCGATATGCACTATATTGCTCACAGTCAACTAATTAGGCAAAAAAAAAAATTACAAGAAGATATAATTATTCTAGTTGCTCCATCCAAAAGGTAGTTTTATTGTTTAGTTGTGAACGAAAGTGGCTCCGGGGCGGGATCCACCTCAGTCTGTTTGAAGAAAATTGTCCATAGTCCATTTTGTCCACATAAGATAGAATAAAAAACGATTTTTTCCGCCGTTTTCAAGCATTCTTAATTTACCCATCTGTTTATGGAAATACTAATAGTCATTACTCTTGAGTCTTACAGTCCCCTGCATGTTTTGCATTTCGATTCTCAGATATGGAAATTAAAAAGAAAGTAGACACTTCCCTATTTGGTAAAACGAAGAAAACACTTCTCTTTTAAATGCTGATTGCACTCGATGACCACATACAAACAACCAATTACGATAATGACTAACAAAATATGGTACAATCCTTGGCACAAATCTCGACAGTAAATTAACATAACCGAGTACTTTTATCGAATAAATCGATTAAAGTTCAAGTGAACCGATCGATTTTTACCTCAATGGTCGTTGCCCTCCATGTTTATTATTCATAGACAATAAATAGTGAGGTGCCCTTCGTGATATCGTTATCGATAGTTTATTGTTAGACCACGACGGAGTGGGCACACGTGATGTGTCAAATAGATGCGATAATTATTCAATTACATAACGTATTCGTTGGTTATAGTGATTCATTTTAAGTTTGCGGTCGCAGCTGATTTTTATTGATTTTATTATGAAACTGACGTGACTCGTGTTATTAGGTTATCAAAATGCTTGATGTTAAATATTCTGATTGAAGCGGATTTTTGCGAGTGTTAGCAGGCGACCTAGTTTAAAAGAGGTTAACTCTTTACTTCGGGTTAGTAGGAGAAACCTTTTGAACGTAGAAACGTGTTCTCGTTCAACGAGCTTACGAGGCCCAGCCTTTATTCCAGAAATAAATAAAATTGGTATAACATAGTAGAAGCATGAACAACCGAAACGAATAATTATAAAAAAAAAGAAAATTGAATAATATTATGTACCTAATTTATTATTTCATTTATTCCATAAAGACACTTATAAATTACATTTTTAAATATTAAAATATAAAAACATTTATGTACCTATTTTTTCTTTTTGTAATATTATTATTTATTAGAATATTTTTATTTATTTCGTGTCAAGTGGCTTTCCGTAGTTTCTGCCTACGCCCATGGGAAAAAGGCGTGAGTTTATGTATGTGTAAACATTGAAAAGCATCCGATATGGAATTTATTGTTCTCAAAAATAATTTTAGTTGATTTTTATAAGTTGATTCGAATATGTTCCGTTCAATATATGGTACTTTTATTATATTTGAGTCGTGTTGCACCTACAGTTGTATTAAATCAGTATTCATAATAAATAAGACAATAAATAGTCGCTGGAGGCTTATCTTATTTTATAATATTTGAGCCCCTATTTAAAGCGTGTTAATTTTTTTAACCAACATTTTCAAGTATGGGCCTATACGTCAAGTTTCTTATGAATGTTAATTTGTGTCATCGTCATTTTCCAAGGGCAGATGATTTCTTTATCTGTTCGTTTCGTGGCTTTTTGAGTATTATTGTAACTTGGTGACTTGTGTATTAAATACGGTTACAGTATTATTTTGTCAAACAAAATTATCGATGTCAATTTCCACACGACACAACACCACAGCGCCATTACGAAATACTTATGTCACAGCCCTTCGGCGCCATAATATACCTACATGACAGAAACAAAGGGAATAGTTTAAGCAACCCTAGTTGCGTGACCTACAGTTATGGTGGAGTAATGGGCTTGATAGCGGCACTTCTGGGGGTTGGCACGCCATGTATTAAGGGGTATAAGGGTTACGCTTTTGGTATTCTTCGTCGAGTCGTTGAGCTCCTTAAGGGCCTACCCAACCTCAAAACGTCTCGCTCGCACCATACTACTCGCGGCTTGAGTGAGAGCGAGACGGAGTGGGGTGCTGGCGGCTCCAAGCCTCGAATAGTTTAGGTAATTACTTTTTGCTGATATTCACAAAAAATAAAAAACATAAGACCTGCTTTATAGTTAGTTCAGTTATTATTTAAAGTTTCATGATCTAATTTGAAGTATTTTTTTAATAGCAGCGGTTTATAGTTCGGTTTAGAGGTAGCTTTGGAATTCTTTTCTATCGAGAAAATTTTATGTAATCTTCAACTTTAACATATATTTATTTCAAAATTAATGCTGCAGTATTTTCGGCATAACGGAGGATCATGCTAAGCAATTTGAGTTAGGGTAGGCCCATAAATTCTGACTTGAGCTGCACAATTACAGATAAATGTGTGCACCAACTGGACAGGTCCTCTCAAAACTGAGTGATTCTTTTAACTGAAGACGATCTCAGATACTAAACTGCATGGTCCTCTTATGGCCTGACCAAGTTTATGTCAGAACTTTGGATGGACTTTGGATTGGAGACTGCGACATCAGATTTTGTTTCAGTCTTTCTTCTGAGAGTAGTCGGTTAGGAAACACCGAACTCTTGTAGTTTTAAAACCTTTTTAATTTTGTTTTCGTGTTTTTTTAAAAATTTTACAGAAACACATATAATTTATTACCTACATAAAAATAACCACCCTTTGTTATCGACCGGTAATTTCAAACGTAAACCTCAAAGAACATGTGGAATTGGTAAACCAATTAGCAGTCAATCAAGGTTTAAATGTCGAATGTACATCAAAGAGCTACTACTGAGAAAAGGGTTTTATTTAATTCAAGACTTAGGTACTATTTGGATCGTGAAATTATATATGCTGAGATGTAATGCCTGGTTTATACGATGGCAGTGATTGGACCCAGTGACTCGGAATTTTGGACCCAGTCAGCGGGTTCATGTAGACAAGACCGGCCCGAAAATAGACGGATATATTAGTCAACTGCACTTGAGGGCGCAAAGTCAGCACAGGTTCCGTATTACGAAGTATTAATGCCACCATTTTTCCAGTGTGAGAGAGAGACGGAGCTAGACAAGGCCGCTAGCACTATCCCGTTTTCGCAGTAGAATAATGATGGCATTAATGCTTCATAATACGGCACCTGTGCTGACTTCGCGCCCCCTCAAGTGCAGTTGACTAGGACTGGATTGAAACTGGCGTCTAGACGAGCCCAGTTAGTCTGCGCTGGGACTGACTTACTGTACTGTCACATTACTGGGCTTGTATAATCCTGCCTTAAAGCTTTATAGTACTTACAATAATGAATATTTGAATTTAATTTGCATTTGTAATATTTGCTAAATTGTAACGGCTAACTATCATATCCAATTTTGATAATTGGTACAGCTATAGAAAGCTTAGCTTCATTTTTTCATCGCTCGAACTTTTAACATCACCAGAACGCGTACCATGACCACATTGACCACCATAGCAACGGGTTTTGTCGACGCACGAATAGGCAAAATGACAGATTGTGATTGTGCATCTGTCATTTTTGTCTATTGAGGGCAGTTATCGCCGGCTAAAAGTTTCAAGTTCTGTTCCTTACCAGCCCGCGGTGGGTCTATTCGTGTAAAAACATTCGCCGATGAAAACTAGTTTATCTGCATTTAGCTTTAAATCCCTAAAGGCTATTCTTTGAAACATATTCATCTTGGTCTTTTATAATGGAATTTCTTGGTTAATTATTGGTGGATCCAGCCCGAGGGCTAAGTTATTATCTGAAACATGAAAGTCTTGGCCTCAACAATGTATTTTTTTGGATAATTTGAACTGTTATACTGTTTTATTATTTACTATACTCTTGGTAACAAACTACGCAGTAACGCAAAGTGCGTAAGAAAGAGCCTTAAGTAACAATTTAAAAGTCAGATTTATTTGTTTGATTGTAAACAGACTCGCACGCAACGTTTCGTCTGATACGAAAATCAAATGTTTTACTAGTAGACTATTTAGTTTAAATAAACAAGACCCGATTACTATGAAACGGGTTAATGTTTGTTAATTGATAACATGGCTATTTGTAGGACACAAAAATTTGATATTGTTACGAAACAGAAATTCTTTTTTTTTTTCTTTTTGTTAGATGCTCGCGTTTGCGCATTACCTCACTAGATGGTAAGCGATAGTCCGGTCGAAGATTCACGTCGGAGACTGTTTGACTAAAAAGAAATTCACTAGGACTAGAGACTTGGAAGTCTGTTTTTCCTGACAGCTTAAGCTACTCCTGCACGCGTAGCATGGCCACCGTAGAAACAGGTTTTGTCGACGGAAGAATAGACAAAATGACAGATAAACAATCACAATCTGCCATTTTGCCTATTCTTCCGTCGCGTCGACTAAACCTGTTTGCGGCGTGCTGTTCTACTCTTCGGCGGTACACCAAAACGCTTTATGAGTGGAATATACATACACTCATAGAAATACTCTTTCTTCAGACAAACGTGACTGACGAGTGAGATCGTGAGATCCTCATTCTTTGTACTATTTATTTATTAACTCCTAATGTGACAAGCATATTTATTTAGTTTACTTGGAGGGGCTAACCAGAACATTAGTAATGCGTTTGCTTTTTCAAATAGCTAGTATAATTTAAGACTTTTTATTTTGTCACTTGACAAGTAGTGTGCAAGTGTGGGATTACCCCATCAGCAAAAATGACGGATTTCATACAAACTTTCCTCTCTTATTTAACCCTTTTAGGGGATGAATTTTTCAAGATCCTTCCTCGGTACTCCTCAGCATTACAAAAGGACCTCTTGTGCAAAATTTCATGCTTCTAGACCTAGCGGTTTAGGCTGTGCGTTGTCTGTTAGTGAATTTAAGGTTTTTATCAAATACCTACCTAGATCATATTCCAATGGATGGACGGATTGTGTGAGGAATGATATGAACGAGAAGGGAGTGAATGATAGCATGACGGTTGACAGGAGAGACTGGATGAAGAAAACGAATTCCACCAACCCCAAGTAACATGGTGCAAGGGCAGGAAGAAGAAATTTACAAAGGTATCGTTTAGGATCGGCTTAAAATTTGGCCAAAAACAGCACCTAAACAGTTCTATTCAAACTTAATGGCGGCTCGGAACATGAGGCGAGTCGCTGCGCAGTAACAATTTCGTGTGTCAGCGGGGGTGAGGGGTGGGGTACTGCGTAACGAGAAGCTAACTTCCGAGCCGCCATTAAGTTTGAATCGAACTGTACCTCCGATATGTAATGTTCGTAAAACTCAAGTCTAGGTCAAGCCACTTCGATCATTATATTATGTCTACAACATAACCTGTTAATAATAATATTACATAGTTTATTGCCCTGCAATTAACTTGGTTACACATAACAACATAAGTGTAAGGAAAATCTTTATTAAATAAACTAGTTATTATCGATCTTATATACCTACTTTATAAGTGATTTATGGATAAAGTTCAATAGCATAAATTGTATTGTGGGGCAAGTTTCTCCAAACTATAGTTAAATACTGAAGTTTGTCGAAATTAGCAAATGGAAAAGTACGGGAGATGAGAGTTGACGATCAATACAATTGTGCTTTGTTGACTTCTAAATATCCTCTGCTTAATAAAATCTTAAATTCATTCATGCAATGGCAGACGCACAGCCTAAACCGTTTAGAAGCATGAAATTTTGCACAAAAGTTCCTTTTGTAACGATGGTGAGCACTACGAAAGGATTTTTGAAAATTCATTTCCAATTGGGGATGAAAGTTTGTATGGAATTTCGTCATTTTTGCTGATAGAACACGGTCGGTCACATGGTTTAGTTTAATATTCTCTGCATAGGAGTGATTCGTCGCGTCAGCAAATCGGTGTCGGGGGTAGTCATGAGTGAAATTTTGTCGCATCATCGATTTGACGGGGATCAGGTATCAGGGTAATGTAATGTAGGTTGATAGGTCATGCAAGGGGTGTAACCAGCACAATAATCGCGTAATTCACTCGTAAATATAGTAATCGTTTCAATCAATTCAAACCACATCTATTGCGTTGAGTTTTTTAACACCAATTTATTTGTTACGATACTTATTAGATTACTGGGCATTATGGGATCTCGCGCACTAGACGGCCACGACCACTGGTCGCCGCGACCAGATAAACTATAGAAACCGATACGAATCGCGCACTTGGTCGCAACAGCCAACTAGCCGCAGTCCATACAATATCAATAGACGGCGTTGACTGCCCGGAGTCATGGCCGTCTATTGCGAGAGAGAGATCCCTAATGACGGCCATACGCGCTACGGTCAACCGGAGAGGTCTACCAGCGCAGGTATGCCTGGGTATACCGAAGCGTGTGTTGGAGTATAGGTCGAACAAACGACACTGTGTTCGACCAGCGCAGGCACACTTCCACAAATAGAGGTTTACCTTTCCAGAAAACCGTAGCGTACAAAAAGCCAGAATGTTTGAAGTAAACTTACGGCATGTTTTTTAGCGATCTGCATAACAGTCTTCCATGTAACTTCGTTGAGTAGTTTCGTTTGTGTGATGAACATCTTTTCCTTGGACGCCACCAAGCTCGCCATGCAGTGGTAGCATTCTTCTTCTGTAAACAATGAAAGGAATAACATTAGTAATGAAATACGTCTGCTGAATTCAACAAGCTTAGGACCAGTCGTTGTAGCGAACCTTGAAGGAGGCCTATGTGCAGCAGTGGACGTCTTTCGGCTGAAATGATGACGGTGATGATGATAAAGTACGTATATTAATTCAGGCTGAGTTCTACACTAAATCGAAAACGACCAATGTTGAAAATGTAGTAACAGTCGAAGGAGAAACAACGTTATCACTACGCTTGGGAGACGGATAGGTAATAGCAGTTTCTCAGCAGTCAAGAGGCCAAAGAACGTCGCTTTTTATGAAACATAAGGGTAGCGGCTGTCCTTTATTTTTCAGGAAAACACGTGGAAAATAATATCCGTCATATACTACCAATACACGGTGTACAAATGTGTTCATTACCTACTTTGTGGTAGGTAGCCACAAAGCAGGTAATGAACACATTTGCCATGGTAACAATTACAATTTTAGTACTGGAAATTTTCCTTAGGAACAACCAAATTCTAATAGCATTTACAACCATTTGTGTAATTAATTGGGAATCTTAATTGCTCCTTTCTCACACCCTATTATACAAACAAATCCTTACAAAGGTAGGTACCGCTACATACACACGATGAAAGCCCCTGAACTCCAATTACATAACTACAAGATCGAAATAATTCCAGCTCTAAAATCCATTTCAAGGTACATTTGAAGCGTCTACGCCATGAAGTAAATAAGCTCTTTGTTCAGTTAAATCTACTAAAGTAGTAGATAATGTATACCGTTGAGCAATATATGTGCTAGTATTTGGCGGTACTGCCAAATGGTTGGTTGTAACGAATCTAAAAGCAGTTATGGATTTGTTTAGTTACAGCTGTAAAGTACTCGTATGTTAATTGTGTCATGATTATTTTGGAAACGATCCCGTGATCGTGAGGGACGGTTTATTGAAGGGTTATTTTGGAACCAAGAAAGCTGTAAATAATGGAAGTTTGGCAGGATTATCAAAACAATCGTATGAAGTTAAATATGAGTGTTTTTTTTTTAATGCCTCTGAATATATCGTTTTCGAATAATAGGCGTTCATTTTCTTTACCACTTAATAAAAAACATGATAAATGATAATACAGCGCAATACCCATTTCCATTGAAATCGAAATGTATAATACAAAGTTGAAAATTATACATTTGCAACATTGTGTAGCCAGAGTGGTGTACATATGGTAAGTCTGTTTGTCGGTCAATGACCTGTCGCCTTGTTACTGACATACTTACAGGTGATACTACTAAAGATAAATGTTTACGACACAAAGTAGGTACGTATACTGAAAAAATCTGAACGGCATGTAAAATATTGCATTAAATGAAAAAAAAAACTCATATAAAAAGTACACTTTGTAAACAAGCTTATTACAAATTAGAGGATTATATCCAAGATAAGAGTGCTTGGAAACATGCTGGTCTTGCTCCATAGAATAATTTAGAGTCTGGACAAAATCAAACTGGTTGCTAATTTAGTTGTATATTTTATTATTTGTATGTCATAGATTTTTACACTCTGTGATTGCTTAAACTCACGCACTGACTTATTTGCATTACTTGTAACAATGTTAGGAATATTGTAATATCGTATACTTGTACAATGTTTGTAAATATGTGAGCACCATGTACCTATCGCATAACTAATTTATTTGTCATTGCTCCATTTATAATTCTTTTTACCTTTTGTGGTACAGTAATCTTATTGTAGGTGCATCGTCTTCACATATAATTATATAATTCATGTATACTAATTGTAAAACATTTTTAAAAAGAGTAACGGTGGACTTTCTTGCCCATTCTTCTCCATACGAAAGCTACCTTTTGGAATGGGCAACTAGAATCAATTCTATTTCTTTGTTTTTCATTGACGTTCAAAAGTGCCTTTTATGTGCCTATTTGAAATAAATTATTTCACTTTGAATAAAAGAAGTCGCAACTGTAATGACTTAAATCAACAAAGAAATCACTTTTGCTGTTTCCAAAGCTAAATCACTTCAAACGGATATAACAATTAAAATAAACCCATCCTCTATCAAAATAAAAACGCTGAATAAAATGAAAACTCAATTTGAAAACATCCCAGTTATAATTGCTGCAACACAGAACACAAGAACTCAAACTCGATTAATGCGCGCCGCAGTTACAACGAAATTAAAATAAAACAGAGATGAAAACTCCGGGCGCATCCCATTGGGATGTGAAAACGTTTGCTCTAGTGCTGTTTGTAGAACCGGGAATGGAAATATAAATCTCGTGAAATTAATTTTATGAGTAAATATTGTGGTTAAAAAGGTCAGTGCGAAGATTGAAAGGTAAATGCGGCGATAGTATAGTTGTGAAAAATTCAATTTTGAATGAAAGGGAGAATGGTGAACAAATTACAATACCTACGTACCTACGTCAAAGAGGTAAAAGCCAAAAGAAACGTGGTAGGACAAATATACTATCAGAGTACTAAACATATAGGAGTTTATTCATAAACGATGATTAAAGTTAAGTGACGTTCAAACGTCAAACATGTATGGTTAAACAGTCGCTAATCATAACTTAACTTTAAGCAACGTTTATGAATAAAGGGGTTAAACTATAGTTGATACAACCAGAATATCTAAAGCAGGTCCACTTTAAATATCCCTTCAAGCTGAATCCTTGGGCAGAAAGGTATATGTTTCGCACAGTAATACACAATATATTGCTAATCCTATTTCATGGCCAAACCAAATGCTTTGTTCAATTTCATCCAGTCTGACCTACATAGTCTTAACATTGCCAACAAGCCAGAATTGACGGGATACACGGGACGTCCTGCGATTTCCCCGTCACTAGCACAGCACTTGTGCATGACAAATTGAAGTGAGACATCCAATTTGCAATCGACGCTCCCAGTATATACGAGAGCCCTAGAGACAGGAATCGGTTTCCAATAACCGATGTCTATATTGAATTTATTGGTTTACATGTGTCTAGCTCAGATGTTTTGCATTGGGAACTAGGTTAGTTATGTAACTGTTGATAAGTTTGTGTATATTTTCTCTGTTGTTTCTGTTTTCATATTCGGCTTTGATTGTAAGAACTGCTTGAGGATCTGCAAGAGCATGATCAATTTCCTGTTATAACTCACGAGAGTAACAGAAATTAACAATTTTAATTTTTACCGTAATTATTGCTTTTTATTCTGATATCCATATATGTAGTTTAATCTAGTTATGCACAGCTCTTTGAAGCTGAACACAAACACATTACCGTTACATATTCTTTACAAATTCACATTAGCCAGATTAAGTTGTAAAAACTAAATATAAATGGCTGAAGCCACGGAGCAAACGCAAATCGTTTCACTAACGACCGAGCGATTGTAATTAATAGCTTCCAAGCCAAACGCTTTGAATTATTTATCGAGATGAAAACGTTCAGTTTTATAGTTAGGGTATAGTTTTAAAGTTTAATGTGGGAACGTTGGATATTGCTTTTATGTGTTCAAAATTTCTCATTAACGAGGGTACCATGGATATATTTGAATGAAACACGTTAATAATACAGCATAAAGATTACGATTTAAATAGATACTCGTATTGCAAGGCCTCAGTCTTGTTCCCAAATTCATTTAATTTGAAGTTGCAAACTTCCTCTATCCAATTGAAAATGAATTGGAAACAATAATCGGTCATGAGGCGAATTGGTATTTTGTAGTATACATTCGAAGACTTGAAGATGCTTCTTCATTTCGTCTTGTCATAGCCCTTTTTCAATTCCTGGTTTGCATAACATTGCATATTGTTTGAGCACAAGTTAAGTGTACTCATCCTCGTGTAGTGCCTGCTATTATTTATGTATGTTTAACGACAGATCATTCTTCTTTAAATATTGTTTTTTATTCTTAGATGTTTGCAGCATTCTTACTGTTACGGTTATTATACTTATGGGACCAGTAAGAAATGGTCCTTCTGCTCCTGTATTATTTCTAACATCTGCAGTGTGTATATGTATGTATGTAGTGTACACCACGTGTCAACACAACACAGGTGTTCGGTAATAAAGCGGCGTGGCTGCGGTCGACTAATTAATATAATTAACTACTCAGGTAAAAGACCTTAGCGTATGTGATAATGTGGATTGTTAATCGTTTTAGCGTCATGGTTTAGTAATGGTGTTTACTTGATTTATGATTGTAATTATAATTAGTTTGTATTGAGATCCGTTTCTGTGTAACGGTATTTTCTAATCAAAAATTGGAGTTTTAGGTTCTCTTCAATATGGTAAGATAATATTTTGATATTCGTGACTGTATTGTCAATAGCTTATTGGTTACTGTAGCGGTACGTTGTAGTCAGTTCGGAAAATACCTAAATTAACCAATTAAAACACTAGATACTTTAAAAAAGCCAGCCTTTTTTTATGCGAACAAAAGGACCAGTTTTCTCGTCTCCCAGCACCAAATCCCAATCGTAATCCCATGCTCTCAGGACAAGGCAGAATATGAGGCGATTACTTAGCCTACATAAGAAAGCTTTTAATACCCGACCAAGTAACACAATTACAGATCCGAGGGACGTCAGAAACGTAAGTAGTTCCGTACTCAAGGATAAGTGCATTAGTCGAGGTGATGGGAAAAGGAATGTAATTGGGTTATGATGAAAGGGAAGTTTCCAACGTGGCAATATCTTGCGAAATTGATTTATTACTGTAATATTTTTTCTTATGACTTTTTTCTTTCAGATATCGACCAAAGTGCGGAGGACTAAAGCTTTCAAATATCTAGTAAAAACTCGGAGTGCTAAGTATTGCAGTGCAACTAACGAAAACCCTTAGAAAGGTTGAGCAGTGTATTATAATGTAGGTGCTAATAGGGAAAGAGCTGCCAAAGTGGCAAATTGGTGACTCGCACGAATTTAATCGCCCGAAACGGAAGAATCGACACTTAATAATAATATTTTTTAATCGACTTCTTGAAAAAGTTCTCAATTCGTCTGCATGAATTTTTTTTTTTTTATAAGTCGGTGGCATAAAACGGCAATTGAAAAGCAAAGACACTGACTTCCGAAATTAAAGTAATTTTTCACTTGTGTGTTTTTTTTGGAAGGCGGTTGTTTATTTTTTTTGTAAAAAGTTTTTTCTTGAGGCGATTCGCACGAAGTTACTTTATTTGTAGGCGAACCGATTTCTGGAGTTGCCAATTCCCCTCAAACCTAAAAAAACGTAAGAATCACTCAGAAAAAAAAATTGAATTTGTCGATTCGCCAATAAAAGCCATGTTAAATAAATACCTCACATTACTTTTTAAAGCTGAATTCTTCATGACTTCATGACTACTTTCTTATGGAAACCATAATGTATTATTATATGGGTAATCTAAATCAATGTGTTAGCTGGCTAACGTTTGCGTCGTTAATTTGTTTTATTTACTATTGTGGATAAAAACACTTTCTTTCAGTACAATGCACCATTATCATATTCTGTTCATTGTAGTTCCTGGACTTTGATCTTACGTCAAACTTTGAACATCTGTAAAAAGTAACTAATACCTATTGTCTGAGAAGACACTAACGGCTGTTTGATAGCGCTAGATTATGCAAATGACGTGCGACTTGCCGTCTGTTTTGTAGAAAAGTTCGACACGTAGTTTGAACGAACAAGTATCACCAAGTTATATAGAAACGGCGCTTATTAAGAATTTTTATATCCACAACGTTTTCTTTAGCATATTTATAAGGGCAGTCGGCTCAAAGAGATTAATTAGCTGTCATATACAAGTTTAATAAGTTCCTTTTTAGAAAAGGACATTAGCGAAGGTCGGGTAAACATCAGAGTTGATGAAAATTTACTTGGTAATTATACATTAGTATAATCCTAGTACTACGTAACGTTATTAGCAGAAACGTGTACACGAGCATGTAAAGGTACTTTCAAAAGTTACATAACTACTGAGTAAACATGTTTAATTAAAAGCTTCATAAGTTAGAATCTGCTCGAGATTCTCGTACAAACATTACTTTGAATAAAACCACGGTTCGAGGATTGTATTAACTCAAATGCTGTTGATTTCGTTTTAGTTTTATGCTCTAGTTAGCTCTAGGTAGTAACTTTATTATTTCTAGTATTATTGTTATTAACTGAGTTAAGAGTGAACCCGAGCTTTTCAGCATCCGTAACAAGAACCATTTCATCCATAATATCATTAGCAACCATGGCAATGCTTTCAATCCATTGCACAATCAAATCTTCAATCTAGCCTAGAATCTATTACTAGACTGGTAATCGATCTTCTTCAGTAGCTACACTACCTAAACAGAGCGCGCTGGAAGTTCATGAATAAGTGAACACTGAACAATTACCCAATTTCAGCACATTCACCCCAAGACTGCACTTACGTAATTTATAAGTATATCAAGTTCTATGTTAGTCTGAGAGTTTCCATTTGTACTTGTTTGTTGAACTCTGTTGAAGGAGATGGTTTATTTTGTAATGGTTGGTTATGTTTCTAAAGGATTAAGGATCTGTTTTCAGGAATAACTGGCCAAGAAGTATCTTGTATGTGACTAAGAGATCGCCACAGGATTCAACCACTCTATATTTATTTATTTATACAACGTGTAACAGAATAAGCGCAAGACCTGAAAGCAGTTTGCTCAGAATCGGCTTCTAAATCGATTTCCGTCATTATTTATATATGTTAATTTTTCATGAAAAAATCTTTAACTGAAATTAGAACCACTGCGTCATAACAAGGTAATAAGATATTTTATTTAAGGAAATTTAAGTCTTATCTCAAAGGAATAAAGCCAATTTTAATGAATAACCAAATTTGTAATACGCTCATAGCTATCCTATGTGTAGTGTGCGTTAAATAAAATAGTTAATTTAAGGTGTGGTTTAATTAAATTAAATTACAGATATTATTTTAGTCTTATAATTTAATATTCTAAATGGGGTGTATGAGCTCATGCGTTTATTCCGTTACACGTTGTATATACTTTATTGTACCAGCAATTACATAGCAAAAAAATTAACACTACAAAACATACAATGGGCGGCCTTATCGCTTTCTGCGATCTGATTATCTCTGATATTGTTCAATCTCTGAGTTATCCAATAATTAACCCGTAGAAATCGATTCAGCTCTGAATATTACTACATACGTAGATAGTGTAATAGGTAATCCTAATATAAATAAATGCGAAAGTGAGTTTATTTGTTTGTTACGCTTTCACGCTAAAATGGCTGAACGGATTTGGATGAAATTTGGCACGTGGGTAGAAAATGACCTGGAATAGGACATATGATACTTTTTATCCTGATATTCCCACGGGATCGAGACTTACTCGGCTGAAACCGCGGGGCGCAGCTAGTTAAACATAATGCAAAAAATACAGGCTGAAAAGTGCGATCAAATCTTTACTAGTCCATACTTCCTTACTAATATTATAAATGCGAAAGTAACTCTGTCTGTCTGTCTGTCGCGCTTTCACACCAAAACTACTGAACCGATTTAAATGAAATTTGGTACACAAATAGTCTAGAGCCTGAGAAAGGACATAGGCTACTTTTTATCGACATACCACGCGGGCGAAGCCGCGGGCGAAAGCTAGTAAGTAATAATTTTTAAAGGTTAATGTTGACTCCAAAAATACCTAAACCGATACAGATAGCAAATAATGAGCACACCACAGACAGATTCAATCCAATCCCCATATACCATGAAGTAATGTTTATTCCTGGAACAATAACATACTCCCGTGAGTGACTCTTACGATACAACAAAAACAAAAGTTTATTAGTTTTGTAGACAGAAATAGTTAATTGCGGAGTAGATGCCAATAAACCATCAGTTTTAAAAGATTTAGAGCTTGTGTGTTCTTTGAAAATACTCTTAGTTTATATGCTATAAAATAATAATTATTATTTCGAGTTGTTTTAATAGTACATAATAATCATCTTTCAGCCGAAAGTGAGAAACCGTTACGTCACACCACACTTGCCAAGACCATGACAACGTCCTGGCAGCCACACCCAACCTTCCATATAGCCGTAGCCGTATACTATACTCGCCAATACGTTAGCAAAACAACAACTAATTTAAAACACATCACACACATTGTCCAATCAGCCAACGAACCATGCAGAACGGCTATGGAAAACACCACACAAATAAACGAAGAATTTGGCAGCCGGACTCCACGACAACAGAGAACCGCCCATTACCAACGCTCGAAGACCGTTACCGCGGTAAAGTACGCCCGTTTACTGCCGTAACTTATTTACCGTTCCAACGCAAGTAAATGTTCCTGGCAGACGATACATCAATGCCACTATCAGAATGTTTTCGTACTTTTTTCAGCAAGTCTTTCGTTATTTTGTAGTGAAACGTCGCCAAGGGCCGTGTGTAAGCTTGGTGCCAAAACAGATTGGGATTAGTTGAAACAAACACTGTCAAAACAAATTGACCGAAGATATGTTGCCAACGATTGGGAAGAATCATTTTTTTTTTTTGTGTAAAATCGAATATTTTTTTGCTATTGAGATATTAATGAGCTTTTGGCGACTCTGAAATGTCATTTGTAAGCTGGAGATATCAAAATGACGTCATCTGTTTTTCCGGCAACACGATTTAGCATTGACATTGACTTTAAGAAAGCTGGATTTATCTGACAGTTTTGAACAATGCTTGAATATCTTTCTAGACTACGGTCCTTAGAGACATGACGTGTTAAACTCTCACACTACCGAATTCAATCAGTCTTGTCGGGATTGACATTGACAAAACCTGGCCTCCAAACTTTCAGACCGGTGCCAACCCTTCAGAACTGCGCATCAACACATAGTTACTAAGACACTAAGATAGGTTACCACAAATTACATTTTTTATGACTTCACGATACAAAGTGTACCATCCATTGGTGCAAGAAACAATAAACGTTATATTGGACAGATAAAACTTCTTATTGTATTCATTGTGGCACATAACGCAGCTGGACTTTTACGACTGCCTCACCCACATATTACTTGTTGCCCTGAACATGTATATTCATAAAATAATTATTGCTAAACGGTTGAGAGATACATGAATGACATCTTGAGTTGACATCTAGATGTGTCTAAAGACTTTACAAAGTTGAGTTAAGAAATTAACAAGGTTTAAGGGACATAAACTTTAAATAACTTTGTAGCCAGCTATTAGACGGATCAAATAAATTTTATTATGGACTCAAGCACCCGAGCGTGCGTAGCTTTGGGACATGGTTACCCCAACCATAGAATTTGAGGTAACCATGGTTGCCGGGCGCTTGAGTGCTAAAGTCGATGAAAAAATACTAAAATATATAGTAATAGATAATGAAGAGGTAGCAGAGACGAGCAAATACTGATCTTAATGAAAAAAATTTGACTGTCATAAACTAGAAGATAACCCAATTTATGAAGACTAAAATACACTCTTATGAAAAGATCTCATCACATAATCATAATTAACAAGTTACAACACCAAATAGACGAAGCCAAAATGAAACGAAATGTCATGCATACATTGAAAGGAGCATCATCACCTTTTTAATTTCGCCACTTATTAGTCGCTCACGTATTCCGAAACTTAGCCATCTCTGACGTCATTGTACACGTAGACAAAACATATGTTCATATAAGGGTAGCCATCACTTTTCGAACTAATTAAAAGTTTTCATAAACCATATAAACGCTGTGATTTCGCTCATTTTGCTGTCAACTACGCCACCTTTTGTTATATATAATTTTAGCCTTATTAGTAGCGTGGCTGGCTTTATTAGGTACATGTTATTATGGGACAGTAATGGGAGGCCTGTCATGTTTGTTCTGATCTATGACTGCGTTGGAAAATAATTCATTACATCTGTGTTCTCTGGGATGATTTTATTGAACTCTTTGCTGGTTCTAATACTACAGAAAAACCTTTTTCTAAAATGTTTGGCTATTATAATAAAGCAGGATATAAAATGACAGTGGACTACGGAACAAGACTTGGTAAGAATAATGAAATGAACTAGATTATACAAAAAGATATTAAAAAAGTGGATATGGTTTTTATAACCATTTAGGTACATATTGAGAAGGCTCTCTTGTAAGATAAAACGTTTTGTTTGACTCTCTACAATTTAACCTCTTACCAAAAATAGAGTTATCTCATTATCTCTCAAATACAATGTAACCACTTTTCACCAGATATTTAACTGACATGATATCAGACGTTACTGGCTAACAAAGGTTACCTTTGTAAATAAACAAAAAAAAAAAAGCACCACGTAAAAACATAACTGTAGACAACGGCGGACTCAATGTCTGAGGCATTTTCTACCAGTCTATCTTAGGGTGATGCAGAGACAAAACATGGCAGGTGCCATTAGAAACACAATAACTGAACATAAAAATACAAGAAAAAAAACATCAGCAACATCTCATAATTTGGGTTTTGTGTACAAGGCAATTATTTACCCTCATAAACACCAAACATTATGAAATATATATAATATGAAATATAGAAAATCAAATATAAATATGAAAATACTTCTACTTATTAATTTCATAATAATTACCTAGATTATTCTTATTCAATACATAAAATAAAAATAACTAATATACTATACCTATTTATACTATCCTAATAATATATTACCTACATAATTAAACAAATCTAATCCTACTAATATTATAAATGTGAAAGTTTGTGTATTTGTGTGTTTGGATGTTTGTTACTCAATCACGCAAAAATGGCTGAAAGGATTTGGATGAAATTTGGCAAGCAGATAGTTTATAACCTGGATTAACACATAGGATACTTTTTATCCCGATATTCCCATGGGATCGAGACTTACGCGGGTGAAACCGCGGGGCGCAGCTAGTAATTTATAATAATATTACATTTCTGCTTAGCCCTCTTCCTCTCTCCTAATTTTGCTGTGCCCGACAGGGTCCATATCGATCTTTTATTTACTGTACCATCTATGTAGCATATGAAATGCAATAAAAAATTGAGTATTGAGTATACTTTTAATATCTACCAACGTCTCGCACCCTAGTCCCTAAATTCCATCTAAAAGACGGCATGACGGTTCAGTTCAAATATTTGCAAAATATAGCAGGTGCTATAACGAAATGTGTTGGGTACAGTCGTTGCAGTGTGGCAATATATGCCTTTCTTGTAAATTGCCTCCCCTAGCGCAAGGAGAGGCACCTTCATATGGGGAAGCTCATAAGCTCGGGCTGAATATATTGCATGCCGTCTAGCTACAATTGTTCGTGTGCCATTTGGGATGGCACACGTGCAACACGTAGAAACGATTGAAGAGGTAATAGCCTTATATTTTATTTGACAGAAAGGGACTGCACTTTCAAGCGAGGAGATATATAAGTTCACCTCTAGACATATTTTTTGTATATGGAAAATCACGCTGATGGAATTAAAGTTTATGACTGAGATAACTCTGATAGACAAGGTAAATCTGAAGTTATTAAAAGTACCGATGGAGCTTCACCAAACCAAAATGAAACCCATAGAAACGTTACAAAACCCTACGTAACACGTACACGCAGTTTATATTTAGATTTATCACCAGTTCCGAGCGAAGGGAAACATCGTAAGGAAACTGGCACTTTTAACAATAAACAAACACACGTTTGATGGTCTAATACCGATAGATGGCAGCACCTGTTACATAGAAGTAGGTATTGACATCTAAATATTTGATATAAATGAGCGATCAAAGTCCAACGCCCTAAGCTATCCATTAAACAATTTTTACCTTTATGGTGGTCGCTATGTGGCCGACATTGTCATTGCAATCTATGACGTTACGTTTAGACGGATAAACCGTGCTGTAAACGACTTTTTACTTAACGCCAAGACTATCAAAGTCTCATGTGATAGAAGGGGCAATCAGTTTAGGAGTAAGGAGAAGTAAGTTGTTCCAACTTCTTGATAAGCCAACATCAAATTATTGTTATTTTTGTCCTTTCTTAGCGTCATGTTTGCCGCAAATAAACGTATTTTCTTTCTTTCTTTTTTTCTTTCAAATTCGGTCTCATAATCAACTATTATTAAATGAACTCTTAAAATTCCTCATATATCTCGTAATTTATACATATAGATGACATACTTGAAACTCTAAAAGATTTTGACCACCTGTTCCATCTATAGCGATGAAATTACACAGCAAAACATTATCTAGGACATTCTAGAAGATTCCCAAGTCATTGACTTGCAAGCTGCGGCAGAAAACCGTAACGGTCTAGGTATTACTCAACTTGATGACAATCGTAAAATGTTAACGCCCCGCACTAAACTCGTGAGTTCGCGATATATTTTCTTTTATCATCTTGAGAGATCTTGAGAGAAGGGGGAAATGGAAATCTCGCTTCTTAAGTAATATTGGATGTGCTGTGAAGTTATTAATTTTACTATTGTTATTAAAATATTCTTTGTTAAAATACCCTGTTCTTTGATACATTGAGTCAGATTATACTATGAGAAGCCGCGTACAATTGTGTTCTTTATATTCTATCTAACGAATACATAAGTTGAACCTTCCGTTTTTCACTACCCAGACCAAAATCGTTTTTTTTTTTTAAGTATCCAAAACCAAGAGTAGCTGTAGCTTCTATACTTACATATCAGCCATCGCAGTTTCTCAACCAACAAGACTTATATACAGTACTAGCTGATGCCCGCGACTTTGCCCGCGTGGATTTCGGTTATTATACAGGGTGGCCGGAACATTGACGTCCAAAAATAAAATTTAGGTCCCTCGTATCGTGGGGTATCCGAATCACCCCCATGTATGTTCCGCGACTTTTCATAGTTTTCGAGTTACGAATTTTTTTCTGATTTTTTGAGAATGATCGAACTGACCAATCTAAAAAAAATAAAAAAAAAAGTACTTGGCTTTGTCGAGATTTTTTTTTTGCAACTGAATCTTCGTGAGTAGTACTTTTATGCATAAAATAATCAGCTTCGTAACTGTGATGAAAGTTATGAAAAAGTTGGTCTAAAGTGAAAAAATTACGTTCGGTAAATTATGACTTAGCTTTTCAACTTTAAATAAAAAATTAAAACAGTTGACTTCATGGTTCCAAGATTCAAAAATTTCGCGCGATCTTTTCCCGTGCACCATGGGTTGTAAACGAAGGCGCTACTCTTTTACCTGCAATAACAATGGGCTGAGAGGATAAGAGACCGAATTATTGCTATCTCTCTCACTCTCGGTGGCGAGGAATCTCGACAAAGCCATGTACTTTTATTTTTTATTTTTTTTAGATTAATCAGGTCGATCATTCTCAAAAAATCAGAAAAAAATTCGTAACTCGAAAACTATGAAAAGTCGCGGAACATACATGGGGGTGATTCGGATACCCCATGATACGAGGGACCTAAATTTTATTTTTGGACGTCAATGTTCCGGCCATCCTGTATACTAAAACCTTACTCGAGAACCACTCTATCCATTGGTGAAAACAGCATAAAAATCGGAGCAGTCTTTGAGTTTATCGCGTACAGGACGATAGACAGACGCGGCGGAGGACTTTGTTTTATAATATGTAAGGATTATAAAACGGAAATAAACATTTTAATATAAAAACTGGCCTAGTGCGAGTCGGACTCGCGCACGAAGGGTTCCGTACCACCAATAAAAACGGAAAACAAATCACGTCTGTTGTATGGGAGCCCCCTTAAATATTTATTTTATTCTGTTTTTTAGTATTTGTTGTCATAGCGGCAACAGAAATACATCTTCTGTGAAAGTTTCAACTGTCGTACTATCACGGTTCATGAGAGCGGAGCCTTAGTAATAGGGTCCCGTTTTACACTTTGGGTACGGAACCCTAAAAAGTGTAAGTGTTTCTGTATTAGCGCCATCTACGTAAAGAGGAACGGACACAAACAAAGGTCGAGTTTACTACAGTGTCTACAGAGCATATTTACCATTTCAAGACGCATATAGAAACTTTCCACCGCTGGAAAAAACCTTCAGAGAGTAATAAGTTTTCTTTAATTTTGAAAACCACTTGAAGTACTTACTTATTGTTTTTACCCGACTACGGCGAAGAAAAAAGGAGGGTTATGATTTTGAGCGGTATGTATGTATGTAAGTATGTTCATCTGTTTCCCTCCTATCTTCTAAACCACTCATCATAATTTGACAAATGAAGTATCGTTGGAAGGGTCTTGATCGTCCGCTGGTTATAGGCTAAGTGACGTCACATAAAAAATGGCGATCTCTAGAGGACATAATGTCAGGAACTTAAAAAAAAATTGTTTAATCGTACCATGTTGGGTATCAAATGAAAGGGCTTAATGAGCACATTTCAAAAATATATATATTACAACACCAAAAGAATTTAAAAAAGTTAAAGTAATAAAACTAAAACCCAACTACGACTAAAAAGGTATAAACAAGACACCACAGACAGACAAATTAAAAATCCGGAGTCACACGTAATCTGTTCGGTTTATGCCCTAACACGTGTGACTCCGGATTTTTAATTTGTCTGTCTGTGGTGTCTTGTTTATACGATAGATCACTTCAACTTGCGAAACAATTATTTGTATCGTCCTTTAGGAAAATGTAACATTTAACAACAAAACATCACGCCAGTTTTCCCCGGAAGGTTAGGCAGCGGTGTACCTATAGTATATCCACATTTCGCCAGTTTAGTTTTAAGTCTCATGTAATATGGAGAACCGTCTCGGACTCGAGAAATGGCAATAAGCATGGCAGCAGCATACAAACAAGCAGACAAAACGCTGAAGCGACCAGCTGGCAATCACAGGAGGATTTTAGACTCGAATAGTAGTCAATAAAGAAAAATGGAAGAAAATTGAGGACGCCAATGGGCACACAGACCAAAACAGCTGGTGTCATAGAATCCTAACTTTAGTATTATAAAAGCGAAAGTGAGTTTCTTTGATTGTTACGCTTTTACGCTAAAACGACTGAATGGATTTGGATAAAATTCGGCACAGGTAGACCTGGGATGGGACATAGGATACTTTGTATCTCGATATTTCCACGGGATCGAGACTTATGTGGGTGAAACCGCGGGGCGCAGCTATTTATTAACCGACTTCTTCAAAAAGGAGGAGGTTTTATGTTCGTCTGTATGTATTTTTTTTTGGAACTTCCTTTTTTTAATTTATTAAGTATTTATTTATTAATTATTAGTTACACCTTGTCAAAAAAAAATATTTCAGTAAAGTACCATAAGTTTAAAATGGTCTGATTAATTGCCTTTATTATTATTAGGGAATATGTAATTTCGCTATTAATTCTAAACACACTTGATTGATATGTTTACTATCTAAAACTATGACAATAGTTCAGACAAAAACGTTTCAAATTACTTTAAATGTCTCTCTAATAGCTCCGGTTATTACCTTAAACACGAAATTGGTGGATTCTTCGTGCCATTACTTCACACGCCCGCCTACATAAACATTTTTTTTTTTGTATAAACTTCATACTCATCACAGAAAAATTCTGTACTATCTATGAAGTAAAATAACTTACAGCTTTTTATTTTTTTATTACAAAACAGTTTTATAGTTGCCTTTTTCATTACCTAATTAAAAATGCAATGTAATGCGAAAACCTTGTTTATTTAAGAGTACTTTCATGACGATAGCAAATTAAATTACCTTTAGAAATAAAAGTTTTACTTCACCAGCAAAGTAATTAAAAATTGTATTTTTATAACATTACTATAGTAATTATCAGCTGTATTGTTCTACCACAGTATAATAAAGTAACAGTATTATGTCTCGGCAGTGTATTTGAAATAATTACCTAGGGCTGCTCGGTAGATAGAAATGCGTAACTGCCGGGCACTCGAGACTGTTGCGTACTGTTAAACACTGAGATTTTCAAGCGCGTCCTTTCGGCCGTTTTCTATGAAAACATAATACTGTTACTTATTTATACTGTGATTCTACGGCGATGGATACGAAGCTCTTTGTTGTTTTAAATTAAAGACGAAATACACTGAAACAATTATCATAAGACAATCCTTAGACCGTTGAAGAACGATAGAATTTTAGAACAAACATGTTTTTTATATTAATCATCCTTACATATTATAAAACAAAGTCCTCTGCCGCGTCTGTCTGTTTATCGTCCTGTAAGTGATAAACTCAAAAACTATTGCACCGATTTTCATGCTGTTTCCAATAAGACAATCCTTAGACCGTTGAAGAACGATAGAATTTTAGAACAAACATGTTTTTTATATTAAGCAACCTTACATATTATAAAACAAAGTCCTCTGCCGCGTCTGTCTGTCTATCGTCCTGTAAGTGATAAACTCAAAAACTATTGCACCGATTTTCATGCTGTTTCCACCAATGGATAGAGTGGTTCTCGAACATCGCTTGGGTTCAAAAACCCAAGCGATGTTCATTCACGGACAAGAGCGGCATTTGACCGGACCTTTACATTGGATCTTTACATAAAACCCAACTGTCACACTAATACTATAAAAAAAATCCCAAGTGGTAGTAAACTAGTTTATGAATCACGTAACTTTTTATGGGAAAACTAACGGTTGACAAAATCCTAGAGCTTGTAGAGTAGAAATAATTGATGAGAATAATTAATATGGGAAAGTACGTTAATGTGATGATTGTTGATTGCATCATCACCAGGGACTACGGAGTCATAATTACTATCTTTATGAAGCAGACTGAGATGAGTGGCAAACACATCCAGAGATAAACATAAATCAAGTATTAGTAGCGTGTCTAAGATTTGACAAATTAATCATCTTGGTGTTCAAAATCAAGTGCATAGATGACGCGACGACATTGACGACTGAATCAGATACGGAGATAAAGAAAAAAATAAGTATTTCGTAGAAGTGAAAAGTTTAAAAATGCTATAGACGGACAATCAATTCAAGATTACCGGAACAATGAATAAAAAGTATTAGTAACCGTTATCAAGTCCGTGCGAGATAACATTGTGTTTATTTATGACACACAGTAAAGTAATGCAGACTACATGTCTCTAAACACGTAAATACGAGATTTATTGCGAGTATTAAACAGGCACTAAATGATATCGAAGATGCATCTGATCTGATAGGATCTGATACGAGTAGGAACACAATTACCAAAGGGAATGGAAATATTGGCGAGTGAGTGATGATCAGAGATCGGAATAGGTAGAGTATATTTACCTTAACTTCGAGGGAGTAAGAAACATAGAGTGGATAATACCTCCTCTAACAAGATGATGATGACGTTTAAATCCCGGGATTAAAACGTCACTACCATCATAAAAATATACTCTACCTATTCCGATCTCTGGTGATGATTCTCATAACATAATCCTCCAGTCAATATTTGGGGTCTTCTTCCATATCCCATCTATTAGCCGTTATCTCAATAGACATCCCACAAAACAATGTAACAGATGGAATTTGAACAAAAAACTGGGAAAAGCCAGGGAGAATATGTTACCAAGATACGGCCTATGACTGGTTAAATAAATAATTATGTTGGTTTTATCAGCAACTGTAAGAATCAAGTAGGCCTTTACCAAGCAATGAGACGGCATAAAATAACGATAACATTTTATGGTGATTTTATTATCACCGTGACAAGGCGATTTTTTAAATTCAATCTTCCTAAAATGGCTTACAGAGAGTGAATCATATTTAGGACTAAAGTAGATTTCGTCTACAGACAGTTTTTGACGAACGAAATCGATGACGTCACCATGAAACAAAATGCAATATTAGTTTTAGCTAAAGTTGGAGGAGCATTTACAATAAACGTTAAAAGGAATAGTGAGGAATATAAAGCACTTACTAGACGAGACTCCAAGCCAAAACTTGCAAACATAGACTTGACTTGACTTTGGTGACTTTGCAAAATAGAGAAAACGGCCCTTATCTCTTCCATCGAATATATTAAAAGCTAAGAGGACTCAGCTAGAGTACACTCTGCTTTCAACTGGCTACTCTGTATCTAGAACCGAATAACATTGACGTAGAACATTTTAGACAATCATGGATTATCTCATACAATAATTACGTTTATACCGTAAGTATATGGTGCAGGTGTAATGATCCACAGAGTACCATATTTGTACAATCTGAGTTAGTCACCGATAATTACGGAGCTTAATGAGCGTGCAAATTGTCAGTCACGCCAACAGTACACAGAGCCAATTTAGTGCTTTATTGCAACCTTTACTGCCTTATATGTTTTTCTTTAATTAATAGTTGCATTCTTAAGGTCAAAGCTATATAAATATATAATATATTTTCGAATAGGTTATAAGAAAATATCTACTCACGAACTAGAATATAAAAAAAAGCTTTTTGTAAAGAAAATAAGCACAAAATATCTGATAAAAAGATAATGAAACGTCTGAGCGCCCACAGAGGTAGATTATTCACAAAATGCAATAATGTCATAAAATATTTATTATGTTATAAATCGTTTGGGATTACTAACATGATAAAAATATTAAGTCTTATTGTATTGACAGTTGACAGACAAATGAATATCGATATTTGGTGGCATCAGGAAAATTCCAAAATAATGACCGAGGGTGCCTCAATCGATAAAAAGAATAATAAAATTCATATGGTAAAAAAAAATGCCGCTAAATACAGACTTTGAGTAAATGAACCGACAAAGTCTGCCAAAGCTGAAATATGTATGAAGCGATTTGAATTTAAAAGCAGTGAAAGATGGAATAATAAATATCTGTTCTACAAACTACGCTGAAACTTAAATTAATCAGTGAAAAGTAAACGAGTATATTTATTAAATATATTATGATCTCAACGGACCATGTTACGATTAAAAATCTCGAAGGAAAATTTGAAAAAAATCCACAACAGTTAAAAAGGTGAGAAAATCCCAAGGCATGAAAGGTTTCTATAACTTCACGATAAGGACTTTCGACTGTATCGAAAAAATCTGTAACAAAAATATTTGCATATCTTGCTTTGACAGTCACACGTTCAGCTGGTATCGATTCTTATCTATTCAATCTAATGTGGATAAATCGATTCTGATCTCTTGCGATTTTCCCTCATATCATAGAAATATTCTGTAGCTTAAAATTCATGGGTTCTACATTTTTTTATTTGTCACTCGTATCAAAAAAATATTATCTAGCTTAAAATTCATGGGTTCTACATTTTT
The DNA here is from genome assembly GCA_949152455.1 of Lithophane leautieri. Lineage (NCBI taxonomy): Eukaryota > Metazoa > Arthropoda > Insecta > Lepidoptera > Noctuidae > Lithophane > Lithophane leautieri. The sequence goes on along the minus strand of OX424462.1, from coordinate 3,202,733 downwards.
TTTTACCAATCTTCTATCATTGTCTGTCTCCATAATTTTCGTCATCCCGTCCAGGTTCGGAATTTCCCTTCTCACATTCCTCCTATTTTGTTTTTAAGTTCTTTGATCCTATCTCAAAAGTGATTTCCAAATAATTGCTTCTATTTCAGTGTCGACAATTTACATGTTTTTGTGTATATTGTGCAAAACGTAAAGTACACGTCATAGAGCATATTGTTTTACATGAAATAAATGACTATTCAAAGGTTGCCCAATGAAGATAACAAAGAAACGAATTTATCGAGTGAAGATTTTATTAAAATATCAGATGAGCAGTGTCCCTATTACACAAACTAAAACGATTCACTAGTTATACATTACTTGTATGATGTGCAAAACCCGTATAATGGTGACATTTAACGCCGCACACAACGTTACGCATGATTTTCAAGGTTTTATCACGATGTTTCCACTCGATTAAGCATCTTTTTACCTTGTAAGGGATATAGTTACAGTTTTGAACAATCGGCTCATTAATAGCTGTAACGAACATGCCTTTCAACCGTTAACGAAGTTGGGTTGAGCTCGGTTTTCTGATTGAGATTAAATTTGGTGTAGCGTCAGCAAGATGTAATAGATTTATATAAACGAATTTAGATAGAGTTCCTATCGACAATCAGTCTCATACGTCTTTCGCAGGTGGAATGCAGAAAGGCCCAGAGGCCTTCTATTCAGAACTGTTCATAGCCAACTGTGGGCGTCTGATATAAAATAAATACCTGCTTATCCATTAGATATACCGGTTATGATGATAGCTATAACAGAACTATTTTTCAAGCGTTGCCCACACACGTACCGACCACTCGAAGCTGAGTATAGTGATAGCATATCTGTTTAAAAGATTGCAACAGTGATAGATTAGTGAGCAAATACCATAGTAACGCATCCTTTTGTATTTGACGATCATCGTTGAGGGGTATATGTCTTTCTCAGTAAAATATTAATGCATGATTTAAACTGTATAGATGTTCATTGAGGGGCAAGAGAAAGAAGATTTATTTCAGTGACTTAGGTACACGCATGTTGTTAAAGGTGCAGAAGGTAATATTAAATTGAAATCGAAAATGTAAACGGTGCAATAACAAATTTAAATACCTAAATCGTTAATGCATCAAGATTTGCACGACTTTGTTTAAGTAAGGTTATATCAAATACAATATTTGAGTTTGCTTAGCATAGTGTCAACAAATTACAAACTAGTTCTATGAATATTAATGCACCAGCCGTAGAGTTTCATGAGACGTCATACAAATCAAAGAAGTTAAATGAAAACTTCGAACTACACAGTCGAGGAAATACTATCTATGCAATTCTTTTAAATCGAATTACCCAACTGGATTTGCGAAACATTTTATCCCGACACGAGAGGGCAAGAGATGCGACAACTCTTCATTAAAAAAAAACTGTCAACGCTCCAATAATTGGGCTTCGAAAGCTTTCCGTTTTCAGTTAACACTGGATGAAAAAAAAAACTAGCTTACGAACAGGAAAAGCGTTCTGAAAAACTCGGCACATGGACGCAACTGTCATTTAATAAACGCTTTAAAGCATTGTTGATTGTACACTACGTTTTTTCACTGTCCATCATCCATTCCACATGTAAATTTTCCCACTGTTATGCAAAAATATTTAAAGAGGATTAAGCAGTGTAGCGCAAACATTTGCTTTTCGCATCTGCTTTTTATTGTATGCGTTACAAATTATTTACTTAAAATCCTGTTTCAACGCTTCTGTGGAATATTTTGTCAACAGGGAGAACAGATCTTTAACTACCTAACTACTAACTACTACCTTTAAACCACTTTTATCTACCATTGTAAGAGATGATAGCAATATATTCTCTGCCAAAGACAATGCATTATAAACGATCACTATTTTTGTCACATTTAAATGATAGCGAGAAGCTGCCAGGACATATCTAACTGACATTTGAAAACAATCCAATTTTCTGTTTACCCATGAAAAACATAAGCAATAAAAACAGAAATAAAATTGTAAAGATATCAGGAGACGCGACATAATCCTTTGTTATTACGTAAAATTTATTGACATAGATATAAGTTGGCGATATGACGGAGTCAACTGGTAATATGTCGTCGGTGTAGCACATGGCGTGAGTACTCCCTGCGTGTGTGCCGACGTAGGCAGTTTAGTATCAGTCGTTTATACCATTTGATCCCTCTTTAATGCAGCCCCGTTGACGTTGTCTACGTGTGTTGATAAACGTTTAAAAGTAAATGAACGGAAGCAGTATGGATTCTCTTTGTGTTTACCGTTTTTATGACTGGCTGCTTTTTGCATGAATCATTTACTATGCTAAACCAAATTCATCATAAGCCTAATTTCTTCCAAGCTCAATTTGTAAGAAATCTGCTTGGAAAGAATTCCCGGATAAACCCATACCAGAGTTTATTTCTTCAACCTTTTCTTGGAATAGACTTGCTAAATCGACGGGAAGTGACAGACAGACGCCCCAACGGATGTGTTTATACGCTGTATCTACCCACCTGCATTAGAGGGGATCGCTAGTTCCCCGTCACACAGTTAATTGAATCTTCCACGAGGTAACTGAATTAAATTGAATATCGTTAACGCTTTGAAGATTAATGTGGAGGGAATTGGCATTTATACGCAATTTAATTAAACTTCCGAGGGGTTACATGGTACTTTAATTATGGTTCATGTTATTAGTCTGTGTGTAACCAATAAACTTGAATAAACTTTAAGAATACCCGAATCCTCTCTGACAGCGCGATTGCAAAACAGGACAATCAATTATCGGCCCAACAAATATAGCTTCCTTAATTTTCGTACACAACTAAATAAAATCTTCCTGGTTCTTGACACATACGGAATTCCAAAATATTATTAAACTGACATGGGTGGTCTCATATTTAAAAGACCTGTCACCACGGTTCGCATTACCGCCACTCAGGACCTTAGAGAAATTCAGGGACCTTTTGAGTCGTGGCTCGGTTGACATTAAGTGACCCATACTTGACTTGCGAACGATATGTTGGTTGGTATGCTATATAGAACAAATTTTCAAGAGAATTTATAATTAGTCAGCGGCGAAATTTTCTCTTGAAAAATCTGTGCCGAAAATGTGTAATCAAATTTTTTTTTTGTTAGGAGCTCGTGGCTAATTAATAACAGCCGCATGGGTCGATACATCAGGTTAAGCTACGCTTGCCGGGGTTGGTCCGTGGATGTGAGACCATCTTTACGTATCGAGACTCCTCCGTGCCTCGGAAAGCACGTTAAGCCGTTGGTCCCGGCTGTCATTTGTGGATCTTTGACAGTCGTTACGGGTCGTCAGAAGCCCGGCAGATGATGATGCTTATTTATTTAACGTTTTAAATATTGTTAGATGCCATCGACTTATTGTGTAGAAAAATGAATTTACAGACACAACCTGTACTGAAAAAGGGACTGTGATGATAAAAATGGTGGTGTTGGTAGACTATTTGGAAGATATCGTTCGGAAGGTATTGTGCATCAGATAGATTAGTAACAGGTCCGATCAAAGAGAATTAAACAACAGTCATTGGGTCCGATGAATGTACTGTATCTATTTGATTATTAAACGGATTTAATCTGCCATGTCAGTCGCCTTGTATCTTGTCTGTCAACCATATTTGAAACAAGCACACCAACATTTCCAGTTTCAACGGTTGATTAAAATATCTGTTATGTCTATCCTTCTTCAGTGGACCGTGAGTAACGGTTTACTATTTTTGTTTCATCCCGAGGTTTTCCAGTGATTTCATGGGCGGTTGAATTGTTAATGTAAATATTTTGAACAGCAGATAGGAATGATACAGATTTCCAGTCATAAGATTTGTGTAACTAATTATTTGAATCTTAAGAAAACCTCGGGACATTTAGCACATAATAAGTTAGTATACAATACGATGTATAATTTTTGTATCAAATTTTTGATTTAAAAGAATGTCCGTGGAGTTTCTTGCCCGTTCTTCTCCATAGGTACCTACTACGCTTTGGAATGGGCAACTAGCTTCATATTTCTGACTGACCGACTTCTTGACAATTCAGATGTGCCTGTATATGATTTAATTGAAATAAAACCTTTGGGTTTTGAGTTTTTTAACGAATATTGCAACAAGGTCAGTGTATTAAAAGCATGTGAGAGTACATTCATCTGACAAAAATAAATCTGGCCAGAAAATTATCCACTCGCTCATATCAACGCAATACTCAACAGCCAAGCCTGCTAAGCGCACCGTCATTAACACAAATAGAGAGGAAATGTAATTTAAACTTTATAACCCCACTTATCCAGTTAAGCAACACATCTTCAAAGCCTTCCTATACGAGAACTTAGCGATTAACTTGGAAACTGAGCCTCGAAGTTAGCACTTCATCAGTAAGGCAGTTACCGTCGTCACCTAGGAACAAAATTAAACTTCTTGATTGAATTTGAAATCTCATTAACTACACTTACCTAGTGTTGGCTCAAGTTTATATACGACGACATTGGAGACGGGATGGTGAATCTCTCTCGATAAATTGCATATTGTTATTTGTTGGATTTCGTTTCAATATAAAGAGTCAATAACGTATTGGAAAAACGTTGTTACTAGCTTTATTTGATAATTCCTATAGTTACTGTCGGTGTGCCTGACATTTAATCAACTTTTGTAAAAAGCTTTGACACAATCTCATTTTATATAGTGCATTAAATTGGACAAACCTCTTAACATTACCAGAATTTTGTTATTAAATTCTAGAGTGCCATCAAAATCTTGTGAAAATTCTTTTCCTACATTTAATTGTTGTTTTTTCCTTGAATTATTTCGAGCGTGTCTCAAATAAATAATATATTAGTGACGTTTAAGAAAGCAATTAAAGCCACGGCATAGAATTAAACCTTGACCCGTCACATATTACGACTACAAATTATGTTTTGTGATCACAGGTGACAAATTAGCTATTGTCATAGGACACCGGGAAAGCCACAATGATATTAAATGGAACTCTTAAATTGTAGAAGGTTAAGAAACGCTTAGAGGAAAATGTAAAGACAGTTGTTAAGAAGAGATAACAATAAATAATTTTATTATTTGCATGTCATAAAGTTAAAACAATTTAGTAGGCCTACTTAGCTCTTTTGCCATTTATGTTTACATAATTTAAATACTGCAGATAAATAAACTACCCGCAGTGGGAAGCTAAATGGCTGCTTCGTAATGGACATAGGCCAAATTTTCTTAAATCAATAGAATAGAATAGAATAGCTCTTTATTATGTACACCATAAAAAATACAGATACAAATGTAGAAATTTAACATAGGGTGACACAATGGGCGGTCTTATCGCTAAAAGCGATCTTTTACAGACAACCTTTGGATGGATTTAATCAATAAATACAAAGCGAAAGTCAAAGAAGGAATGAACAAGAAAGTATTGAACAAATATAAATTGACAGTTACATTTTCAAAACAACACAGATAGAAAATAGTGAAAAGACCAACAAGCATAAAATTATGACAGAACTACAAAACTTAGTTGATTTAGTTCACGGGAAAACAACATACTACGTCATTAAACAGAAAAAAAAAAACCACTCTGACATTTCTCGTGTATTGTCCAATTTTCATGAACAAATCTTAAAAATTCTCAAAAACGTTTTTATAATTTTCGATATTGCACTAGACTCATTACGAATTCAATGACAAAAGCGATAGAATCGTTAAAGCTAATGACTATTATGCTCATACTCATGCCATTTGACAATTCAAAAGACAATCTGACCTAGCAGATCTGACACACGAGGAGTTTATTAATCCAATTAAATAATGAACGCGTGTTGCAGCTGAACAATGTTACATCCGCTTCCGCGCTGAATGTTTCGTTTAAAATTAATGAACAACAAGGGATCGGTACTAAACACCTATTATGGTTATTTCATAATCATTACAGACGAAAGACGTCTACTGCTGGACATAAGCCTCCCCCAAGCACCGCCTCTTCTCGCATCCAGAGTATTCCTTGCCTGCCTTCATGCCTTCACCAAGTCATAGATTCACCTTGTGGGAGTCCTTCGATCCAACGTTCCAATTTGAAATGTATTCTGATATATCTCTCATCGCAAAATTTATATTTAATTTATACGTATATATTTTAATACTATGTGTGCATTTATTGCATCATTTCGCAAGGGATAATTAAATTTATTAATTTACCGACATATGGGACACTTGTCCTGCGGAGTAAATATCGGTCCCTTTTTTTTTTTTTTTTTTTGAGGGTGGGAAATCATCAAATGACTTCTCCCGCTCTGGGCGGAGCGGAAGGGCGTGTCAGACTTTTACTGACTAAAACCCACCCTTGTTCCTTCATTTGCCTGGAGGGACACCCATGATTTTCTATATCTATTCCAAGCATCGGTTAAGGATATTGGTACCAATATTCCGCATTTACATGTCAAATCATTTCTGTCTATACGACAATATTCGTAGAGGAAAAAAAAAATAATACGTTCTAGATATTTAGTAGCAAACGTGCTCAAAAGCCTAACATTGACATCTGCCAGAAGCAATGACAAATGTATTGTGTTACATGGCAACGACCTGTCAGTTAGGGGCACAAACAGTGGTGTATGCTCTCGCTATTATCACGAGGCTGGTGCTGTTAAACAAACAGCTAGTTTTATTCAAAGATTTGCTTTGATTGTGACTAAAATTGTGAAGAATAACTAGTTATTTTTGGGCCAATTCTAATAATTTTAAATGTGAATCATTACAATGTCTCATCGTAGTTGGAAATGTTTAGATAATAGAAAATAAGCAAACTCAACTTAAGAGATATTATTATGAGCATGTGCAAGTTATTACAATGATATAACTTTGCAACAAAAGAAACATTAGCATTGACACAATATAGATTGAGGTTGTGAACATTTCAATACTAAACGGACATTATAAGTAAAAGTCCTTGCACCACACTGACTTGTAATAGAGGCCAACCACCCATGCGATTGCAAAGTGTAACGATATCACATGAGTTCCTATGATTCATTGTATAAATATACCAGTTTGAACGATATTAGAAACAGTGTAGGTACTTAATCTCGGAACATACATTATACTAGTAAAGATTGCAGATATATCTTAAAAGGCGAGCTACATTTAAAACGATAATAACCCTAGCTTGGTTACGTCGAATGATATAGCATTTAATATTTGTTAACGTTTTGATCTAACGGATCTATAATTTTTATATTTTTGTAAAACTCTTTGAATGGAGCCACATGGCGTAACCTGCACACAAAGATATTCAGTTATATTAAGTTCTTCTCTTGTTGTAATAAATGCTCGATATTATATTATTAATCCGGTTCACATCTGTGGCTTTAGTGCAGTTTTATCTTTATGATACCACAAATATTTTTATAGCTAAATCAATTTGCATTTGAAGACCGGCTATTAAGATTATTGTTCAATATTTTTATATGAATGCAGATAAATCTGAATAGGGAATAGGCTCGAAAGGAAATGAACATTCCATTGGCTTATGAGATAACTTAACAATATACTAGAAAACATGCAGTTGTCAACAATAACAACATATATTCTGTTTAGAAATTATCACCTTTTAGGCCCTCGGAAGCCATTGGAGACGTTCAATTTGAAAATAACAATTTAGATATAATATTAATCTTTAATAGAAGATATAAACCAGCCGTACCGGCTTCTGCGGCTGCAATCTGTGATTCGACCAATGGTCGTAAAACTACTAGCTTTGATATACGGCTGTCGGCTGTCGTGAACGACAATTTTGTTTATAACAATTTTCTGTATGAATGTACGAGGCTGTATGTGTGATCAGGGTTTTTTCCTTTAATAATTTTGAGCGGTAGCAACCAATTGAAGATGCTTCTAGAATGTTTGAATAAGGATGAAATTAAATTGATTTATTATTTCATTTTTATAATCTCACAGCATAGCGCTCCACACATTTTTTACACCAATACACTGATTTATTTATATAATGATTTAAATCCACGTTATGAAAACACAAATACATGCCTAGAAGAAAAAAATCTACATCCTGTCATCAATCATATCTTTATGCGAAAGAAATAAATTACATCAATGTACTAACTAAATTACAATTTCCTGGGCCCCTTAAATTCGCCGACCCGGAAAGGTATTGACAAATGATTTGAGTTCCTTCTTGAAAAGATCTATTCGCTCACAAAAACATGACTTTGTAAATAGCGGGAGAGAATACAAAGCACAGAACAGGAGGGAGCTTAACAAAGAGCGTGACCTATATTCCTACTACAAGGGTTGACGTGGATTCGGGTCAGGCACTTATGAGCTCAAATGCAGCGCTGGTGCTACATTTTAGAAAATCCTTTGAGGTATAAATGCATGCAGAAAAATTTAGTTCCACTAGAAAAACATTTAGCTGCAAATAAAATAGATTCTACAATAAATCTGCCAGCAGTAAAAACAATATTAAAAGTAGTCGCGCCGTATGCGAAGTATTTGTGGTATTTAGTGCTCGTTAATAATACGTTCAAACCGAAGTCTGTCCAAATGTTTGTGTGAAAAAAAAAGCATTTTTTACTACCAAGAACACTTTAGAAAACAACTTCAGCAAAACAGGATATGTCGAGAAAGCTTAGGTTGCATTGTGCAAAGGAAGTGATAGCTTAGAAGTCTATTGCTCCAGTAAATAACAACACTGCATAGAGAGAGTAGAATGACACATCTTCATTCAGCAGGCTTTCAAACCATTCGGACAAAATTTAAATTTTGTAGTGATACAAATGCGAAATGAAGACAAAACAATAGCTAGAGTCATGACTACGGATCTCTGAATGATGCAGCAAAGAAACGTTGACTCCATTAAGAATAGCTGACTGTGAAAATCTGTAAAGGCTGTAGTACCTACACGTCTTTCTTTACAATAGCCTGACCTACATTCACGCTAAGTGAACGAATGCTCGAGTATTCAGGAGCTTAAAACGATTTAGAGACAAATATAAACGCTAAAAGGCTATATACAGAAGAAACAAATAGTAATTTCGCTTCAACTGAACTTAAGAAACACGAAAACGAATACTTACTAGAAATAAAATTTGAATCGCGTAAAAAATAAAGCGAAATGGATATCGATTTGGGCCTTCAATTTATAGGACTGGAAGTCCGTATAGGTCAGAAAAAGGTTTGTTATTCCGACGAAACATATTATGAGGGTGGTACCTAAACACATCAATAGTCTGTGGAATCCAGAAATAGACCCGAGTTTAGCCAAAGTGGTGTCTGTTACACTTTAAAGCAACTATAGATGTATTATGTGTAGGAAGAGCGCCGAATTATACAACAAATTTTTACTAATTTGGACAAAAACGCGAGTCTTGAATCCGTGGAATTTTGCATCACTGTAAACTCTCATTACAGAAATTAGGTAGAATTAAGCAGGAAAGTTACACTTTCTTAAATGACTTTAATGTGTTTAAATTGATTACACACATTAAAAAGAACTGCTGTTGAAGTCATGTTTTATTAACACTCATTTGAAATTCTTGAACCGAAATAAACATGCTTATAGCCGAATGTTGCCGAAAGTTGATGACAGCGGTTAAATAGGGTAGGATTGGAACCCACAAATATAAAGATAGGTCAGCGACTGTCAAATACAGGCTTTGCTTTGTCCTATTTTGTTTCATTTAAAAATAAGATTGGAGTAGCAAACCAAAACATGAAAGCTAACTTGAATAAAACAGAAAATTTGGGAACCATGCCCGATTTAAGCTCCACAACAGTGATATATTTAAATCCACTTTAAAATGAGAAAATATGTAACAAGTAGTAAACAGTATTTTCAGTTTAGGGAGTACTGCTTGTAGACAGATATATAAAGAAATTGATGCCAAATGTAAAGATCATTATTCCGAAGCGGCTGACACCGCCGCATATTGTTACCTAAAGCAAAACCCTAGCATTATATGCCTTTAACATGCCTGTAAGTTTATGACAGACGTTTATAATAAGACCTTTAGTATTACAGCAATAAAAATATATGACTCAACCGAGAAAGTTGGTATTATTAGCCTCTGCGGAAAAATTGGGACAGTGTCTCGTTATCCTCTATTCAATGTACTTCACAGAATGCATATAATTTGGCACCAGTTTTTTATTGCTTGATATAATTTTCTTTCAGCCACATAGCACTAGGTATTCTTGCTAAGTACCTATCTGTAGAAATAGTTTAAATTTTCTATCGTCCATCTACTCGGCAGCATTGCTATGATATCATTGGTCTGACTAACTAGTGACATTGTGTGGACCTCAGCTCGTATGGAAATCGTACCGGCCTTGGTAGGCTGTAACGTTGTGATTAGATCTCATGCAATAAATCTCGTTATAAAACAAAAATACTAGCGCCGTTAAGTCAGCAGTAAAATGGTCACAAAAAGTTTCAGAAGTAAAATGTTTGTTGATGGGCACGGACTCACGGAGTAGGCAATTTTATCGTTGTATATCAAATGTCATGTATATCGGTGGGTATCAATAAACAACCCTGTTTGTCGGAGTTGGGGTATAAGAGCCCCCCTCTTATACCCCAACTCCGACAAACAGGGCATTCCATTTCGTATCAAATGGAGTTGGGATGCTCCTTTGAAACAGCGTAATCGAAAAACGTAAGTTCATCTTGTTTCTCGGAGACGAGGCATACCACCGCACATCGAATTTCAAAGATTTTCCACCAGACTCCACTTTAAAATTCAGTATTAAACAAACGTGGGAAGAACTTTGTTACTTGAAAATTGTTTCATAAACGAAAATGCTTTCAATCTTGCAGTTTGACAAAGGGAGGATTATTACCGACTTTGGCGTGGCAATCACAGCCAGCAACAGAAACAAGTAAGTACAAAGTTATAATAACTTGTAAGTCTTTCTGAAAGTTACCAAAGCGAAATATTGTTAGCGGAGACGACGACTCACTTACTTTGTGTCTGTAACTGAAGCAGGAAAAGTTTATTATGTCTTATCTACGTGTCGCGGGTAATATAAACCGTTTGTACACTGCGAGAACGGAACAGGAAGCCCCTTCTCGCTCCAATGCTTACAGAAAACGAACAAACAGCATGTAATGAGAGTTTTATTCAAGCTTTTTGTGCGGCCCTTTCGACCTTTGTGTCGGCATTGTGACGAATTAAATTAGGTTACAAAACGTTTTTAATTGAACAGCCAGAGAACATGGAAAACTCTTTCGATCGAAACGAAATTGGAAGGCAAATCTTTTGATCTTGAACTAAACAGGCTTATCCCGATAAAATGTAGATAAAGTAAACGCAGAAAGATAAAGGAGAGCGTTGGAACAGATTCCTTAACGGTCACATTCTTCAGCAGGCGGCTGGTGGTAAACGTTGCCAGTTTCGGATCGATACGAGGGGAACAGGCACTGGCGGGGAGCCAACCACTAAAACACGGCAAGCCAGAGTTTACGTCGACGCTTTAGAGCAAATTACAAACGCTAACTTTATTTATTAGTGCAAAAACAACATGGATAATGTTGATGACGTGGAGCTCTCGAACGATATCTGGTTAAAAGCAGAGCGGGCAGTGATAACGGTGAGAGCTACCAGTGTCACGGACGTACGTCTGTTCAAATTAATAAAGTGAACGACATTGACACACGGGCACGAGTAGCGAGGGACAACAATAAAAACATCGTTGGACCCGACCAAACTGATTCGTACGTTTGAGAGGACCATGTGACCACGAGCGTCATGAACTATTTCAGTTTAATAACATGCCGCGCCGCAAACGTGACCGACAGGTTAACTCGACAACTCGTAGCTACGTACAACTAAACTCCCAGAAGGCTGAAGAAAACAGCACAAATAAATCCCATAGAAACTTCATTGTTCCAACTACCGTTTAAGGATTTCTTCTGAGTATTGTTCGTTGTCTCATCAACTGTTTATTTTCAATCAAATTGTCGTGACAATAGAATCTATGTCGCACAAATACAAGAATATGTTACATAATAAAGCGAGAGATGACAATGGAGGAAATTGTCACTTTTGGAGTCATCCGGCGGCTAAATTGACACCGCTTCTCCGCCTCCTCACGACACGGTTCAAATTATCCCAGACGTATGATAAATGGCTAGCATAACAGCCATACTATAGCCATTATTTATATATTTGCGCGTGTTTACATTAGTTACAGCAGCATCGTCAAGCGTATTAATATTTAATTTGACATAAAACCACGCACATCCCATATCGATCGTAAACGCATGTTCGCATTCCAGCCAATCATATGAAAACGTGTTACGGAGGAAGTGAATCGTATGGGACTGACAGCACGACGGACACAATGCAAATCTGTGGCGTGCCGGCGACGTCCATTTATCGTTTTGATCAAGTCAACCCGGTCAGATCTATATCGAATCGAACACATACCAGACTCTGCTACACAAGTACGAGAGTTCAATTTAGATGTTGATAAGAAAGATCAGGGATATGAATTAGATGCAAAGAATAGTCGGTCTTAATGCAAAGACGTAGAGTTGGTATTTATTTTTAAAGTGGGGAAGGGTAATCGCGGTATAGACAGGAGACTGGTCCGGCAATTTGCCTATTGTCGAGTTCAATTATCGCCCCCCGCACTCATTACTGAATTAAGGCGAGAGCGACTGTAAATTTTGTGACGCCTCTGCTCTAGAATTCAGAGTACTTTATGATGACTATGTAACCAGTTGTTACCTGATAACATTGAACGGTATTATTGAAACAACAGTAAATAAACCAGAACTGTTGATAGATAATGATAAAAAGAAGAGTATGAAAGAGGAGTCCATCTTTGATAATTTAAAAATGAGACATAAGTGTTAGACCTACAGAATCATATATGTGTAGTTAAACACTGTCAATGATGAAAAGCCAAACCAATTAATCGGCTGTATATTGGTATTCTAATAAATTTCGTCATAATACTAGTAATGACAATCAATAAAGCTGCGGCAGTGTTCATAAACCGAGCGAGCCACAGTAATAAATTTAACAGCTCCCATTCAGGCTTCAAGAGATAGCTTTAATACTAATTAATAAAACCGCCTTCGCATCGCCCCAGGAAATTGTCGTTTATATTATGATTTGGTATTCTAATGACGAAGACAACTTTGGATTTTCCGATGTTTTAATTCCAATTTTTTCGTATAATTTATCTGCTATGAAATCGTTTCAGCTGCTTTTAATTAATTGTGCGACAAATAAAACTGGTAGCATAACGGAGAGAGATTTTTGCCCTCGTTAAGAAATATGTTTAATAAAAAACCGGCCAAGTGCGAGTCGGGCTCGCGCACGAAAGTTTCCGTACCATTATCTAACTATGACGGTGAAAATGTCAACTGTCTAACTATCATGGTTCATGAGATACAGCTTGGTGATAGACAGGCAGGCAGGCAGACAGACAGACAGACAGACAGACAGACAGACAGACAGACAGACAGACAGACAGACAGACGGACAGACAGACAGACGGACGGACGGACAGCGGATTCTTAGTAATAGGGTCCTGTTTTACCCTTTGGATACGGAACCCTAAAAATTGAGGTTATTCATTTTGGGAAAAGCGTGCTTCGTTGTTACTCGTTCAATTACAAGTTAAATTAAATTTAAAATTTAAAAAACCGCCGATTGTACCAAAGCATCTTATAAACGATTTTTTTAAAATAACTAATAACACTCGATCAAGTCACCTTTCGAACAAAACCAAAAAAATCGAAATCAGTTCAGCCGTTTGGCAGCTAGGATGCCGCAGACAGACACACAGATACACAAATGTTAAATTTATAACACCCCTCTTTTTCCGTCGGGGGTTAAAAACAGTGCGTCATAGTATTTACGGACATAATTCATAGTAAAGTTCTATCTTAGAAATATTTAGGCAGAAAACGAAACCTGAACCGGATTTTCCTTAAACATGGTATCAACTTACGTTCAAAGGTAAATTTAGTCATCAATAATATATAACTAAACATAATATTAGAAAAAAATATTAAAGAGACAGTTGGAGCTTGATTCCAAAATAAAGGTTCATGAAGACAGTGTAGTACACTAAGGAACAAAAACCCAACAAAGAGAGAAAAAAAAGGTTAAAGATTTAAAAAAATATGACATAGCAGTACTCACCAGGCATGAAGTGCAGTAATGCAGCGGTGATGGGGTACAGGCTAGGGCTGTACGTGATGTCCGGGCAAGCATACCCGAGGACCGACACAACCCTGTCTGCGACCGCCCGACCCTTGCGAGTCAGATGGTACCCCAGGCAGTGGGTCGCCTCCACGAAAGGCGGCAACATGATCGGCTTGTCCGGCAACTCAACTGTGCCGAATACCTGGAAAAAAAAACAAGAAAACTTTAGAAGATTAAAAATATCACGCAATTTTAGAACAGCCAATTGAATATGCAAGGATACATTATATGGAAGACAATCGTGCTTTTAATATTTCCAAGGTGCTATCTGTAAGCTCGAAATCAAACCTCGCCTTTTTGAGCGCGAAGAATATCGATTGTAGGTAACGTAGCGTCATGAATAAATTCGCATATTGGCAACAACATGCACTTTCATGAAAAGCTAAAATAACTCGATACTGCCAATGGCTTCAAAACGATTATTGTTTAACGTTGTCCATAATATTTCCCAGATTCAATAAACGCATTCTTATGCCAATCTAGTGCAGAAGAACAATGTCATTTCTAAGAAAGATGCCAGATACTCGTTTATTTTTCTAAGTCTGCTTATTGTTACAAAAGATAACAGAATATCAATATAATAGAATAATATAAAGAGAATCTATATTACGAAGTATTTATTAATCTACATAAACTTTCAAGCACTTCTTGGAATCAAAGGAGATCTGAATGAATTAGTTGTTTACCATCTCCAGGAGACGAATGGCAACATCACTAGAATTGCTATCAAATATAGATGTCCCAATTCCACGCCCGATTTGTGGGATTGATCTGGTAACGTCAGTGTCGATAACCAGGCCCAGCCGTCTGCCGATTCTGTTTCTGACGTCAATTGGGTAATAGAATGGGTCTTTAAAACTACAAGTTAACAACCTCTTCTAATCAAGGATCAGCTTATCTTTCATTATTTACTTTATTACTATGGAAAGTTACATGCATACGCAATACGAACCAGCAATCTAATTGAATGCAAACACGGATTGATAATACGACACTTAAATAATTTATCAGTTCATACAGTAATTTAATAATTCAAAATCGTGTGCGATTCTAAACTTCAAATTGTATTACCAAACAATAATGAAGGATATTTTTTAAATGGTAGAATATGTCAGAGATTTTCAAATTAGTGTGCACGTATAAATTTGTTATCCAATCTGTGGTTGACATGTTCTGTGGATCCGTGATTATCCACTTTGCGGCAAGGACAAGATGAAGCGAGGCGCACAAATTATATATTTGAGCCTGCATGCTTTGATACACGCTACCTGTGCTGTAGAGCGAAGATAGATGAATATGGCATTGTGACTACACAACTGATTCTAATATCAAGTTCTATTAGAGAATAAAGAGGAAGCGTTGGATATGTAAACTTTAATAACTTCGTTCTAACTGCTACTAATTATTCAACTACTTATCACATATACTGCTGTCAGCGCGGCGGCGTTGGATATGATATGTATGTTATGTTACGAAATATGTTAGAAATAAATCACCTTGGCCAAAAGAGATGGGCGTGACATGTTATCTACGTCAATAAACCTATATCTTAATTCTCATAATATATCTCAGATAAATCTTGGTTCCAATTGATGTCTACAAATGTTGGATAATAAGACGATTCCAATGACCACTTATACTTTTTGTTTTTTTTTTCAGAAATGTGACCTTTATAATTATTCTTATTATTATTTGCCAGGGTTCTCCCACTAGTCACCTCCCTACTCTCCTACCACTTCTCTCTATATAGGGATATTTGGGACCAGTCTTTATTTAAGGAGTCTTTATCTATAGTTCATCCCGTCATCTTCACCTAGTTCTACCGGGTTGTCGACTGCCATGTGAAAGACCCATTAATGCGTGGGCCTGGCCCGTTGTTCGTCTGACAGATATGTCCAGCCCAATTCCATTTTAGGGTGGCAGCTTTCCGAGTGACATCAGGTATTTTTGTGGTGATCGGATGGTAGTATTGCTAACCCGGTCTTCAAGTTTGATACCCAGAATACTCCGTTTCATAACTCTCTGGCCAACCTCGCAGCAGAGCTAATGCTTTGCTTATTAGTCCTATACCATGTTTGATAACCATATGTGAGGATAGGAAGTATACAGTCAACAAGTCGTCTCTTAAGGGACAGAGGAAGATAGAGAAGATAGAGAGAGAAGACAGTTTTATGTGCTGTCAGTTTATTTTTAGTACATAAACCTCTACATGTACATTAGCAACTAAATCAGGTTTATGAGCAAAATATAATGTAATATATAGCCAACGTCAAGAGAGGCTAATGTTAATAATTTCTTTGCATATATGTAGTCTTAATCATCGTTGTAAAGAAGTAATCCCCATGTCACGTTTCCTGACTACTTAATTATAAACAAAACAGCGTATTCTTATTATCATGACTTGTACAAACAGGCTTGGATCAATATTTTTCTACAGAAGATAAGAGCAAACATTCATTAACTTGTTTTGGTAATGACTTTCCGTTGAAACATGTTTATTATAAAAGTACTGTGAATAAGAGAACTAGCTTTTAAATCACGCTTACTTTTCCTTTACTTTAGCATAAAATGTTAGGCCTGTACCAAAATCTTCCACATTTAGAATGTAAATGTGAAACAGTAACTAAAGGCATATAAACCGCTAAGGTTTTTGCTGAGTTGTTAATACATACAGGTCATATAGATTTCGGTACGAACAGACGTTACAGAGGTTGAGAAAGCCAGTCGAACTGCAAATGAAAGGAGCATGACCAAGCATAACACTATATGCACACGTTTTATGATCAGCCGACTTTAATATCGGTTCACTGAACGATACCATACTCAGGTACGATAACGATAGAAGAAATAACTAGGCCCATTCGTTGCGTAAATTTTAGAAGCCAACGAACCCAATGTTTGTATATCGGACGTTACGATAAATAAAATAAATACATGCAATAAACATTTGTCACGGAGACAACAGCCGGTCCCGGCGATGAGACGCCAACTGACTAAAATTAGACCATCAACAAAGCTCACGTAAAAGAAGATTCGGATAATATTCACATCAAAAATAATATAGCTTCACCGTACAGTGATAATTTTAGTGCAATAATATTCCATGTCATAGTCTCTCGATCTTTTGACGGTTTATTACAAGAATTTTATCCGTCGGAAAACACAGATTTTTTTAGATTATGTGGTCTAGATCTAGATATAAGATCTGGCTAGACAAATAAGATAATACGCCCACAGAAAGTAGATAAAATTCTAGAATGGATTCTACATATTAGTTGCTGTTTTCATTGCACCGAAACTGCGCCAAACTATGCAAAGCGGAGTTTTGAATGCTGGCTTTATGCGAAAACGTTTAAAGCCATGTGCTGAAACTCTAAGCCCGCTCTCTACAATGTAATGCTTACAAAGCATTTACTCGAAAGCAGCTTCACACTCTGTGGATCACAATGGATCGAGGAGTCTCAAAAGGTGGAGCTAAGAGTCTTGTTGGGAAGTGCTCATGTTAAAGAGGCAATGATAACGAGGATAATAAATTAGGAGGTTTGGAATAGGATTTAGAATAATAGAAAATTAACCGGGAAAAACAACATATTAGCAGTCAAATAGGTGATCTTCACATCGAAAAAGACAGGTCTGCTATAACGCTATAATTTCACTAAAGATTTACATATTATAATTATAAGAGTCAAACAAGGGTTTTTGGAAAGTATCTCATACTACTTTAAGGACCCCACTATCTTTCACATATATATTAAATCTGAAGCTCCATCTGCAAGTAACCCTCTAATGAATTAATCCAAGGAAAACTATTAGTTATATCGTAGAAGCGATATTCATAAATACGAGGAACGCTTGTTTAACGACATAGTAATGAGTATGAAGCCAATGAATAATGTAATTTATTGTTTTGTTTTTCAATTACATGATAATTGATTAAGTACTGATCCCTGAATAGTAAGATGGTTTTCGAAGAAATATTTGTTTTTGATGAGAATCATTTTAATTAAACAATGCTGTATTAATGCTGTATAATTACGTTAATGTTAATACATTAACGTTTACGGGAGATGCGCCAGGGTTGCCCGCGAAATTCAAATTTTCTTACGTTTTTTGCAATTTGCAGGTCGGTGTTAGATTGTATGTTGATCTAAATATGATTTGCGCACGTAACAAATATGGATTGTTGAAATGTCTAGATTTCATGAAATCATGACATTTGAGACTTTCATGAACTTAGAGAGTTGTATTGCTGATTCTAATGTTTATAATTCTGTAAATCCATATTTGTCACGTGCGCAAATCATATTTAGATCAACATACAATCTAACACCGACCTGCAAATTGCAAAAAACGTAAGAAAATTTGAATTTCGCGGGCTACCCTGGCGCATCCACATTAAGATGATATGTTTAAACTTTCAACTTCCACATAATATTTTGGATAGGAATTAAATTGCCAAAAGTGATTTCAAAAGCTGAATCCATTTATTTAAGCTGAATCTATTTATTTAAGGTTACTAAAGCCTCATTAGCTCCAACTCACGACTTGTAATGATAAGATGAATAGTATAAGGCCATAGGCATTTACAACAAAATAAATATATATATGAAAGAGCTACATTCCAGCTAAAAAAAACAGCATAAATGGAAACTAATTAGCTACCGCAAAATACGCACTTAATTTTAGCTTATCTCGCAATCTAGAGAGCGAGTATGAATTCCAGATATTGCAAAAATGAAAAATTCTGACGACATTAACTATAAATTGGCACAATGGACGTTTCTGAAAAGCCGCTAGGCAAGTCCGCTTACGTAGGAATGGTCTATTTATTATTTCTGTCGCGTACCCCACGTCCGGGGGTCTTGAATAATGATGTCGTTGTTCGTCCACTATTTTTTGTTCACGGGATAAGTCGGTTACACTGTTAGTCACAAAGGCGTTGAAAATTTTCTGCACCAAAATTAAATTAAAGTTTACGTATGAAAACAAATGGTCGTGTAATGCGGTTGCAGTGGGAAAAAAAAGAGCCGTGTTTCAATCGTTGTTGTGTCTACACTACAGTTCTAATTTAAATCTATTTTCGTATTTTGTATCAGCTATGTTACGCCAGTCTTTATTTAATTCTACCAAACATTATTTTAATCCCAATGTTTGATACAACCATATAACGTCAGTCCATGTTCCTTGTCATATTTGTAGCATCGTCATATTCAATAACATCATCATTTGTTGCGCGTCGCATCAAGTAATAGCTGTGAAATGTATTTTTAATTTTATATATGTTCGTATTTCCTCTTAGAGAGGGATAAAACTAGTATAAGAAAAAACCGCATATCATCCATACGCGGTTCGCGTGTGTGCCACGCCCCCAGCGCACGCGCACTCTCGGAGCAGCGCGCGCCGGCCGTCCTTCGCTCAGTCAAGGCCGCCCACGCGCTTAGAACGAATGCGTCAAAACCTGATCCCAGCCTGTTTTGTTTATAAACGAAGCCTCAAAACTGGTTCCACAACTTTTTGCACGTGATCTCCCGGGTTAAGCATATTAAGCGTGACTGTCGCTACAAGCATTCATTTTCATGTTTACAGCGGAAAATTATTACATAATAAAGTGCATGAAGTTACAATGCTAAGTAAAAAACTTGATTGATGCAAATGCGAAAAACATAATCTGGCGTCAGTCACGTAGACTGTGTGGATAGCGGTAATCTCAGTCATTTGAAAGAGGTGAAATTAGACAATGACGAAACGCAGAAAATTTATTGGTTGCGGTTGCTGATATCGGAGCTTTAATTTAATCTAGTATTTCTTGGCATTTACTCGGCACGTAAGAATAACACGAAGGTAAATATAAACAATGTTTGTATTGCCAATACGTTGATTGTATTGAGGTCGAAGCGCACGTGGGCCGGGGGCCCACCGGTCGGGCTTTACGCCGGATTGTACCGATCCAACGGAATCCATTCCATCTGTATATCTGTTATGCTCAGTTCCAACATGCACATTTGCATTCAACCTTGATGTTTGACATGAATAATGTTATGAATTATTGAGTGCTTTCAACGAGTCCACTGAATATAGTCATCGCAATCTGACGCACTATATTAAGTGTTGTTTTCAAAACTGATATCTATTCTGTCTGGATTTATGTCATCTTCATAATAGATAATTGCACATAAGTTATGTTCAATTATCTATTATGTTGTGGTAGTATGTTGTTCAATTGCAGCTTATAATTAAAAACAATTTTCAAACAAAACAGAGTAATAAGAAAATGGAATTAAGTATTCCAAGAAACATTGCTCAAGATGAATGAGAAGACAATTAGACAATTGTTAGCTTGACACCAATCATAAGGTGTATTGTATCTGGACAAGTGGACATGGATTAGAGGTATGTACATGTGCGACAATGGGCACGTGTGTGGGCGAAGCGTTAAGGCCCTAATTAGTACAGCCACAACCCGACGCGACCTCTTGCCACCGACAATCAACGCTTAATTGAATAAAGTGGACCGACATGAGCCAAATTGCGAATTTGATGCGCTTTATGTAAGACGTTTGATTACAGCTCTTCTAGGATTATATGATTGCATCAAAAGACCATTCATAATTCAGTATCCTTTATTACAACTAACAATATAATGATAGTAAATTCATACATAAATTCAAAGGCCAACAAAGGGCTCCCACCGGCATACCACAGTGGCATAAATATGTAAATGAACTCAGAGAATAAGGCAGAACTTTTCCTATATGCTGTTGTATAAATAAATACGCGGCCGCTGTTATTCTCTCTTGCGAATAAGATCGATGTTACTATTTTCGGCAGAGCAAATCCACAAGGCGGATTCCGTCGGAAATAACTCCGTGTTTTACCATCGTACTGTGAGCGACTGTAAATCTTTCTTGGCTATAAGTCGATTGTGAAAAACACTCTTGTTATCTACGAGGCTAGATATTAGCATCGAGTAGATACGACACTAAAGCACTTAAAAGTGTTAGGAGTTGGTGGTGTAATTTAAGATATAGTTGAAGCAATAACAGCAAATTGCAAGAAACACAAAAGTAAAGATATAAGACAGACGTGCCAGTTGAGAACCAATAAACTATAGCGAAGCAAATATACTGGACTAGCATTCACGCAACGTGCCGGCATGTAAATGACACATGAATGGACTAGGGTTGAAGAGATTGATTTGCATAAATACAAAAAGGAACAAGAAGACGCTATGAATACGATGACGCCATGACGTTTCAATATCATGACCGGTCTTTATATCTGGTTATTCAGCAGTGAGGAGCGCAAAATAAAATAATTCAAAGTGAAAAAGTAAATGAATATGTAATGCCTGTATTAAATATGGTAGATAAGAAGAGTATTTCACTTTCAAATACTGAGCCGCATCACAATTAAACAAAACATTTTAAATCATACGAGTAGCACTCTAAAGATAATGGTTGAACACACAAACATGAGTCTGGTAGCGTGGGCAAATTCCATTGGCCCATTTTGATAGATCACATAACGACACTTACGATTCGAATGTGTTAGAGAAGACAATTTCCGTATCTAGTTCGCAATGCCTGTAAACAGTCTTGATTTGATAACCCCGTGTCAAGCCTGTGTACAGTACCTAGTTTGATTGATAATGTGATAGCAACAAACGACACGGGGTTATCAGTAAAAATAATTCTGGAATATAGTCACTGCAGAATTATGTTTACATATTTATCAATTCGTGTAGGTCATCCGTGTGTTTACTTACGTTGTATTTTTAGTTCGTTGAGACATGGGAAAGATTTAGACGTGAATTATGATAACCTTTCAATGACAATCTTTATCGTTAACGCAAGAACTGTTAATGATTATAAAAATCTTGAGGAATACAGTGCCGATGACTACAGAAGAGAAACTATAAGTTAAGAGCAAAGCTTAATCAAAAATTGCTCCCAACAGAAACTGTGTGGTTGGAGGAAAGTGTTGTATTCAGATCAGAGAAGGCACTTAACATTTCACCGAGTTTGCAGCAAATTGAACGTAAACCAAGATAACTGACGTAGACTTCAGTGTACTGGTGTAGAAAACTAAATAAACTGTACAAAACGGGAACTATCTACCGACAGGAAATTCATGAGATTTCAACTTTTATATACCATTTTTAGAGGTGAAGTTTAGAAGATGAGTTCATGTTTTCACAAGATTAATATATATTAGATGATGGGAAGGTCAAAGGTCCAAGGTCAGTAATTAAGGAAATATTGTCCACGATAAATCTTGTAATAATTTAACAATGTTACTCCAACTCTCCTTGCATATGATATAAATATTGGCAGTGTTCATACGATAACGTACTGAAATAGATCGACCTAATAAATAGGAAACGAGTGTGTGGCTCCATTGCGCAATATTAGCTCTGACACGGATGTGAATGTGCTAAAATTGTTGCACAACACATGGCATTAGAATAAGTTGTTAGGGCACCTGTTAGTGCCTTGTTTACTAAACGTTTCCGCGTCTCAAAATATTTGTGTTCATATACGTATAAAACATTTTTTGCCGTACGCAAGTTTTTAATTAATCCTATTTACGGGAAAAGAACACATACAGGATAGCACAATATTTAGAATCCTTTCAGAGAGTGCATAACAATTCTATTTGGAAAATTATGATGATGAACAAACAACATTGAAACCTCCAAAAACTATCCCGTTTCTCTCGTATGTCAAAGTCATGCATACGCATTCTTTAAGAAAAGTCAACGAAACATATTTGCAAACTCAATCTAAAATATAAGTTGCTTGTGCTTAACAATAAGGAAAAAGTAATATCAAACAACTTTATTCAGTTCCCTATTCTAATCAACTCTATAAAACGTAAAAGAAACTATACTATTCAAGCGATAGATCTGGTAAATATATCGGATAAGGAAGTTGAATATCCGACACCGAATAAGGTAGAATAACTAAAAATGCAATCAATGCAAATGAGATATAAATGAAAAGCAGTGAGAAGGTGGACAATCACAACAAACAGGATAATTACACAAAACCTAGCTAATATCAACACATAATTAACGTTATCAATAAAGACCATAATAAGGGACTGCAACGCATAATTCTTGATAAAATTCAAAACATAGTGACCCAACCGGGTTCGCGGACCCGATATGAAGCCGATACCGCTAATTTATTAATTAAAACAGCAGTAAACATCTTGGCGACAGACACTGCAGGCGATAATGATACAATGATACGAACAAAGTTCGATTTCAACCATTCCGTAGTTATCACATCATATTTTGTATATTTACGTGCTATTGTTCACGTTTCTTAGTAAGATATACTAACAAGATTTACGAGTCCAGTGTCTCTTGTGATTAATTACTGTGGGTTCAAAGACAGCCTAGGGATTTTACTTGGCCTGTAATTCTTGAGTCATTATCTATGTTCTACATTGTTCTGTTATGATTACTAGTTGAGCCAGCAATAATTGCTCGAAATAAAGCAGCTTCACAACATGCATTTAGCAATTTAACCAAGGCTAGATCTTATACTTAGTTGTCAGAACATAATATGATTTCAATGAGTTTTTTTCTGTAAAATATTTGGCGGATTTTCACAATATCGTTATTATTATTTTCTTTTGCATGATCAATTCTCTGATTTGTGTGATCAAGTAAATTCTAATTATCCATAGAAACCATAATAAGTGTTATGAGTGCTCATGACAAATGACAAATCATGATTCACTGAATTTAAATCAGATGATTTGAATAGTATTATTGTACTGATTATAATTTATTTGCTTGTTGTCAGTACATACTAGAGGTTTTGTAAATTCGTTCTCTATCGCAATATTCATCTTTTTAGGGTTCCGTACCCAAAGGGTAAAACGGGACCCTATTACTAAGACTCCACTGTGTCTGACCGTCAGTCAACAGGCTGTCTCTCATGAACCGTGATAGACAGATGAAATTTTCACAGATGATGTGTGTCAAACAGGACCCTATTACTAAGACTCCACTGTCTGTCTGTCTGTCCGTCTGTCACCAGACTGTCTCTCATGAACAGTGAGAGTTAGACAGTTGAAATTTCCACAGACGATGTATTTCTGTTGCCGCTATAACAACCATTACAAAAAAACAGAATTTAAAATTTAAAAAAATGGGGCTCCATTCAACAATTGTGTTTTTTTTTGGTTTCGTTGTTTAGTCTGCCTGATGCAGAAACGTTGCTGAAAAGGCAACCTTTCTGGCAGGAGCAGATTCTTCATCTATTACGTTCATCTTACCGTTTTCCAAGTTTCTATTATGATTACATCGAAAACCAACATCGAACAAATAACATATTGTAACAAATATTGATTATTCATCATCATCTTACTCAACACTTGACCAAACTATTAACCGCATAAAAAAATAAACAAAGAGAATTCCATACCTCATATTTGCGCAGTAGGTAATTAATCTAGCCTTTTACAAAAACAACTTGCAGGTATATACTTTACTTACATAATATAGTAAACTTTATTATTTAAGTATGCAGTTTAAAAGTCATGCGTTGCATACATTTCTCGATAACACTGTAAGCCGATAACGTCTTGAACGTGCTTCAGAAAAATTAAATTGGGTTAGGGCAGTTTTAACTTGAGTATTTGCATGACAGCATGATACATTTGTGGTTGTGTATTTTGATACATAGTGTCATTTATCATGCTGACAGGTAGAACAGTTTCATGTTTAAGCAACGGTGCGCTTGGGATATATGAAATTAAAGTTGGTAAATTTAAAATGGTAGTTTCGTTTCAATGTGCGACAATTCTTTCAGTCTGTTGAAATTCTTCGTCGAAATTGAGGATGGGATGAGATACAGCTACTATTTTCTGTTTTTCTGCTACTTATTTTTTATAAATATTTAGTAGTAATGAATTAATGATCTTTAGTATTTTTTGTTGATTCTACATCTATAATGCGGGATTCCCTAATAATGTCTTATTTATAGAAAGAAAAAGAAAAACTTTTACGTGTTTTTTTTCATAAGTATTAGGTACTGCTACGGTGCGATTACGGCTATTGATTAATTGTAGTACTCTTAAAAAATTCAATATGTTGATATGAACACAATTACAACAATAATTTTTACCCGACTACGGCGAAGAAAAAAGGAGGGTTATGTATGTATGTAAGTATGTTCATCTTTTCCCTCCTATCCTCTAAACCACTCATCACAATTTGACAAATGAGGTATCGTTGGAAGCGTCTTGATCGTCCGCTGGTTATAGGCTAAGTAACGTCACATCAAATTAAAAATGGCGCCCTCTAGAGGTTTAAAGTCAGCAACTAAAAAAAAAATGTTTAATCGTACCATGTTGGATATCAAATGAAAGGGCTTAATGAGCACATTTCAAAAATATATACATTATAACCCCAAAAGAATAAAATAAAATAAAGTAATATTAACTAAAACCCAACTACCACTAAAAAGGTATAAACAAGACACCACAGACAGACAAATTAAAAATCATCATCATCACACGTAATCTGTTCGATTTATGCCCTAACACGTGTGACTCCGGACTTTTTAGTCGTAGTTGGGTTTTATTACTTTATTTTTTTTACTTTTGGTTCTTACCGACAATTCCATCGTGATTAGATTTTCCTTATCAGCAGATTTCAATAATACAAATTTTCTGCAAAAGAAATTTTTCTACAAGAATCGTGTCGCACCGTCGGCGTCGTGTCAAAGATGTAGATACATGTTTTATATCTTGGTTTAAACGTGGGGATGTCATGCTTATCTTTTCTCCTCTACATGTCAAGACATTACCAACATTATTCACCTAAATATTTTATTCCCTTCTGAGCTAAAAGGTAGAAGCTAGGGGCAAATGAAGATGTCCATTCATACAAAGAAGTACGTTAAAAAAGACACTACTTTTAATCAAGATTTAACACTCTCCCACAGTTGACAATATTTAGAGTTAATTTAATTAGCACCCGCCTTTTAAGATAATGGATTTTAAATTGCTTGAGCAATGATAATGAGCCTCCATTTAGAAGTTGAACGTGTCAAATGACTCAATTTCGGTACTGATGCTGGTAATGATTTAGTTTTTAATGAAATCTTTCCATAAGATAATAGAAATGAATCGGCAGCTGGTCATTCACAAGTGAACTTCAAAGACACTGATGATGTTCCTGCTGCTTTTACTACGAATCTTGAATGAACACAATGTTTTATATTTTGAACCAACACACTGTATGTACTACAAGATATTCATATTAAAAACTTTACAAATAATCTATACGGTTGGTACCTACTTGCTATCAAATAATCTCTCAATACTCTGACAAATTAATCACTATGATACGTTATTAGAGAAGCCATTTCTTGCGTATTTTATAGACTCCCATTTTGAGCAAAACATTACCTCTAACATATCAAGTTTCGTGTTCAGTAAGCCAATTTATCAGATAGAGCAAAGAAAAAACATTGTTATCCATTACGCAAACAGATCTATTTACTTAATGAGACCAAATAACAAGACGAGAATAAAAGGCTGAATTTTCATCTTTCGGTAAACGAAGCAACAGTTTAAATTCCGTTTCCAGTCAGAAATTCAAGGTTCGACAGAGAAAAAATTGTTGAACTGAAATTGAAAGAGTACAAAGGACTGACAGATTGAAAAACAATTAGAAGACAAGGAGATATAACGGCAACAACTCCAACAAAAGAGATATTAAACATTTTCTAAGACAAAAAGGCAGCGCTAATAATAGTTGAGTAAGAGGCAGATGATGATACTCGTAACTACAATAAAGCTAAAATAGATGTAAAGGCAATCATCAGTCCGTTACCAAGCAATTATTCAATACCCATGTGAGCTGCAGCATTAATTGGTAGCAATTGCGCAAACTCGATTAGACGGACAGAACCGCAAGTGCTGTGGTTTAGCGCATTCGAATAATTGTACGATCGAATGTGGCACTTTGACTATACACTAGTGGATAGACGCACTTGTTAGGTGTGCCGATTAAATACCTCAGATTTCCTTTCCAACCCAGAAATGATCATTCAATATGCGAGAGTTTCGAAATTGAAGCCGGTTTTGGCAACTCGTGAGACTGTAAGGGATCTTGAGCACTAGACGGCCACGACCACGACTAGTGGTCGCAGCGACCAGGTAAACTATATAAACCGATACAAATCGCGCACTTGGTCGCAACGGCCAACTAGCCGTAGACCGGCCACAACTGACCGGATTCGTGGCCGTCTAATGCGCGAGATCCCTTAATGGTGCTTTGCGAATTAATAAAGTAATGAAGGAGAAATTTGGGTTAATAATTAGCTAATAAGGTAAAAGACCAAGTAGGTACCTACATAGATGCTCAAATATGTATATAGCTGGAATAAAAGAGCCTCGTATCCCGAGGCTCTTTTATGTTATCCGTTTACCCTTACAATACACAATATTAATCTTTAATAACGTTATCTTATCGCTGTTATTGCTTCAATCCGTATCCACAAATACCGCCGAGCATGAACCGTTCATTACTATTCACATTTTCATTCATTCATCGCTATTCCGCTCAAATATTTTCGTTCACATCAATATTATCGCAACCCATATTTTGTTTTCCACTTTATTTTCGTCTTTCGGGCGCAGTTATTAAATTAGTACTTTACATAGTTACCCAACAGTTTCTGCTCTGACTCCTGCAATTTCTATTTTAAGCGCAGACATAAATTCCACATGCAAATAAACCAGTTTTTCTGCGTTAACATCGACACAATGGGCGTTGCGCAAATCAATAATTCTATCATCGTTTTAAATACCAATTGTGGTAACTAGATGAGTGAATTAACTCGATAAATTTTCAAGGTCGAGGAGTGCGTGCCAACTCTTGTAAGTGCAGGAAATAGGCTCTATCTTCTATCAGCCCGTATCTTTGTGTACTTCTTGTGGTCGCACTGGTCGCGGTTCGGCTTAGTCGTAACCACTACCAGTAATATTCTCTGGTTCGCCGGTCAAATCAGCTGACGCGATCACAAGGACATGCCTCCTCGTGCGTGAAATGCAAGTTGTTTTCACATGTTTTTGGTGCCGTTTTTTGGTGCAAGCTAGTATGTTTATCTTTCTTTTGAAAATCTTTGTTATGCTGTATTCATAATTGTTTATTATTTCAGCGTCACAAAAGTTTCCGTCTTTAAGCGTAATAACATCCGTAAGTCTACTTATATATTCATGTCTCGTATTTTTTCCTAAGTCATTGTTCTGTTAAACATGAGTTCAGATTGAAAATACATCAGTTATATAAAGTTAAATAAAATATTGATGATCTACTCACGTGACCACAATGCAAGAAGCAGAAGGTGAGAAAAACAAAATGGTGCTTCTCTATTTTAAGATTTGGCTCTCCGCCATCGCGCGCGCGGCTTTACCTGTGTAAGTATATCAATTATCGGTACGAAATGATTTTATGTGACAGTAAATCAAAATGGGGCAATTTAACGACAAACTTTGCTGAAACAATAACATTTTTTTTTTTATTACAACATAACTTTTATTACTCTTTACGAAAGCAAAAGTTATCAAATAATAATCTGTTTCCCCGAACGACAGGGATAAGAGAGTTTACAACAACATAATTATAAAATGCGAAGAGGTTCAATAAAACGCCATAAACAGCGTTGAAAACAAAAACTCGTCATAGTATTCTTGCATAGTTTTGACACGCCTCTCTCGCGTTATCAGAGGTTATTAATCAGGCGTTTCACTGCTCACGCGCACGAATAAAACCCATAAAGCTACGAAGCAGTGTCACGTGACGTCTTCCTCACTCACTGTCATTCATCAAAACTCCTGCAAACTTGATTGAAGACGCTTAATTACTCGGTAATTGGGGCATTTCCGAATGTTCCAAGATAAAAATAATTCCAATTAATATTACACTGATAATAATTGATATAAATCACACTTTTGACTTTAATCCGACATTGAGTCATAATTAAATGTAACTAAGATTTGAACAATGGAAATTAATTTACAAAAGCCTCCATAAGGATATAAGGTTAGCCTTCTGGTTAACTTTGGACCAGTATCGCTACCGAACAAGACAGCGATATCGATTATACCTGAATGGGCCTCAAATAGTAAACCATATTTTCTCATTAGGAAAAACGGTTTTCGGAACCCTGAAGATGCGAATTTAAGAAGGGATAATCCTTTTAACTTATTCATTACGGAGTTTACCCAAATCAACGTTTCTATTTACCAAAATAATTATGTAAAGCTTCCACCCTCTGAGTTTTAATTAGACTTGTATTTTAATATGAAATAGCGGGAGTGCGGGACGTCCTTTCGTCCGTCATAATCGGATTTGGTTGTAATGAGATTAGAGGCATGACGCGGGACGTCGGAGTAGCGCTTGAATTCAGAGAGCTCTGTTGCTAGACAGCTCAACAACTCTCAATTCACCCAAATAAGCATTTGGTAAAAGCCCAGAGTTCAAAACAAAGGCACAAAGCGAAGTTATCAAAGTGAGAAAATCTGTCAAAGAGGTATTTTAAGAAATTAGACCCCAGCCCCGGGGTCTCGGCACGATGACTGCTATTATCAAATATTTTAGTGACAGAAAATATTGTGGTCAGACGACGCGACGATAGAATTTCTCTTCCCATCTATTCATCAAGGCCATAAATATCTCGTGTTTACAATCAGATAGTCACATCAAGTCGTAATGTCTAGGTCATGAAGACCATAACGCAAGACATTCGGACACTTTCGTCGGCTTTCTCCATCCCACTCGCACGTATAGTATAACGGATAGCGATATCGTTGTAAATCCACCGTTATCGGTGACTGACAGCGTGTGACGGATTGCGAGGTCAAGGCGCGTATGTCGTTGGCACTGCACCAGAGTTCACATGATGAGTTCCTGCGAACGACTCTCAAGCGAATTTCACGGGTATCGACTAGAGCACATTACTGTAATGATGGCGTAATGCCTAATTACGTTTTGTCCCTTTGCGAACAGGTTTGTCAAACATAATGAACACCTGTCAACCGTATCATCCCGGGCTTTAGACGAGTGTGTAGTTATTCTTATATAACACCACATAAATGGTAAACTAAATTGCTCTATGTTACGCTTTAATGACTGCATATTGTTACTTATACAGAGCATATTTGGCAACCATGTGCGTCAACCTTAGAGACGTATTTGAAAAAAAAACTGGATGCTTCGAATGTCTGAAGTTATTGACGGGTGTGAGCAGCAGTAATTCTGCGGTCAAGGAGATTCGGTACCAGTAGTTACACTAACAGTACTGCAACCGCAGACAGTTTTGCAATACAAAGCCTATTTTGCAATAGACTTCCTTTTGTGAATTGTATGGATGATTTTATGAGTCATCGTTTCGATTCTCTATCTAGGAAAATACATAATATGCCTCAAATGATGACAACAAAATCAAACACGCAACAACGGATCCACGTTATGGTTACATCTCTTGAAAACCCTAAAACCTTAGAAATTATTAATAGCACGGCTCTATTCCAGAAAGCATTTTATGAAACTTGGAATTACTTTTATAAAAACACTTATGCTTCAAGTTTCTATAGGACCAACATTAATGAGATAAGCTATAACGAACGTTGAAAGTTGTATATACATAGGCACTGTCAAACAAGATAACAACATGTTCCAAGACTTTAGCAATTAAATTTTCTTCTGTACGGAAACTGGGACACTTGGATTCATGCCTTGGAAGGCACGTGGAAGATCCGTTGACTCATCATAGCTACATACAATGGCCTGGATATAAGAATAACATAGAAGGCAATATTTCGAGTTATGCAGGCTTGAACTAACGATCTCATTCTGTGAGCGCGAATGAAATCAATCCTAGGTTAGATGATCGACCAAAATGCCCAGAAATTTTCCTACCACGCACACACACTGTAGCGATTGCCAAATATCGGAATCAACAACAAAATATACACTAAGGTGTCCGGTATGGAATGCCTCCCGCATTTCTGGGAAAACGGAACACTCGGCTTGTTACCTTGGATGACACGAGAACGTCCCAGTGACTCATAATATTTACTTACAACGACATAAACCTAAACTATAGAGAACTCCAAAAATATTAAACTATTCCGTTACGAGGATATGGAGTTGAAGGAGGACCATGTAGAAGAGACTAACAAAGGAGAAGATATGGCTATATAAAAAGCCATGAGCGCAAATGAAATTCATCCTTACTTAGTACTTAGGTGCCCAACTACACACTAGAACTCTTGCCAAATATTCAAAATCGAAGATAACAACAAAACACACACTAAGATGACCGGTATGGAATGCCTCCCCCGTTTTTCTGAGAAAACCGGAACACTTGGCTTGCTACCTTGGATGGCACGTGGACGTCTCAGTGACTCATCCCACTTACTTACATTGAAACACGTTCCAATGCGAGTAAACATTTGTCACTGGAATAAATTGGGTCAAAGTGTTGGACAACAATAGAGATTTCGAGGAAATTGTGAAGATGTTAATGTAATCGTGGACAAGCATTTAGCTTGTGCTTTCTCGGAAGTACAGCCTGGGGTGCCAATTTGCCAAGATACAACATAGGAGATATTAGTAATATTATACATATAAATATGTGGCTGAACTCCAAGTTGGGCACGCGTCAATTTTGGAATCTCATTGATGATTTACTAAGGACTTGTGTATCTATAAAATTTGAATGAAGTAGTGGATGCTAATGTGACCAACAGCAATGATTCCATCAGCTCTGCACTTGCAGATATTAGCAAGTTTATCTATTTAAGAAGTCGGAATAGGAAAAACGATGACTTTTAAAGCATGTGCGAAATTTGGCTCGTTGCAATATAAAATTTTCATTAGTTAAAATTTCAATAAGTTCATAGTCAGCGTATCAGCAACAATGCAAGCTCAGACTTGTCCTGACTGTTTTGTTGTTGATAACTTTAGGATTACTTTATGAATTCTGCGTAAAGGGTGTTATTGACATGGCTAAGCACTACGTTCTTATTTTGCAACTTTTCCGAGTAGATAATTCATATACGTTTTGTTCTTCATTCTGAAAGTTATATGAATACATATCTTGAATCAGTAATAGTGAAGTCAAAACATACTATTGTTTTGTTCATGTCATTGATGACTTGATCAATAAATATGTAGTTAGATAAACGTTTAGATATCATTTATGACCGCTTGGTATGACATTATATGGATCAAATACAAAATATATGCTAGAGAGCATATTATTTGTCAAATTGATTATATTTTTAGGCATATTTGTGAATCAATGTCCCAGAAAACAAATGGTTACGTACCTACCTATTGGGAATTATGGTCATAAAAATATAACTAAAGGAAAGACCGAACTGTATTACAAGGATATTAAGATGACTAGTATAGTTTTATTTTTAGGACTGTCCAAATACCTAGCTAAACCTACTCAATCATAAAATGAAAAGCACTTGTATACAAGCTGGAAAGCTCTTACAATGCAGTCGTTAAACGCACCCACATATTGTGTTTTGTGCATGTGGGGAGCGACGCGTGCGCAGCGTCGAAGGTGAGCGAGCTGACTTGATGCCGTGCCAATCTCTTACGTGCATATTAATGATTGTGCATTTCGTACACAAAAAAGAATCCTACATTTTTTGTAAATAGATACGGCGGATTTTTTTACTTCTTTAACAACTTTAAAATAAAAACACATAATAATTATGGCAACAAGGTAAAAACAATAAACTCATAAATTCACGGTACTTGTATTTATTAGCTACAGCCACCTGTCGTATAATTAGTCTGCCATTGTTAGGCCGCCACCGGTTAATTAAGATGCGCGTGAGCTCCTATTGTGACGCGAGGATGCGCGAGCGCACGTCGATGTCGTACACAAGGAGCCGCTCGCTGACAGACAAGCCTACGACTCGAACAAATTTCAACTAAACAAACGTATACATGCTATTCTACATGACACTAATACACGGCCTCGTTGGCCAGATTGACTTTTTATTGACAACTTCACGCACATTTCAGTTACAAGGACAACTTGCGCCTGTGTGAGTGCGTTTTGTGGTCAACAAACAGCCACCTGACTTGAATTTCGAAGTGCTCTGTTCGCTAGCGTACTCGTAACTTGTTGCTAAATCTAAAGAGAGCACTTGAATAAAAACGCATCGAAAACTCCGAGACCTTGACAGGGACGTCACCTTCTTATCTGGGGGAGCGATATCTACCTACCATTTTGGGAGGTATTGCGCAAAGTAAATAGACATGACCTTGGAAATATTAAGCGCTTGCTGGTTTCGCGAGATAACGCTCTGAGCCGCGCACGGTACCTTGCGAGTTCAAAACGAATTTCTTATGTGCCAAACAAGTTGAAGTTGGTCGCACACCTTGGAAAAAAACCTATCGCTGTAGCGTTGCGTAATTTGAAAGAGCACTGACCTGTGTAACCATGTCCCAGTAGAATCCATCGAGCATAGACTTTCCATGTTGATGTTGTCTGCAGAGCGCGGGCCAGAGAGACGCGCGGACGGGGCTGTTGATTGGCCAAGAGTTTTCTCTGATGAGTAGCTTCAGCTCGCGCTTGCGGGCTTGTTGGATGAGGGGCTGGATCTCCTCGAATGTTTTGAGGGGTGCTTTCTTGCCTGCGAATAAGGGTGAGGGTAAGCACTGTGTCCAGATAGGTGAGGGTTCGGAGACGGCGAGGGACTCCGCGCTGGGTGCGCGAAACGCGGCCGGTTCTATGTACATCGCACAGTTGGCGCGGGGCACATGCTTTCGGTGCGCGCGCGCCGGCCGCACTGCCGCCCGCCGCCGCAAGCTCGCCAGCCTCCGGAAAATGCGATAGCGCGCCCCAACACTGTCACACTTCTATTGTTTATTTGACCGTGAGACGCGCGCGCCGGTACAACAGACCAAATATATTTAATAATGTTTTCCAATAAAAAAAAAAATTACAAATTTATTAACAATATTGATTGATTTGTTGTGGCAATAGACTTTTTTTTTCTTTTTTAGTTTGAACTCAAATGCGATATCGCACGAGTTGCCTAGTTATAACATCTCTAAATTATGAATAATTATTAAAAAAAAATAACTAATGATAATTTTCATGATTACTTAGTACATACGTCAAGTAAACAACACGTAGATATCACACGATAACAGCATGAACAGTCGTATAAATAGAAACAGAAATCAAAGCAAAACGCAACGTTTTGGACGCGAGCCAATAGAACGAAATTTTCGTATTGCATACGTAATCGTAGGCTGAGACTGGAAACGAAACGAAATAAAACAAGTGCGAGTCGGACTCGCGCACGAATGGTTCCGTACTATCCTTACTAATATTATAAATGCGAAAGTCCGTCTGTTTGTCAGTCTGTCTGTCTGTCGCGCTTTCACGACAAAACTACTGAACAGATTTAAATGAAATTTGGTACACAGATAGTCTAGAGCCTGAGAAAGGACATAGGCTACTTTTTATCGTCATACCACGCGGCCGAAGCCGCGGGCGGAAGCTATAAAAACGACAAAAAAATCACGTTTGTTGTATGGGAGCCCCCTTAAATATTTATTTTATTCTGTTTTTTAGTATTCGTTGATATAGCGGCAACAGAAATACATCATCTATGAAAATTTCCGCTGTCTAACTATAACGGTTCATGAGATTCAGCCTGGTGACAGACAGACAGACAGACAGATCGATCGACGGACAGCGGAGTCTTAGTAATAGGGTCCCGTTTTACCCTTTGGGTACGGAACCCTAAAAATAGTAAAAGCCCGCCCTTTACTCGACCAAACATACGATCGAAATACCATACATTAGATGTGTCAAGTTGTAAGTTCGAGGTAAATAAATCAAAGTTGCAATGAGTATGTGAATCGTTAAGAGGGCAATGGCATGGGATTAAAAATGTACGACTATTGATTAACCATCAGCCACTGAAATAGCTCTGTATAACTTCATTTAACGTGATCAACCGGGTAACCACCTCGGAGTTCAACGTTCAGGTAAATATATTGTCGTAGCTTTTGTCAAAATTGAACATAAGTAACTGTTGTGCATACAAACAGATCAGCTCACAGGTTAGCTTGACTCGTACCATCTGATGGCCAACTCTACCACCGCACGCGCTCATTGGTCAAATCACATAGCGCGCGCTTTCCCGGCTTCCTGTTACACACTTCCGTCCCTTTTCACGAAATCACTCCCACAGATAGCAGGAAAGCGAGAGAAAAAATGTTACTCATTAAAAACAAAATTAGACGAAGGGCGTTCCCGTTAACCTACAATATTATAGCGTCAATATGCCAAAAAAGTTTTTTTTATTTTATAGTTAAATATTCACAAAAGATATTAAATTGATACGGAAAAGAAACACTCTGTACACGCACACTTGTCACACTGTCTTTCTACGTTGAAATAAAAGTATGCGTGTACAGTGTTTCTTTTACGTATCAATTTAATCGTTTTGTGAATATTCACCTACTAATATTTAAAAAATGTTTTTATTTTTTATATTTGTAAATTTTTTTTTACTATGTATGGACTCCATACTATTGCGGGTTAACCGAAACGCCCTTTTTTAGTTAAAATACTGTTTATTTACGAGCACAGAATAGAAATAGTCGGCAACTACATGTCGTGTGTCGTCGTACTTGAAAGCAAATTATAAAATGACAACTGTGCTTAAAATTAAGTTATAATAATCTATCAATTTGTCTAGATCATGAAAAAAGAGACCAGTAATAACGAAAGAAAGATTTTTGATCCCCGGTTTTACACAATTTTGCGACGTTCGCATTAGAGTTTCGGCAATGGAAAAGCTTTCAGAGGCTCAATTTTCAGCCGATCGTGACCCGCAAAGCCAATTTTCCGCCATAACATTTACTGGCATTTAGGGAAGACGAAATTTTTTAAATTATTTTGGTCATTCAACTTGAAGAAAATAATTTAAACCAGAAAAAACACACTAAGTAAGTAATTAGAGTTTTTATTTCAAGTATTACTTCCATTTTCAAAATATGAAACTTTTATTTCCCATTGCACAACTTTTTTTTGCGACGTCATCGTTCTCACTTCGGAAAATCAACATGGCCGTTCATACCGACGGTTAACATTGAGGTGTTAAGTAAACAAGTATGATAAGGCGAGGTTATCTACAATGCAGTCGCCGACCAACCGCTGCGATTGACAGACTTAGACGATTTATTTTTAAGTTATAACTTACTTAGTTATTGTTGCGTCTAAGTTATGCACAGCGATAATAGTTAATATTGATACACAGATTTATTTTACTCACAAATTACTTTATGTTTATTTGATGACGATGAATTTTGTGATTCAGAGATGTTGCTTTTCATAAAACTGTTTATCAGATTAATAAACGACCTCCAGTGAGGTATTTAGGGCCGCTATATGGCCTTTAATATAGCGTAAGAGTTTTTTTTAGGGCGAAATCGCTATATATATTTTTTTGCTGTTTTCTGGAGGCCAATTCTCGTACATAGTACTTAAAAAACAACCGACTTCCAAAAAAAACTTGACAAGTTTTTCAGCTTGCGACTTCAATGTTAACGTTTTTTAATCGACTTCAAAAACAGGAGGAGGTTATCAATGTCTATATTTTACAGCTCTAAGTCGAAATTGCCCTATTCATTCAGAATTTCAGACTATAATTATCATGAAAATAATGAAGGAAAATCTTTAAGTTATAATCAGTGATCGGAGTAGGTAGATTGATTTTTGGTACTTGTATCATAAATGCACAAAGAAAGAATAACATGGATAAGCCATTTTTCCGGAAAGTAATTCCGGTATTTCCGGATTCAATTAAATATTGTTAATGTTGGTAGTGATATTATTACTACTCAATTCAAAATTTAAAGGAAGGTATCAAAACTAAATTAATTCATTATTTATTTGCTATTTTATTTATTTGCTCATTTTATTACAACTCCTACCTTTTTTTTTTTGAGGATGGCCAATCATCAAATGACTCCTTCCACTCTGGCAGAATACAATTCCTACATAAGTTCCGGTTTTTTTTTAATAATCCACCAATTCCGGAGGAATGTCCATATTAATATATACGTTTCGGATCAATGGCCCCAGTTCAATCTACCTACTCCGATCACTGGTTATAATTGTCCTCAAATGCCATGTAACATTTGAGGACAATTATAACTTAAAGATATTAATGATTCTAATGATTATAATTATTTAAATATACGTACATACTTACATATTTTTACGGTCGTGAATAATATTTGAATTAATATGCAACCTACAAATTGCAAAAAACGTAAGAATTTGAAATACGCGGGCTACCACAGGAGCTCATAAATTCATGATCTAACGCCAAGTTATTGTGATATATTTTTTTAGTGTTTGCCCTATATTTTCATAACGTTTTAACCCAATATAATACCACAATATCAAGCAATATTCTAGTCTTTTCATTACGGAAATGGAAAAGCCACCTCATAATTATCAATTTTCTTATCTTGTTTTCTGAAATACCACTAACAGATTGTTATTACCTAGAGCCTGTAATTTAATAGGGAGGTTTATAAGTATTTCAACTCGATTAGTTTATTTCCGCTCCAACCCTAGCGTGGAAGTGGCTCTACTTCCAATTTTGTGATCCATGTGTCATGTTCGTGAACGGGCGCCGTCAGTAGGGACTGGTCATCTATTAGCAGCCACGGCTTATTTTTTTTTTTTTTCTCTTTTAATTACGGACGCTTTGAACTTGCACCTTTTCTCTTTTTCTACATTGTACTCACATGTATAATTTCAACATAAATGATGTAACCAATATATTGTAACAATATTCTGATTTAAAACAGTGTCCGTGGTGGCCGTTCTTCTCCATAGGAACCTACTACGCTGTGGAATGGGCAACTAGCTTCATCTTTCTGACTGAACGACCCCTTGACAATTCAAAAGTGCCTGTAATTGGTTTATTTTAAATAAACTCAAAGCATTTATTTCAATTAAATCATTTACAGACAACAAATGCTTTGAGTATGAGTTTGTTCAAATAAATGTATTTCTTCTTACTTTTTAGACTGATAGGTAATTTACTCGATAAATCGACTATGGAGATTTATAGGACATTTATTAAATTCAATTAAACTGTTTATTCTGTAAATAGGGTATCGGAATCACTTTTAAACGTATTCAATACTAGCTTCCGCCCGCGGCTTTGCCCGCGTGGTATGTCGATAAAGAGTAGCCTATGTCCTTTTTCAGGCTTTAGACTATCTGTGTACCAAATTTTATTTAAATCGGTTCAGTAGTTTTGGCGTGAAAGACAGACAGAGTTACTTTCACATTTATAATATTTGTAAGGATTTAAAAAAAAAACTAGATGGAGTCTACATGGCGTTTCCCTACCCCTGATACCTTATAACCAGTGATCGGAGTGAGTAGATTGATTTTTGGTACTTGTATCATAAATGCACACAGAAAGAATAACATGGACAAGCCATTTTTCCGGAAAGTAATTCCGGTATTTCCGGATTCAATTAAATATTGTTAATGTTGGTAGTGATATTATTACTACTCAATTCAAAATTTAAAGGAAGGTATCAAAACTAAATTAATTCATTATTTATTTGCTATTATATTTATTTGCTCATTTTATTACAATTCCTACCTTTTTTTTTTGAGGATGGCAAATCATCAATTGACTCCTTCCACTCTGGCAGAATACAATTCCTACATAAGTTCCGGTTTTTTTTAAATAATCCACCAATTTCGGAGGAATGTCCATATTAATATATACGTTTCGGATCAATGGCCCCAGTTCAATCTACCTACTCCGATCACTGTTTATAACCCTGAGAAGAAATACAAATTCAGGATTCTCTCGTCTGATAAAATTTATTGTATGGTTATCTATTAAAGAGCATTTCTCTGTGTAGCAATCATAATCGTATTATATTCAAAGTCTCACTGTCTCCACAGCTTTCTTATTCAATTAGTCTGTGTACTCATGCTCATAATCTCCTTTTTTTTTAAGTGCGCTAAGGTAGCCCGCGATATTCAAATTTTCTTACGTTTTTTGCAATTTGCGGGTCGGTGTCAGGTTGTATGTTGATCTAAATATAATTTGCGGCCGTAACAAACATAGATTTACAGAATTATAATCATTAGAATCAGCAATACAACTCCTTCAATCAATCTGCCTAGCCTTTTCCCAACTATGTTGGGGTCGGCTTCCAGTCTAACCGGATGCAGCTGAATACCAGTATTTTACATGGAGCGACTGCCTATCTGACCTCCACAACCCAGTAACTGGGTATTACGATACCCCTTGGTAAGAGTGGTTGTCAGACGTTCGGGCTTCTGACGTAAGACTGTCAAAGATCATCGAATGACAGCCGGGACCAACGGCTTAACGTGCTTTCCGAAACACGGAGAAGTCTCGATATGTAGAGATAGTCACCCATCCACGGACCAACCCCGGCAAGCGTAGCTTAACCTGATGGATCGACCCGTGCGGCTATTATTACTTAGCCACGAGCTCAATACAACTCCTTAAGACTAGTAATACGATCAAGCCACGTAACA
This sequence comes from Lithophane leautieri, assembly GCA_949152455.1. Taxonomy (NCBI): domain Eukaryota; kingdom Metazoa; phylum Arthropoda; class Insecta; order Lepidoptera; family Noctuidae; genus Lithophane; species Lithophane leautieri. The sequence goes on along the minus strand of OX424462.1, from coordinate 3,162,818 downwards.
ATCCCTTTGGGTATGCAAATAAAGCAAAGAGACATCGCGGCATTGCGCAGTATTACGAAATATACTAAACCCGCTGTACATGGAAAATAAATTGGACGTTATTTCAACAATTTATTAGAAATATATAAAACCTATATCTAACAGGTCTACAGAGTGTAAACTATAGAATATGGGAATGTAATAAGATAATATGACAAACGGTTAACAAAGAACCAGTTGAAGACTCGGTTGGTCCTAGAAGTCAACAGAATGATTATGCTAATGGAACGTTAATGAAACTGGATACTGAACGTCCCATCAGAGGGTAAAGCATAATTTGGGATTTAGACAGCCATTCCCTAGTCGAGATCTTGGCTAAGTTGGTTAATCTATACTAATCCTTACATAATATTATAAATGCGAAAGTCCGTCTGTTTGTCAGTCTGTCTGTCTGTCGCGCTTTCACGCCAAAACTACTGAACCGATTTAAATGAAATTTGGTACACAGATAGTCTAGAGCCTGAGAAAGGACATGGGCTACTTTTTATCGACATACCACGCGGGCGAAGCCGCGGGGGGAAGATAGTATTATAATAAAGAGGTATTTTTTACGAGTTTGCGTGTTGTGTTATCTTCGGAACTCCTAATCCGATCCGAAAATTCTTTCACTAATGGCAAGCTACAGTATTGCCGATGGTCATAGGATATTTTATGTTAAAAACAGAAATTTCACGCAGATGAAGTTAGTCTAGCGGGCAGAAGCTAGTATCAGATAATTTTAATGAAAAAAAAAAGATTGTGGTTACACAAGTGACAGTTAAAGAAAATAAGTCAGTAAAGTTGCTCTAGAAATTCCAGACACAAACAAGTTTCTCGTAGATTTTCGTATTGATTATAATTTTCCGAGAACTGATATGGCGATCATGACGTCAGGCTTGCAAGTACGTACGCATACCATGAGTTTATTATTGGGTTTAAGATACCGTTTGTTTTATCAGATGGAGTAATCTTCCAGTTATTTTCGGTTTGTTTTATCAAAATAATCTGTTATTTTCACCTATTGAGCTGTTACTAAGTCTGTTACAGTTTGAATGTCACGACATCATTTCGACTTTGAGAGACCGAACGGTAAAGTATGAAATTAAGTTCGGCATGGAGGAACAAATTGTTGAGTTGAAAGTGGTGGTACTGTGTGCAAGAAGACTTTCATAAAGAATAATGGGGCCAAAGGGTGCCAACGGACCATAGAAGGACCCAAGGACCAAGGAAATTTTTATAAATGCTTTTGTAGATGAGAAGGGGACGATCCCGTTGGAGATGAACTTATATAATACCCATTTTTCGCTCGCAAAAACATTATTGAACACTCTAATATAAATTAATCATTACTTATAATATGATTGTGTCTCTTTTTGTGAACCTCAAATTATTACTATTTTGAGATCCTAAAAATACTTAATAGTCAAGTAATATGACCAACTTAGATGAAGCTCTAGCCGGCCGCTGCCGCGGCACCGCTAGCTTCGCTCGGCTCGCGCGTGTTTTGGCACAGTTCTAACCTAACCCATTTAGTCAGGGTGCTTTGTCCTAGCTTAGTTACTACGATCTGAAAGTGGCTAATTTACTTAAAAAGTGTGCTTCGTTAGCAGCCCAAAAGATTTTACGGGTTCATTACTTCATTTATAAAAGCGTGCGTCATTAGGAGGTTCAAAGTTTTTGTAGAATTAGTTAAATATTTCCCAATATAAAATCCTACTAATATTATAAATGTGAAAGTTTGTGTGTTTGTGTATTTGTATGTTTGGATGTTTGTTACTCAATCACGCAAAAACGGCTGAATGGATTTGGATGAAATTTGGCAAACAGATAGTTTATAATCAGGATTAACACATAGGATACTTTTTATCCCGATATTCCCACGGGATCGAGACTTACGCGGGTGAAATCGCGGGGCGTAGCTAGTTATGTAAATAAAAATAACATAATATCACAGCTAGACCAAGCTGTGTGTGATATAATTTATCCACATGGATCGCTTATCTGTCAGCCAAGGGGAGAACAGATGTGACGACTGGCGACGCTATCAGAGTTTTCAATAAACTGTTTTCTGCACTGAACCAGACTGAAATGTAACAAGCCATTGATATACAAACAATGTTTTTAATAGCAATTTTCCACGCCAATTTGGAAATGCGGTGTAATAATGCAGTTCTGTTGTATTGTATTAACAATGAGTACTTTCTACTTATCTTCATGCGCAAATAACCAATAATAATTATATAAAAAGGTAATGATGTTTGTTGATGTATTAAAACTTATCAGTAACAAAGCTATTTTTATCAGTGTGTCTAACTGTTTATTACTTTCTCAGATTGTTTGCAAATCTATTGTCCATGAAGCAATAACTTCCTAGGGAACATGCATGTCCTCAATCTGTAGTAATCTCTGTTTAGTCTTTAAAATACCCACTCATAGGCTTCTGTAAAATGTTATGACGGCTCCACACTGAACTGCTTCAAGGACCGACTGGACAGATTCATATCGCCAAGCTGTATGAAACACACGCATCAGCTCAGCTAATTAGCTGCTAGTGTTCTTAACAAATAATAACTTGGTACATTATGTTTTTGTTTAGGATACGCGAGTTGTACCCACATTTGTTAATACATTTATGTTTCCTTTATTTCATTAATATACTTATCCATTATATTTTTAAATATTAGAATATAAAAAAACATTTAAAAATATAAAAATTGTAGCCCACCGGTATCAGGAACAGGGTCCAAGCTACCGGGGTCAGGGCTCCAGAGAGAGGAACCTCATAAAAATACGAGGCGTGTCCAGAAGTACCGCTTTCTGAATCAAGCCCCAGCTGCCCAACGAGAGCCTTCTCAGATGTTGGTCGAGGCTCTTGACTATTAAGCCATTGGCTGTCACGACTATCGGCACAATTATCGCTGAGTTCACATACCACATGTCGACAACCTCGCGAGGCAAGTCAAGATACTAGATTATAATAGTATACATTTATTATTATACAGCCGAAAGACGTCCACTGCTGAACATAGGCAATGATGGTTATTATACAGAATAATAACTAACAAAGGGCGTCCTTGTTAACCCGAAATAGTATAGCGTTCATACATGAAAAAAAATTACCAGTAAAAAAAAATGCTCTGGATTGAGGTAACCATCCTAATAATGATAAGGGGATGAGGATCGTGCTCAAGTGGGAGAAAAAAATTAAAGATACCGATTCGAATTTATTAATATCTGTACAATATGTGTGCAATGTTAATTATTTTAAAATGAATTGCTTGATATGAAAACAACGTTTTTATATGCCGCCATAAAATTAAACCAGTCTATCTTATCAATTTAATCCACTTTTTGTTGTTTAATTTATTTGAAGATCACTGTTTTTTTCTTTGACATAAATCAAGCTTATCGTTCCATCGTATGTTATTCATATGGAATTCCAAAAATATTTCTCAAATGACTCGGACGTTGAGCAAAACTACCAATTTTGAGAAAATCGTTTCTTTTTATTCCTTTATGCTCTAACCACGTCCTGTATGCATCACGTACACCTCTAGCCTACAAGTCCAAAAATCTACATAGCCCTGCCGACCCCAATTATGTTGGGGTCGGCTTCCAGTCTAACGGATGCAGCTGAATACCAATATTTCACATGGAGCTACTGCCTAAGTATTTGATTTCCACAACCCAGTTACTGGGTAACACGATACCCCTTGGCAAGGCTGTTTGTCTCAGTTTAAGGCTTCTGACTCCCCGTAACGACTGTCAAAGATCTACGAATGATAGCTGGAATCAACGGCTTAACGTGCTTTCCGAGTCACGTAGGGGTTTCGATATGTAATGGATGGTCACCCATCCTTGAACCGACCGCGGCAAGCGTAGCTTATCCTTCGATCGACCCATGCGGCTGCTATCATTGAGTCTGTCTCAACAAGTCCAAAAATACATGGTCAAATGAAAGTACCCTGTGAAACTCCACAAACGTGATGGTATCAAAGTATCAGTCTCTATTGATTTTGCTTGTAAGTGCAGAATATTTGTAGTGACGGATCGATACAGAATTTACAAAAGGGATCTTCAGACTGGAATAAAACATTGTGACGTCTGTTTCAGATTTCGAATATCAACGCGCATGATTTACTCACCACGTATCAGTGTAGTCTAATTAATACACTCTGCGATAAGTACAGAGTATATTTTTATCTTTTAAGATTGTGCAAACCCACATTGCGTGTGTTTACAACGGGTATCTGGTCGTGCAGGGCTGCTAATGTTATCAATTATAAAACCAATTTAATGTTTTATAACCGAAAATGTCCTTAAATAATGTTTTAAATGGTAAGCCCTCCATACCCAAGATACATTAGGTACCTAGTTTAGTGCCAATTTAAAACCTTTGTTATCTTTTTGGGAATAAAGTTTTATTATATAGTTATTTAATAAATTAATGTGCCATAGCGGTAAAATCTTAGCTGTCTCTCCATCATCACAGCTGCGGTTGGTCGGTTAGTCTCATATTTCTATTATCATAACCAATATAGCTCTTGTGCTGAGCATTTTCGATACTTTTTGTAGTGTTAAATAGTGAAAATTCTAACAGGAGTCCATAGCTTATTCTAAACAGACAGTTATTCTGGGGTTATGTGGAAAACAAAAAAATAATAATTAGCCGTCTAGTGCTCATTTGAATAAAGATGGTTGCCATAAAACTCAAAAAAAAAATATACGACATTCTGGGATTTTTTTTATTTTTATTTACTATCGCAAGTCGTGGGCCGGTTTACACTCATAAATAAAGTAAAAACTCCTCAGACAGCTCATTAATAAATTTTTTAAATTTCTTAACCAGCATCTAGTGTATGACGTCGGATCTACGTCAACCGCGCACCGTCACTCGCGCATCCAATGGGTGAATTTATTAACAAACTTGGCAAGTTCCATAGTATATTATGTTGCTATATTTACTAATTCAGTAATTTATACGCTTGCAGGGAGATATTTATGAAGTTCCTTACATTTACATGTTGGAATGCGGGCACATTAGTACTTCCATCATCTCGTTTATTCATGTCGGTTGTTGCCTAGAGACATCTTAATTTAGTCCCTCTAGAATTGTAAATACGCACAAAAATGCAAAGATCACTAACACCTTGTTTTAGCTGAGGCCACGTGACGTGAGCCAGATTAGGAGACGGCACGTCGCCGTCGCCATAAAGAATTAATTAACAATAATTAATTTCAAATAAATATAACCAACACTATTAACAATCTATTTCAGCATAGCGTCAACCCTACCTTAAAATAACACACATACTGGTAAGCATCTCACAACTGACATCTACAGAGGTCGGATGAGATTCTATGCAATTAAATCTATTCGATGTTTACCGAGACTTGGCATCACCATTGACAGATGGCACTACTTACTTTACTCATGTTTATTGTTTTGTTTTCATTTGCATCTCAGGCGCATGTATCAAACATTGTTTTGATAAGTTTATCTCAATTATTTATTTTTTCGCTCCTGTTCCAATTTCAGGCTCTAATAACGATGAAAAAAATAAAATATATGCACAGCTGCGGGTGAAATTGGGCTTTGGATTATTAATTAATGGTATTAATTCATGACATTTTTTTTTTAAATATCAACCCTTTTTCATCTGCGCAGAAGCATAATTCGACCAGACATGTAGGTGCTATAATTCTAATGGTTCCCTAATCTCAGATGGAAGACAAGGCTTGGTAACTACAGTTCTATTAGTCTGTTTTTTAATCTCGTAGACTAATTTGACATTTCAAGTGATTGCTGTTTGTTTTTTCAATTTAGAGTTTGACATTTGCACCTGTCAAATTAGTCTACGAGAAAAAACAGACTTTAGTAGGTTTATCATTCAATAAAGAGGGTGCATCTCTAAAGACGCGTGTTTGCGGCAGCACCAACAGTATTTTCAGTGTATTCTCAGATCGGTGGGATTCCCAGATGTTCCGGAGGTGCAATCAGCAGCTCCTCGCTTAGTTTTAATTGCATATGTTAATCTATGCATGTAACCTACTAACACTAGAAGTTAGGTAAAATCGTTAGTAACCTTATGGACTGTCTGCAATAAAAGTATTCTATTCTATTGCCATTTACTAAATCATCGATATCAAAAACATTATAATCGAGCAAATGTCTATCATAACATTTATCATTGTCAAAATAATTTGAATCATACGTAGTGGATCATCAAATATCATTGTACAGGGATAAACATAATAATTTTAAATTGTGACCCGTCAATACTGAACATGATACCGATCACGGAGGCATTATCATGATAATGATTACTGTACATACATTATAATGTTGTCTGCGTATGTGGTAACAACACTACCGTCTTTTCTCAAACGTAACGTAAAGATTAGATTACGCACTTTATTCTTTATTCATACAAATACGCAGTCGAGACGAAAATAAGATTAAAAAACTACTTAATAGCGTAATCTTAGTATCGTCAAGAATGGAGAAAAGATAAGAAATGCGTTGTCGTTTTCAAGAACAAATATGTATATACGATGACTCAAAGGCTTTTGCACAAATCATTATATTTGTACAGGGAAATCTAAAGATAATGTGCCGTTACTCATTTTCCCACTTATACCGTCACCTAAACCGGATTTGTGCATTATATCCTCATCATTTTAATGTGGCAGGATGAAAGTAGTAAAGCTGTCTTTGGCGCCAGATGACGTAAAAGGAATATGGTCATTAGAGATCGAGAAGCAGCGCCAAAGAAAATATCAAAACACTAGTGTCTGTAGCTGGGAGTATTGTAAGCCCTATAAAGCCTTACTGTAACACAGAACTCGTTGAATACGAAAATAATAGAAGGTACCTTTGATTAATGAAATTTTCACAGCGTCTGTTTAGTTAGCTTTCATTACCAGCTATATGTGCGATATGACCAAATAATCAACTTCATGATGCCAAATCGTCAGTATCGTTATCGAGTCATAAATATCTAAAGGACCAACTGCAAGAATAAGGTGCTACATTCCAAATGTTTCATCAAATAACACTGACTATATTCATTTCATTCCCAATTTTCCTTTATAAAAGGCATGGAAACAACGGTTATTCACAAGTTACAATTACAACGAAAAGGATTTCCTTATACGTAATGAATACAACAATAATGTAAGGGAATCTGACGTTTAAGCTTATGACGTAAGACGTATGCAGCGTTTTTTTGGATTCAATGTATTTTCGAACTGGCGTACAAACCGCAATTTTTTTCGAAATAGCCTGTGTCGGAACTACTTTATTCGAATATTCATAGGAGACCCAGCACAGGGTAGTGTGGTTACCGCAAATTACTCACAACACCATATTTTTCAATGGAAGTCGTAAGATGCGACTATTATAAATAGAGGTCATTATAATTTGACTTACGTGCAGAATGACACGACTTCTATTAAGCTGTTGAAGTAAATGGTCTTCATCAACTGTTTATTAAAGTACATTGACTGATTAAGGGTCCTCAGCCAGACTGTAACTAAGCAGACGGCCGGAACAAGGTAGCATAAAGTGTAGACGAGATTAATCTCTTTATCATTTCTGCCGAAAGAAGTCCATTGCTACGCATAGGCAAACCTATGCGTAGCAATGGACTTCGCATTGCTACAATGACTGGCCATACGACCCGCGGTCCTATAGACTGGATGTAGAAGATCAATAAACAAATGTAAGCATAAAGAAAGAGAAACCAGTTATAAGATCTTTAGTAAGGCATGACTACTTCTTTATTTATGGAAGAAGCACTTGACAATGTAACAGGAAAATGTAAGAAAGTAGCCAAAAAAAAAAAAAAAATTATTGTAAATAAACAGCTCAATAGTTCAAGGCAAGCATCTTCCGATTCTCCGAAATCAGGAAGGAACTGCTAACATTTTGAAAAGCGTCCAAAATTCACGGGAACACCGACTCATGGGCATACGCGGAATACCGATCTCGATGCATCATTGGGCAACGAAATTAAGATTTATTGTACAGCTTCTATGACTGAAGGTTACAGGCGCTTTCATATTTCAGATTACTAATTGTTTACGTTTGGGATTGTTTGAAATTCTAAGAACTCGGAACAACGCTGGCTCATAAAACATAAAAGATGAGGTAAAAGTAATAATATTTTCTGAGACTTGAAGCAGCATTTAAAATCAACAAAAAAATAAAATGGCTTCGGAATCAATTTCTAATATAAAAACAACTTACTCTTAGGCCACTCCAACACCCCTTCCAACATAGGTGAATTGTACAATTTTTGAACTACCGACATTATATAAGCACAGCCTAATAAAAAAATCTTGCATTGTTTTCAGTTACACCATGAATGAACTTCGTTATCTTCCGAAGTATGACTCAAACATATAATAGGCACCATAATATATCACAATTATCTTGTCACTAAGATCACTGTTCAAACTATGTATAATAGTGTCCACGGAGAATGACGACAAAATTTACCGAGAACGTTATAATTTTCACTAATAATTTTTGACACAGATTTGCCGAAATCGTTAACAAAATGGGTCTCCAATGTGGACCACAAAGTCATTAATGCGATTAATTAAACAATTAATTAGTAATTATGAAATTAAAACCAACGACTTGAGCTTGACTTATGGGTTCTTATGCTGAATCGTGACTAAGCCGATTGCGACTGTGCCCCGTATTTTATATTATAATTTTCTGGTGTAACATTCAACCTCTGTGTGAAGCGATAAAACCTCATTTAATTTAAAAACAACTATTATGTCCTAGAAGGATCGATATAGAAAACTCATTGGGAAGGTTAACCCATCAAATTAAGGGCCTTGCAACTAGTTATGCAATAGATGGTCGCATCTGTTCTCTCACACGCATTACAGTGCAAAATATATGTCCAGTTACGTCATCATTGCTATGAGAACATTTAAGGACACTTTCTATTCAATGATTGACCATTTCAGAGATAAGACCTTTCCAATTTTTGGTTCGATTGCATCATTGTCTTACACAAAGCTGCCAGTTTTTAAATCACTGTAACTTTACCGCAAATCATCCATATAAAAGTATGAGAGAGTCAACTCAGAGCAGCGGCAGAGGCACGCGATATCGAAGTGCCCAAAGTCACGTAGACCATAGCAGACGGATCTCTTAACGGATAAATCTGTTCAAGGTAAGAGTTTAATCTTTATAGCGGAAATTATAATGATTGTATGGATATTTTGACTCTGTTAGTCACCTTTTCTCTTCAGATATCCCCTTAACATTGATTCCAGGTAGGATCTGAAAAGACCAGCCTACCGGTTCTAAAATAGGGGAATTCTGGGGAGTTCCAGATTCATGGCTACAAAAAGTAGCTATTCACAATGTAAGTATTTTATTGGGTTCAAAGATCACATAAAAAAGCTATAGCTAGACAGGTGGTTAATCCATTGTAACAGAAACCATCCTGCATTTTCCTAGAACGTTTTTTCGTTGTTTCTTATCACGGTTAGTAGTTATTTTCTCGTTCTAATATCAGCATTACTAAACATAGAATTTCCTAGTATTTTCTAAATAATAGTGATTAAGTTAATAATTATAATCCCAATTATTCTAAATCTAATTGAGATTACGATTTCTAAGGTGTATGGCTCAATAATATTGATTAGATTCTGGCAATTATATTAATTCAACTATCGGCTATCAATTTCTCTTTATTCCTTACATTTTTTCGTATATATTTTGCAGATTTTTTAAATGATTCCCCTCTGATTTGCCTTGTTCCAAAATACATTCAAAGCAGTAATTATTACTTCACGCACACAAAAACATCTCAATTAGGTTCTGCACTTTCGCCCGGTGGCGTGTTCCCCCACTGCGCAAATGATGGCATGTGCGCCTTCTTCATTGACCTTGAGATTACAATCACAACTGCGGAATAGGTTTCAACAACAAATTCAAGAACAACAACAAAAACAATGCGATAACCCTCCGGAGTTTCGTGACAAACAATTGATGGTAAGGCCCCCCATCGTATTCCTATAAACGCCAGCTTTGCATACCCCACGCAGGTGTGTTGATTTTATTCTCTAAAACACGTCGATTAGGGTCTGTACTTTCGCCAGGTGTGAGGTGACGTGATCCTCCCCCCCTTGCGCAAGCGCATGGCATCGGACCATCGGTGCACGCTTTTGCGCTAATCACTTGATTATAATGGTCCACCTAGTTTCTACGGCTCATAGTTTCTTTTACTAGGTTTTTAGTTTTTCTTTACAGATGAGATGATTACATAGACGATTTCCTTTGAATAAGATTATGTCATACAATAACAAGTCTTAAATGAATAAAATATATTATTTATGGCTCACAAGAAACAATGAGCAATAATAAAATTATGTGTTGTTTTATGACCTAGGAACTAAGTATTTAATAACTCAATTTGTTTGGAAGCCGTGGCAAGAAAACCATGAGAAAAATTATAAAGGACTGTAAGTTTGTCATCTTATGTTTTAACATGGATTAGTTGCCGGACCGATACGAGAATTGGAAAAAAAAATAGGATTAATATTCGATCATGAAAAAGTAATGGCAATGATACACGGTTCAACTAAAACAACTCATTTTGATTGAAGGCGCAGACATAAAAGGTATGTTTTTAACGATACAATTTGTTTGGTCATCCCAAATGAAATGTGAACAGTATGTATCATTGTCAATATGTGTGAAAATACGTTAAAACATCACAGTTCTTCTTAAGGAAACACAAATCGCGGGACTTTTAATCAATGATTCATATAAGACAACTATAAAACGTCATCATTTACTGCATTTTATTAAAACGAGGTATTTTCCTTCCCGAGATAATCCCAGCTTACAATGGCTAAGAAAACTATACTATATTCACACAGTAAAGTCTCTTATCATTGGTACTTTAGATATTGCTGTTATCACCAGTTCAGATTTCTTCACTGATAACGCCACATTAATGAGATGAGAATTGTTTGCCTCCTCCATTGATAGCAAACATTGTGTTGTGACCTAGATAAGAGTAGAATATTAATAGACTTTATTGTTTTATAGTAGAATGCTCTAGAAATAACTGCATGAAATAATAGGTCCACATGACAATGTTGATTCCAGCGAGTCGTGTAGTGGAAGACTAAAGCAATGAAATTTTTTTACTTAATAATATGAAGTAAGCCAAGAAGTACTTTTGTAAGCAATGACAGATTGGCCAGAAAAGGGCCGCACGAAGACGTGTGGAAGACTAAGGAGAAGAAGCTCGAATTTTTTTTAAGTAATCTTCTTAATTACTGTAATAATTACCAACGTAAAAATTTAACAAGATGTAAACAAAGGCCCAGTCCCAAGCGCAGATAATGGTGTTCTAAAGAGGATATACAGGGTTACTGGTAACTCGACGTATTCCTTGCAGGACGTCATAGTAGGGTTAAAATGCAACAAATTAAGCCACCAAATGTTCTACCGAAAATCAGTAGTTTTTGAATTAGTTAAGAGTTTTAGAGCTAAAAATTACAAAAAATTAAATGTTTTGTTAGTGATATTTGCCAAAGTTTTAGGCATTATTGAACTTTTAATTATTAACAAAGGTTTGCTACGGCGTCAACTGAGATAACTTAAATTTCAGTACAGTCGCGCCGTAAATCATTTTTAAATTGGTTTCAAATGGTTTAATCTGGGATTTTCATTAAAAAACTAAAACTCTTAACTAATTCAAAAACTACTGAATTTCGGTAGAACATTTGGTGGCTTAATTTGTTGCATTTTAACCCTACTATGACGTCCTGCAAGGAATACGTCGAGTTACCAGTAACCCTGAATAAAATATCCTATCCAACTAATCCTACTATCCTACTAATATTATAAATGTGCAAGTTTGTGTGTTTGGATGTTTGTTACTCAATCACACAAAAACGGCTGAATGGATTTAGACGAAATTTGGCAAACAGATAATTTATAACCTGGATTCATTTCATGGAATTCTATCTCAACCAAATGGTGATGCTGCGAAGAGTTTGTTCAGGTTTATGGCCGAAATGTAATCCATAGGAGTGTGTACTTTGATATTATTTATTTAGGGTATGATGGGACTGTCATACGCATTGCGGTTAAAAAGTCCCTAATTAAAAAAGATTAAAAAAAAAAAAACCTGGATTAACACAGGATACTTTTTATCCCGATATTCCCACGGGATCAAGACTTACGCGGGTGAAACCGCGGGGCGCAGCTAGTATTTACAACGTGTAACAGAATAAGCGCAAGACCTGGAAGTAGTTTGCTCAGAATCGGCTATGTTATTTTTCATGTTTTTTTTTTAAATTTAACTGAAATTAGAACCACTGCTTCATAACAAGGTAATAAGATATTTAATTTAAGGAAATTTAATCCTTATCTCAAGGGAATAAAGCCTATTTAAATGCATAACCAAATTTGTAATACGCTCATAGCTATCCTATGTGTAGTGCGCGTTAAATAAAATAGTTAATTTAAGGTGTGGTGTAATTAAATTAAATTACAGATATTATTTTAGTCTTATAATTTAATATTCTAATTGGGGTGTATCAGCTCTTGCGTTTATTCCGTTATATATATATATTTATATACCATCTGCAAATACCCTACGTCATAGACACAATTAATTGTCATGCTTGTAAAGAGAAGCTGATATGAGTCGTGTAAATAGACCTTTTGCTGCTGATATTTGCTCACCTACCCTAAGTAAAGATGATCTGCCACGATTTTAATTAAACAATATGGAAAGACGATACTATTCAGTCTTTATTTGCTTTTAATTTTGGATATCTTTGAAATAAGTAATAAAACGTTTTCTGCACACTTTATTACCTTTGTTCTAAAGACCTCACGCCTAATTAACTTTAATAGGCAAGTCTCTCGTCTAGACTTATTTTTAGTATTGGCAACACTCTTATAAACAGTTGCATCCATTCTCAATCTCAGCTTGGAATAAATTACAGGCATTAAACACTTATTATTCATTAGAAAGAAAGCACTTTCTCCTCTCATTTCTTTACTAGCAAAAACTTGTACGAAATTGTTTATGAACTCAACAAAACGAAACTGCTTCTAAGACTGCTTTTAGACGTCTCAGCCTTATGAAACTGGGACGTATTACAATTTGCATGATGGACACTTATGGACCTAAAGAGAGGCCCTCGTCGATCTGTGCCCAGCAGTGGGTGAAGTAGGGTTGTGGATGATTGATGATTACGATGAAGACACTTGCTTGGTAATTTATTTCAATCCATAACAGATACTCGTATATATGTATAGGCATCTAGTGATTAAAATGACGTCATACTTTGTAACACGGAATAACAAGACGTTCCTATCATAAAATGAAATTAATCAACACTTCTGAATCGGGGGTATATTCAGCTGGTAGATCACGGTGTTTGCTAAAAATATTGACAAAGCATTTGATATTTTATTTGTTTTATAACCAGTGTTAGTTGACAGTGCACGAAAATATGTTTAGTCAATCGTTCTGAATTGAAGATCAACTAATCTATTCAGGAAGACGACAAAACTAGAATAGACTAGTTACAAAATTTACAAGGGGGACATATCTTGTATGGAAAAATACTTTTAAAAAGTGCAATTTCTCCAAATAACCGTGACATTAAAACAAACTAAAGGACTAAAATATAAACACGACAAAAATAAACGCAAAAGGAAATGCTTTCAGAAATTTATTGCAACACATTACACTTTGCAATAAAAAGTGATAACAAACAAATAAAAAGGTGCGATTTTTTTGTACTGTGTTGCCATAATATAATGCCTGTTCCCTTCTTTATAGGACAGTTAACAGGCTTTAAAAGAGAGATTTTATCACCTTAGGGAGCGCGGTCAATATTTTGAAAGATGCTCTCAACTCTCAAGAAAGAAAAGTTTCTTGAAAGTTCGAGACGTTAAAAATGTATTGCGAAAGATTTTCCAACTAAATATCCGCATTAAATCCTATTTTAAACTTCGGAGAGAAAAAAGCAAAAGCTTTTAAAATTTTAGTTTCTAGGGGTTGCATTATTTTCAGCCATTCAACGACTGTTCTAAGTCCAGTACTAAACACGGCCGTCGTTTCATATACATACACGGAGTATGTTGTCATAATCACAAAGAAGGGACACCGCTGTCTTTCCATTAAAATTGAATTCAATTATTATATGTATTACATTGCAATCCATGTTTGTGCGTAGAAGCGTCTTGATCAGACACACGGGCAATTTAGCATCCGGTTGTCTGTGATAAACATGGTTAGTTATGCCAAAATGGCTTCCCCGGATTGACAGACAGTAGCTTTGCCTAAAGACGATGAAGTAAAAGGCCAGGAGACCATAGGATGAAGATCCTGTAGCAAGATATACTATCCTAACTTTATATTTATATTATATATTATATAAATATTATAAATGCGAAAGCATGTTTGTTTGTTTATTTGTTACGCTTTCACGCTAAAACGGCTGAACAGATTTGAATAAAATTTGGCACATGGGTAGACCATGACCTGGAATAGGATATAGGATACTTTTTATCCCGATATTCCCACGGGATCGAGACTTACGCGGGTGAAACCGCGGGGCGCAGCTAGTAAATAATATAAAGACAACTATAGTATTATTGCTACTAACCCATATGTAAATTCTTCTTTAGAATTATCCCGGTTGACAAATAAATCCAGCTTCTGCTGTTCACTAATATTCCTCAAACAAAAACGGTGTAATTTCGCAACAAAATCTTAAAATACTTCAAGACTTGAATACACCAGCTACAAAATAATCCTCAATACAAAAGAACCAACCGCGTTGCTAACATGAACTCCATTCGCTAAAGTTAAGCCACTATTGTGACGGCTAAGAGTGTTTAGACAGTGCAATGCACAACAAGCCAGTGTTTCACAAACAATGATCCAAGCATTACACTCATTCAGGGAAACTCGTCGGCTGTGGAGAAACATGAAGTCAATGAACATGCTGAATGGCGAAAAGACAAGATATCGAAGCGGATCGAACGAGTTATTTCTTGGTTTTGACAGGGCGGCGTGGGATCTTTGTGTATTCCCGTATCTGCATTCTTTAGCAGGAATTAAAAGTAGGTTTCGATCTAGATGACATGTTCTTGAAATTATACTTTACGTAATTACTGTTTTTTCCTTTGCCTCTTTATGAGGCTGCACCAGCTCAGCCTGATTTACATGAAACTACTTAGTAGAATCCTCTTTAATAAATGTTTCATGTTTCAATGGCAATCTACTGTCCGAATAAGATAATTCTCCTTTCACTTTCCCAGCAGATTAGACATAATGAAGGGATATCAGCAGATTGCTAAATAACTGTTCAGCTAATCGACTTGGATGTAATCGTTTAAATGAGTTTTATCAACCGCTTTCATCCTGCAAGCTGAACTGCAATCATTATCTGTTCGATCCCTCAGATAAATACAGATTTCACCTAGTACCTTTCCTGCCTATCTCTGTCTATCTCATTCAAGCGCAAGTGACTGATCGATGCGAAAGGCATGTAGTAGAATAATATAATGAATATAATAAACTCGGGTTTAACCCAACCTGTTATCTTAACACGACCCAGGAGCCCCATTTAAGTGTTAACAACTATCTTTTACAGCCCTGTAACATTATCTTAAACATTTTCGGAAGCAGTTCGGAACCCGAAACGTTCCCAAAAGCGTCATTCTTTGGTGTGGAACCAAAAGTTATGAGCGTATACTAGGTACTTATCTAGCTCGGGTGACGTGAAACCACCTTGCTAAAAGATCATGACTGAGGCAATAAGGAGGTCTAGACATTTTATAGGCTGGGCAAAAGATCGCTTCGCCTACAAAGTATGGTTTGTTCCGGTGTCTTGCAAAATATGTAGGACGAAGCGTTAAATAGTTTCATCTTCAAGACATTAGTGCCTATGAGACCATTAAAATAATACATGAAGTACCTGAGACTTGAGACATTCGTGATGGTTATCAGATGCATTGGGGTTGATACTGTCGCTCAACCTCAATAATCTTAGGTGGGTGGTTGCGTATCTTGAATTAAAGATCAAGACACGACCATTTTAGATTTTACTTCTATTGCAATAATTGCAAAACGACCTAAGTATTTCAAAACTTATGCTTCATTAAGTTCTCATTTGTACCTGTAATGATGATGAGTAATTATTGTTAAAAAACATCCAGATATTAATCAGGCAACGTATTAACTTTGCCTGCATTTCCTTTTAGTCAATCCGACGAAGTTTATGGCTTTTCTTTGATTAACACGTAATTTAATTACACAAACAGCAAAAACTGCATTTCTTTTACTTCAATCGGTTAATTTGCCTTTTACGCACCAGTTTCTATTCCTTGAAAATTTCTTTAAGCACATAATTAATAGCAATTAAAATTATAATGGTTTATCACGCAACATCATGAGGTGGCTACAAAAACACGGACGTGAGGAGTTTTGCTGATCTATGGTCTGATTTCAGAGCTGGCTGAATTGGATTTTCTAGGTAATTCCTCATGTTTGAACGACTTTTTCTTTAAAATCATATTTCATCGTTTTTTTTTTGTTGACCAAAACGCCTTTCGACGAATGAACGCTGTTTTTGTGAGTATCCAGCGTTTTGTTTCTTTCGTTTGCTTACCGGAAGACGAGTAAATCCATTTCAACTTTACTTTTTAAAGTTAAAAATCTTGCTATAGCATTTCGGTTTCCGCGATAGTATTGCTTCATGGTCGCTGCGTCGATCTCAAAACCAAAAACTAATTAATGACGGAAAGTTTTAAGTCTACAGAGCGTAAATAACAAGGGATATTTCTTCCATTTCGCACCAACCCGGAATCAGAATTTGTGCACGGTTAGTGGCAATAGGCTCGCGCCCCATATTTCATAGGACTGCAAAATAACTGGCTAAAAGTGAGTGTGCTAATGTGTGCTATGCACCTATCAGAACCTTTGGGAAATACAGGCGTGATATTATGCAATTCTTTTGAAAACAAGAGTTTTTTGTAAATGCGGTATCACTTTAAAGTTCCCGGGAAAAGTCGTACCAAACCCGATTGAAGCTAACCTGAACGTTCCCAGAAAATGCCCGAAAGCCGATCAAATTGCCAGAAGCATCGTTAATACATTGTTTCGAGAAGTAATAACCAAAAGTCAAGGTACAAGACTATTTTGGTAAAAACGCGTGAGTCATATTATTATTGTAAAAACGATATTCTGTGACTCAGAAAAGAAAACAATAAAATTACTAGTTACGCACAAAACTAGAATGAAATTTCTCAATACCGTAACTACATACATAATCCTGACTAATAATACGAGTATTACTAATATTATAAATGTGAAAGTAACTGTCGTTCTTCTGTCTGTCTCGCTTTTGCGCCAAAACTGAACCGATTTAAATGAAATTTGGTACACAGATAGTCTAGAGCCTGAGAAAAGACATAGGCTACTTTTTATCGCCATACCACACGGGCGAAGCCGCGAACGGAAGCTAGTTAAAAATATGTTAGTCTATTCTTTGAAAAACAACCATGCAAAGCAAATTATAACTACAAAGGATTACTGGGAGGGACAGAGAATAGACAATATTTTCATACTTCATAAATTAACATTGTTGAGCAAAAAGGACATACCTTCTTAGAGTTTTGAAGTGAGTGGTCTTGCTACAGGCTATAATTTATTGTGATATTGTATTAAAAACAAAAAAAAATGCATTATTGGTTTATTATAGGAACTTACAACTTGAAGTTAGTGGTATTTTTCATTTTAAAGTACTCCTAACTAAAATGAATTAAAAGATTAATAAACCGGTCCTACAACTTACTTACAACTTTTTTTTTCAATTATACAAATTGTAGAATTCCACACATCAGGTTATCAAATCAAATCAAAAGTCATTTATTCAAATTAGGCTGAGAATCAGCACTTTTCGAACATCAAAATGATAGAATCATATCTATTGATATACAAAATAATTAACAACAGCTGATTTGTGAAATATTAATAAGAATTCTACTACCTATAGAAAAGATAATGAAATAGTAGAAGAGTCTTTTTTTATCAAATTAAACAAACAACATTGAATTGAATTAATCAAGTAATCATTTTCAATTAAAAACTATGATAACATGTGACTGTTATTGTGACCTTCATGCAAATTATATAAGATGTTCTTATTAATAGAACACATAAGAATATTTCATGAATAATAAAATGTTTCAGGAATCAAGTAATGTAAGAAAGTAATTGATTTCTTAGATAGAAATGGAGTAAAAGAATTCGACAATTTTATTTAAAAAGTTAATTTTAATTTCTAAGTTGTTTTTTAATGTACTTAATGAATTAATATCTCACCTGGTGGGCTATCAGTGAGGATAGTAATACCGGTGGGGTCAACATGAGGGGGGAACGCCTCATACAGATCGGGCTCCTCTTCAAGCACGGCTGACAACATCACGGAGGGCATCCCGGCTCCACCGTCACTCACTCACACACTATGACTAGACACTGCACCACACTACACTTGACTTGTCGAGTGTCCGTAGCTCTCTCGGAGCTCACACCGGTGAGCCACCCCGAGCCATTCCCGACTACCACTTCAACATATGAGTCCGACTTGCCTAAGTCAAATCTTGCTGCACCATTTTTAAATCTGCAAAAAGGACAAAGTTCAAATCACTGGAAATGTGTCAAGACTGCCAATATATGTAACACTTTATCTCTGAGATAACACTATCAACATTATAATAATCAAGCGATTAAGCTCTCGGCGATAACGAAATCTTCGCGGCTCTCAACAAACAATCAGTTACCTAATTCGTTATAATTAAAACGGTACAGATCAGCTGATTGCTATATTGCGGTGCCAGGCCAGACTTGACATTTTATAGCTATTTTAAGACTTACGGGCACCTGATCGGACTGACTTCAATGTCAGATGCCAAGTACGAAAATTGAAAACTCGCCTCGAAATCTACTCGTAATAATTGTATGAAAAGGTGACCGAACCGCGTTGGCACCGTACTCACCGCAATCCTGACGATAAATGATGCGAAGCAGGATCTGCGCCTCCGTATTTACCGCTTTGGAGTCCCCGCGGCGACTAAACCAAGTGGCCAGTTCCCGGCCCAACGTAATCACGAATAGGATAATAGTCTCGAATGGGAGCCAACGCTTTTGCTTTGTCACTTAAACGAACAACACAGAACATCACACAGATATATCGGTAACTGACCAAACGCACGGATACATTGTGATATAAATTCAATGATATGTGGGATAATTTGCGAGCCCCCCTTGCTTTCGTTAATCAAATTATCGATGTATCCGGTGAAAGTTGTTTTCGGTTTTATGCGGTAATTCACGAATGTGTAGAAAATGGTGTGTTACGAATTTTCTGTCTTGTGGGGAAAAATCCCGATCGTAGAATGAGATCGCACGACCGTGGTATCCACGATTTGCAAGAAGTCGAGAACGCGATTCTCTCGTCGCACGCCCGCCCGTCGGATCGTCGTACAGGAAGAGCATAGACTAAACAATTTTGAAACAGATACGAGTGGCAATGTCATTGTACTGCCTAATCCAGTATCCATAAAAATAGCATCACATTTTTTACTTTTTTGCGTCACAATTTACTAATTTTCTCCATTATTCAATTGAAGTCATAATAAATAATTCGTTCTTTTCCTATAATATCAAAAGTATGATTTCCACATTTTTCACCTTTCAAATATCATAATTTAGTCACCATCAACTATGAACATAATATGCTTGATTTACTGATTTGTAAACAATGACAGTCACAGTAACCAAATCGTTCAATGAAGAAACTCATACCGTATTTCATTATAATTTAAACGATTTTATTGAGATAATATAATAGGGATTGAGGAGTAATAAAGTATAATCGGTCAACGTTTATGCCTACTTTCATGTCTGAAGATATATAAAATGTGTTTGGCATTAATTCGTAATGTCTTTGTTTTCCTATTTATTTTTATTTAATTTGGCAACATTAAAATTTAACGTCAACTAGTTTGAGGAGTTTTCATCAACCGAGTGCAACTACCAGAGAGCGATCAAAAACAAAAAATGCGGATATTTTCATATATATTCAAAATATTTTGAAAATTATCCTGTAAAATCGATGCTGTAATTGATTTGCTACGGGCAAGTAAACATTATGATTTTGAAAAGTCCTGTTTTATTCATTCATGTTCCAACCCGATGATTTTACTTTTTTATTGATGTTTTTTGTATTTTTTGGTTTGCAAAAAAACACTAAATACTAGTAGAACAGTAGATAACCTTGTGTAAATACAGCTTTAGATTAATTACCAAAGACAAAGTGCTTTAGACAATATCTACCATTCTAGTAGTATTACTTTAATTCCATAAAATATTTTTTGAAGACTATTTCGCAAGGTAGGCAAATAGAATTTTATCAATCTGAAGTATCATAATGTCTTAAAAAAATAGTCATTTATGACAATAAATTTCACTTTCTTTTATTAAAGCATGCATGCTTTAACAAAAGTAAGTTATATGCATGCTTATAAAGCTATTTAGTAAGTATTAACTAAAAAAGCTCGCTCGTAAAAAGCGCTAAGTGTATTATCCCAAATAATATACGAGCCAATAAATTGGTATTTCTTCTAACAAAATAACAGCAACACCAATCTTCTTATGTCATTGTGACGTATAATTTGCGCACAGCTGTGTCATGTTTTCGTTAATAATTTCGCAGATTGTCGTTGACTAAAAGAAGAAAGAAACAGAATTTGCGAATTATTTTAGAAAAGTTCAAGGATATGTGATTGAGTGAAAATGTCTTCGTCAAAATCCGAATCTCTCAAAGGTATCAACGAAAACTTTACATTGTTTACTTGTATGGTTTCAAGGTGCTATCAAAAAACTTATTTATTTTTGTACTTACAGATACAGTAACAGTGTTAATTAACGCTGTCGGCGATAACGAGAACTCAGTGAATAATGTTGTAATAAAATCACTGACTAAAATAGCGAATACTTACCCAAATGAAGTAATAGAAATATTTTGCGAGTTTTACACGAATACTGTGAAAGTAAACCCAACGCAGCTTGGAAACATTGTTAAGTAAGTAGTTTATTGTTTGAAATATGAGATGACATTGTAGGTATGAGTTTATGTCATTAGCTATTGCAATAAGGTTATTATCCCAACAGTATCTATGTTGTGCAATTTGCAGCATCTTTGGTCTTGACACCCTATTAATATTGTCACAGGCCTCTTTAACATACTCACAGTCTCATACAACCTGAGTTAGGTACTTAATTATGACCATTTCTCTCAATCACCTATCCAATACGCTTAATTATAATAATCATGAAAAGAACAACCACTTTAGAGGGCTTTTTAAAAGTCTGGAATGCAATACGAGATAATATTGCTAAATAAAAGAAACAAATATTGTTTTTTTTTTCAGTATTCAGGTACTGACCCTCATAAGACCCATAGTGACTGCCCTCTCCTAGTCTTTCCTGTTATCACCATAATATCATGTTACTTCGCTTTTCATCTTTGTCAATATTATCAAAAAAACAACAGCTTTGATATAATCTGCTTACCATATAGATAATACTTATGAAAATAGTATAGAATACTCTTTAAGAAGTTCACCATACAAATTACATATTGTCAGTGGAAAGGCGAAAATGCTAATACTTGCTTTAAAGTTTTAACTTTAAGGTTCATTTCCAGAAAGTAACATTTTGGCGCTTTAGCATTTTCGCCTTTCCACTGACGATATATAAATGCAGAAATTGTCACAATGGGCGCTCTTATTGCTAAGAGCGATCTTATATTGCTAAATTATACACTTTGCCATTTATTAATTCAATGCCATTCATAAATTAACATATCGAGGCACGGAATTAATTTATAATTATTATCACATCATTTCATAATGTTACATAAGAGCTCAGCCGGTACGCTAACTGATTCAGTTTGCTAACAATTAAAATTCTATTGTGTCTCATTAGTAACAGTTAAAGGAATAACTGATCCATTGATTTTACGTTGAAGTAAAATTACATGTGAGCCAAATTATGTGTAAAACCATAATCCTTACATATTATAAAATAAGGTCCTCCATCGAGACGATCTGTCGTCCTGTTCGCTATAAACTCAAAAACAACTGCACTGACTTTCATGCTGTTTTCACCAGTGGCTAGTTCTCGGGTAAGGTTTTAGTACATAATAACCGACATCCACGCGAGTGAAGCCGCGGGCATCAGCTAGTTTAAATAATAAAAACATATATACATACTTATTCCTTAAAATAAATATAAATTATAACGAGGTATGAATACTAATGAGGAAAAACAATTTAAATGGTTTCATTATGTAATTGTTACACCATGTAATAACAATCTCAATAACTATGTATTATTATCACTTGAAATGTAAATCATGATGTCATAGGTACAAGCTAGAACAAACTTACCTTTTTTTAAATCTGTTTATAATTTTTCAGAGTTCTAGAACAAACATGCGTGAACCAAGTGAAGAGGC
Source organism: Lithophane leautieri (assembly GCA_949152455.1). NCBI lineage: Eukaryota > Metazoa > Arthropoda > Insecta > Lepidoptera > Noctuidae > Lithophane > Lithophane leautieri. The sequence goes on along the minus strand of OX424462.1, from coordinate 3,140,201 downwards.
TGGAGCCCTCCGCGGCTACCAACCTAGTGACGGCCATGCTTCGGGCTATGATGGAGAATGTGACGTACGAGCCGGTGGTACAGATGGGTGCCTCGGCCGTGCTGGTCGCTGTGGGACATGAGCATTTGGATCTGGTGACAGTTTTGTTACTTTTAGCAATAATAATATGTGCTACCAACCTAGTGACGGCCATGCTTCGTGCTATGTATGATGGAGAATGTGACGTAAGACTCGGTGGTACAGATGGGTTCCGTACAATGGTATGGAACCCATCTGTACCATCGGGTCAAAAAAATCATGTCTGTTGTATGGGAGCCCCCTTAAATATTTATTTTATTCGGTTTTTTTGTACTTGTTGTTATAGCGGCAACAGAAATACATCATCTGTGAAAATTTCAACTGTCTAACTATCACGGTTCATGAGATACAGCCAGACAGCACAGACGGACAGATAGACAGATAGCGGAGTCTTAGTCATAGTACCCTTTGGGTACGGGACCCTAAAAAGTAGCCCATGTCCTTCCCGGGATGCCATCTATCTAATTGCCAAATTTTATCGAAATTCGTTCAGTGGTTTAGACGTGAAAAGGTAACATACAGACAGACAGACTGACAGAGTTACTTTCGAATTTAAAATATTATTAGTATGGATATGATAATAGTATCTACATACGAGTATTCTACATATACATATTATAAATTAAAGTCGCTTTTCGTGTTTACCTGTATGTCGGCGCTATTCTTGTTAACCACGCAACAGATTTTGATGAGGTTTTCACCTCAAGTTTTCTTGTTTAGAGAATTTATTCCGGAAGGTTTATGTGTATAATACGTCACTATTAAAGTTACATATGACTAAGAAATCTTGATGTTTTGTCAAGTCGTAAAAACCGTGCGAAACAGGAGCGGCTCGCTAGTGAAAGAATAATTGAAACAACTTCATCTCACCTACAGTGTCACTTAGGTTAGGCGACGGTGTGACGCGGGCGTTGCGCCAGTTATTTCATATTTCATACAAAATCTATCGGAGCGACGAGCCGCGGAATATACATAGCCGTCGGGGCACGGGGATGGCGCAGGCGAAATATCAAAGGAGCGGCGCAACGCCCGCGCCGCACTGTCGCCTTGCCCATGGCACGCCTCTTGTGTATGTCCCGCGCCTAAAATAATATCAATGTCGAATGCGTCACCTCGTTGCAACAGTAATCTGCCCGCTTTAAGAGCACAGCCACTCAACCACCTAAATTGGTGCGAAGAGTGGCCATTTCCTGTGGTTGGCTGTCGGCTGTCATAGTTAGCTAGGTAGTTATATTTGCTTTTGTCATATTCATAACTAGTCCTGCCCACAGCTCTGCTCGCGTTGACTTATATACTTACCTAAAACCTGATTGTACTGTGATTCATTACATAAAAACAGCACGCCTGTAATTCCCGAAGAGTTAGGCAGAGGTGTACCTACATATAGTACACCCACATTTCGCCAGATATGTTTAAGTCCCATGTAATAGTGGGCGAGACTGTTGCCATCGAGCGGGCACTAATTCTGGCTATAATCTTCGTGAGAAAAAATTGTTGGCGAACTGCGTTCGAGAAATGACGGTCCGGAGTGAGAACATTTTCAATGCGCAACTAAAGTCCGGCCGTCGTGATAATGTTTAAGTCCCATGTGATAGTGGACGCGACAATTGCCATCGACCGGGCACAAATCCTAGCTATAATCTGCGTGAGAAAAAAATTGTTGGCGAACTGCGTTCGAGAAATGACGGTCCGGAGTGAGAACATTTTCAATGCGCAACTAAAGTCCGGCCGTCGTGATAATGTCTTCCCGACACCTGTCTGTTTCATTCGTTTTGCGACTAGTGGTTAACATATTGGAATGACCACAGACGGCCGCCATGAGCCACGAACAATGGTCAACCTTAGGAACTACGAGTAAGTGCGGAAACCAAACCCCCTAACATAGAACATACTAATTTCCCATTTTCCCCCAGGTTCTACGGTCCCTCATCAATCAGCTATCACCAGCATCAGTGCCGCACTACACGATAGCCCACACATTAGGCACGCTGGCCGCAGTCAACACGCACGGCGTGGTGCCACATATTAAGGAGATTCTCAGCAAAATGCTGCCTCTACTCTCGCTGGTCAAGGCTGATGGATTGAAGCAGGCTTTTGCTTATGGTAAGTTTTTGATTAATAATTTAACATTACACGCGTATGGTAAAAACCAGTAGTGTTATACATATAATATCAAACACAAGAAAAATCGACGATCGCCCTTTTAAATAGCCACTAAAACTGGTATGATCCGTTCCAAAAGTATCAGATGAAAATGTAAGCAAAGGCTTTGAAACCTACCTGTGGATGCCTTTTTTTTTTTTTGTTGGGAAATCATCCAATGATTTCTCCCGCTCTGGGCGGAGCGGAAGGGCGTGTCAGACTTTTACTGACTAAAACCCACCCGTGTTCCTTGGATGCCTGCTTGCCAATTGAGTGAACCTTTTTTTTTTTTTGTGGGTCGAATATCGTCAAATTACTTCTCCTGCTCTGGGCGGAGCGGAAGGGCGAAGGTGTCAGACTTTTACTGACTAAAACCCACCCGTGTTCCTTCAGTTGCCTGTTGCCAAGGTCCCGGTATCCCTTTTGGACTTTCGCGCAACCCTGGCAGGAATTGAGTGTACCTAGAATTCTAATTTTAAATCACTCTAAAGATGTTTTTCATTTGACAATTTTACAACCTCAGTTTTCGTCGGTGATTTTTCAATTACAATTTAGTAATGTTCATACCTTCAGTGTTGGAAAAAGTGGTGAGATAAAAAGTTGAAACCTTCGAAATACAGACTTTTTTTGCCTTTGTTGTCCCTCTTCTGGGCAAAGGTCTCCCTTTCTCCTTGCCACTCCTCTCTGTCTTGAGCCAGTGTGGACCAATCCTGTCTGTAGACGTCAAGCTCGTCTCGCCATCTTCTCCTGGGTCTGCCTCGATACCGACGGACGTTTTCTGACATGGTGGTAGATGAATAATAATATTGCCTTTCTTTTACTTAAAACACGTTCAAATTCAAGTCACAATCTGTCAAACTTGTCAAAAATGTTGGTAAATCGATGGTTTTTTGACAGATTGCGAATGCAATGCGAATGTGAACGTTCTAGGGAATTGCCCCACAGATACTATTATAACTGACATTAGGGAGGTTGCGTTGAAAAGCCCCTCATAAAATAGATGAAGGTCGCGGAAATCCCCTGATTACCATTAGCGCAAGACCGTTCGTTTTGAGGATGCTTGCTTGCCTATGTCCAGCAGTGGACGTCTTTTGAGGATGCTTGCCTATGTCCAGCAGTGGACGTCTTTTGAGGATGCCTGCCTATGTCCAGCATTGGACGTCTATTGAGGATGCTTGCCTATGTCCAGCAGTGGACGTCTTTTGGCTGATATGATGGTAAAATTAATCAGCAAGATTCAAGGCCCAGCATGCACCAGAACTAGTCACATTCTTTCTATTGAATATGTTTAAAAGGCTATATTCAAGTTTACAATCAATGTAAACATAATATGTTCTATGAATATAATATGTTCATAATATATTCACAATCAAACAAATGTTATAAATAGCAGATGTTTTATGCATTATCTAAATTCAATGTTTTATCGCTCATAAAACTGCAAGGTTGGAGTGGATATTTACTATCTATATCGGATTTTAATTACAAATTGAGTGTGTTATTGTGGATACATTTTGAAATTAAAAACAAGTGTACACAAATGCTTTAAAGCTATATCATCATCATCATTTCGGCCAAAGACGTCCACTGCTGGACATAGGCCTCCCTCAAGTACCGCCATTTCGACCGGTTCTGTGCTAACCACATCGGATTCCTGCGGCCTTCACAAGGTCATCAGTCCACCTTGTGGGAGGCTTCCCAACGCTACGTCTTCCGATACGCGGTCGCCACTCCAGAACCTTTCGGCCCCATCAGCCATTTGCTCTGCGAGCAATGTGCCCTGCCCACTGCCACATAAGTTTGGCAATTCTTCGGGCTATATCGTTGTCGGTTGCCCTGGTTCTCCTGGGGATTCCTTTAGATCTGATTCGATCACGTAGGTAAACTCCAAGCAAAGCCCTCGCCATTGCCCTTTGAGTGACTTTTAGCCTCCAAATAAGGTCCATTGTGAGCGACCACGTTTCAATGCCATAAGTCTTAAATGGCAACACGCACGCAAAGCTAAATTATGCTGGGATATTTTTTATTTAATTTGGGATATTGGGGATATATTTTGGAAGCGCGTCTTTCCTGGCTCATTCCTGGTTCAAAAACAATTATAGTAAGTTGCGCAACAAATCAGACGCCTGGTGACACCATTAAGCTGTATATATATTTTGCTGGCAGCGCGACCATGGTTGCGCCACCAGGATTTTTGTCTTTATAATATTTACTCCGTGGAAAAGATCGTGTGGGGAAGTAGCATCATAGCAATGTTCCCCTTAAAAATATATTGATAATCTCTATATAAAGGTCCCCTTCTCTTTACGCACTCATTTACAAGATAAGCTTTCTTATTCACAAAAGCAAAATGTTTCTTTCCAGCATTCGGGCACTTCGCAGTCGCCGTTTCAGAGCAAATAGGGGACAACGTAGAAAATGACAACATAACATCGATCAAAGACAATTTTGTCACAGAATTCACCATCATATTTGACGTACTATACAACCAATGGCTGGCTTCCTACGAACCTAAAGTTGCTGAGTCAGTTCTTGAAGCGTTAGGACCAATCACGAGACTTATATCGGAAAGACAGTTTAATGAAACTGTGAATAAGTTTGTGCTTTCATTGCTGTCCTTGTATCGTAAGCCAGCAATCAATTTCTACTACATAAGTCAATGTATATCGTACTTACTGTCTCCATCGCCGTTGAACCCGAAATTGAGTTTGAATGACAGCGTTATCAATTCTATCAACCATGTGCTTTTCAACTTGGTCTTACTAGAACCTGATTATGACCAGCCTCATACTGTGAAAAACCATTTTGAGGTGCTCAGGTGCTTTGATCATATGGCTGGACAGTTTCCTGAGCAAACTATTGAAAGTCTTCTCCACCAATGTAAAAATAATCAAGAAAAAGACAGAATGAAAGCTGTCATCATCCTCACACATTTGACAACATCTTCCCAGGTTTTTGTCGAGAACTACGCGACGAAATTCATTGCCCTACTCAAAGTAATGACTACAATGGAGCAAGGAGTGAAAATGAAGAAGTTATTAGTCAAAGCGATAGTAGGACTTGTTTATAGAAACTGTATTACAGCTCCAGAAGATTTCACTATGGTGGAGTTTATAATAAAGCATTGTGGTTATGAAGCGCCTGCTAACGTTCCTAGACATGACGTTTTAGATTTGCATGATACGTGCAAAAGCTCTTTAATCCTTATGTGCAACACAGTTACAAGTATCAGATCTCAGTTACGTAACTTATTACTGATAGCATTAACTGGTGAAGAGTTCACATCTTCCATGGCAACAGTCTGTCATTGCCTAACTTCACTCCTTCAAAATAACTCTGACGTTATCGCGGAAGATCAATCAGAGAAGGAAATCGAAATGAAATGCTCCCCTGACTTGGTCTTCGTTCGATGCTTAACACATGTCGTCGAACCAGACCAGGTGGAAAGGAACAAGAATATTCTAGTTTTCTTAGAAGAATATTCCGGAGATGTTCACAAGAACTTGAAAAATTCTTGGACGATTGAGATTCAAAGGTTGTTGAAGTTTGTTGAGACAAGTGAATCTAAGGAACAGTGGCACAGTATGTTGCTAGACCTTCTTGTGTCGGCTGTTGAACAAGTTAACAGCAACAAATGGGTAGAATTCATCGCCACTTTGATATCACAGCAGATTATATCTAAGAAACAGTCGCCGATGATCAAAGGCGTCTCCTTACAGTACTTAGCTGTCTTGTCATGCCACATGTCCAACGCGGCAGTCGTTGAAAAGATCCTCAAAATTATATTACTAGCTTTGAAGTCCATACCAATGGAAAGCAGTGATTATGTAAGCAAAGCCATAGGAATCGCTTCCAGACAGCACGGAGAATTCATACTGAATGAGCTAGATGCGATTTACAAAGAAAATGAATCCAAAAGAGGCAGTAAGATTCTGAATTTCTTGTCTTCGAGACATTCCAAAAATGAGGTGGAGTTGGGTATTGTAAGGTTTGCAGTTATTACGTGTTATGGCAAAGTTGCCATAGACTGCCTCGATGTTCACGTTTTGGCACGATTAGGAGATAATGTGACGTCAATTTTGTACGATATTCTAAAATCAAACCCTCCCTTTGATCTCTGCAAAGCCAGTGTTACGACCCTATACGAGATAAGCAAGGCCCTACATCCAGCCGCACATCATAACGTGGTGCTAAGAAATCGCTGGCAGTTGCTAAACGCAGTTTTGGAGCAAATATATAATACAAATCTGGAAAAACGCAATGTAGAACTTTACCCCATCATTGTGAAAGCTTCGAAAGCGCTTACAAAGCTGCAAAAAGGAATATTGCCGGAAGAAAGAAATACTATATTAAGGGTTCTTTTTAACAGTATCTTTGGCGAGCTTTCATCGTTTAAACGGAAGTATGAAATCGAAGGCAATGGTGACAAAAATGACAACCTAGCCAAAACTCTAAACGACAGCCTATCTCTCTTACACCAACTAATCAAAGAATTGATTATCCAGTCAACTTGCTTGAGCACAATCGATGACTTGATCAGTTTATTAATGGAATGGATCCGACACGAAAACGATGAGATCCGAACAGCATCCGTCATAATCCTGCAAGTAATTTTCGACACTTACATAAAAAACGTGAAATTAAACTATGAAACTCCGAGCAAATTCGGCCAAATGGGTTACTTACTCGGGCTTATAATCCCGGGAATTGCAGATACCAATTTCTCAGTAAGACTAACGACCACTGACTGCATAAAAGTGATTATCCAAATCCAGGATTTGTACGAAGGCCATACAATAGGTCCTGATGATGAATGCATGTCGAATTTAGGTCATTTACAAAACAATATCTTAACGAACGATTTAAACATGATCAGTGATTACTGTACGGCATTATGCGAGACTATATCTCCGAAGATACCTCATCATCACAATATGCAGTTCATAGAGAGTTTGCTCGAAATGTATGATGACCAGGAGATCAGAAGTGTAGGGATCAGTTCGATCTTAGATGCGTACTTCTCAAGTAAGGGACAGGATTTGTACCAGAGCATTGAGAGGATCGTTGAAGTGCTGTTGGCGACGATGACCGAAGTGGGAGTGGAAGCGAGACAGAAGCTAATGAAACCGATGACGTCATTGACGCGTCATCACTCGAATGCTGTCATTGCTGTGCTGTTGGCACAGAAGTTGCCGTTAAAACCGTAAGTTAATCATTATTTTTATTTTAAAAAATGTCTGTTTATAACTGCCTCTGTGGTCTCTAGGGGTTAGACCACCTGTCTCAGACCCGAGGTCCAGGGTTCGATTCCCAGTGGGGGCAAAGTTTTCTGTTGGTGGTAGGGCTTGTTTTAATTCTGCCTATCTATCTACCACCATCTTATCTCTCTCATCTTATATCTTAGTCTGTCGTCATAATAGCAATGTTAACAGCATTGTTGTGTTTCGGCAGTTAGAGGTAAGATGCCAGTTCCTCTGTGGTTGAGGATACCGGGTGAAGTTCGCTTCCACCTGCAGCCTGATCATCACTTACCATCAGGTAAAATGCAGACCAAGAGGTCAACAACTGTGGTTTAAAAAAAAAATAGGGTGGGATTATGATGATTTTGCTAGATCATGCAAGCTAAAAAGTCAGCAAATCGAAGTTCCAAAAAACGAGCTAGCTACGAGGATCTTTTGGCGCTCGAACGACGTGGACAGGGGGGCGCTGTTGGTTGAAATTTGTGCAATTGTTTTATGTAATTTCACTTAAAATGTATTAAAAAAAACAATATGGCGGATTTGGTTCCGATATTGGCCACGCTCCACAATCATCTTGTAGCGATAGACAAATCGAAACCTTTCAAAAATACATTTCAGATCTGCTGGTCTATGAGACCACTTTACGCATTTTTTTTTTATCATGAATAAAGAAGGCATCTGCGTTGCAATCGAGTTACCATTGTTACAGTACGAAAAAGATTTTCATTAAATTCTTATCTTTCAGGAGCGTATTAGCTTGTTGGCGTAGCCTTGCCCGGGATGAAGGGCTATCTGCAGCTATTACCGACAACTTCCTCCGACTGATGACGTCAGTGGAACTCTATGAGGATCCTTACCATATAACTGAACACCATATCGCTGCTCTACAGCCCTTAACAGTAAGTGATCATCATCTGCCTAGCCTTTTCCCAACCATGTTGGGGTCAGCTTCCAGGCTAACCGGGTGCAGTTAACTGCGGTTAACTGTGATGAAAGATTTATAAACAGTGTTGAAAATAAAATTACTTAAAATTTTGCATTCCTAGCTACAGTGAATCCCTGTCGTCTAATGTTGGCATTTCAGTCGAAGTATTTGCTAATTACGGTTTTTAGCAAAGACAAGATACACTGGCCGTCAAAACTTGGTACTACACTTCTAAAATTGCAATAACTTTTAAATTACACAAGATATATTTTTGAAATAAAAAGGATTATAAAAAGAAATTATTTTATATATGTATAAACTTTATAGCCGATAACCGTGTTTTAAGGAATGGCTAAAAAAACGTTATAAACAAAAACACTCCTTTTCAAATTGTTGCAACTTTTGACTATTTTTGTTTTCACATTTATTTCTTGATCGGTGAATTTTGATTTAATAGCCAAGGTGTAAAAAAACATTTAAATAAGGCGTAAAACTGTAGTTATAAATGTTGTTTAAGTTTTTTGCCAGTAAGTTAAAAATGGCTACTTTTTGGTTTAAGTTAAAATCGTTACTTATGTATAATAAACAGTGATCGGAATAGGTAGAGCTAATTTACCTAAAGTTCGAAAAAGAACAGAGACAAAGTGGAGACGCCTTACGACAAAATATTTTTTCGGGACTAATGTCCCGGGTTTCAGAACATTACTTAAGTACAACTAAAATTAATAAAGTAAAACAACTATCGAATTAATTTCCTGTTTCTGTTTAAAAAAAAAAGTATGCACGATTTCTATTGTTTAAAAAAAATTAAGGTAATCTCCTAATAATCTAATATTCGTTTGAACGATGTAAGTAAGCGCAGAAGCTAATGTTATTTACATAACAGTTTTAATAATAATTTATGTGATGTCCCGAAATCCCGACATTAGTCCTGAAAAAATATTTTAGTCGTAAGGAAGTCTCCACTTTTTTTGTCTCTGTTCTTTGAACTTTAGGTAGATTAGCTCTACCTATTCCGATCACTGATAATAAACTATAATTTCCAAGAAAGCTGATGAAGTTTGCTATAAAACGTTTTTTTATTTCAAAACTCTGGCTTTTACAGTTTACGAGAAGTGGCAATTTTAAAAGTGTGGTATTAAGTTTTGAAGGCCAATGTGTACCCTATTTCATACCCCATTTATAGTTCATTTTGGATTAGCAAACAAATGCAAATATTGGCACCAAATGGTCAAGTTACAACTTTCCAAAATACTTTGAGTCACCAATTTGGTTATGTGGTCGCAAAACTTTATGTACCCCTTAGTAGATACAGTATTAGCTGCAGATTTTCAGCCAGTTCATAAATCAGGTATTAATATACGGTAAACCGCCGAAATCATAAAACTATTAATCCTAAATCCACCTATTTCAGCTCATAAGCGCCTTCGGAGAGATGCTCCAAGAAGACACAATGAAGCCAACCTGTATAGCTAAATTCTCCGACCTCTTCGCCGTCCTATACACCACCCTCGCTTGCTACATCGACGCGGAATCGCCCGCGTATTCCCCGCCAACCAATAAGAATCAAGAGCGCTTCGGATTCGTACCCAATAGGGACGCGATTAAGTTATCTCCAGCAAAGATAACGGTGCAGACTTTTAATGCGTTCTTGGAACAGGCTGATTGTCATAAGGTAAGTTGTTGTTTTTTTTTTTTTTGTACGGGCTCTTTAATTAATATATATTTTACCTCAAAATTCAACTTCATAATTGTAAATGTTATTTTTGCAATACCAATAAAGAAAGGAAGAAAGAAAAATATTTTACTTTAAAAACAAGCAGTAATTTCAATCAGCTCATTTATGCAACATATGTATTTCAATACATATGTTGCGAAACCTCAACGGTTCATTAAATTACATTTAAAGAACCATGGTCGCCTCGTATACTCTGATTTTTATATCTACTAGTAGATGTGATTTTAAACTTTATTTTATGAAGCGATAAAGACTGAATTTCTGTATACACGATAGAAACCCTCAGCGTTTGCGCAATGTATCGGAAACGGATCCGAGTTCAACATACCTACTACAGTCCGGCCGTCGAGAGAACGTGTTTCTGACACCTGTCAGTTGAACGATTTCTAGTAGTAATAAGGATCAAATTCGCAAAACACATATTCGTTAGTATGAAACTGACGGCTGTCAAGTACGCATTATCACGACGGCCGGACATTAGTTGCGCATTGAAAATGTTCTCACTCCGGGCCGTCATTTCTCGCACGCAGTTCGCCAGATATTTTTTCTCACGAAGATTTTGGCCAGACTTTTGCCTGAGCGATGGCATTAGGCTCGCTATTACATGGGACTTCAACATAACCGGCGAAATGTGAGTGTACTATAGGTACACCTCTGCATAACCCTTCATGGAAAAGAGGTGTGATGTTATGTTTATGTCATTAAAGCTGTCATTTCTCTCGTAGGTCCGGGAAGCCTGCTCCCTATGCCTCAGCATAGAACACAGCGACTCCTCAACCACCTTACTAGACTTAGCGCCCATACTGAGCGGAGCTCTGTGTCGCGAGTGTCCGCAGCACCTGTCGCGCGTTGTGTCGAAAGTGTCCGCGTACGGCCGGTGTCCGCTCCCGCCGCAGCGATGTGCTGCGCTCGCGCTGTTAGCTGACTTACTGAACTACAGGTATGTGTGTTGTAATAGCAATCACGTCATTTGGTTTAATTTATTTATTTAAAGACTTTGGAAGACTTACAGCTAAATACAATGGTGATAAATAACAGTTTGATAATCAGACAGCCAATTACAGGTCTTCACGTATAGAGCTTGTCTGGTGTAAAAGTACTGTGGAACAAAATATACTAACACACTGACAAAAATTGCCAAAAACAAACATACATTTATAAAATAAAATTCGCAGATTCACCTAAATTAGGTAAATACTAATACAATTGTGACAGGTTATTTCCCTTATGAACCAAGATGTTAAAAATTCTATTTAAAAAATAAAAAGTCTAAGGAATTTAAGCTTTAAAGATTAAATTAAATTGGTTTTTTATTATTTGTCTTTTATATATATTATTTTCTATTTTGTGAATGTGAGAACGTTGTAGGCTTAGTGGACTGTAGATTTGTTGAACATCTTCTATTCTGTTAAGTACCTGGTACTTGTTGAAAGGCCTACATTGTCCTCCCATGCCTACTAACACTAATTTGAAAATATTGTAACAGCCAATTATTTTTAAAAGAGTAACCGTGGAGTTTCTTGCCGGTTCTTCTCCATAGGAAACGACCAATTGGAACCGTGCACCTAGCTTCTGACGTTTCATAAGTGTCCATGTAGGTTTATGTGAAATAAAATATTTTGATTTTGATTTGTGACGCTGACACTGAATGTCTAAACATAAAAAATAAAAACCGATTTATCCTAGGACCAGTTGAGATGACAATGGAAGCCGGCGCGCGCTTTCAAAGCACGCGCCTAAAGATTTTTCTGCATTCCTAAAACAGATCATATACACGCTCTGAAAATTAGCTAATACCCGTATTTGTTAAATCGCTTCTTATTCAATATTTTTCTTGTCAGCCACGAACATCCTGGTTTGTTTCGTGATGCTTTATGAAACTATTTAGTTCATCCCACTCCACTTTAATGCCATAAATAAAATGTAAAGCGCAGGCCACACTTGCACTGGGAACGAAGCTAAGTCGGTTTACCTTTGCTCATGTAGCTATAGCATGTGTTCATACTTCGGTTCATAGTTCCTGGTGTCAACAGAGGTATATAATCGTGCAGTAGCTACATGAGCGAAGCTAAACGAATTCAGCCTCTAGCTCCTTGTGTAGCCTGCGCTTTACACATGTTGAAACAAAATCGGTAATTTTGTGTGACATTTCATTTTACATTTTACCAATGTGTAAGACAAAACGTCTTTCAATCCAAATTCCACCATCCTACTCCTTTTTTGTTTGTTTGTTACGCTTTCACGCTAAAACGGCTGAATGGATTTAGATGAAATTTGGCACATGGGTAGACCATGACCTGGAATAGGACATAGGATACCTTTTGTCCCGATATTCCCACGGGATCGAGAATTACGCGGGTGAAACCACGGGTAGTGGTTTATAATTTTCTAATAACATCACAAATCTTCTTTCCAGGTGTAACGACAACCCAATCCTCATAGAAACAGTGCTAGCGACCCTGAACACGGGCTGGAAGGACTCGCACGAGCGTGTGCGCGCCACCTGCCTGCGAGGCGCCGCCAACATCGCGCAGTTGAAGCCGGAACATAGGAACCTCGCACTACCGGCCGCGCTACAAGCGCTTAGTCAGGGCGTGGATGCGCAGAAGACGCAGTAAGTTATGTTATATGTAGGGTAGTTTGTCAGCCAGTTTTTGAAAACTTGTTCTTTTTAGGTATTTTTATTCGTTGAACAAACATTTTAGTAACAATCAATGTTACAAGAAAATGGCGTAAGATTTAGCAATCGATTCGGATAATCTAAAACCTGAGTATTTTCGGATATTCTTGTTCCTAAATCCTTTCAACATCTGCACCCTAATTGCGTAACAAGATCGGTCAGAATTGGAATCGGTTTGAAAAAAATGTCTAATCCATTGCTTCATAAGTTCGTAAGTTACGTTGTTGAGCAGATTTTTTTTCGAATTAATGAAGCTATTCAAAAGCAATCAATTTTGATTGATCGTGTATTAGGCAATTAGGGTGCTGGTCAACTTCCCGAATAATAGACGACCCTTTAAAACACCAGTGAACCCAAAGGAAGACGCGCCAAATCCGTGTATTTTTTCTGATTTTCGGGATGACATTGCATGAAAATCCATATTTTACAAACAAAATTAGGTATCGGTATTTGTAAAATGAGTTTTATGTTACCAATTTTTTTAAATTGAAAACATAATGAAAGTTGAAATAAAATCACAATTAACGTCAAAAGAAGTACATACCGACTATACAAAAAAAAAAAAATTAATTTCCAGATCACCAACAGACAACGTACCCTTAGCCGCCATCCAAGGTCTAAGCCGTCTCCTAACGGAACTCGACAAACTGGACAAGGAGTACGACAGAGAACTCCTCTCGATATCCCAAAAGATACGTCCGTTCATGAACACGGAGTGCGCTCAACTGAGGGAGCATTCGATCAAGCTGTTCGGGATAATCGCGGGGAGAGTGAAGTCTGATGCGTTGGTGGACCAGGGTGTTAGCTCCCTGCCTTGCTTCTTACTGCACTTGTGTGATAATAATCCGAATGTTGTGAGGGTGAGTTGATATTTTTTTATTATTTTCTATTGATATTATAAAATACAATAGACGTATATTTAGTACCCTATTCTGCTATACTATTCTTCAAGAGTCATTAAAAAAAACCCTGTAAAAAATCGACACGTGTTTCACCTCTCACCGAGACATCCTCAGAATGACGATTGACCAGTTGCAAACCAGCGCCAGCGCGTCCAGCACTCGGTGTGGCAACACGTCATGTTCTGGTTTGCAACTGGTCAATCGTTATCTTGAAGATGCCTCATTTCCGCAAAGTCACGCCTGAATCAATTAACTATTTTAATTGAGATTAGCACTCGGAAGTGTAAGCTTCACCAATTTACAAGTCATTTTTGCGTCTTACGAATGCCCGTATCATTGGAAATCAAACCTTATGTCAATGACATTAACGATACATGACTGCGCGCTCGAAATTTACAAACCCTATAGTTGGATGACGCGTAGTATGTAAAATCCTAGCCCCAATAGGCTTCATGGTACTTTTTTAAAGCCACCGACACACTACTGTGTCGTATTGTGTCGCGACGTGGGATACAACAATCTAACAAATCCGTTCAGGTGCCGTATTATGAAGTATTAATGCCACCATTTTTCCAGTGTGAGAGAGAGACGGAGCTATACAAGGCCGATAGCACCATCCCGTGTTTACAGTGGAATAATGATGCCATTAATCCTACTAATATTATAAATGTGAAAGTTTGTGTGTTTCGATGTTTGTTATTTAATCACGCAAAAACGGCTGAATGGATTTGGATGAAATTTGGCAAACAGATAGTTTATAACCTGGATTAACACATAGGATATACTTTTTATCCCGATATTCCCACGGGATCGAGACTTACGCGGGTGAAACCGCGGGGCGCAACTAGTACTTCATAATACTAGCCCAGGACTACGTCAAATCAATCGTCGAGTTTTGATTGGCTAACAGTGCGTCAAAAGGCGTCACGACACGACAACACAGTAATATAATTCCGACTTCACTCTTCTCAAGAAGATTTGTGATGTTATTAGAAGCAATTAAAAAAAAAAAGTACAGTATTGCACTATTTGAAGTATCCTTACATATTATAAAACAAAGTCCTCCGCCGCGTCCGTCTGTCGTCATGTACGCGATAAACTCAAAAACTACACCGTTGTTGTTGTGCTACACCGTTTGATGTCATGACTTCAACGCCGCCTGTCACTGAAAACCAGTGCTGGGGCTCTGTCTCGCATAGGGTCGCAGCATTATGCTGAGTGATGGCCGTTTTGCGTGAATGTGACGCATATTTTCCCGCAACTTGTTATTTTCGTATATTTTATTTGTCCTCTGTTAGCGTCATGTTTGCTGCAAATAAACGTATTTTCTTTCTTTCATTCTTTCTTTTACTGCACCGATTTTCATGCTGTTTTCACCAATGGATAGAGTGGTTCTCGAGTAAGGTTTTAGTATATAATAACCGAGATCCACGCGGGCAAAGTCGCGGGCATCAGCTAGTTTACTATATTTTATAACACATTTTTGAACAGCTATCTAATTGCGTAACTTATTTTCGTAACCGATTAAGACAAATTTGTTTCATTTTGACAGTTCAACAACATTCATTACGTTATTTACGTTGTTGAGCAGTTTTTTTTTAACGATTTTATGAAGCAATGGATAAGGCATTTGTTTCAAACCGATTCCAATTCTAATTGATCGTGTATCACGCAATTAGGGTGCTGTTCTAACTGCCTGGCCAGATCAAGACATACTCAGAACCTCATAACCTCCCCTTTTCCCTCCACAGGCCAGCAAATTCACCCTCAAACAAGTATTCAAGACCTTCAATGTGAAGAAATCCAACGATTTCGTACAAACGCACCTGCTGGACGAAGGCCGGTTGTATTTGGACGAGTTCTTGTCGGCGTTGCTCAGACAGTTGGCCGACGAGCTGCCCGCCAGTGTGGTCAAGTGTCTGCAGACTGCCGTTAACTACCTGCACTGTGCGCGGGACGAGATCAAGCCGCATCCGCCGCTGTTGCTTGGTAAGTCATCATCTGCCTAGCCTTTTCCCAACTATGTTGGGGTCGGCTTCCAGTCTAACCGGATGCAGCTGAATACCAGTATTTTACATGGAGCAACTGCCTATCTCACCTCCACAACCCAGTAACTGGGTAATACGATACCCCTTGGTAAGACTGGTTGTCAGACTTTCGGGTTTCTGACGACCCGTAACGGCTGTCAAAGATCCACGAATGACAGCCGGGACCAACGGCTTAACGTGCTTTCCGAGGCACGGAGAAGTCTCGGTATGTAAAGATGGTCACCCATCCACCGACCAACCCCGGCAAGCGTAGCTTAACCTGATGGATCGACCCGTGCGGCTGTTATTACGTAGCCACGAGCTCCTGCTGTTGCTGCTGCTGAGCGCTGTTGCTTGGTAAGTGAAAGAGTAATAACTAGCGCCAAAGGCTACGTTCACACAGCGATTTTTTTCCCGTATACCGTACACGAGATTTTATCAAATAGAGCGGTAGCAGTAGAAAATATATTAAACTAGCTTCCGTCCGCGGCTTCGCCCGCGTGGTATGTCGATAAAGAGTATCCTATGTCCTTTCTCAGTCTCTAGACTATCTGTGTACCAAATTTCACTTAAATCGGTTCAGAAGTTTTGGCGTGAAAGCGCGACAGACAGACAGAGTTACTTTCGCATTTATAATATTAGTAAGGAAAGGATTGTTCACACGGAGTCTATGTGTCCGCAGTGGCTACCCAGGAGGCCGCGTCTCGAAACGATTTTATCGAATACGACAGGCAGTGGCGCTTATGTTCGTATTGTATCGTTCACACGAACAAACTTTTCCCTCGTATTCGAGTCTCGCGCGCGTGCAGTTGTCCTTGTGACGTAGCTGCGAATTGAATGGAAATGTTCGAACGACTGTCTCGTATACGATAAAACCGTATACGTGATAAAAATCGAATCGTATAGTCGCCGTGTGTGTCTCATTTCTTAAGCCTTATCCATTTCTTCCAGGTCTCCTATACGCGGAACTATACCGCATTCGCGAGAAGAACCCGGAAGACACCGAACTAGATCCCGATATCACCCGAACGGCTAAAACTCGACTGCTACAGCTGATTAAAGACCCGAATCCACTCGTACGTCAGAACTCGGCCATGGCGCTCGCTAACATATGTCTTGTGACCGCCATGGATGCATGACCGGGGAGGATGAAGATTGAGGTAGGTAGGTATAGGATGAGCGGGTTCTTGTTTGAATTCCAACGTTAAGATGAAGGTAGTAGGGCATAAAGTCGGTTGAGGTTCTATCCACACAGTTCTGGTTTATATTTCAGGGGGCCAAGTCTACTAATTAACAAACGTGTCAATGGTCTTGCAATGATGAGTTTTTGACAGATTTGCCATACACAATCTTTCAAAAACTCATCATTGCGAGACCATTGACACGTTTGTAAATTAGTAGACTTGGCCCCCAGGTTCAGTGTTCGTTAGAGTATACTTCGAAATACAAAGGGTCCTTTTGGCCCAGAGCCCGGGCATGTGTGTACAAGTTCATACATAAAACCGGTTTAGACCAACCTCCTATTAAAAAACAGCATTGAAATTTTATTTTTACTTTTTTGGGACAGGTACACATAAAAATGTATGTTTTACAGAATAAATTTAAAATAAAACTAGGTTAACACTGAGTCTGAAAGGCTCAGAAGTCAGAAGACTCTGACATGAAACTGTGTGGATGCAGCTTTAGACTTGGCTTTACAAAAATAAGGCAGAAAACATATAAGGCAACTATAGTACGTGACGTTACATGGTTGCATAGTGTGTTATCAGTCTTATTTTAAAACGGTATTTCGGCAAGTAATATAATAATATCGATGATGCAATTCTCGAGCGGGGTCATGGGACTTATGTCATTGGAATAAGGTATACATTGGAATGATTGGCATGCGTTCGTGAATTGCAAGATCTCTAAATAATTATATTTCCAACTGTTGGATGGGAAGGGGTTATTCCGTTTAACCACTCCGTGGATACTCGGAAACGTAGGTTCGAAAATCCACTCTAGGCCTAGTTGGATAAACGGTATTTATAGGTTTAGGGTGGATTCTCGGACAATGTTTCCGAGTGTCCAACGTTGGGTGGATATTTTGGGGTGAGTTAATGGAATAACCCATAGGACGGAAAACATGTGTGTTTCGAGGACAGAATGTCAAATGAAAACACAAAAAATAATTATAAAAAGTGTCTTTAAATGTTTTGTCTTGTTCACCAGTAATACTTTGCTGTCATTGTTTCTGTAATTTTCTTAGTAGATATTTTAAGTCTATTCTATTACTGGATAAAAAAGAATTATAACCTGTTTGTTAAATTATATAATCATTTAATTTGAATAATAAAGAGACTGAATAAAAGATGTAAACAGTCAAAAAAAGTTAAAAATAAACTGAAATTTAATAAATAAGGAATATTTGTATAATTTTGTTGCATAAGTAATCTTGTTCAAGCATGGTTTTGAGTTCATGTTATCTTAAATGAAATTATTTATATTATTATCTCTAAAGTTGCTTTTACGTTGAGCAACTGTGAGCTATAGTAGTGCGACTACCGCATTAAAGTATGGATATTTTTTTGGCACTCGAATATTTCATTTTCTTCTAATTATTAACAAATCTTCTTTTCGTGTGCGGAGCCCGTGGCTAAGTAATAACAGCCGCACGGGTCGATCCATCAGGTTAAGTTACGCTTGCCGGGGTTGGCCCGTGGATGGGTGACCATCTTTACATACCGAGACTCCTCCGTGGCTCGGAAAGCACGTTAACCCGTTGGTCCCGGCTCTCATTCGTGGATCTTTGACAGTCGTTACGGGTCGTCAGAAGCCCAAAAGTCTGACAGCCAATCTTACCAAGGGGTATCGTATTACCCAGTTACTTGGTTGTGGAGGTCAGATAGGCAGTCGCTCCATGTAAAATACTGGTATTCAGCTGCATCCGGTTAGACTGGAAGCCGACCCGGACTTAGTTGGGAAAAGGCTAGGCAGATTGATTTTTTTCTTCTTTTCGTGTAATTAGTGACTAACCTGGTTTCAGAGTCTTAAAGCCGCCCAAGGGCCTCTGACTTGGCTTCACATGTCGTCGAGGAATATCTCTCAGGCTTGCCGGTTTCCTCACGATATTTTCCTTCACCGTTTTAAAGCAAGTGATAATTGAGTAGGTATACAATACGCACATGAATCCGAAAAGTCATAGGTGCGTGGCTTGGGTTCGAACTCGAGACGTATGACTTGGCAGTCCGCTGATCACACCACTAGGCTATCACTGCTTAATTGCTAATGCTATTATAAAACATTCAAATGCAAATTCCTGCCGAAAGATTGCGTATCGTCGTAGTCCTAACGACGAAACGGTTGGGAACAGAATCACATTTGATAATAAAATTTAATAATATTATATTTAATATACAGGGTTACTGGTAACTCGACGTATTCCTTGCAGGACGTCATAGTAGGGTTAAAATGCAACAAATTAAGCCACCAAATGTTCTACCGAAATTCAGTAGTTTTTGAATTAGTTAAGAGTTTTAGTTTTTTTATGAAAAATCCCAGATTAAATCATTTGAAACCAATTTAAAAATGATTTACGGCGCGACTGTACTGAAATTTAAGTTATTATCATAGTTGACGCCGTAGCAGACCTTTGTTAATAATTAAAAGTTCAATAATGCCTAAAACTTTGGCAAATATCACTAACCAAACATTAAATTTTTTGTAATTTTTGCTATTACTTCATAAAACTAAAACTACCCCGTCATTCCACATCAAAAGGTAGGGTCATATTAACCTAAGGGCGAATTTCACCAATGAAACTGAGCGCGATGAGCACATCTGAACCGTGATCTAGCAAGACCTGTCAGTGTTAATATTCTACAACAATGGTGAAATGAAATGAAATGAAATGAAATTGTTTATTCTGTAAATAGGATATTGGAATCACTTTTACACATCATATTATAAAATATTAAAAATAAGCTAGATGAGGTCGGCGTTTCCTATCTGACTACTCTGAGAAGAAAGGCCGAAACAAACTCAGAGGTCGCAGTCTCTTTTAAAGTCCAGACATAATCTTGGTCAGACCATATGAGGACCATGTAGATTGGCGTCTGAAATGGTATTTTGAGGAAAGAACCACAACGATTTGAGTGGACCTGTCCAGTCAGTGCAAGCATTTGTCAGTAATAGTGGAGCTCAACTCAGAACTTAAGGAGCTCAACGACTCGACGAACAAACAAACACACGGTGACACTGACAGTTCTTGAACGTGGTTTAGAGGGCTACAAGGATTTTTTGACGCCTGTATAAAAATGTCAGGAGGGCGTTGTTCACAAATTGTATTGGGAAAACAGGATGGCGGCGGTAGTTCCGATAATGGCCACGAGTCAAAAGAACCTTGTAGCATTGTACATTTGTGCTGATCGCGATCAGCTTCATTGGTGGCCCTAAAGACGGATTACAGCAATGTAACTAAACGCGATGAGCACATCTGAACCGTGTTCTAGAGCGGTCAGTGTCATTGGTGAAATTCGCCCAAAGTCTGAAACGATATAAAAGTTTGCTTGATCAAGATTCCGTTGATAATGTAGTCAGTGTTAAATAGTTGATACTTGTGATATTGATTTATTTAGGTTTAGTTAAGGCATAGTGGGGCTAACATTTTTATTTTATGAAAGAATCTGACTTCTGTACACTGCTGAAAAACAGTGTTAATGCAAGTATTCGCCGAGATAAATTATTTATCATCTGTAGAAATATTACTTTGACATCACCTCAGTGTTGGCCTTATCACACTAGCGGTTTGCAAGCGGCTGCGGGGCGGGGCGGGCGCACAGCGAAGAGGTCGCGGACGCGTGACAAAAAAAAATCGCAACGTTTTCTTCGCGTGTTTGTAGCAAGTTAACGACGTACAATATACTCAGTATACACACACATACGCTGCCATTCGCGGCGATCTCGTTGCGCGTCCGCAACGAATTCGCTGCGCATGTGCCGCGTGTTCGTTGCGCGCCCGCTCCGTTTTGAGGAAGCTCGCAATCCGCTAGATAATGCCAGCTACGCGCATAATATTTAAACGCAACAGAGGCTCGTTTATGGAACTGCTATTTTTGCGCGCCTAAAACGCGATTACGTTTATGCTCACAACAACTCGTAGGTAACTCATTTTATGGATATGAATAAACGCTTCATACATTAAAATCCATTGTTTTATGATATTACAAGTGTACAGAAGACTTATTGTTAGGGCTTTCGTTTTATAACAGTCTTGTTAAATGTTAGATATTTGGTCGCTTTTCATTGTTTAAGTATAGAAAATCAATCATTGATATTTAAAAAAAAAATGTTTCAAAACAATTTATTTCACATGAAAAAGAAATTAATACATTATAGCATTAATGACATAAACGCCTTATATTAAAAAAAAAGTCATCTAAAATATATGAATAAAAAAACAAAATGTTTAGCCAAATTATATTTCCATGTTTATACTTTTTATACTTTTTGGGCCAATATGACTTATAAAATGATGCGCATAAATGATTTAGCTCAGAAAGTCCAAGTATTTTTTATTATTTGTTATAATCTAATATTTTCCATGCAAATTATCTTTTTATTTTATTTAAATGTCATAGATATAATTTCAGTACTTCCAGACATGTTGTATTTTAGAAATTATAAAATTGCATTAAACAGATTTAAATATTTCAAGACTTTAGACTTTCTAAGCGAAATCTCTAAACATAGTTAGTGTCAAAAGTGATCATTTTTCAAGTACATGCATATTTTATTAACGAATTGTTCAATTAGTTGAAAAATGTTCACTCTTTCATAGTGATTAACCGCTGCCTTATAGAAGTTACTTTCAGGTGCAGAAGTAAAGAATTTGTAATAAAATAACGAAAACCAAAAAAAAAAAAAATGTACCTTTTTAATTTGTCCAGAGAAGTGTGTAAGACATTACTCCCTTGACAGTTTGGGCTCCCCGAAAACTTTTCAACTCAACGGAAACCCATAATCGTATAAGTACTATCAAAAATAACGGACAGTAATTCATCAACCTAGCCTTTTCCAAACTATGTTGGGGTCAGCTTCCAGTCTTACCAGATGCAGCTGACTATAAAAATTATAAAAAGAAGTACAAATAAAAGTAACTGAGTAATGCCATACTAACTTCTTGAACAAAAGTTGAATTACTTCAATTATTATAAATATTTTGGATTTGCGTTTGTTACTTTAGAATTAGAAGAACCAGCATCCAATTTTTTAGTTCATTATAATAATTTATGGGATGCCAACATAGAAATAAATTATTTCATAAAATCAATTTTTGCACAATACAATCAAAGGTAAAAACGGAGATGACTGATTTGTTGGCCCCAATTTTTAAGCACAATAAAGGCTTTACGCACATTTTGGTGGGCCGCACCGCATTGCAAAAATCCTTGTACCTACACATTTTATGTTATCTTTCGTTCACTTTGTATGAACCATCGTGCATGCGTAGCATGACCGGGCTATGGTGGTCGGTAAACAGGTTTTGTTGACGGAAGAACAG
This sequence comes from Lithophane leautieri, assembly GCA_949152455.1. NCBI lineage: Eukaryota > Metazoa > Arthropoda > Insecta > Lepidoptera > Noctuidae > Lithophane > Lithophane leautieri. The sequence continues at coordinate 3,117,928 of OX424462.1, read as the reverse complement.
AACGACAGATTTGTGATTTTTGAAGTGAAAAAAAACCTTTAGGAGCGTTGAGCACTTTTTGGGTGAACAAATACTCGCGACATCCTCACCGAACGCTTGTTGGGTGAACAAAAATCATGGAACTCGCGTCATCGTCACCGAACGCTTGAAGAAATGAATGAATGTTACTTAGTTTTCACTTCTATCGTCAGTCCCCAAAGACTGCCCCGCATGTTTTTTTATCTGTCATTTTGTCTATTCTTGCGTAGAAAAAACCCGTTTCTATGGTTGTCATACTACGCGTGCAATACAAGCGAGCTGCAACGCTCTTTTGAAATGGGATGCACTGCAGCCACTGAGGCTGTAGTGTGCGCTTAGCTTATTATGACCAGGTGCCGTATTATGAAGTATTAATGCCACCGTTTTTCCAGTGTGAGAGAGAGACGGAGCTAGACAAGGCCGCTAGCACCATCCCGTTTTCGCAGTGGAATAATGATGGCATTAATACTTCATAATACTACCCCAGGGATTCTGTTTTATATAAAACCGCAAAAACAAGACTCCATGTTCATTCTATATTGGTTAAATTCAAATAGATCACTTGAAATGAAGATAGTAAATTTTATAACCGAAAATAAGATTAGATCAAATGAGCAATTATAGATCAGTCATCTGCAGTCTCCGCCAAATTACTTCTGCACCTCTTTTGTAATTTCCATACATTTTAATGTACGACTATAAATGTTATACGTGTAAGTTTAGAAAAATAAAGCTATGTTGAAGTCAAATGTATGTTTTGTTCATCGCTGTTCTCATGACCGTGCCCTCACACGGACCCACTATAATTAGAAAAAATAAACTTTTAATCCTTAACTTATGTGTGCGTAAATTGATGGCGTTGATGGCATGTTCTATGTTGGGGGATTTGGTTTCTGCACTTAGTCCCTAAGGTAATAGCAGTCGCACCGAGTCGATCCATCAGGGAGGAGCTCGTGGCTAAGTAATAACAGTCGCACCGAGTCGATCCATCAGGGAGGAGCTCGTGGCTAAGTAATAACAGTCGCACCGAGTCGATCCATCAGGGAGGAGCTCGTGGCTAAGTAATAACAGTCGCACCGAGTCGATCCATCAGGGAGGAGCTCGTGGCTAAGTAATAGCAGTCGCACCGAGTCGATCCATCAGGGAGGAGCTCGTGGCTAAGTAATAGCAGTCGCACCGAGTCGATCCATCAGGGAGGAGCTCGTGGCTAAGTAATAACAGTCGCACCGAGTCGATCCATCAGGGAGGAGCTCGTGGCTAAGTAATAGCAGTCGCACCGAGTCGATCCATCAGGGAGGAGCTCGTGGCTAAGTAATAGCAGTCGCACCGAGTCGATCCATCAGGGAGGAGCTCGTGGCTAAGTAATAACAGTCGCACCGAGTCGATCCATCAGGGAGGAGCTCGTGGCTAAGTAATAGCAGTCGCACCGAGTCGATCCATCAGGGAGGAGCTCGTGGCTAAGTAATAGCAGTCGCACCGAGTCGATCCATCAGGGAGGAGCTCGTGGCTAAGTAATAACAGTCGCACCGAGTCGATCCATCAGGTTAAGCTACGCTTGCCGGGGTTGGTCGGTGGATGGGTGACCATCTTTACATACCGAGACTTCTCCGTGCCTCGGAAAGCACGTTAAGCCGTTGGTCCCGGCTGTCATTCGTGGATCTTTGACAGCCGTTACGGGTCGTCAGAAACCCGAAAGTCTGACAACCAGTCTTACCAAGGGGTATCGTATTACCCACTTACTGGGTTGTGGAGGTCAGATAGGCAGTCGCTCCATGTAAAATACTGGTATTCAGCTGCATCCGGTTAGACTGGAAGCCGACCCCAACATAGTTGGGAAAAGGCTAGGCAGATAGATAGACTTAGTCCCTAAGGTGGACCATTGTGCGTGGGCCATGGCGGCCGTCGGTGGTTATTCCAACCAGCCCACCTGGGACCCAGAAGTAACTAGTTCTCCTGCTCTGTACAGAACCTCCTTGTAAGGTCTGGGTGACTTGAGGGTTTTCAGTTCTAATCTGGGTGACGCCCGTGCATTCAAAGAGCACGTGCGCGACGGTTTCCTCAGCCTCCATGCACGCCCTGCATAGAGGACTGTCCGCGCTGATGGCATAAGAGACATACAAAATCTGGAAATTTTTGCACTATGTTCTCTATGCAACCACGTGCACGGATGTGTGTTTGTTGATCAACTATTCTTTTTAACATAACTGGCGAAATGTGGGTGTACTATAGGTATCCCTCTGCCTAACCCTTCGGAGAATACAGGCGTAATGTGATGTGTTATTCTAAGATTTTTTTTGTTGTTCAACTATTTGAAATAAGTATCGTACTGCCCTGGATGAATTCTAGCTAAGCCATCTTCATTCCCTCTAACGTAAAGTTCAGTTTAGAGGCGAAACTAATAGTACCGTATGGGCCGTTTTACATGACGCTGCGGTATTAGCCGTCATCGAATCTGTATGGACCCTTACACATGGCACCGCCGGCGACAGCTAATCATTATACCGCAGCAGCTAAAAAACGCTGCCGTTGCGGCGTCGAGTGTACCTAAACGCTCTAACACCATTATATTTTATAAGAAATGTGTCGAGATTATGGGCAGAGGAAATACAAGTTTACCTACAGCAGTTATAATTTCGTTACTCATCGATAATATGCTCTAAACTAGATATTGGGATACGATACTCACGAAGGCTTCTCTCTTGTAAGCCAGAAGTGCTCGGTTGGGTTCACATAGGTCCTTAACTGCTTGGCGTCCCACATAACAGTGTCCATGCGCCATTCAGGAGACACATAGGGCACTGTTAGAGGTTCTATGAAAACCTGTAACATTGCTTGGTAATATAATACTCAACGCAAATATATTATATAATACAAAACTCAACGCGATCAGCACATCTAACCACATTCAAGAGCTCTCAGTGTCAATCAGTGGCGTATTAACCCTAAGGCAAACTAGGCGCGTGCCAAGGGGCGCGTTCGGTAGATTAAAAAATTAAATTAATTGATATGCACCTGCTTACATAATTTAAAAGATTATTTAATTCTATAGAGACGCGTGCTCCGGCTTCTTGATTATTCCTACATCGCCTGATTTTGTAATAGAAGTGGGTAAGATACTAAATTAATGATAATAAAGGATCATCTGTCAACACACACAGTCAGATCTGTTTCCCAGAGAGGCACAATGGATTTCCATGTTCGTTTGGTCCCTCTTGCTTTCTTCACTCTCATCACATATTCCCTGGCCTACCTAATTATCCCTACTAATATTATAACTGCGATAAACTATTAACCGATTGTGATAAAACTTGGTATGTAGGTAGATAGACAGACACCAACTTTTTGTTTTTTTAATGTCCGCTTGGGGGCTTCGGTGTGGTGCTTGCCTGGGTCGCTCTCGACATTTAATCGGCCTCTGGTGTCAATATTCCACAACAATGGTGACACTGACAGCTTTAGAACGCGGTTTAAGAGCAGCGCAAGCCACACTAGGAACGAAGCTAAGTTCTATTAGCTTTGCTCATGTAGCTGTCGCAGGCAGATTGTATGATTCTTCATTTTACAAACGGCGCCGTCCGTTTACAAACGTTCGCGGTTATGCAGATTGACGAAGGTAAAAAGTAAATTGCCTAGTCACGATATAGGTAACTGGCTTCCGCCCGCGGCTTCGCCCGCGTGGTATTTAGATAAAAAGTAGCATATGTCCGTTCTCAGGCTCTAGACTATCTGTGTACCAAATTTCATTTAAATCGGTTCAGTAGTTCTGGCGTGAAAGCGCGACAGACAGACAGTTACTTTCGCATTTATAATATTAGTAAGGATATGCCGCAACATTTTATGGAGAATTCAAACACCGTCTAAAAATTCCGCGACTGGCGCACATCTGGCAAGGCGCAGCGCAACGCATTCGTCACTGCCAAACAAGTATCGACCCTGCATAAGTTGAAATAAAGTTGACAATAAATAAACTTCCATTGGCTTGAGAGCGCGTCTAAGCGGAAAAAGGCTGCTCTGCGCTGCGCTCCGCCAAATGTGCGCCGGCCCTAACGTAGTCATAAGATATTTGAGTTAGGTACGCGATAGAAAGAGAGGCAAGTTCTAGGTGAATATAACTGTAGGTAATTAGCGCCGAGCGACCGGGGGTCTACCACAACCGCTTACACCAGTATTATTTTAATCTTACTCAGTGGGGGAAAGAGATGAAGCTATACGTCCTGTAGAGCTTCATCTCTTTCATACACAGAAGTATGGCCCTGTATTGCACTTCATTGTGTCGTAGCAAGAGTCGCTTTTTATTTAAATGATTTTGCGAAGTAAACCATCTGTACCTATGCACCGTGCTCAAGCTCGTGGTGCCTCCTACGACACGCACTGGACGAGATTCCGGACGGTTCCAAAGACATTCTTACTTCGGAACCGACACGGAATGTGACAATAAATAAGCAGGTAACAGACATTTACTGACTAAAACCCACCCGTGTTCCTTCAGTTGCCTGTTGCCAAGAGTCCCGGTATCCCTTTCGGACTTTCCCGCCACTCTGGGAGGGCTAGTCACCGCCTGAGGTATGTGAGAGCTGAGACGGGGGAGGGCGCCATTAAAAAAATTGGCAGACTTGGTCACATTGTCACTTCGGAATCGACACGGGATGTGACAATAAAGGTTCGAGCACATTATGCCGGGCCGCAGCGTGTCGGGGCGGAGCGCAAAAATCCGCTCAAATCGCTTCAATACAATTTGTATGAAATAACGCACACTGTGTCGAGCCGCAGCGGCTCGCATTATTGCGCGACGGATTTCCGTCCGTGCGATGCGGCCCGCCCCGCCCCGCTGCGCCCCGTCAACAGTGTGCTATAGCAAGCGGATTGGCGTGCACGCGCACACGTGTTCATTTCACGATATTTGCATTTTTTGGTATTTGCGTGTTCCTTTGGTGTTCACAAAAATTAATGAAGAACTTTTGATTAATTTAGATCAAAAAAAAAAAAAAAAACGAAAGTTCTTCGTCAGAGCTATCCATAACGTACAGTTGCACGCAAATTTCGGCAGTACACTGTACTCAAAATCCGTCAATGCAATGCGACCCGGCCCGTCACAAATGTGCTAGGTACGCATTTTGCGCTGCGCTGCGGCCCGCTCCGCCCCGCTGCGGCCCGGCATAATGTGCTCGAACCTTAAATAAGCAGGTACAAATTAAGACGGTACCCTGAGCAAAATAAATTCGTTCCCTCTTTGTAGACTGAATCCCGGTGAGTTACAGTAGTGAATACGCCCAAATTTTAAGATAAAATCTTTATAAAATCAAATATAGGTCTTTTGAAAAAAAAATTGTTACAAATGTTCATTATTAAATTGTCTATCCATTAGTGTCAGTAGCAAAATTAAATAATGTTTACTTTACGAGGAGATGCATGATAACAAAGATTATTTCCCATTTTTATGGTTTCGTTGGAAGGAAAGAAACATATACAAACATCTTAAAAAAAAAAAAAAGAAATCACAATTTAAGAATTAAGGTTATGTAGAAATTTAATGTATTTATATTATTTGATATTTCTTTTTAAATAAGAAGTAGATAGCTCCTAAAAACTACCAAAAAAGCGGTTAGAGTGGCGTTTTGCTCAGGGTACCGCCTTAATAATGGTATGTTATTCTATTTCTCTCTCACCGGTCTGCACTTCGAGTAGGAGTTTCGAAGCGGGGCCTTGACATTTATATCGTTGGCTTCTGCCACCGCTGCTCTTTGCGCCATCGACGTCGTCGTCAAATAGATGTTGTCCACGATCATTTTACGATCCCTACAAGTAGTGTGCTTTATGCTGGGGCTACATTGTCGCGTTATCGGGAACTACTTCGCGCGCTCTCTGTTGCTCAGCGAGACGTCGAGCGGTGTGCGAGAGAGAGCGTGCGAAGTTTAATTCGCGATAACGCGGCAATGTAGCCCCAGCGTGAGAGAATAAGGTTAAATTAGTTTACCTAAATGAGTTCGAAATAGGAACACACCGCCGCGGCCGGTGATCCCCGAAGACGCGCCCCACTCCGCTCCGTACAGTAATAGCGGAGCGGGGCGCATCTTCGTGAATGGCACTATCTATATCGCTGGGTCAAATATACTTATGTCTTTATTATTTATTATGTTGTCTTGCTCTCTTATTATTTATGTCTTTATTTCTATTTTCCTAAGGTCCCAAATATTAAAATTTATCATCCAAAATGTTAAAAGGTTTCCATACGTCCAAATACAAAAACGGAACCCTTATAGGATCACTCATGTGGTGTCTGTCTGTTAAGTCTGTTACAGCCGATTTGCTTCGAATCTGCTGGACCGCTTAAAGTTGGTACACACGAAGTTTCTCCAAACACGAAGTTACGTTAGTGAATTTTGAATCAAATGACTGAAAATTGTTATGATTCATTTTTTTTTTAACATTTTAAATAAATATCTTTTTATATTTAAAAATTAAAGAAAATAAATGAAAATTGGCCATTCCCCTTAATTTCGAAACAGCTGAGACTAAATTTTAAAAAAATGCAGGGAATAATTAGTTCTCTAATTATAGATTACAGGAAACCTTGAAGTCTATGGTCTTAAAACATGGTACTTAAATCATTCATACAATTGTGCAACTAAAACTGAACTGACGACTGAAAACTTACATTTTTGCAGTTGGAATGGAATGTAATACTTCTTTTTCAACTACAATGTTAAGTTTGTTCTTGGGATAAATTCATCCCAATTACGGAACCCTTCATTGTGCGTGGTCCGACACGCACTTGACCGGTTATTTTTACTAAAGAAGGATTATTTGGCAACGAAATGATCAAAGCTCGTCCCTTCCCTCTATGAAAAAAAGCCGTTTGCCTTACAGAGGGATACTACCAAGCCGGTAATACCTAATCATTACAATTGTGTAACATACGGCTCCTCGATAGCATCCAAATCATTCGCTAGAGACTTCATTAAGACTTTGGGACGAGACTTCTGCACTTTCGCACGATCCTCGTCCTGTGGTTTTTCCTGTAGAAAGTGGAGGCAAAATATCGATTAGAATGGACAAGTCGCCTTTAACCGCTAAGGCGGGCCGCGCGGGTGCCAAAACTTACCGGTTTGGTTTTAATTAGAAAGGCCTTGACGAACTTAGACGCTGACAACAGATAAACCGCGGTCACTGTCGGATTGCATGCTTGTAATTTATTGCAAAATATGAAGCAATTATCGATTTATTCAAAAACTAACTGCACCCCGCGGTTTAACCCGCGTAAGTCTTGATCCCGTGGGAATATCGGGATAAAAAGTATCCTATGTGTTTATCCAGGTTACAAATTATCTGTTTGCCAAATTTCATCCAAATCCATTCAGCCGTTTTTGCATGATTGAGTAACAAACATCCAAACACACAAACACACTAACTTTCACATGTATAATATTAGTCGGATGAGTTGAATAAACGACAATTAAAAACAACCAAATTCTGCATTCAAATAAGACGTTCTTGTTATTAATTAAAATATTTAATATTTAATACAGATATTTTAGATTAGAACTTAAGGTAAAAGATTTACCGTTAATTTGCTTCGTTATTAGGGTTCCGTACCCAAAGGGTAAAACGGGACCCTATTACTAAGACTCCGCTGTCTGTCTGTCCGTCTGTCACCAGGCCGTATATCATGAACCGTGATGGTTAGACAGTTGAAATTTTCACAGATGATGTATTTCTGTTGCCGCCATAACAAGAAATACAAAAAAACAGAATAAAATAAATGTTATGTACCCCCATACAACAAACGTGTTTTTTTTTGCCGTTTTTATAGATAATGCTACGGAACCCTTCGTCCGACTCGCACTTGGCCGGTTTTTTCATTTTTTTTTCAAAACTACGTTTGGTAGGTAATAACCAAGTTCTCAGAAATATGTTCAAGATAACATTTTTTCTTCCACTACCACAAACTATATTGATTTGGCATTTTTCTTGTTACCGAGCCTACTTTTACCGTTTGCCTGTTGTCAGCGCCTTAAAATTGAATTGTTCATTCAGTCTCGAGGATATTTCTAACTTTTGCAAACGAGTGCCAAAACAAATGACTAATTCTTTATAATAATAATATAATATAATCCTACTAATATTATAAATGTGAAAGTTTGTGTGTTTGTGTGTTTGTTACAAAATCACGCAAAAACGGCTGAATGGATTTGGATGACATTTGGCAAACAGATAGTTTATAACCTGTATTAACACATAGGATACTTTTTATCCCGATATTCCCACATGATCGAGACTTACGCAGGTGAAACTGCGGGGCGCAGCTAGTTATAAAATAATTTGTACATTTTAAGTAGGTAAGTAGGTACTTACATCATTTAGGCAAACAGAAATGAGAACCGAAAAAAAAAGATCCTGTTATGCACATTACAGGTAGCAACAACTCTTGCCAGAGTTTTCTAAGAAATAACTCAGGAAAAACTTACGTATCGTTCCTGCATTTTCCTGGGGTCTCTCCGGATTATAGGGTCAGGTCTATGAAACAAGTCAAACGGGACAGTTGGATTCTTGTATGGTGTCATGGCATGTAAGTCCTTTATTGGGACAAAATCTGGCCTGGGCTTTCTTTGTTTTTCGCGTATGACCCCATATTTAATTGGCACTAGAGGCCATGGTTCCTTAGAATAGCTGTCCGCGTATGTAGTTACTTTACGAAAAATTAGGGCGTCATATTTTCTATTAAAATTCGGCATTCTAATAAATTGTTTTATAAATATTAAAAATACATTAAAAAATCACTAGAAAATAAAATAAGAAGTTAGTCATCAAATGCATTAAAAACTGATCATGATAAGAAATAAAATGAAAATAAAAAATCATAAAAAATACAATATATCAAAATTATGAAATCATGTCAAACTTAGAAAGTGTCACTTGGTGTCAAATTATTGTTTAAAAAAAAGGATCTGCTAGAAAAGAAAAGAGTGATAGAAAAAGTCTTTGACGCAGCGCTATAATGTCTTATTACCAGAGGTCGGAGTAGGTAGATTGATTTAAGGTCGTTGACGTCAAACGTAGAAGATAATATGGATAATATGCCTCCAAAATACCGGAACTTCATATTTATTGTGATATTTGTTCCGGAATTTTGAAATTAGCACGAATTTGTGTTTAAGGTGATAACTTATTTTAAATTTGCTCCATTGACGTCTACAGATGTTGAACGATCATTTTCCACATATAAATGGATATTAGACGTCAAAAGGAATACTTTAAAATTAGAAAATATTATGATTATTTATTTTAATTGTATTAACGTTGAAAGCCAAAATATGGAAATAGTATCCGATGAGGATTAAAAATAATTTATTTATGTTTTTGTTTAATTAAAAATAATTTTTCACTGAATTCAATCAATCATTCATATAATAAACGATTTTGTTAGCCTATCTGTATGTTTTTTATTTTATTTTATTCCATAATTCCAATTCCGGAACTTTTTCCGGTACTTTCCGCACATTATGGATAAAATGGCATGTCCATATTATAATATCTTGACGCAAGTATATAAAATCAATCTACCTACTCCGACCTCTGCTTATTACATACATACTCGTACACATATAATCAGCCTATAATGTTCCCACTGCTGGGACACATGCCTCCTCTGTGAGAGGGAGTGGGCCGTAATCCACCACGCAGGCCCAGTGCGGGTTGGTAAATGTCACGTCTTCGAATTTTTGGTTCTAGGAAATGCCGGTTTCCTCACGATGTTTTCCTTTACCGTTTTTGAGAGCAGTGGTGATGAAATAATTTACACAAAGTAAAGCGCCTGACGGGGTTCGAACCTACGACGTACAACTCGTAAGTCGCGGCCGTTACCACTGGGCCACCGCTGCTCTCGCTGTCTTATATAATTGCATCAAATTAGTTTTCGAGGGCGCTAAAGCAGATAATTATAATAATTATATCGAGTCTTCACCTTTCAGACCATCCTGGCTTACCCCTAAAAAGGGTTTATTTTCATCGACAAACAGTCCACACTCTTTAATCTGTAGCCCCATTTTCTTGGTGAAAAGTTCTATCGACGAATCTTTCAAAAACAAAATGTCCTGTCGGTGATCAGTCCAAAGGAGAAACGACTGTCGGAGAACGCTTGCAGAATCGATAAATTGATCGATTGCCTCAGATTCCTTTTCCTTGCCATAGTTGGTAGCAACAGTTCCTTTAAGTATTTAAAGTTTCTAATATTTTGCGAAGTGATGTTGAACATAAGCCGAATCAAAAGAGTAGCAGCCGAACAAGTCCAATAAACAATCCATAATTATTAGAGATCAATCACTTCGCGTAGTAACGAATGATGCGAACACCAAAAAATACTAGGCGCGGGAGGGATAAAGATATTTTTAACTATCTTAAATAAAACACAAAACTTTTAAAATTATTTTATTAGGTAGGTAACAAAAAATTACTAAGTAACAAAACTTGAAATCAAAAACTAAAATAAGATCATATATAAAAGGACAGTAATTCCCTAAGTAAATCAAAAGTGTTTAACTGTCATCTCAGTATTAAATACCTAAGTATCAAATTGAATCTACTCATGAAAAGTTCTAATAACTTTTTTAAAAATCTAGTAAAATTAATCAGGCTGCCTTCCTCGGTACCTCTGTAGACTGATACTTACATTATCAACGTCTGCCGGTCTTCATCTGGTGACGCATTTTTCTATCAGCTTCCACTCTTTCTGTTTCTCTGCACGCGATGCAACTGTAGAAAAGAAAACCAAAGTTATTAAAAATGGCTCTTCTATGCCTAAAATGATTTAATCCTTACTAATCCTTACTTCCTTACTAATATTATAAATACGAAAGGTCTATCTGTCTGTCTGTCGCGCTTTCACGCCAAAACTAGGTACTGAACTGATTCAAATGAAATTTGGTACACAGATAGTCTAGAACCTGAGAAAAGACATAGGCTACTTTTTATCGACATACCACGCGGGCAAAGCCGGGGGCGGAAGATAGTATTAAATAAAAAGGGAAAAAAAAATGTCTATTTGCAGTGGGTACTTATATATGTAAAATTAATACGAGTAATCCGTCAATTTTATCAGACACTGCCATCCGCCGGCGACTAACGAGAAGCAAGTAGGTACCTGGAACTAGTGCCTAACCAAAAACAATTTGTTTGTTTCACGGAGTTCCCGCTGGTGGTGTGAAGTCGGCAATCAACTATTAATTTAGGTAAGTACTTATCTCTTTTACTCACACGGGACTCGTCTTATGTACGTTTCTTGAGCGAGAGAATAGTCGATAGCTAGTCTCTTCCGCGTTGCCTAATGCTGGTTGTGCGTTCGTCTGTCCGTCAGGAATAGATTTTTTTCATACAGAGGTGTTACGTACGGAGGCAATTTCTGCGCCAACCAGAACTCCTTAGTGGAATCGCAGTAAGTTCTCAACTGCTTGTTATCCCACGGGACAGTGTCCATTCGCCATTCCGGAGACACGTACGGGAGGGTCAAAGGCGGTAACTTTATCTGCAATGTGATTACGTTATGTTAGGAATATTGGTGCAGTTTCAGCTGCCGTTCCTGCAGATCCTGGATAGATTAATATATTTCTGAGGCGAAAAAAATGTTAGTTCTTTTCTCGCAACTCACCACTGAAGATTCTAACTTACAGGAGTTGCAGTGATTGGAAAAATTGACGTGAACCGCGAACCCTCAACCCTCGAGTCTCGCCGCATGAGCACGGAATGTCTCTAATGCTGGGGCTACATTGTCGCGCTATCGCGAACTAAACTTCGTGCGCTCTCTCTCGCACACCGCTCGACGTCTCGCTGAGCAACAGAGAGCGGGCGAAGTATAGTTCGCGATAATGCGATAATGTAGACAGAGCATAAGCGGTGCACGATGTGTCGCTGATACACCAGCGCACTCTGTGAGTGCACTACAGCGCATTCACGATCAAATTTGATTGAATGACGTAAAACCATTACCTGCCATCATTTTTATAGGTTGGTTATACTGTGGTAGACATAAAATTAGAATTGTTGCCGTGGGTTTGATAAAACTCTCGGCAACGATTCTAATTTATACCTTACTTTACCGATGAAAGAATTAAATTCTAATGACTTAGGTACTTATGATTTTACGTAGATCGTGAATGTCCTACCTTAGGTGTGATCTAGATTTTAGCACCATACCAACAAGTTATCAAAATAACGAACCGGGTTAGACGGCGCTGGCAAGCCAGGCAGAGGCGCTTTAACCGAGAAGTAGTCTGAGACCGCTTCCCTCGTGGCACTGGTCATGCTACTGGTATACATGTAGTCGCTTAGAATCTTGCGCGTGTCAGGGTTGGAGATGTCATCCATGCTGACTGCAGGTGTCATCACCAGGCGGGGGCGTGTCCTAATAGACTCTGCTTTCTCTTCGTCTGGTGGCCTCACCTAGATCATAAACTTTATTCACTAACAAAAGGTATTTACAAGGCAGATATGGGTGGAAAAGCTAGGAGGGAACGCCCTAGCTAGAAGGTCATTAGTAGTGACCTTATCTTAATGGTGATGTTCTTCAGAAAGGTTAGGGATTAGTTATGTATGTAATGTATATACAAAAGGCCCTAAATTACTACCATGCCTTATATGCATTTTTTGTAAAGAGAATGAGCATTGATTACCTGTATTATCACACTTAGGTACTCATTGTGTGGCGATGAAAAATTTATAAATTTTTTTCATCGCTGAATGTCGATGCTGTCCAAGATTTTTTTCAAGTCTTGTTTATGTCACAAAGTGTTGGTGGCCACTTTGTGACATCATCGGCTTCCCCTTTTCGTTCTAAACTACTCTTTGAGATGTTGGTTTACAATATAGTCTCTCACAAAGACGAGGCCTGTGTCCTAGCAGTGGGAACATTAGAAAGCTGATTATTTTATGCTGTATTAACATAATCAGCCTTTTCAAATATTTTATAAAATATTTGGATACTTAGTTGAAATATTTTATAAGATATTTGATTTGAAATACATTATAAAATATTTGAAGGAGGCCATATGTCTAGCAGTGGACGTCTTTCGGCTGTAATTTTGATGATGATTTACAACTTAGCTACTAGATTTACAATGATGTATCTCGCTAACTTACAAAAGCTTCCTGCACTTTACTTGGGTCTGTCCCAGTAATGGGTTTACGTGAGTGCATTAAACTGAACGGCACACCCACGGTCCTCCAGGCGGCCAGAGTGTGATGGTCCTTAAGCGGCGGAGGCCTAATCCTATAGCACTTCGGCTTCTCTTTATACTTAGTAAATGTTGGAGGAAGAATTTGACCTCCGCGAAAATCTGTTCTGTTAGTAGTTTGGTAATTAAAGAGCATTGTCTCCATTCTGGCTTGTACGTCTGGCATTTTGATTGATTATTTATTCAAATTCTTTGAGTTAGTTAAATAGATTTCTTTTGATAGAGATTTTCATGAGGTTTTTGCACTTTGTGAAGCTTCGATTTGCGCCGTCAAAGTGACAGCTGAAAAATCTGGGACTTTTTACTTATTATTTGATATTTTACAAAAAAGGAATTTTATAAGTTAAGTTCAACACACAGAAAAGGCGGGTGCGTGTCGGAAGCAGGTCGGGTCGTTCTTCGACCTGACCCGCGCACGCATTTCTTTTGATAACATCTCAAGAATACAAGGACTTAAGCCCGCCATACAGCCGTCCCGACCCGCACCCGTCTTGTGTGTGTGTTGAGTTTTAGTCCAGTCACTGGGTAGGATCTGCCTTACAAAAGGTCAAGGAGAGGTCTCATTTGGGTGTTACAGTTTATTGAGCCACTAAATTGCGCAATTCTCGGCAATTTCTATACAATTAAACAGAATTTGCCAATTTTAGTTGCCCGTGTAGGGGTTAGTTCACACCGAGACGCGAAGCGACGCGCACTTTTTCATGATCCGATTCAATATCGAGTTTATTTACTACACAATAAGGTACACGCGCTGCGCAGCACCGCGCATTTCAGCATACTTTGACACGTGTCAACTCTCGCACTGAAATTATACCTATTTGTGAATAAAATAAGTTCAATAATTGTTAAAAAGTGCGTGCAGCGTCGCGTCGCTTCACGTCGCGGTCTGAGCTAACCCTTAGTGCACCATTAGTACTAAGATATATATAAATCTTTGTGTATAGTATGTGCGTGTTTTTAAGAAAATATATGCAATAAGTACTTCTAAATAAAACAAACAAATCATAATTTAAATAATTTATTTTAAAATTCATCAATAATTTACACCATTTAATAAACATTTCAAACTATTCAGATAATACCACAAAATAAAATATTAATTTATTATCACAAAATTTATAAACCATAGACAATGTGGAATCTCTGGTTACAGTAACATCTGCTTAGTGGACCCCTTAAATACCCAAAAAAATAAATGAATAATATTTAAATAACAATATTAATTATTTATACAGGGGGTCAAATTATATTAGCTAGCGAAACTCCATATAAGTAGAACCTTGAAAATAATTATTTTTTAGTAAAATTTTAAATTCATTGTGAAGTTTTAATACCAGACGTGATGGATATCGGATAAGTAAACATGATCAAACAAAAATAATAATTTGATGTGTTTTTTTTGGGGATTCAACCGCAGTAATGTTAAAAATATCAGTTTAAAAAAATCTTTTTTTTTGTATACTTCACAGACGTGATGGGTATCGATATTTAAACATGATAAAACAGATTTACTCAACTCACATTTCAAGTAAAAATAAGAGCAGAAGTTGACCCAGAAAAAAAATCAACGAATTTTTTTTTTCCCAGTTTTTAAATCGGTACCCATTACGTGTGCGGAGATTTGCTAGTTAATTTAATTTGACCCTTTAGCTCAAGGACATTCCTATTTTATGACTTCAAAAATATTATCCATATCAGTACGTAAAATATTATTTAAAGAATACGTGATTTTTTGTTTGAAAACGTGTCGCAAGATGTTCAGCAGTTTAGGAGATAGCAGCAGAAAATTAGCAAACAAATTAATTTTTAAAATTTTGTAGAATATCCTTACCAATTTTTTTTTACTATACGAGATCAAAATCACATAATACAAAAATATTAAGTTTTTTATTTTTATTTATCTTATATTTAATCTTAGTATTGAATGCCAAAATATACAATACAATAATTTTTGACATAGAAAGCGTTTAATTACCATCTAGTTAAATTCAATCACTAATTCATAGACCGACTGTATTTTTTTCTCTATGAATTAGTGATTGAATTTAACTCCAAAGTAGGTGCACTACCTACATCAGATTTAGTCCTTACTACCCCTTAACGGTCAGTTCACGCCGAGACGCGACGCGGCGCGCACTTTTTTATGATCCGATACAATATCGAATTTATTTACTACATAATATGGAACACGCACTGCGCATCTCAGCATGCTCTGACACGTGTCAATCCTCGCACTGAAATTATACCTTTTCGTGGAGAAAATAAGTTCGATAATTGTTAAAAAGTGCGCGCAGCGTCGCGGCGCTTCGCGTCGCGGTCTGAACTGACCCTTAAGCTAAAGTTTTCGGTTGCATGTCCGCAATTTACCGGAAAATGCCTTCACTGAAACGATAATTATGAAAGTATGTTGGTGTGTTCCTAGAGACCGTTTTTTCAAGCCCCGGTGCCATTATTTTCATGATAGCCGTCACTACGTTATGTGGCGGCCACCGCTCTTCTAGGTAACAGTTAGAGTGAAAACCTCGTAAGTATAAAAGAAGTAATTTGTCAGGAGGTAGAAAAAAAATTGTACGGCGTCTTTTATGTTTTTTTATTAATTAATATTAATATAGTAGATATTAATTGTAATTAAAGAAGAGCTCGTGGCTACGTAATAACAGCCGCACGGGTCGTTCCATCAGGTTTACTCTTGCCGGGGTTTGTCCGTGGATGGGTGACCATCTTCACATACCAAGACTCCTCCTTGCCTCGGAAAGCACGTTGGTAGAAAGCCGTTGGTCCAGGCTGTCATTTGTGGATCTTTGACAGTCGTTACGGGTCGTCAGAAGCCCGAAAGTCTGACACAACCAGTCTTACCAAGGGGTATCGTATTACCCAGTTACTGGGTTGTGGAGGTGAGATAGGCAGTCGCTCCATGTAAAATACTGGTATTCAGCTGCATCCAGTTAGACTGGAAGCCGACCCCAACATAGTTGGGAAAAGGCTAGGCAGATGATGGCAGATGATGAGTAGATATTATTTATGAAAAAAAAAAAAAGACGCTGTATACAAATGTAACAGCAGCAGTTTTCTCTTCCTCCTAAAAAGTTACTTCTTTTACACTTACGAGGTTTTCACTCTAAGCCGTCGAAATACTAAACATGGCCTTCGTTTCTGTGTGATTGGCCAAAAATGGGACGTGGTCGTAAATTCGTTATGCGATTGGTCGAAATAGTATGATGCGATATGAATGGGCTTCAAAAGTGCCTGTAGGCAGTCACACAGACACAAAAGTCATGTAGGTAATGTTATGAGGGCTTTACTGTGTACAGTCGAACAAAGAGATTGGTAACAGGTAACTACTTTCAAATAATGTTATGAGTGTGCTAGCAAGTCTTTTACATCACTCTTATAAGTTTGTCTAAAGCGTAAAAAAAATTAAACTACAACTCTTCATTAAATGGCTTTTGTGGAAGAGACACCCCAGTTTTGCTATTTTGACGTGTTGTTTAATATTCACACAATTAATTAAAATGAATATTGTATGTGTAGTGGAAATATAAATACTTTTTTCTGTATACCAAACTCTTTGTTCAACTGTACTACGTACTAGACAAACCTGCAGAAAACCCATACACACCAGAGTTTAGAGGAAAAGCCGAACGAGTCTCTGTGACGTTTTGTTTTTACAAAATCTGTACTTACTGCGTTCATTTACTCGATACGGCTTGTCCATTACGTATTAAATTACCCTCATAAACAGTACGGTACACGAACCTTTTGGCGCCAAAATCGTCAAAGCGCCAAAGGCCAAAGGCGCCAAAGGCGTCCAAAATCGGGACTAAAGCCGACATCTTGTTTTTTTTCTCAATACATTTTACAAAACAATTCAACAAATGTTTACCAACAGCACCCGCGTCAACGTCATAGCATAATCAGCCTATGATGTTCCCACTGCTGGGACACAGGCCTCCTCTCTGTGAGAGGGAGTGGGCCGTAATCCACCACGCGGGCCAAGTGCAGGTTGGTAGATGTCAAAGTCATTCGAGCGCCAAAAGATCCTTGTAGTAGATGATCTTAAATGCTGTTCTTATTTTATCTTTTTCAATCCAATTTTTGAAGTGAAAACTTTAGGGCCGTTGAGCGATATTTGGTAGGGGGGTAAACTTATGGATTCGCGTCACCGACGCGCCATAGTACTTTACTATAGATATAATATAGATGGCGCTAATACCTGTTTTAAGATTCCACTTCTCTCGACAACCATTTATTTTACTTACTACAAATCGGACAAAAATCTGTTATCAATAATTATGATATTGGCTTAAATTTTCATTTTAATATAATATTTTCATATCAGGAAAAATTTCAGCTTACTACATAAAAATCGGATCACAATGCATCAAAGTACTTATGACCGAACTGGCAAATATGTTATTTTAATAAATGGGTTTTGTACATAATGGCTGTGCTCCATATTTAACTACGAATTATAAGACTGGTTGTTTTTTGATTGCATATTTATATATATTTTCAGAGCGGCTAGTAGCTAAGTATCGTGCACTAAGGATGGGTGATCATCGTTACATACAAAGACCCCTCCGTGCCTCGGAAACCACGTTAAGCAGTTGGTCCCGGCCGACATTTGTAGAATTACCAGTAACTGGTTGGTGGAGGTCAGATAGGCAGTTGCTCCATGTCAAATACAGGTATTCATCTGGTTAGACTGGAAGCCCGGCAGATGATAAAGACTGGTTGTTTTTTTTATAATGGTCCACCAAATAAAGTAGTTACTCGTATCTAGACATTTGACTTCGACAGTATTTTACGTATTAGGCTTTCAGAAGCGAGAAAGCTCATCAACTGCGATTTTTTTAATATTTTACAGTATACGCAAAGGCTCTAAAATGCTGAAAATTGTATGCATTTTGACATATTGTAGTCGATACACAAGCCATGACCTGGTGAAGGCAGCAGGAATCCGCTGGATACGGGAAGCACAGAACCGGTCGAAGTGGCGGTGCTTGGGGGAGGCCTGTGTCCAGCAGTGGACGTCTTTGGCCGAAATGATGATAATGACATAAGCCATTATGTACAATACCCAAAAGATAACTACCTAACAAGGAAAACCGTTCAGGTACATTGTTTCGGTATAAATCTTAATGATAAACAAAAAATTAGTATGTATAAAGGTGCGTTTAAACGAGCATAGAGAAAGACTCTGTGTAAGTTCCATTATAGCTAGTGGTTTTCTACAGTCATTTGATTGAAAACCACCTTTAGAAGAATGGCGAAAAATGTTATTACCGTAACTGTTTCAAGTGCATGAAAGGAAAACTTGCAAAAAAACCACTATAATTATATTTTGCAAAAATCCCGAAAAATAAATAATTTATGAAAACTTACTAAACCTACCTACTTAACATTAAAAAGCACACTTTCAGTCTATGCCCCGCAAAGACTACGTTTTATTTACATAAATATATTACAAATGTATTTATTTTACATATTTAGCTAAACTGGTAATTCATTAAATATTAATATGTTTAATTAATTTGCTGATAGATGTTCACATTGCCCGGGTAATGCTTTGGTTGGGCAATATTGATAAATTGGACTACATTATTTTGGACCTACACTACACACAATAAGGTAGCTTTTATTGCAATAGGTTTATTTAAACACAGCAAGTCTTGATTAAAAATTCGTTTACTGAAATAAATTAGAACCCGATCTATCAAACCGTCCACTTTACGTTCTCCTCACTTAATTAAATCCACACTAAAAACTTAAAACATTCCTAAGGCCCACATAATCGGGTTATCACGTATTATTAAAAATCTAACACTTAAAACCATGAATAGGATACATCCAAATACATTTTGACACCTTAAAATTGACAGGAAAACTGGCGCCAGCTTTGACGTTTCAAAATGGCCGTCTAACCTCAATTGAAATATAGTTGCAATAACACCACAAGGAGGCATTGTAGAAAGAGTAGGACAGCCGAGGTTATAAAATTAGCTATATTTTTGTTATTGCCATACTTATTTGTATTTTTTTGTCAATCTGGGACTTTAATTTCGGCCCAGATTGGACAGAAGGGTGACGCGGGGCCTCCCCAGGACCAGCCTCGAGGTATGGCTAAATGGCTTAAACCTGTTTTGATAGCACCTGAATGTCCGTTGAAATTGGTACTGTCCAGCATGCCAGGGCATAGGATGCTGCTTTGGCCCGTAGCTTTGACGTCGACTGTGGTTATAATGTCTTCGTTCAGTACTGATTGGCAGGTTTTGAATGCTGAAAAAGATAAAACTAATTATAATTACGTATGTATTACTGTTGTAATTCCCACTAGTAGGTAGGTACAATCTGTGGAGTGTTCTTGTCAATCAAGTGGTCGAATGAAATGACTGAAGGCTAAATTCATAACCTAAACACGAGCCGAATTGAAAGGCCAATAATAAGTTTTGTCTCATTGTTCATAGGATAGTTACAGTCATGTTTTTCAAAATATTATGCCACATTCATCTACGTATGTTATCCCGTTTAAAAATAGGATATTGTATACGTATTGTTACTTATGTGACAGGTTTTCTATGCGTCATATACTTACTTAACTTTTCGACGCACAAGAAAAATATAAGTAAGAGATTATAAAAATATTTTTGTTTAGTTCTTTAATTCAAGGTCACTTCTCTACCTATACCCAAAAGTTGTAGGAGGTAATCATTAAAAAAAAAGCTAGCTTTAATAAATTCTTTACCTAGAATCTATTAAGGCGCTGACAACAGGCAAACGGTAAAACTAGACTTAAACAAAAAAAATGCCAAATCTATATAGTTTAGTGTACGTCGGTATTTTAATTCATAACAAGAACGTCTTATTTGAAAGCAGAACTTGGTTGTTTTTTTATATTTAAAATTACTCAACTCTTTTTTGAATAAATCGATAATTGCTTCATGTTTTCCAATAAATTACAAGCGTTGTGTCATCGTGCTTCTCTTTCTTTTCCATGCAGTCCGACAGTAATAGCTGTTTAGCTGTTGTCAGCGCCTTTAGCAAGAAATGGCATGAAAAATTCACTGCGTAGAGCGCACGTGAAATTCGCATGACGTACGATAGTTCACAGCTGTGTCCTAATACAGTAGATAATTGTCGATAAAACACATGTGTCATATTAATGAACTTGTATGAACGATAAATACACAGTTACTACCAGTATAATAATCCTATTGTTTTTATCGTTTACATTGTTGCTTAAGATTCTTGTTGTTATGCCGGATATAGATAAAAATGTATTGGAATTGATGTCTTGGTCATATGTATGGATTAAATTCAAATGATTTTATTTCTGCGTTTTTATTTTCTGACTTGACTTGTTTTTGGTCTTGCATTGCTCTATGGGCCATCCTTTAATCACGTGAGGATTTTTAGGCCACTTTTATACCCCTGCTCCTCCCTTAGTGATAGCTCGTGAGATTTTAGGCTACCCTTCTTCTCTCAGTATCACGTGTATTTATTGTTATTGAAAGTATCAGATGTTTTTAGATACAAATTCGCTCGCTCGGGCTTTTTGTGGTCGCACAATTCAATTGAATTCATTATTGGTAACAAATATTTTACACGTCACACGTTGTATGAACGATAAATACACAGTTACTACCAGTATAATAATCCTATTGTTTTTATCGTTTACATTGTTGCTTAAGATTCTTGTTGTTATGCCGGATATAGATAAAAATGTATTGGAATTGATGTCTTGGTCATATGTATGGATTAAATTCAAATGATTTTATTTCTGCGTTTTTATTTTCTGACTTGACTTGTTTTTGGTCTTGCATTGCTCTATGGGCCATCCTTTAATCACGTGAGGATTTTTAGGCCACTTTTATACCCCTGCTCCTCCCTTAGTGATAGCTCGTGAGATTTTAGGCTACCCTTCTTCTCTCAGTATCACGTGTATTTATTGTTATTGAAAGTATCAGATGTTTTTAGATACAAATTCGCTCGCTCGGGCTTTTTGTGGTCGCACAATTCAATTGAATTCATTATTGGTAACAAATATTTTACACGTCACACGTTAATTTTCATTTTTTTTGTCACACGAATAGTACGCGTGATTGTCACATTGATTATCCCATCCATATCGTGATTAATCGCTAACCCCTTCACCCCTGTTGTCCTCACGTGATTAAGAACGACCCTAATCTATGACATTTTGAATTTGTTTTTTTTATTTATTTCAAGGGACTATTACCTACATAGTAGACCAAAAGAATGTCCCATTTTTTACTATAAATCCTTACATACTATAAAACAAAGTCCTCCGCCGCGTCTGTCTGTCTGTCTGTTCACGATAAAGTCAAAAACTACTGCACCGATTTTCATGCTGTTTTCACCAGTGGATAGAGTGGTTCTCGAGGAAGGTTTTAGTATATAATACAAAGCGGGCGAAGCCGCAGGCAAAGTGCTAGTCAGTTATAAAACGAAGTATTTAAACAGAAATATATACCGATTTATTATGACATGACGCGTAGTAAGTAAAACAGCTTTGGTTGACATTGTAATGTGGAATTACAAAATATCACCACGGTAACGTCCTTGCTGGTATAAATATTTGAGTGGCTGTAAATTGTCGCCTGTGGAAGCTTTCAGCTTGCTGTTGTAACGCAGTTACTTTGTGAGGGAAAATACAGAATTTATGTTCTAAAAAAATTTAATACCATAGGCTACTTCAGTGTTTTTATAAATACACCTCTTTGCAAAAACCACGGGCGGTTTTGTTTTTTTACATTATTGGTAATCATTTATTTGCAAAGAGGTTTTAATAGCCAAACTATGTTACTGGCACTTAATAAAGAGTTGGGGTATGAAAAAAAGTTAATTCCAAATTCGAAACATTTGTTTAAAATAATAATAATCCCTTTTTCAGTTTATGACTTTTATTAACTTTTTGCGGGTTTGCGGTTAAAAGATTATCATGGTAACTAAAACTAGCTTCTCATTATTTTTAGTAGAATAATTTATGTTTGTCGCATAATCCAGCCTTATTGTGACTTAAGACCTTTGTGTCGATTGTAATGGCAGAAAAAGCAATAATAGCTAGTAAAATTGTAGCGCTGCTGAAAGAGGGGTGTAGTCAAAAAACGATATTCTTATTGATAATAAGAAATTACTAGTCATTTATGCTAATGACATAATAAAAATATTAATATTAAATCGATAGAAAAGCGAATGACTGTTAAGGTGCCGGCAGTTTTTTTTTGCAAAGGGGTGTATGTTCGATATAATACTATCCTAAAACAGGTCTATAGAATTTAGCATCGATTTTGATCTCAACTATTTTATTTATTGGTGAAATTTTCAATCTCTTATCTCCTTTGTACCTACCGAACTAGACTTCTTTTTCACATTTGTACTTTTTATTTTATCAGTAGGTACATCAGTAGTGCTATTCTGAAAAAATCTCACCGTGAAAACTTAGGTGAAGTGAGCTTGGAGTGAACTGTCACTGCCTTAGTATCAGTAGGTATCGATGACAATGACAGCTCACTCCACGCTCACTTCACCTAAGTTTTCACGGTGAGATGGTTACAGAATAGCAATGCAGCTGTTTCTTTACTATCTAACAGATGCATGTGATAAATATGTCAATTTTTGTGTGATAATAAAAGTCATGGGTATATAAATGCTCATAGTTTGTCTGCACACCTAATCGTTTTGCCATGTGACCAAGCATCTAGCGCCAGTGCATCTAATCCTACTAATCCTACTAATATTATAAATGTGAAAGTTTGTGTGTGTGTGTTTATGTGTTTGGATGTTTGTTACTCAATCACGCAAAAATGGCTGAATGGATTTGGATGAAATTTGGCAAACAGATAGTTTATAACCTGGATTAACACATAGGATACTTTTTATCCCGATATTCCCACGGGATCGAGACTTACGCGGGTGAAACAGCGGGGCGCAGCTAGTAATTACTATAAGTAATGAAAATACTTCCAATAATTACCTACCTACATTAATCTTATGCAATACATATAATAACAAATATAAATACTATATCTATTTACACAAACCTAATCCATACTTCCATACTAATATTATAAATTCGAAAGTAACTCATGTCTGTCTGTATGTTACCTTTCCACGCCTAAACCACTGAACGGTTTCTATAAAATTTGGCAAGGAGATAGATGGCATCCCGGGGAAGGACATAGGGTACTTTTTATCGACATAACATGCGGGCGAAGCCGCGGGCGGAAGGTAGCAATATATACATACATAATAAACACACAATTAAACACATCTAGTCATCCTTACGAGTACATATTATAAAACAAAATCCGCCGCGTCTGTCTGTCGTCCTTTTCGCGATAAACTCAAAACTACTGCATCGATTTTCATGCTGTTTTCACAAATGGATAGAGTGGTTCTCGAGTAAGGTTTTAGTATATAATAACCGAAATCCACGCGGGCAAAGTCGCGGGCATCAGCTAGTTTATAATAATATTGAAATTCTACTCAGCCCTCTTCCTCTCTCCTAATCTTGCTGTGCCCGACAGGGTCCATATTGATTTTTTACTTGTTATAACCATCTATATAACATATGGAATGCAAAAAACCGGCCAAATGCGAGTGGCTCTCGCGCACAAAGGCTTTCAGTATTATTATCTATAAAAACGGCAAAAAAGTCACGTTTGTTGTATGGGAGTCCCCTTAAACATTTATTTTATTCTGTTTTTTTTTGTATTTTTTGTTATAGCGACAACAGAAATACATCATCTGTGAATATTTCAACTGTCTAACTATTGGGTGTGTAACGGTTGATATAATAACAAAAAATCTAACGTTCACTTGACCTAATTTCAGTTAATATACTTTTGTTTAATATAACGATCAGTTGAGATAATGAATTGTTGATATAATTTCATTTTATCTAATTTCTTATGATATAATAAACATTTCCTATAATGCACATTTGACATAATATTCATGTAGTATATTATTCATTTACTATAATATTCATAATCTCTAATAACTTTTAATATAATTTAGAAAATCTGATACGATTTTATACGCCTGCTAGTATGGTGCTAGCAAAAATGCATCGCATAAGCATTAATTGCTACAAAAGTTTGCTTTTATGCGTGAGGTGGGTAGACTATACACGAATTTATTATTTTTCTTACTGTCATACAGTTACAGCGAAATTATTCATTGTGTGGCTATTGCAATCTCGATATTTGTTTCAGATTTTAAAATGACTACTATTAATTATAGTACATTCAAAAGTTCTAAAGGTGGACTAAAACTTGCTGTAAATGGATACATTTATAACAAAAACAGGGAAGTGAAGAATAAAGTTTATTGGATTATTGGACTTTAGGGCACCCCGACTCGGACAGGTTAGGTTAGAAGGGGATGGCGGGGTCGTGTGAGCGAGCGAAGCGAGCGAATAGACCCCGCCATCCCCTTCGTGGTTATTTTTTTATAAACCATCCAGAAGTAGGAGCCCCGCGAAGCGGGGCTCCGTCGACCAAGCCCACCCTCGACCATGCATTGAATATTTTAAGATTTGGTTAGGTGCCATTTGAGTTACGTTAGAACTGTGACCATTAAACATGAAAATTAGGTCAAAAGAACATTAGGTCAAATGAATGTTATATAAAAAGAATATTATACATATTGAAAATTATATAAAATGAACGTTATACTAAATGTTTTATATTAAATGAAAATTATATCATATGAAACATTAGGTCATATGAAATTAGGTTATATGATTTTATAGCATATGAAAATTATATTATATGAACGTTATTTCAAGTGAAATTAGAGCATTTGTTATTATATCATACATTACACACCCCTAACTATTACGGTTCATGAGATACAGCCTGGTGACAGACGGACGGACAGCGAAGTCTTAGTAATAGGGTCCCGTTTTACCTTTTGGGTACGGAATCCTAACAAAAAGTTGAGTATTGAGTATCTACTCACTTTGCACATTATTCCTGGTGCGGAACTCTCCGATGAAGACCAGCTCCATGCTGCTGGCTACCGCGAGGTTCGCTATACTCCTCAGACTGGTGACGTCACTGGCATCCAGCTTCTCTTTGCAGTGCACGTTCACGACGATCAGCGGTCGACTGCATAGCAGGAACGCTGGAAATAAATATAAATGTTTTGTTAAAAAAAAAAAAGTTATAAAAACTAAAATCCAATTACGACTAAAAAGGTATAAACAAAACACCACAGACAGACAAATTAAAAATCCGGAGTCATCAGTTCATCTGTTTCCTCCTATCTTCTAAGCCACTCATCACAATTTGACAAATGAGTACCGTTGGAAGCGTCTTGATTATCCGCTGGTTATAAGCTATGTGACGTCACATCAAATTAAAAATGGCGCCCTTCAGAGGACATAAAGTAAGAAACATAAAAAAAAGGTTTAATCGTACCATATTGGGTATCAAATGAAAGGGCTTAATGAGCACATTTCAAAAATACATATATTATAATAACCCCAAAAGAATTTATAAAAATTTCGTAGCTGGGTTTTAGTTTTTATTACTTTAATTTTTATAAATTCTTTAATAAAAAATCTTGGACAGCTTTCGTTAGTCAGACTCTATTATAAAGAGAAAAGATTTGTATTTTTGTATGTTTGAATTTTTAAAGCCAAAACTATACAGGGTGATAAAAACTTTTATACAAAAAATTAAACCGACGAAAAAAGAACTGAAAAGCGAAAAATAAATAACTTTAATTTCGTCGGTTTAATTTTTTGTAAAAAAGTTTTTTATTTTTCGCTTTTGTGTTACCATTTTCTCCAGGGTACTCCAGGGGGTTACTCCAGGTTAAAGACCTGGAGTTGATGATGAGTGGTTGTGTCATCAGAACTATGTATGTGTGCGAAATTTCAACAGAATCGGTTCACAGTTGAAAATTCAGTTGGTGAAAAATCAATCAACCCCATTTTTTCTAACTTTAGGGGTGGATTATAGTTTCCAATTTTAAATGGAACCAACTTCGAGGTATACCCTTCCCAATAAAAAAAGAATTTTTCAAATCTGACTACTCACTAAAAAGTTATGCGTGGTCATACATAAAAAAAAAAAAATACGTGTCGACTTGAGAACCTCCTCCTTTTTTTTTCATCGGTTAAAAGAAGGTTTGCAGACACAAGCTTGAAAAAAAAAACAAACCGGCCAAGTCCGAGTCGGACTCTCATACAAAGTGTTTCGTACCGTATTAAAGAGCAATAAAAACCGCCGAAAAAAAAAACGTTTCTCCCCCTTTAATTATTAACTTAATTTAATATTGTTTGTTAAAGCGGCAATAGAAATACACAAACTGTGAAAATTTGAACTGTCTACCTATTACGGTTTGTGAGATACAGCCCGTTGACAGACAGACTAACAGCGGAGGCTTAGTTATAGGGTTCCGTTTGGCACCCTTCGGATACGGAACCCTAAAAATTACCCAGTATTACATTAAATGAAGGTAGTCTCTTATATTTGTTAGCTTATTTTTTTTATGTGGCACTTTCTTGATTAATATAATGAAGCTGAGTTTTCATGTGAGAGCAGTGGTAGATTCCGCTAAAATATTACAATAACGGGACATTATTACGTGATTTTCATTTTTCATTATTCATGTCATTTGGTTTAAATTCATTTCATATGGTTTAAATAGGTTTTTATCTGTAGTATCTTATTTATCTTATATAGATTCTCTTCTACCTTGTGAATGTGAGAACGTCGTATAGGCTTAGTGAACTGTAGACTTTTATTTTTAATTTTTAATAAACTTTACTTGAATCTTTTTGAAAGGCCTACACTGTCCTCCCATAATTATTAATACTGTAATTCGAAAATATTGTAAAAGCCAAATATCTTTTAAAAGAGTAACCATGGAGTTTCTTGCCGGCTCTTCTCCATAGGAAACGACCAATTGGAACCGTGCACCTAGCTGCTGACGTTTCATAAGTGCCCATGTAGGCTTATGTGAAATAAAATATTTTGATTTTGATTTCCAAAAAAAAAAACAGTTTTATGATTTACTACATCTAGAACAGAATAGTATGAATAGAATACTACTTTATTATGTACACCATAAAACAAATACAGATATCAATGTAGAAATTTAATATAGGGTGACACAATGGGCGGTCTTATCGCTAAAAGCGATCTTTTACTGACGACCTTTGGATGAATTAAAGCGAGAAGGAGAGATAATACTACAGGTAGTCAGTGGTGTACCACAATAAATACATCATTTTTTTTCGGGTGACCACTCAAAATTAGCGCAGTGCTGTGGGTCCCCATAGGGCAGCATCATGCTGAGTGGAAGCCTTCTTGTCACAGTCATGACGTGCAGCTGCCGATTATTTATCTGTATACTCGTGATCTCATATTTTTACTTAGATCTATTTTGTTTAATTTAATATTGCTGCTTATTGTTACCTCTTTTTATGCACATGTTTCTGTGACAAATAAACCAATTTTTCTTTCTTTCTATAAAGCATTTACTTATCTATACAAAATATAGCAAAGATGGTAAGCAGATTTCGGTACATAAAAAGATAATATCTAAAAAACATTTAAACAATGAAGAAAGCCTTATCATGAATAATCCAGTAAATTCTGAATCTTTCGTCTGCAGTGATGAAATCATTCAAGATAATATAACGTACATTATTTCATGTTATTGTAAATAATGTCAGAGGAAACGTTGACCTGTGAGAATGTTTCATTGTTCTGTTTAAACTAAGCTTTAGTTTTGACAAGGGTCTGATGGGTTACGTCATGAACTCATGAATAATCGCGCATTATGTTCTTAATGTCACTAACAGTGCCCTTATACTGAGTTACTGTAATAGGAAGGGTAGTCAAACTAAAATTATAAATGCGAAAGTGAGTTTGTTTGTTTGTTACGCTTTCACGCCAAAACGGCTGAACGGAATTGGATGAAATTTGGCGCATGGGTAGACCATGACCTGGGATAGGACATAGAATACTTTGTATCACGATATTCCCACGAGATCGAGAGTTACGCGGCTGAAACCGCGGGGCGCAGCTAGTTGATGATAATTGGCACTACCTTTTAAAAGTAATTTCTGAATAAGAACTAGCTGTCTGTTTTTAGGGTTCCGTACCCATAGGGTAAAACGGGACCCTATTACTACGACTCCGCTGTCCGTCCGTCCGTCTGTCTGTCACCAGGCTGTATCTCATGAACCGTGATAGTTAAGACAGTTGAAATTTTCACAGATGATGTGTTTCTGTTGCCGCTATAACAACAAATACTAAAAAACAATAAAATAAATATTTAAAAAATAAATATATAAAAAATAAATATATATATAAATATAAAATAAATACTTAAATATTAATTTAAAAAAAAAAACAAGTTTGTTGTAACAAACGTGATTTTTTTGTTCTTTTTATAGATAATGGTACAGAACCCTTCGTGCGAGCGTCCGTCTCACACTTGGCCAGTTTTTTTTTTAAATTGATTAAATTTTTAACAATATACTGAACGAGTAAATTCTATAAAAAAAATTATTGGTACTTGTGATTTTATATTTGTTTTTTTGTGTTAAATGATTGTAAACAACAAAGTTGAAAAGATAATGCTTACACCAGTGGCGTATCACTGTAGGTGTATATTCGGAACTTAAGGCGGTACCCTGAGCAAAATAAACTTGAGCATTTGTTCCCTCTTCGCAGACCGGAAATCCTGGTGATATACAGTAGTGAATACGCCCAAATGTTAGAATAAAATCTTTTTAAAATTAAATATCGGCCTTTGGAAAAAAAAAAATTGTTACAAAATGTTCACTATTAAATTGTCTATCCATTAGTGTCATCAGCAAAATTAAATAATGTTTACTTTACGAGGAGATGCATGTTATCAATCATTATTTCTCTTATTTATGTTTTCGTTGGAAGGAGATTAATGAAACATACACTACTTAAAAAAAAAAAAATGCACAATTTTGGAATCAAGATTATGTAAAAATTTTACATATTGTTATTATTTGATATTTCTTTTTAAAATAATTAATTTAATTTTAAATTATTTAAATAATCTTAATTAAATTAACTATAAAACTCAGGGTCTTCTCGGCTTTTTAATTTATTTTAATAACAAGTAGATAGCTCCAAAAAACTACATAAAAGCGGCTAGCGTGGCGTTTGGCTCAGGGTATCGCCTTAAATGCAATGTTAGATAAGCTAACATGACACATTGATGACTAAACCACAACAGCTGTATAGTACTTAACATTTCCTTTGTTCATCCGTTTACTACCTAAACAGCAAATGTGAAATAGAATATAACAATTTGCCTGAATCCGCGAAATAGATTCTTGTGTGTCAAAGTTCAAAGTTTGCAGATATATTTACAACTAGCTACAGCATGCGTGGACACTTTTTTTTTTTGTGTGGGAAATCATCAAATGACTTCTCCCGCTCTGAGCGGAGCGGGAGGGCATGTCAGACTTTTACTGACAAAAACCCACCCGTGTTCCTTCAGTTGCCTATTGCCAAGGTCTCGGTATCCCTATCGGACTTTCCCGCAGACCGCGTGGACCCTAATTCTTATGCCAAAATAAAAGTAGCCTAAGCACTTCAGTTATCTGCCAGTGAAAGTCCCATCAATAGCGGTCCAGCCGTATAGGAGATTAGGGTCAGGGCTTTTCATGCTCCAGGGGTGACCTCAGTGTCCCGTCAGGGACGGACAAAAGAATGCTTACATAAATGTTGTCTAAAACTTTTGAAGTTTTAATGTATTTCCGGACTCTTAACAGTCGTCCGGAGACTTTGTATTCCAGAGCCCGGATGGACCTCAACCGGAACTATGTAGGTGTCTAGAATTCTAGAATTTATTTGGTGACTCAACGGATTTGATGTTTTAAATATCCGATTTTTTCCTTCAATTTGGCTCACGAATTTATAAATTCCTACGTTTTTTGCAAATTCCGGCGCTGGTTTTACGTCGTATGTTGATCAAAATAATTACTGAATTATAATTATTAGTGCGTGTATGACCAGAGCTATGAAGTATGAACGTAAACGAGACAAAAGGAGTATGTAAGGATCGTAGCAGGTGGCGTTCTGTAGTATCTGCTTACCCCCATGGGAAGAAGGCGTGAGTTTATGTATGTTATAAAAACATTATTAAGTATAGCTCCCAAAATTATATTTGCTGCAAATCACATTTTCAAGAAATGATAAGACCATTTCATAATGGTGATGAATTGACTGCAATGCCACTGAACTCATACAACACTTTGTTCCTAATTACATCATGTCCTTTAATTTTATACCTAAACCATTGTTATTGTTTATCTACGCCAACAGTCAATCAAAAATACTCAAATATTGTTTTAAGCAGTAACACATAAATAATGCAATAATTTTTAGCTCTACGTAGGCACTTGTCAAAGCAACATGAATAGCAGAATGTTCACAATAGATTATTCATCTTTTGTCACTTGTAATTGAGTATTTCCGATACTTTTCAGCGTAACAGCCTTCAGTACAAATGGCTACACATCAAGCTATACATTTCCAGTAGAAGCTGATCTCGCATTGTATAGGATTTCCGTACAATGCGAGGTCAGCTCATACTGGAAATTATAGCTTGATGTGTAGCCGTGTGTAAGTATACAAATACGTACTTTAATGTCTTTAAAACTTATTTTAGAGTGTTTGAAGTGGTTTTCGTTTCACCCCCTATTATATGGGTATCCCGAGTAAGGCAGTGTTATTGCGATTTTCCATCTGGAATTTCTCAGTAGCAGAAGTTTGTATTTGTTGCCGGATTGCTCGTCCCTTAAGAACGCGGTGACGGATGAATTCTCCATACAAACGTAATACCTAAATCATTTGCAATTTGAGCATATTTCCACAATAATGTGTTGTTATTCGGATTGAGACAGTATTTATCTAGGTTCCTAAAATGAAGTTGTAGCGAATTTAATTTCGCACATTTTTACAGCGTAAATGACATGTTTTCATATTGTTTTGTCTGTATTATAAACAACAATACTTGTAATGTTGGTTCAGCAGAAACATAACCTATATTATCAAGTTACAAATTATCGTAAAAATATTGGAAAAACATTAAGTTTTCATTCATCATTTTAGGTAATACGGAACACATACAAATTTATCATAAATTTTCAATAGCTAGTAGTGTTATCACGTCAAGCAAATGTCATGTCAATTTCAGTGTATGTAGTTATAAGTATGACCTTTAATCAAGTAATGTATCCTAGTTTTAAGCAATATCTAAGGTTTTTGTAACAATAAAGATTTTTATTATTATTATTAGTGGGTACGTGGTCGTACAGTTCACGATAGCTGGGTGTGTCGCTCCGACAGGCACACTAGCGCAACATTTGTAGCACTCGATTTGTAGTTGCGACTGATGCTCCGCCGGCCCCTTAATACATGGGCCTTAAATATAACTGGCGAAATGTGGGTGTACTATGGGTACACTTGTACCTAACCCTTCGGGGAATAACAAGTCATGCACCTTCAATAGTTTCCAAATTATAGTACTTATCCTAGAAATTGCTTTACCATGATGACGAAGATAACCGCAAATAAACGTATTTTCTTTCTTTTTTCTTTTTTTTTTCTTTATTCACACTAAATTCAACACGAACACGTAATATCCCATAATAGCAGTGTTTTATATAAACTAGTGCTTTAATATTCAATAACAGTGAAGTCAACTGTAGGTGCTTATAGACTTGTTGCTTCAATTACGCTGTATGGCATCCATAATTTGCGTACTCTAGTTGATTGTTTGTAGAATACTTTTGTATAGCTAATAATAACATTAGATAAAAAATTACTTAACAAACTGTAACTGGACACTGCGGGTGATAATTGTTTAGTTATAATTGGAAATTTGCCACGAGAGATGATTAAAATGGACAAGGGGTGTCGTGTTCATTTTTGTTGTACATCATACGTCAAAGTTCATCGCCGTGGATGTCAGACGTGGATCTTTGACAGTCGTTACGGGTCGTCAGAAACCCGAAAGTCTGACAACTACTCTTACCAAGGGCTATCGTAGTTGTGGAGGTCAGGTAGGCAGTCGTTCCATGTAAAATACTGGTATTCAGCTGCACTGTTATAAATAGTATCCTTGTTGTACGTTGCGTGTTCATACAATACATACAAGAAGCGAATAATTGCTAAGAACTTAACTTCCTTTTTAAGTATATAGGTTAGCCTGGTTATTATGTTAGTCTACAGTTAGGAAGACGAAATGATGCTTGAAATCTTTTAGGGGAAGATCCAAGGGGCGAGCTGAGTCCACACCGACGATGTCCTTAACACAGTGTACCTATGGGTAGATATTTCGTCACTGCAGTAGGACAGGGCGGGATGACCGGCTCGGTGAAGGTCGCAGGGAACCACTTCATGCAACACCGCAAATCCGGCTGTGGCGACTATCCTTGGATAAGGCCTTGATCTGCAGTCGACATCTTTTGACGGTAAACGGATATGATGAATGCAGTGATAACAATTATCTGTGGAGTGCTAGCTCCAAATCTAAGCCAATCACCATTTTTTTTTTGTGACCCTACTCTCTCCTACTGCTGAGCTAAGGCCTACCCCAAATCTTTCCAAACATCCTTTTCCAGGGCCACCTCGATCCAACCCTTGCGGTACGCGTCTAGATCGTCTCGCCATCTCTTCCTGAGCCGGCCTCGGTGGCGCCGTCCATCCTCAGGCACCCACCGTGTGGAGACTGTTGCCCAGCGGTTGCTATGCATGCGGCTGATATGACCCGCCCAATCCCATTTTAGCTTGGCAACCTTTTTGCCTACGTCTAGGATCCCCGTTTTGGAGCGCAACGTGGTGTTTCGTATTCTGTCAGTTCGGTTTACGACCAGAATGCCCCTCTCATGGCCCTTTTAAAAATGAAACAGTAAGCCAATCAGAAATGATCAACTTAACATGCCTACCGTTTCGCCGACACCGTTCACCGAATCGCCAACCGATATGGCTAACGACCGTCAACTTCGCAGATTTCTGTGAACGGAACTGGCCTTTGTGATGATAGCAATAAGGTTGTGTTGTGTGTGTCTCTGCCTCTATAGTTAAATGTGAATGTCGACACGATGAATATGGCTCGGTAATTAGCATTGGCGTTTAAACGCGACGATTTTGTATCGATATCGATACGCTGTTCGACTTTGTGCTAATCGGTAACTTCCTCTTCCGTTTTCTTTTTGTTTCATGTAGCGATAGCAGAGAAGTGGATGCTGATTTGTTCATCTATAGATTTTTAATAGAAATGACCAACAATTAAGATTGGGGAAGGAAACTTAATCATATACAAGCTGTAAGCAATCTACTCTAATCTGGAAATACAAACGCCATCTAATTGAACCCGTTAACAATCAATAACTAATCCATACTAATATTATAAATTCAAAAGTAACTGTCTGTCTGTCTGTTACCTTTTCACGCCTAAACCACTGAACGGATTTCGATAAAATTTAGCAAGGAGATAGATGGCATCCCGGGAAAGGACATAGGCTACTTTTTATCGACATACCACGCGGGCGATGCCGCGGGAGGAAGCTAGTATTATAAATGCGAAAGTAAGTCTGTTTGTTTGTTACGCTTTCACGCTGAAACGGCTGAACGGATTTAGATGAAATTTGGCACATGGGTAGACCATGATCTGGAATAGGACATAGGATACTTTTTATCCCGATACTCCCACGGGATCGAGACTTACGCGGGTGTAACCGCGGGGCGCAGCTAGTTAAGGTATAAAACAGATGCAGGCTTAGTTATTTGAAAAAGTGGCAGCAACATATTAATAATGATTGTCTTTACATCGTCTGCCCAGCCTTTTCCCAACCATGTTGGGGTCGGCTTCCAGTCTAACGGGATGCAGCTGAATACCAGTATTTTACATGGAGCGACTGCCTATCTGACCTCTACAACCCAGTAACTGGGTAATAAGATACCCCTTGGCAAGCCTGGTTGTCAGACTTTCGGGCTTCTGACGACCCGTAACTGTTAAAGATCCACAAATGACAGCCGGGACCAACGGTTTTACGTGCTTTCCAAAGCACGGAGGAGTCTCGATATGTAAAGATGGTCACCCATCCACGGACCAACCCCGGCAAGCGTAGCTTAACCTGATGAATCGACCCGTGCGGCTGTTATTATTTAGCCACGAGCTCCTCAATGATTGTAATGATTGTCTTTACAATCATTATTAATATGTTATTATAAAATTCACACTATCAAGCGATGAAACTCATGACCCGAGGGCAACCATATTTCTATCAAGAGTGAAGATAATCATTAAAATTCAAAGTATTGAAGTAGATCAAAGTTCAAAATGGTTGAGCTGAATGGTGCTGATCCATGCGTCATGTTCGTGAACGGGCGCCGTCAGTTGTGACTGGTCATCTCTTAGCTGCCATGGCTTATTTTAATTTTTGAATTGTTTTATGTAATAATTGCGGACGCTTTTAACGTGCTTTCTACATTGTTCTCACATGTATAATTTCAACATAAATGATGTAACCCATATATTGTAACAATATTTTGATTTAAAAGAGTGTCCATGGAGTTTCTTGCCCGTTCTTCTCCATAGGTACCTACTACGCTTTGGAATGGGCAACTAGCTTCATATTTCTGACTGACCGACTCCTTGACAATTCAAAAGTGCCTGTAAATGGTTTAATTGAAATAAATGCTTTGAGTTTGAGTTTGAGTTTGATAATGCGCCTAAAAGGATAAGTGTTAGGATAAGTGTTTCAATGTTAACTGTAAATCTTGTGATTGATATAAATGAATCACATGAGCATAAGTTGATGAAGAAAGATTATCTGGGACTTTCCCTCAATGCTACAGAAAATACAATACTACGTGTACAGCCGAAATCACTACCCTGCCGAGCGAACAAACGCTTGCTCGCCCAGACGGCCTAGACATGTGAAAATCTCTTCAAAAGCGTTTCGTATTTCTAAAACGACTTTCAAGAGGATTGACATAAGCTCTTCGATAGCTAATGTCAGTCTTATAGGTATCTTTTTGCCTTTTCCATCATCGTTCACGCGGGTAGTATATTTGACACTTATCTAGGCCCTCTGAGAACACTGAAAACGCATCTAGGAAAATGAAATTTGTGATCGCGATTTAACGCGAAAGAGGTTGCAACTGCTGCCCATTTTTCACCTAACATAATCTAGTCATCTTTTATCTCGTTAGTCCGAAATCCTAAAACACATTGGGCAAAGTTCCAACAATGGAAGTCCAGAAACAAAATGAATAAACAATAACTACTGAACGTACTGCCAAAGAAAGCCAATGAAAACTACATTCTTTAGGAGTATGTTAATGACATTGCACAGCAACGGAAATATTTCCGGCTATATGTGCCAACTAAATGTCAAGGGAAGATACTTATGAAACAACAAATTAAAAAGTAATATATCCGTTACGTGTTGCTAGTGTAAGATAAAAGCCTGACTTGGTAATTATGAACTCTGCAACCGTGACTCCATGACGTTAAGAGACTATTTGATCTTGAAATTAGTCAGATGACACTGGTTGTGTAATATCACTGCTATTATCTTTGCAAATCACACAGGAGTTGAAAACGATGGATGCTGTTCAAAAAGTGGAAGATGAGGTTTTAGAAACGATAGCTGTTCTAAGAGGGGTACATAGGACTGAAGAAACGACAGCTAAATCTTTAGAAACGAAGGGTGCTGCTCAAAGAGGGTAACCTATTAGGTACGGTAGAAACCCTTGCTATTGTTCAAAAATTAAATCTAGCTAGAACTTTACATTTTTTCACTTGCATGGTATTTTTATTTTTTTAGGCTTTCAAATTATTTTTCAAAAAATAACTTTTTCACTTACCTGGTTTATTTTGTACCTAGAATACTCCCTTTCTTGTCAAATTGTAAAACGGGAATTTAAATTATAAAACTACAAGTATAATATTAAGCTCTATGGCTCTAATGTATTTAATATTATGTGAATGCAAATGAGGATGGGCGCTGATACCTAAAACACAAGATATTAAGTTATCTCAGCTTAGGTATTAGTAGCAACTCTAAAATGTAAACATTATAACTACTTTTTGGCCTATTTTATTGTAAACCTGTTTCTTTATGTTAATTTTAAAGGTGCAAATAAACATTTTTTTTTTTTTTACTTTCGGAAGTTTCAGTTCGTATAACAGGACCATAGAAACGGCTGTTGCAGTTGAAAACGATGGTAACTCAAAAAGTGAAAAAAGGATAGAACTAAAAGTAACATTTCAGTCGCCCCAACACAAATCGTGTCATGTAAGCGGCACAACACACAATGACGTGTCTTCACGCATCGCAACAAACGACCGGTCCGCAGGTAACTCGGACAGGTTAAAATTAGACCACACAAACTAACAGGTTGTGTTATTGATTTACTTACCAGTCATTGTTTACTGGGCATTACATGACGCTTGTATCCCTCGAAAAGGAATGTAGAAGTGTAGGTATATTCACCTGAAGTTCGTTTTTTAATCCCGTAGACTAATTTGACAGGTGCAAATTTCAAACACCAAATTGAAAAAAAAACAACCCTTTGTATGTTTTTTTCTGTTCTTTTCTCCTTGTCTGTATATTATGTGTACATAAATGGTTAAATAAATAAACAACAATCATTTGAAATGTCAAATTAGTCTACGAGATTTATATATTTCGTCAGTGAGGTGACATAAGCTTTTAGAAAATTCTTAAAGTAGTGACAAGGTCAGGTTGTGACCAATTTTAGGGAACGTTTTGAAGGTCGTACGACGGAGTAGTGTAGCTGGCTCAATGTAAAAACGTGTGTAACCATAATTGACAATTTCAGGGTGAAAGCGTCAAGATGGTCAAGGTCACTATAGTTCACAAAACCATACACATATGATTTTATTCTGGGAGATATTCGTTGAGTTTTTGCAAGGTCAGCTGCCAAGGTGGCAATACACGATGTCAATGTCATTGCTTTGGCAGTTTGCTCTACTTTTGTACTTAAACGGACTGAGACCCAAGACCCAAATTACGTTATGTAGTTATCAGTTTGTTTTAAATAACCATCATCATGATCTCAACCGAAATATCTCCCCTTCCCTCTTTTAAATGTTCATAACTACCTTCAAATATCAGCGGGGTATTTGCATAACAAGCAACAGTAACAATGGCTTTCATTTTGACGGTTCAACAACATTCATTGCGTTATTTACGTTGTAGAGCAGACAAATTTTTCGAAAATATGAAGCAATGGGTTAGTATCCTTCAAAATCATTCAGATTTTGATTGGAAGTGTTACGCAATTAGGGTGCTGGTCAAATTGAAACAATATTTCATCAAGATACGAGTATATAACTTATTACTGTAAGACACGACCTTGTACCTTTAGAGTCTCTATTGAATATAAACTTTTGCCTCTATTGTTTGCTATTGTAGGCGTCTAATCCATCTATAAAAAACTCCCTCTTGTAGGCGTCTAATACCTTTCAGGGCGTGAAAGTATTCATGATTCAGAGCAACTTTCACTATAAGACCAACTCTGAAATATCGTAAAAAATATCAGCTGTTACGTAGAGAAAAAATTTTACAAAAAAAAAAAACAACCTTCTTCCAAGAAAAATCAGACTTCAAAAAAAGTCTGTTGTTTTTTTTTTGTAAAAAGTTTTTGATTTTCACTTTTTAATTGTGGTACCTACCCCTCACAAATTCGCATACCACTACCTGCTATGTAAATAACAGTGACGGAGTCAAATAATCTAATTGATTCAGGCGTGACTTTGCGGAAATCCATTATAAAATACAATAGCCTAAATCTACGTCTATTGTATTTATTAAATAAGATATCGTCTACATAGACTTAGTGGGAAAAATACGTAATTATTGAAGCTAACTCAAAAACTACGCAAGCAAAATTAATCAAATTTATATGGGACCACCTCTGAAGCATGACCTACCAAACAAAAAAAGAATCATCAAAATCGATTCATAATTGGCGGAGTAATCGCGTAACATACATAAAAATCACCGTGTAAATTGAAGTCGCCTTTCGTGTCCGTCTGAGTGACCGTGTTGTTCTCTAAAGCGCTTAGCAGATGATAGACAATTTGTCCGCGGACAATTTGGATTCTTATGGAAATCCCGGCATTTTGTCCTACGTGCGCGTTAGGTTTCCAAAAGATTCCAAATTAGCCGCGGACAAAGTGTCCATAATCACCGCCAATACACCGATTAATCTGTGGCCAAACTACGAAACGGATTGTAATGCGATGTTCACAATCATTTAGAGAATTAATCTCGGAAGGTTTATTCTTTACTAGCTGCGCCCCGCGGTATCACCCGCGTAAGTCTCGATCCCGTGGGAATATCGGATAAAAAGTATCCTATGTGTTAATCCAGGTTATAAACTATCTGTTTGCCAAATTTCATCCACATCCATTTAGCCGTTTTTGCGTGATTGAGTAACAAACATCCAAACTATTTAAAACTCTTTTTTTTTTTTTTTTTTTTTTAACTATTTTATTTGTTATGTATGTATTATGTATATTGTGTGCCTTTCAGTCTGTACTGAATAAATGTATTTTCTTTCTTTCAAACACACAAACACACGAACTTTCAATTTATAATATTAGTAGGATTTATAATATTAGTAGGATTAGTAGGATAGTAGGATTAACTTTAATTTACACAGTTAACAACCAATTACAGTAATTAAAATCATCATCACTATTATATTGCCCTTATCCCAATTTATGCTGGGTTGGCGCCATGTCTTTTTCGATACTTCTCTATTAGTCGTCATTTTAAAATTCATTTAATAAAGGAATCTTGATATTTTGTCAAGTCGTAAAACCTGAGCGAAGGAGGGGCGGGCCGCTAGAAACGTTGTAAATGTCATAACAATATTATTTGTGATAACAGTGGATATCAGCTGACTCATAGAACTAGCTGACTCGTAGATAATGCTAATAAACTGATCATATGGATTAGTGATCGTGTTGTGTCAGTTGTTTTGAGCCGGTAAGGCTGTTAGGTAATTGGTTTGGGTTATTAGGTCGAATTAAGTGTAAATAGTTTTATGTAGGTAGTTCTTGGCAAACAATATACAGTACGACACAATTTAGATGTAGCATCGGCAAAATTTGTAAAAGCGATCACCATCCGAACTGAGTGCGCCTTCAAAATCTCCAATCTCTATTACTGCTTTAGGTGAAAATGTTCTTAACGCAAACGCAATAACTTGTAAAATCATGCATTTGAAAATCTGCATTAATTCATTTCAATTACGAATGTATTTGGTTATACAGTACGACACAACTTAGATGAAGCATACATTCGAAAATTTGCATCCATTCATTTCAATTTTACGAATGTATGCTTAATTTAAGTTATGTCGTACTGTACCTACCAGCCTTTTTGTACTCGTGTGGGTTCTAAGGCGAATTTAGGATTATATCTAGTAGAAAATATTATAGGTTGTATCATATTCCTGTAAACCTACCAACTGCTATTAGAATTTGACTGGCAATTTTATGTGTGGCCATGGCAGTGGTAGCCTAGCTGTGTTCAGCATTATTAAATCCGTGTGTGGATATTATGGTGATAGATAATGGACCCATGTGAAGCTTTGAACGCAGAGGGTTTAGAATTCTAAAACAAATTATTTTTGTTTATTTATCTACACCCATGCTATAAATCCTCTATAAAAGTTTCTGAAACAGCTTATTGCCAACATTAAAACAACCAGTGTCATAGTAACCATTATATCATCCAAACGGGTGTTATAATGTTGTACGAAATTTCATAATGCAACTCATTAAAAAAAAGAACGCTGTCATGCAGGCGCGTTTCAAAAACTAAGCTCAGTAATTAAAAAAAAAATCTTTTATTTAGTTTATCTTGGACATTAGGTACTGACATCGGTGAAGGAAAACATCGTGAGGAAAACTGGACTTAAGTATAGTAAATACAAGTCTGAAATTGCCAACCCGTCCTGAGCAAGTGTGGTGATCATCAATGCTCGTGCCTTCTCAGTATGAGAAGGAGGTTTTGGCCCTGCAGTGGGACAATAATAGTTTGATATAATTAGAATCTAGTATCACTTTTAATTCTCTTTGAATTATCATAAAAACGTAGCCATTCAAAGTTTTTTCCTACAAAAACTGCAATAAAAATTAATAAAAAAATGCCTTTGAACGCTAGCCTTGTTAATAAATGATTGTTCTTGCAGTATTAATAACGCATGTCTCGCAACGTGCTTTCTCGATAACTAGACTTTTATGTCAACGGTACTATTAAAAGAATTATAGGACGTGTATAATGCCTGTTGATACAGTATAAAGTAATATAACGGGTGAACACACAGATGTTTGAGATAGAAACCTTATGCAAATGATTATAAGGTTATTATGCAATTATTTATATTTTTACAAGGTGGAGTTTCATATTTTTGCTTCATTACTAAAGTATTATTTTCCAATTGACATGAAAATTTACTTTGTAAATTACCATATTATTATTTAAAATATTGTGAATGTGAGTATGAGGACTATGTAGGTCATTTTATTTTTTTATATCATTTAGTTTTTACCCGACTACGGCGAAGAAAAAAAGAGGGTTATGATTTTGACCGGTATGTGTGTATGTACGTATATGTATGTTTGTAAGTATGTTCATCTGTTCCCTCTTATCTTCTAAAGCACTCATCACAATTTGACAAATGAGGTATCGTGAGATGCGTCTTGATCGTCCGCTGGTTATAGGCTATGTGACGTCACATTATTAAAAATGGCGCCTTTTAGAGGACATAAAGTCAAGAACTAAAAAAATAATATTGTTTAGTCGTACCATGTTGTGTATCAAATGAAAGGGCTTAATGAGCACATTTCAAAAATATATATATTAAAACCCCAAAAGAATTAAAAAAAAAGTAATAAAAACTAAAACCCAACTACGACTAAAAAGGCATAAACAAGACACCACAGACAGACAAATTAAAAATCCGGAGTCACACGTAATCTGTTCGATTTATGCCCTAACACGTGTGCCTCCGGATTTTTATTTTGTCTGTCTGAGGTGTCTTGTTTATACCTTTTTAGTCGTAGTTGGGTTTTACTTTTATTACTTAATTATTTTTTTCTCGATGTAGTTTGTCTGTATGGACCACTCTGTCAGCAAGCTTCCATAATGATCCATACACACGACCGTGCCCACACGTTGATTAAACCGTAGATTTTACACGACTGCCCCAGAAGGATGGATAATGTTTTCACGGCAAGAAACACGTACTTATAATTACAAAGGGCCTTACGCCAAGTTAGTAAGTCAAGTCTCAAAATAATACATAACAATGTAATGTAGTTTAGTAAGTAACAATGGCTCCCAAAACAATTCAACAATTCAATGCTTCAGTGCCTTTAAATTTAAATTATAGTGACATCATTTCTTTGCTTTGAAAATGTATCTAGATAAAATTACAAGTTGTTTAATATTTTGGAAATCATTATGGACCTGTAATCTGGATTAGATTCTCCTAAGATATACAAAGATTTCAACTAAAACAGCTGTTTGATCCCCCACCTGGACACAAGTTGCCTTGGCTAAGCTGGAAGTCTTTAAACAGACTCCGGACCCAGGTTGTCCCAAGCAAAGAAAACCTGTTCTGGTGGAGATTTATAGACTTCTCCTCCTTGGAGTGTAAATGTGGTGCTGTTCCACAAACTATGGTAAGTCTTGAGAACTTGTCGAGTTGAAGACTTGTCCTGTCGGCAGCACGTTACAGGAAGTGATGGACGCTAAAAGATGGCGCAAAACACGTAACCGATTTCTGGGCCGAGTCCATTTTGATTGCCATAGACAAGCTTGAGGAACATTTAAATGATATCGATTCAAGATTTTAACTAATTACTTAAATAATTTATTTCGAGTTCACTCCATTGTTGATTTTTAACCCCCGACGGAAAAAGAGGGGTGTTATAACGTTAACGTGTGTATCTGTGTGTCTGTCTGCGACATCGTAGCTGCCAAACGGCTAAACCGATTTTGTTTTTTTTGGATTTGTTTGAAAGGTGACTTGATCGAGAGTGTTCTTAGCTATAAAAAAATCGTTTATTAGATGTAACTAGTTATGAAACAAATATTCAAACGTAACTTCCGCCTGTAATCTCCGATGGGTAAGGCAGAGGTTTACCTATCCCACACTTCGCTAATTATGTGTAAGTCCTATTCATGTAATAGAGGGCGAGTCTGTTGCCAGCAACCGGGCAGAAATCCAGACTCCGGGCTGCTACTGAGAAATTCCTAATGGAAAATTCCAAAAACACTCTGTCCGACCTGGGAATCCAACCCAGGACCTCATGCTCAACAGTAGCGCTTGCAAACGCTAGACCAACGAGACAGACAAACGTCAATACTATAATAAATTCAGAGATTCAGGAAATATATTTTAAGGAATCTTCTTTATGATCATTTCGGACTGTCGGCGAAAATCAAAAGAGCGGAGAAAATTGACTACCAGACGTGGCGGCGCAAATGATATAGTGCCATACCTGTGTTGATATAAATCTACTACCAACTATGTAATATAGCCAGACTGCAAGAAATCCTACTAACTCCTACTAATATTATAAATGTGAAAGTTTGTGTTTATGTGTTTGGATGTTTGTTACTCAATCACGCAAAAACGGCTGAATGGATTTGGATGAAATTTGGCAAACAGATAGTTTATGACCTGGATTAACACATAGGATACTTTTTATTCCGATATTCCCACGGGATCGAGACTTACGCGGGTGAAACCGCGGGGCGCAGCTAGTTTGCAATAATTTGAAGCTTCAATACCTAATGCCACTCAGACTTGCTTATTATTTGCTTGAAATCGCACTGACACTGTGGATATAGTATGATTTACATTGCTTGTGTTATTTTGTAAACAAACAGTATAAAAATCCCCAGTTTTCACATCTAAGACCTTGCACCCCAGCTGATAACACACTTTTTTACTAAAAATTGTAAAGCCATTGCTTCATGGCTTTACAATGTTTGAAAATGTCGTCTGCCTGACAACGTGAATCACGCAATGAATGTGGTTAAATTGTCATAGAAACACATAGGTATGGTATAAATTGAATAATACTTACCTAAATCAAAAACTGTTTTCTTATGTAACTATTCAAACACATTTCAAAATCTTAGTGCACCATATTTGTTTACCAAATATGACACGTAAATAAACAAAGACTAGCATGAATAAGTCCAGATATAAAACATCGAATGTTTTTTGCCTGAAATTTATAGCCTGTCATTAGATATTGCAGAACTATTTTTAGGCATGACTCAGCTGACAACAAACAAAGAAATAGCTGATACTGTTTTAAGATCGGGTTGTATCATCGTTTTGCATAATTAGAGAGAATTAGCATTGGCTAGCACTGACGTTGCCATTGTGCAGTTGGTAAAGTTTGTATATAGGCTTTGTGGAGATATCGGCTTATTTATTTAATTAACAAGTAACAATGGACTCAACAGGGTAGCCCGCGAAATTCAAATTTGCTTACGTTTTTTGCTATTTGCAGGTCAGTATCAGGTTGTATG
Source organism: Lithophane leautieri (assembly GCA_949152455.1). Classification (NCBI taxonomy): domain Eukaryota; kingdom Metazoa; phylum Arthropoda; class Insecta; order Lepidoptera; family Noctuidae; genus Lithophane; species Lithophane leautieri. The sequence continues at coordinate 3,074,047 of OX424462.1, read as the reverse complement.
TTGATTTAAATATGATTTGCGGTCGTATCAAATATTTATTCATAGAATCATATTCATAAAATTCATGAATACAACTCTCTGAGTTCTTATATTTCATAAAATCATGACATTTGATGATCAATCTAACTTAAGTGTAATGATTATAATTCTGTGAATCCATATTTGCTACGGTCGCGAATCATATTTTAATCAACATACAACCTGACACTGACTTGCAAATTGCAAAAAAAACGTAAGCAAATTTGAATTTCGCGGGCTTCCTTGGCGCATCCCTCTTAACAACTATGTTAGTAAACTTAACCTAACACTGTCCTATAGTTATGAGAATTTCTGCTACAAGCTCAACACCATTGGTGTGATAAGCTCGCCCCCTATTGCCATCAACAGGGCACAAATGCAGAATCCGGACTACTGGAAAATGCTACTAAGGAATTCCAGATAGAAAAATCCAATAAAAATTTTGCCCGACCTGAGAATAGAAGCCAAGACCCCATGCTCAGCAGTAGCGCTTGCGATCACTAGACCAACGGGGCAGTCCAGGCAGAATAATAAAGTACAACTTGGCAAAAAAGAGTATGATGCGGTGACAGATGAAACTAAATATTTTACTTTAATTAATGTAAACCTATGATGTTGGCACTACTTTGCCGACAAGTGCTAGTAGGTTTTGAGTCAGTACAAGCAGCGTTTTTCACTATTGGTCTAAATTCTTTGACGCATTTCCCATTTGAAGTGACATAAATGCGGTAGTGGCGCCCTCATTTTTTCCAAACTCTTTTTTGCCAAGCTGTATCATGTACAAATATGTAGATAAAAGTGCTTCCACGAATCCAGTGTTACCAACTCCAAATAATGGATTACGATGTTTCCAGTTTAAAATTACGATAGATTTAAAAAAAATACGGTAGATTTTAAAAAGGCGCGCAAAATTACATTGTTATTTAAAAAAAACAAAAACGCTTATTCCATAAATCTTAATTCGTCGGAATTTGGCAAAATAACTGTGTGATCATGATCATTTTTATTCATTTCAGTATTATGTCTCCTAAGCATGTCTTCTGAAGGTAGAAAGTTGACACAATTTTTTCCACCAACAGATTCACTATCCATTTTAATTTATTTGCAAAACATATTTCCTTTCAATGCAGATTTATTTCAACGCAATTACGCAAAGTATATTAGGTACCTGAATAAAGTACGTATTCTATTGGTTCAAACTACTACCTATGATTGAGGAATTCCCCCTAGTGCACTGCAATTTAAAATGCTGCCATGTTATGACAACAAAAATACACTCAATACACACATGTTTACGATACCGGCCTCACGTCACAGTTGACAGCGCTCTGTCTTGGTTTTTTATTTGGTCTGAGCCCCGAATCTATTTTCTAGAAACTTACTACTGAGTTTTACCATTATTATAATCTATGCTCCTGAGATGAGTGAAAAACATAAGAGGTCAGTTATCATTACTTCAGATACAGATAATCAATGATAACGATAATAATTTACTTGATAATGTTGAATTGACATGATGCCGAAGGCTCGGAGCTGAGATGGACAGTTCGTCCGCGGACAATTTGGAATCATATGGTAATCTAACGCGCGCATTCCAAATTGTCGGTGGACAAATTGTCCATCGCCTGACATTTCTTTGTCTTTCTCTAGGCAATGTGTGTCTTGTGTACAAACTACCACACACTTTCCCTATACCGAAATAGTTAAAAATATTTGGCTCTCAGTTTTATCAATCAATCTGCCTAGCCTTTTACCAACTATACTGAGGTCGGCTTCCAGTCTAACCGGATGCTGCTGAATACCAATATTTTACGTGGAGCGACTGCCTGTCCGGATCTGACCTCCACAACCCAGTTACTGGTTAGTTTTATATTTCCTAAATTATTCCCTAAAGCTTGATTTTAGGTAAGAATATTCAACTTAATTTCTTCAATCACGTTCACCAAGAAAATAACTAAATTACAAAACGTACAACCTTGTCACATACACAGACCATTACACTACTTTTTATTTCCATAGTCATTTATATCCCGACGTCAGCGGTTAGCAATAAAGCACAGTGCACTCGGGTCGTATGAATTGAGCCAATTATGCAGATTCGGTTGGCGACGTAAGACTCACTGTTACGTCAGATCGATACTCAATTATAAAATTCGCTTGGAATTCGTTACGGCTGTTGTTTGGAACTCTTGGATACACACATGTACATACAGACAAAAACTCACGTCTTTTTCCCATAAGCGTAAGCAGAAACTACAGAACGTCACCTGCTACGATCCTTACATACTCATTTTGCTTCGTTTACTTTCATACATCAGGGCCCTGTTTATCAAAAGTTACAAGTCTACACGTTCACAAGTTACCTAGAATGTTAATTTTCGTTAAATTCATAGCTCATCTCCATATTCATAATCAGCCTTAATGTTCCCTCCGCTGGGACACGAGCATCAGAGAAAATCGAATTTAAACATTTATTGCGGTACTAAGGATGACACTTGTAAACTTGTAAGACGGAAAAGAGAGTCGCTGGACACTCAGGATTTGTTATGATTTTTTACGTTGTAACTTACAATTAATTTTTGGATAAACAAAATCACGAATAAAAGTATATAAAAATATAAGTAGGTCCTTGTGCACTAAATAATGACATTTGGTGATACAAGGCTTGTGGTTTTGATAAACAGGGCGCTGGCCATACACGCACGCCTGTGGAGAGTACTACGCACCTGACCTTTCTGAGGAACAACACTATGTCCTTCTAGGGCGACACCTCCCGGCCTTTTCACTCACATTTGCCTTGTAAATACTTTTTGTTAGTCGCCTTTTATTCATCCACTCAGCATGACCAAACCATTTAAGTCAACGAACGTATAAATACTGTTAGGTATTAGGTATAGCGTGGAGTAAGCGCGTTAAGTCACTTGTCCCGGCTGTCATGCGTAGATCTTTGGCTGTCACGGGTAGTCAGATGCATGAAAGTCAGACAACTAGCCTTACCAAGAGGTATCGTGTTTCCCAGTAACTGGGCTGTGGAGGTCAGATTAGCAGTAAAATACTTGTATTCAGCTGCATCCCGTTAGACTGGAAGCCGACTCCAATAGTTGGGAAAAGACTAGGCAGATGATGAGTGTAGATTATTGCTAAATGCTTATGCAAGCATCTCGATGTCAACTTGACAGATTTAATCTGATATGAAATCTAGTTTTAAATATTGCAATCAGATTAGATTCATATCATTCAGTTCTTAATATCATTCACAAACTCTGAAACACTAGCATGAAACTGGAACTAGTAAAATTAACTGTACCAGAACGGAGTACATTCAATAGCTTTCTCAAGACAGCCATTTTGCCTGTTGCCATGATGAAAAGTTAAGCCAGTCAGCCATGTTGGAAACAGGGTTGTCTGGCCAGAGTATCTCGTATGGGCCGTATTATGACGGATTAATGCCATCATTTTTCCAGTGTGAGTGAGAGACGGAGCTATACAAGGCCGATAGCACCATCCTTTTTTCGTAGTGAAATAATGATGGCATTAATACTTCATAATACGGCGCCAGTTTTCTGTTATATTCTATCGTTTAATGGTGCTGCTCTCACTGATATTTGAAACCCAGAAAGTATACCAATTGAGTATTTTTTTACTATATAGGTACCTACTCCCTCTTTAGCTATGTCTTTTTAAGAAACATGAGACCACTTCACAAAATCCTTAAATCTACCTCGTCAAAAGTTTTCCACAGCAAGATAAACGAAAGATTACATAACTCAAACGTATCGACTGTTTCAGTGCACTTCTCGGCGGTTATTTAGTAAACACGCTGTAAACATTCACGCATGCACGCTTCGGGGAAACTCGGGCACAGCCGGTTATGCATTTCGCGTGCGCTAGCGCAAACCAAAATCACTGTTTACTTTTAGAACCATTTTAGAACATTAACATACGGATTTGGGAAGCCTTGGCTTGAATTCGATGGAACGGGAACGATCTTGTTTTTTTTTTAGAATGCTTTGGGAAAGTAAAGAATGTGCTTTGTGGAGGCTGCATTACATCCTATTAAAGATTTTTTTTTTGTTTAAAAATGTAAACGTCAAATCATCTGCGAGTGTTTTAAAGAAAACTAAAAGATTTTGTTCTAGGCAATGAATACAACTGCTAAACGTGGTAACTAAGCCTATTCTGCCCCCTCATTGCGTACCTAACACACGATCAATCGCAATGTTTCATTTTGACAGTTCAACAACATTCATTGCGTTATTTACGTTGCTGAGCAGGCATCTTTTTCGAACATTTTTATGAAGCAATGGATTAGCAATAGCCTTCAAAATGATTCAGATTATGATTGATAGTGTGTCACACAATTAGGGTACTGTTTTATATAATATTTACAAAGAATCTACAGAACAATACCCACCTATATTACAATACATCCCTCAAGATATACGAGTATCATCATATTTTAGATATTTTTTCTTTTTTATCCTCTTATTTCACCTTACCTTGCCAGTGTTATCACGTTAGACTTGTGATAAGGAAATCCAACGTTAGCAATTGCGAAACGCACTTTCAATCACAGTCTGAATGATTTTGAAGGATATTGTTAATCCATTCCTTGATAAGTTCCAAAAATTTGTCTGCTCAACCACGTAAATAACACAATGAATTTTGTTGAACTGTCAAAATGAAAACCATTGCTACTGCCAGTGTGTCACGCAATTACCCCGGCTGATAAGGATATGACCAAACATCTGATTTACTGAAACTATGCGCAGGCGCAACGCGTAGCGTGAACACGCATAGAACTATTGTAATTTGTAAACCATTAGAGTCTGTTTAGTCCATACTAAGGTTATTTGTCATAACTGTTATAATGACACTAACATTGGAATACATTTATACCGACATAATATAATATTTTCTAAACAGGCATTTCTAAATACAAACCTTGATTATTTATGTCTGTGTGAGAGTGTCGCGCTGCAAAAGTAAAACAAACAACACAACTTTGTTATGCTGGTGTGCGTGACAACTACGTATTACACTCGCGCCACGCCATTGTGGTTTTCTAGTGTGCGTGCATTTGGCGGCCAACAGTTGGACGCTATTTTTTTCGACGAGTTCACAGCTTTTACTGTCTTTCTAGACATATTGGTATCTTTGCTTAGAGGAATGTTATTTGTTGCACGAACTTTTCCACAAACCAAAAATCTAAATTGATTTTCAATTTGAATTAATTTGTCAATATTACTGAATTACATTATGTAATATCGCTCTACAGTGCACAATCATATTGATTGTGAAATGTAATTTTGCTTACATTTCACAATGCTTCTGTACCTTTTATGTTGAGTTAAATAAAAGATAATAATTGCTGTTGGCATACCTATTTTAAATAAATAAAATAGGTACACACGGCTACACATCAAGCTATACATTTCCAGTTTATGCTGATCACGCATTGCATAGGATTTCCGTACAATGCGAGGTCAGCTTATACTGGAAATGTATAGCTTGATATGTAGCCGTGTGTAATTAAACAAAATGCACTAACCTTGTGGAGCAGCAATGTATCGTTCGCTTCGCAACGCCGTCAGCTCACTAACGAGCTGCCGAGCTTCGGGCGCCTCCGTCAGGAGACAGACCTGGTCCAGGTCTATATCTTCAACTGTGATGCCCCTGGTCACCGCGTCATAGATGAAGCCAAGTTGTCGGCTGCAACAAAAGGTTGGTGTTTAGTTTGAGGATACATAAATGCATAATTTCTAGGACAAAGTTCTAGAATTGTGCAGAAGACGTATAAATGTTTGCCTTCCATAAAACTTTACGTGGATAGCACTATAGTACATTGACACATGCTTAGTCAATGAATCTTGCGAGACAGACGAAAATGGACATGTCGTGGTCAGATCTTAGAATTGATCATTTCATGAAATAGCCAGCTAAAATTGACCGTATAGTTTGATGATATTTCAGTAGACGTTTGTTCATATGTAGGATATCCATGGTTTAAGGTGTAGTCATAATTGTTATGTAATTGCGACCGACTTTGGAAGTAGCCCTCGCGCTCGCTGCCGCGGCACTCATTTGGTCGGGTCAAATTATATAAAAACTACTAGTCTGGACGTGAAAAGAGTAAGTATTTTGATATTTCACTCTTTTATTTTCACTCTAGGGTGTTATGTTATAATTAAGTTCATTTAGGTGTTGTCTGTTTATTTTATTGTGAATTTATTTTATATAATATAAGTGTTCGTAACTATCGCATTAGGGTAACCTGTATTTTTTTTTCTAATTAATTTATCTATGTGGCCAAAGGAAATACTCGTATGACAAGGCAACGAACATCACCAATTGATACCAATTAATCATTGTCTGGCGACCTTTACTACAGTTTGAACTTTGAAATTTTGACAGTGTTGTATCAAAGTTACAAAGTTTATACTAACTAATATAAATTAATCACGCATTGACACATTCAATTAGTTCCCGACTGACACAATAAAATTAAATGATAACATAATTATTGTTATCATAGTCGGCTTCAGTTTATATTCAGATGGGCTATTATTGTTATATGTATTATATTGGTGTCAAAGTGCAAAATATTATTGTAGTTATCTGTTGGGGATGCCTAACCGTCTGTGAGATATTTACTAAATAGATAGATACTATACTAAAGTGGCCTTTTAGACCCCCAGTAGACCGCACGTCGGTAGTAACGCTCAAACCTTGAGTTGCCCTAGCCCTGTACAGATAGAATAGGAGGCCAGCATAGACTTCAAACGTCAGTCAGGCGTCACTGGGGACAATGTAGCGTATCCAGATACTGATGGGTCACACGGTGTGACCTATTTGCGACGCCCTAAACCAAGGTCCGTAACACACAGGGGGTGCCCTTAACTATTATTCGATTAGTTTTTAAGTTTTATGCCCTAATTGGAGGCCTTAATTTATTGAGACACCCACAGGAAAGCCCGGTTAAGCAGCCGATAACTACCTAGATGACCTGCAAGACACGATACCTAAAAAAAAAATACGCTACATTGCTGCTACCCATAAACAATGCTGAACGCTGGTTTTCGTATAAAATGAGGCCAAATGTCACTCACACACGTGATTGTATGATAATTTTCTACTATTTCATAAGAACTATTATCGCTACACTTTCTTTGATAAAACCTCTTTCGATTTTTCTCTGGTTAGCGAATACTGTCCCAATCTATGGGGTTCAGAACATTTTCAATGTAGGACCCCCTTTCAGAAATTCCACCAAACTTTTATTTGCCGTATCATAGTATAGTCTATCTTCTAATCTAGTCTAGTTCTCTAGTGTCTTCTTCTTTATGTTGGGAAATCAACAAATAACTTCTCCCGCTCTGGGCGGAGCGGGAGGGCGTGTCAGACTTTTACTGACTAAAACCCACCCGTGTTCCTTCAGTTGCCTGTTGCCCAAGGGTCCCGGTAGCCCTTTCGGACTTTCCCGCAACCCTGGCAGGGCTAGTCACCGCCTAAGGTATGTGAGCCATTGACAAAATTGGCCGAATTGGCCTTTGTCTACCTCCTCCATCTCACCTCTCAGTCTCCTCACAAACCTCAGGCGGTGACTAGCAGTCGCGCGCGAATTTTAGCGAAACTCCACTGACGGGATGGATATCGATATCAGAACACGATAAAACAAAAAAAAAAAACGCAATACGCCATAGATAGACTGTCAGCACGACATTACAGTTCAATCTCATCAAATAAACCCTCCATGTCCACGCTAACAGCCCTTGCAACATTAATTCGAAAGTTAATTGAATCAAATGGTCACTGCGCGGCATTCGTAGGCAATCGATTATGGACTTCAATTCTTTATGAGAGCATGACGTACATTTGAACCGAGCGGAATTTTTAAACACAGTTTACTTGTATATAACCACTATATCCTCTATGTATTTTCTATACTTATGTACTTACTAGCTGCGCCCCGCGGTTTCACCCGCGTAAGTCTCGATCCCGTGGGAATATCGGGATAAAAAGTATCCTATGTGTTAATCCAGGTTATAAACTATCTGTTTGCCAAATTTCATCCAAATCCATTCAGCCGTTTTTGCGTGATTGAGTAACAAACATCCAAACACACAAACTTTTACATTTATAATATTAGTAGGATGGTAGGATAATAGGATAGGATAGTAGGATTTTATTTCGTTTCCTCTTGCCTTCGCCCACTCTCGACACGTGGACATCGCTAGCTCACGAGGCGAGAAAAACAAATTATTTACAGGGGAAAATAGCACCATCGATATTGAACTATATACATATTATTTATAACTACTAAAGTGGCACTACTGCTGAGCATAAGGTCTTAGGGTCGATTCCCAGGTCTGTTAAAGTGTTTTTGGGTTTTTCCATTTGGAATTTTTTGTAGAAGCCCGGAGTGTGAATTTGTGCCGGGTTGATGGTAATCTGCTCGCCCCCGTTACATAACCGTCCCATGTAACGGGGGCGATATTTAGTTATGTGTATGTTATTTATAACTGCCATACAATAGAAGCACTTTCCAGTAGAAATACGGAAAATTATTTCCGATAAGATTAAAAATCTTGAGTAGTTAGATAATACCTATTGTTTATCAGAAAAACAAGGCCATGATATTTTTACGATCTTATGTACTTGATGTTATTTTCATGGCTTTTTCAATACTGTGGCGGTATCTACATCGCTACATGCAAACTACGCAGTAAAGACCTGACGTCACACAATAATCCTGACGTCACATAAATCCTGCATCGCGCAATTAAAGTTTACCGTGCAATGGACATATATACGAGAACCCGACATCAATTGTTGGGCAGTTGCCCGCCAGACACAACACCCATCTGGTCGGAGGATCCTCCCTTTTCTATGGTGGATGAGTGAACTTTACACCCTGTTCCTCATCATCTGCCTAGCCTTTTCCCAACTACGTTGGGGTCGGCTTCCAGTCTAACCCGATGCAGCTGAGTACCAGTATTTTACATGAAGCGACTGCCTATCTGACCTCCACAACCCAATAACTGGGAAATACGATACCCCTTGGTAAGACTGATTGTCAGACTTTCGGGCTTCTGACGACCCGTAACGACTGTCAAAGATCCACAAATGACAGCCGGGACCAACGGCTTAACGTGCTTCCGAGGCACGGAGGAGTCTCGGTATGTAAAGATGGTCACCCATCCACGGACCAACCCCGGCAAGCGTAGCTTAACCTGAGGGATCGGCCCGTGCGGCTGTTATTACGTAGCCACGAGCTCCTCCCCTTACACCCTGTTCCTCATACCTCTAAAATACTTTGAGATATAGTGATACCTATGTGAACGTGCATTTAGTACTAAAGTACTTTATTTAATGATAACGACCAATTATAAGATAAAACGTACGCAAAATACGCGCTTTGACGTGGAGTTGCGGATACCAGCCCGTATTACCCTATTACCTAAGTAAAAACCGGCAGATAGGCTATACGCGCTCCGCAAGTGACACGTCAAACCTTGGCTATTTAGCCAAGTTGTCTTCGTTTTTTCTGATTTTGCTCCCAATATGTAGCTGTCACACACACCAGCATAACAAAGTTGCCCTGTTTGTTTCAGTTCTTTTGCAGCGCGATACTATAGACATAGAAATTATCAAAGATAAAGAACATAAGTTGATTAGCCAAATATAACAGAACTTCTATGTAAAAACTAGCCAAGTAAAATTTTCAGCTTCAATTCATCCTAAGTGCATTGTGTAAATAATTCGACTATTCTTCAATGAAGTTATATTTTTAAATAGCAAACATTGTTATAGCAGAAAAACAAGAAATTTTGTTTTAAATTTATTTTAGAATGTTGTATGTTCTTTATAAATTTCAATAGAACTTGGCACCCATTTAGATCTCAATTCTTTTGTCGGCAAAGTCGACAACCACGCTTATTCTTAATATTGAATTTGGCTGATTTTCACATTTATGTTTTTGACAGAATGGGTTATACGCGCTCCGCAAGTGACACGTCAAACCTTGGCCAAGTTGTGTTCGTTTTCTCTTTTTCACTCCCGATAGTTACGATATGCCATCCTACTTCCACGTGTCATCTCATAATGTGACATTGTGCCGTCTTTGAAGATCGAATATTAAATATGTAACCTAACCTATCTAGGTACTTCTTTTTATTTTACATAATAATGCCGAAGTCCGACGGTGCGCCATATTGCAGACGGACACGCACGGCAGACGATCACAGACCGCCACACACCGCGCACCGAGGCGCTTCCGATGTTTGCGATATCCCACACGTACACCTTCCCACGGTCCGTCGTCCGGGCTCGTCGGTGTCCGTCCGAAAAATCGCCGATCGTAGGATTTTGGCATAATATATTATGATTGATAACGAGTGTTACGTGCAGGTAATCGTTAGTAATCAATTAATGCGAGGTGATAACGGACATATCGCTTTACCATAATATTATAAACGTATGTTGGTACTCAAGTCAAGAGCAGTGGTGGCCCAGTGGTAACCCCGCGACTTACGACTTGTAGGTCGTAGCTTCGAACCCGGTCAGGCGCTTTACTTTGTATAAATTATTTCATCACCGCTGCTCTCAAAACGGTGAAGGAAAACTTCGTGAGAAAACCGGCATGTCCTAGAACCAAAAATCCGCAGACATGTGACACCTACAAACCGCCCGCAGATGACCCGCGTGGTGGATTACGGCCCACTCCCTCTCACTGAGAGGACGCCTGTTTCCCAGCAGTGGGAACATTATAGGCTGATTATACACTTATACTATTTCCAGAACACTGTTTCCAGCGAATGAAATTAAATAAGAAATTGATGCATCTTCTCTTTGTGCTAGAGAAGTTACTGGTATTGCCAAACTAGTGTCATAATGATGACAAACAAAAACATTGTTGCAGCAACATATTGTATGTGTTGCTGGAAACATATTGCTAGCAACACTGCAGTGTGTGCGATGTTTGCGAAACCTTTGTTTACCATAAATACGAGGCTATAATTTGTGAAGGTAAGCCTCAATAATATGGTAACATTTATTCGCCTTGCTACAAAGCCTATGGCGCTGGAAATAGTTTATTGATTTGATGGTTATTCTCGTACGCTTCGCGAGGGGAAGTGACGTTTCTAAAGAATGTTTTTCTCAATCAATCTGGCTAGCCTTTACCCAAATATGTTGAGGTTGGCTTCTAGTCTTACCGGATGCAGCAATACCAGTGTTACATGGAGCGACTGCCTATCTGACCTCAACATCCCAGTTACTGGGTAACACGGTAAATCTGGCTGTCAGACTTTTGGGCTTCTGACTACTCGTAACAACTGTCAAAGATACAAGGAATGAAGATTTTTTTCCTACTAGGCGATAACTTATCCAAAAACCGGCGAAGTGCGAGTCGAACTCGCACACTAAGGGTTCCGTACCATTAACTATAAAAACGGCAAAAAAATCACGTTTGTTGTATGGGACCCCCTTAAATATTTATTTTATTCTGTTTTTTTGTATTTGGTGTTATAGTGGCAACAGAAATACATCATCTGTGAAAATTTCAACTGTCTAACTATCACGGGTCATGAGATACAGGCTGGTGACAGTCGGACAGACAGACAGACAGCGGAGTCTTAGTAATAGGGTCCCGTTTTACCCTTTGGGTACGGAACCCTAAAAATCGATATAAAATCGTTAATCACTTCAGCTATGAAGGAAATTATAATCTAATCAAACACGTGCAGTACATCGATCAACTGATTTTGAATAACAATGTACTATTGTGTCCATGATCACTGAGTATGTAGTCAATGGAGTGCTCACAAGATTTGTACGTTGTGTACACCTGTCTCACTGACCAAAGTATTTGAGCGGAGACACAATTTTGTTATTAAACAATAATGTAGTGTATGAAGAAGATACAATTTTTTTTTTCGTTGAAGATTTTTGAACGGTCAATCAAGTGTCTCACATGTCCCTTGCCAATTATGTCTTCAATTGCTTGTAACTCGTGTGTTTACAATTATGGCCGAGTACTGTATTATTATTACCCACCGCCATGAGTCGTTAGTTATAAGTACCTACTAGAAAATAAACAATAGTTAATTAAGGCGGTAACCCTGTACAAAGGGCAACAACGCAAGTGTTTTCAATTAAATCTTTTTTACATAACACTAGCTGATGCCCGCGGCATGAAAATCGGTGCAGTAGTTTTTGAGTTTATCGCGAACAGGACGACAAACAGACGCGGTGGAGGACTTTGTTTTATAATATGTAAGGATAACATCCCCATCCTAACTAATGTCATAAATGCAAAAGTGAGTTTGCTAGTTGGTTTCTTTGTTTGTTTGCGTGTACAGAGTGTTTCTTTTCCGTATCAATTTAATATTTTTTGTGAATATTTTACTTTTTTTTTAGTGGTCATTTTTTTTTAGCATGTGCAGACGCTATACTATTGCAGGCTAACGGGAACGCCCTTAATTAGATAACATATTGTATAATTCTTTCCAAAAGAATCTGATGAAAGTGTACGCAATCACTCACTAAAGGGTTTTAGTAAACACATAGGTAATTAGTAACACATTTTTAACCGACTTCAAAAAAAGGAGGAGGTTATCAATTCATCAGGTTTTTTTTTTAATATTCATTGCCTCAGTACTTTCGACGGGGTGAACTGATTTTGATGATTCTTTTTTTTTATTTGATAGCTGGTGCTTCCCGTGTGGTCCCATATAAATTTTATTAACTCTGCTTGAGTAGTTTTTGAGTTAGCTTCAATAATTACGTATTTTTCTCACTTAGTCTATGTAAATGATACCTTATTTGACTCCGTCACTGTTATTTACATAGCAGGTAGTGGTATTCGAATTTGAGTGGGGTAGGTACCACAACAAAAAAGTGAAATACAAAAAAAAACAACCAACTTCCAAAAAAAACACAAAAAAAAGTGAAAAATAACTTTAATTGCGGAATTCGATGATAAAAAACGAAAATTGAAAAGCAAAGACACCGACTTCCGAAATTAAAGTTTATTTTCACTTTTTTTATATTTCATATTTCACCAATTTCTCCAAAAATTATTGTTTGAATAGCATGATTAAATTATAATGGAAAAAGGAAAAAACATCGACGAAAATTGAGGTTATAAAATTAACCTATTGTCAAATGGGAAAAATCTTTAAGGTGATATTGGCACTAAAGGTCGTGCAAGTAAAGAAGACTTTTTCCTCATATTTTGTACTTGACTTGATAGTTTCATCTGGTGATAAGTGATGACGTGATTTGAGATAAGACATGATCTCTCAGGCTCAGCATAGCTTATCCACTTTTGCTGTGAAGATTCTAGATAGGTTCAAATATAAAGTAAGTAAGTATATAAATAATATTTAAAAAAAACCGGCCAAGTGCGAGTCAGACTCGCGCACGAAGGGTCTGTACCATTATCTATAAAAACGGCAAAACAATCACGTTTGTTGTATGGGACCCCCTTAAATATTTATTTTATTCTGTTTTTTTGTATTTGTTGTTATAGCGGCAACAGAAATACATCATCTGTGAAAATTTCAACTGTCTAACTATCACGGGTCATGAGATACAGGCTGGTGACAGTCGGACAGACGGATAGACAGACAGCGGAGTCTTAGTAATAGGGTCCCGTTTTACCCTTTGGGTACGGAACCCTCAATTGCCGCATGTATGAAAGATCATCATTTGAGAACGGCTCGACCAATTTGGCTGATTTTCTTTTGTTGGGTTCGTAATTGTCAGAACAAGGGTTGTATGAAAGATTTTTTTTTGTCCAATCGATCGGAAATGTCTGAAATTTGGATGGTGTTTTTTTTGTAAGAAATCTCATAAAAAAAATGAGATAGAGACATGAGTTTTACATATTTTGCAGTCCTCTTCGATTTTAATTGACCTTGAGTGTAAAGCAGTTTCAAATCCTAGCTAGTGATGATAATCTCACAATAATTAAAGTAAGTATGCCAATTTGTACGTTTGTACAATTATATGCCAATAATTTACCTACATACTACGAACAAACTTCATTCCACCAAGCTGTATCTACCTAACATCAAAAAAAATAGATTGTGATTAGGCTCTTATTTAAAAACTTATAAACACCTCCCAAATTTCCCTAAGAACAGTTCCAGTCTGCTTTAGGCATGTGATCCGTAGTCCGTAGTCCATTTTGACTGTTGCACCCAAGAGGCCATCTTAAGACTACAGGCTCCCTTAGACAGGCGCGACGCGATTCTGGTAGAACAATTACCATGAAACACAGTCGCGTCACTCCTTTCTACGGAAGCCTTAACAGGCGATCAAATGGATGTACAACAGCCACTAGAATGCAAATTGACACTCGGTTTATCTTTCAAACTAGCTCAGAACGGAATGATTCAAGTACTGGCACTCAATTACAAATTCTATTTATGCGAGAAGCAATAAAAAGTTACCGATGTGGATGTGCATTACACAGACGGAGTGCCCTAGCAAAGCAAGGGAATTACAAGGGCGTCTTTATTTAGAAACCAAAGGACATTATACTGTTGATAAACTTGTTACTTGTGACTCATTTGATGTTTTGTTTCTATGCAGTTGTGGGAAAAGATTCGTACGTCTGGCTTGGCTCAAAATGGATAGCTGCTTTTGTTGTTTCGAGGAATTTCATTCAAGAATGGAATTTGCAATGGATATTGAGGATTAAGGCCAGATTTATCGATTACCATAGCTCTATCTACGTGAATTCAGAAATGCTCAAAGAAAGTAAATAAAAGATTAGGAAATTGGATTTGGCTTATACATACCTATGAACCAAATCCAATTCCAAATCTTTTGCATGGCTCAATCAATCGAGAGGCGACCCATAAAATGTTCAAAAAAATATGACAAACAATACTTTCAGACATCCAAGATTTGTACTATAAAAACACTAAAAAACAAACGAAGTATAGCATAGACAGCTTCCACATCTTACCCCTATTCGCTCCACAGCGGCTCTATAAAAACAAATTGCCCGACAGTCAACCGAATTATCAAATCATAGTTTGCCTGGCAGAATGGCAGACAAATACGAGTCGTTACCAACGTGTCTCTGCACGTGACTGCGATTGGAGTCGGTCGGTATGTTATGAACAATCATTGTACTGTGAGGTTTTATGGTTGGAGATTTTAATGTTCATTGGCTTCGTTCAACCTGAAAGTTGTGTTGGTTTACTTGTGATAGCTTGTCGCCTTGTATAAGTAGTAACAAATGGAGATCTGTGCCCTGTTTATCAAAAGTTACAAGTCTACACGTTCACAAGTTACCTAGAATGTTAATTTTCATTCAATTCATAGCTCATATCCATATTCATAAACAGCCTTAATGTTCCCACTGCTGGGACGCGGGCATCAGGTCATCTCTCTCTTTTGCCAACATTTTAAACAAGAAAATTGAAATTAAACATTTATTGCGGTACTAAGAAGGACACTTGTAAACTTGTAAGGCAGAATAGAGAGTCGCCGGACACTCTCAGGATTTGTTATGAATTTCTACAAGTTGTTACATACAAATAATTTTTTGATAAACAAAATCATGAATAAAAATGTAAAGATGTACTTGTGAACTAAATAATGACATTTGGTACTAAAAGTCTTGTAAGTTTTGATAAGCAGGGCACTGGTTAGAATATATAAGACTACTTGTAATTACAAAGTATTTAGGTACTTGTACGAAGTATGTAGATGACTGTGCGAAAGATGATATGGCTAGAAAGGGGGAGACTACTAGAGAAGCGGGTAATAGAGAAGTATGGAATAAAGTGCGCCGACCACAAATAAATTGTAATACGGACAGGATAAGGTACTTGTTAATTGGCTAAAACCTAGAACTTTAGCTTCAGAGGGGTTCGACTCATTTCAAGGGTTTCCTAATTGACAAATTTTAACCAAAGAATAGATAAGGATTACGTAGTAGGTGCGCGATAGAGCACCAAATAAGAAAAGACGAAAATTATTTTTAAGGCCACTTGAAGAGCCTCGGCTTCAGTTTTTTGAGCCATATATACAAGGCCTATAAATTTCCACAACTT
The DNA here is from genome assembly GCA_949152455.1 of Lithophane leautieri. Classification (NCBI taxonomy): domain Eukaryota; kingdom Metazoa; phylum Arthropoda; class Insecta; order Lepidoptera; family Noctuidae; genus Lithophane; species Lithophane leautieri. The sequence continues at coordinate 3,057,953 of OX424462.1, read as the reverse complement.
ATACCTAAGAGGCAATAAAAAGTGTAAAACTTAATTCCGTTATTAGGCTTTTTAATGCAACCTCCATATTGGTACTTCCTACTATGTAAATGTTTCTGTGACATGGGTCACTAATGTACCCCACATCCTGTCTAATAGATGTAACGGTAGTTCAATATCTCGTTCTACGAGAATAATATTTTCTTTACCATCTATAACTCCATTTGAAATAAGATTAAACATTTAAATAAACCTTTTTTACAGTGCGTTCAACCGATTTTGACTTCTATTGCGTCGGTGGCTTGACAAATGGCAGCTGCAGTAGACAGTTGGTATTGTGTAACGTTTTTTGCTTTTAATGCCATCCTTATACCTACGGTATAGAAGTCAAAATCGGTTGAACGGACTGTAAAAAAGGCTTATTAAATGTCTAATCTTATTTCAAATGGAGTATAGTTTGTAAATAAAAGATAAATTACCTACATTTAGTATTACGGCATTAGCATGCAACAAGGTGTGTTCCTATTAAGGTGACATTAAACAACCTCATTAGGATAAAGGGTTTTATATACAAACGGAATATCTGACCTCCTACTATTCTGGTACCTAACATAAGCTTAGGCAATGACCTTGGGAAGGACGTTAACACTTAGTCATGTGCTAACATGAACCGCTAGGGTGATGGGGGGACACGAAATTGTTTCCCATTTGACAAGTCAATAGCGTAGCATAGAAGGGACAGTGGTGTTTTCCACTGGGAGTCCGGAGGTATCTTTTAGAATAGAATAGAATTAAGTATTTTATATCGGACCGAAGTCCATAGGGTTAGTACCAATTTGACTTAACTTCTAGTGTTATGTCTAAATATACAATTAGATTACAGCGTGGAGCTGCATCCACCTCCGCAACATCAGGGAATCCCACCGATCTGCGAATACACTGAGAATACTGTTGGTGCTGCCGCGAACACGAGTCATCAGAGATGCAAATCTGTTCCTAATAATGGCGGCAAAACCATCAATATTATTATCTGCAAATATCCCCGACGCACTACTACGTCACGGCAGCCGCAGCAGCACTCTCAGTGAATTATTATATTGATCGCGTAGGTCTCTGTATGTCCGCTGAGTGAAATTGCCCACAGGCTGCACGTGTAGAAGGACTGACAGTAAGCTTTAAAAAGCGTTACTTTAACTGGCTTCGTACAACGTGCAAACCTGCCAGCATGTTACAACGAACAGCCAGCGACCTACGTTCCCTTTCAACGTCACAATTATCCCTAAGATCTTCAGTGACCCAGTGGCCCAGATATTTAAACTTGTCCACCCTTCGCAGTGTTTCGCCACAAAGTGCCACAGTTTTAATGAGGTTAGAATAGCTACTCCAGTTTTAGCCTGTAGGTGTCCGACAATGACCCTATGATGAAGCAGGATATTCATGAGAACATCTGCAAACATGTTTTCTCTTGGATAGCACGTGGGAGTGGGCTCGCCGAACTGCAGCCAACGCTCTACATTGCGCAGGTCTACCTAGTACATTAACATTATTCAGTCGCATGTTGTCAGGCTATTAAATAAAAGCCTTCGTGCTCTGCCCACGCGGCGTGATCCGCCAGCGTGACATCGCGTAACTGAACCGGTAGCTAGAACTTCTAAAACCTGTAGCCTAGACGCATGGTATGGATAAATTGAAATAATGGTATTAACCAGAAATTCCACTGTAGGATAAGCAGCATCACGATTGATCATAACGCTTGCTCACTGCTTTTTGGCAATTTCCTCAATAGGTTTTCTTATATCTTATCTAATCGAACTAGTTTATTGTCCAACTGCATGGCACAGGCCTCCCTCCCCCATTTCCAAACAATTCTGTCTTTCTAGCCTTTAGGTAGGAGTCAAGCTCGTCCCGCGATCTTCGTCTCGCTCTTCGCCTCGATCGTACTTTTTCATATATCGTTCAATAATCTTGGGCAATAGATTTTGTTTGGTCCAAGATTGAATTAGAAAGTATATATTAATTAATATTGGTATTAATATTGCAAAGGCCATAACTACTTCCTACTTCATAAGCTTCGACCCTGAACCCAATAGTTAAAGTGGGTCTTGAAATCTTGGAGCCAACGCGAGATCTGATATCACCTCAGACCAAAAACCAATATCTCTATTGTTCGCAGCGCTCTCGCGCTGCGAACAATACAGTGAAGCATGCCAAGACTACACCTCCGCTCTGAGCATAAACGCTCACACGCACACATTTACAATCAAACTACACTTCACTAAGTGCACACATGTTTATGAAACCGACCTCACGTCACTGTTGACAGCGCTCTGTCTTGGTTTTTTATTTGTTCTGAGGATATGACTTACTCTATTGGGCTTTGATTACAAGTCTCATTAAAAATAACATCTGCTTTAATTTCAATTAAACATGCAATCTAATCGCTGCCTAGTTGTTATAAATATCTCGATTGTTACTGTCTTATCTCTAAATACTTGGAAACACGTGTTTTTTTACCGTCACGTTGTATTCATAGTTTCATAGCGATTCTTGGCACGCAGACCATTTTACGGTGCTTAGGTACGAGCCCGTAATGTATCGTCGAAAGTGAATCAATTTACTTCTGAATTAGTTATGTCTTATTTGAAAGCAAATCGATTCTAAAATAGGTTCCATTATTTATGACGTAGGGATTGTTTTTACTTCGAATCAGTTGTTAGAACTTCTGCTCTATAAAATCTGTTAGATATTAGTTGTTTGGATCGGAGTTAGTACAGCCGATTTTTTCATGAGAATAAGTTTTAAAACGAGTTTTCTTTAATATGATTATGCTTTTAGGGATTATGCTTTTTCAACTAAGGCGACCCTTGCGGAAGCCCTTGCCCTAGGCGAGGTATACTAACAAGAGGACCTCGGCTTCAAAATGATTTTTAGAAATAATATTTGTAAAATAAAGGTTTTCCAAATGTGTTTTTTTAGCCAACAGCTGCTATGTATGCAGGCAATAAGTCCACCTTGAATAAAAATGTGAAATCCATTACTTACATCAAACTCCAAGTCAAATAATTTATTTCAAATAGGCACATTAAAGGCACTTTTGAACGTCAAAAAAACAAGAAAAGAAAAAGAATTGATTCTAGTTGCCCCTTCCAAAAGGTAGTTTTCGTATGGAGAAGAATGGGCAAGAAACTCCACCGTTACTCTTTTAAAAAATGTTTTACAATATTTTTTATACGTCAATTATATAATTACATGTGAATACGATGCACCTAGAATACGATAATTGTACCACAATAGGTAAAAAGAATTAAAAATGGAGCTAAGACAAATAAAAAAAAAAGTAAGTATGTGACAGCACGGTGCTCACATATTTACAAAACATTGTAAAAGTATACGATATCACAATATTCCTAATATTTTTACAAGTAATACTAATAAGACAGTGTGTGAGTTTAAGTAATAACAAAATGTAAAAATCTATGATATACAAATAATAAATTATAGAACATACATTTCTATTGAAATAAGCAGTACCTTTGTGGTCTTCTATCTTTATGCACTAAAATGCGCGATAAAATGAGGAAGTGGAGCAAGAGAGTTTCAGAATGGTACCCAACATTTGGGAAAAGAGGACGAGGCAGACAACACGCTAGGTGGGAAGACGAAATAAAATTGACAGCAGGACCAAACTGGCGAACGGTTGCTCAAGACAGGCAAATATTGAAGGAGGCCTTTGCCAAACGGCACGCAGAATTAAGAGATATTTTATAGTAAAAAAAAAACATAGTGTGAAAATGATTTTTAAATCATTATTTAAGGAGCTTGGTCAACAAGACTAAGTCGCTCCATAAGGCTTTCTTATAATACATATAATCCACCATTTTATAAATATAATACAGTTCTTATATATGAGTAACTATCTTAATACCAATACGCACAAGTTTATACAATAGTCTCGCTGTGTCTGACAAGGGAACGCTAGAATATTATTGCATCTTCCAACCTCGTTTAACATCAATACCAAAGTGTGTTAATAACTCAGCTCTAGATCTTCGTTCCGGGCACACTCCACTATAATGTGAAGAACGTCTTCCACTTTCCTACACTCTGTGCATCCGGGAAAGGAACTTTTTAAATTAAATATGAGAACTTATTTAAGGGGATATGTCCAGAACGAAGTCTGAGAGCTGTCACAACTTCTGTTCTGCCTACCATGAATCGAACCTCCTTGAATTGTTTTATACCACGGCACCTTCTCCACAGACGTCTGAACGAAGTGTGCCCTCCAGTTTAAAAAACAATGTTCGCGTATAGATCTCGGGTGAAAATGTTGAAATTTCGCAATAAATGGCTTATTTATTTATTTATTATTATTATTATACCTTTATGGAGGAGCTCGTGGCTACGTTATAACAGCCGCACGGGTCGATGCATCAGGTTAAGCTACGCTTGCCGGGGTTGGTCCGTGGATGGGTGACCATCTTTACATACCGAGACTCCTCCGTGTCTCGGAAAGCACATTAAGCCGTTGGTCCCGGCTGTCATTCATGGATCTTTGACAGTCGTTACGGGTCGTCAGAAGTCCGAAAGTCTGACAACCAGTCTTACCAAGAGGTATCGTATTACCCAGTTACTGGGTTGTGGAGGTCAGATAGGCAGTCACCCCAAGTAAAATACTGGTATTCAGCTGCATTCGGTTAGACTGGAAACCGACCCCAACATAGTTGGGAAAAAGCTAGGCAGATGATGATTATATAGCTTTATGTATTTGTCTCTATAATGTGTTTTGTGTGTACATAAATAAATAAAACATTATAATTAATACATACCTTTCTATTCGATCAGACAAGCAGTACTCCCACCGTTGGCTATTGCACTTCCATTCCCTGACCCGCCTCAACACGGGCGAGTTCAGTTCATCACAAATGAGCTTCAGCGCGGCTTCCTCCAATACATCTTGGACGGCTATTAATGATAACCTGGTGGAAATTAATTGATTAGAGTCTTATACTGTTGAGAATGGGGCCTGGGACATGCAGCACCTACAGTACAGCTATACTCCATTTGAAATAAGATTAGCAGTAAATAAGCCTTTTTTACAGTCCGTTCAACCGATTTTGACTTATATTGCGTTGGTGGCGTGACAAATGGTAGCTGCAGTAGACACTTGGTATTGTGTAACGTTTTTGGCTTTTAATGTCATTCTTATGCCTACGGTATAGAAGTAAAAATCGGTTGAACGGACTGTAAACAGGTTTGTTTAAATTTCTAATCTTATTTCAAATGGAGTACGTCTATGATGCTCTAACAAAAGCGTATGTTTTTACTTGGAGATTATTCATCGATATACAGATAGTGCTGTGGCGGTATCTACATCGCCACATGCAAAACGCATCAAAGACTTGACGTCACACAAAAATCCTGACGTCACATAAATCCTGCATCGCGCAATTAAAGTTTGCCGTGCAATGGACATTTATACAAGAACCCGACATCAATCGTTGGGCAGTTGCCCGCTAGACACAACAACCGTCTGGTCGGAGGATCCTCCCTTTTCTATGGTGGATGAGTGAACTTTACACCCTGTTCCTCATACTCCTAAAGTGCCATCCACGAAGACGCGCCCCACTCCACGATTACCGTACTGTAACCTGTACTTTAGTACGGAGCGAAGCGGAGAGCAGCGCCTCTTCGTGGATGGCACTATCTATACTAGTCGCATAAAATCAAATGAGGGAAGAGAATATCGAAGCTCCTAACCACAATTATCGAAAGCCATAGAACGCTGGCGCTGTGGCCGAAATCCGCGACATGACATAAACATTCAAATTTGAATATCAGCAGGACGGATTGTAAACTGGGCGGGTTTCTCATCCTGAGCATGAGAAAATTTGGCATAAGTGTCATCGGCGCGACTGCAAGCTCTGTGATCTGCAAATCCCAAAAAGAAAACTAAGGACATTACGTGCCTTAAACAAAGTTCAAGGAAGATGGAATTTAGTCCAACAGCGGAAGTTTCTTTTGTGCAATATTTCATTCTGTTAAAATCCTAATTAATACGAGTATTATAAATGCGAAAGTGAGTTTGTTTTCCGCTTTCACGCTAAAACGGCTGAACGGATTTGGATGAAATTTGGCACAGGGGTAGACTATGGCCTTGAGAAGGAAATAGGATACTTTTTATCCCGATATTCCCACGGGATCGAGACTTATACGGGTGAAACCGAGGAGCCCAGCTGAATGCAATAACTACTCAATCTAATGATAGTAATTACGTAATTGGACAGGCGCATTATTGTTAAAGCGCTAAGTAATGTGAAGCATGACTGACAGTCTTTGTTACAGCGACAGGAAACGTATAATAAAACCTGTAGTACAATAATAGCATGAAAATAACAGTCAGTAAAGTGTGGTACAGAATGTGCAAGACACGGAGGAGGTAAGAAAGTGTTCAAATTAATTTTTTCGATGGTACAATCAAATAAAGTTAGACGTTGAGTTTAAAGGAATGTACGGCCAGGCGAAGCAGCGCCGTGAGCGTAGACGAATGAGCGGCCTGCACGGTACCCCTCCGTCTCGCTGCGCACTCACCTTAGGCGCGGTACAGCGTTTCGGTCAAACTATAAGGAGTTTGGTATACAAGGATGAAACGAATATCTGCAGTACTTAGGTATGTACTACGGTGTTCTGGTACATGTTGGGAGAGGCTTGAATCCAGCAGTGGACTGCAACTGGCTGAATTGGGTGACTGGGCTGGGAAGACTTGTGTCGTTATTGGCATTTGTAAAATAATATTACTATTAATTACCATAATTCTATGTGTTCCTCATATACTTGATAGTAAGAGGAAAATTATGATAAAATTATTGTTAATTAAGTAATTATTTCCAATTCGTTTTTTTTTATTAGCCTGAACATTCCCGCTCCTGGAAAAAGGGCACTCCCAGTTTATTCACCTGTCGATGTTGTACCTACTGCGTCTCAAATTACTAAGTAGAGTATTTAGAAAGAAAAAGAATCCTTTCGTTAAGCGTCTCGAATAAAATATGCTATAAACTAATAATTCGTTCATTATGAACTCGTCATAGTGAAAGCCAAGACAATCACAGTTATAAATCAAACATTCTGACACAACAATCTACTTACACAGTAATCTATTTATTATTAGACGAGAGACTAACAATTATTATTTATAGCGGTAATGATATTTTAACAAGATATTAATTAATACTTGAGTTATTTGTGTTAATTAATCATTTGTGTAGTTATTGTTTTTAATAGCAGCTTGGGTTTTCCCAGTTAGGTGGTTACGGGCTTTACCCCTTTTTGCTTTTTATCAATTTATATACTACTTATAGTTTTGAGATATAAATGTGCGGTAATACAGTATTACTTAGGACTGATATTGCTAAAGTCAGATAGATATCCATGGAATAAAATTGATATACTACTTATAGTTTTGAGATTTCTGACAAAGACCAAGTAGACATAAATATGCAATGCAGTTACAGTAATACAATATTACTTAGGACTGATTTTTGCTAGTCAGATAGATATCCATGCAATAAAATTGACATCTTCCTCTTTAAAAAATACAATTTTTTTGTTCACAGGATAAATAAGACTTATTTATACATTCTTGTTTGGTATATATGCATAAGTTTTGTCAAATTCACCCTTAGAATATTAGTTTTTTTTTCTATTACATTATGAATTATCAAAGAAAGTGTACAATGATAATAATATAGTGAATAAGTACTCACTTATTTTCCAAAATAGTCCTGCAGACGACCTCCCTCACTCCAGGGTTCATGATCTTCTCCACACTAAGCTGATGAAGGTTCCACGAAGCAAGTCGACAGCATCTCACTCCATCTCGCTCATACATAAACATCTCCTCTACTATTGGCCTATGAGAGTATGCTGATAGCAAATCCAAAATGTCATTCACTGGTACTGTGGCAAACCCGTTGGGCAATGTCATAGGGAACTTAGCATTGGTTGGCATTGATAGACTCTTTCTATGAGGTGTCTTAGGGGTACTTGAGACTCCATTTGGCATACACTCCACATCGTTCCATCCGTTAACGTGTCCGTTAGTTAAATGCTGCACACTCTCACACTTTCTTGGTTCCAAACTTAAGTGTTGTTTAACTGTACTTAACCTAACAATGTCCATACCACGAACTTTGATTAAATCGTCTAAAGATTTGAAGGGACCCCTTTTGTTACGGTAGTCTACTATGTTTGCGGCTAATTCTTGGTTGAGGCCTGGTACACATTGTAGTTGGAACACACTTGATGAGTTTACAGAGCACAATCTGCTTTCAGCCTGTATTCGTACACTGTCTAAAGATTGTGTCCGTGAACTAGCTCTGGATATTTGTTTCCTTATGTTTGTGCATATTTCTGGCCTCAGTAATTCTAATTTTTCAGCACCTATACCTAAAAGGAAATGACATTGTTATATATTTATAAGGTAAATTAATAAATTATTTCAATGATCACCTATTTTTAGCTGGTAATGACAATTTCAGAGATGATAGGCATGAAGGAGCCTGGAACTTAAGGTTATTAAGAAGTTATGATTTATTAAAATTTGAGAGTATAAAACAAAAACTGCCAGGCTCATTATACTGGCATCTAGTGACCACACAGACAACATTATTACATTACATTATACTCTACCATCTTTCATATGTTGGTAATTTATTATATCTATCTAAGATTCATCAATAAAATTTTATGTGATACTGCACATTGATTGATCTACAATTAAAGCGAAGTAAGCTAAATTCACTATTATATTAAGAATGAGGACACTTAGATTTGGTATTCATTTAGTATTCCTAAGAAATAAATTAATAATGTGTTGATTAGAAAGTTTTGATATTATTAATGCAGCCAAATCAAATCATAACAAACAGCATGTAAACGATTTATATAGGTACTTTTATCACTTTCATTTAGCTCCTAAAAATGTGTATCTGTATTTTCAAGATTTCTGCCACAAATAATTTTAGTCATGTCTGGCATTTGTGTGCAATTTCGTTTTTTAATAATTCCTTTCAAGTATCAAAAGAATATTATCAGGCTGACGGTGATAATAATAAGAGATAATAAAATTGTACATAGACTACTGATTCTTTCCAATATTGTCATAAAAGTTTGATGTGTACAAACACTTTAAAAAAATTAACACAGTGATTAGCAGTGATCGGAGTAGGTAGATTGATTTTTGGTACTTGTAGCATAAATGCACATAGAAAGAATAACATGGATAAGCCATTTTTCCGGAAAGTAATTCCGGTATTTCCGGATTCAATTAAATATTGTTAATGTTGGTAGTGATATTATTACTACTCAATTCAAAATTTAAAGGAAGGTATCAAAACTAAATTAATTAATTATTTATCTGTTGAATAATAAAAACAATCGAATTCCGATTTTCGATTTTTTTGAGGATGGCAAATCATCAAATGACTCCTTCCACTCTGGCAGAATACAATTCCTACATAAGTTCCGGTTTTTTTTTAATAATCCACCAATTCCGGAGGAATGTCCATATTAATATATACATTTCGGATCAATGGCCCCAGTTCAATCTACCTACTCCGATCATTGGTGATTAGAGATTCAAAACAAATATTTTTAAGTAATCAATGTTGTAGATTACTTCCTTCTTATTATAATTTTAAAACTGTAGTAAGGAGTATCATCAAGATGTTTTATAAGAAGCCAGATAAGCCAGTAAGAAAACTTATTTCAAATTGTTTTTAAATCTGACTGGAATGTTTAAACATTTTGTTGAAAGTTTATTCTACAGATATAAATATTATTAATTTGTTATAGTACCTATTTTTCTTTTGAGTTTAAATAGTTTGCTAAATACACTATTTTATATTATTATCTGTATATTATATGACTATTTTATATATTTTAAAAGATGGTTCTACCTCCTCTCCTATATTAGTAGACAATGAGTACATAAATTACCTGTACTTAGATAATTAGTTGTTTGAACAAATTGTTTGCCAAGTCCTATTTTTACATAAAGTTTCCTTCAAATTAGTCTTCCAATAGGTAGGCAATTACCAATGTACTTGTGTGTCTAAATTATCAATTATTAATGCATGAATTAAGGCCTTGACATGGTAGTTGGGAAGCCCTAGTCATCTCTGAATTAGAAAAATTTTGTGGATAAAAAATTCACTAAACAATTTTTTATTTGCTTTGGTAATATTAAATGTACCGAGTAGACATGCAAAAACTGTCGTAAAAATTATAGGATTGTGGAGGCTATCACTATTATCTACCTGAGACGAGTGCGAGGTCGTCTACTCGCTTGAATCGGCCTATCATCTGCCGATGCCGCACTATCTCGCGCGCCAGCTGCCTGTTCACCCCCGGTAGCGTCATCAGCTGCTCCTCCGTCGCTGTGTTCACGTTCATCAGCTCCGGATAGTCCTCGGAAGGCGGCAAACTGAACGTGTGACTAAAACTAGATTTGTTCAGTTTACTCCGCCGCACGAACCGCCGGAACGAACTCCGGCGGCCGCTCTTGCTCAACACGGAGCTCGGACTTTGCCCCATCTCGTTGGACGCCACTTCGAATTATATATCGATCATAACAACACTAATTTCAAATTTCACTACAGACATTTGTTGAAAAAAAAACTATTAATAGATTCTTACGTTACTCACTAGCACTGAGATTGTTCACGGGCACACAAACGTATCGGAATAAGCCACCTATTGTTGCACTTATCGCGGTAATTATCTCTTTGTAATCATGAAAATAATTACGGACCTAAGGTAAAAACACTACAGTAACCACACAGCTCCCCGTCATCAAATAAATCTAACAATGAAACGAAATGACACATAATGACAGCAAGAATGACAAAAGATAACGGATAGTTACGTGCAGTGCACAAGTAATCGATTCATATCGATTGTCAATCTAATTGCGTGATTAATAATCGGTAAGTATCACTCTCTGATTATTGTATTCTGATTTGTTTCAATAAGTGCCTAGCCAAACCAATTGACTTGAATTATGATGCTGCGGCCGTATTGTCACGTGAAGGCGAACTACACTTAGCGTGCTCACTCTCTCGCAAAACCCTCGACGTCTCGCTAAAAAAAAGAGCGCGTTTTCGCGACAATGTTGCCGTAGCATAAGTGAGAGGATGGATGACACAGTGAGTTTTTTAGGAGTTATTTCTTATAAGAAAGCATTTCCGTTAAAAAAAGTCGGAATCAATCAGTACTTATTAACAACGAAACAACAAAACAACATAAATGAAACACGAATAGAAATTACAATACATTGCCCATCACTACAGCTACGTCGCTGACGTTTGAATTGACAATTCAAATTGGGTGCGTTCACAAGACTCGCTTCCACTTGTTTGATTGAATAATAAATATGTAATTAAATTAAGTTTTGATTCACAAAATGTGAAAGTTATAAGACCAACAGAAATACAAACAGCAGTTCATCTTCTTTTGTTAACGACTTCAAAAAAAGGAGGAGGTTATTCAAAAATTTCAGCTCATACACGTGTCGCCATCTTTTGCCTAGATAGGGCTCGTTAGAACCGCGGTTTTAGAAAAGATTTTACCCGAGATATTTACCATCTTTTATTACATCTCTATTTTTTAGCACATGGTATGATAAAATTTAGCAGCTTATAGAGATCGATGCAGGGTGACTGGCAGCCAGGCGACCGGAATCCAGCCTGTGCTGTCGCATCTTTGATTGATGTAACTTACGGGGTGTCCTGCGTGAGCGTCGAATACGACGCGAAGCGACGCGACACGACGCGATGCAACGCGACGCTATGTTACACGCGAAAAATATCCTACGTCATTACTTCTCGAATCATGGAGAAGTACAGTGTACTGTACTTCTTCATGATTCACACACCAAAATTTCAAGCAAAACGTATTTTGCTTGATAGTTGGTGTGTGTCGCGTCTGGTCGCCCTCAAAACAAGTACGCGTTACGTCGCGTCTCGCCGCAGACTGCCACATAGGCCGCAAGAAGGGTATGCCATTGAGTTGATCGCGTTCGCAGCGTCGCATCGCGTCGTATTTGTCGCTCACGCAGGACACCCCGTTACCTACGAGCATGGAGCTAACGAAGAGACTACGGCTTTGTAGTTTCCTTTTTTCTTCAGACCGGAATTCAATCGGCTTAGGGACGTCCCTTTCCACATTTATTGTGTCACGAGCATCTTTCATGCTTTATGGGCAGGGGATTATATTATCCTTCCACAGTACGCCAGTTAGGTCTTAATAAAATAAAACACAAAACTGATCAGAACAGTTCCCGTGCTAGTTTATTCAAATTATGTACAGTATCGCCTATAAGCTTATAATTAGACATAACCGCTGCTACTACAATAAGTGTTGATATTTCACTGCATTAGCTCTGTAAAGAAATTATATTTACAGAGATGAGTGTGCGATAAGATTAAGGAGCTTTGGGGGTCAAAGAAGTGGAACTGGTTTCTGGTTTTATTTTTTACTACTTTCTTTTCTGAAAGCCAATTAATTTAATCGATTGTCATTGTCAATTCTCCTGTTACCTAACATTGAGATTTTACAGCAGATTATTGGTTAGGCTATCAGAAACAAAGCTTTAAGTATCTAATACAAAAGTGCTTCAAGGCCAGATTCTCGAACGAAAATGATTCCAAAATTATTCTGACACATTTGCAAGCGCACGTAAACGGCTGTGATTGGTTGAATGATTTATCAACAGCCAATCGCAGCAGTTTACGCGCTTTTAGGATAATTTTCGTTCGACGTGGCCCTTAGTGTAGCAGAAGAATATAGGTAGCAATACCTAACAGCGATGATCCTCGCCGTATTGATTAAAGAAAGAAACAGAATACTACTTTAGTTCTACAATCGACCAGTAGAGGCGTTAGTTTTCGTAAACTTGTATTGTATTTCTAACCTCTTGGCCACGACATCACCGCTCGCGCGACCTGCGTCTTGCGTCGGTGACAGCGGCGAGAACAAATGTTAGAAGTTATAAGCATGCCTTGAGTTGCCGTGGTGTGACTTGCGGAGAGGAGAGCGGCGCAGGAACATTTGAGCACCGCCCCGCGCCGCAAGACGCACTGCCCTATGTCGTGGCCCTGGGCCAAGTGGTCATAGACACGAGCGGCACGCGTCAATGGCAGAGGCAACTGCAGCCGGCGACATCGTGCCGCTCGTGCATATGAGTACGGTGCTCAAAAAAGAACACTAAGGGTGTTTATTTGATTTTGATTGAATGAGGATTCCACTCGTTATTAGGTATTTTTTAGATTCTTTTTGGAAGTAAGATAATAACAAACTTTGGCCCCCAAAGCTCCTTTGTACAATAAAGTTACACCCAAATAGTGAGATGGAAAACATAACGAACATGTCACCAGTACATATGGATGCTCACTGTCTGCTTTTTATTACATTTTTAAAATTCCATATTATCATAAATACTTTTATACACTCAAATACAAATTAATCGTTCGATCTTGGTCATTAGACCATCGCGCATCGCTTATAGATTAGTAATATTTTTTCTTTTAATAACATAGTTAAACTAAAATGTTTTTTGCTATTAAATATTGGAATCTAACCTATTGCAAAGCGTAACAAAAATTATCTTTTGAGAATCTAACTAATCACTAAGCCTTATAGCTTCAACTGTATTAATTACAACCGAAATGGCATTGTTTACTTTAAACAGCCAACTATTTATTAAAGTCTATTCTTTCAATAAATATTTTTTAATTTATATCTGAAAAATAATGCATAAAATATTAAATGTTACGATTTTTTTTATAAACTAAACAAAATTCAACAAAAGAAAAGGGAATTTGTCTTTCTTGTAACAGTTGAGCGGGAAACAAAAAAAAAACTATGCCTATATGAGGATGTTATGTGGCTAATACATCATACAGAACAGGATAAAAGGAAATTATTTTGTTCTACATAAAAAAATATATCACAGAAAGAGATGTAGGTAGTCGTTAATCAATATAAAACCAACTGATATTTGACTAGTACATAAATGTTAAAAATAGAAAATAAATGAGCAAAAAGTTATCAGCGTTCCGAGAATTTTCACCGAATTATTTTGGTTATACATTAAATTTTTATAGGTGTTAGTTTCAGTTACATAAGGTTACAATGCAATTATATAAAAATACTTGATTACTATCCATCATAAATATACGTATAAATAGACGACCACCTTAACTCGGGATAATTTTACCACGGCAACGTAACCACATTTTAGAGCAACATTCCCGCGAATTGCCCGGTTAAAGTAGTCGTCGAAGAATCTCCTCACAGCTCACAAATATTTCTATATTTATTAAAATTATGCATTTTAGCCACCTAACATTTAATCCCCTTTATAAAAATAGACAATAATCCAGCCTTTTAGCTTCAAACCACATCATTTACTTGTACAAATATTTCATATCAAAACTTGCCAATACTTCTCCATTATCATACAAATGAGTTTATTATTATAACATATTGTGTTTTTTGACAAATTTATTTTTACCTCGCGTAGCTTTGCTGTGCAATAATACCCTTTATAAAATATCACTCAACGGTTTTGTTGTAATTGAAGGAATAATTATATCGTCCATATAAACAAATTATAGGAATTCCGTTAGATCAGGTCATTATGTTGTTTTTTAAACTTAGAACATTGAAAATTAATTGTTGTACGTTTATTATGCATAGATTTGAAGATTATAGCTTTGAAAGTATTCATAAATAGAAAATGAAAGAAATCATCAACAACACCGGTAGCTGCCAAAACCCTTTACGCAAATCCAAGAACAGAGATCAAAACAAGGGTGCGTTTCAGATAAGTTTGTCAAAAAACACGTCGCTAAAATTAATTAATACCTAAGCTATTCACGTTAATAAGTTATAAGTTGAAAGATATTTTATTAATCGATATAAATACTTATTTAGTTTAAGAAAAGCCATGCTTCTTACTTCTGTTATTTTTATTATCATTTGGATTTGCTAAATCGTTTTAAGTACTCTAAGATATGATTTCGTACTTTATCTACTTTTACAGAATGTATTTTTGGTTTAAATTAGAATGTTATTTTGGAATAATAGTGACCTTTATGCAAAAAGTGTTACCAACCGAAACGAATTTCGAAGAGAGCGCAGGCAAGAAACGTTAAATGAAACTCCATTATAATTATTAATAATTTTACTATTACAATAAGCACCAAACCAGGTTTGGAATGTTCAGTATTGCACCACATGTGAACAAAATCCAATCTAATACAGTCACAATGTAAAAATTAAAAAAATAATACACAGGGTTGGGAGAGTAAAAAAAATATTTCCAAATAATTAATATATTTTCATTATTTTCATAATAAATAAATTCGGTTACCACAACACAATAAAGGTCACCATTGAGTCCAATTGGGAAAGCGAATCTTAAATACAGAGTGATGAGCAAATAATTTAAAAAACAAAGTTTTACAACGTACATAATTATTAGCCATACACTGTTGAATGGTTTGTACAAATAGTGACTTCATTGTGCATAAAACCATATATCATTGCACCGCCAGTCTTCATGGAAGATTCGCGTTATCAGGACTTCCTTAATCTCAGATGATAACAAAACCTTTCACTAGGATAATGTTTTCGTGTCATATTCCAAGTAAGTGCTGGGTTACACGGATCATGTAGACTTGACGAGTAACCGACAAAAGCCGTTTACTGAAGAATTTGAAATTCGAACAATTGGAAATGAATGTTCACTTAAAATGTAAATCTATGCTAGTAGTACAATTTTGCTATGTGAACTTCAATTGCAAAATATTTTAATCAGTTGAAGGACACTGGACGACACAACAGAAGTTTTATTGTTATTATGTCTGGGGGCGTTTAGTATTCCGAAAAGTGTTAAGGGTGTCTTCCAAGTCACTAATGAAGTGTTCAAGTTGAAGATAGTTTAGAAGAAAATACTGTAGATGAATTTCCATAATCAAAAGATCTTCTGTAACAATTATAATGGACACTCTGTCAAACAGTAACTTATTTGTTTTGACAACAAAGATTGTTCTGTTTGCTTATTGCTTTTTGACAGTTTTCGTCACTCTGCAGAAGATCTCTTTTATATGGAAATGCTTTTAAATGTATTGATTATTTTCTTATTCAGGTGTATTTTGAAATAAATCGATAGACAAAACTAATATCTATTGAATAGAAGTTAACTGGTCAAATAGAGTCGTGTACCCAGCACTTATTTCTAGACTATCTAAATAAATACTTATTTTAATATCATAAACAATGTTACAAATAAACGTTGCGTTTTAATTAGGAAATTAAATTAAACTCGCTTTTAGTTTTGATAGTAATGGAAATGTATGAATAACGTTGTTCCTATACCTAGGACCAGGGACAATTTTAGGTTGTGGATTCTAAGATTCTATTATTTACAACAGACTGATTAAAACAAAGTATTTGATAGATTTTATTGAGATGAGTACACACTAGAGCATTTAACGTTCTTGCTAATGCTCGACGGTGTCAAAACACATATAAGCTAATCAAAAACCTTTATATACTGATCATAGAAATTTACCTCAATTCAATAGACATTTAAGCTCATTTAAACGTTTTTGAGGCAAATATTTTATTTTTATATCAACATCAAGATCTTAAACCCAAAATGTTCCTAGCCCTTTCGAGTTATTTTATAATTATTAATATAAAATCTAAGTTGTCGTTACATAATACAATCACTAATCGCCAGTGTTGGTGATAGTGGCGATTCAAGCCGTGGCATATGAATATCAAGGCGAAAAGTTTCATACTGTGTGCATAATACTTAGAAGTAGAAATCGTTCTTGAAATATTCGAAGGAGATATTTTGTCGGACTATAAGTGATACTTTTCAGCCGAGCGATAAAGTTGTGTCGTTGCATTGTCTCGCGCCGGAGCGAGACATACCTATTGTTAAACTTAAGTATGTCTTTCTTCGGAGCGAGATGATGAGATGACAACATTTTGTCGCGTTGTCCATTTTAGCTGGTTGCATAAAATTGCGTGCTTAGAAGCATTTTATTTTATTTACTATATATTTTAAGCATTTCTGGCAACATAATACAGGTTGGCGATTTAGTCACCTGCATCCGTCAAGGGGGTAATTCTACCCATCACAAAACTAAACAACTTTCGTTCGCTATGAAAATCATATACAATCAATGTGCCTAGCCTTTTCCCAATTACGTTGGGGTCGGCTTCCAGTCTAACCAGATGCAGCACAATACCAGTATATTACATGGAGCGACTGCCTATCTGACCTCCAGAATCTAATAACTGGATAATACGATGATACCCTTTGGTAAGACTGGTTTTCAGATTTTCGGGCTTCTGACGACCCGTAACGACTGTCAAAGATCCACGAATGACAGCCGGATGAAAATCATATCCATTCATGCATCGATATAGTCTGTCTACTGTTGTATAAGAATTTGGTTTCGTTTTTCACGAATCGGATATGAGATTCATAGCGAAAGTTGTTTGGCATGACGAGTAGAATCACCCCTTAGTCTGACGCAGGTGACTAAATCGACACCTTTAAAAAAAAAAAAAGTCTAATGTCATATTTAAAAACAATTTTTATGATGGAAGATTGCTACTTGCAGAAAAAGCTTACGTTAAGGCTTTATCCAATAGTGAATTGCAATATGTCGAGTGAATTGCTTTTAAAATATTACTTTTAGACCGACAATAATGCAGTAGTTCATAATGACTTTACTATCGAAGGAACGAAGTTTCTTTCGCTGTAATATTATGTATATACAGAGCCATCTATTATAAGTTTTTAGAAGCTGAAAACTTATACTAGATGGCTCTGTATTAAAAAACAAAAACTTTTGACTCTTGAAACTTGAGACGCTTTTTCGTTACGTGACGATTTTTACCAGTCAATTCCTAGCGCAAGCCGTGTTAAAGAACTTCGTTTCAATAATCATAATACTTTTCCAAAACAAATGTAAATTGGACTTTAAACACAGTATGCACTCCTCGACTGACATTTATAACGGTTTTTGAAAGACTGACAATTCAAAGCTGCCTTAGAATATTAACAACCAGTTTCATTTATTAAACTTTGTCTGTACGTGTCTTTAAAATACGAAAATGCTGAACCGGTTTCGATGTATCTACGATTAACTAGAGATTCGTGACGGAGAGTTGGTAATGGACAAACGCAATTAACTAAGTACGATCAAAATTGAATGTTATTGGAACATAAAAGCGTATGAAAAAGTTACTGTGTTAGTTAAAACTGAAAACTGACATTAAAGTTCGGAAAATTCTTAATACTATTTATTATGCATTTTGGAAAGTCCAATCTCATATAAATAAAAAACCATTGGGATAGTTCTAATCTAAAAAAATCTCTAAAAAATAGCCAATCTTTCAAAAATCGCGTGGACTCACTTTTCGTCCATTTTAAGTATAAACCGAATACGTATGTCGCTAGTGTAAGCCACATAAAGAAGTTTCTCCTTCTACGATGGTATTGTGTCGCTTACCATTGCCGCGTGGCTTGGCCGGTAACGTTAGAGTTCGAGCCGGCGATGTATGCAGTGAGTGAACGTTCGTGTGCGCAAGCGTCGCGCCGGCGTGGGGCGAGGTAGGTATGCCCGCCGCACTACATGTACCTGGGAATCGAGATTTTTATGCATTTTAGTAGGCG
Organism: Lithophane leautieri; assembly: GCA_949152455.1. Classification (NCBI taxonomy): domain Eukaryota; kingdom Metazoa; phylum Arthropoda; class Insecta; order Lepidoptera; family Noctuidae; genus Lithophane; species Lithophane leautieri. The sequence continues at coordinate 3,039,217 of OX424462.1, read as the reverse complement.
ATAGAGCTTGCAATGGTTGGTAGTGCTGCCGATCGCTGGTCGATCAACTTTCTATGGTGCATAATCAACCTAAAATGTTCCAACTGGTGGGACACAGGCCTCCTCTATGAAATTATTTAAACAAAGTAAAACGCCTGGGTGGGTTCGATCCCACGACCTACAACTCGTAAGTCGGGGCCGCTACCACTGGGCATCACTGCGGCCGCGCCTTGGCGCGCGTGAGGCGGTCCAGCTCCGCCGCCGGTCCTGGGTGGTATGTAGTAATGTTCGCTCACCTACAGACAGCGGGGACACAGCTAGGCGGCTAGCACTCGGACGAGGAGTTGAGGTCGATGGGCGGCGGCGGGCCCTGCGGCCGCGCCTTGGCGCGCGTGAGGCGGTCCAGCTCCGCCGCCGGTCCTGGGTGGTATGTAGTAATGTTCGCTCACCTACAGACAGCGGGGACACAGCTAGGCGGCTAGCACTCGGACGAGGAGTTGAGGTCGATGGGCGGCGGCGGGCCCTGCGGCCGCGCCTTGGCGCGCGTGAGGCGGTCCAGCTCCGCCGCCGGTCCTGGGTGGTATGTAGTAATGTTCGCTCACCTACAGACAGCGGGGACACAGCTAGGCGGCTAGCACTCGGACGAGGAGTTGAGGTCGATGGGCGGCGGCGGGCCCTGCGGCCGCGCCTTGGCGCGCGTGAGGCGGTCCAGCTCCGCCGCCGGTCCTGGGTGGTATGTAGTAATGTTCGCTCACCTACAGACAGCGGGGACACAGCTAGGCGGCTAGCACTCGGACGAGGAGTTGAGGTTGATGGGCGGCGGCGGGCCCTGCGGCCGCGCCTTGGCGCGCGTGAGGCGGTCCAGCTCCGCCGCCGGTCCTGGGTGGTATGTAGTAATGTTCGCTCACCTACAGACAGCGGGGACACAGCTAGGCGGCTAGCACTCGGACGAGGAGTTGAGGTCGATGGGCGGCGGCGGGCCCTGCGGCCGCGCCTTGGCGCGCGTGAGGCGGTCCAGCTCCGCCGCCGGTCCTGGGTGGTATGTAGTAATGTTCGCTCACCTACAGACAGCGGGGACACAGCTAGGCGGCTAGCACTCGGACGAGGAGTTGAGGTCGATGGGCGGCGGCGGGCCCTGCGGCCGCGCCTTGGCGCGCGTGAGGCGGTCCAGCTCCGCCGCCGCGTCGGAGCGCGCCGCTGCCGCCGCCGGCGACGCCTCGGTGCGTCCGGCCGGCGAGCCCGACTTCTTGTACAACAGCGAGTTGAAGAAGTTGGCGAGGACGCCTTCGTTGCCTGGGGTGCCGGGACCCATGCCGATTTTTGCGCCGTCCAGCTATCGACGAAAGAAATTTTTGTTATCATCTTCTTAATAAAAATCTTACATTCATTCAGAATCAAAAGTAATCCGACCGACAGAGCGTGCGAAGCAAGCGAACCGTCTCTGCATCAAGTCTGGCAAAATTTGCGAGTTTGTCAGTTTGTACGTACTCGTCTACAGGTCGTATTTTACAACCGATCTGGACGAAATTTGGTGCACGGGCTTAACTATTTTTTTGTAAACGGAAAAAGAGGGGTGTTATACGTTTAACGTGTGTATTTGTGTGTTTGTCTGTGCACGTAACCGATTTCTGGGCCGAGTTCATTTTGATTGCCATAGACAATCTAAGAAGAACAAGAAGTTTAAGGAACATTTAAATGATATCGATTCAAGACTTGAACTAAGTAAATAATTAATTTCGAGTTCACTCCATTGTTGATCACCATTTTTAACCCCCGACGGAAAAAGAGGGGTGTTATAAGTTTAACGTGTGTATCTGTGTGTCTGTCTGCGCCATCGTAGTTGCCAAATGGCTGAACCGATTTTGTATTTTTTTGTTTTGTTTGAAAGGTGACTTGATCGAGAGTGTTCTTAGCTATGATTCAAGAAAATCGGTTCAGCCGTTTGAAGATTATCAGCTCTTTTGTAGTTGATGAATGGATGTGAGCATCTTCCACATGTCTAATCGATTGGAAATTTTGGATTCTGTTACTTCAATGATATGGAAGAACATAGTAACCTTGAACTGATGCTGCAGCATCACCTGGAATTTGCAGGATACCCAACTCCCTCACCAACTTACTGCAGAGGTATCGTATTTGGACTCATTGGAAAGGTCTAAAAAAATAGGTATTTGAAAGGGGGTAACTTTAAGATGGTCCCAAAAAAATTGGGGAAGATTTAATGAGGATCTTCGGCATGATGAGCAGAATAGCTTCTCAAAATGCAGTAAATAGCTCAGTATTTATTAAAACCTATTTGTTAATTTTTTCTAGCTGGCCAACAAATTTTTACCCAAAATTTTTCTGGTTTTTAGGATTCTGTAGTCAACAAGGAAAGGAACCGATATAGTTTCGTCATGTCCGTCTGTCTATCGGCTCAGAAAATCTTAGTACTAGAAAGCTGTACCTACTATGGAAAAAAAGTGGCAACACTGCCCGAGTGACATGTCAAATTTTTGTTCCGTATTTTAAAATTAATTTTAATTAGTAATTAAGTAAAATTAAGGTGTAATTTTATGTGTAAACGTAATATAACTGCATTAATACTCAGGACTATTGTTTTCCTGTGAATATATAAAGTAAAACACAGTGTTTGGTTACACACCGGTACCTAACCTAAAATCAACAGCTGACGTTCGAACCACGGATTTAAACGGGGAGTATTGCTTTACTTTTACTTTTTAAATAGCACACAATCGTCACTTTACCTCTGTTACACGTCTTCGCTAAGTCTAACATAAATAGTTCGGCTGAAATAGCACTCTGCATTGGGTCTAAATCGCATCGTAGAAAACGAAACTTAGCGAAGATTCTGTCATTCTCAATCTGATCTTTATTATAATTACGACAATAATCACGTTAAGGATCATTATTTTTGCATTGTCATTTTATTTTAATATCAAATAATACTTGAAAATCTAGGAAAATCTAGGTCAACCTACCCACATAAGGAAAAGTAAAATCCTAAAGCAATAAAATCATCAAAACTTTACATTAAATTTGATAATATAGCTTTGATAATATCTCTTCAAGACAATTAAGTGCCAGACTACCTTATTTCACCACTAACAACACTATCTTCTCCCATTTTTCCCTTTAATTTCCACTTTTATTTTATTTTGTCTGTCCTACTTGTTCTCACCGTTTCTTTATTCTAATTTCAGTTAAAAAAAACTGAAACCATGCCTGTGATGACCCGTAGGGCTACTGCTCAGGATATGGAACTAAAATTGAGAACGGCCCTCCAAGAACTTGAAGCATCTAAACTCCAATGTAAACAATTGTTGCAAGAGAATGATGAAAGTGAGGAGGAAGTCAAGAAGATAGTTGACAAAAACTCAAGCCTTAAACGGGAGCTAGTAGACCTACATCAGCAATATCTGGATGTTGTTGATGAACGCGATCAACTGAAGGTGGTCACGGATGGTTTCAGCAACTGTAGTAACTTGTATGAGGAGGCTTTAAGCAAAGTTAGGGACCTAAATGATGAATTAATGCATGCTAATAGTCATATTATTCAGTTGGAAAAAGAAAAAGAATGTACTCAGGTTAAAGAAACTAACCACTTATATAACGAATTATTAAATAGTAATTGTAACCCTCATTCCATAATCACTATTGACCTTACTGAAGATTCCTTACTGAAACAGAATTATAGTTATCAAGTTAGCCATAGGAAAATTAAAAAATATGTAAAATTGAATAGAATAATTAAAAAATGTAATCGAATTAGAAAACAACAACAACACTTTTCTAAAAATATTCCACTAAGAAAAGAACGTGTTGATTTACTTAATAAATTAAATAATTATCAAATCAAATTAGAAGACAGCAAAAAAATCTATGAAATTGATACGCAGCGCTTACAGTCTGACATACAGTTACTTGAGGGAAGACTTAGTTCCCTTTACATTAAATATGTGGGCTCTCAGAATCAAATTAAAGAACATATTCTTGCTGCAAATGAGTTAGTTATGTGTCAGTGTACTTGTCAGAATGTTTTAAACCCTGAAGCTGTCCAATCTGAGGCAACGGAGGACCCGTCCCAGACTGAAAGTTTATCTGATATAATACAAGATCTATCTCAAGTGGTACAGCCTGAGATTGGTAGTTCTCCATCATTCAGTAGTCATGATTGTTATCATTCAATTATGTTCTCAGATAGTATAGGAAGAGGTTTAGGTAAATTAATTAGTAATAACCTGAGTTATTCTACTCAAAATTATTGTATGCCAGGGTCTACCTATAAACAAATAATGGCATCTGTAACAGGAAATGTGTTCAACCCTAAAACCAGCATTACTGTATTTGTAGGTAATAGTTCTAGAGTCAGAAAAGAAGAAATAACTGACTGTGTAGCTGAGTTGTTAAAGTTAAATTGTAGTAAAATAATATTGTGTGCATTCCCATATTTTGAAAAATTGACAAATAGACAAAACAATTATATTCATATGCTTAATAAGCATATGCACTTCTTAGTTAGCCATTATAGTGACAAGCTTGTATTTCTTGACACCAACACTTTTGTGGAAACTTTAAAGTCGACTAGGGGTACTGTGTATCTGCCTGTTAATTTTAGACACATAATAGCAAGGCTATTAGCTTATTATATAAACTCAGACATAAATAGTATGTCAAAGTCTTGTGTTATTAACACCACAATGATTAGTAATAATACTAATAATAAGGTGATGAACCAGAATGAATGTAGCTCAAATGCTATAGATATTTTTACAAATTGTACGAAGGAGTCTCCATGTCCCTCACTGACTATGAGCTCACTGCCTGGTGATGACATTGAAGTCTTGGGGTTAACTCCGGATAGTCATTTAAACTAGTTTGTAAGACAACAGAAGGTACTAGTAAGAATACTCTTATAACTAACAACAACAAGGTGTCTTCTTGCTCTAAAATAAGTAATTATCAAAAAGGAGATCAGCAGAACGCCTTGAAATTATTTCATCAAAATATTCAAGGTATTTCTTCCAAATTATTAGAAATTGAAATGTTTTTAGAAAAAACACAGTTTGAGATTGTTTGTTTTACTGAACATTGGTTAAAGGATTATCAAATGCTGATTAATTATAAGAACTATAGTGTGGTCAGTTGTTTTAACCGTAAATCCATGCTACGTGGAGGTTCTCTGATCTTGATAAAAAATTGTTTAAAATCTAAGCAACGTAATGACATAGTTGGTTTATCAATTGAACATTGCATCGAACTGTCTTGTGTTGAGCTGGATAAGCATGTTGTAGTGTGCGTGTACAGACCCCCTAATTATCAGAACTTTTCCTTATTTGAGTCAATAATGGAAGATGTCCTAGCGAAACTTACATCCAGTAACAAAGCCGCAATTATTTGTGGTGATTTTAATACTAATATTCTGGAAAATAATTCAAATAGCTGTAGAATATTAAGCCTTTTTAAATCGTTCAATTTATCGAATGTTTTTACAGAACCGACTAGAGTAACTCCAACTTCTGCTACTTGTATCGATAATGTCTTTTGCGATTGTGATTATTTAGATAAAGCCATCGTAAATTTTTTGCCGTCTGATCATAGTGGACAAACGGTAACTTTTAAGTTTAAAACACCTATGCAAAAAGGGCAAATACAATTTAGACCAATAACAACAGGCAAATTAAATAGATTCAATAGTACCCTAAATAATAAGTTAAATGCTCTGGGCCAGAATATGGCCGATGCAAATAAATTGTATGAGGATTTCTTTTCAGTAGTGCACACTGAATTCAATAAAACTTTTGAAAAGAAAACAAAAAATATTTCCCTTAATTTTATTTTTAGTGACTGGGCAACAAGAGGTATTAGGATAAGCAGGGAAAGACTGTTCGAGCTGTATGGCCTTAAGCCTTACATTAACACTGGAACTTTCAATAAGTATGTTGCTACATATTCTAAAATTTTTCGAAATACCTGTAAGATAGCTAAAGCCCTGTTTATTAGCAACAAGATCAAATCAGCAGAAAATAAAATAAAATCAGTCTGGAAAGTTATAAATAGTGAAACTAATAAGAATAAAATACGAAACACTGATTACACATTGGAGACTTCACGTGGTGCCATCAGCTCTAATTTAGAAGTAGCTCAAGAATTTGTACACTTCTTTACTAATATACCAGGTAAAACGACGGAAGTTTTAAACTCATCACCCAATGTCTCAATTAATTTATTAAGAGCGAACGTTCCAGGCTGCCCGGTTGAATTTCAATTTAAACATATAAACCCTATTATAGTTATAAAAGCTTTTCGGCAAATCAAAATAAAATTAACCGAAGATCTATGGGGATTATCTATCAAAGTTTGTACATCCATAATCGAGACTATAGCACCATACTTAGCTTTAATATTTAATTTATGTGTGGATCAAGGAGTCTTTCCGGATTTAATGAAATACAGTAAGGTTATACCACTTTTTAAATCTGGGGACAGTAAAGACACCAACAACTATAGACCAGTATCTGTTTTGCCGGTGTTCAGCAAGGTCTTCGAAAAGGTAATGCTCAATCAAATGCTTAATCATTTTAACACCAACCAAATCTTACACGAACAGCAATATGGTTTCACCAAAGGACGTTGTACGACTGACGCCGGTGTCACCTTACTTAAACACATTTTTACAGCGTGGGAGGGGGCCCAAGATGCCATAGGAATCTTTTGTGACCTCTCCAAGGCATTTGACTGCGTAAATCACAAAACCTTACTCTTGAAACTTGAGCATTACGGACTAGGTAAACTTGCGCTCAGTTTAGTAAAATCTTATTTAAATGATAGACAACAGCAAGTTCAAATAAATGGTGTCAATTCACTCGGTTTAAAAGTAAAAATGGGTGTTCCACAAGGCTCGATATTGGGTCCTTTCCTCTTTTTAGTATATATTAATGATCTACCCCATTTATTAAAAAACCAACCACAAATGGTGTTATTTGCTGACGATACTTCTTTAATTTTTAAGATAAATAGACGTGCATTAAATCTTGACGACGTAAATAACGCCCTACTGCAGGTCCAAAATTGGTTCACTGCTAATAATTTAGTATTAAATGGGAAAAAAACGAAATGCATAAGATTTTCTTTACCGAATGTTAAAAGTAGTGATTGTGACATAGTATTGAATGGGGAGAAACTAGAATTCGTCGATAAAACTGTTTTCCTGGGGATCACACTCGACTCAAGGCTGCAATGGGGTCCTCATTTAACATCTCTTGCAGGACGGCTAAGTTCAGCAGCATACGCTGTGAGGAAAATCCGTCAATTCACTGATGTAGATACCGCGAGGCTAGTCTATTTTAGTTACTTTCATAGTATCATGTCTTACGGTATTTTACTATGGGGACGGGCTGCTGATATCGATTCTATTTTTATTCTGCAGAAAAGAGCGATCAGAGCAATATATGGCCTCCGCAGGCGCGATTCTCTACGGGAACTGTTTAAAGATATTAACATCATGACGGTACCTTGTCAATATATCTATGAAAACATCATGTACGTAAGGAAAAATCTAAGTCTTTTCAGTAAAAGAGGTGAAAGACACAATTATAGGACTAGAAGTAGGGACCAATTAGTTCAACCGGGCTTCAGACTGGCTAAAGTAGACTCATCTTTCATGGGGTACTGTTTAAAATGTTATAATAAAATACCTCCCCACATACTCCAACTGAATGAAACAAAATTTAAATCTTGTATAAAACGCACACTATGCCGCCAAGCATATTATAAAATAGGGGATTACATTACGGATAAAAATGCTTGGCTCAGCGCTGGTCCAGCTCCACAGGGCGCATAAACTAATTGATTAGCATTCGAAATAATTGTTGGAGCTGTTGAAGATTGTAAAAACTATAATTATTTACATTGTATAAATTCAATCTCCTAGTTTTGTATAACTGCATAGCACATGTGTGTGAGCACTATGTACTTACCTAAGTACTTTAAAGCTACCATTTACTAGGTACGTCTTTCATTGACTTGAATGTGCCCTGGCGACTGAGAGTATGTCATGCTCACTTTAATGTCTCGCTGGTGGTGGCGTGTGTGTTGGATCATTAAGTTCCCTTCAAAATGGTTGAGCTGAATGGTGCTGATCCATGCGTCATGTTCGTGAACGGGCGCCATCAGTAGGGACTGGTCATCTCTTAGCTGCCACGGCTTATTTTAATTTATTTTAATTTTTGAATTGTTTTGTTTCTTTTTTATCTTTTTACGGACGGACATTGTTCTCACATGTATAATTTCAACATGAATGATGTAACCAATATATTGTAATAATATTCTGATTCAAAAGAGTGTCCGTGGAGTTTCTTGCCCGTTCTTCTCCATAGGAACCTACGCTTTGGAATGGGCAACTAGCTTCATCTTTCTGACTGACCGACCCCTTGACAATTCAAAAGTGCCTGTAATTGGTTTATTTGAAATAAATGCTTTGAGTTTGAGTTTGAGTTTGATTTAATTTCAACTCTATAGTAGTGGCTTTTGCGGACATGTTAATTATTCAGATTTGTTACAGTTGTAATGGCAATCATGTCATTTGGTTTAAATAGGTTTTTATCTTAGTATCTTATTTATCGTATATAGATTCCTTTCTATCTTGTGAATGTGAGAACGTCGTAGGCTTAGTGAACTGTAGACTTTTTTTTTAATTTTTTTTTTATGAACTTTATCTGAAACTTTTTGAAAGGCCTACACTGTCCTCCCATAACTATTAACACTGTAATTCGAAATTATTGTAAAAGCCAATTATCTTTTAAGAGAGTAACCATGGAGTTTCTTGCCGGCTCTTCTCCATAGGAAACGACCAATTGGAACCGTGCACCTAGCTTCTGACGTTTCATAAGTGCCCATGTAGGCTTATGTGAAATAAAATATTTTGATTTTGATTTTGCTGTAATTTGGCATGGGTACCTAAATATTATACACGCCGACAAAGTTGTAAAATAAAATAAAAGTTTTTTTTTCCCCCCTTCACGTAAAATGGGGATGTTTCTTCCCTGTCTGTCCCATGTTATGGTTTGTTGTGTGTGAAAACTATTTTTTGATTCAGGAGTCCGTTTGCAATTTTCTCAACTTTATCGCGCAGGTGGTAGGGGGAGATGTTGGTGTGTAGGTTGCTTCTCCTATAACTTATTCTTTTTCATCATTTCTAAAACGATTCCATCTTTATAATAGAACTTAGGGTACTGTTGGGGCTGCCATGACGTTGCAGTGCGTCAGGGATGTTTGCTGAGGCACGGGTTGATGGATTTGCCGCTATCATGAGGAAAAGGTGTGCCTCCCTACTCGCTCGCGTTCGTCGTAGTGCCAACTCTATACTGGGTGTGTTGGCAGACCGGGGGAGTCCCCCAAGCTACAGAGGTGGATGCGGCTTCATGTCGCAGTTTAATTTGTGTTCTTAGGACGGAGTGGAGTGGAGTGGGGCGCCTCTTCGTGGATGGCACTATCTATAGATGGTATATTTCGGTATCGTTTTTTCCGGTTCTCATTTATTGTTAGTGTTCTTTTGGGATTCATGTGCGTATTGTATAATTATCACTTGCTCTAAAAAGGGTGAAGGAAAACATCGTGAGGAAACCGGCATGCCAGAGCTCGACGGCATGTGAAGCCAAGTCAGAGGCCCTTGGGGGCTTTAAAACTCTGACACCAGATTAGTCACTAACCACATGAACATAACACTTTTTACGTCTTGCTATTGTTGCAACCAATATTTTTATTTAAAAGATTGTCCATGGAGTTTCTTGCCCGTTTTTAGGGTTTCGTAGTCAACAAGGAACCCTTATAGTTTCGCCATGTCCGTCTGTCTGTCTGTCTGTCCGCGGCTTAGCTCAGAGACTCGTTAGTGCTAGAAAGCTGTAATTTGGTATGGGTATACATATAAATCACGCCGACAAAGTGGTGGTTTTTTAGGGTACCTCCCCTACACGTAAACTGGGATTTTTTTTTATTTTTCTCGTCAATTCCTTCGTGTGGGGTATCGTTGGAAACAAAGAGAATTAAACCACTTGAGAGCTGATAGACCGATTTCGTCTAGATACACGACTCACTACTGCGGGCCGGGGGACGAAGAAATTACAGCGGTTGTGATTGGCCGATGCAACAATGTTAGAACGAAGGTTCCAAACATAGTGATGCACAAGTCAGTTTTGCAACAATAATATCGATATCGATAAAATCGACGTCTACAATCCCAATTGAACAATAAATTATTTTTCTCAAACATGCTTGGAAATTCGAGCATTATTTTGACAACCTTCTTCGAGATAAATCAAAATTGCTGTACTGGTAAAAAACAAGTGACGATGCGGCCAGCAAAGTTACTATAAAATCCATATCTGGCGTGTTTAGCGGCCAAATAAATTACTATGAAAACTCATATCTGTCGTGTTATTTAAAAATGGAACGAACTTTTTACTTCAACACACAGCAACCAAGGAGGTAACTTATCAAAGATTTATTTACATTTCTAATTGGCTTGCAAATAGAACAAAGAAGAAACAAATGAACATATTGGCGCATGAAAAATGATAGTTGTTCGTCATTGATTCTGGAATTTCTATTTAATTTACTCAGTTTGAATTTCCACGCGTTGTTTGAGAAAAGTACTATGCAAGCCTTGGCCGCAATCAGGAATTGATGGACTCACGCATGAGTGCCTTGGCTTCGCCTCGGCCCTCTTTTTCACGATCGTCCATCCCCTTATTGCGGGCCGCGACAGTAATGTACTATAAATTTGAATTTCACTTAAGAGAATTTATTGTTGTTTCCGACAGGGATTGACATTGCTATTACTTATTTTTAATCTGCTGTGAAATGCCTTAAAAAAACAATGCTATATTTATTTGGAAACCAATTTTCACTGTTAACTGTATTAATCCACTTTTCCTTCAGTTACGGAACATTTTGAAATCTAAAATGTAAACATTAAGTACTTAATGTTACGTTTTTACCATTAGGATACATAGTAATTTTTATCGACTTAGATAGACCCTATTTTAAAGTTGTCACGACACTATACAGTATAAGTGCAGATAAAAAGGGACAGACTTATTGCAATTCCCTAGTGAGAGAAAGGGACTTTTCAAAAAGACGTCAACGCGGTGTACATTTTTGTGACATTTTACGTAAACAACCAGTTTAGCTTGAGCCCTACAATTATTCTTAATAAAATATTTATTTTATTTACCGATGAAAAATAATGCAATCTTTTTATAGCTGGATGTTCTAGAGGATTTCCCACACCATTTAATTGAACAGGAACTCATTAGTGTTTTTATCTATGCAGAAATGTTTTAAAAGGTATCAAAATACCCGCGTGTGCAGAGATCTAATAACTGGTCAAAACTAAAATGGCCACTCGTATTTCCATCTAGTATCAGTGCTATTCATCATATGTGTCGTGAGCCTGAGTCGCCCGCATGAGCAGTCAAGAGGATATATAGTCATTGGTTGGAAAGGTCGTTCAAAAATATTGTGAGTTTATGATAACCATTTTTGGATTCAGGGATCCGTTTGCTAAATATTAAGCTTTAAAGTGCTAATTTTTGTTAGTTAAGTGCCCTACCAGCGAAATGGTTGGTTTTGGATAAGTGAAAAAATTCAGCAGTAGTATATACAATAAAATTAAAAGAAAAATTACGACAGCTAAGTAGGCTCCACAAGATACCGAGTAATAATCAACCAACTTAAATTTGCAGTTGCAAAAACATGTTCTCCCATATATTCTGTATGGGAGAACATGTTTTTCAACTACAATGTTAAGTTTGGTCTTGGCATAAATTCATCCCAACTACGGAATCCTTCATTGTGCGTGGTCCGACACGCACTTGGCCGGTTTTTATTCTCCATAAGAACTTACGCTTTTGAATGGGCAACTGGTTTCATCTTTATGAACGACCCCTTGAGAATCGAAAAGTGCCTGCAATTGGTTTATTTAAGTTTGAGTAGAGACGAGAATATTTCGATATTTATTGTGGAAAAATGCCAATTCTTCGCAGCGTGTGGTGACCCAAGGACCACATAAATTTTGGTAGCAATAGTTTACCTGTGCAGTAGCTCTCTGGGTAGTCCGAAGCGGTGAATCAGCGCGTGGTGCGGGCGTGCCAGCTTGCAGCGCGGCCAACTGTCGCTGCAGGAAGGCCTGTTCATCTTCCGCCTGTACTTCGGCTTCACGGTTCGCGCCGCTCTGGAAGATAGGGAGATTTTGATAGACATTTAATGCATATTTGCAGGCGTGTTACAGCCCGCTTCAAATTTTATGGCAGCTCTGAACATGAGGCGAGTCGCTGCGCTGTAACAGATTCACGTGTCAGCGGGGGTGAGGGGTGTGGTACTGCGCAGCCAGTAGCGCACTTCAGAGCCGCCATAAAGTTTGACGCGTACCTACTTTACTTGCGTAATACTAGAAGTATCAAGGTGTCCGAGTATCTGTACTCGTTCGTAGTTATTCCAGTGAAACGCGTGGATCTGGATGTGTCCGTGCGAATGTATCCATATCCACGTACAGTAGTACCCAACTGATATAGCTTATCGATGCGCAGAAGATGAATTTTCAAAGCGCGGGAAATTTTATTGACCAATCGGCACGCTCCACGCACTTCGCTTTCTTTTCCTGCACCGCTATTGGTCGGCAGCTGCCGCCATGTTAGCGCGCGCCATGTGGCATCTTAGACAGCCACCATACTTGCGAGTGACTTGAGAGTGAGACGGAACTAACAGCTGCAGTGTATAATGAACCTTATAGTAGTGAACTAAGGTTGATTGTAAGTTTTAACATTCTTTCGTTAATCTTCGGGGCCATACTTTCTTTTCTGCACGAGCGAATATTCACGACGCGCCTTATCAGTTGGGTACCACTGTAAATCGCTACATCAGAACATGTTCTACTCTAGGAGGAAGAAATGTCATTGACATAATTTTTATAACAGTGATCTGTGTCAAAATGTGATATGTACGATTTTTGATTACTATCATATTTAATGCTCCCTATGGAAAGCGCTCCCCCAGGAAATCAGGATGGGAACCAACCGATTATCCTTTAAAGTTGACGAGCGCATTCGTAAGAAGCTGACAGAACGTATCACACAGCGGTAATGTTTTCCCATTTTTTGTCTTAGTTGTTTTATATATATTCCTGAACTTATGTGATGGGACATTTGACAAAGTCTGTCATTCAAGCTAGGTCACATGAAATCTTCACTTGGCTTACGGTGATTTTTAATTCACTGTTAACCTTTCAGTGGGTCAAAGCACTCATAGTTATAAACAATTTTCACTATGGGAACAATTACGAAATAGCAAAAAAAATAAACATCCGTTTCATACATTTTCGTCGGGTAAATATTGCGTTTTTGTATGAAAAATGTGATATTTTTTTCGATATTTCAGAGTTGGCCTTATAGTGAAAGTTGCTCTGAATCGTGAGTACTTCCACGCCCTGAAAGGTAAACAGTGACTTAAAAATCACCGAGCATATATTATATCGAAGTTTACAACTTAGCCGAAAACTTTGCGGACTCTCTCTGATCGGTTAGAAAAAGAGAGAGAACGATTAGTAAAACAAACACTCACTTTCCGTATAACAGGCTGCCCAATAACGTCTCTGTAGTAGTCGTCTGGCTTACACGACTGCATGTTCTCGTATAATATACTAATTTTCTTCATGCTATCCCAGCCAGCGGGTCTGTAACAAATAATAATATTATCACTCAATTAATCTTTTTTTTGTTCACATCTTTATCAAAAGATGAAGGCAATTTGGGTGTCGGGATGTCAAATGTCGAATTTAAAACATTTCGAAATTTTACCAATTACGGGACATTTTATGCCCGCTTTTTTATCCTTTTGCACACACTTCCATTTCTGAACTTGTGTTTAAGGTCATAAGTCCAAAACGGTTGGCTACTTTTCCGAAGATATAAGACCAAGAAGCGGTTTCGTCGTGCTTCTTACCCAAAAAAAACTTGAAAGCATTGAAAATCCAGAGAAAGTGGGGTCCTGAACTATGCAAACTTAAAAATGGTTAGGTACTTAATAAAATACAATTGACGAATATATATTTAGAAACCTATTCCGCTTAACTATTCTTCAAATGTCATAAAAACCCTGTAAGAAATCGACACGTGTTTTACCTATATAAGTGGGGGTGAAGGGCGATTTGATTCATCCCCTGGCTGGAGGCCCTGAGAGTAGAAGCTTAAGGCAGCCACAGGAAAGACCGGTTAAGAATTCATGATTTCAGAAATCAACTTCAAGACGCCCTAGTTAAAAAAAAAAAAACCGATTTGATTCACTCTGCGTCCAGCGCTCGGTGCCGCAACACGTCGTGTTCTGTTTTGCAATTCAATCGTCATCCTGAGGATGCCTCGTTGAGAAACACGTGACGATTTCTTACAGGGTTTTTTATGACTCTTGAAGAATAGTTAAGCGGAATAGGTTACTAAATATATCTTTGTCAATTGTATTTTATAATGGATTTCCGCAAAGTCACACCTGAATCAATTAACGAGGTACTTAATATTTACAGTTACATTTTTATTCACTAAATCTACTCACATCAGAACAGCATCCTTCTCCACAATAAGCGCGGGCGTTCTAAAGGGCAACCCATATATCCTGTGCGTCAGATACTTGTACAGCAGATCACAGTTCTTGTCTTCCTTAGCGCTCGAATAGAACAGTGCGGCGCCATATTGTAAACAGAACCGCCGGATCCATTGCTGCATGAAGTCAAAGTGCTCGTCGCGGAAGTCGTTTTCCTTCTCTAGAGTGCTCATGTAGTCAGTCTGTGGAAGGGGTTAAGCTGCCTGTTATATGATATTACTAGCTTTCGCCCGCGTGGTATGCCGATAAAAAGTAGCCTATGTCCTTCCCCAGGATGCCATCTAGTCAAAATCGGTTCAGTGGTTTAGGCGTGAAAAGGTAACAGACAGACAGACAGAAAAAGTTACTTTCGGATTTTATAATATTAGTATGGATTATATTATGTTTTCTTCAAGTCTTGGGAACAAAGATTGAAGTGTTTGAAGATGTTCGCCAGGGAATTGTTCATAAAACACTATGGTCTACGCCCTCCTAGTTTCGTCAAGTTTACGCCTATTACGAATACAAGGAAGTCTCAAAAGAACATGAACTCCAAAAGAGTGTTAAATATCTGCAATTTTTATCTGGCGGAAGTACCGCAGTATGGCATCAAGTATATTTATTTAAATGCTGCAGTCCACTCTCATATTTAACATGTATCCTCTAAAGCACAGAGGGGTCATTCTGATATTTTTGAGACCGGTCGCATTCTCATCATCACCTGCCTAGCCTTTTCCCAACCATGTTGGGAAACAACATTGTGGGGGTCGGCTTCCAGTCTAACCGGATGCAGCTGAATACATGGAGCGACTGCCTATCTGACCTCCACAACCCAGTAACTGGGTAATACGATACCCCTTGGTAAGACTGGTTGTCAGACTTTCGGGCTTCTGACGACCCGTAACGACTGTCAAAGATCCACTAATGACAGCCGGGACCAACAGCTTAACGTGCTTTCCGAGGCACGGAGAAGTCTCGGTAAGCATTCTATCTCAATCTGTCAAAAATATCTCTAATTTACCTAGCGGCAATCAATTTCACGTCTCATCTCGGGGACAATCAATGTCGCTTGAACTAGAATATGAACTTTTTTTTTAAATACTCGAATTGGCCTTCAGCTTTCGAAACGACATAACACCCAGCCTTCAATGTTATAGGTAGATAGAGATACAATATAATGGCGCAAATGGAGAGGTGGGCAGTCCACTGTACCTTTCAATCAAGGACTGAATTGAGGCCATGAGAACCGTAGTAGCCTAACCAATTTTTACAATATGAGTCTTATGATTTTTTCCAGGTCAGTTAATTAAAATATAAAAGTAATAAAAAGTATGTATCTAAAGAGGTGCTAGTTGATTAAAAAAATACTGTTTTTGTTTTCAAAAGACTTGTCCATTGGCTTAGGCCACTACGGTTCTCAGGCCTCAATTATTCTAGCAACTATGTTCAAAATACCAGGAAATCTGGTCAAAAATATTCGCCCTTACCTTAGTCGCCACAACCACAATATCAAGTCCTAGATTGGTAGTAAGTACGGCCTCTGGCAGGGGACTGTCGTCATCCTCCCCGTTCTCGAAGTCATCGGACAGGTTGCGGGAGGATCGCTTCATGGGGGATGACGCTGTGGGCTCCAGTTCATCCCCCGGTTCCGTATACCTCTGCCATTTCTGTACTTGTTGCTTTTTACTTTGTAACCGTTGTTCTGTAACAAGAAATAATTTAAATGATATTAATGGTCTATTTTAATTTTTGATGTATAGTATCCTTCCTCCCGCTTTCCTGCAATCTGTGGGAGTGTTTCCGTGAAAAAGGACGGAAGTGTGTAACAGGAAGCTGGGGAAGCGCGCGCTTTACGGTTTGAATAATGAGCGCGCGCGGTGCTCTAGTTGGCCGTCAGGTGAGACGTCATATACGACTATTGTAAGGCTCGCTCGATTTTTTTCCTGAACATGATTATTTTTGCAACCTAGAGAAGGATTTGCAATTTCAATCTGCCTAGCCTTTTCCCAACTATGTTGGGGTCGGCTTCCAGTCTAACCAGATGCAGCTGAATACCAGTATTTTACATGGAGCGACTACCTATCTGAACTCCACAACCCAGTAACTGGGTAATACGATACCCCTTGGTAAGACTGGTTGTCAGACTTTCGGACTTCTGACGACCCGTAACGACTGTCAAAGATCCATGAATGACAGCCGGGACCAACGGCTTAACGTGCTTTCCGAGACACGGAGGAGTCTCGGTATGTACAGATGGTCACCCACCCACCGACCAACCCCGGCAAGCGTAGCTTAACCTAATGGATCGACCCGCTGTGGCTGTTATTACTTAGCCACGAGCTCCTTCATTTACCAACCAAAAAGTAATAAAAAAACTTTTTCCATACATGGGAAGAGAATATAGTACATACAATTCAATGCACAAAATACGATAACGAACTTTCATAATTTTCTGATCGTCGAAATAACTTTCAGTGGCTTAAAACAAACAGTTGTACAAACAAATCACCCTTCAAACCAAACATATTGCACTCACAGTCGCAGCTAATGATACAGCAATTTCGATGAGGCTACAATTAAGATTCCGTACCGCAAAAAAAACTAAGAAATTAATTCAATACAAACACATTTGCAGTTATGAACTAAACTCTTTGCGAACGGTATTTCGTGCAATTAACATTACAAAGTGTAGAAGCGACGTTGGTAGTAAATCTTACAGAAGCAGAACATTAATATTGTTATATTTGGCAGTTTCGTTTACTTTCTTCCGGTTGATAAAATGTTTGGATGAGTATCGAATATCTTCTTAACAGCATTGCAGAGGCCTTAGTGTGAGTGTCTTTTAACTATCTCGACTGTACGCATCGACCGCCTTCGGCGTTCCGATTGGCCCTTCACCAGTGAAGGTCAGTGAAGGGCCAATCGGAGCGCCGAACGCGGTCGATGCGTAAAGTCGAGATAGTTAAAAGAAACCTACACTAGGGCCTCTGCTCTCTGCCTTCTGTGTCCCAAAAAATGCAGTCAAAATGACCTCTGCGCTACCAGGGCCGTAGAAGTGGCGAAGTTTTAGGACATCAAGATTTGATACCACGCACTGCTCTCAAAATGGTGAAGGAAAACATCGCGAGGAAACCGGCATGGCGTAGAACCGAACATTCGAAGACATGTGACATCTACCAACCCGCATAGGGCCCGCGGGGTAGATTACAGCCCACTCCCTCTCGAAGAGTGCCAGGCCTGTGTCCCAACAGTGGGAATGCAAAGATTTGATATACTGTTGAGCCAGTGACTCGAAGAAAACTTTCAGCATTATTAATTCCCTTATGGCACTCTACACATTATATCATTATCATTCTCGTGCCATAATCTCAATTTATTTGGAGTTGGCGCAGCATCTTTTTCCATAGAGCTCTATTAATCGTCATCTAGTCACCCCTTTACTAGCCATACCATCTTTCACGCAGTCCATCATTTATTTGATCTTCCCCTGCTCCTATACCCATCCGGCATTCACACTCGAAACTTGTCTCACGACATTTTAAAATAATCTTGTGCATCTTCTTCAAGGCCTTAAGTCCCCGGTAAATAAATCTCCCGATGAGTTTTGGTTTTCCCCTACTTTTATAGCTGTCGGAATTCACACACAAAACTTTCCTCAGGACATTTTTTTTATTTTTTCAAATACAGAAGATTGAAGAATCTTGTGCGTTCATAAGGCCGAAAGTACCAGGTGAATAAATCTTCCGGTGGATGTCAATTCGTGTTTCACCAATCCGTTTACTAGGGGTGGTTTTAATAAGCAATTAATTGGAATCGGTCTATATCGCAGACGTTGGCCTTAATTCGATGCTCCAGACAGGGCTAGCTTGACACATGGTACAGTTTTATTAAAACCCTAGTGGCTGTAGGGAGTTATTTTAGACCCTATTCATTTATAGTATTCCTCTAAGATGGTTGTTGTTTTTTGGGTTTGAAAAAGACCCTAGCCAGTTCAACAGAAAAATCGCTTTAGACAGTTGGACTGTTATTCTATATTCGAATAGTATGACGTTCTTAGTAGCCAGATAGACGCCAATCATGACGTCATCTGCAGACACTAGGTCCATATGTGCATTAGGGGAGACTAAGAGAGGAAAATATTGTGTGTTCGTAAACGTGGACCAAAGCAATCAGAGACAGCGGCCCGCGGCAGAATAATGTATAGCTATTGTACGTATAGACAATAGGATTCAATCTATTTTTTGTATTGTTTTTTCTTGTTGCTAATAAATTGAACCGATACTCGATACTGATATTTATTAATAGGTACTATTTCGAGACTAAAGCAACCGAGACCGACCCTAACACTTGGCATGCTGAGGAGCTGGTGTATGAGGGTAACCGAGGACCGCGTTAAATGGGGTGCATCTGGGAGATATACCAATTTGCTGGAGCGCCGAAAGTTGAAAATCCAACAACGTGCTTTTATCAGCATTCATTTAGACATAGCCTAGTATCAGCGAAAACCGGCATAAATAAGTATTAGCTGATAATAATGAAGATGTTTGCTAAACCTTTTACCGCTACAAGAAATTTATTCTCATACAATAACATAGTAAAGGGCCAGACAATCCTTGGCGAAAACCACAAAGCAAAGAAAAACCGTTTAACTAATTTCTGAGCTTAAAAATTAAGCGCATTAATAATTAACAGACAGTTGTCTTTAAAACTTACTAAGAGTCTAGACAACAAAGTAATCGCTAGCTATTAATAAAATATTAAGAAATAATGATCACGGATAAATATGATGACAAACATGACCTTTGGTCTCGGTGATATGTCTACGTTTGTCCGTCGTCTTTTTGTAGAGCGAAAATAACTTGAAAAGCCAAGCTAAGGATCTTAAATGCGTGGGATGCCGTCGCCTCTTTTTGCGAGGAGGTGATGCATGCAAAGGAGGTGGCGGAGAAGGAGAGCGAGCATACCTCTCATTCCACCCGCACCAGAAGAGCAGTCGGGCGTCGAAGGTCGCTTAACGATCTGCGGGCGGCGAGATTGGGGGCTATTTTGTCGCCCGAACAGTCAGGTCCAAAGAAGTGGCAAAGGGCCCACAGTGATTCATGCGCGCCTCTTTAGGAGTACGTGCGTTCGTGGGATCGGCCGCACTTTGCGATGGGGCCTGCTAGGCATGATGGTGGACTGATACCAGTCGGGGGTGCGGCGAATGTACAAAAAGGTATCTCCCGGGCTCCTGCCTTATGGTAGTAGTAGGAACAGTGGAGTTTTAGCCGGTAGGAGTCCGGCATAACCCTCCATTCTCCCAAGACGGAGGGTTTCCATGAGGATATACCCACGGAAAATAAAGGCTAAGGATTTTTCTAGCTTTTCTGTCTAATATACAGTTTTTTCTAGGTTAAAAGGACCATATAAGCCTTGATAAAGGAGTGACCGCTGTTTTGTAGTTGACCAAATAATGATGAGGATACAGAATCCTTATTTCCCTGAGGAATACATATACGGAAGGAAGTTGGACATTAGGTCAGAACAGGTTTTTTTAACTCTGTTGATGGAAGGATCCCACATGCTAATTGCAATCACCTCTCAAATTGAACGAGTGGTTTTTATTACACGCCAGCAAAAGCAAGCATGACCAACGTAGAAACGGGATTTGTCGACGGAAGAATAGACAAAATGACAGATAGTGATTGTATATCTATAATTTTGTCTATTCTCAGGTTAATAAAACATCCCTTCCAAACAATCTGCCTAGCCTTTTCCTAACTATGTTGGGGTCGGCTTCCAGTCTAACCGGATGCAGCTGAATACGAGCGACTGCCTATCTGACCTCCACAACCCAGTAACTGGGTAATACGATACCCCTTGGTAACACTAGTTGTCAGACTTTCGGGCTTCTGACGAACCGTAACGACTGTCAAACATCCTCGAATGACAGCCGGGACCAACGGCTTAACGTGGTTTTTGAGGCACGAAGGAGTCTCGATATAAAGATGGTCAGCCATCCAGGGACCAACCCCGGCAAGCGTAAGTTAACCTAATGGATCGACCCGTGCGGCTGTTATTACTTAGCCACGAGCTCCTCCAAAAATGCGGTGAAAACTGTAGAGCTCGCGCCCCAGGCATTGGGTCACCTGCGGATCGCCCGGAGGACACGGTGGAGCATACGGTGGAGGTATGCCCTGCTTGGGCGGAGCACCGCCGTGTCCTCGCGGAGGCGATTGGCGGCAATGACCTCTCGCGTCCGGCCCTGGTCCAGGCCATGGTACGGAGCGAGAGGGCATGGGAAGCCGTCACCTCCTTCTGCGAAGCAGTAATGCTCGCGAAGGAGGAGGCGGAACGCGTGAGGGAAAGGCAAAGTTTGCGCCCTCACGCCCCTAACCGCCGCCGTTGGAGACGCCCTGGGCGTCGGGAATCCCAGGCGGATTCCCGGCCACCATAGGCGCGGGCTTGCGGACGGCGAGCAACGGGCAGCTCGCCGTCCGATAAGGACCAGGCCCGGGTCGATGGCGCGTCGTGTTCCACGCGCGCCTCAAAGAGATGTCAGCAAAATTGACGGGGTCCGGTAGGACCGATGCCTGCCAGGGTTGCGGGAAAGTCCGAAAGGGATACCGGGACCTTGGCAACAGGCAAATGAAGGAACACGGGTGGGTTTTAGTCAGTAAAAGTCTGACACGCCCTTCCGCTCCGCCCAGAGCGGGAGAAGTCATTGGATGATTTCCGACACTCAAAAAAAAAAAAAAAGGCTTTGGGTCACCTATTTGTAAGAATATCGTCGGGCTTTAATGGAACAGCCGGAAATCATCTTTCGGTTATCCCAGACGGACACAATCCGTGTGAAGTTTTAGATAAATCTAACAGACCTTCAATTATTAACATCGGATTACATCCATCCATTTACTTATATTATAAATTCAAAAGTAACTCTATCTGTCTGTATGTTACCTTTTCTCGACTAAACCACTGAACGGAATTTGACAAAAGGCAAGGAGATAGATGGTACCCTGGGAAGGCGAAGCCGCGGGCAGAAGCTAGTTTACCATATAACACTAATTTTAAACATTATAATGTGACGTCTGACGTCATTATAATGTGAAGTTCGTCACACATTGCAATGTAGTCACCCCTGTTCACCACTCGAGTACATTAAAATGTCGTATAAAATGACGACATAATCTCCCACGCCCTACTGTTTACGATTGCACCACGAATATAGCTCTATGAATTTTTTACTCAATGGCTCAAGGTCAAAGTCAAAGGGTAAAGGTCAAGAATATAGCACCATATTATAGTATGTATTCTTAACTAATGTTATTACTGTATTTCATAATTTTGAAAAGAAAAGTTTGTTTTGTTGTACTTATTGATTTATTAAACAGTTGGTGTAGTTGTTAATACTTATTTAGGGTTCTGTACCAGACAGGTTTTTTTTTGTAATCTAAGCCTCCTCTGTTCGTCCGTCTGTCTGTCAGCGGGCTGTATCTCATGAAATGTAATAGGTGGGCAGTTGAAATTTTCACAGATTGTGTATTTCTATTGCCGCTATAACAACAAATAATACTTATTAAAAATTAAATAAAGTTAATAGTTAAAGGGTACCCATACAAGAAACGTGACTATCGGCGTTTTTTGCTCGATCTTAGTACGGTTGTAAACGGTACGGAACCCTTCTTGTGCGAGTCTGACTTGTAATTGCCGGTTTTTATTTCATTGATTAGTAGATTTCTACATCCTTACATATTATAAAACAAAGTCCTCCGCCGCATCTGTCTGTCTGTCTGTTCGCGAGACTCAAAAACTGCTGTACCGATTTTCATGCTGTTTTCACAATGGATAGAGTGGTTCTCGTGGAAGGTTTTAGTATATAAAAACGGACATCCACGCAGGCGAAGCCGCGGGCATCAGCTAGTAGTGTATAATTATGAGTTGACCTGTTAATCACTACTGCAGTAAGGTGTAGGTAGGTACTAATACTAATATATTCCTGGGTAGTTTATTATTCATGCTAGCGCTAGCGGTCTCTGAATATCTCGGCAAATAGGACTCGGCTCGATCTCATTTGTAGGTATATGCATGTGTTACTCGAATTATGTAGATAGTTTGAATTTGAAATAACTAGGGTTCGCGTCCGCGATATTTTCGACCAAACTTAGGCCGATTTTTTTTTTTTTTTTTTGAGTTATGGGTCAGCTCTTGACCTCGATCTCACCTGATGGAAAGCGATAGATGAGGTCTACGATGGAACGAGCAATCCCAGAAGATGCCCGTTCACACTTTCTTTGAAGACTGATGACGGGTTATACTTGGAAGGGAATACAGACGCTACTAGAGAGTCCACACTTTCTACTATTTACTAGAATTTCACCAATAAAACTGAACGCGTTCAGCACATCTAAACCCAGACCCAGACGCCACACGACGCCAATAAACATTTTTTATTTTCCTATTCCTCATCATTTAGGTGATCCACCGGCAAGAAAAAGTGCCCGTGGTCCACCCAGGTGAACTAAGCAGGTGTACCACGACCGAATCCCGACCCAGACGGCGGCAAATATCTTACTTAATTGTGTTAATTATTTTTTTAATACTAACATAGTTCTTAAGTCGTTCTACTAACAATATTATCGGCCAAGTATGTCTGAAATAAAAGATTTTTTTTTTATAAACCGCTTTCAAGTGCGACAGCTCTTAGACACTGACAAGTGTCAAAATTGATAAATGGAATATTGACACTGACGACAGCTCTTGAACGCGGTTTAGAATCTAATCTGATCGCATTCACTTTCATTTGTGAAATCCGCACTTGGAGCGAAATTCACCAACCAATGAAACTGAACGCGATCAGCACATCTAAACCGAGTTCAAGAGCTGTCAGTTTCAATATTCCAAAGAAAATAATGACAGAATTCATGTGCTGATCGCGTTCAGTTTTTATTGGTGAAATTCGCCCTTAGTCATTAAGCCAAATACACGGTCATCTGTTTAAAGCAAAACTTTTACATAACAGTGTAGGTAGGTAGGTACTTTATACACCCACAATCGACATCTATACTAATATTATAAAGAGGAAAGATTTGATTGTTTGTTTGCATTGAATAGGCTCCGAAACTACTGAACCGATTTGGGTGAAAATTGGTGGGGAGGTAGCTTAGGACCAGGGGACGGACATAGGATACTTTTATCCCGTTCCCGGTAGGGTAGGTAGGTAGGGTAGGTAGGTAGGGTAGGTAGGTAGGGTAGCTAGGTAGGTAGGTAGGGTAGGTAGGTAGGTAGGGTAGGTAGGTAGGTAGGGTAGGTAGGTAGGGTAGGTAGGGTAGGTAGGGTAGGTAGGTAGGTAGGTAGATAAGGTAGGTAGGTAGATAGGGTAGGTAGGTAGATAAGGTAGGTAGGTAGATAGGGTAGGTAGGTAGATAAGGTAGATAGGGTAGGTAGGTAGGGTAGGTAGGGTAGGTAGGGTAGGTAGATGGGGTAGGTAGGTAGAGTAGGTAGGTAGGTAGGTAGAGTAGGTAGGTAGGGTAGGCGGGTAGGTAAGGTAGGCGGGTAGGTAGGGTAGGCGGGTAGGTAGGGTAGGCGGGTAGGTAAGGTAGGCGGGTAGGTAGGTAGGGTAGGCAGGTAGGTGCGCAGTAGATAAGTACTTAGTGCTACCCGTGCGAAGCCGGGGCGGGCAGCTTGTCGAATATAATCCTATACCCACTTTCAACTTAACGAAAATTCAATCGATTCGATCAGCAAGCATTGCTTAATAATGACATCATAACCATTTCTACATTATATTAATAAAAACACACGTTAACACGGACTGTCCAGTTGCCTTGGCATAGATAAGAAGCATCATCAGTATCGTAAACAAACAAATCGATAGCGAATGAATAGTTTAAGTAGATTATGTACAGTTTATCAATAAACAGTTGACAACTGGTCGTCACTAGACCACATGGCTTGGAGACGCGTGGTTTCGCAGGTCACAACAATTACTTGTGATTAGTCGTGATCTTCAACAGAACAAGAAGAATAATTATGAAAAGCCCGTCATTATACAAAGCTCTACCAAATTAATTGCCGAAACATTCAACAGATGTGACGAGTATCGATATGATCATGTCTGTGAAGTTTCGCTAGTCAATATAATCTGACCTTGTAGAGAAGCTGCCTCATATCAGCCGATAGACGTCCACTGCTGGACATGGGACATACATACAACGCGTAACGGAATAAACGCAAGAGCTCATACACCCCTATTAGAATATTAAATTATAAGACTAAAATAATATCTGTAATTTAATTTTATTAAACCACAACTTAAATTAACTATTTTATTTAACGCGCACTACACATAGGATAGCTATGAGCGTATTACAAATTTGGTTATTATTTAAATAGGCTTTATTCCTTTGAGATAAGGATTAAATTTCCTTAAATTAAATATCTTATTACCTTGTTATGACGCAGTGGTTCTAATTTCA
Source organism: Lithophane leautieri (assembly GCA_949152455.1). Classification (NCBI taxonomy): domain Eukaryota; kingdom Metazoa; phylum Arthropoda; class Insecta; order Lepidoptera; family Noctuidae; genus Lithophane; species Lithophane leautieri. Next base: position 3,014,153 of record OX424462.1, on the reverse strand, counting down.
GTTAAATAAAAGTTTTTTTCATGAAAAATTAACATATATAAATAATGACGGAAATCGATTCAGAAGCCGATTCTGAGCGAACTACTTTCAGGTCTTGCGCTTATTCTGTTACACGTTTTATACCTCCTCCGAACACTGCCAAAAAGACCGACTGCATCATACTAAAGCCTGTTTTTTAATCTCGTAGACTAATTTGACATTTCAAGTGATAATTTTTTGTTTTTGTCAATTTGGAGTTTGACATTTGCACCTGTCAAAATAGTCTACGAGATAAAAAAACACACTTTGGAGGTTATACACGGTCTTCATTAGGTCGTTGGTTAAGTTTATTTAACGCACAATGCTTCCTTCGTATAAAACTTTATTGTGTTACAAATGAATCCGGAAACCGATGCCGTTTCAGATAAAACACAAAAAACCATAAGCTCAAAGCTCATCCTATAACCATTAATGTTTGCGCTTCCGAGTCTGACTAACCGATTGAATCAGGTGGACGCACCGGCTGTATCAACATCTCTATGTCAACATTATACTGCGGCCGGCATTAGGATCGATCCGCATTGCCGTAAGTACATTACGCTAAGCGTAGAGTAACGATTTTTCGGGGAAAGCTTATATTGTCTTGGGGGCTGCCAAAATATGCTAAATTTTTTGATCAGCAGGGTTATTTGTTGGATCACTGGGATCCTCATCGAACATGCTTTAGCACACAACCTAGAACGTACTTTATAGCACTTACTTACAAAAAAGTCAGGGGATACTGCACTATCTATCAACCAAAATGATGCTAATGAAAATCCATCTAGCTTTATGCACCATACTAATCTTTACATCCGTAAACAGTAGAATTCCATAAATACAACGTTATTTTCAACCAAACCTGGTAGGAACTGGTTTATCACCAAAGGTGTGGAGACATTAATTTAAATAAAAATGTAAGTAAGCTAATAAACAAACGCTATTCGTATGAACCGGGTCGTTTTGTATTCAACTTGCGATGTAAGAGCCGTAGTGACGTAATAGGTGACTCACGGATGAGAAATAAACACTACTGGGGATATCACTTAAGTTTTTTATACAGATTTTAATCGGCACGACTCTGTTATCGGTTAAAAGGATCGAATTTTTAACTGTTGTTTCGTTGTCGGAGTTTTCGCGGTTGAAATTGTCGTGCAGATGTTGGAAAGAGGAGGATCGATTGTTTAAACTATAAGTCAGCTGTTTCTGGATGCGGGTTATGCTAGGACAAACATGGATGTCTGTCTATCTGCAACTCTTGGAAACTACTGCATGATCAAGATTAATCTTATTATTTTTTAATAGGCGTTAATTTAGACGAACGCATTTTTTTTCTTTCGTTTTGCTTATGAAAGCAATCTTTTGCTTCGATACATTATCTCAAAATCAAAATATCTTATTTCACATAAACGTATATGGGCACTTATGAAACGTCAGAAGCTAGGGGCACGGTTCCAATTGGTCGTTTCCTATGGAGAAGAGCCGACAAGAAACTCCATGGTTACTCTTTTAAAAATATTGGCTGTTACAATATTTTCGAATTACAGTGATATTAGGTATGGCAGGACAGTGTAGGCTTTTCAACAAGTACCAGTAAGTATTTAACAAAATAGAATCTATCATCTGTAATTTCAAAGTCAAATTCAAATTCAAAGATTTATTTGCAGATAAATATGGTTACTTACAGAGTTCTTACAATGGTAGGTTTTTAGTAGCTTAATATACTTAATCATAACATAATGACATGCAAATTTTAGGTACACCGATTATTTAAATTTAAATTGAAGGAATTCTTTTATAGTGTAGAAGGAATTTTCAATTAATCAGCTGCGTAAAGCCCTTCTGAAGCGGACCATTGGAAGTTCTTTAATTTGGTTAGGAGTCTTGTTATAAATTTTAATACACATAGGATAGCAACTTCGCCCATATAGTTCCGTTTTCATTCTAGGAATGACCAATCTGTTAGGGTATCTAGTATTAAACTTACATTTATCTCCCAGTTTTTAACCAACGAAAAAAAAAGGAGGAGGTTCTCAAGTCGACCCGTATATTTTTTTTTTTTTTTAAATGTATGACTACGCCTAACTTTTTATCGAGTTGTCCGATTTGAAAAATTCTTTTTTTATTGGGAAGGGTATACCTCGAAGTTGGTCCCATTTAAAATTGGAAACTATAATCCACCCCTAAAGGTAGAAAAAATGGGGTTGATTGATTTTTCACCAACTGAATTTTCAACTGTGAACCGATTCTGTTGAAATTTCGCACACATACATAGTTCTGATGACACAACCACTCATCATCAACTCCAGGTCTTTAACCTGGAGTAACCCCCTGGAGTACCCTGGAGTGGATGGTAACTGAAAAGCGACAAATAAATAACTTTAATTTCGGAAGTCGGTGGTAAAAAACGAAAATTGAAAAGCGAAGACACCGACTTCCGAAATTAAAGTTATTTATTTGTCGCTTTTCAGTTCTTTTTTCAGTGTTCACATCCTACCTAGCCCTACCATCTTGCACACTCCGGAAAGCTTCACTATAAGTATTTTAACGACAGTCACGAAAGCAATACATCTAATGTACAATTTTCTCCGACTTTAAAAGCATTTGCGAGCTCCCTTTAGAAAGCTTCTATAGTACCTCACTTATGTTTTAATGCTAGCCAATGCACGTCTTAGGTCACTCGCTACGTACTACGATTACTCATCTCGATGCAGTTTGTGCTTTTGCTGTAGTTAAGCGCAGTTTTTAACCGACTTCTTCAAAAAGGAGGAAGTTCTCAATTTGAGTGTATGTTTTTTTTTTTTGTATGTTACGCGATTACTCCGCCAATTATGAATCGATTTTGATGATTCTTGGTGGCAAATCAATCTGCCTAGCCTTTTCCCAATTATGTTGGGGTCGGCTTCCAGTCTAACCGGATGCAGCTGAATACCAGTATTTTACATGGAGCGACTGCCTATCTGATCTCCACAACCCAGTAACTGGGTAATACGATACCCATTGGTAAGACTGGTTGTCAGACTTTCGAGCTTCTGACGATCCGTAACGACTGTCAAAGATCCACAAATGACAGCCGGGACCAACGGCTTAACGTGCTTTCCGAGGCACGGAGGCGTCTCGGTATGTATAGATGGTCACCCATCCACCGACCAACCCCGGCAAGCGTAGCTTAACCTGATGGATCGACCCGGTGTGGCTGTTATTACTTAGCCACGAGCTCCTCCTTTGATGATTCTTGGTGGTAAAAAACGAAAATTGAAAACTTAAAAAAAGAAAAGGTTTTTTTTTTAAAGCATTGTCGTATGACAAGTCGGGGACGGTGGCATTTAAATTTTGGCGCAGGTGATTCGGCCGAAATGTCCATCCATACTCATATTACAAATGCGAAAGTATCTCTGTCTGTCTGTTACTTTTTCACCTGTTACCCTAATGAAATTTCATAGGCAGCCTGGGACCTGAAGAAGGACATAGGCTACATTTCAATATCCAGGGATATTTGTATTAAAAAATGATAAAATCCTAACTTAATTCCTACTAATATTATAAATTCGAAAGTAACTCTGTCTGTCTGTATGTTACCTTTTAACGCCTAAACCACTGAAAGTATTACGATAAAATTTGGCAAGGGGATAGATGGCATCCCGGGGAAGGACATAGGCTACCTTTTTATCGACATTTTACTAGCTTCCGCCCGCGGCTTCGCCCGCGTACCACGCGGTACCTATTATAAATGCGAAAGTGAGCTTGTTTGTTACGCTTTCACGCTAAAACAGCTGAACGGATTTGGATGAAATTTCGCACAGGCGTAGACCTTTACCTGGAGAAGGACATAGGCTACTTTTCATCCTGGGTCGCAGACAGAGTCGCGGACAACAACTAGTTCTAAATAAAGTCGAGGGCAAAAGTTTGTTTTAGATAAATATTCTGGGTAGCTTATTATAACAATACTTTGTGAACTCGTTGATGAGCAGAACATAGGAGACACAAAAAATATTATATCCTCATCGACATGAGAGCCTCCTCCTTTTATCGTCGGTTAAAAGTCATGACATGGAAAAGTTGCAAGTTTTAGTTTAGGTATTAAAAGCACAGTGAGATGTGAAAGGCAACAATTACACTTTTATAAACACGCGAGTAAAACCGGAAATAAGAACGTGTCTCACGAAAGTTATAATAAAACAAATGTGGTAAGAGGTCTTATTCACTCGAGTGGAAAAATTACGAGCCTTACTTAACTTAGTAACTAAAAGGGTGACTTTAATCGTCTAAGAAAGGAAAACTGACTTCAAAGGGATGCGAAGTCAAGCAGGGGTGAAAACCGGTTTTGTCCTTTTGTCAAAGGGGTATCGTATTACCCAGTTACCGCACGCGTAGCATGACCACTGAAGAAACGGGTTTTGTCGACGGAAGAGTAGACAAAATGACAGATAAACAATCGCAATCTGTCAGTTTGTCTATTCTTCCGTCGACAAAACCCGTTTCTTCGGTGGTCATGCTACGCGTGCTGAATTCTGGAAGTCAGGCAGTCGCTCCATGTAAAATACTGGTATTCTGCTGCATCCGGTTAGACTGGAAGCCGACCCCAACATAGTTGAGAAAAGGCTAGGCAGATTGATTGTCTAAACTTAAATGAGGACAATAGTAATTATTATTGTCGACTGTTTGTCAACAAGTTAGTGTCAACAACAGGGAGGTAACACAGATTTAAATAATTGTTTTCCACCGATGACAGAACACGGGACGTGTTTTACAAATCTTAAAAAAAACGGCCCAGTGCTAGTCGGACTCGTGCACGAAAGGTTCCGTACCATCCATAAACATATTATAAAACAAAGTCTTCCGCCGCATCTGTCTGTCGTCCTGTTCGCGATAAACTCAAAAACTACTGCACCGATTTTCATGCTGTTTTCACCAATGGATAGAGTGGTTCTCGAGTAAGGTTTTAGTATATAATAACCGACATCCACGCGGGTGAAACCGCGGTCATCAGCTAGTTATCTATAAAAACTGCAAAAAAATCACGTTTGTTGTATGTGAGCCCTTTTAAATATTTGTTTTATTGTTTTTTAGTATTTGTTGTTATAGCGGCAACAGAAATACATCATCTGTGAAAATTTCAACTGTCTAACTATCGCGGTTCATGAGATACAGCCTGGTGACAGACGGACAGACAGACAGCGGAGTCTTAGTAATAGGGTCCTGTTTTACCCTTTGGGTATGGAACTCTAAAAAATAATATACACTTACATATCTCATTCGACCTTTTTTTACACGCAACTCGTTAGTGGCCGGATATTGAGCACTATTGTAATTAGGCTCGAATTTTAAGCGGCGTAATTTGTATGCATATTCCAAATCGTCACATGCCTATCCTTTTCCCAACTATGTTGGAGTCGGCTTCCAGGCTAACCGGATGCAGCTGAATACCAGTATTTTACATGGAGCGACTGCCTATCTGACCTCCACAACCCAGTAACTGGGTAATACGATACGTACGTCTTGGTAAGACTGGATGTCAGACTTTCGAGTTGCTAACTACTTACCCGTAAAGACTGCATATAACCGACATGTCTAGAAAATATATTAGGTGGGTAGTTGTGCATGTTTTGGAGAAAGGAAAAACAAAAGACTGGCCCTTGTTTCCGCGTGACGCAAGTTGTCGGATGACAAAGTTGCCTTTATGACATTTGAGGATTATTCTCAATACTCAATTTTTTATTGCATTCCATATGTTACATAGATGGTACAGTAAATAAAAGTTCGATATGGACCCTGTCGGGCACAGCAACATTAGGAGAGAGGAAGAGGGCTAAGCAGAAATGTAATATTATTATAAATTATTAGATGTGTTTAATTATGTAGGTAATATATTATTAGGGTAGTATAAATAGGTATAGTATATTAGTTATTTTTATTTTATGTATTGAATAAGAATAATCTAGGTCATTATTATGAAATTAATAAGTAGAAGTATTTTCATTATTATTAAATTACTTTGTTATTTATGTATTCATATTTTCATTATTATTAAATTATTTTGTTATTTATGTATTCATATTTTCATATTTATATTTGATTTTCTATATTCCATATTAAATATATTTCATAATGTTTGGTGTTTATGAGGGTAAATAATTTTATTTTGCAGTCGATTTATAATCCAAAAACTCCGTTACTGAGTAGTATGACTTTGATTCCAATTTTTTTTTCAGTTTATTAATAAATATACAGGAAAAGTTTTTGACCAGTGCGCAAATTTTTTTTGGTGGTTCAATATCAGTAATAGAACACATTTCCATTATTTATTCAATACATTTTTTTGTTTTTTTATCCTACTTTAAATCAGCAAAATATGGACACAAACTATTCGTAATAATATCAATGGGCGCGTGCGGCGGCCGGCGCACAGGCGGCGGTGTTGCACCCCCCTCCCGGGCGGCAGGGCGGCGCCGGGCGCTGTGGCCGACAGTTCGCTCATCGCACGCGCTGTCGTGTGACGTCGCGTCTAATCGCTTTCCCGCGCAAGCGCCGCGCCGCACGTGTGTCGTGCTTGTACCTACCGGTCACGATGTCGGACTTCAGTAACCGCGAGTTTTACGAGATGGTGCGAGTGTATGTACTGAGTGGTGAAAGTTTGCGAGCAGCTCGCAGAATGTATGCGACGGAGAGCATTCCTCTAATGTGAGCCCATGGAATCCTTAACCCCGCGGTCCCTAATGAAAGGACCATTTTAGCGGCCACTCAAAGGCTGCTTGATCACGGACAGTTCAGAACCCCGAATCATGCACGAGGGTCTGGCAGACCCCGACTGGCGATCGAAATCGAAGAAAGCATTTATGATTTCTTTGAGCGAGATCCAAGGGCCAGTAACCCACGTAAATACCTACGCCGGCGAATCGAGCGAGCGCACAGCTGATAGGTAGGTACTTTCGCGCGTTCCGCATCGCCGCGCGCCGCCGCCGGCGCCGGTTAGCCATACAACCACTTTTAAAATAAACATCTTTCGTTAACGATTTTTTAATTTTTTTGTATGAAGAAGCATCAAAATAAAAAAATTATGTTTAATAAAACTGGTTTAAGGTTAATATGTCAAAATTTCCGCAGTGGATAAAAACTTTTCCTGTATTTGTTTTGCCTACTTCTCTGTCATTTTCTAACTGAAGGAGTAGTATTGCTGATTCTAATGTTTATAATTCTGTAAATCCATATTTATTACGGTCGTGAATCACATTTGAATCAACATACAACCTGATACTGACTTGCAAATTGCAAAAAAAACGTAAGAAAATTTGAATTTCGCGGGATACCCTGAAGCTTTCGCTTTAAAGTCGTGTCGCGCGACAAGTTACGCTAGTCTGCACGAGCTTTTACGCTTTCACGCTAAAACGGCTGAAAGGATTTAGATGAAATTTTGCACATGGGTAGACCTTGACCTGGAGAAGACACAGGTGCCGATTCTGTTGTTCACAAACTAAACTAAATTTAACTTCAGTGAATCTTTTCCTTTCTATTTCATTAAGAAAAGGACAGAAGATAAATTTTAGTTTAGTCCCGTCAAATTAATCAGCGCCTGACGTAAATTGACGTCATTTTAGTACGCAAGTTTTTAATTACGTCTAAACTTGTAAGGAGTAGTGACAGGAGCTGATTAATTTGACAGGACTAAACTAAAATTTATCTTCTGTCCTTTTCTTAATGAAATAGAAAGAAAAAGATGCAGTGAACTTAAATTTAGTTTAGTTTTTTTATTATTTAATATTTTTAAAATGTCTTTAACATGTCTCGGGACCCTGGGGTCCCGGACCTTTGGAAGGCGTACGAGGGGCCGAAGCCAACTCGCAGAGGCCCGTTAGACATCCATAATGAAATGGGGCACCAACCGACGATTATCCCTGTTCGCCCTATGCAAGGGCACCCAAGGACAACCCCCGGGTGGTGTAGGACTATTGCAGGATATGGAAACAAAACAATGATATTGAACTATGGGTTTGGGTGGCTAAAGTGGACTGGTAACCTGGAACTATGGAAGGACTATGGCCCCTTATTATTATTGTTAATTACTGGATTTTTCCACCCCCTGAGACATATGTATATACACACTCTGGTTGGTTTAGCTTCTATTATTTAACTTCCGTAGCAACAGACCTTGTGGAACAGATAATAATAGTAATTGGAGTGCAACACCATCCACCTTGAATGTTTAATAAGGATGCAACTGCGCGTGAGTCACTCTTGGAGATAATGAGAGATGGCGCGCTCAGTCGCGTTCACGCAACTTTTATATACGTACGACAGACTTTAATGAATGCGTAGACTTTGCCCCTTCTTGTATTTACATTACATATCGATTTTTTTCCCATGGGTGTAAACAGGGTGAGTGATGAACAGTGATCGGAGTAGGTAGATTGATTTTTGGTACTTGTATCATAAATGCACACAGAAAGAATAACATGGATAAGCCATTTTTCCGGAAAGTAATTCCGGTATTTCCGGATTCAATTAAATATTGTTAATGTTGGTAGTGATATTATTACTACTCAATTCGAAATTTAAAGGAAGGTATCAAAACTAAATTAATTCATTATTTATCTGTTGAATAATAAAAACAATCGAATTCCGATTTTCGATTTTTTTGAGGATGGCAAATCATCAAATGACTCCTTCCACTCTGGCAGAATACAATTTCTACATAAGTTCCGGTTTTTTTAATAATCCACCAATTCCGGAGGAATGTCCATATTAATATATACGTTTCGGATCAATGGCCCCAGTTCAATCTACCTACTCCGATCACTGGTGATGAATCTAGCAACTCTATCTACCAGTGGCGGATTAAATGTCGAGAGCGCCCTAGGCAAGCACCTCATCGAAGACCCACAGCGGCCATACTTAAATTAAAAAAAAAAAAACTCTGTATAAACTTAGTATGTATTGACATACTAAGTTTCATCACAATCGGTTCAGTAGTTTATTGCATGAAGAAGTAAGATATACCTATACACACAGACACACTTTCGCAGTTATAATATTTGTAGGGATAGTTAGGTCGGCCAGGGAATATGTGATGAGAGTGAAGAAAGCAAGAGGGACCAAACGAACGTGGACATCCATGATGCCTCTCTGGGAAACAGGCCTGACTGTGCGTATTGACAGATGATCGTTTGTTATCATTAATTTAGTATCTTACCCACTTCTATTATAAAATCAGGCGATGTAGGAATAATCAAGAAGGCGGGGCACGCTTCGGAAGTTCACATCTCTATAGAATTAAATAATCTTATATATTGTTTAAGTAGGTGCATACTTACTTGCACAATTTTTTTTTTGTTTGATAATATTCTTCATTGCGCGCCCCTAGGCACATGCCTAGTTTGCCTTAGGGTTACTACGCCACTGCTACCTACTAATATTATAAAGAGTAGAGATTTGTATTTTTTATTTATAATAAATAAACGCAAAAACTCCGGGACCGATTTAAAAAAATCCTTCACCAGTAATATGCTATATTATCACTGAGTAACATAGGCTATACTTTATAAAGAAATAACGCGGGCGAAGCCGCTGGCGAAAGCTAGTATTTTATATTGAGACTGAATGAAGGTGATATTTTTACAGGAAAATATTGGTACACATTTCCAGTTTATGCTGATCTCGCATTGTATAGGAGTTCCGTTCAATGCGAGGTCAGCTTATACTGGAAATGTGTAGCCATGTATACGGAAATCAAGATATTTTGATCAAATCGTTTTTCTCACAAGAGAGGTCTGTATATCTACAGTGGGAATGTTGTATTGCTATGCTATTAAGTTGGTTTTAAGTTTTTTTTTCTTCTGAAGCCAGTAAATCTGTCTTTCTACAGCTTGCTATATTTTTTGAAAATTATAATATAAGATTATCTCTGGTTTCTGAGATTAATACCGTTTAAGTTAAAAAATAAAATTCCAACATTTACTTACCAGGTGTGAGATCTAATTTGTCTATGTGGTCGCCGAGCACTGATGCCCAGCTCTGCAGCTGGTCAAGTATACCCCACGGCGTTGTCATGGCAACCGTGAGGAGGACCAGCGTGTGGGGGAATGTCTCCTCGCTGAGGGCGAACTTGAGGAGGTTTGTGTGCCCTGGATCACCGTCCAGCACCCAAACACTGAGACGTGTTTGATCTGTGGGGGAATGGGGTTTTTATTTATGTTCACATAAAACACACAAAAACCCACTTCCTCTCTCCTAATTTGCTTTGTCTGACAGGGTCCACAATAATCATGTCTTTGTGAAACCTACCACATAAGTTCACAGAATGAAATCAATATATTGAGTAAAAGAGAAAAATGCATAAAGATAGAAAAGAACAAGAGAAGAAGAAGAGACTGATTTTTTTATTTCATTAAAAAAATCTTCTAGCAGACCTGGGACAGGAGAGTAGGATGAGAGATGTAGACACATTATTTAAAACACACACAGGAAAACTGTAATTAGACTATAGCAACCTAAACCCAAATATATAATAACCGACGAAAACGCGGGCGAAGCCGCGGGCATCAGCTAGTGAATAATAAACACTTACAAGAAATAAATACATGTATAATATTAAATACCTACAGAATATCACAGTATACAGCGTGGCAGAGACAACAACGCTGTGTTGGGTCACAGACATTGTCTGTGATCCAACACAGCGAGGTTTGATATGAGATAAAAATCTTAAGGAATGTTACACATACACAATAGATACATTCTTTTTATAAAATAAAGTAACTTGGGTATAATAAATAAGTATCTGGTTTATTAACATGTAACCTCGTGTACTGCTGCTACGCATGTGGATAGCCGAACTTAAAATACAATATTTTAAGTTTAATCTAACAGAAAACAAATAAAGCTATAACCTCAGGCTATAAATTAATCAGAAAACAGTAACTTATGTGCTTATCTAGGCAATACACGGAATTAGACACAAGCAAATGCATTTTGCAGATGATTCATCAAGTAAAATCAATATTCCTGACACTTAGTCACAACAGATACTAATTAGAATTTATTGATATTTAGATATTTGTGATAGTATAGCAATTTAATGGTCTTCTACATGTTTTTAAGAGCTTGTATGACTAACCGTGCGTTTGCACTGGCGAAACATTTAATACAAAACATGTTGAAATCTCTAGTTCCTGTCAAAAATTGTATGGAACATGACAGAAAATAGAGATTTCAACATGTTTTGTCTTGAATGTTTTGCCAGTGGAAACGCACGGTAATAATCATGTGTTGATTTGTATGAGATTTTTATAAAAAAATCATATTTGTGAATATAGGTTAAACTTATGTTGTAAGATCTTAAACTTGTTTGTTTATAATAAAACCGGCCAAGTGCGAGTCGGACTCGCGCACAAAGGTTTCCGCACCATTATCTATAAAAACTGCAAAATATCACGTTTGTTGTATGGGAGCCCCCCTTAAATATTTATTTTATACTGTTTTTTAGTATTTGTTGTTATAACAGCAAAAGGAATACATCATCTGTGAAAATTTCAACTGTCTAACTATCACGGTTCATGAGATACAGCCTGGTGACAGACGGACGGACAGCGGAGCCTTAGTAATAGGGCACATTTTACCCTTTGGGTACGGAACCCTAAAAAATAGCTTTATAGTAATAAAAACACACACTTACCATCTCGATATTCATCTCTAACGTCTATATACGCGTATTCGAGTGCCGAACCTTTCTTAGGGTCTTCAACACCTTGTAATTTCGCTACCAAAGTTGTTTTACCAGTCTCATTGTCACCCAAAACTAAAACATTTTTGTTTGAAGGTAGTTTTGTGTTCCCTTGGTTTTGGACCTCTTCTAGTATCGAAGACCTGCAAAAAATAGCATACAGTATTCGTTGTCATCAGTATTGCGAGGTTGGTACTATTACGGGAAAGTACACAAATGTGTGGATTTGTCACCGTGTGAGAATGTTTCGCTGTTATTTTACATACAAAGGTAGACAACGCAGCTAGGTCACATATTTCTCAGCTTCATAGCTTGACATCACGTAGGTGTGACACATTGGATCCCTATATGGGGAGTGCATGTTACCCGTAAAATTAACAGTGAACCGTTACCATAGGTTGTCCTTGACGTCTCCGTTTTCTTTCTTTTTTGATTTAAGCCCATTAGCCTGGCCGTTTGTCTCCATTCTTCAGGTACGATAGAAGATAACAACGGCACAGAAAGGCTTTTCTTTCGTTTTCGTCTCTTCTGCCGTTCATACGTCACTCTCGCGATGATGCACTTGTTGCCAGAAGTAAGAATTACTTTTATACTGTTAGACGTGTAGAAAGCAAAACTTTTATAATGAACTGGGTTTTTAATTTTATGACTTGGCTGTAAAGTAAATAATATATTTTGAGTTATAACATACAAACATTTGAACGTTCCTAACATATAGTCGGAACCCATAATTTACTTATATTAGAAATATATTTTTATTATTCGGCTGACAACATTACAATCACAGATTAAAATTTATGGCTCAGTGCTGCGCTTTGTAATATCAACTAAAAGTACAAAGTATCAAGATTTTTAGCAAGACGAAATATTAGTCGAATGATCTTTCCCATTTATTTTCTTGGCCTATGTTCTTGGATTTTAGTTAAAAAAAATCAGAACAGAACGAGTGATAAGTCGTTATTGCAGAAAGCTCATTTTTCTTCATTTTCATTCTGAAATCAAGAGTTCAATAATAATTTCACTGTACAAAAAGGCGTAATAATCGACTAACTTCATTTATCAGGTTCAATCAACGTGGCCACAGTCTAAGATTACCAAACAGTGACATTTGACATAATAGTCGCTGTTAGTCGCTTTCGCTTCTCTAGTAGCCACTGTTTTTTTTTCTAACTAAGTCACTGTCAGACACTGTCAGACGAAATACATAATAATCAGGGTTTTATTTTGTAAGGTGAATAAAACTTGATAGCGTAGTAATATTGCAGTGATATCACGCAGTTATCTTCTGAGTGTAGTGAACAATAACAGTTAAAAGTTTGAAATGTCCAGAAGACCGAGAACGGGTAAAAAAACGAATAATTTGTCGCAGGTGAGTCATGCACATTATTTGCTCGTTCTTAGGGTCTCATCCGGTTCTATTAGTGCGTTTAATGTAAGTTTATTTATAGGAACAAGTCATTGTTGTTATGGAGCAATAAATCTTTATTTGAGTTTAATCTGAGAAGAATATTGTCAGCTGATTTGGGTTTTGTAAACAAAGGGACATTATTATTGTGCTCGTTATTTACAAAATAAATAATTGTTGTATGTTTGAGCCCGTCTTTGTATTTCTTAAAGTAAACATCGTTACTTTCATTAGAGCCCATTGTTAGCCACTTAATGACTATATTTGGTGCACTTGGGAATACTTTTGTCATTTTGTCCTCTCATAAATTATAATAACAATGGCTGCTATAAAATTCTGTACTTACTAAATAAAAATGCGCTCTATGGTTAGGTTATTACCCAGTTAGTGTAGGATTAATGAAATGAGGAATAGTACAATCTGTTTATTATTTCAATTGATAAATTAGTCTCATAATATTTTACAAGTTATTTCTTTGTAAGTTTTCAAGAATTGCTTAGACTTGGAGTTGGTCTGTCTTATTCTTACTTGAAGTATATCCAAATTAGTGTCATTAACCCCCAATGCAGGCTAATTAACTTAACTGTTAAATCTGTCTTTAAAAAAATGTTGGTAACTAACAATGTAGCCGCCATTTTCACAAATTAGGTACCTATTTTACCACTAAATCATTGTTACTCTAATTATATAAGTTCCAGTTCCAACCTATTTACAAGCTAAACTAAATGACCAATTTAGATAAATGGGATACCCCATCTATTAGGTAATAGTGCCCGTAATTCGACATCAAAGCACGTAGAATACTGCCGATATAACTTGGCAGGTCTGAACATAGGCTCCGAGAACTTTCGCGCATGTTCTCTCACTCACACTCGCCTCATATCACCATTTGGCCTTGGAACTTCCAAGTTATATCAGCCCTATTTTATTTTGCATATGGATCTATCATAATAGTCTGTGTAATGTCATAGGTCAGGTACATAATTATTATTATGAGACAAAATGTCTCTCTGTCAACTACTCATCTGATTGATGTGAATTTTGTTTTGTTTTATTTCATACATAAAACAATGGGCTAGGTTCATACATAAAGAAAAAAAGATGGCAAAGTTTTAATTTAATAAACATTTCACCAGAGAAAAAAGTTAAGTAGGACACACAATTATATCAAGGCGAGCCTATTGCCATCAACTAGGCATTAATCCAGACTTCTAGCTACTAATGTAAAATTAAAATAAAAGTTATAAAATCCAACCCAACCCATATGAGGGGGAACTCATGAACATACATACATACATACTGGTCAAAATCATAACCCTCCCTTTTGTTTCGCCGTAGTCGGGTAAAAAGAACCTATACTTAAAGCCGTGTACAAACATCGCGAGGCGTGCGTTGCGAATGGTTCGTCTCGCATGCTTCGGGCTGTGTGGACGTGTGTGCTCACAGTAGTCATAGTGAGCATTCGCGTCATACGATCGTTGCGAACGCCGCCTCAGTGGGAGCCGTACGTTCCGTGTGGACGGTCGGGTGTTATTTGCGTTGCGCGCGGACGAACACCGTGGGTGGTTGTTTGCGTGCTCAGTTTGAGCATGTGTCGTTCGGGACGCATGCATAAATGTACCGTCGTATGCCTCAGGTTGAGGCATGCGTGACGAACCATTCGCGACGCACGCCTCGCGATGTCTGCACGCGGCTTTACATTTTACCTGACCTATAGGGCCCCATGCTGAGGAGCCGTGCTTGGGTCCACTAGACCTACAAAGCAGTATAGCTTTACAATCAATCAATCTGGCTAGCCTTTTCCCAACTATGTTGGGGTCGGCTTCGAGTCTAACTGGATGCAGCTGGATACCAGTATTTTACACGTAGCGACTGCCTATCTGACCTCCACAACCCAGTAACACCAGTATTTTACACGGAGCGACTGCCTATCTGACCTCCACAGCCCAGTAACTGAGTAAAACGATACTCCTTCGTCGGACTGGTTGTCAGACTTTCGAGCTTCTGACGACTCGTAGCGGCTGTCATTCGTGGATTTTGACAGCCGCTACGAGTCTTTTGAGAGCTTCTGACGACTCGTAGCGGCTGTCAAAGATCCACGAATGACAGCCGGGACCAACGGCTTAACGTGCTTTCTGAGGCACGCTAAGCATATATAACTTAAATGCATCAAATATTGTTTTATTTTGTTACAGTTTGGACTCTTAGACATACCAGACATAAACGATGACGATGAGCCCCTGGACTTATCAGATGATGACTTCGACTTGGAAGCAGAGCTGGCTGCCATCAGCGGAGGTGGTGGCCAGAAACACAAGCCCAAGAAACCCCCTCCGGTGCCTGTGGCTAACCTAGATGCTATGGTAGCGGAGAGCTTGAAAGATGTGCCTTCAGATGATGACGGTTCTGGTAAGTTAACATTTATACTTATTTAATTTTTTGTATAGGATTTATTCATTGGGCTGTAGCTTCATCTGTTAATAATTTAAAATGCAACGTCTCAATGTCTGTTATTATTTATACTAGCTGCACCCCGCGGTTTCACCCGCGTAAGTCTCAATTCCGTGGGAATATTGGGATAAAGTATCCTATGTGTTAATCCAGGTTATAAACTATCTGTTTGCCAAATTTCATCGAAATCCATTCAGCCGTTTTTGCATGATTGAGTAACAAACATCCGAACACACAAACTTTCACATATTAGTAGGATTAGGTTATTTATAACTAGAGAACCACTTATTCAATTTATATGTTTCTCATTCTAATTCATAGATAATGTTTTCTAGCTAGAATACAGTACTTACTAAAATTGTAATAACCCACACAGTTTAAGCCAGGTCCAATAGTCTATAGTCTGTTTTTATAAATACACCCATGCGCATAGCTTGATGTGTAGCCGTGTGTACATACATAAACCCACGCCTTCTTCCCATGGCGGTAGGCAGTAACTACAGAACGCCACCTGCTACGATCCTTACATACACCTTTTGCTTCGTTTACACACACGAATACATCTGAGGGGTGATTCCCGTAATTTTTAATAAAGTTCGCAATCTGTCAAAAATACAATCAATTTACCAATACCAACATTTTTGAGAAGTTTGACAGATTGCGATTTGAATGTGAACGTTTTTAGGGTTCCGTACCCAGAGCGTAAAACGGGATCCTATTACTAAGACTCCGCTGTCAGTCCGTCTGTCTGTCCGTCTGTCGAACAATAACCTCCTCCGTTTTTTAAGTCGTTTAAAAATGCGATACGCTGCTTAGCTACAAGTGGTAAAATCGGAGATGAAATGAAAGTTTGTATGGAAGTTTGTCAATTTTTCCGATGAGATTGAGTCTTGTATCGTCATAGTCAGCAAACATATTAAAGAATCAATCTCATTTTAGGTGATGACGACGATCCAGATCTCCTTAACGAGCTCCAAGCCTTAGGAATAGATGATGACGAGGCGCCGCCCCCTCCCGCCCGCATGTCTCGGCCAGCGCCTCCTCCCCCCGGAGCGCCGCTCAGTACAGACAGCAGTACTATCAGCATGATACAAGATAGGATCACTAATTATACAGTAGCAGAGAAGAATGCTAAAACGAATGGAGAGACCAGTCGGGCGAGAAGGTAAGTTTAGATTTAAGGTTTAAGTCAGATTTTTTTACACACAAAAGTTTCAGACTGTCTGAGGCGAAATTCGCGTCGGATGTGAGACAGGACGTACACACGGCTACACATCAAGCTATACATTTCCAGCTTATGCTGATCTCGCATTGTATAGGATTTCCGTACAATGCGAGGTCAGCTTATACTGGATATGTATAGCTTAAAATATTTTGATCTTGATTTTGTTGTGTAGCCGTGTGTACAATAGGCATCACGTCTCCGTCGTAACAAAACCAGTATAATAAAAGTTCGATAAAAAATCTGGTCAACAACGTAAATAACACAATGAATTTTGTTGAACTGTCAAAACGAAACAAATTAGTCTTAATCGGTTACGAAAATAGTTAAGCAATTAGATACCTGGCCTCTTATGGCCTACTGACACTCTGTACTATGTGTGGGCAGCTAAAGGTTTAAAATATTACCACTGATGTGAAGTTGGCTGTACAATCTTTATTAAAGTTGTATGACGCGTCTCGCTTGTCCACTCTGAAATGACGCGCTTTTCACTACCGCATTTTACTCACACAATAATGAGGTACTGTGGCGTGTCATTTCCGAGTGGACAAGCTATGCAGTATCGGGGCGCTTCATTTCAGAGTGGACGAGTTATAATGTGTAAAGCTTAATAAATAATCAAACGGCAACAGTAAATTGAAAGGAGAATTTACACAGAGCAGTTAATTTAATTGCCTTCGCTTTACGCTCAATGTTTCCGGGCAATTTGTCAACGAGCCGTTTCAATGAGCCTCGTTGTGTGCAACAATGAACAAATCTGAGCTATTTCTGCTCTTCTTAATAAATTGTTACTGATGTGATAACCTATCCGTGTAGGCCGGCTTCCTTTCCTTACATATTATAAAACGCAATTTCTGTTTATCTGTCCGTGTGAGTTCGTTTAACTGGGCTACTTAGTCCACTTAGGTACCTAATTAACGTTTTGATATCTTTTTTATTACTTAATGGTTTTATGGATTGGTATCTTTTCTGGCCAAGTTTAAGGGTATAGTTTCTGCCTACCCCCATGGGGAGAAGGCGTGAGTTTTATTATTACCATTACTATGCCTTCGCTGTCACGGCTGTCTGTCAGCGGGCTGTATCTCATGAACCGTAATAGGTAGACACTTGAAATTTTCACAGATTCTGTATTTTTATTGCCGCTATAACAAGTAAGTAATAAAAGTTTTTTTTCGGCATTTTTTGCTAAATATTTTACGGTGGTACGGACCTTTCGAGTGCGAGTCCGACTCACACTTGCCCAGTTTTTAAGAATATTTAAATGTGTTAAGAATTTAAATGACAATAAAAATAAATCCATACGATGAGAGCAAAGACCGAAAAATGGACCAAAAAACGCTCTTGAACAAGTCGCACCACCCCTTAGTCAAAGCAACCCGCAAACGCCTCTTTCTGGGCGTTGACCCCAGCAACACCGCTATAACGTAAGGTCAGACAGTCAAACAAATGCGTTCATTATCTTATGTTTACAATACTATCGATTGTCTTGAAATTACGTAGTAACGGAGCTTTTTCATTATCTTGTTTACATATTATTTACTTGGTAAATACTGCCGTTATTCCGTATTTTATGGGACTTATAACCAGTGATCGGAGTAGGTAGATTGATTTTTGGTACTTGTATCATAAATGCACACAGAAAGAATAACATGGATAAGCCATTTTTCCGGAAAGTAATTCCGGTATTTCCCGATTCAATTAAATATTGTTAATGTTGGTAGTGATATTATTACTACTCAATTCAAAATCTAAAGGAAGGTATCAAAACTAAATTAATTCATTATTTATCTGTTGAATAATAAAAACAATCGAATTCCGATTTTCGATTTCCGATTTTTTTGAGGATGGCAAATCATCAAATGACTCCTTCCACTCTGGCAGAATACAATTCCTACATAAGTTCCGGTTTTTTTAAAATAATCCATCAATTCCGGAGGAATGTCCATATTAATATATACGTTTCGGATCAATGGCCCCAGTTCAATCTACCTACTCCGATCACTGCTTATAACATAACTGGCTAAATATGGGTGTAGTTTAGGTACACTTCTGCCTTACCTTTCGGAGAAAAATAGGTGTGATGTTATGTATCGCCGTTAATTTTCGTTTTACAAAAATGCCTTCTTCTCGAAGGCATTTTTTCATTCGTCTAGAAACTTTTGTAATAAGAAAATTAACGTATTTGATATCACTATCACGACATATTATAAATATAAAACAAAGTCCTCCGCCGCGTCTGTCTGTCTGTCTGTTCGCGATAAACTGCGATAAACTCAAAAACTACTGCACCGATTTTCATGCTGTTTTCCCCAATGGATAGAGTGGTTCTCGAGGAAGGTTTTAGTATATAATAACCGACATCCACGCAGGCGAAGCCGCGGGCATCAGCTAGTATACCTATTAATCAGAGTACATCTCCTCCTCTCCTCTGTATTTATTTTATTTCTTATTTTGTTATTGTTAATTTATTATGTGCTGCACCGTTTGATGTCATGACGTCAACGCCGGCTGTCACTGAAAACCAGCGCTGGGGCTCTGTCTCGCATAGGGTCGCAGCATTATGCTGAGTGATGGCCGTTTTGCGTGAATGTGACGCATATTTTCCCGCAACTTGTTATTTTCGTATATTTTATTTGTCCTCTGTTAGCGTCATGTTTGCTGCAAATAAACGTATTTTCTTTCTTTCTAACCCGGTACTGACCTACATTTCAGCCTGCATTATATCCCATGCGCAACAAGTAACGAACTCTTGGCGAATGACTTCGTACTTGTTGCGTTCGCCATAAGTTTTTTGTTAGGGTGCGTTCTTACTATGTCATTTGCTTATTAGCCTATTCAAATTATACCAAAGGCTTTGCTAGTCACCTGCACGCGTAGCATGACCGCCGGCGCCGTAGAAACGGGTTTTGTCGACGGAAGAATAGACATTTTGTCTATTCTTCCATAAAAGGGGGCGAGCCCATTGCCATCAACAAGGTACAAATACAGAATCCGGGCTGCTACTAAAAAATTTCAGATGGAAAAACCCAACAACACTTTGCCCGACCCGGGAACCGAACCCAGGATCTCATGTTCAGAAGTAGCGCTTGCGACCATTAGACCAAAGAGGCAGTCATTTTATTTTAAACACAATTTTACCTTAAAATTCAGTTAAATATATATCCAATGAAATATACTTAGGCGGTATTTATAAGAATCAAACCATACAAGTAAGTACATCATTAAAACATCGACGTAAAAATCAAACACTAATCTTCTAATCATTATTTCGGCACAGCTGAAACTAAACATTTGGGGTAGTTTGAATTCATTGAGTTTTGTGTTTCAGACCTCCTCGAAATGGCGTTTTTATTGTACTTTGTAGTGAAATAATAGCCAAAAGTTTCATTTCCACGAGCAAATTTACTGTCAAGACCGCAGTATACACGTACCTTCACAGTAATAAACCCTTAAAAGCCTCGGTTCCTGATTCAGGTTGCAATGTTTTTATTTAAGTGGCCGATATTCTGCTCAAGTTATCAATCTAGGTCATAGTTAGGCTGTCTAGGGTCCGAATTACAGTTCGGCGCGGAGGCTCGGCGCGGAATCATCTCCTACGAATGCATCCGTTGGAGTCCCTTGCTTCGGTTGGAGCCCTATTTCATCACTTTTGTAAGATGAGTATTCTATTTTACCTGAGTTTCCTATTGCATTGTTAGATATGATTGATTTTATAACCCTCTGTCTACTAATTAAACAACCCCCGTGCGTTTTAGATAGTGCGCAATAGATTCTGCATCGATTTATGCACTTCGCTATTCGGTTTTATCTCTAATTCTGAGCCCTTAATATCATTTAACACCCCTTTAATTAGGATTAAGGCCTTTGAGGTCCCGTTTTGCTCGATTTTCTTAACCGCTCGAATCGGGAGATCCAGAAAGATATGCAAAGCGTGGAAAGATTAAATTGAAGCTGTGCGATAACTCTTGGGTTAAATCACGGATCACTTTAACTAATTTTAATGCGTTGCTTTGTGTCTCAAAATAAACTTGTTTTCTTTGTGTTTACGCCTTGCCTTTCGCAAGTCAGGTAAACAAAGACGCAGAAGAAACTTCGTTTCAGGTTTAGCATTCAGACGAAGTCAATACAATTAATTTGGTAGTTCGGATAGTTACCTATGTACCTACGTTATGGGCGCCAAATGGGCCTACGCACATAAACTTACAGATTTTAATGAACACTTCAATTTAATGCAAGCTCTCGAGAAGCTCGTGGAAAGTCTTAAAAGTTTTCGTCTGTGTCTAAACAAAGAAGTCTGAACTCAAACTAATAATAATATTTTAGGAAAGGTCTTTGAGCTTAAAGCTGTCTAGACGTCTGCATTAGGGGAATCTTTGTTTTCGTCAAAAACACTCCAAAGATTTTATCCAGGCGCACCGAAATTCAATTTAGTCTCCTTGCATTCAAACCAAGAACTTCTGGAAATTCTACGGACTAAAATTTTACGTGGTTATGAAATATTGTTGCTGGTCGTTTCTAACGTACCTTCAATTAACGGATCAATAATATAATAGAATCACTAATAAATATTTTGCTAGGTTTAATACAGATGTCTTAGTTATAACTGTCGCAGTAGCATATTAGTAAGTTGGTCTACAAAATATGAACGTTGGCCGTCTTCGAGCCTTTGAGCCTTTTACCAAAATATTCGGGTCTTAAATCTTCGTTGCATCTATCCAAACATGGCCAATGAAATGTCGCCCTTTGAGATACAACCTGACGTCTGCACCGGACGGAGGCTGCACTACGCATGCGTGGTGACCTGGCGCCGATGAAAATAAAAGTTTCATACGGCGTCACAGTGCATGATCGCTGAGGCTAGGCTTCGGGAACATTAGCTGCTGAATTACGCAACAAATTGTGGCGTTTGACGCGTTTACGAGTCACGGTAGTCTTGCCAATGTAATATTATTTATGCTAGGCTTCTGAGCTGCAGATTACGATCGCGATAGAGTGCAGTGGCATAGGAAATTAAAAGTTTCCACCACTTAGGTGGTTTTAAGCTTTTATAATTATTTAATTGCAACTTTCCCCCCCCCCCCCCCCTTTGGCTAAGTATTCAACATGACTTAACGGCGATCCGGTTTAACAGTATATGTAATTCAGCATTTACCAGTACAACTTTAGAAAGATTTATCAACATCATTCTCAATTTTCTTCTAATCCTAAGATTTATTTTATTCCACAACCAGGTTCGCTCGAGGTCTCAAGACTCTCCAAGATCTTCTTAAACAGGCGAAAGCCGGCAAACCAGTGAAGAACGAGGACATCCCCCCGCCAGTCATGGTGGGGAAGGCGGGAGATCGGCAGCAGCCGGCTCCAACTATTCCTGAAGAGCCGCAGCCACCTCCTGCTGTGGAAGTTCCAACACCAGAGCCGGAGCAGCCACTGATAGACCTGGGGCCTCCAGAACCGAGTCAGCCGGAGCCTACTCCTGATGTACCCGAGACCAGTCAGGGTACAGAACCGGGGAGATACGATAAGAAGTTAAAAGAATTGCAGCTAATTTTGGGTATGTTTTAGAAGTAGTTTTTTTTTACTATCATTGCAGAAATATTGGTATTGGAGTGCTAAAGTAGCTTTTGGCTGGACATTTTATCATTATGTAGATCCAAAATGAACTTACATAAATATACACCTCATTCAGAAAAGGCTGCCTCTGTTCTCGAGATTGCTTTTTAAGACACCCTGCAGATGTTGTTGTTTCTTTTAAGAAAAAGGGGGACCACAGTAAAGTGTTAATTTAATTGCTTTCAGCCCGCCAAGCCGAATTCAGAGCAGAAGCTCTTGCCGCGAAGAAACGTAAGGACAAGTTCATGGCTCTTGGGTTCATGAAGGTAGCCAAGCAGTTCGATACGGTGGTGGAAGCTCACAACGCTGGGCAAGTCATGAACATGGATGAGTTGCCCACTGTTGAACTTATCACTGAAGCTTTAGAGCACGACAGGTTGCAACAACAGCAAGACGTAATCCAGCGTTCTGCGGGTTCGTGAGAGATATTACTTTTATTTTTATCTGGCCATAATCTGCTTTTCTTTTGAAAAATTTTCGTCTCTTCGGCAAGTTTCTTTTAATTCATAAAAATGTAGAATGAAAGGCCAGTATTCAATAAATGTAATTGTGAAATGAGAGGCAGTTTCATTACATTTAATTTCATTAAAATATATGCTAGATAGAAAAATTGTTGTACCCTTTTGAAACACATTCATGGGGAGAGGTTTTTGCCCAAGAGTGGGATAATACAGACTTACAGTGACAGTAAAGCCTATTCATGGTAAACATAAGTTGAGAAAAAGTTGCAAAACATTGTTTTTTGCAACATCAAATGTTGCCAGCAACACTGCGGCTGAGACCAATTAACGATACACAGCACGCACTTCGGTTAAGATATGTTCCCTCTCTATCTTGCACTTACATTTTGACGAGTCGTGTGACAGCAAGTTTATTACCCTTAGCGTACGACTTGGTACGTTGACAGCAACATGTTGCTGAAACAATGTTGTGCAACTTTTGTTTCCCATGAATACAGGGCATTAAAGGGTTATAAAAGTAACGTAATTTTACCATTTAGCACCAGACACACCCGCAGAAGATACCAGTGGTAGTGGGGGTCTAATAACTGCGAAGACCTTGGGAGAGGGGCTGCGTCAAAGACTTGAGGCTTTTAAAGTAAGTATGGCGGAAAGGTGAGGTTTTAAGAAATAATTATGCAAGATTTTATGGTGATTACTAACTGATATTACTAACAAATCCATCCTCGGATATCTGAGGAACGATTCACGTATTTTATAAGAACTTTCGCATGCCAATCTAAAGCTGCGTCCTATCTAAAAGCGATCGGCGCGTGAGTACGCGATCGTTCGCGTGAATATGTCACGTTTTGTTGGGAAAATCGGAAAACGCCCTCTGTCGGCAAGACCACGCGTACAGGTTCACCGAAAACAAATTCCGAACGATCGCGTACTCGCGCGACGATCGCTTTTAAATAGGACGTGGGGTCAATCTGTCACAAATACCTCCTATTTACCCACTTTACCAAAATTTTTGCCGGGTTTTTAGCAACGATTATCGCTGAGATGAGATTGTGACTAGATTTTGAACGTTTTTTTATACGGGAATTGGCCTTCTGAAATCACCATTGACCTAACCAACCACACTGCCCTGCAAATTATTGTAGTACAGGCCATATGAGACATGGAATTTTTTTACGGGGATTTGTAGGGTGCCGTCTCCGTCACTCATAGATATGTGACTGTGTGTCAGAGGGCGAAAGCACCTTGTTAGTGCTTTCGTAATAGACAAAGCGTGCCAGCAAAGTGGACCGCCTTACGAGTTTTAGAAAGAGACTAACAGAGGTATGAGTGACAGAGATGTCGCTCTACAAAGCAGAGTTCATACTAAAGTCAGCTTGGTGTAAACTGGCCTTAGTATGAATTCAGCTTTCACAAATTAAGTTTAGCGTTGTAAGAATTTAACATCGTTCTGTTTCTGTCAATACTTTGAAGATGACAGAGATAGAATTATGTTTAACGCTAAACGCACGCACGTAGTTTTAAGCAAAATATTACTAACCCTTTATGAGTCTAGGCTCGAATTAAAGTTTTTGAATTTGAATTTGAATTTAAACGCCTTTAGTGATTGGTGTAAGGGGGTCTAAAATTCAATGTGGCGTATTAAAAGCAATGTGGACCTTACAACAGTTGTTAGCAGTGTGTTTAGGTTCACGGTAGGTCAAGTTGACGATGACCACCATACTTGCAACGCAAATAGTTTTAAATCGTTCGACATTTCTAATGATACTTTAAATACTTACCTGTGTTTTATTTATTTAACCATTTATGTACACACATAATATACAGACAAGGAGAAAAGAACAGAAAAAAACGTACAAAGGTGATGCTTATTTCTAAAGAAATCTCTTCCAGCACACCTGCGATAGGAAAATAGATAAGAGATGTAGACACCGTGTGTAAAATTCGATTCGATTCGTGTGTAAAATTCGATTCGTGTGTAAAATTCGATCCGATTGTTCTGTCAAATATTGAGTGCATGAGAGAGGAGGGTTCTTCTCCTGTCTGCTACTGATAAAGTGAAATGTGAACGCTTATGATGTGAATTGGCATGACATTATTTATATTTCATCATTGTCTATTTTACAGAAACAAGAAGCCAAAGCCCAAGAGGAAGGCAACTCTTCAAAAGCACGTCGCATGAACCGTATTATAAAGCAGTACGCTGACGCTATCAAACGTCACGACTCAGGACAGCCAATAGGAGTGGATGAGTTACCCACACCGGCTGGGTACGGCCCTCTACCGACTGGAGCTACGGCGGTGAGTATTATTACAAGCTACCTAAACTTATCCGGAATGAGGTGATCCGACAGAGAACCTGGTGCCGTATTATGAAGTATTAATGCCACCTTTTTTCCAGTGTGAGAGAGAGACGGAGCTAGACAAGGCCGATAGCACCATCCCGTTTTCGCAGTGCCCTGTGGAGGCATCTACAACGCTACATGCGATCGCGTATTCGCGCGACTTTCGCTTTTAAATAGGACGCGGTCCTTAGCGCTAAACAAATTTAAAATATAATTATATCAATTTAAAAGATTTACTGAAATGGAACGATGTTTTAAATTAGTTTATCTTTTGTTGTATTTAGTGAATTTTGTGCTAATGGGCGTTAGGTTTAGATTACATGAACATGCCTTGAGATATGCCATTGCTTCATTTTAAATTATTTTTACCTATTGTGGTATAGTAATCTTGTTCTACTTGCATCGTCTTCACATCCTTACATATTATAAAACAAAGTCCTCCGCCGCGTCTGTCTGTGGTCCTGTACGCGATAAACTCAAATACTACTGCACCGATTTTCACGCTGTTTTCACCAATGGATAGAGTGGTTCTCGAGTAAGGCTTTAGTATATAATAACCGACATCCACGCGGGTGAAGTCGCGGGCATCAGCTAGTATAATTATATAAATGATGTACTTATACAAAATATTGTAAAACATTTTTAAAAGAGTAACGGTGGAGTTTCTTGCCCGAGTCAGTTCTATTTCTTTGTTTTTTGACGTTCAAAAGTGCATTTTATGTGCCTAATTGAAATTAATTATTAGACTTTGACATAACAATTTGAAATATATTTAATTCTTCAAGGACTTTCTAATTAAATACAATAGTTTTTGGACCGCGCGCGGCCCGGCCGCGGTCATACAGGTTAATTGAAAAACTCCTCTAAAATCTTATTGAACTTCCTTAATGATGTACGTTTTTTTAAATAAATGGACCTCTTTTTAACTTTCTAGCCTTTTCTCAGTTGATACTTGGCTATTTACTAGTATTTTTAGGACAGGAATTATTTGTGGTTCAATTAAGTACATGCCGAATAGTTCCGTCTCTTAACTGTCATAATGTTCTTTCAGTCGAGTGCCGCCCCGTCGCCCCCGCCCCCGCGCTCGGCCCCGCCAGCCCCGGCCCCCAGTCCGAGTACAGGGCAGGCGGCGCGGCGGGACCAAGTTCTGGCGGTGTTGTTGAAGAGACAACACCAGTTCAAGGAGGCCGCGATATATCACAAAAAGAAAGGTACGTTTGATGACTATTATTATTTCCTATATTTCATTGATAAATATGTTCGTATAATTTACATTTTAATAAACATTAAGAAATAAAAATAAAAATAAAATACCTTCTTTACAAATACATAAACTCACGCCTTCTTCCCATGGGTGTAGGCAGAAACTACAGAACGCCACCCGCTACGATCCTTACATACTTGGCTTTGTTAAAGTTCATATATCAGAAGGCCAATTCTCGTATTAAAAAAACTTTCACATTTAAGTCGAAGATTGCGAATGAGATGCGAATGTGAACGTTCTTAAAAATACGAGAATTGCCGCGATGGTCACACACGCCGGTTGCGAGTACTACGCACCTAACCATTCTGAAGAACATCAGAAATAAGGTCACTGGCGTCTCCTCCCGGCGTTTCCACTCAGATCTGCCTTGGCAACTAACAAAAGCTATTTAATCTTTTTAATATAATCATATTTATTTCTCGGTCTCAGGCGAAACAGATACAGCTATACAAATGCTTCGGAACGCGAAACGCTTCGACACTCTAATAGAGGCAGCACGGTCGGGACAGACTATCGATATGAGTAAAGTACCGACACCGCCCCGGCCTGCCAAACCGAAACCGTAAGTACTTAGATAAAATACAATAGACGTAGATATATTTAGTAACCTATTCCGCTTAACTATATAAAAACCCCGAAGAAATCGCCACATATTTTACTTCTCAACGAGGTATCCGCAGGATGACGATTGACCAGTCGCGAACTCGAACACGACTTGTTGCCAGGCCGAGCGCTGGACGCAGGTCCAGCAATTATTTTCTATGCGTTCGGCGCTTGACGGTATAATATCTATTGTATTTTTTAATGAATTTCCGCAAAGTCACACCTGAATCAATTAACTATTTAGATAAATTTATCATCTTATAAACTAAGCCGAGAGTCGCTTATACTCCTCGTCATTATGCAATTTTTTTTTTAACTACCTTGGAGCTTTCTGGTTATGGAGATATTGAAAGTCGAAGTTGAAACTTTTTTTTTAGGTTTTTTTGGAACAAGTTTTAAATGTGTACTTAACTTTAAATGCTCCTATGATGCCTGTAACGTTGCATGCACCCATAGGCTCAATGTTTTGTGTGCGTTACACTGCACGTTGTTTCAATAGCCATTCAAATTCAAATAGCCTTTATTTCTGATACTGTACATGCAATTACATTTCCATTATATAAAAGAAATACAAATTGCACGCTATTTATGCTGCCGTAAACAGTGATTTTTCACACCAAAATTAAAAGTCGTTTCCCAGAAATAATTTTCGCTCAATGTTAATTAGTTTGATTTACAGAATGTGTAGATAACTGTGTGATAGGTGTTTTTTACACCCTGTAATTATAACACTACCTTCTGCCTGCTACTTGTCCGCTTGGAAGTCAACTATACCTATATAGGGTGACTGGTAATTAGTGACTGACACTTAAGCAACTTGAGGTATAGGCTCTAGTAATCGTCCGTTATGTGGAAAATACTGCAGCATTAAATATTTGTTAAAGTTGAGGATTGATGCTAGGTACTATGTTTGACGAAAACACGATTACATAAAATTTTATCTATAGAAAAAAAATCCAAAGTTACCTCTACAACCGAACTATAAACCGCTGGTATTAAAAAAATACTTCAAATTGGATCATGAAACTTTAAAGCAGGTCTTATGTTTTTATTTTTTTTGGAAACCGACCCCAACCTATTTGGGAAAAGGCTAGGCAGATTGATTTTATGTATTTTTTTTAAATTACCATTATTTTCACTGTAAAAAGCAATTACCTAAACTATTCGAGCCTTGGAGCCGCCAGCACCCTACTCCGTCTCGCTCTCAATCAGTTCGCGAGTTTAGTATCCGGTAGTATCCGACTCTTAAACACGTGGCTTTATGAACAAGTTTTACTATGGGACCAAACCTGAAATCGCGAATCAAAAAATCTACTGTTCCCTACATTTTGACGAGTTATGCGAACATAAATGTTATGATTTTTTTATCGCAATTTTACTTTTAATCCCATAAAAATGTTCGCGTGAACGAAGACGCAGGCAGACGGTAGTGGTTTAAAAAAATGGTAAAATCTTACTAAAGATCTGCGCTTGCCTATTACACACTTTTTAACGCCACCAGATCCGAACCAACACCAACAGAGCCAACTGGAGACAATTCCTCAATCGACGAACCCTCAGGGTCTTCCGATGGCTGGGTGGAAGTCGGACCTATACCAGGAGCCTCAGCCAGCGATGAGGGCTTCACCAGCCTTTTGAACCAGCTGGAATCTCAGGCGAAAATGGCGCGGGAATATACGAATCACTGCAAAAGTATGGGGCATGTAGCCGAGGCGAAGATGTACGAGAAACTTAATGAGCGAGTCAAAGAAGATCTTGATATTCTAAGGGTGGCTATGCTGTAAGTAATTCGTTTTTTTTTGCTTTACGACTTTAAAAAAAAGTCGCTTTAAATGGAAGGCAAAAGGCAGATGAGAGTGGAATCACCGCCGGGAGCGGACGCCCTAGAAGGACATAATATGAGCGACAAGCCTTTTGAAAACAAAAAGGAAACAAAAACAGTATTTTTTTAATCAACTAGCACTCTTCTTAGTCATACTTTTTATTACTTTTATATGTTAACTAGCTTTCGCCCGCGGCTTCGCCCGCGTGGTATGTCGATAAAAAGTAGCCTATGTCCTTTCCGATCGGTTTAAAATTGACAAAGTTTCATACAAACTTTCATCCCCTATTTTGACCCCTTGGGGGTAGAATTAATCAAAATCCTTTCTTAGCGGATGCCTACGTCATAACATCTACCTGCAGGCCAAATTTCAGCCCGATCCGTCCAGTGGTTTGGGCTGTGCGTTGATAGATCACTATGTCAGTCAGTCAGTCATCTTTGAGTTATATATATTTATATATAATATATATATTTAGATTAAGGAGGAGCTCGTGGCTAAGTAATAACAGCCGCATGGGTTGATTCATCAGGTTAAGCTACGCTTGCCGGGGTTGGTCCGTGGATGGGTGACCATCTTTACATATCGAGACTCCTCCGTGCCTCGGAAAGCACGTTAAAGCGTTGGTCCCGGCTGTCATTTGTGGATCTTTGACAGTCGTTACGGGTCGTCAGAAGCCCGAAAGTCTGACAACCAGTCTTACCAAGGGGTATCGTATTACCCAGTTACTGGGTTGTGGAGGTCAGGTAGGCAGTCGCTTCATATAAAATACTGGTATTCAGCTGCATCCGTTTAGACTGGAAGCCGACCCCAACATAGTTGGGAAAAGGCTAGGCAGGCAGATTTTTTTTTGCATGTATGGACGCTATACTATTGCGGGTTAGCGGAAACGCCTTTCGTCAGTTAACATACTGTGTTATAGTAACCTTATTGGTGATGTTATTCTGAAAGGTCAGGGGGCCTACCACCACCGCTTACAGCAGTACTAATTTAATCTTACTTCAGTGGGGGAAAGAGATGGAGCTATACGTCCTGTAGAGCTTCATCTCTTTCCTACACTGAAGTAATACTGAACTAATATTCTTTTCCTGGATCTTGCTTTTATAAAATGGTTTTTAAATAAGTCAAAATTTTTAGTGCTATTAATTAGTAATTAACTGTCATTTGAACATCGATTCTTCTACGATAACCATTTATCTATAAGCGTTTAATGAATAAATCTTCACATATTTCAGCAACAACCGCGGTCTACCAGGCTTCCATTACGTGATGCGTGAGTTTTCTATCACGCAATGCAATACCGACCTTGGGGTAAACGACTTAGAGCTGACAATCGTGCGCGGCATCGCTTACAATATGACCAAGGATATTGATACATACGTGAGATTTGAGTTCCCGTTCCCACAGGTTTGTTTTATGTTTTTTTATATGTGCACTCATTAACGAGTGATACTCTGAAGTTAATCTGACAGCTGGTTCGGTATTTAAGCCATATGATCGATACAACGCTATAAGGTTCTTCTGGCACGTGGCCAAAATCGGAACAAATGCCGCCATCTTGTAGCACTGTTCCAGGTATGAGAAACAGGGTATAAAGTTCACTCATCCTCTATAGAAAAGGGAGGATCTTCCGACCAGACGGGTGTTGTGTCTGGTGGGCAACTGCCCAAGGATTGATGTTGGAACCTTGTATATAGTATATATGTTGATCGCGCGGTAAACTCTAATTGCGCGATGCAGGATTTGGTGTGACGTCAGGTCTTTGATGCGTAGTTCGCATGCGGCGATGTAGATGCCGCCACACACTCTTAAGTTATTATAATCTCTGTTTGTGAAGATTTTTGAATTAAAAGGAACCTCGACATTATTTTAGCGTTAGAAAATTATGCTCTATAAATGTAGCAGGAACTGGAATGTCTTTAATATTCGACGCTAATAGCTTAGTTCCAGATATCTGGAGATACTTTGGACCGCGGGATAACAAGCAGCAAAAAACAACTGCACCACAAATCACTAAATGCGTTCAGCCATAAACGAATTTAATAGATCACCTGTCTCTGTCATCTTCACATTGACAGAAACAGAACGATGTTTTGTTATCATTTAGCGCTAAACGTATTTTTAGTGATTTAAAGTGCAAGTGCTTAATGTGTACTTAAAAAAAAAAAATTGGATGTCTACAAATACACCTCTGCCTAACCCTTCTGGGAAAGAAGCCGTGACATTTTGGTACTCAAAAGTGGAACTAAGAGATGGATTATTAAATCTATATTTCCGACGAACATGTTTCACAACTCCATTGTTATTCTACAACGAAGCATAAACATTATTTTATAATTACCAGTGATCGGAATAGGTAGAGCTAATCTACCTAAAGTTCAAAGAACAGAGACAAAAAAAGTGGAGACTTCCTTACGACTAAAATATTTTTTCGGGACTAATGTCGGGATTTCGGGACATCACATAAATTATTATTAAAACTGTTATGTAAATAACATTAGCTTCTGCGCTTACTTACATCGTTCAAACGAATATTAGATTATTAGGAGATTACCTTAATTTTTTTTAAACAATAGAAATCGTGCATACTTTTTTTTTTAAACAGAAACAGGAAATTAATTCGATAGTTGTTTTACTTTATTAATTTTAGTTGTACTTAAGTAATGTTCTGAAACCAGGGACATTAGTCCCGAAAAAATATTTTGTCGTAAGGCGTCTCCACTTTGTCTCTGTTCTTTTTCGAACTTTAGGTAAATTAGAGCTAATTTACCTAAAGTTCGAAAAAGAACAGAGTTTATTTACAACTATACACAAAACCTAATCCCATTTCAGGAAGTGCCCGTATCAGATCGGACCGAAGTAGTGAAAACGACGAACAACCCCGAATATAACGCAGTGTTCCCATTGACCATAAACCGTAACCGAGCGTGTCTGCGGGTCTTCAAACGACATGGCATCAAGTTTGAAGTGTGGAACAAAGGGTAAGTTGAGGAAGAAGGATTAATAGCCGCCATTAATCCTTTTGATAGAAAAGGTTAGCATGTCGTTGAGTATCGCGATAAAATATGCCGTCGGATTATCTCGCGCCGAAACAAGACATGGCTATGTGAAAAACCTTCCAGGTGCGTGTCAAACCACAAACAGCAAAGGGTTCCGTAGTTGAGATGCATGCACAGAATGCATTTTATAGAACGCAAAAATAAGTTTGTATATCCAAGTATATATATCGAAAACACAATGAATATGAAAATAATTTGGCGGTTGTAACCGAAAATATCTCATATCTCAAAAACTATTGACTTAATTCTTCAAGGACTTTCTAATTAACTACAATAGTTTTTGGTCCGCGCGCGGCTCGTCCGCGGTCATACAGGTTAAACAGACGCAAATGACTTGACTAAGTTAAATATAAGGGTTCCGTTTTTGCCATTGGGCTACGGAACCCTGAAAATAGTCCCAAAATATATCTAGTAGTAATCTCTAATAGCTAATTAATTTTACGTTGTGGATGTCGCCACATTTCTAGGATAAGATAGATATTTTTTAGGATTATAGGTTAGGTGTACTGCCATTGATTATTGGGTTTTTAATGTCGATTCAAAATCAAAAGTCATTTATTCAGACTAGGCTGAGAATCAGCTCTTTTCGAACATCAAATCTCGAAGTCTCAAGGTAGTTGGTACATGTGGAATGCCAATATTCAGTTGCTTCTGTATAGACAAAATCGAAATCAAAAGTCATTTATTCAAACTAGGCTGAGAATCAGCACTTTTCGAACATCAAAATTACATAAGACAGTCCCCCAAAACGCCCACCCTTCACCACCTCCTAGTGCTTTAGATGGGAAAAAGAAGTGGCGCAACAAACTCCCCAGCAGCACAGCTGTCTGTTCAGTTAGAAACAATTGATTCTATACAAAAGTATGCAAAATCATTTACATTACGCAACATAAAATATAAATCTAATTATTAGCCATATGTCAGGTAGCACACGCGAATAAACCACACAAAAAAAAAAAAAAAACGAGACGTATATGTACTCAAGCAGAAATAAAATAAATAAGTAAATGTAAACATAAATTAACTAAATAAAAGCCTCCAGGCACAAAGGGCGTGCCCGCTTACAGATACAAAAGCCGATCTGAACTTAGAAAGTGGGTGTAATATCGGTATATGGTTATAAGCTGTATGGATCTGTATGGTTGTGTATGAGAGAGCCTTTCCATGGAATAACTGGCTTTGACACATATCATACTTGTGTTCGGTAGTGGAGATCACTTTGTACTATAGCATTCAATCAACGTGCAAAAACAATATGAAAGTTAAGATACTTTCGTAGTTCAAATGTACCTAAATTGATAAATAGATTTTGAAACTAATTATGTATACAAAGTGTAAGGGACAGCACTCCGCAAATTGATGCGATGAATTCAGCATATCATACTAAGACGACCGGTACATGAAATTATTTCAGGAACGTTATGGGAATCCAATAAACCTGATTTGTTTTATTACCTCACACGTAATGTATCGTTGTCGTGGCAAAACGCATGTAGCCACAGTCTCCGTCGCGGGGGGGTATTTTAGCTGTTTTATTTACATAGATGGAGTGCTGCGTACAAAAACTGTAATTTAACATTGAAATAAAATAAAAATTAACTGAAAAAACGCTTTAAAAAAAACCTGAGCAAATTTCCGGTGGAATATGATTCAAAATATGGAGCTGAATGTTAATTTGCGGAGGGCTGTCCCTTACACCCTGTATATCACCGTATAGTTATGAACTTCGTTCGGTTATCGGCATTATTTCAGTTAGATTACAAACTGTCTAAAAATTGTGAAACAAAACAAACCATTTACAATTTAACGCATTATTTCTCGTTAGTTTTTATTTTATCCATGGGAAACTGACAAATTGTGAACTGGGGACAGCCACTTTGGCAGAATCATAATAGGAAAATATTATGAATCATCGTAAAATGTCACAAACTGACAATTCATAATATGATCTGCGTGCGATTCATATTACGAAATCATTCATCTGTTTGACAGAATAATTCATCTATTTGACAGTTTTCTATGGAGATTTGTAAAATGGTCTACACATTATGAATGGCTTTTGTGTCAAATAAAAGGAATTGCTAATGACAGCTGGAAATTCAGGAAATGAATTGCTTTTAGAGGAATTGCTAGTTTGGCTGGTTTAGGCCCCCTGGTATCAAACTTGCTCACGACGCGCGACGTAACGCACCTTGCGCTAATAAATAGCGTGCGTAGCTGCGAGCAACTTGGAAGTAGCGCTCGCTCGGCTCGTGCGCAGTTGCTCACAGTTCTAATCCATTTCATCAAGTTCACAATTTTTCGACAGTTTATAATCTAACGGAAATAATAACGATAGATTATAAACTAACGGTTCTCAATGTCGACTCTTCTGCCAGCGTCATGTGAGAACCATTATAAACTAACGGTTCTCACATGACGCTGGCAGAATAGTCGACATCGGCTCAGTCGCCAAAGAGGAAAAAAAAAACAACGATCCTCACAATCTTACGGTGACATATACATATTAGTTAGTAGTATGTAGTTAGTTTTTAATTATAGATACGTTAGATAAATGAATTGTACATATTTGAATAGATTTTATAGTTTTGCATTTTTGGAGATAAAAACTATTTGCAATACAATCTAATTCAGTATACATTTCGTGTTGTGTTGAACTGTCTTCTATGTTCTTTCATGTTTATAGATTTTTTTCTTATTCTAATAGCGTCACCTGGTTACTTTTAAATTTTCCATTATTTAGCATGTTTTTCATGACATTTTGTGTAAAATACAATTTGGTATACATGCCAGCGTGGGTTTTTGTGTATAACAGCGCATATTTGTATAATTATGTTGTCATAAGCAGTGATCGGAGTAGGTAGATTGAACTGGGGCCATTGATCCGAAACGTATATATTAATATGGACATTCCTCCGGAATTGGTGGATTATTAAAAAAAAACCGGAACTTATGTAGGAATTGTATTCTGCCAGAGTGGAAGGAGTCATTTGATGATTTGCCATCCTCAAAAAACAAAAGGTAGGAATTGTAATAAAATGAGCAAATAAATAAAATAGCAAATAAATAATGAATTAATTTAGTTTTGATACCTTCCTTTAAATTTTGAATTGAGTAGCAGTAATATCACTACCAAAATTAACAATATTTAATTGAATCCGGAAATACCGGAATTACTTTCCGGAAAAATGGCTTATCCATGTTATTCTTTCTGTGTGCGTTTATGATACAAGTACCAAAAATCAATCTACCTACTCCGATCACTGGTCATAAGTGAATCATTTTGTTTTGGTTTTCTGTTGGGTGTTGGTTAACAAACTTTGTGAATATATTTTGACGCTAGGCTATGATTAACAATATTGGGAAACTATCGCAAATTAATCATATCTATATTTTTTGGTTCCTGTTCATAAAGGCGAAATTCGGACCCACTCAATATACAGGGTGTAAATGAATTCATGGGCATACTCTTATGGGGTCATTGTACTCATCATTATAAATAACTTTCGCTATGGGACCAAACACCTGGTATAAAAGTTTAGTAAAATTCGCCCTTAATGGTATTCATTGCGAAAAATAAAATATTCACTTAAATTCAAAAGTTCTCCTCTCAAACTTAAAGGCCGGGTTGCATCACAACTAACTAAATACGTTTAGCTCTAAATTAAATTAAAATATCGTTCTGTTTCTGCCAGTCGTTTATGTTTAGTTTATGTTTCGTCTTCACATGTAATTATATAATTGATATATACAAAATATTGTAAAACATTTTTTTAAAGAGTAATGGTGGAGTTTCTTGCCCATTCTTCTCCATATGAAAACTACCTTTTGGAAGGGGCAACTAGAATCAGTTCTATTTCTTTGTTTTGACGTTCAAAAGTGGTTTTAATGTTGAAATAAATTACTTGACTTTGACTTTAGAGCTAAACGCATTACATTATTAGTGGGGCAAGCGGGTTTTAAAGTACGATGCTGAAATGGGTCTACTTCCACAGTTTTAGTCTTTTAGACCACTTAAGTGATAATTTCAGGAGTATTTTATGAAAAGGCCGTATTTCCATTTGCAAAAAATATTCACAAACCACAAATAAACTATGGGAGGTAGAATAGTTGCATTTTGTTCACTATTTCCGAACCGTTGGCATACCTACTAATAATTAGATATTTCGTAGAAATTAGTTTAAAAAAAATCAAAAAATGTTTGGAAATATTAATGGTAAAGTAATAGGACATTTTCATCGTTTCTAGTGATGGTTTCAGGTTTTATTTTGCCTTGAGTATCCGGTTCCATCGAAATCTCCAATAGGATGGAAAATGGAAATAAGGCCTTTACCTCATTTATGATTAGAACGGCCTTTGGTCAAAAATCTACCCTCTTCCACCCTAGTCCCAGCATGTGTGTGTAGTACCTAGCTCGTAGCGTGTAGCGTGTTGTGCGGGTGGCGCAGGTGCGGCGGCTGCGCTGAGAGCCTCCTCTGTTGCAGCGGCTGGTTCCGGAGCGACACGCTGCTGGGGACTGTCAATGTTAAGCTGGCCCCGCTGCAGGAGGAAGTCACGCTGCATGACTCTTTTCCGGCAAGTTATGCATACTACTGAAATAAGACTATGATTCTATA
Organism: Lithophane leautieri; assembly: GCA_949152455.1. Classification (NCBI taxonomy): domain Eukaryota; kingdom Metazoa; phylum Arthropoda; class Insecta; order Lepidoptera; family Noctuidae; genus Lithophane; species Lithophane leautieri. Next base: position 2,977,563 of record OX424462.1, on the reverse strand, counting down.
GCCACTTTTAACTCAATCTGACGATGGCTGATGCATGCGTGTGGTTTATTGGGACAGTTCCATCCTGGCCAGTTCGGATGCTACCTTGCATTTTTTTACACGATATTTTTATATTTTTTTTATTGAGGAGCTTGTTTGTGGCTATGTAATAACAGCCGCACGGGTCGATCCATCAGGTTAAGCTACGCTTGCCGGGGTTGGTCCGTGGATGGGTGACCATCTTTACATACCGAGACTCCTCCGTGCCTCGGAAAGCACGTTAAGCCGTTGGTCCCGGCTGTCATTTGTGGATCTTTGACAGTCGTTACGGGTCGTCACAAGCCCGAAAGTCTGACAACCAGTCTTACCAAGGGGGTATCGTATTACCCAGTTACTGGGTTGTGAAGGTCAGATAGGCAGTCGCTCAATGTAAAATACTGGTATTCAGCTGCATCCGGTTAGACTGGAAGCCAACCCCAACATAGTTGGGAAAAGGCTAGACGACTCATAATTTTTAACCTTAACATGTAACTGTTTTTTGTCCCTAATAAATAAAATAAAAATAAAATAAAAATAGTTGGGAAAAGGCTAGGTAGATTGATTTTTTATATTCAATGTCTGGACTTTAAAAGAGACTTTGACCCCTGAGTTTGTTTCCCTTTATTTCTTCTCAGCACGTAAGAATAGACAAAGTGACAGATAAACGATCACAATCTGTCATTTTGTCTATTCTTCCGTCGACAAAACCCGTTTCTACGGTTGTCATGCTACGCTTGCAGGTAGAGTAAAACTACGATAACATGGCGCGCCTCTCCAAATTACTGTTTCAATGTGTGTAGTCACATCCGTTTAATCACATCAAATTAGTGGATTTGTTTTGTTTTACGGCCGTCTCATTACGCACACATGCGTCGTGAGTCTTGGTGGCGCTTTGTAAATACTTTCACAAACACTTTCAAACTTTTTGAATTTTGGAGGGGCGCGCCATTTTATCGTAGTTTTACTCTAGCTAAAATCGACTTGAAAATTTTGAGGACTTATTATCAGAATATTGTCATATTGTGTAGTAATGAACTTAAAGATAATAATATAATTATCATGTCCACAGCTATACGACGGCCGTCGCACAGTCGGGGGCTCACTGGAGATCAAATTGCGTGTGCGCACACCAATGTTACAACAACAAGTAAAGACCTCTAAACATCGCTGGCTCGTCCTAGATGATGTTGCAGCATTTTAAGAAGCACCAGAAATATCCAGAAAGTTCCTTTGAAAAAACTATTCCGACTCGGTATTCCAAAAACATTACCATCCTTTGGGCTTCGCCGTAGTCGGGCAAGAAAAAAGCGCCCTTATTTTGTAGTACTAAAGGTGGTTTTCGTAGCATAAGTGTTTCTACTGATGACCATTTGGCTATACATTGTATGTAATTATGTAGAAGTTAATGTTTCAAAATAATTCTGCATTGCACAAATTTTTAGAAACAAATTTTCTGGGACTCTTTTCAAATGATGATCAAATTAAAGGAATCGGCGCTATTTTAACTGTTTTGTCAATTTATTTAGTAATTTTTTATGGAAATGATGAGGATCCTGAATAATACAGTAAGCCAAACATACTCAAGTTTCAACTTGAATTTTAGCTAAGGATTTGTTTAGGTCGATTATAGATAAGGGAAAAGGGCTATTACGTTATATAACATCACGCCTGGATTCCCCGAAGTGTTAGGCAGAGGTGTACCTATAGTTCACCCACATTTCGCCAGTTATGTTTCAAATCCCATGTAACACGGGAGCGAGCCGATTGCCACCAACCGAGCACAAATCCAGACTCCGGGCTTCTACTGAGAAATTGCTGATGGAAAAACCCCAATGACACTTTGCCCGACCCAGGAGCTCATGCTCCGCAGTAGTATTGATGTTATATAGGCCGACCACTCAACTGAGTCCGTTCCTGAGGTATCTGCGCGGTGCGGGAGGGGTGACCAGGGCTCAGAAACCGGTTAATTGTCCAAACCGGTTTTGGTCATTGACCTCGAACCAGAATCTATGCATATATGTAATCTATGCATTCTGTACTACAACTAAGTAACTGCAAAAATAATTGCTGGGAAATGACTTTTATTTTTGGTGTAAAAATTCGCTGTGATAGTGCGCAACGTACGAGGAGCTCGTGGTTACGTAATAACAGCCGCACGGGTCGAACCATCAGGTTAAGCTACGCTTGCCGGGGTTGGTCCGTGGATGGGTGACCATCTTTACATACCGAGATTTCTCCGTGCCTCAGAAAGCACGTTAAGCCGTTGGTCCCGGCTGTCATTCGTGGATCTTTGACAGTCGTTACGGGTCGTCAGAAGCCCGAAAGTCTGACAACCAGTCTTCCCAAGGGGTATCGTATTACCCAGTTACTGGGTTGTGGAGGTCAGATAGGCAGTCGCTCCATATAAAATACTGGTATTCAGCTGCATCAGGTTAGACTGGGAGCCGACTCCAACATAGTTGGGAAAAGGCTAGGTAGATGTTGAGTGCGCGACATAAGTGCTCGGTGACCCGACACCGCGACCGCACCGCCGCCGCTCGGTCGCCGCGCCGTTCCGCTTGACCGCCGGCTGCTTGCAAAAGTGACCGCGCTTTATAATACTTTAATTAATCAAACGGAACGGCGCGGCGTCCGAGCGGAGTCGGCGCGGCGGAGGCGCGGTCGCGGCTGTACAAAAAAATACCATAATAATGGGACGAACAAGTGACTTTCAGCTTCGTTAGGGTTTTTTTTAGTTTAACACCCGTTATAAAAGATAGTTAATGTAAAAAGTTGGCGTCCCAAGGCATTTGAGCCAAAGGAAATATTAATATTTTTTTAGTTGCTCGAAAATAATATTATGCATAGAAATGTTTATTATAATAAATGTGTAAATTTTAAAATAAATATATGTAATTACATTTTCTTAAAATGGCTACTCGCATTCGTTTATTTGTACTGGTATGGAAGTTATAATTTTGAAGTCACATTGTTAATATGTATATGAAAATCTCACTTGAAATTCGCGTCCATCCATTATTAATAAACAACGCAAGCAACCTTGAACTCTATTTAAAATGCTAAGTATTGTCACAAATAAAACGCGGAGAATTGATTTGGAACCTTACTGCATAGGTATTAAGGTTCATTAAGCTCATATTTAGATAATATAGTGCACAGCTGTACTGACAAAAATGTTTTTAAAACACCTGGTATAAAAATACAGGATGTATCTTTTACCTTCCATGTCTAACTAAAGGGGATTTTTAAAGATGATTATAAGGTAATTATATCAGCATTTTATAAGTAACTGTTTTATGCACTGTCTATAAGACAATTAGCTGAAAAGCTTAGGACTATATGATAAAGATAGTCGACTATTATTGTAATTGTAAATTATATACTACTATATGTTGTATGTTAATAAAAATAATAAATAAAGATCTGGTTGATCGTTTATGATTATATATTTTATTTTAAAAGTTCTTGTTATATCTCCCCCCATATAGAGCAAGATCTTTCAACAGTGTGTCTGCGGAGAAATGGCAAAGTGGACTGTAAGCGAACAATTTTTTCACACCACCTTGCTAATGTCATTTACATGTCATGCAAAGCTAACCTAAAGTAAAGTCATTAAAGACCGGGCAATGATATCTGGGGGCACGGGGGTGCCCCCGCCAAGATGAGGCAAGCAAAGCGCAAGGAGGGCACTACCTACCTTTTCTCGTCATTTTTTTGAACGCTCATAACTTGGGTTTGGATTATACCACATTAACAAAATTCTCGGGATATGATGTCAATAGTGGATTTATTAAACGTAGAAAGTTTCAATTAAATAGCTCCTTTACTTTCAATTTTATTGATATAATAAAAAACCCGATTTCGTCACTCACTCACTGATGAATGATGATCATCAAAGTTCTTATGGTGGATCCTCACAGCCCGGCAGCATGCGCCGGCGGCCATACCGTCGGCCGCAGACTGCGTGCGGCAATCGCAACAAAGCCGGCGGCCATTTTTCCGGCGAGGTGCCGGCAGCACCGCGCGGCTTCAGTGGAACAGTTCGCACAGAACTAGAATATCGATTCACAGCCGCACTAGCTGGCGTCTGCCGGCGGCTTTGCTTGTGATCAAGCCTGTGAGGAGCCACCATAGGGTACTTCCTGAAGTCCTAGAAAGCTGAAATTTGGTATGTAAGCTAGTATTAGGACCTACTATAAATTAATTGGTGAACGCGTCAGGTTATCCCGCGAAATTCAAATTTTCTTACGTTTTTTACAATATGTGATTCACGGCTGTGTCAAATAATTATTAATAAAATTATAATCATGAAAATAATCAATAAGTACAACTCTCTAAGCTCATAATTATAATTCTATTGAATGACTATTTCATAAAATCAAGACAATTTTTTAGGAAAATACGATATTTTAAATAATGTCTTTTATTGTTAAATTGTATTTTCATAGATACCTGTGTATTTGTAATTTTGCATGCCTTATGGTAGGATATGGCTAATGAACACTATTGTTTGTTTAAGACCTTTTCTTTGTACCCATATTCGCAAATTAATTAATAACTGAAATAAATGAAATGAAATGAAATAAATGAACATTCTAACATAAGGAGTTGTATTGCTGATTCTAATGATTATAATTCTGTATAGCCATATTTGTTATGGTCGCGAATCATATTTTCATCAAGATACAACCTGACAATGACCTGCAAATTGTAAAAAACTGAAGATAATTTGAATTTTGCGGGCTACCTACCTTAGGGCATCCCTTTGCGGGATGCGCCAAGGTAGCCCGCACTGATTACGAATTTTATGTCTATTTACATCGCTACTGATTCGCAGTCTTGATGCATACAATATACAAAATAAAGGATTGTGAAGGTTTAATGAAAGGTGTTATTATGTTATATTCTAACCGCGAAATGAAATGTTATTATGTATATAAGAAAAAAATGTACTAGTTAGGTACCAATCATCAATATTTAATTTTTATCAATAGAACAAACAACCGGTAAACTAAACTCGTTTAAAAGCCAGTGTGACTTTATTATTCCTGTAAAAAATCATCTTTAAATTAATTATACAATACTGCAACATTATCCCCTTTATTCATAAACGTTGCTTAAAGATAAGTAATCATTAGAGACTGTTTAACCATACATTTTTGACGTTTGAACGTCACTTAACTTTAATCATCGTTTATGAATAAACCCCTAGATGATTATCGTAAAATAATAAAAAATATAACGTGTGAATAACACAGCCGTTGACATCATTTTTACTTGGTCCATATTTGGTATTGTCTGCCGCGGCAAACACGTTCCATCAAAGTGTTGGCTGCCGGATCTGAAAAAATACCTTCATGTCAAACAACGTATTTGTCAAAATTCACTGGTTGCAATTGGATTCCCTGTATCTGGCAGAATCTTGACGCTCCGAAATTAATTTGGCATAACACACTTGGCATAGTCTTCTATCGAATATTTTTATGGCATAAAAATTGTTTAATACCTATAATTATTGTTTGGCCGAATGTTTTTAGGTCCGAATTTGGTTTACTAATGTTTGCCATAATTTAAAATGCAATTATTTTAATAACCTACAAACCATACTTGTATTTGCCATAATTTCATTAGAAATAACGCTTCAGTTGCCATAATCGTGAAATTACATAAAATCATTTTCACTAATTTCATTGGTCATAGTCGATCAAGTGTCATAATAATTTTAATCCATTTTGCTATATTTCGGAAGTCGGTGGCAAAAATTAAAATTCAAAACCAAGGACACACTTGTTCATAACTTTATATCCAGTAGAGGGCGCCATATTCAATTAAATGTGACGTCACATAGCCTATAACCAGCGGACGATCAAGATGCTTCCAACGATACCTCATTTTGTCAAAATTATGATGACTGCCCGTTGGTCTAGTGGTTGCAAGAGCTACTGCTGAGCATGAGGTCCTGGGTTCGATTTCCGCGTCGGGTAAAGTGTTACCTATTGGGTTTTTCCATCTGGAATTTCTCAGTGGCAGCCCGGAGTCTGGATTTGTGCCCGGTTGATGGCAATAAGCTCACCCCCTATTACATGGGAGTGGGACTTAAACATAACTGGCGAAATGTGGCTGTACCTACTATAGGTACACCTCTGCCTAACCCTTCGGGGAATACAAGCGTGATAATGTTATGTTAACAATCGAGAAAAACTTTCTTCAAAAAAAAAACAACCGACTTTAAAAAAAAACACTAAAAAGCGAAAAATAACACACTCACTTTTTAGTTGTGGTACCTACCTACCTACCCCACACAAATTCGAGCACCACTACCTGCTATGTAAATAACAGTGACGGAGTCACTTAAAACATCGTCTACTCTACATAATACTAAGTGGGAAAAAATACGTAATATTGAAGCTAACTCAAAAACTACGCAAGCAAAGCTAATAAAATTTATATGGGACCATCTCTGAAGCATGACCTACCAAACAAAAAAAGAATCATCAAAATCGATTCATAATTGGCGGAGTACCTAATCGAGTAACAAACAAACAGAAAAACAAAAAATCATCCTTTTTGTAGAACTCGGTTAAAAAAGCAATCGTCCATATTCGTGAGTGCGCTGTTTGGTTCAACACAGTTTCCAGTCTGACTAAAGTAGCTGTTTGGACTAGATTCACTTACTGTCTATCATTCCGGTCTCGTCGTCGCAATGATCTTTCCAAAAATCGCATATTGATGTTTTGTATTTCTCATAGGAGCATAATATGTTAGCACTGCAAGAATAAAACAACCATTTAATTACGTTAAAGAAGTAAAGTTGTTACTTATTACTACACTATATATTATGCAGATTGCAGAATACAAATATTAAAGAACAACTCTTTGTTTTCGATTTAAGGTCCCCGCAGACAGGCGCGACGCGACTCTGGTGGAACGAACAAACTCTATGAAAACTTCACGGAAATAGTTCTACCGGTGTCACGTCGCGCCCTCGCGTCGGGCCTGTCTTATAAATGAAAAACAAACCTGGTCTGTTCCCAGCAATTGAGGAGGTCTCTCAGGCAATCTGAGGCGTTCCATAGTCCACGATTTACAGTATCGAACTCAAATGGTACAAAATATAAGTTAGGATCAGCAAAAAACTGACCATCAGTGACATGGTGTTCTGAAATTGAAATGATCATTGCTATTTAATAAAACCCTATTACGTACAGTCCAGACAAAACGGAGCCAACGGCGCACTAGCTCACGTTTAACTATACTATAGGCCCACGTTGCTATTAAACTGGTTATCTGAACGTAGCATGAAAGGTGCGCGTTGAGCGCGAGTAAGTTAGAAAAACCCGCGTCAGCATGCGGACGCCTAGTTGTAAACGTGTGTTAGCACAACGCGCGTTTAACACCAGTCATCTGAAAGTAGCCTAAAGATATTTTTATTAACTCCCGACGGAAAAAAGAGGGTTGTTATAAGTTATATTATATTATGTATTACAGATGGGTTGTAACAGGTTAAACACGATATCTGTTATCACTGTGACTGTGACAAAAAAATAACAGATCCAAATATCTGTTATTAAATAACAGTTAATAAATAATAATAATAATGTTTGTACGGATGATAAATAAGTATAAATCTCAATTGAATATCTTCTTTATTTCTGAGGCACAAGAATCGTAGGCAAAAATGGCGATCTACGCACGCATGTCTGCGGCCCTGCATATTCTTTGATCGTCATTTTAGTGTAGCGCGCCACCGTGCGTATCTCGTAGTAGGGACTTAGCTCCACCCACCTGCGCAAGGTCAGTGACAAAACTATGGCTCTTAAAGTCGAAAATCGTATCCGAAGTTTTAACAGTAACAGCCACGATAACAGTCTTGAGGATCTGTTATTTTAAGTAACAGATATGTTTTATTGTTAGGAGCAATAGCTATCTGCTATTTTTTTTAATATAGAAAGAAAGAAAGAAAATACATTTATTCAGCACAGACTGAAAGGCACACAATATACATAATATACAGCAGATAACAAAATAAAATATAGAAACAAATAAAAAAAGTGTAAAAGTGCGATGTAGGGGAGTGTGCCTCACGGCTGTATCAAAAAGGTCCAGTTCAGCAAAACTGCCAGACAACTATAAGTGCCTGATGCTGGTTTTCAACCGGACCCGAAAGTGTGAGGTGACGGATGCAAATCAGTTTTATAATATAATAGGTACATGTATGCATAGCTACTTAAATTAAATAAAAAACAAAATAAGAGTCACATAATAATAATAATAACGAACTACATGGTACTTATATATATAACTAGCTGCGCACCCCTGTTTCACCCGCGTAAGTCTCGATCCCGTGGGAATATCAGGATAAAAAGTATCCTATGTGTTAATCCAGGTTATAAACTATCTGTTTGCCAAATTTCATCCAAATCCATTCAGCCGTTTTTGCGTGATTGAGTAACAAACATCCAAACACACAAACACACAAACTTTCACATTTATTTAGTAGGATTACATAATTAGTGTGATTGCGTATAAAATTGTAGAACAGAATAAAAATAAAAAACACTGATAAATAAATAAATGAGACGGACGGACGGACGGACGGACGGACGGAATATCAGTTGTCTATTTGTGACGATAAATACGCCTCACTCCTATTATGTATCTGTATCTGTGTATCTGTCTGTTCCATCGTAGCTGCCAAACGGCTGAACCGATTTTGTTTTGTTTGAAGGGTGACTTGATCGAGAGAGTTCTTAGCTACTATTCAAGAAAATCGGTTCAGCCGTTTGAAGATCAGCTCAGCTCTTTTCAAGTTGATGAATGGACGTGAGCATCTTCCACAGGTCTAATCGATTCGAAATTTAGAATTCTGTTTCTTCAATAATATGACAAGAATACAGTAAGCTTGAACTGATGCTGCAGCATCACCTGGTATTTCCAGGATATCCAACTCTCTCACCAACTTACAGCAGAGGTATCGTGTTTGGGCTCATTGGAAAGGTCACAAAAAATAGGTTACAGATGGATGGTGATCAGGGTCTGATGATGGAGTAGGAAAGATAAATCAGACTAAATTAATAACTAGCTTCACTGTGACAAATATACGTTGGTACAGCTACGCAGATTTCGGCGAGTCACGTGTCGATCGAAGCGTGTCTACTAGTAATATAATATATGAAATAAAAGTTAAATGAAAAATTTAAACAAAAAAACCCCGACAATAACAAAGCATCTAAAAAGTAAAAAAATAATATGTAGGCATTATTGGCCCTTTAAGTTTTTAATATAAAAGTTGTAGGTAATATTTTGATCCAAGAGTCGTCGCGTCGGGGGACGGTTAATGGAAACGCCAAACACTAAGGGTCAATACCCACCTACATAATATTTTTTTACTTTTTAGATGCTTTTTTTTGTTTATGATATATTTTCTAGTAGTTACGTAAACCGAGAATGCAATAAATATGTAGGAGCAATGATAAACTCAAAAACTAGCGGGATACGTACTGTTTGATAATATAAATATAACACCAGAAACAAAACCTACAAATAAGATTTTCATAATTCACTCTATAACGACAACGACTTCTCCAAATAGCTAATAGCTGTGCGTTACAAAATGTAACCGATGAAGTTGTTCCGCTTTGCATTCGAAACTGATTACTGCACACGCTCATTAACTTGATACAATGAACAATTATCTATCTGGATTCCCGATCCGAGAGCATTACCGCAAGGGGTCCTTGAAAAAACATAAAATACGAGAGCACTAAAATCCCTAAAATGACTAGACTTACCAACTTAAACTAAAAACTGGTGCCGATTCTGTTGTTCATAAACTAAACCAAATTTATGTTCAGTGCATCTTTTTCTTTCTATTTCATTAAAAAAAGGACAGAAGATTAATTTTAGTTTAGTCCTGTCAAATTAATCAGTGCCTGACGTAAATTGACGTAATTATAGTAGGCAAGTTTTTAATCACGTCTAAACTTATACGGAGTTATGACAGACGAGAATTAATTTGACAGGACTTCTAACATAACTGTTGTCAATTGTTAGTCAGTTCGGAGTGAATGAGTTAATGACCTAAATAGGTAATAACTCGCTCATCGAAGATAAGGAGTTCTTGGCGTCCAATAGCCATATACCAATGAAAAGAGCTTTGTAGGGAGAACCTTTGCTACAAATACAATTTTTGCCTATTACTAGTCAGTTCAGAGTTAATGACCTAAATAAGTGAAGAATTTCAATAACGCTTCATTACTCACATTTAGAGCTCTGTAGCTCTTCACTGGCTAACAATCGAGAGAAGCGTTATATAACGAAATATTTGCCTTGAAGAGATCTTTCCATTGGCTTATATCTCAACTCTATTGGGGCATGCATCAGGCTTAACGATCTGTCTGGCCGATCGACTCTTAAAAACATTGTTCCTAAAACGGCATCTATTGGAGACCAATGTTTTAAAATGTTCGCTTATAGGCTTGAAAGATGATGTTTGCAAGGCACTGAATCATTAAAAGTTAATTAATTGACGAAATACCAGAATTCCAATATTATTTAATCACTCACATTTAAAGCTATGTGCTCCTTTCGTACTAACGATCAAGAGAAGTCTTCATAATAAGAAATATTCTTCTTGATGAGATCTTTCCATTGGTATATGGCTTAACGCTATTGGGCTCCAGGGCAGAAGCGCCCATTCTCCTTTAGACCCGCTACGTGATCTTTCCCCAAACTACCCGAAGTAAACCACAAATCCCGAAAAAAAAATTTTGCGACTTTTGCACTTGCGGCATTATAGCCGTTAGTGAACAGAATGCCACTAGTGGCACTGCATAAGTTTATAAAATTAATATAATTGTTTCAACAAAAGCTAATTCAGGACTATTGTTAGTTTATAATGGCATACAACTAAAATGTCACATCATTGTTTAGTTTAAGTTGGTAAGTCTAGTCATCTTAGGGATTTTAGTGCTCTCGTATTTTATGTTTTCTCAAGGACCCCTTGCGGTAATGCTCTCGGATCGGGAACCCAGATAGATAATTGTTCATTGTATCAAGTTAATAAGCGTGTGCAGTAATCTGTTTCGAATACAAAGCGGAACAACTTCATCGGTCACTTTTTTCATTGGTGTATATCTTATGGCTATTGGGTCAAGAATAGTACATTACTGTCGCGGCCTGCAATAAGGGAATTGATGGACGATCGTGAAAATGAGGGCCGAGGCGAAGCCGAGGCACTCATGCGTGAGTCCATTAATTCCTAATTGCAGCCAAGGCTTGTATAGTACTTTTCTTAAACAACGCGCGGAAATTCAAACTGAGTAAATTAAATAGAAATTCCAGAATCAATGACGAATAACTATCATTTTCCATGCGCAAATATGTTAATTTGTTTCTTCTTTGTTCTATTTGCAAACCAATTCGAAATTTAAATAAAATCTTTGATAAGTTACCTCCTTGGCTGCCGTGTGTTGAAGTAAAAAGTTCGTTCCATTTTTAAATAACACGCCAGATATGGATTTTCATAATAACTTTCCTGGCCGCATCGTCACTTGTTTTTTACCGGTACAGCAATTTTGATTTATCTCGAAGAAGGTTGTCAAAATAATGCTCGAATTTCCAAGCATGTTTGAGAAAAATGCTTTAACTTCGGTGCCCCAGTAGTCACACTTATTTAGGTCATTTACTCCGAACTCAAGCTCTTTCCATTGGTATAATATCTTATTTCTATTGGGTTTCAGGGCAGAAACCCATAAGCCGGTGACATTCTCCTTTGTTTCGATGTAAACGCGTATGCATGCGCGTGCGCATGTGAGTAGTCGACGGGCTCCTATTTTTGAACAGTTAAAAAAAATTACCATGGCGGGGTCTAGTGAGCGAGCGAGGCGAGTGAACAAAGACCCCGCCATCCCCTTCGAACCTAACCTGTTCGAGTCGAGGTGCCCCAAGTCCCGAGCTTGCTTCGCTCCCTCTTGCATCCTAAGTTCTCCCAGTAACAGTAGTAGTAACATTGCCTTTTGTACACACGGCTACACATCAAGCTATACATTTCCAGTATAAGCTGACCTCGCATTGTGCGGAAATCCTGTTTACTGCGAGATCAGCATAAACTGGAAATGTATAGTTTGATGTGTAGCCGTATGTACATACACAAAATGTCAATTTTATTGCACAACTAAGTTGTTTTTTTTTTTTAATCAAAAGTCAGCGAACTATCCTCAACTATCAACCAAAATAACAAGTGACAGTGACATGTACTCTGTGACAGTGACAATGCAATGCTTAGGGCACTTTAACCGGGTCTTGGTGGCGCCACTATTAGGTATAGGCAAATTGCGGCACTTCATCCGATAGTGATAGAGACCCGAGACGTATGGTGTCCATGAGGTATCCATTTTACCCACAGAAAAAAAAAGATGTATCGTTATTAATTATGCTTTATTACTTAATTGAAATCTTATAGATACTTATAATTTCTTGACATTGCATCGGTTCTCCAGTACACCGTGTTTTGTTACATAATTATAATGCGTGTAGCTGTGACTGCGAATCATCACCAATATGTAATGCTAATGTGTCATGTCGTCTGAAGCCGGCTCATGATCAATGGATACTCACTCTATAACATGTAACATACCTATATTTTTAATGAGACACGCTATCGATTGACCTGTCGTCTCGCATTAAAAAAATGACACAAACGTGGGGGCATTAGGAGTAAATAGGGTCGGTCCCCTCTCCATACAAACGCTCTCGCCTGTTTTCTCTCTGGTTGCTCCTTAGAGCAATGATTTTTTACAGTAAAATAAACATCAACTAGTTCTATGGCCCTATGTTTTCCGTTTTGATGATACATTATCTGTAGAAGCACTATAACCCTCAGAAAATGCTCAAAATTGCCTCTTTAGACCGCTGTCATCAGAGCCCTATTGTACAAATTTGACAACTATTCATGAAAAAACAAAAACATAGGCGCACAGTAAATATCCTACTTATTCAATTTTTTTTAAATATCTTTCAAATGTGTCCAAAAACAAAGTACCTAATTGTTAAGATATTATATGTATCTAGGTGTACATAATTGTGTTTATAGATAAAATATTTAGGGCCTTACCACAAAAACTTAGACACTTGTTCAACGCGCGTTTAATGTAGAGATGGGTTGTAACAGGTTTAATACGATATCTGTTAATACCGTTACGAATATCTGTTATTAAATAACGGCCTGTTATTTTTGTATGGACGATAAATACGTATTTAAATCTCAATTGAATATCTTCTTTATTAATTTTGGTTTAAAGTCGAAAATCGTATCTATTTGTTAATAACAGCCTGTTATTTTTGTACGGACGATAAATAAGTACGTAAGTAGCAGCCGCGGTAACAGTCTGTGTGGGGGTTGTTACAATGCATTAACAGTAACAGCCCCGGTAACAGTCTTGAAGATCTGTTATTTTAAGTAACAGGTATGTTTTATTGTTAGGAACAATTGTTATTTGTTATTTTTTAATATCTGTTATTTCTATCTGTTACGATAAATGCTCCTCACCCCTAGTTTAATGTCACATAATATGTTTTACGACCAGTTTCTTCAACAAAAGTAACAGTCAACTGTTCTTTTGCACTGTTCTATTTACCCGACTACGGCGAAGAAAAAAGGAGGGTTATGATTTTGACCGGTATGTAGAGTAAAACTACGATAACATGGCGCGCCCCTCCAAATTACTGTTTCATTGTGTGTAGGTCACATCCGTTTAATCACATCAAATTAGTGGATTTGTTTTGTTTTACGGCCGTCTCATTACACACACATGCGTCGTGAGTCTTGGTGGCGCTTTGTTTCACAAACACTTTCAAACTTTTTGAATTTTGGAGGGGCGCGCCATGTTATCGTAGTTAATCTCTATGTATGTATATATGTATGTATGTATGTAAGCATGTTCATTATTCTAAACCACTCATCACAATTTGACAAATTAGGTATCGTTGGGAGGGTCTTGATCGTTCGTTGGTTATAGGCTATGTGACGTCACATTAAATTAAAAATGTCGCACTCTAGAGGACATAAAGACAGGAACTAAAAAAAAAATTGTTTAATCGTACCATGTTGGGTATCAAATGAAAGGGCTAATGAACACATTTCAAAAATATATGTAAACCAAAAAGAATTAAATTAAATTAAAGTAATAAAAACTAAAACCCAACTACGACTAAAAAGGTATAAACAAGACACCACAGACAGACAAATAAAAAATCCGGAGTCACACGTAATCTGTTCGATCTATGCCCTAAACACGTGTGACTCTGGATTTTTAGTCGTAATCGGGTTTTAGGTTTTTATACTTTTTTTTTTTTCAATCCTCTGCGTTGAGGCGAGGTTTGTAAATCCAGTTAGTGGGCATTTATTGCGTTGTACCTATCTATGATTTGTTTTCTACCCTTACATGTCACATATTTTTATTTTAGCCGGGGCAAGGGCGCCAATTTTTTTACCCAGATGTTTTTTTTTTTTAAAGTGTATTTGCAAATAAGAAATTATGTGGTTTGCCACATCATCAACCCCCGGAACAAAACAAAACTCCTGTGGCATGGTAAATTTCACTTGCCGACCCAACTGAGTACCTATTATAATGATTTTTTTGTAGTTACCTTTTTTGCTAATTAATATATTGCCTCAGTGTGCGTGATTATTACGTGCTTCGGAGTTCGGAGCGCCCGCCGCGGCCGTCGGATGCACTTCCTTAACACTCCCATTTAGTGCAACGTTGAGACGCACACCGCACTTTGTAACTTTCAGTTTTTTTCTTAAGTGTGTCATAGACAATATTGTCATCACAGTGTCTTGTTTTCTTTTATTGTTTTTATTTTTTTGTATATTGGCACCTTGTACCTATTTATTTATTTAATTAGTTACTATTTAATCGTGTTTTCGTATGATGATAAACGTTTTATCTATCTAACTATCGTAATAAAATTGTAATAAACCTTTTAATGTACTTTCATTATGGCAACTGAACGAATTATTTTAATTTGGCAGTACTTAAAAATAAAATGCAGAAAAAAAATGAGCGGATTATAAGTAAGCGCAAGAAAAGAGTGTTTTCATTTTACTGGTTAAATCTTGAGAAAGTTACTTATACTTCACTACTGTTTAATTTGAATGTCTGTTTGTCCGTCTGTCTCTTCAATCTACAGTTTAAATAGTTTGCAGTGACCATTAGCGGAGCTATATTTGGCATAATTTATTAGTGAAATCCAGGGGTAGGACAGTTCCATACATTGGCAGATTTGGGGTAATTTTTTCCAAAATGCGACATCTTTTATCGCCATCCTAAACAATTAGTTACTATATGTCGCTGCAGATGGCGACCCCATCGATACAAATATAATTTGTGACAAAAAAAATAATTAAATAAATATTAATTTCAACTACTAATCATTTTATTAACACGTATTATAATCATTTGCAAATATTGGTGTAGATTACAAGCCGCGTAATAATTACGATAGCAACACAGCGAATTATTGACTTTTTATTGATTGTCAAATTGTCAGGTCACAACAAATATGACGACTGCTCCTTGCGTTTGCGCTTGTTTGTAGTTTTCGTCCCATATTTTTGTACTTTTCTTCGTGAAATTAATCCGCCGATCCGCGTTGAGTTGAGTCCTCTCTTCCGTAGTAAAGTGAAAGAATTTTCCAAAGTTATTGTGTGAGTTGAGCTTTTAGTTCCTCCGCCATTCTAGTGCAATCGTTTTTTAGCGACCCGGACGCTTCTTTTGTGCTGTTTCTTTGCGATAATAGACGCTTGTGATTTGTTTGTATCATGCCTAAACGGTGTGCATAGGGATGTTCAAACAGTAAGTATAATCATCATCATATCTCTGCCATCTTGCCTCCTCCACAGATTTCCCTAATACCCGGTGAACTTACATACTTGTCCTAAATAGTATATAAACAGTATAATAATATGATTTACATTACGGATGGACCACTGCAGTTATCCGTGTTTATGTTTGTACTTATTCAAATTAATTGTTCAAACATTTTAACAGAGCTTCAGAGTTTTTTAGATATACTTAAACGATGTCACACTCAAGTGTGACTAGACATCTTTTACAATAATTACTAACGCTCCGCTGTCCGTCTGTCTGTCACAGGGCTGTAAGTTCCTTTTCAACCGTAATAGGTAGACTTGCAATTTTCAAAGAATGGGAAGTTCTATGGCCGATCAACAAATAATAAATCAAATAAAGTTAAAAATTAAAGGAGGCCCCCATTTCTGGTTAAGAAAGTATTTAAAAAAAAGTAGTGTTAATATTGTGGTTCGGAACCCTTTGTGTGCGAGTCTGACTCGCACTTGTCTGCTTTATAATATTAGTGGGCTCCTTGGCTAAGATGTCAATATTGTAACGCATCATTATTCAAGAAAAATGATTTAAGGTCTTTAAACATTTCAAGAGAAACATTAAAAGTGATCTTTCTTTTTGTTTCAGAGAACTCCTACCATCAATTTCCACATCCAGAAAAGAATCCTGACCGTTTCAAGGCTTCATATAGCTGGTGGGAAGTTAGATACTCCAGCTGATTATGAACTGTATTGGAAGAAGCGCAAGCTTATAAAAATAAACACAAGACGAATAAATAAGTAGTTAAAAAAAAAGACAAGTTGTTTTTCTATGTATCCACTGTGTACCTTTTGAAATTGATGCTTCCTTACTAATTTGCTTGTTTTTAATTTGATAAAGTTTTACAATGATTTTTTAATAAAGAGAAAATTTAAATTAAGTAAAACTTTGTCATATTAAAAACAAGCAAATTAGTAAGGAAGCTAAAGTATAGGCACTATTGCATAGTAGCACCTATAGCTAGCTATAGCTATATATATCACAAGTTTGTGGATGGCGATAATAGATGGCGGTATTTATCCGATCATTTGACATTAGCGGTCTTCAATAAATTCTGCGAGGGGGCTCTCTATACCCTATATATTACTTTACTCTATGGTGAAATCTCAATGTTCATTTTTCCACTATGCGCTGTGCATCCCAGTAATCATTTAACCATTGCTAGCGCTATCTATTAACCATATTAAGTACTAAGAATAACCACTTAGTTCTTGATATGGTTAATAGATGGCGATAGTAGTAGTTGAATGAAATGATTGAAATTGAAATGATATTCTGAAACCTTTCAGAATATCATTTTCAAATAATATCATAAACATGAAGGACTACCAAGTCCTTCCTGTTTTGACTTACTGTGTGTTTGAACTGGCGAAAAAGTCACAACCAAAAAAAATTTTTATCTCTTTTTCTGTCCATGTTTTGTTGTGAATGTTTCGCCAGTGCAAACGCACAGTAACTCAAAACTGTTTGTACAGTAGGTAAATGAGATATTACTAAATGAATGAAAAGAATACTTAATAGGTACTTAATCAATATAAAATTCAGAAATGACCTGCAACGCTGCAAACTAAACTGTCATAGTTATGGTAAGTATGTTGGCCAAAATTATTACCGTGCGTTTGCACTGGCGAAACATTTAATACAAAACATGTTGAAATCTCTAGTTCCTGTCAAAAATTGTATGGAACATTGACAGAAAGTTGAGATTTCAACATGTTTTGTCTTAAATGTTTCGCCAGTGCAAACGCACGGTTAGGTACTTCGTTAATCAAAACCGGAATATGTGGGTCCATTAATTCGTTATTTGCTTGCTGTACTTAAATACTAGAGGTGTGGTTTTATCGACTAGATTCCAGTCACATTAGTGAACTGGATCCTACTCTACACAAAATTGGTTTGAGAAGCATAAGGTTGGTTTTGTTTTTTTTGTTTTGGTTTGAACATGATTTGTTAACGCTGTTAGAAGTTCTTCAGCGGATGCCTCCCCTGGGGGTCTTCGTCTTCCAAGCGCCGTGTCGCACGAATGGGGTTCACTCGTGGTGAAGCTAGCCCCCCACATGCGCCACTGCGGGCTTGTTAGCCCCCAACTAGCCACTCTACAGCCCCCGCCAAGCAGGTGACCGAGAAGCGCCTCGGGTGTTTTACTATACCCAGAGAGAGGTCGGTGAATAGCTGTTTGAACATCTTTTCTATATCAGTTAGTTAATTCGATATAGAAAGACGCCCGAGACCAACCAGGTCAACCCATATCAGGTGGGCCCCGGCTAGTGGGTCGGTCGATGAAGCGACCCCAGGGGAAGACCGATGGTTAGTCATCGTGGGCCGTATATATACTACAGTGAAGTAAAACTTTGCTTGCGCGATGCAGGACTGAAACTTTAAAATTGAGTTTTCTCTTAAACTACAAACTTTTCTAAACGTGTTTTTACATCAAAATATACATTACATACAAAATATTTATTTGATAACGTTGTCTATTATGATTTATGTCAGTAAATGGAAGAATTTTACATTGAATTCTTTTCGATGTTCATATTTACTCTGACCAATAGCGGCACGATTAGTCAGGGGAAGTACCAGTTTAGTGCAAGTAGTAAAGCTGAACTCAAGCGTAGTTCTTTCGATTCTCGCTTTTATATCAAAAAGTTTAAGGTTGAAGTTGTTCTGTAGTTGGATACGTAAGTTAGTTTGTACGACCACTGACTGACCACCAGCGCTGTTTATTTCCGGACGTCAGTAGTCCTGTAGTGACTAATTAACTGACGCAAGAGTTGATATGAGTACAATACTCAGGTGGTAGGTAGGTAAGGTACAAAATGTTAAGTGAATGGTGAGATGTAAAGTGACGAACCTAATATTATGCGATGGCAACGGTATTTTAATCCTTACATATTATAAAACAAAGTCCTCCGCCGCGTCTGTCTGTCGTCCTGTACGCGATAAACTCAAAAAATACTACACTGATTTTTATGCTGTTTTCACCAATGGATAGAGTGGTTCTCGAGGAAGGTTTTAGTATATTATATATTATTATAATAACCGACATCCACGCGGGCATCAGCTAATTAAAGATAAACTAGAAGTTGGTTGCAGTTAAAGCTACTTATTATAGGTAAAATTATTTTTATATACAGGATGAAATTTTATTTGTTTTAATCCCCTTAAGGGGTCATCGAGTATTTCGGGACATCGCCAAGCGGTTGGTCGACTCTTCACGTGACCAGAGGGTTGATCAATTTCTAGGTCAAAGAATCAGCATTGGCATCCAACGTGGCAATGCTGCCAGCCTTTTCGGCACTTTTCCCACTGATAGCAGAAGAATTTTTGACCACACCTCTAGTAGTGAAGCTCGCTGACAGACAGACGGACGGACAGCGGAGGCTTAGTAATAGGGTTCCGTTTGTCACCCTTCGGCTCCCTAAAAACGCTTGCTAGGAAAATACACCAACTTATCTTCATAAATAGCTCTTCAGTGACGTCATTCGACGGTCAATTGCGGACGCTGAGTATGTGGCGGCCACCGAAGTCTTATGTACCCCTAGCCTTAGATTATTATAATCTAAGCCCCTAGCTTTACATATTCTCCAAAAAATCTTTGAAATCAATCATTCATTGCAGAATTTTTGAAACACATCTCGCCCTACCTATCAAACCGCTATTAACTCCATCATCTGCTAGCATGGCTGTGCGCCTGGTACTGACGCCGTCACTCCCCCTGGCTACTGACGTCATCCCCGTCACGTGACGAGCTCGAACGACTCTCGAACGCCTCTGCAGACGACAGCACACGTGTTTGTAGTTACCACGTCAATATTGTTGATGATATTTATTTGTGGCTTTCATTTTGGCATAACCATTTAATCGAATCTCAAATAATTCCCATTTTGCCTTCCTCTAATGAACACTCAAATACCTACAATGATCCTGTTTTTGTGGACTTCAAATATTTACCTATTTTTTGGTCCAGAAAGTTTAAAAGAGGCTAATTTATCGCTTCACACGGTTTTTACGACTTGACAAAATGTCGAGATTTTTTTTGTTGTACGTAACTTTAATAGTAACGTATTATATATAACACGGAGGGGAATCCATCCTCTCTCGTGTCTGATGTCTCCGGTGTAATTCTTCGTTGATGGTAGATATAGGTAGTTGGTTTTCAATGACACACAACACTTAACTCAAACTCAAAGCGTTTATTTCAATTAGAACATTTACAGGCACTTTTGAATTATCACTTATCAAGGAGTCCTCCAGTTTGAGTTAGTTGGTGAAGCTAGTCGCCCATTCCAAAACGAAGTAGGTTCCTTATGGAGAAGAACGGGCTAGAAACTCCGTGGACACTCTTTTTAAATCCATATCAGTCTGTCAGAGTTTACTTATTCGACAATTACAATCTCATTTCGATTACCCACGCATAGATAAAGTACCCACACACGCTATATCCTGCCATTGCGTGTGCGACACTTCTCTCCGCGTGGGCGGACATACCGCGTGTATCAATACAAAATCTTATTACTTAGTTAGTTCAATAAAACTTACAAACAATGCTAAAGTGCTTATCAGTTAATTCCTTTATAATTAAACAATGCTAATATTCATAAAGTACAAAGGTTATTCAGAATTAAACTTAAATCAGAAGCTTCATTACTTTCTAAGACATCATTATTACTATTTGACAACCCGGAAGTGTTATCAAATAGTTCAAGGAATTTTAATGAAACAACAGGTATTCATTAGTAAATTGCTGTGTAAAATAATCTTATTACTTTATAGTTTGTTTCCTATTATTTAAACTTATTTCGTTCTCGTATTAAATTATAACATTCAGATATTGATCATAATATTCACAATCCGCGCCATCTTAGTCACATTAGGTAGCGCTATATCATAAACAAATTTACTCTGTCAAATGACCAATTGTTAATATGATTATAAACCTAAAGACTATAAAATAAATATTTAACTATAGATTTAACTAAAACATCGAATTTAGTTTAATCAATTACTCCAGCTTCGCAAGTTCGATTTTACAATTTGGGCAATAGATGCCGTTTGATATCAAAAGATTCAATATCGTTCACAGATGCATGCAAATGGTTTTAACTACACCAGTTACCTAAATAGTTACGCATAAGATTATGTTATGATGTTTACAAACGCTCTTGCGGCGACATATACATAAATCTTCTGGAATTAATTCTCTAAATGATGTTGAAAACCTCATCAAAATCTGTTGCGTGGTTTAGAAGAACAGCGCGGATATACCGACAAACACGTAAAGCGACTTTAATTTATAATATGTATAATTATACAGATATAGAAGATGCATATAGAGATCAGTTAGTCCCAGAGTCAGTCAGAGTTGATCAGTTGCAGAGATTTATAGAGTTTGCATCATTAGGAGCCCAAAACAATTTTGGAGGTTCATTAATTTAAAATAGAGTAATCCATCGTCTACACGGTGTAAACCACCAAGGTCACCTCGGTCGGGACGCGGGTGGCGACCGTGTAAATGGTGGTTTACTACCAAATTTGAAACAGCTCTGCCGGTCGCCAAACAAGGTCACCTCTGTCGGGGACGCGGTTGGCAACCATGTAGTAGGCACTTA
Organism: Lithophane leautieri; assembly: GCA_949152455.1. Taxonomy (NCBI): domain Eukaryota; kingdom Metazoa; phylum Arthropoda; class Insecta; order Lepidoptera; family Noctuidae; genus Lithophane; species Lithophane leautieri. The sequence goes on along the minus strand of OX424462.1, from coordinate 2,956,028 downwards.
AATCATTCTAAGGTTCATATTGACAGATAGCCTTGCTGTCAAATTCTTGGACACTGGATAGTAGCGACATCTGAAGTGAGCAAGTGGCAGTTTTTATTCGCATAGTGCCTATATCTTTTGTAGAGGAAGAGTGTCCTTGGAGTTTCTTGCCCGTTCTTCTCCATAGAGATCTACGATTTGGAATGGGCAACTAGCTTCAACTTTCTGCCTAACTGACCGACTCTTTGACAATTCAAAAGTGCCTGTAAATGGTTTAATTGAAATAAATGCTTTGAGTTTGAGTTTGTATTCTTTGAAAAAATAATGCTTGTGTTCATGGCTTAGCAGAAGAATTCTTTTTAAAAATTGAGTGATATCTCATCACAATGTCAATTATGTACGTAAAGTCGGTATATATAACCTACGCTTATGTACAATTAGCACCTACCAACGTATGCCTTGGTACCTAATAAGATGTTAAGGAACTTGGCATGATTGCGTGCATATTTCTCATGAAAAGCCGGTTTTAACCGGTGCCGTTGGCAGAATGCCACGACACGCCTTTGTCCGACCATCTCGCGTATTTAAATATGAAATAAACATAAAATTTGTTTTTGTAACTAATTTATACTCTTGTTGACAGATCATGTTCGATTTTCAAGAAACTATTGGTGGATTTTTCCTACGATTTATCTTCTGATACCCACACACGATTAAACCCTCGCACACGCGGGTGATGTTTATCGCTAACTGAATTTTCGCACTGCTCAGCGCCGTGAGTTGAAAGTGGTTGTACTTTTTTGACGGCCAGGGATGCACTTTGTTGGATTCTCAATGCTCGACTCAACACCGAGAGTTGAAAATCCAGTGCAGTGTGCGATTAAAAATCATCGTGTTAAAAAATCACCCGTGCGACCCAGGGTAGGAGTTGGACTCGCGATCACACCGTTAGCTGAGCTTTAAGACTAAGGCCGTTTGTCCACCGCCACCGTTAACGGGACGTCAATGAGAAACGAGATAACCTTTTCGACCGGAACGTGATGTCCCAGCAGTGGTGTGCGGTGGACATTCGGCCATAGTAAATGTACGTATCGATAATTCGGCGCCGAATCATCATCTCGTTCTCGTTGACGTCCCATTGACGGTGGCGGTGCACAAACAGCCTAAGACTATCATTTACAATCGTTACTTAGCACGTGCTTTGACTGAGACGGGTTCTCGTATAGAGACGATAGCTAGATAGATTTCACACTTTAAGTCGTTTGAGAGCTATGCGACAGTGACAGGAATATCGCTTCGTATTGACGAAGCGATATTCTTGTCACTGTTTCACACCCTTTATTTCTGGGTTATACAAGCTCCGTACAAGTTAAAAACTACTAACATAGAATAAAAGTAAAGTAAAACTATATTAAGAATCTGGATTAACGAAATGTAGCAACGGAGGCTTCAAGAACATTTTAATTAGCTTAGGTGTTTTTTGGATATGCGCGCGGCCCGGCCGGTACCTTAGCAGAAGGTTCCTTCCTGAGATGGGTTTAGAATTTTACCCCCTTATTCATAAACACGGTGTAAATGTGTGTTACTTACCACTTATTAACTTCAATTAACTTCATTCATATTTAGAGGTTTAAGTTTGGCATAACTCTCAAAATCAAAATCATGTGGCCCAACAAACTCCCCAGCAGAACAACTGTAAGAACTTGATTCTATACTAGCCATACAAGCCAGGGAGATTCCCGGAAAAAAAGCAGCAGAACGTAATATTTACCTTCAAATACAAATTAGGTAGGTAACTGGTAAGTAACTTGGTTTAGTGCAAAATAAATTCTGAATATCCAGAGGGTTTAAAAATAAAATAAAGGAGATCAGAGGTCTGAACAACATATTAACGTCGGACATAAAAAAATCTATTTGTGTCGAACACAGCGGTATCCTTCCTACGCGATTTGAGGTCGTGGGATGACGTCACTGGCTTGAGGTCACGTTATCCTCATTGGGGCGGCTATGACGACATTCATCCCTCAAGGGATAGACAGAGCTGTCCTAGTGAGGTTAAATCAGGCAGTTGTAAATTATGGTTTGTAAAGAATAACCAAAAGATCAACCAGGGTTGTTCTTAAGTAAACCTATCCATCGATCTTAGTACCTAATTAAATACAAATCTTTGAAGTTTACATAACGTAACATCATGTCTGTAATCACCGAAGGGTTAGGCAGAGGTGTACCTATACTACACCTACATTTCGCCAGTTATGTTTAAAAGTCCAATGTAATAGCAGGCGAGCCTATTGCTATCAACCGGGCACAAATCCAGACTCCAAGCTAAATTCCTGATGGAAAACCCAATAAAAAAAATTCTGACCTGGGAATCGAACCCAGGACCTCAAGCTGTGCTTACGACCACTAGACCAACGAGGCAGTATTTGAAGTTTCTCCATGAGTTTTCCAGTTTCTTCAAGCAGGTGTTGCTGCTGATCCATTTTGCCAAATTCGCTTATTACAAATCATAAAACACCCACAATCTTGGCTTTTCCTGCGAAATAGTGAAGATCCTACTCACTATTTGGCACTATCCCGAAACCCGTTGTTGCTCCTTGAATCATGACCACACCATCTACAGTTAATTGACTTTTGCAGTTGAAAAATTTGTGTGAATAACCTTGGATTTCTCTGGTGTTCCATAACAATATTTTGTATTAACTTTGCCTGCCTGCCTAGCCTTTTCTTGATTAAACTTGAAGAAGTACCTGTAATGATAATGCCAGCACCCATGTCTTGCTTTCAAACCAGAACAGAACAATACTGCCTAACGCTTAGCGACACCAACAAAGAAGCGGTAATAATTCCTGATTAATCAAAACCAAAATTCATTTATTTAAACTAGGCTGAGAATTAACACTATTTGAACGTCAAATTACATAAGACAGTCCCCCAAAACGCTTGCCCTTCGACACTTCCTAGTGCTTTAGCTGGGAAGAAGAAGTGGCGCAACAAATTCCCCAGCTCCACAGCTGTCTGTTCAGTAAGAAGAACTTACTAACTGCTATAAAGCTGACCAGAGTCTTTAATTAATGAAAGAGCTATCAAACAATATCAGATATCATAACCCACACTAAAACGTACCATTAACTCCTAGCTTTCATTCACAAACTCCGTAGAAATGTAAACAGTGGCGGCCTCGGCATTGCGGAGTCTCGCGAATCGATACAGCCGGCCGAATGTCAAGTTGAAGGGAGGCGAGGGGTGTGATACGAAGGGGGGAGCGCTGGAGGGGGAGGCGGGCAAATGACGTCAGACGCCCACACGGCTCCCGGTGAAGCAGGGCGTAGAGGTAGGGCGGTGGAGGAGTGAGAGCGAAGCGAGGGATAATAGTCGCTTTGGATGTAAATAGACTTTTGATTTGGGGAAGTTTGGTAGTATTTTTCTAGATGGGTTATGAGAGTCAGGAGGGACTGGTTATCTACTGGCAGAATGACGAAAATACAGATAAGAATACCAGTCCACAAATGGTTAGCGCTATCCAAAAGATAGATCATGATATGGTTAGCGCTGAACAGATGTGCATCAGTAATGAGTCGATACAGGCTAAATAACGGTCACCAAATAAGACTGGTATTGAAGGACGGTCATTATTATCTGCATTTAAATTCAAAATATTTTATCTCACATAAACCTACATGTGCGCCTATGCAACGTCAGAAGGTAAGTACACGGTTCCAATTGGTCTGTCCCTATGGAGAAAAGTCGGGAGTAACTCCATGGTTACTCTTATAAAAATACCTAATTGACTTTTACAATGTTATTTTTATGTTGGCATCATAATAATAGTCCTTCAGAGCTTTAGACCGAATTTAAAGAAAGAAAAGAAAGAATAATGTTTATTTGGATGCAGTTCATGAAACACAAAATACAAATAACAAAATAAAGTATTAAAAAAAAAAGATTTTACAACAATGGTTTGTGCCAATTTCGGCTACGGCGACCAATCTAAGCGGAGACCAGCCTTTGGCGCCGAACATATTATAGTGCACAAGTGTGTGCGCATACACACGGTGCGCTCTCTTCCCTCACTCTTATAGTCCGGCCGGCATCATTACCCCCATATGTATTGGGTTCTAAGCTCTCATCAGACCTGGTTTTCAAGTCATGTTCCAACTTCTACATAGCTTTCATTATCTTACGATCCTTTAACACTTTAAACTGTAGACTCACAGGAGTTTCCTGTTTGTGCATAATACCAGTGATATTTGAACTTAACCCAGCCATCTCATAACAACATTCATTGCGTTATTTACGTTGTTGAGCTGATTATTTTTCGAACATGAAGCAATGGATTAGAAATTTGCTTGATCGTGTAGTGTGCAATTAGGAAATTTGTTTAATTACAGACTCTTTATTGATGAATCACATAAGTAATTACTTTTCTGGTAGGAAATACAAAGAAAATGCTCGCTTTGTACAAAACAATGATAAGTTTTGTTCTTAGATGGAAAGTTAAAGGTGAATGAAAACGTCACGATCTTACTTACACCCACTTTAGAAAGCACCTTGGATCCAGGTAGAATATCTCACGATTTTGGAGTTGTAGCGGAAGAATCTATCTTCTATTTTTCCGGCACAGCTCTAAAATCGTGAGATATTCAACCGGTTTTTATGAGGCTTAAAGAGGTTTTTGCTGGATTGCTGACTAGAAAATGCTACGACGAATGGCTTAGTATAACTTCACAAGTCCTAAAGACTAACACTAGGAACATCAACTTAGATTTATGACAGATTATGCTTATTTTTAATAAATATCATACAAATACGATTCAATCCATGTTGTAGAAAATTCTGGTCAATAGTTGCAGCGAGACTATAAACAGAGGTTGCTGTCATTTAAAACAAAAACGATTATATTTGATGACCTATTTACTTATTCTGATAAAATCTTACCCGACCTAAAGGCTTCATTTACCTACTTTTATATAGGGGATTAGGAACACCATAATAACGTCTCTCGTTTCGACGGTAACAAAGATACTGGATTTTTCCGTTGAAGTTCGAGCTTTGACCTTTCAATCAATATTAATCTTATTAGTCTCCTTTGGAACTGGGCACTTAGAAAATATGAAGTAAAATTGGAATTCTGGTTCGTCCAAAATATTTTTGGTAAAACTATACGAAAGGTTTTAGTAATACGATGTCTCGGTGCGGTTTAGAGAACAGTGAATGAAGCTTGGCTGAAATTAAAAGTAAAATCAAATGATTCTTATTTTGGTCTCCTAAAATACTAAATGACCAATTAACTGTAACGAACTTGGATGTAGCGTTTGCCGGCCGTTGTTAACCGACTCCAAAAAGAAGGTGGTTCTGTGTTCGTATGTACGTAATTCTTTTTTGTGTATGTTCATCAATATTTTTGACAATATTGTGAACCGATTTAAAAAAAACTGTTTTAGTTCGAAAGTGTATACTTCCGAGGTGGTCCCATATAAATTTTATTACCTTTACTTGCGTAGTTTTTGATTTAGCTTCAAAATTACGTATTTTTCCCACTTAGTATATCTGGACGATTTTCTATGTGACTCCGTCACTGTTATTTACATAGCAGCTAGTGGTATTCGAATTTGTGTGGGGTGGGTAACACAACTAAAACGTGAAAAATAAAAACTTAAAGAAACTGACTTCCAAAAAACAACCCTAAATAAGTGAAAAATAACTTTAATTTCGGAAGTCGGTGAAAAAAAAACGAAAATTGAAAAGCAAAGACACCGACTTCCGCAATTAAGAAATAGTTTTTTTTTGTGGCACATTACGAGGAGCTCGTGGCTATGTAATAACTACGTAATAGCCGCACGGGTCGATCCATCAGGTTAAGCTACGTTTGCCGGGGTTGGTCCGTGGATGGGTGACCATCTTTACATGCCGAGACTCCTCCGTGCCTCGGAAAGCACGTTAAGCCGTTGGTCCCGGCTGTAATTTGTGGATCTTTGACAGTCGTTACGGGTCGTCAGAAGCCCGAAAGTCTGACAACCAGTCTTACCAAGGGGTATCGTATTACCCAGTTACTGGGTTGTGGAGGTCAGATAGGCAGTCGCTCCATGTAAAATACTAGTATTCAGCTGCATCCGGTTAGACTGGAAGCCGACCCCAACATAGTTGGGAAAAGGCTAGGTAGATGATGGTGATTACATGTAATCAGATAAAAAAAGCGAACATCATTAGTAGGTCAATAAGTTTTTAGAGGAGCAATCAAATATTTCCCAATCTGAAAATATCTAATGGAAAATCGAGAAACTGATGTCCGTCTCTTATAAAACATTTCAGAAAGGCGAAAGATAAAAGGCCAATACTTACACGTGCAAGAGTTTCAGCTCACTTCGCCCCTGAACTAGACTTTGACGCAAACGGATGGTACCTCAAACCCCTGGGGGAGTTGGCGAAGTATGTGCGAAGCCGGCCACAGACACACTTTGCCCTTCCCTTTACGAGCTTCCACTGGTACAACGTCATCCGATGCCGGGAATATGGCATGAACTTGAACGCAGTTTCGCGAATGTCGATGCATTTACTCGCGAGTGTTGCGCATATTTTAATGGAGGGTAGGAGGGAGACAAAAGATAAGATAAATGAATTGTGCGAGGGGTGTTATGAATTAAAAGGGAGTGAATGGTGACGACTGATATGAGAGAATAGAATGGAAAATATAATGCGCCATCTCCTTGCGACATAATTTGTGACTATGCTGACGAAGATGTGTCTATTTGTAAATCATTGAATTTGTTTCTGATTCTAGAGATTATGTTTTCGTGTCTATTTTTATATGAATTAATGAATGAAATGCACCGACCCCAGCGTGGCTTAGCCAGACTCGATAAATCGAATGAACCCCAGGATTTGCACTAGCCCCTGGAGCCTCATGGTTCATAGGGTTACAGAAGCCATTGCATATCAAAGAGTAGACCGGGGGGCGCGGGTAATGGTAGGGAATAGACCGTGCCCGTCGGGATATGGAAGGACTTGCGAGCCTACCGGATATGCATCCTTGAGTTTACAGTGGACTCCATAATAATTATAATTATGTGGGTTATAAGCCGGCTTTTAAAGGGAAGCGACCGAAAAGGTTATTCTTCAATCGGTCCCTCATTACTGAGCATCGTGGTCACTGGACCCCTTTAAACGGACAATCTGCCTCCATCGACTCCGATCCAAAGTTGCCATCACCACCTGCTGAAATTAGCGTGAGAACGCAGCTTCTTTTACTTGGTCGGACCATCGTGTTGGCGACCGGCCTCGTGCTCTCTTTCCTTAGGTATTGCCAACAATGACCAGGTTTTCTAGGCTGCTGTCTCCCCTTCGCATTATGTGGCCGAAGAGGTCAAACTACGCTGTAGGTAAACTGTGGACAATCGGGTTTTGATATCGAGCTGGGAAAGAATAGACACATTTGTGCGTTTGGCTGTCCATGGAATTCGGAGCATCCGCCTCCAGCACCAAATTTCGAATGCGTCTATCCTCTGTCTTTCTCTTGCTCGGATTGTCCACGTCTCAACTCCATAGAAAGAAAATCGGGAAAACTAGTGCTCTGAACAATCGGGTTTTCGTAGCTTATACCAGGATTTTTTCCAGATTTCCAGACCGAAAAGGTAGTACAATCAAAATACCTACCTATTCAATCAGCTTTACAAAATCCGAAATATGAAAAGGTTTCAATCATTTTAATTGACTAAATTAGAGCTTTATCCATTTTCCTATCTGAAATTCAGCGCATTATTATTGCGAGGAGCTTCAATATCCTCAATAAATAAGCGCCGAGCGATTTTTAGCTGAAAATTGATGGAAATAAACAAAAGCTGTATGTTTTCAGAAATCAGGGGGCCTACCACCAACGCTCACAACAGTATTATTTTAATATTACTTCAGTGTAGGAAAGAGATGAAGCTCTACAGGACGTATAGCTCCATCTCTTTCCCCCACGAAGTAAGATTAAAATAATGCTGCTGTAAGCGGTGGTGGTAGGCCCCCAGAACTTTTTATCTTATGATACATTTGTACATGGTTGGTCAAGGTTATTGTTTAAAACTTGCTATGATCAGCCAATTAAAGATTTTTGTATGCCTTTAATTGATCTTAGCACACTTGAATAATAATGTTTTACAATATTTCACATAAACTCTAATCTCTATATTCAATATAACAATAATAAATTATTGTTTTCTTCAATGATGACTATTGTCCATGACCATCATCTGCCTAGCCTTTTCCCAACTATGTTGGGGTCGGCTTCCAGTCTAACCGGATGCAGCTGAATACCAGTATTTTACATGGAGCGACTGCCTATCTGACCTCCACAACCCAGTAACTGGGTAATACGATACCCCTTGGTAAGACTGGTTGTCAGACTTTCGGGCTTTTGACGACCCGTAACAACTGTCAAAGATCCACAAATGACAGCCGGGACCAACGGCTTAACGTGCTTTCCGAGGCACGGAGGAGTCTCGGTATGTAAAGATGGTCACCCATCCACGGACCAACCCCGGCAAGCGTAGCTTAACCTGATGGATCGACCGGTGCGGCTGTTATTACGTAGCCACGAGCTCCTCGACTATTGTCCATGACCATGGGTAGACAATTGAAATGATGAAACTGTAGTCATTTTGAACATAATATTACTCAGTCATGAAATACAGTCTCAGAAAAGGAAAATTGTGTAATTTTCCTTCTTTATTTGCAATGGTGACACATTTAATTTGTTGTTGTCTTTTAAATAATTATAATGTTACAAAATATCATTGTTTTCTTTGCACATAGATAATTAATACCTTAAAAGCAGCTAATGAAACTAGGATTCAGAGTCAGAAACCTCTCTTGTGTTTATAACTTAGGCCCAGTATACCTCTCGTTGGATTTATCGACCCGCTATAAGCATGAATGGCGTTGACGTCACTGGCTGCCTGCGAGGCCGCGGGGCGCGCGGGGTTTGTTAGCTATGCCAGGGGTGCAGCCTTGAACTTGCTGCATCGATCCTACACCCTGCACTTGAACCATACCATACTGAACGGGTCCGGTCTCGTTCAAGAACAAGTTCAACGTAGTTCGGCGAGCGCCATTTGTTTTGAAATGCTGTTCGAATTCTGATTTTCAGTTTTCCTTGTTTTGGTAATACATAAAAGTTGTGGTCAGAGATATAAATATGAAATTAAATGATGTTATTTCTACTGCGTACTTAGATCTTTTTTATTTAAGACCATTTTTCTCGTCAATTTTTTGGTCAATATTTTCATTTCCTAGCTGCCTGAATTCTCAGTAGAAATGGCGAAAAAAACTCGGAGGTAAACTCTGTTTAAAACTCCAAACATTCAAAATCTAAATATTTTACTCCACATAAATACCTATGGTCTATTTAAATCGTTGTTTCCAATATTGATGTTATTTCCACCTAAACAAACATCAACTTTACACAAGTTTAAATAAAGTTGATTTTAGACTGATTAGTACCGTTGAAAGTCATTAAAAAATATGAAGTTGTAGCGCAAACTGAACCATATGTATAGGCATTACAGTTGTTTTTCCTAAAAATCGTGTTTGTTTACATGTTTGGTAAATAAATTGCAAACGCAGAATATATGGGCACTTATGAAATATCAGAAGCTAGGTGCACGGTTCCAATTGGTTGTTGCCTATAAAGAAGAGCCAGCAAGAAACTCTACGGTTACTCTTATAAAAAGAATTGGCTTTTACAATATTTTCAAATAGCAGTGTTAATAGGTATGGGAGGACAGTGGCTTCCCTGATACCTCATTAACTGCATAATTTTGTAAGAGTCTATTAACTGCTCCCAAATTACCATGTTTATTTTTTACATTAATCCCTAACAGACATAATCGTAATATTATTTGACATTATTTGATACAGTTGTAATGGCAATCATGTCATTTGGTTTAAATAGGTTTTTATTAGTAGTATCTTATATAGATTCTTTTCTACCTTGTGAATGTGAGAACGTTGTAGGCTTAGTGGACTGTAGACATATTTTTTGAACAATTTTTAACTGCCTACTATGAATCTTTTTGAAAGGCCTACACTGTCCTCCCATAACTATTACCACTGTAATTCGAAAATATTGTAAAAGCCAATTATCTTTTAAAAGAGTAACCATGGAGTTTCTTGCCGGCTCTTCTCCATAGGAAACGACCAATTGGAACCGTGCACCTAGCTTCTGACGTTTCATAAGTGCCCATGTAGGCTTATGTGAAATAAAATATTTTGATTTTGATTTTGATGAGTCTAGGCCTTTGAACAAGTACCAGGTACTTAACAAATAGAAAATAGTCAACAAATCTACAGTCCACTAAGCCTGCAAAGTTCTCAAATTCGCGTTATGTCAGTCTAACAATGCGGGGCCATGTCTGGAAGCACCTTATGTATGGGGAAGGTCTACATAACATAACATCACGCCTTGTGTCCCCGAAGGGTTGGGCAGAGATGTACCTATATAGTAAACCCACATTTCGCCAGTTTAAATCCCATGTAACCTATTACATGGGATTTAAACTCGCCCCCTAGGGCGATCCAATTGCCATCAACCGGGCACAAATCCAGCTGCTACAGAGAAATTCGATATAGAAAAATTCAATAGCACTTTGCCCAACCTGGGAATCGAACCCAGGACCTCATGCTCAGCTGTAGCACTTGCAACCACTGGACCAACGGGGCAGTTTACGGGGAAGGTTTATTACTTTATAATTATAATTTCGGAAAATACAGACGATTTTACTCTTTCTTACGCACGAGGGTAATGAAGGAAAATGATCATTTTTCCCGTTTTAAATTGGTAACAAAGACTCTATTTGTAACGGCTTATATTAAGACTTGCAAAATTGTTCACTTGGAGCTTTACTTCTATTTTTAGGCCTGTACCTATTTCTGTGTTCCGGTTTTAAGGGTGTGGTCCATAAAAGTTTCAAGTTTAAAAAAAAACATCTTTGCTAAAGCGAGGAACTCGTAGCTAAGTAATAACAGCTGCACGGGGGGCTTAAAACAGTTACTTTGGCAGATGAAAATATAATGAATCATCGTTAAATGTCACAAACTGACAATTCATAATATGATCTGCGTGCGATTCATATTACGAAATAATTCATCTGTTTGACAGTTTTCTATGGAGATTCGTAAAATGGTCCACACATTATGAATTGCTTTTGTGTCAAATTAGAGGAATTGCTAATGACAGCTGGGAATTCAGGAAATAAATTGCTTTTAGAGGAATTGCTAATGTGACCGTTTTAGGCCCCCAGGTCGGTACATCAGTTTAAGCTACGCTTACCGGAGTTGGTCCGTGGATTGGTGACCATGTTTGCATACCGAGGCTCCTCCGTGGCTCGGCCAGTACGTTAAGCTGTTGTCCCAGATGTCATTCGTGGGTCTTTGACAATCGTTACGGGTCGTCAGAAATCCTGAAAGTCTGACCACCAGTCTTACCAAGGGGTATCGTATTACCCAGTTACTGTGTTGTGGAGGACAGACAGACAGTCGCTAAATTTAAAATACAGGTATTCAGCTGGATCCGATTAAACTAGAATCAGCCGACCCCACGTAGTTGGGGAAAGGCTAGGCTGATAGATTCTTTTTTAAAGATTGGTATGTAGACACGTCTTTCGCAAACCCACACTGGTTGACTCATACGAGTAGGTATACACACACACACACACACACAAACATAACATCACGCCGGTATTTCCCGAAGGGTTAGGCAGAGGTGTATAGTGTGCCCACACTTCGCCATTTATGTTTTAAGTCTCATGTAATAAGGGGCGAGGAGAAGGGTCTATTATCGTCAAGGATTATGTCCATATATAGCTGTCTAGACAAAAAAAGGACAAAAAAACCTTCAAACTTTCAATAAAGAAAAGTTCATTATTATTTTAAGCCACTTAAAAAATCTTCTCACGCTGACACAGTTATTTTGAAACTGAGTCAGCCGTTGACCAACATGACAATGATATAATTGTATCCCTTTTCGTCATACGTTCGTCATGTATTATCATTCGTCACGTGATGAAGGCGGACGCGTCTTTCTGTCGGCTTCGTCATGACGAAATTGACGTCACTCGATAAGATACGTCGAGGAGGAAAATTGAGAACGTTTTTATTTTAGTTGTGTATCGTAACATAACGTCTGTATTCCCTAAAGAGGTTAGCAGAGGTTTATGGAACGCCCACATTTTGTCAGATTTTTAACAAAGTTACTGTGTGCCAAGATGGCGAGGAATTGAGAAGTATGGAATAAAAATACATGTAGCGCCGACCTCAAATAAATTGGGATTTCGGGGCAGGAGAATGCTGATGAAATGTGATAGGGCAGAAAGTCTATTGTTATTAACTCGGCACATTTTCTATCAGAAAAAACAGCACCACTTTGCCACCCAGAATAAAATAAAATGAATAAACCATGAATAAACCAAATAGGTATACCCGAAGCAGAAGTGGTAATCGAGGTGTATTTTAACAAAAACAATTCATGCTTTTGTGGTTCTTGCGGTTTATAAATTAGTGAATGGTAAATCTATAAATGTGACGTCATAACTACGTCAGTACGTCACCTATTATATTGTAGTTTCTATGTCAGTAAAATTATTTTTATTAGCACAGTTTTTGAAACAGTTGTGACTTGTGTGCATGAGGAAAACGTATTACATTATATTATATTAAAGTAATACGTGGGAGTAAAATATCTGGTATTATTATTCGGGTTGAGTTGATTCGGGCCCAGTTGTCACTGACCAGGTTATTCTAGGAAAATCCTGCTTTCACGAGGAGTTTTTTTGCGTAAGGCTTTAGAGGACCAAAAGTGTGACAACCAGTCTTACCAAATTCAAATTCATTTATTAATTTTGTGAACAAAAAAGCAAAAAAATTTAGTCAATAACTTAGGTTATCTTACGAATGTCACAATAAAATAAGGGCTATCGTATTATCCAGTTACTGGGTTGTGGAGGTCAGATAGGCAGTCGCTCCATGTAGAATACTGGTATTCAGCTGCATCCGGTTAGAGTGGAAGCCGACCCAAACAAACTTAGTTTGGAAAAGGCTAGGCAGATTGATTGAGTGTTAGTGTCAGCTTGTACAATGTCATTAAGGTAAATAATTGTATTTGAAACGCAATAAAGAAACTTTTAAGAAAAGAAAAAAAAAATAAGTAGTTTAATTGTTTGCTAGTTTTATAAACTTAAATCGTAGACAAGTTATCTCATGTTTCTTTCGATTATTGATAGAGGATGAAAAGTAGTAGCCTATGTCCTTCTCCGAGTCATGGCCTACCCATGTGCCAAATTTCATCCAAATCCGTGGAGCCGTTTTAGCGTGATGGCGTAACAAACAAACAAATGAATAAATAAACTCACTTTCGCATTTAAAATGATTAAAACCAAGATTGGGTAAGTAATCTTATCCACAAGTATTTATATATTTATTTATTTTATTTATTTTATTTATTTTATTTATTTTATTTATTTTATTTATTTTATTTATTTTATTTATTTTATTTATTTTATTTATTTTATTTATTTTATTTATTTTATTTATTTTATTTATTTTATTTATTTTATTTATTTTATTTTTAGTTACCCTTTCACGCTAATACGGCTGAGCGGATTTAGACGAAATTCGGCACATGAGTATACTATGACCTGGAATAGGACATAGGATACTTTTTATCCTCATATTCCCACGGGATCGAAACTTACGCGGATGAAACCGCGGGGCGCAGCTAGTAATATTATAAATTCGAAAGTAACTCTGTCTGTCTGCCTGTCCGTATGTTACCTTTTCGCGCTAAAAGCATTGAACGGATTTCGACAAAATTTGGCGAGGCGATAGATGGCATCCTGGGGAAGGCTAGGCTACTTTTTGTTTAAAAAATAATGCTATAGGGCAAAACCTGAAAATAGTTTGATCAGAATAACGAGCAGAAGCAATTAAACCACATTTTAATACATGTCACATTTTTTTTTAAATCTTCTTTAATAATCGTTGCCGTGTCTATTTATTAATAGGCCACACCATCACATGCGCAAACCCGCCAAAATAGGTAAACAAACACAAATTATTGTCGACCAATTTAAATTTTCTCATACGCGGGATAATAATAGCTTTTATTTCAATGCAAATACGAATCTTCCAAAACTAAAACAGCACATAGAACCTTTACAATTTTTTAAATGATTTTATTCTCTCTGAAATAGGTTAATTGAATTAAAAATCAGTTGGGGTGTCTGAGGTTTTGCGCATTTAACGTTACACGTTGTATAGGGGATGAAAGTTTGTACAGGAAACCCAAATTTCATAAGTATCCCGGTAGTATGTTCCCGTGAGACGATGTCCGACATCCACGCGGGCAAACCACGGGAAAATGCTAGTCCTCACTAAAATAATATCCGTCATTATTGCTTCTGCAAAGAGACAAAATGATAAAAATATTTGCATTTTTCTGCTACCATTATTTGAACAATTCAAGGATTTTATCAGATGTTATGTATTTGCAATTCATGTTATCACCGCAGATATTTTTGAGACTATTTTGAGGCTATAGCGGTCTTTTATATCGCACCATGTAGGTATGACTCAAAAGTGTTCTGCGTGTAAAACTGAAATACTTATCTTAAGTAAAAGAATCGATCAAGATTCACATTACGGTTAAAGATAAACTACATAGAACCAGCACATAATAAACATCAAAATTATTACTCACACCATTGCATAAAAACCTCAAAATTTTCCTCCGTAGTAGGTACGTTCCGGCTTTCGCACGGCATGCAGTCTGTTGTTATTTTTTTATCACAAAATACCGAGTTCTGCGCGAGCGCCGATAGCGGTGCGCACGTCGTGTTTGTCACGTAGGCGAACTGGCGAAGCCCTTCAAGAACGGATATTTTGACTAAGATGTTTTGTTGAGATCTTTTAATTTTTATATTTTAAAATGTATTTTTTTTATTTCAGCTTACCTAAACTTAATTAATTGAGTTTAGTCTATTAAATTTTTATCCTTTATAAATATAAAAAATAAAATAATATAAAACCACAAAAAAAGTAATAATTATGACATTAAATTGTAAATATTGCAGACAATGGGTAGTCAAGTTAAAGGGTTGATGGAAAAAATCCACTCCAACCGAAACGATGAAGGAAAAACATTGTGAGGAAACCGGCGTGTCTTAAAACATAGTGAGGAAACCGGCGTGTCTTAAAACATAGTGAGGAAACCGGCGTGTCTTAAAACATAGTGAGGAAACCGGCGTGTCTTAAAACATAGTGAGGAAACCGGCGTGTCTTAAAACATAGTGAGGAAACCGGCGTGTCTTAAAACGAAAAATTCGAAGACATGTCACATTACCAACTCAGAGGAGGCTTGTGTCCCAGCAGTGGGAATGATAAATTATACTTTTTTTTTTGAAGTATGTTTTTACTAACTATTCTTATTATTTTAAGTGATTAACGTTATAATAGTCAATGCATCTAAGCACAGATATTATAATACTACGTATCTAAGTTATACATAACAATGGAAGGGGTACATACATATTTGAACGTCGAAAATTAAAATACCTACGGGTAAAATGTCACTGTTCAAAACATCGAAAATTTAAATATCGATTGTATCGAAATATCGAAAATTGTTATACCTAAGCTTAAAATGTCTAAGATTACAATGCCGAGTGATTAAAATATCGACTGATTCAAAATGTTGACAGTCATTATACCTAAGTTCAAAATGTCAACATTGAATACAGCTAAGTTCATTATATTTCTAAAAAGGTGAAAAAAAATCTGCGAGCAACTTGATGCAAAATTTTGTGCATACTATTTCATCTCTATTTTTCCTAATCCAGTAAAAAGCATGCAAACAAGGATGCTTGCTTCAAGCAAATATGCAGCGTGCAAGCAGTCATGCAGCATGCAAGCAAGCATGCAGTGTGCAAACAAGCGTGCAATATGCAAGTAGGCATGCAACATGCAGCAAGCATTGTTTCTGTCACGGCTCCGGCGCTGCTGGGCTTGGGCGGCTCCACGCGATCTAATCGTCGCAGATGGTTTTAACGCTTACCACCGCAGCCTCGGCATGCTGGCCGACTGTGCCGGCCAGCCTCAGCCGCGGCGGCGGGCCTTCAAACCACCTGCTCCTCAGCTCGCGGGCCGCCCCACCCCTCCGCGCCTACGCGGGCTTAAATTACACTCCAGGGGTAGGTTTTGCAGCGATTCGTTTCTGTCACTAAATTTTGTAGCACAGCGTATTATTTTATGACACTATTTTAATTTAATATGCGAACAAAAAAAATCGGAAAGTGATCGGTTCCCATGTAGGACATTCGATACTCTGTACTTCGATATTTAGGTCATTCGATGCCACTTTTGTAGATAGGTCGATTTTAGATATATTGGACGTAGGTTATCTAACCATTCGACAATATAAACACGTTATTTAAATTTTCGGTTATAAGTATAGTCATTCGATATTTAAGTTTTAGATGTTTTGAACATTGACATTTTACCCCTAGGTATTTTAAATATCGACGTTGTAATATATACCCCAATGCAAGATGAGGTTTTGATCAGGAAGGTTTTCATGCCACAAATCTATCAAAAAAATTTCAAGTAGATATTTACATAAAAACATTATAAAACTGCTTTAATGCTTTATGGCAAATATAATAACATTTCAAACTTGATAATATTACATCATCATCATCTGCCTAGCCTTTTCCCAACCATGTTGGGGTCAGCTTCCAGTCTAACCGGATGCAGCTGAATACCAGTATTTTACACGGAGCGACTGCCTATCTGACCTCCATAACCCAGTAACTGGGTAATACGATACCCCTTGGCAAGACTGGTTGTCAGACTTTCGGGCTTCTGACGACCCGTAACGACTGTCAAAGATCCACAAATGACAGCCGGGACCAACGGCTTAACGTGCTCTCCGAAGCACGGAGGAGTCTCGGTCTTGATAATATTACATGGGACTTATTAAATCAACTGGTAAAACGTGTATGTTTGTACGGTAACGGGTATGTTTGGACAACTTTGCCTAAATCGTAGTAAAGGAATGTAAGTACGCCTGTTTATTAGTACCAGACAAATGATTCTCGAAAGTTTCAAAAGAAAATTACTGTCACATGTAAATGTCTCTTTAAAACATTTTCCCACGAATTCACACTCGCCATTTTATCAGTACTAAGCACCTACTTACTTGCCTGCAATATCAATGTTTCATACAATTGTTTGACGTATCATTGTAATACATTAATCACTGATATCACTTGATATTGAACGATATACGCGTGTTTTGAGATAAAGAAGGTAGTTTGAAGTAGATTTTGTTGCAAAGACATTTGCAATGGAAAAGATAATGCTGACTGATTGGTATCTGACTGGGTTGTGTAAAGGATGTGGGCGAATTCAATAATCGGTGGAACGAAATTGGAAATTCTGCTTTTTTATTAATACTTTTTTTCAGTGGCGGACTAAGTCTGTCGGGAGTCCGGGGCGGAAAAACTAAATTGATTGTCGAAATATGTAAATAACTTTTCGAAAGGTTAGTTAGTTTTCTTTTGGCTATTCGTACTTACATAAATAGGAGTTAGGTTAGGTTAGGTTTGTTCCACGCGCGCCCCTCTTAGACGTCACGGGGGGAGTCAAACACCTCACTCCCCCCCTGGCCCGAGGAGGCCCGCAGCGGCGGGCCGGTACCAGTCGGGGGTTGCGGAAGATTCTTACGTTCCCGTTACCCCCGTAGGTGTGAGTTTGTAATACCGGGGGGTTTTTAGTGAGTAAGAGTCTGACAGACTCCTCCGCCCGCCCCAGGGCGAAGGACATCCACGAGGATTTTCAACCACGGAAAAAAAAAGGTAAGTCGATTTACGCAGAGAAATCTGGGGGCTTAAAACAGTCACTTTGGCAGAATCATATTAGGAAATCACCAAGGGTCCCGCCAGTATTCGTCAAGCTGGTCTAAATTGACGATCATTTAGAAGTACCAAACCCGTCAGGGTGGTAATTTCGGAATATGAAATGTGCACTCACGGATCATAAACTATTACGGAAAAGAAACTAGAGTTGATAGAAAATATTATGAATCATCGTAAAATGTCACAAACTGACAATTCATACTATGATCTGCGTGCGATTCATATTACGAAATAATAGTCTTCTATGGAGATTCGTAAAATGGCCCACACATTATTAATTGCTTTTGTGCCAAATTTGCAAATGAAAGCTGAAAATTCAGGAAGTGAATTGCTTTTAGAGGAATTGTTAATGTGGCTGTTTTAGCCCCCTGAGAAAAAGCAGAATGCAGGTTGCAAGAGCGAGTGAAGCAAGCTAGAAAATTTTAGCACCCTACGTTTATATTTAGCATGCGTAGGGGGCCCCCAATTACTAACTGCCTTCTACTTACTGAACATAATTATAATGTTATGTTTGGGATTTGATTAAAAATTATTACTCAAGTTTTCTATAGTAATTTCTCAACCCCAGGACTGGGGGCTCGGAGTGGACTGCACCTGCCCCCCAAGTCCGCCAGTGCTTTTATCCCAGCAAAGCCGAAGGCATAAGCTAGTTTAGTATAAATATTGATGAGAAAAGTACACATGGTGGTCTGATGACCCGTTAAAGTAACCTTTCCCGGGTCATCGGGCCACTATACCTATGGGAAAAATAAAAGTCAGGTGTCGTGGGACACCCGGTAGGAATGAAATTCTATAGCATATTATGTACTAGCTGCGCCCCGCGTTTTCACCCGCGTAAGTCTCGATCCCGTGGGAATATCGGGATATCAAATATCCTATGTGTTAATCCACGTCATAAACTATCTGTTTGCCAAATTTCATCCAAATCCATTCAGCCGTTCTTGCGTGATTGAGTAACAAACCTCCAAACACACAAACATTCACTTTTATAATATTAGTAGGATTAATACAGAGCCAATTAGTATAAGTTTTTAACTCCATAAACTAATACTAGATGGCGCTGTATGAAAAACAAAAACGTTTGACACTTAAACTTGAGACCTTGAAACTGACTTTCAGACATAGGTAACGCGTTTTCGTTACGTGACGATTTCTACCAGTCAACTATCGCTAGCCGCGTTAAAGAACTTCGTTCCAAAACCTTCTATAGTTATGAAGATCCCTGGCCAGTCAGACCAGTGGATCTTTTCACTGCGTTATGAGTAAAGTAGTCTTACATCATGCTGAATGGAATTATTTAGCATAACCATAACGCACTGAAGCCCCGAAAGTGTAATTTGTTGTATTACCTACTTTCTTTCTTTCTTATCATATCGGTCAAAATCATGACCCTCCTTTTTGCTTCACCGTAGTCGGTAATAAGTAATTATTTTTCTGTAGGTAATGCACCAAACTGCCTACTGTAGATCAGCCTCAAACCACAATCGCATGCGTGTTTCGATATCAAGGGATTAGCGGCTCTTACGCAAGTGTGGGAGCGCCAGCGCCGATATCCCCGTTGTCTGATAAGGACAGCTGGTATCGGCACACGTGACGAGACGTGAAGTTTAGACGAGGTTCCAAGCAAGTGTCTTATCTACTGATGTTACAAACAATAAAAAGTACTACAAAGAGAAAAAAAAATACAAAGTAAACGTTTACGAAACTAAAGACTTCCATATTAGTTCAGGAGTTTCACAAACATTTTAAATCGTAATGTGCAGTAAACAATCTCCCTAACCTTTTCCCAAATTTGTTGTGGTCGGCTTCCAGTCTTAACAGATGCAGTTGAGTAACAGTATTTTTCATGGAGCGACTGCCTATTAACCTCCACAACCCAGTAATTGGGTAATAGGATACCCCTTGGTAAGACTGATTGTCAGACTTTCGGGCTTCTGACGATGTAACGACTGTCAAAGATCCACGAATGACAGCTGGGACCAACTGCTTAACGTGTTTTCCGAGGCACGGGTCTCGGTATGTTTAGATGGCCACCAATCCACGGACCAACCCCGGCAAGCGTAGCTTAAATTGATGGATCGACCCGTGCGGCTGTTATTAATTAGCCACGAGTTCCTCTTTATGTGCAGTAAACGATTTTATTTATTTGTTTTTATTTAAAGGATAAAAAAATATAAAAAAACTAATTGTGTTGGGATTATAATATGCAAAACGTATTTTAAACGTTTTAAACCACTTGGTTTTAAATCTTTTTTTTGGTTTAAAACGTTTAATCACATTTAGCGGTTTAATAATAGTTTTTTTATTTTTTATTAAATAGAATGCACTGAGGCTTCACATGAAGTCATCTGGAACACATCTACTACCTGATATTTTTTAGAAATAATTTCAATGTATTTATACAATTTTATATGCATATTTACAAGAAAATACATTCTAAAAATATGCAGTAGCTGAGTAAAAACCTAATCAGATTTTTTTTTAATTGATATTTTTTAAGTGTATATTTTAAATACGCATATCAAGTTTGTTTTCAGTCTGTTTAATCCTAAAAAAGTAGTTAAAATACGTAATGACTCTCATAAATTAATAAAAATGGTGAAAGATTTTAATTAGCCTTTCTAACTTAACTTTTAATGAACCTAATGCGTAATCAATGAACGGCCCACGTGGTCGTGGTTTTAAATAAATTTAAAACGGTTTTTAAACCACGGATTTTGGTTTAAAACTATAGTTGGGATCTTAGCTATGAACCTGAACGCTTGAAGAACGATTCGAGCTCGAAGCGTTCTGTAATTTCTGCCTTCAGTCATTTGAAAAGGTGGGATACGTTCATATGTACGAGTACTTACCTATTACTGTTTCTGGAGAGAAGACTTGTGTGCGTTACCCTAGCAAAATGTTGTCGAATTGTTCTCCAGTTCCAGGGTAAAAATAATAATAAATAAATATTAATATGTTTGGTATAATTAACCCAAGTTAGTGATAAATAATTGAATTTGAATGATCGCGCCTGATTCTTGGTTGAAGCCGTTTAAAGAATCAATTCATACAATACAGTATCAAAATAAAATAAAGTAAGTATCAAAGAACAAATAAATACAATACAGTATCGACCCTGAAATTTTATAATAGTTAAATACTCTCACGGACTCCATGATACAGGCTCGATCTACTTAATGGAGTCCACTGTCGCTGAAAACCAGCGCTGGGGCTCTGTCTTGGATAGGGTCGCAGCATAATGCTGAGCGATAGCCGTTTTGCGTGAATGTGACGCATGTTTCCCCCAACCTTTTGTATTTTTTTTTTTTTGTGTTTATTTTCTTTTTTTTTTGCGTCATGTTTACCGCAAGTAAACGTATTTTCTTTCTTTCTTTCTTTCTTTCACAAGTTAAAATATTAAAATGATGTTTCCTTTATATCAATAATTTTAGAAATAGTTTATTTGTATTACTTTTAAAGAAATGTAAAAATTCTTGGTCAATTAATGATTTAATTTTCATTATTTTATTTATTATTTGTGAGGCGACTCTAAATAATGGATTGCCACAGTTTTCTATTTATTATGTTCTGTATTTTTTTATTTCGTTTAGTCATTTTTGATATAGTAAAAGATACGGTCATGGTGTAAATTGCTAGTCACTGGATTTACTTTATTACCTCTTAACATTGGTTTCTGCACATAACACGCGAAATGAGCGTGATATCCCAGGACCATTAAATTTTTAAATAATATAATCACAGTCTCTCATGTCCAGACCTAATCTTGGTCAGGCCATATGAGGACCATGTAGATTAGCGTATGAAATGGTATTTTTGTCCAGTCAGTGCAAGCATTCGTTAGTAATGGTGGAGCTCAACTCAGAACTTAAGGAGCTCAACGTCTTGGCGTGGTTTATAAGGGTGATTTTGTGATTTTTCTCTCGAAGCGAACCGAGGTTATGGTTCATATTCACATAACTTATGTATAAGATAGGACTCCCCGGACTGAAAAAAATGTGTCAATGGGAAAAACCTTATAATTTGCAATAAACGACTTAAAAGTTGGGAAATAATTTTTAAACTGAACACAGCAAGTCATGGAGGAAAAAAATTAATTAATGATGCAACATTCATCCCATTTTACCGCGGGAAAATACGATCTTTATTTTCGTCCACATGGTTACTCCACAATCTGACTGTTCCCACATAACTTAGCCTTATCTACATAAACCTCAACAGGGCGTTTCCCTTGATAAGGAATGTTCATAACAATCGCATATCGGTCGCGGCCGTGGAAATCAAACGAAAGACACGCGTTGGTCACGCAGACCACGATATGTGTCACGAAATACGATATCATGTCACATCCTGGTGAGGGTTATCTTCGTACCTAGGGGTTGGTAACCTGAGCATTGCTTAGGCATATAGCATGATGAAGATCACGTAGTGGAAGCTAGAGTCACATACAGATAATGATTTTGATACTTATCGTCATCTGCCTGACCTTTTCCCAACTATGTTGGGGTCGGCTTCCAGTCTAACCGTATGCAGCTGCATACCAGTATTTTACATGGAGCGACTGTCGATTTGACCTCAACTTTCCAGTTACTGGGTAGCAAAATAACCCCTTGGTAAGACTGGTTGTCAGACTTTTGGGCTTCTGACTACCCGTAACGACTGTCAAATTGAAATAAGACATATTAAACACAAAATTATTATGTGTTGGATTATGACCCAATACCTCTCACAGAGAGGAGGCCTGTGTCCCAGCCGTGGGGATCATTACGGGCTGATTATGCATGGATGAAGAATTATAGTTCACTCATATTACGCTAGTTATGATTGTCCTATGTAATACATGACGAGCTATTTATCTTCAACACACATCCAGACCCCGGGCCGTGAGAATTTTTAATAGAAAACCCAATAACATTTTGTCCGATCTGGGAATTGAGCCCAGGAACTCGTGATCAGCAGTTGTGCTTGCGGCCATTATAAACGCAAGCATCTTTACTGTGAAATGAATTTGTCAGAAGCATTCTATGCTTATTCTAAGTGCAGTTGTGGTTCAGTGGTAACGGCCCTTAAGAGTTGAAGGTCGTGGGTTCGCTATAATTTGTGTAAATAATTTCATCACCACTGCTCTCAAAATGGTGAAGGAAAACATCTTGAGGAAACCGGCATGTCCTAGAACCAAAAGTTCGAACCAAAACTTCAGTAGACGACTGACAATGACAGAAGAAACAAGACAAAGGTCATCATCCACTGTCTTCCTCATCCCACTGCAGGGCCAGGCAAGGACTGCTTCGCGCCCTCACGCCTCTAACCGCCGCCGCTGGAGACGCCCTGGGCGTCGGGAATCCCAGGCGGATTCCCGACCACCATAGGCGCGGGCTTTCGGACGGCGAGCAATGGGTAGCTCGCCGTCCGATAAGGACCAGGCCCGGGTCGATGGCGCGTCGTGTTCCACGCGCGCCTCAATGAGATGTCAGCACAATTGACGGGGTCCGGTAGGACCGATGCCTGCCAGGGTTGCGGGAAAGTCCGAAAGGGATACCGGGACCTTGGCAACAGGCAACTGAAGGAACACGGGTGGGTTTTAGTCAGTAAAAGTCTGACACGCCCTTCCGCTCCGCCCAGAGCGGGAGAAGTCATTGGATGATTCCCAACCTCAAAAAAAAAAAAAGGGCCAGGCTAGGATACATGCGTCCTTCAAGCTTAACAAAACACATGGAAAAAATTAAGAAAGGGAACAAGGTCTCTGATAATCAATCCACCATAACCAGATCATCCTATGGCATCACCCACAAGCGTCACCTACTTCATTATACGCTGGTACTTTTTATCACTACTAGTGCCACTTGAAGCTATCTGAACGGGGGTAAATGTCACATTACGTAAACAAGCTCCAATAGTTTTCCATCACGCATGGACCGCATGTATAATATATACAATAATCTTATATTTATCTTTTATATTAGTGTAATATATCCATTTGACAACATAAGTCACGTGGGGGCCTGATAAGATAGCTGATAAGACATCAATTCATTGATTATTGTTAGATAATAATGTGGTTCAATATGGATTACATAGTTCTCCTTTGTTTTGTTGATAGGTGTGTGTTATCTGGAAGGAACTTATTTTGGATTATGATTCAGATGGTAACGTTTTTGGGGTGGTAGGTAACATTCTATTTGAATGCGTGCTTTTATCAGTTTACGTGATACTTGTGATCTTTATTTGCAATGAAATTATAAAATGCGTTTTTCAATTGGTGTCGAGGAAAATATTGGCTGGCTTCATGTCGTTAGTCGAATTTTTACTTGACTACAGCTAATGCAGAAGCAGTGTTAGGAAACGATTTTACTATACGCACACTCCCCTACATCGCACGTTTACACCTTTTTTTGTTTTTGTTTTTTATTTATTTTTCTATATTTTATTTGTTATGTGCTGTATATTATGTATATTGTGTGCCTTTCAATCTGTACTGAATAAATGTATTTTTACCGACTTCAAAAAAGGAGGAGGTACTATGTTCGGGATGATTGTTTTTTTTTTTTTTTTTTTTTTTTTTTTTTTTTTATGTATGTTCCCCGATTACTCCGCCGTTTGTGAACCGATTTAAAAAATTCTTTTTTTGTTCAAAAGCTTATACTTCTGAGGTGGTCCCATTGTCACCAAGTCAGGATCTGATGATGGGATCCTAGAGAAATCGAGGGGAACTTTCAAAAATCGTAAGGGCAACTAGTGCATTCCTTAATTTATTCATTAAGTATTTTACAGCACTACAATTTTATGAAGGCCTGAAGTCGATCTGATGATGGAGCCGAAAGACAGTCAAGGGAACTCCTCAATGGTTTACAGCAGATACCTCGTGTTTGGGCTTGATTAATTTGTATTGATAAAAACTTCACACTTTGATGGGTTCTGACTGTCGTTAGGGGTCTGATGATGAAGACGAAAGACAGTCGAGGGAACTCCTCAGTGGTTTACAGCAGATATCTTGTGTTTGGGCTTGATTAATTTGTATTGATAAGAACCTTACACTTGGATGGGTTGTGACTGTCGTTAAGGGTCTGATGATGAAGACGAAGGACGATTAACGGAACTCCTCAACGGTTCACAGTAATTACCTTGTGTTTGGACTTAATTCATTTATATTGATAAGAACTTTGCAACCATATAGGTTGTAAGTGACATTACAGATCTGATTATGGTCACCTTATAATATGATGATGAGGGGAACTATACAGTGTAAGCAAATGTATAGTGTTCACCCTTATATTCTTGAGAAGGCACGGGAGTCTCATTAGCCAGCCGGTTTCGTATAACATCTAAACGATACTTGCGCTGATCAGAGGACTCGCCACTTAATCGTTTTTGAATAAGATTGAGTCGGCAGATCTTATCATTTGGCGACTCCTGTGACAAATGAGAATGCATGTAATTTCTCATCTGAGATAACCTAGCATGACAAGCTAACGGTGATTCTTGGGAACCGGACATAGCACTCCGTTTACGATTCTTAGATAGGCGTTCTTTTTCAGCAGTATTAGTCTCTTTAATTCTGTTTTTCTTCATGCGGGTGGCTCCTTTAGTTGGTCTACCCATGATTACAAAAATCAAATTACACAAAAAATGGAAAAATAATAAAACATTTTTAAAAAAATTGACCGACTTCAAAAAAAACAAAACAAAAAAGGACTACTGTACTAAAAACCAAAAGACAAAAAGTACTTCTTTAATAATAAGAGAAAAATTAAAAAATAACTTTAATTTCGGAAGTCGGTGGCCAAAAACTAAAATTAAAAGCAAAGACACCGACTTCCGAAATTAAAGTTATTTTTTAATTTTTCTCTTATTATTAAAGAAGTACTTTTTGTCTTTTGGTTTTTAGTACAGTAGTCCTTTTTTGTTTTGTTTTTTTTGAAGTCGGTCAATTTTTTTAAAAATGTTTTTCTTTCTTTCTTTCTTCTTTCTATAGAACAAGACTTGTAGAAAATTATTAGTGGAGGTCCAGTGGTGACGGCCCCGACTTAGGTGTTGCAAGTCATGGGTTTGAACACTGGCACTTTACTTTGTTTAATTTATTTCATCACCACTGTTTTTAAAACAGTGAAGAAAAGCATCGTGAGGAAGTCGGCATGTCCTACAAATATTCGAAGACAGACATGAATGAGTTCATCAAACCGCACTGGGCCCGCGTGGTGGATTACGGCCCACTCCCTAACACAGAGAGGTGGTCTGTGTCCCAGCAGTGGGAACTTTATAGCTGATTATGTTATGCTTTTTAAAGGTAGGCACCTATTTGAAGAAAATTCTGTCCTGCATTTTCAAAAACGTCACAAACTAGCAAATGGCGCAAGGTCAATTCTTAGGATATTTCTTACTTTCAAGGGTGCCAACGGGACCCTATCACTAGGCCTCCGCTGTCCGTCCGTCTGTCTGACAGCTATCTATATCATGAACCGTAACAGGTAGACAATTGAAATTTCCAGTGTATATAATTGCCGCTATAACAATAAACATATACATATTTATGCAACAAAAATAAAATAAATATAAAAGAGATTAAAGGGAAGTTATACAAGAAACGTAAATTTTTCCTGTTTTTTGTTCGACCTTAAGAGGAAATAGGGTCGGTCTTTTTCTTCATACAAAAAGTCATAATTCGAGGTTCGGCTCTCGTCTATTTCCTCCTCCAATATTGGACCAATTTGAAAGATATTTTATTAATTGAATAAGAGGGATATTTACTGTGTTCCTATGTTTGTCCGTTTTGATGATAAATTATCTGTAGAAGCACTAGAACTCACAGAAAATGCTCAGAAAAAAGAAAAACAAAAGGGCACAGTCCTTCTTATTCAATTTTAACCTCGTTTTTATCAAATGACTGCATGATATAACTTTGTCATAGTATTCAAACAGCCGACACCCTGCAGTACATTACATTAATGACTATGATAAAGCTATAAATATGCTCCTTATCTAAAACACGTACTTCCTGCGTGATTTGGAGAAAACTAGAAGGTATTGATAACGTTAATTAGATTTATAGCCGTGTTTACAATATGTTTGTTATGATTTTATTACTTGCAGAGTTTTCCGAGTTGAATGAAAATACTGATTAACTGAATGTAGTTATGGCATTTTTTTATTTTTTATAATTTACAACAATATTGGTATCAATTAAAAGCTAGGAATGAGTTAATTTCAAAAATATTAATTAATAAAACTAAAAAGTTTGAAATAAAATATTATTTAAAAAACATATAACCCGAATGCAAAGACTGAAAAGAGAAAAACAAGCAAACTTTGTTTTTTGTAAGATATTGCAGGCGGGGACAAACCAATAACCTAAAAAATGGTGTAACTTTTTTTATTGTTTTTTTTTAATTTATAATTTTTAAGTGTGTTTTAGTTTAACTAGTCCTGCGTGAGTCAATAAATACTTTCTTTCTTTCTTTCTACCCCCATGGGAAGAAGGCGTTTGTATTAAGTCCACCATTGGATAAAACTCTTCTAAATTAATAACAAAAGAAAAACAATATATTACTTCATAATAACCACAAAGATCGTTAGTAATTAACCGGCTTGCTGCGGTCAGTCCAAAAAAGGACAATCGGGCGATACAATTCAAAGAAACAAGGTGACTACAACATGTTTTGTAGTAAATAACGCTCAACAATAACAACAACAATAATAACCTTTTAGTTCATTAGTCTACGTGCCCTTATGCCGTCACTTTATTCAACCAAGCTACCAGGATATCACAAATTTGAAGAGGTGTCGACCTCCTAGAGAAGTTCTTTCTCAAGTGCTACGATGTGCTACGAAGCGTAGCGACTACGCCATAGTTTCGAGCTACGAAATAAAAAACCAAATGCAAAAAAAACGTAGTGAGATTTTCTATTATTTATTTTACCCCCTTTACTTAAACACGAACTTTAGGCCACAATGGACTCATTGACGTCAGAAAAGAGTTCAGTTCACCTATTACCCCTAATACACCTACATAGAGGGTTAGTCACCCCGTTCGACCGGCCTTATGCGCCCCCCATGGAAGTTAATTTGGGCGCAAACTATTTATAGTCCTGTTCACACAAGAATTATTTATAGTCAGGTTCTATTTTCTGGTTCAAACACGTTTAGTTAGGTTTAGCGTATGCGTGGACTATTTGTGGGGTGAAATGAGGTCAGTGTACCAGGGAATTTGTAGTACGATGCGTGGGTAGGAAAAAATTGGCTTCGGTACCCTTTGCACAAAATATTGGAGAGATATTTTTGGGATCGTTTTTTTTTAAGTAACTGGGTCAGTGTTTCGTAATTATTGGAATTACTTCAGCCAGAAAAAAATGAAGTAATAAAAACTAAAACCCAACTACGCATAAATACACTTTAAAAAAAAAAACATTCCAAGTAAAAAATATGGCGCCCTTGCCCCGCCTAGAATAAAAATATGTGACATGTGAGGGTAGAAAACAAATCATAGATAGGTACAACGCAATAAACTGCCACTAACTGGATTTACAAATATCGCCTCAGCGCCGAGGATTGAAAAAAAAATAAAGTATAAAAAACTAAAACCTGACTACGACTAAAAAGGTATAAACAAGACACCACAGACAGACAAATAAAAAATCCGGAGTCACACGTGTTAGGGCATAAATCAAACAACGTGTGACTCCGGATTTTTAATTTGTCTGTCTGTGGTCTGCCTTACTAGTACAATGGGTGTTTTCAAAACACCCGTTTTCTTGGTGGGTTGGCAACTTGGTAAAAGATAAACTGAAAAAAATAATCTGTTTGTCTGAAATGAAGTTGGGGACAATTAGTGGTGCTGATCCACGTGTCATGTTCGTGAACGGGCGCCGTCAGTTAAGACTGGTCATCTCTTATCTGCCAGGGCTTATTTTTAATCTTATATTTTGAATTGTTTTTGATTATTTTTCGTTTGACATTGTTCTCACATATAGAAGCACCAAGAATACTGTACCCAGGATTTTGTAATATCCATATTATACATTTTTTAAAGAGTGTCCTTGGAGTTTCTTGCCCGTTCGATCTACGAATTGGAACGACTCTTTGACAATTAAAAAGTGCCTGTAAATGGTTTAATTGAAATAAATGCTTTGAGTTTGAGTTTGAAATTATTAGTACTAAGTATTTTAAGATTGTAAACTCATTCACGCCAGCTCGTGCCACTAGTAAACAAACAAACAAGATATGTTTATCACTTCATTAATTGGATCTATTTCAAGTGAGGTATTATTTACAACAACGCGGAGTGTTTACGTTGATACGCTGACACTTAATACAATAAGATCAAGGGCTGCA
This sequence comes from Lithophane leautieri, assembly GCA_949152455.1. Classification (NCBI taxonomy): domain Eukaryota; kingdom Metazoa; phylum Arthropoda; class Insecta; order Lepidoptera; family Noctuidae; genus Lithophane; species Lithophane leautieri. The sequence goes on along the minus strand of OX424462.1, from coordinate 2,926,776 downwards.
GTTTATTGTAACTCTGTTATTATTTATCGAACACTTTACCTAATTTATTTTGAAGGTTAAAGCCTTCATTGAACGTACATTGAACGCAAAGCCGGAAAAGTTGTTGTTGTCAGATTTTTGAAGTTGAAACTTCTTTAGGCGCGTTGAGCGATTTTCGGTGGGAGATAAACTTATGGATTCGCATCACCAATATGCTCGCGCCGTAGTGCTGTATTATAGAATATAGATGGCGCTTATAATAGTTCTAAGTTTTCACTCCTGCCGACGTCACCATGACTGCCTGTTTTATTTTTTATAATAAACTAGCTTCCGCCCGCGGCCTCGCCCGCGTGGTATGTCGATAAAAAGTAGCCTATATCCTTTCTCAGGCTCTAGACTATCTGTGTACCAAATTTCATTTAAATCGGTCCTGTAGTATTGTCGTCAAAGGGCGACAGATAGACAGACAGACAGAGTTACTTTCGCATTTATAATATTAGTAAGGATATACAAAATATATAAATATATATGTATATATATATATAGTAAGGATGTATTGAAGCTCCAATTTGAGTGGTAACCCACTTGCGTGACCATTAACTAATTTCGAGATGACGACGCCGAAGTAGTGACAGTACATTTAATATGGCCGCGTATTAATCTCGTTTCTCATTGACTTTTTCCCGCTCACGGTAGGGTGGAAAAAAAAGTACCTAAACGTAATTTTTGCCGTTGAGAAATCCCGTCGAGCATCATCGTTTCAGCCGAAAGACGTCCACTGCTGGACATAGGCCTCCCCCAAGCACCGCCACTTCGACCGGTTCTGTGCTTCTCGCATCCAGCGCATTCCCGCGGCCTTCACCAGGTCATCGGTCCACCTTGTGGGGGGCCTTACAACGCTGCGTCTTCCAGAACGCGGTCGCCACTCCAGAACCTTTCAGCCACTTCGACCATTATGTCCGTCGAGCATATGGCTTGTAAAATATAATAATTATATATAATGGCTTGTAATATTTTCCCTTCGTCCTGTCCTCCATGCGTTATCCCAATTACGGCTACAATGTTCGCAGTTATCAATATACGTATATTATCAATTCAATAACACACATAGCGTTATCTAACTGGATCCGTTGAGTGTTTGTTATGTTTGCTAAAATTGTTATCTATAACAGCGGTTATGGATCGAAGTGTTACTTTAATATGCGTGCTAAACTATTAGGTAGCTTTTGTGAGTATCGTCATACTCATAACTAGATACCAAGAGGTTGTCCGACTCTTCACGTGACCAGAGGGCTGGCCTATTTTTTGGCCAAAGAATCAGCATTGCCGTGCAACGTGGCATGCACCCATAAATACAATGTTTTGCGCAAAAGTAAACAGCGATTTTTCACACAAAAAATAAAAGTCATTTCCCAGCAATTATTTTTGTGCAGTGTTATCTACTTTGATGTACAGAATGCGTAGTTGACGGTTATGTGATGGGTCTTTTCACACCCTGTATTTAAATGTATTCATTATTAAAGTAAATCTTTAAAAATAATAATTCCTATAACGGGTTTTTTTTCGAAATATGATTATCACAAGACTTGATTGAAGGGTTTTCAAATACCGATTGTATGAATATTTGTTTTCAAGGGAAAACTTTTCCGTGACGTCAGTATTGACGTGACATTTATTTTTGTAGCTTCAATTAGTTTTATCTTCCCGAAATGACTTTAACATAAAGACATAATAAATTAAATGTAACAGATTTTAAGTAGGTGTATTATAAAAGAGATAAAAACGTAAGTAAACATGAACTTATAAGTTAGTTCATGTTTACTTACATTTTTATCTTATACTTAATATTATTTTTATAAGCAGATATTATATGTATAAAACGGACCAAGTGCGAGTCGGACTCGCGCACGAAGGGTTCCGTATCATTATCTATAAAAATGGCAAAAAAAACACGTTTGTTGTACCCTTAAATATTTATTTTGTTCTGTTTTTTAGTATTTGTTGTTATAGCGGCAACAGACATACATCATTTGTGATTTAACTGTCTAACTATCACGGTTTATGAGATACAGCCTGGTGACAGGCAGACGGACGGACGGACGGATGGACAGCGGAGCCTTAGTAATAGGGTCCCGTTTTACCCTTTGAGTACGGAACCCTAAAAACTACTAGAATTTTAAAGTCAACTTAGACAATGCAAGTATCGTCTGCCTCCCTGGTCTACTGGTCGCAAGCGCTACAGCTGAGCATGAGGTTCTGGGTTTGATTTCCGGGTCGCGCAAAGTGTTATTGGGTTTTTCCACCTGGAATTTATCTGAAGCAGCCCAAAGTCTGGATTTGTGCCCGGTTGATGGCAATAGGCTCGCCCGCTATTACATGGGATTTAAACATAACTGGCTTAATGTGGGTGTACTATAGGTACCTACACCTCTGCCCAACCCTTCGGAGATTACAGATGTGATGTGGAATGTCAAATTAAATACGTCACATGCAAACAGGAGAAGTGGGTACATAAATTACTAGATAATCCTATAAGTACCAAGTTACCATGTCCTAGGTGACTTTCCAACCATTACCGCACTTATCAGAAACCGGTTACCAAATATAACCAAGGGGTCTAGATTCGATTCCCCCTAACGTAATGTACCTATTTTTAGTCACTATCAGTGTTTTGCTCGTTGGAGGCTCGAGGGGCATCAAATGGTTCAGGAGTCGTGACCCGAGATAATGAACCGGTAACAACCGGTTAAGGTGAGGCGTCTGCGCATCTTTCGTCTTTGCAATAATGATTGCTGGATTTTGCATTATGTGCTTTTATTGCGCAGCGGGGGGTATTTAGTTTTTAGGTGTTTTCATTCGCTTTTGCCCGCGGCTTCACCCGTGTGGAAGTCGGAGTTTATTCCACCGGAACGTACTACCAGGATAAAAAGTATCAGATTCTATGCTCTAACCCAGGTCATGGTCTATCCGTGTCCTAAATTTCATCAAAATCATTTCAGCCGTTCAGGGGTGAAACGGTAAAAGACAGACAGACAGAATTACTTTCATATTTATAATATTTGTGGGGAAGTTCTTGTCATGCAATTAAAGTCACATGAAGAAGAAAGAGGAATCCATACTAATATTATAAATTCGAAAGTAACTCTAACTGTCTGTCTGTTTGTCTGTATGTTACCTTTTCACGCCTAAACCACTGAACGGATTTCGATAAAAGAATAGTAGATAGATGGTATCCCGAGGAAGGACATGGGCTACTTTTTATCGAAATACCACGCGGGCGGAGATCTAGTATGACATAATTTGGTTACCAATAGCTAGTATTACCGTTTTCTACATAGATAAGAAACAGCTGGTCGATTCTGTTAAAATCTCACCATGAAAACTAAGGTGAAGTGAGCTTAAAACCTGGGATTGACATTACTGACAGCTCAATTCACCTTGTAAGTTTTCACGGTGAAATTATTTACAAAATTGATCGGCTTGTCTACTTAATTACAGAAAGCGTTTTAAAAAGGTGCACTTCCTACTATCCTACTATAATATAATATATATAATAATATAATATAATATATATATTATTTATAATTTTTAATTTTTAAAATAATATTATATTATAAATGTGAAAGTTTGTGTGCTTGTGTGTTTAGATGTTTGTTACTCAATCACGCAAAAACGGCTGAATGGATTTGGATGGGCAAACAGATAGTTTATAACCTGAATTAACACATAGGATACTTTTTATCCCGATATTCCTACGTGATCGAGAGTTACGCGGGTTAAACCGAAGGGCGCAGATAGTAAGAAATAATTAGGATTATATTAATTACTATTCTAAAAAAAACTATACTTTGTGCTAGTTTTAAATTTTAATGAATTTGTGCATGTTGCATTTGAAGAGGAACGCGGAAGTTAGATGCAGTTAGCAGTTACTCAAGAATCAAGATGTGCAGTTGCATAATAAGTTCTCGTAATGTAAGGTTTCTTACTTGTAGGTTCATACACTTTTATTTGCTAAGTAATAGAAACATACGGCATTCTACATTGTATTCAAAATCAAAATCAAAAGTCATTTATTCAAACTAGACTTTTCGAACGTCGAAATTACATAAGACAGTCCCCCAAAACGCTCACCCTTCACCACTTCCTAGTGCTTTAGCTGGGAAGAAGAAGTGGCGCAACAAACTCCCCAGCAGCACAGCTGTCTGTTCAGTTAGAAACAATTGATTCTATATAAAAGTATGCAAAATCATTTACATTACGCAACATAAAATATAAATCTAATTATAAATGATAAATTAGTACCATCCAAGTAAAATTGGATAAAAGTTCGATTTTGACATATAAACATCTATATATACATACATTTTAAATTAAAATGCTTTTCATGTTAATTCGTCTTTAAATCCGCGTTCGTCTTCAAAACCACGGAACAGATTTTGATGAGGTTTTTTTTCACTATCGTTTAGAGAACTTATTCCGGAAGGTTTATGTGCATAATACTACGTTAATATTAAAGTTACTTACATTTAATTACTCGACTACTGATCATCAGTTGGAGCACGGGACCTTCGTGCTTCACCCAGGTGGAGAACTTAGGTGAAGCACGGGTCCGACCCCGAAATCTCGAAGTTTTATCAAGTCATAAAAACTGTGCGAAGCAGCAGGCGTAGCATGAGCACCGTTTTGTCGACGGAAGAGTAGACAAAAATGACGTTCCGTGTAGACAGTACGACGGCAGCTAAGTAAAAAGAGTCAACTGCACTTTTAACGAAATTCACTCTTTTACATAATTCGACTCAGAAATCTTTATGTTTCAAATTGTCTTCACTTCCTTAGACAAATTTCAGTTGTCAGTGTGATTTTGACAGTAAGGATAGAAAACTTTCTTCCGAAATAGTCTACATATTAAAAGACCTCGACAAAGATGGATATAAATGAAAGACAAAATTACAGATTGTAGAAGGATTTCTACGGTGCGATGTCAAAAATGAAGAAACGAAATGTTTCTTTGTACAGAAAAAGCTATGTCTATTCTTCGTAGAAATAGAAAGCGCCATGCTACGCCTGCAGGAGCGGGTCGCTAGTAGATAATAATTGATTACCCGAATTAGATAACGCTGGTTTTGAGATTATTTTGGTATATCTATCATTAGGGAAAAATGTTCTGCATTTACCTTCTGAAAATGATAAGATGTGTGTGTGTAGTCATGTGCCACTGAAATTACATACTAGTACATTGATTGATAATGCTTTTCCAACTGTCTCTTCGACAACACATCGGCGATTCCCTAGGCGTTGCAATAGGTCGAAATATCCAAGTTTTAAATATTGTTTATCTTATTGTAACGACATACAAAATTAAATCCATATTTTTAACTGACGAAAAAAAAAGAGGAGGTTCTCAAGTCGACCCGTATATTTATATTTATATATTTTTTTATGTGTGACCACGCATATCTTTTTAGTGAGTAGTCCGATTTGAAAAATTCTGTTTTTATTGGGAAGGGTATACCTCGACTTTGGTCCCATTTAAAATTGAAAACTAAAATCCACTCAAATACACGATAGAATTATGTAATTAATTTGTTTGTTAGTATGGCGCCGTCTCATTACTTAAATTAGTTTAGGAGTTTAGTTACACTATATGGTTTATTTTTTATTTTTCGCTTTTCAGTTCTTTTTTCGTCGGTTTAATTTTTTGTAAAAAGGTTTTTTATCTGTGTACAAATAACTTTTTTAATTAAACTTTTTTTTTTTATATGACGTGGAATGATGGAAAGCTTCCATCGTTAACTTAGTTATTGGTGTATTTAATATCAAACTCGTACTACTTAATCAATTTATTTCATAATTAACATGTCTCTATCACTATTTTACACCATGATAACTCAAATTACCTATGACACAGTCTCACAGGTCAATATTTTTTATCCCATTATTCCGAGTAATGTAACATTTTCGATAAGTAAACAAGATAAATTCAAATAGTAAGTAAATAATATTTAAAACACTTTATGAAACACAAAAAGTGTTATGTGGCCCATGAGGGGATCGAACCCGCGACCTTCGCGTTATTAGCACGACGCTCTAACCAACTGAGCTAATGGGCCGATGAACTATTTGTTGAAAATGAGGAGCATATCTTTTTGTTGGTAAAATATTCTCAATTTTTTTTTTAATATTGTAATTTCGCTCTTTTTTTTAGGATCAACTTTTAATGGCCAGACTATAATGTCATGGATAGAAAACAATAGCAATCAGTTCGATTACTATTTATACTATTGTTTAATTATAGTTTATTGAATAATAAATAAATAGAGTCGATAAAACAAGGCGTAAAATAATTATTAAAACATAGTTTATAATAATTGTAATTGCTATAAAGTTATTTTTATTCATACTTTCTTGTGCACTGAGGTGATAAAATGTACGATATTGTGAGAAATATGTTTTTTTTCCGATTTTACTACCGTCTGTTTTTTAATCTCGTAGACTAATTTGACATTTCAAGTGATTGTTGTTTGTTTTTATTCGAATTGGACATTTACACGTATGAAATTCGTGTATGTGATTAAAAACAGACTTTAAACCTTATTATTTTGTATCAGTAGGTATAAGTTGACATTTATGTAATTTTTTCTTATATTCTGCACCATGTGAAATTTAATATCAGTTGAAATATGAAGTAATTTTTATTTATTTATTTATGAGATTATACAGTGTGTCCGGACATGGACTAGCGATATTCTAAATACTTAAATATAAACCATTTTAAAGTACAATTTTAATTATTAAAAGCAAAAAGCACAAAGTTTGTGCATTCGCTATGTTCAAACAACAATAACGCTTAAAATATTACACATATAGTTGTGAATTTTATGTTGTATTGTAGCTTAGTTCAAAATCTGTCGATCAAGTAAAAAAAAAAATAAAAAAAACGTTGTCAGCGGTGTTTTTGTAGTAATTGACAATTATTGGTTGAATTGCATAATTTTTCATAATTTTTTCGTCTTTCACATTTATTACTTAACACATTGCGTTGTAATACAGACGGTAGACAATATTATTGCCTTTCGAATAAGCCCATTTTTATCTCAGTATGATTAAAACTTTGAGAGATATGATTTTTTTTGTACTCGTATAGAGAATATTTCAACAAAAAAACAAAATGGCTGGCAGATAGGGGGAAAGTGTATTGGACCCAAGCTTAGGGTGTAATTGTCCTTTAAAATAGTTTATATTTAAATATTTAGAATATCGCTAGTCCATGTCCGGACACACTGTATATATAGAGGTTGAGGATGTTCTTAGATAGGTCAGGTACGTAGTACTCGCCACCGGCGCACGTGTATGACCAGCGGGCTAATTGCGTAACACACATAAAGTGACAATATTGATCGCAATGGGTTTAATTTTGACAGTTCACCCACTTTCATTGCATTATTTACGCTGCTGAGCAGACGAATTTATCAAACTTATGAAGCAATGGATTAGCATTATCCTTCAAAACTCCATTGTGAATGAAAGTGTGTTACGAAATTAGGGTGTAGATTTATGAACGTAAACGAAGCAAAAGGAGTACGTGAGGATCGTAGCAGATCGTTCTGTAGTTTCTTGACGGCGACAGGCGTGATTATGTATGTAAATTCAGTCGGTAAAAGGCCAATGAAATAGTTTAAAAGGCATTTAAATCATCCGCTCATGAGGAACTAAATGACCCTCATCCGCCCATAGTAGCCCAGCGCTGACAAACAAAACAATTGTACCTATAGGTAATTCAATTGAAGAAATGGGTCTGTAGTTGATGTACTTGTAAAACCTTACAGATTTCTCTACTAGAAAATCACAATATCAACAATAACCGTAGGATTTAAAAGTTAAAAAGGCAACAGTTGTGCTATTCTGTAAAAATCTCACCGTGAAAATTAAGGTGAAGTGAGCTTGGAGTGAACTGTCACTGCCTTAGTATCAATAGGTATCGATGACAATGACAGCTCACTCCACGCTCACTTCACCTAAGTATTCACGGTGAGATGGTTACAGAATAGCAATGCAGTTATTTACAAGGTAGAAGTGAGTGGAAACACCGCGAGGGGGCGCCCTAAAAGGACATATTGGTGATGTTCTTCCTCTTCAGAAAGGTCAGAGCTCGCGACAGATATCAGTGTTAAAGGAATTCAGGCCTTAGAACAGGGAGCCCAAACCGGCCACATTAGCAATTCCTCTAAAAGCAGTTAATTTTCTGAATCCCAGCTGTCATTAGCAATTATATATTATATTTTCATATTATGATTCTGCTAAAGTGACCGATTTAAGCCTTCAGGAAAAGTTTAGTAAGAAAATACTGCACGTGCTTTTAAAAAAACTTATACAATAACACGCTTCATTATGCTAAGTATATAGTACCAGGGTTATCAAGTAAAATCATTGTTTTAATATTAGTAATTGCAAACATTTACTGATACCACACAGAGTTCCTATTTTTTTTTTTTTTGTTAACAACTTATATTGTATATGTTTTTAATTTATCTTTATCTCATATAAATATATTTTTCTCTTTAATTGTGTTATATAATTGTACATACTATACAATATAAGTTACGTAAGTAAATACATAAAATATTTATTTTTAAGTTTGATGGTCTATATTCAGCTGCATCCGGTTAGACTGGAAGCCGACCCCAACATAGGTGGGAAAAGGCTAGGCAGATTGATTGAGAGTCTATATTATAAATAATTATGTAAATATCGTATATTAATAAAATAAAAAATCTTTATCTCATATTTACTTACGTTTTCTTTTGCAGATTTTTCATTATTATTTCGACGTAAAAATTGTGAAATAATATTTACACGTGGTATCTGTTTAGTTTAATGAGTGTTGTGTTAGGTATTTAATTATTTGTTAGTGAAAGTTCTTCTGAAGTAAAGTTAGCTATTTTTATGTGAACCTTAATCTAAGCAAGTCGTTGAGTAATGAGGTAACAAACACAAAACAAACAAAATAAAAATACAGTCGAATTGAGAACCTCCTCCTTTTTTGAAGTCGGTTAAAAAACAGGCACGACCTGACAGCGCGACGCGACTCTAGTAGATGAAAACTAAATGGAAATTGTTCTACTAGAATCGGGGGCCTTTATGGTAAAATACTACGTGTATATCGACCCCGTAGAGCGAAAAGTCACTTAGTCGAAAAATGGCCAAAATGACTTATCAATGTCACTAAAATCAACATTTTCTTCTCTAAATATCTGTCTAACCGTCATTTTTGGTAGCTGCCCCCGCTTTTGTTTTACGAAATGCTTTTCACGTGTTTTAGCTCTTATAATATAAAATTTATTTTATTACTTGTAAAAATGTTACGAATATTGTGATATCGTATACTTTTACAATGTTTGTAAATATGTGTATACTTAGTAGAGTAATCGTATTCAGGTGCATCGTCTTCACATGTCATTATATAACTGATGTGCACAAAATACTGTAAAACATTTTTTTTAAGAGTAACGGTGGAGTTTCTTGCCCATTCTTCTCCATACGAAAACTACCTTTTGGAAGGGGCAACTAGAATCAGTTCTATTTCTTTGTTTTTGTCGTTCAAAAGTGCGTTTAATGTGTCCACTTGAAAGAAATTATTTGACTTTGACTTTGAATAATTACAAACATAAGATATTACAGGTAAGGCCAAAAGCGAATTACATGGGACTTAAACATTACTGGCGAAATGTGGATGTACTATAGGTAAACCTCTGCTTAATTCGGGGAACACAAGCGTGATGTTATGTAGGTCAAAAGTCATTAATCAGTTCATAACATTCCCAAAACCCATTATAAAACATCGACAAAAAAAAAAAAAAACATTAAACTAACTGTTATACAATACAGCATGTAACAAAAACCCTGTCCGTTCCAAAAGGGGGCGCCTAGGTAATAAACATTACTAAAAATATATTTTTTTTTTCTTCTGTTATGATTGTTTAAAATTCACGTGTTTAGTGGCAAAATTACACTAATTTCATTATAAATTAGCATCTACAGAGGTCATAACTTATGAATTGTAGATACCCGCTAGACATCCGCCGCCTGCGCCCCATGCCCCATAACCGGTAAAATAATCCTATGAAAAAAAAAAATTGGCAATTATTTTTTTATTTTTTCTGAAAATAAACCACATAAGTATGATTCTATAGTGAAGTATGTATCAGTATGGTTCTTAACAACACCCTCACGGATCGGACAGTATTTTTTTTACACGCTGTATAAATTATCGCTCTCTACATAATTCAATATAAAATCGTCCCATTGAGCTAATAGCACTAAGATCTATAGCAACATTTATTAAAATACAAACAGTGCCATGACCCCAACTGCCAGACACGTTATCTCTATTGACACTTGCCAATCTCGTTGTGGCAGGAGGCATTTGCGTAAGCGCATTATCATCGACACAAACCAATCATAACTGATCTCTATGCTTCAAACAGTCGCTCCTGTGACACCCGTAACTAAGACGCAGCGGGGATGGAGGCAGCTCAACCGTGATTGGTCAGCGCTATCAGTTCAGTAGGTAACGTGGGGGCTTTATAGTTTTCACGTAGTCAGTCGGTGACAGATCGTCGCCGGCAGCGGACGGGCCGGGGAGAATTTATTCATTTTGTTACAGAAATGTTATACAAAAATTAATGCTTATCACAATTGGTTACAACCATGAGAATAACAGAAAGATTATGTAGAAAAGTGTGGCAACACCAAAATATGGTTTTATATGTTAACATACATACATTGCTGTATTTTTTAACAATATGGGCCAGTATTACGTAGTTAGTAAAGCATTGAAGTACATTATCGTTATCTAACAACAATTAAAAATTCCTTAGAATTTTGTCTCAGATTCAGAGCGTTAATGTTCCTAGACTATATAGTTCCCACCACAAAGTATCACAGATTGCACAACATGCCAAAATAATTTTTACTTGTAATAAATTCACAATAATATAATCTCATTATAATAATGTGTTGTATAATTTTATTATCCTCGTAGGCGTTCATATTAATATTTAGTCTTGCGTTGACATGTATCGCTCTTTTTTATATATGAAATTAGCTGATGCCCGTGTGGATGTCAGTTATTATATACTAAACCCTTACTCGAGAACCTTTCTATCCATTGGTGAAAACAGCATGAAAATAGGTGCAGTAGTTTTTGAGTTTATCGCGAACAGGACGACAGACAGACGCGGTGGAGGACTTTGTTTTATAATAAATAAGGATTATGACCAATGATCGGAGTAGGTATATATTAATATCGACATTCCTCCGGAATTGGTGGATTATTAAAAAAAAACCGGAACTTATGTAGGAATTGTATTCTGCCAGAGTGGAAGGAGTCATTGGATGATTTGCCATCCTCAAAAAAATCGGAAATCGAAAATCGGAATTCGATTGTTTTTATTATTCAACAGATAAATAATGAATTAATTTAGTTTTGATACCTTCCTTAAAATTTTGAATTGAGTAGTAATAATATCACTACCAACATTAACAATATTTAATTGAATCCGGAAATACCGGAATTACTTTCCGGAAAAATGGCTTATCCATGTTATTCTTTCTGTGTGCATTTATGCTACAAGTACCAAAAATCAATCTACCTACTCCGATCACTGATTATGACACACACATGATGGTAATATTTACATTTTACTACATTCATCGCTACTATTTCCGACTGCATACATAAGGAAGCTCTTGCGTTTCTCTTGGAGCTAATCTGGAAAAATACTGGGTCGATTTTGATAGTTTGGTTTATTTGAATTTTTGCAGATAATTATTAACTTCAATAAAACCCTTAGCGATTTACTTCAAAGATTTTTTTTTTCAAAAAGGGAATTCGATTTCTTGTAAAATATTAAAGGAAATTGACACCCGGATGTTCTGCGATTGTGTATCAGAATCTAGCACAATTCCATGGTAGTTATATTCCATAGAATATTGATTTAATTTTATAAAGTAGTTTTGAATACTTTCTTTTGAAAAAGTCTCAACGGCCAAACGCGAATTTTCTCAAATAGCTCATTTTAAAATATCGACGTCTCTGATACTTCTGGAATTAAAAGAGACTGAAAATTATTGTCTCGTCTAAAAATAAAAGACAGTGGCAGAGTTCATAGATGTCATCTTTTTTTAAAACGAGTAAGTGCTAACTAAATAAGCAAGATCTCATACTTTTAAGAATATTACTAACGAACATTGACATCTTTGCATGTTAAATACTTAGGTACTTATCGACCTCACCAGCAAAGTAAAACATCCGTCATTATTTTCTTACAAATATTTTCGTGGGAAACACATTAACAAAAGTCAAAGATAAAGAAAAAGTTAAAACAATAATCGTCATTTTATCGATACTTTAATTAAGTTATCGTACTCTAATTAACGTTTTACAACCAAAAGTGATAAATCGGAAAGCGTTCTAGTACACATAGTTACAGCGATAACGCTAGGACAGAGACAATCAAATGCCCACGATGTAAATAAGTGGGTGGGTGCGTAACACTGATATTATCTGAACAAAACAATGGCACGAGGGGCGCGCGTGGCGGCCGTACGACTACACTTTAAAAATAGAATCGTTGAATCACCAGCGTAACAAGACCTGTCCTCCCCCGCACAGCACTAAACAAATAAACGATAACATACTCTTCGCTCTAATAATTACAGCCTAATTTCACTGGTGGCTGCTGTACTTTAGCCATCTTTAGCGCCACAAGCTGATTCACTAATCTAACCTGACCTTCCCACCCCTCTCTTTTCCTAATGAAGCAGAAGAAATAGAGGATTGACGTCTAAAAGTGACGTGTCCATGTTATGCTGGTCACCTTACTCTTTAGCGCCTTGCCTCATAGGACCACGCCCTGCTGATGTGTTCGATGCGTTTTGCGTTCCAAATTCGAATTCTTGGCAGTGTTGTTGCCAGATGGAATTTTAGCGCGTTTCTTTTTTTCAAATATAATGGTTTTTTGTTCTAGCGAGAGAAGTTAGATTTCTTGATAACCAATTAGAAAAACGTCAACAACGATTAGTTTATTTTAAACAAGACTAAGTATTTAACTGCCTTGTAAAAAAAAAAAATATATTTATAAAAATGTTGATTGCTTTTGGTTTTCCACGATCTTCAACAAACATTAACGCTGGGTTGCACCATTTCTTCTTCTCAAGCACTAGGAAGTGGTAAAGGGCGGGCGTTTTGGGGGACCGTCTTTGACGTTCAGTTAAAAAAGTGCTGATTCTCAGACTAGTTCGAATAAATGATTTTTGTTTTGATTGCAAAATATTTACGCAGGTTTTCGTAATTTAATTCATGCATGATTGCAATTGATTAACTCTGGTAATCAGTAGAGAAATATTTTATCAAGTTTCTACTATCGTTATCATGTACATACATGCATTGTCTTGCCCTATTTGCATATAAATGGTATTTCAGATTGTGCACCTGAACAATATATTTGAAAAAAACTCCTTGCCTCGTTAGTCTAGTGGTTGCAAGTGCTACTGCAGAGCATGAGGTCCTGGGTTCGATTCCCAGGTCGGGAAAAGTGTTTTTGGTTTTTCCATCCGGAAATTCTCAGTAGCAGCCCGGAGCCTGGATTTGTGCCCGGTTGATGGCAATAAGCTCGCCCCCTAATGCATGGGACTTAAACATAACTGGCGAGATTTGGATTTACTATAGGTAGGTACAACTCTACCTAACCCTTCGGGAAATACAGGCGTGATGTTATGTTATAATTTATTAATATGTTAGCGCCATTTTGACTCCATGCGATCATCTGTTGAATTCTAATTTTAAATACGTCGTTGATGCCCGAAATCATTAGATTCATAGCATGCATCGGCACACACAAACCATATGGTTTGTCAGGGTTATTACTTTATGGTTTATGCTAAACGACATATTAATCCGCATATCTTATTAAACTCAGATTAAAGTTATGGCTAGAGCTCAATACAATAATACAGGGTTATTGTTTATAACCCTGTTCATAACCAACCCTAGCGGCTGAGAGTATGTCATACTCACTTAAATCTCTCGGTGGTAGTGGCGTGTGTGTTGGATCATTAAGTTCCCTTCAAAATGGTTGAGCTGAATGGTGCTGAATTGCTGATCCATACGTCATATTCGTGAACGGGCGCCATTAGTAGGGACTGATCATCTCTTACACTGACCGATTCGGATATCGCTACGTCCCCGCAAGGGGGCGTGGCGTGCGGGATCGGGGCTTCGCCCCCTGCCCGCGGAGGCTTTACTGTGGCCCGTAACTACGGGCCCGTCCTTATACTTGCCTATGGCGGCTGTCGGCGTCTGTCGTACGTATGTCGGACGTATTATATAAATACTACGTAGTTTCCAAATTCTGATGACATCTAATAAAAAGAAAAAAAAAAGCTTTCAAAGACACTAAGAATCATAGACAAAAAAAAAACTGACCCATCCTGATTTTCTAGATTACTGCGCAGATGCGGTTTTTAAAATTCAATGTTTCCACCGGTTTCTTGTTATCGTGGCGTACCAAATATATTTTTATAAATAGTTTGGTAGGTTTAGTTTTAATCGGTATGTATGTTTTCCGTCCGGACTTACATTTGTACCCACAAATGCTTGCCTTTCAGCCAAAGACAGGCATTTGTGGGTCGCTGAGCCAAAGGAATAAGTAAAGAATTAATAATCACTCTAGCGGCTAGAGTCTAGCCGTGATCTTTAAACCCAAATTAGCGACACGTGTCGCGTTGTGGGTATGACGCATAGCATAATGCTAATCATTGGGAGTATACACCCACGGACTGTTGAACGAATCGTTGACTACAGGGTAGGTGGGTACTTCTACCATTTTCAAATTATCTGTAATAAATACTCACGAAACAGTTCCACGAAAAATATTTGACAGGTCTACATCTACAACAGCGCCCCCAAGCGGGAGAAATTGCGAGAATCGTTGCCATTGATTAGTAATTTCCTTGAAATCCTACGGAAAAAGTGTGTTACGCAATTGGAATGCTGGTCAGCTTGATTGATACGCGTCTGTCTGTCTGTCTGTTCGCGATAAACTCAAAAACTACTGCACCGATTTTCATGCTATTTTCACCAATGGATAGAGAGGTTTTCGAGGAAGGTTTTAGTATTTATAATAACCGACATCTACGCGGAGGAAGCCGCGGGCATCAGCTAGTAAGTAATAACAGTCTCACATATTTCAGGATTGCTTTTTACTGAATTTGAAAATGTTTTATTGGTTACCATGTCGAATATAGAAAATCAAATATAAATATGAAAATATGAATACATAAATGACAAAATAATTTAATAATAATGAAAATACTTCTACTTATTAATTTCATAATAATTACCTAGATTATTCTTATTCAATACATAAAATAAAAATAACTAATATACTATACCTATTTATACTATCCTAATAATATATTACCTACATAATTAAACACATCTAATAATTTATAATAATATTACATTTCTGCTTAGCCCTCTTCCTCTCTCCTAATTTTGCTGTGCCCGACAGGGTCCATATCGATCTTTTATTTACTGTACCATCTATGTAACATATGGAATGCAATAAAAATTGAGTATTGAGTATTGAGTATTGAGAATTTTCCACCATATGAGAGGCAGAAGCTGAAAAAGTATCAAAGTTGCTATTTTAATTTAAAAAAATACCGAGGCTATCTAAATCAATAAACAAAAATGCAAATAGTTATGACGAGGGATTAGATGAAATTGAATTCTAATATTTATAAAAATTAACGATCATTGTGCAATAGTTGGTACTGCGGTATCGACTGTCTTTTGTTTTTATTTTTAGCTTGTTATTTGGCCTCCGAAATATTAGTATTTATTTTATTTAAAAACATAAAATCACGCCTATTTTCCTCGAAAGGTTAGGCAGAGGTGTACTCATGGTACACCCACATTTCGGCAGTTTGGGTTTAGGTCCCATGTAATAGGGGGCGAGTCTATTGCCATCAACCGGGCGCAAATCCAGGCCCCAGGCTACTCCTGAGTAATTTCAGTTGGAAAAACACAATAACACTTTGCCCGACCCCCGGAATCGAACCCAGGACCCATGCTCAGCAGTAGCGCTTGGACCAACCGTTGGACTAATGAGGTATTTTATTTATAATTTATTTTATTTTTAGCCTATGTTGTCCCACTGCTGGGCAAAGCCTTCCCTTTCTCCATTCCATTCCTCTCTGTCTTGAGGTAATGTGGACTAATACTATCCGTAGCCGTCAAACCATCCCATCTAATATTTGGCTGCCATTAAATAGTGACACTTTTAAAAATCCTCAATAATAGTACATTACTGTCGCGGCCAGCAATAAGGGGATCGACGGATGACCGTGAAAATGTGGGCCGAGGCGAAGCCGAGGCACACATACGTGAGTCCATTAATTCCTGATTGCGGCCAAGGCTTGAATAGCACTTTTCTAAAATAATGCTCGGAAATTCAAACTGAGTAAATTAAATAAAAAATCCAGAATCAATGGCGAACCACTATAATTTTTCATGCGCCAATATGTTCATTTGTTTCTTCTTTACTTTAAACAGTTCTATTTGCAAGCCAAATCGCAAATTAAATAAAATCTTTGATAAGTTGCCTCCTTGGTTGCCATGTGTTGAAGTAAAAATTTCGTTCCATTTTTAAATAACACGACATAATATGAGTAAACACGCCAGATATTATGGATTTTCATAGTTACTTTGCTGGCCGTATCGTCACTTGTTTTTGACCAGACCAGCATTTTCGATTTATCTCGAAGAAGGTTGTCAAAATAATACTCGAATTTCCAAGCATGTTTGATAAAAAATCATTTGAATTGTAGCTTTCCAACTCAATTAATCCTACAATGCTGGATTTGAACAGATTTTTTCATTGTCTGTGGACGAGTCCTTGATATGCATGTGCGCAATAATGTGACCTCGGCTCAGCCGCCATGTTAAATGTGCTTGTAAATAAATGATTACAGTACAATTGTGGATTATTCTAGACTACAGCATTTGTATAGGACCTGTCAACTTTTATTGTAAATGTCAATGATTGCTTTTGTTCTATGCACAGTATTTTTCTTTCATGTTGTTTTCGATTTTCAATTAAATTTGCTTTTTTGCTTAGTTGATATACCTACCTACTTCTGGTATTTCCACAATTTCTTTGTTATGCATAATCAGCCTATAATGTTCCCACTGCTGGGACACAGGCTTCCTCTCTGTGAGAGGGAGTGGGCCGTAATCCACCACGCGGGCTCAATGCGGGTTGGTAGACGTCACATGTCTTCGAATTTCCTGTTTTAGGACATGTCGGTTTCCTCACGATGTTTTCTTTCACCGTTTTGAGGGCAGTGGTGATGAAATAATCTTTGTTGTGACAAAGGTCAAATCATATCGCTTTATCAAATCCTGAACCTAATCTAATCTTTTTAGTAAAGTAGCTAATCACACACATTAGTCAGAAGCTGACCAAGCACTGATGTTCGTGATAGAATCAACATTTATCAGTCAAATCCTTTAAAAAAACTCATAATTCTCACTCAAAAATCCCCAGCGGGTACATGCCTATTTCTAATTATACTTCAATAGTCAATACTAACATTTGGCAACATTCCTACATTGAGTAATTAGCACACAATTAAGAATACACTTAAACAAAGACCGCCACATATGACTCAATTTGTACCACAGAGGTGTGTCATACATGCACTGACTGTTTCATTCATCCTGGTATTTATAGAAATGTGGGTTTGAGCTTCATGTCAATTGGCAGTTTTTGTGGGCTCTCTGTGGGTGACTGATGGTCTTGGTTCCACTAGCATTTCAGCTGGCTCAATTAAATCAGTACTTGTCTTGACTTAAACTTGTCTTGACCATAATGATATAGAAATTTGTAGTGTGCAAGAAAGCACCCAAAATTAAGGTTCGCAGAATTGCAAGGTGCACGCACTTGACTTTTAGGATTCATGTGCGTGTCATCACTTGTTCAATCATCACTTGCTTCAAAAACGGTGAAAGAAAATATCGTAAGGAAACCGGCATGCCTGAGAGGTATTTCGCGACGAGCGTGAGGCCTATGGGCGGATAAAACTCTGACACCAGGTTAGTCGATAACCACACGAAAAGAAGAGAGATTGCAAGATGTAAACGAAATAGGCTGGTCAGACTTGCTAAGTATCTGAAGTACTTTTGCAAATCAGTCGTCGCTATAAAACGGATCTCCCAGAAAGTCAAGGACAGAGCATAGTGGAACACTGACTAGAGTTATTAGAATGAACACAATAAAGTTTTGAAGACACTTTATCAGACTCTTACTTATAGAGTTAAAGTATCATCATCTACCATCTTACCGGATACAGCTAAGGCAGCCGTCTGTCTGATGGTAGCCTAACTACTAATATTTTACCCTGGACTGGTCGATATTCGTAGACTGGACAGTAATTTACATGGATGGAGACTATCTGACCTCAACAACCCACTGGGTGACGCGATATCCCTTGGTAAGACTAGTTGTCAGACTTTCGGGCTTCTGACTGACAACTGCCAAAGATAGAAAAAAGATAAAGAGAAATAAAAAATATATCGCTTTAAGAAAAAACAGTATTTTAACCAACACACTACTACGTTGGTTTCTTTGTAGGAGAGGGGTCAAGGCAAAATGATGCACGTTTCAAACATGTGGCGTCCTGATGCAAATGCATCCAAGTTGCATCGATGTACTTGAAGTATAATATGTATTATCATGTCTGTTAGTAAACGTGATATCATGCACGCAGCATGCATAGGCTAAGGTGTACTAGCTACATCATCATCTGCCTAGCCTTTTCCCAACCATGTTGGGGTCGGCTTCCAGTCCAACCGGATGCAGCTGAATACCAGTATTTTACATGGAGCGACTGCCTATCTGACCCCCACAACCCAGTAACTGGGTAATACGATACCCCTTGGCAAGACTGGTTGTCAGACTTTCGGGCTTCTGACGACCCGTAACGACTGTCAAAGATCCACAAATGACAGCCGGGACCAACGCTTTAACGTGCTTTCCGAGGCACGGAGGAGTCTCGGTATGTAAAGATGGTCACCCATCCACGGACCAACCCCGGCAAGCGTAGCTTAACCTGATGAATCGACCCATGCGGCTGTTATTACTTAGCCACGAGCTCCTCCTCCGAGTGTACTAGCTACATAAAAAAGAAAATTAATTATCGTTTGGTTTTCTTTGCTTGCGTTTCGTATCTATCAGTCTATCCATCCTGTAATGTCTCACTATTGGGCAAAAGCCTCCCTTCCCCAATTTCCACACACTTAGAAATGAAATATTTGCGGATCTGTGAGAAGATAGTGTCAGTATTAACTTAATTTAGTATTAATGAATAATTTGCTGTAATAAATAAATTATCCTTACATAATATAAAACGAAGTCCTCCGCCGCGTCTGTCTGTCGTCCTGTACGCGATAAACTCAAAAACTACTGCACCGATTTTTATGCTGTTTTCACCAATGGATAGAGTGGTTCTCTAGTAAGGGTCTAGTATATAATAACCGACATCCACGAGGGCGAAGTCGGGGCAGCAGCTAGTAATAAATAAATTATAATCTTCTGCTAGTGTGAGCCAGTCCTTTTGGGAGGAGTCAAGATCGTCCCTCCATTATCGTTTTGGTCTGTCGTGATGTCGCCTAGCACTCCATGGGACCCAATCACCGGTGGCTCGGGTAGCTATCTACATCGAGAAAGAAAGGTAAAGATGCATTATGTAGCACTAGATTACAAAAATGTATAAGATTTTTAGGCTTTTTTATCAAGTAAATAAAGTTATTTAAGTCCTGATTTAGGATTATCCGATTGCTAACAGATGCTTTTAGTAGATTTGGCATGACTGTGTTTGTATGATTTTTTAAAGTCATCGTGTTTCTACATATTGCTCTGCATGAATTGTTTTTGTTGCACAGGGGGCCTACCACCATCGCTTACAGCAGTATTATTTTAATATTACTACAGTGTAGGAAAGAGATGAAGCTCTACAGGACGTATACCTCCATCTCTGTCCTACACTCATCATCTGCCTAGCCTTTTCCCAACCATGTTGGGGTCGGCTTCCAGTCCAACCGGATGCAGCTGAATACCAGTATTTTACATGGAGCGACTGCCTATCTGACCTCCACAACCCTGTAACTGGGTAATACGATACCCCTTGGCAAGACTGGTTGTCAGACTTTCGGGCTTCTGACGACCCGTAACGACTATCAAAGATCCACAAATGACAGCCGGGACCAACGCTTTAACGTGCTTTCCGAGGCACGGAGGAGTTTCGATATGTAAAAATGGTCACCCATCCACGGACCAACCCCGGCAAGCGTAGCTTAACCTGATGAATCGACCCGTGCGGCTGTTATTACTTAGCCACGAGCTCTGTCCTACACTGAAGTAAGATTAAAATAATACTGCTCTAAGCTGTGGTGGTAGGCCCCCTGGTCAGCTTTGAATATTTTGTACATAATTACTTGATCACCTGACTATAAAAGAAACCAAAACAATGACTGATTTTAATCATACTATGTATTATTACCTGCATATTCTACATTCATATTCAAGGAACACAATTATTATCTCCTTATCGTTAAACTCGTGGTGTACAAAGTTAAACTAAACTAAAATCAAAGTTTTTCGTCGAGGTAACCTGTACGAGACCTAGGGGCCTAAACCGGCCACATTAGCAATTCCACTAAAAGCAATTCATAATTTGTGGACCATTTTACGAATCTCCATAGAAAACTGTCAAACAGATGAATTTTGTCGTAATATGAATTACACGCAAGCCTTAGTATGAATTGCCAGTTTATGACATTTTACGATGATTCATAATAATTATTTTCTATGATTCTGTTAAAGTGACCGTTTTATGCCACCTGTTCCACGAACTTACATAATCTTTCGATATTCACAAGACCTCAGTTTAAATTTTCCTGTAGGCAATATGCAAATGAAATGAATGATTATGAGGATTGAAGAACTATATTGTATCGATCGAACTTTTTGTGTTGCAGTTTTCCTACACTTCTAAATATCTTGCGAAAAGGTGAGATTTAATGTAACTGAGAGAATACGATGTCGAATCTGAATAAACCATATTTTTGTTAAGGAGAAATGTAAAATTGCCATTAATGTCCACATTCATAATATACCTAGTAAAAATTCTTTATAAGGATGTTACGAAAAAAGGAAAAACTGTCTCTAAAACTATTGATTCTAACTTTTTGGTGAAGTGTTTATTAACAGCACCTGGGGCCGTATTATGAAGTATAAATGCCACCATTTTTCCAGTGTGAGAGAGAGATGTGAGCTACACAAGACCGCTAGCACCATCCCGGTTTCGCAGTGGAATAATGATTGCAATAATACTTCATAATACGGCCCCAGCACGCTTAGCATGACCACAATAGAAACGGGTTTTGTCGACGGAAGAATAGACAAAATGACAGATAAACAATCACAATCTGTCATTTTGTCTATTCTTCCGTCGACAAAACCCGTAGAAAATCCGTTTCTATGGTCGTCATGTCGGACCTGAAGAAAACTTTTTGATGGTTGTGAGCTATGACCTAGTAACTACCTACCTGGCATTGCTGTACATACTTATATGGACAGTTTTTATTTGGAAGAGCCTAATGTAGATGGTGAGACCCTGGCGCCATATCTGCTGCTAGTAACCTTTTGGCGAGAAGGACACGCTGTCCAAATTAGATAGAACAAAAGCATATACGCCATTTTAAGGTATATGTCATGAAAGTATAAGAATAATAATAAAACCTACGAGCTCTTCCTTTATATTTTGTATTTTTGTACATAATGTTAGAATTAGATTGTATAATTTATTTAAAATTGTAAGTTAATAATAGCCTGTAACAGATATACTCTGCTGTTCATACTAAAGGTTGTTCAAATATTGATTCTTAATTGAATCTACCTAAAGTTGGAATTTGAATGAGAAACCAATGTTGACGAAATAAACACGCTCAGTAACTAATTATTGTTTACAAGAAAATGTCGGGAAAACTTCCGCGTTTTATTACTCATACTATTTTAACAATTATTATACATACGTTTTAGTCATTCGTATTCAAAGTCAAAATCAACCTTAACTATTCTTTTTAACAGAGCTTTTTGCAACGAAAACTTTTTTTAGGCGCGTTGAGCGATTTCTGGCAGGAGGAAAATCTCATGGTTCGCGTCACCGACATGCTAATGTTGACAGTATATAGCCTATTTGTTTTATCATTAATTAACTGCTTTATTCATTGACGCCAACCGGATGTCTGCCTATTTAAAATTCATGTTTTCCTTATTGAACTTGAAATATTTTTATAAACCTACCACCATTACGCAATCAAGGTATAGGTTGTTACAAATCGTCTGGTAGGTAATGGGTTACTTATTCTATGTCCTTTTAAATATATTTTGCCAAATACATTATCGTTGACGTCAAATTCAATATTAAATTGAAAATATTATATCGAATTTGCTCTATTTTTGGATTCATGATTCTTGTTTATAAGTTACGGGAATTTTCACACTGCATTTGTGTCATTGTTATTGGGATTTTTCATTGTGGCTGATGGTTTTTAAGTATATTATGTATAGGCAGCTATCAGTTGCCACGAACCTACTGCATGGAGCGTTAGTCATAATCATAAAGCACTGTTGACTTCACTATTTTAGAATTTTATGTCATGCAATGCCAGCGTTATTTATCGGTATATCTTCTTTCTAGTAGTCTCTACTATATTTTGAAGTAACTCTACCTATTCTTTTGTAGTTTATGTGCCAAGAGCAACTTCTGATAGGATATCCCGATTTTTTCAGATTACAATCTGTTAGGTTTTACATTACTACATTTCCTGTTAGTCCCACCTACTAAGTCAAATATTATTGTTATCATTTCATGGTCGCTGAACACACAAGATTGCAAATCTACTCGATATCAGTTACACCAAAATTGAATCCGAGGACGAAGCGAGCCTCCGGATTTTGTAAACGTTTTTAAATTCTAAACCGTTGCATGCAAACACGGAGTTGAATGTTGATGAGAAATTGAGAATAGCTTTGTATCGAGGCGAGTCACAGTGGGCTCGTCAGTCGGCAAGCACGCGGCCGCCGCGTGCGTGCTGACGTCAGCCGCGTCATGACTCCGTCAAAACAATACTGCTAATCTCAACTCACCCAATTTTAAACCTTAACCCCCCACAATAAGAGTTCCAACATCCTTTTGTTGTGATAGTGCCCGTAGTTTTCCGTTCGCTTTGCGTAAGTTCACGAAGCGTGTGTTGTACATTTTTTTTCGGCCATCACACGCGCCTCCTGTGTGTTTTACGTCATAGCACGTTTGGTTTCGAGAATTTGTATGCCCAATTTTGTGAAATTAACTTAGCACATAACACGGATTTCGAAGAGAATTCGTAATACATTAGAATGTTTATCAGCACGTACAGGAACAAAAAGTTAAATGTAAACATCGATGTGTTTAATTATCGGAATGTAAATATGTCTTTTTATCAGCGCCGCCGAGGCTATAAAAGCGGTCGCGGACGATTTTCCGCGCCCAGTGCGGATCGCGCGGGCACACTACAAACATGACTGACTAACAAACAGACTTTAGAAATAAATCCTATTTGAATTCAGTTACACTTTATCAAAATGTTGATGTTGATCATTCCAACCCAACAAAAATTAAAAACAATAAAACTCAATGTAACATTGTTCCAAAGCATGACTTAATACTATTACTAAATTCCCAGTAAGGTTATCCTTACCAATTAATGTAACTTTGATAGTGACAAATATTATTATGAATGAAATTATGCAAGATGAAACTTACGTTGTGGTGCAATAAACTAATAAAATTAACAGTGAAGGCAGGCATGATACAACTAATGGACAGGTCTTCATAGAAACAATTATCGTACTTATCGACCCAGATGTGTCACCCACGTCTCATATGTAATAATAACAAATAAATAAACAATACTAAACAATCGTAAATAATTGATTATGATGAATGAGCAGGAAACAACTAGAAATATAGGTCATGGTTGAATGATTCAGACGCTCATTTACAGTGAAAATAAGAATTCATGCAAGTCAGATGCGGTATATATTGTGATTTTGTTCTAAACGAGGTCATTCATTGTTATGATCTCGAAACTAACGCAAAATCGATAATTTTCGATAAGAGTCTACCTGTAGTAAAAGATTTCAATGTCTCGAGAATGTCTGAGGAGAAAGAAGTATATATAGAGTTTTTTTTTAATCTCCTTTATCAAGAGACCAAACAAATAATTTCAGAAATCCGTTCGATACCGATCCCAGGAAGTAGGGAATACCGTATTTGGTAAACATGCGGTTGCTAACATTGAACTGTATGAAAAAACATATCGACCTTCACTTTATATGTCGTGACAAATACTTACCTTATAATACAAAATTCATTTCATAATGCATTTTTATTTTTAACGACTTCTCTGGGGCTTACCCTGTGCAAGGATTAATTTTAGATGGGATTTTTGCAACACCAAAACATTCAAGTTTAACATATTATTTGTGTATGTCTAAATTCTAAGTCAGTACTTATGTGTGTCATATTAGAACTTTGATCTCTTATAGATATTTAAATTAGCATATTATGGATATGTAAATTATATATCGGAAATCCAAATAGTTAAACTGCAATATATTCTAGAAAAAAGTTTGAAACTATTTTTGGATGATGATAATGATAAAAAAGAAACGACAGTTGAATTAAATAAAGAATACAACAGCAATGACAAAGACCCGTTCTAGAACCTAGCAATAGCAATACGCATCACTATTGCAAGCGATTATACTATTACTGATATCGCCTCGCAAGTTACTACCGAGTACCGTGACACTTGTACAAACTGCAATGTTTTAATGCTGTGACAACAGTGAAAATACACAAGCTATGAGTAACACACCACGCGGGCTCAGCGTGCTACGTAGTGACGCGCGCGCATTTTATGTTGCGTCACAATTCTTGGACAGTGTTAAAAATTCGCGCTGTAGTAGCGGATGAGCAATACAAAAATTTAGTGAACGCGAAAGTTTAGTGATTGTTACTAAATAATGAGGTAACACCAGAGTAAAATAAATATTTGGGCTTTAGAAGGACAAAATACAGAGGCAGCGAAATTAAATGTAATGACGGAGCTGGCATTAAATGAAAAGGAAAACTTTTTAACCAATAATAATTAATGAGACCACAAACCGCCAAATACTAGGAATGATGGCAGACTTCTGAAAACTGATTGTGCTTTACAATAATTACTTGTATTTAATAAAACAAACTAGGTAAAAAAACCTCCAACGCAACCACAGCGTCATAGCCTAACCTATAAAGGTAAATATGGGCATATTACAGCGACTGCTATTTGAATTTTTAAGCCCAGTAAATTGGCAATGCAAAAATCTTAAGTAGGTACACAAGCTGGACTGTCTCCTCGGAGGTGCGAAGCGGTCTCGATGTATCAAACACGAGCATGCATCGATAGAATGATCGCTATATACCTACTTACCTGATCTACGTGATTCCAGTCAGACATAAAATGGCCTTAACCTTTCCTATAGTGTTTTCCTTTGTTAAATCATACCTAAGTTATAATGCATTGACATCCAGTGACGTTACGACAATTAAGTCACGTAAGTAAGTCAGAGTCAATATTTTTGTCTGGTAATGACTTTTTGTCAGTAAGTATTTTTGAGGATCTGTCCAAATCATCTGCTCGGATTCCGTCTTAAACTAAAACCCACTAGAAAGATAATATTTGGTTTGGTGGCTGTTAGTAGTTATGATAACCACTAGCGTGAAAAGGAACGTGAAAAGCAGCAGTATATTTCACAGTACTTACGATGTGTATATATTTATTTTCGCTATGTATTTTCTGGTGTACAATAAAGTATATATAAATAAATATAAATAATAAATAAGTAGCAGGACTTATACATCCTCTTTAGACGAAACGTACTTATCTATATCTACTGCTGTACCTATCTATAGATTATCTATGCACGTTACAGCAGTCATGTTCTCGATACACTTAACTTTAAATTATAAAATTTTCCTTTGTCACTTATTGCATCCGTTTTATCAATGACGTTTCAGATATTCCTAAGGTTATATCGGTTGTTGCACTTAGGTTCTGATTGTCTACAATGATAGTCATATTTTTGCGTCAATGCTGTGTTATTTTGAATGAATAATATTTATATCCTGAACAGTCGAAGTCCCATAGAAAAGATTATATTTCGCTATAGCCTATAATATTCCCATTGCTGGGACACAGGCCTCCTCTCTATGAGAGGGAATGGGCTGTAATCCATCACGCGGTCCCAGTGCAGGTTGGTAGATGTCACATGACTTCGAAAATTTGGTTCTAGGACATGGTTTCCTCACGATGTTTTCCTTCACCGTTTTGAGAGCAGCACTACCTCCACGTAATTTATATTAAGTATGTTGTGTATAAAGGACTTAAATCAGTAAATAAATCTATGCATCCAAGGTTATAAGACCGTAGTCTATCATTAATCATGCAGTCAATTTAACTGCTTACGTACTTGCAGTCATCTATTCAAACTACTTGACTTCATTAAAATTTTCCTCGATCAGAGACGTTTCCATTAGGTAAGTTATATTACCTGCATACTTACCTGATTCTGATTTCGTTTGAATTTTGCATGGCAGTTGAGATGGTTGAACCTGAGACTAAATAAAAAACCAAGACAGAGCGCTAAGAACAATACAGGAAACATTCGAAAACTACACCTCCACTCTGTGCAAACACGCTCGCACGCACACATTTACAACCATTTAACAATCCAACTGCACCTCACTAATTGCACACATGTTTACGAAACTAGTCTCACGTCACTGTTGATAGCGCTGTCTTGGTTTTTTATTTGGTCTGAGGGTTGATCGTCCTTTTCGAAACACGGATGGGTCTCCAAGAGTAAAAAGCGATCACACATTGATCACAGGCTCATGAAGTCATGACATTGCTGGTTTACTTTATTTAACTCAACCTAAGATAATTATTTCAGCCGTAGTGAATTTTGTGCCTGAAGGTGCTCCCCGCCGGGAGCATTTGCCTGTAATGTATCGAGTGGTGCGGATTGACATTACAGGTTGTATAAAAATATTGCAGATGCGCACTGTAATGCTTGGTTCTCCTCCCTAAAAAATGTCAAGCTCTAATTGTATCATTTCAGGATGCATGCTAATGTTCGGTTCGCCTCACTCACTGATGAATGCTCGACTCTGTAACGTTACATTAGGTACATGCGAATCTGCCAGGGTTGCGGGAAAGTCCGAAAGGGATACCGGGACCTTGGCAACAGGCAACTGAGGGAACACGGGTGGGTTTTAGTCAGTAAAAGTCTGATACGCCCTCCCGGGAGAAGAAAAAAAGTCACCTTTAAGACTTTATCTACTGACACCGGAAACGCCGTAGATGTAGAATTGTTATTTTATTTTAATAAATTCATTAGGAACATGAAACAGTTACATGCTAAAGAAAAGAAAATAAATCTTTAAACCAAAATTACAAAAATGTTTGTTTCATTTGGTAATCCGTTTAGTAAGTTAGTTTCGTTAGTAGGTAAAAATATATACGTTACTGCAGTCATGTTTTCAAACGATTTAACCTTAATTATTTCCCTTTGTCATAACGCATTTGTTTAGTTAATGACGTCTGTTACCGAATCACAGAAGCACGTAGACCTGCCATACTAGAACTAATGATGTTGCTACATGGATTTCACACAATTGCAAGCTACTAACCATTAACCTAATGATCAATCAAATCAAAATAAAAAAACTGGTAATACCTTACCGATTTCAATGTACACTGGGTAAATATACATGCAAAAACGAGTATGCCTGGGGGCTATCACGGCCTACTGTGACATAACTCCTGTCACACTGCAAAAATCTTCAAAAAGATTATGAGCAGGATCTGCTCTTGCTAACTACATTTTATTGTTATGAATTGCTTATATTTAGCCCTTGTAGGCCATACTGTGACTCGAGCCATGTCACAAGGCCTTGCTCGCCCCTCTGGTCTTGAAACTTTTTACCTCTGAACTGCCAAACCAATGTTAATACAATTTGTCTAAGAAACTAGAGAAGAGAAGAGATACGATAGTTTTATAGCTGGAGAAGGAGAAAAGGTGCTTTCTACCCTAGACTATTGATAAAATAGAGAAAAAAAAAAAGAACAGAAAAATATTTTATTTGAGACACGCACAGGAAAAACAAGCAGTAATAATAATATAAAGTAAGTACTTAATATAAATAAAAGAACAATTTTATTCAAACTAACAAAATACCTAGATGACGACCAAGTGCGAGGCCAAAAAGGCTCTTACCTCAACATAATGCTGCACTATTTAAAAAAAAAATACCGCAGCGCTGGTATTCTGATAGCCCCCGCTGTGATGCCACATAAAGTGGAAAGATCCGACTCTACGTTTTATTAATTGGTAATTGGAAACGTAGGGAAAGATCATGATAATTTTGGGTGCGTACTACGAATACGAGTTTATAAAACCCACGCATTTATTTGCAGATTTAGTGGCATTACTGATGATGCACCGAGCACTATTGATCGTAATTCCCCAGTACTACGCCATTGATTTTTACGACATTTACTCATCAATATTGTAAAAGGAGATGTGAGTAAGAGATTTCACTGAGCAGATGAACAATTTCTTCTAGTTGCACCATCATTCTAATATTCGACTGCAGTTGAGTGGCAATCGCATTCAAAGCGTTTCATATATTTCTACAACGACTTTCAACAGGTTTGACATAAAGTTGTCTGTATACGTTAGTTCCATAAATTGACTTTTCCAACGTCATTATCGCTGATAGAATGTCATTTTGTCTAGGCCCTCAGTTTGTCTATAAACTACTCGAGAAACAGGTAACCTTTCTAAGAAAATTTTATTTTAGGCTACCAAGCCCTTTTGCCAGGGCAATATACTTAATCATCTATACATTACCTGTCTTTGCCTACAGTATGATCATTAGCGATGACTGTCATGTCATGTTTCTTCACGTTGTGCGCATGAGTCCAAGATGTGTCCTCTTTGAGCCAACATTAATCGATAACTTCGTTAGTTTATGGTATAGTAAATTTTGCATGATGTATGAATAGTGACACTTTGGCTCTTCGCCTGTTAGCATTATTAAATGATCGTTTTGCACTATCCGTGCATTTACGTCTTTTATCTTTATTGGTTGGTCAAATAGCTTTTGTCTACGGGTATGCTATGGTTGAATGGTTGTGAAGATAACCTTACTAAGGTATTAAGGTCTATCTGACGTTCTGGACAAGTAACTTGTTCCAATGAAAACTAAAACTTGTTCTGAGCCAATATACAAAATGTCATTTTTTTAATTCTCCATTAGGAGAAATAATATAACAGCTGTGTTGCGTCTCTTACAAATTTTCAATCAGAATATATCTGCCTAGCCTTTTTCCAACTATGTTAGGGTCGGCTTCCAATCTGACCAGATGCAGCTGAATACCAGTATTTTACATGGAGGGACTGCCTTTTTCAATCAGAATAAGAGACCGAATTTTATCACATAATTTTATTTAGATTTCAGCTTCGCTCATAAATTAAATGTTTCTTTAGATGCTTGATCTTTGTTCCAAAGCAAAAATAAAGAAAAAAAAAATAACAGAACAAATGTTGAAAAAAAGAAAAATATGTTACAGTTTTTACAATCATTTGTAATTAATGAATAACTATATATATATATATAATAAGTAATATATAAAAAAATTAAAAAACATTCTAATAGTAGTATAATTTACCCAAGTAGGTACGAGTATGTGTATTTGAAACGCATTGATAATTACTTTACGCAACGAAACAACGTGACTACGAATTTCTACGTACTATCGCGTAGTAAAAAAGGGTGCGACTGTACAAAACAACCATATCTACCTTAGCGAAGGGCATCGCATAAAAAATCATCCAAAGTACTATAAGTAAGTGCAAAATAAAGTTACCTACACAGAAGTTTAATTCCCGTTGAGGCAACACTGTTGCTAGGTCTCAACGGGTAATGTAAATCGGAAGAATCTCGAACTTTGCAGTCGCACGCGCATTGCACGCGGTGTACGAATGTTTTTGTATAGAGTTGAGTCTTTGTGTGTGTGTGTGTGTGTGAGTGCGTGAGATTCGTATCGTGGATTGTGTTGAGTGGTCGGTTCGTGAGAGTTGAGACTGTGGTTGCTTGCTAACACGTTTTATTTGAAGTAACTTGGAGTATTAGTGAATACCAGGGCAACATAATGTCAAGGCAGTGACGACTTTGGAATAACTTTGAATTTTGAATATTGCATGAGGATCTACCAGGGAAACATGATATCTGGACTTTAAAAATTACGGAAACATGTTGTAATTTTCAGTAGCGGTTATTTTGGGAGCAGCAAGCTTTGGTCACATTATGTGGGAAAAGCAAAAATCTAATTAAGTAGTACAGCTGTGCACTCAATCATATTCTATTACTACTGATACTCTAATTAGTTTTAAAACTCTTGCAAGGTAACAAAATCTGTCAATTTTATGCTAAAGCATCATTCTAAATCTATTTCATTTTTCCATAACGACAGATTCTTCTCAAATCTCTTCTAGAACCCCGTCGATTACGTCCAAAACAACAACATTAACATCAATTCACCGACTATTGCTAGTATTTCTGTATCTCATTTCGTTCACAGTTTGTGTGTCAATGTTCTTGCGCAGGTGCCTGGTGCGGGCGCGGCTGTGACGTCACATGCGCACGCAGTGATCGCGTGGAGCGCACGCCCACCGCCACGCAATTAAAATGCTACGAGTATTGTGCCAAGCGTGTGTTTTCTATGACATTGGTAGACGGTAAGCAGACGATTTTTGGATATCGAATATTTTTGATGTGGAAGGTTTTGGTTAACTGTTGGTCAAATTATAATGAACTTAGGTAAATGGTGTATATTTATTATACTGCCATTTTTGGTGGGGAGTTTGTTGCGCGGTGTTCTTCTCAACTAAAGTACTAGGAAGTGGTGAAGGGCGGGCGTTTTGGGGGAGTGTCCTATGTCATCTTGTCTTTCAAAAAGTTCAGATGCTCAACTTAATTTGATTAAAATACAGTTTGATTTTGGGTGTCATGCCATCACAAAAATCTTTTTTTGGGTCTCCGTTCATCAACATTTGTTTCCTCGCTGTTAATTAAGGTATTACATAGTCACAGTAGACTGCAACATGTCGTAACACTGCCTCGACTAGCTACATAACATCATGCACTAGACCAGGGGGCTTAAAACAGTCACTTAGGCGGAATCATAATATGAAAATATTATGAATCATCGTAAAATGTCACAAACTGACAATTCATATAACGAAATAATTCATCTGTTTGACAGTTTTCCATGGAGATTCGTAAAATGGTCCACAAATTATGAATTGCTTTTGTGTCAAATTAGAGGAATTGCTAATGACAGCTAGGATTCAGGAAATGAACTGCTTTTAGAGGAATTACTAATGTGGCCGGTTAAGGCCCTCAGACACTCTAGTTTAGTGTGTGTCGTAACCTAACATACACCGACATGACTTTGGATCACGACTTTGACATGAACAGCGAAGGATGCGGCTAATTGACCAGCTAATTCAAGAAGGTTTTAATGTTTAATGCAAGATATCTATGTATACTCCAGACAGCCTTGCAAAATTAAGAGGTAGATTTTACTCTGAATTGACGTCTGCATAAATATCTCGGTACTAGCTGCGCCCTGCGGTTTCACTCGCGTCAGTCTCGATCCCGTGGGAATATCGAGTAAAAAGTATCCTATGTGTTAATCCAGGTTATAAACTATCTGTTTGCCAAATTTCATCCAAATCCATTCAGCCGTTTTTGCGTGATTGAGTAACAAACATCCAAACACACAAACTTTCACATTTATAATATTAGTAGGAAGCAGTATACCAAGACACATCTTTAATCAATTATCATTGCCCAATTCCTAATGTCTTCTTATTAAAAGTTATAGACCATCTTTGCTGCTGCCAATATGATGCAGGAAAGTTACAATTGGCGAGTAAGGAGTCGGTTGTTAGAGCAATTTACAAAGGAATAGGATTCTGCTAATATCAATTGATATCCAACTATTAAGTTCTTCTGCTGAAACATCGTGAGGATGCCTAAGAGATATTTCTCGACCGGCATGTGAAGCCAAGTCAGAGGCCCTTGGCGGAATAAAAACTCTGACACGAGCACCCTAATTGCGTAATACACGATCAATTACAATCTGAATCATTTTGAAAGAGATTGCGTAAATAACGCAATGGATGTTGTTGAACTTTCAAATGAAACAGTCTTAATCATTTACCGAAAATGTACTACGCAATTAGATAGCTGGTTGGTCACTAACCACATGAAAAAGAAGAATAAAGAGAGAAGGAATTTCTTCTGCTGTCTTTGTCCTCTCGAGATGTCATCGAACTTGGACAGGTGAATCATAAAATGCAACAAAAAGATGACAATTTACGTGCGTATTTTTAACATAAACTTAAATTGGTAAGTGAGTCAACGGTTCTATTTATGTCTTGAATTGTTCAAGGAGACATTGAACTCTTAACAAATTGATTGAGTAAATTACTTTTAAAAGACAAATTGGTTGAATAGCTTCTTATTTTCGTTCAGTTAACTGTAAGCCGGTTAGCCCGTTTGTCCACGAGTGTCCACGACGCTTCTCTAAAAATAACGCTACCAATAAAAAACTACATAATTAATAACGATTTAGTAAGTGGCATTCTGTACAAACCGCCATTGAAATACTCACAATTATCATCATTTCAGCTGAAAGACGTCCACTGCTGGACATAGGCCTACCCCAAGCACCGCCACTTCAACCGGTTCTGTGCTTCTCGCATCCAGCGAATTCCTGCGGCCTTCACCAGGTCATCGGTCCACCTTCTGGGAGGCCTTCCAACGCTACGTCTTTCGGTACGCGGTCGCCACTCCTGAACCTTTCGGCCCCATCGGCCATTTGCTCTGCGAGCAATGTGCCCTGCCCACTGCAACTTAAGCTTGGCAATACTTCGGGCTATGTCGGTTACCTTGGTTCTCCTACGGATCTCTTCATTTCTGATTCCATCACGTAGGGAAACTCCGAGCATAGCCCTCTCCATTGCCCTTTGAGTGACTTTCAGTGCTGTGATATTCTGGCTACACATTGGTGATTAGAGTTTGTGATTGGTTACTTCTCCGTAGCATCGTTGTGGTCTAGCTTTACTTTGCAACTGACATTTGCGGAACATAAAAAAGCAGTTCTGGTGAAGGAAAATATCGGAAGTTAACTTACATTATTTGGCTCTTGTGGTACAAGAACTCCTAGAACAAGGCTACAAGCATGTTTGTGTCTAGAAGAGAAATTAAATAAATCATTATTATTTAGTACTTAGTTTGAATAAAGAGAGCAAAGCTCGTAATTATAAAAAGAGTCTTTTCCTGCAGTGCAGTGTTAATTTAGGACATATTGGGCGCTATTCGTACCTGTACAAAAGATTATAAAATTAAAACACACGAAGGACGAAACTTAAAATCAAAATGATGAAATGCACAAAGTCCAAAAAATCAAAATCAAAATATTTTATTTCACCTAAGCCTACATGGGCACTTATGAAACGTCAGAAGCTAGGTGCACGGTTCCAATCGGACGTTTCCTATGGAGAAAAGCCGACAAGAAACTCCATCGTTACTCTTTAAAAGATAATTGGCTTTTACAATATTTTCGAATAAACACAGTAAAGATCACTAATCTATTGATATACATGATACATGTATATCTGTAGGTGAAGTACCAAATACTTCTACATGTTACTGTTACTAACCGCTTCTCGCTAATACTGTCTGAGGTCCCCTCTCTGTAGTTTATGGTTTCCTATTGAGAGCAAGGTTGTCGGGGATCCTAAATCAACACCACAACAACAACTAAACGTTCTGTTATTACCTACTGTTGTGTAGTTTCCAGTGATTAACAATTTAGTTATATCGCCAAGCATCGCGTTTCATTGACCAATCATTTTGAGTGTTTGGATTTATACAGGGTTACTGGTAACTCGACGTATTCCTTGCAGGACGTCATAGTAGGGTTAAAATGCAACAAATTAAGCCACCAAATGTTCTACCGAAATTCAGTAGTTTTTGAATTAGTTAAGAGTTTTAGTTTTTTTATGAAAAATCCCAGATTAAACCAATTTAAAAATGATTTACGGCGCGACTGTACTGAAATTTAAGTTATTATCATAGTTGACGCCGTAGCAGACCTTTGTTAATAATTAAAAGTTCAATAATGCCTAAAACTTTGGCAAATATCACTAACCAAACATTTAATTTTTTGTAATTTTTGCTATTACTTCACGTAAATCATTTTTAAATTGGTTTCAAATGGTTTAATCTGGGATTTTTCATTAAAAAACTAAAACTCTTAACTAATTCAAAAACTACTGAATTTCGGTAGAACATTTGGTGGCTTAATTTGTTGCATTTTAACCCTACTATGACGTCCTGCAAGGAATACGTCGAGTTACCAGTAACCCTGTATACACCGCCTTTGTGCAATCTATAAGTAACTATATACGTATTATAAATTAAAATCGCTTTTCGAGTTTGTCTGTATGTCCGCGTTGTTTTTCTAAACCACGCAACAGTTTTTGATGGGGTTTCGTCATCTTTTAGAGAATTGTTGTAAAAACCGTGCGAAGCAGCTATCGTTTGATAGCCAACCTTTATCGGACTCATGGGTTTCAAGCACTAATCTTCCTTTTTTCGTGTGGTTATTGAGTAACCTGGTGTCAGAGTTTTAAAGCCGCCCAAGGGCCTCTGACTTAGCTTCACATGCTGTCGAGAAATATCTCGCTAGCACTAATGAAGCTCAGATAAGAACCTTATTTTCAGCTTATCATGTCATGGTATGCAGGGGGCGTTACACCGCTGACTAATCCGCTATCATACAGATATGTTTTTGACATTCCCTTCATATATTACGTCAGCTGCTAATTGGGTATTAATGTGGATGATGTAGTCATCAATAAAATCATCATTAAAACAGTCATGAAACAATTGGTGATTCTTGAAGTCAATAGGATAGAACAAATTGAATTAGGAAGTTCCTGTAATGATGGTGATGATCCTACTAATATTATAAATGTGAAAGTTTGTGTGTTTGTGTATTTGTGTGTTTGTGTGTTTGGATGTTTGTTACTCAATCACACAAAAACGGCTGAATGGATTTGGATGAAAATTGGCAAATAGATAGTTTATAACCTGGATTAACACATAGGATACTTTTTATCCCGATATTCCCACGAGATCGAGACTTACGCGGGTGAAACCGCGGGGCGCAGCTAGTGACTTAATAAATCTTCTTCTTCTTCTTTCTTGTATATTTATATATACAGAGTGTAAGGGACAGCCCTACTAGAAATACTGGTATTCAGCTGCATCCGGTTAGACTGGAAGCCGACCCTAACATAGTTGGGAAAAGGCTAGGCAGATGATGAAGGGACAGCCCTCCGCAAATTAACAGGGGGCATTCAGCTCCTTATTTTGAATCATATTCCACCGGAAATTTTCTCAGGAAAGTTTTAATTTTTTTTATCGTTTTTCAGTTACTATTCTTTTATATAAATGTAAAATTGCATTCTCTGTACGCAGCACTCCATTTATGTAAATAAAACAGCTAAAATAAAAAAAACAGCAATGAATGTTTAAATACTCGAGCGCGCCCCCCCCGACACGGGGAGTGCGGCTACGTGGGTTTTGCCGCGGTAACGATACATTGCGCGTGAGGTAATAATACAAATCAGGTTTATTGGATTCCCATAACGTTCCTGAAATAATTTCATTTACCGATCGTCTTAGTATGATATGCTTAATTCATCCCATCAGTCGGTTGAGGGCTGTCCCTTACACCCTGTATACATATATATATTATATAAAACAAAGTCGGGTTTGTTCAAGCACTTATAACTCGAGAACTGCTGGACTTATTTTGATGATCTTTGGTTTGTTATGTTAACCTGTAACTGAGTGTACATTGTGCAAATAAATAAATGGTAAAATATAATTTTAACCGCGTAAACAGACTTATACCAACACACTTATCTCCCTAGATTAGTTAGAAAGAAAACAACATAGTTATCTATCACGAAAACTAACAAGAGGTGTAATAATGACGTCATTACCAGATGTCTGCCATAAGTAACTCTACACTGACTGGTTGTTTACCTGTTACGTTGTTTCTACGGTAGCTGTGGGTGGTAGTGTGAATTTTGGAGGGGAAACCCGGAGTTAGTTCTAAGAAATTATTTAGTTGTAGGAGCTACAAGAGATAATCTACTATAATGTTGTTTTTCTTGGTATTCCAAACATTTTACTGCCGAAATAATTATGATAGATGAGTTTCTGTTTCTGAGAGAATTGTTGTCGGATTTTAGGAACCTAGATAGCTAAAAGCAGTTTAATTTCGGTAAATATCTTGCAAATAATAAAATAAATAAATAAAAACTTAGAGGAAATCGGAGGAAGTTGGTGGCAAAAAAGTGATTTTGTTTATAAAAAAATTCTTTGTAAGTTACAACTTGTAGAAAATCGTAGCAAATTCTGAGTGTCCGGCGACTGTCTATTCCGTCTTACAAGTTTACAAGTGTCGTGCTTAGTACCGCAATAAATTTTTTAATTCGATTTTCTATTAAAATGTGGCAAAAGAGAGAGATGACCTTTACCTACTCGCCGACACAAGCGATAAAATAGAAGGGAAACTTTAAAAAAAAACTGTGTTTAAAAATGAAGAGTGTTTTTTTTACAAATTCTGTATGCGAAAGACACGCCCCTTTTTACATAGAACTTAAACATATTTAACTGGCAAACCTCTACCTACCAATCATTCGTTTCTGCTTGTGTTGTCAACACACCATAATCATTTTGATTCGTCATATTATCAGTATTGGCATGGCTATCGGTCAAAGTCAATCAATATAAACCGATACTTCATACCTACAGAAACCACAAAACTCACGTCCCAAACTGAACTCAAAAAACTCAAACTCAAAGCATTTATTTCAATTAAACCATTTACAGGCACTTTTGAATTGTCAAAGGGTCGGTCAGTTAGTTAAAAAGTTGAAGCTAGTTGCCCATTCAAATTCGTAGATCTCTATGGAGAAGAACGGGCAAGAAACTCCAAGGACACTCTTTTAAAAATGTATATAGATATTACAAAATCCTGGGTACAGTATTCTTCGTGCTTCTATATGTGAGAACAATGTCAAACGAAAAATAATCAAAAAGAATTCAAAATATAAGATTAAAAATAAGCCCTGGCAGATAAGAGATGACCAGTCTCAACTGACGGCGCCCGTTCACGAACATGACACGTGGATCAGCACCATCCAGCTCAACCATTTTGTAGGGAACCGAATGATCCAACACACGCGCCGCCATCAGCGAGACATTTAAGTGAGTATGACATACTCTCATCTGCCAGGCTCTTTCAAGTCAACATACCACGTGATATCATATGAAACGGCCCCAAGGTACTCACATTTACAAAATTGAAAAAGTGCTTCTAAATTATACAAAACTATAGTTAGCAATGTACTTGAGAGATTAATATAATAGAATTTAAATAAAAGATAAACATTAAGTTCATAAAGTCAGAAAAAATAAAAAAAATAAGGGGAAGCCACTCTACCAAATATAAAAAAAATTAACTATTGAGCCCAAGTGCCTGTGGAGCAGGACCAGCATTAAGCCAAGCATTTTTATCTACGATATAATCATCCAACTTATAATATGCTTGTCTACATAGTGTGCGTTTAATGCATGTTTTAAATTTCTTCTCATTTAGTTGAAGAATATCGGGTGGTATTTTATTATAACATTTTACACAGTACCCCATAAAAGAAGTATGTACTTTAGACAATCTAAAACGTGGTTGATCTAATTTGTTCCTATTTCTAGTGTTAAAGTTATGCCTGTCACTTATTTTACTAAAAAGATGTAGATTTTTCCGAACATACATAATGTTTTCATATATATACTGA
Source organism: Lithophane leautieri (assembly GCA_949152455.1). Classification (NCBI taxonomy): domain Eukaryota; kingdom Metazoa; phylum Arthropoda; class Insecta; order Lepidoptera; family Noctuidae; genus Lithophane; species Lithophane leautieri. Next base: position 2,888,569 of record OX424462.1, on the reverse strand, counting down.
CAAGGAAACGTCATGATGTTAATTTTTTTAAACAGTTCCCTTAGAGATTCGCGTCTGTGGAGGTTGTAGATGGCTCGGACAGCCCTCTTTTGCAGTATAAAGATAGAATCAATATCTGCAGCCCGTCCCCACAGCAAAATACCGTAAGACATGATACTATGAAAGTAACTAAAATAGACCAGTCTTGCGGTATCCACGTCTGTTAGTTGGCGGATTTTCCAAACAGCGTAAGCGGCTGAACTTAGTCGCCCTGCAAGTGATGTTAAGTGAGGACCCCACTGTAGTTTTGAATCAAGCGTGATCCCCAGGAAAACTGTCTTTTCGACGAATTCTAGTATCTCCCTATTCAGTACAACGTGACATTCACTACTTCTAACATTCGGTAAAGTGAATCTTATGCATTTCGTTTTCTTCTCATTTAATACCAAATTATTTCTAGTAAACCAATTATGGACCTTTAACATAGCGTTATTTACGTCGTCAAGCTCCTGTGCATGTCTATTTACTTTAAAAATCAGTGATGTGTCATCAGCAAATAACACCATTTGTGGTCGGTTTTTTAGTAGATGAGGTAAATCATTTATATATACTAAAAAGAGGAATGGACCTAATATCGAGCCATGTGGTACACCCATTTTGACTTTTAAACCCAATGAATTCACACCGTTTATTTGAACTTGCTGCAGTCTATCATTCAAATATGATTTTACTAAGCTAAGCGCAAGTTTACCCAGTCCGTAATGCTCAAGTTTCAAGAGCAGCGTTTCGTGATTCACGCAATCAAAAGCCTTAGATAGGTCGCAAAAGATACCTATTGCATCTTGTGCCTCTTCCCATGCCTTAAAGATGTGTTTTAATAAGGTGACACCGGCGTCGGTTGTGCAACGTCCTTTGGTGAAACCATACTGTTGATCGTGTAGGATGTTATTACGATTAAAATGATTGAGCATTTGATTTAACATTACTTTTTCAAACACCTTGCTGAAAACCGGCAAAACTGATACGGGTCTATAATTATTAGTGTCTTTGCTGTCCCCGGATTTGAAAAGTGGAATAACTTTACTGTACTTCATTAAATCTGGGAATATCCCTTGATCTACACACAAATTAAATATTAAAGCTAAGTAGGGTGCAATTGTCTCAATAATGGATTGACAAACTTTAGTAGACATGCCCCACAGATCTTCGGTAATTTTGATCTTGAGTTGCTTAAAAGCTTTTACAACGACCACAGGGTTTATATGTTTAAATTGAAATTCCACAGGACAGGCTGAAACACTTGCTCTTAATAAATCAATAGCAAGTGAGGGCGAGGAATTTAAAGTTTCCGTAGTTTTAGTTGGAATATTGGTAAAGAAAGTTGCAAATTCTTGAGCAACATCGATGTTAGCGCTAATGAGACCGCGGGAAGTGTCCAGTGTGTAATCAGTATTATGTCTTTTGTTCTTGTTAGTTTCATTGTTAATAATTTTCCAAACTGTCTTTATTTTATTGTCTGCTGATTTAACCTTGTTGCTAATGAAAGAAGCTTTAGCTGATTTGCATACTATTTTAAAAGTTTTAGAGTAAGTAGCAACATACTTATTAAAAGTTTCCGTGTTAATATACGGCTTAAGGCCATACAGTTCAAATAATCTTTCCCTACTTTTCCTGATGCCTTTAGTTGCCCAGTCACTGAATAAAAACTTAGGGCAAATAGTTTTAGTCTTTTTCTTAAAAGAGTTATTGAACTCTGTTTGCACTAATGAAAAGAATTCTTCATACAAAATATCAGCATTGTTTATACTTAGGCCCTGAGTACTTAACTTACTAAATAAAGTGCTATTAAACCTATTTAAATTACCCGATGTTATTGGTCTAGTTTGTATCTGCACTTTTTGTAGTGGTGTGTTGGATTCAAAAATAACAGTTTGACCGCTGTGATCAGAAGGGAGATAATTTACAATGGCTTTATCTAAATAGTCGCAGCTACAAAAAACATTATCAATACATGTAGCAGTAGTCGTAGTAATTCGCGTTGGTTCCAAAAACACATTTGACAGATTGAATGATTTAAAGAGACTTAATAATCTACTGCTATTTGAATTATTTTCCAAATTATTAATATTAAAGTCACCACAAATTATTACTGATTTATTACCCATTGCAAGTTTTGCCAAAACATCTTCCATTACTGACTCAAATATAGAGTAGTTTTGATAATTAGGAGGTCGGTAAACGCACACTATATAATGCTTATCTAGCTCAACACAGGACAGTTCAATGCTATGTTCTACTGATAGTTCAACTATGTCTTTACGAGTCTTAGATTTTATACAATTTTTGATTAAGATTAGTGAACCTCCGCGCAGCATGGATATTCGGTTAAAACAACTGCCCACCCTATAGTTCTCAAAATTAATTAGCATTTCATAATCTTTTAACCAGTGTTCAGTTATGCAGATAATATCAAACATTGTTTTTTCTAGAAACAATTCAATTTCTAATTGTTTGGAAGAAAAACCTTGAATATTTTGATGAAATAATTTCAAGGTATTCTGCTTAGCCCCTTTTTTGTAATTAAATAATTGAGTGCTAGAAGATACCATGTTGATGGCGAGATTAACTACATTGTTACTGGTAACTTCTGTTGTCTTACTGACTAGTTTAAATTATTATTAGTATTATTACTAATTTCAGTGGTGCTGATTACATAAGACTTCGACATACTACTTATGTCTGAGTTTATATTAAAAGCTAATAGCCATGCTATTTGACGTCTAAAACTAATAGGCAGATACGCAGTATCCCTAGTCGATTTTAATTTCTCAACAAAAGTGTTGGTGTCAAAAAATATAAGTTTGTCGCTATAGTGACTAGCTAACAAATGCATATGGTTGTTTAGCATAAGTATATAATGATTTTGCCTACTTGACAAGTGCTCGAAGTATGGAAAAGCACACAATATTATTTTCTTACAATTAATCTTCAAGATTTCAGTGACACTATCAGTGATGTCATCTTTTTTGACATTAGTACTATTGCCTACAAATACAGAGATGATGGCTTTCGGATCATATTTATTCCCAGTTATTGATGACATAATCTCTTTGTAGGATTTTTCAGGCATACAATAATTAACAGCAGATTGACTTAAGTTGTTACTTAATAATTTACCTAACCCTCTCCCCAAACTATCTGAAAACATAACAGAACAATAACAAACTTTACTAGAACAAGTCTCTGTCTGTGCTACTTGAGATGAAGCTTGCACCACATGTGGTGTATCTTGATCGGGGATACAGCCCCGAGATCCCTCAGACTGGGACGGGTCCTCCGTTGCCTCAGCCCGAAGAGCCTCAAGGCTAAATACCCTTTGACAAGAACATTGAGTGGTGCTGAGAGTCATAGGGACCACTCTGTCTGCCTCATCATTACACATTTCTACTAACTCGTTTGCAGCAAGGATGTGCTCCTTTATTTGTTTTTGAGAGCTCACATACTTAATATAAAGTGAATTTAGTGAGTCTTCAAGGACCTCAATTTCAGATTGTAATTGTTGGGTGTCAATTTGATAAATGATTTTGCTGTCTTCTAATTTAATCTGATAGTTTTTTAATTTATTTATTAGAAAAACACGTTCTTTCCTTAGTTTAATATTGTTGGAATTGTGTTTTTGTTGTTTCCTGAATTTATTGCATTTATTTATGATTTTATTTAGTTTTGCATATTTTTTTATTTTATTTTGACTTACTTTATAAAAACTATTATTATGTTTCAATAAAGAATCTTCAGTAAGGTCTATTGTTATTAAAGAATGAGGGTTGCAATTTGTATTAAATAATTCACCATATAAGTTATTAGTTTCCTTAGCCCGAGTACAATCTTTTTGTTTCTGTAACTTAATAATTTGTACATTTGCATGAATTAGTTCTTCTTCTAGGTCCCTAACCTTACACAAAGCCTCCTCATATAAGTTACTGCAGTTACTAAAACCATCAGTGACCAGCCGCTCACAAGCTCACCAGTTAAAATTTCATTTCTATGTCAGTTTCAAAGTGCATCATCGGTTTCGAACCAGTGTCCCTCCGTAGTGTCACTGAGGGGAGTGGTTGCACGCCTCGGCCGCGTGTGCGCAGATCACGTGCCGGCAATGTGTAGTACATTGGGCCACAGCGTGTTGTTTTACTAACTTTAAGTATTAAATTACTTTTGAATTGTCTTGAATAGTTTTGTTTTTTAGTATTTATTTACGTTGGTTGTTGAATTGTGGGTATATTTTAAAATATTGAGTTACGCAGGGTTTGTTTCCGTAAACGTAGATGGGCGTGACGATTAAATTGTCTGGTTTTCTGGCCGAACTATAATTTTAAATAACACATAATATCTACTGGCCACAGTAGAACCGATGATCGTTGGGGTAGCCGTGCTCTTGATGGAAACCGCGAATCAGCAAACATAAGGTAGGACGCCCTTAGGCTAGATGCATCGACGATCTTCGCGGGTGGCTGGTAGCAGCTGGATGAGAGTTGCCGAGAATCGAGCTGAAAGGCGTGCAATTTGAGAGGCCTATGTCCAGCAGTGGACTGCTATAGGCTGATGATGATGATGATTATATGGTGGAGGGTGCTCACAACCAGCTATAGTAAATTAACGAAAGTCTCTTGTATGACTTGATTAAGTCCGAGTCAAATGCTGTTTCGGGTTACATCTGCAAGTTACATTTTTGATACAACATTTTTGAACAAGCTTATTACAAATTAGAGGATTATATCCAGGATAAGAATGCTTGGAAACATGCTGGTCTTGCTCCATAGGACAATTTAGAGTCTGGACAAAATCAAACTGGTTGCTAATTTAGTTGTATATTTTATTATTTGTATGTCATAGATTTTTACACTCTGTGATTGCATGGAATCACGCACTGACTTATTAGTATTACTTGTAAAGATGTTAGGAATATTGTAATATCGTATACTTTTACAATGTTTGTAAATATGTGAGCACCATGTACCTATCACATAACTGATTTATTTGTCATTGCTCCATTTATAATTATTTTTTTTGCCTTTTGTGGGACAGTAATCTTATTGTGGGTGCATGGTCTTCACATATAATTATAATTATATAATTCATGTATACAAAATATTGTAAACATTTTTGAAAAGAGTAACGTTGGAGTTTCTTGCCCATTCTTCTCCATACGAAATCTACCTTTTGGAATGGGCAACTAGAATCAATTCTATTTCTTTGTTTGTTTATCATTGACGTTCAAAAGTGCCTTTTATGTGCCTATTTGAAATAAATTATTTGACTTTGACTTTGACTTTGATAATGTGTTCATGAATATGTAAGTCCAATAATAGATTTTATTACTGTCTTGTTACCGTTCGTAGAAGCGCCTTGTAATTATTTATAAAGCAATGCGTTGCTATAATTACCCATAATAAATGAGCTAAGCTGCATGTGCCAAATGTTCAAAAGTGTTTTGGGAAAGACTTTTGCTTTTGTCATATAAGGTCGATTTGATACCTAAAGTATGGTATTTATATTATAATTATCTGTAATATGTCTCCAGATAATGACAGTGTTTAATTCTGCTGAAACTCGTTAGTTTGTGACTAAAACCGTGTTAACAGCAAAAAACAAAAGAAGGTAGGTACCTACGTTTTATTAATAGCCACAATTTTCATAAGCAAATAGATTCGATGGTTGAAAAATCCTCCTGCCTGGTCTTATCCCAACTATGTTGGGCTCGGCTTCCAGTCTAACCAGATGCAAATGAATACCAGGGGGCTTAAAACAGTCACTTTGGCAGAATCATATTAGGAAAATATTATGAATTATCGTAAAATGTCACAAACTGACAATTCATAATATGATCTGTATTCCTCTGCGCTTCAGGATGAAAAAGTAGCCTATGTCCTTATCCGGGTCATGGTCTACCTATGTGCAAAATTTCATACAAATCCGTTCAGCCGTTTTAGCGTGAAAGATTAACAAACAAAGAAACTCACTTTCTCATTTATAATAACTATGTATTAACTAGCTGTGCCCCGCGGTTTCACCCGCGTAAGTCTCGATCCCATGGGAATATCGGGATAAAAAGTATCCTATGTCCTATTCCAGGGCATGGTCTACCTATGTGCCAAATTTCATCCAAATCCGTTCAGCCGTTTCAGCGTGAAAGCATAACAAACAAATAGATAAACAAACAACTCGCATTTATAATATTAGTTAGGATTATATATAAAATAGAGTTTGGAGGAGTCTAGGTTTCTTCACATATGTCAGAAATTACCAAATAAATTCAGAAAGTCATATGAATTGAAAGAGTGACACAACCTTCTATACACCGTTTGCCGTTGTCACAGAGAAACTGAGAGTATTCAGTGATCAGGAATCAGACAGAGACATGTAAAATATTAGGTGTGTAATGTTTTGTAGCTAAAATAGAATCCGGTGCAAAGTCCGCGATCCCGTGCCACACCTCTATATCTAGCGCGGTTATTTTAATCCCGTGTTAATCCCGTTTCCCGCCACTACTCTAGTTTGTACTCAACGGTACAAAGTTTGAACGTAAATAACAGATGGAGCGGAAAAATTGGTGGATTAAAATAGTGTATGAGACTGGGTACTATGAAATTGTATAGTTTGTAAACAGATATAGGATTCCAGAATATACATACACAGAGATTTTGATTAATAGGAGAAGTGGTGGCTCAGTGGTAACGGCCGCGACTTACGAGTTGTGTAGGTCGTAGATTCGAACCCACGCAGGCGCTTTACTTTTTGTAAATTCTTTAATCACTGGTCTCAAAACCGTGAAGGAAAATATCGTGAGGAAACCGGCATGTCCTCATCATCTGCCTAGCCTTTTCCCAACTACGTTGGGGTCGGCTTCCAGTCTAACCGGATGCAGCTGAATACCAGTATTTTACATGAAGCGACTGCCTATCTGACCTCCACAACCCAGTAACTGGGTAATATGTTACCCTTTGGTAAGACTGGTTGTCAGACTTTCGGGCTTCTTACGACCCGTAACGACTGTCAAAGATCCACAAATGACAGCCGGGACCAACGGCTTAACGTGCTACCGGCATGTCCTAGAACCAAAAATTCGAATTCATGTGATATTCTATCAACCCGCACTGGGCCCGCGTAGTGGATTACGGCCCACTCTCTCTCACCGAGAGGAGGCCTGTGTCCCAGCAGCAGTGGGAACATTACAGGCTGATTATGAAACAATTGAATTATTTAACACTCTGCCTTCGGTTTGATTTTCACTACAATCGTTCTTCATGACGCCATCCATTATCAACACGTCATCCATTATCGTCCAAGGAAATCGTCTTCCTAATGTCACATTTAGGGGATGCCAAGGTTGAGTGAACTTAGAGAGTTGCATTTATGATTTTTGTAATTATAATTCTATAAATAAATATTTAATACGGCCGCAAATCATATTTCGATCAACATACAATCTGATACTGACCTGAAATTTTGAATTTCGAGGTTTGGCTCTCGTCTATTTCCTCCTCCAATATTGGACCTATTAAAAAAATATTTTATAAATTGAATAATAAGGATATTTATTGTGCCCCTATGTTTTCCGATTTGATGATACATTATCTGTAAAAGCACTAGAACCCTCAGAAAATGCTCAAAATTGCCTGTTTAGACCGCTGTCATCAGAAGCCTATTGTATAGATTTGACAACAATAAATGAAAAAAAAAAAATATGGGCACAGTAAATATCCTTCTTATTCAATTTATAAAATATCTTTCCAATTGGTCCAATATTGGAGGAGGAAATAGACGAGAGCCGAACCTCGAATTATGACTTTTTGTATGGAGAAAAAAACCGACCCAATTTCCTCATATGGCTCAGCGTTGTCAGTCACCTATAGAATTTTATTAAGTGGGTATCTATGTGCATATATTGCAAAGAGTAAAGAGGGTTAATTAGAGTAATGCCTAAAAAAAGACGAAAAGTCTGGCCCTGTTTGTATTTTCATAATATTACCCGAATCACAATCATGCTAAGAGTAGTTTTAATGAAATGGAGCTTTGACTTTCCCAAAGGTGTTTTATTCGTGTTTGTGCATCTATCTTATTTTTTTTTTAAGGTGGTTTTAGCTATCTAATTTGAAAGCCAGAAAAACTTGCGAAATGGTCTAGTGGTCGCACGCACTACTGCTGAGCATGAGGTCCTGGGTACGATTCCCGGGTCAGTCAAAGTGTTATTGGGAGAAACCCGGAAATTTCTTAGTAGCAGCCCGGAGTCTGGATTTGTGGCCGGTTGATGGCAATAGGCTCGCCCTCTATTACATGGGACTTAAACATAACTGGCGCAAGTAGTGGTGTAGGTACACCTCTGCCTAACCCTTCAGGGATTACAGGTGTGATATTATGTTATAATTTCAGTAAATAAACTACGTTGTTACAAACAGCGTCATTAACGAAAGCAAATTCGACAACAACAAACATGACGAAATGATTGTTTGTAAACTAGAAGGTTTGTTTGTATTCATTGAATGCATTTGAAGTAAATGAATAATATTGTGAAATTGAAGATAATTAGGTCGAGTACATATAATTATATTAACGCTTAGTCACTATCAAGGTGGGTAGGAAATTCCCTGCGGTTGACGTGACCAGGGGCCGTATTATGACGTGATAATGCCACCATTTTTCCAGTGTGAGTGAGAAACGGAGATATACAAGGCCGATAGCACCATCCTTTTTTCGCAATGGAATAATGATGGCATTAATACTTCATAATACGGCCCCAGGGCGCTTAAACGGTCACTTTAGCAGAATCATAATAAGAAAATATTATGAATCATCGTAAAATGTCACAAACTGACAATTCATAATATGATCTGCATGTACTTCATATTACGAAATATTCATCTGTGTGACAGTTTTCTATGGAGATTCGTAAATTGGTCCACACAAACATTATGAATTGCTTTTGTGTCAAATTAGAGGAATTGCTAATAACAGCTGGAAATTCAGGAAATTTATTACTTTTAGAGGAATTGCTAATGTGGCTGGTTTAGGCCCCCTGAACTACGTTGCTAACTTACTACAAGCTGACGTAATGAATTTTTCTTTGAAGAAAAATAAAATTGTAATTAGAATTAATTAAATTAATTTGTTTTGTTTGGCATTATTTGGGGAAAGAAAAAATCATCATTTATAATGGTACAATAGGCTAGACGAGTTGCAATCGTTTCCAAAGCATTTACGCATTTCTACAATGACAATTGAAATTTTCGGTAGCTCATGTCAAACCAATACATTTTTGACTTTTCCATCATTGTTATATCACTGATAGCTGGTCACTTTGTCTAGATCCTCTGATATTGACTCTATGCGATTTACAAAAAAAAATACCTACAAAGCTTACTTTCGCAGTGTCCAATACAAATTTTTTTTTTTGGGCTTTGGAATCATCATCATTTGACTTCTCCCGCTCTGGGCGGAGCGGGAGGGCGTGTCAGACTTTTACTGACTAAAACCCACCCGTGTTCCTTCAGTTGCCTGTTGCCAAGGGTCCCGGTATCCCTTTCGGACTTTCCCGCAGAAATAGGTTTTTGTCGACGGAAAAATATCCAAAGTGACAGCTTGTGATTGTGAATCTGTCATTTTGTCTATTCTGCCGTCATGCTCTGGTATAGATTGCAGAAGATTCAGTGGCACCTATTTGCTTTAACTCTTTCACGGCTCTTTTTTTGAACTCGTAAATATGACTCAAAATCGTCTGCACTGTCACCTTCTTGATATACATAATTAATAAACTCATAGTCTTATAATAATAATATATATGTATATGTTTATTATGTATGTTTATAAAAGGGGGAAAGGCATTGTAGGGCATTCGAAATTCGTCAGCTTTGCTGTCAACAGGAAAAGTGCCCAAAAAGCTGACGGTAAATTGCCAAGCTGAATGAAGATGCTGATTCTTTGACTAAAAATTATAATCCTTGTAAATTAATATTTATATCGAACTTTAGGCCAACGTGAGGTATAACTCGCATAAAATTTTATTATCCTTTCGTCAGACGAAAGTACTTAACTGCATAGCTATGCTTACTCAGCGCATTACTGACATAATTATTATACCTTCTAAATAATATAGTTTGCACGTGACCAGTGCACGCGGTTTAGCCGTGTTTAGCGAGTGATAAGTAGGCACTGAAAAAATGACACAGTAATTTCTGACATTTAGGTATAATTTGTAATATTTTTATTGTTTTATTTAAAAATACAAATCTTTCGTACCTACTATGTCATACTGAATAATACGTATAGAATTTTCCTCATAAGACGCTGTGTCTGTATTGCCGCTGCCGGCGCCTCACACCGCGGTTTCGACCATCCGGTAAAGAATTCTGCTGTGCTAGCGATAAGTGCCGTAAGTATGTTCGTATGCAGAACATACTTACGGCACTTATCGCTAGCATGGCAGAATTCCGATCCAAGAAACGGCTCATTTCACAATTCATTATTTTATTATCACAATATTTTCCTGCATTTCTCATCAGTATGATTTATTATTTTTAAGAATACAAAAGTTTTCGTATAATCTAAGGCTCAAAACGTGATATTTTGCATTAAAAGTTTGACATCAGTATTTCGTTGTTTGAATAACCAAAAACTTGTACAACTGACTTCCAAAAAAAACAATAAAAAAGTGAAAAATAACTTTAATTTCGAAAACTTTTTATTTTTAACTTTTTAGTTATGGTACCTATAACCAACCCCACACAAATTCGAATACCACTACCTGCTGTCAAATATAATGTCATCTACATAAACCTAATAAAACTATTTTTCTTTCTTTCTTTACATAGACTAAGTGGGAAAATTACGTAATTATTGAAGCTAACTCAAAAATCTACTCAAGCAAAGTTAATAAAATTAATATAGACCTCGAGAGTCCCTTCGAGTATCGACCTTTCGAACAAAAAATTAATTTGTAAATCGGTTCACAATTGGCGAAAATACCGATGACCTGTGAAAATATGATATGATTGAGGACCTGTCCAGTCAATGCAAGCACAAATATGTCACAATAATTATTATCCATACAAACGTAAACATATTTTCGCTAAATAACAATATGCTTCTAACAATATAAACGTTGTGGTCAACTTATTGTTATGCTTAAGTATGCAAAATATATTTGTTTCTGGTTTCTAAACAAGTAGGTTCAAAGGTTGTAGCGTGATTATCCTACACCTTCATGTAGGTACCTACAGATAAATAATTTTAAAATGAAATCTCTAGCCAAGGTTTCTCTAAGGCGTTTTTTTCTGATTGTAGCTTGCGATGGTGGCTTACGGTATAATTGAGGCCCCTTTTAATTTTAATTTTTTCTTAGCCTGGATTATTCCACTGTTAGGCAAAGGCCATCCTCCCATTTACCATTAAATAAAAAATAAACCGGCCAAGTGCAAGTCGGGCTTGCGTACGAAGGGTTCCATACCATCCTTTCCTTACATATTATAAAACAAAGTCCTCCGCCGCGTCTGTCTGTCGTCTTGTACGCGATAAACTCAATAACAACTGCACCGATTTTCATGCTGTTTTCACCAATGGATAGAGTGGTTCTCGAGTAAGGTTTTAGTATATAATAATCGACATCCACGCGGGTGAAGCCGCGGGCATCAGCTAGTTACCTATAGAAAAGGCAAAAAAACACACGTTTGTTGTATGGGAGCCTTAAATATTTATTTTATTCTGTTTTTAGTGTTTGTTGTTATAGCAGCAACAGAAATACATCATCTGTGAAAATTTCAACTGTCTAACTATCACGGTTCATGAGATACAGCCTGGTGAAAGACGGACGGACAGACAGAGACACGAACAGACAGACGGACGGACAGCGGGATCTTAGTAATAGGGTCCTGTTTTACCCTTTGGGTACGGAACCCTAAAAACAAAAGTGTAACAGCACAAAAGGTAAAAGCAGTAATTACAGCTATCAGGATATGAGGTAATGGTATTAATTATACCTAGAGTGTAGACTCACGTAATAAAGCATAATCAGCCTAAAATGTTCCCACTGCTGGGAAACAGGCCTCCTCTCTGTGAGAGGGAGTGGGCCGCAATCCACCACGTGAGCCCTGTGCGGGTTGGTAGATGTCACATGTTTTCGAATTTTTGGTTCTAGGACATGCCGGTTTCCTCTCGCTTCATGTTTTTATCACCGTTTTGAGACGTAGTAAGGTACTTATGCCTAATTTCAGCAGCAGGCTACATTTAGGTTGCCAGGGTTACGGGAAAGTCCGAAAGGGATACCGGGACCTTGGCAACAGGCAACTGAAGGAACACGGGTGGGTTTTAGTCAGTAAAAGTCTGACACGCCCTCCCGCTCCGCCCAGAGCGGGAGAAGTTATTTGATGATTTGCTACCCTCAAAAAAAAAAAAGCTACGTTTATGTATTTTTACAACAAGCGCCTTTTTGATATCATTATTTAACTGATATTGAACTTTATGCTATACTAGCTGCACCCCGCGGTTTCACCCGCGTAAGTCTCGATACCGTGGGAATATCGGCATATAAAGTATCTTATGTCCTATCCCAGGTCATGGTCTACCCATGTGCCAAATTTCATCTAAATGCGTTCAGCCGTTTTACCGTGAAAGCATAACAAACAAACTCACTTTCGCATTTATAATACAAGTTAGGATAAGTTATATGTTATAATCCTATAAGTTAGAATTATAGAACCCATGTTCTGCATTTATTATTCGTGTACCCATGTTTGGATTCATGTATGCATTCCCTTTTGTGATATTGTGAAATATGAACAACAAGCTTCCGCCCGCGGATTCGCCCGCGTGGTATGTCGATAAAAAGTAGCCTATATCCTTTCTCAGGCTCTAGACTATCTGTGTACCAAATTTCATTTAAATCGGTTCAGTAGTTTTGGCGTGAAAGCGCGACAGACAGACAGAGTTACTTTCGCATTTATAATATTAGTACGAAAGATTACTACTTAGTGTAATTACAATATGTTACGAATATAATGCCTTATAGAAAAACAAAATGATTTAAATCATTACCAAATATACCTATTTTTAAACACCTATGCTCCATTTGAAATAAGATTAGACATTTAAATAAGCCATTTTTACAATCCGTGCAACCGATTTTGACTTCTATTGCGTTGGTGGCATGACAAATGGCAGCTGCAGTAGACAGTTGGTATTGTGTAACCTTTTTCCTTTTAATGCCATTCTTATGCCTACGGTATAGAATTCAAAATCGGTTGAACGGACTGTAAAAAGGTTTGTTTAAATGTCTAATCTTATTTCAACTGGAGTATAGCAATTAAAAAGAATATTTTTATTATGTTATTGAACAAAAAACTTGCCTCATTGATCTAGCTACTGCTGAGCATATTCGAGTCCCGGTCGGGCAAAGTATTATGAGTTTTTCTATCTGGATTATGGCTCAGTAGCAGCCCGGAGTTTTGATAGGTGCCCGGTTGATGGCAATAGGCTCGCCCCCTATTACATGGGACTAAACATAATTGGTGAAATGTGGGTGTACTACAGAGATACACCTCTGTCTAATCCTTCGAAGAAGAGGGGCCTGATTTTAAATTAGGTGAACAAAACAAGAATGGGCGTGGAAATGAACCTAAAAATAATGCCATTATCTGCCACCGCGCCATTTCCCTCGTGTGACCAGAAATAATCTGGGTCCATGACGTCATCCCACAACTGGTCGGTCACACCCAAAGCTTTAAAACTTGGTTTAATAATAAAAAAATTCATTGCGTTGTGTTCATTCTTGATAACTCCATTGCATGTAAGGTAAATATTTGTTTTTTTTAGTATTCTTGACGAATAAAATACCTCACATTCGAATAAAAAGCTTAAAATATAAAAAAAAAATTATGTAAACATTGAAATTAAAAATTAAACACTTATTTCATGCCCAGTAAGTGTTTAAATATTCTAGAATTTTAGATGGCATGTGTAAAGATGAATTTGCATATATTAAGGAGTTCATAATTTGAATTTTAGACCAATCAACGTGTCCACCTCCAAAATAAATAATTAGGTATGATTTGAGAATCTTAATTTAAATTAATTTCAGAAGCGAATGATATCAATCAGTCCGTTAACCTGAGACTAAAACTTTATATTTTTATCTATGTTTAAAGCCAAAAGCTTTTGCTCAATTTGATCCCCAAAAAATACCAAGAATTATCATCGAAAAAAAAAATGCACTATTCACGTCTTATCAAAATCATTATCCCCTTTAATTTTCGAGCTGACGATGACGTCAGACCACGATGGGTGTGCGTGCACGACGCGTGGCGCGCTTCTGTCGACGCCATGCTGCGATTACACGTCAACGAGTTTTTGGCTTAACTAGCTTGACGTACATCATTGATAAATAGTTCATACCTATATAATAATTATGTTTACTTTAACAGCTGATTTTCTTATGAGATTACTGTGTTGTTTTTGGAAATTCCTTGTCATAGTTATGCTACAATGATACATGGGAAAACCCGCATAGATGGTTGAAATCCCTTTTTCTCCATGGGTGTCCGTGTTTACCAGGAAATACCCATATTTATGATAGCGGATGTGACGAAATGCCGCTCTTCATGAATAATAGTAATAATAACCCCACCGCCGTATCTCTACGTTGACGTCGTGGTGGGGCTTGCGTGCTCCGAACTCTGGGTCTGTGCCGGTAGAGTTTACTTTGCCGGAACAGGTCTAGGATGAGGAGCCAGACCAAGAGAGATACAAAAACCCGTAGGGCAGCATGTGGCGAGCTGTTGGGCAGTAGCGACCCCACGGACCCTACCTCCCGGGAGAAGTCTTGTTCCTTATTTCTGGCTTGCCTTTATTGGCCGGCTAGAGTGAACACTGACGAGGAACGGAGCTCCCACCTCATTCTTGCCTTGATTGGCCGGCTTGAGTGGAGATTCGCTAGAGCAAACGTGCTCGGAGGAAGGAAGTAAAAAAAGATAAAAAGAAGAAGGAAGTAATAAAAGATGCTGGTAGGGATCTTGACCGTACTTCCGGTATTGTCCTGATAGCCGTGGAATACCTCTCTACTCCTCTCAAGCACCTCAGGACATGTTGCCCCCTTGTCGCTACATCACTATGTGCTAGCGACTGTTTTCGGGGGCCCATTATTGAGTGTGCAAGTCACCCCCTGCCATTTTATCCATGTATACCATAACATTAATCAGGCAGGGGACATAGCTTTTCCATAGTTCTAGATAACGAGTCCACTATAGCCACCCAAACCCATACCCCAATATGTTTTGTTTCCATGTTCTGCAATAGTCCTACACCAACCGGGGGTTGTCCTTGGATGCACTTGCATAAGGCATACAGGGATAATCGTCTTTTAGTGCCTCATTCCTTTTGAAATTGTCTAAGGGGCTTCTGCGAGTTGGCTTCGGCCCCTCGTACGCCTTCCAAAAGACCGAGACCTCATGGTCTCGAGATATGAAAACATATAAAAATAATAATAATAAATTTATTAAAAGAATGAAAATTGGTAAAATACAGTGTAAAGCTTAGAAAACATGTATGAATGTATATGACTAAAGGATTATGCGTAAAGGCATCAGCGTCTGCCTATTGGCTATACCGGGTCAAACTAAATTAGCTAGCTAAACCGGATGGGTACCTATTTATATCTAAAGCTCGGTTCCTATAAACAAAAACAAACAACGGTAATTTTCTTTTTCCAAACTGCATATAAATAGATTCGTAAGCTAATTTTACGTGTGATAGCTACTTGCAAATGGGAGGGTCTACTATGCAAAGCTATGAGGTCTTTGCTTCATTATTGGTAAAGATACGAGAGTCTTAATTTTAACCAATAACGGTCCGTCAATTGTGGTAATCGGCCATTAACAAGATAAAACAACAAAAAAACAGATTACTCGACTCATACTTCAAGTAGGTAATAAGACGACCAGAGCGCTCGTTGACCCCAAAAAAAAACATCATATTTTTTTAGGGTTCCGTAGTCAAAAAGGAACTCTTATAGTTTCGCCATGTCCGTCTGTCTGTCTGTCTGCTCCATTTTTAATTCTTTTTACCTATTGTGGTACAGTAATCTTATTCTAGGTGCATCGTCTTCACATATATTTATATAATTGATGTATCCTATTGTAAAACATTTTTAAAAGAGTAACGGTGGAGTTTCTTGCCCATTCTTCTCCATACGAAAACTACCTTTTGGAAGGGGCAACTAGAATCAGTTCTATTTACTTGTTTTTGACGTTCAAACTTTTGAACGTCAAAGAAAGGCACTTGCCTTTTATGTGCCTAATTGAAATAAATGATTTAACTTTGGCTATGAGATGTTCCTAGCTTAAGTAAAATCCAGCCAATTGAGCCATTGAAAGATATTTCACGTAGGTTTATAACTTGGTGAGTCTTACCAACAGGTTTTAGGGGAAAACCCCTTGTCACACTCCTTTTCTGGCGAAGGCATGGAAATAACTTAACATTATCATCATTTCAGCCGAAAGACGTCCACTACTGAACACAGCAAGCACCGCCAGCTCGACCGATGACCTAGTGAAAGCCGCAGGAATCCGCTGGATGCAGGAAGCACAGAACTTATGAGGAAACAGGGTCGGTCTTTTTCTCCATACAAAAACTCATAATTCGAGGTTCGGCTCTCGTCATTCGTATTCAATTTATAAAATATCTTTAAAATTGGTTCAATATTGGAGGAGGAAATAGATGAGAGCCGAACCTCGAAATATGATTTTTTTATGGAGAAAAAGACCGACCCTATTTGCTCTTAAATATTACATGTTGAAAATATCGGCCAAGCAACGAGGTAGGTCTGACTTCCCAAAGAATAGTTAAACTCAGATAAATGATAAATGATTTTTATTTCTGTAAGTAAGTTTGTACAAACACTTTTACACGTCAATCACATTTTTAAAACTAGATGAGGTCGGCGTTTCCTATCTGACTACTCTGAGAAGAAAGGCCGAAACAAACTCAGAGGTCACAGTCTCTTTTAAAGTCCAGACATAATCTTGGTCAGATCATGTGAAGACCATGTAGATTGGTGTCTGAAATGGACTTTTGAGGAAAGAACCACACAGATTGAGTGGACCTGTCCAGTCAGTGCACGCATTTGTCAATAATCGTGCAGCTCAACTCCAATTTTAAGGAGCTCAACGATTTGACGAACAGTACCAAAGAAAGGACATTTGGTTAGGCCGCATAAATTACTCAAACTGCCAGACCATGATTAATTAAAACTAAGGAAAAAATTAATACTAAAAAAGAAAAGAAAGAAAGATCCACATAGTCTTCACATTCACAATAATTAAAATAATATAATACTTTACAAAGTAAATATTCATGTCATTATTTAAATAATCGAGATGATCAAGATGATCGCCAAGAGATGAGCTAATCGATTTTCGTCATCATCATTATGTTGTTAACTTACTATGAAATCGATGATCTAACTAGGCATATGGAATATCCCCTTTCTATGTCACGCACGGCCATGGTAAACACTATGAATTGGCACAAACATTTATCAAAATAATAATTTGTGGTCAATTAGTACATAGATACTATGTTGTAAATTGGACCACCAAAATATTATTCTTGTCAATTTAATTTATTTGTCGAAATAACATTTATCTTTTGTGTAAACATCAGCATTGCTATTCTGTAACCATCTCACCGTGAAAACTTAGGTGAAGTGAGCGTGGAGTGAGCTGTCATTGTCATCGATACCTACTGATGCTAAGGCAGTGACAGTTCACTCCAAGCTCACTTCACCTACATAAATCTTCACGATGAGATTTTACAGAATAGCACAATAGATCAATATTAATATTCGGCTAGGTATCACGGGTTTGATGCCATGGGTGTCATCAATTCTTACAGCGTCAGGAGTACTATAACGGTTTCACAGGACTGAATTTGAATTAGTGGTCAACCCTTGCTATGAAAACCTGCTTACGTGAAAGTCCTTTCAAGGTGTGACAGCCGCTGTTGAACCAAGATTTAAAAGTAAACTGAGCCAACAATACTTGTCAGAGGGCTTAGTGTGAGTTTCTTTTAACCATCTCGTCTTTACGCATCGACCGCGTACGGCGCTCCGATTGGCCCTTCACCAGTGAAGGTCAGTGAAGGGCCAATCGGAGCGCCGAACGCGGTCGATGCGTAAAGTCGAGATACTTAAGGGGGATGCACTAAGGTAGCCCGCGAAATTCAATTTTTTTTACGTTTTTTCAATTTGCAGGTCAGTATCAGGGTGTATGTTGATCTAAATATGATTAGCGGCCATAACAAATAATTATGGATTTACAGAATTATTATCATTAGAATCAGCAATACAACTCTCCAAGTTCATGTAAGTGCATTGAATGACTATTTCATGAAATCATGACATTTGGCACTTTCATGAACTTAGAGAGTTGTATTGCTGATTCTAATGTTTATAATTTTGTAAATCTATTTTTGTTACGGGCGCAAATCATATTTATATCAACATACAACCTGACACCGACCTGCAAATTGCAAAAAACGTAAGAAAATTTGAATTTCGCGGGCTACCTTGGCGCTTCCACCTTAAAAGAAACTCGCACTAGGGCCTCTGATCACACCATCCATTCACCTATATCACACCACCCATTCACATATAACAGAAAACAATTCTGATATACAAATGGGAAAAACGTAAGCATTAAATCAAGCTAAAAAACCTAAACATGCACCACTATCGTGATATATTTAAAATGATTATTTGCGCAAACACACGAGCTGCCAACCACCGCCACAGAACATTTGCACATAGAATATTCTGTTATCATCACTCATCAAATTATTATGTATATTAATATTATTTATCCTCCATTCATGGAACTGATAGTGGAATCTACCAGAATCATATCAAATCCGTTGTGTTCTCGAAAGGGACACTTCACGTGTAGTGACTGTTTAATAATTATTATGGCTGACAGCACCTGATAGATGTCGTGAGAATTTTTGCATGGTCAGCCTGTATTTTGCCCACTGCTGGGACTCAGGCCTCCTCTGTGAGAGGGAGTGGGACATGATGCACGTCACGCGGGCCCAATGCGGGTTGGTGGATGTCACATGTCTTCGACTTTTTGGGTCTAGGACCACTTTTTCATTACGGTAGGTGAGTAATGATAGTGTCCTTGAGTAATGATACAATTAAGTTTGACACCTTGTCCATTTTAAATTGAGGCCATGAGAACCATTACATAGTGGCCTAACTAATTTTTACAATATGAGTCTATGATTTTTTCCATTTAATTTAATCCTACTATCAAGTCCACCAGTCTTACCAAGGGGTTATCGTATTACCCAGTTACTGGGTTGTGGAAGTCAGATAGGCAGTCGCTCCATGTAAAATACTGGTATTCAGCTGCATCCGGTTAGATTGGAAGCCGACCCCAACATAGTTGGGAAAAGGCTGGGCAGATTGATTGAATTTAATCCTACTATCCTATTATCCTAATATTATAAACAAAGAGAATTAAATAGTCAGTTATATAGTCAATTATATAGTCATTGATTATAAATGTGAAAGTTTGTGTGTTTGGATGTTTGTTACTCAATCACGCACAAAACGGCTGAATGGATTTGGATGTAATTTGGCAAACAGATAGTTTATAACCTGGATTAACACATAGGATACTTTTTATCCCGATATTCCCACGGGATCGAGACTTACGCGGGTGAAACCGCGGGGCGCAGCTAATTAAGATATAAAAGTAATAAAAAATATGTATCTGAAGAGTGCTAGTTGATTAAAAAAATACTGTTTTTGTTTACAAAAGGCTTGTCCATTGGCTTAAGCCACTACGGTTCTCATGGCCTCAATTTTCGACTGAGAAACCGGGTTGTAGCAAAAAGCACTTGAAAACCCTTTTATTACGAACAATGCAACAATAAATAATTAAATTAAACGTGTGCGGTCGCTTCTCACACATGATTTAAATAAAAAAAGAATGTCGTTCCAAAAACAAAAACTTTTGACACTTGAAACTAGACCCTCTTTTTCGATACGTGACGATTTCTACCAGTCAACGCCTACCAGAAACGGCTTTTAAGACCTTCGTTCCAATAAAATCCTTAAGAGCTTAATTTCCGTTCCCCTCCCTCATTTCCACGAAAATACAAGTGCCTCTCATTAAAAATAGAAAACCTTTTGTCGAAAAACTTGCTAATCTTGATAATGACTACGTCCTGAAAATCTCAAGCACCTAAAAACCAGTGAAAACACAATCTTTCTAAGAAACAAAATGTTACTTAGTTAAACTATGATAATAACTCTATATTACTTGACAACAGATAAGTAAATAAAAATATCAACTACCTAAATACCGGTTAGGTATAAAGTTCGCTGAACAATAGGCTAGCAACCTGCTACAGAGTACTACGGGCAATCTTTGCACATGCGCACGGTGCGTGCTACGACAATTTGTTGCTACGAGAGACGTCTTCTGTAGTGACTAGCGACCCGCTCCTGGTTCGCACGGTTTTTACGACTTCATAAAACATTTATTATATTAAAACTTTATGCACACGTTAAAAAAAACTACTGCACAAAGGCGGACTTAATGCCTGAGGCATTTTCTACCAATCAACCTTAGGGTGATGCAGAGACAGACATGGCAGTGTGCAACATATGATTTACATATAACTCGAAAAATAATGAATACTGATTAAAACATACATAGATACTTATACAAAATATACTTAGTCAGGAGAAATAATAACAAAACATCGAGATTTCTTAGATTATCTAACTTTAATATTAACGTATTAAACATAAACCTTCCAGAATAAAATCTTTAAACGATGGTCAAAACCTCATCAAAATCTGTTGCGAGGTTTAGAAGAACAACGCAGACATACAGACAGACAGACACGAAAAGCGACTTTAATTTATAATATTTATAGATGACTGTGTGTGTGTGTGTGTGTGTAAGTAAAGGGGATGTCGTGATGGCCCTGTGATAAAGGCCACGCCTCTCATGCACGAGGTGGTGGGTTCAAATCCGGGCAAGTACCAGTGTGACTTTTTCAATTCATATGTACTTTTTAAGTTTATCTTAAACATTACTGACATCGATCTGCCTGCCTAGCCTTATCTCAACTATGTTGGGGTCGGCTTCCAGTCTAACCGGATGCAGCTGAAAACTAGTATTTTACATGGAGCGACTGCCTATCTGACCTCCACAACCCAGTAACTAAGTAATACGATACTCCTTGGAAAGACTGGTTGTCAGACTTTCGGGCTTCTGACGACCCGTAACGACTGTCAAAGATCCACAAATGACAGCTGGGACCAACGGCTTAACGTGCTTTTCGGGGCACGGAGGAGTCTCGGTATGTAAAGATGGTCACCCATCCAAGGACCAACCCCGGTGGCTTAACCTGATGGATCGACCCGTGCGGCTGTTATTACTTAGCCACGAACTCCTCAAATTACTGACATCGGTGAAGGAAAATAATGGGCTGGTTTTATAAAGGGGGGCGTGATGTGCAAGCTGTGTGTGCATACTACTAGGCATGTGATGGTATTCAGCTGCATCCGGTTAGACTCTAAGCCGACCCCAACATAGTAGGGATAAGGCTAGGCAGATTAGCTGCTGAACTGAGCGTGTATTTTTTTAAATTATGATGTCCTGCTGCGTCTCCTCTAAATTAAGATAAAAGAGAGAAAGATAATGAAACGAATTTTTAATTTTCTGGAATATGAACTTGTATATATTACCATATATTAAAAAACCCGCCAAGTGCGAGTAAGACTGGCGGACGAAGGGTTCCGTCCTATTTTATCTATAAAAACGGCAAAAAAATCATGTTTGTTGTATGGGAGCCCCCTTAAATATTTATTTTATTTTAGTACTAGCTTCCGTCCGCTGCTTCGCCCGCGTGGTATGTCGATGAAAAGTAGCATATGTCCTTTCTCAGGCTCTAGAATATCTGTGTACCAAATTTTATTTAAATCGGTTCAGTAGTTTTGGCGTGAAAGCGCGACAGACAGACAGACAGACCAACAAACAGAGTTACTGTCGCATTTATAATATTAGTATAAAGTATAATTAGTATATTAGTAAGGATTTTTTGTTATAGCGGCAACAGAAATACATCATCAGTGAAAACTCAACTGTCTAACTATCACGGTTCATGAGATACAGCCTGGTGACAGACGGACAGACAGACAGACGGAGGGACAGCGGAGTCTTAGTAATAGGGTCTCGTTTTACCCTTTAGGTACGGAACCCTAAAAATAAATGTATTTTTACAGACTTGCCAATATCGATTGCGATTTGAAAATAGCTGTGTAAGTAAGTAGTTTGATAAATAACGTGTTTAAATTTTAAATAGTATTTTATTTTATTGAATGTAAATTTCATTAAACCTAATTGTTCCAGTTTAACAACAATTTTTTAAATGTGACACTCAGTGCAAATGATTCATTTAATTCATCATGAGATTCATTCATGAAACTCTTACGCAACGGAAATGCACAACAGACGTCAGATTCATGTCGTGTCAGTCATAGGATTTGCATGTGACGAGGCTAGCTTCAAAATGATAGAGTGTAATAGCAGTTTCCATTGTATTTGGCAGCCGGCAGCCAAATACTACGTCGAGACTGGGAAACTCTCTGTACGATAATAGAATTGTTAAAAAGTTTTGTTCTATTTTATGTAATGAGAACTTAAAATAGCTCCAATATTTTTGAATCTTTCAAAAAGATTGGAGCTATTTTGTAGAAGTTTGGAGCCTTACTGATTGTCTTACTAGCATAATGCATATTTAGCCTATAATGTTCCCACTACTGGGACACAGGCCTCTTTGTGAGAAAGAGTGGGTCGTAATCCACCACGCGGGCCCAGTGCGGGTTGTTAGATGTCACGTGACTTCGAATTTTTGGTTATGTCCTAGACATGCCGGTTTCCTCACGATGTTTTCCTTCATCGTTTTGAGAGCAGTGGTGATGAAATAGTTTACACAAAGTAAAGCGCCTGTCAAGTGTTCGGACATAGAATTTTTAACCGCAGGGCGCAGCTATTGTTGAATAAAGACGTGGACAAGGCTTGATGGGAAAATATATCGCATTTTGTGTTCTCAGACCAAATAAAAAACCAAGGCAGAGCGCTGCGAACAATACAGTGAAGCATGCCAAAACTAAACCTCCTCTCTATGCATACACGCTCACACGTACACATTTACAATCAAACTACACCTCACAAAGTGCACTCATCAGTGCCTCACGTCACTGATGACAGCGCTCTGTCTTGGTTTTTTATTTGTTCTGTATTTGTGTTACGCGTTTTCGTCAGTTTCCTGCCTTACCTATAGGTTGTACGGAATGAATCAGCTACCTCCTTAAAAATACACAAGGAAAGGCGAACATTTCGCACATGACATACCAACAGCTAATTAAATGACATAGGTACTCATTTTCTGATGCAAAGGAAATACACCTCTGACGTCAGAATCATGTCATTATAGTCATGGCAGTCGCATGTGACGCAACTGGCGTCAAAATGACAAAGTAATAGCAATTTCCACTACCGTTTGGCAACAGTCAGGAATTTGTTTGAGCGTTTGAGCGTAGTTACAGAGAACTTTCTTTGTTTCTTTTTGCTATCACCGATTATAAAAACCGCTTTTTGCGATGATCATCGTCATGTCTTTTCCAATCTTTGTTAGGGTTGGCTTCCAGTGAAGTCAGCAGAGTAATTACGTAACACACTGACAGTAGGCTTTCATTTTGACAGTTGAACAGCATTTATTGCGTTATTTACGTTGTTGAGCAGAATTTTTTTTTTCAAACGTATGAAGCAATTTCCTTCAAAATGATTCAGATTGTGATTGAAACTGTGTTACGCAATAAGGGTGCAGACTACTGGGTAACATGACATCCGTTGGTAAGACTGGTTGTCAGACTTTTGGGCTTTTGATGACCCGTAACGACTGGCTACGAAAGACAGCCGGGTTTTCCGAACCACGTAAAGATGCTTACCCATCCTCAGACCGGCTTCGGGAAGCATTGCTTAACCTGATTGATCGACACTTGCAACTGCTATTACTAAGCCACTAGCCTCAATTTAAACTCTGCATACGTAGAAATCATTCATTGTCGGAGTATTTTAAAGAATTTTCTTTGTGATTATTAAAAAAAAAATCCCATAAGCTGAATCTATCCTAATCCTAGCAAATATTATAAATGCGAAAGTGAGTTTGTTTGTTTGTCACGCTTTCACGCTAAAACGACTGAACGGATTTAGATGAAATTTGGCACATGGGTAGACCATGACCTGGAACAGGATATTGGATACTTTCTATCCCGATATTCCCACCGGATCGAGACTTACGCGGGTGAAACCGCGGGGCGCAGCTAGTAATCAATTGCTTTGATTCGTTTTTTTTGTGAATAAATTACAATAGCTAACATGACTTAGTTAGCTATCAATAGCTAACATATTAATCTTTTGTATGCCTATCGGTGGGACATGGTTTGTACAATAGACATTTATATTCGAAAACACCTGTAATCACATATGTTTCCCCAAAATCAATGAATGAAATGAAATGAGTTTTGAGCTAGTTTACCTAAAAATAACTGACACACATTCATGGAAACTGAACGATAGTGCCTGGCTGATGGGCTCGCCCCCTATTACATGGGTCTTAAACTTAACTGGCGGAATGTGTGTGTATTTACATTATTGAATCAAAACCAACACGTCGTTCAACAGGCTTGCAATTTCCGTCCTTTGTTTTTAAATAAAATTACCTTCCGTGAGATAAATTCGGCGATTCAGATAAGGTCAATTCACAATTACTTTGACTCTGTAATATGGAAAAGTACCTTTTTTGGTAAAAGTGGAACTTAAATGAAACCACAAAACTAGAAAATGCTAATAAATGTTACGGAGCTGACCCCTTGGTCTAGTGGACGCAAACGCTACTGCTGAGCATGAGGTCCTGGGTTCGATTCCCAGGTCGGGCAAAGTGTTATTTGAGTTTTTCCATCTGGAATTTCTCAGTAGCAGCCTGGAGTCTGGATTTGTGCCCGGTTGATGGCAAAAGGCTCGCCCCCTGTTACATGGGAGTTAAACATAACTGGCGAAATGTGGGTGTACAATAGGTACACCTCTGCCTAACCCTTCGGGGAAACGAGGAGTGATGTTATATGTCACGGAGTTGATTTTTATTTTACTTTAAAGAAAAAACGCAACTTTCTTAAGTAAATCACAATCTGAATTTCTGACGATGCTATGGAGTAAACGCAATTTAAAATTATTTAAATTACGTATACATTTAATAGTATTGCGTCGATATTATTATTGTGTATTCCCGTTTTATAGGTATTAGGTAAATCATTTTAACCACAAATGTCGCTAAGTGATTATTGCTTACATCATACTCGAGTATTTTCAGTATTTGATTCAATAGTTTATGGAAATACTGGACTTACTCAATGAACGGTATGTAGGTATAATTATTATATCCCTAAGATAATATTGAAAATATTAGGTTCGTATTTCTGTTCCAGAAAACTTCGTATCAATTTATTTGTTATTTTTCCCCCCTTTTTTATATACTTGTACATATTATTAGTATTGTAGTGTTAGTTGTGTACCTATAATAATGTATATTATTGAAATTAAAATAAAAAAATTACATAAAAAAAAATCTTTGTTCTAATAGAATTTTTACCAAAATATAACATAACCTTTAACACACATTTCACCAGTTATGTTTAAGTCCCATGTAATAGGAGGCAAGTCTATTGCTCATCAATTACACAAAATATGAAAAAAAAACTAAAGGTTGGTAAGTGCCCTTGCGCTTCGCTTGGCTCGTCTTGGCAGATATTATGTTGGGTAAAGTGGTTCAATTTGTAGGAGCTACTGTCTTTAACTAAGGTGCACATTTCTTGCATCTAAAACTAACCTATTACCTACTACTAGTTGATTTTATTTATTTAAAACTTGCACCCTCAGAATCAAAAGGCCTTTATTCAAACTAGGCTGAGAATCAGCACTTTTTTTTTGACATTAAAAAAGAACGTCAAAATTACATGAGACAGTCCCCCAAAACGCCCGCCCTTCACCACTTCCTAGTGCTTTAGCTGGGAAGAAGTGTCGCATCAAACTCCCCAGCAGGGTTTTAAATAACAAATGCAACAATAAGGAAGAGTACTGAAGGAAACAATCTGCTACGACAAACAAAGTTTTGTAAACGCAGTTGTGTTTATAGAATTGCGTAAACCAAGGAGTTTTCCTCTTGCAAAGAAAAACATTTGATTTCTGCGGTTTTATTATTTATAATTATTAATATTGTGTTCTCGGTTTGTGATTGTGTAACTTATACATATAATATTGTTTATTTTGACACGCATTGAGATGTCTGCCAAATTGTAATATGTTACAGTTTCCATGACTGGTGCTATAATCTGTGATTTTTTTCGTTTTTATCTTAATTTAAGATGATGCAATTATTTAGAACTTTGTATAGTTCGAGAGTCGGTTATGATTGCCGAATTTTATTTTATATCTAATATCCTGTTGGCTGGTTTAATTCGTCTAGGTGATAAGGCGGATTTGCAAATAATTCGTTTATCGCCACCTGTTTTTTATTATTAATAAGCTACGTATCAGTATCAAACTCGTAAATATTGATAATTATGTGTTTAACTGATTGTTCAGTATTTCGTTTATCTTTCTTTATGCTAATTAGTATGTCTTTCCGTTTGAAATGTTTTCGGTGTGATATCGTTAGTGATAAGCGTGGCTGTGTCGTTATCAGGCTGTGTCTGCAGCGGCGGCGGCGGCAGTCGGCGGGTGCTCGCCGGGCGGCCCTGCCCGCCGCGGCCACGGCCCGCGACCGGCGACCAAACCGTTCAAGTTCGCCGACGTGTGCCACTCGCAACAAGTTCCTACGTAGGTACTTGTTACCAATTCAGGACGTGTGTCGGTGAGTGCAGTGTATAGGTGTGCAGTGTAATGCAATCAGTGAGGTGCAAACAAAACAACGGACTTGTATAAAACATTTGTTTAATTCTTTTGGAAGCTTATCGTCGCTAACAATAACATATTCTTACATCTATAATGCTACTTAAGTAGACATAGGACAGTCTTAGAGATGAGTAGAACTACAACTAGGTAACGATCATGAGATCTGGATCACAGTCGAGTTGTCACGCGGCACGGAGCCCTAGTGCGCGACGGAGGTCTGCACGGGCAGGCCGAGGGGAGGTGAGGGCAGCAGCTTCAGCACGGGCGCGGGGGGGGCGCGCTCCTTGGCGTGTCTCTTGACGTGCTTGGCGAGGTGGTCGGAGCGCATGAAGCGGCGATTACACACGCGGCACCCGAACTTCTTCTCGCCGGTGTGAGTGCGCTTGTGTCGGGACAGCTCGTCCGAGCGCGAGAACCGGCGCTCGCAGCCAGCCCACGCGCAGCGGAAGGGACGCTCGCCAGTGTGTGTTCTAGCGTGAGCTTTCAGATGGGACGACTTGAAGTAATTTTTCCCGCAGCCGGGATACGAACATTCGTAGAGGCGGCGACGCGCGGCCGGGGCTGGTGCGACCAGCCACAGCGCGGTGGTCGGCAGTAGGGTGCCGGGCACCAGGACAGCGGGCGCGGGCCGCGGCGCCAGCGGCACCCAGCCAGGGGTGGCGGCCGCGGACGGCGCCTGCGGCACTCGTTGTTCATCGCGCACTTCATGCTTGGGCAGACACTCGGGGTGAGGAGACGGCACGCGAGCCTCCTCCACTTTAGGAGGTGGACTAGGAGGCTCCACTCGGATAGGTGGCACAACTTGAGCTTGAGCCGCAATGTATTTAGTTTGCGAATAACTGTGTCCGCGGTTCATTTTAAATTTGAGCGATTTGACGATGTTCATGTTCATGTCCTGAGGTGGCGGCGGCAGTAGTGGCTCCGGGCTGCAGGTGCCATCCTTGTGCGCGCGCATTATGACGGAGGGCCGGTAGCAGGGCTCGGGCGGCGGTGTGCTCAGCAGCAGACGCGCCAGCTCGCACCGCGAGCGCTTGCTGAAGTCCTCCTCGCCCTCCGAGTCTGAGGGCTGAGGAGTGACCAGGCCATGCGGCGGCGGAGACTCCCGCGCGCGCTTCACGGCAGCCTTCTTGTAAGGTAACTCGACCTGTGAGACAAAGACAGACGCACGTAAGTGAACGGTCGCTATAATACGAACACGCGCGCGCTGCGTGATCGTGTCGTGCGCTCTTGCCGTACTTTCGATTGCACAAATGGCACTAAGAATATTTTTTTGACGGGGAAAATTTTTTTGGGCCACTATAATATTATTTCTAATTTTTGAAAAAGTTTTTAAGACGAATTTCAAAAGACACTCACTTTGCTTTCCATCAACGGTGGCGTTGACGGCGGTGAGAGGGGTCCACAAACTTCGAGGAGAGTCGACATTCTGATTAAACTAATAGCATTCAACGCAATAAAACTTTCTTTTTTAATTCACAAAACTTGTGTTTTCGCTCCGCGCTTCCGCTGTTGGGAGCCGTGTGGTTCTGTTAGCGGGCGGCAGACGAATAAACCGTTCGGCGAGTGCTCGCTGTACGAGGCATGCGATTGTGGGGTGAGGGGGGGGCGGGTGTCCAATGGGAGCGGGCGGCTCGGCTGCGCGGGCCAATGACAGGGCGGTGATCACGCAGCCAGCGCGTGGCGGCGCGTGCTGTTCACGTGCACGTGGTGTGACGGCGAGGTCGGCGTGACGTCACCGGCGCGCCCCCGCATGACGTCGCGGAGGGGCGCGGGCGCGACAAGGTCGCCTGCACCGCGCCGCGCACAATCAATGACACTCGTGCACCATCTAGCTACTATTTTGACAGTTGCGGTTCGATGACCTGCGCTCGACATTCGCTACTTTCGACGACTTCCACGTCGTAGGAGACTACTGCTGTGATGCTGTCCCGTTATGTCCTGCTACATACTATTACATATTATTTTATTCTCATCTGATGACATCGTTATAAGAAGTAATGTGTATGATGAGTGTTGAGATAAATGTTATCAGCGGCAACAAGTGAATAGTTTAAAAAAGCTGTTTTTGTTATTGTATCAAATAAGATTAGATAAAAGGCGTCGTACTTATATTTAATATCTATGTGTCTAGTATAACATCTAACCGCAAACTATGATGCGTCATTAATATTTCATGTGTACACAAATATTTGTAGTTTTACCTGTAAAAAAGTGTGTATGACGCAATACAGGTCACATAAAAATAATAACAAAAAAAAAAACACGGACTTCCAAAAAAAAAACACTAAAAAGTGAAAAATAACTTTAATTTCGGAAGTAGGTGGCAAAAAACGAAGATTGAAAAGCAAAGACATCGACTTCAAAAATTAAAGTTAATTTTCACTTTTTTTGTGTTTTTATTTTTCACTTTTTAATTGTGGTACCTACCCCACACAAATTCGAATGCCACTACCTTCTACATAAATAACAGTGACAGAGTCAAAAATGATGTTGTCTACATAGACTAAGTGGGAAAATTACATAATTCTTGAAGCTAACTCAAAAACTACTAAAGAAAAGTTAATAAAATGTATATGGGACCAACACGGGAGTATACCCTTTCGAACAAAAAAAGAAATTTGTAAATCGGTTCACAATTGGCGAAAATATCGATAGACGAACATAGAACCTCCTCCTTTTTGAAGAACTCGGTTATAATAGATTTTCCCTCACTAACTTTATCAACATTTTCTATTAAGTAAATAATCAGTTGAAACATTATTCTTCTAGTTTCCTTTATAAATTCCTCTATCATAATAAACTTTGGTGTTACCTGCAGCAGAGTCGAGTCAATGGTCTTAACAAAGATTCAATTCTCTTCGCTAAAACGTTGACAAATCTATGTGGTGTAGGTCAGTCTCGATCAAACCGTCTGAGTTTCTCTTCAGCAGACATATTTCGTAAGTTATCACTGGCCAGAATTACTGTATAACTAAGTATTTAAATGAACTAGACGAATTTTTCAACTGCCTGGACTCGATCTCATTTCGAATGAATCAAATGAATTTATGAACGTAAACGAAGCAAAAAGAGTGTGTAAGGATCGGAGCAGGTGGCGTTCTGTAGTTTCTGCTTACCCACATAGGAAAAAGAAGTGAGTTTATTTATGTAAAATTAATTAAATTTTGGCAGAGCATCAAAAAACATCGATATTTTTTTTGTAATCTGGGCTTGTCTGGGTCTAAAAAAGAAAAAACTTTATTTTTTATTTTTTAAGCATGATGTGTTAGTGGTCCAATCCAACAGTTATGAAATATTTCACATAGGTATATTTTTTTTAAATTATTTTATAATAATCCTAAGAATTTCTTAAAATAGATATTTTCGTTCGAGTTTCTAATTTTAGATTCTTGTTTTATTTATGTACGTATTTAATTTGCATTTTAAATCATTTAAAGGTGTGTCAGGAAATCATATTTTCAGTTTTTTTATTACTGGAAGTAACTTACAGACGCATAAGCGTGATAGAGCTGTGAGCTAGGTCATCATAATTACTTAATTTATCCTATCAGAATAACTCTTTAATCGGGCACTTTTTTTTTTAACGGCATTTTATTTAGTTTGAAAGGTATTTAGGTATTTAGTCTTCTAAATTCAGTAGATATTTGATGATGATAGACTTTGTAGTGGAGTCTTCTAATTTCTGTGATCCTCTGTTGCCAGTTCCATAATCTTCTTTCTACATAATTGCAAATATAAACATAATTATGATGACCTATATTATATTTTATACAATTAAACTAAGTATATGTAATAGTATTAAAAACTATTGTGCATCTTACACTAAAACATATAATTTTCAATTATATTATATCATCATGATCAAAATAATTTTATTCTCAACAACAGCATCAACAAAGTTCTTAAGACAAAGTAAATTTTTTTTCTTCCTTTTCTAAATCCCGTTTCTCTGTTTACATCACCGTTTTCGGAAAACACGAATCGGACACGCCCTTTTATTTTTACACCTCACTAGAGCAAGGTCATTGACCTCGAAATCCAGATCTCAAACGCATTTTGTTATTAGTGTGTTATCTGTCTCAGACATTGAATTTTTCAACAATTTCCTAATAAAAATGACAAAACGTTACTCATTTATGTTAATTTCCTACTCAGTAGTAACGGTTACGGCTGGCTGGTATGCGCAAACGCATGTACGTATGTGTGAGTGACGCTTGTATTTGTGAGTGACGCATCGTAGTGTGAGTGACGCTGACGCATCGCTGTATCGTGAAAGTGAGGTGCATGCGCTGGTCGAGTGATCGGAGACGCTTCGAGGCAAAGGAGGTAGCGAGGTCATGGCATTGGACTTTGGACTGCGGGTGAAGAATTGCGTTTTCGTGTTCTATGATAATGACGTATTTGGTTACTTGTTTTCGTAAAAGCGGGTTAATGTAGGCATTAATTTCAATAAAACTGTGTACCTCATTTACATCGGTACTTACAGAAAAAAATTAGAGAAAAATAGAGGGAGTTACACTGGGGCTACGAGTGCTACGACGTAACTGACGCGTGGTACGGCGTATCGCTACGTCGCTACGGTGACGTAGCAGAGACACGTGACCGGCTACGCGCCGAGTTAACAGAGCGTTTCTTGGAACTTCGTTGTGATGTTTTGCATAACATGTGTTTAAGTTGTTGTTTTGTTTTTAATAAAGGTCATTTTTTATTTTGATAGTTTGGTTTTATCATACAAGCAAAATGTATTTTTTTATTTTTCATATTATCTAAACTCAAACTCAAAGAATTTATTTCTATTAAACCAATTACAGGCACATTTGAACTGTCAAGGGGTCAGTCAGTCAGAAAGATGAAGTTAGTTGCCCAATCCAAAGCGTAGTAGGTTTCTATGGAGAAGAACAGGAAAGAAACTCCACGGATACTCTTTTAAATCAAAATATTGGTTACATCATATAAGAATATTAGGTACTATTTGTTTGCAACAGTTATTCAGATGTTAAAATAATAAATAGAGAACTTCATGAACTGTGTCACAGTCAAAATGAAACATGAAAGAAAAAAATACAAATATAACAACTTTGCCATACAACGTGGCAATGCTGCCAGCCTTTTGGGCACTTTTCCTGTTGACAGCGATGCGGACGAATTTTTTGATGCACTGTGATTATTTCCCCCCTTTTTTATATACTTGTATTTTTTTATTTTTTTTTTATTTATGTTTATATATCTCGGGACCTTGGGGTCCCGGTCTTTTGTAAGGCGTACGAGGGGTCGAAGCCAACTCGCAGAAGTCCGTTAGACTTTTTTAATGGAATGAGGCACCAACAGACGATTACCCCTGTTCGCACTAGACAAGTGCAGCCATGGACAATCCCCGGTTGGAGTAGGACTATTGCAGGATAGGGAAACGAAGAATAGTATTATTATAAGTCCGTAAGCTTTTAAAACAATGTAAATACGTGTCTTTCTAGTATTAAATTGATTGATGACCACAGCTATCCAGTTCTGTCTGTGCTAGAATTTTAGAACCCTCGAATGAAAAATGAAAGCTGTTTGTGTCTTATATCTACGGTTAATATGTTATAAATGGCCTCTATACCAAATTTCCATTCGTCAAAAATGTATGGTAAGCAGCAAAACTATGTAACTTTGGTTTATGTAAAAAATTTGCTTTAATATACATTTATAGAATAAGCAGATAGGCGGTCAGATAGGCAGTCGCTCCATGTAAAATACTGGTATTCAGCTGCATCGGGTTAGACTGGAAGCTAACCCCGACATAGTTGAGAAAAGGCTAGGTAGATTGATTGATACATTTATAGAATAAGGATAATTAAAACAACACTGTTCGTCTGTTGTGTTACTATTTCATAACCTAACCGACTCTCGTCACTCCCGTCACAATCGTATCACTTGCACCACACATCCCACACGTATGTGATGTAAACAAACTGGTTCGTCCAACATGTGTGGGTGGTGTTTGGGGAAACCACGCGGGCTGGCTTCGCGATAAGGCGATCATTGGTATCACCTATCAACATGGTTTTAACAGGTTACAGGTCGATTTGACCAACTGCCAGATGGTCAGACGACGTCGGATTTAGAATATTGTGGTACAAAACCTTACTAACATTAGATTTAGTTATAAAGACCTTTTTCTCCTACTATTTTGGTGTGCTCAACAAGCACTATAATGATCTCATTCAATTTTAATTTACCGCCTAAGTACACATTGTGAAATGCAATAAATGCTTGAGAATTTAAATAGGGCGTTGTTTACTCGTACAAGCGCGGTGTGCATGCGCAGGCGGCGTGATCAACGTACACGTCATCGGCGAGTGGAGCGGAGGCGCGGCGCGATAGCAACACAAACCTGATGTAAGTGGTAACTACCGCGTATAAGGACATCTGCAAAAGTTATCTACAGCACGTCTGTGGGACCAGTTACCAGTTTAAACTTGCCTCTTATTCTATTGAAACTCCGTAGTACGCTAAGCCAAGGTCAAGGTCAGAACCTTATCACCGACGTGCGTAATATACTAGAGGCATTACAGCATTGCTATTCTGTAACCATCTCACCGTGAAAATTTTGGTGGAGTGAGCTGTCATTGTCATCGATACCTACTGATACTGAGGCAGTGACAGTTCACTCCAAGCTCACTTCACCTTAATTTTCACGGTGAGATTTTACAGAATAGCACAACTGGTGGCCAAGCTGTATCGTCTCATCTACAGTCGAACAAGCTATTTGGTATACAGGCAAAATATATTCATTTTCCGCTACACTACCAAAATTCGTTTGACTGTGTGTGTAATTTAACATTTTCAGCTTGTGGCTTAGGAGAGTGACTTAAAAGGATTGTTGACTACTGAAAACACTCACAAAATTGTTTTTAAAGTAAGTGCAAGTTATCTGCTTGTATACCAAATAGCTTGATCGACTGTACCCTGTGACAACGGCTTCCCCGAAAAGTTTGGACATAAAACAGGCAGTTTTCTTCTTCGTAATGTCGATGGCACGACAGTGTATTTGTGTGGCGCAAAACTTCGCCAGTGTCACAGCATCATCGGTGGCAGCGCAGGCCGCGAAGGCTGCATTTTTCACAGAGGGCAGAATAGGAGGTGGTACATAGTTTGCGACACAGCTTCACATCCACACCCTTCCGTACCTTACGCTACCGGATTCCTATTTCTACCCTACGTGATGCTGGTAGTATTTTTCCGGACGAATTCTTTCATAAAGAGGTAGACTACTACTGCTAACTTAGTCAGAATTATAAAGAGATAATAAAACGATACCAATCAATGGTGAGTGTGTGCTCTGTAGTCACCAGTTGGCTGACCACACATTAAAAATAAAAAAACCTTTTAACAAAATTGCTGCAAAAACCACCGCTACTTAAGCTGGGAATTACCAATCCTAACTTTATATATTATATATAAATAAATATTATATATAATAATATAAATGCAAAAGTGACTTTGTCTGTTTGTTTGTTTGTTATGCATTCACGCTAAAACGGGTGAACGGATATCGATATTTGGCGCATGGGTAGTTTGCTGGCTAGTAGTCGCCATCGCAATTATTTTTTTGCACATTTTCCAGGTTTTGATAACCCGGGTCGAGCAAAGCGGGTGGCGTCTATCCCCCTGCCTATGTCATAGGGGGATGGGCATGAAGTTATATTATATTATATGGTAATAGACTTTAAGTATTATAGTACCATCCATGAAGACGCGCCCCACTCCGCCGCGCTCCTTACTAAAATACAGCTTATAGTACAGTTATCGCGGAGTGGGGCGCGTCTTCATGAATGCCATTGTCTTTACATGAGACTAAAACATATATAACTATCAAAATATGAGTACAGGTGTATCTACAAATACAACCTACCCCTTCGCAGAAAACAAGCATAATGTTACGTTAACAGTACACTATCTTACACTACTCATGTTGCGTAGTTTGTACACGTAGTACCAGCGTGCTATCATGACACTAAATGGTACTTCGCCGGCTCTGCGTCTGACGCAATAGTGGCATGATAAAAAATCTATCGGTTGTGTATGACAATGAGTCAACGGGATATTGAATCATAAACGAGATTGTTAAGTAGCAATAAATGTAAAATAAATGGCGATATTTCAACTTGTGAGATGTGTGCTGCTATATTTTCAATTGAAGTTGTGACAAAGCAAGATTACACGCGCACACAAATACATACAACATACACACACATTTGCATTTTGCATTTTTTTTTGCTACATTTTTGTCATGTTGTTTTTGAGTTGAACAGAGTTTGAAAAACTCGGCTTTCGTTTTAAAAAAACTGCTGCATTTTGGTATTTTTTGTAACTATATTTTGACGAGGTTATTTGATCTACCTCTCACATCACAAACGATCGATGAATCACCTCTTGTCGTGTTCGCAGTCCAAAAACACCTGCATTATGCCACCTTTGCGAGGCCAACGCTAACGCAGTCAGAGTAGCCCAATTCTATGGTCGAAGCTTATTTAAAATCCTAACGAATATTGTAAATGCGAAAGGGACTTTGTTTGTTACGCTTCCACGCTAAAACGGCTGACCGGATTTGGATGAAATTTGGCACATGGGTAGACCATGACCTGGGCTAGGACAGTAAATGCTTTTTATCCCGGTAGTTCGTTCCTGTGGGATAATTTCCGACCTCCACGCAGGTGAAACCGTACGCAAAAGCTAGTAGGTATATAAAAATCACCAATAAAGGAAGGTGTAACTATTACATACATTACGTTTTTCATTATTTCACATTTATTTTTTACTTTGCATATGACGTATATTTAGAATGTGTGTACCACAAAGCTTATTATTTAGTACAGAATCGTGTTTGTTATTCCAGATAATATAATATTTAGTCTATCGACTTCCTATCTTGTCCTTGACAATATCTAATTACAGACCGACACCATTAACGTATATTTTATTAGTCAAGTACCACCAAACCTATAATTACCAATACTAGAACAATACTTCAATAAAAACAACACCTAATTATGTGTTGGATAAGGAAAACGTTGGAAACTGCACACAACTCGTCTCGCATGGCTGCATGCTATGCGTTCGTGTTGCGTGCGCGCATGATGTGTGAATGTGTGTGTGTTTACGGGCTGTGTGCATGACAACATGTGTGTGTACTGGGTGTGTCCGTTGACCGGTCAGCTCTTTGTTTTGAGCGCAAAAAGTGATGTTTATAATATTTAGTTGTAACTGTCTCTTGTCATGATACGACTGACTGGCTACTTTGTATTTTTTGTGGATTTTACAACGATGACGTATGTTTGATAGTGAACAGTTGCATTTATAAGTCGGACAAAACCTACTAACTGCAATAGTACAACAAGCAGACTCAGACCAAATAAAAACCAAGACAGAGCGCTGTCAACAGTGACGTGAGGCTGGTTTTGTAAACATGTGTGCACTTAGTTTGGTGTAGTTTGATTGTAGTATCATTGTAAATGTGTGTGTGTGAGCGTGTATGTACAGAGCTTTGGTGTAGTTTTAGCATGCTTCACTGTATTGTTCGCAGCGCTCCATCTTGGTTTTTTATTTCGTCTGAGCAAGCAGAATGGAACTCGGTGCAAAATCTTATTACTTATAGTGTTCTCACAACGTCGTAGGCGCAGTGTATCGACGTAAAACCGCAGATTACTTACCTAACCATTCTTAGCAATAAAGATACGGTAAGTGGAAACACGTTCATGTTATGTTTTTACTAACGAGTTCGTCCTACCTACCAGTACCTACATGACTATTGAGTGACGTAACGAAATAAGTCGGTCTACCACACTAGTTCTCAAAAAAGAGTAGGTACCTATGTTTCAGCCATGTTTTAAGAGGCAAGAGATAACAGTATCTTGACCTTTTTTTTGAGTGTGGGAAATCATCAAATGAATTTTCTCGCTCTGGGCGGAGCGGGAGGGCGTGTCAGACTTTTACTGACTAAAACCCACGCGTGTTCCTTCAGTTGCCTGTTGCCAAGGGTCCCAGTATCCCTTTCGGCCTATCCCGCAAAACCAGTCTTGACCTTGAGATTACGGCCCCACCTCTCATTCACGATGTTGTTGGTTAAAATCCGGCCAAGTACTAATGTGATTTCTTCGATTTTTATGTAAGTACTTTCTGAGTTTATCTTGTAAATTATTGAATTCGGTGAAGGAAAATAAACGAGGGTGCCTTACAGTAGTTGCATAATTATGATGAGATCACATCTGACATCTTGGCCGACAGTACCAACCTCTCGTAAAATAGGTTGGTACCAACTGACGGGCCAACTCTAGCACCGGGCGCGCTCATTGGTTAAATTACATAGCGCGCGCCGCCCCGGTTTCCTGTAAAGCCGAGATCCGACGATCGGCGATTTTGCAGACGGACACCGACGAGCCCCGACGACGGACCGTGGGAAGGTGTACACACGGCTACACATCAAGCTATTCATTTCCAGTATAAGCTGACCTCGCATTGTACGGACATCCTATACAATGCGAGATCAGCATAAACTGGAAATGTATTGCTTGATGTGTAGCCGTGTGTACTTGCGAGGTATAGCAGACATCGGAAGCGCTCGGTGCGCGGTGCGTGGCGGTCTGTGGTCGTCTGCCGTGCGTGTCCGTCTGCAATATTGCCGATCGTGGAATTCCACCATAACACACTTCCGTCGCTTTTCACGAAATTACTCCCACCGATTGCAGGAAAGCGAGAGGAAAGATGTTACACATCAAAATCAAATCAAATCATTTATTCCTTTGCAAACATGGGTAAAATTGTACATAGGTGTTGACATAAAGTAAGCTCTCAAAAACGTAGCGTAGACAGGTAGACAAGTGACAATCGCTTCCAAAACGTTTCGTATTTCTACAACGACTTTCAACAGAATTGACATAAGCTTTTCGATAGCTTATGTCAGTCCTATACATAATTATACATTATTGCCTTTTCCATCATCGTCGTCGCTGATACAATGTCACTTTGTCAAAAGCCTAACAGGACCTAGACAAGTGACAATCGCTTCGAAAGCGTTTCGTATTTCTACAACGACTTTCAACAGGATTGACATAAGCTTTTCGATATCTTATGTCAGTGCTGCAGTGTGACAGTAATAGGCTGGTATTATTGTAAGAGATTATGGTAGATTCTTCTGTGTACAAGTGATATTGCGGTCTGTAAGCACGATAATAGCAAAATTACTCATGACTGTTCATTGCAGCTGTTATTTTTGTAGGCTTATAATCAGTGATGGACTGGGATACCTACATTCAGCTGTATCTGGTCAGACTAAAAGCCAACCTTAACATATTTAGGAAAAGGCTAGGCAGATTAAGATTTCCAGTGATGGACTTAAAAGACCTTCAAATCGTCATGTCACTACAGGTTTCATATTATAAAGTAAAATTATCTAATAACGAACAGTGTTTCATTGTACTATTTTAATAAACGCAATCTGGTTCTCCTCAAAAACAAGAAACTATTATTATGTGTTATTGTGAAATAATTATTGTAGTACCTATGTTTATTAATAAACTAGCCAACCCGACAGAAGTTGTCCTGTCCTTTCAGTAGTTGAAACAAAAATCCCATAGAAAAATGATAGTTAAGTTTTTTCCGAATTTGAACATTTTCCGGGAAACTTTTCCAATTATTCTTAACCTTATTCGGATTATTTTGAACATTTTAAACAAAGAATTAACCAAGATGGTCCAGCCGTTCTCAAGGGATGCGCTTACCAACGAAAAGTTTTTTTTTTAACTTATATATATTAATAGTTACTTAAGCTAATAAGAAGTAAAGATATTTCGTTGGATACTAGATAATTAAAATGTTCGATTCCTAAGAAGGTTTTTAAATCAGCTTTTATGATCATGGGCACAAGAACTTTTGCAACTTTAAATTTGTGACAAAAAATTTGCTATTTTTAATTGTTCGACCAATTATTTTGTTTTGGTTATGGGTCAGACATTACCAAAGAAAATAATAGGTGCCTTGTAAAATTCAGAAGGCAATTAAATTTGTAACCGCTCATCGTATTCAATTGCAATGTCGAAAACTTGCAGAGACAAAAAAAAAAACTATCTCATACTTAGATTTCCTTGCTCGTGGAACTTTTGAACAGTTTAAATATTTTTTATCTTTATTCAATAAATTGCAAAATACAATTTTTCTCTCATTATTCTTATTTAAAATAATAAGTAGCTTTTTCAGAAAAACTTTGATAATAGGATTCCTATGAAGTTAGAAATATCTATTGCCAACTACAAAGTGATTTAAAAAATATCTATACTACCAATACCTTTGAGATTTTTTAAAACCTCACGATTATTGTATCGACAACGAAGTAATTACAACATTGAATGACGACAAGGCATTTTAACAGTAGGTACATAAGTACATAAACAAGTTTTGAGTCACTAGCCATGGTTAAATGGTTTCATGGCTTAAAAAACTTACTCAGACTGGCCGTTTCACAGACAATAACTTTAATAGTTTTCAGTCTCTCATTTTACAAGGAATTCTTAACTTTGCCGAAGAAGAGTTGTTCCAAAAATTAATAGAGAGATGAACAAACTGATTTGAGTGTCCCCCTCCACGAAAATCTTAATACAAGGTGAAAGATTTGTGCAATGTGAAGGGAAACAAGTGACGCGGAACGCGAATTCAAGGTGATCCAACCAAACGGCTGAGAAAACACCATAATTCAGGAATTGGCACGAAATGCACAGCGACATCTTTTGGTTAATATTGGAACTAAAACAATGGAGTTTGTGGTTGGCGATTTCATGCCGTAAAATGAAATGGTGTAAAATCAGAAGACAAGTGATAAATAAGTCCTAAATAAATTCATTCACTAAATTGATTGAGACAGAAAGGTTCTCTCAATGCAAAAGCAAAAAAAATGCCTCTGTTTTTGTACCATAATACAGTAACTTATAAAGGATAATATATTTATTTCTCTTTTGTGTAAATTAGTCATATCAAAGTTATTTATGAAAAAAAGCTCTTTGATTTCCAATATATTTACAATACGAACTAAGCGTGAAACTTCATAATTTAAAGCAGCGCCATCTATTGAAACAGCGCCATACTACGCTTACCTACTCCGCAAGAGTACCAATACCACATTAACACAGTTCTTTGTTTAGAACAAATAGGGGCCGAACCAGTTAACTACAAAACACATAGGTGGCGCTACTGTTTCTTTCTGTGATCTGTTTCATAAGGTATTCGATGAATCTTCACGCTGCAATTCACAGTTGTAGCCGACAGAACAAAAAGTATTTAGGTATATAATTAGGACAGTGGTTTTGAAACACTTGTGATATGCAGGTACTCCATTGTGTTAGAAAATAATGTACAACTTTTGACTCTCGTCCTCTACGTCATAAAAATCTTTAATTCATTCAATGACAGAAAACGCAGAGCCTGAACTACCATGTCTAGAGTACTAAGGTAGAACTTTCGTAAATTCATCCCCTAAAGGGGTTAAAGGAAAAAGGAAATTTTGTATGAAAGATCGTTATTTCTCATCATCATAATCAGTCTATAACGTTCCCACTGCTGGGATACAGGCCTCCTCTCTGTGAGAGGGTGTGGGCCGTAATCCAACACGCGGGCCCAGTGCGGGTTGGTAGATGTCACATGTCTTCGAATTTTTGGTTCTAGGACATGCCGGTTTCCTCACGATGTTTTCCTTCAACGTTTTCAGAGCACTGGTGATGAAATAATTTTCACAAAGTAAAGCGTCTGTCAGGGTTCGAACCTACGACCGAGTCGTAAGTCGCGGCTGTTACCACAGGGCCAACACTGCTTTCGCTATTTCTGCCGATGGGAAATTCCATCGGGCATATTACTTATAGTATACTCATATAAGTTTATACCCAAGTACTGATAGAGCAAGTCACACGCGGCCACCTCGGGCACTTGTCACGGGACAAATTGCCGCGCGGAACTTCCCCACTGCAATAATATTGGTGGCAGAATAATTGATCACCAAGAAGTTTGCTAATGATTGCAATTGAAAAAATATTGTTGCTGTTTGTTTTGATTCAATTGACCTTGGCCTGAGCAGTTTCGAACCCAAGCAGGCACTTAACTTTGTGTAAATTATTTCAACACCACTGCTCACAAAATAATCGACCGAGAGTGCTGCTGCGGCTGCCGTGACTTAGTAGTGCGTCGGGGATGTTTGCAGATAATAATATTGATGGTTTTGCCGCCATTATTAGGAATAGATTTGCATCTCTGATGACTCGTGTTCGCGGCAGCACCAACAGTATTCTCAGTGTATTCGCAGATCGGTGGGATTCCCCGATGTTGCGGAGGTGGATGCGGCTCCACGCTGTAATCTAATTGTATATTTTTATTTGTGTATGTAACCTGCTAACACTAGAAGTTAAGTAAAATTGTTACTAACCCTATGGACTCCGGTCTGCAATAAAATATTTATATTCTATTCTATTCTAAAACGGTGAAGGAAACCGAAGTTTTTGTTGTCACATTCAAAGACATGTGAAATCCACCAAACCCGCACTGGGCCCGCGTGGTTGATTACGACCCACTCCCTCTCACAGAAGAAAGAGGAGGCAGAACATTATAGGTTGATGATGCAATTAATCTGAGATAGTCTCAGACAAAGATCTGTCCCACGTTGCTGACTATCATCAAAATAGATAACATGGAGTTAGAAAAAAAGGAAAAAAAGTCTTACTTCATTTAAAATTTCGCAGTAAAAAGTTTTGCATCATTTGCGAGTTGAAGTCTGGAGTTAGAGGGGCTCGTCGTGGCTAAGTAATAACAGCCGCACGTGTCGATCGATCAGGTTAAGCTACGCTTGCTGCGGTCAGTCTGGGGATGGGTGACCATCTTAACATACCGAAACCTGTCCGTGTCTCGTTACGTTATTGGTTCCGGCTGTAATTATTGGATATTTGACAGTCGTTACGGGTCGTTGGAAGCCCGAAATTCTGACAAACAGTTTTGCCAAGGGGTATCGTGTTAACCAGTAACTGGGTTGTGGAGGTCAGATAAGCAGTCGATCCATGTAAAATACTGGTATTCAGCTGCATCCGGTTAGACTGGAAGCCGACCACAGCATAAGCAAAAGGCTAGGGAGATTGATTGCTCGTTGAAGTCTTTTCTTCTTCACTGCAGATCCGAGCCTACAGATAGGATTTGTTAGAAAATTAGGAAAATAATATACGTACTTACAAAAAATACACGTTTTTACATAAAGCATAACATCA
Source organism: Lithophane leautieri (assembly GCA_949152455.1). Classification (NCBI taxonomy): domain Eukaryota; kingdom Metazoa; phylum Arthropoda; class Insecta; order Lepidoptera; family Noctuidae; genus Lithophane; species Lithophane leautieri. The sequence continues at coordinate 2,846,253 of OX424462.1, read as the reverse complement.
CGCTCGTATTCCTCGAAGGGTTGGGCAGAGTTGTACACCCCTATTTCGTCAGTTGTGTTCAAGTCTCATGTCCCAGGGGGCGACCCTATTGCCTGACTCCGGGCTGCTACTGAGAAATCCCTAATGGAAAAAAACCGGCCAAGTGCGTGTCGGACCACGCACAATGAAGGGTTCCGTAGTTGGGATGAACTTATCCTAAGGACAAACTTAACACGGTACCTAGTTGGAAAACATGTTCTCCTTTACATTCCAACTGCAAATTTAAGTTTGTAAGCACAATATTGAGAGATTTACCATGTTATTATAAGACCATAGACTTCTTATAGGTTTTTCTGTAAACTATACGTAGTGAACTATTTTCGGTGTTTTTATTTTATTTAGGTTCAGTTGTTTCGGAGATAACGAGTGGTTGACAGACACGAGTTATCCTAATTTTTCATTCGGACGTACGGAACCCTAAAACGTGTATTCCCGTTCGTCCCACTGCCGTTGTCCCACTGGTGGGACGAACGGGAATTTAATAAATTATATTAAATTTATTCCCGCTCGTCCCACTGACTTTGTTAGTGGGACGAACGGGAATGATTTAGTCATTTTATTTGTAATTCCCATTGGTCCCACTAAATAATTTGAGTCTGGTTGTTGTTCAATTATAATTATTTATCCTAACTAATACTATAAATGCAAAATTGAGTTTGTTTGTTTATTTGTTAGGTACAGTTTCACGCTAATATGGCTGAAATGATTTAAATGCAATTTGGCACATGGGTAGACCATGACCTAGGTTAAGACATAGGATAGATACTTTTTATTTCTGTAGTACGTTGCATGCATGTATGCATGCAACGTACTACAGAAAGGCGGTATTCTGAGCAAAGCACTTTGTGCAAAATTTATGAGCATGAGCAGTACCTAACCTAACAAAAAGTACTAAGCTTGCATGAATTCAGGATAGTATTTCAATCATTCGTTTTATCTATACTAATATTATAAAGAGTTAAGATTTGATTCGTTTGTTTGCATTGAATAAATAGGCTCCGAAACTACTGAACCGATTTGGCTGAAAATTGGTGGGGAGGTAGCTTAGAACCAGGAGCCGGACATAGAATACTTTTTATCCCGTTCTCGGTAGGGTAGATAGGCAGGGTAGGGTGGATAGGCAGGGTACCTACCCACCTACCTACTAGAGGCATAATACTAATGATTACATAATACGCAAAATACGTGCTTTGACGTGGAGTTGCGGATACCAGCCCGATCTATTACCTACCTAATGATTGAATTCATGCAAGACTAGTACTTGTTGTTAGGTTACTGCTTAGAAATTGTTCACAAGGTGTCGTGAACAGAATACCATCTTGTTTGCATGTACCGAGCTACCGGGATAAAAAAATATCCTACGTGTTAAATAAGTTATCTGTCGTTCAAATTCTATAACTTAGATAAAACTTATGATTGAAATATTATCCTGAACTCATGCAAGCCTAGTACTTTTTGTTAGGTTAGGTACTGCTCATAAATTGTGCACAAAGTGTTTTGCATAGAATACCGTCTTGTATGCATGCAACGTACTACAGAAATAAAAAGTATCTATCCTATGTCTTAACCTAGGTCATGGTCTACCCATGTGCCAAATTGCATTTAAATCATTTCAGCCGTTTTAGCGTGAAAGTGTACCTAACAAACAAACAAACAAACAAACTCACTTTCGCATTTATAGTATTAGTTAGGATAAATAAGTGTATAATTGAACAACAACCAGACTCAAATTATTCAGTGGGACCAATGGGAATTAAAAATGAAATGACTAAATCATTCCCGTTCGTCCCACTAACAAAGTCAGTGAGACGAGAGGGAATAAATGTAATATAATTTATTAAATTCCCGTTCGTCCCACCAGTGGGACGACGGCAGTGGGACGAACGGGAATACACACCCTAAAAACCAAAAATTCTTAGCTTGAACTGGGAATTGAACTCAGGACCCATGCCTAACAGTCGTGCTAGCGCCCACTAGACCAAAGAAAGAGGTGTTATAATAATATGTTTGAAACCTCGTCTATAACGCAACTTGTATACCTATAATGGTGGCACTTCACATCGCTATTCGTGTTTGCGTATTAATCTTAGATGCCCAAATACGACGATTTAAAGTTACTCTATTCGCGTATATTTGCCTATTTTTCACGCATAAGACGAATACACAAATACACGATTATTCGAATCCGGTTGTCGGTTTTTGGTCACATATCAAAGGATTGCGAATATACCAAATAAGTTCGTTTACCGTCCACACATAGCTTGCTCAGTAGAGTGCGGTTTTATAAATGTATTGGTAATTAACACAGAGGAAATAATAAGTCTTTGCTGCCGTCAACACGTCCATCTTTGCGTTCAGATAAGCATACTTAATTAACTTTAAATAGCAAAAATATTCTTGGATGTTCGGCATATTCGCAGTTCATGATGATGTGTGGACGGTGTGTTCGAGTTATTCGAACTTCTACACTATATAGCCGAATAAAACACTGAAAAAACCGCGAATACCGAATAGCGATGTGAAGTCACGTCATGAACAACAAATATGCCGAATATCCAAGAATATTTAAAGTTAATTAAGTATGAGTATGTATCTGAACGCAAAGATGGACGTGTTGACGGCAGCAACGACTTATTATTTCCTCTGTGTTAAATACCAATACATGTATAAAATCGCACTCTACTGAGGCCCTAGTGCGAGTTTCTTTTACCCATCTCGACTTTACGCATCGACCGCGATCGGCGCCCCAATTGGCTCTTCACCAGTGAAGGCCAGTGACAGGCCAATCGGAGCGCCGAGCGCGGTCGATGAGTAAAGTTGAGATAGTTTAAAGAAACTCACACTAGGGCCTCAGAGCAAGCTATGTGTGGACGGTAAACGAACTTATTCGGTATATTCGGAATCCTTTGATATGTGACCAAAAACCGACAACCGGATACGAATAATCGTGTATTTGTGTATTCGTCTTATGCGTGAAAAATAGGCAAATATACGCGAATAGAGTAACTTCACATCGTCGTATTTGGGCAAATAAGACGAATATGAAAACACGAATAGCAATGTAAACTGCATGCACCATAACACTAGATTCTCGAACAGGGGCCATATTATGACGGATTAATGCCACCATTTTTCCAGTGTAAGTGAGAGACGGAGCTATACAAGGCCGATAACACCATCCTTTTTTCGCAGTGGAATAATTATGGCATTAATACTCCATAATACCGCCCCTGGGTTGTAAAATTGTAACCTCGTAGCAGTCGTAGCACACTGCGTAGACGTGCTACGCCGCTACAAAAAAAAGGACCAAAGATTCAGCAAGTAACCAACATGGTTGACGTCATAATCTATATTTATATCTATATCTATACATATTATAAATTATAGTCACTCTTCGTGTTTGTCTGTATGTCCGCGTTGTTCTTCTAAACAACGCAACCGATTTTGATGGGGTTTTCACCATCGTTTAGATAATTTATTCCAGAAAGTTTATATGTATTACTTACTATTAAAGTTGCAACTATGAAATCTCGATGTTTTGTCAAGTCGTAAAAACCGTGCGAAATTATAAGCTACCGAACAACTTTTTTTTTGTTAAAAGTTTTTATTTTTCACTTTTTAGTTGTGATACCTACCACAAAAATTCAAATACCATTACCTGATATGTAAATAACAGTGATGGAGTCACTTAAAATGTCTTCGACATAGATTAAGTGAGAAAAATACGTAATATTGAAGCTAACTCAAAAACTACTCAAGCAAAGTTAATAAAATGTATACAGGACCACCTGGGAAGCATGACCTACCAAACAAAAAAAGAATTATCAAAATCAATTCATAATTCGCGGAGTAATCGCGAAACAAACAAACAAAAAAAAAAAAACAGACGATTTGAGAACCTCCGCTTTTTTGAAGAAGTCGGTTAAAAATAAAAATATTTTCTCTTTCTAATATTAGTAGAATATATAGTTCAACATAAACATAACATACAACCCCATATTCTTACATAAGTTAATGTCATGTCTTTACCGGGTGGCGACAAAGTTTGCCCGAAGGACAATGACCCTCTCAAAATTGACGTTAAACAAAACTATTAGTAGTTAATTTTCGACCAAGTTTCCTTATTAGTTATAACTGTAAGTACTTGATATGGTTTTACATTATAATTTATTATTTAATACAGATTTATTTATTTTCGGACTAGTTGTTGCCCGAGGAGCTCGTGGCTAAGTAATAACAGCCGCACGGGTCGATCCATCAGGTTAAGCTACGCTTGCCGGGGTTGGTCTGTGGATGGGTGACCATCTTTGCATATCGAGACTCCTCCGTGCCTCGGAAAGCACGTTAAGCCGTTGGTCCCGGCTGTCATTTGTGGATCTTTGACAGTCGTTACGGGTCGTCAGAAGTCTGAAAGTCTGACAACCAGTCTTACCAAGGGGTATCGTATTACCCAGATACTGGGTTGTGGAGGTCAGATAGGCAGTCGCTCCATGTAAAATACTGGTATTCAGCTGCATCCGGTTAGACTGGAAGCCGACCCCAACATAGTTGGGAAAAGGCTAGGCAGATGATGATGACTAGTTGTTGGCCGCGGCTTCGCCCGCGTGTGTGTCGGAAAATATCTACCGAGATGAAAGTACCCTTTGTGTTAATCCATTATGTGTTTTCTACACATACAACGTGTAACGGAATAAACGCAAGAGCACATACACCCCAATTAGAATATTAAATTATAAGACTAAAATAATATCTGTAATTTAATTTAATTAAACCACACCTTAAATTAACTATTTTATTTAACGCGCACTACACATAGGATAGCTATGAGCGTATTACAAATTTGGTTATGCATTTAAATAGGCTTTATTCGTTTGAGATAAGGCTTAAATAAAATATCTTATTAGCTTGTTATGACGCAGTGGTTCTAATTTCAGTTAAATAAAAGATTTTTTCATGAAAGATTAACATATATAAATAATGACGGAAATCGATTCAGAAGCCGATTTTGAGCAAACTGCTTTCAGGTTTTGCGCTTATTCTGTTACACGTTGTATATATTATAAATATCGCTGATCCCTAATCGTTTTTCTAAAATAAAATAAAAGTATAAAAAAAATTCTTCCAGCAGACCTGCGAAAGGAGAAATGAGAAAGAAATGTGTACAATAGTGTGTGAGAACAAGAAGAGAAAAACATGATTATGCGAAGTCTTAACTAAAATATTAAATATACCTACACATATACGCAAGAAAATTAACATATACTTAAATAAATACATAAAGCTTAAATATAATAAACATAAATACGCTATAGGTACGAGTACATATATAATTGTATACTCATAGTTGAGAGGAAAGATAATGCTCTTTTACACGAAATTTAAATAGAGAAACAGTTTTTAAATCACGAATGCTAGGCGGCAGTGAGTTCCACAATCTTACAGCATGGACAGAGAAGGAATAAGAATAATAACTAGTTTTATGAGGATGAGATTTTATTTTACTTACGGACAATTTACGTTGATGGTCAATTTGCTAAGTAATGATTTTCCTTATGCTTACAAAGTATGCTATTCTCTTTGACAATGATTTCTGCTAGAATAACCTTAGCATCGACAGAAACTATCAGTAAAAAGAAAGAGGGTTTAGATCCCCTCAAATGCCATAATGTAATCAATTAAAGCGATAAAATAGCTGCACCATCTTAGCAAAATTAAATCGTCAAATTAAATCGTCAATTTTTTTACACTGTTTAAAAAAGGTACGTATGGATACTGGACTCCCCACAATACTTACATATTTAGGGGTTTATTCATAAACGATGATTAAAGTTAAGTGATGTTCAAACGTCAAATATGTATGGTTAAGCAGTCGCTAATCATTACTTTACTTTAAGCAACGTTTATGAATAAAGGGGTTCATGTTTAACCAAATCAGTCATCATCATTATTTCAACCGAAGACGTCCACTGCTGGACATAGGCCAAATCAGTGCAAGAATCGAATTTAAGCAAAACTTTTAACATTTGATTGCAGCAGCATTGTAAAATGACTCGTATTATTAATTTACTGCAGAAAACTGACAGGTTTTTTTTCTAAATATTTTATCACATTCTTAACTTACGCTTTCTTCCCATGGGGGAAGGCAGAAACTACGGAACGCGAACTGCTACGATCCTTACATACTTCTTGTGCTTCGTTTGCGTAATACATCATACATCACGCACGCCGGTTGCGCTACGCACCTGGGGTGTGATTCTGTAAGACCTCATTCTAAACTTCGAATCTGAATCCGCTGTGAGTTTCTTGATTGGCATTCCAAAACTCGGTTGATACACTAGCGCTACCCTTGCGAGCGTGTCAGCGAGTTGAACTAAATTGACCGTGAGATTTTGACCGATAAAGTATGAGATGACGTAAGGAGTGGCATTCAGTAAGGTAATCCCGCCGTCACTTCAACGTTCACTTCGCACTCGAACCCGAACACCTTTTGAACCTTATGCGAAGTGAGAGTGAATAGCGATGTGAGATGCGAGTTGTTGTTTGAATTTTACAGAATCGACGTACTGGTCTTTCGGAAGAAGATCACCAATATGTTCTTCTAGGGCGTTCACTCCCGGCCTTTCCACTCACATCTGCCTTGTAAATACCTTCTGTTAGTGGCACTCATTCTTCCAACATGACCATTTCTTAAATTGTTGTCACTACATCTTCTTTTTAAACCGCATCGTTGCCTTTTCACATCATTCATATTATTAGTTTAGTATTTAATAATAGAGAGTTTAATAGCAAATCATTGGTACAAGCAATTATTCCTTATGATCTAAATCTTATTTTATTTATTTATTTATTGACATACCAACGACTTATTCACTAAAGCTCTACATAATACGAGTAAATATATTGTATTTCGACAGTTTTGCGATGAATTTGTCACTTATAGGCGTGCACAGCACTCGTATAATCAATAATAAAAACTAAAATGGAATTATAATTATGATAATAACAACATTAAAATTTGCAAAATTTACATTCAAATTAAACATTACATTACATTACATTTACATTTAAATTTACATTTTTCATTTTGGCTTACTTATACAAGAGTCTTGCATCCTTTGACATTGGGGACGCAAAAATGCTATTGTCCGTTCTAGCTGTCACTTTGTATCGTCCTTTTATTGTTTGTGTTCATTTGTTTATGTAGTTAGTCGGTTAAATCTGTAAAATACAATAAATATGACCATAATTATTATTTTACAAAGTTTTACACTCAAATTGTTACAACACCTAATTCGTGTTTAATGTAATTCATAATCAATAATTTTGTGCACTACAGAGCGATATTTTAAAATTTAATTTATTAATATTGACAAATCAGTCAAAATAGAGACATATTTCACAGAAATTTTCAACTTTGTCTGCTTTTATAATGTACCTAATATTACAAGAACTACCTATGTATTATTAGAATACATTCCTGATTTAAAAAAAAGGTTTTCTTTTTTTTTCCCTAATTCATAACTTCTTTTATACTAAAATAATAAACATGGATGCTTCTTATGTTTCTTGTTAGCCTTGCCCGTATTATGTATTTCTCTCCAACTTCCTGCAGTCCCATTAATTTACACTGAAAATTTTATTTGAAACAGTAATCATTATTATTAAATAAATTACTTCCTCGTATCCAATAATAGTTGTATTTACTGAATTACAACATTACAAAAAAAAAGTTTCAGTAAACGTCTACGCGGCTACGGGTCTACGTTTACGGTGGGGCGGGGGGGTTTAAGGGGGCGGCGCCAAACCCAGCCCTCAAGAGTCTCGCGAATTGGCACCAACGTGGTCGAGAACGCCTCCGAAACAGTCGCGTTCCGACCTTCGACGGAGCCGGTCGCATGTTAGTGGAAACAAACTCGTATCGTGTGTAGTGAGTGTTTGTGTCATGTTGGGAATCGCTGGAGCCCCGTGCTAGGTCATGTCTCGAAGGAAGCAGAGCAACCCCAAACCGCTGAAACGTAAGTTTATAGTAGTTTTAAAATATCGAACGTAAAAAAAAATAGGAGACGTTTTCGTTCTTTGGTTTGGAAGTTTTAGTTTTGGCGCGTTCTTATTTGAATCTGTTTGTTTATGTTTTGATAAAAAGATTGGAACTTATTTCAAATGGCTGATTTCATTATTTGTTGTTTGCAAATGTGATTATATCTGACTACTATAACTTGATAAATGAACTGTTGAAAGTTCTTCGCACGTGTCTCTTCAGGAATAATGTTTTATGTTTATTTTCCTGTATGCTGTACTACTTGAGCAGTAAAACGCAATTTAATTTATTTTATAGAGTATTAATTAACGTTTTATTTATATACCTACATAACATTGAATAATATTATTTATCATCAACTCTAAATGTTATTTCTGTAATATAATGATTTGAATGATTTTCTTATTAAAATCATTATAACAACACTGTTTTAGAGGTTCTGTGAGATTTGCTCATACTTAAGCAGTAATTTATGCAGCATAACTATGGTGTACTGATTATCATTATTTTGAACAAGAGAGAAATAGCGAATGATAACAAAAAAAAAAAAAATTACGTTGTTTAAACACGAAGAAGGAAATCTTAAATCTACCCTAATATTATAAACAGAAAAGATTTGTATTTTTATTTGTAATGAATAAAACCAAAAATAACTGGACCGATTTTAAAAATTCATTTACCAGTATTACGCTACATTATCGTTAAGAAACATTGGTTAACTTATAAAGTTATCACACAGGGGAAGCCGCTGGCGGGAGTTAATACTAAATAACTTCCAAGTTCTGTAAAAACAACACACTTAATTCACACTGAAAAAGAATTACACTTTGCCATAAATTAACGGTTTGTCCTTATTTCTAAAAAAAGAATTATTATATAGTAGATAAACCGAATAAAGTAGCACTGAAAACTATTATTTTAGGTTTTAAATTATTCACTTAGTAATAAAAAAACAAATTGGCGACGGATTTACAAAATAGAACAACATTTGTCTCTGCTTAAAATGACTCGTTTAAGTGCTATCTTATTTTATCTTTGTGCCTTCTTTTTGAAGATTCTTCTTCTCTTCCATGCATCTTGTTAACTAATGTATATAGAAATATAACGGGTACTTAAAATTACTCCTAACTTTTTATTTGTTTAAAAGCAACGATACTCTTTTAGGTTTCAAAGACAGGATCTTACTTTTAGAGAGAACCTTTCTACAAGTCCTTAACCAAAATATTTATATTGCAACAAAAATACACATGTTTAAAAATACCAAAACGAAAAGCTGTCGCCGGTTCACCTCGCAAATTCAATTCCCTAGGTACTTTAAATTCCAAGTATATTAAAGCCTGCAAAGTTTTCAATCAAGTAATAACACAATAGCCACAAAAATACAACCCATTCTTTAAATAAAACCACGTATCTTTTACCGCACAACCCAGCAATTATAAATAATGACTAATCCACGAGTTTAACCGTAACATAACTACTTATAATTATTTTTTGTTCTACGCTTGTACCAAAGAGCATCGGAGTTCGTTAAACTGTTATCTCTTGTATTAATATTCTTTGATTGTTTACTTATCTCTGTGTCGAAGATAACTTAAAGTTATAACTTTAATTACTGTGGAAATGTTCTGATAAATAACTTAGTACTGTAATCATGGGGTGGGTGCGGGATTGAGGGAAGGGGGTTCAATTGAGTGTAGGGGGTGTGAGTATGAATGTATGATCGGGCAATAACATCATGCCTGTAATCACTAAAGTGTTAGGCAGAGGTACACGCACCTATATTTCGCCAGTTATGTTTAAGTCCCATAAAATAGGGGGCGAGCCTATTGCCATCAACTGGGCACAAATCCAGATTCTGGGCTACTACTGAGAAATTCCAGGTGGAAAAACCGAATGAAAAAAGATTCTTAAGAATTTGCTGAAGGAACTTTGGTGTTTGTTTTTTTTTTGGGGAAAAAATTTAGATATTTTTTAACATTAAATTTATTGATTCATTCAATCAGGTAAAGACAAGTGTGCAGAAAAGTTTAGTTTAATCTTTAAATATCTTTTTCTGAATATAATGAAGTTATAAACTCTATTATTTATGTCACATTTTAATAGTACTAATTGAGCCATTCAACAACTCATAAAAAAATCTTTTTAAAAACTATAAAACAAGAAGTTACTTTAAAAGTTTCAAACGATTAAAATAACTTTACTTAATGACATTTTGACGTGGTAGCCCAGTGGTACCGACCGCAACTTACAAGTTTTACTTCGTGTAAATTATTTCATCACCACTGCTCTCAAAAACGGTGAAGGAAAACATCGTGAGGAATCCGCCATGTCTTAGAACACATCATAAAATACATGTGACATCCACCAACCCGCACTGGGCTCGCGTGGTGGATTACGGCCCTCTCATACAGAGGAGGCCTGTGTCCCAGCAGTGGGAACATTATAGGCTGATTATGCTAATGACATTTAAAGATATGACAATAATGTATTGTGTTATTGCTAATTGTTAACTTGCAGTACAAAGTCATGTAACTTGAGTTACATTTATTTTGTTATATTTATTACATACTTTGATCATTTTATGAATATTACTAAGAGTTCTTGTCATTGATATATTTATGAGCTGATAACTTTAAAATGAGATGGTTCAATGGAAAGTTTTTATTTCTTCTCAATCAATAAAAAGTAGATATAATTTAACCATTTTCAATAGGTACTCATCCTTAATTCTATATTTAAATCGTGTTTATCTTTATATACATAATTCTTCTGTACGTGTGTTTGTCACCTAACTCTTCCTAAGCGGTTGGACCGATTTGTATGAAATTTTGTGTGTATATTTAAGTGAGTCCCTGGATGGCTTGATAATACAATTGAACCCGGTAGGTGGCGCTGTTCGGGCAGGAAAACGTCTGCCGGGTCCGTTAGTATACCTACATATTTGTGCCCGGTTGATAGCAATAGCCTCGCCCCCTATTACATGGGACTTAAACATAACCAATCTACATGGTCTTCACATGATTTGACCAAGATTATGTCTGGACTTTAAAAGAGACTGTGACCTCTGAGTTTGTTTCGGCCTTTCTTCTCAGAGTAGTTAGATAGGATAAGTCGACCTCATCTAGTTTACTTTTTTTTTTGTAGTATCTGTAAAAGTCATTCCGATATCCTATTTACAGAATGAACATTTTCATTTTATTTCATTTCATTATGTTACATTGTTTAAATCCTTTTGCACATTATTTAATTAGCGTTTTGGGGGGACTGTCTTATGTAATTTTGACCATCGAAAAGTGCTGATTCTCAGCCTAGTTTGAATAAATGACTTTTGATTTTAGATAAAAAACGCTACAATCCTTACATATTATAAAACAAAGTCTTCCGCCACGTCTGTCTATGGTTCCGTTCTCAAAAACTAGTGCATCGATTTTCATGCTGTTTGCACCAATGGATAGAGTGGTTCTCGAGTAAGGTTTTAGTATATAATAACCGACATCCACGCGGGCGAAATCGCGAGCATCAGCTAGTTTATAATAAAGGCTAGAAATAACATACAAAAGGGAGAAACGCAGACAATTAAACTAAACAGCATTCAAATAAAAACGCTATGGTCTCAATATTCCTTGAAGACAAAAAAAGACAACCTAGAATAACCAGATAGACAATCACTACAAAAAAAATAAACAAAAGTCAATGACGTAAATGTTTAAAACATTTTATAACAAGTATAAGCACAAGTAGAAAGTAAATGATTAATAGCAACTGATACAGTATCTTAGGTGACCCGTTATCATTCGCAAATGTCAACACAGATTTGATCGCTATTCGTTATTTTTATAACTTTTACTGTTACTTACAGCTATTGTGAATTGTAATCTTTATCACATCACTGCCTTGTAGTGTTGTACTTTGAAGGTGACCTATTATTGGTTGTGGAATTGCACGAAATGTCAATATTTAGGGAGTTTATCCTCCTAAAGTATAAACGAATTAATTTTAATTAAAAAAATATATTATTTATTTGATTAGATTAGAATTTATTGATAAAGAAGTCCTTTTTCAGTGAAGTTTTTAAAGTAAAAGTTACACGTCTGCCCAACCCTTCAGGGACTACAGGGTGTTGTTTTGTGAGGAATAGGATGTGTCAATTGTTTTTTTAAATTTGTGATGTATTTATTGTTGTTAGGTTTAAATCACTTTTTGCTTTACTTTTCTTAAACTTTACGTTTAAAACTAAACATCTGACACTACACGCATCTGTACTATAACTGCAGCATTTCAGGGTTTGAAATAGTTTCATGAACTGATTTAATATCAATTATTAATCAAATTATTTATAAAAATATTCGCCGGAAGGGTTGGGCACAGGTGCCACATTTCGCCAGGTATGTTTCAGTTCCATGTAATAGTGGGCGAGCGAGCCTATTGCCATCAACCGGCCACAAATCCAGACTTTGTGCTGCTACTGAGAAATTCCAGATGAAAAAACCCAATGACACTTTGCCCGACCTGGAAATCGAACCGTTAGCTACTTTTGTTTATACCGGCCGTCAAAACTTAGTACCACACTTCTAAAATTGCAATAACTTTTAAATTACACAAGATATATTTTCGAAATAAAAAGGATTACTTAAATAATTTATAGTAATAGTAATAGTAATAGTAAATTTATTTGTGAGAATATTGTTACATAGAGATGTTGGATACATCTTTTCACGGTTAATTTATTGTATACTAGCTGCGCCCCGCTGTTTCACCTGCGTAAGTCTCGATCCCGTGGGAATATCGGGATAAAAAGTATTCTATGTGTTAATCCAGGTTATAAACTATCTGTTTGCCAAATTTCATCCAAATCCGTTCAGCCGTTTTTGCGTGATTGAGTAACAAACTTCCAAACACACAAACACACAAACTTTTACAATTATAATATTAGTAGGATAGTAGGATAAACTTTATAGCCGATAACTGTCTTTTAAGGAATGGCTAAAAAAACCTTAAAAACAAACCTTTTGGTTTAAGTGAAAAACGTTACTTATGTGTAATAAACTATAATTTCCAAGAAACCTGATGAAATTTGCTATAAAACGTTTTTTATTTCAAAACGCTGGCTTCTACAGTTTAGGAGAAATCGCAATTTTTTATTAATTAGGTATTAAGTTTTGAAGGCCAGTGTATATTATAAACTTGTAAAATATTTATTTTATCATTCGATCGCTCAAGACATTACATCACAGTGCTCGTACACAAAGCTGCCTAAATTACAACAGATAAAATATAATTAGAATACGTTATCTGTGGGACCAAATGTCAAAGTATACTTTCAAACGATTACTTACTATTATCAGAGTTTTATAAAAAGGTGTATTGTGATTGCGGTGATCCGGGTTTGTCGAAATCAAAGAAAAATTGGTTAGATAGTGGTCAAAAACACCAGTTATACCAAGAAGTATCGTGTCACTCAGTAAGGCGATTGGCACACGGACCCCGCACCGCCGCGGAAGGCGGTCTCATGTCGCATTGGCCTCTATTAAATCCGCTGATGCCTAACACATGTACACCGCCCGACCGCGCGGTCGAATTGTTAGAGACCGCGGCGGTGCGCGGTGCCGTGTGTAAACCGCTTAACACACGTACACCGCCTAACCACGCGGTCGAGACGGTAGAGACCGCGGCGGTGCGCGGTGCCGTGCGTTAATCGCCTAACTGTATTTTGGAGGTAAGATAGGCAGTCTTTTCATGTAAAATACTGGAATTCAGCTACATGTGGTGAGACTGGAAGCCGACCCCGACACAGTTGGAAAAAGGCTAGGTAGAGAGTGGTCAAACGCGAGAAGAAATAAAACACTATCACGTGATACTATCAAGTAATATCATGTGTGTATTCCCAGGAGTGGTGGACGGAGATTAACAGTAATAAACCCAAATTAAATCAGCTATGTTAGTTATAAGTCCCATGTATGTACTTATTAGAGGGCAAGCTTATTGCTTTTAAGAGGAAATATTTTCCGTCTCCTCCCCATACAAACGCTCTCGCCTGTTTTCTCTCTGGTTTATGACTTTACAGCAATGATTTATTACAGTAAAATAAATATCAACTAGTTCTATGCCCCATATGTTTTCCGTTTTGATGATACATTATCTGTAGAAGCACTAGAACCCTCAGTAAATGCTTAAAATTGCCTGTTTAGACCGCTGTCATTAGAGGCCTATTGTACAAATTTGACAACTATAAAAAACATAAGGGCACAGTAAATATCCTTCTTATTTAATTTATAAAATATATTTCAAATTGGTCCAATATTGGAGGAGGAAATAGACGAGAGCCGAACCTTGAATTATGATTTTGTATGGAGAAAAGACCGACCATAGATCCGCAAATCTAAACTCCGGGCGGCTACTGAGAATTTTCTTCAGATAAAAATTTATAACACTGCGAAATTGCAGCAAAGGAAAAAAAACAAAAAAAAAAACTGACTTACCTATTGAAGTAAATAATATCCCAATAAAGATATTAAATAAATAATAATAATAATATTGAGCCACAAAAAAAATCGAAAACCAACTTCACATTATCTTCCAAACAAACCATCAGAAACAACATTATTTTACTATTATATATTCCCATTATGTCATAACAGAAACCTACTTTTAAGCCTGATTTACACGGTGTGATTTAATTGCCTATGGAATGTCATAACTTGAAGCAACAGTAAATGTTCCGCCGTTTAGACGATGCAAGTCATTTCATCATTCTTCTGACATCACTGTCTAGTTTGGGGCTCACTGGTAAATAATTTGTGTAACCTAGCTGTAGGAAATATTGTAACCTGCAAATCTGCTTAATATTGTAACCTTGTAAAATATTGCTTATAAATAACTAACTGGGGGGCTACCACCACCACTTACAGCATTATTATTTTAATCTTACTTCACTGGGGGAAAGTGATGGAGCTATACGTTCTCTAGAGCTTCATCTCTTTCCTATACTGAAGTAATATTAAAATAATACTGCTGTAAACGGTGGTGGTAGGCCCCCTGATGCCCGCAACTTCGCCAGCGTGGATGTCGGTTATATTCTATACTAAAACCTTACTCGAGAATCACTCTATCCATTGGTGAAAACAGCATGAAAATCGGTGCAGTTGTTTTTGAGTTTATCGCGTACAGGACGACAGACAGACGCGGCGGAGGACTTTGATTTATAATATGTAAGGATATTGTATAATCTGTAAACCTGCGTACTGTATTACCTGGACCATAAACAATTTCATATTTTTATTTCTAACGTCCCAATTTATTTGTGATCAGCGCAACGTGTATTTGTATGGAAAGTGCCAAATGTCATGATTTCATGAAATAGTCATTCAATGCATATATATGAACTTAGAAAAATGTATTGCTGATTCTAATGTTTATAATTCTTCAAAACCATATTTGTTACGGCCGCTAATAACATTTAGATCAACATACAACCTGACACTGACCTGCAAATTGCAAAAAACGTAAGAAAATTTGAATTTCGCGGGCTACCTTGCCGCTTCCACCTTAAGCAATAGACATACCTAAACAACTCCCTGCCCATTTCGCCAACACTCCCAGCACACAAATATTCAGCATTCCATCTAAAAATACACGTATCTCTAAAAATAGCTGCACGTCACAACTAGCCCTAACATGCTTCAAGAGTGGCCCAATGCTTATCTGCACCATTACAGTGGAGTGGCGCGATGGCGAACCACTTGAAGATATCAATGCTGTATACAATCTGTATTACACATACCAATTACATCTTGTTATCTGCCCAGCCCCTCGGTATGTGGGATTGAAACATGAATACGTGGTGCACTTTAGCGAAACAGTTTATTTGTGAGGAATTGAGGACCGGTATGTTTTGTAAATTGTTGTCTGTGGTTTTGTTAATTTTGGTGGTATACTGTGTTCGGTTTGTGGTGGTGGATTTGATACACACAAAAAAACACAAAAATAGTGAAAAGTAACTTTAATTTCGAAAGTCGTTCGGAAGACTAAGTGGGAAAAATACGTAATTATTGAAGCTAACTCAAAAACTACTAAAGCAAAGTTAATAAAAAAAATTATGGGGCCACCTCTGAAGCATGACCTATCAAACAAAAAAAGAATCATCAAAATCGACTCATAATTGACGGAGTAATCGAGTAACATCCACACAAAAAAAAAAACCTACAGACCAATTGAGAACTCCTCGTTTTTGAAGAAGTTGGTTAAAAATAACCTTTTGGAATATTGACTTAGTTCTTGTAGCTGTAAGACGGGAGGGAAGATCATCAGAGCGTCCTACCCTTCGTTTGCCGGTTCAAGATCTCCATCTTTACTTCAGAACACGTACAGCCTAACGGTCATGCCTGGGTATTTCGGCCAGTATTATAAAGCCGGTGTCAATGGTGCCACCATAGCTTTCGTATTCTGTGGGTTATGTCAACTAATTTCGTAAAGGGATAGCTACATTAGTATACAACAAAATTCCTTATCTAAAAACTGATAGAATTTCTATCCGTCAAAAACAACAGTCTAAATGGAAACTATAAATTCGGATCTACCAAGGAGGGTGGCATGTTCACTAAACATAAACGCTCGTTAATAAATAAAGATTTTAAAAAACACTACCAAGGAGACGTGGATCATGGACACTGAGTATCAATGATTTTAGACTAAGTAATACCTCATATTGTGTGGGCAGTGCGCAAGCGTGGTTATCAATCCTCGCTTCTCTGAGAACACAAGCAGGGTGATCAGTGCCGCTCCTTACAGTATGGGAACCTTGCAGTAACACAATTACAATCCAATACAGCATTACTTACACAAAACCACCATATCTTTATCCCCACATCTTCTCATCCTTAAAAAACAATGAACCAGGAACAAGACGATGGCGGCGCTGCGTAATTCTGTCACAGTTTGTGCTCCTGCGCAGCCACGTCATTTGCGTAGGTATAAGTCCGTTTAGTTGACGCACAATACGCCTTTGGTCGTGCCGCCCGGTATAATTCGAGTCAGGTGGACGGCTAATACCCCCGTATGTTAACAAACAATCGTACATACATGCTAACAGATTTATGTTTATGTAAACTTATGATTTCCGCGCGTATCTTTAAACGGATCGACGGTAATAGTAAAGTATTGGGCGACGTTTTGAGGTTGTATGCGTACGCACAGGTTGGAGTTTTTCTTGGGAATTTAACTTTATATGGGTAATAGGGTTATTGTTGGATTACCAGGTAGTAATCTGACGCGTTAAATTTGGACTGGAAAAATAAGAAGCCATATTAAATTCTCGAGAATGGACTTCGTTCCTAGTACTTAGTCATTCAGTGGTTTCTATTAGCTTGAATAGCACATAAGTTACCTGAAATCATATATTTCCTATCAATTGAATTAACAGGTTAACTATTGAAGTTTAACTAAACTGAACAACTGCGGTCAATTAAATCACGATGACAGTGTTTTTTTTTTCAAATGCATTCTTTTCCTTATTTCCGTTCATAATGGAATATTACAATAAGATATAGTAACGTTCAAAGAATACTGATTCTTTATTTCTGCGTACATTTACTAGATAAACTACGACGAATTCAATTGACTCACAGTGTGTCACATAGGTACAGTCAGGCGCACGTCTGTGGTAACCAAACCAGTGTACTCCGTACTATGCTAGGCCAGGTCAAGGTAAAATTTTACTATGGGCGTGGGGTCGACTGTACCAACGTTTATGAAATAGTTCATTTCCTGAATCCCAGCTGTCATTAGCAATTCCTCTAATTTGACATAAAAGCAATTCATAATGTGCGGACCATTTTACGAATCTCCATAGAAAACTGTCAAACGGATGAATTATTTCGTAATATGAATCGCACACAGATCATATTATGAATTGTCAGTTGGTGACATTTTACGATGATTCATAATATTTTCATATTATGATTCTGCTAAAGTGACCGTTTTAAGCCCCCATGTCATAACTGTTTTTAGCACTTCTACCGGTTCAATTGTGAGCTGGTGAAGTCCCACTTATGAAGTTATGACACACTGGAGCCTATCGTTCACGTGACTGTTACAGTAATTAAACAAAGTAAATAATAAACTTAGTTTTCCTTGAGAGGATCTTGTTTTTGAGATTGAGAAAAATAGCTGAGTCATAGCGTGCAAAATTGATGAGGACAAGTGTTATGTAATTGACGGTGTGAAAAGTTTATTAGTTTACTAGCTTTTGCTTGCGACTTCGTAATGCTATCCAGGATGAAAAGTCCTATGTCCTTCTCCAGGTCATGGTCTACCTATGTGCCAAATTTAATCCAAATCCATTCAGCCATTTTAGCGTGAAAGCGTAAAAGATATAAGATCGAAGTTTTAAAAAAACTTCGATCTATATCTTTAGACTATTATGAATGTGAACGTGAGTTTGTTTGTTACGCATTCACGCTAAAACGGATGAATGGATTTGGATTGGACTGGATTACAGATAGGGTACTTTTAACCCCGTAGTACGTTCCCGTGGGATATTTTCCGTAATCCTAGTAAGATATTCTTTTAGTTTACAATAATATCTGATTACGAGGTAAAATTAGAAAGAGAGGCAAGATCTGTATACCACACCACCCAGCATCCTACTTGCGTAACTCACGATCATTCATAATCTGAATCATTTTGAAGGATATTGCTAATCCATTGGTTCTTATATTCGACAAAGTCTATTCGACAACGTATATAACGCAATGAATGTTGTTGAACTGTCAAAATGAAACAGATTGTGATGGATCGTGTGTTACGTAATTACGGTGCCGATTTACACCATAAAATCTACGTTCAAATGAGATTTCTTCAAGAAATAATCAATTAAAAATACTTTATGAAATGCGTAATATTTTTATCAATGACCAGCAATAGCTAGTATATTGCTGGAACACATCAGATATGACTGATAACCTTATCAGCGTGTTACGCGATATTGAAGTGTTCTAAAAATTATTGCAACTATCGATACGTTATCGATATTTCTTAATTGAGTGACTTCACTACAGTTCATGGACGTTTTGAGTAAGGATGTCATCATGCACATTATTAGGAAACGATTTTTAATCGATTCAAATGTTATGGTGGAATCCCACGATCGGCAATATTGCAGACGGGACACGCACGGCAGGCGACCACAGACCATCACGCAACGCGCACCAGCGAGGCGCTTCCGATGTCTGCGATACCCCGCATGTACACCTTCCCACGGACCGTCGTCCGGGCTCGTTGGTGTCCGACCGCAAAATCGCGGATCGTGGTATTTCGGTATTAGACGTATGGTGAGCTAACCAATGACATGGGGGTTTCATTGAATCTTTTATTTCACTTACATTAACGGGAGTTAAAAACAGTGTTTATTACGCCCCATTTACACGATACAACTTTATTGTCTATGGTATACTGTATACCATAGTAGTATACAATAAACTTGAAGCAACAAATGAATTGCATCGTATAAACACTGTTCAGATGGTGCAACTTTTATTGTTGATGCAACTAATGGTTGATATGCCACATATAAATGATAAATGATGATAAATGATTTTTATTTCTGTAAGTAGGTTTGTACAAACACTTTTACACGTCAATCACATTTTTAAAACTAGATGAGGTCGGCGTTTCCTATCTGACTACTCTGAGAAGAAAGGCCGAAACAAACTCAGAGGTCACAGTCTCTTTTAAAGTCCAGACATAATCTTGGTCAGATCATGTGAAGACCATGTAGATTGGTGTCTGAAATGGACTTTTGAGGAAAGAACCACACAGATTGAGTGGACCTGTCCAGTCAGTGCAAGCATTAGTCAATAATCGTGCAGCTCAACTCCAATTTTAAGGAGCTCAACGATTTGACGAACAGTACCAAAGAAAGGACATTTGGTTAGGCCGCATAAATATGTTATTTAACGTGTAAATCAGGCTTTAGACAAGAGTATTTATTCTATTTAGTTTAACATCATTGCTGTGAGCAGTGGTGGGCCAGTGGTAACGCTTAGGGGTTCGAACCCAAGCAGGCACTTTACTGCTCTAAAAATGGTGAAGGAAAACATCATAAGGTAACCGGCATGTTCTAGAAATAAAAAAAAAACAACCTCCTTCCAAAAAAAACACTCAAAAAGTGAATAATAACTTTAATTTCGGAAGTCGGTGTCTTTGCTTTTCAGATTTCGTTTTTTGCCACCGAATTCCGAAATTAAAATTATTTTTCACTTTTTGAGTGTTTTTTTTTGGAAGTCGCTTGTTTTTTTTTTTGTAAAAAAAAATATTTTTCACTTTTTAGTTGTGGTACCTACCCCACACAAATTCTAATACCACTACCTGCTATGTAAATAACAGTGATTGTATCAAATAAGATGTCGTCTATGTAGACTAAGTGAGAAAAATACGTAATTATTGAAGCTAACTTAAAAACTACTCAAGCAAAGTTAATAAAATTTATATAGGACCACACGGAAAGCACCAGCTTTCAAATAAAAAAAGAATAATCGAAATCGGTTCACCCAGTCGAAAGTTCAGAGGTAAGAAACATAAAAAAAAAATACAGACGAATTGATAACCTCCTCCTTTTTTTGAAGTCGGTTAAAAATCGAAGACATGTGAATCCACCAACTCATGTCTCCTGGGCCCGCATGGTGGATTACGGCCCACTCCCTCTCACAGAAAGACGAGGCTTGTGTCCCAGCAGTGGGAACATTACCTACAGGTTAATTATGTTGCACAAGGGGTCTAAAACGGCCACATTAGCAATTCCTCTAAAGGCAATTCATTTCCTGAATTTCCAGCTAACATTAGCAATTTGTCTAATTTGACACAAAAGCAATTCATAATGTGTGGAACATTTTACGAATCTCCATAGAAAACTGTTAAACATGAATGAATTATTAAGTAATATGAATCACACGCAGATCATAATAAGAATTGTCAGTTTGTGACATTTTACGATGATTCATAAATTTTCCTATTAAAATTCTGCCAAAGCGACTATTTTAAGCCCCCTGGTAGCAGAAAATGTTATTATCATATCAGGTCTCAATATCTCATTAAGTTAAATATAAAAATAACTTGACAGTCTGCAGATACTTATGGTAATATGATCAACGACAATAATCTTCGTTTTGTATGTAAATATATTCAAAATTAGCTTCATTGATATTAAATATGGTATTTAAGTAAATTAATAAAGTTTTTATATTTTTTTGAATTATGCTTTATTATGTGTTATATTCTATCAATAATTTTGGTATAATATTTAGATTATTGTTGATTTGTTGATTTAGACGTTTTTATAATTTTAAAACATTATAGGATTGTAATAAAATATCTTAGTGTAGATTAAATTCATAATATCATTTGAAAAATATTCTTGCAAATATTCAAGCAGTGCTACTGCTGAGCATGAGGTCCTGGGTTCGATTCCCAGGTTGGGTTAGGTTAGGTTTTTTAGTTGTTTTTCTACATGGCATTTCTCGGTAGCAGCCTGGAGTCTGGATTTGTACCCGATTGATAGCAATAGGCTTGCCCGCTATTACATGGGACTTAAACATAATTGGCGAAATGTGGGTGTACTATAGGTACAGTCACAAGCACTAATATGTATATACTTAGCAACGTTTAAAAGTTATTTTCTCCCACTGTATTGATTGTAATTTTACATTATTACGAACATAGTATTTTAGAACCCCGGTTATTATGATATAGGTTTCATCTCGAAGTTGTAATCGTTATTCGACGAGAAAATCGCTGTTGAATTTTGCTGAGGGTATACATATTTTTGCTCGTGACTGTACACCTCTGTCCAACTCTTCGGGGAAACAACCCGTGATGTTATGTTTTTTTTTTCTCTCATCATTTGTATAAAGAGGAGCTCGTGGCTAAGTAATAACAGTGGCACGGGTCGATCCATCAGGTTAAGGTACGCTTGCCGGGGTTGGAAAGCTCCTCCGTGCCTCGGAAAGCACGTGTAGCCGTTGGTCCCGGCTGTCATTCGTGGATATTTGACAGTCGTTACGGGTCGTTAGAAGCCCGAAAATCTGACAACCAGTCTTACTAAGGGGTATCGTATTATACCCAGTTACTGGGTTGTGGAGGTCAGATAGGCAGTCGCTCCATGTAAAGTACTGGTGTTCAGCTGAATCCGGTTAGACTGGAAGATGACCCTAACATAGTTAGGAAAAGGCTAGGCACATTGATTGATTTTTGTATAAAGTTGTGAAAATAATCCACATTTTCAGCCTATTTTTCGATCTGCCTTTTAAAGAAATAATATTGTCCCTGCCTGCCACTTCTAAATTACACAAATTCAAAGCCTTTAAAAAAAATAGAAACTTTAACAAACTGTCCTCAAAACCCGTAATCGCTCGGGGTCTTTATGTCCATATGTTAGCGGTTAGGGAGTCAACCCCCCGTGATTTTTCTTTGCACCCTCGGTTCTCATGGAGCGCGCGTGGCCCGTTTTGACTTCTAAGGGTTGATGGCCAGTATAAAGGGGATGGGTACAAGTGACTGTGGAGGGTTATATTTCAATTAGGGTAGCAAGTTGGGTAAGAGATTAGTTTTTATAATATTTTGACGAAAAAAAATTTTTTTTATTCATCGATTTTTATGTGACTGTTCAATTTAAAGTATTAATATTTAGTCAATCAATCGATCAACTCAGGCTTATCTTACTTGTAGGGACTTTAATATAGCTGGCGAAATGTGGGTGTTCTTTAGTTATACCTCTGCCTAACCCTTCCGGGAATACAGGCGTGATGTTATATGTTATTCTTACATATTATAAAACAAAGTCCTCCGCCGCGTCTGTCAGTCTGTCTGTTTGCGATAAACTCAAAAACTTCTACACCGATTTTCATGCTGTTTTCACCAATGGATAGAGTGGTTCTCGAGGAAGGTTTTAGTATATAATAACCGACATCCACGCGGTGAGTATCAGCTAGTGTAATATAACATCAGGCAGGGTGTACCTATAGTACACCCACATTTCGCCAGTTATCTTAAGTCCTATGTAATAGCAAGTCAAAATGTGAAAATTCAAAATATGGCGAAATGTGTCATCGCTCAAGAATACTATTTTATTTACTACTGTCAACCACCTTTGTGAAAGCAAATAAAAGGGACTTAGTCTTTGACTTTGTCTTTGACCTTGTCTTTGACTTTGTCTTTGACTTTGTCTTTGACTTTGTCTTTGACTATGTTTTGACTATGTCTTTGACTTTGTCTTTGACTTTGCCTATTGCCTCAACCGGGCACAAATCCAGACTCCACGCTTTTACTGAGATATTCCAGATAGAAAAACCCAATAACGCTTTGCCCGAGCCGGGAATCGAACCAAGGACCTCATGCTCAGCAGTAGCGCTTGCGATCACTACAAATGAGGCAGTCCAGGGACGAGGGGGGAGGATGTTAATATTATTTATCAGCCTATCCTTTTCCCAACTACGTTGAGGTCGGCTTCCAGTCTGACCTGATGCAGCTGAATACCAGTATTTTACATGGAGCGACTGCCTATCTGACCTCCACAATCCAGTAACTGGGTAATACAATACCCCTTGGTTAGAATGGTTGTCAGACTTTCGGGCTTCTGAATTCCCGTAACGACTGTCAAAGATCCACGATTGACAGCTGGGATGTGCTTTCTGAGGCCCGGACGAGTCTCGATATATAAAGATGGTCACCCATCCAAGGACAACCTCCACCAAGCGTAGCTTAAACTGATGGGTCGACCCGTGTGGCTATTATTACTTAGCCACGAGATCTTCGAGTTATATATTATGTTATACTAGCTGCCCGCCGCGGCTTCGCACGGGTAGCAGTAAGTACTTATCTACGGCGCACCTACCCTACAAACCTGCCTAACTACCCTAACTACCTACCTGCCTACCTTACCTACCTACATACCTATCTACCGAGATATCATCAAAAAATCCATATCATACAGAATGTAAGAGAAAATGAATTTCCTTAAAAAAAATTTTTCGTGAATTTTTCCAATGTTTTGATAGTTTTTCTGCTATTCTGGGCGGAGAAAAATCCAACAAATCTGTAAGATATACATATATGATTAATAATAATCCGTTTTAAATGGCGTCATTCTTTTAAAAATAACAAGAGGTATAGGCTTGTTTCAAACATTGAAGTTGATAATAATGATTAAGCCAGGAATTACCTCAACATGCCTCCAAGTGCCGTGTAACTGAAGTTAAGGAAAATCGAACTACGGTTCCAAAGCCAATAAAGTTATTTTTCATATAATAATTAACTATTCTAATCATTAATTTATTGTAACAATTACCTCGTATTTTCCATAGTGCAACAATTTAACGGAAGCCTTTGCACTTCAATCAATCTGCCTAGCCTTTGCGCTTCAATCAATCTGCCTAGCCTTTGCGCTTCAATCAATCTGCCTAGCCTTTGCGATTCAATCAATCTGCCTAGCCTTTGCGCTTCAATCTGCCTAGCCTTTGCGCTTCAATCTGCCTAGCCTTTGCGCTTCAATCAATCTGCCTAGCCTTTGCGCTTCAATCAATCTGCCTAGCCTTTGCGCTTCAATCAATCTGCCTAGCCTTTGCGCTTCAATCAATCTGCCTAGCCACTTCCCAACTATGTTGAGGTCGGCTTCTTGTCTAACCGGATGCAGCTGAAAACCAGTATTTTACATGGAGCAACTGCTTATCTGAACTCCACAACCCAGTAACTGTGTAATCAGATAGCCTTTAGTGAGACTGGTTGTCAGTCTTTCGGGCTTCTGACGACACGTAACGACGGTGTCACGGCGCACCTGTCTCCAGGAGCCTTAATGGAAAATCCGATAATTATCATTTTTATTATGTACACGTGTGACTTTCGTATATTTTGTTATTGGCATATAGATTCATCTATATATATAAAAAAAATTAAAGTAATAAAAACTAAAACCCAACTACGACTAAAAAGGTATAAACAAGACACCACAGACAGGCAAATTAAAATCCGGAGTCACACGTGTTAGGGCATAAATCAAACAGATTACGTAGGTAGGTAGGGTAGGTAGGTAGGGTAGGTAGGGTATGTAGGTAGGGTAGGTAGGTAGGGTAGGTAGGTAGGGTAGGTAGGTAGGGTAGGTAGGTAGGCTAGGTAAGTAGGGTAGGTAGGTAGATAAAGTAGGTAGGTAGGCCAATTCGAATTAAATAGTCATCGTTAAGACAGGACAACGTCTGTCGGGTCAGCTAGTTTATTATAATAATATAGGTGTCATTCATATGTGTAATTCAGATTAGGATAATACATTGTCATTAATTAAACCGAAGATGATAATAAAATTAATTGATTTTATCACTCCGCGTCCAAATGTTGATTAAATGATTAACTAGTAGTGAGATATTTGACGTTTAAAACTCCCAGATCAAATAAATTAATTTATAGTATTTTATTATGTGCCGAACTGAATTTATATTTATGTAAATGATTTGATATTCAAATGAATACCTACCTACCTATACTTAGTATCTCGCCTTCGCGACTCCTGCGCATATACAATCATCCAATCGTAGTCGACCTTATTTATCTATATTTATCAATTTACCTACACCTTCTATACAAAAGTTCAGTTGATCATAGGTCTAATAACTGTGATTCATGTACCTAAAACAATTGAAAGATTTGGTGAGCGAGGGTTTTCGACAATCCAGTTTAAAAATAAAACAAAGCTTAAAACTCATCATCATTTCAGCCGAAAGACGTCCACTGCTGGACATAGGCCCACCGCCACTTCAACCGGTTCTGCGCTTCTCGCATCCAGAGATTTCTGCGGCTTTCACATGGTCATCGGTCCACCTTGTTCAGCCTTCCAATGCTACGTCTGTCTGGGTCTTTAGTCGTATGGGGACGAAATGTTCTGGAGTGACCTTTAAACTATTAAAATCAAAATATTTTATTTCACATAAACCTACATGGACACTTATGAAACGTCTGAAGTTAGGTTTCAATTGGTCGTTTCCTATGGAGAAGAGCCGATAAGAAACTCCACGG
The DNA here is from genome assembly GCA_949152455.1 of Lithophane leautieri. Lineage (NCBI taxonomy): Eukaryota > Metazoa > Arthropoda > Insecta > Lepidoptera > Noctuidae > Lithophane > Lithophane leautieri. The sequence continues at coordinate 2,820,125 of OX424462.1, read as the reverse complement.
TTACTCTTTTAAAAATAATATAAAATAAACTTAGGTTTAAGCCCCATGTAAGGGGTGAGCCTATTGCCATCAACCGAACACAAATACTCCGGGCTGCTACTGAGAAATTCTAGATGGAAAAACCCAATAACACTGACCAACCCGGGAATCGAACTCAGGACCTTATGCTCAGCAGTAGCGCTTAGTGATGCGGGTATACGGATAAACTGTAATCAATTTGCTAGGAAGGATAACCCTGCAACACCGCCAATCCGCAATCAGTGGTAATCTACAATTAACTATTATCTATCAATTATTCGCAAAATAGATCGCGGAGAAAATCTTCACTATAAATAATTTAATTACAGCAATTATCTAGCGATCGATTTGATATGGCTCGAAAACACAGGAAAGTGTTGGTTTTCTATGAAATTTTGAAAGACAGTTCCGCTTTATGTAATCATCTGAAATATCTTTCCATTTCCTAATTGAAATCATATATTTTTTACGGATAAGAAATTTTATTACACTGAATTTCAGTATCTTGATAAAAAAAATAAGCGAGCCACTGATATGTGTTATCGAAGTCGGATTAAAATCGCTAGTCTACTCGATAGTGATCTATCGATAACGACATGTCGATAAACGCACACTAATGAAGTCTAGATAGGCTACTAGCTGTGTACACCTGCAGAGATATTGGAAATTGATTATCCGAATACTTATGTTGAATCCCGTGAAATACCTAAACTAATATTGTTGAAAATTGATGTGTTGGGCGCCAATATTGTTTGTGTTGGGCGCCATTAATTTGTCCAGAAGCACTTTGGTTGTTTTAATTTGATTATAGTTAGAAGTCATGCTTGTTACATGTTGACTGACATGTACAAGCCTGTCGACTGACGTGTACAAGCATGTCGACTTCAGATTCAACACATTAAAATAGTCAACAGATTATAATATCAAATTTAAAAAAAACAGGTAATTCATATCGTAAAAGGAAGTTTTAAAAACCACATCCTGTTTGTATTCAAATGCCTTACTTACAAGATTTTGGGGTACATATTTCACTGATAATAATATGTATTAGTGCTTAATTGTCTGTTTATGAATGAAAGCATCAATTCCCTATTTTAATAGAAATATTCAAAACTGATAGCGCTTAGTACACTTACTCTGAAACATTAAGAATCTAATCGAGATTTCTTTCTGCTTTCTTCTCTATCCCATGTAAAACTAAGGCAACACTCATACTACTGACTTCTTAAGTCCGAACCACTATGTCCAATATGCCTTTCAGGTGTACCCTTAGTAAACACACAACATCCATGTAATTTGATCTATATCTCGTCCCGTAATCGCATGAGCCCGGTTTATCGATAACTGCTTGATCGATCATTTCCAGATATACATTTAGATAACGATTTTAATCGATAAAGGGAGATTTATAATTTTTACCTTCATTGGCTAGGCTTAGAAATTCCAGGTTACGGAGATTTTGTTTTTTTCGTTTCGTGATATTTTGTTAACGATGTTTTTGGAAAGGGATGGAATATTTTGATGAAATTTTTATTTGAGTTTGTTTTGTTTTGTATGACAGTTGCTCCAGGAGCATATTAGCATACATAACTGTCCCGTAATGTTATGAAGATGGAGAAAAATCGACTTTTTTTTTCTATTCGCATTTACACTAATGTACAAACGTATAAAATTACGAATAATAAAAAGTGACGTCAACTTCCAATACATACAATTTTTGGGATCGTGATGATTTGTAAATAGAGATATTGAACGCCAGAAAGGAAAGAAATCATTTGAAAACTTAAATCGGTTAATTATTTAATTTTATGCAGCATCAAATTAACTACCAAACCAAATTTCAATTAAAATAGGAAAACCAGAGTTTGACTAGTTTTCGAATACCTACTACTTTATTCCATCAAGAATACAACCTGCAAATGTTATAACGTTTAACGACCAGCAACAAAGTAATACAACTTCAAAAAGAAATCTCCTCAACAATCTTTATAATCCGATCTCGATCTCAAACCTTTTTTGAAAACAACGCCATCTCGTGTCGCCTGTCAAAAACAAAACAAGAGTGACCACATCTTCATCCCACGGCTACAGGACACATGTTCGGTACATAAATCGCTTTCGACTGATAACATCTAACCGTTTATCAATCTGAGGGTCAATAAATTCAGGTTATCTAGGTTTGCGATCAAATCTGATGAGGTAAACTTAGATTTAATTGATTTAATTGCATGATGTGTGCGTGGTTTCAATTGTTATTAGAAGGTTTTTTTTAAGGATCTACAGAAAAACTGGTAGGGTTTGCGAATATAAAAGTCTCGCGGGTTCCTTAACATTCATGCGGCAACCACTGTGAAAATTGCAACTGACAATGTCTCATAGTCTCTGAGATAGATCCTAGTGACATATTTAAGAAACAGCCAGATATCCTAGGCAAATAGAGTATCTTTAAGTACCTATACGAAAACTATGAGTACATATATGATATCAAACCTGTGAATCCATTCTGTAAAAACCTTACCGTGAAAACTTAGGTGAAGTGAGTGAGCTGGCAATAGTGTCATAGTGCATCAGGTAGAATGACAGGTCACTTCAACTAAGTTTTCACGGTGAGACTTTTACACAGTGGATCGGCTGGCCATCTATCACAATACTAGTTGATAAATAAAGCAAATGAAAAGTCCATTTATGTAGCTTTAAAGTGGATATTTATTACTTATGGGAATGCGGTAAGATAGCCCGCGAAATTAAAATTTTCGTACGTTTTTTGCAATTTGCAGGACAGTGTCAGATTGTATGTTGATTAAAATATGATTCGCGACCGTTATAAATATGGTTTTACAGAATTATAAACATTAGAATCAGCAATACAACTCTCTAAGTTCATATAACTGTCTTGAATGATTTTTTCAGGAAATCATGACATTTGGCAGTTATTTTAATTTAAGCAGTAAAATTTGAATTTCTCGGCCTACACTGAAGCTTTCGCCTTAAGTAATATTTTTTTGTTCTATGAAGCAAACACAAGAACGCGTTGTAACACGACCCCTTACAAATATGTGGGGTCAGAGATATAATCTGTGAGTGTGAGGATACATGTCTGTATGATGTGGTTATGAGAATATCAGTGGCTAGTGGTATTCTTATAGTCTTCGTCTGATGCCCGAGTTGAGTAAAGTGAATTCAAAAAGTTTCCAGATTTCAGAAAACTTAAAGTCATGTTAAATCTATATAATAAAAATGAATTGCTGTTCGTTAGTCTCGCTAAAACTCGAGAATGGCTGCACCGATTTGAATAATTTATTCTTTTTTTGTTATGTTCATTATTCTCATGGCAAGGTTTGTACGTAAGGTAGCTAGGTGTAGGTAGAGTAGGTAGGTAGGTAAGTAAGTAGGTAGGTAGGTAAGTAAGTAGGTAGGTATGTATGTAGGTAGGTAGGGTAGGTAGGTAGGTAAGTATGTAGGAGGGTTTAGATAGGTAGGTATGTGGGTAGGTAGGGTAGGTAGGTAGGTAGGTAGGCAAGGTAGGTAGGGTAGGTAAGTAGGGTAGGGAAGGTAGGGTAGGTACTTAGTGATACCCGTGCGAAACCGGGGCGAGCAGCTAGTAAAGAATATATAATCTTCATTAAAAAGTCGTTGTCTAAATAATTATTATTTTATTTTATTTTATTTTATTTATTTGGCTCACCAACAATTGAATACACTGATACAATGATATGATACATTCAATAGACTTATAAACTAGTGTACCAATTTCTTATAGGTAAGCACATCATGCATAATTATTAAAGTTGAACGGCTACTAAATTAGGTGATGAGTATACTTAGCGAGAGAAGAAAATCAAAAATTAAGTAAAATTTAAATTTAAAAGCAATATTAAAATCATTATAAAAATCATTATATAAATAAAAATGCAAACAAAATTAAATTAAAAAAACAAAATCATCATTGAATTAAAACATAATTAAAATTAAAAACAAAATCAAAATTATTACACAAAATCAACACTAATATAAAAACAAAAATATTAGAGTACCTATAGTTTATTAATTCACCAACTCACTGCTTTGGGCATTATAGGGATACAGATTATTTAAGGATTAAAGGCATAGTTTATAAGAAACAATATATTTCTATGGTGCAACCAGAGGCCCTAGACAAAGTGACATTCTATCAGCGATAACGATGATGGAAAAGGCAAACATGTATAGGACTGACATAAGCTATCGAAAAGCTAATGTCAATTCTGTTGAAAGTCGTTGTAGAAATACGAAACGCTTTCGAAGCGATTGTCACTTGTCTAGGCCCTCAGACCGCGGTCGATCGACTTCGCCTGTGACCTCAAAATAATGTTCTGTCTCAAGCAGTATCGTAGCAGATGGCGTTCCTTAGTTCCTCTAGCCCCATGGGAAGAAATACTGAGACGATACACATCAGTCACAGATTGGTAATGTACTCTGTGCCACAGACTAAGTAGCCTCCGAATACGAGGCTTTTGGGTACTTACTAAGTAAATGACATTCTTTTATTTTGTGATGTGTGCGTTTAGTTTGTGCAGAGTAAACCATTTTTCTTTATTTTTTCTTTCTTGATTATGTGTGTGTAGGTATTGGTGCCAATTCTGTTGTCCACAAACTAAACTGCCTTTAAGTTCAGTGCATCTTTTTCTTTCTATTTCATTAAGAAAAGGACAGAAGATAAATTTTAGTTTAGTCCTGTCAAATTAATCAGCGCCTGATGTAAATTGACGCAATTTTATTAGGCAAGTTTTTAATGTTGTTGTAATGATTTTAAGTTAGTAATGACAGGTGCTAATTAATTTGACAGGACTAAACTAAAATTTATCTTCTGTCCTTTTTTTAATGAAATAGACAGAAAAAGATGCACTGAACTTAAATTTAGTTTCATTTGTGAACAAAAGAATTGGCACCATTGTAATTTTTTTCAAAATAATTGTAAAGCCGTTGATGAACCGCTGTCTGGTTTTTGTACTCTTGTCCCTTGTAAGGTGGACATTGTTATCTGTCAAAGTTAATGTGATTGCAATGTTATGTAGGTACCTACCTATCTAATTAGTAGGATAGCAGGAGCAGTTACTGTTATTAAATTTATTTTCAAATCACTGGATGTTTGTTCCTACTGTATCCAAACACCACATAACAAGTAAATAACATAAATATAACACAATGATTAGATATCGACACATGTAATGAGTGCTAACGATTGCTGTAGCTACCATCGTGATAACAGCCTGATAACAATTGTTATCAGCAGATCGCATGCTACCGATGTCACGATTACAGTTTACAATTTAACGATAATCAATAAAAAATAATACTAAATTACTTATATATCGTTATCACATTGGTTTGTTAAAAAAGGACAACGGAAAATGTATTTTTTTTAAGACAGATATTGATCTATGCCAGTAGATTATCTGATTGTTTTATTCAAGACTAGCTTCCGCCCGCAGCTTCGCCCGCGTGGTATGCAGATAAAAAGTAGCCTATGTCCTTTCTTAGGCTCTAGACTATCTGTGTGTCAAATTTCATTTAAATCGTTTCAGTAGTTTTGACGTGAAAGCGCGACAGACAGAGTTACTTTCGCATTTATAATATTAGTAAGAATAATGTATTCCAAATTAATGCCATAAGCCGTTGCAAAAAATAGCGGCACAAGTAACGTAGATCAGAACCTATTTGCCAGAACTTTAAAAAATACTTCTACCTACCTTTTGAAGAATACAGGCATAATTATAGTTTTTGCTCTAGTATAGTGTTTTAGAAAAAGTTAAACTTTTTAGTGCATTGTCTCTGTCAAGTACCTATATTTAAATTCAATCAATCTGCCTAGCCTTTTCCCAATTATCTTAGGGTCGGGTCTAACCAGATGCAGCTGAAAAACAGTATTTTACATGGAGCGACTGCCTATCTGACCTCCACAACCCCGTGACTGGGTAATACAATACCCCTTGGTAAGACTGGTTGTCAGACTTACGGGCTTCAGACGACACATATCGCCTGTCAAAGATCCACAAATGACAGCCGGGACCAACGGCTTAGCGTGCTTTCCGAGGCACGGAGTAGTCTCGGTACGTAAAGATGGTCACACATCCACGGACCAACGCCGGCAAGCGTAGCTTAACCTGATGGATCGACCCGTGCGGCTGTTATTACTTAGCCACGAGCTCCTCTGCTTACAAGTACTTATACCTACATTTAAGACACATTCCATCTGTTATAGCTGTTGGTTCTCTTATAAATAAATTAATAATTAAACTCACGCTTTCTTCCCATGGGGGTAGGCAGAACAGAAACTACAGAACCCCGCCTGCTACGATCCTGAGATACTGCTTTTGCTTCGTTTACGTTCATATGCACATATAAAGACACCATACACCACATTAATGACACTTTCTGTACAAAACTCCATGTACAGTCGAACAAGCTATTTGGTATACAGCGCAGATAACTTGATAACTTTAAACAATTTTGCGAGTGTTTTGTTAGTAGTCAACAATCCTTTTACGTCACTCTCCTAAGCAATAAGCTCAAAATGTTAAATTACACACACAGTCAAACGAATTTTGGCAGTGTAGCGGAAAGTGAATATACTTTGCCTGTGTACCAAATGGCTTGTTCGACTGTGCCTCATACTGTGTTTACTGGTATTTGCCATTTTCTAAAAGCTCATGCAAACTAACCTCAGCAGATTAATGCCCCTATCTCACGATACAAGTCCCGTTAATTTAAAAGTCAAAGTGACGTAGATGATCAGGATCAGATTTCAGCGTGGGCTAATATTCGTGCTGTATCTGTGAGTAATGGCGGCTGGGATGCTGCGAAGATAAATACATTCTCACGTCGGGTTCTGCGCACGATTGCCTATCTCTGATTATGTGCTGGTGCATCTTAGGTGGGTAATAATTAGGTGAATTAATTTATTTGTGGGTAGTTTTGAAGTTTGTTGTTTTGGTGCATGTAAAGGTCTATTAATGTTTCGTGTTAAATCGGTAAACGTCGTCTGGTGTCAGATTTATTGCCCACTGAAAAAAATCAAAGTCAACAACGAAATAAATAGCAATAGTAATATTTATTTATTTTCTCACCACAAACTACGCAGAAAATAATTAAAAAAAAAAAAACTGGTCTTGGGCTTAAAGAAAAATATTGTGGATCGATGGGGCCTAAGCTAAGCCTGTATATCAGGCCACCAGAGGCCCTAGACAAAGTGAAATATGTACTATCAGCGATAACGATGATTGAAAAGGCAAAAATAGACTTACGCTATCGAAAAGCTTATGTCAATCCTGTTGAAAGTCGTTGTAGAAATACGAAAAGATTTCGAAGCGATTGTCACTTGTCTAGGCCCTTCACTCTCGGACTTAAGTACGTAATTATGGTTTCCCGTGAACTAAAACTAGACAATCATTTCCATTTAACTTATAGGAAAGAGTGTTCTTGTGGACTGTGTGAAGATTTCGTGTGGAAATTAAACACTTAAAACTGCGGCGGCATCTACATCGCCACATGCGAATTATACATGAAAGACCTGACGTCACACAAAAATCCTGACGTCACACAAAATCCTGCATCGCGCAATTAGAGTTTACCGCGTGGTCAACATTACATACTAGATCCCGACATCAATCCTTGGGTAATACCCGTCTGGTCGGAGGATCCTCCCGTTTCAATAGAGGATGAGTGAACTTTACACCCTGTTCCTCACACCTCTAAAACACATTTTAGTTGTTAACGTAAAAGTGACATAAAGTAAGTACATACATAAAGTGATTGATTTTCCAAATCAAGAGCAATATTACTCATCTGTCGTCAGAATCAGTCAAGTACTAAGAAAATCTACAGTTGAACGTAGTTCCCAACCGCAAACATTATCAGTTGTAAATACCGGTTCGCGTAACTAATTATCTTTTTTAAAGCGAGACATTATCGCATTGCAAAATAAACAAAGTGACAACGATGAGTGAACCATGATACGGAATATTGACTAGACCTACCTACCCTATAATATTATTCGCTAATCCTTACTCCTTACTAATATTATAAATGCGAAAGTAACTCTTGTCTGTCTGTCTGTCGCGGTTTCACGCCAAAACTACTGAACCGATTTAAATGAAATTTGGTACACTGGTAGTCTAGAGCCTGAGAAAGGACATAGGCTACTTTTTATCGACATACCAAGCGGGCGAAGCCGCGGGCGGAAGCTAGTAATAAAATAGAAATAGTAAATAATAATTACGCCTTCCAAAGGTCCGGGACCCCAGGGTCCTGAGATATATAAACATATAATAGTAATAATAGTAGTTAATAGCTTCTGGAATTATTATTCAATCTTTAATCAACTAGTGTCATTAATAATATATTATGCCACACATCAATAAGTATTAGTCACTTATAAAAGCGAGAGAAGGTGGAGTTTGTGTCCCAATCAGCGGCTTTTCTTATGACTATTGAGCTCCTTCAGAGCTTTAGCCGTAAAAAGTGTTAAAATCTGATCTGAATTTGGTGGGACGAGCTTAACAGACACAACCACCAATGAGCTCTGAACCGAAATAACTGATAGTCACGTGGTAGACCATAACTTACTAGAGGGATGATGTATCATGAAGGCGAAGTCAAGATCAAGAAGGATGGTGATTTTTAATCTTGTTCATTCACTGATCCTACTAATATTATAAATGTGAAAGTTTGTGTGTTTATGTGTTTGTGTGTTTGGATGTTTGTTACTCAATCACGCAAAAACGGCTGAATGGATTTGGATGAAATTTGGCAAACAGATAGTTTATAACCTGGATTAACACATAGAATACTTTTTATCCCGATATTCCCACGGGATCGAGACTTATGCGGGTGAAACCGCGGGGCGCAGCTAGTAAGTTAATAAGATCATGATATCATGTGGAACACTTCAAACAAATAGTTTTTTTGATTCAATACGAACGTTCGATATTATTTTGAAATCGGTAGGTACCTACTCGTACGTTATGACTTGATGAGAGCTACGAATCATGCTACGAACCAAATGCGTTACGTCGACCATCAAGCCTATTATTATAGTATGCAGACGAAATGATAAGTCCGCTTGTTAGGAAGGGTTCATCATGGCTTATACCTAAACCGCAAGGGTGCCTCCCAGGATGCGCAGACGCACCATCCTCAGGAAAATCGAGAAACCAAGGGAAAATTTCGCGTATAATTAACTTTCCAGCTTCGATAATCTACGATACGACCATGCGGCCATCACGCACCACCTGTCTCTCTTACTCCTACTAAAATCATACTTTATCTCACTCTAGCTTATCGGCTAGCTTCGAAATTAAAAAAAATAAAATAATGAGTCGTTATCAGTGTGGTGTTATCAGCCAGCATCCGTCAGCGTATCGCAGATGATAAAGTCACATCTGTTGTGTCAATGGTCCATGATTTCTGTTCTATTTGTGATTACGAGTTGTTTTGCACGCGAGTCAGTAATCTTTGATGTTATAAGGTAATAAAATTATGTTTCTACTTTTCAGACAAATCTGCTGTATATGAACTTCTGAGCATAATTTTATTAATATTATACCTAAGGAATATTTAAATTTTCCTTGTTATAATCCTCCATATTGCGCGGGATATATAAAATCCTATCCTTAACGCTACATTTGTATACAGCTGAATTAGAAAAGGCAACCTGAAAAGAAAACGGAATTCTAGAACTGCGCTTACGCACTGAAATTGCGCAAAGCGGAGCTTTTGAATGCAAGTAACTTTGTCCGTTCTAATTTTTTGAATGAATGAATGACATACACCGATCCCAGCGTGGCTTAACCAGACTCGATAAATCGAATGAACCCCAGGATTTGCACTAGCCCCTGGAGCCTCATGGTTCATGGGGTTACAGAAGCCATTGCATATCAAAGAGTAGACCGGGGGGCGCGGGGAATGGTAGGGAATAGACTGTGCCCGTCGGGAAATGGAAGGATTTGCGAGCCTACCGGATATGCATCCTTGAGTAAGCAATGGACTAGTGGAGAGACGGGTAATATTTATCTAAGGATGGGCATCTTTTTACGACGTCGCCGCCAGTTGACTTCGTTCAATCTTCACCTTTGAATCCATTGGCAGAGATATGCTTCGTTCTCGGCTCTTTTCTATCTCCCTGTTGTGCTGTGTTACACTTTGCTATTTTCTGGATCTTTGTCCAAGGACTCGCTGCTGTCCGTTTCAGGTTTCTTGTATATCTCGCTGGCTGCTTTCGTGATCTTGTATCGGTCTTCAGCCGTGTCCATCCAGAAGTTGATTTCCTTGTTGAAGCACGCCATGTCCTGCCTTAGGTTGTCGTTCCATGCATAAATCGGTCAGCCTACATTCTTGGATTTGGCCTTGTACTGCATTGCTGCATATTATGATAAATATTGTTTTATGTTGGATAGGAAATTAAGACAGATTAAAACGTCTTCTTTTGTTCAAGGTAGTCCATTTAGCTAAAGCCATGACCATTTTGATTAGTGGACAGACGTATTCTGGCCTGATGGCCTTATTTATTGCAAACGTTCTCTTAGCATTTTATGGTTCTAATGTTGAGATATCATACAAATAGTTTCTTCAAGAGAATTTTTAAGTAGGTATTATTAGCAAAACTCCCTTATTTTATAAACCTTGCTAAGTTAAGTAATGATTAGCATCAGTTAAACCATACATTCGTCTCTTAACTATAGTCCGCGCGAGACTGCTAGTCCAAGGCCTGAAGTAGCCAACTCAGTCAACTCAGTCTGCCAATTTTGTCAATGGCGCCCTCCCTCGTCCGCCGCTCACATACATACCTCAGACGGTGACTAGCAGTCGCAAGCGGACTATAAATAAGAGGGTATATTCTAGCTATCTGTATCTAGTAAGATCGAACTATATCTACGTAACAGACTCTGCCCATACAGTCATACATTATAACAACCTTATCACCAAAAATATTTTCATCAACACACAAAAAATTCAAGTTTGTGAATATACAATCGACCCTTAACTGTAGCTTCGTAATCTCGCTGTGATAACCGTTGAACCAAGATAAACCAGTCGTCTGATAATCAGAGATACCGACACGTAACCGTGTAATGACCACACTGGGTACATGTACTCGTATGTGGTCACGTGGGTTCCTGCAGGCTAAGCAGAGATGATAGGACCTCGCATAGATACCCTTAGATAGGAGATTTTAGCAATGATTTATTTATTTATGTATAGTTAATTAAAACGGCACAGGTCCAATTACATTAATTAACATAGAATTATAAAGATTAAAATAAAATAAGCATTCAAATAACATACAGTACAAACATTAAATTCAAATTCAGAGATATACAATTCGTGGATAAAAGTATTAATAATAATTTGCGTAAATTTAAATAAATTAAAAAACATCATAAACTAACATGTAACAGTGGATACCCTCGCATATTGTCTCTCACAAAACACCAGACAAGCACGCATCATTTTCTTCCAATCATCAGCAAACACATCACATTCAGGGTCGGTAGTCAGGAGGGCGTTTAGCATCCTTGATTTTGATCCAATGATAAGCAGTAGAGGAGCAACTGCAAAGCGAATGTTTTGGTTTCTGACGGCTTTCTTCTCGTGTATCCCAGATAAACTGTCATCCGTTTTAAATTCAAATCCTTATACTTCTTCTTTGTGGCAAGAATTGCAGCACATAGGTGACTGCCAACCGAAAGTCTAAAATTCGATCGTGACGGCATAGGTAAGCGACGGCGACGTCGACCTTCGTGCTGGTGATTAAGTACTGGTGAATGTTGAACCTATCAATCAATCTGCCTAGCCTTTCCCAACTATGTTGGAGTCGGCTTCTAGTCTAACCGGATGCAGCTGAATACCAGTATTTTACATGGAGCGACTACCTATCTGACCTCCACAACCCAGTAACTGGGTAAGACGATACCCCTTGGTAAGACTGGTTGTCAGACTTTCGGGCTTCTGACGACCCGTAACGACTGAATGTTGAACCTATCATCAATTTAAAAAGACCCTTGCAAACTGGCGCGATATCGCGGCCGCGACAGGCAGCGCTACCCTTGTCGCGCCCGCGATATCGCGCCTGTTTGTGGGAGCCTTAAAACACTTATTTCTACATTCAGGAGTAAGTAAAGTTCCTTTTGACTATGTGCTATCCTTAGTCAAAACTATTGAGACTATATGGCATACTCGTATTTCATAACGTTTCAAGTCACTGAAATAAATACGGTGCAGTATAAATACTTACCAACATAGTACCTACATTTGCACTCAACACTCTCGCTCAGAAAACTAATAATTTTTAATCAAATACTTACAACGTTGTTGGAGGCGAGACAGGTTATCTAGGGTTATGAGGTATTCCTTTGGGTTCCCGAAAGGGAATGTCAAGTCACAGTAGTTCATCCACGTTTAGACCTTTGAAATATGATAAGAAGTTTAGCAGGCTAAAGCTGAAGGTTCATGGTTAAATTCATTTCATAATTCGTCACTAATTTTTCTTTTTTTTTTCATCAGATGGCGGCTGCCCATCGCTGGAAGTTGGTCAAAGCAGTGTGGGCAGAAAAACAACCAAAACTGGTAAAACATACATACATATAAAGTCATCGCCTTCTTCCCATGGGGGTAGGAAGAAATTACAGAACGCCACCTGCTACGATTCTTAGATACTCCTTTGGCCTCGTTTACGTTCATACGCACGCCGCCGGTTGCGAGTACTACGCCTCTGATCTCACCAATGACTGAACGTCACCAATATGGTCACTATAATGTCCCTCTAGGGCGTTCCCTGCGTTTCCATTCACTGCCTTGTAAATAACTTTTGCTCATGGCCTTTCATAAAAAAAACTGGTAAAACTAAACAAATAATCTTTATCTCAGCAAAACATAATCTAAGAAACCATAATTAGCAGCTATTATTTAGCTTATGTCCATTACTAAGTTCTCCTATAAGTGTACGTGTCTTATCTCCGAAACAGTATCTTTCGAGACAAAGCAACGTATTATGTGGCTATGCATTTGCCTAACAAGACGGTTATCGCTGTGTTATCGTTAAAAATTTGTTACTTAGTAATTAGAATCCGGGTGGCGATATTATGGGTCCTATGTTCCAAATCTATGAGTAGATTGTTACATAACTTATAAAATCCGCCTGTATCGCTAAAAGGGAAGGCAGAGGTATAAACCCAGATTTCGCTAGTTATGATATAAATCAAGTACCATGTAGGAGGCAGGTTAAGCTACGCTTGCCGGGGTTGTTCCATGGATGGGTGACCATCTTTTCATACCGAGACTCCTCCGTGCCTCGGAAAGCACGTAAACCGTTGGCCCCGGCTGTCATTTGTGGATCTTTGACAGTCGTTACGGGTCGTCAGAAGCCCGAATGTCTGACAACCAGTCTTACCAAGGGGTATCGCATTATCCAGTTACTGGGTTGTGAAGTTCAGATAGGCAGTCGCTCCGCGTAAAATACTGGTATTCTGCTGCATCCGGTTAGACTGGAAGCCGACCCCAACAGTAGGAGGCAAATCTATTACCACAAACGGGGTACGAGTGTATTCTCTGAGCTGCTACTAAAAACTTCCAAAGAAAGAAAAACCAACACATTGGCACTAATTCAGGCTCTACCATCTGCCTAGCCTTTTCCCAACTACGTTGGGGTCGGCTTCCAGTCTAACCAGATGCAGCTGAATACCAGTATTTTACATAGAGCGACTGCATATACTAAACTAGGTAGGTACTACTAGTACATAACAAACAAACGCTACAGATTCATTACCAATAATATCTTATCAGTCGCACAACGAGCTCCATTAAGAGAACTATCTGCCGTTATCATGAGCTTATCTCTCTGATGAGAGACACCAAATCATCGTTAAATGACGTCTGTCTTTAAATTTATATTTAATTATTTGTATTTATCGCGCGATGCGATCGATTTTGTGGAAAAACACAGAGTATTTCCTTCTGGCAAAGTCAAAATTCAATAGACGTAGATATATTTAGTAACCTATTCCGCTTAGCTATTCTTCAAGAGTCATAAAAAACCCTGTAAGAAATCGACCGTGTTTCACCTCTCAACGAAGCCGCTGAACGCAGAGACTGCGTCGAGCGGTCGGTGTGGTAACACATCGTGTTCTGGTTTGCAATTGGTCAATCGTCATCCTGAGAATGCCTCGTTGAGAGGTGAAATACGTGTCGATTTCTTACAGGGTTTTTTATGACTCTTGAAGAATAGCTAAGCGGAATAGGTTACTAAATATATCTACGTCTATTGCATTTTGAATTTGCCAGTAGGAAATTCTCTGTGTTTTTCCACAAAGTCGTTAAATCTTTTCTTGATCCGGGAATCGAACCCTGGCAGGACCCCATTCTAAACCAACGACCGACAGTCAAGCATTGCGTCACACGTTCCATCACAATCTGAATGAGTTTGAAGGACATTTCTAATCGATTGCTTCATAAGTTCGAAAAATTTGTCTACCGACAACGTAAATAACGCAATTAATGTTGAACTGTCGAAATGAAATCCATATTTTGGACAACCTACTTTGAGGCTGTTTTGTTGCGAGATACGCACGCCTGCTTGCTTTGCTTCTAAAGACATTTTGACCCAGCACGTGTAGCATGACCACCGTCGAAACAGGTTTTGTCGACGTAAGAATAGACTAAATGACAGATTGTGATTGTTTATCTGTCATTTTGTCTATTCTTCCGTCGACAAAACCCGTTTCGACGGTGGTCATGCTACGCGTGCAGGGCGTGCGCACAGCCTTGGATCCCGGAATTTAACAGTAACTCAGAATTCCTTTTATTAATCAGTTTAATTTGAATTCGTACAAACATTCAGATAAACAATTGTGCAATCGGACGCTGTGATAACGGACCTTATCAAACCACCGATGTTGTTATACGTACTTTGATGAGTAACAATATGAAACTGTATCTTTTTTATATTGATTGTCGCTTAATATGTCCAGTTTAGGATAACACAAATAAAAATGTTCATTCATGCGGTACATTGAGATATTTCTCGACGGCATGTGAAGCCAAGTCAGAGGCCCTTGGGCGGCTTTTAAACTCTGACACTGGTTAGTCACTAACCACACGAAAATAGAAGATTCATACGTTTCAAAGATGATTTCCATCCTCTCAAAAGTTATTCGAGAATTATCTAGCAAAAAAAGTAGGCGTTATTTTATCATCAGCATAATAATATAATCAGAAGGCTAATTTTTGTACATATAAACGTTCAAATGCAAGTGGCAAGGTCATCTCAGGGACAATCAATGTCAAAAACTTATCAAAAATATGGTTAAATTAGTTGTTTTTTTTTAACAGATTTATTGAGGTTATAATGCGAACGTTCTGAAAACTACGGGGTTTGCCCCTCATGCTTCGTTAGACGAATGGGAAGACAGTTGGCGTAAAGAAATATTCAAAGAGACAATCATTGAATTTATTTATTTATTTATTTAAAACGGTTGTGTTACGACCAATTACAGTAACTAAAATTATAAAAATAAAAGTTAAATGTTACTTACTAACTTACTTAATCATCATTAAGACCCTACCCTACCTCAAATTGCTTAGCATGATCCTCCGTTATGCCGAAAATACTGTAACGCGAATTTTGAAAAAAAAAAAAGTGTTAAGATTGAGGAATGATGCTAGGTCCTATGTTTGGCGTAAACAAGATTACTTACATTAAAATTTCTCAGTAAAAAAATAGCCAATGTTACCTCTAAACCGCTGGTATTAAATAAATACTTCGAATTAGATTATGAAACTTTGCATAATAACTGAATTAACTTTCTAAAGCAGGTCTTATGTTTTTTAAATTGCCATTATTTTCACCGTAAAAAGCAATTACCTAAACTATTCGAGGCTTGAGAGCCGCCAGCTCCCCACTCCGTCTCGCTTTCACTCAGGCTACGAGTAGTATGGTGCGAGCGAGATAAAATCTGAGGTAGGGTACGGCCATAAGTAAAAATACAACTTCAACCCAAAGTTAGCCGCGAATTGAAAAATATTTATTTATTTAATCTCCCTTACAACTATCATTACAGGTGTATTGACCCAATGCGACAGTGCGGTCCTTAAATACTAACTTATTTACAATTTAAAGTATACTAGGATTAAATAACTTATAACATAATACGAACATTATATATTGCGTCATATACGTACATACAACAACAAAAAAAATTCGTTAGTAGTCTGACGATTACAGAACATAAATAAATTTTACCTCAAAATAAATTCATGTGAAACTCCCATATACGGACGCAGGCATTAGTGAAAGTTCTCAATGTTAGAGACGGTACGAGAAAATAATCGTATCTTAGAATTATTTTGTACTAGCTGCGCCCCGCGGTTTCACCCGCGTAAGTCTCGATTTCGTGGGAATATCGGGATAAAAGGTGTCCTATTCCAGGTCAAGGTAACCTAACCCTGTGCCAAATTTCATTTAAATCCGTTCGGTAGTTTTTGCGTGAAAGCGTAACAAACAAATAAACAAAACAAGCTCACTTTCGCATTTATATTATTGGTTAGGATTATAATGAACTAGCTTCCGACCGCGGCTTTGCCCACGTGGTATGTCGATCAAAAGTAGCCTATGTCCTTTCTCAGGCTCGAGACTATCTGTGTACCAAATTTCATTTAAATCGGTTCAGTAGCTTTGGCGTGAAAGCGCGACAGACAGACAGACAGATAGACAGACCGACAAACAGAGTTACTTTCGCATTTATAATATTAGTAGGGATAAGGAAGTAAGGATTAGTAAGGATAGTAAGGATAATACTATCCTATTATTGTCCCACTGCAAAAGCCTCTTCTCATAAAGAGAAGACACGAGCACTGATCATCACGCTTGCTCAAGACCGGTTGACGATTTCAGACATTGAATAAGTCAAGGTTTCCTCAATATGTATTCCTTCGCCGATGTCAGTAATGTTTAAGATAAACTTAGAAAGTACATTATGAATATCACAATAAATATAATTTAAGTCACATTTTAG
Organism: Lithophane leautieri; assembly: GCA_949152455.1. Taxonomy (NCBI): domain Eukaryota; kingdom Metazoa; phylum Arthropoda; class Insecta; order Lepidoptera; family Noctuidae; genus Lithophane; species Lithophane leautieri. The sequence goes on along the minus strand of OX424462.1, from coordinate 2,803,062 downwards.
ATTAGTAAAATTGAACAGTACCCTTATTACCACAATACCGTGTTTATAGCCTAAACACCTTTTAAATATGACATTTCTGTATGGAGTTTGACATAAAACTGACATTAAACACGCGTTGAACAAAGTGTCTTAGTTTTTGTGGTAAGGCCATAAAGATCTTTACTTAAAACCTGTGCAGTTTGGGTTAATTTGATTTCTGTTCTTTGAATGAGTAGGTACCTAATCTTTTGATAATACTCAGCGCTTCCACCATTAAACAATTTTAGTGTTAAATACCACTGAAAGTTCTCCTAAATTACTTTTAACGTTTTTACCGTACCACAACGAGAAGTAACACAAAACTCCAACTTTCTGATGTTATCTGCTCCCCTATTACCCGACCGTGATTAAACAATAGCCGTGTAATCGAAAAAATAATTTGCTCAATTTGTCCAACGGCCTGATTGATGCCCACCCAATTAATACCACCAGATAGAGATGCCCCGATTGTTAACTTTTAACCAAACGTAATTAGAACTATTTGTTTTGGCCGGGTTATCGTGACGTTCCATCGCCGAGGAACAATAGGAAAGTTCGAATTTTGAAATAATTCGATTACGGAACGAGGTGATAGTGATTTGTTGGGTTAATTATTTTTGTTTTTTTAGGCAAAGGTAATTTAAGTTTTTTAAGGCTTTTTAGATAAAACGGTTTTGGAATTACATGAAACCGCCTTTTGTTTATCTTGTGGACCTTAAGGATAACGTTAATTGTCTCATTAGTTCTGCTATATTTAAATTACGTAGGAACTACTACGCATTAGGTAATAATCTTGTACAATGAATCTGCCTAGCCTCTTACCAACTTTATTGGGGTCGGCTTCCAGTCTAACCGGATGCAGCTGAATACCACTATTTTACATGGAGCGACTGCCTATGTGACCTCCACAACCCAGGTAATAATCTTGTACGAAAAGGGTAAATTAGAAGCTTATTCACTGGCTGATAATTAAATTAAACGCCATTTTGTCCGTATTGTTTACCATTAACTTCAATATTTTTCAAGCAATACAAATTTGGTCGACCATCAACATTCAAAGCGTGTTAAACGGTGCGAGAAACTCATAAAAATAGTTACTCCACAGTAGCACCATAAAAAACCTAAAAAAGTAACAGTTACCACTGACACCCATCAACCATCAACCATCACAAGCCAATAGGTAGCAACTGGTTGTCTGTCTCACCGGTAACCCGTAATTGCAGCGACGTGGTTGCGACCACCCGCGCGCTACCAAGAACGACACGTGTAGTGTTCGGTTACAGTATTGTTAATATCAGATGCTTTATGAAGTAATGATTAAGTAAGGTTTCCGTTGATAATGGTAGGTACTGTATCTGGGATTGTTTGTGTATTGTCCTGATTTTTATGTTGAGAAAATATTTTCTCATTTTAAGTCGAGAAATATCTCTCAGCCGTGCCGGTTTCCTTGCGATGTTTCCCTTCACCGTTTTTGAAGCAAGTCATAATGATACAATGTAAGGAACCGAAAAGTCAGAGGTGGGTCCGTGATTTCTCATTACAACTTTCGGAGTCCAGTATCGGAAACAAGATTATAAGACTAACCTTGTATGACATTAAAAAAGTAACGCTAGTCATATAAATCATGATTCCTACAATTAGCACATTACTAAGAACGACACGTGTCATGTTAAGTTACAAATTTTATTACATAAACATCTGATAGCATATGTATCATGTGATTAAGTGAGGTCAGAGAGATACAGAATCTTTATAGGTAGGTATGACATGATAATAATATTGCGATCATCTTGAAGAAATCGAAATCGATCAGTGAATAACGTTGTGCAGGGATATGGCATCGATTAATCACGTATTCTTCAGTCTAGCTTGCGGGGTAATTGAGTAACACACTTACAGTAGCAATGGCTGTCATTTTGACAGTTCTACAACATCCATTGCGGTATTAACGTATTTAAGTTATTGAGCAGATTTTTTTTCGAACTTATGAAGCAATGGATTTGCAACATCCTTCAAAATCATTCAGATGGTGATTGAAAGTGTGTTACGTAATTAGGGTGCTGGTGGTTATGATAATGTGAGTATGGTTAAAGTCGATGAAAAACGTCGTCACAGAAACGATGAAAAAATTGTGTGAGGGCGTGACCACTGTGATGATTAATCAAAGCGATGAAGAAGATCTGCTACACTGACTCCAAATAAATTGGGATAAAGACAAGAGAATGATGACGGTCATGGTCATTAGGATGTACAAATATTCTCGAGCACAAAACAAAACATTTAACCCTACTAGGTTAAATCCTCGTTATGATCTGTTTTGCACAGGTTTCATGTATTTGGATGCTAAGTAGCTAATTTTATTAGGAGATTCTTTGCCGTCTTTGAATCATCAACATCATCACCATCTCATTCGAAAGACGTCACTGCTGCATATGGGCCTCCACCAAGTACCGCTTCTTTGCTTCTCGCATCCAGTGGATTCCTGCGGCCAGCACCAGATCATCAGTCTTTGAATACCTTCTAGCAATTCATGGTAGTTCATTGAAAGCATTCGCAGACTTAAATATCAAGGAACTACCATCATTTGACTATACAAGGTCTTGCGTTGAATGAAGCCTTCAATTCAAGTTAAACAGTCCCATTTCCATCGTCCGTCCTACAAACGTCACATTTACGACCTCCACTTCATTCTCAACTAAAATTGATTGAATATAAATAAAATCGAATGTGCAATACACGTCATACTGTGGCCTCAACTTCTACGTTTCTAAAAGCATAGCTGTCTAATCACTTGTCTCATCTCACACTGAACAATTGTTCCTCATGCTCCAAACAATTGAAATTAAACCCTATTTTGATTTCAAAAGGGTTGGTTCTTGATTGAAAGCTGAATCTTTCTCGACCTACGGCCTCACGATCCATTTCATCTCTTCCAAGCATAAACTACATTATAGGCGTCAATTGTTAACAACCTTTCGATTCTCGTGAACCGATAGTATCGATTACGTCGCTTATTTTCTCGCACTAGCGACTCGATTGTTTTATTCGATTCTCACCCGAGGCTTAGATCATGCGTTATTAAAATGTGATAGTGTGAGAACAATTATTTTTGAAATGTTATGGATTTAAAGGTTTTTGTTAGACAGGGTTTTGAATATTTATTTAGTTCCCTAGCTGGTCTAGGAGTACAAAAAACATTCGAAGTTTCTAACCAGAACATGGGGGATGTAAATAAGCTCTATAAGTTGAATAACCAAATACCAATGGCAGTTAAACATTTATGTAATTGAAGTCTAGAGAATCTACAACACTATCTTGAATCGATTGAAGCCTTATCCGGTAACTGAAGCGATACATAATATTTTGAGGTTAGGATTTTGACACTTGCGTTCGATATCGATTCATCTCATATGACGGATGTTATTACCTACAATTTGTTGTAATTTTGAACCTTATGACTTTGTAGTAAAGTTTAGTGTCGTGTAAATGATAGTGGGCGTACTTTTTATGGGCTTATTGTTTAAGGACAGTGTTCGTTTGTTTTGACAGTCAGTGTTCGGTTACGGGTGACTACGATTATGTGATTGTGTGGAGCGTTTTAGATCGACAGATAACGGGAGTGGACACACGGCTCAACAAAACAAAAAGCTTCCTCGTGGTTCACTTTTGTATTTGACAAATGTAAACTTTATTGTATTTGTGTGAGTTTTGTAGCAATGAGATACAATTTTTAAGGAAGTTAACACATTTCAGCCCATTAATTAAAAGTATAAATCTTTAACTAAATACACTCTTGATGTTTTTCCGTTGCGATCTCTCCTTAGGTAAATGATACAAACGTTTTTCGTTGCCTTAACAGACACCTGTTTCAAAGTGGATTTTGTGAATTGCAAGTTCTTCACTATCATAAATAAACTCCTTTCTAATTATATTCGGGATGACTTCTATTCTAACCAGAAACATCTGAATTTCATTTCACGCAGTCATTGAATGAATGAAATGTACCGACCCCAGGGTGGTTTAACCCGACTCGATAAATCGAACTCCAAGATTTGCACTAGCCCCTGGAGCCTTATGTTTCATAGTATAAACATCTGAATTTAATTTCACCAGTCATTACAGAATTATTTAACATAAATCTAAGAATCTTTCTATGGAATTCGTAGTAGGTTATTTTCACACACCTGCTAGGTCTTTCTTTAGAGCTACCCAATCTTTGGACCCGTATATCATAAGTAGTAGAACACACATCGGTCCGCGCGTCCGCCTAGCCAGCCGTGTTTTTGTGGCCACCGTTAATGGTCCGATGTGCTGATAAGATAACAACACAATGTTTTACTTTAATTATATACGTGTTTGTGTTATACAACTATTAATGATTGTTATTACTTTGGTGGCTACTTGGTGATTAAGGGATGGTGATTTGGATTGGAATTGAAAAAGGAATGGGATGGTAGCTTTGAAAGGTTCAATAAAAAATGACAGGTTAGGGTCATTTCATCTAGATAAACAAGGGTTTTAAACAGGCAGGCGTCTACTGAAATACTCGAAAACTTCATAACGAAAGCAATTAATTTATTGAGGTCATAATAGAGACATTTAATAGTACCTAACCTTATAAAATTACATAAGAGCAGTAGAATTGCAGTATCTAGGATTCTAGGTAACTTCAGTAAGTGAGATCTGCCAAAAAGCGTGCACTATGTCATTCAAAACAACAAAGGTCAACACAACTACTTAGTACTAATTTCACCTGTATTTAAAAGGAAACTTGAGCAACACATGCAAAAACATAAAACCCAAATCGAAAACCAATTAATCTACAGAAATACAAAATCGTGTTTAACAGTCTAACAGAACGATTGGAAACTCGATAGGTTCGCCTTAATACGCGCCTACGCACTATTGTCTAAAACGCGCAACGCTGCGTACGCGCAGATAATATCGTTTGTACAGAGAACAAAAACAGTGTGCACTGGCTTTATAAGGATTGTGAACGGATCCAAGTATCGTGCGATAGGTCTGGATTTATTTATCTTCAAGCTGTGTACGGTGTGGGTAGGGAAACGGTATTAGGCTAAGTGGAGGCTTCCTTAGTCGGGAAGATATTAGGGGTCTATATGTTTTCGAGCTGACAGCGTGACTTGTAAAGAAGGAAGAAACATGGATGAGGAAAATCAGGTTGTTGGAGCCTATCACACTACGTTTGATCAGTTTTGTAGATGTCGTAGAACACCTGTCGTAGTTATATTACTGTTGGGTAGATGGAATCAGTTTGCAGAGGCTCAAATGGTAGCTGGTGACATTGACTCTCATTAGTAAATTCTGTTTTTACATCACCATTATTTCGGTGAGAAGCGGTCTCTTTTATATATTGCGTATTATCCTTTCCATTTGTGTACGTTGATCTTTATCTTGAACGTCATTCACCACCAACTAATACTCATTCTGCTATCTCGCTATCTACTCAGTTTGACACCGCCACGCTTAAATTAACTGCAACACTTTGCAACAATCCTCATTAATTCTGATTAAGAACTTTCCCTTTTCACATGTCCGTACTGGCAGCACAATTCAGAACATTTAGACAATACATTTATACAATAGCCGAAAGGCAGATTTTATCAAACTCATTATTGTATGTAGGTACGAATTTACACGTCATTATCTATCAAAATGGCTGACAATTTGCCTTTACATGTCAATGTTGTACAAACACTTATTCAAACGTATTTCTAAAGTACCTAGCTGGTGTTGTCAAAAAGCAGATTTTAATCTTCTGAAATTATCGAGTAATCGACGTTACGCTGCGCTCGCGCCGGATGCCAGACCAAAGCTTTATGACGAGACAAACTTAGCTCGAATTCAGAAATACATAATTTCAACTCTTATGTTAAATAAGTAAGGTTGATTGTTGATTAAATGGGGTGCACAATGTAAGTTTGTATGTCTTTGTGTCATAATAACAGTAACCTGTCATGGTGTGACATTTTCATAGATTAAAATCGCGCTATTAAACGACTGTGCGATGGAATAGATGATAGAAAGATGGTTTATTTAAATAGTGGACGTGTTTTTTATCTAATGGTACTAGTTATGTGTAATGCCATGTTTTAAGCCGTGTAAGTCCGGTTTTAATTGTGTCGTTTTTGTCATTGAATATAAAAATTTCACCTTCAGTACATTTACTCGTGCTAAATGTATTTTTTTAACTATTTAATAAAGACATTTCAGCTGAGATTTACTGCAATATAAAAATAAAGTACACAATATTCACACCACAAATCCCATAATCGAGATCCAGCCAAACCTTACCCGCCATTGCAATACTATCGCCATCTATTGATCAGAATTTCCATTACAATGTCTAACACCACCAATAGAGGTCGCTGTTCTAAAATTTAGTTTTCAACAAACGATTATTCAACTGACTTATGTGATTGTTGCAAGCCCTACCCTTTGTTTCGAGTTTCGAATTTCGATCGATCAATTTGCGGAGCGTTGTATGATTTAAGACCTGGCGAAGGGTCGTGCTGATGCTGGATAGGACAGCTCACAGCTTATAATTAATTTTTGTTTTTGTTAGCACGCTTGTTTGAACTATAAAACTAATAAATGTTACTCGTTTGATTTAAAAGCGTGTTTTGTTCCAATGGTATTTGTTTTAGAATTTGTTCTTTATGTGTTGGTTTATGCGTGAGGAAAAATAGAGGGACTTGTTTATGGGTTGTTCAGAAAGGAGGGTTTGTCGTTTTTAATTGAAAGAAGATAGTTGTTTTTTACATTAAGCTCTTAGCAAAACAAGGAACAGAAGAGGTTGGAGATACGACATCTACATTTGACTGCAACTTTTTAAGTTCATTGAGAAAAGCCAATGAGAGGTTGATCCATACTTTAGATTTGATCGAGCGTTGAAGATTATTGTTTGTATTTCTTCCTAGACAAGATGAGACATCTGTACTCATTCGTACATCTTCCAACTAAAATAAAGACTTTACACGTGGACTGTTCAAACTTCAAGAGGGGTTAAAATGCATCTACCAAATTATCATCATCTTAAATCAACTGACCAAGTAAATTAAAAACATCGAACAATACCTTGATATTAAACTTAAACACACTCGGACCAAGTGTTGGAATGCACAAAATAAGTAATAAGACAATTACCTGTTGGCAAATGTTACCGATACGAAGCACCACAATCTTACCATCGGTAATTTGGTAATAAAATGAAAATACGTTCGCCTCTTATCTATAATCCACTCTATATAAATATCCTTCACTATATAAACATTCACAAAACCCCATAAAACATCTCAAGCCACACACATCTCCCAAACGATTGTGGACCTTTACGACCAAATTGAATCTTAACGGTCATTATCGAACGTTAAGTACTCGTTCGTAAGCAATAAGGATCAATATTGTTTGATCGTCAAAACGGCGTTCTCCTTTTGCGGATTCGTTTCGATTTCGCGTGGCTGCAAATTTAATTTTCTTTAATAAGCTGCTTATACTTGGATCAGAGGAACTTCAACTTTGTTTGAGAAGCTTTAGGGTTTGAAGTTGTGGGATGTATTGCCTCGTGTTGGAAGGCATGTGTCGTGATAGAGAGCATGTTTCATCGGTCCTGATGCAAGTGTAGATAGGGGCCCCGCCCATGCTTTTTTCGTGGTTTCTCCTAAGTAACAATGGGGTGATCTGCTAACTAAATAACGAGTGAGATACATCTCGAGGAGGCGATGTGCGAGAACAATATTCGCTTTTATATTCTTCCGATGGTTCGCTCTCTGATGGGATGGTTCATCGAAACGGGTTTCTCATTTTTATAGCGGTTTGTTTTAAATGATTGAAGGATCTTTTGAAAGTTAGGTAGGTACTACAGCCTTGCGCGTACGCATCCGAATGAATAGACTGCTGTTGCATTTGCTGGGCAATTGAGCGAGCTTTAGCTATATTGTATGGTTCTAGCAATTGTTGCTTTGAGTTAAGCCACTGAAAATTGAGGTAGAGGCTTAAAAAATACATTTTATGTCAGAGGCAAGATACTGAGTTAACTTTGATAGGTCTCATCAAAATTCTTATTCATTTGTCAACACTTTTAGGCAGCTGCAAATTTAAAAGTGCATTTAGCTGGCAGCTAGCTCTTCTTTGTTGACATACTGTTTTTAGCTGGGGCTTTGAAATGAATGCTTAGTCTCTGCACAGATTATTTCAAAACTCTATATTAAAAAGTGATTCAGAAAGCGTAGTCTTTCCAAAAGTTTTCAGGAAAACTGTAAACAAATTGGATTTTTTTATTGAAATATGAATGAAACCTATTTAAATAAACCGACCAGCGCTGAGGCAACTATTTCCTTGCAAATTTACCAACAGGGAATACAAATCCCAACATCACTTCACGACAAAAACACAATGGACTAACCCTATTAATCGATAAGTAATATGAACATTGAACAAATCCCTTTCAGTAATCATGAGGAAACATATAACTTATTTATCGATACAACGGGTGTATAATATTCCGTTAAATTTGTCATTTTATCCTGTATTTTAATTAACCGTAGGAACTTTTCCTGTTTTTATCGTGTTTTTACCCTGTTGTTTGCTTGGTCTCGTGATCAGGACAGTTTGATTCACAGAATGTAGGTGAAGGAAAATGGTTAATGAGTTTAAAGGTTAAAGGTCGATTTTTTAGTTATTCAGGAATTATGTGTGGATTGATTTTGTTACGGTTTGTTACTGAAGCTTTTGAATGCTGATTTGAGCTTAATTTCTGCATTAAATCCGTAGCTTTTGATAGGAATTGATAGGCAATTGCATGCAGCTGAGATGAGAATGCTAAGAGGGATGTGTGGTGTTACATGAATCGAATAAGAAATTAGTAAATTAGAAGAAGTCTGAAAGTGGGACCGGTGATTAAAAAGTTGTGTGGAAATCGGTTGTCATGGTATGGGCATGTGATGCGGAGGAATTATGAAAATGTCGTGAGGAAAGTTTTGAGTTTGAATGTGGATGGCTATAAGTATAAGGGAAGACCAAAGAACCGATGGATGAACTGGGTCAAAGATAAAATGGCTAGAAAGGGGGTGACTACCGAGATGACGACTAATAGAGAAGTGTAGGGAAGAAAAATATATACAGCGCCGACCCCAAATAAATTGGTAGACCTAAGGGCAGAAGAATTCATGATGGTTCAGAAAATGTGTGTCTGTAGCCTAATCGTAACTAATATTAATAAATGCGAAAGTGAGTTTGTTTATTTGTTACGCTTTCACGCTAAAACAGCTGAACGGATTTGGATGAAATTTTGTATGGGGATACTTTGGATCCTGGAGAAGGACATAGGCTAATTTTAATCGAGATACAACATGGGCGAAGCCGCGGCCGGAAGCTAGTAGAAAATAATTTTGTCATATAATTTAATTAGGTTTGTTTATTTAATCAGCACCTTCTTGATGTCTTCTTAACAAGGTGATGGCAAATTTAATAAAATGGAAGCCAGACAAATAGGTTTTTTATTCACTCTACGTTTTAATTTTGGGTTTATATATATCTGTCATGAAAAACTTAACTCTTTAAAGTGTAGTCCTGAACTCATGGGCGTATGAATTTGGACGAAGATGATCACACAAATCTTGTCAATTCGTCAACCAAGAAAATGCCTGCCTATAAGATAAATAACTAAAATAACCTTTGGATTGAATTTAGAATCTTTAGAAGCCTAGTTTTAAATATATATTTTTTCCTTTTATCGACTCACGGAGTCATTATGTTACCTTATAACTGCATGATTTATTTGTATATCTCATATTTTAAGTGAACTGTTTTGTGTTCTTTATGAGAATAAATTCTTTAAGCCGAACTTTTCTTGACTTGGTACAGGAAGAAAAGTAGACGAACCTAATGATTTTGATCATCATACACTTTTAGCTCTACCAAACTCTCAAACAAATACGTAAATAATAAATTATTTAAACTAATTATAAAATATCTTCTATCTGGGGGCCAAGTCTACTAGGTACAACAAGTTTTTGACAGATTTTCGCAAATCTGTCAAAAACTAGTCATTGCGAGACCGTTGACACTGTTGGTCTTCCAAATCTATAAATGAATAAAATAAAATAAAGTCGCTTTTGGTGTCTGTCTGTGTGACCGCGTTGTTCTTTTAAACCACGCAACGGATTTTCATGCGGTTTTTATCATCATTTAGAGAATTTATTCCAGAAGGTGTATCTGTATAATACATTTAAATTAAACTTGCATATAGCACAGAAATCCCGATGTTTTGACATGTCACCACATTAGTAAATTGCACCCGTACGAAGCAAGGGTCAACAGTGTTAAATAAAATAAAAAAAACAATTTATCTTTTAAAGTTTCAAACCATAAACTCAACGTAAAGTTTCCCGCGCAAAACACAGATGTCGCTGGTCTCGTCCCTGCCAAACCAGTCGGCATCATGGCTGGTGGGAGGAGCCCCGCGAGCCTCCGCCCCTGAGGCCTAGCTCTTAAAGTTTAACTTACAAACTTGATTATTTTTCCATGATGTAGTAATAAGAAAAAAAGACAGATTTATTTGTTGTTAAAGTTGAAAGTTGTGCGTTGATGAATGTGTGGAGTTACAAATGTAAGTTACTAGGATCATAATATCAATCAATCAAGCCATCATATTATAATGGCTTGATTGATTGATTTCACATAAATCGTTAAATCATATCTGTAGATGATTATGAAATCTTTTGTTTACTGTGAAATAAAATAAAACTATTTATTACTTGGATATTGGTCCTTATCTAACTTAATTCTGTACCTGCCTACTTTTACTTTCAGTTTACCTAGTTTATTTATTTTAATTTTCACAGAATTTAATAAAGTAGGTAAAATTAACGTAACACACTAACAGCAGTAATGGCTTTGATTTTGACAGTTCACCAACATTCATTGCGTTATTTACGTTGTTCAGCAAACAAGTGGAGTTGGGCAGGACATAGTCAGACGCGGAGATGGCCGATGGAGTAAAGCTATGACCGAATGGCCAAGGTTAGGCCAAAGGAACCAGGGCCGTCCAAAAGCGCATTGGGTTCATGATATCGTGAAAGTCGTGGAAAACCTGGATGAGGGACGCACGGAAGCCGGAAGTATGACGGGAAAAAGGGCAGTCCTATAGCTATACCCAACAGGGGGCGATTCAGGGCTGAAATGATGATGATGAACAAAGTTTAACAATAAACAAGCAGCACCCATAACATCTTACGAATAACCCATTTTCCCTAAAACACAAATTAAAAACCTACTTACTGTCCCCGGTTATTGTCAACAAAGTTATCTCGTCCCCATCGATCAATGGTGTTCGATGTTGCACAAACAAATTAGCGGTGGCGGCGACTTGACAACGTTCTTATTAAGAAATGAATCGAGACGGATGGTTAGGGCTGGCACTTTTGGTTGGTGAAATTATTACGAAGACGCTGTGGTTTTTTGTCTTGTTTGTTATCTTGTCAGTACTAAGGTATTGGGGAAATAATAGCAAAAGCTTTGTAGGAAAGTCAATAAATAGTGTACAGTAGCCGTTAGCAAATAAGACAACACATATAAAATACATATCACAAGTGAGCTGGAGATCACCTTTTAAGCAAGAAGATGCTTGTGTTAGGTGACTCTGCTCTTCCACTATCTACAATGCGGGTATGCAATTTAAAAACAAAAAGAAAAATGAAAATATACAAAAGGATGCGCACTAGTGTGATGTTAGAGATGTATGTGAGTGAGTTTTGGAGTATGCATGTATGTGAGTGGGTTTTTGGGGTGCGTGTGTGAATTGAGGTTGTGTGTGCGTGTGTTTTAAGAGAGACTATTGAAGTACACCTGTATGAGTTGTATAAAGAATGCCTTAAAAGCGAGCTTTTTCTTAAATGTAACGCTCCTTGTGCTTTATTAAGAAGAAAGAAGAAGAAAATACATTTATTTAGTACAGACTCTAAATCACACAACACAACGTAACTACAAGTAAAAAAGAAAGAAAAAAAAAAGTGTCATAAGTGAAAATGCCAGACAACTAGTGCCTCATCCTGGTTTTCAACTGAACCTGAAGGTTCTTGCTGCGATATAAAGTTTTGTAGGTGTTTCTTCAAAGAAAACGACAAACTATAACCCTGCTTCTATATCCTGACTTTTTATAAATGCGTTTATCAAGTTCAGAAAACATATTATTTTTTCCGTAATTTTGAGTATTGGCAGCCCTATACGATCGCGCGGCGTCGGCCCGCGGCGACGCATATAAATTAAGGATTTACACATTATGTTTCATTTTTCAAGTCGGTTAACGTCCCCCATTGACACGCAGTCGGACGGATCAGGACGATTTTCAATAAGATTGGGGGGTAATGAGTTTACAGACGAATCTGTTTGGATAGCGATATTAGAAGTTGGAGGGGAATATTGGAGACTGATGATAAAAAAATATGAACAGCATGAGTGTTAAAATTGTGTAATTGGCTTATAGCTGTTTGGCTTCTGTTCTATTGGAAGGGAAATATTTAGGATTTTTAGCTGCACAATAACTCCACTTGATCTTTGAATGCATTAGTCAGAGAGAGTCGGTGTGACTCTAAATCTTTGAACATTACGTAAAACGTAGTATTTTTCGAACAATTAAATTCCACAGTTCATGGTTTTCATAATAAATATACAAGGGGCTTAAAACGGCCACTTTAGCAGAATCATATTATGAAAATATTATGAATTATCGTAAAATGTCAACAACTGACAATTCATAATATGATCTGCGTGCGATTCATTTTACGAAACAATTCATCTGTTTGGCAGTTTTCTATGGAGATTCGTAAAATGGTCCACAAATTATGAATTGCTTGTATGTAAAATTAGAGGAATCGCTAATGACAGCTGGGATTCAGGAAATGAACTGCTTTTAGAGGAATTGCTAATGTGGCCGGTTTAGGCCCCCTGGAATCGCAAAACCCATTTTCAACCCTTTATTTATTCATAAAAAGCCGTCCCAAAATACACGTAAACCGTAATACCAAACAGCGTTCAAAACACAATCACAAAACATCATTAAAGTGTTAACTGCTTAAAATTCGCGATGACGTTTCTCTCGCGATTTGTAAACATGACGTCACGTCCGGTGAGGCTGTGGCGGAAATTCGACCTCTCCCATCTTGAGAGGGGTGCAGGGGGGGAGGGTGATGGAGTGTGATCTTGTGCTGTATCACGAGTGGTAAGGGGTATCGGCTAGACGGGGTTTTTGAGGGTAGTTTTAGGAGACTTTGAAAAATTAATTTGTTAATGTTTTTTGTTTTTGAAACAAGTCAGCATTATTATGCGTCGATATCTTTTCGTGTAAAAAGTTTTCAGGAATTTCCACCTTTGAATTTCTAAACTAACCTTAAAATTTTTGAATTTCCACCTTCTCTAAAATCTTTATCTTTAGGATTACAAAATAAAGCTTAGGTTACACTTACATGGCAGTTCTTATGATTATATATTTTTTTAGTAACTCAATAACTATTTTTTCTTAGCCTTTCGTTGGTTTTGGTTGTACCTGCTCACGAATTATGGCTTTTAGACGACAATACTCAATAATAAGATATAGCTTTTTCCGAATATGTATATAAAAGATGTTCAAATTTCACCCCGAATTTTCTCAAAATCAGAGATTTGTAAAACAAAGTTACACTCATAATAATATCTATCATACACATTACCGGATAAAAATCTCGCGTTTAACAAAACGAAACGATTCCAGCGCAATTTCAGTTAATAAATAGATTCACTCCCGGAAAGCCAGGTACACGGAGAAAAAATATAATTAACTTAATTGGAAAAACGTCTAAAAAGGCATTATAATTCACACCTTAATGCGTCCAGCGTTTTTGTTAATGTCCCAAGAAATAAAAATGTTGCAATTATAAATATATTTCGCGTAATGACTTTGTGAAGATGATAGAAAATGGAAGACTTTTTTATTTATTTGGAAGCTGTTTGCTTGATTTTGTGTAAAATGACAGTTTTATATTAAACTTACACCATTGGAGAGTAGTAGTGGCCCAGTGGTAACGGTATAACGGTCCTAGGTTTGAACCTTGACAGGCGCTTTACTTTGTGTAACTTAATTTATTACCACAGCTCTCAAAACGGCGAAGGAAAACATCGTGAGGAAACCGGCATGTCCTAGAACCAAAAATTCGAAGACATGTGACATCTACCAACGCACACAGGGCCCGCGTGGTGGATTACGGCCCACTCTCTCTCACAAAGAGGAGGCCTGTGTCCCAGCAGCGGGAACGTTATAAGCTGATTATGCTATATTAAATTATGAAGTTTAATGCAAAATGTTTAGAAAAGTAAACGATTATGAAATAGCAGAGGCCCTAGACAAAGTGACATTCTATCAGCGATAACGATGATGGAAAAGGCAAAAATTTATAGGACTGACGTAAGCTATCGAAAAGCTTATGTCAATCCTGTTGGAAGTTGTTGTAGAAATACGTAACGCTATGGAAGCGATTGGCACTTGTCTAGGCCCTCTGGAAGGCAACTTTGCTACCTATATACCTACCAACCTACCTACCCACCATAAGACTATCAACTCTGTCTCAAAGTTATACTATGGGAAAAACCCTTGGTGTTGTCTGTTTGCACTTGTAGCGACTCTCCATCAGACGGATTGTCAGCCTATTTACTAAATTACCCTTTTATATAAATATTTTACTTCTTTAGAACTCAGACCGAATAAAAAACCAAGACAGAGCACTGCGAACAATACAGTGAAGCATGCCAAAAATACACCTCCGCGTTGTGCATACACGCTCACACGCTCACATTTACGACCATTTACAATCAAATTACACCTCACTAAGTGCACACATGTTTCCGAAACCAGCCTCATGTCACTGGTGAAAGGCGGGCGTTTTGGGGGACTTCTTATGTAATTTTGACGTTCGAAAAGTGCGGATTCTCAGCCTAGTTTGAATATATGACTTTTGATTTTTTACAATTGTATTGTAAAAAAAAACGTGTATTCCAGGACAAAATTTAATATTATTGATTAAATTCCCGTTCGTCCCACTGCCGTCGTCCTACCAGTGGGACGAACGGGAACTTAATATAGTTCGTCCCATACATAGTTAGGTATTGTGGAAACCTTTACCATCCATGACAGTTTTCTGGAGTACCTACCTATTTATGTGCTTCACAATTGTACCTTACAACAAGTTAAGTAACAATTTATTTTAATTTTTTCAGGTAAGTGTAAAGTGCAGTACTATCGTCTAACAGTCGTCCCAGCTGTTACGTAAGTAAGGACAGAACTAATCATCAGAATCATATTTTTAATAATTCATGATATGCACGGCTCTTTCTTATATGAAAATTCGCTATGCAACCATAATTATATGTACCAGAGTAACATCACATTTTTACTTGGCCTAAAAGCAGGATTGCTCGGAATTCCATCGAGTATTCACAAAAAATTTACAAGTCCAATGATTATTGAATATTTAAAGGTTATTGGTAATATGTCGGCAATCCATTAAGTGGATGTAGGAGAGGTCATCTTCAATCAAATTACCCCATATGACTCCTATGCAAACAATCGTTTTTGAGTAATTTGACGTTTTATATTTTTAATTCATTAATTTTAATATAAAATGTCAAATTATGCGAAAATGGTTGATATTTGCAACTCTGTATATGCCTTCTCTAGTGCTAGTCACAAAAACTACGTATTTATAACCTAAAATGCTGCCTCATTTTGCGCCAATTTATCTACATTTTCCCCACCTCATCATCACACACCTAAACAAAAATTACCAACACCAGCTCATAATTAAAAAAAAAACAGCTTAACAAACTTTACGGCAGCACAAAGCAGAGATACCCCACTTCGCACGTTTAAGCCGAGCCAGCTTACCAATTGTTCTCCGCCGACGTCGCTTGCACATTATGGTGGCGCATTTGAATTGTCTGAATAGATTAAAAAGTTTGCAACATGTGAGCTCTTTTGCTGTATTGATTTGTGTTTATGTTTGTTTGTTTGTTCAATTGTGGTGCAGGTTTTTTTGTTCGGATCTTTATCGGGGCGTTTTTGTTCTGAGGTCGTAGGTGTTTGGTGCTTGTGCATGTGTTTGCTGAAAGGTTAGCGGCATGAAAATATTGCTGATTTTGAGACACATAGAAATATGTCAATATTTTCTTTGGTAATTAGTAGACTGACTGCTGCACCATGGCGTTAAACCTCCTGCAACTAGCGCGATGCGTCAGCTTGATGCGACTCTAACAAAACAATTTCTAAGAAAACTTTACGGTATAATAATTATCGGTGTCGCGTTGCGCCAGTGGAGCGCCAGAGGAGCTCGTGGCTAAGTAATAACAGCCGCATGGGTCGATTCATCAGGTTAAGCTACGCTTGCCGGGGTTGGTCCGTGGATGGGTGACCATCTTTACATATCGAGACTCCTCCGTGCCTCGGAAAGCACGTTAAAGCGTTGGTCCCGGCTGTCATTTGTGGATCTTTGACAGTCGTTACGGGTCGTCAGAAGCCCGAAACTCTGACCACCAGTCTTGCCAAGAGGTATCGTATTACCCAGTTATTGGGTTGTGGAGGTCAGATAGGCAGTCGCTCCATGTAAAATACTGGTATTCAGCTGCATCCGGTTGGACTGGAAGCCGACCCCAACATGGTTGGAAAAGGCTAGGCAGATGATGGTGTCGCGTCGCGCCAGTCATCACAAGGCTTTAACAGTAGGTAGGTAATTGAAGTGTGGCTCGCTTCGACTTACTCTTATAAGAGAGTTTTTAGGGAACGGAGTTTTTAGCCCCAAATTGTAAGCTGACTGAATTTTTATAGGTAAGCTTTCTAATAACCAATTATATTCAATTTCAGTAAATAAAAAACTTTTTTACAAAAAATTAAACCGACAAAAAAAGAACAGAAAAGCGAAAAATAAATAACTTTAATTTCGGAAGTCGGTGTCTTCGCTTTTCAATTTTCGTTTTTTGCCACCGGCTTCCGACATTAAAGTTATTTATTTGTCGCTTTTCAGTTACCATCCACTCCAGGGTACTCCAGGGGGTTACTCCAGGTTAAAGACCTGGAGTTGATGATGAGTGGTTGTGTCATCAGAACTATGTATGTGTGCGAAATTTCAACAGAATCGGTTCACAGTTCAAAATTCAGTTGGTGAAAAATCAATCAACCCCATTTTTTCTACCTTTAGGGGTGGATTATAGTTTCCAATTTTAAATGGGACCAACTTCGAGGTATACCCTTCCCAATAAAAAAATAATTTTTCAAAACGGACTACTCACTAAAAAGTTATGCGAGGTCATAAATAAAAAAAAAAACAAAAAAAAAATATACGTGTTGATTTGAGAACCTCCTCCTTTTTTTTTCGTCGGTTAAATAAAAGGAGGCCTATTGAACATGAATATCCTTTGTGTTTGCTGAGTGAAAATAATTTTTATTATTTTTGAGTAGGTAGAACCTATTGCCATTTAGCACCTAAAGCTGCACGCCGATGCATGTAATGTATCGCGTAATGAAACGTGAATTATATAAGGATTAAATGAAACGCTTGCGCAGATCCTTGGCTTTGGCTTTAGCGCACAGTCGAATACATGCAGGATTCGCGTTGAGTTTCTACCCGTCCACAATATTCACATTACGTTACATTACACATTACACACGTCTAAATTCGGCTTTATGTTATTCAGGAATATTTGAATAAAATAAATTACAAAAATGACGATGAAAATCTTCAACCTCACCTTTATCAAAGCCTAACACAAATTACAAAACAAAATTCACCTGTCACATCCTTTCATCATCCATCTACCGAGCGTCCAAGCGTCCCGCAACCTTCCCGTATCCGTCCCGGACTCGTCCCGCCCCGGGATCGTGCGCGTCTCGCCGAGGAAATTAACACTATACGCTTTTCGCATACGAATTGGGTCCGTCGTGTGTTCGCGCAAAAACTTGAATGATTGAGATCTGAACATCTGTTGGGGATGCTAATGTAAGTATGGTATAGCACTTGTGTTATTATATTGTGTGTATGGGTGCAAGAGGATTGGGGTGTCAAGGGACTACAAAGGCTTGGAGTTCGATGCGAACTTTCGGTAAAAATTCTGGGCATATCGAAAATTATGCGTTTGCTAATCAAAAGTTAGCGTGGTACGCAAGCACCAATTTCAGGGCAGAAGTTGATGTCTTAGGTTGATACTCAGGTTTTGCCTTCGTTATCAACATCATCATTTAGAAAAGGACATTTTAGGAAATTTTCACATTTGAGGACATTCTAAGCCTGAAAGATCAATAAAAACTTGTTTTTTTTTCTATAAAGTTTTTGTTTTTCACTTTTTAGTTGTGGTACCTACCCCACACAAATTACAATACCACTATCTGGTATGTAAATAACAGTGACGGAGTCAAATAAGATATCGTCTACATAAACTAAGTGGGAAAAATACGTAAATTGAAGCTAACTCAAAAACTACTCAAGCAAAGTTCATAAAATTTATATTGGACCACCTCTGAAGCATGACCTACCAAACAAAAAATAATCATCAAAATCGATTCATAATTGGCGGAGTAACCAAATAATACATAAACACAAAAAAAAAAAACCTACAGATGAATTCAGAAACTCCTCCTTTTTGAAGAAGTCGGTTAAAAAGACATCCACTGCTGGATATTGGCCTCACCCAGTGATTGCTACATGGGCATCGACCGCCCCAATGCTTTACGGTGTTGCCTGCATTTGTCGGATTTTTAATTCGTTTAATTATTACATACGTACCATACTTCATTCATTAACTTCGTTTCAATCTCAACTACCTACCCTACCCACCAAAGAACGATACTAACAATAAATAAACTCATTACACTAACAGTTACAATGTAACACATAAATATAACAACATTCCTATAATAACCCACCGAGACTATATCACAGCGAAGTCCGACCAACTGATAAAGTCATACACTTTCCTCAAGTCAGCGAAAACAAAATGGTATAAATTTTTGCCCTACACTGTATACAAAGCGCAGTACTAGTACAAACAACTGCACGGTATCCGAGTCGCCGCGATAACGCTGCGATAGCGCCGCGATAACGCCGCGATCACGTTACGCTATCGTCCGAGTCACATTGTTCGATATCGGCGACGTGCACTTTCGCTAGATAACTGTAGGGGTGGCGAGTGGGAAATGACGTTTTTAAGATGCAGTTTATTTGTAATATAGTTGGAACTTTCTAGGACCGTTAATTCAATGGAAATACCTCATTGGTCGAGTGATCGCAAACGCTACAGCTGAGCACGAGGTCCTGGGTTCCAGTCCCAGGTCGGGCAAAGTGTTATTGGGGTTTTTCGATCTAGAATGTCTCAGTAGCCGTCCGGAGTCTGAATTTTTGCCTAGTTCAAAATCAAAATCTAAATATTTTATTTCACATAAGCCTATATGGGCACTTATGAAACGTCAGAAGCTAGGTGCACGGTTCCAATTGGTCGTTTCTTATGGAGAAGAGCCGGCAACAAACTCCACGGTTACTCTTTTAAAAGATAATTGGCTTTTACAATATTTTCGAATTACAGTGTTAATAGTTATGGGAGGACAGTGCAGGCCTTTCAATAAGTTTCATGTAGGTAGACAAAAAAAAAAAAGAAATTGTTCAAAAAAAAGTCTACAGTCCACTAAGCCTACAACGTTCTCACATTCACAAGGTAGAAAATAATCTATATAAGATAAATAAGATACTACAAATAAAAAAGTTGATGGTATTACCCCTTGGCCACGACAACACCGCTCGCATGACCTGCGTTTGCGACTCCGGCTAGAACAAAAGTCAGAAGATATTTAGAGCGCGGCAGGCTCACTCCCTATTACATGGGACTTAAACATAACTGGCGAAATGTGAGGTCCTATAGGTATACCTCTGCTTAGCCCTTCGGGGACACAAAGCATGACGTCATGTTCTTTCAGCGAGAAAACATTTGGCAATAAAGTCAAAGTCAAAGACAAATAATTTAAATCAAATAGGCACATAAAAGGCACTTTTGAACGTCAATGAAAAACAAAGAAATAGAATTGATTCTAGAATACATTTTCTAACAGATGGTGGAGAGCAAAAAAGTTAATAAAAGTTGCATAAATAAACTAAATAAGGTAATCTGCGTTCGCGATTTAGTTTCCAAACATGTAAACAAATACGAATTTTTAGGAAAAACAACAGTAATACCAACACATAAGGTTCAGTTTGCGCTACAACCTCATATTTTTTATGATCTTTCAACAGTACTTAATCACTCTAAAATCAACTTAATTTACACTAGCATAAAGTTGATGGAATTAATATTAATTGGAAACAAGGATTTGAATAGGCCTTACTTCCTTTGTAGTGTTGCTAATAAATAATCGCACTCAAATAGTGTCACAACTCAAAAAAAAACAAACCTTTTTTATTGTTTCGTTTTCGTATTCGTTTCAGAAAACTCCAAAATCTTATCTCAGATAGTATCATACTTATGGTTTAAATATTTATCCCTAGAGGGCACTAGTGTCATTATAATGTTACATGGAAGTTTCTTTGGAGAGTTAAATTTCAAACACCTTTTTCTCGAAAGTTAGATTTTTTGACTTACGACACTATTTGAGTGGAGGTGCGATATGATCTACCTAAGCTAAGGTTATTCCAATAGATAGAGATGAATTTTGAAACAGTAGGTATTAAGATAAACGACAACTTGACAAGAACACAAGAGAACGATAATGATCCGAATTCGTAAGGCACTGTATTAATATTGTTGACTAGCTGAGGCCCGCAGTTTCACCCGCGTAAGTCTCGATCCCGTGGGAACATCGGGATAAAAAGTAGCCCATGTCCTATTCCAGGTCATAGTCTACCTATGTGCCAAATTTCATCTAAATCCGTTCAGCCGTTTTAGCGTGAAAGCGTAACAAACAAACAAACTCACTTTCGCATTTATAATATTACTAGCTTCTGCCCGTGGCTTCGCCCGCGTGGATGTCGGTTATTAAATACTAAAAACTTACTCGAGAACCACTCTATCCATTAGTGAAAACAGCATGAAAATCGGTGCAGTAGTTTTTGAGTTTATCGCGTACAGAATGACAGACAGACGCGGCGGAGGACTTTGTTTTATATTAACCTCGCAGAAACCGCACCCGTCTAACGGCAACACCCCGTAAGGAAGGATAATACCATTCGTAGAATTATTTAATGTAACTCACTCTAACGTTATTGTTTTTAACTCCCGACGGAAAAAGAGGGGTGTTATAAGTTTAACGTGTGTATCTGTGTGTCTGTCTGTGCTATAGTAGCTGCCAAACGGCTGAACCGATTTTGATTTTTTTGGTTTTGTTTGAAAGGTGACTTGAACGAAAGAGTTCTTAGCTATAAAAAAATAAAAAAATGTTTGCGAGATACTTTGTTTATAGCGGGGGTTTTTTTAATTTAATTTAATTTTGTTGTAAGGTGTAGGGTGGTGGGCTGGTACTATTTATCCAAGAATTTCGTCGTTATGGAAAAAACCACCCCCTTTCAAAATCCCGGCTTACACAACCCTATTCCGCGATGCAACTTGCAGCCGATAGTGCATTGTCCCCGATAAACTTGTTATTCGATGATAAAGAGAAAGTGACTATCGACCGAGCTTATTTGTAAATATGTCACTTAATTAGCTATTTGAGGTGACATGTCTCTTTCAAGATTCTGGTGTTTTTGTCTTGTTTTCTGGTAGAATTGTGTGTTTCTAACTAGCTTAAGCAAAACTGACTGAAATAGTTAACCATATAAATTAGCAATTTTCTTTTTTTTAATTTAGGTATTTATTTAGGATGTCGAACAAAATATATACACAATTCATGACAAACTTCTTATGCTACATAAACTAACAAACTATGAGTACTAATTATTTACTTACATTATATACTAAATTAAATTACTGATTGAAACTTACTATCTATCTGCCTAGCCTTTTCCCAACTATGTTGGGCTCGGCTTCCAGTCTAACCGGATGCAGCTGAATACCAGTATTTTACATGGAGCGACTGCCTATCTGACCTCCACAACCCAGAAAGTGGATAATACGATACCCCTTGGTAAGACTGGTTGTCAGACTTTCGGGTTTCTGACGACCCGTAACGGCTGTCAAAGATCCACGAATGACAGCCGGGACCAACGGCTTAACGTGCTTTCCGAGGCACGGAGAAGTCTCGGTACCTATGTAAAGATGGTCACCCATCCACCAACCAACCCCGGCAAGCGTAGCTTTACCTGATGGATCGACTCGGTGCGACTGTTATTACTTAGCCACGAGCTCCTACGATCTCTGATTGAAACTTACTAACTATACAAATAAACAATGAATACAGCAATTACATCAAATTTATTCGGATGAGCTCGTGGTTGTTATAACAGCCGCACGGATACGGCTATATGCTTCTTATTAAATTTTATTAATTGACTACTGTACAAATTTGACAACTATAAATGAAAAAAAGAAAAACATAGGGACACAGTAAATATCCTTCTTTTTCAATTTTTAAAATATCTTTCAAATTGGTCCAATATTGGAGGAGGAAATAGACGAGAGCCGAACCTCGAATTATAACTATTTGTATGGAGAAAAAGACGTTCGGTCTTTTTCTCCATACAAATAGTTTCCTCTTAACACCACTTCTTATTATTTTTCCACTGTAAGGGAAATATCTCTTTTCAAACAGAAAAGGAACGAAATTAATTGACGAAATAATTATGCTTGCCTCAATTTGTTGGTAATTCTAATTACAAACGGTTAGATTAAACATAAAACTACTCAGACTTAACATTCGGCTGATTAGCTTCTTGACCCTTACGACTTCAAATTCTGCTTACCTACTAACGTTCAATAAAAACCGTCAACACTGCGCAGTAGCACACATTCTAAGAACATAATGAACATTACCTAGCATTGATAACGTGTTTTGACTCGTTTATTTTTATCAACGGTTGAGAAATGTCTGCAACTCACACTGCGATACGAGAAAAGAATTATTGTTTGCGTGTGGTCCTGTTTGATAGTACTTAATCATGATTATTTATAGAAACTGTGGCAAGTGACAGCCCTGGCCTGGTTTTGGGTTTTCTGTGACAATGAATGTTTAAGGAAAAACTGTTTTTATAGTTGAATCAGGAATAATTGAAGTTTTTTACTCAACGGTAGATTCTGACAAACCGTCAGAATATACTCGTAGTATATGATTGTAAATAGCGAAAAACAAAAACAGATTCTGAAAATTCTTCCATTTGATAATTAGGTCCGATTTGTTAATTATGTCTCATAACCTCATTCAAAATAGCCTGCAATGGTGGATGTAGGGTTATATTTATACCTACTTGAATGTGTACGCACGGCTACAAATCAAGCTATACATTTCCAGTATAAACTGATCTCGCACTCTATAGGATTTCCGTACAATGAGAGGTCAGCTTCTACTGGAAATGTGTAGCTTGATATGTAGCCGTGTGTACGTCTGGCGTCTGAACTGTTAGCCCCTCTATCAACTTGCTGACTCTTTACCAAAAGCGTGAGCTATATCCCCTATTCTAGTGCCGATACAAGATAAAAAAAAGAACTTCTCATACACAGAATTAATCAAAGTTTTTCTCTCATATTTAACACGGTAACTAATAGACAAACCAACTCAAAAAGAGCACAATATAATCACCTGTAAACCATTCAGCAGACATTTAGCGCTCGGTCGTTAGGGGTTGAATAAAAATCGTAATAATCTCTCGATCAGTTAAGGCCAGTGTAATGGCGAATAAATCAGCTGGTATCAACGTTACGCCGCCTCTGTCAATAGCTTTGAGGTGGCCGCGTCTGTTGGATTAGAGAGGATTGGACGGTCAATTAATTTGTACGGATAATTTTACATGGAAATTAAAACGGCTAATCTCGGCATTAAAAACGGTTAAATCTATACTCCATTTTAAATAAGATTAGACATTTAAATACGCCTTTTTTACAGTCCTTTCAACCGATTTTGACTTATATTGCGTTGGTGGCATGACAAATGGCAGCTGCAGTAAACAGTTGGTATTTTGTAACCTTTTTACTTTTAATGCCATCCTTATGCCTACGGTATAGAAGTCAAAATCGGTTGAACGGACTGTAAAAAGGTTTGTTTAAGGCGGATGCGCCAAGGTAGCCCGCGAAATTCAAATTTTCTTACGTTTTTTGTGATTTGCAGGTCAGTGTCAGGTTGTATGTTGATCTAAATATTATTAGCGGCCGTAACAAATATGGGTTTACAGAATTATTAACGTTAGAATCAGCAATACAACTCTCTAAGTTGTTAATATGAGTTTATTTGTAAAAATCCATAAGAGCCAAGTGAGTGAGTGATCAAGAATGAGAATTAATTTTCGAGTCGTGATGTTTATTTATATGAACATGATCTGGTTCATATAAATAAACATCCACGAATCTTTACAAAACTACACCAACAAAGCCAACTCCATCGACACTCTGATATAAAATACTTTTCATTCAGGGGTCCATGGAGTTTCCTGCCCCTTCCTCTTCATGAGAACCTACTAAGCTTTGGAATGGGCACTTTAGCTTTATATTGATAAACATTTATTTCGGACCAGCTCCATATTCTTGTTAGTAACAATATACTTAATAACTAATCTTAGTATTCAACACACAACATAAATTAAACTGCGACATGAAGCCGCATCCACCTCTGTAGCTTGGGGGACTCCCCCCGGTCTGCAAATACACCCAGTATAGAGTTGGAACTACCACGAACGCGAGTGAGTAGGGAGGCACACCTTTTCCTCATGATAGCGGCAAATCCATCAACCCTCGATTCCCTCGATTCTCGATTTCGCTTTATCCCTCGATTCCTTGACAATTCAAAAGTGCTTGTTATTCACAAATAAATTATTCTTATTCTTATTCTTGTAATTTTTGCCTGTGTTTTCCCTGCGCATATGTCACCCCCAGAGCTTTGGTTTAATTTAAATGCTTTGAGTTTGCGTTTGATTCCTTCAACAAAATTAATACAACCATCCGTCAGTCTCATCCACGTTATCCTATCGTCCGTATGAAGTCCATTATCGAGTGCTGGAGATCGGCGGATAACGCTCATAATTTGCAATAAATATAAGGGCGGAGGTGTCGTCGCCTTTGTTGCCGGTTCGATTCCCGGCTGTGGCGGATTTTGTGCCATAACTTTTAGATTACAGATCATTTTTGTTCATGTTTTTGATAAGGTTTTTAGGATCGTACTTTAGGTATTACTAAACAAGTGTACACTGTTGTAACAAACAATAGATTTCAACTAAGACTATCTATCTTTAAAGCAAGTGTTCAGAGTAAGGGGGAAAGTAGGTCTATCGAAGATATGTGATATTTTTAAACCCAGTTTCTATATACTGATATTAAACAGTTAAATGCAATAATTAAATCGGAGGGTAGTACAGTTCGATTCAAACGCTCGGAACGTGAGGCGAGTCGCTGCGCAGTAACAATTTAATGTGTCAGCGGGGGTGGGGGGTGGGGTGCTGCGCAGCGAGCAGCTAACTTCCGAGCCGCCATTAAGTTTGAATCGAACTGTAATAAGGTTTATTTTGATTCAGTTAAGGAGGCTTTTTTGAGCTATAAAAAAGAAACAAAACTGGTTAATATGATCAGTTATGTTTCAGAATGTGTTGCACGTTCAGTAAAAATATCTACAGGTAAATATATTTCTCACCCTGATACAAAAATTTAATCCTTGGTCATAAATAAAATACTGACTTTACACCATTGCTCTATTGAAGAAATCATCAATAACAACAGAATAAAACTTATAAATTATTTATGTACCCCTAACACAAGAAACATCTACACCACTACATATTATAAAACAAAGTCCTCCGCCGCGTCTGTCTGTCTGTCTGTTCGCGATAAACTCAAAAAATGCTGCACCGATTTTCATGCTGTTTTCACCAATGGATAGAGTGGTTCTCGAGGAAGGTTTTAGTATATAATAACCGACATCCACGCGGGCGAAGCCTCGGGCTTCAGCTAGTAACGTAATAATTTGTAGTGTTGTTAGCGACATATCGACTATCGATGTTATAAGATCGATAAAATTTAAATTTGTATTCGAAGATAAACGTTTAGTGCTCTCGATACTAACTTGATCATAGACTAAGTTTTTTTTTATACACAGAAGGGACACGGCTCAAAGTAAAAATACCGTTCTAATTTACATAATTGTCAAATGTCTCATAATAAACCGCTTAACGTATTTATTTGAAACCATTCAAATGCATTATCATAAAGATTTCTTTAACTAATTTCACTAATTGCTAAGTAGCTAAAGCTATTAATAATGCTGTTAACCAATAATAAATAAAAACCAAAGTTGTTTGACAGTTTTTACTGAACACACGTTAAGTAAAACCATAGATTACTTGAATAAAGTATAAATAAATACAACCGTTGATGACTTAATAGGAATTAATCATAGATATTGAAATGACGATGACGGTCGCATCGTTTTCAACCTCTTGTAGTTATAGCCTTCCAAATTAAATTACACTGATAAAAATACTTAATTGGATGTAAAATAAATTATAAATACATTCAACTTCATTGTGGAATGCAGTTAAATAAACACTTCATTTCTTGTTTCGATAAAAACGTTTCATATTGTTACAGACATTAAATCCCTTATATATAAACGTTGCTTTTCATCATCTGCCTAGCCTTTTCCCAACTATGTTGGGGTCGGCTTCCAGTCTAACCGGATGCAGCTGAATACCAGTATTTTACATGGAGCGAGTGCCTATCTGACCTCTACAACCCAGTAACTGGGTAACCCCTTGGTTCCCCGGTAATCCCCTGGTTGTCAGACTTTCGGGCTTCTGACGACCCTTAACGACTGTCAAAGATCCACAAATGACAGCCGGGACCAACGGCTTAACGTGCTTTCCGAGGCACGGAGGAGTTTCGGTATGTAAAGATGGTCACCCATCCACGGACCAACCCCAGCAAGCGTAGCTTAACTTGATGGATCGACCCGTGCGGCTGTTATTACGTAGCCACGAGCTCCTCCGAGCTGCTTTTAAAGTTAAGTAATGATTAATCTTAATGCAATGCAATTTATTTATTGCAAATTATTTATTTATTAATGATTAATCTTACATTTTTGACTTTTAAACGTCTCTTTACTTTAATCAATGTTTATAAGGGGGTAAACGTCAACTGTAATCAAATTGTACTATGTATGCCGCCTTGCTGTGAATCTGTGACTGCTGGTTCCCGATTTCTATTTCCAGGTCGGGAAAAGTGTCACTGGGGTAACTTCTCAGTTGCATCTCGGAGACTGGGACTTTTCTAAGTTCGCAAATGGCAAAAAAAAAACGCTTTTTATTGTATTGGTCCCACAATGGCTGGCAAAAGGTGGGTACAATAGAAATAAACATGTTTATTTGACACCACTGTAAACCCCGTCAGAGCAAAACGCATGATACTATGTTATGTGCCGAAGAATCTCTTTATCTGACGCCCCTTCAACGAAATTTAAACAAAATCTTGATAGTAAAAGTAAATATTTACCACCATATCAGTGGTATCAGCCATCTGTTAAGACTGTACTGACTGATAAGATATAGATAAGATTATTCTGCCTATTTCTGTCTTCTCGGCGATAAACAGACTAAGATTTTATCTCCCTATTGTCTTAAGAATGCCTTGTACTTGAAACTTATTTATTAATTTAAATGGAGACTCAATTAAAGGAATTGGTACTTAGAAAATCAAACAGCAGTAGTGGCCCAGTCCAGGGTTGCGGGAAAGTACGAAAGGGATACCGGGACCATTGGCAACAGGCAACTGAAGGAACACGGGTGGGTTTTAGTCGGTAAAAGTCTGACACGCCCTCCCGCTCCGCCCAGAGCGGGAGAAGTCATTTAGTGATTCCACAATCAAAAAAAAGTATTGGCTCAGTGGTAACGGTCCCGACTTACGAGTCGTGGTTTCGAACCTAGACAGGCGCTTTTGTGTAAATAATTTCATCACCACTACTCTCAAAACGGTGAAGGGAAACCGGCATGTTCTAGAACCAAAAATTTGAAGACATGTGACATCTACCAACCCGCACTGGGCCCGCGTGGTGGATTACGGCCCACTGCCTCTCGAATAGAGGAGGCCCGTGTCCCAGCAGTGGGAACATAATAGGCTGATTATGTAAATTAAACAGCTCTACAAACACATATATTCACATTATTTTATTTTGCATGAGCGCTTATGAAACCTCAGAAGCTAGGTGCACGGTTTCAATTGGTCGTTTCCTATGGAGAAGCGTCGGCAAGAAACTCCACGGTTACTCCAGATTGTTCTGTAACCAGGTTTCAGGCCAAAATGGACATCCAAATTTTCCTGTCATTAGTTGTCGTAAAAGACAAAAAATTAAAGTAATAAAAATTAAAACCCAACTACGACTAAAAAGGTATAAGCAAGACACCACAGACAGACAAATTAAAAATCCGGAGTCACACGTTTTAGGGCATATATGAAATAGATTACGTGTGACTCCGGATTTTTAATTTGTCTGTCTGTGGTGTCTTGCTTATACCTTTTTAATCGTAGTTGGGTTTTAGTTTTTAAAACTTTTTTTTTTTTTTTTATTCTTTTGGGGTTATAATTTATATATTTTTGAGATGTGCTCATTAAGCCCTTTCATTTGATACCCAACATGGTACGATTATACAATTTCTTTTTTCAAGTTCTTCTCTCATTCAGCGGATTCCTAGCGTCGCTACCATAGAGATTATAATATTACATAGAGTGCGCGTATTGCACAAATCGCTTAGTGCGCATCGAAGACAAGTGAGCTATAGATTAGTGTTGGGTAGGACATACAAGAGGCGCTTCAAATGTCTCATACAAAATGATTGAATGTCCCAACACCTCAAAATAACATTTTGTACCGCTTCACTATGACATACAAATGAATGAATCTCGAACTGACAAGTGAGTGAGTGTGGTGAGGAACGTCGTGTTGTTCAAACCCGTGTCTACAGTTCATAGTTTGTTGCGCGCACTCTATACTATAATTATATCTCTATGGTCGCTACACATATCAATGGGGTTTATATAAGTCATCTGTTTCGCAAATATTTTTGAAAGGAAGTATTGTCCATTCTATTTTTCACTTCCCTATGGCTCCTCTACATAGCATCTATTACAATAAAATTTGTCGGTGCATGTCGTTAGCAAGATGGTAACTACAAGACAGTATGCATTGCAACACCTGCACACTTAGATAAGTACATCATAACCAGTTTGAACCGCAGTTTTCCGGATCACTCCAGTTTTATGGATGTTTCTAGATTATATGACGAGGTGAGATAAAGAATATAGTTTAAATGTGGTGTTTGTTGGTTGTTAGTGATGTTAGTAAAATGTAGGATTATTTTTCAATCACTTTACGTACACACGGCTACACATAAAGCTATACATTTCCAGTTTATACTGATCTCGCATTGTATAGGGTTTCCGTACAATGCGAGGTCAGCTTATACTGGAAATCTATAGCCGTATGTACATCTGTGGGGGAACCCGTTTATAGCACTCATAAAATCACAAAACGAAAACAACTCTGAGGGTATAAAGACGGACGTGAAGATTTTTTTCGCTCTTCCATCGTATCTAGATTATTTTTACATCATATATAGAATCTCGTAGGTTATCCAAAATTAAATTGAGCAGTGGTATCAGCCCCGTCTTACGAGTTGTAAGTTCGTGTGTTGGGACCCAAGCAGGCGCTTTAGTATATGTAATTTATTCCATCACCATGTGCACTGCTCTCAAAACCAAAACGGTGAAGGAAAACATCGTCAGGAAACCGGCATATCCTAGAACAAAAAATTCGAAGACATAGTGACATCCACCAACACGCACTGGACCCGCCTGGTGGATTACAGCCCTCTTATATAGAGAGGAGGCCTGTGTCCCAGCAGTGAGAACATCATACTAAATTAAATTAAATTAATGCCAGGTAAAACATTCGTTAAGGAAATCCGTAGTCAATATTCTGAGATCGCCAACACAGTGAGTAACCCTAGTCTAGTAGATCAATTCTCATTCCTTTACGGAATATTCAAAGCCACAGACCACATAATTCTATATAAATAAAGGTCAATACTCTCATGACACCTAGTCACATACACAAACACTAAAAGCCCTCTATCTCGCGATAAAACCCAATCAAAATCTCAACAGCATTTCAGTAGCAAGTCGCCACAGACGGACACTGATATTGAGCCACAAATATAGATAATGACTCAATATGTGGAATTGCGTCTGCCAGTCAGAGCGATAAATTATGGACGATAACTATTTTAAGTATTATGACGCAATATAGCAGCTCAGTAATTGAAATAACACTTGTTTAGGTAATATTTAATCTTTGTTTGTTTAGTAGTTAATTAATATGGAGATGTTACTGTGTATCTTTTTCCGTTGGTGTCATGTCGTAAGCAGAGGAAATATGGAGGTATTTATTGTTGTTAGAATTATTGATAAAATTGGAATTAAAGTCGGAAAGGGGAGTCCTCTTTATAACAATCTGAAAAACAAATATAACTTAGCTAAGATAATAATATTTGTGGTTTTTTCTAGTTTTCCGTTTACATAAATATTCGGTTGAGATAAACATTATTCTTGCATTTTATTTGTATAATATCTAATTACGTTACACACGATCAATCACAATTTGAATCAGTTTGAAACAAACTAATCCATAGCTTCAAAAATTTGAAAAAAAAATCTGCACAACTACGTAAATAACGCAATGAATGTTGTTGAACTGTCAAAATGAAACAGATTAGTCTTTATCGGTTACGAAAATTAGTTATGCAAATATATAGCACTTATAGTTAGCACCATAAGGTAGGTCCCAAACTTGACTTTTCATTTATCCTAAGAAATATAGATGATGAAATGTACTTGTGTAGTAAAGTTCATAAAGTTCATATTTAAAAGTGTGTCCATGGAGTTTCATGCCCGTTCTTCTCCACAGGAACCGCTTTCAAATTAGCAACTAGCTTCATCTTTCTGACTGACCGACTCCTTGTCAATTCAAAAGTACCTGTAAATAGTTGAATTGAAATAATGCTTTGAGATTGAATATTACTCTCTTAGTAGTCATTAAATTTCTTCATAAAACAAGAGAAAAGAAAGAAAAAAAGAGAAATATTTCATTTGGGACACTAAAACAATAAAAACAAACAAACATTAAAACTATCAAAATCAATAAAACAAGTAATATAAAAAAACAACGTGTAAATGGAAAAGAAAACCCGTGCGAGGTCAAAAAGGCCCCTATCTCACGATAAAGCTACGATATTTGAGAGAAAAAAAAAAAGACAAGGCGAAATGCAAGATTTAGGAAACACTCTTCTTCAATAGGAGCGCTGCGAACAATACTGTGAAGCATGCTAAAACTACACCAACGCTCTGTGCATACACGCTCACACACACACATTTACAACTATTTACAATGACACTAAAATCAAACTACACCAAACTAAGTGCACACATGTTTACGAAACCGGCCTCACGTCACTGTTGACAGCGCTCTGTCTTGGTTTTTTATTTGGTCTGAGAGGATATCAAATTAGAAATATCTATAAGTTCTAGCGAACTATATCAGAACCCGGTCTCAAACATACAAAGTACGAAAATAATCTACACTACATAGTTGAGCTAAGTATAGCAGTGAATCAACAAGTTTAAACGCATTTAGGCAGGCGTGCCGTATCGGTGCGCCATCAGACGTTACATTACTTAGTTGCACTACTGTAATGTACTGTGTTATCAACTGCGCTGTAATGTGGCTGATAAGCAGGTGCCTATCGGTGGCTGTGTCGATCTGTTTCTAATAGGTGTGCTGTTTCTTCTTATGTTTTTATTTTAAGTGTATAATCCTATGGCTTACCAACATCTTCGAGATGAAATCTATTCGAATTTTGTTTGTTGAATCTAAAGAAAACTAAACCAAAAAAAATATTTGGCTGAATGAGAATCCTTACCAGTCATTTATAATATTCTTTTCTGAGTTTTTCTATTTAATTCTTAATTTAAATCCAAATTCTTAATTTCAAATCTAAATTCTTAATTCTGAGTTTTTCGAAATTATTTGAAATATCAGTTAAATCCAAAGACCGATTTATCTATCATTTTTCCGATTAGCTGTGCCCCGTGGTTTCACCAGCTGTTTAATTTTTCTTTTTGCTCACCTCGTAAGGGTTGTAGCGTGATGTTAAATAGCTTCCTCAAGAATGGGGTTGTAAAACGCAAAAATATTTTTTCAAATCTGACTGGTAGTTTCAGAGATTGACGCGTTCAAACGAACAAACAAACTCTTCAGTTTTATAACATTAAGATAATTGAAAATACTAGAGTAATGATAGACTAGTGGTGTGACCGTCAGATTGCCAAGTCATGGTCACGAGTTCAAAGCCAAGCCGCGCACCTCTGACCTTTCGGTTTCATGTATTGTATAATTATCACTTGTTTAAAAAACGGTGAAGGAAAAGATCGTGAGGAAAATTTTCTCGGCGGCATCTGAAGCCAAGTCAGAGCCGGGCGGCTTTAAAACTCTGATACCAGGTTAGTCACTACGAAAAGAAGATTCAAAATACTTATTTGCAGCATCTACACCGAATAACAGCGTCTTTAAGCATAGAATCATTTTCAGAACGCCTTAATTCTCCCAAATTACATCAAAAACGTACCACCCCACTTGTCACACTCCTAACTAATTTAAACGACCATAAATAACGTAGATGGACATGAAAAGCTACTTGACTCAAGCCTACCTGTGCCACATCAATTAGATTGAAACTTAACGCGTTGTGCATAGAGTGCCGACTGTATCGCGACGGGTAATGGCGCGAAAATCGCTGATAACACCCCCACTTTCACCCCCATTCAGCCCGCTTTCACCCCCAGTTTCACCCCCGACGCCTCCCGGTATCAGGGGGCTAAAGATCTCCGATCGGTGTAATTGTCTGGTAATAGATAATAGTTCCGACTTTGCGGTTGATTTTTGATTTGCTGGGGAGATGATTAGATGGGTTTGGTTGTATTTATCGGTTGGTGGTTGGTGCAGTTTTCAGTGATATTAATTGGAACAGAAAAAAAAATCCTTTTGCGTAGGTAGCTCTCCTTTCGACGAATCAAAATAGTCATTAGTTTTAGCACCTTTCTAACTGCATTGTAATAACAGCTCCATCTCATAGTACTATGCGAATTGTTTACTTTAAAACACATGGCTTCATCTTTGAATCAAACCTCAGACCTTAACATACCATAATCTCCTATAATGTTCCCACTGCTGGGACATCTCCTCTCTGTGAGAGGGAGTGGGCCGTAATCTACCACGCGGATCCAGTGCGGGTTGGTAGATGTCACATGTCTTCGAAATTTTGATTCTAAGAATTGCCGGTTTCCTCACGAAGTTTTCCTTCACCGTTTTGAAATAATTTACCTTCAAATAACATTTCCGACTTCTATACCAAACAATGATCGACTCCACTAAATATTAAGCCCGTCTAAAACCTCTACATTAACTACAGCTATACTATTTTTTCCGCTTCGCGTTCCTTTCAGTGGCAGTCGACCCGTCTTCCATTCGCTCAATCATCTGCTTATCTCGCCGGCTATCGGTAGGTAATACATTGTATCACATTTTCATAAGAGATTCATTTACCTTGAGTTTTGCTCACCCTCAGTCGAGTGGGAGCGTTTCCATTATACGCAGGAGCTTTCTGATTTTTTTAAACGTCAAGTTATATTATATTTACTTAAAAATCTGTCAAAAGCAGAGGGTTTTTATTTATGAGAATTAGGTTTATTTTTTCTTCTTCTTTGGCTGTCACTAACATTGTTTTTTTCCATGAAAAATTCTTCAAAAAATATAAATATTACTCATTCGATTTACAGAATTATTATGATGTCAACTAGGTTGGTTATGTGCAGTTTATAAGTCATATTATTATCGTTCATTTTGCCATTGAGGGAGAAACCTGCTACGTCACTGACATACTTTTTGGGAGGTAGTTAATTCTGGATTTGGAGTTAAGGAAAACAAGTTTTATTGATGTAGTTTTCTTATCAAATTATTGGAATTGCAGGTACAGCTCTAAAACTTAGGTATTCGACACATCATTGAAAAATTAAAATATCCCTATTTTGAAATAAAAGTATAAAACATTAATATAGTACCTACCTAGTGTAAATAGATAGTTCTATAATAATTTACTACTGTATCTATAAATTATTTACTAATACCATAATTTTAATATCAATGTGGTACCACCAATAACTTTACCAATTATATAAACGGTTGCTTAGCAATTCTACTCAAAATTTCTCGTGACGTATCGTAGATAAAACTGGGCACGTACTCGGGAGGGCGGGCGGGCGAAGGCTGCTGCTTGCGATAGCGCCCTACCTTTGTTCTGACGGGCTATCTCCTCCCGGGGATCATACTAAATTATTTATCCTTTTCCCCATGAGGTGAGAACTGCCGATCATGGGGAAACAGATGAGGAAAAGATGCTTGTTTAGTCATGATTGCAGTTTTTATTTGAGACAGAGAGAGGGTTAACATCGAAAGTCAGCTTGCTATTCTGTAACCATCTCACCGTGAAAACTTAGGTGAAGTGAGTGTGGAGTGAGCTGTCATTGTCATCGATACCTACTGATGCTAAGGCAGTGACAGTTCACTTCAGGCTCACTTCACCTAAGTTTTCACGTGGAGATTTTTACAAAATAGCACAACAGGTGTCATGACAGTTCACTTCAAGAATAGACTGGCTGATAATGATACAACATAATCAGCCTATAGTGTGAGAGGGTCTGGGCTGTAAACTACCACGCGGGCCCAGTGCGGGTTGGTACATGTCTTCGATTTTTTGGTTCTACGATGTTTTCCTTCACCATTTTGAGAGCAGTGGTGATGAAATGATTTATTCAAAGTAAAGCACATGCCTGGGTTCGAACCCACGACCTCCGACTCGTAAGTCAGGGCCGTTACCACTGGGCCACCGCTGCTCTCAATTTAATTACTCATGTTACATCATGTAATTCACACAATTTTTTATAAATTAATTAGTTCATTTGACAATAAATGTAACCCTTCAAATACCGGCAATTTTAAAATGTAATTAAAAAAAAAATTAAGCGTTACAATTGGTAACCAATCAAATTATCTTATATCGCAGTCTCTTGCTTTATTTAGCTTCGCCAAATTCATGTTTAAATTGCTGGAAAAATCCTTTAAAAATCAGCTTAAGATACCAAAAAGTATGTATGTATTCGTAATTCGCAGATAAGGCGTTATCTCTTAGGGGAATTGGGAGTTCAGATGAAATGTCGCGTCAGTATTATCTCGAAGTTACTTATGTTTTCTCGAGCGACGAGCTTTTATGGTATTTTGAAGATAGGCAGTACAGGCAATGAAGAATAACTTATTAAGTTTTCATGGCTGTAAAGTTCAATATGATACAATATTTTACTGTAGGCAAAGGGAATTACCTACATCTCTGCCCACCCTTCGGGGACACTGGTCTTATATTATGATACGGTATTTTACGCTTTAAAGATTGTACTCAAACCACAATTAATTTAAACTGTCTTTAAAAGTAAGGTACTACATTTTTTATATTCTCAAAACAATGTGACAACTACAGATAACATCATCAAAGTCCAAATAAAATTCAAACGGCTACCATTAAATCGATTTACATACAAATCAATCACTAAGAAATTCAACGCTGCCGATTCACGTCAAAACGATTGTCGGAATCGATTCTCGATTCCCGATCACGCGTCAGGTATCAATTACTATCGTTAGTCGATCGGAACTCGTTTTCTCGCCAGCGAGTCGCGGCCGCGCGGGTATCAGCCCGATAATGTCACCTGTGATCAATCTGTATGCCCTTCTCACACGTAATCTCGTATGAAATATTTCTTGTTCCGCGAGGTAGAGCGATAGGGTTTGTATCGATGGAGGGTTGGTCAAATATTCGAGGTATGCGAGGGGTTAAAATTTTGGAATGAGTTGACAATATTTTGACTTATTATTTTGGTGTTTTTTTTTTGGTCTGAAATGATTACCTAATAATTACTTCCAGTAAGAACCTCTGAAGATTTCAGTGTGACTTCTTAGTTTTAGTATCAAACTACACAAAAATGAGGCAAAAAATACCGAAAAATACTCTTTAAAAATCCCAGTAACCACGTTAAAACCACTCAATTGACACAATATGCCCTCAAAAACATACCTATTCTATAAAACAGAAAGCCAACAGTTTACGATCACAATGCTTGATATCAGCGATGTAGATGTGCCTCGTTAGTTCGAACGATCCGGTCGGTCTCGCCAAATTGCGCGTGACGATAAACTCGGCTATATCGCACCTTTACAGAATAAGGACGTTTTTAAAATCACTCGAGTGAATTTTTGAATAGGCTTAGGTGAATGGAGCTTTATGGTTCGCTTATAATAGGCTTTTTGGATGTTTTTCGTGGATGTATGAGGTGGTAACAGTGATAATCTTAGAGAAACCTGTGAAGGTAGTTTTTTTTTTTAATTGTTGAAATTTTGCCGATTTTACTAATTTAAGTGATTTTTTAGTTTATTTAAATACTGTGTTTCTATAAATTTTAATACATAACATGAAACATCATTCCAATTATGATCTAATTGAATAATTCGATTTAATGAATGAAATACTGTTTTAATTTTTATTATTAATCTTTGATTAATCAACAAACCAGCGACTGTTTTGTGAATTTTGCTGTAAAAGGTTTAGAATATCACATATCTATGAATCATTTTTTTATAAAGAAAAAAAAGAAATAAAGAAAATACATTTATTCAGCACAGACTAAAAGGCAGACATGTTATCTAAAAATCAAAATACGATCAAAAATATAACATGTAAAAAAAATGCAAGTCTCGCAACGCAGTTCTTCTACAGCAAAAAGATGTGAGATTTAATGTAAAACCAAGTCTGTTAATTTATTCACATGTCATCTTTATTTCTTTAATAAATACTAGCTGATGCCCGCAACTTCGCCCGCGTGGATGTCGGTTATTATATACTAAAACCTTTCTCGAGAACCACTATCCATTGGTGAAAACAGCATGAAAATCAGTGCAGTAGTTTTTGAGTTTATCGCGTACAGAACGACAGACAGATGCGGCGGAGGACTTTGTTTTATAATATGTAAGGATAATGACTTGGCCATCCCACGGCAACATAATCACTTATGAATAATCTATTATTTTAAATAGTCCTAATTTAATAAAGCGCTCACATTGATGTTAGCACACAAGCGCTTACGTATAGTTGGACCGATTTAAGCAAAAATGATCCAATCCACACAACCCTTTTTGAGGATTACGTGCCTCCTGTCACTTCTTGAAACATAACAGTAACTTAAACTTAGTTAATACTTACTAAATATGGATTGCAATGAAATCTAGATTACAAAGTTATCGTAGATGTCAATGCACACGAAGTAACAAGACTTTATCTATGGTCTGTAATAGATTACTAAATAGTTACTATATTATGCTATTTGTTGCTTAATATTTCTATTGTGACGTCATTGTCGCCATTTTGTACTAAACCAACTATGAAGCCATGGATAAATCTTTACATCCGAAAGTTTTTCTGAACCTATCCGCAGGTATTTTAACAAAGCATGAAATTATTCGGCATTTACCTCCAAAAAAGTATTTGTTCATCATTCTAACTAATATTATATTGAGGAGCTCGTGGCTAAGTAATAACAGCCGCACCGGGTCGATCCATCAGGTAAAGCTACGCTTGCTGGGGTTGGCCGGTGGATGGGTGACCATCTTTGCATACCGAGACTCCTCCGTGCCTCTGAAAGCACGTTAAGCCGTTGGTCCCGGCTGTTATTCGTGGATCTTTGACAGTCGTTACGGGTCGTCAGAAGCCCGAAAGTCAGACAACCAGTCTTACCAAGGGGTATCGTATTACCCAGTTACTGGGTTGTGGAGGTCAGATAGGCAGTCGCTCCATGTAAAATACTGGTATTCAGCTGCATCCGGTTAGACTGGAAGCCGAACCCAACATAGTTGGGAAAAGGCTAGGCAGATTGATTGATTCTAACTAATATTATAAATGCAAAAGTGAGTTACTTTGTTTGTTACGTTTTGACGCTAAAACGGCTGAACGGATTTGGATGAAATTTGGCACGGGAGAAGCCGCGCGGTGCAACTAGTTATTAACATTTTTATTAAAGACTAGCAGAGCCACGTAATGAGAGAAAAAACTGTGAGGGGTAATTGCGAACCAAACTTACAATTGCATTGACAATTTAACAACATTCATTGCGTTATTTACGTTGTCGAGCAGACGATATTTTTCAAACGTATCATCATTAGCCTATAGCAGTCCACTGCTGGACATAGGCTTCTCCAATTGCACGCCATTCAGCTCGATTCTCGGCAACACTCATCCAGCTGCTGCCAGCCACCCTGCGAAGATCGTCGCTCCACCTAGCCTGAGGGCGTCCTACCTTACGTTTGCCGATTCATGGTCTCCACTCAAGAACACGTCTACCCCAACAGTCATCGGTTCTACGGCTAATATGGCCGGCCCATTGCCACTTCAGCTTGCTTATTCTGTGAGCTATGTCGACAACTTTGGTTCTCTGCCGGATTACCTCATTCCGGATTCTATCCCTCAGAGATACTTCAAGCTTAGCTCGTTCCATAGCTCGCTGAGCGACCTTAAATTTATGGATCAGCCGTCGAAACAAACGTATGAAGCAATGGATTACATACATCCTTCAAAATCCTTCAGTTTGTGACAAAAAGTGTGTTTGGCGATTAGGGTGCTGGAATTTTCACAAATTGTGAGTAAAAATGTCACCGAACACTTGATACCAACGCTTGAACTTTGATAAAAGGATACTCGATCACCGGTATACATAGGTACTCAATCCATACTAGTATTATAAATTCGAAAGTAACTCTGTCTGTCTGTGTGTTACCTTTTCACGCCTAAACCACTGAACAGATTTCGATAAAATTTGGCAAGAAGACAGATGGCATCCCTGAGAAGGACATAGGTTATTTTTATCGACATACCACGCGGGCGAAGCCGCGGACGGAAGCTATCCATATATCCATAAATAATAAAAAAAACAATTCGACCGAACCTACAGGTTCGGTCGAAATGTATTTTTACTTACATACATTTAAAAAAAATAAAAGTATATTTTTTCCTTCCTTCATACCAAAAACACACTTAGCATACGTTAAACAATATTACGACGTAATCACTGAGCAGCGAAATGTCCGCGTTTTGACGATTACGAGATAAAAAGTCGGGGCTTCGTAAACGTGTTTAAAGGTGTCTCGTTAAGAGCTCAATTGAGCGTGACGGCCGATAGCAGGATTACTACTTGTTGTGATGTATGCTCAAGTTGTAGAGTTTTCTTGTGGGGTAGTCTTGGAAAGGTGATGGAGTGAGGATGAAAGTTCCTGGTGGCCATAATCCATACTCCATACTAATATTATACATTCGAAAGTAACTCTGTCTGTCTATCTGTATGTTACCTTTCCACGGCTAAACCACTGAACCGATTTCGACAAAATTTGGCAAGGAGATAGATGGTACCCTGGGGAAGGACATAGGCTATTTATTATCGACATATCCCGCGGGTGGAAGCTAGTATTTCATATAACATCATCATCTGCTTAGCCTTTTCCCAACTACGTTGGGGTCGGCTTCCACTCTGACCGGATGCAGCTGAATAGTAGTATTTTACATGGAGCAACTGCCTATCTGACCTCCACAACCCAATAATTGGGTAATACGACACCCC
Organism: Lithophane leautieri; assembly: GCA_949152455.1. NCBI lineage: Eukaryota > Metazoa > Arthropoda > Insecta > Lepidoptera > Noctuidae > Lithophane > Lithophane leautieri. Next base: position 2,763,078 of record OX424462.1, on the reverse strand, counting down.
TTGATAAGACTGTTTGTCAGACTTTCGGGCTTCTGACGACCCGTAACGACTGTCAAAGATCCACGAATGACAGCCGGGACCAACGGCTTAACGTGCTTTCCGAGGCACGGAGGAGTCTCGGTATGTAAAGATGGTCACCCATCCACGGACCAACCCTGGCAAGCGAAGCTTAACCTGATGGATCGACCCGTGCGGCTGTTATTATGTGGCCACGAGATCCTCCGAGTATTTTATATAATTTATGTCCCTTTCATATCTTTGCCTAGTTGCAAGCGGTACTGCTGGAGCTTGATTCGAGCTGGGTGCGATTTCTAGTTCGGCTTGCTTATTCTGCAAGCTATGTCGGCAGCTCCGATACCCAATTAGCCTTATAATTGTAGTAATTGAAACTGATGGAACCTCCATTTTCGCGTCAATCAATAAATATACAACCAGCAAACTTTTGCAAAACCTCTTTACACACCAAAAAATGATCACACTTAACATCTATTTATTAATAAATAGGCACAGACACATAGTCAAGACAATTTTCATACAAAATTACATACATCAAATGTTTCATATCTGTTTATCTGACGGGGGTGTACGGGGGTGGACGGGGGTGGCTTGCAACCGAGAGATAACGTTTAAAAGTGAAGTTGGGGTTGTTTATTACGCCACACTAGGTTCGTGACGTGGTTTTACTTGGGTTTGGGGTGTTTTGTGGGTTTTAATAGATAGATTACTGAAATGTAGTTGGATGTAAATGAGATCTCGCTTAAAGAATTACTCATTAGTAAATTAATGTTTAGAAAAGTAACAATTAAACGTCAGACAAGTGAGAGTTTCTATTATCTTTAGGGAATATTGGAAGTTTCATCTAAATACAGGGTAGCAGGGGACACCGACGCGGAACCTGTTACCATGGATTTTGGACCACATGCGTAAACGTCGGTTATTAAAAAATAATCAGCTGTATCATATCATCATTCGAAACTTACCCATTATACGATTCAAAAGCTGTATTAAAACCAAACTTTGTAAAAAAGGCTACTATAAAATTTCAGATTATTTAGAAGACAAAAAAGCATGGGATTGAACTGCTCGCTCTGCTAAGCTTTGTAACATTTTGAATATTATGGAAAATCATCACCAGTTTTATATATAAATTGACATTATTGAATATTACAACAAAATGACATGATTACTTTTAAAGTATTGTATTATTTTAATTATTGTAAATGTGAGGACTATGTGGATTTTTGTTTTGATTTCTTTTTTCGTTCTCAGTTAGTTTTAACGATGGTCTGGCAATTTGAGTATTTTATGCGACCTACCCAAATGTCCTTTCTTTGGTATTGTTCGTCGAGTCGTTGAGCTCCTTAAGTTCTGAGTTGAGCTTCACTATTACTGACAAATGCTTGCACTGACTGGACAGGTCCACTCAAATCGTTGTGGTTCTTTCCTCAAAATACCATTTCAGACGCCAATCTACATGGTCCTCATATGGTCTGACCAAGATTATGTCTGGACTTTAAAAGAGACTGCGACCTCTGAGTTTGTTTCGGCCTTTCTTCTCAGAGTAGTCAGATAGGAAACGCCGACCTCATCTAGGTTATTTTAAATATTTTATAATATGACGTGTAAAAGTGATTCCAATATCCTATTTACAGAATAAACAATTTCATTTCATTTCATTTTATTTCATTTCATTTCATACTTAAGTGTACCTACAGTCCTACAAAATATATGGAACAGCTGATTTTTTTTATAAATAACCGACGAAAAATTTCAATGCATACTAACACTGTAATTTGAAAATATTATATAAGCCAATTTTTAAAAAAGTAACCGTGGAATTTCTTTCCGGCTTTTCTCCATAGGAAACGACGAATTGGAACCGCCTAGCTTCTGACGTTTCATAAGTGCCCATGTAGGTTTATGTGAAGTAAAATATTTTGATTTTGATTGAATACTGGTTCAGAATCATGGGGATAGATAGACAAAACGTTAATTTGGTGCACACAAAAGACAGTACAACAAACAGAAGCACGGTTAAATATTAACTATAATTACATTAATAAATAGCTCATCATCATCTGCCTAGCCTTTTCCCCACAATCTTGGGGTCAGCTTCCAGTCTAACCGGATGCAGCTGAATACCAGTATTTTACATGGAGCGACTGCCTATCTGACCTCCACAACCCAGTAACTGGGTAATACGATACCCATTGGCAAGACTGGTTGTCAGACTTTCGGGCTTCTGACGACCCGTAATGGCTGTCAAAGATCCACGAATGACAGCCGGGACCAACGGCTTAACATGCTTTCCGAGGCACGGGATTAATAACTACAAGATGCCGATAAAAAAAAAAAACAATTAAAGAAGAAATAGGATGAAGTCATATTCCACCTCTGTATAATATTGGTGGCACAAATATAGCTCATTTTGAAAAGCTGGTTTTCCCAATACATAACATTTAATTTGCATATTGATTTTAAAACTTTAACAGTTTTATTGCCCATCTCTATCTTTACCAAGTTACAAGACCGCACACCCCATAAAAAAATCCCTACTCCAGTATCTAAGCTAGTAAACTTAGAATCTCCTTCATTTCCTGCCCAAAACAGGTCAAAAACCCTTATCAGTCGAAAGGTAACGCAAAGAAAAGTATTTAATTACAAGAACCAGTGGGTAATTTGGCGAATTACAAGGTAATTCTCACTAGAGGGCGCTAGGGAGGTGATAGAGCGTGGCAATATCCGCTGAAGCAACAGGCAAAAATACCCTAACAGGCGGATATAAACTGTATGATGTGCAACATAAGGTTGGAATTCAATTGAGATGACTTGAGAGATGTATAGGGTACTCTGTCAAGGTAATTTGGACGGTAAAAACGGGGTATAAGGTTCGGATTTGGTTGGATGTGATAAATTGATGTATTATCAGGTAATTTCGTTGTTAAATGTCTGTTGTGCGTTTTAGTTTTTGTTGATTTTTTGTCAATTCTTGACTACAGATCGATTGCGCTCAAAATTAATAATTTTGTCGCAAAACTATAGGCCGGTAAACAATTAATTTACTAGTCAATTAAAACATACAAGAGTGGGTTTTACTTCTTATTAAGCCGCTATCCTACCTCAAATTGCTTAGCATGATCCTGGCGAAAATACTGCAGCATTAATTTTTAAATAAATATATAAAGAAAGAAAGAATAACGTTTATAAACAAAGTTCATGAAACACAAAATACAAATAACAAAATAAAGAATAAAAAATATTTTTTTTGCGTCAATAGTGTTTGTGTGTTTGTTAAAGTTGAGGATTGATGCTAGGTCCTATGTTTGACGAAAACACGATTAAGTAGGTACTTACATAAATTTTCTCTATAGAAAAAAAATACAAAGTTACCTCTAAACCGAACTATAAACCGCTGTTATTCAAAAAATACTTCAAATTAGATCATGAAACTTTGCATAATAACTGAACTAACTATAAAGCAGGTCTTATGTTTTATTTTAATTTTAAATAACCTTTATTTTTACCCTAAAAAGCAATTACCTAAACTATTCGAGGCTTGAGAGCCGCCAGCACCCCATTCCGTATCGCTCTCACTCAGGCCACGTGTAGTATGGTGCGAGCGAGATAAATTTGTGGTCGGGTAGGGCCTTAAAAGAAAGTCGGTGTTCTATAGCTTCTGCCTACCCCCATTGGAAAAAGGCGTGAGTTTATGTGTGTATGTAAAGTAAGATATTTGTTGGAGATACGACTGGTTAGTGTAGATTTTGATTTTGTTTTTTTTATGTTCTTAGTTTGACATTATTTTGAGGCTTTCCGCCACTCATAGAATTTTTTTTTTTTACAAAAAAATCATTGTTATCAATTAAGGTTATTTCTTCTTCTGTTAAACAAATTAATCCATTTAAAATACCTTAATAAAACTCCATTTTCACTTCAACAGTACTTAACAAACAGAGTTGATCGCTCCCAGTCAGCCCTAGATACAATCAATTTAATTATCACTAACAAACAAGGCGGTAAAAATGTGTGCCTTCACAACCCACATCATAAGACGTACCCATATCATACGGTTATTAATTCAGGTGTGCTATTTATCATTAAAACCTTAACAAAGTTAATTTATAAGAATTTGGGTAATTGAGGAAAATATACTGAACTTTTCAGGGCTTTTTCTGCTGAAAATTAAACAATATAACATCAAGATTTTATTCCCAATGGTGTAGGCAGAGATTTAGGTACTTAAAGTACAACAAAATTTCGCCAATAATCTTTTGGTCACATGTAGCAAGGGGCGAGCCTATTGCCATCAACCGGGCACAAATCCAGACTCCGAGCTGCTTTAGAGATATTCCAGATGGAAAAACCAATAGTACTTTCACATAGTCCATTCATCGTTTCTTGACCTCATGCTCAGCAATTGCTACAAGAAATTAAAAGAACATAGGATGTCTTTAAAAAGTCCTTCAGAAACTCACTCAAAAAGATATACTTAACATAAAAGTGTCACCATAGTAACATTATCAGTAAGAACCATGCACACAGCAGTAATGTGACACTATCAAAGGACAAAACGAGGACAGAGAACTAGTATCGTAAGTTCTATCGTACCAGGAAACGGAATCGACCTCGAATCGACTCCTTTTGTTTTTATCGGGTATCGTGTCCGCATTACATATCGATTACTGTCAAATATTTTAATTGAAAGGGTGTGCAAATGGGTGCGGACTCGTGGTCACACCAGTGTGACTAACAGCAATGATTTTACTGGGATTCGGTGGGGTTCGTGGTCACATCGCTAATATTTCTAAACCATGTACACACGGCTACACATCAAGCTATACATTTCCAGTATAAACTGACCTCGCATTGTACGGAAATCCTATAAAATGCGAGACCAGCATAAACTGGAAATGTATAGCTTGATGTGTAGCCGTGTGTACCACTTGTCATTTGCAACTAGTGCGGTGAAATAGGTAAGTAAATAAAAGTATGTAGAGTGTGTTTCATCAAATAGTTCCTATGCCGTAATGTTGGCCACACTGTTGTAAGACCAATACGAAAACACTGACGGAGTCAAATAGAATGTCGTCTACATAGACTAAGTGGGAAAAATATGTAATTATTGAAGCTAACTCAAAAACTACACAAGCAAAGTTAGTAAAATTTATATGGGACCACGTCGGAAGCATGACCTTCCAAAAAAAAAGAATCATCAAAATCGATTCATAATTGGCGGAGTAAACGCGTAACAAAAACACAAACAAAAAAAATGTGAATTGAGAACCTCTTCTTTTTTGAAGAAATCGGTTAAAAACAACATTAATGGCCGACGAGTGTACCTACTTATAGGGTAAGAAAGAAAGAAAGAAAAATAGGTTTATTTGTCACAGAAACACGTGCATAAAAAGAGATAACAGTAATCAGCAATATAAAATTAAACAAAATAGATCGAAGTAAAAATATGAGATCACGAGGGTACGACGACTTATAATATGCTCTTTTATATCTTGAAGCGTTTGGCAGTGGTATTCCGTAAATGAATGAGCACTATTAGTGATGTGAAGATCGGATGTTCATTAATGATCTACCCCATTTATTAAAAAACCAACCACAAATGGTGTTATTTGCTGACGATACTTCTTTAATTTTTAAGATAAATAGACGTGCATTAAATCTTGACGACGTAAATAACGCCCTACTGCAGGTCCAAAATTGGTTCACTGCTAATAATTTAGTATTAAATGGGAAAAAAACGAAATGCATAAGATTTTCTTTACCGAATGTTAAAAGTAGTGATTGTGACATAGTATTGAATGGGGAGAAACTAGAATTCGTCGATAAAACTGTTTTCCTGGGGATCACACTCGACTCAAGGCTGCAATGGGGTCCTCATTTAACATCTCTTGCAGGACGGCTAAGTTCAGCAGCATACGCTGTGAGGAAAATCCGTCAATTCACTGATGTAGATACCGCGAGGCTAGTCTATTTTAGTTACTTTCATAGTATCATGTCTTACGGTATTTTACTATGGGGACGGGCTGCTGATATCGATTCTATTTTTATTCTGCAGAAAAGAGCGATCAGAGCAATATATGGCCTCCGCAGGCGCGATTCTCTACGGGAACTGTTTAAAGATATTAACATCATGACGGTACCTTGTCAATATATCTATGAAAACATCATGTACGTAAGGAAAAATCTAAGTCTTTTCAGTAAAAGAGGTGAAAGGCACAATTATAGGACTAGAAGTAGGGACCAATTAGTTCAACCGGGCTTCAGACTGGCTAAAGTAGACTCATCTTTCATGGGGTACTGTTTAAAATGTTATAATAAAATACCTCCCCACATACTCCAACTGAATGAAACAAAATTTAAATCTTGTATAAAACGCACATTATGCCGCCAAGCATATTATAAATTAGGGGATTACATTACGGATAAAAATGCTTGGCTCAGCGCTGGTCCAGCTCCACAGGGCGCATAAACTAATTGATTAGCATTCGAAATAATTGTTGGAGCTGCTGAAGATTGTAAAAACTATATTTACATTGTATAAATTCAATCTCCTAGTATTGTATAACTGCATAGCACATGTGTGTGAGCACTATGTACTTACCTAAGTACTTTAAAGCTACCATTTACTAGGTACGTCTTTCATTGACTTGAATGTGCCCTGGCGACTGAGAGTATGTCATGCTCACTTTAATGTCTCGCTGGTGGTGGCGTGTGTGTTGGATCATTAAGTTCCCTTCAAAATGGTTGAGCTGAATGGTGCTGATCCATGCGTCATGTTCGTGAACGGGCGCCATCAGTAGGGACTGGTCATCTCTTAGCTGCCACGGCTTATTTTAATTTATTTTAATTTTTGAATTGTTTTGTTTCTTTTTTATCTTTTTACGGACGGACATTGTTCTCACATGTATAATTTCAACATGAATGATGTAACCAATATATTGTAATAATATTCTGATTCAAAAGAGTGTCCGTGGAGTTTCTTGCCCGTTCTTCTCCATAGGAACCTACGCTTTGGAATGGGCAACTAGCTTCATCTTTCTGACTGACCGACCCCTTGACAATTCAAAAGTGCCTGTAATTGGTTTATTTGAAATAAATGCTTTGAGTTTGAGTTGAGTTTGAGTTTGAGTTCATTCTGAAGTTTATAGGAGCTGTTACTATTAAATCAAACATGGTCTAATGGGACAATGGGAATTTTAAGAACTGTATCTTAATCGCGTAATGCGCGATCGGTCAGAATTGGAATCGGTTTTTTTGTAACTTTGTTTAGGGGCTTGGCTTCTGTTAGGGTGGAGCCAATGAGTTGGTACTGTTGGTGAAATAAAACCACTGATTATGTCGAAGGTTGAATTGACGATCTGACAATGAATTAATGACTGCCTCTTTATTTTCCAAAACGCCCTACTTATATATATTTACAATTAATTAACTTGGCGCTAGTGTCTTACTATCTACAAATCAATCGACCAATAGCGATGCGCCATAAGGCGAGACGCGCGCGGGGTGCGGGGCGCTGAGCTGCTCGCGGCGCTACTCGCCGCGAAGGCATAAATAGGAGTCGCGAGCCAAGTGCGGTCCTTTTCGTCGGTCGCCGTCGTCGAGTGAAGACTGGTTGTCACCACCGTGTCCGCGTGTCGTCAGTGTGCTCCTGCCTGCTTGCTTGCGCTTACAAAACCGCTTCTTTCGAAGCGAACGTGTGCGGTGTTGTGATGATGCTTGAACCGCGTCGGTGTTGCTATCTTGCTTCTTGGTGTGCACGTACTCGTCTTTTTCAAGATGATCCCTTTCACTGTTTCTTGCGGATTGTCAAAAACGTGGTAAGGTTATGGTACTCGTCTTTTTCAAGATGATCGCTTTCACTGTTTCTTGCGGATTGTCAAAAACGTGGTAAGGTAACTGGTTCGGTGGTATGTGGTAACTGTGGTGGTAACTGTTTTCCTGGTGACTGAGTGACAGGTACTGAGTCACTACATCACTCCCCCCTAAGCGAAGCGTACGTTTGGTTTCACCGCGCGGCCGGCTCGTGTGACGTATGAGTCGCGCGGTACGCTGGGGTTTGATAACTGCGGTTCGACGCTCGTAGGTATGCTCTTGGTGCGCGGTTCTTGGAATTGCGCGCATGTTGTTGTAGATGTAGCAAACTCTTCTTCGTTGAGTAGGTGCGCTGGCTTTAGTCTGTCTATTGAGACAACTGTAGTTCGAAGTGGCGTCTGTATGGTAAAATGTTTGCTATCCCGACGAATCACTTCGAACGGGCCGTCGTAAGGAGGGGTCAATGGGCTTCGCACGGTGTCATTGCGCACGAAGACATGAGTACACGTCGCTAGGTCCTTGTATATAAACGTGCGTGTGTTGTTGTCACGTGATTTGCGGCTTGGTGTGAGTGATGCCATTGTTTCGGTCAGCTGGCGAACGAATTCTGCGTCATCCTTTTTCGGCTGTGTAGGCGTGAAAAAGTCTGACGGTATTCTCAATGTCGATCCGTAGGTCATCAAGGCCGGGCTGACTTGTGTATCCTCACGAAGCGCTGTACGCAGTCCAAGCAGCACGGTCGCTATTTCATCGCTCCAGTGTGTGCCGGCGGCTCTCGCCATGAGCGCGGCCTTCAACGTTCGATGCCAACGTTCGACTTGACCATTTGCTTGCGGGTGGTATGCAGTAGTTCGAATCCTGGTGATGCCAAATTTCTTCATCAGTGCGTTGAATAACGACGATTCGAATTGTCTCCCTTGGTCCGTAGTTATACGTAACGGACAACCAAATCGCGATAACCAGCCCTCGTAGATCGCCTTAGCAACAGTGTCGGCGGTGACGTCACGTATAGGTATAGCTTCCGGCCATTTGGTGCAGCGGTCGATCATTGTTACTAGATATCTGTAGTCGTTAGATGGCGGTAGTGGTCCCACGATGTCAACATGAATGTGTTCGAAGCGTGATGATTTTTGAAACTCGCCGAGTGGACTGATAACGTGTCTTTGAACTTTCCCGCGTTGGCAACCGATGCATGATTTCGCCCACAATCCTACTTCTCTGTTCATACTCGGCCAAAAAAACTTTGTAGACATCATTCTTCTTGTTGTTCGCACACCAGGGTGACTTAGTTCGTGTTGCGCTTTGAATACTAATACACGATAAGTCGCTGGAAGGTATGGCCGAACGTTGCCGGTTGATGTTTCGCATATGATAGGTCGCTGACCTCCGGGCAATGTCATAGGCGCAAATTTTAGACTTGGATTGGACATGCAGATCTTCAGTTCTTCATCCTTTTCTTGGTCTTGAGCGAGTTGGTTGTAGTCGATCGTAGAGTGTGACAAGTTGATTTCTTCGATGCGTGATAAGGCGTCCGCTGCTTCGTTCTTATCACCGTGAACGTATTCGATCTTTGCACAGAACTGACTTATGTAGTGAAGCTGGCGTTCTCTTCGAGGTGTATCGCTGCTGCTCGGCGTTCTTGTCAGCGCGTAAGTTAGCGGTTTGTGGTCGGTGAATATTGTGAGGTCACTGCCCTCAATTAGTCGTCGTAAGTGTTGCACAGCGGTGTACATCGCTAATAATTCGCGATCGTACACGCTGTAGCGTCGCTGCGTCTCACTCATAGTTTTCGAGTAGAATGACATTGCTTCTTAAGTTCGAAAAATAAACTGCTCAACGACGTAACTTACGAACTTATGAAGCAATGATGACTGATCGTTCAATTAGGGTGCTGGTAAATTCTTAAAATTACTTCTATTGCATGGACAAAAAAACGTCTCCTATACTAACTCTGACGATAAAGTTTCTTGTATATACTCAGCCATCGATCTTTCTGAATTACATCTTCTATCGTGACACCAAAAAAAAGTGAAATCATAAAAGATTTACCAGTCAGCAAGCACGGCAGGTTGCTGACAGAGTTCGCCAGAAAATCAAAATATTTTATTTGCCATAAACCTACATGGGCACTTATGACACGTCAGAAGCTAGGTGCACGGTTCCAATTGGTCGTTTCCTATAGAGAAGAGCCGGCCATTACTACACGGTTACTTTAAAAAACAAAAATGGATTTTACAACGTTTTCAAAGCGTATGCCAGTCAACAGACATACGAAACCCCTTACGCCAATATTAGATATTTGTGAATTTTCGAGTACTTATTTATCACTTACCTTCCACATACTTCACCATGCAGTAAACTAACTTAGCTTTGCTTACATAATATTATTGAAACACCAAAACAAATCCCAATTAAAAGTCCTTGCTATGGTACAAATAAACACGTCTCTGTGTGTAGGGGTGTCAGTCGATAAGGATGTATTAGCACATTCCGCCGGAGAGCCACTGTATTTATTCTTATCCGGAATAAGGCAGGTTACACCCCTAGTGACGGGCTGATATCGATAGCGTTTGTTTGTAAGACTTGTGTTGGGGTGTGTGAAGTGTCGATGCTTTGGTTCTGAAAAGAAGACTGAGATTTTAGTAATGTCAATATCCATGTGTTTTTTTCATTTTGATTATTTAAAAATGCTTTATCCAGGGGTTATAATTTTATCATGCAAATTATATTGCATGTGTGTCTCGTGAGTTTTTTAAAAAGCTGACTAATTCTGACCAAGCTCTGTCTTGATTCTCTATACGATATGAGTTGCGAGAAATAATTGATACTTAACACACTTCTGTGCTAGTAAAAAGCACAGTAAGTTTCAAATAAAAAACAGAAGTTACTCAATTACACTGGACCTATCATCGAACCCCGCAATCAAACAAATCAATAAAAAAAAAAAAAAAATATTACACACTATCGATACATCCCTTTCCCATCCCTACTCCTCACAGAAGGGGGTGAAGCGTCGCTTGGCGCTGCGAGATAGCGACGATAACATCGCCGGGTGGCGGCTCTGATAGTACGAATAATAATAATTTTATTATCGCGATTCAGGGCCACCACCTCTTTGTTGTTACTGGATAGTGACGCTCGTGAATTTTAAAGTAATGAAGTGAGAAGTTTTAGTTTATGGTGGGTATTACACTATCATATATAGGGTCATAGATCTATGATCATAGATATAATGAAATTGTAAAATAGATATCATATGGGTTTATACCCCCTTAGGGGAATATTACACTATCATATTATATCATTTATCTATCTACGAAGCTCACAGTCATTTTAGCGTGAAAGCGTAACAAACAAACTCACATTCGCATTTACATAATTAAATATATTATATAATTAAGGATGTTTCAAATGATGGTGAAATTAATTCAAGGCATTCCAGCATGTTCTTTGAAATCATTTTTCTGATCGTTTTTTTATCCATTGAAATCCATTAAGATAATCCGGAGCGAGCAGCATCGTGGTAGCCAGTGGTAGATCGTGGTAGAGCAGTGGTGGCCCAGTGGTAACAGCCACGACTTACGAGTTATAGGTCGAAGGTTCGAACCCTGACAGGCGCTTTACTTTGTGTAAATTATTTCATCGCCACTGCTCTCAAAACGGTGAAGGAAAATATCTCAAGGAAACCGGCATGTCCTAGAACCAACAAAATCGAATCGCCCGCGTGTTAGAATAAAAAGCCCACCCCCCCCTCGAAGAGAGGATGCCTGTGTCCCAGCAGTGGGAACATTATGCAGCCTCGTGGTCATGATGAAAAGAACAATAGAGTTACTGCAAACCTGTAAAAAACTTTGTACAGGTTTTAAGCTTTATGAAACATTCTTAAATCAAATAATATACATTCTTAAATCTAATCTTATCTAAATCTAATAGTATTCTGAGAAAATTGAGACAGAGATTAATTAAAAATACCTTCCAAATACCAATACCTACATCACAAACAAAAAAAAAAAAACAATAATAAAAACAGCACATACGCAGTGACCGTCAAAAATCATCCTCGCATCCGGCTTAGCTTCAGGGGGAGATCCTCCCCCAGGGATGGTGGGTGGCGGGCCTTATCGCGGAGTCGCAGATTGAATATATTTCATGTGTAAGTTAATACGAGCCATACTTGCGAGATTTTGCACAGTTTTCCATTAACTGTAGGAGCAGTGTTTAGATTTTTGGTCAGGGGGTGTAAAGGGTTGTTATGTAGATGTTGCCTCAAGAGGATAATAAGGGAGTCGTTTAAACAGAGATGATCTAAAAGGATCTCCGCGACATTAGCTAGTCGACCATTACATGGGACTTAAACATAACTGGCGAAATGTGGCTGTACTATAGGTACACCTCTGCCTAACCCTTCGGGGAAAACAGGCGTGATATTATATTGATGTATACAAAATATTGTAAAACATTTTTAAAAGAGTATCGGTGGAGTTTATTGCCCATTCTTCTCCATACGAAAAGTACCTTTTGGAAGGGGCTACTAGAATCAGTTCTATTTTTGTGCGTCGTGCCTTTTATGTGCCTATTTAAAATAAATTATTTGATTTTGACTTACATGAGCTCGTGGCTACGTAATAAAAGCCGCACGGGTCGATCCATCAGGTTAAGCTACGCTTGCCGGGGTTGGTCCGTGGATGGGTGATCATCTTTACATACCGAGACTCCTCCGTGCCTCGGAAAGCACGTTAAGCCGTTGGTCCCGGCTGTCATTTGTGGATCTTTGACAGTCGTTACGGGTCGTCAGAAGCCCGAAAGTCTGACAACCAGTCTTGCCAAGGGGTATCGTATTACCCAGTTACTGGGTTGTGGCGGTCAGATAGGCAGTCGCTCCATGTAAAATACTGGTATTCAGCTGCATCCGGTTAGACTGGAAGTCGACCCCAACATAGTTGGGAAAAGGCTAGGCAGATGATGATTTTGACTTACATACTCTGCAAAGAAATAAGGCCTCCACGGATTCGAACTTGGACACTGCAAGCAGCGTAACCAAGATCACAAAATCTTCCAAACCCACCCACCCATTCTACCTAAAACAGGTACACATTACCAATAAAACTAATTATAGAAGTATACACGTGCTGTTTATCTGCACAGCAGTTATCACGTACGGCATTGTTAACTAAGTGAATAACTATCGGGTAATGAGCAGCCGGAGGATCGAAGCCAAGCGATAGTGGTATCGCACCTGGGACAATTAAAACAAGGCTGAATTTGTGAAAAACCTTGGCTTTATGTGTAGTTGATTAGTAAAACGTCACGGTTGGGGCGGAGGAAGGTAGTATGTGATAAAGATATGTGTTATCATACAGTTAAAGGCAAATGTTTGATATTGGCCTCGGCATTTAACCGCCTCTGTGGTTGTGGTAAGACCACCTATCTCAGACCAAGAGGTCCCTAGTTCGATTCCCAGCGGGGCCAAAATTGTCTACTCGGTTTGGTTGGTAGTAGGGCTTATTCTAAGTAAACATCTTTTTTTTTTTTTGATTGTGGAATATCATCGAGTGACTTCTCCCGCCGTGGGCGGTGCGGGAAGGCGTGTCGAACTTTTACTGACTAAAACCCACCCATGTTCTTACAGTTGCCTGTTGCCAAGGTCCCGGTATCCCTTTCGGACTTTCCCTCAACCCTGGCAGGATTCTAAGTCCACCTAGCTAGCTACCACCATCTTAACTAAGACTATCGCCATAACAACTATGTTTACAACTTTGTTATGTTTCGGCAGTTATATGTATGTATAGAGGTAAGATAGCCAGTTCCTCTGTAGTTCAAGTTGAAGAAGCCAGATAGCAGTATCATATTAAGTGGATAGATTAGTCAAAAATCAATCTGCCTAGCCTTTTCCCAACTATGTTGGGGTAGGCTTCCAGTCTAACCGGATGCAGCTGAATACCAGTATTTGACATAGAGCGACTGCCTATCTGACCTCCACAACCCAGTAACTGGGTAGTACGATACCCCTTGGTAAGACTGGTTGTCAAACTTTCGGGCTTCTGACGACCCATCACGACTGTCAAAGATCCACGAATGACAGCTGGGACCAACGGCAAGTGGATAGATTAGTCGTGACTGTCAATACGATTCTCGATGGTTTAGTATAACAAATGGCCCCATTATCAACTCAGCCTATCGCAGCCCACTGCTGGACATAAGCCGATGACGTCACAGCACCTGGTCCTACACCTTCCGCTGCCTCAGCTTATTATATAAAGTCGTCGATGAGAACAACCCAATACAAAGTTAAAACATACAATTATAATTAGACAACGTTATATAAGCCGCTTCAATAAAGCTCATATCGCGAGATCTGGCACCGTCCTATTCTGGCGCGGCTGGATTGGTGAAAAACGTGAAAAGTGACCGAGATAACGTGAGTTTTGGCCGCGCGGCCCGGCTGATACCGCTGCCTAGGGGTGCTGCGATTGTGGTAGTCGTGTTATAGTGCTGTGAGCACAAGGTTTTAGTTTGTGGAAGGATTATTGAAAACTTGAAAATGTTGGTTCGATTAGTGTTTGAGGAATAAAAGAAGGGAGAAATTCAGCGTCATGTTTTCAAAATGGCTCCTTCTCATGGGAAAAGGGTATCTAAGTCATTCTAAAATCAGTCTGCTTACTCAAGTTGCATTATAAAGTTATGCATACCGAAGCTAACCATAGATCAGCAACCAGCTTACTTATCTATATGGTAGCTTTGCTCACAAAAAGTTATACCTACTGCACATGACCTAAATCTCCAGTTATTTTTTTTAAATCAAACTGACCCAATTATCAACAGGAGCTCGCGGCTAAATAATAACAGCCGCACGGGTCGATTCATCAGGTTAAGTTACGCTTGCCGGGGTTGGTCCGTGGATGGGTGATCATCTTTACATATTAAGACTCCTCCGTGCTTCAGAAAGCACGTTAAACCGTTGGTCCCGGCTGTCAATTGTGGATCTTTGACAGTCGTTACGGGTCGTCAGAAGCCCGAAAGTCGACAACCAGGATTGCCAAGGGGTATCGTATTACCCAGTTACTGGGTTGTGGAGGTCAGATATACAGTCGCTCCATGTAAAATACTGGTATTCAGCTGCATCCGGTTAGACTGAAAGCCGACCCCAACATGGTTGGGAAAAGGCGAGGCAGATGATGACCCAATTATCAACAGATTCTTTTGCAAAACATCGAAAAATCTGTATTCTTCAACAAAAAAATAACTATCAAAATAACACAATCTACATCATAAATTCATAACCCACAATCAATAACACATTTGCACAAAAACCCGGTTGAGCCATGTTCCTTGAACACAGAACATGCCACACCGCGTGTGCAGTCCACTCTAGATGCCACGATAATACTGCTTTGCATAATACCGCAGATTTTTTTTCAACAGTGCATACGTATAAACTTTGTGCGCTAATATGGGAGGAGGCGGTGTGGGGCATGAGGGGAAGCGGAGCTCATAAGATAGAGAGAGAAAGAGAGAGAGAATATAATACTCGCATCTCTCTCTCTCTTCTGAGGGATATGAGATGAGATGAGATGAGAGTATTCTATTCTATTCTATGATATTTATTTCTGTAAATTGATTCAAAAAATCACTTGTACACGTCAAAATTAAATTACGGTTTATAACTAGCTGAGTTCGGTGTTTCCGAACTGACTACTCTGAGAACAAAGACCGAAACTAACTCACAGGTCACAATCCCTTGTCTTTTTCTTCCATACTCCGCTTTGAGTCGTCATCTCAATAGTCAGCCCCTTTTAGCCATTTCTTCTTTCAAATAGTCGATCCATCGTTTCTTTGGTCTTCCCCTACTAATTTGGTTTGAAAAAATTAAAAGAAAATAGTTATGGATCAAAGAACTGTAACTATGTCTTACACTAGGTGTTAGCGCGGGGAGCAATAAAAGAGTGGACTGTATGAAATAAACAATGGTTTAATGCCGTGCTTTTTACCAAGATGTAAACTGTCCCGGACAAACAATTAAATATTTAGTTAGTGAGGAATATCGTCTGTCGCGGCGGAGTCCGTGAAAGCGAGTGGTCATCGACATTTTGCGACCGCTGGACATTTTGCGAATTGGACATTCTGCGCCTAAACTATATGGCCGAGCCGTGTCGCCGCCGCGCCACGCCTCATCTTGTCGATGACGCGTTGATCACGCAGCTTGCTCATGCAGATCACGTGCAAGGTGCTGGGTTCGATTCCTAACACTAGGTATGTTACCATGAACTTTTCCTTTCAAATTGCAAACATGCTATTCAATAACTTCCCATGAAGTGACTCGTCCTAAATTGCCAGATATTTGTGTTTTTCCTAATTATGTTGCAGTTAATGTTAATGCCTGTTTCCTATATGTAGCACAGACTTATGAATTTATGACTATCATTTTCGTTGCGGAATAATTCACTTACACGATGAACGTGTTTAATTTTTAGGAATTATGTTCATTTTGGCGATTATATTCTATATATAGGCCATATTAAATATATGGCCGATCCAAAAACGGTTTAAGGTAAAATTGGCGTCAAAGATAGTCAGTTTAATGTTATGACCTACTTAATTTAAAATTAATCCTACTTAATTTCAAATGTATGCTGAAAATCGCAGTTAATCTGTGACTGCATCAATAAGGCTCACCAGTGCCTTACTCAAATAACTGTAGTGGTATTCTGTAAAAATCTCACCGTGAAAACTTACGTGAAGTGAGCTGTCACTCCACCTGACGCTAGGGATTGACAGCTCACTTCACTTAACTTTTTTTTTATTTCTTTTTTTTTATGTTAAGATTTATTTATTTGTTTTCACGGTGAGGTGTTTACAGAATATACCGACTGCACACAATTTTGTAAACGAACTCACTTATTTTAAAAGATGGTTTAAATCACAGATTCACACTTTAACATCATTTAAATTCCGAAGTTATATTTACTAAGGACTCATAAAGTCGCTGCAATAGGTCCATAATTCCAACCCGCTATCATCTCCGCTGCCGCTTATAACTTGCCGCTATCAGGTCAATCGCAGGTCAACTCACCGTCACGTCGTAATGATATTATAATGTAATTTAATTTCCCTTTTTTCTTTCAGGTAAGTAGGTCATCTGATGCCATTATGTTCTGCGCAAGTAAGTGACCATTCGAGTTTAGAGGCAATTGAAAAAAAAAACAGGTTAGTGGTGAACTAAAATTTAAACTAAAAAAAAATACGAAGACGGCTCTTTATGCATAACCATTTGCATTTTTTTGGAATTTGAAAGTAAACTCCGGACATAAAGTGTAAGTTCCGGAATAATATAAAACTTTATGGACTTCTTATCATACTCATTTTTTCTACAAAAAAATAAAGGTCAACTCGTTTTCACAACGTTACTCACGGATATCGAATCAACGATTTCTTTCGGACCTACACTTTCAGAACAAAGAAACACACACACGCACACAAAGACAGACTTATGGTGCAAAGAATAAAAAAAGATTTTTTTATTTTAAATAGCCTTTATTTCCTCTGACCTCAATTAATATTAATACTGGCAACATTTTGTCACAGGGTTGCCAACCTCACATTATCAAGTATCAGCTACCGGGTCAGGCTGTCTTGCGACATAGGCCTCCTCTATTTCCCTCCACTTGCTCCTGTCCCAAGCTGTTCTTCGCCAACCTTTTGGCAGATCATCATCCCACCTTTTCACCTGTCTTCTTCTACTTCTTTTTCCGTTCATCGGGTACTATTCTGTGACTTTTTTGGTCCTTGGGACTTTTTTGTGGTGAATAGAATACCCCAACATACACTTACACCCCTAACACCTTATAAAATTCAAAACAAACTGCCAAAAAATTATCAACAACCCCCACTAAAACACTGAGTACCAACAAACTTCCGAAACTTATTTTTATTTCAAAAGCGGCACTTCTAGACATTATCATCACACACACCAACTTCTGAATATATGTAAGTGTCGAGGGGGGGTGAAGGGGGCACCAAGTCAAGGGGTGGAAGACAGGGGGAAAGGGGGGGTGGTACGTTACAAACACAGCAAAAGTTCACGTCCGTCTTATCTCATCTGTTTGACGGATTCGTACCGACAACGCTGCGTATTCATATTTTGTGTAGAGTAGTTTGTGACAGAGGTGGCGGGATATTTTGGGGGCGATCTTTGAGAAGTTCAAGGTTATATTAGGGGTTGAAATTGTAAAAATATATCACCTGAAAAATAAAAAGAGTTACAACTATTGCTTCGGACCCAAAATCCTAATAATCCAGGTACGATTCAGAATATTACTGATCGATTTCTTCATAGCTTTTTTCTAAGAAACTTTACTGTAACAGAACAAATTCCCAATCCTTACTAATATTATAAATGCGAAAGTAACTCTGCCTGTCTGTCGCGCTTTCACGCAAAAACTACTGAACCGATTTAAATGAAATTTTATACACAGATAGTCTAGAGCCTGAGAAGGGACATAGGCTAGGCTTTTTATCGACATACCATGCGGGCGAAGACGCGGGTGGAAGATAGTGTTACAATATATTACTTATAATATGTTACAATATCTAATTACAGGAACGACAAAGATTCAGGGTAGCAAAACCATGTGCTTTATAAGCATAATCAGCCTATAATGTTCCCACTGCTGGGACACAGGCCTCCCTTCTATTAGAAGGAGTGGGCCATAATCCACCACGCAGGCCCAGTACGGGTTGGTGGATGTCACATGCCTTAGAATTTTTGGTTCTAGGACATGCCGGTTTCCACACGATGTTTTCTTTCACCGTTTTGAGAGCAGAGGTGGTGAAATAATTTACACAAAGTAAAGTGCCTGCTCGGGGTTCGAACTCACGACCTACAACTCGTAAGTCACGGCCGTACCATTGGGTCACCACTGCTCTCCTTTATATGGATATCCCCCCACAGTATCTCAAACATTAAAAAATAATTATATCTATTTTTCCATCTAAAAATATAATCTCAACAACACCTCTATCCCTGAGAACTACTCTGTACTGCCCAAGATCGTCGACTCCCGCTACTGATAACGCGAGCTATTTAATCACAGATAACATCTGTAGGGCGGGCGGCGCGTTATCACCGCCCGCGGCCGCTTATCGCCCGCCCGCCCAGCCTTATCGCTCCCGTATATAAATTCTTATCAAGGACTTTTCGTTATTTCTTCATGTTGACTTCAATTTTGTATTGTATTTTGTTCGGAGATTGATAGATGGTTTTGGGTTTGGATTTTTGTTGAGGTTTAGATATATTTTTTTGCATAGAAATTGTAGGCTTTGCTTAGTATTTGAATAGGCACAAGCAAAATCACCCTATAATGTCCACTGCTCGGACACAGGCCTCCTGTTGGTGATAATCCACCACGCGGGCCCAGTGCAGGTTGGTAGAAGTCACATGTCTTCGAATTTTTGGTTCTTTCATGCCGGTTTCCTCACGATGTTTTCCTTCATCGTTTTGAGGTAAAGGTGATGAAATAATTTAAACAAAGTAAAACGCCTGTCTGGGTTTAAACTTAAACCTACGACGCGAGTCGTAGGTCGCGGCCGGTAGTGGTAGTAGTGGTATTAAATTTTGGGGTAATTTTGAAATGTAGATTGTAATCATTTTGTGCCATTTGTTCACAAAGGTTAAATAGGCGTTCGTCAGTTCAACTGTCCGGGGACCCATGATGTGTGTAACCGTAGTTATAATGATTATGACTGAGCTAGGGGTAATCGTGAAGCGGGAGGTAAGTAGATCTCATCATAAGAAGCCAAATTCATGCCGTTCTTACATTGTTTTTCTTAAAAATATTATCTTATTTCTTTTCAATGGCTTATTGCTATGATCCGAACCAAACCTTTCAACCAATGTCTGACAGTGATCATTTCTGACACTTCAATCTTCATAATAATTCAACCTCCATTAAATTGAAACATGAAGCTCCTACAAGATCACAATTGCTATCAAGTAAATATAAACAGCAATCCACTTCTACAAAACATACAACAAACACCTACTTCGGACTTTATACTCAAAAACAATGATAACATCACAGTGTTATCGCACTTCCAGCTCTAAAAAGCGCTTTAAAGCTGTACCTATAAAAATACAAAGCGAACTACCCACATAGAGCGCGCCCTATCTACTGCGCTCTTATCTATACGGTATAAATCCAGCTGATTGTTATCACCGTTTCGTTGCGATTTACGGAGCTTTTTATCATTATTATTTATGTTGATAGCATTAGTTTCCAGTCTGTTGTGAAAGGGTCAGCAGAATTGTATGCCTGATAATTGAGTCATTTTGAAACATTATAAAAGGCTGCGACGTGTGACGAGATAATCAGTAGAATGGAATTACTATCCAGGGTTACTGCAATTATAATTACCTATGAAAATGAAACAATGACTGGCTGTCTAGAAGTTGGACATTTTCTATAAACTACATTTAAGATTACGGCTTATTCCGAACGGACCCCACTTTGTTCGGATCCGTTAGGAACGTGGATACAATGAATATTTTGTTCCGATCCGATCCCACTTTGTGGGATCCGTTAGGAACGTGGATTAATGGTATTCAGCTGCATCCGGTTAGACTGGAAGCCGACCCCAACATAGTTGAGAAAAGGCTAGGCAGATTCATTGAATCCTGTTACCTACTTTACTATTTGTCTCGATATTATGTACATTTTATTTTCATTAATTTTCAGTTATCGATTCAAGCGATATTAATTTAATCCACATTCCTAACAAATTCCACACATGGGATCAGATCGGAACAAAATGTAAATGTTATCCACGTTCCTAACGGATCCCACAATGTGGGATCCGATTATGGGATCCGATCGGAATAAGCCAAGATTACGTTTATAAATAGGGTTTCTAGAAAGGATGCAGGGAACTTATTATTAATGTGGTATTTTGATCCGGGGTCGTGGATAGTTGGTTAAAAATCTGCCTGTTGGTATGGTCAAGTAACAGCCCCCTTTATGAGAAACTAGCTGCGCCCCGCGGTGGGAATATCGGGACAAAAGTCCTATGTCCTTCTCCAGGTCATGATCTGCAAGTCATAACATATGACCTCTGCCGAAAAGTTGCTAATTTCTTATGAAATTGGGGTAATTTTGGTACTCAAAATGTGAATTTCAAATTGCAATAACTTTTTAATTTCAATAAAATAAAATAAATCTTATTGTTTTCTGGTAATGTTATTGCTGTACCAATGTGCCCCTTTTTGGATCGAACTGGGTTTTTGTTACATGTTGTAGTACATAACTGCACTTAAAAACTATGCAGCTTTTTACAGATATTTTCTACAGTTAAACTCGATAATACCCAAGGGCTACCAAGAGGGTGGTAGTCATAACAAATTTTACCCATGATCAATAACTGTTTACCTTGGAACTATCTGTTTGTCAGCGACTCAGCTATAAAACGACTATCGGCAGCTTGATATCGGCTATAAGGAGTATAAATAGTTTTTATCTTTTACTAGAAGCTTCTGAAACGGTTTTGTGCAGGACTGGACTTGCACATATGGAACGTAGGTATTATGTGGGTGTTTTATACACCTCTGCCTAACCCAGTAAGACAGAGGTGTTATATTATGATGTTATGTGGTAGGATGGTATGATTTTATGTGAATACTAGCAACTCGCTCCTGCTTCGCACGGTTTTTACGACATAACAAAACATCGAGATTTCTAAGTTATAATAATTATGTAACTTTAATATTAACGAACAAATTCTCTAAACGATCGATGGTAAAAACCTCACCAAAATCTGTTGCATGGTTTAGAAGAACAACGCGGACATACAGACAAACACGAAAAGCGTCTTTAATTGATAGTATATATAGATATGGATACAAGTGCACACAAGTTTAGTTTTGTAGAAGGAGTAGAAGAAAAGATAGTGTGGCCGTCGCGGTCCCGGGTTTGATTCTCAGGTTATGCAAAGAAATGAGAATCACATGCAGGTATGGTTGTTTGTAGATTATTAATTGTTAACACACTTGTACTCAGTAGCAAATGGATTTCATTTCGACAGTTCAATACTCAATATTAAATTTTTTATTGCATTCCATATGTTACATAGATGGTAAGTATAATAAGTAAAAGGTCAATATTATGGACGGTTGTCGGGCACAGCAAAATTAGAAGAGGGCTAAGCAGAAATGTAATCTATACTAATATTATAAAGCTGAAGAGTTTGTTTGTTTGTTTGTTTGAGCGCGCTAATCTCAGGAACTACTGGTTGGAATTGAAAAAATATTCCTTTTTGAGAGCTTCCGTTGCGTGCGCTGCGTAAATGGTTTAAGTTACACAAATATCATGTATGATGGAATTGTTCCTCTTTAAAGGTTCTAAAAAAAAGTCCGTGACTGCATATATCTATCTTTTGAGATTGACTCATTATAACCTTTTTTATGGTATTCAAATTTGTTAGAAATTAATGCATTATTTGCGAAGGAGTTTTATCAACATAATATTAATTCTTATTCAAATAAATAGTGTTAACATCAAGGGTATTTATGTAGCAGTAACATACTTTTTTAATTCATTCCAATCGGACATTTAATTTCGAAGTTATCACGATATGCAATACGCGAAACGTTCGACGTCGGTGCGCTGCGACGTTCCCTACTCTAGAGAGGAGAGGATGGGCACACGGGTAGACCATGACCTGGAATAGGACATAGTTTTATCCCGATATTCCCACGGGATCGAGACCTACGCGGGTGAAACCGCGGGGCACAGCTAGTATTATTATAAATTATTAGATGTGTTTAATTATGTAGGTAATATATGATTAGGTTAGTGTAAATAGGTAAAGTATATTAGTTATTTTAATTTTACGTATTGAATAAGAATAATCTAGGTAATTATTATGAAATTATTAAGTAAGTAGAAGTATTTTCATTATTATTAAATTATATTGTTATTTATGTATTCATATTTTGATTTTCTATATTTCAAAAAAATTTATTGCGTTATTTACGTTGTAGAGCAGACTAATTTTTCGAACAATGGGTTAGCAATATTCTTCAAAATCATTCAGATTGGGATTGAAAGTGTTTTGCGCAATTGGTTGGTGCTATAATTAATCGGTTTACTAAATGTGGTAATTTTCCTAAAGCCGTAGTATACATTTTTCAATTCTGCCTGCCTGCCTAGCCTTTTCCCAACTATGTTGGGGTCGGCTTCCAGTCTAACCTGATGCAGCTGAATACCAGTATTTTACATGGAGCGACTATCTGACCTCCACAACCCAGTAACTGGGTAATACGATACCCCTTGGTAAGACTGGTTGTCAGACTTTCGGGCTTCTGACGACCCGTAACAACTGTCAAAGATCCACGAATAACAGCCGGGACCAACGGCTTAACGTGCTTTCCGAGGCACAGAGAAGTCTCGGTATGTAAAGATGGTCACCCAACCACGGACCAACCCTGGCAAGCGTAGCTTAACCTGATGGATCGACTCGGTGCGGCTGTTATTACTTAGTCATTTTTCAATTCGCTGCCTAAATATTAACTACAAAATACACGGTCTCCACAACTTGTAAGTTAAATGTGTGTTTAAAGTGTTAATAAATAAAGCCACTATCAGGGCTTCCTGTTGGCTGGCTCTGGTGCAAGATATCGATAATATCGGCACGCTAATTAGAATTATCGTAGACCAATTATTTTATAAGTATACAGCTTATCGCGAAGCCATTGTTGTAAGTTTGTGCTGCGTGACACACGGGGCTCGCGGCTGGGGGATATATCCGAGTCGTCAGCAAGTCTTATGTTCATTATCAAGGATTGATAAATCGGGTGAAGAACACTGACCGAGACAATATAATTTATCACGTCTAGAGGCGTGCCTGGCAATTTTTTTTTTTTTTTTAAATATCCGGTATAAATGATAATTGGAATTGGGTGATGCAGGATGAGATGTGGGTTTTAATTTGTGTAAAATTGTCGTTGAGAACGAATGTTGTGGTTACTTTACTGTTTTAAAAGAGCATTAAGTTAAATTTGTTATTTTTACTGTTGCTTTAATTAACCTGTGAACTCCTTGTTAATTATCTTAGGTGTTTTTTGGATACGCGTGCGGCCCGGCCGGTTGTTTATCGAGACTGATCTTTCTGAGCACACAAAGAGCTTACAAACATAAGGGATCTTTATTACAATTTCAATACGATTAGACTAATTCCAGGTACACGGTGCATACATTTTGTAGTAAACAAACATTTGTAATCAAAATGTTCACTGTAGTAATTAGTGTCATTTGAAATTGGATTTTTAAAATAACTATTTAGTTGTTTAGAAACACGCGAAGTTTTTGTAATTTACATAGTATGTAACCGCGGATTTTGTAAGCAACAATTGAATAAAAAAAGTAATTAGAACGCATGAAAAAAACAAAACAATTGGGTTTATACGTTTTATGATTATGCTATGCATTTCTTGTTATGTTACTTAGTCGCATTATTTTCAATCGGTATTTTGCACAATTTTCTGTTGCTATAAACGTAACATAAACAAAAATTGTTCGCTATCTAAGAAGCTCCGCTCTCCGTCCTTCCGTTCATCTGCCACAAGGCTTTTGAAATGTAAAAGATCGAAAATTGAAATTTTCAGTGTTTACAAAATATAATAAAAATTAAACAGTTAAAGTGGGTCGCACATAAAAGATTTTTTCGGCGTTTTTAGAAAATATTGCAACTACTCGCATTTGAACGGTTTTTTTTTAATACATATTAATTTTTGCTTGCCATCCTACAGCCGAGGACGAGCTCGTGGCTAAGTAATAACAGCCGCATGGGTCGATTCATCAGGTTAAGCTACGCTTGCCGGGGTTGGTCCGTGGATGGGTGACCATCTTTACATATCGAGACGCCTCCGTGCCTCGAGAAGCACGTTAAACCGTTGGTCCCGGCTGTCATTTGTGGATCTTTGACAGTCGTTACGGGTCGTCAGAAGCCCGAAAGTCTGACATCCAGTCTTGCCAAGGGGTATCGTATTACCCAGTTACTGGGTTGTGGAGGTCAGATAGGCAGTCGCTCCTTGTAAAATACTGGTATTCAGCTGCATCCGGTTGGACTGGAAGCCGACCCCAACATAGTTGGGAAAAGGCTAGGCAGATGATGCTTGCCCTCCTACAGCCCCGTGAGTTCACACCAGATAGGTACATCAAAAATATAGTATAAGGCAGATATACATGCGTAAGTATTTATTACTTACCGACATTTTTCCTTGACACACAATGGTATATAATAATAAATTACTTGTATATAAAACGACGCTCTTAATGTAGGATAAAGTTTATCACAGAGATAAAAACTGTACAACTTTTTCAAAGGTAATTTGTCGTAAAAGAAATGTCAAGAACAGAGGCCCTAGACAAACTAACATTGTATCAGCGATAACGATGATGGAAAAGGCAAAAATGTATAGGACTGACATAAGCTATCGAAAAATTTATGTCAATCCTGTTGAAAGTCGTTGTAGAAATACGAAACGCTTTCGAAGCGATTGTCACTTGTCTAGGGCCTCAAATGTTTTATTACATAGCTGTAAAAGTTCGTAATATGAGAAGGACGCAACGATTAATCAATAGTTTATTATATACCTACTTAATATGTTTTTTTTTCTAATATATATGGTAAGGTATTCATTCATACACGAAATATTTTAAGAGGTCTTTGTACCTACTCATAATTTTGAACAACTTTTACTATGGGATATATTTATTCCATTCCTTTTATATTTTAATATGGGAGATACATATTTATTTAAAAAAATCAGCTGTTTCTTTATTGTGTGTTTTTTTGTTTAAAACAGTGTCTTTTTATTTTTTTAAATCAGTCATCTTTTTACGAGGTATGTGAACATAAATTGTAGGAAACAGCTGTTTTTTTTTTTCGTGATTTCAGGTTTGGTTAGTGGTCGAAAAACCGGGCACAAATCCAGGCTCCGGGGTGCTATTGAGAAATTACCACACCAAATTGTACCTAATTAGAGTTTTACAATCCCTGTGCATTAAAATAAAACATTCCACCAATCCTACCGTACCCCATATTTCCTGTTTTAAAACTGTGTAATCTCCTAATCACCAGTGGAACCTATTACAATGGAAAAATGCATTAAATCCGTATTTTCTCGCCGATCAAATGTTCTGCGCAACGCTTACACTGAATGTATGGGCCATAAAAATGTTAATACTATAATGCAACTGCACTATTTTCTTGTATGTAATTTGCCATTTTGGGCACTAAAATACGCTATAGGTTGTGTGGGTCGAGGCATGAGCGGCGAGCGGCTACTCATCATACTTTAGAGTTACGTAAACTTTCAACTCGACCTAATTGTATTCAGGGTGCTAAAGATATATCTTTTTCACAGTAAAATGACATGGGTACCTACTGTTGTATTAAAAGTGTAATTGCAAGGGTTCAGTAGTACCTATCCCATACTTAAGCCTCAAGTTACTGCAAATATTTTATCCATATACTCATTATTTGCACCAATGACAGCCCCATTTTATGTCCAGACAATCACTGTCTATTCCAAGGCTGCCTGGAAGAGTTTCATTTATTTTTTGTAATGTATTTTCTGGTGTAAAAATAAAATACTTACCTGTTTATAAATATCAAAGCTGCGTTGTGCATATTTGAAATATTTATTAATATTATTTAATGCTCCTAATGCGTAAAATATAACTTGTATTCCATCTCGGATTATCACTGGAAAATGCTTAAGAGACATTTGGTCAGCCCATATTTTTTCGCTGAAGCTTGTCGCTTATACTAAATAGTTAGCGTTGATTCGACAGCAGTGTTCTTGAAAACTGCTATGTAAATGTGACATGTAAAGTAAGGCATTAGTTGGCAGTAGTTTACGATGCGATCACGATACGACACAAAAATATTACTCTAATGTTCATGCTAATACCTTTTTCTTTTTCAAGTTTCGATGTTATTATGATATAAAGTTTTCGACATGGTTTCAAGGAATTGTAGATATGCTATAAAAAGAATTATTTGTATGTACGCTTAGGTGAGGTAAAACATAAAATATTTCTGATTTTATTAATATCCTTGTGTCCTTAAACTATAATAATAAATTATCAGGTGATTCTTCATTGTTTCAGTAGGTACAAGATAATATTTGCTACAATGGGTATTATTTTTGAATTAGGTAGAATTGGAAAACGTGGCTTTACTGTATATTTACATAATACATAGGTAATTATATCTTTTATTTCAGATAAAATAACCTTTTGCTACAAAACGTCGCAAGCGACACAGACACACACAACTACTGACAACTTTACTTAAAATACAAATAAATGATATAATACAAAATCGAAAAGTTTACGATAATCGTCGAGTATAAATAGTGTACAATAAACTACCGGTCTGAGGGTTAACGCGCCGGCATCGAGAGGTTCTGTGCCAAAATGCGCCAATGTATACGGTCCCCAAATACTTGTGCCAAAAAAAAAATGCGAAAAACTTATGCTATTTTACGATTCGTGCTAATTAAGTATGCAGATATTGGTGTCCGGTTTCCCTGTATTATGTGGTAGATTGCGGTTATCGGGACGTGGTTCTAAGCAAAGTGCAGTGCGGAAGCGGTTGAAGTGATATTGGGCTGGGAACGTGTGGTACCCCTTTGTATTATTATTCTAAAGGAAACAGGTGTTGCTAAGGTGACATTATATTTTTGTCGTCCGAGATAGCCTGCAGAGTGAAGTGGCTGTGGGCTGGCCATGTTTGTCGATGGACCGATGGCCTGTGGAGCACACGAGTCCTGGAGTGAGGACCGCGTGTCGGCAAGCGTAGTGTCGCACGCCCCCCTTACTGACGACCTTAGAAAGGTGGCTGGGAGGCGGAGGACAGGTGTTGTGGCACAGCCCGGGAGAGGCCCATGTCCAGCAGTGGACAGCGATAGGCTGAGTTGATTGATTGGCATTTTGTTGACTATAATATTATTGTGTTAATGATTTCATTTTTTACTAAAATAAATGGTTACCAAACCAGGGATTAACCATTCATTAAAAAAAAAATATTCAGTTAAAAATCCAAAGAAGAAATTTCGAAAACATTGAGAAATGTTTTCGAAATTTATTAAGATTTTTGGTTTGTTTTTTATTTTTTGGGGGCATAAAACTTCAAAAAAATTTGTATTTATAATGCCTTTGTAACCTTCAAATTTCTTGCAATACCAAAGTTATTCCAAAACGAAAATAAAATTGAAAGCGTCAATAAAAAATGTGACTTTCAAAAATATCTGATAAGCTCTCAATACCGAGGAGGTCTGCTTTTATTCGATAAGATAATAATGAGTATATTTAATTCCCTGATAGTGTATCTGCAGTTGACGGGTTTGGCGCCAACCTAATGTATTTGGGGTATTTAAGATCGGAGAGCTTCGGCTGTCTTCGGAAGATGTCGGAAGCTGACGTGTTATAAGCATACTTATACATTGATTCAAATATAGATGTTTTAATAATCAATTTTAGTATGCCTTCCCATAAATGGCTTAAAATAATATGACTATAACCAAACCAATGCTCTCCTCCATCATCATGTAAATCATATTGTACAGAAATATTTAAGCTAATTCATAGTCGGATCAGCATAACTATCTCTAACTCCAGTTCCTCAATTCTCTTCCCAGCCTTCTTTAAAACCCCTGACCCCTAAAATCTCGTAAACACAACAACAAAAACTGTTATTACCAAGATTTGTATCCGCCATATTTTGCTCATCCGAAATCTGCAATCTGACGTCATTTATCTAAGGCTATCTGCACACGAGTTTCAGCTTACAAATTTTAATTCACGAAAAAAGCTTCCAAAGCACGTTTGTGATAAGCTGGCCGGTCGTTACAGCCGATAAGTCGAGTGAGATAGGAGATGCTGAGATAGTAGTAGTCTGTAGATTACTGTTGCTATATATTGCGGTATATTTTGATAGGCATAGGGAGATATTTTTACGTTTTATGTTGTAGCTTAAAATAAATTGTCTAGACGATGAGATAAGGAAGTTTCTTGTTAGGCAAATCTGTGGTGGAAGAATGCTTTTGTAGGATGAACGGTAAGATTGGTCTGATTATGATGCAGCAGAGGCATCTTTGTAAAACTTGATGGATAGATGAAGATCACTCTTTAGGATTTCCGAAGTTGTTGCAACCACTTCGATGACATCAACTGATCTGGTATTTTACTTTTTTGTGGTTCCTTAAAACTCTAGAATTTAGGTCGATCTAGCAACCCCTATAAAAAGCTATCGACGTACCTATAAATACATATATTATTTATTCTTCAATCAATTCCCACAACTTACAAACGGTGAAATTCTATCCCGTAACTATTAAAGACCACACGAACATGGCCTGAAGTTATGGTGGTGCTAACATTCAATATTATAATTTTCAATGAAGACGTGTAACTTGACCAATTACACAATAAACATTAATTATAGAGACACTCACAATAATTATGCCATAAAAACTTATTACCAATCGTAAAACAAAACAAAAAAATACTAAAACAAACAAGACAAACGTAAAGAACATAAAACATGAAAGTTTTAATAAACTGACAGTTCAGACTGATAGTAATCTAATAAAAGTCTCGTAGGACAATATTATCGATCGTCGGGAAAAAGGGCGTAACACTATATAACACGAACTAACGCGAGAGAGAAGGATAGAAGATAAAAAAACCGAAACTACCGGCGCGAGAGCATCTACTAACAAACGCAGATAAATCCGAGCGTACTGATTTGTATCGGTTACATTGACGGCTACACAAGTTGTTGTGTATTTGAAATGAGAACAAAAAGAGTGATGGATATAGAATTGTTTCTTCACTTGTTACTTTATAGTTGGGGAGTTGTTTAAGGTTGTATTTGTCGTAA
The DNA here is from genome assembly GCA_949152455.1 of Lithophane leautieri. NCBI lineage: Eukaryota > Metazoa > Arthropoda > Insecta > Lepidoptera > Noctuidae > Lithophane > Lithophane leautieri. The sequence continues at coordinate 2,733,312 of OX424462.1, read as the reverse complement.
CAAATAGTTCATTGTTTAGCGTTTGAAACACTAAACGGTAAGACGTATCGATATTCGATCTGGGCGATTGTCACCATTATTTTCTGATTTATTGGTCGAGACAGGTTTGTTGCTTAGTGGTGAAGAAAGTGGAGCTTGAGGTCGTAAGTTCGGTTCTGAGAGGTTGAGCTTTATCGATTTTCTTTCAATATGAGGTAAGTAGGTCCAAGTAATCGAATAGCTTTGAGATAGAATTGAATTAGATTTGTTGATAGATCTGCAACAGAAATATAAAACTTAGTTTCTGATGCATGTAACCTTTGAAATCAACACGAGCGTTTTGTAAAAGATCTTTAAACATCGTTATCTGATACGAAAAATGAAAAATTTGGTCCTTTAGCAACCACAGAAATGAATAACAATTGTTCCACCCTTTCCACCAAATCAAAACGTAACCTGATCTTAACAATTTAACATTTCTGACCTTATAACAAATGTGTTAAACGGTTTGGAGGTATAAACACTAGGAGGCATTGTTCTTGCGATAGCTATCTCCACACAAAGGACTGTGACGCGTATCGTGGTAGCGGGCTCAGTTGACAAATGAGTGCTGCTTGAGCCCACCCAACGTGAGACCTGTATTATGAGACGTCTATTAAGTTATTCGGATTGTTTGGCCCTTGGAATTGATAGTGAGGTGTGGTTGTAGATCGTTTTAATAGTTCTTGCTGTACAGAATTGGAGACAGATAGAAATCTTAAGAGTTGATTATTCAGCTCTTGAACATCATTGTTGAATTAGAACGAAGCTGTTATTTCTCCAATTATTGAATACAAATACTGTTCCTAAAGTTATTGTCGTGGTACTTCCAAATATTTAAAGTTCGAACAAAACTCTAGTACCGCTCATTTTACATTATGACTTAATTAGCACGGGTCCTAAGATATATACTTGAGGGACCCAAAGCATTCTTGCTCTATTTTTTTATATCCATTGCAAATTTTGGAACCTCGGCTAGAAACGTGTGGTCAAATAACTACAAATGCAAGAAAAGCATAAATAACAAATTCTAGTAAATAATTCTAATTCTCTACAGTCTACATCATTGTCCAACGCTTATGTATGTTCCTCTCAGTTAACTATCGGGAGCGGGGATCTTGTTTAAAGTAATAGTATCGTCGCTCGATAGTGTTCGGCCATTTTTCTTGTGCACAACAAAGGATGAAATCGACCGTATGTTGCTCGTGTAGCCGTGCCTTTAGTTATGAGCGATCGCGATTAGGGAGATACTGATGTGGTTTGTTTTTGTGTTGGTCTAAGTGAAACGGGAGCTTATTTGCCGTAACTATTTGAGTTTTCTACTTTTATGCGTATAATCTGAATATTTGAGCATTAGGCGCTATTTAAATAATTAAAAACAGGGTAGAGTCAGTTCACTTATCAAATAGATATAAAGTAAAGAGCTTTTGTGGCAGCGACAATTAATAAGTTAAGCTTCTCGTAGTACCTCATTCCTAGTTAACATACCTAATTAATTTGAATATTGTTTACATTATTAGTATGGTTTATGTACTAATATGTTTGTTTGTTGTTTCATTAAATTAAGTTTGTTTTGTATTTAGATGGTGTATAAAATAAATACTATTCTATCTTAGTATCTATGTTTTATTATGGGTTGTTTGGTTCGTTTTGAGTGTTTTTCGGCACTTATCTTCCTTCAGTGTCCAACTAGTTCATCGATATTAAACGCTCATCGCTTACAACTTGTTGAAGTCCACGCGGCCACAGTGGGCGACGCGTCACCTCCGCCCTCTATCGGGTGTTTAATGATTCACTCGATGGCCAGATTACAGCTTATTATACGAAATATGAAAACAAAGGTGACAAGATTAGCAGATACAAAAAGGAATCGTATTACCACTGTGGAGTTTGATTGCCGTACTGATCTAAAAGATTTCATTCATTATTCTGTACATTACAAGAAGACCCTGGATGAGACTCGCATGGACAAGGGAAGCGTGGTACAAAAGGGAGGAAATCTATACTCAGCAGTGGGTGGAACAAGACTGCCAATGACGATGACGATGATTGCAAGTCTAGTGATACTTCACTAGACTTGGTACTCCACATACTGAAAATGAGGACGTTTGAGAAGTTTTGTAGCATACAAAACTTCTCAAGTGTCCTAATTTTTATAACTTCAGCAACTGTATATTTATCCGACAAGACTGATCAAACTTTAGGGGCTGGCAGCATTCATCGTATAACTGGGATACTTGTAAAATTTTGTTATTCATTTCTATGTATAGTATTTTATAGGCCACAGGAATCCGCTGGATGTGGGAAGCATGGAAGTAGTGGTGCTTGGTGGAGGCCTATGCCCAGCAGTGGACGTCTTTCGGCTGAAATGACGATGATCATATAGTATTTCATCATCCTACTGGAATAATTTCAGGATAATAATATAAATTCAACAAAGCTGATAAAAATCTACAAGATTATGTATATAAATTTTGGTGTGTATTGATAAAAAATATCAAGTGGTTTGAAGAACTGACTCACTCTACCACCACTTTAACTGAATCACTTGAATATTTTGAGTATAAAACTGATTAAAAGCCTTTTGTTTAAAATTGAATAGCCTAACGCGGTTTCGATAAACACATACGATTTAAAAACAAAGAATAAGGCAAATGAACACAATATGACGTGGTCATGTGTGACTGATACACAGTTCATTAGGTATTTCTGATTAAAACTGGAAAAGACAATGGGTTTGCCGTATGATTAGTTACTAAGTTAACGTTGTTATTCATAACATAACATAACATCACGTATGTATTTCCAGAAGGGTTAGGTAGAGGTGTAGATGGTACCTATAGTACCCCTACATTGGGCCAGTTATATTTTTAAATCCCAAGTAATAGTAGAATAAGCCTATTGCCGTCAACCGGGCCCAGACCGGGCCGGACTGCTACGGAAAAAATCCAAATGAATAACACTTTGCCCAACTTGTGATCGAATCTATGACCTCGAGCTAAACAGTGCACTTACGACAACTAGATTAACGAGGCAGTCTTGTTGTTATTCTTTATTATTGTATTCATTTTTAATTAGTTTATTTCAAGATATTTCAGTATTGTTTCTATGGTGATCTACAGCTCATATTTACTCACTGTTTTATTTAAACTACTCCTTTTCCTACTATTTCTGTTCTATTGTGCACAGAAGCAGTTTGCTATCGATTTTCATTCTACATACAGCGCCTGAGTTTTTCTCCTTCTTCTTCAACAGTTAAATATAAGTTTCTTCTTCATAGTTGAATGAGTCATAAGTAATTTATTTATTTGTTTAACATATGTACACTAATAATGATAAAAAGATAATAAATAGTGCGCTATGTTATGCCAGAGGGCATACAAATGTTTGTAATTTACATAATCAAGCCAGCCAAGTGTCAAAAAATGAATTAAATAAGCCTGAACAATAACAAAAAACAATTATAAAAAATGTCTGTTAGTAAAACTTCCACTTTTAAATTATTACAGCTGCCTATTAGTAAAAGAATTTCGAGAGGAATCGGATCAGTAGTTACGAAGATTACCTCCTACATACAAACTCACAAAAACTTCTATACAATATCAATATATTATGGAGATTTATTTTTATGTCTTACGACACGCAGTTTACTTAGAAACGAATGTTCTTTTACTTAATTTTACTTTATTATGTATATTAACATATATCAAAGCATTATTTCCAATGTTATTTTTATTGTCAATAATTATTTATTACTGCCTACTTATTGAAAGGGTGAACTAATGAAATATTAGTACATCTATGTGACTTTGTAGACCTACTAATATTATTATATAGTTACTTACTTTTTTATGTATTTCCTCTACTAAATATAGCTTTTCTGACCCTTAATTTAAACCACTAGATTTGTTTATTCGATTCAAGAAGGAAGTTATTAAAACTGTCCTAAGTTTTAATAACTTCCTTCTTGAATCGTTTTCATCATTCATTAATAATTATAATATGTATAGTTTCTATTGCTTATCTAAATTCAATATCTTATTCATCAGTTTATCCATGTGTGATATCGTAACCGAGTCTTTATTTTTTAGCTCACGAGTCGATACTCCCATTCTTTATTTTAATTCATTTGCATACGTTTTTGGACTTAGATTTATTGATTTTAACACAATAATTTTGATTGTATCTCTATAATAATTTATGTTTGTATATGGCGATCGGCATTGACAGATGGTTATCGACGAAAATCGGCCAAGTGTGAGTTGATTGAGGCAATTAGTATTTCGTATCGTAAATTATTTCGTCCCACATTTTTTACAGGTCTATAAAGTTAATACCGCTGTTAATCAATCAACTTGTATGCGTTTATTTGTGTTCACAGGTGGACTTAACCATGGGAGAGATTTCTTATAACCATTCTAAAGCAGCTTAAAGTACCTAATTATGGTTGAAATTTGAGCTCTTCTAAATTATATTATCGTCATAAACTTATTTAAGTAATGCATATGTGGTAGGTCACCAATGTGATTCTGTTTTTCGACAAAATATCCTTTAATCGGAAAATTACACTATTTTATAAGACTCCGCGTTGCTATTGAGAATTTCCTTTCCACGCTTGAACATCGAACGAACCTTGGACTCCACACTTGGTAGTATTGCTGACGTCTGCTGGACCATCGAGGCAATCAACATTCTGCCTATTGTGTTACATTTACATTTTAAATATCTATAACAGACGGATCTAGCCTTAACTTACTGTCATAGCCACTTTGTCTTTTAAATGTCATTTTGTAGCAAAAACAGCTAGAAACACTTCCCGTCTGTAGAGATCGATCTAATTGATAGTGCGACAAAAATTTATATTAATTTGTTTTTTTATTATCCGTCATCCTTCCTTAGCTTTCTTACCTTTTTTGTGAAAAAGTCCTTGACAGATGGTACCTACATCATATATACGATATATATAAAATAATATAATTTTTTTTTCTATGTTAATTAATATAATAGGTTTTGCAGATTTGCTACTGTAATTGAAAACGTCTCCACTCCGGACTTTTCACCGGTTTCTGGTTCTGGTGCAGTTCATCATCATTATCATTTACAGCCTTATTCCAATCACTGTTCATTATAGACCTCTTTAGAAAATAAAATCTGCTTCGTGGTCTTCCGTATTCATGATAGAATGAATAACTTAGGTGAAGTGAAATTAAAATCTTTTTGATGAATTTTAGCATATTTTCTTAATAGACAAAAAGTGCTTTCGTTCGATACTGTGAGCTATTTGTCCATTGCCACCGGAGGCTTACAACAGTCACTTTGGTAGAATCATAATAGGAAAATAATATGAATCATCGTAAAATGTCACAAACTGACAATTCATAATGTGATCTGCGTGCGATTCATATTACGAAATAATTCATTTGTTTGACAGTTTTCTATGGAGATTCGTAAAATGGTCCACACATTATGAATTGCTTTTGTGTCAAATTAGAGGAATTGCTAATGACAGCTGGAAATTCAGGAAATGAATTGCTTTTAGAGGAATTGCTAATGTGGCCGTTTCAGGCCCTCTGATCATTTTTTAACTAACGATAAAAACCCTATTAGGTTGCAGACAAAACATGATTATTTTAACAAATTATTATTAACATGAGCGTACACAGGTGCTATTACCATTATACACGTAATAAGTAACACAGCCAGACAACAAGGTGTATCAGAACGATACGTTTTATCGTTCAAATGGATCTCGCTCCTCTAATTAAAGTTTATGCACCTTTTTTTCAAAATGATCTTTATCTACATCGCTGCGGTCACGATATGGTATTAATTTTATTAAAGCAACGCTATTAATAACTAAGTTATCATTGTAAATATTGTTGAGAATGCTGGTTAAGATGTCTTTGAGATATTGTCTTTTTTTTGAGTCGTTTGGTCTATGATAGATGAGTTATGGTAAGAAAAATGGCAATACATAGGGCCTAGACAAGTGACAATCGCTTCGAAAATGTTTCGTTTTTCTACAACGACTTTCAACAGAAGGCCAATTCTCGTACTTTTAAAACGTTCACATTCAAGTCGCAATCTGTCCAAAATGTTGGTAAATTTAATATTTTTGACAGATTGCAAATGAGATGCGAATGCGAACGTTCTTAAAAATTACGGGAATTACCACCCTGGATTGATATATTATGCTTTTCGATAGCTTATGTCAGTCCTATACATCTTTGCCTTTTCCATCATCATTATCGCTGATAGATTGTCACTTTGTCTAGGGCCTCAGGTATTCCGAAGCAATTCTGTGTGGTATCCAGCTAAGAAATATGTTACCATTCCTCAATTATGGAATTTTTTTATATTGCCATAATTCTGCCTAATGAGTCAATTTCTTCTGGGACTATTACTAGCACCGGTAGCAGCAACTTCCAATAAGAGTTGCATGGCTGATTAGCATTATCCATTATTAGATTACTAATTCGCCAATCAAGAACTATGCTAACGACTTGGAAGAGTATTAAGACAGTCCGATTGTTCGGTAATGACTTTTCAAAAGGCTCTTTTTCATTTATTATGAATTTTGCATTTATTGCTGAAATTCCATATCGTTGGGAGGATACAGCAACATTCCTTACAAGTAATCCCGTGACCTCCTCAAGCCAAGTTATGCTAATGATAAGAGTGGGTTTACGTCAATAGTGCAACGGCCGGATCACGTATGCATAACCTTTTACTCGACCGACCTTTGCTTCAATTGGGGTTTGGCGAAATGAAATAACGTCCAAAACTTTGAGCATGTACTCATCCCACCTTCCAAGACATGAAGCATCTAGTGGTTTAAGTGCGATGATTTCTACTTTATTCAACACTCATCAGCTCGTGGCTAAGTAATAACAGCCACACCGGGTCGATCCATCAGGTTAAGCTACGCTTGCTGGGGTTGGTTGATGGATGAGTGATCATCTTTACATACCGAGACTCCTCCGTGCCTCGAAAAGCACGTTAAGCCGTTGATCCCGGCTGTTATTCGTGGATCTTTGACAGTCGTTACGGGTCGTCAGAAGCCCGAAAGTCTGTCAACCAGTCTTACCAAGGGGTATCGTATTACCCAGTTACTGGGTTGTAGAGGTCAGATAGTCAGTCGATCCATGTACAATACTGGTATTCAGCTGCATCCGGTTAAACTGGAAGCCGACCCCAACATAGTTGGGAAAAGGCTAGGCAGATTGATTCATCATCATCATTATTGGCAGCCTTGTTCCACTTACTGCTGAGTATAGATCTCCTCTCTTTTGTGCCATGCTTCCCTGGTCTGTGCTAGTCTCATCCAGGTCTTCCCCGTGATCTTCTGTAGGTCGTCTATTCTTAGCAACACTACAATGCAATTTCATTAGTATAAGATAATAACTTAAACTTTTCAATGTCTCGTGAAACACATGGTTCATAGTGATTGTTTATTGCTTCTGCATCAAGAACTAAAAAAAAAATGATCAAGAAGTGCAAAATCGAGCCAAATTCCTAAGGCAGTTCATCCTGATGACTCACGTCCAGGGTCCGAAGGTTGTCACAGATTGAGTCTGCGATACATGCAGTGTTCCAGGGAATCAACACGAGCGAATAACACTCGATCGGGACCAATTTCGCAAAAACTACACAACGCGATCCGTTGTTCTGATCGCTGATAGCAAAGTAGGGTTCGCAGATAAGTGAAGGAGATGTGACCTAATTGGTTTCTTCTTCCTTTTATGAACTGGGGGATTTGGGCATAGTAGTGATCGTGAATTCGTGAGAAGATCGTCTGTCTTTAACTTTGAGACACAATTTTTCCTGCTGGTTAGGTACTTTTGCGATTTCATCAGTACGTGAAGAAAACAATTTAAAGCAGTTGAATATTTCGGTTTTTAGAGATCAAAAGAATTAGATAGAAACAAGAAACAAATGTTCATAAAGAATTTTTACGAGCATGGCATGAAGAATGACTACTTAAATCAATTTCAAAATGCTATAATCTTTTAAACAAACCATCACCATGAAATCACACATAAAAGATCATTTACAAAACCCAACACCAGTACTAACACCAAAAAATCCAGCTAGACAAAAAAAAGCTAACCAAACCAAAAATTGTTTCGTCCGCTGCTATCGGTACGAACACACAGCGCGTATCGTGCGATCTAATATTATTCTGGGAACGGCCTTAATAAGTCACTACAGAATGTTATCTACGCCATTTTATCGGTTCAACAGATAAGCATCTCAATCCAATTAGCCTCACAATGCAATATGGGCCGTCTCAGCAGCGGTTATGATGGCCACTGTGTGTGTTTTCAGTTTTATGTGATTTTAGGGTAGGCAGGCGAACATTAAAAGATGATTTAGGTACTGTTGTTAAAAGAGCAAAGAGATTATAAACTATATCACTCTCTTAAATTGTAAGTTCTTTTAAACTTTCACCGTAACACATGCAATAATTATATCGTTAAGCTTTGCTTCTAAGTCATAACTTCTTAGTATTTTTACAACAACATATGTTTAGGCCGCTTCCTCTGTCACCAAAGCTTTAGCTGTTTGTTGATTAAATTCTTTGAGGTTACCAGAATTTTCAAGTTCATCATTACTAAAAACCTAGGTTCAATCCCCTAATATTATGTGTGTCCTGTGTTTTGTGTTATGTAATTGATCTTTGTCTGTGCCAATTCCATTTAGATCTTGTTCATGATCGTTAATAGCTTCCCCATAAAGTTGCTGGTGTGCCAAAATCAATAACGTCTTGATTTAATAAGTTTTTTTCATGGGTTTCGTTTCGTTCCTTGTACGTATAGTTGATTCATTATGACAGGTGGTAGGTTTAGTATACCGCCCATGAGCCACAATAACTTATGCTACATTAATGGGTAATTAACTGATATAAGTTAACCGGAAACAGCTGATCATGTTGATTTATTAGATTCTTGTGGTAACAAGATAGGTAGGTTTACGCTTCACAGCCATTTTAGTTGACCTATCAGAGGATTGATCCATTGAGTTCATCTGCACCAGATTGGACTGGGCGATGAATGAAGTTCTTGGAAAAATGCTGGCACGGTACTTAGTATATGACGCATGATACAATGATCAGGATCAGTCATATAAATATTTCCATTAACAATACGCATTGATTATAGCATGTTTCATTATATTGTTTTTGTTTTTTCATTTATTCTCACTTTTTCTCCTGGCAAAATCCATAAACAGAAATGGCATCCACCGGTCGAGATCAACAATCAACTTCGTCTATCGCAGTCCACCGCTGGACATAGGCCTCTCCCAAGCTGCGCCACAACACCCTGTCTTCCACTTTCCGCATTCAGTCTGTCCCAGATGGTGGCTTTATAGTAGTTGCTGCTGGGAGTCTCAGTACTCCTTACTCTTCAATATTATATAATCAGTTCTGTGTATTTTGTGACCATGTATCTTTGCCCTTCTTAGGTAACCGACATCTCTTTATTAGAAACACAATCTTACCTTCGATCTAATCAGGGCCGAAACAGAATAAAAAATATTATATCTGTTGTGAATCAATGTGGTGAGCTCAGATTACACATTCAAGGTGTCTTAGGTAATGTATTACAAAAATGCGGTTCGTGGGATTTTTTTATGAGCTGGAGACATCAAAATGAAATATAGAATGGTTTAATGTAAATTTAAGCAACAATAGGCGCGGCAACTGAGTTATTAGCTACTACGATATGTTCGGAGGAGTGCGATTACCTTAAAAAAATACGACATTCAGTTGTTTGATGTTTCTGAATGTTTGCATCTGAGATTCGTGTCTGTAAACTAACCCACGATTGAAAATGCCTTTCCTAGGTTCTTTCTAAAGCGTATGCTGAAGAACTTGTTGCTTCTTCATCTCAGCTAAAATATCTAGCTAAAAGGGTGCCCGCCGTTTCGGGGGACTGTCTTGTTATTTTGACGAAAAAAAATGCTAATTTCAAAGAATAAATAATTTTTGATTTTGTATTCGATAACCATTGCATTTCATCGTACAATTCCCAATACTTTCTAATTCCTCTGCTTGGACTAAAGACCTCCTTTATCCTCCTGTGTGATTCCTTTGTCCTCAGTTAATCATCACACCTTACAGAGGAAGCTTGCAGGCGTGGTGACCCTGCTGGTAATTTGATCGGCCGATTATCAGCACCATCTCACCATCACATAAATGTGGTAGCGACAGAAGAAAAACATGTATTTTTTTTTTTTATGGTGAACTAAGGTTACTCGTATTGGTCAATTATAGTGAAGATGGTTGATAATGGATAGGTTTTTACTTTGGTTTAAGTATAGACGTAGAAATTGAAGATGCAAACCAGAATACTTATACCAAACATGGAAGAAGGAAATTATATACATAGTATGCTTACTATGTACTTATTCAGTGAAAATTGCTGAGATTGGGTTATGGAGAAAACTAAGGGTGAAAAACTGGTCCTCTTTTTCCTCTGTAGAGGTTTCAATTATAGTAAGTATTCTTGAACGATGACCAAGCGTAAATCTAGATCTCAAATTAGATTTGAGTACAGATAGGTATGAAATATGACAGCGCCGAATCAAGATTCATTCTTGAGCATCGTTCTAGAATACCCAGTCACAATAACAGACCATAAAATTTAATAAATACTAATATCTTTTGCTACCATTACATCCAGCACCTGTGGGGATCGCGGGGGGAGGCCAGATGGTGCTGATAGCGTATCGATTGACCGCCTATCGCTCCATCGACGAAACGAAACGCATCAAACTCGATACGTTTCGTTACCTGTGTTTGTGGTTATATTTTGCGGTTTATTTTGGGTGGCTGCGGCCAGGGGAATAATGTGGTAGACGGAATGGCTAGTCTCTTTATCAATCATTTAGGTACGTGAGCGGAGTGTTCAATTGCCTGACGTTTCTTGAGTTATGTGTTGTATGAAATTGTTCAACAGCCATAACAAGATGTTTGAAGGATCTTGTTTGAAGGTGTATGTCAGTTGGTATACTGTTTTGTATATCAACATTATCATCATCTGCGTCATCTACAAAGACTATTCTAGTTTTATTTTCCTTTTTACCAAAAGTTTTTATCTTTATTGCCTACTTTAACTGTTTCCAGCCTAAAAATCATAGTTTTTTTATTTAATTGGTTTGACCATACAATCTTCCGTACATATAGCTATAATTTTTAAACAATAAAATACGTTGAAAGTTAAAATTGCAGGCAACAAGGTTACAATTAAAAGTCATTATGTAAATTTAATTTTACACAATTGTAACCGGTAATAATGATATGGAGATAAAAATTATGAGTACAGTAGCTCACTTTGATAACAATCTAGATGGACTGAACAAGTGGGAAGTAGTTTTAAAAATAAATGCTCATCTGAGCTTAAGAACGATTGTGAACTAGCAAAGTCATATAAGTTATAGTTTACTTTTTGGGTCTCTTCTAGACGATAGACTGCTTTTTGCAACCTCTGCTTCACTGTGTCCTTGTGCAGTGTTTTGGAAATGACTGTTCTATTATTGCTTTATACTGAAGCATTTATGCGATACTAATAAAGTAGATTATATTATTTTATCAAAAGTAGGTACACTTCCATTAACAACGACAAATAAAAAAACAAAATAACAACCACCAACCAAAATCTCGAAACGACTTCAAAAATTGGAAAACCCCGGAAAAACACGAGATCTCAACCTTCACCATCTTGTCGTATTGACTTTAACTCTTTATCACATTTTTAAAGAGTAACTATCGAGTTTCTTGCCCATTCTTCTCCATACAAAACTACCTTTTGAAAGAGCCACCAGAATCAATTTAATTTTTTTTTTAATATAAAGAATGTACCTTTTGTCTGCCTAATGATTTAACTTTGACTTTGACATAGACATCAAACGCCTTCCAGACATCCAAAAATGGCGCTAACACACTTAACAAAATTCACACAACAAATCAAGGGCTTCAAAAATACCTCGTCCACATGACGACCGCCGCATTAAGAATCCATTAACTTCGACCAATACTGATTAATGTTTTATCTTCCCTTATCACTAGGCACCGAGACGGGTTGATTTATTCTGGGACTTATCAACACATATGGCTGGCGCCGACCGCCTATCAGACTGGGCTTTCTTTTATGAATTTTCGAGTAGATATGATGTACTTAGCGGTAGCCGTTTGATTTGTGTTTTGGAGCCCTGTGCCCTGGTTTTTCAACAAATAGTTTTATTTCAATTTACGGAGTTATTCGTGCTTTGATTGAAATAAAATCAGGATCAGATTATACTTTAATACTTAAATTAAATAAAGTTACTTAGTGTAAATTGTTAGTTTTATAATAATTTATTATCGTTTACCCATCAAATAAATAAATCTCCAGAATGTATTAAAGTTACTGTAAAAAAATTGAAGACAATATCTCAGGGGAGTTAGCAATAGGAGTTTATATCATACTATCATCCACATCGTTGGCTAAAGAATCAGTAGCATGGGTTTTGAAAGGGATTGCATCAAGTGAATGAGCAGTAGCTTCCACTTGCACTGATGACATCATACTACAATCAACAATCTGCGTACCTTGTGTGGTTACTATGGTACGAGGAATTATCCGTCAAAGATCGGTTGTGAATATAATTTATGAGGGCTGTTAGAGTTTTGAAGATGATTTAGTCTGTAGAAATCTCAGAAGGTTCTTTTCTAAACATTTTTTGAAGTCTAAGCTAGTTACTGTTGAGAATTTGAGACAGAATTTGACAGAAAAAAAAAGATATGAAAATACATATTATCATTGTTAGACGTAAAATATCAAAATATATGTGATATAATCATTCGAAAAACCTTACAAACTATGAGTTATTAAAGCACACAGTACAACAAAAAGTTAATCGATGATAAAAGATAAAGGCATGGTCGAAAAAATAATAGTTTTTATGTAAATGAACGTTGCATACGAGATGTGAGATAAACACAATCTCAGACGGGGATCGCACACAAGCGTCGCCCTTGTGTGTGTATAGTGGTGCTAAGTGCTGTGTTGCACGGGACAAATATAATAATAAGCAGAACCAGCTGACGCGGAAAGAAGAAGGCTTCTTTATATCGTAAAAGTTCTACGTAGTTAAATTAAAACTATTAGCAAAAGTATAGAGAACCTATCGCAATTACAAAATCTCCACATTCATTTTTCAACAGCTATGTGACGATGATGTGCATGCTGCTACCTTGATGGAGTTCCCTTTGGCAGTAGTAAAATCCTGCTATCTTATAGGACAGTATGTGCACTTTTGATACGAGGGCATCAGAAAATCCCCTGATGCTGCCAGCCTTTTTGCCATCACTAGATGAGTATGCCCAACATCATGTCCAAAATGAGATCTCTTGTGCAAAATTTTGGCACTTTCTGGTTCGAGAATATCCAAAATCTGCAAGTTCAAAATAATATTAATGTTATATTGAAAAATATTGCGGGATGTTGTTTCTGTTCCCAATATTTCTCCTCACTACTGTTCAGCCACCTGCGTCCGTATCTAGTAAATCATAACCTTGGCAGCTATCGGTAGATCAGCACCGAATCTTAGACTGCTATTAACTGCGTGCACTTGTGCCATATATGCGGATAAATGTACAATGAGCAAAAACTAGCTGTGTTTGTTTTAAATTATGGGAGACTTGGATAGATTTGATGATATTGTAGCTTAAAGTCTGGTTTCAAATAAACTTTAAAACATGAAGGTCTTTTATAATTGCTTGTTTGTGTAGGTATGTGAGATTTAATTATGTAGTAACACCCATACAGGTAAAAATCTCAGAGACCGGAGCTACGTTTTTTTAAAATAAATGATAACTTAAATATTTGTACCGAAAGGAAGGAAAATAGAACCCAAAATTAAAGGGACACAGTTATTATTTACCATGTATTAGGTCAACTTGACCTAGCTAACATTGCTAGCGATCTTACAAACATGTTTTCTAGCTCCTAAATATCAAAGTTCACACTAAATAGACTTCAAAGTCTAGTTACTTCCTTTCATAAAAAAGGTCATCAAAGTAGCCAATATATCTGGTCAATAGACCCGTAAAGTGTATCCAAGATGGACTGCAAAGCCAAAAAAGGCTTTGAAAAGTCCGTATTTGAGAAGTACTATCATAATATAGATACAAATAGGCCCCGTATATTCAGCACACGAATGTTACTCTTGTAGTTGTATTTGATTGAATCCTAGAAGGCGATCTATGCGTGAAGACTGTTAAATGTCAAACGAAACTGATTCAGAACTATGGGGTCCTGTATTCAATTATTGACCCACATCGAGAAGTTTTCCTCAATGTCACCTTTTATTTGTCTCGTGTTTGTGTTTTGTCACTACTCCGTTATTGCAGTTTGGTACTTAACACGTTATTTTTAAGAATGAATTTTAGTTTAGAAAACATAAAATTACTAATTGACAAATATGTACTTGATTTCCCATAGAGTAACAAATTCTTTTATTTATACATATTAATGAAATATTTTTCTCTTTTCAGGTAAGTCCCGGTGCTTAAATTTAACGGCATTATAATTTATTATACGTAAGTATGAACAACAAATATCCTTGATATTTTTTTACCCATAAATGTGACCAAAAACTTAACTTTCATAACATTTCCAACAAAAACATCAGAACTTCCACATTTCTGAGAGTTCATAACAAATTCTCGAAATCATAAACCTTGTCCGACTTCCGACATCCCAGGGGTAACAAAAAAATGGCCGCTAGACCGACGTGTATGGCGCGCAGCTTTTTTATTTGACATTTTATACAAGTTTATTCAAAGAGCGATAATATCGCTGACTCTTATCTTTCAATGCAACGTTACCGCGAGCCCGGAGTGATAGCATCTGGGGCCAGCCATTGCTAGTTAAACCAACCTGATAAGGGATCGGTTGCGTCTGTGTGTGGCAGCGTGCGGACGCAGCGCGCGTGTGTGCGGGGAGGGGCGTTCAGCTCGCCGGGCCAGTCACTCACTTTACGCGGCAAAAGTATGACGGTTGAAATGTCGCGCGCACAAATATACACAAAATAAATACCAAAAATAGTGCTGTGTTGTGGATATTATGTTATTGTGGTTGCGGTATCTAAAGCAGCTGGAAGTGGCGGCCGGGGACCCGCCGCCAGGTGGCGCTGTCGACTTCAAAACAATGTGTAAGATTTGTTTACATATCGGTCGGTGTGGCTGAGTGTTTATATTGCTTTGTTTTCCTAATTTTATGAACTTTCCCATAGTTTTAGGCCCATTTTAATGTTTATCGTTTCATTCCATTCGCATATTCTAAAGCTGGCCCCTTGTCTATTCAATCTACGATGGGTATCAATGAAATATCTCAAGAATAGATACCGATACCGATTAGAGGCATCTATCTTGAGCGTATTGAATGAAATGTTGTATCAAATAAGAATTACTGTTGTTACCAGCTCGTTCTACTACCATTATCTATTAAACTTTGACATTTTTACTCATTGCCCAACTCCCTAATGCTGTAGCTAGAAGTTTACGCATACTTCCTTGAATACCAGACATAAAGTTTTGGGACTTTGTGGGAGAAATCAACAAGATCAGTCTGGCAGGTTCTTAGATGCAGAAACAAAATAATATTGCATTTAATTCTTAGTAAAGTGAAGTTATTATAATAACTAGGTAGAGATATCCTGTTTATTGTGTATTCTTTAGTATTGAACGTAAACAAGTCTTAAGAACGCATTGATTTGCAGGAAAACAGTGTCCGTTTATGGAATTTGTTGACATAGATAAAACTATATTCTTGGAATTTACATGTGGATGTTTACTTTATCAATGATCGGGATAACCGGAGTGCTAATTAGTGTCAATGAGGTATTAAAAACACCTAAACGTTATTTAAGTGGGTCTAATGTGCACTTTGTGATGATAAATATGGTCCAAAATCCTTCACTTGCAATATTGCTTAGAAAATCTTGCTAAACAACTGTTAACATTGTAAACTGTTTACAAGTGTTTAGAAAACACTTAAAACTTAAAAACAATTGTAAATAAACTTTCAGCGCTAATTTGAGGTTATAACTCGGGTTGAATGTACTCCATAGTTTATCAATATTGTAGTAGATACAAAAGTACAGATGTTGCTGTAAACAAAAAACAACTATGGATTTTAATATGCTTAATCATCAAGAATAACCCAGGAGATCTAAAGTAAATAACTTTCAAGTCATCTGAACCAGCCTACACAAACCAGAAAAACAAAAATAAGGGCCAAGTTCGCCCAAAAATCAAAACAAATAAATAAATTTTGAACACAACGTTATAGTATATGATAGCAGTTTTCTCCGAATTCGCGATAAGACTGTCGTTAAGATTGGTTGGTTTTTATCTCTTGTCTGATAGCCTTAACAGTGGTACTAATGTATTATATAGGATTTTTATTGCCCTGTAGATACATTATCAGAACATGAACGAATGTAAATCATTGATAAAATGTAATTACTGTGAGTTACTTAAATTTCATGTTTTGAACTGCATTGCGGGCTCATATTAGAATATTTTAAAGAAAAACATGTTTAATTTACTTTTGTGCTGTAGGTAAGAACCTTAACTTCATTCAGCTCTCAGTGGTTACATTTGATTCAAACCTTCTAATTACCAAATAGTGATGTGACTGTACAAAAACTAGATACCAATCTTAAGCCGATACCAAATCACATTGCAACGACATCGATTCCATTTTGAAATACCGAACTCGTGAGGCATGTTCCTATTTTGACAGCTCCTGTCAATGTCAACTATGTCTAAATAGTTTGTTTGAAGTTGTATCTCGTTGCTTCATCGGTATAACGCAGTCTGGCTGTCAATGTTAAAATCGGATTTATGATTGAAGAATTAATATTTACTTCCCAATTTATTTTTTCTTTTATTAACATTGACATAATAATACTAACACGTCAGACGCTTCTTTAACGTTTTTTAGGATTATTCTTCAAAATTTATTGATTTTATAAAAAACACTTAGTAACTATACGAAAACCTTCAAACTTTTTAATAAACAACAGTTGCTACTGTTAAAAATAGCATTATTACTATCTTATAACGAAATAAAAAACTATCCATCAGCCCTACAGTTAGACAGCCGTGGCTTACGATAAAAATGACGTGTGTTCCACTCAATGGGACCCAGCCTCCCGATCCCGCTGATAAGGCGAGGGAGACATGTTATCTCTGTTCTGATTCCACGTTCATTATCAAATTGTACGTCTGTATGGGTGAGAGAGGGAGAAAGAGAATGTTAATGTGTGTGTTACTATATGATAAAGTGGTGTGATTCTTTTTAAATTCCTAAAGGGGGATTGAAAAGATCTTGTTCACAAAAAAAAAATAGTTCTTCGTTTTAAATAATCGTCGCTCTTTTGTTTTAAATTCAGTAGGTATTGCATTTATAATAGACAGGTCTGCTATCTGCTAGTAATAAGATTTCTTAATGAGTTTGTTGTTCACGAATAACAGTAGTCTTGTAGTCAATTATCATTTATCAGTTTATCTTTCATTTAAGAAATAGCGACATATTTATTGCCAATGTTATCGGCCAAACCCAATTTTAGGATGAACTAGTTTCGCCTAGGCCAAACCAGTTCTCCCTACACGCGATAGGACAAACCAGTATAGCCTAGGCGAAACTTTTTCATCCTGTTACCGATAGGATAATCACGTTTAGCCTAGGTCGAATTGGTTTAACTTTAACCTAGTTAGAATTTACATGCTTTAGGATAAACCGGTACGTCCTAGTCTGAACTAATTTTGCCTAGTCGGAGCGCATGTCGCTACCTGTACGAAAGGGGAATCCCCGAATCATCTGTAGTGATAGATGTAAAATTACTGATTAGGTAATAAATAACTTTAATAAATCATATTGACTATTTCTATTCGTTTATTCAGTTTACTTTGAAAAGCTTATAGAAGATACAAACTAGGTGAAAATTGTTAGACTTAGGTAGACTAGGACATACCAGTTTATCGTAAGCATGTAAATTCTAACTAGGATAAATCGATTCGACCTAGGCTAAACTGGTTTATCCTATCGGTAACAGGATGAATGAGTTTGGCCTAGGCTATACTGGTTTGTCCTATCGCGTATAGGGAGAACTGATTTGGCCTAGGCGAAACTAGTTCATCCTAAAATCGGGTTTGGCCGGTAACATTAAATACCTAATATAATATCAATTAAAGCTGTCATTTAAAAGGAAAGAGTATTAATACTACCCACATATTTGAACAACCGTGAGGAATAACTGAATATGCAATTCAGTTTTGAAAATGTCAAGGGACACAACATTGGAATGTTGATTTGTTTTGGAAAAAAAATTATTTAATTATAGGTAGGGTTATAAATTAATTCATCTGTTACATAGTCCAGTAAAAAAACAAATTTCAAAAAGTCTGCTTCCTTAAGTAATTATAAATTAAAGTCGCGTTTCGTGTGTGTCTGTGTGACCGCGTTGTTCTTCTAAACTACGGAACGGATTTTGACGCGGTTTTCATCATCATTTAAAGAATTTATTCCGGAAGGTTTGAGTGTCTTCTACTATATATAATTTACATATAATATAGAAATCGCGAAAGTTTGTCAAGTCGTTAAAACCGTACCAAGCTCCGGATCACTAGCTTATTATAATCCTAACTAATATTATAAATGCGAAAGTAAGTTTGTTTGTTGGTTTGTTACGCTTTCACGCTAAAACGGCTGAACGGATTTGGATGAGATTTGGCACACGGGTAGACCATGACCTGGTATAGGCCATAGGACTTTTTATCCCGATATTCCCACGGGATCGAAATAAACGCGGGTGAAACCGCAATGCACTTATAAAATTGTCTTTGAATGTCTCTCAACCAACGCTTCTGTATCAACTTTGCCTTGACCTTACTTCTAATGCCTAGGCTCTAGACCTACATGCTCACTTTTTTTTTTTTTTGATGGTGTGAAATCATCCAATCACTTCTCCCGCTCTGGGCGGAGCGGAAGGGCGTGTCAGACTTTTACTGACTAAAACCCACCCGTGTTCCTTCAGTTGCCTGTTGCCAAGGTCCCGGTATCCCTTTCGGACTTTCCCGCAACCCTGGCAGGCCCTACATGCTCACTGGGGTCACTATGTTCGGCTATTTGAAACTAAACCTTCTTACTATTTAAACAAATACTTAAATAAAATTAAAGTTTCAGTTTGTACTGTCAAAATAACAACTTTTTACTAAATGCGTATGAAATTTTATGTATACTGCACATAAAACAAAAAACAATGCGTTGAATATTTTTGTATGTTTGTCTGTCTGTTTGTTTCGGCTTATCTCCGAAACGGCGGGACCGATTTTGGCGGGACTTTCACTGACAGATAGTTGATGTTTTATGGAGTAACTTAGGCTACTTTTATTTTAGAAAAAGAATTAGAGTCCAAGCGGGTGAAGCCGTGGGCATCAGATAGTTTACCATAATTGTAGAAATGACAGTATTATTATATTCAAAACTAGCTCTGACCACTACTGTAGAAAAATTATATTATGTTATTTAATAGTTCGTACAATTTACGAAATAAAATTACAAACTAAGTTAGCAATTTTTTAGGCCTCGCATTATTTTTATCATGACTATGAAGATTAAGCCACATCCATGTAAATTCTCTCAATGCTAATAAAAGTAGGTAACGTATAATTTTTGACCGACAATAATTATCATAATTACGGAAATAATTGTAAGTATCTCATTAAAAAATAATTAGAGAAAAACAAACCAATTTGGGTACTTACTTTTTTAAATGGCTTGGCAATTGAAATTAAAATAAGTTTTAGTTTAATCGATTTGTTTTAATTAAGTAACTTGTATGTTAAATAATTATGTGGCGTCGGCAAGTAATTTTTTTTTTAAAAACCTATTTCACTAGGCGCCCTTTTAAGGATATGTCAATTATACAAATTACAATGGATGTATTTAAAATCAATAATATGATGCATTGATTAGTTAATTATAAGTATGTGCTTAGAATGCAATCAAATGAGAATAAGAAACCACTATGAATAACCTATGATGAAACAAAAAATACAGGCACGTTTTCTAAATTAAAAACAAAATATTAACAAACCGGCCAAGTGCGAGTCGGACTCGCGCACGAAGGGTTCCGTTCCATTATATATAAAAACGGCAAAAAAATCATGTCTGTTGTATGGGAGCTCCCTTAAATATTAATTTTATTTGTTGTTATAGCGGCAACAGAAATACATCATCTGTGAAAATTTCAACTGTCTAACTATCACGGTTCATGAGATACAGCCTGGGGACAGACAGACAGACAGACAGCCAGACGGACGGATAGCGGAGTCTTAGTAATAGGGTCCCGTTTAACCCTTTGGGTACGGAACCCTAAAATGATGCCTCAAAAGATGATGATGATGATGATTCAAAAGTGCCTGTAATTGGTTTATTTGAAATAAATGCTTTGAGTTTGAGTTTGAGTTTGATGACAAACACATACTAACGAGCGAAGCAAGATAGTAAAAAGCTTCTACAAAAGTGGTTTTTATAGAAATATTTAATTACGTTGATTTTTTAATCAATTAGTTTCAATTACAATATTAAACACAGCAAAATAGATAAATAACGGTGCTATATTGACTATAATAATTAAAAAGATACCTAAAGGGATGCCCTCCATACTGATACCGGTACCGAATTTTTTGTTCCCAGCATATCAATTAGGCAAACTCTTTATCGCCCCTGGAAGTATGTTATATTTCCTCTAAGATAAGCGTTCTGGTAATGATATTAACTTTGTTGACTTTTAATTAGTAAAATACCTAACAGTGTAATTTATTTTTATCGGTTCAACGGATAAGAACGTTTACGGTCTTTTGAAAAAATGTTTACATAAATATTATGATAGTGGGACTTACCGAAATTAACTTTGTAAGATACCGTATTCGTCAATAATATTTTTATATGACAATCTTTCCACGAAGCCTAGTTTGTATTGGAAAATACAACAACGACCGACGCGACGGTGAGATGTGTCATGGCTTTTGTTAAAATAATACATAAATATTAATAATACTTACAAATAGTAAATAAACCAACAAATATTTACTGATTCGGTTGCAGTAGACATTACAATAAACAAACACAAACAACACAAAAAAACACACAAATAAAATAAAATAAAAAAATTATTGTAATAATTATTAAATAAATATGATTTATTATGACACGTGTGAAGTTGTGTGGCAATTAAATATTGTAACTTTATACAATACATTCACAAACTCGAACTAAATAAAATGGTCTTGTCCAGCAGTTTCAAATACTTTGGTATTAGAAAACTTCTTCCTATAGTTATTTAATTTTATATTTCTGAACCGATTATTATCAGTTTACTTATAAGATAAATTATCAACAAAATTAATTCCTACAACAATGCCATTGTTTAACTTTAAAACTATATTTTTTTCCACCGAAATAATAAAATTATCTAACGAAAACATCGCTCGGCCGGGGAATCGAAGCTGTTATCAGAAGCTTATATCTACACCGCTGCGCCGTTGTGTTATCTAAGTGATCTCTTTTTGTAAGCACCTTGAAGGTTTGTGGTCCAAAATATTGCTATTATTATTGCTCTTTTAGTACATCAAGTTATATTTCAAAACATGTTGACATTTGGCGGTATTCAATTACCAAAGGGTTTATAAATGCTGTTACGGTTTTCGGCAGTAGTATTGGTATCTGCAATAATTCTGTGGCGCAACACTAGTTGCATTACATACCAAAAAATTGCTTGATGCAATTTTAACGAATTCTGGTCTTTGCTTTATACCGATAGACTATTAAACTATACTATTTATTAAACAGTAAAATAATACCTTTTATCGTATTCCTAACTAATATTACAAATGCGAAAGTGAGTTTCTTTGTTTGGTTGATAAGCTTTAACGCTAAAACGGCTGAACGGATTTGGATGAAATTTGGTACATGGATAGACCATGACCTGGGTTAGGGCATAGAATACTTCTTATCCTGATATTTTTACGGGATCGAGATATATGCGGATGAAACCACGGGGCGCAGCTAGTTTTTAATATTTTCATCAAGTGACATTTGCGCCTACACTGAAAACTCTCCCGTCACTAATTTTCTCCTCACACAAATTTAAGGGGGACTCGCTAAGGTATCCCGCGAAATTCGTAAAAAAAAACGAAAGAAAATTTGAATTTCACGAACTACCCTGATGAAGCTTTCACCTTAATAATATTGTAAGCACATTATCTGAATATCAACCTACACTAGTGCTTAGTTTCTGGGAACCCATAACCAGTCGGTGTCGAAGTATGAGATACATCATGGTATCCGACATCATGGCGATAGGTGCAGACTCGCCCTAAAGCCCGTGCGCTGCGTTTATGTGCAGACTTATTAATTTAGACAAAGAATTATGAACCTAAACTTATATAATTATCGTATGAAGTTGTAGAGACCATTTTCAGGAAAGATTGGAAGAGTTTCTAATCTGATTATATGTTATAAAAAGTTTTTAATTTCTAATTTAAAATATATTTCTGAATACATGCTAAAAACCGGCCAAGTGCGTGTCGGACCACGCACAACGAAGGGTTCCGTAGTTAGGATGAATTTATCCCAAAAAAAAACTTAATATTGTAGTTGAAAAACATGTTTTTTTCATGATTTTATTTTACCACTTTGTTGGCGTGATTAATATGTATACCTATGCCAAATTACAACTTTCTAGTACTAAGAGTCTCTGAGCTAAGCCCCGGACAGACAAACGAACAGACAGATGGACATGGCGAATTAAATGAATTTGAATTTGAATTTGAAACTATAAGGTTTCTTTGTTGAATACGAAACCCTAAAAACGTGAGATTTTAGTGTAAAATGTACAAAAGAAAGCAATCTCTATCCCATTTAAACGTTTAATGATGTAATTGTAGAAAAAACAGTGCTACTGATTTTTTTTTTTTAACTGTTTAAAAAAAAACAGAAAATTCTGAATAGAATAGAATAGAATATATTTATTTGCTTTAAAACGTGGTACATTTAAGGTCTTATTTATATAGTTGTGATCTTACATGTAGGTATCAGTAGGTATTAGATTCCGATTTTCCACATAAACTTGAATAAACAAAGACAATTATAAAGCTTGTGAAAAATACCACCACTCCGTCATCCGAAACGACATTTTCAACAAAACCTTCGCTCTCAACACAGTCGTACGTTTAATATTCCCCGTTTCGGGGTCAATCTCGTTTAGCATCAATTTATGCGGCCGCGCCGCGCCGTGGGCCGGCCGACTCACGCGCACGCTAATTGATTCCAGATCGCAGGGGGCGGGGCTACGGAAAGGTCGCGAGTTCGATGCCAGATGAGGTTGACGGAACTGTGAAAGTTGTCAGTGATCAAGATTTTTTTGTGATTGGTTATTTATTTTTATGTAAGTTGAAGTTTTATTTACTTGGCTCAAAGATTATAAATTTGCAGAGGCTAAAGGATGACTATTAGTATACCTATGAGTCTTCCTTTAGCCGAAACAAAATTTCAACTTACTTATAAATAAATAATACGTAGCTATCACTCTGAAGATGCTTTGCAGGGGCATTTCACAGGTAGAAATATAATATTTCAGGAAAGTGACATGTCCTGAAATATTTTGGAAAGAAAACACACGTGAACTCATCGTACCCAACAGAGCTCGCGACATCACACGTCCGCGTATCACACCGTCACGCTCGAATCCACCTTCCATTTATTACAACGGATCGTAATCTAAGATGGAGAGCGGGCGACTGATAAGAAACGCCGCGACGCGCGACGCCACATCGCGATAAGCGGGGTGTGTTGCCGGTAGGACGACGCGCGCTTCGGTGTGAGAGGGGGACGGTAATTATAGGAGAGAATGTTATCACACCATCTGTGATTTAGTGACTAGATAATTTCGTATGAAAATAGCTATGTGTAAATTATAATGAATTTAGATCTTATTTTATTTTATTATTATTATATCCGCTGAGGTGCAGTTATAAACTAATTAAGTCACTGAAATTATGTTCAATGTGATAAGATTCTGATTTTAAAGTGAGATTATTTAAATAGTTATTAGAAAGTGTTATAAAATGAATAATTAATGATAATATTCTCTTGGTACGAGTAATATTATATTGATTCAATTAAAACCACATTTGCAAACCTTCATTAAAATGATAACAATGAAAACTGTGTAAGGTGGGTATTACACTATCATTATCTATGATCATAGATCTATGAGTCATAGATATAATAAAATAGATAAGGTTATATACTTCCTTAGGGGAAACCTACTACACTATCATAAATCATTTACCTATCTACGAAGCTCACAAATTACTTATAATATGTTTATTTTACAATTTCTTTACATCTTTGGTCATAGATCTATGATTATAGATATGATAGTGTAATACCCCCATAAGTAGGAACTTATTTTTATCAGCCCTGCAATAGATTACAAAGAATCAGTAGTTCCATAAACAGAAACTATTTAAAAAAGTACACCGTTATAATTATAACCGTCAAACTAACCTTCAGAAAATTTTACAACGAAAAATGTATTACCAAAAAATACAACAATGCCAACAGTTACATTCTACGTCGAAAAGGCGTCTAGCGAGCCGCGCAGTGGGGGGGAGGGGGTGTTTTATCGCCCAAAACGCGCCCGATCGCTGCGAGATTCGCCCGCGCGATATAGACCGATTCTTCGACGCGATTAAAGCCCACTCCAGAACATGCCTGTATCTTTTCAAAAAGGTTTTTGTCTCTAATCGCCCGCCAGAATCTAGTTTTAATGACTTTTTATAATAGGTTTACGTGGGAGGAATATTTATTAGTTTTTTGTTTTCTTGCATTGTTTCTTCAGGTGTCGTAATTTGAGTGGAAATAATTTTCTTGAAATGTTGTGTTTTTTTAAGAGTGCCAAATAATTATGATCAATGTTTCCTCAAACTTTATTTTTTCGTTCTGTAAATGTAGAAGAAGGCACTTGGCAACCTGCCAGGGTTGCGGGAAAGTCCGAAAGGGATACTGGGACCTTGGCAACATGCAACTGAAGGAACACGGGTGGGTTTTAGTCAGTAAAAGTCTGACACGCCCTTCCGCTCCGCCCAGAGCGATAGAAGTCATTTGATGACAACCAATAAAAAAAAAAATTAACGGCACTTTGCAAACACTACTACAGGAGTATTTTCCTCAAATTTTCTCTTTTTTTCGCTACTCTAGTGTCGTACTTAATATTGCTAGTATCTAAACATACAGGTAGCTTAAATTCTGCTTTACATTTAACACCCCGAGGTATTCAATACCAAGGTGGATGTGCCAAGGTAGCCCGCGAAATTCAAATTTTCTTACGTTTTTTGCAATTTGCAGGTCAGTATCAGGTTGTATGTTGATCTAAATATGATTTGCGCCCGTAACAAATATGGATTTACAGAATTATAAACATAAGAATCAGCAATACAACTCTCTAAGTTCATGAAAGTGCCAAATGTCATGATTTCATGAAATAGTCATTCAATGCACTTACATGAACTTGGAGAGTTGTATTGATCAACATACAACCTGATACTGACCTGCAAATTGCAAAAAACGTAAGAAAATTTGAATTTCGCGGGCTACCTTAGCGCATCACCCTTAATTAAGAACATCAAAATCAACAAAAATTTGCTACGGTTATATATGAAAAATGTGACGAAAGTTACAAAATATTTCCTTCTTTTCCAAGATAAGTACGTCCCTTCACTATCAGAATAGCAACATTAAACTGCTACTTAGCCAGTACACAACAAAACACAGTGTATAATTGTTTTTTATCTACGACGGCGCCATAGGGGCGGTATCGCAATGATGCGCCACGCCACGATAGCGTCTTGCCCCTATGTGACTAGAACTAACTGATTAGCCTATCAAATAATTATGTATGTGACAATCATGTTAGCTCAATATAGAGTGGATAGTTTAATAAACTGGTTTTTTAAGAAAGTAGGCAGTTTTTCTACGACTAAAATGACGTTTTTAAATCTATTTGAATCTAAGTCGTCGTGATGGCCCTGTGGCCTGACACTGAACTGAAAATTGCAAAAATCTCGCGGGCTTCAACTGCGGATCCTCCCTTAAAGGCTGAACGGATTTTGATGAAATTTGGTAAGTACACTGGTAGACCATGACTTGGGGTAAGACGTAAGAACCATTTTTAACCCGGTAGCGATCATTTCAACCACGCGGGCGAAGTTGCGGGCAAATTCATTTTTGTTGTATTCGATTTTGATATAACTCGATTTTTATATCAAACTCCAAATTTTTTTGTATTAACGTCTATTTTTGGTTTTGGGTGCGTCGCCAATTTATTTATGCGACCAATGAACACAGTTTTACATAAATATTGTCGGTTTTACTGCATTTATTTCTTTTAAAGCACCTTTCGTATCCGGGTTTTTTCAAACCCAAAAATAAACCGTATCTCATCAAATTAAAATTGATTATCGCTTGACTGTTCTTCGTTGTTAACATCTTTTCGCATGCAAATGATAATACATTTTATTATTGCTTAAATGAATAGATTGATTTTTATCGTTCTCTGAGCATATAAATCTAACATGTCTCCACTCTTTTAATTTCTTACTGAATATGTATTGCGTATAATTAGAATTTAGCTGTAATTTAATTAACAGTAGTTAAAATGTTGGAAATTTGCATATGGTTAATGTTTTCTATAATAATATTAAATTAATAATTTAATATACTTACTTAGATCTCGAAGCGTCACTGATATAAATAGTTTATTAATACCTGATTCTTTCGTCCAGAAACGAAGTTTTCTTTATTAATTGTTGCGTTTTGTAACTCTTAATTAACTTCTAAGTTACCAAAATCGCTGAAAGAAAATTCGTCACAGAATTTTATCTTTATAAGTAAAAAAAAGTAAAGTAAAAATCGTTTTTTAATCATTGGCCCAAAATAGGCACAGCTTGTATCTTGGGCACCATTAAATAAATTAAATTAAACATCTTGATAATTTTTAAATTAAATTAAAAGTTGAAATAGGCTACAAATAAGCTAGTTAGCCTCATCGAGACCAAAAAACTAAATAATCAAACAATCGATTTTAAAAATGGAACTCAAATTAAGGCGATTTTTTTCACATCGTTTATGTAATTACATAGGTATAATTAAAGCTAGTTTCCATACACCTTTTTTTATGGCAACTGAACAGTTCTTTCAAAACATACTCAAAAAAGAATTCAAACTGAAAAACTAAACAATACGTTAATTACCACAGCACACGTTCGCAATCCGGCGTCGTATCGCTATCGCGTCGTTATCGAATCGCTCCCGGAAACGTCGCCGTCCTTATCGCTAGCCAGCCATTACGCTTACGTTAAATGGGGGTGTGTATTTACAGTAGTGTTACAACAATGCCTTGTTTCTGTTTGCTGTTGTAAAAATATGGCCAGTGACAAAAAAGAAAAGCCTAATGATATGATGATTACAATTGCAAATTTTTGAGAAACGCCCGATGCCCATGGTGTACATAAGTACTACCTAGATGTACCTAGTGATGGGCCAATTTAGGGATTCCGACAAATATCGATGGCAGCCGAAAATTCGGTTAAAAACATACGGAAGGCGAGATTCGATGAAAGCAGCCGCGAATTGAAAATGAAGTGTAATTCGGTTATATAACGAACTTTCACTGACTAGGTGTCCACCTTTGCTTAACCACAACCCCTGTTCTGGCAGTTGCCACATCTTAGGCTTGATAAGTCTCTGAAAATTTGCCATCGCGTGTTCGTTATGCCCAAGTACTGCAAACCATCGCTAGCCCCACAAAAACAATAGCAAACCACAGCTTTCCTCGAACAATATTCTGTTCAATCCTAACAACAAACCGCCATTTCTCTCCAAAACAACAGACGAACGACTTTATAATACAAGGGTTACAAAACGTGGGCGCGCTCACGTTCTAAGGTGCGACAATAAAATCGCATGCAATCTTCCCGAGGCGTTAACAAGGGGCAAGACAAGCGAGTCGTCGCCTTGTCGCGATCGCATCGGGCCAATTTGTACGCATGTCCACGGCTACGATTTATTGGGCACGCGAGGAGCGCTCATTGCTAGATAGGCCACTCATAGGTGGCCCTGTCGGGGTGTAAGGGATTAGGTTGCCTGGTCCAGTGTAGCTATGTAGCTGTTTTTGCAGCAACAAGTTCATCTGAAATTTTTGTATGGAAATTGTAACCACTTTATTGTGTGGTGATGGGGTCGAAAGCGGAGAGCAGTGGTGGCTCAGTGGTTATGGTCCCGACTTACGAGTGGTTGGTTGTGGGTTCGAGCCCAAGCGGGTGCTTTACTTTGTGTAAATTATTTAACCACCACTTCTCTCAAAACGGTGAAGGAACACATCGTAAGGACTGGCATGTCTTAGAACCAAAAATTCGAAGACATGTGACATCTATGGAAAAGAGAAATCGGATCTGTCAAAAGAGAGGAGGCCTGTTTCCCAGCAGTGGGAACATTATAGGTTGATTGGGGTTGAAAGAACATTCTATTTGTATATTCAGCAATTTTTTTAATTTCATTTTTACTATAAAGAAAATCATAGCTGTTCCATTGAGAGTTAATGAAACCAGCACACATTCAAGCAAATAGATAGAAAGACTGTTTATACAAAAAACATGCCTCTCAAACTTGTGTTCATGTTTTCAGAAATCAAAAACCCCAAAATCATTTTGTCTGTGCCGACAACTAGCAATCACAGCCCAAATGTTAACCACAAACACCAACGACCCACCAACAAAAAAACAAAAATTCTCAAAGAATTTCTCTAAAACAACGACCATTCCCGCCAATTAAATCGGTTGGGTTTACAAGCGCAACACTCACGCCCGTTGAGAGTGAAATATAAACGTAAAGGTGCGCGTGAGTCGATAGATCGGCACACGGCGCGCCTATCGGCCGCTGCGATCGCGCCATAATATCATTATTGTACCCCCCACCCCGGGTATGGGACTCGAGGACAGTTGGGTTTGTGAATTAGAATAGGATCATGAAAAAAGGGGTTGCTTTTGTGGAAAATTAAAATTAATTTGAAGAGTTTACTTGCTATCGATTACTGAGAGTCGTGTTAAATAGATGTAACACTTACATAAGTTGTCATTTAGTTACAAAAGCTAAAGCTAACATTAGCTTAAACAGTTGTTTTACTGATCAATCATCCTTGATGTCAGACAACCAACCAAGGAAAAACAAGTTAAAAACCTTCTTTATGATCTTCAGCAATTTCCTGATTTTTTACTTGTAAGATTTATGAAGAGCAAATGTGAAAGAGACAACTTTTAATTTATTCAAAATTAGCTGATGCCCGCGTTTTCGCCCGCGTGGATGTCGGTTAAAACCTTACTCGAGAACCACTCTATCCATTGGTGAAAACAGCATGAAAATCGGTGCAGTAGATTTTGAGTTTATCGCGTACAGGACGACAGACAGACACGGCGGAGGACTTTGTTTTATAATATGTAAGGATTACCAGTTAAAGAAGGAAACTTGATGAAATCTTTCATATCGTTTAGCTTCATCAAATAAAATACAATAGACGTATTATATTTAGTAACCTATTCCGCTTAACTGTTCCTAAAAAGAGTCATAAAAAGCCCTGTAAGAAATCGACACGTGTTTCACCTCTCAACGAGGCATCCTCAGGATGACGGTTACCTAAACGCGGTCTATGCGAGTACAAAAAAAAACATCTCTCAAAGTTTTAGTCATACTGAGATAAAAGTAGGCTTATTCTAAAGGCAATAATCTTGACAAGCAATGTGTTCACAATTCCGTAACTTTCAAAACAGGAAATCATAAAAAAAACATTAAAAGTTTTACTTTAAAATAGTTTATATTTAAGTGTTTAGAATATCGCTAGTCCATGTCCGGCCACACTGTATACATAATATGTATATTATTAAATAATTCTGTTGTTTAAAACCTAAAAAATCATAGTTAACATTGAGAAGGCCGAATCAAAATAACCAAATAAATCGTAAAAAGAGTAGCCACATCAATAAAAAAATCAACACCATAGCTTATTACCATATATTTGAGGCGTAACTCCAATTAACACAGAGATAACGAATCAGTAACTTATTAACCTACGAATTATTAATATTCTTGACATAATGATATCTTAAGAGTAATAAAAACTTAATGAGTGTTACGGTAGGTAGTTATGTAAAAACCAAACTGTATAAATAGTAATAAGATAGAATTTGAGAAAAAATTTGCATAGTTAGGATAATTATATTCAAATACCTATCGTGATGGGCCACTACCAAATGAAATGGTTTATTATTAATAGAATAAACATCGTGATGGGCCACCATTATTATTTACAGAATAAACAATTTCATTTCATTTGTCTTGCTCTCTGGGTTGGATACACAGGCAGATCATGTCTTAAATTAACATAAGGTCCACCACGTGGAGCAGTGGTAGCCCAGTAGTAACGACCACGATTTACGAGTTGTCGGTCGTAAATTCGAACTCTGACAGGTGCTTTACCTTGTCTAGTTATTTCATCACCACTGCTCATTAAACAACACAACAACTGAACATTATAATGAAATGAAATTGTTTATTCTGTAAATAATAATGGTGGTAATAATATTCGAAATAACTTTTACACTATTAAGCTAGATGAGGTCGGCGTTTCCTATCTGACTACTCTGAGAAGAAAGGCCGAAATAAACTGAGAGGTCGCAGTCTCTTTTAAAGTCCAGACATAATCTTGGTCAGGCCATAAGAGGACCATGTAGATCTACGTCTGAAATGGTCTTTTGAGGAAAGAACCACAACGATTTGAGTGGACCTGTCCAGTCAGTGCAAGCATTTGTCAGTAATAGTGGAGCTCAACTCCGAACTTAAGGAGCTCAACGACTCGACGAACAATATCAAAGAAAGGTCATTTAGGTAGGTCACATAAAGTACTCAAATTGCCAGACCATCGTTAAAACTAACTGAGAACGACAAAATATAAAAATAAAAATCCTCATAGTCCTCACCTCAGACCAAATAAAAAACCAAGATAGAGCGCTGCCAACAATACAGTGAAGCATGCTAAAACTACACCACCGCTCTATGCATACACGCTCACACACACATCTACAAATATTTACAATGACACTACAATCAAACTACACCAAACTAAGTGCACTCATGTTTACGAAACCGGCCTCACGTCACTGTTGACAGCGCTCTGTATTGGTTTTTTATTTGGTCTGAGGTCCTCACATTCACAATAATTGAAATAATACAATACTTTACAATTTTTAATAAAATAATTACAATAGGGTGATTATGCAACACAACATCCACTCTATCGCTTGATAGATCGGACGCTGACATTTATGTGTGGAGAACATTTTAAGATAAGTGCTAATAAAAACGCGACAATCTACGAGTAAGAAGTCCGTTTTGACAGCTATAAAAACCCCTTGTGTAGCGATGAAAAAAAATAATTGTTTCTTATAAACTGATTCTCGAGACATATCGATTGAGAGAGAGTTTGTAATCGACGACTTATCTACTTTTTATTACATGTAACGAGAACGAAACATCAAAACGGACTTCTTAGATTGTCGCGAGATTAGAAGTGCATATAGATCTAGCTACAAATCTCTCTATCAGTTGATTTTGCGAAACAAACAACGATAATTTGGTACCAATCGTACCTATAGTTACCCAACAGAAATGATAAAATCACTTTTTATCGCACTGCGCAAGACCGTGAGGTAAGGGCTAAGTTAGAGAAATATATTGCTATAGTGTTCAAAAGTGACGGGTTGATACATGGAATATAAATATGCTGGTACGAGTACTGGAAAATATCATGAGGGAACTGTCTGCAGGCGTGAACATGGATTGAAGAGAAATAAATTGTAGGGTCTTAAACTTTTATTCGATTTAGTTGCGTATAAACAGTTTGTAGTTCTTAACTATAAATAAATAAATCAACATTTATTTCAGAACCACATTCCATATTTGTTAGTAACAATGTAAGTTTATGAAACTAGTGTTAGTAACATATCATATTCTAAGCTGCGAGTTAACTATAGATACATGGGTCATGCCAAAAGAAATTAAATACTCAAAAATTATAAAATTTATTCTTTATTACAAGTATCGATCTTTTCCCAGGATTCACCCTGAGCATGTATACACTTTTCCATACGTCTGAACCAATTGGAAAATACTTCTGACCACTCTTTAGACACTTCAGCAATCTCGAAATTATAGGCAGTCGATACATTCTTTGCTTTCAAACCATTTCCCCTTTAGTTTTTCTTTGTTTCTTGGAAACAGGTAAAAATCACAAGGCGCTAGGTCAGGCGAATATGGTGGGTGAGGGAGGATAGACACGTTTTTTAAGTTAAATACGGAACCCTAAAAATTCGAGTGTTCTGGCAGACGTGTTCCGCATTTTCGTGGTGCCCGAGAAGGTGCCAGATTCCTGACTGCGGTCGCTTGTCACACCAAACTAATATTACCGTTCGAGCACAAACTGTTTCAAATATGTCAATAAATAACCAGCCAATAAGATAGTGAATAACTTGCCAGTGTCAAACAAATGAGTAACGAATATCTAACTTCTTTTGGCATGACCCTCGTATCGCTAAGTGTCCTTAGACAACTTAGGGTCACATGGTGGAGGCATGCTTCGAGTTATAACTACCCGGATTATAACTCTCAGAGTAGGAATACTCCTGAAAATGCAAAGGCTGTTAAGAGCTTCTGAAAAACGTTAAGAATATTGCTTTGAGGGCAGTTATGATCTTGAAAGCGTTTCGGACGCAAGTGTCACGAAAATTTCCTCTAGGTAAAATGCAACAGTATAACAGCGATACATCTCTAAACTGCAAAATAAGAACACTAACGCGAACCAGTAAAACTGCTTTATAAGTTTTACAACCGACTGTACCGAAAGATAAAGGTTTAAAATGTAAATGAGACGTGTTGAAAAAGTATAAGATTATCTCTCTATTAGGTATAAATTAAGGGACGAAGAGTGAGGTATGCGGTACAATTATATTGTCACGAATGTGGCGATCGTGGTCGCACCTGCGAGCGCAATCGGTTCTGCCATCGGCGCCCGCGCACGCTATATTGACGGGAGGGGGGACTTTTTTCTTTTGGGAATTATTGGGTATTTAAATTCGTAATAAAGCCATATTTGGCGTAATTGAAGGGCTTTTTGGCAATGATTTTGAATTTTAATGGTACATTAAGGCGATTTGCAAATTAAAGTGTTGGATTTCGGTCTCGATTGTATTTCGATCAAGAGCACGGTATTAAAACGATGAAATTATTTATCGAATCTTTTGAATAGTTTACCTACAGCACGAAACTGACGTTGTCAGCTTCATTATATTTTAACAATAAATCATAATAAATCTTCCAAACTATCGACACGCCCACATCACTAACAACAACCGACGAAAGAACACAAACTATTCTCGACAAAATCAAAGCAGAAAAGAACTAAATTACCGACTCGTTCCCATCACTAGCAAAACCATCGACAGAGCGGTCTGTAATCGATACTGCAAGGGGCTCACCATATTTTATTGTGTGCCAATTAAAATTATTCCCTTCCTTATGCATTGTGGGAAGTTAGTCAGTGAAACTAGCCGTGTCTATTTGAAATATGGCGTCCACACAGTGATGTATAGATGGAAAAATAATTGAGACTGTCCGTTCAGACGTTTCCAGTTGTTTGTCAGAAAACAACTTTGTTAGTAACTGTTTAGTGGTGAGTTTGTTTGTAGTTCTACTAACGTGATTTCTATTGAGTGTTGGCTGTAACTTCTTGTGTACTGCAATAGGTATATAATCATATGTTGGCTTTGCAACCCAAATAACTGTTTATGTGTGTTCAGTAGATCGTTCAAAATCTTCTATTCTATTCTATTTTTTATTATGGCAAGCAATTTCGTCCTTCAACTTTGGTCCGGCTGTCATTCATGGATCTTTGACAGTCTTTACGGGTCGTCAGAAGCCCGAAAGTCTGACAACCAGTCTTACCAAGGGGTATCGTATTATCCAGTTACTGGGTTGTGGTGGTCTGATAGGCAGTCGCTCCATGTAAAATACTGGTATTCAGCTGCATCCGGTTAGACTGAAAGCCGACCCCAACATAGTTGGGAACAGGCTAGGCAGATTGATTGAACTTTGGTTCTGCGAATGCTGCCCAAAAGTTTACGTTTTCTGTTTCTAGGTTGGAATTTTCTTCGATTTCTTTTTATCTCCTCTCATGAAACTTATTGTGTAGGCTTATTGGACTGTAGATTTGTTGAACATTTCCTGTTTTGTTAAGTACCTGGTACTTGTTGAAAGTTCTACTCTGTCCACCCATACCTATTAACACTGTAATTCGAAGATAATTATTTTAAAAGTCAATTAT
Source organism: Lithophane leautieri (assembly GCA_949152455.1). Classification (NCBI taxonomy): domain Eukaryota; kingdom Metazoa; phylum Arthropoda; class Insecta; order Lepidoptera; family Noctuidae; genus Lithophane; species Lithophane leautieri. Next base: position 2,698,746 of record OX424462.1, on the reverse strand, counting down.
TTTTAAAAGAGTAACCGTGGAGTTTCTTGCCGGCTCTTCTCCATAGGAAACGACCAATTGGAACCGTGCACCTAGCTTCTGACGTTTCATAAGTGCCCATGTAGGCTTATGTGAAATAAAATATTTTGATTTGATTTGATTTGTTGTGTATACGTGGATCTTGCACGTATTTGTATGATTTGGGAGTCCTTAAGCATTTTCCCCCATCTTATTATTTTTGTGTTTATGGTTTTACGTCATGTTTAGCGCAAACAAATTTTTTCCTTTTTGTATTTTCTTTCCCTGGGTTCTATTACTTGGAAAAGTTTACCACTACCACGTCAGTATTTCTTCAAAATCTAGTCTAGTCTTCTCTTTTTACATAGCATTTAGTACCTACTTCTAAGTAATTGCCACATCTGACTACCCTAAGGAGCTCCTTTGATAATAGATCCATACTAATATTATAAATGCGAAAGCAAAGGCTCTTACATACTGGCGCGACTAGTCGTGCGCGCGACGCGGACGCCGCATCATTGCTTGCCGTGAAGTTTTCTCAGAAATTGTTTTGTTAAAGACGCGTCGTACTGTCGCGTCGCGCCTGTTTGTGGGGGGAGCCTCAACTCTGTTTGTCTGTCTGTCTGTATGTCAATGAGCTTGCGCTTTAATAAGGTTGGAAGGTCGCCCTTCATTAGCGCTTTCATGGACCAGTAGCTCCTCCAGACATTCTCGACTCGACTGTCGATCTCTCAAGACGTTTCACCATCTAACTAAAATATATAATATACTAGCATCCGCCCGCAGCCTCGCCCGCGCGGTATGTCGATAAAAAGTAACCTATGTCCTTCCCCAGGGTGGCATCTATATCCTTGCCAAATTTTGTCGAAATCCGTTCAGTGGTTTAGGCATGAAAAGGTAACATACAGACAGACAGGCAGACAGAAAGAGTTACTTTCGAATTTATAATATTAGTATGGTAGATATATATATATAAAGTTAGGATATCTAATTTTGTAAACTCTTAATAACTTAGCGTCTTTGTCTTTGAATACGAAGTCATAGGCATTTAAATAAGTATTCAAAGTATCAACTTAGCACATACTATCGGTCTGTTATCACTTCGCAGTCATTAACAATGGGTACAAACCGAACAATACAAGTCTTTTAAACTCGGTCTAAGGATAACTAGAATTATATGCAAAAACGTAAACGATTCTGGGTCATTTTATAGACTAACCTTAAGATACTGGAATTAGGAGGTTACATGAAGGTCGTTTATTTTTTAATAAGTACTAAAAAAAAATTGACACAGATACACTCAGTAACCTATTCTGCTAAACTATTCTTCAAGAGTCATAAAAAACTCTATAAGAAATTCATTTTCATTTTCATGATTAATGGGTTTATTTTTTATTTTTCGGATGCCAAGACACCTAAAAAGAGAAGATTTGTAGAGATATTTATATATATCTCTATCCTAAAGAGTGTCCTTCCCCAGAATGCCTTCATCTCCTTGCAAAATTTTATCGAAATCCGTTCAGTGGTTTAGGCGTGGAAAGGTAACATACAAACAGGCAGAGTTAATTTCAAATTTATAATATTAGTATGGATAAATAAGTCAGAATGTCACCATTGGCAGTACTTAGGCATTTCCATAGCCCTTTTGCCATTGCTATATTTATTTACCTACTCAGACTCTAAATCTTGAGTAAGTAACCCCATTTCATGAATAGTTTTTAAAGAACTGACTAACGCGAATTACGTCTTTCACTGAGTATTTAAAACCTCTACACATGGTTTTGGGATGCCCACAATGTCATTATTTAAAAGATAGCAATGCACATGCGCAGTTTTTGCCACCTGTTTTCCTTCACCGCTGTTCCAAACGCTATGAATAATTTAAAAAAAGTCCACTCACACGCATCTGGTTCCGTTACCGATCGCCGATCGCATCGATTTGCAGAATTGGTCAGTCTGTGCACGTGTGAACTCACCTTTTGCAACATTACCGTCATAAACACCTAAAGAATATAACAACCAACCTGGTATAAAGGAAAACCAACCCAACTGCAACGTGAATCGAGTCCAAAATCGGTTGTTGTATTTACACAAAAACCTTCCTGCATGGACTGCATTCGATTCCAATTTCAAATGACTTGCACTGAAGTTCGTTATTCATTTAAACTGTCTTCCTTCCCAGCAGTCAATATTGCACTTTAATTAATACATCCAAGGTTGAAAATCCAATGCAGACCATATGGTTTTTACGGTGCCCTGGTTATAAAAAGGATGTGTTGGCGCGAAAGCAGGCTGCGTACGCGCAGATAGCCATTGCGAAGCGGCTAGACGGTGTACAGACGGTGCGTGTCATCGGAATGCGGTATCTTTCACTCTTGCATGTCCCAGGAGCGAATAATTACGAGGAGTTGTCATAATGTGAAGAATATTTGTCAGATTTATAAGAAGGAGGTAAAATAAAAGAAATGGGATTTCATAAATTTCTCACAATCACAATGTATGATTGTGATTGTGGATGGCTATGAGTAGGTACGGGGAGACCAAAGAAACGATGGTGTAAATACTGAGATGACGACTAATGAGAGATGAGACATGTAAGGAACAGAAAGACATGTTATATACATATATAGTCCTCCAGACCGTATTTCGGCCACGGCGGCCAATCTCACCGGAGACTAGCCTTCGGCGCGGGAGATATTATAGTGTACAAGTGTGTGCGCAGACACAGGTGCACTCTCTCTTCCCTCACTCTCATAGGCCGATAGGACGGCAATCCGACACGACTGGAGAGAGATCAGGCGTCGGACCAACGGCTTAATGTGCTTTCCGAGGCACGGGGGTATCACACCGCCAACTTCCAAACTCCGGGCTGTTACTAAGAAATGTCTAATGGAAAATCCTAATAACACTTTGCCCGACCCGGGAATCGAACCTAGGACCCCACGCTCTGCAGTCGCGCGAAAGACATATTGCACTGACCTCAAGCAAATTGGAGAAAGATGAAACAAGAGGATGACGATGACCATTGGTATTAGTTGAATAAAACCAGTAACACCCCTCTAAAGGTGAACGCACCCTTATCCGAGCCGAACACGTCAAGTGAACCGAACGAAACAAATTTTTAGAATTCTTTATATGAAATTCTATGAAACCACGCACACCTGCCCGCGTCGAATCATCCGAATCTGGAAGACCGTTCCTAGCGTTTTCGTTGACTTTGATTCGTTCGACGCGTTCGGCTCAAATATGTCGTTCACCTATAAGGTTATGTTTATTTAATCAAATCCCAGTACAAGAAAGATAAAAACTAATAGTTAAACATACAACTAGATGACTAAGAGCAGAGGTACTGTCAGTTATGATTGTGAGTCAACAATGTGAATCAGCGATGCATTGATAGCAATCCTCACACGTGGACAGACAAACAAATGATATCGCTTATATTAACGTTACATAGACTATCTATGTGCAATATAAAACCTAAAGTCAGATAAATTAATTGTTAATTTAAATGACTTCCAACTTAATTCAAAACAACAACTCATTCTTTGACAAGTTATATGAAATGGGTATATGGCGCCATCTATATCGCCACATGCGAACTACGTATCAAAGACCTGACGTCACACAAAAATCCTGATGTCACATAAATCCTGCATCACGCAATTAGAGTTTACTGCGCGATGGACATAAATACAAGATTCCGACATCAATCGTTGGGCAGTTGCCCACCAGACAGAACACCCGTCTGGTCGGAGGATCCTCCCTTTTCTATAGAGGATGAGTGAACTTTACACCCTGTTCCTCATACCTCTAAAGCTACACGCTACAGCAAACTGACGTAGGGTGTCAATTTGCTCAACAGTTAATTTCCCAGCCTGTACAATAATCTAAGTAACTGGGTGAAGGAATATTCTTTACCTACTTACTAATACTAAAAGCTGAGGTCGAATAGTAATCAAAATTCTGGACTGAGACACCCCAAAACAATCAGAATCGCATTTGCTTGAACTTTCTTGAAAGTTGACTGAAAATTCAGACACTTATGAAAAGTACGGACTGCACGCATATACAAAATGACAGATGCACCATCACAATCTGTCGTTTTGTCTATTCTTCTGTCGACAAAACCCGTTTCTGTGGTGCTGGTGCTCATGCATGCTACGCGTGCTGGCAAATTGTCGTTTCCGCGAATCAGTGGTTGCACTTAAAAACTAAGAACCAATTTTTTTTTACTGTTTATTTTATTTCTTTAATACTTTAAAAAGAACAAAAAAAAAATGTATTGTATTAATTTAGGTACCAATGTTTGGCTTTGAGACGAGCGCAAACTTTTGCATTTGATCCAATGTTTTGGTAACTACTTTAGCACTTCATTCTTAGAATATTAAAACCCACTCCTCATCGAAAACATACCTCTATGAGCTTCCATCTCAATTTCCTAACTCTCCCTCACTATCCTCCAAGATCCCTCACTACATTCAAACATACATAAAATAATTAAATACAACCACATGCAAGCTCGGGGTGACTAGGGATGTGCCAGGGTTGGGTGGATGGGTCAGATATTTCAATTCTCAGTCGGATATTGGCGGGTGTCGTGACAACGCATACATCTGCGATCGTCCCCGCCTTATCGTAATATTAAAATCTTGTGTGCTATGTAAGTTATGACGGGTTGCCTTTATGTACGGATGTGTGGTTTGCAAATATATTTTGACTTTTTTTTTGTAGTCTTGCCGAGTGGCATTTGTTTGCTTATTTTATTTTAACTTTTAGCTGTTTAATATATTAAGATGAATAAATGATAATATTCTATTCTAATCTAAAATTAATAACAATATTATCATCGGTATTGCCGCTTTTTTTGGCGGTCCAGCTGGTTGACATTTAGTTTTGTTAATTTTAACTTTTAAATGAATAAAAATATTTTTGTTGATATTTCTGGGTTTTAGGTGGTCTACCCAAACCCAGTTGGCATTTGTTTATATTAGTTTTTTTAAAAATGCAGTTGGTAAAAAGTTAACGATTGCCTTCTGTTAGTTATGGCTTTGGTTATGGTCTTCATTGAAGAAATCTTTGACAATATTGCATAGAAAATATCGAGTTTTAAACTTGATTACAATAGAGGTAGGTACCTATTCAATACAAATTATAGGTACATACTAAAATAAACAAAGGTAATAAACATGAATTTAAATTGGTACTTGACTACCACATTCTTTTCGCAAACCGGATGGATGATTAGATTATTTTTATCATTTTAATAGTAAATTCGCAGGTGGTTGCATGGTCTTATCTTTCCATTCATAATTCTTGCGAAACCTGTAGACTGAATAAAAAGTGTCACTAAAAATAGCTCAACAAGAACTTTAACTTGATGCCTTTGTGGCGGCATCTTCATCGCCACATGCGAACTACGTATCACACTGACGTCACGCAAATCCTGGATCGCGCAAGCAGAATTTACCGCGAGACATATACAACGTCCCGACATCAATCGTCGGGCAGTAGCCCAGCAGACACAACTCACCCGCCAGTTCGGAGAATCCTCCCTTTTCTAAGGAGAATGCCTCTATACAACTAACATTAGATTTAACAGCTGATTTACTAATTCGAGATTTGATTAGGTTTTCAGAAACGGGTACGAACAAGAAGAACGAATTAAATACTTAATCCATACTAATATTATAAATTCGAAAGTAACTGTCTGTCTGTCTGTTACCTTTTCACGCCTAAACCCCTGAAGGGATTTCGATAAAATTTGGCAAGGAGATAGATGGCATCCCGGGGAAGGACATAGGCTACTTTTATCGACATAAAACGCGGGCGAAGCCGCGGGCAGCTTATTAAATAAACATTGAATATTCGACCTCGCAATTGCTCTATCACCCTAAAGTTGAGTGTCACTTGCTTCACGTCACAAAACGACAAGGGTCTATGTTACAGTTAGATAGTTCCATGCACTTTAAAAGAGACTGTGACCTCTGAGTTTACCTATTCCAGCGTTTCTTCCCAGATCAGTAAGATAAGAAATGCCGACCCGTTCTTGTTTTTTAAAATATGATTGACGTGTAAAAGTTTTTACAAACATACTTACAGAAATAAAATCATTTGTATTTAAATGTTAAAAAATACAAAATGAAAATATAAATACTATCTAAAATAACAGAAAATTTATCTAAAAAAAGGTACAGTATCTACAGTCAGTCCGAAAAATATGTAGAAAGGATGAAATACAACAAAATATTGAATAACATTAGTATATTGACGCGTTGACAAGATCCCGCGATCTGGCTCCGCAATTTCCTATTCCGTCCATCCGTCCGTCCGTCACTGTGCCAACCATGTTTATTTATTTCCTTCTAACATTTCATGACTATTTATCTTTGATATCGTCTTCTATAAAAAATGTTTTGCAACATGATAAAAACAAACCTTTTTTCGTGGTGTTGTATTTTGGTCAAGCGATCGAGGGGTCCAATGGAGGATATTTCTTGAAAATTTGAAGAAATTTACTGTAAAAGTGACAAATTCTACAGCGTTTTAATCATTTTAATAGACAAACAAAACTTTATACTCAAAACATTATAAACAGCTAACGGATAACAGGATATTTCACATCAAAAACCTTATTCCCATTACAATTGATTACTCATTTCAAAGATAAACAAAATTTAAACCAACCTTTAGCAAATCTAATAACGGATCACAACTTACAAATTCAAATTTCGAAACAAAGGCGCATCATTCAAACGAATGAAGTGAACGAGTGAACAGATTGAGTGAACAATATCTTATTTTGCAATAATCCGCTAGGAACTGTGGTAATTTCCTGAAAGAGATGGAACAACGTTGACTGTACGGTTTCAAACACAAATGTTTACAATAAGCAATCGTTTTTGAATACAAATAGGATATATTTGGATGATGTAGTTACTGGATAGATGGTTTGTTTTTGTTTCTATTCGATATACTTTTTATTACTTTGGAGAATATTACAATATTAAAGTCATTACATTATTTTATAACTTGGATACTATTGAAAATTCAGCTCATGTTTTTTTCACATTGGACTAACAGCAATTACAATATAATATAAATAATTTTGTTAAGCATTCCAGTTTGCTTTACAAAATTGTTCAAATTCCATAAGAAAACATGACCAGTGCAGGTTTACAAACACATCAAAATATCGCAATTACCTACTGCATGATGATTGCAATTGCTTTGATTCAATTGAAAACATATCCTACTTTCTCTCTATTTTTTACCCTTTTTTTCACCAAACATACATAAATAAAAAAAAAACGTAAAATAAAAAAAATACCTAAAGAAAGATTTAGGCTCCACTTACTTTGCGGAACGGAATAAAGGATAATTTTTTTAACGAAATTGTTTAAAACTTAAAAAACTAAGTCAATTGTATAACGTACAAACTAGATTCGACCTACTAGCTGCGGGAACTCCCGAGGATGGGCGAGAATTCTCCGGAAGACGCGCTACCAGCTTTTCTGCTCAAATCTAGTTTGCACGTTACAAAATTGACATAAAGTTCAATATGCTTTGATCCAATTGCGTGACAAAAATTCACTTCCATTCTGTGCAATGTAAATTGAACCTTACGAAGTAAAAGTAAGCCACACCGCGGATTAACGCTAGTCACAACATCCTTTATGACAAGGGTCCCGTTTTATATTATTAACAATTGAGTAACTTCACTTGTTTACTGTTCAATCAGTTGTTTTATTTAATTAAAAGATTGTGACAGTCACGCTTGAATAACAGTAGGAATACTTTCTAGTTAATTGATTTAGAAGTTAGTATCTAATGAAGACCTGTACAAGTGTACGCACGGCTACACATCAAGCTATACATTTCCAGTATAAGCTGACCTCGCATTGTACGAAAATCCTATACAATGCGAGATCAGCATAAACTGGAAATGTATAGTTTGATGTGTAGCCGTGTGTACCTACCTATATTAGGAATAAGATTGTGCGATACTAATTATAATCTAAAAATATGCAATTTAATAGTAGTATTTTGTAGATAAAATGGGACAGTGCCTAACAATATTGGAGCATTAAATATTAAAAGCAAAAACTTTCGAGATCATGGCAATTTTTCCTAGTTTTGTCTGCAAATGAACTATATGATTATCAATCAATCACAATGGCTGTGACTCTATCACGCTTTTGGATTCAGATGCTAGCCCAAGACGCGGTAATTTATGACAAATTATAAACTAAATCAAAGATTTCACCAGCTGTTCGCCAAAATGGTATACTTTTTTTCTTCTTCAAAAAAATAATTACTGACTTCAAAAAGGCATGCCGTCGATATCTTGCCATTATTCCTAAACTTAATTCTTGTTAGACAATTTGTCGCAAGTTATTAAAGACGAAAGAAATGGCAAGTTCTTTGTGTGGTAGCACACAAGTGGCACTTGGTTCACTAACTCCAATCTTTGCCTCCATCTTCAAAAAAGAAACCCAAGTTCATCAAAAATTAACAGAATTAAAAAGTACATCGCGCCGTCATTTCCTTAGCACCATATTTGTGAATTATTTCTACGCAAGAAATGACAAATTCTTTGTGGTGTTGCTCCAGCAGCGGCATTTGGTAAAATAAATGGCGGCTAAATGGCGTTCAATCATTGTCTTCTTCGAAAAAGAAAACTAATTTACTTAAAACAGGCTTTAAAAGTGCACCGCCCCGTCAATTCCTCAGCGCCATATTCGTAAACTTAATTATTGCTAGACAATTTGTCGCAAGTTAATAAAGACGCAAGAAGTGGCAAGTTCTTTGTGTGGTGTTGGATTTATCGGCTTCTCCCGGGCCCGCTTCATTTCCTGAGCTCGCCTCTTGTCGAACTTATGGGTGACGCAAGATGTGGGATGTAGCGTGTGGTACAAGGCGGAGGTTATTGATACTAGTTAACACTCTCGAGCAGACACGCTGGACATGAGTGATCCTTTGTAATTAGGTAGATGTTAAAGCCACGGGTGTCTTTAGTACCTATTTAAAAAGGGTTTGTTCAATCAACTGATGCAGGCCATAAGAGTCGATTCGCACGAAAATTTATTTTATTGCAAATCATTTTTAATTCACTATAAATTTCCACGAACCTCTAAGGTGCCATCAGATGGACTGCATTCTTGCAGTTTAGTACGACTGCAACACTCGTAATGTAATGGTAACTGCATTCAAACTGACAAATTCGGCAGTCCGTCTGATGGCAGCCTTAAAGAATTTTCACGGGAAAATTGTTACGCCATGCAACTGAAAAAAAATTAAGCTCCCAAATGCAGTGAAATTGCTGCTTAGCTCACTGAAAGTAATAGTCGTATTCTTGAATGAAGGAACACATTCTTTTTCTTAATCATTCATGGCTGTTAAACCAATGCCTTTTTATACATACCTACTCGTACTTGACGGTTCTAGCTCCTGCCCCGCTGTCAGCTCATAAATTGCACCGCCCACTAACACTACAACGCAGGGATAATCGCATTGTTTTGTTTTTGATTCATTGCATTTGTTCTCGTAAACTTCGTATTTATTACGTTTCTTGCACCGATCGGATATTTCTATGTTCACTATTTACCGTTCCCTTGATTTACGTATTGTTTATCTTTGAGAGGTTATTAATAAAAAGTTAGTATATTTGCTTATGGGTTGATCAGAGTTACGTCTTGCAGTCTTGCTGGGAAAGTTTAATTCCTACATTTTGAATTGTGGCGTTTTCTAAACCAATCGCTAGTTTATTTCTTTGTGCGAAAACTGTTATTTGTACTAAACCGTTTATTTTATTTTTTACAGGTAAGTCTACAATAGCTTATATCCAGCCAGAGCGTCATCAGTCAGCTTGAGGTAAAGCGCGTCCAACTTATCTGTGCAGGCGGGAAAACACAGAACTAAAACTTAATGTACCGAATTTGTCATGCTGTTGCATTTTTCCTTGACAAGCAGCGCCACCATGAACTGCACACTTAAACTGGTCACGCTGTAATACCGCTGTGACTTCAAAAGATTGTAATCTTAGGTGGCTGATTTAGTTCTGCTTGAACTTTTATGCAGTTCTCATAGTATCTTGAATCGACAAAATTAATTCTCTATCTAATTAGCTCTCATAAGTAGTAGCGACAAAAATTAGTTTTTCGTTGCTGCAAAAACTTGCACTTCTGTTCTCAGATAAAAAGAAGTTCTTACAAGTACATAATGTACCGACTTCCACAAAAGTACTCTCTCAGATACCGCAAAAGGCGAACTTTTCAAAAGCGCTGAAGCCCCATCGAGGTGCGCGTGATGGTAGATTAGCCACTCTCGCGCTTTCACGCCGTCCCACTCACACTTGAACGAGGAAAAGAGATAGATAGATTTATGATTCTCATACATAAGTTTATCTTCAGGTTCGTTTTCATATAGAAGGGATTTGATTTCATACTGCTCAGTACCTATATCACCGGGCATCTAAAGCGCATAAGACCATAATAGATGGATCTCCATACCAAGTTATCGATTCCGAAGGCCCACTTCCATAGGCAAGGAGTTCATGAAAGTATTGTCTAATTCTGTCTGATGATTTACATGCCTTAAGCGAAGGCTTGCTAGAAGAGCGGTGGTCGCCAGTGACAGCTGTCATGAAAATAATGGCAGAGGCAAAGATTTAAATCGTTAGATTCGTCCTACCTCGTCGAAAGATAGTTGCATTTCTGGGGCCGTATTATGAAGTATTAATGCCATGACTATTCCACGGCGAAAAAAGGATGGTGCTATCGGCCTTCTATAACTCCGTCTCACTCTCACACTTGAAAAATGGTGGCATTAATACGTCATACTCATAATACTACCTGACCTGATAGTCAAAAGTCTCTTTCAACTTACCTGATAGTCAAAAGTCTCTTTCATTTTGACACTTCTGACACACAATGACGCAGTGAATCCACTTGATTGTCGTGAAAACGCTATTTAATCTTGTGTAAGCTCACTCTTCTCAGTATGTACACATTTCTTGTGACTAAGTACGGTGAGGCCAAATCTAGCGATGTAAATTTGGTAATAATGACAGATTTTCATGCAGGCCGTTATAATATTATGACGGCACCGCTTTCCTAGGAAACCAAAGCTCAGGAGACATTTAAATTTTAGTCGGGTTGGTAATGCATCGACAAATCTTTGACATTGACAGGTGTAGTGTAATGTGGAGGCGGTACGCGGCAGTACCAAATTCTTCATTAAATTTTCCGCCAGCGTGTTTGCCAACTACGCCATTTTGTTTCACAAAATCCCAGACCCAAATTCCATCGATTCTTACAAACGATAATACAGAGTTCTCCACAAGTTCTAAAATGATAATCACGAGTTTTCTAACTAAAACACCGTTATTAAGTAACACTAAACTTAAAGGTAGGCACACAACGGCGTGGGAATATCCTAACATTTGTTCCGAGCCTTGCGCAAGCGCAGGATCTAATCGAGATATTAATCGAGTTAGCGAGCAACTCGATAGCGCGTTATCGATGTAGAATGAATGTAATGTAACATGCAATTAGAGGTTGACGAAGTACTTATATGGGTATGTGAAATCTTGTAGGAAGTTTAGTGACTAATTGGTAGTGTTAGAATCTAGGTTGCATTCTTTGTTGTTCAGTTTTAAAATAACTGAAGCAGTTTTTTTTTATCAGCTGAAGTTATTAATAGCTTCAAAAAAAGTGCCAGTAACGAAAGATATTGTTCAAATTACATTGACTTTTTTACATAGTTCTTTGGACTCTATGGCTGGACTCCACACCACAACCATTTTCATATGTCATAATAGCGACGACTATTTTTCATTGTTTTTATTTTATTTTCCCATTAAGAGGAAATAGTGTCGGTCTTTTTCTCCATACAAAAGTCATAATTCGAGGTTCGGCTCTCGTCTATTTCCTCCTCCAATATTAGACCAATTTGAAAGATATTTAATAAATTGAATAAGAGGGATATTTACTGTGCCATGTTTTTCTTTTTTCGTATAAAGTTGTCAAATTTATACAATAGGCCTCTCTGATGACAGCGGTCTAAACAGGCAATTTTGAGCATTTTCTGAGGGTTCTAGTGCTTCTATGGATAATGTATCATCAAAACGGAAAACATAGGGGCATTGTATCTCACATTGTATAGGATTTCCGTACAATGCGAGGTCAGCTTATACTGGAAATGTATAGCTTGATGTGTTGCCGTGTGAACGACATCGTAATAGTGTTTTAATTTTTAACCGACTTCTTCAAAATGGAGGAGGTTGTATGTTCGTCTGTATGTATTTTATTTTTTGTGTATTTTCATCTATATTTTCGCCAATTATGAACAGATTTACAAATTTCTTTTTTGTTCGAAAGGGTATACGCCCCGAAGTGGTCCCATATAAATTTTATTAACTTTGCTTTAGTAGTTTTTGAGTTAGCTTCAATAATTACGTATTTTTCCCACTTAGTCTATGTAGACGGACGACATTATATTTGACTCCGTCACTGTTATTTACATAGCAATAGTGGGATTCGAGTTTGTGTAGGGTAGGTACCACAACAAAAAATTGAATAAAACGTGAAAAATAAAAACTTTTTCCAAAAAAAAAAACAACCGACTTCCATAACTTTAATTTCGGAAGTCGGTGGCAAAATCCAAAAATTGAAGAGCAAAGACACCGACTTCCGAAATTAAAGTTATTTTTCTCTTTTTTTTGTATTTTTTTGGAAGACTGTTGTTTTTTTTAGTCCCATCAATAGATTTTTGCCCCTCAGCGTTATGTCATCGCGCTCCTCTGTATGTAGTCCGACAGAGACCACGCTTTAGCTGTTGTCAGCCTCTTAAGCAGAAGATCAGTAAGTCCATGCTCTCACGCCACAAAGCAATACCCTCACCATATCATCCACCTAACCTAGCAGAACGTGATACTCCCCGATCTAATTCATCGCCAATACTAATTGTCGACCAGCCTCTCGGAACCGATCGTCTCCCGAACGCAGATTACCCGCGCTCACCCTCTTGAGCCACTGGGATGATGATGCTTGTGAATGATTGTATCGGGATTTGCTCTTTCCATGCCAGTTGAAGAGGATATTGATACAGGGTAAATCTTTTTGTGGGTGTTCGCTGTTGTTGGGTTTGATTGAGTAAGACTGAGTAGGAGCGTGGTTTGTTTTTTTTTTTTTTACATGGTATTGGTTCTGGTTGCTCACAATGCTCACGTGTGTGTTGGCCGGATATCTATGGTGTTGGCTATAATAGTTATTCTTACCTAAAGTTCGCTTTTTAATCCCAGATGCTAATATGACATTTCAAATGCTTGTCGTTTGTTTTTCAATTTGGAGTTTGACATTTGCACCTGGGATTTAAAAAACGAACTTTAGATGGTATTTTTAGTTGAAGAAAAATCAACAACGGAAAGTAATACTTCTTGATCTCTCCAGGGTAGGTAATTTTTTCGGATCTCTAAAGCTGGCGCCATATAGTTTTAAAATATTGACATTAAAAAAAAGCGTCTAAAAGTGTCTTAGAAGATGTACTTAAAAGAAATAAACGCCATTTAATGATATTTTCATTTTCCTGTAAAGTATTTAGATCATTACTTTCTTGAAGAGTTCTCTTTCATGAGTTTCAAGCCTGAGGTCACTGAATGGATGGAACATAAGTTGCAAAGGCCTAATAAAACAACTGTCGTTTCCCGGGTGTGCTTTCCGGCTAATTTATTATGAGAAAATATCTAATCTATTATCACATGATTTACATGAATGTGAACGAAAATTTTAGCCTGGTAACACCAGACGTTACAATGGAGAACAAGCGTATCTCCTGCAGGCACAATCTCAGTATTATCTATGCGACCGGGAGGCTACAACCAGTTGACAAACTGCACTACGTGATATTGCAGCCATTACTCCTGGTGATTCATATCGAACACCCCCCGACCCCCCCGGCACACCCTGACACCCCCAATACCCCAACTCCCTGAGATAACGGCCCGCTCAATATTACTATTATAATTTAACCTGCATACAAAAAGTAGGAAACATGCAGTGCTAATTACTACAATCAATCATTTTAGGATTTTGTTGCGTTTATTTTCTGCGAACAAATTAAAAAGGAAGTATTGCATTACTTTCGACTCGCCGAAGACTGTCACTTCAGAATGCAAAAATCAAGATAACAGAAACTTTTCACTCAGAAACTCGAATATTACAAAATAAAATAAAGCAAACAATAAAAATCAGTCACAACATTTAAAAAAGTTAATAGGCTTGATAACCTTTCCCCTTAAAAAATGAGTAGCACTCGAAAAAAGAGACCAGTTTAAAAAAAAGTTGAAACGTCAAAGTGACAGTTGGAGAGCGCGCCAAAACTACCGTTGACAAAGCACCGGTGAGCCGAAACAATCAACAAATTCACATCGTACAAACGGATCGGACATTTATTGTCCGCTATCGTTACATTCCACCTCCGTTGTTTATAACAGAGACGTCCAATTTGCTAGGGAGACTTTATATCTCGTTTTTTGCTATTTTTTCGGTACACGTCGAACAAAGGCGACATGACAGGTCTCAGTGTAGGAACGGTATCGCTAGTCGGGCACGACGAAAAACGAGAATAGAGTAATCGAGCAATCGAGTAAAAACAGAAGGAGCGGGAGCAAGCCCATCGGCCCGTGACAATTGCATCTGCAGTCGAATTGCAGACGCCATGTTGGATTATTTGCGCACCTCTATTTCGATTAAGTGTCTCGACGGCTTTGTTTTAGGTCGCCGTCCCTTGTTTGCACTTCTTTATTTCTGTTAATAATTTTCCGTACTCATACGATTTTACAAATTAATTTTTGTTTTTCAGATGTAAATATGCTTACTAAAGACAAATAATTATTTTGTCACTCAAAGGTGATAGTGACAAGACAAATGGATTCATTCGTAATTAACTAATTATGTAAATAATTTTGGTTGATTCATAATGTACCTACTTCCAATAAGAATCTAAAGAAGCTTATGCTAACACAAAAACACGTGTATATTCACAGCTTTTTGAATGCGATATCAGCTTACAACCTTTCTCGGAAGGTCCGTGCGCCTCACAATAGTGTTGTGCCTTAAAATATTCTTATTTTAATCGAGTAGGTGTATCGAGGAAGCGAGTATCGAGAGCGCTCGTGTGGAATATAGATAGTGACGGACGGTGGACGGCACCCAGCGATACGATAGAAGGCGCGCCACGTTAGAAATCTATTCATATTTTTCAATTTTCGTCCAATTTTTAACGCAGGTGAAAGCTTTAAATCAGACTTTCAGCCTTTTGAAGATAAGAGCGTTTTGTAAACCGTAAGCATTTCGAGCGATAACTATAGAAAAAGAAAAACAGGATTCGAATTGGAACAAGCCAGCGATTCTAGAAACGGCAAAACCAATTTGCTGAAGACTCAACCGAAAAAGGTCGTCTAAAAACTGTTGAGCATCATCGTCGAAGCTGTCGAAACTCCAATTCAAAATCAATCGACTCAATCCTCTGACATACGTCATCCGACTTTGACAGTTTAAAAAAATGGCGAAGGAACCAATCGGGTTGTGACGTTGGCAACAAAAAGGCACGCGTCAGCGACGATGGATTCGAAAATTAAAATCTCGCGTTAGTTGGCAATGTTGGCAGTGGTGACGGCTGTCGGCAGCTGCCGGCCGCACTGCCAGCCAGTTCGATTTCAGGCTTGTTCTAAATATGTCAACACTTCTTTGTTATCGAGGGACGTGCGCGCGGAAATGAAAGTCCATCGAGTAG
Source organism: Lithophane leautieri (assembly GCA_949152455.1). Classification (NCBI taxonomy): domain Eukaryota; kingdom Metazoa; phylum Arthropoda; class Insecta; order Lepidoptera; family Noctuidae; genus Lithophane; species Lithophane leautieri. Next base: position 2,682,954 of record OX424462.1, on the reverse strand, counting down.
ACGAGTCTATTATCGCATCGCATATTATATGGGAGCGTTGTACGGAGCAAATTAACGGCAATTTACTGAGAAATAGGCTTTGAGGTGCTGAAGCCTTGCGTCTTTTTTTTGGGCTTCTGTTGGTGGAGATTTGCATCATCCTCGAGATACAGTATCATCGTTTGGACCTCAAATGACTCATCACATCTTAACCGTTTTTGACTTACCTTTTCCACGAAATGACAAAATTCTAACACGCAATATCTTCAGAAACCAGTTCATCACCTACCTACCTAAACACAATATTTATTAACATCTTCTAACGTTATCAACAGCCATAAATCGCTCGCATTAGTAATGCATGAATACCTGTGTAAGTATATTGATAAAACCTAACCCGTAGCGAAACCCAAACATTCAATATGATGAGTGACACACGATTAAGTATCAACTTACACCGCGAAGGAAGTAAAGGATACGTACTTTATATTAAAACTCATCCGAAACTTGAATGACAATATCGCTAAGAGACATCGCACAGTGCGCCAACCGCGCTCCATCCTAGCAAAAAACCACGCGAAATTCCAATTTCAACTTCTATTCGATAATTCGCGGAAACGCGAAGAAAACTTACATGAGTGACGTATCAGTGTGCGGCAGGCGGCTGCGAGATATCCACGTATTTACCTACGTACCTGTCGCCGTCTCGTCACCGTCGAGCTAAGCTCGCGCCATTCTGTACAGAGTTGAAAAACTTTTCGACTGTTATGTGTGATAGCGGCATCATTCGCACTAGAGTTCAGAATAAAATAAGGAAGGTTTATTGAAAGCCACTACGAAGTCGAAATTTTTTATCTGTTTTAGAGCTATCTTTATGATATTTAAGAACCGGTGCGTGAGATAATTAACTTATCGGCACATTATAATATAGTAGCGGAAACTATAAAAGCTCTTCATTAATATCGTCAAACATTTTTTCATCATAAAATATTTTTGCGTATAAAATATGTGGTTTTCTACGGGCACTGTATCGTCACACGTCACCTGTCCGAACAGATTCCGATCGCGATCCGCGCCACATTATGTTTGCTCAGTCGTCAAAAATTCTTTTGTCCCGACGAGATAAGCTTCGCACCACAGTGCGACACTAGCTATCCTCGTGCAATTTTTTAAACTAATGTTGCGTATCGGCTTCGACTGATGTAGGTTTTTATTTGGTTTTTTTTTCTATTTCTGTACTTTTATTTATTTTTATTATCGCTAAGTCCTTTTGTCAGCAAAATGGTTTTTTTTTTGGAAATATTTCGTAATTGTTGTGCAATTTTGACGTAAAGTAAAAAAAAAAACTATACGTTTCTACTATTTTATTGACATTTACCGTGGCGCACTAATTAAACTACATAATTATCTTTTAGATTAATTTACCTTACACCTAATTGTTGTAGTTGCTTATCGCTGTTTCTAAGCCACTATTAATGTGCGATACTTGTGCCGGTTGTGCCTATATCTATGCCAATTTACTAGTTTTACACGTTAATGATAAGCAAATGCAACCTCATTTAATGCGTTGTTTTTTTTTTTGTTTTTTTTAAGATGTAAGTACTTACCTAAATAAAACCTGCTTTTTTTCAATATTTTTACTGGCTATAATGCTTTTAATTTATTACTCCTTGCAAGAGAAATAAATGAAAAAAGAATAACTAAATAATAAAAAACGTAGAGAGGAGGTGCACGTAAATTAAAAATCAGGAGTCGGGTTGGGTATTTCTTATAAAAGTCCGACCGAGTCCTCACGGCAATTTAATCAATTTAAAAACTCATACATAAGAAATTTTCTGTCATGAAAAATTGACTTCACTTTATCTACAGCCTTAATAACTCTGCACATATAACTGGGTACTAACGCAGTTTCACTTTTCACGCAAATCAGACAAACGTCAAAACTTGATAAGTAAAACCGATTCTAAAATACGTAACATTATCAATGACGCCTCACACAGTTGCTATCAGATTTAAATAATCATTTAATATAATTTAACCATCGAACTATCGGGTGTTAAGATAGTCATCTACACAGTGCTCCTAAAATAATTGTGATTGCTATCAGACTGTGTAATCCAGCATGTCGTTTGATAAAAATCGTAAAAATCGCGCTCGATTAAGTTTTTATCGGTTTTTTCAACGATAAGAGTCGCGCTTGGACGAAAGCAGTTAGTACGCGCTAGATTGCCGAGGCAAAACACCGTGCATGTGATTGTTTTTGAGCCACTGTGCGGAATGGACGGGACTTATTGGCGGTTTGTGACATTTTTTGTATTTTTTATTTAAAAGCTTGTAATTTTTTTTTAATATTTTTATTCTTTGGTAAAAATGAGTTTTTAAAACATAATTAAGGAACTGGTTTCTGAGCTTGATTGAAATTTGGAAATTAGTTATAAGAAGCGAAAAAACATTGAAAGATTTATGAATTAAGTAGGTACCTACATGAATCAGAGGGCCAATTCTCGTACGTTCACATTCATGTCGCAATCTGTCAAACTTGTCAAAACTGTTGGTAAATTGATGGTTTTTTTTTGACAGATCGAGAATGAGATGCGAATGTGAACGTTCTTAAAATTATAGGAATTGCCGCGCTAGTATCATAAATAAGAAAGCAGCAGTTTAGATGTCGATAAAATTGAAAAGTTAGAAATGTATTCACAACATAAATCAAGATAAAAAAATAATAATGAGCTTAATAAAAAATGCTGGAAGTATAAGATTGTTATAGCTGCGAAAGGAAATAAATACGTTATCACTACCTATCAGTAGATTGAAAATAAAATATCTTAGATTTGCATAGAACTTATCAAAGTGTGTCGGTATCATTTTGAAGTATACGTCCTACAGAAAATATTTATTTCTCGATAATCTTTAAAAGATTACTATCGGATTTTTTCTTAGCTTTTTTTTTTTAATTCGCTTTTTAAGTACTTGACTAGTATGACATTAGTATTTATATATATATAAATGTAATTGTTTTTGTATTTTTATTCCCCCTTAGTATTTATACGCAATTTTTTTTTTTTTTTAATCAAATTCCCTGGGTTTGTTGAATACCTGCATGAATTCCCTATTTATACAGATTCTTAACTTATTTTGCATTGTTTTCAGTAATTAAGTCATTTATAAAGTCAATATATCTGAAACAGAAGACGAAACATGCTAAAATATTTAGTTTTAAACTTTAAAAAAAAATTAAATAGGTACTTGTGTTATGTACACACGGCTACACATCAAGCTATACATTTCCAGTTTATGGTGATCTCGCATTGTATAGGATTTCCGTACAATGCGAGGTCAGCTTATGGATTCTCACTTAATCCCATGTTCAGAACTAAAAATAATAAAACTATCCTACACGCCATAGTTTTACGAACAACTCGTAGGTAAGTTACAATATATTCGATTCGATAAAATATGGTATATATTATGTATATATACGGTATGTTGTTGTTTGAATTTCTATTCTGCGCCTAATAGATAACCGGGAGCGAAGATAGCCCATATCAAACAATTTATTGTATATTTACACTTTATTTTTATCTTCACATGTAAAATTGTTTCAGTGGCAATAGATAACAGATGTACGGGCTCTTATCACCAAACATATCGCAAATATTTGGACAAACATTGGCACAAATCTTGATGGAAATACTGCCAATGCCTGTCTTCAAATGTCACGTATTTTCATTACTGTTGTTTTTTCATTTATTATCCACTTGCATTTAGTTTTTTAATTTATTTCTTATTAATTTAGATAAATCTGAAATACAATAAGTATATAATCTAACACTAAGATAAATAAGTATACTTTTAATATTGTTGTTTTAATAATATTGTGGGGAATTAAAATAGCAATGCCATTTGATTCTTTTAATAACGTGGATTAAATTTTTGTTTTTTCGTTTGACTATTAATAGGAGACTTTATTATTTCTCAGTCTGAATTCGGTGCAATAAATTTAATTAATGAATTTAATATTTAAATAGTTCAAAGCCAAGTCTAGTATTTAAATTAAGATCAATGTAACATTTTAAAACCCGAATATTTAGATAACAACATTCATTTTATTAACACTATTTTTGTGCATGTTTGACGTGAAGAAAAATCTCGTCTTCAAAGTTAATAATTACAAAACCAAATTAAACTTTAAAGAAATTATTTCTTACTTGAACATTATGTTACGCATGACATTTCACCACCACATTCACAAAAATATGCCACCAATATTGGCCCCAACTACCCGCAGCATGCACTTTACCGATTTTCGCGTGTTACCGCACGATAAGGTCGATTTCTTTCTTATCTCTACCCCTCCCCCCGCCATTCTACCTCCCCCTTCACCCCCTTTACCGATAACCAACGCGTTACTGGTTACGTGATGTTTTGTTTTCAATCAATAACTAGTGTTATGAGTTATTTCTAGTTACAGACTTAGAGGTTGGCGTTAATTCTGTTCGTTCTAGTGTCTGATAATGTCCGAGTCTAAAAGACACTATCTCTACATAGGTTCTGTGGTCAGGTACCTGTGAGGCTTCCCAGGTTTTCTTTCATTTTGTATTTATAGTAAGGTGAAACAAAAATCTTTTTATTTTTTCTTCGTGTCTCTGACATGATATTTACCTATTTCAACCCAAAAATAGTTGAAAAATTAAACACATTTCATGTCCTGGTTTTCAGGCATATGTGTGCGTTCAGCCTTGATAATCTAGAGCAATAGAAATGGCCGCGACTTAGGTCAGTACTTAGGTTAGAACCCAGGCAGGCGTACTTTGTGTAAATTATTTCATCACCACTGCGCTCAAAACGGTGAAGGAAAACAGCGTGAGGAAACCGGCAAGTCCTAGAAACAAAAAAATTTAACGACTTGTGACATCTAGCATCCCGCATTAGGCCCGCGTGGTGGATTACGGCCCACTCCCTCTCACAGAGAGGAGGCCTGTGTCCCAACAGCATAATTATTCTAATGATGATAACACTGAGGCTTATTTAACCACTATCTAATCTAAAGTCCATTCATAAACAATCATGTTGAAGAAATAATCTCGACCGATATGATACAAATCATATTTCAGACATTTACATGGAGAAACACATAAAAAACGCAGTACAAAGGTACCTACCTATGTAGTTTTAAGTGCTGGAACAGAAGTGCAAGAAAAAAAAATCCCCTATTTTATAAGAAGTCTGATAAGAATAAAAGATTTAATCATAATCATAATCATAAATCTTTATTTATCTCAACATCATATTATTACATGCACAGGTTAATGAGATGCACAATCTTAAATAGAGAAAGGTGTCTGTGGTATGAGGATCCTGAGTTACAGATCACCCGGCTCTCTTACCGTGCGTTTGCACTGGCGAAACATTCAAGACAAAACATGTTGAAATCTCTAGTTCCTGTCAAAAATTGTATGGAACATTGACAGAAAATAGAGATTTCAACATGTTTTGTCTTTGTTCCGTAATATAAAGATAAGAAGTCTGATGAAATATTAGCATATAATATTTTTGTAGTAACTAATTAGGCAAACGATATAATACAGCATGTGAAAACTGTAGTCAAGGTACAACACCAACCTGAACCACTTTCTCGACGGACCAACATCGGAAACATGAATAAATTATCAGCTGTGCCTACAAAACTTCAATACTTACTCAAACCCAAATGTATGGAACGGCTGATAATTTTTTCTTTCAGACACATGATGTATGGGTTAAGAAATAAGTTTTACAATATCCCATATGTGATATGTCACACATTTTCAATTCTCTCATGTTACATTGTACAATTCCCAAAACAAAAGACCATTTTTTTTGTAATAACAAAAATATTTTTGTATTTTAATTACCTATCAAATCCTTTGATCAAATCAAAAGCCAGTGTGTTAATTTTAATCTTAATTTTTTAGTGACGTAACTTCTGAATTTAAAATATCCGAACGACGTCACGTTTATCCAAAAATAAATACATTTTAAAAGTCATTTCAATGACATAATGTCAATATCTATATTTATACATAAATTATACATTAAACTCGTTTTTCGTGTATGTCTGTGTGGCGACGTTGTTCTTCTAAACTATGCAACAGATTTTGATGCGGTTTTCACTATTATTTAGAGAATATATTCCGGAAAGATTATGTCTATAAAAAAACAATATTAAACTTACATTTATGATAAATAAATAGTTTTTAGTCAAGTCGTAAAAACAGGGTCGCCAGTTATCACTATTATCAATGACAATGCAAAGATAACACAATCTTAATTAATTACATTAATATCTTGTATGAAATCATTTCTAAAATTATTTAAAAAAAAAAATAATCAAGCCATACTTATCTTTTGTTACATAACAGTGGTAATAATTTTAACTATAATATTGTTAAAATAATCTTATCGCTCCTGCAATGTAATATTTCTAAGTTTTTTGTGACGAATCTGATGTGTAAGATATTGGTTTCATTATGATTCATTACACAAGATTCGCTACTGCTGATCATGATAATCCTCGGTTCGATTCTCAGGTCGGGTAAAGTGTTTTTCGGTTTTTCCATCTGGAATTTCTCAGTAGCAACCCGGTGGCTGGATTTGTGCTCGGTTGATGGGAATAGGCTCGTCCTCTATTACATGGGGACTTAAACATAACTGGCGAAATGTGGGTGTATTATAGGTACACCTCTGCTTCATCTTTCGGGGATTATCTGACCACAACCCAGTTACTGGGTAACACGATACCCTTCGGTAAGACTGGTTGTCAGACTTTTAGGCTTCTAACTACCCGTAACGATTGTCAAAGAACTACGAATGACAGCCGGGACCAACAGCTTATCGTGCTTTCCGAAGCACGGGGGTCTCGATAGTAATGGATGGTCATCCATCCACGAACCGACCTTGGCAAGCATAGCTTAACTTTGGATCGACCCGTGCGGCTGTTATCATTCAGCCCAATCAAGTCAAATGAAACTTTTCTTACACAATTTTTACAAAACCTACACACCATTTTATGACTAACAGATCAGGTGCCATAAATGTAATTTTACACCGATACGTCGATCAAAACGATTCCAATCATCTTTTACGTTACAAAAATCCAACAAAATCCGTTTCCCAATCGAATAATAATCGTTAGATACAGATTCGATTGTAATTTTCAAATATCGATTACAACTCTAGTAATAAAACGCGAACAAGATGTCGTAGCGATTATGATGAAATGAATTCTCAGCGATGATAATCCTTTCTTTATATCCGTTAATTTTGTTGTCAATGGAAGTGATAACAGTTTTAAAATTCATAATTTTCACACAATTTTTGGTGAAGTTGACACCTTTGAGGTTATTAGCATACAAACTGGTGGAGATAGGATCTATGTATAGAGGTACTCGTGACGTATCGAATAGCGTTGATAAAATCACCATGATTCTAGTATTTCTGGTCATTTCTCGAGTTTAGTGTGGGATTCCCATGTGTGGTGTGGCCGGTGTGGGTGATGTAATAATAAATAAAAATAATAAATAAAAATAATAAATAAAAATAATAAATAAATAAATAATAAATAGTAAATACTTAAATAAATAAATAATTAATAAATAAACACCCATAATGCAGACCACATGATCCACATAGAACACAATTTAAAAAAAAAAATGTTGTGTACACATTAAAATGGAAATAAAAAAAATTAAAGTAATAAAAACTAAAACCCAACTACGACTAAAAAGGTATAAACAAGACACCACAGACAGACAAATTAAAAATCCGGAGTCACACGTGTTAGGGCATAAACCGAACAGATTACGTGCGACTCCGGATTTTTAATTTGTCTGTCTGTGGTGTCTTGTTTAAACAATATTTTTTTTAGTTCCTGACTTTTTGTCCTCTAGAGGGCGCCATTTTAATGTGACGTCACATAGCCTATAACCAGCGGACGATCAAGACCCTTCCAACGATACCTCATTTGTCAAATTGTGATGAGTGATTTAGAAGATAGGAGGGAACAGATGAACATACTTACATACATATATATATACATACCTGTCAAAATCATAACCCTCCTTTTTTCTTCGCCGTAGTCGGGTAAAAATCAAAATTCACGCAGCTATAACTTCGCATGTATAACAACTTCAGTTGTTTCAGTAACAATTGTCGAAGCTTGAACAACATGCCGAATTTTGGTCCCATTTCCATACATAATCTTAAACGCCTTCTATAAAAACAACTCCTCTATAAACTTCTCTTCTTCTTCTTTTCGTGTGGTTAGTGACTAACCTGGTGCCAGAGGTTTAAAGCTTGATTTGGCTTCACATGCCCATACTTGACTTGCCATGCTTGGCTTTACATAACCTTCACTATTACGACCAATCGTTCCACTCTCTTTAAATTAATTCCTAAAATACAGAATAATCCAAAACCAATCCACTGCTACGTTTGCGTATCCTCGTCCTTTAGTTAGATCAAATCTGTATCTAATTGTACAAAACCAATGTATGCCAATTAACCTGTAATTCGTGTCTTAGAGATAAAACCATGAAATGTCACCGTTCCAATTCACATGAGTTTTAAGCTGTTCGTGTATTATCGTGTGCATCTTTGCGAAGAAAAGCTTGTGTGGATCTACTGCTTATCTGGGAGTCAAGAGTCAGTGTGTGACTATCTCTGGTGAGTTCAGAGAAATTTAATGGTGTATTGATGTTATGGTTTTTTCAATATTGGGCGTCTTGGTTGTAGTGAGGTTCTATGGCGTTGGTGTAGAAGTCTTGATATTATTCATGTAGAATATCGACGTTGAGAGTTCATCTTCAACCATAATGTCATTTAAACCAGTGTGCCAAATTATATTATTTATCTTGTTTGCTATACATTTTTTATTTATTTAAAGGCAATGTGTTTCGTATCTGTTTTGAAAATATGTTGGCTTTCTCGCTTCTGGTTTCCAGCAAATTACTAGGGATCTGCGATTCTGTGACATTATTTCGTAAAACACAAATCTTAAAATAGTTTCCTTATTAGCTGCCGATACCTGTTTGAATAGCTAAATTTATGCTTGCCTAGATCTTCAGCAATGTCGCCAGATCGCAATAGATGAAGGATATCAATATCGTCATAAAAATTACCATTCCGATACCTGAATGAATATGAATGAAATATTTTATCTACTTATTAGATATTTCTAAACCCAATATTATTAATTTAACTAATACCATTCCAAATGGGAAAATTCCCATCACTGCCCTAAATTATTTAACAGTTCTGATTTATAAATAACACATAAAACAGTAGCGTGGAAACTTGAAACAAACCAATAATTCGATACAAAAATATGTAATTAATAATGTAATAAAATATTTGATATCCATTTTAAAAATCTACATATTTGGTCCCAATCGGTTTAAATTCGATTGGAATGCCTAGCAAGCTGGTCGAGAAACAATATGTCTGTCACTTACGTCACCGTTACGGCCCACCCGAATACTTACTAATCGATTAGGAAAATCGATTCTCGAATGAGAAATCCGAAAATACTACATAGGTTTATCGGTGGGATCTACTCTCGTTAAATATCATTAAAGCTCCCGACTCGATTTATTACTGATCGATAAAGGTGAATTATTTGTTTTCGTATAGATTTTTGTAATCTATTACCAGCTTGAATGTCTATTGGAATTATCCTTAGTTAATATTGTCCTAGATGGTATCTGTAAGCTTAAACAGTTATTCGGTGTATTGGAAATAATAAATACATAGGTACATCTACATAAATATGGTATAATAAGAATTAAAGAAAAAATTTATACTTATATAAGTTTACTAGTACAAAAACGATTAAAAATCACATTTTGAGAGCTGGTGCCTGAAGTAGAGTTTTTAGAAAAAACCTGTATTACAAGTCACCAGGCCCCACTCAGTGGCATCATACAAATAAACGGGCAGGCCACATGTTGTATTTCTTATATACAACTAGCTGATGCTCGCGCCTTCGCCCGCTTGACAAATTATATACTAAAACCTCCCTTGAGAACCACTTTATCCATTGGTGAAAACAGCATGAAAATCGGTGTAGTAGTTTTTTAGTTTATCGTGAACAATCAGACAGACAGACAGACGCGGCGGAGGACTTTGTTTTATAATATGTAGTGAGTAAAACAAGAAACAAATAAATAAAAAGAAAACATAAAATAACACAAGAAACGCAGTCAAAAGGTGTGTATGGATATATACAGTCAAAAGGTGTGTATGTGGGTGAATATATATATATATATATTCTTAATATTTTAAATTCAACTGTTAGTTCCACTAACAGCTCATTTGAGCGATGTTGCCTGATGCTAAATTTTTCTTAGTCAAGGGGTGTTAAATTCTATTTACCATTATTGAAAAAGAACTTTACCCTAAAAACTTTAAGGCGCAGGCGACACTTGGAACGAATCGATGTTCGTTTAGCTTCGCTCATGTAGCTACCGCCTTTTCATATAAACTTCGGTTTATATTTCGTGGTGTGAACAGACGACGTAGCCACATGAGCCAAGCTAAACGAACTTCAGTTTAGTCCCAGTGTGGCCTGCGCTTTTTTAACACAATACCTGGCGCAGAAAATATTAAAACATAACAGGACTATTAACATTTATAAAACCACACACACACACGACCAATCCCAAAAATTAAGAGTGAAGTCGACAACGCAAAATATTAAAATATTCTCTTCTAAAATTTTCGTATCTAAAATATATTGCATATCTTAATAACAGAATACTCTACTAACCAAAAACTCCAATCTATAATAGTTGCATATTAAAGATTAAATCATTAAAATCTAGGCTAAAGCAGATAAAAAACAGGAAGCGACAAGAGTTGACGCGTGCGGTTGTTGCTTCTCGACAAATTCAAGCACACTTATATGTCAACAGTATCCTGGGCATTATGCTGAACCACTGCCACGTGTGCGAAATGGCTTTAATAAGGTAATATTGAAGCCACTTATAGATAAGTGTGTATCTAATAATGTGTTGTTCAAATTTTTAGATTTAAGATTCGGTTTTTTTTTACAAACTGTATTCTTAATGTGTACAAATTGTGGATTAAGTCGTTATGAATAGATTATTTATTTAATGTCTAAAAACATTTTAATATTATTATCGTTCACAAAACTAGTTTTGAAACAGTTTTTTCACCTCAACACCTCAAACATGTAGGTTTTGCTGTCTACAGACAGTGAGCGGGCAAATTCGATTTTGCTGCGAGCGTGAGACAGTCACTTTTTTTTTTTCATCTAAATGCCGAGTACATGTCATGGTTCTACTCACAAAATTCGAAAGATTTGAATTTCACTTTGTTCTGACACTTTTACTTCAATATGAAAAAAGCGAGAGATAGAAACAAGTCGATTCGAAGTTCGTATCTAGGTAGGCCCAAAAAAGAAACAAACAATAAAACGTTCGGATACCTATATAACCGTAAAATTGCAAATCTGTTAAGGTTTTAAATGTAATAATTTAACTTTTAATTTTTTTTTATTGTTCGTTTTACTAATATACATGTGGTTTACATGTTGTATTTTTTACCTTTAGGTTATAATATGAGTTTAAATATGAAATTACCGTTTTAACGTACTGGCCACTTTGAATTAATTAAACTTGCATCATGATGTGAGATTCCAGAGTGAAACGTTTTTCATGCGTTCGATTTTTTCCTTTCAATTGTTTTTGCATTCAGCTTCTAAAGTAAAGATATATTGAATTTTTCTATTACTCCAATAACCTAATAAAAACAAAAACTACCAAGCTCATACAACTAACAAAAAAATATTGACGTTATGTAAAAGTGTTTGCGGAACACCTACTAATTAAAAGAACTCATTTATCATCATTCCCATACAAAATTTTCTTATGCCTACCTAAAAATGTATACTGGGCATTCTGTAGCAAACTATCAGAAAGTATCAAAAATAAAATCCACATTAAATAATTGTCCAATAAATTAAAATAATTTTGAACAGCGAGCGCATTCCAAACTTAAATTTAATTAAAGAAACATTTCGGCGCGAAATTCAATAATACCTACCTATCCTGGTTATGTATGTCCTGTCTGTTGAGTCAATAGAATAATTATAAAGGTTTCAATAAAATGTCTGAAAAGCTATTAAAATTACATTAGAAAAGTATAATTCATTATTATAGACAGTGCCAATTGTATTTAATGCCTAAGACCATTTTATTTTAATTTCTAAGTATCGATTTCCGACATTCGACATATCAATAAATCGAGAAGAACGAAATTGAAAAAAAAAATTGTTTGGCATAATCGCTTTCGGACATAACTACAACAAAAGGAAAAAAAAAATGTCGGCAATTTTGAACACAAATTGAGTAGTGGTAATGAATAATACGTGTTATTGGACCTGTGTACTTATATTATTTTGAGATCTGGGCATTGTCTAGTTGTTTATAATATTTTGAATAATATTTGTCACATTTTAAATCGTATCTAAATGTGTATAAGTGATATTTGTGAAAAGTAAAAATGATAACACGCACGATTGGCGCGAAACTTCGACTTTGAATAACACAAAACTTCATTACCGCTATTTATTTAATTGAACAATGCAATTCACTGCACCTGTGGTGGAGTTTGGATGTTCGAAATTTCTAATTTTTATGTTTTTTAGCCTCGACCACCACTGTCATCAAAATGGCGATTATCGTATTGACAGTCTTGAATTATACAAGGCAAATTAATTAGCTTGCGCGCTAATTAAGAAAGATTTAATGGCGTTAACTTAATGAGTTTTTATCAAACTCCTAATGAACGCACATTTATAAAATTTGATGGGTAGTATATTAAATATTTATATAATCAAGTTAGGTTAGGTTAGGTATGTCATCATTCTGGGGTCCAATGGGACCCGCTACCGAACCGGCGGAGATTTGTGTGTTCGGGTCCAATCGGGGGCGCTTCCGAACTATACGGTTAAACCCCTAATATGTTCTAATATCTAATATGTTCTCGCTGCTGAAGTGAAAAGTTGTATGTGTTACACGAGACCAAAGTTATTTACATCTCGTGTCTTTGAATCCCTCGCTGTGCTCAGGATTCTAACCTTAGATAGAATCCTTCGCTTACTCGGGATTCAAAATCAACACTCGCAGCAAAAAACAACTTTGCTCTCTTGTTGCAAAAATAACTATTTCTGATCGTTAATATGTTAATTTCGTAAAATAATGAAAGTGCAATAGGTACCTACGGTTTTTGGTGGTGTATTGGTTTGTGCTAGCTGACATATGGTTATAATTAGATTTATGTTTTGTGTTGTGTTGCGTAATTATGATTTTGCATACTTTTGTATAGAATTTTTTTTTCTAACTCAACAGACAGCTGTGCTGCTGGGGAGTTTGTTGCGCCACTTCTTCCCAGCTAAAGCACTAGGAAGTGGTGAAGAGAGGGCGTTTAAGGGCCTGACTTACATAATTTTGATGTTCGAAAAGTGATGATTCTCAGCCTAGTTTAAATAAATGACTTTTGATTTTGGTTTTACCGATTTTTGGCGTGAATTACACATGAATTCGTCCTGAAATCATCATCTACATTATTTATCCTGCAGTCGTGCTCCTAACCCAATTCGGATTCGGCGCTGCATGTCTTCATCTTCTTTACATCTTATTCAGCTCAGTAGTTACCATAAATATTTTAATAATACATCTATGCTAGTTACCCTTTCTCTAGCCATATCATTTTTCTCACAGTCCATCCATCGTTTCTTTGGTCTTCCCCTACTCTTAAACCCGGATGGCTAAAGTGACATGAGGAAAGTTTTCGAGTGTGGATGTGGATAAATTCATACTTCAAAATTTCCTCAACGACATTTTTCTCATACGTCCTTAAATAATTCAGTCAATTTGCTTCATGGAAATAGTAATTGTTTTATTTTACTTTAATTTTTAAAACGAATTTTATGTCAAACGTTGAAATAAGTAGGTATATCTAGTAACTGCTACTGTTTTAATTGACACTGTGCCCACTTAATAGCGGGTACCTAATAATCACAACCATTGAAGATATATTTTTATACACATCATTGATTCATTCTTTGACTCCTCTACTAAAAAGCAGGGCGCTTAAAACGGTCACTTTAGCAGAATCATCATATCAAAATATCAATATATAATAGAATCATCGTAAAATATCCAAATCTGACAATTCATAACATGATCTGCATGTAATTCATATTACGAAATAATTCATCTGTTTGACAGTTCTCTATGGAGATTCGTAAAATGGTCCACAAATTATGAATTGCTTTTATGTCAAATCAGAGGAATTGCTAATGACAGCTGGAACATTCAGGAAATGAACTACTTTTAGAGGAATTGCTAATGTGGCCGGTTTAGGCCCCCTGATCATAAATAATTATTTCCCCTCAAAATAACTTTTTTTTTCTTTACAGGTAAGTTCGATTGCACATACATCATAGAAGCAGACGTCATTAGTATATGTTATGTTATAACGAATAAATTCACGCCAAACAAGACGGATGGCAGGAAACATTAGCGCGTGAGTCGTTTATTATGATTTTTTTTATTTATTTAAAATGTTCGGGTGTGTTATTGTAATGTGCTACTGATTTTGAGGTGAATAATGTGTTTTTTTTCGGTATTAATGTGTTGGCCAAATAATAACAGCTGCACAAAACGATCTTCAAGGTTAAGCAACACTTGCCGAGGTCAGCCCGTGCATAGGTGACAATATATTACATACCGAGACTCCTCCGTGCGTCGGAAAGCACGTTATGCCGTTGGTCCCAGCTGTCATTTGTCGATCTTTGACAGTCGTTACGGGTCGTCAGAAGCCCAAAAGTCTGACAACCATTACCAAGGGGTATCGTATGTGGAGGTCAGATAGGCAGTCGCTCCATGTAAAATGCTGGTATTCAGCTGCATCCGGTTAGACTGGAAGCCGACCTCAACATAGTTGGGAAAAGGCTAGGCAGATGATGATGATTAAAAATAAATCCATACTAAGACCAGATTCTTTACTTTTATCCAAAAGTCCCGAATGTATCGACTCTGTAAGTTAATTCCGTGAGATTACAGAGCTTTCAGATAGTGACGTCACGAATCGTTGGCGACATCACACGTTGCCCGGCTAATGCGTTAATTCCAAACTATTTGGTACATTTTGCAATTGAGTTTTCTTTGGGAAAGAGGTTCCATTACATTCTTTTTTTTTTTTAATTTACGATTATCTTTCAATTCGTTCCAGAATATTACTTTGCATAAGGTATGTACAGTACAACTATTTTCTTACTGTCCCTCGGCAATCCCTTCGTATTCCGTCAGTCGTCAGATTTCTATCAGTTGCCCTTTGTGCTTGGTGTAGACCGGAGGCTCTCAATGGACTTCCAAGTCGATAATAAAAAAATTGTTGTGCTGTACTTCCTCTTCTTCTGATGTATCGACCAATTATGTCATTTTTGTGGTAACGAATATATATTTTAACCTAGCTGTATTTTAAGTGACATCTTTCAACCCGCACTGGGCCCGCGTGGTAGATTACAGCCCCCGAGGCTCTCCCAGCTGTGGGTACACTATAGGCTGATAATGCATGTGGTCTAAACTTGGTGTTAACCTGTTAATCAATCAATCAATCAATAGTACATTACTGTCGCGGCCTGCAATAAGGGAATTGATGGACGATCGTGAAAATGTGGGCCGAGGCGAAGCCGAGGCACACATATGTGATTCCATCAATTCCTGATTGCGGCCAAGGCTTGTATAGTACTTTTCACAAATAATGCGCGGAAATTCAAACTGAGTAAATTAAATAAAAATTCCAGAATCAATGACGAACAACTACAATTTTTCAAGCGCCAATATATTCATTTGTTTCTTCTTTGCTAAACAGTTCTATTTGTAAGCCAAATCGAAATTTAAATAAAAATCTTTGATAAGTTACCTCCTTGGTTGCCATGTGTTGAAGTAAAGAGTTCGTTCCATTTTTAAATAACACGACAGATATGAGTTTTCATAGTAATTTATTTGGTCGTTAAACACGCCAGATATGGATTTTCATAGTAACTTTGCCGGCCGCATCGTCACTTGTTTTTGACCAGTACAGCAATTTCGATTTATCTCGAAGCAGATTGTCAAAATAATGCTCGAATTTATTTCCAAGCATGTTTGAGAAAAAGTCATTTATTCAAATGAGGCTGAGAATCAGCACTTTTCGAACGTGTCAAAATTACATAAGATAGTCCCCCCCAGCTTTCACCACTTCCTAGTGTTTTAACTGAGAAGAAGAAGTGGCGTAACAAACTCCCCAGCGGCAACAAACTCCCCAGCAGCACAAACTCCCCAGCAGCAACATGTGAACCTGCTTACTGCATTACCTGGACAATAAACTATTTATATTTCTTTCTACCCCAAAACTGTAACTACCTACCTACCCCATTCCGTAAAGAACACTCGCCAGCTAATCTTCTCAGCCCACATCTTGTCAAAAGGCCAGATAAAGTGTCCCACTCCCCGGTCGACCGCAAGACAAATCTGAACAATTACTTCTGGTGCTAATGACGCCGATACCGATGTCGCACGATTTATTGTCGCCACATCGGTGGTCGGCTTTACATACATTTTCATATTTTAGATAGGACAGCTGCCGAAAGGATTTCTTTGAGTTTTCGCTGATTTTTCTAGCGGTACTTATCATTTTTTAATTGGAAGGAGTTTTGGAGAAGATTTATGGCTAAGATTTTTTTTAATGAAATCTTTAGTGAAGCTTTTCGTTTATAATAAAGCATGAATAGGTAGGCAGATAATTGTCCTCGATTTTTCAGTTAGGAAGTACCTAACTGAAAAATGTCCTACTGAAACTTTATTCGTTTATTACAGACAAGTGAATCTCTAACAAAAACAAGTAAAAATAAAAACAAGCGGGGCAGTCTTCGGAGACTGCCGATAGAAGTGAAACTAAGCAACAATGCGTAACCTCAACGTAATTCAAACGGTAGACGGTAGATGGCGCTAAAACATTTCTTCAAGCGTGACGGTAACGATGACGCGAGTTCCATAATTTTTGTTCACCCAAAACGTCCTCAAAGCACCTAAAGAAGTTTTCACTTCAAAAAAAGTTCTGTTATCGAACATATTCTTTACATAAAACACTTTAAAAGGCTGATGTCACAAATCTTTTAGGAAAAAAGCACCCCTTGGTGCATTTTAAACCCAAACTGTCCAACTGTGTCAGGCCACATTTCTTGACTGTTATAACCAGTCCATCAACGAGGCCGGCCCGCAGGCACCAACAAGTTAACCTGAACTGTGCTTAAACTCAGTTTAATGTATTAACCTCGTTTAGCCCGCTGACTTATCGCACGACAATTTATCCACGGAACGTACTCGGAACTCGCAAAAAAGGTAAAAAAAGTTTAATAAAGTCACTTTGTCGAGAAACATCGCGGAGATATGACGAGCTTTCGGGCATAGTTAATTGTGTAATCTGGGGGTGTAAATACAGCTTTAGTTTTTGTAACATTTTTTGTAAATTATGTGAAGCCGAAAAGGCTGCTACTAGATAAATGAGTGCGTTTTCTCATTCTCTACGGAATCGGCGGTGGCTAACGGAATTTCCTGAATATCAAATTCAAGAAAACATGTTAGCATTCCTAAATCTAACGACCCAGATAACATCAAGACGTTACTAGTTTGATCAATTTTATTAAAACCACTCCTAAACATTTTTACTTGTAAAAATAAAACATTTTATTACATAGCTCCTAATAAAACAAATTAGTCTAACCTACAACGACTTCAAATGACTTTACAACGACTATAAAGATGAGTCTTAAAAACTCCTTAAATCTGTACAGTAAACATTCTAAACGACCTAAATACACAACTTTAAAAATGAGCAATAAAAAAGCATCTAGTTCGTATCACCGATCCAACAATCAGGCTCCCAGAGAGCAATTACTAAAGTTTGCGCATCCCCATGACAAATATCTACTCCACTTTAACAAATACGGTTCGGGCGATTTTTTCCTTTTATCTCGTCGCCACAGGGCAGGGCCTGAGATACACAATTTTTCAGGGCGATATAAAAGCTGTAGCAAGTTGAGTCTTTAAAAAGTTTATCGTTGAAAGTTCGCGCACCTCTCCGTGTCGCGAATGATATATCGGGCAGCATTAATCTTTGTTAAACGTTAGTTAGCCGTGTGGTGGAGTCGGACTTTTTTGCATTTCTTTTTAAGAGGAAGTTAAGTTTTATCAGTAAAGGTACACCGGGTTACAATGTCAGTAGAGGTATAAGGATTGCTTGCGGTATGATAGGCTTCTTCGGAGTGACCTATGTCTGAAGTTAATGTATTGTATAATAATTGCTTGGAATCACGCACTGACTTATTAGTATTACTTGTAAAGATGTTAGGAATATTGTAATATCGTATACTTTTACAATGTTTGTAAATATGTGAGCACCATGTACCTATCACATAACTGATTTATTTGTCATTGCTCCATTTATAATTCTTTTTGCCTTTTGTGGAACAGTAATCTTATTGTAGGTGCATCGTCTTCACATATAATTATATAATTCATGTATACAAAATATTGTAAAACATTTTTGAAAAGAGTAACGGTGGAGTTTCTTGCCCATTCTTCTCCATACGAAAGCTACCTTTTGGAATGGGCAACTAGAATCAATTCTATTTCTTTGTTTTTCATTGACGTTCAAAAGTGCCTTTTATGTGCCTATTTGAAATAAATTATTTGACTTTGACTTTGACTTTGACTTTTGTAGTGACACAAAGTAAGTCGCCTCGTGTTTAGTGTCACGATAGGCTGTGCGGCCATCTTTATCAACTTATATGGAAAATTAAAATTTCACAGCATGTAACTTGCACATTTTCTTTCAGGAATTTCAGCTTTGACTGTGAACAGTATCACTATATTACCTCAGTCATCCAACAAAAACGTATTTTCGGTCGTTCTAACTTTTCTCAGAGCAATATTATAAACTAGCTGCGCCCCGCGGTTTCACCCGAATAAGTCTCGATCCCGCAGGAATATCGGGATAAAAAGTATCCCATGTCATAATCCAGGTCATGGTCTACCCCTGTGCCAAATTTCATCTAAATCCATTCAGCCGTTTCAGCATAAAGGGGAAACAAACAATCAAACAATCTCACTTTCGCATTTATAATATTAGTTTTTGTAGTACAAAACGATACCCCAATATTTGACCAACCTTACCAGCATTCAAGTCTCTAAGAAGATGGGCATCTACTGCATCACCGCTAAAACACACAACCCATACTTCAACTTCAATCATCCTCCACATCTGTCATCAGCACACATGGTACACACGACTACACATCAAGCTATACATTTCTGGGGAACCGGTGCGGACGTTAATGCTATCTTTGTTTTACAGAAAAGGGCTGTTCGAGCCATTTACAACCTTGGTCCAAGAGATTCCCTTCGAGAAAAATTCAAAGAGATAGATATTCTGACTGTAGCCTCACAATATATATTTGAAAACTTATTGTATGTACACAAAAATATATCAAATTTTAAGAAAATGTCCGATATTCATAGTTTAAATACCAGGAATAAACACAATCTTGCTGTACATCGCACTCGTCTCCACAGAGTAGGCAACTCGTTCATGGGTCAATGTATACGCTTTTATAACAAACTTCCCATTGACATTCGAAACTTACCCATTATACGATTCAAAAGCTGTATTAAAACCAAACTTTGTAAAAAAGGGTACTATAAAATTTCAGATTATTTAGAAGACAAAAAAGCATGGGATTGAACTGCTCGCTCTGCTAAGCTTTGTAACATTTTGAATATTATGGAAAATCATCACCAGTTTTATATATAAATTGACATTATTGAATATTACAACAAAATGACATGATTACTTTTAAAGTATTGTATTATTTTAATTATTGTAAATGTGAGGACTATGTGGAATTTTGTTTTGATTTCTTTTTTCGTTCTCAGTTAGTTTTAACGATGGTCTGGCAATTTGAGTATTTTATGCGACCTACCCAAATGTCCTTTCTTTGGTATTGTTCGCCGAGTCGTTGAGCTCCTTAAGTTCTGAGTTGAGCTCCACTATTACTGACAAATGCTTGCACTGACTGGACAGGTCCACTCAAATCGTTGTGGTTCTTTCCTCAAAATACCATTTCAGACGCCAATCTACATGGTCCTCATATGGTCTGACCAAGATTATGTCTGGACTTTAAAAGAGACTGCGACCTCTGAGTTTGTTTCGGCCTTTCTTCTCAGAGTAGTCAGATAGGAAACGCCGACCTCATCTAGCTTATTTTAAATATTTTATAATATGACGTGTAAAAGTGATTCCAATATCCTATTTACAGAATAAACAATTTCATTTCATTTCATTTCATTTCATTTCATTTCATTTCCAGTTTATACTGATCTGGCATTGTATAGGATTTCCGTACAATGCGAGGTCAGCTTATACTGGAAATGTATAGGTTGATGTGTAGCCGTGTGTACACGGAAAGCTATTGTAAATTAAGATCCCGACCCGATACGCCCACACACAGACACACAGGCGAACAAACACACACACATACAAGGTAGGTAACCTTTTAACGGATACCGCTTATCTCGGGAATCAGCATGTACTCGTATGAATGATCGACCCCCTCTATAGGCATTATTTATAGAGTTATATCGATGGGAAAAATAGTAGAATGTTAGAAGGTTACGAGAATGTTACGAATCTGCGAGCAGCAGTGGTGAGCTACCATTTACCGGGTAATTTGTCTTTCATTGACTTGAATGTGCCCTGGCGACTGGGAATGTCATGCTCACTGAAATGTTTCGCTGGTGGTGGCGCGTGTGTCGGATCATTTAGCTCCCTTCAAAATGGTTGAGCTGAATGGTGCTGATCCATGCGTCATGTTCGTGAACGGGCGCCGTCAGTTGTGACTGGTCATCTCTTAGCTGCCATGGCTTATTTTAATTTTTGAATTGTTTTATGTAATAATTGCGGACGCTTTTAACGTGCTTTCTACATTGTTCTCACATGTATAATTTCAACATAAATGATGTAACCCACATATTGTAACAATATTCTGATTTAAAAGAGTGTCCATGGAGTTTCTTGCCTGTTCTTCTCCATAGGTACCTACTACGCTTTGGAATGGGCAACTAGCTTCATATTTCTGACTGACCGACTCCTTGACAATTCAAAAGTGCCTGTGAATGGTTTAATTGAAATAAATGCTTTGAGTTTGAGTTTTGAGTTTGAGTTTGACTCTGTTTAGCAACACAGCCTTGTTTTCGCAAAGGGTTGGGCAGAGGTGTACCTATAGTACAGTCATGGACTTTAATTGATAAGCCACTTGGCACTGTTCGTAATTTAACCGTGTAATGCAAATCGGGCTTAGTCGGTTATACTCGTACATCCAGACACGGAAAGTCATGTCTTCGTGTTAAAGAAGAAGAAAATTATATTTAATATCTTTATCGGTTGGCTAACCTGAGAGCCAGAACTACAAACTTGACAGCAGAGTGACTACCCAAAGTCAACCAATTGCAGGTCTAGCAACCGTTACCTAGCGAGGCTTGTTTTAGCGTAGACATAGTACCGTTATGTTAGCGTACGGAGAAATTTGATTTAGTCATTTCGAGAAATTCGAAAATATAACGTCTCTGACATCGACATTTCAACTATCACTGTCTTCGGATATGTTTTCAGAACTATTGGGTTAATGAGCTGTTATTCAAAGGAGGATTGGATAAACATTGTATTTATTTATTATTGAGAACTTATTAGTCAACCTCTATGGATAAGACTATTTCCGATTACTAGTAATTTGTCATCCTGTTTACGAGCATGCGTGTTTAATCGTGTAATCTCGTGAATGTATGAAACTTCAAAATTGAAAAGTTTGAAAGTGGCTCATCAATTAAAGTCCGTGACCGTACATCTACATTTGGTCAGTTATGTTTAAGTCCCATGTAATAGGGGGCGAGTGATTCCAATAGGCCATAAACCGGGCACATACAGACTCCGGGCTGCTTCTGAGAAATTACAGATAGGAAAACCCAATAACGACCGCGGAATCGAACCCAGGATCTCATGTTCAGTAGTAGCGCTTGCGATCAACCAGGCAGTCGAGTGCTGATCCTCTTCTAAGTACACAACTACATTTAACCTCTATCAATAACTGTAACAAAGAATCCAAGAACGCAAGATAATGATTCCTGCCATCAGTTCTCGAGACATTAAAACTTACCATTTTAGGAACATGCTTATCAACCAAGGAAGCCCGCACAAGCACAACGCGACCAATTTTGGCATTCAACTGATAGCTATCTGTCTCGATTTTTTTTAATTTATTCGTTCGCATAATATTTGCCAGCTAGTTCGAATAAATTATTATTCGAAATCTATTTTATCTTGCGTATCTCGATAAGGAGATTGTGGTTTATTTATTCGGACTCTAGTCGCCCACGTGATAGGAAATGTTTTTGAAATACGAAGAAGGAATTTCTAGCATATTCTATTTATTAATTCTTTTTTATATTTTGCCGATTCTTTGGATATTATCTTGGGTAGGATCAGGTTCAATGACACTAATCGATAATAATATATTCTAAATTTATTTTATTCTTCGCAAATATTTTTCTACATCAAAGATGACGCCGAATTTGGTTGAAGAGACCATGCAATGTAGAAAATCGAATATAATGCCAAACTATAGCCAAAAATTCAACCACTTTCGTCAACATACTATCATGTTGTTCCAATGCCAAAACATCAATTAACACCCTGCATTCCTTAAACAAAGAAACTTCAAAATGTAGCGAACATCCACTACCATTCAGCATAATGACGGCACACTGCATTCTCGGGACCTCTCCCGAACAAGAAAGTATCAAATATTAACCATCGGACACACCTGAAGCCAGACAGCCTGGCATGCATATGAAGAGGACAGATACACGACCACAAACTTACCCAAACACACCCGAAAATACAACCAAACTCCTATACCGGAGCAAGAAGAGTCAATTTCGAATAATATTTCAATTTGGAAACGATTCGAATAAAGTTGCAGCACTGCCTGAGATAGTATCATTTCGTACGTTAGCAAGAAACACATTTCAAGCGAAACATGGACGATGTTGGGGTCGAATCGAAACAAAGCGTTGTGACATCGAGATAAGAATCGATAGGCTCGCGAAACGTCGCGCCGAAACGCACCGAACAAATTATCGATTCATAAAAACATCGATTTTAAAATATTGCCGCGAGTTTATCGCGTCATTGTTCCGATAGGGTGGCCAGTATAATGTTAATAAGTTGCCAGCATTAAAAATTCTTTGCGTGTGTTGACTTTGTACGCCCTTCGGATTCTTGTCGCTGTTTTAAGACGAAGTTTTTGAGTGTTGCTAATTAATTATGTTATTGAATGGAAATTTAATTAATATTATATTTTAAATCTTGTTAATTGGGCTGGGCTTATGGAGTTCGTATGCGTTCCTTAAGTAGATATGGCACTCAAAGAATTCATGTCATGGTGGTGTAAAATTAATTATGATCATTCAAACATACCAGCTACCAAGTATGGTACTCGGTAGGAGGCATGTTTTTCAGACTTCAACCACATCTAACTTAATTAAATACTTTGCCAATTGACATACAGCATCACCACTTTGTTGCCCTTATCCCAATTTATTAGTGGTTCGCGCAACTTGTATTTTTCTTCATAATTAAGTACTTTTCTATTATTTGTCATCGTCCGGTAGTCGCTAGAAAAAGGGTCCTGTCACACATCTGTCACTTTGAAATAAATAAATAAAAAATACCCAACTTTGTAATAAAAACCAAGAACTCACCATTACTAAACAAATGAGGCTATAAAATAAATCCCTCAGTCCTCAGTTTACTGCGCAAGGATATGTGGTCAGTGTATGGCCACCCTGCATGCGCCCGCGCAATCTCGCCCGTCCGTCATACAGTATCGCGCGATCGTCGCCCCACTGTGGCGCGACTAGCGAAATGAGCTTTTGTTTGTCACTTGCTATCGATGATTTTAATACAATGTATTGTTGTAGCAAAAAATATTTTATTCTGATATCGAGGAATGAGATCTGATGGAAAAAGTAGACGTTATGCGAGTCTCAGATATTATTTAGATGGCAGCATGTGTCATTCGCGACCCCAGTCCGCGAACAACCAAAACCAGTAAACGACAACAGAAAATAAATACTGTTACTGTACGAGTAAGTTTGTATCGTCCCATTGCTGGGCAAAGACCTCTCCCCATGACTTCCAGTGCTTGCGATCCAGGGTCTACGAGTATATTAGCCCTGGGCCCTGTTTATCAAAAGTTACAAGTCTACACGTTCACAAGTTACCTAGAATGTTAATTTTCGTTAAATTCATAGCTCATCTTCATATTCATAATCAGCCTTAATCTTTCCACTGCTGGTACACGGGGTTCAGGTCATCTCTCTCTTTTGACCACATTTAAAAAAAGAAAATCGCACGAAACTTGTAAACTTGTAAGACGGAATAGAGAGTCGCCGGACACTCTCAGGATTTGCTGATTTTCTACAAGTTGTAACTTAAAAAATATTTTTTGTTAAACAAAATCACGAATAAAAATTTAAAAGTATAAGTACTTCTGAACTAAATGATGAAATTTGGTACTACAAGGCTTGTAAGTTTTTCGCCATTTTCCAGAAAAAATATCATCTTACTTCATATTCAATTACTTCAAGAACATACATTATCTCTGTCTACCCCCGAACAGTAACAGTACTATGTTGTCCCACAAACTGCAGAAAGGTAAACAGTAGACATTAGCACATTAGACACCTGTTGCCACAATCAGATGGCGTTCCGCGTCCATTGCGCGCTATCTACGCTCATTACGGGCGCGACTCCTACCAAACAAGTAATGGACAGTGAATTGCAACACTGTATTGGAATAAAGTCTTTGAAATGTAGGTTGCAACAGCAATATTACCAAATAAATCATTAAAAATTTATTTTAGGCTATAAGTACCTACTTAGAGGTGTCTAAGTAAGAGGGGCTTGAGGCTAAGTAATAATAGCCACACGAGTCGATTGATCACATTAAGCTACGCTTGCCACGGTTGGTACGCGGATGGGTGACCATCTTTACATACCAAGATCCCTCCGTGATTCGGACGACACGCTAAGCCGTTGGTCCTGGCTGTCATTCGTAAATCTATAGCAGTCGTTACGGGTAGTCAGAAACCCAAAAGTTTGACAATCAGTCTCAGAGGGTATCGTGTTACCCAGTCACTGGGTTGTGGAGGTCAGATAGGCAGTCGCTCCACGTAAAATACTGGTATTCAGCTGCATCCGGTTAGACTGGCAGCCGACCCCACATAGTTGGGAAAAGGCTAGGTTAATGATGTACATGCTTAAAATCTTTATTTTAGAGTTAGTAGAGTTTGTGTTTTTTTTTTATAAAGATTTGGTAATATTTCTTCGGCTCGTAGGTACCTACGTGAGACGACCTAGCCTAGAACAAGATTTCTGCTTTTAGACGAAACCAACACAAACTCATTTGTTGAAATCGGTTCAGTGTTTGAAATGCTCTCAGATGTAACATGCTATCTTACAAAAATTCCTGTGAGATTCAAAAACTTTCTTGAATTTGCCGTTGTCAGGTAGAAATTCGGTTTCCTTTGATTTCGGATTGATTTAGGTACTATCAAAGGTGGTCGAAGTAATCAAATTCAAGTAATTTTGAGAATGGGTTATGTGTATTGATAAGAAAACTAGATTTTGCAATTTGATTTTATCAAACTTGAGAGTCAGCTTGGGCTAGAGCTATCATAATAAAATTCAAATCTCAAAAGTAAGTATTCCATAGGTTACTATGGAATACCTACTTTGAGCTTTTTGACAGAAAGCGCTAAAGTTCTTTACATAACGTCACATATCCATAGTTCACCAGGCGAGTGTGGATTTTTGTGACATCAAACATACATACATAAACTCATGTCTTCTTCCCATGGGAGTAGGCAGAAACTCACTCCTAGCTGCTACTGAAAATTTCACTAAAAATTTTTCGTATGAACAAACACCACCTTTCTCTCATGCTTATTACACACGTTTAGTGAAATCCTTACTAATGTTATAAATGCGAAAGTAATTCTGTCTGTCTGTCTGTCGTGCTTTCACGCCAAAACTACTGTAACGATTTAAAAGAAATTTGCTACACAGATAGTCTAGAGCCTAAGAAAGGACATTTAGGCTACTTTTTATCGACATACCACGCGGGCGAAGCCGCGGGCGGAAGCTAGTTCTATATAAATATAATATTCTGTTTGCCTTATCAAGAGGTCGTGCGGTGAGGCCTCAGTTCTAGGAACGAACAAATCTTCAGTCTCTCCCAATCCTGCCTGACTCCCTAGGATGAGAGTAACGGAATATAGACTTTAGGAAGTGGTGTTAAGAGTGATTTGTGTGGTTTCTCGGCAAAGTTTGTGTGCAACGGCCGTATGTCACACAGCAGCTTTATAAAATATGTTTTTTATTAGAAAAACTAGATTTGCAGGGTCACTATCACAGTTAAGACTGTACAGTCCATTAGCTTTATTAATATCAATTTATTCATTTAATTTATAATTTATATGTTTTTTGCTATGGGCCCCATATCAAATGGATCTGTTTTGGTAATGTGCCCGAGAATCGGTTTGCTAGAACTGTGTGAAAGTGAAAAAACATGAAATAACTTGCCGTTCTTTTTTTTCTTCTAATCTCCACCTCCAGCTCCAGCAGCATTATTGGTAGATCAATGCAAACACCAACACTTCCACCAATTTCTTGACTTTTCACGCGAACATTCACGTCGGTGTAACGCGCGTCCGTTATCGCGATATCGCCGCGCGGGGTGGCCGCGCGTCGCGCGATCCTCCGCCGCGATTACACGCGGTACGCGCGCGATATTTAGCAGAATGACACGACAATGTCGCGTCGTGGGTAGCTGTTTATTGTGTCGTGAATGGACAGCCTTATATTGTATGCTTGTGTTGAATATATCATAAATTAAATTATGTATGTTATGGTCGGGCTATATTTTGTTTCAAAAAGTTTATATTATTTTGATCCTGAGTTTGCTTTTATCATCACGCTCATTATTCAATAGTAAATATAATTATATATTTTGTATTGTTACTAAAATCATTAATTACCATATAAACTGCTTATAAATACCAGTTAAAATCCGTGATTCAAATCACAAAAGATTAAAAGTTTAGATATTTATCTTAAAATACATAACCAGTTTGGTACAACAACAAAATATACGCCGCGTACCGCAGTTAAATTCAAAAGGTGTTAATTTTTTCTTAAAGAATATCTTATTTTCTGCCGACCACAGATAGCAAAATATTATAACGACTATAATATAACAGTGATATTCCATGATAAGTATCTCATGATGACTATCAAAATATAACTATCACCGTATCATATTTCAAAAGCATAGTGCTTATTATCCGTCTTCAACACCCATTCTAAATAAAATTTATTAAATTACAACGTAATTCTATACTTTATTGAGCGAGATTCGATACGATTGTGATCAGAATCGTAATCTACTATGTGGTGATTGTAAATACATAGATCGTAGATACATGGGCTGTATTTATATAAAATGTATAGTTATATGCTTATGTTTTTCGGCGTGTGAATGGGTGGGGGGGAATGGCTGTAGATTTGTAAGCGTGTGTGAGAAATATTTGTATTAAATAACATAACATAACATCACACCTCGCATGCATTTTTCCCGAAGGGTTAGGCAGAGGTGTACCCATAGTAGGCACACCCACATTACGCCAGTTATGTTCAAGTCCCATGTAATAGGGGGCGAGCCTATTGCCATCAACCGGGTACAAATCCAGACTCTAGGCTGCTACCGAAAAAATTCTAATTCTATTGCTGGAAATAAAAATACAATTGAAAATGTTAAATTAAGTAATTTATTAAATAATAAGTAATTGGAGTACAATGTACTTACTCATTCAAAAGTTACAAAAAAGTTGTCCAGACCACGCACAAACAAAGTGGTCAGCAAAATAATGTTTACAGGGCGGCGATCTGGACACTTGTATCCGTCAAGGGGGTGATTCTATCCGTCAACAACGTCGTTCTCGTCATTGTAGACAACTTTCACCATGTAATACATATATTATTATCCGATTCGTGAAAAAAAAACACAGGCTATTTCGCTTCATGTATGTTTTTTTTTTTACGAATAATTTATTAAAATTTTTCATAGAGAAAGTTGTATACCTAGTATGCAGGTAGAATCACTCCTTGACGGATGCAGGGGGCCTAAAACGGCCTCATTAGCAATTCCTCTAAAAAGCAATTAATTTCCTCAATTTCCAGCTGTCATTAGCAATTCCTCTAATTCGACACAAAAGCAATTCATAATGTGTGGACCATTTTACGAATCTCCATAGAAAACTGTCAAACAGATGAACTATTTTGTAATATGAATCGAATGCAGATCATAATTATGAATTGTCAGTTTTTGACATTTTACGATGATTCATAATATTTTCCTATTATGATTCTGCCAAAGTGGCTGTTTTAAGCCCCACTATAGCCCCATACACTTGTATCATCCTAAGACCCAATATCCTATTTTAGACATTGTCACCTCTATGTTCAAATCGGAAGCTGGATCACAGAGTCGGTTAACCCCTACAAAGCTCTTGTTAGCGGACAATTTAGCGATAGTACGCGCAGCCAACCGACGGGTAGATACTCCGTCTCATTAGCCAGGGTTTAGTACGCGTTCGACAGGTTAAATTAGGAAGTGCACCATAATCTAGTAGTTTCACGTGATCGCTCTGGTGCAACGGAGACAATTATCGCTGTGAGAGTATGTGTAATAGTGTAAGCCAATGTTAACACTTTCACTGTCCATGCATTACATGTAATGCACTGAAGACGTAGCCCTATACTTCCGTACATGACATGTAATGCACTAGTAGTTATCTTTGTAACCAATATTCTAGCGAAATTAACCACAATATAGAACCAATTCTATTGTTTGTTCCAACGTTTTTAAACAGCACTATTAACTGGAAGTGAAGCTGATACGTACGTGCATGTAGTGCATTTTTGAAAATAATATGTAATGGTTATATGACGATAGACGAATTTTCGCTATCATAGAATTAGTAAGTAAATGACCTACCTAATAAAACATCACAATGCAATATTATCATTGGACGTATGGTGATAGGATTACCAATTACCTTGGGACAGTGAAAGTGTTAAATGTAAATGCTGTTGGATTTCGTATTAAATAAAAAGTTGAAACTATATAATTACTTGATAATCATTATCTTCATTTTCCGGTCAGCCTACTGCTGGACATCGGCCATCAACGGGTAACGGTTTTGATTCTTTTACATTTAGTGACACTACAACATCAGATAGTTTGTCTCATAATAGGGGAACTATCGATAACTTCAAACCTACATAGTCGGTTATCTAATCTAGTTCTAAATCAAGATTCTGTCTCCTCATCCCCCGTATCCCAAGATTCACTCAATCCGGACAACCATATCTTCCAGGTTCTAACAAAGCTTACAACACAGAATTATCCCCAATACACGTTAGCAATTTGTAGTGCTAGCTACCAGGGTTCTCGCAGTAGTAAGTAATGCACAGCCACATGCATCACGCACATAGATCGAGCAGTTATCGGCGGCTGCGCCGATAGCGCAGCGTGCGCTCGAACGATAAGGCTCGCTCGACTCGCCTATATTTCACACCACACTGGTTGGCTGGTCCAAGTGGGATGGAATATGGACTAGAGCGTTTTTGAGGCAGCTGAAATGGTGACACTCATCGATAGAGGAAAAGATTAATAGACGGAGACAGAAATGACAATGAAAGCAGTTTGTGATATTCATTTTGATTATAACAATCTGATATGGACTAAGGTATTCAGGGACTAAATACTTTCGAGGCCTAAATTGCTGCCAATAATGTAGTGTTAATCTTATTTTATCACACGTAGCATGACCGTAGAAACGGGTTTTGTCGACGGAAGAATAGACAAAATGACAGATAGTGATTGTGTATCTGTCATTTTTCTATTCTTCCGTCGACAAAACCCGTTTCTACGGTGGTTCTGCTACACGCGAACAGTCGTCCGATTTTCAAAAGTTTGAATCTAGCTTATCTTCCATCAAATAGTAAGTAATTAAATCTTAAAATCATCACAGTTTTCGTCTTTTGCTCTACCGTAACAAACCGACAGGTTCATTGCCAACCTCCCCGCCCCCCAACTTGGGCCACACAACGCGACGGCGACGACTAATAAAACGATTTAATATCCACTTCCGAACGCTCTGTGCACCCTGCCTCGTAAACCTAACGGTCCACTACTTAGGTTATAAAATTAATATCCACATTTAAATAACCGCTCTCGATCGGGTGTTTGTGATGTGAGTTTGTATTTACAGGAGTAGGTTTTTAGAGTGTAAGAGCATCAATGTCTTTGTAAGCACGACTGGAGGATCGATTTCCTCAACGTTTAAAAAAGTTTGGTAGTTTGTTTATGAAATTTTAGAAAGTGACATTCCGTATACAGTGCTTCATGAATAGAATTTAAGTATGTATGAAACTTTTTCTTACAGCTTTTTCTAACATGAAGCTGGCAATTTTTCCAAACATATGATGAGTAATCTTGGGGAGAACTCATCCAAGAAGTTACATTATTTTATTCTTCTCTCTTGTGTTGAGAACTGTAAGATTTAACCCCTTTGGGAATCAAGCTTGTGAGCTTCCCGATAAATCGTCAGAAATATTTTGTGAACCTGGGAACTAAAGTACTTAAAATTGTAGCAACTGTTTACGAAATGTTTGAACGTTTCTTAAAATAACAGGAGCATAAACCGCGTCATTGTCATATTAAGACATGTCATAAATGCACCATCAATTTCCATCTCAGCAGATCTCAGTTTTTATAATCACATTTCATCGATATAATTTTTATAACACCGTCCATCCAATATCGATAAAACACGAAACCAGCAATCTGCCATAAACTCCTCCAGACTTTAAAGCATGCACTTCATATCAATTTCTTTCAAACGCTCCGATCCGTTTACGGCTCGTACATTATCTGCGTGAATCGGACCGGCGCGGCGCGACATATAGCGCGGTGTCGCACGTTATCGCGCGGCTGCACTCCCGATATCGCGCGAATAGGGTTGCCGCCGCGAAAATAAAGTAAATAAATGTTCTTGATTCGTAAATGTTGCGAGTTTATGCGGTTTTGGGGTTAGGGGTGGTCTAAATTCGCTTTTTGCGGGGGTTTGATACTAGAGATTTATCTGCATTTAAGTATTTAGGATTGATAGGTGGACAATGTTCAATATTTATGAACCTACGGATGAATGAAGATGAGTCCTCTAACTTATTAAAATTATATTTTAAAGGTTGTCACAATCACTTAACTATCGAATTCTGACTACTTCAGCCACAAAACGATATACAGAAAGAAAGATTGAAAAGAAACAAAGAAAATACATTTATTTAGGATAAACTAAAAGGCACACAGCATTATCTACAAATCAAACAACAATAATAACTCAATAACTTACCATCTCTTTGCATACTAATAAAAAATATGATTAAAAGTGCATTTCGACATCGCCTTTACAATTTTCACCCACAAAACAAACACTATCTTAGGTAGCCACAAATCTTTATCAAAATTCATAGAGTAGTGCAGAGAATCACAAAACCCAGGAGATACAATGTTCGCCTGCGATACGGCGGGTGTTTGAAGGCGATAACGGGTCGCCTGCCCCGCTTGGACGCCTCCCCCCCGCGTACGAACACCACGCTGTGGAGAAAACCAGGATATGTGCATAAAATACAAGATTGACATGCGACAGTGGTTTCACAAGATGTTCTTGAATCTATAGACGGATCAATCAATCAATCAATCTGCCTAGCCTTTTCCCAACTCTGTTGGGATCGGCTTCCAGTCTAACCGGATGCAGCTGAATACCAGTATTTTACATGGAGCGACAAACTATCTGACCTCCACAACCCAGTAACTGGGTAATACGATACCTCTATGGACGGATGGCCGCTGTTTAATACATACCACTTTAATTGCACCCCGAGCTAACATAG
This sequence comes from Lithophane leautieri, assembly GCA_949152455.1. Lineage (NCBI taxonomy): Eukaryota > Metazoa > Arthropoda > Insecta > Lepidoptera > Noctuidae > Lithophane > Lithophane leautieri. The sequence goes on along the minus strand of OX424462.1, from coordinate 2,650,728 downwards.
TGTACAATACAACTATTTTCTTAATGTATCTCGGCATACTTAAACTATAAACATAACAAACGGAACGGTTGAACGGATGTGGATGAAATGAAATTGTTTATTCTGTAAATAGGAATCACTTTTACACGTCATATTATAAAATATTGAAAATAAGCTAGATGAGGTTCGCGTTTCCTATCTGACTACTCTGGGAAGAAAGGCCGAAACAAACTCAGAGAAATTTAGTAGACGGGTAGACCACGAACATGGATTACGATTATGACATATCGGATACTTTTAGCACGTTTGTTATGTTTATAGTTTAAGTTGGTCGAGGGACATTGAGAAAATAGTTGTATTGTAAGTGTTTATGGTACAGAAAATATATAAGATGCATCCAAAATTTAGGAGTTTGTAAAATGAATTGCATGGGTGTTTTTTTTATTTTATCACCGAATTTAAAACCTAACCTTTAAGATATTTTTGCTAGAAATATGCTAAAATACAGTTGAAATAAATTCTAAACAATTCGAGATAGAGTCTGACCAACGAAAGCTGTCCAAGAAAAAGGCGGCAATTTTAAAAATCAAGAGCTTGTTGTACACTGCTTAAACGGAGTCGATACTATTTATTATTCAAACCATACTATGCGATACTTACATCAGTATTTCATATTTATATAATAATTAGACATGTAAATTAATAATCTTACTAAGAAGTGAAGTAAAATATTCAACGGATAATAATTCGTGGTCAGCTTTCGTTGGCCAGAGTCTAATAGCAGTAATGTCTTATAAATATCAGAATTTGTTGTCACTGTCAAACAGACGGCTGCGTCTAACAGATGCAGTGTCTTGCGTCACAGGGCGGGCGGGAGTTATCTCTACCGACCAGCATTCCCAACTTGCTTAAAATTTGTTTATGTGTATGTCATTGAATCTTATAGGTAAATCTGTAAGCTGGCTACTGTTAAATTCATCAACATTACAAATCTACATTTATAATAGAAATCTAGTGTCACTACAAAAAAAAGTGACTGAATATCATACATATTTCACTCAATTGTAACGTCTTATAATTCACTATAAAAATCTTGCCACAATTTAAATCCCATTAAATATCTTAAATCATAGTCACAGTGCGGACGGTTGCGTCTGACAGATGCAGTGTCTTGCGTCGCAGGGCGGGCGGGAGTTATCGTAACCCATCAGCCCGCCTAACCATCATTTATAAACAAGAATGTTTTGTTAAATGTTGCACATGAAGTTGCCTTTAGTATGCAAAAAATAAAAAATGTCGACTTGCAAATATCTTTAGAATCAACTTATCATGTCCCGTTTAACATCTCAAATCTTAGTCACAGCTTGGACGGCTGCGTCTAACAGATGCAGTGTCTTGCGTCGCAGGGCGGGCGGGAGTTATCGCGCGCGCCCAGCCGGTATCGCCGCCTATCAGCCCGCCCCAGCCGCTTTAACTTTTCTAACGCGATGTGTGAATGTTTTCATGTTTATTTTGTAAAAAATTTGGATCTTTGTTGAGGTGGTGATATTTGAGTGGTTTTGAGTTGTATTGTTGATCTTTTTTAATAATTTTCAAATAATTTTAGTATATCTCTATTGATTGAGATCGCATTAGACTATTATTGCAAGTTTGTCTATGTGTAAGTATGACTTTTTCACAAAAAAAAACATATATTGTGTTTTTATATGTCAATGGTCTGCGATAAAGATTTTTCTTACTTATTTAATTAGTATACCGCTTGTAATATTTTCTTTCAGACAGTATTTTTGATGAGTATGTTAGAGGTATTCCTTATGTCCATAGATTTCAAAATCCTAATATATATTTTTAAATCAAATAACTTAGACTACACACAATTTAAATTTCCTTTCTAACCTTTGCCAGATGCATTAATTTAGTTTAGTAACAGACTATAAACAAAATCATAACAATTGATCAACAATCGAACAAACTAAGAAAACTTAGTACCTATATGAAACCGACATCTCTGCTTACATCTCAATTGTGAAACACATCACAACTAAAAACCAACCGAAAAACAATACCAACAAAATCTAAAATCCATTGCAATTGTTTTAAATTTCAATTCTTAACACCAATACAAAAATACATAAGACCATCAACTATCCAATCAAAATTGAGTTGAAACACCTTAAAGATAAGGTTTGAAGTCGTTTGAGAGATTAAAGCAAGATATTATTTATTAGACAAAGGTTGAAAGTACACCCTCGCAGTGCTTAAAAGCTTGCATGCAAGACACTTATCTTTATTAAGCTAAATACGTGCAAAACTTGCCTTCAGGCGGGTTCCTGTGTGGGCTACAATTGGTTTGATAATATCATCAGAATAAATCGGAACATCTGTTGTCTATTACTGGTCTAGTGATCGTTACCGTAAGTGCTGAGCCCTGGATTCGATCCTTGGATCAGGTCAAGTAATTGGATTATTCCAGGAAATCGGCGGAATAGACAAAATGACAGATAAACAATGCTACACGTGCTGTTGTTTGAACGTAATTGAAGCAAGAATCTTTGGCAGAATCATAATCTGAAAATATCATCAAAAAAAACAAAAAAACGTAAAATTAAATGAAAAATGTCACAAACTGACAATTCATAATATGATCTGTGTGCGATTCATATAACGAAATAATTCATCCATTTGACAGTTTTCTATGGAGATTCGTAAAATAGTCTACACATTATGAATTGCTTTTGTGTCAAATTAGAGGAATTGCTAATGACAGCTGGAAATTCAGAAAATTAATTGCATTTAGAGGAATTGTTAATGTGGCCGTTTTAGGCCCTCTGTAGTTTCTGCCTATCCATCCCCATAGGAAGAAGGCGTGTTTATGTATGTTTGGATGTATTACCAATACCAGCTCGGTGTCTGGATTTGGGCACGGTTTATGACCACTCACTATATTTTTGGAATAAGGCCATAACTGTTCATTAACTACTAATACTCTTGTTTATCCGTTTTACTAAACTAATAAATGCATGAGCTAACCGCTGGTTCACATGCATCATGTAACAGATTGGGTTCGAACTCACGACCTCTCATTCGACGTCCGCACCTAAACCGTTGCGACTACATATGATACCCTCTTCCTCTAACCATACAAATGATAAGAAATGATACAGTTTGAAAGCACAAACTACGTCGTTCTTTCGGTTATCTCTGTGTTAATTGTAATTAAGTTTCGCGGCAATGCACCCGCGGGCATACGATATGAAGATATTGTGTTCTGTATTCTTTACATAAGATAGCAGTCGTAGGAGTATCACGCTTAGTGTTGTGTGGGATAAGCAGAGAGTTAGCACTTATCATTGCGTGACTAAATTCAGGCTGTAAAGGGAACTTAATTATCGATTTTAGATTTCAGTCGATAAATCCATAATGACGTGGCAATTAATCACATAAAGAAGCATTGAACTTTTAACCTGAAATATGGTATAATTTTTGTTTTTCTCTTTTCGGTTATCGATTTCTGCAGTCGGGTTTTTTGTTTTTTAAATAATTTGTTTTATTTCAAGCTTTTTATTAGTTTTATTAATACATATATTTGGAATTAACTCATTACTAGCTTTTATTTGATACCAATATTGGGCTAATTTATTTTAAGAAAAATCCTACCCCTCCAATTTTTTGTATTTGCAGATTAAGTATATTAAAAAAATATTGCATATGTCACTCCCACAATTAAGACGAACCTAACGGCACCTCGTATGTTAAAATCCATTAAGACGTTTAGGCTACAGAGCGTGCCAAAGAAATAGACATAGGTACATACATACAAACCTACATACTCTCGAAAAACATTACTCTCCTTTTGGGGCAGTCGGGTAAACAGACCGATATGTTACGAGGACGAATAATAGAGTTTACACCTATTCGGTATATTGCTCAAATGCCTCATTGGTCTAATCAATTTCTCAGTAGCAGCACTGAGTTTTGATCGTCGAAGGATTCAGCAGAGGTCTACCTACAGTACACCCCCATTTACTTCTAATTTAGGTATTCCTTCTCACAGTACACCTATTTATTTCTCTCTGACTCCAGTACAAATGGCAACGATACATTAACCGCCAGTAACTCAACAAGTGTACACAGCACACAGTACACAGTAGCACAACGTAAGACAATCTACAATACGAAAAACACTAATAATTCCGAGTTTTAGTTTGTTTGGTAACCGACACGGTTTTAGGTTGTACGCGGATTTAGTAAGGGGCTGGATGTGCCAGTGGTATGTAGGTACGCTTATAACAGCGATTAAAACAGCTTGTGGTGGACTTGCAATAATATTCGATGTGACAGACTCATTAAAGAAATGCACTGGTTAATATGAGCTATTGATTCACTTTTTTGCAAGTGATATTACGGGTGCGTTCATGTCTAACCATACAAACCTGAATACTTTCCAGTGTGTTTTTCGCCACCTGTTGGCTATTCGAAACATAACGTAGTTCACTGGTCGTGGTACTTTTCTTTTCACTGCCTAATTAATAAACTTTGACGATTGATAAACGTAAGCATAATACCTGAGACTGACTTCTACTACCTCTGATCTGGTGCAAAATATTGACTCTTCCAAGACTTGCTGACTGCACGCAGTTCGAAGGTCCAAAATTGCGAGGAATTTGGGAGAAATCAGTATAGCAATGATCTTCTGTCGTCTTAGTGCCGGCGCACATCTGGCGAGGCGCAGCGCAGCGCATTCGTCACTGCCAAACAAATATCGACCTTGCGTTATTTGAAATAAGATTGAAAATAAATAAACCTCCATTAGCTCGAGAGCGCGTCTAAACGGAAAGAAGCGCGAGTCTCAAGTTATTAATTTTCAACTTTATCTTAATGCATGATGCAACGTTGATATTTGTTATACAGTGACAACCGCGCCGCGCTGAGCCTCGCCTGGTGTGCGCTGGTCCTTAAGATGCCTCTAAATACACATTACCAACAAACCCCAAATACACATTACCAACAAAACTTCCCATGCCACATCCAGCGCCCTACCTCCTCACGCTACGTGCCGTATCTCGAGGCTGGCTCACGCGCCGCTAACGATTTATTTAGTAACGCAGTAACGACGTTTGTTCTGCCAGCGCCACACGTCACGGCTTAGTTGCGTTTTTATCACGAGATAACACGAACAGTATGTCAGGTTTTTTTAAAGGTTTTAGTCAGGTCTTAATGGTTAAATGTAGGGCCTCTGTACCTAGGTCATGCAAGTTGGCGAAGATAAGATATGGATATAAAAGTGTGATTAAGGTTTTGGAGTAATCTCTATACTAACACAGAATAGTACAGAAGGCGCACTCCGCATTTTAGGTATGAAGCTACAAGTACGCGGCGGGCTCGACTTATCGCGCCAATTCAGTGAGCGTAACGAAGTCTGAAGATATAAGAGTTACGCGATAGAAAGAGAGATAACTTCTAGGTGAATATAACTGTAGGTAATTAGCGCTGTGCGACCTGAATTGCACTTTATTGTGTCGTAGCAAGAGTCGCTTTTTATTTATATCATTTTGCGGAGTGCACCATCTGTATTAATCTGTGATACTGGTTACAAGCGACGCTGCTAGATTTTTATTTCATTGTGTCTATATGCGTATAATTGACTCTTCGGTCGACTACAAGCAATATGATGTAGCTACTTATAACACACTGGTAACCCTTTTCAGAATTAGGATGGGATTTGAAACTATTCATATAGTTTCCACTTACTATGGTACTTTGGATACCATCAAGAGAATCTTTTACAAACAAAAAAACGACTAAAACATAATTATGTTTTTGTCGATACAAAAACAACTATTTTAAAAACAAAACTGTAATTTTAAATGAAGCCATAATGTATTCATCTATAAAAGCCGATCCACTTTCCTCTATAAAATATCAGTAAGTAATATCTTTTAAGAGCGTATTAAAATATAAATGAGTTCCTGTAATCTTCAAGTCTGACTTGAAGTCACGGCTTCGACTCTGAAGGCTTTAGAAAGGCAAACTTTAAGTTTAGACACGCGGCTTTTAAATAAAGTCATTTCAGAAAATAAAATAAACATTTTCATGGAGACCTTTGATGGAATATTAATTTTTTAGATAATTGAATTGCAAAGAAATCCTCTCATACGGAGAACGACCATGCTTGCTCCATGCGTGTTATTAGTGACTTATAACTGATGTGTCCTCAAATAGTTAAACATAGAGCCTCTTTATAAAAAACTTGACTATCCAGCGTAGACCGACGCGGACGGAGTGGCAGCGAAGCGATTAATTCTTTAACAACTAAAAGTCGACTTTATTTAGTGGAGCATACGACTGTCAGTTGACTTTTATCCATATTTTGCCTACAGTCTCCCATTTCCATTCCCTCTACTAATCTCTGTCATTTTCCAGCATCCAGTTCATCCTACCATCTCCTTCTGAGCCTACAATGAAGACATTAATTGCAGCTATGGTCTATGATCAAAAATCTCTCTCCTCTTAAAAATAACATAGTATTCTTCAAATTCAAATATTTTTATTTGTTGAACACGTCATGTAAAGTAATTATAGATGCCTATATTCATAAAAATGAACACTATTTATTTATTTATTGTTAATTAAAACGGTAACACCAATTACATTAATTAACATAGGTAACAAAAAAAAAAAACAAAAAACATATAAATTCTAGAACTAACATATAATAGAGGACAACCTAGCATACTTACTCTCACATAACATCAGACATACACGCATAATTCTGCTCCATTCATCAGCAAACAGATCACATTCAGGGTAGGTGGTCAGGAGGGCGTTAAGCATCCTTAAGGTACGACACACAGGGGACTCAGCTCTGGCGACAGTTTTAGATGACGGCGGCGCAAACAGATTGCGCCGACGGCTTTGGCGATGTCCGATGTAGTTATCGGGAACAAATAGCCGACAGAAAAGATCATGGAGTTCGGGACTGTCGATGCGGCCTCTAAGAGTTTTGCAGGCTACTGTGAGCTGTAGAAAGCCTCGTCTAACCTCCAACGAGTTGAAGCCCAAAACTCCTAGAAGGTAATTAGTACTATGTCTTGCCGTCAACGGCGCACAAATATTCTAAGTTGTAGTTTCTAATTATTTATTAATAAATACAACAAAACATCTAAATTAACAATTTATCATCATAACATTCAATTCAAAATTCAATTGTAAATTATCATAAATATACCACATAAATATCCTCTCCTATCAATTTCCTCTTAACGCCATACAAAATAACTGAAAGTATACCCACTCAGTTTGACCGCTTGCATGTTGAGCAATTGACACGTTATCGGTATTAACATAAGAATCCAGTGCAATCAAGACTTAATGTTAATTGGAGTGAGTGTTGTGTCGGGCTCATCGCAATTTGTTAAGACGCACTTTCTTTCTTTAGTGGCAGCTGTTAAGGGCAATACGATTGATTTGTTTATGAAAGGCGTTTTTTTGCATTGAATTTGTGTCTGGTGGCTTTTTATTTGATTATTTGTGTTTAGTTCTGCTAAAATGAACCAACACGAAATCTCTTATTTATTCAGTTAGTTACGTCAAACTAATCTGTTGAGACGTCAATATTCCAAAGAATGTGGTATACTCGTATGACTATCCAGCAAAATCAGTCCATTACATAAATTTATAATTAATAAGCGTTAACTATCTAAAATCATTACAAAAACAATTGTTATTATTTTATTAAATACAATAAACGTAGATATATTTAGTAACCTATTCCGCTTAACTATTCTTCAAGAGTCATAAAAAGCCCTGTAAGAAATCTACACGTGTTTCACCTCTCAACCAGGTATTATTTTATTTTTATTCTTCGGAAAGTGAGGAAAATTTTGATGTGGGTTGGGTTCGTTTGGCTGAACTAAGCTCATTGTAATTATGATTTTATATACCATTTTAAGAAAATGTGTACATGCAACTAACTTATTTTAATTTTATTTTCAGGTAAGTATAACAAGAGACGAGACCAAGGCGAGTCGAATAAAACCATGTAAGGTTAATAGTTTTTTAAGATAAAATTCAATATTATGTTAACTTCACTTGCAATTTACTATGAGTATTAAAAATTTTGCAGTGACAAAATAATTTAATATCCAAATATTAATAACTTTTATAAAATATTTAGTCTGATTTATTTATGTTATCATAAACTTTTGGAGATAAACTTTTATCCCCAAAAAGTTCATACCTACTCCAAAAAGTTCACATTAGGACGTCAGTCGATTTCATAATAAAATATAATGTATCTTACCTATTCTTGTTCTCGAAAGTTAGCCGATTACATAACCTCTTTTTTTAACCAGCCAAAAATCTAAATTCATCTAAAACTAAAACTGTAATAAACCTTCCTTATAACCATAACTCAAATACAAACAAAGCCTCCAGTAACCAGTTACCACGAAATTAAAAGGTGTTACTATCCGCCCGCCCTGATGGTATCGCCGCCCGCCCAGCTCTAATTGAATATATATCGACTCAGGTACGCTTGCTAATGGGCTGATAGTGCGCACTTTATCTTGGTAGTTGTAGTTCAATTATGGAAGGTTTTGTAGTTTTAAGTTTTGAATTGGAGAGAGAGTTAAGCCATTACTCCCGGCCGTCATTCATGTATCTTTGACAGTAGTTACAGGTCGTCAGAAGCCCGAAAATCTGACAACCAGTCTTACCAAGGGGTATCGTATTACCTAGTTACTGTGTTATGGAGGTCAGATAGCTTCAGCTGCTTGGGAAAAATCAAAATATTTTATTTCACATAAACATGGGCACTTATGAAACGTCAGAAGCTAGGTGCACGGTTCCAATTGGTCGTTTCATGTGGAGAAGAGCTGCGAAAGAAACTCCACGGTTACTCTTTTAAAAATCATTGGGTTAACAATATTTTCAAATTACAGTGTTAGCAGTAAGCAGTAGTAAGCAGATTGATATTGTATTAGAGATAGAGTGTACTAGTGTTGGCCTTGCTTGGTGTATATCTTTGTTTGTAGACTTTTATAGTTTCAGAATAGAAATGCTACTGAGATGGCCTGTCACAAATAAGATGTGTCGTGCTTAGACCAAATAAAAAACCAAGTCATAGCGCTACGAAAAATACAGTGAAGCATACCAAAACTACACTTCCGCTCTGTGCATAAGCGCTCACACGCACACATTTACAACCATATACAATTAAACTACACTTCACTAAGTGCACAGATGTTTACGAAACCGGCCTCACGTCACTGTTGGCAGCGCTCTGTCTTGATTTTTTATTTGGTCTGAGATACATACTCGTACATACTTACAATAGATATAATATGTTGTGATGATCTCTTATGGCTCCATTGTCGCGTTATCGCGAACTTTACTTCACGCGCTCTCTGTTGCTCAGTGAGACGTCGAGCGATGTGCGAGAGAGAGCGCGCTAAGTAAAGTTCGCGATAACGCGACAGTGTAGCCCCGGCATTAGGATCAAATCGGACAAAGTAAGTTGAGAAAAGTTAAAATTTGAATACATAACTTGTCTTACGTTTAGTTTTAAGTTTCAAACGACTATCGATTGCGCCTTCGATTTGACAAGGATTCAGTATTTAATAGTGTTTGTGCCTTGCCGCAACAAATTCAGCAGCATTTTCAAAGCAATTCCAAGGACTAATAGCCCACATTTACCATTGACTCTTATGAAAATGACACAACTTTTTCTCTCATCCTCAAACAAAAATGGCTGACACGCGTCATCAAATTTAATTGAAGACGCTTAATTCTCCGGAAGTACACACAATAAACATTTACAGCAACATTTAAAATCCAGAAAAACAATATTACGGAACTCTTGCTGACCCTACCTGGGTTCCGTAGATAAAAATCTCAGGAAACATATCGGCCGCCTAACAGGGGAATAAATAAGTGCGGATGCATTAGGGCGGGCGGGGCGTTAGCCTCAGGTGATCTTCCGCCCGCCCTGTATCGCTGATAACGTACGTTAACGGCTGTTAACGGGCGTTAGCGGGCGTAACGACGCCGTTAGTAGAGGTTACTTCCTCCGCCATTGTATGGAGTGGTCGAACTTTCTGAAATGGCCTCGCCGTGGTCCTCGTAAATTTGTTCAGCGATCGGCGACTATGTTAAATTTGTTATCTGTGATACTGTTGCTCTTTTAAGTATTCTTAAAATATCCTGAGAAGCTGATGGTGAACGTCTTCTAAGTACTGGGTCCATCAATCTGCCTAGCCTTTTCCCAACTATATTAAGGTTGGCTTCCAGACTAAACGAATGCAGCTGGATACAAGTTTTCTACATGGAGTGACTGCCTATCTGACCTCCACAACCCAATTAGGTATGGGTAACACGATACCCCTTGGTAAGATTGGGTACTAGGTACTGACAGCAAAATGATACGTGTACGGGTGTATACAACCTCTTCTATCGACATGAGGTGTTACGAGGATTGCTCATGCCATGCTGAAAATATACTTAGCCAAAGCAGGGTTGAATTCCCAGCGTGAGCAATGCGTAATTAGGTATCTTTATTACATAACATCACGCCTGTAACCCCCGAAGGGTTAGGCAGAGGTGTAGGTACCTATGACAGTAGGTACACCGACAATTCGCCCATTATGTTTAAGTCCCATGTAGATAGTTCTAACTAATAATATATATGCGAAAGTGAGTTTGTTTATTTGTTACGCTTTCACGCTAAAACGGCTGAACGGATTTTCATAAAATTTGGCACATGGGTAGACCATGACCTGGAAAAGGACATAGGCTACTTTTCATCCTGGATAGCAGACGAAGTCAACAGCTAGTACGAGCATAATCTTCACTACAGGAGGTTCTAAATAAGCTCAATGACACAATGTCTATCTGTTTATTAAGTTGCGATGGCAGTACCTAGTACTGCACATATTATGATGAAATTTTGTAGCTTAACCTGTATGACCGCGGACGGGCCGCGCGCGGACCAATAACAATTGTAGTTAATTAGAAAGTCCTTGAAGTAATTAAGTAGTAGATTTTTTATATTTTGTAAATGGGACAATAATTAATTACCATAAATTGTATTTAAAATCCTACCAAAACCGAATTACACAACTAGCTTCTGTCCGCGACTTCCTCCGCGTGTTTCTTATTACCCCGACCCACTGCGTCGCATCGCATCGCCCGCCCGCGCTATGTCTTCTTTCTCTTTCAGACTATTTTCTTTTTGCTCGCCTCCTAAGGGTTGTAGCGTGATGTTAAACCTTCCTCAAGAATAGGGGTATCAAACGCAAAAATAATTTTCAAATCCGACTGATAGTTCCAGAGATAAGCGCGTTCAAACGGACAAACTTTTTAGTTTTATTATAATTAGTATAGATAAATAATGAATAATACTAAAATGTCCTTCAATTGGGAATACTCAATGTCAGACACAAAATTTTACAGGCGTTCAAAATGGCTTGATATTGTGATTTAGATCGTATCTAGATAATAATATTAGACAACGTCCATTAAAATGATACATTTCAACGATTTGTCCATATGTTTGACTATACACTTAATATTTATTGCTGTCGTTATTATTTGCAAGACTATAACTTAAATTATTTTTATGAGCTGGCAATGTAAGTTGCATTTTTGGGAAATTTATGTTATTTTGTCTTTATTACTGTTATCTTTAGCCGATCTCAATCTATTTTAATGTTATATCTATAACTCCTCTGTAATGGGACAAAACATTTGGTGCTTATTTATTCCCAACAAACGTTGATTTCAGTATGATTTTTATGAAAATTGCTTCTAATCGTACAACACCAACCTGAAACGCAGTTTTATAAAATTACTTATTTATAAAGATAATCAACAAATTAAGTGGTGAAGCCATTTCAGAACGACACTAGTAATGTCTACGACGATGGGACGGGGGGCGCGCGCGCCATTTTGTTGACAGCCATTGCACTACACTCGCGACAATCAAGAAGTCTGTTTTGACGTTTCGTTCTCATACATGTAATAAAACGTTATGCCTTGAGAATCAGTTCTAAGCAATGTAGATAAGTCTTCGATAACAAACTCTCTAAATATTTTCAATCGATATGTCTCGAAAATCAGTTTATAAGAAACCAATTCTTTTTTTCATTGCTACACAAAGCATTTTTTTAGCTGTCAAAATGGACTTCTTAGTTTGTCGCGAGTCTAGTGACATGAGACTTCTATTTGCACAGATCTACCTAAATTAATTAAGAAGCAATTAGAAGTTGAATTTAATTATTTGTCATCAAAATTCAACAAGTTTTAACAATATTGTACCTGCATTAAACGGCATAAAGGGTTTACGTTTTTTTTTTTTTGGATCTTTTGTGTTTTATTAACATTTTTACGTAATCAAAAGACTACGGTGAAACATTGACTTAAAATGTGCCATGACGTCACAAGTAAGTATAAAATCTACATACGTGTGACGTCATAGCACATTTTAACTCAATGTTTCGCCGTAATCTTTTGATTACGTAAAAATGTGAGTTGTGTTAAAATGTGCCATGACGTCACAAGTATGTACTTAGATTTTATACTTACTTGTGACGTAGCGACCCCCACTGCCCAACTTTAATGCAAAATCTAAGTAATTTTTTATTATTATGATAAAGCAAAAAATATGTGTCTAAAGTTTTTTCTTCACTGACTGACGGACTACATAGAATTTCTTTTTTTTACTCAGGCGTCATCCCTAATATATTTCATATTATAACGGCAATCATGGTTCAACCAAATTGATTCACTTTTACTTTCACGACTTAATTTGATTACTTCATCCAAATTGAAGACTAAAAGTACCGTGTATCATCATTACCTTTTAGTATCAAATCTTTAAACAAATTTTCCTTTTTCTAGAACCGTGATCACCTTAATAGAGATACTTGTATACCAGTTTTACGAGCAGATAAAACTAAAGTTATTAGCCTCATAGCCTTTACAACTATTGTGTGTATTAAAAACTTGTTTGACATCGGCTATAAATATTGTACTCTGATATAAGTACTTACGACTTGAAGAGTATTGACATAATTTTTTTACTTATTTGATTTGTATTGATTACCTTTTCAACTATAATAAAAAATAAATGCAATTATTGATAGTTTAATGTCGAAAATCGAAAGTCATTAATTCAAATTAGTCTGAGAATCAGCACTTTCTGAACATCAAAGTTACATAAGACAGTCCCCCAAAACGCCCACCCTTCACCACTTCCTAGTGTTTTAGTTGGGAAGAAGAAGTGGCGCAGCAAATTCCCCAGCAGCACAGCTGTCTGCTCCATTAGAAGAACTTGATTCTGTACCATTTACGAGTATCCTCCATCCATTAATTCTATTATGTCATTTATACTACACTAGCTGATGCCCGCGACTTCGCCCGCGTGGATGTCGGTTATTCTATACTAAAACCTTACTCGAGAACTACTCTATCCATTGGTAAAAACAGCATGAAAATCGGTGCAATAGTCTTTGAGTTTGTCGCGTACAGGACGACAGACAGACGCGAAGGAGGACTTTGTTTTATAATATGTAAGGATAACTACGATAGGAAATGTGTTTTTATTTATTTTTTGCATCTTTTATGGCTATAAAGTTTAATATCTGCTGCTTTTTAAGTCCTAACTGTGCTTTTAAGTATGTGAAACGTAAAATACCTTCTAAAGCTATGTTTTCATTTAGCGTTCTGAACAGTTTTCAGCGAGCAAGCGTCTGTTCAACACTCGAGCCAGCGAACACGTTTCTTCACTGATAATCGGTTGGACTCGGCGAACGCTCGCTCGCTCATTATTTGAATGAAAACGACGTCACGGCACAGGAGCAAAAGTGTGGCCACAGCAAGCGAGCATTCGTTTTCTCGTTGTAGTGAAAACAGATGTTTTTCGTTTTGAGCGAACATTGGCAGAACAGATTTGCTCTGAAAAAAATGTTCGCTCGGCAGGGAAAAACGCGGCTTAACCAAAACGCACATAATTATGTAACATAACATCACGCCTTGTTTCCCCAAAGGGTTAGGCAGAGGTGTACCTATAGTACACCCACATTTCGCCAGTTATGTTTCAGTCCCATGTAATAGGGGGCGAGCCTATTGCCATCAACCGGGTACAAATCCAGACTCCACGCTGTTACTGAGAAATTCATAATGGAAAACCCAATATCACTTTGCCCGACCCGGGAATCGAACCCAGGACCTCATGCTCAGCAGTAGTGCTTGTGACCACTAGAGCAACGAGTCAGGATATTCTACGAATAATAAAAGTGCAGTTCAGATTTCCTATCTGAGCTAAAACTAACCTAAAACAAAAATGCTACAAAAATTTCGAAACTTTTTAAAACTAGAAGTAATCTAAATCAACTATCTAGTATCTCCTAGCGTTATCTATCAAACTAGCTTATTTACTTTAAAATTCAGAACAATTCGGCGAAATCTAAAGCATCCGCGTTCTGAAGTTGGTATCGTGCTCGAATATATCAGGGCGCTGTATCTCGGCGTAGTGTTGCCAGTTGTCAGGTAGTTGTTACCGGGATTGCCATATTAAAATTATATTTGAACTGGGAAACTCGGAAGAGAAACGAATTTGTATTCCATCAGCATGATGAACAACTTAATTAATAATCTAAACATCGTAGTTATTTTAGGACAAATTCTGTATAGTATTGCTAGAAAAAACTTGTTCTAATAACTTAACAATAAAAGCTTATTGGCAATAAAATATTTACAAAAAAATCTACCTCCATTTTTTCCGGGACATCGCAAACCTGCCGCACTAGCAACACTGGCTGGCAAAGTAAAAGTTTTGGAGGGAAGTGCAGTGCATCGAGATACAGCCCAGATCTTGGACGTATAAAATTTCAAACTGCACTCTAAGCTGCTCAACATTTTTCATCCACCATGTACCCGGATAAGCCCAGGAGATAAAACCAGCTATGATACATTGGGCTGTGCAAAGATTCTGATCAGTAATTTAAGCTTTTTGCTCTTTCTGTAACGGGAATGGCGGTTCGAAGTTTTTATTTCTATGATGAACGGTAGTGTTAGGAAGTTCTTCTTTTATAATGGGGGTATTTCAGTACTACAATAAAATGGTTCGTATAGATCTTTTACACCTTATATATAAAGGCCTGCACTGTCCTCCCATATCTATAATTTTTAAAAGAGTAAACGTGGCATTTCTTGCCGACTCCTCTCCATAGAAAACGATCCATTGGAACCGTACACCTTGCTTCTGACGTTTTATACTTATAAAACGTCAGAAGCATAAACCTACATGGGCACTTGCCCATGTAGGTTTATGTGAAATAAAATATTTTGATTTAATCCAAATAAAATTATTTAGCCACTTTTTAACCTATTTTCTTTTGGTTCAGGTATATTGCGTGAAATTCAATTCACGGGCATCCCAAAATTGAAATCACGAAAAAACATCAATGTTTAGAAACATAATTATGTTCGCATAGCTCGTCAAAATGTATGCTGCATGTAATTGATTTTTTTTTCGCGATTTGAGGGTCCCACACTGAAAGTTGTTCATAATGATGAGTACAATGACCCCTTAGGAGGATGCCCAGGAATTCAATTTAGCCCTGTATAAGGAGCAGCACTTAAATCTTTAGAAAATCATAATTTTCTATGCAATAAAAATTTTCACTCCCCATACCATCGATTATCGTGATAATCTTCTTGTATACACAAAAGCACTAACAGTCATAACGTGGTACATTGTATTTGCGACCGTTTACAGTGTTCAAGACATCGACAACGATACGTTTGCCGATACGACCAACTTCGCAAGATCCAATACGAAAGCACCAAAAGTTGTTCTAACTTGATTTGGTGCAAGTGTTCGGTGGTAGCGGGGGATGGTTAATTATTTCTTTGTAATGAGATTGTGATAGACGATCTTTGCAAAATGTGACTCTTCTGGGGCATTTGTCTATGTAATCTTGCACAAAAGTTCGTATAAAAATCCTCCGCGTTAAACCATTGCGTGTCATTGCATTGGATAAAAGCGCGTTCCCACTATGTCGTGACGATTAATTTATCGTTTCATTTTGGTTGGGAAAGTCGTGGACGACAGTTAATCGTGTCGTCCTATATGTGAACTCTTCCATTTAAATACACGAACCACGACGCTTTAAACAACACGTTAATCTGTCGTCACAACATAGTGGGAACGGGGCCTATGAGTTAATTTCACAAAATTAAAGAATTTCTGCCTTCTAATTTGTAATTTTATCTGAAACTAGCTGATGCCCGCGACTTTGCCCGCGTGGATGTCGGTTATTATATACTAAAACCTCACTCGAGAACCACTCTATCCATTGGTGAAAACAGCATGAAAACCGGTGCAGTAGTTTTTGAGTTTATCGCGTACAGGACGGCAGACAGAGGCGGCGGAGGGCTTTGTTTTATAATATGTAAGGATATTCTTCATGAAGCCGCAGTGCTTATAGTTTGATTTTAATTGGTTAATTAAATCCTTTCAGTCAGCTCTTCAGTGTAATAACTTCAATCAATTCGAATCCTTATAGGTCATCGTAGAGTTTTTTGGACTTTTCTTTTATTTAAGTCCGCCTTCTGATAGGGTCAGACCGCTTTCTCATTTAAACTCTCTTCGCTTTTACCTTGGCCCCAGCCCCGCCTACATTGCAACTAATACGGTTTAGATGCACTTGTAATTAAACTGTTATGTTAGTTTCTGTCTAATGTGGCGGGACGTCGCGCCAATGTTCCGCTAACGGTAGGAACGTGAGATAACATTGTTTTACTGAGGATACTGGGCTATTTGCATTCGTGGTTGGTTGTCGATGGCGTGGGATGCTTATCATATCTTCTTCTTGTCGGTGGCACGACTGTATTGCAGATCTTGTTGGCCCAAAAGCAGCTCGTGGCTAAGTAATAACAGGCACACGGGTCGATCCAGTAGGTTAAGCTTTGAGCATTATTTTGACAACCTTCTTCGAGATAAATCAAAATTGCTGTACTGGTCAAAAACAAGTGACGATGCGACCAGCAAAGTTACTATGAAAATCCATAACTGGCGTGTTTAGCGGCCAAATAAATTACTAGGAAAACTTCTGTCGTGTTATTTAAAATGGAACGAATTTTTTACTTCTTTCTACTTACAAAAGCTTTTATTTGAATTTCGATTTGGCTTGCAAAAAGAACTGTTTAAAAAAAAACAAATGAACATATTGGCGCATGAAAAATTATAGTTGTTCGTCATTGATTCTGAAATGTTTATTTAATTAACTCAGTTTGAATTTCCGCGCATTATTTGAGAAAAGTACTGTACAAGCCTTGGCCGCAATTAGGAATTGATGGACTCACGTATGTGTGCCTCGGCTTTGCCTCGGCCCACATTTTCACGATCGTCCAACAATCCTTTCATTGCTGGCCGCGACATTAATGTACTATACTTTTATTTATTGCATAATGTACACTCAGTTACAGACTAGGCTAAAACTTATGAGTACATGACCCTGGTAGGGTGCAGCTAGTACTATGTATCTTAAATCTAGGTTAAATATACTTTTAACCCCTTACTTCCTGCTTAAAATGTCTCATTTATATTTCATGTTTATTTATCCGAGATAACTTTTCGAGAGAAACCTATGTTAATGTACAGTTATGTCAAAATACCTAAATGTGTTTCAAGTCGCGATGTTTTAGTTTAGATAACAACTTAATTGATCCACTCTCGCTTGCTTTCGAATTTTGTCACATCTTTAAGCAGCTGATTTAGATATTAACATATCCTGAAGGTTATACGTAGGTGATATTTAAAAAAATTAAAACTAAAACCCAACTACGACTAAAAAGGTATAAACAAGACACCACAGACAGACAAATAAAAAATCCGGAGTCACACGTAATGTCTTCGATTTATGCCCTAACACGTAATCACATATACTACTAACACTGTGCCTAAGAAAACTGATTTTAAACTAAACAAAATGCTATAAAACATACCCGTAACTTAATTACTCACATTCCTCAGCGCCTAAGCGACATATACTTTATCTAGGTGATAGTCAGCTAACGCCGAAGCATTAATTTAGTGCCCCCCATCCACAGTTATCTGTGAAAACTTAAAACATTCGGATAGCTGTGAGACAAATGAATCACTCTGCGATTTTAGAGCTGAGTGTACAGTGGGAAGGGGCCTTTACGACTGAAGAAGACTTTGGAGTTGATTTAAAATGTGTGTTGATGAAAGTGATGGGTGGTCGTTTGGTTCTTTTTGGGCACATGAGACAACTTGGCTTAGTCTCTGGGATAGCAAAGTGTCTGCGATGTCTCTGGTATTGCAGAGTAGGACCACAGGTGGACCATCGGATGGGCCGTAAGCGTATTTATCATCCATACGAAAGGTATAAATATTGTGACAGATTATTGTATGTTTAATTGTTGCTTCAGACATTTAATTAAACTAAAAGTTTGTCCCACCCGCTCCTAATTTTCACCCTTATAGTTTAAATAGACCAAAAACACATGCCTAAATGTAATAAAATCAATCTCCTAAAGCCGTCGCAAGTCTCCACAGCATGTATGCCTCTGCCTTTACAAAGGATATAGGCACATAATATGTGAGATTGCGCCTGACCAGATAACAGAGAGTGCTTTTTAAGATAACCGCTCTTCGTGAGAGACGAAATCCAAGTATGATTTAAATACATATCTGTGACGACTCCTTAACTCCTTAGGGCTTATCGAGCGCAAAATGTCAATGCTTTATTATGAGATAATGTTAGGCGCGTGTGCTAAATGGTATTAACATATTGTAGCTAATTGACGGCCAATGACTCACTGGGGAGTGTTCGTGTTCTTTGTGAAGGTATGTTTTTAATGCTAGCAATGTGGATTGTGCATTACTAATTAATATTCTTGAGTTTAAATAGTTTACACGTGCTGTGCGTCCTGTGCAGTGAGGTCTGCTACATGCTTGATTCGTTTGTTGTTGGTGTAGTTAGTATCAGAGTTTTTATGCTGCCCATGGGCCTCTGAATTGGCTTCACATGCCATCGAAAAATATCACTCAGGCATGCCGGTTTCCTCACAATTTTTTCCTTCACCATTTTTTAAGCAAGTGATAATTGTACAATACCCACATGAATCCGAAAAGTCAGAGGTGCGTGTCTTGGGTTCGAACTCGAGACATATGACTTGGCAGTCCGATAGTCACACCACTGGGCTATCACTGCTTGTTGACTGGCTTATAATATTCTTGACAGGGCATGAACTTTTCTCTATTGCCGATTTGAGAAAAGAAGACAGAAAATGAGGTCATTAGGTATTCTGGAAATCCCTTCCAATTAGTTAAGCAGCCCGTGCTGGAATTAATGCACATCAATAGTACTTACAATGGATGGAGATCCTCATATCATGACCATTTATGCAGCGCTTGGATGTTGCCAAGCCATATTGATGCTGTTGAGTTTTTTCCGCTTGGATTTTGATTCAGACCGATGCTTCTCCTAAAAAGGCATGATGAATACCAGTCCCAGTAAGGAGACTGTTTTGTTTACGTAATCTGCTCAGATAATAACAGCCGCACGGGTCGATCCATCAGATTAAGCTACACTTGCCGGGGTTGGCCAGTGGATGGATGGCCATCTTTACATACCGAGACTCCTCCGTGCCTCGGAAAGCACGTTAAGCCGTTGGTCCCGTCTGTCATTCGTGGATCTTTGATAGTCGATACGGGTCGTCAGAAGCCCAAAAGTCTGACAATCAGTCTTTCCAAGGGGTATCGTATTACCGAGTTACTGGGTTGTGGAGGTATATAGGCAGTCGCTCCATATAAAATACTGGTATTCAGCTGCATCTGGTTAGACTGGATGCCGACCCTAACATAGTTGGGAAAAGGCTAGGCAGATTCTGCCCAATCTGCTCAGATAATTTCCGATCGAAAGAGAGATTTTGAAAAACAAATTAAATAACCAATTCGACATAAAAATAAATGTTTTAAAACATTTAAATAGTTAAGCAATAACTTCTGATAAGTGAAAGTATGCCAATCTAAATCTCATCTTTATAAACAAAATTAAGATCACTTTTAATTTTGATAGGGCTGGTCGATTTCCGGAGGATATCTTTAAGACAGATTTCTTAGCTTAAATGAATTAGTTTCGTGTGAATCTAAATAATTTAATAAAAAGCCTTATGAGTTTTTTGATCTCAAGATCAACTGTTTCGCTAAATGGGTGAAAGAAAATACCAGGTCGCGTTTCGCCTAACTGGTTTTTCTCATTTTTAACTGGTTCGGATGTAAAGATGGCAAATATTATGACTAGAAAATTGACACAGGACGGCAATTTGCAGTGTTATAGAAACACATTTCATGCTACTTACAGTTGTGTTTCGAATATACAGACAACTTAAGTTGGTGGTCAACTCGCTAAACAATCATTTTCTCTGACTGTACATACTAGGCTCGGTCTTATTAGGCACCCACATGGGACTTTTAGCTTAACTGGCGAGTTTTGGGTGCCGTTACTGTAGGTGGGTATAACTTAGTCTACCTCTATGTGGATTACAAGCAAGTTTTTATGATTTGTACTCGATAAATCAAAATTCAAATTAGATTCAAATTATTTATTTTTTGCCAACATGGGTAGGGGTACAATAGATGACATATTTTGATAATGTTCTCCATGCTCTGCCGTCACATTTAAAATTTTACACATTAATTACAATCAAAATATCATGTTGAATAACAATGACACTAAATATTAAAAATTTATTTAATAGGAAAATCATTTTAACCATTTTTATTTCCAATGCCAAGTAGTATCTAAAAGCAGTGGTGGCCCAGTGGTAATGCCCCGACTTAAAGAGTTGTAGGTTGTGGGTTCGAAACCAGCCAGGCGCATTACTTTGTGTAAATAACTTTATCACCACTGCTCTCAAAACAGTGAAGGAAAACATCGTGAGGAAACCGGCATGTCCTAGAACCAAAAATTCGAAGACATGTGACATCTACCAACCCGCGTTGATAAATGATAAATGGTTCTATTTCGGTAAGTAGATTTGTACAAACACTTTTGCACGTCAATCACATTTTTAAAACTAGATGAGGTCGGCGTTTCCTATCTGACTACTCTGAGAAGAAAGGCCGAAACAAACTCAGAGGTCACAGTCTCTTTTAAAGTCCAGACATAGTCTTGGTCAGATCATGTGAAGACCAAGTAAATTGGTGTCTGAAATGGTCTTTTGAGGAAAGAACCACACAGATTGAGTGGACCTATCCAGTCAATGCACGCATTTGTCAGTAATCGTGCAGCTCAACTCCAAATTTAAGGAGCTCAACGATTTGACGAACATAACGTTGGGCCCGCGTTGTAAATTACAGCCACTCCCTGTCGAAGAGAGGACGCCTGTGTCCCAACAGTGGGAAGATTAAGTAAGCTTATGTGTCTAAAGGCCATAGTTTTATACTGACGAATTCTAGATGGCCATATTTTAGACACAAAAAAACAAATTAATAATGTTACGATATCAATCACCACTACTCACTAAAGCCGCGGTTTTTATACGCGACGTAAAATCGCGATATCATCCAATCTGAATAATGGCCAAATTAATGATAATATAAGCGATCTAGAATTAAAAGTTAGATATTATATCTATTGAAAAGTGAAGGCTGTTTAATTTAAAACTAGTTAAAAACCGGCCAAGTGCGAGGCGGACTCGGTCACGAAGAGTTCCGTACGGTATCAAGATCGAGCAAAAAACGCCGAAAAAACAAGCTTATTAAATTTTTATTATTTTTTGATAATGCGGCAATACAATTGAACATAGCGAATGCGCAAGCTTTGTGCTTTTTGCAAGGCAATTGTCGGAACCATAAACAACAGGATATCATTAAAAAAAAATTGGAAGTACTTTAAAATATTTTATATTTAAGTATTTATAATATCGCTAGTCCATGTCCGGATAAATGTATTTTTTTTTTTTTGGTAAATACTTAACGCTTGTCTTTCATGTATTAATCTATGTTGCTTACCAAACTGTTGTCTTTATCATTGATTTTATTTTATATGACATTATTATTTCTTAAATTGAATTTAAATCTAAAAACCACCGAATCAATATTCATTTCTGAAAAATACACACAAAAAAATCCACTACAATTTTCTTCCCTCCCAATCCTTCAGCCCTCAATCTACCCAGACGCCCATAAATCCTAGTATAATTTCTGGAGGCAGTAGTCAATCACGCACTGCCTCAATGGCAGGTTATCTTGCCGCCCAGCAGCAGTCTATCGCTCTATACATCACTCGGGTGCCGCCCGCCCTTATCACAGCGCCGCACGCCCGACTCGTTATTTTACTACATACCACGTGGACTGTGCAAATATCAAGTTGTGTAAAATTTTATGTGTATGTTCTTGGAGTGTGTGTGTGTTAGATTTGAAGTGTGTGTTTTGTTTTTAGGTTATGATAATGTTTGTGAAATAATTTTGGCATGTTTTTGGATTATGTTTTTAAAAGTTAAATGAAAATTATTTCGGTGAAATCGCCGCTAAATAAAAAGCAACCATGGACCTTTTTTCCATAACTTTCGGAGTCGAAATCTATTACTTTAAATATTTTATTATAATCTTACATAACTTTAATAGTCATATCCCTGAAGCTACTTTAGTGGGAATTTAAAGGTTTCCAATAATAATTATAATAGAGACAGGTAGACAACCCATCCCATGACTCATGATTTTCATCATGTCCCATGATTTTCATAATTTATGGATTCGAAAAACCTGCAGTCTGGTTTTTAAAGGATAATAATAATTAACATAGACAAGGGCCTACCATGGGTTGGGGACGGCGAAGTCATGTCACACGTAAGGCCCATTTTAGTTTTTAATTACAAAACTTTCATTAATATCTCTGTGTAAAGTGAATGTAGATAACTTAAAATGCTCACAATCTTGAGTATTATTTATAAAAAACGAGAGATTATAACAATGTGGAGTTATTTCGAGGTGTGTTTACCTTTTGGCCGCTGTTTAAGTCAAAAGAGTGTTATCAGTGTGGTGCATCCATCACTCGGCGAACGGGTTGCCAGTGTAGAAAATAATATTTATTTGTTGAGCTTTTTTTTCTTTTAGGAGTTAGGGTTCGATTTTGTTGGAATTGAGTGTCTGAATCGTTGGATAATTTAAGTTGTTGGTTTTTGTTAATTTTATTTTATTCCATGGCAGGAAAAACCAGGTTTTCCTATATCGGTTTACAAAATTACTAAAAATACATTGGTTTATCATTGTCGTCTTGATATCTGTAAATAACATTCAACAGGGTTCAGTAAATTGCTGAATTTTCAGTGAAAACTTCTCAACAACATTCTTCTAAATACAAACATTTTTATAACCCAGTCCGCGTACTTCAATAAACAAACTCGACCAATAAATAAACAGCAACCGCATTCTAAACCCAAACTAAAATCCATAGAGCAACATAAAAACGTTGAATGTGGCAACACTACGCGGCGCGGCACGGCGGCGCGCGACGCGGCTCGGCGCTCGCCTCCCGTTATCAGCGCCCACCACCCGGCGTTTGTCGCGTTTTATTTCAGAGTACCTATAGCCTGTTTAAACTTCACACTCCCAAGCCTTTTAATGCTTGAGGTCAAGTCAACATGCTTTGTAACATGTTTTCGGAAAGTGACGCGTTTCGCATGTTTTATGGCGCGATTTTCGGGTTATCTATGGCCTATGTTGATTTACTGTTGTTCTATTTTTGAAATTGATGGTTTGGCTTTAGTTTTTTATTGTGACGTATTATGTTAAGTTTCTTAGAAGTTTTTCATTGGTTTTCATCAACCTGTGTGTTTTAGAAATGGTTAATATTTTTGACCGACTTCAAAAAAAGGAGGAGGTTCTCGATTCGAAAGTATATTTTTAATATTTGTTACCTCAGAACATTCGACTGGGTGAACCGATTTTGATGATTCTTTTTTTATTTGAAAGCTGGTGCTGTGGTCCCATATAAATTTTATTAACTTTGCTTGAGTAGTTTTTGAGTTAGCTTCAATAATTACGTATTTTTCCCACTTAGTCTATGTAGATGATATTTTATTTGACTCCGTCACTGTTATTTACATAGCAGGTAGTGGTATTCGAATTTTTGTGGGGTAGGTAAGTACCACAACTAAAAAGTGAAAATAAAATATTTGGTAAAGTTGTTAAAGGTACCTATTATAAGGCAGATAGAAATGATACATTTGCTAAGTGCTTGTTTCAATTCTACAGTGTGACATTACTACAGTTAAATACAGCATTACATACACCTACATGGGTATTGGATATGAATAGACTTATATTTTTACAAAATAAAGAAATATTTACGATTTTGACATGTTACTTAAAATTACAGTTTACAAGAATTTTATATTGTTTTTTTTTTATAATTACTACGTTATACGAATTCAAATTTTGTTTGCTACTTTAAAAACTTTAATAGTGTTGATCATAGAGAGACTCAAAAGTACTCTTCTCTCAAATACGCCTGTCAATCTGGATAATAATTATAGTATCTTCAAGAACTTATTATAAACAAACATAAGTAGATCCATTTATTTAATCTTAAAAGCTTCATAAGTTTCATATTCAAATCAAAACACAGCGATCCCACAGATTGCGTATGCGATCATAGACACGTCATCCCACAATAATCCCGCCTTTTACACGACCACAGATTATAAATAGGATTCTGTCATGTATACTGGACAGTAAATTGCTGTATAAAACGCCACTTATGGCATGATATGGACCCTAATTAAACAGTAAGAAGCCTTATCTTGGAAAGACGAGACGACGTTTAGCACTATCTATCGTTATGACAAAAAGAAACCAACACAATCGCGTGCACATCTTTCCCATTAAAAAATAATAATCATAGACTATATTTCAGTGGTATGTCGTAATTAGCTTATTAATTTAGTCTTATCTAGCAAACCCTTTCCAATATTTTATATCAGATAAAGTTTAGTATTGCTTTTTATTATTTTGTTTTACGGTTTTGCAGCTCAATTAAAATAATAAAGATGTCATCTAGATATAACTGCGTTTATTTGTATTTTTCTGATTGTATAATTTTGTTTTTATTAGCGAATGTTCACACATTCAAAAGTTTGACAGGACACATTAATGTTTCCTCGCTCAGTACAGGTTGATCTTAGTAACGCCCGAAAATGTTCAATCACAAAGCCATTACAGTACCTACCTATAATATATCCATATGACAAAAGCCAGACGAGACATCCTAAAAAAACAAACGAATCACTTTTCACGAGAACTCGCCATATCTCTGTAATCGGCGCTCTTAAGGCAATCCTTATCCCATTTACGTGTCTCCCATTACCATTAAAATCTGAACTTATCTCGCTCAATAAAAACGTGAACCGGTTCAATATATAAATAATATACAGAACAATAACGGCTGGTAATTAGGCAATAAATTCTTCAAGCAGATATGAGAGATATTAAGAAAAAGGCAACGTTTGATTTGTTTGTGGCTGACTATGTACTGTGTGTGTCCGTTTGTTAATGCGATACGATATTGGTAAGGAAGACATTTTGACGTAGGTGGATGTTTGAGGTGGCTAGTCATATTCCTGTTTCTGGAATTAACTTTTTATTTAACTGTCTTCTGATAACTTTCTCACTCATACACATACATTAAATCCATTATCTTTTCCTAATTCAACAGGTCGAACCTTAAGTACATCTGCCGCATCCTTTACAATTGCAACCATATTACCACTCTTGTTAACTGGTTAATCTAATCCCCACGACATAAGTTAATTATGCTCTTAAAACTCTTGTCGACACACGAGAAGCACAGCTTCACGCTATATCACACCAAATTCTCAAACAACTACATAAAAGCTTATTATAAACCGTATCGTATCTCACAATGTAAATTCCATCCCGAAATCCCGCGATAAGACCGCGTTCAGTTTTATATTTACCGTGAGATAAGGGCCTGGCCGCGAATCGATTAGCTCACTCTAACAAACGATGCCTATCTGAATGTATGGTCATCCGCTTAGCGTTAAAAATAACCAGCATCATAATCTTGCGAAGTATTTTCTTTACATTTGTGTTGAATAGGATGAATTTTTTCAGGTTCTGTCGCAAGGCTGTCTGTTGCCAAAAATATCTTGTCGACTCTTTATCTATGGTTTGAAAAAAAGTTTCTATCAATGTCAAATTTAAAATTTTTACCGCTCATGGTTTTTTTTTCGAAGGATGTGCATCGTAAAATTCATCTTACGATTTTGATGTATTTGCAAGTTTGGTTATTTAAGCCCATTGCTGACTGCTAAAGCAATTTTTTTTAAGCTCCACACAATTTGTTTAATAGTTTAGCGACACTCCTTAAGCATTTTCCTTACTTTACATCCTTAAGTTAAGTGGCTCGCGGGTTGCTAGCCTTAAATAAATAGCCACAAGTTATCAAGCCAGCCATTTGACCGTCAAATTCACATTCCCTTCAACTTGGCATTTCAGATAGATCGGCCACCCACGTCCGTCAGATAGCACAGGACACACTCGGTGATAGGTTCGGGCGCACTCGGGTCGCGTCGGGCGGCTTCGGCCCCGCTCGTAGATGTTCGCGATTATGCCCACGCGCACACAGATTGAAGTGTGGAAATTTGTTGCTTTGTCATATTCAGAGATTTAGATACTCGATACGGACAAGTTATAGCGAATTGTTTGTGAATATTGTTTTAGAGATAATATTAATAGAGACAATGTTTCTTGAAATGAACTGCGGAGAAACCTATCTGACTGTGCGGTAACATAAGTCAACTACAAATTGATTTTGACTTAGCTATAAAAGGTACTCGGGTACCTTATAAGATATAATTGCTGAGATATGCTGTCCACCCAGATTTAAGAACAAGAAATAAACGTGTCCCGCGACTCTACCTTCTGTAGGATTTATATACGAGAATAAAAACCTTTATTTATTTAATACTTCAAGCACAGAAATGTACAGCGGCAGACTTAATGCCATAGGCATTTTCTACAAGTCAACCTTAGGGTGATACAAACAGCGGTAGGTGCAATTACAAAAAATTTAGGAATAAAAAAAAAATATATATAAAGTTAAATAATATACCTATTACAAATATAAATATAATATGTACCTATGCCTTATTATATATAAATACTAGCTGCGCCCCGCGGTTTCACCCATGTAAGTCTCGATCCCGTGGGAATATCGACACAAACACACAAACTTTCACATTTATAATATTATATATATAGTAGGATAGTAGGAAATAGTATAAGCACAAATAAATATATATACATAAATACACGAATATACTGAAACAAAGAAGACAAACAATGAGAAAACATTATGGTTGTGATGATAGTGCCAGCTTCTTATGAATGTGCTCGCGAAATTTAGGACTTCTCTAGTCATCAAGCTTGGTGCTTCTCTGGTCATCAAAGTCAATCCATGAAAGCTTACAATACAACACTTTTCCATTTATAATTTTAGCAAGCATTATCCGCATTATCATGCAATACCTGCAACAACATTCCATATATCTCCAACGTTCACAAGAACATTATCAATGTCCAAAATATCTAGATATTAATTCTCAGCTGCACTACGTGTGCAGGATAACGAAAGTGCGCCCCCATTGGGGGTGGAATAGGGGTGCAAGGGGGTGATACCGATCGCCTATTGGCCGATACACCAGATTTATGCGGTCTATCTGCACCGTCTTAATTTACGGTTAGCTAGTACCTGGATCATAACTTTTGGGAAAAAATGGAAAATTATGATATTGTTTAGTTTTATGTAGCTGAAAAGGATTTAATCATGGATGTATTTGCATAGTTTGTTCTTAGCTTTTTAGTTTATACGGTTCTGTACCCGAAGGTTGCCTCCGCGCTGTCCGTCCGTCTGTTTGTTAAAGGGCTGTAACTCTTGAACCGTAATAGGTAGACAAATGAAATTGTCACAGATTGTGTATTTCTATTGCCGCTATAACAGCAAATAAATAAATAAAAATTAAATAAGGTTGATAATTAAAGGGGTTCCTCTTACAAGAAGCGTGTTCTTTTTGGCGTTTTGAGCTCGATTTAATTCGGTACGGAACCCTGCGTGTGCGTTTCCGACTCGCACTTGGACGGTTTTTTATCCTAATACTAACTTTTTAATATTCTAAATGCGTAAGTGAGTTTGTTTGTTTGTTACGCTTTCACGCAAAAACGACTGAACGGATTTGGATGAAATTTGGAAGATGGGTACACCATGAACTGGAATAGGACATAGGATACTTTTTATCCCGATATTCCCAAGAGATCGATACTTATGGGGGTGAAACCGAGGGGCGCAGCTAGTATAATAATAAAACTTAGTAGGTTAGCTACTGGTTACTGTCCACTTGCATCTTTCTACAGCTATTCTGAGTTAT
Organism: Lithophane leautieri; assembly: GCA_949152455.1. NCBI lineage: Eukaryota > Metazoa > Arthropoda > Insecta > Lepidoptera > Noctuidae > Lithophane > Lithophane leautieri. Next base: position 2,622,270 of record OX424462.1, on the reverse strand, counting down.
TTTTGCCGTTAAAACCGTTAGGAGCACTAATCCCGGAAAAACAATGCAAGAATGTCCATTACACGTGCCGTTTGTCGATAACATTCCATGCCAATAACGCCACATTTCTAATTCCTGACTACCAAGAAATAATTACTAACTTGAAAATTAAAACAGGAACAACATACAATAAACCAAAAATGCGAGACATGTAGATCATTAAGGCTCCCGCAGACAGGTGCGACGCAACTGTAGTAGAACAATTTAGAAACTTCTGGGAAATTGTTCCACTAGAATCGCGTCTGACCGTCGCGCCGCGCCTGTCGTCGGGAGCGTTTATCGTACTATTAAGATCTTTATTGTACCATGTTTTAGTGCAAATAATTTTTTTATATTATTTCTATTTACCCCAGAAAATCAGAAAACGCTTTTCTATCAACATATACAGTTCGACTCAAACTAAATGGCGGCTCGAAAGTTAGCTACTCGCTGCGCAGTACTCACGTGCTGCGCGACTCGCCTCATATTCTGAGCCACCAGCACCACGTAGAATCGAACTGTAATATCCATGACAACTACCACCAAATCGATTTTCTCATACCATTTTACCCTCGACAAATAAATCATGCATAACCTAGACATCGAGCAGTCTAGACTAGACCAGTCTTATCTGAACACGTGTTGCCCATTCCAGATGTCTTAGATACGGGGCTTTTAGCCGGAGATAGTGGCCACTCGGCAACCATCACACTCAATCTTGTACTCGTTAAAAATAAACGCGAGTCGATATGAGGCTATTTACAAGCTGTATGAACGAGCTTGTGTGCTGATTGGTTGGTTGTGAGCTAGACGATTATTATATAGCTAGAGATTGGTGGTTGGTCATGGATGATTTTTTGTATCGCAAAAAGAGCAGAGTACCTAGATGAATCATTATTGGCAATACAATATTTTCTGGAACGTACAGACGGCTACACATCAAGCTATATTTTTCCAGTATATGCTGACCTCGCATTGTACGAGAATCCTATACAATGCGAGATCAGCATAAACTGGAAAATATAGCTTGATGTGTAGCCGTGTGTACCTATTGTTGATTTTTAACCCACTTCGAAAAGGAGGAGGTTCTGAATTCGAATGTTTTTTTTTTTGTATGTTTGTTACGCGATTACTCCGCCAGTTATAATTTTGATGATCCTTTTTTTGTTTGGTAGGTCATGCTTCAGAGGTGGGCCCATATAAATATTAACTTTACTTGACGTAGTTTTTGAATTGGCGTGAATATTACATATTTTTCCCACTTAGCGTATATGGATGATGTTTCAAGTTCCAGTCACTTTTATTTACATAGCAGGTAGTGGTATTCGAATTTGTTTGGGGTAGGTACCACAACTAAAAAGTGAAAAATTACTTAAATTTCGGAAGTCGGTGGCAAAAAACGAAAATTCTAAACCAAAGACACTGACTTCCGAAATAAAAATTATTTTTCACTTTGTACACGGCTACACTTCAAGCTATACATTTCCAGTTTATGCTGATCTCGCATTGTCTAGGATTTCCGTACAATGCGAGGTCAGCTTATACTGGAAATGTATAGCTTGATGTTTAGCCGTGCGTACCTAGTGTTTTTTTGGATGCCTGTTGTTTATTTTCTTTTGTAAAATAAAAAGTGTTTCATTGTGGTATTATTTTAGATTTTTGAAGCTTTCAAGTTATCTTTTTCTAAAGATCATCGCACACTGAAACTTAAACATCAAATAAAGCAACTTAAGGCGCTAAGTCCCGTTTAGTACCGTAAAACGGTCACTTTAAAAAGCCTACTCCTCATTAACGGCTTGGTTAAACGATCTGAAAAAAATATATGTTTGCCATAGATTCATGTACAACATTTTTGTTAAAGGGATTTTGCGAATTGCTAATAGTTTTGCCTTAAAAAAATATTTACCAAAACGCTATTTTTGGCTAATATTCGCTACTACTTCTAAACGGCTTTGAATTTTGTAAATATTTTTACACTGAAAAATTGATGGTTACAAGGACTACAAAACTGTTAGAGCATTTTTAAATCAATCAATATTTGCAAAGATAATGACCCCATTTAGAGATAGAGGTTCAGAGGTGCTCTGCGCGGGGCGCGGGCGGCAGTCGCGCGTTAGCATTGAGACGGGATGCCTGTGTCGCTCGCTGCTCCGCCCCGGCTATGGACCGATACGCGCGTTTGCGTGTATTAGTGCAAATATTTACGTTCGAATTGTATCAATGTGCGTTTATAGACTAGCTCGCTGCAGACAGCCCAATTCAATTGCGCGCGTAGGCGCTTTATTGTTGTTTTTTTTTTAAATGTGTTATTACGTATAATACTCTTTTTATTTACATTGACAAAATTTACATACAAATTAACAATATACAATATAAGTAAACCAAAAAAATAATTAAATATAACATAACATCACGCCTGTGTTTCCCGAAGGGTTAGGCAGAGGTGTACTTTTAGTTAGTACACTCACATTTTGCCAGTTATGTCCCATGTAATAGGGGCGAGCCTATTGCCATCAACTAGGCACAAATCCGGACTCCGGGCTACTACTGAGCAATTTCAGATGTAAAAACCGGCCAAATGCGTGTCGGACCACACAAAATGAAGGGTTCCGTAGTTGGGATGAATTTATGCCAAGAACAAACTGAACATTGTAGTTGAAAAACATTTTTTGCAACTACAAATTTAAGTTGGTCGATTATTACTCGTTAACTTGTAGAGCCTACTTAGCTGTGATAGTTTTCCTTTTAATTTCTTTATATACCTATAACTACTACTGCCGTGAATTTTTTCACATATCCAAAACCAACTATTTAGCTGGCTGGGGGGGAAGACACTTGACTCTAACAAAAAACAACACTTCAAAGTTTAATATTTCGCAAACAGATCCATGAATCCAAAAATTGTTTTTAGACACTCACAATATTTTTGAACGATCTTTCCAACGACACACCACACCATAGGAAGACAAGAAAAAAACCATACAAACTTTACGTGTAGGTGTACCCTAAAATTATTTTTTTTCATTATTTGATTGTACCTCTCAGCGTGATTAATATGTTCACCCGTGCTAATTACAGCTTTCTAGTACTAAAAGTCTATGATCTAAGTCGCGGACAGACAGATGAACAGTGTGAAACTATAGGTAAGGATCCTTGTTGACTACGGAACCCTAAAAACGCAATAACACTTTGCCCGACCCATGAATCGAACCCGGGACCTCATACTCAGCAGTAGCGCTTGCCACCGCTAGACTAACGAGGCAGTCGTTGACATAAAATACGAGTATTGTGTAAATCTATAATAATAAATTATGTATAACTATCCACGTCACCACATACAAATGCAATTCAGTAAAAACCAATACGAATATACGAAATACGAAGTCGCGAACACACATTCATAAATCAGAACGTACTGCACAATCAATTATAAACCTTATCTCATCAAGTACAGCGTGCCTGTATCATGCACTGTAGCCTAGGTACAACTTACTCACACGAAATCACTGGCTTGTCGCAAGCTACCCTACAACGGCTGTATTACGCGCGCGATGCAACGGCTACAAAGTTTCGTTTTGTGATATTTACATTGCTTGTCCAGTCACTTAGCGACACACTTAGGTAGTGGTTATGAAGCAATGTATTCATTACAAAAATAGTACAGTCGCTATGATATATGAAAACAAAAATAATGTAGTAAAGGCAATAAATATTTTCCGATTTGTTGTTTATCATGATTTTCACGACAAATATAATAAAATACCCACTTGTGCTGATAATTATGATAAGTAATTGTTCCTTAATTTATAAACTTTTTCGTACTAATACATAATTTGTAAACTTCGCGGTCTGAGCTGACCCTTATATTTATATGCTTACGACCTTCTATTTTCAAGAGACACATCATCATTGTCATCAACAAATGGTTCTAGTTCATAATTTCAAAGAAATATTTTTTTGAGTCAAGATTACCTAGCGGGCAGCTACATGTGGACGTGTATCAGTGAGCCGTGAGTTCAAATCTCACTCAGTACTAAAACTTTTTGTAAGTTTTTACTTGATTGGAAGTAATGGGATGGAAGTATACTACATTCATTGTGACGTTACATTTAAAAAAAAAAAACATGCATAGTCTGAATCATATTATTAGTTTTCAATACAGTCTGCTGAATACTGATACCTATAAATAGTTAAATAATAATACAATTACTAATATTTAACTTCATAAAAATAAATAATAAGCATTAGATTATAACAAGTTTTTGCTTAAAATACAAAAAAAAATGTTTTATTTCAATGAAAGTAAATCAGCATTGTGATATGGATTCGAACCCAGACCTCATTTATCGCCAATCCATTGCTTTGCTCATACAGCTACTACCACATGATAAAGTTTGCGAATTTTAGCAATGGAATGGTAATAACAGGTTGCCACTATAACGCGTAGTCTAAATGCAACAGAAATACCTACACTGTTATATTTTGCGTAGTATGACAGTTCATAATTATGTGTGTGTTCTCTGTGGAATGTTGAGACATCACTCATACACGCAAACGCACTGGCTGTATCGTGCACGAGTTCATACGTTACGTACGTTACATTTAAAAAAGAACATGCATAAAGTCTAAATCATATTATTATTAGTTTTCTATAAAGTCTGCTGAATACTGATACCTATAAATTGTTAAATAATAATACAATAACTAATACTTAACTTCATAAAAAATAAATAATAAGAATGAATAGATTATAAATAAACATAAATACTTAACAAGTTTTTGCTAAAAATACTAACAAATAAAATATTATGATTTCAAAGAAATTAAAAACCAGGATGCGAACCCAGAACTCATTGATTCCGAATCCATTGCATACTCCATACAGCTACCTGTACATGTTAGTTATAATTGAATTTTAGCAATCCAATGGTAAGAACAGGTCGAGACTATGACGCGAATTCTAAATGCAACAGAAATAAATGTAATGTAGGTACTGAAGTTTTGAGCGGTTGCTGTAAGTACATGTAGGTATGTAAGTATGTAGGTAGGCCTGTAGGTAGGTATATAGGTACGTATGTAGGTAGGCCTGTAGGTAGGTATATAGGTACGTATGTAGGTAAGTATGTAGGTAGGTATGTAGTTAGGTATGTAGGTAGATATGTAGGTAGGTATGTAGGTAGGTATATAGGTACGTATGTAGGTAAGTATGTAGGTAGGTATGTAGTTAGGTATGTAGGTAGATATGTAGGTAGGTATGTAGGTAGGAAATATTTTAAGGGGTCATTGACACACGGCTACACATCAAGCTACATATTTCCAGTATAAGCTGACCTTGCGTTGTATGGAAATACTATACAATGCGAGATCACCATAAACTGGATATGTATAGCTTGATGTGCAGCCGTGTGTACTCATCATTATGAACAACTTTCACTCCTTAAGGAACCAACCCTGAAATCGCGAAAGAAAAATCATCTGTTCCCTAGATTTTGATGAGTTATGCGAACATAAAATAGGGGACAGCAGATTTTTTTTCGTGATTTCAGGCTTGGTCCCATAGTGAAAGTTGTTCATAATGATGAGTACAATGACCCCTTAAAATATTTCGTGTATGAAAAGATACCCCAATATTTTCTTCCAAACGCATGCTAAAAAATAATGTCCAGTAAAAACTTAAAATATTCGTAACTTATGTATCTATCTATACTAATATCAGCATTACATCTCCTCTCAGCCATTCCTTTCTGGAATCGTAGGTAGAATTGGCGTCCTATGCGCGCAAGTCTGCGCCCCTGCATTTTCTTTGATCGTCTTTTTAGTTCAGCGCGCCACCGCGCGCGTTTTACGTATTCGGGGAGTAGGGGTTTAGCTCCGCCCAAATGCGGAAGGTCAAGTGACGAAACTATGGCCCTTAAACTCATGTTCAGGTTGTATTTTTTCTCTAAACAACAAAATTAGCTTTTTGATAATTTTTTGTAACCCCCTGTGTTACGAATAATTATCAAAAAGCTAATTTTTCAACAAGTCACTCAGCTGAAAATGTGACAGTATAATATGGTAATTCAGTTACCATAGTTTATTATCAAAACAGATAAGTATTGGGTGTGGCTGGCTAGCCCGTTTATATCGTGCCGCGATATGGATGCATGCTTAATTAATATACAGGCCTACATTGTTTACGTTCTAATTATATTTAAGCACTGTAGTTGGTTAAAAAGGGGAATGGAATTGTGTGAGAACTGTTTACTTTACAAGTATTACGCGTTTGTCACCTCTAGAGAAGGACTTTGAATGCAGGTGTTGCTGGCAGCTTTGACTGACAATGATTATTTTACAAGTATTACGCGTTTGTCACCTCTAGAGAAGGACTTTGAATGCAGGTGTTGCTGGCAGCTTTGACTAACAATGATTATTTCACAAGTATTACGCGTTTTTCACCTCTAGAGAAGGACTTTGAATGCAGGTGTTGCTGGCAGCTTTGACTAACAATGATTATTTCACAAGTATTACGCGTTTGTCACCTCTAGAGAAGGACTTTGAATGCAGGTGTTGCTGGCAGCTTTGACTGACAATGATTATTTTACAAGTATTACGCGTTTGTCACCTCTAGAGAAGGACTTTGAATGCAGGTGTTGCGGGCAGTTTTGACTGACAATGATTATTTTACAAGTATTACGCGTTTGTCACCTCCAGAGAAGGACTTTGAATGCAGGTGTTGCTGGCAGTTTTAAAAGACAATGATTATTTTTGAAAAAAGACACTTCAAAACATATTTGACATATAAGAAAAGAAAATTGAATAAAAGATTTCTAAGAAAATTTCAGTGGTTTTATCTGAAACAGCAGGGGTAACAAAAAATATGAAGAATAGGTTAGTGCTGCTAATGAAAGCCAGACAAAAATGTTGACCCATTTAGACTATCAGCAGCAATGGTAACAGGAGCTTCAAAATATTTACACTATAAAATAGCTTTTTTGTTATTTCATGTTTTTGGGGTTCCGTAGTCAACAAGGAACCCTTATAGTTTCACCATGCCCGTCTGTCTGTCTGTCTGTCCATCCGTCTGTCCGTGGCTTAGCTCAGAGACTGTTGGTACTCGAGAGCTGTAAAAATGGTATGGATGTACATATAAATCACGCAGACAAAATGGTTAAAAAAATCGTAAAAAATATATATTTTTTGGGGTACTTCCCCTACACGTAAAGTGGGAATGGTTTTTTTTTTCTCGTCAATCCCATGGTGTGGGGTATCGTTGGAAAGGGCGTTTAAAAATACTTTAGTTTCTGAATACCATTTTTGGATTCAGGGATCCGTTTGTGAAATATTAAGCTTTAAAGTGCTAATTTTTGTTACAGTCAAGTGTTTCCCCCCCTCTGCCAGCTAAATGGTTGGTTTTGGATATGTGAAAAAATTCACGGCAGTAGTATATATAACGAAATTAAAAGGAAAACTATCACCGCTACGTAGGCTCCACAAGTTTTATTAATCGACCAACTTAAATTTGCAGTTGCAAACACATGTTTTCCGATACATTCTGTATTGGAGAACAAGGAAACCCCATGAATCATGAGGCTTCAGGGGCTAGTGCAAATCCTGGAATTCGATTTATCGAGTCTGGTTAAGCCACGCTGGGGTCGGTGCATTTCATTCATTCATTCATACCTGATTTAGTCTCAAATTGTTTCTGGTACATACACATGTGGCGGTACCTACATCGCCACATATGAACTACGCATCAAAAAGACCTGACGTCACGTAAATCCTGCATCGCGCAATTAAAGTTTACCGTGCAATGGACATATATATAAGAACCCGACATCAATCGTTGGGCAGTTGCCCGCCAGACACAAAACCCGTCTGGTCGGAGGATCCTCCCTTTTCTATGGTAGATGAGTGAACTTTACACCCTGTTCCTCATACCCCTAAATTGGTGACCCCGACGTGATATGAACGCGCAACCTTCTGATATGTTTACTAACATATCCGCATCCTTTATTTCGCCCAAATCCTGCACGTACATATAAATTGGCCGGCCAGGCCAGCTTGATACGCAAATCTATTAACTGAGACCAGGGGACGCAAACGTGGACAATGCCTAGATGTGTATCTAGCACCCACGCCTTGCTTTGTAACCTCTGTGAGCTTTAATACGCTTCCAGATACTAAATATTGTGGAGGATGCTGTGTGCATTATGTGGGTATGTCAAAGGATTCTGTTAGTGTATACGATCCTATACCATTAGGTACCAACAGTTACAGTTAGTTATATGCTGCAGCTGTTGACATTTGGTTAGAGTTGTGGACATGAGACGTCGTCAGTTGCTTTACTCGAAAAATAATAATGAATCCAGAGCCACTGCTTTCAAATACTCGTCATATGTCAAAATGTGGCATGACGTCACGCCTTGCTAGATTTTTTTATTCTGAACTAGCTTCAGCCCGCGGCTTCGCCCGCGTGGAAGTCGGAAATTATCCTAAGGGAACGTACTACCGGAATAAAAAGTATCCTATATCCTATTCCAGGTCGAGGTTCTACCCATGTGCCAAATTTGATCCAAATCCGTTCAACCGTTTCAGCGTGAAAGCGTAACAAACAAGCAAACTCACTTTGGCATTTATAATATTAAATTAGGATTGTGACGTTTGGAGCCGCGTAAACGCATTAAAGTTGGGGGAGTCCCCACTCCCCCAACTTTAATACGTTTTTCTAAGTTATTTTTTATTAAGATAAAGCAAAAAACACGTGTCAAATATTATCTGACTGACGGAGTAAATATTTTTTTATTTTTTTATTTACCCTGGCATCATCCCTGTTACCCCTCAAATCTTCCTCGATCACAAAGACATAACCTCAAATAAACTATCCCTCGACCCAAAACAAAATAAACAACCAACACAGTTTCTGACAACTCAACTCCCGTCTGATTGATCGTCACAAATACGCATCAAGTATGTAAAAAGCCTGAAAATAAGGTGCGTTGACATGACACGCCACTTGCGTCACGCGTCACGCATGACAATGCGTGTCAGTTGCGTGCTCCGATGGCGTGATAAGCGTGATAGTGAGCACGCGATGCGTACAACCTTGCTGAGAAAGTGATAGTTGGCCCTTTTGAGAGTGGTGGAAGGCAAGAGAAGTGACTGAATTAAAAAAAAAAAAAAGGATTGTCCTTTTCAGGGTCTATCTTGAAGTAACGAAAATTAAGTCGACTCAGAAGGATGCAAAGCCTAATATTAGTTTGTTTTTCTCGTACTTGGTACGTAAACTTAGGGAAACTAATTGTTTATCGAATTGACTACCTACCAACAAATTATAAATTCATCCAAATCACAACTGTAATTCTTGGACAGTTGAATGAAATGACTGACACGACAAATTGACGTAATGTGTCAATTTGAAAAACAATTAATGTCCCTGACTATAAACTAAAAAGTAGTAAAACAGCTTTAGGCTGTTTTACTTTCAGACCAAATTAAAAACCAAGACGGAGCGCAGCAAACAATACAGTGAAGCATGCTAAAACTACACCACCGCTGTGTGCATTCACGCTCACACACACCAACATTTACAACTATTTACAATGACACTACAATCAAACTACACCAAACTAAGTGCACACATGTTTACGAAATCGGCCTCACGCCACTGTTGACAGCGCTCTGTCTTGGTTTTTTATTTGGTCTGAGGTTTTACTTACAACATTTTACAGAACAAATACGATCTTTCTTCTAACTTAGACCGTTCAGAAAACCGCTCATATTTCTCTGTCATCAAAGAAATCTTATTAAACGAGTTTCATATGTAAATACGAATAGTTTTTAGTTTCATCACGCTATAACATTAGTTTAGAAACGGCATCAGCAGTAATATATTATTACTCAACATGTGTTCCGATGACAGCTTAATTTGGTAAGATTCATTTTATCGTTTTATTAATATTGAATATTACTATTAGCTTGGAATTATTTTTATGGAGGTCAGAGTGTAGTAAATTAATTTGAATCTTGATAAAAAAAACTGTTAAATTCATTTATACTTGACACCTTACCATTTTTTACTGTAGACCTCACCTGAAGATCATTCAAATAAATAATTTGAGATATTTTTCTCTCAGTTATAAATTATTGAGTTATTGCTCTGTTGCCACACATTCGAATTTATGGCTCGAGTTTTGATGCCCTGGGTGGAAGAAGTGTGACTGGATAAATAGTTCTCAGTAGCTAATGGAAAATATAGCAATACTAGCTGTTGCCCGCAACTTCGAATGCGATCCAGGCTGAAAAGTAGCCTATGTCCTTCTCCAGGTCATGGTCTACCCATGTGCCAAATTTCATCCAAATCCGTTCAGCCGTTTTAGCGTGAAAGCGTAACAAACAAACTCACTTTCGCATTTATAATATTAGTATGGATGTCCACCTTCTAATAAGCAAGCACATTCGTTAAAAATTCCTGACATTGCTGGTTAAAACCTAATCATTATAAAACTTGAACAATCCTAAAAGTTTACTATTTGCCCGCCAATGCCTTCATAATTCATAACCACATTCAACAAATCTTCCTCAACTTACAAATAACTTCCCCAGAATGCATCCAACACACTTCACATCATAGAGGGAAGTAATCTACCGCTTCTCATTCAAATAGTCAGAATTTTCATATTCTCCCTACTCGTATGTCTGAATATTTCACATAATAACCAATAAAATGTCACGAATAGTGTACGTTGACAAACGCAGGTACTTTTAGTGACACACAGAGAACGCAGTGCGTGTCGATAAAGATCTATTTTCACTTCCTCATGCCTTAGGATGAGGACAGAGTGAGAAGCTCGCGCGGATGGTAAGGTGGGAGCGCCTATGTCAAAAATATTATAAATACTTTGAATGTGGCCACAGTGAAGTGACTAGGGCTGACTTCCTGAAACGAAACGCTAAACGAGGAAAAACACACATAACATAACACTGTGGCTAGGGAATGCAATCTCGTACGAGATTTCCGCCTAGCGAGATCTCGCGAGACTCAAAACCCAGTCTCGCGAGGATCTCGCAATTACGGGATCTCACGAGATTGGGAGAATCGCAATTAAAATATATGCAAATGCTTGTTTTAAGAACTAGTAATTGACATGATATGTAATTAAATAGAAACTGCGTTGCTTAGTTATAAAAATAATGTAAGTTTTATTTTAAAAATCAACAGAGTACTTATTATTTTGTCTCTAACTCTAATAACACTTGTGTATGTCTATAATTATTATACCTACTGTAGCTAATCAGTTCAAATTCTTACAATATTGGTAACAAAACAATAATTATCTATATTTAGTCTTTTGTAAATTATTACTTTAGTTTCAATAATTAAGAGTAATAGGAACATTACTTATGGTAAATAAATACAACAAAACAAAAACTTAACTTCACAAGTTCTTAAATAAATGTTGTGAGATCGTATTAATCAAATAAAATAAGTTTAAAGTAGAAGTCAGATGAAGTTATCAAGGTACGGAAAGGCAAGTTAGTTTGTCTGAAAATGGCTTCTCAAAAAACACATCATGTCGAGAGTATCATCTGACAGACGACTTCTGATTTTGCATGCCAAATACCCTGCTGCTGAAAAAGCTCGTTCTGCCTCAACACTTGTGGGAACCACAGTTGAGAGGCAGTTATGTACGAAGTTTAAAAGTTCCCCTCTTACTCCACCAGCTTCGTACAAATTCATTTCTTTTTTTATTAAAATGTCTAAAGTATTTGTTGTAGAATTTGTTGAGCGAGCAGTGGGCTGTTTCAGTGCTTTTAGCGATTTTTGCAGCTTTTCATGAAGTGTGATATTTTTTACACGTCGTCACGTTCTCGATCTCGTTATCTCGCGAGATCTCGTATGAAATTTGACGAGATACAATCTCGTAAAATATGGCCGCGATCTCGCGAGATCGGGATCTCGGCGAGACGAGATTGCATTCCCTAACTGTGGCGGTACCTACATCGCCACATTCGAACTACGCATCAAAGACCTAACGTCACACAAAGATCCTGACGTCACAAAAATCCTGCATCACGCAATTAGAGTTTACCGTGCAGTGAACATATATACAAAAATCCAATATCAATCATTGGGCAGTTGCCCGCCAGACACAACACCCGTCTGGTCGGAGGATCCTCCCTTTTCTATGGTGGATGAGTGAACTTTACACCCTGTTCCTCATACCCCTAAAACACCATATCTGTAATTTTTATGGTTAAGTACATAATAAGTATGCTATCTATCGAGCCTGTAATATCCGAAGGGTTAGGCAGAGGTGTACTTATAGTAATAGTTGTATTTTTGGCCTATTTTGAATATGAAGCAATTCTATTGGTGGCTTTTCCCACTCTCACCGCTTCACTTCCTCGCACACCTCTAGTAGAAAGCCAGCTTAACAGGCCTCGCTAGGGAACGATCATACATTTCTTTAGCCTATTGAACGCCTATGAGTACCTGCTAATAAACGTATTATCTTTATTCGTTTCTACTGCCCGCAAACCACTCTGTATGCTCTGTTCGGCACAAAGTCACGCCCGCTACCGCTCGACTCTGCACTCAGATCGAGGCCTTATGTGTATACGCCTAATGTAAAGGTGACATTATGTGACAGGGTGCAAACTTTGACGTATTTGTGTGTCGTGTTGGTTGTTTTTTGAGGGTAGTTTAAAGTTTCGAAGTGGGTCATGACTTTGGGTAGTTATTGCAGTAGATTCTTACCTATTTGTTATTAGGGGTAATTTTTAATATCATTCGTTTCTAAATCCGCTGGATGCGAGAAGCACAGAGCCGGTCGAAGTGGCGGTGCTTGGGGGAGGCCTGTGTCCAGCAGTGGGCGACTATCGGCTGAAATGATGATGATGAGTTGCTAAATACTATTGTATATGTATAGCTTTATAAAAATAGATTAGTGGTATATAGTAGTTTTATTAGCTATGATTTATAATGAAAGGTATACCTAAATGATGGTTATGATCATCATGTTAATATATCTATACTAATAAATAAGCTGAAGAGTTTGATTTAAGGCTCTTACATACTGGGGCGATTCGTCGCGCGACGCGACGATGCCGTATTGTTCGCCGAGAGATTTGTTAAAATTCGCGCCACGCGACGAATCGCCCCAGTATGTAGGAGCCTTTAAGCATAAGAAGTTTGAAGCTAAAGAGTTTGGTTTGTTTGTTTGAAAGTGCTAATCTCGAGCACTACCAGTCGCATTAGAAAAAATCTTTTTGCATTTGAAACTTTATTCTTGAGGAAGGTTAAAGGCTAATTAACATCACGCTACGACCCTTAGAAGCCGAGCAAAAATAAAATAGTCTGTAAGAACGCTAACCGAAAATGAAGTAACAGCGCGGGCGGGCGATGCGATGCGACGCGACGGGGTGGGTCGCGAGAACAAGAAAAGGCGACCCACTGACCAGAAATTTTTCGCGGTGTATGTCGCGGGCGTAAGACGAAGTAATTTAAAAATAATTGATCATAAGTACTTTATTTTCTACGGCCCTATTTGAGCGATGTTAATGTTACTAAAACACTACAAACCTTTAAATCCAAGTGTAACAACCATCCTGCCAGAGTTGCGGGACAGTCCGATAGGGATGCCGGGACCTTGGCAACAGGCAACTGATGGAACACGGGTGGGTTTTAGTCAGTAAAAGTCTAACACGCCCTTCCGCTCCGCTCAGAGCGCGAGAAGTCATATGATAATTTCCAAAGCTTAAAAAAAAAAAGTGTAACAACATCAAACTGACCATCCATTTTGTTTTCAGGTAAGTGCACCAACAAACGGACGAGATAAACAACGCCATGTAAGGTAACGTGCATATTAACCGGCCAGTCCGCATAATGCAGCCGAACTGGACAAGTGCCTAACGACTATAAAATGCGTTTTAAATTCACTTCAGCCAATAGTCGGGGAGTACTCCTTACAGCATAATGTAACATTAATCCTTGAGGTCCATTCAATTTTAACAGTCTAACCGACGTATAAAAACGCAGGGTGGAAAGCCGAAATAAATATCGATTCATAACTAGGGTTACCAGATCAAAAAAAGGTTTTAAGATTTTTTTGAAATGGCAATTCGTATATGTATTTTTTTTAATAGTATTTTGTACCTAGTAGTAGTAATAAATAGTATTATACAGTAGTGGAAAATATAAATAAGTACCTATGGTATCTTGATTTTTCTAAATTATCTAGAATTTAATCTAATATACTTACTTATTAATTTAGATGTTATAAAAACATACGTTTACGGTTTTAATCAAAACCAATCTAAGCAAAAATATCAAAAATCAATATAGGTATGATTTATAAAATATTAAAATTAAAATAACTTAACATAAAAGTTAAGCAAAAATTTTCTTTTAGTACATTTTTTTGTCACTACGTGATCAAAAACATCAAATCTTAAAAACCAATAAAAAATAATCGTAAACCCTATTCATAACACAATACAATCAGGAATCGAGTAAAAAGTAAGGGTGACCACACATCGTGTATCGCGGCGGAACATCGCGCGGCTGTCCGTTTATTGTCATTCGCGATATCGCGGCGACGATCGCGAATTTCGATTCGTAAGCGAAGACAGGTCAACGCCGTGTAATGATACCATCAGTCAAACTTGGCTTTATGTTAGATGGAATGAGGAATAAGCCTGTCGTTTAATGTGGGAAGACAAGTGTCATATTGAATTGAAATTGAACTCTGTCGCTGAAACAATCTCACCGTACAAAATTTGTTGAAGTGACCTAGAAGGGAACCGTCATCCCACCTGACGCTAGATTGACAGGTCACTTCACCTAAGTTTTCACGGTGAAATTTTTACAGAATAAACTCTAATGCTCGGCTATAAACAAAAATCAATCGTTTCGCTTACCATTTTTATTTTCAAACTGGGCATATAAATAGACTCGTAAGGAGATGCAAAGCTATGAGGTCTTTGCTCCATTATTGGTAAAAATATGGTAGAGTTTTAATTTGAACCAATAATGGTCCTTATAATATAGGAATCGGCGACCATAATCGTTTGAAGCCTCATCTTTATATCATTCATTCAAACGAGATTTTTGTGAACAGATTAACCCAAAATCGTATATTTTTTTCTGTTTCACCTGGAACCGTCAACATAGGGAATTTTCTTGCCTATAAACATAAATATTATGATAATTAACGTAGCATTTATCCAGCCAATACGTATGTTTGATCTCTCAATAAAGTTTTCAATAAAAATTATATGTTTAAAAACATAGAAAATACTTATTATTCCTATTCCAACTAAATTTTCTTGCCTATAAACATAATAAACATTATGAAAATTGACGTAGCATTTATCCAGCCAATACTTTTTTTTCTTTGTTTAAAAATAAATTAACAATCTGCCTAGCCTTTTCCCAACTATGTTGGGGTCGGCTTCCAATCTAACCGGATGCAGCTGAATACCAGTATTTTACATGGAGCGACTGCCTATCTGACCTCCACAACCCAGTTACTGGGTAATACGTCAGATTTTCGGGCTTCTAAAAACCCGTAACGACTGTCAAAGATCCACGAATGACAGCCGGGACCAACGGCTTAACGTGCTTTCCGAGGCACGGAGGAATCTCGGTATGTAAAGATGGTCACCCATCCACCGACCAATCTCGGCAAGCGTAGCTTAACCTGATGGATCGACCCGGTGTGGTTGTTATTAATTAGCCACGAGCTCCTCAAAAATAAATTAACATGTTTTATTAATTCGTTAATAGATTGCCTATTACGTTAAAGGTCAAAGGTTTTAATGTCTCAACCATCAATCAATTAGAGCCGAACGCGGTACCATGGTTATATCGCCACGTTCCACCAATTCAATATATTATACATTCATCACCAATCACTTACTTTAAATCCAATCGTAGGAACCATCTTTTCGTCCATAATATCAATGCTATAAAAACTCGAGTCGTTTCAAGTTTATCCTTAATTCCATATGTTTAAATTATGTACATACGATTTAAATTAAATCGTCTCCTATGTAAGATACGATCTAGATAATAAATAGCGGTGTATATTAATATTTATAGGAGTAAATAAATGCCAATGACAATGAAATGCGTATTAAGTTTGTTAAGGATTTGGTTTTGCTTTTTTGATCTTGGGTGTTTTTTAAATTTATTTTTCAACACACTTGCTCGTAAAGTGGCTCTTATTGAACCGCTTTTAGGTTCATAATGCCGTGTATTATGGAAACGTGCTTTTTACTTTATATTACCGCACTAGTGCGGTAATGTGCGCCACAGATTACTATTTACTAGTCTGAATAATGACATGGCAGTATGGAATTAGTAAGTACTATCATGGCAGCATGGAATTTGTATCCAATAGAAATTGTTTTTGGTGAAGCTTTTTACCAAAGACAAGCGCTCAAAAGCAAGTTTTTATTAAAAAAAAAGAACCATAAGCAAAAAAAATCCCATGCATGCCCATGGGATTTTTTTACCATAATTAAACGTCAGTGGGATACTATACATTGAATTAGTATGAACTATCCTACTAAAAAATGAGCATTCTCTATTTACACCCGAGCAGAGACTTGTGCTTTTTTCCGGTAAGACCGCGGTTGGCACGCGCGCAGGCCACCTGGACCGCCCCGACAAACCGCGCTGGCCTGCCCGTGTGCCACCGCGTTCGCGTGGAATGAATCTCTGTCATTCTGTACTATTAAATAAGGTTTTATATCGTCTGTGGCTATTTCAGTCTATATTGTTCACTACGCTAACCCCATTTGCGTATTATGTATTATTAACATTATTATATTTTTATATAGGCTGTTCAGGGGTATTACCAGTACCTTTATTTACTCCGCGCGCTCATCGCTAGCGGAAAAAAACAAAACTAGCCGCCATTTTTCATAAACATTTGTTAACTTTTTTGTTGTGTGGTTAAAATCATGATTAAAAATGTCGATTTCACGTCGGGGAGAAGAGCGTAAATAATAATAAATAGATTTGACTCCACCATGGCACATTTAGTTACAGTAATTTTTTTTGTAATTTTTTTTCTTATTCAAATCATATTTTTTTGTATAGGCTGTCTAACGTTTTTGTCAGTGCCTTTATTTACACCTATGGTAAAACAAAACCAACCAATATTTTCCATAAATATTTAATATCGTTTTCGCTGTGTGGTTAATTAATAACAAAATTACAATATTTAAAGTATTGTCACCAAGCGATATAGAAGTTTTTAAAAGAAACTCCGGATAGTCAGGACCTGGCAACAAAGGTCAGTTAAACTTTATAAATCTATCATCTCTATAGTTACGTTATTGTAGCATAAGTTCTTCCAACAAGTCTGTTTTTTTCCTCGCAAGTGTGTTGAAAAACATCGTATGAAACGCGTGTGCATTAATTATTACACTCTCGGCTACTTTATCGCGCTCGCCTCTGGCTCGCGCGAATAATACCGCCTCGACTGTAATATCCAATAGAGCACACTCGTATCACAATGTGCAATTGTTGAAGGCTCGCCCATTATTATATTAGGTATATGCGTACATTATATTAGGTACATTCCACTTAAAAATAAGAAGCGAAATATGAGTGTAGGAAAGCACACCTCTTCGTGATGTGTCAGGATTTTCACCTATGTGTGTATGTGTAAGGATTTTGCCGCTTTTTATTTACGGAGTAACTTGAGGATTTAAAACAGTTTTCTTGAGTTTTTTGGGCATTGTTTCATTACTTAAGGCTATTGAAAGAAACTCATTGACTTACCACCGCATCAAACCAAAGCAAACCAAAAGTTAAAGCAATTAACGATCCATCACAATCTATAATAGGTATACCTAAAGGTCTCAGTGTGTCCAAACCTTTATTCTTCAAAGTTCTACGCATTACGACTTTTCCAAGTTCCTGAAAAAGGTAAAAATACTATTGTCAAACCTTGACTACTTATAAAAACCGGCTAAGAGCGTGTCGAAACACGCACAATTAAGGGTTCCGTAGTTGGGATGAATTTATCCCAAGCACAAACTTAACATTGCAGTTGAAAAACTTATTCTCCCATACGGAATGTATGGGAAAACATGTTTTTGCAACTGCAAATGTCAGTTGCCTACTTAGCTGTGATAGTTTTCCTTTTAATTTCGTTACATATACTACTGGCGTGAATTTTTTCACATGTCCAAAACCAACCATTTAGCTGGCAAGGGGGGGGGGGGGGGACACTTGACTCTAACAAAAATTTGCACTTTAAAGCTTAATATTTCGCAAACGGATCCTTGATTCCAAAAGCGGTTTTCACAAATTCCCAATATTTTTGAATGCCCTTTCCAACGACCAAATCACATCAAGGCACGGGCGAGAAAAAAAGAAAAAGTTCCCACTTTAAGTGTAGGGGAGGTAAAAAATGTTTTTTTTACCACTTTATCGGCGTGATTTGTATGTATACTCATACTAAATTACAGCTTTCTAGTACCAACAGTCTCTGAGCTAAGCCACGGACAGACGGACAGACAGACGGACATTGCGAAACTATAAGGGTTCCTTGTTGACTACGGACCCCTAAAAAGCGGCCCTTCCAAGCATTTTAACAGGTCTGTAACACATCAACTCGTACGCACATCGCGCAATACATTTACCAACAATCTCTTCGCCACAACTCAGCATGGACGCCCCTAATTGCACTCACGAAATATCGTTGACATCCCTACACCAAAACAGGAACCCAAGCCAAGGGACTTTAAACCTCCTGCCGTTAAGATAGGGGTTATTTAAACGGTATGAAAACTTCAAAGTGTCTTTCTGGAGATTTATCCGTTGTACGGCCTAAGATATTTATAGTGAGGTGGCATTGTGCAGATTTGTAGTCGATTTGCTAGGTCTGTGCGTTTTTAAACGCTATTCGTTGCGGATTTATATGACGTTGCGGTTTTTAACGGTTTTTATGTTGGTGCCGTTGGTGGTGTGGGTTATTTAATCATAGCTGCGAATGTTTGAGCTTGTTATGAATAGTAGGTAGGTAGCTAGAAAATAAGGTTCTTGAAATTAGGGCATTTCGTTTTTGTTGCTTTTTGACGTTTTGCAGATTTTTTGGCTATTATGATTTTCTTTTTGCTACTCGAGAACCAAGCAAACGTTACCCGAATTCCTCACATAATGTATGTTACTTATTTGTTAAAATTAATTTAAAAAATGGTTTCTATTAGTTATTCGTATTTCGTAGCGCATTTCGACATGAATCAAAGTTGCTTACAGATTATATACATCTTAAATCTTGTAGATATTTCGTATCCAACATCTGATTTAACGAAGATCATTTCGAAATCCGTAATTCCTGCTGATAGTTATCTCCTGATACATAAACATTTTATTGTGTGTCAAAAATATTGCAAGGATGCAGAAATTGAAAGTTAATCAGATGCGGCGCTTTCAAAAGTACAGCCTTTTCTGAGCCTCATTTACATGCTGCTATATAATTGCCTGTGGCAAACCATAAGCTGAAGCAACAATAAATGTTGCACCGTTTACACAGTGTTAGACAATGCAAGTCATTTGGTGCTTAATTTTATTGTAGGTATACGACAGGGACGAAACTTGCATCGTGGAAATGGGGCTTTAGAAACGGTCAAGGGTGGACGAATACTTTTAGGCCGGTTGTACACGCCCGTTTTATTTACCTGACAACGGACCGTGTTTCTCATATTTGTATGAGTTGGAAATCGGTCCGACGTCCGCTGCATGTACATCACATCATTATAAACCATACACCACCGCGAATCCAGCGACAAAAACTGTCCGTTGTCCGGTGAAAAAAACGGGCGTGTACAACCGGCCTTAGAATGAATAGCCAGGGTTTTTTTTTATTGATATTCAAAAAGCAATTTTTAATATCTAGTCTAATTTAATTTAACATTATTATTTTTTTTTTTAAGTGAAATAAATAAATTGTGTACGTCGTTCGTGACATTTAATTTGTAAAAATCATTACACTGAAGTTTTTTTTTTTATGAAGCTGTATTGACGTGCCTTTTCGTGCCAATCCTTTGTCTAGAAATTATTTTCAATGTCATAATCAACAGAAAAATTGATAAACCGTATTAATTACAAAACCAATGCCATCCCTCATTTTAGCGCCGACCTGTTGAAAGAATTTAAAGCGACTTTGTTAATATATTTAAAATTCTAACAGTAAAGAATTAAAAGTGACATTAACAACAATTATTTAATTAAACATAAATGTTCTTATCTAAATATTCATCAAACACGATAAGTGTGAAACGGCACATGTGAGACCTGTCCACAAAGTTATTTGCAAGGCATCCAATAGAATTACTGACGTATCAAATGTCATGATCATAATAAAATTGGTATTTTTAGACGTAACTTCGGACATTTGTATTCATTATTTTCTTATAATAACCAGGTGTCGACGTTTTTCATATTAATTAGCGGCGTTCTTTAATTATTTAACTGAATTAAGTACTTTTTTTAAGTGAGCCTATAAAGATATTGCCAATGGTTTTATTATAAGATCCATTTAATCTTGCTTCGAACATTTATTAAAGGCAGTATCACAACAGGTATCGTGTTACCCAGTAACTGAGTTTTGGAGGTCAGATAGGCAGTCACTCCATGTAAAATACTGATATTCAGCTGTATCCGGTTAGACTGGAAGCCAACCCCAATATTAATGGGAAAAGCTAAGCAAATAATGAGTATGAGTTCAATGAACAATTTGAACGGAAATATAACTAAGTAATAGAATCAGTAAGCAAAAAACACAGACTGAAATCCGACTATTAAAAAAGCAAACGCTAGTGATGGGCGATCGCACAAGAGTCGATCGATTACAAATCGCCTATCGATACTCGATACGGCGGATTCCCGCGGAATTGCACAATTTCCCGCGTCGAGTCGACAAGGCTGGCTAATGAGAGCGTGGATACCAGTACCATTGTTTACAGATGCGATCGCGGTGTTATCTCAGCTATTTTTGTACGGTAGCCATGTTTTACTTATCTCTGTACATTCGTATACGATGTTCGTCGATTGTTCCCTTGTTTTTCGTCAGCGCGATCTCGTTATTGTTTCGCGATTCTTTGATATTAATCAATGTAGGATTTGGAGGGCTGTGTAATTATTTGGATTGTTTTAATACGTGTGATCGTGATATGAGATTATAAACAAATGATCATTACCATAATAAATATGGCGTGACGGGACGTCTACTTTTACAATAGCGTTATACTGACATAAGTAGTAAAATTTTCTTTTCTGTGATTTATTGTTACATAATCTCTCTGTTCTGCTGCTAGCTAGAAATCATTCCAATTATTTAAATCCCACCCTTCAATACCCCATGACTTGACTGACACACTCAATCAATTATTCCAACCACACAAAAACACAGTTATAATAAAACCGTAAATTTTAAAATGCAGACAATAACTAAACAGGTGCTGAATAAAGCACGAAGCAAATTAGGGCGGGCGAGATGACGCGATAAGGCGTCGGTCGCGCGTCACAGCGGCGACACAAATCGCGCGTCGATCGCGCGTCAGTCGTGTCGCGTAACGAACCGAGTATTGTATGCAAACGCCAGCGTTGATATGTCCTAACTCAGATATAGAATCTTTTACATACGATAATAATGTAACATTTATTTACTTAGCATCGACTCTAACAATTTTGCGTTTTTCCTTGTCGAATTTTTGGGTTAATTTTTTTTAATAAATGCCTGACTTCCACTTGTTGATTCAAAAGGATTACATTGGCATAACATGATAAAAAATCAGCAGGAGCGTCAAAAAACAATACAGAAAGAAAGAAAAAAGTTAAACAAAATCCACCATTTGCGTACAAAATTCTTATTATCAATTTTTCCGCAATCACCCATATTATAAGTTCCATTGTGCGGCCGCGATAGCCCCAGGCTTCGGCTCAAACTGATCCTTTCCTAAACCGTCCCTCCAGCCTTGTAATCCCGTGCTAACAATTTAAATTCGACTCTACAAGCGTTCATACTTGCGTTCATAATCGCTCGCTACATTCCAACTTATATGACGTTCCGTCATTACGGCCGAGCGGCTTTTCCCGCGTAAACGCCAGTTTGACCACATCTAAACCGGATTTTATGTGCCTTTTTCATAAGGTTCTTATTTGACTAGAAGGTTGAGGTTCTATGAGGCATTTGTTCCGCGGCTATGCTGGCGCTATCGGCATCACCTTAATGATGTCTCGATGGTGGATAGCCATTGTGTTGGATGTAAATTTGTAGCCGTCGGCGCGGGTAATGATGTGAGAACAAACTGAGATCCCGATAGCCAGATCTGGATCGCTTTCGGCCCACTGTGCAAGGGATTGTATTCAACTTTCGGTGCTCAAACTCAACCCGTGCGATCTCATTGTTGTTTTATTTTTTCGAATGTTGAATAAGCTTTATTTTTTTAATGTCCACTGTCTTGTAAATCATAAACTGAATCGATGTTTCGATCTTTTTGCTTTGGATTTATTTGAACGTGAAAAAACGCCAGCTAATATTGTTTTATACGTTTTCGTAAAAGGGGCAGGGGAGCTTTCAACAAAAACTGATGTGCACACCCTATTATCTAGGACCCTAAACCTTTTCATACTATTAGGTACACACAACGCAACTTAACAAACAAAACGTTACAAATTCAAAATGGCTGCGGGAAAATGGCGACCGTGATGGCGTCATTAGCACAGTTATCGCACTATTTTGTCGAATAGACAAAATTTTCAGTCTTTCAACGTGCGTCGGCGTTATGAAAGCGATGTAAATGATGTTTTGAGGAAAACACCATAAATAATAAACCCACTAAAATGAGGTTGATGAAAAACGACACGAGCGATGCGGGTTATTAATTTTGGAGGGAAATTAGACCGCCATTTTGTTAGGGTAGTGTTGTGACCTAATAGGATAATGTTAAGTCGACCGATTTAGAAACAAGTCGTTATAAAGGATAACACCATTATACTTAATTATTTTTTGTCTCGCTCGATTCGTGTTATCTTTAATACACTAAGAGCGCAGAGCGTCCACCTTGTCGTAGGCGCAGTTAATTTATTCTAGATATTAACAGTTTTACAGTCCATAGCATTCCGCACAGAAATTGTTGAAATGCCACATTCATTATACTACTGGTCAACTTCTGGAAAACGTTAGATTGTAAATAACTTTGCAGTTGAGAACAATACAAATATGCTTATAATTTACCTTGATATTACAGTAATTTAAAACACTAGAATGAGTATTTTTATTGCAGCCTAAATATAAAATACATAACTCCTTGTTTTACATAGTAATAAGTATCTTGATTACATTCAATTAATGTTTGGTTTATTTAAAAGCCAAAAGCTTAAGTCATTAAACTGCTAGCATTTTTTAATTACATCCATAATGAGCCGATATCATACTTATAAAAATTTGTAAATCATGAAACTATTTTAATACTTAGATACAGAACACCTATCATTCCTTCGGCTCCCACTTAACCTGCATTATCTAAATATAGTAAACCCAAACATAAAACCGAACATCTGCTTAAAACATTTTTAATCACAAAATTTATTATCCCACGTAAACATAGCAAAGGAATCCACAATTAAGTCACTCGACTACGAAAACACGCTATAACATCTTTATCGGGGTTGAATCGATTCTTTTTTCTTTTAAATCGACTAAATACAATCTGTATCGAGCATGGCGCCGGCCGATCTGTTTTTATCGTTGTATTATCGAAGACTAATGCACTGGCCGAGATAACGCGGACATAAGAGCGGGAGCCGATAAACCCGGTGTGGCCATGTTAAAAATAGTTTACACGCTTAGTTTGTTGTCTGGTAGGGTTATTGGTTTAGTATTGTAATGGATTCTTGTGTTGTTGTAAGTAACAATAAAAATTTATAAGTGAAAATATGCAGTAAAGAATCATCAGTGAAATAAATCCTCCATATTGGAGGAACTTCAACATCAGCAAGCGGCTATCTACTATATGCCAGAAGCGTGCCCTCAGCTTTTTCGGATATATGCGTTCACCTAAGCATGGTCTGGACAGGCTTTTGATACTGGGCCGGGTGGAAGGAAAACGCGCTCAAGGCATAGCACCGGCAAGATGGTCAGACGCGATCAAGAAGATTGTTGGAGGCAGCATCTATCAAGCGGTCCACACTGCAGAAGACCGCATAGCTTGGAGACGCGTCATATGTGGTCGCGATCCTCAGCATTTAGGGAACAACGAAGAAGAAGGGAAGAAGAAATAAAAGTGACAACCGTCAAATATCAAATGAGAAGGAGAACTTAATTTAATAGAGAACCTTTGAATTCAAAAGAGTGAATAGGATTAAGATATGCTTAATCCGATTCCCTTGAATAATCTGCAATTAAAACAAGGAGAAGTCTCGATATCATCGTATTTTATACCAATTATACCAAACTATGCGCAGCCCTATTTCAGAGTTACCATTTACAATTTTTCTAAATTCAAATCCCGGTTATCGTTCAAAACGAATACGTCTTCCTTATTTAAATTGTCATTACGAACTCTTTCGTTCGGCATTTATCGGCCGCGGCCGGCTCGGGGAGATGGCAATAATAAAAATTATCTATACAAATGGGCCCGGATTACTCGGCGACATAAATTTCTACTCGCCCAATGAGAGCTGCTACAAAAGATAAAGGGTCAACGGTTTTTAGAGCTGTGTTTTTGCTTCATTTTTAAGTCGGTTGGTTATTGGTGATTCTCTAGTAGGTGTAGCTAGATGTGGCATTGACTTGATGACGAAATTAGTCTCGAACTTTGCCTTATAGAGGGGAATCCTATGATGATAACCATCACGCAAACAAGTAAAAACAATCAGCTTATTGAATGTAACAATTTAAAAAAAAGTAAAATATGAATTAATTTATGACCAGTTTGTTGTTGCATTTTATAATAGCGTGTGGCTATATAAATAGAAGTTTAGGCTAGATATTTAGTAGGTACTTACCTCAAACAATTTCTTCAAATTCAATTTCATTTATTCTTTATCACAGGTGGTTTCTTACTACGTCTTACCAACAAAAACTGTAGAGCTGATGTGCACAGTTATTCCATTGCTAGCTCGTAAAACAAGTGATTGCCAAAGAATAGAGAAATATTTTAAAGTTCCTGTTAAAAAGTGTAAAAAAGCTGAGATTCGGCCAGCTCGTCGGTATCGGGTGCTCACTGTGCTCAGCGAGACACCGCCACAGAGTTATTCGACAAAAATGCTAATTTTCAAATCTCCAACGCGTTCGCCCGCCCGCGATCCAAACGACACCGCACACTTTTTATTTTAAGAAACAAACCGATTTTTATCCCTTTACCCCTTTGCGCTTACAACACTACTCTTTATTTTTTTTAAACGGCAATTTGAGCAGTAATTTGACGCAATCACCGATAAAAGTCACGTTATTCGATTAACATCGTATAAGTATTCGATCGCAATCGCGAGTTTTCTTTAATTATATAATTTACATTGTGGGGCCCGTATCGATTCCATCTCTCGGGCCTCGCTAGCAATTTCAAAGATACCGGATACCGATTAAACGTGAATTTATTAAAAAAATAAATACCGCCGCGTCCTCGTGCGTCGCTTTCTCGCATTTATGAAACAGCTGTAAAAAATATTATGTCGCGTTGATAACAGTGCGGGACAAGTTTATGCGATTTATTCATGAATTCAATTGATTTCTTTCGATTTATCTGGGATCTGTTATTGTCCGGTTGCGCTTGGATACACAGTCGTATGTTATATGAAGGGTGTCAGGTAATAAAGTGTCATAAAAACCGTGTACCTATAGGTTCATGAAACCTGTAGTAGTGCTAAGAACATCGGTATTAGATTGTAGCGCGATCCATCAAACGCTCGTTAACACGTTCTCGGGCGACGAGACCCGGCCGAGTTTTTTTTTTCAAACCAGTCGGGGCTAGTGTTGGGCGCCTGTTTTTGTGAGTGAATCGATTGTCGGTAGTAATTGGTATGGGAGTAGCCGATGTTAAACATGATGTTTGACGATGAACCGAGTTAATTATTTTCGTGTCGTAGGCGTGCTGCGACTGCTAGATCCTATCGACATCGAGATAGTGGTGTAATACAAAAAGGAAATGGATCGGTTTGACGAGACCGTTTCACTGTAACAATGCTTTGTTAGTTTAAATTTAATTCGTTTTCTTTTATTACGTACAGGCCCGTCGCACTGTCATGTTCACATGAATAAAATACAGACAGTACGTCCACGGAATGCAAATAAACTAAAATCAAGATCACTCGATGCTAGCAGTTATAAATTGTGCTTTTATTTTTCTCAGTTTGCAATAACTATCTTGAATCTTTTGCGGAAGACCGTTATCGTGTGCATCTGTTTCGCGGAATGTCGCGGACTCAAATCAAATTACGCATTCGAAATTCGAACGGCGGAATCAAAGGCCAGGCTGTTGATATCGCCGCGTGCGCAATCGACATATTAATATTCGATCTATAGGCGTCTCGATGTTCTCGATTCGTATAATTAAAATCGAGATCGATCCGATTGGACGTCGGATTCCGTCACGTTATTCATCATAAGTACCGCCTACTTTTGACGCCTCCAGCGATGCGTGGACGCAACTTTTAAGCTGTTTATTTATGTGTATTATCACTTTATCATCAATTTCGCGGTGTATTAACAGCATTGTTATTAAAAAGTGTATATTCAAATTATATTATAATCTGGTCTGCTGTAATCCTGGGTTATTAATCAAAACGTGGCACACGTGGAGTTATGGGGGGACGTATTATGAAATCGCATGTGTTTTTACTGAAGGCGCGGTGGGGGGGTCGACTCGTGAGCCCGTGCAACGTATCGTCGAGTTTTGCATAGATTTAAAAACTCGATAGTTATGCAAATGTCGAGACTGCCGTGTTTACTTGTTTCTGAGTTACGGCGTGCCACGGTAATAGACCCGCGCCTATCAGAATTAGACTTTTTTGTGGGTTAAAGAGTTTTTTAATGTTTCTACGACTGCAGATTGCATGTCGAGAGGACATACGAGTTGTATATCAGGAAATTGAAATTGTTTACATGCACGATGTTGAAAGATTAACAAGAATCTCGGGGCAAAAAGTTATCGTTCTAGGGATTTCCTTCCTGCCTGCGATAGTTGCGTAACACACATAAAATGACAATTGGTCACAATGGGTTTCAGTTTGACAGTTCACCCACGTCCAATGCGTTATTTACATTGTTGAGCAGATTAATTTTTTGGACCCATGAAGCAATGAATTAGCCATATCCTTCAAAACTCTCAAATTATGATTCAAAGTTAGTGACGCAATCAGTGCTGGTTGACGGTGATTTTGATGCTACCGAATTCGAAGAGCGAGTTATAAATAATTCACACGTTACTATCTACACAAGTTATTACTTAGATGACAAGGTACACATAACGTAACATCGCGAGTGGTCGGTCAGTCAGAAAGATGAAGCTAGTTGCCAATTGCAAAGCGTAGTAAGTTCTTATGGAGAAGAACGGGCAAGAAACTCCACGGAAATACACGGTTAATACAACTATAATGACATTCACGTGCCAGAATATCAAACTAGTAGCGGGTGTGGTGCATAAATCTAATTAATTACGCCATAGGTTTACTCCCATTGGTACTAATCAAGGGTAATCATAGCAGTGCCCTAGCCCTGATATTATTTTGTAATAAGTATAACTACTAACTTTATTTTTGCGCTGGCAATCATTATTACGTTAAGGAAATGTCATGCGGATTATTAATGTCATTCGTTAAAAAACAATTAACATTTCTTTCTTTAGAACGACAAGCACCTTGCATTTCTTTAATGGGAATCTATTAGTAAGTTAGTATTCGTGACTAACTAATAACAGCCGCACGGGTCGATCTTGAAGGTAAAGCAACGCATGCCGAGAGTCCGTGGATGGGTGGGACCATCTTTACATACCGAGACGTCTCCGTTCCTCGGAAAACACGGTAAGCCGTTGGTCCCGGCTGCCATTCGTGGATCTTAGACAGTCGTTACGTGTCGTCAGATGCCCGACAAAACTGACAACCAGTCTTACCAAGGGGTATTGTATTACCCAGTTACTGGGTTGTGAAGGTCAGATAGGCAGTCGCGCCATGTAAAATACTGGTATATCTAGCTGCATCCGGTTAGACTAGAAACCGACCAAAACGTACTTATTTGAGAAAAGGCTAGACAGATTGATTGATTGATCAATCAATCAAGCTCAAGCTTAGCTTAGCTTAGCTTTTAAGCTTAGTTTCAAAGTTCAGACAAAGTAACTCAATTTTTTTATAATAACGGCTGAAAAAAGATACGTTAGTATGTCTGTTAAAATCACAGTTAGAGCCCAGGAAAGATTGCACATGAGCTTGATTTGTAGCGATAAACTCACTTCTTATCGTAATGGGATCTAAAACCGTTATCGACAACTGTGGGTGTACGACGGAGCACCTCTATCTACCTCCTTCAAAGAATCCAGGGTATGTGGGGTCGTCGGGAATCCCAGGCGGATTCCCGGCCACCGTAGGCGAGGGGTTGCGGACGGCGAGCAATGGGTAGCTCGCCGTCCGATAAGGACCAGGCCCAGGTCGACGGCGCGTCGTGTTTCACGCGCGCCCTAAAGAGATATCACCACAATTGGCGGGGTCCGCTAGGACCGTTGCCTGCCAGGGCTGTGGGAATGTCCGAAAAGGATACCAGGGCCCTTGGCAACAGGCAACTGAAGGAACACGGGTGGGTTTTAGCCAGTAAAAGTCTGACACGCCCTGCCGCTCCGCCCAGAGCGGGGGAAGTCAATTGATAATTTCCCAACCTCAAAAAAAAAGGGTATTTCGGGTGTACTATGCCAAATCGAATGCCAAATAATCGAATATCGATTGATCGACCACTATAAATCGAACGTCTAAATACTCGAACGTTCATAATATCGATTGATTAATAAATCGAACATTCAATACATCGTACACTCAATACATCGAGTGTTCAAAATATCGAAATGTTTGTTTGATCGAACGTTCAACGCACCGCATATTCTTTGGTCCAGAAAATTAAGTGAAACCTAACCTACCATTACGAAAAATGCTAGCGGACTCCTCAAAGTCCATGAACTTCCATCTCCTCAAACGGTCACCCATACAAGACCTAGCCGCATCCAGCGCAACTTTACTTCCTTGATCAATTGACCATGATTCTAACGGGGCCATTCAGCAACATTATAAAAAAAAATATAACACATTTTATTACAATCCGAATGTCCAAAAAACTCATGATAATAACAAAGAAAGCAACAGAAGCAATTACTTGTGAAATGTTTAATTTCCTCAGTCGTATCTACATTCGATCGAGGGTATTTACTTGTGTTTTTAAATACGCATACCTCGGGAGGTAGGTAAGGACGGATGTGGCACTTTGGCATTATACTTTTGTTCTGGGGTAACAACGTCATAAGATAACCATCCTGAAAATTGAAAACATTTTTGGTAAGTGCAATGGCGGATGTCAGCACTCTAATTCCGTAACACATTGAATCTGAATGATTTTGAAGGATATTGCTAGTCCATTGCTTCATATTTTCGAGGGATTTTCCTGCTCAACAACGTAAATAACGCAATAAATGTTGTTGATCTGTCAAAATGAAAGCCATTGGCACTGTTAGTGTGTAACGCAGTTACCCCAATGGATGAGGCTGGCGCAGGCACAAGTAGTGGGTGAACTCGGCTTGTGGATGATGATAATGATGAAGAGGAATAATATGGCTCCTTGATTCATCTTTGAAACTTCCAGTTGAATTCTTTACGGAAAAATGAATTCCTGTTACCACAGGTGGTGATTCTATAAAGTTTGCATCAAAATGCGGTATTACCAAATTAACATTGTGAGGAAACCAGCATGCCTGAGAGATATTTCTCGACGGCATATGAAGCCAAGTCAGATGACCATGAGCGGCTTTAAGACTCTGCCACCAGGTTAGTCACTAACCACACGAAAAGATAAGAAGACCAAATTAAATCCGTATTTTAGTAACAACAAAGTCCTCTTTTTCAAATTAGGGAAGTTAACTATACATCAGTGAACAACGATACCGTAACTCATTTCTGACAGTGTTTAAAGGAGCCCTAAGGGCTTAATATCAGCTCTAAATGTGAAGCACTTAAAGCCGGTCAGCTATAATTTTGTATGTAAAGTTACCGCTACCGACTTTAAATTGACTGGCAATTATGGTTCATATTAAAACCCCTAAGGTGGTACTTTTTTTCTAATTAATTACTGAAGTTTCCGAATTCTTATTTTGTGTTACATACATTCAAAAATCAGCCTTAATGTTCCCACTATTGGGACTCGTCATGTGCCTTTGTGGGAGGGAATGGGCCAAAAACCAGTACGAGTTTGTGAATGTCACATAAATTTATAATCGACTAGTATCCGCCGGCGGTTTCGCACGCGTGGCATGTCAAAAGAAGTAGCCTATGTCCTTCCCCGGGATGCCTTCTATCTCCTTGCCAAATTTTATCGAAATCCGTTTAGTGGTTTAGGCGTGAAAAGGTAACATACAGACAGACAGTTACTTTCGAATTTATAATATTAGTATGGATTTCGATGAAATAGCGCTTCCCTCACTATGTTTTCCTTCACTGATCATCCTACCTGGGTTCAAGCCCACGACCCACTGCTCACCGATTTAATGTTAATGCGATTAAACAGCACTGAATTCAACTTTTTAAGTTTACGCATAGCAATGACTTGAGATGTGAAAGTGAGATGAACAGATTGTTCGGGCGATACCGTGTTAGCTCCAAATCTTGTACCTACACAATATTGTTAATATGTTAAACTTTAATGAGTCGGATAGGTACGTGTCGAAACAATGTTGATCTACCAGATAGGACGTTAGTAAATATTTTTATCTACTATTATCATCGGTAAATGTAAAATATAAAAAACCAGGAAACGACCTAGCGACATAATTTTGTAAGAATGTATGTCGTAATGTAGGTAACTTGGAAATATTTGGCTGATTAGGACCTATAGATGATCTTATTATCGGTAATGATTCATAATCATCAGGAGGGAAGGGAGGCTTTTTCCATGCAATGGGACACAAACAGCTGATAATATGAGTAATAAATACCACGTATTAGTCTCCGTAAAGTCACGTCTAGAAGTCGCCTTTTGGTACACACTGATCACTGTCTTAAAGGAGCAAGCGTTTGTATAATGTCCAGTGCTGCCAAAATACCACATCAAATCTACCAAACTACCTCCTCACACATGTGGCAACACCTCATGAATATTAAATCCTACATCAATCATACACGGAGGTTGAGATTTCGCTATACGATTACAAGCACTCGTTTGCCGGCAAGGGGTTGCTTTGACGATATTTAGTTAGCACGTTAAACTGGGTTAATTAAAGAGTGTAATTAATATTGTATAAACGTGTACTTCACGTTCTAGAGTTCCGAGTGTTTATAATCTTTTTTTAACGGAAGAATTGTGTGTGATTGCTTGTATAACTTTTTATACGGAAAGAATTTTGACCTCTTTGGAAGCCATTAAGTACTTATTGAATGTTTCTGACTTTTTAAATAATTAAAAAAAAACAGGGGATTGTTCCCTAAATTCCTAATTCAATGAAACTTAAACACAACAGCTCCTGTAATAATTTTACAATTAGACTTGCACAAAAAATTCCAAGAACCCAAAACCAATTTCTACGGTAGAACTTGACATTTTTTCCTCAAGCAACACCAAAGATAACGAACTAAGCGTGGCAACATTTATCGCGGTCTCATACCAACATCGCGGCTGTACGTTACTGTTATCGCCGGCCGCGTGGACATCTAGATTTATTCGTCATGAGGCAGGACGTGGACACCACAAGGAAATGTTTATCTATGTACTACGTACTACGCTTACTTACCAACGTTTTTGCTCGACACGTCTCCATTGCAATGCAGAGGTGTTTTTTGTTGGATTCTATGCTTGGATGGTAATTAATTGATTGCAACGATAATGGGTATTGAACATAGCATAACTTAATTTTTCGATGGTAAAAAGTAAATAGAACGTTTGATTATTGAACCTTGAACATCATCATCATCATCTGCCTAGCCTTTTCCCAAACACGTTGGGGTCGGCTTCCAGTCTAACCGGATGCAGCTGAATACCAGTATTTTACATGGAGCGACTGCCTATCTGACCTCCACAACCCAGTAACTGGGTAATACGATACCCCTTGGCAAGACTTGTTGTCAGACTTTCGGGCTTCTGACGACCCGTAACGACTGTCAAAGATACACACATAACAGCCGGGACCAACGGTTTAACGTGCTTTCCGAGGCACGGAGGAGTCTCGTTATGTAAAGATGGTCACCCATCCACGGACCAACCCTGGCAAGCGTAGCATAACCTGATGAATCGACCCGTGCGGCTTGAACCTTGAACATTCGTTCAATTAATATTTCTGGTATTTTGGGAGAAATCAACTCTCTAAGGGCTTTCATTAGCCTTCTGATAATGATCAGTTTAATTATCATTATTTCGTAGTCTCACAGCAGATCATCAGCGCCACAGTATTTATCCTACTAAATGCCTAGCCATACCCACTCAACAAGCAAACCAAGCAAAATATCGTATCGTAAACGAAACGGACACTTGTCCCACAGTCAGACTGAGCACAGCATAGGGCGTAACGATAGCGGAATCGAACCGGCGATATGTTAATGCGCGTCCGATCGTGACGCACGACGTTCATCCTGCCGGACACTTGCTGAAGATCACCACCTTGATACGTACTTGAGAATATTTTTTATGTGTAAATAGCGTGGCTTTGAGTCGTTGGAAATTGTATTCAATGGGTTTGTTATGGTTTTGTAAAGTAATGAGGTGGAATGGGGTTAGATGCTGCATATGCTTACTATAGGGCTCTTAACTAACTTAAGAAGCAGCTGCAAAGAGATTATTTGACATGATTCTTTTCAGCTTTACTA
The DNA here is from genome assembly GCA_949152455.1 of Lithophane leautieri. Lineage (NCBI taxonomy): Eukaryota > Metazoa > Arthropoda > Insecta > Lepidoptera > Noctuidae > Lithophane > Lithophane leautieri. The sequence continues at coordinate 2,589,206 of OX424462.1, read as the reverse complement.
TCTAAGCACTGCACATTTATATGCCACAAATGTGCAGTGCAAAAAATTACTTTTCACTAACTATACTTATGTAATTATAGCACTGATGTAAGTAATTTATGAAAACTTTTTTGAACCATAAAATCATTCACTCTATACCACTGTTTGCACCTCTAACCCATCTAAAGCAATCAAGATAAAGTACATACCTATCTGAAATTCATTTCCAAAATATTTGAATAAAACTTTAAGAAAACAAGATGTGATTTGCCAATCTTAGATTCAAGTCTACAATCTGGCAAAGCGTTATTCTATCACAGCTTCTAAGAACAAAAAACTTGACAACAATACATAGTTTGAGAACTTATCTGTGGGTATCGCGAAACGAGTTACTCACAGAACATCAGTTCCATTCAATTCATTCCCACTGTTAGTATTAAACACCTATGATATTATCGTGCAGTCCACACGCATGATAGATGTACACACTCCCTAGCAAAACAAACACAAATAAATCAAGATGTTTGGAACGATAATCTCGTCCGACTTTGTCACTCAACTCTTTGTTAGTAACTTTTTTAGTAGGTTTTTTATTCTCAATCTGGCAACACTGGTAATGGCGGTGTAGTGATGTTAAGACGACATGTTAAAAAAAAATTGTAGATCTGTAAATGTTTTTGGTTTAGATGAAAAGATTGGTTTTGTTAAGATTTTTGTCTAAGCTGATTGACATTTTAATCATGTACCTATATTTATTTTTATTCAAGTTGCTCTACTTCATGCTTTATGTTACTGAGATGGATGGGCATTAGTCTTGTTCCGTAGGGCAGCGCTCGAGAAGTCCATCACTTACTTAAGTTGAGTTTAAAAACAACAAAACTTTTAACTTCTTACATGATGCTAATTACGATCAATTTAATTTCATTTATTTTTAATGTTTTCCGTACTTTCGGTTACGCATTAGCAGAATCAGATTTTACGAGGCTTTACCTACTGTGGTCTGAAATTCACAACTCTTTTCAAAACTCCCTTTCTGTCATTTTGTAATATAAATTAAGAATAACCAACAAAGTATCAATAAACAAGTAAGCAGTAAATCAAATCAAATCAAAATATTTTATTTCACATAAACCTGCATGGGCACATAAGAAACGTCAGAAGCTAGGTGCACGGTTCCAATTGGTCGTTTCTTATGGAGAAGAGCCGGCAAGAAACTACACGGTTAGGTACTCTTTTAAAAATAATTGGCATTTACAATATTTTCAAATTACAGTTTTAGTAGGCATGGGCGGACAATGTAGGCCTTAGCAGTAGCAATAAGTATCGAAATACTGCTTTTTCATTTTTAGTTTCGGAAAATAAAACTTTTCCTAGGCCCCACAAACGCTGCCACTACCGCCATCTAGTGGCTTAAAATAGAGTTACAGCCTCATTAAAGATTCTAAGCAAAAGGACAGTTCGTCGATGCAGAACAAGATAATAATAATAATACTTAGACATACATTAATATTCAATGAATCAGTTTTTATCTCGTGTTATCGGACAATCGGCTCATTTGAAGGTGTATGTCGGTCGCCTGGCGTATGTTGACCACTACCATTGGTTGATAAACGAGTTTTGATAGTGGATCGAGGAGGATTTTTATAAGTACTTTACATGATACGAGTACCTAAAATATTAAATTTCATGCACAGTAGGCTCTGGTTTTATCTCGCTAAGGAATAAAAAACATTTATAGAAAATTCACAAATGCAGTGTTGCAGTGTAACGAACACAATCAATCTGCCTAGCCTTTTCCCAACTATGTTGGGTTATGTTCGGTTTCCAGTCTAACCGGATGCAGCTGAATACTAGTATTTTACATGGAGCGACTGCCTATCAGCACGGAGGAGTCTCGGTAAGTAAAGATGGTCACACATCCACGGACCAACCCTGGCAAGCGTAAGTTAACCTCATGGATTGACCCGTGCGGCTGTTATTACTTAGTCACGAGCTCCTCTGGTGATTTTAATTCAAAACTAATGCATTATAAGAAAAAAATATGGAATAACGAAGCTGAAGAAAATGGCTGGAATGAAAGCGCTACGTATTTCAGGATCGATTTCAGCACGTTGTAAGCGTGCGATGCCTCATGAAGATGGTCAGTTAAATAACATTCTGTCTACAAAATTACGGATCTATATGGTAGGTTGTTAACAAATAAGGAACCTAATAAGTTATGCGAAGTTACTTGATGAACTTTTCCATGTGAAGATTAACCACAACAAGGACTCAACAAAGTCAGAACGTAAATTATTCTACCGTTCACTTACGTTATATTTATACAAGTACCTAAACAAATATTTAATGAACGTCCATATTTATTTATTTTACTATCTCGAGATAGTCTTGAGTGCACAGTGATTACGGTGAGTTATCAATCGAGATAAGTACGATTCGTGGCCCGTGGTAGCGAGGACCTAGGTGATCGCTCACGGGCGTCAGAATCACAGATGTATATCACCGCGATTGTGACGCCACTGATGCACGACTATTTTAATTGGACCCTGATCTCAAACCAGATAATACCTCAACAAGATGGCTGCTTTGTTTTTTTTCCACATGTGTGTAGGCACGTGTATGACGCTTGTCGGCCTTGTTACAACCAAACATTTAACATTTAATGAATTTAATTCTATGAATTTTCATACAAGAAATCGCAACTTGCATTGTTCTCCTGCATTCGTGAGGCAACTTCGCAGTCAAAGGGTACACCTAATCTAGCTCATTGTGAAGTTCTAGTCAAAACTATGCGGGCTAGCTTTCAACGAATACATGAGTCGCATGTTTCTCTCTTGTACGAACGCAATGACATGTTTATAAAGACAAAGGGCACAGATGTATATCATTTAACGAATCGACGTTCAGTTCGCGAGCGCCGCATAAACGACACCGAGTCACGCCATCTATCTGATTGTCCGGACAACCTTTCGCCAAGCCAACAATCACAAGCTTATAACTTATTTAGCGAAAAACAGAAGCTGGAGCGCGACTAACGAACCACGATAAGCTCGCGTTCGGTATGACGCTAACATTAAGCTGCCAGATAAAAGCAGCATTAGTCGACCAATCGCGCGTCACCAAGCAATCGTAATGACCAATCGGAACGCGCGCACACTAGGATAGCGTGACCCGAACGCAATCCGATCCGAGCAGTGTTCGTTACCGCGAGATGGCGGTCGGTGCGCGGCCGCACCAATCGTCGCGTCCATCTCGCTGTCGTGCCCATATAATGATCTTCACAGGGCCAGGAGAATGAAGTTGAGCCTCTCATTAATTGGCGTTTTGAGTCGAGATCGCTGCGCGAAAGATAGGTTAATTCCTCGCTCGGTAGAGATCGTTGTCGCTCAAAAAGGAAGGTGAGTGAGCGTTTTCTGGAAATCAGATCCAATTACAACGGGGTCCGTTAAGTTTTTGTTCTGTTTGGCCGCGGGCCCGCTCACGATATTGATGGACGAGCATCGGCCGTAATGACGGATCAACCGTCCCGGGTGCGCGAACTTAATCTCGTTCACATTTCTCGCATTTGTTAAGACGAGTGGCCGGTGCGCACGCCCCACCCACGCGGCGACATTTACATAGCGCGGCCACGTCTCAATTAGGAGCGCTAATGTATGCCTCGACTCGCGAGGCTCCATCTGACTGACGTCGACAGATACGGGACGAAACGTGACGAGTGACGACTATCGCGGGACGTCGCTGCCAACTCACCATCGCACAGCTATTAACAACACTAATAGGAGCCGATATGGCATGCATTCTTTTTGCTCCTACATTTTGCATTTAGGTGCGCACTTGCGAAGTCAATAGATTCTGACTTGTTTAATTTTTGTTTTCAGGTGAGGACGAGGAATGGGGAAACGAGAGCGAGGCGATGCCGGGAGAACCTCGCACACCGAGCTCAGAGGGCGAACGGCCCGCGTCCAGCGGAGGCGCCTCGCCTGCGTCGGGTGGCTCACCAGCCGCCTCGCCGCCTCGCCTACGCCTCAACACCAGCCTTGCCACAGACCCCGCGCTGGCCCCTCAGGCAACAACGCTCAAGCGTGAGCCACCCTCACCGTCTCCGCCACCGCCACCGGCGCCGCAAGCAAGAGACTACCTCGCCCTAACTGCGGCCGCCTTCCCAGGGCTATTTCCTGCAAGTGGTCCTCCCGGCTACATATGCAAACCATGTGGTATTCGCTACTCGTCTCTCAGTACATTGCAAGCCCATCAAGAACATTACTGTTCAAACAGACTGCCGAAACCAGCAGAGCCGAATGCTGGGGCCGATCCAGCTGTAGATGAGTCCAGCAGTGAAGCAAAAACTCCTCGCCCTGCAGGCAAGCAATATGCTTGCACTTACTGTTCGTATAGTGCCGATAAGAAAGTTAGCTTGAACCGACACATGAGGATGCACTCCTCGTCTCCGGTCAGCAGTGGTACCCCAGCACCGACGCCAACCTCTAACGGAGAAGTCACTGAGGGGCCACCGGTACAAGACCGCTATTGCGCCGATTGCGATATTCGCTTTAGCTCTATCAAAACGTACCGAGCTCATAAACAACACTACTGCAGCACAAGGCAAGTTGTGAAACAGGCTTTAGCTGCGGCCCGCGGCGGTTCTGCGACGTCAGGGTCCGCGCCACCCTCCCCTGGAGCTACGCCTCCAGCACAAAACCAGAATCAGTACGCACTCGCGTTACCCACGAATCCCATTCTCATAGTGCCCTACTCTTTATTACGGGGCGCTAGTACTCTACCAGGCACGACGCTGCCAGACCCAGACACGCCATGCTTTCTTTTACCAAATGGAACATTCCAACCAATCAGTCGGGCTTTGTCAAGCATGAACGCGGAAGGAAAAGAAAATGAGGTTTTAAAATCAGCCAATCGGCCCCGAGAACCATCAAGAGATGGCGCTACGCCTCTGGATCTCAGTGTACGAAGGACGCCGGAATCTGTGGTGACTGATGAGCATGAAAAAGAGAATAGACTAAGATCTACGACCCCGGAGCAAATCGTATGCGCTCCATCACTACCAGGATCTCCGGGAACGCCATCTCCCTCCCGACGGTCTTCATCACCAAGCGCAGAAAGTTCCCCAAAACGACGGAGATTGAACTCTAGAGGTCCAACTCCAAAACCTCCGAGTGTACCTTCGCCTCCTGAAGAGAAATACACGCCTATAGTTCCTCCCGCGATTATGCCTCCCGCTCTGGCATTGCGTCTCGCATCAGAACTACCAGTTACTGCGGCATCTCCCCAAGTGCTTGTGAAGCAGGGAGTGTCTAAGTGTAAAGAGTGTAATATCGTGTTTTGTAAGTACGAGAACTACCGGATCCACAAACGGCACTATTGTTCAGCGGGTGGGGGGGAGGAGCGCGCGAGTCCTGCGCCTCCAGAGCCTGGTCCACCGCCACAATACCGCCAGTTGATCTGTCTGGCTTGTGGGATTCACTTCAGTTCGCTTGACAACCTGACGACACATCAATCGTTTTACTGCACTAAGCGAGAGACTCGGTCTCCTCGAAGTGTGCCTGAGGCTCCGCGACCGACATCGGGGTCCGAGGGTGGGTGGAAGTGTCCGTGCTGCGACGTGGTGTCGCCGACGGCGGCCGCGGCTCAGCGACACATGGACGCGCACGCCGGAGTGAAGGCGTTCCGTTGCACCATCTGCCGGTACAGGGGCAACACGCTGAGAGGCATGCGCACGCATATCCGCATGCACTTCAACAACAAGAAGCCTGCCGATTTACAGGTAAGTTTGTATCATTAAACACCTTTCTTTATAATAAAAGTCTTGTAATTTCAAAGAACAAGAAAATAATAGCCACATTACCAAGTAAAAAATTGATTTGTAAAATAAAATCTAATCACCCTGATGATCGCCAAAACAAAAGCCACATAATAACCAACACAGAAACCAGAATTAACCAACAATTCATCATTTTCCAGGAAGAGAGCTACATCGCGTGCGTTCTAGAAGAGGACAGCCGTGAGGCGACCTCCCCAAGCCCAGCAGTGGGTGGCGAGCGCGTCCACCGCTGCGGCAGCTGCGCTTACACCTCCACATACCGGGGCAACGTGGTGCGACACGCACGCCTCGTCCACGCTACCGACGAGCCTGAAGAGGAACAGACCTCTCCGGTCCCTCCAACAGCCGCAGTCGACATAAAAAAGGAACCAGACACAGAACTCGAAGAAACCCCAAATTATTGCAAGTCTTGCGACATTTCATTCAAGTACGTGAACACCTATAAAGCGCACAAGCAGTTCTATTGTACTGCCAATAATCAGGACGCGACGGCTAATAATAATGTGCCTACTCCTGCGAGGGTAACTGATACGCCTGTGCTATGAATTTGATTCTTAGGCCAATGGCGTACGGGGCTTAAAACAGTCACTTTGGCAGAATCATATTAGGAAAATAATAAGAATCACCGTAAAATGTTTCAATGTCAAACTGTCAATTCATAATATGATCTGCGTGCGATTCACTACGAAATAATTCATCTGTTTGACAGTTTTCTATTGAGATTCGTAAAATGGTCCACACAACATGAATTGCTTTTGTGTCAAATTAGAGGAATTGCTAATGACAGCTGGAAATTCAGGAAATGAATTGAATATAGAGGAATTGCTAATGTGGCCGTTTTACGCCAGCTGATCTGTTACACGCGTGAGTTACTGGCAATGCTATGTCCCACAGTCGCTGATATTTCATCAAAAATCTTGATCCAACTTACCTTGACTACTACTAGCGCCATCTGTTATTCAGGAATGAAAAGAGAGCGTACTACACAAAATTCTATTCAAATTTTTCAGATGGTTTCCCTTTTCAATTTAATTCACTACACAGTGGCTTTTTGATGAAATCTCACGTTTTGACTATTAACTGAAAGTCCTGCTGATTTCAAAATGTACTTTGAAAATATTGCTCGCAAAAACATAAAATAATGCTTATGTTGCTTCACCAGAATTTCTTGTAATTTTCCTAGAATAAGAATGTATCCTCTCGTTTTGAAATAAAATAAAATTAAATGTGCAATAAATTAATGATTATTAAATTAAACTTGTACTGCATATCAATGCCAAATCGATTTTTGAAATTTTCGATTCAATGTTATACTAAAAAACTGTAAAATGGATTTATAATGTTAGCTTGTGTTACGTCACGATATATCATGTAAAGTAATAGGACTTTGTATGTATTGGTGTATGTTAATAAACATACAATATTGGCGTAACTGAAGCTAATTATGTGTTTTATCTTAATCCTTCAAAACTTTTGTGTACTCAAATGAGTTCGAGCCCCTACGAGTATGGACTCATTATGAGTACGAAAAGTTAAAAATTCATAATATATTGGCTAATGTACATACAAGCCCTCAATACTATAAGATTTTTGTTACTCTGTTATTGTAAATTTCCTAGTTAAAAGTTAAACTTCGTCTCTGTATTAGTATACGGTTAAAAAATATTACCAAAATTGTAAATATAATGTAAAGATATTACTAAATATTATTACCATTCGTTCTAAGTGATTGTTCGATTTTGTTGTTAATTTTTGTTTAATATTAATTAATTATTAGGCGAATTTATCTACCCCCTAAAGCAGGTGCTGATTCTATAATATGCGGTTTGATTTACCAGTGTCATTTTTACAAAAAAAAAAATTACAAAAACTTCTGCAATGTTCGATTTTCTTTAGCGTGATCGTCACTCGAAAAGTTGTTGCTTTTATGACATCATTTAATCAATAGGTAATCAAATTCGCTAAGAAATGGAGAAGGGTTTCGTTCTGAAAAAGAAGAGATTTATTTTCTTCAACATTAACTATGAATCAAGAGCGTGATAGCCTTAATAAAAGCGAAAATTAAAAAAGATAAAGTAAATTCTCCTCGAAAATATTCTCCATTAATTAGCATCCGAGCTACTTTCAGTTTTATTTTTTTAATAGTATAACATTTACAACAATGCAAACATTTCACCATTTAGAATGATATTCTTCTTTTTCTTGAACAGTGTAAAACTGGCTAACCACAGTATTTATCATTCCCGAACTAAAAGTATCAAAACGTAAGTGTTAACAAAAAAATACTGTGGGCCCAGTATATTTTGGTACGTGGCGAAAAAAAGAATCCATATTATATGACACTTGCAGTTGCATACAGCGCCACCGTGAAATATCAAGATATATTGGGCACCCAGTACAATACCATGTTTTGTCAATGCCAAAGCATCGCTAGATTAATCGTAATTTGCATTTATAGTTATCTCATTAAATATAGTTGTAGATTAAGTGACTACAAGACTTGTTCCCTACGTATAATTATTGTAATTTGTGTAACTTTTATGTTTTGTCTGTCTGTAAAGGAATGAGTCTCGATCAGTGTTGCGATTAAAAAATATAGGTACAAAACAAAAATGTTGTCGATCTTCCATTATGACGTATTTAGTGGACAGTCGTTGGCAGAAGTGACTTTGAAATTAGTTTTTTTTTTTTAAATATATTTACACTGTCTAACCATTCAATAAATATTGTATTTGTGATTAAAATTAGGTTGTTAGTAATATTGCTCGAATAACATAACGCAAAAATGCTATGGTATAGAAAGTTATTAATTTGAAATAATTTACAACATTACAAAACGGTGCTTTTAAACCCCTATTGTATATTTTTATTCACTAACGGAGTCACTTCTGCAAACGAAATTTCAATCAGTAGTATAAACGTATAAAAAATCATGACATTTTATGTAAAAAGTATATAACGAAACACAGCATCTGATGTTATGTGCCATAACTGTGTTCTCAGTAAAAACATAGTTTTTAATTAAGGGGCGTCATCTCGAATAAAATCCTTATTTGTTTCGTATGTTTAGTGGATGTCTTAAATTATTTTATTAACTTTTTTAAAGTACTTATTTTTTTTTTAAGTGGATTTATGTATTTTATATATATCTTCTGCTGTAGGTAATGTAACATATTTTTAATATTTTTACCTGGTTATCCAACGTTCAATTTCGAATAAAATAAAAAAATACATACAGACGAACAAAGAACAAAATTTAACGAACTAAAGAAAAACTTAACAAAATTTCATGAGCTTTTCATGCTATTCATTTTTACAACCCGAATCAAACATCTTGAGAGGACAAAGACCTATTGAAGCTAAACATAAAAGCAATTAATATTTAATTACTTACCTAAGTAAAAATAATTTAAGACATCCATTCTGTACCTACCAATGTTTAAAATGCAACATTTATTATAATAAGACGTTGATTAAAGTGATAATAACAATTAATGAAAAGTAAACTGATGTAGGCATACAATGATATTGTAAAAATACCGCCAGACAATAAATTATTTATCACATATTAATCATTATTTTTTATTTACCCTATAAACACACTCCTAATAAAATTATCGGGAAATATTTATAAAATATACTGGTCACACTGTACATATAACGTACCAAATGCCGCATCCCCAAATCACTTGAATGCCTGTTGTAAGACTGCTAAACGTAGGGTCTTGGTTTCAATCACCAGGCCAGCCAGTGATTGTGATATTGGGTTGTTCAAACATTCAGCAGCATCCGGAGTAGATTTGTGCTCAGTTGATGGCTCTCAATTACATGGGAATTAAAACAACAGCCGGAATGCGGAAGTACTATACAGACATCTTTGCCTACCCCTTTTACTGGGGAATACAGGCGTGCAGTTTATGTTGCCTTATGAAACATAACATCACAACTTTATTGCGCGTCTGTATTATAATAAAATCACTCAAAAACAGCCTATAACACTTTGCGAATACTAGATCAAAAGAATCGGATTCTAAAATACAACTACTAGCGCCATCTGTGATGTGTAATAAGAACTACTTGTGAGATAAAATACGTATAGACAGTGTAGATGGCAGTGTTCAAAGTAGTACTTACGCAAAACTCAAAGAGTTCCGAAGGGCAGCATATTAGGTGCATTTTTATGAACACGTCAAATTCTTCTACTGCAACAATACAAAATACAACAATTTTAGAAAGAGCTCGTAACATAATATTTAACCCCAAATACATTTCAATGAAGAAAGTAGGCCTTGAGAGTATGAACTAAAAAGTACAAAATAAAACTTACGTAAACATGAAACTTAGCAGCCTATTATGGATATCATAAATTGCCTTTTATTCTAGGCATATTTTATATGTCGCGAAAAATGGTAATTTTTAACAAAAATTGGTTTGAGAAGCATAAGGTTGGTTTTGTTTTTTTTGTTTTGGTTTGAACATTATTTGTTAACGCTGTCAGAAGAAGTTCTTCAGCGGATGCCTCCCCTGGGGGTCTTCGTCTTCCAAGCGCGGTGTCGCACGAATGGGGTTCACTCGTGGTGAAGCTAGCCCCCCACATGCGCCACTGCGGGCTTGTTAGCCCCCAACTAGCCACTCTACAGCCCCCGTCAAGCAGGTGACCGAGAAGCGCCTCGGGTGTTTTACTATACCCAGAGAGAGGTCGGTGAATAGCTGTTTGAACATCTTTTCTATATCAGTTAGTTAATTCGATATAGAAAGACGCCCGAGACCAACCAGGTCAACCCATATCAGGTGGGCCCCGGCTAGTGGGTCGGTCGATGAAGCGACCCCAGGGGAAGACCGATGGTTAGTCATCGTGGGCCGTATATATACTACAGTGAAGTAAAACTTTGCTTGCGCGATGCAGGACTGAAACTTTAAAATTGAGTTTTCTCTTAAACTACAAACTTTTCTAAACGTGTTTTTACATCAAAATATACAGTTATGCCGTCTTTTTTTATTCGATAATGTTGTCTATTATGATTTATGTCAGGAAATGGAAGAATTTTACATTGAATTCTTTTCGATGTTCATATTTACTCTGACCAATAGCGGCACGATTAGTCAGGGGAAGTACCAGTTTAGTACAAGTAGTAAAGCTGAACTCCAGTGTAGTTCTTTCAATTCTCGCTTTTATATCAAAGAGTTTAGGGTTGAAGTTGTTCTGTAGTTGGATACGTATCAGTTAGTTTGTTGAATAATATCCTATTGTTTTATTTTTGGACGACTACTGACTAACCACCAGCGCTGTTTATTTCCGGACGTCAGTAGTCCTTTAATGACTAATTAACTGACGCAAGAGTTGTTTTCCACTGACGATATGATTATCCATGAGCAATACCTAAGCAATAATAATAATAATTAATATGTGATTATTATTTGTGTGTATTATTATTAATATGTGAGCACCATGTACCTATCACATAACTGATGTATTTGTCATTGCTCCATTTATAATTATTTTTGCCTTTTGTGGGACAGTAATCTTATTGCAGGTGCATCGTCTTCACATATCCTACTAATATTATAAATGTGAAAGTTTGTGTGTTTGTGTGTTTGGATGTTTGTTACTCAATTACGCAAAAATGGCTGAATGGATTTGGATGAAATTTGGCAAACAGACAGTTTATAACCTGGATTAACACATAGGATACTTTTTATCCCGATATTCCCACGGGATCGAGTCTTACGCGGGTGAAACCGCGGGGCGCAGCTAGTAATTATATAATTCATGTATACAAAATATTGTAAAACATTTTTGAAAAGAGTAACGGTGGAGTTTCTTGCCCATTCTTCTCCATACGAAAGCTACCTTTTGGAATGGGCAACTAGAATCAATTCTGTTTCTTTGTTTTTCATTGACGTTCAAAAGTGCATTTTATGTGCCTATTTGAAATAAATTATTTGACTTTGACTTTGACATGTCATCCGACTTGCTCGGGTACAATATCTACTCAGTTGGTAGGTACCTAGATACTTATTGTTAAGTAAGTGAATGGTGAGATGTAAGTGACGAACCTAAAAGGTATTATGCGATGGCGACGGTATTTTAATAAAAGATAAAAATATAGAAGTTGGTTGCAGTTAAAGCTAGGTAGGTACTATTACTTATTATATTATATGAAGTGTCTTACGCATATTTACCATTTTTATTGATCAATTATGCCGCGCGCGTGCCAACACTTCCCTAAACTAATTAGTAAGTGCTTGACGAAGGGGACTTAAGGGGTCATTGTACTCATCATTATGAACAACTTTCACTAAGGGAACAAACCTGACATCGCGAAAAAAAAAACAACTGCTCCCTACATTTATGTTCGCATAGCTCGTTAAAATGTAAGGGACAGCTGGTTTTTTTTTCGCGATTTCTCCCTAGGCGCTGACTCCTGACATGCAGGTTTTTACCTAGTTTGGGATTCAGAGGCTTCATAATGATTCTGCAACTTCATATTATGTCAATAAAGATTATTTTATTGTAATTGCGGAGGAGCTCGTGGCTAAGTAATAACAGTCGCACCGAGTCGATCCATCAGGTTAAGCTACGCTTGCCGGGGTTGGTCGGTGGATGGGTGACCATCTTTACATACCGAGACTTCTCCGTGCCTCGGAAAGCACGTTAAGCCGTTGGTGCCGGCTGTCATTCCTGGATCTTTGACAACCGTTACGGGTCGTCAGAAACCCAAAAGTCTGACAACCAGTCTTACCAAGGGGTATCGTATTACCCACTTACTGGCTTGTGGAGGTCAGATAGACAGTCGCTCCATGTAAAATACTGGTATTCAGCTGCATCCGGTTAGACTGGAAGCCGACCCCAACATAGTTGGGAAAAGGCTAGGCATATAGATAGTATTGTAATTGCGGACGCTATGTGGCGGCCACCGAAGTCTTAGGTAGGTACCTAACCCTATCTTTACATTTTCTCCAAAACATAATTCATTGCAGAATTTTAGATAAACATCTCCTATCAAACAGCTATTTTAACTGTTTTACACCCTTTTTTTCTGTGTTATACAAGCTCCGTACAAGATAGAAACTACAAACATAAACGTAGAATAAAACTATAAGTATTAAGATTCTGGATTCACGAAATGTAGCCACGGTTAATAAGGTTGCTTCCTGAGATGTGTTTATACTTTTACCCCCATAGTCATAAACGCGGAGTAACGTTAGGTACTTTAGGGGTATGAGGAAGAGGGTGTAAAGTTCACTCATCCACCATAGAAAAGGGAGGATCCTCCGACCAGACGGGTGTTGTGTCTGGCGGGCAACTGCCCGACGATTGATGTCGGGTTCTTGTATATATGTACATTGCACGGTAAACTTTAATTGCGCGATGCAGGATTTATGTGACATCAGTGTGACGTCAGATCTTTGATGCGTAGTTCGCATGTGGCGATGTAGATGCCGCCACAGTACTATTAGCACCTATTAACTTCAGTTAACTTCATATTTAGAGGTTTAAGTTTGGCATACTAACTCCCAAAACCAAAATCATGTGGCCCAACAAACTCCCCAGCAGGACAACTGTCAGAACTTGATTCTACATATACAAGCCATAGAAGCCAGGGAGATTCCCGGCAAAAAAGAAAATACAGATTAGGAAGGTACTTTGGTTTAGTGCAAAATACTTTCTGAATATCCAGAGGGTTTAAAAATAAAATAAAGGAGATCAGAGATCTGAATAGCATATTAGCGTCGGACATAAAATTAAATTTAAGTAAAAACCTTTTTTTAAACAAGCTTTTAATGAACTAAAATCGTACCAAATAAAACTTATACGTAAACATCGAATATGTACTGAGAAGACTCAAGCTTTAAAAAAAATGTTCGTTAGATTTTTACTTATGTTTTATTTTGTACGTTTTAGTTCATTTAAAGCTTCTTTTGTGTTATTTCCAAAATTTGAATAGTTCAAAATTCTTTTGTTTTAATAAAACTACGCTGCGCTGCACTTCGCTAAAAGCGAGCACCAGCCGCACCCGTCACCGCGCAGGCGCGAACTCATTCATTGATTAATGGTCCTTCCATAGTCTCCCGGCCTCCTAGTCACGTGACGTCTAGGACAATTTATCAAAACAAGAGTACTCCTGTTCTCATTGAAATACCGAGTAAATCGATTTATTCTTAAGCATTTGCGGCGTCTTGTGTCTGTGGTAGTGTTTGTGAGAGTAAGCAATGGCGATTGAGAAGGTCAAGTCGTCATCAGTGGCGGAGACGTCGTACTACGAACACACTAACTGGAAAACTCCTGCCTTTAGGCAGACCATGGTGGACAAGCTGTAAGTTATACTGCCTTTTACCTAATTGGTAGTTTTTCTTTCTATCATTTCTGCAATTTTGATACCAACAAAAGAGTTATAGATAGATAGGTAGGTATAGTACGTCATATACCTACTTAAGTGACGCAGTTTATTTATCATTTTAAGACGTCCTCCTAACATAAGGTCCAGTTGAAAACCAGCGTCAGGCACTGGTTGTCTGGCATTCATGCTGAACTGGGCCTGTTTGGCGCAGCCGTGAGGCGCACAATGCTATTTTTATGTTCTTTGTTTTTTGTATAAATATTGTGTGCCTTACCTGGGTCAAATATAGTACATTACTGTCGCGGCCAGCAATAAGGGTATTGATGGACGATCGTGAAAATGAGGGCCGAGGCGAAGCCGAGGCACTCATACGTGAGTCCATCAATTCCTGATTGCGGCCAAGGCTTGTATAGTACTTTTCTCAAACAACGCGCGGAAATTCAAACAGAGTAAATTAAATAGAAATTCCTGAATCAATGACGAACAATTATCATTTTTCATGCGTCAATATGTTCATTTGTTTCTTCTTTGTTCTATTTGCAAGCCAATTCGAAATTGAAATAAAATCTTTCATAAGTTACCTCCTTGGTTGCCGTGTGTTGAAGTAAAAAGTTCGTTCCATTTTTAAATAACACGACTGATATGAGTTTTAATAGTAATTTATTTGGCCGCTAAACACGCCAAATATGGATTTTCATAGTTAATTTGCTGGCCGCATCGTCACTTGTTTTTTACCAGTACAGCAATTTTGATTTATCTCGAAGAAGGTTGTAAAAATAATGCTGGAATTTCCAAGCATGATGAGAAAAAATTATTTTCATTCTTTCTTTCTTATTTTATTTCTTTCGGAAAATAAACGGTTCCACATTACAGTATTACACAAAATTTGAGCTACAGAGTGAGTAAACCAGGACATTTTCCACATATTATAAAGATAGTTTATAAAACTAATGCGATGTGCACTGACAATTAGGCACAATAAAATGAAATAAAGTTTAATAAAATAAAAAAAACTATAAACTAAACAGGCATACAAATAAAAAGAAAAAGAAAAATAAAGCAATTTTAAAGATAAACAAGAAAAGTAAAAAAAAAATTCTTATAGTTTTTATATTGCAATTTGTATTATAAAGTTGAAGAGTTTGTCTATACTAATATTATAAAGCTGAAGAGTTTGTTTGTTTGAACGCATTAATCTCAGGAACTACTGGGTGGAATTGAAAAAATATTTTTTTATTGGATAGTCCATTTATCGAGGAAGGTTATAGGCAATATAACATCACGCTACGACCAATAGGAGCGCAGCATAAATGAAAAGTTGCAAAAACGGGAAAAAATATTCCTTTTTGAGAGCTTCCGTTGCGTGCGCTGCGTAAACGGTTTAAGTTACGCAAATATCATGTATGATGGAATTGTTCCTCTTTAAAGGTTCTAAAAAAAAGTCCGCCATAGCATATGTCTATCTTTTGAGATTGACTCACTATGACCTTTTTTATGGTAATCAAATTTGTTCGAAATTAATGCATTATTTGCGAAGGAGTTTTATCAACATAATATTAATTCTTATTCAAATAAATAGTTTTAACATCAAGGGTATTTATGTAGCAGTAAAATACTTTTTAATTTATCCGAATCGGACATTTAATTTCGAAGTTATCACGAAGTGCAATACGCGAACCGTTAGATGCCGGCGCCGCGACGCGCCGCCGCTACGTTCCCTACTCTAGAGAGGAGAGGATGGGCACACGGGTTGACCATGACCTGGACACAGGATACGTTTTATCCCTATATTCCCACGGGATCGAGACCTACGCGGGTGAAACCGCGGGGCATAGTTAGTAGATAGATTAATAGGACCCAGACCCAAATTTACCTTTTTTCTTTTGTTTTCGGAGGGACCCCTTCAATAGGCGGCTAAGCCTTCGGGGACAAGACCGGGGAATTTGGGAATCTTACCTCCCCAAACTATCCCAGTTGGTCACCATCAGTATATGGGCGACAGTGTCCTTTTAAATGACTACCTCAGAACCCGTCCAGTGGAACGCCTTTCAGGACAAATCTGTGGGGAGAGTAATGCGGTCTCCAGCCTCACAGGAAGAAATCTCGCGGGAAGACAGAAATAATGACCAGGTGCCGTATTATGAACTGGTATTAAAGCCACCATTTTTCCAGTGTGGGAGAGAGACGGAGCTAGACAAGGCCGCTAGCATTATCCCGTTTTCACAGTGGAATAATGATGGCAGTAATACTTCATAACACTACCCAAGGTGTCTTCCCCTGAGGCTGACTGCGCGGCAGCACGTGACTACTGTGCCACGATCTTCATACTTTTCAAGGAATTTCTTCCCAATTATGATGAGGTCGGCGTCCAGTCTAACCAAATCCAGCTGAATACCATTATTTTACATGGATCGACTGTTTCTCATCTGACCTCCACAACCCAGTTACTGGGTGACACGATTCCTTTCGGTAAGAAAGACGAGTTGTTAGACTTTCGGGCTTGTGAACACCTATACTCCATTTTAAATAAGATTAGACATTTAAATTAACCTTTTTTACATTTCGTTCAACCGATTTTGACTTCTATTGCGTTGGTGACATGACAAATGGCAGCGGCAGAGCAGACAGTTGGTATTGTTTAACCTTTTTTGCTTCTAACGCCATGCTTATGCCCTACGGTATAGAAGTCAAAATCGGTTGAACGGACTGTAAAAAGGTTTGTTAAATTTCTAATCTTATTTCAAATGGGAGTATATCTATAATCAAAGTATTTTCCTTTGTACACACGGCTACACATCAAGCTATACATTTCCAGTTTAAAACTGATCGCGCATTGTATAGGATTTTCGTACAATGCGAGGTCAGCTTACACTGGAAATGTATAGCTGGATGCGTAGCCGTGTGTACACATTGAGACGCGTATACAATCACTCGACCATACACTTCCTAACAATTTACCCTCTTCCTTCACAGTAACAACGTGATTGATGAGACAGGCATTCAGCTGCAATGTACTGGCCTGGAACTGGAGAATGGTGTGTTCCAAAAGGTCAACAGCAAACCGATGTACATGATCTTGATCATTTGCATCATCGAGAATATTAAGGAGATGGGTAAGAAGTAACATGATTTATTATGTTCACGATTGATCAGTTTTCAACCTTATTACTAATGACATAAGGTTAAAAATTGCCAACGTTTCGAGTGACAAGTGATCAGTGATATCAATTTGACATTGATAGCACCTTATTATCATAGCAGTAAGGGCGATTTTCGTGTATTACTGATTTGCAGTTAACTATATTATCTCCAACCGCAGTACTTAATAACTTCTGTAATATCATAAGCCGCCTAGGGTTCTTTGTACCTCGTGTCTGTCAACAAAACAAGCTTCCATAGCGATCCATACAAAACTGACGAATAAACCGTAGTTTTTCATAGCAAGAAAAACGTGTGTGTACAAAGGGCATTATTGCTACGAAATTGAGACGCTTTCAAAATATTATGTAAATCAGTTACCATTGAGTACTACCCGACCAATATAATTAAAAGTTTTCAGTTTGCCCAAGTAATAATTATTCTTACATTTTATATGGTTTCAGCTGAAGACAAGCCGTCAAGCCTTGACTTCATCATGCCGCACCAGGAGAATTTGAGCGAATTTGAACACTTGCTCTTGTACTAATAGAAGCAAGACAAACATCATCTTCATAATTTTTTCAATCATACATAATATGGAAACCTGCATTAATTTAGTTATTTAACACTTTTTTTAAGGTTCTCGCCCCTACTTCAATATTAGTGGCGAAATGTGGAACACTCCTGCCTAGCCCATTGGGGAATGGCGTCGTGATGAATATTTTCGAAGGTAATTTATTGTAGAAAAACCTAATTAACGCAGGCTTCCGTATCCATTATCATCATTACGTAGAATAGCTATTTAAAAAGAAAATTGAAATTCAAAATTTCGAATATCATCCAATTTGTATAATCAATTAAGTAATTACTTTACAAAAATAAAAAACAACATAAAATGTAAAAATAGATTTATTTACTTAACCTCGGATTCTTAATCGACAAAGTCTCTCTGCTATACACCGTAGTGGCAGAGACTCCATAACACTTTATAAAAAATAGTAGCCTTTAAGAATCCAGCCATATGACTACGAACCAGATTAAACCAATTCAATCCACACTATTCACATCCGATGACTCTTCATCCCTATATTGATCCTTAAACTGTTCCGTATCCTCATCCTCTCCATAGTAAAATCCATCATCGCTGTCATTTTTATACCCTAGATCTTCTTCAACCTTCGTGCAATGTACCAAGTTTCTGCTGTCGGATAAATCAGGGTTTTCTGAAAGCACTTTAGCTTTGTATTTAGCGTATGCTTCACCATATCTCTGGACGTCATCATTGAATAAGTCCGGTGGGTCATCGTATATTTTGTCTTCACCTGTATCGCTGGAGAGGTCATCCTCTGGAAATATACACAGTTTGAATTAAAACCTTGGGTCAGTGCCTGAAGATGGGAAGGGCAAGAAAAGGTTTCATGTTGTAATACCAGCAGTCAACAACAAAATAACATGGACAGGTTTAAAAAAGTGTTGGTACTGATACTTATCTTAGGTTTATCTAAAACAATAAACCTTGTAAAGCGAAATGCCAAAATTTTCTTGACATATAGGGTTTTTAATACGTCTAGATTTTTAATTGTTATTTCTTTACCAGTATCCTTACTAATATTATAAATGCGAAAGTAACTCTGTCTGTGTGTCTGTCGCGCTTTCATGCCAAAACTACTGAACCGATTTAAATGAAATTTGGTACACAGATAGTCTAGAGCCTGAGAAAGGACATAGGCTACTTTTTATCGATATACCACGCGGGCGAAGCCGCGGGCGTAAGCTAGTTTCACAATATGGCAACAATGACCATATCTGTTATGATGGTCATGTCAGCACAAGTGAGATTTTAGTATCAGAAAACTCACAGAGAGTGCGGTGACTCAAACCCAACCCATTCCAAAGGGTGATGTATGATTCCAAAGGTTCCTATGGAAGATAACAAGCAAGAAACTCCATGGACACTCTTAAATCCAGTAAGTAATTCTACATGTCATTAAGCAAGGTTGATAGAGGCGATCTGACAGGGTGCACTGAATATACTTTAGTATTGCCTCTTATTAAAGCTGCTTCATCTTTAATGTTATATTCACCTAAAATTGACTAAGGTCTCGATATTAAGTCAAGAAAAACAGATAATCAATTGTATCATTACTCGAGAATTGATGGGTTAAGGAATTTTGATTCCACTTACCAATATCCACTCTATCCATGGCTCTAACCATATCTTCCATCTCTATGCTGCTAGGTTCGGAGTCAGGGTATTCATTCCTCCAGTTATTCTCATCATTAGAATCATCATCATCGTCAGCTTCAATGTCCGAATCTTGAGATGGGTCATAGGAATCTAAGACTAGGCCTGTTTCTACACTGAAATGG
Source organism: Lithophane leautieri (assembly GCA_949152455.1). Lineage (NCBI taxonomy): Eukaryota > Metazoa > Arthropoda > Insecta > Lepidoptera > Noctuidae > Lithophane > Lithophane leautieri. The sequence goes on along the minus strand of OX424462.1, from coordinate 2,569,541 downwards.
AAATATATTTATGTAAGTTAATAACAACAAAGTTTTTCTTAATTTTATAGGATATAGTATGCCACTGGAAAACCTGGATCCTTAATACAAAATAGTCACAGTTTTATATGGATTTCATAGCATGAAATCAGAATGAAGGAGGAGCTCGTGGCTACGTAATAACAGCCGCACGGGTCGATCCATCAGGTTAAGCTACGCTTGCCAGGGTTGGTCCGTGGATGGGTGACCATCTTTACATATCGAGACTCCTCTGTGCCTCGGAAAGCACGTTAAGCCGTTGGTCCCGGCTGTCATTTATGGATCTTTGACAGTCGTTATGGGTCGTCAGAAGCCTGAAAGTCTGACAACCAGTCTTACCAAGGGGTATCGTATTACCCAGGTACTGGGTTGTGGAGGTCAGATAGGCAGTCGCTCCATGTAAAATACTGGTATTCAGCTGCATCCGGTTAGACTGGAAGCAGACCCTAACATAGTTGGGAAAAGGCTAGGCAGATAATGATGAGCATGAAATCAGAATATAAACACAAGAGGTCTGAAAAGGGGTGGGGCCTTTGTTAAGACCGTTAGGTACCAGACTTGCCGGTCAAGGTCATTTAGGTGCTTGACTGACGAGTAATTATTTACATTTGTTGTTATTTGGAAATTGATTTAATCGATCCACACCAACTTCTTGAGAAAGGCCTGCTTCCATAAAATGCAGTGAATCATTGATAAAATTTGATGAAAAATGCTTACCCAACGAAGTTATCAATCATGCTTATATCAAATTCTTGCTTCAAAAAACTAGTATAGAGATCATAGGCATATTGTACATTGCCATCTTTATCATCAGTCTTCTGTAGATCTATTAGATTCAATACATCTTCACTACCCTCATCATTTTCTTCATCTTTCAGCCCTCGCATGCAGTTGACTATTTTATAACGACTCTTTGATGCAACCTCTTTACGTTCTTTCCTCAATTTTTCTATAATCGTGTCAACATTTGGCAGAGATTGCTGTTTTAAGTCGGTCTTTGGAAGTAAGTTTTTAACGTGTGTGGTTTCCTGTAAATGTGCAGATGTTTGATGTAAGTATACGTATCTACGATATAAAAAGAATGTGTTTATGAAAAAATATAATCTGACGCCCCAGGACCGTACATAGTGACCTTCTTCTGAAAGGTCAGGTGCATAGTACTTGCAATAGACGTGCGTGTATGACCACATGTATGTACATACACAAAGTAAAACGAGAATATAAAGGGCGTAACCGGTGGTATTCTGTAGTATCTGCCTACCCCCATGGGAAAAAGGCGTGAATATATTTATATATGTATGTATTATCTGAGAAAAATATAATGAACATTGCACAATTGGATACCCTATTATTTAAATCAATTGTACAATAAAACTTGGATATTTAGAGCTGCCTGTAGCTTTATCATGAGGATTATCGAGAGGAATACACCACCTCCATACCAGAGAATGTAGTTACCATAGAGGCACATAAATAAGCCGTACTAGGGAATAAAGTCTTATTATGGGCTCTTCTTGTTCTTATTCATGAGCGACGTGAACCGCTCATGAATGGGAAGAACCCGTCGACTACAAAACTAGTCAGGCAAACCCGAACAAACACGTGAATAAAGCAGAAAATATTAAGAATGCGAAAGGTTAGTGAGTGCGATATAATTAAAAAAGAACATAAGCCGTCCTCAGAAGAACTCCAGACCGATTGTTCTTCCAGTCCAAATATGATAGTATCTGATACTTCAAATCATTACAGTGTTTACCTGATCATCAACAGTTCCCCGAAACACGAATAGCGATGGTGATATTTCTTCCTTGTCCGTTTTAATTCGCTTGCACATGAGCACCAGAGTATCTTGTGGGTTCTCCTCAAGCCTCCGTTTTACTCTTAACACTGTTGATGAAGCCATTCTGGAGTATCTTACTTCTTTTCAGTTTTGCTGCCAAAATACGCCGACTCCGCGCGCTAATTTGCAACAATTGTTTATAATAATGTAATAAGCATGAATGACATTGACATTTTATTTCATTCAACGTGAATGTCAGCGTTAAATTACGTCAAAATATGACATGGAAGTAAATTTGATTACAGCTTGCAGAAAATATCGATATATCAAATATCGATATTTTTTGTTCGATATAAAATATCAAGTTTCGAAAATGTTTCAAATACGATATATTTCTAATGGCAACACCGTTGTCGCCACTGACTAAAACCGCTGGAATTCAGAACCGTAAAAAGTATACTTACTTTATTTTTCCTAGTTTGGGATATAAAAGAATAAAAAACTTGAATTCATAAATAAAAATACTTATTACAAAATTTCACCCATACCGTGCGTTTGCACTGGCGAAACATTTAATACAAAACATGTTTAAATCTCTACTTCCTGTCAAAAATTGTATGGAACATTGACATAAAATAGAGATTTCAACATGTTTTGTCGAAAATGTTTCGCCAGTGCAAACGCACGGATATATCGCTATTTTTTTTTCGATAAAAACGTCGACATCGATATTGATTCTTTTTTTTAAATATTGATACGATATATATCGATACTTTTTGGCACTTCTTGCATCCCTAAGGTTGATTGGTCAGGGAAAGCTCGTCTGACAGCAAGTTGTCCGTCTATAAATCGTTGTTTTTATTTAGGTTACTTATATGTCGATCACAATTAAGCCAAACCTGTATAAATATGTAAATAATGAAAGACGACCTTGCCAACGAAGGTGAAAACATAAATACAGCTGATAGAATAGCTGTGCTGTGCTATCTGTGTGTGTTACTTATCTGTGCTTATCTGTCTGAGAAGACGTCAAAGTGCGTCAACTGCGTCAATCAATCGTCAATCTGTGTTTGTATGTCTTTCCTTTTCTTCTTCTTTTGGAAAAAAAACAAAGCGCTCGCATCGTTATCGAGGGCTTTGTATTTTAGGAATCATTATTGTGTTTTAATTTATTACAAATGTGTCCATAGAAGCGGCATCATTAACTTAAAGTGGTTTTAACAGTGTATGGATAATATAAAGCAATTCAACACAATGGCTTCAGACGATAATTGGAGAACTCAGGCCTTCCGGCAGAGTGTGGTGTCGAAAATGTAAGTTTTACAATATTTTACTGTGTTTTGTTTGTATTTTGTTGTGCATCATATTTATCATTGTTTTACGATCAGCGCTTCGTGGAGCGATCTGATTTAGCTGTACTTACTTAAGGAGTTGTGCATTCTAAAGATGTTATTAGCTGTAACCACAATACAGCTGCTTTCTACACAGTATCCTGAGAATAGGACAATTTATTCATCTCAATAAATACATCTCTCAATTCTTTCAAATACTAATAAAACACTAATTGGAATCAATAAAACTGTCCAACAATATAACTACGACATGATACAAGGAAAATTTGTCTAGCTTCACTTAGCATGACTCATACTTTTACATTCAAAATTCCCATGGGTATACCCACCCAGACGCTCACTGGTCTGTGACCCCAATTTCACTGTTATTTTAGTAATTCAATAGTGATTTTAGTCAAATCTAGTTGCATTGTGGAACTTGCACAGACATTTTGTTGGTTCTAGCTACTCTGGAAAAAGTAGTGTTAAAGTGTATTTGTGTCTAAGCATTTAGGTTTAAAAAACCGGCCAAGTGCGAGTCGGACTCGCGCCCGAAGGGTTCCGTACCATAGTCTATAAAAACGTCAAAAAAATCAAATCTGTTGTATGGGAGCCCCCCTTAAATATTTTTCTAATTTTATTTTGTATATTTATTTTTAAAGTGAATATATAACATTTAGTTATATATTCACTTTAAAAATAAATTAATATATTCTGTGAATATTTCAAGCGTCTACTGTGGCCATTATCATTAAAAAGCAAAAACGAGCAAAAAAATCAAGTTTGTTGTATGGGAGCCCCCTTAAATATTTATTTTATTCTGTTTTTTAGTATTTGTTGCTATAGCGGCAACAGAAATACATCATCTGTGAAAATTTCAACTGTCTAACTATCACAGTTCATGAGATACAGCCTGGTAACAGACAGGCATACAGACAGATAGCGGAGCCTTAGTAATAGGGTCCTGTTTTACCCTTTGGGTACGGAATGCTAAAAAAACATTGATTGCATTTCTTGCACAATACTTACAGTAAGAGGGTCTCCTTTGTGGCTTATCCTTATTACAGATTGTTTGAACGTTTGTGATAAGTATAAACATAACATCATGCCTTGCTTCCCCGAAGCATAATTATATTCCATACCAATGTTTCGGCAGATAATCATGTACAAGTACAATTAATATGCTTATTTTTTTATTTACCTATCTGGTAGACAGTACTGTGAAACAGAACCTTTTAAATATTTCACAAACTTTGAAATAAGATTAAAGACTTTTTTTGTAGTGAGGAGGTGATCCAGCGCTCTGGCGTTCAAGTGGCACGGAACAGCAGTGAGATGGAGAACCATGTGTTCATGAAGGCAAAGACTCGAGAGGAGTATATGAACATGGTTGCTAAACTGATACTGCATGTGAGAGAAATGTGTAAGTAATGCAATCTTGATTTATGTAATTAATAATCAGTGGTACTTATTTTAAATACAATATCCACTAAAAGTGCATAAGTATTTTAATTTAAAAAACAGTCTACTTTTTGTATCACCCAACTTCATCTGTAAAAGTTGTCCTTACAGTATTTTTTCTATTTAACTTTTCAGCACAATCTAAACAAAATCAGGGCCAGCAGCAAATGCAGGGTCCCAATCAAGGCCAACCTGGCCCCAGCCCCCAGGTTCAGGCCCCACAAGGCCAACAACAACAGGGGCCCAACAACCAGGGGGGCCTCACACCAGACCCAATCAATGCCCTCCAAAACTTAGCATCACAAGGATCAAGAAATCAAATGATGAACATGGGCCCTCAAGGCCAAATGCAGCAGCAAGGGGTCATGGGGCCAAACCCTGGAATGGGCGGCATGCAGGGCCAAATGGGGCAACAAGGACCAATTGTTTCACAAGGACCACAAGCTCAAACAGCTACAAATCTGCTTCAAACACTAAATCAAAGACCACAAATGAATATGCAGTTACAAAGCAAATTGGGTGGAATGGGGGGAATGGTTGGCAACCAGGGGCAAATGGGGAACAACATGGTTGGTGGAATGGGAGGGATGGGCAATCCTATGGCCAGTCAACTGCAGAGTCAACTGGCTGGGGGCATGCAGGGACAAATGATGCCAAATATGTCAATGCCCAATTCTATGCAAGTGCCCATGAGTGGTTCAAATAGTATGGGGCAGATGCCTTGTAACCAAGTGGGTATGGGAGGACAGATGGCTCCAAACAACATGCAAGGACAAATGCAGGGACAAATGGGTAAGTTAAAAATATCCACATATTTTATTAAACCTCTCAAATGATTGCCTACTAGAAACCGTTTGCATGTAAGTAAGTGCTCTACGGTTTTCAAGATTATCTTTATGTTGTTTGCTGGTTTGCCTACTGGGCCATACAACATTTATCTGATACAAATTTTCCTGTTATTATCAGAGTTGAACCCAAATTAACGGGGTACATTGGTAGGACTCACTGCCGTACAATTTCTTAATATGTAATCTATAAATGGTATGCTTTATAGCCTCATAGCCAAAATTACTTCATATACTGACTAACTGACCGACTCTTTGGCAATTCAAAAGTGCCTGTCAAAGGTTTAATTGAAATAAATGGTTTGAGTTTGACACATTTCATGGGTAAATCAAAGGAGTTACTCATCTAAACAGGAAACAAGATAGGAGAGCAATTCATTCTTAAATCTTTACTTTAGACAAAATAGCTGAATAACATTCACACAGTATATTGTGAAGTGGGAAGAAGTTTACAAGGTGTATCAGAAAGGTGTGGTCAAATATAAGGGTGTGGGTGCGATTACGGTGTTGGTCCCCGTCCCAAGAAGAAAGTTGTTCTGTTGGAGAGTCTATACTTTAAACTCACCTCTTTGGTACACCCTGTATTGTGATGAAAGCGAGCTCGACTCAAAATTGAGTCCATTCCCAGCAAACTTGCCAGAAAATTTTCCACCATTGAAAATATGTTAGTATGAGAAAGTTTATGACCGTTTTTGAACGATAATAATTTCTTTGTTAGTACAACTTTTTTGTCGAATTTCGAACCCTACAACTTTCAATTTTGCAGTGGGTGGCATGGGCAATAGCCAAATTGTGGGCTTGAACATGCTTCACATGGGTCGCGTGGGCGTGGGCAACAAGCAGGAGGTGGGCGGCATGATGGGAGGGGCCTACCAGACGACGCGTGCGCCGCCGCCCGCGCAGTTCTTGAGGCAGAGCCCCTCGCCCTCCGCGCCCTCGCCTAACATGGGCGGGCCCAGCCCTATGGGTAAGTGTCTTATTATCTCCTTTATTCAATAAATACACATTATAAATATCTTTTTTTTATATGGAAAATATATACAAAATTGTAGTAGGCCACCGGTTTCGGGAACAGGGTTCAAGCTACAGGTGGTCAGGGCTCCAGAGAGAGGAACCTCCTAACAATACGAGCCTAATATTATTTATGACTAACTTTTGCAAAAAAGAAGTGCGCATGGTTACACGGAAAATCAATCCTCAAAATAGGTAAAGGGTAATCTGTTAATGGTAATTTTCACATTGTTGCATCACATCAGACATAATAAGTCGATGTAATGTGAATTGCATTATTATTGTAATGGCCATGATCCGTTATTTTGCCGTTCTTAATTATCATTGCATTACGGTGACGATCTAGTGATTTGTGTATGCTGAGTGCCGATGAACATAAATGTGAAAAATCGGTTTTCAAGAACAAATCTTGAGCTTTGCCGAGAAAAACGTTGAGGTGTATGCCAAGTTATTATATTATATATTATAGTATATATATTCTCTTGGACTTGGCAAGTTTTAAACAACAAATCTTTTGTGACTTGTTCATTACTTTATTTTTTATTATTATCATATCTATCATGAATATCTGTATTAAAATAAATAAAAATTTCATCAATATCATGAATATCTGTAGTAAAATAAAATATTTTTTTCATCAATATAACAACAGCGATCCATCAAGTTAAGCTACGCTTGCCAGGGTTTGTACGTGGATGGGTGACCGTCTGTACATATCGAGACTCCTCCGTGCCTCGGAAAGCACGTTAAGCCGTTGGTCCCGGCTGTCATTCGTGGATCTTTGACAGTCGTTACGGGTCGTCAGAAGCCCGAAAGTCTGAGAACCACTCTTACCAAGGAGTATCATATTACCCAGGAGGTCAGACAGGCAGTCGCTCCATGTAAAATACTGGTATACAGCTGCATCCGGTTAGACTGGAAGCCAACCCCAACATAGTTGGGAAAAGGCTAGGTTGATTGATTGAATGGATCCATATCAAACAAATTGTTTCATAAGTATGTGATCAATCAACTCAGCCAATCGCAGTTCACTGCTGGACATAGGCCTCTCTCTAATTTATATATGTTGTGATACATTACTGTATAATCAAATCATACATAATTATATTCATATTCATTGATGATTAAACTTCTTGAAGACCAAGCTATGATATCATTGATATTATTAAATGTTTTCAGACTTATCGGATCGCCACCGCAATGCAATGACGCATAGATTTAGGAGACTAGTCAGTGGTGTTCCTGATAACAAGCTATCGGCTATGTGGAAGCAGGTCGAATTTATGGTCAAACTCTACACGCCTGTCAAGTTAAACCCATAATTATAAAACTGGGGTACTAAAATTTATCATAGATTTTGATCTGAAAGAGTTGGTAAAACCAGATGATGATTGTAGTGTAAAACAGCTGACCAATTGCGTAACTTATAATGACGTTCGATTTCATTGTAAGAGTTCTAAAATTGTTATACAGGGTTACTGGTAACTCGACGTATTCCTTGCAGGACGTCATAGTAGGGTTAAAATGCAACAAATTAAGCCACCAAATGTTCTACCGAAATTCAGTAGTTTTTGAATTAGTTAAGAGTTTTAGTTTTTTAATGAAAAATCCCAGATAAAATCATTTGAAACCAATTTAAAAATGATTTACGGCGCGACTGTACTGAAATTTAAGTTATTATCATAGTTGACGCCGTAGCAGACCTTTGTTAATAATTAAAAGTTCAATAATGCCTAAAACTTTGGCAAATATCACTAACAAAACATTTAATTTTTTGTAATTTTTGCTATTACTTCAAAAACTAAAACTCTTAACTAATTCAAAAACTACTGAATTTCGGTAGAACATTTGGTGGCTTAATTTGATGCATTTTAACCCTACTATGACGTCCTGCAAGGAATACGTCGAGTTACCAGTAACCCTGTATATTTTCCATTGTTTCGCTGTAGTTTTCGAACAGACCATTTCTTCGATTATCATTACGAGTGTTTTTCGCAATAAAGATTCTAACAGAGTCAAATCCTGCGCGGGATTTACGGTACGGCCTGAATCATGGCCGGTCTGAACACAGGTTCTCGGATGAACACTCACTCACATTCCCCTAATGTCACCATTTGGATTCTAAAAATATGATTGCGCGGCAGTTCGGACTGGCCATGATTCATCAACCGTATTGTTCCCCAGGGCACAAAAGGAAGGGAACCATTATGTTACAAAAATCTCAGAAGTAAGTCAGCATTGTGATAAAGTACTAATTAGTGCCAAATAGTCGTGATTCTTGTAAAACTATTTATCCGCTCAACTGTTGATAGGCCTTTTAAAGGTCGATAACAATTAAAATTCTATTGTGTCTCATTAGTCACAGTTGGAGGTATATTTTTTTAATTTTTATTTCAAACTTGTAATTTTGATTTGAATTTGTATATAATTATTGTGTCGAATAAACCAATCAGTGCATTTTATAAGCCTAGGTGGACTATACATATTTTTTATCCAAATGTTTTTACTTTTTTTTTTTGTAAATATGTAATGTAGGTAAGTATATTATTAAAATATTTCTAATTTTTTTTTCTTTTTTTTTCCTTTCCTTATACTTACACTTTAAACAGCCAAAAGAAGCTCATCATAACACATTTTATTATTAAAAGAATAGGTCCTTAATCTTTTTCAAGTTTTTTTTTTGGTAGTTTATTTCTCTAGTCTTTTTTAAACCAGTTGATACTGACACACAAATTCTCTATCACACACAGTGACATCTATTTTATATCTTATTATAGCATTATCTGAATCTCCATGAGTATGGCCGTCTCTTGCCAGCCCCTATTATTTATTAAACAGTAGAAAACCAATTTAAGAAAAGGTTTATATGAGTCTACATTATTTTTTCTCGTTAAATAGGTACGCAATAACAATAGATGGAAAGTCAAATCATAATTTGAATGACTAAGTTAACAAAAAATTGTATTGAATCTAGTCTCCACGTCCAAAGATAGTTTCGTATGGAGAAGAACTGGTCAAGAAAATCCATAGTTTCTTTCTTAAAAAAACGTTACACAATATTTCATTTAAGTACATTAATTTCTGTAGCCTATGTCTTATACCAAAGAATACACAAACAACCATGATATCTACAAGTATTGCTCATGCCAGGTGTAATGGGCGCTACAATGACGTCACCGATGTCGTCACTAGGAGGCCTGGGCGCCTGCGGCAGCGTCGGCAGTCCTTCGCCCTCCAACCCACAGCATCTGCAACACCACGTCCAACAACCACAGAGGTATGTATGATATAAAGTGAGCACTGGCTGAAAAGAAAATGACGATGAAAATAAGTCCTACAATGTTGGTTCGATATTCAAATCGTAATCGTAAACGACTACTCTCTGACTAATGAAAAAAATAATTCTGTGCTCGCTTATTAATTCAATGGAACTTACTTTCATTGCTCTTGCCTTCAGGCACTTATGTATACATTCTAAATAACGACTACAATAATATTATGTGGTCCCATTATTATAAATTTTATTAACTTTGCTTGCGCAGTTTTTGAGTTAGTTTCAATATTACGTATTTTTCCCACTTAGTTTATCTGGACGATGTTCTATGTGACTCCGTCACTGTTATTTACATAGCAGGTAGTGGTATTCTAATTTGTGTGGGATGGGTAACACAACTAAGAAGTGACAAATAAACTTTTTACAACAAAAAAAACAACCGACTTCCAAAAAAAAACATTTCGGAAGTTGGTGCAAAAAAACGAAAATTGAAAAGCAAAGACACCGACTTCCGAATTTAAAGTTATTTATTTTTATTTTTTATAAAAAGTTTTTGTTTGTAATCAATAAACTCAAAAACTACTGGACAGATTAAAAAGTTCTTTCAGCAGTAGAATGCTATATTATCACTGAGTAACATAGGCTATAATTTATAAAAATATCACAAGGGCTTAATCACTGGCGGAAGCTAGCAATAAATAAATCGCAGTCCAGTGCCATTTTGAACTTTAATGTCGTCGGAATAAAGTTGAAGATGGAGCTAAGTTTACAACTCGTTTCGATTTTCACCACTAACCTCTTCATGGAAAGAAGTAACAAACTAACTTAAAAAAAAGGAGGTTCTATTGTATCATTCCTTATAACAATTCTGTCTATTATTGTGTGAATACTGGTCGCCTAGGGGCGTCGGTATGGGCATGGTGGCATCGCCATCGTCGTCGCTCAACACGCCAGTCGGGGCCAGCGTGGCCTCCCCGGGGGGCGAGGAGGCGGCCTACAGGGAAAAGGTGCGACAGCTCTCCAAGTACATCGAGCCTCTCCGGAGAATGGTGCATCGCATGGTCAGTGAGGGCGAAAGTGAGTATAGAATTTTAAATAATAGACATCACGTCTATAATAATCATTTTAAATAATAGACATCACGTCTATAATCCCCGAAGGGTTAGGCAGAGGTGCACCTATGTACACCCCCATTTCGCCAGTTATGTTTGAGTCCCATGTAATAGGGGCGAGCCTATTGCCACCAACCGGGCACAAATCCAGACCTCGGGATGCCACTTTCTTCTTTTTATTTCGTATTCGTATGAATTATAGCAAGAAAGAAAATACGTTTATTTGTGGCAAACATGGCGCTAAGAAAGGACAAATACACGAAAAATAACAAATTGAGGGAAAATATGCGTCACATTCACGCAAAACGGCCATCGCTCAGCATAATACTTCGACCCTATGCAAGACAGGGCCTCAGCGCTGGTTTTCAGTGACAGCCGGCGTTATACAACATTACTTTAAATTAATTGTACCTATCAGTACAATGTTTGACCTCGATAGCCTCTCTTTTAAGCGCAACCCTGTTGTCAATGCTTCGGGTTATCCAAAACCATTGTTACACTTGTCTGTTTTTTAGTCTCGTAGACTAATTTGATTGTTTGTTTTCAATTTGAAGTTTGACATTGGCACCTGTCAAATTAGTATATGAGATTAAAAAACAGACTTGAAAAATAACAAATTAAAAAAAATTGGTAGTCATGGGGACTGCCGACAGGAGTGAAACTGATATTAGCGCCATCTATATTCTATGTTCCAGCACTACGCTGCGCGGTGACGCAAATCCATAAGTTTACCCCCTATCAAAAATTACTCAAAGCGCCTAAAGAAGTTTTCACTTCTAAAAACTTAAAAGTCACGATTCTTAACTCAGTGTGTAAAGAATGGTTACTCATCCGCGGAAGCTACAACTTTACTTCACATTTTTATCAATACGGACGTGTTTATAAGGTCTTGTCTAGACAACGCGAATTTCTCGCATTTCTTCTTGCATTATTTTAAGACAAGCGCAGTCATGTGTGTGTACTCGTACGAATTCGCCCTTTTTTTCGACCAAGTATCTAATAGTATCTCCTCTACTTTAACCACAGACGTTGAAAAGCTAACAAAGATGAAGAACCTGTTGGATATACTGTCAAACCCGAACAAACGCATGCCGTTGGAGACGCTCATCAAATGCGAGGTTGTGCTGGAGAAACTCGACTTTAAGAGAAGTGAGGGAGTTGTCGTTCCGAGCGCTGGGAAGGTAATATATAGTGCAATCAGTTCGTTATATAACTTTATTTATTTATTTTATTATTTATGTACACACAGTAAAATACATAGAGATACAACATATTAGATTTTACTTTTTTAGGGTTCCGTAGTCAAGGGTAAAACGGGACCCTATTACTAAGAATCCGCTGTCCGTCCGTACCTCTGTCTGTCTATCCGTCTGTCACCAGGTTGTATCTCATGAACCGTGATAGTTAGACAGTTGAAATTTTCACAAATGATGTAATAGTGTAATAAAGGGAATTCTATTCTCTATTTGTCATAGTTTCTCCCATCACCCGTCTCAAAAACTCTTTCACTATGTCATCTGACGCCATTTGCCATTAAAAGACTGACATATTGTGTACTTCAGGAACAAATCTTCAATCCTCTACTGGAGGTGGTGAACAACTGCTTACAATCACCACTCGCTAACCACACACTCAAGCGCACGTTCGGGTCAGCACTCGACCAACTCAATGGACCAGAAATGAGGTAAGATTATTATAATCATTATTATTTTCCATAACCCGACCAATCTACCTTATTTACCGTCATTAATATAACTACCACACTGGTATCTGTTTAGTATCTGAGCTGGGCTACATAGTCTTAACAAAAGTAAGATCAAGATGATGATCGTAGACCGACCACGACCTTTCTATCAAGAGCTAAGCGAAAAAGATATAGTCTAGCTCATAAATTGGTACATCTATCGACTTCTAGAATATTCTACATATACAACGTGTAATGTTAAATGCGCAAAACCTGAAAATAGTTTGATCAGAATAACGAGCAGAATCAATTGAACCACTTTTTAATATAGGTCACATTTTTCAAAAAATCTTCATTAAAAACGTTGCCGTGTCTATTTATTAATCGGTCAAGCCATCACATGCGCAAACCCGCCAAAATAGGTAAACAAACACAAATTGTTGTCGACCAATTAAAATTTTCTCATACGCGGGATAATAATAGCTTTTATTTCAATGCAAATACGAATCTTCCAAAACTAAAACAGCACATAAAACCTTTACAATTCTTAAATTATTTTTCTTCTCTCTGAAATAGGTCATTTGAATTAAAAATCAGTTGGGGTGTCTGAGGTTTTGCGCATTTAACGTTACACGTTGTATACCTAACATATCATCACGCCTCCCCGAAGGGATGGGCAGAGGTGTACCTATAGTACACCCACATTTCGCCAGTTGTGTTCTAAGTCCCATGTAATAGGGGGCGAGCCTATTGCCATCAACCGGGCGCAAATCCAGACTCCGGGCTAGTACTGAGAAATTCCAGATAGAAAAACCCAATATCACTTAGCTCGATCCGGGAATCGAACCCAGGACGTCATGCTCAGCAGTAGCTTTTGTGACCAACGAAGGCACTTACTTTTAGAATTGACCCCAAAAGTAGGTATAGTTCCTCCCGAGTTATTTCCTTATCAAAAGCGAAAACTCTCTATTAGGGTTTTTAATGATAATGTGTTTATATTTTATAGGAATCTACCGACACCACAAAAAGTCCCAAAATTGGAAGAACCACCTCTGGAAATTCCGGATGTTCTGCAGGGTGAAATCGCCAGACTAGATTCAAGGTTCAAGGTAAGATAGTCAAGTTCTTTTTTGTAGAATATTTTACACAATTATTTAAAAAAAAATGTTTTGTGTTCCCGGTTTTTTGTTTCCCTATCAATAACTCAAAACCGTCTCTCAATGAAACCTACACACATCATCATCTGCCTAGCCTTTTCCCAACTATGTTGGGGTTGGCTTCCAGCCTAACCGGATACAGCTGAATACCAGTATTTTACATGGAGCGACTGCCTATCTGACCTCCACAACCCAGTAACTGGGTAATACGATACCCCTTGGTAAGACTGGAACCTGGACTGAAACCTACACACATGTAAAAATAAAACAAAAATCTATAAATTAAAATACCCTTTAATTAAGTTAACTTTAATAGAGAAGTGTGGACGGAAACATGTTGCGCCGATCTCAAATAAATTGGGATAAGGGTAACAGAATGATGAATGAAGTTAACTTTCTAGAAATGAAGTCGCCTATAAGACGAGTGTACCCCCGCAGGTGACCCTGGAGCTCATGTATGACGTGTGTACTCTAGGTGTCCCTGGAGCCCATGTATGACGTCCGTACTCTCGCAGGTGTCGCCGGAGCCCATGTATGACGTCCGTACTCTCGCAGGTGTCGCCGGAGCCCATGTATGACGTCCGTACTCTCGCAGGTGTCGCCGGAGCCCATGTATGACGTCCGTACTCTCGCAGGTGTCGCCGGAGCCCATGTATGACGTCCGTACTCCCGCAGGTGTCGCCGGAGCCCATGTATGACGTCTGTACTCCCGCAGGTGTCGCCGGAGCCCATGTATGACGTGTGTACTCCCGCAGGTGTCGCCGGAGCCCATGTATGACGTCTGTACTCCCGCAGGTGTCGCCGGAGCCCATGTATGACGTCCGTACTCCCGCAGGTGTCGCCGGAGCCCATGTATGACGTCCGTACTCCCACAGGTGTCGCCGGAGCCCATGTATGACGTCCGTACTCCCGCAGGTGTCGCCGGAGCCCATGTATGACGTCTGTACTCCCGCAGGTGTCGCCGGAGCCCATGTATGACGTCCGTACTCCCGCAGGTGTCGCCGGAGCCCATGTATGACGTCCGTACTCCCGCAGGTGTCGCCGGAGCTCATGTATGACGTGTGTACTCTCCTAGGTGTTGCCGGAGCCCATGTATGACGTCCGTACTCCCGCAGGTGTCCCTGGAGCCCATGTATGACGTCCGTACTCCCGCAGGTGTCGCCGGAGCCCATGTATGACGTCCGTACTCCCGCAGGTGTCGCCGGAGCCCATGTATGACGTCCGTACTCCCGCAGGTGTCGCCGGAGCCCATGTATGACGTCCGTACTCCCGCAGGTGTCGCCGGAGCCCATGTATGACGTCCGTACTCCCGCAGGTGTCGCCGGAGCTCATGTATGACGTGTGTACTCTCCTAGGTGTCGCCGGAGCCCATGTATGACGTCCGTACTCCCGTAGGTGTCCCTGGAGCCCATGTATGACGTCCGTACTCCCGCAGGTGTCGCCGGAGCCCATGTATGACGTCCGTACTCCCGCAGGTGTCGCCGGAGCCCATGTATGACGTGTGTACTCTCCTAGGTGTCGCCGGAGCCCATGTATGACGTCCGTACTCCCGCAGGTGTCGCCGGAGCCCATGTATGACGTCCGTACTCCCGCAGGTGTCGCCGGAGCCCATGTATGACGTCTGTACTCCCGCAGGTGTCGCCGGAGCCCATGTATGACGTCTGTACTCCCGCAGGTGTCGCCGGAGCCCATGTATGACGTCCGTACTCCCACAGGTGTCGCCGGAGCCCATGTATGACGTCCGTACTCCCGCAGGTGTCGCCGGAGCCCATGTATGACGTCCGTACTCCCGCAGGTGTCGCCGGAGCCTATGTATGACGTCTGTACTCCCGCAGGTGTCGCCGGAGCCCATGTATGACGTCTGTACTCCCGCAGGTGTCGCCGGAGCCCATGTATGACGTCCGTACTCCCGCAGGTGTCCCTGGAGCCCATGTATGACGTCCGTACTCCCGCAGGTGTCGCCGGAGCCCATGTATGACGTCCGTACTCCCGCAGGTGTCGCCGGAGCCCATGTATGACGTCTGTACTCCCGCAGGTGTCGCCGGAGCCCATGTATGACGTCTGTACTCCCGCAGGTGTCGCCGGAGCCCATGTATGACGTCCGTACTCCCGCAGGTGTCCCTGGAGCCCATGTATGACGTCCGTACTCCCGCAGGTGTCGCCGGAGCCCATGTATGACGTCCGTACTCCCGCAGGTGTCGCCGGAGCCCATGTATGACGTCCGTACTCCCGCAGGTGTCGCCGGAGCCCATGTATGACGTCTGTACTCCCGCAGGTGTCGCCGGAGCCCATGTATGACGTCCGTACTCCCGCAGGTGTCGCCGGAGCCCATGTATGACGTCCGTACTCCCGCAGGTGTCGCCGGAGCCCATGTATGACGTCTGTACTCCCGCAGGTGTCGCCGGAGCCCATGTATGACGTCTGTACTCCCGCAGGTGTCGCCGGAGCCCATGTATGACGTCCGTACTCCCGCAGGTGTCGCCGGAGCCCATGTATGACGTCCGTACTCCCGCAGGTGTCGCCGGAGCCCATGTATGACGTCCGTACTCCCGCAGGTGTCGCCGGAGCCCATGTATGACGTCCGTACTCCCGCAGGTGTCGCCGGAGCCCATGTATGACGTCCGTACTCCCGCAGGTGTCGCCGGAGCTCATGTATGACGTGTGTACTCTCCTAGGTGTCGCCGGAGCCCATGTATGACGTCCGTACTCCCGCAGGTGTCCCTGGAGCCCATGTATGACGTCCGTACTCCCGCAGGTGTCGCCGGAGCCCATGTATGACGTCCGTACTCCCGCAGGTGTCGCCGGAGCCCATGTATGACGTGTGTACTCTCCTAGGTGTCGCCGGAGCCCATGTATGACGTCCGTACTCCCGCAGGTGTCGCCGGAGCCCATGTATGACGTCCGTACTCCCGCAGGTGTCGCCGGAGCCCATGTATGACGTCTGTACTCCCGCAGGTGTCGCCGGAGCCCATGTATGACGTCTGTACTCCCGCAGGTGTCGCCGGAGCCCATGTATGACGTCCGTACTCCCACAGGTGTCGCCGGAGCCCATGTATGACGTCCGTACTCCCGCAGGTGTCGCCGGAGCCCATGTATGACGTCCGTACTCCCGCAGGTGTCGCCGGAGCCCATGTATGACGTCTGTACTCCCGCAGGTGTCGCCGGAGCCCATGTATGACGTCTGTACTCCCGCAGGTGTCGCCGGAGCCCATGTATGACGTCCGTACTCCCGCAGGTGTCCCTGGAGCCCATGTATGACGTCCGTACTCCCGCAGGTGTCGCCGGAGCCCATGTATGACGTCCGTACTCCCGCAGGTGTCGCCGGAGCCCATGTATGACGTCCGTACTCCCGCAGGTGTCGCCGGAGCCCATGTATGACGTGTGTACTCTCCTAGGTGTCGTCGGAGCCCATGTATGACGTCCGTACTCCCGCAGGTGTCGCCGGAGCCCATGTATGACGTCCGTACTCCCGCAGGTGTCGCCGGAGCCCATGTATGACGTCTGTACTCCCGCAGGTGTCGCCGGAGCCCATGTATGACGTCTGTACTCCCGCAGGTGTCGCCGGAGCCCATGTATGACGTCCGTACTCCCGCAGGTGTCGCCGGAGCCCATGTATGACGTCCGTACTCCCGCAGGTGTCGCCGGAGCCCATGTATGACGTCCGTACTCCCGCAGGTGTCGCCGGAGCCCATGTATAACGTCCGTACTCCCACAGGTGTCGCCGGAGCCCATGTATGACGTCCGTACTCCCGCAGGTGTCGCCGGAGCCCATGTATGACGTCCGTACTCCCGCAGGTGTCGCCGGAGCTCATGTATGACGTGTGTACTCTCCTAGGTGTCGCCGGAGCCCATGTATGACGTCCGTACTCCCGCAGGTGTCCCTGGAGCCCATGTATGACGTCCGTACTCCCGCAGGTGTCGCCGGAGCCCATGTATGACGTCCGTACTCCCGCAGGTGTCGCCGGAGCCCATGTATGACGTCCGTACTCCCGCAGGTGTCGCCGGAGCCCATGTATGACGTCCGTACTCCCGCAGGTGTCGCCGGAGCCCATGTATGACGTCCGTACTCCCGCAGGTGTCGCTGGAGCCCATGTCGTGGGGCGGGGCGGGCGCGGGCGCCATCACGCTGGTGGCGGCGCTGGACGAGCCGCGCCTGCCGTGCGTGGCGGGCGTGCACGTGGCCGTGCCGCGCGACTACCCGCGCCGTCCGCCCGTGCGCCTCAAGCCGCGCTCCGCCAAGAGCCACGCGCCGGATTCGTTCCTCGCGAGACTGGAGAGGGCCATGGATGCGAGATGCGCCAGGTGAGAAACACTATTGTTTTTACGGTGCAGGAAAGGTGGATTACAATAGATTTATTTAAATGAATATTAATTTATAATAATTAGTGGAAGGTGGATTTAAATGTTATTTAAAATGATAAAAAAATTAAAATATGTAAATATTGCCCGTCGCTTTCATATAATTAATAAATTGGAATAAAAAACATCCTGTTGATACCTGCACTTATGAAAATGTTGAATATCGAACACGCATTGAGCGAGCATAGAATTAAACCCCATTTACACGATGCAAGGTTCTTGCCTGTGGCAGACAATACAATTAAAGGAACATATAACTTGCATATCTAAACACTGTTTAGACACTACAACT
Organism: Lithophane leautieri; assembly: GCA_949152455.1. NCBI lineage: Eukaryota > Metazoa > Arthropoda > Insecta > Lepidoptera > Noctuidae > Lithophane > Lithophane leautieri. The sequence goes on along the minus strand of OX424462.1, from coordinate 2,551,217 downwards.
TTGATAATTGCTCCAACTTACGGTACCGCTTTTTTTATCTCACGTAGCAACGCGCACTTTACTTGTGGTTACCAAGTGTACAAACAAGCTATGAATGTATGTGTAAACGCAGAAGTGGGAGCTTTCGGTACTGTCCGAGACCATAGTGAAGTTGGAAATCTAAGTGTGTTTGTTATGCACTGACGCCACTATTCTTCACGCACACATTCACAGCGTGTTTGTACACTGGTTACCACAAGTAAAGCGCGCGTATCTTCGTGAGTTAAAAATACTATATGCTACAGACAATTTAATCGCAACGTGTAAATCAGGCTTTAATCTGTGGTGTGGTGACCAGACCTCGTTCCTTCTAACGGGCTCTCATTATTTATTACATCAGCTGAGTCCACCTAATTTTTTTCCACTTCTAGCGAATACATACTTACTAAGTACTTCTTTTCACTTTCAAATAAAACCTTATTTTTATCATAATACTTTAATTATAACTTCCCAAAACCCCGCCGTATAATCTCAGGGTTAAAATTCTCCACTAATTTAAAACGCAACAATACCTACAGATTCGTATCCTTGTTTAATTAATTTCCTTTTTATTTTCCACAGATTACCTAAAAGCTGCTCAGTCGGCCAACTCTTGGACGCGTGGGAGATGAGCGTGCGACAGGCATGCGCCCCCACCCCTGTGTCTTACACACCGGTACCCGCACTCGGCTTGTAAACACTACTTGTGACACAAGTAACACATATCTATTTAATATTATTGTTATATTACTTACTAAGGCCCACTTGCAACATCCCTAAATGCGTTTAATGCGTTTTGCGCTACAAGAATCTTTTGTCGTTTAAATGACATTGACAGGGAGATACTGTTGGTTTAGTATTCTTATCTCACGAAGCGACGCGCGCTTTACTTGTGGTTACCAAGTCTACAAACACCCAGTGAATGTGTGTCTGAGCGCAGGAATGTGAGTGTTATGTGCGTGCTGACGCTACTCGTTTCCACGTACACATTCACAGCGTGTTTTTGGGAAAATGTATCGAAAAAACAAGATGGCGGCTAAACTTCCGATGTTGGCCACGTGCCAAAGTATTCTTGTATGCTATGAAAATGACAGAGACAACGATGTTTTAAATTCTAAACGTATTTAGTGATCTATGGTGCAAGTAGGCTTAGGGTTCAGCGCAGACAGCAGCAAAATGCTCGAGCAACTGCTGTCAAGGTTTCAGTGAAAATATGAATTTATCATCTAAATCATATCATGCACGCTATTTTGAACTCTAGTTGTGAGAGTTAATTATCAATGAAAAATTGCCTGCGCTGAAGCAACACGTTTATGAAATATCAACGGAGAAAGTAAATGGGAATATTATCTCGCAAGTTCCTATCAAAAATGAAGTTTCAAAATATTGTGGAGTCTGTACTGAACGAGTACCATTATATTGTACCGTTCTAACTAAAGTTATACTTCGTGACAGACATCAACGCACAACAAGGGGGCCAAGTCTACTAATTTACAAACGTGTCAATGGTCTCACAATGATGAGTTTTTGACAGATTTGACATACAAAATCTGTCAAAAACTCGTCATTGCGAGACCATTGACACGTTTGTAAATTAGTAGACTCTGCCCCGTGTTATTATGAATTCAGTACAAATGATACTGAACACCCCTACTTTCAAATCAGCTGTTTCCTACAAACGCGGTCAAAATGTAAGACTTACAACTATGTTATTAAGAACTGACACTTCACAAAAACGAACAAATAGTATTGGACAACAGCGATCCACGAAAACACAGTCTAGGCGACTTGAAATCATGCTTAGGATACTATTGGAGCTGCTCCACACCCTGCGCACCATGGAACCGCACCTATTGCGCATAGATGCGTAGAAACGATCTACATGCGCATCCGCGAACATCCCCGACGCACTACAGAAGCGGATAACACTGATAACGCGGAGAGCGGGTATGGAACAGCAATTTTTTTTTAATACCCTCCGAATAGTTTCTAGGTGGTTCAGAATCATGTACTGACTTCATGGTAACGGGTTGCGCGTCCATGTCCTGTACATGTGCTACCTTGTATAAAACTTGATTTAGGCGTGACTGCGGAAATCCATGATAAAATACAATAGCCGTAGATATATTTAGTAACCTATTCCGCTTAACTATTCTCCATGAGTCATAAAAACCCTGTAAGAAATCGACACGTGTTTCACCTCTCAACGAGGCATCCTCAGGATGACGATTGACCAGTCGCACACTCACACACAACTCGTTTCACTCTGCGTCCAGCGCTCGGTGCGGCAACACGTCGTGTTCTGGTTTGCGGCTGGTCAATTGTACACTAACGGACGGACAGACAGAGACCCTTTATTTTAATATAATAATTATGTAGGATAAGATGAAAAAACCAACTAAAAGTATTTAACAAAGGAGTAGTTAAATCAATTCGGACCTTAGTTTAATACCCTGGTCTTTACATAGATAATAAAGATATTAATTTATTTATTTCGTTTTAAAGGTGAAAGCACAGTTATCTGAGCCAAACGCGTCGAATAAACCGAATGAAACGAATTTTAGAATTCTTTATTTGAAATTCTATGAAACCTCGCACACCTGCCCGCTTCGAATCTGCAAGACCGTTCCTAGTGTTCTTGTTAACCTTGTTAGGAGCGGAGGTGATGAGAAGAAACGATCGTTTCAATGCACTAAATCTTACTGGCTTTATTGTGGGAAAAACTTAACTACTAATACAAACTCCTTTAACAAAAATCAAATGCGGGCAACTTAAAAATATTACATTTTAAATAGACCAATCACAGCACAGCACGTATAAGTCTGTAGTTATTCAAACTCACGACGGGGGCGCCACCATCGTGGTGGCGGTAGCAGAACGCTCCGCGGTCGGCCGCTCGGCCGGCGCGCGCCCTTTGGAATATGATGTAGCTACAACCTTTATTCGTTCGACGCGTTGGGCTTGGATAAGTGTGCGTTCACCTTAAAAATCTTTTTGAGGGTAATCCAATGCTGCTATAAGAACGTATATCTTCAGGCTGCTACACATTTTTCTGTAGTTTCTATCCTACATCAATATGGATTGACCGTTGATAATTCTTTTTTAAAACGATTATCAACTTTTCGAGGCTCATTTACACGGAGAGTCTCGCCTGGTATCTCTGAAGCAATTAACTCTTTCAATGACAATGACCCTTCACTGTTAGTACATAAGTACGATAACTGTCTGGCGAGTTCACAAAACGAGTGAGGAACTCCGTGTAAACGATCGTGTACACTATTTTCGCTTGTTTCTAGCGAATGTGTTTAGAAAATGTTACTCAATGGATTTTAAATAAGACAAATTATCTATTATAATAATTATTTTTTTATGTTTTCAAATGATTTCAGTTTTTCCTCAAATGAAAATCAAATATGTTTTTGGCTGTCCATACATTATTGTACCTTATGTCTTTAGTGCACAGTTTACAATCGTGTGAAGTGACGTGAATGCCGTAAAATTATTGCAAGGATTTTCAACTGTATGCATCGGCGATAAGGTCTAATATTGTATGAACAAATTCGTTAATCCTTTTCTATTAAATATAACCCTATGTGAAATAGAATTAAGTATAAAGTATAAATTAATTTTAAATGTAATCGAGGGATCTTCTTATTTAAAAACATATATTTTGCAGATGTGATATTTATCTGTGATAATTTGAAAAAAAAAAATACAGTTGCAAGTATGTACTCATGCTGAGTAAAATCTTATTTATTACTTCAGTACTAAATTACTTAGTTTTTCAAAATATTTTGTCGTAAATTAATTTTTGCCGTCCTATGTATAAATCCCAAATGAATAAAATTTATAAGAATGACACTCGGTTACACGACTGTGTTCTTTAAAACCATGGTACCAAAGTTGATTTTCAACTGAACAATACAAACCTTATGTTTTTCTGACTAAAATGAGTGAATTTATAAGACAATACAATACCCTACATGGTCTCAAACTGACATCTTCCCACATGTTTTTAAAAGATACGGGATCAATTTTTATCATTATAATTAAATCAAATATGCAACTCATATAAACGTTAACTCTTTTCGGTTTAGTGGTTAGTCTGACTAACCACCTCTTTCAGATTTTTTATAACCATGTATCACTAGATGGCGCTGATCTTAATTATAAAAATCTGAAAGAGGTGGTTAGCGACACTAACCACTAAACCGGAAAGAGTTAAGGGCCCATTCCACAGTCTCTGGATAGGTGCTATTCACCAGATAGATAATTAAATAATTAAAAAGGGAACAGTTTCTGAATTAAATTATCTGTGAGATAAGCTAACCGCAACTTATCCAGAGGGTGTGAAATAGGCCATGAATGTTAATATTTTTATATTTTTACCACGGAGGTCCCTTTTTGATGGAGTTTTATCGATATAATTGTTGTAAAAGTGTAATGAGATAAGCAATAATTTTCTTGTTTATAATTTAAAATAAAATGTAATTTAATTGTATGTCTTTTTTTATTCTACAGACATTTTTTTACGGCGAAAGACACGGGGTTTTTAGTGTCTTTTACTTCATTACCCGACTACGGCGAAGCAAAAAGGAGGGTTATGATTTTAGATTTCGACCATTGTGATATTCTAACTAATGCGAAAGTGAGCTTGTTTGTTTATTACGCTTTCACGCTAAACGGCTGAATGGATTTGGATGAAATTTTGCATATGGGTAGACCATGACCTAGAGAAGGACACAGGATAACTTTTGTCCCTATATTCACACGGGATCGAAACTTATTCGGGTGAAACCGCGGGGCGCAGTTTGTAGTCTACTATAGGTATTACCGCCTTGGGGGCAAACCACGGGGTGACTTGCTAGGGCAACGCGTTTTCTAGTATCAGTAGAATAAAAAGATTTTTATTCATCGTGGATGAAGGGACACTTAGGCCCGCTTGCACCACAAATCACTGAATGCATTTAGCGCTAAACATATTTATAACATTGATCACAGGGGCAATTCCCGTATTTTTAATGAACGTTCGCATCCGCATCTCATTCGCAATCTGTCAAAAACACTATCAATTTACCAAAATTTTTGACAAGTTTGACAGATTGCGACTGGAATTTTTAACGTTTTTTAAGTACGAGAATTGGCCTTCTGTTCGCCTGTTTCTCAATTACAGAGACAGAATGATGCTATAGTCTGGCCAACGAAAGTTGATTCTGACATAGTGCGATAACACGTGTTGATACTTGAAATGTTATTTTATTTAAATGAAATTAAAATTCAATTATCAACACGAATTATCGCACATGTTTAGAGACAGTCTTGTTTTTTTTAAATTCCGCGCGTGTTTTTGTGGTCAGTTTTCGTTGGCCAGACTATAAATATGTTTAGCGCTGAACACATTTAGTTCAAATTTCACCAATGACACTGAACGCGATCAGCACATTTACACTAAGCCGCTGTCAGTCAGTATTTCACAAAAATAATGACACCGACAGCTCTTGAACGCGGTTCAGATGTGCTGGTCGTGTTCATTTTCATTGGTGAAATTCGCCTTTAGTGATTTGTAGTGCAAGCGTACCTGATATTAGTCGTGGGTACTGAGACAGCTAAATATAAATAAAACCACACAATACACTTCCACATAGGTAATATATTTCCCTCCAACATTACAAGGAGAACTGGTAGAGTTGTGTGTGCGGCCTGCGCGCGCGCGTGCACGCGGCGTCGCGACGTACGGCGCCGCAGCACGACCAGTGGCGCGTGCCCGGCCAGCCCGCGTGCCCGTGCCCGCAACCTGACGGTTTCGAACGACTCTATTTTTACCAAATTCTTCCTTTTTTTTTTACGAATGGCCAGTAAGTGAGCCAGTGTATTGAGAAATCGATATTTCGGTAATAACAAAAGTTAGTAACCGTTGAAAAATCACTGCACTAAGCAGATACTAAATTCTTTGTAAATTGTGTCTACTATATCTTTTCTCAAAGAAAAACTTTTCCGAACTTCAGAGGGCCTAGACAAGTAACAATCGCTTCAATCCTGCTGAAAGCCGTTGTAGAAATACGAAACGCTTTGGAAGCGATTGTCACTTGTCTAGGCCCTCTCTTCTCGGTCTCGACTCTCAATCTGTCGAAAAATTTATTTGAACATTTTTGAAGTACGAAAACTGGATTTCAGAAATTGGTTTATTCGTTTAATAACGAAACCAGCATACCTTTATACCCTCCAGGCATGCGAGCCCCACAGCCGCAGGTCGCGTCGCGCCGCCCGCCGGACGAACAGAACGCGCAGCAGTGGAACGTGCCCGAGTGGGCCGCGCCTGCGCGAGCGCAACACGCGAACGGGCTGCCCTGAGGAATTACACAGAACTTTATTGAACAGCGGTATAGAATGCCCTGACATATTTATCTCATGATATCTACCGCTAAGCTGAGCCGGAGAATTAACAAACTACAAGGTAGGTAGGTCATGAAATGAGACTTAACACTCTCTAACATCGGAACTGAATCAGCAACCCCGGTTTTTGCCGGCCATAAACCTAGTCGGTGTAGACAAATACTTTATACCCGACTACGGCGAAGCAAAAAAGAGGGTTATGATTTTTAACTAAGTAGGTACTCATCATAATTTTGCAAATGGTTCGTTGGAAGGTCTTGATCGTCCGCTGGTTAAAGGCTATGTGACGTCACATTAGAGTCACGAAATCTGTTCGATTTATGCCCTTGTGGCTCCGGATTTTTAAATTTCTCTGTCTGCCATGTCTTGTTTATACATTTTTATATGACGTTTTTGTCGTAGTTGGGTTTTAGTTTTTATAACTTTTATTTTTGTTATGTGCCAGTAACATTCAACAGCCATTGGTGATGATTATGAAAGGAGTACTAACCTTGATTGGTTTATTATTGATAGTGACAGCCAGTAGATATCCCCCAGGAGAGCGTGGGGTGACACTGAGCGTGTAGCTGCCATCAGCACTATCCTCCACGCGAGCCACGCTAGGCCGAGCGCTTGAATCGCGACGTCTAAAGTAACCAGCCACCTTAGATAAAAATATTATTTTTTAATATGACGTGTAAAAGTGATTCCAATATCCTATTTACAGAATAAACAATTACATTTCATTTCATAGAAATTGAGCAATATCTATGGGATCACTAAATGATTGTCATACCTCTGTTTACTTCAATGTTTAGATAGGAAATGCATAGCTTCTACATCGATACCAGTAACGTTAGAGAATTTCTTACAATCATGAATATAAATATTATTACAGGTTGGTAACGTAGCTAAGTATTAACAGCCGCACGGGTCGATCCATCAGGTTAAACTACGCTTGCCCGGGTGGGGCCTTAGATGGGTCCATCTTTACATATCGAAACTACTCTGTGCCTCGGAAAGCACGTTAAATCGTTGGTCCCGGCTGTCATTTGTTGATCTTTGACAGTCGTTACGGGTAGTCAGAAGCCCGAAAGTCTGACAAACAGTCTTACCAAGGGATTTCGTATTACCCAGTAACTGAGTCGAGGAGGTCAGATAGGTAGTCGCTCCATGTAAAATACTGGTGTTCAGCTGCATCTGGATCCGGTTAGACTGGAAGCCGACCCCAACATGGCAAAAAGGCTAGGCAGATAGATTGGTAACTTTCTCACCTGCTCTCCTCCACACCAAATACGTTCGCCGTTACTGTCTCGCAGTTCCAATATCACTTCATGTTCACAGTCCACTCGGAGATCTTGAAGTCCTTCAAACATAAAATTAAACTTTAATCGCTTGGATTCTCGACAAGATACCTGAGGCCCTAGACAAAGTGACATTCTATCAGTGATAACGATGATGGAAATGGCAAAAATATATAGGACTGACTTATGCTATCGAAAAGCGTATTTCAATCCAGTTGAAAGTCGCTGTAGAAATAAGAAACGCTTTCGAAGCGATTGTCACTTGCCTAGGCCCTCTGAGGGCGTTTTCCATCATCGTTATCACTGATAGAATGTCACTTTGTCTAGGGCCTCTGAAGCTCATTCTGCTTCTTAGCGTGTCGATGGTAAAATGGTAGTCGGGCCCTTCTGCTGTTAAATCGCCTCTCGTCATTCTCGTCCAATCACAACAACCTGATCAGGCGTTCAAAAACCTATGGGAAAAACATTTTGAAAATCCACTACCTTCCAAATTTGGCAAAGACGGTGATTAAATCCCAGAATCTCCAATCTTTGATTAAAATGCCTTCTTCAAAAACCCTGACCTTCAGTATTAATCACACACATATCGGGATCAGGTGCATGCGCCAACAGTCTCCCGAAGATAGTGGGGTCGTGTGTGGCGGGCGCGCGGGGGGCGAAGCGCAGCTCCAGTCGCGGCGGCTCCGACAGGGGCTGCAGCTCTGTCACGCGCTCCAGGCGACGCAGCACTGAGCCGGACAGGGAGAGGAGCTCGTCTTCTTTACCTTCTGTTAGGAGCTGGGGACGAGACACACAGGTTTGAGATCTCATCAGTTTTATGACACTGCACTCCAGTGCCAGAAGTTGTTCTTTTGCTAGACCCTACCAGTATGCCAATGATCTCAGTAAGAATGTGTCTAGTCTTCTCGAAAGGCAAGGAAGTATGCTCTTCTAACATTTTGTTAAAAGTGCTCTATGTATCTTAACTCGTTCTTAGCTCGTGGCTAAGTAATAACAGTCGCACCGGGTCGATCCATCAGGTTAAGCTACGCTTGCCGGGGTTGGTCGGTGGATGGGTGACCATCTTTACATACCGAGACACCTTCTTGCATCGGAAAGCACGTAAAGCCGTTGGTCCCGGCTGTCATTCGTGGATCTTTGACAGTCGTTGCGGGCCGTCAGAAGCCCGAAAGTCTGACAACCAGTCTTACCAAGAGGTATCGTATCACCCAGTTACTGGGTTGTGCAGGTCAGATAGGCAGTCGCTCCATGTAAAATACTGGTATTCAGCTGCATCCGGTTAGACTGGAAGCTGACCCCAACATAGTTGGGAAAACGCTAGGCAGATTGCTTTTTGCTCTATGTATCTTAATAAAAAGGTATATAGTCATTAGTTGGTTTTGGAAAAACCTGTGACGGTTTGATTAGGTCACGTAGATTTTTTGTATTTACCTCTTCAGCAAACCTCACAGCATCAACAGCATGCCTGGCCCTATCATCTAGCGCGCGACTCTTCTGATCCAGCCGCTGTTGATGCCTCTCCCTCGCACGCGCTGCGCTTGCGCATAGCGTGCGTGTGTGTGTGTCGACCGCGCGGCGGTACTGGACTGCCCATTCTTGGACTTCGTTTTCTACACGGGCTGCTTGGCACTGGATGAGGAAAAGAGGTACGGATAGATCAATTAACTCTTCTTTGCTCATAGTACTGTAAGGTTCTATGCAGTAAGCAACCTACACTTATACTGGCTGTTAAGAAAAGCTTGATTCAAGGGTTCGAACAGTTGGAAATAGAATAGAAGAAGAGTTAGGATGCCAGCCCAAGGCTGACTCGTAGGCTAGATAATATAAAATATATCTTTGATTTCTCTAATGATTATATTCAGTTAAACGAGCAACCAGTGTTTCATTCGATCCGGTACTGTAGACTCTCAGAGTCTACAGTACCTACAGTGGCTAGAAATACCTATTTATACTTTTTTTTAACCTTTTGGCTTCTTGTTTTCTTGCTGGCTACAATTTCTCCCCTCATGGTGGATGATAAGATTAGCCAATCTGCATGTATGGTATTGGTACCTACCAGGCTTGACTGTTTAGTAGTTGTGCTATCATGGAGGTTCTTTCAATGCAATTTTGATAAACTCTCCCAACTGATGATTTATTTTATTCGGAAAGAAAATGGATTAGTTTGGACAATCAACCACCTGTAAAATATAAGCAGATGTGCGAACGCTTATTCGCAAATCTGTAAAACGGCAAATGGCCAGCAGTGGACTGTAATAAGCTTGAACACTCACATCAATCTCATAAGCATGTGCGCTAAGATTCCTGGTAGCTCGCTCCACATTCTCTGGCACGAGCTTGGCGCGATCAGCCGCGTCTCGCAATAGTCGTGCACGCTCAGCGGCCGCACGTGATGCGTTGGCGAGCGCGTGTCCGCTGTGGGAGACGACGCAGCAGTCGCGGCATACCACCTGGGAAACGACAAGAAAATTTTGATATGTACTGATGCTGTCAAAACAAAAAAAAATCCGTTTCCTTATTTATGTTCGCATATAGCTCGTCAAAATGTAGGTAACAGCTGATTTTTTTTGGCAATTTCAGTGTTGGTCCCATAGTGAAAGCTGTTCATATTGTCATCAATACTCATGTACAATGACCCCTTAGGCCTCTTGTTAACGACCGTTTTTGTCAACGGGTAACGGGCCGACGCGTACGTCGTCGACAACACACTTCTATGAAATGACGAGGTCCACTGCATCTGACCGACCCCCGCCGTCGCGCAACTGTTATGTGCCCGTCGCGTTAACAAACACCCACACTTACATATTGAACATTGCGCATGCGTCGGCCCGTCGTCCGTTGTCGTTAACAAATGGGCTTAAAAGGATGCCCATGAGTTCAATTTCACCCTGTATCGGCTGACATAAACACAAGACTTACCTGTTGACAAGTAGCGCAGTAAACACTAAGATCAGCCTTCGGATGCTGGCTGCAGTACTTCACGGGCGCAGGGTCCAGTGGTTGCAGCGAGTGCCGGGCGGTCGCCTTCTGTCTACCGTGTGCCTCCCCGCATGATGTGCAGATGCTGACCAGGCACTGACTGCAGCGGGTTTCCGCCTGCAAGACAAATTTTCTTTAGATCTTTATATGAATACCGTCGCTGTTAACATCAGCTAATTTTAGAGCAGTTAAGAATTGTTGCTAAGTGCCTGAAAACATCGTGAGGAAACATGTCCTAGAACCAAAAAAATCGAAGACTTGTGACATCAACCCGCATTGGGCCCGAGTGGTGGATTACGGTCCGCTCCCTCTCACAAAGAGGAGGCCTGTGTCCCAGCAGTGGGAAAATTATAGGCTGGATGCCTGTGAAATATCGTGTAACAGAATGTGTGTGTGTTTTGTATTGTATTGTAGATGAGATACAACACAGATACCTAAGCAGTGCGTTTAGTATGGGGCCCAACATTTATTAACAATATCTACCTACATTATACTTATATAAATAATAGGATTCCTTTTGAAGTCGATGAAAACAGAGGACCCAAACACCATGTTTTGGGTCAACCCTGGAAAGGGATTTAAATACAAAATGGTGCAGAGTAAGTTTGAATACTGAAATAGCCAAAAGTCCTTTGTCTTCATGCCATCAAATTTAATGAAACGAAAAGATTTTTAAATACGTCCCTAACGTAAGTTCAAATACAATCATACACAAGCATTCCGTAAAGTCAAATGTAGCTGAACGTAACGAATGTTAATTTGTTGAAATCCCACATTCGAAGCGTTCGGCTCACGGTTCACATCCTTCACGTGTGTTTCACTATCTTAAAATACTTTTAAAGAAGTCAGTATATTGGTTTTGGAGACAAAGAATAGCGTGTTCTTTGCTTGTTGCTTCTTTCAGACATTCTGTAGGTATTATACATAGTATGAGACTCCATACTACATAGGTACTTATGTATAATTATTACCTATACAGATTGGTCTGGCTGGTAGTGCTTGTGATCACAGATTAATCTGTGCTGTGATTTGTAATACACATCATAGTATACATGGATAGGTACTTAATTAAATCTTTACATAGGGCTTTTTTTATTATAAACTAGCTGCCCGCCCCGGCGGCTTCGCACGGATAGCACTAAGTTCTTATCTACGGCGCACCTACCCAACTACCTACCTACTATACCTACCCTACCTAACTACCTACCTACCATACCTACCCTACCAACCATACCAACCCTACCTACCTACTCTACCTACCATACCAACCCTACCTACCTACCCTACCTACCTTCCCTACCTACCTACGTACCTACCTACGTTTTTTTTTCGTGAATTTTTCCGTTGTTTTAATAGTTATTCTGCTATTCTGGGCGGAGACAAATCCAATAAATCAAAGATCATCAAAATCGGTCCAGCATTTCTCGAGTTATAAGTGCTTGCACAAACCCGACTTTGTTTTATACTATACTAGCTTTTGCCCGCGGCTTCGCCCGCGTGGATGTCGAAAAATATCCGACGGGAACGTACAATCGGGATTAAAAAATAACCTATAGGTTAATCCAGGTTATAAACTATCTGTGTGCCAAATATCATCTAAATCCGCTCATCCGTGTTTGTGCAAGCCGGAACATACATACAAACAAACAGACCAAAATTCTAAAAACTATATATTCAACATCAGACTCGAATATTCAATGTAATATTTGACTTCGTTACTATTTTATTTTACGTCGTCTGCGTAGAGTATAAATTCTTTTTTTCTAGATAATTATGAATTAGGTATTATAACAATAACAATAGACCTTTCTTCATGGCTAATTGTCCTCTACTACGTGTGATATTTGAGGAATACTGTAAAGAAATACCTGCTGTAAAGGACCGGTATCTACCTAAATCCTTCACAGTATTTCTCTATATACGATGTTTTTCACTAATTCGGAAGCGGGCACTAAAACAACCAGGCTAGTTGGAGAGCTAACACGTGAGCAAGCCACATAAAATTGGCCGTGGGAGAAACAGTCTTGCCGCAAATCAACTCCAGCAAATTTTAGAGTTTGTCCCTGTGACTTATTAATAGTCATCGCGAAACAAACCTTGAACCTTGAACTGCAATCTTTTAAATTCAAATGGAAGGTCATTTGGTATCAATGGTATACGCGGCACGAATACTGTTTCTCCTCTGGCAGATCCAGTTAGTATTTTAGCCTCAATAACATTGCGGCGGAGAGCTGTTACTTGGAGTCTAGTTCCATTGCACAATTTTGGAGGATGTAAATTTCGAAGTAACATGACAGGAGCACCTACACGCAACATAAGTCTGTGACACGGAAGACCCGGCGGATTAAGAGAGTTTAAAAATTCTACAGGATAATTAACCGACTCGTCCATATCGACCATGAATTTCATCCCCCTTTTCACCCCCTTAAGGGTTGAAATTCTAACAACACCGTTGCGTTAGATAGTAGTGATTTTTCTTCGAAAATTAAGGATTTTCAACTTTATCCCCGTTTTAACCCTTCGGGGGTAGAATTATCAAAAACGTTGAGATACGTATTGATTAATTTTCAATCGTCAGTCTAAAATCAAAATTTGAAGATCCTAACTTCAAAACTGACGGACTTTCATACAAACTTCCATCCCCTATTTTTCCCCTTTAGGGGTGGAATTCCCAAAAATCCTTTCTTAGTGGATACTTACTCTTCACAAAGAACACACCCTCCAAGTTTCATGTCTCTAGGACCAGCGGTTTGGGCTGTGTGTTGATATATCAACAGTCAGTCAGTCAGTCAGTCAGTTTCTCCTTTTATACATATAGATATAGATAGATAGAAGAATGATACTAAACCTTGTGAAATTATTTAGACTTCGGCTAAAATAAGTAGACCAGTAATAATTGAGAAGCTCATAAATACTGAGAAATTATTTCTGCGTCCGCAGCCGGAACACCAACATATTCGCACCTTCACGAAGAAAATTAACAATTCTCATGAACGCCGTTTCACACCACTCAATGGAATAAGCAATATAGTGGCACCTCCAGAACTCGAAATGCAATAAACACCATACTGTTACTAATATACCGTGTAGGTTGCGCAAAACGGCTAACATAAAAGATAATGTAGGTACCGAAATATTCTATCTATCATCCATCCATGAACCATCAACTATTGGGAGCAGGATAGCCTAGTGACATGACCGTCAGACTGCCAAGTCATAAGTCTCGAGTTCGAACCCAAGACACGCATCTCTGACTTTTCGGATTCATGTGAAATGTATAATTACTTATCACTTCATTCAAAAACGGTGGAGGAAAACATCGTGAGGAAACGGGCATGCCTGAGAGATATTTCCCGACGGCATTTGAAGTCAAGTCAGAGGCCCATGGGCGGCTTATAAACTCTGACACCAGGGCTATTTAATAAAAGTTACAATTTGTAAATTATAATTGTGAATTATAATTGTAAATTATAGGCTACAATTTTACAAGTTTCTGATTAATAAAAATAAAAAGTTACATATTTGTCATGGTGGAAAATTTACAAAATTGTAAAATTGTACCTACAATTTTACATATTTCTGTTTAATAAACATTTTCACTTTACAAGTGTAAGTTTACATATTTTGTAAATTGTAGTTTATTTCTGACAGGTGCACAGTGGAACGAATGTATGGGAGCGGTTGGACGTAGACATGTCCGAAAAAAAAGAGTAAAATTATGCCAAACTAATGATGCCATCTTATTCGATTACTTAATGCCTTCATAACTTGTGGTGATGAATTTCTTCATAACTCCCATATTTCGGGAGTAATTTGAGAAAATGTGAAATTTTACTATGAAAATGAGTGTATCGAGCTCTCTCCCTCCTGATTCCGGGCTTGTTTCAAGTAGCGGTCTCTAATATCATAATGCTAATACTAAGAGCTATATTTAATACTAAGACACATAGTGCGCCAAATGTGCACTTTCTGGGATAAAGAGTGATGTTTATTTTATAACACAATTTTTTAATTTTTTGTTTATTTTGTTGATTAAAACCGTTTTTCTAAAGGTTTACCTTATTACAATAACATTTCTGAGCAGCCAATTAGAGAAGATATAAGCTAATTAGGATATATAATTAGGGACTTAAGGTTTACATATAAAACTGATGCACTAATGATTACTGATAAGAACATTGCTATTATTTAATTACTAAATGGCTCTTAATACACTAATTTAGCATGCATCATTTACTAATTATCACAATAACTAATTACCTTGCAATATTTAACAAAGGATACCTGGGATACCTGGATTTTATATAAATAGGTCACTATTAGTAACTTTAAAATCAGTGTTGATTTACACCTCGTTGTATCCAAGCTAATCTCGCAATGTATTTTCCAAATTTTAATACAAATCTTGATATTCACGTTGCTTTATGCGCACGCGCACATAAAGATTTACGCGACTTTAACTATTTGTTCAGTGTTTTAAAAGATAACAGTTGTGTTCAGTTATGTGAAAGTGCTGAAACAAGTTTAAAAGACTGGTGTCGTCGATTTTGCTACCGCATTTATGCAAAATGGACACAGTCTGGAAGAAGCACAGATAAGTTTCGGAAGAAACATGAGATTTGGCTACAGGCTGCAATTCAATGGCCGGAATTACAGAATGAAAATATGGAACCTTCTACAGAAAATATAAGTGACGTCATCGAGCCCATAATTTCTCCTGCTAAATCTGATGCTTCAACTTGTACACATCCTAGTCCTCGTAAATCTTTTGAGGACCTTAGTAACCGGCAAAAAAGAAGACGCACCACTGAAGATAGTCTTTCATGCAGCAGTAGCAGCGCTGAAATTATGTTTTCGGCCGAAAGGGCGCTTCAAAAGGCAGGACAAAGCGATACAGCTTATGTTATGAAATACTTGACGGAGAATCCAGAAGAGGCCTCAAAAATCAAAGCCTTCATTGAAGGTAAATCAATTCAGGTACGGGAAATATCCCCTTTGAAGGCATTGGCTCTTTATGTATCGATGAACTTATCGAAATGGCGCTATAACACTCTTCGGGATTTCAACACTCAAGAAGGAGCTCTTCAATACCCGAGTTACTACATGTTGGTTAAAGAAAAAATTAAGTGCTATCCGGCCAAAGAAGATCTCACAGTTACAGAGAGCTCTGCAAAAATCAAATTACAAGCCTTGATGGATTTAACCTCAAGAAGACTTATTAGGTCGTTAGAAACCCCTGTTGATCCCAATCAACAGCTCGTATTGACCAGCAAATGGGGTTTTGACGGATCATCTAGCCAAAGCATTTATCATCAAAGGACGAGTGAAGATGAGCAAATCGATCTTGCTAGTAATTTTATGATTAGTCTTGTACCACTGCGGCTCGTCTCAAAAGGTGTAACAATTTGGGAAAACGAGCGACCATCTTCCACTTCATTTTGCCGGCCAATATTGTTTAAGTTTATAAAGGAAACCAAAGAAAATGTGCAGAGAGAGATGGCTGAAATCGAAGCAGAGATTGAAGCCTTAACTCCATCCACCATCACTGATGGAATTAGTGTCAAACACCAACTGCTGTTGACAATGATTGATGGTAAAATTCATTCCATTATATCCAATACAGCAGCTTCAGTGTGTGACATATGCAAGGCTTGTCCTAAAGAAATGAATAATTTAGAGTTAATCAAAGATAAACACGCAAACGAGGACATGTATAAATATAGCTTAAGCACCCTTCACGCTTGGATTCGCTCAATGGAATGCTTATTAAACATTTCCTACAAATTAGACATAAAATCATGGCAAGTAAGGGGTGATATAGCAAAAAGGCAAGTTGATGACAGGAAGAAAAGAGTTCAAGAGGCTGTAAGAAGAGAAACGGGCTTACTTCTCGATGTTGTGAAACAAGGCAGTGGATCCACCAACAATGGCAACTCGGCAAGGAGATTTTTTGAAAACTACACTAAATCTGCTGAACTGACCGGAATAGATGCTATGCTTTTAAGAAAAATCTGTGTGATCTTGCAGTGTATTTCATCAGGAGAGAAGATCAACGTAACTAAATTCCGAGAGTTCTGCTTTGATACTGCTAAGCTTTACGTGGAGTTATACCCATGGTATTATATGCCTTCTTCACTTCATAAAATTTTAATGCATGGGCCAGACATAGTTCAGAACATGTCAATTGTGCCCATTGGTTTTCTATCCGAAGAGGCATCTGAGGCTAGAAATAAAGATTTTAGAAAATATAGAGAGGGGCATTCTCGAAAGCATAGCAGTATCTCATGCAATGAAGATATTATGCACAATCTTTTACTGTCTTCTGATCCACTTGTTACAAGTATCCGTCCAAAAGGAAATAAGTTTGTAAAAAAATCTTCTTTTAAGGAATTTTATGAGCTTACGGATTCTGAGAAAAGTGATATCGAATTTGTTAACATAAATGATTTAGCGGACATCGATTCTGAATTTGAATTAATTGATGATGATGATGATGACGAAGATAATTAAATGATGTTATTGTTTTAAAATGTGTAACTTAGTAAATTAGAGCTTACATCTTAATTATTTATTGTACTTTTAATGAAACTAGGTAATTTATTATCAACTTACTTAAAAGTCATACTCTCATCAGTTCTTGTGAATATTTTTGTTAATATATATTTCTGTATATATATAATATATTTATAGACCTCTTAATAAGTCTGTCTGCGGTTTAAAGTAAATACAAATGGGGAAAAAACGTTTTTTTTTTTAAATTTTCATTTCCTTTTATCCCAGAAAGTGCACATTTGGCGCACTATGTGTCTTAGTATTAAATATAGCTCTTAGTAATAGCATTACGATATTAGAGACCGCTACTTGAAACAAGCCCGGAATCAGGAGGGAGAGAGCTCAATACACTCATTTTCATAGTAAAATTTCACATTTTCTCAAATTACTCCCGAAATATGGGAGTTATGAAGAAATTCATCACCACAATTTATGAAGGCATTAAGTAATCGAATAAGATGGCATCATTAGTTTGTCATAATTTTACTCTTATTTTTCGGACATGTCTACGTCCAACCGCTCCCATACATTCGTTCCACTGTGAGGTGGATTCACTGTGTGTCAAAACTTTACAAATGTTCTACATAAATGTACAGCATTACAATTGTGACAATTGTAAGTTACTTACTTGTAACTTTCTTACATTTTTGTAAAATGTTTATTAAACAACATTTACAATTGTTATAATTGTAAGTTACTTACTTGTAACTTTCTTACATATCTGTAAGGTTTATTAAACAGCACATGTAGTAAAACTTAACAAATATGTGCCCTTTTTACAAAATTGTAGGATTGTGACGTTAAATAGGGGGCCCAGGGCCCTATTTAACGCTAACCACAGGAAAATAAGATCAATTAAGTATTAAATTCATCAGAAATATCATCCGTGTACCACGTGTCCACGACCACGACTGGTTGTTGTCATGGTCGTTGCGCAATCTTGGCCGCAGAAGTTCCGAACAAGAAGGAAGAAAATGACTCACGTTACAACCACGGCCAATCGTGACTGCATAGTGCATGAAGTTCCTAAATGAAACAACCAGCGATTTAGCGGCCACACAAATTCCTACCTTATTATCACTGCTACAAAGATCACAGAGCACGTTGACCCCCTCGCTGTCCTGCACAGCCGCCATCTTCCGCAGCAACACATAGTTGAGAGGCAGCGCTGATATGCCTCCGAGAGGCAGCTGAGTCTCATACCCACAGGTCGGGCAGAGAAGGAACTGGACGCTTTTGCCTGATACCTGAAATAATAATGATATTTAATCATGACAATGATCGTGGTTTGAAAAAGCAGAGCTCTAGAAGATGACGTTACGAGACCGATAGCTACTTTACATAATAGTCACGCAAATGTAATAGGTATCTAATTAATCACTGGGTGTTTTTGATTGCCGTTGCAGAAATTCACACTGTCTTGTCGAATATTTCATCAGATTCAAAAGAGAAAAGTCTCTCATTTATAATTATAATGTTTATAATTGTAATTTGGGAAAAAATACGTAATATTGAAGCTAACTCAAAAAGTGGGAAAAAATACGTACCTACCTAATATTGAAGCTAACTCAAAAACTACGCAAGCAAAGCTAATAAAATGTATATGGGACTACCAAACAAAAAAATAATCATCAAAATCGATTCATAATTGGCGAAGTAATCGCAAAAAACACACCAAAAAAAAACCTACAGACGAATTTTGAAGATTTCGGTTAAAAAATACACCGAAACTTCTTCTTTTTTTAATCTCTTGAAAAGTGAGGACTTAAATTCTATCCTAGCCTTAATAGGCAGATGGCAGTCCAGCCTCATAAAAGCAACAGGTAGGTACCTTTCTAGTCAATATTCCATATTTATGTTGCTGTTTTTGTTGTTTCTGCTCCCAGCTACCCTCAGACCCTGAGTGGCGGAGGTCGCTCTCATAGCCCGAGCCGGCAGAACCGGCGCCAGAGCCTGACCGGTACCCGCCTGGGTCTAGCTGGATTGAATCTGGAACAAGGAAAAGACATGTTGAAAGTAACTACTTTAAAGCAGTATTCAAACCCAGAGGCCCTAGTGTGAGTTTCTTTTAACTAATTTACGCATCGACCGCGTTCGGCGCCTCGATTGGTCCTTCACCAGTGAAGGGCCTCTGTTCCTTGGCGTAACTCACCACCAACTAAATCGACATTGGCAGGTACGTAGCTTGGTACAAACCTGAAGAAAGATACACTGGAGGTATATTTATACGCGGAAACACTATTGCGGCCAGAGGTATGGACACAGCTAATCTAGTAAAACCCGAAAATACATGACAATGAAATTAAAAAGAAAAATATAAAACAATTTGTCTCAGGTGAAATAACATTTTACGCCCGCGTAAACACAAAACTCTTGTATACTACGTTCGCAGTTTGGTTTCCAAACATATAAACAAATAATGTGTTTTTGGAAAAACGACTTCAATCGCCACACATAAAGTTCAGCTTTCGCTACCACTTCAAACACTTTTATGCGATTTTTCAATAGAACTAGTCATTCCGAAATCAACTTAATTTCACTACGATAAAGTTGAAATTCGTTTAATTGTAAATGACATCAATTGGAAACATGAAATTGAATAGACTTTACGCAAAGTCGAGTTGAAAAATGTATAATCTCAGTGTTATTCGGTGAGTCAGTTTTTGGCAGAGAGATTATTCTCTTTGCCGGAAGATGGTGTAAACCTTTTGACATTGAGTAGCGTGATTCATTTACTATTAATAAATTAGCTGGTTATTAATGTGAGGCGAAATGTGTCGATGAAATAGTTTTGCAGGGAGGGATTTGGGGTAGGTGAAATGGGTGCTAAGAAAAAGTGGGCCCCTAAGTAGATAGTTTTTTACATTTTTGTTTGTTTATGGGTTGCACCTTGTGAGCAATGAAGTTTCCGGCATAATAGTCATTATCATTTCCTATGATATTAGTTACCAGTGTAGGTAGGCTCCTACCTACTTTACTACATCTACTTTACCTATGCATTTAAATTACTTTAGTTGCTACTTATGCAGTAAAATTTTAATACATAGGTATTAAACTTATTTATTTCGTAATCAACTGTTTTAACAAATAAGTACATTTTAGAGGCCTTTTTTTAAGTAGGTATGGAGATACCTATAACAGAAGACCTCAAAGGTAACTTTGATTTCAACTGCAGGACTAGTTTAAAATTTAAATACATAAACAGATATAGGTAAGTATACTAAGCTGTTTTTATTACATAACAGGCTCGTAAAAATATGAATATAAACAAGTGGCGAACAAATACGTTAAGCATCAAACTTCAAAACTTAAAACAGTGTATCTGGGTCGTTATAAACAATAACCACAACTTTTATTTTATACACTGCCTTTAATAAAAGATGATTCCGTGAATGATAACACTAATAAACCTGTTTATTATGTTCAGGCGTCTGTTTAATTTCTCATTGTTTTGGTTAAAACTTCAGGCTGAATCATGAAGGTTCAAACGTTTCATAAGTACAGTCAACCGCAAAGTATTTCATCTAACATCAAATAATACCAATTTTGATTTTCTAATTTTTTTATTGAACACTCTAATATAATGAGAGTGTCTTTTTGTGAACCTCAAATAATTCCTTTTTTGGGGTCCTAAAAATAATAAATAGACAAGTAACTGCGACCACTTTAGATGTACTTAGCGCTTCTAGGTTGTTACCGCGACCAATTGGGCTCGAGCGAGCTTGGTCACAGTTCCAACCCGGTCGGGGTGCCCAAGCTAAAGTTACAGCGACCAACTTTTTGAAAAGGCCAGAAATTGTCTCACTGCTTGGCAAAGGCCTCCCTACTCTGTTTCCGCCTTATCATTAGAAGCGCAAAAAGTTTTAAGAGAATCAGTTAAATATTTTCCATAACAATTTGACATTGATAGAGCCTTTTTACTACGAAAAAACGCTTTTTGTAGTGCAAGCGTAATTTTCGTAATGCAAGTTATGCATGTGTTACCACTGATGTGCGGTTGACTGTACCTGTAAGTAAGTCAAGAGGATTTGTAGCAATTGTATAATAATAATAATTAATGATTCGACGAACTCTCGAGCAGTGGATGTATTTGAATGATTGTATATAGATTCGTCATCGTTTGAAGTAGATCTTGAATCAGTAATGTGTGATGGTAATGGATATTCAGGTGTGAGGCCATTTTGTAGCAGACGACTTTACGATGAGCTTTTAGAAAACGAAAGATGTTCATCGATGAATCATTTTATGATTCCCACCTTACTTATTTAAGTACTACTTAAGTTAGGTATTTGACATGAACATTTCGGTTTCAAATGACATGTAATTTTAGTTAACACATTGTCACTTTAAGAAACGACTCAATTTATCTTGCATAAGGTATATAAGCGGGAATCGAACCTGCGACCGCGCAGAAGCTAAATATAATCACTCAGCCACAACTCCAATCATGCTATTACCATTAAAAGTTCAACATTGCTAGAGATGAAAATTCAAAACCTGAAAAAAAAAAACTTATTCCCAATTTAAATGACCTGAAAGTAGAGATAACGTAACTATTGTAGGAGTTTCTGTATATTTGTTTGTGAGTCCTGTCATAGCGCGCCGCGCCGGGTGGCAGGCCTATATTTAGAAACACATTAGCTTAGTTCCTGTTTGAATCAATGAGACATAGCCAAGATACATTATGGTTACTTGTTCCCGTGTTGTTTGTCTGTTCATGTTGTGGAAACAATTATCCTGCATATGTTTGTTTTTATGATGTTTTTGGACTCGGCTAGTCGGATTTATTTCTGAAATACGGGGAGTTAAAAAATCTTTTTGCTTATTTATTGCCAACAGCAGGCGTAATTAAACGCCTGCTGTTGGTATAGTGGTCGCAAGTCCTACTACTAAACATGAAGTCCTGGGTTCGATTCCCGGGTCCGGCAGAGTGTAATTGGGTTTTTCCACCAAGAATTTCTCAGGTCAGCTGCCTGGAGCCTGGATTTGTGCCCGGTTGATGGCAATAGGCTCGCTCCCAGGCAGCACTGGCGCGCAGCACTGCCGCGTGTAGCTTGGTGTGGAATCATACCTTTATGTTTAAAGTCCCGTCAAGTGTCATCCCTATTAACTAATCAGGGTAGGCTGTTTCAATCTCTACTACTATGAAATTATTCCATTCTAAGTGGCTCGTCACAGTCTCAGAGAATGTATTGAATAATCTGGGGCGCTAAAGCAGCCAAATGATAGGCAGTTTTGTCAGATAAAATTAAAACATGGAGGTTTAGAGCATGTGGTTAAAAGCAGGTGCTTTTATAATAGCATTGGGTGCCTAAAAATACAAACTGACACATTCTACTTGACATAAAACCAGCCATTCGATCACAATGATGGGATTATGTAGCTAGGTCAGTAGTCTGACCATTGTGTGGCTTCCCATCGTCCGAACGTACTTCAAGCATGAGTGGTCTTAATACATTGTACACAAATACATTGTCACTGTGTGTGTGTAAAATGAGGCAACAATATGGAATTTTGGCATGGTAGGTAAAACTTGAATGGGAATTTTATGATTATTTTGTAATGGATTATTTTGAATAGGTAGGTATAGGTACCTACTTATTGAAATCCCAGCTGTACAATTTATTTTTAAACCCCAAAGCCCTACCTACCCTGCCTACGGCCCTGTACCTAATCTACTTCTACAATACATTTTCTTTGTATATTAGACTGGCGGAACACAACGTGATAAACCTATTTAACCAGCTCATAACGCGCCAAATAAAATACAAATAGGCATTTACTAGCAAATATCCTGACCTATTCGTATTGATCCATTAATGGGCCATAACTACTTTGATAGCTGCTTCAGATGCACCACTCGCACTAAGAGTAAAACCGTTAAAAGATCGTTTTATTAACGCCAATACAAAATGGTCTCACAAAAATAAACGCTGAGAAGTTTTTAAAGGGAGATCTTATTGCAAAGGTTTCTTTGTAAGTGGTCAGTGAAACAGACGTCCTTAAAATAATGTTTATTTAATAGCCTTCCTACAGCTATGAGGGATATAAATGATGTGGTAGATTAAAAGAATAGATCTTCGAAATATTTTATTAGTAGGTAGACGTAAACATTTTTAACGAGCGCGATTGTTTATGAAAAGGTAAAAGAATAAACTGTAAAAGACACTAACAAATCTTTATATAAACGAAGGATTATTTACTGTTTCGAAATAAAATGGATCAACCTTGCTTTTGATGATTAATAAACTATGACGATCGACTCGCACCTGTAAAACAAAAACGGCTCAAGTCCATTGCAAATTTTGTATACCTTTACAAAATCAAGTAGGTAGGTACCTACCTGCTTCGGGGTATACTATAATTACATTTTTCGTTGAAGCTTAGAACCTTCTAGGTAAGTAGGTACTTTTTGATAAACTCCAGGCTTGTAACGAGACACAGCATTTTTTATTTATTTTCGCACCCGTCTTAGAACCCTAGATGCGGCCCTGGCAATTATTTTCTAACATACCTAGTGACTTTATTATGATTTTAATGTTCTTAAATAGAGCACAGCAGTTCGCAAATCATATTGACTCTAGAAAATGGATCAAACACCGTTTACTCTATTTCTGGATGACATTTACTGGTTGCTATTCTGTTTTTAATTAGGTGAAAGGTTGAAAACCTATGGCCACATAACAAACGCACTTCACGCGTGCTATCATAAAAGATCAATCAAGTTTGCAAGCAGTTTTGGCAAGAGCCAAATTATTAAACTTTTGGAAAAAGTAAATTCTGAAAAACCCTGAGAAAACCAGTGCACAGTGTCATACAGTCCTAGGACCGTTCAGTGCTAAAGCAAATTACTTATTTCAGCATCAACAATCTGACTTCGCACATTTCTGGGGATAGACCTCTCTTTGCAGTTTTTATATGCTTAGCTCCTGCGCCTGTCTCATCCTGAGGGCCAAACCGTTAGTCTAGACAAGTGGGTCCTACATGCGATGGCATAAATTCCATATATTTAAAGTGTAATATGTAAAAGAAATTCGTAAGTACGAGTGTAGGGGTTCTCAGGTTTGGCGGACCTTGGGTAGTAAAGCCTGCTAACCTTGCCGACATGGCTTATCTTTTCCCATGAGATGTCCTACAGTCGCTTAGCCCTTGACACAAGAGAAGAACCAGACAAAAAGAATGCATGCAATATTTTCGAAACTACAAGAACCTACAAGCCATTAAAGAGGAAGATTATTAAGGCCATATCAATCTGCCAAGCCAGTCTAATCGGATGCAGCTGAATACCAGTATTTTACATGGAGCGACCGCCTATCTGATCTCCACAACCCAGTAACTGGGTAATACGAAACCCCTTGCTAAGACTGGTTGTCAGATTTTCGGGCTTCTAACGACCCGTAATGACTGTCAAAAATTCACGAATGACAGTCGTTTTCCAAGACACGGAGGAGTCGTAAAGATGGTCACCCATCCAAGGATCAACCCTGGCAAGCGTGGATCGACACACTTGGATGTTATTACTTAGTCACGAGCTCCTCTTAAGGCTTAATTTTATTTTGGCCTTGTATTAAGGTCTTTTAATTACAGCTTAATTTTATAAAGGCCTTATAATGTAGAGAAATAAACTTACCACCATCAACTTCGCTCCACACCTCGGCTTCACCTTCCTGGTGCAGGCCCTGAAGACATCTGGTGCAGAAGTTATGCAGGCAGCCCAAAAGTCTCGGCTCCACCAACTCCTTCTTACATATCCCACAATCCCACTCCTTAACCTTATTCTTTATCCCTTCGTTATATGCTGAAGTTCTTGGAGCCACATTCAGGTTCTGGCTGACTGGACGACGGGTTCCCTTGGCGTGGAGAGGACTGTTCCCGGCACTAAGAGAAAGCTGCTCCAAAGATTTTCTCTTGTCTTGCTTCTTGCGCGTAAAGCTGCCAAAAATGTATAGAATACGGTCCACTTCCATTTTTTTCAGCAATTTGAATGAAGAATTTTTAATTTGAACGCGATTTTTATTTCGTATGAACGTTAATTAAAAAATCAAGCCGCCACCTTTGTTCTTGCTATTGTTTTCTCTAAGTTTCGTTAAAGTAAAATAACAGTGATTGTAAACTTGATCTATATTTCGAAAGCGTCCCGAACGTGAAGGGCGGTGTTATAAATAAACGTGCGCCCGGCAAGACGTGCGATATCCGACTGGCATACGTACGGGACAAACGTAACATATGTAACGGAGCAATGCGTCTAATCCTTGCTCTGTTCTAATGTCCTGTCCTGGCAGATTAGCTAACAAACTCTTCAATGTATTGCTGATAAACTTTACTAGAGATAAGGCCCACGGAGCAGCCGCTGTTGCTTTCAGGATTCAGTGTCAATTACAAGAACAAAATATTGCAGAATTGCGGTCGCAGCTGAGAGTAAGAAAATGAATACGTTGAGGCAGGGATTACCTAAACTGACAGATGCATTGCGAGAACCAACACGTAAGGTGAGGAGTATTCGCTTGGAAAGTCTAACCTCATTGGTATGTGTCCCCCCCTTGTCCTTTTTGACTTTTTCCAAACCTAGCTGCCTGAATTATGTAGGGTCCTATGTAAGAGCAGTAAGAGCAAAGAAGAATAACTATGCTATGATATGGTGGTGAGTGTTTATAAATATTGGCACAGTTTTTGTAAATATGTGAATTTAAATTACGTAAATCAAGTTTCGAAGAGTGGAGTGTCCTAATACAGATGGACAAATAAGCGACATTTTTACGGCAATTGTTTAAATTCTGTGATGCACAATTTATTTATTTTTTGTATTTTTTATGGGTAGGTAGGTACTACTCTTGATAATATAGTTACTATCGGTTGAAAAATTGTCTAAAAGTGACTTTATTATTGCGTTTTTATGTTTTATTTACGTAATTTAATTTGGCTCAATATTTCAAGTACTTAGGCAAATGCTGTCTACACTCACGTTTGGACTGTTTTCGTAATGCAAGTGTTATCACTGATTTGACTGGTTGACTTTACGTAGGTACCTATCTACTTGTCTACCGTCCACAAGGTAGGTAATTTATTTCCAATATCGTCTTCCATTTACAAAAATCTATAAATAATCCAAGTAATACCCTTGGCTTCCTTTCATAACTGGCAGATGTAATCACGCGTGATGCATGTCCCGTCTAATTTCCTCGCTGAGGGATGAAGATCGTAACAAAAAGTTATTTTTGTTCAACCACCCCTGCCATTTCTCATTTCCTTTGCTGTTTGATTGATTTTTACGAGTATGAGTTTATGTGGTTTCATAGATTAGATAGGTAAACTAATTGTGTAACACAGACAGTTATATGTATGTTGCTCCTACTTGGATACTACTTTATCTTGGTGCTATTCAGTAATAATCCGTGAGAATGTGGGTGAAGTGAGCTTGAAGTGAACTGTCATCCCACCTGACTCTAGGGATTGACAGCTCCCTTCTCTTAAGTTTTCACGGTGAGTTTTTACAGAAAAGTACGACTGTTGTGCTATTCTGTGTGAAAACTTAGGTGAAGTGAGCTATCAATAGTGTCAATTCCTATTATCGGATGGGAAGACAGTTCATAAGAAGCTCACTTCGCCTAAGTTTTTACGGTGAGATTATTACAAAATACACCGGCAGTTCATTATACAAATTATTAATATGGTAATCACCGAATTATTTTGGTCACTTAATTGTGTTTTATCTAGAAGCGTTTGGTGCGAATTTTATACAAAGGACTAGCTTCTTCCCGCGACTTCGTCCGCGTGAAATATCGGCCCCGACCCACCGCGTCGCATCGCATTGCCCACCCGCGGTATTACCTACTTCGTTTTCGTTTAGCATTCTTTCTGACTTTTTTTCTTATTGCTCGGCTCCTAAGGGTCGTAGCGTGATGTTGAATAATTTTTAATAATAGGCTATGGCCAGCTCAAGAATTCGAATAACAATCAAATGCAAAAACATTTGTTTTAACTCGTGTGGCAGTTCCAGAGATTAGCGCGATTAATAATGAATGATTTCGTCTTGCTGAGTTAAAACGAGGTACGTATAGGTATGTTCAGCAGAAGCATAAACTGCAGTTTTACAAGAATGTCGAATTACTTAAAAATCTAAAATCTAAAAGTCTAAAAATTAAAGCGAAATTAATACTCGACCCCTTTTAGCTCAATCCTTCAGCTCCACATTGAGTTTATTATCGAAATTTAACACCGAATCATTTATAGCACCAATCGATATTGCATATAGCACGTGCAAACTCAAGCGAGAGTCCATTATGACCGGAAAAGGAACCAATAAACTATTCATTTGTATGACCAAATAGGTACGCACTCATTACTATTTTTGGTATTAAACCTTAGTTGCATGATGCAAGGTTCCGTTTTCATTGAGGATACTGGTTGGCCCCTTTCCGGCAAGCGAATTGAGATCCAGGTTTATTTGATTACGAGAAAACTGGCACTAAACTAGGTTAATACTTATTAATTTTGGTTAATTGTCAGAAAAGGTTGATTTTATCACAAGAAGAAAGATTGGGTACCTACCTACCATGTCTTTATTTTATTCATCCCGTGAGCGGCTTTGATTTTATATTATTGAAGAAAATTAGAATGAACGAATCGTAAATTACCAAAGATGTGACATCGCGGCTTAAAATAAGAATAACAAACAGTTTAATACAATTCTGAACGTTATCATTAATTTGCGTATTTGCGTAATACATAATTGGAACGCGACCGTTCGGTGACCCACATTTGGCGGGAAAACGAATGTCAGCGCTATTTTGCTCGCGCACCCGGCTGCGTGGGGCGAAGCGCCATTGGACACTGATCACTGAGGTGAAGTGAGTTGCTATGAATGAAGGATTCACCTTGGAGTACGTATTGTCCGTATTTCCCACATATAATTGACAATAAATTGATCACACGTTCCTATCATGTTTCGGCTGTGGGCAATTCACTCAATGTTGTAAAATAACAGAGAAACGCATACTTACTGTATACCTACCTACATAATCTCACGCCTTTTTTTCATGGGGGTAGACAGAAACTACAAAACGCCACCTGCTACGATCCTTACTAATAACTCTCAAACATACTTGGAAATTCGAGCATTATTTTGACAACCTTCTTCGAGATAAATCGAAATTGCTGTACTGGTCAAAAACAAGTGACGACGCGGCCAGCAAAGTTTCTATAAAAATCCGTATCTGGCGTGTTTAGCGGCCAAATAAATTACTATGAAAACTCGTTTCTGTCATGTTATTTAAAAATTAATAAACGAACTTTTTACTTCAACACATTGCAACCAAAGAGGGAATTTATCAAAGATTTTATTTAAATTTAGATTTGGCTTGAAAGAAGTAAAGAAGAAATAAATGAACGTAGTGGCGCATGAAAAAGGATATTGACCGATTTGGACCAAATGCTGCCCAGACATGGGAGTGCTTCCAAATGGTTCCTTGCATCAATTAATAAATAAAAAAAATAAAAAAATAAAACGGTCCCAGGGTTAATAAGATAATGCCTGAGAGAGGTTAATGTTTTTCAGGTAGGTCCCTACCTAGTTTTATTTAATTATTTTTTTTTATTATTGGAAAAATGAGAGCGTCGTTGAGTTTGAACTCGTTGATTTTATCTTGACAAGTGCTATAGCCTCACATGGTGTCCAGGGTCTGATGATGGAGCTGGAGGGTGGTCACGGGCACTCCTGAAGTAAACCAGATAGCCACGTCGTATGTGGTTTCATTGGATAAGTATTGAAAAGTCCTATTACACTAGGTGGTGTCCAGGGTCTGATGATGGAGCCGGAAGATATCCATAGGAACTCCTTAACTAAAGAAGACAGCACCATCGTATTTGGACTCGTTGAATGTATATTGATAAGTGCCTTACACTAGACAGTGTCCAGGGTCTGATGATGGAACCTGAAGGTGGCCAAGGGAACTCCTCAACCAAACAAGATAGAGCCATCGTGTTTCGATTCGTTGGATTTGTCTTGACAAGTACCTAGTATAGTTCAAGGTTATATCCAGGGTCTGGTGATGCAGCCGGAAGGTACCCATAGGAACTCCTCAACCAAACAATACAGCACCATCGTGTTTGGACTCGTTGGCTTTGTCTCGACAAGTACCTTGTATAGCCCAAGGTTGTATCCAGGGTCTGGTGATGGAGCCGGAAGGTACCCATAGGAACTCCTCAACCAAACAAGACAGCACCATCATGTTTGGACACGTTGAATATACATTGACAAGTGCTTTACACTAGGCAGTTTCCAGGGTCTGTTGATGGAGCCGGAAGGTGGCTATAGGAACTCCTCAACCAAACAAGATAGCACCATCGTGTTTGGACTCGTTGGCTTTGTCTTGACAAGTACCTAGTATAGCCCAGGGTTGTATCCAGGGTCTGATGATGGAGCCCTGACTACCGGTAGCTTGGACCCTGTTACCGATACCGGATATTTATATTTTTCAACGTTTTTTTTAAATTTTCCAAAAAATAATGTGTTATTTAACATAACTACAGTCATTATTTAATAGAATGCGCCATCGGTTGGTTGTTATTCATCAATAAAAAATACTCAACAAAAAATAGTTTTTCTCAAAACTCCTGGGATAGATTTTATTGAGCTTTGGTTTACAGACTAGTATATGTCCAAGGAACATAATGCACTATGTGATTCTGGGCAGCACTTGGCCCAACTGCCGAATATGGATGGTCACTAAAAATTATTTAATATGAAAATGATATGCACACAAATGAAATAGTAATGTGTTGTTGAACATAATTACAGTCATTATTTAATAAAAATGCACCATCGGTTGGTTGGTGTTCATGAACAAGAAATACTCAATAGAAAAGAGTTTTTCTCAAAACTCCTGGGATGGATTTTATTGAACTTAGGTTTACCGACTGGTATATGTCCAAGGAACATAATGCACTATGTGTCCATTCTGGGTAGCACTTGGCCTAACTGCCGAATATGGATGGTCAGTAAAAAATATTTAATATGAAAATGATATGCACACAAATGAAATAGTAATGTGTTGTTTAACATAATTACAGTCATTATTTATTAAAAATGCGCCATCGGTTGGTTGGTGTTCATCAACAAGAAATACTCAATAGAAAAGAGTTTTTCTCAAAACTCCTGGGATAGATTTTATTGAGCTTTGGTTTACAGACTAGTATATGTCCAAGGAACATAATGCACTATGTGTCCATTCTGGGCAGCACTTGGTCCAACTCTCATATATGGATGGTCAATGTCCTTTAGAGTTGTTCGTCATGGATTCTAAAAAAATTATTTATTTTTTCTGTTTGAATTTCCGCGCATTATTTGAGAAAAGTACTATACAAGCCTTGGCCGCAATCAGGAATTGATGGACTCACGTATGTATGCGTCGGCTTCGCCTCGGCCCACATTTTCACGATCGTCCATTAATCCCCTTATTGCTGGCCGCGACAGTACCTAATGTACTATTTCTTTAAAATTAAGAATTTACCAACCATACGATAAAATGAACTAAATTATCCTTTCCTCTTACATAGTAGAAACTACCTAACTTATCTTTCCTAGAAACAGCGCAACATGGTGGTAGGGCTATAATATTGACTCAATTTTAATTAGACTCGCCTGCCATGTCGCATTGATTGTCGTGCGGTAGGCCGCGAGTTGTGTTATTAGTTAGGTAGGTACACACGGCTACACATCAAGCTATACATTTCCAGTATAAGCTGATCTCGCACTGTACGGAAATCCTATACAATGCGAGATCAGCATAAACTGGAAATGTATAGCTTGATGTATAGCCGTGTGTATCTACTGAAAACTCACACGGAACCACAGAACATTAGTACTCAAGAGAAGAAGAACAAGCTCATAGAAAAAATATGGGAAAGGAATTGACGCCATCTAGTGGCACCCCACTAAAAACTTGACAAACCAGAATTAGGCGGGAAATTCGAATCTTGTAAGTAGTAATAGGGTACCTATACATACATATATTTATTTATAGGTATGGTACGGATTATCGTACCATACCTATAAATAAATATATGTATGTATATATAAGAATGTTGAACATATTATCCACTTGAAGTTATTATCAAACTCATACTCAAATTCAAAGCATTTATTTCAATAAAACCATTTACAGGCACTTTGAATTGTCAGTCAGAAATATGAAGCTAGTTGCCCATTCCAAAGCGTAGTAGGTACCTATGGAGAAGAATGGACAAGAATTCTACAGACACTCTTTTAAATAAAAAATTGGTTACATCATTCATGTTCAAATTATACATGTGATAACAATGTAGAAAGCACGTAAAAAGAACATAAAAACAAAAAACAATTCAAAAAAACATAGTTCTCACACCTGTGCTATGCAATTATATAATACAAAGGAGATTTTATTTACAATGCAAAGATGGTCTTAAAATCTTCAGCAGCTCCAACAGTATTTTCAAATGTTAATTAGTTAAGTAGTTGTGTATCAACTTTTTTTGCCGAAGTTTGTATGTTTTTTTTGTTTGCGTGGTACCGTGCGTTTCCACTGGCGAAACATTTAATACAAAACATGTTGAAATCTCTAGTTCCTGTCAAAAATTGTACGGAACATTGACAGAAAGTTGAGATTTTAACATGTTTTGTCTGGAATGTTTCGCCAGTGCAAACGCACGGTTAATTTGAAATGTTCCTGATAGCTAGGTCTGGATATTATCAATTTATCACTTAACAGATTATTTAAAACAGAACCAGTTCAAATTTGCAGTCTAACTGTGGGACCAACGGCAGTACCAGTAATACTATATTTCAATAATTTGATTTTAATAATTATTATAAATAGAACTGGAAACTACATTGTCAAATTTAGTTTAAAAAAAATATTTCTTTTGGGCGATAGCTTTTGAATTTCTTTAGGAGAAGCCGTTTTCTGTGTCAATAAGAAAATGTATGAATGGAAAGACGCTTTTATTACACACACAACTGTCATTAGAAATATGTTTTTTTATTAAATTACTAGTAAATCTATTCTGTTACAGAAATAAATATCATAAACTGTTTTTTTTTTTATTCTGCCAGTTTACCATTTAATTTCAATACCTTGTTACAGGTATAATAAATCAATTTCTGTTGCAGAATAATCAGTAAAGACAGAAGACACTCATGAGTAATCAAAATTAAAACAACTTTACAAAAAGACTGACTAGTAATAAAAATTAAAAAAAACATATTTCCAATGACAGTTGTGTGTGTAATAAAAGCGTCGTTCCATTCATACATTTTCTTATCGACACAGTTAAAAACGTCTTCTACTAAAGAAATTTTTTTTTTAACTACATTGGACAAGATAGTCTCCAGTTCTATTTATAATATTAAATCATAATGATAATGTTTTAAGCAAGGACATTATATGGTTAGAATGATACACTAGTCATCAAAAACACTTACAACAAACTTAAATGAGTAGTGAGACTTGTTATAATATTAAATTCTGTTCGAATTATCCTGAATTTCATATCCAATCCATAAAAGACACATTTTTTTTTGTAAAATAGGTGGCGAAACCGAAAATTTCGTGTTTCGTACGTTGACGATAAATCTGTGCCTTTATGAATTCGATATGAAATAATTTCATTATTGCTAACAAAATTTTACATAACATAATATCACGCCTGTATTTCCCGAAGGCTTGGGAAGAGGTGTACCTATAGTACACCCACATTTTTGACCGGGCACAAATCCGGACTCCGGGCTGCCACTCCGAAATTACAGATGGAAAAACCCGATAACACTTTGCCCGAAACAAAATCTTATAAGTCTGTTAAGAGCGTGTATTCTGAAAGTGGGCAACGTCGCAAATAGATGTCAAATATTTCGGTGTTTTGATTAAATTATCAATATTACTGTATGGAAATATGAAATATGGCTAACTTGTTGTCTAAAATATTGATTATGAAATGCAATAAACAATATCGTAACACCGAATATTTAGTTTTAGATGTAAAAAAAGGATTTGGAAACTTTCCAAATGCCTTTTTCCACCTAAAACCAGTTACAACTTATCAGTGTTATAATTGCAATTCATTATTAATATTCTAGTCAGTTAATTAGCGATATTTCATAGTTCCATACAGTAATATTGCCTAAATAATCAAAGCAGGTAAATATTTGACAGTTATTTGCGACGTTGCCAACTTTTAGCACCAACGCTCTTAACTGTGCGTTTGCACTGGCGAAACATTAACAAGAAAACATGTTGAAATCACTATTTTCTGTCAATGTTCCATATTTTTGACAGGACTAGAGACTTCAACATGTTTTGTTGTGAATGTATGTGTAATATAAACCAGTTTTCATTAACCTCACAATTTCCTGACTGAATGTGTGACAAATTACTCAGGACAGCAGTTTTTAAACCAGCTACAAACTGCCTAGTAGTAGGGTTTGTGTTAGCTCCAGTTACTGCGAATGCACCCAAAAAGATTTTCTAATGGGTCCTGCTGGGTTCTTCGTGTTGATAAGCTTTTAATCGATTTGTGTTTTACTTTAAGGTTTATCCATAGTCTCTCCAGCCCATTCTTACTCCAGACCCAACCTTCTTTGGACGGAGGAGAAATATAGCACAACAAAAAAATTAAATTTCAAAAAAATTGCTTCATTTCTTTAAAAAGCTTCATATGGTCTGTACTATCCTTTAAATTTGTGGACATTCGTTGCCCCCTTCGAAGGTCTGGTGTATACGCATTAACACTATCAAATAATTCATCCATCTTTGTAATTACGTCTGCTGTAGTTGTGGCATCAAATGATAACTCCCCTGAAAAAAATAAAAAATAATGTTCAATAACAATTTATCACAATCGGAATGCAAAGATGCATTGAAAGAGCCTTCATTGTATCGACACAATTTTATTATAAATGATCGACCAGCATACCCTGGGCAGTCAGCCTTACTACCAATCTACTGACTGGTAGACTGGCTAATCTTTTTATTACGATCACGGCATGATCTGAATATGTCATCTTTACGTCGTGATTGTATAATATAAAATGTTTATTTAACAATTTATTTTATTTTATTTAGTTGATCATACCAACATGAGGAATCCAAAATAGCTTTGGAGGTATTATTGCTATATCAAACACTTGGTGAATTAATCAAATGTGACATTAAGGCGATTAGCACACGGCACCGCGGTAGGCGGTCTCATGTCGCATTGGCTTCTATTAAATCCGCTGATGCATAACACACGTACACCGCCCGACCGCGCAGTCGAATTGTTCGAGACCGCGCAGTCGAATTGTTCGAGACCGCGGCGGTGCGCGGTGCCGTGTGTAAACCGCCTTAGATAAATTCGTAATCATAATACATGATCAAAACAGATGATCAAAATAAAAGATCCTTACCTTGAGCTATTTTTGTATACATGCCTGCTGCTACTGAATGGGTTAAAACTTGAGCAGCAATCTTGACTTTTATTTTCTATTTTGTGTTTGGATTAAGGTGGTCTAGTTTAAGAAGTAGTGCAAACACAAAACTGGGGTTACTGCTGTCCAGCTCATAAAATTCTTGAATGTAGCTCCATTTAGCAATACCTGTAACACAAATTGAAGAGTATAGTAGGTGTTAGGATAGACTAAGGTATTCAAATTCAGATTAATTACCCGACTACGGCGAAGAAAAAAGGAGGGTTATGATTTTGACCGGTATGTATGTATGTAAGTATGTTCATGTGTTCCCTCGTATCTTCTAAACCATTAATCACAATTTGACAAATGAGGTATCGTTGGAAGCGTCTTGATCGTCCGCTGGTTATAAGCTATGTGATTTTACAAAAATCCGGAGTCACATGTAATCTGTTCGATTTATGCCCTAACACGTGTGACTCCGGATTTTTAATTTGACTGTCTGTGGTGTCTTGTTTGTACCTTTTTAGTCGTAGTTGGGTTTTAGTTTTTATTACTTTACTTTTTTTTTATTGCTGAGCATCTGCCATAGTAGTCTTCATAGTAACATGTATTTTTAGGAAATATTGGTATTTCAATTACTTACCTATTACAGTTATAAAGATACAGCCTTGTGTTAAACAGACAGACAGAATAAGTTCATTATAGGGTATATGCCACCCTCTTTGGTATAGAACTTAAAAAGGCTGATAATATATTATGATGATCGTAAAATATTGAAAATAAAGTTATTTTACAGCTACTTACCAATTCTACATTTGTTGTCAGATGTTATATTAGTTTGACATCCTATGTCATATTTTAGAAATAAATTTCTAAAACACTTAAGTAAATGTGGTGTGTCAAAAATAGTGACAATTTCATTATTGCCTAATTTAGTATAAGGCTGCTCTACAGTAGCGCCCAAGGTGGTTACAGCTCTCTTGTTCACTGAGTCCAGATCACATAGTGTGGCAGCTATATTAAGCCCGGCATCAAAACAGCACTTCAAAACCTGAAATGATATCATGAAAAATTAGAAAATAAAATAATTCTTCATCTACTGTGTCAACATCAGCTGTACAATTTATAGCCAGACACTAGACAGGTAGTGCAGCTGACTGTTTCATAGTGCACAGGATGATCATTTTAAATGTTAGGAATGAACTAAAGGAAAAATATTATGCTCACCTCTTTTAGAAGAACTGTCAGTCGATCAACAGTTACAGATCCACTAGAAAGATAATAGGCGACTGGTTGTTTAACTGGTTTTCTAATACCAGCCACCATAAAAAAGTTCATATGATGCCATTTGTGCCAATCTACCCTGAGAAGCATGATCTTGGTAACCTTCTATCAAATTCTCTTTTATATTGTACCATAAATTCTTTTTTATGGACACCTCATCGAAGATCAACACATACTCTCTATCAGATGGTATAAACCTTTTAACTGTTTTTTTCAAAACATTAAAAATATTTTTGTTGATGCCAACGCACGCACAAGTGAAATTTATTTAAGACGGACTTTAATGGCTGGTGAACAAATCATTCTTCCTAACCGCTTGTAACATCTTGGGGATCTGTTTTAGAGCCTTAGAGCTGTTATTTATGTTTCTGTATTCCATCTACGGGTTCTTCTTTTTCTTTTAAAGTTTTGTAGTTCTCCTTGCAGTAAGAGTGCAAAGGTTGATGACACTTCTGATTGCAAAATATCGTTGACTGTGCTGTCTTTGCATAAAACATTGACAAATGACACATTTTTCAGGTGCTTAATAGTTTTTTGAAGTCTACTGACTTTCTTCATATTTCTTATCATCCTTGTATACAATTTTCTTTCTTACTCACTTTATGGTTGTTTCAAAGACATTGCAACTGGTTTTAATTGCCGTGCAGACTCATTAGTTGTGTTTAGCACATTTATATTTTCAGCCAATGGTTGAATTATTCTTGATGGGCCTGCTACTGGTACACACTGCTTGGTTCCAAAGGAACAACAGGATTACAAATCCTAGAAGTGAAAAAAAAATTAGTCAAACAACGCATTCAATAATATTATGTGTGGACAACTGTTGAAACATAAGCGCATTCTAAGTTGGCCGGCCGGTTGTAAGTCCACTAACTATTAATTAGTTACAATTACGAAAATGTTTATTGACTGACCTCATCATATTCTTCAGATGATACTGCAGTTCTAAAGAGCATCTGATTGATGAAACATGTCTTTTTGAAATGATTACTGCACAGCATTTTATGGTTAGAAAACAGTTTTCCTTGGAATTCAAGTGATGACCATGGTTCATTCGGGAAGGAGTATTTTGCCTATTTCATAACTGAAAGGAGTTTAATAAGTGAAAAACTTTTAGCTTCATACAAAAAATTAACTCTCAATTCATAACTCATTGTTCAAGAGACAAGTAAAAATAATACCAGAGTTCCTAGACACAATTTTATTTTTTATTTTTTATCGTGTTTAGATATCGGTACCCATCACGTCTGTGGGGTTCCGCTAGCTAATTTAATTTGACTCTATATTCTACTATAAAGAGAGAGTGCGAATTACAGGATGTAAACAGTTATAGAAAAAAAAAACCGGCCAAGTGCGTTTCGAACCACGCACAATGAAGAATTCCGTAGTTGGAATGAATTTATTAAACAAACTCAATATTTGCAGTTGACTTCAAGTCGACGTTGAACAACAAGTTGTTCAACTGCAAATGTAAGTAACTTGTGGAGCCTACTGAGATGTGATAGTTTTCCTTTTAATTTCGTTATATATATATACTACTACCGTGATTTTTTTTACATATCCAAGACCAATCATTTAGCTGGCAGGGCACTTGACTCTAACAAAAATGTGTACTTTAATCCATGAATCAAAATCTCACAATATTTTTGAATGACCTTTCCAAAAACACAAAACAAATCAACACAAAAAAAATTGACGATTATTTTTAGGGGTTCCTTGTTGACTACAGAAACCTAAAAACCGTGGCGATTTTATCATGGAAAAAACTAGTAAAAAAAAACATTTTACTTACAACAGATGAGTTTGGGGTCTGTATAATATCAATAGTTGAACTAGTTCCAGGTTGTTGCACACTAGTTGCTTATGAAGTTCCAGGCTGTTCCAAATGTGAATACTAAAACAGAAAAAACCATTCGAATTAGTGGAAGAAATAAAAATGTAATGATAATGGCTGCCTATTAAGAACATAAAAAGTTTCTTCCTTATTATAGAAACTAAACTAAAAAAAGTTGTTCATGTTTTCTTATGATTAATCATAAGCTGCTGTTAATAAATATAACAACATTAAAATACCCAAGTGGAACTGACATGTCTTGAAAAGGTATACTAGATGTCTTCAAGACAATAACTCTGAATCTTAATTAAATATTTTTAAGTATTATGTTTCATGTATAATACTCTATTATATACACCATAGAATATGTAGATGAAGATATAATTGTAAAATTATGTTTGATCAAGAAGAGAGCCTAAAGTGACAAAAAACAAAATAACTAATGTTCATATTTTACATAGTTCAAAATAGCATTAAATCCATACTATCTGAACTGAGTACATGTAAGTAAAGACAATATGGTTTTAGTAAGTCAGAGTTAAGGACCAATTAATTGATTTGGCTTCATATACTTTTAAATGATTCTTCATAGTTCAATTAAGCATTAAGTTGTTCTTTAAAAATTCTGTTCGGTATATATATGCTTACTAGCATTTATCATGGTATACTTGAGACTAAGTTTATATTAATTAGATTTTGATACTCTACGCAAACTTAAGCCTCTGAACAACTGGCCGGAGCCGGAGTAGATTTTAATTCAAATAAAGTATTTTCTTAATAAAAAAGAGAACTGACATCTGATGAGTTAATTAACTCAGATGATCTTGAGGTTCCGGGGATGTTGACTGGTTCCAGTTTCAGCAATGGACATCTCAACTTGCGAGCTGTTGTTGATGTAGTGGAGAGTTCAGACAAAACTTTGCCCATGCTCCCAACCTGATTTTAAGTTGAATTTTTTTATCTACAACAGAATGATAATACTGATTGAAATTGGTACTACACTTTAGACTATTTACATACCGCTGTACGTTGGAATGTCCTAGTTTTGGAAAACGGTGTAAGACCCGTGCCGAATATTGTGGTCTGATGCATTGTGCACATTTTCGGTATCCCGTACGCGGAGTCTCGATGAAAGTGGAGGAGGATACTTAACTCGACGCACTTTGAACGAAAAATCACACGAAATACTGGAAAAACGACAAGTAAAATCAAATTAACACACCGTTTGAAAAGAATTCACAACCAAAGCGTCAATTTCAGGCAGGAGTCTTAATTTCGTAATTATTGAATTCACAACACAAAAAGCGTTAATTTCGCACAGACCTAACAAACAAACCGGCAAAAAACACTTTTTATCAGCAGTTGAAAGCAGAAAATTAATTAGGTTAATAATAATAAAGATAAAAATGTACTCTTTGTAAAAGTTGCCATCACGTAAAAACTGATTTTAATCATATATTTTTGTAAATGAAGCTAATAACTGTAAAATTTAATTAAATAAATGAAAAATCATTAGTTTGCAATTCATAAGCTACGCATATTGAAGAAAACGCTTTTATAGCACATCGATATTTTACTTTATTTTACATGGTAACATTAAAGTGCATGACATATCTGTTGGAAAGAGTCGGCAACAAAAACACTCGCTGTTCTTGTCACGTTTTAGGCCCTGAGTAGAGTCCAAGGTCACCTATACATAGTTGACCGGGCCTGCACGGAACTGCGGTTTCGTTTACACCAATAACAATCATGTTATTGATATTGATACGATACGCTTTGGATTACTTCGTCATCTGTTATTTCATGATGAGTTTGAACAACTACATACTTGG
Source organism: Lithophane leautieri (assembly GCA_949152455.1). NCBI lineage: Eukaryota > Metazoa > Arthropoda > Insecta > Lepidoptera > Noctuidae > Lithophane > Lithophane leautieri. Next base: position 2,511,623 of record OX424462.1, on the reverse strand, counting down.
TACTGAACACGCCGTAAGTACCTACCTTGTGTAGTTGTAGCCAGCCTTTTTGCCTTGGGAGCTCAGACCAACCAAAATAGAAAGACGGATCACTACGTACATCAAACGTGTAGCCACAAAACTATGCTCCTGCAAGTAAACACACAGGCTCACGCACACACCTAAACAAAAACTATGCTCATCGCTCCCAGTACGTCACGAGTCGTAGTCTAGCAAACTTCAATAAAAAAAATTGAATTATGCCTTCTTGTGTAGTGAAAACTTGTAAAAACAATAGCAAATCACATAAAAAGTCTCACGGAATCACTTTTCACATGTAAGTACTTCAAATAACATCGTTTCTTAATTTAGTAAGCTATGAATTTTAGGTTACTTGGAACAAAAACCTGAACGAATGAACGAACGAAAACAGTGACATTTAAAGTGCGGGGGCTGCCATAATATGATTTGAAATTTCCCCGTTCGATATTTTTTAGTTCGAGTAATTATATGCCTGTTTTTTTATGTATATAATATTTTAGATTTCCAAGTAATATTGAAAATAAAAGTAAATGGATAGTAGCTATAAGAAATAGTCGGAATGATCCAGAATGGCTTCCATCGAAAACCAGCGTGGTTTGTTCCGATCATTTTGATAATAATGACCTTTATTCAACTAATCGTGAACTTCGCCGTGTGATCAAAACCGGATATCCTAAAAAGGTACATAAAATTTAAAAAACAAAAATGAGATTTTATCAAAACAGTAATTAAACACGAGACTGTAATTTTTATTTTATTTTAGTTAGTTTCTCAGCTTAGACTAGCTAATTTAAATACTACTGTCCCAAATTTTATTTTTTCCCAAATTGCGGACGCTTTTTACGTGCTTTCTATAGTCAGTGATTTTGTTATCGTGGTCTTCTTGAATTTAATAAAGTTGATTGTAAATATAATTAAGTACCTATTTTATTTCAAAACAATTTACTTAATGACACATACCCACGACGATGTTATGATTTACGCTTCAACAACCTTATAACTTAATTTTTCTATAATTTACAAACCAATTTTTTTTTACATTCAATTGATAATTAATGGATAGTTCTAAGTGAAAGAGCGGAGCTCCTAACACAAGCAATTCTTGATTAAAAGGTAATCTCCAAATCATGTATGTAAATGCACTTTGTACTTAATTGTTATTTTATTTTGCGATGTAAAAAAAAATGGTTTTGTTTCAGAATCCTTCCTAACGATTGAGGTACAATACCATACTCAACAATATCTTACTCGTACAATATTATCCTACCCAAAATATTATTCCCCAAATTATAGGGAAAAACTTTAACAAATGACAACCCTTTTTACACAAACATAGATAAAAAGGTGGCGTCATTTTTGATGTTCGTAATGCTCTGTCTTTCTATTTTGGTTGGTCTGAGCTTGGGAGTAATTGTTGGCAATTTGTGCCCTCTTGCTTTTCTTGGGAACTACCGACCGCGTTATCATGTTGGCAGTGATATCTTCATCTTCTTCTTGATATCTATAGTTAGATATTACTGCCAACACGATAACAGCTGCGGTCGGTTCGTGGATGGGTCACTACCTAAGCTTTTGGTACCGGCCAATCTTTAAGACTTTGACAGTCGTTACGGGTAGTCTGAAGCACAAAAAAAACTGACAGCCAGTTTTACCAAAGGGTATCAAGTGACCCAGTAACTGTGTTATGGAGGTCAGATAAATGCAGTGACTCGATGTAAAATACTGGTACCTATTCTACTGCATCCGTTAGACTCGAAGCCGACCCCAACATAGTTGGTACCTATAATGATCTTCACATAGCATCTATTGATCGAAGCATAGCATTCCAATTAAGTACTCCAATAATCCTACCAATCCCTATACCATGAATAACATGGGGTAGGCAGCGAGCTTTCGGGTTTGGGAAACAACTAGAATGGTTGGTACGGTCCTTTAATTTACCTATTGCTTTAATTCATTCATTTTCATTCACAAAAACATTTTTATTAGAGACCAATGTAATTTAGTAATATCATAATTCACACGACGGACCGTTTATATGACATGAAATGAAATGAAACGTTTCTCCTGTCAATGTCGAACGGCATATAAGTCCACCAATTGTATAATACGTCTGAGAAAGGAAAACATGCGGGATAATTGTATCACGTAATAATTTTTACAACTGCAAATTAAACTTTGTATTAGTGACATACCAATGTTGACATAATAGGTCTGAGTTGCGTTTTTCACATACACAATCAATAGCATCAAACATAGTGTTGTCTTTTTCTACCACACAGGAAAATGAAAGAGTACAGTGGAAAGAATGTTCAATATTAAGAAATTTCTAATAAAGTGATGGAATGTTATTACATGGCGTTTGTCGTCCGAGGAACTATTTTTCATTTATGTGTCCCAAATAATGTTTATTTATAATGTACGCGAGTTAATTATGCCAGTGCTGATTTCGGCGTGAAGTTGCACGGTCCGGGGCGCATACCGATATGTTCAACGTAAACAAACTATGTCTGTTTTCTTGCCTCTGTACTATTGTTGTTATTGTCCTCTATTTTCAATCAGAAATCGCCCGTTTAGAGGATAATTATCGAAAACTAGGTGAGCTGGGATGTCTGTGATGTGTTTAAAATTAATTAAGTGGAGTTTGGTGTACGAATTTGTGTTTCATTTTCAGAATTTAGGTTGGTACAAAGTCACTCGGAATCTCGCCAGTTTTTCCCGAAAAGTTTAGAAAGAAGTGATGATGATACTGTGGTGATATACAACAGAGTCCCGAAGACGGGATCGACGAGTTTCGTGGGCGTAGCGTATGACTTGTGTAAGAAGAACAACTTCAAAGTGTTACATATCAACATAACTGCCAACAGACATATCATGTCGTTGAACAATCAGTATAAGTTTGCTCAGAACGTCTCCAAGTGGGATGAGGTGAAGCCAGCACTGTATCATGGTCATATGGCTTTCCTTAACTTTGATCGGTGAGTAAGAATTCATTTTATTTAAGTCACTACAAACACCTCCATGAATCTATGACAGTTTCCTGCTTCCATTTCTTCTTGCAGTAAACCTAAGAAAGTTATAAAAACCTCAGGATACTTAGATCTTTACTTACATCTGAAATACAACATACGGTAGCAGTTCCCCTTAGAAATTTAGAACCATGATTTTGGATGAGGAAAATCCTACTACTTAATTCCTTCTCAGTAAACCACACATAATTAAGATATTTTGTTTGTCATAGTCATGAATTATTCTTTTGCAGTACTAGTACTTATTGTATTCCATGATAGCTATTTATTTAATACTAGCTGATACTCGCGACTTCGCCCGTGTGAATGTCGGTTATTAAATACTAAAACCTTACTCGAGAACCACTCTATCCATTGGTGAAAACAGCATGATATAATATCGAAAACACCTATAATCACATGTTTCACAAAATAAATAAATGGAATGAAATGAAATATATAAGGATTACATTATTATAATTGTTTAAAAAATTATAATTCTTCACATATTAGAAGATGTAACTTTATAACAAGTACTAAAGGATAGGTAAAGATTCCCATCATAGATTGTCCCTGCCCCGTCCCAAGATGGTCGAGTTTCTGTTTTATTTAGATACCTCTGACACACAGAATGTTGCAAAGACTTGACTTAATTGTCATGGAAACTCCATTATTATTGTGCAAACTGACTCTCAGTATCTCAGTATGGACACTTTTTCGCGCGACTAAGAATGGTGCGGGCAAATCTACGATTTAAATCTTTGGTATTAACTTAGTAGTAAAGTAAGGATTCATTTGTATTCAACAGTAGATACTATATCCATGTTAGTGTTAAACATAAAGATTTGTAATTCTGCTTATGTAATACCACCATTCCATAATACCTACATTATCTATCAGTAAAACAGTTGATTAATTGACTCATTGCCTAGATAGCTTATATAGCTGTATAGCTTCTTATACTGTAAACCTGTCTTATCTATGCATTATGATATAATATTATATTATAAATTATTATTTTTTCTCTTTGTTCATCACAATCAGAGCACCTGCCATCTAATCTCTTCACCACCCATGGTTGACTGGTAGAGCCTGGTAGATGCCTAAGGCATTAAATCCACCTTTGTACCTCTTTTTTGAGTGCGAAAAGTTTAAATAAATAAATTAGCTAGTTTTTTTTCTGCAAATCACAAGCAATAAAGCTGGTATAAAGTTTCTCACAGGGTGTTGCGGCGTCAGCTTACATCATTTATTCCTGCTTTTAATCATCACTACATATTATAAAAAAGTACCCTGCTGCGTCTGTCTGTCTTTTTGAACATGATAAACTCAGAAACTACTAAATGGTTTTTACCAATGGATGGAGCGATTCATGTGGAAGGTTTAGGTGTATAATTCTTTAAAGTTTTGTGGAAATTGGCTGAAATATGAGGATGTAAAATACTCCAAGTAGGATGAATACCAGTTACATTTTAATTTAACCCCTAATCCTGCCATCTTTCGCTAGCCCGTGCGTCCTGCTTTTAATGAAGAATAAAAATTAAATTTAAAATGTTCTCTTTTTTCAGATTGGGAGCCACATCAAAGCCTATATTCATTAACTTAGTAAGGAAACCCCTCGATAGACTAGTCTCATACTATTATTTCTTAAGAAACGGTGACAATTATAGACCACACTTGGTGCGGAAAAAACATGGTGACAAAATGGTGAGTTATTATTCGTTTTTAATTTTTTTCACTTTTTATAGATACTTGAATAAAATAAAATGTTTAGAATAGCCAAATAGAACAATATAAAAAAACATAATTGATTTTAAAATCATACTTATCCTGCACTTATATTAAGTGATTTTCAATAAAATAACTGAGTATTTAGAATTATTTTAATCATTAAAAATAAATCTCGTTAATCGTATCATAGTTTTTTTTTGCTATAACTAGCCTTGAGTCTAATGAGATGACTAATTAAAATCGTATCTAAATTGTTATAAACTTTATCATGAGTTAATTAAAGTCCTAGATCGTAGTGTCACAATCACTTATTATTATTTCAAAATCAAAATATTTTATTTCACATAAGCCTACATGGGCACTTATGAAACGTCAGAAGCTAGGTGCACGGTTCCAATTGGTCGTTTCCTATGGAGAAGAGCCGGCAAGAAACTCCATGGTTACTCTTTTAAAAGATAATTGGCTTTTACAATATTTTCGAATTACAGTGTTAATAGTTATGGGAGGACAGTGTAGGCCTGCCTTTCAAGGAGTTTCATGTAGGTAGTTAAAAGAAACTGAAATTGTTCCATAAAAAAAAAAAAAAGGTCTACAGTCCACTAAGCCTACAACGTTCTCACATTCACAAGGTCTATTAGAGGAGAATCTATATAAGATAAATAAGAAACTAAAAATAAAAACCTATTTAAACCAAATGACATGATTGCTATTACAACTGATTTATTTTTGGTAGTTAGTTACTGAGTAATAGGCAGTCGCTCCATGTAAAATACTGGTACTCAGCTGCATTCAGTTAGACTGGAAGCCAACCCCAACATAGTTCGGACAGGCTGCGCAAATGATGATGAGGCACAGCACTATTAGCTTCCCTTTTTTTTTTTTTTTTTTTTGAGGGTGGGAAATCATCCAATGACTTCTCCCGCTCTGGGCGGAGCGGAAGGGCGTGTCAGACTTTTACTGACTAAAACCCACCCGTGTTCCTTCATTTGCCTGTTGCCAAGGTCCCGGTATCCCTTTCGGACTTTCCCGCAACCCTGGCAGTCTATTAGCTTCCCTACAGGCCCTATTGCGTAAAATACTGGTAATGTTAATTTAAACAATTAAACCATAAACATTGCGTTGATTAGATTTGTTGAATAGATAAATTTTTCAAACATTTGAAGCAATGCCAAGGAGTATTTCCAAAATGAAAGAGGTTGTTAAGATCAAGCCAAGCATAATTGTGTTACCATAGTAACACAATTATGCTAGGCGCACATTACAACCGCATCGGGCCGCGGGTAATCGCATTTTCATACAAAAAAAAGCGCGGTTTGGCCCGCCTGTAGAGAGATGTTTCATATAAAATATTTTGTTACATTTAAATCGTAATAAAAACAAAATTCTTGGCGAAACTAATAGGTCTTATTTTTATTTCAATACAAAACGGCGAGATGACCGCAAAAGGGCCAGTATTAATGTCATAAAATCTGAATTGTATTTTTTAATCCTAATTTAGAATGTAATACTTATTAGTTATGAACTTATGAGACATTAAATTTATAAAAAACAAGTAACCGTTAGTACCTAAAAGCTGAAAGTAGCAAAGAATATGCATTTAAAAATATAATATTTTTGAAACATAACTAGGTACTTAAGTACTTACTTAATTTTATTTTTTTTCTGCTGTATGCAATGACAATTGCTTAAATACTATATTACTACATATTATACAACAAAGTCCTCCGCCGCGTCTGTCTGTCTGTCTGTTCGCGATAAACTCAAAAACTACTTCACCGATTTTCATGCTGTTTTCACCAATGGATAGAGTGGTTCTCGAGGAAGGTTTTAGTAAGTATATAATTTGTCAAGCGGGCAAAGCCGCGGGCATCAGCTAGTTTGACATAAAAAAGTTGCCAACCTTAGGTGTAATGCAAGTCACGGGTTCAACTGCCGTACGAAACAAATATTTGTATGGCCTTAACAACTGTTATTAAGTCTTGGTATGTTTGTGTTTCCCAAAATACATAAGAAATAACGAAACAATTGTTAATTTAATCGAGGAAGAGCGAGGTTTATCCCATCACAAGTATCTTCGGATTACTTTCTGGGAAGCCCCGGCAACTTAATTGTATAGATTTAAGTTAATAAACACATTTTTATTTTTTTATTTTATTTTTTATTTTAATTGCCGTTCAATAAAAACCCATAATACCCAGACATACAGCATAACCTACATTCCTTAAAGAACTCTTATTATCTGTTATCTTCGCAATGACCTTAGACATGACGTCATTTCTAATACCTAGTACCTAGGGAGGATAGATAACGTTCTGTTATCAATTCGCAGACGTTCGACGAGTGCGTGGAGAGGGGTCAGGCAGACTGTGACCCCAACAACATGTGGCTGCAGGTCCCCTTCTTTTGTGGGCATGCTGCCGAGTGCTGGTATGTATCTTTATTAAAAATCTTCATAATATTGCTCGGCCTACAGCAGTCCGGTCGTCGAGGGTATGCGTTCTTGACACCTGTCAATATGTGTTTTGCGAATTTGATCCTTAATGCTACTAGAAATTGTCCAACTGGCAGGTGTCAGGGATGCATTTTCTCGACGGCCGGACTGTAATTCAATGGATGTACTATGCCAAATAATCTAATATCAATTGATCGACGACTATAAATCGATAGTCTAAATACTCGAACGTTCATAATATCAAATGGTTTATAAATCGAACATTCAATACGTCGTACACTCAATACATCGAGTGTTCAAAATATCGATTGTTTATTTGATCGTGCGTTCAACGCGCCGCATATACATTCTAACGTCTAATTACACGTTCGATTTATAGTGGTCGATCAATTGATATTCGATTATTTGGCATAGTACAACCATTCAAGACTGTGTTTAGAAAAAAATGGTGCGCACACTTGCAACAAAACAGTTCTCAATTCTCTGCTGAACACCGAGAGTCGAAAATACAGTGCACAATAAAAAATCGCGTTAAAAAATCGCCCTTACGTACCTGGGACTATTGGAAAAACTTGGACTATATTGACAAAAACATTATATTTTAGGAAACCCGGCAACCAATGGGCCTTAGACCAAGCGAAACACAATCTAGTCAGCCACTATCTCCTAGTGGGCGTTACTGAACAAATGCTCGACTTTATAACTGTACTAGAGGCTACGCTACCTCGCTTCTTCAGAGGAGCCACCGAGTACTACATGAACAGCAACAAGTCTCATCTGAGACAAACTAGCTCTAAGATAGAACCTAACCTACTTACCATAGACAAAATACAACAGTCCCCAGTCTGGAAAATGGAGAACGAACTATACGAATTCGCTCTAGAACATTTTAACTTCGTTAAAAGAAAACTATTAGCAAAAGAAGCGAATAATGTCGCACAAATATATTTCTATGAGAAAATACGACCTAAATGAGCTTTAGAGTAATTTTTATTGTATGTTGTTGTTAGGGTATGGACACACTATACCTTTTTGAGGTATTTTTATACAGCATGTATTGGAATGGTGTGGTCATATTGAAGGGTGTGGTACAGACCAGAAAACTGAACGACTTTCTCCATAGAACCAATATCTTAATCGCGAAAAAATTATCAACTGTTCCATACAAAAGTTCAAAACCTAAACTCGCGACAATCTAAGAAGTCCGTTTTGACAGCTATAAAAATGCTTTGTGTAGCGATGAAAAAAAATTGGTTTTTATAAACTGTTTCTCGAGACATATCGATTGAACATACTTAGAGAGTTTGTAATCGACGACTTATCTACATTGATTAAAACTGATTCTCAAAGCATAACGTTTTATTACAAGAACGAGAACGAAACGTCATAACGGACTTCTTAAATTGTCGCGAGTTTACTCGACCCAAATTAATCAATTAATCAATCATTTACAAACATAGTTTTGGTTACAGATAGTATATTGTCTAAAATATGTGCACTATGTTTTGTCAATATATCAAATTTAACATAAACAAGAATTACAATTAAGGGTCAGCGCACACCAAGAACAGAGCAGAGTAGAGCATTTTCTGAGACTACAGAAAAATTAATCTTATGACATTTTCATACATTCCAAAATTAAATACACGAACACTCAAGCTCGAGCATGGTCGAGCATCAAGTTGGACGCTCAACGTGTATATTAATCTTGCAATGTATGGAATTGTCATAAGATTCATTTTTCAGTAGTCTAATAAAATGCTCTGCTCTGCTCTTGATGTGCTCTGTACGGTGTTGGTCCTATGGAAAACGTTGTTCAGTCACAAGCACCGATATGTATACACTTAGCAACTTTTAAAAGTGATTTTCTCCTACTTATACTGTCAACATCTGCCCAGCCTTTTCCCAACCATGTTGAGGTCGGCTTCCAGTCCAACCGGATGCAGCTGAATACCAGTATTTTACATGCAGCGACTGCCTATCTGACCTCCACAACCCAGTAACTGGGTAATACGATACCCCTTGGCAAGACTGGTTGTCAGACTTTCGGGCTTCTGACGACCCGTAATTACTATCAAAGATCCACAAATGACAGCCGGGACCAACGTTTTAACGTGCTTTCCGAGGCACAGAGGAGTCTCGATATGTAAAGATGGTCACCCATCCACCGACCAACCCCGGCAAGCGTAGCTTAACCTGATGAATCGACCCATGCGGCTGTTATTAGTTAGCCACAAGCTCCCGAGCTCGAGATGATGTAACCCACATATTGTAACAATATTTTGATTTAAAAGAGTGTCTATGGAGTTTCTTGCCCGTTCTTCTCCATAGGTACCTACTACGCTTTGGAATGGGCAACTAGCTTCATATTTCGGACTGACCGACTCCTTGACAATTCAAAAGTGCCTGTGAATGGTTTAATTGAAATAAATGCTTTGAGTTGAGTTTGAGCTCCTACTTATACTGTATTCATTGTAATTTTATGTTATAAGTATAACCAACATAGTACTTTGGAACCCATATTATTATGAAATAGGTATCATCTCAAAGTTGCAATCCTTATTCCACAAAAAATGGTTTTCAAATTTTGCTAACATATTTTTGCTCGTGACTGTTCAGTTTGACGGTCTGTACCACTATCAGTACCAAATCCTTAAAAATATGACCAAATATTTCTTATATGCTGTATCGACTTATTTTTTGTTCCCTAATCTGCCGGCAAGATTGTGTCTACTTAAATATTATATTTTGTGTACTAATATTATTATTTTTTGTTAATTAGTTAATAAGTTCTCTGTCGATATTATGTCCATACTCTTCTTAAAATTTATGTTATAATGATCATTCCATAGTTAGAGTATATTTTGTAAAGACATTGGTTCTAATAATCTGTGAACAGGGAATGTAGGACAATTAGTAATTTTGTAGCAGTATTTGAGCGTGGCATTAAAAATTAAAAAGCTAATTGTGAGACGGAACAATGTTAAACAAAATTGTGCTAAGTGGCTGACCTAATTATTTACAATTTCAGTTAAAATAAAGTATGTTCTTGTTATGAACATGAGTGGTCGGACCATAGACAATATTTTTTTTTCTCTGTGGTGAATGCTTTCTTCTTTCAATAATGTGATTGGCAAGTTTTGCACGAGTGCAAACTAAGGATTAATAATAAAAAATAAAAAACTTCAATTGAAGTTTACAAATGGCGGTTCCATTTTTATTATACGAGTACGTATTCTAACTAGCTTGTGCCCGTGACTTTGACGGCGTGTTTTTTTTTTTTGTGGTCGGTTTCATGATCATGCCCAATTGGTATTACAAAAAGTTTACTGAATCCATGGTAACGGGTTGCGCGTCGATGTACCCTGTGCCAATCAATCAATAGTCCTCCAGACCGTATTTCGGTCACGGCGCGGCGCCCAATCTCAACGGAGACTAGTCTTCGGCGCAGGAGATATTTTAGTGTACAAGTGTGTGCGCAGACACAGGTGCACTCTCTTCTCTCGCTCTCATAGTCCGATGAGACGGCAATTCGACACGACCGGAGGCAGATCAGGCGTCGGACCAACAGCTTAACGTGCTTTCCGAAGCACAGAGGTATCACACCGCCAACTTCCAAACTCCGGGCTATTATTACTACGAAATTCCTAATGGAAAAACCCAATAACACTTAGCTCGACCCGGGAGTCGAACCCAGGACCCCACGCTCATTTTCTAATTCATTATTAATCGGTCAGTGACGAAATTAGCTCACTAACCTATTGACAGCCCCATGTCGGATTAATACGACATGGGGCTGTCAATAGGCAATGGCATAATTATAATGGCTGTAGATAAAGAAGTTCTCTTGCCCATAAACTAGCCACAAGTGAATAATAAATATGCCCCAAAATGTTGCCCGCGCTCAAAAACTGCAATCAACGTTGTGTTCTAGCTAGATAATATTATATTATTAGATAATTAAGCGGATAATTAGGCCTTCTAATAATTTAAAATTTAGTAAGTAGAAAAAGTAGGCCTTAATACTTAATAGACAATCATAGGATTTAGTTCCTTAATATATCGAATTTAGATTTAATTTCCAATGACACTATGTATTTGTTACATTGCTTACACTAATTATGATATGAAAAGACATTTTTTCAGTAAGATTTTTTTGCATTGTATTGCAATGATATTTAAATCTTATAATAATTTTGTAAAAATAATAAACTATTCGAACGAAAAAGTAAATACAGAACCCCGTAGGTGATAATAATGTATGTAAATAAATTGATATAGTTGTATATGTTTCGATGTGAAAGATATTTTTATTCAATGCACATTTATTTGTACACAGATGATATTAAATATTGTTTATTTTTGATTAACTTAAGTTACCTGTAAAACGAAACCACAATCAACTAGGTACAGTCAGACACACAAGTAAAAACACAATTTTATCAAATACATAAAAGTAATAGCAAAGAGTTTTATATGTCATGGGTTACGTTACCTTTTTTTGGTTTAAGTACGTATCTTAGCTGAACACTATACTGCACAAAATACACTCTGAAAATGATTGAATAATTTTGTGTTTTTACTACTGTATTTTACAAATACTTGAGCTAATTTCATCACTGCCAAGATTTTAACATTATTTAATCGATATTATTTTTCTAATTCATTATTAATCGATATTATTTTTCTAATTCATTATTAATCGGTCAGTGACGAAATTAGCTTACTAACCTATTGACAGCCCCATGTCGGATTAATACGACAAACGTTTTCGTGCCCGTGCCTCCTCAGTCGTATTTATACGACTGAGAACCTATGTTCGTTTTTTGTTTTTATTTCATTGCACGACCGTTTTCGTCGGACTTACTTAGATATTATTTGTCAATGTATGAGCTGGGCGCTGGGGGCACGGCAATCGATATAAAACCAAGCGGTCAATAGGTTAAATATTTTTTATAACATTACTTAATGAACATTGTGATATTTTTAAGTCCATCCAACGACTTGTTATCTCAATTTAATGCTATAATTTTTTAATGTTATTCGATGTGCGCAATTGTTTTATTTGTTATTTTATTGTGTTTAATCTTTGAAGTAGATGTTGCAGATTTTGTCCGCTAGGTGACGCTACTGATCCTTGGACCAATGTAAGTAGGTACTTGTGTACATAAATTATTAAATATGGATAAAATTGTCAAATGTCGAAACGATCCGAGAAATGCGTCTCGATTCTCATAACTGGAACAGAATAATTATAATTATGTCTACCAAATGGCACAATAGCCAATATCAAGGCCTTCGTTCTCACACTATATAAGTACTTTCTTTCTTGATTTCTAATTCTGCTTATTGTTTTGTTTTGTTTTGATGTTAGAACCTATAGGCCGACCGCGTAACTGAGTCCGCTTCTGAGGTAGCTGCGCGGTGCGGGAGGGATGTGGTGTCGTTATGTCAACCCTCTCGCACCGCGCAGCTACTTCAGGAGCGGACTCAGTTTAGCGGTCGGCCTTTAAGGCTCTTACATACAGGCGCGATTTATCGCGCGATGCGACTTTTAACAAAACAATTTCTGAGAAACTTTACGGCAGAACAATACCGGCGGCGTCACGTCGCGTCGCGCGACTAGTCACACCATTATGTAAGAGCCTTTGGGGTGGGATACTGGCGACTTAGACGACTTATGTTTTATTCATATTTATTTTGAGTTATAATTTTATGTTATTATTCATTTTATCTCTGTGCTCTATTATTCACGAAATGGTCAGTCATAATATTATTTTTGTTAAACATATTATCTGACCATATTAATTAAATGTTTGTGTTAGTCATGATAAAATAGTTATAGTAGGCATATTGACACTCTTGCATTCTGTAATAATAACTTTTTATAACATTATTAAAAATATTCAAATGCTTTCAATACAACTTGCTTAAAAGACAGATTATAGAATTCATATTCTATTTCCCGAACTAAACTAAAATTTAGATGTTTTTTTAAATAATATAATATTATTTTATAATTATTAATATCTTGTATTATTAGTATTTATTTTTGTAACGAAAAGGAAACAGTTCAGAAATGGAAAAGGATTTCATTGAAACAAAATAAATAAAATGAAAAAAAAAACTTTTGTGGCGATAATGTGGCCGCGCCGTATTATTTTTTATTCAAGTTGCACTTAAAAAAAAAAACAATAACGAGTTATAACTGGAACGATTATTAGTGATCTCTGAATCGATTGCCCGTGGCATGATTAAGTCTTTATGTGAACGGTCGTGGTCATAGTTGATAATTATATTGTTATCACGTTAAGGTAATGTGGTCACACGGGGCAATTGGGGCATGGGCTAGGCGTAAGTGAGGGCAAATCGACCCCGGGGGGGTTACCAGCTAAATGTATGAGTGGCAAGAACAGTAGTTAAGTCCAGGGGGCTGCCCTACCCTGCCCCTCCCCCCTTTATTGGGGTAAATATGTAGTTAAAGTGACCAGCATCAATAACTGAGGCCCACTTGCACCACAAAAATATGTTTAGCGTTAAACGAATTTAATCCCCGAAAGGTTAGGTTGAGTTTTACACCCACACGTTTAGCGCTAAATGCATTTACTGATGTTCAGTTAAGTTGTTCCATTTTTAAAACACTTTATGACTTAAGGCTGCCATCAGACGGACTGCATCGCAGCAACCGCGCGCAGTCGATATATCCAACTGCATAGTCGTGACTTCGACTTTACCCGGTTGGCTATAGTATGCTGTTATGCTCTGCACACTAACTGAATACGGTTAGCGATGGACAGCGTGCATCGACACTACACGACTAGCCGACCGGGTAAAGTTGAAGTCATGACTGTATGCAGTTAATATTGACTTCATACGACTGCAGCCGATCGCGTGAAGTTGATATCATGACTGAACGAAGTCGAACTTACAACTGCATGCAGTTGAATATCTCGACTGCGCGCGGTTGCTGCGATGCAGTCTGTCTGATGGCAGCCTAATAAGGGAAAGTTAGACCCTTTCTTATTAATGCAACTTCTTGATGAATAAGTAAAAATTAAATTAATTTCGGCGAAGATTTTTACTATTTATTTTTCTAACTATTTATCGTTTTTATAATCTTAATTTGTATTAATAATTAGCTTATTTGTCCTATATTTTTTTATTAAAGACTTAGTCATATTAGACGATATTATAAAAAGTTGTATACTCACGCGGTAGAATATTATGTGTAATTATATTATTGTATATAAAAATGCGCATTTATTTAGTGTAAGTAAACATGTTCTTCCATTCAAGTTATGTTAGTTAGCTAATCTTTCGATGTACATAATCCTTTATGTAATATGTTTATGTAGTAGAAATACTATTGATTACAATTGCCCTGTAAAATATGTTGTTGATTCGTGCTTCTTTCTAAGTTATATACTACAATAGCTTACCTGTATCAAGTAATTAAAGGTATGTTTTTGACATCGACACTGCTTATTTAGAAGTAGCACGTACATTTCTAAAACCACTACTATTCTTGAAACATATTCTCCTAAATAGAACAAGTATTGTAAAAATCGAAAATTTAAATTAATCATTTTTTTTTAATTCACACAAAATCAAATGACCGTTTGCCTAATTATTAAATTTTTATTAATTATTTACATCTTTCATTTTCTATAGTGAATTTAATATATTTACTTTCGGGTTTTACAATACTTCATTGTAGCAATTTTCTATAGATAAGTACTTTTATCACGTAATTAAAACCTAGAGTTAAAAAAGCATGAGTAATAAAAAATATTGTTTAGTAAAACAAAGCAAGAAACTGACCCTATACTTACCATAAATTCTTTGATAAAAGTCAGGTCAGTGAAAAATAACTCCTATGTGCTTACATTTAAAACCTAATCTATAAACAACAAAAACATGCAGAATTATCTACATAGTATAGAGAATAGAAATATTTAAAGTAATCATTAAAGATTTTGTAAGATTTCCAAACTGACTCATGCCAGAGCCTAAAGTTAAGCACTATGTGACTTGAAAAACTGTAAATAATATATTATATGTATAGGTCAATAATATAATAGACAAACTGCTTCACAAAATGTTAATTCTTTATCGTACAAAATTGTACTTAACTTGTAAAAGCAATCACACAACTTTAGACCCTACTTACTTAATTTTAAGGTTGATATTTATATAATTTATAAAGAAATGTGATTATAGAATCTGTTATTTTTAATTTCATACTGTTCCGAATCTCTGCACTCACTAGTTTACCGTGCAAAGGTGTTTAAACGAAATATAAACTTAATGTTTCATAAAAATATGTTTTTTTATTTATTAGGTAAGCTATGACACACATTTTTTATTTTTTTGGTAAAGCTTTGCAAATTGCATCATATTATGTACATACAATGCAGTAATTTCAACCATTAAGCAATATTTGATTATAGTAGTTCCCTAGAAATATAAGAGATTCTTTAATTTTTTTAAAATTTTAATTTTATTAATTCCAGTTAATTAAACACTACCTCCTTTTCTAATAACATAAACATAACATCACGCCTGTCTTCCCCAAAGGGTTGGGCAGAGGTGTACCTATAGTACCTACAGCCACATTTATTTTGTAATGTTACAAAAAAAATATTTCCTTGTAACATGAATAAAAAATTAAGAGAAAAGAAACTTACAAGAAAGGCAAAGCGCCTGACACAGTGTATAAACAAGAAAAAAACCTCTGACAAAACTTTTTCCTACTAACTGGAAGCCGTAGTAAGCCCGTCGATGAATCATATCAAATAAAAATTTAATAAGATAATTACAGACCAGCACAAACTTCTACTCCATCGAATATTTACCGATCGTACCCAGTAATTGGGAACATACTTTTCATAGAATTCAAAAGTTTTGAACGTGACAATTATCGTAAATGTAACGATCATGAATAAAATAGCATCGCCTTGGGGCTGTCGATCTGAAAAATTATCATGACCCTAATCGAAATCATTTCTTAGTCAGCAAACATCGTCACCAGTCCTTTACCTGCAAGAGCAAGTCTTGCAGTTTATACTGTAATTACTTGGTTTCACTGAGGGGGACGCAGTTTTAATAATTCAGGTGATGACCTGTCCCCGTCACACGCGGGAATTATGATGTGATAGAACGAGACAGTCAATGTTTTGTTGGTCATGCCGGCGAGGGAAGGAGTTGCTTTCAGTCGTGTGTGAGAGCTGCGACGGAGCGGTTGGCCCGCGATGCCATTAAGATTCAAACCGCTCGCAGAAATGCTATCACGAAGGCACAACTTCCGAATAACTCAAACCAAGTCGATCAGTTAAAAGTTTTGTAAGATGAGATAATTTTCAAGTTAAAGAGTTTTATGTTTAGTTTCGTTTTGAGGTTCGTCCACGAAGGTCGCGTCCTTCAATCGATAAACTATTAATTGCCGCGTGTGATTGCCCGTGGCCGATAGACAACGGAACTACACGCGTGTTTTGGATGTATATTTTATTTATAAAGTGCCAATTTAAAACATTAGTTAAGTTTTATTTTTTATTGCGGACCCTGTGTCTTAAAGTTTGTTGATGGAAAGACTTTGAATTTAATTCGCATCTTCATGGAATATGGGCATCTGTTTAGACACTGGTAAGTTTAAAAAAAAAAACTGTGTAGTACTAATTAGTAATGGCCGATTCCCATGTCCACACATGTATTTCAGGTACCATGTTGGGCGCCAATAGCAACTTCCAATTACAATAATAAGATCAAAATGCAAGACAAATAAAGAAGTCAAACCATTTTAATCATCATTATGTACGCTCACCGATATTATGTAGCGTCATTATTTTAAATAATTGTTTATCAACATTAGTCCCATTCGGGCGCCACTTGTAAACATTGGTATGTGTCGTCTATCGTGCGTTTTGTGACACCTACCTACCTATCATACTAATTGCAGTAACCTCCGGGGCGTACCAGGTATAAATAAATTAGATGAAATATTAAAAACTAGCAGCTAGTTAACGGACATTACAACGATAATCTGGTTTTTATAATCGCGGATTTAACAGAAGTTATCAGCAACGTTGCTGCCTACACTCTCATCTTTTGACACAATCACGAAGTCGCCTCTAACTGATGAATAAATAGAACTGCCTTACCAAATTCAACGCCATTATTCTTTAAATAAGTAGGTTACTCTTAGCATCAGCATTGCTATTCTGATTACCATCACACCGTGAAAACTTAGGTGAAGTAAGCGTGGAGTGAGCTGTCATTGTCATCGATACCTACTGATACTAAGGCAGTGACAGTTCACTCCAAGCTCACTTCACCTAAGTTTCACGTTGAGATTTTTACAGAATAGCACAACTGTTGAGCTTTAATTTACCTAAAGTCCGTAAGTACTCATTTTTACCGAATAAGTACCTACATAGTTTAGTGCTTGTCTTTTCTTATTAGCAAGGCGTGCTTGCCAATATCCCAAGATATTATTGTTTTTATATAACAAGAAACAAACCGTGCGCCCGCCGATGGATTTTTCCCATCGGCAAAAATGACAAATTCCACTCATACTTACTTCCTCGCGGCCTAGTTGCTTCGTTGGTCTAATGGTCACAAGCGCTACTGCTGATCATGAGATCCTAGGTTCGATTCCCAGGGCAAGGTCTTATTGGGTTTTTATATCTGTAGCAGCCCGGAGTCTGGATTTCGTGCCCGGTTGATGGCAATAGGCTCGCTCTCTATTACATGGGCCTTAAACATAACTGGCGAAATGTGGGTACACTACTACTACACTACTGTAGTATAGGTACACCTCTGCCCTACCCTTCGGGGAAACAAGGCGCGATGTTACATACTTTAAAGACTCTCCCCCACAGGCGCGTTTTTATCGCTCGATAATAATGCAAGCGTTATTGCAATATCTGATTTTTTTCTCCGTCCTGCGTTAATGCGATATGTATTCTTAGACCATTTTGGGGTTGTCTGTCAGTAGAATTTAAGTTTTTTTTAATAAGCTGATGTCGACTTAGGTTGATAAGGCTCCAAAGTAGGTACTTTTACCTAAAACAACCAAACATCTGCAGTCTCATCTAATTTTCATTGAAAACGAACTGCAGTTTTGAGTAACGACTGAAAGTAATGTCTCCTGTCATTTTAAAATTTATACTTTATTTACGTGACCGGTTACAGCATTCTGTGGAATTAATGCATATGTTTGACATCAAGCACTCACTAAAATTAAGCGCTTGATATAAGTACATACGTAAGATAATGAATATCGATACAAGATAATAATATAGATGCAATGGCAAATGGAATGGTTTATCAATTTAAAATGCATAAAGTGCTTTGTCATAATAAAAGGTGCGCATTTTAAGTAGATCACTGTCTCGCATAGATTCACAGCATTATGCTGAGCGATGACCGTTTTGCGTGGTGACCCATATTTTCCCTAGCATGTTCTTTTTTGTGTTCTTTTTTTGCGTCATGTTTACCGCAAATAAACATGCTTTCCATCTTTCTTTTTTTTTCTTTTTGTCCCAGGAGCTTAAAGAAAATAATAGTGCATAATATTATGGTAAAAATATTGGATAATCAGAAGGTTAATTGTTAACTTACTTTCGGGTTAGTGCTAGCGCACGCGTCGACGGCCGCAATTGCCTCTACCGTTGACGCGACCGCTCGTGTTTATGAGCACTTACTGCCCAGTGCGGGTTTGCCGAGATCAAGTCGACCCATCAATCAGAAAAAAAGAAAAAAGGTTTCAGCTTTAAAGAGTTTCCATGGAGTTTCTTTTCCGTTCTTCTCCATAGGAACCTACTATGTTTTGGAATGGGCAACTAGCTTCATCTTTCTGACTGACTCCTTGACAGTTCAAAAGGGCTTTTAATGGCTTAATTGACCTAGGTTCAGGCACACAATATAGACACAAAAAAACCTAAGTATTTAAGTTTCACGCACTTTGCCAACAAAGTTGGCTTGCACCTGAGTGACTGGAGTAGAAATTGACAAAATATTATCGTTTTTAGTCTATAGCATGTCCACTCTGAAATGACAAATGTGTCGACAAGCTATACTGTAAAAGACATTTTAAGTTTAAGGATTGCTAATGGCGCCCAACACGGAACTTACAGTGGAAGTCTATTTTTTACCGACATCAAAAAAAGGAGGAGGTTTTCAATTCGTCTGTATTTCTTTTTTTTTTATGTTTGTTACCTCAGAACTTTCAACCGGGTGAGCCGATTTTGATGATTCTTTTTTTATTTGAAAGCTGATGTTTCCCGTGTGTTCCCATATTTTTTTTTATTGACTTTGCGTGAGTAGTTTTTTAGTTAGCTTCAATAATTACGTATTTTTCTCACTTAGGCTATATAGACGACATCTTATTTGATACAATCACTGTTATTTAAATAGCAGGTAGTGTTATTAGCATTTGTGTGGGGTAGGTACCACAACTTAAAAGGGAAAAATAAAAACTGTTACCATAAAAAAAACAACCGGCTTCCAAAAAAAACACTTAAAAAGTGAAAAATAACTTCAATTTCGGAAGTCGGTGGCAAAAAACGAAAATTGAAAAGCAAAGACACCGACTTCCGAAATTAAAGTAATTTTTCACTTTTTAAGTGTTTTTTTTGGAAGTCGGTTGTTTTTTTTGTTAAAAGTTTTTTTTCATGTAAGTAGGTACTTAATTATTTTTATACTCTTAAACTGACACATACTCGTAAAAAAGAACTGAAGACCCACGACAAGACTAGGTAGAGATTAAGATGTAGTTGTCTAACCTAACAAAAACTGGATCTCAAAAGTACCTACTGCATCACAGCTGCAATAGCCATGGCCTATGGCGATAATGTTTCTCCATACAAAAAACTTGCTGCCTTTATGGTGGTATATATGTCAAAAATAGTGCTTCTTTGCAAAGATTTAAATCGTTAGATGCACCATACCGCGTCTATGATCACTTTTCTGTTTCATTGACAATGTCATTTGAATAGTACCTATCTATTGTCTCGCTCGCTAATACTGAAAATCGTATCTACGATAGATATGATTTTCCATACGGGATGTGAAAGCTCAATCTTCTCAGTTGGCACACTTTTTCGTACGACCTAAGTACCTACGAAAAGGATAGGTACCTACATCCAACGATTTAGATCTTTGCTTTTTGGTGATTCTCTTCAAATATTGAGGTTATCAAATAAAACCTATAATCTCAAAAACAAAACTTCCTGACTGGTTACCTACCCAAAATCCAGAACAAAAAAATGAAGAGCTGGAGACGACGGGCGGGGACCGAAGCCGAGGCGAGAGCGCATGGGCCGGCCGCGCGACGCCTCCTGCCGCCGCCTTCCCTATGCAGAACTCGAGCCACGTCAAGTTCGAGCCGCCTAATGTGCCTGTTATATTCGTTTTGGGTAAGTAAAATACTTATCTACATTAAAATAAATAAACACGACCCAGATCTACCTCCTTTTCTTCATTTAGTGAGAAGTTGTATATTTGTATTTCTATTTAAATAGCCGTCATAGCTCCTTTATTTACTGAACTGAGATATTGCCAGCCGCAGGCGCAGGTGCCGTATTATGAAGTGTATTAATGCCACCATTTTTCCAGTGTGAGATAGAGACGGAGCTAGACCAGGCCGCTAGCATTATCCCGTTTTCGCAGTGGAATAATGATGGCATTAATACTTCATAATACTAAACCTGGTTGCCCCTCTAGGCCTGGGCCTATAGTCGGCCTTACGGATAGTCCACCTCTGGAATAAGTAGTTGATCGAAGTCTTACTGCATGAGAAAGTGTCTGTAAAAACGCTTACAATAACAATATAGGAAATTAGATAGTTAATTGATTCAGGCGTGACTTTGCGGAAATCCATTATAAAATACAATAGACGTAGATATATTTAGTAACCTATTCCGCTTAACTATTCTTCAAGAGTCATAAAAAATCCTGTAAGAAATCGACACGTGTTTCACCTCTCAACGAGGCATCCTCAGGATGACGATTGACCAATTGCAAACCAGAACACGACACACCGAGCGCTGGCAACACGTAGTCAGGGTCAGGACACCACAGAGAGACAAATAAAAAGTCCAGAGTCACACGTAAATAAAAAATAAAAAAAATTGAACAGATTCCATGAGACTTTTTTGTCGTAGTTGGGTTTTAGTTTTTATTACTTAATTTTTTTTCAAAGTTTGCATCTCCCCATGTGCATTTTGTGTATTGGATTAATCCCCCTCGCCTTATAATACATGATTAAAAGGAATCTATTCAGATTAGGCTATACCTAATTCACAGTATTTCAAAATAGTCACATTATTATGCGAGAGCAGTGAGTGGTGGCCCAGTGTTAGCTAGGGCCGCGACTTACGAGTAGTAAGTCGTAGATTCGAACGTTGTGTAAATTATTGACTCACCACTGCTCTCAAAACGGTGAAGGAAAACATCATGAGGAAACCGGCATGTCCTAGAACAATAATTTGAAGACAAGTGACATCTACCAACCCGCGCTGGGTCCGCGTGGTGGATTACGGCCCACTCGCTCTGACTGAGAGGAGGCCTGTGTCCCAGCAGTGGGAACACTAGGCTGAGGTTGATTATGTTATATTAGGTATGCCATTTATGCTAAGTAGGTATGTGATAATGTGACAGACACTATATAGACAGGGTTGGACGAGTGGCGACCAAATGGGGAGTACTTTTTTTAAATTTATTACTTTAGGTAAATATTATAATGGGCATCACTTACTACGACTACGGTATATGCCCATACAAAAAAAAACATTTATTCATGCCGAAACACGCCCAGTGCTGGACATAATACCTCCCCTAAGCACCACCACTCACCACTTCGGCCGGTTTTGTGCTTGCAAAACTTAGTTATTTTTTTTTATTCATATGTGGTGTAACAGGCATTTAATCTATTGTTTATATAAATAAAAAAACGACATTATATATAACTGTTGACTACAAGGTCTCTTATTTCTCAAGAAATTTCTTCCAGCACGCTTAGCATGACCACAAACGGGTTTTGTCAGCGGAATAATACTTAGACAAAATGACAGATTGTGATTGCATGTCTGCCATTTTGTCTGTTCTTCCGTCGACAAAACCCGTAGAAAACTCTTTTCTATTGCTGTCATGCTACGTGTGCCTACAAAAAGAAGTAATCTAATCTGTTTTTTTCCTATTACCAGGTGGTCCAGGCAGCGGCAAGGTGACGCACTGCGACAATCTGATGCAGGAGCGGCGCGGCGTGGTGCACATCAACATGACCGACCTCCTGCAACAGTACGCCATCGGCAACGGTACTGCCAACCCCGGTTTGCACTTTATGTAGTTTGGAATTAGATTACACTGTAGATAAAATTAGCATAAGGTAACTAAATAAGTCGATAACCAACGTATATGCGTGGTTCAGTTACGGCGTGATCTTGTGTGGAAACAGCACAGATGCACCGACACTTTTCATTCCCATTGCAAAAAAGACTTCTAAGAAGCCTTAATAAATATAGAAAAAATCAAAAGCTGCAACCTCATTTCCATTAACGTAAAATTCTAAACTGGGCTTGCCTATACATTCTAGAAATATGCCGGAAATTACCAACACTTTTATACCACACTAGCGACTCACTCCTGCTTCACACGGTTTTTACGACTTGTCAAAACATCGAGATTTCTTAGATAAATGTAACTTCAATAGTAACATATTATAGGATAAAGCTTCCGAAATAAATTCCCTAAAGGATGGTAAAAATCTCTTAAAAATCTGTTGCGTGGTTTAGAAGAACAACCCATAGAAAAACACGAAATCAATCTGCCTAGCCTTTTCCCAAGTATGTTGGGGTCGGCTTCCAGTCTAACCGGATGCTGCTGAATACCAGTATTTTTCATGGAGCGACTGCTTATCCGACCTCCACAGCTCAGTAACTGAGTAATACCATACCCCTTGTTAAGACTGGTGGTCAGACTTTCGGGCTTCTGACAACCCGTAACGACTGTCAATCACGAATGAGAGCCGAGACCAAAGCGTTGGATCAGTAGAGTACTTTTACAATGTTGATTGTCAAGTCTGTCTTTTAGTGATATCTCTAAAATTAATTTAATTTAATTTTGATTTCATTATAATTGTAATTTATTTTAATTTAATTGTAACTTTGTTTTTAATTTAATTGTAACTTTGTTTATAATTTAATTGTAATTTTGTTTTTAATTTGATTTTGAGGAGCTCGTGGCTACGTAATAACAGCCGCACGGGTCGATCCATCAGGTTAAGCTACGCTTGCCGGGGTTGGTCCGTGGATGGGTGACCATCTTTACATACCGAGACTCCTCCGTGCCTCGGAAAGCACGTTAAGCCGTTGGTCCCGGCTGTCATTTGTGGATCTTTGACAGTCGTTACGGGTCGTCAGAAGCCCGAAAGTCTGACAACCAGTCTTACCAAGGGGTATCGTATTACCCAGTTACTGGGTTGTGGAGGTCAGATAGGCAGTCGCTCCATGTAAAATACTGGTATTCAGCTGCATCCGGTTAGACTGGAAGCCGACCCCAACATAGTTGGGAAAAGGCTAGGCAGATGATGTTTTTAATTAGATTTTCATTTAATGTTATTTGTACTTAAATATAAGTCTATTCTGAGTTTTTTTTTTTTTTTTAAGTTTATTTAGTCTCTTACTCTTACATAACAAATGTGAATGAAACAGCCCCAGTAAGTGGTTAATAAGTTAAGTCTAATGATACTCCAAATAAATGATTTGAATTTGAATTAAAACCATTTAACTAACATGACGTGCATTATAGAGGTGACTGTGCTTCCTGGTAACTGTATTCAGTGAGGTTTAAAAGACATGTTAACGTTTCTGTGTCATGATTTTCGCAGTATTTTGTTGACTACAGTTTAGGAACTCATATTTTATGAAGTCAGAAGTATTATAAATAGTCATTATCAAGAATAAAATTAACGTGGCTCAGTAATAACGGCCGCACGGGTCGATCGTTCAGGTAAAGCTACACTTGCCGTGGTTGGTCCGTGGATGGGTGACCGTTTTTACATGCCGAGACCCCTCCGTGCCTCTGGTTCCGGCTGTCATTCGTGGATTATTGACAGTCGTTACGGGTCGTCAGAAGCCCGAAAGTCTGAGAATCTGGTAGGCTTACCAAGGGGTATCGTATTACCCAGTAACTGGGTGAATCAGGTTCTTACGGAAAGGAACATTTTAAAACTTGCCGGGTATATTGGAAATGTCGTGAAAACTAAAAGTGCATTTTCTATGAGATATTTGCGACAGGACAACGTCGACGGTCAACGTATTGTTAACCAGCTGACCCGATGGTCAGCTAGTTAACAATAAAAATTAAATAGAATCTAAATGCAGTTTACTAGTTAACGAGCTGCAAGTTCAAGAGTATCGTGACTATAAACATTTGTATATAAAAGCATTTTGCAGTTTTTCATAATATTATAGTTATGAAATAACGTAACAGATGCCAGTTTGTAGGAAACATTGTTATTCCGTCATAATTGTGTTGATGAATACTAGGTTTTGTTGGCTAACCACGGAGGGGTGCCGGTCACCTATATTATGCATGGTCACCCATCCTCGAATCGACGTTGGCAAGCGTTGCTTAACTTTGGAGATTGACCAGAACGGCTTGTTTTTAGCCACGTTTCGCTTTTCTTGGCTTACGCTTCGTAAATGCCTAAAAATATTCATAAAACTTGTAGGTGTTATAAGAAAGGAAAACTCCTTTGACATCCATTTTATGTAAATCTACATGCATGTGCCGCATTACGTTCACAGTAATTAAATACATAATTATGGAAAAATTTCAAAATAATTGTAGAAACGAAAATAAAATTATAGTATCACACGGGCCCAGCGTTACATTATGCCAACGTTATTTAATTATTTTAAGAACATTGCATACTTATTTGCAAGTAGTAGGTTATAAAATAGGCAAATAAAAAACATTAATACAACCTTACATTAAGTACCTACACATCATACCTTTTTAGGGTTTGAACCCTATTACAAAGCCTCCGCTGTCCGTCCGCCTGTCCGTCAGCGGACTGTAACTTTTATTATTTATTATTTACTGACTGATGCTCGCGGTTTCGCCCCCGTTGATGTCGGTTATTATATACTAAAACCTTCCTCGAGAACCACTCTATCCATTGGTGAAAACAGCACGAAAATCGGTTAAGTAGTTTTTGAGTTTATCGCGAATAGACAGACAGACAGACGCGGCGGAGGACTTTGTTTTTGATTATGTAGTTATGCTTACAATCTTATTACAGGCTCATGTTTGTTTTGTACCATTAAACCAGAAATGGTTTGTATTGATACTCACATTCGCTATTAGAACACTATCTTACCTCATGAACCTAAATAGGTAGTCAGTTGTTTTCACAAATTGTGTATTATTTCTATTGCCGTAACAACAAATAATAAAAATAAAATAAAGTTAATAATTAAAAGATACAAGGGAAACGTGTTTTTTCGGGTATTTGCTCGATTCTCATACGGTATGGAATCGTTCGTGTGGGAGTCTGACTCGCATTCAACCAACTTTTTTTGGAATGGTAACGAAAACTCCTCTACGAAAGTGCTACGACCTGTAGAATTCTAGCTACGACGCGTAGGCTTCGAGCTACGGCGCGTAGGCTTCGTGCTACGGCGCGTAGCAAGGGTCTACGAGCCTGGATACTTACTGTAATATCGTGCATTATCGTTATGTCTGTATATTGTTTTTTTGGATTAATAATAAAAAGTTCGCAACACAACACAACACTTCGATTCTCTCAAGGAACCATTCGTTTTATTAGGTTAAATGTAACCTGTAATATTTGTATAAATACTAATCTGTCTAGCACAAAAAGTACAAAATTAAAATTGATCAAAGAATTCGAAAGCGATTGTTAATTTCACTGTTTACCGAAAACAAATCTATTACATTGTAATAACACACAAAATCAATTGTTTTTATAGGTTTGTACTTTGTATTTATTTGATAGGTACTGATATTAGTAGGCTACATTTTAAATAATGAATTGTATGTTTGTTTTCTGAGAAATATTATACATTCTATCATATATACGATTGTATGTTAGTATTTTGTTTGTAAATGATTCATCGTTTGTAATCAAGCGCAGTTAGGCTAGTGTTTGTACGAAGATTTTGTGATTATTTATTCATACTCCGCCAACTATTAACTCTAACTGCATTGTTATTTTGATAAAAAAATACAATTCATTTTTTGATTGGGCAGCTTTTTCAGAAGTTGTTCGAACAATTAAAATAGTTGTACCTACTTTATTTTAAGTAAAATACGCCATTCATTTCTTTTTTAGGTGACTCTTATGGACTATGCAGTTAAATTACGCAATTCATTTTTATAACTATTTTCTTATGAAGTTATAAAAGGTGCCAATGATTCGTTAATATCGTGGCCTAGTTTGTAAACGTCATCTAGTTTAGCTCCTCAGACCGGGGTCTCAGAACAAGGTTAGTGGTTTACAAAAGACAAGGTCTGAACCAGTCAGAATGATGACTTTATGGCTATAGGGTACAGTGATTAACTTCGCCATTCGAGGAGCATTTTATAAATTTACTTTGAAACTACCTAAGGGGCTTATGGCTTAGTAATAACAACCGGGTCTATCTATAAGCTACGTTTGCCACGGTTGGTTCGTAGATGGGTGACCATCTTTACATACCAAGACTTCTCCGTGCTTCGGAAAGCACGTTAAGCCGTCGGTCCTGGCTGTCTGTCTGACAGTTGTTACGAGTCGTCAGAAGCCTGACAAAGTCTGACAACCAGTCTTACCAAGGGGTATCGTCTTACTATCTGTGTTGTGGAGGTCGGATAAGCAGTCGCTCCATGTAAAATACTGGTATACGGCTGCATCTGGTTAGATTGGAAGCCGACCCCAACATAGTTGGGAAAAGCTGATGACTTTGAAACTGCCTGTAACCCTTCCTAACGAACGTAGATCCACGCGAGACACAATGGCTCTTTGGCTCTCTCTCGTGTCTTTACGGCATTCAACGGGTTAATTCCAGTTTGCAACCAATTTTCCGTAAGAATCGACGGCAACCTAGCATCCTGGAAAATTATGTCAGTCAACAAAACGTAATAAAAGAAAATATTTCCACAATCGCAGGATGGTGGCGTACCTTTATAATTTGACACTAAATTCAACAATGTTCATTGCACCATTTGCACTGAATGTTATGAAAATCTGACAGCTCGACATCTCAATGGATATTGTTAGACTGTCAAAGCCTATTGGAATTGCGAGTTTTGCGAGTGTATTGTGCAATTAGATTGAGGGGTTTACGTATTTGGTTTATTCAGAAATGCAAGACATATGATCTACGTTTGTTGTTTATTTGCAAAGAATAGGTTTTTATAATTATTTAAGTAAATAACTAATACTGATTGTATGTGTCAGTAGTATTATTGTGGTATTTTGTTATTCGCGTAATATCTTTAAATTAATAACATAAACTACCTATTTATGGTTTCAAATATTAAGGGGCGATTCTTCATTCTTTAAACAAATTTTATGTGATGAATAAATATGGTTTGACATTGGTTTGACATATTTTCTACTAGCTGCGCCCCGCGGTTTCACCCGCGTAAGTCTCGATCCCGTGAGAATATCGGGATAAAAAGTATCCTATATATTAATCCAGGTTATAAACTATCTGTTTGCCAAATTTCATCCAAATCTATTCAGCCGTTTTTGCGTGATTGAGTAACAAAAATCAAAACACACAAACTTTCACTTTTATACTATTAGTAGGATACTAGAATTAGTAGGATAGTAGGATATTAGAATTAGTAGGATACAAAAACTGTCAAACCATAATAATTTTAATTCCTCGAATAAAAGTTATCTGAAAGAATGGTCCTAAACCTACTAAATTCAGCACGTAAATGTACAGTCCGTGACCCCTTTGCCGAGGATTTGTATGCTTAAGGGGCATTTTCTGAAAGCGTGGCGTTGACTTATATCTCCCCCTTGAAGCTTCTTCTGCCCTGACACAACTGCACAAATACTAACTAACCACCTCTTCAACAGACATGCAAGACTTCGGCACGCTATCCAGCACGACCGTGACGGAGGTGCTGATGCTGGAGATGAAGATGGCGCCCACGGCCAAGACCTACCTCGTGTCCGGTTACCCGCGCTCCATGAGGGATGTCGCTGAGTACTCTGATAAGGTAAGCAGAACTACACTCATGATAACACAGAGTTGATGTCTCAACAGTCGCTGCTAGACGCGGTATTGTCAGCATTTTCCATACGTACAAACCAAGCATGTCAATGAGTGTCACCGTTTACGGATAGAAACTGACAGACCGTGTCCATTTTAGCAGTCATATGCTCAGTGCGCATTGTGCGGGCACGAATATTAGTGCTCATTTAAACGAGATCGGCTAAATAATAACAACTGCACGGATCGATCCACCAGGTTAAGCTACGCTTGCCGGGGTTGGTCCGTGGATGGGTGACCAGCTTTACATACCAAAACTTCTCCGTGCCTCGGAAAGCACATTAAGCCGTTGGTCTCGGCTGTTATTCGTGGATCTTTGACAGTCGTTACGGATCGTCAGAAGCCCGAAAGTCGGACAACCAATCTTACCAAGGGGTATCATATTACCCAGTAAGAGGGTTGTGGAGGTCAGATAGGCCGTCGCTCCATGTAAAATACTGGTATTCAGCTGAAGCCGACCCCAACATAGTTAGGAAAAGGCTAGGCAGGTTGATTGATTTTCTGATTGTTATCCAGTCCAAGAGAATTGTGCAGCTAGATTCAAACTTAATGAAGACTCGGAACTGAACATGAGGCGAGTCGCTGCGCAGTAATAATTTCATGTGTCAGCGGGTGTGAGGGGTACTGCCCAGCGAGTAGCTAACTTCTGAGCCGCCATTAAGTTTGAATTGAACTGTAACCGAAATATTCGTATGCTGCTTAAAGTGGCGGATGCGCATGGGCAATGTATACTAGACCTAGAATTTGAAATAATAAAACTGCCGACATGTGATCACGCTGAGTGAGATAGGAGCCTTTTTGGTCTCGCACAGGTCTTCCTTTTCTCTATTTTGTTAGTTTTAGTTCTTGTTAGGGTTCCGTACCCAAAGGGTAAAACGGGACCCTATTACTAAGACTCCGCTGTTCGTCCGTCTGTCACCAGGCTGTATCTCATGAACCGTGATAGTTAGACAGTTAAAATTTTCACAGATGATGTATTTCTGTCAGTTGCCGCTATAACAACAAATACTAAAAAACAGAATAAAATAAATATTTAAGGGAGCTCCCATACAACAAACGTGACTTTTTGCCGTTATAATAGATAATGGTACGGAATCCTTCGTGCGCGAGTCCGACTCACACTTGCATGAGAAGCACGGAAGTATGAGAAAACACTTATATTTTCGAAAAGTTATTAAATTAAAGACGAATTAGGTATCAATACCAAATCTCAAAAAACAATAAATAAACTAACAATTTATCAGACATCACAATTAAGTTTACCATCTTGATAAAACGGCTTCTTTAAACTATAATGTGGATCGATGGAGTGAAGACAGCTTGGATAAAAATCGGTATATTTATGTCAAGGGCAAACCAACGGCCAAAGTAACAATTTATAAAATCGACAGCCGCCATATATATGTTTTGTGTCGATAATTATTTCGTCGACCGTCATGATGTCGTTCGATTCATATTTTTGTGGAAATCAAAGAGAAATATTTTTGGAAAATTCTGCGTTGATGCAGATATCATCTCCCCGTAACTTACTAGGTAATTCCTCAAACCAAAAAAACCGGCCAAGTGCCAGTCACACTCGCGCACCAAGGGTTCCGTACTATTATCTATAAAAACGGCAAAAAAATCACGTTTGTTCTATGGGAGCCCCCATATATATTTATTTTATTCTGTTTTTTAGTATTTCCTGATATAGCGGCAACAGAAATACATCATCTGTGAAAATTTTAACTGTCTAATTATCACGGTTCATGAGAT
The DNA here is from genome assembly GCA_949152455.1 of Lithophane leautieri. NCBI lineage: Eukaryota > Metazoa > Arthropoda > Insecta > Lepidoptera > Noctuidae > Lithophane > Lithophane leautieri. The sequence goes on along the minus strand of OX424462.1, from coordinate 2,481,366 downwards.
ACAGCCTGGTGACAGACGGACAAACAGACTTAGTAATAGGGTCCCGTTTTACCCTTTGGGTACGGATCCCTAATAAAAAACAAGACAGGGCGCTGTCAACAGTGAAGTGAAGCCGGTTTCGTAAACATGTGTGCACTTAGTGAGGTGTAGTTTAATTGCTAATAGTTGTAAATGTGTGCGTGTGAGCATGTATGCACAGAGCGGAGTTGTACTTTTGGCATGCTTCACTGTATTGTTCGCAGCGCTACGTCTTGGTTTTTTATTTGGTCTGAGGGTATATCCCTTGGTAAGACTGGTTGCCAGACTATCGGGCTTCTGACTGTTAAAGATCTACAAATGACAGCCGGGACCAACGGTTTAACGTGCTTTCCGAACCACGGAGGGGTCTGAATGTGTTATATTATTTTAATTTTTGAATTGTTTTTTGTTTTTATTTTATAACTAACTGATGCGGGGAATTCGCTCGCGTGGATGTCGGTTATCTCTAAATATATATAACTTAAATCAAAATCCTTTCTTAGCGCATGCCTACGTCATAACATCTACCTACATGCCAAATTTCAGCCCGATCCGTCCAGTGGTTAGGGCTGTGCGTTGATAGATCACTATGTCAGTCACCTTTGAGTTATATATATTTAAATTGCGGACGCTTTTTACGTGCTTTCTACATTGTTCTCATATGTATAATTTCAACATGAATGATGCAACCAACTTTTTGTATCCATTTTTTTTATTTAAAAGAGTGTCCGTGGGGTTTCTTCCCCGTTCTTCTTCATAGGTACCTACTACGCTTTGGAATGGGCAACTAGCTTCATATTTCTGACTGACCAACCCCTTGACAATTCAAAAGTGCCAGTAAATGGTTTAATTGAAATAAATGCTTTGAGTTTAAGTTTGTAATGGATGGTCACCCATCCACGGGCCGACCTCGGCAAGCGTAGCTTAACCTCCGATCGACCCGTACGGCTATTATTCTTTAGTCATGAGCCCCTTCACCTAATTAAAACAGTATCGTCTCTAATTAAGACCCATTCAATGTAGTCACCATGTTGCAACATTAGATGCTATCACATAATGAAACCACTCCCTTGAAGGCTTAACTTACTATGTAGTTCCATTCAGAGTTATAGTGACAATTGTACTACAATATGGGTGGCCATTGAAAGGTCAAAGTCCTTCGTGATAGAGGGTGTTGCAAGGCTTGTTATATTTATTATATCAGGTGAATTGATATTGTGAATCATCTGGTTGGGTTGTGTTTATTTTTAACCGACTTCTTCAAAAAGGAGCAGGTTCTCAATTTGTCGGTATGTGTTTTTTTTTTGTGTTTGTTACGCGATTACTCCGCCAATTATTAATCGATTTTTATGCTTCTTTTTTTGTTTGGTAGGTCATGCTTCAGAGGTGGTCCCATATAAATTTTATTAACTTTGCTTGAGTAGTTTTTGAGTTAGCTCCAATAATTACGCATTTTACCCACTTAGTCTTTGTAGATGATATCTTATTTGACTCCGTCACTGATATTTAGATAGGGTAGTGGTATTTGGATTTGTGTGGGGTAGGTACCACAACTAAAAAGTGAAAAATAAAAACTTTTTACAAAAAAAAAACAATCGACTTCCAAAAAAAAATTAAAAACGATGTTTTTTAATATTTTTCCGTCGATGAAATTAAGAATAGATTCCCTCATTACGATATGTGCACATTATGAAGAATCACACTGTAAAATAGAAAACTCGATGTTTTGTCAAGTCATAAAAACCGTCAAGAGCAAGTGCGGGTCGCTAGTAATATACATAAAAACTGTTTCATTTTTTCAAACAGAATAATATCGTTGGGTGTATTGTGACACTTAGTTAATAACTAGTGTCAATATAGCTGCCCGTCTGATAGAGCTTTCATTTCTTAATGTCAAGGACTGGTGTGATAATCAGAAATAATATTGCGAATTTGCGAACGATGTCGTCTGCATACTACATCGAAGTCGAAACCAAAGTGAAAGAACTCGTGGCTAACGGTTAATTTTCAATGATTTCTTTTGCAATCTGTAGCGAAAGCGAACAAAACAAAACAGAATCAAGCCAGAAGAATAAACCTTCTTCTGACTTCAATCTTTTTTTTTGCCTTATGTACCTAAAAAATTGTAGATAGTCCATCAAGACAGCTAACTTAACTTGGGGATTAAAGCAGATTTACTGAAAAATAGAAAGAAAGTTAACTAGGATTTGAAGAACCGAAGGGAAGTCGTATTTCTTCTTCGTCGCTTCGTTCTTGACAGAGCGGTCGTGGTCACCATGAATTTTGTCCAATCGCAGGTGTAGTCGTTGCCCGCCTCACGATCTCTGTCCATCTGGTTCTGTTACATGACAGTCTGGCGTATTCATTTACAGGGCCTCCAACTCTTATTTATTCTGTGCTCCAACCACGGATTTTATTTGATCGGTCCACCAAGTCGTACTAACCTCCTTCAATTAAGTTTACTATAGAGCTACCATTTTCCGGGTAGTAATAATATGTCTTTGATTGACTTGAATGTGCCCTAGCGACTGGGAATATGTCATGCTCACTCAGATGTCTCGCTGGTGGTGGCGCGTGTGTTAGATCATTTAGCTCCCTTCAAAATGGTTGAGCGGAATGGTGCTGATCCATGCGTCATGTTCGTGAACGGGCGCTGTCAGTTGTGATTGGTCTTCTCTTTGCTGCCATGGCTTATTTAAAAAAAAAAATATATAATTGCGGACGCTTTTAACTTGCTTTCTACATTGATCTCACATGTATAATTTCAACATGAATGACGTAACCAATTTTTTTTAATATAAAAGAGTGTCCGTTGGTTTCTTGCCCGTTCTTCTCCATAGGTACCTACTACGCTTTGGAATGGGCAACTAGCTTCATATTTCTGACTGACCGACTCCTTGACAATTCAAAAGTGCCTGTAAACGGTTTAATTGAAATAAAAGATTTGAGTTTGAATTTGAGTTTAGGGAAACCGAGAGATAGTATGATACATCCAACCCCATGACAGCTATTAAATTGAAACCGTTCAGTATGTAAACAGTAAACGGCCGGTATAATGCAACCCCTAATTATACATAATAATATAATAATTTGTCACCCCTATTCGCATCGTCGCGTGATAGTAGCCGTGATTCACAGTTAATAGTTATCGACTGATAAATACGTGTTCTATTATAATGACGTGTTCCGACGTAGTAAAACTTTTTTCTTAATGTCCCTCGGCAAACTTCGTGTTTCGTCAGTCGTTGGATTTTTAACAGTTGACCTTTGCACTTGGTGTAGACCGGACGCTCTCGATCGACTTGGAAGTATATAGAGTTGTTAATACTCTTTTAACTTAATGTAATTAGTTGTAAAAATGGGAGGAAATAGTTTAAGGAAAATAGTTTTACAGCTCTAGATAGTTCACAAGGAAAAAAAAAAACAATAAAGTACTCAAAATAAAGAATTCAAATTATTATACACGATAAATCTATGATTGATGGATATGGAAATTGGCATTCGTTTGTATTCGGAAATGCGATGATTCCCGAGGGATATTAAAAAAATAGTTTATCGGACCTATGTATTTACTAACACTCCATGCTGTGTGTTATTTTGCTCTGGTGTGTCAGTAAAATTATACGCACTGAAACGCAAGATTAATTTATTCTGATAATTTATTATTTGAGTACCTCGTTGGTCTAGTGTTCGCAAGTGCTACTGCTAAGCATGAGATCCCGAGTTCAATTCACTGGTCGGGCAAAGTGTTATTGGATTTCCATCTAGAATTTCTCAGTAGCAGCCCGGAGTCTGGATGTGTGCTGAATGATGGCAAAGGCTCACCCCCTATTACACCTGTATTACACAAATCCTTTGCCGTCCAGGCCGCTCGTTTGTGGAATGCATTGCCAGTTCAAATAAAACGCGCGCAGTCGTTAATAGAGTTTAAAAGACTCGTTAAGGAACATTATTTGTCGTTGTGATATTGTCTTCGTAACTGTGTAATTATCTATAGTCTTCATTTATTTTTTCGTTGCTTATTTATTTATTTCCTATGTATGTATTATTTAGGATATGTATGTATATGTGTATCTATTTTAGTATATTGTATATTTATTTATTTTTATTTTTTTTGCACCTACGACAGCCCCATATTATGTCCAGGCAAATCACTGTCCATTCCAAGGTTGCCTGGAAGAGATCGCGGAAAGCGATAAGGCCGCCCATTGTATATTTTGTAGTGTTTGTTTTTTTCCTTTTGTTATATATTTTTGTGGTGTACAATAAAGTATATATAAATAATAAATAAATAAATAAATAAATACACCTGGCGAAATATCTGTGTATTATAGGTACACCTCTCTCTCTCCCTTCAGGAAAATACAGGCGAGCTGTATTTTGAACTGTGCTTTTGACGTCATTGTTGTAAAAGACAATGCCCAAAACGGTTTACTATTCACAATGTATAATTTTAATATTGTGTCTTTATACTAAGTTGGTAACACAACGATAAACTCAAACTCAAACACAAAGCATTTATTTCAAATAAACCAATTGCAGGCACTTTTGAATTGTCAAGTGGTCGGTCAGTCAGAAAGATGACGAAGCTAGTTGCCCATTCCAAAGCGTAGTATTACTATGGAGAAGAACGGGCAAGAAACTCCACGGACACTCTTTTAAATCAGAATATTGTTACAATATATTGGTTACACCATTCATTTTGAAATTATACATGTGAGTACAATGTAGATAATTCAGTAAAGCGCCTGTCTGAGTTCGAACCTACGACCTACAACTCGTTATTAGCGTTACCACTGGGCCACCACTGCTCAACCTTAATGTATTTGTCCAATTTGTAAGTACGATGTAGGTATGTCTCGATAGCAGAATTAGCTATGATGAGCATGATGAGTCATGAACATTGGTAGGTACCTACAAACTATAATTAGGTGTACTGCGAAACATGACAGTGTGAAAAAAGCTGAGTTTGGCTTTCTTTGGAAAGGTAATGCTTTTAAATCTATAAATAAGTTCCTTGCCTTTTGTTAGGAGTACGAACATAATTTATCTTCTGATGTCATGAATCTATTGAAGAACTACTCGGTATTAGAATCAAAAACGAAATAACCTTTTCATTTCACATGAAACATCGATGATATACTTTGACCGAGACGGTTGTACCGCGCGGGTACACCCGTCGAGGCGAGAGGCAGCGTTGACGAATGAGCGGCGGGATGAAAAATTTCAACTTTGCCATTGGCTCGGCAAAGTATTATCAAATTCTTTGGTGTTGCAGGTGTCTATAGCCATCGCGAACCATTGTTTTTCACCTTAAGGGGGATGCTCTAAGGAAGCCCGCGAAAGTTGTATTGCTGATGCTAATGTTTATAATTCTGTAAATCCATATTTGTTACGGCCGCAAATCATATTTAGATCGACATACAACCTGATACCGACCTGCAAATTGTAAAAAGTTAAGAAAATTTGAATTTCGCGGGCTACCTTAGCCCGTCGCCATTTTTGGCAACTAACACCATAACAAATACACCAACCATAATAACCATTATTTTACTTCTTTATCATCCTAGATCCAAACAATCAACGGCGTGGTACTAGTCAGCTGGCGGCAGCGAGTACTAGAGCGTCAGATCGAGTATGGAGCTCGACTTGGCCACGTGGTGCTGAGCCTCGCGCGGATGGAGCTCAACAACTTCTACAAGAACGTCATACCGGTGGCTGACTACTTCGATCAGACTAATATGCTGATTGCGGTAAGTAGAACTTGGTTTTCTAACTGTAGCTGAAGAATTTTATTGTGCACCGTGCAGCACATATACCTATGTACAGTCGACCAATCTTCCGCATGCTCACCTTTAAGGCGATAATCGTGTAGCACGAATCACGACTCGATCGCCCAATGCATTGACCAATGGCTAAATGTTTTTATTACACCTGCGCGGCGTGTAACAAACAATAACTTAACGTGGATTTGTGTGAGTACATTCTCACAAATACATATTGTCTCTAATTGGGCGAAATTAGGAAGGGGTGTGGTTTGTCACTAGCTGTGCAGCCAAAGAAATATTTTCTTAAGTGAGCATTCTTAAAGTTTGTTGGTTGTACATACTCCAAAACCTTTTCTAGGCCTAGTTTCTACAGATCTTCGAAGAACTTCCTCGTATAGACTGCTCCACTTGTATTTTGTGTCACAGCATCAGTGGGGCATTTTCATTAAATAAAACTATGAAGAAGTCCAGCATGACACTATCAATCACATTTTGAAGGATATTGCTAATCCATTGCTTCATATGTTCGAATTCGTCTGCTCAACGACGTAAATAACGCAATGAATGTTGTTGAACTGTCAAAATGAAAGCCATTGCTACTGTAAGTGTGTTACGTTGTGCTAAGCACTCTGGAAAATATCGAGGACAGCATCTGTCGATACAATTATTACCTACCAGTAGCTTAGTTCTTAGGTGGCTCAAAATAGTTTGCTCATTTGACTTATTCGGTTTTCTGTTAGAACCGTTATTGCGATTTTCCCGCACATTCACGCCTTACGCATTACAAATCTAACACATTAAACATTAGTGTTAGTGCATTATATTTGGCAAATTTTGATAATAATGAATAATAATGTCAAAATCTTTCATAATAATGACAAAATCACCATTAATAAAGTAAAATAAATAAAAATAATTTATTTGTACCTTCAAGTAATAAAATAAAATGAGGAGCTCGTGGCTAAGTAATAACAGCCGTATGGGTCGATTCATCAGGTTAAGCTACGCTTGCCGGGGTTGGTCCGTGGATGGGTGACCATCTTTACATATCGAGACTCCTCCGTGCCTCGGAAAGCACGTTAAAGCGTTGGTCCCGGCTGTCATTTGTGGATCTTTGACAGTCGTTACGGGTCGTCAGAAGCCCGAAACTCTGACAACCAGTCTTGCCAAGGGGTATCGTATTACCCAGTTACTGGGTTGTGGAGGTCAGATAGGCAGTCGCTCCATGTAAAATACTGGTATTCAGCTGCATCCGGTTGGACTGGAAGCCGACCCCAACATGGTTGGGAAAAGGCTAGGCAGATGATGAAGTAATAAAATAAAATATGTATTTACAACAAAATAGGCAAAGTAAGTAAGATAGCATATTAGAGTTTCAGCCAATACCTAAGCTAAGATCCTACTAATATTATAAATGTGAAAGTTTGTGTTTGTGTGTTTGGATGTTTGTTACTCAATCACGCAAAAACGGCTGAATGGATTTGGATGAAACTTGGCAAACAGATAGTTTATAACCTGGATTAACACATAGGATGCTTTTTATCCCAATATTCCCACGGGATCGAGACTTACGCGGATGAAACCGCGGGGCGCAGCTAGTAATTTATATGGCTACAGATTATGCTTTACCAAATCTATCAAAAAAATATACATAATAATATTATATTTATAAATACTAAATATATATATTTTTAAATTATTTCATTCACTATAAAACATTATCATGCTACGCTATGACACGCTATGACAAGAGTGACGCGTTCTTCGCATAATCTCAATCTAAAAATATCTCGTTAATAGTAGAAAGCATAATATTACATAAACCAGTGAATCTACAAGATTATCTTGTTATGTACCTGTTTATCTTAGAGTTGAAGTTATTACGTCACGCGTAAATAAAACAATTTTTCCTTGGAGATTTGTCGAAAGCTTCTGCTTCTTCGCGACTTCGTGCGTATGTTTAAACATATCAATGGCACTCAGCAGAACTAACTGTGACTGTAAGTGTTATAACTGTGAATGTTTTTTTTTTTTTTTGTAATCAGATCAATATCTACTTCCAGAAATTAGGTACCTTTTACAAACATTTATATAAAGAATGTAATTTCTTTATAATATTAGATTATATTCCCATAGCAAAAGTTGTTCATAATTTTGAGTACAATGACCTCTTAAGAGGATGCAAATGAATAAAATTCATCCTGTATACTAACTTAAGCAGTGACACAGATATTATAATAGCAGTGAGGATGAAACTTGGAATATTTCCAACGAGATCATCATTATACATTACACCGCGTAGTAGGTATAATTTATCTATTCTAAAAATATTAATGACGCAAACGTAGTACAGATTATGCATATTGCACATAATATTATATAGAATTTGGCAAATAGACAGATATTTCGATGCATTTGACATCGGCCCATTAGCTCAGTTGGTTAGAGCGTCGTGCTAATAACGCGAAGGTCGCGGGTTCGATCCCCTCATGGGCCACAACTCTCTTTTTGCGTTTTCACAATTTTTTTTAACATAAAATTATTCTAAATTGTCCCTGTAATTTTACTGTTCTTGATGATAAATGATATTCTATTTCTGTAAATTAATTTACACACGGTACACGGTATTTCATATGCGACTAATCTGAGAAGAAACACCGAAACAAATTCAGAGGTGTTGAATCGAAAAATTGTAGTAAAAGTAGAGCTTTCTCTCTTAAGATAGGAGTTTTTAGTATCAACTTGGCAGTCTTAGGTGAAAGGGCCAAGGAAGCGAAATTCAAATTTTCTTACATTTTTTGCAATTTTCAGATCATTATGAGGTTGTATGTTTATTAATATTATTATGATTCGCGATCGTAACAAGTATATATGTATTAACCGAATATTAATCATTAAAGTCATCAATACAATTCTCTAACTTCAAATTACCCTATTGAATGAATCTTCATGAAATCATGTAATTTAAGGCCAAGTCTAACTTTGAGACTTTTATTGATGATTCTAATGAATATAACTCAGTAAATAAATTTTGCTATGGTGGCGGGTTATATTTTGATCAATCCTTACTACTCCTTACTAATATTATAAATGCGAAAGTAACTCTGTCTGTCTGTCTGTCACGCTTTCACGCCAAAACTACTAAACCGATTTTAATGAAATTTGGTACACAGATAGTCTAGAGCCTTAGAAAGGACTTAGGCTACTTTTTATCGACAAACCACGCGGGCAAAGCCGCGGGCGGAAGCTAGTAAGTATACAAATAACCTGACACTGACCTGCTTTCAAAAAACGTTAGAAAATTCTAAATTCGCGAGCTACTCTGACGCTTAAACAAAACATACCTTCTTACCTACACTGCACCCTAATTGCCTAATACACGACCAATCACAATCTGAATTGGTTTCAAACATACATTGCATAATAAGTTCGAAAAAAAAAGTCTGCTCAACAACTTAAATAACGCAATGAATGTTGTTGAACTGTCAAAAGGAAACAGGTTAGTCTTAATCGATTACGAGGAGCTCGTGGCTAAGTAATAACAGCCGCACGGGTTGATCCAACAGGTTAAGCTACGCTTGCCGGGGTTGATCCATGGATGGGTGACCATCTTTACATACCGAGACTCCTCCGTGTCTCGGAAAGTACGTTAAGCCGTTGGTCCCAGATGTCATTTGTGGATCTTTGACAGTCGTTACGGGTCGTCAAAAGCCCGGAAGTCTGACAACCAGTGTTGCCAAGTGGTATCCTATTATCCAGTTACTGGGTTGTGGAGGTCAGATAGGTAGTCGCTCCATGTAAAATACTAGCATTCAGCTGCATCCGGTTAGACTAGAAGCCGACCTTAATATAGTTGGGAAAAGGCTAGGCAGATTGATTGGTTACGAAAATAAGTTAGATACGCAATTAGATAGCTGGTTACGCACACAGAAACTTCATAAATACCTAAACTTGATCGGAATTCATCAATAGGGAAAGCGGGTCGATCTTACCTTATTTAAAAAAAATATCATTATACCTAATTCACTTTTCCAGATCTTACCTTATTTAAAAAAATATCAGTAATACCTAATTCACATTTCCAGATCTTACCTTATTTAAAAAAATACCAGTAATACCTAATTCACATTTCCAGATCTTACCTTATTTAAAAAAATATCAGTAATACCTAATTCACATTTCCAGATCTTACCTTATTTAAAAAAATATCAGTAATACCTAATACATTTTCCAGACATTACCTTATTTAAAAAAAAAAACAATAATACCTAATTCACTTTTCCAGATCTTACGTTATTTAAAAAAATAAATCAGTAATACCTAATTCACATTTCCAGATCTTACCTTATTTAAAACAATATCAATAATACCTAATTCACTTTTCCAGGCAAAAACAAACCTAAGACATAATATTATCTTCAACAACTCAAAACAAACAAGTATTTCAGGCATTTTATTAACTAAACGCTTGTTCTGTCGTCACAGCACCTTATTAATACAAAAGTTTAGGAGGAATCGAAGCTAGCCTTACAAGGCGGGTATTATCCAAATTGTAGGTTATTATACACGCCGTCTTATGCATTTGTAATGAGAAAATCACCAGTTGCCTGCCCCTTGTGGTTCAAACGTTTTACTTGCAACCGTTTTGGTTTTAAGTATCTTTTGAATAGGTAGTTTAGGGGTTATCGATTTTGGAAACTTAAAGGTCTAAACTTTGTGTGTTTTAAAAATGTCAATATCAATTAAAAGTATTTAAACCGCAGAGACAGCACTACTGTCTTTCTTTATAATACATACTTCCATAATCCATAATATAATAATAATAATATAAATATCTCGACTTAGCACACGAGGTTGTCGACATGTGGAATGTGAGCTCGGCTATCATTGTGCCGATTGCCGTAACGGCCAATGGCCTGATGGCCGAAACCCTCTACCAACATCTCTCGAGGCTTTCGTTAGGCGGTTGGATAAAGGGCCTGATTCAGAAGGCAGTACTCCTTGACACGGCTCGCATTGTGAGGAGGTTCCTGTCTCTGCAGCCCTAACCATCGGTAGCTTCGACCCTGCTCCTGACACCGGCGGACTTCTATTTTTTATATTTTTATATTCTAATATTTAAAAATGTAATTCGAAAGTAACTTTGTCTGTCGGTCTGTCTGTCTGTCTGTCTATTTTCACGCCTAAACCACTGAACGAATTTTGATAAAATTTGACAAGGAGATAGATGGCATCCTGGAGAAGGATAGGGTACTTTTCATCGACATACCACGCGGCCGAAGCCGCGGGCGGAAGCTAGTTATAAATAAAAGTCGCTTTTCATTTGACCGCGTTGTTCATCAAAATTTTGATGCGGTTTTCACCATCATTTAGGGAACTTGTTTCCGAAGGTTTACGTGTATTAACAAATTAGTATTAATACTTTCTTTTTTTACTAGCCTACGCTGTCCCACTCCTGGGCAAAGGCCTCCCTCCACTACTTCCATCTTTTGCGAGACCGCGCCTCCTCTTTCCAGTTTTGATGGAACCTATCCAGCTCGTCCCGCCATCTACTACGTGGTCTGCCGCGACCCCGTCTCACTATCTCAGGGCACCAGTTCTGTGCTATTTGGGCCCACAGTTTGTCCGGCATGCGGCAGAAGTGTCCTGCCCAGTAAAACTTAAGATGCATTTAACAAAAAAAAAATTTTTTTTTTTATAAATCCTTACTTTTTTTTTTGTAAATTTCCTTTTTTTTTCCAGTCATACAAACCGTGTGAAGTAGGAGCGGATCGACGAGTGATTTTATAAAAAAATAAAAAAATCGTATCATTCTCATTGTCATGTCATGATAAAAATATGCTGATAATAATGATAATGACCATGATGCATATAAAATGCAGTTTTAGGATTTGGTAAAGCCTGAAAACGGCCAATGAATAAGTTATACATCATATGACATGCATGAATCCATGACCAGTCATTATTTTTATGCTAAGTCATTCGGTGCTTATAAAATATTTTCGTAAACATGCAGCAATGAATTTTCCCTTCCATAAATTGTTGTAGTGGACCATTCTAGAAAGGCGTACTTATTTATTTGCCGGCTGTCACTGAAAACCAGCGCTGTGGCTATGTCTCGCACAGGGTCATAGCATTATGCTGAGCGATGGCCGTTTTGCGTAGATGTGAAGGATATTGCCTCCCAATTTGTTCTTTTTTATGTTTGTGTATTTTCTTTGCGTCATGTTCTACTGAAAATAAACGTATTTACCCTCTTCTTTTTTTAATAATTGCGATAAAGTATAGGTGTTTCTCATTAGCAGCCCTGAGCCTGGATTGCCCAGTTGATGGCAATGCCTAGCCTTTACCCAACTATGTTGTGGTCGGCACCCAGTCTAATCGGATGCAGCTATACCAGTATTTTATATGGAGCGAATGCCTATCTTACCTCCACAACCGAGTTACTGGGTAACACGATACCCCTTGATTAGTGTTGCCCAAATGCAAGAACAAGACGAGACTTAGCCAGTCTTAGTCTTGGTCTTGCGCCAATACACCTGGTCTTGGTCTTGGTCTTGGTCTTGCGCTCCCAGTCTTGGTCTTGGTCTTGGTCTTGCAGCAAGAGTCTTGCAAGTCTTGCAATTACCTATTAGTCTATTACTATTTATTAAAGTTTACTTTAAATCTTAGAAAAACGTATTAGAATTGGAACATTGTGAGCTTGAATTAACATAGCCATAGTAAAGATCAAGCAGATTAATAAATAACTGAAGATTTGATAAGAAATTCGAAAAATCAACTGACCTATATGTCGTTTTCCATGGAAGTAACTGTTTCTTAATAAACATTTATGATTTATAAGCTTACATTTGCTAAAACATGTAAAAAAACAAATTAATTACAATAACTTGACTGTATTTTAAAGAACAATACTTATCTGTCTAGAAAGAGATTGAACCCTCAACTTATAAGAAATTTAATAAAAGAGTTTTACGATTTATCATTTATTTGAATAAAAAATAAAATACAACACAAATCAACAGCTTTATCATTAGGTTATGATACTTTATATCAATTTTTTTGACCAAGAATTAATACAAAGTAACCATCTGGCTGACTCATCACTTAACCTATTTCTATGTTTTCTAATTACTAATGATGCTTTAGAAAATAACCTCTCAGCAGGTACTGAAGTTGCAGGTATTGAGAGAAAATCACGGGCCATTTTCGATAAAATCGGATACTCTGTCTCATGCGTCCTCCACCAATCTAAAATGTCTTCCGAGCTGGCAGTTCTTGGTTTTCTCAGGTACTCCTCCAACTCGTCTATCACTAAGCCTTGAAGACAAGATCCAGATGACGTCGAGGGACATTCATAGAGTTTATCAAAGTCTATTACGTCTTCATCTTCATCACATACTTTATTTTCTTTTTCTGGTAATTCCAGAGATTTGTTCAGTGAGTGTAGACTTTTATATTCTTCATAAAGTTCATTGAACTTGCGCAGACTTTCTGTTTTAAGTTGCTTCCCCCACATTGTCAGGTCAAAAGTCTGAGCCTTATGCCTTGGGTCTAAAATTAAAGAAGTACAATAAATCCAGTTGCTCTTCTTGTAATGTTTAAGCATTTTGTCTCGAGCTGCTTGGAAAGCTAGAATGAGCCTTTCATCCACTTCAGATCGATTAGGTTTCTCATCTAACTGTTTTACCATGGATTCAATTTTATCTAGCAAGAGATTGAATGATACAATGACTAGCGGTAATGTAACATATTTGTCTCCACCAAGTTTTGTACTTAAAAGTTTAAAGTTTATTAGAAATTTATGTAATTTTTCGAGTACCTGCCATTCATTAGCTGTGATTTGAAAATCATTTAATTCGGTGACAGAACTGCACAATATGTCAATGCCCGCTCTCACTTTTAAACCAAATCCAATCATATCATGTGTGGAATTCCATCTCGTTGGACAGTCAAGAATGGCATTTAGATTTGATGGCACGCCAGCTGCTTCACAAGCAGACTGAAACTTCTTCTTCACTATCTCACTTCTTTTTATTTTACTGGAAATACTGCGTAACTTTGTTACAGATGTACGCGAGTCAGCAATATTTGGTGCAGATTCTTCATCTTCCTCATCCTCAGTTTCGTCTGCATAGTCTTCGTACTGCTGATCTTGCGCGTTAGTGTCAGACTCACAGTGTAATGCTAAGGTCTTTAATAAATCTTGTACACCAAGGTTTAAAATGTGAGCAAAGCACCGGAAATGTTGATTGTCTGAATCAAAGTGTGGCGGCAGCTGTTTGCCCAGTTCATACATAAATTTGGTATTTGCAGTTGCGTTGTCGACCGTGATACCTTGTATTTTATCAATTATGCCATATTCCAATAAACATTCATGGAAAATCGTTGCAATATCTTCCCCAGTATGTCGACCGCGTGATGGTATAAAATCAAGAACTACAGATTGATACTTCCATTCGTTGTCTATATAATGAATAGTAACCCCGTAGTAACTCCTACCAGCAATTGACGTCCACCCATCAATGGTAAAAGACATTTTAGATGATAATTGTTGAAGTCGTTCCTTGAGATTCGATTGGAGCTCTTCAAATCGCTCTTTGACTTTCCTTCTAAGTGTAGACCTTTTAGGAAACACCATATTAGGGCAAATACGTCGAAAATATACTTGTGTAGCTTCGTCATCGAAAAATGAGAAGGGAAGATATTTTTTCACCACCCAATCAACTGTAGCTGTCGTGATGTTGTCACTGCTGTTTTCCGACTGAAACAAAACAATAAATCTTGTGTTATTATTTAAAACATACTAGGTTTGAGCGTATAAGAGGAGGAGGTTTGTTGTTGTTAAATCGAGAAAATCGTTAAATTGATATTTGTTATATTAAGGTTGCACTGTACTGTAATTTACCAAAATAAAGTACTTAGTTGTTACTGGCCGATTAAATGAAAATATGGGTGTTTATAAAAAATATTTAAGACGATAATTACATACTTAATATGTCGCACCCCTAGATGAAAACACCACTAACTCAAAAATACTTACGTAAGTTAATGGCGTTTTTGAAAGTATCGCATGAATAGCTACGCGGAGTTAAAATTCTTTTAACTGTTAAAAAAATATTCTTACCTGTCCACTTCTTCCAGCGGTTACTAAAAAGCTTGTGATATCTCCACTTAATTTTGGTTTAACAGGAAGAAATATTTCTGATTCCTTTTTGTGGAAAGATATTAGATGTTTCCTTAAGCCTGAAGTGTTTCTGTTTTTCATTTTTATTTCAATCTTTTTATGTTGGCACAATTTACAGAAGGCAGTTTGGGATGCATGAATTATTTCGAAAAACTCCTCAAATTTGCTTTTGGGTCTTTTAGATCTGTGACTCAAACTCTCGTTACTCGGACTAGAATAATTTGAATCTTCGTCACTCATATTAAATTGTACACGTGATACGTTTTTAGAAAACAACGAGAATTAGTAAAAACAATTATTAAGTTAGACTCGAAGCACAGCTCAATTGGAAATGACTGGAATTAAAATAATTCCTTTATTTATAGTACGTTTCCTTGCTTTCTACCGCGCCGCCTCGCCACGTGCCGGCTCTATGAAAAGGATGCCGCCGCAAATCAAACAATGCCGCGTGCGGCGTACAAACACACACTAAATATTACCTACTTGTACAGACGCGACGCGTGAATAAAATAGAATTAGTGCCAATCACTATTCTTTACATATAAGTGAATGTTTTGGCGTACATCTATACTAATATTATAAAGCTGAAGAGTTCGTTTGTATGTTTGATGACAGAAGTTTTAAAATAAATAAATAAGTCCTGAACGTCACTATACCTCCAAAGTTACTATTCCTCGTGGACGAAGTCGCGGGCACAGCTAGTAAATACTTACTCTCATCATCTCTCTCAGAGATATTCGGGCTGGTAAGTAATACAAAACTCTTATCGCAGGCTTTTTATTTTATTAGTAGGTAAGTACCTACGCTTTTTATATTATTTTATTAGTTTTGTAGAATTTTTTTACACGTTTCAAGTATATTTAAAAGTGGCTACAATATTTATTAAACGGGTGATATTTGAACACTTTTTTGCTATTTTTTCTTGTAAAAACTTAAGAAATATAATGACTAAATGTACAATAATAGTACCTAAGTAATTAGTTTAAAACCATATAAGTAATCAATATTATAATATATACTTACTAGAATGAATTAATATGACATCTACTACCTATCCTTACCATTTTATCCTAATCATAATACTACTTGCGTGATCAGTATAATGTATTCATTTTCATTCTAAGCACTCTGAAACTTATTTATTCTTTGGAACACCTGTAGGTACTCTTAAAAAAATTCGAAATTATTTTGCATGAGTATACCTACGCCCTATGGCGGCAATCAAATAGTGTCACAAATGTTATGATTTCGGCGTGGCGGAAACGATTGTTTTAGATTTCAAAAGAAGCCGCCGGCGCGTGTATCATAACCATGTACTTCCGAAAAGCGGCAAATTTCTTTGAGAAGTAAGTACAAAACCTTTGATGCCGCATTATCAAAGTGCCGATGGTTAAAACATAACTATGCATGCACTCAGTTTGATTTTAATAGATATTTTTTTATTCGTTATGTTTATGGTATTAGTCGTAATGCGCATAGGTCCAGTTTTTCATATTCTTTGATACAGTTTTTTGCGTCTCATAGAATTCCTAAGCGTACCTACCTATACACCGAACTGTTACACCTAACTACTCAGTGAAATAGCGCTAAGTCCTAGCTGCAAGACGCAAGAGTCTTGCAGGCTATGTCTTGTTCTTGCTCAAGTCTTGCACGGTCAGTCTTGGTCTTGGTCTTGCTAAAAATACGCGGTCTAGTTCTTGGTCTTGGTCTTGCAAAAACGCAAGAACAAGACCAAGACTGCAAGACCAAGACTGAATTTGGGCAACACTACCCTTGATAAGACTGATGGTCAGACTTTCTGGCTTCTGATTCCCAGTAACGACTGTTAAAGATCCACGAATGACAGCCCGCGGGCTTAACGTGCTTTTCGAGGCGTGTAGAGATCTCGGTATGTAGAGGTGGTCACCCATCCGCGGACCGACCTCGAAAAATGTAGCTTAATCTTTGATCGACCCGTGCGGCTGTTATTATGTAGCCACGAGCTCCTCAAACACATTGCATAAACTATGCGTTATTAAATACATGTAGGCTAACGTTTGTAAAGTTGTTTAACAAATTAAGTAGTACTGTTTCCACCACGGAATAGATAAATAAGGTTGGAATGGTAATGTGGGCGTGGCAAGCGCGCCACAATTATGATTCGATAATCATAACTCGACCGATTCATTAATTCACCGCGTTTCGTGCGCTACGGACTACTGCGGAGAACAGAGCTCTGCTTTAAAATGCCGTGTTGTGCAATTATAACTTGTAAAACAAAAAGTCAGACCGCAAGTATAGAGCGAGGGGGTATATCTTTCCATCGGTAAGTCGAAAATAACATTTAATTATAATTTTATTAGTAAAAAACATAAAAATATTCTGATCACTATGAAATTCCAAACATTAACGACATTATTGCAACAAGTAAAAAAAAAAATACATTGCATGATGTGTACTCGCGTAATCAACGCAATTACTAAGTCCGCTTACAATGTACTGCATGCGTCGCGTCCTCTTCACTTCAACCATTGACGTTTCGTCGTTTGCCCTGATTGGCCGTGATGCACGGTCGATAGTGAGGTGACCATGTGGTTAAATAAAATCATCGATAGAATTCTCAAATAATATAAATTTACGTTCGACAAAGATTCTTTTTGAATTATTTTATATTTAATTAATGATAGTATATTTTTAGTTAGATGTATAATCATCATCTGCCTAGCCTTTTCCTAACTATGTTGGGGTCGGCTTTTAGTTAGATGTATAATGAGTCAATTAAATATTACAATAATTATTGAACGAATGATACAATATAGTAAATACTTGTAGATGACAGATTTACAGGGAGAAATTGAATTCATTGGCAACATTATACGAGATCATTGTACTCATCTACAAGTATTTACTATATTGTATTTAGTATTAAAATATAAGTAAAATCCAATTTTACTTACGCAATAAATTATAAATTTTAGGTTTCCTAAAGAACCTAACGCCAGGGAACAATGGATTGACGTGACAGGTAGAGGAAACTGGATGCCGACAAAGACGAGTACTATTTGCTCTATACATTTCAGTAAAGTTGATTTTATCATTAAAAAATCAGGTTATTTGTAATTAATAAAAGTAAAATAAATATTTCTTAATATTTATTTCATGTTTAATTTTCCCCCATACATTCATCAAATAATTTATCGATAAAGAATATCGGCTTTATCAAGCACTAGCGTGTATGAAAATTTTTATTGCTTTTTTGCGTGTGTGTGTGTCTATGCCTACGAGGGCTTAGTACTAGTCTGCGAACGAATATCTGCCCTGAGATTTATGTGTGTCTGATTTGGTTGTGTGCGAAATATTTGTAAACATAGGAGTGCGTATGTGTAGAAATTAAAATAGTGGGAGACAAGCGGTGACACTGGTCCTGATACAAAATTGGAGCTAGGGCCTTTCCAACCTTATTTATCAATTCCGTGGTTTCCACTATTGCATTAATAAGTACCTACCTACAATAAACACCAATAAACAGTTATTATTTCCATTGATATTGTGAAATTGGCTTTTACTACGAACTTTGTGTGACTACTAGTCAGTATGCATGTTTGTTAGTTTGATATTTGACACATGGATGGATATAAAGAACTTCAATCCGTTTTTTAAATGAACCCATAAATAACATCATCATGAAATCACCCTTTCTCAACTATGTTGGGGTGAGTTCGGCTTCCAGTCTAACCAGAATTCGACAGCCTATCTGGCCTCCACAACCCAGCTACTGGGTAACGCGATACTCTTTGGTAAGACTGGTTGTCAGACTTTTGGGCTTCTAACGGCTGTCAAAGATTACCAAATGACAGCCGGTTTCAATGGCTTACCTATCGTGCTTTCCGAACATAGTCTGTGTTTCCGAAGCACGGGGTCACAATTTGTAATCGATGGTCACCCATCCAAGGAAGACCTCGGTAAGCATAGCTTAACGTTCCATCAACCGTGCGGTTGTTTTTACTTAAATTCTATTCTTAACGATAATCATTCTTTGATGAGGTATGTGATTTTTTCTTGTATGAACACGGACGATGCCGTGGGACAGAATAAGTGCGTTGAAGCTATCAAGAAAGTGCTGGATGCGCGGATTCTACCACACATTCCCAGAAAATGAACTTTTCTTGGTTCTGTTATTATAAACAAAGTCTTGACAGCTTTCTTCACCCTCCCTTACCGAAAGACTGGAACGTTTTTAAAAGTTTATCGACACAATTACAGTAAAATTACTGTAGGTAATTCATTGGTCATCACGTGTCTTCATGTGTCAGGCAAGAACATCCAGTCCCACACACACTTTCTTACATTGCACGTCTTTAAGCACATTGACCCTAAATCTTGAACATTGCTTTTCCCAATCTTCAAGATATTATGTCCATTATCTAAAGATAAGGAATTACACTGATTACCCGAGACATTGACAATCGATGGTTTTCAATAAAACACGGCAGTTGTCGCTTGCCGCTTATCGATCCGCTCTGTGACGGTCAATGTACAATGTCAGTTACTGGACATGATTTAACGTTTGCTGCCTATGGTATTGGCGTCGGCAGAGGTGGAAGTTCGAAACCTTTGGTTTTATTAAGAAAACACAACTTGGTGGCTGAAGTGGTTGGATAATTTTGGAAGAATTGAATGATTGTTTATATATCTGTAAATATTAATATTAATATTTTATTCTTCTTTAATTCAGGCACATTACCCAATTAGATAACAATAATACAACTAAGGGTAGTTGTATTATTGTTATTGTTTCTAATTATGTCTCCAGAAGATGGTTTAATAGGGATTGAGCCATCTTCTGGAGACACCTGGCCACGGTATCCACGGCGCCCAGGTGCCCAATCAGGTGGCCTTGGTGGTTATTGATGTTTTGGCTCAATTTAGTGTTAATGTGTACTTAGGTGTTAACTATATAAATTAGATCATTATGGACCCTGTAGGGCACAGCAGAAGGGTAGGAGAGAGGAAGCCCTGTTTTAGGAGATCATTAAGTTCTTCACGTCACTTCCGAGCTTTATTTGGTTTCAAAGGCTGGTGATACTGTTATTGTTTCGTATAATCTGAATAAGAAACTTTGATCTTTGGAGATGTTATTTTGCAAATTGATCTTCATCCGAACTTTTCCCCCCTAGTCCATTTGGTTTCAACAATCCTCCTTGTCAGATTACACTGTTCTGATTGTCTGATTACCCTGATCTTTACTTTCAAGCCGGAATAGCCGCCTGTTGCTTGCATACAAGCTTCGGTTTGCCATTGTCCTAACTATGCCACTGACAGTTAGTCACTCTAAAGCCTGGTATTCCTAAGACTCCGGTGGTGCCTTATGGGCTCCGCATTTTATCGTCCGAAGACGTCACTGAAACGATATTTACGAAAGTAAGTTGTGATGTTTCGTTAGACAGCATTTTTTGACACCCTAAATTCGATCCCGGTGACGTCATTTTCTTGACGGCCATCACTGCGGCCATTATCTAGCGGCCACCGTTCTTCTAGGAGACCAGAGCTTAAGGTGACAGATTATTCCAGTAAACAGAACTCCTAGAAAGTTCCTACACCTCGTCAAGGTCATGTATTGACATTCCACCAGAAACCACGTGACATTCCACCGACACGAGGCAGCCACGCGACATTCATCACCAATTCTGTTTATTTATGCATGGTTGTGATCTTTCACCTGCGCACGATAGAGCTACCTGTAGCTTCAATCATTATGATGCCACAGGGACTATACAATGATGATACTACTTTTATTTTAGGTGTCGATTTATACTGGATTCTTGTGCAGTTTGTTGGCTTTGATTAAAGGATTCGGGTTCAATATTTGAAAGATCGGTGGTTAAAGTGATAACCATATTTGTCGTATGTTATGAAAGGGCAAGAAATACTCTGCTAATAATGTTCAGTCTATCCTATCTTCTTGAAATATAAACAAGGTTATATTGTAGCTAGAGAAACTCCGAACATGTGATGACTATCTATCTATATATCAGACAGATATCTAAACATGTTGAAACAAAAAACCGGCCAAGAGCGAGTCGGACTCGCGCACGAAGGGTTCTGTATCATTATATATAAAAACAGCAAAAAAAATCACGTTTGTTGTATGGGGCCCCCTTAAATATTTATTTTATTCTGTTTTTTAGTATTTGTTGTTATAGCAGCTCGTGGCTGAGTAATAACAGCCGCACTGGTCGATCCATCAGGTTAAGCCACGCTTTGGTCCGTGGATGGGTGACCATCTTTACATACTCCTCCGTGCCTTGAAAAGCACATTAAGCCGTTGGTCCCGGCTGTCATTCGTGGATCTTTGACAGTCGTTACGGGTCGTCAGAAGCCCGAAAGTCTGACAACCAGTCTTACCAAGGCGTATCGTGCTACCCAGTTACTGGATTGTGGAGGTCAGATCGCTCCATGTAAATAACTGGTATTCAGCTGTATCCGGTTAGTCTGGAAGCCGACCCCAACATAGTTGGGAAAAGGCTAGGCAGACGGGATAAGGAATGTATAGTAGATTTTTGTGACAAATTAATGTCCCATACTAGTTTCCTTTGCTGAACTCGTTAATTGTGATATTTTCAATCACAAAACAGTTTTCAATTACAATAGCCCAAAAGTATCCTTCCATTGCGTCCTTCCATTCTGATACAAAATCCACGAAATGAATTTACCTATTAGAGTTAGACCATCTGTTTACAAAAGGACGTATCCCCGTGCCATTAGATATTCAATATTGAATCTTAAGGTAAGAGTTTAAGGTCGAATGTTAGCTAAGTCAACTTATTCGTCCAATTACAGAATACTTACCTTCATGCATATTTAAATGGTTCTAGGACTTATATGACGACATTATCGATACAGAGACTGAAATGTGTTTGACTTTTTTTTTTCCATGTGGGTAGGCATGTGTGTTGAGTGTATACGGTCATGGTCATTCACTGCGTGTTATGCAGCTGGTAAAATAATGCAGCACGCACACCATTGAATTGCAGTGATTTTTTTAAATTCCGTACGAGTAAATTTTAAAATAACAAATAAACTAATTACACAACACTCACACACAACACTAAAAACGTAAAAAGCACGCGTGTTCAATACATTGCATTATGAACCTAAAAGCGGTACACTTTTCCAGCAAGTGTGTTGTTTATTTTTTATTTTTTTCTCGTCGTTTATTACATGTATTACATACTAGCAATAATAACATCCAATTGGTATATGTACGTACGTATACGCTGCTACATATCAAGCTAAGTACACATTTCCAGTATAAGATGATCTAGCAATAAAGGATTTCCGTACGATGAGAGGTCAGCCTACACTGAAAATGTTTAGCTTGATATGTAGCAGTGTACGTAAGCAGTAAAAGCTACCACTGAAAAACTGTGTTGTTCGAAAAAGCTATAAAATATTGATAGTTAGTCTATCAATACTTAGGTTATGAAAGTAATTAAAAGAGCCCGCTGGCACTCCAACTAATTAAAAATACAAACGGTATGCGCCTATCGCCATTATACTGAAGACTTAGAAATTTTCATTACTTATTAACTGTCACAAAATCAGCTTAGCATAATATAATGCTATAAGCCTATAATGTTCCCACTGCTGGGATACAGACCTCCTTTTACAGACGGTCGATTCTCACGACGAAAGATCTCACCGTGAAAACTTAGGTGAAGTGAGCAGTCATTCCACCTGTAGGCCAATTCCCATACCTAATTAAAAATGTTCAAAATATAGTTGCAATCTCATCTCGGCGACATTCAATGTCAAATACGTGTCAAAACTGTAGATAAATTAGAGGTAATTTTGACAAATTGAGACTGAGATTAGAATGCAAATGCGAACGTTGTTCTAAATACGGGAATTGCCCCTCTGATGCTAGGGATTGACACTGTTGACAGCTCACTTCACCTAAGCTTCACAGTGAGATTTTAACAGAATAGGTCTCACTTCAAGGGAGACTGTATCCAACCACTCAGGCCGGATTAGCCTAAATGTCACATGTCTTAGAATTTTTAGTTCTAGAATACGCCGGTTACGTCCGCGTCACGCTATTGTCCTTCACCGTTCTGAGAGCAGTGGTGATGAAATAAATTACACAAAGTAAAGTGCCTGTCTGGGTTCCAATCCATGACTTGCATACACGCGTATGTCGGGGCCGTTATCCCACAATTAATATAATATTGGTATAGTGGTTCTAAATGTAACGTTCTAATTTTGATTAATATTACTAAGTTTAAAATAAAATAAACATTTTTCCAAAAAAATCGACCGACTTTAATTTCGGAAATTGGTGTCTTTGGTTCTGTATGTTCGTTTTTTTGCCACCGAAATTCCGAAATTAAAAGTAATTTTTTGATAACCTCCTTTTTATTTATTTAATACTTTAAGCACACAAATGTACAGAGTCGGACTTAATGCCATAGGCATTTTCTACCAGTCAATCTTTGGGTGATGCAGAGACAAACAATAAGTCCATAAAAAATAACCTATAGGTAGAAAGGAGGGAAGCAGCCGGTAGCCGGCAGCTGGATTTATTCCCGGTTGATGGAGGCTCGCCCACTAAAACATGGAACTAAAACATAACTGGCGAAATGTGGATGTAATTGACATACACCTCTGCTTATTCCCCCCTCGCCGTAAATAGGCGAGGTGTTATATCGACTTTTTTTGGCTAACTATATAGCCCGACCACAATGACCACACTAAAACTAGGTAAAAGCAAGATTATTGATAAAATTCAATGATTGATGACAGCTCTCTAATGTTTTTCTATTATAGACTAGATGACCACGTGCACAAAATTTCGAATTTACGGTTGTTCCCTTGGATTTAATCAATTTTTTTTTTTTTTTCCACATCAGTACCTATGTACTTGTGTGAACAAAACAAAATAAAATAAAAACAAAATGGTGGAGCCATTTTCGAGTTTTTGCGAGACTAACGCACGGCAATTGATTTTAATAATAAGATATGATAGATAGATAGACTGAATAGGAAATATTGTCTTTTCCACTTTGATTAATTTCCAGAAAACCCAGTTACGGATCTTTTTTTCCATGATGACAGATTTGAGTTTAACAGCGCCTTTTTTCGCCGGTTTGCGTATAGTACCTACAAGTCTTACCGTACTCTTGATCGCACTATCACCACCTTCCCTATTCCGAAGGGCAAGGCTAGAGAATCGAATGACACATGACAGTTTACAACTTTGTCTCGGGGTGACAAACACAATGCATTAGACCTGCACATGACGCCAGAGCCGCGTAGATTTTACTCTCATTCCCAGATATTCAGATTTTTTTCATCTTGCGCGTCCACAGTTATCATTAAATCATAATCGTGATGGGCGATGACTTGTAATGACCGAACGCCTTATTTTAAGAATTGCCTGTTTTATCTCTTTCAAAGAATCGCTATGACAGGTTTACTGGTAACTCGACAATTTTTTTTTTTTTGTATCACAATTTTTTTACTCAGTTCGCGCTTTGTTTTCTGGACGGATTTAGATATTTGTTGGTAAGACTGGTTGTCAGACTTTTGGGCTTCTGACTATAACCCGTAACAACTGTCAAAGATCTACGAATGACAGCCGGTAGTGCCGGAACCAACAGATTCACGTGCTTTCCGAGTCACGGAGAGGCATGCCTCACACGTTAAGCCGTCTCGGTATGTACCTAATGGATGGTCACCCATCCATGAACCGACCATGACAAGCGTAGCTTAACCCTTTGAACGACCCATGTGGCTGTCATTTAGCCAAGAGCCCTTCTAGTTACCTGTTTAAGTAAAATCGTAAATATAAAAACATGTCATAATATTCATAACCTAACCCAGTCCACCTAACATTTTTGTCACAGCCAAGATTACTTATTTATTAACAGACACGCTCCATAAAATATTTACGAAATAACCTACTCATACAAAGAAGTATTCGTCACGGACCACCTTTGCCAGTAGAGAAACTTAAAACCTGACCTGAACTGAACCATGAACCCTGGGAACTTCCAGGTGTGTCTGTCACTGCCTACACCTTGAATAATTAATTTGTGAATCATCAACTTTTAAGTGTTTCCATTGATTTTGTGTGTACAGGTCTTAGGGTGAATATATTGACTTGAAATCTATCGCTGCGTAAAAGTCGTGTGGGTGTGGAACGTTCTTTGCGGTGCTAGGTCGATGATTCGTAGAAGTTAGGGTGTGTGATTAGGGCGGTCTGGCAGTTGGGTAGAAGAGAAGATGGTGGTGGCAGAAAGGGTAGAAAAATCTGCCTGGTGATCTGATGATAAAACTCCACTCCAATTACTACACTTTCTGTCACAATCCGCAAGATTTTGAAGGAAATTCCAAAACCATTGCTTCATTTGATAAAAAATTCCTCTGCTCGACAATGTAAATTACGCAATGAATGTTGATGGATTGTCAAAATGAATGGCATTGTTAGTGTAAGTGTATTGCGCAATTACTCTCTTGTTTGGAAAAATAAAGAAAAGACAGCACCGAGTAAAATAAAAACTCTCAACAGAGACATTGTGTTCAAGGTATAATGATAAAAGATCAATTAATACTCTCGAAAACTTATCCGTTTTATGCCAGAAACCGCTTTCTTCAGAACTTTAATTTTAAACTTTCATTGTGAAGCCTGGTTTAACAAAGAGCACCAGCCATCGGGTGCTCTGTTGCCTAAAATCAAGGCTTTCCAACTTCAGGTAAACCCAAATGTTATAGTATATGTTTTATTTCCATTTTGCTCGCAGCAAAATTTTTTTCGATATATAAAAGAAGACCCAAATTTATAACTACTCTAATTATTGAAACATGTACTATTATTATAATTAATATTGAACCACGCTTATTCATTTTAATAGATTGTTTTTTTTGTAAAACAGCGTCGATTAAAGTGATTCATATGCGTCTACAAAATACTATTTGATGTGTGTTCTTATGCATAAATAATGCAACATTTGTGGCTGTACGATATACCGTGGGATTATTCAAGTGTAAGTGATAGGACACTGAAAGTTTTATACTTTTCCACGTAAACAGTGGCACTTTGATGCCGGGGAGGCACTTTGATACAGTGGTAGAATCGCAGGGTAAAATTCATGATCCAATATTGGTAAATGTCCGTTTTATTTGCGAAGCATTAAAAATGCGGTTCCATATTGATTTGTTTGGAAAATGGAAGGTTGAGTATTTTGTTCTGAGCGTAGTTAAAATGTTTTCATTTTAAGGATTGTGGTTAATAATTTTCTGGGAATACGTTTCGTGAGTCTCAACGTAATTTAGGAACTGCTTTGAAACAAAGTTTTGATCATATTTAATGTATTGACCGCCGATTAAAATAATTTAGAGTTATGTTTTGAGAGGCAGCAAAAATTTAAGGTTGTACATAAGCTTATCCATGTACTTTCAGTAAACAGGCCTTCTCTCGTGCTGAATGAAAGCATTCTTGTCACAGTCACGACAGACGTGTAGCTGCCGACTATTCCTGTTTTGTTTTATTTTTCTGATTACTCTAGTAAAATCTTTCGTCGTCGACGTCATCGTAGCTGCCGAACGGCTGAACCGATTTTGATTTTTTTGGTTTTGTTTGAAAGGTGTCCTGATCGAGAGTATTCTTAGCTACAAAAAAAAAAACGTTTATAAGACGCTTTGTTTTTGTCGAGGGTTTTATAATTTTTTAATTTAAGGTTACTTGTCTTATTCAGAAAATCTTCTTTGGCGACGGCCACTCGCGAAAAATGGCTTTTTACCAAGAAAAATACGGCACCATTTCCATTGAAAAATGAAATAAACAATATTGTATCACCCTTTTTCCGATACATATAAAACTGTGGGCAGTGCTGCATTTGACAACAGCCTTCTAAGTGTAATAATATGTTTCATAACGGCCGAAGGTACTAATCAAGTAGTTAATAAATAAAAAGGTGGAACTAACAAATAACGTTAGCTAAACCCTCAAGGAAACTCCTTGAGGGGCTCATGAATTTTTTGTGAAACAGTGAAACAGCAGAACGATGGTTATGTCGTGACTTGCTATAGTTGATATGTTATTGTAGTTATTAGAATTATACGGAAATGTATTTTGCATTTCACTGACGCATTTTTCTTTTTGTGATTGTTTGTAACAATAAGTAGTGGCACCGGTGACTGAATTTTTTTATGGAAATCGGCTATGATGGTATGGGCATGTGATGCAGAGGATTGAGGAAAATTTCGTAAGGAAAGTTTTGAGTATGAATGTGGATGGCGATAAGAGTGGGGGTAGATTAAAGAAACGATGAATGGACTGTCATGCGTGAAAGATGATATGGCTAGAGAGGGGGTGACTACCGAGATGACCACTAATAGAGAATTATGGAAGTAAAAACCTTGATGGCGCGCCGACGACAAATAATTTGGGATAAGTGCAGGAGATTAAATAATCCCTGTTAATAGTAGATATACACTTGAGCGTCGGCGTGTGTTATCTACTGTAATGGTCGATCTCACTAAAAGGACACGGATCGCAGTTTTTTTTTAAATAACTCTGTACCACACCCACCTAGACTCACATCTTTTCACATGAGGGTAGGCAGAAATTACCCCAAATGTGATCAGGGGACTTAAACGGTCACTTTAGCAGAATCATAATTATATGAAAATATTATGAATCATCGTAAAATATCACAAACTGACAATTCATAACATGATCTCCGTGTAATTCATATTACGAAATAATTCATCTGTTTGACAGTTTTCTATGGAGATTCATAAAATGGTCCACAAATTATGAATAGCTTTTATGTCTTAGAGGAATTGCTAATGACAGCTGCGATTCAGGAAATGAACTGCTTTTAGAGGAATTGCTAATGTGGCCGGTTTAGGCCCCCAGTACCTACGAGTTGATTCCCTTCGTCCATGCTCAGAAAAAGTCGGCGATATTAGCTAGGATTTTCCTTCCACCAGTTTTCTAACATATTTCTTCTACATCTATTTTAAAACATGGATAATATAACGTTGATTCTCAGGCTTAGCCTCCACTTAGGATGGAATTAATACTGCCAGGCAAACAGTTTTCCCTAAGCCTAAGTAGAATTTCTTCGTCAGAGTCGGTCCAAAAAACCCGTCATATACTTCCAAATATGTATTTTAAGCTATGATATCCATGACTGGGTCACATTTATGATGCATAAGTCTTCGGCCTGAAATATCTGTGTCAATGGGCGTGCACCTTAAACGTATCTTTAATTACAACTAACTAATACTGCGAGGTTTTTGAGCTATCAAGTATTTACTGGTTAATGTGGGTAATTTTGTTTTTGTTCTGGAGTTATTTATATCCTTATAATTATGAAAGTATGTCGTGAGACCTGTCTCACGTGACTCTATTGGGCCGGACGATGAAAATGTCGAACGAATATGAATTAGTTTGAACTAGCTGTAATTATAAAAATAAACAACGGTTTCTGAAGACCATGCAATTTTGTTATCAAAATTCGCGAACTAAGAACTAAGTTTCGATAATATCTTTGCACCGATTGAGGAATGTTACTTTTGGTTTCCTCCTCTAGAGACACCATGGAAACGATGGGTATTGCTTTGGCCTAGCTAAAACAAACTGCAATATAAATCCGTACTGTTGAACTTACCATTCCTACTTCTGCTAGATCGATCTCAATTCGGATGCATTAGAAAAAGCAATCATCGACTTATGTCTATTAAATTCACGTCGTCCACAGGTCAACGGCGAACGCAATCCAGACGAGGTCTACAAAGACTTCAGAGCCGCTGTTCTCCAAATCTTAGGAGCCACAGAAGACCAGTCGACCATGAACGGTGTCAGTGGCGTTGGCGTTGGCACCGGTGGTATCCCGGGGGAGATCGTGGGTGTGGAGCCGGCGCCTGCTCAAGATGTACGGGAGAGGAGAGAAGAGAATATCGTGCCGCCTGATGTGCCGACGATGCCGATGCCAGTAGCAATGCCGTTGCCGGTGGTAATGCCATTGCCAGTGGCAATGCCGTTGCCGGTGGCAATGCCGTTACCATTGGCGATGAAGGAGACTGGGACGGAGAGAGTTGTTACGCCAAAGGTTAGTTTACAAATATTTTTAAGAAATGAGACATTAAGGGTCTGATTTAAATGAGATAAGACGGAACTGGATTTTCATTAAATGATTTGCTAGCTAGATAAACAAGCCAAAATTTATACAGAGGTGGTGAAATGTCTAAAAGCCATGGGTAGCCAGCCCAGCTTATAACGTTAAACACTGTGTCATTTTAACAAGCACAAAACCTCTCGTCCTCTCGGTTTGGTCTCCTTTCAGCTGCATCCGGTTAGACTGGAAGCCGACCCCAACATTGTTGGGAAAAGGCTAGGCAGATGATGCTGAATACCTATACCATATAGCTCCTAGTTACATACTATGATTCAGAAAGGACGAAAACTAACAAAAAATATTCTGTGAAACTAACAGTAATTGTTAATAATGGCGGATAAAAAGCCGATTTAAATATCTATTTACAATAAAATCGCGCCGTAAACACTTGCTAAAAGGCAGTGACTAGACAAAAAATATTGTTTTGTGAATTTATCAGGTTTTTCATAGAATGGAAGAGGTCAGGACGAACGGCACTGCCTTGACCTAATGGGAAGTTTAGTAGATTTTTATATTTCAAAGAAGTGCCTTCTTTTGTGAGATTTAGAATACCAGGTGTCATTTCCCACAGAAAGGCTCACGCCATCCGTACTTACCTACTAATGTACGTCAAGTTTTGTTTTAGGATGTTACAACTTTATGAAGAAGTTTAAATATGTCAACCAGTCTTACCAAGGGGTATCGTATTACCCAGTTACTGGGTTGTGGAGGTCAGATAGGCAGTCGCTCCATGTAAAATACTGGTATACAGCTGCATCCGGTTAGACTGGAAGCCGACCCCAACATAGTTGGGAAAAGGCTAGGCAGATTGATTGAAGAAGTTTAAAATGCTGTTTAAAATTGTTTATTATAAAGATCGGATAATGTTGTCCCCCAACTGAAGCAAAGCAGCAAAATGAAGCATTCTGTTAGACATTAGTGAATTTTGGAACACAATACGCAAAATACAATATTTTTCTTTTCCTTCATAGCCTAATGTGATCAGAGTCCGTGGTGAGACGACGGCACCGGTGTTGCTGTGGGTGGTAGGTGGACCAGGCAGCAATAAGGCCACGCTTTGCCAGCGAGCTGTGGCGCAGAGACAGGGCTGGACGCATTACAGGTAACCGATACTTACACATTCCGTTTCTGAATTCCATTCGTATTTTTTTACTTGACAGGTACTGGAAAATCTGCAACAAAAACTCGGACTTGCATGTGAATTAATAAATAAAAAAAAATTGCAGAATAAATGTATCCACAATTTAGTTAGAGAGATAAAGTGATATAGTGACCTACATTTATCTCATCGCATGACAAACTTTTTTTTAATAGTCATGAGTTATTTGAGCCCCAGGTTTTTCTTTCAAATATTTTTTTTTTTTGCCACATTAGACTTTTGTTTTGTAACATGTTGGATGTTTTATTTTTTGTTTCACACTTCAAAATGTTGAAATAGCAAACAAGACTTTTGTTTTTCACCCTTGCATCTTCTACCTCCAGCCTTGGCCAGCGTCTTCGCAGCCTCGCGGATGCTGGAGGACGTCCAGCATCAGACGGTGCTCTCGCCCGCTCGGCCGTCAGTGGGGGGGAGCTGGCTCCCAAGGAGCTGGTCACCAAACTAGTGCGGGGAGCTGTTCTGGATGCCAGCAGGATGGGCGCGGGACTCGTGCTCGATGGGTATCCCAGGGATCTGGAGCAGATGGAGCAGTTCCAGACTGAGGTGAGGATTTTCTAGATCTTGACCAATTATTTGTTTCTTTTTTACCCAACTACGGCGAATTTGACAAATGAGGTATCATTGGAAGCGTCTTGATCGTCCGCTGGTTATAGGCTATGTGACGTCACATTAAATGAGAAAATGGCGCCCTCTAGAGGACATAAAGTCATGACCTAAAAAAAAAATTGTTTTATTGGACCATGTTGGGAGTTGAAAGGGCTTCAATGCACATTTCAAAAATATTTACTATAAACCCAAAAAAAAAAAAAAACAACTGCGACTAAAAAGGTATAAACAAGACACCACAGAAAAACAAATTAAAAATCCGGGTCACACGTAATCTGTTTGATTTATGCCATAACACGCGTAGTTGGGTTTTAGTTCTTATTTTTTTTAATTTTTTTTTTGTAATCTAATTTTTTATTCATCTACAGCAAGTTGACAATGCTTCCAAAAGAGTTGGTTCCTAACAGCCTATCAATTTGACAGTTTCGTGGTTCTTGTTAGGAGTTTCTTTTTGGTGGACTAATAAAAACTAAGATCTGACAGTAGACTAATGACTAATGCCCATTTTAACTGACATTCCCTAAGTTTAAGGGGTCCCTTAAGCATAGCTAGGGGCTGTTAGTTAGAAGGGCTTACTGTTGGTGAAACAGAAACCAACTTCTAATAGCCCCCTAAACTTTGGGAATGTCGGTGAAAACGGGCATAAGCCCCTTTTCAAACTTTTAAGCTGTCGTCTAGCCGAGGTACCGCGTACCTTGCAACAAATTTAAACACAAGTTAAATCTGCCCGTACGTGTGAAAGCTTTTGTACTTATTGCTAATACATTGCCGGCTCGGCATTGGCTGCCTTACAGTATGAGCGTGAAAAATACGACTAACTATTGAGAGATTATTGTTTTGAACTAGTTGCACTATATTTCCAGTTCCGCGTGTCCCCCCGCATGGTCCTCCTGGACTGCTCCAAGCTGCAGCTGGGGCGCGGCCGGCGCGACGACTCTGTGGCCGCCTTCCGCCGAAGACTGGAGGTCTTCCGAGAACTCAGCCTGCACATGCTCAAGACTTTAGACCAGGACCATCGACTGGTTATTGTAAGTAGAAAATGGATAATTATATCTGTGTTTTTTTACTTAAGTTGTTTCAGATCTATATTCACGTTGGTTGAAAATAATCTATTCTCTAAATCTGGCCAGTTTTTTTGCATTTTTATTCAATATAGTGGTATTTTTGCTTGAAGATAATTATGGGCGCTTTAAAACCAATTTTTGTAGATTTTAGCAGCATGGCATAAAAATATTTTAGTTGGTTTATGTTTAGATCTCCTTTACAAATCCCAGACGAAAAAGTCATATCACAGTGACTTTAAGTCATGCTATTTCGTTCTACATTTTTTTAAATTTGATATTTTGATGTGGGCCTTCTCTTGACCTTGATCTCGCCTGATAGAAAGCGATGGATGAGGTCTACGATGGAACGAGCGTCTAGAAGATGCCTGTTCACTCGTGCTTTTAAAGCTGCCGGGTTATATGTGCGTTATGTGCCCTTCTTTAAGAAGATCAGTAAATGAGTTCCATTCTCAGGTGGACGGTGATACCGACTCTCTTGAGGTGCAGACAGAGTTCACTCGCGTGCTGCTGGAGGAGATGGAGAAGGCAGAAGCGCTGGCCGCCATACAGCAGCCGCCAGAACAACTGCCAGCACGCACAGGTAACGTCTAGTTAGTTGTACACGCTTTCTCGTCAATAACATAACATCATGCCTTGAAACATGAGGCGAGACTCGCCAATAATGAGGCGAAATATAGGAGCGCTTTAGAATGGGCAACAAGCTTCATCTTTCTGACTGACCGACTCCTTGACAGTTCAAAAGTGCCTGTAAATGGTTTAATTTTAATAAATGCTTTGAATTTGAGTTTTCTGTCTGTACTTCCAGACAACCCCAGCATGCACCAGTTTGCATCAGCTGTGACTCGTATGGGAGGTGGAATCGCCAACGGACACGCGAACGGCTTGGTACCCAATGGAAACGTACATAATGGCAGTATCGGCAACGGGTTCATTGGAATGGCTGGCAATAAGGTAAGACTTTTGGGGTACTGCATTTTTGGTGTGATCAGGATAAATGGGTTCAGGAATTTATCGAGTAGATAGTTGGTTGAGGGATCCTAATAAAATCTAGTACGTATCAATCGTTTTCCCCATATAATCAAGATCCAGTCTAACCTAACGACCTTAAAAAGGTGATGGGTGAAAAAGGCGGATGGATAGACTGGATGCGGAAGGCGGAGGATAGGGTGTCGTGGCGCAGTCTGGGAGAGGCTTTTGCCCAGCAGTGGACTGCAACAGGCTGTATTGATAGCGTTGTTATCATTTTTACTCATTTATAATTTTTATTATCTTTAATATCCACCACATACGACAAGTGACATTAAGTAAAATTCCTAGAGAATGCAAAAACCAATGGGAATTCACCACATATTTACACTTCCAGGTCTTAATCCTCATTCTGGTTGCAGGTGAAACCAATGCTGAACAACGTAACAAAGATCTCGACAGTATCACAGATGACACATGACGACGTGCGCGCCCTCTATGAGCAGAGCTCGGGGGAGATCACTATGAACACTCACATTTAGGCCCGCGCCAACATTTATCTTAGACCGGGCCGAGAGAAACATTATGTCATGTACAGCAACCAAACAATGCGACGGGTGTGCATCGCCCGTATCTCGGATTCGGCGCGAGCTAGCATGAATAATAATAATTCCGTAATAAATCAAACTCATCATAGCGCCTGAAAACAGCAACCTCCATCCGTATTACGTAACACACTGTCAATCAAAAGCCAAAGGATTAAGAAGGAAATTGATCTGCTGATCCATTGCCTTATATCGGGTGTAAAATATCCTTAACGAAGCCGAAAGTCATTTGTTCTTCCCGTTATTATGAATTTTGTTTTTTACTGGTTACAGACATATTGAAGGTCAGAGTTCTAAACTTTTACTGTCATTTCTTTACGAAAATAAGTTATAACTTAACTTTAAATACTCACACAATACCTACCGTTACATGCATCCTTAAGCACAATGTTTTGCGTGCGTTACATTACGCAGTACACAACACAAACAGCGAATTGTCACACCAAGAATATAAGTCATTTTCCAGCGATTACTTTGGTACAAAGTTACTTAGTTTATGATGTACAAAATTCGTAGATGACGGCTTCGTGATGGGTCTTTTGACACCCTGAATGTTTGAAACATTTGTCTGCTCGAAAACGTAACTGACGCAATGAATGTTGAGGAATTGACAGAATGAAAGGCATTGCCATTTTAAGTGTGTTACGCTATAGGCTAGTTGACAGTTTTTGAAAAAGAAATTAGTAATGATCCTTCCCCCAAAATAACCTACACAAAATATGACTGAATACCACTAATCTAGTATCTAATATTGAACACTGCCATATTGCCCAAAAGGGATACAATACTAATCAGTGTTGTTCCTCTCAAGACCATTCCTTTCGTACGTCTATTGGTAATGCAAAAGAAACTTTATATCTGACGCCTAAAGTTTTTTTTATTTACAATTTGAAACAGTCGTCTATAAGGTGACGTGTCGCGCTCTGATTCTCGTTCAATATCACGTGACTAATGCACATCGACGATTACGTAATTGTTTCTCAATCATTTTGATTAATCTGAAATCATTTACAAAATTAAGTTGATTTTTCGATATTTTTAGCTCAGAAATATTCTACAACATAAATTCTTGGTATTTTTTTTTTGCTGTCAACTAGCCTGTTACCCCGCTGGCCTGTCTAAGTTTAATTATCTACCTTTTCAAACATAGTGAGCTTTTTGTGACTTTAACAATTGACTCAAAGGAACTCCCAAATGCAAGCTGTTTCTGTTCTATTTTTAGCACATCTGATCGGTGTTATCATAAACTCATTGGCAATCGCTTTCATTTAGAAGGTCCAAATTGAAAAATATTATGATGATGCATGTTTTTAATGGATGCTGACAACTAGATCGTCGCGCTGGATGTAGATGAACTGTCAAAACTAAAATTTTGAGTGATCTTCGCAATGCGGATGCTGGTCGACACGCGTTTCGCTGAAGATTTTTTTTACTGGTAATTGGTACCTACATAAGTGTTATCGCACTGTAGTCCTTATTTGAAGAAACTGTTAATAAATAAGGGCCTATAATAAATACAGGCGCAGCACAAAATAATAAACGAGATAAAAAATATCTTTAAACTAGGTATTACAAAAAATAATTTATTCTTAAGTTACAGCTAATTAAAAATATGTTTTAGTTTTTAAGATTAGTGAAAACTAGGAAATGTAACAAACTGTACCAAAACTACAACTTAGTTAATACAGTGCTAACTATTGGTATATAATATCAATAATAATGATGGACTCTCTAAGAGCAGTGAAAGTGCCGAATAAGCTAGATTTAGATATTAAAATTAAATATCATACAAAAAACTGGGATAAAATTATTTATTTAGAATTATATAAGAATTTGTATGTTGTAAGCAAAGTTTCAATCGAATTAAAATATTAACGTGGCTCGACTATGTTTGATTTAGTCTATCGAATAGACTAATTTGTGAGATATACTTTAGCATTATGGCAATCTGAATAATTACCTACTTTATTCATTTAATTGTTTGCTGTGGGAACATCAAAAATATAAACAACGACTAAATACTGTGATTAGTTGGTGATCTAAATATTTAGTCCGTTTCATATTGACAAACTAAAAAAATACTCTTACTGGTATGTCGACAAATCAAATGTAGTCGTAGTCGGCACAAATATAAGGTATAAAACACGTTTACTGTAATATATTTTATATCCAATATTTTGTAAAAACGACGCACACACAAATATTGTAAGAAGTGCCTTAGTTTAAGACGTGTAGCTATTTTTAGAACTATTTAAAAAATCTTACTGTACGACTAAAAATAATTTGAATAGTTTTAAGTTACCTACATTTTTTAGGTCAACCAATGAGGGTTTTCAGAAATGACGTATACTAGGTGGCAGCACTGAGACGTCAGGTCCGGGCACCTGTCAAGTCTTAAAGCGCCTAAATTTTCTTTAGTCGTGACTCGTGAGTGAATGTGAACGAAAGAATGAAACGAGTGATCAACGTCATCATATATTTTATATTCAGTGTCGAAATGGAAGACCTCTTGTCAAAGTGGCGCCAACTGGTGGCGCGAATTTTGATGAAAACCCTCATTGTCAAAGTCGAATAAGACAAAGACCAACATAGTTATAATTTTAATATAATTATGTCACCGTCAGTTTATTTTAATTGTTAGTTTTGATCTCCAACAATATTTTTAAACATTTGTCTGAAAATCAGAAAGCTCATTCCCGATTTTTTTTAAAGATTAGAATCGAGTCGGAATTGATGTGTAATAAAAATGGACAGTTTTTTTCAAATCAAAATTCGATTAGATTGAGCCTCGAAGATATCGGAAGTGAACTTGCTTATTTTTAATTTAGCGTGCATCACTCACACACATACAAAATTAGTTTTAGTTAGTCTTAAACTTAGTTAGACTAAGTCACGTAGTTTTATCACAAAAGGGGCCAATTTAGATTTAGTCAACTAGAAAAATATTAGAATTTATTGTAGACCGTTAATATTTCCACTCAAAATCTTATCATGCACTTTTATATTGTGACGTAAACGTAAATCTCATAATCTTTTTAATCCTTTCGAATGGCCAGTACAAAACAAATTATAGAGACATTGTCATATTCGTTTTTAAAATTAATTTGAGAAAAACCTGTGTTTTTGCTGGGTATGGCTGTGTTAAAATCATAGACGTGTAAGTAGGTATTACATTAATTAAAAAAAAAACAAAACCCTATTGGTCAATTGCAACTAACACACAAAAAAAAAATGCGCACATTATATAATATCAGTTTAATTTACTAAATACAGTAATTTGCAAAAATATGAAACAATTTCTAGGAAGCGGAATTAAACAACATCAATACTTAGATTTTTTAAATTCACAAATCCATTAGAGGTTCCTTTTATTATGTGTAGCCTATGTTAACACTTATTACAATTCACTTTTTGATTTTGCTACGTGCATTCTTGTTTTTGTAGCTGACTTTCATAAAGTACCCATCATTTGTAAGTACCTATTAACGTACAATTTTTATTTAAGTATCTGTAATATTTCTGAGGCCTGGCAAAAAAGTAGATATGGTAGTCATTTCTTTTGCGAAGCTCAAACTTTGCTAGGTGGCGCTGACGGTGCGGTATAAAAATTATCAGATTTTTTAATCACTTTAATTTTCTTTGATTTAATCATTGACTCTTATCAAAATATACACGTCGTGTACCTAGTCCGTAAACTTTATTAGACACAATCATGTGAGATCAATTAGCTAGTTTCTGTAGACTCAGGTTAGCTTATTGATCTGACATGTGTGTGTTTGTTTCTTCCGCACTATTTTTAAATTTTGTAAATCGCGCTGAATAGAAAAAAAAAGTTTTTTTTTTGCTGATCTTTGTGTAAGCTCACAAAATATGTGGCTTCATTTAACACCATATCGTCAACGCCACCTAGAATATTTATTAAAATAAAAAATAAAATGAATTTATGACATATTGTTAATTTATTTAATTAACTGAACACATATGTGTTATTAGAGGTATTATTTACCATCAAGAAATACATTAGCACACTTTTGTAAAATTGTGTTTTATTTCTTTAGAAAAATAAATAATATAAATAAAAGTAACACTGCCCGACTGGACCTGAGGCCCTAGACAAAGTGTCATTCTATCAGCGATAACGATGATGGAAAAGGCAAAAATGAATAGGACTGACATAAGCTATCGAAAAGCTTATGTCAATTCTGTTGAAAGTCGTTGTAGAAAAACGAAACGCTTTCGAAGCGATTGTCACTTGTCTAGGCCCTCAGGATAACGAACTCAGTACCTACCTCACGCTCAGCTATCGCTCTTGTGACCAAATGAAACGAGGCATTGAATTGAAACGAATTAACTTTTGCTGTGCCCGACAGGGTCCATAATTGATTCGATGTCTTAACATACCAACTATTATGTACACATTATGGATTGCAATAAAGTATTGAGTATTGAGTATTGAAATACTAGAGCGGTGTTCAAGTTGCATAATAATATATTAATTCTTCAAGGACTTTCTAACGGTCCTACAGGTCTGTAGATACCACCACCCTTGCTTTAAACGAATGGCAGAGCCCAATTTTACTACAACTCGAACTACACCATCCCCCTTCATCGAGCCTCTCCTCAAAAATACACTCAAGTTTACCCGCCATGGCCCACGCACAATCAAAATTAAATCAAATCAAAATATTTAATTTCACATAAACCTACATGGTCACTTATGAAACGTCAGAAGCTAGGTGCACGGTTCCAATTGGTCGTTTCCTATGCAGAAGAGCCGGCAAGAATCTCTACGGTTACTCTTTTAAAAATAATTGGCAATGGTCCACTTTAGGGACTAAGTGCGGAATCCAAACCCCTAACATAGAACATAGCCGGCTAATGTTAAGTTTATTTCCACACCCGTCTTCAGCCGTAACATACTTAAATAGTCTGTAAAAAAAACTCATAACTTACCTTTAGAAATGCCATAGTCGAGTAAAAAAAACCACAACTGTTTACAAATGAATTTCTTTATATTTGCTTACGGTCGCGTCGGTCAGTCTACCGAATGCAAATCTGTCAAAAAATCACAATAGAGTTGGCCCACTGATCAGACGAAAGGCAACATGACACATCTACTCTACCCGCTGTGAATACTTGGACACTGAATTCATTTATGTAACCCGATTACAGGTGAATATCGGGTTGGTCTTAAATTTTAATGTCTGGCGGATTGTATATTAAAAAAAAAACCGGCCGTGTGCAAGTCGGACTCGCGCACGAAGAGTTCCGTACCATTACCTATAAAAACGGCAAAAAAATCACGTTTGTTGTATGGGAGCCCCCTTAAATATTTATTTTATTCTGTTTTTTAGTATTTGTTGTTACAGCGGCAACAGAAATACATCATCTGTGAAAATGTCAACTGTCTAACTATCACGGTTCATGAGATACAGCCTGGTGGCAAACGTACAGATAGCGGAGTCTTAGTAATAGGATCCCGTTTTACCCTTTGGGTACGGAACCCTAGAAAATTGCACCTGCTTGGAAGGCCACCTCTTGTAGGACGAAGTATGAGGGTATTGATTTGTGAAGTACCCAAGTATCGGT
Organism: Lithophane leautieri; assembly: GCA_949152455.1. NCBI lineage: Eukaryota > Metazoa > Arthropoda > Insecta > Lepidoptera > Noctuidae > Lithophane > Lithophane leautieri. The sequence goes on along the minus strand of OX424462.1, from coordinate 2,442,239 downwards.
ACAGTACCGACACTACTTGGTACCATCGGTCGATACTAACGAAAAAATGCCTAAATAATTAATATCAAAGTTCAGAAAGCCGACATTCCCAGGTTGGGGCACCCCGCCATCACCACGCTGAAAGCGTTTCCCGCCACGGCTGAAGTTTCCCGCGCTGTCAGAGGTCGATTATTAGCATTTGGCACAGTTTCCATGCCCTTGACCGACCACGAGCCCGCAGTTGGTCCGCATTGCTCGCGGCGTACGGACGTGCCAGCGTTCCTATTTATAAATACTACGTATTACGCGCAGCTTTTAAATTAAAATGGTGAGTTTTATCACTTAAGTTGTAATTAATATAATTGATGCGGCAATTGAGGGTGTTTGTGTTTGTTGATGGGTTGTTAGCTGGTGTAATGGTTACCATTGTGTAATCCGAGGTCGGTTTTCAGAGATTTCAGCTGGTTTTCAGTGAATGTTACGTCACTATCGGCATAAGAATAGAAATCTGTTATCACGAGATGTTTTGTTTGCCGAAATAGTTTCTTAGAATGAGTACCTGAAACCTAGTAGTTACCTGAAACTTTTTGAAAGGCCTATACTGTCCTCGCATAACTATTAACACTGTAATTCGAAAATATTGTAAAAGCCAATTATCTTTTAAAAGAGTAACCATGGAGTTTCTTGCCGGCTCTTCTCCATAGGAAACGACCAATTTGAACCGTGCACCTAGCTTCTGACGTTTCATAAGTGCCCATGTAGGCTTATGTGAAATAAAATATTTTGATTTGATTTGATTTGATTTGAGTAGCTAGGTATTTAAAATCGTAGGAACCTGAAGATGTAGGTAGTCAAAAATATACATTCGATCTAGACTGATTTGATTTATTGTTTGTAATGCAGGCAAAATTTTCGTAAAGTACGAAGCCGATGTTACTTTTTAGTTACCATGAATAATTTAAGGAAAACCTAAATATAATATTGACAACTCATTTTGGTAAGACTATGCGGGAAAATATTATTCAATCAGAGCATTATTACCCGACTACGGCGAAGAAAAAAGGAGGGTTATGATTTTGACCGGTATGTATGTATGTATGTATGTTCATCTGTTCCCTCCTATCTTCTAAACCACTTGTCACAATTTGACAAATGAGGTATCGTTGGAAGCGTCTTGATTGTCCACTGGTTATAGGCTATGTGATGTCACATAAAATTAAAAATAGCGCCCTCTAGAGGACATAAATACAGGAACTAAAAAAAAAAAATGTTTAATCGTACCATGTTGGGTATCAAATGAAAGGGCTTAATTAGCACATTTCAAAAATATGTATATTATATACACAAAAAGAATTTAAAAAAATTAAAGTAATAGAAACTAAAACCCAACTACGACTAAAAAGGTATAAACAAGACACCACAGACATACAAATTAAAAATCCGGAGTCACACGTAATCTGTTCGATTTATGCTCTAACACGTGTGACTCCGGATTTTTTTATTTGTCTGTCTGTGGAGTAAGTCAGAGTATTATTTACTTTATGAATTTATGATTAGGTATAATATACTAATTAGTCAATAATAAATATTATCTACAAATTAGTCGATAATAAATATTATCTACAAATTAGTCGATAATAAATATTATCTACTTTGGAGCAGGGAGCAGTTGTGGCACAGTAGTAACAGCTCCGATTTACGAGTTTGTAGGTCATGAGTTCAAACCCAGACAGGTGCTTTACTTGAAAGTTAAACAAAACTATTGATAAACGGTAAATTATATAATTTTGTAAAACCTAATTCTAACTACTATATACAGTAGGTTCGAACATTGACAGGCGCTTTACTTTGTGTAAATAATTTCATCACCACTGCTCTCAAAACTGTGAAAGAAAATATCGTGAGGAAACCGGCATGTCGTAGAAGCAAAAATTGGAAGACATGTGACATCTACCAACCTGTACTGGGCCCGCGTGGTGGATTACGGTCCACTCCCTCTCAGAGAGGAGACCTGTGTCCCAGCAGTGGGAACATTATAGGCTGATTATGATTATACAGCAATATGATTACTAGTAGATGGGCCCTGTTGCATACTCTTTAAGCTAATCGATTTGATAAAGATGTAGGTACTGCCGTCTAGGTCATTAAACTCGTTACTAGAGCAAATGGCAAAGGCATCCGATATTGAGTCTATATAACCACATAACGTCCCTGATTACACAGCGCTGTACTGCTGCAGTAAAATGTGTTACATAAATAAACGTAGTCAAGCGACAATTAGAAATGAATAAAATTATGCGAGAAACACGATTTCAATGTGGTTTCGTAATATTCTTTCACGGAAAAACCTTTTTTTTAAAGATTTATGAGAGTGAGAAGTTTCTGTGAATAGTACATTGGTCTAATAACAACGTATTTTGCTCACAAGTGCTATAATTATTATTACAGTAAATTAAAAGCGTTTTTTTAGTGTAGTTTGGCAGATGACTTGAAGACTATTTACAAAGCATTCTTTGTTACGTTACAGACTGCTAGATTTATTCCTAAATAAATAACGCCTCTGTTCTCTCTTCGCTATTAAAAATACTTTTCATACTTGGAAAGTAAGCACAATGACCAGCACATATGCTGACTGTACTAAAAAGATACTTGGCCCACATAAATAAAATAGGATCATTCCCACAGGTTCAATACTTACGTTTAATTCAACCTATTGTGGGCCATGTTTCTTTCTTGTAAAATCTTTAGGTATTTTCCATTTTTGGGTTTCCGTACCCAAAGGGTAAAACGGGACCCTATTACTAAGACTCCGCTGTCCGTCCGTCTGTCTGTCTGTCTGTTACCAGGCTGTATCTCACGAACCATGATAGTTAGACAGTTGAAATTTACACAGATGATGCATTTCTGTTGCCGCTATAACAACAAATACAAAAAAATAGAATAAAAATAAATATTAACCCATACAACAAACGTGATTTTTTTGCCGTTTTTATAGATAATTAATGGTACGGAACCCTTCGTGCGCGAGTCCGACTCGCATTTGGCCGGTTTTTTCAAGAACTTTTCCAACAATAAATTTTCTTTTACGTGTCAACACTTATTTTCTTTAACGGAGTGAAAATTACTCGCTGTTTTCATCAAACCTTATCTTGGCACTCAGACAGTCACTGTAGTAACCCCATGTACGCATTTACGGTCTAAAATGATTTATTACATCCCAGCTTCCCCCCTCATTCATAGCGTCGGTGTAGGTAAGTTCAATGAACTTTGCGATACGTCGGTTGAAAGGAACTATATTATAGATGGAACAGAAATTATCCAACGGATAATAAGAACGTATAATCGGGATAAAAGCTCGTGGCTACGTAATAACAGCCGCACGGGTTGATCCATCAGGTTAAGCTACGCTTGCCGGGGTTGGTCCGTGGATGGGTGACCATCTTTACATACCGAGACTCCTCCGTGACTCGGAAAGCACGTTAAGCCGTTGGTACCGGCTGTCATTTGTGGATCTTTGACAGTCGTTACGGGTCGTCAGAAGCCCGAAAGTCTGACAACCAGTCTTACCAAGGGGTATCCTATTACCCAGTTACTGGGTTGTGGAGGTCAGATAGGCAGTCGCTCCATGTTAAATACTGGTATTCAGCTGCATCCGGTTAGACTGGAAGCCGACCCCAACATAGTTGGGAAAAGGCTAGGCAGATGATGAATCGGGAAAAAAGTATCCTATGGTCCACCTGTGTGCCCATGAATATGATCGAAATCTTCGACAGTTACTTTCGCATTTATAACAGGGAAGTTGCGAATAAAGCTGAAGAGTTTGTGTTTTGTTTGATTGTTTGAACGCTCTAATATCTGAAACTACCAGTCGGATTTGAAAAAATCTTTTTACATTTGCTAGCCCAATTCTTGAGAAAGGCTATAGGCTTATTAATATCACGCTAGAAACCATAGGAGCCGTGGAAAAAAAAAAGTCTGAAAGAACGCTAAGCAAAAACGAAGTAATAGCGCGGGCATGCGATGCGATGCGACGCGGTGAGTCGGCGAACAAGAAACTCGCGGGCGAAGTCGCAGACAGAAGTTGGTCCTTGATGGTTGGAGTCGGTAGTCCAGGACCGTAGCAGACAATTGAACAGATCCTATAACAGATGCTAATAAAGGCCTCACCCAATATAAGGACAGTTCACTGGGCAAGCGAGCCGATAACCACTACCCACTCGACATAGCAACTGTTTTGCACGAACCTAGTTTATATGCATACACTGTAAACAAGTATATATACGAGTATGACGATAAGATCGATACAACAATTAGAGCAGAACAAGATAAACTCGGGCAAGAAGAAATGAGGAATAATGTGGCGTGGTGCATGCCATGGTGTACTGAGTACCTACTTATAAGATAACAGCTTATTGCGTCTACAAGGCTACACATACACACACACGCAACACACTCACACAACATACAACATAACACTTTTTTTGTATTTGTATTTGTGTTTTACGATCTGTTGCCTAATAAATTTTATTCTTCATTTTCATTCTTTCAACTGAAAACCTCATATGAACTAATTTTACTATGGGACAAACCTAAAAATGGTAAAGGTACTGCGATAACAATCTATTTAGCCGTTAAAAATATTTATCATTCTAAACAAACACAATTCCAAACCATTAATTTCAATTAAACCAATGACAGGCATTTTTTTAATTGTCAAGAAATCGGTCAGCCAGAAAGATGAAGCTAGTAGCCCATTCCAAAGCGTAGTAGATTCCTATGGCGAGGAAAGGGCAGGAAACTCCACGGACACTCTTTTAAATCATAATGGATTATAGCCCATGTAGGTACAGCTGTGGCCATAACAATATACCTACAGGTAGTTATGATGATAACAATGGCATCAAAACAATAAACAATAACAATTCAATCAAAAGAGACGTCACGAGTCATTAAAATGTAGCTCTTAATGATGACTCGTGTTTATCAACTCCAAGAGCAATAACTCAACTAACGTTCATGATGGCATATATGAAATTTGGCAAACACTCCAGTATAGTCGAGGTCAATGTTTCAATGACATTGATCAATGGAAGAGGACATTCAATTAGTGTTTCTTTTAATGAAATAGTAAAACAAGTTGATAATAATGATAGAATAGAATATAATACTCTTTATTATGTACACCATAAAAATTACAGACACCAATGAAATCTATGATCATATGGATATGATATGCATAGTTAATACAGAAGATGGGTCCATTAGAGGAAGGCACGTGTATCGGAAACAAATCGATATCAATAGCTTCCCATTTCTACAAGACTGAAATCAATTACTTTTAAAACATACCGAACTGGATACAAAGTTATTTGGATCACCAAGGTTACTCATTGTAACAAATCTCACCTGCGCTGCGCGTGGTGAAACTCAAATAAATTATACTAATAATAGATAAATCTTTAGCCATTTGAAACTTTGAAATAAGAAAATAACGTAGAAATCTTACTTACTACTAAAAATAAATAAAATTGAAGTGTCTGTTTGTAATATCAAAATATCAGCTTTTTTACTAAGTGCATATGAAAGTATATACGGTACTTATTACAAAAAATCTATGTTTATATTTTTTTCTGTTTAGCTGTTCCGGCTAATTTCCGAAACGGCTGGACCGATTTTGACGAGACTTTCACTGAGAGCTGATGTTATAAGGAGTAACTAATGTTTTTAGTTTAGAAAAAGAATTAGGGTCCACGCGGGCGAAGCCACGGGCAGCAGCTAGTAGTTCATAATTAAAAAAAACTGATGAGATTTGTGTGTAGAAATATTTATAGCAGTAGTTTCTTTATTACATTCTTTAGCTTTTTATACAAAGTCAATGTTTCATTAATTTCTGCATAGGATGCGTCTACACCATATTTTTTCATCGTCTTAACTTTTATCAACTTACTTTTAGTTGATCTTTATAAAATCGTACACTTTCTATGTATTCTGCCAAAAACATTTGCTTTTCAAATCAAATTCATTTTAATAAAGTACGTATACATTCAGCAGCGAATGATGAAGTGGGCTCAACATTTTTAGCACCAAATATCTCGTACAAATTATTAGCTACAGTAAAGTTGTTAGTTGTAAGAGTTTCGATCCATAGCTTTTAACGTCAATATATACGAACAAACATTAATACAACACGTGAAACATTGAGTTGCCAAACGTGGGTGTGAAAACACATCTTCTATATCACAGACCATTGCCATTGCTATAAGACGATTTGTCCAAAATAATCCAGTGAGAAAACACCCGTAGTCGCCGCCAGTTGGCGAGAATTTGGCAGGCTATCCACAAACCTTGTTTATTTCAAGGGAAACGGAAAAGTGTCTTGCGATAGAGTCTGTGAAGGCCGACAGATTTTAATCCGGAGTAAATAGTAGAAAAGCATCATTCTTTCAGAGATTTGATAAATAAAATAGTTGGAAAGACAGATACTCTAGTGGTTATATAGTGAATAGTGAGAAATATTCTGACGATTTGGAATGAAAGTCCAGTTGAGCGAAAGATATGATTCGAAGTTACGATTTGTATTTGTGGTAGTGTTCATATTTTGGATAGACGTGAAGAGATTTGATTTTAAGGAGAGAGATTTGAATATTGGATATCAGGTATTTATTGGAATTATATTAATCATTATTTCATATCAAACTACTCATGTTAAGTTCTCGAAATTGAACGTGGATTTTAATACTTTAATTTTTATGGAAAAGTTTCCCGGATTTTTGTTTTGCTGGGTATTGACGACTGGACAACGTCTGTGCGTGCAGTTAGCAATATTATATTTAGCAAAAGATAGTCTAACACTCTGACTTATGTACCTAGATGTTCAACTATCAAATTAAAAACATTTCCAATATTCCAATTGATAATAAAACATGTATGAATTCGTGATGGAGAAAGGTCTTTCCACGGTCTCTAGTTCATTGCTTCTTAAGACCAAAATTGTGCTGTCTTACTGCCAATTAAAGCCATCTACTCGTAGGACCACGTTTAGTTTCACTCTTTTATTTTATTTTACCTAAGTATTTATTAAGACTCTTGTCACCAATTTTTTTGAGACGGTTCAGAATGTATTTCATATCTCTACCAGCCGTCTTCTCAGTTCTGTTCCTTTCTTGTTCGGGTAGCCAGTCATTGTTTATCCTCATCATATCTTCACTATAGTAATTTCTCTGATCAGTGTCGTTCTACACTGCGAGTGTTATATCTGGCTATTCATAAATTCCACCTGCCTGCTTGTTTTGATTCTATCTTCAGATGCTTCTATTATCCAAACGTGTTTTTTTTACATTTTTACGAGCGTTGATTGACGTAGTAAGGTTGAATGATGATAAGCCAATGCCAAAGATTTTAACTCTTCATTCAAGCCGAAAATAAGAGCACTTCAAAATAATAATAAAGACATAAATAATTTTAGCATAACGAGCTGTCATTGTAAATGACAGGCCTCAGTTCCCCTCGTTACGCGCGACATTGTCTGCATGCCTGTCCCAGCGCAACTACGGAACGGTCACTGTCAATGCTAAGGTTGAAAATAGACCTGTCTAGTCAACGGATAGTGATGCTGAGTGTCGATAAGGAAGCTGGCGTATTTATGTAGGTAGACAATATTGTTTGTAACTCAGATCAGTTTAAAAACCTAGACATAGCGCTGGGAACCAGTGGAGCATGCCAAAACTTCACCCCGCTCTGTGCATATACACTCACGCGCACACATTTACAAGCATTTTCTCACTGTGCACACATGTTTACGAAACCGGCTTTACGTTACTGTTGACAGCGCTCCATCTTGGTTTTTTATTTGGTCTGAGATTGGTAAAGATAATTTCAAGAAATAAGTTTAAGGGTACGCGGTTTAGATGTGCTGACCGCGTTCAGTTAGGTTGGTGAAATTCGCACACGATTGCATCATCGGGCAATTTTTTATTTAATAGTACATACTCTTGTATTGTGGTCTGTTTCCAGTCTAAGTAGTAATTTATATCGAGTGTCTACCTATATCACCTCCTCAACAAAGCTCATCTGCAAAAATGACTAACTCTCATACAAAATTTAATTTACTATTTAACAAATTCCTATTTCCTTGCTTAGTGCCATTGATATGTATAAGCATGCTTTTTTATAAGCATGTGTAAGGTACTGACACTTTAAAGCAGGAAATAGCAACGTTTCTTTGAGTAACGGCGTCACTTCAGATAATCGGTTCCGCTTAGCATCAAAGATTTGGCAGTGTATATGGGATGGATGGAAATAGGTTGAAGTCATCCTCACCCTCACAGTGAATCTACATGGCGGACGGTAACTTTTGTCGATAGAAATCACTGACTACCGTATGAAAAGTTGGAAAACTTTCTACAATTTCGACACTAAGCTAGCCTTTAGGTTCTTGTGCTTTTTTGTTGTCGTTTCTCGAACCGTTTCCTCGTCTCTTTTTATTGATCTGCCCCTAACTAAATAAGGTGGCGTCAATAAAATAATAAGCGTAATAGCGTAATGATAAACATAATTAAACCCATAGAAACCTTAAAGTTATCTTAAGACGCGGACACGAGATTTTATGAGACTTTTGAAACAACTTTTAAAATGCCAAAATGAAGGTGTATACAAGTTTATTGTTATCTCTCATTCCGAGGTGAAATCCCTAATGTGACTGGATTGCGTAAAGGCCCTCTGAAAGATTCGACTCTTTTTGTGAGTGCACAGCATAGCGCGGGTTCCTCACCACGCTAGCAAATTCATGGTGGATCGTGGCTCCAAACTAAGGCATTGTATAACTCAATTTTAGTTCTAGCCAGCTTGAACTTAAACAATCCTAGTAATCTTGCTGGTTTAGCTATCAATATGACTTTTGAAGTTAAAATTGTCATCCATAATGACACCAAGATCACGTACTTCATTTACAGACTCTATGCTCCTTTTATATTATATGAGACAGCAATGGATTGCTTTTTCCTACTAAATCGTATATGGCTAACTTATGGCTTGAATTAGAGTAACATCTACATTTGAATTGATAATTCTATAAATTATAAGATCATCCGCAAACATTTACGATGATGGATTTGATCTATAATGTCGTTAATGAAGAGCGAAAATACAACTGGTGCCAGATGAGAACCCTGAGAAACTCCCGAGTCAACGTAGTATGGATAAAATGCATAACCGTTTACGACAAGAATTTGTGATCTACGGGGTAGATAGGACGAAAACCAGATTAATAGTGAGCCATGTATACCATTATATTCCAACTTCGACAGTCACAGAGAATGATCAACTTTATCAAACGCACTGCTAAAGTCCGAGTATATGTCATCTACTTCTAATCTGTTGTCAAGAGCTAGGGTTACGTCTGTTACAAACTCAACGAGATTCGTTTCTACACTGCGACCAGCTGTGAAACCACGTTCGTTGATTTGGTGAGAACATTTTATCAATGAGAAGAGTGATGATCGTCTATGTTCATACATTTATGTTTAGTCATTTACTCGCTCTGGTTTCGAGTATACGCGCCTGACCCTTTTCAAGGACATTATTAATAACTAATATTAACGTACGGTGTATGTCCTTCCCCCTTCAGTAACTGTTTATTATAGTCGATTGATGGTGGTGGAAAGAATTACTGTATTATAGATTTGTTCTCTTCAAATAAGCAGTAGGTAAGGTTTTTAAATTGGTACATTAAGCACTAGCGTTCGGAACACCTATCGTAGCCCGGCTATAACACCGTCATACGATAAGTTCATCAATAATTGTTGAATGTACGAGTTATAATTATGGATAAACATCACAGAAAACAAACGAGAGCAGCCGACGAATAACAGTGATCGCTATCAAATTTCCGCATCAGGCATCTTCATCAAAACGCTTGGTGATCAATGATCGTGTCAAAAAAAACATGATGTCAAGTTCTTGATATAAATCCCTAGTCGCCTTACATATTAATTCTCTACCTTACTCATTACCTACTTTTGCAGGCCCCTATCGACACCTCAAAGAAGCCCATCGTGTGGGTCCTGGGAGGCCCAGGGTCGGGCAAGGGTACCCAATGTGAGAGGATCATCGCCAAGTACGGGTTCACACATCTGTCCACTGGGGACTTGCTAAGAGCCGAGGTGAAGAGCGGCTCTGAAAGGGCGAAGACTCTTACTACTATTATGGAACAGGGTAAGCTCAAACTACTGTAGTATTTTGTTTTCAAGGGTTTTGTATAATATGGCACAACAGAACTTGTGAATTAGCCGCCGGTTATCGTGAAATGGTATGTAGTATTTATTGATTTACCGTAATTAAAACGGTAAACAAAGTCAGTCTTTTTTTTTTGTAACCTGCTGGCTGTTCCCCGCGTTTTCACCCAGATAAGTCTCGATCCCGTGCGAATATCGGGATAAAAAGTATCCTATGTCCTAATCCAAGTCATGGTCTACCCATGTTCCAAATCTGTTCAGCCGTTTTAGCGTGAAAGCGTCACAAACAAACAAGCAAACAAATAAATAAACTCACTTTCGCATTTAGAACAATAGGATTTTAAAAAAAATGGATTTACAAAATTATATAATTTATCATTTTTATATAGTATATTTTATAATATATAATATATTTTATATAGTAATAGTTTTGTTTAACTTCCAGGTGGCTTGGTCCCCAATGATGTCGTCCTGGAACTACTGAAAGAAGCCATCGTGTCCAAGGCAGCTGAATCCAAAGGCTTCCTAGTGGACGGCTACCCTCGCGAGAAGTCCCAGGGCATCGCCTTCGAACAGGCCATCGCACCTGTATCTGTTAGTATCTATTACTTTACCTTTCAAAGTTGTGAGTGCTACTGTACATGAAAAGTAGAGGTGTACTATACTAGGTAAACCTAGTACGAGTATCTAAAAAGACTACGTCAAAATACTTGTTCCGAGTACCTACGTATGAAGTATTTACTCAGATTCAGATGGACTCGCGTAGTATTAAATGAGTATTTCAAGCAAGAAATTAGTGATGTTTGAGAGTTGACATTGTATTTTGCATGGACCCTTTACTACTAGCTATGCTACTGATGAAAATGTATTATATATGTGCCTAGCCCAACAATTCCTTCACTTATAATGATCTTCCACTTTCCTCGCATTCCAGGCTATTCTCTACTTTGAAGCGTTAGCAGAAACATTGATCAAGAGGTTACTAGGACGCGCGGTGAGCTCAGGCCGTGCGGATGACAACGAAGAGACCATCAAACTTCGTCTAAAAACCTTCTTGGACAACAACCAGCAGGTTCTGGACCAGTACCCCTCGAAAATCAGCAGGGTAAGTTGGAAGTTTGGCAATACACTGACGAAAGTGGAAAATTCTCTTCTTCACACAAAATGAATGCCCGTCCTTATGACGATATCCCTTGCATTAATTTTCATGGTCACTATAAATGCTACTAAAAAGTACTGAGTGTGAAATATCTGATGAAACGATGACAAACCACTCATGAAAATATTGAGAAGATCTATCCTCTATGGAGATTCCCCAGCAATTTAACTGTGCAAGTTGTATTTGACCATTTGTGAAGACGGGAGAAGATAAAAATACGAGTATAAGGTATGATTTTCATGTTCATTATTGTGAATTGCAGATAGACGCCGAATCTTCTGTAGACGCGATCTTTGGCGAGGTACAGAAGGTCCTGGACCCAATAGTGGCAGCCGCACCCGCCAACTAAATGCACAACTCAAAATTTTATACGCTTTGTACATACTCCTCTATCTACATTAATTTTAAAAGATCGTTGATTAAATAATGTTTTTATTTTATTTGTTTTTCATTATTGAGATCTAATTCACCATACTTGATGCGATGCTAGACACGATGTCTGTCTATCTCATTTTTATAAAACACTAGCGACCGCCCCAACGTCACACAGTTCCTTTTTTGTCGTTAATATGACAATATCTTTCATAGACCTTTTTGAACTGGGGGCTTAAAACAGCCAATTTGGCAGAATCATACTATGAAAATACTCGTATTATGAATCATAGTAGAATCGGACAATACTCAAAGTCAAAGTCAAATAATTTATTTCAAATAGGCACATAAAAGGCACTTTTGAACGTCAATGAAAAACAAAGAAATAGAATTGATTCTAGTTGCCCATTCCAAAAGGTAGCTTTCGTATGGAGAAGAATGGGCAAGAAACTCCACCGTTACTCTTTTCAAAAATGTTTACAATATTTTGTATATATGAATTATATAATTATATGTGAAGACCATGCACCCACAATAAGATTACTGTCCCACAAAAGGCAAAAAAAATTATAAATGGAGCAATGACAAATAAATCAGTTATGTGATAGGTACATGGTGCTCACATATTTACAAACATTGTAAAAGTATACGATATTACAATATTCCTAACATCTTTACAAGTAATACTAATAAGTCAGTGCGTGATTCCAAGCAATCACAGAGTGTAAAAATCTATGACATACAAATAATAAAATATACAACTAAATTAGCAACCAGTTTGATTTTGTCCAGACTCTAAATTGTCCTATGGAGCAAGACCAGCATGTTTCCAAGCATTCTTATCCTGGATATAATCCTCTAATTTGTAATAAGCTTGTTTACAAAGTGTACTTTTTATATGAGTTTTAAATTTTCTTTCATTTAATTGCAATATATCACAAGGTATTTTGTTATAGCATTTAACGCAGTACCCCATAAAAGATGTTTGTACTTTAGCTAATCTGAAAAATGGTTGATCTATTTTATCTTTATTTCTAGTATTAAAATTATGTCTGTCACTTATTTTCTTAAATAGATTTAATTTTTTTCTTTCATACATAATATTCTCATAAATAAATTGGCAAGGTACCGTCATAATATTAATCCTTTTAAATAGTTCCCTGAGAGATTCGCGGCGACATAGATTATAAATGGCTCTGACAGCTCTCTTTTGCAAAATAAAGATGGATTCAATGTCAGCAGCCCGACCCAATGTACTCTGTGCCGACCCCACAGTAAAATGCCATACGACATAATGCTGTGGAAGTAACTGAAATAGACCAAACGCGCGGTTTATTTATACATCTGTTAAATGATAAATGATAAATGATTTTTATTTCTGTAAGTAGGTTTGTACAAACACTTTTACACGTCAATCACATTTTTAAAACTAGATGAGGTCGGCGTTTCCTATCTGACTACTCTGAGAAGAAAGGCCGAAACAAACTCAGAGGTCACAGTCTCTTTTAAAGTCCAGACATAATCTTGGTCAGATCATGTGAAGACCATGTAGATTGGTGTCTGAAATGGACTTTTGAGGAAAGAACCACACAGATTGAGTGGACCTGTCCAGTCAGTGCAAGCATTTGTATAATCGTGCAGCTCAACTCCAATTTTAAGGAGCTCAACGATTTGACGAACAGTACCAAAGAAAGGACATTTGGTTAGGCCGCAAAAATTACTCAAACTGCCAGACCATGATTAAAAAAAACTAAGGAAAAATTAATACTAAAAAAGAAAAGAAACAAAGATCCACATAGTCTTCACATTCACAATAATTAAAATAATATAATACTTTACAAAGTAAACATTCATGTCACTATATAAGTTAATAATAAAATAAAAAGTCACTAAAATTTTATAAATAATAAAATAAATAAATAAAAATAACAGAATTCAATAAGTTAAAAAATAACAAAATTGGAGAAATTGGAGCAGCTCAATCCCAAGCCTTTTTGTCCTCAATGTAATCTTTAATGGTATAATACGCTTTTTGGCACAACTTACGTTTAATAAATGTTTTAAATTTATTAAGGCTTAGATCTTGTACGTGGCTTGGAAGCTTATTGTAAAAGCGTATACATTGACATCTAAAGGAGCCACCTATTTTCTTGAACCTTGTTGTAGGTATAACAAATTTGTGTTTGTTCCTAGTATTTATATTATGGATATCACTGTATTTTTTAAACAATTTAATATTTTTGTGGGCATATAAAAGATTTTAAAAAATATACTGAGAAGGCACAGTCATTACATTTATCTCCTTAAATTTCTCTCTGAGTGAGTATCTCGGACTTAATTTATAAATTAATCGAACAGCTCTTTTCTGCAAAACAAAGGTAGTCTGAATGTCGGCGGCATTTCCCCACAACAGAATACCGTACGACATTACAATATGAAAATAGCTAAAGTACTCTAAACGGGCTGTCTCTATGTCAGTTAAATTACGAATTTTTCTAACAGCGTATGCTGCGGAGCTTAGTTTTTTTGACAATTTATCTATATGTGGGCCCCACTGAAGCTTAGCATCCAAAGTTAAGCCCAAGAAAACTATGCTATCTTCGGGATTCAATTCTTCGCCCTTTATCAACACATTAGTTTTCACCTGCCTAACGTGAGGTAGCGTAAACTTAATGCATTTGGTTTTTTTTTCATTAAGAAGTAAATTGTTAACATTAAACCAGTGAACTACTTTTGAGATCGCGCTATTTACATCGTCAGTAACCAACTGCTGACGTTTAAGTTTAAACAAAAGCGAAGTGTCATCTGCAAACAACACTATCTCATGATTATCCTTTATGAGGTAAGGCAAGTCATTAATATAAATAAGAAACAAGAAAGGACCAAGAATTGAGCCCTGTGGGACTCCCATTGTTACTATAGATCCGGGAGATCTTTTCCCATTAACGTCAACGCTCTGAATCCTATTACTTAAGTATGAAGTAAGAAGATCCAGAGCGGTGTTCCGGATTCCGTAGTGGCGGAGTTTCCTGATTAACGTTTCATGAAGAACGCAATCGAATGCCTTAGACAAATCACAAAAGATGCCCAAGGCATCGCATTTATCTTCCCATGCATTATAAATATGTCCTAAAAGTTCAACACCATCAGTAGTTGAACGACCCCTAGTGAAACCGAACTGTTTGCTATGTAACAATTTATGTCTATTAAAAAATCTTTGCAATTGCTCTAAAATTAACTTCTCAAAATTTTTACTAAAGGTAGGTAGTACTGAAATAGGTCTATAATTTGTGGGGTCTGATGTACTACCTGATTTAAATAAAGGTATTATTTTACTATTTTTCATTAGGTCAGGAAACTCCCCGCAGTGGATACAATTATTAAGTAGGTGCTACAATGTCAATAATAGACTTGGCAACTTCTACAGAATTACCCCATAGATCTGCAGTCTTTTTTACATTTAAAGTGTGAAAGGTTTTAATTATGTCTCTACTGGTAATATGTTCAAAATGGAATTCCGAATCGCAAACATTAACATTTTCCTTAAGCAAAGACTCAGCAACAGAAGGTGATGAGTTTAGGGATTTAGTAGTTGAAACGGGAATATCTGAAAAGAAATTCTCAAAGGCCTCGGCGACTTGTGAGTCTGATTTTATTATGTTGTCATTAATAGACAGGCTGTAGTCAGTATTTCGGTTAGTAGACCTTCCCGTTTCACTATTAATAATATTCCAAGTCGTTTTAATTACATTATTACTGTTTTTAATCATCGAACTCAAATAACGAGACTTGACCGTACAACAAACTTTTTTAAATAATTTTGAATAATTTTTAACATATAAATTAAATTCAGCAGTGTTTACATAAGTCCTTTCACTGTACAGCTCATAAAGCCGTGTTCTACTTTTATGAATACCAATGGTAGCCCAATCACTGAAAGATGCGTTACTATTGACCGAGATAGTCTTGGGAATAAAGGTGGAATTAAATTGTTAACTGTCTTATCTTTCTGACAGCATAAGCGGCCGAGCTTAACCGCCCCGCAAGAGAGATATGAGGTCCCCACTGTAATTTCTCGTCTAGCGTGATACCCAGGAAAACTGTTTCATTAATAAACTCTAGTTTTTCTCCATTCAATATGATGTCACATTCGTTACTTCTAACATTAGGTAATGTAAATCGAATACATTTGGTTTTTTTTTCATTGAGTACCAAATTATTTACCGTAAACCAATCTTGGACCTGAAGAATAGAAAAAAAAGAATACTGAAATCAAAATTAATCATTTAATTTTTACAACATAAAACTAGCCTTAAAATACCTACTTGAACTTTTGCAGCAAAATGATCGTCGAGGGGAGCCTATAAAGTACAACTGAAGCCATGAGATGAGAACCATAATGACCTAACAAATTTTTATAATATTGAGTTTATGATTTAAAATATAAAAGTAATAAAAAGTATGTTTTCTGAAGAGTGCCAGTTGATTAAAAAAATACTGTTTTTGTTTTCTATGGTACTCAAAAGGTTTGTCCATTGAATTAGGTCACTATGATTCTCATGGCCTCAATTGATTGAGTAATTTCGCGTGCAGTGGACGTAATTGGCTTAGAAGAATCAGTACTGCTTACGCTTTGAATCAAAGCATTTTATAGGATGAATAAAATTAACTTACAGTAATCCATGAAGGTCTAGAAATGCAGTAATACTATGGTCTGGTACGTACTAATTCCATGAGTCTTTCATAAAATATAGCATTGTTCAGCACCAAAATTAGAGATACAGTGATTTGACAGCTCGTAACGTCAGTGTCACACAAGAAGATATTTATCACATTGGCCGCCGTTTGGCCGCCCAATTATTCAAACTGCGGCCTTACTTTTTCATAAAACACAAAAATACAAAAATAACTAGCTGTTTATGGCTCCTATGCTAGCGCTTAGTTCTCTGCTGGCCTTAGAGAAGTGGAGAAAGTGAGCAATTTAGATGGCGACTGCCCCCAGTGAGTGCCCAACGAACTGCACTTCACTCAAGTGTCCATTTAATGTGAAGGTTAGCCAAAACTGCAACTCGATCATTCATAACAGTAAGACCACACGGGCGTTGCCAATGCATTTTATCGTCGCACTGCAATGCTTGCAACGCACTGAGCGCCTCGTAATGCGGTATATTGCAACGCAACGCCGCTAACTACGACGTCATAAAACCGCTTTCCTCTTCGATAGTTCAGTAGGCCTTCGATAGTATACACAGTGGTAACAAAACATACAAAAAAAAGTTATTTAAAAAGCTAAAAAACCCGACTGCAAGAACACATTTATAACTGAAAAGAGAAAAACAAGCATTATTATTTATAGAATTTTGGTATCGCAGGCGAGACAAACCAATATCCTGAAATATGGTTTACCTAACCTTTGTTTGGAAATTAGCTTGTGCAAGGCTTCGCAGGTCTTATACAAACATGGCCCATTTTTACGCCATCAAAAACTTTTTAAACCACTTTATTATTTCCAATTAAATTTAAACATATAACTCGAATTTTAATCTGTTTTAAAGCAATAGATTATTATATGAATTATTTACATTATATACTAAATTAAATTACTGATTAAAATAACTATACAAATAAACATCATCATCATCTGCCTAGCCTTTTTCCAACTATGTTGGGGTCGGCTTCCAGTCTAACTGGATGCAGCTGAATACCAGTATTTTACATGGAGCGACTGCCTATCTGACCTCCACAACCCAGTAACTGGGTAATACGATACCCCTTGGTAAGACTGGTTGTCAGACTTTCGGGCTTCTGACGACCCGTAACGACTGTCAAAGATCCACAAATGACAGCCGGGACCAACGGCTTAACGTGCTTTCCGAGGCACGGAGGAGTCTCGGTATGTAAAGATGGTCACCCATCCACGGACCAACCCCGGCAAGCGTAGCTTAACCTGTTGGATCGACCCGTGCGGCAGTTATTACGTAGCCACGAGCTCCTCAAACTAACTATACAAACTATACAAATAAACAATTGACTAAAATATGGCGTCGAAAAATTCCTCCGCATCGCTGTCGGCTGATAATGTACCCAAGAGACTGGCGGCATTGCCACGTTGTATGGCAATGCTTATCTTCCGATCAAGGTAAAAGCCAGCCCTTGGGTGACGGGCAGTGACAAATAGCCGTTTGGAGATTTCATGAAACAAGCTATGAGCACTCGGACCCGGACATGGGAATAAGGACATGCCGTCCGGTCTCTTGCCATCGTCGCGTGCCAAGCCATTGGGTTCTAATACAGCGGGAACGCCGGCAGTGACAAGAGCTCGTCGGATGATGTCATTAATTTCCCCGTGCCGCGCTAAGCGATCCGCACTTCGGCTGCAAGACAAGCCGTGGTGTCCGAGGCTGGTGACAACTTCACCGCAGTGACAGCGATGAGGAGAACAATATGGAGCTCCTAGTCGCAGGGAGGCAGCGATGCGGAAGGTAGTGTCGTCGAAAAGTTCCAAGGTTCGATGACGGTAGCAAATGAAGCCAAAGACCCGACTCCCACTTACCCTCAGCCAGCAGGCGCGCACGCTCCGCAGTAGTAGCAGACGTGTCAAGTAAGTTGTTCTGTATATTACTCTGCAGAGCGGCTAATCTCACCATCTCTGGGAAGATGGATTGTCGGGCGGATCTGAATTCGGGCAAGCGAGTTTCCAGGCATCCAAAGCCTCGGTGAGGCTCGCCACGTCAAAATTAATCAGTGTGGAGGGTAGGATTTTCCTGATTTATTTCTCAGTACCGTGAACCGAGGATATGAAAGCCGGTAAACTAATACTAGAAATTTTGCGGACGCCGCCCGAGGCCTCCCGAGCCCTCCGAGCTTATGCCCAAGCTCGGTCGTCCATAGCCACATTTAAGATGTTAATGTATGCCGTATAATTTGTTCCATTTTGTCTAAAAGATGAGTGTGCTTCCATAAATGGGAAGCGCGAAGGAAATATGTTAATTTAGGGCCGAAACAGCAGTAACGGATTAAGGTTACGGCCGAATGCATATTAATTTGAGCAATCTTTCCGAAACATCATCATTGAAATTTTGAATTTTCTCCTCAATAAAAATGGGGAAGGAATTCTCAAAGATTGATGACCCAAGGAGACGAAGAGAGATTTTTTCGATAATTTTGATCCCAGAGATCAAAATTATTTATGCTATTCCGTTAAATTTCGGAAGTGTCGAACATACAACTTATATATTTGTAATTCCCTTTATTTTGATACCCTACTCGATAGGTTTTTTTTTTTCGAACACCTATCTAAGGGCACTTGGGTTTAAGACGATTACAATCCATCCAGGCGTTTGGAAGATACGAGGTAATAAAGAAATTTACAAATAAACATAAAATACAAGATACGCTCGAAAAACATAACCCTTCCTGGGGAGTCAGTAAAAACTGGCCTCTTAACCTATTAACACTACGTAGTACGCTAGGCCAGCTAAAGGTCAAAATGATAGCCGACGTGCATTTACAAAAACAATCGCTACAAATTCCCGTGTTGCGTTGCGCCGTATCATCACTCCCTCTGTGTGACATGTCCGTCTATGTGCTGTGCCCTAAGTTATCTTAATATTATCTTCTAACATAGAACTGTGAGCTGGATCATAAAACAATAGAAATAAGCATCTCATTCTCGGTACGTATATCTGTTCCCTCTTACATACATACATAAACTTAGGCCTTCTTCCCATGGGGGTATAAAAAGAAAGGTCCTGACTCTTTCACTGACTGCCTCAGCAACGCCCAGCCTAGACCTTGGACCACGAAGCTTCCCTTTATGTTCATATATTTGTCCTTCGAAAGGGTCAGGTGGGCCCTTTCGAAGGACATTATTAATAACTAATATCAACGTACGGTGTATTTCCTTCCTTAGTTGATCAATGGTTGTGGGAAGACTTACTGTTTTATAGATTTGTAGCTTCTCTTCTTATTAGTTATGATTTTTAGGATGGTAAATAAGGACGAACTGTCGAAACACCTATCGTAGGCCAGCTATAATCCGTCATGCGATATGTTCATCAATAAGTCATTGAAAATGAGACCAGCGACGATTTATAGTGATCGCTATCAAAAATCCGCATCAAACAACCCCTACAACTCAATATTGATCTTCATCATAACGCTTGGTAATCACTGATCGTGTCAAAAAAACCATGATCGCAAGCAATATAAATCCCTAGTCGCGTTCCACGTAATTCTCTACCTTACTCATTACCTACTTTCGCAGGCCCGTATCGACACCTCGAAGAAGCCCATCGTGTGGGTCCTGGGAGGCCCAGGGTCGGGCAAGGGTACCCAATGTGACAAGATCATCGCCAAGTACGGGTTCACACATCTGTCCACTGGGGACTTGCTAAGAGCCGAGGTGAAGAGCGGCTCTGAAAGGGCGAAGACTCTTACTACTATTATGGAACAGGGTAAGCTCAAACTATTCTAGTACTTTGTTTTTAACGGGTTTGCTATAGCACCTACTTGTGACTGATGGAGAATTTGTGAATTATGTGTTTACTTTACTGTTAACTACTAAGTCAAGTCATATAAAAAATTACTATAAAAATGTAATATTTTTTTGAAAAGAGTAGGTACTAGTCGTTTCTTAGTTAGTCGAAACCGCTATTAATTTACTGCATAATCAGCCTATAATGTTCCCACTGCTGGGACACAGATCTCCTCTCTGAGAGAGAGAGTGGACCGTAATCCACCACGCGGGCCCAGTGCGGGTTGGTAGATGTCACATGTCTTCGAATTTTTGGTTCTAGGACATGCCGGTTTCCTCACGATGTTTTCTTTCACCGTTTTGAGAGCAATGGTTATGAATTTATTTACACAAAGTAAAGCATCTGTCAAAGTTCGAACTTACGATCTACAACTCGTAAGTCGCAGCCATTACCACTGGGCCACCAATGCTCTCAAAACGGTTGCTCCCAAGTTTGCTGACTGACAACGGTTTATCACGGTGCGGTGCGGTACTAAGATATTTAGAAGGTTTACCTTACCGACTACCAAAATAGGAAGGATAGACTTACCACCAATTCCAAAACCTAATTTATTTTTGACGTGTAAAAGTGTTTTTTATAACAACCGGGTGTGTTATAGCTGCGCCCCGCGGTTTCACCTGCATAAGTCTCTATCCCGTGGAAATATCGGGATAAAAAGTATCCTATGTCCTAATCCAGGTCATGGTCTACCCATGTACCTTCATCCCAATCTGTTCAGCCGTTATAGCGTGAAAGCATGACAAACAAACAAGCAAACAAATAAATAAACTCACTTTCGCATTTGTAATAGTAGTTAGAATTAGTTTTTTCAAAATTATTTAATTTATCAATAATTTTGTCTAACGAGGAGCTAAGTAATAACAGCCGCACGGGTCGATTCATCAGGTTAAGCTACGCTTGCCGGGGTTGGTCCGTGGATGGGTCACCATCTGTACATATCGAGACTCCTCCGTGCCTCGTTGGTCCCGGCTGTCATTTGTGGATCTTTAACAGTCGTTTCGGGTCGTCAGAAGCCCGAAAGTCTGACAACCAGTTTTGCCAAGGGGTATCGTATTACCCAGTTACTGGGTTGTGGAAGTCAGATAGGCAGTCGCTCCATGTAAAATACTGGTATTCAGCTGCATCCGGTTAGACTGGAAGCCGACCCCAACATAGTTGGGAAAAGGCTAGGCAGATGATGATGATCAATAATTTTGTCTAACTTCCAGGTGGCTTGGTCCCCAATGATGTCGTCCTGGAACTGCTGAAAGAAGCCATCGTGTCCAAGGCAGCTGAATCCAAAGGCTTCCTAGTGGACGGCTACCCTCGCGAGAAGTCCCAGGGCATCGCCTTCGAACAGGCCATCGCACCTGTATCTGTTAGTATCTATAATTTGGTAACAGTTACCTACTCTACTTTTCAAGGTTCTGAGTGCATGAAAAGTAGAGGTGTGCTATACTAAGTACACCTAGTACGAGTATCGAAAAATACTTAGTCAAAATACCTGTTCAGAGAATGTATGAAGTTGTAGTGACACAATGTTGCATTATCGTTGACGTGGCATTTTAGGTTTTCCGAACGAGCTGCCGCTCCGCTAAGGAGGCCGGCAGTGCTTCCATAGCTAGTGTCCAATAAGGTCGTATAACAATTTTACTGTTTGTCTGTAAGGAATATGAAATAAAGACACAAAGTTTTACCTCACAAAAATAACGTTAAACTACAATAGTTTTTGGTCCGCGCGCGGCCCGGCCGCGGTCATACAGGTTAATTCATATCACCTTTAATAGTGACGAACACAAAATAGTACATTGTGATACGAGTGTGCTCTATTGGATATTACAGTCGAGGTGGTATTATTCGCGCGAGCCATAGGCGAGCGCGATAAGGTAGCCGAGAGTGTAATGATCAATGCACACGCGTTTCATACGACGTTTTTCAACACATTTGCGAGGAAAAAAACAGACTTGTTGTAAGAACTTATGCTACAATAACGTAACTATAGAGATGATAGATTTATAAAGTTTAACTGACCTTTGTTGCCAGGTACTGACTACCCGGAGTGTCTTTTAAAAACATCTATGTCGGTTGATGACAATACTTTAAATTTTGTATTGTATGATAATAATTAACCACACAACGAAAACGATAGTAAATATTTATGGAAAATGGCGCACTGGTTTTGTTATTCCATAGGTGTAAATAAGGGCACTGGCAAAACCGTTAGATAGCCTATACCAAAAAAATATGATTTGAATAAGAAAAAAAATTAAAAAAAAAAAAATTGTATCTAAACGCACCATGGTGGAGTCCAATCTATTGATTATTATTTACGCTCTTCTCCCCTACGTGAAATCGACATTTTTATAATGATTTTAATCACACAACAAAAAGTTAACAAATATTTATGGAAAATGGCGGCTGGTTTGGTTTTTTCCGCTAGCGATGAGCGCGCGGGTGTAAATAAAGGCATTGGTAATACCCCTGAACAGCCTATATAAAAATATAATAATGTTAATAATACATAATACGCAAATGGGGTTAGGGTAGTGAACAATATAGACTGAAATAGCCACAGACGATATAAACCCTTATTTAATAGTACAGAATGACAGAGATTAATTCCGCACGAACGCGGTGGCACACGGGCAGGCCAGCGCGGTTCGTCGGAGCGGGTCAAGTAGCCTGCGCGCGTGCCAACCGCAGTCTTACCGGAAAAAAGCGCAAGTCTCTGCTCGGGTGTAAATAGATAATGCTCATTTATTAGTAGGATAGTTCATAATAATTCAATGTATAGTATCCCACTGACGTTTAGTTATGGAAAAAAAAATCCCATGGGCATGCATGGGATTTTTTTTGCTTATGGTTCTTTTTTTTAAATAAAAACTTACTTTTGAGCGCTTGTCTTTGGCAAAAAGCTTCACCAAAAACAATTTCTATTGGATACAAATTCCATGCTGCCATGATAGTACTTACTAATTCCATACTGCCATGTCATTACTCCGACTAGTAAATACATACACACGCGCACATTACCGCACTAGTGCGGTAATATAAAGTAAAAAGCACGCTTCCATAATACACTGCATTATGAACCTAAAAGCGGTTCAATAAGAGCCACTTTACGAGCAAGTGTGTTGATAAAGTATTTACTCAGAGTCAGATGGACGTCAAGATGCCCCAATTTTCGTGCCCGCGTCGCCTGCTCTTACATTCTTTGTTATATTACAGTGACAGCTTAACCTATCCAAGTCAGGATTCTCCAAATTTCTAGCTAGTTTCGCTCGCTCTTGCATTGTCTTAGTAAAATTCTAATGAAGTCTTTATCAATCCCGGATCAGAATGCTTTTATAGTAAAGCAAAACGACAGCTTTTTTTTTTGAGTGTGGTAAATCATCAAAATTATTCTACCGCACTAAGCTCTCGAAAAAAAAAACCCTCCTTAATCCAACATATTTTGATACAAGACCCCTTTACTGCTAGCTACGCCACTGATGAAAATGTATTACCTACCTAATATATATATTAGCCTAGCCCAACAATTCCCTCACTTATAATAAACCTTCAACTTTTCTCACATTCCAGGCTATTCTTTACTTCGAAGTGTCAGAAGAAACATTGACCAAGAGGTTACTAGGACGCGCGGCGAGCTCAGGCCGTGCTGATGACAACGAAGAGACCATCAAACTTCGTTTGAAAACCTTCTTGGACAACAACCAGCAGGTTCTGGACCAGTACCCCTCGAAAATCAGCAGGGTAAGTTGGAAGTTTGGCAAAATACCGACGAATAAAAAAACAAGTATAATTTTAATGTTCATTATTGTTGATTGCAGATAAACGGCGAATCTTCTGTAGACGTGATCTTTGGCGAGGTACAGAAGGTCCTGGACCCGATCGTGACAGCTGCAGCCGCCAACTAAATGCCCAACTCAACATTTTATACGTTCTGTATATACTCCTCTATCCAACATTAATTTTAAAGATCTTTGATTAAATAATGTTTTTATTTTATTGGTTTTCAATAACTGAGATCTAATTTCCCCATATTTGATGCGACGAAATGAGACGGACAGACATCATGGCTAGCAAGATATCTGTCTGTCTCATTCTTATCAAACAACGCTAATGAGGAACCAACATTACGGCATAGGAACTATTTGATGAAACACTCTATACCTATTCTCAGTTAAATATTAAATACACACGCACATGACCTTCCGGAATGATCTATGATGGTGTAAACCGTATCGAAATCCATTGTGAGGTTTGGAAGATCTAAGCGGCATCATACAAAAAGCGACTGTTTTTTACTAGTTTATATAGGTAATAGATGCCAACTGATATTCAATAATCGTGTGCAGGTTACTAACGTGCGCCTACAGATCTTCAGTACTAGTAGGTAGTCGAGTATTCTACAGATAAAGGAGAATGGGACCTCGTGCCACCTTGGTGGTCGCACGAACGACCGCGACCGTCTGACCATGCAGTTAAACTGTTTACTTCAATAAGAACGTCCGCATCTTGGTCGGAGTTTCTGCAGCCAAGACTGCTGTGTAGTGCGCGATGTCCCTAAAGGCGTGAACTCATGAACGAACAGGAACATCGAACAATTTGTGACCCACTAATGAACATCAAACACTGTGTTTGTCAAAAGTGTTCGAGGTGATCCAATTTAGAATACATGGCTACAAGAGAGCCGGGCGGGTGGGGCGGTTGAGCGTGAACTGTGTTGGTATGGGGTTCTTTCACTTTGCTTGACGTCCACACGTACGAACCAAATGTTCCGTGTTCAATGTTCGTGTTCACCATATTTGTTTGTTCGTGCGTACATGCCTTAAGATTACCTCGGGAGACTTGAGACATCCGAGAGATCAACCAAAGAGAGTAATCTCTGAAGCCGAATAATCGAAAAAAGGAAGATTTACGTTTGAGAAGAAATTGCTAGTCTGTGAGAAATTGTCACTGTTAACTGTCAGGTAAATTTTCACACGGAAATTGTGGGGTCTCACGATTAAAATTTTTGGGTGGTCCCCTGGTCTTTTATCTCTTCGGCAAAAGGCACAACCATGAAGTTGAAGATAACGCCATAAATATGATCAGAAAAATGAGACACCCAACACAACACAAGCTTACTTGCTAATGGCAATTTAAAATCAAATGCCACCTCCTAGAATCTATACGAATCTACGAGTTTTCTTCGAGAAATTACGAAATTACGCATCTAAAACCAAAACCTCAATCCAAAACATAGAAGAGTACCGTCTTAAAAAAGTTTACAAAAATGGAACAGAAACTATGTCCAGGGTGCGAAGAGCCCGATATAGATAAGTTACCAGCATGCCCTTTACAATGCAGAACTGAACAATGCATGGCTTACAAAAAAAAGGTAAAAGTTTTTTTGCATAAAAGTACTTTTATTATCCGCTGACAGCCTTGTGAAGTAAGGCTGTCAGCAGTTGGTGGCAAAAAACTAAAATTTTAAAAGCAAAGACACCGACTTCCGAAGTTAAAGTTATTTTTCACTATTTAAGAGTTATTTTTTGGAAGTCTGTTTTTTTTTTTTTGTAAAAGGTTTTTTCGGTTAGTAAATTAATGAACGCCTTCGTTCTTGCATAAAGGTATACGGTACTACTGTAGGTAGTATACCTTTATGCAAGTACAACTAAGTATAGTCTGTGGACTGATTTCACGCGGACAACGTCGCGGGCAGAAGCTAGTGAAGATAAAAAATACAAAAAAAGGTTCAGAAAAAAATCTTGAAAGGCAAATTCATTGGTAAAAATCTTCCTTATCGTTAAAAAACAACACTTTTAAACATTTCTAAACTAATCTCATTCTCCAGCCAGTATACGACTACCACATAATGCCCATCGTGTGGATAATTGGTGGGCCAGGCTCTGGGAAACGGACCCTGTGTCAGAAGATAGTCGGGGCGTATGGATTCACTTACGTGTCCCCTGGAGACATGATACGAGAGGAGATGGCGAGCGGTTCCGAAAGGACCAGGTGCCTCAATTCTGTAACGGGCCGAGGTACGATTTCTACACATTAAAGTTTTTTGTTTCGGTGGCTGAGTTAAAGCCGTACGGTTTGATCGATCAACGTGATTGAGTAATTGAGTTATGGAGGACAAATATGCAGTCACTCCATGTAAAATACTGGTATCCAGCTGCATTCCGTTAGAATGGCAGGCCCCAACAAAATTGGCCAAGGACTAGGTAGATGATAACATTTTGTTGGTATTAGACCTCATCGTGAAAGAGGCCGTCTGGAAAAACTGGTACCATGATTGCATAATTGCATTGCATAATTGTGCACTAACCGCACTATGTCTTTGTTAGCAGGGGAAGGGTGTTCGTATAATACAGGCACATATTATGACACATCCACTTTGATTTTGAAATTACTTTACCTGTATGCTCATAGTAATTTAAGGATTGAGGATCATAGCCCTGAGTCGAAAAACTAATGTTATCACAGCCACTTTGCCAAACCGAAATGACTCTCAAATACTTTCAATCCATACAATAACGGTTCAGGTACGTACAACATGTATAAAAGATTGGGTTGAGTTTTAAACGCCTACCAGAAAAGTACCTATTTTACTTCCAAAATATTCGAAGTAACTGCCAGAATGGATAAATGCTCACCAAATTGTGTTTCGTAAGGTATTGTAGAAATGAACCTATTTTCCTTTTTATTCTATGCCATAAAGATTTTCAAACGCCCTTAAATTTAATTTCAGACCAAATATTTTATAATGTCGCTATATAGATGTTACCAATATTTGATTTCACGACTTTCAATTTAGTCAGTTTTACTAAGGCAAAAAAGCCAACAGTCGATCGTAATTTTTTTTGAATATCAAATGTATTATTGCGTATCCCAAACACATGTCTTGTTTACTGTTTTATGAATTTGATTAAAATATGATAGCCAAATAAATATTTCACTCTCAATATTACTGCAACAAATGACTAAGGTAAATAAAATGAATTACTGGTAGGAAAATAAAAAATAATAATTATGATAACATTATTTGTGCACCATAATATTTATTTGCCCATACAGCACAACAATGCTAGTTCAGCACAAGGAAACCTAAAAATAACCCAAATGATTCACCAACAATAGAGGGGATCTGGCGCTCGGCGGCCGCTGCCGCGGCACGCTCACCTTCGCGCGTTTAATGGTCACTGTTCTAACCTAACCTATCCTAACCCAAATGATTTACCAACGATAGAGGGGATATGACACATTCCAAATAAAAGGAAACGACTGTAATTTTAGTTCGACAATAATATATTTCGGATTCAGGTTGGATAATTTGATTGCACTAAAGCTATTTAGAACTGTCATTTTGGGTATTAAATGTTACTATTTCAGGGAAACAAGATTTGGTGAGCATTTATCCATTTTGGTAGGCAAAAAGAATATAAATACAACACGTACAATTATTCTGAGTAGTGTATATTTATACACTATTCTTTATGCACCTCGGAATAGAGTGGGTTTATTTTATTTGAAGGTTACATAATATTTTACTTGGTACTTAGGGTTTAAAAAATATTTTGGTGAGCATTTAAATTGTAGCCTAAAAGATTTTTATGTTCGTTGATCTTGCTGAAATGTTAGGGACGTATTTAGGGTACCTACTTTTACTTAATATCGATATTCGATTTAGCATCTATTGCATGGATTTACCGAGATATGATATCCTTGAGAAAAGCTTGAGGGATACCATTTGGATTGTTAAATAATACTTTTATTATTGTTTCACGATTTTTTTAATCTTGATAACGTTCTGTTTTCGTTTCACGGCTATGGCCCTCAATCATTAAGCTCTTGTGATACCTATAGGAACTCCTAGTTCAACCAGGGCTATCACAGATGTTTTAGTCTTGAAGTGAAAATAAATAAATAATTTATTTTGCAGGTGGGCTTGTCCCCAACGACATAGTGCTGGCATTAATAAAGCAGGCCATCGAAAAGGGGGCTGCTAAGGGGACCCGAGGCTTCATCGTAGACGGGTTCCCACGCGAAAAGACACAGGGTCTACTGTTTGAGCGTGGTGTGGGACCAGCTTCTGTAAGCGACTTTGACTTAGAGAGTGACCACACTAAGAGCGCTAACACACTGACGCCATGGCGAAGTCACTGGCTATGTAGCCATGGCTACCTCTAAATGAGGTTTCCAAATAAGTAGCCAGTAAAATGCGGGCGTCCGTCCTGACGATCAGACCACTGAGTGAGGGAGGCGTAACTTACTTGTATTCAACATACTGGTGACTTGGCTACGCGTCGCATGGTCGCCAGAGTATCCAGTCTCCACGTAGGGGCCAGTCAGTCGTGGCTACGCTTTCAAATTGGCGACGTCCCTAGACGGTAGCCAAGTGAGTTAACTGTCATACATTTCAATACGAATTGTTTCGATACGTAGCCGGCGACGACGACGTCGCATGGCATCCCAGTGTCACTCAGTGTGTGTGACTCTCATCGGAATCGGCTAAACCAAAGAGTTTTGTATCTCGAAAAATATGTCATAAGTCATTTATTCACTAACAATTGAATTGACACAAAGAAACACTTGTTAGGGCATAAATCAAAAAGATTACGTGTGACTCCGGATTTTTAATTTGTCTGTCTGTGGTGTCTTGTTTATACCTTTTTAGGCGTAGCTGGGCTTTAGCTTTTATTACTTTTTTTTTTTAAATTCTTTTGTGGTTATATATATATATATATTTTTGAAATGTACTCATTAAGCCCTTACATTTGATACCCAACATGGTACGATTAAACAAAATTTCTTTTTAGTTCCTGTATTTGTCCTCTAGTGGGCGCCATTTCTAATGTGACGTCACATAGCCTATAACCAGTGGACGATCAAGACGCTTCCAACGATACCTCATTTGTCAAATTGGGATGAATGGTTTAGAAGATAGGAGGGAACAGATGAACATACTTACATACATACTATCTATCTGCCTAGCCTTTTCCCAACTATGTTGGGGTCGGCTTCCAGTCTAACCGGATGCAGCTGAATACCAGTATTTTACATGGAGCGACTGCCTATCTGACCTCCACAACCCAGTAAGTGGGTAATACGTTACCCCTTGGTAAGACTGGTTGTCAGACTTTCGGGCTTCTGACGACCCGTAACGGCTGTCAAAGATCCACGAATGACAGCCGGGACCAACGGCTTAACGTGCTTTCCGAGGCACGGAGAAGTCTTGGTATGTAAATATGGTTACCCATCACATATGGTCACACATACTTACATACATTCATACCGGTCAAAATCATAACCCTCCTTTTTTCTTCGCCGTAGTCGGGTAAAAATTACATACTTTGCACCTATGCTTTGCACACAAAAAAAAAATGGCATGATGCATTTTCTGACGGCAGTCGTGACAAGAAAGAAAATAGGCGGGGCCTGGCGCGTGCACGTGCTCGCTGCTCGTTGACCAATAGGAGCACAGATTTCGTTCGGTGACAACATTGTTTCTCGTAAATTAGTAACGTGTTTATGATGTTACAGTGGGAAATTTGTTTTCTGCAGCTGATAGATTATTTATAAAAAAATCTGCATCCACAACATCCCTGACCTACGTCTCACATTATCGCACACACATTATCATATCACACAAAGGCACTCACACACACACCATTCAGATTTAGATTTTTTATAATTAATATTATTATACAGTAAGTGACGAAGGGCGATCTCCTTAACCCGCAATAGTACAGGTAGCGTCCATACATGCAAAAAAAATATTACCTACCATTAAGTGTGACAAGTGTGCGTGAACAGGGTGTTTCTTTTACGCATCAATTTAATATTTTTGTGAATATCCTTACTTATTATAAAACAAAGTCCTCCGCTGCGTCTGTCTAGTCGTCCTGTTCGTGATAAACTCAAAAACTACTGCACCGATTTTCATGCTGTTTTCACCAATGGATAGAGTGGTTCTCGAGTATGGATTTTAATAACCGATATACATGCGGGCGAAGTCGCGGGCATCAGCTAATTTTAGTATAAAACATAAAAAAGCTTTTTTTCTTAAAGGTAATATTTTTTTAGCATGTATGGACGCTACTGTTGCGTGTTAACGGGAACGCCCTTCGTTAGATTACATACTATAAGTATATTAATATTATAAGTTAGGATGTAGTGATTCAATGATGTAACATCGTTTTCACAGCTCATATTATACCTGGAGACAACGGTAAAGACGTTATTCCATAGAATGAAAACACGAGCGAAGGATTTGAATCGGATAGATGAGACTCCAAATGCCATAAAACTCCGCCTCGAAACGTTTATGAAGAACAACGAGGGCGTTGTCGAATTCTACAAGTACAGGCTTGTAAAGGTTTGAAAACTTTTCATTTTCATACAAGTTGTCTATCAAATAACTGAAAACCTATTAAGGGGACATTCTACTCATCATTAGGTATGACCACCTTTCACTATGGGACCAAACCAGAAATAAAAAAAAAGAATCAGCCCTCGTCCATAAAAAAAACCGGTCATGTGCGTGTCGGACCATGCACAATGAAGGGAGTGTAGCTGGAATGAATTTATCTCAAAAACAAACTTAACATTGTAGTTAAAAAACATGTTCTCCCATACATCGTTATACTCCACGGTCAATTCTTCAACTGAAAATGTAAGTTTGTAATCGCGCACAATCACAGTGCGGTGAGTGGGACATTGAAGAAGACGATTGTGTGATGACCGTAGAGTTTTATTGTGGTTTGCGCACATGTACTGAAAGTGGGGGGCTAGATAGGCAGGGGAAGAGGAATAGTGAAGTAAAGAAAACAAGGTCGTCGGTGCCCCTTGCTCTCTGCGCTGGCGTATGGGCAACCACTTTAGAAGCGACCGATTCACAGAGACATGATCATATTTACGCAGTATCAGTGCTAAATGGAACGATCGTACAATTAAATAGAACCGGTGGCAAGGTTAAACTATCCACTTTACCAATACTACGAAGACTCCCAATTATGATCGCCTGACACTTATTAGGGTTTACTGCAACACCAATAATTGAATAATGATGAGTCAATAACTTCTTCAGTCACTTCAATATACCTTTTAAAGTGTACCTATGCTTGTAAATGTTAGAAACTGTAAAAGCAAACCGTAAAAAATATGGTGTACAACCATAAGTTTTACGGTTTGCTTTGATGACTAAAATTATAAATCTATAAGTGAAAAATTATTATGGAACTGCAAATGAATACCTCTCCTTCAGATCCACGCGGAGATATCAGCGGATATGGTCTTCGCAGAAGTGAAGACTCCGATAGAAGAAGTTTTGCAAAAAGCCGCAGCCGCAAAAGCCGCAAGGAAATCACACGTACAAATTTCAGACGTACCAGAACCTTCAACGCTAAAAGGTGGCGGTACCGAGTCTCCTTCCGACCGAAAAGTCGAAAAAAAATAAGTTAAACTTATATTCCTAGTATAAGTCAAATAAAATATTAAATTTTTGACAGATTTTCTATACAAATACTGTCAGACTCAATTTTATTCCCCGAATAAAAGATATCTGGCTTTGGTTAATCAGCCCTTAGTGATTTTTTTATAACTATTTCTAATTTTATAATACCATCCTATTATTATCCCAGTGTGCGTTACCCCAGCAAGAAAATGTCTTCTAGGAGGAATTGAGTTATACGAATAATTAGTGCATAATCTGCTGTAAATGTGCGCCAAGTAAAAAATTTGTGCGTGCTGTCGTTTTGGAGATATAACGAAAAAACTAATTCTGCTGGGGTAACGTTTTTCCAGCAAGAAAAATTTAAACAAATGACCGGAGTGAGAAACAAAGTACATGAGCGGATAGCTTAAATTTGTGCATAAATGTGCGCCGAAAATGAAATTTGTGCGTCTTAAGGTTTTCGAGATATTCAGTTTCCTGCTGGGGTAACGTTTTGTAGAATCTTATTTCTCGGAAACAAATGATTGTGCGCCCGTAGAAAAACGTACATCAGTAGCTCTTAAGTTGTGCGTATTTGTGCATTAATTAAGTTTTCAAAAATATTTACCGTTTTAAAGTTATCGAGCATTTACGAAAACATAAAAAAATATTCTAGCGCTTAAATAAACAATCATATAAACTCACTGAAAACGGTATTCGGTTCTTCTTGTTATTTTTGACATCCATAAAATATTTCAAGCCTAATTAAACACGCGTTTTTGAATAATATCACTTCAAGTCAAGACCAGAGCAAACCAATTTTGACGTCGAAATGCAAGAAACAGAATAAACCTAAGATGTTTGGGTTTAAACAAAAAATTAGTGCTTTTAATGAAATATATATCCTGAAAATTTCAGCTTCAAATATCTCATATTAAAGTAGATATAGACAAAAAAACAAAATAACACCTAGTTTACTGGTAATCCGACCAAATTAGAATGACCACAAAAAAGCGACCAATTCATACATGTAGATGACCTTCGTAACTTTGCTCACAAACATTTTGAAACATTGTTCTGTCTCGGTACACTGAACTACAAAACTGGAAGTTACTAAATTGCCTATTATTTCATAGTTCATATAAAAATCAAGTAAGTTGGTACCTGTTTTTTTATGGATGTAAATGAAGTTTTGAACGGAAACTATCTAGTTTAACCTGTTTTTTTAAAATAAGTTACGCAATTAGATAGCTGTTTTCATTTTCGAGTTCGACTTAGGTTCCGTCCATACAGGAAGGAGGACGCGCGGGCTGGCGAAAGATGGTAGGAGTGGAGGAAGGTCTTTGCCCAGGAGCGGGGGTTTTAGGTTCATAATGCAGTGTATTAAACACGTGTGCTTTTTAATAAAAGACGTTTTCTAGTTTTATAATAGACTGACTTTTATTGTCACATAATGTCTACAATGTTAAATAGATGGCGCTAGCAGTTACATTTGTTATTATATACTAACACCTCCGCTTAACAAAAATAATACTGAAAACATCTATGAAACAGGTAAAATACCAAGCTTTTTCATGAAATAATTGTGTTTAATAGACCCTAAACTTTTGGTTAAAATGTCTGCTGGCATTTCAGCAGTCTCCAAATAAGCTATTTTAACAAAATTATTAGTTACTGCCTCTCTGACAAAATGATATCTAATATCTATATGTTTAGATCTGCGATGAAAAATTGGGTTTGAAACCAATTTCTGCGCACTCTGACTATCATTATATAGGACAATTGGTTCTGAATTTCCTACAATCTCATGCAGTATATTTTTTAAATATATTGCCTCTTTACTTGCTTCTGACATAGAAATGTATTCTGCTTCCGTTGAGGATAAAGCTACATGTCTTTGCTTTCTACATTCAAATGAAATCACCGTATTTGACAACTTAAAACAAAATCCCGAAAACGATTTTCTATCATTTACATCTGAACCCCAGTCTGCGTCTACAAAACCTTCAATACAAGAATTATCTTTAGAAAACACAAGACCATAGTTTTTGGTTTTTTTTAAATACCTTAACACCCTTTTAGCATGCTTCCAGTGAATCTCGTCATAAGAGTTATTAAACTGACTAAGAAAACTTACACTATAAGCAATATCAGGTCTAGTTAAAACTGCTAAATACATTAAACTTCCTATTAGTTGTCTAAATGGATAATCTTGACAAACATTCTGAGACTTTTCTAATTTTAAATTAATCTCCATAGGAGTTTCTGCAGTTTTACAGCTTGTCATATTAAACTTCCTTAGTAAATTGTCTACATATTGAGCTTGATCAACTGTTATTACATTCTCCTTAATGTTGACCCTTAAGCCTAAACATTGTTTTAACTGACCTAAGTTTTTGATCTTGAATTTACAGCTCAGTTCATTTACTAATTGCTCAGTTGCTGTCACACAGTTAGAAAACACAAAAAAGTCGTCAACAAAAAGTGCTATAATAATCTTAACTTTTCCTTCATATTTTGTGAACAAACAAGGTTCATATTTTGACTTTTTATAACCTAAACTTATCAAGTAATCATTTACTCTCTTATACCAAGCCCTGGAAGACTGTTTAAGACCGTAGATAGCGCGTTTTAACTTTAACACTTTGTTATCATCCATACTAGATTCATAAGTAACCGGCTTCTTCATATACACAGTTTCATTCAAAAAACCGTTTAGAAAAGCAGTGGTAACATCGAGATGACTTATATCTAAATTCAACTTGGCTGCCAGAGCAAATAGCAATCTCAAGGTAGAATATCTGACAACTGGCGAAAAAGTTTCATGGAAATCTACACCAGCTTTCTGAGTAAAGCCTTTTGCCACTAATCTTGCCCTGTACCGCACATTATTAGAACTGTCGAACTTCTTTTTAAATACCCACTTACATTGCACCACCGTACTATCTTGAGGATGATCGACTAGCTCCCACGCATCATTCTCATCAAACGCGTCTAACTCCTCCTTCATGCTTGCTCGCCAAAACTTACTTTCCGGTCCATTTAAGGCCTCTTGAAGAGTGATCTCTTTGTCATTATCATCACACTCTGTGATACACAAATTATTGTCTCCGTCAGGATGAACGGTCACTAGGCGTATTTAACGTTGAATTTATGCCCAAGAATTGCTTCCCTATTGCTTCTATTTGCTTCCTATTCTCAAACAATTGCTTCCATCGTATTCAAGAAGAAAAAAGACATTTTAAGGGTGACCGTTCATTCTGACGTCAGGACGGCCGGTCACCGACTCGTAGTGTCCCTGATAAATAGAATTATTGAAATTCACGGTGGCCATTAATTACTTCCCAATTGCTTCTCTCAATGTTTTACAACGTTAATAATGTAACTATCGCGGCAATAAAGATATCGATAAAAGTGTTGTTTATCAATATTTTAGCGCCTGATAAAAAAATAAAGCAAAACTCCTATTCAACATTGCAGTTATGCTTGAGTAGGTAGGCGTTAAACGGTTACTAGGCGTATTTAACGTTAAATTTATGCCCAAGGATTGCTCCCCTATTGCTTCTATTTGCTTCCTATCCTCAAACAATTGCTTCCATCGTATTCAAGAAGAAAAAAACATTGCGCTTGACAAAAAAATAAAGCAAAACTCTTATTTAATATTGCAGTTATGCTTGAGTAGGCGTTAAATCTATCGTATTGTACCGGTGGCCTATAGCTAAGTATTATGTTATTAAAATTAAAATGTAATGTAATGTATAATGTATTATACACCTTTAAAGATAATATTTAAATTCTAAAGGGAGTGTCTAATGCAGCTTTATAACAATAAAGAGTAGAAAAAAATACGTATGTGACAACATTTTATTAATTTATTATTGTTATTCTTTATTTCATTTTTCATACACATAAATTATATTTATAAATATTAGAATAAAAAAATATATAAAAACATTTAAATTTATTATTTATCTTTATTTCTTTTTAAAAACATAATCTTTACATTTTTAAATATTTTATAAAGAAGATTAAAAAAACATTTAAAATATTAAAAAAATATTATTATTATTACAAGCTTTTATTTAACTTGACTTGTTAGCATGTATAAGTCAAATCTTGCAAGCTGAATTAAAACCAATTCGTGTTATCCTACAGAGTTGAAATTGTACAAGTTGGTTTTACAAGTACGAAATAAAACTTACGTAAACATGGAACTTTAATATTTTCTTAAAAGATTGAGGCTTATCTTAAAGTCTAAGAAGGACGTTTAGGCCTCAAGCTTTTAAGAAAATATTAAAGTTCCATGTTTATGAAAGTTTTATTTCGTACCTGTTAGTTCATTAAAAGCTTGTTTTTAAAAAGGTTTGTACTTAAATATTATTTTGTACTTTTTAGATTAAATTATTAAAAAATTATTATTAAAATTAATTATTATTAATTATTATAAAATTAGATTTCGGAGGAAGGAAGTATTCCAGTAAGATGCTGGTAGAGATCTTGACCGTACTTCCGGGATTGTCCTGATAGCCGTGGAATACCTCTCCACTCCTCTCAAGCACCTCAGGAAGTGTTGCCTCCTTGTCGCTACGTCACTATGTGCTAGCGACCGTTTTCGGGGGCCCATTATTGAGTGTGCAAGTCACCCCCTGCCATATTATCCGTGTATATATAAAACATTGATCAGGCAGGAGACATAGTCCTTCAATAGTTTTAGGTACCTAACCAGTCCACTATAGCTACCCAAACCCATAGCCCAATATGTTTTGTTTCCATGTTCTGCAATAGTCCTACACCATCCGGGGTTTGTCCTTGGGTGTACTTTCATAGTGTATACAGGGATGCCTCTGCGAGTTGGCTTCGGCCCCTCGTACGCCTTCCAAAAGACCGGGACCCCATGGTTCCGAGATTTATAAACATATACAAAATAATAATAAATTTAAATGTTTTTATATATTTTTTATTCTAATATTTAAAAATATAATTTGTGTGTATGAAAAATGAAATAAAGAATAACAATAATAAATTAATAAATGGTTGTCACATACGTATTTTTTTCTACTCTTTATTGTTATAAAGCTGCATTAGACACTCCCTTTAGAATTTAAATATTATCTTTAAAGGTGTATAATACATTTGTATTAATTATTGTCACTAAATACGATAGGCAATTCTTTTTAATAACATAATACTTAGCTATAGGCCACCGGTACAATACGATAGATTTAACGCCTACTCAAGCATAACTGCAATATTAAATAAGAGTTTTGCTTTATTTTTTTATCAGGCGCTAAAAATATTGATAAACAACACTTTTGTCGATATCTTTATTGCCGTTATAGTTACTGTATTAACGTTGTAAAACATT
Organism: Lithophane leautieri; assembly: GCA_949152455.1. Lineage (NCBI taxonomy): Eukaryota > Metazoa > Arthropoda > Insecta > Lepidoptera > Noctuidae > Lithophane > Lithophane leautieri. Next base: position 2,405,191 of record OX424462.1, on the reverse strand, counting down.
GAGAGAAGCAATTGGGAAGTAATTAATGGCCACCGTGAATTTCAATAATTCTATTTATCAGGGACACTACGAGTCGGTGACCGGCCGTCCTGACGTCAGAATGAACGGTCACCCTTAAAATGTTTTTTTTCTTCTTGAATACGATGGAAGCAATTGTTTGAGGATAGGAAGCAAATAGAAGCAATAGGGGAGCAATCCTTGGGCATAAATTTAACGTTAAATACGCCTAGTAACCGTTTAACGCCTACCTACTCAAGCATAACTGCAATGTTGAATAGGAGTTTTGCTTTATTTTTTTATCAGGCGCTATTATATTGATAAACAACACTTTTATCGATATCTTTATTGCCGCGATAGTTACATTATTAACGTTGTAAAACATTGAGAGAAGCAATTGGGAAGTAATTAATGCCCACCGTGAATTTCAATAATTCTATTTATCAGGGACACTACGAGTCGGTGACCGGCCGTCCTGACGTCAGAATGAACGGTCACCCTTAAAATGTTTTTTTTCTTCTTGAATACGATGGAAGCAATTGTTTGAGGATAGGAAGCAAATAGAAGCAATAGGGGAGCAATCCTTGGGCATAAATTTAACGTTAAATACGCCTAGTAACCGTTTAACGCCTACCTACTCAAGCATAACTGCAATGTTGAATAGGAGTTTTGCTTTATTTTTTTATCAGGCGCTATTATATTGATAAACAACACTTTTATCGATATCTTTATTGCCGCGATAGTTACATTATTAACGTTGTAAAACATTGAGAGAAGCAATTGGGAAGTAATTAATGCCCACCATGAATTTCAATAATTCTATTTATCAGGGACACTACGAGTCGGTGACCGGCCGTCCTGACGTCAGAATGAACGGTCACCCTTAAAATGTCTTTTTTCTTCTTGAATACGATGGAAGCAATTGTTTGAGAATAGGAAGCAAATAGAAGCAATAGGGAAGCAATTCTTGGGCATAAATTCAACGTTAAATACGCCTAGTGACCGTTCATCCTGACGGAGACAAATTATTATAACCAAAGCGATCAGGCTTCTTTCTCTCTCGTTTTGATAAAGTTTCTGGCGCATTTATCTCCACCAGTGTCACTTCTGGGTCTGAAGTAGCATTTAAGAAACTGTCATCTGAGGTACTTACTGAAGAAGTTTCCGTATCCATGACATACGTACTGTCCACTTTCTCTTCGACCGACTCTACACTTGCTGAGTCTGAAATTTCCATGTCAGTACTCTCAGAACCTTTGGTGCATACTTCCTCCGCTGAAGACTTGCGTTCCACGGATATGTCCACTGTATTCTCAACTGACTTCTCCATGATAACTATGTCTCTACTAGTAGTGACAGTGTTATTTTTTGGGTTATACACCCTATAGCCCTTCACATGGTCAGAATAGCCGAGAAAAATAAGCTTATTAGCTTTTTTATCCCACTTCAAACGCTTCTCCTTTGGCACATGCACCATGACTGCACTTCCAAATATACGCAAATGACTTAAATTTGGCTTCGACCCTGTCCAGACTTCATAAGGAGTCTTGTTATTCAGTCCTGTCACAACAGATCTATTTCGCAAGTAAACTGAAGTATGAACCGCCTCTGCCCAGAATTTCTTATCTAAGCCAGCATCAAAGATCAAACATCTGGCCTTTTCAACTACTGACCTGTTCATCCGTTCACACAAACCGTTCTGCTGCGGCGTATAAGCATTAGTCCTTTGATGGACTATCCCTTGCTCCTTCAGATACTTTTCAAATTCTCGACTACAGAACTCACCTCCGTTATCTGTCCTTAGAATTTTGATCTTTCTGTCTTTTTGTTTTTCTGCCATGGACTGAAAATCTTTAAAATTGGTAAACACTTCATTCTTTGTCTTCATAAAATAAACAAACGCCATCTTGCTGTTATCATCCACGAACAAAACATAGTACCTGGATCCTCCAATTGATAGAGTTTCCATAGGACCGCATACATCTGTGTGAATCACCTCTAGAACATTCCCTGTTCTAGACGAACTCTGCTGGAACGGCAGTCTAGCTTGCTTGCCTTCACAGCAAATACTACACGATGCCTTATCTATGTTTGCCACTTCTGGGTACGAAATTCCCTCTACAGCACCATTTTTCATTTTCGTTAAACTAGTACTGTTTATGTGCCCCAAGCGTCGGTGCCAAATCTCACTCGATGCTACTGCAGTTGCTGCTAATAACTGTTCTGTTTTCGTGTATAATCTATACACACCTTCTACTAATTCTGCCTCACCGACGAGTTCTTTCTGTTGATTATAGATGTGGCAAACATTTTCTTTGAAAATTACACTGTTGCCATTCTCGATCAACTGACTCACCGAAAGCAAGTTCGTTGTTAACTTCGGTATGCATAATACGTCCGAAACTGTGACATCATACTCCACACCGTTCACAACTGTGACGATGTTGACATCACCAGAACACAGAACTGAAACGCTTGTCTGGTTTGCAATAATAATTTCTTTCGTATCGTGTTGATGGGTCGGACTGAGAATATTTTCTTGTCTCGCCGTCATGTGTTTGCTAGCCCCACTGTCAATATACCAGTTATTGTGGCTGAAGTTTCCACTCAGAAAAATAGCACTGAATGCATTTGTTTGTTTTCTTTTGCTTATTTCTGAGTTGGGGCACTGATTTTTGTAGTGTCCAGTTTGTTTACATTTATAACATTTTATAACTTTGACAGGTTTTGACATTTCCTGCAGTTGTTTAGGGTCGCTCCTATGGTTACCATTTTTTACACGCTGCTTCCCTTTAGCTACAAATGCACTTTCGGAACCGGAAACTGAACCAACCTCAGCACACATGTCCATCAACTTGGTTTTAATGACATCGGCACTTATCTCGATTCCCGAGTGTTCAATGGCCATTATCATAGGCGCATATCTTTCGGGCAATCCTGCTAACATTAATGCACCAATCCATTCGTCTGTTAATTCGAAACCTGTTCCTTGAAGTCGCTGCCCTGTTTCTATTATCTGGGTCACATACTGCGTCATCGAATCGCAGTTTTCTAGACGAATATTGATGAGATTTCTGAGCAAACTTATTTTTCTCGTATAGCCAGAATCATCAAACATGGTTTTCAATTTTCCCCATAAATCATAAGTTGTCGCCGCTTGCTTTATGTGAGCATATAGCGATGGATCGATTGTCAACACGAGCTTTGCCTTCGCTTTGGCGTCTTCTGCTTTCTCGGCTGCACTTGCCGTCGTTGGTAATTTTTCTTCAATGGCCGACGCCATGCCTTCCAGCACCAAAACATTTTGAGCCGCAAAACACCAATCCTCGTAATTCTCACGCCCGCGCAACTTAGGAACGTTAGCTATATAATTGGCCGTCATTTTTATTATAAAACCGAACAGTACTTAACGCTTCGTCTATTAATTTTTTTAATTATAGTGTCTGAGCCCAAAACCTAATAAAAGACGTTTTCTAGTTTTATAATAGACTGACTTTTATTGTCACATAATGTCTACAATGTTAAATAGATGGCGCTAGCAGTTACATTTGTTATTATATACTAACACTTTTAATAGAAATTGACTTTGATGAAGCTTTTTACCAAAGGCAAGCGCTCAAAAGAAAGTTTTTATTAAAAAAAATATCACAGGCAAACCAGTGGCGAATAGTTATAGTAAAAAAAATCCCATGGGTAGGTCAGTGGGATACTATTCATGGAATTAGTATGAACTATCCTATACTATTAAATAAACGTTCTCTAGTTTCACCCGACCAGAGATTTGCGCTTTTGGGCCCGGCTAGCACCAACTAAATAAATGTAGATAGAAAAGAGAACTTAGAAAGAGTTAGAAGAAGCGCGGGGCGGTTGGCGAGAAGTGCGCGCACCCCCTGCGCCACACGCCACAGATGCACATTGGACTAACTTACCTTGTGACGTCCGATCCTTAATTATGTGAAGTAGTCTCGCCTTCATTGTATCCCAACCCTTCCCAGATAATCATTTGCGTGTGAACTGAGGGACCACACTGGGAATTCGCGAAATGAAAATCCTAGGATTTAGTAGTAGACTTAAAACAATTGTAGAATGAATCTGGGAATTTGTAAACAAATATATTAAAAACTACGACCCATAAAGTGTGGTCCCTCAGTTCTCACAGACGATCAGCCAGATCTCGGAAAGTATCTTAAAAAAGATGGTTTTGTGAATACAGACATTTAGTAAAGAATTTGTAAAGATATTTACTAAATAACAGACCACAAAGCATTAAAGATAAAAAAAATATAACGACTGAACTGTGGTCCCTCAGTCCACATAACAAAGATAAATATTTTAGACTTATAGATAATTATTGATCTAAAATTTGAATTCTTAGATAATAGTCACATAGTCAGTGGCCCATGGGCGGCATAAAAACTGACACCAGGTTAGTCACTTTCCGCACGAAAAGAAAGAAGTCACATAGTGTTATTTTTGATTTGATTGTTCCGGCAGTTGTCGCTGTGTTTCGTGGACTTCGAAATAATGGACTGCTGGTTCCTAATATAATGTGTTCTGTGATTGAATAATTTTATTAAAATGTTTGTTCTGTGGTGGTTTTTGTGCTAATAATCGCGTCCACGACGTTCCCTGTGAGCAGTGTTGCAACTACACCTGGCGCCCCTAGCGGCGCGAAGAGACAACCCCGACATGGCCGCAGTAAGTACCGCCACCGTGCGCTATCTGGCGGCGGCGGCGGCGGCGGGGCCGTAAGAATGGTGCATATTATTTCTTCGTTTATTATCTGTTTAAGGATATAGGTAATTATTTTGAGCGTATTATGTTATAATAAATAAATGTTAATTACAAAATAAGGATTTAAACTATAAACACGATTGCCGAAAAATGTTATGAACGCGACTGTACGGACCAACTGCTTTACATAATACTGTTATTTAAGAAGGTCATCAACATGTATGAATTTGTCGCTTTTTTGTGGTCATTCTAATTTGGTCGGATTACCAGTAACCTAGGTGTTATTTTGGTTTTTTGTCTATATCTACTTTAATACGAGACATTTGAAGCTGAAATTTTCAGGATATATATTTCATTAAATGCACTAATTTTTTGTTTAACCCCAAACATCTAGGTTGATTCAGTTTCTTGCATTTCAATATCAAAATTGGTTTGGTCTGGTCTTGACTTGAACTAACATTATTCAAAAACGCGTGTATAATTAGGCTTGAAACATTTTATGGATGTCAAGAATAACAAGAAGAACCGAATACCGTTTTCAGTGAGTTTATACGTTTGTTTATTTAAGCGCTAGAATATTTTTTTATGTTTTCGTAAATGCTTGATAACTTTAAAACGGTAAATATTTTTGAAAACCTAATTAATGCACAAATACGCACAAATTAAGAGCTACTGGTGTACGTTTTTCTGCGGGCGCACAATCATTAGTTTTCGAGAAATAAGATTCTACAAAACGTTACCCCAGCAGGAAACTGAATATCTCGAAAACCTTAAGTCGCACAAATTTCATTTTCGGCGCACATTTATGCACAAATTTAAGCTATCCGCCCAAGTACTTTGTTTTTCACTCCGGTCATTTGTTTAAATTTTTCTTGCTGGAAAAACGTTACCCCAGCAGAATTAGTTTTTTCGTTATATCTCCAAAACGACAGCATGCACAAATTTTTTACTTGGCGCACATTTACAGCAGATTATGCACTAATTATTCGTATAACTCAATTCCTTCTAGAAGACATTTTCTTGCTGGGGTAACGCACACATTATCCCAGGGCACATGACTTCTCATACAGAGAAGGCACTAGCAATCATTGATCACCACGTTTGCTCAAAACGGGTTGGCGATTTCAGACTTATATCTCTAACATACTAACGGCCAGATCCAACCATAGGCAAAGGAATATGCATGTTTTTTTTTCCACTAAATTATTAATAGACAGTAATATTAAAATCCAAGAAAAGTATTAAAAGTTACTACTGCTTGTTGCTTAAAAATATTTTTGAAACTCTTACTATAGTTCAAACGTCCGTTTCTGACGTGTTCGGGTTACCACGTTAATGCTTTATTTATCTGTTTTTGAAGGTTTCTCAAACCCCCAATTTTGCAAATAATAGATATTTATTCACATAGTTCAAGATTCAAGTTTTGAAAAATAAAAAACACTGTTAAGTCGCCCCTATATGCCTACGGGGTGAAATTTAATTCGTGAGCATCCTCTTAAGAACTCATTGTACTCATAATTATTACGAACACAAACCATGAAATCGCGAAAAAAAATCAGCTGTTCCCTACATTTTGACGAACTATGAACATAAATGTAGGGAACAGCTGAACTAAATAAAGCAACTTACATAATTAATCATTCAATTTATTAACTTTTAACAAAACATTCGATCTTACTCTAAGTGGGGATTATTAAACCCTCTACCGCGTCCTATTTAAAAGCAATCGTGTCACTTTTTGTTCGGAAAACCGGAAAACGCCCTTTGTCGGTGCGACCACGCGTTCAGGTTCAAAGAACAAAAAGTTCGAACGATCGTGTATTCGCGCGACGACAATCGCTTCCTCTCAAGCGACCAGGGGCCAAGTCTACTAATTTACAAACGTATCAATAGTCTCACAATGATGAGAAAAACAGATTTGCTATACTAAAACTCAAAAACTCATCACTGTGAGACCATTGACACGTTTGTAAATTAGTAGACTAGGACACAAGGCGGCACGCGAAAAAAAATACCGTATTTAATCAGCAAGTCCTTGACCGCTTAAATAGGACGCGGGTTTACGCACTGAGCGACCACAAACGCAACCAGACCTAGTAGCATCGAACAACGTTTTACTAATATAGGTACAGTACAACGGGTTCCCTAGACGTCCCATAACTCGGGTACATAAAGCATAATTTATTATACTTAATACAAAAAGTCCTAGAATACTAAACTCGATTGGTGTATCTAATATATTCTGGTGTATCTAATATATTCTGGTGTATCTAATATTTAATTGATAAGTATGTTTCATACAAACCAATAATTAATATTTAAAGCTAAGAAAATGGACGTTTTCATTTCACGGTGTGTTTTACATAAATAATCGTGTCGTATTATTTTGTATGAAAAATTGAAACTAAAAATATATTCATATGTCAGTTGATTCTTTGACATGATCTCATGAATACCCTAGAGTTATGGATACGTTTATGCGTAAATCGTTGGTCGCTGCTAGGTCGCGGTTGCGGTCACCCACTACGCGAGAGGGCTGATTTAATATTCCAAACAACAAAATACTCGTAATATGCTTAACTTCTACAACTTCTACTTCTTAACTTAAACAAACATATCTTATAACGAAGACAACTCTGAAAAAAACCTGGAAATCATACAGGTATATGATCCAACAGAAGACTGATACTCTGTTCCTGCAAGTCTAAGGCCCATTCGTCATTGGTCGGTGCGTCAGCGGTGCGGGATCAGAGGCCCTAGTGTGAGTTTCTTTTAACCATCTCGACTTTACGCATCGACCGCGTTCGACGCTCCGATTGGCCCTTCACTGGCCTTCAGTGGTGAAGGTCAATACGTAAAGTAGGGCCTCTGCATGCTCTGTATACCTGGTACCGAAAGCATACCGAGCGCCTAATATTTCAATGAGCGTTTCCCAATTGCTCGGTATGCGCAGGAGCGGGGCAAGATCGTTTTGGTTTACCGCGTCTCGTTAAAAACATGTTCATGTTCAACAACGTTCGTTTTTCCGTAAACGGAGTTATATAACCACAACATCTTCATCACTCGAAGACGACATTTTCTCGCGAGAATTCAAGCGGTACTGCACAAATTATGCCGAAAACATAACGTCAGGTGGGTAAAAAAAAAAAGTTACAATTCTAAAACCCAACTACGGCAAAAAGTTTATATCACAGATTTAAAATTCAATATCCGGAGTCACACGTGTTAGGGCATAAATCTTAAAGATTACGTGTGACTCCGGATTTTGAATTTATCTGTGATGTCTTGTTTATACCTTTTTAGTAAACTTTTTGCCGTAGTTGGGTTTTAGATTTTTAACTTTTATTTTGTTTGTTCGACCAGCGGACGATCAAGACGCTTCCAAAGATACCTCATTTGTCAAATTGTGATGAGTACCTAGTTTAGAAGATGCGAGGGAACAGATGAACATACATACATACCGGTCAAAATCATAACCCTCCTTTTTGCTTCGCCGTAGTCGGGTAATGATAGCAGTGCCGTATATCGTATCGATAAACAGAACATCTATACCGCACTGCTGGTCACCGGCCAATGACGAAAGGGCGTAAGTTTTCAATTTTACAATGTTAGTATTATCTCATGTCGACTGGTTTGTAGTCAACCAATGGCGACAGCTAAAGCCACCGGCATATTACTGTGTCGTCATTTGTAGTCAAGACTACGTCAAATCACGAGATATTGGCTACACTGCGTCAGGAGGCGTCACGGCACGACACAACACAGTAAGGTAAATCCGGCTGTAAAAAATGATTTAACAGCAGATTTCGAGTCTTAATGGCTAACACTGCGTCAGAAAGTGTCACGACACGACAGAAAACAAAGTAAATCCGACTGTAAAAAATGATTTATCAGCAGATTTAATGATCACATACTTTTAGAAATGGAGGATTTTCTTTTGATGTGATTATATGAGTTAAAAAATATATTTTCCTTTTATATTTAGCACACGTAAGGGGCCCCCGACTCCCTTTTACTTACTGAACATATTTTGGCCTTGTTTGGGTTTTTTTACTCGCGATTTGGGGGCTCCCCAAGACCAAGGGCCAGGGGCTTACCGCACCTGGCACCCTTAGTCCGCTAGTGCATTGCCTCCTCTTGCTCCTTCTCCCTCTGCCGCACCGCCACAGCCGTCTCCACCAGGAGATACAAGCACTTGAACTTGTCCTGTTCACCCTCCGACCGACGCGCGCGCGGCACCACCTGCAGTTATGGTCCCAAGTCAATTTTGGATAGATATAATTCTGGACATGCAAAATTTTGACCAGTCCAAATCCCCAATTTCGAATAATATTATACAATTTTGCGAAGAAGTCCAGCAGCTTGTCTAGATTTTAGAAATTAAAAGCTAAGCAACAAAAACACACAAAGGGACTTTTGGAAATCAATAACTGTCAGGTGATGCCGGTATTAAAACACCCCGCGCCCAAAACGTAATGATAGCTGTTTACTTGGAATGAAAATCAAAATATTTAGTATAAAAGTTTATTTACACAACAAACTGAAACTCGTCTCTAGGCTAAAAACAAAACAAAAACACAAGGAAAACTTGATTGTAAAGGAAACTAAGTATAGTGTTTTAACACCGACGTCGCTTACAGCTAGGTATGTACAAAAACATGGTAAATCGCGGCCACAACATTCGCGCAGCCCAAATTAAAATCTCCAAACATATTTTATTTTTAAATAAACAGGCAAAGAAATTCAAAATGGAATTTTTGACAAATTAAACTTCTTTTCTTCTGCAAATTGCAAGAGTAAACGGAGCTATAAATTTCAGAATATCTAATAAAGTTATAGTATAGTCACGTCTGAGACACGGGCGGTGTCTAGGTGTGGCACCACATGTCGGTGGTGGCTACTTCGAGCTCGACGGCGACGGGCGGCGGCGGCTGCGGGGGCGGGCTCACCTGCATGCGGCGCGCGCGCAGCGGGTGCGGCAGCTGCGGCAAGTGCGCCAGCTGCGGGTGCGCCAGCGCCTGCCAGCCGTCCTCGCTGCTGGACACCGGCTCGGGCCCCTGGCCCACCATCCCCTCCGTAGTGGTCACGGTCACGACCGATGCCGTGCTGCTGGGATGCGGAAAGAAATATAGGTCGAATTCGAACATTCATGCATAATAGTCACCATTAGCTACTACTGACTATTGCATTGCTGGAGGGACGGAGATAAGTAAGGATTGGACTGGAGACGCTATGAGTTTCTGGGGCGTAGGACAATGTATAGAGAATTGATATAGTGTTGTACCAGCGTTCGACTATTGCCCGCGCTGCTCTCGAGCAGAACTGCTCTGTACTAGTCTCCTGCGGCTCGCTGATCTGTTCTACCATGTCTTTGGTTCCGGCCACTGATATGACTGATGCTCTGCTGTGGGAGGGAAAAGGAATCGTCGCAGTGACTTTCGACGTTACGTGTTTTAGTTAAGTGGTTAATTATCGCAACGTTAAGGACACATTATTACTTAAGTGTATTTTTTCTAATGAAGGATTAAGTAATGGACAATTTTATACAAGCAGTGAAAAGTTGAGTGTGAAAAGCTAAAGTAAGCTTTTTATTTTCAGACAAACACTAAGGGCCTTACCACAAAAACTTAGACACTTGTTCAACGCGTGTTTAATGTCAGTTTAATGACAAACTCCATACAGAAATGTCATGTTTAAAAGGTCTTTAGGCTAAACAAATGATAAACCCGGTTTTGTGGTAATAAGGCTAATATACTGTATCGACCCCGACTTACGAGTTGTAGGTCGTGAGTTCGAACCCAGCCAGGAAGTTTACTTTCTTTATTTAATTTCATCACCACTGCTTTCAAAACGTTGAAGGAAAACATCGTGAGGAAACCGGCATGGCCTAGAACCAAAAATTCGAAGACATGTGATATCCACCAACTGGGCCCGCGTGGTGGATAACGGTCCACTCCCTCTCACAGAGAGGGGGCTAACGATTGGAACTTAACGAGACCGATACTACAAACTTACTCCCTAGCAGGCGGATGCAGGTCGTGGTCCTCTGGTCCGTATCGGATGACGGACTGCCATACGGAGGGGTCGTATTTGACCTCCTCCTCGCTGATCGTGCTGGAGTAGCCCTCCTCGCCGTCCCCGAGCTCGTCGCCGTCGCTGCGGTAGACCAGCAGTCCGTCGCCATAGTCGTGAGCACGGCCGTCCGGACCGTTCTGTGGGTACTACTTTTGATTACCTATAGGCTCAAGCAGTAGGTAATCGTGGGTTTTAGATGATTTGGCTGCAGAAGTAAACTAGGCCTTCAAAGTAAATTGGAAAAACAATGTGTGATTTGTTATTTAGATAAACATTTATTTAGAGCACATAACGATAATACCTCATCTGCCTAGCCTTTTCCCAACAATGTTGGGGTCGGCTTCCAGTCTAACCGGATGCAGTTGAATACCAGTATTTTACATGGAGCGACTGCCTATCTGACCTCCACAACCCAGTAACTGGGTAATACGATACCCCTTGGCAAGACTGATTGTCAGACTTTCGGGCTTCTGACGACCCGTAACGACTGTCAAAGATCCACAAATGACAGCCGGGACCAACGGTTTAACGTACTTTCCGAGGCACGGAGGAGTCTCGATATGTACAGATGGTGACCCATCCACGGACCAACCCCGGCAAGCGTAGCTTAACCTGATGAATCGACCCGTGCGGCTGTTATTACTTAGCCACGAGCTCCTCATCATATAATGATAATAAATTACATGAATAAAAATAAAAAACCGGCCAAATGCGAGTCGGAGTCGGGCACGAAGGGTTCCGTACCATTATCTATAAAAACGGCAAAAAAATCACGTTTGTTGTATGGGAACCTCCTTAAATATTTATTTTATTCTGTTTTTTTTAATATTTGTTGTTATAGCGGCAACAGAAATACATCATCTATGAAAATTTCAACTGTCTAACTATCACGGTTCATGAGATACAGCCTGGTGACGGAAGGCCAGACGCACGGACAGCGGAGTCTTATTAATAGGGTCCCGTTTTATCCTTTGGGTTCGGAACCCTAAAAACACGGTACCAATATATTTACAATACGATATAACTTGGCAGTTCCGAACTTCGCGAAGAGGGCTGCGCAGTAACATTTTTTAGAAACCAAATGGTGACATGAGGCGAGTGTGAGTGAGAGAACATGCGCGAAAGTTCGCAGAGCCTATGTTCAGACCTGCCAAGTTATATCGAGGCCGTATTGTACAAAAAAAAACATTTTGAAGAAATAAAAGTGACTATATACTATGCTCAGACCAAATAAGAAACCAAGACGGAGCGCTGCAAACAATACAGTGAAGCATGCTAAAACTACACCAAAGCTCTGTGCATACACGCTCATACACACACATTTACAACTATTTACAATGACACTAAAATCAAACTACACCACACTAAGTGCACACATGTTTACGAAACCGGCACGTCACTGTTGATAGCGCTCTGTCTTGGTTTTTTATTTGGTCTAGTAACTATGGCACATTTTTTAAATCAAATAACAAATAAACAAAGTGCGGTGTGCGTCACAAGGTTGCACCAAATAGTATCAATCTTTTCCTAGTTTGCACGTCTAGCGTGAACGTATTAAAAATACTTCTATACAAACCTCTACAACGATGCCATCCCAGGCCGCTACGTTGACACCGTCTCCTGCAGCCACTCCTAGCCCCGAAGTGGAGGCTGCAGCCAGGCCGACCATGGCCCCCACCCCTGCCGTAGCCCCCGACTGCTTCCGACCCCGCCGGGATATGGTGTAGTGGAGGGGGTCGTGACCCTCGCGCCTGATCATCTCCGGGAGGATACGGCGGCGGGCGTTTATGAACCAGTTGCAGACCTGGTAATGGAAACTCGTTTCTAAATGCGATAGTACTCATAAACTGGGCTTAATATGGTGATCAGCCGAAGCTTCTTTTTCATTTTCGACCATTTCCAGCCAAAAAGTCATGATTCGGCCATATTTTCGTTTTCGACCATAAACCTGCCGAAGCTTCGGCCAAGCCGAAAATTAGAAGTTCGTGAGTTGTCGCGCGTCACTCGGCCTACTTCGTAAAAGCTCGGCAATATCAGTTGAATCAATACAACAAGAAATACTCGCAATTTTGTACCTATCCTCTAACAGAATGATCGTGTTTTATTTATTTTAAAGCCTATATTTGCTCTTTCTCTTTCTATTCTGCGATCGCAATTTATTTGCTAAACATGTAAACAAACAAGTGTTTTAGGAAAAAGAACTGTAATGCCTAGATATAAGGTTCGGTTTGCGCTACTTCATATATTTGTATGACTGTCAACGGTACTAGTCAGTCTAAAATCAACTTTATTTATACTAAATAAAGTTTATTTTTGTTCAAGCGGAAATAACATCAATATTGGATTTAAATAGACCTTAGGCGTAAATAAAACAAACTTCCCCTCACCTGCAACACAGTGAGGTTAGCTTCCTGGCTTAGAGCCAGTTTCTCAGCATCACTGGGGTACGCGTTGTAGCGATGGTCATACAGCCATCTCTTCAAGATCTTTACCGAGTGTTTGGGTAGGTTCCCGCGACGCTTGCGCACTGAACCAACTATCACCGTCTGGGTGAAGGGTGAAACAGAAGAATAATATGGAGTATTTGACGATCAGCCTAGAGCGTTGCAAAACTAGGCGCAGCTATCATTCTGACCCAATCGTAGAAGAATGTGACTGGGGTGTAAAAATCCCATCACAAAGCCAAATATATTTCGACTTTTCAGAATAGCTCCATAACCTGTCGGTTCCCAAGTAAGGTTCAATAAAAAAACCAAAAGAAGAACATGTTAGGTCCTCTTGGTAGGGTAAAAGACCTTTTTACACAAATTATTTTAAACTAGCTTTTGCCCGTGGCGTCACCCGCGTGGATGTCGGAAAAATTCTATCAGATAAACTATCGGCTTTAGCAAACGGCAACCACGGCAAAAAAATTCGCCGCCCTCGTGTATTTTAATTTTGACCTCACTATCAGCTTTAGAACCCTCGAAAACTATGAAAACGATACCCATGCTGAAAAATATTAATTTCAAGTTACAATAAAATCCTCCCCTGTAAAACTGCCTACCCCTTTTCACTCCGCTATGGGCAGATTTTCTAAAAACCCTGATAAACATTTTTATTTATTTATATATTTTCAGTCTTATACGTACTGAGCTTCAAGTTAATCAGACCACGCGTTAAATTTCTTCCACACAAACTTTGATACACGCTTTTGGGGGTAGTTTAAAAAACTAAAAATGAAAACCTTTATCAATTACATAGATAAGTATTCGCGCCAAGTTTCAAGTTCATTATCTCAAAGAATAAGATTTTTCATACAAAAAAAAACCCCCTTTACACCCCTTTTTTGGAAATGGTATCTTTAATCCTATTATTACCTGTGGCGGAGGCGGAGGGTGGCGCTGATGCGTCATGGCGAGGTGACGGGCGTCCGTGTTCCAGTCTGTGCTGTCCATTCTCTGTTGATTAAAAGGACTTACTTACTAAAGCTAGAAAACTAAAATAAATACCATACTGCGTTTTCTTCCTGACTTCAAACTCGCACAGTAATGTTCGTCAGTACAAAACTATATACCTATACAGGGTGGATTTTTGATATGGGGCAGTAAGGGCTGCTCTTGCTGACTGTAGGTAAAAAAAATTCAAAATATCTGAATAGATATCAACATTAAAAAAAAAAATGGCCAGTCTCCTAAGACCGTTTTGCTGTAACGACGCTCAAGGTAAATTACCTTACTGTCCCGTCTCAAAAATCCATCCTGTACCCTGTCTGATGACTAGGATGATAATGTTGAAAATTTTGATACGTAAATTTTTCTTTATCTATTGTTTCTCCGGGCAAGAATGGGCAATGCTAAGAACAAGGTGAACTAAGAAAGCTGTTGATTTAGTAAACAATTTTATTTAAACAAAGAAAGTAAAAAACCAGAATTCAAAAATGAAAACATAATTATTCTGCTATGTAAAAGAAAACTGCATTGTAGGACGCTACGCTTAGTGCTACGCGGGCGCTACGCCACGCATAATAGCTACGCTGCGCCTACGGCTACGCCATGTCCACACGACTCTCCCGCACGCAAAAATCCTCGCTCCGTCGCGTAAACTCGGCGCGGGATGGCCACAGCAAACAATCAGCGCGCGCGACGCGCTCCCGATTATTTTCTCTATACAAACTGATACAATATTAAGAGCGTGCATTCTGAAAGTGGGCAACGTCGCAAATAGAGATGATAGATATAATAAGAAGTGTTTGTTACCTGAGGTGGTGGGGGAAGGTGGGGGTTCGTCATGGCGGGATGGCGACCCTCAGCATCCCAGTCGGTGCCGCTCTCGTTATCCTCCGTCGATGACGTCGACGGGAAACGGTCTCGCGCTGAACAACATACAATATTGTTAAAGCGCGAAAGCGCCACGATAGCCCGCGAAATTCAAATTTTCTAACGTATTTTTTTTAAATCATGTCAGTATCACTTTATCAGGCTGTATAAATGTGTTGTAATTATGTATTTATAGAATTAAAATCATCAATACAACTCTCCAACATCAAAATATTACCCCAGTGAATGATTATGATTCTAATGATTATAATTATTCTATGCTTAAAAACATATTTTTGTTACTGTCTGCTGTTTGCGAATCATATTTAACGTACTACCTGGCAGTGGCCGGAAAATCGCTAAAAACTTAAAAATTGAATTTCGCAGGTTATCTTAACGCATCAAACACGCTTTATAGCTTCCTGTAAACGCCGCCGGAGCCGCACCGGCGTCGGACCGCATGTTTGTATATACTAATGAATATCGCCCATGTGCCGCACCACCCGCCACACCGACGCGGCGGCCGCGTAGATATTACACTCATTCCCAGATATTATTTTCATTTTGCGGTGCGGCTCCGGCGTCATGTACAGGAAGCCTATCAACTCTTTTAGGTAGGTATACAAGAAGTCTAACAACTCTTTTATAGGTAACTAGCTGATGCCCGCGACTTCGCCCGCGTGGATGTCGGTTATTATATACTAAAACCTTACTCGAGAACCACTCTATCCATTGGTGAAAATAGCATGAAAATCGGTGCAGTAGTTTTTGAGTTTATCGCGTACAGGACGACAGACAGACGCGGCGGAGGACTTTGTTTTATAATATGTAAGGATTACACAGAAAGAAAATTGTTCAACGTTTTCTAAACATTTTCACAAAGCTGTTATATAAAAATTATAAAATTCCTATTAACTTTTGTATTGGCAGCTATATCACTACATATTGCAAAACTAAGTGCTCCGCCGCGTCTGTCTGTTTTTAAATTTGAGATTCATATACTTATGTAAAAAACCTTTTAAATATAATGTAAAAAGTTTATTTCAGACTATTTTTGTCCTAAAGTTTTTATTTGAAACTATTGTGAAAAAAAAATTACACAATGCAGCTAAATCTAAAACAGAATCGATTCCACTTTATTCTCTAAGTACTTTTGTTATCTTAGAAGAAATTAGTGAAGTAGATAACTAGTTCGCTTTTACAACGAGACAATTTTGTTTCTTTCCCATTGATTTGCGAAACATATAGCTTTTACAGAACCAAACTATGGAACAACCCAACTAGATGTAACTTTCGGTAGAGAAGTTATACCAACCACCAAAGCACCTCTCATAGTAACAGACAGGGCTGATACATAGGTATTATGTAAAACAGTGAGTTTTCAATACTTACGCAGTTTGATCTTCATAACTTTGATCACGGACCTAGGCAGCGTGGCGACTTTACCAAATAATCAACAAAGTTTAATTCCCGCCACCAAACTTCACGCTTTTGACATGAGCTGCCAATGAATTATGTTATTTACAATTGACATCACAAAAGTAACTTGTGAAAATTGATAATGAAATAAACGAAATGGATAGAAGATGATTAGCCAAAGACCGCTCTGTGGGGAATGAATTCGTTTTATTTAATTGTTTTGTTTTGAAAATCGATGCGCTTTTGTGACAATTGACAACGACGTGCACTGTCGCTTGTCATTTGAAAATTTTGCAAAAAGGAATTTATTTGCGGCCAGTACGAAGTCCCCACGGTGTGCGATGCAATCTCATTGGTTCATTAAAAATCATGAAGAATGCATAAATGGTAAAAACTTTGACTATTTATGGTTTTTACCGAACCTATGTCCGAATGAAAAACCGTCGTGTGTCTATTTGTCTGTCCGTCTGTCACAGCCAATTTACCACGAATCTAATGGACCGATTAAGTTGAAAGAAGAATGGGCTGGTTCGTCTGATTCGTCCCAACACTTTACTACCTCTACCATAAGAAAGATCTCATTTTTTTTTTATGGGCATAACTCTATATCTCATGCAGGGAGTGTTATAGAGGTTTCATTTATTCAATAAAATCCTTACTAATATTATAAATACGAAAGTAACTCTGTCTGTCTGTCTGTCGCGCTTTCACGCCAAAACTACTGAACAGATTTCAATGAAATTTGATACGCAGATAGTCTAGACCCTGAGAAAGGACATAGGCTACTTTTTATCGACATACCACGCGGGCGAAGCCGCGGGCGGAAGCTAGTATTAAATACAACTTAATTAATAAAACCTTGACTGTCTCGTTGGTCTAGTTGTGGCAAGCGATACGGCTGAGCATGAGGTCCTGGGTTCGATTCCCGGGTCGTACAGTGATATTGGGTTTTTCTATCTGAGATTTCTCAGTAGTAGCCCGGAGCCCGGTTGATGGCAATAGGCTAGCTTATTGCCCCCTGTTACATGGGACTTAAACATGACTGGCGAAATGTGGGTGTACTATAGGTACACCTCTGCCTAACCATTCGGAGAAAGCAAGGCGTGATGTTATGTATG
Organism: Lithophane leautieri; assembly: GCA_949152455.1. Lineage (NCBI taxonomy): Eukaryota > Metazoa > Arthropoda > Insecta > Lepidoptera > Noctuidae > Lithophane > Lithophane leautieri. Next base: position 2,387,550 of record OX424462.1, on the reverse strand, counting down.
CTAATGTTTGAGGCATACTCTTAATTATGGGACTTATTCAGTGATAATTGTGAGGAGCTCATGGCTAAATAATAACAGCCATACCGGGTCGATCCATCAGGTTAAGCTTCGCTTGCCGGGGCTGGTCGGTGGATGGATGACCATCTTTACATACCGAGACTCCGTGCCTCGGAATCGGAAAGCACGTTAAGCCGTTGGTCCCGGCTGTCATTCGTGGATCTTTGACAGTCGTTACGGATCGTCAAAGCCCGAAAGTCTGACAACAAGTCTTACCAAGGGGTATCGTATTACCCAGTTACTGGGTTGTGGAGGTCAGATAGGCAGTCGCTCCATGTAAAGTACTGGTATTCAGCTGCATCCGGTTAGACTGGAAGCCGACCCCAACATGGTTGGAAAAAGGCTATGCAGACTTTTTAGTACCTAATGTTATTGCGGTTTTCGGATCGGACAGGGTTTTTGTTACATGTTGTATATTTTATTACAGGAAAACTTATATGCAGGCTATGATCTTTATATAACATGGTCAATCTCCCAATATTGTGCGTACAAACTTACATTTGCAGTTGGAATGTATGGGAGAACATGTTTTTCAACTAAAATGTTAAGTTTGTTCTTGGGATAAATTCATAGATTCATACTTAGGTAGAATACTCTTTAAATATAAAAATCATTTAACTAGGTACACCTTCTACCCTTCACAGTGCATGATCTTGGCCTCTTTTTTTTATCAGAAGAATTAGGTAGGTATATACTTTGTTTCTCAAGTAAGTAGGTATCGTACACGACATTAATCTATCGAATTTGAAATTAGGTACTGATTTAACCCTAGAACTTTGTACACACGGCTACACATCAAGCTATACATTTCCAGTATAAGCTGACCTCGCATTGTACGGAAATCCTATACAATGCCAGATCAACATAAACTGGAAATGTATAACTTGATGTGTAGCCGTGTGTACATAGATATTAGTCCTAATAAAACACCCAAATCAGTAAAGTTACATGTAATATAGCAAAATTTAAAACAAGTCACAATAAAATTAAACGAGTAACCCTATCACTTTTCCCCGTCAGCGTCTACGGAGACAATCTCTGGTGTCAGTTCTGCCGCCATTGCAAGTCGGGCCACCGCGGGGGCTGACACTGCCGTAGGGGGCCGGGTTTCGGGAGAATCCGGCCGCTTCTGGCACTTCTCGATCGTGTCTGATAGAATCTCCTTGAGTGTGGACGCTAAGGCTTTTGGATTGCCGCTACTATCCAGCTGTGGAGAAAAGAAGCCAGGGTCAAGTTTTCATCAGATTCTGAGGACTATGCAAAAGTTTGGTTTGATTGGGTTCGGTTTGGAACTCCCAAAGTAATAATCACGTTAAATTAATCAAGGCACAGTAGTTTTAACGAAAGCATTATATTAAGGATGCCCAGTTGGTAGGATACCTTTTAAATTCTGAATACTTAATACTCTAGTGCGGTTTGTCGGCAAAACTGCATCACTCCCAAAAAAATGAAATGAAATTATTTAGTTTGTAAATAGGATACCGAAATCACTTCACGTCATGTTATTAAAAATATGGTAAATGGAATCGCCATTTCCTCTCTGACTACTTCTGAGGAGATGACGAAAAAATCTCATGGATAAAGTCCAGACATTAAATATTAAAAATATCGGGTACCAAAATGCAGCATAGCGTCCGGACTCTGGCCTGTTGAGGAAAGTCCCAACCAGAAACAGTTGTGAGTAGATAACTAAGGCTTACTGTAACAATATGTCCTCCAAATCGCTTGTGTACGTTTTTGACTTTGTGAGCAGCTTCCCTGACGATTTGCCTCGCTGCATTGATCTCCGACTCCGGTCTGCCCAACTCCGATAGTTTGCTCTGCAGCCTTGTCGCTGCTACCTGAGAATCAGAGGAACGGAACAGCTTGAAGCAGCCACTCTAGATTTTTAAACATTACTGGATCTTCAAGATCTCTGGTAAGACCTGGTTGTGACTTACACAGACAAGAGAGTTATGGCACTAGAGGGAGAAGGCTTTTACTCCGCAGTGGGTGGAACAAAGGGCTGCCAATGATAATAATGGTGATGATGACTGGATCATCATCAGCATCACATAAAAACCTACTCAGTAGAAAATGGAAGATGGCCATTCTTACCTTTTCGATGTATATTATCGATGAGAAATAAGTTCTTACCTCGTTGTCAACTTCAAGTGCCACGATCTTTTCAGGCCACTTGACCTGCCTGTTGAAAATGCTGGACATCCGTGGGTTCTTAGGAAAGCCAACCAGGATGAAGCCCTTCGCCTCATGCTGCATTAGCATTGACTCCTTTATCAAGTCTACTGTCAGTTGCTGCAAAGCGAATAGGTATTTGAAATCTACTGCTTTGGTTATTGGTTGGCTGGCTCATGATGGCCTTTCTATAATTACCGAAGTATATCGGTGACAAGTTACCCCATTTAGAGGACTACTGATATGGTCCTCATTGCTTTGCGATGAGTTATCCCCAGAGCTGCTGCGAACCACAACTCTTTTGACAGAACTATTACCGTCTCCAGGTTAACACAGAGCGTATTAATTGAGGTATAAGCCTGATAGATCCACCGGAGCTCCAAGATCACATAGTTCAGTTGGTTTGGTAAGACCCTGGGTTCTTCAAAGAAGAATAACCATGAGAATTCGACCTACCTCTGGTATATCGTCCTGTGCCTGTAACTTATCTGCAATCAAACGCCCTCTGGCCGTGTCCTTCCCTGCTTCAGACCGTACCAGCTCTCCTGGCCTTATCATTGTATAACCTGTTATATTTGAGATGGTCTGCGCCACAGTTTGGTTGCCGGCACCCGGGACTCCGTTCACAAAGATCACGGGCAAATGCCGGATAGGAGTCATGTCGTAGACCATGTCCTGTTTGTTGATTAATTCTCGATTAATAAAAGGAAGGGGTATTGTGTTTTTCTTTTGTATTTGTGTCCGGTTGATGGCAATAGGTTCGCCCCCATTACATAGGAGTTGCGCATAATTGGCAACATGTGGGTGTACTAAGGCACACCTCTGCCTAACCCTTCGGAGATTACAGGCGTGATGTTATGTTTATGTTAATGGTTAGAGGATAAAGTATTTTGCTTGTTGAATTCTTCACTTCATCTTTCGCCCATCTTGATAATGGATGAACTAATCGGAATGACTCAGTGGAATAAATTCAAAAAAAGAAAAAAGTCCTAAGAGTAGGTAGGTGTAGGTAGGTGGGGTTTTAATAACATTTACCTAAAATTTCACTAAATCATGCATTTAATTGATGCTCTGGCTTTTATTTTGTTCCTAGCAATTTCAAATTTTTGCAAGTATGAATGCAGGAATGCAGCTGAGGGTCGTCCGGAACAGTCATTCCACATTACTACTACATATACTTACGTCACTCCACCGATACCACAAGACATGCGAGTTTTGATAGCACTCACCTCTTCCGTATTCTTAGAGGAAAAACATCCCATTTTGTTTACGCGCGCTAGTGCGCTATCTGCAATCTTATACCTTTGTAAAATTAATTAATTAAATTATGATCCTCAATAAAATTGGAGTATAATGACATTTCCAAATTACACTTATTTGAATGGGACAACTAGATTTTTGACGGTTTTCAAAATAGCTTTACTTTCCAGACAGTATCTATACATATACTTAATATTTCCGAATAAAACCTGACCTTGTTGGTTGAGATCTAGTAAAGAGGCTGTATACCTGCCAATTTATTATGTTGGTCGAATGGTCGTCCATGAACATTTTACTTGTTACATAGGTCAATACCTTATTTGAGTAGTTCCTGTTACTGCAGGAAGGTCGATTGTTGAGCTCAGGGTCGCGTATTCGAATTAAGGCTGATTTTCAACTAAGCTATGTTTTTTATACGGAAGGATGCGTGCTATGGATGGGAGCGATGGATGCGCGATTGGTGTAGCTATGTGCAGAGCAGAGTGCCTCCCCTACTGTCGATGCATCGCATAGCTGCGCATCATCCTCGCACAGCTACCTCGTAGCGGCGCATCTTCATAGGACATCTTACTCGATCCGCTACACGGCTTAGCATTAGTGGAAACGGTCACATAGATTCGTAGCTTAGCTTTCACATTTTCGCTGCATAGCTGCATAGCACATCTCTGGTGGAAAAGCAGCCCTATACTGTAGGTGTAACCTTATACTATGCTGCCAAGCATCGTTGTTGTGTTCAGGTTTTTAGGCTTTTTGTATCTCTGTAATGGCGCAAGCGGCTCGTCATGTGAGACACTCTAACTTTGTCTCAGGGATGGCATTATAAAATTAAATGATTGGGCAAATCGTGACACGGTAAAACTACCTAACACGAGGACACAGCATATTGTTAATTTCAATGCCATCCGATCTTATTATCTAATATCATCATCCCGTCAGCCATGATGAAGGCAGTGACATGACAGTAATAGGCTCAATTATAATAAATTTTAAGTTTCTGTACTGGGATAGTTATTAGTTAAACCCTAGTTAGTCAAACAGCTGTACTACCTGCGATTGTAACATAATACATTGACTAAAATGCAATAATTTAAGTTATTTTTTTTTATAATTTTTGCACAGTGCGATCATTGCTATAAGAAATGTTACAGGCGTTTGTGAACTCTAAACAGTGGATCTTTTGAACAAGTTAGCATTTGATTGAAGTGCGATAAGTGCCGTAGACTTAAAAAAGAATAATGTTGTTAATTCTACTAGTAGTACTATCAACAATAGAAACACCAGTAATGGCAGAATCGAAATGCTCCGTCGATTCTCAATCCCGTTCTCCAAAATACTATCTAATGGAGAAATGCTACCGTTCCAAACTTGGTATGGTATCCAAGGCTAACTTCACATCCCTGACCAGTTGCCAACGTCTTGGCATTGAGAAGAAGGGCCTGGCGATAAACTATAGTCCTCCGGAGGCTTGGGCCGACAGTAATTTGACAGTTGACTATACCTGTGAAGTCTTGAAGTGCGCTGAGGCTGATGGGGGATTGTCCATGGTGAATGATTCCAGATATGATTATTACAGTATTTATGCAAAGCCGATACGTAAGTACCAACCTACCATTACCTACCATTACCTACCATTGCCTACCATTACCTACCATTACCTACCATTACCTACCATTACCTGCCATTACCTACCAACTCCTACCATTACCTACCATTTTTTACCATTCTATCAGTAGGTACCTACTGCTATTCTACTTTTTTTTGCCATTACTATGAGTATCTGCTGTCTACACGATCATCAATGCAGGGTGTTGTAGGATTTTTTTTATTATATCTTGCGATCGCCTCGAGAAGCCCTTAGCAGATTTATTGTGGGAGTTTATTAACAGGAGAGATTTGTTACTCCAGTGGGGAAGCTGTCTCTTATTAAATTAGGATTTTTTAGTGAACAAGGTCCCGTGTTGTCTTTTGAGCCTTCTGGCATTTATTGGTTCACATAACGCTGTTGCTAGGGTGTTAGTAGTGTAGTAGTGTTAGACTTTCAGTTTATTTCCATTTCGGCATATTTTCAGCTCATGTGAACTCATCTTGTGTCCCAGCTCTGGGCATGTTCTTAATCATCACAAAGAAGCTGAACTACACACTTGGGTTCCGTGAGTGTAAGAACCTGAGCAGTTTGCCTGCTGACGTCACAAGCGAGCAGCGAACCGATGCGCTGGCGCAGCTACTGGCTAGCAATAGTATAGAGATGGCGTTTGTTGGGATGAGGAGCAAGAATGGAAGTGCTTTTATTAGTGTAACTGGTGAGTTCTAAACTGCTGACCGATCAGGGACCTCAAAATTAAGGAAGGCTGGTATTGTCTGATAGAGGCAGGCTTGTTAAAATATTGTCCTTATTACGTTGTCTGCTGAAAAAAGGCATAAGTATCTACTTTATAATACTTAATACTAAAATATTAGCCTATATTAATACTGGTATTCAGCTGCATCCGGTTAGACTGGAAGCCGATCCCAGCATAGTTGGGAAAAGGCTAGGCAGATGATGACTAAAATAGTGGCCTTCCACTAAAAGTAAGTGGTTTTAAATAGCCTACAGAGAAACTCGAAACTCATTATACCTTTTCGTGTTGCGTTCTTCCTAAGGTGATGCCCTAGACTGCATGACATATCGTGCTTGGGCACCTGGTAGTCCAAGAAAGGCCCGCAGGAACTTCGACTGTGTACTTCTTACAAGGACGAGGACTTGGGTATCGACACCATGTAAGAAGAACTATCCTATGCTCTGTGAGCTGGTCCCTGGAGGTCCTTATAAGAGGGGTTCTTTGTTTGCCTCTAGAATCAAGAAAGCTAATGGTTAGTATAAAACCCTTCCTTGGCAGTCCGAGTAAAAAGAGATTACATAATTTTGGTAGCAAAAGCTTAGTAAAAATAAAATGCTTGTATTCGAGGAACGACCGGTTTTAATCCCCATTTTATATTTTTACAGAGACTACGACGGAAAATAAAGACGACGGTGAGAAATAAAACAGATCAACCATTCTGTAGATACAATAACCTATGTTTTAATAAAAAATAGTTTTTTGTATAATTTTTATTTGGTAAGGTTTCCGTTAAATCATAGAGTACTTTATACTTTAAACTTCAAGACAGAACTAAACGCATAAATCAAATTGACAATGACAGCTGACAGGTTCTTCACAATCTGAATCTTTACCCCACCTAAAAAACCCCCGCACCCCCCACACCACATGTTCCCCGCCCTGTGTCTCAAATCTTTGTGTTTTTGTTTACATTATTCTCCTAAATTGTAATAAAATTTATATTTACACATAATAAACAAGTTTGTCTAGTCATATAATGGGCCAAGGAAAAAGTCAGTTTACAGAGGAGGAACTTCAAGACTACGAGGTAACTAAACTAATTCATTTGTTAGGGTTTTAAATGTAGTTTTCGACAGATGACTAATAAATTCGTCATAATTTACAGGATCTCACTTATTTTACGAAGAAGGAAGTGCTATAGTGAGTAGAAATCTTTTATTATAATTTTGTTTTCATGCAGTTTACTTCATTGAAGCTTTAAGCCTAAACAGTTCAAGAATCTAGTGGAGTTATTATGCCTAGTTTATGAACGTTACATATTCATCTACAAAACGATGTGTATTTCTATATTCTCTGTCTTCCTGATGACACAGAAATCATATTACTTATTTAATTATTGAACATACTCAGCTTTAAATATTTCATTTCATTTCATTTAGAAAACCCACAACAATAGAAACATCACAGAATATGTATATTGCTGTACAAAACCATTGTTCAGTTAATATTAGATTTCTCTGTTAAAATAGAATAAGTATTGAAACAATTACAAAAAAATCATTTTCAGTGATTCACCCTGTTTCTGATACAAATTTTGCAATTATTTAACTTTCTCAGCTGTTAATAAAAATCTAATTTAATAAAACTGTCTTACATTCCAGTGCTCATCAAAAATTCAAAGCCCTAGCGCCCGAGAAAGTAGGTCACAACAAGAATGCCAAACTCCCGATGACAAAGATCCTGCAATACCCTGAGTTACGCGTGAACCCATTCAGAGACCGGATATGCAAAGTATTTAGCTCAAGTAATGATGGAGACTGCACCTTCGAAGACTTCCTTGACATGATGTCTGTTTTTAGTGAGATGGCACCAAAAGCAGTTAAGGCTGAACATGCATTTAGGATATTTGGTAAGATCTTTTGACATAAGTGGTAGCCAAAAGGCCCCAAATCTATCAGCCAGTCTTTTAATAGTCAGCCACCTTTTAATATTGAAACTACCCAGTAGTTGAGTAGTGGAGGTGGGACTTGCTGCCGATCCCAACATAAAACCAAAGTCAAATCATTTATTTCAAATAGGCACATAAAAGGCACTTTTGAACAACGTTGGCACAAAAAATTGACTCTAGTCCTTCCAAGAAGTAGTTTCATATGGAGACATAGTTTCGGAGACACTTCAAAAAGATATAAAAGCAATACACCTGCCAGCTACCATTTTATTTCCCTAGGTACCACCATTGTTAGAATGGTAAAAAATGTGTTTTATTTATGCCCTTTATGTTGCATAAAGTTTAAAATAAGTAAATAAATAGATTATTTTTGAGTTCCTTGAATAACAGTGCCGAAAATAAGTAAATAATTACTCGTATTTCCCCAGATTTTGATGGTGACGACATGATTGGTGTGTCAGACTTGCGTGAAGTGATTGAGAGGCTGTGTGGTTCTGAACTAAAACTGGGTGACTCTGAGATCCAGCAGCTAGTCCAGAATGTTCTAGAAGAAGCGGACTTAGATGATGATGGAGCACTATCTTTTGCAGAGTTTGAACATATCATTGATAAGAGCTCTGATTTCTGCCAGTAAGTTTATCAAGTATTTGTACATGCTCTGTTCAACTTTAGTTAACCCATGCTTGTATATAATACCAGAGTGATTGGACCAGAAAGAAAACAACTGGGCCCCTGTTACCAGCTCTTACAGCAGTATTATTTTAATATTACTTCAGTGTAGGAAAAACATGTAGCTCTACAGGACGTATAGCTCCATCTCTTTCCCCCTTTCCGGTGGTGTTAGGCCCCCTGATTAGTCTGATAACCCCCCTGCAATGTGAAAAGGCAAGCCCTGAATCAATCCATGATTTGCTAGCCAATCCTGAAGTAACAGCTCAGCTGTATAAGCCATTGTCCTAATTAAACGCGATTATTTGACATATAATGCGATGGTCGCACAATCGCGTTTTATTAGGACATTTTGTGCCTTTGTATTGTGACAAATTGGCCAAAACTATAAATATTTGTCTGAATCACATGAATATAATTATTATCACAATGTTTGTGAGTCACAAAAATATACAATACATATCTTTTGATGGATTCTATTTACATTGCACTCATTTTTGTCTTTATTTTGTTTTCAGCGCATTTAGAATAAGACTGTGAAGTGAGGAATAATTGTAAAATACTCAACATTCTGCCACAACATACTCATACATTCTCAAATTAATAAAACTTGTATTTGTCTCAAAATACAAACTTGTGTTGTTTCCTGTATTGTCTGTAATTTTCATAATTATATATTAAATTTTTAATGTTTACTTAGGAATCTGCTGATGATTGTAGTAATAATGTGAATAATAGAATGCCCGTTTTTGCTAACACTAGGTAACACATAAATGAATGCCTGAATAAAAGCGCCCTATTATGAATGCTCAGCTCAGCACTGAGTTGAAAATCCAACAGTGCAAATATTCAGACATTCTTTTAGGTATTTCCTAATGAATGAGGCAGTTGCAGCAATTTTAGTAAATAAGAGATTTCTGTTTAAATGTAGTTGATATATTATAAAAAAGCATTTATTATGTCTTCCCTATTATTGTAATTGTTTATTTATTTTAAATAATATGTATTGTGAATCTATCATTTTGATTGCAAATGATAGATTCACAATACATGTACAAGTAATGAATTTTGATGTTTTGTGCTGTTCTCAATTTTTATTAGAACAATTTTGTAATGAAATGCCAAATATCTAAGTATAAAATTGTTTCTTTGGGATTTTGTTTAATTTTTAATTAATTATAATAATTTTCTATAGCTGCATCCGGTTAGACTGGGAGCCGACCCCAACATTGTTGGGAAAAAGCTAGGCAAATGATGATGAATAAAATTCTATTAAAAATAAAATACACATTCTTTTAATTTTACTAAATATGTTACATCATAACATTACCTTGACTGTATCATAACTATAGCATATCGTCCCCGTAGAGCGAAAGTCACTAAGTCGAAAAATGGCCAAAATGACTTACCAATGTCACTAAAATCAACATTTTGTTCTCTAAATATCTGTCTAACCGTCATTTTTGTAGCTGCCCCCGCTTTTGTTTTACGAAATGCTTTTCACGTGTTAGCTCTTATAATATAAAATTTATTTTATTTCCTACAAATTAAAGCTAAAAACATAAAGGTTTGTAAAGGTAAGCCAACGTTATAACGATTTTTATTTTCAAAAACTAACTCATTATCTCAAAACACGATTTTGACTTTTCGCTCTACGGGGACGATATCAGTGATAAGAACAGAATTTAGTGTAACAATGTTCTTGAAATGTAATGAATACTGACAGTATAGCTCCCTGGGAAATGAAATGACTACGGTGCCTTACATATTAAGTGGCTATACAAAATATATGTACAGCTGTTATCTTTGCATAAATAAAAGACCATTTGATGGAATATAAAAAATATTTATTAAACTTATTAAAAAACATTTTATGACTTTGCTTACTCTACATTAGTAAACAATCAGTTCTGTAAATAGCCTGGCAACTTCATCCTCATGAATATCCAAGTTGTGAAGAAAGATACAAGAATACATAGGAAGGCTACTGAGATTAACAAGATTCTGTTCAATTTAGGAGTTGAAGGGTTGTGTGTGCGGTCGAGGATGATGAAACCAAGACCACCAAGAGAGAACAGAAAGCTGGACGCCAATCCTTCCATTATGTACTGTCCATTTACACGATTTGGCATAAAAGCGACCGGCCTACTGTGTCCATGCTCATCGGTTGTTGAACCCACGCTCGGCGGCTCCACGATCACGTCGTATATAATCCCTATAGTAAAAATCACGTATTAGATTCAATATGGAACGACTGCAATAAGAAATTAATTGGTAATCTTACAAAACAATCTTCTAACCTCCCGTTACTAAAAAGTATGAAAGCAGCACCAAAGAGAATGTTGTCATAGCAGACGGAGCCTGTAGCCATGTCGGCTTTTTAATCTTAATGTTGGGAATTTCCAGAACTGTGAAAGGTATTGCAAATAAAGCTTCCATTTTTCGAATTTATTATTACAACAAGAACCAACAAATTGCTAAAGCTGAACGCGTCTGTTGACGTCGATGACAGTTGACAGCGTTATCTGGGGTTATCAGTAAAATAGTGATGTAAATAATCGTATAAAGAGCAAAAAGTTTCTCGATTTCAAATTGTAATATCAAAAATCAATGCAATCTCTTCTAAATTATTATGATGATTCGTAGTTTTATCGGTAGGTATGTATAGTTCTATAGATTTCAGCATGAACACAAAAGTGATTTTTTAACTGGATACTATTTCTATCATCATAAATTCATCATTCATGCTTCTCGTACATTTTATTATCAGTTTATTTATTGGACAACACTAGCACAGATATTCTAACACTCCATTTTAATTATTTTATGACCGTTACAAAATCTAGTTTTGTTTGAACACTCCAAATAATAGGCTTATAACAATCAATAAATCTTTGATTGAAGTTACATATTTATATTCTATGGGTTCCAAAACAAATATTCCCTGCAAAACGAATGTGCCGGGTGTCGAATAGAAATAAAGTAATAATTAAAAATAATTTGTACTCCGTGGAACGAAACGTAACATACCCACATTCTGTTCCGCCAATAAAAACGAAGCTAAAGCATTAAATGTTTAACTCCTATTGGAGCATTTCAAATAATCGATGTTTGTCTAAATATTCTGCCAATAGGAATTCTGTATTCAACGTACGACATCAACGACAATGGGAACAAAATTTTTGGCAATTGTCAAATTACACTATTCGATTTTAGTAAAATTGAGCAAAAGTTCGGTCCCACATTTTTATCCGTTTGGCGACGGCAGCTAATTTTTTATTAATATTCCCTCCCTCAAAATGTGTTAATTGTGCTTGTGTTATGTGTGTATAGTAGTAATAATCGATTTACATTGTTGAGTTTGAAGGCGTCGCGAATATGTGTTAATTTCACGCACAAAATGGTATGGACTGTGGATTTTTCACTGATATTACGATGAAGGGTGGTTTATATCTAATCTACACGTCTTTGGTGACAATTTCATTGCTATCCAGGTACAGAAAACTATTTTTTATGATGACACTAACATAAAATTACGTACATTATGCAGATTCTCATGAATATGGTATTCCACAGTTGTGCTCTCATCATTTTGGGTGTTTCGGAGGCTCACCCAGGTGAGGACGGCGTCGATACGAATGTCGACTTGTCGGGACTGCATAATGTCAGTCAGAAAGTGGAGGCTGGTGAGCAGGATGTGCCAGGGGCTCCGGACCCCCCTGAGGCGCAGTTGGCTGAAAACCAGAAGACGAATGAAGACCATGAGATGATATTCGCGGAGACATTGTCATTGAACTCTGTGACAACGGAGGGGTGAGTGAAACTGCAACTGACTTACATTTCAATAGCATTATAGTGAAAGTGAGTGGTTCTGTTCAATGCTTCCACTGGCCTTCAGTTTTTTACTCATTATCATTCCATTTGTTATTGTTGATTTATTCGGAAACAAGTTTTTACTATGAGTAAAAATAGTTTCTAAGTAATTAGTCTTTAATAAGTACTTAAAGTAGGTAGGTTTTTGTATCTTCAGTTTAATAAATTTTGGGAAAGTATAAAACACATGTATGAAAGTTCAACAGAGGGTATTGAGCTGTTGCATGTCAATGTATCATTTTAAACATCACACACATATTTCATCATCATTAAAAAAAAGTTATATCAAACATACCATTCTGATATAGATTATTCAAATTGATTATGGAGACAATAAGATGAGGATATTATTCCAATTTTTCTTAGGTCAAACTATGTCTTACTTTCATATCTACAAATGTATACCTTCATATGCAGACAGGGATGCAGTCATTTAAATTACTATTTAATTAAAATCTATTTATTATTCATTTTGAGTTTATATCACTACATATTATAAAACAAAGTCCTCCGCCGAGTCTGTCAGTCTGTTCGTGATAAACTCAAAAACTACTGCACAGATTTTCATGCTGTTTTCACGAATGGATAGAGTGGTTCTCGAGAAAGGTTTTACAATATAATAATCGACATCAACCGCAGGCGTCAGCTAGTATATAATAAAATAAAATTATTTATTTAAAAAAAGTACTATATTGATAATATTATATTGTGCAATCGAAATTAATGGTAAAGAAAAAGTAAATTCTTTAGAAACTTAGACATACAGTTGATATGCTTCATAAACTCCTTGCAGTCATCAGCATTATTGGCAGCCTTGTTCACCTACTGCTGAGTATAGGCATCCTCCCTTTTGTGCCATGCATCCAAGTCTTGCAGTCATATTCAAACAAAAAGTTAAAGGAAATAGACTTAGAAAATGTATGCACAACAATATAGATATTTTATGTGTTGTTCATCCACCCGTAATATTTTCAAATCAAAGCCAAATGAAAGTCAAGTTATTAGATATTTGTTATTTTTTGTTTACAATATATCAAGTAACAATTGGAAAGAGGACGCGCAGGCTCGCGAAAGATGGAAGGAGTGGAGGGAGGCCTTTGCTCAGGAGTGGGACAGCAAAGGCTAGAAAAAGTTTAAAAGAAAACAATTGGATAGTATACTGGCCATGACAACAATATTATGCTGGTAACATTAGCTTGTATGTGGGTGTGTCCTCATTGTCTAAACAATGTTTTTGCATTGTGTTGACTGCAATGTATGCCTCTGTTTCATCTCATACATATTGCAATAAATCAGGTTTTATTGTTGTGAAGAGATTCATCTTAATACTCACTACACAACTCAATCTTTTAGGTAATTAATTGCTTTGAGATGTGGCTCTGGCTAAATCTTGTTGAGTAATGATCAGTCAGAGGCATAGGGAGTTCCTGCCTACTGTTCAAATGCTCAGAGCTGATCATTATGATTCCTACCAGCCAGCTGAACACAAATGTGGCATCAGTCAGAGTTGTAGGTACCGCTAGGGTCTGGTATAATTGACTCCTTGGATCAACCACCACTTCAGTAAGATATAATATTTAGAATCCATTTTAGAGAGGATCAAAGTGGGATAGAAATATGCCAAGGATAGCAGCATTCATGAATGCCCCAAAAATTCATTTATATTTATTATAGGTAAATCCCCCAATATCCATTAATTTATTATCTTATATGGCTAATATGTGGATGATCACTTGCTGATAAGACCAACAATTTCAGCTGTTATAATTTTAGGCTCACTAGAAAACTAATCTTTGTTGTCAATCTATTCTTATCAGCAACCACGTGTTTATGTAGTTCAAACGCCTACTATTGGCATTGGTCTTATGAACCTGGTCTTTAAAACATAAACTTATTGAAAATGCCACCTAAATTATACTTGTTTCACCTTTAAAAATAAACTTCAGAGGCCAAAGTCGCGGTCGAAGTTAGAAAAGTGACACCATTTCATTCAACACGAAAGCTACAGACAACGAATGCGTAAAACCAAAGAAGAGAAAGTCTTACGACTTGTTACGAGAAGTAGGGTATAAATAATATGTTTCAATATTGTCAACGTACCGAAAAGTACTCTGAAGCAATTTTTCTGCATTAACGTCCTGAATTCCTGACAAACGGATTAAGAAATTGGTTATATAAACATACGAGTTGTGTCACAAAACGGACCCCAAAGCGTTGCAGACACCAAGTAAAAATAACGCCAACCCATTGTTTGTTTGAGAAATCTCCTCTCGTCTTTGGAGAAAACCGGCCCTATTGTAGATAAACAGACATGCTTTGTAATTCCTTGTCCCTATATGTATTGCATATAGATACAATGCGTTTTTTCGCCCGGCCAATAGCAGATGTGCAATTGTGTAGACATCTACTTTTGGCCCAGAAAAACAAATTAATTCAATGATCACGTAAATTGTTGAAGTTTTCAATACCCTAGTGACGTTGGAATTGGAGGCGTGGACCGGAACCCGCATAATTTTAAACGAAAATTGTAACCGCTGGGCGTTGACCTTGCTCAGACATTTTGTCGCTAAATTGCTTATCGAGGTCGAGATGTCGCGTATGCCGAAAACCGTTACACAGATTCATTTTTTTATTGAAATATGGCTAGATTGTGGAAAGGAGAAATTCGGAATAAGAATGGTTACAAATTCGTCAGGCGAATGTGGACGTGTTTTTTTTCCTGCAGGTGTTTTGATATCAGTGAAGGAGGGATGCCAATTTGATGCGTTGTCGAGTTTTTGCCAATCAAAACAAATCTTTGACTCGGAATTCCGACTGTGTTTATCTTCTCCGCGTAGTAAAATAGTAGGAGATACCTTACATATCTATATGGAGATATCTTACGAAATTATGAGGGTAACAGTAGATCATGGCATTTAATGTCTCGGTCATAAAGCGAATCGAAAGGCTTTATTGACCGCAACTATCGTTATTTGTTGGCCTCGTGTGTGCTAACTTCATACAAAGGTTTTCAACAAAACAATAGTATGTGACAGTGGACACTACCTGATGAATGATGATGTGACAAAATAATCAAGACATTTGAAAGGCATAAATGTGTGGCTCGATACAAGTTTGAGTAAATAGGTATTAGTTTCAGTTGAAGCGTGAAATACAAAATCAACTGCATAATGCATGATAGCGTGTCCACATCAATTCTTTTTTTTTTTTCATTAGTGTTGTACTGTGCACTGAAAAAATATATCCGGTCTTTGAAGTTCAGGCCGTAAAAGAGCAAGTTTCTTGTAAGACATAAATACTTTGGTGGTAACAGATGACTTCCCTTTTCATCCAACTTCCGTTGCGACTGATTTTCTATATTTAGGAAAGCATGTGCATCAATTCAGAAATCTTCGAACACACTAAAAAAAATTGGCTTTTTGTTGGTTTCTGTCCGTCAATCCATTTGTCAGCCAGCGCAGTTTTTCTTGCATTTTTCATACCAGAAAGATAATACTTAGCTCTGAGCCTGTATGAAGCTAGACCATATTTTAGTTATCTCGAATTCCTTCGTAAAAAGGGTTTGAAGGATGTCTATCAAGACAGTAATTTAAAAAAAAACATGAACATATATATTAGCGCCATATAATTTTCAGTCCATCACGTACGACGTGTTTTTCTAACATATTATTATATAACGTGCGTGACTGACAGCGGTCTGATGGTGCGATAACTGATAGATATATTCCAGTCTGATTAAATATATGTATAGCTACTGTAAATAGAAGCCATGTTAACGGAACGTCGTGTTGTTCAAACCCGTGTCTACTGTTCATAGTTTGTTCCGCGCACTCTATACTGTAATTATATCTCTATGGTACAAAAGGTTTTTCAAAATTGTCTGTAAATACCATTACCTACTTGCTTGGTAACCGCAGTTCAGTCAGACTATTCCCAATTAGCATACATAAATATATTTTTACTATGGTATGCATAAATTAGCCTATAACTTCCCACTGCTCAGCACAGGCCTCCTCTGTGTGAGAGAATGGACCTTAATCCACCAACTCTTGTACACTCAGAATAAAAAGAAGTCCTTCCCCAATGGCTACTAAATGAACATTGAACTCTAAACACCAACATTGGCAGTAATTGTATCCTCCAACTGTAATTTCTAGAGCATATCGTCTGATGATCTTGCAAGGCCGCTCCTCTGATGCAAGATCGCTATAATTATATTGAGATAGCGATCAATTACTCCATTCACATTGTTTCTGATAATAACACGAAACACGATGTAGTAACCTTGTCCTGTGGAAAGATATCAGATAACTCCGTGTTCTACTGTTGTTTCAACAATTTTGTAATATTTTGTAGCTATATTTGTTATGATTTGATCATATCTTGTTTGTTTTTAACTGTCGTCTTTGTATCCCGATTTGGGGACGACGCAGCATTTCGTCTTTTTCCATACATCTCTATCAGCAGTTATATCTCTGCATTCACCCCTTTTCTAGCTATATATTTTACACAATCCATCCGTCGATTCTTTGTTCTTCTCTACTGCATTCATCACATTCATATTCCAAAACTTTTATTCCTCCGCATCACATACCTATAACGTGACAAACACTGTATTTCGGTTTAATTCTGAAATTAATTAGTCTTCAGGAGGTGACATTGTGTTTCATTGTGCAAGAGAATATAATATGGTAACTAGTTTTATACAGTTCAGTAATTGTTTGTGAGGTTTCTTATACATAAATATTTTCACGAGATATTTTACAACGTCACAAAATAATGTTGAAGTCAGTTTTATGCTGCATGTCATAGCTCTTAACCTGAATTTGAAAGATATTCCCGCCTTTCAACTGAGCTACTTTTCTCGTGAAATATTTTACAAGACATGTAGAACATTTTCGTAAAATGCACAATACATACATATAAAATTCCACATATTTGTTATTATCCTCTCTGATATATTAGTCTGACGAAAAATTCTAGTATGAAAAACCAAAAACAGTTCAACTGCATGAAAAGCTCAATTTTACATGCGTGACGTCTATGAAAATCACTTTGTAAACCCCGAAATTTTCCGGCACACTATTATTTCTATTAAAACGTTTTCAAACAGCGATTTAAATAAATTAAGTAAGTGGTTTCATTCCCACACACGTGAGCATAAAAAATATCATCTGCTCTTATGTTTAAAAATACAACGGACAAGTCTCTATAAAGATTTTCTACGTAACTGTTCTTAGTATTTCTATCCGGCACCATGTCACTTGGGGTCACGGTCGGAACAATAATTATTCTTTTTCTTTTATTCTCCCACCAGCCGCCAGCGTCACCAGTCACTTCCTTTTCATTCATATCATTGCTCACTCAATCAGTCCATCTCTTCTTGGTCTCTCTCTCTCTCTCTCTCTCTCTCTCGCCATCCATCTACATTTACATTGATAACTCTCTTAATCACATCCGTTTTATCTCTCCTCTTCACATGCCAACGCACTAATCACTTGTACGCTTAAACTAATCGTCCAGCCGTCAAGATAACTGTTCTTTAACGGCCAGCAACTCATGGAAATCGAGAGTTTTGGCTAAAAATAGCCGTTCGAGTGCCTTGCATTATCGAGAAACAATGTTGAAGTACAGCGGCAATGACCTTACGAATGTAGCGAGTGATGTCCGACTCATGCTTTCATTCTTTATGGTATGAATGTGAATGAGTTTCCTTCTGGATTTCCATTATTTTTGGAGAGATGAGTTGATAGTGAGCCGAGTTCATTGCCGCACGTGGCTTGTAGGTTCCTAATGTTTTTTGCACGTGCTATACTTTTGCACTGTAACATACTTGAATCGTTTTTAAAGTACTAAACAATTTTATTTAGCAAAAGACTAATAAGAATGACCTTGACAAGCTATGGAATTATTGTAGCAAGTTGACTGAAATGACTTGATTCAGCGAAAATTACGTTTGTCACCTAAAGAAAGATGGCGAAGGAATTGATTAAGGGAGATTTTACCAATTTACTTACAACAGTACAATCAGAAATATCAACTTTCTCTTCAAATAACATCAGTGTACTATCTTCATCGTATCCGACCATTTTTTTATTTTTTACTCTCCTTTGCTGTCCCTCTCCGGGGCAAAGGACTCCCTCCACTCCTCCCATCTTTCGCGAGCCCGCGCCTCCTCTTTCCAGTTTTGATGGAACCTATCCGACCATTACGGTCTTGAAAATAGAATAACTCCCAATGGTCTGGTAATATCGCTGATTGGAAACGAGAATAAGCGGAAATTATGAATTTCTCGATAGATTGTGAACCGCAATTAGATCCACTTCTTCTGATAGTTACTATGCTGTAGTTGTTTATGGTTCATTTAGTGTTTTACAAATGAATAGTTTAATTTAAATCTCTATTTATAAATCTCTGTGATACGCTACAAACTAATGATGACTCGATAAACGAGGCTTATCATTTATTATCTTAACTAGCTGATGCCCGTGGCTTCACCCGCGTGGATGTCGGTTATTATATACTATTGGTGAAAACAGCATGAAAATCGGTGCAGTAACTTTTGAGTTTATCGCGAAAAGACAGACAGCCAGACGCGGCGGAGGACTTTGTTTTATAATATGTAGTGATAATCTCAGCAAGAATTTGTTTACGTGAACAGATAAAACGAATGTGTAAACATTCAACGTATTGCGTGCCGTGACTAGGCAGTAGGCTAAAATGACTCTTTTCATTCACAAAATGTGATATTGCTGTTTTACAAAGCTACACTGACTGAAAATTTAACAGTACCTATAAGATCAATTGTCTTATTTTCTGCTCAAAGTAACCTTCAAAGGACGATAATCATAATGTTATTATTATCTTTGCAATTTTTAACAGTACCAAAAATATCTGCGCAGGTTTGTTTGTACTGGTAATCTGTGTTGCTAGCGATTTTGGCAAAAGTAAGAACAAACTATGGCCAAGTATTTAGTCTCCTTCAATGTGGACTATATAACTAATTTCCTTTGACATACGTAGCATATCGGTTTGGCAAACATCGAATTGTTTGTGATTTATATGAATTTGTAATGCTCTCCTTGCACTTGGTCACTTATACCATAGCATTCAGGAATATTATATCCATGTCTAGAACTAGGTGCAGTATACTTTGTTCTTAATAGATAACACTTTCGCATTTGTATTTCGAAATCACGTTAGCAAATATTGATTCACGTGCGTGTGTAAGCTTACCTTTATTCTCATACAAATTCCAAGCTTTATTGTCGTTGGTCGTTGCTCATCAATTGACATTGTAATCACTTTGCTATCTTATCATTCTCTGCTATCCTAGTATCTCTATTGGCCTCCTCATTATTAGTTATAACAGTAGTTTTTTTTAAATATATATTCATAGTATTAGGAAGAGACAGAGAAAAGAAGGATGGATTGTGTGAGGAATGATGTGAAAGAACAGGGAGTGAATGATACCGTGACGGTTGACATGGGATAATGGAAGAAAACGCGTTGCGCTGACGACAAGTAACATGGGAATAGAGCAGGCAGATAATGATTTTCATATACTAGTAATTACTCAACAAATTCCTTCTTCAATGATCCGCGAAGTTTGTAATTCTTCACACGAGTTAACTATCTAATCTCTTTCTTCAACAAAGTGAGTGATGAAACGCAATAATTCAAACTTATACTATATCTGCAGGGCGGAATGCCAAAAGTAACGCATGATATGATATGCAAACAAGAATTCCAGCCAGTAATAACATTCGCAATGAGTTGCAATTTAATGCGCCAACGGATCCGCATAATATATGTTTGTGTAAGAAGGGAACGGTATTGATTTGTTTCATACTCGTACGTCTTCTTTGAATTGACCTTTCATTACTCCTTACTGTTTCTGGTGCTTTGTCAAGAGTTGCCCTCGTCGTGCTTCAATTGATTTAACATCCCAGGAAATCGTATCAAACATAACTGGTACTATTCTGAGTATTCCTGGGTCACAATTTTCACATTCTGGTCCTAGACACAGAACTCTAATCCTTCCAAGCAGATGATGTCGAAAGCATTGCTTAAATCAATGGGGCTATTCTTTTTCAATTTGAGCCTCTAATGTAGCATTTGATTCCTTACGTTACTCTTATGGACAAAGATCAATTTTAAACACAACACTGAATTTATGCGAGTTATAGATTCCAGTCATCCTTCATTTTCAGAAGAGGTCAGGATATTTGTCCTCTTCTCTCTGCAGTGGTCAAAAAAATAACCCGTAGGTTGTGCAAAAGTGAACGAGAAATATTTCGCTCGAATTATGAAATTCTAGTTCTTATTTAACACACACAATTAAGCCCAAATAAGTACTTTCTCAATTACCTGCCTACTAAATAATCAGTTACAAATATATAAAGTCTAAACTTAGGCAACGAAACCAGCTGAAATATCGTACGGTCGATTCAAAATTATTAGTGCCAAAAGTAGCAGTCATAGTAAATTAGCTAAGGTACTAATGGGAGGTGATAAATGATCGCTTTGCAATTTAGAGCTGTTAATTGGGAATGAAGCTTGTTATAAACCGTTAATTGATAGTTTAGCGTTGGTAAGCAAATTATGTCGGATTGGTTGGGAAAGATTAGACCGACGACTTTCGTCTGATTGATGTCGTAATGGGAGAGTACCCCATGTTTCATCATCATCATCATTTCAACCGGAACTGCTGGACATAGGCCTCCCAAGCACCGCCACTTCGACCGTGTTTGTGCTTTCCGCATCCAGCGGAATCCTTCACAAGGCCATCGGTCTACCTTGTGGGGGAGGCCTTCCAATGGCCCATGGTTGCTGAAAGCCTTTTTTTAGTCTGTTGCTAATCTCAAATTAAGTGATGTGATACGCTACTGGTATTACTGCAAACCAACAGCGATTTGACTGCAGATTAAGGTCAGAGACATAACCAGGCTTTCGAGAAATCCAATAGCGAAATCATACAATCTCCCTAAAATTATGCAGGAAAGCTTTTTATGCAAATATACGACGATGAATGAAAAAAAAAATTGTTTGCGCGGTATTAGATACAGTAGGCAGATATGAAATGCCCATGAGTTGACACAGTAACGTGACGAACCATGAGAAATTGAGCATGTTGAAAAAAAAAACCATTGTCGCCATAGATTTATTTTTATTTAAAGGCTCTTACATACTGGGGCGATTCGCCGTGCGACGCGAATTTTAACTAAACAATTTCACACGGCGAACAATGCGGTGGCGTCGCGTCGCGCGGCGAATCGCCCCAGTATGTAAGAGCCTTAACCGTCGTTCAAGGGATAGACTTCATGGTAGGTACAATGAACAGTCATGAGGACAAAATTGCCTTCACAATGATTCATACAAAACGCGACATTTTGTTTATCTATTATTTTCAATGTCTTATTTGCTTTCATATATGTATACATACATACATAAACTTGCGACTTCTTCCAATGGGGGTAGGCAGAAACTACAGAACTCCACCTGCTACAATCCTTAAATACTCCTTTTGAAATATATTCCTTGTTAAATCTTGGTCTTAGGATTTGATATGGTGGTACACCCAAGACGTCACTTCTCAAGAAGATATAGGTACCATAAACAAACATATTTACACCTTAATAATTTGATTTAGTCATCTTTTATAGAAGCGTTCATGGAAAGATAATGAATGGTATTTTTTTTTTTCTGAGAACCACATTCCTTACTTCGTATACAACAACTATTGTTTAGTCAGTAGATATAAGATAATACTTTATGTACTTAAGTATACTTTAGGGGTATGAGAAACAGGGTATAAAATTCACCCATCCACCATAGAAAAGGGAGGATCCTCCGACCAGACGGGTGTTGTGTCTGGCGGGCAACTGCCCAACGATTGATGACGGGTTCTTGTATATATGTCCATTCCACGGTAAACTTTAATTGCGCGATGCAGGAGATGTGTGACGTCAGGTTTTTTAATGCGTAGTTCGCATGTGGCGTTATAGATATCGCCACAATACAAACAAATTGCCTACTTATATAAGTTCAGTGGCTCAAGAGATTATTAGAAAACAGCCTTCCTAATCAGACCCTCGACTCAATAGCTCTGGGCACTTGATCTATGAATTACCGAACAGTAAAATAATTATGATTGTAGGCTGCAAAAGTGGTTATATAATATCGTTATGTAAAACATCCAGCTGGCATAATGGCGCGTTCAGCTAAAATTATGTAGTGTCAAAATTTATTGTGATTAGCTGTAGTTCTTTAATTGGTTTTTTGTACGTTGTAACTCAGACCAAATAAAAAACCACGACAGAGCGCTGTCAACAGTGACGTGAGGCCGGTTTCGTAAACATGTGTGCACTTAGTTTAGTGTAGTTTGATTGTAGTGTCATTGTAAATAGTTGTAAATGTGTGTGTGTGAGCGTCTATGCACAGAGGGGTGGTGGAGTTTTCGCATGCTTCACTGTATTGTTCGCAGCGCTCCGTCTTGGTTTTTTATTTGGTCTGAGGATTGTAGTCTGCAAAAGTGGTTACATAATATCGTTATGTAATAGATCCAGCTGGCATAATGGCGCGTTCAGCTAAAATAATGTAGGGTCAAGATTTACTGTGTAGTTCTTTAATTGAATTTTTGTACTTTGTAATTGAATTTGTTATTATTTTTGCCTAATTTGTATTGCTAGTCGTCAATCAATTTAACGGTAATTCGTTTATTAATAACTTGGACCCATTTTTGGTAATGAAAACGGTAATCAAAAGTATACATCCATCATCGGAAATCATTTTTTCTGTAATTGAATGTGCAGTGTATCAATAACGTGAATTTTGGTTATACAGGGTGGATTTTTGAGACGGGGCAGTAAGGGCAGATGGCTGGTGCCCACCTACTTTAACCGTTGCTTGTTGCTACAGGAAAACGTTCTTAGGAGACTGTCCTTAACTTTTTGAGTAATTCCTAACTGTATTCACAAATTTTGGAAAAATGACACCGTCTGCTAGAAAATCGTCAATTCTCCCGTTTTATTTGTATGATGCAAACAGATGCAGAATCAGGATTTAAAAAAAATCTGGACCAACTAAGGTTAGAGAAATGAAATTAAATGATTTTTTTAATTCTGTAAATAGGGTATTGGAATCACTTTTAAACATCATAATATTTTTTTTTTTTAAATAAGCTACATGAGGTCGCCGTTTCCTATCTGACAACTCTGAGAAGAAAGGCCGAAACTAACTCAGAGGTCAAAAGAGTATTGGAGAAGCCATAGATCGCAAAAAAGCTGTGCTGCCCTTACTGCCCCGTCGCAAAAATCCAATCTGTATAAAACATCACTGCAATTTAGTTATACGCATAGATATAAGAGATTTTTTAAATATTTTTATGGTTAAACGTGTAAAAAGTACAGAAATAATCCAAAAAAAAAAAACTATTTTGCTTGCTTACAAATATTTTATGAACACAGCTATTATTGTATACTTCGTAGTAATGACTGAGGGTCATACGAAAATACAGTTTCAATGTCGCAAGGTAAACAGGTGTAAGTTAGCGTAACCGAAATATGCGCAGTGTCATAAATATATGACAGTATAGCGGCTTTGCCAATGCGCTCCACGAGGCCGCTCAGATAATATTAGAAACATGTTTGTTACATTTTTGCAATAGATGTTTGTTTTGAAGTGTTTATGACACGATAAAACTAGCGCGAGAAGAAAAATATTGGGTTTTTTTTAGCCGATGGGAATGGACTCAGGCTATACAGAATTTATACTTGCTATACAGTAGGTATGTTAACTAACAAAGGGCGTTCCAGTTAACCCGTAATAGCGTCCATACAAGCAAAAAAAAAAAAAATATACGTAGAAATATTAAATTGATACGTAAAAGAAACACTCTGTACACGCACACTTGTATTTCAACGTAGAAAGACAAGTGTGCGTGTACAGAGCGTTTCTTTTCCGTATCAATCCTACTATCCTACTAATATTATAAATGTGAAAGTTTGTGTGTTTGGATGTTTCTTACTCAATCACGCATAAACGGCTGAATGGATTTGGATGAAACTTGGCAAATAGATAGTTTATAACCTGGATTAACATATAGGATACTTTTATCCCGATATTCCCACGGGATCGAGACTTACGCGGGTGAAACCGCGGCGCGCAGCTAGTTAATATATTTTGTGAATATTTTAATATAAAAAATAACTTTTTTTTTAATGATAATATATTTTTGGCATGTAAAGACGCTATTCTATGACAGGTTAACGGGAACGCCCTTCGTCAGATAACATACTGTATATACAAGAGCCTTACCTCGAAAGTTGACAAGCAAGAAGTGGTATAGAACATTCGAGTTAATTTTAAGATTCCTTTTTAGACTATTCTTGTCATAATCACGTTTGCTAGTAAATCAACAAATTAACTCAGAATATCGCAGTCCACTGCTGGACATAGGCCTCTCCCAAGTTGCGTAACAAAGTCACAACACCCTATACTCCGCCCTCCGCATCCAGTCTTTCCCAGTCATCTATTTAAGATCTTCGTCTGCTGGTAAATAAGAACCAAGGCTCGTATACCGGTTTAATTTTCTAACCGGTATGATGTACTTGACGCAAAAACCTTTACATTCGGTTTCGTTCGCATATACCGGTTTTTTTCAACCGGTATTTCGAAGAGTATTATATAAAGGTTTATTGGATTTACCGGTTTACTGCAATAAAAACCGGTTAACACTTCAGATTTTATTTAGCTCGGCATCCTCACAAGTAGTCACAAGTTGCAGTGCTTTTACCGACATGCCGCTCGTCGAATAAACCGGTAAATTTAGGTTAAAATAAAGTTCTCTAAACGTTCGCGTACTTTAGAAAAATTCGAAGGAAAACCGAAGTAAACAGGTAAGAACCTGTTGGACTTCTCTGTGAATAGAATGATTCTTGGCACGAAAGAAATATCTAAGCCAAATTGAATGAATAAAAGATCAGTTAAAGGAACCATGTTTAATTTAAAATGGCCACACATTATTAAACTGGATCTAAATACGCGCTAATTGGTAACTACTTGCATTTGCAATGCAAATGCTCGTGGTTCACTGATTGTGAATGTAGGGCAATAGTTTTATTATCGCATTTTCTGCGTACACGCATTTGTTTTACAAATTACGCGAGCAAAGATTAACAGGCAGACTCCTGCACCCCACTCTGTATCAAAATCCTAAAGATATTGAAGGAAATTGGTAATCCATTGCTTCATATTATGTTTGAAAATTTCGTCTGCGACAACGTCAATAACGCAATTAATATTTTTGAATTGTCAAAATGAATAGCATTGGAATTGTGAGTGCGTTACGCAATTACCCTGCTGTTTGTCTTTTAGTAACGGTTTTTTTTTATTTGAACATTCAAAATTGACCTTTTATTCAAATTACAACTACATGAAATATTTCTCGCTTCAAGGAATATTATGGTCTATGAAATGGTCGTATTAAAGTCGCCATAAAAATAATAATATGCTTAGATAATAAATGTGAAAACTTATGCTTAAACATACACTCATAAAATCTCAACTGCCGTCTTTATTGTAGAAAATATAGTCGTAAATATTGGTTGAGCAGGTAAAGACAATGCGACCCAAAAAGAAGATAAAGTTTACCTTGACTTTTGCTTTCATCAAGGACTAGCCGTGCAAGTCTCAATCCCGTGGAAATATCGGGATAAAAGGTATCGTATGTCCTAACCCAGGTCATGGTCTACCCATGTGCCAAATTTCATCGAAATCCGTTCAGCCGTTTTAGCGTGAAAGTGTAACAATCTAACCAACAAACTCACTTTCGCATTTATAATATTACTAGCCGATGCCCGCAGCTTCGACTAAGTGAATGTTGGTTATCACCACTACATATTATAAAACAAAGTCCTCCGCCGCGTCTGTCTGTCTATCTGTTCGCGATAAACTCAAAAACTACTGCACCGATTTTCATGCTGTTTTCACCATGGAATATATAATGGATAAAGTGGTTCTCGAGGAAGGTTTTATTTATTTATTTATTTATTTATTAAAACTTTATGCACAAGTAAAAAAAAACTACTGTACAACGGCGGACTTAATGCCTGAGGCATTTAAGTAGTAGTAGGTTTTAGTATATAATAACCCAAATCCACGCGGGCGAAGCCTCGGGCATCAGCTATTATATACTAAAACCTTCCTCGAGAACCACTCTATCCATTGGTGAAAAAAGCATGAAAATCGGTGCGGTAGTTTTTGAGTTTATTGTGAACCGACAGACGCGGCGGAAGACTTTGAGGTTTGTTTTATAATATGTCATGTAGTGAAGTTAGGATTAACCACCGATCCCAAACGAACGCAAAAGGAACAAAACCACAAAATTGTTAAGAATTAGGTAGTGACGTAATTTTTCTTCTTCTGTATCACCATGTCCTTTGAAGATATGCTTGGAAATCTGATTCTGATTCTAAATCAATGAAGGATTAATAAAGATCCGATAAAATCTCTCGAAAATAGTCCCACAGTCTTCAAATAATATTTAATCCTCTAGCTAGGTGTTTCACCTCTGCCATACAGTACAAGATAACGATCAGTATTTCGTCCATATATCTCCAGTTTGAACAGCCATATTTTTCAAAGTTTCTATCTGGTTTCTCTCGATATCAATATGTATCTCCCGATCTTATCCTGGCGATCGTCTCTTTAAACCATGTTTCAGTTATGCCAAGTTCTCGCGTATCTCGTACCTACAAAGAGGTTTTGAAAGTACGCCGCGTTTTGTTGCTTTCCGTAGTTTGTAAAAGGTTTTGCCTCGGACTTTGCAATCGGTCGTTCAACTGTCTGGGAGGTGAGACAAGCTACTATTGGTGAGTGTGCGTAGCCTTCGAGTTTACGTCGAGTCGGGTTATTGAGGTGTCGAGTCCAAAAATGGTTTTGGTCGACTCCCATAATTTTCGTTTGGTAGCAAGAGAATGATTACTTAGTATAATTGATATAATTTAAATTGATAGAAATACTGTTTAATGTATCTATACCGTAACTGTGTAGACACTGATTAGAATTGCAAATTCGGTTAAAAGTATTATCAGTTAGCATATGGCATTGTATTGTGTTATTGACCTTTGTTGCTTCATACATTACCACCGTTGAAGGTTATTTTCATCACTAATACATAATTTAATCAAGTTTTTTCAAAAAATTTAATGTCAGCGAAAATAAAGTTGGATTTCTAATTAATTTTCAACACTCAATGCAACAAAATAGCAAGGGACCAGTTAATTATGTGCTATAAATTGAAATTATGGCTTGGCAAGCATGGTTACCATGGTACTTTGCCAGGGCAATTACTGAGAGTAATGGCTTTTATAGAGTGATAAAAAGCCAACGTATTAACGTCTAGTACTAATAATTTAATGGCTGTTATTAGGGGGCTTTTATCTATTAATATTATTACTGGTGAAGTCTACTTAGTGGCTGAGGAAACTGTACCTGGTCGGGCTACCACTGGATCTGACCATAACAGAAAAGTAAAATATGTCCAAAGATAAAACTGCAATTTGTCAGCAAACAAAATCACAAGAGACTGGAGTAATTGCGATAGACCTTTTGCTTGATAACAATGTTTATTTCTTCATGCAAGATGCTAAAGAAACCTTAGCTGATGGTAACAAAATCAATGCAATTGAAGAAGGACTTATAAGTGATGAAAAAAGTCTTAACATTAACAATAGTTTTAACAAAAACATAACTTTGAAAAGAGAGATCCACGACGGAGACTCCCACCTTTGATGGTCACCATATATCCTCCAAAGTATGGCACATTAATCTCAACAACTTTGCGATACCTCAACAAGTAAGAGATACCGCTATTTAAAATTAATCCTCCATAAATTACCTGAGACAGAATACTTGCCTTATTTGTTCATACGATTTGCATAACAGTAAGTTGGTCTGTAAAGGCTCTTGAATGTCATTCAGTTTCATTGACATCATATGGTTCTTTCGTAGTCGGTACTTAATTGGAAATTATGCGAAATTGCTCCGCTTGTACGATTCGAGTTATTTGACCCATTAAAACTAAGTGGTTAATAATTTTGCCACCAAGATTTGTCAATAGTTTTTGATCTGGGAGAGAAGATTGGCAATGTTGAGGAATTTACACAGATTGGTAGAATCTGTGAATTCATCTATTTGGCGAATTTGTCAGCCTTTTGTTTGCATAAATATTACTTTAATTGTCAAAACTTCATTATAAAGATTGGTAGAATCTGTGAATTCATCTATTTGGCGAATTTGTCAGCCATTTGTTTGCATAAATATTACTTTAATTGTCAAAACTTCATTATCATGTTCACTTATGATACAATTCTGCAGAAGAATTAATGTCTTAAAATAATTGCAAAATCATTCTCATCGTCGATCGTCGAGTCCCATTCTAATAGCTATAGTAATGTTATGTCAGACGCACGATTAACAGCCGTTAGTCCTGCTCAGCTGGTGTCCGATACAGGGAAAGTGATAAAGTCAATGTTATACAAACACCGACTTTTTGCCATCATTAGTAATAGTAACCGAACCTCCGTGTACGACACACGCTCGAAAATCACTCGTATTTGGTTAACTATGAAGTTTAATTTCCGTTGAGAGCTTGATAAGTGTTCCACGGTTTTTGCTCCTTTTAATACCTATCATTATAAAGAGATGAAGATTGGTAATTCCTTTAAGCGGCGGTTTCGTGGCTACTCGTATTTCTTTAAGAGGTTTTTATTTTTTATCAAGAATACAGCCACTGCATTGAGCCGAGTAGTTGCCAGTTTTAGGAATTTCATCGAATCTGTATTCCGTACCCAAAAGTCCAAATGAGGCCGCAAATTATTTCTTATATCCAGAGATTTCTAAACCGGCTGTTTGACCAAAACAATTATTTGTCCAACAATTCAAAGTGACACGTTCCATTACATGCAATATCATAAAGTGCGACCGTCTTTCCCTACTAACTAGAACAATCTCGACTTAACGGCGCATTTCAGCTTTATAGTGGCAATGAAAATCTAATCTCTGTACACCACAATAAAACAACTAAACGGTTATGTTATTCGTAATGAATTCGTTATTTACGATTGTTGTAGGGAAAGCCGATCGGGTTAATGTTGAATCGCTAACGGACAGGGCCGTCTACCACTTGTTCGCGTTTTCTCGTACACGATTCCGAAAGTGAAATGAACGTGTTCAATGTTATAAATCTCTTTAAGTTCTTAGTAGGTAATTGCGAGTTAAGTTTGATTCTCACGTTCGTTCGGTGAAGATATGCTGAAATAGCCCAGGCTTGCCGATACAACTGTCTCGTGGTAAGGATTGTGTTCCAAGTTCCAATTGCTACGCTCTTGAGATGTTTAACAGTTCCATTTATTAAAACACCTCTATCGATCAATACTTGAAAGATTTTTCATTTATGTCGGAATTTAAATTCTGGTCCTTTTCAATTTTTCCATGTATCTAAAGACCAAATCTACTACTTAGAGTTCTCTATCAGCACATGCATGCATCAAGTAAAAGAAATTACCTTAGCAAAAATAGTCGACCAAGTGTTCATGCTATAATGCTAGATTAAGAAATTTTAAATACTCCGACAAATACTTCCACATTGCTCATTCTAAAATAGATTTGATATATTATTTTTTACTTGTCCAAGGCACTTCAGGGGATAGTTTCATTAAACTAAATGAAGATAGCAGTCCTTGGGTGTGTTCCGTAGCGGTCATTCCAAAGGTCGTGCCTTCAATTCGACCCTGTTGAATTATTGATGGGAACCATTCGAAGATAGACACGTTTCATTAGTAGGAAAGGTTGGTCGAATTATTACGTCACGATTCCTTGGAATAGTGATAGAATGATAGCTTTCTGGAAAATAAGTTACTAAAAAAACCGTTTTTTGAGACCCAATCCTAAATTTTACAAGCTAGGTTAGTAGGCAAAGATAAGGTCCAATAAAACTTTATCACATCAAAATCTCTGATCCGTACAGTAAGTGCCGCCATATAACATCAGTGACAGATCGCATTGTGCACACAGTCGAGCGGAAATCTATTACGCATTGGGTGAATTATAAGCATTATTACTGGGACCAGTACCATAAACCGTCAGATAAATGCTGCTTTCTCCCCGCCTACACATCCAATGACAAATGCATATAAATATAAAATAATCTATGTAATTACAGACAGTTTGAACGCTGCGTATCTGTAAAGCTTAAGATCGTTGGGAAAGGCTCTGGTTTTGCTGGACTGTAACCATTTTTGGTTAGACTGAGTTTTCACGCGATGTGTCGTGCTTTGGTATTGATTTGGTTCTGTTTAGATATGTTTATTTTTTATTGTTGCTGTGCGTGGAATTTTGTGCGTAACAAGGTGGTGGTATGAGACATGAAATTACAGGCTCTGACATTTTTGGGATTACTGTAAAAAGAGTACGAGTTTGATTTCTCATGGTCTTTTGTTTGACTGGGATTTAAGTTCAAGTTGCCTTAATAAAATTTTTGGTACTTGATAAATATGTAGGAGACAATAAAGTCAACATTAGCAATGCACGAACTATAGTTATAGAAAGGCTAACAATATTCGACCAAAAACAGATTAAGGGCACTGAAATTCGCACTACTCGACTTAAACGGCCTCCACATAAATAATTGTGTCCTATACTGCATAGTTACAATGGACAAGAGACAGTTATTTATACATTGCTAAAATAATTTATTAGAGGCGTTAAATTTCATTACAGACGTGTAAAGTTTAGCACAAATCACGCTTTAGAAATCTGACACCTAGGAAATACCGCTAAAAGTAACGTGTATAAATTTTAACGTGTTTCATATGGCAGTCGTAAAATGTTGAAATGTCAGGAACGAAATATGGGAACTTAAACCTTTACTCATTTACTTATAAGTTATAACTTTATAAGAAGGTAACGATAGGTGCAAGGTGGGGGGTCGACTAGACCATGGAATAATGAACAAATAAAGTGACATGGGAAACGGCACGATAGACTGATGATGACGACCCGAGAGAGACAGCTGGGGGAGAAAGGACGAGTGTTAATTGGGAGACATGTAACTTCAGTAGTAAACTGGAATGGGCCAAGTTGATTGATTGATAGAATTGCTCGCGAGATTTCTCCACAAACACAGCGTATATCATTGCAATGTAAAGCTGTCAAACAACGCCGCATGACAATGATGATAATTCAACAAATGACTCTTTGCTTCCATGCAGTTCACGATTTTGGTAATTTATAATATATCTATAGGCAGAAAAAACTGAAAAGTTTTGTGGAAATCGGTTGTGTATGGACATGTGATGTGGAGGAATGAGGAAAATGTCGCAAGGGAAGTTTTGAGTGTGAATGTGGAAGGCTGTAAGAGTAGGGGAAGACCAAAGAAATGATAGATAGATGATATTGCTAGAAAGGGGGTGACGACTAAGATTATTACTGACAAAGAAGTATGGAAAAAAAAAGTTATGCGTGTTAGAATTCCACTTGTTCACTATGTCGTGTACAGAAACAGCGACGTCGCAGGTTTGATCCCGGACGTGTACCGATGAGTTTTTGAATCATGTGCACAATTTATTGCCCACAATTAATCGTGAATGGTGAATAATTTATAGCGGGAAAATAGCGTTCATAATAGAAACGAATGGTTTTATTACTGGCACGGTGATGACACTTCTCAGGTTAGCGTCTATTGAAAATTAGGCATTAACTTTAAAACTTTATGTAGGTGATCGTAAAATATGAGAAATGAAACACTTTAATCTTGGGGACGCTATTGAATCCCAACTTTCCAAATAAGGCCACCTTGCCGACAGATGCAACGTCATGATTTGCATAGTAAATCTTATTACTTGGTAAAGCTGGTCCTACTGTACGCAAAATTATGTAGATTACAAGTCTGCTGTATGAGATTGTATTTCTCCTTTTCTATCACAGTCTACTACTATTTCGGACCCCAAACTTACTTACCCTGCATTAAATATTAATACTAAAATCAAATTACTTTTAATTTTCTAAACTGTATTACAAATTACGACATCAGTCTTCACCTGCAGACCTTGGTCGCTCGATTTAACGTCCGAGCATGATTAAGTAACTAATGGATTTCCTCTTGCTTTTAGAAATCGATAACAATCGATTTGCGGCATTTAATCTTTTATTAATTCTTGAGTTTTCTTGTCAAATCTTACATGTGAAATAACATTTGGATATATAGCAACATCAGCCAATTTTAGTCCACTGCTGCAAATATAGTCAGAGTTTCGAAAAAAATCTCCCGCTTCTACTTTCAAACTGCTGTATTCCTATCGAGAAATGTGTAGGACTCTCCCAAAAAGCCAAAATACAATCATCGTTGTCATATAGCTGTTTTTTTTTTTACATAACATTAAGTAAATGTGACTTCGTTAGCGGTCAAGGGGAAGGCCATTCGATGTCGGTAATAGAAGTTTGCTAAATCGTAAAGTGGACAGTTGATGATAATGACTTCGATCAACACGTGATGGTACCACGCCATGCGGAAGTCACGACCGACCGGTTGTTGATGAGTAGTTTTAGAAGACTTGAAAAAGCTGATATTTTAGTTGAATCTTTGACAGATATAGTCCTGTGCAAAAACACAGATTTTAATTTGTTCCCAAACCGGTATCAATTTTTGAGTAAGAGGGACTTAAATCATAACATGTTTTTTGCAAACATGATAATTTACAAATCCTAGTAAATACATAGTTTGCTAACCGGATAGACTACTATATACTATATCAAAGAGTCACTCAACTCGTTAAACAGAATTTCAAATTATGTTATGCTAAGCTGTTTATGATGACATAGGCGTGGTAATTCCAGTTCTAAGATTTGCATATGTTTATGTACAGTGTACACTGCAAGGAAAATGTGCATTCTGGTTGGGGCGCAGTAGCTGTCAAAATATAGACAAAAAGGTAACAAACGTAGTTGCCAGATACTGATTAGGTGTGGAGTTATTGAAACCTATGGGATCTGCTACAATTTACTAAACCTTCTTGTTTAGGTACTTACCAGTATGATTTCGTGCTGCTCAATCATTAGAAAGATAAAATAACTCAATATAATATTAATTACGCTTTTATTTTATTCACTAGTATTATGTATAACTAAATTCAATAGGAACGTTTGGAGTTCAGTCAAAATAATATCATTGATTAATTGCATACATTTATTTGTCTCTTTTCGCTTTCTCCATCAAAATGTTTGCTACAGTTGGTTATTTTACATTAAGTAGAGTAACTTTATTTGTTTTATATCATTATCTGCCTAGCCTTTTCCAACTAAGTTAGGGTGGGCTTCCTGCTCTACTATCATAGGTCGATAAGGTTTACTTTATTAGATCGGTAGCAGATATTTTTGCTCTATCTTAACGAGAACCTTGTTCTTGTATCTCGTATCAGCAGTTGTAATTTCTTGACTCATATTGTTATATCATTTGATCAACTTGAAAGGGTTATTTACAAGAAGTAATAACTATCTGATTTATTTTACTTTGCACTATACAGTACTGAACAGTAAGCCGCGTCGTTAATCCAAGCCGATATCTCCGTAGCTATCCAGACATTTAGTGTGACATTTCCACACCCTGATCACTCGTTTTTATCACCGATACAACTATTATATTCTGCTTAATTGCGTTGTATTAAAGCATTAATGTTTTAGATTTTAAGTGGTCGTTGAAAATATTCTTGATCATTTTCTATATTATAATGGCGCTTTCTAATACCGTAAATCTTTTGTCTGTAGCTAGTCTTGGCTTATTGATTATTTGTATATTATCTTTAATTATGTAAATGTCTTCGTTTGCTTTTCTTCTTTTTGATCCATATGTTGCACAATATTGTACTGGTTTGGTCTAATATGATTATTTTGAAAGTATATCCCTTTGGCGCTCCGCGTTCAGGATTTAAAAGCGCAATTTGCACTACATCAAACATTTGCATTGCGCGCGGGGCGGATTGTCTCGCCAGACTCATTTGTGTGTGGCACGCACTGTTTAGTTTGCTTTTGTTTTGTTGTCTCCGATATTGTATTAATTTAATTCATCAAGTGTTATATGTACGTCCTCTGTTTCATAATAGGATGCGTCCTAGGCATTTTCTTTTTCTGATTTATTTTATGCATTATGTTCTTTACTTTGTTTTGGGCAACAGACGAAGTAGAAGTCACTACGATTTACAAAATAAACATAATAATTATCCAAAAACTCACCCATATACATAAGGAAAATGGCGCGCGATAAAGGACCTTCACTAGTTTTATACATTTTGTTCTTTCTTTCCGATTTGTATTTTGTTCTCTAGCACGAGCTGTGTTATATGCCCTTATCAGTAACTCAAACAGTATTAATTTATAATAACATTTATTATAGTACCGGAGCTACCGTTGCTTATTTGTAGTGACTTTATACCGACCTGCTACATTTAAAAATTCCTTACCCAAAGGATGCTAAACGGAACCCTATTACTAAGCCTACACTGTCCTTCCGTCCGTCTGACAGCGGGCTGTATCTCATGAACCGTATTACGTTACCGTTTTGGCTGCTCTGTATGAGTGTACTTTAGCAATTATTTTTTGTAATTTGCCTTTCATTTCTGCAGAATAAACAATTTTTCTTTCTATTAGGTAGACAGTTGAAATTTTCACAAATTGTGTAGGTATTTCTATTGCCGCTATAACAACATATAATAAACATTTAATAAAGTTAATAATTAAAGGGGGTCCCCATACAAGTCCATCAACAAAGTAATTTTATGACTTTACAAATGCAAGGGTAACTCCTATACTATTATATTATTACCTGCCTGGCTCGTTTTCAAATTTGGGGCCAAAAGCATAATTAGTGGTATAACTTTAGTATCGTAACTCGTAATGTAAATAAAACTATTGTCAATTATCTATCTTTTTGGCTTCTATCCGGTCCATATGCAGTTATTTTCCTAGCATTGTAGATGGAAGAGGTAGACTGACATAACTAACCTGTTTATCAGTAGTGTTACCGATGCCAAAGGCAAATTTTTCGGATGATGCTTTGTAACTCGAAAAATTATGTATGAAATTGTAATATTATTTTTAAACTGAAAACCATATTCCAATCGGAAGCTAAATTGTATTTTGCGGCAAAATAAAAGTATCAAAAAACATGTTTTCTTAGCTCTTTTCAAAAAGTTTATTTTTAAAATCACATTAGTGTAACCCTAATTCCGAACACATTACTCCCAAGATATTTACTAGCTACCCTGCCTCTTATCCCGCGCGGACATCGTAGCCCTTCAGTCGTCCCTAAGCGCGTCTAGTGTAAGGTTGTGTACTGTGTTATTTAAAGAAAAAAAACCATTATCAGGTAAGATTTTTTACTTGTGACCAAAATATTGTCATTAGTATTTATCCATATATCGTGATTAGTACTTTATTTCTTTCTTTTTGTGTTATTTGACTAGTTAGGTGCCAATAAATGAATACGTTTTCAAGGTTATTCCATATTCCAGAACGTTCCATAGCGCCGGTATTTCTTAAATACTCTCAAAATCCCATTCGTGTCACTCTCATTCGTGTCGATTTTCGAGTCACACGAATGATATCGAGTAGTACACTAATGACAAAAAAGTTCAACATTTTTTTTTTGTCGGCAGTAGTTTGCTTGATTATACAATGGCAAAATCGAAAAAAAAGACTGAAGAGGAGATAGAAAGACAACGTGAAAGACGACGTATTGCTCGTAGAGAAAAGTATCAACAAATTAAAAATAATCCGGAACTGTATGCTGCTGAACAGGCTAAAAAAAGACAAAATTATTTAAAACGGAAGGAGGATAATAAAATAAAAAGTATAACGGATATGAGCCCCCGCGAACAACGGGTACAAAGAAGAAAATGGAAAGAAAGTTCAAAAAAATACTACAGAAAAAAGGCCAGCCAAAAAATCGTGCAAACTGTAACAGTTAGTGATGTAGATGAAGCTATGAATGTAATTTCTAATGTAGACCCATTGAATGTTAAACAAACCAAAGAAAAAACTAAGATACCTAATAATGTTAAATTATTGACAAAAATAAAGACAATGCGATTGCAGCATAGGAAGGAAAAACTAAATTTTATGTCATTAATTAATAAATACAGAAATAAAATTAAGATTTTGCAAAATAAAATAGTAAAATTGAGTAATGAAACTAATAAACAGCCAACAGATGCTAGTGAGAAGGACAAAAACCAAACATTTAACAAACTTTTGAGTAGCGAAATCACACGGAGATTTGCAACGACTAAAAGTAGGAAGGAAAAACAGACTATCACAAACTTAATTGACCGAAAGAGATTCAAAGAATTTAAAGTTTCTACTGACCTACGTAAAGTGTGCCTTCGAAAAAGATTTAAGAAAAAAGTACGCGATGAGAGTATTAATGTTCAACAATTGGTTCAGAATTTCTATGAAGATGACATCAATAGTCGCATTACTCCCGGAAAAAAACAATACAAAAAAAAACATGGAATAGTCAAACAAACACGATATCTATTAGATACAATGAAAAACTTGCACAGTAAATTCTTGAAAGACAATACTAATATAAAAATTAGTTATACCACTTTTACAAGGCTTCGGCCTTTTTGGGTTTCTCTTCCAGTCGACGATCGCGATACATGTGCTTGTACGCTGCATACAAATTTTGACCTATTGATATCAGCACTCAATAAAAATAATATTATCCATGTTAAGGATCACCTCAATTTGCTTACTGAATTATGTTGTGATAAGTACAACTTGGATTGCGTCAGCCGCAAATGCAGTGTTTGTAAAGGACGGACAATTTTATATAAAGAATTCCAAAATAACCAAGAGATAAAATATCAAGAATGGGAGCGAGACACTAAGAAATTAGAAAGGAAAGAAATTAAAATAATAAAAAAGAAGACTAAACAAACGAATCCACGCAATTTGATTTTAAAATTAGAAGATATGTTGCCAAATTTTTTAGCACACACATCAAACATTATCAACCAATACAATACCATTAAAATTTTGAAAGAATCGCTAAGTGATAACGAATCCTTGATTCATATGGACTTTTCCGAAAATTATGCCTACAAATTTTCAGAAGAAGTTCAGAGCATGCATTTTGGTGGCAGCCGTGGTCAAGTAAGCCTTCATACAGCGGTTGTTTATATGAAAAATAATATGCGTGCAATTGAAACCTATTCTATATGTTCGACTAGCGAATGCACTCGGCATGATGCTGCGGCCGTCTGGGCACATCTGAATCATTTACTGAAGTTTGTATTTGATAAAGCAACACAAACTGAGCGCATACACATATTGACTGATGGCCCTAGCAGCCAGTATAGAAATAAATCCATTTTTTACATTATAACACAACTACAAAATGATTTCCCACAACTGAAACTTATAACGTGGAATTATCAAGAAGCGGGGCACGGAAAGGGTGCCCCAGACGGCATTGGCGCCACCATAAAAAGGACTGCTGATTATCAAATCAAATGTAGGAAGGACGTCGGGACCTTTGATACATTTATAGATGTCATTCAAAAGAATGTACAAAATGTAAAAATTATAATTGTCGAGGAGCATGAAATAAAAGCGAAGGAAATAATGCTTCCCAAAGACATCGCAACGTTCAAGGGCACTATGAGTGTTCATCAGGTGGGTAATCTAATTTAACAATTACTTCTTGCGATGCATAAGATAAATAAACATTTAATGATCATATTTTTTTAGGTCGTGTGGTCTTCAGACTCTACATACTTGGAATTTAGAAGGCAAAGTTGCTTTGAATGCTTAGTTAACGCTTGCGTACATGATAAACATATCAAGTTTTTTAAAGTATATAAAACTCCAATTGATTCTACAATAAATAATGTAAGCGTTATACCGGAAAACAAAAGAATCCGAATACTTAGCGATATTACAATTAGCCATGGTAATCAGCAAGTTTTACCCTCTACGTCACTTTTGAATGTTAACGCAACCTTTACACTGCCAACTACGAGTCTTCGCAGCGTACGTCAAGACTGGACAAACAAAACCTTTGTGGGAGCTCATACCAAGGCATCAGGGCATGAGAAAGAATTTCTTAAATTTATAAGTAACAAGGACGGAAATGTTTCTGATAGTAATTTGTCTGATTAAGTATTGAATTAGAAATAAGGACTGAAGTGGCAAACGTATACCAATGAATAAGTATAATTATAAAAGGGGTGGCACTAAGGTTGTTCGCGAAATTTAAAATTTACTTACAGCCCGGGTTTATAAAACAGTGACAGTAACGAATACGTACTTATTAATATATTTTTTTAATATCATTACAATCGTCCATATATCTCTACTTTAGTTATAATTAGCCACAGACGTCGCGTTTTTACTAAATATATGTTTTTACTATATTATATATAATAAAGTAGCGTTGTGTTTATTTTTTTTTACCCTAAACAATCCGGCGCCTATCTGCAAGTTGTTAAAAACGTAAGAAAATTTAGATTTCGCAGGCTACCTTAGCACTTTCATTCCAAATAAATGTTAATTGTTATTAATTACTGATTATGTAAAGTCTACAAAGTTATTAAACTATTAAAACGTTATTTTTTTAAGTTTTATATTAATCATGTTGATTATACTTTAAGTAAAAACTTTAATATCATTAGTGCAACTTGTGATCTCAACAGTAAATTACAAATTATCATTAGAGAAACTATACGAATCATTAGTGTAGCTCAAAAAGTCGAATTTATGTGTATTCTTGATTAAAACTTGTGGAAAAATTGATTAATATG
The DNA here is from genome assembly GCA_949152455.1 of Lithophane leautieri. NCBI lineage: Eukaryota > Metazoa > Arthropoda > Insecta > Lepidoptera > Noctuidae > Lithophane > Lithophane leautieri. Next base: position 2,348,389 of record OX424462.1, on the reverse strand, counting down.
TGTTTTTTTAATTAAGCAACCCTCCTGAACCTGAAAATTACGAAAAAAAAATACAATTTTAAAATCATGAAATTGCTTCTTTTTTGGCCCCAAATTTGAAAACGACCCGCCTGCTTGTTGACTCTTTCTTATTTCAGCAAACATACAAAATTTAATAGCTAAGCAAATTACTGTATATATCGAAGTAAGTAAGAACAACAAGTAACATTTAAAGTTATTGTATTAATTTTGATTGAACAGTCTTATTTATTTGGGAACATATCAAAATAATTGTATCCTATGTCATTGTTATAAAGTCTTTCAAACAACTCGCCTATCACTGTCCATACAAACACACACTTATACATTCACAGGACATAGATCTTTCCCAAACTGCGCCACAACCACAACACCCTATCCTCCGTCTTCCGCATCCAGTCTGTCCCAGCCTCCTTTTTATGATAGTCGATACATCATTTGGGGAGCGTCCCACACTTCGTACAAAGCGCACAAGTATCCTACTTAAAAATGCTCGGTTCTCCTCCCTCACCGATGTAATTCTCGACTCGTAACGTTACATTACAGGTGAAAGCTCCCGGTGAGGGAGCACCTTTAGAAATATGTATATTTTGTCGTGAAATCTTCTGACATTTCCCTAGCAAGTTCTCACCAGAACTAGTCGAAAGTTTCAACACCTCATTCTGAGAAAAAACAGTTACCTAGTAGAAAATCAATTTATTTCCGATGTTATCAATCCGGACCTTTCTAATGTTAATCTGAGCGGACACTTGATAGGAAGCGGGCTTATTATCAGCAATACCATATATAGGGAGGAAGTGGCGACATGGTCGCTATCCTGCGCGTGCGGCTGTGCGGTCACTTGATGCGTTTTAATGATTCTATTATTTACTGCACTTAGGCACAGTTGCACCGACCGATGTTAGCGCTAAACTAGTGTAAAATATTGTTCTGTTTCGGTCAAAGATGATAGAGACAGAAAGATCTTTACGTTAACGTTAGCGCTAAACTAATGTAAAATATCGTTCTAAGGGTCTAGACAAATAACAATCGCTTCGAAAGCGTATCGTATTTCTACAACGACTTTCAACAGAATTGACATAAGCTTTTCGATAGCGTATGTCAGTCCTGTACATTTTTGCCTTTTCGATCATCGTTGTCGCTGATAGACTGTCACTTCGTCTAGGGCCTCTGTTTCGGTCAAAGATGATAGAGACAGAATGATCTTTACGTTAAAACATTTAGTAATTGGTGGTGCAAGTGGATCTAAGTTTAGTTTAGTTGGTAAATTCTGATTCTGTTTCTATCTTACTGTTTTTAATTGTTTATAGACGCCAGACGGTATTCAAATTTTTGGTCTTTTTAAACGTATTATCAGTCTTTACGTTACAACTCAAGTCATAACTTGCCTATCTACTAAAGGTGTACATTTAGTAGATGGACAAGTTATGTTTTATGTTGCACTTCTCTTTGAACAAATACGAGCTAGAAACTTTATGCGAGAGCTATGTTGAAGTACTGAATTAGAAACTAGCTAATTCGATCGTTTTTAAATTACACCATAAAATAAACATAAAACTTGCTAAAAATCAATCAGGAAAACTGAGGGAGGCATCGTAAAGTAATAATTTAATTAATACTATCACTGAAGAAACATAATTATTGGTCTAAAGCAAGAGCGCATAATTTAAATTAATTACGGCGAGGTACAGAGAAGGATATTAAAACTATGCTAAATACAGTTAATCTCATTTACGACGCTCCGAGACAGTCGTATAACACTGAACAGCATCTAAGCGCTGACCGTTTACCATAATAGTATGTTACTTTGATGATACAACCAGATATATGGTGATTTAAGAAGAAAGTGTACACTTTCACACAGGAAGCCATGCTCCCAACAATTTGCACTTGCAAGCGAAAACCTGTGGAAGTGCAAAGTCTTCTGATTATTATTAATAATAGAAAGTATAGAAACGTGTGTCATATTGTTTCGAGTATTACCATCATAATGAGTTGATGCCGTTTTATTTTGCTCCTCAATAGGTTGATCGGGTGCGATGTTAATGAGGCTATAAACATTGTATCGCATTAAGTAGGGAAAGGGCCTAAATCCGTCACTTAAGAATCATAATGGGTGACTTTTACAACTTTTGTTAAGCCATAAACGTTTGATAAATCTTGTTCGCCGTCGATATGTTATTTTCAATGAAACGTTATCGCAATTAAGTACTTGTGGACGACCTAATTTCACACCGATTTTATAGTGAGTAGGTAACTGAGCAGATTAACAACAGCCGGCTGACAGACGTTTCAATTTGCTGAATAGCGTTATTTAAGTACCCTCCAATCGAACAGATTTGTTGTGGAATTGGCTATAGACTTTCCATTATAAGGTAGTTATTGTGATAAAAAGTACCTATTTCTAAATTACGTATTTATGCAGAATACGAAGTCTGATGGAAGCACCAGAAAGCACTTTAGAATCAAATTAAAATTAAATCAATCAAACATAAATAAGGATACAGTGCTGTCGTGTAACCTAAGCTTACAACTAATAAATATTACCATATTGATAACTTAAAGAAAGAAAATGATAGCGTGTCAGCATCCTATCATCTCGAAGATGTAAAAGTCAACTGAGGGAAACTAGAACACGGCGAAAAAGTAAAAATACAGCTTAAATATAGGTCTGTCAGCGTCTCAAAGCTCTCTCTTATACAAATAACTAAGATCAGGCTCCCGTAGACTAAGACTAGTAATTATAATAACTATTAACTCTCCCTTGGAAGTAATTATGTTGGTTTTATACAATAATCGAATGTGGTCTTCAATCAAGCACTTCCTAATCATCAATCTTCGTGAAGCAGTGGATGCACCCGAGTCCGGACGACTTTCTCTTTCTTTATACAAGATCGTAGCAATAATATAGATTGTTGTGTATTTTAATTTGAACGTTGATGGATTTACAGTATATTGTCTGGTGTTTAAAACTTTGTGGTCTGAAGACTGTTATAAATTTTTTTGAGATCCAAATTGTCGTCGTAACTTCTGGCCTTAACAAAATGCTATAAATAATTTTGGTTGTTGATTCTGTCTGACATGCCTTGATTTCTTTATAATTATACACGTGTTTAAATAAACGAGTTATTGAAACAATATTGATAGATTCCGTTCACAGTCCACACCAATATTTGATACTGTTATCAATCAATATTAAGGATTTGAATAGAATTTTGAAACTTAAAGCAGCCTTCAAGACCGAAGAAACGATAGGCAGATTGTGTGAAAGATGTTATGGCTTGAAAGGAGGTGAATACTGAGATGACGGCAGATAGATGTAAGGAAAAAAAAGAGGTACTGCGCTGACCTCATATAGATTAGGATAAGGGCGGTAGAATGAAGATCATTTGCAACATTTAGCGACGCCTTGCTAGCTTTTCTTTGTACTCCGACCCCATTTCGTAAGATCTCACGCCCATTTAATTCGATTCGACATTTCTTGATTAAAGGCCACACGCCTAAAGTAACTTAATCTTTGCGTGGCTCCTGAACTCCTGAGTTAGTGCGTTCGTTAGAAAGCGTGTGTCCATATTATTTATGCCAGGGTCGAAATATCAATGGCTTTCAATGAAATATGTCCAATTTCATAAGCCTTGACTTTTCCTTATGCCTCGCCTTCGCGTCTACCACTACTTATCTTATCTCTACATTTAAGCAGAGAAATGCAGCACTTGGACTTTTTGTACCAATAGCATTCCACAATTTTTTTGTCATGTGCATTCAGTGCAATTCTATTGGTTAATTCTTGCGCTCCACTCCGCTGTTCTATGTAAAGGCATTCTTAGTCTAGTTAACTTTATTAGCCCACATTTCTACGAAGCATTCAGTCTGGCTTGCTTCATTAGTTGCCACTTCTGAGTAATTAATTACTTGTTATAAATTATCGAGTTACTTTCTCTGTAGTTTGATAGTGCACGGTAGATGTGCAGAAGAAATGTGAAAAGAATTACATATTTGGATACGTGTTTTAAATATATTAGCAACTGTAGCACAAAGATTCATAATTTTAATATGACAGATGGAAGCCCGGTATTACGGTTCTTTGATTTAAACCCGTAAGCGATTAACACACGGCACCGCGCACCGCCGCGGTAGGCGGTGAAGCGGATCTCATGTCGCATTGGCCTCTAATAAATCCGTTGATACCTAACACACGTATACCGCCCGGCGCGCGGTCAAGGGGTGCTCTCACCGCCACCGCCCCTACGCGCTGCCGTCTGCGCGGAGGGGCGGCGCCTCACGCACGCACAGGGCGCCGCATTACCGCGCGGATCATCGTGGGTGCAGGACGTAAAAAAAAATATTAAACGAAATGTTTTCCCATCAGACATTATTTTTGTTATATATTTTCCAGGGTAATTTATTTGAGCCAGAATTTTTACATCAGAAATACCAGTTTTGTGTAGACAGTGTCAAATACTTAGTTAAATTGACCTTGAGCTTTTATAAGACTTTATTTCATTACTTGTTTTGAATTGAGTTTTATTATTAACTATTTCATAGTATCCTGGAACTACTATAAAAACTTTAATGCTTCTGTTACTAGTTGTAAAATTCTCGGAAAGTAAATAGGTTACTAGTTACTAAGTTCATTGTCTTTCTTTTTTAGACTAGTCATTAACCTGTGTCATGATGATTGATATACGATAGTTTACACGGCTCATAAGACAACGTGGGCGTACCTACTGAATTATTCAGAGTAGGACCGAAATAGAATAGACGACATTCTCTAAATTCCGAACTGTCACAATTTTCGTCATCACAGACGCTACTGACTAATACGTCAACATTATTTCAATTTCATTTGATTTTTCCATGTTAAGTACAAGTAGTATCTGTGCTTAGACGGATGGCTTCCACCAATGTGTTCAAAAAGACATTTTGTTAATATCTTCATTCCGTAATACTCTCGATATTCCTTTGTTGGGATTCCGGTCCTTATAATTGGTAGGGCCTCGACATCTTGAAGTGAAAAGAGTTTTGTAACCACCTTCACTTCTGTTATTCTCATGACATAAAGCTCTTCACCTGATTTCGTTGGTATAAAATGGAAGTACATCTTAACATCCATACTTATACCATTATTCTCTTCAAAGGCTTTGACTTCGTAACGAATGAAAGCGCAAGTGCCACTACGTCCATTATTCAAACCGAAGTTTTTACCATTACGTAATGCTTCTTTCTTTACATGCTTGTCTATTTATCAATGTGTACCCTTGATTACCTTCATTCCCGATGTTTCTTTGTTGAGATTTCGGTTCTTATAGTCCGTAGGTGTTAACAACTATTTCCGAACAGAGTTCTGCCACCACCTTTACTTCTGTTATTCTTAGAATTGAAAGCTCTTCACCAGATTCCGTTGGTATCAAAATAAAGACCATCTGTACATACACTTATATCATGATTCTCTTTAAGGGCTTTGACTTCGTAACTAATGAAAGCGCAAGTGCCACGCCCATTCTTCACACTGTAGTTTTTATCATTACATAATACTATATATTATCTATTTATCAATTTGTTGGTTAGAAAGCGATCGTATCTCCCTCCATCCGTCAGTGGGTTTATCATCTAGTTAATTTCACTTGACAAACGATTTAAACGGTTATTTATTGAAGATATAATGATTGTATCTGTTTGTGTTGTTATGTGTATGTGATAGATGTAAATAAATGACACTGCATGACCGCACAATTTGTTATGTCGCTTTTAGTGCGATTGTCGCGCGATTTTGTTCCTTTTGATGGGGAGTTTCAGTAATTTCCTATTATCTATGTTATACTGTTTTTTAATCTCGTAGACTAATTTGACATTTCAAGTGATTGTTGGAGTTTGAAATTTGCACCTATCAAATTAGTTTACGAGATTAAAAAACAGACTTTAGGGTATTGATTTTTTATATGGCAATGTGATTTATGTATTTATTTATTTTATTATTTATGTACGAGTACACACAGTAAAATACATAGAGATACAACATAATTATAATATGAGTACAAAGGTACTGCTTATTTCTTCCAGCAGACCTGCGAAAGGAGAAAAGTGAAAGAAATGTAGACAATAGTGTGTAGTGTGTGTATTTATAGTTAAATTGAAAAAAAATGGCCCTTGGGCGTCAGAGAGAACTAATGAGCTATTGATTTTCTTTCCTCATTGATAACATACTCTGCGAAGAAAAGATTTTATCAATCCTTATCCTTTTCAATTCAATAACCTTTTGAGACCAAAGCAGGTGGCATACATTACGTTCTACGTGAAATCTTTTTACGTGTTAAAATACTGTATAGCTATTGTTCTGAACCGGTGACCCGTGTTCTATTGAGTCGCGTGGCATATCAAGCGTGTTATGTACGACAAGTCAAATTCGTATGTAATGTCCTGTGTACACTGGTCCTTATTTACGCTAAATATTTTTTCCGTACATAAGCGTTCAATTATCGATGAACTTGATAAAAATATGGAGTAGGTACTTACTTAAAATTATTTAATTGATACACTTAAGGTATGCAAGGTCAGAGGTGTTTCTGTTAATTTTAAGGTAATTTAAATGCTATTTTTATATTTTAAGGTTCTTATTAATGAAGGATGTGGAAATAAATTTATTATTTTTGGGTTTTTAACTAGTTAATAAATCTTTGCTTTGTATCCCAGGGCGATTTGTTTTCAATTACCTGCTCATAGTCCACTGTAACTTCGTCAAAAGATTAACTATTTCTTGATTATTTACAACCAGCGATGTTACTAACATTTTTTGTTTGGACAGATGTTATTAATACAGTGTGAAAAATATGTTGGCTCGTCCTCTGAATGTACTCTGTGTTTATTATTCACCACAAATATACATGTGTATTGTTGTTGTTTTTCAAGTGTTTGAGATTTACGATCACTTTTCTCAAGCCGATTTAATAATGCTCTTATTTATAACCTACTAGTTGCAGCCTGCGGTTTCACCCGCGTAAATCTCGAATCCGTGGGAATATCGGGGTAAAAAGTATCCTATGTCCTATTCCAGGTCATGGTCTACCCATGTGCCAAATTTCATCCAAATCTGTTTAGCCGTTTTAGCGTGAAAGCGTAACAAACAAACTCACTTCTTCGTCCTTTCCGATTGTGTCTAGATGTGTCAAGATTCATTTTGCTTTGGTCCACAAGAATTGTTTCTAGTTATGGACTATTGAAATGCTTTGTAGATTGTAGGTGACGCCTAAGGACAAAAGTAGAGCCTTAATTTTCTTGTGGAAATCCACTTGGATTTAAAGTCAAAGCATTTTTTTCAATTGAAGCATTTACAGGCAAGCTAGATCGTCAAGGAGTCGGTTAGTTAGTCAGCAAGTTGAAGCTAGGTGCCCGTTCCTAAAAGTAAATCCGTCTGGGAAGAGCGGAGGGTTACCTCTGTTGAGTTTCGATTAAATACATGCCCTATTCCCTGCTAGAGTCGGGAGTGTACGGCACTTTTGCTCACATGCCAATAGCCAGGAGAAGACTGGTAAACATAAACTTACTGGCTAGACATTCACGTGTAAGCACTGTACATTCGATCTTCCAGTGAAAGTATTGCCAATACTTATTTATTTTATTAGCAGCTTCTTGTAAATTGTCATGCGTAAGATCTTCGCACAAACACGTCTGCCACGCAACACTGAGATGCGGTCCAGCAGAGTATTTGTATTAGTACTTTCTCACACTTGAAAGATATGGTTTGTGAGGCGTCAATGTGGCGCGGCGCGGGAAACTTACAATGCTCAATGTGGCTTGTTTATGAGCTGATGTGAGTTTTCCATAGATAAGAAAGAACCAAAAAGTTTTTCTTAATTTTTTAGCCTCGTTTTTGTGGTCTTGGATCCCCCTGGCAGAGAGTTAAACTGTGTTGCAGGATCTTCGTCGAGAAGGTACATTTATGATTAAGTAATAAAACATACATTGCTCTTTTTGACTTATTGAATCGGAGTTTTCCATGGTTCGGAAAACACAGGGTTCATTTTTATTTTTCAATATCCTCGAAAGAGACTTCGTTTTACTTGCACAGATAAAACAGTTCATTTAAGCGTACCTATAACATTATGTGCCCAAAAATCAAAGTAGCCAGAAAATAAAAAACGAGCGAGTCTTACAGTACTCGTATTACGATGTGTAATGGCTGACGTATCATCACCGTCATCGTCCTCATCATCATCTTGTTTACAACCTCTCGGAAAATGGGTAGGTACCATCCATAGAAATATAAAAAAACAGCTGACGCCCAACTCTAGCACCACGCCCGCTCATGGTCAAATCAAATAGCACGCGCTCCTGTTACACACTTCCGTCCCTTTTCACGAAATCATTCCCACAGATGGCAGAAAAGCAAGAGGATAGATGTTACACATCAAATATACTGTTTTCTTATGGCAACTAACATACTAAAACATTTTTACAACTAAACCGTAAGTCTACGATTAACTTCATTAGCGAAGAAGCTTTCTAACTCAACTAATAACAAGCAGATTAGTGTGTTCCTTGGTTATAGCTATCAAGTAAGTTTTCCTCAGAGAAATCAGTTTAACACTTCAGGCTTGTTAATTTATATATAGAATAAATGTTATTAAAGTTAACTAAAATCATCTTTATTATGATTAGATCCATTAGTTATTGATCTTTATGACTCTTGAGTGAAATTCGAGCCAATCACGATCCAATAGGTATGTGAAATCATAAACAAGATTAATTATCAAAGTTAATTGGAACAAAGCAAGTAATTTATACTGAGGTATAATATCAGCTGAAGCCACATACAATAAAAACTAGAAATTCAAATCAAAATGGCGGAAATCTTTTCTACCACCTCCGGATAGGTGCATATTATAAGTTCCGGTGGTATACCTCCGCGTTAGATAATTTTATACCAAATACTTAGAGATAGAGGTATGAGGAACAGGGTGTAACGTTCACTCATCCTCTGTAGAAAAGGGAGGATTCTCCAACCAGATGGGTGCTGTCTAGTGGTCAACTGCCCGACTGTTGATGTCGGGTATTTATTATACTTGCCGCGCGGTAAACTTTGCTTGCGGGATGCAGGATTTTGTGACATTACGCGTCTGTGTGGCGCGTAGTTCGCATGTGGCGTTGTAGATGCCGCCACATTCTGTTAAATAGTTTTTATAACCTTGGTAGATAGATATTACTTATTGGAACACTGAAAATAGTTTATAGGTATTTTAATAACTAGCCCGGTCCCACTATCCCTAAAGTAATATAATGGCTTGTATAAAATCAACTGATCGATACTCACAGACACTTTGGCTACCCTCCAACAGCCTTCGTGGTCCTAACGTCGGCAGTTATTGATTTTCCTACCCCCAATTTGATAGCCTTAAATATATACATGTTTTTAGACCCGGGTAGAACCAATCTACATGTTTTTCGAACATAAATTAACTACTAGAGTTTGTATGTTGGGGTTATCTTTGGAACTACTGATCCAATTTCGAAAATTCTTTCACTTATGGGACGCTACTGTGTTGCCGAGTTAAGACTCGGCAACACTGTAGCAAAGTTTTAATTAAATATATATCCTAAAAAAACAACCGACTTCCAACACAAACACTAAAAAGTGGAAAATAACTTTAATTTTGAAAGTCGGTGTTTTTGCTTTTTAATTTTCGTTTTTTGCCACCGACTTCCGAAACTCAAGTATTTTTTTGGTAGTTTTAGTTGTGGTACCTATCCCATACAAATTCGAATACCACTACTTACTATGTAAATAACAGTGACGAGGTAACTACATAGAACATCGTCCACGTATACTAAGTAGGAAAAATACGTAATATTGAAGCTAACTCAAAAACTACGCAAGCAAATTTAATACAATTTATATAGGACCACCTGACCACCCAGACGAATTGAGAACCTCCTCCTTTTTTAAGAAGTCGGTTAAAAACATGAAATTTCTCACGGACGAAATAGACGACGAGTTGGGACTACCTATCTGATTTCCAGAACCCAGTAACTGGGTAATACGATACCCCTTGGTAAAACTGGTTGTCAGACTTTCGGATTTCTGACGATCCGTAACGACTGTCAAAGATCCAGGAATGGCAGCCGGCACGAACGGCTTAACGTGCTTTCCGAGTCACGAAGGAGTCTCTGTATGTAAATATGGTCACCCATCCACAGACGAACCCCGGCAAGCGTAGCTTAACCTGATGGATGGATCCGTGCGGCTGTCATAACTTATCCACGAGCTCCTCTACAAAGTACATTGATACTGCCATAAAATATGCTTAACTGGCATGCCGAAAGTAGTGCCTTGAATATCAATCAGGGAAATTGGTAGGAAATATTAAATGTTTGTTGCTGATGACCTCTACAGGATTAGCAAGCAGTCGTGGTTTTTTAAAGGAAACTGCCGGATAGTATCAGCTTGATAATTCAAGGGAACTATGAGCCAAGGTTTTGATTCCTGAGATTTGGTTGACGCCAAAGTCTGTAAACAAAATACTTCTGCTTTCTCTATTGAAAAATTTATAAAAATACGGCAGTGCTTTTTGCACGTTTCTAGTGATACTCAATTTGTTTTTAACAATCTTCTACAGGTTTATCTTCAATCCGATTTTTCCACTGACTGGCGAAACTCTTCAGCTATCCAGATGTTTTTACCGTGGCTCTAACTTTAAGTTCTCTACATAAACTTATTCAAAACCCATAACACGATTTCATATATACAAAATAAATAAAGAGATATATGTATATACCAAACAATATTATGAATGTAAAAAACTTATAATTAAATGGATAAAACCAATCGCATTATGAGGACACCGAGGCCTTCTTGCAGCACACATCATAACTCGCTCATTCACGCCTACTGTTACTCACATGTACAACATGTACACACGGCTACACATCAGGCTATACATTTCCAATTTATGCTGAGCTCGCATTGTATAGGATTTTCGTACAATAAGAGGTCAGCTTATACTGGAAATGTATAGCTTGATGTGTAGCCGTGTGTACATGTACACACCACACGTGACCAACTCTTATTTACAACATACACAAAACGCGCAATTGTGGAAATAAGCTAGAAGTAAAGTCTGTAATGTATCCTTCTGTACCTAATTATCTGTTAAACTGGTTTAATTTCTCGAAATTATATAAATTACAAATAGTAACTTCTGGAATAATTCTTGTATTATATCACGTAAATTTAAGGAGGAGCTCGTAGCTAAGTAATAACAGCCACACCGGGTCGATCCATCAGGTTAAGCTACGCTTGCCGGGGTTGGTCGGTAGATGGGTGACCATCTTTACATACCGAGACTCCTCCGTGCCTCGGAAAGCACGTTAAGCCGTTGGTCCCGGCTGTCATTCGTGGATCTTTGACAATCGTTACGGGTCGTCAGAAGCCCGAAAGTCTGACAATCAGTTTTACCAAGGGGTATCGTATTACCCAGTTACTGGGTTGTGGAGGTCAGATAGGCAGTCGCTCCATGTAAAATACTGGTATTCAGCTGCATCCGGTTAGACTGGAAGCCGACCCCAACATAGTTGGGAAAAGGCTAGGCAGATTTTTGACATCACGTAAATTTAAGTTGCGGAAGAGTGGAGTGTCCTAATACAGGCATTTATTTGGTTAAAAGGACACTTATATCACTAGTTATGTAGCACAAAGCTTTTTAATGAAAACAAACTATTTGTATTTTTGTATATAGCCGCCCTTAAGCTTATAAGTATACTCATCAAAAGACGCATAAATCTACTTTCTACTATACAAATAGGTGTAAAGACCAAGACACGGCGCTAAGTACTAAAACAAAATTACATATGTGCGTCTGATAGTTTTGGCACGTATCGTAACGACATTCCGTGTCAAATACTTACTGCTATGATAACCTACCTGTAGTGCTATTCTGTAAACACCTGACCGTGAAAATTTAGGTGAAGTAAGCTGTCAATACCTAGATTCCCTAGCGTCAGGTAGGGTGACAGTTCGCTTCACCTAAATTATCACGGTGAGATTTTTACAGAATAGTTCGACAGATTCATCTTACGTTCAATTAGTAATGTCAATGTAGTCTGGCATTCTCTTACCACTTACCTTAGAGATGAAAATGACACTGACAACTTACCTCACATATGAAAATGACGCTGACGCTGATGTGAAGACTTATGACGCTTTGGAATGGGCAACTAGCTTCATCTTTCTGAATGACCGACTCCTTGACAGTTCAAAAGTACCTGGAAGTAATTGGTTTAATTGAAATAAATGCTTTTGCTTGAGTTTACTGAAGTAGACAGCCATAATACGAAAACCAGCATTAGCACGTAGTCCTCATACCTAAATGCATTATATTTGTCAAGATGTAGATATGTGGGGTTTATTTATAAACGTTGCTTAGTTAGGCGATTATCACACTGCCACGCATCACGCTGCATGTTGCGTGTCAATGCACCAACGATGAACGCGCGTGGATGCATTGTCTGTGTGTTGGACTGTGCATGTTTTCTATACAAACGGAGATACTTACAAGCAACGTTAGAACACGCATTCATGCGCTACGCTGCGTGGTGCGTGGCAGTGTGTTAATCGCCTTAAGTAATGATAAGAGACTGTTTACCCATACATTTTTGACCTTTGAACGTCAATTTACTTTAAGCAACGTTTATACATAATTATGTAAACCCCGTAATGTTTAAGACATTTTTTTGAGTCAATTTTCTCAAAGTACCAAAAGGAACACTTTTATCTTAAGGAAAAGTATCAAGTGTATACAGGAAAAACCGAGAAAATATCACAGAAACGTCTCGAATCACTTACTGACAACAGTAAGCATGTAACGTATTTATCTGCAAGATAATTGCGATCGCAAGTAATTGCATTCTTAGCCAAATTATTAAGAAACTTACACGATACTTGCACTATCCGTCGAAGAATGTAAACAAGAAATTCTTTGTAGCTGTCAATTGTGGTTGTTATGGAGACTTCGAAAATGTCTGATCTTTTTTATTTTTCCCTTTTTTGGCTAGAGATCGCACAAGACGGAGAGATTTGGAAGGAGAAAGGGCAGGCCTTTGCCCAGCAGTGGGATACAATATCGGCCCAAAAAATAAATAAAAGATGTCTTTTGTAACTGCGCTTTGCTCTTAAAATGTAAAATACGAAAATTCTAAGTTTGGATCGGAATTTTGGAAAAAAATAGATGTGTCGTGAGAACGGAACAGCTGTGATAAATTGAACGAGGTTTTGCCCAGGAGTGGGACTGCACTAGCTGTTATGGTACCTACCTAGTAACAATGGTTGACTCTTATTTACCCTACTGCGCTAGATGATCATAGAATTGTGTATTTATTTGCACAGTTAGAAACGCAGCTAAAACAAGTGATTATTATAAAATATTTTATTACAAAATATAATATTTCATGAGAAAACAGTTGTCATTATTCATTCATTGCAAAAGGTTATCATGTACTCGTATTTGGCTCAGTTTATCGTTTACGCAAGTAAATTTAATTTGCTATGGCCTCGTATTTGAACTATATATAAATTGTATTAAGATATCACTCAGTATTGTAATTAGATATCTGCAATCATGAGTCAAATAGCATTTACATATTTTTAAACATGAAATAAAATCAAAAATATAAATGCGAGTGGTTGTATATTTTTGTAGGCATTTTCTATTTATGTAACCAACATGTTTTAAGGTATTTTTATTTGAGAGAATACAAATAAATATGTCATTATTACTTACTTTTCTCCTGAAACATAATTAAATGTATCAAAATATAGTTATTTGTCACGTTTTGTCACCGTTCCTTGTAAAAGCTATCAGCTCATATAAAATAGTACGGAAGCGCAGTTATAGCTAACAGGCACATTATCAATGAGGAAGTCTATAATCGATTAATTCATGTTAACAATGATTATTTGCATTAAATTATGCTTTCTCCGAAGTATTAGCAATATTAATAGATATTGTTGCACAGAAATGTAGTAGTTTTGTGACTTCGATCGCCTCAGTATCATCTCTTCCAGTCCTAAATGAGACTTGGTTTTAACTTTTCAACGTGCTTTCTCCTTAATTTACGATTAATTAGCTGCTTATTCAATCTTATACCCAATAAAATATCTAAATGTTCCACAAGCGGATCTATTCTAAGCAAGCAAAATATCTGTTAAGTATTCCTAGTCAGTTTTCAAAATGTCAAAATCTCGTTACACCAACAACACTGAGATGACACTTAACATTCAGGCACGCAGCCAAACAAGGCTGTGCCAGAACAACACGCATGAATGACGAAAAATTAATATGCTTTCATCGTTCTATGCGCACACGCAGAGAGGCGTGCCAAAGCCCAAAACATTGGTTAGGAATGACGTCGGCAAACATGTCGATCTTGATGATGAGATGGTATTTGCTACCTGTGATTTTTAAGACCGGTGTTGACTGAAGTTTGACAGATAAATAAATGTGTAAAAAATTATGTATGGGTTTCTTTGGCTTACATATTATGTAATGACAGGCATTTTGGGGAGTATAAGTACTGGCTGTCTTCTGCTTTCAATCTTTTCCAATTATCCCTTCGACTGAAAGCTGTCAAAATTAGTCTAGAAAATGGTCTGACTTTCGGCCTCACGGCGCCAACCAGAGTCACTCAACGCTCTGTACCTAATTATTGTAAGAATGGCAAAGTTGCCTAGCGTGAGAGTCATTTTGTGAGTTTATTTGATTATTGACGTATTACAAACGCTAAAATGGTTCCAACCGATTAAATATTACCACTTTTTAACAAAGCCACAAAGCGCTCGACCACTAGAGACGTCAACATCAGTGGAAGGGTTAGTGTTTTCAGGATGTTTTGAGAATAACACGTCTTTTATATTTTATTTATTTAAGGACTAGCTGCGCCCCGCGGTTTCACCCGCGTAAGTCTCGATCCCGTGGGAATATCGGGATAAAAAGTATCCTATGTGTTAATCCAGGTTATAAACTATCTGTTTTCCAAATTTCATTCAAATCCATTCAGCCATTTTTGCGTGATTGAGTAACAAACATCCAAACACACAAACACATAAACACACAAACACACAAACTTTCACATTTATAATATTAGTAGGATTACCAACGCGATAAACTACAAATTTACAATTATCTTCTACATCTACATTATAAAACTTGTATAGTATTTACTGCATAACACACGATCAATCACAATCTGTTTAATTTGACAGTTAACAACATTATTGCGTTATTTACGTTGAGCAGACAAATTTGTTCGAACATATCAAGCAATAGATTAGCAATATCCTTCAAAATTATTCAGATTGTGATTGATCGTGTGTTCCACAAATACTCCTTTATTCATAAACGTTGCTTAAAGTAAGGTAATGATTAGCGACTGTTTAATCATACATTTTTGTAAATTGAACGTCACTTAATCATCGTTTATGAATAAACCCCTTATGGTGTTGTACTTAATGCACACTCTATTACAGGTAACTGCAGCTTATATATTATCTAGTACCAGTTACTTAATTAATTATGTATTCAGAGCATGTGTAATGCTCTGAATACATAATTAATTAAGTAACTAAATTAAGAATACTTACAAAAAAATAAAATTTTAAAACTATTACTTACAATACCATGGGTTTTTCCAATCTAAAAGCGACGTGAAGGAAATAGATAAAAAGTAACTTAGTGTTGAGGTATTTAACATTTTTATCAGTCCAAATTGTTGTTACGAGGAACTTGTTTCAGTTACAACATGCCTTGAAAATATTTAGTAAACTTGTAAAACCTTTCTATTACAAAACAATAGAAATGCCAATAGGGTAAACTACGGTAGCTTATCATATTAGTTAGGGTCGCTATTTGAAAGTAACGTATTGTTTAAACTTAAGACATACTAGGAACCGTTTACAAACTAATCGATCATGAAATTGTTACGAAGATATTTGTAAATATCGCTGTTCGTCGTTCACACATGTTGCTTTTGAGATAGTCTTACTTCAATATAGAAAATATTATATAATATTTTTCACATTTCGCCAGTTTAAGCCTCACGTAGTAAGGGGCGAGCTATTGCCATCAACCGGGCATAAATCCAAGCACTAGGCTGCTACTGAGAAATTTCTGATGGGCTATCGGAAAACCTAATAACACTTTCCTCGACCGGAGAAAGGACAACATTATTGAGGTGTCCTAGTTAGTTTAGTAAAATGTTATTATTATAACCACTTTTTCCATCCTAGACAGGGAAGTTTATTCAAAGCCACGTATTGACAGCAAAAAGTACTTTCCCGGTGAGAAATATGTTGAATCTAATCTGTATTATAATGCAGTTATCTACAAAATAAATGTTTAATTATTTAAATTGGACCTATCACTATCTTGCACGACACGCTTTCTTTATCAAAAACTAAATGAACCAAGTATTTTGATATTTGATACACTGAATATAATCTGGGAATTTCAAATTATCTGCCTATAGATAAATGGAGAGATCGCTTTTAGCTATAAGACCGTCCATTGTGTCACCTTATGTAAAATTTCTACATTTATATTTGTATTTTTTATGGTGTAGGTGTCTACAAAATAACGAGTTCTATCTATCTTATCATTTACAATAATGTCAGTCAAGGATATTACGGGGTGAAATTTGATTCATGGGCATCCTCAGAGCTCCTTGTACTAAACATTATGAACTACTTTCACTAAAAATAAATCAGTTGTTCCCTACATTTTGACGAGCTATGCGAACATAATTAATGTAGGGAACAGCAGATTTTTTTTTTCGCGATTTCTATTTTGGTCCCCTAGTACCCTGTATATATTTTGCTGCAGTTTGCAAAACGAGAAGATACTATATTTTTGTGTTTATTAGAAGAAAGGATACATTACCATTAAATGACAATGTGATTCTACGTTTTGGCTAAAATAAACTCTAAATGGAAACAACGTAAAAGGCGAATCACACACGCACACACACGACACATGTTTACAATGAAGCCAAGTTCAACACAAAGGTGTTTAGCAAAACAGAGAATAAACTATTTAGACAAGAAACAGAACCATCCCCATAACAAAGAGGAATCATTTGACGTACAAATGAGAGCTATAAATGTATCACTTTACGGATATGAGTCACAGGAGCTAAGGGATTTACAAATGTCGTAAAACTGAGTGTAGTCACTCTTTCTTATTGTATAAATGCAAATATTTAAGGAAGAACTTACTTCCAGCCAGGGCTGGCTCACGCACGGCGTTTGATCGAATCGTGCTCCAATGTCACGTGATTTGTTCGAGTCCGGTTTGAAATTCTCCAGATACTAAGAGCTAGTTCGCTTGGAGTTCGAGGAATGTAGATATCCTTGATCTATCTGTAAGGCATAGGAATGCAGGACCTGAGTTGACAGAAAGGTGAAAGGACCAGGGACAAAAGGACCAGTTTTGTTTCCCATCTTTTCTGAATGTAAAAACCTCCACAGTAATAATTAATTATACTGATTTAAAGATCGTTACTAAGGGAATATGAATGAAGAGGTTTATCTATCAACCTTGCTTCTTCTTTTTCTTGTGCTTAATGACTAACCCGGGAAGGTATCAGAGTTTTTATGCCGCCCATGGGGCTCTGACTTGGCTTCACATGCCGTCGAGAAATATCTCTCAGACATGCCGGTTTCCTCACGAGTTTTCCTTCAATAACAACCTTGCTTAAAGTAAGTAATGATAACTGTTTGTTTAACCATACATTTTTGACAGTGACACGTCTCTTAACTGAGCACCGTTCACAAATAAATCCTATAGTGAATAAACTTGGTATTTTCTTACCGCGTATACCATTTGGTTGGTTCTCAGCACACTGATCGTCAGGCTGAGGTCTGCCGACTTATAAATATCATCAATCTGCCTAACCTTTTCCCAACTATGTTGGGGTCAGCTTCCAGTCTAACAGTATGCAACTGAATACCAGTATTTTACGTGGAGCGACTGCCTATCTGACCTCCACAACCAAGTAACTGGGTAATACGATACCCCTTGATAAGACTGGTTGTCAGACTTTCAGGCTTCTGGACGACCCCTAACAACTGTCAAAGATCCACGAATAACAGCCGGGACCAACGGCTAAACGTGTTTTCTGAGTTACGGAGGAGTCTCGATATGTAAAAATTGTCACCCATCCACGGACCAACCCCGGTAAGCGTAGCTTAACCTGATGGTTCGGCCAGTGCGGCTGTTATGACTCAGCCACGAAATATCATCTAAAACTAAATTTGGCAACCCCTATAACATCGCGTTTTCACGTCACCCACAAGCACAACGTAAAAGATATACGAGTCGAACGCATATACGAGTCATCGTATGTGCGTTTTATTTGCCATACACATTTGTGTACATTTGAATGAAATATAATCTGCTTGAAGTCTACTATAGGTTTACTGGTGTATGGTAATTGGCTTCCGTTTGGTCTTTGTGCCTTTACTTTGTATTAGAAGTCTATTCAAACATTTCTATTGTTGTCTCCATCTGGTTATGTCTGTAGGAAATCTGATACGGATTTCAATAAATCTTGTATAAATAGTTTTAGTTCGTAGAACTTGTCAAATTCGATAATGGAATGACAATGAACACTTCAAATGCTTTTCAACTGCACTTAAACTGTCGTAATATTTATTTTATTTTTTGTTTCTTTTTCAGGTAAGTTCCAATCATGAATCTTCTTGATTAGCTGTAGTGTAGGTAAGTGACGATTTAATTAACGTAAAAAAAAACTTGGTTATAAGTATAGGACGCCATAATTCTGAAATTAAAAAGAGACAAGCAGAAACATTCTCCCAATCTTCAATCGACCTTCAAACCGAAGAAATTACAAAACGAGAGGTATCCTGGGATATCCGCTATCTAATTGCGTAACTTATTTGCGTAACCGATTACGACTTATTCGTTTCATTTGGACAGTTCAACAACATTCATTGCGTTATTTACGTTGGATTTTTTTCCAACTTATGAAGCATTGGATTAGACATTTGTTTCAAACCGATTAAAATTCTGATTGATCATGTATTACGTAATTAGGGTGGTGGTCGGGACGAAGTTCCATTAAGTAAAAAACTGTCGTGATGACTTTTGTAACGTAACAAAAGTGTCGTGACTGTCAAAGGGTTACACTTTTTTCGGTGTAGCTCTCACTCATTCGCCAAGTGTGCAGAGTATATATAACGTGCGATAAGGAACTTTGTTCCAGAAACCTTTCTCATTATTATTTTAAACATATTCTTGGATTCTTTGCCATTTCGAAACATAATATGTATCGCTTATTGTTTACATCGCAATCTGGCAAATCTGGCGGATTCGTAACGTTAGTGCAGTGGCGTCTAGCAACCGTGCCAAGTGCGCTTTGTGAGTTGGCATGCCAAATAGATAAACGGTGTAGAGGAGACTCTATACTTGCCGATTAAAATAGACAGTCTTTTGTTTGGAAATATTTGATATTAACTATACACAAATAACGGCCAATTTTTTCATCAAAAGGATTTACAACCCTCGCCTCAGCGCCGAGGATTGAAAATAGAACAGTGCAAAAGAGTTGACTGCTACTTTTGCTGAAGAAACGTAAATTATTATTTGATATACACCCAATTATAGTTGCCGCGTTCTAGCATGGCAATAGCGGTCATTGACCTACACTTTCTAGCATTTTTATTTCAAAAGTTAACGTCCAGAATCAATATCTATCGTGATCTTCAAAATGTTTCAATAACGAAAAACCATTCATAGTTTATTGTTTGGGTTCCTAGAGAGAGATAATGTGACAACTAACGATAGTTGGCCGATTTTGTTTTTGCTATACGAAACCCCATCATAATTTACATACATATTCTTACTTATATACATGCTCAACTTATTACACAGTTTAGTTGTAACATGCAAATGAACGAATATTATAAATAAAATAATGATAAAAATCTTCAAATTCGTGCTGCTTACTTATCGACGGTTAATGGCGACCAGCACCTATGATGACTCATGCAGCGATCGATGGCGATCACATGTGCATTTCTATCGTAAAAGTGCATGTTGATAAAAATCTAATGCACAAGCGCATATCTAATCTAGTCACAAGTAATAGTAGGTACCACTGTGTCAAACTCAAAGCATTTATTTCAATTAAACCAATTACACGGACTTTTGAATTGTCAAGGGGTCGGTCAGTCACAATGATCAAGTTGCCCGTTCTAAAGCGTACTAAGTAATGTAGAATAACGGGCAAAAAACTCTACGGATTTGTAAAATAGTTTTTATAAATCAAAATATTGGTTACATCATTAATGTAAAAATTATACATGCGAGAAAATTAGAATAAATTAAAACAAACCGTGGCAGCTAAGAGATCTCATTCTAAAACCCATAGACAAATGTCTAGTTGATAACTTTGCAATGCATTGGTCATCGGCGGTCTACTCTCTAAAGTCCGTCAACGAAGATACGGGTTCGTCCGAAAGTAAGTCCGATAGCCGTTTTGCGTGAATGTGACGCATGTTTCCCCCAACCTTTTGTATTTTTTTTTTGTGTTTATTTTTTCTTTTTTTTTGCGTCATGTTTACCGCAAATAAACGTATTTTCTTTCTTTCTTTCTTTCTTAATTTGTCAGTTAAAACAATGACAAATTAAATTTTTCGGATGGGCAAAATGACATCGGTATTAAGGGCAATCAAATCGTGTTGTCCATATAGAAAAATAAATCTATGGGCTCCGAACTAATCGTATGTTCGTGATACAGAGTAAAAAAGGCCCGTAACTTCTGACGAAACTACGGATTTCATACTTAAAGCGTAGACAGGAAGCCGTGAAACCATGTCGACTGGTGTGTAGACTCCCTAACATTTAACTTTCGTCTAAACATCTGTAATGCTAACGACCTGAAAGAGTTTGATAAGCAGTGCGTTGAACTGAATTAAGGAACAAATGATGTAGTGCATAAGATCTGGATCAATGGACCCTTGTTGTTATTCAGTGTAATCGTGTTAATTTGTTCCATTGTTCTGAGATTCAAGCTGGGAACATATTAGCCACTGCACACTATGGAGACGCAGTGTTCGGTGGGTTGTCGCGCGTTACATATCTGTTCCAGGCTTTAGTTTTGGAACGACATAACCTAAATAATATTATAAATGCGAAAGTGAGTTTGGAACGCTTTCACGCTAAAACGGATAAACGGATTTAGATGAAATTTGGCACATGGGTAGACCAACACCTGGAGAAGGACATAGGCTACTTTTCATCTTGGATCGCAAACGAAATCGCGGACAATAGCTAGTGATTCTATAAAAGTTTTATGATTCTGAATTTCTAGCACTTAGTCTTTGAGTGTTTCATTTACAATAATATTATGCACACCACCAATTATATAAAAATAATAAACATACGTATTTCAATGCATTAGTCCAGTGAAGTTTAGAATCCGAAGGGGCTGAAAGAAGTGATCCAAATAATCCAATCAATAGTAGACTCGTATAAAGTCTCAGTTTAACAAGGTTTCCTCATCCAATCACTGCAAAAATCCAAGCTACCAATCGTCAGCCCGTAATCTCCACGAGTTCTGCATCTACGTAAATCATAATAGGATCAGATCCGTGACACGTGCTTCCGTCCCCGTGCTTTGCCCCGTGGCAGCCAGGGCCGTGGCCTATCCGCCAGTCACGTAGACATAAGGCTGGTATAACTCTGAAACTGACAATTTCCGGGGTATCAGCTTTGTTAAACGATTTCGACTTTGTAGGGTTAGGTTAGGTTATTTTTGTACTTGTCTACATCAAGGCTTGGTGTTGTTGAGTGCTTTATAGCGTCTTCATTTTGATGCAAACCTGTTTTCCTATTCTGTAAAAATAAACCTTGAAAACTAAGGTGAAGTGGTCTGTCAATAATGTCAATTCCCAGCCATCCGGTGGAATGATAGCTCATCATCATCATTTCAGCCGAAAGATGTCCACTGCTGGACTTAGGCCTCCCCCAAGCACCGCCACTTCCACCGGTTTTGTGCTTCTCGAGTCCAGCGGATTCCCGCAGCCTTCACCAGATCATCGGTCCACCTTGTGGGGGGCCTTCCAACGTCTTCCGGTACCCTGATGTGATATGATAAGAGACCGGCGGATAACTTATTTTGACGTAAGGTAGGTTATACTAGATAAGAGACAGCTGTTAGCATTTTGGTGGCCTTACACTTTAAATGTCACTTGTCTCTGATATATTAGAATTAGATTATCTAACTACGCCATTTTATTGACTTACTAGCTGATGCCCGCGACTTCGCCCGGGTGGATGTCGGTCATTATACAATACTAAAACCTTACTCGCGAACCACTCTATCCATTGGTGAAAACAGCATGAAAATCGGTGCAGTCGTTTTTGAGTTTATCGCGAATAGACAGACAGACAGACGCGGCAGAGGGCTTTGTTTTATAATATAATACTCGTATGTAAGGATTATGAGTTAGAACAAAATCTTGCGTTTCTCCCATTCAAAATCTTGCGTTTCTCTCATTCAAAATCTTGTTTCTCTCATTCCCAATCTTGCGTTTCTTTCTTTATGTCTCTCTCTTCTTTTCCATTACAAAGCAAGTCTGTACCGAAAATCTGTTACCTAGTCATTTAGACCTCTGTCCTGCGTTTAACTGCAGTTGACTTTGGTATAGGTAATGTGTACACGTATGACATCATAACATACTAGCTGATGCCCGCGGCTTCGCCCGCGTGGACGTCGGTTATTATATACTAAAATCTTCCTCGAGCACCACTCTATCCATTGGTGAAAACAGCATGAAAATCGGTGCAGTCGTTTTTGAGTTTATCGCGAACAGATAGACAAGACAGACGCGGCGGAGGACTTTGTTTTATAATATGTAGTGATTACAGTCTCGCCCATTCGTTATCTTCTCCGGCTTGTAAGTTGTAGTTATTATCAGTTCCTAATGATCCGGTAAGCGCACTTATCTAACTTAGTATACCGTGAACCAAAACAGTGCGACACACTGCAGTGAATAATGATGGATATCGGGATATTTGTCATCATTTATTTTTGGACTTTGGTCTTAAGTTCCGCACGAATTATGCAGGCATTTTTCTTAGTACATTTTATTCGAATTATTGCATACTATGATATGCCGTATTGAACCGTCGACCCCGGTTGTCACGAGCTGTACTGTGGTGCAACAGTTAAATGCGTTGAACGATTTATTGGAATTATTAAATTATCTAACAAAATGAGATTGAACATAAACGAAAAAAAAAACACTTACTTTTTGCAAAAAAGCGATGTGGCCGTAAAAACTATTCCTGAAAATAAAACCTTCCGGACAGTCGACCACAATATAAAACCTCCATTTCACGTTCGCGTTAATCTCTGAAATAAGCAAAAGTACATTCGAGTGCAGCGGCCGGCTCCGGTAACCCAGTTAACCCGTGGACTGTATACGGGACATGAACGTTGGCTTGTTTATGTAAATGACACTTTGTGAACGACTGTACATATGGACATACGCACAGGATAGTTTAATGCATATGGAGCGTTTTTTGGATAGTAGAGAAAATGTACAACGTGTATTTTTTAACAGCTCCAGGAAAATTTTATAAATTATTTTTGGTCTTCTTTTTTTCATGGAGAACTGTGGGCTTTTTCAAACCTAGGGACTTCCTTTTTCAAACGTAGACATGTCGTGATATTGGTTATTTATAAAATTGTGTCAAATTATAAAAAATAAAACGTATGTGCTCTGAAAACGCCCTGAAATGCGCTAACCCCAATAGGCCCTGACGCAACATTACACACATTGCATCGGTCCATTAGTCATGAGGTTGACAGAACATACTTCATAGCCTTGTTCTTCTACTTCACAACCAACATGAATATTCAAATATCTAAAACAAAACCCCAACACGTAACGTTACCAGCCGACCAATTATGTAAAAATCTCACCGTGAAAACTTAGGTGAAGTGAGCTGTCATCCAGATGACCATATTTTTGGTTGGTTATACCATTTCTTTCATATTCATATTCATTTATTTGCGTTCCACAAGGTAAAACAAGATGTTAACTTAGAGCTAAGAGCCGTTTTAGACCCTGTCAGGGCACAGCAAAATTTATTGTTACATTCATAGCTATTACTTGAAAGTTAAAAATCTAAGTCGATTAAAATTAAATTATACATTGGTAACTTGAATTACATTACATTATATAAGATAAATTTTACGTTTAACACATTTTGAAACAATTTATAGATTCAGAAGGTACCTAGCATTTTATTATTTACTCATTATGTATTTAGTAGTCATGTTATGTTTAATTAAATAATCATTTTGATAAATATACACATGCATAATATTTAAGAATGTATTGATGGTAAATTATTGTTATTATAATTATAGGTTTTCATTTAAGTATTCGTTCACAAATAGCTTTTGTTTAATAGAAATATTTTTTTCCCTGTGTGTACCCTACCAACTGTCTTTTAGGGAGGTGAAGAAAGGCTTTGTTCAGGTCACGGTAGCCTGTAAAACCTTACTGGGACGAATAGACTGCCCAGAGCTCCACGGCCTTTTCTGCCGACTATTTGTGCCCGACAAGAGGAGCTCGCGGCTAAGTAATAACAGCCGCACGGGTCGATTCATCAGGTTAAGCTACGCTTGCCGGGGTTGGTCCGTGGTCGTTACATATCGAGACTCCTCCGTGCCTCGGAAAGAACGTTAAACCGTTGGTCCCGGCTGTCATTTGTGGTTATGTGGCAGTCGTTACAGGTCGTCAGAAGCCCGAAAGTCTGACAACCAGTCTTGCTAAGGGGTATCGTATTACCCAGTTACTGGGTTGTGGAGGACAGATAGACAGTCGCTCCATGTAAAATACTGGTATTCAGCTGCATCCGATTAGACTGGAAGCCTACCCCAACATGATTGGGAAAAGGCTAGGTAAATGATATTTGTGCCCGACAAATACATCGGACACCGTCCGAGCCACCGGCACAATCTATTTCCCCAACCGCCATCTAAAACTATCGCCAGAGCTGAATCCCCAGGTGTCGTACTTTGAAGATGCTCAACGCCCTTCTGATTGCAAACCCTGAATGTGATGTGTTTGCGAATGAATGGAATAGAATTATGCGTATTTGTGTGGTGTTCTGTGAGAGAAAGTATGCAAGGGAGTCCACTGTTCCTTGTTAGTTTTAATTAAATTATACATTTAAACTTTTTATGTTTCTATGTTAATTAATGTGATTGGTGTTGTGTCGTTTTAATCCTTACGTATTATAAAACAAAGTCCTCCGCCGCCTCTGTCTATCGTCCTGTACGCGATCAACTCAAAAACTACTGCACCGATTTTCATGCTGTCTTCACCAACGGATAGAGTGTTTCTCGAGTAAGGTTTTAATATATAATAACCGACATCCACGCGGGCGAAATCGCGGGCATCAGCTAGTTAACTATAAAATAAATAAATAAATGACATGACAATATTGACAGTTAACTTCGCTTTTCCACGGTGAGATTTTTCGGTGTAGAAAAGAACGGCAGTGTTGTTACATAAATAACCATCAGAAGTAACTTCTAAAGTATTATGTAAGGTCACAAGTACATGATGTGAGGACCAAATACCAGGTTCCCACACGAGGGACTAGATGCAGTCGATGATAAGATCCATATGTGATATCTAGCTTACATCATGGGGGAATTAGCAAATGCATAACTCGCATTTGTAAACATGGAAATGGATATAGAAGTGATTTCAATTGCGGTAACTTGCATACGAAATCAAAGCATGGGTGTTTTTAGGCGATATCACTGGCCCTGAGGCCCTAGACAAAGTGACATTCTATCAGCGATAACGATGATGGAAAAGGCAAAAATGTATAGGACTGACTTAAGCTATCGAAAAGTTTATGTCAATCCTGTTGAAAGTCGTTGTAGAAATACGAAACGCTTTCGAAGCGATTGTCATTTGTCTACGCCCTCTGTTCTTTTTTACAAAATCAGCTTTAGATTTGCCGTCATTTGTAGATCTTTGACAGTAGTTACGGGTAGTCAGAAGACCAAAAGTCTGACAACCTGACCCAACCTTAATATGGGGTATCGCGTTACCCAGTAACTGAGCTGTGGAGGTCAGATAGTCAGTCGCTTTATTATTGGTATTCAGCTGCATCCGCTATCTAATTGTGTAACTTATTGTCGTAACCGATTAAGACTAATCTGGTTCATTTTGACAGTTCAACAACATTCATTGCGTTATTTACGTTGTTGAGCAGAATTTTGTTTTTGAACTTATGATGCAATGGATTGAAATTTGTTTCAAACCGATTCAGATTGTGATTGATCGTGTATTACGCAATTAGGGTACTGGTTAGACTGGAGGCTGACCATAACATAGTTGGGGTAAGGCTAGGCAGATTGATCTTATGATTGGCAGATAACAACCTTTTGTTCCGGTGCCTTATCGAACACAGTCCTGGCAGCTCTATTATCTGCTATTGAGACCTAATCCCAGAATCGTTTAAATTTCTATTCATTGCAGCACCGTCGAGCACACAATCCGCTGATAGTCTGTAAGCCGGCTCAACCGCAATCGATGCTAGGCGGTTAGGACCAAAAACTTAGGTGCGGCCACAGAATAGTACAGAAGGCGCACCATTTTAGGTATAAAGCTACAACTGCACGGCGGGCTCGTCTTGTCGGGCCAATTCAGTGAGCGTTACGTAGTCAGAAGATATAAGAGTTATGTGATAGAAAGAGATGCTACTTCCAGGAAATATAACAGGAAATATAACTGAATATAACTGTAGGTAATTAGCGCCGTGCGACCTGAATTGCACTTTATTGTAGCAAGAGAAGCTTTTTATTTGAATGATTTTGCGGAGTGATCCATCTGTATCAATCTGTGGCACGGCCAAAAGCCTATACTCTTGAGTGAATGTAGGCTCAATAGATAAACATAAATATATTATGTATAGCCAGATTATGGCGTGGGTTAGGTCACGTTTTCCTTCACCGTTTGATGTAGTATATTTATTTATAGCTAACCTAGTCTCGTGAATTATGTCTGTTTCTCTCGATTTTCCCCTTTATGAGACGAGGGAAGTACTAAATCAGAATACCAAGTTAGTTCACATAGCTTGAAGCTATTACTACTTGTAGGCGTAACAAATTGAGTTAGTTAGCTTGAGGTCCTCGATTGGTACAGTTTGATTCAAACTTAATGGCGGCCCGGATCCTAGCATCTCTCTCTCTCGCTGCGCAGTACCCCACCCGTCATCCCCGCTGACACATGAAATTGTTACTGCGCAGCGACTCGCCTCATGTTCCGAGCCGTCATTAAGTTAGAATCGAACTGTATTTCATTAATGACTAGCTTCTGCCCGCGACTTCATCTGGGAGAAACATGTTCACCGACCCACCGCGTTGCATCGCATCGCCCGCCAATGCCATTTCATCGCTTAGCGATCTTTCTGACTTTTTTTCCTTTTGCTCGGCTGCTAAGGGTTTTAGCGTAAGGTTAAATAGCCGTTAACGTTCCTCAATAATTGGGCTATCAAATGCAATCAAATCCGACTGATAGATCCAGAGATTAACGCGTTCAAATAAACAAAAAACAAACTCGTTCAGGTTTAATATTAGTGTAGATTTGTTAGCAATATTAATCATACGGGTTTACTTCGTAAGATGGCTCTATTTGACTTTCATTCTGCTATTCAACATCCAAGATACATTAGGTCTTGCACTTGCTTTACAACCACATTCGTAGTAATATGTAAATGTGAGCAATCCTGACCGTGTACAAAACCTTCGAGCCGAAGCAGCTACAAACATTTGTACAAAATGTTTTACGTACTTTCGCGCTCGGAACTTTGCACCAAAGTGTTCCAAACATTGGCTTTCCAACTTTCTTCGCTTTGATGTGCGCGAATATCCGACTCGCATATTTCAAATGCACTCAATGATATGCCTACGCATTCGTGAGATTGTGCATTTGCATATAATAAGTCTTTTGATAGGCCATAATGTTCTGGAATTGATAATGTAATAAATCATAGGTGTTTTCATTTGAATGATTTAATCAATGATAGCCGCGCCTTGGTAGTAAAATTTATAGTTTCATTTAAATAAAAGCTTAGGAATAGTAGTATTCTGTGCGCATTTTCATGCGCATTATATTTTCTCATTCAATGAGAGTATTGTGGAGAGTGATCTAAAAAAAGAAGAGAATCCCAAACACACTCAAACCAAATTAAAAAACCAAGACAGAGCGTTGTCAACAGTGGCGGGAGGCCGGTTTCGTAAACATGTGTGCAATAAGTGAGGTGTAGTTTGATTGTAATTTGATTTTAAATATTTGAAAATGTTTGCGTGTAAGCACAGAGCGGAGGTGTAGTTTTGGCATGCCAAACTGTATTGTTCGCAGCGCTCTGACTTGGCTTTTTATTTGGTCTGAACCACCACAGAGTAACGTTCGTAAATTCTCGAAAAACGTTTAAACATGTAAAGAATTTAGAATTTCTGCCAATTCACGTTCCATTGTAACTACACGAAAACTAAACTCCAATATACAAATACTTGCCACGACCAACGTGTGCTGGGCCCTGAGGGTCAGATTCTGACCGCGTACTTACGTAAACCATTGTCTCTGCGTAATTAATTCTAAATACGCGCCTTATAAAGTTATTCACGTATTAGAAAGCAGTACATGACTTATAATTAAGTTCATCTGGTTTTACGTGGGTTTGGTGGGAATGGCTTTGTTCGTTGTGTTTGAGTTTGAGAACTCAATACTAGACGCTTGGTATCTTTTGCTTTAATGCAACTTCATTTCGTATTCGACTTGGTATAAGCGGATTAAGTTTTGTATTATTATGTATATGGGACTATTGGAACGTGGGTGCTGTTCGCTTGGTCCTTTGAAACGGTAAAAGGACCAGTCGTAATTTTTTAAGTATTATGTTAAGAATAGATACTTTAAAAAAAAAGTGGCCAAATACGAGTCGGACTCGCACACGAATGGTTCCATAACACCGTTCAACATTCAGCAAAAACTCCGAAAAAAACACGTTTCTTGTAGGGCCCCCTTTAATTTTTAACTTTATTTTTTACTAGCTGTTGCCCGCGACTTCATCTGTTTTCCAGGATGAGAAGTAACATATGTCCATCTCCAGGTCAGCAATCTGCCAATTTTCATCCAAATCCGTTAAGCCGTTTTAGTCTGTAGGCGTAACAAACTCATTTTCGCATTTATATTAGGATTATTTGTTGTTATAGCGGCAATATAAATATACAATCCGTGAAAATGTTATCCGTCTTTATATCCCGCTGACAGACACGGACGGACGGGGCTTAATAGGGTTCCGTTCGGCCCCTCAAAACTATTATTAGGTACCATTTTCTTCTAAAGGTAAACTTCCGGCTCAACTAGGTACAAATTCCACAGAATTGAACCTTTAGCTCTTTTTAGTACTGTCCGGCCGTAAGCACCAATATTGTTAAAGTGTTATTCGAACCTAATGTCTTTCTATAAATCGGACTCAGTTAAAGTGTCGTTATAAAGTCGAACACAGACTCAGTAATCCTGCTAACTCTTGTTGCTTATACTCTAGGATTATATACATTAACTTTTACTGCTTGGAATCAATAAACCTGTAATTTACTACCCGGTTCCCCACATCTAATTCAAAGGCTTTAACTCTGGCCTACTCTTTGACACAGCTACGATTTATTCCTACTGGATAATAAGAAGTGAAAGTATGCACTACATTACTTTGCAGACACAGACTAATTTACGTACATATCCCATTTAGTATCATTCAACCTTCCTCTTCCAACTCTTGGTGAACTTACATTTAATTTACACGTCAGCTGTTATACTTTGAATTCATACAAAAATATATCTTGTTCTCTATCATCATTATTATGTTTAATTCTTCGTTATCAGCCCTTGTGGCGGCATCTACATCGCCACATACGAACTACGCATCAAAGACCTGACGTCACACAAAATCATGGCGTCACTCGAAATCCTGCATCGCGCAATTAGAGTTTACCGCGTGGTCAACATATACCAGATTCCAACATCAATCGTCGGGCAGTTGATCACCAGACACAACACCCGCCTGGTCGGAGGATCCTCCCTTTTCTATAGGCGATGAGTGAACTTTACACCCTGTTCCTCTAAATTGTTGACCCCGAACATGAACGTCAGTCAACCGTTGCCTCATGTTACTGGGGGTCAGTGCAACATATTTTTTCTTCCGTTCTTTCCTGTCAGCGGTCACGTTATCATTTTTCTTTCATACATATGTTGCCTAGGCTGCCAAGCTAAAATGGGATTGGGCGGGTCATGTCAGTCGCATGAAGGAAGAGGTGGCGAGACGACCTAGACGCATACCGCAAGGGTTGGATCGAGGCGGCCCTGGAAAGGGATGCTTGAAGTTGGGGGATGCCTTTGCTCAGCAGTGAGACAATGTTGGTTAACATATTTAATTCGCCGAACAAAAACCGCACCTCTATCTGCAAAAATATAGTCTCTAGATAATGAAGAGTGAAAGTACAAGTTTTAACACCACATAACTCCATAGGAACAAATCTGTACACATCTCCCATCTGTTAGATAGTTTAATTCCCCTTTTACGTCTTGATTATCAGGCGCGTGAGTCACGATCTGGTGCCAGTGTGAACTGTGACCTGTGACGTCACAGTGGGAAATGTATGAACTGTTATGATGTTATTGTTTTAGTGCAATATTGTTATGTGTTTGTGGTGCTGCATAAACTATGGAGTGTGTAGTACCGTCCGAGGTGTTCATTAAACACCCGATGATCTGTTTGTTGTTTTTTGGCATACATAGCGAAGAACGCTGTTATAAACCCTTAAATCTACACTTTTTGTCATCATGTCCACTTACATTTTCTTTTAAACTTAATTTCTACGTCGTATACGAATATTTCTTGCTTTTGTAATAAAGACAACCTTATCAAGAGAATTCTTTTGCTATATTATACCTTTTCATTCATCGAATTTTAATTTTAAGCGGTTATCTCACTGCAACGTGCTCAGTCGCTTAGCATGGGGCGGCCATAGCAAACAATTTGTGCTTTGTGTTTTTCTCTACAGACTGATGCAATGTTAAAATCTGCCGCCTCGCACTACGCGACAGAGCACAGTTCAGTGTGATAATCGCCTTATCTCCGCCTGCCCTAAAAATATCGCAACCAAATAACTCTAGCGTACTCCAAGGTAGACGTTGTCATTTAAAAATAACACCACCTTCACTATTTGCGTATATTTACGAGACACCGCGCCCACCGACCCTAGCCGTCACAAAACCATCAGCTTGGACGAAATCGTCTGCTTGACGTATAAATACGTCACTGACGTCACTGTTGCTATGTACTGATATTGTAGTACGAACAATACTATTCAATATTCCGTTTATTCATTGGCGATTGTTGATTTCTGAAGTCATTGTATCAGCAGGTGTATTAACTGCCTTTACTTGTGGTGTTTATTGGGTGTTTTGTTTGTGAGTTTGTGTAGTATGACTGGATTAAGTTAGAAAATCCTGTCTTGCCTGTCTAGACGGAAATGTTAGGCTTTTCCGGTTTATAAAAAAATTGGCTATAGTCACAGAAACCTTTAAAGTATTTTATTCAACCTTACCTTATGCCAAGGTTGTTTATCCACAGTTGGCTAATTGGCTCTTTTAATATTTTTGGCAACCATCTAGCTACGCATCTACTACTTGCTCTAGTTTCGAGTGTTTCAGGGTTTCATCCCTAAAAGCTTCAAGGGTACGATGAAATACTATCTGATTTGGCGATTTAATACTCAATTTAGAAGACAATCTTCATCTACTTTTAGAATATGAACACGAATTTCTGATGCAATACAAATCTTAAATTTTTCTTGTGTCCTCCGCTATACATTAATCAACAGCTTCAATTGTGTTTATTTCAATGAATAGACTCATTAATCAAGCAAATAGTCTAGCGTCGTTGTCGTCAACAGTCGTTTGAAACTTGTTTAAATAATAAATGACGTCAAAAATGAGGATATTTTCTTATTTATTCGTATGTTTGTCTCTACAACTTGTTCTTCATAAGGAAAATGACGCAAAATTTACGCAAATTGGATAAGGAAGTATTACTAACTACTGCAACACAGCCTAAATTTCGTCGCTGTTTTTCATTAGCGAATGTTAATGTTAATTACCCTTTCTACCTACCCAATAAACAACGAAATATATGACTGCTATTAATTTATTATATACGGTGCAAACTCCAATAAATCATTCTAGCCCCAGGTCACACGAATTGGCATTGTGATCCATAAAATTGACACCCGCGTGTGAATTTGCTATAAACTTATGGGCATTTGTTGCCTTCAATATGGCGTTTCCTTATTAATTTCGTTAAGTAATATCCTGTAATAACTAGCCTATTATTATATGCGGGTTGTGTGCGGACAATGATGCGACGGACACGAATTAAACAAACTTCTTTTGTGTTATAAGTGGCTGCATTGTTAATTCAACGTGCAGGATTCATTTGTTCGTCGTTGTCGCCTATATAACCTTCTTTTGGAGTCGAAGGCATGCTGAGTTGGGCCCAGTAGTTCGGCACGTCAATCGCGGCCATCAGTTGCGATTTTAGGTCTTGAGGAATGCAGGTCTATGGACACTTTGGACACTCAACCATATGAAACATGGTTAGGTAAGGAGCACCGCATTCGGACTGGGTGTCGGTTGGGTCAATAATTCCATGTCCATTTCGCTATATTGTGCGGTATATCTTATCTTAGTGTCTGTCTGTGTTGAGATTGTCATTGATACTGAATTGAACTATCAAGTATACGGTAAGTACATAATTTGATAGTCAATAAATCCATTTGAATTTTTATTAGCGGCCGCCATCTCTGTTCAAGCTTTCAGCCTATCGTTATTGACGTCTCTTTCAACGGATTTATTCATCATATTGATCGCTGGATAAACGAGTTACCTACTCGTGGTTGTCAATCCTTATGAATTTTGTACACAAACCCGAGCAATCTACCATCACTCTCATTAGGCTTTTCACGAGACATCTCTACTTATGATAAGAAATTCATATACAAATGTTCGATTCAAAGTCAAAGTCAAATAATTTATTTCAAATAGGCACATAAAAGGCACTTTTGAACGTCAATGAAAAACAAACAAAGAAATAGAATTGATTCTAGTTGCCCATTCCAAAAGGTAGATTTCGTATGGAGAAGAATGGGCAAGAAACTCCACCGTTACTCTTTTCAAAAATGTTTACAATATTTTGTATAGGTACATGAATTATATAATTATATGTGAAGAGTTGAAGACCATGCACCCACAATAAGATTACTGTCCCACAAAAGGCAAAAAAAAATTATAAATGGAGCAATGACAAATAAATCAGTTATGTGATAGGTACATGGTGCTCACATATTTACAAACATTGTAAAAGTATATGATATTACAATATTCCTAACATCTTTACAAGTAATACTAATAAGTCAGTGCGTGATTCCATGCAATCACAGAGTGTAAAAATCTATGACATACAAATAATAAAATATACAACTAAATTAGCAACCAGTTTGATTTTGTCCAGACTCTAAATTGTCCTATGGAGCAAGACCAGCATGTTTCTATGTCTTAATCAGAAGAATTTCAATAACTCGGCTTCGACGCCTCTATTGAAGAAAGTTCACGTGCTGATTGTAGTTTCTTTTTGATGTGTAACATCTTTCCTGCAATCTGTGGGAGTGATTTCGTGAAAAGGGACGGAAGTGCGTAACAGGAAGCCGGGGAAGCGCGCGCTATTTGACTTGACTAATGAACGCGCGCGGTGCTAGAGTTGGCCATCAGATGGTACCAACCCATTTTACGAGAGATTGTTAACAGGATGATGGTAATGATGATGATGATGATGAATATTGTTTATAATTTTATATCATATATACGTCAGCCAAGATGTCAGATGTTTCACATCATATGCAACTACTGTGAACCTCCCTTGTTTTTTTTTTATATGGAGATAAAAGGGGCAAAAGAGTTTGTAAGGATCGTAGCAGGTGGGTATCTACATCGCCACATGCGAACTACGCATCAAAGACCTGACGTCACACAAAAATCCTGACGTCACATAAATCCTGCATCGCGCAATTAAAGTTTACCGTGCAGTGGACATATATACAAGAACCCGACATCAATCGTTGGGCAGTTGCCCGCCAGACACAACACCCGTCTGGTCGGAGGATCCTCCCTTTTCTATGGTGGATGAGTGAACTTTACACCCTGTTCCTCATTCTCCTAAATATGCATGTAAAAGGACCAATAAAATTAATTATTTTATGCATTCATTTCACCATGTATTTAAAAAATTATCCATTAATCACTTCTGCCCTACATTAGTTAATAGTTTTCACACCATCAGTCCACGTTCCACAAATTCATTTTATTATTCCCAGTACAACTTATTAACTAATAGCCTTAGTGTTAATCACTTGACAGTTTTCGTCACGCGATAACACATATATTATTAATTATTATTCGCATCACACGTCATATTTATGTTTTAAGCAAACAAGCATCGAACTATCGTACAACAACAGTTTTGCATTAAGTTCGTGTCAAAGTATGTTAACATGAGTTGATACATGCAAGCTTTTAACCTACATCGCTAGTTCGGAGTCTGATGTTAGGTTAAATAAAAATGAGGGCTTGGTTCGGCTGGAACCAGATTACCAGACCAACCAAAACGACTAGAAATAATAGCCATAACCGTTCAGGGTTGAATAAAACCAGAAGGAGAGAGACTAAAAAGCCTGACATTTCGTAAAGATAAAGTAAAGCTCCTGATTAGGCTGACCTTGAAATAGCTGTACACCAACCATTAAAACAAAATTTAGAGAATTTAGAAAAAATCAGCATCATCCACAAAAAAACAGGTCTGTAATACTCGTAGCAGGATCACGAAGACCTTTCCGGCACTTCAGATGGGACAGTAAAACAGCTTGTGTGACATAATGGGGACATGGCCTTTGTGCTCAAAACAACGTACGTGCAGCGATGACATAACGTATGTCAATGGTTATATTTATCACAATAACGCAGTATTAGTTTGATAAGAACGACATAATAGATAAATAGACTATCGAAGCTTCATTAGCAAAATGGTTCATAATGTCTGGACTGAAAATTGGACGCAACAGACATAATCAAAGACTAGAAGGTTAAATAATTCATGTTTATCAGCCTACAAGCCTGTGACATCATCATGGAAATTGCAACAGATCACAAAGTTGAACCGGAAAGGAATTACTGCTCTCATGTCTAACAAGACCCAATAAACCAGCAACTACCCACCACTCCATCTTTAAACTCGTTGCGTTTATCGTAAGTAGTTTCTAACGGGAACCGATTATTTGTTACCTCGTCTCATTTCTACTTACATTGGAGAAGAAAGTAATTTCGATTGACCAGCCCTGGGGAATTTTTGGCATATCTGTAATGCTGTCTGTTACGTTATCTATAACTTATAATTCTTCAAAAGCTATTCTGTCAATGTAGTTATGTTATTTGAAGTCCTGGTATGCTTCTGCAGCTTCGATTTTATAGCCAGACATATTATGACGATCCAAATCGTCATGACAACGTGAATATATTTAACCATTTTCGTCGATTATGAAATCACGACGACATAGTGACGATAAATTGAGAATGATATAAAATGCAGCTTTCTATTTACACTGCGAGAGCCAATCACAGATTTAATGGATGTTTATCAAACTTTAATCAACCATTTATAATCTTATTAAGTACTTACTGCAACTGCATTTTGTCGTTTACCGGCGCGTAAAACTTAAATGATTACGAGGATTACGAGCCACTATCGGTCAAAAAGCTAAAGACCTACGTATCAGTTTCCTGGCAGACTGCGAATTTCTCGTGTCCAACCTGTTTGCACGTTGTAACGAAAAAAAACTAGAATTCCCCATTGAATAGTGAGCTTTAAAATGTAATGAATCAGAGCTCATTTTGTATTGATAGGATTAGTCGTTCGAAAACCAATTTCGCTCTCAACAGTCCGCGCAGTACTCAGTAATAATTCAGTAAGGCGCGTGACTCCGCACAGGAAGGACGTGTGCACTACGTTCGGACGGAAAATAAATCTTATTATCCGCGGCGATCGTGAATTTTGCGAAGTTTAATTTTCGTTGTACGAAAGCGTGTTTTAGCTTTCTATTTTATTCGCATCTTTGAGTGTTAGTGCTTGGAATATCAAAAAATTGGATTGTGGTACATCTTCTGAAACGTGAGTTTTCCCGTGGACTGGGTAAATCCCTTTACGTGTTTGCAAAACATCGATTGTTGATCACATAGGGAATTTTTTATTATCCTCTACTGCACGAACATTCTCCCTTCGACGTACATTCCTTATTTATTTAACGATTATGATGTGAGATAAGCACAAACAGAGCTCGTGACAGTCAGATCTATTAACATAAGTTGAGTAAAAGAAAATTAACGAAACAGTGGTAATTTCCTAGGAGTTGGTTCTAAAAATCAGGTGCACTGCGTCCATGCTCTAGTTTCGATTTCCTAATGGATAACAATGCCTGTTACATTGTTATGGTTTGTAATGTTTGTTTATTTTCATACAATTTAAATGCTGTCAATCACTATTGATTTTTTTTTGTTGCTAACCTTTGTCTACCTTCATAATTATGTCTTCGGTTACCAACTTTATTAGTTCCAAAATAATTACCCCGACCTCGTATGACATTGATATTTGTAATTAGTTAAATCTACTTAAAACCATACAATTTTATCATTTTGATCCTATTTATTTTCTGCTATTTTCATTACTTCATATTTATTTATCTTCAACCTTGCATTTTAGTTTCTCTGGGAAGTTATTCTGGAGTGCAAATATTTACATTCAAAGACTTGAATATTCTTGTTTCAATAGGTGGTCGAATTAACCTCGAGTTATTCAAACGCACTACAATTTTCTTGAAAGATATAGTTTAATTTCTAAGTAACAACACATTATAAAGACTAAAAAATATTGTCAAAACTTTGAGCTCCGAAATTACGTTCCTCCCTAGTGTTATAATTAGAGGATAAACAAATTTTCTAGGCTTACTAATACTTTTGTATTTCAAGCAACATTCGATTGTATATTTTGCTTTCATAAAAGATCGGAACACATTTCTATACCACCACGTTCAGCATGTTGATTGGTGATAGCAATATATCGTTATCAACGGTATACTTAACCCGTCACATAATACCTATATTATCGAAATTAAATACTGGCATTTCCTGCTTTCCTGAAATACCTGAAAGTCTGATCATCATCTGCCTAGCCTTTTCCCAACTACGTTGAGGTCGGCTTCCAGTCTAACCGGATGCAGCTGAATACCAGTATTTTACATGAAGCGACTGCCTATCTGACCTCCACAACCCAGTAACCGGGTAATACGATACCCCTTGGTAAGACTGGCTGTCAGACTTTCGGGCTTCTGACGACCCGTAACGACTGTCAAAGATCCACAAATGACAGCCGGGACCAACGGCTTAACGTGCTTTACGAGGCACGGAGGAGTCTCGATATGTAAAGATGGTCACCTATCCACGGACCTACCCCGGCAAGCGTAGCTTAACCTGAGGGATCGACCCGTGCGGCTGTTATTACGTAGCCACGAGCTCCTGAAAGTCTAATATGATATATATATTGGGAAAATTATTTTATATATACGCGTGATGTATCGTTTGTGACTGAAAATTGTAATTTCTGGTGGCGCTAAATAGTGCCGGCATTTTTTCTGACGGTCTGTGTAACTGGAAAAAAAATCTAAGAGGTCATGGACCCTTCTTACCGACTTCAAAGGAGGTTATTATTATTTTAAGTTAGCCAGCTTTAAATTACTCACAGATTTGCTACTGACGATGACCGTTTGCGTCGTCATTAGCGATCAACGGATCAATCACCATGGTAGAATCATGCAATTGTGCATAACGAGTTAACAAATGACAAAACTTGGTGCTTTGAGTAAACAAATATGGTCCTTTTGAGGAAAGAGCTATAGCAACTTTGATTTGACCTTTCCTAACTGAAGCACAGTTTGTGCAGCGATTTCTTAGATCGAGCTATTGGAGTGCAAGTACGCTATCACTTTACAGATGTGGAGACACGTGTTTTAGTATTTCGTATCATAATATGACCACTATCAAAGTGCAACTTCGTTCCTGACTCACAATTATTTTATAAATATTCTCCGCTTATTGTTTTATACTTCGCTGAAACTGATTGTCACACCGGCTTATGCAACGGCATTCTGTAATATTAAACTTAGCAATAAAAAATAAGTTATATCTTCTACGTTCTTCGAAGAGAAGAAACATAATACTTGGTCATTTAATTTCGTAATTAAAAGTATTTGGTTTATACCTTTCATGTTACTGTCATGTTGGATCTGATCTGACAAATGACGCAATAACACGCGATCATCGTATCGAGTTAGCTTTTCCCACAGCCTTTGATAAACAAAAGATACTATCCAATAGATATGATTCATATTATACTAATTTCAATCATGAAAATTATACAGAAGCTTTTCATAATTCCGTATTCGGACGATTCTGTTATCGGAGCAAAATAATTCATATTCGTGATTTAAAGAGAATCTGATCAATAACTAGTCGTACAGAAAGTATTCAAATCACACGCTGCAATGCGTCAAATGAGGAAAAGGTTGTGAGGAAAGTTTTGGGTATGAATTTCGATAGCTATAAGAGTAGGGGAAAACCAAAGAAACGATGGATGGACTCTGTGAAAGATGATATGGCTAGAAAGGGGGTGACTACTGAGATGACGGCTAATAGAGAAGTATGAAAGAAAGGGACATGTTGCGCCAACCACAAGTAAATTGGGATAAGGGCAAGAGAATGACGCTGCAATGCGTCGTACACACGGCTACTTATCAAGCTGCACATTTCCAGTATAAGCTGACCTCGCATTGTACGGAAATCCTATACACTACGAGATCTTGCGAGTGTGTACTTAAGGACAAAATGGTACATAAATGGTGACGGTTTGACCATCGCCCACAAGTTCAACACTAATCCACTTCCTCCAATAAACATTGTCGTGTACTCGTATTCACCAATCCAATAAAACGTGGAGATAATCCTGGAATTATCTAAAGGCCTTGGGCAAGAGGTTGGTGACATTAAAGCAAAGCCCATTAATATCTGCCACTATTGATAGATCAATTTGAATTGATAAATTTTACGCACGCTGAGCATTGACTGCATGCACTAATTGTAGATGAGATGGAAGTTTAGGAAACTTTTGTAAAATAGCGGGTGGAAGTATGCTTTCTTCTCTACATCTGTCTTTTATTACTTGGGCAATGAAATCTGGCCATTTTCATCAAAATCAAAATATTTTATTTCATATAAACCTACATGGGCACTTATTGAATGTCAGAAGCTAGGTGCGCGGTTCAAATTTGTCGTTTCGTAGGGAGAAAAGCCGGCAATAAACTCCACGGTTACTCTTTTAAAAATAATTGGCTTTTACAATATTTTCAAACTAGTGTTAGTAGGCATGGGAGGACAATGTAGGCCTTTCAAAAAGTACCAGGTACTTAACAAAATAGAAGATGGTCAACAAATCTACCGTCGTATATACCGTCACCGTACCAGTAACCTTTATGTCACGTTACCCTTATTTAAATTAGCTCTAGTCTTGTTCTGTATCAGTTGTCAGCATC
Source organism: Lithophane leautieri (assembly GCA_949152455.1). NCBI lineage: Eukaryota > Metazoa > Arthropoda > Insecta > Lepidoptera > Noctuidae > Lithophane > Lithophane leautieri. Next base: position 2,308,528 of record OX424462.1, on the reverse strand, counting down.
ATCTGCCAGTCACCATTGAATACTGGAACTGGTCTTGCTCTCAATATAATTTATAAAGTGTGGCTGCATTGCATAATATTCTTTCAACAAGATTCAAGGCAATACCAGCAATCTAATCCGTTGTAAATGGCAACCTGAACTCGTTCGGACTGATGGCTCTGATAGTATATTGACAGGAAAATTAATGAATAAGTCTGTTGTAATGACTGAGCAAGCTAGAGGCATGTAGTCTGGTATGGAAAGGGGAAAACATAGAAGTCGTCAAAACTTTTAAGGAAATACAACCAATTTGATGATTTGTACATACGGCTACACATCAAGCTGTACCGTTCCAGTATAAGCTGATCTCGCATTGTATAGGATTTCCGTAAAGTGCGAGGTCAGCATAAACTGGAAATGTATAGCTTGACGTGTAGCCGTGTGTACCTACTTAAAAAAACATAACATCACGCCTGTATTCCCCGAAAGGTAAAGCAGAGGTGTAGGACTTACTTATTTGACGTAATTCTTAAAATCAAACCAAACAACGTGGAGGAAAAGATTTTTACACGTGGTTCGTCAAATGTTTAAGGGTGCACAAGTCAGAGACTATTGACCTACGGAGTCAGAAACTCATCACATAAAAGATGAAAGAACTGGCGGAGTTACTAATGAGCTCAGAAAGTTTCTATGAGCAAAGCCTCAAGCCGGGAAAACTGAAGAAGTCACTTGTGAATTATCGCACCTTCATTTTCACCTATCACACTTTCAGACCGCTAGTAACGCTTTACAAAACCAATTCCCAACCGATACCGCCCGAAGTTTTGTTCACCCCTTAAGGCAAAATAGATTGACAATCATACAATACTCGAAATAGTTGTAGAAGGCGCGAAAGCCACCTAATTGACGTTTCACGGGCACTGTAAATCTGTATTTTCTCCTTGAAATAGAAAACTTGTTCGGTCGGCCCCATGGCACGATTTACATAGCTTGCGCCCACCGCTGAGTCGGCTGCATACGTGGTGGGTGTTGGACATAGCTTCGTAATTATTGTTAGAGAAATCTATGTAGCACGAGATTATTGGCATTGTATGGTAAGCATGAATGTATGCCTGATTGAGCTGCTCATTTAGCTCTGGAATGTTCCAAACGTATTTGCTTGTAATGCATGTGGGTGCACTACTGATATTATCAGAAAGATCATAACCAATGCATAATGAAATGACAATCTCACATCCCTATTTTCTGGATTTTTCACAATATTCTATGCCATGTATTCGTGCGTTGAAACAAACCTCCTCAGTCACAATTTCATTATTAATATTACTTTTGCCGTCTCTCACCTTTGCTTGCTTATACATGCACTCCTGCGTTGCATTAACAATGTTTTCTACTGGTATTGTTTGCGTTGCATGAGTTTCATCATTGTGCACACAGTGTCTGACATTGTTTTTTTATACTACAACAACCAATACATGCAATATTTTTTTGAAGTTGTTTACGCTTCGCTACTTAGCATACTAAACACTTCAATATACTACTAGTGATAATGTACGCTGTTCGACTGTGTCGGCCTTAGTTTTTGATCCATATCCACATCAAATGTTTCTACATTCTCTAGAAATGACTTGTAAAAAAAATAAAGGAGGCGATTTCTATAGGTCCTTAATGAAACACTCCTTGAACAAAGAACGTCTGCTCCTTGAAATTAGCTTTGATGATTCTGCAGCCAGTTTGTCTGGCAAATCTAACTAGGCTTTCGGCATTAACCATCAAATATCTACATTTATTCCATAGTAAAACTCTTGCTATCGCAATAGTGACGATAATGTCGTGTTAGAACTATTCAGTATTTGCTCAAGAACACGTAATAAAAACGTCAAGTACGCCGTAAACGATGACATTTCCAACTAATTCCTTTCACCGTTACTTTTGTAAAGTCACGTCTTGTAATCGCTTTGCCATCCATCATGTGGTAGCACCCCATTTGTTCTTGGACAAGTTAGATTAAGGTCAAGAAGAGTTGGACTTGTTCCAACTTCTATAGCTTAGTCTGGACTGATATTGCCAATTTTTGCGGTTTTTATGTGTCCTTTGAAACGTCTGCAGTATTATGCAACCGGCTAAGTTTTATTGCCTCTTCCACTTGCTCTTAGACTAGAGGAGCAAGAGCATAAAACTATATGCATGCCAAAAATGACTTTCTAGCAAAAAGTATTGGATCATTTGTAATCGTAACAGGCCTTCTTCAATAACCTATAAGGATTATATTTTATAATAACGCAAAGCCAAGCGGCTTGCTGGTCCTGACGCTGCATTACTTATTTTCTTGAAAACAAAATGTTCAATTATGAGATACAAAAGCCATAGATAAAGCTATATCTCATCTACAATCAATATGCCAAGCCTTTTCCCAACTATGTTGGGGTCGGCTTCAAGTCTAACCAGCTGTAGCTGAAATACCAGTATTTTACATGGAGCGACTGCATATCTGACCTCCACAACCCAGTAACTGGGTAATACGATACCCCTTGGTGACTGGTTGTCAGACTTTCGGGCTTCTGACGACCCGTAACGACTGTCAAAGATCCACGAATAACAGCCGAGACCAATGGCTTAACGTTCTTTCCGAGGCATGGAGGAGTGTTGGTATGTAAAGATGATCACCTGTTCACGGACTAACCCCGGCAAGCGTAGCTTAACTTGATGGGTAGACCCGTGCAGCTGTTATTACTTAGCCACTATCTCTCATCTATATTCCTCTTAATTAGTATCAGCTGCCAAAAAAATATCACCGTGAAAACTTAGGTGAAGTGAGCTATACCTAATTCCTCTTAGGGGGTTTTCATGGTGAGATTTTTATAGAATAGATCAGCTGATCACCCATCATGCGTCAACGCTGTTGAGCAGTAGTGCATTAGGCTTATCTCCGGCCGCAACTTGTTATATTGAACCGAGCGGAATTGATTATGACACAGTACTCGTTACGATAACACTGCTGTGATAAAACTTAGCCAGGTGCTAGCGCTTACATATTTAAGCATTTAATAAAATAATGCAGAAACTACGATCTTTACACCCTTTTTAACCCCTGACGGAAAAAGAGGGGTGTATCTGTGTTTCTGTCTGCGCCATCGTAGCTGCCAAACGTCTGAACCGATTTTGTTTTTTTTTGTTTTGTTTGAAAGTTGTCACGATCGAGAGTGTTCTTAGCTATAAAAAAAAAATCGTTTATGAGATGCTTTGTTTTTGTCGGGAGTTTTTTAATTTTATTTAACTTGTGCTTCGTCTATGTCCTAACTCATAACACGCTCGTCAGTTTCATGTAGACCTTTGGTACATAACTAATCATCTCGCCTGAATTCCCCGAAGGGTTTGGCAAAAGTATACCTGTAATAAACCCGTTATGATAAAGTCCCATGTAAAAGGGGGCGAGCCTATTGCCATCAACCGGGCACACATCCAGACTCCGGGCTACCACTGAGAAATTCCCGATGGAAAACCTAGTAAAACTTTGCCCGACCCGGGAATCGAAACCAGCTCCTCATGTTTAACATTAGCGCTTGTGACCAAGACTAGTTTTTCTGTTTTCCTTTTAGGTCGGCTTCTGGGAGAGAACTTCAATAATTATCTATCAGCATTCCGTAATTGGTGGCATTGATTAATCGATTAATCGCGTACTTCTTTTGTTTCTGAAACAATGCCCCCTATAAAGGCGATAAAAAAATGGCACAATGCAGGGTTTTTGTCGACTGATGGCTTATTTGGATTGCCAATTAGTATGAAGTCGCTTAATCGCATCCTAAAAAAGCGGTTTTTTTTTTGGCATATTTTCAGCTTATTTATTACTAAATAATTCAATAATATACATCTAACACTAAAATAATAATAATATGTAAGTACAAGTATATAAAAGGGGGAGGGGGGGGGGAATAACCACTATAGTGCATCAAAAAATTCGTTCGCATCGCTACCAGCAGGAAAAGTGCCCAAAAGGCTGCCAACAATGCCACGTTGTATGGCAATGCTGATTCTTTGGCCGAAAAATAATTTTCAGCTAGATTCGAACTACTCGTATCAGTAGCTGAATTTTAGTCCAATAGCTTTAGGCACTACAAAGCGACAGATGCTGTTTTATTTATAATAAGTGTCGGTTATTAATGTTATTATATACTAAAACCTTACTCGAAAACCACTCTATTCATTGGTATAAACAACATGATAATCGGTGCAGAAGTTTTTGAGTTTATAGCAAACTGAGGCCCTAGTGCGAGTTTCTTTTAACCATCTCGACTTTACGCATCGACCGCGTTCGGCGCTCCGATTGGCCCTTCACTGGCCTTCACTGGTACAGGACCAATCAGAGCGCCGAACGCGGTCGATGCGTAAAGTCGAGATAGTTTAAAGAAACTCACACTAGGGCCTCAGGACGACAGACAGACGCGGCGGAGGACGTTATCCTTACTTCCTTACTAATATTATAAATGCGAAAGTAACTCTGTCTGTCTGTCTGTCAGTCGCGCTTTCACGCCAAAACTACTGAACCGATTTAAATGAAATTTGGTGTCTAGAACCCGAGAAAGGACATAGGCTACTTTTTATTGACGTACCACGCGGGCGAAGCCGCGGGCGGAGCCGCGGGCGGAACCTAGTGTAATATGTAACGATAAGGATAGTAATCGTTACATATTACTAAAGCCATTATGCTGTCAAACAAATTGCATATTATGCCGTTATAGGCGGGTATAGTAACGTAAAGATTGCCGAAACTTTTTTCTAAAACCGAGGCGAGTGAAAGTCTAGAACGAATACTTTCAATTCAATGAATACAAGTTTTTTGTTTTTGTCTACGAGAACATCCATTAGGTATTAAAGAAATCGCATTATGTCAGGCTTTTTTATGTATTCTGTAAGTACGGTACCAAAGTTTGTTTTGGTTCTTTTTCTAACCGTGCGTTCGCACTGGCGAAACATTTAATACAAAACATGTTGAAATCTCTAGTTCCTGTCAAAAATTGTATGGAACATTGACAGAAAGTTGAGATTTCAACATGTTTTGTCTTGAATGTTTCGCCAGTGCAAACGCACGGTTAGTCCTAACTAATATTATAAATGCAAAAGTGATTTTGTTTGTTATGCATTCACGCTAAAACGACTAAACGGAATAAAAAGACATTTGGCACATGGGTAGACCATGACCTGGGTTAGTATATGGGATACTTTTATCCCGGTAGTATTTTCCGTGGGATAATTTCCGACTTCAACAGGGGCGATGCCGCGGGTAAAAGCTAGTTATTATCAAATTTAGTCATAAACTGACACGACCGAACGTGACCAAGAGCGCTGGAAAACACTCGAGACAAGACACACTCGAGACACTCTTAATATCTAAGGAAAAAATTACATCTGGAAGAGGTTTCCTCTTTTTTCATTGTCATTTCGCCCAACCTTACACTGCAGCTGTGTTTGTGCTAACAACATTTAGAGACATGATTTATCTTCTATCTAATCGTAGATTCGCCCTTTTTCGTTTTGACACCTCTGACACTCATAATGTCGCAGAGATGATTGATTATAAAACGATTGACTGTCTACAAAACGCCATTATTATTGTGCGAGCTCACTCATCTCAGTATGGACACTTTTTCGCGTGTGTTGCTACGGTGAGAGCAAATCTAACGATTTAAATCTTTGTTTCTCCTATGTTCACACAATACTTCAAAGACCATTCACAAATAACGATCACCACATGCAATTTGTACTAACAAAGTCATAAAGCGAGAGAGATTTCACACAATACGCCCACTTAATACATGAGTTATATGGACCAGTCGGAATCGGGGTCAGTACTCGGTAGAAAACTTTGATAGCTAGATTAACTAGGCACTGTTTTAGGACTTAGGTATGCTGCTCTGAAGGTATGTAATGTGGATTTTTAGGCGCAGTTTTGAAATTCTTAGGTTCTAATCAAAATTTGCTGAGCTTTATGCTGTACCTGCTCTACCCGCGTAAATTTTTTGTTTATATTAAGTTCTCTTTTTTAAATTGTCAATTAAATCAATCTGGTAGTTTCTATAGACAAACAGACTGTTATTCAGAAAGGTTAAGCAAGGCTGGCAAACGTGTTTTCCAATTCCGCACACTGGCGTGTGTGTATTTTGTTTTATAACGCAATTTGGCGATTTCAAGATCGATCATAGTGGACACTAATGAAATTGTTTACTATTTCGAATCACACATTGATGTCTGTTTATGGCATTTACTAATGAGATACGCCTATTAATAAAACTAACCTAATCGATCACTAAATCAATAATACCAACAATAATACTTAACTAATGACAAGTCATAACAACGATTCCATTTAATTGACTCAGCGGTCAAGGTCGACCTTAGTCCATAATAAGTATAATTCAATTATGTACAAGTAGCACAGAAGTCAAGGTCATTGGTTTTAAGTAGGTTACAAGTTTATCCCTTTTATTTCAATTTCTTTTAGTAATATTTACATAATTTAAAAGCTAAAAGGCGTAAAATAATAATTTGCACGTAAAAAAGAGGGGAAAGAATCATAGGGCATCAAAAAATTCTTCCTAATCGCTGCCAAAATCAAAAAATAAAATTCAACAATATTTTGTTTCACATAAACCTACATAGGCAATTATGAAACGTTAGAAGCTAGATGCACGGTCCCAATTGGTCGTTTCTTATGGAGAAGAGCCGTCAAGAACCTCTAAGGTTAAAGATGACTATTTTAGAAATAATTGGCTTATATAATATTTTCAAATAACAGTGTCAATAGATATGCCAACAGTAAAAGTGCCCAAAAGCTATCTCGTGATGTAATTATCATAATAATATAAGATTCCATGTGATGATGCCGAAGGGAAAAGTCAATAATAAAGTGCCATCTCCGATTTACAGTGCAAAAATCTTAAGATGGCAAACTGCATTTAATAAAACTACAAAATATTATGATTTCTAGCTCTGTGCACACACATTAAGTTTATTTGACAACGAATTAAAATTTCGTCACCATATCGTTCATTGATCGTAAATATTGATTCCTCTGTTTCTATCCGGGAACCAAATAAAATAATTAACGAATCGCAGCAAACACTTTTAAATAAACATCCTGTTACTAATTAATCCATTGGCAAAAATAAAGAGAGACCTATGCTCAGCAGTGAGACGAGTCGGGCTGTGAGTAATATTGAGAATGAACTATTCCATCTGCGAAACGTGGTCCTCGTATCGGCGCATCTCGGTTCTACACGTCTATTTCAACCGCTTCTATTTTGTCATAATCAGGAGTAATAGTCGCAGTATATTTTAATTTGTATGGACTTTCTTCTACTTTTAAATCTACCTAACAATCTTTAGTACCATTATCTAATTGGTCTGTTTTGTCTGAAATTAGATCTTCTTTAAAACACTCCTCAGGTTTAACAAGCTTTTCTGTCTCATTACCCACACTTCCAATTATCATTAAATACTTGCACACATCTTTTTCATTCTTTCAATGCACATTCACAAGTTAATATGACTCACTCATAAAAGTGATCAAATCATAAATTCTTCATCGCAATATCGCTTCCGTTCATCCATACGGAGTAAGTTTCAACGGTACCGACATGAGGTGTTACCGTTTTAAAGTCACGTTTGACAAATAATGCGATTGGATTTGAATAGTGCGCGTGCGTCGCGATTGTAGCTCACGGACTCTAGACATCGGTATTTACATAAATGATGGATAATCATTTTTGCTGCCATCAGAGGGGGGACTGCATTTCAACTGCACTCCAACTGCAAATTTGCAGTTTGAATGCAGTTAAAGTACATTACGAGTATTGCAGTCGTATTAAACTGCATTCAAACAGCAAGAATGCAGTCCATCTGATGGCAGCCTTAGGGCTGCTACAACGTGTTCGAGTCGGCAGTATTGGTTGAACAACAAAACCGACCCGAAGCAATTAGGTACTACTATTCATCTGTGGTTCTGTGGTACTACACAATCATATTCAGCTTCCATTCGGCTCGTGCCGATCGGGAAAATTTCTTGGGTATCTATCTACCCTTGCTGAAACATGTTCGGGTCGGCTCGGCACAATTCGAGACAGCTTGAGCGGCTTTTCCCGAGCATGTTATTATATTCGTTTTTGCCACCCGGCAAATCATGTGTACCTACTCAATAATAATAACATAGAGAGCATGACTAAAGTTATTTGCTAGTCATACAGCTCGTGCGCACGTATCCTTCGATATGATTTAATGTTTTTTTATTATTTATTACAATAAGTATCTTTGCACTTTCTAACCTGATGCACAGGTTCAGCCTAGTTCAGGCAAATATGCAACTGTGCTCTATTTTCAATCGTTATGGTATTTATTGTAAACGTGTCCCTTTTTATAAATAAACGATGAAATAAAAATGAAATGAATGATCGATCAATCATGAAGCTCTTATCAACTAATGAGGCGCATGTCATTACCTAAATGACACGCGTTTTATATTAGAATTTTATACAAAATTTCACCGTATCGTGATAATTAAAGCTAGGCATTAGTTACATGAGAATTATATTTCTTATCGATATCGCAATTCTTTCCTAAGTATGAAAGTCTTAAATCCTAATTTTTATTCCACTTTTGGGTATGATAAATTATTCAAATGTTGTAAAAAGTCTGACACAGAATACACAAATATATTGACAAATAAGTCCATTCAACATTGTAAATCCAAATTTTCCAATGCATAACTGCAAGTTAGTAGATGCATTTGCTCAACGAAGCGTGTTCACTATGTTTACAGCCCAGAACACTGGCAAAGCCTAGCTGTAATTCTACACAAACTGTTATAGTAAATTAAAGACGCTTTGAAACCCCTCGTAGGTTTAATAGCAAAGCTGTCACTATTTATGACAGTGGTATCTCTATTGCTATTACTCCACTTGACTACGATACCGTATCGGTTATCGTAAAACATGCAATGGACTTTAAAGACTGTAACGTTAACGAGACTAATATAGGTAGTTGAGAATCGAAACATGAATGGGAAATGTCTTGCGAATGATGGCTTGAAGAACATGGCAAGGAACACAGGACTAAAGCAAATAAAGACTTAGAAACAAGTATCCAGCTAAGAATCGGTGTGCTTACCCACTATTATGATGTCACTGACGATGATAACGGAACGATGCAGATGGATGGGTTGTGGGAAAGATGACATGGCCAAAAAGTGGGTGAATACTGAGATGACTACTGATAGATGTAATGATATATGTATAGAAGAAAGCGTGCTACACAGGATTAAAGCAAATAAAGGGTCAGAAAAAAGTATCCAGCTAAGAACAGGTCTGTTTATTGTACCCACTATTTTAATGTGACTGGCGATGAGAACGGAACGATGCAGATAGATGGGTTGTGTGAAAGATGACATGTTCAAAAAGGAGGTGAAAACCGAGATGACGGCTGATAGATGTAATGATGTATGTATGGAAGAAGACATGCTGCTCTTTCCCCATATACATTGAGACAAGGAAAAGAGGATGATGATTACGACACAGACAAAGAAAACATGCAATTATGAATGTCAATCAAGTTACGTGCAACCTTCTCGCTTCAGGAGTCGATAAAAGAACTAGTTACTTTGTTACTGTTCATATTTATGAGGTGGATCTGTAACCCAGTTTTGGTAATCAAGCTTCTAATTGTGCTAATGCAATTAACCATGCAATGCCTAAAAAGAAACGTCGATACACGTAACTCATCTTACATAAATAAATCGCTCTAAATACTATGATCGTTCAGAATAAGTACGCCAATTATTCCCTCTTCCATAGCTTTCACTGCTAGACCCAATAAAATGGTTGTTTATATTAATTTTATTATGATTACACCGTTCTCGCCTTGTTACACAAACCATTCAACGGTTCATTCGTTCCTTCGTTCAGTAGGTGAGCTCATTTTGCGCCTGCGACTCGTAAAAGCACCGAGTTAGAATTGGGTTGAGTATGCGTGAGGAATGTGAGGATATGATGTCACCGTATGTTATATTTTACGGTTTGACAAGTGCGCAGACAAATTTAAAAGTAAATTGACCTTCACAAATTGTTTGATAAGAATAAACTTAATATCGAATGCAATCGTAAGTTGATGAAATATCAAGCACATTGTAAATATGATGAGGCTTCAGATAAATATAAAAATTGTATCTCACAAGAGAATACGAATATAGCAGGAAGGCTATAAATAAATATTGCTTTAATAAGACCGCAAATAGTCTGAGAGAATTTGTCCACTGTAAATCCAATGAAAACCAACCATCCATCTCTTGCGCTTGATAATTGTTTGTTTTCGCTCGCGAATAGTTTGGTGTTGGTAAATTATTTGTTTGTATCTTTATCGTTACATCTATTTCGACTTACCTTGCATGTTGTCAGATATACATTGCTAAACAAACACTTGGTCTTCTCAAGCGCATGGTTGAAATATGACCAGCTTATATCTAATCAGCCGTATGAACCAAGCACCAATAAACAAAATATTTAATTAACAATCCAGATTGACCCGTGGACCTCGCAGCCATCCACAATGTCTGTCACAATTATACCTGGCTGTAGATTTCGCCATGCTAAGACAATGGGCAGTAAACACTAATAAACAGTAGTATTGCAGTATTTGCAGCGACAGTTGGTAATGACTCGCCCACTACACGTGGGCGTACGTGGGATTTGACTTAGCACCGTTCGAATGCAGTTTCAGAATCCTTTTTGTGGTTATTATAATCTGGTATACTTAACCATTTTTGTCACATGGTCCTTCGTTCCTTTCTTGGGACTTGAGACTTTTAAATATAGAAATTCTCAAACTCGGAAAATCATTATTGCGAACTAGCTTTTCCCAGACGTCTACCAGAAACCGCCTTGCTCAAACAAACTGGTCCTAAGATCGTTAACAAGCGCACGATACATACGCTCATCTATAGTACGGCGAGATTCTAGTTTGGTCACAGGTGTACCATAACTCGAGAAAACTGAGCACAACAAATAATTTCATTTTAGTTTTGTCGTAAATATCCCTGATTAATTTCTTCCTCCGGCTGAGCGTGAAGAATTTCTATAAACATTCGTCTAAAGTTGATGATAATATGATTGAGAAACAAACTTCCTCACATACTTTCTCATAGTTATCGCCTGGGATTGCACGTCAAAACTGCATTCTCCAGCATTTGATTTGTTAGTACCAATAAATTGTTTGTAGATATTGATTAATTATCTGACTGTTCGGCTGCAGCATAGATTTATGATTGCAAACGACTTTGGTCCCCTTTCCTTGTCTGTGAGACCTCTAAGTCACCGGTGGTATAATAATCGTTCTTTAGAAACTATTATTCATCGTTTTGTTTATCTAAGTTTTGAATGTCTCCGCGGTCAGTCGAATGTCGATGATTTTTATAGCGCTTTGATAAAATTCCTTTTTCATTTGGTTTTTTTCAAGAATCTATTGAAATAGCTACAGTAAGCAAGCAACACAAACTTCTAGGTATTTAAGTAAATGCAAATGTTGTTTCTTCTATAAATAAGAATACCAGCCTTTTAAGTTTTAATCACCTACTGCAGGGCATAGGCCTCGGGCCTTCTCTGAATGAGAAGAGGCCTTTAAAAATCAAAACCAAAATATTTTATTTCACATAAACCTACATGGACACTTATGAAACATCAGAAGCTAAGTGCATGGTTCCAATTAGTCGTTTCCTATGGAGGAGAGCCGGCAAGAAAATACACGGTTACTCTTTAAAAATAATAATTTTGCCCATTGATCACCACACTTACTCAAGACGGGTTGGCGATGTATAACGCTGTATAAATTATAGCCAAGTTTAAAATTAAGTGTCCTTTTTCATTAAAGGACAACAACCCACAGTTTGCTACCTGCAGACTTATATCTTGTTTTCTCTCTTAAGTGGCACTCAAGATGAGTTTCATTGTTTATAGCATTTAGCGCTCTTTCAACAATCACTCAAACTGAGATTATTACTTTATTTATGTCCTAATTGACAATCAAATATGTTTCTAGAAAATCACAATTACTTATACTCCATTTGAAATAAGATTAGACATATAAATAAGCCCTTTTTACAGTCCGTTCAACTGATTTTGACTTATTTTGCCTTAGTGCCATGACAAATGGCAGCTGCAGTAAACAGTTGGTATTTTGTAACCTTTTTTGCTTTTAATGCCATCCTTAGCCTACGGTATAGAAGTCAAAATCGGTTGAACGGACTGTAAAAAGGTTTGTTTAAATGTCTAATCTTATTTCAAATGGAGTATAGGTGACTGCTATAGTCTGCGCGTGACTGCTAGCTAGTCACCGCCTGAGATATGTGAGTGGTGAGACGGGGGAGGGCGCCATTGACAAAATTGCCAGACTGAGTTAGCTTGGCCTTTGTCTACCTCCCCAGTCTCACCGCTCACATACCTCAGAAGGTGACTAACAATTGCGCACGGACTATACCAATCAATGTGGCAATACCATTACAGACACCATCCTCATATTTTACAAGTCAATTACATACAGGTAGAAACTACAGATGGACACCTGCTACGATTCTTACCCTTACAAGCTCCTTTTGCTTCGTTTACGTTCATACAATGGTTATGCACCAAGTCAATTACCAAATCAGAAATTCAATACCTCCCTACGTATTCCGTTAAGCCATTGGATGGTTGTAGTTTCTGCAATCAAAGGTATAGGATGCGAAGTTTTTTCCATAGAAATAGCTTATGTTTTTTGCGACATTCCGACGATGCAGGGCGTCGGATACACGACTGAACCAGCTAATAATATCTCTCACTGCCTAGTAACAAACTATGTAAGGGATCAGCCATTACATATTTGTGCAAAACTTTTATTTTCATAATTTTGAAAATTAAAAATCTTTCCCATATCATATTTGTTTTTTTAGGTTCATTTTGTAATAGTTTTGTGTAGTTTTAGGTTTCGTTATATCCTTGTTGTTTTTTTTTACTTTCCTATCGATGATTTTTAAATTATTATATTTTTCGTTTTGGCGCTTCTTATAGTTGATTTTAATGTTTTTATAGTAATCCATGGTCTGATTGGCAAAGGTATTAATAAAAACTAACTACAAATTATATGAGCTTCCGTGATGATGATTCTTCCTAGATGATGCAGACAATCGTGATGTATTGAATTGCTTGTGACAGGACGTGTAGAGACAAACAATTAAATGCACAACATGAATAAATTACAAAGTATTCATTATAATTATTGTAAACTCGAGTATAATAATATGATAATCTTTTTCATCAGTAAGATGATATTCTAAAGTAAATGCTGTTCTTGTTTTCAATTTTGTTATTGTAACTTAATCTGTTAGATAACCTTTTCATTATCTATTCAGATGCATCTATTAATACATTTAGAAGATTGGAAGCAGACACCTATGTCCTTCTTAATATAATGTTTCTCTTTGACATTCTTTGGGTATTCATTTATACATTTACAAAACTTTAAAAAATAAATCATAGTAGCCGATAAAATATTAATGAATACCGAGTTAATATTTTATCGGTTATTATGATAATATTTTTCTAGTCGTATCTAAATACCTATTACTATAAAAAATAAACAAATTAATCTTTATCACATAACTTTGAGTTTAGCTTCATTTGATTAGTATATAAAATGGAAGCTATAAAATATTTCTGTTTGAAAACAAGACTGTAGGGTAACTGTTATGCAATGCTTTATTCCTTATTTTATCTTTAATTAAACCTAATAAAAACAAAGGAAAATGCAAGGCAAATTTGAATAGGAACGAGCAGCCTCATTTTTTTTTTAAATACAAAAATAGTTGATAAATATGCAAAAAAAAATCCTCACCACCCCTGTTTCCAAACGTAGTATACGTCTGCACCCTCACCAAGTAGCTGAGTGTGCAACCTGTCCCGCCCACTACGGCCATTGGCCTCGCGGCGAAAGCTATTATATAGCAGAAGCTTATAAATTGATACCAACTAAATGATCCGCGAATATTGCACCAGCCACCAACATCGGTGATGGAAAACGAAAGTGCGTGATCGATGCGTCGTTAGTTCTCTGTGAAATCTGTTGGAAAGATTATTTACTTTACATTACAGGTAACTATAGTATGGGTGTATTGCAGACGCCGTAAAAAAGTATTGAGTAGTTTTTTTTTTAATTCAGTCAGTACTAGCCATTGCCCGCGACTTCGTCAGCGATCCAGGAGATAAAGTAGCCTATCTCCTTCTCCAGGTCACGGTATACCCATGTGCCACGTTTCATCCAAATCCGTTCAGTCATTTTAGCATGAAAGCGTAACAAACAAACTCACTTTCGGATTTATAATATTAGTTAGGATTTTTTGCTATGATTTTGTATCGGTAGGCCAATTTTCGTATTTAAAAAAGTTCAAAATCTAGTCGCAATCTCATCTCGGCTCATTTTTTTTTTACAGCTTAAGAATTATACGACTGTTTTTAAAGATACTGGAATTCTATCGTAAGGTTGTATAGAGAATAAAAAAATATTTTATGCTCCATTTTTTGCTAAATGCGAAGCTGCAAACCCTAGCACCAGACTAGTATAAAAGTGAAAATAAGAAAAAATGGAGCATGATGACTAAGAAGTAGGTAGGATAAATATTTGTTCTTCGGAAAAGTAAAATGAATTCAAAATCTTGACATATATAAAAATCAAAATATTTTTTTCACATAAGCCTACATGGGCACTTAGGAAACGTCAGAAGCTAGGTGCACGGTTCCAATTGGTCGTTTCCTATGGAGAAGAGCCGGCAAGAAAGTCCAGCAAAAAAAAAAAAAGCAGTAAGGCAGCGTGATTAAAATTTTAAAGAAATCCCTTTAATTTCTACAAAACTAGACTACTTACTAATAGCTTGTCACTCTCAAACCATAACCTCAAACAAGATGAGATGACCCATTTCCCAGATCGACTCGTCTGGCTGGATAGAGACCAGCCGATAACACTTTGCTCCACTTTCTCAATACATACTTTAGTTGTTCTTGGAATAATCTACGACTAGCTTTTGCCCGCGACTTCGTTCGCTTGAATCGCAGTAAGATACACAATACTAAAATAACAGCTAACTCTGCCTATTTATTATTTATATTATGCTAACTGATTTATTTGTCAATGCTCCATTTAATTTTTTTTTTTGCCTTTTGTGGGACAGTAATCTTATTTTAGGTGCATCGTCTTCACATATAATTATATAATTCATGTACACAAAATATTGTAAAACATTTTTGAAAAGAGTAACGGTGGAGTTTCTTGCCCATTCTTCTCCATACGAAAGCTACGTTTTGGAATGGGCAACTAGAATCAATTCTATTTCTTTGTTTTTCATTGACGTTCAAAAGTGCCTTTTATGTGCCTATTTGAAATAAATTATTTGACTTTGCCCCCGACCCACCGCGTCACATCGCGTCGCATCGCCCGCGCGGTTACTTCGTTTTCGGTTTTTTCAGACTTTTTTTCTTTTTGCTCGGCTCCTTAAGGTTAAGGTCATAGCGTGACGTCACATAGCCTAGAACCAGCGGACGATCAAAACGCTTCCAACGATACCTAACTTATTTGTCAAATTATGATAAGTACTTAGTTTAGAAGTTATGAGGGAACAGATGAACATACATACCTACCCACATACATACTGGTATTCAGCTGCATCCGGTAAGACTGGAAACCGACCCCAACATAGTTGGGAACAGGCTAGGCAGATTGATACTTATCGGTCAAAATCATGATTCGTCTTTTTGCTTCGTCGCAGTCGGGTAAGAACTAAGCCTAATGCTAATTATTCACGTCAACATTGCAACGAGTAAGTCTCGAACTCACGACCTCTTGCTCCCACCATACCATGTTGTTTCCAAACTCTGCTATTTATTAGCCCAGATACAACAAATTCTAATTTAACCACGCTAGAACCGCTAACAGAATTCCTTTCGACAGCGATCAGTTTACAAAATCTACGTCACCCTATCGATATGATAATACTATTCAATATTTCATAGTATAATAGATAAACTCCAGTTATTAGACGGTTTCAGACACCAGGCAAGCTTTATTTAATTAGTTTATTGCCTTACTGATAACTGTTCACTTACTTAGATTATAAACTAGTGTTGGGAGTCTCGTTGTGAAACTTGGTGCGACTCGGTTCGACCGCTCGGCCAGTCGTTATACGAATTTAAGGTGGCAAGTTTTCGGATAAATATCCGATTTGTTGCTGGTGTATTGCGTTTGTTGTTTAGAAGTTATTTGCAATGTCGTTTTCACATTAATTTAGTGGACTTGTTTTGTTAAAGGGGGCTTATTATTTCTCATTTAGGTTTGTGTAATATTTGCTAATTTTCTCAAGCTTTGCGGGTAACATTGAGACAGCATTTCTTAGGTAAATAAAGCAAAGGTGAAGTGCACTTGTGAGCATAACGTTAGAACACGGAAATACATTTCTCTTTGGTCTTGGACCTTATATCTTGCGCTTGTCATACATTAAGTAAACCTTTCTACAAGAGTAACAATAAACTTTGCGCACTTATAAATATTTATTTAACTATATGCTTTCGTCATAACTTACATAAATATTAACATAATGATACGAATGATAGTAGTACTTTGTTAATTACAAGGAAAATAATTAAAAACATTACATTAGCAATTACCTGTATTGGTATAAGGTTTAGATAGTAATCTTTACCTACGTGTTCCATTGTATTCCGCACTAGATATGGATACCTAATGTTGATTTTTTTCTACGTGATGCTTCAATTTGCGTACATGACAATTCAGTTTTATTTTTAGTTTTAATAGGTAGTGAAAATAAATGAATTTCCTTCTCTCTTACCTAACGTGTGGTACACACTTAGCTTAGATTCTTAATCAAACATTCATTAATATAACACCAATTAACATAAATAATATCTGTGAACCAATGTCGATTTATTGACCGATAAACATAAATAACATAGTGACAACACAATTTTCAATACAGCTGGGCTGATTCCTATCTTTTGCATTTAATTCCGCTATCGATAACCGATAATGCAGCTCCAAATAAATAACAACAAATCCACATATCTAAATAACAACAAGTCTGTCTGTTGACTTGAATTGAGCGTAATAGTGACTACGTTGCAGCTAATAAGTTGATATGCATACGAGTTATCATGCATTTCCATAACACATGCACTGTTATGTCTGTATTAGAAGATCATGTTGTTGCCGTTAGGTAATTATTGCTAATTGATGAAGCTACAGACATTCCAATAAAACAGCTGCGTCCAAAGAAATCCTGTGTATGTCCTTGTAAATTGTAAACCAGTAGTTTACAACTTTACCACAGGCAGGCATAAACTTAATTGTCATCATGACTGTCGTATAAACCATTCTTAAAATGACAATCAAGAAGCTCCTGAACAATCTGACAATGTTTGCATAACAATAGCCTACAATTCAGTAAAATCAAAACATTTTTATTTTACAACTCCTCACGTACCGCAAAGACACTGGAATCCGCGGATATTTATCCGAAGTCTACCTACGCGAGACCGCACTTCACTAGCAATTACACAACTTTTCCCACGCGTGTGAGTTGTAGACGTCATCTGATATGTACAAAGTAATCAATACCTATTGTTTTGTTAACTCGCACTACTACACGTCACACGTGATCCTTAGTTTTATGTGTCAGTCGACAATCTTAGTTATTGGCGGATTCATAATACGGAGATAAGCCACACACATGGCAAGATATGAACGGATAATCCACACGTGTTACGTTTTAATTTTTTCGGGAAATTCAAACATAAAGCATTAATTTGAAATAAACCAATTACAGGCACTTTTGAATTGTCAAGGGAGGGATTAGTCAGTGAGAAAGATGAAGCTAGTTGCCTATTCCCAAGTGTAGTAGCTTCCTATGGAGAAGAACAGACAAGAATATATACGAAGATGTTAGGGTTAATGGTTGGACACCAAAGGAAACACTGTTTTAAGGATTTCAATAATACGTTTATTATCCTTTTCTTTATAGATTGGAAGGTGTGCTTTACTAGTACTATGAGAGACGTGTGATCCCACACAAGGCTCAAAGTATAGTACAGTCTCTATGAGGAAGTAAGGATTTCAGTCAAGTGGTAAGGGCGGGCTCGGATAGTAAAAAATAATATTTATGAGTTAGAAAGGGAAAGACTACAGTGCAAGTGTTGAAGTAGAATCGATTTGTTTTTACTATACACCAACAGAAAATAAAAATATTGGTTACATTGCTATGAAAATTATCTTATGATCATCTGTAAGAAACGAGCTAAGCGTTTGCGAATTTGCATCAAAATACGTTTGCGAGTAAATCCATAAAAATGTAACAAACCAAAAATATTTTTGCGTTTATAATTCACGTTAGACTTGCAGAGTCATTTAAAAATGGATTTCATGAAGTTGCATTAAATTCAAGCTCTACTCAAAGGATTGGTTTTTGTGGAGGAACGAGGAGCTCGTGGCTTAGTAATAACAGCCGCACCGGGTCGATCCATCAGGTTAAGCCACGCTTGCCGGAGTTGGTCGGTGAATGGGTGACCAACTTTACATACTGAGACTGCTCCGTGCCTCGGAAAGCACGTTATGCCGTTAGTCCCGGCTGTCATTCGTGGATCTTTGACAGTCGTTACGGTTCGTCAGAAGCCCGAAAGTCTGACAGCCAGTCTTACCAAGGGTATTGTATTACCCAGTTACTGAGTTATGAACGTCAGATAGGCAGTCGCTCCTTAAAAAATACTGGTATTCAGTTGCATCCGGTTAGACTGGAAGCCGACCCCAACATAGTTGGGAAAAGGCTAGGCAGGCAGAATCAAAGGATTGGTTTTCGTCTTTGAAAAATTCAATCAAGTCTGTGTGCCTATTTATACTTCAGTGCACGATAACAGAGCCATCGGGTCAAAGAACAAGAGCCGTTTTCCGTTTTATTCCAGAAATACATGACTACAATGTAGGTAGGTAGTCTCACAATTTCGTTTCAACAACAATTTCATTCAATCAATAGAAACTGTTTATGCAACAACTTTAGCTCGTTTTGTGCGCGACAACGACATTGTGTTATTTGAATCATTGTTCTATTTATTAGACGTTTTTCAGAAGAGAATGCTCTGTGTTTATTTGTTCGAATATTGGCCTGACTGAGAGCCAATTTCATGAAGTTTATTAACTTTTGTTTATGACTCAATCAATCTGCCTAGCGTTTTTCCAGACTATCCTGAGACTTCCACCGACTTTAACCGAATACATCCGAATACCAGTATTTTACATGGAGCGACTGCCTATCTGATCTCCACAAACCAGTTACTGGGTAACATGCTACCCCTTGGTAAGACTGGTTGTCATAATTTTGGGCTTCTGCTGACTACCCTTTTTTTTTTTCTTTTTTTTTTTGATGGTGGGAAATCATCCAATGACTTCTCCCGCTCTGGGCGGAGCGGAAGGTCGTGTCAGACTTTTACTGACTAAAACCCACCCGTGTTCCTTCATTTGCCTGTTGCCAAGGTCCCGGTATCCCTTTCGGACTTTCCCGCAACCCTGGCAGGCATCGGTCCTACCGGACCCCGTTCATTGTGCTGACATCTCTTTGAGGCGCGCGTGGAACACGACGCGCCATCGACCCGGGCCTGGTCCTTATCGGACGGCGAGCTGCCCGTTGCTCGCCGTCCGCAAGCCCGCGCCTATGGTGGCCGGGAATCCGCTTGGGATTCCCGACGCCCAGGGCGTCTCCAACGGCGGCGGTTAGGGGCGTGAGGGCGCAAACTTTGCCTTTCCCTCACGCGTTCCGCCTCCTCCTTCGCGAGCATTACTGCTTCGCAGAAGGAGGTGACGGCTTCCCATGCCCTCTCGCTCCGTACCATGGCCTGGACCAGGGCCGGACGCGAGAGGTCATTGCCGCCAATCGCCTCCGCGAGGACACGGCGGTGCTCCGCCCAAGCAGGGCATACCTCCACCGTATGTTCCACCGTGTCCTCCGGGCGATCCGCACAGTGGTGACACCCGGGCGTTTCCTCCCGCCTAATCCTACACAGGAACCTCCCGAAGCTGCCATGTCCGGTGAGGACCTGTGTCAGGCGGAAGGTGAGGACGAGCGTGCGGCCTGACTTTGAAAACCAATGTCTGAAAGTTTGTTACCTTTTTTATGACTATAATAAAGAAAGAAACCATTTTCATATTTTACTAACAGGATTTTTATCAAAAAACAATATTATAATGAGTAGATACTACTTTGTAGTAACTATTCAGTAATCTGTGCTACTTCTCATATCTTAGTACAACGGGTCCATTGGTTCACTGGCCACAATTCTTAAGCGCTGTTGGCCAATCTATACTAATCGACACAGAGTAACACAGTGTCTCAACATGAGCATTTGAAAAGAGCCACTGTCGCCGACTAATTGAAAGGCGACACTTATTGTACTGAATAAAGCGCTGTTGTCATGCATAAGACATCTGTTTAACAAATTAAATACATTCGTTTGGAAGACTTTGACTTGCCACGAGCATTTCAAATGCTATACTGCAGTGCTTAAGCGAACCCCTCGAAAAATAAAACCTCTTCGTAGACTCGATAAACAAATATCATACTTTAAACATCGAGTAATCATTGCGTGTGTATAACCTTATCCAAATGTTTTTGTCACCGTATAATTATGAACAGCTTTAATTTATAATCTATCGGTTTTATTTCCGTTAGATTGTAAACTGTCAAAAATTGTGAACTGCAACAAACGATTTACAATTTAACGCATTATTTTTCGATACTTTATAAACTATCCATGGGAAGCCCACTAATTGTGAACTGGTTTCAAACTTGCTCGCGTCGTAAAGTTCAGTTCAGACTACGCTATAATATGTAGCATTATAGTTCATAGCACAATAATATCGCTCGCCATACATTTTCAATAATATAAAGTATAGCAAAGTGTGAACGTGTTCTAAATAAATGTATGGCGAGCGATAGGTATTGTTGTGCTATGAACTATATTATAGCGTAGTCTGAAATGAGCTTCACGCACCTTGCGCTAATACTCGTACTAAATAGCGTGCCTAGCTGCTAGCAACTTGAAAGTAGCACTCGCTCGGCTCGTGCGCAGTTGGTCACAGTTCTAACCTAACAGTTTTTCGACAGTTTATATTAATGGAAATAGTACCGATAGATTATAAACTATAAGAGCCATGGCGCATCGTGTACGGTTCTCACAATCTTTCGGTGACATAAGTGCATGCGCATATTCTTTCTCAACAATCAGCATCCTCAACATGATAAACAAGCCGGACTCTACGGCAGTCGTTACATACAAACCTATTGTCTACTGAGCTTCCTACAATCCTTGTTTTGCAAACATCCGTAATGCAATGACCGATTCCTTCAATAGGTCTTACCCGAATGGACACCAACGGAGACAGTGCACAACCGAATTATGAAATAAAAAGGGTGAAATAACGTGACGTGTCCGCATCGTATCGCACGATTTTGTCGGACGAACTTTTTAGTGAACCCTCAGACGCCTCATATAAAAGGGAACTGCAAACTCTCTGTGTGTGATATTGTCGTGTCGCACGTTCGTGTCGCATCGGTGGTGTGGTTTCGTATCGTGTCGTGATAGGTGGAGCGGCGCGTCGCCAATGCGCCGGCGGCGGTTACAGGATGTCGCCGGCGCGGGCGCTGCTGGCGGCCCTGCTTATATGTCAACTGCTGTCGTACGGTGGCCACCAAGGACTCACCAAGATATTTTGCACGTAAGCATCATTTATGAGCTAAGAATAAGATATTTCTCTTATAGTGTCATTACGGTCCAGACGTTAAACCTCGCCTATCATGCACGAGGTTGCAGGTTCAAATCCGGGCAAGTGCCATTGTTAATTTTTATCAAATCAAATCAAATCATTTATTCGCATAGAATGTAGGTATAGTACAAAAAAGTTGTTATAAAAAATATAGTGAGCTGGGTACATTCTGCCTGAGGTTTGGCATGCAAAATTTAACAAATAATGTCAATACAAAATTATGAAATAGATAATAAATTAATAAGTTCTGAGTTTTGGCATGCAAAATTTATCCAATAATGTCATCATCAATACAAAAATTACGAAACAGATAATAAATTAATAAGTCATTTTAACAGGTCCAGATCATGCATAAAATTGTTACGAATAATAATGTCAAACTGTTGAGATGTCACACATGGGGTCATTCAAAAAATCGCTTATGGAATAATAACATTTCTGTATCAAAAAAGCCTTGAGTTAATTTTTTAATTGTTGAAGGGTGTCACATTTTATGCTGTCCGGTAGTTTATTAAATATTATTGGACCCATGCAGAAAATACTTTTTCTAAGTAGTGCTGTTTTATAGCCACCGACAGTTAAGAGGTTTTTGTATTGACTTCTCACGGGACCTTTCTTGGTGTCCGAAACCATAACAAACAAATTTTAATTTCTTTTTACAAAAATTGCCATTTCTAAAATGTATAACGACGGAAAAGTAAGAATTTTCAAAGACTTGAACAGAGATTCACAACTATCTCTAGGTTTAAGACCGCACATAGCTCTAACACAACGTTTCTGGGCTTTAAATATGTTATCTCTTAGAGTGCAGTTACCCCAAAAAATGATTCCAAACCTCAAGACACACTAAAACTGCCACACTAAAGCAGTCTTTATGTCAACTTTTCTTGCCAGGTTAAAAATAACATAAGCAGCAGTGCTTAATTTTTTGCACACCTCTTCTGCTTGCGGTTTCCAATTTAATTGATCGTCTATATAAATTCCTAAAAATTTCGCGACCTTTGCTTGATTGATCACCTGTCCATTGTACTGTGCATTAACGTTCGGTGGAATTGTACGTTGGTGAAAATGCATCACATTAGTCTTTGGTAAGTTTATCACCAGGTTGTTTTTATCAAGCCAATCAATAATATTTCTAAGGGTAATGTTGATATCCTGTTCATAATTATTAATATTTGTACATTTTATTAGTGCCGTGCTGTCATCGGCAAATAGAACCATTGGCGGAGGTTATCTATTCATATGTCTAAGTTTATCTTGGACATCACGGACATCGGTAAAGAAAAATATCGTCACCTAAGTCTGAAGTCACCGATCCACTTTGAGCGAGGTTATAAAAGCTCACGCTTACTTGCGGAACAATATTATGCTGGTACTTTATGATGTTGGCTATGGGTGTGAAGGAGGTTCTATACAAAAGTTGAGGAAGCAGCAGACTGGAATGCGACTTCATTCATCATAACATTATTTGCATAGAGAACTAAGAAATAATTGTCAATACTATTAATAATAAAATAAATAATGAAAAATAAATAATAATAATATAATGAAATTGTCACTCATGATTAGAATTGTTGTTGATTGGCAATTGTATTAAAAAAATAACGGACAGTTTCCACGCTGCAGAAATCTATTCTGCAAACATCTGACCGTGAAAACCATGCCAACTTAGGTGAAGTGAGCTTGAAGTGAACTGTCATCCCGTCTGATACTGGAGACTGACTTCAAGCTCACTTCACTTTAATTATTGACTTTGAGATTTTTACAAAATGGCACTAACTACAGATATTTTTCGAAAGCTACTGATAATTTCCCAAGGCAGCGCACGTAAAGTTTAAAATAACAGTAATTAGAAACACATAATTGTTCTCGGCTACGTTTACGTTTCAGGGTTTTTCAGTCAACTGCTCATTCATTTTTACAGCTATTCCACACAGTGCCCTGCGGCTGTGACCTCTATTTTATTAATTTTTAGTCCAAGGCTGGTCACACCTTGATTTCAAGGCCCGTTTGAAAATGCTGCTTCATATTTCATTTCATGATGAATGACATATTGACATCATGTAATATAAAACGCTGAAACTTTATATTTTATGGATATTAATCGTCAGTAAAAAATGTATTGTTCTTTGAATGTTATAAAAAATACTTCCAGACTCTTGCCAACCGTTTCGTTGTCAAACTCAAACTCAAACTCAAAGCATTTATTTCAATTAAACCATTCACAGGCACTTTTGAATTGTCAAGGAGTCGGTCAGTCAGAAATATGAAGCTAGTTGCCCATTCCAAAGCGTAGTAGGTACCTATGGAGAAGAACGGGCAAGAAACTCCACGGACACTCTTTTAAATCAAAATATTGTTACAATATGTGGGTTACATCATTGTCCATTATGAGTCCAGTCGAAATAATTTTGTAAGGTCCCTGAATTTGAACAGAACTGATGTAGGCATGTTCTATACAATTCTATCACAACCAAATAGCGACGATGCGAAGGGTTTGTTCAAATTCATGGCCCACGCCTTGTGAAAGTATAATCGTTTAGGATACGATGGGACTGGCATACGCAATGCGTAAAAGCGCCTATATACAAATTAAGTAAAAAAAAACGGTTTCGTCTTTATGCTATAGGGGCGAAGGACTATGGGACTATGGGTGTATTTTCCAGATTCTTTGTTTCTGTTTGTATGTAGGTACGCGTAGCCTATATCACCGTCAGTGGTATAGGCTACGCGTTGTCTATCAGTCATTCATTTCAGAAGGGAGGAAGGCCTCTCAGGTCTTCTAACGCTACGTCTTCCGGTACGCGGTCGATATTCCTGAACCTTTCGACCCTATCGGCCATCTGTTCTGTTTGGCAATTCTTCGAGCTATGTTAGTTACCTTGGTTCTCCTATGGATCTCTTCATTTCTGATTCCATCACGTAGGGAAACTCCAAGCATAGCCCTCTCCTTTGGGTGACTTTCAGACTTCTAATGAACTCCTTACTCCTGTAAATTTATTTGAGCTATCTTGGCCAGAACAGTGATTCAATAGCTTACAAATTTACAACATTTGTGATTCAGCAGCACTACCCACGTGTTATCAAAACTGCAACTCGAAACAAAATATTAAACTGTTTGATAATATCGGTATTGTTATAATGGATAACGTATCTGCTCAGACTAAATAAAAAACCAACACGTCGCTGTCAACAGTAACGTGAGGCTGGTTTCATAAATATGTGTGCACTTAGTGAGGTCTATACTCCATTTGAAAAAAGATTACATATTTAAATAAATCTTTTTTACAGTTCGTTCAACCGATTTTGACTTCTATTGCGTTGGTGGCATGACAAATGGCAGCTGCAGTAGACAGTTGGTATTGTGTAACCTTTTTGCTTTTAATGCCATCCTTATGCCTGTGGTATTGAAGTCGAAATCAGTTGAACGGACTGTTAAAAGGTTTGTTTAAATGTCTAATCTTATTTCAAATGGAGTATAGTTTGATTGTAGTTTCATTGCAACTGTGTGCATGTTAGCGTATATGCACAGAGCGGAGGTGTAGCTTTGGCATGCTTCACTAAATTGTTCCCAGCGCTAGGTCGAGTTTTTTTTTTTGTCTGAGCATATCAGTGTAATATCACAATGCGATTTGCAGATACTGGGTTGTGGAGGTCAGATAGGCAGTCGCTCCATATAAAATACTGGTATTCAGCTGCATCCGGTTAGACTGGAAGCCGACCGGCAGATGATGTGATCACAATGCGATATGCATTATTATTTTTTATATCAGTTGCATGTTATTTTGGTAACTTCAAATTAGTATTTTTAGGCATTGAAACCTTGACCGATTTTGAACACAATAGCAATAATGATTTGTAGTGAATTAATATCGCATTAAACTATTCTAGTGTGGCTCCCGGTAGTTGTGTAACGATGTTTGGAGGGCTACATTAGTCTGTTCAATTGATTGGATAGTACAGTTCGATTCAAACTTAATGGCGGCTCGGAACATGAGGGGAGTTGCTGCGCAGTAACAATTTCGTGTGTCAGCGGGGTGAGGGGTGGGATATTGCGCAGCGCGTTGCTAACTTCCGCTCCACCTTTAAGTTTGAATTGAACTGTAAGTTGATTTATTTCATTTGCTACAACAAAAAAAGAATCTTTTATGTAGGTAGTTAATACAATAATAGAAGGAAAACGAAAAACATAGGAACCAAGAGAATATTATTTTACAGACCTTTATCTAGTAAACTTAGCTGAAACCTAGAATTTTTGCTTCTTTTGTAAAAAAAAATAAGTAAGATAGAATCCAATTTCCAATATTTAATTTCGCAGTTCACAGACGGCTTATTGAAACTAAATGAGAGTTTCGACAGTAGGTATTGGAAATTGAGAAGTGGTTTAGAGTATCAGATTATAGAGATATCGTAGGATTCGATGAAGTCTTGTGACCTAAATACTTAGATTTTTTCAAAACTTTTCCATATTTATTATTTGGGATTTGATAGCATAACTTAGCACCTTTTGTTGGGAAATATCTTGATTGGTCCGAAGAAACAGTATTTTATACAGAGCGGTGTCAACAGTGACGTGAGGCCGGTTTCGGAAACATGTGTGCACTTCGTTTGGTGTAGTTTGATTGAAATGTCATTGTAAATAGTTGTAAATGTGTGTGTGAGAGCGTGTATGCACAGAGCTTTGGTGTAGTTTTAGCATGCTTCACTGTATTGTTCGCAACGCTCCGTCTTGGTTTTTTATTTGGTCTGAGCCCGTTAACATTGACCGAAAAATGCTGATTTCACACTACTGCTGTTTTATCCGTTTTTACCCGACTGCCCTAGAAGGAGTGTAATGCTTTTCACTTCTATGTACCACTCACTTCACTCAAGACTTTTTAACATCAAACAATATTTTTTTGATGAAAACTAACATTAAACCCAAATCATAATAAAATATTATGTGGCACAAGGTTGGTCCTGTACTGAAACTCAGAAAATAAAAGCTCGTTACAAGATATAACTACCACACTCCTTGACACGGTCGTTTGGTAGTTGGTTCGTCTGAAAATATAATGCTATAATCATGGAAAATTGTCTTCAACTACGTACCATTGAAGCGTCTCGGAACCTTGAACATAATTGACGAGGAAAGAATGGGAGAAGCCTCGATTAGAATTGTATAAAGTAGTCTATGACTAGAATGTTGTTATTGTGGACGTAGAAATATGAGACTGGATTTTCGAGCTATCAATTTTTTTTTTGACAGATTTTCTTGTCTGTCTTCTGTCTCCAGTGCACCCTAATTGCGAAACACACAATCAATCGCAATCTGAATAATTTTGAAGGAAGCTACATATTATGTTCGAAAAATTTGTCTGCTCAACAAAGTAAATAACGCAATGAATGTTGTTGAACTGTCGAATTGTGACTGATCGTGTGTTACCCAATTAGAGTGCTTGTCAAGAAAATATCGACCGTGTATCAACACTTTCACGGGCACTGACTGAATTAGAAAACGGATATGTGGCGGTACCTACATCGCCGCATTCGAACTACGCATCAAAGACCTGACGTCACACAAAAATCCTGACGTCACAAAAGTCCTGCATCGCGCAATTAGAGTTTACCGTGCAGTGAACATATATACAAAAATCTAATATCAATCATTGGGCAGTTGCCCGCCAGACACAACACCCGTCTGGTTGGAGGATCCTCCCTTTTCTATGGTGGATGAGTGAACTTTACTCCCTGTTCCTCATACCCCTAAAGATACAACAGAAGTTTTATGTTATCGCAGCTAATGCTCTTCAGTGTCTGGAGAGGTTTCAAAGAGCGGATCTTCCCAATTTAAGGGTATGAGGAACAGGGTGTAAAGTTCTCTCATCCACTATAGAAAAGGGAGGACCTTCCGACCAGACGGGTGTTGTGTCTGGCGAGCAACTGCCCATCGATTGATGTCGGTTTCTTGTATATATGTTCATTGCACGATACATTTTAATTGCGCGATGCAGGATTTATGTGATGTCAGGATTTTTGTGTGGGGATACCGCCACAAGCGTTTTACACTATTTTCCCTAAATTGGTATATAAATCGCTTAGATACCGTCTAAAATGGCACGTCAATATGAAATAGTACAAAACACAGGTCCATCGACCCTCCACAAATTATTTAACATCATACATAACCAATCTACCAACATCAACTATGCTGATTGTCTCAATTGCTCGCATTGGGATCAATGATCATAAATCGTAAGAAATCTTAACGATACATTGTGTGTCCCATTGTCGGTTGTGTTGTGTGGCCGGCAATGCAGTATGGCCGCGCCTTGGTGCCGCGAAAAGGAATGCGGCTGACTTTTTATTGGCTATCTAGTTTATGTAATGGCAGCAGAGATTGGGAGAATGTTTGCTGGAAATCGGGTAATTGATTTATTCGGTTCTGATTAGAATGTTGACTATTGTAGATCAATAAATGGAAGGTTTATCAAAATTGTTGTTAAGAATAAGTGTGGTGGTAATCTTTCTATTACCATAATTATGTTCTCCGTTGAATATTCACGATTAAGTGATTCGAATATTAACAGAAATTGGTTAAAAAAGTAATTAAAAGTAGAGTTTATGATGCAACTCCGAGCTGTAATGTTTTATTCAACATAAAATAAAGGTTTTATTTTAATTATTTACTGTATTATGTCTTCATCTGAAATTCAAACCACAATATTCGCATTTTTTTAAATACAGGTTTCTAACGGATGGATTTTTGTTCTATTCCAGGTTACCTGACACCGGGCAGCCTCCAGTGCTCATATCGCTAGCAGACAACGCCAAATTGGAATTGAGGCATCCAGACGAACTACTGTTCGTCAACGACTCGGAGGAACACAATGACACCAAGATATTCTCCATCATTGACGGCGAGGCCGTTGAAGATGATGCAGAGAAACCACAGGAAGACGTGGAGAAGGAAAGCACAGAACCGCGGCTCGTGGTCAAAGCCAAGCCCATGCACGAGACCAGGCAGGTAGAGGAAGCATTTCAGGCGCCCACACTGGACATAGAAGCCCCCACAGAATCTCAAGTCGAAGAACTAAAAGAGCAAGAAACAGAAAACATTCCAGTCAAACCAGAAACTCCCCAGGAGGACATCCCCTCGTTTTCAGAGTGGGCACAAAAACAGCTGGCCGAAGCCGAGAAAAAAGACACAGTACTGAACCACTCGAGTCAACCTAGTCATAGTAATACGAACTTTAGTAGTAAAAGCACAAAATTACGATCGAAGAACTACGCTTCGCTCGCGTGTGGCGCCAAGATCGTCGCCGTCAACCCCGAGTCCGGCTCGGCCAGCTCCATCCTGTCGCCAAACAGGGACGAGTACATGCTCAACACATGCACCAGCCGCATCTGGTTTGTCGTCGAGCTCTGCGAGGCTGTGCAAGCGCAGAAGATTGAAATAGCAAATTTTGAGCTATTCTCATCAACCCCCAAAGATATCGCTGTTTATTTCAGCGACCGATTCCCGACCAGGGACTGGGCCAGTGTCGGACAGTTCACGGCGCAAGATATGAGAGACGTGCAAAATTTTGATCTGTACCCGCATTTATTTGGAAAATTTATTAAAGTTGAGATGCTATCTCATCATGGGTCCGAGCACTACTGCCCAGTATCCCTTTTTAAAGTGTACGGCACGTCTGAATTCGAAGTCTTAGAAAAGGAGAACTCGCAGCATCCCGCTCATATTGACGATGATGAGGATGATGAAATAATAGACGTGCCAGACATACCCGCTGCCGAGACAGAGCCCTCCAAGAACCTGTTTGGTTCCGCGAGAGACGCAGTGATGTCTATCATGAAGAAGGCGGCACAAGCGCTGGTGAAAACTGAAGTTCCTAAAAACGTATCCTCAGAACACAACGATACGTCGACAGACAAAACGTACAAACGGTGTTGTTCGCCCAGCCATATTATAGTGTGTGATAATTGCAGTGAGACGCTTTACAATGAAGTGTACGAACTAATTAGCTGTAGCTCGGACAAGTTAGTGAGTTTAGTGCGCCAAGTGTTCCTCCGCGAGACTTTAAAGTGTACCGGCATTTGCCAGCCGTACGGACTAGATTTTAAAAGTACAAAGACAATAGAGTTTAGTGATGAACGCGTCGCTTATATGAATGCTTTGTTCCCTCAGAAATATTTAGCCGCCCTCTGTAACATATTAGCTATTAAAGAAAAGAAAGTAGTTTTGAACACGAGTTTTGAAACTGAACTGAATGTTACCATGAATGTAACTGTTGATGAGTCGCCGCAAACTGTAAATAGTGAGACGAATTCAGAACTGGAAATTAAGTTGGTTCCAGACAAAAATACAGCTTCTGATGACGAGAAAGTTAATGAAACAGCTCAATCAGAAGAGAGAACAACGACGGAAACTGTGGCTGAAGGCACTACTGTTGCTGTTGAGTTCCCTAAAGAGCAACACGAGACAGTTGATGAAAAGATCGACGAAATGCCCTCAATTGAGGAGAAACCAGTACAAGAAGTACTAGAAGTTGCACCGGAAATAGATAAGATTACTGAATCTACTAATCTAGATGAAAATAAAGATGTTGTTCAGAAGACTGAACCGAAAAATGGTAAAATTGAAGTGAATACAGAGAAATTAAAAGAAAACAACGTTGTTGAGGAAGTGACTGATCCGATAATCATAGATACTGAGAACTTTTTAACAGACTTCGACCAGATGGCGGTGGACCCGACCCCGGCCGGGGTGCCGTCGCAGAACCAGAACCAGGGATCGACAACGCTGCAGAAGGAATCTGTGTTTCTGAGGCTTTCTAATAGAGTGAAGGTCAGTATCACAATATTCTAAAATATATTACTTAGTTAATTGATAGTTTACAACCTGTTTAGATAGCCGATTTGAAAACCAAGCCCATTGTTATACAAAAAATGGGTAAAAAGATGGGGAATGACAATGCCATACGGAATAACTAACATAGTGAAACTAAGTTATTATTTAACTTCCTGTAATTTATCAGTTCGTTAGCTTCCCGTTAGAAGAAAAACAAATCTGTTTTATAGAACCTTAGAAACGATAGCATTTTGTGTTATAGATATCGTAGTAGGTAATTGCGTATTTCCCACAAAACTATATTATGTGCCTTTAAAATAATTTTATATCAGACATAACATTGTTGAATTTTCAATTTCAGACACTGGAGCGCAACATGTCTCTTTCGGGTCAATACCTCGAAGAGCTGAGCAGGCGTTACAAGAAGCAAGTGGAAGAAATGCAGAAGACCTTCGAAAAAACTGTGCAGCAGATGATGGAGGAGCGACGCAAGAGCAACGAGCGAGAGCAGAAATACCTCGAGCAGATGACCAGCGTGCAGGAACAGCTCGGTCAGATGGCCGCTGCCATGCATATCCTCATGGAAGAACGCGACAGCTGGTTCGGCAACATCAACTTCTCCAAATTTATCGTATTCCAGTCAATCATCTTCGCCCTAGTCTTCTACTTCTCCAGAAGACGGAAAGCAGAACCAGTCATTATTCCAATCATAAAAAAGACCAAAAAAAAACAAGACAAGGTCAGGAGAAAATCCGTCGAAGGCGTCAGTGGACACGAGACCCCTTCGGCGAAGAAGCGACGGCCCAGTGAGGAAGCGTTGCAAATAGCCAGACAGTCCACTGAGGAGATGAGCAGAGAGGAAGACGAAGGCGAGTGGCAGGTGGCGCGCAAGAATAGGAGAAGAAAGACATCCATAGTGCACAGAACTGGCGAGACGGAGCCCAAAGAATGGACCCGACCAGACAGTATTGGGAAGCTTCAGGACAATCCCATACCATTGGACGAGGAGGAATACTTTGCTCCGGTGTCCGAACCGAAAGAGTTCCGTGAAATCGAGCCAACCAGTCCGCCGAAGCAGGAATTACCAAAAACGAATGGCTCGTTCTTTAACAACTTGAAGACCAAAACGATGAAAACGAGGCGGCTGTCGTCACCAGCATTCCTAAGGACATTGAGCAGGCAGAGTAGCAGGAGTACTCCTAGCCCTGTAGTCAGGACTGCAGAGCCAATCTTCAACGGGAATATGAATAAGAAAGCTGCGTCAGAGTCGCCCACAGGAAGCCTATGGTCGGAATCCACAGAAATATCACAGAACGGACAGCAGGAGAACGAAAACAGTGGTAGCAAGAAGAAGAAAAGTCTTAAGAACATTCTCAAGAAAGTGTTTTGAGGGACATCATTGTAATTTAACAGTGTCGTGTATTCCGCTTAAATTATTAAGCGTGTCGCTATTGTAATTTATTTCATTGCGAATATTAATTTTTAAATTATTGTATATTTGTTGTTAGTAGACCTCATAGGTGCCAATTGTGATAAATTAGGAAGCCTAATTGTTAGCGAGTTAAATTTTAATTTTATGCGAGGTTGTTTGCTTGTGGATGTATTGAATGGCGACATTAATGCGAAATTGGTAAGACGAGTGCTAGTCTCGAGTGGGAAGCGATCGGTAAACAAAGAAACGGCATTAAATGCATTAACTTTATTCTGTGGTTTCATTTTTTTACAAACGTCATTATATCCTATCACAGAAGAACAGACTTCATTGTATTTTATTTTATTGATTGTTAGTTATAGTAGTGATAGTATTGTCTTAGCAGTTCACCGCATAAATTGTGAACTTTTTTAGTTTATAATCTAACGGTATTATTTCCGTTAGATTATAAACTGTCGATAAATTGTGAACTGGATGAATTGGATTAGGTTACAACTGTGAAAAACAGTCACAAATCACAATCTTACGGTGACATATACAAACAATGCTATTTTCAACTAAAATTATCTTGGTTTAATCATATTTCGTTCATTGTATAATATCTAGACTACACTGTTATTTACAAATATTAACAATACTATAAACATAAATATTGACATGTTTATAATAAAAAAAACTAAGGGTCAGTTCACACCGAGACGCGACGCGACGCGCACTTTTTTATGATCCGATGCAATATCAAATTTAGTTACACTACACAATAAGGTACACGTACTGCGCAGCACCGCGCATCTCAGCGTACTTTGTGACACGTGTCAACCCTCGCACTGAAAATAAACGTTGTAATGAAGAAAATAAGTTTGATAATTGGTAAAAAGTGCGCGCAGTGTGGCGTCGCTTCACGTCGCGGTCTGAACTGACCCTTAGAGCTAGTTTCACCATACTCTGTTAGTTAGTTTAACGTCCAATCACATAGATAACGGCCCGTTAGCCGTAGTGAGTTTCGCCGCGTACTGACGAATAGTTAATTCTCTTAACAAGGCGTTAAACTTAATAACTGCAATAAAACGTAAACCTTTTTGACGTCCACATCAATTTTAAGAAAATATTTCTTAATGGCTCATTAATAGTTTGGTGAAATCGGGTCTAAAGATGCGAGATGCTATTCCTAGTAACAAAAATAATGTGTCAACTGTATTGAATATATACAGGTGAATGGGACATCTACGCGCATTCTGTTGCCATGGATACAGGCAATACAGCACGTGACTGTACCCCTCAGCATAGAAATGAAACTTGTCGGTTATTATTAAAAAAAATGTGCTATTCCATACATTTCGACCATGAAGGTCAATTGGGGTCTAAAATCATGTCTCAAATCATGGTAACAATGCGCGTTGATGTCCCATACACCGTGTATAACAATATTTACTATACAATTTTTAACTAAGATAATATTTAGCATTATTTACAAAAACCGAATTAATGGTTCAACATAGTTAAATTAATGAAATATTTATAACGTGTTACATTTACAGGTTCACTGTAAATGTGAATAGAAAAAGTTCATAAAAATCATTCTTATTACGAAGTAATGCTAATCTGAGCAAATAAACAGCGTTATCAAAGGCGCGTTTCGGTCATAATGCATTAAAAATAAGTTTACTATGGATCAACCACGAAATTCCTTATTAAAATACCTAATTACTGAACCTGTAACATAACTTACGAAATAATAGTAACAGATTGTAAGAAATCCTTCAAATCTACACATCTAACATCAACAAGTTTCTTCTGTCGTGCGCACGCGTTCAACTCCCTAACCGCCTTGTCAAAATCATCAGTATCGTAAAGTTTATTACTGTTAGTAGCAAAAACTATCTCGTTAACGTCTTCATACAGTTTAACTGTAGTTAAATGCTTGAAATGACGCTTTAGGGTGTCCATTATTGACTGCTGAAGCTCTACGTCACGGCATACTAAGTTGAGGATGAAATGGCCTGAACAAAATAAAAGGAATTGTAAGTATTTCAATAAGTAAGTATAAATATGTTTATATTAAGTCGTTCAGCGAAGCGGTGTGTGGACGAAGGTATGAACTGTAAAGTCGGTATACCCACCCAAAAATGTCCTTCGACAAGTTTGTAATAAGTCCCATATCTTAGGGGACGAACCTGTTGCCATAAACCGGCCGCTATTCCAGACTCCGGGCAGCTACTGAGTGCCCTTAATGGTAAAACCAAATACCACTGACCAGGTGCCGTTTTATGAAGTATTAATGCCACCATTTTTCCAGTGTGAGAGAGACGGAGCTAGACAGGGCCGCTAGCACCATCCCGTTTTCGCAGTGGAATAATAATGGCATTAATACTTCATAATACTACCCCAGAGGATCGAACTCAGGACTTCGCACTCAACAGCCGGGCTTGCGATTTACGCGAGTCTTTTTAACTTAGGTATATAACAAAAGATCTCACCATCTTCAGTAAGTATATTCTTGACGTCATCCAGCACTTTGTTATCCAGAAACTGTTTGGGTGGACACGATAGCCCAACCGTCCGGTCCTTGCTGTCCATGTCGAACATAACTGCCTCGTAGTGGTTACCTACAAGGTGTTAGAAATAATTGTATTTTAGGGGTATGAGGAACAGGGTATAAAGTTCACTCATCCACCATAGAAAAGGGAGGATCCTCCGACCAGACGGGTGTTGTGTCTGGCGGGCAACTGCCCAACGATTGATGTCGGGTTCTTGTATATAATATGTCAAACACAAAATATATATAAATATGTAATACAAAATCTATTGGGATTTGTAAGTCAGACAAATTAAACTGGAATTTATCAAGATAACGTGAAACAGGTCATTTGATCAATATGAACAAAGTAGATCAGCTCTTCCACTTGGCACCTGGCTGGCAGCCAATCTCCAGCAGTGGAATAGCAAAAGGACCAGATTTATCACATAAATTCTCAGTTATAGCCGCCGCACAAGAGCGCGTCTGTCATTGCAATTTAAACCTTATATCAATTACAGAAAATTCACTTGGAACGCGCTCTTGATTTGCAAAAACCAATGAATGAATGAATGAAATGCACCTACCCCAGCGTGGTATAACCAGACTCGATAAATCGAATGAACCCAAAGATTTGCTTTAGTCCCTGGAGCCTCATGCTTCATGGGGCTACAGAAGCCATTGCATATCAGGGAGTAGACTTGGGGGCCCGGTCATGCGCAGACGTGCCCTTAGGATAAGGAAGGATTTGATAAACAAAATGACACCCACCTTTCTTAGCTTCATCCTTCAAGAAATCCAATCCATCTTTTATCTGAACCTCCAACCGCTCATCAGTTTGGAGTTCAAAATGGTTCTTAGCGACCTCTAACATCGCGGAGTCAAGGTCGACGGCTGTAACCTTGACATTGTCGTAGCATTTTCTGAGGAACATGCACAGGCTGCCTCCTCCAAGACCGAGGACAGCCACGTTGGTTGAGGATGTCCTGGATATGTGGACTCCCACACACATGAAGGAATGGTAGAGAGATATGTGCCCGAAATCAACTACGAGCTTGGTTTTGTTTTTTCTTTTTACTGAAAAGAAAAGATAGGTTTAGTAATAGCTTGGAACTGGATGAAGTATGGAAAGTCGTTTTAACAACTGCTTTCAAAAACGAAGACTTGCATTTAAGAAGACTTTGATTGTATCTCTTTGTTTAAACAGTTCTTGTATGATGTTCAAGAAACAAATTTAAGAAACTAAATTATATTTAAGTGCGTATTTGTGCGGCAGTTTTTTTTTTAAACCTCATTATTTTTTGTTTGTAGAGAGAACCGTAAGTCAAGATCAGCAGAGCAACTTGATCTTGCTAAAAAACTCCAAAAAGCTCATCTAATCGGGTCTAAGAAGCCAGTATTGTAATCATAATTTTGTTATTATAGCGTTAGCTAACACGTGTAATGTTTTGAAAAGTTAGGAACCCGCTGATAATTTTGTATCTTTTTTCTGTCAGTCAGTATCTGAAGCAGATGAACTAAAAAAAAATTAAAAAATCAACAATTATAAAAAAAAAACTCAATCTTCCTTACCTGTCTTCAACTTAGCTTCCGACTGCACTAGAAACTGGTTGTCCAAGAACACGAGCCTGCGATGAGTGGCGCCCTCTACATCCACGTCTTCCACAACAAAGTCCCCGGAGAACTCCGAGGAACCTTGGAAGACCTTCACTCTTCGACCCACGTCGCTGCCCAGTGACAGGAATGGGATCTGGAACCATTGAAAATATAATTTTATATCATGTTTTCAAAACCATACTGACCCATTTTTGCCTGATTTGGAAATCTGCTGGCAAAAATATTCGTAGTTAATTGGAGATTTCAGAAAAGAGTTTAATTGGTTTGGACTGACTAGACTGTGTGATGTCGCATGCATAGCAGGCATTGAAAAAAAAACCGGCCAAGTGCGAGTCGGACTCGCGCACGAAGGGTTCCGTACCATTATCTATAAAAACGGCAAAAAATCACGTTTGTTGTATGGGAGCCCCCTGTTTATTTTATTCTGTTTTTTAATATTTGTTGTTATAGCGGCAACAGAAATACATCATCTGTGAAAATTTCAAATGTCTAACTATCACGGTTGATGAGATACAGCCTGGTGACAGATGGACAGACAGAGAGACAGACGGGACGGACAACGGAGTCTTAGTAATAGGGTCCCGTTTTACCCTTTGGGTACGGAACCCTAAAAAATACCTACGTGGGCAAAGCACTAAGCAGTAATGATAAACGAGTTCTGCTGATCATCACATTCCTATCCTTGTATACCAAGTAATTTGGGGTCTGCCCAGC
Organism: Lithophane leautieri; assembly: GCA_949152455.1. Taxonomy (NCBI): domain Eukaryota; kingdom Metazoa; phylum Arthropoda; class Insecta; order Lepidoptera; family Noctuidae; genus Lithophane; species Lithophane leautieri. The sequence continues at coordinate 2,271,556 of OX424462.1, read as the reverse complement.
ATGACGCCTGCATCCAAACATGTTTATCGACGGTCATCCTGCCCATCCTGATGTAGCCCTTCTGTAGCCACAATATATTATCATCGTGTTCTATTCTGCCGAGATTATGAAATCACGAAAGATTTTGTTGAAAGAATAATGGTAGATGGATAATTATGATTACGATTACCTGTCCCGTCAAGCCATACGGTATGAGCATCTTGGCGGCGTGCGCCAGCTCTTCCTTCACGGCGTCCAAGGACTCGAACTTGTGTCCTCTTCTCAACACTGCCACCACTAGCCTGCCGAAACGAGCCGAGTCCTGCAGCTGACGGCGACCGGCGGGTGTGCCGAATAACCACTCTGATTCCCTGGAATAAAGAAAATTGAAACTTGAACATTTTTGTGCAGTGGTTTTTTTTTCTGATTCGTTCTAAGAATGTTCAGACTGCTAAAGATAAATTAATCTTCTTGTCGATGTCCATAGAGGCGATAATCCATACGCTTAAACTTTAATATTATAATAGGTACCTATGATGAAAAATATTGGAACGTATTTTTTATTCTTTTTTTACGTAATCAAAAGATTACGGTGATATTGAGTTAAAATGTGGGCATGACGTCACGCCTTGATAGACTGACTGACTGACTGACTGAGTTAATATGATAAAGTAAAAAATACGTGTCTAATATTTTTTTTACTATCGGGCTGACGGACTAAATACTTAGTTTTTTTTTTTTAACCCAGTCGTCATCCCTATTGGGAAAGGTGTCTGTTATCTTTTCACGCCATATCGGCTGAACGGATTTCGATGAAATTTGACACACAGGTATACCATGACTTGGTCATAGGATACTTTTTATCCTGGTAGTTCCCGTGGGATAATTTCCGACCTCCACGCGGGCGAAGCCGCGGGAAGAAGCTAGGGGCGGAGGGGTGGAAGGGCCATATTTCACCTGTACGTGAAACATGACATAAACAAGTTGAGTACATAATATACCCAAACTGAGCAAGTCTTAGCAAACTGCTCACGAGTTTTCCGAACTCCAACTTAGTTTACGGAACCAGAACAAATGTCTGCAAGCCATATAAAAATATTTTATTTCGTACGGAAATCGAAGCCCAGATCACATCGCAGTAGCTAATCACACGGTCACTTTGCCTATAAAATTCCGATGTCATTTAGCGTCGGCAGGAAGGTGTCACGAGTTTTCTTTCATAAATAAATGCCAATAAAAACTGCGTATTATGAATAAAAATATTCTCAGCACTTGTTTACCAAAAACCGGCCAAGTGCGTGTCGAGCCTCGCACAATAAAGGGTTCCGTAGTTGGGACGAATTTATCCAACAAACTTAACATTGTAGTTGAAAAATTATCATGGTTTTGCAACTGCAAATTTAAGTTGGTCGATTATTACTCGGTAACTTGTGGAGCCTACTTAGCTGTGATAGTTTTCCTTTTAATTTCGTTATTGTATTGTATATACTACTGCTATAAATATTTTCACATATTCAAAACCAACCATTTAGCTAGAAAGGGGGGGCACACTTGACTCGAAAACAAAAAAAACTCCAAATTATGTGCAGGGGAGGTAACCTAAAAAAAATTTTATTTACAATTTTATTTTACCACTTTGTCGGCGTAATGTATATGTATACCCGTACCAAATTCTAGCTTTCTAGTACCAACATTCTCTGAGCTAAGCTGCAGACAGACGGACAGACGGACATGGCGAAACTATAAGGGTTCCTTGTTGACTACGGAACCCTAAAAAGTATCTTTGACGTAAATACCTACTATCGTTTGGAATTCATCGGCTCAACCGACGTATTGTTGATCAACACTTCTATTTTTAACCGACTGTGCACCAAACAATGCGGGTGTGGTCTTGCTGTAATGTATGTTTGTAGATGCATGGGTCATTAGTAGGTAATTATGGGGTAATCTATACTTCTATACTAATATTATAAAGCTGAAGAGTTTGTTTGTTTGTTTGTTTGAACGCTCTATTCCCAGGAACTACTGTTGGAATTGGACCCTTAGGAGTCGACCAAAAATAGATAAAAGCCAGAATGAACGCTAAACGAAAACAAAGTAATAGCGCGGGCCAACGATGTGTTGCGACGAGGTGGGTCGGGGGAAAGTCCGAAAGGGATACCGTGGCCTCTGGCAACTTACAGGCAACTGAGGAACACGGGTGAGTTTTAGTTCTCCCGATCCGCCCAGAGCGGGAGAAGTCATTTGATAAAGTCCCAACGAAAAAAAAAAGGCGATGTGTTGCGACGAGGCGGGTCGGGGGAACAAGAAATTTAACGCGCACGAAGTCGCTGGCCTAAGCTAGTTTCTGGCATAAAGTTAAATCATAAATATGATGCTGCTGGATGAAACCATAAAATAAATTGATCACGCCAGGAATTAAAAGAGGGCAATTATCATTTACTAGCTTCCGCCCGCGGCTTCACCCGCGCGGTATGTCGATAAAAATGTCCTCTGTCCTTCCCCAGCAGGCGTAGCATGGCGCTTTTTTATTTCTACGAAGAATAGACATAGGTTTTTCTATAAAAAGAGACATTTCGTTTCTTCATTTTTGACATCGCACCGTAAAAATACTTCTACAATCTGTCATTTTGTCTTTCATTTTTATCGATCTTTGTCTAGGTCTTTGAATATGTAGACTATTTCGGAAGAAAGTTTTCTATCCTTACTGTCAAAATCACACTGACAACTGAAATTTGTCTAAGGAAGTGAAGACAACTTAAAACAAAACAAAGAATTCTGAGTCGAATTATGGAAAAGAGTGAATTTCGTTAAAAGTGCAGTTGACTCTTTTTACTTAGCTGCCGTCGTACTGTCTACACGGAACGTCATTTTTGTCTACTCTTCCGTCGACAAAACGGTGCTCATGCTACGCCTGCTGGATGCCATCTATCTCCTTGCCAAATTTTGTCGAATTCTATTCAGTGGTTTAGGCGTGAAAAGGTAACATACAGACAGACAGAGCTACTTTAGGATTTATAATATTAGTATGGAAGTAAGGATTTGTTAGGTGGTTACGCTTTCACGCTAAAACGGCTGAACAGATTTAGATGAAATTTGGCAAATGCGTAGACCATGACCTGAAATAGGACATAGGATACTTTTTCTATCGATATTCTCACGGGATCGAGACTTACGCGGGTGAAACCGCGGGGCGCAGCTAGTAATTAATATTTGCTCCAGTATCTATTTCTGAACAACTATGATGTATGAGCGACTGCTGGCAGAGACATGGTCGGATACACATATTTATATGAGGTAATCTTAGCCGCACAGATAAGTGGACGACACTTTGCATTATTTATTAGCACATATTTCTTAGTCAGGGCTGGCCCGTTTGGAAATCCCAGACCTACATTCTCAAGTATATGTAGGTCTGAAATTTCGAAATGGCCCTAGTCAACTATAGCGAGAATTTGGTAAGAACTGTCACATTTTATGCAAGATAGGCCGTAAAGTCAGTAGTGGTCTTTCAAACACGTCTTTTTAGGGTTTCGTAGCCAAAGGGTAAAACGGGACCCTATTACTAAGACTACGCTGTCCGTCCGTCTGTCTGTATGTCTGTCACCAGGCTGTATCTCATGAACCGTGATAGTTAGACAGTTGAAATTTACACAGATGATGTATTTCTGTTGCCGCTGTAACAACAAATACTAAAAAACAGAATATAATAAATATTTAAAGGGGCTCCCATACAACAAACCTGATTTTTTTGCCGTTTTTATAGACAATGGTACGGAACCCTCGTGCGCAAGTCCAATTCGCACTTGGCCGGTTTTTTTAACCACAACAGGGAAGCCCTTAGCCTTCATTTCACCTGATGGTAAGGAATGGTCAGGCCGAAGGTGGAAGCAAGCTTCACCCGGAATCCTCAGTTCTTCACAGAGGAACTGGCCTATCTTACCTCTAACTGGTGAAACACAATAATGCTATTGACATTGTTGTTATGGCGACAGACTTAACACTGAAGTTGTGATATGCAAGCCAGACGAAGTTGTGCGCAAGAGTGGGGCCACAGAGGATGACTGATGGCAAGATGGGTCGATAACATTACATAATTTGTACTTTATCAAGTTTGGCACAAGAAAAGTAAGTACCTATAAAGTATATTACTTATAACTGACTAGTTTTTGCCCGCGGCTTCCCTCTCTCGGGAACAGCAATTTTTTTCTGGGGGTAGGTACCCTTTGTCCTTTTCTGTGGCCCTGACATGTATGCAAAATTCATAATGATTGGTTGAGTAATTTTAAGACGCGATGAAAGCGTAACAAATTTGTTGACAAAAAAACGCACTTTCGCATTTCTAATATTAGTTACGATGTCTTGAACTGGGTTAAAAAAACTTGGGATCATTGATAATGATAATGATCTGGTAATGTACCTATTATTGGATATCAGAATATTCTGATGCGTTTTCGGAGTTAGAATAGAATACTCTTTAGAATAGAATAGAATACTCTTTATTATGTACACCATAAAAAATACAGATACAAATGTAGAAATTTAACATAGGGTGACACAATGGGCGGTCTTATCGCTAAAAGCGATCTTATACAGACAACCTTTGGATGGATTAAAGCGCGAAGGAGAGATAATACTGCAGGTAGTCAGTGGTGTACCATATCTTTATTATGTACACCATAAAAAATACAGATATAAATGTAGAAATTTAACATAGGGTGACACAATGGGCGTTATTGAGGATAAAAGCAACATAAACAATTTCCCAGGCGTTCCAGTTGTTTGGTCAGTGTGTGGGAGAAGAAGCAGTTTGAAACTGGCATAAAACTGAGATTTGTCAGAAATAACACAAGTCTAGAAATTAGTTTTACGTTTTACCTGATATAATTAGAGCGTTAGAACATTCTGGAGATGCAAGTTTAGAAGATATGAAATTCAGAAAATGTTATTTTTCGCATTTTGTAGATTTTATACATATAAGTATGTAAGTAATTATTTCTACAAAGACAGAAAATATATCTACAAGATAAATTAAAATTATTGTCAAAATTGTATGTAGGTAGGTATATTATATTATATTTTGTATAAATAAGCAGGTGAGTTAAATTATGCTCTTGGAGGTAGGCCACCATATCCTATGAGATCTTCAAAAACATATCGGGGGCATCACTTACATCGAAATAGGTAATTAATCAAGATAATCAAGAAAATAAAACGTACATACCCACTTCAGGAAAATGATACCGTAATTTGTGTAGTATTTTATATAGTAAAAATACTACAATTTAATGACTACTGTGTAATTTTTATTTAATTAAATAACAGTTTTTAAACCCTCACTAAATTAATAAAAATTAGGAATCAAATAAATACCTAAAGATTACTTGTTTATATTTTACCTACCTACCCAAAATTAATCAGTCCTTTACTTACTCCAAAATGAGTCAAAACTTTGGAAGAAACTTGAAACTTTCTTTGAATCGACAGTATTTTGAATTTTATTAAAAAATAACTGCACTGTTGCCCGTCCGTTCGTCCAACAAGGTTCGCGAAAAGTTTACAGCCGGCGCGTCCGCTCTCGCGTCGTCTTTTATACAAGCAGTATTTTTCAACACAAGGCATATCCTGTGGATTTTCTTTCAGAAAACATTTTTTTTTTTTCTCTATTGTTACTGCTGACCATGAGGTCCTGGGTTCGATTCCCATGTCATGCTAAGTGTTATTGGGTTTTTCCATCTGGAATTTCTCAGTAGGAGTCTGGATCTGTGCTCTGTTGATAGCAATAGGTTCGCGCCCTATTACATGGGACTAAAACAATAAAGAGTATCTAACCGTGGAGTTTCGTCCTGACCAATTGGAACCGTGCACCTAGTTTCTGACGTTTCATAAGTGCCCATGCATGTCCCAGCACAAAGTGAAATAAAATATGTAGATCTCGACTAGACAAACGTACTTCTTTTATGTTTCCCTTATACAAAAAGATCCACTTTCTCAATAAAACAGCCCGTGGGCGATGTTTACGCGTTGCTGCTATTTTTTACAGCCATTCAGCAGAGTACCTAACTACCTATGTTGTTATGTTCTCCGGTTTTCCTTACTGAAATAAACATACCTGGTAGGTGTTTACGTTTGCCAACCTTATACCAGTATACCTACTTCATTTATATAGGTTAGGCTTGCAGAAAAAAATCGATATATCGAAATATCGATATTTTTTGTTCTAGGCGATATTTATTATTTCATATATCGATGTATCGATATAAAATATCAAGTAATTATCGTTTTTTTTTTCAAATAAGTACGATATTTTTCCGATAACAACACCGTTGTCGCCAAAGCTGACTAAAACCGCTGGAATTCAGAATCGTAAACGGTGTACTTTTTTTTTCTAGTTTGGTATGTAAAAATATTTTTTAGAAAATTTCACCGATATATCGATATTTGTTTTTCGATAAGTACATCTAAATCGATATTGTTTTTTTTTAAATATCGATACGTTGCCTATCGATAGTTTTTGGCCTAACCTATCTACCTCAGTCAGGTAAAATGAGGAAAAATATTTGCTAATATTTTGATACTGTGCTTTGAAGAGCTCGTGGCTAAGTAATAACAGCCGCACGGGTCGATCCATGAGGTTAAGCTACGCTTGCCGGGGTTGGTCCGTAGAAGGGTGACCATCTTTACACACATCGAGACTCCTCTGTGGCTCGGAAAGTACGTTAAACGGTTGGTCCCAGCCGTCATTCGTGGATCTTTGACAGAATAAACTCAAATACCACTGGACGGATTTCAATCATTCATTCACCAGTAGAATTCTATATTATGACCGAGTAACATAGGCCATAATTTATAAAGATATCACGCAGGCGAAGTCACTGGCGGAAACGAAAGGTAAATGAAAATTAAAACTACAAGCTTCATACCTTCCCTGTGGCACTATGAAGACTGCATATTTATTGATAGCCTGTGATCGTTTCTGGTCTACCACATACAGGGTGTATCGCGGCGAATCCACGCCAGGCTGCATTAGGTCCAGGGATACCTACACCAAAATAAAAATTGATATCTTGATAAACAGAACGAAATATGGGTGTGTACTATAGGTACACCTCTGCCTAACCCTTCAGGGAATACAGGTGTATTTTTATGTGATATCCTGATAAACAGAAATAAATTATGTTGTACAGTCACAAGCAAAAATATGTATACACTTAGCAAAATGAAATAACCATTTTTTCGTGGAATAACGATTGCAACTTTGAGATGATACCTATCTCATAATACTAAAGGTTCCAAAATACTATGTTCGTTATAACATAAAATTACAATCAATATAGTAGGAGCAAATCGCTTTTAAAAGTTGGTCAGTGTATACATATTGGTGCTCGTGACTGTACAAGCATATTAAGTGTGAAGATGTGAATGCAAACACATCCAATGTATTGAAGTACTGCATTATTATTTCAATAATAGAAATATGGCAAGACATGGCCACTATTTGAAGACCACTTTTTTTTTCTCACATGTTAATGTTTGAAAATTAAAAATACAGTCCTCAGATCTTGTGTATTTACTGTTTTTGAATATCAATTGGGACTGAGATCTTTACAGTCCTCTGTTGAGGTCAGATATTTCAAGCATCATAGTAGTAAAATACTTTCCTAATATTCTACTAAGCTTGGAAGGATAAAACTAAATATTTTTTTATTTTATATTGCACTGAAATTGATTATTCTTACTTCATTATCTTCATCCAGGCTAGTTTTAGCAAGCCCATTCGTAACAAATGCTGTATCTTGAGCGGTCTTTACATAAATTTTCAACTCTTCAGGTGACTGAAGTCTTTGCATCTTGTCCCCAGCCATACATACTTCTAATATCTGAAAAAGTAATGGGTAAGGAAGATGTAGTGTTTTTCAAAAGGTCAAAGTATTTATTACAAGGCAAAAATGTAATGTTTTTTTAATGAAACCCAAATCGCTGTCTGTAAAGTAAAGGCGAATTTAAAAGAGAAAACTTACCAATTGTGGCATCGCTTTAAACTTTGTAGCGACAACAACAAATACAGGTAATGTAGGACCATCAGTGTTTTCAGCGTTCCTCTCTTCAGCCTCATGGCATCGTACGACACGGAACATCCAAGACTTATCACAAAACGTCTCCAATAATTTACTAAGAATATGGCTCTGAAGTAAAGATATACACACAAATCGACCTCCAAGCTTCAAAACTCTTTTGATTTCAGAAAAGTATTTGTCTATGGTTTGTTGTGTTTCTTCCGCATCGTCCGGCATTAAAGCATCTAGGGTTCCTTTATCTAATACTACATTGAATTCTTCATTAGAGAACATTGTGTTCAAAGCATCCATACAGAGGAATTTCATATTTGTTCTATGAGAATTTATGGAGTTCATCTGCTTGATGGCTACTTCTGAGACGTCTATATTTGTGATGTTCTCATACCCAACATCGTACAGGTCGGCACTGAGGCTTGAGTTACCACAGCCAGTTATTAGTATAGAATCCTTTTGTTTGATGTACTTATGTAACTGTCCACATAGTTCTAAGTATTCGCCGTACCTGTAAAAAGTATATTCAACCATAAGTACTGAGTATTTAGTCAGAAACGTATGATTTTAACACGGAGATAGAACAAATTATAACCTACCACTCAAATGCTTTATTACCCCGTTTCTTGAAGAATTTATTCCAGTAGTCTTTTTCGCTAAATTCCTTGTGGCTTTTGGGGAGCAAATTCATTTTGGTTTATAATTATTTACACACTTAAAGAGAAACAAATCGCTCACACATGGATTTACTGCGTTTGTTTTTCTGTCAGTGTCACTGTCAGTGTAAATAGTGTGTCAATTCTTTGACAAAGACAAGACCACACCACAAACGGAGACGTTCGAAGGTACACTCCATCGATTCCAACGACATAATTTTATGTATCGTAAATAGTTCCCATACAAAACTTTATACAAAATTGGATTTCTTTTCAAATTACATTGTTTGAAGAGTTTCAGAAGTTCATATTTTAATCAACATACAACCTGACACTGACCTGCAAATTGCAAAAAACGTAAGAAAATTTCTATTTCGCGGGCTAACTTTGGGCATCCCCCTTATTGCGGTGTTTTAACATTATTTTCTTTACTAGACTTGCCACATTGATCACATATTATAATTCCTCATTGTTTACACTGGCGAAACATTCGTAACAAAGAATGAAAAAAAATCTCTATTTTCTGGCATGATTTCAACAACATGTAAGTCTACTGAATGACTATTTCATGAAATCATGACATTTGGAACTTTCATGAACTTAGAGAGGTGTATTGCTGATTCTAATGTTTATAATTCTATAAATCCATATTTTTTACGTGCGCAAATCATATTTAGATCAACATACAACCTGACACTGACCTGCAAATTGCAAAAAACGTGAGAAAATTTGAATATCGCGGGCTAACTTGGCGCATCCACCTTAAACGCTTCTGAATGTTGAATGTCCAAAGAACTCACTCTTAACTATATGGAGGGTGAAACGGGTGAATGAGTCCATGGGTGAATGTCACTTGACTGAATGAAAGTCTGATTTTTTTTTGTATCTTAACGAGGAAAATCTGGGTATTTTTTGTCGTAATGGAGTATTGTTTTTAAATGGATCGCAGGTTGAAGCGTGTGATAACGCATTGATTTAATGTATTCTGTGATTGTAGGTAAACGAAATAAATTACAATAAACAAACTCATCATAGTTCTCTAGCCCATAGGCCAATTTATTTTGTGTCGGCGCAACATTTTTTTCTTTCATTCATATTTTCCCGTCGTTATCTCTCGTAGTCATTTCTAGCATAATATCATCTCTTACACAATTCTTTCTTTTCTGTACTCAAAACTATCCTCACGACATTTTCACATATCTGTTCTGTCACCGGAATTAGTATCCTGTGCAGAGCCATGCGAATATAAAACTATACCCGGGGCAAAGCTTCATTCTAGCGCCCCTTCTCAAATATTCGAGCACCCCATTTTGGATAGGTTAGATTTTCTGTGTAAAGCTACAGGGCCCCATGTAGCTTGGGGGTCCCATTTCATGTATACGGCTCATACGGCTCGTATGGCAGTAGCTACGCCCCTGCATTTTACAATCGACAATATTCAAGATGATTGTAGAGCCCTTTGCCCCCCCCCCCCCCCCCAACCTTAACACGGCTCTGCCTGCCTGTGTCTATTACTTACCTGGATAAAATATCATTTTTCTTTATCTTTCTATTTCATATTAGAGAAATAAGAGAACTTATAGTATATTATTTACTGGTTTTTAAGACAATTGTGATATTGATTGATCTGATGATTTTACTAATTACATAGAAAATTTAAAAATGGGATAATCAATGTTTATTCGTCTCGGTTCTCGGTTCAATAAAATATAATCGTAAGCGTAACGAACGTCCCTAGAACAGTCAGATAGTGCTCTGTGACCCCCCTGTGTCTGTGACACTTGTGACAGTCAGTTTACTGTATATAGTTATCTGTGGTCAGTTTTATGGAGGAATCGAGAGTGTGTTTGAAATTCGTGGTTGTGTTATTTTTATTAGTTTACGTAAATAAGCATTTCTGTTATTTTACAGTAAAATCACAAATCAAAAATGGCTCTTAATTGAGTGAAATGGCGTTCCCTGACTTTAATGAATTGAAGTCTTGGCTGCAATATTTTGGTCATTGATCATCTTGGAAAGGAAGAAAAGGAATATCACCATGGAGAAACAAATACAAGACAAATGGAAGGCTTTGGCGACGATTAAATCCTTTGATTTAGGTGAGTTTTTAAACTGGAACATTTTTAGTAAATTATTTATGTTTCCTTCAGTAACAACAAAAAGCAATAGCCTTGAAATTTACCTCTATGTATCTAGGTAAATCACGTAAAAATTGAATTTGTATTATTGTAGCTGACGTCACTGTACTTATAAAGCATAATATCAAAATATTAGCAAATATTTTTCCTCATTTTACCTGACTAAGGTAGATGTTAGGTATCTATTTTTGTACGAATCTACCATCTACCCAGTAATATGATGAAATCTAGCGAATAGTTTACTACATAGGTAACATATTAAATTGCCTGCAGGCATTCTCCTTCGTTATTGTTCCTTCTATGCTGAGAATCACAAACACATACAAAGTGTCTCCAAATAATGTTGTCTTCTGCAGTGTGGACTGCTCGGTACATGCCGACCAGACATATTGACTGAAATATTACTTAGTATCCATAAGCAAAAATTTTATTGAGCTTGGGTCAATGTTCTTTAGAAGTTTACCCTTTGGGTACGGAACCCTAAAAAATTGTGTTTATACTTATAAAAATAAGTAAATACATAAAGATGGTAGGATGACCTTGTGAGGATGGCTGGAAAGACGGGCAAGGAACAGGGAGAATTGGAAGGGGTTCGAGGAGGCCTTTGCTAAAAGGACAAGGACCAAGAACAGATATTAAACATATTTAGTAGTTTAACTATCACCCTGAAATAAGGGTATAAATAAATAAAAATATTATTATGACATAAAATTTTTTACAAAAAAAAAAAAATAACCAACCTCCAAGAAAAATCACTAAGAAAGTGAAAATAACTTTAATTTCGGAAGTCGGTGTGTTTGCTTTTCAATTTTCGTTTTATGCCAAAGATGCCAAAAAAAAAAAAACATGCAGACGAACATAGAACCTCCCCCTTTTTGGAAGTTGGTTAAAAATCAGGTTGTTATGATAATACCAGACCAGATTGCTTACTATTATCTGATAAAGCTGCTGATGTAAATCAGAAGTGGCTATTGGAAGTCTTAAACAGATAAGAAACAGCCTGGTATGACGTACAGCCTTATTGAAACATGTAATATTGTGCTATGTCTGTATCTAAAGTCACATCGCCAGGCACAATAATATTAAAACATGACTGTCACAACAAAAAATCTGTATGGGTGTGTATAAAATAAATGGCATTATTGAGCTGATCTTATTGGTCTCATGTGAATTTTGTGGAGAATTAGGTAAGGAAGATTTTTTTTTGTGATAGTAAACAGTACAGACCCCAGTATTACTTTTGGGAACAAATAATAATAATTGGAATAATATTCTAATGTGGTCCCTTGTATTTGGCTCGTGGCTAAGTATTAACAGCTGCACGGGTCCATCAATCAGGTCAGGCTACTCTTACCGCGGTCGGTCCGTGGATGGGCTACCATCTTTTAATACCGAGACCCTTCCGTGCCTCGGAAACCACGTAAAGCTGTTGGACCGGGCTGTCATTCGTAGTACTTTGACGGTCGGTATGGGTGACCAGAAGCCTAAAAGTCTGACAACCAGTCTTACCAAGGGCATCGTGTTATAAGAAGTAGTAACTCTGTTAACCCAGTTGGGATGTGGAGGTCAGATAGGCAGTCGCTCCATGTAAAATACTGGTATTCAGCTCCATCCGGATAGACTGGAAGCTGACCCCAATTTTCATATTACCTACTTTCTTAATTATGTATGAGACTTGCTCTTTTATAAGAAATTCAAACAAGAATATTGAAGTTGATAAGTAATATTAAGAGGGCCAACGCAATATCAACTTTGTATACATTGAAATAAAGGCGACTCGGTTGGCGATTGCCCCAGTACATATTTAACGAGAATAACGCAGTACATTTATTTAAGAACCATCTCGAACAGTTGGCAATGCGCCCAGTAGATCCAAGGATATTTGAGTTAACCTTATGGCTCATTTTCAAGTCAGAGGCCCTTGAGCGGCTTTAAAACTCTGACACCAGGTGACTAACCACACGAAAAGAAGAGTGTTCATTAGTCGATAATTCAGTCGATATACAATATGCGGGGACTCCCCGCAGGCATGACTAATGAAATGAAAGTCGATAACGCGGTCGGAACACCGTTTGCGGGGAATCCCAGTATCGGGCGTAGCTAATAGCGACCAATAAAATTCAAATTCATCGGTCGGTCACACCCAATGAAAATGACCACCAACTGCCAAACGTGCGGTTCTCCGTTTATCGGAATCATTCCCTATCATACCCTTAATGAAAACGGTTCCCCGAATACAGGCCTTAACGCATGCCCGTTACAGAAATTTCCCGCACGCACCCAGATACCTACGAGCCCTCTATATTAGGGATTTGGTTTCCGCACTTAGTCCTTACGATGGACCATTGTGTGTGGCCTACGAGCCCTATCGACCAACGAATATGAGCCTTACATTTTTTTTATATAGAGTTGTATAAAGCTTTTTTACTAAGTATTCTGGTTTAAACGCAATTTTGATGAGAAGTAACACATAGTGGCGTGTTGGCTATGACCTAGCCTAACATCACTTCTTGAGCTAGTGCACATGCATTACTTGTGTTGGCAATATGTCAATATGTATTTTTGACAAACTTAACAACACTTATTTCACATTGGATGTTTGGATAGATTGCGACACAGCGCAATAGACAAATAGACGTACTTTTTGTTTATGTATCCAGTCATTTAGCTTAGACCTCAGACCAAATAAAAAACCAAGACAGAGCGCTGTCAACAGTGACGTGAAGCCGGTTTGGTAAACATGTGTGCACTTAGTTTGGTGTAGTTTGATTGTAGTGTCATTGTAAATAGTTGTAAATGTATGTGTGTGAGAGTGTATGCATAGAGCGGTGGTGTAGTTTTAGCATGCTTCACTGTATTGTTCGCAGCGCTCCGTCTTGGTTTTTTATTTGGTCTGAAGCTTAGACATACATATTTGAGGAAAGAAAATATAACACCATGAAAATATTCCTTATATGTATATATTACTAGCTGATGCCCGCGGCTTCGCCCGCGTGGATGTCGGTTATTATATACTAAAACCTTACTCGAGAACCACTCTATCCATTGGTGAAAACAGCATAAAAATCGGTGCAGTAGTTTTTGAGTTTATCGCGTACAAGACGACGGACAGACGCGGCGGAGGACTTTATTTTATAATATGTAAGGATATAATTATTATCGTTTGCGGTTTACGAACTGTGCCCCCGGTACCGCAACAACTACAAAACACGTGGTACAAGAATATTCCAGATTGTTTACACAGAATGACAAAAACTAAAATAAACCTTATGGTTATGGGGTAACGGCTATTTTCGTTGTACGTAAGGACTTGGTGGGTAGAAATTCCAACTGCTTAGATAGGTACCTTAATTTAAACCTTAATTCAATGGAACAAGGTACATTTTCAGTTATTTTTCTAATAAGGTGTGATACGCTAGGGTGACGTCGACCCTTACTTCCTTTTTATGGTTTGCTGCTTATAAAAGGAACAAAAGAAAGGTTGCAGGATAACATGATATTATACAGCAGAAGATCCTTGGGTTCATAAACTAGAATACATTTCAATGTTTTGTTACACACTGTAAGTATCCATACTAATATTATAAATTAGAATGTAACTCTGTCTGTCACCTTTTCACGCCTAAACCACTGAACGGATTTCGACAAAATTTGGCAAGGAGATAGATGGCATACTGGGGAAGGACATAGGATTTTATCGAAATTCTAATCCTAGCCTAGCTGGTTATTTCTGTTAAATTACTTTCAGGAAAGGACACAAAAATCCATACTTACTCATATTATAAATTCGAAAGTACCTAACTCTGTCTGCCTATCTTTCTGTCTGTCTGTATGTTACCTTTTCACGCCTAAACCACTGAACGGATTTCGATATTTGGCAAGGAGATAGATGGCATCCCGGGGAAGCACAAAGGCTTTTTTTATCGACATAACACGCGGGCAGAAGCTAGTATTTCATATGCCCGGCTTATTTTCTTATCTGGCTTCCCTTTTCACAAATCTCATTAAAAAATAGTTGTCAACTTCATCCGTCCAAGTAAATGTCTATTGGTTTTATAGTATTCGTACACCATAATACAGATTTTGCTTTGAAAAATCTTTCAAGACCCAGAACGCGTTTCGCTCTTATCGGTATGGCGAGTATGGTACAAATCTAATTCAAATATTCAAAATTCAAAAAAGTTTATTTCAAAATGGGATTGCAAAGTTTACAAATATTGCATATAAGTATGTAATTTTTAGGTACAACTATACAATAAAGATGGGTGAAGTACTGTTCTCCTAAATAGGCTAGAATTTAGCCTGTGTTAAGAGAGACAGCCGGTCCCCTAATAGACGGATTATTACATAAATATTATGTGTTTGAAATGGCATCAAATCTGGATATAAGTGTAGTTACTGTAAGTGTACAATAGTTATTTATAACAGATAAGTAGGTTTCATTACTTATGTAAACAACAATTTCCAGCAACAAAACATAAACGTGATAAAAGACAACAAATTCAACCAAAATTTAAATCATAAACACGTTCAAATTCACAATCAGTATAAAATTAAAACAAAATTTAAAAAAAAACAAAATAGTATCAAAACCAAATTAAAATCAAACCAAAATATAAAAAACATTAGATTTGAAATCAAAATTAAAATCAATCAATATGAAAATCATATTCAAAATTATATTAAGTTATTATTGTTAATATTAATACAAGACATATTATCAAGAGTGTGTGGGTATATACAGGTCTGTGTAGGTATATACAGGTCTGTGTAGGTATATACAGGTCTGTGTAGGTGCATTGTGTTGAGTGTGCATGTGTGTATATGTGAGTTTGTGCGTGAGTATTTGTGTGTGTTAACATGATTACTTTGTGAAGAATAATTCAGTGTCATCATAATTGAGGTCCAGAAGGAGTGTCCGTACAGTTGTAGAATGGAAGTTTAAATATTGGGCATTTTGCATTAATTTTATTATAGAGAGATGATATTATAGAAATATTGGTTTAGTCACTAAACAATTATTCCCACTTGATGCGAAGATACAGAGGCCCCAGACAAAGTGTCATTCTATCAGCGATAACGATGATGGAAAAGCAAAAATGTGTGGGACTGACATAAGCTATCGAAAAGTTTATGTCAATTCTGTAGAAAGTCGTTGTAGAAATACGAAACGCTTTCGAAGCGATTGTCACTTGTCTATTTTGGTACCTTTTGGTATTTTAGCATTTCTATTGGAGCGCGCGGTTCCCCTGCGTTTAGTATGTTTAAACTTTACGCGTTGTTTGTAGTCGTAGCCTTTTTTTTTCAGTCACCAGATTAGCTGCTTTTCGAATTTCGTTAATCGGTTTGGTAACTTACCTGCCCATAAAAAACATAAAGAACAGACCAAGGAACTCACTTTCGTATCCATTTTTACGGCAGATCATTCAAGAACTCCACAAAAGTTCGCCCTATACCCGGCTACCCTGATCAATAATCATATGGTCTGACCAAGATTATGTCTGAACTTTAAAAGAGACTGCGACCTCTGAGTTTGTTTCGGCCTTTCTTCTCAGAGTAGTCAGATAGGAAACGCCGACCTCATCTAGCTTATTTTAAATATTTTATAATATGACGTAAAAGTGATTCCAATATCCTATTTACAGAATAAACAATTTCATTTCATTTCAATATGAAATTATTCAACATAAATATTTCATGAAACTCTCTGTCGACCGTTACCTTTAGTTATTCAGTATTCGTACACAGTAAACATTCATTCAATGTCAGATCTGAATGCATGATAAAATGGTTTAGTGAGAAGAATTGATTTGCATTTAACTTCAAATATAGGGGTGATTGAAAACGTGGAACATCGTCATAATAACGTTTTTTTACACAACTTGTAAGTTCGATCAGGAGAGCTTATAGAATCATTTAACTGTGTTGGAAATATAATTATATCATTAACTTAATTCAGACATTTTGGCGAATTACCAGAAACTTAAAACGGACGAACAGAATGGTATAAGGTTACTTCTAGAACTGATATCTACCACGGCTACTCCAAGCATAACAAATTACAATTGAATTATATGCTTCAGGCTTATATTACTTCAGTTGTTGCAATTTGATAAAAATGCGCGTATAGTCCCAGTCGCCCCCACATGGATTGCCACCAGGTGGCAATTGGGAGAAAAAAATCTCAGTTGCCACCGGGTGGCGACTGGGACCTTATTGCCCCCACTTCAAATCGCTGTACATTGCGGCGTGGATCGCCGAACCCCCTCATCACTATATTTCTTACGGCCGCGATGACGGGGTTGGCGGTCACATTTCCAATGTGGTTTTATTAGTAGATAAGTGATATTTTTAGGGACATACAAACAAGATTTAAAGAACACCACAAAATATTATCAATAAAACCACATATCAATGTACCTATGTTCATTGTTATAAAGTGATTACCTATTCACTATTGTTATAAGTTGATTATTATCTTTTATTTCATATTTAGACATACCTATTATTTACATTTTTAAATATTTTTATAAAAACTAAAGTTGATTATTGTTAATATTTTGTTCTGTGATTTTCTTGCAATAAGACTGTTATTTTTAAGTTTTTTTTTACTATTATATGTTTAAGCTTTTTTTATACTTACAAAAATTTAAGAAACGTAGGTAACGATTGTTTTTTGTAAAACATGATTATTGTAAATATTTTGATTATCTGTGATACAAATTTACACCAAGTTTTTATGATTATGAGGTAATTTTTACGTTTAAGTAATTTGATTGATAAAACATAGTTATTGTAAATATGTAATTTGATTATCTGTGGCTGATGATGACTAGCTTTTGTTCCTAGTACTTATAATTATTGTAAAAACTAAGATTTTCTGTGATACGAATTTACACCAGGTTTTTATGATTAATAATAATAAGTGATTAAAAGCAACTACAATAAAGAAAATCTTGTTTGTATGTCCCTAAAAAATATCACATATCTACTAATAAAACCACATTGGAAATGTGACCGCCAACCCCGTCATCGCGGCCGTAAGAAATATAGTGATGAGGGGGTTTGGCGATCCACGCCGCAATGTACAGCGATTTGAAGTGGGGGCAATAAGGTCCCAGTCGCCACCCGGTGGCAACTGGGATTTTTTTCTCCCAATTGCCACCTGGTGGCAATCCATGTGGGGGCGACTGGGACTATACGAAAATGCGCAGTGCACTGAGATCATCCCCATGTGATAGTAATGTTTGTACGTTCTACTTTCGAACGACGAGATTACTGAAATGTAAGCCAAGTTTCTTTACCACATGCGTACTGCTAAAGTTCTAACCATGGGCTTCCCTCTAATTCCAGGACTACATCACAGCAGCAGCCACCACCCGGTGTTCCACCAAAGCTTGGAACAGATCGACATCATCAATTCAGCGGCTACCACCCCCATCAGCCTGTTAGTCCAATCACTCGTCAAACAACTCTGTTCCCTCCTCGAAAAAGACACCATCAGAGCTAACCAACTGTATAACACAATATGCGAGAAACTGCACAGCATGAACCTCATAGATAACTCCTACGCCATGGGAGAGTTCGAAGCAATGAGGAGTCAGTACCAGCGAGCTCTTTACCAACTCGTCGCAGTCGCCAATGGTTCAGAAATCCCAATAACCCTCCCAGCAACATGGCCTATAGTCCAACCGTCAGGCCTCGAGTGGTCCAGATACCACCGTGAATTCGAGGAGCTATACTTCATAGCTGGTGGTGGTTTCGGGAGCGTCTTCAAAGCCAAACATAGACTAGATGGTGTAGAATACGCTGTGAAAAAGGTTTACATAAAATCTTCAGACGTCGACTCCATTATGACCCATTTGGCGGAAGTGAAAACTATAGCAAGTCTCAACCATCCGAACATAGTGAACTACAAAGCAGCTTGGCTGGAACCCATGATAGAATCCACTGTCAAGAAGAAGCATAAATTCAAAATGGATACGGACAGCGAAGACTTTACCATTAACTCAAACCTGATATCATCCGCCCAGCCTAACATAATAACGTCGTTCAAGACTCACAATTCCAAAGAGTTATTTACTCAGAACAGTCTGTCCGATTTCGTCATCTCATTCAAAAACTCAAACAGCTTCGCGAGTTCGAAAGAGGATTTGGACGAGTCGGAGTTTTTGTCTGACGAGGACAGTACCTCGCCGCATGCTGCCGCCGAGAACGCTGTCTGCAACTTATTTTCAAACAAAGAGTTTGAGAACTGTTCCCGAGTAAACTTGAAATGGGCGACATTGTATATTCAGATGACATACTGCCAGCAGACCTTGAAACAGTGGCTGGACGACAGGAACCTGCAAATGACTGCCACTAGAAAAGGATCTGACGACTCGGGGCTTCATCACTGTGATTCTACTGACTCTTCGTGCCTTGTACCCCCGGATTTGACTTATCCTGTAGCTTGGACTCATATCGATGTCCTCGTAGACATGTTCACACAATTGGTGAAGGGACTGCACTATATCCACTCGAGGGGGATAATTCATCACGACATAAAGCCTAGTAATGTGTTCGTGGCGCAGACTGAAGGTGGGGTAACGGTCCAGTTGGGTGATTTCGGACTGGCGTGTCCATTGCAGCAGTCTCATAGTGGATTGGCGTTGGGGACGCATTTGTACGCTGCGCCTGAGCAATTGGAAGGACAGTGTAATCCTAAGGTGTGTTGATGAAATCTGAATTACTTAAATGTTTTATTAAAGTCTTACTTTTTTGTCAGATTGGTCGCCTCAATATTATTATTGTCCTTAGTCCACTTTAATTCATTGACATCTATTTAGTTTTTTTTAAATATAATTGTCGTGTAAAAGTGTTAGTATAAACCTACTTACATAATTAATACATATACCATTTATGAAATGATTCGTCGAATTTTGCATTTGTATCCCCACTTAAAATTGGAAGGCGCAAATTTCGGCGTTTACAGTACCGAATTTGTATCGCTAGAAATGTCAGTTTTAAATCTTTCAAGCATGCATAAGGTTTACCTATCTGTATAATTAGTTGCCAATGTCGATACCAATTTAAGATATCATAATCACTATTAAATCAGCACTATAGTCCATTCGCGTTAAGAAAATAGGGAATCATCAGTGCAACTGCATTGTAAAGGTGTATTCACAGTCGCCCATTGGTCTCTGTGAACTTAGCTTCCTAATTTGTGTGACCCGATTGGCCGAGGGGCGGGGCTAGGCCGGCGGACAACGATGACTCACTATTTTCTTAACGAGAATGGACTATAAGCAAAAAAGAAAAAATTAAAGTAATAAAAACTAAAACCCAACTACGACTAAAAAGGTATAAACAAGACACCACAGACAGACAAATTAAAAATCCGGAGTCACACGTAATCTGTTCGATTTATGCCCTAACACGTGACTCCGGATTTTTAATTTGTCTGTCTGTGGTGTCTTGTTTATACCTTTTTACTCATAGTTAGGTTTTAGATTTTATTACTTTAATTTTTTTTAAATTCTTTTGGGGCTATAATATATATATTTTTGAAATGTGCTCATTCATTAGATACCCAACATGGTACGATTAAACAATTTTTTTTTTTAGTTCCTTACTTTACCTCTAGAGGGCCCATTTTATATTTAATGTGACGTCACATAGCCTATAACTAGCGGACGATCAAGACGCTTCCAACGATACCTCATTTGTCAAATTGTGATTAGTGGTTTAGAAGATAGGAGGGAACAGATGAACTTACATACATACATACATACCGGTCAAAAACATAACCCTCCTTTTTTCATCGCCGTAGTCGGGTAAAAAACTAATTTACATTTTCCCTCCTTTCAGAGCGACATGTACAGCCTCGGAATCATCCTCCTAGAGATGGTGGATCCATTTAGCACCGACATGGAACGTGTGAAAACCATCACAGACCTTCGCAAAGGCCAGATCCCTGCCCATTTGACTGCCAACTACCCTAAAATAGCCCATATAATAGGCAAACTGGTACAAAGGCGACCTGCAAAGAGGTTGGATACAACCCAGCTTTTGGAACAGTTGAAGAATCTGTCGGAAAATAAGGATGATATTATTAAGTCTTTGAGGGAAGAACTGGCTTCAAAGGATGATGAGATTGCCAAGTTAAAAATGATGTTGGCGAAATTCAACTATCAAGCTTAGTGCATACAGTGCTTCAAGGATCTTTTGGCGCTTGAATGACATTGACAGGGGGGCGCTGCTGGTAAACATTTGCGTAATTGTTTTGTGAAATGTAGTGAAAAAACTAGATGGCGGCGTTTGTTCCTATTTTGGGCACGCGCCTAAAGATTCTTGTACGTGATTCGATAGTATGGTCGATTAGTGGTTAGTGTGCATGACAGGTAAACCTTTTTTGCATTTTTACTTGCAAAGTAATGGTTTGCGAAAGTGTACTTAAAATCAATGCGGTTTTGTGTGTGATATATTTAATAATATAGTATTACGAATTGATATTTTTTTTGTTTTATTTTCAAAAGTATTCGAACCGTTTATGAGTAAAATCTTTTTTGGAGAGGTTCTTGACTAATCATCAAAAGTCATCTAATATTTAAAAAACTTTATTTACAAAATCTAACACGCATATATAAATTATTATCTTAATCTAACGTTATTTACAGTCTTAAAATTATTTTATGTTATTGTGACGCTGTCGTGCGTATCGTGGCGTGGTCGGGGTCCGACGGACGTGTGCTGAGCTTCATTGAAGCTAATTGGTGGGATGCGCAGGCGCACGCTACAGGACCGCATCCACCGCGTGGATCACACCATTCGTCGCGGGGATGTTGTGCGTTATCACTTGTGCGTTGTTTACTTTGATGCGACCTTGAAAGTGCAAATTTTAAAATAAAAAAAGTTGTTTTTAGTTAATAAATTAACTTAGTGTCGTGAAAGTAGTGCTTTAGAGAATTCATTTGGTAGGGGGTAGCATCTAAATGTGATCATCAATTAACAAGCTGTACTTAAAAGAAAAATCAACATCTTTTACCTATAGCCGCTTTTCAGAAAGGTATGTCGCGAAAAAAAAACGAATATTATAAAGTGGATAGTGTTTTGTTTACAAAGGAAGTCTCAAGTTTCCCTAAATACCAAACAACCCTGTTTTGTAAGATAGCTTTTACTGGCCAGATTTATAAACAGTTAAAAAAGGCTATCATCATTCTGCATAAAAAACTTCAAACGGTCAACTCACCAGCATTCTTCTGCAACGTCAGCGGCTTAGCGTCCTCCATGGAGTTTCGTAGCTGGTAGTACCTCATTCCAGCACTGTACAATGTGCCTGGTAGCACATGCCTGGCCACTAGAGCCCGGGCGCCAGCCTTCTCGGCGTACCGCGCGAGTTCCGTCGGCGTGAGACGCGCGAAAGCCGCGTCTGTTGGCGCGAATACTGTGTAGGTTTTGCTTTCTGGAATTATAAGAGGTTGATGTGAGAAGATTATACATTAAAAGTCGATATCACAAACTTTGGGAGGCAACAAGAAGTTTTTCAATAAAAAAAGACGAGATTAGTTAGAACTCATCCTGCTGCCTTTGTTCAAAATTTGGGGCACTATCGGAGAAAAATCATTCTTAGTTTTGATGTAACATCATCAAAATAAAATACTTGAGTTAATGTCAGGTTTTCATTCCTATTTTACGAGTATAGCAGTTTCCATTATTTAAAAACTGATCAACCCATCACTCTATTTTGGCGTTGGCTGTAAAATCTTTTTTTTTTTAAATATTAATGTAGGTAAATACGTAGATAGACTAGAATTTAATTTTGTTTCTTTTTGCCAGTTTGCTTATGCTTACCAACATCACTCACTGCTTCAAATTCAAACAGTAAATATCCCAACTGACCTGCAAGTGTCTCCGCGAAGCCACTGGCGTGTATTGCCTTGAGGAAGGTGGTAAACCGCCTGTCCCGGTCAGCCTGTAGTGTTTGCACCAGGTCCCCCACTGGTAGGGGGAACATCACGCGGTCTACGGCGTGCGCTATACCCTGGAGGAAAAATTTAAAGTGATTTTCTTTTTGAGAAAGTTACTTTGTAACGTAAAAAGCGCATAAAAGGATACGCACAAATAAATTAAAAATGTATTAATTGTCCTTGAAGTCATAAGAGTAAGGGTAGTTATTTATTTTGAACCAATCGTTGACTAGGCTGTAGAAAATTGCCATTAGTTTTCAGCAGGCGCAATTACTAAAACTATCTAGCTCATTTTCTGTGAGCATGCGCTGCAGGTATAATTTTTTTAGTAAAGGCTTGTAACAGAATTATCGTGGTGATTTTACCTGTGGTATATGAATATCCTTCTTATCATCCATCACCCTGGCTCCGTTGATGGTGGTCACTCTTACTTCATTCCACTCCACATCATGCAGGTCATACTGGTTGACCCTCAACTGCGTACCGGCTAGAGAGACGCCCGTCATCTCGTCCTGCAGGGATCCAATATCGAAGGCACCGGGGATTACGTGGTGGAGCAGTAACTGGAAGTGGTAATATTTGGGGTAAGTTTTGAAGTCAAAACAGGTCACATTTTTCAAAAAGGTATGTGCCTGGCAGTTTTGAT
The DNA here is from genome assembly GCA_949152455.1 of Lithophane leautieri. Lineage (NCBI taxonomy): Eukaryota > Metazoa > Arthropoda > Insecta > Lepidoptera > Noctuidae > Lithophane > Lithophane leautieri. The sequence goes on along the minus strand of OX424462.1, from coordinate 2,248,117 downwards.
TGTGTACATTTTCCCCATTCATTGTATTAAGTTGTCTAGGAATGGTATTTTTATTTAATTTAAATAGCTATTCGGACACCAAGTTTCGAACCGAGTGCTTATTTCAACCAAAAAGCTGTGGACTTTGCAAAAGAAGGCTCGAAGATTCTAGCCGCACAAAGCGCAATTAATTTATTATTCAAAACTTACTCCACTAAGCAGTCTTGGGTTGTCACGGAACTTTTCCTCAGCCTTATCGGGACCTCCGAGCTGTACGAGCAGAGTTCTAAACGCTTTGTCAGTTGGGACGAAGATGGTGTACGGCCCCGTCTCATTCAGAATCGTGTCCAACCCTGATTGGCGCAAGTACTTTGCCGTCGCAAACAGACCATTCTCCTTCAAGATATCCACCAAACCCGGGTTGCCTGATGAGGACGCTTGCCTTGCTTCGTTCAACTGAATTGATGGCTCACTTGTAAATGTAGGAGCAATTGTACTGGAACCAATCACAACCAAGTCTTTCTCAGATGATCGGAATGGAGTAGTATTAATGATCGTCGAATGGGTCGAACTGGGGAAACTGATTCTTGGACTTTGGCTGATGCTGTTCCTACTTGACGTGTACTCAAAGGCAGGGGTACTGGATTTCGTGTTGTATCGTTCTGTGCTTGACACTGTGACAGTGGACGGGAAGTGTGTCTGAGTTTGGGCTGTGCTCCTAGAAGACTGGACAGAAGGCTGGAAGTGTGGTGTCGGTGTTGTATAGGTAATGGGGACGGTGTGGCCAGTGGATCCGTGATTAGAGGTGCTGACGAATGTCGAGTAACTTGATGGATGGTGGGAGGATGCTGCAACGTAATCCGTTGTCTCCGTTATCGGACTGGCAGTGGTTGAGCTGAGGATAGAGTTCGAGATCTTTGTCTGTCCAGGAAGCTGGATCTCACCGTTCTTTATTTTCTTCAGAATGTTCTCGACTTCCGGACCTTCTTCAGTTTGTTGGCCATTAGCTTTGACACCTTTCACTTTGAAGGAGCCATCTTCTTGTTCCTCTAGAAATACGAATGTGACTTTCTTTTTGTTTTGCAGCTCATTAGGTGCCTTAACTTCTTCGAGTTTGCCGTTATCTGCTTGTTTGATAAGTTCAAAGTTAGCACCAGGTGGTAAAATGCCCTTCGTCAGGTCTTCTATCGACACCCGGCTTTCCTTTTGCGATTCAATCTGAGCAGCTGCCATGATTTGAGCCAAGTTAGAACTGTCAGCGGTGATCGCGCCTTTGGGAATCAGATTAGGATTTGTTGTCCTAATTACTTCGTATTTCTGTCCATTGAGTGAAATCTCCCGAGATGAGAAATTCTTTTCGGAGAAGTCTGCTGGGTTTTCAGCGAGAGCTACTTTCAGCTGCTTCAAAATGTCTGGTTTCTTCAATAACTCGGCACTCTTCGCTCTCAGGCTGTCGTCAAATCCTTTAGTTTCGCTTTCTTCTAAGAGATTCTTGATTTCGTTGTAGAGTTTTGCTTTATTTCTATCTTGTGGAGGATTCCTAGGTTTTGGTTTAGGACGAGGTCTGTACCTAGGTGTCGGAGGAGGTGGTGGGGGCGGGGTGGTCGTAGTCGTTGTCGTAGTCGTGGTAGTGGTAGTTGTAGGATGGTCTCTCTCGTACAATTCGACAGCTTTTTTGAATAAATCGGTCTCATGCGGCAGAATGGGTCGCCGCCTTTCAGTATTCCTAAAATAGTCTTCATAGTTTTCTGTCGTCGAGAAAATAGGAACTGATTTCGTTGCCTGCTTCTTCACAAATTCATCGTGCAATTTCTCCACTTTTTCTTGCTGCTTTTGCTGCTGTTTCTGTACAAACTCCTGGTGCTTCTGAATGATTCTTGCCCTTTCCTGTAACTCCTTTAGTTTTTCCAAGTTCTCCTTAGACTGTTGTTCCAGGATGTCTTGAATTTGGGATGCTTGTCCATTGGAGAATACGGGTTGCTGACCCAGAGTCGACTGGAACGGGAGTTGTGCATTGTTCTGAATGTTCTGATTGTAATTCTGAGGACCTAGGTTTGGTGCGGGCTGAATAGTAATGGGATTCGGCTGGCTGAAGATGGGTTGGTTGATAGCCTGGTTGTGTGACGTCGAGATAGTGGGCAGGAAGGCTTGCTGCGTAGGTCTCTGTTGGTTAATGTTAACCGTAGCGGGAATGCTTGGCTGGAAGGTAGGATTCTGTTGCAAGTGTCCATTCTGGAAGGTTGGTAACGTAGGAATGGGCTGTTGCAGGATATTCTGGGTCTGTTGCGGGATCTGCCTTAGGTTTTGTTGCTGCTGATAGTTATTTTGTTGTTGCAACAATTGTGGATTGCTCGCCTGAGGATTAAATTGGAAGTTGTTGTTTTGTAATGGTATGTTGTTGGGAATATTCGGGATATGGTTGTTGAACTGTGGCACGTAGGATGGTTGCTGTTGCTGTGGCAGTTGCTGCTGTTGCTGCGGTTGTTGCTGTTGTTGTTGTTGTTGTTGTTGAGGGAATATTGATTGTTGGAACTGGACGGTGGGTGAAGTGGGATTTGTGATTATTCCTTGCTGTGGTTGGAAACCTTGTAGCGGTGAGTTCAGACCAAATCTTGTCTGATGCTCGGTGAACCCGGGGTGCGGTAGTGAGGCCTGTCTTCGTCTATCGAAGTCATTCTCTACCTGGGAATAAAGATAACGAAACTTTAAATTTTGATAAACTTAATAGGTATTTTTATAGAATTTGAAGATGGCATGGAAGTATGTAACAGCAAATTAAAAATTGTTTCCTCAAACTAAATAATGATCTAACATTCTTTCCAAAAGAATTTAATTCCGGCAATTAAGACTCAAAAAATATTACACAAGAATAATATTATTTTAAAACTATTAATTCGGTTGTCTATTGTCCAAAATAAAATAAAAAACAAATTTGACAACATTTCATCACTACTTAGATAACATAGAGACGGAAGTGGCATAACGAAATGATCAATTTCATATTTTTATTTAACACGTTTCTGAAATGTTTATTTTATTACCGAAGCTATTTATTGCTTTTAGTTACATGTCAAAAACACTAAGCTGTGAACAAAAGTTTGTTCAGGTCTTAGTTACAAAACTGGTGTGAATTGTTGCATAAATTATGTCATATTGTGCAGAATGCAAGTGGTTTCAAAATTGAATAGCAACGATAAACGGGTAGTCTCTAAATGGCTGCAGTCGTGAGAATTTCTTACGTAAAGACCTGAAATGGAAGATAATTCTAGCGTTAGTCCAGGATGGTGACAAAATATAATATCTAATTTATTGTTTAAAGCTAAGATTTTCTTACGGTGTTATTGCATCAACTGCGCTTACATATTATTATTCAGACGATTTTATAATAACTACAACATTATATGGCAAATTGGAAACAGATGAAACCAAAACCAAGGTCCAAAGTCTTTGTTTTTTTTTTACTTGGCCCCGTTAATGATACTTAGCTATAAAATAATATTAATAAAGTATTTATTTCACAAAAAACATATAGGAAGAACGTCGATATTTGACGATTAAATTCGAAAAGGTTACAAACTGAATGCAACACCAGAAAATACGCAAACTTGCAAAATTATTGTTATTATCGACTAATATTTCTTAAAGTTTGCTATTCATGATGATTTTACAGTCTGTTTTACTAAAATCCAAACAGACAGCCAGACAATTGCGTCATAAAATAACACCTACTTTCAACAATTTACACTGTCTAACAAGTAAATGGATATTAAAACTAATATTTAGTACAAGTTGGCTAAATGGCGCGTTAAATCGCAAACGCAGAGAGTGCGCAAGAATGCACTTTCTTGTGACTGATGCGTCACGGACAGACGAATCTAGTGCGAGATGCGACGCCGAGTATGATCTATGTTGTCTATTGCATTGTTGCGAAGGAAACTTTTAAGCGGGAAATGTGACGTTCGCTGTCAATTTTGGCGGTAAAAGAAATTATTATATAATAGTAGTAAAGTGCGCACGACTGGCAACGTGGTATCGGGCTTTTGCCGACAAAATGAGCGAGGAAACAGCATTTTGAAATAGATTTTCATGCAAATATTTTATGAATAACTCAAATAATGTGCTATTTCAGAACTGCTTCACATTACGTGAACCCTGACTGACTACCTACAGCTTCCACCCATTAGGTAGATAATTTCCAGCTTATGGCTAAACCGTTTCCATAATTTATTAAATTAAATCACTGTACACTAAACCATACTACTAAACCATACTAATAATATAAATTCGAAAGTAACTCTGTCTGTACGTTACCTTTTCACGCCTAAACCACTGAACGGATTTCGACAAAATTTTGCAAGGAGATAGATGGCATCCTGGCATTGATTTAAAAATATATATATTATGTCAATGCACCCTGTGGAAGGACATAGGCTACTTTTTATCGACAAAATGCGCGGGCGAAGCCGCGGGCGGAAGCTAGTATGTTATAAACACCATTAGCATGAATATTAAAAAGTATTTAAAGAAAGCACCTAGCGAGTCCGCTCGAATGCCGGCTCAGTAAACAATTCAGATGGCAGGAGAAAATGATTATATAACAGTGAAAATGCATGCTCACGATCTGCTTTAGTGTCGACAAACTGCTTGAATGGCTTTTCAATGGCATTTTCGTAGACTAAGTATTTATTTAAACTTAAAATGGCAGGAAGCCGTGTTCAGATGGCAAACTGCAAGAGAAAATACTTAAAATAAGGTTAAAGAAAGAAAACTGACCAATTGTCTAAGTAATATAAAATAAATATATATAAAAATTAAAAAAATACCAGCCTATTAGCGTCCCACTGTTGGGCAAATGCCTCTTCTCGTACAGAGAAGGTACGAGCATTGATCACCACGCTTGCTCAAGACGAGTTACCGATGACAGACTTTAACTATAAGTCCAATCCAATTGTAAAAATCTACTAATAGGCACTTATCAATTTATTACCTACTGTAATAAAATAATGTACTTATGAGCCATAATAGTAGATTGTTGCACCGAGCGCCAAGTGAGTTATTAATGCACGAGGGTTATGTTGGTGCCTGAGCGCATGCGAGGGCACTAAATTAACACGAATGCATTAATTACTCACTTTTGCAAGGTGCATAATCTACTTTTCTTTCAACTACCAATCTACCTACCCTGATAAAATATACCTACTCAAAATAAAAACTCAAGTTAATGAAAACAAAGTTATCCCGCGACTTTTGCGGCAAAAGATTATTAACAATAATTTCATACAACTTTACTGCACTGTTTTGGTTCTAAGCAAAAAGTACGTCCTTTGTGATCGGTCTTGTAGTGATTAATGATAACATTAATATGTAATTGAAATAAAAAATATATAAGTTTACGTAAGTACCTACTATATAAACAATATTGAAGTAGGTGGTACCTAAGACTGCACACAAGCAAAACAAAACAATAATAATGAAAGACGCAAGACTGGTAAATAAAATGATCCAAAAAAAAATACTAGAATGTAGATCACGCTAGGTACTCAAATCATCTCACCTAGATCATCGACCTGCGCAGACGCACGCAGGTGTGAACGAGATGCGACCGACGTCATTGCGGTGAAATTACAGACGAGACTGTATTACGTTACATACGTAATTCGTTTATAATAATTCATTATTTTTAAGTAGGATTTGGGTCAAATGTGTGAGAAAAGAGTCAAAGATTCGACATTTGTCATGTGTGACATAATTAGGTATGACACAATAGTATAGTGCTTGCTTTATTTGCTGAAATGGATTTATGTGACAATAGATAACACATCTGGGTTTGTGCTAGAATTTTTTAAAAGGTTAGGTACTTAATAAATTATCCGTCACAGACGTAGCTACAATTTATTAATATACTGTTATACTGTCTATATGTATATTATATTATAGCAAACCACCACACATGGTAGTTATAGTATATATTTTTGCCCTCTTTTGGTCTGCGGTTTAATATATCTTAATATATATTAATATTTCTTGCTATATCTATCTACAAATTTTGGTGACGTAATAGGAATATATTTATAAGTATTATAGCTCTGTCTGAGTTCGCTCGAAGATACTTACCCACTATGGAAAATATATCGTAATATGATTACCAAAAAAAATCATTAAATTAATAGATTCTTAATTATAAATTAAATTTTCTTCAGTTTTTTGCTATTTACAGATCGTTACCTGTCCGCCCGTCTGTCAGACTCTCAGGGCGTTATCTTTAATTGCAACCGTAATAGGTAGACAATTGAAATTATCACAGGGTGCTATAGCCGCCCCAACAAAAAATAAAAAAAATAGAATGGAAAAAATTAAGGAAACAAAAAACGTGTTTAAAAAAAAGTTGTGATATATATTGTACGGAGGTCTGTACGGATATATCGAACTCTTCGCGTGCTCGATGTTACACGATAAGCAAAAAGTCTAATAAAGTCTGTCTTTTAAAATCTCGTAGACTAATTTGACATTTCAAGTAGGTAATTGTTGTTGGTTTTTTTCAATTTGGTGTTTGACATTTGCATCTGTCAAATTAGTCTACGAGATTAAAAAACAGACTTTACTTATTAGGACATGAACGACTTTAACAACATCTCATCTGTAATGGCGTGTAGTTATGCGACTGTGATCTACTTATATAGAGTGAATTACACAACTCTCGACCATACATTACGTCTGTGCTATGTTAAGCAGACACACACTAAATCTGTCATATTTGTCTTCTTTACAAAGGTTGTTTACAGATCTGTCTTGAATGTCGAAGCCAATTTGAGAGAGAGTTATCTCGACGATAAACCGTGTGATCTACTTAGTGAATTATTGATTTATGTAACATTTGTTAGGTAGGTATCTACAGATATCAATCCTGGATTAAAAATATAATAAATACAGTACAGAAAATAATTATAAATGTCAACTTGTGTGTTTTGCTGTCGGCGTGACCTAAGTTGGAACGGAGAACAACTCTTTTTGATTAAAGTAGTAAACCGAAAGTCTTTTTAAAAATCTATATAGTTCAATGGGCAACGAACTATTCTGCCAAAACTGTCACTTAAAAGTCAAATCGAATCGTGTTTTATTTTCAAATTGCACTTTCATAATTGTTTTGAATTGGCACTAAAATAAACCTAGATAGTTCGCAAGTGAGTGAGGTGTTGCATTAGTAAAACTGGTTGACAGAAAGTCAGCTTTCTTCCATTTTGTGGAAACAACGAACGCACTATCATTGTTATTCACATGGTAGGTACAGTGAAGTACACGACTTTGTCATCGTGAAAACGTCAAGTTTAATTTTTAATGAAGTGAAAGTTGAAGTTTTAACTGGACTCATGTAATGAATGATGTATTGAATGTGATTCTAATCTGTGGTACCTACTACTTATGCTGGAAAGCATAAGTCGTGAGTTTTATAAAATTAAAATTGTTAAAAGTCGTGAAGAGGTTAGGTACTGTTTAAAATCTGCAGTAATTGCAGCGTATTACCCAACCTAGCCAGCTAAAATAAGAACAGTGAACTATAATAGTCTTTTCAAAAATAAAACTTGATTTAGTTTTAATTTGCATAACAGCACAGCACCACTCTGCCAAGTTTTAAATTGACGTTAAATCTTAGCATAGTTTCTAGCTTCCATTTAGTAGACCATTGATATCAAATACATGTATTTAGAGTACGATGGTAGGCAATTCAGAGGCCCTGGACAAAGTGACATTCTATCAGCGATAACGATGATGGAAAAGGCAAAAATGACATAAGCTACGGCATGCTAGTTATGGCATGATAGACTGACATAAGCTATCGAAAATCTTACGTTGTAGAAATACGAAACGATTTCGAAGCGATTGTCACTTGTCTAGGCCCTCAGGATAGTCTATTCATTTTCATTATTTAATAATACAACTTAGGTAGTTACCAATTAACCTATTGCAAAGTAAACAAGGGGCTATTGAAACTAAAAGCACATTTGTGCCCATTGAAATAAAATTTGTGCCTGTAACCTAATTTAACACTCGTCCCAATTTCAACAAGGCACACGACAAAAAGTCGTTCTTCCTATACCACACGTTTAAAAAAACAGCCGCGTCTCTATGTTACACGCGACTACATAATTTATGTAATTACGCAGAATGTCGGCGACCCAACACAATAGTATGAAACAGAAAGCTCGGGGGAACTTGTTCGTAGTGAAAGTGACGATATTCGTGAGATATTCGTGACTATTAATACGAATAAGTATTTGCGAAACAAATCGAGAAGTGTTAACAAATTAAGCAGTTGATTGGTTTTATACACGAGAACGCGGGAAAATTAGATAATACTTTTATTTATTTGCATACAACCAAGTAAATTAGGTAGGTACCTAAGTATACATAAAAAGGCTCAGAAATATAGTTATGTTTCGTTAAAGTATTTAAAAAAAAACACAAGACGTCCTTATTTTAACGTATTCCCGCCAAAACTAAAATAGTAATTTATAGATTGATTGAACTAATATATCACACATATAACGCTAATTGCAACGAAAGCAGTATATTATTCTTTAAGATGTTGATTAATAAGAAGCGTTAAGAATAAAGAAATAAGATTTATATGTAAGAAAAATGAAATAAAAAAAGAAATAAGATTTATAGGTATTCAAGAAATCGAGAATCGGTGTGAATCACTCTTAACTGATGTTACATCACTATCGTACTAATGCACACTAAGGATACACTTCTAAGGATGGTCACATTTGTAATTGGAATAGTAATTTGATGCAATTGGCGCGAAACGGGGTACGACGCAACATCGAGTCTAAAATTGCGTAAATTGAGAGATCGTAGAAATTCGCAGATGGTATCAGAGTACACACGATCCCACTATGTTACGCAAACGGTCGCACTATCCCTGTCGTAACTCTTAAGACATTTCCTTTAAGACTCATTAATTTAATCAACTTCGAAGAAATTGCCTAGATTTCACATGTTAAATATTGCATTTGCATTAAGATCGACATACTTATCTATTTTGGATTTCTTCACGTGCATGACGAAATTAGAATGTTTGATAAATAATAAGAAATTGAATACATACCTATTTATGACAATACTTATGTCCTAAATAAATAAATACGATCTAGATACTAGTTGAAACTTTTAGACATAAAAACTTGTGACCTTTCGATATAATAGACGAAAACCATTGAGACAACAACAACGAAAAGCGATAACTCTAATCTAATTAAAATACGTAGGTACGTAACGAACCCAAACGATTAAATAAACCCAAAATAAAGTAGTTAAAAGGTAAATTACCTACTTAATATATTAATATAATAAAAATTATGTCTTAACTACCGTGGAAACTACCAAATAAAGAAAAATTAAATATGTAGTCGTCTAATAGCAACGTTTATAAATAAACCGTAGAACACTGATTTCTAAGTACCTACCTAAAATACGGTAAAGCTAGTTAGCTCTCAAAGTCTAAAATCAATCGAGATGACACATATAAATAGATGAAATTGCAAAATATTCTCGTAAAATATACCCAGAGGCTGTTTACCTGTTTCCTTTGCGTCTATTACAAAAGCTGTGGTTTTAAATCAGCTGTTGTTGAGTTGCAAAATGGCGCAGTTTTCAATCAGTTATTCGTTAAGTTCTGTAGGTAATTAATTTCTGTAATTGAGTAATTTTTAACTGATGTAAGCTCTTGTACAAATTATTCATTAAAATTGGAAGTAGCTAATGATTTAGTAAATAGATTGTGATCACACGGCAGATACAACTAAAAAAGTGGCAGTGGAAATTTCGTGTTTTCAGTTTCGTGGTTTCATAAGAGCTTCAAAAAAACCCTTTGACCCTGAGAAAATAGCAGGTAACTAAGACTAATTACTTACATATTGTGTAGAGGGCATAAAATTCTAGGGGTTTAATTATAAACGTTGCATAAATATGCGTAATGATTATGACTGTTTATAACCATACATTTTTGGGGGTTTATTTATAAACGTTGCTTATAGTTAAGTAATGATTAGCGACTGTTTATCCATACATTTTTGACGGTTGAACGGCACTTAATTTTAAGTAACGTGTATAAATAATCCCCATCATTTTTACTATTACTTACCAAGTGCCTAATGTAGGTAGGTACAAAATAAATAAATATTAAAATAGAATACTTAATAAAAAATAATAATTAGCTGTTAAATACCTACACCTTTTTTAATTGTCTGAAAAAAAAATCAAGAAAAAGTCTAGAAAAGATTGTTAACGTGTTTTTAGTCTATTACTAAAGTTGTTGCTACTTAAATCTTAGCCAGTCTGCAGTCTCACAAAGTACTAAATAATAAACTCGCGTCATACGCTGCGCCCGCGCAGCCAGAGGTGAAAGTAGTCGCTTGACACACGCAAGATTCACGCTTGACTGTAATTAGGCTATTCATTACCCACCACATACGTACAAACTAATTAAACAATGTTTGTCAAGGAAACTTGACATTTCTATTGGTTTCCGATTTGTTTCCTTACGACTGTGAAAAGGCCGTTTATAAAATGCATTTGTCATATTTATTGATTTATTTTTCTTTTAGTGCCATTTTTGTAGCAGCAAAAATATCGTTCAGTCACCTTCAATTTCTAAAACATAATTAGAAATTGTCTTAATGCTTCTAAGTAATGTCTATCATCTAATTAATACGAAGAAAGAAAAACAGTTTCTCGTTTTCACAAATCATTATCATCATTCTGTTGACCTTTTGCCAATGTATGTTGGGGTCGGCGCCTTGGTCCGTTGTCTTTGTCTTCCATAAACTTCTCTATTAGTCTTAGTAGTATTAAGCTCGTTTTCACCGACTTCCCCTAAGTTTATGGGATCCCCTAAGAATGGTTATGGGGCTGTTAGGAGGTGGTTTCTGTTTCACCAACAGTAAGGGGTCAGTTAACCATAAAAGGTTCCCTAAAAGGTGATCGAAATGTGGGCCCTATGTCTCTTCTCTATTATTATTATTTTCACAAATAAATAAAAAACGAGTCTCAATTAGTCTCAAACTACATCGTGTATAGTCAAATTGACCTTTGTTCTAAACAACAGCAATAAAGCATCTAAACTACTCCTAAAGAGGACAATACCCATAATCTTTGTACGATAACGCATAATTTGGCTCATTTATAATCAGTATAGCCCATAGACAACGTAATTCTACTTTCTAAACTGTTGCATCAGTATTCATTGTTGAAGTTCAAGGCATCATCATGTTTATTCACAGATCTTCACAACTTGCATGAATTACGCGGTTTATCTTGATTTAATTTGATTTAATGTACGTCTTTAAGGCAATTTGTTTGTCTAATTATTTCCATATACGTTCAGTGATATTAGTAGTGAAGGCGTTTAGAAAAATTTGTGCGGAGCGCAGTGCATAAGTATATACTGAATATCCCGCGCTCCTTACTAATGGTCCGGACTTTTTTATGTGTCCGACATAACCGTCCGTTTCTCCCCGGACATACGGCATTCATAAGGCCCATGAATGATAGGAATGGTGGCTATTCTCTATTTTTTTTTTTTTTTGCAACGATTCACGTCGCAGATCATATATTATTATGAATTGTCAGTTTGGGACATTTTACGATGATTCATAATATTTTCATATTATGATTCTGCTAAAGTGACCGTTTTAAGCCCCCAGTAAACTAACATTTTCATAAGAAAATGGTCAGTTTGCCTGCAAAGAGACACGTCTTTTAAAAATATTATTTCGACTAACACAGATCTTTTGAATTCGAGTAGAAATGACTAAGATTATGCAACAATTAACGGATATTCCAGGTTTACACCAACATACATGTTCATATATGGCAGCATCTTATTCACAAACAAATTTCACAAATGTCTAAGTCACGATGAGTCGTTTTGCTAAAAATAAATATATTTTATAAGGCGTGTCACTGTTACATCACCGGTTGCACAAACTCAGGCCTCAGTGAAAGAGAGAAAGGCGACGTATCCTCTTACAGAATATGTCCATACAGCTAATGTATTACAGAGCACGTCTCAGGTTACTGGTTACTGCCTCATTCGTTCGTCTAGCTTCAGCGACTTGCGATAGGTAGTGATTGAGTATCTAAGTCTGATCTAATGTCGACATAGCTGTTGTGCTATATAAGAATAATAACCACAATCTTCAAGGTATTTGATAACAGAGAGTCCGGTCTTCTGGTTTTCAGAAACTTGGAGTTTGAACTGTACCTACTTGTAAAAGGTAAATCTCATTTATGTAGGTACAGCTCCAAATGATAGAGCTATCACGCATGACTGTCCTACTTTAATTTATAAACCTCGTAAAACATACTTTCCGTTTCTCATTAGCATAACGCATACCGATGGAAGACTTCGGAGTTTACAGTTAGTCAGAAATTCGAACATTTTTGAAAACTGTTAGGTCGGACTGATTAGGTAGGGATAGTATTTTGCGAAGAGTCCAGCCGTGTCTGAATATACAGAAGCTGCAGATAGTTGCATAAAGGATAGGTTAGTGATGATGACCAACCTTCCCTAGTTTGAATTAATAAATGCTTAACTTCCACTGCAAGTCTGCAACTATAGCTACATCTTTCTGACTGACCCGACCCCTCAAGTGCCTGTAATAGGTTTATTTGAAATAAATGCTTTGTGTTTGAGTTTGCCACAATAAAGAAGTTCTCACGAGATTATCTTAATACCCTCCATCAGGAATGAGGACCAATTACTTAATATGTCATTACTACCTATTGTACTAGTAATACTAGTCGAAGTTTATATGTTTATGATGCAATCAAGTTGTGACGGCTCAACAGATTTGATTTGTAGAACAAAGGAAATAGTACAAAGCATTAAAAAAAAAACGGACAGGTTCCTCTTGCCTACCAATAAAAACAAACTGTTATCACTAATCCGATATGATGATGATTATGTTTTGTAATCTGTAGCTAAATCGAGTTTTTCAGACATTGCTGTACCTTACCTACTTTAGTTAGGTACGTCATAATGTATCCAGTAGAAATAATGACACACTTATGAACAACTAGCTGATGCCCGCGGCTTCGCCTGCGTGGATGTCGGTTATTATATACTGAAACCTTCCTCGAGAACCACTCTATCCATTGGTGAAAACAGCATGAAAATCGGTGCAGTAATTTTTGAGTTTATCGCAAACAGACAGACGCGGTGGAGGACTTTGTTTTATAATATGTAGTGATGAGCAAATTCAAAATTCTAATAATTTATTTGCATAATACATGTTAAAAAGGTGTTACTAGTATAAAAAGCACAATGTATTATAACCAAACTAGCTTCCGCCCGATAAAAAAAAGCCTATGTCCTTCTCCGGGATGCCATCTATCTCCTTGCCAAATTTTATCGAAATCCGTTCAGTGGTTTAAGCGTGAAAAGGTAACATACAGACAGATAGACAGTGTTACTTTCGAATTTATAATATTAGTATAGATGAGGTGTGCAAATTAATATAATAGGTACCTACAAATCGCAACATTACATTAAAAATAGAAATGTCAAAAGCAGCAGCAGCTATTGAGTTACTCACATGAATGTATCAGAATTTTACAGTCGTTAGATGAAAAGAAATTGTGAAAACGTTAAATGTAGAAGATGACATGTTTAATTGTAGGTAACTACTGAAAAATTTAAACGACACCGGGAAGCCACCGGGAATCTTTAAATTTAATAAGCATAACAACTCTTTAAATTAAAATACTTTACGTCTAACGACGTCTGTTGATCGACTTCAGAGATAATAAAAATATTGTAGCATTTTTTTTAGAAAATAAAACTTCAATTCAGCATCAATCATGATATATCTCGGAAAAACCTGAAATTTAATTAAGGTTTTACACTTTTCGTTTAAAAAATTTATCGTGTTTCATCTCAATATCACAATTCAGGACTGACACGCAAACGCAAATAATTATTTAAAAGAAATGTAACGCATTTGATGCGTATCTAGTAGCATACAAAAAGTCTTATCTTTTAGTGATTTTTAACACAAGTAATAAAACACAAACAACATTACGCCTATAATTCCCGAAGGTTTAATTATCATTTTATTACTTCTACACCCACATTCCGACAGTAATGTTTAAGTCCTATGTAATTTTCGTTCATTAATCCTCTATTGATCGAAGCATGTAATAGGGGACGAGCCTATTGCCAGACCTGAGAAATTCCTGGTGAAAAACCCCATCTGAACAGATAGCTGTGCTGCTGGGGAGTTTGTTGTGCCACTTCTTCTTCCCAGCTAAAGCACTATTAAAATGGTGAAGGTCGGGTGTTTTGGGGGACTGCCTAGTTTGAATAAATGCCTTTTTGATTTTGATAATAAATTGGACAAAACTGACATGGGGCCTCATGTCAGTTTTGTCCAATTTGTAGTTCCATAATATTTCTAGATTAGTGTGTGGGACTGTTTCAATTCGCTTTTAATTTTATTCCCATGGGACTATTCCCATGAAAAATAAACCAACTAATACTGTTGGTTTATAATTCATTCATGAGTGGTTTTGTGTATTACGAGTATACCTACTAAGGGAATTGTAATTATGGTTTTATTTCACGTGACTTGGAAATGTTGGAGTTATTTTTAAACTCGTCATTGTTTACACGTGTCAAGGTATCGTTACAGTTTTTTATAACCTCCACTAGTTAACTTTCGAATACCTTACGAGTTTTCCTAAGGTCCTACCTAAGTTAATTCCTAGAACTTTGAAAGTTAACCCAATTTTAGATAGGTCCTTATTGTTATTACTACACAAGAGAAGAAATATTTCCTGCTTCAACTCACTATTTCTATAATTATTTTTAATTGTCCGGGACAACTTTTTTTGAACCAACACGAACAAAGTACCTCTCTCTCTGCCTCTACCATAGTCATCATCATCATCATCTCTTTCTCCAGCTATGTTGGGATCGGCTTCCAGTCTAACCGGATGCAGCTGAATACCAGTACTTTGCATGGAACGACGGCCTATCTGACCTCCACAATCTAGTTACTGGGTAATACGATAAGTACCCCTTGGTAAGACTGGTTGTCAGACTTTCGGGCTTCTGTTATCCTTATAACTACCGCGACTGTCAAACCGCAAAGATCGGAACCAATGGCAACGCGTTTTCTGCATCTACCATATAATAAAAATTCAAACAGTCGGGTAATCACATACACAACTTCGAAGTTCGTTTTTCAACAAGTCAATCAAACAGTAACACTGTCTGGCGTATAAAATTACACCGTGCGTGCTTGAAAAATACAAAAAAAACGTTCAAATATTTCTCTTTAGTCTTCCACGCAATCGCGTAGATTGTTTAGCCAATCATCATTAAAAAAAAAGTGATGTAATGATGTAAAATTGAGTATCGAGTCAACGTTTCCTTTTTCCGATGTTATTTTATTTGAACAGGCAATTTAAACACTTGTAATAGTTATGTCGAAAAACATCCGCGTGTCTCAATGAATATTCCCGCTGACCTTCGAAAAGATTTATTCAGTTCTTAAAATGAATGGAATTTGAATAATCGTAACAACTTAACAGAACAAATATGGCGGTTTGACATATTTTCTATACAAAAGCTGTCAAACCGCAATTTTTATGCCTCAGCCTCAGATAGAACTTAAGTATCTAAAGATTGAAAAATCGGTCCTCAAAGAACTTTCTTTACATAACATCATTTCCTCACATTCTTGTTGGTAAGTATGTTATGCTTGCTTGCTTATATATGAGTACCTATATGTTAAGAGAAAAATTGCGTGCATTCGGGTAGTTTTCATGCTTTGTTAGCTACCGATTTTTTTAATGTGATAATTTGTTTATGAGCCGACTGTTCGTTTTTTAATCCCAGAGACTAATTTGACAGCTGCAAATGTCAAACTCCAAATTGAAAAAACAAACAACAATCATTGGACAAAATTAAATGTAAAATTCGTCTCTGGGTTTAAAAAACGAACTTTAGCATGATAAAAAAAGAAATGTAAAATACAAAAATAGAAATGTATCAAATATCTTCCAATTTAATTCAAGATGAAAGAGATCTCCAATGAGCGATCTAAGGGCTGCTGCAAACTCTCGAGGTCGTTGATCATTAATAAGACACTAAATTATAACACTATGAATAGGTACAGGACACCAAAAAGCCAATCAAGCGAGCATCTAATCAGATTAAAACACGGCATTCGATTCGATTTCCGATTATTCAAATTACCGATTATGCGGCAAGATTTATGTTTGTATTGTTAAGTCCCGGTATAATCGATAAATCATTATGTATCTGGGATAATAAATAATCGGCATAACACACGCGAATTTCGATATCTACTTTCGACGCATTCAGTAATAATTATCGCCCGCTTTCTTCCGGACCGATGCATAAGATGCGAGAAACAGGTTTTTCATACCGGATATACGGATAAATATTGGATTCGCGACAAGGAAAATAACTTAATTGATTGGCTTAGCTTAATTTTTACATGCTTTTAGCATAGAACCTATAGAGATTTGATGGTTATTATTATTAATCACTTTTATTAACCATGCAATTTTTTCGATAAAGGTAAATTAAACTTCTGGAAATAGGAAAATCATATCTACTCACTCTCGGTCCGGTGATGGCGCAGACCGTGTGCGCCAACAACAAAAACTGACAAATACTGCCCCTCATACTGCTCTCAAAACCCAGAGCGGCTGAGTACCATCACACAACACACCACTATCCTGTCAGAGCGTATGTCCTTTGCCACTGTCTGACAAAAAAAAAATCACTGCACGACACTATGTACCGAACTCGAATTAAAAAAAAGTTCAAAAATGAGCGGCAAACTGGCTAACGTCACAAGTTGACAGTCGGTCGTCGCTGATAGCGGATACACGCTGCGGCAGTCGGCCCGGTAATAGCGCGAGCGGCGACCACCTGTCCGTTTTACCACCCCTACTCCTTACCCCCAACTCGTTTCGAAAGGATTCATCAAAGATGAGAATTAAAACAAACGCCACCGCGAGACGTTAAGAGGAGATAGGGTCGGTCTTTTTCTCCATACAAACAGTCATAATTCGAGGTTCGGCTCTCGTCTATTTCCTCCACCAATATAGGACCAATTTGAAAGATATTTTATAAATTGAACAAGAAGGATATATACTGTGCTCTTATGTTTTCCGTTTTGATGATACATTATCTGTAGAAGCACTAGAACCCTCAGAAAATGCTCAAAATTGCCTGTTTAGAACGCTGTCATCAACGGCCTATTGTAAAAATTTGACAACTATAAATGAAAAAAAAAAAAACATAAGGGCACAGAAAATATCCTTCTTATTCAATTTATATAATATCTTTCAAATTGGTCCAATATTGAATATTGGAGGAGGAAATAGACGAGAGCCGAACCTCGAATTATGACTTTTTGTATGGAGAAAAAGACCGACCTTATTTCCTCTTAATTGAATTGAACGTTGCATAAATTCTGTACCTAAAACTTTTGGGTCAGATGCGTTTAACGGCTGCAGATAATAAAAAACCTTTATATTTCGATTGGCTCGACTTGACTTATCTCAATTTGCTTGTCACCCTGATTTCTCGGCTAAACAATGTTTGGAAACTTGTTATTGCCTACCTGCTTTCAGTAACGATATTGCATCTCATATCATAATATCCTACCTAAATGACAAGGCCACGTAATGAATTTTAATTATTTTATGATTTTTGTTTTAGCAAATTGTAGTAAGATATTAACCTTTCCAGACATCCATTTTGCAACAAAAAATAATCGGCTAATCTATCAGTGACTTTAGTTAAAATGGTAAATAAGCGATAAAACTATGCGGAGAAAGATAATTTTTACCCGACTACGGCGAAGAAAAAAGGATGGTTATGATTTTGACCGGTATGTATGTATGTATGTATGTATGTATGTAAGTGTGTTCATCTGTTCCCTCCTATCTTCTAAACCACTCATCACAATTTGACAAATGAGGTATCGTTGGAAGCGTCTTGATCGTCCGCTATGTGACGTCACATTAAATTAAAAATGGCGCCCGCTAGAGGACATAAAGTCAGGAACTAAAAATAAATATAAAAATTGTTTAATCGTACCATGTTGGGTATCAAATGAAAGGGCGTAATGAGCACATTTCAAAAATATGTATATTAGAACTCCAAAAGAATTAAAAAAATAATTAAGTAATAATAACTAATACCCAACTACGACTAAAAAGGTTTAAATAGGACACCACAGACAGACAAATTAAAAATCCGGAGTCACACGAGTTAGGGCATAAATCGAACAGATTACGTGTGACTCCGGATTTTTAATTTGTCTGTCTGTGGTGTCTTGTTTATACCTTTTTAGTCGTAGTTGGGTTTTAGTTTTTATTACTTTAATTTTTATTTTATTTTAAATTTAGTAAAAAAAGAGAGATGACCTTCTGCCCGTGTCCCAGCAGTGGGAACATTAAGGCTGATTATGAATAAGGAGATGAGCTTTGAATTTTACGAAAAATAACATTCTAGGTAACTTGTGAACGTGTAGACTTGTAACTTTTGATAAACAGGGCCCAGAGGGCCTAGACAAATGACAATCGCTTCGAAAGCGTTTCGTTTTTTACAACGACTTTCAACAGGATTGACATAAGCTTTTCGATAGCTTATGTCAGTCCTATACATTTTTGCCTTTTCCATCATCGTTATCGCTGATAGAATGTCACTTTGTCTAGACTCTCCGAGGGCTGGCTCGTTCTTTGGCCAAAGAATTAACATTTCTATTAAATGTGGCAATGTCTTCTGGACACGATTTCGGATGACAGCGATGCGGACTTCAACGCATAAGCATCCTTTTATTTCTGTATTTATTTATATAGTAAGTTAGTCTTTTAATTTGGTACTTAGCGTAAATAATTAGTTGTGCTATAATTATATTGTATATACTATACAGAAGGGAATAAAGCATCATACGAGTAGATATAGAAGAAAGCCTGTTTTATGAAGATCGTTTCTAAGACGCCTGCATACTAGTTCTACTTCTGATATCCTTTCACCAAGACAGTCATCGCCCTTAGGTTGAGAGTAGTCCAATGTTCCAACCCACTCCGCTCCTAAGACGACACTGAGCCATTTTCCAGTTCTTTGGTCGACTATTCTACTTATTTTACGTGAAGCGTCCATTCATGTACCTAATTTCTTTTGTTAATTCTTCAAGGACTTTCTAATTAACTACAATAGTTTTTGGTCCACGCGCGGTCCGTCCGCGGTCATACAGGAGATTATCTCCTACATCACAGTATGACACATCTCTTACATCATAGACATACGACAGCTTTGCTCTATCTCCAGAAGGACGTGCCGCCAACCGAAAAAAAAAATGTCAAAATTTAACATCACCAATCAAAATGCAAATTAAAGCCCGGACACGGTTAAAACCCTTGCGAGATCCATCGCAAATCTTATGGTAAAATCATTAATCAGGCGAGATATCTGCTGGTGGCGAAACAACAGTAATGTTCCATGAACACAATGGCCTAAACCTCGTTGAGCCACAGCCTGTACGAAAGAATGGAGCATATCTATACTAATTGGTGTTGAACGTTTTGGACCATTTAAGTTAAAGGTATTGTGTCGCAAGACGCGCTTCGGACGCTTGGGGCCGTGTAAAAAAAAGCTATACGTACTCGTCTAAGCCGCGTTTTCTCTAAACCCTGCCGAGCGCGAACATTTTGTTTTGAGCAAATGTTTGCTGTTCAGCCGATGTTCGCTCAAAATAGAAAACATCGTTCGTTTTCTCGTTGTACAACAAGAACAAAAGCTCGTACCTACTGAGCAGTTCGCTAGCGCTGCGTTTATATTCTCACTCAGTAGATTTGGACGATCATGACGTTCATTTACTTTGGCAAGTGTAGCGTTCCTAATAATTGGAACTTTACACAAAAAAAAACGGAAACGAAAAAAGCCGTGTTGGGTGTAAAATATTATTAAGAAAGAAAAAATGCCGGTATATTAACGGAGCTGAGTGCTCATTCGGAAAATGGCCGTTTTCGTGGTCAATAAGTTGCAAAGTTTTTTCCATTCCATGTTTGCGTAGAATATATAAAAGATCCACCAACGCCGGACACCAACCGAGCACGTTCAGCGTCGAGCGCACAGAGCATTCGCTCGTTCGCCGGTGACGTAGTTATCACTGAACGAATGAGCGAGCGAGCAATCTTTCGCCGAATCCCACCGATCATCACTGAACAAACATGTTCGCTCGTTCAACTGTTTTCATTTACCACGCGAACAAACGCTAGCTCGCTCAGCTGAACGCTAAGGGAAAACGCAGCTTCAGCGTCTGTGGTCGAGAATTAGAGATTATCGCCTGTTATTTGACGTCGTTTAATGGTGAAAAATCAATTCAAACATTCAGTCCATATCGATCGACCCTCGAAAGATATGTAGACTGGTCGACATCGCCTAAAATCAAGATGCACCGTTAGTAAAAACAAAAAATATAAAGACGAAATTGCCCATTTAGACTTTTCCTTGGCCTTTTCAGGAGCTATGGTGAAATTTTCATTATTCGGAATTGTACCTAAAAAATATTTGCTTTGCTTACCTTTGTAAGCAAACCATTCAAATATTTGAAAATATTTTTTCGCATTATTTGGCGCAGTATCAACAATTCCTCTTTGTGAATACTAAGTGCAATTGACTTGTTTGAAAACAGTTGACCATTCTAGATTTGTCTTCTGAAAGCATAACAGCACGTAGTACCTATACGTGTTGTAAAATTAACATCAACATTACCATTTGCAGCGATGAATGTTATAATAACAATCTATACATATTCCAATTGAACGACTCGACGATTGACTATATACTTCGTTAGTCTGGTGGTCGTAAACGGTACTGACCGGGACCTACCCGGGAATCGAACCCAGGACCTCATGCTCTGCTGAGCATTTAATGAAATATATCTATAATTTAATTATCGATATATTTGTTTAAATTGATGTCAAAAAGTCGAAATATTATTTCTAAACTTTGAATTTCGAAATAATTTTCTTCTTTTTGAAATTTTCGCAATCCATCAGGGCGGAGGATGTATAGATATTTTTATTTTCGTAATATATCATTGTTAGCATAACAATGGGTGCTGAAATGCTAAATGTTTAGATATAATCTAGACAGCTGATGACTGACTGAGATATCGACAGTTCTTTCGACTTGGGCAATTGTTATGGCACCTAGAACCACATGAGATACCTACGGGTTACTAGGTCATTTTGTACAAAAAACAGAATAAATAAATATTAACTAGGTTCTAATAGCGCAAGCTATAACTAATTAATGTCAACATTTCAGAATTAATTTCACAATTGCGAATAAAATATTTAGGTATTTATAATCCAGCAACTTGTTTTATGAAATCTTACAAATTAACGCACTTTTTATACGTCTTTCTCACCCTTATTACAGTCAGGTTAAGGTATGAAATCACTTGATTGGTGTGAATTTTGCAGTTCGGTTGTTCTTTTTTCAAATGATCGCTTGGCGGGAAATCGATCAACGGGTAAAGCGATTAGTAGTGGTTTGATTTTAATCTTATTGACAAACAAAATTAATTTATTTTGCGACACCCAACACTAGGTGGTCGATTTTAGCGAATATTTTGATAATTAGAGATCAAAGCGGTATACTGTAATTATGAAGTAATTATTATGAAAATGAAAGATGATACCTAAGTCAAAAATTCCGGATTATTAGGGTAGCAAAATCAGAGTGTGCGACGGTACAAGTGTAAAGGCTCCCGCAGATAGGCGCGATGCGACACCGGTAAAACGATTTCCGTGAAGTTTTCATAGAAATTGTTCGACCAGATTAGCGTCGCGCCAGTCTGCGGGAACCTTAATTCCGTTTTTGCTTATTTCGTTAAACAAACGTCGTTCTTTTAATAACCTCGAATTTGCAATCACCTCTATAGTAAAATCATATCAATGGTCATAGTTTTTATGTAACTGAAACAATAGTACAATCCACAAAAGCCACTAGGTACTTAGGTATTCATATTGTGTTGAATTTATATAATAGGACAATACTCAATAGGTTTTGAGATAAACATCTATTTTACTAGATATTTATAGGATTATGCATATTTCAAAATCAAAATCAAAATATTTTATTTCACATAAGCCTACATGGGCACTTATGAAACGTCAGAAGCTAGGTGCACGGTTCCAATTGGTCGTTTCCTATGGAGAAGAGCCGGCAAGAAACTCCATGGTTACTCTTTTAAAAGATAATTGGCTTTTACAATATTTTCGAATTACAGTGTTAATAGTTATGGGAGGACAGTGTAGGCCTGCCTTTCAAGGAGTTTCATGTAGGTAGTTAAAAGAAACTGAAATTGTTACATAAAAAAATAAAAAAAGGTCTACAGTCCACTAAGCCTACAACGTTCTCACATTCACAAGGTCTATTAGAGGAGAATCTATATAAGATAAATAAGAAACTAAAAATAAAAACCTATTTAAACCAAATGACATGATTGCTATTACAACTGACACAAATCTGGATAATTAACATGTCCGCAAAGGCCACTATTATAGAGTTGAAATTAAATATGGTAGGTATATAAAGTAGTAGGTGTCAAATAATATTATAATATGATTATGTCTGTCAGGGATGAATGTAAAAAATAAACATGGTAATTTGGGAGCAGTTAATAGACTCTTACAAAATTATGCCGTTAATGACGTACCAGGGAAGCCACATGTGCAGAAGGAATTATTGCCAAACTTCCCTATCTTCAACGTAGTCTTTAATCTTATAATATGCTTTTTTGATAAGGACACGTTTGATGTGGGTTTTGAACTTACCATCGCTAAGTTCTGTAACAGACTTTGGCAACTTATTATAAAAGCGGATACTGTTTATAAGAAACGACTTACTAGTTTTAGCTAATCTAAATTTGGGTATCACAATTTCATGTTTACTACGTGTGTTTATATTATGGAAGTCGCTTCTTTTTTTGAAGAGTCCTAAATTTTTGCGAACATACAAAATACTTTCTAAGATATAAAGAGAAGGCAGAGTGAGTATATCAATTTCTTTGAATTTATTTCTAAGGGACTCACGAGGACTCATTTTATAGATCGCGCGAACTGCCCTCTTTTGCAAAATGAAAATCGAATCTACGTCAGCTGCCGATCCCCTCAGCAGAATGCCATAGGACATAATACTGTGGAAATAAGCAAAGTATACTAACCTAGCTGTGGCTATATCAGACAACTGCCTTATTTAACTTACTGCATATGCAGCTGAACTTAATCTGCCTGAAAGAGCTCTAATGTGGGGTCCCCATTGCAATTTCGAATCTAGAGTAATTCCTAGAAATACAGTTTCCGTAATAGCATCTAATTTCTTGTCGTCAAGTTTTAAATTTAATCCTACTTGAGGAACATTAGGTAATGAGAACTTAAGACATTTAGTTTTATTCGCATTAAGTAGAAGATTATTGGCTGCGAACCATTTCGAAAGAACTGCCAAACTATCGTTGACATGTAAGACATCCGTATCTTTCCTATCTATTTTAAAAATAAGAGAAGTGTCATCGGCGAATAGAATTATATCCGATAAGTTAGCCATCATGTAAGGAAGGTCATTAATATAGACTAGAAATAGGAAAGGGCCAAGAATCGAACCTTGCGGCACGCCCATCTTAACCAGAGACCCCGAGGACGTCGCCCCATTAACTTTTACTTTTTGCTGCCTGTTTGATAGATAGGAAAGAACAAGATCAGCAGCTTGGCCACGAATTCCGTAGTGGTGTAATTTACAGATCAGTGTATTGTGGTCAACGCAGTCAAACGCTTTTGAGAGGTCACAGAAAATGCCAATTGCATCCTGGGACTTCTCCCAGGATTCCAAAATGTGACTGATGAGTTTAACTCCTGCGTCAGTCGTCGACATTGTTTAAATTAATCATAATTGGATTTCTATTTACTAGTCATAGACATACCAAGACCCCTCCGCGACTCGGAAAGCCGTTTAGAATCTGACCAACGAAAGCTGTCCAAGAAAAAAGGCGGCAATTAAAAAAAAACAAGAGCTGTCATCCCACTGCTTCAACGGAGTCGATACTATTTATTATTCAAGACATATTATGCGATACTTATATCAGTACTAGCTGCGCCCCGCGGCTTCACCCGCGTAAGTCTCGATCCCGTGGGAATATCGGGATAAAAAGTATCCTATGTGTTTATGTAGGTTATAAACTGTCTGTTTGCCAAATTTCATCCAAATCCATTCAGCCATTTTTGCGTGATTGAGTAACAAACATCCAAACACACAAACACATAAACACACAAACACACAAACTTTCACATTTATAATATTAGTAGGATTTCATATTTTATAATAATTAGACATGTTATATTGTGTTTAGACGTGAAATAAAATATTCAACAGATAATAATAATTCGTGGTCAGGTCGTTGGTCCCGGCTGTCATTCGTGTACGTCTATCTTTAACAGTCTGTCGTTATGGGTCGTCAGAAACCTGAAAATCTGCCAACTAGTCATACCAAAGGGGTGTCGTATTACTCGTATTACCCAGTAAGTGAGTTGCGGAGGTCAGATCAATACTGGTAAGTATTCAGCTGCATCGGGTTAGACTAGAAACCGACCTCAACAGAGTTGGGAAAAGGCTAGGCAGATGATGAGACATACATACAGAAGTAGTCCATGCATTCAAGAGGGTGCCTTCTAAAAGTCGGCACATCGACGCAAATATATACTCGTAGCTTCGCTGTTTCGTTTATTCTCAAAAAGTTATCATAATTATAGAGGATTTGGACGGTTATGTTACAAAATTATTCCGCCAGAGTGTTCGGAGGCTACTAACGTACAGTACGACACAACTTAGACGTAGCATTTTGAAAAGCATTAATTAATTTCAATTTTATTAATGTATTTTTGTTATATGACTTTACAAGTTATTGCGTTTGCGTAAACATCATTTTCACCTAAAACAGTAATAAAGATTAGGAATTTTGATTGGAAATTTTCGTACTCAGTTCGGATGGTGATCGCTTTTATGAATTTTGCCGATGCTACATCTAAGTTGTGCCGTACTGTACAAACAAACAAAAAAACAATATCAGATTCATTCTATCCCGATTCAAACTTGGCCCATTATTGACAAATCAAAAAACTAATTTAATCTGAATAAAGAAAGAAAATCCATAAAGAATTACCGAGAACATTGATAAAATAATGACATTTTCCTCATCTAAATAACTTTTTCACAATGCCATCCGGTGCCGCCCGGTGCGTCTATGGTTAAGCAATAGACAACCACAGAATTTCGCGTTCAAGATTTTTAAAAAGAATTCAAACTTTCTTACGTTTTTTGCAATTTGCAGGTCAGTATCTGGTTTTATGTTGATTTAAATATGATACGCGGCCGTAACACACATGGATTTACAGAATTATAATTATTAGAACCAGCAATACAATTCCTTAGGTTCATGTAAGTGTATTGAATGACTATTTCATGAAATCGACGGACCAACGACCTGACCACGACATTTGGCACTTATATGAACCTAAGGAATTGTATTGCTGGTTCTAATAATTATAATTCTGTAAATCCATATGTGTTACGGCCGCGAATCATATTTAAATTAACATACAACCTGATACTGACCTGCAAATTGCAAAAAACGTAAGAAAATTTGAATTTCCCGGGCTACCTTAGCGCATCCCCATTAAGTAATTACCTACATTGATCTTTCATCACTTACATTTCTCTGTTTGAACTCGAATTTTGAAATCTCGGCTCGTGTCGTGATCACTATTGCGTAACCGACAGTTACCGAAGATAACTGATTGTCACCGAATCACCACAATTACAAATGCGCACGCGGTAGAAAATCCGATCGATTGATCCGGATCAGCAATGGAACCAATCTGGAAGGTCAATCCGTGATTGATAACGATTTCCACGCAGCTTTGGAAATTAAAAGGAAAGAAACCAAATAGGTTGGTTGGTTTGATTAGAAGAATTTTCTGCGGTTGATGCCATGAAGCCTATTTTATTTATTTAATCTGTTTCTTTAAGTGCCATGCGTAATTTGAATTACCTAGCTGCTAATGATTTTAGTTCTGTTGACAAGGGTTTACCAAGCTGAAACAGTAACAATGAACATTCAACACGTATATTCAAATATCTAGCTTTTGCCCGCGGCTTCGCCCGCGTGGATGTCGGATATCGTCCCACGAAAGTGTACTATCCCATACATAATTAAGAAATGCTGGGTTTCCTATATAAAATTTCATCCCTATATGATTATTTTTTAAACAAAACGTAGCCTTTGTCCTTCCCCAGGATGCCATCTATCTCCTTGCCAAACGTTGAGTTCGTTCAGTGGTTTAGGTGTGAAAAGGTAACATACAGACAGGCAGACAGAGTTACTTTCATATTTATAATATTAGTATGGAGTATGCATACTGAGTAGAATTCTTCCATACAAACTTTGACACCCCTCCCAATCGTCCTATAGTTTAGAAAAACAAAAAATGGCACACTTTATAATTTACATAGATAAATAGTCGTCCCAAGTTTCAAATTTATTAACTCAGGGAATAAGATTTTTCATATAAATGAAATCCTCCCTTTTCACCCCCTTAAAGGTCGAATTTCCAAAAACCCTTTCTTAGTGGATGTCTACGTCATCGTTCAGTGGTTTGAGCTGTGCGTTGTTAGATCAGTCACCCTTTCCTTTTATACATATATGTATAATATAGATTACTAAAAAACTCTACCTATACTTCAATTGTTACTGAATTCTCTTGGTTATCGTATCTCATTTTCTTAGGACGTTTTTTTTTCTATGAATCAACTGCATCAATTTTCTGGATAAGTTAACTATTTCCACCAACCTTGAGGAAATATGGCCCTATGATGTCCGGTCCATTCCTATTGCAAACTGGAGTTATGATTTCAATACCATAGTATTTAGAAGGCATGGGATCACCTGCCAGTTCTCTCAAACTACCAGGCAAGCATAAATCTCCATGACTAAACTAAGAACCACGTGTAACATCCTCACATCTCAAAGTTATGTTAATCTCGTAAGCACTTTCACCGATGACCTTGTCGGGGAAAGTTGAATAACCTACAAAATTGCATCTCCGTTTGTCTTTTCCCCTCAGTTCTAAGCTGACGGCCTTTTGAAATGGCCGTGTTATAATATACGTAATGGCTTGTGTTATGTAAGTATTAGTAAGAGATTAGATATGTTGCTCAAGGTAGCTGATAGGAGCACCGATTAAAGCTTGTGGGCTATTTGTTCGGTCATTAATCTTATTCAGAGGGAACGGCGTCTTTCTTTTATTTATTGCATTGTTTTATAGAGTGGAATGATTAGGTGTTGTGGGGTTTATTGTTCCAAGCTGTTGTAAAAGAATATTACGTTTTGGTATTGCACTATTGAAGCTGGTCGTATTGTCTGGGCTAGGCGGGTGACTACCGAGATGACGACTTAGTGGTCGGCAACACAGACCCGCGACGCGACGCCGCGACCGCGCCGTTCCGCTTGATAGCCGGCTGCTTGCAAAAGTGCACGCACTTTATAATAAGAAGCGGAACGGTGCGGCGTACGAGCGGTGGAAGCGCGGCGGCGCGCCGGCGCGGTCTCGGCGTCGGCGTCGTGTCGCCGAGTACTGGAAGAAAAAGACAATGTTTCGCCGACCTCAAATAAATTGGGTGGGTAGGAGAACAATGATGAAGCTGGTGGTATTTTGCAGTAAAAGTATCAGAGGCTCAGGGTCTGCCTGTAACTGACAGGGACTAACTAAGCTATCATCTAAATGAAAACTGCACGCTTATGTTTATAATAGAAACGGGTTTTGTCGACAGAAGAATAGATACATGACAGTTAAACCATCACAGTCTGTCATTT
Organism: Lithophane leautieri; assembly: GCA_949152455.1. NCBI lineage: Eukaryota > Metazoa > Arthropoda > Insecta > Lepidoptera > Noctuidae > Lithophane > Lithophane leautieri. The sequence goes on along the minus strand of OX424462.1, from coordinate 2,220,152 downwards.
TGTCTATTCTTCCGTCGAAAACCCGTTTCTCTCGGTTGTCATGCTACGTGTGCTTGTAACTTTTAATGAACCGTGTAAAAATCTTCGTTAGGTATACCGAATTTGGATTCTATTATCAAAAAAATAAAGTAATAAAAACTAAAACCCAACTACGACTAAAAAGGTATAAACAAGACACCACAGACAGACAAATAAAAAATCCGGAGTCACACGTGTTAGGGCATAAATCGAACAGACTACGTGTGACACCGGTTTTTTTTTTAAGTTCCTGGCTTTATTTCCTCTAGAGGGCGACATTTTTACGCCACATAGCCTATAACCAGCGGACGATCAAAACGCTTCTAACGATACCTCATTTGTCAAATTGTGATGAGTGGTTTAGAAGATAAAAGGGAACAGATGAACATACTTACATACATACATACATACATACATATATACCGGTCAAAATCATAACCCTCCTTTTTTCTTCGCCGTAGTCGGGTAAAAATTAATTACTTATCTCTTCAATAAAGAGAGCCTCAAAACTAAATGAGATACTTAGTGCTGTTTCTCAGCTCAAGCTGATAAAGTAGGTACTTATTACGTTACGTGCGTAGAGATCAGAAAAAATAAGTCGGTTGGTTGCAGCATTTGACACAATTTTTGTGCTAAATAAAACAAAATCGTGATAAGTTAACAATAAAACTTAAACTGATAAGTTTATTGTTACTTTCTGTTTCATAATAATAAGAACACCTTTAGCTACTAAGTAAGTATTTCACGTTAGTAAAATTTCATAATATTTCAGGCACCTATTAAATCTTAACAAAAATCTCTTTTAATTGTTAAGTAATAATAATTGTAATACAAAGTTATGCAACCATACATGCAATATTGTGTTAATATCAATTATTTTTAATTTTATTTTTAACAGTTTCATTTAATTTTTTTGCTGTATCTACACTTCCTCAAATAAGACAGTTGCATCATTGCCTGCAATAGTTATGAAAAAGTAAGATTTTAAACCATTTTGTTTAACATTGTAGTCCACTTACGCTTACTGAATAGCTACATAAATAATTTAAGCCTATAAAATACATAACTCTCTTTTTTTGGCTTCGCCGCAGTCGGGTAATAAGATCACTCTCGGAGTATATTACTATTACTGACAAATGCTTGCACTGACTGGACAGGTCCACTCAAATCGTTGTGGTTCTTTCCTCAAAAGACCATTTTAGACGCTAATCTACATGGTCCTCATACGGTCTGACCAAGATTATGTCTGGACTTTAAAAGAGACTGCGACCTCTGAGTTTATTTCGGCCTTTCTTCTCAGAGTAGTCAGATAGGAAACGCCGACCTCATCTAGCTTGGAGATCCTAAATAAATAAATAAATAAGACGCTTGTGAAGGGTGGGCGTTTTGGGGGACTGTCTTATGTAATTTTGACGTTCGAAAAGTGCTGATTCTCAGCCTAGTTTGACTTTGATTTAGATTTTATTTGATTTGCTTATTTTTAATATTTTATAATATGATGTGTAAAACTGATTCCAATATCCTGTTTACAGAATAAACAATTTCATTTCATTTATGAGGTTATTACCTAATGCCTGATTTACACGATGCAAGTTTCTTGCTTATGGCATACGTGCTGCAAAGAACACGCACAGGGCCCGCTTGGTAAATTACGGATTACGGGACCTCACAGAGAGAAGGCCTGTGTCCCAGCTGTGGGAACATAATAGGCTAATTATGCACCAGAAGCGTTTAGACGGTGCAACTTTTATTGTTGCTTCAACTCATGCTAGCCACAAGAGTGCACAAACGGCAACACAGATGGCCAAACTGGATCAGAAAAGAACACGAATCAAATACAATTCAGATACGGATAAGTGTGCAAACGCCCTTATAGTCAGATTATCCACAGTTCAAAGTCACTCTGTCCCTGCCAGGGTTGCGGGAAAGTCCGAAAGGGATACCGGGACCTTGGCAACAGGCAACTGAAGGAACACGGGTGGGTTTTAGTCAGTAAAAGTCTGACACGCCCTCCCGCTCCGCCCAGAGCGGGAGAAGTGATTTGGTGATTTCTCACCCTAAAAAAAAAAAGTCTGTCAACATTTATTTTCTTAATACTTCCGCAAAATGTATACAAAATCATGAACTACTACTATACTATACTTCTTTACTACACGTACGTATACTTCTTTGTGCATGTTATAATCATGTAGTTTATTAAGTTACAATTAAGTTGGTTTCTTTTGATAATTTTGTAATGTAGTTTAACTAGGTAATAACATTTTCTAAATCTTTTATTTTTTGCTGATAGTTACATTTATTTTTATTTTATTACCGTTGAGTAAGCTGCGTTTTTTATTGAACATAGTTTTTTCAATGGTAACTATTTAAATTGTTATTTGATTTTAAATGACTTAAGAAATGAGACCTAAGTAGTTAACTAACAACAACACAAAGTGGAAGTTACAAGAGTTTAATTAAAAGGATTTATTTTCAGTCTACTGCGTTCATGAAATGTGCCATTTTTACGTCGTTTTTTTGGGTGTCGTTCTTTCAGTAAGTAAGTAGTAACAGTAAGTAGAAACATTGTTATCTCATTTCTTTGTAAGTCATTTAGAATGGAAATGAGAGCCTCAAGCGGCGCAAATACTGAAACTTTGAGCCGTTTGGGTTCGAAACGCTCGGGTCACGGGGCCTGAGCGCATGTCTCCTTTTTAAGGAAATTTCTCACGGACTGGTCGACACTTCACGTAACCAGAGGACTGGCTCGTTCTTTTGTTAAAGAATTAACATTGCCATTCAACGTGGCAATACTGCCAGACTTCTGGGCACGTTTCCAAATGTCAGCGATGCGGACGAATACTTCGACGCCTAAGTGTCCTTTTGATTTTGGTATAGCTAGGTAGTTAGTCATATACTTCATAAGTGTAAATGAATAGGTAATTCAAATTATGGACAAAATTTACTTACTTATCTAGACATCATTTCTTATCATCATAGAAATCCTAGGTATCATCCAAAACTTTTGTCCCACTTTTTAATTTGTCTTTTTTATCTATTGTCACTTGGGGTAAACCTTTTCATCCTTTGGTCAACCAGATTTTGACAGCATGTAGTTCTCTGATTCATGAAGAACGCTTGGTCTGCTTTTTATATCGACTTGAAATAATATCTTCTGAAGGCCAGTCTTATCATCAATATAAAAAATGGTGGTAAGTGATGACCTTCGGGGTTTACATAACAGTTTGGCAACCATCTTGATGAAATTGAATCATTCATTTAATGCAATAGGTACTTACTTTTAGGATTATGAGTCTTCATACAGGTGATAAAAACGTGGAGCGTATAAAATTGAAGCACGCAATTTGGAGGTAATAGAGTTTATGTAATAGATCCTTACGAGCGAAGCCGAAATAGATAATGTAAGAGCATTTTTTTTTTGTGAGCTAATGAAGTAATATGGCATTTGTGGTAAGGTTAAATGTTAAGGTGGATGCGCCAAAGTAACCCGCGAAATTCAAATTTTCTTACGTTTTTTTCAATTTGCAGGTCAGTGTCAGGTTGTATGTTGATCTAAATATTATTTGCGGCCGTAACAAATATGGTTTTATAGAATTATAAACATTAGAATCAGCAATACAACTCTCCAAGTTCATGAAAGTGCATTGAATGACTATTTCATGAAATCATGACATTTGACACTTTCATGAACTTAGAGAGTTGTATTGCTGATTCTAATGTTTATAATTTTAAGTAGTTAAATGTGTGGTAAAATATTTTGTTTACATTAATAGTTGGGTTATTCCACCAATCCTCATTTAAGGGGTATATAGGCTAAAGCCGATGAACCTAGAATAAAATACCACAATAGGTAAAAAAATAATGTGTGCTTATCTTTAGAATCATGTAGGTCAAATCTAGTAAAATTTAAAAAATGCAGCACCAATTTATAAGCTTATATATTCATATCATATATCTCTCAACGAGGCATCCTCAGGATGCCGATTGACCAGTGAGTTGAACACTTCGTATTCTGGTTTACGACTGGTCAATCGTCATCCCGAAGATGCTTCGTTGAGAGGTGAAACACGTGTCGATTTCTTACAGGGTTTTTATGACTCTTGGAGAATATTTAAGTGGAATAGGTTACTAAATATATCTACGGCTATTGTATTTTACATCACGTAAGTATCTAATGCAATGCAACCTCTTTTAGTTAATAATAATATTTACAATGTGTGATGTTGTTCCGTATTTTGTAATGCATCATAACTAATAAGATAATGGTAGTAAATTATCGTGTGTGGTAATAAATGAAAGCTTTTGAACACACTTTTATGATTAAATATCTATTAAGTAAGTTATTTCAACTGAGTTTTGCCTTTCTTTGTTGTTCTTAGCAAATATGAAATTGAAAAGATTGTTTATTTTCGTAACAAATTAATGGCGACATTTTTGCATTAGGTATTTGCAAGCCAATTCGAAATTTAAGTAAAATCTTTGATAAGTTACCTCCTTGGTTGCCGTGTGCAGAAGTAAAAAGTTCGTTCCATTTTTAAATAACACGACAGATATGAGTTTTCATAGTCATTTATTTGGCCGCTAAACACGTCAGATATGGATTTTCATAGTAACTTTGCTGGCCGCATCGTCACTTGTTTTTTACCAGTACAGTAATTTCGATTTATCTCGAAGAATGTTGTCAAAATAATGCTCGAATTTCCAAGCATGTTTGAGAAAAATTAATTATCAGATTACCTAAAAGCTCAGCAAAATAGTTAAGAACATGAAAATCCTGACAAAGGCACAAGATAATTTGTCAAACCTAATGTCTAGAACCTAATCGCAGAATATCCAGCTATTGTTCCTCTATGCTTCTTTATCTTTGTCTCCGAGTCCTTGAAACCCCTTCTCGGTGACCATCATTAATCACTAATTACGTGACATCGTGACAACCGAATATTTCATAACTGGTCACGGATATCTTCGGACGTAACACATCATATGAGTAATTAGTAACTTCGCAGAGAAGCTTATTTTATAATTACCAGTTAATGAGTCAATGGTGAAGAAATGGAGAGACATAGTAAAAAGGAATTATATTCTTCAATGGTATCTGCTTCGGTACACACGGCTACACATCAAGCTATACATTTCCAGTTTATGCTGATCTCGCATTGTATAGGAATTCCGTACATTGCGAGGTCAGCTTACACTGGAAATGTATAGCTTGATGTGTAGCCGTGTGTACCAACAAGAGAATAGATCATAAATAATAATAATAACCAGACTTTGACTTTTGAGTTTTTTTTTCAAAATATGAAAAAGATAATCATCTGCTATTCATTTTGTCGAGTTATGTGAAATTTTGTTGTTGCAGCTGATATTTTTGCGCGATTTCAGTGTTGACCTAACTGTGTGTTTGCACTGGCGAAAAATGTACAACAAAAAATGTTGAAATCTCTAGTTCCTGTCACAAATTGTATGAAACATTGACATAAAATAGAGATTTCAACATGTTTTGTTGTGAATGTTTCGCCAGTGCAAATGCACTTAACACACTGTATTTTGTGTGCTGTAGGCTCAGACCTAATAAAAAACCAAGACAGAGCGCTGTCAACAGTGACTTTTAGTTTAATTGTAAATATTTGTAAACGTGTGCGTGTGAGCGTGTATGCACACTTGCACAGAGCAGAGTTGTAGTTTTGGCATGCTTCAATGTATTGTTCGCAGCGCTCTGTCTTGGTTTTTTATTTGGTCTGAGGCTGTAGGTACAGCTCTGCCTACCCCTGCAGGGCAAGGAATAGCATCTTGTTGTTACTTGATACGTTACTTCCAGGTAAGAGATATTATAACGCCTTCAGTATGGCTTTAGGTACAACTTGCCTAGTCGGTGGGTCAGTGACAGCTCGACCAGAGTCAACTCAACCCGAAAACCAGATCAACGTCGTCAAACCCCAAAAAAACTGGTGTGTAAACATTCGCCGACATGAAAAGTAAACCTCATACAAGATTGAAGATTTTTTTGAATCTGTAAACCTATCAACAATTATTTATATCGAATCTAATTATATCTAGGTATATGCTTATATCCATATAAATGTATATATCTAAAGGCGCAAAACTTTCGCAAAAGCCTACCGTTCTCTCTGGCCATTAAATCTATTTCTAATCAAAATTTCTTTTTTATGACAATTTTATTTAGGGTCCCTCCATTGAAATTATTTTTTTATGACTTCTATAAAACCACGTAACTTTATATATATGCACAGACACGTGTGTATCATGTGCTAATACTTACGTGAATTACAGCTTCCAGTATTTATAGAAAAGCTATGATCTTTTGCATTTACTTATTTACTTTCAGTAAAATGAAAATCGTATGATGAAACACAAAGCTCAGCGCTCCATACTTCATTTTCAGGTTGCTACTCATAATCTTTACTGTTATTTTAGTTTTCTATACTATCTTTGAACTAATAATAAATAAATTCTTTATTGGCATAAAAAATGTGTAGGTGCAAACAAAGTGAAGTCTTGACTCCTGCGCTATTTAAAAACACGTGTTACAAGAGCCAGTGTCTTCTCCCAATCAGTAGGTTCTGGATTTTATGCAATCACATCATTTGAATTTATTAGACAAACAAAAAAATATAATTAAAATAGCAAATTAGTAGTTAACTAATTTTATGTTAAAACGAGAAATTTCAAGCGAACGAAATCGCGGCCAGAAGCTAGTGAACAATATAAGTCCAGGTTTTTGTTAGATTCAGGACCTGTTTAAGTAATGAAGAATGATGCAGAAAAACCTAACCTACCAAAATATTCTCTACTCTCACTAACAACAATATTATGTTCAACTTTGTTTTTTTTTGTAAAACTTTCCAGGAAGATTTAATAAGTAAGTATAACATCATATTATGTAGGTGTATTGCAAGGAAATCTATAATTAAGTTTAATAATAAGGGTAATACGATATCCCTTGGTAAGACTGGTTGTCAGACTTTCGGGCTTCTGACGACCCGTAACGATTGTCAAAGATCCTCGAATGATAGCCGGGAGAAACGGCTTAACGTGCTTTCCGAAGCACCGAGGAGTCTTGGTATGTAAAGATCACCCATCCACGGACCAATCCCGGCACGCGTAACTTTACCTGATGGATCGACCCGTGCGGCTGTTATTACTTTGCCACGAGATTCTCACGAAAACCATCCCGTTTAATTTTAAGTCTACTTTAAAGCATTCTTCAGAGATTGGAGGCAAGGCCAATTGTGCTCTATACTCCATTTGAAATAAGATTAGACATTTAAATAAACCTTTTTTACAGTCCGTTCAACTGATTTTGACTTCTATACCGTAAGCATAAGGATGGCATTAAAAGCAAAAAAGGTTACACAATACCAACTGTCTACTGCAGCTGCCATTTGTCATACCACCAACGCAATAGAAGTCAAAATCGGTTGAACAGACTGTAAAAAAGGTTTATTTAAATGTCTAATCTTATTTCAAATGGAGGTTAGCCACAACGGTCACAACACTTTTAATAACCCACAGTTTTACACAAGCATATGTATTTAGGTCAACAGTACCTACGCTCTGTACACACGGTCTGCTTTCACACGGCCACCTTATCATCACGCCACTTACATATGGTACCAGCTAGTCATTGTGCTCGTATCAGTGTGAACACCTAAGCTTCCCTCGTTCACATGGCTATCTACAATCGACCCTTTCGATTTCTTTGTACTGATTATCTGGATAGATAGTGATTTGCATTTGTTTTAATTCTGGTTTCGTACTTTTGCAATGCGTATCTTGAAGTTAAAAGTCCATAATACTTCAGCTCAAATTCACTTTTTATCTCGCTCGCACGTGATCGCGGACTGAGTGAGAGCGAGACTGGGCGGGCGGGGAGAAGTCTCCAAGGCGCCGATAGTTTAGATAATTTCTTTTTACGGTGAAATTAAGGTAATTTAAAAAATAAAAATCATAGTATCTTCTTTATAATTATTAGTTCAGTTATTTATTATGCAAAGTTTCATGATCTAATTTGAAGTGTTTTTTTAATACTAGTGGTTTATTTTTCGGTTTGGAGATATTTTTATATCGAGGTTTTTTTAATGGAATCGTGTCATTGTCAAACATAGTACCTACTTAACGTTATATATCCTCAACTGTACCATACTTTAATATTTATTTCAAAATTAATGCTGCAGTATTTTCCATTTAAGTAACGGAGGATCTTGCTAAGCAATTTGAGGTATTGTAGACTCATAAGGACTCATAAGGAGGAGCTCGTGGCTAAGTAATAACAGCCGCACGGGTCGATACATCAGGTTAAGCTACGCTTGCCGGGGTTGGTCCGTGGATGGGTGACCATCTTTACATACCGAGACTCCTCCGTGCCTCGGAAAGCACGTTAAGCCGTTGGTCCCGGCTGTCATTTGTGGATCTTTGACAGTCGTTACGGGTCGTCAGAAACCCGAAAGTCTGATACCAGTCTTACCAAGGTGTATCGTATTACCCAGTTACTGGGTTGTGGAGGTCAGATAGGCAATCGCTCCATGTAAAATACTGGTATTCAGCTGCATCCGGTTAGACTGGAAGCCGACCCCAACATAGTTGGGAAAAGGCTAGGCAGATGATGTAGACTCATAAGTAACTTAAGGAGTGGTCGTATTACTCTTATTACCAAATCTTTGGTGACCTCTTCAAAACCGATCTCAAAAAAGTTATGAAAAGGCTTTGGAGATGGTGTAGGTATTGGAAATGGTGTTTAACTTGTTGCTTTTAACAAAAAATATTCTCATTATAATTTAACATGTTATAACCATATTAGCTTTGTTTTTGTTGAATATATTTTTAACAGCTTATTAATTCAGAAAAAAATAATGATGATATCTTAGAATCTGTATAAAATTTCTCTCTCGATGGCTTTTCGCGACTAATCTACATAAAATTAATAAATAATACTTTCCATAAAACAGCCTGTGTATAATAAAATTAATTTATTCATTTATTTTCTCTTGACATACATCATTTATAACGACGGGTGCCTATACAGATCGGCACTTTTAATTATGAATTCTGTTAGGTACCTTTTAATCATAGGATTATTATTGTTTAATTCAGATGCGTTTGTTTTTTATGAAACAAAGTCCTCCGCCGCGCCGCGTCTGTCTGTCTGTTCGCGATAAACTTAAAAATTACTGCACCGATTTTTATGCTGTTTTCACCAATGGATAGAGTGGTTCTCGAGGAAGGTTTTAGTATATAATAACCGACATCCACGCGGGCGAAGTCGCGGGCATCAGCTAGTATATAAATAAAGAAGATACATATTATGAATTAAAGTCACTTTTCGTGTTTGTCTGTATATCTGCGTTGTTCTTCTAAACCACGCAACAGATTTTGCTATTTATTTATTCCGGAAGGTTTATGTGTATACGTTAATATTAAAGTTACATATATAACTAAGAAATCTTGATGTTTATTCAAGTCGTTAAAACGGAACGGGTCGCTAGTACTTTTATAAATAACGTTTCAGCGTCATTCGACGGTAAATTGCGGACACCACTTATATGGCGACCACCACAGTCTAAGAACCCCTAGCTTAGCTTTAGTGATACAGGCATTAGATAGGAGAGGCACTTACACGCTAGTAAAATCTACATAAAAACCCAACCCAACCCAATCTATAACCCTTTCCCACAACGAACTCTTCTATTTTTTATTCTCACAATATTAACAATAGCACTTGAACAGAATTCCACTATAATTGAGCTATAAACCGTAGGCTTCCGCTACGGAATCTGCTGGTACGATTGTGTACAATAGCGTGATGATATCTAACATTATTCAACAATGCGCGGACTGTTCACAGAGCTATGCGATTATATCGGCGCAAAACGACGGTTATACTGTGCTAGGTTTTCCAGCCTTTTCTTGGTACGTATCTGAACTGTCTATTACCTATTGAAATATAAAACTAGAGGACTGAATGGTTTCAGGAGCATAAAACGCATTGGTGAATACGTGACGTCATAACATCATGCCATATTCCCCTGAAGGGTTTGGCGGAGGTGTACGAGTTTGTATCCTATAGTACACCCACATAGCTGGCGAGCCTATCGCCGTTAACAGGACATAAATCCAGTGCTACTGAGAAATTCCAGAAAGAAAAACCCAATAAATCTGCTCATATCGGGATTGCAAAAGCCTGTTGTATCATCAACCTTGTAAAATTTATTGTATTGTGGTGTGTAATGAACAGTATTCTATGTATCTACCTAGTCATATTTCCAAGTGCTTCAACACTACGTAAGCTGGTCAACAATTAACAACCCTGCATTGCAATCTAATTGTACGTCTTTGTGTCAGCACCCACGTTACGTTGAGTTACGATATACTACGTAACCGGGACTGATATGTTACGAATTGACACCAACAAAGTACTATATAAAATATTGTGCTAAAAGTTCCATTCCCGACAGTTATGAACAACATTCACTATCCGGAAATATCGAAAAAAAAAACAGCGGTTCCCTACATTTTGATGAGTTATGCTAATATAAATGTAGGGAACAGCTGATTTTTTGTCACGATTTCAGTGTTGTTCCCATAATGATGTGTACAATGACCCCGAACCGCTAAACTACCAGACAGGCCGCGCGCGGGCCAATAGACATTGTAGTTAATTAGAAAGTCCTTGACGAATTAAGAGATTTCGTGTATGAATAGACCGTATTTAAATCGTTCCATACATACGTTCCATACATTTTTCCATTTCTATACATTTCCTTATACACCGAATTTAAATCGTTCCATACATTTGGGAGCTATGATTCCACAGTCAGAGAAAAGCTTCAAAACGATGTGGAACTTGTTGAGTGTGTAATCTGTAGCGTTACGTTACCATTTCATCACACGTGTACCTAATATTTGAAAGGTGTTATTTTACACTGATTTTTGATTGCTGTTCTTCCTAACACACATGTTTTTTTTTTAAATTGGACCATAAAGCCTTTAGAATTCGCTTGAAACTAGGTAAGTTTTTCAGCTGTGCTGCTGGGGAGTTTGTTCCTACACTTCTTCTTCCCAGTTAAAGCACTAGGACGTGGTGAAGGGTGGTTTTAGGGAACTGTCTTATGTAATCTTGATGATTAAATGCTGATACTCAGCCTAATTTGAATGAAAAGCTTTTGGTTATTAATTAAGTGCTTGACATAACAAAGCGGCATTCTCCATGTCTTTTCAACATTCGCCTTCTGCTCATTCCTATTTCGTAACACCAGTAAGTTCCACTCGGCTGCCTTAACTGAAGCTTATGGGATTAGCTTGCCTTTCACCGATACGAATCAGTGTCGTAAGTGTATCTAGAGGACAATCTCTAGCCTCTACAGGAGACTGGGTCTGTCGACCCGTTTGCTTTCGGAATCCTTAACCCGTAGGCCCCGGTCGTTACATGAGAAATAGATCGTGTTAGGCAACAGTTTGGTAAGCCTATCGTTTGCTGAAAAGGCCACTCGTATCGTCTGTGTTACAATTATTATGGAGTTGTTAAACTATTGCAAGTTACGTATCTTGCCTCATAAATCGTTTAAAGAGCTATCTGTTACGAAATGTTTGGAGAATGGTTTAGCTAAGATTTCTGTTTGCATTTAGGTCTCAACATTGTTACCTATATTCCATAGAAACCTTCATTACATTCACATTAAATCTTTAGCAGCCTTGCGTGTCCTGGAATAATGTTACAATAGACAAACAACTACTTGTAGTTTTGCGAATAGTAAACCTCGCCTAGAGTTACAAGGGCAGATTCCACTGCCACTGGTAGAAATCTAAAAGTAAGCCATTTACTGCATTTTGAGGAGCTATTCTGCTCATTACGCCGAAGATCCTCAACCATCGTAATCGGATCTCATATGGCGGAGATATCTATCAGCAGCCCTCTTTTTGGAGGAAATACTTATTAAGTCTTAAAAATCTGTGTACCAAGATTCGTCCAGATCGGTTGTGTAAAATACAACCAACAAACTGACAGAGGCCAGTAAATTTTGCCAGACTTGAAGCAGAAACGTTTCCCTCACTCGGTCAATTATCAGACTCATAATCTAAGGCTTGACAGGTTCCGCCTGACACAGGTCCTCACCGGACATGGCAGCTTCGGGAGGTTCCTGTGTAGGATTAGGCGGGAGGAAACGCCCGGGTGTCACCACTGTGCGGATCACCCAGAGGACACGGTGGAGCATACGGTGGAGGTATGCCCTGCTTGGGCGGAGCACCGCCGTGTCCTCGCGGAGGCGATTGGCGGCAGTGACCTCTCGCGTCCGGCCCTGGTTCAGGCCATGGTACGGAGCGAGAGGGCATGGGAAGCCGTCACCTCCTTCTGCGAAGCAGTAATGCTCGCGAAGGAGGAGGCGGAACGCGTGAGGGAAAGGCAAAGTTTGCGCCCTCACGCCCCAAACCGCCGCCGTTGGAGACGCCCTGGGTGTCGGGAATCCCAGGCGGATTCTCGGCCACCATAGGCGCGGGCTTGCGGACGGCGAGCAACGGGCAGCTCGCCGTCCGATAAGGACCAGGCCCGGGTCGATGGCGCATCGTGTTCCACGCGCGCCTCAAAGAGATGTCAGCAAAATTGACGGGGTCCGGTAGGACCGATGCCTGCCAGGGTTGCGGGAAAGTCCGAAAGGGATACCGGGACCTTGGCAACAGGCAAATGAAGGAACACGGGTGGATTTTAGTCAGTAAAAGTCTGACACGCCCTTCCGCTCCGCCCAGAGCGGGAGAAGTCATTGGATGATTTCCCACCCTCAAAAAAAAAAAAAAAAGGCTTGACAGGTTAGGTTAACACTGCCATTCCGGCTGTTATCTTCACAAAGGCAGGTTTATTAAGTACAAAATCTCCCAACACTCTTTCTTCGTAAACATCTCCTGAAAGACATGATCAAGAAGCTTATGCTCCATAAAAAATACTTTGGAATAAAACGTCAAAATGCTTGGAAGAACTTTAATCATGACGATTCAATTAGAACGAATATGTTTCACGAATAGATATATAACATATCTTGTACATACATGTTACTGGTACATATACATAGGTATAACAACCTTCAGCTAGTTTCTAACATCTTCATCAACATCACAAACACGTTGTTCCACTAACTTTGTAATGGCGAGTTCAGAGGTCGCGACTGATCGATATCTGACAGTGAATTTATCAACATTTTCTTGCAAGACATGTTATAATACACATACATAAAAACACGCCTTGTTTCCCTGAAGGGTTGGGCAGTGGTGTTATGTGCAGTTACGAGCAAAAATATCTATACACTTAGCAAAATTCTATAACCATTTTTTCGTGGAATAACGGTTGCAATTTTGAGATGATACCTATTTCATAATAATATGGGTTCCAAAATACTATGTTCGTTATAACATAAAATTACAATCAATACAGTTGGAGAAAATCACTTTTAAAAGTTGCTAAGTGTATACATATTAGTGCTTGTGACTGTACCTATAGTACACCCATTTCGCCAGTTATGTTAAAGTCCTATGTAATAGGGGGCAAGCCTATCAAAGAGGCACAAATCCAAACTCCGGGCTACTACAGAGAAATTCCAGATAAAAAACTCAATAACACTTTGCCCGACCTGTGAATCGAACCCAGGACCTCAAGATACTTTGCTGTTTACTTTAGACTAGCTGGTTTAATTTTAATCGTGTTTCATAAATTAAATTACCAAAATGTTTTCTGTCTAGGTATTGGAAGCAAGCAACTGCCACTCGTAAACTGCGCATGTCTGAACCCGCCACAGCTCTAAATATAATGAATACTTAAGTCAATTCACAGTTTGGCCTGGCCTAATCCTATAACTAATATGATAAGAGTATATACACAATTTTAGACCATTTCCTAGGACTGCCTAGGAGTAACAAATTATTAACCACACTACAAAGTACTATGAGTCAATTAACTTATGATCTAAACATCATTACGCAAAATGAAAACGAAAATACATTGAGATAATAGACGTAACTGAATAAAAGAAACGAGATCTTCGAACATAATGCACACACACACACTAAAAACGGTACGGGTTAAATATAGGAACGTAGAGAAAAACTTAAATTAGAATCCTAACTTCATTAACCCTTTAAATAAAACACAGTCAAGAAAAAATTCAAGAGTTGGGTCTATTTCCAAGGGTGTCTTCGCAACTGGCGTTAGATGAACGTATGCGCAGTGTAGTCGCTATGTAAACGCGACGTTGACGCCGCGTAAACGTGATGCTTGCGCAGCGTATGCATCTACGCAGCGTCTACGCGGCATCAACGTCTATCTCGACATACTATAGTGTGAAGACAGTCTTAGTAAGAATTAGAACCATAAAAATAGATAATAATACATACCACACTCTTCAAATCATAACAAATTCGATGTTTGAGTACTACTTAATTAAAAATCTAGTACACGAGATGACGAGACAGACAGATTTTATTATCAAAAAGCTACAGAACCCAAAACATTTGGTCCGTTCATTTATTCTATGAATTAATAAATAAATATCCACGACTAGAGACGTAACACTAACGTACAGTTATATGTGCCTTAGTTATGACAATAAAATAATTTAGGCAAGACTTAAGGCTTCCGCGGACAGGCGTGACGCGATAACACGACGCGACTCTAGTAGAACAATTTCTATGAAAACTTCATGGAAATTGTTCTACCAGAATCGCGTCGCACAGTTGCGTCGCGCCTCTCTGCGGGAGCCTTTAATTGAAGCTTTCTCAATAATACAGGCAAGCTTAGATTGATAAATAATTTACATCTATCAATAAATAGAAATAAAAGTTGGAAAACTTATTAATACGTAAACAGGCCTTTTTATCGACATTCCACATCACATAATATTTTGTTTCCTGCCCTAGGCAAGCTGAAAATGTAACTCAAGCAACTCAAAGTATTGAATACTTTCACATTCCAATTCATTTAATGCCAAACTAACTCAAAATAACTATTCAAACTATTATTTAAAAGTCAATTTCGTTCAGTATTTTTCCTAACTCGTACAATATCACATTTTTATTTAAACGATAAATAATGCCGCAGCAAAGAACTATGAAACTATTTATGATAATTAAATATTTATTAATAGTCAGCTACACGATAATTCAAAGAAACTCTAAATGTCTAACAACACTTCAGTTAAAGCTTAGATATCTTACTATTATAATAATGAATTTACAAAAATCTACAACATCACGATTACTAGAACATTTATAGCTAAGTACCCGATTTTGACTATTATCCTATACAATTAACTATTTGACTAGATAATAATGTCTCGTTCGTATTATCATGAAGCAATAATAATTAAAATACTTATTCGGCAAATCAATCAATAAGGGCCTTACCACAAAAACTTAAACACTTGTTCAACGCGTGTTTAATGTCAGTTTTAAGTCAAACTCCATACAGAAATGTCGTGTTTAAAAGTTGTTTAGGCTAAACAACATATAAACACGGTTTGCTGGTTTTCTTGTCCAGGTGAGGCGTTTTACGCGCGAGTTCATGCATACCGTCCACACGCAGTAGCGGGGGCTAGCGCGTTTTGCTACTCGCGTGTAAACAAAACGTTAACAAATCAAGTCTTACGCGCGAGTCAACTCCCGCGTAAAGCGCCTCATCTGGACAAGCTCTTAATAATGTAACAAAAATATTTTTTTAAGTCATTTACATACTATGTTTATTTTTTTAATTAATAAATTGTAGCGCATTCTTACTCAAAATAAAATGGCGTATGTCTCTTACAGTAGCTTCATGATAATACGACCAAAACTAAAAAAGATTCAAAGTACTGTAAGTTAGAAGTCTTGACTAAAGCTTCCAATTTATAAGAATAATGATAAATGGAATTAGTCCAACCATGGACCGATGTTATTCAGAACGGAAGACAATATCGTGATTATTGTCGAGTTCGTCACAATAGGAACTATTTAATAATAGAAACAGGTTTATTATTTTTCTATTATTCAATAGTATTATATGTTACGTATTATCACACTTGGTTAAGTGATTTCTAGTCTTCTAATTCCATTTACAATTACGTATTCTGTAAACGCAGTCATTTCGTGCACAGAATTAAATTTATTTTTATTTCTAAATAGAGCCATTCTGTGATATGAGAACGTATACCAACTTGTACTATGTTTCAGTCGACGTTATTGGACAGTGGGGCTTCGAAGGAATTCAGTACACAAAATGGAATTTCTGGAATTTCTACGTTTTTCAAAATATTGAAGGAAGAATGATATTCGACGATATGATTATAAGATATACGTACATTTTTCTAATTTTATACTCCTCTATATTGTGGACCTCGATAAAGAAATGAGATCATTTATAAAAACGAATTAACTGCAGTAGAAAATTCAGCTTACATTGAAATTATGATCTTTGGCACTTCAAACAATACTGATAAATGTATTGTTAAATGACTCATGCATGTATAATCAAAATTACCTAATATTCAAACCACAGAAATTAAAACTACAAATTATATTTCAAAACTCTCACACGACATTTTAAATGCAGAAGTTTCGTCATAGTTCAGCTGTTACAAATACAATTAATTTTGTTTTGGTGACATTATTCTGGTCTACTTTTCTAGAACCAACTATGTATCTAGATTTTCAGATCACTCAAATTAAGTTTCATAGCCGGCAATTTATCCAAAAGCAGATTCGTTTTACGACAGAGTTATTTTAGACTTTTTTTAAAGATCCAGGCTTTAGATAGCTCCCACATATAAAAGCGGTCGATTGTTGACCAATTTTACCCGATCGAACGAGAATCGTGACATGTCAATCTATACCTGCAATCCGGCTACAAAAATGACTTTTATATAATCTACAGGAGTTGGCTTCCTAAGAACGCGGTGAACGATCACACAATAACGGTTGTCCAAATACAGAGCGTTTTTGGACACCTTAATGTCAAATGACAGATTTTCATGACGGTTATTATAATATGACACCGCTTTCCTGAGAAACAAACGCTTTGCCAATGCATTTCTATATCTGTGTCACGAACTCACGAGTCTGACTAACAACCTCAAAAAATCAAAATCATAATATTTTATTTCACATAAACCTGCATGGGAACTTATGAAACGTCAGAAGCAAGCTGCACGGTTCCAAATTATACGTTTCCTAAGGAGAAGAACTGGCAAGAAAATCCACGGTTACTCTTTTAAAAATAATCGGCTTTTGCTTACAATATTTTAGAATTACAGTGTTAATAGGTATGGGAGGACAGTGTAGGCCTTTCAACAAGTACCAGGTAGGTACCTAAGACTGTTGACCAACCCAAACAATATTGTTTGTCACCTAAATTGCCATTTTTGATCACTGCCCAAAAATAGAAAACGTTGCCAAAACAGAAAGAATATTAGACAGCGGATTTTAGGAGGTAACCCAGTTGAGCTAATCACCAGTAACAAATGGCTACCATACTGTAGCTATGTGGTGTGTGGGCAGTTTCACCTAGTGCATCATATACGTAGGTCATTTCGATACTTAATGGGTAGTTGCTTCACGGTTGCTAGCGTAAGGCTACCATCAGACGGACTGCATCGCAGCAACCGCGTGCAGTCGATATATTAAACTGCATGCAGTTGTACGTTCGACTTCGCTCAGTCATGATATCAACTTCACGCGGTCGGCTGCAGTCGTGTCAAGTCTATATTAACTGCATACAGTCGTGACCTCAACTTTATGCGGTCGGTTACAGTCTCGACGCACACTGTCCATCGCTAACCGCATACAGTTAGTATGGAGAGCATAACTGCCCACTACCTATAGGCGGTTAGCATTGGACAGCGTGGGTCGACACTACACGACTGTAGCCGACCGCATAAAGTTGTAGTCACGACTGTATGCAGTTAAATTTAACGACTGCGCGCGGTCGCTGCGATGCAGTCCGTCTGACGGCAGCCTTACTTGGTAGCTTTAGTGAAGATGGTGCATTTATTAATTTGATCACAGAAAGGTAATGGTTCTCAATGCTCTCAAAGATTACGATGACATTTGTGATAACAAGCAGGAGACAACTATTGACAGCTTTTCTCACGAGGATGTTCCACGATTACTGGTTTCGTACTCAAATGGATCCTTTCATCATGGGAACCCGAAACTAGTCGAACGAACCCAAAATAAAAACTTGGGTAAAATTACAAACCATCCTCATAATTTTAAATGATCATTATGAACGTTTCTGTGACAATTTCTTAGGAAATATCTATTAAAATAATGTGGCAATAAGTATATTAAAACATTATAGTTTCAAGGCTGTTATTAATTGCAACAGTTAATTCGAAAAAACGGTGATAACCAAATTCGTGATAGCGCAAAAAGTGGAGCCAATCAAAACGTTGCATTTGCATATCGAACTCTTATTTGACCGGTCAAGGACATATTGAAAGAAGTCTTTTAACTGAAATATAATAATAATTATAATCGCAAACTCAGACCAAATGAAAAGCCAAGATCTGCGCTGTCAACGGAGACGTGAGATCGGTTTCATAAACTGTTTGCACTTAGTGAGGTGTAGTTTGATTGTAAATACGTGTGTGTGAGCGTGCATGCACAGAGCGGAGGTGTAGTTTTGGCATGCTTCTGATGCTTCACTGTATTGTTCGCAGTGCCATGTCTTGGTTTTTCATTTGGTCTGATTTTTCATATTTTTCACCGGTTATTAGCAAAATTGGTACTTCTAGTTAAATTTGACTGCGAAGTAAGTAAGTACCTATTGCAGTAGATTTAGGCAGACATTATGTACTTGTAGGTGGGTCAACTACCAGAATAAAATATCGATTACCAAACTCTTTTTTCGTGGGTCGTAGACGATGGCACTTGCCAATGCCCGGCGGATCACTTACAGTTTGTATGTCGTGGGTTGAGAATGGTCCTTGTCAATATAAGTATTTAGAAACGAATACAGATTGTTTGCAGTTGTTGCGCAAGAGCTTCTGAGGAGACACACTAATTACAGTAGTCTTTATCATTGAATAACAGTTGCGTTACAGAACAATTTCAACGCAACAGTTAAACTAAATTCAACAACAACAAAATACAGATTTACACCAAAGAGGTAACATCCCAAACATATCGAAGCCACATCGGAGTCCTACTCGTACCTACAGAAACAAAACGAAGCTGTCTAAGGCAGGCCCCCGGAACCGAGCCTCGCTCAGGAGTCACGTGGTCACGCGCGGCCCAGCATGGCGGCCACGTCACCGGCTGACTGGGAGTGGAGCAGGGCCCCCCTGGTGGGTCGGGGAGGGGCCAGCCTGGGTAAGGCCAGGACACCGGTGGGGGCCGAGCCGAGAGCGCAGCCCGTGACGAACTCGTGGCGTGAAGCTTCCGTTGGGGTGATTCGTCGCTTTGGGTCCCATCTGGAAGAGAATGGAATGGTTAGCTGGCTCTTATAATCTACTATGGATAAAGGGACTCGTGGTTTTATGATAACAGCCGCACGAGTCGATCGACGGTTAAGCTACGCTTGACGCGGTCGGTGCGTGGATGAGTGACCATCCATTACATATCGAAACCTCTCCGTGCCTCGGAAAGCACGTTAAGCCTTTGGCCCCGGCTGTCATTCGTAATCTTTGACAGTCATGACAGGTAGTCAGAAGCCCATAAGTCTCACAACCAGTCTTACCAAGGGGTACGTATTGTGTTACCCAGTAACTGGGTTGTGGAGGTCAGATAAGCAGTCGCTTCATGTAAAATACTGATATTTAACTGCATCCGGTTAGACTGGAAGTCGACCCCCACACAGTAGGGAAAAGGCTAGGCAGATTGATTAGAAAAAGAAGTTAAAGGTAGGTTTTAAATGAGTATCAAAACGTATAATTAAATTAACATAATAATCAACAACCGTGATAGGTAAGCGCTATCATCATGAGATTTCAACGTTGACACAAAAGTCTATGGGTTGAAAATTAATCCGATTCAGAGAGTCAATATGTAAACGGATAGTTCTCTGTGCAGGGCGTGCATGGAGGTGCACGTGCTCTTTGTATGCACAGGCGCCACCCAGATCAGAACAGAAACCCTCGGGTCACCCAGATCTTTCACAGATGTTGTGTACAGACCAGGAGATTTTATTAACTTCTGGAAGGTGGGCTGGTTGGAATAACCACCGACTGCCGCCATGGCCCATGCACAATGGTCTACCTTAGGGACTAAGTGCGGAAACCAAAACCCTAACATAGAACATAGAGAGTCAGAACCTATCGTTACTCGTATTTAAACACAGCCCTATAAACACTTTCCTCTTCATATTATGTAATACTAGCTGATGCCCGCGGCTTCGCCCGCCAAATTATTTACTCGAGAACCACTCTATCCATTGATGGAAACAGCATGAAAATCGGTGCAGTAGTTTTTGGGTTTATCGCGAACAGGACGACAGACAGATGCGGCGGAGGACTTTGTTTTATAATATGTAAGGATTACATATAAAAATCACAACCTAAACCATCCAGATCTACTACTCAAATTACATAACCCGACGAAGCTAAACCATTCCGCAAAAATGCCAAGAAAATAGTGCCATCATAGCCATACATAGTCCTTAGATATTGCTCAACAGCACAAACCTGTCGCAAAAACCTCGGAATACTTCCTATTGCTCAATCCTTCAGGTTTTGAACGGAAACCTGTCCACTTACAAGTAAACCACGATTAAAATCAAGTTGTTTTTTTGTATGGCAACAGCTTGGTTTAATTTTAATCTCCGATATGTAGAGTTATTAGGTTGGATATTTGTTATATGTGTGGTAACCATGTATGGTATCCTGTGTAGTGTATGTAGTTGTAGACAGGACAGTATTTTGTGAAGTTATTGAATACAATATGGTGAATATTACTTAATTCGAGAAAATGCGTTCTACCTAGATGACGTTCTACTCATGAATATATTTTTGAACCATTTTGATAACCATAATTT
This sequence comes from Lithophane leautieri, assembly GCA_949152455.1. NCBI lineage: Eukaryota > Metazoa > Arthropoda > Insecta > Lepidoptera > Noctuidae > Lithophane > Lithophane leautieri. The sequence continues at coordinate 2,199,133 of OX424462.1, read as the reverse complement.
AGTTTGTGTGGCTAAGTAACTTACAAAATGTGCATATTAAAGATATTCCCGAGGAGTTACAGACTCAAATACAGTTACAGACTCAAACATGCATTGACATCGCATTACTCGTCAATCATACGATAGAACGCAAAAAGTAGTGCTTGGCGAATATTCTAGTGACCCTAACACAGTGCAATTTGGTGTGCCCTAGGGAAGCGTGCCGGGACCTACCTTATTTATCATATAATAAATGAACTATGAAAACTCAAACTCAAAGCATTTATTTTAATAAACCAATTACAGGCACTTTTGAATTGTCAAGGGGTCGGTCAGTCAGAAAGATGAAGCTAGTTGCCCATTCCAAAGCGTAGGTTCCTATGGAGAAGAACGGGCAAGAAACTCCACGGACACTCTTTTGAATCAGAATATTATTACAATATATTGGTTACATCATTTATGTTGAAATTATACATATGAGAAGAATGTCCGTCCATAAAAAGATAAAAAAGAAACCAAACAATTCAAAACTTAAAATAAATTAAAATAAGCCGTGGCAGCTAAGAGATGACCAGTCCCTACTGATGGCGCCCGTTCACGAACATGACGCATGGATCAGCACCATTCAGCTCAACCATTTTATGCACCATGAAAACCCCCAAGCAAAAATTTTGACATATGCTGACGACACCGCAATCGTGTTTTTTAGGAAAACTCTCTATTCTTATTCTTACAACAAGTAGGCACGTGTGTACGTCTTTAGCTTCACCATTTAAAAGTATTAAATACTTCTTAGTCCTTTCTGGTCCTTTCCGAGTACTATGTCCTGCCTAACTAGCGTCCGAGTACCTTCAGTATATCTGGATCAAGGCGATAATACTGTCACTTTTGAACCGGCCAGGCCCAGACTAGTGGGCCAATAATTCAAGTATCCTTTATACCTCTATACCTTATATGATTTTATTTTGTAACGAGTTTGTAGCTTAGAGAAATAAAGTGAAACATTCTAACAACAATACAAATGCAATCCCTAATTGAAAAATCTGTACTGTACAGACTCAACATTGATTATGAATCTCTCTTCTCGTAGCATTATGCTGAGATAGGAGCCTTTTGGGCCTCGCACAGGTGTTCTTTGCCCTTTTGTTTTTTTTATTACTTGTTTTACTGATTTTATTAGTTTGTTTTTTTTATTGTTTTATTTCCGGTGCGTGTCCCAAAAAAAAATTTTTTCTTTCCTTTCTGTCTAATCTCTGTAACCTGAGCTGGCCTATGGTCGACCAATTTCCTGTTTACATTAAGAAACTATTCATAGCTCCATAAGGAAGTACTCTCAACTCTCAAATAAGCTGCGTCGTACACTTCCTGCTAGCGATACAAAAGATAATGTCGCAACTACTAACTGTGAGACCACCTTTACGCGTGCAACGCATGCTGACGACTAACTTAATCACTTGTCATAGGAAGACCTGCGTTGTGTAACACTTGACAAGTTTGTCAAGTGGTTACAGCATTGGAAGTGACGGACTAGCTTTGGTTTACGAATTTACTAGCTGATTTTATTTCATTAACTTCCTTCAATTCCCTATATTTAGCAAAATGGACTCTAACCAAACTGACGTTGATGAAATGATTGTTATACTACTTATGAAATCAAATCGAATCATTTATTTTTTGCTAACATGGGTAGGGGTTAGATATTATACATGTTTTGATAATGTTCTCCATGCTCAGCCATCATTTGAGCATCCAAAATTTTACACATAAATTACAATCTACTATCAAAATACCATGCTGAATAACAATAAATATTACAAAATTGGAAAATCATTTTAACCATTTTATTTTCCAATATCAAGAAGTATCTAGTAGTCAATAATTAAATAAATGTCATAGTAAATAGTGAATGAATAAATAAAAGTCCTAGATAATTATTAATTGTGAGCTACACATGTCATTTCTATTATTAAATAGGTATATGATTAATATAATTGGCCATAAGGATTCCCTTTTAGATACTCCTTCACACTGTGTGTGTGTCAGTTAGAAATTCCTTTAGCTTCCGCTTAAATATTTGCAAGTTGTCAACACCACACATCCCTCTGGATAAGTGGTGTTACGCGAATGGATAGAATAAGAAATTAGTATATAATCCTTCCTTGGCAGTCGGGTAATAAGAGGAAGTCTGAAAGTGACACCGGGAACTGAAAAGTGTTGTCATAGTATGAGCATGCGAAGAGGAATGGGGAAAATTCCATGAAGAAATTTGAAAAATTGGAATAAGGAGAATGATGACACAGCTAGAAAAGTATCGTCTAATCCGCTAAGAATGCAGATTGGCATCATATACTTAGCAAGATGGTACGCACTGTCGTTCTTAGTTATGTAACTAACGGCTTGAGGTAATAACGTTATCCTAGCCTAGTCTGGCTTGTCGAACATGGCTTCTAAGCTTACTTAGCTATCATTTACACTATTAGAAATTACCGAACGAACATGTGTTGCGACGAAAAAAACTTATTTCTTTGGTAATTATCGCGTATGTCATCGACTCGACTCCCTGCTCAACAGTCGCGCTTATGGCTACTAGATCAACAACTATAAGAAAGAAAGAAAGAAAGAAAATACGTTTATTTGCGGCAAACATGACGCTAACAGGACAAATAAAATACACGAAAATAACAAGTTGCGGGAAAATATGCGTCACATTCACGCAAAACGGCAATCACTATGAGGCAGTCAAGCATAACATTTGTTAAAACATAATAACTAAACAATAATTACTCGTATATTTAGTGCTTCAAACTCTGACGAAATATGTGTGTGGTACCAAATCATTATGAAAACCAGAACGGGTGGGGTACCAATACCAACTGATTATGAAAACCAGAACTCAAGTTTAGGACATTTCGATCGCTGTTAACGGTTGAGATAAATAATACTGCAGCAATTTCTTAATTCCTTTCTAATAGTTCAGTGGCCTGGAATTGGACCACTAGAACTCGATGGCCGGTAAATGGTCTAGCTAGCTGTTTAATATATTATCCTTACATTTATAACTTAGCCCACGTACACTCTTGCACCATGCAAAACTGTGCAAATTATTGCGGTTCACGATCCTTAGTAAACCAATGAGGAATGTGACTTAGTAGAAAGAGGATTTATTGAGGATATTGCTTCCTATTGTAACATGACCAAAGAGGTTATAATATTTATAATTGTATGTTACTGAGATTCATTTGTCAGAAATAAACACTCAATGAACTCGGCCTATCGCAGTCCACTGCTGGACATAGGCCTCTCCCAGGCTGCGCCACAACACCCTGTCCTCCGCCTTCCGCATCCAGTCTGTTCCAGCCACCTTTTTAAGGTCGTCGATCGACCTAGCTGGGGACGCCCCACACTACGTTTGCCGAAGAGCCTCTCCTGGCTTAGAAAAAATTGAATAAAAAAGAAAAAAACCCTAAAAATTTAATAGTGTCCGTCTCAAACATTCCACTAATATTTTGTTTAATAAAATCTATAATCAACTATGGTGCAAAACTTCTCTCAAATCCGTTAATCTGTTTTAATTAAAATTAATTCACTTGATTTACCATCTTTATACAGTCCGTCATGGGAAACTAGAGGAAGGTGCGTAAGTTTATGTAATGTAATGTAACTTCTTTTTAATTAAAGGTAATTAACCTACTATTGACGTATCATCAGCATATCAAATTGTTAATCATAGTAAATATAGTTTCTTCTGCGGGAACATTAGTTTATATGAGGAATGAATAAACTCTGTTCATTTTACGAGATGGTTGAAATTACACATTTCAAAAGCTTATTTTCGAGTTATGGCATATTAAAAATCGAAAAGTTGGTTAATGGATTATTGATTCTTCATAAAAACTATGTTGTTAACTAATGTTAGTTTTCAACATAGTTTTTAGTTCAAGATTAACTAATGTTAATCTTCATAATTTTGATGCTTTTACAGTTAACTGGGCATTGTATGTAGAAAAGCGAGCTACATTCATAATAATGATTATGATTTCTAACAGCAAACCTAATAGCTGTTTGAGGTTGAGCATAAAATTAAGTTTTTTTTTTGCATCTGCCAAACCATTCGCCACAAAATGAACAGAGTATACTTACATAGAGATGGTACGCACCGCCGCATCTGTGATGCAAGCTCAAGTTTCAATTATCTTGTTTCTTGCGGACGTAATAAATGATGATAGATATAACAATAATTTGATGATTAATGTTTTGTAATAATAATTACATGTTTTTTTCTGTTGCGGTCAGAAACGTATGTCAGTGAACTGAGCAGAGAGTGAATTAGCTGCCCTGTAGTCAATGAATCTATTTAGTTTGTAAATAATTATAGTTTCTGTTGCATTTTCGATGGATTTTACATACTCTCACACAAGAGGCAATAAGAAAAAATACAGAGAATTGAATTTTTTTATTTATTTAAAGCAACTGTTACTTGTTGACAGACCTACACTGTCCTCCCATACCTCTTAACAGAATCAGTTTGAAATAATTGTAAACATCAATTATTTTTAAAAGAGTAACCGTGAATTTTCTTCCCGGCTCTTCTCCATAGGATAGGACCAATTGGAACCGTGCACCTAGCTTCAGACGTTTCAAAAGAGCCCATGTAGAATGAAATAAATGTGAAATAAATTCTTTTGAATTTTGAAGGGACATAACGGAGATACTTTTCATACATCTAATGCCGTATGTAAAATAAGGAGGGCCTATGAACTTTTGCAACCAATAGCAGAAGGAAATGCTAACCTAACCTAGTCACATAACATAGGTTAAGAATCGTAAGAAGGCAACGTTTGAGTCACAGAGAAAACGTCAAGTGAAACTGTTTCTGATTACCATGATGTTACATGATTAGATTAGAGTTGAGTTCGTGGTTTACATAAACACACCATCCACGACAATCAACTGACTGACTTATTTTAACCAGTGGACGATTAAGAGATCTTTGACAACATGTTTCAAATGTTTTTCAAACTGAAGTTACATGTCAACAACGATCTGAAGCAAGCACAAGTGAATGACTTGACGACCAAAATCGAAACATCTGACGAAGAATGACGAGGAGAGCTGACCCCAAATAAAATGGGATAAGGCTAGGCAAAGAGAGAGAGAGAGAGAGTTATATGTGGTTGAAGTGTGAGGGTCCAAGGAAATAGCGGCAGAAAAAATGTAGTTTATTAGATCACGAGCCACAGCAGTCCAATTCAGGAAATAAAAACAGTTAAATTAAATTAAGTAAAGAAAAAGTTTCCTGACTGATAAGAGCACTACTAAGGTTTTTAGTGAGTTTGTTTCGCCATTTCTTCTCAAGGGTAGTCAGATAGGAAACGTCGACTTTATCTAGCTTATATTTTTATACTACGTTAAGTGATTCCGATATTCAAATTACATAATAAACAATTACATTTCATTTCAGTAAGTACACCGTTACAACCAATGGTATTTTAAAATAAAGAAAATTGAAATGATCATTTAAGAATTACAATAAACATAAATAATTCAAAATTACGCAAACTTCATTGACTTATGGAACCAACTCTCGAGTCCAAGCAGTCTTGGAGTGTGAAGGTAAAATTACCTATAGATGGACATGAACAGTCTCTTCGAAAATGAAAGGCGATTAGCAACTAATATGGGCAAGAGTTCGATGCCCTGTAGGGCCAGTTTTTTATACCGATAATAATGTAGCAGCCGGTATTTGGCCTGAGGCAAAGTGATTATTTCATCTTCTACAAGGCGTGAGAGCCTCTATGGTAATTATCCATGCATTACATCAATCAGATGCATCGCATCAAAATAGCCAACACGTGTGGCGATATTAAAATGTAGGTATCCTGGTATCCTGTAGGTACAGTCAGCGGCCTTGCTGACTGGGCAAAATATATTGACTTATGCATAAGCTATATCTCATTCTCATATAATATGTAGTTCGTGTTGATACGAGAGTAGGAGGTAGAATTGTGGTGGTGATTGACGTTCAGAAAGTTTATATTACAGAAGCTACCTAGTGTTCACTATTCTATGCATATTTTTAAAGAGGTAAAAATTACAGCATAGCAGCAATGAGGTATTCAACGAAACTCATTCATACGCAAAACGAAAAGTAAAAAGTCTCACAAAAGTATGCATATCACATCGGTTACTCTCGGGTCGGCGACGGATGATCGGTGTTACGTCACAGACGCGGTAACCTTTCACTGCGTGCTAGATGCGTGCGCGCAACCGAAGAACCTGCAGTTTGCGACGGAATGTCGGGGAATGTAAGTAAACATACTATCGTGGTAAATGAGACGGCAATTTATGGTGATGATGAGGAATAAGAAGGCGTATTTACGAGTATACGCATAGAAGAAGTCCTACGCGTAGAAGTGGAACTGGAGAGTGGTATTGTGAACTGAACCGCTAGGACCACTGAGTGGGTCCTATGGGACGCTAGACAAGACCGCGCAGACCAAGGCAAAAATGGAGACACGAACTTGCCGGTTAACGAAAGGATTTGCCCGTATTAGCAGAGAACAGAAATGTGGAAATGTGGAGAGAGGTTTTTGCTCTACAGTGAGCTTGATAAATAGACACGCTTAGAGGCAGTGTAATACAGCAATGTGGCAAGGCCCAAAAAAATATAAAGACTTATTGTTAGTCATTATGATGTGAAAATCGAATCTAGAAAGGCGTCCGAGTAGATATGGCCATGACCTGGACCGGACGTGTCCGGACTAACTGTAGATGGATGAGCGTGCACGTTTTATAACTGTTACCTAACGCATCTTAACTTAGTTTGACAGCTCCAACACGTCACAATATTGGCAAAGGTCATTCTTACGCATATAATGTAATGGCATTATTATACCGTCAAATCGCGGTTTAGCAGAGAAGGAACTAACACCACGGTTATAGGTTGACAATTTCAAAATATTTTTAGTCCATGTTACTCCACGTGGTTTTCGCTTATCATCACATGTCTCTTAACATCCGGGCCATCACAAAATTACATTAATGGCGAAAATAGAATTTTTCCTCTTACTGTTCTATCCCATAATATAACTGGCGAAATGTGGGTTTACCGGTGCACCTCTGCCTATCCCTTCGGGGATTAAAGGCGTGATGTTATGTTATATTATGTTCTATTACAATTCATTTGGAGTCGGCGCAGTACGTCTGTTTCTCTCATGCATCTCTATTATTTGTCTTCTCGGTATGGTTTATGGTGAAATATGAGCAAGATATTTTATACATCAAACTAAGTTTCACCATCCTTCATGAATTCTTTAGCATGAATCACTAGAATGTTGTTTCTTCAGCCAAGAAAAAGGACAGTAAATGGAATGACATGTTCACGTTCGCAGAGTTCATTGCTCCACTTTCAGTTCTCGCCACTCGCATATTTGTAATCTGCTCATATAAACACGAGAACGGTCTACTGAGTAGCCAGTGGCTAGTTTATCTTGGGAGACTGTAAAAAGTGGTTCTAAATCAAAAATGTACTGGTTTTTACACACACATACACATGTCATATTACTGTTATTAAAACTATTATAACCTTTAATTTTAGTACTAGCGTACCGCTCCTGTGTCGCGAGGGTGCAATGGTATTCCGAAAGGTTAATGATATTTAAATAAATTTAATTACAAGCAAGAATCTTGATGTTTTAACATGTTACCATTGCACCCTCGCTACACAGGACACTCAGTCAGATAACTATTTTTTTTTTGTTTACTTTGGCCTCTGCTTGCAGCTCCGTCAGTCATCTTACGTCAAATATTGGACATGCGTATTATATCTGCATTGACGTTGAAAGTGAGATCAGTGCCGAGGTCGAGGATGCACTTTCACCCCTTACCCACATTTCACGGATTTTCAAACAAGCCAGTTCTTATAACCGGTGCATACGATCTTGAACTTTGTTGCTAATTATGGTAATCTTCGGTTTTGTATGGGTTTGAATGTTCTTCAGTGTGTTATTAAAATAAAAAATTCTCGAATTTTAAGAAAATATCTGATAGATTTCTTAAGAATTTCTTGCAAAAGATTATCGATGTTTTTGACCTTGTATCAAAAAATTTCTTTCTTTTTACTTTCAAAAATATTTCCAGAAGACGCAGCAGATATTATACTAACTAATTAGTTCTGCATAACATGATTCATATTAGCATCAATTGCCGTGTTTATTACCACCATGACATTTATGTTAATGGGTCATCATACTCATGACATTTCCTTCCATACATTCCTAGCCCACTCATTTCAAGGCAGAGCGTCCGTACCATCTCTATTTTTCACACTCATCCGCAACGTCACAGCCCAACTCAAGCATTACCTGCCAACATATAAGTGTTCCATAATTTCTAAGCTCAGTAGCTTCCATATAGTAACAAAAAGTTATCCACGTATACGTAATAAGGCATATGACGTCGGCCCTAACGCTTTCTCCGCTCTCACGGCCAAAAGGTCGCTATGCGAAATGTTTGTGTCTCTCGAATGTCTCCCCGAGCGAGGTAGTGTGATTGCTTGCTTTTGATAGATGCGAGACGTGCTCTATGGTTTTTATTTCAACTGAATACGTATGTAATTATAATTTCTAATAGTTATCATATTAGAAGGTAATTACATTGTTGTGCGTTTAAATGCAATGGTTGAAATTCTCGTTGAAGAAAAACTTTGAACTATGGAGGCTATTACAATAATGGTTAGTAAAAAATATAATGTGACTAAAAATTTTTCATTTAATTGAAATGACATCTTTTAATGTAATCATTTCATAGTCTTGTGAAGAAGCTGCTAAGTCAAAGATGACAACTAAGAAGTGACAGGTCACCTGGTTATCACTTACGAGCATCACCAGTACAAACACTTTTCTTTTCTTATTGAAGCAACGTGAGTGTGATGAGAAAATTCTGATAGACTGTTAAATTCATCCTTGGGGAGAAAACACACAACTTAAAGCTGTCAGGAAAGATTCTTCTACTGTAGCTTAGCTTGTATGAATGACGTTATAGATGGTTAGACCCCAAATCATTACAATACACATATGAACTGGACTTAGCATAATGAGCAGTTAGTTACACAAATGTGCTGTACTCGTGTCTCAGGAATCATTAAGAAGAGCATTATGCAACTGTATCTCCTCTGTCAAGGAAATTGTGACATACATAAGTACTTAATATTTTTTTGCTAATCGTTGTAACGTTAGTTTTTGTTTGGCGTCCTACTAAAATATCCGTATTGCATGTTTTGCATACATACATAAAATCATACTTATGAAGTTACGAACCTACGGGTTGAGCAAAGTCAAGAGTTTAAAAAAAAATCGTGACCACGACCCCTCAAAAAAACAGAACGTTTCCTAACTATTTGGAAAATGACAAAACGTATCAAAATGTATTATTATTCTAACAATTTTAACAGATCCGTTCAAAGCAACGACAATAGCTGCTCGACTCATCACTTCCTATTCCGCCTCTCGCACTTGACTCTTCTGCAAAGATGTGTGAACTTGTAGAGAAAGTCATGTTTTTATTGCTGTCACCGTTACAACCTTCATTTCTCTTTAATTTCCCACCTTATTTTCATTGTCTTTGAGTTCAGTTTCTATTTCTGGAACGGTATTGTTAACTTTGTTACGCAAATGTGAGAACAGATTTACATATGCGTTTGGCTAAATTAGTTATGTGTAGCTACATTCACGGATGGCGGGATTTTCATTATACGTGAAATTATGGTTGGTGTCATATCAATATTATGTTATGGCCTGCTGTCAAGGGTTTAGATATTTGAAAAATGTCTACTATACTAATTTGGAGCAGTTTGTTCAAAGTCATTTCATGGATAAACATTAAATATGCACACTTAGTTTGTTGTTTTGATGAAAAAATGCTATTATACCTAAAAACGTAATGTCGATACCCACGTAATTTTATACATAGATACAGAATATTCAGTATGTTAACTAATAAAGGGCGTTTCTGTTAACCCGCAATAGTACAGCGTCCAAACATGAAAAAAAAACATGCCAACTAAAAAAAAAAAGTTAAAAAGAAATATATAAATAGTGAAATATTCACAAAAAAGATTAAATCGATACGGAAAAGAAATACTGTACATGCACACTTATCACACTTGTCTTTCTACGTTGAAATACTCTTTTTTATGGTAATATTTTTTAGCATGTATAGACGCTATACTATTGCAGTATAACGGGAACGCCCTTAATTAGATTATTGTATACAACAAAGTATATACACCTTCCGTAAGTTTATTATATTCAACACTACTGCATTTCTTTACACAATGCTCACGAGAAATTATATGCATTATAAATATTAGATATTATCAGGGTGTGAAAGAAAAACTTGCTATCTTTACAAAATCATAATAATAATAGCACAAGAAATAAAAAGGAAAAAGCCTTAGGAAATATAACGGCAGGTTCAAGTTAAAATAAACCAATGAGGAAAGAAAAGCGCACATCAGATAAGAGTCTAACCCTAACCGATCTAACCGGCTACGATAATATAAAAGAAACAAGTTTTTCAATACTTTCTACAAACATAGATAATAGCTTGTTATATAAATTAGAAACCGCGTATGGTATGGATGCCTCAGGAAACGGAATTAATTGGCTGCGTTAAATATCTGCATATTTTAAGTATTGTATCTTGTGTAACACTTGCTAAAAGTAAAGACACCTTGTTATGTTTAGTCCTGAACACTTGACAACAAGATAAGTGGAAGGAGAGAGGTCACGATTCTGATCAAATAGCGTTGGAATTTCATAATAATATGCTATTAACGCATCATCATGCTGCTAGGAATGTTATGCGGCTATGATGGGGGTCAAAGGTCGGAATTACAATTTGTGATAGGTATGCTGTTTTTGACTGAAGATAATTAGTTTTTGAACATCACTATAATCACAGTGGCAGAGGAATTGGTGGCAAGGACGTGACAGATTAAATTACGAATTGAAGACGACCACACAGTGTTATTGCAAGGTCAAACTGATGTCAGAACAGAGGTCCTAGTGTGAGTTTCTTTTAACAATCTCGACTTTACGCATCGACCGCGTTCAGCGCTCCGATTGGCCCTTCACCAGTAAAGGTCAGTGAAGGACCAATCGGAGCGCCGGACGCGTTCGATGCGTAAAGTCGAGATGGTTAAAAGAAACTCACACTAAGGCCTCAGTATCTAAATGGTGAAACAGAATTCCTAAGCTCCAGATGCCAGGTAAAAATGTATGTAAAGATATTATCAAAATAAATAAAGACGCACTTTTTACTAAACAATTTATTACGATTGTGGCAGATGCCGCTTCCCATTGAGCGGGGTTGTGTGCGCGTACGCAGCATTCGCACGATTGCGTAAGATACTCATCGTTGCTTTCCCACCGCTACGACTAAACTGCGTTCGCATTTAGTTTCCAAAGAAGCAAACAAATATATTTCTTTGGAAAAACAACTTTAAAACCCTCACATAAAGTTGATTTTGCGCTACAACAACAAACATTTTTATGGTTTTTTCAATAGTGCTAGTTGTTCTGAAATCCACTTAATTTACACTGTTATAAAGTTTATATTCGTCTAAGTGGAAACTACATCAATTGGAAACGAGGATTTGAATAGACTATAATATAACGATCTGTTAGTCTTGTGTGGGAAATTATTTCATCTGTGAAACGTCAAGAGTTTTATACGTAATATTTGGGAGATTGGACGAGAATTTTTGATTGGTCGCGCAACATAATCTGATTTGATTTATTGTGCGGTTTGAATGGAAAGGTTGTTTGATTACCTTTTTAATTTTATAGTCTAACAGGGTATACTATCTCGGTTAGTTATGCTCTTAATTAAAACAAATAAACCAAATCTGGCGAGTTTTCGAACGTAATTCGGACTGGTCTTTAGTCGGAGAAAAAGATACAATCACTCGGGCATTGCCAAACTATTTATATTCTTTTCGATGCTATTGTTAACTAACAATAATTAATCTGAGTCAATATTAATAATAAAAAACCGCTCTAGTTTTCAAAGTTATGAAAAAACAAAAATAATTAGTAAAATTTTAATGCCGTGCTAATTGCGTAAAACAGCCCGCGATTTGCTGTTGCTACTAATTTCAATCACTTTCGAAAACTGCAATTTTCCCATTAAGAATACTAGAATGGTTTTTATGTGGATAATTTGATGGTGTGCAACTGACGATGGTCGGTATTTACAACATTTTATTGCTTGTAATTATCTTCAGATGTTGTAAGTACTGTGATATAACATGCTGGTTGTGATGTTGCGTACTTGAAGGTATATACCTAGTAGGAATATTACTTTTATCACCACGACTATCTTACCCGATAGACGTAGTCCTGTCCAAATTTCAATAATTCATACAAAAAGAAAATGCACTTTCAGAATTCTCGAATTTTACAATTTTCCCGGCAACGTTGAAAATATTTTTTTCAGTAAGAACATGATTCTTTGGAACATAAGGATGAACTTTGACAATGCAAAAGTGCCTGTAAATGGTTAAATTGAAATAAATGCTTTGAGTTCGAGTTTGATGACTACACTACTATCTACTCATCAATGGAAGAAACATAACCCATAGATTTGGACAGGCCACTAGTAAGAGACTAGACACGTCCTAATGATTAAGGTAATCTGTAACCAGTTCTTTGAAAATTTTACATAAAAAAACTCCACGCTGTAGCTAATTCCTAGAGAAACTTTGTGGTATATGAATTGCACAATCTTAGGAGTTATTAATGAAAGACTTACTCGAGACATCTGTGCAAGAAGTGCAGGAAGGCAGGGTCATCAGACCTCACGATGGTCGTGAGGGTGCGCGTGCCGGGGCGACGCTTGCGACCCTTGGAGTTCGTGATGCTGCGAGGAGAGCCTTTTGAATCTGGAGGACAATTGAAAGAAATGAAAATAAGTAGGTAATTGGAGACATTTCTTCAATAATTTCAATGAAGTTTTCAACCAAAAGTATATATAATATACGTAGTTTGCAAATATTTATTTAGAGACATTGCTATTTTTAATTCTAAAACTCGTAATGTGACATTTCTCAAGGTTACAATCTAGAGCCAACATTGATATCTTACGGTTATAAGAATTTATATTAAAACACTTACCAAAAAACAGTCTCTTCCTTGTGGCGTGTAGCAGAAGGTCTGGGGGAGGTGGTCCGAGCAGCTCCATGATGCAGGCCAGCTGTTCCGACTCGTTCTCGCCCGGGAACAGGGGGTAGCCCGTGTGGAGTTCCGCTAGGATGCATCCTGAGACCAAAAAAATTCACAGATTAGAAAATAAATTTTGTCATCCCACTCATTTCCTTATTGGTGTTTTGTTCTTTTATACATCTCTTTTCACAGTTATCTTAGTATTCACTTCCATTTACACGACCCATTATTCATTTCTTTGGTTTACCCTTATATTCAAAACTTTTATTAGACGTTCCTAATTGCTAACTAAGTTTATTTAATCGGAGATTATTTTCTGCGTGACTTAATACACTGTCTTTTTATTGGCTACTTTTACTAACTATTGTTTGCTAACAACAATTTCTATTTCATTATGAGTGTTTCGTTTCACATGGATGATCTTTACTTTAACGAGATGCAAGTTTGAATTTATTCATGTCATATTTACGATCATAAAACCACCGTAGCATATAAAACAATTATAGCTACATCTTATGAGACTGTGGCAATGACTTATTTGCCTATTATTTTATCACGCTTGTGTTTCCCGAAGGGCACAAATCCAGACTCCGGGCTGCTACTGAGAAATACCAGATGGAAAAATCTAATAACATGTTGCGCGACCTAGGAATCGACCCCAGGACCTCATGCTGAGCAGTAGCGCTTGCGACCACAAGACCAACGAGCCAGTTCCTACTATTTGTGTATTGATAACCAGAGCTTCGTAAAATCGGCATCGTACACAAATATTTGTAACATCTGACATCTTGGCTGACAATACCATAGTCTCAGAAAATGGGTGGTACCATCTGACGGCGAACGCAAGCACCACGCGCGCTTATTTGTCAAATTAAATAGCGCTCGCTTCCCCGGCTTCTTGTTACACACTTCCGTCCCTTTTGACCAAATCACTGCCACAGATTGCAGGCAAGCGAGAGGAAAGATGTTCTACATCAAAAACAAACGAAAGTCGCCAATTTCAAGTGCTTACGCATCATCCAACCTGTTTCGAGATATAAAGATGCGTCTCTTGTTACAAAACGAGTCGTTAATGTAACGAGTACCGGCCGGTAGGCGTTAACATCCATCATCAATTGCGTAAAGACTACATTCTTTGGTGTCGATATCTGCTGTGCGAATCGCGAGGTCACCTTTCTCCCTCACTTTCTATACGTAAAGATTATGGCATGCTTGTGATTGTCTGTCTGTGGAAAGCTTTGCTTTGAATTTGTGATCGTGTTTTGTTGATATTTATGGTTATGATTGCTTACGGTCAAGTGGTGTTAGAATATCTGTTAGCTTGACTATATTGGAGCATTATCAGGAGTTGTAATGTTACGTAGTGTTACTTTCTCTTAAGTGTTGTGATTTAAGGTATCAATATCCCTATTAGCAGTCATTAGTTAAGCAACTTATCCAGATGCTGTTAGATTTAAGTTGGTCTATTAATTTTCTTTAAAAAAAAAACAATAAAGTATTTAGGGATGACTATATTGTAGCTCTTACACTGTGTGGCAAACTTAAGCTTATATAATCTAAATTATCAGTAGTAGTGTAACCTCTTAATCTCACTTCGTTGCCTCTATTTCTCTTCATTTTGGAACATTATAAAAAGAACCAAGATGAAGATTACGGGGTTTCAAATGTTTATAGTAGTGCTTTGTTTGATAGCCATTGCATTCGTTAAAATTGTAGAGTATTTATATATGACGCAATTTCCGCTTTGTGCCATCGCTGCTCGTCCCAGATCTTTAGTACTTCTCGAAAAGAGTATTTATTGAAAACGCTTATTAAAATATTATATAAGACTTTTATAAAACCTCAATGCCTCAATTACGTATAGTAATTATATTTGACACACACAGTGATTAACATGTCTTTCTTTTCGTTGCTAAATTATAATAACAATGTCAATTTTACGGTGGAGATCTTCTTGACATTTATGATTTATGTAGGTTTTACAATGTTACGAAAACGATCTATGAAATGACTTCAACTCATTATTTTGTATGCCTTGCGTGACACTGGTGGCATACAAGCCCGGCAGTCAACCTAATGGTGAGTGGTCATTGCCTATAGCCGTCTGCAATAAAAGAAACATCGCAGGCGCGTTGTCATTATAATCAGCCTATAATGTTCGCACTGCTCGGACACAGGCCTCCTCTCTTCGAGGCGGAGTGGGCTGTAATCTACCGAGCGGGCCCAGTGCGGGTTGGTAGATGTCACATGTCTTCGATTTTTTGGTCCTAGGACATACCGGTTTCCACACGATGTTTTCTTTCACCGTTTTGGCACAAGTGGTGATGAAATTATTTAAACAAAGCCAACCGCCTGTCTGGGTTCGAACCCACGACCTACAACTCGCAAGTAGGGATCGTTACCACTGTGCCACCACCGCTCACTGGCTCGTTGTCATATGAGAGACAAAAGTGAAATATCCCATGAGCCTGTATTTTCTCTGCACTCTTCAAAAGAAGTATTGGTATGGTATTAGTTATTCCGGAGAAGCCTTTTCACAAACATACAAAATAGTTAAGATTTGGTCTCAGATATAAAAAAAAAAATAAGTTAAAAACTCACCCATGCTCCACATGTCAATGGGGGTCCCGTACTGCAGCCCTAGTATAACCTCAGGGCTCCGGTAGAATCGTGACTGGATGTAGGTGTAGACGCGCGCATGCGTATAGCAAGAGCTTCCGAAGTCTATCACCTTGATGGAGGAACTGCCTCTCGCTTTTAGCAGGATGTTTTCCTGAAAGATAGAGATGGCAAAATTTGTTTCTGTGATAGAGCAAAATAAGGCTTGTATCAGTCTCTGGGAGGCGCTAACAATAAAAATCACAACACAATTATAATTTTAATTCTGTTGTGATTTTCTTATTGTTCTGCCAGAAAAATTTACGGCAGCTTACCAGGTGGTGGTAGAACAGAAAATTCTTTATTATACACCAAAACTATAACACACCTCATATTATATATGTTTTTTTTTTGGTTGGTGTATTGGCGTGTGATAGCTGACATATGGCTAATAATTAGATTTATGTTTTATGTTTTTTGTTGCGTAATGTTAATGATTTTGCATACTTGTGTATAGATATTTTTTTTTTCTAACTGAACAGACAGCTGTGCTGCTGGGGAGTTTGTTGCGCCACTTCTTCTTCCCAGCTAAAGCACTAGGAAGTGGTGAAGGGTGGGCGTTTTGGGGGACTGTCTTATGTAATTTTGACGTTCGAAAAGTGCTGATTCTCAGCCTTGTTTGAATAAATGACTTTTGATTTTGATATAGCATCTATTAAAGTCAATCGAAGAAGACCAAAATAAAACCAGAAAGTGAGGGAAAGGTGATAAACGATACTTACCACGTTTTTAGGATTAGGTTTGTTCCCCTTTCTATCATGGATTTCTAGTTTGACAGTTGTACGACAGTGACAGAGATACTGCTTGACCAAATCATAATGCTAAATGTCTATTTATTATTAAAACTTTATGCAAAAGTAAAGTTATACTGTACAAAGGCGGACTTAGTGCTCACAACACTGGTCGGCGGCAGTCGTAGACGCGTCGACGGCAGCCGCCGACGCGTCCAACTGCAGTTGTCGACACATCGGCGGCTGCCGTCGATAAAGGGCCGCTCGTGTATATGGTCAACTTTATACATGTCACGAGTGTTTTTATGGCGAAAAGTTATTCAAGCCCGTATGATCTCTAAAAAAGGTTATATAAAATCTATTTTTTTACGCCCACCATTCAGGACTTGGTACCATGCATGACCTCCCAATAAAAAAGGTTAAATGTGTCAAATGATTCCTGATCCGTACCTAAAATAGACGAAAAAGGTTGTACTCACTGGCTTCAGGTCACAATGTATGATGTTCTCTCCCTCCAGCAGCCTGAGACACCGCAGTAGTGAGCTCGTGAACCGCCTGATGAGGCTGAGGCTAAAGCCTTGATAGTTGTTTTTCTTTATCAGCTCGTATAAGTTGATACTGGAAAATAAAAAATAAGATTTTCAGCTTAATCCTCTGATTTACAGTGTCATTACCATCATCATTTCAACCGAAAGACGTCCACTGCTGGACATAGACCTCCCCCAAGCCACCATTTCGACCGGTTCTGTGCTTCCCGAATCCAGCAGATTCTTCCAGCCTTCACAAGGTCACGGTGCGTTTATTTGTGGTTTATTTATTTACTAGCTGATGCCCGCGACTTCGCCCGCGTGGTTGTCGATTATTATATACTAAAACTTTACTCGAGAACCACTCTATCCATTGGTGAAAACAGCATGAAAATCGGTGGAGTAGTTTTTGAGTTTATCGCGTACAGGAGGACAGACAGACGCGGCGGAGGACTTTGTTTTATAATATGTAAGGATTAATCTTTGTGGAAAATAATAATTGACAAACTTATATTGCTTGAATATGAGGCTGGGCTTGGCTGCTCTGTGTGTGTGTATTTGAAGTATTTTTTTTTTTGTAATGTGCATTTTTTTTTCTTTGTTTTTCTTTTAATTCAATAAAAACAATTGTTATGTTATGTTAATTGTTCTATCATAGGCAAGAAACTTGCATCGCGTAAATGAGCCTTAAGCGTTAGGTACTTGGGACATTTTTTATTAAGAAAATCTTGATGGAGGTTCATTAGCAAACCTTGTCACTCCTTCCACGAGGATGATTACGGTAATCTGTCATAATGTAAGCCATATTTACGACGATACTGCGTCTTATGGGCCGATATTGAGCTTAACTTAGTTTATGTGTACCACAACCTAGGTATCTTTAGATATCTACATGATTCAAGAAGAAGAATTCAATGAGATGATTTATAAAATATCTATATTTATAAATAGTATAAAATAAAGTCGCTTTTCGTGTCTGTCGTGTATGTCCGCTTCGTTCTACAAAATCCGCAATTGAATTTGTTGTAATTTTCACCATAAATTGAAAAATTTATTCAGAAAGGCTTGTATATCATAATCATATTAATCTTCTCAATTATCTTCTCAATCTCTTCTTAGCAATCTCGATGTTTTGTCAAGTCATGAAAACTGTGCGAAGCAGGGGCGTGTCGCTAGTATTTATAATTATGTATAAAGACAATTATGTATAAGACAAAAGTGCCTGCTACACGATCGCCAATCGCTTCCCGACAGAGGTGACCTTGGTGGTTTACAACAGTGTAGATGATGGTTTACTACCCAAATTTTTAACTGCTCTGCCGGTCGCTAGCCAAGCTTGAATGATGTAACCCATATATTGTAAAAATATTTTGATTTAAAAGAGTGTCCGTGGAGTTTCTTGCCCGTTCTTCTCCATAGGTACCTACTCCGCTTTGGAATGGGCAACTAGCTTCATATTTCTGACAGACCGACTCCTTGACAATTCAAAAGTGCCTGTAAATGGTTTAATTGAAATAAATGCTTTGAGTTTGAGTTTGAGTTGCCTCTGTCGGGGACGCGGTTGGCAACCGTGTAGCAGGAACTTGAATCGGTCTTATGAAAGTTAATAATGCTGTGTCTATCTCTTAATATTGTGCACTTGGCGCTTGTATGTTGGCTTGTGCTATTAGGGTAAACAGTGTGTGTAGTGTGTGTGTTGGTGTATATAGACCAATAAATATTTATAAATTCTCACCTCATTAGCTCAAAACTGATGCACAAATGATTCCTAAAGTAGAAGTAATCCAGCATATGTATCACGTTGTGCGCTTGATCCTTATCCTTCAGCCTCAGGTGGTCTAGGACCCTGACTTCCACCAGCGCCTGGTGATGGAATCGTTTCTTGTTCCTGATGATCTTGATGGCGACCTGAGACCCTGTGCGGTGGTCCTGCGCCCTGATCACCTGGCCGAAAGATCCCTTGCCGATGACTTCTAGAATTTCGTATCTGTAGGCTATGTGGTCATGGATTTGCTGGAATTAAAGATACGAGGGTTTTTATGATAATAGGTAATCTTTCCAGCCTGTAATTTTATTTGATTTATTTAGATTTTACAGTAGTCTTGTACTTAACACTATGCCCCCGTTTTCACGTAAAGGTGCATTAAGGGATAGTCCAGGGTCAGGACTTTCTAGTTGCACGACTAATCATTGTAAATTGAAACATTTTTGCGTTTATAAGATATTCTAGTAATTTTTTAAATTGTTTGCTAGATTGTTATTTAAAATGTATTAACATGGTATCGTGTCGTTGCCAACAGATCTATGAGACCAAATGTTTGGCATCTCAATAACAAGTTCTAACCGTATAAGGACCAAATAATTCTTCACTCGTAAATTGTTTGTATTGGAAAGTAAATAGAAACCTTCGTTCGATGCGGTATCTGTTGGTTTAGGAAAGTCATGAAGGTATTTAATTAGGAAATACTGCCAAAGGTGTATACAGAGTGAATAGTGATCACAGATCATCCCATGAAGGTTTTTGTCAATAGGTTCTGCGATTGTAATATCTATTGCCATAGTATTGAAGGGCCTTCCACCTCCTAGACCGTGACATGTGTTTTGGTCTAACCAATTTCAATTCAATTTTAATTTTTCGGTCAATCTTATAGCGAATGAGACAGACTATATTCTGCTGTTCTTTGAGCGAATTTACAAGGAATGCATTTTATATAATTAGTTAACGATGATAGTATCAATTTAGTTAGGATAGGCGAATTAATCGAATTGGGTTATCCTGTAATGGTAAATGTAAGTACCTACCTAGGTATTTTTTTGTCTTGTATGTATCGGGATTAACTCACAATGAATATCTGAATTTAATTGTTTATTTACCATTAATATTTGCGTGACAGGCTATAATGGAAATTAATTACACACTTTTGAAGCAAATTGACAAATTAATGAACAAATTAATGGACATTACGCATTCTATTAGTGATAAAGATATGTGATTATAAAAATATATATATTCTTTTACGTGGTACCTTATTATGATTATCAATGAATTGAAAATATTTAGGTTTAGTAATGAATTCCTGAAAGCCGGTGGCTAGGGACAACATTTTCGAACTTTGTAAAACAAATTCCTACGGATAATATTTCAATGCTGGGGTTTCAAGCTTTCGGATTAAATTAATTTTGTACTAAATTAACTGATTTAGTACAAAATTGGCTCTTTCAATTCCCATTTCGGTATCCCATTTAAAATTCTATTTGAGTATTTTTTGCTGGAGTCAGATCTGTATTTTATTCACAAGACTTTTTTTGTAATTAAGTGGATAAAAAAGATTTGGGTTTTAATTAATGTTGGACAGGTAAATAAGTTTTTTTTGTAATTGTACTGAAAAATATATGTAGATATTAGCTTTTTAACAATCATGGTTTTAGCCAATTTAACAGTCCTGAAGGGTTTTAATTAGTATTCGAATGGAACTCCGAGCTTTTTAATTAATGTTGGACAGATAAATAATGTTTTTTTGTAATCGTACTGAAAAATATATGTGTAATCGTGTTACAGGGTTTCTTTAGGAATAGTTAGGCGGAATAGGTTACTAAATATATTACCTACGTCTATTGTATTTTATAATGGATTTCCGCAAAGTCACGCCTGAATCAATTAACTATCGTGTTATCCAGTAACTGGGTTATGGAGGTCAGACAGGCAGTCGCTCCATGAAATAAAATATTGATATTCAGATGCATCCGGACTGGATGCCGTCCCTAACATAGTTGGAATAAAAACCGGCCAAGTGCGTGTCGAACCACTCACAATGAAGGGTTCCATAGTTGAGATGAATTTATCCAATAAACCTTAAATTTTAGTTGAAAATTTTTTGCAGCAACATATTTTTGCAGATGTAAGTTGGTCGATTATTACTCGGTAACTTGTGGAGCCTACTTAGCTGTGATATTTTCCTTTTAATTTCGTTATATACCTATACTATTGCCGTGATTTTTTTCACATATCCGACACTAACGAAAACTACTATTTAGCTTTAAAGTGCTCATTTTTTTTAGAGTCAAGTGTCCACTTAACTCTAAAAAAAATTAGCACTTTAAAGCTTAATATTTCGCAAACGAATATCTGAATTCAAAAATGGTTTTCACAAGTTACAATAGTTTTAAACGACCAACGATACCTCACAATATGGGATTGACTATTGAATAAATAAATAAATAAATTGACGAGAAAAAAAAAGAACATCTCTACTTTACATATACGGGAGGTACCCTAAAAATTTTTTTTTTCTCGATTTTGTTTTACCACTTTGCCGGCGTGATTTATATGTAAACCCATACCAAATCGCAGCTTTTTAGTAATAAGGCTCTCTGAGCTAAGCCGCGGACAGACGGACAGACCGACAGACAGACGAACATGGCGAAACTACAAGGGTTCTTTGTTGACTATGGAACCCTAAAAAGGCTAGGCAGATTGATTTTAGCTACCTAATTAAATAAATTCAACATTCTTACCTTATTATAGCTACCGTTCTCATCATCAAACCCGCAGTTGTTGGGCAGGTTGGCCCGAGCCTGCACCTTGTTGGACTCCAACCCCAGGAACCACACCTCCGGGTACTTCCTCACCTCGTTCCTCTCCCATTCTGATAGTCTTTCTCCGTACAGCTTTAGAGCTTCTGCAACGAAAGAGAGAGATATCTTTAGTAATCTTCACTTGGTAACTAATTGCTTGATTATAAAAACCTGGCAGACGGAATATGTAAACCGAAGTTTACGTAGTAAGTGTTATTATCTAATCTGTGCCAAAGTTAAGCGTTAACGAAGTAATACACAAGTGATAGCTTCATTTTATAATGTTCTGGATGGCAAAGAAGAAAACTGCCCAACCAGTCGATCTATTATATAAAAATCTTACCTAAAAACTTAAGTGAAGTGACCTGTCACTAGTGTCAATCCCTAGCACCAGGTGCAATCGTAGTTCAATTCAAGATCACTTCACCAAAGTTTTCACCGTGAGCTTTTTACAGAATCACACTGGCACTATTGACAGCACTTCACGGTGAGATGGTTACAGAATAGCAATGTAGTGGAATGAGAGCTCCCTTCAAGATCACTTCACCAAAGTTTTCACGGTGAGATTTTAACAGAATCGAACGGCTGATGCTAGGGATTGAGACTATTGACAGCTCACTTCACGGTGAGATGGTTACAGAATAGCAATGTGGTGGAATGACAGCTCCCTTCAAGCTCACTTCACCTAAGTTTTCACGGTGAGATTTTTACAGAACAGATCGGCTGATGCCACCCACAAAATTAAACCTTCTCATGCACCTGCATGTAATTACACCTGTACTCATAACCATTCAAGCCAATTAACAAGAAACGACTTTAGTCATTATCATTTATAAACAACAATCCATTACCACATTACCTGCGATGTCCAAACTTTTATTAGTTTCATTAAAGTACATCACGCTTTAATTATAGCCATAACACCATACGAAACATTAAAACTGTCCTTGAAGCTATCCGCTACGTCATAACTCGAGTAATAAATCTCTAGGTGGCACTACTGACAATGACCTATATCGACATCAATCACAATAGACGGGATGCTGTGACGTCACGTGTGTAATGACGCGACGTGACACGTGTCACGACATATAATATACGAAATATGTGGTAATAATCTAACGTTGGATGATCTTACAGAATATAAAAACATTTTACAAAAAAAAAACGACCAATTTCCAAAAAAACACTTAACTAGTGAAAAATAACTTTAATTTCGGAAGTCGGTGTCTTTGGTTTTCAACTTTCGTTTTTTGCCACCGACTTCTTATTTTTCACTTTTTAAGTGCTTTTTTGGAAATCGGTCGTTTTTTTTTTTGTAAAAAGCTTTTATTTTTCACTTTTTAGTTGTGGTCCCTACCCCACACAAATTCTAATACCACTACCTACTATATAAATAATTGTGATTGTATCAAATAAGATGTCGTCTATATGACTAAATGAGAAAAATACGTAATTATTGAATTTAACTCAAAAACTACTCAAGCAAAGTTAATAAAATTTATATGGGACCACACGGGAAACACCAGCTTTCAAATAAAAAAAGAATCATCGAAATCGATTCACCTAGTCGAAAGATCTGAGGTAACAAAAAATTAAAAATAAATACAGACGAATTGATAACCTCCTCCTTTTTTTGAAGTCGGTTATTTTGTTTGCGGATACATCTGGTTAGAGGGAAAATTGGTTACTATAGGTACACCTCTGCCTAACCCTTCAGGGAATACAGGCGCATGTATATAGAGAAAATGTGAAACATTTTGGAGCATCATCTGAAAGAAAGAAAGAAAGAAAATACGTTTATTTGCGGCGAACATGACGCTAACAGGACAAATAAAATATACGAAAATAACAAGTTGTGGGAAATCTGCAGCAAGTGAAGATGACCTGCGTGAGTTTATTCAGAGTAAAATGTGTTTAAAATAAAATAAGCACAAAGCTGATACTGTCGCCTCGTTTTGACAATATGGAGGGTACATTCAAAAGAATCAACCCTAAAGGGACGGAAGACTAAATCACTAGCTTTTATAGAAATCCGGTCTATGTATTATTAGCTATTATTATGAATACTCGTATAATCGCCGGGAGGAGACGCCCTAGACCTCAGACCAAATAAAAAACCAAGACAGAGCGCTGTCATCAGTGACGTGAGGCCGGTTTCGTAAACATGTGTACACTTCGTTTGATTGTAGTGTCATTGTAAATGTATGTGTGTGAACGTAGATGCGCAGAGCGGTGGTGTAGTTTTAGCATGCTTCACTGAATTGTTCGCAGCGCTCAGTCTTGGTTCTTTATTTGGTGTGAGCTCTAGACAGACATGAATAGTGACCTTATGTAAAATGATGTTCTTCAGAAAGGCCAGGTGCCTAGTATTTGCAACAGTCGCGCGTGTATGACTATGACTAGATGAATAAACGTAAACGAAGCAAAAGCAGTATGTAATGATCGTAGCAGGTGACGTTCTGTAGTTTCTGCCTACCCCCATGGAAAGCTGGCGTTAGTTTATGTATTTATGTGAAGAATATCCTAGACGAAGCACGTGCCAAGTTGAGAAAACGTTACGTAAGCAACTTAAGCCATGTAAAGCAGATATTGACAATGACCCACAGACACGTGTCCAAACGGGACGTCTCACGTTGTTGTGACGTAATTACAGGCACGTGTCCCTTTGATATTTAATATCTGTATACCTAACTTGTTATTCACGTGGACGAATTCGCAATATTCTGTAGTTTTTTTGGGAAAGTTCTGGGATATTGACAATGATCAACTATACATGATGATCCTATGATGAAGATGCATTGTGTCAATTTGGTATTGCTATGATGGTTTTGAACGTACTTGGTACATTTGTCTTTTATGTACTATGAATGTACCTAAATTACCCTAGGCTGATGGAATTTTCCGGAGTCTAGATTTGTACCCGGTTGATGGCAATATGGCTCGCCCCCTCTTACATGGGACTTTAACTGACTATAGGTGCACCTTGCCTTACCTTTCAGGGAATGAAGGGTGTTTATATTGTGTTATAACGCAAAATTATACGATTACGATTCCAATCTAATGACGAGTCACACATATAAATAAATTTATATATACATGCATACAAATAAATAAAATTGAAGCGTCTTTTTGCAATGTCAAAATAACAGCTTTTTATTATATACTAGATGATGCCCGCGGCTTGACCCGCTTGACAAATTATATACTAAAACCTTCCTCGAGAAACACTATCTATTCGTGAAAACAGCATGAAAATCGGTGCAGCAGTTTTTGAGTTTATCGCGAACAGACAGACAGACAGACGCGGCGGAGTCCTTTGTTTTATAATATGTAGTGATTATGCATAGGAAAGTATATAGGTACGGTATCTACTTGTAACAAATTTAAAAAAAAATTGTAATAAAAAAATTCAGTCTGTCTGTTTATTCTGGCTAATCTCCGAAACGGCTGGACTGATTTTGACAAGAGTTTCACTGGCAGATAGCTGATGTTATAAGAAGAAACTTCGGCATTATGACTTTTATTAAAAAAAAATCCAAGCGGGCGAAGCCGCGAGGCGCAGCTAGTTTTCAATAACATCTATGTAAGTATTTTTTTTAATAGACCTTTGACCTTAATAAACCCTTTATGATATTCATTATATCACAAATAGCTTATTTATTTTCAGCCTGTGTTGGAAAGGATCTATATAAAAGAAAATATTTTAATCCAAATATACAAGGTTCATGAAACAGCCATCCATTTCGTAAAAGCGTTATTAGCCTTTCATCCCGCGCAAATTCCTGTTCTAGAAAAAATTGTTATTTGAACACTTTCAAATTACTCGATGTTTATTTACAATCGGTTTTGGGTCGAATTTAATTCTCTCAAAGGGTAAAGAGCTCTTTAATAAACAAACAAAGAGGTAACATTTCAAAGAGCAGTAGATTTTTAGAGAGCAGTGGTGGCTCAGTGGTAACGGCCGCGACTTACGAGTTGTACGTCGTAGGTTCGAACCCCGTCAGGCGCTTTACTTTGTGTAAATTATTTCATCACCACTGCTCTCAAAAATGGTGAAGGAAATCATCGTGAGGAAACCGGAATGTCCTAGAACCAAAAATTCGAAGACATGTGACATCTACCAACCCGCACTGGGCCCGCGTGTTGGATTACGGCCCACTCCCTCTCACTGAGAGGAGGCATGTGTCCCAGCAGTGGGAATATGTTACGTATGTTATGTAAACATCTTAATATTGATGGGAACGTAAGTAAAACATCAGAAGAACATTCACATTCCAGTCGCAATCTGTCAAACTTGTCAAATATATTAGTAGTGTTTTTGACAGTTTGCGAATGAATGCAACAACGAACGTTCTTAAAAATACGGAAACTGCTCCTCAGATATCTGCTATTCCGTATTCACACGCCCTGGATTCTATTTTATTGACTGCTAACATTTGCATGAGGACAGACGTTTAACTGTTTCTACCAGGCCCATGTCTAGGCTGTTTTATGGTGTGCTATAAAGCCTACAATCTCGGGAGAATTGGATGACGAGCATTCGGAGATATCTAGTAGTAATAAAAAGTTATAACATTTAAAACTTGTTTCTTTAAAAAACGTCTGAAAAAGTTGGATCTTTGACTTCAATATCTCCGTAACCAGAAGGCTTCCAGGTATGGTCCAAAACAAAACAATGATCACAATGACGGGAATAACACGTGACTTCCGGCTTCGTTAAGTGTCTTTTTAAACCCGTTATATTCGAGCTTGTACTATCATCCTTACATATTATTATAAAACAAAGTCCTCCGCCGCGTCTGTCTGTCGGCCTGTACGCGATAAACTCAAAAACTACGGCACCGATTTTCATGCTGTTTTCACCAATGGATAGAGTGGTTCTCGAGTAAAGTTTTAGTATACAATAACCGACATCAACGCGGGCGAAGTCGCGGGCATCAGCTAGTTCAGAAAAAAAATCTTGGGCTTCTGTCTTATGTTTTTCCTAAATTGTTGGCTACTGGATAGCTGGCAGCCTGAAAAGTGTAAGAAAAGTACATGACGCCGGAGCTACACCGGAGCCGAAACGGCTCCGTAAGGCAAAATGAAAAAGAAAATCAGAACATCTGACTGGTCCTATCTGAATGGTCCAGTAGATTCGAAACAAATTGGTTGTGACAGTCGGACAGACAGACACCCAGACACCCAGCCAGACAGACATATTAGTGATCCTATAAGGGTTCCGCTTTTTCCTTTTGAGGTATCGAACCCTAAAAATGGAAAAAATTGTGAACTCTTTGTCCACGTTAATTCTAATAAAATTCAGGCAAAAAATTTGTAATTCTCTCAATCCTCTAAAACAAATGAGTGAGTATGATAATAATAATGATGATCTTTTTAGACGTGCCATTTCATCATTGATATAGTAAAAAATCCCATTTCATAACAAATCGTTTACAACTGCAGTTTTATCGCTAATACGTGTGAATAAACTCACAAATAGTTAATCATAATACTCAGTCTTCACACTTTTCTAATTATCCAATACGACGTTACATAAATCTGTGTTATTAACCCATTTAGCGATACGCGGCCATATTTAGTATTCTTACAGAGTTAAGTGGCCTTTGAGGACGCGGTTACGTTAACCGTAGACGAATGGCAAATCGCTTGAACTCATATCTTTATAGACCTAATGATAAATTAATGATCTAAAGCAAGTTGTTCTTATGTTTCTCCTACACTTACAGAAGCAAGGCCATAGCTGTATATGCCATTACATAATTTCCGCATTTTGCAACAACTGAGTTCTCAAACTTTTCAACGAAACTCATTACTTTGTCGTTCATAAAAAAGTTCCAGGACTCTTAAAACAGAAAGACAAAATAGCATTACAACCTTTTATTGTAATGGTTTATGTGGAGTAAGCTCTTCCTTTGTTCATCCCAGTTTTAATGGAAAACTCGACATAATTTAATAACATTCACGTTATTATCCTTACATATTATAAAACAAAGTCCTCCGCCGCGTCTGTCTGTCGTCCTGTTCACGATAAACTCAAAAACTACTGCACCGATTTTCATGCTGTTTTCACCAATGGATAGACTAGTTCTCGAGGGAGGTTTAAGTATATAATAACCAACATCCACGAGGGCGAAGCCGTGGGCATCAGCTAGTAATAATTATAAAGTTGACTCTTTATTTGTAGATGATACTATAATAAATGAAACTACATTAAACTCTCAGCGAATGACGACGAAAGAAAACCAACTCGCACCTCACATAATAATGAGTCCTGACTCAGGTTGAGGCCAAAACTAACTAGTCAACCACTACACTATCCACATCCTGCTATCTATATCCTAGGCTATTTAGGGTCGGCACAGCATGGCATTTTCTTCCATACATCTCGCGCAACAACTACGCCGTAGACTTCTAACAGAAATAATTCAGACACCAGAATTTTCCGTTTTTTCCACTCATGCGACCGCTGACGCCACTTCATAAAACCGAAGCCTTACTTACGATGATTGATATCGTTCGCGTGCTCACACGTGACGGTGTCATATCTTCATAGGATTGGAAATCTTGATACTTGAAAACAATTCAGTTCAGACATGGCTGACGGCTCAAGACTTTAAGTTGATGTATCGTCATTCGAAGAATGAATTTATTTTAAGTAGGAAGATATACTTGTTTTGTCATGCCTTTGGATATTTTGTAGAATATAATAAAACTAGCTGCACCCCGCGGTTACACCCGCGTAAGTCTCGATCCCGTAGAAATATTGGGATAAAAAGTATCCTTAGTCCTATTCCAGGTCATGGTCTACCCCTGTGTCAAATTTCATCTAAATCTGTTCAGCCGTTTTCGTGTGAAAGCGGATGGTTTGGGATTAGGGTGGTTGCTTGGCTGTGAACTTGCTTATGGTGTGCATGGTCAAAGATGGCCAAAGGGGTTGAACATAAGTTCTCATTTACTATGACAGAGTAACAATATGCAACTAACACGACACTACATTACACTACACTACACAACTGCCCCGTTGGTCTCGTGGTCGCTAGCGCGACTGCTGAGCGTAGGGTCCTGGGTTCGATTCCCGGGTAGGGCAAAGTTTTATTGGGTTTTTCCAGAAGGAATCTCGTAGTAACAACCCGGAGTTTGGAAGTTGGCAGTGTGATACCCCGTGTCTCGGACAGCACGTTTAAGCCGTTGATCCTGTGCCTGATCTCTCTCCAGTAGTGTCGGATTGCCGTCCCATGGGACTATGAGAGTGAGGGAAGAAAGAGTGCACCTTTATCTGAGCACACAACTTGTACACTATAACATCTCCCGCGCCGAAGGCTGGTCTTCTTTGCGATTGGCCGCTGTGGCCGAAAATACGGTCTGGAGGACTATTCTTATTATTTTATTTATTTATTTATTTAATACTTTAAGCACATAAATGTACAGAGGCGGACTTAATGCCATAGGCATTTTCTACCAGTCAACCAATCAACAATTATTATGTACTGCGGCCAAATCCGGTAGTCATTTTGAATGACCTCTGTTGCAAGCAGTGTCCCAATGGAACTCAAAGATATTGAAGTATATGCTTACCCCTAAAAATACCAAATAACTATTTATAAGTAGAAGAAGATTATACAGTCGATAGAATTTAGGCTTTTCCTTTACTAATAACAACTCTTTTAAATCAATACCACAACATGTACATAGTTCAACAACCACTAATTAACTGTTTATATACCAAACATGGACGCTAGACAAGCAATCCCTATGGCATATTGATAACCAATCAGCACGCTTGGGCGACTGTTGACCGCGATACGATTGGATGTATAGATACATTATGTACCAATGGTACTCCCAGTCGCGTTAATATTAATGAGAAACCTCATCTCAGTCCTAAGGGAACATGTCGGGCCAATAAATATGAAAAAGTTTATTTATGTGTAAGTTTTTTTTAAGTATATATATTTGGTTCAGCTACACTGAGTTGTTTTGCGATTAGATACTATAGAATCTTAATTCAATTTAAAAGCATACAAGTCCTTGTTGGATCAGGGCTTGACCTCATTGTCAATATTTTACTCACAGCCGAATTGATATTTTACACCGAGTTTTTGTAACGTAACCCGATTAATCATTGCTATGATTATTACAAACGGAACTGATAGTCTAAACCTCAGACCAAATAAAACCAAGACGAAGCGCTGCCAACAATACAGTGAAGCATGCTAAAACTACACCAACGCTCTTTGCATACACGCTCACACATTTACAACTATTTACAATGACACTACAATCAAACTACACCAAACTAAGTGCACACATGTTTACGAAACCGGTCTCACGTCACTGTTGACAGCGCTCTGTCTTGGTTTTTTTATTTGGCAGACCAAATAAAAAAACCAAGACAGAGCGCTGACCTCAGAAGGTCTAAACATGCCCGATGATCCCCGATGAGCCCCAGGTCTGAAGATAGAACATTACGGATGTTTCGTTGTGTAATAAATGGTCGGAATCAGCCTATGTTCCCACTGGTGGGATACAGGCCTCCTCTCGATGTTGTGAGAGGGAGTGGGCCGTAATCTACATCGCAGGCCCAGTGCAGGTTGGTGGATTTTCCAAATGGTCACCCACCATTATTTGCTTCATCATAACTTCTCAAGATGTGACGTTTACAAACCCGCACTGGGCCCGGATCCTAACACAATGCGATCTGTGACAGAGGGAACATTATGAGCTCATTGTTCTGATAAAAAATACTAGTGTTATATAAAGGTAATAACATAATGGAATTTAGCAGAAGAGAAGTAGAAACTGTTAATTTCTGCAGAGGATTAAATATGGCGTCAGCTGGTAGTTTCCCGCGCAAATTACGACAGCTGACTGGCGGAATGGATGACTGCGTTGCTTCTTAGTGACAGTCTTGACTCCTAGACGGCGAACTACTCGAGTCTTGTAAGTGTACATATAAACACTTTTGCTGTAATTAATTTCGTTAAATACATATGGATGAGAGTTGGAGCACTCTGTATCCAATGAACATTTTTCAGCTCTGCTTATTCACCGTCTAAAATTTTAATGCGATTTTAATGTACAAATATTGGTCTTGTAATGTGATCATATGTCATATGATTTAGAGCAGCCTTTTGAGCAGCATTGCAGTATCAGCACAAATTATTTTTCTTTTTTTCTTTAGTATTCGATTGCGCAATAGGGCCAATTGTCTTAGTACTTATAAAACGTTCACATTCTAGTCGCAATCTGTCAAACTTGTCAAAAATGTTGGTAAATTGATGTTTTTTTGACAGATTGCGAATTAGATGTGAATGTTAACGTTCTTAAAAATAAGGCAATTGCCCCGCAGACAGGGTTATGTTTTTTAGTAGATGATTTTCTATTTCATGAGTCATGCATGACAAGTGTTTTTTAGTAGAAGAGTGTTCGAGACTTTATCTTATGACAAATCTTTTGTGTATCGTCTTGAAGTATTGTAACTTTAATTCAACTAAACAGTTTTGATTTTAAATGCCTCTCTGTCAGGCTGAAACAAATATGAAACTTCGGGTTTACCATAACGTTGGGTTTGGCCGAATTTCGAAAGCTGCAAGTTTATGTGTACAAACAGGTTAGGCTGTAATACTTTTACAAAGATTCTTCAAGAGTACAAATGTATTGAAATCATAACTTCGTAATGGCAGTAGGTACAGCCTCAATAGATGTACCCATTCCAGACCGTATTTCGGCCACGACGGCCAATCTCAACGGAAAGTAGCCTTCGGCGCGGGAGATAATACAGTGCAGGCGTGTGTGCGCAGACACAGGTGCACTCTCTCTTCCCTCACTCTCATAGTCCGATAGGACGGCAATACAACACGACCGGAGAGAGATCAGGCGCAGGACCAACGGCTTAACGTGCTTTCCGAGGCACGGCAGGCTCAAACAGATGTACCTTTACATCGTCAAGAATCCAAAATTGTCTATAATTTCTGTTCCATAATACTGTATCAATGTGTAGCTAAAATTAAGTACCCAATGTTTTGTGATTGCAGATTGATACTATGTTATGAAACAAAGCTCGTATATAAATTAAATAAATTCTTCATCTATTTGAAGCTTTTTTTTTTGAGTGTGGGAAATCATCATCAAATTACATCTCCCGCTCTGAGCCGAGCGGGAGGGCGTGTCAGAATTTTATTGACTAAAACCCACCCGTGTTCCTTCAGTTGCCTGTTGCCGAGGGTCCCGGTATCCCTTTCGGATTTTCCCGCAACCCTGGCAGGATCTTTTTGAGGCTGAATTTACTTTCAATATCAAAACAGGAACTATCAAAACTAATAGAACTATACTACAAACTTCTAACAGCCATTAAACGTTAACTTAACGAGTTTGCCCAGCATGCCCTCTGAACTTGAACTAATTGAATAGTTTCAGTTTAGAAAGGACTTTATACCGTCTCTCTTCATTACTGTGGAGACTGGTTAGACGAGTCGCTGATGTGCAGTAGAAGTAAAGGGGAGTAAAACTGTTGCTGTTGTTGATAAGTGGGGGTAAAAAAAAATTAAGTAATAAAAACTAAAACCCAACTACGACTAAAAAGGTATAAACAAGACAAATAAAAAAATCCGAAGTCACACGTGTTAGGGCATAAATCGAACAGATTACGTGTGACTCCGGATTTTTTATTTGTCTGTTTGTTTATACCTTTTTAGTCGTAGTTGGGTTTTAGTTATTACTACTTTAATTTTTTTTTAAATTCTTTTGAGGTTATGATATATATATTTTTGAAATGTGCTCATTAAGCCCTTTCATTTGATACCCAACATGGTACGATAAAACAATATTTTTTTTTAGTTCCTTACTTTTTGTCCTCTAGAGGACGCCATTTTTAATGTGACGTCACATAGCCTATAACCAGCGGACGATCAAGACGCTTCCAACGATACCTCATTTGTCAAATTGTAATGAGTGGTTTAGAAGATAGGAGGGAACAGATGAACATACTTACATACATACATAGCGGTCAGAATTATAACCCTCCTTTTTTCTTCGCCGTAGTCGGGTAAATAGGCCAAGAAATTAGCCAGAAAATTAGGAAAAAACCGGCGAAGTGCGAGTCGAACTCGCGCACGAAGGGTTTCGTACCATTATCTATAAAAACGGTAAAAAAAATTACGTTTGTTGTATGGGAGCCTTTTTATTGTTTTTTAGTATTTGTTGTTATAGCGGCTTCCCTTAAGGAAGGTATGGGAGAACATATTTTTGCAACTGCAAATGTAAATTTTTCAATTATTTCTCGGTTACTTGTACAGCCTACGTAGCTGTGATAGTTTTCCTTTTAATTTCGTTATAAATATTACTGCCGTGAATTGCACATATCCAAAACCAACCATTTAGCCCACACCATGGGATAGGCGAGAAAAAAATAACATTCCCGGTTAAAGTGTATTAAAAAAAAAAAAAACTCTAAAATCTATTTTTTTTAAATCCACTTTGTCGGCGTGATTTTTAAGTATACCCATTCCAAATTACAGCTTTGTAGTATTAAGAGTCTCTGAGCTAAGCCGCGGACAAACCGACAGACAGACATGTCGAAACTATAAGGGTTCCTTGTAAACTACGGAACCCTAAAAACCTCGTTCGTCTATTTGTCACAAACATGACTACTCAGCACAGGGGGAACCCTATGTTGCAGGGTTCCCAGGTGGAGCAGAGAAGGTATTATCGGGGTTTCCATCAATTTATTCTTTCGCAGTTTGAAATCTAAAATTGTGCCTGAGGTATCCACTTAGGCAGTTTTAATGTGAACTACGTTAAGACGTGTAAACCATTCTCTTTACTAAATCAAACGAGCACTGAAGACTGAAGAAAAACAGTAAGGATGTGAATTAAGATCTTACTTGGTAAATGCTCAACTTTCAAACGATTCAAAGCGCCTACGCAAAGAATTAGAGCCCAGCGCACTCTTGCGTAAAGCAATTATTCAATTCTACAAAGTTGAAACTTCGACTTTCCAATTCTTAAAAAATACATACACCAAAAGAATACTTCGTTTCATAACAAAACCTAAGAATTTATTCAGAAAAGGTACCTATCCCAAGTATTTCTTTTTCATGAAAGCAACGAGAACTTTATTGAAAGTTTTTAAAATTTATGTAGACAAGTAATTTCCAGATCTTATTATTCTTACTTGACCTTTGCTTTTTACTTATATTTTTTATAAAAAAACTAATTTAAATTATTTCTCAAGGCACGTAACTACTGCCAGGGTTGCGGGAAAGTCCGAAAGGGATATCGGGAGTTTGGAAACAGGCAACTCAAGGAAGACGGGTGGGTTTTAGTCAGTAAAAGTCTGACACGCCCAGTGCGGGAGAAGACACTTGATGAATTCACAAACCCAAAAAAAAAAAAGTCGCCCCAAAAATCTTGTTGTTGTAAGCCATTCATGAAATTGAGATGGAAACTTTTGCCCTTTTTCGCTTTATTTTTTACCACGAACCTCAATAATCTTGATACAAAACTACACGTGTAACTTTCCTAGCCTTATTTCTACCATAAGGGCCACATAATTCACAATACAAGCCAAAACCAAAACCCGTTGGCCTATAAATCTGAAAATTTGGCAGCAAATTCTATTTCCAACCGCTTCAAGCACGAAAAATAGGTAGCTACCAGGCAGAATGCGCCAAATCGGAGGCGGCCATGGCGGCCATTGTCACAGCTGCGTCCGATCCAATTCGCTTAAACGCTAGTCCGTAGAACACCCATTGTGTGAAGCTTTAGTGTTATTAAATCGCTTTTTGTTAACTGAGCTTCGTTCCAGCGCTGCAGCGGCTTTTTGTTGAGCGCTATCGCGAATGTGCAAGTGATTTCGGTTGGCTGGATTTCGCTGTGTCGTGTGGATAAATTAATATTCGTATTGTTGATAAACTGTGAGTCTGAGTATTAAGTCTTGTTTGAAGTTATGA
This sequence comes from Lithophane leautieri, assembly GCA_949152455.1. Lineage (NCBI taxonomy): Eukaryota > Metazoa > Arthropoda > Insecta > Lepidoptera > Noctuidae > Lithophane > Lithophane leautieri. The sequence continues at coordinate 2,164,484 of OX424462.1, read as the reverse complement.
CATCGTTATCGAAACTTAGTCATCGACGTATTGACGATTTCCCAAGTAAGAAAAAAAGAAATGACCTACGTTTATTTGCGGTAAACATGACGCAAAGAAATAATCACAAACATAAAAATAACAAATTGGTAGAAAATATGAGTCACACCCACGGAAAACGGCCATCGCTCAGCATAATGCTGTGACCATAAGCGAGAAAGTGCTATACAGCGAAGGTTTTCAAAGACAGTCGGCGTTGACGTGATGACAAGAAAAACGTACTAGCTACAAACATTTTAAAGGTTTTCAACCGATGTCATGTTGTTACGTAAAAGGTCATGCTGAAATTATTACCACAATACAATGGTAAAATTATATGACAATGCCATTTCTCTTGCCTTTACACGTGAGGATCTAGTGAATATTATTATTACTTGAGAGTCTGGAACAAATGTCTCCCATGTATTTTGTGTTGGGTGGTGATAGCTACGCCACACTATTTAACCCCCGACGGAAAAAGAGGGGTGTTATAAGTTTAACGTGTGTCTGTCTGCGCCATCGTAGCTGCCAAACGGCTGAACCGATTTTGATTTTTTGCGTTTTGTTTGAAAGGTTACTTGATCGAGAGTGTTTTGAGCTATAAAAAAAAAGTTTATTAGATGCTTTGTTTTTGTCGAGGGTTTTTTTATTTTTTTATTTAATATATCTTGTTTACTTTTATTCAATATATCTTGTTTAATTCTAATGTCGAGCGTAGTGCCAGTTGCTGAATTTCGGGCATGCTACCTACATACTCTGTTTTTGCCATCGACATTTTAAAAAGAAGCTACTACTTCTGGTGAACCCTGTCCTGCCGTAGAAAGATGAGTCAAAACAACAGCCTCCACTTTCAAATATTCACAAGATCATTAGTCATTAGGGCTGCGCCACGCGACACGGTGCTGTTTTTTCTCGGCCTAATTAAGTGCGACCGCGTTGACCTACATACAGGTCCGGAGGGCGGAGTCTGAGGGCCTCTCTAGATAAATGACGGCCGAGACACGAGGGCTGCCTATCGATATGTAGGTTTACACTTATATTGAGAAACAGGTACTTTATATTCCAAAGCCAATACGACTACATGCTTAGATGTAATTTTGGAGTAAAAGATTCAGGTGAGTCGAAAGAGGGAATGAAACTGATTTACAATAAGTTGTCTGCAACCTTTAAGAGTCGACAGACAAAGAAGTCTTTCTACATCACTATAGCTAATCATAAACTACCCAAACGTAAGAACAAACTAGTGGTCAAGGAAGACTTGCCATTATCTGATCACTATGCGTGACCCACAGAGAGGAGGCCTGTGTTCCAGCATAACGTCAGCACAATTGACGGGGTCCGCTAGGGCCGATGCCTGCCAGGGTTGCGGAAAAGTCCGAAAGGGATACCAAGGCCCTTGGCAACAGGCAACTGAAGGATCACGGGCGGGTTTTAGTCAGCAAAAGTCTGACACGCCCTCCCGCTCCTCCCAGAGCGGGAGAAGTCATTTGATGATTTCGCACCCCAAAAAAAAAGTGGGAAAATTATAGCCTAATTATGGTTATGCTTTACGTGGCAGAGAACTAACGAAATTGTAGTCCGTTGCTGATATTGTCGCCTATTGTCTTGACAAAATACCCATAGTTTGGTGAAAAGATTTTTACCAAACTTACGGAGTTTGTCAATTAGAACGTTAGAAAGGAAGAGTCAGAAAATTAGAAAAAAAATCCGATGAATCGGATAAGTCGTACACTACATGAAAGCGCGCTAACAGAGGGATGTTTCGTTTTATACTAATTCTATAAAAATACAAGCATTATTTGTGTACAACGAAACAGGAAAACATTAATGTTTTCATAACATTAATTGCACATAAATATTTCAGCTTGTTCATCAAAGCGCTTTCACGACCTTGATGGATGGATGAACGAATTCGAATGAATCCTAATTCCGCTTATAATACCTACTCAGCTTTTATATTCCTTTGTTTATTTCAATAACACTATTATTATTTCAACGCAAAAATATTTTTATTAAAGTATTTTCCAAGTAGAATGGAATATTGCTTACACGTGCCGAAGGAAATCAATATTGCATAAAATAAAACTAGATTGAAAGTTTGACCTTTATCCTTTACCTTTACGCCTTTGTCTACGGAGCAGGCTTGATACCTAGGACTTTCAGAGGTGGCAGAGCTACGTTCCCTGTGGGTTAGCAAAGGGTAAAATACTTTTGTATAGGTAGGTACTTGAACGCTCTCATAAGTATAAGAAAGGGAAAAGTATTTGAACCCAAATGAGGAACAATACTACAATTTTTACAAAGCCTAAAATCTAACCTTGCGTAAAAAAACATTAGGTGCTAAGTACAAGAGATATATTTTTTGTTTTTTTTTTCAGAACGGCCATATGGTCTATTATATGTATTACTAGCTGATGCCCGCGACTTCGCCCGCGTGGATGACGTTTATTATATACTAAAACTTTACTCGAGAACCACTCTATCCATTGGTGAAAACAGCATGAAAATCGGTACAGTATTTTTTGAGTTTATTGCGTACAGGACGACAGACAGACGCGGCGGAGTACTTTGTTTTATAATATGTAAGGATAAGAGTTTTCCTGCTTTTCTTAAACCGATTTAGAAAATCTATGGAAAATTAATTTACGGGAAACATACCTCAGGTAAATCATTTTTCTTCTGTAAGTCTGATTTATTACAATTTAGCTCAAATATGCTGACAAAACTCGTAAAGAATTTTCGCACATTCATATCATATAAAGCAATACAACTGGAGCTTGAAATAGCAACGTAACGGCAGGCTGATAAATATTAAATTATACAAAGGGAGCCTAGCGATGTAGGTCGTAAAATTACAATGTAACTACTACCTGTAACATCATCCATGTAACCAACTTACCATGAACCCTGCTTTGCAGAGAATCATAAAGTATTGAAAAAATAGATTATGGTATTTCTTAATTTTTACAAAAGATGACTTAAATAAAGCATAATTTTTTTTTTTTAAACTATCTTTACAATTAGCTTGTTTGAACGATGCTACTCGAAACTAGGTACTCGTAGTTACCTGTGGACCTGAGTTTGATGATATATTTCACACAGCTCTGGGAAATGGATTAAATTGGTTAATAATTATGAAGTATGCAGGTCCAGAAAGTTCTAGCAATTTTGAGATGAAACATGCTTTAGAATTTTATAACTAGAGTCAAACAACATGCATCTACATAATTTTAACGCAAAAAAGTGCCCTGTGACCTAATTAGTTCCTTATTCTGTATGAAAAACACTCCACTGACACAGTGGCGTATCCATCTAAAATTGCCAGCAGCAAAATAGGATCTGTCAACAGTCCTTCGCAAGAAGCGCCACATTGTAACGCAAAATATTAGAATAATAATGTCAACTTGAAACTTCACAGCGAATTAGAATCCTGCGTTCAGTTTGATTTACGAAAGCCGGAAGCTTGTGGCTAATCAAAACACCGATGCAGTTTATAACGTAGGAACGTAGCCAATGAGCCTAATAGATTTATCATGACGGATATTCTTCTTCGAGTATTCATCCGCATTGCGTCGAATCTAATGTTCTCTACGGAATAGATTGAATGTACAAAATAAATACAGAATGTAATTGTATAAAGATATTTTTAGATTTTCTTGTTTTTACTGTACCCTCGAGGTCTAGTGGCATTATGACCTTTGACCTTTCCTTGAATATTGTACAATTATTTCGTTACTGAAAACAGTTCTGGTTGGCTTCAAAAGTAATGATGAATCTCCGAAGAGAGCTAACTGTGGTGTATACAAATTACCGACAAGTTTCACGTGCGGTTTTCTATTTGCTTTGTCCTCCCCCGAAAAATAATCATATCATGGTCATGGGCTACCCATGTGCCAAATTTCATCGAAATCCGATCAGCCGTTCTAGCGTGAAAGTGTAACAAAGAAACGAGACAAACTCACTTTCGTATATATAATATTAGTTAGGATTTCTGTCAGGCCGCCTCTGCTGTCTCTGCGGCCTGAGTCCTCGCAGTGGGAACATTATAGGCTGATTATGCTTATGCTATTCATGTGTATTGGTAATACATTAATATTAAACTCATTTAGAGCACAGAAATCTCGATGTCTTGACATGTCGCCATTGCACTCGTGGGAAGTAGGGACGGGTCACTAGATAAATAATATACAAATTCATCCCTAAATAGCCAATCTAAATATGAACTTAGAATAAAACCACGTATCTTTGAATAAAATGTAAAGGACGTTCTAATTCAAGCCATTCCGAGTGGGCGTACAGACAGGCTGTGTATCATTAACATTACAATGGGTTTATGCTCAAAGCTCTAGGCACTAAACTTTGAATATGACGTGTACTTGAATATGAAGTAATCTGTGGGGCTCTGGAACTGTTGAATACGACTTTTTGATGTGGATATGTGTTATGAAGGATCCACAGAATTTAGTCTGTGAAAAGTTAGACATTGATATCAATACCACACCATTATTAAAAAGCTTTGAAAAATAATAATTGGAAATTGCAGCACTCTTAGCATAACCACAATAGAAACGGGTTTTGTCGACGGAAGAATAGACAAAATTACAGATCACAATCTGTCATTTTGTCTATTCTTCCGTCGACATCCCGTTGAAAACCTGTTTCTATGGTTGTCTAGCTACGCGTGCTGCAGAATATTTCCTATGTATAATCAAGCCCGGTGAAAAACAGTTTTACAATCTTTTTCGTTGCTTTGATTCCCAGCGTATGAGTATCTCACTGTTCATAAAAGTGATCACTATTGTGGAAGCTAACACAACTAAGAAAGAGGAAAAATAGCACAAAAAATAAACGTAAATTCAAATTATACGGATAATGTTAGGTAAGTGTTCTTCAAAATGGGCACAGACAGAAATGTAACTAACCTATGTACAGATATGATACACAAAAATTAAGGCACTTTAATAAGAAATAAAGTGGCCCAAAATGTGCTGTCCCTTCGAAGTGGAGCACTTAATTTTTTACGATGGAAAAAGGAAGCATGGGCAACAAATGTAAATAATGTCGTATGGACAAATACTTAACGTTTACGATGTTGGATGATGGTATATTTATACAACGTGTTTTTTTTATATCCCAGAAGTCTAGGGTATTAATGATAGGCCATGTCAAAGAATGAACTGGCATGTCTTTTTTTTACTTAAAAAAAAATCGTGAAGGTCACAATTATATAAGTAAAATACGTGAAAAAAAAAACTTATTTTTTTGTCCGTAAGTAAAAAATATGATAACGTCACCTTTTCTTAGCTTTAAATATGAAATTGGTTGTATTGGTATGGTTTGAATGAATATTATTCACTCGACTGACGAAACAGATAAAAAAAAAAATACAATCCTAACTAATATTATAAATGCGAAAGTGAGTTTGTTTATTTGTAACGCTTTCACGCTAAAACGGCTGAACGGATTTAGATGAAATTTGGCACATGGGTAGACCATGACATAGGATACTTTTTATCTCCACGGGATCAAGACTTACGAGGGTGAATCGCGGGGCGCAACTAGTAATTTATACGCCAGAAGTTCATTCTTTGACATGGTCTCATGAATACCCTAGAGTTATGGGATAGTAAAAAAAACCTTGTATATTAACACGCTTTTCTGTATTTCAACAAAAAATCACTGCATAGTAACTAACTTACTACGCCGTCAGCAGTACATAAATCACTGCATAGTAACTAACTTACTACGCCGTCAGCAGTACATAAATCACTGCATAGTAACTAACTTACTACGCCGTCAGCAGTACATAAATCACTGCATAGTAACTAACTTACTACGCCGTCAGCAGTACATAAATCACTGCATAGTAACTAACTTACTACGCCGTCAGCAGTACATAAATCACTGCATAGTAACTAACTTACTACGCCGTCAGCAGTACATAAATCACTGCATAGTAACTGACTTACTACGCCGTCAGCAGTACATAAATCACTGCATAGTAACTAACTTACTATGCCGTCAGCAGTACATAAATCACTGCATAGTAACTGACTTACTACGCCGTCAGCAGTACATAAATCACTGCATAGTAACTGACTTACTACGCCGTCAGCAGTACATAAATCACTGCATAGTAACTAACTTACTACGCCGTCAGCAGTACATAAATCACTGCATAGTAACTGACTTACTACGCCGTCAGCAGTACATAAATCACTGCATAGTAACTAACTTACTACGCCGTCAGCAGCACATAAATCAGCTGTGCAGATTAATTTAAAATCAAAATTAGGTTTTTTAAACTTTACTAACTATTATGTAGTATGAGACATGAGAATCAACTGAATTTTTACTGAAAAACAAATGCATGTGTTAAACAAATACATAATTATTATATTCATTCATTCATGGAGGAATCTACTAAAATTTAGAGAATGTCGCCACTGGCCGAAGATTCAGTCTGATCAAAACATATCTTTAGCCATAATTTTAAAGTCAAGCACCTTTCCACAGTTTTCATACTTTTCAAAACACGCTACACACCTTGTATTCCTTTCAACAACTCAACAACCTCGCTAACTCATAAAATGACGTCACTCTAGCCGAAAGCTCATTCTGATTAAAACATATTTTAATATCAAGCACCTTGTATCTTCAACAACTCCAGAACCTCGCTAACTATGATATATGAGAAGTTTCCTAACCGTATTCACGTACGAAGCAGGGACAAGTGGCACCAATACTTGGGAGCCGTTCGGAAGCAATTTGCAAAGTTGACAGCAAGGCTTCGACTGGAAGTTTCGAGTACTGACAACCAAACATGTGTGGGTGAAGATATGATATATTTATGTGGATTAATATTTTAGTATGAAACTAACGACCGAGCGAGTCGCTGTTTCGCTCAGGTGCAATGGCGACATGTCAAAACATTCAGTTTTCTGAATAATTTAAGTAAATTTAAGTCAATTATCAATTAATTATACCTACCTACAGATGAACCGTCCGGAATAATTCATATCAAAATCCATTGTGTAGTTTAGAAAACCTAAGCGGACATACAGACAGACGCGAAAAGCGACTTTAATCCTACTATCCTGCTAATATTATAAATGTGAAAGTTTGTGTGTTTGTGTGTTTATGTTTTTGTGTGTTTGGATGTTTGTTACTCAATCACGCAAAAACGGCTGAATGGATTTGGATGAAATTTGGCAAACAGATAGTTTATGACCTGGATTAACACATAGGATACTTTTTATCCCGATATTCCCACGGGATCGAGACTTACGCGGGTGAAACCGCGGGGCGCAGCTAGTTTATTATATGTATTTTTATAGATATAGATGTTATGAAACTTGTTGCAACGAAATAAGCAGTATATACATCGATACTTTCGAACGGAACGACGAAAACAATAATACTACGCGCTACACTGCTACGGCGTAGCAATCGCTACGCCAGAAACGACTGAGCAAAAGATCCCTTCAATAAAATAAACAGTAGCGTATATTTTAAAATAGCAAACTGACCTTTTATTTCTCCTGAATTACTTGATTTAAAACGGATAGTGGCAAAGCTGTCTGTACAAAAAAGACATTCTTCTAATCTATTAATTCTTTCTAATGGTGGGTTTGCCGATAGACATGCGTGGGTTCCGACGTGGGAGTAATAATTAAAGTATTATGTCAGCATCGTTCATATACTTACAACAATTTTTTGCCCGCAAATTCGTTACGCTGCCCTATTAGGGTGGCCTACGCCTAACAAAACAAAAAGTTATTGCATAGTAAATTACGACAAGCCAATTACAAGCATCCACAGATAACAAAAGAAGACAGAAAAAAAAAGACAGACAGCGTCAGATAGCGAAGGGCTCGTGGCTAAATAGGCAACGTGGCTAATAGGTAATAGGGTCCAAGCTACCGGTGGTCAAGGCTCCTGCGAGATGAACCTCCTAACTATAAGCACCGTGTCCAGAAGTGCCGCTTATTATTATTAGTGTACATTATAATTAATTTATCAATATCAATTATAAAGTACTACAATCCACTGAAATACCGAAGTAAGACGAGATAATTAATCACAACTCCGCAGTAACCCAGATCTGCAAACAATGGAACTATCCGATCTTGATATAATACCGGCTCCTCTCTATGGAGTAGTTATTATTTCCTCTGCTGTAGCCGGTCGAGACTTCACTTCCGTTGCTAAGTTGGATCTAGGGCTGTCTTCCATATTTATAAACCGCATATTCTCTGTATCTCCTTAAGTATGCTTATAAGTAACTCGAGAACTACTTCATCGTTTTTTCATAGAAATAATCCTTACTTTCCTTACTAATATTATAAATGCGAAAGTAACTCTGTCTGTCTGTCGCGCTTTCACGCCAAAAACTACTGAACCCATTTAAATTAAATTTGGTACACAGTCTAGAGCCTGAGAAGGGAATAAATGCAAAAGTAACTGTCTGTCTGTCTGTCGCGCTTTAACGCCAAAACTACTGTACCGATTTAAATGAACTTTGGTACACAGATAGTCTAGAGCCTCAGAAGGGATATAGGCTACTTTTTATCGACATACCACGCGGGCGAAGCCGCGGGCGGAAGCTAGTTTAATAACGTTTTTTTCCGGACTCTACCCAGCTACATAAACTGACGACCTTAAAAAGGTGGCTGGGACAGACTAGATGCGTAGGCGGAGGACAGGGTGTTGTGGCGCAGCCTATAACGGGCCTATGTTCAAAAATGGACTGCAATAGCATAATCAGCCTATAATGTTCCCACTGCTGGGACACAGGCCTCCTCTCTGTGAGAGCGGGCAGGCCCAGTGCGGTTTGATAGATGACACATGATTTTTTTGTTCTAGGACATGACGGTTTCCTCACTATCTTTTCCTTCACCGTCTTTGAAGCAAATGATAATTATACAATACGCAAATTAATCCGAAAAGCCAGAGGTGCATGTCATGGGTTCGAACTCGAGACCTATGATTGGGAGTCCGACGGTCACACCACTAGGCTATCACTGCTGTGTGTGTAAAAGGAATTACGTACTTACTTACAGAATTTTTCCCCAAAATACTCGTTATTGTCAATTAACATTTTTGGTAAGCCGCCTTTATTTTTATCGTATCGTAGTCCCAAGTATCATGGCCAGACGTTATGACTTAGTTCACGTGCACACTTAGACATAAGACCGTAGATTGTTTGCTTACCCATTTCGTTACGACAGCCGTCTCCACGTGCAAAGCCTTGGGCGGCGCGATGCGAAGCCACACAATATTACTTTGCCTTAACTTTTAAAACATTTCACGAGGTCAGAAACGTTTTGCCCAAAATCTTCCTGTTATGGGATAGGGGTCTTCATAAAATGATTCAAATTGGGTACCTAGTTGGAATTCTCTCACATCCTACACGAATTGAGAGTTTGTTTAGCGATTTTTTCCTCAAGCGTTCAGATAGCCGGCTACACGTGTGAAACCACATTTTTTACAAAATAATTGTTTTTTAATTGACGATTATAATTGACGACATTACACAAAACTTTTTTTTTCTACACGATTTATCAAAGTGGTACCATAGCAACTTGGGAGTTGACACCATATCCCAGATTTCCTGTTTTAAAAACTTAGCCAAAAATGGCGACACAATGATTGGGCTTTTGAGGGATTTACTTTCTGCGCCACGAATCCCAGCGATAAACAAATATCTAAATATTACGGCCTACCAGATGTTGATCGATTCTTCGGAATTTTTGTAGGTATTTCATTAGTTTGTTTCCGTATTTATAAATGCACAAAATATTCTGTAACTTAGGTACTGAGAATGACCCAGTAGTATTCATATAATATCGAATAAGTTCATTTTTAGGGTTCCGTAGTCACCAAGGAACCCTTCCGTCCTGTCCGTCTGTCTGTCCGTGGGTCTGTCCGCGACTTAGCTCAGAGACTCTTAGTATTAGAAAGCTGTAATTTAGCATGGGTGAACTTATTAATTACGCCGACAGAGTGGTACAATAAAATCATTAATTTTTTTAGGGTAACTGCCCTACACATCAAGTGGGGTGTTGCAAAAACATGTTCTCTCATACATTTCGTATGGGAGAACATATTTTTCAACTACAATGTTAAGTTTATTCTTGGCATAAATTCATCCCAACTACGGAACCCTTTATTGTGCGTGGTCCGACACGCACTTGGGCGGTTTTTTTATTAACTGTTTGGAGGGTTTATTACTACCCCCAGATAATATCACAAAGTCAGTGTGTTTGTTAATGTGATATTGTGGACATAAATGCCTACAATAAAATCCTAGAGAGGGGCAACAACACTTCAAAGAAAACGTTACTTTATACAAGCTTAAAGAAAAGTCCCTCTCAGTATAATTTTTCTACGCATTTCAGTGAAACATTAGATGAAGCACGTGCAGAGCTGAGTGGCGGTATCGGTATGAAGCCCCATAAGCTATCAAAGAATTATGTTAAATACCTGCTGACGCTAAATTTTGTATCGATCTTTGTGACATTTGTTGACCTATTTGGGACTTAATGCTCTTTTTCTGGGTTAGCAGAACTGTGTACTGTCGACAAAATGTCAGTTGGATCAAGCCTCGTTCACGAAATATTAAGTTGACGTAGAGCGCTTTTAGCACACTCTACGTAATGTAAGAACCTACGAGATTAGAGATATCCCACTTACTACATGGTCCATTAATCTATGGACTTTATCAGGCTGCTTTAAAAACCAGTAAAAAAACTATCTATCTATACTTCTACACGAATATTATAAAGAGGTAACTTTAATGAGTTTGCATGTGGGGGGTGATCTTCAGAACTACTAATCCGATTCCGAAAATTCTTTCAATAATGAGAAGCTACAGTATTTATGTTAAAAAGCAAAAATTTTCACGCGGTCGAAGTCACGAGCAGATGTTGTTGTATACAGTCGAAAAAACTTTTGTAGCCCAGTGTCTGACTTGGAGTTTAAAACAAAAGATACTCTTTTAAGATTCACAATTTTAAACCTGCTAATAAGTTTTCCAATAAAATCAGATTTTCGTATTTTTCTTTTCAATAAAAACAACCCATTATTGCAAATTGAAATCCACTCTTTTCAAAGGAAAATGAACTTGTCGCCTCGTATTATGCTAATGTTACAGACCTACGAGAAATCTCGTTACAATCCCTTAGGCCCTTCGTACACGGCACGGTTTCTTTACGGTACGGTGTATAAACCGCGCCGTAGAAAGAACATATTTGTCAACAAGCTTTCACAGTGTTCCATACAACACTCAACACTGGCGCTGCGCTGGTGGCTACACACGGCGAATAAACCGTAGTATTTCACGTTAAGAAAAACGTCTGTGAAACGAACGGCGTGAACGTGTGTGTGTGTGTACAAAGAGCCTTAATGTGTGTTTCCTTCAGTTTTTTCCAAGTAAATATGGGGCAGAAAATATTTTTCTAGTAAACTTTTGCCGTTCGATGTTACTCAAATAAAAGGGGAAAATTAATCTCTATTTGCTTCGTACCCTTTAAAATAATTCAGGACATTACGAAAATCTAGTTTTAATGGAAAGCAACTTGCCAAGTTATTGGGTCAAATTTTAAGAGGTCTGTACCTCCCAGAGCAACAAATTGATAGCGTGATGGATGACCCGAGACTCGTAGGCCGCCCAGAATTAATGGTAGGTACGACAGACTAATAATAGATGAGTGATCCTGGGAGATTGTATGAGTCGGAACTTTCCTTTAAAACCTTTTTGCTGGCATTGAATGTCTATTCGTCACTCCAGTTTTTTTTTCTTTCCTTTTGAATTAATCTCAAAGTAGATGGAACTGATTTGTTTAGCATGAAGGCGCTAGAGAACTCACTTCAACGAACTCCAACGCGACAGACCGATACCTCTCTCATTTAATTATTATTAACAGTTTGTCTGGGAAAGTCTATCTTTTGTAACATCAGACGGAATTGAAAACATTGCCTATTTATACAGTTCACTCTTTTATTGCTTACATTGGTCTGGTGTAGGTATTTCAGACTCAAGTCACCGACAGCGTCGACTCCTATCTAGATTTTCGCAAAGATAAAATATACATATATAAGGGAAACAGAGAGCTCTATTGATCCCGGGTTGGTTCCGATACACTTTAAAGTTAATTCCGGGAAAATTGCTTGAACGTTGGGAGCGAGAAGATATGGTTTAAGCCCTGAAGATTTAGGCTACAAAGTTCCGTACTTAGGTACCTATAGAGCAACGTCCAATTTTCTTTACAGGATATTTTAGACTTTATTGGTTATTAAAGGTATGGTCTCCTTTGTATTTTTTCCATTCATAATAAAGAGAGGATGCCTGCTATCCTAAATGAGGATTCAAAACATGATATTATTTTTCATGAATCCGTAACGTTTACTAATAAGTTCAGGAGAAATCTGTCGAAACATGAATCTTCGTTATTTCTTATTTTTCACGAAGATAAATAAAGAAAGATTATTAAATTAGCTTGAACATGAATAATAAATTGGGATTACTATTTCTTACATTGGATGTAGATGTAGAAGAAAAAGTAATCCGAAAATAAAACATAATGTTCTATATTTCATGGGTTTTAGAAAATTATGAAAAAAAGTAGTCTGATATCCACAATCCGCCTTGAGCAAACGTGGTGATCTGCCTTCTCTGTAAGAGAGGACGCCTTTGCCCTACAGTGGGACAGTAATACAATGGCAAAAAATAATAAAATGCTTTCAAAGTAAGTATACTTTTAGATACAATAAAGTCACCTCCACACCAATATGTTACCTACATAATAATTCGTTTTACCTACTATAATTGTCTACCATTAAAACAATAGACCCCAAGAAAACCTTATTTATACTCTGTCGGTTCAATGTTAGTTGAATAACCCATAGGTCAATATCATATATTATGTAGGCCCCATACTACTCAATCTTTTAGTCGCCGTGAATGAGCCCAACTAGGAGAAGATAACTCACTTATAATCATGAATCATGAAGAGCCGAGAACAAGAATATTGGTCACCCGGGAAACCAAATGCATTATACCATAAAATATAATAGTACTATATTACTACGTAATCCCGTGACTCGGAAAGCACGTTAAGCCGTTGGTCCCGGCTGTCATTCCTGGATCTTTGACAGTCGTTACGAGTCGTCAGAGGCCCAAAAGTCTGACAAACAATCTTACCAAGGGGTATCATGTTACCCAGTGACTGGGTTGTGGAGGTTAGATAGGCAGTCGCTCCATGAAAAATACAGGTATTCCGCTGCATCCGGTTAAACTGGGAGCCGACCCCAACATAGTTGAGAGAAGGCTAGGCAGAGTGATTAAATACCACACAACCTTGTTCCCCATGACATAACCTAAGCCACATTTCGGTACAATGTCAATAAACATCCCACAACAAACACTTTACGATGATTGCCGTCGAATGTGCCAAAGTATGTACGTAAATATAGGCACTTTTAGCTCGACTCGGCTGTCGGTAAATATATCGTATTCCTGATGTTATATTATTATCGTTGCACCCCCATTGATACTGCGAGGTTTTTTTTAATCTTTTTGGCTACGACGTAGTATGTTAGAGGTTAAACCGGTTGGACTGGAAGCCGACTAGGCAGATTGATTGGTTAGGTATTCACTGAAAAGCTGCCATTATTGCCTGCGATATTATTAATGTAATACAGGACAAAGCGAAGCCATTAAATTGATTGCGGTCCTGTTACGCAAAAAAAGGTTTTTCATTCAATTTATTATTGTCATTTGAACAATGTAAAAAATAATGCTCGAATTTCATGAGCTAAAAATGAGGGAAAATGAATACAACAGTGTGTCATATATTATTATGCCATATGTTATTGCATATGTTATTGTTATTGTTATGCATTATGTCATATATTATCACTAGCTTCAATTGGGCCCTATCAGAATACCAGCGCTGCGGTATTTGTTTACTTTTCTCAAATATCGTAGCATTATGCTGAGATAGGAGCCTTTGGGGCCTCGCACGGGTGTCTCTGCTACACGTTGTTCCATTTTATTTTATTACTTGTTTATTATTTTGTTGCTTAATGTTTGTTCTTATTGTTATATTTCCTGTGCGTATCCCAAATAAAACATTTTTCTTTCTTTCTTCTTAATTACGGTGAAGGTAAACATCGTGAGGAAACCGGCGGTATACCTAAGAGATATTTCTCAACGGCATGTGAAGCCAAGTCAGAGGCCCATGAGCGGCATTAAAACTGTGACACCAGATTAGTCACTAACCACATGAAAAAGAAAATAAAGCTGTCATTATGTGACATAATGACATCATTATTCATCATCATTATTGTTGAATGTGATAAAAATTCGCTGCTTTGCACATTGTGTCAAAATTGCTGAAGTTCGAATTAAAATTCATGCTGCATGCATAATCAGCCTATAATAATAAAAATAAAAATATATAATGTTCCCACTTCTGGGACACAGGCCTCTTCTCTGTGAGAGGGAGTGGGCTGTAATCCACCAAGCTGGTACAGTGCGGGTTGGTAGATGACACATGTCTAAGAATTTTTGGTTCTAGGAGATGCCGGTTTCCTGACGATGTTTTCCGTCACCGTTTTGAGAGCAGTGGTGATGAAATAATTTACACAAAGTAAAACGCCTGTCTGGGTTCGAACCTACGACTTACAACTCGTAAGTAACGGCCGTTACTTCTTCCAACATAAAAGGCAAATAACTAAACCGTTTAAATGAATGAAACTGGTACTAACGCCATCTATGTTGTATACTAGAGCACTACGGCGCGAGCATGTCGGTGACGCAAATTCATTAGTTTATCCCCTACGAAAAATCGCTCAACGCGCCTAGAGAAGTTTTCACTTTAAAAAGTTAAGAAAGTAGAAAGTCCTTCCTTTTAAAAATCTCAACTACAATTCATAAATGTCTCCTTTCACGATTCAACTAAATGAAAATTGATTGGTTTCCAAAACTTCAAAGCGAGTATTCCGTACCAATGAATATCTGTCGGTGCCGGGGCCGGTGAACTGTCGTCGTGTATAATAATTTATATCTAATTTTAGAAACTGGGTTATTATGCCGTGATGAAACATTTTGCAGAAATAAATGAAAGTGGAAGTTATTGACAACAAGCTTTGGAAATAGCAACAATTTGTTATCCTTACATATTATAAAACAAAGTCCTCCGCCACGTCTGTCTGTCGTCCTGTACGCGATAAACTCAAAAACTACTGCACCGATTTTCATGCTGTTTTCACCAATGGATAGAGTGGTTCTCGAGTAAGGTTTTAGTATATAATAACCGACATCCACGCGGGCGAATTCGCGGGCACCAGCTAGTACTATATATAGAACTGGCGCTTTGAGGTGGATTCTCCTCCCCAACCCTTCCTCGGTGAAGCGCCAGCCCGCACCGAAGCTGAGCCAGTGTTTTAAACTCCCCGATCCAGCATGTCCCAACTTGCTGTCCTCCAACCAGCGACGCCCTAACCCGAGGTTCGTACCCCACAGGGGGTAACCCTTTAGTTAGTTAGTTTAGTTTTATGCCCCTGGCTGGAGGCTTTAAGTTAGTAGCTTAGAGCATCTCCGCGGGACAGTCCGGTTAAGTAGCAAGGACCCATAGTTGTAACATACGAGATGCCGAGATGACAAAAAAAAAAAAGAGGTGAATTCTATTCTGTGCCTTTTTTAGGGTTCTGGTTCTGTACCTAACGGGACCCTATTACTAAGGCTTCGTTGGCCGTCCGTCTGTCACAGGGTACATCCCGATTTTTAGAGTCCCTTACCCAAAGGTTCAAAATCAAAATCAAAATATTTTATTTCACATAAGCCTACATGGGCACTTATGAAACGTCAGAAGCTAGGTGCACGGTTCCAATTGGTCGTTTCCTATGGAGAAGAGCCGGCAAGAAACTCCATGGTTACTCTTTTAAAAGATAATTGGCTTTTACAATATTTTCGAATTACAGTGTTAATAGTTATGGGAGGACAGTGTAGGCCTTTCAAAAAGTTTCAGGTAAAGTTCATAAAAAAAAAAATTTAAAAAAAAGTCTACAGTTCACTAAGCCTACGACGACGTTCTCACATTCACAAGATAGAAAGGAATCTATATACGATAAATAAGATACTACAGATAAAAACCTATTTAAACCAAATGACATGATTGCCATTACAACTGTAACAAATCTGAAAAATTAAGGTTGCCATCGGGGTCCCGTTGTCACCCTTTGGATAAAGAATCGTATTACTAAGACTCCACTTTCCATCCGTACGTCCGCCCGTCTGTTAGAGGGCTGTAACTTTTGAACCGTAATAGATACACTTGAAATTTTCACAATATGTACTACTATGGCCGCTATAACAGCAAATAAAGGGGTCCTCCTATCAGAAACGTGATTTGTTTTGGCGTTTTATGCTTGTTTCATTAAACAATGTGTAGTGTACGGATAGTAAGGAACCCTTCGTGTACGAGACCGACTCGCACTTGGCCGCTTTTTCTCTTGGCGTGTCTGTTTTTTACCATGCACACTTGGAAAACAAGGAAGAGGTTTATAATTTGACACGTAGATGTAGGAATATATTTTCGTCGATGTTCTCGTTCAAACATATGGGTCAAATGGGACCCTATTACTAAGGCTCCGTTGGCTGTCTGTCCGTCTGTCACCAGGCTGTATCTCATGAACCGTGATAGTTAGACAGTTGAAATTTTCACAGATGATGTATTTCTGTTGCCGCTATAACAACAAATACAAAAAAAAATAGAATAAAATAAATATTTAAGGGGGCTCTCATACAACAAACGTGATATTTTTGCTGTTTTTATAGATAATGGTACGGAACCCTTCGTGCGCGAGTCCGACTCGCAGTTGGCCGGTTTTTTTTTGTCAAACCAAAGCCCAATCCGGACCTGTCATTTTTGTTGATTTTTGTCTTTAATACAAGATTGCTGTTAACTAAACTCGGTATTCTACTCGTGTAGTGTTAAATTAAATCGTTCTCACGTCATTCACGTACAGGTTGCAAAGACGACAAGCGGCAATGTTATAGAAATCGCTGAACATAGGGAATTCAACCAGGAACAGAATAGGTTCAAACTCCTTCAAAACTTATGTCCTAATCTCACCTGCAGGTGTAAGCAGCCTGGCTCGAGGAGTGACCGGCGGTGGTGGCTGCGCATTGTGGTTGTCATCCCGAGGGGGGCTGGCTACTGCACCCTCCGAATTGTTGTTCACTGGAGGCCCTGGACCCTCGCCAGCTCCTGCCTCAATTTGCAGCTGGAAAGGAAAGTTAGTTTTTAGAAATTTTCTTCGAAATGCTATATTCATGTTGTTCAGCTTGGGTACACCTTGGATGGGTGTTTCATTGATGTAGAATATCTGGTGAATGGACATGGTAAATGCATTGTGTAAAGCTCCGGTTTCCTAGATGAGCGATTCTGTCATATTATTACGGTCCGGTCGTTATGAAAAAAAAATATTTTCATCCGTAGGTATTTTTTGACATTAAGGTGTCAAAAAACGCTCTGTATTTGTTTTTTTTTTTGTGTTTTCTAAGTAAACCAAACCTTTAGCTACAGATAAAATCCTAAGTGCGTAGAGCCCGTTACTATGAGTGTCTGGGGCCAGTTACTATGAGTGTCTACGCACCGGGTGTTTGTCCAAATGTCCAGCTATACATAGTTAGACGTATCATGTATAGCCGTGCGTTTGCATTGGCGAAACATTTAAGACAAAACATATTGAAATCTTTAGTTCCTGTCGAAAATTGTATGGAACATTGACAGAAAATAGAGATTTAAACATGTTTTGTCTCGAATGTTTCGCCAGTGCAAACGCACGGTAATGCAGATGACGCGTAGACGTAACACACAACACGGCGGAGTTTCTTGCCCATTCTTCTCCATACGAAAACTATCTTTTGGAAAGGGCAACTTGAATCAGTTCTATTTCTTGTTTTTGACGTTCAAAAGTGCCTTTTATGTGGCTATTTGAACTAAATTATTTTATAAAATCAATCAATCAAAAATCGCCTATGCCACTGCGCTAGGAACCCAGATTGGAATAAAGGCTCACATCAAAGAATATAACCTCGTTCCGAGGTGTTATTTCAACATAATTCATCATCCAAAGAAAATTAAAGAAACCGAGTAACTTCCTGAACAACGAAGGAAGCCTTCAAATAACGGACGTACTTATTTGTTTTCGGAGTTATATTTCGTAGAATGTCAGGCAAAGCTGCCATTACCATGGTCACGGTAAAGATTTAAAAGAAAATGGAAGTGCTAGCGGTAAACAAATATCCCACCAAAAACATTTTCATGTAAAATGTTGCCAAGACGAGACTGTATGGTTCCCACTGTCAAAAAGTTATCAGATCTCATGTAGAGCCAAGCTTCTAACTCTACAAGCCCTAACTTCACAAATTCTACACCTTAGTCAAAACATGTGGCTTGGATCGCATCTACATGAGAAATAATTAACTAAATGAATGAATAAATTTTTCACCTTACGCCCACGGGACGGTAGCGAAACGGTTACAAAAAACAACAAAGCGCTTTGACAATACTTAGGTCACCCATGCGCTTCGCTTGCCTCGTCTTGGCGGGGGCACTCCCGTGCCCCCACATAGACTGCTATTGTGCGTTCATTATTATCTTGTCCCGTGATGCGATTGGTAGCACTGTTTTGCCAGTCGCCATTTTGAACTCTGGTATTGAAACTAAGTTTGACAAGCAACGGTGCGAACATGACGGCAAGGAACAAGTTTTATTTAACGGTCTGTATAATAATATTTTTTGGCGCTCGAATGACGTCGACAGGTTGGTAAACAAACGCACAAACAAAAACAAACAAACGCTGGTGGTAAACATTTGTGAAATGTCACATGAAATGTACTAAAAAAACAAGATGGCTGCGTTAATTCCGATTTTGGCCACACGCCAAAATAACCTTAGCGCTATTAGGTTTTGGAAGTAAAGTTTAATGTTCATCAATAATTTTATACTTCCCGAAGTTGGCTCACAATACAACGACCTTCAACTAAAAGGTAAAAAGGTAAATTATGGGGGTTTCGTTAAAATATCGTAACGTCATAGTCCTGAAAAGGTAAAAGACAGTAGGTAAGTTGTGAAAAAGGACACAGGAAAAACTGGGATACTAAGACTACCCTTCTATTATGGCCATAAAAGCACATAGATAATAGTTACAATTTCCTTCTTGTCTGTGACAGAAAAAACGTTAAAACATTTGAAACTTCGACGATCAATTCTAGATTATTTGATCCTCTAATAAAAACTCCAAGGAGGTTTTAAATATCAGTTGTCTGGACTTTAATGAAACGGGCCTCCACTCCGTATTCGAGTATTTTTCTTTGCTTTAAGTTAATTACTTTCATACTTCATTATAAATACACTTAATTAAAACTTCAATGGTTTCGCAACTTTACTTAGCACGTTTATAATTATTCTGCCTTGTAATTTTCTGTGTATAAACAACGGCTCTCAGAGGTTGTGACGGGTATTTCGGCCTTTACTGAACTTGAAGCTACATTTCCCATCTTGTTACAGTTTAACAAAAATTTGTGGGAAAAAAACTGGTTTTTACCACTTGAAAATTTCATAATTTACAAGCACCTGCTACTGCTTATGGTGGTAGGGAAATAAATAAAATACAATAAACGTAGATATATTTCGTGTTTCATCACTCAACGAGGCATCCTCAGGATGACTCTTGTCGGTAACCCGAACACTACGTGTTGCCGGACGCAGAGTACTAAATATGTATCTAATGTGTATAGTCTATTGTATTTTATATTGGATTTCCGCAAAGTGACACCTGAATCAATTAACTATCTTTGGAAATAAATATATATTTGTTATGACTGTAGTGGTTCTCTACTGATTAGAGACTTTTTTTTTCTTAGTAAATTATGAGCTAAATATAAAATTTATTTGTTTTAAAACAGAAAATTATGTCGTTCATTCTATGTATCTATCATTATATATAAATGATCTTCGTAAAAAAAAAAGCTCCTATTTGGTTCAATGCAAATTTCTTGAACATCAACCTTCGTGGGAAAAATTACCTACCCTACCCCATCCATATTACCAGCAGCATGCGACAACTACACAACACGCGATGTCTCTCTGCTTCAAAATATTACTGTACCACTAATTTATTCTACGGATATTCAACGACGTAATTATGATATGAATTTAATTAAAGAAAATATGAATTGAGATTCGTATTCATTATATTACCTTCTTCATTTTAATTATTTAAATCATCAGAAATAATATCATGGTGTTTGGAAGTGGCTTTTCCTCGCAGCAGAATAAAAAGATTCTCTTTGAAGTAATCTTGCGTTTTTGCTAATGAGATACCATATACGTACAGTCCCCAGGGAACTTGATTATTGAGCAGATTGCCACATCAATTTGCCGTATTATAGTATCTAGCCATTTCATTCGACTAACAAAGAATGACTGTTATTGTGATTTGAATTTACGGAATCTATAAATAGTAAGTTGATAGCAGGCAACGCCACTAATAAGGCATTTCAGTGTTGCTAGTTTATACGACGCTCGGGCGCTAATGCATTCTAGTGGCGCTATTGACATTCTAATGAAACTTTTTCCTTGACCTCGGGTTGTCGAGGAAATAGAAATGTATACAAATACCTACTAGTACCAGCCTATTATTGCTCTACTACAGAGCATAGGGGGCTTAAAAAAGCCACTTTGGCAGAATCATAATAGGAAAATTTTATGAGTCATCGTAAAAAGTCACAAACTTACAATTCATAATATGATCTGCGTGCGATTCATATTACGAAATAATTTATCTGTTTGACAGTTTTTTATGGAGATTCGTAAAATGGTCCACACATTTTGAACTGCTTTTGTGTCAAATTAGAGGAATTGCTAATGACAGCTGTAAATTCAGGAAATGAATCACTTTTAGAGGAATTGCTAATGTGTCCGTTCTGGGCCCACAGGCCTCTTCTCATACAGAGAAGAGAAGGCACGAGCATTAATCACCACGCTTACTCAAGACGGGTTGGCGATGAGTGACTTATATTAACTATAAGTCCAGAATTTCTCAGTTTACCTTCACCGATGTCAGTGATTTCCAAGAAAAAATCAGAAAGTACATATGAATTGAAAAGCTCACATTTGATACTTGCCCGGATTTGAACCCTCGTGGATGAGAGGCGAGGCCTTTAATCACTGGGCCATCAAGACATCAATCAAATACCTACTGCCAACAGAAATTATTAATATCACTCCGTAGCGGATGTACGGTAATTGGTCAAGCGCAAATGAAGCTCCAGTAACCGTAGTACCCTTCTAGTAAGATCGGGCCAGTGAACCGTGTGCCATCGTTTGTTGGTTTCGTTGACAGGCACTGAACATTTTGTGTAATTCGGTTGGGGTTTGTTTAACTAAGTACATAAACGACTATTAGTCAGAATCAATTTTCACGCCTCCCCATAAGACCTTGGCCAAATATTTTTTGATATTTGGATAGCTCATGATCGAAAGAGGTGCCATATAGAATATGAATTAAAAATCTTGACTAATATAAAATTTATGCAACAAGAGGAGCTCGTGGGTATGTAATAACAGCCGCGCGCGTCGATCCATAAGGTTAAACTACGCTGGCCGGGGTTGGTCCGTGGATGGGTGACAGTCTTTACATATCGAGAGTCCTCCGTGCCTCGGAAAGCACCTTAAGCCGTTGGTCCCGGCTGTCATTCGTGGATCTTTGACAGTCGTTACAGGTCGTCAGAAGCCCGAAAGTCTGACAACCAGTCTTTCCAAGGGGTATCGTATTACCCAGTTACTGAGTTGTGGAGGTCAGATAGGCAGTCGCTCCATGTAAAATACTAGTATGCAACTGCATCCGGTTAGACTGGAAGCCGACCCCAACATAGTTGAGAAAAGGCTAGGCAGATTGATTGATGCAACAACGCGTTTCGCTGGTATTCTGGTTATCTTTATCTCACGATAAGAATAAGTTTTCACATTTGTCAAAATATGAAAAATATTAATATATATATAAAAACACTATAAGTATTTCTTTTTTCTAATTTTATATTTTATTAAAAACTTATACTGATTGCTGTTTAAAAAACTTATAGGTAGGTATAATTAACAGATTATCAGATTGGGGCCTATCACCCGTCGTCTGTCAGTTTTTCGAACACCCCGCGCCGCCGTTAGCACAGGTTTTTCTAAGCTGCTAACTGGGTTTTACAAAATTGGTAGATATATACGCTAACAACATCCTAAAAAAAAATTATAGGTACAGTGCAATTGTTTGCGACCGAACGCGATTTTTGTGTCTACGGTGTATATTATTATTATTTATTGAATCACAGCCAACACGGACCAATTATAAAATAAATTAAATACAAAGACAATTAAATTAAATTAAATACAATAAAATACAATTCAAATACAATACCATACAATACAAGTCAAATCAATTAAAACAATATTTCCACGTTAGCCCGCACATGTACCATGTCACAGTGATACATGTACTGGCAGTCGAATCGCTGGGCGAAGGCGCTCAGGATACTGTTCGGGCTGACCCGCACCCTGCGCACCAGGGATGTGCACCGCTTGCGCATGGTTGTATAAAAACAATCCACGCGCGCTTCGGCGAACATCCCCGAAGCGCTACAGAATCGAGGCAGCCCCAACAGCACCCTGAATGCATTATTGTATTGGACGCGTAGAGCACTGTACTGCTTTTGCGTATAATTCACCCACAGACCGCTCGTGTAGAAGGACGTGCAAAATGCCCTGAACAGGGTGATCTTGACGTCTCTTGAACATCGAGCAAATCTGCGTGCTATCATATTCGCACGAACAGACAGCGCTCTACGCTCCCTTTCTATGTCATTATGGTCTTTCAGATCCGATATACAAGAGTTGTTCTGCGTCAATTTATACGTCATAAAACTCCGCAAAAAAAATTGTGCTTGATTATGAACAAATAATAATAGTAATAAACTTATTTTTGCAGAACAATATTCTTTAGCATGCCATCGTAAAAACTAATTTAGAATACGCATGCGACATAAAGCGGAACCATTTACAATACTTGTAAAATAAATTACAATTCTTTGTAAAATAATCGCTACCTTGTCGCTTTTTCAGCATTGCGTGCAAACCTTGTACGCCATAGGTTCAATGTTTTTGTCATTAACTTTGCAAGTTTGTTTCTTACGGCCCATCTGTAAAACTTTTACACTGCAAAAGAGTTAAAGAAAACAGTTTTGTTTGTTTTTTAACGGCGCCTGCTGAATCGTGTGGCCACCTTAAAATGGCGACTGGGACAGACATGTGTCGAAAGACGAATTCGTTGCTAACCAAATGTGTTATTGGGTTTTTCTATCTGGAACTTCTCAGTAGCAGCCCGGAGTCTGGAATTGTTCCCGGTTGACTTCAATAGGCTCGCCCAACTATTACATAGGACTGAACCATAGCTGGCCAAATGTGGGTGTTACTATATAGGTATACCTCTACCTACCCTTCGGGGATTACAGGCGTGATGTTATGTTTTTCCAAAAAGTATAAGCAAATAGGTACAATACCCCAACATATAAAATAGAAAGGTGGTTACCATCTCACCGCGCATAATGACCCTTTCCTAATCGATTCACACGTCTCCGGAACGATAAACCGTTTGTTCCCTAGATAGAGACCATATTTCTGTATAATTTATTGCCCTTGTGTGAGAAAGGGTACGTGATATCATTAGGGATGACAAAAGACATTATAAAATTGTTCCTGTCCTGAGATCAATTGACACATAAGCTTTGTTATGAAAGAGGTGATGAAGGTTTTAATTTGGGGATGAGCAACACATACAGGGTTACTGGTAACTCGACGTATTCCTTGCAGGACGTCATAGTAGGGTTAAAATGCAACAAATTAAGCCACCGAATGTTCTACCGAAATTCAGTAGTTTTTGAATTAGTTAAGAGTTTTAGTTTTTGAAGTAATAGCAAAAATTACAAAAAATTTAATGTTTTGTTAGTGATATTTGCCAAAGTTTTAGGCATTATTGAACTTTTAATTATTAACAAAGGTCTGCTACGGCGTCAACTATGATAATAACTTAAATTTCAGTACAGTCGCGCCGTAAATCATTTTTAAATTGGTTTCAAATGATTTAATCTGGGATTTTTCATTAAAAAACTAAAACTCTTAACTAATTCAAAAACTACTGAATTTCGGTAGAACATTTGGTGGCTTAATTTGTTGCATTTTAACCCTACTATGACGTCCTGCAAGGAATACGTCGAGTTACCAGTAACCCTGTATATGGATTGGTAATATAATATTGTAAAAGTTATTGAGAATTGGTGAAAGGAGGTGCAAAGATGTTAAGCAAGTCTTCTACAATACGAGTACCTCGTATGCAATGCCCTGTATTCTAGGACATGATGTTGACATGGCGTTGCATCATTCACCAAGAGACATTGAGAAGTCTCAGATGCGACTGTAATTTTACCGGCCTTCTGCTTAAAGGAATAAAACGGGAACACTTTAAAAGACTATCGTTAAAACAGTACCCAAATTCGTTAAAACTAAACCGCAAATGGTTAACCAAAGTTACTGCAGCAGTTTCCATAGTTACCTTCCATTAATGCTGTTCACAAATTCGTGGAGGAGCTCGTGGCTAAGTAATAACAGCCGCACGGGTCGATTCATCAGGTTAAGCTACGCTTGCTGGAGTTGGTCCGTGGATGGGTGACCATCTTTACATATCGAGACTCCTCCGTGCCTCGGAAAGCATGTTAAACCGTTGGTCCCGGTTGTCATTTGTGGATCTTTGACAGTCGTTACGGGTCGTCAGAAGCCCGAAAGTCTGACAACCAGTCTTGCCAAGAGGTATTACCCAGTTACTGGGTTGTGGAGGTCAGATAGGCAGTCGCTCCATGTAAAATACTGGTATTCAGCTGCATCCGGTTAGACTGGAAGACGACCCCAACATGGTTGAGAAAAGGCTGGGCAGATGATAATGAATGCTGTTCACAAATTCGCACACGCTAGCAATAACCTCGATGCTCCAACTTCTGAACATTTGATTGCAAGAAACCCAAAAGCAAATACAGCGATTAATAACAATGACTGATCATGAAAGTTTAGTCTTGGACTCTTGGTGCAGTACGCTGAGTAAAGCGAGGTACTCACTGAGAGTAAAATGAAATGCGATAACAGCGTAAGAGGTTCGGAATAAATCTGAAAGGCAAAATAGCCCTAGGTATGCTGCGAAATAGGTAACACATTTCTACAGGCGAAATTTTGATGAATCTTACTGAAGATTTGAAAGAAGGATGGAGGTGGGTGTTGCAACGATCCGAACGCGAAATGGAAGAGAATGGAATAGAATGGAGGAGGCTTACCCCACTTTCACATGGTAACAGACGTATAAACCCAGTGCCCAGCTGTCTTTATATTTTACCATATATTCACTATCTCGATCAGTTTCAATCTATCAATGAAGTCAATACGTGTCTGGCTAGCCATCTCGCAAAACTACGTCGCCTGTCCATTCGTGTTTCACTGCTAGTCCATAAGCGAATGCCGTTAAAAAATCAGGTTGTCAATTTATTAGGCAGCATGACTCTGTCGATTAGCTCAGTCCGATTTATAAACTCATTTTTGTTTTGTTTACTTTTTTTTTTAGATTCAGTATTTACACTTCAAGATTCAACCTACTTATTTTAAGGTCGATCTGGCGACGCTCGGGAAAGGCCTATGACCGGCAGTGGACGTTTTTCGGCTGAAATGACACTTTTGTATTACCTGTAGTTATAAAACCTCTGTTTATTACAATAACAGACTCATCACGCCTCGAAACTGGAAATGTTCTCAAATGCCTGTACCTATTTTCATTGCTAACATTTCTGCATAGTTGCTAACAATTGTTGTGTACTGAGAACTTAGCGTTAGGCGATGCTTCGTTCAACTGTCACTCCAGCACGCTATGCCGATCCTGACGTGGGGTTTACTTCAACGTCAGGCCAACATCGGCATAACGTTTGACTTCGGGAAACTCTTTGACTAGTAATGAGTTTTAGTGCACTTTGGAGTTTCTTTTAAAGCGAGGATTTTGAAAACCAGCCGTCACGAATGCTATTATTATCAAGCATGTTTGTTGAACTTCCTTGCTGTGTTGCCTTTTGATGTTATATGCAAATGTTGAATGTCAAGTTGACATTATAGAATTTACGTCCTTCTATTTAGATCGGAACGAGTGCATAACATTCAGAACATTTTTCTAAAATTCATAAAATTGTTTCATTGTATAAAATGTACGAACAAAGTTTAAAGGATAAAACACTTGATCTAGCTTTAAGATAGACACTGGGGAACTGTAAACCCCATAATAAAGACTTCATGAATAAAATATGTTGGCATGATAACATCAGTTCTATATACATAGACAGCGTGCGGTTATGATAAGTCTTAAATATACGAAGAGCCTCCATCTTAAATATGATCCTCGAGCTGCCCATTACTACGCCCAAGGGCAAAAAAGGGTAACCGGAAAGTCAAAGAGAATTGAGGTTGTATAGTCATTGCGGAAAGTACATATTTCAACCCCATAAGGAAAATAACTCGGTCCATATAACAGAGCCTGTATTGCTCCTAAAGAAAATATAAAGCATCCTACATAAACAAAGCAATCCTTACATAAGACGCAAATATGTCTGTCTGTTACTCCGTAGTGCGCGTATAACTTAAAAACTACTATAATACGAGTTACGTGGTTTCTTTTAAGTAAATGATAATAAAAAATGCAAGTCTCGCAACGCAGTTCTTCTACCGCAAAAATGAGAGATTTAAAGTAAAACCAAGTCTGTTAATTAATTTATTCAGTACCTATCTATTTGTCATCTTTATTTCTTTAATAAAAGCCTGACTTGGCCATCACACGGCAACGTAATCATAAGTCAACACAATCATAGGAATAATCTACAGTTTTAAATAGTCGTCATTAAATAAAGCGCTCACAGCGTTAATATTTGGTAGATTTGTTGTATGTAGATTCTATATGGCTGGCTTCTAGCTTTATCGACAATGAAGTTACATGGTGTGGAAAATGTCCTGAAGGGCTTCGGAGAAAAGATGGTACGGTCTTTGTTTGTTTTCCTCGGCTTGGCAGATAACATGTTTTCTGGTTTCTACTACACATAAATCATAGGTTACATAAGGTTGATTTTATTTTTACCTGACCACGGAGAAGAAAAAAGGAGGGTTATGATTTTGACCGGTATGTATTTATGTTCATCTGTTCCCTCATATCTTCTAAACAAGCTGGTTATAGGCTATGTGACGTCACATTAAATGAGAAATGGCGACCTATAGAGGACATAATTAAAGTAATGAACTTAAAAAAAAAAAAACATACCATGTTGGGTATCAAATGAAAGGGCTTGATTAGCACATTTCAAAAATATAATTATATATTATAACACCAAAGAAACTTAAAAAAATTAAAGTAATAAAAACTAAAACCCAACTACGACAAATAAGTAAATCAGCTAAAAAGATATAAACAAGACACCACAGACAGACAAATTAAAAATCCGGAGTCACACATAATCTGTTCGATTTAAGCCCTACGTGTGACTCTGAATTTACTAGCTACAAATATTTCCGTCTGTTTAAAACTGGTTGCTGTCGACCCGAGATGTCATTCCCCGATACCGACGCGGTGTCAACGTCAGACACAATTAAATACGTCACATGACCCTGCAGTTTGACCACACCATTAAAAATCTGGTTGTATATTATTTATAGTTAACGTGCAAGCTTTTACCACTTACCGCAACATTCATTGCGCCATCAAAACCCTAATTGGTTCGGGAACGCGGGAATAAAACGCGAATCGGGTACTTTCGGCGACCGTCGTAAAATATCGTTTATGATCGGACCAGTATGTTCCGTTCTTTATTGTGCTTTCATATACTCTGGGTGTATGTGCGGTGTTTCGTCTGCAGAGGAATGAATTATTGAATTATACCCAAATGTGTCTTTGTTAAAAATGATTACAGACTGATATAAAAAAAAGGGTTATGGAATAGCCACCATACCAAAAAAAACTGAGTGTGGGCGCATTCTAATGACACGTAGAAAGTATCTAAGGGTCTCGTCGCATCTGAGGGCCTAGACAAGTGACAATCGCTTCGAAAGCGTTTCGTATTTCTACAACGACTTTCAACAGGATTGACATAAGATTTTTGATAGCTTATGTCAGTCCTATACATTTTTGCCTTTTACATCATCGTTATCGCTGATAGAATGTCACTTTGTCTAGGACCTCTGGCGTTGTTTCTGCGTAAGCGATCTTCGTAGACGAAACGTAAATGTGACAAAACACCGCGTCATCGAGACGTATTTTTAATACAATTACGGCTACGCGATGAAGCGAAGCGTAGGTACCTATGCGTTTACTCTACGCAATATCAACCCTAGAAATATACTCGGTGCAAAAGCTCTCTAAAACAGACCGTGTATCGCAGTAGTACTACCAAATAGGTAGAGGTTATAAGAACCTATGCATTTACTCAGCGTCTACACGATATCCACCCTAGATATACCCTCAATGCGAATGCTCTCTAAAAAAGACCGTGTATCGCAGTAGTACTACCAAATAGGTAGAGGTTATAAGAACCTATGCATTTACTCAGCGTCTACGTGACATCCACCCTAGACATAAACTCAGTACGAAAGCTCTCTAAAACAGACCGTGTATCGCAGTAGTACTACCAAATAGGTAGAGGTTATAAGAACTTATGCATTTACTCAGCGTCTACGCGACATCAACCATAGACATACACTCAGTGCGAAAGCTCTCTAAAACAGACCGTGTATCGCAGTAGTACTACCAAATAGGTAGAGGTTATAAGAACCTATGCATTTACTCAGCGTCTACGCGACATCCACCCTAGACATACCCTCAGTGCGAATGCTCTCTAAAACACACCGTGTATCGCAGTAGTACTACCAAATAGGTAGAGGTTATAAGAACCTATGCATTTACTCAGCGTCTACGCGACATCCACCCTAGACATAAACTCAGTACGAAAGCTCTCTAAAACAGACCGTGTATCGCAGTAGTACTACCAAATAGGTAGAGGTTATAAGAACCTATGCATTTACTCAGCGTCTACGCGACATCCACCCTAGACATACACTCAGTGCGAAAGCTCTCTAAAACAGACCGTGTATCGCAGTAGTACTACCAAATAGGTAGAGGTTATAAGAACCTATGCATTTACTCAGCGTCTACGCGACATCCACCCTAGACACACACTCAGTGCGAAAGCTCTCTAAAACAGACCGTGTATCGCAGTAGTACTACCAAATAGGTAGAGGTTATATGAACCAGTACCGCAACCTGGAAATGTAGGTTAATTACATTATAAAGACCTTATGTGGTTTGATTGCGGCATTTACCTGCACTGAAACAACCAATATATTCTTTGCTAGCTGATGCCCGCGGCTTCGCCCGCTTGGATGTCGGTTATGATATACTAAAACCTCCTCGAGAACCACTCTATCCATTGGTGAAAACAGCATGAAAATCGATGCAGTAGTTTTTGAGTTTATCGCGAATATACAGACAGACGCGGCGTAGGACTTTGTTTTATAATATGTAGTGATTTCTTTTTAAAGCATTACGGTACGCAATAGCAATCCGTTACTTTTACGTTACGTTTACATACGTTCGTTTTACAATCTATTTTTATTTGATGTAGCCTCCTATGTTTACACAAGAGATTCCAGGAATTTACGATATTAAGTGCAGTAAATAACGTTACTGGATCCAGACTCTTTATCACAGTTAATTACAGTCTAGATAAATAAAACTATTTGATTTGTGTGGGTGTTAGACGCTGCGGGCGTTAAATTAAACTTTTTAAATCGAACCGGAGCATCTTCTGGTCGTAAATATGAACTTTCTGAGATGAACGTAACCTAACCATTTTGGAATTAAATACTCTGGGTAAATAAAAATGAATAATTGAGGCACATTAAACAGTGGAGGCATTTGCATACTCTTACATTAAATTCGAAATTAAGCTCAAATATCATTATAGGTTCTTACGTAATGTGGGTACGTATGGTTTATGGTACTGGTTGCCATATGGATTCGCAGCGACTAGGTACAACTTCACATTCCACGAAGCCACGATTTGACAAGAGACTTTGAAGAATAATTCGTAGACCGCTTGGAATTGCATGCTGAAAAAGCATTTACAACTGCGGAAACCTTTTCTCACCACACCGTTTCACAAGATAAGAAAGCTTTATGAAAACAATGTTTCAGTGGCCTACCGTTCCGTTCGGGGCCGTGGACTGTGCCTGAGAGATATTTTCTCGACAACATGTGAAACCATGTCAGAGCCCCATGGGCGGCATAAAAACTCTAACACCAGGACCCGTCTACTAATTTACAAACGTGTCAATGGTCTCGCAATGATGAGTTTTTACCAGATTTCGTATGGCAAATATGTCAAAAACTCATAATTATGAGACCATTGACACGTTTGTAAATTAGAAGAGTTGGCCCCCAGGTTAGTCACTAACCACACGAAAAAGAATGAAATGGCCTAATCTAAGACAGAATTACAGTTTTTTTTTGCAATAGTAAGATTATCTTCTTCAATATCTTCTTTTTCATGGAAATAAAACGTTATTTTTTCCTTCATACGTTACTCAGTCCCATAACAATAGTTCCAGACATAGCAATCCAATTTCTATAACTATTTTAACATGTAAATATAAGCACTGAAGCACATAAGTGAACTGCGGATTTCCGGCAGAATACCGCAGGAAGAAAATATAAGTAATACAAACATAAGTAGTTGTGACAACGGGAAAGTAGTTTTACTAGATTCTGGATTATATTCGGGACCCATTTTGGAGGAATATGTTGTTGTTTAGGATCGACATAAGTTAATAAAAGACGGTCTCACTGAGGTTTATATAACCTATCACATATTGTGAGCCTCCATGCCTCGTGCATCTTTGCCTCGTGTTGAGCTCGAGGCAAACATGGAATCTCAACAATATATTCTATAGTAAGAACAGCCTGTTATTTTCCCACTGTAGGGCAGACCTCTTCTCTAACAGAGAAGGCATGAGCATTGAAAACCACATTTGCGCAAGGCGGGTTGGCGATTTAAACCGCATTACCTATAAACGCTTTCCTTACGATGTTTTCCTTCAATGATGTCAGTAATGTCCAAGATAAACTTAGAAATTAGGTACATAAAAATTGAAAAACACATATTGGTACTTGCCCGAATTTGAACCCAAAACCTCATGCATAAAGAGGCGATGCCTCAACCACAGGGCCATCACGACGGCTATTAGACGAGTTAGAATACACGGTTAAGTGAACGGCTGAACGGATTTGGATAAAATTTGGCGCAAGGGTAGACCATGACCTGAAATAGGACATAGGATACTTTTTATCCCTATATTCACACGGGATCGAGACTTACGCGGGTGAAACCGCGGGGCGCAACTACATAATTATGATAATTATGTATGAACGGAATTACCCTCTGAATCTATGATTAATGACCGGTACTAGTATTTATCCTACATAATGTACATCTAAAAAAAAAAAAAACGAAAAGCATTAATTTCAAATAAACCAATTACAGGCACTTTTGAATTGTCAAGGGGTCAGTCAGAAAGATGAAGCTAGTTGCCCATTCCAAAGCGTAGGTTCCTATGGAGAAGAACGGGCAGGAAACTCCAAGGACACTCTTTTGAATCAGAATATTATTACAATATATTGGTTACATCATTCATGATGAAATTATACATGTGAGAACAATGTCCGTCCTTTATTACGTTGATTAATATATATCTTCGTGCTATAGGTACCAATATCTGTACCATGTGGAATTTGAACCCTAGTGCAACGCACAGAAAGTTGAATCTAATTGTATAATGAACGAACTATTTCAGGAGAAAAAAGTATTTTATAAGCGATCTAAACTTATGATTCTATCAGGCTAGATTTAATAAAGAATACTTCTACAACCCCATCCAATGCGACATAGAATATTCGGCCTGGATAAAAAATCCGAGAAATCCAAAGAATTCTCGACGTTTGGCAACACTATCGAGTAGTCTTGAATACGCTGGCATTCTGGCATGCCAGTAAAATGCCAAGCGCGCCACTTGACGCCTCACCGAATAAAATCGATTTAGGAGATTGAAACTGAATTTTCATGAGCGTTTTTCCTTAGCAAACGTAAAATAAATGGTA
Source organism: Lithophane leautieri (assembly GCA_949152455.1). NCBI lineage: Eukaryota > Metazoa > Arthropoda > Insecta > Lepidoptera > Noctuidae > Lithophane > Lithophane leautieri. The sequence goes on along the minus strand of OX424462.1, from coordinate 2,132,129 downwards.
AGAGATGTTTTATTTTTAGAACAAGGATTGTCAATACGTCTAGATTATTGACATTTGGAGTCTCATGTCGAATTACTGGATGAAAATATGCATAACAGGCGTAGGCGTTTTCCCTTCGTAAGAAATCGTCATTTTCTGTTTATTTTGAATGCTATGATGACGTTTCTTGAGTAACTGCGTGGTGGAGGTCAGATAGGCAGTTGGTCCATGTAAAATACTGGTGGTAAAATACTGACTGCATCTGGTTAGACTGGAAGCACTACAACATATTTGGGAAAAGGCTAGGCAGATTCATTGATGCCGTAGTTTCAAAATTTTTGCTATTTAAATTGAGCTTAAATAATTTGACGACTGTTTAAAAAAAATACGAACCTGAAACTTCAGTCAACCTGTCAATTCGACCTAGACCCACGACTATGTATACAATGTAGGTATTATCCTACAACAGTTGGGTGTCCTTTCATGGTTAATGTAAATTCATACAATGAAGCTACATAGGTTTAATTGTCTGTTAATGTCAACCCGATACAGCATCGAATTTTCCAATTGTTCAACTTTCAAACCTATAATGTTAAAATTCCACTGAATAACAACAAAAAATTTAACAGAAATTTTATGTAGAAGGTCATCCAAAGGTTCCAAGCTCGCAACGCTTTCCCAGGGCTTGGTCCTTAGGGACCTACAGACGCATTTGAACAAACCCATCCCTTTGCAGGTCAATATGAGGCCGTGAGCCCGTGACGTCAGCCAGCCGTGACGTCAGAGCCTTAGGGAGGACTGACACTTCTCTTATTATTCCGCCAAGAGCGAAGTCTATTTTTGTCTTTAATAAAAATAAAACTGCTGTCATACTCGTATTAGACGTTTGAAAAAATGATAAGTCATGTGCTGTGACTCTGTGAGATGTCTGATAAGGTAAATGGTCACTTTGAGTAGAAATATTGAGTTATGTGATAGTAATAAAATATTTATGTGGAAAGTTTTCTACTTTAAATTCAAATTCTAATGTCGCTCCGGGCTCTGAGTGCTTTCACTCTGATCCTTTTCCAAGGAGAGAAAAGGAGCTATGCGTATCTATGTGCTGGAGTTGTCGTGGAGACGACTAAGCTGTCCAATAGTACAATCAAATAAATATGCACAGCTATATAGCACCCTAATTCCGATACACGATCAATCAGAATTGGAATCGGTTTGAAACAATTGCATCATAAATTCGAAAAAAAAAATCTGCTCAACAACGTAAATAACGCAATAAATATTATTGAACTGTCAAAATGAAACAAATTAGTCTTAATCGGTTACCAAAATAAGTTACGCAATTAGATAGCTGGTTAAAGTTTTTGAACAATTTAGGACAGTTAAGACTTACCATGACAGCTATGCCAAAACTTGGAAAAAAATATGAAATTAAGTACCTACCTATTATATACAACGTGCCGCTACAATGGCGACATTAATTTAACACACGTATAGGATTTCGCGTATTCGTTTTATGAAAATATTTGAATTTCATTAAACGTTATTATTTATTGATTTATTTACAATTTTCTAAATTACCATCCTGGAGCAACCTGTACTTAAAGAACTGTAGCGAAGAGGTCATTTGCCGGGGTCACGGATCATATGTAGGCGAATAAAAGGAAAGCCGCGCAATTTCTCAGAAATTATGCCGACAAAGGAACTTACCGATAGAATGTAAGTCAGCTGGTAGGTAGCTTCATGAATGAATCTTTGACACATAGTGATCTCAATTTTCGTTATGTATTTATTATTTAGTTTGTTTGAAAATCGAAATTTTTCAATTTACGAATTGTTTATTATATTATAATTCTTATGTTTACTGGCCACTAAGCCCTACCCGTGTGTTAAATTAATGTCGCCATTGTAGCGGCTCGGTGTATAACTATTAATATGAAATTAGACAATCACAGTATATTTACTGATCAGTATTTAATGAGCCTGTAGAAACATGTGTTTGATTCCTAGTTTATTTATTTATAAGTATTAAAAATATGTATTAGGTATGTTGAAAGTGTTTGTACTTCCCGTTAGTTGTCCGTACAGCATTGCTATTCTGTAAACATCTCACCGTGAAAAATTAGATAAATCAGTAGGTATATGGTAGGACAATGACAGCTCACTCCACGCTCACTTCACCTACGTTTTCACAGTGAGATGGTTACAGAATAGCAATGCAGGTTCATTAGAAAACCAGCGTCAGACAGCTGTCTGACATTAATGCTGAAATGAACCTTTTTAGCGCAGCCGTGAGGCACACACTACCTATTGTTGCAAAATAATTATTTTCACTTTTTTATTTAGTTATTTGTATTTTGTGTTTCAATAACTGTATCCAAATAAACGTTATTCTATCTTCTATTTTTATTATATTATTGGTTACCTAACAATCTTCTCAAACCCAGGACCAGTTTATCAAATACACAAGCTTTGAAACCCGTTCGTTTTTGCGAGAGGAAAGTTCTTGGTATCGAAGATCAATCACTGGAGCGAACCGCACTTGTTGCGTGGGTTAAGCCAATCCATCTGTATTATTAAATCTGAGTGAATACTCCAAAAATAGTCGCAAAAAGATATCGAGTGGAGGTTTTGTGCTCACAAATTGTGCTTTTGTTATCAGTTAGCTTTGGTAGAGTTTTAATTTGAAATGGTTATTTGGAAGTGACTTGGGAGTGTAATTTTGGTTGTTTCTTTGCCTTCAGTGATGGTAAATGGGGTTGGTTTGGTTGGTGGCCAACACAGTTATAAGCTACAAACTAACCAGCATGCATTTAAGTACACTGACAAACTGGTGGAGTTTCTTCTTCTACGAAAACTACCTTTTGGAAGGGGCAACTAGAATCAGTTACTATTTCTTTGGTTTTGACGTTGAAAAGTGCCTTTTATGTGCCTTATTGAAATAAATTATTTGACATTGACTTTGACAAAATGGCATCGATACTTAGCATAAGTACCTAGCGAATGAAATCAACTAAAGCTGATAAGGACTCGCAGTCATTATCAGCAAAAAAGGGGAAAATTGCAATTTTTTTTCCTTGATGATATAGCTTCGTCGTCTTTAGGTACTTTGGAGAGACTATATATGTATACAGCGTGTAACAAAAATCCTGTCCGATCTGTGAGGGTACTGTTAAAAATCATACTGAGAGTCTATTTAAGTGGTTTATTATTGGAAAAAAGAAAAAAATATTTTTAAAACATTTTTTTTTCAATCGGGAATATTACCGGATTATTAAATGGGGCGCGGGCGGCCGTCGCGTCGTCTAGCATGAGTTTACAAGTCATAACATATGACCTCTGTAGAAAATTTGCTAATTTTGCTACAAAAAAAATGTGAATTTCAAATTGCAATAATTTTTTTATTTTCTATAAAAAAATATTTCTTATTTTTTTCTGGTAATGTTATTTCAGTACATATGTGCCCCTTTCGGATCGGACAGGGTTTTTATTACATGTTGTATTATTTACAGAAACTATATAGCAAGTTACGTTATATTAGGTATACTAAAGTTCGTAACTATTAAAACCCAAGTCAACTCTATAATCCGAATAAAAATCGAGATTGTATACCTGAGCCTTTAATCTATCAAGTTTATTTGTTACCCGATACTACTTACGAGTACATCAAAGAGTTTTTGATAGAAATTGTCGGCTCTCGTAAATAAACGTGAACGCAAGAAAGTAACAATTTACAAGTACTCTTTGGATGTTGTTTACATTAATTTAAAAATATTATTTAGGTAAAATAGAGGCCGATGTTTATTAACATTAAAAGTTGCTTTTTTCTTGTTGAATATTATCTGTTCTGAACACACCAGGACAACATCTATCTATAATTATATATTTATGAATAAATAATCAACGTCTTTTATGTCTGAATTACAGAAAATGACACTACAACTATGAGCGACAGTCAAAATTTCGTTAACTAATATGGCGTCTCTGAAGTCCCTGAACGGTTAAAGCTACGAGAAGTGGTTGCCAACAATAGAGGAAGGCCTAAGTTTCTAAGCTTTGTGTGCCTCTATTGTTCAAGTACTAACCCCAAGTTCCTGAAAGCCTGATGGTCAATAGTATTCAATCCAATTCCAATTCCATCTGTTGATATTGATTGAAGGTATTTGGTAACTACGAGTAATCACAACAGGAACTTGTGTTATCTATTGTGTTTTGTGCAGCATTATTACTCAGTACCCGGGGATTTCACAAATCAAGTCACACAATGATACCCGATGAACGGAAAAAGACGTAGAGGAAGGCAGGTGAAAAGGTGGGATGATGATCTGCCAAAAGGTTGGCGAAGAACAGTTTGGGACATGAGCAAGTGGGGGGAAATAGAGGAGGCCTGCGTCGCAAGACAGCCTGACCTGGTAGCTGATATTTTATAATGTAAGGTTGGCAACCCTGTGACAAAATTACTTGTTATATATACTGAGGTCAGAGGAAATAAAGGCAGTTTTAATTTTTTTTACCGGGGATTTTAACGATTTTATAACATATTTATACTAACTACAAACTATATGAATATCTACATTATGTTTTAAATAGCCTGATTGAGTAGATAGGTATCAGTGAATGAAAATGTTTACATATTGTCTTGACGAATATATCAGTAAAAAACAATTCTAAAATTCTAAAATGCTGATTATTAGTGACCGTTAATTATTACATACAAATCTGCCAAATAAATCAAGCTATTCTAAAGCACAGTACATATACAATGAAGTATTTATTCCGCAAGTGACTAGGCAGTAGTATATAGTGCGCACTTTTTACCAGTTATAGCCCAAAATTATTAAGGGCGAGCCTACTGCCAATGACTGAGCAAAGAATCCAAAGGTATGACTAGTAATATTGCCTACAAAAAATCAGTCTTCATAAAGCCATTGTCGCGTTAAGAGATAATTCGGTATCAAGTTATACGCGTTAGCACACGGTAACGAGCGATAAGAGTCAAGTGGGTGAATTTAATAAGGCCTCACAAGCCGCTGGTAATCCCTGCGATGGCTGACTGTGTAAGGCTTAACTTACACGCACAGTACTCTGAAATAATATGACATATGTAGAAAGAGACTGTCTCACAGGTATGAGTGAGATAACGCTCTACAAAGCCGGCAGTTTTCTAAAATTCGGTCATGACATTCAGAATCAAAATATATTTTTTTTTTTCTCTTGGGCTCTTATGAAACGTCAGAAGCTAGGTGCACGGTTCCAAATTGGTCGTTTCTGGAGAAGAGCCGGCAAGAAACTCCACGTTTACTCTTTTAAAAATAATTGGCATTTACAATATTTTCGAATTACAGTGTTAATAGGTATAGGAGGACAGTGTAGGCCTTTCAACAAGTACCAGGTAGGTACTTAACAAAATAGAAAATGTTCTACAAATCTACAGGCCAAATACAGTCATTTGTGGTAAAGCTGTCACTGCAATCGATATCTTCACAGTCGCAATTTTGTCGTAGAACAGTCGTGTGATTGATGAGTCACAAAACGACAACAATCATTTTCTAGCATGAATCTCGAAGTGAGGAGCATGAGGAGCTCGTGGCTAAGTAATAACAGCCGCACGGGTCGATTCATCAGGTTAAGCTACGCTTGCCGGGGTTGTTCCGAGGATGGGTGACCATCTTTACATATCGAGACTACTCCGTGCCTCGGAAAGCACGTTAAACCGTTGGTCCCGGCTGTCATTTGTGTACCTTTGACAGTCGTTACGGATCGTCAGAAGCCCGAAAGTCTGACAACCAGTCTTGCCAAGGGGTATCGTATTACCAAGTTACTGGGTTGTGGAGGTCAGATAGGCAGTCGCTCCACGTAAAATACTGGTATTCAGCTGCATCCGATTAGACTGGAAGCCGGCCCCAACAGGGTTGGGAAAAGGCTAGGCAGATGATGATGATGAATCTCGAAGTATCTTCTCGAGGTATCTTCGGTAGGTACTCGTATACCAACTAGTGCATAAAGTCCGCCTTTGAACATTTTATGTAACCTATAGTTTTTAAACGATTTTTACAAGTGTTATAGCTACATGCTACAACACATTGAGACAGACGTTGAAACGGACGGCAAGGTGTCACACGGGTGACGCGATTCCATACTAATTCGCTACTCACCACAGACAGGGATTTTGCTGTAACACTTGAACTTCAAATACCGCCCTTACTACAACGAAATAAAGACGATGATAAAACCAAATCGTTTCCAAGGATGTGCGGTAACTGCACGTGTGTGCTGAGCCTAAGCGTACATTGTCTGGCGGTATTAATTATAATCATGTATGAAGTCAAACATGGAGGGAGTATTCGTGCACATTTTATGAGTATGTGGGAACCCAGCTTATAGTCACGCTTTGAACAGACGAATAACTCTTGGCGAATTTCAGAAGCTTTTTTCTTGAAAACGATTGATTGAAATTATAAGAAGTGTGGATAATTTAGGTTCACATTGCATCTGAATTCGAAAACCAATGGAGTTGATAACACGAAGAATAGATGACTGACGCCACTTCCAGTCGCCACTTCAGAACCCTTCAGAGCCCCAGCTCTGAAGGGTTCTGAAGTGGCGACTGCGTACCGCAAGACGTAGCTTTGGAAGACCACTTACAAGGTGGACAGAACGAGAGATGCGAGAAGGACAGAACCGGTGGAAGTGGCGGTGGTTGGGGCAGGCCTAACCTAAGTCCAGCAGTTGATGGCTATCAGCTGAAATGCTGAGGTGATACCAACAAGGCTTTGAAAAGTGTCTTTTCTATAAAACACCTGACAGATACTACACGACCATTGAATATGTTTGCTACATCAATTATCACGGCTGTTACAGCCTTTCGTATTGTTTGTTATTTAAACGGAGTTAATTGAAGGTCCGGTTATCATAATATTGTGCCTTAATTAAAATGCAGAAAGGTTAAATCCGCTTACTTGTTATGACTTTATCTTTGGTCAAATTACAATTTTTAAATCAAATAATTTATTTCAAATAGGCACATTAAAGGCACTTTCGAACGTCAAAAACAAAGAAATAGAACTGGGTCTAGTTGTTCCACAAGGTAGTTTTCGTATGGCGAAGAATGGGCAAGAAACTCCGCCGTTACTCTTTTAGAAATGTTTTACAATATTTTGTATACATCAATTATATAATTACATGTGAATACGATGCACCTAGAATACGATTACTGTACACACATCAAGCTATACATTTCCAGTATAACCTGACCTCGCATTGTACGGAAATTTTATACAATGCGAGATCAGCATAAACTGGAAATGTATAGCGTGATGTGTAGCCGTGTGTACCACAATAGGTAAAAAGAATTAAAAATGGAACTAAATAAGTGGTAGATACATGGTACTCACATACATATTTACAAACATTGTAAAAGTATACGATATCACAATATTCCTAACATTTTTACAAGTAATTACAAAGTATTGTACTACTCCTAAATACAGTTTATTAACGCCGGTAGCACACCTCCGCCGCGAAATCATGTTTCTCTGCTATGGTTTCGCGGCGGACATGTGCTACCGGCGTAAAACTGAATAGATTGTAGATCAAATTAATCCTTAGTATAGACCACTTATCCTTTGTCTAGTCAAATAATAAATATCTATAAAATATTATTAAAACAAATACATACCATAACATCATGCCTGTTTTCCCAAGGACCAACAGTTTACCCACATTTTGCCAATGATGTTTAAGTCCCATGTAACAAGGGGCGAGCTTGTTGCCATCAACCGGGCACGAAAAAACTCAGACTCCAGGATGTTTAAAGCCGCGTCATACTCTAAAACTATCGCGGCGTGAACAAGCGATCATCGCGTTGCATAAGTATCTTTTTGTTCGGAAAAATGCCCTCTGTCGGCGCGACCATCGGTTCAGGTTCACCGCTTTTAAATAGGACGTGAGGTTTCTATTCCTGGAAAAACCACACTTTTGCCCGAACCTGGAATCTAACCTTGAATGACCTGAGACCTCATGCTCAGCTGTAGCACTTGCGATCACTAGACCAGCGGTTAAACCAAAATATTATAATAATAATGAATTTGTAATTGATCCTAACTTCAAATTCAAAACCACTTTATCAATTACCAAAATCGACAAAAGCTCTTTGAAATGTTAAAAGCTTTTTAATTTCACACAATGCCAATAACCTTTCGGATACGAATGATAAGATTGAAATGGATGATAACACAGAGATACGTATAGCGGAGAATATACCAATAATAATAACTACCTACATAGAAATATACGTTTTTCTGAAAAGGTGATTGACTTAATTATGTATTTAAATGTAATATTACAACCGGCCTCAATCTACCTAGCCTTTTCCCAACTACATATGTCGGCTTCCAATCTAACCGGATAAAGCTAATGCCAGTATATTACGTGGAACGACTGCCTATCTGACCTCCACAACCCAGTTACTGAGTAACACGTCTTGGTAAGACAGGTTGTCAGACTTTAAGCTTCTGAATACCCGTAAGGCCGTAACGATTGTCAAAGATCCACGAATGACAGCCGGGACCACCGGCTTAACGTGCTTTCCGAGGCACGGAGGGGTTTCGATATGTAATGGTCAACCATCCACGAACCGACCGTGGCAAGCGTAGCTTAACCTTCGACCTTCTGCTATTATTTAGCCACGAGCCCCTCATTTTACAGCCGGTCTATTCTGTAACTAACTCACCGTGAACACTGAGGTGAAGTGAGCATGTGGTTAGCTGTCAGTCTGCCTGAGCAGTGCCAGCACACTTCACGGTCACTTCACCTACATAAGTTTTCATGGTTAGATTTTTACAGAAAGCGGCTGGTCTTAAATTTCATAAGCCATATGCAGATCAAAGTCCAATGAAAAGTGATATAAACTCTTTCAAGAGATAGTGAAAAGTATCAAAATAACCAATTAAATCTATCAGTTTCTAAAATAGGAGGACATTGCCCAGAAGTGACAAGACTACTTAAAAAGTTACTTAACCATAACGGTGTTTAATTTTGACAGCTACTAATCAATTGCTTAGCAGCCTCTTAGCGCTAAATAGCGTTGCTTAGCAATTGATTAAAATATAATAAGCGTTTATAAATAAGACTGCTAATGTTATAGGCTACTAAAAACTGTCACTTAAAATAATAGTAATAATATTACATTATTTTTAGACCAGCCACGGCGGTAATTGGCAATTGGGCTCTTCATAACTTTGCCTACCCAACTGGAAATAACGGGCGTAGACATCATTCATACTCCAGAACACATTTTACTATTATACACAATACCAAAGGCTTTCAAACGGCTATAAATAGACCAAAGGTGTTTCAAAGAATTACGTAGCACTATACCTACGAAACTACGACGGCTACGAGAGTGCTACGTCGCGTCGTAGTATGTCTACGCTAGTGACGCGTAGCTCGTAGCACCTACGTGCTACGAATTTGTTGCTGACTGACATCATTTTATGAATTTATGAATTGTGCTATGATGTAAGTATTAATTTTCGTTTTTTTATTCTTTGCCTTTTTATGGAAGGACCATAAGTTCGACAACAAGTTTTCGGAATAATAAATCAATATATTCATTAATTTTAACTATAAATAACACAAAAAAAAAGATAATAATAACTAGCTCTTTAAATATTTACAGTTCAATTAACTGAAACAGCGATAACGGACGACTAAAGCCGATATCACTCGCAGAGCACATCAACTGATCGCTAAATTATATATTTCAATCATTAATATTCTGAACATTGACATTTTCGACGCTTCAGTTGAATTTACATTTGGTGAAATAACGCACCGAGAGAGAATGTTTCGACTATTTTTGCAGTAACTGAAACACAAGCTATCTCTGATTACACTTTGACTGAATAAAGTGATTAGTAATCACTGTAAATATTCGTGCGATTCAAGAGAACTGATATTATAAAATATAACCGTTGTCAGGAAAGGAATGCTCGGTAGGAGCATTCCTTCCACGTCTTTGACTTTTTTTATTCTACGAAATGCCGGTTTCCTCACGATGTTTTCCTTCACCGTTTTGAGAGCAGTGGTTATGAAATTATTTACACAATTAAAGCGCTTCCCTGGGTTCGAATCCACGACCTACAACTCTTAAGTCGGGGCCGTTAACACTGGGTCACCACTGCTCTCGATTTCCACATAAAATGAGATAAAAACGTTTTCATTAAACGTTTACCACCTTTGCTACCGAAACACCTTGATATTTTGTCTCTTAAACGTTATTCTGTGAGAGAATCATAACTATTCATAACAGTCACTGAAATACGAAGCATTTTCGGCTAATCTAAGCTGAACATTTTTCATCAATTTCCTTATGAAAATTCACAAGAAAGCTGAAGAAAATGTCACTTAAAATCTTCTGAACTTTCTGAAGAAAATTTCCATTTTATTGTCAGTTCTTTGAGACCACTGCGGCATGAAAATGTCAATGACCAGCATTGCTATTCTGTAACCATCTCACCGTGAATACTTAAGTGAAGTGAGCGTGGAGTGAGCTGTCATTGTCATCGATACCTACTGATACTAAGGCAGTGACAGTTCACTCCAATCTCACTTCACCAAAATTTTCACAGTGAGATTTTTTCAGAATAGCACAACTGTTATAAACTATGAGCACGTTCCGATTACATTAATGTGAACAAAACCATATTTGAAAGGCGACAAACAAAAGTTATTACAAGGCAGATGTGGAAACGCCCTAGAAGGTCATGTAGTGACCTCATTGTTGATGTTCTTCAGAAAGGTCAGGTGCGTAGAACTCGCAACCGGTATGTGAGTAAACGTAAACGAAGCAAAAGGAGTATGTAAGAATCATAGCAGGTGGCGTTTTGTAGTTTCTACCTATGGGAAGATGGCGTGAGTTTATGTATGTATCAATCAATCAACCTGCCTGCTTTTTCCCAACTATGTTGGAGTAGGCTTCCAGTCGAACAGAATGTGAATACCAGTATTTTTTATGGAGCGACTGCCTGTCTCACCTCCACAACCCTGAGTAACACAATACCCCTTGGTAAGACTGGATTTTAGATTTCTGGGCTTCTGACTACCCGTAACGACTGTCAAAGACCTAAGAATAATACCAGGGACCAACGGCTTACGCCCTTTCCGAGACACGGCCAGAATAAATGTGAAATATATAATATAAAGATTCTTGTGGACCCAACCTAAGGTGAGATTTTCTCAACGAAAAATACCAAACCAACATTAATTCCTCGTTGGTCCAGTAGTCGCAAGCCCTACTGCTGAGCATGAGGTCCTGGGTTCGATTCCCGAGTCGGGCAAAGTTGGGTTTTTCTATCTTGAATTTCTGAGTAGTAGCCCGGAGTGGATTTGTGTCCAGTTAATGGCAATAGGCTTGCAACCTATTACAACATGGGACTTCTGGCGAAATGTGGTTGTACTATAGGTAAGTACACTTCTGCCTAAGCCTTCAGGGCATATAGGGGCGATGTTGTGTTGTAAATTAACTTGTAAATACACAGCAAAATCTGAACGGTCAGCAACAAAGAGAGGAGGCAAACTTTTTAGTATCGTATCGTAAAAAAGCGGCCAAGTGCGAGTCAGACTCGCGCACGAAGAGTTCCGTACCTTTATCTATAAAAACGAGCAAAAAAAAACACGTTTTTTGTAGGAGAGCCCCCTATTTATTGTTATAGCGGCAACAGAAACCAGCTGTGAAAATTTCAACTGTCAACCTATCACGGTTCATGATATACAGCCTGGTGACAAACGGACAGCCATACAGACGGACGGACAGCGGAGTCTTAGTAATAGGGTCCCGTTTACCCTTTGGGTACGGAACCCTAAAAATAACTCATTATTTTAATATGTTTGCTAAGCCTTTCCAGCCTCGGTAATCCAGCAAGCTCCAATTTTGAAGGGATTAGCGTCTATTGATCATGCTACTTATGGATCATAGATAGGTATACTGCCTGGAAACGTCTGGTTTTTGGAATAGTCAATGACCAACGATCCGACGAACTCCAATCACCACTACACAACATGCAAAAAAACCTGCCCGACCAGTTGTGCTATTCTGTAAAAATCTCATCGTGAAAACTTAGGTGAAGTGAGCTTGGAGTGAACTGTCACTGCCTTAGCTTCAGTGGGTATTGATGACACTGACAGCTCACTCCACGCTCAATTCACTTAAGTTTTCACGGTGAGATGGTTACAGAATAGCAAAGCTGTTGTTAAGTATCGTACTGAGAGTCTATTTATGGTAATTTTCAGGAAAGAAGCAAAAAAAAAAACACCACATTTTTTTTCAATGGGGAATTTTACCGAGTCATAACATATTATTATTACCGTTGTTTAGCGAGTGTCTTCAAGTCTTAAGTTATGACCCTGTTGAAAATTTGCTAATTTTTCATGGATTTGCGGTAATTTTTTGCCCGACTACGGTGAAGCAAAAAGTAGGGTTATGATTTTGACCGGTATGTATGTATGTTCATCTGTTCCCTCATATCTTCTAAACGACTCATCACAATTTGACAAATGAGGTATCGTTGGAAGTGGCTAAAAGTCAATTAAAAAGGTTTAAACAAGGTCAAGACACCACAGACAGACAAATTAAAAATCCGGAGTCACATGTAATCTGATCGATTTATGCCCCCTAACACGTGTGACTCCGGATTTTTTATTTGTCTGTCTGTGATGTCTTGACCTTGTGTACTAAAAATATGAATATTAAATAACAATAAATTTTTATTTTCAACTAACTGTAACCCGCGTCTTCGTCTGCGATTCAGGATGAAAAGTAGCCTTTGTCCGTCTCTATGTCAAGGTCTACGCCTGTGCGAAATTTCAACAAAGTCCGTTCGTAGTAGAATTTCATACTCCTATGCACAATTCGCACTTTTTCGCTCAAATCTCAACTAACAAAAATTTACCGAACAATTAACCTGTATTTGTCTACACTTATATTATAAAGAGAAAAGATTTGTATTTTTGTTTGTTATGAATAAACCCAACCAAAAACTACTTGGACCGATTTTAAAAATTCTTTCACCAGTCTATGATATATTTATCACTGAGTAATATAGGCTATAATTTATAAAGATATCGTGCGGGTGAAGGTGCTGGCGGAACCTATTATATCATCCTAACATATTATAAAACAAAGTCCTCCGCCGCGTCTGTCTATCGTCCTGTACGTGATAAACTCAAAAACTACTGCACCGATTTTCATGATGTTTTCACCAATGGATAGAGTGGTTCTCGAGTAAGGTTTTAGTATATAATAACCGACATCCACGCGAAGTCGCGGCTACCAGCTAGTACAATATATTATAGTAAGCGTGGTGATCAATGCTCGTGGCTTCTTTGTATGAGAAGAGGCCTTTGTCTCGCTGTGGGACAATAATAAGCTGGTATTATGACGAAAATTTAAGTTATTATGTTGTTTCAAAAAGATTCAAGCTGCAAAACGAGCTCCCTATAACTACATACACCTCTGATAACCAATCTTATAAATATTTATAGTTTTGCCCCATATGAAATAGACTTGAACTATATATACACTTTCAGCTCCAGTTTCACAATACCATCAATAAACCGTGCTCCAGTAGCTCGAATAGTCAATCAAGCTGACATTGATCCTCGGGAATGTCCCAAACCGCCTACGCAGATCTATCTATAGCAGGCAACAGTGAAACGCATGTGCATAAGGCCCCAGTCCCACCTAAAACGGAAAGCGACTAGCGATTGAGTGAATTGCTCATTTATTATTTACTAGCGACTCGATATCGATACCTACGACGTTTGCCGAGGTTCTCTAGCAAATTAAATTTCACCCAGTATATTATTAGACATAAATAAAAATACATACACTCATTCTACAGAGACATACAAAAGTGATCGTCTTCCATTCGTCCGTGAACACGTCACAGTCAGGTTTAGCGTCCAAGAGAGCTTTGAGCGCGGTGAGAGTCCGAGGAGGGACAGGGGACTGGGTATTCACGAAATTTATACAATAGATTATTTCATACCGTGCAACGTCTGCGTGTGTCTAAGAACCAATGGCCGTTCAAGCAGAAGATTCTTTGAGTGGAGACCGCGATTTGACAAGCGTATCATGTGACGCTAGCTAGATGGAACTTTGACATGAAAAGGCTTGGTAGTTTTGGACAGACTGGATGTTGTGACGAAGCTTCGGAGATGCCTATTTCTGGCAGTGGAGGCTGAGTTCACAGAATGCTCGCAGAATTGTATAATATATCATTTCTAGCTCAAATCAATCCCCGCTAATCATCAGCAGTGAGACCAGTGCTTACAGCAATAGGTGAGTGTCGGAATCTACCGGAGGAAGGTCAAAATACGAAAGGTATCAAGACCTTTAAGTACTGAAATAATGAGTACTGACATTTACAGAATCTGTGGGAGGACAGCTGATGGGTGTCCTATACTTTCAGTTAGTACCTACGTATATTATTTATATCTGTTTGATGACATATTTCAGGTAATGGTACTCGTTTATTGACACTAAATATATTTGCACGCCCTGTATGGCAGAGTATGCTATAATAACCATGTAACTGTGGTGTGAGATCTATTGTACCGTATTTTGGCGTACAAATATTTTATTTATTTAAATATACTTTATTGTTACCAGAAAATACGTAACAACATACATCACGATATCGTTCATTACAACTTATTATTTTGTGTGAATTACTTATAAGTAAATTGTGGCGAGGGTGACTTTACCGGTTTACTTTACGCTTTTTCGCAGAATTTAAAGAAGAGGCTCCAAGTCCTTATCTAGGTACAAAGCTAGCCCTGGGACTAATTAAATTTTAGCTCTCAAACGTAGTAAATACACAGGGGGATCAACAAATATACACCTTACTTTTGCAGTTGTAATCCTTACATATTATAAAACAAAGTCCTCCGCCGCGTCTGTCTGTCTGTCTGTTCGCGATAAACTCAAAAACTACTGCACCGATTTTCATGCTGTTTTCACCAATGGATAGAGTGATTCTCGAGGAAGGTTTTAGTATATAATAACCGACATCCACGCGGGCGAAGCCGCGGGCATAAGCTAGTATGATATATTTATAACAAATGTGCATCATTTTGAACTGACACCAAATGTTATCTTTAGCCAATGTATGCTAAAGATGACATTCAGTATCATGCCTCAGTTATACGATGGCAGTGACTGGACCCAGTGATTCGGAATTTCGGACCCAGTCAGTGGGTTCATGTAAACGACATCGGTAGTAAGTCAGGCGGGGGAAGCTACTCGGCCCGAAAATAGTCGGGTAGGTAGGTCCACTAGAATGATTTGAGGGCGCGTATAGTCAGCTGGACTCGGTTGAAACTAGTGTCTACACGAGCCCAGTTGCAAGTCAGGGCAGGTTCCGTATTATGAAGTATAAATGCCACCATTTTTCCAGTGTGTTCACCATTTTTCCATGTTCCAGTTTCCGGCTAACTCCGTCTCTCTCTCACAATGGAAAAATGGTGGCCAAGGACAAGGCTGGACAAGGCCGTTAGCACCATCCCGTTTTCGCAGTGGAATAATGATGGCATTAATACTTTATAATACTACCCCTGGTCTGACTTATTGTACTGTCAATTACTAACATGCCTTAACTTAAAAAAAACGAAACACTTGCATTTGGAATTTCTCAGTAGCAGCTTGGAGTCTGGATTTGTGCCCGGTTGATGGAAATAGGCTCGTCCCTATTAAATGGGATTTAAAAACTAGTGAAATGTGGGTGTATGTACCTACACATCTGCCCAACCTTTCGGGGAATACTGGCGTGATGTTTGTGGTACTAAACAGAAATACTTTTGTGCTACAATATTGCCATACAATTATGACAACATTGTCGCACAAATGTACTTAATTAAAGCTACTATGTATAACTGCAAATAAAAGTCGAAGTCGCTTCCAATTTTGCTAGACGCTTATTATTAAGGAAATATGTACTTAAATAATGTCAACACAATTTCATCTGAAATTAAAGTTATATAACCTTATGTCAATCAAAATTTCTTGGAAACCAACAAGCCTGGAAGGAGTTTTATAAGTAATCACAGTATTTTTCGCAGAATTAGCGACTGTGAACTCACTGCTGGGCTCCGGTTTTAATATAAACGCGTACAGTAATCTTTAACGAAGTATTCGTACAGCAATTTTTAGAGAACATGAATTCTTCCCAGAATTTAAACTGAATTAAAATAAAAGGCACAAGAAGGTCATCCTAGTGCTTTTACTTTTGTTATTTACTAGCGAACCCGACTGACGTTGTCCTGGGGGCTTTAAACGGTCACTTTAGCAAAATCTTAACTCATCCTTACATATTATAAAACAAAGTCCTCCGCCGCGTCTGTCTGTCGTCCTGTACGCGATAATCTCAAAAACTACTGCACCGATTTTCATGCTGTTTTCACCAATGTATAGAGTGGTTCTCGAGTAAGGTTTAGTATATAATAACCGACATCTACGCGCGCGAAGTCGCGGGCATCAGCTAGTTATGAAAATATTATGAATCATCGTAAAATGTCACAAACTGACAATTCATAATATGATCTGCGTGTAATTCATATTACGAAATAATTCATCTTTTTGACAGTTTTCTATGGAGATTCGTAAAATAGTCCACAAATTATGAATTGCTTTTATGTCAAATTAGAGGAATTGCTAATGACAGCTGGGATTCAGGAAATGAACTGCTTTTAGAGGAATTACTAATGTGGCCGGTTTAGGCCCATATACATTGCAGGTCAGACGGAAATGCTCACGGTACAAATAGAAAACCTGTCAGGTTAACCTGGTAAGTTAACCTGTCATGTACCTGGCAAGTATTTTAAATTTTGATGGTAGTTTCCCGAATTTGAAAATTTACGGAAATCTTTTTTTTTTTTTTTTTTCATAAAAACCTAGTTCTATTACGAACTCTTCAAACCAAAAAATAGCCAAATAGATGCGCTTATTAATGAACAGCATTTAATTTTTATTATGTAGAATTCTACAGTCGCTCCATGTAAAATTCTGGTATTCAGCTACAAATAGATACTGGTATTCAGCTGCAGCCAGTTAGACTGAAAGCCGACCCCAACATAGTTGAGAAAAGGCTCGGCAGATGATGATGACCTATAATTCTTTTTTAGGATTCCGTACCCGAAGGGTGGCAAACGGAATCCTTTTACTAACTGTCTGTCAGCGGGCTGTATCTCATGAACCGTAATAGGTAGACAGTTGAAATTTTCATAACAACAAATATAATAAGATTTTACTAAAGTAAAAAGCGTAGTGTTAAATATTGTACGTTGATATGGAACCGTTCACATGCGAGTCCGACTCGGACTAGACCTATTTTTATTTCTATTTTGTCGTAGATTGTTAGCAAGTGGCAAGTGGCATGCCATTGATGCCGTATAAACGTAATCTGTGAGAGTAGGCCTGTGTCCCAGCAATAGGCATCATAAACAACAATCAGATTATGATAAAAAATCTAAACAAAAATGGGTTAGCAGACTCTTTGCTGTCTAGGAAACTGATGCTAAAGTACCTACTGAGAGCTAGATATAAAAAAAACTAAAACTACCTCATACATATCTAAGTTAATTGATAGACGGACATAACTGCGCGTTGCAGGTAACGCTTGGCTACCATTACTAATTAGGAACGAGCAATGAGAGAAACAGGAAATGGGTATCCTTTGGTGTATTTAAAATTACTATATTATCATTACCTACATTCTATAGTCTTTGGCTTATCAATCATAAAACTATGCATCCTGTAATTAGACTGATAAATTGTTATAACGAACTCCAAATAACCTACTAAATTTTGTTTTACATAAAATTAAAATAGGTAAAACAACACAGCTGACAAGAAAACTAACCGATAAAAAATCCTGTGTAACCAGATCAAAAAATCTTTTAAAATTTCATACCTTTGGAGATTTGGAATACGACATAAATCATAAAAACCGCATTTGCTCGGACGCCCGTCCAAATCACTAGAGGCAAAGGTATACTCACATTTGACCTCTGCGGCAAACTATCCACGCCCATTTTGAAACACACGATCACTCATTCTATAACTTTACAGAGCTTGTATTATAATGTTTGTAATATTTTTTTTAATATTTTTAGCCGCAGCGCGGCTGGCTGTATTCGCCCATCACGGCTGGGGAGAAGACTGGGTGAACTAGGGATGGGCTGCGTCGGGACCCGGGAGAATTGAGATTTGTTTTTAGATAGATACTTGAGATAAAGGTAAGTAATTAAATATTTTCAATAACTCTTTAATCAGGATTTTAAGTTACGTTTTGTGTTCTGGAATTATGAGTTATTGTTGGTAAATTATCTAAAATCATATTATAATTAATATTGTCTCATTTCAGTTCAGAAAATGATTACCGTGCATGAACTTCTATCAAAACCAATCTAAACAACATTTTCTGCATTAAAAAGATTCCTATGTACATAAATATATCTCGCTGTACATTACACCACACTGACCATTATTTCAATTATCGACAAAACGTCTCCCCATCCCTAGCACACTTGATGCTGCGCGCGCCGTCAAACCCCGAAGCTGCCTCACACCTTATCTCACGAAACCAAACAAAACTACACCCTTTTCTCTTAAAAATAAAGTTTAAATTCGATATTTCTTCATCGTCCTTCGTTTTCGTTTCGTACAAGTTATGATTGTCAGTGATGTGACTGCTATCATTAAAAGCTGCAGACGAGAGTGACTTAACTTAGTTAACTTGAGCGATTTGGCCGTGATAAAGAATCTAACAATTACTTTAAATGGCAGATGCTTATCTTAATATCTATGACATTCTGTTCGAGATTTGTTTTTAAGAAATCTGAGGGTTGACATAATGGTTTGTTTATTTTAATCCCGGGGAAGTCCTTATTTAAGACAGGATTATCAGGAGGTGGGATGGAAGTACGAAGACTTATTCAAAACCTCACTACAGATTTGAACGGGGACTTATCAGACTACCTACGGAGAGAGTTCTGAAAACAGTCTCTCAAATTGTCATAAAGTTTTCAATAAGTGAATAAAATATGTTTTTTTTTGTTAACAGCGCATCGGATAAAACGGTTAAGCGGCTCTCGTTTAGACGTTCCACGTATTTGATAAATTCGATAAACGAACGATACTTATTTACACCCTTATAAATCCTTACATATTGTTATTGTTCTTCCGTCTCGCTTAACACTTATGTCATTGCGGAAAATACATACTTAGTCACCGAGAAAGTTCCGAGATAAACGCAATTGTTGAGAAATATACATACACGACAACGAAACGTAAGCGGTGTGATTTAAAAAACATGTTTTTTGTTTTGGTAATCGGATGTAGCATTCAAACTTTTTTTAGATTTCGACATATTTTTTCTTCCTTTCGATAAACATGCAGACTACTATCATCCACAGTTAAAAAGGTATTGTATATACCTACTTATACTACAATATTGTTACATTATAATAGACTAGCGACCCGCCCCTGCTTCGCACGGATGCAATGGCGACATGTTAATACATCGAGATTTCTGTGCTATAATCTAAGTTGAATATTAATATAAAATTTCCAGAATAAATGCTCTAAGTGATGGTGAAGACCGCATCAAAATCTATTGCCTAGTTTACAAGATCGAAGCCAAGCAGTCACACAGACTGGAGCAGCGACTGTTTTTGCTACGACTGCTACGAGCTACGAGCCGTAGAACAATGC
This sequence comes from Lithophane leautieri, assembly GCA_949152455.1. NCBI lineage: Eukaryota > Metazoa > Arthropoda > Insecta > Lepidoptera > Noctuidae > Lithophane > Lithophane leautieri. The sequence goes on along the minus strand of OX424462.1, from coordinate 2,112,382 downwards.
GTAGCACTAACATATTTTTCTCAAACATGCTTGGAAATTCGAGCATTATTTTGACAACCTTCTTTGAGATAAATCAAAATTGCTGTACTGGTAAAAAACAAGTGACGATGCGGCCAGCAAAGTTACTATGAAAATCCATATCTGGCGTGTTTAGCGGCCAAATAAATTACTATGAAAACTCATATCTGTCGTGTTATTTAAAAATGGAACGAACTTTTTACTTCAACACACGGCAACCAAAGAGGTAACTTATCAAAGATTTTATTTAAATTTCGAATTGGTTTGCAAATAGAACAAAGAAGAAACAAATTAACATATTGGCGCATGAAAAATGATAGTTATTCGTCATTGATTCTGAAATTTCTATTTAATTTACTCAGTTTGAATTTCCGCGCGTTGTTTGAGAAAAGTACTATACAAGCCTTGGCCGCAATCAGGAATTGATGGACTCACGTATGTGTGCCTCGGCTTCGCCTCGGCCCACATTTTCACGATCGTCCATCAATCCCCTTATTGCTGGCCGCGACAGTAATGTACACCAATTGTGTGCATTGATTTGATCATTCCGTACCTGGTTTGTAAAACGTGTGTATGTTTCTATCGTATTAAGAGCTCATAAATAGTATGCCATGCACTGAAATAACGGCCCAGTGGTAACGGCCGCGACCTTACTAGTTGTAGGTCGTAGGTTCGAACCCAGTCAGCTTCACTTTGTGTAAATTATTTCGTCACCACTGCTCTCAAAATGGTGAAGAAAAAAAATCGTGAGGAGACCGGTATTTTTCAAAGACATACTGTACTATCTCCTCAATCAAGGTGCCTTTGATAAGTTAACACTTTACTATTTTTTTTTTCATAGTATCAGGTTTCACTCCGAATTTTCACCTTAAAACTCAAAACTCAAAGCATTAATTTCAATTAAACCATTTACAGGTACTTTTGAATTGTCAAAAAGTCGGTCAGTTAGTCAAAAAGTTGAAACTAGTTGCCCATTCCAAATCGTAGATCTCTATGGAGAAGAACGGGCAGGAAACTCCAAGGACACTCTTTTAAAAATATATGTAGATATTACAAAAGCTTGGGTACAGTATTCTTGGTGCTTCTATAGGTGAGAACAATGTCAAACGAAAAATAATCTAAAACAATTCAAAATATAAGATTAGATCTGAGATCTGTAAATCTCACAAACGTAGGACCCAGTCTTAAACACAAAATGGACGCGTAAAGACGTAGTAACAGCCTGAAGAACACAGCTGTGTTCTAAATCTTTAGCAAAACGAAATTGAATAAATTACCGAAAGCTATACATTATGCAATGAAGTCTCAGCTGTGAATTGTTGCATAATCTATATTATTACGAATAGCGGATTATTTGTACACGTAAATTATTACTATTACGGTTCGAATTTATTTATGTCTATTCTCTGCTCATTTTTAGGATTCCGTAGTCAGCAAGGAACCCTTATAGTTTCGCCATGTCCGTCTGTCTGTCTGTGTCTGTAAGCGGCTTAGCTTAGAGACTCTTAGTACTAGAAAGCTGTAATTTGGTATGGGTATACATTGCGTCTTGATCGTAATGGCGCTCTCTAGAGGACATAAAGTCATGAAATAAAAAAAAATATTGTTTAATCGTACCATGTTGGGAATCAAATGAAAGGGCTTAATGAGCACATTTCAAAAATATATATATTATAAACCCAAAAGAATTAAAAAAAAATTAAAGTAATAAAAACTAAAACCCAACTACGACTAAAAAGGTATAAACAAGACACCACAGACAGACAAATAAAAAATCCGGAGTCACACGTAATCTGTTCGATTTATGCCCTAACACGTGTGACTTGTGTAATTTGTCTGTCTGTGGTGTCTTGTTTATACCGTTTTAGTCGTAGTTGGGTTATAGTTTTTATTACTAATTTTTTTTTATTACTTGAATTTTTTGGATTCCGAGATCCGTTTGTGAAATATTAAGCTTTAAAGTGCTAATTTTTAAAGTCGGGGACACTTGACACTCACATGACGCAGGCATGTAACAAAAACCCTGAAGATAGATAGTCACCCATCCACGGACTGACCTTGGCAAGCGTCGCTTAACCTGATCGTTCGACCTGCGCGGCTGTTACTAACCAACAATCCCTTGCATGGTATACTCATACTAATAAATACATAATAACCAACTATCGACTAAAGTTATGCCTCAGCTCATTCTTACAAAGACGTCAAGCAAATCATGTTAAAAAAAAACCGGCCAAGTGCGTGTCGCACCACGCACGGTGAAGGGTTCCGTAGTTGGAATAAATTTATCCCAAGCACAAAATTAACAGTGTAGTTGAAAAAGAAGCCAAAATGTCTGACAACCAGTCTTACCAAGGGGTATCGTGTTACCTAGTAATTGGGTTGTGGAGGTCAGGTAGGCAGTCGCTGCACGTAAAATACTGGTATTCAGCTGCATCCAGTTAGACTGGAAGCCGACCCCAAGATAATTGGGAAAAGGCTAGGCAGATGGATGATAACTAATTTCAACATGCCTTACGACTTCGAAAAATCGATTCCATAAACGATTCGGAACCAACTACTTTCATAATGTGCATTAATTCAGTTATTCTTCAATGAATATGTGTGACTCTTGACGAATAGTTATGCGGACTAACTTACTAAATATATCTACGTCAATAGATTTTTTTTTTTAATACATTTAGCGTCTGTGTGAAAGCTATTTGGAAAAGTTAAAGTATTAATAGCAATACATTTTGGTACATTTTTGGTGATATAAATATATAACATTTTAATTCATCTCTAAGTTAATAAATAGGTAATCAAGAATAATCTAATTTGTTCGTACTTACATCGTATAAAATCATGTCGAGAGTAGTTGTTTCGGTCACCTGTTGCACTGTTCTTAACTTTATTAATTCTTTTTTTTAAACACTTATTAACTACTTTTATTGATAATTCTTACTAAAAATAATTGTGAATATTTATATTCGCTAACAAAAAAATCTTCTCAATTTCTGACGTAAATATTTTTATTTTAAATGTTGGTATGCTTTTTTCTAGCCCGTACTCTTTTTAGAATACTTTTTTCTAATTTGCGGTACAGTCCAGCAACAAATAAAGAAATATTTTAAAATGTTGCATCGTCAAGTTTTTAATGCACCTTTGATTGCGAAATATAATTCGAAAGTCAAAACACAACACAAAATGGTAACACTGAGAAGTTCGAATTTTTAATCCTAGAGATCATACGAGTGATCATTTAATTTATGCAGTGGTTTTGTGAGGGAAAGCAATATTTTCCTTTTTAATATTAGGTATTGATTTGGCGAAGAGACAAGCGTACTCGCTGACAACGCGGTACACACTAAGGGCGGGCGGCCGCCCTGCTGTACGTACTAGGGCGGGGCAGGCCGAGAGAAGCGTAGATTTTAATTCAGTTAGACACGAAAAGCGCGCTAGGCATCAGTGAAACTTTACTTTCCAACTAGTTTTAAGTTTTTGTACTCTAATTATGCGACTTTGCGCTAAAGTTTTAACAACTAAGTAATTGTATTGCTATGTATTTTAATCTCGTTATGAGTCTTTTTCGACGTTTATATTTAGAGGCGTCTTGGATGACGTGGGCGAATGATCCCTCATCTGAAAAGTTGCGTGAAAATTCTAAACATGAACTTTCTCTCGTTTCTAAATAGAGTTAATAGAATAAGCAAATTCTATAAATGCATAAATGATAAACCGACAGTACGACACAACCTAGATGTAGCATAAATTTGAAAATTTACATTCATTCATTTAAATTTTACGAATGACCAAATACCTACCTTATGTATTTGGTTATAACTTAGCAAATTGCAAGCTGTTGTTATAAATAAATAAATAATAATAAGTTATATCGGTTTCGTAAAGATCATTTTCACCTAAAGTAATAAATATTGGTGATTTTAAGCACACTCAGTTCGGATGGTGATCTGTTTTACGAATGCTGCCGCTGCTTTGCTAATTCTGTAGGTACTTCGGTAAAAAAAGTTAAACGCTAAGTATAGGGTCGTTGGGAATACATACTTTTAAAGTCCCCTAAACTCAATTTTTCAAGATAATGTGAAAAGAAAACAAAGTAAAATAATTTGCCGCATGCCGTTCCGCGAATGGCGTAATATTCAATTGAGGAAAATGGCAACCATTTATAAGCACGCTGGAGGGTAGCGCACGCAAATTAGGGAATAATATAATTATAATATTAAACACGTTACGACCGAAATGTAGGAATAATGGCAGTATCGTAACCGTTTACGTTTTATACCTACCTGCTTAAAAATCATCGTTCCTTAAGGGGTAGAAATTGACTACCTAATAATAAATAATATGATTTAAAGTACCTGAGGTGTTTGTTAAGAGAAGGAAGACCTGAAGACCAATTCTCGTACACATAAGAAACGTTCACATTCAAATCGCAATCTGTCAAACTTGTCAAAAATGTTGGTACTTAAATTGATTGTATTTTTGACAGATTGCGAATGAGATGCGAATGCGAATGTGGTTGCTAAGCTACCAGTCGGGCCACACGCGGGCCGAAACACATTGCAGTTAATTAGAAAGTCCTTGACAAATTAAAAATTACGGTAATTGCCGCTCAGAAGTGAAAATCGGTAAACAGGAGATAGTGTTGATTGCAAAATAGTTTTCGATACTTTTCCTCACTAGGATAAAAATTTCCCTAGATATGTATTATGTATTGTTTATTTATTTAAACAGGGCGGATTTTTGACATGAGGCAGTAGGCAAAAAAATTGGCAATTAAAAAAAAAATGTTTAATGCCAATTGATCATGTGTGTTTATTTTATTTTTTTGCCATCTGGCCGACTGCATATTTTTTTCAAAATCTTTGAATGCCGATATAAATTGTTAAAAAGTTATGTAGATCCTAAGACCGTTTTCTTTTAACTACAATGATTAAAGTAGGTACCTACCCTTACTGCCTCGTCTCAAAAATCCACCCTGTACGGTATACTTTATTGTACATCAGAAAAATACATTACAAAGAAAATAAACTAAACACTCCAAAACATACAACAGGCGGCCTTATGGCTTTCTGCGATCTCTTCCAGGCGACCATCCTAAATAAGTACCTATTCATTGTCTAAGTATCATAGGCACTAGAACATAAGAAAGAACCACACATATTTAGTTCCTGAAAAGCTACATCCATTGTCTACTAAAGTAGACAATAACTAAACGATGAACGTTAATAATTTAAGACAATAATACAATTACCTAAAATTTAATAAGTTTTCTTAAAATATCGTCAAATTATCAACTCTCTGAAAATTTTCAGTCGCTCTAAAGTTTCGTTTACTGAAAGACAGAGATAAATACATTGAAACTAAATTAAAGTATTCCGTTAAGTTATTTGGGTATTGGTTATGGATATATTAAAAATTACTGGGTTGTGGAGGTCAGATAGGCAGTCGCTCCATGTAAATTGCCGTATAGAGCTGCATCCTATTAGACTGGAAGCCGACCCCAACATAGTTGGGAAAAGGCTCGGCAGATTTTTTATGGGTATATCACGCCTGTAGCGTGAAGGGTTAGGCTGAGGTGTAGGTGCCTATTGTATTATCATTACATATTATTATACCTATATATGTATCACAATCACTATCACTACATAATAAAACAAAGCCCTCCGCCAGGTCTGTCTGTATGTATGTTCGCGATAAACTCAAAAAATACTACACCGATTTTCATGCTGTTTTCACTAATGGATAGAGTGGTTCTCGAGGAAGATTTTAGTATATTTGTCAAGCGGGCGCAGCCGCGGGCATCAGCTAGTATATTATAGAATAAAACAAAGACCCCGCGTCGCGTCTGTCTGTCTGAACGAGAAAAAATCAAAAACTACAGGATGGATTTTCATAAGGTTTTCACCAATGGACGAAGTGATTCATGAGGAAGGTTAAGGTGAATAATGTATTAAGGTTTTGTGTAAATTAGCTGTAATATGACGATGGTTGCTGAAGATGTCGGAAAAAATCACGCTGACTGCGACTGGGAGCTTACCTACTGGCGTGCGCGTTACGGTAGTAGGTACGTTTCCAGGATAATTTCCGACCTCTACGCGGGTGAAGCCGCGGGCAGAAGTTAGTTTATCACAAAGGGTAGGCAGAGATGTATAGTACGTAGGTACCCATATTTCGCTTGGTATACTTTGTGTCATGTAATAGGAGGCGAAGTATTTTTAACTATCCAGTAGGTACCGAAGCACTAAATTCCTGACTCCCTGGGAGTTAAATTACCCATACTTTGCCAGTTCGGGTATCCAAAACCAATCCCCATAGACCGTCTCCAATCCCCATAGATCGTCTCGATTGCGACCACTATAAATCAATATGAGCTAGTTGGATCCAGTACAAATAAATAAAAATATAGCTACAATATTAGCCCGCAAACCAAACACAAAATCAACAAAAAGTTCGTGAAACCACAGAAAGCCCTCGAAAAATCCTACCCAATTTGAATTAACCAAATAAAAAAAACATGACTCGCCGTATAAAACAATGCCAGGAGCCTGAAGTTTTATTTTTTCAAGTGCGTTTTTAATCTGTGCCCGTGCAAGGTCTCGTGCCGGTGAAGCCCGCGCCACGCGACCAACAATCCAATTAGATTTCGAAACGTGCGCGAATAGAACAAACGGATTACTCATATGCGCAGTTTGTCTTTCCGAGATTTAATAGCACGAGATGCATGCGTGGGTAGATAAAAAGGTTTTTCATTTTAGTTAAAAAAAAAACAATTTTTGAATTTTGGATCTAACTTAGATACAGACCTATTTTAGGAAACGAGGAGGGTGAGCTTGTAACTTGTAACTCTTGTAAGTGTCTATTGTAAGACTTTCAAAAAGATTCTTACCCTTTTTTTTTTAAATACTTACCGAGTTTTGATATTCAGTAGATTAGAAATATTTTTATATCTCCCCTCGCTCAATTACGGCAATCACCACTTTTGCCAACCATCTAGGTGATCACAGTTTCCATGTGGTAAAGCAGGAAGACGCTGTCATAAGTTAAAAATAGTACCCGAGGTGTCTGTCAGCTGATAGTTTCATCCAACTCATGTTCAGATGGGAATTGTCTGCAACCCAGTGTAAATCAGCTCCGCAGGTTAATTTTTTTCCCGTGGCTTGTCCAGCAGTGTAAATACTGAAAGACACACTCCAGACCCGATAATTGGTTTTAGTATCAGACTGGGTTTTTTGTTTTTTAACAACTCGTAATCTTGTAGTTTTAAAACATTTAGTTTATTTTTTTCTTAACAGTCAGGTTATTAGCTCTTGACATTGTCTGGATACAGTTATAGGACTTGAGCGTGACCTCGCTTCACAGATCACTTTTCAAGTTCAAGCTCATTATAACATTCAAGTTCAGCTTGGCGTACTGCCGCATATTTTAGAACTAGCTTCTGCCCGCGACTTTGTTAGCGTGGAAGTCGTAACTTACACAATATACTAAAATAACAGCCCATGTTATAACCTGGCCCATCCCACCGCGTCGCATCGCATCACATCGCCCGCCCACACATTTACTTCGTTTTCGCTTAGAGGTCTTTCTGATATTTTTTCTTTTTGCTCGGCTCCTAATGGTTATATTAGTCTATAACCTTCGTCAAAAATTGGGGTATTCAATTACAAAAGGATTTTTTCTTATTTGTGACTGACTGATAGTTCCAGAGATTAGCGCGTTCAAACAAATAAATTATTTTAGTATAGATGATCTCTTATTTGATACTGATATTTAAACAGAAAATAAACTCGTCAACATAAAACATAATACTCAACCATTTTTATTTGACATAAAAATAGTTATGTTCAGTGGACTGTACTCTCAAAAAATAATAACATGGCAACACCGTAACAAGCTGTCATCAGTCATGTCAATCAATTGAAATCATTGAAATGTCAAATCTGTAAACAAGAAATTCGTGGATGTTTGTTTTCTAACGGAATCTTAAGTGAAATAATCAATAAATAACATTTAATACTGAGTAAGAAGTTTGTTGAAGTTATTTTAGATGACTCTTGGACGTAAATACCAGCAATCTTCCGGGTAAATGGTTCTCCTGCCCTTGTAGCGTTGTCCCTGTTTGGCGATGCATGAACGGTCTTTATCGTTTATAAATACGGTAAAAATTGATTTTTCCCTATTTATAGGAATGCTGGGGAGGCTCGTAAGGTGTATTCTAACCAGTCGAAGGTCGGGACTCTATCTGGTTGCTCGTCTTCTGTAAGTTATCCCACTAATATAGTATTCATAAAATCATAACATTTTAACTATTCTGAATCACCCTTTCCCTATCCTTATTAGTAGTGTGTGCTTTGAATTGTTTACTAATTGATTGCTGGTACGTCGAGGCTACTGTTACTTCATACTAATATGCCAATCTATGAGTCAATACTTTAACAATTGTCTCAACTTATGTGGTTTCATAATCTAGGTTTAAACTAAAACAAAATGTGCTAATATAATATTTTATTCTGCATGCAACAAGTGTTTTGTGCAGATAACTTTACCCAAAATATTAACTCCACCCCTAAGACGACCCAATGACCATATTTTTTGGTCATATTGTTCCTCTGCTCGGTCATATTGTTGCTGTTCCCTTCGGGGAGTACAGGCGTGATGTTATGTATTTTTTGTATTAGTCTGCAGTCAGCTATAACATTTTATGAATCGTTTCCACTATGTCGCACCTCCGCTCAAATAGTGTCACAACTCAAAAAAATTTAAAACCTTTTTTATTGTACCATTCGTTTCAGAAAACTTCAAAATCTTATCTCAGATAGTGTCATACTTATGGTTTAAATATTTATCCCTAGATGGCACGAGCGTCCTTATAATTTTAAATGAAAGTTTCTTTGGAAAGTTAAATTACAAACACCTTTTTCTCGAAAGTTTGATTTTTTGACTTACGACACTATTTGAGCGGAGGTGCGGTGTGTATATTTCCTAATATGCAACTATACACCAGTATTCAAACCTCAACCAAAACTGTTGCTTATTGTAAAATTAATAAATTATAAATGCTTTTTCTCTTTTTTTCGAGAGCAACATAAGAATGTAGTGCCAAATAACATGGCACAAACAATAATTGTTCTTATAGTGTTATTGAAAGAAGAAGCCTGACATGATACGCTTGTTGATGGACTAGCCAAGAAGAAAACAGAACAAGAATCCGACTGGTATAAATACTTTATGTTGTCGTCATTTGCTGCCTAGGGTTTTTCCGACTATGTTGGGGTTGACTTCCAGTTTAACTGGATGCAGCTGAATATCAGTATTTTACATGGTGCGACTGCCTATCTGACCTCCACAACCGAGTAACTGGGTAACCAGTCTTACCCCTTGGTAAGACTGGTTGTCAGACTTTCGTTCTTCTGACGACCCGTAATGACTGTCAGATCCACAAATGACAGCTGGGACCAACGGCTTAACGTACTTTCCGAGGCATGGAGGAGTCACGATATGTAAAGATGGTCACCCATCCACGGACCGACCCCGGCAAGCGTAGCTGTACCTGATGGATCGACCCGTGCGGCTGTTATTATGTAGCCACGAGCGCTCTCTGCCTATCTCACCTCTAGAAGCAAGATACTGGGTAACACAATGCCCCTTGGCAAGACTGGTTGTCGGACTTTCAGGTTTCTGAATATTGTACATATTCAGAAACCCAAAAGTCTGGCAACCAGTCTGCTGATTGCTGGTATTTGAGGCATGGATGGTCATTCATCCACAGAACAGACCTTGGCAAGCGTTGTTTAACCTTGAAGATTGACCTTATAAATACTCTATTTATAATAGCTAATTATTTTGTCTCTGTTATCTTCTTTGACTATCTTCTAAGAATGTTTCAACTTCTGCATGCATTTTTCAATTTTATCGTTTTTTTTTAAATGTTATTCTAATTATTTGTATTTTTATATCTATCAAACTAACCAGTACCCTGAAAATGTATTTTCACGCAGGTAACTGCAGAATATTATGAACTTTTATAGAAAGAAAAGAAAGAAAAATATTTTATTTGGGACACGTACAGGAAATATAACAATAAAAACAAACATTAAAACTAACAAAATTAATAAAATAAAATAAAACAACGTGTAGCAGAGAAACCCGTGCGAGGCCAAAAAGGCTCCTATCTCAGCATAATGCTACGATATTTGAGAAAAAATCCACAGCGCTGGTATTCTGATAGGGCCCACTGTGATGCATTTATGAATATTTAACAACTCTAACTCAACTCAACTCTTCAGAATGACTGGAACTATTGAAAAAGTCATAAAAATGTTTGAAGTTGTACCGCAAACTGAACTTTATGTAGGGGTATTACACTTATTTTTCCAAAAACACAGTCATAATTGTTTACATTTTTGGAAACTATATTGCGAACGCAGGATAATTCAACTATAAATTGTAGAGTCGACACAATAACTTTTTCAGTTTTTGACAGCAATTCCCAATAAATTGAAACTTCACTGAGGTTGAAACTTTCTGTAACATAGACAAATAGACCTTGTTGTCTTATGACGTGCAAGTGACATTCGACCTTAGGGTGGTATAGTAATTACGAGAGCGACTATACAAGGAAGGTCTACACTACACCTACACACACATAACATTAAGCCTGTAATCCACGAAGGGTTAGGGAGACCTGTACCTTTAGTTAATAAAGTCAAAAAATACCCTTACTTAGATATCACTTTGCGACATGATCGAACCACCGGACTACGAGGAGGTCTGCGACCGCCTGATGGGCGAGCGGGACCCCCTGGCGTACCCCGCGGTGGACATGGAACTGTGCAACGTGCCCCGCCGTATCAGGACCATTACACATGTCCTGCCTGATGAAGACCTGTGAGTATGATTCGTTCTTATAAAAAGGGTCCCTACTTTAGTAGAAAATTGTCAAGTCATAGGGTGACTAAAGCCTCCCCACTACAGGCGCGTTTTTTTTGCTCGATGATAATGCAAACGTTATTGCGATAATGCGTTCCGATTCTTTCCACACAGCTGCGTTTTTATCGTCCGATATTTCTGTGTGTTTTTATCACATAGCCTATAACCAGCGGACGATCAAGACGCTTCCATCGATACCTCAAATTGTCAAATTGTGATGAGCAGTTTAGAAGATATGAGGGAACACATGATTATACATAAATACCGGTCAAAATAATAGACAGGTAAAAAAAAAAATTGGTTATCTTTCTCCACTTACCCACCAGCGCAAAAGCCCCAATGTTCGTTCGCGACTGCATCCGCTGCTACACAACGGACTACACAGTCGTGGAGTACAAGTATAGGGCTTACTCGGGCTCCATGTGCGGGCGCGAGCGGCTGGGGGAGCGCCTGGAGCGCCTGCACGCGGGGCCGCGCCACCAGTATGAGGTAGACGCCGAGCCCAGCGCGAGCTCTGAGGAGCCCCAGGTACGTGCTACAGTACAGGGTCACTCTGAGAACTTAGTGATCACTGGATACACATTATGCATTATTTTAAGCAACATACCAAGGTTATACCGAGACAGAAAAGGGCTAAGTTTCGCAACCTCTCATATCATCCAGTTGGACATAAAGATATTTATAAGAAAAATGTGTTCAATCCTTACTTCCTATTCCTATCCTAATATTACAAATGCGAAACTAACTCTGTCTGTCTGTCGCGCTTTCACGCCAAAACTACTGAACCGATTTAAATGAAATTCGGTACACAGATAGTCTAGAGCCTGAGAAAGGACATAGGCTACTTTTTATCGACATACCACGCGAGCGAAGCCGCGGGTGGAAGCTAGTATGTGAATATTAATTTATAATACCCTACCAAATGAATTAGAATTATAGCAGGGTAGTGTTTTTAAAACAAAATTGTCAGAGTGGTTACAAAAAAAGTGTTTCTACAGCATAAAGGAATTTTTACAACATAAAAATATTTGATTAGAGTAATAATTCATGAATATATTGGAAATTAATTAAGGAAATTTCTATGTTATAATAATGCGTGATAATAATGTACTAATAATATAATCTGCATGATAATTATGACACACAATCTTGAATAATTTGCACGCTTGCTTGAACCCAGAATACAATAACTTTGAGGCGGTAAGATCTTCCCTTGTAAACAATGTATTTTCTTGCAAATAAACAATTTGAATTGAACTGAATACCACCAGGGTCATGGTTGAGAACCCAGATCGACCTGAAGAAATGCCAGCTAAAGGCTATTCTTCAGTTTATTAGGGCTTAAACTCGCGACAATCTAAGAAGTCCGTTTTGACGTTTCGTTCTCGTACATGTAATAAAACGTTAAGGCTCCTACATATTGGCGCGACTTGTCGCGCAACGCGAATTTTAACAAAACAATTTCTGAGAAAACTTCACGGCGAACAATGCGGCGGCGTGGCTCCGGTATGTAAGAGCCTTTATGCATTGAGAATCAGTTTTAATTAATGTAGATAAGTCGTCGATTACAAACTCTCTAAGCATGTTCAATCGATGTGTCTCAAGAATCAGTTTATTAGAAACAAACTTTTTTTTTTCATCACTACACGAAGGATTTTTATAGCTGTCAAAACGGACTTCTTAGATTGTCGCGAGTTTAGTTCTAAAATGATACATTTACTACCCACAATTTCTCGATAATTGAGTTCATTGCGTCAAACTAATCCAATATCTCAATTGTACCCAGTAAAAAGTATTCACAATCTGTTTTTTAGGGTTCCATTCCTGAAGTGTGCCAAACGGAACCCTATTACTGAACCTCCACTGTTAGTCTGTCTGTCAGTGGGCTGTGTCTCATGAACCATAATAGGTGGACAGTTAAAATTTTCACAGATTGTGTATTTCTATTGCCACTATTACAACAAATAATAAAAATTTAACTCGCAATTGGCCGGTTTTTTTTTCATTCGAATAAGTCATTCGCATTTTACAGCTGGACGAAAATATCTCAATTTTACAAAATGTTTAATCTTCTGTCTGCAGTCTGAATCTCAACCATCAAGCGGCCGTCAGTCAGTGGCCTCCATGTCATCATCATCCTCTTGCAACGAAACCCTCACTCCTCGCGGGTCCTGGGCCAGCCTGGATCTTCGGAGCTCTTCCTCGGATCCTCTGCTACCTGACCTCTTTGAGAGGAAACCGCCGGAACAGCTGGATGCTCTCAATGAATCCAGGAGGTGTGAATTTGTAATACAGATTATTTAAAAAAAAATTTACTCTTTAATAATAGTTGTGTGAAAACAATTAATTTGAAAAATATGTTTTTTTAATAATAATTCGTCTTTATTACAAACAGCGCTAGCGCGCGCGTGTTAAATCACAAGCGCATTTCGTGTGACTAATATGAACAGATTCAAATAACAATGATCAAAGCACGCCCGTGAAATTGACCAAGTAACATATTATTATTATTTACTATTTATCATCATTAATAATATCATCATTAATAACAAGAATCATCATCTTCTCGTCTCTCTATCACTCATAGGTTAGAGAACCGTCAAGCGGATCTCCTGGGGCTATATACTCCATATCTTGATGAAGAGGAGGCGGTGGAACGAAGGTTAGCTGCTGAGATGCCGTGCGAGTTCATGGGCCACAGGATTATGGTGGTCTGCCATCAGTTGAAGTAAGTTAAACTGTTTTTTTGTATTATTTCTCAAGGTAAACATAGTACATTATTATTATTAACGTAGATAAGGATAATAGTACTTCCATTCGATGTTTACTTTAAAAATGAAACACAATTAGAAAACAACGTTTTTTTATCATATAAACCCATAACTTTAAATCCCAGGTATTAATTTCGATGCTTGATTTGCTGGAGTCTATCAAGCGGCCCGGTAACTTCTATTTATTACAAAAAAATCGCAATTCACTATCCAATCTGTAATTATCCGATGTGGAAACACAGCACCGTTATTGTTACTTCAAAAGGGGTAGGCAGACATGCCAGTGCATCATAGTATTAATTATTTTCATGTTATGCGTCCATTCCAGGCTAGAACTAGATGTGGAACCGCTCTTCGCTTCAATGGCCATCTACGACGCGAAAGAAAGAAAGAAAGTGTCAGAGAACTTCTACTTCAACCTGAACTCGGAGTGCACTCGTCAGATGTTGTCCTCCCACGTCCCTCACGCCGACCTCTCAACCCTCAGCCGGAGTGCCGTCTTCGACCTCTTGAACCCTTCGCCAGATATGTTCTTAGTTGTTCGCGTGGAAAAAGTGCTTCAGGGTGACGTCAATGAGTGCGTTGAGCCGTATATTAAGGACGATAAGGTTGGTATTTGCATGTTTTTAATAATACTTTCAACAGGACTGCCGACCCTATTTTTAATCTTCCGCAGGATATATGCTGTTAGAGTGGGAAAAGTGCTTCAATGCGAACGCAGTGCGTTGAGCCATATATGTATTAATGTCAATAGGTAACAATAAATAGCTTAATTATAAAAAATAAAATAATTAAATTAAATTTATTCAAGTTAAAAAAGTAAAATTATGTTTTAAGTACATTCATTACAAACGAGGTTTTTGTAACGAATTAAGGACGATAAGGTTGCTTTTTGGTTGCTTTTTTAATAAATAAGGATACTAAAAACTCTTATTTACAGTATCTTAAATATAATAGTAAAAATTACGGCTTTATCCAAAGAGAAAGACATAAATCTCAGAACCTGTTGCGTTATTTACATCAACTTGGAATATTATAGCATTCAAAACTTTATACATCACACGAAAGAAAGAAAAGAAAGAAAATACGTTTATTTGCGGCAAACATGACGCTAAGAAAATACGAATACACGAAAAATAACAAATTGGAGGAAATATGCGTCACATTCACGCAAAACGGCCATCGCTCAGCATAATGCGGCGACCCTATGCAAGACAGAGCCCCAGCGCTGGTTTTCAGTGACAGCCGGCGTTGACATGATGACGTCAATCGGTGCAGCATTCAGTAAAATAACAATAACAACAAAATATTTTTTTTATTATTACAACTGCTTTCTTTACCTTTTGTCCCACTGTTGGGCAAACGTTTTCCCATATTTTTCCAGTCATCCATGCCTTCTTCATTAAAAATTCACCCACAAGCTCCTATACCGACTCAATTTTGTAAAAAACTATAAAGTGACGACAAGTTTTTCCCCGCTGCACTAAATTATAATTCATTTATTTTTCCCTATAGAACCGCGAGAAGGTCCGCGCAGGCGCAGCGGCGGCATGCTCTCGTCTCGGCAAATACCGCATGCCGCTCGCCTGGAGTGCGGTATCTCTGCTCAACATACTGAGCGGCTCCAACAGCTTGGAGCGAGACCAGGACAAGGACAGCTTGTCTGCTTGCCCTAATACAAACAGCTTGGGTAAGTAGACCTCAGTTTGGCCAGAGCTATAAACATGGAAAAACTACTGAAACACATTTCTCCGTTCAAATTGGCCTAAAAAATAATCCAAAATTGTATTCAATTTCAACGCTAACCTGGGAATTGTTGCAGAAGCTGCATCTGGTAATTGGCTTTTATCGTGACTCTTACGGCTGAATTCTCAAACGCTTCTCAATTTTTACATATCTTATGTTATCACTTCAGTATACAGCTTATGGTGTGCCTACCAAGAGGTAAGGGGTAAGGAAAAAAAAAAATTCTGAGTATTTTGATTGTCGTTTGAGAATTCGGAGGTTAGAGCGGGACAAAACTTCGTCCTCATGTAGTTTCATCATTCCAGATTAAAGTGTTTTTATTTTTCCTAAAAATGACTTTAAAAAACAACATAACTGATAACTGAGAGTTTACATGGGACTCATGGGACTGACATGGGAAATGTGGGTGTACTATAGGTACACTTCTACCTAACCCTTCGAGGAATTCAGGCGTGATGTTATACATATAATAATATTATGTAACTTTAAAAGAAAGGAAAAAAACCATCCGGTGTACAAAATTTTCACTGTTATTTCATTCGTACTCGAGTCGTAGTAATAAAATAGCTCAAATGAATTAAAATGACTCGTAATCCATGACCCGGGCCAGACCGCAAGGCGTCGTCCAGCAGCCTGGAGCAGCTGCGGCGGCGCGCGGGCGAGGTGGGCGGCTCGCTGACGCGCAAGGGCTCCATCGAGCGACGTGCGCCCGCGCAGCTCGCGGACGACCTCGCCAACCAGCTCGACAGCTTCAAGCCTATCGTTATTACTGTTACGAGCTTTTTTAAACAGGTCAGCTATGTTAAAATTGTGGTATTCCAACATGTTAAAGTCGTTGGTTGCATTTTTTTGTGTTGCTGACAGTCTTGGCTTGCATTTTGTTGCTAGCATTTTTTTTTCTGCAATAAAAAAGGTGGTGAATCGAATCAATAATAAACTGTACTGTAATGATAAATAGTACGTATTTAGTAAGTTGCTTATTGAAAATCCGTGTATTCTCATGTATTAAATCATGTTGATTCTCAAGTAAAACTAAAGTTTGTTTTTTGATCTCATAGACTAAATTGATATTTCAAGTGATTGTTGTTTGTTTTTTCAATTTGGAGTTTGACATTTGCACCTGTCAAATTAGTCTACGAGATTAAAAAACTTACTTTAGTACACACGGCTACACATCAAGCTAAACATTTCTAGTTTATGCTGATCTCGCATTGTATAAGATTTCCGTACAATGCGAAGTCAGCGTATACTGGAAATGTATAGCTTGATGTGTAGCCGTGCGTACGTTCCATTTAATTGTCACGCGTGCACTAATGATATCCTAGCAAAGTAACATTGCTAGTTTCTCCTAAAATCTAGAATGTCTTCAATCTAGAAAGTTTTAATTATATTTACCAGGAAACCGACAAACTTCGCGACGAAGACCTATACAAATTCCTAGCTGAGATCAAGCGACCCAGTTCCGCTCCAAAGAAACTTAAGTGCATTCCCGGTACACTGAAGATCGAGGTCTCGCCATGTCCTGATGAAATAAAGAATGGACTCACTCCAGAACTCGCTAAATTGCACCCTTATGGAGGTAAGATATGGTTCATATTATCTTGAAAGCTAACTTTCATAATGTGTCGTGACGAGTTTCTTATCCTTGGGCGACTGTCGTTTCTAGTTCCCAAACAAATCACGATGTAAAATGATCGCGAATGATAATAAATCGTGCCGCGGTATATGTAAACATCTTTATTTTATAATACACTAGCTTCCGGGCGCGTGGATTTCGAAAAATATCCCACGGGAACGTACTCCGGAATTAAAAAACTTTTTTACAAAAAATTAAACCGACGAAAAAAGAACTGAAAAGAGTTTTCATTTCATTCATCCTTAGATGATAGACATACTTATGCTATCGTGGGCTTTATTTGTTGAACTTTTTAAAATGTATACAATTCTGTAGAACATTTATTTTATGCATCTGTTATAGTTTACGCGATACACGCCAGTAAAGCTCCCAGTCGGCATGATTTTTTCCGACATCTTCAACAATCATCGTCATATTTCAGCTAATTTCCACAAAACCCTAATGAATTATACACCTAAACCTTCCTCATGAATTACTCTGTCCATTGGTGAAAACCGTTTGAAAATCCGTTCGGTAGTTTTTAGGGTTTCGTACCCAAAGGGTAAAACGGGACCCTATTACTAAAGTTCCGCTGTCCGTCCGTCTGTCTGTCTGTCTGTCTGTCTGTCACCAGGCTGTATCTCATGAACCGTGATAGTTACACAATTAAAATTTACACAGATGATGTATTTCTGTAGCCGCTATAACAACAAATACTAAAAAACAGAATAAAATAAATGTTTAAGAGGGCTCCCGTACAACAAACGTGATTTTTTTGCCGTTTTTACTATCTGTTGCCCGCGACTTCGCCCGCGTGGATGTCGGTTATTATATACGAAAACCCTACTCGAGAACCACTCTATCCATTGGTGAGAACAGCATGAAAATCGGTGCAGTAGTTTTTGAGTTTATCGCGTACAGGACGACAGACAGGCGCGGCGGAGGACTTTGTTTTATAATATGTAAGGATGGTACGGTACCCTTCGTGCGCGAATCTGACTCGCACTTGGCCAGTTTTTCAGTTTATCGCGTTCAGACAGACGCGGCGGGGGGACTTTGTTTTATAATGTGTAAGGATTCGTACCTTTACTTGATAAGCCTGCAGTGTCCAGGTGTAAACATAACAAAGTTTTAGAAAATCAGCTTAAGTAAGGTTTTGTCGGATTTCTAACTGTTTTTTTTTTATCTTAGATGACAACGTGCGTCCCTGTAAAGAAGTCCTGCCATTCCCGACGCACCCGCCCGCCATGCCGCACTACCAGTACCGCAACCTGCTGTACCTAGCGGTCAAGGAGATCAACCTGAACGCATACACCTCGCGCACTGGCTCCGCTAGGAACATTACTGTGAGTTTTTTATATAGCCTTACTAGCTGACACCCGCGTGGATGTTGGTTATTATATACTAAAACCCTTACTCAAGAACCACTCTATCCATTGGTGAAAATAGCATGAAAATCGGTACAGTCGTTTTTGAGTTTATCGCGCACAGGACGACAAACAGACGCGGCGGAGGACTTTGTTTTATAATATGTTTATTTATACTGTGTGTGATGTTAAGGGTTAAAACTATAGAGGAAAACGAAACATACGCGGGAACTCAGATGCCTGGCTTTTGTAGATTCGAAAGACCGACGACTTGTTTATGTCAGAGGGGCAATTCCTTTATTTTTAAGAACATTCAGATTCGCATCTCATTTGCAATATGTCAAAAAAACCTTTAATTTACCAACATTTTTGACAAGTTTGACAGATTGCGACGTGAATGTGCACGTTATTTAAGTAAGAAAATTGGCCCTCTGATTTTGAGACAGAGTTTTGTCTGTTATTTCTGTTTGTCTTTCACTGGAGAAACTCGTCACTACACGTTTGCTTCTATTTTACTTATTCTAACTTCTATTACTTGAATACCGAGGCTTTTGGCTATTTTGAATGTGTGTATTATGGTCAGTTTTATTTAAATGTGTGTTTTGTTTGTGAAGTATAGACATTTTTTTTGTCATCTTTCAAAATTATATGGAAACGTCTATTTTGAAATTCGCTTCAAAGTAGCCTAAATATTTTCTAATTCTTCGAACAGGTCCGAATTCAGCTGATGTCTGGTGAAAACGAGGAGTCAGCCCTAACAGCTATATTTGGAAGGAGCTCCTGTCCAGAGTTCACGAACGAGGCTTACACCACCGTGCTGTACCATAACAAGTGAGATAGCATTTGTTTAAGGGGGATGCGCTAAGGTAGCCCGCGAAATTCAAATTTTCTTACGTTTTTTGCAATCTTCAGGTCAGTATCAAGTTGTATGTTGATCTAAATATGATTCGCGGCCATAACAAATATGGATTTACAGAATTATAATCATTAGAATCAGCAATACGATTTTGATTTCTATTGCGTTGGTGGCATGACAAATGGCAGCTGCAGTAGACAGTTGATATTGTGTAACGTTTTTTGCTTTTAATGCCATCCTTATACCTACGGTATAGAAGTCAAAATCAGTTGAACGGACTGTAAAAAGGTTTGTTTTAATTTCAAATTTTATTTCAAATGCGAGTATAGGATTCCAAAAATGGGCAAGTCACTGCATAGCGTCATAAAAAAACTCAATTCTCCTATTAATTCAATCGTCGGTACTTTGATCTTCCCCAGGAACCCGTCCCTCTACGACGAGATAAAGCTGAAACTCCCCGCCGACCTGGGCGACCAGCATCACCTGTTGTTCACGTTCCTGCACGTGTCGTGTCAGAGGAAGCCTGTGGCACCAGACCAGGAGAAAAACTTGGAGACTCCTGTGGGATACTCGGTATGATATGCACTTGTACCCTTCAGTCATGAAAAATTACCTATTTTTTTTTTTTTTTTTCGAAAAAATTGTCTTTATTGTAATTTGTTCATTGTAAAATCTAATAAAGTAAACGATATATTATACATAACACAACTAACTATTAATTTACGAGGAGCTCGTGGCTAAGTAATAACAGCCGCATGGGTCGATTCATCAGGTTAAGCTACGCTTGCCGGGGTTGGTCCGTGGATGGGTGACCATCTTTACATATTGAGACTCCTCCGTGCCCCGGAAAGCACGTTAAAACGTTGGTTCCGGCTGTCATTTGTGGATCTTTGACAGTCGTTACGGGTCGTCAGAAGCCCAAAAGTCTGACAACCAGTCTTGCCAAGTCTTGTATTACCCAGTTACTGGGTTGTGAAGGTCAGATAGGCAGTCGCTCCATGTAAAATACTGGTATTCAGCTGCATCCGGTTGGACTGGAAGCCGACCCCAATATAGTTGGGAAAAGGCTAGGCAGATGATGAAGTAACTATTAATTAACGAATTAAATCCAAATTCCAAATTAAATATACAAATATCCAATTAATAAAAAAATAAATACCTCCGCATCGCTGTCGGCTGGTACTGTACCCAAGAGACTGGCGGCATTGCCATTTTGTATGGCAATGCTTAGCCACTGACCAAAGTAAAAGCCAGCCAAACAAATTCAATCTCTATCTATCTTTGTCATAAGCATATCAACGAAGTAAGAAGAATAAGTGCTAAAACTCACTTTTGTAATAATGTAATCATTTTGAGCATTTTGCGTTTAATTGCTTGATCCATAAAGCTGGAAATTGTGCTTACGATAATATGGACACAAACAAATATTTGTGTTATTGGAAAAAGAACTTTAATACCCCCACTTAAAGTTCAGTATGCGCTACAAATTGAACATATTAATACTTTTTCAAAAGTGCTTGTCATTCTGAAATCAACCTTATTAACATCACTTTAAGGTTGATATTTGTTTAAGTTAAAAACATCAAAAATTTGAAACACGAATTTAAATATGGAATAGTGTAACAAGGACGGTTAAGGAGCGCGAGTCCATATAAATCATAAGCAATTGGTACGTCGATGTGACACTATTTGCAACCTAAAATTGTTTTTGGTATTCAAAAGTATTACCAAAACAATTTAAGTTGAATGTAACTTTTATCCCCAGTGGCTCCCTCTGTGCCGTAACGGCAAGCTAACGTGCGGCGAGTTCAACCTGCCCGTCATGCAAGAGGAGCCCCCTGCCAACTACTCGTACATCTTCCCCGACGTCCTGTTGCCGGGCACGCGGTGGATCGACAATCACAAGCCTATCTTCAGCATCACGCTTGATGCGCATACGACTGTGCATCCACTGGTAAGTTCATTCATACCGTCTTTTTTACAAAAAATCAATTAAGTGATCTAAACACTAATATGCATTTTTTTTTATTATCTTATAAGTTGTCTTTTATATAATTAGATTATATATTATATAACCATTTACCAAACTCACTTCTGGAGATAAGTGATTATACATATATTTAAAAACAATATAAAAACACTTACAAAAAAAAAGCATATTACTCTGTCACTGAATATTTACAGGACAGACTTATATAATGTTACTCCATACAATATTTTAAATAATGTCTTCTATTGTTATATTGTATTTTCATAGATTCCTGTGTATTTGTAATTTTGCATGCCTTATGGTAGGATATGGCTAATGAACACTATTGTTTGTTTAAGACCTTTTCTGTGTACCCATATTCGCAAATTAATAAATGATTATGATTAGATTATTTTCAATTTTGTGAATGTGAAAACGTTGTAGGCCTAGTAAACTGTAGATTAGTTGACCATTTTTTATTGTGTTAAGTACCAGGGGGCCTGACACGGCCACATTAGCAATTCCTCTAAAAGCAATTCATTTCCTGAATTTCCTGCTGTCATTAGCAATTCCTCTAATTTGATACAAAAGCAATTCATAATGTGTGGGCCATTTTACGAATCTCCATAGAAAACTGCCAAACAGATGAATTATTTCGTAATATGAATCGCACGCAGATCATATTATGAATTGTCAGTTAGTGACATTTTACGATGATTCATAATATTTTCCTATTATGATTCTGCCAAAGTGACTGTTTTAAGACTCCTGGTACTTGTTGTCAGGCCACATTGTCCTCTCATACCTATTAACACTGTTATTTGAAAACATTGTAAAAGCCAATTATTTTTAAAAGAGTAACTGTGGAGTTTCTTGCGGCACTTCTTCATAAACGAGAAATTGGAACCGTCCGCGTAGCTTCTGATGTTTCATAAGTGCCCATGTAGGTTTATGTGAAATAAAATATTTTGATTTAAAACGGCCCAAAGACCAAACATGTTCCGAAGTTTTCACGTCTCTGACCGGATATTGAGCCCAGAAGGCCTTCATCCTGATATGTAACTATACTATTTTGTACTTTGTTTACAGGATGGATACATAGAACGCTTCGCAATGGCGTGCGAGGCGGTGCAAGAGGGAAACATTCCGCCGCGCATCGGACTGGCTAACATGGAGTCTGAACTGCGTGCTAGGTAAGAAGCATAGTTTCTTTGTTATCAGTTTCTCTCTGATGTCTGGACTTGTAAAAAAATATGACATTAGGCTGCATAAAATAACTGACTTATTTGCTCGGAGGTGTCTGAAGAGATTTGAAATATAATGCATTGAAAACAAAATTACTTAATTCGGAAGATGTCGTTAGATCTGACTGGACTAATTCACAAAATTCGCGCAGATTTCTCAAAATCTATTAGACCCATCTTCACAAAGTTTTCTGTATTTGTTTGTCAGCATAACGTCACTGCCCGCGGCCAACGTGGAGGTGGTGTCGCGCTACCTGGGCGTGCTGCTGGACAAGCTGCTGCGCCTGCTGCTGGCGCCGCCCGCGCTGGCCGGACACACGCTCAACATCGCGCAGGACGTGTTCACGTGCCTCGCGCACCTCTTCACTGACATATCTGTGAGTATGACAGCTAGGTCAACATCAACTCCAAGCAGAAATCGCAGGTTCCGTACGGCGAGAATTTTGACCGCGATGCAATAAAAATAAAGACCATTTCTGCTCGGTGTGACCCGCGTTCACGATCGTATGTATCGTTAGGAGAGGCGCACCGACAGCGCTGGCGTTTTGACCTCCGTGTGCGTTGTCATATAGAATTCCATAAGCTCTATCGCCGCAGCGAAATCCACCATTTTGACACATTTTATTTACTTTTTTATCTCAATCAAAATATTTTATTTCACATAAGCCTACATAGGCACTTATGAAACGTGCACGCTAGGTGCACGATTCCAATTGGTCGTTTCCTATGGTGAAGAGCCGGCAAGAAACTCCATGGTTACTCTTTTAAAAGATAATTGGCTTTTACAATATTTTCCAATTACAATGTAAGTAGTTATGGGAGGACAGTGTAGACCTTTCAAAAAGTTTCATGAAGGTAGTTAAAAAAAAATTTAAATTGTACAAAAAAAAAGTCTACAGTCCACTAAGCCTACAATGTCCTCACATTCACAAGGTAAAAAAGAATCTATATAAAATAAATAAGATACTACAAATAAAAACCTATTTAAACCAAATGACATGATTGCTATTACAACTGTAACAAATCTGAATAATTAACATGTCCGCAAAAGCCACTACTATAGAGGTGAAATTTAATTGTAGGTATATAATGTCAAATAATATTATGATGATGTCTAGTTAATTGATTCAGGCGTGACTTTGCGGAAATCCATTATAAAATACAATAGACGTAGATATATTTAGTAACCTATTCCGCTTAACTATTCTTGAAGAGTCATAAAAAAACCTGTAGGAAATCGACACGTGTATGACCTCTCAACGAGGCGTCCTCAGGATGACGATTAACCAATTGCAAACCAGAACACGACGTGTTGCCACACCGAGCGCTGGACGCAGAGTGAATCAAATCGCCCGTCACCCCCAATTATATAGGATTGCTGCTCGGCGCTACGCGGCTTGGATCGTTATCAGTGCGATAAGCGCGATAAGGGGCAAACAGTCGCAACAAAGGCGACCTTGGATTGCTGGTATTTAATTCGTTCAACAGTGTAACGTTCGCTGTATTATTTTTTACGATTTCTAAACTCTCTAATACTGACATTTTGAATCCTTTGTCACATGTGTGTAAAATTTTGAAAGTGTTATTATTATTTAATGAATGACCTGAATCTATTAAGTGTTGAGCAAAATGGGATCATTCTGGACAACTATTCCTATAAGCTGCAATTATGTTCCTTATATCTTGTTTGGAAATTACGACCAGTCTGACCTATGTTAATACCATTACAATCATCGCAATGTAGCTTGTAAACACCTGATTTTTTATGATTTTCTAAACGATCTTTTCCGTTACAAATCCGTCTCAAAGAGTTATCTGTTTTAAAAGCTACCCTTATTTCATTTTTATACAAAGTTTTTGAAACCCTATCACTAATTGACCCTAAGTACGTCAAACTACCTATATATTGATGGGGTTTTTCTGGGGACAATGGATACAAAAGAGAACGAACTATGTTACGGCGTTTTGTTTGTATCAAATCATTAATCATCTTCTTGTTGTAACAGTTGCTCTCAGCTATATGATAAATGATGGTTAGTTCTTTGTTATAATTATCTTAAGATAGTGGTACTGAAATTAATCTATGAGTGAAACTACGATAAGCTGCTAATTTATGCTGAATTGGATGACAAGATGACGCAGGAATCGTAACCATTAATGATTTGATACAAACAAAACGCCGTAACATAGTTCGTTCTCTTTTGTATCCATTGTCCCCAGAAAAACCCCATCAATATATAGGTAGTTTGACGTACTTAGGGTCAATTAGTGATAGGGTTTCAAAAACTTTGTATAAAAATGAAATAAGGGTAGCTTTTAAAACAGATAACTCTTTGAGACGGATTTGTAACGGAAAAGATCGTTTAGAAAATCATAAAAAATCAGGTGTTTACAAGCTACATTGCGATGATTGTAATGGTATTAACATAGGTCAGACTGGTCGTAATTTCCAAACAAGATATAAGGAACATAATTGCAGCTTATAGGAATAGTTGTCCAGAAAGATCCCATTTTGCTCAACACTTAATAGATTCAGGTCATTCATTAAATAATAATAACACTTTCAAAATTGTACACACATGTGACA
Source organism: Lithophane leautieri (assembly GCA_949152455.1). NCBI lineage: Eukaryota > Metazoa > Arthropoda > Insecta > Lepidoptera > Noctuidae > Lithophane > Lithophane leautieri. The sequence continues at coordinate 2,087,283 of OX424462.1, read as the reverse complement.
AAGGATTCAAAATGTCAGTATTAGAGAGTTTAGAAATCGTATAAAAAATAATACAGCGAACGTTACACTGTTGAACGAATTAAATACCAGTAATCCAAGGTCGCCTTTGTTGCGACTATTTGCCCCTTATCGCGCTTATCGAACTGATAACGATCCAAGGCGCGTAGCGCCGAGCAGCAATCCTATATAAGTGGGGGTGACGGGCGATTTGATTCACCTGGTGTCGGTTGGGTGTGTCTACCCCTTCGCACCAGACCCAGTTAGGACCCCGTTGCACAAATAAGATAGGCAACGGGCCAAAGCAAGCTTAGGGCTCACCAATAGGTTACACACCTCCCTGTCTATACCCGACAGGGAGGGTCACACATCCCCGGGCAAGTCCACCCGGGGAGTTAGGTGTTAGGGCAAATGTTAGGTTCCCCTTACATTTCCTCCCTTTTACTCTCTCTAGCCTAGTCTTCCTACGACTATGGCTGTCGCCGTGCCCAACGACACGGCCCGCCTCATACTTGAGTGTCTCAAGGCCATCCTGGTCAAGGAAGGCCTCTCCGACAAGTATGCCGATGAAGTCTCTCGCATCGAGCGAGCGCTCAATACCCCGATCGACCCTACCATCGCTGGTTTCAGCGATGTTTTAGTCATTCCCCCTGTCTCAGATAGTCTACCATGCTCATCCGGCCTCACCGGTGAGATGGACATAGACGAGCCCGCTTCTTCCAAGCGGGCAGATACCCCCATGCCCGCTTCCTCAAAGCGTGTAGCAGCGGCCTCTTTCCCGCTACATTCCGACTCGGAGGATGTCTTATCCTCCAACTCTACGTCCCAAACCGACGACGATGGCTTCTTGCCCGTCGTCGGCAAGGGAAACAAGAGGAAGAGGAAGAAGAAGCATAGCTCCACCCAGGCCACCAAGGTGGCCGCGGTCGAGGAGCCCGCCTCCGATTCCCAAATAAACAACGTCGTCATCGATGACGTCATTTCCCCCACCCCTACCCCCGTAGCGCAAGTCGCCGGTACAGTGCCCAGTAGCACTACCGTTGTTGACACCGCGAATTCCCCCTCCACCTCGACCGCCGCGATAGTAGCACAAGTTGCTCCGGGGCCTCGTATAAACAAAAAATCGCCCCCTCCCCCCGTGTTCATTCAGGACAAGGGGAAGTGGACCGATGTCTCCAAATGGTGTTGCGATCAAAAGATCGCGTACACCAATGCCCGCAATACCCAACAGGGTATCAAAGTGACCATCCCTACGTCTAACGACTACAGGGATCTCACTAGACTCCTCCGCTCTAGAGGTGTGGCATTCCACACCTTCTCCCTGCCTGAGGAGAAACAGACCCGCGTGGTGATAAAACGTATCCCACGTGAACTCGCCACATCCGAGATTAAAGATGATCTCATTTCACAGGGCATCCCCGTCGACGAGGTTCACCGCATGCATCGCGCTCGCAACGGCGAGGCGTTCGACATGGTCCTCGTGGTCTGCCCCCCCTCAGAGGCCCGCCTACACCCGATATTCAATGTCAAAGCCATCTGCAACCTGATGGGCTTTGACATTGAAAAACCCCACAAGAATGCCACAGTCGGTCAATGTCACCGTTGCCAACTGTACGGGCATTCACAAAAACATTGTTATGCCACCCCCAGATGCGTCAAGTGCCTGGGTGAGCACGGCACGGCAGAATGTTCCCGTCCCAAAGACCGCTCGCTCTGCACCGAGCCGCCTAGCTGTGTGCTATGTGGCCAGTCAGGGCACCCAGCCAACTACCGGGGCTGCCCCAAGGCCCCCAAAGCCCCCTCCTCCAAACTGGCGAAGCGTACAGACGCTCGCCAGTCGAGGGAAGCTCCCTCCGCCTACAAGGCCCCCTTCGCCCATATCCCAGAAAGGCTCAGCCCCCAAAGGCCTAGCCCCTGGAACCAACTCCATCACCAGCAGGCCTTCCCTGCTTTAGGGTACCCCAAGCCCCAGGTCCCCCCCCCCACTCGCGTTCCCCCCCCACTTATGGATCCCCGTCTTCGCGCTCCTGCGCCCCTTATTCGTCCGATTCCTGCTCTGATAGCAGCGCGCCCTCACCCCCCTCCCCAGGTGGCCCCTTTCGATCCATTCAATGTGATCACCTCTACCTACATGACCTTCCTCACCCCACGCGCTAGGCAAATGGCCAACGAAATCGTTGCTGCCAGAAATGCCAACGACGTAGGTAGGATTCACCAAATTTTTAATGCGTATCCCGAGATCACGCAAGCCATGTCCTCCCTAGCCAACCACCCTACCCCCCATAATGTCTAACACCACCGTAGCTAGGTTCAAACCCCGATCCCTTAACTTAGGATTTTTCAATGCCAACGGCATTCAACACCAAAGAGATGAGATCGCGGAATTCCTCCGCGACCATCAGATAGATATCCTCTTAGTACAGGAAACATTCCTCAAACCCCATAAACGGAACCCTTCTATCGCAAACTATCGTATAGTTCGCAACGATAGAACCCGTTGTCACAAGGGCGGCACCCTTATATATTACAAAAAGGAACTCTATTGCATCCCAATAGATCCTCCCTCTCTCTCTCGGATAGAAGTCTCAGTATGCCGCCTAGGCATGTCCGGCCATCAGCCGATCACCCTAGTCTCTGCTTACCTCCCTCCCTATTCCTCCGCCACGGAGAATCCCCAGGAATTCTCCAATGACTTCACCGCCCTACTCGGCTTGAGTGACTCCGTTATTATAGCGGGTGATCTCAACGCTAAACACCCGGCCTGGAATTGCTCCACTACCTCCGTTAGAGGGCGACACCTGTTCGACCTCTCAAACTCCCATAACTTCGATATCATCGCTCCGATGACTCCCACTCATTTCCCCCACGAACCCAGTCACTCCCCCGATATCCTAGACATGGCGATCCTTAAGAACGTCAACCTTAGGTTAAACTCCATAGAAACGGTGCACGAGCTCACCTCTGACCACCGCCCAGTAGTCATGAAACTGGCCCCCCGCATAGGTCTCCCCGACCCCACCCAACCCCCCGCCACCAAGAAGGTAACGGACTGGAGGAAAGTAGGCGAATTGCTGAAATCCAACACGTCCCCCCAATTGGACTCTATTCCCGAACAGTTCGATTCTGTCGCAGACACGACGGCCGCGATCGACTCGCTCACGGATCACGTACAATCGGTTTTGAACGATTGTTCAAGGCAAGTTCCAGTGGTGGACGACCACCGCTTCAAATTGCCGGCCGATGTGCGTGATCTGATGACCGAGAAGAACGCGGCCACCCGTGCTTACAGCAATTTCCCATGCTCCGCAAACAAATCTCACATGCGCTACTTACAGCGTAAAGTAAGGACACGCATTGCTGAGTTGCGTGAAGCGGGCTGGGATAAGATGCTGAGCGATCTCGAGCCCACTCACCAAGCTTTCTGGCAACTCCAGAGAAATCTCCAGTCCCAACAGGGCGCTTCCATGCCCCCCCTAGTCCGTCCCGATAAGACCATAGCCTTTGACGACTCTGACAAGGCGGAATGCCTAGCCGATAGTCTCGAGGCTCAATGCTCGCCTAGCTCACTGCCTGTAGACCAAGCTCATCTCGATGAGATTGATGCTGAAGTCGAACGCAGAGCATCTCTCCCCCCCGTCGAAGACCCCGATGATCCACTGCCCCCCATCACTCCTGATGAGGTGCACGAGATCATCAAAGGTCTTAAAACGCGTAAAGCCCCCGGCTCAGATGGACTCACTAATAGAGTGATCCAACTTTTCCCCTCTCACTTAATAATGCTCTTGACCATCATCTTCAATGGTGCTCTCGGCAATAATATCTTCCCCCAGGCATGGAAGGAAGCCACCGTTATAGGTATCCCCAAACCCGGCAAGTCCAAATCCGATCCCTCTAGCTACCGTCCCATCAGTCTGCTCAGGGTTCTCGGTAAAATCTATGAGAGGCTTATTTATAAGCGTCTCAGAGACTACGCCGAGACTAAGGGTCTCATCCCGAACGAGCAATTTGGGTTCCGCACCCAACACTGCAGCATCCACCAAGCCCACCGCATAGTCGAGCACATAAGCGAAAGCTTTATGCGAGGCCTAATGGTGGGGGCGGTGTTCTTCGATATAGCGAAGGCGTTCGACAAAGTCTGGCACAATGGCTTATTATACAAGCTATACCAACTCGGTGTGCCCGATCGTCTCGTGCTCATCTTACGAGACTTTTTGTCAAACCGCACCTTTCGCTACCGCATAGAGGGTGCCCTATCCTCACCCCGTCCCATTCGCGCAGGTGTCCCCCAGGGCTCTGTCATATCCCCGCTCATCTTCACGCTGTTTACTAGCGATATTCCCAAAAGTAGAAAGGCACAGTTGGCTCTGTTCGCAGACGATACGGCCATCTACTTTAAGGCCCGTAGTCCCGTTACGATTCGCGACACTCTCCAAACCTCAGTCGACAAGCTCGGCGAATGGTTCAGGAAGTGGCGAATCGAGGTCAATCCCGATAAGAGCCAGGCGGTTCTCTTTTCCAAACCGCGTAAGAAACCCACCCTCCCCGAGCCCATCACCATGTTCGGCAAGCCGATCCCTTGGGAGAAGCGAGCCAAATATCTCGGTGTAGTCCTCGATGACCACCTCACTTTTCAAGAGCACATAAAGCAGGTTCGCTCGCGAGCCGCTTTCGCTCTAGGTAGGCTTCACTCCGTCCTAAATGCACGTAGCAAATTGTCACTTAGGTGCAAATTGCGTATCTACACTGCGTGTATCCGTCCCATCATGACTTATGCCGGTGCCGTCTTTGCCCACACTAGACCCCGCCATATTCATAGGTTGCAAACCATTCAGAACCGATTCCTCCGTAGAGCTACCGATTCCCCCTACTATGTCCGTAACGAGATCCTCCATCTCGACCTTAAAATCCCCACGATAGCTCAATTCTTAAAACGCCTCTCTAAGCGTTTCTTTGACTCCGCCGCCAAACATCGCAACCCACTGGTTGTCGAGGCGGCCAATTATACCCCCTCTCGCATCAGTCATACCCGCCGTCCGAGGCATGCTCTCACCGACCCCGACGACCCCATAACTCTCCTCCAGGAGAGCAATAGGGCCACCAGTACGGTTCTTAAAACCAGACGCCGTCCTTCATTCCGACCTCGACGTCGAGGACCTCCTCGACCGCGACCCCGATCTAACAGGATGACGACGACTCATCCTACTCCTCCCCGACCCTTGTCTGTCGACGGTGAAGCGCCCGCACAGGCGGACGCTGAGCCGCCAGTAGTAGTAATAGTTAATTTAAACTCCCCGATCCAGCCTGTCCCCACTAGCTGCCCTCCCCCCAGCGACGCCCTAAGCCGAGGTCCGTACCCCACAGGGGGTGCCCTTAGCGAGCCGTCGTTTAGTTTATAATTAGTTTTAGATTAGTTTTTAAATGCCCCTGGCTGGAGGCGCTTTGAGTTAGTATCATAGCTTAGAGCATCTTCGCAGGACAGTCCGGTTAAGTAGATAGTACCCTTTGTGGTAAAACCTACGAGATGCCAATCATAAAAAAAAAAAAAAAAAAAAACGATTTGATTCACTCTGCGTCCAGCGCTCGGTGTGGCAACACGTCGTGTTCTGGTTTGCAATTGGTCAATCGTCATCCTGAAGATGCCTCGTTGAGAGGTGAAACACGTGTCGATTTCTTACAGGGTTTTTTATGACTCTTGAAGAATAGTTAAGCGGAATAGGTTACTAAATACGAGTATATCTACGTCTATTGTATTTTATGATTATGTCTGTCAGGGATGAATGTAAAAAATAAACATGGTAATTTGGGAGCAGTTAATAGACTCTTAAAAAATATGCCGTTCATGAGGTACCAGGGAAGCCACATGTGCAGAAGGAATTATTGCCAAACTTCCTTGTCTTCAACGTAGTCTTAAATCTTATAATATGCTTTTTTAATAAGGACACGTTTGATGTAGTATTTGAACTTACCATCGCTAAGTTCTGTAACCGACTGGCAACTTATTTTAAAAGCGGATATTGTTTATAAGAAACGACTTACTAGTTTTAGCTAATCTAACATGTACTTGCAGAACATGAACGAAGGTGCAACCTGCGACAACCATGGCCGCAGTAGTCTCATCACCACTTACATCCAGTACCAGTGCACCATACCACGACCCTCACTCACTGACCGGGATATAGGACTGCCGCTGCCACCTGCAGGTACTTATGTGCTAGGCTTAGGATAGACTTAACTGAAGTCTCATCATCATCTAAGGCTTTACAGCCGCGGGTGGGCCTTAGCCTGGTCAAGTGTACTGGGTGTAAGGGACAGCACTCCGCAGGCTGATAAGATGAATTCGGGACGTTATAGGAATCCAATAAACCTGATTCGTATTATTACCTCACGCGCAATGTATCGCTCGAGTATTTAAACATTCATTGCTGTTTTTTTTTATTTTAGCACTGCACCGAAAATGCGTGTGAGGATTTTCAGATCGAACACTAAAAAAGAGTCATACAAATCCATCGTAGATGTGGTTCAAAGTGACACAAAAATAGATATATACATTTCATTTTTAATTCACTGTTAACCTTTCAGGAGGTGAAAATACTCATATTATAAACAACTTTCAAAAAAAGCCAGTCGCAAGTGCGCTTGCACACAACACGAAAAGCGACTTTAATTTATAATATGTAAGATGACAGGTGTCACCAATATCAAAGAACTTGATCACTATACTACTAATATCGTTTGTGAAGACTTCTCCATGATTCAATTCATGATGTTAAATAACTATTTTGTTGTAGTGATGACGGATGGCTCTTGTAAAATTCTCCATGAAGAGTTGGCGCTGCAGTGGGTGGTCGCTAGTGGAGCCACCAGAGACCTCGCTATGCAGAACTCATGGTGGGTATATGGAATTCGGCTCTAGGTACAAATGGCGCTTTGACCACTAACTAGGCGATAAATGAGACTTAACAATGTCATCCATGTGAATACATGAGGCACAAAATTACAAACTATTTTGATGAAAGAATAGTCTACCTCGTAATACACATTTTCGTCGTGATGTTGAAACTATTTAAGGGCCTACCCTATCTCAAATTGCTTAACATGATCCTCCGTTATGCCAAAAATATTGCAGCATTACTTTTTGAATAAATATATGTTAAAGTTGAGGATTGATGTTAGGTTTGGCAAAAACACGATGACATAAAATTTTCTCGATAGAATAAAAATCCAAAGTTACCTTTAAACCGAACTATAAATCGCTGGTACTCAAAAAATACTTCAAATTAGATCATGAAACTTTGCATAATAACTGAACTAACTCTAAAGCAGGTCCTATGTTTTTTTTTTAATTACCCTTAATTTGCTCCGTAAAAAGCAATTATCTAAACTATTCGAGGCTTGAGAGCCGCCAGCACCCTACTCCGTCGCGCTCTCATTCAGGCCGCGAGTAGTATGGTACGAGCGAGATAAAATTTGAGGTTGGGTAAGCCCGTCACATAAGCCTTCGATCAACAATAGCAATAGATTAAGGATTAGGAACAAAAACACATCGCTCAAGTGGCCGCGATTGCATATAAACCCTTAACACTCAAAACGTAAAGTTTATTATCGTTTGCAATATATTTACTACTTCGATTGAAAAGTATTTTAAAAAAAAAAGAAAAAATATTGATAATTTCTAAGCAATAAGGTTAGATAAAGATAAAGATATTTTTATTGTCAAACATCCGTTTACATACAAATCGAGCATGCAAGATCTTAAATATACATAGCTAAAAGTCCGTACATGTTTTGCCTGACGAGGCGTACAATTATTTTTTTTTTTTTAATATAACAAACAAAATATAATTTCTTCAATAGACTAAAGACTGGTTCACTAACATTCATTATTAAATATGAGAATAATAATACTATAGAAATAATCACAATATAAGGTTCAAGCATGTCAAAAGGTATCTGTCAAAAAGTTATTTATATTATGTTGAAAAAAGAATGTTGCAAAATAAGACCACAACATTACTTGTGGTCTTTTCCGGCCATTTTTGATGCGCGTATAGGAAATCTAGTTTTCAACAAACACCAAAGAACTTTAACATAGGCTTTACTTTCTTAACACTCTTTCAGCTGGCTTGTATAATAACTATTTATCGTAGACATGAATTTTAACCTCAGGGCCCTCTTCGAGCTGATGGTAAAGTCGATGGTGGAGTACTTGTACTGGAGCGGTGCGCACGAGGCGAGGCGCAAGGCGCGCTTCCCCGACCAGTTCACTGACGACCTCACCACCCTTGTGAATAACGTCACTACGGAGATTATATCCAGGTAGGTCAACTCTGACCAATGATGCAAGTGATGGATTCAAAATTTCTATTCATACATAGCAGAATTAAGAAGGTTCATAATCCGTTCCATTTCTTTTTATTTAAAACATAACTCGTAACATTCGCGGGCATAAAATGTGCAAGTAGAACAGTAAATATGCGGTATGGGATTTCTGGAAACTTTAACAGTTATAAAAATACACTTAATGACGCTGAAAGTCACGTGTTATTCCCCTCATTGTGATCATTTTTTTGTTCTGGACCATACCTGGGTACCTTCTGGTTAAGAAGATATTGAAGGTCAAAGTTCCAACTTTTTCAGACATGTTTTAAAGAAATAAAGAAAGAAAAATGCGTTTATTGTCACAGTAAAAACCATTAGAATGCCAAAAGGGCCTCAGCCAATGACTATATATCCTCTTGACTGCTCATGCGGGCGACTCAGGCTCACGACACATATGTTGAATAGCACTGATACTAGATGGAAATACGAGTGGCCATTTTAGTTTTGACCAGTTATTGGATCTCTGCACACCCGGGTATTTTGATACCTTTTAAAACATTTCTGCATAAATAAAAACAATCATGAGTTCCTGTTCAATTAAATGGTGTGGGAAATCCTCTAGAACATCCAGCTATAAAAAGATTGCATTATTTTTCATCGGTAAATAAAATAAATATTTTATTAAGAATAATTGCAGGGCTCAAGCTAAACTGGTTGTTTACGTAAAATGGTACAAAAATGTACACCGCGCAAATGTCTTTTTGAAAAGTCCCTTTCTCTCACTAGGGTATTGCAATAATTCTGTCTTTTCTATCTGCACTTATACTGTAGAGTGTTGTGACAACTTCAAAATAAAGTCTATCTAAGTCGATAAAAATTACGATGTTTCCTAATGGTAAAAAAGTACTTAATGTTTACATTTTAGATTTCAAAATGTTCCGTAACTGAAAGAAAAGTGGATTAATGCAGTTCACAGGGAAAATTGGTTTCCAAATAAATATAGCGTTGTTTGTTTAAGGCATTTCACAGCAGATTAAAAATAAGTACTAGCAATGTCAATCCCTGTCGGATAGAACAATAAATTCTCTTAAGTGAAATTCAAATTTAAATAATTTATTGTTCAATTAGGATTGTAGACGTCGATTTTATCGATATCGATATTATTGTTGCAAAACTGACTTATGCATCACTGTGTTTGGAACTTTCGTCCTAACATTGTTGCATCGGCCAATCACAACCGTTGTAATTTCTTCGTCCCCCGGCCCGCAGTAGTGAGTCGTGTGCCTAGACGAAATCGGTCTATCAGCTCTCAAGTGGTTTAATTCTCTTTGGCCTCAGCTAAGCATTAAAAAAAAGAAAAATCAAGTTTTAAATGTTATAACTTAATTTTAAATACCCCCGCAAACCCTGAACCGTTGCATGCATCCATAAACATAATGTTTTGCGTACGTTACGTTGCGCACTAACGTAAACAGCGTATTATCACCAAAAATAAAAATAGTTTCCCAGCAATTATTTTTGTGCAATTTTACTTAATTTGATGTACAGGATGCGTAGTTGACGGCTATTTAATGGGTCTTTTCCACCCTGTATACTTACTGAGAGTCGTTTAGTTTACAATACGGCCGATATAACTTGGCAGTTCCGAACTTAGCACAGAGTACTGCGCAGTAACATTTTTTCGGAACCAACTATATCTAAAGTTATATGCGCCTATGTTCAGACCTGCCAAGTTATATCGGCCGTATATAGTATAGTAATGGCCGGCTCTAAATAGGTGGAACGAGTCGGCATGGCTCGACATAGCATTAAAATTTGTATACCGCGGTATGCACAAGTCTCCTTGTGACGAGATGTGAGTGCTATGAGTATGAAAATAAGATTCAAAATCATTTCCGCTTACGAAAATCCATTGTTATTTTCTTGTGAATGTGAGAACGTCGTAGGCTTAGTGAACTGTAGACTTTTAATTTTAATTTAATTTTTTTTTTTTTTTTTTTATGAACTTTATCTGAAACTTTTTGAAAGGCCTACACTGTCCTCCCATAACTATTAACACTGTAATTCGAAATTATTGTAAAAGCCAATTATCTTTTAAAAGAGTAACCATGGAGTTTCTTGCCGGCTCTTCTCCATAGGAAACGACCAATTGGAACCGTGCACCTAGCTTCTGACGTTTCATAAGTGCCCATGTAGGCTTATGTGAAATAAAATATTTTGATTTTGATGATTGACATGCCATGGCGCGCCGTGCCGCCTGGTTAGCGCCACCGTTAGACCCTTACTAGGTACCTATAACACGTGTTGATATTAGTGGATATAATAACGAGCTTTGACTAGTTTGTCATAGGTTCACTTTTAAAGTCGGCCCCCTCCCAATAGTTCATCCAGGAATACATCTGTATGAAGCTCAGACCAAATAAAAAACGAAGACAGAGCGCTGTCAACAGTGACGTGAGGCCGGTTTCGTAAACATGTGTGCACTTAGTTTGATTGTAAATTTGTGTGTGAGCGTGTATGCACAGAGTGTTGGTGTAGTTTTAGCATGCTTCACTGTATTGTTAGCAGCACTCCGTCTTGGTTTTTTATTCGGTCTGAGGTATGAAGAAACGTGATCAAAATCTTAACTTTATCCATCCATACTATCCATACTAATATTATGAATTCGAAAGTAAGTCTGTCTGTCTGTATGTTACCTTTTCACGCCTAAACCACTGAACGGATTGCGATAAAATTTGGCAAGGAGATAGATGGGATCCCGGGAAGCCGCGGGCGGAAGCTAGTAATATTATAAATGCGAAAGTGAGTTTGTTTGTTAGGCTTTCACGCTAACGGCAAACGGCAAACGGATTTAGATGAAATTTGGCATATGGGTAGACCTGGAATGGGACATTGGATACTTTTTATCCTGATATTCCCACGGGATTGAGACTTACGCGAGTGAAACCGCGGGGCACAGCTAATATTCTCATAAATATTACGCTTTCTCCCCAGATACGGCAAAGACAGCCGCCTCACCCAGAGCCTGAACAACAGCTTGGCGTTCTTCCTGTTCGAGCTGCTGAGCGTGATGGACCGCGGCTACGTGTTCAATCTCGTGCGCACCTACTACAAGCAGATGTGCGCCAAGATCGCCTCTCTGCCGGATGCTGTGCCGCTAGTGCATTATAAGGTAAACTATGTCCTTGTTTTATATTACAAATCTTACATTCGAAGCGAGTATACACTCATTAGACTTGGTCTTCGTTAGTACTGGCTGATAATTAAGGAATATTACCCGGTTCATTTAGACCTCTGTTAAACTAAAGAAATAAAGTTATTTGTTTGCAAATTTCTTACCTATTTATTTATTTTATTATTTATGTACACACAGCAAAATACACAAAGATACGACATTATTACTTATGACTTATTTGAGTGTTCAGAAACAACCGTATCGAATACTACGATAAGTTTATTAGTTCTAGCACTATAGAATAGATAAATCTTCGGTTCAAAAGTCTTAGAGACTTTTCGGGTGATATCAGCCTTTTTTCTGTGTTCTTTTTCATTGACATAACGTGTTTATAATCATAATATATTTTAATTAAAGTATATATTTTTTATTTTTTGAGAAAACTTTCGTCTAGTCCATTCGAATATGCACTAAAATTATTTAGAAGATGGCCACTTACAAGTTTTCATATACATTTGATATAAACATATACATGAAATTGAAATCAACGTAAACAGCGTGAATCAATCATATAAATACTCTAACAAATAAAAACTAAATAAAGCGTGTTTAAAATTATAAAATAAGTTAAATAATGAAAAATGATATCGTCAGTGGAAAGGCGAAAATGCATTTTCGCCTTTCCACTGACGATATGTTGTTTAAAAAAAAAGACAGGCACGAGGACTGCCGACAAAAATGAAACCTTAAAACTGGTATTAGCGCCATCTAGCTTCTATAGTCTGAACTACAGCTACGGCGCGAGCATGTCGGTGATGCGAATCCATAACTTTGGTCCCCAAAATTCGTTGTAGCGCCCTAAAAATTGCACAATGCGCCTAATGAAGTTTTCACCTCGAAAACATAGTTTAAGACTATCTTTTTTTTTTCTCCCCCAGCTGGCCTTCCTGCGCATCATCAGCTCGCACGAGCACTACGTGCCGCTCAACCTGCCGCCGGGCGGCGCGGGCGGCGTGTCGCCGGCCAGCAGCTGGCAGTCGCTCGGCTCGCAGTCCAGCGCGCCGCCGCGCCACGCGCTGGGCCACGAGTTCCGCTCGCGGCACTACCTGGCCGGCCTGCTGCTCACGGAGCTCACCAATGCCTTGGATTTACAGTACGTAGATCACCATTTTACCTCGTCTGTTCCCAACTATGTAACTACAGACATGCGGTCGACGGTTTACGGATAGTTTTGGGTTGGATTTCCAACTGCCACTATACAAAAAAAGACACACTTCCCATCTCTGTCTCACAGTTCTTTACCGCTTTTATCCACTTCGGAGAAAACAACGCATTTGCATACGTCGTCATATGATGTATGAATTCCTACGGTGTACTATAAAAACAAGGCATAACATTGAAAAAAAATATACTCGAAGTTGCAAGCCTACTTTAAAAGGGTATCTTAGAAGGCTACAAAACGAATTTTTTCTTCAATAAATGTCTATTTTCGCTTAAATCTTTCTTTTTCTCGTAATCATGGTATAGAGTTATAGAGAATAGTATGCAACTCTTGAATAAAATGGATTTATATCGAGGGCCATGAATCACCACTCGCGTCGCTCAGGATTATAACACTTGAATCACTCGCTACGCTCGTGATTTAATCATCATGAATCAATCCCTACGGTCGTGATTCAGTCGTTAGAATCCATCACTTGCTCGTGATTCATCTATGGCCCTCGCTTTAAATCCGTCCTTTATTCACAAATTACATAATATACTATTTTATTTAAAAAATAGTAAGGTACTGATCATCTTATATTGTGTGCTGGCTATCTCGCTCAAATCGGCTAGACGCTGCGTGCCGTGTTATAATACCACGGGCCGAGGGAAGTGAGCTTTGGAATGCAAAGTAAACCAAAATAATTTGTTTGCACCCAGGAGCCCCGTGCTGCAGTGCGCGGCCGTGAACGGCGTGCTGGCGCTGCTGACGGCGCACGACGCGGACGCGCGCCTGGCCGCGCCCGACGTGAAGGCGCGCGTGGCCGCGCTGTACCTGCCGCTGCTGGGCATCGTCATGGACGCGCACGCGCAGCTCTACAGGGGCTTCACTACTAGCAAAGGTAATGTTAACGCGGACGCGCGCCTGGCCGCGCCCGACGTGAAGGCGCGCGTGGCCGCGCTGTACCTGCCGCTGCTGGGCATCGTCATGGACGCGCACGCGCAGCTCTACAGGGGCTTCACTACTAGCAAAGGTAATGTTAACGCGGACGCGCGCCTGGCCGCGCCCGACGTGAAGGCGCGCGTGGCCGCGCTGTACCTGCCGCTGCTGGGCATCGTCATGGACGCGCACGCGCAGCTCTACAGGGGCTTCACTACTAGCAAAGGTAATGTTAACGCGGACGCGCGCCTGGCCGCGCCCGACGTGAAGGCGCGCGTGGCCGCGCTGTACCTGCCGCTGCTGGGCATCGTCATGGACGCGCACGCGCAGCTCTACAGGGGCTTCACTACTAGCAAAGGTAATGTTAACGCGGACGCGCGCCTGGCCGCGCCCGACGTGAAGGCGCGCGTGGCCGCGCTGTACCTGCCGCTGCTGGGCATCGTCATGGACGCGCACGCGCAGCTCTACAGGGGCTTCACTACTAGCAAAGGTAATGTTAACGCGGACGCGCGCCTGGCCGCGCCCGACGTGAAGGCGCGCGTGGCCGCGCTGTACCTGCCGCTGCTGGGCATCGTCATGGACGCGCACGCGCAGCTCTACAGGGGCTTCACTACTAGCAAAGGTAATTGAAAGAAAGAAAAAGTATTTATTGGGACATCACAGATTAAACACAATCATAGACACATAAATATAAAAAAAAGTAAAATGAAAAAAAAATCTCAGCATCCTTTTGAATGTTTCTTTTGCAGAGATACTACAACTGGACAGTGAAATGGGACAATTTGGAAATTTGTACACCGCAACGTCGCCTGAAGGGGACTTTAAACAGGTATGACACTTCCTCTGCATACTTTGAGTTAGATTCACATTGGGATTATCTTAATATTTTAGAAAGAAAATAATAAAGAAAAAATGTTTATTTGCGGTATACATGACGCAAAGAGAGAACACTAACACAAAAAAGAACAAGTTGTGGGAAAATATGCGTCACATCCACGCAAAACGACCGTCGCTCAGCATAATGTTACGACCAGACTAGACTTCATCAGTCGTCGTCAGCGTCTCTTCATCGACTTGGTTTTATCATCGTAGACTTCATCCATCTCTCTCCACCAGGCCAGAATGAGGTCAAGAGTAGGCCCAAAAATTCCCCTTTTTAACCGACTACTTTAAAAAGGAGGAGGTTCTCAATTCGTTTTTTGTTTGGTAGATTCTTTTTTTGCTTCTGAAATGGCCCCATATAAATCTTATTAACTTTACTTGCATAGTTTTTGAGTTAGCTTCAATAATTACGTATTTTTCCCACTTAGTCTATGTAGACGATGTTTTATTTGACTCCGTCACTGTTATTTACTTAACAAGTAGTGTGGGGGTAGTGTGTGGGGTAGGTACCACAACTAAAAAGCGAAAAATATAAACTTTTTACAACAAAAAAAAAACAACCGACTTCCAAAAAAAGCACCAAAAACGCGAAAAATTACTTTAATTTCGGAATTCGGTGGCAAAAAACGAAAATTGAAACACAAAGACACCGACTTCCGAAATTAAATTTATTTTTCACGTTTTTAGTGTTTTTTTTTTGTAAAGTTTTTACTTCCGAATTTTTTCACAATTTATGTTATTATTTCCAGAACAGCCGTCCACCATTCAACAGCGAAACAAGCCGTAACTTACTAATGTGCCTCGTGTGGGTCCTGAAGTGGGCCGATAGAGGCGCCCTAGCGGCCTGCGTGGCCGAGTTGTCGGCCCACAAGTTGCACTCACTGCTGGCTCTCATCGACCTCTGCTTCAAGTGTCAGGAGTACAAGGTACAGTACTGTAATAGTGAGGAAATAGCGATAAAGGTACAATGAGAAATTGGTTAAGATTAGTCGCAGTCCACAGGTACATACGCCTCAAAACACAGGTGTATCATAAAATAAGACAATATCGGTAAAAATTAATGCCATGCGTTTACCGTTCGCCAACCGCTCGGATGCAAGCGTAAATCCTATACAGATGAACACGGCCGGCCCAGTGATCATAACCATGAACGATAAAATGATTAATGCCAGTCCACACTTGAAACCATTTAATGTCAAAACTGTGATTAATAGTTTGGAATTATAAGAGACTCGAATGCGTCGACACTGATAATCATAATCTATCCCACTGTGCAAAATCATTTCAATAAAAAGCGACTCTTTCTACGGCACAATAAAGTGCAATTCAGATCGCACAGCGCTGACTACCTACTGTTATATTCACCTAGTTGCCTCTCTTTCTGTCGCGTAACTCTTATATCTTCTGCCTACGTTACGCTAACTGAATGGGCTCGATGAGACGAGCCCGCCACGTACTTGCAGCTTCGTACCTAAAACCGGGAATGTGCCTTCTGTACCATTCTGTGACCCTAGTCACTTTTAACGTGTCACGGGGTCAATAAGGGTAAGGGTAATAATCTTTGATTACAAAGCTATACCAATCTATCGTGATCCTTATATCAAATATTTATTTCTAAACTAACATAATTTTTCAACACGTAAACCTAATCTTAATATAAGATTCAACATACGTACTCCTCAGGGTCGTAAGGAATTAATGAAGTGCGCGCAACAGAACGTGCGCAAGACCACGGACATCAAAGCCAAGCTAGAGGACGTGATCCTGGGGCAGGGCTCCGCCAGGAACGACTTCATCATGAGGAGGAAAGGTCAGTGATAGCTGAATCTGGTGCTGCAAGGTTCTTTTGACGTCTGAATGACATTGACAGGGGGGCGTTGTTGGTAAACGTTTGTGAAATAGACACAGAATTTGTATTAACAAACAAAATAAGATTACGGCGATAGTTCTGATTTTGGCCACGTGCCAAAAGTATCTTGTAGCGTTATAGATAGTTTATGAGCGTATATTTTATTCATGTAGATCATCAAAATTAGATTGTTTTATGCAGCAAGATAGTTACATTCTGGGGCGCACCAGAATGTGAGTGGGTCCTTTTTTACAACTTTTATACTTCTGCAACACATTTGCTATGGTTACGTTTTTGTCAGAATGATACCAATGTGTACCATGCTATGCAAACCACAAAAGGTAGTCATACGCATATTAATTTAAATAAATTTGCCTAGATAATTATCATCTTAGAAACATAAGGTTTCTTTTTTGCTAAATTACCACTTATTTGATTCAATCTTCGAAGAAGACTATCTTAAGATCAATTTCCGTATTTTAAAAAGAAAAACCCGCAATCTTATCTAAAGTTTAGGTAAATTTGCGGTATTTTTGAAAGATCTGGTCTGAGAGTAGAATGCGAACATCCTTATAAATATGGGAATTACACCTCTGATGCCAGATATCCCTGCAACATCACTACCTATGAATGAGAGCGCCGAGTCCCCGTAACCCGTCCAAGCATGAGGGTCAATAAACACTGTATTTTGACCGAAATAACTACAAAATGTAAGATAGGTGGTGGGTCAAGCGTAGGTGCGTGTCGGCGCGAGCGCTGGCGCAAGGACATGTGGAGGGGAGGGGCCCGCGAGCTCGGGGGCCCGCCCGCGCCCGCGCCGGGCCTGGCCGGGGCCCTGGCGGCCGAGGTGGCGCTGACGTTGTTACATGCCTTGGAGACTATTGTGCAGGTACGTGGACTTTTTAAATTTAAATACATGCACCGAGTACATTCTCAGACATTTTCAGAGTTAAATCAAGATAGGTATAAAATTAACTGAGACATGATGAAAGATAACTTGGAAAAAATAGTTTTATGAAATTAAGTCAATAAGAAAATTGGTTTGTTGGAAGAGATGAATAAGTATAAGTATTATATATTTTGTTGCAAAGGCCCTCGGGGTGTTATGGATGTTGTTTTTCTAATATTTTAAGCTAAATGGTTCAAGGCGAAAAATCCTCATATATTTTTACGAAAATGATGTTTGTTCCTGTGTGTCCAGTCCTGCTGCAACCTGGAGTGTGGCCAGAGCGTGTGTAGCGCGGCGCTGCAGGTGTTGCTGCGAGCGTTGCAGCGCAACCAGAGCGTCGGCGTGTTGCAGCACATGTTCGCTACTGTGCGGGCGCTCATCGTCAAGGTAATACTACTCCTTGAAAGGAAGGTACCTTAATAATTCAATTTCTGGTCCGTATTTATTCAAGTTATAAAATTTGGACCAAAAGTGCTTAAACCCGGAAATGGACGTCGAGGAAAAGTTTCGTCAAGTCAATTTTAAATGTCAATACGATGAAGAAAACCACTAGACAATTTTTCAAACAATTTTATATTTTAATCTCCCTGCTTGTCTTACTTTTGCTTTAGAATAAGAGGGTTCAAATGCATCATTTGTATATCCGTTCGACTTCTGTTAATCTGACTATTGATCTGTAATGCAACGTGTAGTAGATGCCTCCACGTGTAACCCATGCCGTTCCCGCAGCTGGGCTGGTCGTGCTGCGGCGAGGAGTCGGGCACGTGCCGCGTGCTGCTGCGGCACTGCGCGTCGCTGAGCGCGCCCACGCGCGCGCACGCGTCGGCCACGCTGTACGCGCTCATGCGGCAACACTACCAGCTCGGCAATGTCAGTACTATACCAGCTTCATTTCTAACACTGCTGTTCCAAAAACACTAAATATCAGTCTAAGGGCCCGATACGTACCACAACCACAGTGACAAAATGTGGGCAAGCATGGTTACGTGTCAATAGTGTCGCTGCAGCTTCAGGCAGTTGTGTTGTGCCCGTCCACCACTATAATAAGAATGATGACAAATATTAGAAATGTTCGAACATAAAATTAAATGTTAAAGAAGGCATAGTATCTATGAGATAATCAAAACAAATCTGTAAATTCGATGGATAGATGGAGAAGTTACGCCCTTTAAAAGTTTTTGAAAGGGATTATTCCCGTCCTAGTCGCGCGGTACGGACTAAGTATGGAACTAGTATGAAGTGGCATAGTCGTGACGTCACTTTTGTTATATTGCCGTGTTTGTCTAGCAGTTATTTGAAAATATTAAGGAGGAACATACGGTCTGTTCCGGGCCATTTTCCCGCTAGATGGCGCTGAAGTCAGCATGTTTAGGTTTATTTTGTTTATGTGAAATTGGAGCATTACTAAGTCGTAGGAGTAATCTTTGCGAAAATCAGCAATTACGCTTTATTGAACTTGGTCATAGTAATGCCTCAAAATCCACCCAATTAGACACAAAGCCAGAAAATAACATCTACGATTGAATATACAGTCTTTTACACACACATACGTATTCCCTACGTTAACAAAGATTGAACACT
Organism: Lithophane leautieri; assembly: GCA_949152455.1. NCBI lineage: Eukaryota > Metazoa > Arthropoda > Insecta > Lepidoptera > Noctuidae > Lithophane > Lithophane leautieri. The sequence continues at coordinate 2,068,388 of OX424462.1, read as the reverse complement.
AGATGGCGTGTATTTAAAAAAGTGGGCTGAACTTTTTTGTAGGAGTATTTTTAGGAAAACAAAAGTTGTATTTATAGGCGAAAACTATTTAATTGATAAATAATTTTGGGAAATAAATAATGTCAACAATATGTACAATAACATATGTATTTAATTTTATTACCTTACACTAATTAAATAACTATCAAAACAAAACTATTTGAAGTGACACAATGATACATAATTTATAACATAACCAAGTATTACAATAATTACAGACATTACAAAAATATGTTAGAAACTTTATATAATTTATAAACAAGAGAACAACAAATCTAATGAAATATAAAATTTTGTATGCGATTATAACCAGGAAGGCGAAACAATATTTTCGTAATGTCTGAGCACTTTTATCTACAAAAGTTTTTAGTAAAACAAAAATCTAAAGAGCAGCTTATTGAGTTCAATAAAGTATTATTTCACCTTTTACAGTAAATACAAATAAAAAATAATATACAATTATAATGTTGATTCTAAACAAACTACTACAAAAATACAACTGAACAAAAATCATTTCTTCTTGTCTTGAAACCGCTGCTACACAGCTGCTGCAAAGAAAAATAACTTTACTTAGTATATTTCTTACTTTTGACTAATATTATTTAATAGTCATTTCAAAATGTTATTTACCATCAATCTCCAAAGCTGCACTAAAATGGACTCGAATTTCCAACAGATATTGATGTTGAAGTACGATTTTTCACTAGAATAACATAATAACTTATTAATTGATACAATTTATGAAGTAAATAAACGAAAGTAATACCTAGTAATAGATACTGGTACATACTTACCATTCAAATCTATACATTTCGCATTTTTCTGAACACGTCTCAAAATTGTTTCTGGCAAAATACAGTTTTTAAAGAAGTCTAATAGCTTCGGTATCATATTGCTGATAAATTCATTATCTCGACAAACTTCTATCACAGTCAAAGGTTCAGTGACTGAAATAAAACATATGAAGTAGCACTTATCCATTTTGCTGACACGCATTTGGCCTTGAACCTGAAATAGATTTTAATTATAATATGAGAAAACTAGATACTGAAATAAATTATAAAGTAGACATGCAATAGAATACCATCCGCACTTGGTTGATATACCATCTAGTCGTACTAAGCGCTTCTCTTCCACATTTATTATGCGCACGGCCAAAGTGTGGAACTCTCTGCCAGCATCTGTGTTTCCCTTCCACGTATAACCCATCAGCCTTCAAAACAAAAGTGAACAGGCATCTTCTGGGCTTGCTTGTTCCATCATAGACCTCATCTATCGCTTTCCATCAGGCGTGTTCGAGGTCAAGAGCAGTCCAATACAAACATAAAAAAAAATTAATCAACTTACTTGATAGTAATAATCGTGCTTTTTATTCATGACTAAAACATTATTATCCAATTTTAGAGCAAAGTTTTTCTTTTCTACTGCACCTGCATCTAGGCTTTGATTTTTCCTCGCCAATGATGGAAAGTACTTGATCTCAATAACAGCTCTCTCATTTTCAATTATACCTGTAACAAATTGACACAAAATATATAACAATGAAATGAAGCACTTCATGACATTTGATACAAGAAATTCAATCGCCTATCGTGCTCGTAATCTTTGGTCTCTCGCGATTATAACTAGTATTATAATTTTCTACATTTTCCAAATATATAGTAAATAAAATTGAAGCTTTTTATAGAAAACTTACCATCTGGACTGCCAGCTAAACATCCAAATTCTTCATCAATAAAAAGACCTGAAGGCCTGACAATTTTATTATATTGTTGCATGAACATACTTTTTGCCACATTCTCATTTTGCTGCCCATATAACATGTCTTTTGTACAAATATTCTTTTTATATAGACTATCCTGTACATGATTGTGACATGTAGTGGTAATACGGCGTTTGCAAATCTGTAAACATAAAAGATACACAATAACGGTGTCGTTTGTACGCCGGTTTGTTTGTTCGAGTAGACATTGTAGACGTAATCTAAATCTGAAATAATGAAAAAGAATGTGTTACTATTATACACAGTATTTCAATAAAATCCAATAGTATCGTATTTCACAACCATATAAACAGCACGGAGTCGAAGTCTTGTAAGATAATCTGTCAACTGATGCAAATGCAGAATTCATTATTGTGGCGATTACGTTCAGAACTCTAACACATCCTGAGAAAATAGAATAATAAAATGTATAGTAAAATTTTACTTATCTTTAGATTCCTGGTAGAATATTGGTCGACAATGAATGAGATACTTATTTATTTATTTTTAAACAATAAATCACCTCTATTTGATGTAAGAAACTCAATTATTTGTTTGTTTCTGAACGCACCACACCATGCCGGCCGCCGACGAAACTGCGAGGCACGTGACCAGAGTATAATAATAATAGCGGGACTGACGCGACATCTCAAATAAAAATAATGTTTATCTGTCTGTAAAATGCATACAAGGTTTTTTTTACATAACCTGGCAAAACCATATCCCATGACTGCGCCACCCATTCTTCGATTTAGTAATGTCTGTAATTTGGTTTTTGTGACTACTTTGGTGGCTTACCGAATTGTAATAATTTAATTTATTGTTGACCAAAAAATATACAAATTGTCAGCATCGACCGGATACGTAGGTAATAACTACTGTGACGAGATTTTAGCGTCTAAAACCCAACTCACGGGCCAACTGGCTGTTTTAATACCGCCGAAATATGGTACTTACTTACTTTTATTTTACAATAAAATAGCATATTTTGAATAATTAATAAAATGATTATACCTAGTATACATTGCATTATTTCTATTCAATTGGTATCAAATACCTACTAGAAATAATGCAATTTGAATCAATGAAAATAGCATCACATTTTATCACGCAACAAATTCCGCGCGCAAATCCTAGTGCATCAAGCGAGAAACTTGAAAATGTATTTTTGTTACATTTCAATCATTACGAAACGAGCGAACGAAGTTTGGCAACGTGTGTCAATGTCGATTAGGTCAAGTACTCAAGGATAGGAAGTACGGCAACGTCGCGTCTACGAGTAATGATATTTTAAATGTTGCCGCACAACAATAATAATTATGTAATAAAATTGTTTACATTGCCGTCTAAGGTCGTGAGTGTTATGGTAATGAAATGTTTCTTTTTTAAATGATAGGTAGAAAATAAAATAGATCAATTATCTTATTATATATTGTTTTATCAGAATTATAATATCGCCAGGACGCCATCTAGCGCTGCAATTTCTAAACTACAACAAACATGGCGCTATATTTTGCTTGTCAAAACGAACCCACACATGTAAACAAATGTCAAATTTTGCCTGGATTTCGTCATCGTTTTTCTCAGTTATTAATGTAAGTTATTTCCTAAAAAGGTCGTTTGCGAACACATTTCATTGTAGAAAAGTGATAAAATGATTCGTTTTTAACAAAGAGTGTCTATTTTTAGCGTAAAGCCAAATTTAAAAATGTATGGGCGGCCGATCGGAACATCAACCTTAATATCTTCGCATTTTTTTAAGCTTGTACACAGTTTATTTATAATATTACTAGCTGCGCCCCGCGATTTCACCCACATAAGTCTCGATCCCGTGAGAATATCGGGATAAAAAGTATCCTATGTGTTAATCCAAGTTATAAACTATCTGTTTGCCAAATTTCATCCACATCCATTCAGCCGTTTTTGCGTGATTGAGTAACAAACATCCAAACACACAAACTTTCACATTTATAATATTAGTAGGATAGTAGGATTAGTAGGATTATAATATTAGTAGGATAGTAGGATTTGCACTATTTGCAAAAAAAATATTTTTTAAAGTTAAAAATAAAATGTTATCAACCCTAGTCATGACACCTTTCACTTTCCATCTGCAGAACTTCAGCCGCGTCAAGATGCAGGTGACGATGTCACTGTCCTCGTTAGTGGGCACCTCCACGACCTTCAGCGAGGACTCTCTGCGACGCGCGCTCAAGACCATCCTCGTGTACGCTGAACATGATGCTGACCTTACCGATACCACCTTCCCTGAACAGGTAACTACAATAAGAAATCACTGATAGAAATATGAACAACTCATAAGGGCTTTTCAGACTACATATACACTACTACTATATCATTATACTATACAACGTGTAACAGAATAAGCGCAAAACCTGAAAGTAGTTTGCTCAGAATCGGCTTCTGAATAGATTTCCGTCATTATTTATATATGTTAATTTTTCATGAAAAAATCTTTTATTTAACTGAAATTATAACCACTGCGTCATAACAAGGTAATAAGATATTTTATTTAAGCCTTATCTCAAAGGAATAAAGCCTACGAAATGCATAACCAAATTTGTAATACGCTCATAGCTATCCTATATGTGGTGCGCGTTAAATAAAATAGTTAATTTAAGGTGTGGTTTTATTAAATTAAATTACAGATATTATTTTAATCTTAAAATTTAATATTCTAATTGGGGTGTATGAGCTCTTGCGTTTATTCCGTTACACGTTGTATATAGCATAAAGCGTATAGTTCATAACACAAAAAGATATCGCTTTCCATACATTTCCAATAATATATAGTATAGCAAAGTGTCAACGTGAACTATATGCTTTAGGCTATTATATTATAGCGTAGTCTGAAATGAGCTTTACTTCGGGAACAGCTCCAGCCGGGCACAAATAGTCGCCGTGCAGTGAAACGTAAAGAAAAAGATATTGTTTTTTTTTTTTTTTTTTATTGAGTAGAAAATTTGTAATGCACATTTAGAACAAACTTGCACAGCTCCAAGATGCTTCTAATCCCTTCTATTGATGATAATGAACCTCGGAGAATGTCAATGGCGGCAATTTTTTTACAGTTTTATCTTCATCTGTAAAATAACGTTGATGGCAATCACGAGGATTACACTGCACGACGACGAAATTTAGACTACGGCCTGCTACTGAGAAATCCTGTTGGAAAACCTTAATTGCACTGTCCCACCTGGGAATGAAACCCAGAGGCCCCAGACAAAGTGACATTCAGTACATGGAAAAGGCAAAAATGTATAGCACCGACTTAAGCTACCGATAAGCTTATGTCAATCCTGTTGAAAGTCGTTGTAGAAATACGAAACGCTTAGGAAGCGATTGTCACTTGTCTAGGCCCTCTGGACTTCGCGTTTAATAGGCGCTTGCGATCACATAGACAAAGCAGTCCTTCTCCTTAAAAGCTTTTTTCTGAGGATCTATTTCCGTCTAAAGTCTATTCAAATCCTTGTTTCAAATTGATGTTAATTTCACTTAAACGAATATCAAATTTATGTTAGTGTAAATAACGTGGATTTCAGAATGATTAGTACTATTGATAAAGAAGTTGTAAAAATGTTTGAAGTTGGTTCGTATTTACTATAAGAACAATGAACAAAGTTCGGTTATCCAAAGCTACCTTAACACATAAAGTTGTAGAGTCTTATGAGGCTAGAGGCGAATAAAGGCGAATGTCTTTCAAAGCTTAACTGAGTTAACTGTTTTAACTGATTTGTAGTGCAAATCCCACACCTAAAGCTAAATTTATGGTATTAAAGTTGTATTTACAAAAATACAGTTTTGTTTACATGTTTGGGAACTAAATTGCGAACACAGTATAGGTCTATCGCGATGTCGCATACCCTAAATAATACCTGCATATTATTGCTCCACTGCAGGGCACAGGCCTCTTCTCAAACACAGAAGGCACTAGCATTGATCACCACGCTTACTCAAGACGGGTTGGCGATGACAGACTTATACTAACTGTAAGTCCAGGTTTCCCCACGATGTGTTCCTTCACCGATGACAGTAATGTCCGAGATAAACTCAGAAAGGAGTCAAATACATCCCGTCATATCCGTCCTGGGGGCGAGCACAGCCTTGTGACAGGGCTCGAGTCACACATTTGTGATAAAATGTGTGACTCGAGACAGGTCCAGGGCCGTGCTCGCCCCTTATCCATTGTGATGTCACCTGCCATATATACTATGTACCGTGTAAGGTAAATCGACGCGCACTGTTAACATGAATTCCGTACAAGATTCTTGACCCACCTCCACTCTTATACCGTGTATAACTCGTGACTTAGGTCAGATCCTGATTACCCTTTTTTAATTTCCAGGTGAAAGACCTAGTTTTCAACTTACACATGATCCTGTCAGACACGGTCAAGATGAAGGAGTTCCAAGAAGACCCTGAGATGTTACTGGACCTGATGCACCGGATCGCGCGAGGGTACCAGCACAGCCCCGACCTTAGGCTCACCTGGTTGAATAATATGGCGCAGAAGCATATGGAGGTAAGCAGATAAATTAGACGGCGGTTTCTTTAAAAAAAGCACTATATATTTCTAACCGACTTCAAAGAGGAGGAGGTTCCAAATCCGCCTGTATGTTTTTTTTAGATTGTAAAGTAAACGAATTTTTTAAATAAGAACAAGAATATTTATGGAAAAATAAAACATAATTTCTAAGCAATAAGGTTGAAATAACGATGTTACAAAATAAGACCACAACATTATTTACGGTCTTATTATTCAGCCATTTTTGATGCGCTCATCGGAAATTTAGTACTATTGATATCGAAGTATCTTACGCTATTTTAATATGTATTGAATGATAGTTTCAGAAATCTTACAAGGATACTATAATAAAAATGATTATCTTATCCCAGCGATCCAACCACACGGAAGCTGGCATGTGCCTGATCCACGGCGCGGCCCTAGTAGCAGAACAGATGTGTGCGGGCGGACGAGGAGCTGCCTTGTTACAGCGCGTCACTCACAACGCGCTTGATGAGAGCTGTGCTGATGCTCTGCATCATCATCTCACGCATCTTGAGTTGCAGGTCAGCACGCAATTCAAGTCTTATTCATTATTTAAATATACATTGTATAGGAGTCTCTCGTGGGTAAGTAATAACAGCCGCACGGGTCGATCCATCAGGTTAAGGTAAGCTTGCTGGGGTTGGTCCGTGGATGGGTGACCATTTTTACATACCGAGACTCCTCCGTGCTTCGGAAAGCACGTTAAGCCGTTGGTCCCGGCTGTCATTCATGTATCTTTGACAGTCGTTACAGGTCGTCAGAAGCCCGAAAGTCTGACATCAAATCTTACTAAGGGGTATCGTATTACCCAGTAATTGGGTTGTGGAGGTCCAATAGGTAGTCGCTCCATGTAAAATACTGGTATTCAGTTGCATCTGGTTAGACTGGCCGTTCCCAATATAGATGGGAAAAGGCTAGGCAGATGATGACTGACATTACTAGATACATACAGCAAAATGTAATGTCATCAGTCTAACTTCGAAGCTTCTTTGCTCACCCCAGGCTCTACTGGAACACGCGGCCAGTGAGCTGATGACGGCCGGCATGTACGAGACTGTGAATGAAGTGTACAAGGTGCTCATACCCATCGCGGAACAACACAGGGACTACAAGAAACTCGCCAACATTCACAGGTATTACTGAAAATCACAGGAGATAATTCACCGTCCATACATTTTTGGGCTAAAACTGAAAGTGCCAAAAAAAAAGCTATGTTCCGATAGAGTACGTTTTTCTCTTCTATTTTATTACTAAAAGCTGTTACTTTAATTAGATTAGTATTAATTATTTTAACAAAAACATACCGAAAACAGTATTTTTCAAAATATTCTAAGTACTGTTTGTTTTTTTAATTTTATTTATTACCTATTTATTTTGTACAAATCGTTGAACTTGACTTAATTTCCGTACGTCTTTTTCGGGTGACCACTGAAAATCAGCGCTGTGCTATGGGTCCCCTTAGCGCAGCATCACGCTGAGTGGAAGCCTTCTTGTCACAGTCATGACGTGCAGATGCCAATTACTTATATCTGTGATCTTATTATATTTGTATTTAGATCTATTTTGTTTAATATTGCTGATTAGTTATCTTTTTGTATGCACGTGTTTCTGTGACAAATAAACCTATTTTTCTTTCTTTCTTTCAAAATCGTATAACAGCTCAGGGAATTGCCCTACAGGTTTGGTCCGATAGTGAAAAGTGAAGAGAATAAGATGTTCCAACGGATTTTTTATTTGGCATAAATTAACCCAAAATGAGTGATCTCCTTTATTGTTACGACATTGAAGTCTTTAAAATTTCAATATGCAAATATATATATATATTTCATTCATTCATTCTTTCTACTTGAATTTACAACGCTTCCGAATGTTAGAACCAACATTAAATGGAAACTGTTTAGTTAGACTATGAGTTTATTTGATGAACTATCTCTCCTGTTCTATATTTCAGTTTCATTTCTATTAAAAAAAAACTAATCTCTGATTTCTGAAAGCTTTCAATTATAGGCAGATTTTTCCAACATCAGATATCTTTTATCCGTGGAATAAAATTGACATTTCTGACAGTTTTTTAATGGAAAAACTGTAACCATTTATGTACACACAAAGAACTGTCAGAAATTCAAAATTATTCCTTGGTTAAAGAAATGTAGTGTTGGAAAAATTGGCCTTTAATCTATTCTCATATGTTATTCTTGTTGTTTCGCCACCACAACTTCTAATCTAAAACTTGACAGTATTTTTACTGATCAAAGAATTTCAGAAGCTTTCAGAAACCAATTGTTTCGAATCGTTTTGCCACTTATATCATGTGTCTTACCCTACATTAAGGTATTCTTACACCACAAATCATTATATACGACTAGCGCTAAACAAATTACAAATTCTTTCTGTTCCCAGCAAATTGAACGAAGCCTTCACCCGCATAGAACAGCTGCACGGCAAGCGCGTGTTCGGCACGTACTTCCGCGTGTCGTTCTACGGCGCGCGCTTCGGCGACCTGGACAGCGAGGAGTTCGTGTACAAGGAACATGCGCTCACCAAGCTGCCCGAGATCTTCAGCAGGCTGGAGGTCAGTAAACAAGATTCACATATAATTATATAATTCATGTATACAAAATATTGTAAAACATTTTTGTAAATTCTTCCCCATTCTTCTCCATACGAAAGGTACCTTTTGGAATGGGCAACTAGAATCAATTGACGTTCAACAGTGCCTTTTATGTGCCTATTTGAAATAAATTATTTGACTTTTGAAGAAGATAGTCAACAAAACAGGACAAAAAGAAATAGGGTGACTGGTAATTAGTGACCGATATTTAAACAGGTGATACTCAAGGTGGTACAGGTGCTACTCATCATTTATGAAGAACTTTTACTAGGGAAAAAAACTTGAAATCGCAAAAAAAAAAACAGCTCTTCCCTACATTTTGACGAGTTATCCGACCATAAATGTGCGAAACAGCTGATTTTTTTAGTTATTAAGATCGTTAAACAAGTGACTTTACTTATAATTATGAAGAACTTTTACTATGGAACGAAACTTGAAATCGCAAAAAAATATCAGTTGTTCCCTACATTTTGACGAGTTATCCGGCCATAAATGTAGGGAATATCAGATTTTTTTTGCGAATAAAATCGTTACCTCACTTTCCAGGCCTTCTACGGCGCCCGCTTCGGCGTAGAGAACGTGGTGATAATAAAAGACTCCAACATAGTTGACGTCACAACGCTAGACGCCGACAAGGCGTACATACAGATCACATACGTGGAGCCATACTTCGAACCACATGAACTACGCAAGCGAGCCACGCACTACGAGAAGAACTATAATATCAGTGAGTTAGAACCTTTTTTTGATGTAAAGGAATGTATAAAAACAAAAAAATACGAGTATTTTTAAGCCAATATAGCAAGGCTTCTTCGGTTGTACCCTGCCGCGCCTGAGGTAGAGTAGTCCAGGCCGCTCATTTATCATCACTCCCGGCTCATTGGTCAACGCCGCCCCCGCCTCGCCGCGCATTCCTTAGGCGCGGTACAGTGGCGCCGGTCAAACTATAATAACATTCTTCTACTAAGTCTTTCGTTGCGTGTTTTCAAACGTACTTCCCAGTATTGTTATAGTTGTCGTAAATAACTAACGTATTGGTTCGACAAGGCTAGAATTTACGAAGCAACTACAAATAAGGATGCTTTTCGCGTTCGAATGACGTTGACAGGGCCGTTGACATTGACGTTGTTGGTAAACATTTGTGCAATTCTATTCTATTCTATTTTTATTGAACAACAAGCAAAGCCGATATCGACTATTTTGCCTATGTCTAAAGTGCATTGGAAAAACAAGTATTCATCCAATTGTTTTGTAAAATTAATTAAAAAAACAAAATGCTGGAGTTCGTTCTGATTTTGGCCACGCGCAATGATAAAAAATCTTTTAGTGCTATATTTACTAATTATGTTGCGATATACTGGGGTCCATTAATTAAGTTTAAACTTATAATTGTTTGTCCCCCAGAGCGCTTCATGTACGCGACCCCGTTCACGCTGGGCGGGCGCGCGCACGGCGACATCGCGGAGCAGTGCAAGCGGAAGACCATCCTCACCACCGCGCATCACTTCCCGTACGTCAAGACTAGGATACAGGTAGCTTTGCTATATATTTAGGGTCTATTTTACCACACAGACAGAAAAAAAAGAATAATTATTTATGATATAAGTGCGGAAGGTAAGTGATTTCCGACGAGAGGCATAGCGAGCGAGTGTACCAGCCGACACGAGTCGGAAAGCATCTTACGCACGTGTATCATACAACGTTTTACTATGCATTGTGCGAGAAATTAAAATTAATACTTATATTGAACAGAATCTCAATTTAAATCTAGAAGAGTAGGTAATTAATAATGCGTTTAATGAAGTATTAGTTTTATTGCTAAGGAACTTCGTTCCCGACGGGCTCGCCCGCACACGCCCCCCCACCCTCATGTACAATCACAATCAAAGACAACGTCGGGTTGACGACAGAGTTAAAAATAAACTGAAAGTAAAATACCCTAGTGGGAAAAAGTGGCACTTACCGCACGATTTGGCTACTTTGAAAACATTCTTTTCGAGCACATGCATTGTAAAGTACATTTATTGGCACTAAACATTACGCATAGACAATATTAACAACATTTTGTATGAACAATATTTTCACTATTATTGGCTGAATACGAGGCTTTTGGCTACTTTTGTATGTGTATTTTATGACTTTATTTGTTGAATGTGTGATTTGTTTATGCAGACTAAACAACTTTTCTTTCTTTTCTTTCATAAAGAAAACACACAAACACAAGAAAGACAAGAATAGATTCGGATAAGTGCCAATCAAATTATCTTACACATGATTTCACACAAATTCTGTAACATTCATTAATTTATCCGGTGTATACTGCCTTTCCGAGGTGGTCAAACAGTCGCAAACAATCATTTTGGCTGAGCCGTGTACTATTAGATATCCATAAACAAATTGGTTGCAGGAAATAAGGATAAAACAGATTTATCTTATTGTTTCTAGGTAGTCCAGCGCACACAAATAATTTTGACACCCATTGAAGTTGCCATTGAGGATATACAGAAAAAGGTATTAATAATATTATGACATGTTTATTTATAGGTCTAGTAAGAGCACTTCAGATAGGAATTAGACCGATCATATCGCACCTTTAAAGTAAAACCGTTACTAAACGAAAATTCTCATGAATTGAGTTATCAATGCCATCTATTTAAAAAAAAAATAACTTTCCTAAATTACGTGTCATAATATAAACAGAGATCTAAAGACCTCATTAAATGTCCTATAGAACCCTGCACTCAGATTTTATTGACAAAAAACGGTGACTTTATTTAATAATGGCTCTCCTGTAAAATTTTATAATTTCGTTTAGTAACGGTTTTACTTTAAAGGTGCGATATTGTAATTGCATGTTTTAAAGCATTTCATAAATAGTTCAAGCATGTATGTTCCTATGCAACTTTCTCAATTAACCTGTACTTTCCTTATTTACCACAAACCCGTGTATATCAGTTGTATAGCCTAAACACTTTTTAGACATGACATTTCTGTATGGAGTTTGACATATAACTGACAGTAGACACGCGTTTAACCAGTGTCGAAGTTTTTGTGGTAAGACCGGACGGGTCTAACCAGAAAAACTTGAAAGAAATTTCGTGTTTAAAAGGTGTTTAGCCTAAACAAATGATAAACACGGTTTTATGGTAATAAGGGACATTTTTGTATGGAGTTTGACATAAAACTGATATTAAACACGCGTTGAACAAGAAGTGTCTAAGTTTTTGTGGTAAGGTCCTTTGAGTTAATCTTGGACATCACTGACACCAATCAATCTGCCTCAGTCCAGTCTAACCGGATACAGATGAATACCAGTATGTTACATAGAGCGACTGCCTATCTGACCTCCACCACCCAGTAACTGGGTAATACGATACATCTTATCATTGGACATTACTGTCATCGGTGAAGGAACACATCGTGGGGAAACCTGGACTTACAGTTAGTATAAGTCTGTCATCGCCAACCCGTCTTGAGTAAGCGTGGTGATCAATGCTCGTGACTTCTGTGTTTGAGAAGAGGCATGTGCCCTGCAGCAATAATAGGCTGGCATTATATTATTAACTCTTTAACTAATATTATAAATGCGAAAGTAACTCTGTCTGTCGTGCTTTCACGCCAAAACTACTGAACCGATTTAAATGAAATTGGGTACACAGATAATCTAGAGCCTGAGAAAGGACATAGGCTACTTTTTATCGACATACCACGCAGGCGAAGCCGCGGGCGGAAGCTAGTATTACTATAATAAATACTTGTGGTTTCATCAGATCAACGAGTTAGCGGCCGCAACAAGCCAGGAGCCGGCTGATCCTAAGATGCTGCAGATGGTGGTGCAAGGCTGCATCGGTACCACTGTGAACCAGGGACCACTCGAATTAGCACAGGTACGAACGGACGTACATATAAAAACTTTTTTACAAGAGGAATAAAATCTTTTTCAGTTTTTAGTTTTGGTACCTTCATAAAAAGTAGTGAACTACTTGTTATGTAAATATTTGTGACAGGAAATGCACATACACTATGGGAAAAATACGTATTTATTGAAGCTAACTCAGAAACTATCCAAGCATGGGACCACTTCGCGAGCTTACTCTACCAAGTGAACAAAATAATCACGTAAACCGGCCTAGTAATCACAGAGAAGTCTGTGTACATAAGCACCTCCTTTTTTCCTCCTCCTTTTTTTTTACACAGACTTCTCTGTGATTACAAAACCCACAAAAAACAAACACAAAACACAAAATCCACAAGTTTTTAACCAAAAACTTGTGGATTTTGTGTGACTTTAGTAAACACTGTAATGTTAGACGTTTGAGCCCCATCGAACTGTTGAATAACGATCGTAATATAATGTGAACATAAGTTATAATTACAACATTTTATAACTAAGACATAGTAACTAAGTATTCGTTATGTGCGTTACAGGTATTCTTGGCTCCGGTAGCTGAAGGCACGCAGCCGCCCACACGGCTCACGAACAAACTACGACTCGCCTTCAAAGATTTCTCCAAGAAGTAAGTTGATCATAGTTTTACCATAACTTATCAAAAAACTGATGTAAATGATTCAGTGGAATAGCAAAACAAGCAATGTGAAGTGTCACAGAGATTGTTTAGTTATTACATTTATTGTAAACATTTTGGTAAGATTTGTAAAACGCAGAATTTTCGCAGGTTTGTCTGCACTCTCAGATCGCACCTTATGGTTAATTAACTTGCAGATGTCACGACGCTCTTCGGAAGAACAAGAACTTGATAGGCAGCGACCAGCGCGAGTACCAGCGTGAGCTCGAGCGCAACTTCCAGCGCTTCACGGAGAGACTCGCGCCGCTCATACAGGCCACGCCCGGCCATGTCGCGCAGCTCAGGTAACATTCTCATATTATCTATGATCTTCTCATTAAGCTTTCATTCGTTCAGCACAATGAACTCTGTCACGAGGTAAATTATATTCCCCCGTTTATTTTTCATCCCCACTCTTTGGAAAGAACCGCTCACTGAGTTTAAAAACTTGTCCAACAAAATTACTACGAAATTGTATCACTTGTCAGGTGGTAAACAGGTGTTTTTTTTTGAAGCCAGTATGTGTAGTAAAAAAAGTTTGATATCTCCGAAAATTAGCCTTCTTTAAAATAAATCACAATGTCACGTTTATTTTCTTAAGCCCAGGCGCTTTTCAACTCTCGGCGTTGAACCGAGAGTTGAGAATTCAACAGAGTGCACTGTGCATCCCTAACACGTTGAAAAAGTGCACAATTGAATTGTCAACTCACGCCGCTAAGCCGAGCATTGAAAATCAAGTGCGCGCCAAGAAACGTCGCGTTAAAATTAGCGCCCGTGCGAACGTACGCTAATAAAAAATCCTTAAAAAAACATACTCTCTCGAGTCTCATGCCATATCGCTATCGCGTTTTATGGCTGCCACTTCCAAAAACGTTGCTTTATCCTATTATTGCCGGCTTGAAATAATGTTCAATTGTGCTCATTACAGCAATGGACTGAGCAAGCACGACTACAAGTACCAAGCTTGAGGCGAACAAGCTCAAAACGAAGCGAATCACTATATTACCACCGTCGAACGTACCTAGTAATTGTATTATCAATATAATTTTACATATTTGTAATTATATATCATTATTTAACTCTTATTTGTAAGGGACGTATCGCACTGGTACTGTTCACAACCATTTAACAGGCTGCCGAGTCGAAAATGGCACATTTTCATTTACCTGATTTGCCTTGCCCCCGACAGCAAATACCTAGGTGTCGAAAGAATAGTGGTTAGCTAGCTAGGTGTCGAACAATCAATTTTCGGATTTGTGAAAACAGCGTTGATCTCTATTCGGAACGGAAGCATACCGAATTGTTGTCAATAGCTAAGCTGTATTTGTGGACTGACTCATCCCGCAGCTGACGCAAAACACGCACGTTACTGTACCGGGTACTAGTAATGGCAATTAATGCGATTTTTCATTAATTTCATTAGCAAGTGAATTATTGAGTCTTAGCATGATAATTGCTATTGCTATGCTAATATGATGATAATTGATAATAATAAAATTGGTAATTGATGTACGATAAGAAAGGTTTTTAGAGCACTGATTACAGTTAGCAATTTTATTTTCACCAGCAATATTAGAAAAATAATCCCATATAGGGTTAGTTCGGTGAGACATTGTCACGTTCAAGTTCGTTGAATAGTATATTTACACTAAAATATTTATTTCTCAAACATGCTTGGAAATTCGAGCATTATTTTGACAACCTTCTTCGAGATAAGTCAAAATTGCTGTACTGGTAAAAAACAAGTGACGATGCGGCCAGCAAAGTTACTATGTAAATCCATATCTGGCGTGTTTAGCGGCCAAATATATTACTATGAAAACTCATATCTGTCGTGTTATTTAAAAATGGAACGAACTTTTTACTTCAACACACGGCAACCAAGGAGGTAACTTATCAAAGATTTTATTTAAATTTCGAATTGGTTTGCAAATAGAACAAAGAAGAAACAAATTAACATATTGGCGCATGGAAAATGATAGTTATTCGTCATTGATTCTGGAATTTATATTTAATTTACTCAGTTTGAATTTCCGCGCGTTGTTTGAGAAAAGTACTATACAAGCCTTGGCCGCAATCAGGAATTGATGGACTCACGCATGAGTGCCTCGGCTTGGCCTCGGCCCTCATTTTCACGATCGTCCATCAATTCCCTTATTGCAGACCGCGACAGTAATATACTATATATAAAACTTAAAATTATTATTTACACTTATATACATGACTCACAACACACAACTCACAACTTTTTACTACCTCCTATTATTTACAGGTAGGTATTGAATTCAAACTATTATCTATTTAAGTACAATAATAAGCACAAGACGAAAGAATGTAATTACTGTATAACGAATAGGTAAACTAAACGTTCACTATCACTCGCCAAAGCGTACTGAACTTTAACACAAAACGACGGTCGCCACGCGCGTGCCTCACATTCACAAATTATTGTTAAATAATCATGCATTCATTCAATCAATACACGACCCTAAGTACGCGCAACTCAAAGATATTAAGATAACAATTGCATAACCCATTCTTCGAAGTTCGCAGCATCTGCACTAGCGTACGAGGTCACGGTCACGTGAAACCGATAGATTTAGTATTCCCGACTTCCCGTAGGTGCGACGGAGAGCGCACGCTTCCGCTGCGTGTGTCGACGCTCTGAGTCTCTGACGTAAAGTGACGTATGATAGTATGAAAATGAAAATATATGAAGCGATAATTCACTTAGCACTTCACGAAATTTCGCAACTACATTTAATTAGCTAAATACTAAATGATTTTTCACAAGCCAACAATGAATGCGAATGCTAATTAATCCATCACTACCGGGTACCAACCGATAGGCAATCATACAAAGTAGTGATAGATTAATTAGCATTCGCATTCATTTATAGCATGCGAATTCATATTTAGCATTTAGCAAATGAAATGTAGTTGCGAAATTCTGTGAAGTGCTAAGTGAATTTATCGCTTCGTTCTTTTTTGTACTATCATACGTCAGAGCGTCGACGCACGCAGCGGTAGCGTGCGCTCTCCGTCGCACCTACGGGAAGTCGGGAGTACTAAATCTATCAGTTTCACGTGACCGTGACCTCGTTCGCGAGTGATTAACAAAATTCACATACTTCATTATTATCAATTATCGTCATATTAGCTATTAGCATAGCAATAGCAATTATCTAAGACTCAAGAATTCACATGCTAATGAAATTAATGCAAAATCGCATTGATTGCCATTACTAATACAAAGGAAACAAAAAGTCGTTTCACTCCTTTCGATCAGTCGATGCCATAGAGTAAAAAAAACATCGCCATATAGTAGATAAAGGTTAGTCCACAAATAGCTTAGTGGCGGCACAGTGCGTGTTTTAACGGACGAGTATATTCATTACACAAGCGGGTTTTAAACATCATATCATTCGAATATTTTGAAATAGCATATTGATTATAGCACTGCGCATACGCAGCATACCCGGTTCTCGATGCAAAACGAATACCAGTGCGATATTACCCTTAGAATGTATGTTAAGATTTTAAATGTATTTACTTACTTAGTTAGTTATTATTAAAGACTTGGAAATATTAATGACTTGGAATAACATCGAGCTATCAAAAATAGTAGAAATAAAAAGTTATCAATATCTAACGCACAAGTAGTAGCAAGATGCGTTGATTGCTACAAGTTTAACTTAAGTTTAAAACGCAGTTTTACTGCTGGTAAACAGTTTTCTTTGTTTGCCATTGATTGAGGCATTATTATCTAAATAAAGTGCTCTAGTCAGTACCACAGATTATTTCAGATGGTTCACTCCGCAAAATCATTTAAATAAAAAGCGACTCATGCTACGACACTATAAAATCCAATTCAGGTCGCGCAGCGCTAATTACTTACCTACAGTTATATTCACCTGAAAGTTGCCTCTTCTTTCTATCGCTCTTATATTTATCTTGTGAGTACATTACGCTCACAGAATTGGCCCGACAAGGCAAGACGAGCCCGCCGCGACCTTGTACCTTCATACCTAAAATGCGGAGTGCGCCTTCTATACTATTCTGTGTCAGTACTTCTATCCATGAGCTCAACGGTAAAAAGATGTTGGGATCATAGCTTGTGAAATATTTTGGTTGATAGCTTCGATCAAGAATATCGATCGAAAGTTGAAAATTCATACGTACCTTCTTTAATCACGGCCGTTGGCCGCTTCCTAATCAAATGATAGTCGCGCGAATACGCGATCGCCGCGTTCTCTTTTTGTTCGGTGAACCGGAACGCGTGGACAGTCACAGATATAGTCGGGTCTTAGAAGATATAATGAGTTCTATTTTTAAGGTATAGTCCAAGAGGACTGGACTATGTATGATATCGTATTATATCTTCTAAACTAAGACCCGACTAAATCTGTGACTTGACGAAAAATTGCGACTAATTAGCGACAAAATTTGGGAGAAAACAGATCTTCGCTAAGTGTCCTAGCTTTTTTGGGCCAAGCTGGGGAGATGCTCCCCAGATCGGCCACCTATAAACCCTTATAACTTTTGAACAAATGACCAATGACGTATTATATATAGACACGTTATCAACAAACATCTCGGCGCTTAAAAACGGCGAAAATACTAGATAACTACTTATACGCGTAAAGAAAGGGAAAGAAAATATGACACCGTACGGCGGAATGCCTGTTGCTAGAGGGAGATAAATAAACATCTTCAGTTACGTCACAGGATAAGTAATAGTAAAATTACATGCTCATTGGTCGAGCGCATGAGTGACGTAGCTATCAGAGGCATATGGGGAAAAAAGGACACTCGATTTTCTAGAGTTAATAAAATAATTTATAATTGTACCGTGTTACCTACTTTACGAATAAAGTAATACCAATATTATATCTTTTAAATGTTAATGGTGTATTCCGCAACAGTAATTATTGTTACATATTAAATTTAAAAATAAAACAAAATATCTTTATAAACATAAAAAAGCCTTTATTTAATAATGTAAAAAATATTAACATATTGATAGACAATCAAACACTATGGTAATCGAAGTCATATATTATCGACTTATGTTGTAGATACATATTTTTAAATTCCTTCAAACAAACTTAATTTATTTCTTTTTTGCCTCTTATAATTTGATTCAGAGCTTTTGTGTGCGAAATGTAGGCGAACATTAATAAATTTCTCAATGACCGCGCGAATAAGCTGCACTCTGTGATCAAATGTGGGATGTTGCTCTAAAGAATGTTGATGTAAAGAACAAAATACGTCATTGCAGCTGATAAACGACTTTAAAATACGGTTTTTTAAAATTTGGATATCTTTGTGATCGGGAAGGATAATGTGACCCATTTCTTTAATGTGGTTTTTAATTATAGATTCTGACTTCAGACAGATTCGGAACACATCCTCACTCGGGAAACAGTCCACCCATATTTTTTAAAATAATCAGTTTGTGAAACCACAATTTGTTATTACAATACAGACTATCGGTGCATGTCGAACATTTCAATACTGAAGCCAGTTTTCTGGATACCCATCCTGAAATATAACCGACAATCTGCTCAGTGGTTTTTTTAACGCCTTCTTGATTTAACATTGTCGAAAACACTTCGACATTTGTGTTAATTTCTTTTATCAGCCCATCTGTAGGCAATCTAAAATGAAACGGAAAACAATAATGTATATTCATAACATAACAAGTGCATATTATATTCAAACAATATTATAAATTCTAACAACAAAAAAAAACTTGTGTATTAGTGTCTCAACCTCCCCTAACGTCACGTGACTACTAACTTCATGCGCCGGCCGCCATTAGACGCAGCGTCGTACAAAATAAAATAAAATAATGTAGTTTTGCAAACTTACGCGTGAAATGACACATTTTTGTCTTTAACTTTTGGGGTATAATTTGTACATCCTCTGAAAACACACGACGGCATGTTTTCTTTATATTTTGCACAGGTTTTCACACACGATATAAATTAAAAACAAACGTAGCGTCGCGCGACAGGTTGGTGCGTGACTGAGCGCAATGTGGCCAATTGGCTTCATTTCATGTTGCCATTTTAGAGTGCGGACAACGTGTCTATATATAATACGTCATTGCAAATGACCGACAAATTCTGATATTTGACGACAAATTTTGTCTAATTAGCGACAATTTTTTTGTGTTATCAAATTTAAAATCCCTGATGGTGGACACGCCAGTGACAGTCACATTGAACTAAACTGATAAAAAGTAATTAAGAGAACCTTTCTTGAGCTTATTCTATGACTTTATTTACTGTTTCCAGTATTTAGAATGAAAACTAGGATGTAAATTAATTCTGAATGTTCTAAATGTGTAATTTATGTCTGTATTAGTTCATAGTGATTAATTCCAAATATTGTACGTACTACAGAACAGAGTATAAAGCTGATAAGTGTAATTTCTATTTATCTCAGTGATTTGAGAAAAACGATTGAAATTATAACCTAGCCTCAGACCAACAAAAAAAGAAAGACGGATCACTACCTATATCAAACGTGTAGCCACAAAACTATGCTCCTGCAAGTAAACACACAGACTCACGCACACACCTACACAAAAACTATGCTCATCGCTCCTAGTACGTCACGAGTCGTCGTCTAGTAAACTTCAATAAAAAAAATAGAATTATGCCTTCTTGTGTAGTGAAAACTTGTAAAAACAATAGCAAATCACATAAAAAGTCTCACAGAATCACTTTTCACATGGAAGTACTTCAAATAACATCGTTTCTTAATTTAGTTAACTATGAATTTTAGGTTACTTGGAACAAAAACCTGAACGAATGAACGAACGAAAACAGTGACATTTAAAGTGCGAGGGTTGCCATAATATGATTTGAAATTTTCCCGTTCAATATTTTTTATTTCGAGTAATTATATGCGTTTTTTTAATGTATTTAATATTTTACAACCAGCAGCAGGTTCGTCATGCTCCCTTAGATGTCACTGCTTGCGGCAGCGTCGGGGGTCGGGTTGTCTCCTTCCCTCAAATATGGCGAGGGGGGTAATGGCTGATCTTTGCGTTATGCTCGTGAACGGGTGCTGCTTGTGGTGACTGGTCGTCTTGCTGATCTCGGTTTTGTTAATGTTATTAGTAATTAACTTTTTATTTATTTTACTTCGATGGTCCTAGTTTATCATGTATAACTTCCAGTTACAGCATTAAATGGCTATATGTAAGCGGGCACGCCCTTTGTGCCTGGAGGCTTTTATTTAGTTAATTTATGTTTACATTTACTTATTTCTGCTTGAGTACATATAGTTCTCGTTTTATTTATTTTTTTGGGTGGTATATTGGCGTGTGCTAGCTGATATATGGCTAATAATTCGATTTATATTTTATGTTGCGTAATGTAAATGATTTTGAATACTTTTGTATAGAATCAATTGTTTCTAACTGAACAGACAGCTGTGCTGCTGGGGAGTTTGTTGCGCCACTTCTTCTTCCCAGCTAAAGCACTAGGAAGTGGTGAAAGGTGGGCGTTTTGGGGGACTGTCTTATGTAATTTTGACGTTCGAAAAGTGCTGATTCTCAGCCTAGTTTGAATAAATGACTTTTGATTTTGATTTTTTAGATTTCCAAGTATTATTGAAAATAAAAGTGAATGGATAGTAGCTATAAGAAATAGTCGGAATGATCCAGAATGGCTGCCATCGAAAACCAGCGTGGTTTGTTCCGATCATTTTGATAATAATGACCTTTATTCAACTAATCGTGGACTTCGCCGTGTGATCAAAAGCGGATATGCTAAAAAGGTATATAACATTTGAAAAACAAAAATGAGATTTTATCAAAACAGTAATTAAACACGAGACTGTATTTTTAATTTTATTTTAGTTAGTTTCTCAGCTTAGTCTAGCAAATTTAAATACTACTGTACCAAATTTTATTTTTTAGATGTTATTTCCATCGTCCTACGTAATTGCTGAAAACTCATTTTCACAAAGTTCTGGCTGTACGTTTGTTCAAGTATGTCCTAATTCTTCATTTATCTTCCTAAGGTTTTAATCAAAAGCTGCCATTACTCGTGTATTTTTTTTTTGTAGTAGTTACCAGACTTGCCTCATGTAGCCATTGACGATAGGGCTGTATGTAAATGCACTTTGTACTTAATTGTTATTTTATTTTATTTTGCCAAAATTAAGCACTGCCTGCTTATGTTCTTTTTAACCTGGCAAGAAAAGTTGACATAAAGACTGCTTTAGCGGCATACCATGGTTTGGTCGCATCGGTCTTGAGGTTTGGAATCATTTTTTGGGGTAACTGCACTCTAAGAGATAACATATTTAAAGCCCAGAAACGTTGTGTTAGAGCTATGTGCGGTCTTAAACCTAGAGATAGTTGTGAATCTCTGTTCAAGTCTTTGAAAATTCTTACTTTTCCGTCGTTATACATTTTAGAAATGGCAATTTTTGTAAAAAGAAATAAAAATTTGTTTGTTATGGTCTCGGACACCAAGAAAGGTCCCGTGAGAAGTCAATACAAAAACCTCTTAACTGTCGGTGGCTATAAAACAGCACTACTTAGAAAATGCATTTTCTGCATGGGTCCAATAATATTTAATAAACTACCGGACAGCATAAAAAGTGACACCCTTCAACAATTAAAAAATAAACTCAAGGCTTTTTTGATACAGAAATGTTATTATTGCATAAGCGATTTTTTTTATGACCCCATGTGTGACATCCCAACAGTTTGACATTATTATCCGTAACAATTTTATGCATGATCTGGACCTGTTAAAATGACTTATTAATTTATTATCTGTTTCGTAATTTTTGTATTGATGATGACATTATTGGATAAATTTTGCATGCCAAAACTCAGAACTTATTAATTTATTATCTATTTCATAATTTTGTATTGACATTATTTGTTAAATTTTGCATGCCAAACCTCAGGCAGAATGTACCCGGCTCACTATATTTTTTATAACAACTTTTTTGTACTATACCTACATTCTATGCGAATAAATGTTTTGATTTTATTTGATTTCATTTGCGATGTAAAAAAAATGGTTTTGTTTCGGAATCCTTCCTAACAATTGAGGTACAATACCATACTCAACAATATCTTACTCGTACTTACTCTTATCCTACCCAAAATATTATTCCCCAAATTATAGGGAAAAACTTTAACAAATGACAACCCTTTTTACACACACATAGATAAAAAGGTAGCTTCACTTTCGATGTACCTAATGCTCCGTCTTTCTTATTTTGTTGGTCTGAGAACCTAGCATAGAAATTAGAACCGCTATCTAATTACGTAACTTATTTTCGTAACCGATTAAGACTAATCAGTTTCATTTTGACAGTTCAACATTCATAGCGTTATTTACGTTGTTGAGCAATTTTTTTTCGAATTTAAGGTCAATGGTATAGCAATTTCTTTCAAACCGATTCAGATTGTTATTGATCGTGTATTAAGGTGCCGGTAATATTGCTTATTTACCACTGAAGATGGTTAGCAAATACTGAATATACCTTCCAAACTGCACTAACGAGACAAAACAGA
This sequence comes from Lithophane leautieri, assembly GCA_949152455.1. Taxonomy (NCBI): domain Eukaryota; kingdom Metazoa; phylum Arthropoda; class Insecta; order Lepidoptera; family Noctuidae; genus Lithophane; species Lithophane leautieri. The sequence goes on along the minus strand of OX424462.1, from coordinate 2,045,285 downwards.
ATTTTAATTGTTTTTGGCCTTCTGAAGGCCAATCAACACTTGAGCGGTTCAGTTAGACAAGATTTCATTGCTAAGGAAAAATATGACTAACTGGAATTATTGTTACCAGAGATTTGTGCACTTTCTAGAAAGGTTAGTTCAATTTCAATCGTTTTTCTTTCACCACTGTGTCTAGAAGACTACGAATCCTATATTTATGAATCAATAAAACTACTGTTTACTATATTTTAATGTATTTTTATTTATATCCAGTAATCTAATATTTAAGTCCACGTTACGCTACAATCACGAAACGTGTGCGCCTTAAGGTGCAACCAGAACTGTCAATTGAAAACGTTCTGGATCAAAAGCTAGTATGGTTCAAAATATCGTCCATTGGCCGCGGCCTGGTAGCACCCTAAAACAAATTTACATCGATAAGATTCGGTAGAATAACCTTATACACATAAATGTTCGTCTGATGACAGTTGCATGTTATGAACTAAATCACATTGCCACTGTAGGTGCCTAGTCAATACTTAGTATTAAATACACCTGCCTACACGATACTTAGTATTAAATTAATACACCAGCCCACACATAAGAAGATTGTTTGAAGCAAAATAAGAAATGTGCGTGCGCTAGGATTGAAGGCCATAACCGTGAATCGAAAAAGTAGAACTTGTAAAAAAATAACTGAATAACCGAATAAAAAAATAGTCAAACTTAACTTTAAAAAGTTACATAAAATCTTAGTTTTACGATTCATGGTTCCTCAATCCTTACACACATAAATAAGAAACATTTTTCGACCATGGATGGCTGTTTTATGTTTCACAATAAAATCAGAAGTTCATAGCTCTTTAAATACATATAAATATAATACAAATAATTTTATTATTAATTCTCAACAATTTGATTATACACAAGGTTTGATCACTTGAAACAATCTTTACTTTACTATTCTATTCATGATAATATATAAAAAAATGTAATAATAATAAACCAGAGCCTGCGCTTGAGACACAGGTCTGCTTGTGATAAGTAGTAACTATAACAAATATCGAAAATTACTATATCATATTCGCTGTGTGCGCGACAAAAGCGCATGCAAAAAAAATTTATTGTACACGAGAACAGTGAATCCATTTATAAAATTAATAGAATAGTTTTACTGAGACCGCTGTTCTGCGTCTAAGGAATGCGCGGCGAGGCGAGGGACAGCGTTGACCAATGAGCAGTGGACGGGGTCGCGCGCCGTGAACTTTGACCAATGAGCGACCTTGACTACTCCCCCCGTCTCGCCGCGCATATACCTCAGGCGCAGAACAGCAGCTCGGTCAAACTATAGTAATGGTATCTGGGGGCACGGCAGTGCCCCCGCCAATTCGGGCAAAACAAACAAAGGCACAGCCGTACAATCTTTTCTCGAAGCCATTCAGTACATTTTCGACCCCACGTAACTTCGTTGGGTATAAAGCTAGAAGTAATCAAGAGAACTTAGTATAACTAGGTTAATATAACTAACTAAATTACATTCAATTTGAACCTACAGTTTTAGAACTACTGCAGGTCAAAGTTCCTTAATTTTGTCAGTAACCGACTCGCTGATCACCAAAACTCTAAAGTTACTTCTAGCAGACACCTAAGCTTCTTTGAACACAATTACTCTCAAAAAAGTCGTCGACGTGTCGTCTCGTAATCAGTACCTGTTCAGTTTTCTAGATAAACGAACTGCATAAGTAACTTTGTAATCCTATATAAATAATATGCAATTACAAAGTTAATTTTGCAGTTCATGTAATTTTTCGTCACACCTAAACAGATAGAAGTTATATAAATAGTGGATATAGATATACAACGTTTAACGAAATAAACGCAAAAGCTCATACACCCCGATTAGAATATTAAATTATAAGACTAAAATAATATCTGTAATTTAATTTAATTAAACCACACCTTAAATTAACCATTTTATTTAACGCGCACTACACATAGGATAGCTATGAGCGTATTACAAATTTGGTTATGCATTTCATAGGCTTTATTCCTTTGAGATAAGGCTTAAATAAAATATCTTATTACCTTGTTATGACGCAGTGGTTCTAATTTCAGTTAATAAAATATTTTTTCATGAAAAATTAACATACATAAATAATGACGGAAATCGATTCAGAAGCCGATTCTGAGCAAACTACTTTCAGGTCTTGCGCTTATTCTGTTACACGTTGTATATGTATATATCTACCTGCAGGTGGAAAACCTTTCTTCAAGGCCCTTCAGAAGCTGTTCGATTCCGTCATACTCGAGGGTAAAACGCCACAGGCATGGAAAAGAGGTGTGGTGGTACCTCCTAAAAATGCCCTGCTTAAGAATTATAGGCCCATCTCACTTCTGAGCCATGTCTACAAGTTGTTTTCAAGAGTCAACACGAACCGTCTGGCGCGAAATTTTGACGACTTCCAGCCTTCCGAACAAGCCGGATTCCGTAAATGCTTTAGCACCGTAGACCACATACATACGCTGCGGCAGGTTATACCGAAGACTGAAAAGTATAACCTGCCTCTCTGCTTAGCGAATATGGACTACGAGAAAGCCTTCGATTCGATCGAGACTTGGGCTGTACTGCAGTCTCTGCAACGGTGCCAGATTGACTATCGGTCGATCGAAGTGCTGAAGTGTTTGTATGAAAACGCTACTATGTCAGTCCGACTCCAGGACCAGACCTCGAAACCTATCCTTCTGCAGCAGCAGCAATCGCACGCGACAATAGAATCTACATACAACAAAATCTATGTCGCTGTGAGCGCTTTATTTCATTAGGACTATTTAAAATAATAGATTATTCATAAATAAGTGATTATGTTGCCGTGCGATGGCCAAGTCATTCTATTTATTAAAGAAATAAAGATGACAAATAGATAGGTATGGCAATTAAAGTTTACCGTGCAATATACAAGAACCCGACATCAATCGTTGGGCAGTTGCCCGCTAAACACAACACCCGTCTGGTCGGAGGATCCTCCCTTTTCTATGGTGGATGAGTGAACTTTACACCCTATTCCTCATACCCCTAAACACTTGATTTTACATTCAGTTTCACATTTTTGCAGTAGAAGAACTGCGTTGTGAGACGTTTCTTACGTGTTATGTTTTTGATGGGATCGTTTTGTCCATTCAAACTATAAACCAATTGTAGTTCCAATAACAGATCTAGTAGTAAGTCTTTTGACTCTACGCTCTTATCGAGATTTACGAGTAAGGAACCGTGAACTAGAGAAATGGACCCTGCAAGTCATCTAATCTTTTTCCAAGTAAAATTAGCTAGCTCACTATCCTCTCTATTTATTACGAAATCGTATGGTAACATCGTTACGAGTAGATTCCGTCAGGTATATCATAACATCTAATACATGTATTGGTTTTCAGTCTCTTCACACCGATCGCAATTTTTTTTTGCAGTTTATTTAGAAAATTTCCCTGACCAAGTAACATTGCCATCAAATATCTTTAAGGGGGATGCGCTAAGGTAGCCCGCGAAATTCAAATTTTCTTACGTTTTTTGCAATTTGCAGGTCAGTATCAGGTTGTATTGTTGATCTAAATATGATTAGCGGCCGTAACAAATATGGGTTTACAGAATTATAAACATTAGAATCAGCAATACAACTCTCTAAGTTCATGTAAGTGCATTGAATGACTATTTCATGAAATCATGACATTTGGCACGTCGTTGTTTCCAAATAAATTTTAAATAGGGATTTTTATTCCAAATTCATTTGAAAATATGTTCCTGACCAAGTAACGTTGCCATCAAATATCTTTGTCATAGTCGTTAAGTTTCCAAATAAAGGCTTTTACACACTGGCGCGATTTATCGCGCGACGCGAATTTTAACAAAACAATTTCTGAGAAAGCTTCACGGCGAACAATGCGGCAGCGTCGCGTCGCGCGACAATCCGCGCCAGTATGTAAGAGCCTTAAATTTGAAATAGAGATTTTTTCCCGATATATTTGAAAATTTCCCTGACCAAGTAACTTTGCTATCAAATATCTTTATGCGATACGCGACTTTTACTTTACGCCTGTCCGCCTTAACGTTAGGCAGACGAGTTTTAGTACACCCTCATTTCGGCAAATACCCGCGACATCATTAGAAATTCCTATTAGATAAACATAAAGCGATTTACATTTGACAAGACCTTTCCCAAAAGATTTTCCATCACACCAAGGTACGTAGCACCCAGCGAATATGGTGTAGTTTACTTGGAATCAATTTCCACAGGGTTCTATGAAATAAACCAATTTGGTTGTCAACCTATCTAATCTTATAAAAATACTCAGACAGGCTTGTTTCTCTTAGTCCCAGACGAATATAAGCTTATTACAAGAAAGCAAATTTCGTCTGCGGAATCAAAGTTCACATCGTCATATCACATAAAACCATTATTTGGTCAGAGTGGCTATACAATGCTCTCCAACTGATAGTCTCAACATATTATTTTAAAAAGATCTTATTTTCCAGTATGAAGCAGAGGGCTGCTTGTCAACTGTTTTGCATGCAATTTTATATGAATAATGGCTTATTATACAGAGATATTTGCGTATGAATGTTGCCAATGGACACCGCGCGACGCTTTTAGAATCGCGGCGTTTGGCACCGAGCCTCTAATTGATCTCGAATCTACTGGAATAACGAGCAAATTAAACAAAAATAAGCTCCAAACTGACCACGAGGAATTACCTCACTACACCTTCCAGCAGTATAGTAGACAGTTTCTTGATAAGATCGGTGCACTAATTGCCCGTATATCTAGAAACGAATACACAGTTGACGTGTTCATGTCTCGCATAATGTAGAACACGTCAAACACGATAGTCAAAAGATAATAAGTATTGGCCCTTCTTCGTGTCAGCAGTGGCGCCGGTGGTGTGCGACGTCGCCTGCGCCACGGTGCGAGCGAGGTTGTGCAGGCTGGTTGGCAGGGCTTAAGTGACGTCCACTACTGCCACAAATGACTGCACTTAAAAGCTACACATTCAAACATGAATACAATACGGACTAAGTCCGCAGAAGCGCCTAAATCCACATAAAATTAAAACACTTTATAAAGCTACCAAATTAGAAATTGCGAAGTATGGCAACACTATTTAGAAAGTCCATCGCTAGCAACACTGTCTGGCGTTAGATGTGGCGTTGCCTCTCGTAGATCTCCATGGCACGGACGTAGAAATAGTCCCCGCCGTATCGAATACTCGGCATACCACATGCGGCTCTATATCATTCCGACTCCGCCGGCGTATGCCAAGTAAGCCTCTCCTCATAGAAAGCGATCACCTGGAGACAAGTCACAACTACCTTTTAGAATTTACTCACACGTCGTATCTAACAATCAACTCGGACAAGCTCCGAAGTTTTTTTTAAAGAGCCTCATTTAATGATTTTGCCTATTTTCAGTTACTGTTCAATTAACTTTAACTTGTTAAAAGATTTGATTTTTGTATGTTTGTTTTTTAGGCTTTCATGCTAAAAACAGCTGAACGGATTTGGCATATTGATAAGATCATGACCTGGGTTAGGACATAGGATACTTTGTATCACGATATTTCCACAGGATCGAGATATAAGCGGGTGAAACAGCGGGGCGCAGCTGTTTATTTTAAAACATAGATGCAAGTTTAAAAAAAAATACATTCATACCTGCTGTGGGCACTTAAGGTTGGCAACTTTAGCAGGCACAAGCTCAGCCTCATCAGAATCCGCCCATTTGATTAAGAACATCAGCTCGCCGGTCGCGTCCGATGCACCTGTATAAACAACACAGATTATGAATGAATGAATGAATGAAATGCACCGACCCCAGCGTGGTTTAACCAGACTCGATAAATCGAATGAACCCCAGGATTTGCACTAGCCCCTGAAGCCTCATGGTTCATGGGGTTTCAGCAGCCATTGCATATCCTGAAGTAGACCGGGGGGCGCGGGTAATGGTAGGGAAGAGTGTGCCCTTCGGGATAAGGAAGGATTTGCGAGCCTACCGGATATGCATCCTTGAGTAAGCAATGGACTAGTGGAGAGACGGGTAATATTTATCTAAGGATGGGCATCTTTTTACGAAGTCGCCGCCAGTTGGCTGCGTTCTATCTTCACCGTTGAATCCATTGGCGGAGATATGCTTCGTTCTCGGCTCTTTTCTAACTCCTTGCTGTGCTATGCTACAATTTGCTGTTTTCTGTGTCTTCATCCGAGGACTCGCTGCTGTCCGTTTCAGGTTTCTTGTATAGCTCGCTGGCTGCTTTCTTGATCTTGTTTCGGTCTCCAGCCACGTCCATCCAGAAGTCGATTTCCTTGTCGAAACGCGCCATGTCCTGTTTTAGGTTGTCGTTCCATGTGTAAATCGGTCGGCCTACTTTCTTGGATTTGGCCTTGTACTGTATTGCTGCATATAATAGGTGTGGGTTGCCGCGTCTGTGAACATGTGCGAGATCGCACATCCTGTGGTTCTTGATGCGTTTGGTTACCGTCTTTCCGTCTAAGATTTCGTGCATTTTCTTTGGTCTTGGTTTGTTCCTAGCGTGACTAATCAAGTCCCTCATGATAACTCTCTCATATTTCCTCAGTCCAGACCTGTTAGCTTTGGTGATTGTCGATACCTTCCAACCGTGTATCATACACGGTACAATCACCATTCTATACATGAGCCTGGCTAGTTGCCAGTCCATCTTTGAGTTTTCTATGAATGGTAATAGTGACTTTGCGTTTCTAGTGGCCTGCTCACATCGTTTTCTGATTGTGCTTCTCCTGTCTAATGTAGATGTAATGTATGTGCCTAGGTATTTAATTTCATCGACTGTAGGTAGACTTAATCCATTCATTGACACGTGGGACATTTTCCGTGTAGCTAAGGGATCTCTAATCAGTATTTTTGTTTTTGTTTCATTAATTTGTAGGCCGACACTAGCTAGTAGGGGTTTAATGTGGTATACAATTCCTTCTAGCCCTTCCAGGTCATCTGTAATGAAGATGAGATCATCTGCGAATGATAGCACCAGGGGGAGTGAGATTCCACGATCTTGGTCTAGTTTGATTAGTTGGGTTTCTTCTTCGAGGGTTCTGAGGACCTCATCTATTAGCAGTGTAAAAAGTCGAGGGGATAATGGGCAACCTTGTTTGACTCCCTTTCCTTTGATGATCCGCCTACTTTGCTGGCCACACCATTTAATGTGTGTTCATTAATTCATGCAAACCTTGATTATCCTGTTGGTTAATGTTATGTTCGTCCGTTGTATTAAAATGTCGCGTAATGCTTGAAGGTCTACATTGTCGAAGGCTTTTTCTATGTCCAGAGCGAGTACATAAATTCTTTTTCCTTCCCGCCATTCTTCGTCCAGTACCCTTTTCGTCGTAAATATGTGGTCGTCTGTAGATCTATTGTTTAAAAAGGCTGCTTGATAATTGCCTAATTCTTTTATTATTTCGTCAATTTTTTTTAGTACGTTGGAAGCTTAATTTCTGTAACCCGTGTTGTAACCTATGATGCCTTACCTATAATCTTCTCAGCCTTCAGTCCCTTGTCGAAGCCCGACTTGGCCTTGTCTTCTTTGCGCTCGCGCCTGGACTCCTTGTGGTCCTCAGCGGACGAGACGCTGGCGCCACGACCCTTGCGACCAGATGACGTATCCTCGCTAGACTCGCGCACACGCTTCTTGCCACGGTCTTCTGGCTTCTTAGTTTTAGCCTGGTAAGGGAAGACATATTATTAATAGGCTAATAAAAGAAATAACCAACTTTTTCATAAAGGTTAATACTAAAGGCCGTATCGTACCTCAAATTGCTTAGCATGATCTCCGTTATGCCGAAAATACTGCAGCATTACTTTTGATATAAATATATGTTAAAGTTGGGGATTGATGCTAGGTCCTATGTTTGGCGAAAACACGATCACATAAAATTTTCTCCATAGAAAAAAAATACAAAGTTACTTCAAACCACTGCAAACTGCTGGTATTAAAAAAATACTTCAAATTAGATCATGAAACTTTGCATAATAACTGAACTAACTCTAAAGCAGGTCTTGTTTTTTTGTTTTTTTAATACAATTATATTTTCACTGAAAAAAGCAATTACCTAAACTTTTCGAGGCTTGAGAGTAGCCAGCACCCTACTCCGTCTCGCTCTAACTCAGGCCGCGAGTGGTAAGGTGCGAGCGAGATAAAATCTGAGGTAGGGTACGGACGAGGCATATTCTTTACAAAATGAACAAGAGTATAGCTTTGCATCAGATACACAAATGTTATCTACCTCCTTTTCCTTCCTATTGTCTTCAAAGGTCTTGATTAGCTCTTCGCAGTCGAGATTCTCCACAGGCTCCCAGGTACTCTCCTCCTCTTTGTAGCCTTTCCATTTCAGCAGGTATTGGATCTTCAAGTAAACATAAACAGTTGTCAGTTATTATAGCTTTGATATTTATTTTAATATTGCTACCCAGTAACCAGGATGTGGAGGTCAAATAGGCTCCATGTAAAATACTGGCATTCTGCTGCATCCAGTTGAGACTGGAAGCTGACTCAACACAGTTAGGAAAATGCTGGTTATGATGGTGAGAAAGTAACAAGGCATGTGCCTAACTAGGTGGGTTTTTACTATAAATTTAAAAAACAATGTAAATACCAGAAATTCATTTTATTGGTAAGAATAAAAACTTACACAAGCAATACTCATGTTCAAATTCAAAACCTTACTCTGTTACTCATACACAATTTGTATGGATACCATACAAGTTATGATCAGAGGCTAGTTATGTACAGGATATGCCACATCTCTCCTGTCCATCGTGCTCTACTATGTTCCCCATCCAGGACATAAATGAGGCAAACAACAAAGCCATCCAGGTTGCTACGTAGGTAAGGTAATCGGTAAAACGGGCTGGTATCCGCAACTCCACGTCAAAGCGCGTATTTTGCGTACAGAGGTTGCTACGTAATGGTCAGATAAAATATAAGTAATCAACACAAGAAGAAGACTGATAAGATGACCCTCCAACCAATATTCTTTTAATTAATTAATAATTCTCTTTCGCATTTGCTAGATATATTTAGCCAGTTATTGTAATTATGTTTTTTTTTGTTAGTAATATTATGATTTGTTTATGTGCATCGATTTACATCCCTGCATATATTTTTCACAACTTTCTTGACACATTATCTTTTCAAAAAGAATTTTTATTTCCTTTTTTGTGTACGAATAACAATCTGGAGCAATCAAATTGCAAGTATAGGACGTGTATCAACCAAAACAAAGTGACAAGCTGTTTCAAAGCATAATATTATGAAGTTATTTAGATAACTTGGTGTATGTGACGGATTATGTTTAGGTATTCAAGAGGATGTTACCGCTTCAAGAAGGAGAGGTTACCGCTACGGCAATTTTTTATTCTAATCTCAAGTTCACGCTCAGGCAGGCAACCAATTTGACAAGTTGTAATTACGCTAATAATAACTACGGACTGTATCAACTGTTTATCTTCTCGACATAAGTAATTTATGAGCAATCGAATACATCATCATACAAATTATAATAAGGAAAAAGCTGAAAATATGATTGCCTTACCTTGCCTTTGACTGTACGTTTGTCGAGGACCTTCTCAACAACATATTCTTCTTCACTGGATCCGTCGCTAGTATTTTCCCCTTTTTTATCTTTCTTGCCCATTTTGTAGCTAGGGAAATGGATTATCACGAACACCAAGACAGCAAAACTAACGTAGCGTAGCGTCACCCAAGAACATTCCATTCAAAATGGCGCCTAGGGGTGAGGCGTATTTATCGTAACAGATAGAAATAACAGATATTTAAAAATCACAAATAGCAATTGCTCCTACCGATATAAAATATCTGTTACCTAAAATAACAGCCTGTTATTTTAAGAACAGGCCCTCAAGAACTGTGACCGCGCTAGGGGTGGGTAACTCCGGAGGCACTGATACAAAGTTGCCAATTCCGAATGCGGATACGTAGGTAAACCTTATTTATTCCTCACAATCCTTACCGGCACCGCGGTTCCAAATGATTCCGAGTTGCGAGAATGCGCCGCCGCCGCGCCGGAGCCGTAGAGCGCGGGTTCGCACTCGTTCACTCGCTCACTCGGTGCGTCGAGTCATTCATAATACGTACCTACGTACCTATCGTTTCGTTTGGTTTGGTTGGTAGACAGACACGACACAGACGCGAAGCAACAGGCCCTGGGACCATGACATTAGAGTTCAAAATTGTTTTGGTTCTTCCAAGAGAGCGATACGTTGACGATTCGACGATCATAAAGTCTGTAAACTGTTCAATTCAAAATGTGCCATATGATCCAACGAACCGAATGAATAAAATTTTCTGGGGGAACCGGGGAACCAAAATGATCGAGTGAATGCCGGTGCCAAACGGTGCCAAAGGAATAACTAAGGTGAACCGGTACCGGACTTGGAGTCGGAATAAGTGAATCAATTCCCTTTCCGGAATAAATATTACCCACGCCTAGACCGCGCGACTGTTACTGTATTGACCTGTTCCTGCTACTGCTATTGGCTGTTATTCTGTTCAATAGATCAGTCCCCACACAGTCTGTAGCCGTTACTCACATACACATACTCACGCAAAGGAAGGAAGGAATATGTTTACTTCTCACTCTTACTAAAGCGGTTAAACTACGCTAGAAAGAGAAGCACTTAGTATTTATTATCCCTAAAATACAGTTGGTGGTCTTACAAGAACAAACATTTTCGAAAATGTGACTCTTAAATTAGATCGTGTTACCTGTTACCTGTTACTGATCACAGATCAGTGAGCGAGTGAGTGACCAATTAAAAAAAAGCTTAAAATTTTATTATATTTTTCTGTATGGCAATTTGATTTCCAACCAAAAAAATTAAAGTGCTTGCAAGATATATCTGCATGCGGCTCAAATCGGAACTAATTGTAGGCCACGCCGCCGCGCCGCCGCGCCGTCTTGTCGTCTAAGTTTTAGAATTATTTAATAATTCATATTGATGTAAGATTAATTAATTAATGATATACATATTTTATTTTAAATTATAAATTAAATTAATTAACTGTATTATATTTTGTTGGTTACAATATAAAATAAAGCACGCCACCAGTCGCGCGCAGACTTATCTTGCGCGTACTCTATTGATCGTATCCAAATGCCTTTAACTGTGATTTTACGAATTTTTTGCTAAACCAGACCATTATAAATGTTCAATTTTATTGAGGATTTAATTTGCCTGGTTTGTTTGTTATTGTTGACTTGCAAAAACTTTAATTCTGTACGATTTTCTTTGTGATCCAACCAAAAAAATTATAGTGATCGTCTCTGGACGCCTTTATTATCTTTGGTTTAACGTTTGACGGGATTGGTCGCAAAATGTTGCACGCATGTACGACTTTATTGGAATAGAAATAAAGATGATATTCAATTGAAATTAATTTGGCTGGTTTATTTGTTGACATTTTTTAAATTTGATTTGAAGTATTTTTCACTTTTTTCTGTCCTTCTTTCCTAAAACGGAAGACGAAATTGGTGAATTAAAATATTAATTATTTCGAAATAATTTCTAAGCATTTATGGCGTACTGAACACTTTCCTTCGTACTTTATTACAGGCCTTAAAGGCCCCAGGATTATTAAGCCTGTAATAAAGTACGAAGGCAAGTGTTCAGTTTGGATATAACTTTAAAAAAATAATCAATCAATCAGCCTAGCCTTTTAAAACTATGTTGGGCCGGATTCCAGTTTAACCGGATGACAAAAAAAAAAAAACGTAATTCTATAATTTCACATTACCCCGTCATTTTTAGACAAAACTTCGAATACGATTATCGACCTTAAACGAAAAGAAACAAAAAAGGTATTCAATTGAGATATCAATACGTAATACGTATTTATCGTCCGTACAAAAATAACAGGCTGTGATTTAATACCAGGCTGCGATATAATAACAGATATTTCTACCTGTTATTTTTGTGTAACAGTAACAGTGATAACAGATATCGTGATTTACCTGTTACAACCCATCTCTTTGGCGCCTTAAAAATAAATATGGCGGCTACCGGCGGCACCCAGCAGCAGCGACAGCCAATGGCAAGCCACGTATAACCAAACCAAGTTTGCCATTCTGAAAATCAATCTTTATAATTTGTAAATATTCAGAATATTCTGAAAATCAATCTTTACGAACAAATGCCTCAACTTTATTGCAAAACAATACTTTATTGCAAAACAGTACTTTTTTGCTAGGATTAAAAGCTGCTTATAAATTCCATATGCTCTAATAAAACTACAAATTAATTCATTGTGAATAACAGAAATCTACATTCCCTGCCCATTTCCTAGTCTATTTGGAGTCGGCGCAACATGTGATTTTCTTTTTCATGTTTGTGAACTTATACCATAAAACCTGTGAGCATCAGGAATAATAATAGAATAATGTTACATAATGAAATACGATTGTATGGTGGCAACACTAGAAACATGTCTACCAACCTACTAATAACAAAGAAGATTACTATCATATTTTCTATCTTTGTCTTTTGATAACCGATAATTTCGATAAAAACATACAATTCCGGATAAATAAGTAACGGGCGATGAACTAAAATGTGTAAGCATCTCTGTTTTAGCGAGTTGAATATATTTTTATGAGCTGTATCACTAATTATGATCCACCAAACAAGTTTATAATTGCCACAACATTGAAAAAGAGTGAGATCACGATATCGCTCTCGCGACAAACTTCACACTTGTTTCATTCATTTTTTTCTTGGTATATCAATCAAAACACGGCAACAGCCCTGGACCGTATCGCAAATCGCAGCAGTTTTCATTTCAGTCACCCAACCAGCCTGTTGCATTTGAGTGTGTGTTTTTCACATGTTGACGAATCGCGTATTATTTTGTGCAATTCGATTGGAAATACATTTACTAGTGGTGTTAACCGTGTTGTGTGAACTAATTAAACGACGTGTTACATTAATTGAACTGAAAAGATAACGCAGGTTTTGTGTCGATTCGAGTGGTTTCAAATTGACTTTTGACGTCACGCGCGACAACCCAATCGGTTGGCGCGAAAGATAAAAAACTACATCATTGCGTGTTTTTGTTTTCGTGCTTACGAAGTTTTTAATGTTTGACTGTATCGGATGGATCGTAATAGGTGAACGCTTGGATTGTTGAAAATATGCTTTTAAAATGTACTGCGGACGGGAGGCCGATCAAAGTGAACGGGGCGCCGGTCAGCCACGGGAATGGAGCGAGAGGTAAGGTCCGGCTATTATTTCTTCCTATCTTCCTTTCAAGTAATCAACTACCCTACCTCAAACATAATTATTGTTTCGAAGTATGCCTACCATTAGCACTGCACTTATTTTGTGTAAATCTAAACCATGGTAACTTCTTAGGTACTGTCCTTCAAACAATAACTTAAAAATTAAAATAGAACACAGCCGAAGTCAGCTGATAATTATAGGTGTGTACGCACTTACTAATCGGCTCTCATAATCATTGAACTAATTAGGCTAACAAAGAAAACATATCAAGAAGAATAATAAACATTCTTGTCGCTACATAAAAGGTAAAAACAAGGTTCTTAACTGCGTAGGTATAATTCTCGGAAACTACTTTTAATAAAGAAATAAATTCACCATCCATAGTACCATACTACCCTTATTAATATTATAAATTCGAAAGTAACTGTCTGTCTCTTTATATGTTACCTTTTCACGCCTAAACCACTGAACGGACTTCGACCAAACTTGGCAAGGAGATAGATGGCATAATATGGCATCCTAGTGCCGTATTATGAAGTATTAATGCCATCATTTTTCCAGTGTGAGAGAGAGACGGAGCTAGACAAGGCCGCTAGCACCATCCCGTTTTCGCAGCGGAATAATGATGGCATTAATACTTCATAATACTACCCCTGGGGAAGGACATAAGCTACTTATTATCGACATACCACGCGGGCGAAGCCGCGGGCGAAGCCGCGGGCGGAATCTAGTATTTATATACCTAATGATAATAGTTCTCATTCAATCCCAATCATATTCTATGCTGTTTCTTTTGCTAAGTCGCCTCGTTTCCAGTTACTAACTTTCTTGCCTAACTTGCCTCAAGTAAGTTTCAAAGCAAAAAGTGGCCGCCATTCCTTCACGATTATTTCGATATAGTACTACTTGATGCTCGCGTGGATTTCGGTTATTATTATACTAAAACCTTCTTCGAGAACAACTCTATCCATTGGTGAAAACAGCATGAAAATCGGTTCAGTAGTTTTTGAGTGTATCTCGAACAGACAGACAGACAGACGCGGCGGAGGACTTTGTTTTATAATATGTGATCTTAGTTACAATGTTTAATTACGATTATGATTTTTATGACTCAGTTAGTGCCTTTTGCCTACTTCCCACGGTTTGATAAAACACCGAATTTTCTTTATATTATGTAAGTTTAATAATAATTTGTTACACATAAACCTTACAGAATAAATTCCCTAAATGATGGTGTAAACTGCATTAAAATCCGTTGCGTAGTTTAGAAGAACACGCGGTCACACAGATAGACCGAAAAGCGACTAATTTAGAATACCTACCTATGTATAGCTAGGCTATTCAGAAATCACCAAACCATCAACCAAAACCTTTCGTTTCCCGTTTCCAACCCTTTCGCCAAATTGTCGTTTCGCTCAATACACAACAGGGTTAATTTTTTGACAATATTGCTTCTATCACGTTTGGTCCAACGCCCTTGCGGCCTTCGATTGTAATATTTCTACTTTCCCGAGTTAAATATCTGTAATACGATAATAATAATTCATAGCAGCTTTAGAACAAGCCCCCTACGCTGTTCCCAACCACTGCAACTCCTGTTATCCAGAATCTACAGGAGCGCACAACCAGGATCGCGCCTTGAATCATTTCAAGAAGATCTAGGTTTTCTACTCGCGACGGGCTGTCGTATGTTATTTAGAGGACCTAAACCAGGGCTCAGGGGTGTCAAGCTCGATTTTCTATAGGGCCATAAGGCCATAACTCTATAAGGCACCCCATAACCCAAAATAGAGGCGTGGTCCGACACTGATCTCTAAACCTAACAAAACACGCCACAAAACTTGTTTAGGTAGATTTTTGGCGCAGCAGACCTGGCTCTCTCTCTATTCTGCACCACTTGGGTCTATTCTGCACCTCTCCTTCCAGTTATACCTACCTAGCATAACAATTAACACGCCTGTGTTCCGCGAAAGGTTAGGCAGACAGAGGTTCACCTATAGTAGGTACACCCACATTTCGCCAAAGCTACCTCGGTAATCGAATCGAAGAAATAACAACTTCAATCTTTGTTAACCACTAACCACTGGAGAAAAGTCTAAAACCCCCTGACTCCCGCCTCCAACCACTGGAGAAAGGTCTAAAACACCCAGATCATGCCTCCAAACACAGGAGAAAGGTCTAAAACACCCTGAAACTCTAAAATCTTCTGACACCCACCTTCAACCACTGGAGAAAGGTCTAAATCACCCTGATCCCGCCCCCAACCACGGGAGAAAGGTCTAAAACCCCCTGAAACTCTAAAATCTTCTGACACCCGCCTTAAACCAGAGAAGAATGGTCTAAAACCCCCTGACTCCCGCCTCCAACCACTGGAGAAAGGTCTAAACCCCCCTGAATCCCGCCTCCAACCAGCACTGGAGAAAGGTCTAAAATCCCCTGACTCCCGCCTTCAACCACTGGAGAAAGGTCTAAACCCCCTGAATCCCGCCTCCAACCAGCACTGGAGAAAAGTCTAAAATCCCCTGACTCCCGCCTTCAACCACTGGAGAAAGGTCTAAACCCCCTGAATCCCGCCTCCAACCAGCACTGGAGAAAAGTCCAAAATCCCCTGACTCCCGCCTTCAACCACTGGAGAAAGGTCTAAACCCCCTGAATCCCGCCTCCAACCAGCACTGGAGAAAGTTCTAAAAGTCCCTGACTCTCGCCTCCAACATGTCCTCTGACGTCATAAATTCATCGAAACTGAGCATCATATTTTGCTTATTACTTAATCATTTTGTAAAATCGTTATCTAGGTAGGTTTGACACCTCAGATATCGTTTAATTGGTCACTATTTTTATTTTACTACTTTAATATAAGATATTAGGTATTATCGCTAAGATATTTAAAACACAACAGAAATCTACTTGAATTACTAAACAGGATAAGTATTATCTTGCTTTCTGCTTGACCAATTAAGTGTTCATTTGCATTAATTATAAAAATAGTTGCCCTATTGATAACTTTACCACTCAACAATAGCTTGAATTTGTTCGTATTTAATTAAAGAAATCTGTTGAATTGTTTTTAATCTTGGCTAGCTTTTTTAATGTCTGGTGCCCGCGACGGTTCGGCGTTATCTCGTTGATGGTCGTCTTACACATACTCGTAATGTTCTCTACACACCTACAAATCGGCCGATATAACCAGGCAGTTCCGAACTTCGCGCAGAGAGCTGCGCAGTAACATTTTTTAGGAACTAAATGGTGACATGAGGCGAGTGTGAGTGAGAGAACATGCGCGAAAGTTATATGCGCCTATGTTCAGACCTGCCAAGTTATATTGACCGTATTAAACCGTCATCGGACGAGCAAGCAAACTAGCATACATTGCCCAATCTTTTATTTCATTAATATTGACATGCCTGTCTGGTTCGAAAAAAACAAAGTCGTTTGACAATCGTCAAACCTGTTATGGGACCCAGTCCTTCTCATAGAGACAAGAACCTGAAGTCCCAGCAGTAGAAACATAATCTAGGCTGATTAGGTTGTAATGTGTATGTCTGATTCTGCGCTTACTGATTTTGAACCTAATTATTGTTACTAAAAATAAGTACTCCTTGGTCCAAAGGAAATGGCATTACACAAGTAACGTAACACCGCTATTACGTCCGCAGACCACACCTAAAACAACTCATTTTTCTCAATTGACTTGAACACGTGGACAAACGGCTAAGCACCGTTTACCTTTCGTAATCAAAGTTTTAATTAAACGCTAAACTAATAAAGCTCTAAAATGACGGTAGAATTGGTTGATAAGGCACAATTTTCTTGTAAATCCGTTACGTTATTTCGTCGACCTTTGTTTATGAACGGTAGAAAAACTGCAACAGAAACGTTAATAAAAACGCAGCGTGTTTATAAAACGTTGCGCAATATCCGCCGTGTCGCAGCGCAGATAAAGGATCACATTCTTTCGTTCATAGTGTCCTAGTAGATGGACATATTATGCAGCTCTGCCTTGAGGATTGACTCAAATGACGCGACGACGCGACGTATAGAACACGATACACATGCATGATGACAAACCGGATATCTTGCTAAATATTTACACATTAGCGTCTCATGCTACGGCTACACTATCGCGATAAAGCGAAGATTCGCGTTGTCGCAACACGTCTGGCCAAGCAATTCGTCACATCGCGAATTATTCACGCGAACACGAAGCCTTCGCACGGCTGTCGGTAAATTCTGCACATCAAAAGGTTTTGTTGAGAGCAGTGGTGGCCCAGTGGTAACGGCCGCGACTTACTAGTTGTAGGTCGTAGGTTCGAACCCTGACAGTCGCTTTACTTTGTGTAAATAATTTCATCACCACTGCTCTCAAAACGGTGAAGGAAAACATCGTGAAGAAACCGGAATGTCTTAGAACCAAAAATTCGAAGACATGTGACATCTACCAACCCACACTGGGCCCGCGTGGTGGATTACGGCCCACTCCCTCTCACAGAGAGGAGGCCTGTGTCACAGCAGTGGGAAAGGGGTAGAACGGGACCCTATTACTAAGGCTATGTTCGTCTGCCTGTCTGTCCGTCCGTCTGTCCGCGGCTTAGCTCAGAGACTGTTGGTACTAGAAAGCTGTAATTTGGTATGGGTATACATATAAATCACGCCGTCAAAGTGGTAAAAAAAAATCGTTACAAATACATTTTTTTAGGGTACCTCCCCTACACGTAAAGTGGGGATGGTTTTTTTTTCTCGTCGATGCCTCTTTGTGGGGTATCGTTGGAAAGGTCGTTTAAAAATAATGTGCGTTCGTAGAAGCCATTTTTGGATTCAGGGATCCGTTTGCGAGATATTAAGCTTTAAAGTGCTAATTTTTGTTAGAGTCAAGTGTCATTCACGGCAGTAGTATATTTAAGGAAATTGAAAGGAAAACTATCACCGCTACGTAGGCTCCAGAAGGCGAGTAATAATCGACCAAAATGTTCTGTATGCGAGAACATGTTTTTGCAACTTTTCAACAAGTTTTTCAACTAAAATTTTGGATAAATTCATCTCAACTACGGAACCCTTCATTGTGCGTGGTTCGACATGCACTTGGCCGGTTTTTTTTGTAAGTAAGTAATTAATTTTGTATAGACAACATCCACTATCTCCCTTTATTTCTCTTCTTTACTCTGTTATTTATTTTATTAAAATAATAAAGATGCAATAAATTATTATTTGCCGACATAATTAAAGTGCAACCGTGTCTTCCTTTTTTTCCCGAGTCTAGTCCGCCTGAATTATCGCGACGTTTTAACTACGACGTTTTTTGGCATTCGAGTTCGCCAGAAATGATTCGCGATGTGACGAATTGTTTTTCCAGATGTGTCGCGACAACGCGAATCTTCGCTTTATCGCGACAATTTAATGTGGCCAAATATTTTTCGTCGTAGAGCGAACACGAAGTTTATAGTTTTTATCGCGACAACGCGACACGAATCTTCGCGCGAATATGTAGCCGTAGCATCATTCACGTTGAGTTTTTTATTCTATATTTATAATTTTTCGCCTCTGATGCAAGAGGTTAATATTCTCTTTCTGGTTTCTAGTCGAATGATCGATTTTTAAGTAGTTCGTGTCATTTGTTTTGATCAGAAATTCGGCGCTTAAATGCTGGTCAGCCCTGGATGTCCACCCGTCGACATGACATTCTTCCAAGGCTTAAACCTGATAGACGGATGCTGGCGTGTGGTGCTCTTCAAAACTAATGTAAACTTTACTGGAAGCCCCAGTAAAGTTCACATAATTTTTACAATAGATCTTTACTTCAAATTGTCAAATTTTCAAATGATCTTATAAATAAAAATATTATTATAGTCTAGTCTACAAAGTGCGTCACAAGAAATCATAATATTATAAGTATTACTTTTTATTCAGAACTAGCTGTTGCCCGCGACTTCGCCTGAGATCCAGGATAAAAAGTACCTGTACGTATGTCCTTCTCCAGCCGGTCGATTCTGTAAAATCTCACCGTGAAAACTTAGGTGAAGTGAACTGTCACTGCCTTTGTATCAGTAGGTATCGATGACAATGACAGCTCACTCCGCACTCACTTCACCTAAGTTTTCACGGTGAGATTGTTACAGAATAGCAATGCTGGTCATGGTCTACCCATGTGCAAAATTTCATCCAAATCCGTTCAACCGTTTTAGCGTGAAAGCGTAACAAATAAACAAACACACTTTCACATTTATAATATTAATATAAGTAATATTATTTAAAACTGGCATGCCCGACATATAGATTCTTTTGATAATAAACTGTATTCATTTCTTGTAGAACCAACGAAAATCAATTTACAATAATAAAATTTAATATAAAATCTTTCATCAAACCTGCACGCGTAGTATGACCCCCCATAACTTATTCTACTCTTTGGCATGACCACAATAGAAACGGGTATTGTCGAAATGTCGACGGAAGAATAGACAAAATGACAGATGCACAATCACACACAACCTGTCATTTTGTCTATTCTTCCGTCGACCAAACTCTTTTCTGTGGTGGTCACGCTATGCGCGCAGGGTAAGAAAATTTTATGATCGTCCACATCAAGCTAAAGAGTAAGATGGGACCATTGACTAATACAGTGTGTCAAAACAAATGGGCTGCGAAATATATTTGCGATGTGCGTAGTTATAGTTGCCCGGATCCGATATTACGCCTTCCAGATTTCAAACTCCATTGATGTAGGACGCCACTCCGATCCAGATTCATGAACAAACAAACAGTATAATTATAATTCATGGACGTAATAACTTTAATGTATTTATTCGGCGGGTTTATATAACTATCAATATTATTGCTATAATTACAACATCAAAGGAATTACTTCCAGAAACGTTTCCAGACTTGATTCCGGTTGAAAATTTGAGAAAAATCAACAAACAACATTGTTTGGGTTGGTTCAAGTTGTCGTCGGGTGAGGCTTTCCACCAAGATTCTAAAAAATACTTGTGCTTATAAAACGACGCTTCATTCGAGATTCTGTGAGATGGAGATCGAGTTTTACTACAATTAATTAAAGAGCCCTAAAAGGTTCTAGAACTCTCGAATTAGCTGTTTACTTTATATATAATTTTTTCCCTTTGTCTATAACGTTAGAATTAAGATTGAATATTTTATATATATATTATATTATAATGTAATTAAATAAGTACACACATAGTTATAACTTTGAAATAATATGTACTTACTATACAAATTAGAAGTCATGGCTTCGTTTCAATTAGCCCAAGTTAAACAAGACTGTAAACCTAGGTACCTATTAAGCATAGATTGATAGAGAATGACCATAAGAGGGTTACATTGACATACTGATTGAACCCTCTTCTAAACAAATCCTAAACTTAACTATATCCTTTCAAAATGCGAAAGTGAGTTTGTTTGTTACGCTTTCACGTTAAAACGACTGACCGGATTTGGATTTTTGGCTCATGGGTAGACCTTGTCCTGGAGAAGGACATAAGGAGATTTCCACGGGACCGAGACTAACGAGGGTGAAACCGCTGGGATAGTAAAGAACGTGAAAAAAATTGCCCAACTTTAAAAAAATTGTTTTGGCTTCCTTGACGGGCTCTGATAGAAATTCAAATATTATATCAAATTCATGACCCATGATTTAAATTTCATTTACTAATGAGTGATATATTTAAATTAGTTACATTCTCAACCTTCGTATTTTTTACACAGCCTCGAAATCTCACCTTGGCTACAGTAAAGGGACACGTTTAGTTGCTAAACCAAATTATATTTCGTAGGGATCATCCACCTTTTTATAATGATTAGATTATAATGACTCTTGAGACTATAGTTACTCGAATCTTTTTAGGGTTCCGTACGTGCGAATGAAAAACGGAACCCAGGATCACTCGTGGCTGTGTCTACACCCGTCTTTGATAGCCAATTTGCTCAAAATCGAATGGACCGATTAGGTTGATGGGTACACATATGAATTTCTGTGACCCAAACACGGACGTGTAACGTAAATAAATGAATTTTGAATACGGAGTTTAATAATTTTGGGAGGCAAATAAAGAAGAAAAAAAAAGTTTTGGTATCTGACTGAACCGATCTCCGAAACTACTAAGCCTAAAATTAGGAAAAAAATATATAAAAAATAGGTTATTTATAGATTACTGGATTTACAGGATTAGTACTATAAGAAAGCTATAGTCTTCAAATAACATGGTGAATCTCTCAATATTGTGTGTACAAACTTACATTTGCAGTTGGGATGTATTAGAAAACATGTTTTTCAACTACTATGTCCAATTTGTTCTTAGGATAAATTCATCCCAACTACGGAACCCTTCATTGTGCGTGATCCGACACGCACTTGGCCCGTTTTTAATGTATTCAACCTGTGAACCAATTAATTGATATAGTCAGATTTATCCGAATTTCACATTCTGTAATGGTTAGATTGAAATGTTATGTAAACCTATTTGGAAAAAATGTTATTACTTATCAACCTTGTTTAGTATGTCTCATGTCAATTTAAATAAGAAGCGTTGTGGAGCGACCCACGAGACTCAACTTATCGCCGTGTTATCTCTGGGGACCACTATCGGGGGTCAGAATGGCGCCCGCGCACTCCACTCAGTTTACAGACTCGATATGCGCACGCGACGGTCATATGATGAGCTAACTAGTTTACACCGAATTGTTCACCTGACTCTGATTTGGATGGTCATTGACTCCGGTAATTATTTAAATCGTGTAATAATGAAACGCGAACGCCGCCGCCGTTTTGTTTTAATGAAATTTGATTTTGTTTGAGAAGTGAGCAAGTTTGGACGTTTATGGATGGAAAGCTGAAACTTGATGGAAAGTTATGGATGTTATGTATATTAATTTGGTGTTTACAGTTGTTACTGAGATTCATGAGGGCTTTAGAAGAACCTAGAACTTAGATTTTGGGGATCAATCTAAGCGTAGGATTTGTAAGTTTTACATTGGTGTGATTTGTATAAGTGTACGAACAACGCTGCACGCGACATTGCTGCGTCACATTGCTGCCGTGCTCGGAATGTAATCCTTACTAATATTATAAATGCCAAAGTAACTCTGTCTGTCTGTCGCTTGCGCTTTCACGCCAAAACTAATGAACCGATTTAAGTGAAATTTGGTACACAGATAGTCTAGAGCCTGAGAAAGGACTACGACTTTTTATCGACATACCATGCGGGCGAAGCCGCTGGCGGAAGCTAGTCTCATATAAACCTATAGAAAATGTTCGAAGGCCAGCAGTGACACGGCAGCACTGCTGCAGCAGCACTGCCGCGTGCAGCGTTGTTCGGAATCATACCTTTATCTTTCACATCAAGAAGTCCACGGTAAGCACCACTTATTTTAAGTGTTTTTAACTTCGAATAGAAATAAATTGAAATGAACATGAAAAACACGAGTAGCCACGATCCTTCCATATTATAAAACAAAGTCCTCCGCCGCGTCTGTCTGTCGCCCTGTACGCGATAAACCAAAAAACTACTGCACCGATTTTCATGATGTTTTCACCAATGGATAGAGTGGTTCTCGAGTAAGGTTTTAGTATATAATAACCGACATCCACGCGGGCGAAGTCGCGGGCATCAGCTAGTAATAAATAAACAAAATACTATCTTGTATCACTCGTATCTAATTAAACGCATAAAAGGGAAGCCAACGATAAGATAGCCAATTTAGGTCCAACATGAATGAAATGTCGTTGACCGGAGAAATGGGTCGGACTGTGCTTAATGAAAAATATTGTCTGAACGCGTAGCATGACCACCCTAGAAACAGGTTTTGTCGACAGAAGAATAGACAAAATGACAGATAAACAATCACAATCTGTCATTTTGTCTATTCTTCCGTCGGCAAAACTCGTTTCTATGGTGGTCATTCTACGCCTGCTGGTGGTAAAACTGCAGAAAACAAGGCTGCCTCCTAAGATTATCAATCAAGTTCTTTTAACTTAAAGGGTCCCCGAAACGAACAATTGCAATAGTCAATTTTTACGTGATTGATACACATTGATGCACAAATTGATCGTCTACTAAATGTAATTGAAGCGATTGACAATATTACAAGTGATCGTTCCGGGGACCCTCTAAAGACAGCTGTGCTGCTGGGGAGATTACTTTCCAAATTATACAAAAATCGTAACCATGTAGAATTGTAGATGATTCTGAACTCTGAAAGAACACTGTTGTTTTGTAGTCCAGCACTTCAAAGCAGGTAATTTGATTACCATTTGAGTCGTATTTTATTGGATAATTTGTGTTTGTTTTTAATTGTTTATTCTTGACCTACATTCGAAGGCTATAGTGGCATAGGTTTTAAGTTATTTAAATATGTAATGTCTTTTATTTTCTTACTTATTCATGAAATTCAATAAAAGCCCTGAGCAACTCCATGAAAGACATTTTAATTTTATTCTCTTCCTTTTGTTGATTGATTTCTTTCTAGCCTCTCGACTGGACAGTATTTATCTTGAAAAGTTAATTTTTGGGGCCAGCTTGATTTTCATCTTCGTGAAGCATTTTTTTGCTTCAAGATGATTCAAATTCAACGTTTATAACACAATAGTTGATGCCCGCGACTTCGCCCGCGTGGATGTCGGTTTTTATATACTAAAACCTTACTCGAGAACCACTCTATCCATTGGTGAAAACAGCATGAAAATCGGTGCAGTCGTTTGTTTATCGTGTACAGGACGGCAGACAGACGCGGTGGAGGACTTTGTTTTATAATATGTAAGGATTGCATCAGTAAAAGCGACCCGTAATGATACCTTCACCGCCAGATATTTCATTAAACCCACAATTATAGACCACTTACTTCATTTCCGTCGTACCTACCATAAGTTACGCCCCATACTGTGTAACAAATATGAGTCGGTTTGTACTTGCTTTTAACATTTTGCCATCGGGGGTCTAATTTGTAGCGCGATTAGCATTGACTGTGATTTCTATGAATGCGTTTTTAGTCTGTTTAGTGACTTGGTATGAGACATTTTCGCTAAAACCTGCTTGTAAATAGTCCCTACCAAAATTGAGAGAATAGGACACTAAAAGTTAGTCTTTCAGTGGAAAGTATTTGCTTGTTGGTAGTGTTTCTAACTTTTTTGTTTCTGATTGTTTTTAACCCAACCCAATCAATGGTCGCAAACGCGCAAAGCGATTTTAATTAGTTTGAACAATTTTTTTCATGTTAGTCCGTTCAACTTCAAACTTTCTAAAATATGCCACTACTTGCTAATTAAATGTATGTACTACATATAATTTACACATAGCATAGCATATCATAAGTATGTGGTTCACAAGACGTCTCAAAATGTACAACCGCACATCAGCATCTTAAGTAACTTCATAAAGGCGTTGTCAATGTCAAATTGTGTCCACTAATATGCGATCTACTCTATAAGGAAAACATTTAAAAAAGAATAAGTTAGTATGCCAAAACTAAACCAGCACATCGCAGAAATCGTCATAGATACGGCCGCTGGAAATAAATTATAGAAACTTATTTTAGAAAAGATAATGATGACGTGATGATATATAATGCTACAATAAACAGTGAGAGTAGACAAAGCATAAAGACAAAACCAATAATTGTTCTAACGAATTAACGCTTCCTTCATATTGCGTAACTTTTGCGCAAGTATTTGTGGTACTCATTTAATCTATATTAATACACGACTCCGTGTGGTAAATTACTACTAGCGTCATTAGTTAAGAATACGCTTTTTCATCTGACATCCTGACACGACTGACATGTAGGCAGTAGAGTTTGTCTAAACCAGTTTTACTGCGAAAATAGCTCCAAGAGTTCCAGAAATTAGATATAATGCGCATACAAATACCTGTCTGGAACCTTGAGTGAGATCTCGTCAGAAGGCACCTCAAAACTCAAAAAATGTTCTTGGAAAGCGGACAAGGTCATCCACAGTGAGTTCATAAAAAGTAATCGGAAACGTTCAAGGTTGAAGAGCTAAAGAAGAAAGATCTTAATGCTAAGGATTTTGCACCAAGCAAGATGGAGAATAGGATTAAAACGCACACGAAAAGGTAGAGTAAAAGATCTGTGAATCCGAACTTTAAACGCAGGACCTAGGTTAAGGTATGCATTAGCCATCAACATGATATACAAATGAATCTGAAGCAAGACGAACGGAAACGTGACAGTGTATCGTAAGTACAGCCACCTAGTTATATGTTTTGATAACATGAGCCTCTGTTAACATGCCTATGATAATAACTTTACCTATGTTATCTAGGAACTGATGATAAAGGTAGATAATTTGGTGAAACAAGTGTTGTAAATGATATTAAACATTTAAAAAAACATTCGATATTATGATCGAAGGAACTCGAGCGAGGCATAATAAAAATGAGAAGTTTATTTGGATACTAAGATGTTAATTTAGTTGGTTAATCTTTCTTATTACACTTCTCTAAACAATATCTATACAACAGTTTGCATTGCTCAGTTGAAAAAATCTGTAAGCTTTCGAATTCACTTCAATGATTATTTCGACAATATGTAACGTAATATTTTATATAAATAGCTCTAAAATAACTTTAAATAATCCCTGCGGAAATATATCTTATAAATGTTAAATAGGTTTTACGCTCTTTCATCTAATATATTCGTAATAGCACCTAATGCCTCAAGGAACAATCCTAGGCCCCGTGCTTTTAGCTGTGATAGTTATATGAATTTCCATTTTAGAATTAATTTGTTACATTTATCATTTGTTGCATTGATTTATTGGTATAATACCAATTGCTTTCATTACAATTTAGACAACTAGCTAGTGTTTCAGATATGAATTGTGCAACAAAAGGTTTTGTTTGTACAAAGTTCTAGGAACTTCCGTATACGATGAGACTCAATAAGGAAACAACAGCAATACCGATAAAAAATCTGTTATTTAATAATTTATCTATAAAACGCACTCCGACTTCTTACTAGCAGTTTTTTTTCCATCTTGTAGATTTTATGTATGTATTTATTTTGTGAATCATTATCTTAACACTAACAGTGTTTGTCTAGATATTGCATCAGTGTCTGATAATACAAATTCACGTGACTTTTTTATGTTTATTTAAATTTTTATACTTAATTGACATTAATAATAGATAGCTTATCCTCCTTATTAGGATTGTAGTTATTTTAAACTCATTTTATTATCTCTTTGATAGCTATCGTAAATTCTGTTTTACATAAAACATTCGTACTAAAGTCAAATTTTAATGAACTCATAAATGTACCTTATCTGAGTGTCCGTTTCTTCTTGACCTACAAACTGCTTTATCTTGATTTTAAAATGGTTTTAAAAATAATCTCGACTTGCAGAACAAGACAGCTCGGTGGTAGCATGTTAAATTACCTCTTAATCATTCAATCTGGTGTGAGATGCGTCGCCAATAGAACTGGTCGCACAGTCTGTCACTTGTGTATGATTGCGCAAGCGCACGAGGCGGCATGGTGACAGGCAACACGTGGTCCGACGTAGGAACTAAAATGGTAACAATGTGGCTCACTTCTGCTAGAGAGGTCTGCTGTTATCTGGAAATTGATCAAGTTCTCTTTTGTTGCTCAGAATAAATTCCTATTATCAAGATTGACAAATTCTTGCTTTTCAAAGACTAATAATTTATCTCCTAAAAGGAAAGCGACTTTTAACAAGATTTTTTTTTGTTGTAACTACTTAGCAAAGTTACTCTAATCACCATTAGCAATTTCGCTGTTGTCACGAAATGATATATCGCTGAAGAAAATCTAATTTAGTTTATGATTTATTTTCAGCCACGGAATGCGGACGGGACTGAAGTTTAGTGATGGATCTGCTGGGTAGGCGGGTTGCTCTCGACCGTTTATTCTCTATCTCTCACTAATTGATATTTTCAACGTACATGTGAAAGAGACGACAAGCTTATTCGTAGGATGGATCGAAACAGCGAACGGTGCGTTCTAATCAACCTTGACCTTGTAGTGAATCAAGCTATCGCACTCGTTAAGTAATTTGCAATTGATACACATTATACGTTTACATTCAGACAACATGTTTGACCGGCCTATAAAAATATTGTTGGCCTTGTATGTCTGACAAATTGTACATTATTTCCCTTACTATTTTTAGCTACGACAACATCGCATACAGTTTTTACTTAAACTACAGACTGCTTTTATATAACAGTATTAAAATCGTTAAACACAATCTGATCTTTTTGTGAACCAATGATATCGTCAACGTATTCTATTTCGAAGGCTCTATTAACTTTCATTTACTAAGTATGTCAAAGTGTAGCAAACATCGGACTAAAATTAATTCTACTTTGCACAGTTGCTTTTGTCAGTTTAAACATAAACGGATCAATTAGTCCGCATAAAATATGAAGTTTTGTAAGTTACACAAGTGTTGAATCTCATCAAATATCATTGGTATTAACTCAAGTCCTCCAATATGATTACAATGATATTTTAATAATCGAAGGCGGATTTCTGTTATGAAAAGTATATACCTTCCAAAACAGTTTTTTCAGAATTCAATATTGTTCCAATAATATCTCAGCCATTTAAATAATTGAGGTGGACGAGAATTTGAGCCGATTGAGAAAGACAATTTCATGGCTCAGACGCTTGACTACAAATACACTTTGGGACAGACACTCTTTGGTCCTTACTAAAGAGATTTTGATTTTGTGGAACACTGTTGTTTTTTGATTCAACAATCATTGTCATTGCTCAATGTTCCCAGGAGCTGTTTAAAAAACTGGATTACATTATACATTATCAATGGTGCGTGTTCCTCCATGTTGTTCTTCGCTTACATCCTTATTTATGTTTTCATTGAGTCCGTTTCGGGTCGTCCATGTTTTATTGTCAATTGTTGTTACTTGTGAATTGTTCCCTAATTGACTTTGTTTATCTACAATTTAATTCTTTTTATTTCAATTATTTAGGGTATTGATTTATGCATTGTTTTTTCATATGTGTCGCCAAGCAGTAATTTGTCAAATTTTACTATATCAACTGGTTTGGTATGGTATCCAGGCTTAAAATCAACACCATTGCATTGTTTAAAAATCCTTACGAAACTAATTAACCTCATCTAGACATGTTTGCGATTATCATCTATAATTATATAATTACGTGCCTTCTCTGTATCAGAAGAGGCCTTTGCCCTGCAGTGAATAATAGGCTGGAGTTATTTTTATTACACCCCTTTGCAAAAAAAACGGGCGTTTTATATTTTTACATTATTGGTAATCACTTAGTTGTGAAGAGGTTTTAATAGCCAAACTATGGTACTGGCATTTAATAAAGAGTCTGGGTATGAAAAAAGTTAATTCAAAATTCGAAACTTTTGTTTAAAACATTAATAATGCTTTTTTCAGTTTGTGACTTTTACTAACTTTTTGCAAGTTTGCGGTTAAAAGGTTATCCTGGCAATTAAAACTAACTTCTCGTTTTTTTAGTAGAATAATTTATGTTTGTCACATAATCCACCCTTATTGTGACTTAAAACATAGATCTTTGTGTCGATTGTAATGGCAGAAAAAGCAATAAGAGCTAGTAAAATTGTAGCGCTGCTGGAAGAAGGGTGTAACCAAAAAACGATATTCTTATTGATAATAATAAATTACTAGTCATTTATGCTAATGACATGTTAAAAATATTAATATTATCCATAGAAAAGCCAAAGACTGTTAAGGTGCCCGTTTTTTTTTGCAAAGTGGTGTATTAATTAGATTTTCAATTCGCATAATGAACACTCAACCGTAACAATCTTATCGTAATGAAAAATCGTCATATCATTTATGTTAGTTGCTGTTTCGTAGTATACGTCGCTAGTTTTAGTTCGCAACAGAATACCGGTAAGTGTTTGAGCTTCGACAAATATTTTCTCAACAAACAATTCTGTCGATTTATTTCATTTCACTTTGTTGCCTTCGTAGGATTACAAGTACTTAGTCACAATAGAATAGAATTTTTCTTTATTAAAGTATCATGACATTCATGGCTCACAAATGGTTAGTAAGATTTACAACTATGTTAGTAAAATCTGACACTTCACAAAAACAATAACAAACGAATAGTATTGGATCGCCGTTGTGGCAACCCATGTGAGATGGCACAACAGTGACCCACAGTCTAGGCGACTCGAAATCATACTTAGGATATTGTTGGAGCTGCTCCATACCTTGCGCACCATGGAAGCGCACCTTTTGCGCATGGTTGCGTAGAAACAATCTACAAGCGCATCCGCGAACATCCCCGACGCACTTCAGAAGCGGGGCAGCCCCACCAGCATCCTAAACGCGTTATTATACTGAACGCAGAGCGTTGTACGATCTAGATTTACGACAATAGGAGTCTCCTTTCAAGTTTCATTATTCGCCTGTTTTCAGTTTCATTTCATTGCATTATCTATAGGTACATTATTATAAATTAAAGATGCTTTTCGTGTAGTGTCTGTTTGACTGCGTTCTTCTAAACTACGCATCCGATTTTGATACGGTTTATATCACCATTTAGAGAATTTATAGAGGAAGAATTTATGTGATATTTAACTAAGATATAATATATAAATCTTCATGTTTTTTCAAGTCTGTGGAAACCTTACGAAGCAGGGGCGGGTGACTTGTTTTTGTACAAAATTAATATTGATTTGCGGCGTATAATCGTAGTCATTATTGTCGCAGCGTTGTTTATTCTCTAGTATTTTGATACCAGGTCACGCGTTTCTTTTGCAAACAAACAATTGTTATCTTTAGTACTCTTTAACCTTATTTTGTTTCCCTGAATTTCTTGTTTATTTTGTAGTGTTGTTATATTATTGTGCCTAATAGATTAGCTAGATTTATTATGTGTGTTGGTCTTACCAAGGGGTATCGCGTTATCCAGTAACTGGGTTGTGGAGGTGAGATAGGCAGTCGCTCCATGTAAAATACTCATATTCAGTTATATTCTGTTAGACTGGAAACCGACACTGAAATAGTTGAGAAAAGGCAAGGAAAACTGAACAGTTTTGGTTACTTTAAAAAAAATACGCTTAGTTAGAGGCGGGGTTGTTATTTTTTTTTTTAAACTATAATGATTATTTTTTATTGTTATTCAAACATTGGTTAACGTTTGAAATAAACATATTCTGCTGTTTAGAATATCTTAACATTTTAATTATGAACCATTTTAGTACCTACTTCTATTAAGAAAATAAAATGCTTTTTCCTTGTTCTTGTCAGTGTCACATCATTTACTCGTAGAATGGACATTTATCGCTTCGTAATCTGATTCGAATTCAAAGTAACTTTATAATGTGAAATGAGTTTGATGATTATGCTAATAGTAACGGTAAGCTTGTTCTTTTCAGAGAAAGGCTGTGTAAAGTCAGTTTCACTGTATCAGTTTGAACACTTGAATCCTTTATATTTTTTTTTTACAAATACTTAGGTTTTTTTTTACTCAGTATTTTTTTTAAAGTACTTTTTATCACATATCTATTCGTAATTTAATTCAATTTCAATTAAAAAGTTCAATGATATTATTATGCTAGTAGTTTTTTTTTTAACTCGGACTTTTTTTTAAGTTCTTTTAATCACATCTCTATTCGTAATAGAATTCGATTCCAATTAACAAGTTTAATGATATTATTAGGCTTGTAGTAACGGTAAACTAGTACTTATCAGAAACAAGACTGTGTGAACCTCAGTTGCGGAGCATTTCTTTGAATTAAGAATGCAGTTTAAATTACTTCACCGATGAATATTAACTGATGAGAAAAAAAAAACTAAAATAAGAGGACGGTTACAACATTTTGCGTTTTTTAAAGTCTTGGAATAATGGAACTGTGGGGGTGCTGTGGGTTTTGGCAGTTAGCTATAACAATCGAGTAATCGACGTTCTTTATTTTTAGAACGTTGAGAGAATAAATTATAGAGGAAAGGTTAATAGTTTTCTGTCATTTACTATGTAATGATTGCTAGAAATTAGTATCAGGGACTTGAAACGTTATGAAATAACGTTAAAATAGCGTTACGTGTACTTCCAATAACCATCATTTCTAATTTCTGCCGTTCCACCCGGATGGTAACTAAATTAATAATTGAAGATCTCGTTCCGTTAGATTTTCGTTATATATTGCCAAGAAATTAGTTCATAAATGGTTACTGGAACTATACATAACACTATTACGTAACGTTATCGTACCTCTATTTTGAGTAACGTTTCAAGTTCCTGTTTGGCAGTAAGCTATAACAATTAGGTAATCGAGGGTCTTTACTTTTAGAACATTGAAGGATTAAATTATAGAGGAAAGGTCAATAGTTTTTATCAGTTACTATGTAATGATTGCTAGAAATTATTATTTTAAGTGTACACCACAGAAATCTATTTAATGTGACTCGCACAGGAAGGTCACAACCTAAACTAAACCCAATTATAAAAATATTATAAGTAAATAATATTAAAAGAAAATAAAAACGACGACGCCAAAAGGCTCCTATCTAAGAATGGTGCTGCGACATTTAAAAATAAGTGTCGCAGCGCTAGTATGCCAGAGGCCCTAGACAAAGTGTCTATCAACGATAACGATGATGGAAAAGGCAAAAATGTATAAGACTGACATAAGCTATCGAAAAGCTTATGTCAATTCTGTTGAAAGTCATTGTAGAAATACGAAACGCTTTTGAAGCGATTGTCACTTGTCTAGGCCCTCTGGTATAAAAGTACTACTTATCGCATATTTACCTGTTTGACCACAGGGTAACGCAAATATTGACCTACCTCAATGGTAAGTCTCGAGGTCATTCAAACATTACCCAACCTACTGTGTTGTATCAAAGACCGATAAGATCCCAAGGGACTAGGTAAAGTCAGGGAAATAAATTATTAAGCATATTGACTCATCACATCATCTGCCTAACCTTTTCCCAACTGTGTTGGTGTCAGCCTCCAGTCTAACCGGATGCAGCTGAATAAGTATTTTACATGGGGCGACTGCTTATCTGACCTATACAACCCAGTCACTGGGCAATACGATACCCCTTGACTAGCAAAATGTGGGTGTACTATAAGGTAGAGTAAAACTACGATAACATGGCGCGCCCCTCCAAATTACTGTTTCAATGTGTGTAAACACATCCGTTTAATCACATCAAATTAGTGGATTTGTTTTGTTTTACGGCCGTCTCATTACGCACACATGCGTCGTGAGTCTTGGTGGCGCTATGTAAATACTTTCACAAACACTTTCAAACTTTTTGAATTTTGGAGGGGCGCGCCATGTTATCGTAGTATACACCTCTGCTTAAGGCTGCCTTTCCACTGGAGCGGAGAAGAGAGGAGAGGAGCGGTGATATGCCATTATTAACCAATAGAATCTATATCACCCACATTTCGCCATGTAATATGGGGCAAGACCATTGTCAACAACCGGACATAAATCCAGACTCAAATCTTTATAATTTAGTACTTTACTGTTCGAATATGACACACCCCCAGGCTTATGTAAATAATACAACAACAAACAAAATTGCGTAACATACATAAGTACGAATATGTAGATAACGATTATACATACCTATATAAGTAGGAATTATAGACTGGTACCTATGGACTGGCATATCAACACGGCTCACGGCGTAAATTCCGCCTTTTCGTAATTACGCAATGATTTTATAATTACCATGCTTATAATAATTATAATTGCCACAGAATACTGAATAATCAGTTATGCGTGTTAGGTAGTTTGTAATGGGCTGCATAAGCGTTTATTCTAATTGAAGTTACATAAGACTAAGGCCTAGCCCGCACTGCGATAAAAAATCGCGCGACGTTTTTTATCGCAATTCTGTAACACATGGTATCTTACGTTCTTATCTAAAAAAGCATTAAAAATAGCACTGGCGATAAAAAATTTGCGCTCGTTGTTTTAAACCGTGCGAATAAAATTTGTAGTGCCGGCTAGGCGTTAGAGCCTGCGCCCACCTGGTATCACGCCGCGGCATGCCCTTAAGCAATTTTATTCTTACTAGCTTCCGCCCGCGGCTTCGCCTGCGTGGTACGTCGATAAAAAATAGCCTATGTCATTTTTCAGGCTCTAGAATATCTGTGTACCGAATTTCATTTAAATCGGTTCAGTAGTTCAGCACGACAGACAGACAGACAGACCGACAGAGTTAGTTTCGCATTTATAATATTAAAGTAAGGATATAAGGATTTGTCGCATAAAAATCCATTGCCGTGCCGCGCAAGCCTTGAGGCTCTGTAGTACTCCTACTAATCTAATTACTAAGTTAAGTGCGTCATCATTCAATCTGCTTGATAAAGTTGATCATTGATAATGTCCTAGCAGCTGAGATTCTGAATCATGGTCGTCTCTTCTACCCATTCCTTTCAAATTAGAGGCTTCTTTCAAGAATATAACGTTCCTGTCTTCCTAACCAAGCCACCGCCCTCACTGGACTCTGTTACAACCGCATTGAGAGAAGCCGAGAACCGAACGAAGACAACCGAATAGCCACGAAAGCCTGTCAGGTACACGACCTTCAATAATGAAGTGCCTACGCAACCAATAAGAGAGTACCGAAAGAGCCAGATCAATTATTATTTTCTGTATTTTGAAGAACTTGAGATCGCCACCTTGAGTCCTTGAGGTTAAGCTACGCTTGCCGGGGTTGGTCTGTGGATGGGTGACCATCTTTACATACCGAGACTCCTCCGTGTCTCGGAAAGCACGTTAAGCCGTTGCTCCCGGCTGTCATTCGTGAATCTTTGACAGTCGTTACGGGTCGTCAGAAGCGCGAAATTCTGACAACCAGTCTTTCTAAAGAGTATCGTATTACCCAGTTATTGGATTGTGGAGGTCAGATAGGCAGTCGCTCCATGTTAAATACTGGTATTCAGCTGCATCCGGTTAGACTGAAAGCCGACCCCAAACATAGTTGGGAAAATACTAGACAGATTGTTGGCGACCTTGAAGCAAAACAATACATATGATTTGAATCACAGAAATTTATTAGCTGGACAAGATTGTATCCTAAACGACGTTGACCAGCAAAAGTAACAAACTTGAGTTGGGAATTATAGTAAGGCAAAATAAAACCTTAAAAGCTATTCTCATTACAAGATAAACAGTAGAAAAAGAAACGGAAACACCAAAACACAGCTACATAATTAAAAATAACAAGAGACAACAGACTAACCATAGATATTAGACCACTATAATTGTGCAAAAACTGTTATCAAAGAGGTCTTGTATCTCGGCTGGCCTTTATCTAATCACAATTTATCTCCAGGCCTTGACTGTCACGCCACGTCACTAGCTTATGGCCGACTCTAAAGTGCGATAATTTTGGATTCACCACCCGAAATAGATATAACTGGGTGAATTGCTCACGAATTTCACACCAGATGCCAAATTGTAGGTTGTACGATACGTTTTCTTGTTTCTGGATACTCGTGGGCTCAGGTATCTTTGGGGTTTGTGCTTCGATCAATAATAGCTGATCGAAGGGTTTGTGGGTATTTATGTTAATTACTAAAATATTAAATAGTTCTTTAGAGTGCCTTATCTCCTGAATTAAATTTTGTTTTAGTTTTCTTGAATGTTGAAGCAAATTGGCAAATACATAGTTTGTCTACCACTGGCATTTTACCCAGCATATATTTCCTGTATAGAATTATTGTTCATTTTATGTGATTTTAAATTAAAAGGTTGATGCCTTGATTTATAGTAACACGTTGTTTTTATGGTTTATTTAAATTAAAGTTTCTTTCAAATATCGCTACCGATCTTATTTTTGGAACTAAGGACTTGTGTATGACGTCAAACGACCGGTTGTCTTATCCCACACAGTCCTAAATATCTAAAATAATAACTTATTTATATACACTTTATTCATCAAAATTATCGAAACTAAGCAAAAAGAACCCAGATCTTGTAATTGCATAGTGGAATCAGAATCTCTGAATTCCCAAAATCTTAGCTAGAAGTACTTTAGCGAATACTGAATAAAGATCAGGACATCAAACAAGTATTTGACGAGGCTACAAACAAGCCTGCGTTAACCACAAGAAATGAAAATGAATCAATAAAATTTTACATATTAGTAACCTGAGGGCCATTCTCTTACTTATAAAACGTTCACATTCAAGTCGCAATCTGTCAAACTTGTCAAAACTGTTGGTAAATTGATGATTTTTTGACAGCTTGCGAATGCGATGTGAATGTGAACGTTTTAGGGAATTATCCCGCTGATATTTATCCCAAGGTAAATCTATCCACAAATTGATCTACAAGTAGGCGCCAATTCTTTGCGTTTAATTAACTTGAAGCACCGATCTTACCAATATCTAACACCCAGTCTCGCCACTGCCTTCAGACAAACCACAACACTTGAATTCAAAACAGACTCTTTGGTTAGTCTTTGGAGTCGCGCACACCTGACACTGTTTTTCTCTCCGCGTCCGCTTTCGCCAATGTTATTATAAATGCTCTTGTAAATATAGCGTTGTGTGCTCAAAATATACGCAGGTTGACACTTCATTCGGAGTATAACGACCGAACGCCCGATAAAAGGATACGTTTTGATTGCACAGACATTTATCACTCACGCTGGTGGAGTTTGCATTGTGATATAATACGGTGTTACATTCTTGGAATTTCAGTTGCATTTTTATAGTTTTGTTGTCTGTAAGACCAATTTAGATATAGGTTACTACCTACAAGGGAGCTGGTAAATAACGAAAAATATGTCCGAATATAGCCTTTGCCCGCGCATACTTTTTAAACTTTCAGTTCAAAAAGTATGCGCGGGTAGGTAGTTATTTTCTACGTCCTGGGATCGATTACTCCGGCTTGCATCATCGTTGTTGTCTGCTTGTCTTTGTTTGGTTATCATGGCATTTTTGATAGCCAAAGTTTGCTATTTTATTACTTAGACGTTTTATTTACTTTTATTTTAATTTAAATCATCAGCTAACATTCCACTATTCAGCTTTATTTTCACATTTTCATTGTCAAACAATTAACTTCTCATCTCTTTCTTAGAACACCTTGCCGTTTGGTAACGAAGGTGGTCCTTTGATCCTTTCGGATGAAATGTTGATGTTTAGTGATTTTTTGGGACATTTCGACTACGTCTCTAAATTTGTAGGATTCTAAGAAACTAAGAAAGTCCTCTTTTATAACTGTCAGATACAATACTGGGCGGAATATCTATTGTGATCTAAGAGTTCCATATTTGTTTAAAGCTATAATGACGTGATTTCTTAATGAATCTAGATCTACTAGATTGTGTAAAGCTAGTTTTCTTTACTTTTCATCGTTTATAATTTTATATAATTGTAATTAATTTATTGCTTAAAGACAAATAAAATTAATAACTTGAAAATAAATAGTCGCCGACTCCGCGTAGCGGAAAAAGGCGAGGCCAAAAAAGAAGTAAATTAAAGAGGAGGTAAGCAATATAATATAAAATAACAGAGTGCAGTATTAGCCATCAAAACTAAACCGAACCAAAAAGAGTGCTATGATGAAGAAGAACACAAGAAGAAAAAGAACTCTAGGCTATGATAGTTGATATGTTTGACCCCGCTGCGTAGGACATGCTTAATGATAGGGGGCTGTAATCCAATGTAAATGTATGAACTAAACAAACTCAATGGTAGATCATTATGCAATAAATCCTTATTTGTCAACAGAAATCAAGGTTGGGATTGATAAGGAAATATGTATAAATGCATGCTTAGTTCGCTAGTCGTTGCTATTCCAAACATACGGACTTGGTATTTATTATAAGCCAATCTAATGTTTCAAAATTTGAGTGTAACGAACGCCTCCCGTGAACTCTACAAGGCTAGTAAATATATTTTGCATGGATTCTCGTGTATTTTGTTGTAATCCATGAAGTGGCATTGTGTATATGCATCGTGTTGTACTAAACAATTATTTGTTTTAGAAATGACTAACTAACTATACAAATAAACACAAAAACAAACAAAAGGACACTTAGGCGTCAAAGTACTCGTCCACATCGCTGTCATCCAGAAACATGCCCAGAAGACTGGCAGCATTACCACCTTGAATGGCAGCGCTAATTCTTTGGCTAAAGAACGAGCCAGCCGGCAGCCCTCTGTTCACTTGTAGTGTCGACCAATCTGCGAGAAATTTCTGATTTAATGAGACGCTTTTAGAAATAATTTTCCTCTTCGTATATTCTCTCTTCCACTTTCCCATTGCGAATTATTTGCTCTCAATTATTAATTAAATTATGTATGTGTTACTGGAAGCAAATTAAACTACACGTATTTAATAATATGTAAATTATTTACATTACCAAGAATGTATCACTACTATTGACAACTAATGAAGTCTATTTACTCGGAAAAGGAAGCAGTTCTATGACTTATGGCACCGAGATTATACTAAACGACAGAAGTTTACAATATTATAATAATCTTGCCAAGAATCACAAATTCATAACACTACTAACTAATATTTCTAGATTACAGATTCCCAAGCGGTTTCCTAAAAATCGCACTATAATGTGTAATTTATTAGATTCATCATCATCACCAATTTATTTGCGTAACCATTGGTCAGTGCAGCATATATATCGTCTTCTATACATTTCTATTAACAGTTATCAGACCATTCATCGTATCTAGAAATTTCTTCGGTAGACTGACGGCAGTCAGTCAATCTAAATTTTTTTGGTCTTCGCCCTAATGATCCCGATCTACTCTAACGGCCGCTTCTGACGACCAAACTGAAAAATAAATATCCACCAAATTGATACACTTCCTTTGTCTCTAACTTGTGTAAATAAGAACCCGATTAAACCAGCCATTCACAAATATAACAAAACAATCATTGTAACAATTCAAACAATATCATACGACCTACGAGTGAGTGTATAAACTTGCTACTGAAAAACAGGGTTGGCTATGGCTGGTGAAATAGTAAGTAATTATTGCTGTTTTATTATTTTGGAGATCTAGAGAACACGAGGCTGTAAAAATAAATAATAATTGTAATCGAAATTACGAATGAGAACCTAATGTATTAATTTCAAACGTCATATATTTCGTTTATTAATTTTAAATAAACTAAAGTTGTCGGAATCTTACTTATTCTATCCAGTTAAAGGAAAGAGACATATATGTACTCATGTTTCATAAAATAAACATTATCTTATCTTATCTGAAAAGTTTTAATTCGCCCGAATACAAAATTAGTTCACTTTATCCTCCAAATATTTTATTAGCTCCGAAAGGTTCCAAGACAACCGTTGCTTGACAACCTCGAACTTCACAGGTTACTTCAAACGAACTTACTCCATTATTCCCATTTCGTTCATCAAACCCCTCGTTATTTTCATTCTTCTCTTGTCTGTTCTGGTTCTGTTACTTGGGGTCGTCGCAAATTTTACCCTTCTATATTCCGTGCCAGCAGTCGCGTTACCATTCATTCTTTTTCATTCATTTCTTCCCTCCCATCTTTTCGTTGATCTCCCCTCGTTACTTTCATTCACTTAAACATTATTGTTTCGCAAACCTTTACCTCTCGTCAGCCCTACAATGTTTACCGTCGCAAGCGCATCTGCGTTATATTAGTTGCATCACGGCTACACGTGGCGGCACTGGTTGTCATCAATTATCTGTTAGGATCCCATGAAGGTTAGCTAGTACTACGTACTACTACGAGGTCGGAAACCCGTAGTATAAAAAAAAAATTGCTGTACTTATTGCACATAACACATGTTGTCCAAGAATAAAGTGATCCTTTTGATACATTATTTGCGTATCGAATTTATTCATAAAATAAGAAAATGGAAAAATAAATTCTGGGAAACCGTTTCCAGTTTTTCTTTCTCTGAATTCCGGTCAAGGACTTTTGTTTAGATAAAAAGGTTCGAGGGGTTTTGTTGAACTGATAAGGAGATTTTAATATATTGCGAAAACAGAAGATCAGAAGAAAATGAAAAGAGACTTGTAGAAGTATGCACTTTTCCTATCATGCATGTAAATAGTATTATTTAATGATCAAGAACATGTCATACAAAGTGACTGCTGTTTATTACATCCATCAAAGTAATCCCAATCGTATGCATCGGTCAGACGTCATGCAACCGTCATCGTTATCATATTCAAAATTCGAATTGAGTCGACCAAGGTCGGAAATTTCAGCTGGCATTTGATAGCTCTATGGATATTTAAGATAGGTGAGATTCTGGCCATTCGCCCAACATTATAACTATAACAAGACTGTTAATAATGATTTTCGTTTCAGGTAATGGAAGTTTCAAACTCTTGAGCTCATCTAAGTTTTGTAAGTAGAATATAAGTGCGTATAATTGTATGTACTTATTAATTTTCATGTATTTCTAAGTCTTCAACCTCGGCTGTATTTTAAGTAGACGATAGTATGTAGACATGGTAAGTGTGTAGGTACTGTAGAAAAAAAAGTTAAAAAAATCCTTGCGTAGAATAATCTTTGGATTGTGTATTAATAAACAAAAAGGCAACAAACAATCAATTAATCTGCGCATATCAGACAAATATGGGGTCACTATTTGATAAGCCCTTGAGTTGG
Organism: Lithophane leautieri; assembly: GCA_949152455.1. Lineage (NCBI taxonomy): Eukaryota > Metazoa > Arthropoda > Insecta > Lepidoptera > Noctuidae > Lithophane > Lithophane leautieri. The sequence continues at coordinate 2,005,376 of OX424462.1, read as the reverse complement.
TACACTTGTTCGTATTATTAATGATGTATTTATAAGATACAAACAAGTTATGATACAGCTAAAAATAATATTCACAACAAAAAGAGTACTGGGAAACCCCATAATGCCATTGACGCAAGCAAGACCGGCTCGAAGGACCAAAAATAAATAATTTGAAGTAACTCTACCTACTATCATTAAACAGATTCGACTAATGAATGGTCAAGACGACAAAAAAGTGTAGTGCCTTGTGTAGTGACTTCGTCTCATGGGCAGGCAGAAAATACAGAACCCTACCTGCTACGAGCCTTACATATTCCTGATGCCTCGTTTACGTTCATACATCTGAGACCCTAGTGTGAGTTTCTTATAACCATCTCGACTTTACGCATCGAACGCGTTCGGCGCTCTGATTGGCCCTTCACCAGTGAAGGTCAGTGAAGCGCCAATCCGAGCGACGAACGCGGTCGATGCGTAAAGTCGAGATGGTTAAAAGAAACTCACACTAAGCCCTCTGGTCATACGCGCACGCCGGTTGAGAGTACTACGCACCTAACCTTTCTGAAGAACATCACCCATAAGGTCACTATAATGTCCCTAAGTAAGGTTATTTGTGAACTTACAACTCGAGACTAATAGGTACTTATATAAAAACTAAACGAATTTGGATAATGGCACTGATTCCCGTGTTCACAAACTGAACTAAAATTAGATAATTGACATCTCTTATTGACAGACAGCTCGAGAAAAAGACGATGACAGATGACAAGTAAATTAGAGATGTCCAATTAGTTTATGCCTTGAACTTCGTCGTGTTTTAGTCTATATATATTCTTATTTTTAACTACAACACAACTAATGTACATGTAGGGAAGTTGTAGTTCAACTAAAATTGACAGAAATATGTCCGTCCTTTTTCTTCCCGTTCGTTCTGTTCTCCCTGTTCCTGTTCGTCTCGGGTAATAAAGAGAAAAAAATGGAAATACCCTAAATCACTAATATCGTTCTTCGGAGTTTTACCAAAGTCAATCAGAAATCTGACGATCGGTTTGTTTGTAGACAGTATGGGGTTTATTTATAAACGTTGCTTAAATTTAAGTGACGTCATGATTATTGAGGTTAAATAGTCGCTAATCATTACTTAACTTTAAGCAACGTTTGTAAATAAACCCTTAAATTGATAAAAGATCAATTCAATCAAATGTTTAGATAAGAGTCGGCTTCGAACGTCCGCTTTTAAGTGGACTATGAACTGATTAATGAGTTTCTCTATTAATTGTTCGTTATTGTCTTTGTTGGTCTAATTACATCTGACTAATGGACTTGTTTCACATGTTAGATGTCAATACAAATTAAGTTTAGCAGTTAAAACCGAATAAATTATATTCAACATTACTAATGAGAAGAAATTCCAGTTGGATCAAGAAACATTGTTTCAATATTGTAACATTTTTGCTTCATCAGATCCACATAAAAACCAAGCAAATTCCTGTTTCAAAATGTATATAGAATTCTGCCTATATGGATATTTTTAGTATCATATTATATTCGTTGGGTACACTCTTTTGACTAAATGATCCCCAAATTGCTGAACAACCGATGTCAGTTGCTTTTACCATGAACTGTTCACTACTCCACAGAGTACTAACTAGATCAAGAAATGAAGAGAACAATACAATTTAAGAGCTTCATTCATATGCAAACCGAGATGATGCGAGTACAAGACATAAGGTTATCGTGGACATGAATAGATATGGATAGGATATAAGTATTAGTGTGTAGCATGTCCTACTTCCAGGCCAGTGTCCACGGATGGAAAATTTTAGTAAAGTTTGATTAATTGTTTGAGGACACGTAATCAAAATTGAGACAGATTTCGGAATAGAAGCAATCAGAAGTGCCGCGGTACAAAAAATCATACCAAACATAAATGTTTGAGATTCCGAAGGAACCATTTTTAACTATTTACCTATTAGTAGTTTCGAGCCACAACATATTTGTGTTGTGGCCACAACACAAATTATCTCTTCTACTTGATGACTTGTAGTTAATTGATTTAAGTTAAAATAATTATCGATAAACTCTTGCTAAAGCGTGCCAGAGCTGTGGTTTGTGCTCTCAAATTATCCTAATAATAGATATAAAAAAAAAACCTCAACTGCTTAATTAAATTGTAAACGCACATTAATCTCAGAATCGATAACTCGATTATTTGCTGAAGATGAAAATGTAAATCATGCCAAGGTCTGAGAAAAGTAGACCAAGAATAGAATTTGGTTAGTGCCTAAGACAAGAGCAAAAAGCTATACCTCCCAGAAATGTATTAACAAAAGACGCTAAGGTATTTTATAAAATGATAGATATTTTAACACCATTTTCTCGAGGTTATCAACCTCCTTAATTGCAGTTTCCTTATTCTAGAATATTTTTATCCTCCACGTTGATCCGACGTGGTTGTAACCGCAGCTGGCCGCACGAACTCACGCTGTTACATAACGTCGTGTCTTTAGCACGCACACTGTAATTGTAATAGATAAGTTATATTCAACGTATTACAGTAGTAAACAAGATGTCATACTCGTCATTCTGTATACCCAGAGCCTTTGAACACGTCTGGCTACATAATGCTGTGTCGATCATCTTCCTGCCATCCTGCTATGTTTTGTACTATTTGCCTATCAGCCGCCACTTAATCATTCACTCTTTTTTCCTTCATAATATCATCCCTCACACAATTCATCCAGCCTCTTTTATCTTCCTCTCCCTCTCCATTCATCTACATTTATATTTATCACACATTTAGTCACTCAATATGTTGTCTATAATGGAGAAAATCGCTGATGTAGCCACATCAAGGAATTAGTATTTCAAAAATCTATTGATGCGAAGTCGGGTCTTAGTGATTTGGAACCTGAAAAAGAGCTGACCCATTCCCAGTACGAGCATTTTATGGTCACTTTATATTCGTCCTCAGTCGTCATAATCCGTTCAGACTTCGATCCTTTGTTAAAAAAACAGGCAGAAAACCCAATCACAATCTGCCCGGTAGTAGACTCTTTAGTCAGTCTGATTTTGTGTAGTAAACAATTAGACGATGTTGTACTAACTTTTTGTACACTTCTGCATACAATGCGTGCTAAAGCTGATGTCTTTAGGTCGTTAGTTGATACTAACCGTTTCCTGATCGTGGTGCTATTCAAATGTTGTTTTAAACCTTTTTTGTCAGCAACTCGTTCTGTAGTCATTTTGTAAACTACATGAAGTTGGCAGTATGGTAAATTGATTGTAAACAGGTGGATAGGATTCAATACTATGCCACCCGCTTGAGAATTATCTACTATAGGAAGCCTTTTTTTTTTTTTGGGTGTGGGAAATCATCCAATGAATTCTCCCGCTCTGGGCGGAGCGGAAGCGCGTGTCAGACTTTTACTGACTAAAACCCACCCGTATTCCTTCAGTTGCCTGTTGCCAAGGTCCCGGTATCCCTTTCGGACTTTCCCGCAACCCTGGCATACTATAGGAAGCCTGGGCTTACTCTCTAAGTCCGTCAACGAAGTAACGGGTCCCTCCGAAGTGAAGTTCGGAGTCTTCGGAGTGAACCCTGCTCCTGTATAATTAACTATTTCGGACGGGCAAAAACACAGCGGAAGTAAGGACAACTGTCAAATCGTGTTATCATTCATTGTCAGTTCGGGCCTCAAAGTAATATTATGTATGTCCGTAGGTGATACGCAGTAGGAAACGCCCATGACTTCGGACGAAACTACGGTTTTCATGCTTAGGGAGTAGACCTCCTGAAGTGCGCCTAGTGAATAAAATCCTCTTTCATTTTCCGCTGCGGTGATCAAATCCCAGGGTGATAATTAAATTATTCATCATATCGTGCATTTTGGATGTGTGACTAATAGTCAACAATTTTAGAAGTTTAAAACATAAACTTGCGTATTTCCCTGATACGTCAGCCGGCATTTGACTTAATCGCTTTACTGGATTATAGCCGAGAATGCCGACATCGCGTGCATACTGAGAACAAGCAAGAAATAAGAATAAATTAAGAAGCACTTTTGGTTGTACACGTACAATGCTTGTAAACAGCTCTTTGATTTAGCTGATTAATATGTTAATCTTAACTGCCTTGATTGAGGCACGCTTGATTGTAGATTAACAAGTTTTTGCACCTGTAACTTTACTGAATCTTTCTGGAATGATCTCAAATTTGGAATTCCCGTTGACAGTTTCGAAAAGAATCAATATGTTTCAATTTCTCAACTAAACGTTTTCCAAGGCAGTGATAATCCATCTGTTGGATAAGATTAAGTTGTTCCCCAGGCCGGTATTATTTAACATTATCGTAATTTAGATGAATGGCAGGTAGAGCCGTGCCCACCGCTAGCTTCTAGGAAAATCGTCGTCTAATGCTTGATAATGGCATCCCCTACGTCACGCAGCTGCGGTTTTCGCGCAATTATCTTCAATTAAATTTATATAATGGTGTTTACCTCATTCCTACGTTGTGTTCAGTTTACGTTTCGCCACCGATGCGACAGCTTCGATGTAGCGTTTGTTTCTTGTGTATTGTTGTGCGTGGATTTCTTCCAGAACATTTGCTCTTACTGTGACTTCTTTCAATAGGACACTTGTTGGACTGATACGCAGTATATTGTGTATTTCTGCTTTTGCTTCAACGGAATTGTTGTGAGTACTATTATCATTTATGGATTCAACAATGTCCTCAATTTCTTGCGGCTCTGGCTGAGTTACGACTCTGGTACCCGTATTATGTTTGTGATTTAGTACATTTTCAAAATATTTTCCTCGCAAACTAATTAGATGGTTGTTAACATTCTGGGTAGTGATAAAAAAATGTATTTTCCAACGGTACTTTCGAATTTGTGGAGCGGATATATTGAAAATGTTGTTTGTTTAGTCCTTCTTTCGCAGAGGCTTCATTGGTCCTTTCTAATGTTAGCAATCTTTATTTTCTTAAATATAATTATTATTTTGGATTTAGCTTGATGTAAAATCCGACAGTGAATTCTTATACAGTTAACTGTGATTTCTCTATACTCGTTGCTAAGATCCGCGATCATAAAAAATTATATACAAACTGATCATTATACAGTTTATAAAGAAGACATTGCATCCAAGTCGAGTTGATAAGTTCATTACATGTTATCTGAATGTAAACATGATACATAATTTTATACAAGGTTTCTTGCAACTGTCTGGGATGTTATTTTCAGTTACTGTGATTCGTTTTAATCATTGCACATTTTTGTGATTAAATATTGGTCGTACTTGTAGTTTTTGTAACCATTTCCAGAGTTCCATTTGCATTTACCACAAGATTTTTAAACAATCAACAATAAAAAAATACTCCTGTAACCGACTAATCGCAACGCCAAATTCTACTACATACAAAAAGAGTACCCTTCAAGCATTTTTGGTTCTTTTGAACGCACTTTGAAGAAATATGTCAATAACCTAGAGATAAATAACGTCACAACAAGCTGTCGCTGCCGACGTTGTTGATAGCATTTGCGTATTTCTATCAAATGACATTTTTAAAAACGACGTAAGTGACTCTCAACTTTAGTCTTTTACTAATTTTAGCAACTGCTATGTTTACAAAATACGTGCCCATGTTTTTATTTTAGGTTTATTATTAGGTCCATTTAGATTGATCCAAAAAAAAACAGGTATAAGAGACTTGCTCGTAAACACTAAACTAGCGTAGCCTTGATACTAATGACGTCATACGAAGGATAACATATTATTACTAATTTCGCAAGAATCAGTATCACGTCAGTAGCCGTATTAACATTATGTGCATTGTAAAATTGCCTTAATTAACATACGTTTTTATGCAACTCCACGTGTAAATCGCATAGCAAAGTAACCATGAATCATGGATCTGTGGTCAGTGGGACTATTTTCGTATGGCCCCACGATAAGCGAGGAACTCGGGTTTATACGCTAAATTACCGTTTTCGAGGTACAATATTGAATTTGCTGAAACTGAGGTCTGCGTATAAAAAGCTGGATTAGAGTTTTGCGTTGCGACGCGACGTGCAAAAAGGTTTTGACGCATTGACAAATTGGGATACTTATTGCTTTTTGGGTATTCCACTTCCATGTTGTGAATCATGGCCATCGTCTATTCTTCACGTGACTATCAATGAATCATTGATTGATTGAATCCTAGTTCGACGGCAGCCCCTAGATTATTTTAAATCCCCTTAATGTCTACATCATCAAACTTCACGTTGATAGATAGATGCAAATGCACATCTCCGTCTTCTCTTCAACCATCATATTTATGAACCGTATTTATAAGCAAGTAACTTAGTAGCAGCCCAGCATATTGTGCCCGGTTGATGGCAATAGGCTCGCCCCCTATTACATGGGACTAACACATAACTGGCTAAATGTGCTATAGGTACACGTGTCTAACCCTTCGCGGAATACCTGCAGCCATGGTGTTAGGTTATGTATTTCTTGTAATGTACATGTACAAGTACCAACTACTTAAGATCCCAAAACTTGACTTCTCATGCCACCTTCGTGACCAAACGAATTTGTTTCCAAATTACTACTATTAAACGGACATCTATTTATTTTTGTTGTTGTCGCCTTGCTATTAAAACAATGTCCCACCCCATCGACCTTCGTTGCTATTCCCAGTCACGATAATTCTACCTATTTGGTTCACCTACCTGTTTCGTGACATATCTCGTTTAGAAACTTCTTTGCTTGGAATAAATTTAATTTGGAATTGAATATTATCAATGTTCTGAGCGACATCTTCGTTTGTCTGTCTTACTTGTAGGTTGATGATTGTGTAAAATCTGCGTTAATTTAAACTTTTAAACATGATATAATACAGAAATCATTTCTTTGTAACCGATATACCTAAACAAAGCAGATTGAAATGTTTGCTAAAAATCCTCTACTCTAACTTCTCGAACGCCCTCGTGCCTCTAGCCAATATCGAAGTAATTGTTAAATTGCTTCCTAAAGTGTCTCCAAGGACCAGATACAAGTTTCAAAATTCATAAAGTTCTTTAAGATTAATAAATGGAACTCTCCTTTATTGGATTTTAGGAATCGAGCATTATACGGCCACGCTCAGACTAGAGTAGAGGAAAATATATAATATAATAAGCATGTGCTCGCGTCGCCGTCACTAGCGCTCCGCTCGCAGGAAATCGAGCATGTTAACACTGTTGTCATTTTATAGCTTACCGCTATTTGTGGTCCACTCATAGCAAACAATTCACTCACATGAACTTTAAACTTGTTAATAAGGATAACTGAAATTATTATTAATAATTTTGATCAGGAATTTATTTATCGTACGAGTATTATTGTGTTGACAGTATACAAGTATAAAACCAAACGAAAAAAGTACTTACTTCTTTAATAATAAGAGAAAAATAAAAAAATACTTTAATTGCGGAAGTCGGTGTCTTATTTCGTTTGGTTTTAGTACAGTAGTCCTTTTTTGTTTTGATTTTTTTGAAGTCGGTCAATTTTTTTTTTAAATATATTTTTCCATTTTTTGTGTAATTTGATTTTTATAATCACCATGGGTAGACCAACTAAAGGAGTCGCCCGCATGAAGAGAAACAGAATTAAAGAGACTAATACTGCTGAAAAAGAACGCCTATCTAAGAATCGCAAACGGAGTGCTATGTCCGGTTCCCAAGAATCACCGTTAGCTCATCATGCTAGGTTATCTCAGATGAGAAATTACATGCATTCTCATTTGTCGCAGGAGTCGCCAAATGATAAGATCTGCCGACTCAATCTTATTAAAAAACGATTAAGTGGCGAGTCGTCTGAACAGCCCAAGTATCGTTTAGATGTTATACGAAACCGGCTGGCTAATGAGACTCCCGTGCCTTCTCAAGAATATAAGGGTGAACACTATACATTTGCTTACACTTTGTAGTTCCCCTCATCATCATATTATAAGGTGTCCATAATCAGATCTGTAATTTCACTTATAAACTATAAGGTTGCAAAGTTCTTATCAATATGAATGAATTAAGTCCAAACACAAGGTAGTTACTGTGAACCGTTGAGGAGTTCCCTTAATCGTCCTTCGTCTTCATCATCAGACCCTTAACGACAGTCACAACCCATCCAAGTGTAAGGTTCTTATCAATATAAATTAATCAAGCCCAAACACAAGGTATCTGCTGTAAGCCGTTGAGGAGTTTCCTTGATTGTCCTTCGTCTTCATCATCACACCCCTAACGACAGTCACAACCCATCAAAGTGTAAAGTTTTTATCAATACAAATTAATCAAGCCCAAACACGAGGTATCCGCTGTAAACCGTTGAGGAGTCCCTTGACTGTCTTTCGGCTCCATCATCAGATCGACTCCAGACCTTCATAAAATTGTAGTGCTGTAAAATACTTAATGAAAAAAAAATTAAGACATGCACTAGTTGCCCCTACGATTTTTGAAAGTTCCCCTCGATTTCTCTAGGATCCCATCATCAGATCCTGACTTGGTGACAATGGGACCACCTCAGAAGTATAAGCTTTTGAACAAAAAAAGAATTTTTTAAATCGGTTCACAAACGGCGGAGTAATCAGTGAACATACATAAAAAAAAAAATACAATCGTCCGAACATAGTACCTCCTCCTTTTTTGAAGTCGGTAAAAATCAGTAATTAGGGCATTTTGCTCTGAAAGAAACGAATTCTTCTATAATTTGGGAAAATTTATCTCTCTCAATAGCTTTCTTCCAGACTATCAAGTGTCAATGGTCACTTCTTTTAAGCATGTTTCTTTGTTTAATTTACCTGAACCTCAAGCCTGTAACCTCGAAATAAATCCAAGGCTGAAATATTATTACATAATTATGTTATGACTATTTACCTACCTTGGTAGATACTGCCATTGACTGAGAAAAACCATTTCCCTGAGGTGACTCATACGACTTAGCTACAAGACGTCGGTACATAACATTAGATAATATGTATATGGTAGCTACTGTCTTATGTATGCACATTCTTTGTTTATCTTAACACCACTATACACGACACTCATTACCCCATAAATTATAATTGATATCTTTTAAATTGTTAGAAATAATTATAACATTAGTATTCGTATCATTGCCGTCTTATCTGACGTGTTCTATATAAAACATTGTATGGGAAATTGACGACTGAAATAACAGCAATATCGCTATTATCTGCATATTTGGATACCATTTGTTTTAAACAGCTGTGTAAGGAAGCCATTGTAGTGATATTCTGTGTGGACACACCTGTTTATATTTTATACACTTTCCCTATTGTTTTGGCAAAAATCAATGGCAGCTTGAGTCGGGGTCAGTTGGCATATAAACAAATAAGACGGCGACGTTACTGACGTCAATCAAACATAGGTACTGACTATAGTGCCTAAAACTTGACTGCCCAAAAACTTTACTTTGCCAAGTCTTCTGCTGCCTGCACTTGTCCCATGTTATTTGAGGTCAGCGCCAAACTGTTTTCTATTCCATTCTCCCCTGTCACGTTATCATTCACTCCCTTTTCATTCGTATTATGGTTCGTCCTTCTCCATTCATATAGCTTTCATATTCATAGATATAATCTGTTGCAGAACTTCATAAAGCTATGAAGTTTTTCATTGTTGATTTTCATATTAGTACGTATATGTAGAAATGGGAATTGACACAATGGGAAGAGGCCTCCCAGTAGTGGGTGAAGTCGGGTTGTGGATAATGATGATAACGTATAGAAAGCTAGACATACTCAGTATTGACAAACCTAGTCATGAATGAACAATTATCTAAGTTAAATACAATTACAACATCAGATCAGACAGCCACCTTGCCCCAAATAGAAGATAAATAGAGCATCCGTGACGTAAAGGAGTGTACTCATGTGTTGCAGTCCTCTGTATCAGATCGTGTTACAGTGGAATCTTTGTTTATTGCATTGCGAAAGTAAAAATAGTACGAGGAAAACTCCTAGAGATGCAACATACGTGAAATCTCTTGTTACGCATGTGCGAAGGCGGACTTAAATACAAAGAAATAGATCTGACAAGTTTGAGAAATCTAGGATTAAGGTCCAACATAACAAATGCTTGTTTGACGCTGCATTTGTTGATTTAAGTCTGTAGTTCAATGTCAACAGTATATCAGTCTCATGAAGTGCAAAGAATTTATGGGGAAGAAACTAATAAAAATATGGTCCAGTCCAATAAATACGTTTGCTTTCTTTACACACGCTGGTTATTTTTTACACAACATTGATTTTCATATTATTGATTTTCATATTATATTGATTTTCATACTTGTTTTAAATATACGGACATTAAAACCCGCACTGACGCAGTAAATCTTTAAACAAGTATTGATAGAGTGAGAGAACCCGACCTCTTAGATTCGTTGACCCATCGCTTTCAAAGTCCATGTTTGACGCCAGCGTAACATTAATTTATTAAGTCAAGCGTAAAACATGTAACATCAATTTATAACTGACCCAGACAAGTGTTTTAAATGCCAATCCCACGCGCACAATCGACAATATATACGCAAGTGTTACTAAGAGATGCATTTTTGTTACAACATACGTATACTTATATTTTTTGCTAGTCTGCGTTTTCCCACTCTTGGACAAAGGCCTCGCTCCACTCCTTCCATCGCATCCTGCTTCCAGTTTTGGAGGAATCTGCCCAGTTTGCCCCCAATCTCCTTTGTGGCCTGTGCCGTGTTTCGAGGCGCTAGTTCTGTCCCTATTTGGTCTACAGTTTGTTCAATATGCGGCAAAAATGTACATTAATACTCAGACCAAATAAAAAACCAAGACGGAGCGCTGCGAACAATACAGTGAAGCATGCTAAAACTACACCAAAGCTCTGTGCATACACGCTCACACACGTACGTTCACAACTATTTACAATGACGCTACACCAAACTAAGTGCACACATGTTTACGAAACCGGCCTCACGTCACAGCGCTGTCTTGGTTTTTTATTTGGTCTGAGCATTCATGTACATGGGCACATCTTTATGTAACATAGTGTTACTTCTATTCAATTAAATCAGCCTATCACAGTCTTCTGCTTGGCAAAACCCTTTCCTACACTTGTTTACCTTTGTCATCATTTGCCTTCTTCAGGTTGTTGGCTCATCAAGTGTAGAGCAGCTCATGCCACATCTGATGATTCATGGTTTTCAACCAAGCATTCGTCAGTTTTTGTAACTGCGTCCAACCCACGCAATCCTTACTATCCTTACTAATATTATAAATGCGAAAGTAACTCTGTCTGTCTGTCTGTCGCGCTTTCACGCCAAAACTACTGAACCGATTTAAATGAAATTTGGTACATAGATAGTCTAGAGCCTGAGAAAGGACATAGGCTACTTTTTATCGACATACCACGCGGGCGAAGCCGCGGGCGGAAGCTAGTATTTAATATTTCGCGGTCTCCACTCGAACTTGCTGCTCTAGTAACCGCAGCTTCTTTGCTAAATATAACTAGCCCTCAACTAACGCCAGTTTCTCATTGCTAACCCATTAAGGAATCTCCGGTTGTTTCCCGCTCATTTAACCAGATAATAAGTTATCTGGTTACTAATGAATATTAATTAGTTTTTTGCGTAAATAATGTGTCATTCTTAAACGGATTTTATTGATCATATACTTATTTAATTATTTTATTTATCGTGCGTACGTCATTTGAACCCGTGGCGGGTTTTTATTTGCTGGTACAAATTCGTTATTAATTTTTATCTGTTTTATATACTTAACCAGTAACGTTTATCGTTTATCTAATTTGATGATTATTTATTATTAAAATTAATTGCCCTGAATTTTAATGGAGTGGGTTTCCCCATGATTTTATGATTTAAAACTATCTTACCATCTTCTTCTTCTCCTCTTCATGTGGTTAGTCTTAGTATCTTATTGTCTTGTCTAAGTTTGTTAAAAATAACCCAGGTTAGCCGTGTACCTAATATTTTTTATCACTAGTTCTGTCTAGAACAGATTATCATAAATCCATTTTTCAGTTTAACTTTGAACGTTAACAATGGGGTTTTTAACTTAAATTAAACTTTTTTTTTGGTTACCTCATTGGAATTAATGTTCCAACATCTAGTAAGCAGTCAAAACTGCTTAAAACAATAATTAAAAACAATCTCGAGACTACAAAAAGCTTACACAGTCATCGAGCTACCATTACTATATCGTTCTCATAATTGACCGCAAGAATTCATTAACGATACTTCGTCATTGTAAATTAAACCGTAGGTTATTTACATTAAGGTTTATGATCGTAGTGTGTGGTAGTGGGTTTTCCTCGAGAACTGAAGGTGAGCGAGGGTTGGCGGCGCGGCGCGTGCGTCACGGATGCCAGTGCACATTGACCAACCCTTCGATTCGTTGAAATCCAGCAAGTGTGCCAACCTTGGGTTAATTAATGCTTTTATGGTTTAGCGTTCATTGTGTAAGTTCTTGTTATTGTATGAGTGTGACGGTTATTAGTAGTTGTGCCAAGACTTCATTTTTATTAGAAACTAGCTGATGCCCGCGGCTTCGCGCGCGTGCATGTCGGTTATTATATACTAAAACCTTCCTCGAGAACCACTCTATCGGTGAAAACAGTATGAAAATCGATGCAGTAGTTTTTGAGTTTATCGCGAACAGACAGACGCGGCGAAGGACTTTGTTTTATAATATTATGTAGTGATTGTAGTACACAGTAACATTATTTTTTATTCTTTATTTTGTGTTTCATGAACTGTATCCAAATAAACGTTATTCTTTCTTTCTTTCTTTCTTTCTTTAGTGAGTTAATGGCAAACAGAGTTTATATTTGGATCTAGGAAATATAATTTTAGTTTATGAGGTAATTTTTCTGGGTGAGCAGCCAGCATTGGGCTCGGAAGACTAGTAAATATTGTCGGTATGTACCGATTTATCCAAATCCCTTAAATACGGGTGTAAAAAGACTCCGACAAAGTACCTGGGAACCTTCTGGTTACGGAGATATTAAAGGTCAATGTTCCAACTTTTTCAGACGTTTTTTAAAGAAAACAAGTTTTAAATGCTTTAACTTAATTTTACACACCCTCCCGAACCCTGAACCGTTGCATGCAGCCATAAACACAATGTTTTGCGTGCGTGCGTTGCGCACTACCGTAAACAGCGATTTTTCACACCATAAATAAAAGTCGTTTCCCAGCAATTATTTTTGTGCAACGTTACTTAATTTGATGTACAGAATGCGTAGTTGACGGCTATGCGATGGGTTTTTTATACCTTGTATATTGCTTCCCACAATGTGATACGTTTTTGTGGGAAAGTCCGAAAGGGATACCGGGACCTTGGCAACAGGCAATTGAAGGAACACGGGTGGGTTTTAGTCAGTAAAAGTCTGACACGCCCTCCCGCTCCGCCCAGAGTGGGAGAAGTCAACTGATGATTTCAAACCCTAAAAAAAAAAAGTTGGTAGGTTTTACAAAGACATGATGGACCCTGATGGGCGCAACGAAGTAGGAGAGAGCAATAAGGCTTTAACAAAAATATTACTTATGAAGTTTGTTTCAGTAATTGAACTTTTAATAGGCATTATGTATTTTGTAAAGTAGGTACAAAGTACATAAATCCCCATTAATATTATTCACCAAAATGTAAGAGAGGCTATTATTAATTTGACAAAATTAGAAATCATTCCTGGATTTTTGGAGTTAAAGATGACGTGTTGTTTACATATACTTGCACGTGACTAACCGCTTAATTACCACATAAATTTATACAGACTCGATCTACATTTTGATATATTCGTTAGGTACTAAAATCCGCTTTTAGTTTTGGTAAAAACCAGTCTACACTAGTTTCAAACTATAATTAATTGGCATACAATCTAATATTCCGATAATAGATGGCAGAACCCCAAATAATCATTTGTTATCAGTCGTAAGGGCTTAAAACTTACTTTCATACGTGTTATACCAGTAGTGGTATTCTGTGAAAATCTCACCTCACCGAGCTGTCACTCCACCTAACGCTAGGGATTGACAGCTCAATTCACCTAAGTTTTCACGGTGAGGTGTTTTCAGAATAGACCGGCAGTGCATTTGAATAGTTTTTGGTCCTAAAGCTTTTAAAATTAATTTCTTATGATCCGCGCTTTTTGTTGCCATATCCGGATCATATATCCTCGAGACCTACCTGAAGTGAGCTGTAATTCCACCTGATGTTAGGAAATGACACTATTGACAGCTCACTTCACCTAAGTTTACACGGTGAGATTTTTGCAGAATAATTATGTCAACTGATATTTGTAAGTAAGAGTAAAACGATAACTTGAAACGTTTTATGTAATTGAAGATAAAGATACAAACTAAAATCGACTCGACGTCGACTTATATAGATGCTAACTAAAAATAAATTGCGTTTTAGTGCGGAAAAATTAACAGAGTGTACCAAGAGAAAAGGCTAATGCAATACGTTACTACATGACGAAGTAATGGTGAGCCCAACAAGTTTCACATATTTTATGCAATGGCAACCTTTCAACAATTTTAAAACAATTTATTGAGCCGCTGACGCTTCACTAGTTTCATTCAAGCAGTGCCAACCAACACGAGCTTATCGTCCCCGTAGAGCGAAAAGTCATTAAGTCGAAAAATCGTGTTTTAAGGTAATGGAGTTAAAGTTTTTGAAAATAAAAATCGTTATAACGTTGGCTTACCTTTACAAACCTTTATGTTTTTAGCTTTAATTTGAAGGAAATAAAATAAATTTTATATTATAAGAGCTAAAACACGTGAAAAGCATTTCGTAAAACAAAAGCGGGGGCAGCTACAAAAATGACGGTTAGACAGATATTTAGAGAAGAAAATGCTGATTTTAGTGACATTGATAAATCATTTTGGCCATTTTTCGACTAAGTGACTTTTCGCTCTACGGGGACGTTATGTATACTGAAATTTTCTTTATATGGATTCAAATTAAAAAGATGTAGGATTATAATAATGTGAGTTTTATATCTCATTCAGTCGCAATTGCTTTTATGCAATCACAACAGGTACTTGAAAATCTCTTGTTTTTATTTTTCTGATTTATGATGGCGATGGCGTTCCGATAAGATGTTACAATACGGCCTATATAACTTGGCAGTTCCGAACTTCGAGCAGAGGGCTGCGCAATAACATTTTTTGGAAACCAAATGGTGACATGAGGCGAGTGTGAGTGAGAGAACATGCGCGAATGTTCGCAGAGCCTATGTTCAGACCTGCCAAATTATATCGGCCGTATTGTAAGTAAAGCCAATGTCTATCGGAAAAACCACGACATCGTCATCATCATCATAATCTGCCTAGCCTTTCCCAACTATGTTGGGGGCGGCATCCATTTTAACCGGATGCAGCTGAATACGGAAATTCCACGACATTTAACAAACATAATATGACACCGAAAAACCAATTTTACACAGTCGGTAACTAGAAACTCGCTCAAGACGAGACCAAAAACATTAATGTAGTCTCAAAAACGTGTTTACTTTTATTTTTAAATGCAAATTCATGCCGCTTCGCTATTTTCGTACTACCACGTTGCTTCTAATCTTGGCTCGTCAACAAACTAAAACTCGTCACGAATTTAAAACCAACACCTCAAAAAATCCTATAACCTTTATCCGAAAGAAAATATGAGCTGTTTTTGAATGTTTTTCTCTTTTTGGATGGCACACCATAGCCCGGTAATCGCGCGAGATTCGAGAGTCGAATATTTTTAGAATGCAAAAAAATTATAATTGTTATTGTAGCAAAACACGGTAGCGGAACGGGTTTAATACGAATTTAACTCTGAAGACCCGGTTTTAAGATTTATTTTAGTATTTTGAGAATGCCGAAAGTTTAGGAACTTGGACAAAACAAATTATGAACTTAAAATTATTGCTTAGTCACAAGAAAAACCATAATGGCCATGTATTTTGTGGATCGTCCAGTCATTTGCTGAAAAATACTTCTTCGAGTCTAAACAATTTACATGAAATTAGGTTATATTTCTGAAAATACAATATTATTACAATATAGTTAGGAAAATGCTAGACAGAATGATTGAATGATTGGCTAAATGAAATTTCAAATATATAACAACGTTAGTTATCTATTACTTATTGGGTGATCATAACTTGATCATTGTTAGTTTGCATTTCATTGATTAGATTAGGTACAATTGTGTTGTCAGTCGTGTGTCGAGTGCTTGTAATTATTGTTATCCTTATCTCCTTATAGCATTTTTATAATAAAAATGTAGTTGGACTCCAATGTTACAGGCTGTGCTGTTAAAACTTAAAATATTGTTAACATAATTTCTATGAAAATTTCATTGAAATTGTTCTACTAGAGTCGCGTCGCGCCTGCCTGTGAAAGCCTTTTTTTTAGGAATTTTAATTCGGAAATAGGTTATTAATCTTCGATCTCGTGATCACAACGATGACGTAAATCGTAAAGAATTCAATGCGGTATTTGGAAAAATGGAATCGAATCTCCTATTAGTTATAAATAAGCGCAGACAAGTTTCGAGCTATCGAGGTCTCGTAAAACGCTTTAAATGCAGATTAAGCGAGCTTGTTGTTAAAAATAGTATTAATTATTATAAGAACTGGGAATTCGCATGACGTGGTGAGAGGCGATTGCGGCCCGTCCAACGTCATTAGGTTCAACGCACTCTCTTGATATGTGGTTGCAATCGATTAAATAAACACGCGCGTCTGAATCAAATCGAATGTTGCATGGCTAGCACTATTACTGTTTAGCTGGTTACTGCTTTTTTGTATCAATATTGTCGTTTAAGACATCAGAGCTTTCTGCTGATGAGTTACCAGCATCTTTTACGCCTTTTATATGTTTCTTCTGAAGCTTTCATATCGATAGTGATCATGGGATGTTTGAGCGATGATTTGACTTTACTGATCGTCGATAAAGCGTCGGGCCCTTGGCCATTCATCACGCACGAAGCCTTCCAATTCGATGAAATTAAATAACAACAAAAGACAGGACAAACCCAGTAGCAGTACCAATCAAAAGAATTACTTACGGTCACTAAGCTAATGAAGCTATTGAACGTCTAAGCACGTCCTGTTCTAAGCGTTTGTATTCACTGCAGAGTGCTAATATTGATGGTGAGAGAGAGATAAGAAGAGATAATAAGGAAGGAAAAGAGAGTGAATGATAAGGTCATCATCTGTCTAGCCTTTTCCCAACTATGTATGTTGGGTTGAATTCCAGTCTAACCGGTTGCAGCTGAATACCATATGTATACCATACCATATATGCTTTATGTATGTATGTATTTATTTTATATGTAAACTAGCTGATGCCTGTGGCTTCGCCCACGTGGATGACGGTTACTATATACTAAAACCTTACTCGAGAACCACTCAATCCATTGGTGAAAACAGCATGAAAATCAGTGCAGTAGTTTTTGAGTTTATCGCGAACAGGACGATAGACAGACGCGGCCGAGGACTTTGTTTTATAATATGTAAGGATGGTACACCACTGACTATCTGCAGTATTGCCTCTCCTAGTTACCTTTAATCCATCCAAAGGTTGTCAGTAAAAGATCTCTTTTAGCGATAAGACCGCCCATTGTGTCACCCTATATATATAAAATTTCTACATTTATATCTGTAATTTTTATGGTGTACTCGTACATATACAAATTGTATATAATAAAGAGTATTCTATTTTGCCAGTGTTTTTCATGGAGCGACTGCCTAATTGACCTCCACAACCAATTTACTGGGTAATACGACCCCTTGGTAAGACTGGTTGTCAGAATGATAAGGTGACAGGGGAGAATAGAAAAGAAATAATTGCCGACCCGAAGGACCAGCACTCGCGTAACACCAATCACAATGTGTTTCATTTTGACAGTACAAGAACATTCATTGCGCTATTTACGTTGTTGAGCAGACAAATTATTCGAACATATGAAGCAATGGATGGGTGCTGGGCAAGCTGAAGGAGCGCAGAGGGCCTAGACAAGTGACAATCGCCTCGAAAGCGTTTCGTATTTCTATAACGACTTTCAACAGGATTGAAATATGCTTTTCGATAGCTTATGTCAGGCCTATACATTTTTGCCTTTTCCATCATCGTTATTGCTGATAGAATGTCACTTTGTCTACACTGTGGGTCTAGACAAGTGACGATCGCTTCGAAAGCGTTTCGTATTTTTACAACGACTTTCAACAGGATTGACATAAGCTTTTCGATAGCTTATGTCAGTGCTATACATTTTTGCCTTTTTCATCATCGTTATCGCTGATAGAATGTTACTTTGTCTAGGGCCTCTGATCTAGTAATAAAAACAAACTACAGTTGAAGTAGCCTAGGGCCGATTATGCAAGTCCGTGATTAGGTTAACACGCGCATAACTAATTAAGTAATGACTGAATAGCAATGTTAACTTGTAATTACTTACGCACAATTGCAAATGCTATACACGATAATTATTAAGCAAAGTTGATTACCTATTGTCGATAGTATACAGTAGAGTAACTAACAAAGGGCGTTCCTATTAACCCGCAATAGTACAGTGCCCATGTAAAAAAAAAAAAAAAATTGTTTTTTTTTTTTAAATATATATACTTATTGAAGTATTCACAAATCTATTAAATTGATACGTAGGTAAAAGAAACACTGTACATGCACACTTGTATGTTTCTTTTCCATATCAGTGTAATATTTATTGTGAATATTTTATATTAAAAAAACTTTTTTTAAACGGTGTTTTTTTTTGCATGTATAGATGCTATGCTATTATTGCAGGTTAACGGGAACGCCCTTAGTGAGATAACATACCGTATGTAGTACGAATCATGGTTGGTGCTACTATTGTATTGTCATTATTATTAGTATTCTGAGCTTCACTTTCTTACTCTGCTTTTGCTTATACAATTTGGTCAAACAAAGGAAGACTTGTATTTTTAACATCAGGTCGAGCAGTCTACTAAATGCATTTGTAATAATCTATAAAAATATCTAAGTATAGGTACATACATATACATATTTTACATACATACAAATTAATAAAATTTAAGTGTTTGTAATGTCTAAATACCAGCTTTTTAACAAATGCATATGAAAGTATATACGGTACTTCTAATAAAAAAACAATATAATTTTTCTTTCTGTCTGTCTGTTTGTTCCGGCTAATCTCCGAAACGGCCGGACCTATTATGCCGTGACTTTTACTGGCAGATAGCTGATGCAATATGTAGTAACTTAGGCTTTTATTTTTGAAAAAAATAATAATTAGGGTAAATGCGGGTGAAGCCGAGGGCAGCAGCTAGTTTGTATGATAAATCTCAAAACATTAATCTTGTTAAGACCCTTTCTTTTTTAAGGATATCCATCATCCTTTTAAAAGAAACTGCACTGATATTTCTGGGCCTTTATGTTCAATCATTTTTGGTGTACTGGCATTCCCAAACTGGCATTTTGTGAGAGTATTTTTAGTATCATATTGATCCAACAAAAAGTTCAAACATCTAATTTTATATACCTACATCCAAATTTTTTGTGGACCTGACCTGCGAGTGTGCCAAACCGTGGTGCATTGACACCACTTATACCGGATGTTTGGTGCATCGTATGCCAAATGAAAATGGCGGATAGGAGGGGTCACGTGCCAAATGCTCAGGCCCCAAAAAAAAAATCCCCACGGGATCTTTTTGAAACCAGATGAGGAAAAACGCTAGATGTTACTTGCAAGTAATTTAAATTTTGATAGAACCGAAAAACATGAAATATTGAAATTTAAAAAAAATTGAGGCTATACCAATACCTTTTTTTTTAGTTAAGTTGAGGCTGACGACGTTGGGGCTTTTTCAAAAATAATAATAAAATCCCGTGGGGCCAAGAATTTTTTTTGGGGCCTGAGAAGTTGGCTCGTGACCCCTCTTATCCGCCATTTTCATTTGGCACACGATGCACCAAACACCCTGTATAAATGCTTAGGTACAGAAGTTACGAAATGGAAACTTTGAAATACGGTCACTGAAGTACTGTGAAGACTGCACATTTTTAGAAAAACTTTAACATATGATTATCCGTATCCACTTGCTTGAAAACCCATTTCTCTCGCCTGACTTACAGCTTGTGGAAATCAAACAATAGTCGATTCTGACACTGCTTGAGCGAAAACGCGTAAGCGATACCACTTCAAGTGAACTGCAACAGAATCCAATTACAAACCCTCGATAATATTCGATATACACCATACGTGTGAACCATATTTCAAAAATAGAAAGCTTCTAAACCGCATATATGCTAGACATTGAATGGTAAGCCTGGAAAGGAAAACTTCATACCAAATACTCTGACCAATTAGAAAACCAAGACATAGCGCTGCGAAAAATACAGTGAAGCCTGCAAAAACTCCACCTCGCTCTGTGCATACACGTTCATACGCACAAAACAACCAAACTACACCTCACGTCCTGACCGCACAGTAAGATAAATGCACACATACAGTGTGTAATAAAAACCCTGTCCGATCCGTGAGGGTGTTGTATCATACTGAGAGTCTATTTATGAAGTTTTTTTTTTTGAAAAAAGAAAAAGAAATTCGCCGTCTTTTTTTTCAATCGGGAATTTCACCAGTTTATAACATGGGGCGCGGGCGGCCGTCGTCTAGCAGGTGGCTACAAGTCATAACATGAGCTCTGCAGAAAATTTGCCAATTTAAAAAGAAATTGGGGTAATTTTGATACTAAAAATGGAATTTCAAATTGCAATAACTTTTTTTTGTCAATTTTTTTTTTTTTTTTTCTAGTAATGTTTTTGCAGTCCCTGTGTGCTCCTTTCGGATCGGCAGGGTTTTTGTTACATGCTGTATTTACGAAACCGGCGTCACCTCTCTGTTGAAAGCGCTACATCTTGGTTTTTTATTTGGTCTGAGCCGAAATATTGCCTAATTATCATAGAAATGAAAGAGATGAGGTGAGAGGACATGAAGTTCGAATTCTACATTGGCTAGTCAATATGCGGCTTTATGGTGAACGTCCACTGGTCCGCACCGGCCACAACGTACGCACGGCACGCAACGAATTTTGGTTTACTTTGTACGAATCTTACAGCATTGCGTTCACTATCGGTACCACCCGCACCGAGGCATATATGAACAAAATATGCGTTGCATGCCGTAACGTCACATAGATTAATTCACCGCGTGGATTGCCCCTTTTTACTTTTTTGTGTCGCTGGTATCATGTAGGCTGATTGTAATGAAGAGTATTAATTTATTTTTTATTTAATATTTTATAGTAATGTATCGAGCTCCTAGATTTTGACTGGTAAATGTATTCAAAAATCGGAAAAGGGTAGGCAGATTGACATTCCAAACGTTGGTTTCTTCAAGTTTAATTTTTGAATCCACATTCCACTTCTAGTTTTATTTTTTCGTTCTTCTTTTTCTGATAATTATAATATCTTTGTCAATATCCATGACAGACGACGTCTACTAACAACAACAAAAACACTCGAGACTAAATTAAAAATCCGGATACAGTGGACGCATGCCATCGGCAAATCCGTTCAATACGTTGTTTGCGTGCCGTACGTGGGTTGTACCTACCTGTTGCGGACCAGTGGACGTTCACCTTTAGCCTCTAATAGTTCCGGTAACAGTAAGCTTTGATCTGAACCGGATCGCGCCGGAAAAATCAATGAATGCTGCCGGTTCAATCTGGTCATAAACACTGCTGTATTTAGTATATAAGCCGTAAACTGTACCCATAAAAGTCGACACCTAAGACGGTCCGGAAAATTCTAGGTCAATTAAAATTAATGCTGTCGTAAACGCTCTTTAAGACAAGTTATTAAATTTGGCAATATTCTTAAAAAGCCGGCGCCACCATTTTCGGCAACTACCACTTATAAGTCCATCGAATACTTAAGTAATCAAAAAAGTGCTTAGCAATGACCGTTCGTCCCGTATTAAGTTGAACCTTTTAAAGGACGTGATATTTCATGAATAATTCACGAAGAACCGAGATCAGAAATAGGTTAAAATGAGATATGACGCAAAAGGTACAAAAGTATCTCCTTTACTACAAAAAATAATATTTTCGCGAATCCATACAATAATAAAATATTTTTCCTCACATCCTGCGCTGTTCTATCTCAGTTACTGTTATGACACAGTCGAACATTATTCTAATTAAGGGAAACGGGGCACATGGGACGATCGATGCTTACAAACAGGCAATAATTACTGATTCTAAAAATAAGTGCCACATTATCTGGCTCGAGCCACCCGGCACCCGGCAACAGGTTGCCGGGGGCGAGCAAACACTCGTGGGCCTTGTGGCTTGTAGGTAATGGTGCCACGTGAAAGAACACTGGAGGGACTTGTCCTATATAAAGAACAAGAGATTTTTGAGGGTTGAAACCACGAGAGTCTGGTCGATATAGCGACAGTGTTTGTATATCTTTTGCTTCGCTTATTATTCCGAAAAGTAGTGTGTTATAATATAACTTTCACGTAGTTTTATGTCCAAGAATGTGAGTCCATTTCTTGGCTACCATTAGTTTCAATTCAGTATAAAAAGTTTATGTCATTCAGGACTGTTATTCCTTTCTCTAAAACTATTCCTCATATCACATTTTTCCAATTATCTTATCCATGGTAACCCTGCGTGCATTTCCCCTTACGCCTCAAGTAATAGACCTCCCTACTTTATCCCCGTTGCTGGGCGACGCATCCAGAAGGTCCGATTAACTTGGCGTGCCAATAACCTGGCCCTCGTTTTATCTAGATTGGATTCTAAAAGATTGGAGGTAAACGGCGGATTGAAGGTTGCAGCGTTTCTGAAATGTCGCGTGGAATCGTTCAGCCGTTTATTCTGTTTAGATTCGGTATCGAGAATCGATATATCAGCCCTTGCTGCATAGCACCGAGATACAGGCTGACTAGAATTAACGAATCCTCGAATTCTTGACTAAATGAATTTGAATTTAGAATGTGTCAAACTTCTTTACCAGTTTGATAAGGCCATTGTGTTCTTCAGTAGTTATATTTCATCAATATTTTCGGTAAAATGAATTAATGTCAATATTATAAAGTATAACTTACGCTGGGATATACTTAAATCAACACTTTGTTGAATATTTAAGTTTAGTATTGACTCAGTATTTATTATATGCTCATGTCAATAATTTAGAGTCTTGTTATGAATAGTTAAATGCAAATGAGACATTTGAAGTCAAATTTGGTAACAACAGCAGTAACTTGAGATTTAATATGTTTTAAAATAACAATATTATGTGACAGATTGGATTTGAACATAATTGAATGAAATGTCAGTAATCCCATTCGATAGCCGTATTAGCTTCCGTAATGCTGCCATCATTCTCTGACCACCTTACCACAAAAACAGTTACGATTGCAGATGGTGAAAGATTTTAAACAAATACAGTACATAATTTTCCCCCATATTTAACAGCCACTGTAGATAAAATTAAAACTGTAGCAATATTTTTGCGATAAACCGCGGAATCGCTTTTATGAATACGATAATATTACATTATTTATAACTGAGACTTGGCTCTGTGATAACGAACCATGGACCATGGTCACGTCAGTATTAGAAGACTTATTTATACAGACAACGGCTGGACCAGGAGTAAGTAAGTATGTATCGACAAACTAGTACTTATGAATTTCACCCGAATGCTCACGCTTCTCAAAGAAAATGCTCATCTACATAGATACCTACCTATCTCACGACTTATCGATGGAATCAATAAAATCCAATGATGCATATAAATCGTAAATATAGGAAACTATTAGTATAACATCAGCAGTTTACCAAGGTTAGCTTGCAGTTATTCTATATGTCCTTAGCCCATGTACTTCCGCATTAGAGTCTTCATGAGGATCTCAGATATTTTTTACGAACACTACCAGCACATCAATCCTGGTAAAAAACCTATGCCGTATATTGTCATTTTCTTTGGCACCTCAAAAAGGAATCCTTTTCAAACTATCTATAGCATTATCATTCTTATTTCGTACGATCCTGAAGCAAAGTTACCGGATCTTCTTTTCTTCCAGGATTTTTATTTGCCAAACATAACCCATTCACTAATATAAAAAAAATCTCTCAAGAATTTTCCAATTTGGAGAGTTTTCTCCGACAGCTCCTTTGTAGTTCGTCCATCTTGAAAGTTTATGTGTTCAGAATCGATCTCCGCTCTTCATTTGCACGTGTCACTCTTGTTTTACGATTCGACCTCGTATTGTTTTCTAGTTCTAGGCTTGTTTTATTTCTGTTGTTTTATTTCTTGAGGATATGAGAGAAAACAATTTGTTCCTTATTTTCAAAAACGTATTCAAATCATTGTTATCAATATAATATGGAATTGGAGTATCCTTCCTTCGACAGGCTCACCCTGAAAATCTACGTTAATCATTATCATTTTTTTCCTGTAAGTAACTGAAGTGGAAATATTAGAGATATGATTAACGCCAAAGGCCAAACACACGGAATTGAAAAACAAACCCTTTCTTTATTTAGAATCAATTCTGACAATCTTATGATTAAAAGTAATTTTATAATCACGATTTCCCGTTCAACGCACATTTATAAACCGCAAAGTAAACGGCTCTTAGAAACAATAATTAGATTAATTGATTTGTTGGTAATGTCTTCATTAACGTTGATGTATGGCAATGTTTGCATCCACACAGGTCAGCCTGTCTGCACGACATAAGTATTACTTGTACTATATTCTTCGTTGCTACACGGCGTACATAGAGGATCGCTTATGTGAGGAACAGATTTTGCCATTTCCTGATTTAATTAATTGATTTGTAATCTTGACTTGGCAACAGTGGGTCGAAGAGTGAACTGGAATAATGTTGAGCGTCAGAGAATATTGAATATATTAACAATTAGAGAAAAAAAAACCCTTGTGGAGGACATTCAATATCTGACAGTACCTTGTAAAGTTATATCCTGAATAATTCCAACACCACATTTTGATTTTGTGTTGCGTAATGTAAATGATTGTGCTTACTATTGTATGGAATCAATTTATTTTCTAACTAAACAGACAACTTGTGCTGCCAGGGTGTTTGTTGCGCCATTTCGTCTTCTCAGCTAAATCACTAGGAAGTGGTGAAGGGTCTTATGTAATGACGTTCGAAAAGTGCTGATTCTCAGCCTAGTTTTAATAAATCACTTTGATTTTGATTTTTGATTTTATTTAACCACATGAATACATGTTTTTTAGTACGTTTTGTTAAAGATTATTTTGTATGACTGTATCAAATTCGGCTTAATTTATCTGGGAATTACCGAGGTATGGGGAAATACTAACGTTCAGAGTTCATGTTAGAGTCAGACTAGGGTAGGCGACCCCATTAACCATAGGAAGGCAGATGATTGTATTTTCCTAGGAACCCAATACCCGTTGAACTGACTTACATATATTATAAATATTATAATTTAATACCTCACAAAAGGGAAAACCCAATAATATTTACTGTTGATAAAATTTGAACTGCGTAAATTATTTAGTACATATTAATATTAAAAATCTTGTGGTTACCACAGGTTTGTTATTTCTTGATCGACATGTTTTGGTTCCTAATGAGTTTCGAGAATTATTCGTCATATTGGGCTCTAAATAATAGTAAATTATAATAAATATGCGAAGTTTCCGCAATGCGTTGATTATAAGAATGCAATTAAATCAGAATGTAGTATTTATTCAAATTGATAGATCATTAAAGGACATGAAAACTATGCTATTGTACTAAATCTTGGAAAATGTGACTTGAAAAGTACATAATATATTATAAAATCATGATATTGTTATTTTAAACGCCCTTCTGAACGACACAGATAAAGCCAACAAGGAATCATTAGGGTCCATATCTTGTAAAACTATTTTATTTTCGTAGCAGGTGTTCTGTGTTTTCTGCTTACCCCATGGGAGGAAGGCGTGAGTTTATGTATGTATGTGTATTTTCTTCTCTGAAAACATTGAAAACATATCTTTACAGCATTATCGATCTACAAAAACGTTGATTCGTTGGGTTACACGTGCTTCAATAATGTTGTTTATCTCACATAGTATGTCAAATCACACATTTCACATGCATATTGGTCAGTCAGTGCGTCGAGAAGAGGAAATTCTCCTTTCACCGCCACTTGGCCAGTTCCAACGCGGTCAGCCCACGCGCAGCTACAAACAATTTTACACTTTAAACCTTTGCGATATGGTTGGTTATTAATTGAAATAGTCCAAGCTGGTCATTAGCTTAAGCTATGGTAACTGGAGAGTAGTTTTATATAAGCGAGTTAATTAACCACATTAAACAGTTTGGAACAGAATGTTCTACGCTGACTTAACTCTTGATATCTCTCGGAATTTATACGGAAATCTTTATATGGAACTAGCTATTTCCCGCGAGCCCGTGACTTGGTCTACGATCCAGGAAAAAATTTCATCTAAATCCTTTCAGCCGTTATAGCGTGAAAAAACTACTTTCGCTTTTATAATATTAGTTAGGATAAGTACATATAACATCATCATTTCAGCCGAAAGGTTAAATTGTACCTAATTCAAAGCTATCAAAGAAAATTAAGGTTATAAAATTTACCTCAATTTTTAAATGAAAAACAACTTTTGGGTGACTTTAAATTACAATTTCGGGTTCAAGTATTAAACCAATAAAATCAAAGAACTCCATTTGTACTCGTACGTGGCACTATAAATTGGCAAGGCAAGTTATCTGATCCTTTTGGAACACACCATACCTCTACCTACTTATTCGAATTTACACCAAGGCTCGGATACCGGTAAAATTTTCAAACCAGTATGATGTACTTGACGCAAAAACCTTTACATTCGGTTTCGTTCGCATATATTTGGAAGAGTATTATATAAAGTTTTTTTTTCGGATTTACTAGTTTATAGCAATAAAACCCGGTAGGCAGTCGCTTCATGTAAAATACTGGTATTCAGCTGCATCCGGTTCGACTGGAAGCCGACCCCAACGTAGTTGGGAAAAGGCTAGGCAGATGATGATGAGCAATAAAACCCGGTGAATACTTCAGTTTTTATTCAGCGCTGCATCCTCACAAGTAGTCAAAAGTTGAAACGCTTTTTACCGACATGCCCCTCGTCGAATAAAACGGTTAATTTCGGTTAAAATAAAGTTCTCTACACGTTCGCGTTCTTTAGAAAAGTTCGGAGGAAAACCGAAATAAACAGGTATTAACCGGTATTGTTTAACCCGTTTTCTAGCCTTGCTTTACTCCTTTCTGCACAAACTTATACTACTGTATCGAGTGCATAGCCTGTGGAGGGGGCACTTGCGTCACGAGACGGACGATCTGGGGCGACGGCAATTTGCCGCTTGCGATTGTTGAACTCGGACTGTGTGCACTATAGCCTCTTATAGCGACTATATAGCAGCTATATAGTGTATATAGCCGATAGTATGCACCGCACCCTCGCACATTTGATTGCTTGGTTTTTTTTGTGGTGTTATTGTGTCTAGGTTTTGTCGTTTGGTCGTGGGTGTTTTGAAATTGGACTTTTGTTCTCAATTTGACCGTCATTTGACGTTCTGTTGCTCTCGTCAATTCGTGTTATCTGAAAAATCTTTGTTGAGTGTTCAGTCCTCAATTACGTTTTTGAAATTACCCTATATCTGATAATATCTGATGGATTTCTGTAGTATGTTTTGAAAAGGCTAAAAATAACCAAACATACGCATAAGTACTTAGGTATTTATGTGATAGTAGTGAAGATAGTTGAAAAACTGGTTATATACTTAGGTACATAACTAGTTTTTCAACTATCTTTTTCTCAAATATGTAAAAAATCATGTCAAGGGGTTATCTACTATTGTAACTACTGCCACTCGAAACAGCAACAAAAAAAAAAAGTTACAAAAACTAAACCCCAACTACGACTAAAAAGGTATAAACAAGACACCGCAGACAGACAAATTAAAAATCCGGAGTCACACATGTTAGGGCTAACATGTGTGAGTCCGGATTTTTAATTTGTCTGTCTGTGGTCTTGTTTATACCTTTTTAGTCGTAGTTGGGTTTTAGTTTTTATTACTATTTTTTTTTATTATTCTTTTGGGCTTATAATATAAATATTTTTGAAATGTGCTCATTGAGCGCTTTCATTTGATACCCAACATGGTACGATTAAACATTTTTTTTTTTAGTTCCTTACTTTATGTCTTCTAGAGGGCGCCATTTTTAATTTAATGTGACGTCACATAGCCTATAGCCAGCGGACAATCAAGACGCTTCCAACGATACCTCATTTGTTAAATTGTGATGAGTAGTTTAGAAGAAAGGAGGGAACAGATGTACATACTTACATACATATATACATACATACATACCGGTCAAAATCATAACACTCCTTTTTTTCTTCGCCGTAGTCGGGTAAAAAGCAATTAAAACGAGAAACCAAGTATTATAGGTAAGTTTAAACGAACCGATTTTTCACAATCATTTCGACCGGGTTATCTACTATGTAAATAAGTCATTTCATCGCGGCCACATATCACAATATCGGTAAAATCATAATTATACGTAAATCACAAAACATTTTGCTCATTGTTTACACAATGACCAAAAAGTTTTTTTTTTTCAAACGGTATCAAATCGCGCTTACTACAAAATACATACCTATAGTCATAGTATGTGATGATATCCAGGGTCAGGGTCTTCTGAAATCTGATCTTTTTAGCAGTTACCATGTTCTGTAGTTCCATAGACGATGGAACACTTAAATTACTCGTATGTCCTGTGTAGGAACTTATGACCCCTACTGACAATACGATAGTCGTATCGAAGTTTCAAGCAGACGTCGACACGCTCAGAAAAGCAGCTTCAAATATATGTAAGATAGAGTACAGTGATATAACAATTTTATTCAATTAATTGTAGAATTTGTAGCCAAGTCTTCAAACAAGAATACTTACAAAAACGAATTATTTATAAAACAAAAAACCCGACTGCAAAAACATAATTACGACTGAAAAGAAAAAAACGAGCATTGAACTTGGTTTTTTGTAAGGTATTGCAGGACAAACAAAGTTACACCATATTTCAGGTTATTAGTTTGTGCCCGCCTGCAATACCTTACAAAAAATAAAGTTAAATGCTTGTTTTTAGTTTTATTAATATATATATATCCAATCAAAAACATAAATGTGAAATGGGAGCCAAATTCAATATTAAGAATAAGCGTGGTTGTCGACTTTATTTGGAATTAACTCATTACTAGTTTTAAATTGATACCAATATTGTTGTAATTTATTTTAAATAACCTTCCCCTTCCTTTTTTTTTGTATTTGCAGATGAAATATAAAAATTATATAGCCTATGTCACTCCCACTAACCTAACGACACCTCGTATGTTAAAATCCATCAAGCTGTTTAGGCTACAGAGCGTGCCAAAGAAATATACATAAAACATTACCCTCCTTCTGGAGCAGTCGGGTAAAAATACACCGCATTGCATTGTCATAACAATAACGCATGATCGTCTTCTTTGTCCGCACTATTTGTACTGGCAATCAGCTGTTTATTATGTAGGTACCTTTATCACACTGTTTTTACACTGTAACATTCGTTTCGTATTGTAAATCATAGCAGGCTACCGAATATATGTGTGTAGTTGAAATGTTCCTTTAAGAGAATTATTTGGCTCCTGATGGGTCGCTTTTCACATTAATTGTTGTCAATATGGGTGAAGAAAATACTTCTCCTGGGGTAGTATTATGAAGTATTAATGCCATCATTATTCCACTGCGAAAACGGGATGGTGCTAGCGGCCTTGTCTAGCTCCGTTTCTCTCTCACACTGGAAAAATGATGGCATTAATACTTCATAATACCCCTGATCACTTTTAAACTTCGATAGCTCAATGCAATTAATTTCAGCAACCATCTTAATCGGTGGATTATTCTCTTTAGTTTCAGTACTACCTCTTTTTAACCGACTGCCCCAGAAAGAAGGTTATGTTTTTCGAGTGTATGTCTATTTCTTTGGCACGCTCTGTAGCCTAAACGGCTTGATCGATTTTAACACATGAGGTATCGTTAGTTTCTTCTTAAATATGGCAGTGACATAGCATTTATATATTGCATCTGCAAATAAAAAAAAAGGAAGATTTTTAAAAACATAAATTAAATCAATATTTGTATCAAATATAAGCTAGTAATGAGTAAATTCAAAATACATATATGAATAAAAACTAAAAAGATAGAAATAAAGCAAATTATTTAACAACAGCAACTGAAAAGAGAAAAACAACAATTAAACTTTGTTGTTTGTAAGGTATTGTAAACACAAACCAATTAACCTGAAATATGGTGTAACTTTTTTGTCGGCCTGCGATATCTTACAAAAAACAATTAATGCTTGTTTTTCTCTTTTCAGTTAAGTATGTTTTTTTTTGCAGTCGTGTTCGGTTTTTTTTAAGCGACAACGTCTTCTATTCCAAATTGTGGACAAAGCGCACAAGCGCCTAAATAACAGTAAAATTTTGACTGTGGTCAGTCTTTGCATGAAGACTTCTGTTAGTGACAATACTTTGTACAAGTCTGCCTAAGCCATTGGCAGTGCCGGTATCCTAGAAAGCATAACATCGCGCCTGTATGCTCACACGAATAGCGTCATAAATCTAAGTGCTCAATGTTCTGAATACTGTAGCAACTGCCAGTGCCCACAGAACATACAAAAGTCTAATTTTAGCCGAATAATTCCCCTTTTGTTAGACAACTTGGCTCTCGGTCAAATCCTTTTGGTTATGTCATGATGTACCTGCGTGTTCCCTTGTCATTTCTGTAGCGGTTTGATAAATTGTAAACTGCTCTAAATTTCTTGAAAAATATTTATGATTACATATCGTAATACAAGGTCAGTGTTAACGTGTTTAAAAAAATTTTCGACGAGTTTATAAATTTTGTCTTAAAATAGAATTCATAAACGGTGTGTGTTATTACAATTACAAACGTTTAATAATAATCATTTTTTACGGAACGTCTTAAAAAAGAATTTATTTATAGTCGTCACAGCAAGTATTCCTCGACCATTCATATTTGAGCTCTCCTATCACATCTCATTTATCAAAATGAAAAGGTGTTGGTAGCCATTTCCATTACACACCGCTCTAATTTTTTTATGAACTTACTTGTACCGTCAGCGTCGTACCAATGAATTCTGAATTGACTTATCACCCCAATGCAATAACATTGGCACTGTAAATAGTAAAAAAGCCGTATAGCTCAGTTTACGACGTTTTTACTGTCTTTGTCACTACGTCGATAAAAAGTGCTCAACTTAATGTTGTGTAGTAGAGCAGTATTTTGAACGAAAATTATGAGAATTGCGTTTTATTTGAAGGTAAACACAGACTTGCTTCTATCATTTGATTTGTCAAATAGTCTGAGACTGATGTTCCGTTACCCTAACCAAAATTCGTCTTGACCTGTGATACTTCACTATTTATTTATTAAATTAATGCACATTATAGGTAGTTACATAGGCGTACCATGATTGCCTGCCTTTACTATGATTCAAATTAGATAGTGAATTTACATATACAGAAACCTGTAACTTATAGGTAAGTCAAGTGTTGCTAAATTTTTTAAATGTTGTCATTAAAGCAAGACGAAAACCATTTCTTGGACAAAATGTAGACAAACCAAATCTAACCCACCATGTTCTCTTGTAGTTACTGCAAGAAAGTGTCAAATTACAATCCTACCTGTCCATTCTCAAATCTCAATAGAAAATCTTACATAAGTGTGACCTCCACCAATAGACCTCCGGGCCAACACGTGACATCTCATTGCCGCCTCGTTTCATTGACCACAGACGTTTTCCGCCTTTTTTGTCTTAAATACGATCTTTTTCGTACTGAAAAGCAATACTCGTTCTGGGATTGGAAAAGGAGAAAAACGAAGAACGAATATCAACTTTGTGTAATATAAATTAAGTTGGTTTCAGATTGACTAGTACTATTGAAAAAGTTATATATTTTTTAAATTGTAGCGCCAATTGAACTTTATTTGTGGGTGTTAAAGTTGTTTTTACAAAAACGCTTTGTTTACATGTTACATATAGAAAATAAGATAATTCTATAGCCAATGCTTTCTTGCCATGTATGGCGGGAAAGTTGATTGAGGCAGGTTATGTATGAAAGGGCTTGGTCTTTAGATATGCAACATAGACAACATACAGTAGGTATGTACAGGTTAGAATTACCAAGTTGATCAGCTATCTAATTGCGTAACTTATTTTCGTAACCGATTAAGACTAATCTATTTCATTTTGACAGTTCAACAACATTCATTGTCAACATTCAACATTCATTCATTTACATTGTTGAACAAATTTTTTTTCGAACTTATGAAGCCATGTTTTAGACATTTGTTTCAAACCGATTCCGATTTTGATTGATCGTGTATTACGCAACTAGGGTGCAGGTTAGAATTACCAAGTTTATCTGGTTCATAAAATCATAACAATAGGCTCGTCCCCTATTACCTACATTGGACTTAAACAGATCAGCGGGGCAATTCCCTTGAACGTTCACATTCGCATCGCGTTCGCTATCTGTCAAAAAACCATCAATTTACCAACATTTTTGACAAGTTTGACAGATTGCAACTTGAATGTGAACGTTTTTAACCCCCGACGGAAAAAGAGGGGTGTTATACGTTTAATGTGTGTATCTGTGTGTCTGTCTGCGCCATCGTAGCTGCCAAACGGCTGAACCGATTTTGATTTTTTTGGTTTTGTTTAATAGATGACCTGACCGAGAGTGTTCTTAACTAAATAAAAAAATAAAAATCGTTTATTAGATGCTTTGTTTTTGTCGGGGGTTTTTAAATTTTTAATTTAATTTCATTTGTTATGTTAGAGTATTTGGCCTCTGGCGAAATGTAAGTGTACTATCCTTGGGAAAGTGAGAATACAGGCGTGATATTATCAATGCCAAGCCTACCAAGTATTTTGTTAATAACCGGCATAGCATTATGTTTAGTGAACTTTAGCGGTAACAATGGAACTTCCAAATATTTTACCGACGCGTAGGCTGCATTTTAGTTTATTATGACTGACGACGTTCTTCGAAATGCGTAGAAAAGTGGTTCTTAATTAGTTACGTGTTACGTCTTCTTCAGTGCAATGAGCCCTGAAAACAATAACGATAACAATATTGACATTTTCAATAATGTAATGCTTGATAGTTATTTCGAAATCATAGTGTCCTGCCATATTGCTCAATGTATGCCATTCCAAATCCAATAACTACTAATATTATCACTATCAAACGCGAAACTAGGTCGTTTTCACAGACAGTTCGAACCATAATAAATTAAAAACGGCTTGATCCACGCATTGTTTATAAAAACCTTGAGTATTTAGGCCCTATCGGTCAACGTTGACGATAAATTAATACTGTTTTAATAGTTGAACCGTTATCGCGGCGGTAATGCCCGTGTAACGAGCAAGTAATCGCTTCATAATCACCTAGGGTTAACGATACACCTGCCCTAGGCCCCCGGACACGATAAAATGTCGCAACAAATGTATAAAAAAAAGAACCGGTAGGTAACTTGACAGATGAATGACGCTGAAGAACACAAATTGGTTGATTCGCACGAAGTTGATTTATTTGTAAGCGAATCGACAACTCCAGAAATACGTATTAGGCAATTAGCACATTTTGAACTTTGATGCAGTAAAGGAAACTTTATTGCATAAAAATGTGCCATGCTCTTGCTCATAACCCGCGTGCCGCGCCCCCTGACGTCGATGTAGCGACTACCCACAGAAGAACAACAAAAGCCATTAAAAGTCAGAGGCCAATGAAAGAAGTGTGTACTTATACCCTCGTGGCCATCATGTCTATACTTGACCACAATGACCGTTAAATTTAATTAAAACTAGAATCAGTGAACGCTAAGCTCTTGCAGACAAAATTGTTGTATCTAGTCATTCTAAATTAAATAACAGTGCCAACGCCCGCTTGTTTACCAACCTTAAATTCTATTTAATATGCCGAATCTTATCATAAAAAGCTGTCGAAAACATCTCTTTAATCCGGATGACGAATCATAATATTTTGTCTCTCATCAATATGTTTATACATTATTATAAATTAAAGTCGTTTTTCGTATCTGTCTGTGTAACCGCGTTGTTTTTCTAAACTACGCAACGGATTTCGATGCAATTTTTACCATCATTTAGAGAATTTATGGTTTATGTGTACAATACATTCATATTAAACTTAAATATAGAGAAATCTCTTATGTTTTGTCAAGTCTTAAAAACCGTGCGAAGCAGGGGCCGGTCGCTAGTTCGTTACATAGAATTAAATGTTGTCTGCATCGAGCAGCATTTTAAATGCCCGAGCCACGTGGAGTGCGCGTGTTTGTATCAATTTGATTAGAAACTAGACGCAATAGCCACTGTTTGTGACCTGTGAATGGTACGTGTGGCCAAGAAACGCTGCATTTTCCTGGAATTTTAATAATTGGAGTTTCAATGAAGTAGATGCAGAAG
Organism: Lithophane leautieri; assembly: GCA_949152455.1. Taxonomy (NCBI): domain Eukaryota; kingdom Metazoa; phylum Arthropoda; class Insecta; order Lepidoptera; family Noctuidae; genus Lithophane; species Lithophane leautieri. Next base: position 1,970,778 of record OX424462.1, on the reverse strand, counting down.
ACAGAATTTTTCGCAATATTGAATTGCATGCATTGTCGAAAGCACAAAACAAAAATTCTATTTAAAGAATCTAAAATCAGAAAGAAAGAGTTTATAGCTTGAAGTTCTCCTCAATACAAGTAGTTTTCTCAAAAGCGGCCACACTAAATAGATCCGGCATACTCTATATGATTAGTTTTTGCTCTCGTGTTTACAACTAGCCGTTTTTGTTCAATCTATTTTTGTCTAAATTGGGATTTACGTTCCACGTAGCTACAAAATTACAAAGCTTTATAATTCTCGTAGCCGTAGCATCGTAGGTCGTAGACCGTAGACCCATCTCATAGATCAGATCACCCTAATGTGACTACATCACATCAAACAATCTTGGGATGTCTTGTCAAAGTACGCTAATCAAGCGGAGTAGTCGGAGTAGTATTATAACCAAGATAACATTATCAAAAATAGTTTGGATGAAATCTCCTAGCTATAGATATTAACGACAAGTAACTTACATAAAAAAGTTGCGGTAGATCAATAAAAAATGATAAAGAGTACAAAAAAAATCGTTTGAGAAGCTGGTGATATTTTTTTTGTAGATGTTTTTAATTCAACATGAAAACTAATCCATACCAAATTATACGCTTTGTAATTTATCATAGTGTTCAATATAGTACTTCATCTATCTCCAATAGCCAATTGTAACCAACCAATCATCAAGACCAGTTTCCAATATGTCATTGCCGGGTATCTCACAAGAAGCAGCTGAATATTATCAGCAAACAGCGAATGCCATCTGACCTCAAAACTACAGATATCCTCACATATCAACAAATTGCTCACCTATATTCGGCCAGCCGATAATAGTTCCTCTTATAAATGTGTGAGGAACACTAAAATCTCGATCAGAATCGAACTCGCAACAAGGCAGGACCTTGCTCTCTCCGTGACCCAGATACGGGCCTAATCGTGTTTACATATTTATATAGAGTATACATACGGACGACAAATCGGTTGTTTGTTTCTTATTATATACAGCCATAAGGGTGAACTCTTAGGTTGTAATGTTCACTGTTTTGGCAGGCTTTTCTAGTATTATTGTTTCGTTTTCATTTGTAGACTGACTGCTTTTTTAATTTTTTGTTTTTCTTAGTTTTGTCTTTCTCTTTGTCTTGATTTAACTGAGTTTGGAATTGGTTGTCCTGTCATTATTGGCCAAGGATACCATTTCGTCATTTACAATTATAAGTTCTCATTGACGTAGTCATAGCAAGAGCTACTTCTTACTACACGTGAATAACACACTCAGTGATCTCCTCTACACATTTCCTTACAACGAGATAACCGCCCGATAAGATCTTAACACAATAACCGCACTGCCGTTGTATTTTTAGCTCGTTTCAGTCACGTGAATCCACAATGGCTCTTAGACCTATTGCTTGACCCTAGCGCACTACAGTTCAGTATAAACAGAAGCCAATTTATCAACGTCTAACTCCCTTGCATTATCTATATCATATCTTACAACGTTCATTACAACATCATTGCAAAATACTAGCTTATCATTTTATTTCTAGGTTATTCGTCATTTCTTTACCGGTGGTTTCATATTTTTATTCATTGGGGCAGACGTCCGTTGCAGTATTCATGTATTTATCTTGGCCCACGGTCAGTAACCTGGCTGCTTAATAAATTATGCTGATAAGTATTGTGGTCGACGCGCGGTCTGTACTCAGATTGACCAATGGTTCTGCGCATTGACCATGCGGTTTGTTTATGTTCCTTGTCCGGCTGATTGTTCAAAATGAAATGTAGCGGAGGCTTCTCATCGATATCATATTTATTACCAAATTCAATTCATTTTGTCGTATGAAGTTATCTGAGACAGCGTGCGTTTAATTGTCATGACGAGTTGCATACAGATATCATAAAATGTCTTCCATGGCCAAGATATTCAAACAAAATATTAATAATGTAAATAAATTAACGGATTAACTTAAATATAAATAAATACTTTCTATACTATTACTACATTAGCATTTATTTAAATAATTAAACCAATTACATTTATATTTTTATTTAGGGCTTCAAAATGCTTTGACTATTTCATTCAGTTGAATTAAACAAATGAGTTCATCATCTGCCTAGCCTTTTCCCAACCATGTTGGGGTCGGCTTCCAGTCTAACCGGATGCAGCTGAATACCAGTGTTTTACATGCAAAACAAACAAACAAGAAACAAATGAGATACAGACTGAATAAAACTCGAAAATAAATAACATATTTTTTTTTACAAAAAATTAAACCGTCGAAAATAGAACTGAAAATCGAAAAATAAATAACTTTAATTTCGGAAGTCGGTGTCTTCGCTTTTCAATTTTTGCCACCGACTTCCGAAATTAAAGTTATTTATTTTTCGCTTTTCAGTTCTTTTTTCGTCGGTTTAATTTTTTGTAAAAAAGTTTTTTATTTTTCGCTTTTGAGTAACCATCCTCTCATGGGTACTCCAGGGGGTTACTCCAGGTTAAAGACCTGGAGTTGATGATGAGTAGTTGTGTCATCAGAACTATGTAGGTGTGCGAAATTTCAACAGAATCGCTTCACAGTTGAAAATTCAGTTGGTGAAAAATCAATCAACCCCATTTTTTCTACCTTTAGGGGTGGATTATGATTCCAATTTTAAATGGGACCAACTTCGAGGTATACCCTTCCCAATAAAAAAAGAATATTTCAAATCGGACAACTCACTAAAAAGTTATGCGTGGTCATACATAAAAAAATAAAAAAATATATATACGGGTCGACTTGAGAACCTCCTCCTTTTTTTTTCGTCGGTTAAAAAGCAAACAAGAACAACAAAACATTAAACAACACATACACAAAACATTAAACATTGTTTTATCAACAATACCAGGAACAAAACCTTTAAAATAACAAGTCCTATAAGACGTTTCTTCTAATTAAATATTTATCTTTCGTAACCACCTCATGGAAAGCAATGTATAATATATTTCGAAGACTTACATTACAGAATGGAGAAACTTCTAGAAAGTTATTATATTATTTAAAGAATCTTTTTAACGTAAACATTCTTAAACTTATCAAATTGTCTGAGAAAATGTTATCAATCTTTCAAGGTCTGAATTACTGAATTAATCAATAGCACACAGGCGCGGCAGGATTGATAAACACATAAAACGGCTGAATTTGTCTACAGAAAATTGTCTATAGTTGGTTTCATAATATTAACGAGTTTGTAGCTAGCAAGTTGTAAGGAAAATAAAACAAATAAGGAAGCTAGAAAGTTTAATAAAACTACGCATGAAGCCAACCATAAAATAGAACTGACCATCAGAAAGGCCTTGAATAGGTCGTAGACAACCTTGAGGCCTCTGACCTATGAAACTAACAGCTCCATAATGATTAAAGTAGTCTAACAAATGATAAAACAATACTGTTTCCTCAAGTTTCGTAACTAAATTCATGTTAAATGAATGCTCAGGCTACGGTTGGCTTCGGTGCTTATTCGGCTTCGAATCCAAACATAAAAACATATGTAACATTTGACGAATATGGTGAAAATGAAAATACGCTTATTGGGAAACTGCGAATCTTTGCCGATTATGTAGCCTTGTGGCAGTCCCTGAAACGAAAAGGGAAGGTAATAAATAGAGTACAAAGAAAGAAAACAGAGTTAGTAGTAATAATATGTAATTAATTTAGACAATACATATATCTAAAATACTGTGTTGCCTTAGAATTAGATATTGTTTGTGATTGGACCAAAGCTAACTAGTTCTCCATTATAATGGAGTTATGTAAAAGGCTTAACAGGCTCATAATTATGTTGTGCTAGGTAACTGATTATGCCAAAAATCAGTCAACACTCCAAGAAGATTAACAATACCTTCATTAAATAGAATTAAATGAGAAGCGAACGATTAACATAGTAGCAGAACACTTTGATATAAACAAATATGTACTCTCAATGGACCTTTATTCAAATATCAGTACTAGGCTTCAACGCAACGTGTACAGTTACAAGTTAAAATCAATAGAATTCATTTCACTTAATAAACCAAAACACTATACGTGGGCAGGCACGTACCGGCCACATTTAAAATTATAACAAGATCACGTGGATCGCCACGACACAAATCGAAATGTTCGGCGAGTGAATATGTATCGAGTATCGGCACTATTCAAAGTTTGACCTATTCCTATCGTATCTCTTACGTAATATTTACACACAGTGTTAGGCGTGAAGCGATAAATGTTTCATACATGTCACTGTAACGGAAGCCACGATATCAACAAACCAATTGTTTCTCACTCGCCCGCGCTTTGCTTTGCAAATAAAAACTTCTGCATCCGTATTTATTCATTATATTTGCAGAAGATAAATCATAAACTGCATTATATGAATATTTAATTGTTAATTTAGAACCAGTTGTTGACATGACTATAAAATCAGTCGATATTTAATCTACGAGTAGACTCATCTGTGAAGGAAAACTTAATAATGATTGATTTATACTATTCTATTGACACTTTCGAAACAATAGAAGATAATTTAATGGTTATTTATTGATTTGAATAAAATACTAATATTTTAGGTTAGGCTAAAGAAAATACTATATGTTTTTAGCACCTGTATAACTTTTTTAAATATAATATACATCAATTGTCAACGTTTGTCGTCCTAACACGTATCTTTTCGAACATTGAACAGGAAAAAAACACTCACAGACCATTAAACAGCGTTCGACGGGGATCACAAGTCTGACCAATATAAACAGAGTTAATCCATGCTTTCCTGTTTTCTTCTGGGTGTATATATGGCCAGTCAGGTGTGGTGGACTTTCACCAGGGGACGATGACGACCGATAACCGTCGATAGCTGGGGTCGCGTCTCGGCGTTCCACAGGGTAACGAACTCGCTCCTACTCTATCTTATACACATATAAACATGCACTCAATTGCGCGCCTTAATGGCCTGTCGTTTGTATCGATTCACGTCGTTGTGTTGTTAAAGGGCCGATACTTATCTGTAATAGTGCTACTAGTTAAGTAGTTGAGTCTTCGATATTAAAGGTTTTATGAAGAATGTATTTGTTAACGTTCGCATTGTGTATTTAACGACTTGTTGCGTCTTTTGATTGAATAGACATTTATTTATGTTGTACAATTAAGAATATAAAGCGATCTTTCTGCCGACATAACTCATCCTCAACTTCAGTATAAAACCTTGTTGCCCTGTTTCAAATTCGTATTGCTTTATCTAGATTCATTCATAGTTATATATATAGTTAATGCAAACACTAAAAACATGAAAACCCTCTGTCCAATCTTTTGTAGTAGTTGCATCACCTGATAGATAAGATATTTTATAAACTAAATGGTCTCGTTCCAAGGCGATATCATTTCAATTGTCACGTTTACCGTGCGTTTGTACTGGCGAAACATTCAAGACAAATCATGTTAAAATCTCTATTTTCTGTCAATGTTCAATACAATTTTTGACATGAACTAGAGATTTCAACATGTTTTGTCGTAAATGTTTCGCCAGTGCAAACGCATGGTTATACACAGAATTGTGTCTGTTATTAAAATTCAATGAGACTCTGTCCAAAGGAGCCGGCCTGGTTATAATTCGAAATGCGTAAGCCATAATTCTCATTGCTTTGTTACTTGTAATTTACTATTATTTGAGACAGATCTAATGGGCCTTTATCAACAACAGATTTGTAATACTATAGCGTCTTACTGTTTATTTGAGTTTAAATAATCGAACCTACGCTCACCGAATTTAAGAATATATTTTCTCGTAGACATTTAATCTTGACGACATGTAGTTTAAGGTATTCAGTTCTTTAAATTGCTCGGTACAATTTTAGTAGCTACACAATCAAGTGCTCTACAATACCTATGAAGTTCACAGCCATTAAACAGTAGATCATTATGATTCACCACTATTTCCTCTTACCGGCCGGTCCTTTACAAGGCCTACTAAATCAAAAGAGGCTATCTTAGACGTCATCAAGGAACTCCACATCAGGTTATAAAATTGTGAATAAAGATTGAGGACTGAGCATAACTAGTGGCCCTAAATAGAGGTTCAAGTACAGTAAAGTTTGCTACCAGTTCAGCTGTTTTTCTATGGCAATTTGAAGTAACTCGCTCAGTTATTATAAATTATCCATTGTTATGATGCTGGCTGTATGGTTCTATTTTGTTTGAACTTATTCTGACACTTGTATGCTTTACAAAGTTGCCTTGATTGATTTTCACATTTAGCTCTCTTATTAAGCGGAGGGGCTCGTGGCTAAATGATAAGCCACACGGGGCGATGAATGGTTAAGCTTTGCTTGCCGCGGTCGGTTCGTAGATGGGTGACCATCCATTACATATCGAAACCCCTCCGTGCCTTTGAAAGCACTTTAAGCCATTTTTTGACAGATTTTTGACTGTCGCTACGGGTAGTCAACTGAGTTGTGGAGGTCAGACAGGCAGCCGATCCATGTAAAATACTGGTCCTGCATCCGGTTCATCTTGCAACAGTTGGGAGAAGGCTGGATAGATTGATACTCTCTTAATAAGAAGGGTGAAATCTTTAACATGTGTGAAAATGAAAATCTTTCTTAATATGTTTTCAAAGGTGTGAAACAAGTATGTACCTACACTACCTACCTAGTAAATGTTTATAAAATAATGGGTTTAAAGTTTAAACTATACTGTTGTTATGATATCTACTGTGTGTAGAGGTCGCGGTGTTTTGACTATATTATGATAGTATTCAATACATGTGGCCAGTACTAGAGTTCTTTTCACCGAATATGTTCCAAAAGTCTTCTTCTACATATTAACATCCTCTCTCGTATCAAATCAACCAAAAGCAAAAATGATAACTGTTAGGTACGCGGCCACGGTAACAAGAAGAAACCTACGATTGTATCCATTGTTCGGTCTCCGTTATCAGTTCACGAGTGGACGTCAAAAGGCGAAGAGAACGCGATTAAAAATCACAAGGACGCGGCTATTTTTAACGTTTCGCTGTGCTCGAGTGAATGTCTAAGTACGAGGTGCGTCGGTGATCGTTGCGTGAAGTACGAATCGATACGTCTTGGTAACAGTGTTAAAGGGAATAATTTCGTTGGACAATCGTTTTTTTTGCTTTGGGGCTGGTTTTCGGATTTTTCTCGTACTGTCTAGTTGTACTCGTATATTATGGTATCTAACTTTCAGAATAGAACAGATAAAATTGTATTGTTTTCGTAATGGATTGATAGTGTCAGTTCAATTTCTCATTAACAATTTGAAGTCCGGTTGTTTGTTTACTTGAACATACAATAAATCAATAAAGGCAGACTAAAATAAAAACAACCACTTTAATTACTTAGTTAATAATGTATTATTTACGCACGACTATGATCAAATCGACAAGGGTTTTAGCGAAAGCTTCCTTATTGTTAGTTTAATTACGACTATAATAATTCTGAAAACCATAAAACAATCACAATAAAAGAGATAATTTTTTTTTTTTTTTTAAATAAAGCGAGACAGTTTATTCACTTTAACAATCGACAGACACAGATATAGCAGAAGCTAATAAAAATCTATCATTTAACGTTTATTCCTGTAAAGATACGCCAAACTACAATTTGCATAGACCAATAAATATCCATGAACCTACAAAGAATTCAAAAGGAATACTAAGTGGCTCCACTTCGCCAGATGTACTCACACAAGGTCAAGTTTTACTGTCCAAATTTATTATTTCCTGTGAAATAATTTTATATTACAGGATAAGAGCCATTGTGAACGTAAATCATATCTGCATTGTGCATAAAATGAACGCGAGAAACATATTGCGAATGAGATCAATCCATAATAATGTTATAAAAGCGAATACCTTTACACGCATAAACCGACCGTTATGAAATTTGACAGTTAGGTAGCCTGGGACCTGAAGAAGGACATTGGCTGCTTTACATGCTGGATAGCTTTATGAAAAAAAAAAGTAATACATCAGTTAGTAAGAAAGTAGGGGTCCCACAAGGACTCTTTGGATCATAGATATGCTTTCAAAACTGTAGATAACATTAATTATACTCATAATTTCGCCTTCATGGAAACTGTGTAGTTTGCACTCGTGCACTACTTGCCAATCACATTATTTAAAGATGAAAGCCTTCATCATAGATAAAATTTAAAAAATGTTATCTGTGGTCCGTTCGCTGGCGCGTCATCCTGTCATCTGTCAATTCATTGTACTTTTTTGTGCCGCGCGCTGATCACGCTTCCGATAAAAAGTTCAGATATATTTATCGAAATGGGAAAATATCGAAGAAAACGAGACCAGGAAATGGAGGACCTGAATGAATATCTGCGAGAACTGGTAAATCGAGTGTATACCTACATGAAAGCGGAGTCGTCATGGACACCGGTAAGTTTCTCGATATACCTACCAATTTGTCGTTACCTGAGATCATTTTACTAAAATTACCTTGAGTGCCGTAATAGTATGTTTCCACGTGAGGTTAACATTAGAGCACTAACTGTGCCGTATACTTACGAAAGGACACCACACGAGTTTTCAGTAGGAGGTCAACCATTGGTGTATCGTTCAGTGTTACAAACACATCCTTGCTAGATCCCTAGCAGTCTCTAAGAGTTTTCACGAGAGGTTAACCAGGAGACCACTAACTATGCCGTATACTTACAAAAGAACAACATCATACGAGTTTACACTGGGAGGTCAACCATTGGTGTATCGTTCAGTGTTACAAACACATCCCTGCTAGATCCCTAGCAGTCTCTAAGAGTTTTCACGTGAGGTTAACCTTGAGAACACTAACTGTGCCGTATACTTACGAAAAGACAACACCACACGAGTTTTCACTGGGAGGTCGACCATTGGTGTATCGTTCAGTGTTACAAACACATCCTTATTAGATCCCTAGCAGTCTCTAAGAGTTTTCACGAGAGGTTAACCAGGAGACCACTAACTATGCTGCCGCATAACTACAAAAGAACCACACCACACGAGCTTTCACGAGAGGTCAGCCATGGTATATCGTTCAGTTATAAAAACATCCCTGCACCATCACCTGATGTAAGCTGTGGAATTGATTAGTCTGGAACCTAACTCTTATTATGAGTGCGAAGCCTGCTTCCGTGGAAGACACTATAGTCAAACTTGCACCAGGAGAACACGTTTGAGAGGCTGTGAGTCACGTGACCAAAGCCAACGAATCTGGACACCAAATAGCCTACTCAATGCCACCTATTAAAATTTATTTACTTAACAGACAACACCTAGTGGTCTTCAAAAATTTCAAAATACTTACAATAATTCTAGATACCTATTGGTATACAATTTAACTTAAATATGCTATGTTAGTATTTACGTGAATTCCACTACAGTCCAACCGGAAGAAGACTGAGAGTGAAATGGTATCCTACCCCAACCTGAAGCATTGCCTTCAAATGTTGAGAATCTGCTCTGAGGGTGCAGTTGGCTACATCACTTTGGTGGTCAAAAATTATGATAAATGAACTAAATGTACCGGCGAAGCAACATTTATGAGAGGTATGAAGCACCCACAATCTGTGGCCTGTTGAACCCACCAAAGATTGACAAGGGGGTGGCGGCTGCAGTAAATGAAGGTGGAATCAAATGACACCAAAGGATCAGGAGGCGGCAGAATAAAGTGGCTGCTGCCATTGGGTCCATTGACAAGGGCCTTAACAGTTTAATAGCTTCCCAAGGGAGTGCATTTCTAATCTAAACATTAAACATTGACCCAGCTAGACTACTGTGTGTAATTTATTATGATTGCATCACATGAAGATCAATGTTTTTGACCCAGCCTTAATAAGGAAATGAAAGAACTGATGGAGCGGGCACCAATATCTAAATATTTGTTCGGCTATAAGCCTCAAAGATAAATTCAATGCCATCAAACGTTGCTAAAGTCGGAATTGTCACTAGCTCAGGTACGGACTGGTGGATCGCAGTATTTCCCTGAAGTTTGGAGGATATTACTACTAATCCAACCATACATGGTGGATCAAGGGTTATAAGTTACCCTTTATTGAACTTCCAGTTCAAACTTCTGAATAAGAACTTCAGTTGGAGAGAAAGCAACCCTATTTCCATAGAAATTAATAATCTCTTACAGTTAGGTGCATGTTTCCCTGTCAAAAAAAAAAAAAAAAAAACAATTTTTATTTAGTATATTCTTACCAAAATCAGATGACAATTGGAGATACTTAAATATGTTGTTACATCCCACTTTAACTGTGGTTAAAGGACAGGTATAATAATGATTTTTGCCTACAATAGAATTAATAAATACATGTTAAATGGTACCCATAACAAAATACGTTAGAAGATATCCCCAGTTTCTGTTTAACATAATTATATTGTAAGAGTTTACATGCCTCCAGGCTTGACACAGCACCATGTGTGTTGGCAGGGATCATGAAGCCAGTTGTCTGTCACCTGAGGTCATAAAGGTTGCTTTCTGTCATATACTCTCACAATATTCTATGCTTTGCCGATTCATATGCAAAGTGTATAGAAAATGTGTCTACTATTCAAACTATGATATGAGAAATATAGGATTTATTATAAATATTCAAAACTGAAAAGAGCCCCCTAGAATCCAGACGATGCAATTTTTTGTTAGATTCAGTCCAGTTGGCCATTTCACTTAGACAGGAAAAGATAGTTTATCCAGTTCATAAAGAATTTTAAGTCTAATAAGAAAATGCAAATAGTAGAGTTTGCCTAATTACTAGGTATTCTTGTTGCAACATCCCAGCTGTACAATATGGTTTGCTTTACACCAAGATGATGAAAGATCACAGAACAGTAGCCTTAAAGAATAACAATGAAAATAACAAGGCCATAACTAGTTTATAATTCAAATCCATAATAACATAACGCCTGTATTCCCCGAAGGGCTAGGCAGAGGTATAACTATTTCAAATTCAAAATCATTTAATTGCAAATACAACAAAACTGGAATCAAATTCAAAATCATTTACTTGCAAAGGTTGCTCACATTTCAATAAATCACAATGGATTTAAACAATTTGACCTTGTTCTTGAAATATTATCTGTTGCTTCTCAAACTGATTGGTATGTAATTATAAAAAGTTCCATATATATTACCTTGAACTATTAACAGCATTTATAGGGCTCAAAACATTTGCAAGCTTTTCCAGATTGGTACTGTGAGGTGTTACCTACTAAGAATAGATATTATCACAATAGCCATTGCCTATATCAATAAGATGATTGGTACTCGTTCTACTCACCTGAAGATTAACGAAACAGTGATGACAATAGTGCGAGGAAAGACAAATATGGGCTATGCATCTTATTTTAGTTTTAAAGGAAACATTATGACTGGTCTAGACGCCCAAATATAGAAATTGAATGGAAGTGAGGTGGATATACCTTCAAATCAATTGCTGTTAAGCTGGGCGAGCCCCCGATTAACCAGTTTACAAACAAGCCCAATTCTAAGTGTCAGAATGACATCATGGCTCCCTGATCTAGGTGCATGCTCTGTAGATGCAATCACTGTCAAATGGGATCTCCACACCCATTGTGCAGGAGTCTCACACTGATTACCGCAAGATTATCAGGGATGCTTTCTTGAGGAGAGGAACACCAATCCCTTCAATTAATATAGTACTAACTTCCTTGTATAGCAAAGCAAGAAAGCGATATGAATCTGCTCTGGATCAATGGATCCCCTTCTGACAGAGTCAAGATATTGGCCCCTCCTAGGGTCAGTCACCATGGTAATATTATTAATGACCACTAAGTTTAATGAAGGATTGCTGTATAGCTCACTCAATACCCTAATGATATTGAATGAGTTATAATTATATTAAAAAAAAAAAAAAAAAAAAAAAAAAAAAGTTGAAACAGGAGAAATTGCTGAATATTGAGTCAGCAATTGCTCTAGTTTTAGGCCCCACATTGGCACAGATGACAGTGTCAAAGTTTCTTAGGGTAATTTGGTATAATTGAAATAAGAGCGAAGAACCCCAAACATGAAATTATTTTTGGGACCCCAGGAACGTTCCGGATTATCTCATGTCTTTCATAAATAACCAATGGTTTAAAATGACTTTTTTTATGTATACCTAACCATATTAACTCTTGTGATTGCACACAGAATTCAAACCATGTCAGTCATTACACATAGATAACATTTCTTAAAATGAGGTTAATATTAAATAAAGATACCAGAAATATGTGAAATTTCTACACCTGGTAGTACTAAACCCCACTTGATATTACCATTTTCTTAGATTTTACTGAGAGTAAAAGACAAGATTGTAAATCATACAATATAACTTTATAAGAAAATCTTATCATGCCGCCTCTACTGTAACTATAGTGGATGGACAAACCAAAATTTTAATGCATAATAATGGAATAGATTTTTCTAAATTCACATACAGACATGCCTCTACTTCAAAGGCCTTTGAGGGGGGGGAGGTATCAATGTTGAGGTCATAGGAAATGCTGTTGGTTGGACCATTTCTCAACCTTTTGTAGGTGACCAATAGTGATCCTAATGCTTTTGCACAGGCTGTATGCTCTATAGAGAGTGGCTGTTCATAAAACTCATTATATTTCTATGTCAATTTTAATTGTCTGCTTATAAGTAATTGATGTGTGCCATATTAGATTACTAATGACACTGGTTGATTCAAGACTGAATAAGAATTCCAGGAATTAATAGTCTGTCTTTACCTTAATGTATGCTTACTGATTCATATAGAATATATATTTTATAATGTGTAACTAACAAACCCAGAATAACATGGTTAGCTACAATGTTCAGTTGTTAAATAATGATGAAATGATTACCAACACAACTTTGTTCTTTGAACATCTACACAGTTTCCATGAAGGCGAAATTATGAGTATAATTATACAGATCGGACTAACTTACCTAGTGACGTCCGATCCTTAATTATATGAAATAATTTCGCCTTCATGGTGTCCCAACCCTTCCCAAATAATCAACCTACTTATGTGTACTGGATTATCTAAACCCCTTCTAAAAGTTGTGTTTAGCTGTATGCACTATGACCGGGACTAAACGATGCTCATACAGGTCATCGTTAAGTCCCGTTCATATGCTTTGAAAGAATGAATTGACAGATGACAGGATGACGCGCCAGCGAACGGACCACAGATAACATTTTTTAAATTTTATCTATGATGAAGGCTTTCATCTTTAAATAATGTGATTGGCAAGTAGTGCACGAGTGCAAACTACACAGTTTCCATGAAGGCGAAATTATTTCATATAATTAAGGATCGGACGTCACTAGGTAAGTTAGTCCGATCTGTATAATCAGTTCGGCTTGAGTTTTAATAATCGTTTATATTGTAACTTTTAGCCCTTTTGCCAAGCAAAACTCGATTGCAAAACTGTAACTAAAGAGTTTAACTTATTTTAATTAAAAAGCGATCGTTCTGAAGTGTCCGTATCTTTATAAACTACATAATGTATGGCATTGATATTGTTTCACTAATGTATAAATAAACGTTTAAAAAAATATTGGAATACAAAAATCATTAACGAATTCATGAATTATTTTATACGAATTTCTATCAAATTTTAAGGTGAACAGGTTAAATATATTGTCAATGACCGCGCTGAATGAATGTTTGGCATTCGAAGTATCCGACAAATTGTTTACCTATACGTTCAGCGGTAAAACTTGTGTTGGGTTATTAAAGATTCTGATTATCTCACGATATACACTTTTACCTTCACCATTTGTGATCAAGTTAATAAGGGCTTTGGGTTTCAACAGTCACTATAGTCTGGCAGTTTTCATCATCCTAGCTTTTACATCGAATTAACTTCGTCTGACCTTCGCGTCTCTACTTGTTCTTGTTACTCTGGATTTTAATCAATAATGTGATAAACTGCTATACCTACTTGCATAGCTATACTGGCAATATGCCTCAGCGTCTCTAGTCGTTACTTTTGAGAACGGTCATAATAGGGAGCCCTTAAATATCAATCAGGCTTTTATGTTGATGATTCACCATCACCCTTAATAAATTATGATCAGGAGTAAAGACGTGTTACATTGTCGATTAATACGCCCATAACCAAAAGTGACGATAATATCAGTGATTAAATAACAAAGTTAGAGCGTAGAGCAGTAGTATGATCAGATCAATCCGAGCGTATTTACTGCTTCGAATAAATTAGTTTTATGTATTTTGGCAGTAATATGCTAACTAGTAACGATAACGACCTTAGTTTACTTTGAGACGAATCGAACAATAATTTTGCGACTTCACTACTCAACTATTGTTAATTATTCGATCTCGCCTCATTTTCATCTACAAGGCAAACAAGGACATCTTCCTCTTCATAAACTCCATTGTCCTTTCTCTAATGGATAGCTACTCTAATAACTACTTTTACTTTATTGGATATATCCTTTTCAAATCCCATATTAGTATTATAAGTAATGATAAAACACAGGACATAGACGTAATCTATACTACCACAAACACCGCAGAACGGGTACAGAAATCTGTGCGTAATAAACTACTTAGAACTGCACTGTTTCATTTAATAGGCGCCATTAAAGAATTCGCTGATTGTATAGTACAAATAATAAATTCATCTGAAGTACATAACGGAGGAGTTACCGAGATTAATAGATTAGTATCGTCTAGGCGGTGACTTTGTGTCAATTTGAAATGGATTAACGACAATGCACTATATAGTTACATATTTGCGCTTAAATCTTTGGGCTATACAGATGAGGACGATTTTGTTGTTTCTGTGAGTTTAACTATATGGATGGAACTACTGTAAATGTGTGACTTGGGAGTTTTGCCGGTTCTTGAAGGTCTAAATATTATAATGTTAACATTATCTTGGTCGACAGCACAGTGTGCAAAGTCACTTCCATTTTATGTATTAACAGACGCGTCCATTTTACGATTGAACATGTTATGGCATTTGGTCCATAAAATTTTGATTTCGATCTCTAAATATTGTCTCGTGACTCATGGCCTTAAGACTCGGGAATTACAATTATCTACCGCTTCCGTGATGTTTGGTTACGTAATAAAATTTCAAGGAATTGCAATTAAATACGAGTACCTAAATTAATTAATTCTGGATTTGCTTGTGACGATTTATGGTGGGCGCCTGACTTCCAGTAGGAATGAAAATGCAAAGCAAATAAAATGTTATCAAGTTTTTGAATCTTTTAATTTACATAGGTTTTCGTACCAAACAGTACATTTTGGATGGGTTTATAGCACTTATTATTCTATGTTAGTGTCTACTGAAGCGACGAGGTCTCTTTGGCTGAACAATAAATTCACTTGTCTGACAAATAACATCGGTTCGTCTTTTAGTTTAAAAGCGTGATCCATAAATACTTGTTTTATAAACAACCCGCCTTCTCTTCACATGGTCAATAAAAATTAATTAATTTTTATTTTCTGTTTGTTGACAGGCATGAAAATGACTATGTCCACGGCCCCTACGATGAGCGCACGGGTACACAGGAAAGTGATGCGGGCGCCGCATAAGCGGGCCCACCCGGGTAAGACGCAGCACCCGGGCAAAATGGTGCACGCCGGCAAAATTACCCACCCGGGCAAACTGGCACATTTAGGCAAATTCGGAAAACTCGCGCACTACGCTCACAGTCACGCGCTGAGGCCGCCCGAACCCTGTGAGAACAGTAATGACAGCGGCCTAGGACCCGATGCCGTCAACAGGTAAGATCCATGTGGTTATATACACTCGCTTTCTAATGCAATGTAATATTTAACTACGGTGGCCTCTTGCACATTGTTCTAAAACGTTCTTGTGGTGTCTAATTTGTGGAGATGACACTCCAATCATTTTGTTATGTCGCAGTAACACACGCTGTGTTAAATTCTAATTTATGTGCTTTGAAATAAAATGGATATTTATTTAATCTCAATGCATTTTCGAGGAAGACTTAAGGTTTTGGTGACCTATATTAATTAGCGTGGAATCTTAGAAACTCCCACGAATACTCGGATGACTAAATAAACCTCTGCATCGTGAATGTGTTCATCATTTGCGTGATTTATTAGCATCGATATACTGACTGATAAAATTAGATCAGCTGTCGATGGAGCGTTAATATAAAATAGAATCCTACTAAGATTTTCAACATCATCATCTTCAATGGTTGCAGTATTGATAGTGTGTATAATTACAGTTACTTAATGAGTTATTGTTCTTTCTTCTTGCTCTTCAGCGTCTTCTCATATTTATTGCCAATTAATCAGAGCATCAGTTCAATCATCATTGCAATAGTTATTGTATCCTACCCAAAAAGTTATCTGTAAAATTAAGAAAGACTGTGTACGTACTCTGAATTTTAATCATAAGTAGAAAAGCTTATGTTTCAATACTAACCAAGAGATGTAGAGAAAGTGGACCAAGATGATGTAGACCGGAAAAACTAAAGCCAAACACACATGTAATTAAAATTCTTGTCTAAACTGATGATAATATAATTAACATATGTATGTTCATAAATCAATCAAAATCGCTTTATCCTTTGCTGTAAGTAAACACTTTGATCGTCGAAGTTGTGAAACACTTCTACTGGTTATCTATATACCGCTTAGTCACCTAATGTGTACAGCCTCACCATCGGATAGCTTCAGTTCTATATAAATTCTTACCCATACGACCTTCAGTGTTAGATATCAGTAAGTACTCACGTATGTATGCGCGTGAGTCGCGCGTGCGTACACGTCCTTATCGATCGGTAACTACTAGATTTTATCACTATCGATCTCTTTAACTGTTGATGTTATCACAACTAGATTTTTATCGGTTTGAATATTTTAAGCACTTGTAAGGATATCGGAGATTCGTAGCTTGAGGGTTTAAGGTTTTTGATAACGAACTTTTAATTGAACAAATTGTCGCGAATGTAGTATGTAGTTCTTCTAGTACGCTTTAGGGCTGATTTCCAGTGAAAATGTATGCAAGAGCTTCATCAGGGCGTCGATATGCTTTCTTACACTAATGAACCTGAGACCCTAGACAACGTGACATTCTATTAGCGATAACGATTATGGAAAAGGCAAAAATGTATAGGACTGACATAAGATATCGAAAAGCTTATGTCAAAGTCGTTGTACAAAAACGAAACGCTTTGAAAGCGATTGTCACTTGTCTAGGGCCTCTGGTCGTGTGATGGACAATGGAAAAGAAACCCTAGTAGTTTCAAAATGTGTGATTACGGTACACCTTGTTTCACACACCTTCAAAATTAATTTCTCGTAAACAATACAATCAACAACCTTAAACTAGTTAATTATTTACCAACAAACAAAATGCAAACATTATTAGTACACAGACATAAGGAATACGAATTACATAAGGTCGTCACTACGTAACTAACTGTTTACGTAATACACAATTGCAAGAAACATACGAAATATTGAATGTAATGTCCTTTATATGAGTGATGTTTCAATTTGAACAGTTATCCTTATCTACTATAGTGGTACTCTATAAAAAAAACTTCGTGAAAGCGACCTTGAAGTAAGCTATCAATAGTGGCAACACCAGCTTAAGGTGGAATGACATCTCAGTTCACAGAATAGAGTAACTGGCCCTTATATTTTTGAGATGTCTTTGCAATTGCATTAGCCGATTTTAGGCTGCCGTCCAACTCTGCTGAAAACCAGCGCTTGGGCTCTGTCTCGCATAGCGTCGCAGCATTATGCTGAGCCATGGCCGTTTTGCGTGGATGTGACGCATATTTTCCCCTTGTTCTTTTGGTGTTTGTGTTCTTCCTTGGCGTCATGTTTACCCCAAATAAACATATATTTTTTTTTTTTTTTTTTTTTCAATCTGTTATATTGGGAGACTTACGAGTTATCGTAGAGTGCTTTTTAGTCGAATTTCTATGTCTTTTGTTGAATACTCACTCAGTTTCTCCTTCCAATGCTGAGCCTAGGGCCTAAGTACTCCATTAATTTTCATTTTTCTCAGCGTTTTAAGCTGTTTCACATGTTTCTCATGATTGTAGTCTGGGCAAAGTTTCTTGTTCATCTTGATCTTTAGATTTTAAGATAATTGATGCAATGTTGCAATAGGTGGATAATGCGGGCTGGCGGGACTGTTGTCCGCAACTTGTCAAAGCGCTTATTATCCAGTAATACCAGTATGTAACGTGGATAATCTATACATATCTAATCTAATACCAACATTAGCAGCTACCTGTTTAACAAGTACATAATAAATAATTATTACAGCTATCAAACCAAGACCCATTTTTTTTAGCAGACTACAGGGCAAGCCAACGTTTATTAGTAGATATATACACACTAGGATATCACGCGATAAAAAAATGATACACATTACTATTAACATAACATAGACTGAAGCTGAGGGTCGGTTAAGACTCTACTTTACTATGTGTACTGCCTCGTTTGGTCTTCGGGGTTGCAAGCGCGACTGCTGTGTGTGTGGGGTCCTAGGTTCGATTCCCGGGCCGGGCAAAGTGTTATTGGGATTTTCCATTAGGAATTTCTTAGTATCCCAGAAATTAGAAGTTAGCGGTTTGATACCCCGTGTCTCGGAAAACACGTTAAGCTGTTAGTCCTGCGCCTGATCTCTCTCCGGTCGTGTCGGATTGCCGTCCTATGAGTCAGTTGGACTATGAGAGTGAAGCTCATTTCAGACTACGCTATAAAAAAAGCATAAAGCATTTAGTTCATAGCACATCAATATCGCTCGCCATACATTTCCAATAAATATACAGTATAGTATATCCTCAGACCAACCAAAATAGAAAGACGGATCACTACGTACATCAAACGTGTAGCCACAAAACTATGCTCCTGCAAGTAAACACACAGGCTCACGCACACACCTACACAAAAACTATGCTCATCGCTCCTAGTACGTCACGAGTCGTCGTCTAGTAAACTTCAATAAAAAAAATTGAATTATGCCTTCTTGTGTAGTGAAAACTTGTAAAAACAATAGCAAATCACATAAAAAGTCTCACGGAATCACTTTTCACATGTAAGTACTTCAAATAACATCGTTTCTTAATTTAGTAAACTATGAATTTTAGGTTACTTGGAAAAACAACCTGAACGAATGAACGAACGAAAACAGTGACATTTAAAGTGCGGGGGTTGCCATAATATGATTTGAAATTTCCCCGTTCGATATTTTTTAGTTCGAGTAATTATATGCCTGTTTTTTTATGTATTTAATATTTTAGATTTCCAAGTAATATTGAAAATAAAAGTAAATGGATAGTAGCTATAAGAAATAGTCGGAATGATCCAGAATGGCTTCCATCGAAAACCAGCGTGGTTTGTTCCGATCATTTTGATAATAATGGCCTTTATTCAACTAATCGTGGACTTCGGCGTGTGATCAAAACCGGTAAATAAACAAAATCCTAAAAAGGTACATACAATTTAAAAAACAAAAATGAGTTTTTATCAAAACAGTAATGAAACACGAGACTGTATTTTTTATTTTATTTTAGTTAGTTTCTCAGCTTAGACTAGCTAATTTAAATACTACTGTCCCAAATTTTATTTTTTCCCAAATTGCGGACGCTTTTTACGTGCTTTCTATAGTCAGTGATTTTGTTATCGTGGTCTTCTTGAATTTAATAAAGTTGATTGTAAATATAATTAAGTACCTATTATATTTCAAAACAATTTACTTAATGACACATACCCACGACGATGTTATGATTTACGCTTCAACAACCTTATAACTTAATTTTTCTATAATTTACAAACCAATTTTTTTTTACATTCAATTGATAATTAATGGATAGTTCTAAGTGAAAGAGCGGAGCTTCCTAACACAAGCAATTCTTGATTAAAAGGTAATCTCCAAATCATGTATGTAAATGCACTTTGTACTTAATTGTTATTTTATTTTGCGATGTAAAAAAAATGGTTTTGTTTCGGAATCCTTCCTAACGATTGAGGTACAATACCATACTCAACAATATCTTACTCGTACAATATTATCCTACCCAAAATATTATTCCCCAAATTATAGGGAAAAACTTTAACAAATGACAACCCTTTTTACACAAACATAGATAAAAAGGTGGCGTCATTTTTGATGTTCGTAATGCTCTGTCTTTCTATTTTGGTTGGTCTGAGAGTATATCATAGTATCATATCAAAGTGTGAACGTGTTCTAAATAAATGTGTGGCGAGCGATATTGTTGTGCTATGAACTATATGCTATTATATTATAGCGTAGTCTGAAATGAGCTTGAGGAAAGAGAGAGTGCACCTGTCTGCGCACATACTTGTGCACTATAATATCTCCTGCGCCGAAGGCTAGTCTCCGCTGAGATATCGATTCGATCTGGAGGACTACTGTTTTACTATATAGAATCAGAAATACTAATGCCTAGTGTAACTGTACAAGTAGAAGCTGTCCTTGAGAGTTGAAACCTAAATTATATCTGTAAGACGTACCTACTACATGTCAACACACTATTGGGCAAAGTGCCAATAACAAGAAGCCATAACACTTAACATCGGATGTAAATGACGACATGGTAGTAATCAATGGTGCCGATTTTATTGTTCACAAACTAAACTAAATTTAAGTTCAGTGCATCTTTTTTAGAAAAGGACAGAAGATAAATTTTAGTTTAGTCCTGTCAAATTAATCAGCGCCTGTCACTACTCCATACAAGTTTAGACGTCATTAAAAACTTGCCTACTAAAATTACGTCAATTTACGTCAGGAGCTGATATCTTGACACGACTAAACTAAAATTTATCTTCTGTCCTTTTCTTAATGAAATAGAAAGAAAAAGATGCAGTGAACTTAAATTTAGTTCAATTTGTGAACAACAGAATCGGCACCAATGTCTTATGCACCATCACTATGATTTTCAAATTAATTCTTCCCTTCACATTTCAACATTCAGACTGATGAAAATTATCGTTGACCAATCATCTCTCGCTTGCCTAAGTATGCCATATACCAGTAATTTGTACGCTTTCTCTAACGCTTGTGTTGTATTGTAACATTTTAATTGTTTTACACATAAACAAGGTTCCGATGTACGCAATCATCCCTTGAAATCATTTGCGTATTAATTTAATTATTTTGCATTCATTTGTAGACTAGCTTAGTTATTACATGAGGAGGTATGTTTGTAAAGACATTTGTTGGATTTCAAATTGCCTTCAAAACAGAAAATTTTACACAGAATGTACTGCTTTTAATTTCTGCCACCCTTTCTATCTTTCACATGGTCACATTAAAGACTGATTTTTTTATGTATCGCGTTAGATATCTCAAAAAGTTTAAATACCTTCAAATGTGTCAGTATAACAAGCTAAGTACCTATCATAGAACGAACAGATTTATATCAATCTGCAGCACATCGGCTATAATAAACTCTGAAGCACTGCATCTCTTGTTCAGTAATCATTGTCGCCAATCCGCCACCAATTTTACAGTTAACATTGTATACTAAATTAGTCTACTAGATCTATCAGACGTTCTCATCGCAAATGCACCTCGCGCTAATAATATATTCTTAGCACGTTTTGCAGCACGTGCGCGTGATTCTCCTGTCACTCTGTTACTTCATCGTCAGGCCAATAATAACTAGTTATTAATGAATTTATAATTTATTTTAGCCGGTCCAGTTTTGGGACGATGGCCTGCTTTCTGTTTTTAGCGCAAATTATAAGCTTTACCGATATAGGCACATGTTTCGTACGATCATTTGTGAAATTACCATAATCGTAATATCATAATTGATATACAAATACGAGTAAAACTCAGTATTTGAAAATATTATGTCTTCATAACTTGAAATTAAATACGCCATAGCATGACTTTGAAAATCACAACGTCATTAGCGTTGTTCCCAACGCTAATGACGAGGTTTGCGAGGTTACCTTCAGGTAACCTCGCAAAGGCCTGTCTGAAAGATAGCAAAAGGCCGATGATCGCAATCATTCAATCACTTCTAATTTAACTAAAGCCGTTAATGGCGTGTGCAGATTATCGGACACTTTGGAGGAGTGGGAACACCCGGAGTTGAAACGACGACGTGGGGACCCTGAAGCGGCGGTTAAGCTAGAATGCGACGACGCGAACGACGCGTACGCATACCGTACGCCGGGCGCGGCTGAGACCGCATCCGCGCCCGCGCCGCCCGACGCCCCCGCCTCTACGCTTGTGCCGGCCCTACCCGCTCCCGCGTACGTTGACTTTTTTCTTAGAGAACTTTCTGTTCTTGAAGGTAACATTGGATCACACTCAAAATTCATTCACAATCTGCTGTTTATGTCCCTAACCTGTCATTGGTTTATGAAGAAAAAGTACGGATCCTGGATACGGGTAGATCCGGAGACTCCAGAGTGTCCTATTGAAGATTTCATTTGAACTGACGCCTTTATACCGTCTTCGTTGACATGAAAAGTGGTCTTAATAACTGGTTGCTTGAGAAGCATTCGTTTGTGCAGTGTCACGAGCATATCCATAAACCCGCATGTTCACCGCATGTAATTGTTGCATCGTCCGTGTGTTCGTATACTGGTGACGCACTGATGGTTTATACTGACAAATGTTCTGCTTATTGTTTATTGACCTCCTCACTATCATGAATACACATTAATTTGTGTTATTATTACACGACGAATTCAGAAATAAGATGCCATTAAAAGTGACTAATACAAGGTGTATTTTCAATTCAAAGATATAAAAAACTAAAGTAATATTATTCTGATCATTTTTTTCATTGATAATCCATAGTAATATCGATTTTTTTCACAGAATGAGAGCGGGTTGCAGTATATCTAGTCCAAACATAGCTGAAATTCCCGGCAAGAGGTTCCAGGACCCGTACAGATCGTGCGGTAAACTGGGTAGCGGGGGTAAACTGGCCAACAAGTACCCTGGCGGGGGGAAATTAGTTGGTGCCGGTGGGAAATTAGGGGGTAAACTGGGGGGCAAGTACGGAGGTAAATTGGCACAGACTATGGCGCGTAGAAGGGCGCTGGCAGCCATGACGCAGGGTGGCCGGCCAGGGTTGGCGGCGCCACTGTCGACCAGGTCGAGAGATGGCACGGTGGAGTTACAGATACTGTGCCAGCCTGAAACACAACACAGAGCGAGGTAACTATCGTATAACCTGTTCTCAATTTTTTTTTGAAATCCTGCTGAGGTTTACCTAATGAGCCTGGGTTTAACCACAATTCATTTTAAAAGAGTATTTATCATTTAAACGGGACCCTAAAGGGTTCAAGTATTTTCCCTTGACTCCTAAATGACCTCTTCGATGTTATTGTTTCCATAAAATCCACGACACTAAAATGTGCTATTCCGTTCCAGATATCAGACTGAAGGCAGCAGAGGCGCTGTCAAAGACAATTCAGGGAATGGTTTCCCGACAGTCAAACTAGTTGGTTACGACAAACCAGCTGTACTGCAGGTAAGATCTTCAAATATTTTTGAAATCTAACGCCCCTCATCATGCAAGTTTACCCTTGTTTTATTTCGTTTTGATATATCGTATCTATGACCTGATATGGCCAACCCCAGGTATAAACTCACAATCACAATCCTGGAAGACTACTACTCTGAATTGGTAAGAAATATTTGGGAAAGGCTTTTGCTGTGGTAAAAATATTGACCAGCCAGCTAGGTGATAGCGGGGTGGACTAATCTTTGGTGCTCCGGTACCCACCGTTTCCGTATAGGCTTTTGTAATACATCCCAATGTGTGAATGTACACCCCGATTTAAACTTAATGGCGGCTCGGAACATGGGGCGAGTCGCTGCGCAGTAACGAATTCACAGGTCAGCAGGGGTGAAAGATGGGGTACTGCGCAGCGAGAAGCGCGCTTCCAAGCCGCCATTAAGTTTGGATCGAACTGTAAGATGGCCCGATATTCAAGAAGGTTCGATATATCCTTTGATTCCTCGATGTCGAAGGTTAACACGTACCCACACAGTACACGGCTATAAATCAATGGATAAGATCTAGTCGTGAGTGGAAAGCCAATCTCGATGAACTATTGTGGTTTAATTTACCATCGCTGTAATTGAGAAGGGTTAACAATATGGAAATTTTAATACCTACTGATTCTTTGAAGTGTTAAGTATAGCACTTATGTTTTGTAAAACTCCATGATTAATTTTGTTAGATGTATGTTTGAAGTATTTACTGACATAAAAAGAGCACCAGTAAATGAAAATATTTATATTGTTCAGTCAGTGCACCCAGTGCAGTCCACTCCGTATATTTGTGTAACATTGTTACCTCCATATAACATGCTTCCATAAAGCTCGCAAGTGGAGGTTTTAATCATCCATGTTTTTTTAACCGGCTTCTAAAAGGAGGATGTTGTCAATTCGGATGTTTATATATACTTTTTTTTTTTTATTGTCCCTCTTATACCAGTCAAGTTTCTTGCCAGAAATGACTGCAAGTGCCCTAAATAGTGAATGTGTGTATTAACAAATTCACTATTTAGGGGAATTCGCTAAGGTAGCCCGCGAAATACATACTTGTTACGATCGCGAATAATATATTAATCATCATACAACCTAATACTGATCTCCAAATTGCAAAAAAACGTAAGAAAATTTAAATTTCGCGGCCTACCCTGACGCTTTCGAGCACGGGCACAATTATATCGCACCGTGTAAATCAGGCTTAAATCATGGACACAAGGGTTTATTCATAAACGTTTATTAAAGTTAAGTGTCGACCAAATATCATAAATGTATGGTTAAACAATCGCTAATCATTACTTAACTTTAAGTAACATTTATAAATATCAAATTTAAAACCGTCTTCCATTTTCCCCAGGTATTCATTGGCACGGACACAGGTAGAGTGGCACCGCACATGTTCTACCAAGCATGCCGAGTGTCCGGCAAGAACTCCACTCCCTGCAAGGAGAGAAAGGATGACGGTACGGTCATCATCGAGATCGACCTGGAACCGGCGAAGAACTGGCAGGTCACCTGTGACTGCGTTGGGATACTCAAGGTTAGTGCACAAACCTGCTGAGACAGGATAATGTGTTTTTTCAAGGGAGGGTGGAGGTTTCCTTGACTGCTACAACGCTGCTGGTTCATGGTTTCTGAAAATCTTATCTATCTGTTAAAAGTTGGATGTTAATTTTGTAATAACTAACACAGTTTATTTGTCAACGTACGCTATAGTCTGACCGACGCCGATGTTCCATGCCTTAGGAATGCGCGGCGAGGCGGGGGGCAGCGTTGACCAATGAGCGGCGGGCGGGGGGCGCGCGCCGGGAGGGACGACCATTTAGCGGCCTGCACTGCCTCCCCTCCCCGTCTCGCCGCGCACGTACCTCAGGCGCGGAACAGCGGTCTCAGTCAAACTATAGTACGGTCACCAATTTCCAACTGGCAGAAGCTGGGGTTCACTTCTGCCTGTATAGAAATTTAATTAAATTCCTATTGAGAATCGAAAACGAAGGTCTGCTTGCACCTAAATTAGTTAAGCACTACGAATTTAAAATATTGTTCTTTTTCTTTTTTCAATAGTTGAAGATGACAGAGGCAGGATTATGGTTAGCACTAAAACGCATTTAGTGGTTTGTGCTGCTAGCCATCCTAAATTACGTATGATCCTAGATTACATATAACCACGATCCTAATGATTGTCGTTATTTTTCTCTTCAAAATATTCTAATGTTATCACTTTACTTCTTTTTAAATTGTTCCTACAGCTTTACTGACCTACCAATACCTTCACAAACATTCCAGGAGCGCAACGTAGACGTAGAGCACAGATTCGGCGAGTCGCTCGGCGGGACGGGCGGCGCCGGCACTGTGAGCGCTCTCGCGGGCGCGGCGCACATCTCGCGCGGCAAGAAGAAGTCCACGCGCTGCCGCATGGTGTTCCGCACCGACATCGTCAACGCGGCCGGCCACGTGGAGACGCTGCAAGTGTGCTCCACGCAGATTATATGCAGTGAGTCACGTTTTATTTATTTATTCAACCATTTATGTGCACATATATAAACAGACGAAAAGTACCGAAAAATACGTACAAAAGTGATGCTTATTTGTAAAGAAATCTCTTCCAGGCAACTTAAAAAATTGCCAGGTGCTTTCAGCCTGCTTTTTCTAATAATCTGTTATAATAAATCATTACTTCCTTATTAATATTATAAATGCGAAAGTAACTCTGTCTGTCTGTCGCGCTTTCACGCCAAAACTACTGAACCAATTTAAATGAAATTTGGTACACAGATAGTCTAGAGCCTGAGAAAGGACATATGCTACTTTTTATCGACATACCACGCGAGCGAAGCCGCGGGCGGAAGCTAGGATTCTCATAAACTGAAATTCAAATATTAGGAACCGGGATTAAAAGTAGCCTTTGTTTATATTCAGATTTAAATCTACCTGTGTTACATTAATCAGCTGTTATTAAAGGCGAATTTCATCAATTAAACTTAACGCTTGCGTTTAGTTTTTTTGGTGAAATTCATCCTGTCAGTGACAAACAAAACAAAATACAATACGCAGCAATGCAAGGGTACTATTAATTAATATGTGCAAGCAAACATTTATTCAATTCTTGTTTTCTCCTCTATTATGAGTTTAGAGAAAAAATACTAAACAAAATAAAAATTGTGACTTGCAGAGTAACCGATAAGATAAGTCATTTCAAATCAATTCAAAATAAATATTGAATACTTAATCATTTTTATTTAAATGTATAATAAAATAAATATAGAAAACAAAGACATGAATAATTTCGCTAATCAGACTAGATTTCAAGGTAACGCAACCATTGTATGATGATTAAATAGTTAATAATATAGTTTTTACCCGATTACGGCGAAGAAAAAAGGAGGGTTATGATTTAGACCGGTATGTATGTAAGTATGTATGTATGTATGTAAGTATGTTCATCTGTTCCCTTCTATCTTCTAAACCACTCATCACAATTTGACAAATAAGGTATCGTTAGAAGCATCTTGATTGTCCGCTGGTTATAGGCTATGTGACGTCACATTAAATTAAAAATGGCGCCCTCTAGAGGACATAAAGTCAAGAACTTAAAAAATATATATATATATTATAACCAAAAAAGATATTTAAAAAAAAATTCGTAATAAAAAAAAAAAGGAATAAAAACTAAAACCCAACTACGACTAAAAAGGTATAAACAAGACACCACAGACAGACAAATTAAAAATCCGGAGTCAGTTCCAAAACGTAGTAGGTACCTATGAAGAAGAAAAGAAGAACGGGCAAGAAACTCCACATTGTTTTGAAGCTCTCGGTGAAAGTGGTGGGGAGATTCGCGTATGTTCCATTCATGCATAACAGGAGAAGGCGACTGATTGACCAATAGTCGCAATGTATTTATTATACAGTGTGTAACAAAAACGCTCTCCGATCCCTGAGGGTGTTGTCAAGAATCATACTGAGAGTCTATTGATGTAGTTTTTTTTTTTTTTTTTGAAAAAAGAAAAAAAAACCGCATTTTTTTTATATCGGGAATTTTACCGGGTTTTTACATGGGGCGCGGGTGGCCGTCGTCTAGCGGGTGTCTACAAGTCATAACAACATAGTCATAACCTCTGCAGAAAATTTGCTAATTTATTATGAAATTAGAGTAATTTTGGTACAACAAATGTGAATTTTAAATCGCAAAAACTTTTTTATTTTCAATAAAAATACTATTTCCTATTTTTTTCTCGTAATGTTGTTGCAGTACTTATGTGCCCCTTTCGGAAACGGACAGGGTTTTTGTTACATGTTGTATTAACCAATAGTCGCAATATATTGATTATATTGACCAATAGTCGCTGCCGCCGGCCGCTTCCCCCGTAGCACCTCACTCCCCCGCCAAACAGACCCAAAAATGGACTTCAGCTCAATCAAGTTCAAGGCTTTTAAACCATGCCGATACCTGTACAATAGCAAAAGTAATACAACTACTCGACAGCTATGCGCTCATCTCTCAATACTCCAGACTGTCAGAATGACAAGATCGTCAATTCATTCCCGAACACATCACAGTCAGCTTCCAAGAAGAAGGTTGCATAAATGATTAACGTCTCCTTAACCTAAAAATGTTGACATTTATTAACTTTAAGCTAACTTAATTAATGAAGGCAAAGTAATTAAGTATGCACTATATTATTATTTTTTCTCTTTTATAGCACAACCGCCAGGCGTCCCCGAAGTGTGTCGCAAGTCCCTAGTATCCTGTCCCGCCTCCGGAGGCCTGGAGCTGTACCTCCTCGGCAAGAACTTCCTGAAGGAGACGCGCGTGGTGTTCTGCCAGCGACAGGACGGCCGCACGCACTGGGAGGAGGAGGTGGCTCCAGACAAGGAGTTCTTACAGCAGGTTTGTGAACTTCAGACCTGCTTCCAAGGGTGCTGAGAAGGTCTGGTATAATAAATAAAGAAAGAAAAATGTTTGTTTCGCACTCTACCGTATACAAGGAAGACATGTTAACAAAAAAATTAAAGTAATAAAAACTAAAACCCAACTACGACTAAAAAGGTGTAAACAAGACACCACAGACAGACAAATAAAAAATCCGGAGTCACACGTGTTAGGGTATAAATCAAACAGATTACGTGTGACTCCGGATTTTTAATACGGATCCTTCGCGCGCGAGTCCGACTTGCACTTGGTCGGTTTTTAAGCTCTATTGAGAGTGACCCGTTATTAGCCACTAAACATAAGTTGCCAACAATGGAGGTTTTCCCTACACGCGTTCATTAGTAAAAACATACATACACAAACTCACGCCATCTTCCCACTGGGGTAGGCAGAACGATAGAACCCCACCTGCTACGCTCCTTACATATTCCTTTTGCTTCGTTTACGTTGATACATCAGAGGCCCTAGTGTGAGTTTCTTTTATCTATCTCGACTTTACGCATCGACCCCTATCGGCGTTCGTCATACAATAAAATATGTCTATATTCAATGTAATTGTCGTCCTGTTCCAGACTCACTTAGTATGCTGCGTCCCGCCGTACGCGCGGCCCGACGTCACGGAGCCGGTCGCCGTGCAGCTGTTCGTGCGCTCGGGCGGGAAGGCTTCCGAGCCGCATTCCTTCTATTACACGCCGCCCTCGCTCGACACCGGGCCACTGCACTCTTCTACGCATCATACTCAAGGTAATACTAGCACAAGTAACACGGTACATGATACGCTTGGGTGTGCTTGGATACTGTGTTTTTTAGTGTCAAAAGAGCGACGAGAAAAAAAGTAAGAAAAAATATCGGTCTTGTCACAGATGAATACTGATGGTTCGCGTCGTAAAATCATTCAAACAAAAAGCGACTCTTGCTACGACATAATAAAGTGCAATTTAGGTCGCACAGCGCTAATAACCTACAGTTATTTTTTCACCTAGAGGTTGCCTCTCTTTCTATCGCGTAACTCATATCTTCTGACTACATTACGCCCACTGAATTCGACGAGTCGAGCCCGCCGGGTACCTACTTGTAGCTTCATACCTAAAATGCGTAATGAACCATCTGTATTCATCTATGGTCTTGTATAAAAAAAAACATTTTTATTAATGATGGGAATTGAATACACTTAAAAAAATTGTACAAGTAAAATTTTCAGATAAAAAAGAAATATTAGGAAATCATTAATTTCTTATTTTATACTCAGATGAAAAATAATGAGATTTGCATTTTTAAAGATTGTTCTAAGAAAAAGACATTTTAGAAATTAATATTAGTGCATTTTTCCCAAAACACCTTCGCACATTGACATTAAGAAACGCGTTTTCGCAATTCGTATATTCATAAGTCAGAGCCGTCACGTAGGAATACGATGTATAGATGTCCTCCATGTATGCACGAATATAAATATTAACATAATATACGCTTCTATATCTGTGTGCAATACAAAATTGCTGTCAAATAGTGCAAGCCTTTTGTAAACTTTTTTTATTTCATTACTCACATTTATTTGTGTTTTAAACTGTAAAATGGGGGTAATTATTTAAAAAGCCACCGGTATTTAAACAAAAGTAATATAAACTTAGCTAAAAGTAATGTTTTTATCACCTACCGTCAGGTGAGATGCAAGCCGAGAGTTACCCGGTTGTGAAAAAAAAAAATACAGTCTATTGCAGTCCACAAACATAAAGGCCTCTTAAATTCACTACAGTTTCTTTTTTTTTGCGTTTTTAATTAGCCCCAGTTTACTGTTCATCATTTAATTTGGACAAAGGTAGTGATATTTTTGACAAAAAAGTGCAGTATCAAATATCTGATATAAATGTATCAGAAGTAATCAGAGCTCCATAGCCCTAGCCTAATCTAATTGAAATAAAAACACTTGTATTTATTAGTTTGCTACTGTTTTCTATTTTTTATTTAATTCTATTATTCTCCGTTTTATTTCTTCCCTGCCTTTATAATATTAAGTTATCTTAAAAGATTAGGCTCACACGCGTAGAATATAATACTTATTAAGTTATTACACAAACACATTACTCGAAACTTTAAGGTGATCAAAACTATTTCAAAATCCACCCAGCAGTTTCCGAGTTTAGTTGTAAGAAACGGACCGACAGACCTGGTCAATATTATTTATATATATATCATAGTTTTAACTGTTATTTATATTGTATAGACTTTGTCCCTGCATGTTTCATTTGTGGTCAAAAATGTTGCTTGCTATTTTTTGCTTTTTATCAATCTAATATTGCTTCTTATCATCGGAGACTAATATATACTGTAATATAAATATAAATTAATTTTACATTATAATCTGGAATCTGAAGATGCATTGCATTAAAACTGAATTTGCTTTAGAAACATTTAGTATCATTTAGCTCTTTAGTACGTATCGCTTACCCTTTTATGACTTATGAGATGATACATATCTTAAAATATTTAAAAAATATAATATATTATTTAACATAACATTAAAAAAAAATGGTATATGATAAAAAAGCAGAGCAATATTTTCGTTTTAAATTATTTAATATACAAAACGACGACTAGTAACCAGTTTTAACAAAAAAAAGGAAGCTTCTTATAAGCAACCTAGTTCTTTGTGCACCATAAGAATAAAAGCGTAAGCGACACAATCAGACTAAAATATAGAAATATTTGATTGCCTTATTGCATATAATGTAACAACATGTTGCTTGGATTTAACCACGCTTATTTACTGAAGCATGTATATAACACTGCGGTACATAGTTATATGATTATAATACTGAAAGTTAAGATATATATTTATAGAGATATTTGGAAGAAACGACTGATGCGCGAATTGCGTACTCTTTCCTTTTTCCCTTCTGTTCAAGCTAGGTCTGTCTAGGTAGCGAGCACTGCCGACGCCCGCCGCTGCCCGCTGACCGCGCCAGCACGGTACTGACACACAACACACACATACATACAGACATGCACACATGCAGACACACACAACACACCTGACAGAAAAATATACTGATACAATTTTGTTTGGACATACTTTTACGCACTGTCGATGTTGTATTGTTTATTTTTAGACCGATTTTCAGGTTTTTTTTTGCCCTATTTTTATTAGCATTACTCATGTGTTAAAAGTTGTCAAAGAAATAAAAAAAACGGAAATAATAATCAATCTGCCTAGCCTTTTCCCAACTATGTTGGGGTCGGCTTCCAGTCTAACCGGGTGCAGCTGAATACCAGTATTTTACATGGAGCCACTGCCTATCTGACCTCCACAACCCAGTAACAGGGTAATACGATACCCCTTGGTAACTAATAGTATAATAATATGCCTTTAAAAACATTATCAGACAAAATTCGTCTGAAACCAATAATTCTTTAGCATAATATATTGACATGCCGTCGACAGTGCTCTATAATCACACAAGCAAGCAAGACTCAATACAGAAAAACACACAAATGAAAAAAAATCCAAAGACGACGCAAAGTCAATGGAAAATGAACTTTATTTACTTTGACACAGAGCTTACTTGCCAGTAACACTGACCTTCGCGTAGGACAGACTGCACATCCCCCCACACTTTAGATAGTACTTTTATTGCGTGCCGACCCTATGTTGTATATTTTTGTATGTTTTACTCCGACTTAACTGGTTTCTAATTATATTAAAAGTGTGTTTGATAAATAATATGTGAAATGTATAAATGTATAAGTTTTGACCGTGGCTTGGTAATTTAATTTTAATAGGACTATCAATATCTCTAATCAGATCACAACAAGTTATTGAATTGTAGCTCAGTTCAAAATAATCAAACTGAGTGTGTTGCATTTGTAAAATGCAAAACAAAAGAATTCGATTGCCACTTGATGAAATAAGTGTTTGATTTTTTTTATCTTTAATTATAAAAACTCCTCTAATATTTCTAAATTGGTTTAACATACACATACAGTTACTATGCTAGTACTACGCGCTGAAAACGTTAAATATTTCCAAGACAAAATAGCCGAAAACGCTCTACTGTTACCAAAACGATTGCTTTTAAAGAGAGGCCTACGCAGGTCCGTCTGTGAATCGAAAATGAATTGAAAGTGAGTCGTCGGAGAATCAGCAAGCTTTGCTCGACACATCGATTTGTCGATCAACATTTCGATGTGTCATTCGAAGCTACAGTAGCGTTATCTGATTATTATAATCTGGTTTACTTGTATGATAACTGTACAAAAACAAATATAAAAATAGATAAGAATCCATACTTAAGTATTTGATTACTTGTGATAAGAATATTAACGTGCATTGACTCATTCTCGAGTTGTTCTTTTATTTATTTTGATTTTATAATCGATAGATATTATAATTTTTTTTATTTTTAATATCCTATTTTTAAAATGTATACAAAAACAAGTTTAATAAATTGTGGTTTTTGAATAATTTTGACATTTAAATAAAGGATTTTTATTTATTTTATATTATGTATTGGATACAATGAATATATAACATCGAGGAGTTCACATTTAATATCATTTGAATATTTTTATTTTAGTAAAAATATTTTTTGCACTAATATCAAAATAGACATACATTTCTAAATTAACAGCATTTACTGTGGAAAACACGCCTTTAGTGAGAGTGCCAACAAGACACATGTAACGGGACATGTGAGATACATGTCGCGAGACGTGACACGTGTTTTTTAACACGTTAGATGCGTCCATAGACTAGGTACGTGTGTCTATACAACTTAAGATATCCTATCAAGGAGAATTTGCTCCTTTAGCAAGGTTCGCACAAGCTGCAGGCGTATCTTCCGTAGGCAATGTGTCCAAACCAGTTATTTCGGAGCGTGTGTAGGGCGGGGTCGGCCCGTGTGGCCCAGTCCCGCCGGAGCCCCACTGACGTGCGCGTGCGCAGGTGGCGACGACGTGCGGCCCGTGCTGCTGTGGGGCGGCGCCATGCCGCCGCCCGCGCGGCCCGCGCGCCGCCCCTCCGTCATCGTGCCCGACCCGCACGAGCCGCACGGACTGAAGAGCGAGGTATGTACCTAAAATACAAACAACCGATCGAACCAAACCAGACCACAAGCCCACTAAAAAGCCAAACCGACTCGACCCAATTGTGTTAGCCCTTCAAATATCTCTTCTTGTTGTTCAATGGAATCCAATTGTAAAGGCAGTTTTGAAGGTCAAAAATGGTAGAAGAGAGAAAATCGGAGTGTCAATTCCAAAGAGAGAAGAAGGATAAGCAGAAGAAACAGGATGGTAGCTCAAAAAATAAGCTGGCAGCTTTAAAATTGTATCCCAGGTGTGTTGTTGGTGTGTGTTGGTTGTTCTGCGGGAATATCCGAAAGGGATACCGGGACCCTTGGCAACAGGTAACTGAAGGAGCACGGGTGGGTTTTAGTCAGTAAAAGTCTGACACGCCCTCTCGCTCCGCCCAGAGCGGGAGAAGTCACTTGACAATCTCCCACCGTCAAAAAAAAAAAACTGTTTTGATAATCTAAAGCGAGGAAATTCCTCCAGTCCATTCATTCCTCCCAGTTACTGGGTAGCACGATACCCCTTGGTGAGACTGGTTGTCAGACTTTCGGGCTTCTGACGACCCGTAATAACTGTCAAAGATATACAAATGACAGCCGGTACCAACGGCTTAACGTGCTTTCCGAGGCACGGAGGGGTCCTTGAATATAAAGATGGTCACCAATCCAAGGATATACCGCGACAAGCGCAGCTTCACCTGATCGATCGACCCTTGGGGCCGTTATTACTTAGCCACAGGCCTCTCATAATTTTATGTTGCCTTACATAATTGGGACCGTTAATTTGTGTTACATTTTATATTGCGTTAGGAGAATATCAGGAGCAAAATTTACGCTCTATTCGTGTGGTTAGTGACTAACCTGGTGTCAGAGTTTTAAAGCCGCCCATGGGCCTCTGACTTGGCTTCACATGCCGGCGGAAAATAACTCTCAGCATATCGGTTTCCTCACGATGTTTTCCTTCTCCGTTTTTGAAGCAAGTGATAATTATACAATACGCACATGAATCCGAAAAGTCAGAGATGCGTGTTTTGGGTTCGAACTGGAGACCTATGACTTGGCAGTCGGACGGTAACTCCACTAGACTATCACTGCTCTTATTCTATACGAAAAATTATTTATTTTCAATTTGTTCTTCCTATATTGACGAAAACCGCTTTTCACTTAACTAACAAAAAAATCTTTTGTTTTTCTATCAGATTGCAGACGAATCCAGCCAGCATTCGTTGGCAGATGGCGGTGAATCGTCGTGTGGAGCGGACGGTCCCGATAAGCCTATGAATATGTCTGATGAACTGAATATTGTGGACCTCAGGCTCAAGTCTGAGATGTCCCGGGACTCGCAGAGCCAGGTATGTCGTTTTTTTTCTTTAACTATTCTTCACAGCAAACACCCCAGAATTTAAAAAAAAATGTCATGGGGTCTGCCAACAAAATTGAAAACTTAAAACTGGTATTAACGCCATCTATATTCTATAGTAAAGCACTGCGGTGCGTCGGTGACGCGAATCCATAAGTTTACCCCCTATCAAAAATCGATCAATGTGCCTAAAGAAGTTTTCATTTCAAAAAGTTTTATTAGAAGGTACTAAAATTAAATTTCTAGTGTAACCGTATTATCTGTCAACCAGGTCGGCTTCGTTAGCGGGTACGAGAGCATGAAACTCTCTCCGAGCACTCCTGTGCAGAGCGAGCCCCCCTCCCCCCTGGCGTCCTTCACGCAACAGCTGCAGGCCATACAGAACCAGGTGCAGACTGACAAGATGGTGGAAACTGTCACCGCCGCCATCTTCAACAACGAGGACAACGCGCCGCAGATCTATCCCACCATCATGCAGCCCATTGACCCCATGAGACAGCTCATCTCATCCAAGAGTGTGGATCCCTTGGAGACCGACATGAAACTCAACCCTGAACTTATGATTACGGATACCACCATGCAGCAAAACGAGCAAAGACTGATAGTGTACAACCAGATGCAGAGCAGACAGGAGGAGACCTTCAATCCTTTCGGAGCCATCACTAAGCTGGAGATGGGGACCAGTCAGATGGAGCAACGTCTGGCGCAGCAGTCCGCACACATGGAGGCGTTAGTCGAAGACGCCATGAAGGCCACGGCCGCCATACTTCCCGACAACACCAAGCTCGACGAGCTGGTGAACTCGCGAGTGGACGACCACCTGTCCGGGGCGTCGTCGTCGCCCTCGGCCGCCAGCCACGCCTCCGACATCCTGCTGAGTCCCAACGCGGCCGTGGCCGGCAGGAACTCCGCCACGGAGCTGCTGCCGCCCATGCCCGCGTCGGCCATCTCCCCCGACGTGATCCTCAACCCCCAAGTGTCCCCCAGCATGCTGTGCGACAGCTCGCAGCGCATCGTCATGCCCTCGGGCCCCTCCCAGGACGATCTCATGATGATGCAAGACCAGGTGCAACTGACGTCGGTGAAGACCCCGCCCGCGGCCGTCAAGTCGATGATACTGAACGCGGCGGCCGAAATCCTCACGTCGGACACGACCATGAACGCTTTAGTGACGTCAGCGATTAACACCGCTAATATTTTGACTACCGAGAGTGCTGCAGGGTCGGGAGGTATGCAGACGACTGACTCTGCCCAACCACCCGCGGAACCCGCTGGTGAAACTCCTCTGGTAGCCATGTCTCAGGCTGTATCTCAAGCTGTGACACAAGCAGTATCTCAAGCCGTGTCCCAAGCCGTGTCCCAGGCCGTGACCCAGGAGATGACGGCTCCGGTACAAGGACTCACAGACATGAGCGACCAAGACCTACTCTCGTACATTAACCCCAGCACCTTCGACCAAGGTGAGTACATGGACGTCTATTATAACTAGTCAGACAGCCGCGGTAATCCGAACTGCAACGAACTTTTACGTTCGGATTTAGGTTAGAATATGAACACAAATTAATGTAAATATGCTGTATATAGTAAGTTAGTTCGTATTTTAGTTTATTTGTTGTAAATGAAGGTTCATTGACCGCTACGTATCGGGTTCGGATTCACGAGGCTTTCTTGCATTATCATTTGTTAAACATTCTTATAATAACTGCAGTAGTTTTAGTTTTAACAATAATTTATGAATTAAAAAATGGTTCTACTTTTTTTAATTAATAAATTATTTTATGGCAACTTAATATTACTTTTAATTTATATCAATTTTTGTTTGGTATATTTAAACTTGAGTTGTGAATCAAAATTTCGTTGTTTGTCGTAAATTCATAATAGCTAATTGATTTCCTGTACAATACTACTTGCATATGTCACGCTCCAATAAATAAATGATATTAGTTGTGTCTAATAAATGACCAATTTTATTTATTGCAGTGTAAGCCCGCGTCGCCGATACCGGACGCACGCGCGGGACACTTTGCCTACTGAATGCATTTCTTGTGTCGAGGGCTCAAAGCAGTTTTTATGTGAATTTTTAATGGATGTCAACGTAGAAATAAATTATTTAGAATAGAAAATATAATCTCCGGATGTATGGATGTTTGTGTTATTATGATTCTCAAATAATTGTCCTTGATTTACTCGTAAAGTGTTAGGACGTCAATCAATTCATCATGTGAGTCAGTATTACAGGGCAAATCAATTGTTTCAACACTTTGGAATCGTTGTGGATCATCTAAAATGTGTGTACATTTATATATTTATTATATGGGGATATACCAGACATTTGTTATATTAATGTAATATCTATAAGTACAGAACTACACCGATTATTATATCGACAAATCCTATATTTATTATACCGATATACTCTAGAAGTGTGAATTTTAGACCTTATACATAAACGTTGTATAACTCGTGCAATGATTTCAAACAAATCGGAATCAATTGTATGTATAATGTATTTGGGAAACTGGACATACGTTGTCATAAACACATGTATATGTATGTATGCACGAATATCGAATTATTGTAAATAGTGTCCTTTATGAGTATTTATATAATATTTGTGGCGCCGTGCGGTCCTCCATTAGATAATCCCTGTCTGTATTAGAAATGATAATTTACGATTTCTAATTTTGTCTCAGATTACGTGAATTTAGTGAAACTTCAGAATTGGACAGCCTTCTACAGCAACAACTGCGTCGGTAATACCTGTTGAATCGATCAGTTCTCCTCACTATGGCAGCCACCACCGTTCGTTCAGCTATCACTGAGACTGGCGCCCACTCTGGGGCTCAACCATCTCGTAGCCGATACACCAGTTCTGTCGCCATCAATCATGCTGGTGGGACCAGCCGTGATCTGATACTAGCCTAAGTAACCACTAATGGGCGTACCTAAGTCTTCAATAAGTTAGGATCCAATCAATCACTTACAGGCATATTTATTGAAATTTGCATGGCATATAAAGGCTAAATTTCTTCTAGAATCCTAAAAAGTCTTGAAAATTTTTCTATAAAAATAAAATTATCATTTCTTTTACGGGTTTTTCAAGCTATTATTTCTATTTGGAATACTCTGGGCCAGGATTTAGGTGATGTTACTGAGATTTGAGCATTACAGACATACAAATAGCATTTAGAAAGTTGTTGTATTTTCATCTTGGTTACATTTTCTTAAATCCTTTTCCCATAGACTGCAGCCAGGTATGACGTACTGCCAACAACCACTTGTGACGAAAACTCAGTAAGTTGTTAGCACAGTCGATCATTTCGAGTGTAAATATTATATTTAGAATTTTCAACGTTGATATCTGAGTCATGTCTGCCTGTAGTCTCATTTAAACATAGCTTATCTACTAGTTATTAAGCAACGGCCAATAGTCAGTGTATATCTTTAGTGATTGATTTAAAGAGTGAATTTATACATTATAAATTAGGCTGTGTTCATTTCCCATTTCCTGTAGTTTGAATTAGAAAATTAATACAGTTTGTAGTATAAATTCCCGATATACACCGACTACCCGTCTACCGCCGCGCCAGCTCTTGTTCTCAGAACAAGATCCTTTACAGAATCGTGAAGTGCTTCCCGTACAACGAACATAAACCTAAATTATATACAAGCTTTAACAATATACATATTTCCGAGAAAACGCAACGAAAGTAACCCCCTCTCAATATTATACCACTTCACATAATGTAAAGTATATTTTTGTATGTTGTATATGATTGTGATATGTAACTGAACATATTAATCAACGTAGTAGTTATTTTTTTTATAAGTGTAAGGAAATTGTACTGATGTGATGATAGAGCAAAGAGTATATTAAAAATTATGTTATAAACATTTATTATTAATTAAAAAATGAGTTTTTTATAGAGTCGAATGCTACATATTTGTGCCATTTAAATAAATGTAAACGTAGGTATATGTTAGTGTATGAAGCATATCGATAGAGTTCTATCAATTATTGGTTTTGGCCGACATTATTGTTGCCATAACACAAAACATAAAATCAAACTAATCATGACCTTTTATATGGCCATTTTTTGACTTGCACTTCTTATGGCGGTCAATATGTCTAGTTTAATAGAAGAAAATATACATTATACAGTATTTCAATCAGGGACCATGATGCAGATATACATACATTATACAAAATAGACATTATGTATACAAAATCTACAAACATTTTATACTGATATATTAGATGCTGTATACAAACGCACCAAATACAATGATGTCTATATTTATATGTACTGTTATGAAGTCTTAGGCAAAAGTATAAGTAAAAAAATATATGAAACAAAAATTAAATACACTGTTAAAATTGGTGCAATTATACATCATTGTGTTTGTAAAATGTCAAAATTAACTTATTATAAATTAGAAATATGTAAACAAAAAAATACAATATACATTTTATACAACATTTTGCAAGCATGATGATAATTTTTTCACGATATATTTGATATAAAACTCCTGGGAATCTCCACAGTCTTCCTCTCAAGTGTTACTGAATGTGTTTCGCATTGTATCCAAGGGACATCACATTTTTATTGTATTTTATACTTATTTTAGTCTTCCAATTTGTCAAACATTCGCAAACCTTTGTTATAGTAAAATATTATTTGAAATGGAGAAGATAGTTAAATAAATGAGTTTCGTGTTAAGTAGGAAAATTGTGTGTCGTTGAGAAGTTCTAAGTTATGCGTTAAAAGTAATTAGTATATCCACGTTAGTTTGCTGAGAAATACTTTAAATTGCTTACATTGTAATATTTGAGCTCCATCAGAGTAAGTGGTACTCATTAATTACTGTATAACGCAAAAAAAAAAACTAAACGACATTGCTCATTCATCGATTTGTATATTTTGAAGAGCTTTTTTTATAGTTTTAGAATCATTAACTATCTTCTTCGTTTGAAAGTATAAAATATAACGTATAATATTACGTACACTGATAGATCTCTAGTCGGTCTAAATCGATGAGTGCTAGCCGAGCGCGCGTTCATCAAGTATGTTATTTGTTTTGATGTAATTAATAAATGTTATGAAAAATATTCTGTGATTTTCATTTGTTACTCCCAATACCAATATCTTAATACTAAAATTGATAAGATGCACACTCGTTAGCGTATTTTCCTTTCCGTGTTCAGTTTGAGTCGGTTAAACACTGTTTAGTAATCGACTAACCCAATCTGTGTATAAGCATAAGCAAAATCAGCCTATAATATTCCCACTTCTGGGACACAGGCCTCCTCTCGGTGAGAGAGAGTGGGCCAAAATCCACCGCGCGAGCCCAGTGCAGGTTGGTAGATGCCATGTCTTCGAATTTGTGGTTCTAGGACATGGCCGGTTTTGCTCACGATCAACTTGGCTGAATTTTGTCATAATATATCAATTCGGACAAGTTCTACCGTAAGTTGGGCCCTAAAATGGATAACTTGGAATCCTTATTTTGATATTTTCGCAAATATCTCAAAAACTAGACGTCCTAGGCCAAAAATAATGATATTTTCATCTCCCCCTTGTATAACACCCCCTGTAATGTATGTCTCCGCGTTCAATTCGGGACACTGTTTGCATGATATCACCACTCTTTTGTAGCACGTTATATTTCCACCAAAACCATGTTCAATTAAATACAGTTTAGTCATGATTTTTGAGGGTATGAACACAGAAAGAGAAATATGCCTCTCGTTAGTTTGTGACATTATTAGTCAAGATATTTTGTAATCATGAATTCTTGGTAAGAGTTTAAATCGTCACCAGTTAGTTGTTGTGTATTGCCTTGAAACGATGTCAGTCGCCTAGATACGCCCTGGTCTAAACTTTGATCTCGGATAACAGCAGCACGTGTTATCTACTCCTAATACTAGTAAACTAATAATTATTATAAACTACTTGATTCCTACTAATAGGAAGACTCAAATCGATGTGTGTAAGTATTTCTTTTAAAGACTATTCTTTGGCTTTATTCTCGTGAAATGATGGCTGTAGTTCTTTAGGTACGGTAAAGTGGCCAATCTTTTTGCTGTGCTAGTTTTGATTCAGACAGAACCACGATGAGATTCATCCGTATTTATTTTTCATTTCCGCATTTCACGGAAGGCGCAGAATCGTCGCTTATGTGCGTAGGGAAGAAACCTTTCCCTAGTGGGCCCCCCGCGTCTTATGTCACTTTTTGTTCGGTGAACCTGAACGCGCGGTCACGCCGACAGGGGGCGCTTTCCGGTTTTCCGATTAGGAAAGTGATATGACCGACGATCATTCCGGACCCAAGACACCCTTGGAGGACACCCCGGGGGGTGCCACCGCGTATTCGTGTGATAGGACGCGGCTGGGTGGGATTTGGTTGATTTGAGTGGCTGACCGTCATTCACAAAAAAATTATTCCTCATATATACATTTCCATATTCTTGTGTTAGATTTTTTTTTAATATTAACTGATTCGGCAGCTCACTTCTATGAAGAAGTCGAAATAAAAAACCAACAGTATTGCAACATTGCACCTCATTTAATTCAATTACATAATCCTATTTATACATACGTAATATGTATATGAGCGTAATATTCATAATTGCCTATTACAATAAAATTACACTAACATAACCCCGAATTACTTACACAAGAAATAGTTTCATTTACTTTATGTTTATAATAAATATTTATATATCGTTAAATGCCCATGTATGAACATAGCGTGAAGGTACAGAATAGTACGAATATGATAAGTAGGATGGCAACCCAGGCAGGTACAGTACCTGTGGACAAAAAAAACCTGATATAGTCACTTGTTTTAACAATAAAATATTCGCTATATTAAGATGCGGCTGGCAAGAGGTTAGCTGTAAGTTAGGTTAGGTTTAAAACATCCTTTTAATCTGATCTAATTCGGTCATCACAAATTCACCGTACAAATCTAGAATCACATTGGGCTGTGGTGCAAAACAAGAGTTTTTAAGTACTTATCTGCACAAATGAAATCCATTTAAAAAGTTAATAACAGAGGATTGACGTAATCAAAATAGACACATAAACATGAACTGTGATAGCGCAATAACTTTACTTATAAAAACAAACATAAAAATAAAGTTATCGTGTGTTACGTCATAAAACACAACAACAATAATAACCGTGTCACTAAACCGGTAATAAACCATTTTACTTCTAAATATAGAGTATGTTTTCTTACTATTTTTACTGCGGCGGACTGAAATAGGCTTTTTTCATACTTACTTCTATACGGCTTCTGACCGGATAGTGATGTAGTGATTATGACCAGTTCTGACTTACTGGGGATATGGCGATCATGAACACTTACTTTTGCAAGAGAACGCAGAGATGGCCAATAATGCAACTTCTGATCGACT
The DNA here is from genome assembly GCA_949152455.1 of Lithophane leautieri. NCBI lineage: Eukaryota > Metazoa > Arthropoda > Insecta > Lepidoptera > Noctuidae > Lithophane > Lithophane leautieri. Next base: position 1,928,460 of record OX424462.1, on the reverse strand, counting down.
GGTCATGTTACTTGTGATCGGCTGGTGATTATGACACTTCTGTTAGGTAGCGAGTGTACGCAGAGATAGTTTTCCACAGAAATGGAAAGTAAAGCGGCTTCTGATCGACTGGTGATGATACTTGGGATCGGCTGGTGATACTTCTGTTAGGTAGCGAGTGCAAACAGAGACAGTTATCCACAAGGATGGACAGTAACGTGGCTTCTGATCGATTGGTGATTTACTTCTGATCGGCTGGTGATTATGAACACTTACTTCTGTTAGGTAGCGAGTGCACGCAGAGACAGTTGTCCACAGAGATGGACAATAAAGCAGCTTCTGATCGACTGGTGATGGCTGGTCCGTAGCCGCGTACCGGTAGAAACTCTAACCCAGTCACGAACATCATATGTGCATTTTTCACGTGGAGAACTCGCTAGAAAGCAAGCGGTGTATTAGAAATTAGAATATTAACGTTTTATGAAGCTTATTTTTTAATACTGGCTATATTAATGACCTTAAAAATAGCTTGAAGAATGAAGCCCGTGGTTAATAACTTGCAATCCCATTGTTGATGATATGGCATAAGTTCATACTTTTAGTTGCCTTGCCAGATTAAACAAAATGTATATTTTTCTAATAATAAGAAATATGAAGCAGAGACTGAATCGTATGACCCTTATCACCATTTTAAGTTGTTATTCTCGTATTTATGAAACAAAAATATGAGTATAACATACCTGCAAGCTAAAAGCAATATAAATATCAACGGATCCGCTGAACATAGTGCCAACTCCGACAAATCTTCCGTCGTCGCGTACGGCGAGGGCCGACAGTGACTCGCTGGCGAGGGCGGAGCTCCTCAGGGCGCCGGTGCGCGGCTCCCACGACTGCAGCAAGCCGCGCTGCCGCCCCGACCGAGTCAGGGGATTCGCTATTGTGAACATCCTGTATTCGTTCTTTTGATCTTCTATTAGACCGAATCTGTAATTTAAGAATTAATTATTTGGAGATGGCCTTGAATAGTCTAGTCAGACTATAGGGATTTTTAAACAGAGTTGAACATACGAAACGAGATATTATTTGATTTACCGCCAATATTTTTGGGTTAGATTATATTAATCGCATTTCGGAACGTCAGATGCACCTTGGATAGGTAGCACCGAATAGCGTAGTATTGAACCCTTTCACCATGAAGGTAGAACGTACCACAAAATCCAAAGGAAAAAGGCGGTAAGAGTAAACTGGCAGAAATCGTCACGTAACAAAAAAGCGTTATATCCGAGTCATTTTCAAGTTTCTTACGTTTTTTTTTTATACAGAGCCATCTAGTATAAGTTTTTAGCAAATAAAAACAAAAACTTTTGACACTTGAAACTTGATATCATACTAGTTGACTCTGTATTAATACCAGCAGCAGTATTAATAAAAGCGATAGGAAATTCGTTCCAACCGGGTGTTCCACGACACCTTCTAACTTTTTGGTTATATTTGTTACGACAATGGGTATTTGTGTGATCAGCTTGTTGAACATTATAAGGGACGCTGAGTCACTTATCACTTTCCTTATTTTTTTAAGGCCGTCAGTTCAGACCGCGACGTGAAGCGGCGCGTCGCTGCGCATATTTTTTAACAATTATCGAACTTATTTTCTTCACGAAAAGGTATAATTTCAGTGCGAGGGTTGACACATTTCAAAGTACGCTGAGATGCGCAGCGCGTGTACCTTATTGTGTAATAAATACATTCGGTGTGAACTGACCCTCTGCAACAAGGATGAGGATCTTTTGGTGCTCGAGTGACGTTAGGGGGCGCTGGCGGTAAACATGTGCGCAATTGTTTTGCGAAATGCCATTTGGATTTAGTTCAAAAAACAAGATGGCGGCGGTGGTTACGATTTCGGCCACACGTAAAAATAATCTTGTACCGTTATTAGTACATTTACCTGCATCGTCTAAACAGGTACTTGTTCCCGTTGGGAGGCTGGCACGTAATCTGCAGCGTGGGCGCTCGCTTCCTGTCCGTGGCCCACAGCAGCGCCAGCCCGTCTTTAGCGATGCTCACCAGGGAACTGTCGCACGGACTGAAGTCGAGGTCGTCGATCTATAACGAAATATGTGCGGCAAATGAGTAACATAAAATAATAGCTTAATTCCTAAGATATCATAAATTATGATAAGTAATTTAAAAGTTATGAGGGAACAGATGAACATACATACCCACATACATACATACCAGTTAAAATCATAACCCAATACTCAATATCTTTATTGCTTTACCATAATGTGTACTTAGGTGGTAACTATATAATTTTGATCATTATGGACCCTGTAGGACACAGCAAAAGGGTAGGACCCTTCTTTTTGCTTCGCTGTAGTCGGGTAAAAGAGGCAAGTATGGGTTTAAAAGTGTCTAAGTTTTTGTGCTTAGACCTTAGACACGGTTTTGTGATAATAAGGTAAACGTTGACCCCAAACAACAAACATCTTTTTTTTTTGTTAATACTTATCGATTCCTACCACGTCTGAGAAGTATTGCTAGCTAATTTAATTTGAAGCTGTGTTTTCTTTCACCCTGTTTAAAGCAGTGATGTAAGTGAAGTGCACTTGCGTGGATTCAAAATTTCAGACCCTCGATCAAGATCTTTTATGTGTTTATAGAATGGATTTTAACTCTGTCTCTCACCTCCTTAGTGTGTCCTTCTAGCTCGTAAAGCAGTTCCATCTTAGGGAAGCTCCACACGCGCACTTTGCCGTCGATGCCGCCCGTCGCCATCTGCTTGCCATTGTGGTTGATCCGGACCACCCGCTGTAGAGGGTCATTGCTGTAAATATTTAGAAAATAAATTAGTTTTAACCCTTTGACTGCTAGTTGTCTTGTATAGTAAGTAATTAAATATGAATAATAGCAATATTACGTAAAAATATTAGCCTATCAACGACCTTAGATGCAAGTTATTTTATCGTATCGGAATCACTATATTATAAAACAAAATCCCCTCGCCGCGTCTGTCTGAACGCAATTAACGCACAAACTACCGAACGGATGTTCACACGGTTTTCATCAATGGACGGAGTGATTCCTGAGGAAGGTTATAGGCTATTTAACATCACGCTACGACCCTTAGGAACCGAGCAAAAAGACAAAAAGTCAGCTCGGGTTGGCGATGCGACGCGGTGGGTCGGGGGCTGAGGGAGTCTTATAAAAATGAGTCTTATAAAAATGTGGGTTAAATTTAAACATAACTGGCGAAATGTGGGTGCACTATAAATACACCTCTGCCCAACCCCAACCCTTCGGGCAAACAAGGCGTGATTCATCATCGGCATTTAGTATTCCACTGCTGGACTAATAGGCCTCTTCAAGCGGATGCCATTTGACTCAATCCTCGAATGTCGCATAAACATTATTTATTATTTATTACGCATTCTGCACGACAGCAACAGATTGATAAATAATAAAATATTTGAGCAGTTAGTTACATAATTAGTCAATAGTGACTCACTAATGAATGTTTTTCAAGATAAAAATATTGTATATTATACCTCATAGGTTAATAAATGCATTGTAAGATAAAAATATCGATACCATAAAATGATGCGATATAATTTTCTGATATTGAAAATCTAGTGATGATGACAATTATTTTATTTGCTCTCTCTCTCTTTCTCTCGCTCTTTCTCCTGGCTATTATCCCAATTTATTTGGGGTCAGCGCTCCTAGTACTTCTGCGCCACACCGTACGGGTTGTGGGTTGTCGGCTCAGACCAACAAAATAAGAAAGACGGAGCATTACGTACATCAAAAGTGAAGCCACCTTTTTATCTATGTGTGTGTAAAAAGGGTTGTCATTTGTTAAAGTTTTTCCCTATAATTTGGGGAATAATATTTTGGGTAGGATAATATTGTACGAGTAAGATATTGTTGAGTATGGTATTGTACCTCAATTGTTAGGAAGGATTCTGAAACAAAACCATTTTTTTTTTACATTGCAAAATAACATAACAATTAACTACAAAGTGCATTTACATACAGTCCTATCGTCAATGGCTACATGAGGCAAGTCTGGTAACTCCTACAAAAAAAATACACGAGTAATGGCAGCTTTTGATAAAAACAAACGTACAGCCAGAACTTTGCGAAACTGAGTTTTCAGCAATCACGTAGGACCATGGAAATAACATCTAAAAAATAAAATTTGGTACAGTAGTATTTAAATTTGCTAGATTAAGCTGAGAAACTAACTAAAATAAAATAAAAAATACTGTCTCGTGTTTAATTACTGTTTTGATAAAATCTCATTTTTGTTTTTCAAATTTTATATCCGCTTTTGATCACACGGCGAAGTCCACGATTAGTTGAATAAAGGTCATTATTATCAAAATGATAGGAACAAACCACGCTGGTTTTCGATGGCAGCCATTCTGGTTCATTCCGACTATTTCTTATGGCTACTATCCATTTACTTTTATTTTCAATATTACTTGGAAATCTAAAATATTAAATACATAAAAAAAAACAGACATATAATTACTCGAACTAAATAAATATCGAACGGGAAAATTTCAAATCATATTATGGCAACCCTCGCACTTTAAATGTCACTGTTTTCGTTCGTTCATTCGTTCAGGTTTTTGTTCCAAGTAACCTAAAATTCATAGTTAACTAAATTAAGAAACGATGTTATTTGAAGTACTTCCATGTGAAAAGTGATTCCGTGAGACTTTTTATGTGATTTGCTATTGTTTTTACAAGTTTTCACTACACAAGAAGGCATAATTCTATTTTTTTTATTGAAGTTTACTAGACGACGACTCGTGACGTACTAGGAGCGATGAGCATAGTTTTTGTGTAGGTGTGTGCGTGAGCCTGTGTGTTTACTTGCAGGAGCATAGTTTTGTGGCTACACGTTTGATATAGGTAATGCTCCGTCTTTCTTTTTTTGTTGGTCTGAGGTTGTCGGTTAATTTTATTTTATACTCTAAAAATATTTATTTACAAAATAGTGCAAACAATAATATAAACAGTGTAAAAGCTTAAAAACTTGCCAAGTAATAAACGTGTTGAAATAACTGCTAATCAAAGACGGCACTATCACAGAAGTGACGTCACGACGATGCAACTTCATATACTAGCGCCATACATTCATACCATAGAGTAAAGTAATATATTGATTCATACATTATCCGTACCGCGCGACAAGGATGGAAATAATCCCTTCCAAAAACTTTTACAGCTTATAGATTCACCATCGATTTTACAGATTTTTACGAGTATCTCATTTTACTATGCCTTCTACAAAATTAAATTATATGTTCGACCAATTCTAACATCCCCATTCAGCTAATTTACCTGAAATAGGATTTTCCGAAGCTTGCACCTAGTTTATATTGTGCTGAACTACCAAAGCTGCTCTATGGTCTTAGTTTCCCATATATGAGAATGTAGACAACTGCTATGAAGGTTGCACTTTGTACCTACGCCCGAGCCGCGTCAGGCACTGTATTTCGCTAGTCTGTTTCAAGTTTTTTAGCACTCACTATCTCATCTTATTGATCTTACTAAAAAAATTAGTTAAAAAGTAAAACCCAACTACGACAAAAATGCCAACTTAAAACACATCGATGTCGACTTTCGTATAGCTGGTGTCACTCGTTATTGCTATATTTTAAGCGTGCATCTATACGAACACCGAAAAAATCGAACGAAATTGATGTCTTACTTATTTCGCTTTTCCATAGTCGGGAAAAAACCGAGGATAACCAAAAAGTCAGAAAGCAGTATAGAATCCCCCCGCGATTTCGCATAAATTAAGATTACGTGTTCCTTTGAAGCCCTAAAGGGAAATCCCTTGTTTTATGTGCTGTCTTATCAGTGTTTACTGTTATTCCCTATGACGTCAGATAGAATTCATTATGAATGAGAAATAATTACTGGAAAGACTTACATCCCCGTTAAAATTCTAACATCACGCTGTATTTGCCAGTAGGGGCAAGGCTGATGCTCATTTTGAACCCCATGTAAGCCGTGGAAATTCTAAAGAGATTAAATTCCTGATAAATATTTCTGAGTTTCCTTATAAATATAAAAAACCAAGAGGAAAATATTGCATTAAACACGAAAGCCCGATTTACATATGAAACTAGTTGCGCAAACACTAAGTTTGCGCAACTATTCAGTGACAGTTTCACATGTATGTAGGATTAAAAGAATTGCAAGAGTTTCTGAACGGAATGACTGTTGAGTTTATGAAGGAAGGGTTGAGTGAAAGGGGAAGTTGAGAGCGAATGAGTGAAAGGTGAATGATTTAATTTTTAATTCTAAGAAGGGGATTCAAAGTTGGTGAACTGATTTTTAAGAAGGAAAACTTCAAAAAATTTAATAAAAGAAGAAGCATTTAAAAGAAGCAACAACATTTTCATTTTGAACCCTCTCCTACATGTATTATAGCTAACTCGCTGTTGCCTGCAACTTCGTCTGCAATCCAGGATGAAAAGAAGCCTATGTCCTTCTCCAGGTCAAGGTCTACTCATGTGCGAAATTTCATCCTAATCCGTTCAGCCGTTTTAGTGTGAAAGCGTAACAAACAAACCAACTCACTTTCGCATTTATAATATTAGTTAGGATTATTTACTCATGAAACTATCAATGAATAACTAAGTTTGCACAAACTAGTTTCATATGTAAATCTGGTAACAATTCTTTTTTGTAATTCACTTTGTCATCATATTATTATTCTTTGGTATGGAAACATTCCCTATCTTTAATATCACAATCTAAGTGAAGAATGTTTGATGACATATTTTTATCTCTAGCCTTCTTTAGCAGATAAAACCGATCTGTTATCTCTTAGCTGGAATGGGATTACAAACATTTTTATTCATTGTTTTATAAAGCATTTTACACGCTTCCTACTTTACTACACATGGTTCGAAGGTAACTAAGATGTAATTTTTTTGCAAAGAAATCTATTCTGAAAAGTTTTTATAGCTACATGGATTTTATTGATGTTTTTTTTTTTATTATGTTTGTTCTATGAGAGCATAAGCATAGAATTTATTTATTGAATATGAAAGCAATAACATTTAAAACACAATGTTTTAGGAATTAAATTGTTCTATGTGTTTACAAATAATATTTATAACTAGCTTCCACCCGCGGCTTCGCCCGCATGGTATGTCGATAAAAAGTAGCCTATGTCCTTTCTCAAGCTCTAGACTATCTGTGTACCAAATTTTATTAAAATCGGTTCAGTAGTTTTGGCGTGAAAGCGAGACAGACAGACAGAGTGACTTTCGCATTTATAATATTAGTAAGCATATATAATATATAAGTAAGAAAGTAAGGTTATCATGATTTAAATGTATTTGATATTGCATCATTATTAAAATTATAAGAAGAAGAAATTGATTAAAAAAAGTTTAGATTTAGCATTCCATTAATAGTGACAAAATGAGAGGTCTATATTTTATCAAATTAAATCAAAATATTTTATTTCAAATAAACAACCTACATGGGCACTTATGAAACTTCAGAAGCTAGGTGCATAGTTCCAATTGGTTATTTCCTATGTTCTTCTTGAGCTGGCAAGAAACTCAATGGTTATGCTTTTAAAAATAATTGGCTTTAAAAATAATTTTATGCTTATAAAACTTTAAAAAACATTCCGAGCTATACCATAATTAATTAATTTACCTGAAATCAGTCTGCACACTGTCACTGGGCCTTATTTCAAATGATATTCTTTTCTCCGTAGTGTTACTATTGCTGTCCTTCTTAGATATATTGTCGTTCTCCGAAACAGTACGCCTTCTTCTCCTGACTAGCCCATTCTCTGCTCTGAAGCTACCTCTGCGCATCTCAGCGGCATCCACCATGCGTATATTGACTTTATACAGTTGACAATGGCTCTCTTGTCCTGCTGTAAGATAAGTCTTGTTCTGCTGATTACTTCTCACAGAACAATTCATCACTACATTTGGCCCAGTCTCATGGCGCATCACCTCTTCGGCAACGAATCTTGTTCCATTATGTGAGAGCTCAAATATTTCCTAAAAATAAATGTTAATTCCTTATCATACTTTTTTCCCATATATTTTATTTATAAAACTATTTTCTGAGTAAGTTTCAAGTCATGTGTACTTCATTTCTCGGAATCAGCGATCGAAACGAAATGCCTCATTACTAAAACAAGTCAGTAATCATTGGACCAACACTATTACATTTGTTAGTAGAATTTATAGTCGCATTTAACTTTCTATGTGATAAAATTTGCTTAGGAATGCGAGAACCAAAGTTTTTTGAACCGAAACTAGTGAAATTGTATTTATTAGTCGTTTGAGTAAGCAGCTGACACGTACACCAATGAAACTAAGCGGACTCATTTAATTATGGGTTTGTTAAGTTTGTACTTACAAATCCATTAGCAACGCCTGTAGCCGCGGCGCCGCCACCACCAGCGACTATTACGTGTCGATTCGTAAGCGTTTGAAGCGTGTAGAGCGGAAAATCAACCCTCGCCAATAAACCATCACATCTATTGGGAGACATGTTGGCTTATAACATCAATTTAACCAATCCAATGAGCCTGTATCTATCAAATAACACTATCCCAATGTCAAAGCAAGCCACTTAAGTTCATTTTAATTAATTAAACATCGTATATTTGCCGTAATATGGTTAAATCTACGCGAATCATGAACAAAACTTTAGCAAAGAATTCGCTACTTCCAACATGACAAAAGTCAAATTTGACAGCTGGATGTTTACGAACGTAGCTTACTAGTTTTCACTTTTATTTGGAATGGTGAATTTAACATTTTATCTTTTAATTTAATAATTTTGGTAAGTTAAAGGTAACCAAAATCATTGTTGATTTTCACATAATATTTTAACCCAATCATTAACTCACTCTTCATTAACAATGCCGCCTGTAAGCATACTTTGTAAACGCAATCTAAAGCAGGCTGTTCACGGCCGTCACTCTAGTAAACCTTGCGTAAATCCTTCGATACAATCACAGCAAAAATTAATTTAGCAAGAACTCGTGATTTTACCATTTACACCTTAGACAACGTATATTATATGATAATGTAACAGTGCTAAATAAATGCATAATATTAAACTGCCGATTGGGTTTAGTGATAGCAATCGATAAATCAGTTGAACAATAGGTTTGATTCCATCGAAAGTTTAAAAAATTTGGAAATCAGAAACTTCATCCAATTTGAAAAAGCAGCAGCTGCTTTTATTAGTTTTATTATGGTATGCATTAGTCAATGGCACTTACTTGCTAGATGGCTGTTTGAGAAGTTAAGAAAACAGGGCTAAATAAATAAAATAAAATAGAAAATGGTACTTATAAAAATATTTTAATAAATTACTCAGACCAACAAAAAAAGGTTGGTTAATATAGATAAATTATCTGAACAAGAAATACAATCAAAATGAAAAGATTAACTGTACAAGATTCTACAGATTATTTCAATAAAAAAAAAACAGTGTCGTAAGAGTCAAATGCGTCCCACTTTAAATGGAATCGAGAAAAAAATGCACGCTAAAACAGCAATCAATAAAAAGAATACATTATTTATACTTATAACAAAGATATAATAAATTATTGTATATGTTACAATCATGATTCTTACATAACATTACATCACGCCTGCATTCCCTGAAGGGTTGGGCAGAGGTGTACCTTTAGTACACCCACATTTCTTCAGTCATAGGGGGTAATGTAATAGAGGGCGAGCCTATTGCCAACCAGTCAGGGCTACTACTGAGAAACTGTAGATAGAAAAACCTAATAACACTTTGCTTGACTTGGGAAACGCACCCAGTACCTCATGCTTACCAGTAGCACTTGCAACCACAAGACCAACGAGTCTAGACCACTAGTCAATCATGAATCATGTTTGGAATTTATTCAAACATCAGCACAGAATAGTACAGAAGGCGCACTCCGTATTTTAGGTATGAAGCTACAAGTACGCGGCGGGCTCGACTGGTCGAGCCAATTCAGTGAACGTAACGTTGTCAGAAAATATAAGAGTTACGCGATAAAAAGAGAGGCATTTTCTAGGTGAATATAACTGTTGGTAATTAGAGTTGTGCGACCTGAATTGCACTTTATTGTGTCGGAGCAAGAGTCGCTTGTTATTTAAATGATATTGCGGAGTGAACCATGTGTCGTTAATCTGTGACATCAAGTAGATGCATGGTAGATGAAACTCTATTGAGTAATTGGAGGTATTTAGATTATTTTTATTGTATTTACTTATACCGACTCTCTATATAGCAAGTTTAGTACAATAACATTGAAACATTCAAACTGAGACTTAAGAGGTGGTTCTATGTCTTAATTTTGTTCAAATATTCAAAAATATATATTTATGAATACAACAGTACAAGATTCTTATGACGCGCGTAATCATTTGCTTCAAAAACAGTGAAGGAACATGACGCGTGACCAGAATCGGAACGAACGCCGCCGCCATCTTGTTTTTCCATACAATTTCTGCGACAATTTCACGATGCGACTTCTACGACGCCCCTCTGTCGATGTCATTCAGGCACCAAAAGATTCTTGTACAAATATTCATAAACTTATTGGAACGAAGTTCTTTAACGCGGCTTGCGGTAGGAGTTGACTGGTAGAAATCGTCACGTAACGAAAAAGCGTTATGCCCCCTCCATGCAACTTCCACTCTCTCTGTCTCTTTATATTATATTCGTATATAATAACGACAAAAACGAGTGTGTGTGCGTTGGAGGATCACGTAAGGAACTTCGTTCCTGACCCGTCTACTCACCGAACACGGTTTTTTTAGCTTATGAATTTTAATTACATTCAGAACAGATTTTTAATATCAGATTTATAATATTTATAATACTATTCACGTTATGTAGCTATAGGCACTAGAAAAGTTTACAATAAAATGATGACATTAAATTATTATTGTTACTCTCATTCTCAGACCAAATAAAAAACCAAGACAGAGCGCTGTCAACATTGACGTGATTCCGGTTTCGTAAACATGTGTGCACTGAGTGCGGTGTAGTTTGGTTGTAGTGGAATTGTAAGTAGTTTGTGAGCATGTATGCACAGAGCGGTGGTGTAGTTTTAGCATGCTTCACTGTATTGTTCGCAGCGCGCCGTCTTGGTTTTTTTATTTGGTCAGATCTCTCACTATACAAACACAAGAAATATGAAAATAAATTGAACATACTCAAATGTATTACAACTTTGGCAATTCGTAGACATTAAACAGCATGTATCAAAAATGTGTGGTCTGTTCCACACTCTTAAATGTGATACCTACGTGTTGTTAAAAACGGAATAGTGAGTCTTCAAGGCGATTAGAGTTTTACATTAATAGCCCAAGCAACGAAAGCAAAACATGTGGAAATAATCCGTGTAAAAGCCAATTTTGGCACCATCCCCTTCCACTGTGCCAAAAAAAAACTCTAATAGTGGAAATAATTTGTGTAAAAGCTACACGGATTATTTCTACTATGAGGGTTCTTTTTTGTCTTCGTTGGTTGGGATATGAATTAGAACAGAAGCTCTGTTCTATAACACATAAATAATGTATTTACAACTTACTTTTTCCTATGATTGTGTACAATTGAAATTATTTCAGAGAAACATATTTCACTGTGTGGTAATTCATAAAATGGGCAACAGTTTTCATGGAAGCCTCGGTCAGGTGTACCAGCGGTCATTGACCCCAAAAAAATACATCATCAAATTAATTTCTTTTTATATTGTTCTGTTTAGATATCGATATCCATAATTAATTTAATTTGACCCAGATTAAACCGAGCGTAAATATAACACATCGAGCTTTAAAAAAATACAGGCACGCAGGATTGAGTGTGAGAGACGACGCACTACAATCAATCTGCCTAGCCTTTTCCCAACTATGTTGGGGTTGGCTTCCAGTCTAACCGAATGCAGCTCAATACCAGTATTTTATATGAACCTCTACAATACAGTTAAGGTCAGTTCAGACCGCTACTTGAAGCGGCGACGCTGCGCGCAATTTTATCAATTATCGAACTAATTTTCTTCATGAAAAGGTATAATTTCAGTGCGAGCGTTGACACGTGTCAAAGTACGCTGCGATGCGCGGCGCTGCGATGCGCGGCGCTGCGCAGCGCGTGTATTGTGTAGTAAAGAAATTCGATATTGTATCAGATCATAAAAAATTGGGCGTCGCGTCGTGTCTCAGTTTGAACTCACCCTTACTGGAAACACGATACCCCTTGGTAGTGTTAGGACTGGTTGTCGCAACGCAACCACTGTCAAAGTCGGAGCACAACAAAAGCAAACTTTTTGTAATAAACAAATTACACTATTAAAGTCGATGCGCCATTTTTACGTCCGGAAACTGTCATAATACACGTTCCTATTTTCAGCCATTAATACTACACGCCTTCCGATGAGAGAGTGCGTTCCTGACACCTGTGAGTTATACAGTCCTTTCACAGTTATTTTAAGGGTCCCCGAAACGATCATTTGACAATATTTACGTGATGCGCTAATTGATCGTCTGCCAATGCAATTGAAGCAATTAACAATATTAATACAATTGCAATTGATCGATTTGAGGGGACCCTTTACATCTAAAGCTTTGGTTTGTTAAGAAAGTGGTGAACAATCACACAATAGCGGCTGTTCAAATACAGAGCGTTTTTGGCTCCTAAATTTCAAATACTGATGAAAAGGACAGGTTTTTATGAATAACGGAACCGCTTGCCTAGCAAACCCAAGCATTACATCAACTTTATAGCATAAAATAAAATAGATCCTGTGATGCTAAATCAGAGATAAATAACTGTAAAAGGACTGCAAACGCTGAGTACATAGCGAGTCCAACTGACAGATGTCAGAAACGCATTATCTCAGTGGCCGGACTTTATATACTTACCTAATTATATTAGTTTATATTTTCAGCCGCGATCTTTTCTCGTTTTTACAAAACGATATAAAGATCGGGTGACATTGTTTGCTAGTAGGTGAAGATAATGGATCGTATGAGGCCGTCCCGGACCGAGTCGGAACTCTGACCGATGCCGAAGTTAAAGAACACTGATTCTGCGGCGACTTGCTGTGCGCATGTGCCCATGGGGTACCAGCCCACTTTGTTGAATACTATGCCCACTTTGTATACCTGTGGAGTTAAAAAGTATGTGTAAATAATTTAAAAAAAACTAGCGAGCCTTACGATGAACATTTGACATCGCGCGCGCTCATTGGTGAAATCAAATAGCGCGCGCTTTCTCAGCTTCCTGTTACACACTTCCGTCCCTTTTTACGAAATCTCTCCTGCAGATTGCAGGAAAGCGAGAGAAAAGATGTTACACATATAAAAATGGTGCAAATGGTGCCTCATCCTCCTCATCCTCCGATTAATCGGGTACTGTTGAGTCTGTACTGCCCGATGGTTGCTGTCGGGCTGTTGTACATAGAATGCAATGCAGCAACATACAGAATGTTGTATATGGAACGCAGCAACAAATAGAATGTTGTGTATAGAATGCATATACAGTTCAATTCAAACTTAATGGCGGCTCGGAAGTAAGATATTCGCTGCGCAGCACCGCACCTCTCACCCCCGCTGATATATGAAATTTTTACTGAGCAGCGACTCGCCTCATGTTCCGAGCCGCCATTAAGTTCGAATTGAACTGTACTAGAATGCAGATTTCACGGTAAATATTTCTTGGGCACTGGGCGATGTAGTATTTGTGTGACGTCATATTATATCTTTCAGTTAGTTTGTAGCGATGTAGAGGTCGCCACATCAGTTTTGGCGTATTTCCTCCAAAAATCCGATATAATGAAGTTTTCCTGCATTATCTCACCTTATTCCTCTGTATATACACAGGCCTGTTGAACATGATGTCCAGCAGGTGTCTGAAGGGCACCCTGTTGGTGTAGTGCGTGTACGTGAGGCGCGCGCCGTCGGCGTCCAGTAGGTGCGCGTACAGCAGCTCGCAGTACGAGCCCGCGCCGGCGCCCGCGCCGCCCGCTGCGCACGATGCGCCGGCTTCCTCGCTCGGGGCTTGAGTCGGCACCTAAAAATAAAAGGAAAGCAACACGCTTATTTATGGCTAGCTTTTACTCGCGGCTTCGCCCGCGTGGAGATTCGAAATTATACCACGGAAACGTACTACTGGAATAAAAAGTATCCTACTGACTATCACTTTAATCATCATAATCTGCCTAGCTTTTTCCCAACAAAGTTGGGGTCGGCTTCCAGTCTAACCGGATACGGAGAATACCAGTATTTTACATGGCGACTGCCTATCTGACCTCCACTAACCAGTTACTGAATAATACGATAATTCTTGGTAAGACTGGCAGTCCGATATAAAAGGAACAGACAGTGCACCTGCATTGCACCCCAAGATGACGACTAATAGAGAAGTATGGAAGAAAAAAATTAAAAAAAAAAAACAACCGACTTCCAATACAAACACTAAACAAGTGAAAAATAACTTAAATTTCGAATATCGGTGTGTTTGCTTTTCAATTGTCGTTTTTTGCCACCAACTTCCGAAACAAAAGTTATTTTTCACTTTTTTTGTGTTTTTTTTGGAAGTCTGTTGTTTTTTTTTGTAAAAAGTTTTAATTTTTAGTGCGTTACGCATACATGTTGCGTTGAACCTGAATAAATTGGGAATTATAATTAGCCTCACCTGCACTCCCAGCAGACAGATGTTCTTATCCACCATGAAGGTGACGGAGCAGTCCAACACGGAGGTGTTGAGGCAGTCGGTGTTGAGACAGTTGGTGTGCTGTATGATGGGTCGCTGGCAGTATATCTTGTTGTAGTCGTTGCTGTGCCGGTCCATGTGCTCCACGCATATGCCGGAGAGGTTCGCGTTGTGGACGATTGACGAGTGGCGGACACCGACTGAGGGGTAAGATACATGTATAGATGCAACACGAATAATAGACCAGTAATTTAAGACATCGTAGGTCAGAAAAAATTACACTGTAAGTGTACAGATTTTGTGGGATGTTGTTAGGATGGACACCAGTAGTCTAAAACCAAGTTTACAGCATCGAAAGACCTGTGCTCACTGCGAAAAATTGACAAAAACCCTGGTCTACCTGTGTGCCAAATTTTATCGAAATCCGTTTATACGTTATGGCGTGAAAAGGTAACAGACAGACACACGAGTTACTTTCGCATTTATAATATTAGTATGGATAGTATGGATTCTAGATACATAAGGCTGCGTCCTATATAAAAGCGATCGTCGCACGAATACGCGATCGGTCGCGAGCATATGTCACTTTTTGTTCGGAAAACCGGAAAGCGCCCCCTGTCAGCGCGTGCGCGCGTTAAGGTTCATCGAACGAAAAGTTCGAACGATCTCGTATTCGGGAGAATGAGGATGGGGGTAAGTCCCTCATAACTCTAGAAAAATAACATTTAGTGTAGGATGAAACCTCTTTTAAGTGTTTACCTACCATCATGGCGCGTGGGTCTCGGATAGGGCTGGTAGGCAGACGGCGCGCCGAATACTTGCTCCAGCATCACAGGACTCGGAGTATCTACCGTCAGCGTCGCCATCTGTCAAAAATAATGAGCACTGGCTATAAAACAATTAGGCTTGGTACAGATTTTAAAAAAAAACGAGCGAGTCTTACAGTAGTCACATATAATGTGTAACATCTGACATCTTTGCTGACAGTACCAACCTCTAAAATGGAAAATGGGTTGGAACCATCTGAGGCCAACTATAGCACCGCGCGCGCTCATTGGTCTAATCAAATAGCGCACGTTTCCCCGACTTCCTGATATATATCAAAAATAGGCAGACATGGCGGCTGCCGACAGTGCAAAAATAAAAACTGGTATCTCTATATGATATAAACAATATTCATCATCATCATCATCAAAACTTTTGGCACTTGAAACTTGAGACCATGAAACTGACTTAATGGCATAACGCTATTTTGTTACGTGACGATTTCTACTGCAAGCCGGAATTTCGTTCCAAAATATGATGGCTATCCTTCCTTATTTGTTATCATAAAAAACACACAGTTACCACAAAAAAAAAACGTACACACACAACCGTAAACTGATGATCATTGTTCATATGCTACAACCCCTAAACGCGTGGAGCATGTGAAACTAACTCTAATGAAAGGAATAATGACAACCTTCCAAGACGGTAAAATATGTAGTGATTGCAAGATAAACTACTACGTTTTAGTTTTGTTATTCTGTCAATTTTGATTTTGATTTTATTCTGATTATGATTTTAATTTTATTCTGATTGTAATTTTAATTTAATAATATGATTTTGCTTTTAGTTTTGATATTGATTTAATTCTAATTTTGTTTTAATTGTGTCTCAATATTATCTACCAATTCAGGGGTGGAGCGAGACAACCCCGACACAAGTGTTATTAACCACTTACTGGAGCTGTTTCATTCACATTTGTTATATAAGAGACTAAACAAACTTTTTTTTTTTTTTATCTATAAAAATTGCACCGTGGTTTACCAAAATCTTCTTCGGCTCTCCGATTGTAAAGCTGTTTGTTTGTTAGGTTGATTTTTACTAACACTGGGCAATAAGTTATTTTTTGTATGTTACCAATACTATATGGATATTTTTGTCCGAAATAAAGATTTTGAAATGTCTCAGTTACATGACAGTCACAAAATTAATACTGTAAAGGAAGAGATTTCAATGCAAAACCAAACCAGTTTCAACTATTAATACAAGATATACTCACATTAGAAGACGGCCCATCACCAATCAGCTGTTTCCTGGGCACCCTGCAGGTTGAGAAGCCACTAGGCATGGCCACGTCTGAAGAACTGGACAGTATGTTCATGAGGACGGCAAAGGCCTCAGACTCCGTGAGGAGTGAGGACCTGGCGGGGCCTTCGGCGAACTGCTGCGGCGTCAGCGTTAGGAAACGAATCTTTTCGATGGCGGACCGAATTGTTGGCTTGTCTGACTTAGGGTCTGTATAGGATGGATAATAAACAAATCACTGACAGTCAACACACAGCCTAAACCAGTCTCCAGAAGCTTGAAATTTTTCACAAGAGTTCCTTATAAATAACGACTGTGATCATCACTGATCAGTAAGCAAGGATTTTGGAAAATTTATCCCCTGATTATTTATGCCCTGGGGTTAATGGGGGATGTACAAGATGTTGTGTTAGAAATGTACACAAACGACGACATTTCTAGACAAAAATTACGAGTTTTAAATCTCACCGGCTTGTAGAATACTAGATTACTAAATAAGTATAACACAATACCCCTTGGTAAGACTGGTTATCAGACTTTTAGGCATCTAACTACCCGTAACGACTGTCAGATCTACGAATGACAGCCGGCACCAACGGCTTTACGTGCTTTCCGAGGCACGGAGAGGTTTCGATATGTCATGGATCCACGAACCGACCACGGCAAGTTTAGCTTTACCTTCGATCGACCCGTGTGCATCTTGATTATGGCATCGTAGTCTGGATTTGGACGCGGTTGGTGTTAATAGGCTCAGCCCCAATTACATGGGACTTAGAAATAACTGGGGTTATTTGGTACTATAGGTGCACCTCTGCCTAACCCTTCGGGGAATACAAGCGTGATGTTATGTTATGAATTGAACTAAACAAAAAGAAGTTACTTGACTTATAGCTCACCAG
This sequence comes from Lithophane leautieri, assembly GCA_949152455.1. Taxonomy (NCBI): domain Eukaryota; kingdom Metazoa; phylum Arthropoda; class Insecta; order Lepidoptera; family Noctuidae; genus Lithophane; species Lithophane leautieri. Next base: position 1,910,788 of record OX424462.1, on the reverse strand, counting down.
GTTTCTTCTTGCCTTCGTCCGAGGGCCCCGGTAAAGGCTGGTCGGAGCTGTCACTCGCCTTTTGTACGTCCATCACAGCTTCAGGGCTGTTCTCCGCACTGCTCTCAACATTCACCACCTGTAAACATTATCATAACCTTTTACTTTTCGTCATTTAATTAACTTAATTTATTTATGAATCGTATGTACAATCACTTATTAAATTCAAAATTGTGACACTTACAAAATTGTGTACATATTGTTTTTTGTATTTAATATGGGTCAAGGACCTTAACAAATTTAATGTAATATAAAAATAAATTAAATTATTATTTTATTTTATAATCCATATTTAATATTATAAATGCGAAAGTGCTTCGTTAGTCTAGGGATGGTCGCAACCGCTACTGCTAAGTATCAGGGCTTGGTTTCGATTCCGAGGTAGGGCAAAGTGTTACTGGGTTTTTCTATCAGGAATATCTCATTAGCAGCCCGGAGTCTAGATTTGTGCTTGGTTGATGGCAATAAGCTCGCCCCCTTTTACATGGGACTTAAACATAACTGGTGAAATGTGGGTTTACTATAAGATACACCTCTGCCCAACCCTTCGGAGAAAATATAAAGCGTCATGTAAATCTGTCTGTCTGTTACGATTTAGATAAAATTTGGCACACAGGTACACGCGGTAGACGCGTCTTGCGGTAGGAGTTGACTGGTAGAAATCGTCACGTAAGGAAAAAGCGTTATGCCCCCTCCATGCGACTTTCTCTCCCTCTCTCTGTCTCTTTCTACCTAAGGTCTATTCAAATCCCTGTTTCCAATATTGATGCTATTTCCACTTAAACAAAAATAAACTTTATGTAGGTATAAATAAAGTTGATTTTAGACTGACTTGAATGGTAGTACCGTTGAAAGTCATGAAAAATATGAAGGTATAGCGTAAACTGAACCTTATATGCAGGCATTACAGTTGTTTTTCCTTAAATTCGTATTTGTTTACATGTTTGGCAAATAAATTGCGAACACAGAATACACTAAACTAGGTATACACTATGACACAAAAATAGGCTTAACCTACCTGGTGGCTCTAAGCTGAAAATGCACTCAACAAGCACTTTAGTAAAGTTGGTTAAAATATATAATAAATTACCAAAGCAATTATAAATGAACAAAAATTTAAAATTTAATATATTTATAAATAAACTAAAACAATACCTAATCCATAAATGCTATTATAATATTAATGAATATTTTAATGATAAATGCAATGAATAATTAAAAATGAATACCAAAATTATTAAATAAAATTAAAGTCTTTATTGAGTAGTAGAAATAGTACATTACTGTCGCGGCCAGCAATAAGGGGATTCACGTATGAGTGCCTCGGCTTCGCCTCGGCCCTCATTTTCACGATCGTCCATCAATTCCTGATTGCGGCCCAGCCTTGTATAGTACTTTTCTCAAACAACGCGCGGAAATTCAAACTGAGTAAATTAAATAGAAATTCCAGAATCAATGACGAACAACTATCATTTTTCATGTGCCAATATGTTCATTTGTTTCTTCTTTGTTCTATTTGTAAGCCAATTCAAAATTTAAATAAAATCTTTGATAAGTTACCTCCTTGGTTGCCGTGTGTTGAAGTAAAAAGTTCGTACCATTTTTAAATAACACGACAGGTATGAGTTTTGATAGTAATTTATTTGGCCGCTAAACATGCCAGATATGGATTTTCATAGTAACTTTGCTGGCCGCATCGTCACTTGTTTTTTACCAGTACAGCAATTTTGATTTATCTCGAAGAAGGTTGTCAAAATAATGCTCGAATTTCCAAGCATGTTTGAGAAAAACATATATTATTACTTTTTTTCAAATAATAATATAATATTAGCCCTCTTCCTCTATCCTATCTTGCTGTGCCCGACAGGGTCCACAATGATCTAAAACCACGTATATTTTATAATGTACCTACCACCTATGTTAACATTGTGGAATGCAAATAAATATTATTGAGTATTGAGGTAGAACATAGGATACTTTTTATCCCACTAGTATGTCCGTGGGATAATTTCCGACCTCCACGCGGGCGAAACCGGGGGCTAAAACTATAATTTATATTTAAAAATAATATCTAATGTTTATGTATTTGGTGTGCATTAAACTTTTGTCTACATAAGTTGTATATACTAAAACCCCAGTAACCAGCAACAGTTGCTTTATATTGTACATCAAATGATGATTTTGTAACATAAATTGATTGAATACTTTCAATTTCATCATTAGTCAATAGCAGACCATTATTTGCTGTAATTTCTTCTCATTGTAGTAATTTGTAAGTGTTTTTATTATTATTAGCTCAGTGTTCTAATCTGATGGCTCTATGGAACTTTTTGCAATGGTAATTGAATATCTTAGCACAGAATGTACTAATTTACTGTATAATACATTATGGAATATTTTTTACATACTTTATCTTTAGAAGTGGACGTTCCAGGACTCTTAGACCTCTTTTCATTTGGGGGTCCATTCTCTGATGGTGGACTGACGCTCCTCTCCGAAGTCCTCTTATCCTGGGCCTTGGCATATCTCACGGCAGCCTCAAATAAGTCCAGTTCACTATCTACATTTAAATGATCCAGAGAGAAGACAGTTATGACTGTGTTAAGCTCCACATCCTCAAAACTGCTGTCGGTTAAAACCTCTTTCGTATTTGTGCTGATTATCTGAAATAACATGAATACATAGAGAGAAACTGAATTCAGAATTAGATAGTTAACTTTCAAAATTATAGAACAATTCCACACATGTTTTGAAAATGGATACTGGGTGTTTACTTTCCATTCCTGAGTGTATATTCTCAACAAGCTATAAAAAATGTAACTTCAAGACACATAATAAAATGTTTAGATAAAAAAAATCAGCAGGTCTGTAAAAATAAACCAACCTGTATGCACTTATCCATAAGCACATTCTCCTCAAACAGCCTTGCAAACTCATAGGCACGGCAGGCATTCCTCGGATACAGGTCTGACCACAGATACCGAGTGCATTCCTTCACCAGATGAGGCAGCATGTACTTTTTGGCTCCATAACACAGCTCACAGGCTTTGTCAAATGAACTGATGTTTATATTGTCTGTGTATATGTACCTGTAATGTTACAGAGGTAATTTCAGTAAAAGTAATAAATAAAAGAAAGAAAAGAGGAAGAAAGAAAGAAAAAAGCAAAGAAAGAAAAAGAGAATAAAGATTTATTACAAAAATGTTTTTTTTTAACTCTATATTAGTAATTAGAAGTTGGGGCAGTTCACTGAAATGTCATAGTCAGTTTATTACAGAAACTAACGGATCAGTAGTAGGTATTAGGTAATAGGTAATACGGGCTAGTATCCGCAACTCCACGTCAAAGCGCGTATTTTGCGTACTAATAGGTATTACTGTTTGATTGAATATTCATAATTACTGCTCCAATATTCGACTAAACTGTTGGAATATAGACTAGGCATTTATAAAAGTCATTCTATGTTACATACTCACTCTAACAGAGCCCTGAAAGCCTCAGGCTGTACATCCAATATAGGTATAGGATCATTCCTTTCTGCCATTCCACCATAGAACATAGCCTCGAAAACTGGTGACGCCATCGCCAGGACCAGCTTGTGGCCAGCAATAACTACTTGGTCGGGCTCAGCACCCACCAAGAAAGTGCAATCAGACCATTGCCCTGACTTCAGAAGGTATTCTCCCCTTTGCTTCACCTCAACGCATCCTAATTGCCAATCACTAGGCACTCCTGCCATATTCTTAGACTTTTTGTTTAACGTATATATGTAATGTAACGGCTATTAGACGAGGATTACTCAATCGAGGCCAAGAAATGTGAGAAAATACGATTAAAAACAAAACAAGCTATTTTACCAAAATAATCACTTCACTCGCTTGATTAATGGAAGCGAGCTTTTGTGAATGTCGTTTCGGTCATATTTTTTGGTTGTAATTTTATCATTCGAGAGTTATTATTTACTTATTTAGAAGTTCGCGGCCGGAAATGCATAATTCAATTTTTAAGGGAATATTTTGTTTTACAGCACAATTTTATTCAGGTTCAAACACATTTTTCTTTCACAATTGCCACCTATGTGGATACTCGACTCACGACAGCTTGAAACTGTATTTATAAACAGCACAGTTGAGTCAGATGACTTCTAATTATTCGTTATGAAATAAGTACTAAAGTATTTTAACAAAGATTTCATACCTATTATAATGAACAAAACAATAGTCTCCTGTAGATTATTTATCCTAAAACCAACAAAAAAAATGAATTCGAGTTTCCTATTCTTTTCATAAAATGGAGATAATTTTCATTTTGCAATTTGCTGAACGAAAATGTTGAGTGTGTCAACTGTCACTGTCACACAAAATTATTTGCAAAGCTGTCAATGAATCGAATTTACATGAACTTCGAACAATATCGATGTAATGTGAAAAGTGGAACGAAATAAACTCATGAAACACCATGAATCACGACGAGATAAAATCTGTGGTACAGGAAAAATTCCTATCAAGTGAACGGGTCACAGCTTTCCTGTATGACGCCAAAGTATTGCATCCCGAATGGGTAAAAAAGGATCGGCTATTAGCAATTGTTGAGTTTGGTGATGAAAAAGCAGTATTCTGCTTGTTTACGTCATGCTACCCGCCAAAGTCCTTCACGGATTTATCCATAGAAATAGTGTTGCCGATAGATAACAGTTTTAAATGTGAAATTGACAACAAACCTTCCGACCCCGAGGCCATACTGTACCTGAATCTGCAATCTCGTAGTAATAAGTATAAGTTTGAAATACAGATGACTCCGCGCGTCGACAACTTTGTCGACGACCTGTTTAGAGGCATAGAAGCTGTGAACAAAGTGCCAACTCAGCCTGACTTTGTGTGGCTCAAGAAGTACAGTGGTAAGATTGATAACGATATACTAACTCACACGATGGCTATACCTGGAGGTGTCCCGCACACGCAGACCTCAGCACCTGTTGCCATAAGAGAGAGCCTCATCAAACACAAAATGTCTGACAAGGAATTTGAGTATACCTTTACAAAAAAATTCTCTATATTCTGTGGAACATGGAATGTGAATGACAAATCTCCTGTGATTCCTCTCAAGGGGTGGCTGAGTGTTGACAGGGAGCCCCCTGACATTTATGCTATTGGTTTCCAAGAGCTGGACCTGTCTAAGGAGACATTTCTGTTTGACCAAACCTTCAGAGAAGATGAGTGGTTTACTGCTGTCCTAAATTTTGTTGATAAGAGAGCAAAGTATGTGAAGGTGGAGAAAGTCAGACTAGTTGGCATGATGCTGATAATTCTTATTAAAGCCAAACACTTCTCTCATGTACGTAATGTTGTGTGTGATACTGTGGGGACTGGGATCATGGGGAAAATGGGCAATAAAGGTGGAGTCTCCATAAGATTTGATCTGCACAACACCTCAATGTGCTTTGTCAACTCCCACTTAGCAGCTCATGTGGAGGAGTTTGAGAGAAGGAACCAAGACTTCAGAGACATCTGTAGCAGGACCAGATTTGTTCAACCTAACCAGCTGCCTAAAGCTATTAAAGACCATGACCAAGTGTACTGGCTAGGAGACCTGAATTATCGCATCACAGAATTAGACCCCACTACATGTAAAAAGTTATGTAATGAAAACAATTTTGCACCAGTACTAGAGAAGGACCAACTGATGCAGCAACATAAAATAAATAATGTGTTTGCTGGATACCTAGAAGGAGAAATCAATTTCAAACCTACATACAAGTATGACCCTGGAACAGACAACTGGGATTCCAGTGAGAAGAACAGAGCTCCAGCATGGTGTGACAGGATATTCTGGAGAGGACAGAATATCACCCAGCTGGGCTACAGAAGCCATCCATCATTAAACATCAGTGACCACAAACCTGTGTCAGCAATATTCAACTCTTCAATTAAAATAATAGATGAAGAGAAATACAGAAAGGTATATGAAGAAGTCATCAAGCAATTAGATAAAATGGAAAATGAATTGATTCCTCAAGTTAAAGTTGATAGAACTGAAATAGATTTTGAGACGGTACGGTACTTAGAACTGCAAGTTCGGACAATCACCATAAAGAATATTGGTAAGTTGCCTGTAGAGTTTGAGTTCATAAAGAAATTAGACGAGACAAGCTTCTGCAAGGAATGGCTGATAGTTGAACCTTACAAGAAATGTATTTGTGCAGAAGAAACATGCGAAATTCAACTCAAGGTACTTATAAATAAGACATCTGCTTGCAAAATGAATGCTGGAACAGACAAATTGTATGACATTCTTGTACTACATTTGTATGGAGGCAAAGATATCTTCATCACAATAAATGGAACATACCAAAGAAGTTCTTTTGGGTGCTCGATAGAGGTTTTAGTGAACCTCAACATGCCAATCAAAGAGGTACCTGTAGGGAAATTAATTGAGCTTGAAAATAAGAGAGATACTTGTGTGTCTAACCAGTCCACTTACTCCATCCCTAAAGAAATTTGGTTCTTAGTCGACCATATTTATCTGCATGGCTTGAAGGAACCCAACTTGTTTGAGCAGCCAGGATTCCATTCAGAGATACTCCAGATCAGAGATTGGCTAGACAGTGGCTCCATAGACCCAATCCCTGGGAGTATCCATTCTGTGGCAGAAGCACTATTACTGCTTCTAGAAAGCACTGCAGATCCTATCATTCCTTACAATCTTCAGTCGGTATGCTTAAGGGCATCCGCCAATTACTTACAATGCAAGCAAATTATAATGGAGCTGCCAGAATTCAGAAAGAATGTTTTCCTATACTTATGTGAGTTCTTACAAGAAGCACTGCAGCATAGTGCTGAAAATGGACTCGACTCGAAAACGCTGTCGACTTTGTTCGGCGCCATTTTCCTTAGGGATAATCCGAACCAAACACAGGAACCCCAATCAAGGATAAATAAACAAGTCATAGATAAGAAAAAAGCCCAGTTTGTTTATCACTTTTTCATAAATGACCATAGTGATTTAATATTTTCTAGATAAATAAATAATTGTTGTAACTTTGTAAAACCTGCCTGGGAAAATGGAACACTGCCTTTAAGTGCAAAAAAAATATCCTTGCAGTTAGCCCCATCGAGTTTTTTCCATTTTCCTACCAAGTTCTTGTTTAGTACGCCTGCGTACGTATTGTTTTTTTATTTTATTTATTAGAATAATACTCAAAAATTTCCATTAGTAACTCTAGGGAATATTTTTACTTTTATAATCACACTAGAGATTGTACTGTACCTATTTGAAGAAGTCTCACAATACGGTTTATGCTAAATACCTATCAACATTCGCATTTATCAATGTAATGTTTCGGCTCATTGTTTTGTACTAATTTATTAGTAATTTTATGTTCTTGCTTAAATGACATTATGTGTGTAGCTATGTGACAAACTGTTCCCAGATTTTACTTATTTTGCTAAAAGAGATGTTGCCTACTCAATACACTGACAGCTGATCTGAGGCAATTTTGGGATTCTTTTGAGGACATTTAACGAATACGCCCTTTTCTCTAAAGCACCTGGCGTCCGACAATCCAATGAGTCCTCCAAAACCCTCAGAAGTCAGATGAAACAAGAAAATATCTCCTTGCTGCACTGGTGCCATAATGTTGAGTGGGTAACATCCCTAAGCTCAAATCCAGTATACTACACCGACATAATTTAGTCAACGTTAGCTCTCTGAGGCCATAGATTTTTCAAGATTTTTTGGAGTCCTAATTCAAGGATCTTTGGAGATATATGACAATTTTAAAATTAATTGATTATTCTTATGAAACAGTGATGTAAAATCTGCCAAAATATTTCATTCTATAAGGTTGATATAACAAAAAATTAGGTACATTACTAAGTTTTTATTTTTAAAACTTATGATGCTTCAAAATTTGTAATATACTTAATTTATATTTTAAATAAAAATTAATGCATTATGTTTAATGTTAATTCTCAGAAAAAAATGGATACGCGTTCTTGCCTCTGAAGCTCCTACCACCAGGCGTTTTTGTAGACACTCAAAAGCGTCCTCTGGTGGTATTACCCATAAGATATCTATATACATCTACTTAACTGTATTATACGCTTATTCTTTTTTTCTGTAGAACATAAAGTATTTTAGTCGCTAGTTCAACGAATCAATGTGGCCAAGTCCATTAATTTTAGTTTATAATTAATTTTTCTCTTTAATTGTTATTTTATGACAAAAACTTAAAATTACTATCTTAATTATTTATAGTGTACTACTTTTAAATCACAGACTTTTGAAATTACACTAAAATTTTACAGGATTTAATATACGAATAGATGTATTGTAGATATTATTCTTATTGCAAAAATAGGTCTGTTTACTATATGATTCGGGAGAATGATTGTGTAATTATGTACATTGTGAACTTGCGTGTTATGTGCAATTTAACGGTACTTTTAACTTACTTCACTTCCGTAATCAAAGTGTAATCAAGCCTTTGTAAAAATAGCTATGTGATGGCATTTACAATAATAATTATTTATCCGTGTCCATGCATTGTAGGAAATATGTATTTTACATAATTATTATTATACTTAAACAAATATTTTATTATTGTATTTATTCGTTCATGTAATAGTGAATATAATGAACTGTTAATTTATTAAATTATGTAAGAATACTACAGTGTGAAGTTACATTTTATTTCCCTGTCAACAATATTTAACTCGAAAATACAGCAAACGTAGGTTACATACCTATTTTACTCTTTGAACATAACCTAAAGGTAAGGACTATTGAGTTTGATTATATTAAAAAATGTAGCGTCTCAAGTCTGCACTCTGTAGACTTACACGGTATGGCTCTTGCAGTTCTGCTCATCCCTGTACAAACAACAAGGATGAAGGAAACTGCACTGAACAGTATTCAGTGTCATACATTTTCAATAGATGGCATTGTGTTTAATATGTGCAATATTTGGTAAGAAAGTACAATAGATGTCGCTAAGCGTAGATAAAAAATTAATTCGTTTCTACGCGTTGTCAATTGATATTATTTTATTTTCATATCAAAAAATATGCTATACAAATATTTAACAATATTTCAGTTATATAAATGAGATTGGCAAAAGCATAAAAGGTTTTTTGTTTTTTTTTACTTGTAACATCTTGTTTCTTGAAACGCAGCTTCCTAGATCATTGGTCGATGAATCGAACGTGATAGCGCCAGATTTGAATTCAGCCAATCAGGTAGTTGCATCGAACGGTTTGCCAAACAATCTACGAGAACTTCATTCACGAAAGAAAACGTCTACCATTAACTCATATCCTGTCTTTCTTTAGTTCAAATTTATTTCAAAATAACTGTTTCAACGGAGTTAAGAGTTATAAAGATTTTGTGTCGAACATATCCTGAATTAAAACTTGTTCGTCCTTTGTTATAAGCGGACGTGTGAATCTTTTCAAACAAAGCCATGGAAGTTGAAGCCGCTAAATGTAAGTCTATTTTAGATTATTGACTGTAATTTAGGAAACCGTGGAATATTCGTGCGCACTATTGCAAAAATAATTAAAAGATATTAACGTCGTTTGTATTTTCTTGTTGCTCATGAGTTGCACATTTTTTAATTTTTTATTTACCGTGTTTTACAAAGCACACACACAAGTGTTTACCGATTTTCGTAAGTAAGTTTTAGTTATTTCACAGTAGTTTCATTGTAGTTTACAACGTATCTATAAATAACTGTGAAATATTACAGTGGAGTTGTACCTACATAGGAAATTGAAAAAAAAAAAACCAACGTGACTGCGATTTTTATTAATTAATTAAGTAAGTACATTTTATCCTACAGTTATTTCCGATTATAACTTTATAGCAGTAGATATAGGTAGTACTTATTTATATGTTTGAAAATATTATCAAATTGACATGAAGAATACCAGTACCTAGGTAAGGAGTTTTAAGGACTCTTGGTAGGTAGGTGCCGCCCATAGATATAAGAAATTTTATATTTCTATGATGCCGCTGAAAGATAAGACCACCTACCTCAATAAGATGGTACGTACCTAAGTAGCTAATTAATTTATTTTCATTTTCAAGACCTTCGTGAATGAATTGGGTACAAATAAGTTCTACTATCTTCGTTATTCAGGTGGTCATCATTCAGAGGAGTCGGAAAGTCTTCTATATTACCATAGAGGATCTCTGACTGCTCCAAATCCAAAGCCCCATGCCACTTCTCCTGTTTTTTATATATTTCTATGGATATATACCCTGGTTCCGTATCCGTGAATCGGTAAGTGCTTCATTCATTAAGTAGATGAGTACCTACATATACGAGCCCGATTTACGACTAATTAATTAAATTAGCTTCATTGATCCGCATTTAAAGTCTCGGTCTCTTTTTAAAAACCTGGTCTAGATCTACTTATGTAGGTATCTACCTTCATTATAATAGTAAATCATGCGTGAGTTTCGAAATCCAGAATACCGCCTTTCAGCACTGCAAGTGTTCTTATCCAGGAGCTCTTTTGAATTGTTTGTCTAAGTACCTTCCCATTTTTTTTTTCACATCACGATTTTTTTTTTCCGTGGGTACAGGTTATATATTTTATTTAACTCAATACCGTAAGCACAACGTAGGTAACACTATGTAGGTATGTTGATAAAAGTGTTGTCATCAGCTGATTAACTCACCACCACCAGACTATCCTTTTCGCCGTCCCGTCGAACACGCTCAGCTGAATATCAATTCAATACCTACATTTTTAATACCTTACCAGCTGTTGCCCGCGACTTTGTCCGCGATCCAGGATGAAAAGTTATGATTAATATGCATTCCACTATTTCCACTATCCTTCTGACCTACTCATCTACCTATTTCAGTTTTTTTCTATCTTAAACGAAGATCCGACTGATTGACATAAAAATCTGTTCTCGGCTGTTTGTTGGTATTTATTTTCGAATCGCACATTTTAATAATCATAATAAAATTATTATTATCCCTACTATCATACATAGGGTATGCACGGACTTTAAAAAAATATCTACAAAAAAACGTTAATCCTGTCTAAATCCCCACAAGATCACGGTTGTTATGAGAGCAGTCTGCAAAGACTGCTCTTTCCCCTCTTCTGGCAAGAGAAGTGTACCACGTGCAGAAGACTTCTGCACGTGGTAGTCTTTATAAATTACAAAGACCCAGTCAACGGTCACAATTGGTAGTTTGCTGCAAGCTGCAACTGCAAGGCGCGAGTAGGTAATTAAAACTTCTAATAAAACCTGTTTTTTGAAAGCAGCTGTTTATTCGCCTTGTGTTATAATCTCTTTGGATTTTAGGATAATAATAATCTCTTAATAGTCCCAAGAGATGTAGGGTGACCTATTTTCAGCCGGACTAGAACAAAGAAAGTAGGTGCCTGCCATTGTTTTCTTCCGCGCAGAATATTTAACTGGTAACATAGAAATATATTATCTGGAAACCATATTGCTTATACATTGTGTTGTACTAAGGGCGAATTTCACCAGTAAAAACTGAACGCAGTCAGCACATACACCACATTTGATTGTCATTATTTTCTTTGGAATATTGACACTGACAGCTCTTGAACTCGGTTTAGGTGTGCTGATGGCGTTCAACTGAACGCCATTGGAGAAATTCGCACTAAATAATAAGACCGCACGTATCGTTTCTCTAATTAGATTATTAACATTGCGCAATAAATCATTCCTTTATTATTAGTGTCTGGAAACAGCTATAAATCACAAGCAGTATGTATTTAAAATCTAGAAGTTCAACGCTCTCCGTTAACTGGTTAATTGTGAGTCGTTTAATATTTTAATAATCTTTAGCAATTTGCGCGACACGAAATTCGCAATTTGTCATCATTGCGGCCGTTAAACAAGTTTCAATTTACCGGCCGGCTGACGCGCCAGCCAGTAAGAAAGTTATTTTTTCGTGGGTGTGTGTCATCCTCTGTGTAAACGGACGACGACGACGGTTGGTTCGCAAGGACACTGCAACCGTTGCGATGACTCACGCGCAGCTCTTCATCTCTTCCTACATAACATGTTTATGCCATATTTTGAACTTTGAAATGCCTGTCCTTTTACGGGACGCTAAAGACGGCTACCTGCACGTAAACGACCGGCGCCGTATGTAAATCGTTTCGTTGTTGACATGTAAAGAAACGTGTCCTGACTTCCGGCATTTGTACGAAAGATACGTACTCTTTTGTTTACAGAGCAAGACTTTGTTTTAGTTTACGTTTAATTGTCCATAATGAAGTTAAAACAGCTAAAAAGGGAGCGTTTTACGACTGTTAAATCCCACTAAAAGCAATGTAGTGACCACACCGTTCTGTGGTACCACACTCTCCATTGTTCCCACTTAATCGTCCATGAAAATGTAATATTTTCTTTTCTCTATTGTGCTGACCGCATTAGACACGGTGAACGGCTGGTGTAAACAAACCAGAGTTTAATTAAACTGCTGAAAAAATCCTCCCAACAAAAGCCTTTATTAAATTGACTGCCGTCGACTTTATTGCAAAAAGCTGTTGCCAAATATACAGGCTTCGATGTTTAAATTTGACGCTCAATTTAAAATGTTATTAAATTGACACTAAGAGGTCCCAAATCTCGGAGGGTGGCGTTGATTAAAAGCGCAGGAAGCGGGTAGAGAAGAGCAATAGCCCCAAAGAGGCGGAGGTAAATTCCAATACGATACAACAGCGGTGTAATATCTCGAAGCAAGCCGCTTAATGGGCCGTTACGGGGCGGAACTTTGTTCATTTGTGAAAGAATTGGTCCGGATTCTACGCAGCCCCTATTTGGTTGATATCCGACACATTAACATGACAATGAAAGGAATCCTCGGCCCAGAACGCCGCACCTAATGCAAACATTGACCATTGTCCATGACGGAAGATAAACAACTACATTATTACAGTCGACGCACGGATATCAAAAGATAAGACAAATGTTAATGTTCTACCTGCCTTTTATGCTTAGGACAAAAATGACCTTAAGACAATCTGCTGCGTAGCTCATTATGAAGTCTTACGATTAAACAAAGCTCAATGCAGCTCCAAGGTAAAGAAATGTTTATAAAGAACAGCAAAAACGAGATTTTATTAAAAGGTTCGTTATTGAAAACAGGAACTGGGAAAATAGGAAAACGACTGAAAAGGAAGGCAAATTGAACACCTTTTTAGTTGGCAAACTTCGTTGCAGTTACGGTACTTTTCCTGATTTGATTTAAACAAGGGGAGTTAGGTCGTCCGCTAGGTCAATCTAATTTGACCGGTTGCGGGTCAAATAGTTTTCCTAAGGATTTTATTGTGATCGATAACGCTTTTAGCGGAGTGCTCCTTTCAAAGGCCTTTTCGAAGTAACAAGTCTATGGATTACTTGGACACAACTTTCTTCGAGTTGTATCAATCAATCATTATAATTAGTAACATTAGATTTTGCAATATGCGAAATTGTATGCAATCAAAGTAGCCAAACATGTCTCTGTCCACCTACACTGCTTTCTATACGTATAGGTTCCCAGTGCGCCGTGCAACCGGGTTGTTTTTGTAGTCTCTTTGCTGCACGCAATGAAAGCTTGTTCGAGCGTACGTTGCCCAGAAAAGGCAAGACGTGGGCGATACTTGTCGGCCCACGCCTTCCACACTTACCCAGTACTCCGAAATTCCATTTTGCCATTCATTATTCATCGGGGGAGATCTATTGTGGTAGTTTGCTTCGGCATGACTAATAGATACAATGCATTCGGGTCATTAAACTTGATGCGTTTTGTTAGCGCTTCACTTAACGGTTAGCAGAAATGCGACTAACACATGTTCGCTATAATTACAACAAACGGCCGATGGCCTTGCTCAAAACTAAGGACTAATAATACTAAGTTGGAAACGTGAAACTTCTGGATCCAATGTTTGTTTTCTTTAGCTTGATTACACGATTCCCGATTCGAAGACAAAGCATGTTTTCGGTAAACAGAATTATTTCGAAACGTTCCTCTGAAGAAAGATTGCCATAAATTATTTTTGATATTATTTTCTAAATTACGAATATTAGATTCGCTGGGGCTTTATATGCTGTCTCGTGTGACATTGGAACAATATAGGGATGAACGGAAATATAATAACATTGTATCTTTTTTTAGCTTCACCGTGCACCGCAATCATAATTTGATATTAAATTCCTAACTTCAGCTATTTGTATGTAAGTCAAATTAGCTTCGAAACACCCTAATGTGTTTGTAGATGTTATATTCTAAGCCCTAGGCCCTAGGCGTAGGTAGTGTAGAGGTACACCTAGTTATTGCTTAAAGCCTACTGGCAGTACCTACAGATCTTAACGGACATTTCATAGCCGCCTATTACTAGAGTACATCGAAGTCGATCATTAATTTGAACTTTACTGATGTCATAAATCCGGCCTAGTAGCGGTTTTAGTAGTCTTTTATTGTTTTCATGAGGGACTAGCAGTCTGCCCTCGTATAAGGTCATCCAACTACGCACTGTTATTGCAGAATTCTTTTTACCATTTTTTTCAAGAATTGTCCTTTTTCTCAAGATGAAATCGCTGTGGAAACGGTTCGTCTACCTCGGTTTCTCTCACGGTATAACAAAGACGTGCAGACCTCTCGGGGCTGCGCTGTCCTTGAATTTATGAAGACGGAACATCGAATAAACTCCCATCTTTTAGACGCCACAGAAAAATTCTCGCACAAAGGAAAAATGGGAAGACTTTTTGTTCATCAGATGAATTTTCAATTCGTGTGGAGTGTCCGTTGAGTCGGAAAATTTGGATGTTGCCCAAATAATTTAATCAGATTCATTGCGCATGACCTAAGCGAGTGGTGCCGGGGTGAATAATCTATAGTATGCAGAGCCTACATTGCGATTGCCTAGCGGTGCTGCACACAACGGTACATCGTACACAGATGAATGAAATATCACTGAACTCCTCAGCTGCAAAAAATGTTCAAATTCAGGCCAAATTATTTGGTAAAAGAGTGTTTCGTAAAGATCGATTGTAGTCTACAAGGAAGATTATTATCTTATGTACTGTATTTTAACAAAGCCCCGTCATTGGTCTTGTCGTAGTAGAAACACCTGCAGATTCTAAGTTGAGTGTACGGGCCAATCAGCTCATAATTTTATTAGAAAACTATATTTCAGAAATCCAATTTAATATTTTGGCAAATCTCAGGTATTTGTTGTTAATTCTTTCAACTAATGACAAGAACTGAAACAAGACAGTAGAACGACTAATTAGAGGCTATATCAAACGCGTAGACCAAATAAAAGATTGATGGATTGTGTGGTTCAACATGAAAGGTATGATGACAGATAATAGAGATGTATGGGAGAAAAAGACCATCAACGAACTCATATTCCTGGATGAGCAATAAATATGTGCCCATGATACACAGAATAAATACAATCTACCTTCACAAATGGTGGATGTTTCGTGCGCAGGATATGCATATCAAAAATAGATACGGCTTGGCTTATGGAGGTATGGTGTTATGCTAAACAAGCCCTAAGGAACTTTCGTGTTTTAGTGCCGTACCGAGACTGCATGCTACAAGTATCTTATCTAGCCTGCCTGCTAAATGTACTTACGGTTTAAGGCTCCAATGTTTTATCTACGGTTTTTTGAGAGGGAATAGTTTTTATTTCGGCATTGATTTTCGGCTACCTACATACATACTCGTACATTGGAACTGTCCGGTCCTGGTATGAAGTTTAAAAAATAATTAACGTACTTATTCTTTTTTATAAGTTAGTTTAAAACTGTGCATTTGCACTGGCGAAACATTCCCAACAATAACATGTTGAAGTCTCTAGTAGCTGTCAAAAACCATGTGGAAAATTGACAGTTAAAAAAAAAAGTAATAATAACGAAAACTCAACTACGACTAAAAAGGTATAAACAAGACACCACAGACAGACAGACTAAAAATCCGGAGTCACGGACGATCAAGACGCTTCCAACGATACCTCATTTGTCAAATTGTGATTGGTGGTTTAGTAGATAGGAGGGAACAGATGAACATACTTACATACATACATACCGGTCAAAATCATAACCCTCCTTTTTTCTTCGCCGTAGTCGGGTAATACGAGATGTCTTCCTCTCTTATTAAGTCGGATGACAAACCACAGATTTCTGTGTTTTAAAATCAATCTAACAGATATCCAGTATGTTACATTCGTATCCAGTAGGCCCCAGCTCTTACCAGCTACTAATTTTATGCTCTATCCTTCAGTTCGTCGGCATTGTAAACTCATTTGGTTTCAAATCGATTTTCGCTACTACCAAGTTTACTAAGCAACAACAAAAACTGTATTCAATAGTAGCTTTCCACGAAATTAAATTATTTTCGGTTCAATCCGGATCCGGAGGCAACGGCCTGCAGGTGAAGGTAATACTATCGGCAGAGGTCAAATCTCGTGTGTTATCGGTCAAAGAGTTATTTACTATATTTTTCCTTGTTGGAGGCAATAAAGTATAACGCAATTGTTATGTATAAAATGTAAAAACTACTATTTTCTGACCGCGACTTCGCCCGCGTGGTGGTTAGAAATTATCCCACGGAAACATACTTACAGGAGTCCAGGATAAAAAGTACCCTATAAGTTAATCCAGGTTATAAAAACGTGTGACAAAAATCCAAATCCATTCAGCCGTTTTGGCGTGAATGAGTAACAAATATACAAATATTATTCTGCTAGTGGGCAGATCAAACTTATGCCGTCAACCCTAATTTATTTTGGGTTTATTGAAATCCGAGGAGACTTACCTAGGATTTTCAAGTTCCTCAAAAATTCTATACCGTAGCGGAGTGTCATACGAGTGAAGCTATTTTCAGCCTATAATAATATTCCTAATCTTCTAGTCCGTACACGTTTTCGGTGAAAATGAGAAATAAATTGATGTATTTGTTATATCTTGGTCTATGAGTCACCGAATACATTTTTTCTATGAGGCAATTTATCATATCATCTCTACTTCTTATTAAGCGAAATTAAATTAGATCAATCTGAAAAAGTTATGCATCCCCCCCCCCCTTATTAATTTAGCCTTCTAGACAGTATCTGCCTATCCTTTTCCCAAATATGTTGGGGTCTGCTTCCAGTCTAACCAGATGCATACCAACAGCGGCCTATAACGGCAACGGCCTCCTCTCGTCAGATACAACCAACGCAGATACTGGGTCACACACACGGAACCCCTTGGTAAGTCTGGTTGTCAGACTTTCCGGCTTCTGACTGTCTAAAGACTGTCAAAGATCTATACAAATCTTTCGGAGACACGGAGGGGTCTCGGACTCTCGGTATGTAATGGACGCTCACCCATCCACAGACCGATTTCAGCAAGACGTTGCTTCGCCTTGAAGATCTACCCTTGCGGGTGTTATTATTTAGCCACGAGCTTTTCTCATTAGCTATTTAGTTAATTGAAAAAAGCTGTCCCAAACCTTGTTGAACGAAACGAACAAATACGATTAAATACCCTCTCAACATCTTCAGATCATCGTCAAAAAATGCCCCAAGTTATAATCGATGATCTCTCCACGTACTTACACGTAAAATAAACAGTTATGCATAGTATAGGTAAGCCCTAGACAGGCCGAAACTTGTATAACACGGAGTATAGGCAGACGTGGTACAGCAAAATCAATACCAACTGATATTTATTGGCTTTGCTCACGGGCACCGAATGCACGGATGTCGGGACATCCGCGCCAGATATTGCGAACATCTGTCGGAGTTTGATACACGTCCATGCCTTGTGGCTGTACATTAATATAAGGATATCGTAAGTACTGGAGATAGTGGGCTTGGTCATTTAAGGCAGGATCTTGGAACCGTAGGAATTGCTTTTAGGAGGCGTAGGCTTGGGAATGTCGACAACAGTTAGCTTGGTAAAGAGAGATGACCAAAAGTGATCTAAATAGCAATGTATAAGAAAATATAATTTACTGTTCTATCTTAGACTTCAAAAATTCGTTTTCATGACAATCTAGATCGAATTTCTCGTCATATATTCCTTTGAGATATCCCCAGCAATTTTTCCCACGACGTGTCCTTGTAACATGCTGAAGCTTGGGGATTTTCCGGCTTGTCATCGAAAAATTGCGATAACTTAGCTATCTCGTATGATTGAGTTCTAGTGATATGGCATTCTTTTCACAGAAAATCTTCTGGTGGTGGTTGAAAAACTATTTACCACTTATTCTGTTTAATTCCAGGTATAAACCCTTCTCTAAAATACCTCTACCATTGCCTTAAAAGGTTTCAATAATACATTGTTTACGCAAAATAAAAATACAACTACTTGTCCATAGTCTGTGATAAGTCCAGAGATCGGAATAGGTAGAGTATATTTACCTAAAGTTCGAAAAAGAACAGAGACAAAGTGGAGACGCCTTACGACAAAATATTTTTTCGGGACTAATGTCCCGGGTTTCAGAACATTACTTAAGTACAACTAAAATTAATAAAGTAAAACAACTATCGAATTAATTTCCTGTTTCTGTTTAAAAAAAAAAGTATGCACGATTTCTATTGTTTAAAAAAAATTAAGGTAATCTCCTAATAATCTAATATTCGTTTGAACGATGTAAGTAAGCGCAGAAGCTAATGTTATTTACATAACAGTTTTAATAATAATTTATGTGATGTCCCGAAATCCCGACATTAGTCCCGAAAAAATATTTTAGTCGTAAGGAAGTCTCCACTTTTTTTGTCTCTGTTCTTTGAACTTTAGGTAGATTAGCTCTACCTATTCCGATCATGATAACTGATAACATTAACGAGCTTTGCTTGATAAAAGTTTCACAGCTATTCAATATTTACTTCATACTACATTTTAAATCCGCTTCAAATTAAAGCCCAGTACATAAAGGGTATCATGTTACCGGTGTAACTCAGTTACTCGATTGTGGAGATCAGATAGACAGTCGGTCCATGTAAAATACTTACTGGTATTCAACTGCATTCGGTAAGACTGGAAACTGACCCCAACGGTTCAGAAAAAGGTAGGCAGATGATAATGACTTAAATGTGCATGGGCAACTGGGTACGTTAGAATTAGTTATAGTTGCACGATTCCAATTTGTCAAAACCGACCTCTTTCGCTCCTAATGCTCCCTAATTTCAATATGCCGCTCAGTTACGCCGACCAGAATTCACGTTTTCACGCCACACTTGGTTCAATTACTGCTGAGCTTAAGTTGGCTGCATTCTAGACCATACGGGTCACTGATCAGCGATCATTAACACGCTCCGACGGCACTCTTGATTCTCATAAGCAAACCTTAATTTTGTTAACAAATTAGTTTTGCATTTATAGGAAGATGGGTTTTTGACCTTTAAAGGCTTCATGTAAGAAAAGTTTCTGATGGAGGATCCCATGTGTTATGACTTATGACCTGTAGTTCTGGTTGAACAAAATCGCATTTTTTTATGCAGCCAAAGATGGCGAATGCATTATATTTATCATCCTGACCTTCAATGGTCCTAGCTAAAGTCTGTTTTTTAATCTCGTAGACTAATTAGACTGGTGAAAATGTCAACTCCAAAATTGAAAAAAACAAACAAAAATAGCTTGAAATTTCGAATTAGTCTACGAAATTAAAAACAGACTTTAGGGTATCTCGATCCACAGTACAAGGACCCGAAATTATACGAGCTAAATATACTTACGAAATAGAACTTCGTCTTACTTCAAACCTTGTAAAAACAAGTAATATTTCTCGAATCTGCCTATTAATTTCGTATTCATGGTCTAAGTTTTATTACTCCGAGTACCTCGAGCCCCTTACCGCGGACTCGCTGACTCGTAAAATATGCGTCTTCTCGTCTACAAGAGGTTAAAAAATAAAAGCTTGTAAAAACATACGTTTGTAATATCAAAGCTCACTATATTATTCTTTTTATGTCATCTATCCTCTTAATAATGCTATTTTTTTGTCGGTAGGTCTAGGTAGTCACAGATGCATAAAATCAAAGACTCCACCATACTTCAAAGTCAACTGTCTCTTCAACTCATGCTCATGTTAACCGGCTTTCATAAGAGCCTACTCTAGCACCCGTGAGCAGTTACACTATTGCAAAGACTTATATTATGAAATTACGGATAACTCAAAAGAGCCAAAGTATGTAGTAGATAATACATTGTGTCAGGTTGCAAGCTCGTCAGTCTTATCTTCAATTACAGAAGTAACAATAGCCTTTATGTCGTATCAGTCAACTAATTACTTGCACGATAAGCAGCTGGCTTTTACTACTCACAACTTGTCTTTTTGTTCTAAGAACTGGAAAATAAGTAGAAAGTGATATCAATAATATTCTTATTCATAAAGAAAGATAATAAATTAATAACACAGAATACACAGTAACGCAATACAGTTTGAAACATATGGTAATAATATAAACAAAGAGAATAAAACTTTGTATGTAACGAGGGCAGAAAAACATGATATTTCGAACAAAGAAACCGTTATCCTGATTCGTCATACACTGGTGATTAATGCGAGCAATCTGGTTCAGTACATCGACGAATAAAAACGTATTAATTTTATGTAGAATCAGTTATGGAGGTTTTTGAGTGTCTGCGTAGTATGGTCTTGAATTTTACAACGTTCTATTTCATAACTCTCTCAATTGATTTATGTCATTTTATTATATCCTCATAAATGATGCAAATTGCTAGGGTTCTGGATTAGAATTGGGGATAAGTAGTTGTAGCACTTTCTACATATTGGAAACGGAACTTTTAACCCGTTCATAGAGTCATACCGTGATGATTCAATTGATTGTTGCCTTGCCTCCAAAAATTATTTGTCTTGTTTCATTGGAAGTCAATGCTTCGTACTGATTTAATAATTGAATTTTTAGATAGCTTGTCTTCATAATCTGGCTACAATGACCGTTTATTGACCAATTAATGCGTTGGACCTTGACAGCTAACCGCGACAGGAGTAGGTATGGCTTCAGTTCTAACGTTTCATCCTCTGTCTGAAGACACTGCGGTTTTTGGCTTCACATTAACCGCCGTGTTCCAATTTAATCTAGACTCGATCAATCTTTATTTCGTATCATTGAGATCCTTTATTCGTTCTGTACTTATTGATTTTCCGCGTATCCTTGAGCCGCCGAGGTGCTCCAACCGTAGGTATAGTTCTCACCTTGAGAAAGTATCACAGAACACGAAGTTCGCAAAGCGTTTACAAGCGGAGACTACTTAAGATTATACAAAGAAAGGCTCAGCTTCGAATAATAAAGGAAACGCACATGTACAAAAAAGTCTTAATCGTACAAACCGTCTGGCCTTGATCGATCCATATGCGTGTGTCATTCTCTTTACAGCTTTTGTCGGGGACTGTCGTGGCTTGAACCTCTTTTATAGCATTAAGGGAAGTCCGTTTGTGTAGAGTTACGGCTACCTGCAGCCGTGTGTTGGATTACGGTTGGACTAGGGATAATCTCGTCCTTAACTTTGTACGCTTGTTTACAAAGGATATAGAAAGTAATTTAGATTATTTTCTCAAGATAGTGAAAAGTAAATAACCCATAGGAGCAATCAAAATAAATCAAGTAGAACGGAGGGGTCGCGAAAGGATATAATAAAGATGTTGTCATACATAGAGGGTCATTATAATATGAACCCTCGATTTGATCCCTCTTGGTATTGAATGTCGTATAGAATTGATGTTCCTCCCACGGATGTCTGTCTGTCGAGAACTACATTACGGTTTTATGGATTACTTTTTAATATCTGTTAGATTAGCGATCGGTCTATCTGAATGTTACGCCGCCCGAGCACACTTTTTGTATAAGTGGTAAGGTAACGCTCAATTTGCATTAAGTAGAAAATAAATGCTATGAATACTACTGACGACTGCGAATCTTGCGAGCTTGTATATTAGAAATATGAAGATTAAAAAGATAATAGACATACTGCGCACTTCCATAATAATTATAATACTAAGACAAAATCAAATTATTTCAATAGAGTCAACATACGAGAGGAAGTATATATTCTTAGCATCAAAGTCAGGAAGGTAAACTTGACATGAAAAAAATAATTCCAAGTAAAGGACTTGGATTGTAAAGTTCGTAATTGTATAATAAATGTTGAAGGATGAAGAGGGAGAGGAAGACTTTGGTTTTCCTAAAAGATGGATGAATTGTGTGAGGAATGAAATAAAAGAAAAAGAGGTGAATGATAGCTTGACGACTGACAGCGAAAAATGGAAGAAAAGTGTTGCGCCGACCCCAGTAACCATAGGACAAGGGCAGAAGAAGATTTAAAATCTTGTACAGGCTGGTTCTTTTTACTGTTTGTTCTAAAATCTTCCATTGTAACATAAACTTCGTGATAATTTCATCCCAACCTTTAATATAAGGCCTTAGTAATATCTTTCGAAAGCGAACATCTTTAATAATTCTGCGAACAAATTTTCCTTTTCGAACTCTCCGAAAGTTTGCACGGTCCAGATGGCTTGGAATCCGACATGGCTAGTAAGTGATAGCCATATGGCGTTCCAATCTCTTCGCAAATATTTAAGCTCGACACCAAATCGTAGCTTAAACCCTCCTCTTACAACCAAAACGTCGTATCATCTTTGTATATTCTCATTTTGTATTCTGCTGTTCAAAACATGACAACAACTTTGGCTTTCCCTAACATGTCGAAAATGATCGCGATATCTGCTTCTATTTTAATATTTATACACATATTGTCATTACCTTTACAGAAATTTCTAGTGGCACGAATAAGAAATACAGCCACGTTGTCTGAATAATTTATAAGCCCTAGTCAATATTAATGACGTAACTTTTCAACTCTGATTACTTATCTCCGAACGTGGTATCCATAATTAATATCTAATCGAGAGACCCCCTTAATTATCATTATTTTGTTTGCGGACTCTTTACTGCTGTCACTAGCACCCCTTTAATTGGTTTTAATATCTCCCGCACCCATTAATATTACTTTGTTTAAATTTATTGCTTGCAACGCGTTCACTGTACTGCCGGCTCTATTAACACGTAATCTCTTTCTTACAGTATCTCGATCCGCAGTACACAATATGTTACCATTCCAAGTTATTTAACTCTCGTATGTCGGCCTCTTCTACTTGTACCTACTAAGTTACTCCAGATGTCTGGGTAGACGTAAACGGGTGAAAATCTTGAAAGATAATGCCGAAAACATCCAGCGAGTTAATGTTTATTTGGAGTATGTGTTAGGCTGTGTCTGCGTCAAAATACCGGGTTGGTGATGTCTAAGCATTGCTTGAAACAAGGCAAAATCGATACTGTTGCCGTCGCAGGCGGACGCGCGCCGCTGGCTCCGAATTATATTCTCAGCCAAATCCAGCCGGCACGTGACCCAACTTGTTGCCGCTCCGGAGAGAGACAAAGCTACATTATTATAGCTGGCAATACGCTGGTGGTGAGATCGTGGCCAACGATGGCGGATTATTGACCATTATCTTAAGTGTCCCATTTAAATTGTTTGAAGCACCATTGACACCATTATGGTCGCTGTTTCACTATACAACGATCATTTCATTTTAATGAATGATGGAGAGTATGACAGTATAAAAAGAGAATGATAACTTTATGGAATGAGTCAGAATGATTATAAATCATAATATTATATGAACGAATTAAAATCTTTTATCAGTAATTGAATGAAACTTTATGATAACAATTAGATGGTTAGAATAATATCTTGTAAAAGAGAGACTTATTATTTATCGCTACCGCATCGCTCGTGAATGTGTCTGCAGTCGTTTGCTGCACGTATAATAAGCGTCTAAGCAGGAATTATTAATCTTGTTGCCCCACGTTGGGCGCCATGCCGTCGTCTATATTAAAACGCTTTTTATAAAGCCACTCAAGTGAATTTGGCAATCGTTGGATATTGTTTTTGTTTAAAATTCTGACAAGGAAACAATCTGCTCAAACTAATTTTGCTTATGAAAGTTAGAAATAATGTCTGTTAAGCTGACTTTATGTCAAAAGTTCCCTGTAAATAAAAGCCTCAAGTTTATTAGTCACCTCTCTGCGTTGAGTCGACGACGAACTTTTACTGAGGAAACTAATTTATCACTGCGGTGATATGATCTATGGAACGCAGTCAACGAGGGTAGACGGACTACCGGTATTATCTTGAACTTCATGTTCTTTTGATGGAGTGTTCGCAAATTGTTGGGGATTTTATGTCGTCCCCTAGTGTAATTATACATTTTGTGAATTTGCATTTTTATACAGTACCTAAGCCTGCTCTTATAGTACGCTTCTTGTAATAATGACGATTATACGACTTGTGTAAACCAGAACATAAACTTAGGTGTAGGCTTGGGTCTCAGTTCTTCTGTAAAACGCAAGTAGTTGTCATTAAGTACGGTTTCTAGTGACGTCAGCCAGGCGGACGCCAGCCTCAGCGGTATTTCCACGGCTGTGTCGGCTTCTGTCCGTATGCACTGGCCAAGCAAAGCCCGCTCCTGGTATTCCCAGTTACTACCGCAGGGGGACGCGGTCTAGAGGTTGTTGGCCGGAATCGATCCGCCGCACCATGGCCGGTGTTACCGGTGCACGGGGTTACGACACCATCACCACTGCAGTCTTCCTATTTCATTTCTCTCTTGCACTGAACAAGGTAAGCCGTTTCGCTAGCTGTTTCGGGACTCGGTACTTAACTTTACTTTGCCCCTTTTCCGAACATGTCTTTCGGTGTTTTTGACAGTGTTAAACATCTGAGAGGTGTCGGGAAAGTCATTCAGTGATAGATTTTGAGAACAGGAAATCAATCGGAAGCAATTCGAGTGGCGAAACAAATTCAGCGTGGCGTTGCCGGCTGTTAATTGGCTGCGGGTGGCGGCGCCGAGACGGCGGCGGAACCTCCGCATGGAGGCTCCCTCGCGTGCCCTCCCCACACACGCACCCGCCGCCCCCCGACAGCTCGGCGTTTTTATGAGCGAGAAGTCCGTCGAGACCCGCACGAGTCTGGGCGGCTCTTAAATTAGTTTGTCTTCCCCGACCCTAGACCTTGTAGTTGCTAGGTGCTGTTTTGGACTCCTACGCGTCATGTTCTTAGTCAATCTGGTCAAGTCTCACTTGAGCAGCTCCTTTGGATATTTGATGTCACTCATACTTTGCCGTTTTTTCTGACGGAGATTGCTCTTCCACAAAGGAAATTAAACTTTAGTTTGAAATCTCATACCCTCACATGCAGAGACTTGACGCGAGATAATACATGTCATGGATGACATTATTTTTCCATTTGGTAGGCTTATTTTCTTGTGCGGGTTATCAAGTTAGGGACGGTAGCTCGCAAGGGGTGGCTGCGGGGACGGTCCGCAGGGCGGGGGTTGCGGGGCGCGGGGTGAAGCTATCGACCGGTTGCCCTCCCCCCGGCGTGGCTCAGTTTCCGGGCGAGAGTCGCGCAGTCCGCCAGCGCCGCGACGCGACTCCGTCACACGTTAGATAGTCAATTTGATCATCACCATGCTGATAGGGCTCGTTCGGGACTCGGTGATGCAGTGCTTCTGCCACTCATGCCGCGCGCCTGTTCTGCCTGCAGGTTGGGAACATCGCTGCTATGGACGAATTCATCACAATCATCATAAATTAGACCGGCGACGCTGTTGCTACTCTCGCTACGGAGACAAACGCCCTAGATAGTTATCTGGCTTGACATGGTTAACGAATTCCAAATCTAATGACAAAATCTCAAAAAACTGTTACAGGGAAGGCAAAACCAGAAGGTAACCTCTTTTAACTGTCAGCTGCAGCTTCTCCAATTGGTTTAAGTCTGTCAAATTGAAGGTAACTAAGATTAATCCCAGATGCTTTGTGCTTTCTTGATCAGCTAAGAATTTCCATGTTTTATTAGATGTCTCAGATGTCTGTTATTGAGTCTTCATGGTCGCCGGCCGGCCGGCGGGGGGAGGGGCACCGGCCGGCGCCTATATTTAAATTGCATCTGACGTAAATCACGTGATTCATCGATTACGAGCAAGGGGCAGTGTTGTTGATGACAATCGATGTCTCCCAAGTTCCTAAAGTGATGATAACAATGTGGATCAAACGTCAACGCCTCCTTTATATTGTTGCGTCTAGAAGACAGGTCGCAAGATGTTGGCAGTTATGTAAGATTATATTGCGTTGTTTGACAAATTACCTCGACTACAAGGAAAAAACGCAAAATCTTTCTTATTCTGCTGTCTCTGGATATGGAAGAACCTTATTTGCACTACGCAGTCTACGACACACGTAGTTGAGTTTTTGTCCGGATTTTCAGGGCCTTGAGCGCTGAATCATGTTCGAGCTTTTCCAGTTTTACGGATACCTGTCAGTCCGTGCCGGCCTCACTACAACTATTGATTAAACATTACTGCATAATGTCCACCATTTTGTACCGGCTACGAATCGCGATTCTGTGGCACGCGTCCACCAGTTTGCGCAGACCCAATCTAGCACTTCTGTCGGAAAGACCACAAATCTAAAATTGGAAAACACTTTCAAGAAAATGATTTCTTACATAATGGTTTCAGATTCCGTAACATTTGAGCAGTTCAAACATACTTGTCTGGGGAATTCGGAAAAATAGTTGTTTTCACATAATATCGTTGGCTTGATTAAATTATGTCACGCAATCGCGACATAATCACTTTAGTGGGCCCTTTGTAAAATGTTTTGGTATTTTATTCGCCACTACGCACGCATTTGAGGACCTTGTGTCGCTTTATTATTGCGGGCTTGTTAATTAATGAAATTTTTCATACATTTCGACGTTTATGCTAACCATTAGTCAGATTGCGAAAAGGATAAAAAAAACGCTGATTCTGCAGTATTTCAAATTCTTCTTTTGCCATATGATAATCCCTAAGTTCTACTTATTAAAAACGTAATTCGGTCTTTATTGGAGTCAACGTTTGTAACCAATAATTAATTCATCCAATTTTGTCACATTTTAAATGTTAGTCTAAAAACATGGGACCGCAAAGTGGGTTTGAAATTGACCTAGACGATAATATGCCTTCTGAATTATTAATGTTCGAGACATTAAACGATCTACGATCGATCTACACTGGGTAGGTATAACCAAGCACGGTCCTTGGTATTCAACTTCATGGCTTCAAAGACCATAAAACATGGGCTTTACGAACCATACCGATAGCCTTGGGAATGCGAATTTCTAAGAAGGCAAATTCTTCATAACCGTTGTAATTGTTCTGTACAACGGCTATGAACATTCTATAGCGCATTTTACGACTGGAATCATTCGTGACGTGAACTAACTTCGTAATGAACGCTTTTATTAATTATTAAAACTTTATGCACAAGTAAAAACTACTGTACAAAGGCGGACTTATACGGTTACCTAATTAATCATCATCGCATAATTAGCTTCGTAACGTCATATAATGCTTGTCACTAAATTTCTCATGGGTTATGAATATGATACGCTATTGTGAAATGACAACAGGGGACTCGAGACTCGAGATCACATAATTGTTTAGGGGCCGAATGGACGATTATAACACTGGGTTTAATTGGCTTAACAACTCCTGCACCCTTGGTTGAGGGTGCGGCAGTGCTTACAGATTTTGATCATCTTTATTACCATGTCCTTTTGCCTAATAAAACATTACTTTTACATTGTGATGAGTGTGTCAAATGGATTATTGTCGTTGGGGTTCATGGCTTCTAATACAAGAAGAGTGGAAGTTTACGCCTTATTTTATTCGGAGTTCAGACGACACACGTTATTGATCCCGTATGAGGGTTCAACAATGCTATAAAAACACATTTCATCTCATGCAAGGGATCTAACGTCTATTACTTCCATGTTATAAGATAATAGAAGCCAGAGAATCGTGCGTCAACTCACGGTTTTACCAATTTCTAGATTTGGAGCCACACATGTCCACAGTGATGCATTGCAGGTGCTTATAAAGTTAGCGTGTTCCAAACCATTCCGGCCACCAGCTGCCTCGAGCAACTTGAGAATTTGCAACTGAGCTGCTTTATGACTAGCAGTAACTTCACCTCAACTCCGCACTTAGTCGTGAATGGATTTGAAAATAGCATTTTTGCGGGGAACGCTATATAAAGGGGTTGCACACAGTCACAGAGATTTTCCTAATGAGCGTAACTCGTAAAGAGGACGTCGGTGCCGTCTCCGCTATTCTGGAATGTTCTCAACGCTGCATAGAATATATCTCTTATTTCTGCATCGCCTAGCCGCCGCATTTGCGTCGTGTTTAAAACACTCGTACGTGCCAACGCTCGTATTCCCAGAGGTAGTAAATTTACTTTCAGCTCTCCCCTCAAGGGTTCTAAAGCCAGCCTTTAAATATTTTATCAGGTTTTCCATGTTGTATCGTGCGGCGCCGGAGGGGGCTACCCGTCGACCTTTCAGTTGTAACTGCCCGTTTGTATTCGATTACCATACTTTTTCTGCTTTATTGTTTTTATGCACGTTCATTATTTTCATAAATTGCTGTTTTATACGATGCTATACAGCTGCAACTCTATTGAATATGGATGAAAAATTATTGATTAGAATTCTAAAGAACAAGAGAAACCGGCTCGGGTTCAATTACGTTGTTTTTAGTGCATACTTTATATTAAAGCGAAAGTATTGAATTCACATGCTGTGACTTCATGCGATCGTTCATGAAATCAAGATCAAACCCTTCTTTATCGATGATCAAGACTACAAAATAGAAACTAGATATTTGCTGCAACTGCTGCAAGGGTCTGCACTCTCACGTTTGTCCGGAAGTATTCTTGGAATCCTATTTAATTTCTATCAGTAAGTACCCTCAATGTTTCACTTTTAGTTGGTCGCGGTCTAGATTTTCCATTCGCATCAGTCTCTGCGGTAACGTAAAACAGCCAGGATTGGAGCGGTTCACCGCAATGATTTCCCTTACTTGGTAATTTGTGAAAATCGTGATGAAGGGAGACTCGAATAACACGAAATTAAGGAGACATCTCATGCCGACTGTTTTGCCGTGAATTATGGCGAAAGCTAATTAACTTTTGATAAATAGCCCACCCGAGACGGTCGTGCAGTCACAGATATTGCTTTCATTACGATTGTTTGGTTTTAGCAAACTTGGATTTTAGGAAGTTAATTTATAACTGTGGAGTCGAGGGGCTTTTTGTTTTCTGTGGTTTGTTTGATTTGTAATGAAGACGAAATAACGTTAATTTATCATTCCGTTCTCCTGACATATTTGTGGCATCAATTTTCCGTCGGATTTTCGACTTTGGGGAGCTCGCATTGCTTCAATAAGATAATCTGTCCGGAAACCCAATATTAACACAGTCTTACCTCATTTAAACTTTGGCCATGAATTGGCTGAGAATTAAAGTTTCAAGTCGACTTAACACTTTGTATAACATGTTCTCCGCATCGTCTGCTGTGTAAACTGGGACTTAGCGTTGCCGTGAGGGATTATCCGTATTTGTGGCGAATTTCGCCGGCTCTCCGGCACTCCGTCATTCCCCTCACGTAGCGGCCTCATCTCCCGAAGTCGTGTCGACGTTATTACCTCGATACTATTACCGAGACGTCCCCAACAACATGAGTTGGGGCCCAAATATCTAATAAATGACTATTCATTTGCGACCACGACTTTTAGAAGTCTTGGAAGTTTGACGTCATCTTGGCTGGAATTGTTTTTGGAGACATGATGAGAACGCTGGTTTACAACAAATAGCCGTGCAGTAGACGGATTTTAGACTTCACTTACATCAATGTCTTTCACGTCAAATTACGCAACATTTGCAGTCATTTTAGCTAAGCTAAGCTAATAGTATCTAATCCTTTTTCACTACACAGACTGAAAAGGCTATTCATGTAACTTACAAAGCCACAAAAAAAAATATCGGTAAACGTGGAACATTAAAAC
The DNA here is from genome assembly GCA_949152455.1 of Lithophane leautieri. Classification (NCBI taxonomy): domain Eukaryota; kingdom Metazoa; phylum Arthropoda; class Insecta; order Lepidoptera; family Noctuidae; genus Lithophane; species Lithophane leautieri. The sequence goes on along the minus strand of OX424462.1, from coordinate 1,880,796 downwards.
GAATTATATTTATTACTATGTATGATGCATGTCATGTAGGTACTTATTAGCTCGAAGCTCTATCTACTTCATGTCAACCATTAGCTAGGTACATGTTATATGGACTGCGACATTTTCTATCGATTGTTTGTTCACTACTATCTATGCTTTTTTACCAGTCACGCGAGCATCAAATGTCGATTCATTAAAGCGTGGGTCCGAGTCCGAATGTTCTTCAAATAAACATTAGTTGGGTCGATTCGGTCGACGTAATCGTTTTTCGATTGTCCGTTAATGTTGTTTGGGGGACTGTTGACTTGGCAGTGGAGGCTCAACTTTTGATGGTATTTGCAACCGATGTTTCGAGGTCTTGGGCCTAATCTGTTTGAATTTAGTAGCTAAGTGGATTCATTTCTCACCTTTTCTTTTCCTGGAAATTATATTGCTCATCTCTAATGAAGGTACCTATTGGAAGCAAAATTTTTGGGATATCCTTAGAATGTATTTTCGTCAATTTTGATGTCAAGCCAGAGGGTCAGTTTGTCTCCACGAGTGTCGCCAGCGTCGTGGGCTCGGGCTCCGCTGACGGCATCTTTCTGTCCCTAGCTCACCGACGGTCGGCGCCCGTCAAGAAACCAGTCGGCAAACCGAGGACCAAGCAACCGAAGAAGGTCAAATTCATAAGTAAGTGATGCTTTACAGGAAAACAAACATTATGAATTCTGTACTAAGAATCATGCCAATCAGCTGAGGTAATGAGTCTAATGAGTAAATCTATTTGATACCGATTACCGACTGGCCCCTTAATTACCCCACTTAGCTGTAAGATTAGGTTCTATGTTGATGATTCATTTCCAAATGCATTTTATATCATAAGGATTCAAAATAAATAAAGACACCTAAGTTAACCTTTAACTCATAAGTTCAGTGATGAAGCGGAGGTGGCATTCGGTGTGACTGCCAAAGGATTTAAAGCTTACCCCTTTAGACCTTAACCAGCGCATACGGGGTGAAAATTCTCTTTCACAGACTGTCACAGAGTAATAGAAAGTAAATGGAGTCTTTGCTATTTACACGCATTTTTTGACGTATCCGACTCGTGTCAAGTATAACGTACGCACCGTAGAACGCTCTTTGGATGACTATCGACTTCTCTCTCATCTTTTTCCGATTGGTGCAGGTATAAAAACTCTAGGGCTTTTCACGCCATTTGACATACATACGTTATTACTCCATTTTCCTACAACTATGTGCCAGGCATATACAGGGTGAGATCCCTTTTCAAGATAGTATACAATACCGGGGATGTGAGCTCCCTTTGTATACGGCCTGGCGGGTCAAGAGTTTTCACCCCTTTTAAGTGAGTTATTGTTAGTTTTGTATTGTGCGCGTGTTTGTTTTTTTGAAGCCCTTTTCACGTGGGAGACTGAAATTCCGCCACTTATTTAAGACCCTTGAAGCCTTGTTTTCCCCTCTACGTTACGTTCTGTATTATTTAGGAAATGTTACTCGGGAAAATGATTAGTAAGTTTCTACGTAAGCTTGCTTTGTTGGAAATGTTGAAATATCGTTTTTCGCGCGAGCTTTTCCAAGTAGAATTAATCAAATATTTATGCGTGTGAAAGTTACCCCCTTTCCTGGATCACAGAACTGAGTCACCTGCTTTCATACAGACATAGTTTGCAGAAACAGTCATACCCTGAAACACGATTGTAATGCAATTGGCGAGAGCGTGACTCATAGGGGGAGCAGTCGGGAGTCCCGAGTCTCCCCCTACCCTCCCAATAATTAAACAATACAGCATTCCTTACCCAAGAAGTTTAGCCGACCTTGAATATTACCGTAATTTACCCCTTACCCCGTTGCGTTTTAAGAATTCCACCCCTAAACGTTGGGGGCGGTAATTTAATGAGTTTAGCGAGTGTATTCAGACGGGTACGTTAATTAACGCCTTTAAAATTACGGTTAATTTGTGAAATATTGTAAAGGAAATTAGTGGGACGGTTTGTGAGACGAAATTGGTAATTTAGGGGATCATGAGAGTTTGATAGCGTCAACAGCTTTGTGTGTTTAGCTGTCATTTATTATGTGAAAACTCAATTTGTTTTCGCAATTTGTATTGTAGAGATGTTGAAGATTTATTTAGTAACTAGCTTTTGCTCGCGACTTCGCCTGCGATCCAGGTTGAAAAGTAGCATATATCTCCTTCTCCGAGTCATGGTCTACCCATGTGCTAAATTTCATCCAAATCCGTTCAGCCGTTTTAGCGTGAAAGCGTAACAAACAAACAACAAACTCACTTTCGCATTTATAATATCAATTAGGATTAGGATTACGCGACTACGGCAAGGCCAAAAGAGGGTTATGATTTTAACGGGCTATGTATTTTTCAACAACAGTGACATTACATTGCGTTGAATTACGGAGCTTACAATTTCAGAACATTCTAGAAAATTTTCCCTCTGTTACAGCATTTCTTCAAATTATTTTAAAAACAATTTGGACCCGAAACATAGCGCGGGCCTTCTGTGTGTTCAGGGTCACTCTGGCGGTCGATTTTTAGGACATGTATTTACATAGATACAGTTCATTGTAGGATGCTTGCAGTAGGTAGGATTATGTTCACAATTGAACATTTTGGGGTTGGTTAAGTTGTAAAGTTCACTCATCCACCATAGAAAAAGGAGAATCCTCCGACGGGTGTTGTGTCTGGTGGGCAACTACCCAACGATTGATGTTGGATTCTTGTATATGTCTATCGCGCGGTAAACTCTAATTGCGAGATGCAGGATTTATGTGACGTCAGGTCTTTGATGCGTAGTTCGCATGTGGCGATGTAGATGCCGCCACAAATGCTTATGGCATGGACATTTTGTGCCAAGAGGTGTAGACTTCTCGCCCGTAACTTCGGCCGATACTACGGTTTTCGTGCTAAGGGAGTAGTCCCTTAGCACGAAAACCGTAGTATCGGCCGAAGTTACGGGCGATTCCTACCCGTGTCACCTACGGACCCTGTACCTGTAGATTATTTTGAGTAGAGAACTCGCATTATTTATTCCGAGGCACTAAACGAAAAAAATAGAAAATAATCAATACTTACTGTATGACATTGGTTGGTACCAATCAAAGAATAAAATTTATAAAAGAATTTACCTATCGAACAGTAGTGAGTGTTTGCGAGAAATTGATAAAACCATAATTATCATGTTGGTTAGTTGGCTAGCTATTTCATCGGCTAACAACGATATTTTTGTAGAATTAGTAATTATGCACGTAACCATAACCACAGTATAAAAAGTAGCAGTATTATATCTTCGCAGTGGCCTTGAAATAATTACCTACGCGGCCGCTCGGTAGATACAACTTCCGCGTCTTTGCGTAAACAACTGCCGCGCACACGATACTGTTCCGTACTGATATACACAGAGATTTCGAAGCGCGTTGTTTCGGCCGTTTTCTATGAAGATAGAATACTGTACTTATTTATACTGTGTCGATAACCAACCCCTGCGAATTGCATCCTCTATTGTTTTGATAGCGTTCGATCAGAGCGCACAATTATTGCATTATTCGACGCTATTGAGGCGTGGTTCTGTCTCAACGTACAATAGTGACATAACTGTCACGAAGTTATTGAAAAGAGCGTGTTTCATTGTTATCGTGTCAATTTAATGTGCATTTCTTCAGCTGCAGTCAGTATTTACCTTCAATAAAAGGAACTATTGAAACAGTAGGTAACTAGGTATTATACAGGTAAGGTAAGGTGGTCTAGTAGATGATATAGACAGACATACCAACAGAAATAAAAAAAAATTAAGACTTAACCGTTAGCTATTATGGAAATGCGTTAAACTTAATTAAATATAATATGTGTAAGTCCAACTAGCAGTGTTAATGCCGACCATACCAAAATAAACCTACTGGAAAAGTCTTTTTTTGTGAATCCAAATCTGACGCTGACATGGGTACCATAAGTATTTTTAAGATATCCATTGCCATTACTGGTACCCATATCAATCTGCGTAGCCTTTTCTCTAGCTTTCTCTAGCTGAATACCAGCATTTTACACGGAGTGACTGCCTATCTGATCTCCACAACCTAGTAACTGTGTAATACGATACCCCTTGGTAAGACAGATTGTCAGACTTTCGGGCTTCTGACGACCGGTAACGATTGTCAAAGATTCACGAATGACAGCCGGGACCAACGGCTTTGCGTGCTTTCCGAGACACGGAGGAGTCTCGGTATGTAAAGATGGTCAACCCATCCACGGACCAACCCCGGCAAGCGTTGCTTAACCTGATGGATCGACCCGTGCGGCTGTTATTACTTAGCCACGAGCAGTACTGGTAGTACTGATACCCATAAGCATAAATATTTAGCTCGGTTGAAAGTGTTAACAAGAATATAACTTGTATTCACTCTCTATTTACAAAATACCACCACTATCTTCATGGTTTCCTTTGTGTTACTTTATCTACACTCTTGTATGTTTGTGGTATAAAGTATTGATACCAGATAGTGTACTTAAGAGCATTGTATAAAATCATATAAGGGTACTACTTTAGCTGTAAGTCCCTTTTTTTTAATGTGACTATATACCTTATATTTATAATAGCCATAAGAATGCATATTATAGCCTATAGTGTTCCCACTGCTGGGACACAGGCCTCCTCTCTGTGAGAGGGAGTGGGACGTAAATCCGTAATCTACCACGCCGCGCCGCCCGGCCTAGTGCGGGTTGATAAATGTCGCACGTCCTAGAATTTTTGGTTCTAGGCCATGCCGGTCTGCTCACGAATAACCATAAGAATGATTAGAACGCAATCTACAAAAAACAGTAAACTATTGGTTGTGAGTACTATTATTATAAACATAGGCTGGTTTCGGACGGATACCGGGACCCTTGGCAACAGGCAACTGGAGGAACACGTTTTAGTCAGTAAAATTCTGACATGCCCTCCCGCTCCGCCCAGAGCGGTAGAAGTCATTTGACGATATCAAACCCACAAAAAAAAAAACCTGGTTTCGGACGCTGATTCAGGCAATAGTCTGCATAATAGCCCATTCAAAGAAAGGTGGAACAGTCCCCATATACCATTGTTATTACTATAACTTTTCTCACAACGATTTGAGACTGACGGTCATCAAAGAAGCGACGATGACATACACCAGAGACCCTAGACAAGTGGCAGTCGATTCGAAAGCGTTTCGTATTTTTACAATGACTTTCAGCCGGATTGACATAAGCTTTTCGATAGCTTATGTCAGTCCTATAAATTTTTGCCTTTATCGTTATCGCTGGTAGATTGTCATTTTGTCTAAGGCCTCAGGTATGTCTGGTTGATTGTACTTAGTCTTTGAAGATAGTTCACATATTTTTGCCCCCTTTTTGCCGTCAACAGTACTAACTTTGACGCTTCCACTAACTTGTATTCTTTTGCTGCAGCTACCGAGATCCGCTGCCAAGAGATGTCGAAGGGTGGTCTGGCGTACGAGGTGATCCTCGCCGAGCCCGTGGGAGTGCCGGTGCCCCGTCGTGCTGACTCCCCCGAGAAGACGCCCTCCGTTGAGGAGATTCAGGAAAAGCTAAAGGCAGCTGAGGAGAGGAGACGTGTAAGTACAGGAGGGTGGCTTTTTCATGATGTAATGCCGAAGGGTCGGTAACTAGACTTTTAGGAGACCGCTCGAGATAGCGCATCAATGTTTTATCAACTTGCCTCTGACTAATTGGTCCAGGACAAAAGGCCCCTTTTTAGGGACAGCCACTCGTTATCTTTACCAAGACTGGTAATAATAAATTTGAAATAATTCATTTTCTACAAACATCTTTCGTTAACGGATTAATGTAGCTTAGTTATGACAGATCTACCTATATGCTAAGACAATACAAGTTCTATCATATTTTAGGTCTAACTACGATACGATCGCTTTTAAAACCCCATTCCATAACAAAATCCTCAACCACCCACAGAGTCTGGAAGCCAGCAAGATGGCTGCCATCGCCACAAAGATGCAGAAGATTGAGGAGGCGTCACGCATCCGCAGTGAACAAACCAACAACTTCATCGTCAACACCAAGGAGGCTCTCGACGCTAAGATGGAGACGCATGAGGAGAAACGTGAAGCGTACATCAATGAGCTGCGCTCGCGTCTGAAGGACCACCTCGAGGGAGTTGAAAAGACCAGGTAATACCACAGAATTGGAGAAAACGTAGCCTATGTCAGTCCAATAGTTTGAAGTGTCTCGGTTTGTGTGTCGGTATAATTAACAGAACTGACACAAGCATGACGTATTTAAGCTTCGTCTATGGTTTGACAAGTATCGCAATGCAAAGCGTCTCTGGTACTGCAGATATATTTCACGGTGATCATTGGTATCAGGACAACAGGTGAACCGCCTGCTTGTGTCTTTAAATACAAAAAAATAAAGTTGCAAAATCAGTTGTTTGTCACTATAAACCAAAAATAAGTTCCAGAATCGGTTGTGATGTACGTCTACGACGCACATGGTTGCAGGTTGCATGTATTGAAACAGTAAGCACCGGCGCCGACTGGTGGCTCGGCACGGTAAGGGATTCTTATGCGATGAATATGACAATTAAATTGAAATTTCAACGGCAACGATGCAGCGGTATCCTTAGGCATGCCGCGACGTCTTTAGGCATCACCATTGAAATCTCAACTTTATTTTCATACATTTAGTTTATATTTTTATTCGTCACCTAAAAATATCTTGCCATGCCGTGCCGCCAATGGGTGCCGAGCCTAAGCCTGGTAAACCAAATGTGTGCACCAAATGGGGTTTAAACAGTGCGCCAGTGCCAAACTGATTTGCTAGAATTACTCAAAACTAGTTTTGTAAGCAACACTAAAATAATTTGTGCCTCATTCCCTCAGGCTGACTCTGGAGCAGCAGACGATGGAGGTTTACAAGGCCATCGAGGAGAAGATGAACACGGCCGCCGACAAGCGTGACGAGAACATCAAGAAGATGCTTGAGCGTCTGCGCGAGCATGTGAGCATCAAAAGACTCACCAGTACCGTTAAAGTCTCGTGTAACTGAGGGCAAATCTATTGCTATTAACAGGTCATAAATGCCGACCAACTAAGCTGCTGAAAATTTACTTATAAAATAGCTTAATCACTACCTGAATGAACCGTACGGGGATCAAACTGGGGATTCCATGATTCGCAGTTGGCACAACTTGCGTATGGTCATCGGTTAGCATTAATCGATGAATTATGGCTGAAACACTGGGGGACAACATGAAAGAAGGCTGGTCTTCATCTTTTAGTGTGGTTAGTGACTAAACTTGGTGTCGGAGTTTTAAAGCCGCCCATGGGCCTCTTTGGTCTCACATGTCGTCGAGAAATATCTCTCAGGCATGCCGATTTCCTCACCATATTTTCCTTCACGGTTTTTAAAGCAAGTGATAATTATACAATACGCACATGAATCCGAAAAGTCAGAGGTGCGTGCCTTGAGTTCGAACTCGATACCTATGACTTGGAAGTCCGACGGTCACAACACTAGGCTATCACTGCTGCTAGAATGCTGGTGGAGAGTCGTATCTGCAACCTTTGTCCTATACCGTTATCAATATGTTTACGTGACCTACAACAGAAATCAATTGTTCAAGGGCAAATTTGATGCAAAGAAACCAACTCTTTGACCTGTGCTAATTAGAACCCATAAAAAAGATTTTCTAAATATTTGCCCTAACCAGCTATCAAAGTCCTTGTTTTATGCTTATACTCCCTTCATTCAGGAGGAGCAAGTAAAGAAGGTGCGCGCGGGCAACAGCGAGCGCTTCCAGCAGCTGGAGAGTGCCATCCAAGAGAAGCTGCAGCAAGCTGCCGACCGGCGTCTGCTCATTGAGGCAGAGCAGAAGGAGAAGCTGCGTAACCATGTGAGTGGGGGGGAAACTGGATATAGTGGTGTGACCAGGTGCTTTTGTGGCTGGTCAGGTTTAGCGGTTGTTGCATATGTTTTTATCAAAAGTACAGTTTACCTACAAATCCTTACGAGGTCGTATACTCAAACAAAACTCAATTGAAAAAAAAATGCGGGGCCTTCTTTGGGGACTGCCGATAGAAGTGAAAACTAAGCAACAATGCGTAACCTCAACGTAATTTAACGGTAGACAGTACATGGCGCAAAAAAAAAATCACGTCAAGCGTGACGATGACGCGAGTTCCATGATTTTTGTTTAGCCAAAAAGTGCTCAACGCGCCTATAGAAGTTTTAACTTAAAAAATGCAGTTGAGTCTTACGCTGTCAACGCTGCTTTGAAATTCTGTGGGTGGCGACAAAGTTGTACAAACGTAGTAAAGTGATGTGTCGTTTGAGAATTCGGGAGACGACTGTCATCGTAAGGCAAAATGTCTTCCTTGAGAAAAAAGTTGACAATTCATTGCATCGTGGTGCTCTTCAAATTTCAAAAAGCAATCATTAAAAAAAAACTATTTACAATTTTATGGAGGCAATAATTAGTTCAAAACTGGTAGATTTGCCTTTGAGATGGCCTTTGCTATCTTCAAAACATCGATGTTGCATAATTAGATAATAAAAAGTAAAAACGCCAAACCTGACTGACTATAAGACTCCAGGGCAAGCCCGGAATATGTGTACCTCGTTGTGACCTTAGGTCTTAGGTGTTCTGTTTGTGTGCCGGCTGCGGCGGTTCGAACTGGTTTCAAGCGGATCGTGAGGTAAACAAAATTAGACTCCACACTTTTCGCTGGGGGGCTTTCAAATTTATTTTTTTCGTTCTGGTAATACAAAGCAAATTAAATATTGGTGTGCCTATAGATCGGCTGTTGACATAATGCTGCTATTAAAATTAATTAATTTGTTGGGGGTCAAATTGGCTTACACGCGAGCTAGAACAAAAACCGAATCAAACCGTATCAGCCATTTCATTAAATCATTTTTATTTCATCTGTCTCTCATTCACATAGCATGTGTTGCATGATTGTTTTTATGTTTTTTTTTTGTTTTTTTTATGCGTATATGCAGAGTCTTAAGCTAGCCGAGGCGCGTTCGGCCGTTACCGCAAAGGTCGAGGAGATTACTAAAGACATCGAAAATAAACTGACCACTGCCGAACTGAACAGAGAGAAGGAGATTCAGAAAAAACTGGATTTCGTCAAAAAGGAGGTTTGTTGTCGTCTTTGATTTTGCATGCAGGACCGTGATAAGTTCTAATTGAGCAAGCCGAAAAAAAATCGATCGCCACAACGACCTGACCTGTGCTTCCCATATTTAGCGAATTCGTGCGACCTACCAGGTCCTCGGTCTTTCACGGATGGAATTTTTCAACTGCTGAAGTATATCATTTTATTGTAGAGCGCTTGCATGACTTGCGTGATTTTCTAGGAAAGTAATAGCGAATCAGTGTGGCGCATAGCATCCTTCAATTTATTGTTTTTAATCATTATGTTAAATGATTTTTCTATTTACTTGCTCATATTATTTGAACGCGAGTGCTTCATGAAATCTACATTGGGCTGCTGAATCGTGGGGGCTAACATTATTATTAGAATTTGGTGTGTGACAATTTGATTTGTACCGTTAGTTTATGCAAAATTCTCTTTTTATTTTGAGATCCATCTACATACTTTGTTTAAAGATTGATTTATTCCCAAAAGTACTCCGGAAAAGTTTAAAATCCCCATCTTGACATTTATTAACTTTTGACTGAATATTCAATCAGCCAATTCATATAAAGTGTATTCTTATGTCCGTATGTATGTCCCGCAGGAGCGACGCGCAGAGATGGTGCGACAGAACAAAAGCGCGCGCGTGGAGAGCTCAGGCGCCGCCACGTCCGGCTAGAGCCCCCGCACCGCACCGCGCACGCCACGCACACACCACGGCCACATGACGACATGACCACATGACCACATGACGAGCCAAAAGACTCATATCCACAACTCACCAAAAAACAACATGTCAACGTCAAATATCAACGCCATCAATGACAGTTCGTTAGAGTGTTGCCATGTGTTAACATACTTTTAGGGTTGTCGGAAATCGCACGTCGTTTAGACGGTCGCTTAGCGAGCGTTTGTGCGCTCTATTCGCATTTATGTAGTGTACATCCCTGTTTTTGTTCAGTTACAAAGGTTTTGGAAGGTTTGCGTCGACGGAAAACCAATGAAGGTTGATCATCAACTTCACTGGTTTTTTGCGAAACAATGGATGATTGAAAAGATTTCATAAATTGCCATACATTTCCAAAAGACAAGTTGGCTTCGTTGGAACATCTAATAGGTATTTGTGATTGCAGTGCTAACATGTCTTTTGATGACAATGTTTGTAATTCATGATGATAGATTTAAGGTCTTTTGGCTGGTCCAGTAGCAAAATTTGTACTTCGGTGTAAAACGTGGAAGCGCCATTTAGAAGGCCGATACTGCGTCGGTGTTGTAACATATAAAAATATTGTGATAAAAATTATAAAAAAATATATTTCTCTAATATTGCACACCGTACAGCATCCTCACAATATTTGTGTTACACCCCCTGACGCGCTTACTTTGTGACACCAAATATGTCCTCGTGATCATGCTTACGACATCTTTGATTCTAAATTGTATTTAAGTTTGAATTATTTCACCAATATTGTGGCAACATTGCTATACACTTTAAATAACAATAATTATGGCCTATTTCAAATGATGTACTTAATTGAATAAATGTATTGACGTGATCCTACTAAGAACCAAGTTTTAGTATTCCAATTGACCATATTTTTATCTCTTTTCAATGATTTCACTTCACCTGTCTTGGTATACTAAAACTTGAACATTCGCATTCAGGGTTCTGTACCTAAAAAGCCGCATAATTGCCTATTATTTTTTATGATTAAATTTTAATTTTCTAGACTACCGAATTTCGCAGAGGCTAGCTATTTATTTTTAGTACGGAACCCTCGGCAAATTTAACGAATGATGAGATTTGTAAGCAAGCTGGCGGGACTCAGCTCGATGGTGGAACGAGAAGTATCCCTAATCGTTAGTTATAGACTTATATCATTATTTTTAATGTTTATCATACGCAACAGTATTTTTAGGGAGGTATAATCTTAAGTTTATCATGTTCTTATTATTGTATCGCCGTAACGCTATTAACTAACTGCCCATTCATAATTATTATTATTTGTATTGTTGTCGATGAGTTAGGAAGACTGTCGTGTCGCGGGTTGTTCGTGGCTGCGTTTGTTTCGTCAGGTCGGTCGTAGCTTGTGCTCGGTGCAGCCGCTGCGACGCGGACTGGCCGTCCACCGAGCCTGTCAGTCCGCGCGACGCCACATCTACTCCACAGTTTAAATTTAAGGTGTATCTCACTTCCTTTTATGATCTCAATCGGTATAATAAACATGAAATAGATGGATTGTTAGTTCATTAGTTAACCAGCGGAAGTGCCTCAGTATATCCGGTAATTGGCTCTTGGATAATATCAATAAAGTGTAACGTATAAAACTGCCTTCATAGCGTTTTATATTTTTTTAATTGTAGATGGCGAGGGCGGGCCGCGGACGTAATGGTGTGTTGGACACAAACCGCTTCTGTGATGTTTTTGCTCTAGTGATATTATGTATCGTATCGTTCGGTTAGGCACAAAATTATATCGACACGGACGCTCCGTACCTGCGCGTTAGCTCAGGGCGGGAGAGATACTACGCGGGTTTGTCGCTCGACTGTTTAGTGAGAGTATTCCTGTATTTTATAGTATATTTTTGCCATTCATTTAGCGTCGGTCTGTTTTAACGTCAAAGATATGATAATAATTGTATATAATATTAAGAGATGATGTATCGTTGCTTGGCGCGAGGAGCGCGGCGGCGGCGGGGCGAGTTGCTTGCCTGCTTCGACTATGTTACTAACGCTGATAATAGTAAGGGAACTAGTTGTAAGTTACTAGCTTGTTTCTCGGTAAAGAAGTGTAAACCTCTGACCAATTTGCCTTGGGTATTGTGTAGCCTTTTAGATTCTCACGATCGAGACGAATCATGTATAGCGATGCAACATATAGCTTTCAGATAATTATATTTTTGTTTTTCGTAATTTTTGCGTAATGTTAGTCATTCTCCTATCTCTTATTATGGTGTTATTATCGTTAATTTTTATATTTTATGTGATTAATACATTAATGTGCTTCAGTTTGTGAGGTATATGAAAATTGCTGTTTGAAGTGCAGGCAACTTTTGTAGTTTCATTGTCGTATTAAATAAAGTCATAAATACTAATACATAAGTGTTTTTTATAACTCTCCCTTCTCCTTTGTAGCGTATTCAAGAAAGGTAGATGTATGTACCTAATTAAAACTGCCTTGTTATCAAAAAGGTGTACTATCCAGTTATCAGACGTGTAAATCTTGAAATTACTACCCCAATATGAACACTTTAATGTGTTCCAAGGGTTTATAGTTCATAGTGTATCTATTCATCTATGAAGGTTTCGATGTTTGTACGTATTTGCGAGAGAGGACTCTTGTTCTGCATTGAACGAGCACGAGAAGCACGAGGCTGAGTAGTGATCTGTGCTCGAGGCGTTCTAAGGACTGTATCTGACCAGCGAACCTAATTATTTTACCTCTGACATAAACCATTAATAAAGTAACGAAAAGGTCACAGTGAATGTGAAAGGACAGTCATTTGTCGGTAAGGTAACTGTATTGGTATTGTATGCCTTCTAATTAAACTTCGAGTTATTTATAGGCTATGTTGATTATAAGGTGGTGACGGGCCGATATTAGTGCAGTCAATACCCGATTTATCATCAATACTCTGTACTTTCACTCTAGAAGCTTAGTCACCGGCGTTGAAAGAATATACGGTCAAAGAGTAAATCTGTTGCCACACTGGCAATTAGCAACATTAAAGGAAACCACTAGGCCTCGAAAGACGCCCACTGCTGAACATCGGCCTCCTCTAAGCGTCACCACATCGATCGGTTCTGTGCTTCTCGCATTCATTGGATACATTCATGCGGCCTAAAAGCCTATTACTCCAACCAAAGAAGTGTCATCAAACAACCAACGACGAAACGACGACATTCGAAAAATCGAAAATGTCAAAATAATAAAAATGGCTGCGCATCGTGTGTTCGTTCCGCGAAATTGTTGATTCAAGATTTTTTAAATGATTAGTGATTACCTTTAGTGGTTGGCATTTTTGTATTTAATTATAACTATAAGACATTATAGTTGATTAGTTTCGTGTTTCAAGTTGTGTTTTCATACAAAATGGACCCAAACAAAGATGGTAAACGCAAGAAAGATAGAAACAGCGATGATGAAGATAGACGTAAGGAAAAGAAGTCTAAAAAGGCACGTTCGAGGTCCAGATCACCAGCTGAGAACCGTGAGAAGGACTCCAGACGCAAACGAAGACACTCCAGGTCGCGGTCACCCGAAGGGCCCGTCAAACAAGAAAAACGATCTGAAACAGCAAAAGAGACTAAAGTAAAAAAAGAAGTACCACAGCGACGTGCCAAGGAAACAGACATGCTGAACACTAGAACAGGAGGTGCCTACATACCTCCTGCACGTCTCAGGATGATGCAGGCTCAAATTACAGACAAATCTTCAATGGCATATCAAAGACTGGCATGGGAAGCTTTGAAGAAGTCGATACACGGCCACATCAACAAAATCAACGTTGGCAACATTGGTATCATTATCAAGGAATTGTTGAAAGAAAACATAGTTCGAGGTAGAGGTTTGTTGTGTCGTTCTGTGATACAGGCACAAGCTGCTTCACCTACATTCACTAATGTTTATGCTGCTCTAGTAGCCGCTGTTAACTCTCGTTTTCCGAACATTGGAGAGTTGCTTCTAAAGAGGTTGATGATCCAATTCAAAAGAGGTTTCAAGCGAAATGACAAACCTATTTGTATATCATCAGCATCATTCATAGCTCATTTGGTAAATCAGAGAGTAGCTCATGAGATTCTAGCATTAGAACTGCTCACACTTCTTGTTGAGACACCAACTGATGACTCGGTTGAAGTAGCCATAGCTTTCTTGAAGGAATGTGGACAGAAACTGACAGAGGTATCTTCCAAGGGTGTCAATGCAATATTTGAGATGCTGAGGAACATTCTCCATGAAGGACAGTTGGACAAGAGGGTGCAGTACATGATTGAAGTTATGTTCCAAGTGTGGAAGGATGGCTTCAAGGATCATCCGGCTCTGATTGAAGAGTTGGAACTGGTGCCTGAGGAGGAGCAGTTTACTCATCTCATGATGTTGGATGAAGCTACAGATCCACAGGATATTCTGAGTAAGTTTTTTGGCTTTAGACTTAGTTATTTCAATAATGAGAAGTTGTTACAACAATATAATCGTTAAATTAAGGAAAAATATGTAGGAATAAGCATATTTTCTGCTTTATACATTTTATCTATGAAAAGATGATCAGCTGCATTAATCTAACCATTTTTCTTTCCTTATCTTTGTCATGAGATAAATCTTTGAAAGCTCTTGTTGCTGGAGTTATGACACAATTGACATTGTTTTCCAGATGTCTTCAAATTCGATGAAAAATATGAGGAGAATGAACAAAAATACAAAACACTGAGCAAAGAGATCCTTGGCTCTGATGCTGAATCTGGTGACGAAGACGGTTCTGGAGAGAGTGGCAGTGACGAATCCGGGGAAGATGACGAAGAAGAGCCTCAAAAAGAAGTTACCATCATTGACAACACAGAGACAAACCTTGTAGCTCTACGTAGAACAATATACTTGACTATCAACTCCAGTTTAGACTTTGAAGAATGTGCTCATAAACTTATGAAAATGCAATTAAAACCAGGACAAGAAGTAGAGCTCTGTCACATGTTCTTAGACTGCTGTGCTGAGCAGCGGACCTATGAGAAGTTCTACGGACTGCTAGCACAGCGTTTTTGTAACATAAACCGAATATACATAGGTCCATTTGAGGACATATTCAAAGATTCTTATGGTACCGCACACAGATTAGATACCAACAGACTGAGAAACGTTAGCAAGTTCTTTGCACATTTATTGTTCACGGATTCCATCAGTTGGGAAGTACTGGAGTGTGTGAAGCTGAATGAGGAAGATACCACAAGTTCCAGTCGTATTTACATCAAGATATTGTTCCAAGAGCTGGCAGAATACATGGGACTTAAGAAACTGAATGATCGCCTGAAGGACCCGTGAGTTAATATTGTCTATATTACACTAATTAATTTCGTATTTTATACAGAAAAGGATGCAGGTAAGAAACCTCATCCCATAATGACTTAGCAAGCCAATGAAGTGGCGTAAGACGGGCACTAAGCATGTTAGCTGTGGTTATTTTCAATGTCCAATAGCATCACACCATGAGGGCTCATAATTCAAGAAACTTTGCTTCATATAAAGAGAAAGGCATAGAATGTTCTTACCCATTAAATTTGTTTGTAGCTTGACCTGCTCAAACACCATTAATCTATAAACTCCATAGAACAAAAGTCTTACTACCCAGCAATTTCAACACACTTATAATCTATGAATTCAGATATTAAGCGCCCAATTTAATGAACTCCATCTCTTCCTTTTCAGGACCCTGCAGAGCGCGTTCTCTGGTATCTTTCCCCGTGACAACCCCAAAAACACAAGGTTTTCCATCAACTTCTTCACTTCCATTGGTCTTGGAGGTCTGACCGACGAGTTGAGAGAGCATTTGAAGCAGATGCCCAAGGTTTGTATAGTCTTATATTTTATTCTAGCAAGTGGGATTTATTAAAAGTAGACAAAACAAACGACCGGCACTCGCATGAACTGACATTATAACAATAATTATCTACTGCTGCAGTTATATTGTTTGAATGACGACACTACATTAATCCAACCTGAATGTGCGATTAGTCAAATACTAATGCCTTGATACATTTTGAACGTCGTAAATAACGTCAGGATATGTTTGATTTGACCAGTCTGACCCCTTGAGTTAGGAAATTGATGATTTGGCACTGCCGTGCAGTGGCAAAACACTTTATTTTAAGATACAATGTTTTAACATAACATGTATAAATGGGTTCCTTGCATATGGTTACATATGATGGCATATCAAAATTTCATACATAACATAAAAACATAATCAGCCTATAATGTTCCCACTGCTGGGACACAGGCCTCCTCTCAGTGAGAGGGAGTGGGCCGTAATCCACCACGCGGGCCCAGTGCGGGTTGCTAGCTGTCACATGTCACATCAAAATTTCAATTATTTATTTTTCGAATTCAATTGATTTCAGGCAGTTCACAAATTCAGACTATTTTTTATTTATTTATTGATTAAAAATAATCATTTTAATGTCTCTTAACGGCTGTTTAGGTAATAATTTAATTTAATTATAAGCATATCCAACATTTTAGAAAACACGACACAATGATATACATTATGGACAATTTCCAAAAAAAAAAAAAGGGTGTCGTGATTTCTGACAACTGTTAGATTTTTTGGATAGGTACTTTAAAATGCACTGTATTTTCATTACACAGCAGTGCCTTGACCAAAAATCTTGGATTTTTTAAATTGATATTTCGTTTCAGAATGTGCCAGCACCAATACCAGAGATCAAGTTAAACAGTGATTCTAGCTCAGAATCCAGTTCCGACTCGTCCAGCTCCAGTAGCTCGGACTCCTCCTCCAGCGACAGTTCTAGTGGTTAGTTTATACTAATATACATATGTATGAATGTTAAGACAAATATTTAGTTTACTAGCTTGTACAGAAACAGTCTGTACCCCGCGATTTCGTCTGCAGTCCAGGGTGAAAAGTAGCTTGTGTCCTTCTTCAGGTCCTAGGCTACCTATCTGTCAAATTTCATAACTGTCGGTTCGGTGGTTTAGCCGTGAAAGGGTAACAGACATGCGTTACTTTCGCATTTATAATATAGTTGCTGTGCCACGCGATTTCACCCGCATAAGTCTCGATCCCGCGGGAATATCGGGATAAAAAGTATCCTATGTCCCCATCCAGGTCATGGTCTACCCATGTGTCTAAACTAAATCCGTTCAGCTGTTTTAACGTGAAAGCGTAACAAACAAACAGACCGACCAACAAAGAAACTCACTTTCGCATTTATCTTAGTTAGGATAGGATTGGTTTACGCGGTGCACGCCAGTAAAGCTCCTAGTCGGCATGATTTTTTCCGAAATCTTCAATAATCATCGTCATATTTTTAGCCAATTTAAACAAAACCTTAATGAATTATACACCTAAACCTTCCTTATGAATCACTCCATCCATTGGTGAAAACCTTATGAAAATCGAAGTTATTAGATGCAGAGGGGGGACTTTGATTTATAACATGTAGTTGAAGTAGGAACAGTTTGGAAGAATGGAAATTGGCTGAGGTATAAAAAAAACACTAGTTAAAAAGCAACTTATGATTTTTTCTACTTTCAGATGGTGAGACTGAGAAGACCGGTAAAAAGAAGAAGGAAAAGAAATCTAAAAATGATAAAAACAAGGAAAAGGTTCCTCAAACACCTACCGAGGAAGCGCCAGAGAAACCTGTCGAAAGATGGGGCCATGATGGCTTCTACGATACCTACGGCAAAGATGCTAGAAGGATGGAAAATAGGCCTGATATGCGTCAAGACAGGGATAACTTCGCTAGACCACGGGATGTTAGAAGAAATGACGATAGAATGGATCAGACAAACGGTGATGATCGTCGAAGGAGGTTTGACGAAAATGAACAAAGCAATGGCGACTTTAGGCGACGCGACACTGACAGGGGACGGCAAAACGATGATAGAAACCGAACAGATGATGACAGAGGCCGGAGAGGCGATGATAGGGCAAGGCCAAATGACGACAGGTTCCGAAAAGATGATGACAGAACAAGAGATGAAGGACGAGGTCGCAGAGATGATGAGAAAAACCAGAACGAGGAAAGAGGTCGCAGAAATGATGAAAGACCTCAAAGAGATGACAGAGGCCGTAGAGACGATGATAGGCAGCAGAGAGACGACGGCAGAGCCCGCAGAGATGATGACAGAGGCAGCCAAAACGAGGGAAGAGGTCGTAGAAATGATGAAAGAGCACAAAGAGATGATAGAAGCCGTAGAGACGATGACAGGCAACAAAGAGACGACGGAAGAGCTCGCAAAGATGATGACAGAGGAAACGTAAACGAAGGTAGAAATCAAAGAGATGATGACAGACCACAGAGAGATGACGGTAGAGGTAGAAGAGATGATGACAGAACGAGGCAAAATGAGGACAGAAACCGCAGAGATGACGAAAGGCCACAAAGGGAAGAAATAAGAGGCCGTCGAGATGATGACAGGCAACAAAGAGATGAAAATAGAGGCCGGAAGGATGATGATAGAATACGCCAAAATGATGACCGAGGCCGTAGAGATGAAAGATCACAACGAGATGATGAAAGAAGGGATGACGATAGACCACAAAAAGACGACAATAGAGGTCGTAGAGATGAAGAACTGAAAAAGCAAAATGAAGAAAGAGTTCGCAGAGATGAACGACCACAGAGAGACGAAATTAGAAATCGAAGAGAAGAGGATGAAGGAAGAAACCGCAGGGAAGACGACAGGGAAACGAGAGGGCGTAGGGATGACGAAAGAGCACGGAAAGAGGATGACAGAGCGCGTCAAGATAACGACCGAGGGCGTAAAGATGATAGAGAACAAAGAAATGATAATAGAGTTCGTAAAGACCAAAGGGATGAAGAAAGGGGACGTAAAAATGACGAAAGAGAACCCGGGGGTGACGATAGAAGATATCAGGATGAGGACAGGCGTAAAGAGAATGACAGAAGCCGGAAGGAAGATGATAGAACACGTAAAGAAGGTAGAGGTGACGACGACAGATTGCGTAGAAATGACGACAGAGGGCGCGGTGAGGAACCTGAACCTTCCAGAAGAAATAAGAAAGATACAGAAGACAGAAGTGGAAGAGACAATGAAGAAACAAGAAGTAGAAAGAAAGATTTGGAAGAACGAACCGATAGAGACAGTTCTAGGGACAGTCGAAGGAAAGATAAAAACAATGACAGACAAAAAGACACTCGCGATGTAGACGACTCTAAATCTAAAAGAAAAGATAATGACAGCCAAAGATATCAAAACGGAGACGAACAAAATAACGATAAACGTAGCAGAAACAAAGTCGAATCTGAAGATCCAAGATACAAAAAGAAAGATACGAAAGTCAAACGAGAAAAGGAAAGTAAAAAGAAAAACAAAACTAGCAAAAAAGATAAAAAGAAAAGTAAAGACAGTAGTAGTGAAGACGAAAAACCAAGTAGAAAGAATGAAAAGAAACGTACGAAAGATAAAAAGATAGAAGTTAGTGATAGTGATGACTCTTCCACTTCGTCGTCGTCATCATCATCTTCATCATCGTCTTCTGATGATGATGGAAAGGTTCCCAGCAGATATTGGGATACTTTAGATATTAAGAGTAGGGAAGAAGCAAAGGAAGTCGTACGCGGAAAAAAGGAACGGTCCTAGTATTCTGCTAGCCCTTTTTTACATAAGGGGATGAAGATATCCAATTCTCGGCGAGTCAAGTCTCTTGGTAAATACTGCAGTACATTTGATGTTTGACGGGCGTGATCTCTGGTGGTTTGAATAAAAATTATACAGACAAACGTAGAGCTTTTGGTGTCGGCCATGCGGAATTTGAAAAATATTGTGATTTTGATATCTTTCATCGCCTTTCATACAAGGGGCTTTATTATCCCTGCATTGATGAATACCCTATAATATAATTTGTTAAATATCTTAGTAAATAATTTAAAATGTACTTTAAGTATTTTATTTCCGCTGTAGTTTCGCCGGCGCGGCGTGTCAATGCGTTCGTGTGTAGAACTCATTTATTCCTACCCTGTGTAATAGGGGTACCGGTTATAGAAACTCTTTCGACAGGAATTTTCAAACCAATATTGACTTATGTCTATGATTGACTTATTGACAGTTGATTGTATGTCTCGCCGTAGGTGAGTTTATGTTCCTTCAAAAAAGGCTTTCTGGGGCAGAATTAACAATTTCTGCGTATTGAATTTCCGTCCTCGTAAAAGTCATTATTAAAACCATCATGGTGGAGCAAGAGAAAGAGTATCCTTGTACGGAGTACTGTACGGAACGGACGGAACTGGACTCTGAAACTAGTCCAGGATCTGTACCTACAGCTGAGCAAGCCATACAAATAAAAGCTGCATCAGCCCCTACTATACCTGCTAGCCCGTCGGAAGAGGGGCTGGTAAAGCCACAGATATCTGCGCCATCATATCTGAATTCTCTGCGGGAGAACGATGACCCTCCGTTCAGGAAGCCAGCTACTGAGCCTAGGCCTTGTATAATAACTGGCAGTATCATGAACGAAGCAGAAGCTGTAGCCATGATTGCTGCTGATGACGCTGACAAGGAAAACGGACTGAAGAAGTTCTTAGGTGAACTGGGTGCCTTTTGTAATATTATTTACGTTTCTATGTCAGCGAGGCTACTAAGCCAGCGGAAATGATACAGGCTCAGGAGAGGTGTACCTACTGCTATAGTGACCAAGAAACCCTTTTCATCGCATAAAGTCTAGTCCCCATTATTTTATATTCGCAGGTTTTCTTTCAGCAATCCATGATTGAATAGTAATATTATGAAATAGATTAGATAATTCCTTACTTATATTATAAATGCTAAAGTAACTCTGTCTGTCGCGCTTTCACGCCAAAACTACTGAACTGATTTAAGTGAAATTTGGTATACAGATAATCTAGAGCCTGAGAAAGGACATAGGCTACTTTTTATCGACATACCACACGGGCGGAAGCTAGTATTATATACAATAAATAGGTTACCTACTAATAAAACTAGTAAGTAGTGAAAAACAAGCCCCCATTCAAATGCATTTTAATTTTATTTTAGGTGACTTTCTAGTTCAAAAGAACATAATAGCGAATTACTTCTTGTCTGAGAAGAAGTTTCTCATCAGTCTGTTGATGGAGACGATCGAGTACGCAGCCCAGCGGGAGTTTGACGCGCTCAAGCTGTCTGTCCTCATCACGATATACCTAGCTACGCATAAGTACTTTAAATGGTATTACTGGCAATCACCAACCGCCGTCTGGAACTATTTCAAGGATATCATGATACGGCATACCATAGATGTATGTAGTCACAGAAGTTTTCAATTCATTTGCCCTCCGAATACTAAACTGACTTTCAAGGCGCAGTTTCCTTTTCACGTGTAAAATGTAAACGGGATTATCCACTGCGAATTGGGGACCACGGGCCACGCTACTTCCGGATGCGTGGCTTGAACTCGCACAGCTCTCGTGAGTAGCTTCTTCTGTCACATTCTACGCAGCAGTGGAATTGCGTGGAAAAAAGAGAGAGGCCTTTGCCTGGCAGTTAGACAATACAAGCTAGATAGGTTTTTATGAATAAAACAAACTAACACCTAACGAAGCTAAATAAATAGGCAGAATTAAATAAAATATCAAAGCTCAAAAAATTTGCCTACCTACTTATTTTTATTTCTAGGATACTCCTGACGGTGAAGAAGTGTTTGAAGCTGTCGACTGCTATGACATAGTCTCGCACTTCCACACAGTCTACTTGAGCAACTTGCCGCTAGTACACATCGTTACCTTCGGGACCCACAGAATTAAGCTGTTGTGGCCCTTCAAAGCGAAATAGGAGTGTTAAAATTGCTTTGCCTACAACAGTTCCTTGATTTGAGTCTTGCTTGATTTAGATTATTTTAATTGACAAGTCGAAAATAGCCTCCCAACTCGTGGTATCGCAACTCGGGAGAATTTTCTTCAAATCAAACGGTTTGTGATGGCATACTTTATGGAGTGAAATATGCTTATTGTGGCACCTACCGCTCAACTGTTGATTGGCCTATAGAAGGCGATAACAAATAAAATTCTACTGTTTCTCGTTAGCGACAGTTGGAGGTTTATAGCTTTAATTTTAGCTTTGTCAGTTTCTATTTCTAATAAATCACTTAATTACAAATATTCGGTTTTATTCAAAAATATTAGCAAGGAACCTCAAAGGTTTCCTTAAAAGGTGAAGCTCATTTCAGACTATGCTATATTATAATAGCATATAGTTCATAGCACAACAATATCGCTCGCCATACATTTATTTAGAATACGTTCACACTTTGCTATACTATATCTCATACTATACAGGGTGAAATTGAATTCATGGGCAACCTTTTAAAGGGTCATTATACTAATCATTATGAACAACTTTCACTATGGGACCAACTCTGAAATCGCGAAAACAAAATCTGCTGTTCCCTACATTTCGACGAGCTATGCGAACAATAAATGTAGGGAACAGTTGATTTTTTTTCGCGATTTCAGCGTTGTTCCCATAGTGAAAGTTGTTCATAATGATGAGTACAATGACCCCGACTGAGAATGCCCATGAATTCAATTTCACCCTGTATACATAATATTGGAAATGTATGGTGAGCGATATTGTTGAGCTATGAACCATATGCTATATATTATATTGTAGTCTGAAATAAGCTTGATGGTTTTGTGCAGAGACTAATAGAAATTAAATAAAACACTATATTTCATCATATAAAAAACTTTTATTAGCCATTCACAACAGCAGTCTTTAATTGCTCTTTCAAATGTTGAGGCAATTTATTTTTCTTTCTTTTTCTAACTTTGCCTTCAGCCACACTCTCTGGCTTCTTATTATTACCGTTAGTGGGCTTTTTCTTCTTTTTCTTTTTACATGACAAAGGATTAGGATTATGTTGTTTCTTCTTTTTTATGGACATTTTTGGCTCTTCTACTTTTTCTTCCACACCTAGAACTTTTTTCATTGTTTGAAGTGCCTCATTTTGTGTTTCAGTTATAAACATGTGGGGGTTACCTTCTAAGCTTTGGCCTGCTTTAGCATTGCTGGCTGCTGATGGCTTTTCTAAAGTAGGAGATTTGTTGTGAAGGTATAGAAGTGGTACGCCAGCTTTTTCTCTTAGCTTATCTTGTAAATCTCTATCCTGTGTTGCCAGGATATAATGTTTATCATTCTTTCTACCTATCATAGACAAAATGCAGTTGGATCCACCTATTGGCTCTTTGTGATTGCATTCATGTATTCCAAATTGCTTCAATATAGTTAGGGCTCCATGAGTCTTCTTTGCTATTTTCTCTGTTTCTATAATAATGCATCTTGTAGTTAGTAATTTTGCTTGTGAGTTCAAATATTTTGGGATTTGTTCTCTAATATTGATTTGTTCCTGAAAAAGTTAATATTATTGTCAGTAACTGAACATCATTATGGTTTGATAAATATTTAATATTAAGTTGATAAGTGACTTGGCTTTGGTGAAGTTGTATAAGGTGAATATTGATCATAAAGCTGACACTAAATGGTAGATTTTAAAAAATATTGATAAGGTTGAGGTGAAATTAAAGGTGGCTTAACAAGAAAACTAAATAAGAATACCTAGTTCTAATTACTGCTTGCTGGCTCAGGGAAATTCTCCTGCCAGCGCATGCTCTGTTCTTTGAGAGTGAGGTGGGAGTCTGCACTATCAGCCTCAGGGTCAGGCAGCTCTTCCAATGGGACCTGGATATCCTCATGGGGTAATTGCTCAGCTCGCCACTCCTCGTCCACTATGTCTATCAGACGACCATTGCGGCGGTATTTGCTGTCCATTCTGTGTACATTTTATTGTTTTTAGGTATTGGTGACGGGCGTGAGAGACAAATTATGTAGTTTTGTACCTTTGTTTTTTTTGCAAGCAGTAATTAAAACTAAGTCTTCTTCTATATTCGTGTGATTATGTTATTGCTCTTTTATTAATTATTATAAAGTGGGTTACATAAGTGGCGTGGATATTAAGAAGAAGACTTACTTTAAACGCAGCAAAACAAAATGTGCCGTCGAGCAAGACTTGGTATGGCTGGTGGAATCCGTAGTTGTTGTAGTAGAACTTTAGATATTTCTGAACCTTTTTATATCTAGTGATCTTCATTTTAATAAACTATTGTACAAACCTGTTAAGTATGAATAAAACCACCGTTTCGATATTCTAAATTCACGCTAATAAATAACCACAAAATGCGATGAAAATTAACGAATAATTCTAAACGTCAGACTCACTCTGACACTGACAGTGGACAACATGATGACAAATTTTGTCACAGATTAGTAAGATAAACACGTTCCATCTTGTATGTTTACTTGTAGTACAAAATGCATAGAATAGAAAGCTCACCAGCGAAAGAGATGGCTGACATAACTTTGCAGTGAAAGAAGAAGAATGCAACAATGCAGATGCAGACTTTAATGCATGCATCAAACTACTACAATACGTTTTGTCAAAAAAAGCAATGAGTCAATAAAATTAATTTTAATGATTAATTCAAAACATGAGATAGCATTGAGCTAAATTGCATTGAGTGTCAGTGTTAAACTGCTAAATTATATCATGAGAAGCGGAGAAGGCATAACTCTGGACTTTATTGGTTCAGTCTGACGGGCCTTTTTTGCGAATACAAAGTAACATAAACACGCTATGATGCTTATTTGCATTTGATATATTTGTTTTCTATTTAGTTTTTTTGTTTATTACTAGAATAATTGTATAGTTTAATTGTTCTTATTTTTCTAATAAAAATAAATTATATTTTTGTGGGTTGTATTACCATAAACAATCAGCGGTTTTTCTTAAAAATGACGTATACCTAACCATGGACAATTTTGTGAAATGAAACGTCTCGCTCGCTCTCTCGCTTCCATGTTTGTTCGTGGTCATTTTGCATTTCTGTGCTAGATTTTCCAGTTTAGCATTTAAAATTAATGATTTTATTCATTAAAGTGTGTAATTAATGATATTTTCGGCGATACGGCGACCTCTTGAGGATCTGTCGCCCAAGGAAAAGTGCAAAACAGCGGTATAATAACAGGGAGGGTACGTCTTTTATATCCTTATAATCAAGTAAATGCGTCATTTTATCGAATATTGTTGAGAGTGTTCATGAAATGAGAAGATTAGGTGTATTGTTCTTCACTGTAGTCGTCAGGACAAAATGATCAAACGCGTAGATGACTACGTCGAGCGCTTTTATGACATACAGCTGATTCAGATGAGGGCGTCTATAGGTAATTTTTAATCGTCTGAGTCGAAGGAAACGCTGTGATACGGGCATAAGCGGTTAGTCATCATCACAACAGACACGTTTATGGTGCGCGACAGATAAATTGATCGAGAAATTATATGTATGTCCGGCGAACTGCGCCGAATAGTGGCTGATAAAGTGTCATTGTTAATACCTTTTGTTTCTTTGTGATTCCGCGACGATACGGACGTGGAGATAACAATTTCTTGTTTACCGTTTTAAGCCAGTCTTTATTACAATCGCTCTCGTAGTTCTCGAGCCTCAAGGTTTGATAAAAAACAACAAATTGGATTGATTAGTTGTAGTAGTTATTACAAGCATTGTCAATGGTGTCCAACTGTGTTTTTGTAGGACTTTTATCTGGTAAGTGTAATGTGTTCAAAATATACACAAAAAACCTTCATGCATTAGGTAACTTATCAATACCCAAGACACATAGATTTGAAACTTTTAATTTGTCTTTTCTAGAACTTTTTTCCCCAAATGTGAAAACAACAACATAAAAAATGGAAATAATGATTTGTCATAGTTCTAATAAGTTTATAGGATATAACAACTTGTAATAAAGTGATTCATATATGGTAAAAAGTACATAAGCTGTCATCCTTGAGCAAATAATTATTTAATTTCACATACTCATTATCTGTGGAAGATTTCAGAGTAATTATTATTAGTTAGTTATATCATTAATTAGGTATGTAAGTGATTCAAAACAAATAAGGATTTTCATTCTCTTCTGATGTAAGATTTAGATTTCATCATAATATTAACATATTAGATAAACATTCCTAGATAATGTTATAAAGATACATATTTTAATATCAATTAGTTACCAATAATAGCTCGCAAAATGGTCTGTTTGACTAAATTTCTTATGCTGGTATATTCTAAATAATAGGTTGTATGGTGACACTCTCTCTCTCTTCCTAGCTATGTATCCCACATAGTGGTGGGGTCAACCTTCCTGGTCTTTCTCTTCCACTTCGCTCTATCCTCAACATCGTCTTCAGATACCTGACACTCTTTCATGTCCTTTAGCATTACAGCCTTCCATCTAGGTTATATGGATAAACGATAAGGATAAAATAAATATATAGAATCTGGGGTATTTTGAAGCAGAAATATGAATCAGTTTATCGTCTTAAGTTATCTACCCTAGACAAGCTGACCCACAATATTATAAATAACAATGTCATATAAGATGACACCATTTTATGCCAGTCAATCTTTTTACACAAAGAAAGTACATAAAATGGTTCTTTCCAACATCTTCAACTTGTTTACATAACGCAAATGTGAAGAGACATAATATTGTGCAATGTTCTAAACATCATTATTTCTACTGTTTAATGTCACACTTGATTTCATTTACATTAAACTAAGATAGTAGCTGAACTCAGGTAAAGTGATTGGTATGTTTTTCCTAGTTTCATTGATGACAAGAACATAATCATAATGTATTTATTAATCATATTGCAATTCTGTTATGAATGGTTTAGTTTATGCAAAAGTATTCCTTGAGTTTTTGTTTGTAAAGTTGAATTTGATTTACTAACCAGCTGTTGCCCTCGGCATCGCCCGCGTTCACTCAGAACCCTAATTCTTTTTCTAAAATAGAAGTAGCCTAAGTTACTCCGTATAACATCAGCTATCTGCCAGTGTAAGTCCCGTCAAAATTGGTCCAGCCGTTTCGGAGATTAGCCGGAACAAAAGAGATTTAAAAAGAAATGTATAGGTACCAAACCATATCATATGCTTTCATATGCATTTAGTAAAGAGCTGTTATTTTAACATTACAAATAGATGAAACAGACACTTCAGTTTTATTTACTTGTATAGATAGTTCTTCTGTACATTTGTAGATGAGATAAAATGTAGGTAGGTGTTTATCCTACTCTAAAGGTATAACAGTGGGTCATTGTAACATTAGCTGATAGACAGTGGATGGACATGACACTATTTAGTAGCACTGACTATTTTAAACACTAACATTTAGGTATAGACATACCTTTTATTTATTTAAGATCTTTGGAAGACTTACATCTAAATATAACGAAATAAAAATAGTAAGTCTGCAAATTACATGTTTTCAATTATAAAAACAGAACAGTGAACAACACAGCACTGATCACAAAAAGAAAAAGTGAACATCAAAGCTAAAACTATCAATATAGAGAAGTCTATGGTCTTAAATAACATCATGGTAAATCAATCAATATTGTGCATACAAATTTACACTTGTTTGTGGTTGGAATTTATGGGAGATCATGATTTTCAACTATAATGTTATGTTTGTTCTTGAGCTAAATTCGTCCCAACTATGGAACCATTTACATGCACTTGGACGGTTTTTTAATATAATCCTACTAATATTATAAATGTGAAAGTTTGTGTGTTTGTGTGTTTATGTGTTTGTGTGTTTGGATGTTTGTTACTCAATCACGCAAAAACGGCTAAATGGATTTGGATGAAATTTGGCAAACAGATAGTTTATGACCTGGATTAACACATAGGATACTTTTTATCCCGATATTCCCACGGGATCGAGACTTACTCGTGTGAAACCGCGGGGCGCAGCTAGTACTTAATAACACTTTTATCTAGTCTGTGTTGTCCATAAATCCTATACAATGGTACCTTCTGACAGACTGACTTCAGAAAATAGGTGTTTATTTAAACTTGATTTAAATAAACACCTTTTTTTTTCTGAAAGGTAAAGTACTAGGAAGTGGTGAAGGGCGGGCGTTTTGGAGGACTGTGTTATGTAATTTTGATATTCAAAAAAGTGCTGATTCTACATGCTTATTTGAATAAATAACTTTTGATTTCGGTAAAAGTCTACAAAGTTTTCTTTCTTGATAAAATTTGTGTCAGTAGGAAACATTAATTTGATAAATATTCTCACTATCATACAACTGGCATATTGTTATTGTTTTCATGAGAAAGAGGGCAGTCATTAAGAGTCATTGACTGTGGCAATTCCTTTCTTCTTGCATGTTTGTTTATGGTTTATCTTTATGTTCAGAAATCTTTCTTTCTTTTTTATCTTATTTTTGTTAAGGTAAGCACATAGTTAATCAAAGACATTTGAGACTTGTCTATAAAATGAATAAAATTAAAGTGAATAAATACAATTAAAACTATCCATTTAAGTACATTAAAAAGTTCATAAAATTGTGCTCATTGTTTTTTCACCTCACTGTCTACCTTTTTTTTTTTTTTGAAACTGGTATCGCTCCAACTTTCCAAGTTACTGACTATGATTAAAAGACCAATTACAGTTAGTTGTACATGACGGATCTTGTGCTGAATTCAAAATTATTATTTCTTTACTTAGATCTCTTCGGTTTCACAATTAATCTCAACTTTATTCCTAACTATAATATTATAAATGCGAAAGTGAGTTTGTATGTTTGTTTGTTACGCTTTCACGCTAAAACGGCTGAACGGATTTGGATGAAATTTCCACATGGGGGGGCCATGGCTTGTGTTAGGACATCGGATACTTTTTATCCCGATAATACCACGGGATCGAGACTTATGCAGGTGAAACCGTCGGGCGAAGCTAGTAAAGAATACAATGATTATTTTACTTATATCCTGTATTAATGTGGACTATAAATAAAATTGCTTTAATTAATTAGCATTGAGCTTACGGTTATTAAACTGAATAATTAGCAATCATTTGCATTTCCTGAGCGCACTTGTGTTGTCCTTCCTGTCTTTCATATTAATTTTTCTCCAACATTATAACTGTAATCGGTATAGAAATGGTTTTATTTTATGGTTTACTATCTGCGTCCCGCGGTTTAACCCGTGTAAGACTTATCCCGTAGGAATATCGGGAATATCCTATACCCATGTGCCAAATTTCATCTAAATCCGTTCAGCCGTTTTAGCGTAAAAGCGTAACAAACAAACTAACTCACTTTCGCATTTATAATATTAGTTAGGATTTTATAGTTATAGTTTTTCCTGAGATTTATTGTTATTTATTATCAGCCGTTTGTGTTCCACTGCAGGGCAAAGGCCTCCCTTCACTCCTTAATCCTCTTAATAAATATACAATTTCCTTGCTATCATTTTAAAACTAATATTTATGTCCTCTAAAGGCGAAGTTTAAATTCGACTAAGTTTTCCTTTTTAAATAAGATTTAAAAGTAGTAATTTTTTAATGAGTTCTAATTATAATAGAAAGTTGTTTTTGGAACAAATCTATAGGTTTTTAATGCCAGTATAGAATGTATAGGTATTATTAGAGTGGTCAAAGAGATAGCTTTGTAGTTGACGCCCATAAAATAGTATTATTGTTATCTCCTATCATGAACACAGATTTATCAATTGAAACAAGTGTTTTTGGGACTGTCTGTTACCATGTGATCCTATAATTATGATACAGTGAGCAGTAAGAGGCGAATTAAAAGATAGAGGGGTAAGGGGGGAGGGTATTATTTTTATTGAAGGCTTATTTACATGCTCAAAAAACTGACAATGTGGTAGAAACTTGTTTTCTAATCAGATTTTAAAGGTTGAATAGCAGTCAGATTAATGCTCTCATTCGTATATTAGAATGCGCATACGCATCTTTCAAGGCTTTCGAGAGGTACAGTTCGATTCAAACTTATTGGCGGCTCGGAACATCAGGAGAGTCGCTGCGCAGTAACAATTTCATGTGTCAACGAGGGTGAGGGGTGGGGTACTGCGCAGCGAGTAGCTAACTTTCCAGCCGCCATTAAGTTTGAATAGAACTGAATATATCCTTACGTCTACTTAATTATTTTTGCCAGCTAGGTTATTTCAGTGTGCGATTCCAATAGGCAACTAAGAGATTATGTTATAGACGACCAGCTTTTGCGGAAGTCGGAAATTATCCCACAAGTACTTCTGGGGTACAAAAGTTACCCAGGTCTACCTGTGTGCCAAATTTAATCAAAATCCGATTAGCTATTAAGGCGTGAAAAGGTACCAGACTGTCTGTCAGCCAGACCTCGGGCAGTTTCGCATTTATTGTATGGGCTTTATAAGTAGGGAAAGACCAAAGAAATGATGGATGGACTGTGTGAAAGATGATACATAATATGTATGAGAAAGTGGGTGGATACCGAGATGACGACTAATAGAG
This sequence comes from Lithophane leautieri, assembly GCA_949152455.1. NCBI lineage: Eukaryota > Metazoa > Arthropoda > Insecta > Lepidoptera > Noctuidae > Lithophane > Lithophane leautieri. The sequence goes on along the minus strand of OX424462.1, from coordinate 1,850,546 downwards.
AAGTATGGAAGAAGACGTGTTGCTCCGACTCCCCCAAATAAATTGCGATAAGGGCAAGAATCAGAAGCACTAATATGTATACACTTAGCAACTTTTAAAAGTGATTTTCTCCTACTGTATTGATTGTAATTTTATGTTATAACGAACTATTATTTCGGAACCCCGGTTATTATGATATAGGTCTAATCTCAAAAGTTGTAATCGTTATTTGACGATAATCGCTATTGAAATTTGCTGGGTGTATACATATTTTTGCTGCCCGCGGCTTCGCCCTAGCGAACCTTAATTATTTTTCTAAGAGCCGCAGCCTTAGTTACTCTTTATAACATCAGCTATCTGCCAGTGAAAGTCCCGTCAAAATCGGTCCAGCCGTTTCGGAGATTAGCCGGAACAAACTGACAGACAGACTAAATTTTTAATAAATGTTTTTTTGTTATAAGTGCAGTAGATTATTTTGTAAGCATTTAGTAAAAAGCTGTTATTTCGACATTAAAAACAGACACTTTGATTTTATTTATTCGTATAGATGAGCAGTAGTGTCCTCTTGTATGTCCCATAGTTAATCTCATAAAAGTAGGGGCAAAATCCCTTTTGGTAGATGTCACACAGTCTGATACGATGGTGTTGAATAATATTTACTTGTTTGGTGCACTAATGTTAATAACAACTGTATGTCAAAAGTTTTTCTCCCTCTATGTGCAGAAAATATTTTCACAAAATTAAGTTGTAATTTTCATGCAAACTACTGAAGGTCACTTACTACCTAATGTAAGCTGTTTTATTCTGGTCAAGGTCAAAGGCGTTTTAATATTTTATTTAAGGCTATGAGGAGCTCGTGGCTTAGTAATAACAGCCGCACAGGTCGATCGATTAGGTTAAGCAATGCTGGCCGGGGTTGGTCCGTGGATGGGTGACTATCTTTACATTCTGAGACTCTTCCGTGCCTCGGAGAGCATGTTAAGTCGTTGGTCCCGGTTGTCATCGTGGATCTTTGAAAGTCGTTACGGGTCGTCAGAAGCCTGAAAGTCTGACAACCAGTCTTACCAAGGGGTATCGTATTACCTAGTTACTGAGTTGTGGAGGTCACATAGGCGGTCGCTCCATGTAAAATACAGGTATTCAGCTGCATCCGGTTAGACTGGAAGCCGACCCCAACATATGTAGTTGGGAAAAGGCTAGACTAATAAAAAGCCTATGAAAAAAGTAAGTATTTTTGTTTTGTGAAGATATTGTAGGAGGTATAGTAGAATGGTGTTATTAAAATAGAATCCTTACTTCCTTACTAATATTATAAATGCGAAAGTAACTCTGTCTGTGTGTCTATCTGTCTCGCTTTCACTCCAAAACTACTGAACCAATTTAAATGAAGTTTGGTACACAGATAGTCTAGAGCCTGAGAAAGGATCAAATTCAAATTCATTTCGGGATATAGGCTACTTTTTATCGACATACCACGCGGGCGAAGCCGCGGGCGGAAGCTAGTAATCTATAGATGACAGTAAACCACTTTCAAAGATAATTTTGGCACTGTAATGTTTTCTATTTTTGTTCCACAATTTTATCGTGTGGATAATCTTTTCTAATCTGCACTAAGTAACTACTGACACTTACAAAAAAAACATAATATAATGTGTAATTTTACAGACTATAAACAGTAAAAAACACTATACCCGAATCGCTTTAGCATAGCAATAGCGGTCATTGCCCTTTCCCTAATATCTATCCGTAGTAACCCAAACAATAAACTATGTATAGTTTTTCGTTATTGGAACATGTTGAAGATAACGATAGATATTGATTCAGGACGTTAACAGGCTTCATTTCAGCTTTTTAAACAAAGAACGCTTGAAAATGTAGGTGGGCCAATGACCGCTATTGCCACGCTAAAGCGGTTCGGGTATATCTCCACTCACGAAGTCGATAAAACGTCTTTATGTTAGTATACACATACGAATCATAATAAGCTGACCACGCTGGTTCTGTAGTTGCGCTATCAACCACTACACTAGGCCAACAAAGCAGGCACGACATAAGCGTCCAAAAGTGGATGAACTAAACACTTCTCATCATCAATCTGCCTAGCCTTTTCACAACTATGTTGGAGTCAGCTTCCAGTTTAAACCGGATGCAGCTGAATACCAGTATTTTACATGGAGCGACTGCCTATCTGACCTCCACAATCCAGTAACTGGGGAATACGATACGCCTTGGAAAGACTGGTTGTCAGACTTTCAAGCTTCTGATGTCCCGTAACGCCTGTCAAAGATTCACGAATGACAGCTGGGACCAACGGGATAACGTGCTTTCCGAGGCACGGAGGAGTCATCCACAGACCAACCCCGGCAAGCGTAGCTTAACCTGATGGATCGACTCCTGTTATTACTTAGCCACGACCTACACTTCTTACCATTTGCCTTCATATTCAGCCTATAATGTTCGCACTGCTGGGACACGGAAAATACAGGCCTGATGTTATGTTATGACTGCCTCGTTGGTCTCGGGGTCGCAAGCGATGCTGAGAATGAGGTCCTGGGTTCGGTCGGGCGAAGTGTTATGTGGTTTTACCATCTGGAATTTTATATGTTATGTTATGCTAACATCTTCAATTTTGCAGGCGATGGCGACAAACAGGAGCGGTGCTGCTCAGCGGCCGAACGGCGCTCCACAAACGAAAGTATGCCAGTTCAAGCTGGTGCTCCTCGGAGAGTCAGCAGTGGGCAAGTCTTCTCTGGTGCTCCGCTTCGTGAAGGGGCAGTTCCACGAGTACCAGGAGAGCACGATCGGCGCCGCCTTTCTCACGCAGACAGTCTGTCTCGATGACACTACCGTCAAGTTTGAAATTTGGGATACGGCGGGGCAGGAAAGGTTGGTATTGTGTTTTAAGAATATTTTTTAACTCTTTATTCACTAAATACAAATAACATTTTTAAATATTTGAATATATTGTTTAAAATAACATTTGTCAAATGTCAGTTTTTTTATCTAGCAGGAAATAAATCAATTTCTAGAAAGCAGTGATTTTTGTTGCTGATCACTAGATTTACGCCCTTGGCCACTATTTATTAACGCACAAATAATTATTACGCGTATTGGGCACTATCTACAATAATGTTATGTAATTGAGCCTTCAACATGTGGCCACCATCTTTTATTCATATTTAGACATGTTATGTTTTAAATATATCATTGATAGAATATTAAGTGGATTTTATGAGTCAGCTGGTATTTTATTGGTAGCACAATAAAGTTATTGTTAGACGTAGGCTGTTAGATAATAGATATTTATTCAATTCAATTTAAAAAAATTACACGACAAAAATTATTTTTCAAAACTTACTCTGAGAAGAAAGACCGTAACAAACTCAAGAGGTCACAGTCTCTTTTAAAGTCCAGACAAAATCTTGGTCAGGCCATAAGACGTACATCATAAATGAGATATATTTCTTGAGATGAGAAAAGAATCACACAGATTTGAGTAGACCTGTCACTCCAGTCAGTGCACGCATTTGTCAGTTATTGACCAGTTAACGCGCTCGTCGTGGCAACACGTCGTGTTCGGATTCGCGACTGGTCAATCGACATGCTGAGGATGCCTCGTTGAGAGGTGACACGCGTGTCGATTTTACAGGGTTTTTTATGACTCTTGAGGAATAGGTCACTAAATATATCTACGTCTATTGTAGTTATTGATCACACTTACCTAGTAAACCATTTTGGTTTCAATCCACTTGTTACTTTCTTCGTCTCCCATGTAATTTGGGGCAGCAATTAGCTTCAACAGTCAGTTCAGTTAAGGATTGACAAATCAAATTGTAGTTAAAAAAAAACATACATTCGGCACAATTATTTTCTTAATGTCCCTCGGCAAACTTCGTGTTTCGTCTGTCATCGGATTTCTATCTGTTGCCCTTTGTACTTGGTGCAGATAGCAGAACGGCCGCGAAGTATGCCGAGGGACATTAAGAAAATAGTTGTACTGTACATAGACTGCTAAAAACATTAAAACATTACCCTTATTTTTTGCTTCGCCGTAATCGGGTAATAATAATAAACAACATTCCAAAAATGCAAACACTTGAGGAAAATTCCGAGACAAATGGAATCGATAGGATAATACAAAGACAAGTTGCTGGTGAAGGTTACTTGTTAAGTTGTTAATAATTAACTAAATCCATAACCATACTATTATTATAAATGCAAAAGTAAGTCTGTCTGTCTGAAACTTTCACATTTTACTTAACTTCTCGTTATAAAACTTAAAAGGTAGCCTGCACCTTAATTTTATTGAAATTACAGAATTGAAATCGGTTTGAAACAAATGACTAATCTCACTAAACATTGATGAAAAAGTTCGAAAAAAAAATCTGCTCGATAACGTAAATAACGCAATGAATGTTGTTGAACTGTCAAAATGAAACAAATTACTCTTAATCGGTTACGAAAATCCTTTTTTACGTGACGCTGGCAGAATAGTCGACATCGGCTCAATTGCCAAGAAGAAGAAAGTTACGCAATTCGATAGCTCAAGGACATAGAATTCTTTCCATTCTGGATGGATTAGTATTTTTTTTAAATACACGCAGACGATGTCACTTGCAGCAGCTAGAAAGTAAATTAAATAAGAGCCGGAGGTCCCCCCCTAAAGTCCCGACCCGAAAGTCTGGCAACCAGTCTTCCACAGGGGTAACGTATTACCCAGTTACTGGGTTGTGGAGGTTAGAAAGGCAGTCGCTCCAAGTAAAATACTGGTATTCAGCTGCATCCGGTAAGACTGGAAGCCGACCCTGATGATGAGGTCCTCGTCCCTCCCCTCGTAAAATGGGAAGTTCAATTTAATTTATCGGCAAATAGTCTGTTACTCCGAGTGGTAGGTGGTAGTACCATAAGGATTAACTTCCACAAACCTAACTGACACGTCAATTTTCCTGAAGGACACTGGTGCCGATTTCCTTCCCTTGTTCACAAACTAAACTAAATTTAAGTTCAATGCATCTTTTTCTTTGTATTTCATTAAGAAGAGGACAGAAGATAAATTTTAGTTTAGTCCTGTCAAATTAATCAGCGCCTGTCAATTATTATATATATATAAAAATGTATATATATATAATTATTGGGGTCAGTACCAGGATTTTTTGTCTGCTCCTATCTACCTGAAAGGATGACTCCTTGCAAGAAGCTCGCGTATAATTTTTAAACGTATTATAAAGTCTGCAATTTTTTCAGATTAGGCTCTGTTTCACAAAGCCATCTTGCAGATATAGCAGATAATTGAAATTCAACCTTAAGGCAGTAAAATTACGAGGTCGACTATACAAACCAAGAGCCTCAACGATTCCAATCACAATTTCGAAACGAGTTCTTCTAACATTTATTTATCTTCCACAGGTATCACAGCTTAGCGCCGATGTACTACAGAGGTGCGCAAGCGGCGATCGTCGTATATGATATTACTAATCAGGTAAATACTTGCTTCCATACATCCATACGTATTTAAGTACGATTCTTGGTAGGCAAAGACGTATAGAATGAAGTAGACGTATCTAATTTTTTGTTGGACGGAAATGATTAGTTTAAATAACTTTAATCTATTTATCTCATGCGCACATTGCCCGTTTTAAGAACACAAAGTTTGGTTTACGAGTTGGGTTTAGTTTGGTAAAAATGTTTGGTTTACGAGTTGGGTTTAGTTTGGTAAAAATGTTTGGTTTACGAATTTGGTATTTGCTTCCAGACTTTATGATGGATAAACCCGGTTATTGGGACGATAATCAACGTCAAATTAAACTCATTTTAACTGATCTGATTGGCTGTTGGTAATTCTGTCTACCAGTCACAGAGGTTGACTTGCGTTTGACAATTTGTAAAATAATTTTTGTGTTGATTTTCGTTTCTGAGTACGGATGTTAGTGATATAACCCTATAATTTACACTTGGCACCTTCCAGAACTTATTTTATTAAAATACGATGTAGTTTAATATTATTCGCTACCGATTCCAATGTAATGAAATAAAAAATGACATGTGCATATTATCCGGATAGTAAACCTAATGATATTCGGATATTATATTCGACGGATATCCTGCCCTACCTACAAGGCGTGAATCAGACAAAGCCTACCCCACACCAGCAGATGAGCTACAAGATAAAGATCATACAGCCTTTAGTCTGTACATCCCGAGCTGAACGACCGTGAATAAATCTAGTTCAAGTTTAACAATGATTCGACTCGGTTCAATCGTAACGGCGTAGATTGTTCGCAGTTTTATGCTTAAATCGATAGGAAATGTAATTTTAACATTCTCTATTAGTGTTGTTTAAAAACCGTTGTTGTCTATGGGCCAAAGAGGTTGATAACGGCCAGGTAATTGCGAACACACACTCACAATGGCAATGCTTCTTAACCGATTTCTAAAAGGAGGTAGTTCTCAATTCGACTGTATGTTATTTTTTTGTTTTTATGTTTGTTACGCAATTAATCTGCCAATTATGAATTGATTTTGATGATGCTTGGTTTATTTAGTAGGTTATGCTTCAGAGGTGGTCCCATAATGGGTTCATTTAACCAACATTATTTCTAAGACGGAATCGACGAAATATACCTTTACAATTTTATATCCAAGTAATTGGGGGAGCCCTAAATCTAGCAGTGGACGTTTTTCGGCTGAAATAATGATGGTGAGATAAGCAATCAAAGTTAAAAATAAAACAAAAAAAAAGTCATACAACAAGACCTCTGTTCCACTAACAGATGAATGATGAATTCTAAGTTATTCGAACACAATAAAAAGTATGTCAAAATTCGCACAATAGCCGAATAGCCGCAAATGCCAACATTCTTCCTTGAATGACAATAGCGGTACGGTTTGTGTCCCACATGGTCAGTAGGCAAAGGTCGACCATGTTTGCTCTCCATTTAGTGACACCAAAGTAAATGTTTTTTTAATAAAAGTTAAGGTGGTAGTTCACTGGATTGTAACGACAGAAGTGTGAAATTACGTATTTAATTTTCGGAAGTCAGTGCCAACAAAATGTAATCAAACCAAGGCAAAACTTACATTTAAAATTAATTTGATGATTAATTGTTTTTCTTGAGATTTGCATTATTAAGTGGTCCATAAAATTAGTTTACTTTAACAATAGATAATTTCATACAGTTATAAATCAATTCCAAAAATGTGAGCTCAAAATCGCAAAACGTTTTTTTTTTATCTCTATCATAATCTGTGACAGTTTTTCTGAAGAATTTCACGGTCTTATTACGTTGATAGGTCTGTAGAGTTCAGTCAATTGTTCGTCATTGTCACGGCTTGAGGTATTTAGATTAGCCCGGAAATGTGACCCACACAATAAGACCGCGTGGGGCTGGGAGGGATAAGATGTGTTCATCCAGGAGTAAATAAAAGGTTGATGATAGAAAATAATTGATATATCGTCATCGTTTTGAGTAAGTGGATGGCTATGAGAGAGTAGAGACCAAAGGAACGATTAATGAATTCTGTGAAAGGTGGCATGACCAGAGGTGGCTAATCCGGTTAATACCGATATGACGGGTGATAGAGATGTGTGGAAGAAGAAAACATGATGCTCCGACCCCAAATAAATTACGATATGCGCAGGAGGTTGACGATAATGATGAATTGGCTTATCATCATCCTCGACAACCAATTGCATTATTATTAAAAACGCCTTTTCTCAAGGTATTTTCTTAAAAATACGTTGTAAGGTACAGTAAATTAAATTAGGGTAATTTTTCCGTAGATGCTCACAAACAAGCGCGTCACGGATAATTAGACGAGCAACTAAAAGTAATGTCTTCACGTGACTAGGTTTTTTGTCTGACTGCGTTTAGAATAAATTGTTTGTGAACACCAAGCGTACCTATAATGACTAGGAATTATAGCCTCTTATTAAGACTTGCCTCCTGCTAGTTCTAATAAGTTTGAACGCAAATATTTTCTTTTCACTTTACTACTTAGCATGTAATAGACGGTAACTATATAAATCTATACTAATATTATCAAGAGGTAAAATTTGTGAGTTTGTATGCAGTATTGCCTAGTGTCACAGGACGACATTTTATTTTACTTAATACAAGAGAATTCACGTGGAAACAGTCTCGAGCAGAACCTAGGAAATAATATTTTATTAACATTGTAAGTCTGCATTAACTATACGAATTTATATTTTATTTATTGGTATTTTGATAAGATATTATTGTGGGTGTAGACATTTATGACGAGAACTAATTGTCTTATCTAGAGAAGAATAAAACACACGTTACAATGCATATTTATCTCGCACATGGTTGTATGATTATGATAAAGGGATTATATATGGGCTTTACATGAGTCATATAGTTTCAATTTTTGTTCATGGAGTGAGTTTCTTGCGCGTTCTTCTCCATAGCTACCTAATACGCTTTGGAATGGGCAACTAGCTTCAAATTCCTGACTGACAGACTCCTTGACAATTCAAAAGTGCCTGTAAATGGTTTAATTGAAATATATTCACTGAAAGAAAGAGTGTCCATTTTTGTAACTTTAGGTCTACGAAGGTTAAGTTATAAATTGTCTATGTACGGTAACGTGACTTGGGACCATCATTGATAGGTATATATGACGTATTTCATATTTTCATGAACATCCCAACTTTATTTTTATTAATACTTACACGCCAGTGGGCGTAGTTCTTTAGCGGCATTGGAGCGATCAGTACAGCTACTATGCCAATTGGATTATTTCACATATGCTAAGTATATTAACAATGTGCTACTATACACGATTTCTTATCTTATGAAATTTATATTCACTTTTAGCAGACACTGCAGCCCGTTGTTTCCCCTGCCCTCAATATTTTTTACAAAATCAAAATATTTTTTTTGTGTATGTTCATCGATATTTTCTCCAATTGTGCACCGATTTACAAATTTCTTTTTTCGATCGAAAGGGTATACTCCCGAGGTGGTCCCAAATAAATTTTATAAATTTTGCTTGAGTAGTTTTTGAGTTAACTTTAATAATTACTCCGTCACTGTTATTTACATAGCAGGTAGTGGTATTCGAATTTGTGTGGGGTAGGTACCACAACTAAAAAGAGAAAAATAAAAAACTTTTTACAAAAAAAAAAACAACTGATTTCCAAAAAAAAACACTGGAAAAGTGAAAAATAACTTTAATTTCGGAAGTCGGTGGCAAAAAACGAAAATTGAAAACCAAAGACACCGACTTATTTCACATAAACCTACATGGGCACTTATGAAATGTCACAAGCTAGGTGCACGTAACATTACACGATTGTAATCCCAGAAGGGTTAGGCAGAGGTGTACCTATAGTACACCCACATTTCGCCAGCTATATTTAGGTCTCATTTAATAGGCCCCCTTTAATTATTAATCTCATTAAAATTCTTATTATTTGTTGTAATCGCGGCAATTGAAATACACAATCTGAAAATTTCAACTGTGTACCTATTACGGTTCATGAAATACAGGCTACAGCCCACTGACAGACAAACGGACGGACGAATAGGGTTCCGTTTGGCACCCTTTGGATACGGAACCCTAAAAAACTAGTTATACAATATCCATACTAATATTATAAACTCGAAAGTAACTCTGTCTGTCTGTCTGTATGTTACCTTTTCACGCCTAAACCACTGAACGGATTTCGATAAAATTTGACAAGAAGATAGATGTCATCCCGGGGAAAGACATACTTAGGCTACTTTTTATCGACATAGCACGCGGGCGATACCGCGGGCGGTAGCTAGTAAATAATATGTTATTTGACAAAAAGGACGACAACCGTTTCTTAACCATAATGTATGCAACACGCAACTAGTCATACTTTTCCTTGTGGCTAACTATCCATAGATATCTAATGCTCTATAGGTGAAATTGAATCCACTGGTAACCTAGTTAGCTCCCCGTGGCTTCGCTCATGGGGGAGATGTGGCTACTTTTATTTATTTCTCTGGTATCGACAAGAGCTAAGCGATATAAATATTAGTGGGACTGCCCAGGGTGCCTCCACCAGTAACGACTAACGATACTTGTATTTGTATGTATAGTCTATTCCAAAAGTGTCGAATAATAGTCTAAACAAACCTTGTTCAGGTTAAATTCTTACTGCGGGAAAGTCCTAAAGGGATACCGGGACCCTTGGCAACAGGCAACTGAACGAACACGGGTTTTAGTCAGTAAAAGACAGAAGCCCTCCCGGTCCGCCCAGAGCGCCGACCACTAATAAATTGGGATAAGGAGAATGATGCTGATGATGAGAGATGAGAAAAGAAGGAGATTTCACAGTTTTTCTGATACCAGAAAAGGAGATTTCACAATACAGACTCTTAGGTTGTGTGCGTTGCGTACGTGCGTTGTTATTTGTTATCTAAAGAGATAGTCTGATTCGAGACAGTCTTGGTTAGGTCTGCGTTTCGAACGCCTTAAAGCAACCTGCCTCGTGTATTCTATGATAGCGCGAAAAAAGTAAACAAAAATTATATCAGCTTCAGAGCTAAGTGGTAGCTCAATCAAAGAAATACAACACAATCGTTCTGATACGCAGACGGATATCAAGTTATCAGATAACGGGGCAATTATACGGCAAGATCCCTCGCCGAGCCTCGCGAACTTATTTATATTAATCTCTTATTTATAAAAATCATTAGCCGTCCCCGGACGCGACGACGCTTGGATCAAAATATTACCTACAACTCATATATTAAACTTAAAGTTACATATTATTTTTTTACTTTTTAGGCACTTTGTTTTGGTAGGGGGTTTTTTAAATTTAACTTTTATTAACAAGTAAATTAGACGCTTACAATACATAGAAATCTACCCAATTTATTACGGTCAAGTTATTTCCGTAGTGAACTAGTGATAATCAACAGGCAAACAGATAATAAAAATATCTAATTCGTTATCAATATTTTTGTTGGCATACTATATAATATGTTAATGAATCAGATGTAGTTTAGAATAGTTTAAGTTATGATGAGGCTGACTTGCCACTGTGGATAAAAGCATCTAATAAAACTTAAGAAAAAAAAAAAAAAAATGGTAAGGAATCCTTACCCGCAGTTATGGGAAATCACTGCGTCACCACCAGTGGCTAGTACGATGACTAATTTGTGCCGCAAATAATGATAATGTAAGTAAAAGGAGTGTGTAAGGATCGTAGCAGGTGGCGTTGTGTAGTGCCTGTCCTGAACTACAGTTGAGACCGAAACCTAGGACTTAACTCAATCGAAACTAGATCTTGTACTTTTGCCTAAAGAATTCCAAGGTTTTGGTCAACTCTCTCGTAGATTTTATTTTGTCTCTGCATTACGTCATCTGGTAATTGTAGCGTAGTAGGGACTCAGAGGTCGAGGTGATAAATGTTCGTGCCTACTCTGTACTACTTTTTTTTTTATTCTTCATCGATTTAGCAGTCCTCTGTGATTACTTTAACTCACACACTGACTTTAGGAATATGTATACTTTTACAATGATTGTAAATATGTGTGCACCATGTATCTATGACATAATTAATCTATCTGTCATTTTTAATTATTGTTACCTATTGTGGTATAGTAATTTTTAATTATATAATTAATTTATACAAAATATTGTAAAACTTTTTCAAAGTGTAACGGTGAAATTTCTTGCCCATTCTTCTTTATACGAAAACTACCTTTTGCAACTAGAATCAATTCAATTTTTATGTAAAGTTTGACGTTCAAAAGTGCCTTATATGTGTCTATCTGAAAGAGTTTGACTTTGAGTTGCAGATTTATATCTGGTGGTAAAATATATATTTAAATAAATCAGCAAGTTATCATACTTTCTATTTCACACATCAATAGGCACTTCACTAGTTATTTTGGTATCGGTCAATACGATGCTGTGCAAATGGCATTAAACAAGTAAGTCTTCGCGAGTTCAAGGGCGACAGACAGACCGACAAAGATAACGAACGTACATAACTGTCATACGTATGTGCTATGAATATTTACTGTACACTAGTGAATGTACTATGTAGGTGTAGGAGATTACTTGGTTAATGGTATACAAGTGTAATGGCCGGAATCATAAAAAAAACAAGTTTGTATTGGGATTTGTTTTTTAATTATATGCCATGTTTAATCACGTCTCGTTTTTTATTCGATGTTTGTTACTGGTTTCTCTTGACTCTCATAGTCAAAATATTAGCCACGCAGCCACTGACAGGTATTGGTAGCGGTTGGTAGTGCGCCCTCTGCCGAGTGGTAGCGGTTGGTAGTGCGCCCACTGCGAGTGGTAGCGGTTGGTAGTGCGCCCACTGCCGGGTGGTAGCGGTCGGTAGTGCGCGCACTGCCGAGTGGTAGCGGTCGGTAGTGCGCGCACTGCCGAGTGGTAGCGGTCGGTAGTGCGCGCACTGCCGAGTGGTAGCGGTCGGTAGTGCGCCCACTGCCGGGTGGTAGCGGTCGGTAGTGCGCGCACTGCCGAGTGGTAGCGGTCGGTAGTGCGCCCACTGCCGGGTGATAGCGGTTGGTAGTGCGCGCACTGCCGGGTGGTAGCGGTTGGTGGTGTGCTAGACGTTACATTTGGGTATTGCCACTGGTGGAGGCTATTTCGCTTAGTCAATGCAGTTTACTTTTTAAAGGGTTAGTGGCGTTTGTCGCCCCTTATTACATGGTCTTAAACTTACTGGTGAAAAGTGGGTGTCCTATAGGTACGCCTCTGCCTAACCCTTCGGGAAATACAAGAGTGATGTTGTGTTACTTGTTCTCCTTTCTCACTGCCGACGGCTAAATTAAACCCATAGAAGGTCCTATTTCTGGACGTTATCCTAACTAATATTATAAATGCGAAAGTGAGTTTGTTTGTTATGCTTTCACGCTAAAACGGCAGAACGGATTTAGATGAAATTTGGCACATGGGTAGACCATGACCTGAAATAGGACATAGGACTTTTATCCAGATACTTCCACGGTATCGAGACATATGCGAGTGAACCCGGCGGGCGTAGCTAGTCAAAAATAAAAGCTGGCACCTACTAGTATTATTCTGTACTTATATGAATGAGTATCGTTCGATACTTAACGGCTATATATATCCTACGTAGAAGTTGAACTGTAACTGTGTGTAATTCCAACTGTAATCCGGAAATCAATACATCTACTTATTTCTTATAATGATTTATTTATATCATAGCCTCAGACCAAATAAAAAACCAAGACGGAGCGCTGCGAACAGTGAAGCATGCTAAAACTACACCACCGCTCTGTGCATACACGCTCACACACACACACATTTACAATTATGTACAATGACACTACAATCAAACTACACCAACACCAAACTAAGTGAGTGCACACATGTTTACGAAACCGGCCTCACGTCACTGTTGACAGCGCTCTGTCTTGGTTTTTTATTTGCTGTGGGATCATAGCAGAGTCCGAGGAAACTATTATAAAATAAAACAGTCAATTGTATTGTAGACTGCAATGATAGTATATAGGTTATCATCACAAATCGCCTATCACATCGATAAACTTGTGGGAAAGCGTGTAAGAGATAGCAACTTGCAATAATATTGCTCAATAACAAAAAATCCTCAACCGTTTACATAACAAAAAAATTACCGCTTGTACTAAAATTGAACTATGTTAATTTTTGTTAATTCAGGAGATTATGACGTAACTATGTAACCAGAAAATATTTCATGTTTATTTCAGCGTCGCAAACGGGACAGCTTAATTTGACAATCTCGGGTTGGGTAATGTTACTTGGGTACTTAGTGTTATATGACGAGCTAACGCCCATTTACTGGGTACAAATAAATTACTATTTACTGAAAATAACTTTTCTGAATGTAGTGTGGAGTCTGGATTTGTACCCAATAAATGGCAATTGACTCTTCACCACCTTCACATGGGACTTAAAATAATTCGCGATATGCTACAGGTTCAAAACATCTCTGGCTAAGCCCGTTCCGGGAATACAAACATAATGCTATATAAAAAAAAATGTATAGGTATTTACAGCGCTACAAGGTTCTTTTGGCGCGTGGCCAAAATCTGAACTAACGCCGCCATTTTGTTTTTCAATACATTTCACAAAACAATTGCACAAATGTTTACCAACAGCGCCACCCTGTCAATGTCATTCCAGCGCCAAAAATTCTTGTAACAGTGTACTTTGTTATCAACTATTTTTTTAAATATACCTTCTAATCCAACTTTGTCTTTTCCAGGACACATTCGGGCGCGCCAAGAACTGGGTAAAAGAGCTCCAGCGGCAAGCATCACCTTCCATAGTCATAGCCCTGGCCGGCAACAAGAGTGACCTGGCGGCCAAGCGCATGGTGGAGTTCGAGGAGGCGCAGGCCTACGCCGACGAGAACGGCCTGCTCTTCATGGAGACCAGCGCCAAGACCGCCATGAACGTTAACGACATATTCTTAGCTATCGGTGAGTAGAAATAAATGAAGATTAGTAAAAGTGTCGAGGGTTTTAAAATCTTAGAACTTTTGTATAATTTAGTAGCTGGCAGAACTCCTGGTGAATTATCATTATCATGTAGGTACTCTACTCTTTGATAGAAAATGAAGTGTCATGCGAAGTGACAACTTGACAAATGATTTTGAACTACAAAACGTTCAGTTCACTTTTCCCTTGCCGTCATGTTGGACCATCGCTTGTCAAGCCATTTTGAACTCTATTAGTATAGAAACGAAGCTCGGCAAGCAATGGTGCCAACATGACGGAACATGGAACAATTATTACTGTTAATTGTAACTTTTGTGACTTAGCTTATAGATTTATTCGATTTTGTTTAATCACATGTATCGATCAGTCGATAGTCTAAAATCAAACAAATCTGTAGGCACCTGTAAACTGTCCTACAAATGAAAAAGTAACGAGCCCTTTTGAAAATGTAGTAACAATATATAATGTCTGTCCTCCAGCGAACAAGTTACCAAAGAGCGAGGGCGGCGGCGCGGCGGCGGCGGGCGGGGCGCGGCGTCTGGGCGACGCCGAGCAGGCGCGCCAGGGCTCCTGCTGCAAGTGATAGCGCGTCTGGTCAGTAGCCTAGCCTGCCCACACCTTATCACAAAGAGACTTTATGCTGGGGTAACATTGGCGCGTTAACGCGAACTATACTTTGCACGCTCTCTGTTACTCAGCGAGACGTCGAGCGACGCGTGAGAGAGAGAGCGTGCAATGTTTAGTTCGCGACAATGTGGCCCCAGCATTAGAAAGGCTATTAGAAGAAATGTCATGAATAATTGATCCCCTGTCTCAGTAACGCCATCTAGCATAATAATTGAAAACATTGTAAAATTCAACGGGCTTCGGGCCAGGCCTGTAACCTTTGTTCTGCTGCGAAATACTCATTCAAAAGGATGTAAGATCAATAGGCATAATTATTTACGATACTGTACAAGCTGTCTCAAGGCTACGATTAAGCTCAACACACACAGAAAGCGGGTGAGGGTCGGGAAGGAGTCACCGCACTCCTTCCCGGCTTGTATATATTATAATTTTTTGTAGTATATGGATGTCAGCACACGAGAAGCGTGCGCGGCGCCCGCCCCCGACCCGCGCACGCGTTTCATTTGATATACAAGGAATTACAATTGTATACAAGCCCGCCGTACTCCCGTCCCGACTCGCACCCGCCTTGTGTGTTTTGAGCTTTATGGCTACTGTTATTTATTATACAGTTCCAACAATAGGTACTCAAATGTTTGAATTTGCTAAGATTACTTGGCCCTTAAGTCTTTATACATAATATAAAATACTACCTACGCCCCGCGGTTTAACCCGCGTAAGTCTCGATCCCATGGGAATATCGAGATATAAAGTATCATATGTCCTATGCGCGGTCATGGTCTATCCCTGTGCCAAGTTTCATCCTAAGCTGTTCAGCCGTTTTAGCGTGAAAGCGTAACAAACAAACAAACTCACTTTCGCATTTATAATATTACTAGCTTCCGCCCGCGTGGTATGTCGATAAAAAGTAGCCTATGTCCTTCCCCAAGATGCCATCTATCTCCTTGCCAAATTTTGTCGAAATCCGTTCAGTGGTTTAGTCGTGAAAAGGTAACATACAGACAGACAGAGTTACTTTCGAATTTATAATATTAGTATGGAAAAAGTTAGGATTGTTATCAGCGGTGTGCCCGATGGGACATATCCTATCGGGCATACGGCTGGGATATATCCCATCGGCAAAAATTCCGAACTTCCATACAAATTTGCATTGCTCTTTAACCCGTTTAGGGGATGAATGTTTAAAAATCCTTCATAAATACTTACTGTAATGTGCCGTACCATTGACTTTCGGTCATTAAATATTCTTACCGATGCCGTATCTAAAACAGAACTTTCTCAATATTCCAGACAAAACCGCCGATCGGTGAGGGCGTGCGCGCGGGTTGAGGTACGTAGTAGGTAACGACACAACAGCCGGCAGACGAAGTACCACTCCGGCCTGCTCGTACCCGCGCCCGCGCCGGACGGACGGACACACCACTACCCAGCTTATATCATACGAGGCAGCTGTCAAACTGTTGTATGGAACGAGGCACATTCGTGTCTTGTGCCTCGCTCTGTATAAAAAAGTGTAATAAATTTATATACTGGACGAGGCAGTGACATTCATTATTATGTGGTTGAGATTGTCTCGTAAAGTATAAAAGTTGTTTCGCTGTTTTCCATCGATTCGTAGGCGCCTCGTGTGTACACATTTTTTGTTTCCTCAACAAATTAGCGAATTGTTATCGAGATAAGCCTCGCGGGGTGGTCTATAGTTGTATACATATGTGTATCTACTTATTTCTTGCAATATTTGTCTTTAATACTGACTTGCCTCGCGGGCCTGCCTCGCCTCTTATATATTTATATAAAGTGTGTTTGTACGTCCACGCGGGCCGCATTAAAACATTATATAATATTAATAAAAAAACAAGCTAATTATAAAAAAATGATAACTAGTTCTAAAACTTATTTGTAACTGTAATGAAAATGTAATAAAAATGATTATATTTACTTTCGTTTGTATCAAGTTAGCAGTGCACTGTGCCGTAGGGGTTACTTAACGCGATTCCTTCGTTTAGCAGTAATTGAGCTTGTGTTAAACAATAATAAAACATTATACAATATACTTCAGTTGGGGGCACTGTGTACACGAAAATATACAATTTAGATTCAGCTACCATTTACAAAAAAAAACATCTTTCACAATAAAATGTTTGTTTAAAAACGTCGAAAAGTACGACTATTATTTATTTGTATTACGATTTCTCCAGCTAAAGTATATTGCGTCGGAAATAGAAGCGTTTAATGTCAAAATTTATTGGTGAAGGTGCATTTACATTCGTGTATCGTTACATATACATTTAATATTATTTTAATCATCTGTTCACTCCAGTGTGGCAACTAACAAAAATACTGTTTTCAAAAACAATCTCAGTGTCGCAAATGAAATAATCAAAAACATCTTTTTTTTTTTGTGAGAAACCAATGCGTTGTTGTTTGCCACAAAAGCTTGCGTCTCAATGTTCTTTTACTTATAAATGTTATAATTTGTGTCTGCACAGTTTAGTGAAATATTCTAAAAATATATATATTTTTATTTGTTTAAGTTTGAGAGATCGAAAATGGGTTAAGATTTTAGGATGACAAGATGTGTCTACAATACGAAAACCGTTACGCTTCGTGAAATATTGTAATTTTATATAAATATAGAGTAACATTTATAAGTAAGGAGTTTTTCCTTAGGTAGTCATTGTCGTACGATGACGGTTCCATGTAACCCGACCCATTCTCCCGCTCCATGTATGCTTCGCTCGCTACTCGTTCATCTCCAAGTGTCGTAGTAGGCTAGTGTCTGACACCTCACTCACTAAACGTTTGTCCCCCGATATTTCACTACAATTCCGAGCGAAGTATTCCCTCATGAGTGTACCAATCGGGAACATTCCCATTGTAGTGTATCGGTTGGGGATGAGTCGTGAATAAATGGGAAGCCCTTTATAGTACTAATAATAAAATCAATTCAATTCTCGTTGAAATGTGTAGGTACATTCATCCATACATTATTTTAGTTCAAAATAATATAATATGGCATAGTTATTTAATGAAATAGATTTACACTTCTCAGTTAGGAAGTTATAGTTATTTTTAAAACACTAATTATTCGATGGATAAATTGTTCTATACATATTATTAATTATTATGTATATTGTCTTGTATAATTTATATTTTATAAGTAAAATGTAAACGGTGGGGTCATTATTGTCGTATCCTTTTTTTATAATCGCATTCCATACAGGGAGGACTCACTGGGGCCTGCGGAACCCGAAAGTTAACAATGTCGATAATAGTAGGCTGTAGACTTGACATCGATAATTTCACCGATAGTTCACACCTCTATTTGTCGATATATTGCAAGTACTTGTAGCGTTCGCCAGTTTGCCTATCGTTCTTAAATCCAGTTTCCAACAGCTATTACTGATTTAGAATGTCGCTATAATTATATATTAGCAATATTAAAATATTATGTATTACTGTGTGAACGCAGTCAGTTGTCGCTTGTTATAAGAACACGTGAATTTCCTTTAAAGGCTTGCATCACTCCTTAGCAATTTATTATTTATCTCTAAGAAGGATAGGTACCGTATAACACCTGCAAGAATGGAATAGGTCCTGACGCGTCAGTTTTGTAACTCTATGAGATTATAACAGCCCAAGTCCGTCTTGTTGTTGGGAATAAAATTGTCTATAAAATTGTTGGTACGTATGTGTCAACTATTGTATATTAATCAAAGCTTATAGATGAATTTGAGATCCGATTCGTGGTATGCCATCGTCGTGTTTCTGTTGTTTGAAAATGTTTTCATTTTCGTGTATGGTTACAGTCATGGCGTACCATGGAGTGGAGCAGTGTTAAGGACAGCGTTGATCGCGCCGCTTCCTCCACACTATATAACACTTATATAACGTCGCCACAAGTTCAGTAGTACTCGATGTAGGCAGTTCTTTGTTTGACAAACTACTTGTTTTAATCAATCTATTGTCTTGTGGAGTTATCGCGACATAGGAAGCGGCAGTCAATATTGAACTTTAAACCAACGCAATAGAGTAGTTGTTGCAAGCAGTTCCCCGAAATTGGTTAGTAATAGTAGCACTGGTCGCCTCGGCTGGCCACGGACGCCGATCATGGTCGTATTGTATGTTTTTTGTATTGTGTAAATATTTTGGATTTATTAAGAATATTATTATATTGATTAAAAAAACATTGTAAATGGACGAGTTTTGGGCGTTTTATTTTTATTTTTTCTTCTCCTGGTTCAATCAACCTAGAATTATCACGTCCTAGCAAAGAAACCACGTACTGCATGTGAAATACCAAAGAATAAGTCCCAGTGTATGGACTAAAACTACACCCTGGTTGCATCGGCTCATCTAGGCCGTTTTCACATTGGACTATTTTCACATATCGTCACCGTGCAGTGAAAACTTCGTAATGAAAAACACCATTGTTTTTGTTTTTATTTACTTGATGGGTACAAAACCTCGTAATGTATATTTAGAACACAGGTGCACAGCTCTAAGATAATTCTATGATGATTCTCGGGAAATGTCATGACGGCCATTTTGTTCAGATAGTTTTTATCTTACCCCGTAAAATAACTTTTATTGCAATCATGAGGTTTTCACTGCACGGCGACGATATGGACATATTTTGACATTGCCTAATTGAAATAAATTATTTGACTTTGGAGGATAACAACACGATATTGTCGGACTGGTAATTTCATACAATGGTGCCGATTTTCTTGTCACAAATTCTCTAAACTAAACTAAAAATCACTATAACCTCCTTTTATTAAAGTCGGTTAAAAATTTAGTTTATTCCTGTCAAACGACGATTTCCCATTCTGAAATGGACTATAGTGACACGTTTGACAGCACTAAGATGGCACTGAGTTTTAATTTAGTGAAAATGCTACTGTACCTTTCTCTAAGCCATAAATTGAGATAGGCGTATCCGGTTCCGGTACGGTGAAGCGCTAAAGCCCCGCAGAGTCATATCCGCCCCAATCCGGCAGGTAGTGGGGATACGTTTGCGCAGTACATAACGATATCCATGATCCTCATTGGCGTTCGGATTACCAAACGGTGTAGTCGCGTTTAAAAGTAACTCGTTACTTTTAAAAAGGGTGTCCTACTTTTTAGTGTTAAATATATTAAAATAATTTGTGTTAAAATGAACTCTTTGGACGAAAATATTAATAATAATGATAGTATGGACAATGCCCCATGTGCTCGGTCGCAATATAGTGGTTCGAGCAGTAGCAGCGATTCTTCTTCCACGGCGCGTAAAAGGAGACATCGTAGGCGAAAGGAGCGACGCCGCCGTACAAAGCTAAGTAAATTAGAGGACGCTTTTGAGAAACTTACTGAAAAAGTATCCTCTTTGCAAGATCTTATTGTTAAAAATAATACTCAGTCGTGCATGTCTGACAGCGAGTCTATTCTATATATTCCTAACACTACTGAACTGGATAAGGAATTAAACAAAGAAAAAGGGATTGATTTTAAAATACAAACTACCCTCAAGTCGCAGACATTACAGACAAATAATACGCATCTCGAATTGCTTAACAAATTGCAACATTTTAACTCGCCTGACTGGGCTCAAGTACGCTATTCTGAAGTACAAAAACTTTATAATTCTACCCCAGGTTTTATAGAGTTGGACAGGAATGACGTTTTGAAAAATTTTGAACGTAATCGTTCGTTAGCGGTCGTTGAAAATTCTTTAGCTGCTTTGTCACATGCTGTTATTTTACAAAACGAAGCATTTCAAAAAGGCTTATGCCAATTCATTTCATGGGTATCCGAATTAAAAAACCCAACGACCACTGAAGAGATTACTTCAAAAATCAATGAACTGTTTGCCGACGGGGAATACCAAAAAATACAATCAGATTTATTACAAATGCTATGTGGCAAACGGGCTGATATAGTGCAACAACGTCGTGATAGTATTTTAAATTCGGTAAAAGAAAGTTGTTTTAAGGAATCGTTACGGAAAATACCCCCGTCCGCGAATTATTTATTTGACGATTCAAAGTTTACAGATTTTGTAGGAAAACAAGGGGGCGTCTTAAAAATTTTTCAAGCTGCACCCATTAAATTATCCTCGCAGGGTTGGTCGTATAAACCTTCTGTCCAAAGAAGGGACACGCAAGGAGGTAGGAAATATATAGTGCCTGTGCGCAACAGTGCAAACTATCGCCCCTCCACTAATAGTGGCTTTAATCCTGCGCAAGGACGTAAGAGAAAGGCAGAAGAGTTTTTTCGTCACACCGAAGATACACGATTCGGTAAGAAACGTAGTACCCTGGGACGGCGTGATAAACGAGTCGATTGACTATCATCAACGTTTTTAAGCCGGGGGAATCAAACATCGGGTAAGTGTCTGGAGGAAGTTGGGGGCACCTTTATATATACTAAAGATAATATCAGGCTATCGGATCCCCTTTTTAAGCAAACCACCGCTTGTTCATCCCTTCAGGGTTCCCAAAAGATTTCACACAATAAATTCAAAAGAAATCCTAATCCAATTAAAGAAGCTAGTAGATCAAGAGGTGTTAGAAAAAGCTTCATTGACTCCGAGCTTTGTCTCAACAATTTTTCTTGTACCAAAAAAGGAAGCGAGGTATTCGTTTCGCCCGGTCTTCAATTTAAAATTACTAAACAAATATCTCAAAATAGACAAATTTCGATTGGTGAACATGTACAAAGTCCCCGACTTCCTCCAACCTCAGGATTGGTTAGTGAAAATAGACCTAAAAAATGCATATTTTCACCTGCCAATCGCGCCAGGACACAGACGTTTCCTCAGATTAATAGTATTGGACCAACTTTGGCAAATGACCTGCCTCCCCTTCGGTTTGGCAACTGCTCCGAAGGTTTTTGCCAGCCTGACGAATTGGATCGCGCAGATCTTAAGAAACCAAGGAGTGCGATTGCTGGTATATCTCGACGATTTTCTCCTGGCCAATCAGAATCGAGAAACTCTGCAAACTCACGCGAACTTAACCGTAAGACTTCTGCAGTCCCTTGGCTTTGTAATAAACTTTCAGAAGTCTATATTGACTCCTCAACAGTCAATCGAGTATCTGGGGATATTATGGGATCCTTGGCACAATGTCAAATTACTACCACCAGCAAAAGGTTCACTTATTGCAATCGAGAACTTCGAAAATAGCAAAAGCCACCAAGGTCAGTTTAAAAGAAGTCCAGAGTATTCTAGGACTTTGGAATTTTGCCAGTTTCGTAGTCCCGCGAGGGCGCTTGAATTCTCGTGCAATGCTGACCTTCAGCAATTCCCTGTTGCGAAAAAATGTAAAAGGTCGAACACAGATGCCCGTCAAGGTAATTCCGAACCTGCACTGGTGGATACAGAATCACAATATGGCTTCTCAACTGCACGGTTCACCCCCAACTTATTTCCTTACGACGGACTCTGCCAAGACAGGTTGGGGTGCGCAGCTCAACAACGAGACCTTATGTGGCAGTTGGCTAGTACAGGAAAGAGACTCTCACAGCAATATCTTGGAGATGTTGGCAATTTTGCGAGTAATTCAGGTAAGAGGTCACCTAATGACCGATACAAGCGTATTAATTCAGAGCGACAACCGAACTGTAGTTTCTTACCTGCGCAAAGAAGGCGGCACACAATCACAGCCTCTCCTAAACCTAACATACGAAGTCTTAGACGAAATAGATCGTTATCGGATACGTATGTCGGTATATCACCTTCCCGGTCGATACAACTACATAGCAGATCGGCTTTCAAGGAAATTGTCCCAACAGAATGACATTTGCTTCCCTGTGCTACCGGGAGAATTTTTCAGCGTTACGGAGTTCCCGAAATAGATCTTTTCGCGTCACGAACTGCTCATGTAGTACCCAGGTATGTAAGTCTGGATTTAGATCAGGCGGCTGCTTTCCACAATGCCTTCGGTCGCCCTTGGCACTACAGGTTAGCATGGGTATTCCCACCACCGTGTCTAATACCCAGAGTATTAGCGCACCTGAACCAGGCAACCGGCATGTACCTGGTGATAACACCCGATTGGGAGAAGGTCTTTTGGAGAGCAGATCTGGTGGCCCGCTCCATTCGCCCTCCTTACCAGGTGAGGGATTTGGACCAAGTCTTGATAGATACAATAACCAATCGACCGCCTCCACAAGTTCATCGATTGAATTTAAAGGTGAGGCTAATACAGGGTGGTCATCGCTATTAGATTCTTGGCAGAAACATCAGATAGAAATTCTAGAAGGTAGCTGGAGGAAATCGACCTTAAATACTTATAAACCGGCATGGTTGCGATGGTGTAAATGGTCACGTGACAATAATGTGAGCTCTATGGATCCATCCCCGGAAGATGTGGATCGATTTCTAACTGATTTGCATCTTAAATTTAAATTTGCCTATAATACAATTATTATTGCAGTACACAAGTCGGTGGTATGTACTTTTTGTCGTCCATCTAGTGGCTTCTCATTAGGTTCTCACATTATTATAAAGCGAATATTAAAAGGTATAGCATTAAAACAGCCACCCAAAGCTAAAAGTCCTATTTGGGACATTAATGTATTAATTAGATTCTTAGTTGACAATATTCCCTCCAAAATGTCATTGTTCGAAATTTCTAAAAGAACTGCAATTCTCCTTTTATTGTGTTCCGGGCGCAGAGTCCATGACCTTACTTTATTGAGTATAAATAAAGAAAACTTTGTGAGGAGTGATGATTCTATAGTGTTTTGGCCGATTTTTGGGTCCAAAACTGATAATATAACTTATAAGCAATCCGGTTGGCGCATACTTAAAGGCGAGTCGAACTCTAACATTGACCCAATTTATTGGATTGACAAATTGCTAGAGTACTCTAATGATCGAAGGGGTAATATTGAGAGCTTATTTATAAGCACACGTGGTGAACCCAAACCAGCTACCCGCACCATAATAGGGGGCTGGATTAAGTTGTTGTTAAAACAAGCTGGTATAAACACTAGTCCAGGTAGTGTGCGGTTGGGCACGCCACAATAGCGGCGATAAGTCCCCTCTTTGAGGAGTGGCTAGAGAGGCGCCACGGCGTCCTCACCTTCCGCCTGACACAGGTCCTCACCGGACATGGCAGCTTCGGGAGGTACCTGTGTAGGATTAGGCGGGAGGAAACGCCCGGGTGTCACCACTGTGTGGATCGCCCGGAGGATACGGTGGAGCATACGGTGGAGCATACGGTTGAGGTGTGCCCTGCTTGGGCGGAGCACCGCCGTGTCCTCGCGGAGGCGATTGGCGGCAGTGACCTCTCGCGTCCGGCCCTGGTTCAGGCCATGGTACGGAGCGAGAGGGCATGGGAAGCCGTCACCTCCTTCTGCGAAGCAGTAATGCTCGCGAAGGAGGAGGCGGAACGCGTGAGGGAAAGGCAAAGTTTGCGCCCTCACGCCCCTAACCGCCGCCGTTGGAGACGCCCTGGGCGTCGGGAATCCCAGGCGGATTTCCGGCCACCATAGGCGCGGGCTTGCGGACGGCGAGCAACGGGCAGCTCGCCGTCCAATAAGGACCAGGCCCGGGTCGATGGCGCGTCGTGTTCCACGCGCGCCTCAAAGAGATGTCAGCAAAATTGACGGGGTCCAATAGGACCGATGCCTGCCAGGGTTGCGGGAAAGTCCGAAAGGGATACCGGGACCTTGGCAACAGGCAAATGAAGGAACACGGGTGGGTTTTAGTCAGTAAAAGTCTGACACGCCCTTCCGCTCCGCCCAGAGCGGGAGAAGTCATTGGATGATTTCCCAACTTCAAAAAAAAAAAAAAAAAAAATGTAGTGTGCGGTCGGCGGTAGCCTCGGCGAGTTGGTCAGATAATATTCATATTGATCAAATTTTAGAGAGAGGAAATTGGCGCTCTGCTTTAACATTTCACAAATATTATAAAAAAGAAATCAAGGATTACAGGTCCACAAATGAATCAAATCATTCGAATCAGATCAGTAATCTGTTTAAAACGATAAGATGATTTACTTAATCGTAATATCGATGTAGTGATATAATTAAAGTCATAGGAACTAATTCTGTTGATTTAATATAAGTTGAACTGTTAAAAGTCTAAAATTAAATAACTTTTTTGATTACATTGGCGTTCTAATTTAGTCCCAATCCAGCAGTCGATAACAAACACTTCTCAATTTATGGCTTAGAGAAAGGTACAGTCAGGCTTAATAGAACAATTTTACCTAAAAATAAAATTGATATTAAGCATACTTACCTTTCTCTAAGCCAATTTATATTTCTGTCTGCTGATTCTTATTATAAATGTATGTGTTTGACATCATTATCAATCACTGTAAATTGAGCCGCAATGAGGATCATGGATATCGTTATGTACTGCGCAAACGTATCCCCACTACCTGCCGGATTGGGGCGGATATGACGCTGCGGGGCTTTAGCGCTTCACCGTACCGGAACCGGATACCCCTATCTCAATTTATGGCTCAGAGAAAGGTAAGTATGCTTAATATCAATTTTATTTTTAGGTAAAATTGTTCTATTCTGAATTTGACATCTTAACGCATTGCCTGCTAATTTATTTGCGAGTTTTTTGCAAAGGCTAGGTAAATAGCTATTAACCTAAAATTAAGTTCTATAACTAAAATCCTCTAACTAACTCTGACTACCGCGATTAAAAATGTGTGGAATAAAATTAGATGTCATGAACTAAAATTCAAACCCACACGTCGTCTTTAGTTACAAAACAGTACTGTATCCTTTTTTTATTTTCTTTTGCTTATATCTCGAATACGGTGTCTCCTATCGCAAAAATAATGAAAATTTCGACCCTCTTTAAACCCTAATCCTCAACATGTTGTTAATTTTTTTTTCGTTATTTTCCATACAAGTACTGAAAAATTCCATAAAAAAACACGTCGACGACGCCGAACCACCGCGCCTCTGGCTCTAAAAAAAATCACGGGGTAGGGAAAACAAGTACCAAGTGGAGGCGCGGTTGTTAAATTCGATTTTAGTTGTGTCAAAATAAGTTTTTTTTTGAGAATTTATTTGGCAGAATAGCTCCAAGATTCTCATAGCCAAAAGTAAGGAATTTTAGTGATAGTTTAGTTCGGTGTACAAGAGAATCGGCTCCAATTACTATTGAACGCTTTCACACTGTCGGAGTAGTCAACGGTATCGTCGCCGACATTGATTGTCGTGCCGATATCGGCAGACGACGCAGTGCAAATGTTCACTGCTGCCATTATTACCTCGAATACACTATTACACTTTTGGAATTGCGCAGCGATGTACGCTTTTGCTGGCGCAACGCGACTATTCGAGGCTGCTGTGGCATACTGCACGGCAATAAGCTGTTGGTTACATCTGGTCACATACCGATATCGTCCCATATTTTCATCCGTGCTGAAATGGCGGTCAAATTCAAAGTCAAATAATATATTCCAAATAGGCACATAAACGGCACTTTTGAACGTCAATTGATTCTAGTTGCCCATTTCAAAAGGTAGCTTTCGTATGGACAAGAATGGGCAAGAAACTCCACCGTTACTCTTTTTAAAAATGTTTTACAATATTTTGTATACATGAATTCTATAAATACAGTATGTAAGGGTAAACACCGTTGTCACTCAAACCATGGGTACTTGACTTAAATATAAAAATAAATGACCCAGTAACAACAAAAAAAAAACCTTATTTTCATTAAAAGATTTTAAAAAGTTCCTATCAGACACCGTCCGCTAATTCATGGATATGCGCCCGGTCGCCGCCCGCTACGTACCTACACAACACATGAAAACACATACATAACCTGTGATGCAACTTTCCCTTCATACTTCATACCTGGCTTACTACATAAAAGTACTCTGTGCTTACTACTGGGAAAATACCATCCGCGGTATGTGATCGTTGTCATTTAATTCTTGAACCGGTTGAAAATGACACGGATGTTGATGATCGATGTGGAGAAGTCTCCATACTGTCAAGTGGGAAACATTAAAAACACGTGCCGCCCTCCTAGTACTTTCCTCTGGCTGCTCCGCGAAGACATTCAGGATACGTTCTTGCCGATCAACCGGCAGCTGCTGGTAACCACGACCCTGAGCGTGGGCCGGCACGGTGAACTGCCCGTAGGTACCTACACATTCTCCGTGTAGCCGCCAACATTGTTTTACGGCTTGGTACACGTTGTCTAGGGAATAGTTCGGCGTACATCCTACGCGCCTCGTTCAGGTTATCATCAACCGCGATGGCGTAAAGCCGTACTATTTCGGTAAACTGTTCATTCGTGTAAGACATTCTTACGTGTAACTACTACTCACAAACTACAATTATTATTGTTTACGCGCGAGAAATGAGCGGCGGCGCTACGACGTTGCATTACGTGCACTCGCTAGCGAGACAGCTGACTGACTGGAGTGAGGTAAGAGAGGGGAAGGGGACGCGCGGACGTGCCGTGCCCCGGCCCCGTGTTGAGACGCAAGTTCGTTGCCCTAGCCGCTAGCGCATAGGGTGAAATATTCTTGTGATAAAAGGAAGATTTTCCTTTAAAAAAAAAGTTGTAATTTTCCATTGATTTTACGTTCTATAAATGAAACCAAACCACTGGTTTCAAGGTTAAAGGTGTTTAACCTAACACACTGTATATATGAAGACGATGCACCTACAATAAGATTACTGTACCTTTTTTTTTTTTTTGAGTGTGGGAAATCATCCCATGACTTCTCCCGCTCTGGGCGGAGCGGAAGGGCGTGTCAGACTTTTACTGACTAAAACCCACCCGTGTTCCTTCATTTGCCTGTTGCCAAGGTCCCGGTATCCCTTTCGGACTTTCCCGCAACCCTGGCAGGAAGATTACTGTACCTTGCGGTGTCGGGTCAGTTCAGACCGCGACGTGACGCTGCGCGCAGTTTTTAACAATATTATCGAACTATTTCTTCAAGAAAAGGTATAATTATTTCGGTGTGACCGTTGACACGCGATGCGCGGTATTGTATCGGATCATAAAAAAGTGCTCGTCGCATCGCGTCTGAACTGACCCTTATCGTTGCAGTGTGAAAACGGCCAATGCTGGTTGACTACTAACTTCAATCAACGAATCTTAAAGATTTTTAAATTAAAATTAAATAATGAAACGTAGTTTCTCAGGAGCTATATTAAAAAGACAGTACAATAAGTTACTGTTTATTTCATTAAGTTGAACATTTATACGCACTAAGACACAGTTGGTCGCAGTAAGAACGATACATTAATACTTATGGCACTTTCTAGTGTTCCAAGAAAATATTACAGTTAAAAAGTGAAAATTCATCGTAGGATCCAGTGGACCAACGCATGTGTATAGTTCATGATTTGGAGCCAACAGGATCTAGCTAGCGGAAATTATTTTTGCAGACACATTTTATATTTATTTGTTTGTTATAATGTTATTAACAGTGGCATGTTTTTTTCTGAAAATCAAGTTCAGAGATTCCTTTTTCGAGAGAAATTAAATATTAATTTGTAAACATTGTTTAATAAGCATTCCTCGACATAAATTTAATTGCTTGTGTTAAATAATATTAATCACGCTGTAATACATGTTCTAACACGGGTCATGAACTTTTTAAACAATGTTTATCCATGTAAATGCATATCTTAAAATATATTAATAATTTTATGACTAGTCTATGGTTTTGAATTACATAATGCATGTTATGTGAAGACTAATATAAACGTAATAATCTAATCGATATTATTAAATATCTTTGTACAATACTGGAGAAGTTACATTTACATTTTTACAATGGTCGGTCTCATGACACAGAATAGTACAGAAGGCGCACTTCGCATTTTATACAAGTTCGCGGCGGGCTCGTCGTCTTGCCGGGCCAATTCATTCAGTGAGCGTAACGTAGTCAGGAAATATGAGTTACGCGATAGAAAGAAAGTCAACTTCGCGGTGAATATAACTGTAGGTAATAAGCGCTGTGCGACCTGAATTTCACTTTATTGTGTGGTATCAAGAGTCGCTTTTTATTAAAATGATTTTGCGGAGTGAATCTTCTGTACTATTCTGTGCTCATGGCAACACTAAAGTTGGTACTTCAGTAGTTGAAAAATAGCGCTAGTTGTAGTTTAAAATAAAATTTTATTACTATGTTAGACTGAATACATCTCAACGTGCAATATCTACCTTACAATATTGATTTATACTTCATTTAAATAAAGCACGATAGAGATGACGAGCACCAAAAATAAGCATTAAAATTAGGCCTTTGTGTAAAATTTAAATAACATTTAATTAAATAGAAATTAATTTATAAATTAGATCTATTTCGTACACGACACAAACACGTTTGATGAAACACTAAATATCGAAATGGGTCATTAACATATTATTTTATAAATCTATAACACAAAATATTTAATGCAGAAAATAATAAACCGACATTATTTCTAAATAAAACTCAAGTTCACAATCAGACTAAAATAGTTCTTTAGTTAAACAAGCATATACCAGCGTTTAATAGTAAATAAACAGTGTACAATAGGCATATAGCCAGGAGGTAAAAAAAATTGTCATTGGTCACTGACGATGTGACGTGACGACCATTCGGTAGCGGTTTACGCAAACTATCACTGATTTTTAGTGAACTGTTTACGAAGATAATGATTATACTAATCGACCAAGACATTTAGACAACTGGATGTCAATACGGGCCAACCGATCGCGCGATGGCGTCAAATAATAGGTGATAACACCGCTAAAGCAGATATTATTCGCTTCACTCAAGTGAAAACTCATTTGTACGGTTCCCGTATCCGTGCCAAACGGAACCCTATTTCCAAGCCACCGCTGTCCGTCCGTCTGCCTATCAGCGAGCTGTATCTCATGAACGTTGAAGTAGACAGTTGATATCGATAGATTGTGTATTTCTATTGCCGCTATAACAACAAATAATAAAAATAAAATAAAAGCGATTTTTGCTAAATATTGTACGGTGGTACGGAACCCTTGGTGTGCGAGTCCGACTCGCACTTGGCCGGTTTTGTTTCATTCTACGTTCACACGACGCCAAAAAAATATGAACGTTCATCTGCTCTCCTTTCATTTCATTTGTCGATCATTCGGTAGACAAATGAAAGATGACGATTTCGATTCGGCCGAGTGCAGAAATCCAACATTGTTAAATCGGTTCACTAATCAATTATTTTTTCACTTTTGATTCATTTTGTGTACAGACGTTTCACTTCGAGTGAAAGATGAATGAAGGCAACATGAACAAAAAGTGAAAAAAAAGAACAAACCTACATCTGAAGCGTCTGATATCAGCTTAGCGTCGTCTGATTAACTTGGTCGGCTAGTACGATTGAACAAGATATGTATTAAAGTACATTTTCCCCACTCCCTCGAAAATGGCAGAAAACTTATTTATTACTAGCTTCCGCCCGCGGCTTCGCCTGCGTGGTATGTCGATAAAAAGTAGCCTGTGTCCTTTCTCAGGCTCCAGACTATCTGTGTACCAAATTTCATTTAAATCGGTTGAGTAGTTTTGGCGTGAAAGCGAGACAGACAGACAGAGTTACTTTCGCATATATAATATTAGTAAGGATTAAGTATATTGTGCATAAACTCCGCGTTTACTGCACCAACTTTTTAAACCTCGAGGCGTTACAACCACATGATCATAAGTTTAGTATCCTTTATATACTTGAGCTACCAAACAGTACGGATAGTAGAAATATGATCGAAAGTACTCAACATTTCACTATGATATCCTTCGCGGTACGCAGGACGAGTATAGCACACATGCAGATGTGTACCTAATATTTCACCCACATTCTGCCAGTTATGTTTAAGTCCCACGTAATAGGGGGCAATCCTATTGCCATCAACCGGGCACATATCCAGACTGCAGCTGATAAAATCCTGACGGAAAAACTCAGCAACACTGCCCGACCTGGGAATTGAACCCAGCACCCTAATTGCGTGATACACGATCAATCACAAACTGAATCGGTTTGAAACAAATGTCGAATCAATTGCTTCATACGTTCGAAAAAAACATTACCCTCCTTCTGGGGCAGTCGGGTAAAAAAAATCTTTTCAACAACTTAAATAACGCAATGAATTTTGTTAAACTGTCAAAATGAAACAGATTAGTCTTAAGGCTCTTACATACTAGCGCGATTTGTCGCGCGACGCGAATTTTAACAAAACAATTTCTGAGAAAACTTCAAGGCGAAAAATGCGGCGGCGTCGCGTCGCGCAACTATTCACGCGAGTGTTCCATTCGTGAGAGCTTTTAATCGGTTAAAAAAATAAGTTACGCATTTATATAGCAGGACCTCACGGTTTTGGTATCTGCTCAAGTAATAGTCTAATCTTACTGATTACGATAATTACTTGATCGGTTGATTTCGAGAATAACACAAAACGCCTCTAGTCTCGATGATCTAATAAAATAAGGTCAGTGAATTGACTGCCTTGATACCACGTCTTACTTTTGATAAACTAGCTTTAGCCAGCGGCTCCGCCCGCGTGTGTCGGAAATTATCCCACGGTAATGTACTGTCGGTATAAAAAGTATCCTCCGTGTTAATCCAGGTTATAAACTATCTATGTGCGAAATTTCATCCAAATCCATTCAGCAATTTTTGCTTGATTGCGTAAACATCCAAACTTTTACATTTATAATATTACTAGCTGATGCACGTGGCTTCGCTCGCGTGGTTGAAGGTTACTCTATCCATTGGTGAACACAGCATGAAAATTGGTACAGTAGTTTTTTTTGAGTTTATCGCGAACAGAACGACTGACAGACGCGGCGGAGGACTTTGTTTTATAATATGTAAGGATAGTAGGATACTATCTTCTAGGCATTTGGGTAACAAGAAATACGTTATGGGGGTGTTACGGAAAAGGGGTCTGAGTCCCAGCAGTGGGTACATTATAAGCTGATTATATACCTAAGTAGTGTGGCCCAATCATCTTTCGTAGAAATCGTAGATGTTACCCTCGCGAAGTCTTTACAGTGAAATAAGTACTACACGTCTACCGTTCAACAGAGGTGATGTCTGAGGTGCCGTCTAGATGAGCAAAGACAGCCCGAGAAATTAAAATTTTCTTTAGAACTTTGCAGTTTGCAGGTCAGTGTCAGGTTGTATGTTGATTAAAATATGATTCGTGACCGTAACAAATATTCATTTCCAGAATTATAACTCTCTAAGTTATAATTGGCCTTAAATATAATGATTTCATGAAATAGTTATTCGAATTTTTATGATTTGACTTGAATGACGATAAACGACATAATAAAGATCATAATGACGTTCATATGAATGTATTGAATGACTATTTAATTTTGGCACTTACATGACTTAAGGAGTTGTATTGCTGATTCTAATGATTATAATTCTGTAATTCCATATTTGTTATGGCCGCAAATCATATTTAGATTAACATACAACCAGATACTGACCTGGAATTGCAAAAAAACGTAAAAAAAAATTGAATTTCGCGAGCTACCTTATCACATTTCCTTAAGTTGTCACGGTGAGAATTTTACCGAATAGAACGGCTACAGTTTCAACCAGATGTTTTAACGTACAGTGATGCCGAAGTACAGGAATAACAAGCCGAGTCTTCAGAGCTCGTCATCAAAGTGGTCA
Organism: Lithophane leautieri; assembly: GCA_949152455.1. Taxonomy (NCBI): domain Eukaryota; kingdom Metazoa; phylum Arthropoda; class Insecta; order Lepidoptera; family Noctuidae; genus Lithophane; species Lithophane leautieri. The sequence goes on along the minus strand of OX424462.1, from coordinate 1,817,826 downwards.
CCCATGAGGTCGCCGCCGTAGTCCGTGGCCTCGCTGCCCACGAACACGTCGTGATGCAGCAGGATCTCCGCGAACGACAGCAAGTCGTTGTGGTCGTCATCTGCTGCCGCGAACAGGTGGTCTACTTCTTCTTCCGCAATTTCACTGGAAAGACGAGGCGAGGTTAATGAGAAAACGCGAAAGACAAAAAATTCAGGGATAGAAAAAAAACTTAACTACCCAGGTGAACATTTTCCAAACATTTATTCAAGGTTAAATAAAATTAGTTAGCGAAACTCCGCAAACGTGATGGAAATGATGAAGTCATGACGCAACTATTGGTTTTTTTTTTTTTGTTGTATCGTGTTTATATATCTCAAACTCAAAGCATTTATTTCAAATAAACGATCGTAAATAAAAACCATGATTTATCGCTGAAACACGGACGGTGATTCGGATAGCCCTTGGAGATAACTTCTTTTTCTTTTACAGTTCGATTCAAACTTAATGGCGGCTCAGAACATGAGGCGATTCGCTGCGCAGTAACAATTTCATGTGTCAGCGGGGGTGAGGAGTGGGATACTGCGCAGCGAGTAGCTAACTTTCGAGCCGCCATTAAGTTTGAATCGAACTATACCTAATGGTTAGATCATAATGAGAATCATACAGCTAGTCTGAGATGCTCTCGAAGTAATATAATTATTTGGACCTGCCGCCTAATTGCATAACACACTTTCAATGAATGATTTTGAAGGATATTTCTAATCCTTCATAATGTTTGAAAAATTTGTCTGCTCAACAACGTAAATGACGCAAGCCAATGAATGTTGTTGAACTGTCAAAATGAAAGCCATTGCCTAATCAATCACTAGTATTCAATTGAACGGAAAACACGCTCTAGCATTGTGATTAAATACTAGTATGTAATCCTGAGAGCTAAAGCAATTGGATTCGGTAAGCGATGTTTAATAGCTACAAGAACGTTTCATTATTGGTATATCGAGCTGATAAGAAAGATTGAAGAGATTTTCCACAGTTATTTAACATAACTGGCGAAATGCGCGTATACCTAGTATTATGTACACCTCTGCCTAACCCTGCAGGGTAAACTGGCTTGATTTTCTGTGTTATTTAATGAAAACTGCGGTTTTTAGACTAATTTAGTCAATCATTGAATCCTCTTGTTATTTGCACTTTGGTGTTGTAAAGGCCACATTCACCATTGTGGCTTCTATAACAACACATACGAGCTGCACTTGACGTCAGGCAAATATTACATCGCGCAAGCAGAGTTATCCAGACAACAATCGTCGGGCAGTAGCCCACCAGACACAACACCCGCCTGGTCAGAGGATCCTCCCTACTTATTTTAAAGAGGTTTAATTGTTGAGTTTGTTTGTAGGGGACAATTTTCGGAACTATTGATCCATAACATAACGCCTTATTTCCCCGAAGGGTTGGGCAGAGGAGTAGCTATAGTACACCCACATTTCGCCAGGTATGTTTAAGTCCCATGTTATAGGGGGCGAGTCTATTGCCATCAACCAGGCACACATCCAGATTCCGGGATGCTACTGAGAAATTTCAGATGGAAAAATCCAACAACACTTTGCTCGACCTGGGAATCGAACTAAGGACCTCATGCTCAGCAGTAGCGGTTGCGATCACTAGACCAACTACTGATCCAATTCCGAATATTCTTTCACTGGTGGCAAGCTTGGTATTGCCAAGTGCCATAGGATATATTTATACAATACAACTATTTTCTTAATGCTTCTCGGGAATCATCTCATTTCCGAATACAAACGAATGCTAAATTCCATGTCCATCAAATATAAGATTTATCGTGTATAATAATTTGAATTCAGAACTAAGTATTTTGTTGTCGTTTTTTTTTTATTTCCGTGTGAACTATATAGAGCTGTAAAACTATTTTCCTTACACTATTTCCTCCCATTTTTAAAATTAATTACATTATGTTAAAAGAGTATTAACAACTCTATATACTTCCAAGTCAGACATTAAGAAGAAAGTTGTACTGTATATTTATTTTATTATATATATAGTATAAGTATATTAGTAAGTAAGTAATTTATGAAATTTTACGTAGACAAAGTCTTGGACAAAGGTTAGTTTAGTTAATAAATAAAGAAATTAAGATGAAGTATTTTTATACCCACATTTTAGTTATTAGCTCAAAACGTTTTTTAAATTGTAGTTTGCTATCGATACGAAGTAATGTGTTACGTACCCAAGCCTGTAATAATTTTAATAACATTCAAAATGAATTTATTAGGCTCAATTTACACCGCCACGGAATGGAATGGAAGCGAATTTTGTCGTACAAAGTTTAGGTAATGAACTTTATGTCAATAGTGTAAAGTACAAACTCGATACCAGTCAAATAACAGGTCGCGTGTTTTCTGAAGAATTCTCGCGCATTTTCGGTAATTCCCACAGTTACAAGCTCGTATCTAGTTTGTACGTTAAACAATTGACATAAAGTGCATTTTGCAATGTACAATATCGTTACAAAAAGTCGCTTCCATTCCATTCCGCGGCGGTGTAAATTGAGCCTTAAAACAAGATGCAGGTGGCAACACGTCCCTGAATTACGGCGTGAAAAATAAAATGAACTGTGTACTGCACGTACTAAGGTACTAGCGAACAAAATCAAATTGACTGTAAAACAAACATCTGGACTTTTGCGCAATTTCTGGTGCGCAATTTGACCTGTACCTGTGAGCGGCTGCGAGACTAAGAAAATAAAATAAGGATTGGCGAGATTAGAATTATAGTAACCCGTAAAGCCAGCTTTCCTCATGATATTTCCTTCACGGATGTCCGAGATAACTCGAAAAATACATTTGTCACATTGTGTCATTTTGTCCGGTTTTGAATCCACAACCTTGTCCATGAGAGGCGAGACCTTAACCACTGGGCTATCACGACTATCAGATTTGATTATGTGCATACAAACAATGCCTATTCTGTTTACTCTGATTTCATGGGCAATATTCAAGAAAAAAAATCCCCGGCTGTTATTCGTGGATCATTGACAGTCGTTACGGGTCGCCAGAAGCCCGAAAGTCTAACAACCAGTCTTACCAAGGGGTATCGTATTAACCAGTTACTGGGTTGTGGAGGTTGGATAGGTAGTCGCTCCATATAAAATACTGGTATTCAGCTGCATCCGGTTAGACTGCAAGCCGACCCCAAAATAGGTTAGGAAAAAGCTAAGCAGATTGATTAATTGAAGACAAATTCGATTCGAAGTAGGTATGCAATATACTTACACATTGTTAGGTATGATCCAGTTATGTATTTCAACAAGGTCGATGACCCCGTCCTTGTTGAGATCCAGGTCGTTGTCGAACTTGTCCTTCTCCGATATCAGCCAGGCCTTGTCCTGCTGGTTACCTGTTGGGATAAGCGGATTACCACGTTAATTTACTTTCATGTAAGACGAATGATTGTGTCATTCTTATACACACACAGACATACATCTTTACTTTCTGCGCCTCTCATCTCAGAAGCAAAAACGTTGCGTTATATAGGGTTATTTTGAATTGGCTAGCTAAACTCCGTAGGCGCCATGGGTATCGATCGATACCTAAACATGATAAAACAATAACTAATTCATAACTACATGTTTTTTTTTTGTAGGGTCATCGACTGCATTTATTGTAGTCATATGTAATATCAGTTAAAAAATCTGTTTTTTTTTTAAACTTCACTAACTTGTATCGTATCCATATCTTAATAAGATAAACCATAAGAAAACTGTTTTTCTCAATTCAAACATCAACAATAACAGCGGTCGTTGATCTCCCAAAAACAAAACATCAAATCTTTTAATTTAGAATAGAATACTCTTTATTATGAACACCATAAAAAATACAGATATAAATGTAGAATTTTTTAATTTATCGTGTTTAAATATCGATACCCATCGCGACTGCGGAGTTTAGCTAACCAATTTAAAATAACATTTTTTATTACTAAAGAAAAGAATGAGCATTCAAACTCAAACCATTTATTTCAATTAAGGGCTTATACTACCTCAGTTTAAATTCAATTTTTATCTCGCTCGCACCATACTGCTCGCGGCCTGAGTGAGAGTGAGAGACGGAGTGGGGTGCTGGCGGCTCCAAGCTTCGAATAGATTAGGTAATTGCTTTTTACGGTGAAAATAATGGCAATTAAAAAAAAAACATAAGACCTACTTTATAGTTAGTTCAGTTATTATGCAAGGTTTTATGATCTAATTTGAAGTATTTTTTGAAGATCAGCAGCGGTTTATAGTTCGGTTTAGAGGTAGCTTTGGTTTTATTTCTATAGATTTTTTTTTATGTAGTCGTGTTTTCGTCAAGCATAGGACCCAGCATCAATCCTTAACTTCAACATATATTTATTTCAAAATTAATGGTGCAGTATTTTCGGCATAACGAACGATTATGCTAAGCAATTTGAGGTTAAGTAGGCCCGTTAACCATTAACTTAAACTGTCAAGGAGTCGATCAGTCAGAAAGATGAAGCTAGTTGCCCATTCCAAACCGTAGTAGGTTCATATGACGAACGGGCAAGAAACTCCAGGGACGTTTAAACTCAGTTAATTCGAGTTCGTATTCAAATATATATTAGTTCAATCAATGCAAGTACAATGTGCGTGCCACCAAAAGTGTGTCAACTGCTAAACGAGATAGAATCGTATAATTGACCTAATCGTTATTAATTCGTCAGTGTTCTGTTACACTTGGATCGGAATAATAATACATTATAATAGAGGCGACTGATATGTGTCGCCGATTGAATAATGGAATCGCATTGTATTTAAATTTTGCTGACCCGACTGACATTGTCCTGTCCAAATTTCAATAATTCATACAAAATTTCCATAGAAAATACACATTCAGTTTACCCGAATTTTCTAATTTTTTTACAAAAAAATTATACCTTTATTGATCTTGCATCCTAACTAATATTATAAATGTGAAAGTGAGTTTGTTTATTTATAACGCTTTCACGCTAAAATGGCGGAACGGATTTGGATGAAATTTGGCACATGGGTAGACCATGACCTGGAATAGGACATAGGATACTTTTTATCCCGATATTCCCACGGGATCGAGACATACGCGGGTGAAACCGCGGAGAGCAACTAGTAATGAATATTTATAAGCCTCTCCTCATGATCCTCAACTTGACCACACCTTTCTGTTACGCCTTGTATTTTATGCAGACCACAGCCTAAGACTCGGATATAAAATCAGATTTTATATAATCAACTTTACGGTCGTCGAAATAAAGTTCAAAAATACAGGCGCGAAGTTTTGAGTTTGGAGTAAACTGTTGACTCCCCATTATAACGGCGGTCCTTTGGTTTGTTCGACAAGCAAGTCTCCTCACAATAGTTACTAGGAGCAATTGATGTAATGAAACAGTAATGCCTATGTTTACACAATACATGCGCATGCGTATTTGTGTTTTGCTTATTCGTATGTTTAAAAACAAAGAGAACTTGTTATTTATTTACTACACAATATGTACACACAACAAACGAATAGGAAAAAAATGTAAGGGAAATATTAATAACTAGCTGCGCCCCGCGTTTTGACCCGCGTAAGTCTCGATCTCGTGGGATTATCGGGATAAAAGGTAAACTACCTATGTGCCAAATTTCATCCAAATCCATTCAGCCGTTTTAACGTGAAACCGTAACAAATAAACCAACCTCATTTTCGTATTTATAATATTACTTAGGATTAAGACTAGCTTCCGCCACCGGCTCCGCCCGCGTGATATCATATATTACTCAGTGGTAATATAGCATTCTACTGGTAAAATAATTTAAAAAATTAATTATATAGTTTTTAAGATTATTCATTACAACCTACCCAACCTCAAATTTTATCTCGCTCGCACCGTACTACTCGCGGCCTGAGTGAGAGCGAGACGTAATGGGGTGCTGGCGGCTCCAAGCCTCGAATAGTTTAGGTAATTGCTTTTTACGGTGAAAACAATAAAATAAAAAAACATAAGACCTGTTTTAGAGTTAGTTCAGTAATTATGCAAAGCTTCATGATATAATTTGAAGTATTTTTTTAATACAAGCGGTTTATTGTTCGGTTTAGAGGTAACTCTGGAAAAAAAAATCAATCGAGAAAATTTTATGTTATTTTGTTTTCGTCAAACATAGGACCTAGCATCAATGCTGAACTTTAACATATATTTATATCAAAATTAATGTTGCAGTATTTTCGGAACGGAGGATCATGCTAAGCAATTTGAGGTAGGGCAGGCCTTAATATTGTTTTTCCCATACTAATAATATTATAAATCCGAAACAAACTCTGTCTGTCTGTTACCTTCACGCCTAAACGGCTGATTTCTATGAAATTTGGCACACAGGTAAACCATGACCTGGGTTAGGACATAAGATAGGTACTAAGTAAGATTTATAATAGAATAATCTGAAGATTGTACTTCGGTATGACCATACTCAAAACCATCTGCCTAGTTTTTTCCCAACTATGTTGGGGTCAGTTTCCAGTCAAACCTGATGTAGGTGAATACCAAGACGAGGGTCATGCCAAAAGAAGTTAGATATTCTTTACTCATTTGTTTGACACTGGCAAGTTATTCACTATCTTAAAGACTGGTTATTTATTGACGTATTTGAAACAGTTTGTCCTTGAACAGTAATATTAGTTTGGTGTGACAAGCGACCACAGTCAGGAATCTGGCACCTTCTCGGGCACCACGAAAATGCAGTGCCCCACACGTCTGTCAGAACACTCGAATTTTTTTACTAAAAAAACCTGTCTATCCTCCCTCACTCACCATATTCTCCTGACCTAGAGCTTTTTGATTTTTACCTGTTTCCAAGAAACAAAGAAAAACTAAAGGGGAAAGGGTTTGAAAGCAAAGAATACACCGACTGCCTATAATTTCGAGATTGCTGAAGTGTCTAAAAAAGAGTGGTCAGAGGTATTATCCAATTGGTTCAAACGTATGGAAAAGTGTATACGTGCTCAGGGAGAATCCTTCGAAAAGATCGATACTTGTAATAAGGAGTAATTTTTGAGTATCTAATTTCTTTTGGCATAACCCATGTATTTTACATGGAGCGACCATCGATACACCGTGCTCACCTCTCTCGCCAATATACTCGTTGAAGTCGATTCGTCCGTCCTTGTTGGTGTCCTTCTCTCTCAATGTCTGGTTGATGAGGAACTGGTGCATGTCTGTATGCTCCTCAGGGTTTGTGAACACCTGGAGACAAGGTGTCGGTCAGAGAGTGGTAAGGAGAGAATCGTTTTACAGGGCCTGTTTTAATTCATTAGCGAAACAATAAAAAAGATTGGTCAACGTAAGGTTGTGGTCTCATGCCTGTATACCATGTGCCAGGAACACCTACAAAATTGGCAGTCGACGACGGCTTTACCTTGACCATTTTTGTACCTATGTCTTGATTTCTGTCTGAAACATTTTTTTGCTTCGTACTTTTTAGGTCACTTTTATTTTTCCGTACGGTTGCAGTTTTTTAAACTTAATTTTTTATTGTAAATTTTTTAATTTAAATAAGTACACACGGCTACACATCAAGCTATACGTATCCAGTTTATGCTGATCTCGCATTGTATAGGATTTCCGTACAATGCGAGGTTAGCTGATACTGGAAATGTATCATGCTTGATGTGTAGCCGTGTGTAAGTAAGTACCTATTTTTTTTTTTATTAAGTGGAAATACTTTTTTTTTGTTCATTTTTATTAACAGGATTTCATAATTTGTACCTAGCTTTTTGTTACATCTTTTATACATTATAGAACTCAATAAATGAATATAAAGATTAGCATGGACTCAAATATTTTGAGTAGCATGTGAACTGACCTGAAACTCCTCCAGTTCCAAAATACCATCGCTGTTGGCGTCAGCTACACCCCACATCGCCTTCTCCTCTTGCAGTAGCTATAAAATAATCAGTCTGTAGACATTCATAATAATAATAAATAAATATTTATAGTCCCGATTAAAATTTTCAATTGATCTGTTGAAGACCCAGTTATCATGACAGTAACAAAACATCTAACAGTTTCATTACAATGATCAGTGGTCTATATACTTATCACCCCTTCAAGAATCAATCTGCCTAGCCTTTTCCCAACTATGATGGGGTCGGCTTCCAGTCTAACCGGATGCAGCTGAATGTATTTTACATAGAGCGACTGCCTATCTGACCTCCACAACCCACTAACTGGGTAATATGACACCCCTTGGTAAGACTAATGGTTGTTAGTCTTTCGGGCTTCTGACGATCCGTAACGATTGTCAAAGATCCATAAATGACAGCCGGGACCAACGGCTTAACGTGATTTCCCAGGCACGCAGGAGTCTCGGTATGTAAATATAGTCACCCATCCATGGACCAGCGTAGCTTAACCTCATGGATCAACCTGGCGACTGTTATTACTTAGCCAGGAACTACTTACCTAGAAATAGTAATTAAAATGTTGCCCTTATAATAAGAATAGACGGCACTTTCCAACAAAACACAAAATCCATCTATCCTGTTAGACCTACTAACAGTAGACAGGGTATACCTACCAGGCCCGAATCCCCAGCATCGTCAGGCCCCACATCTTCCTCCGAGTCTACTCCGAAGGCGTCGTGCAGGTACTCTTGCCACGTCACGGCGCCGTCACGATCCTCGTCGGCTTCCATCAGACGCTCCTGTGCCTCTTCGCGGGACAGTTTACTGGAGAAGGGATAGACTGCTCAGGACAGGATTTTAGCAGAGACTGAGATTTTTATTTAATAACTAGCTGCCCGTCCCGGCTTCGCACGGGTAGCACTAAGTAGACTTGCTTGGCCACACACCTTACATACTTACCCTACCTAGGGGTATGAAAAATAGATTACGACCGATTTTCAGACCTACCGAATGTACATATAAAATTTCATAAAAATCTGTTAAGCCGTTTCGCAGGAGTATGGCAACTAACACTGTGACACGAGAATTTTATATATTAGAGATTAAAAGCAGTCCAGCCAACTGTATATTATAAACAGGCATCTTGTGGGCTTGCTTGTTCCGTGATCACAGTTAAACGTTTTTTTCATTGTGTTTTCTTTACATAAATTAAATCCTGGTTTTTTTTACACCATTTTGCTTATTGTTTAAACGTTCTGTTTTTGTTTTAATATAATATGGCTTTGTTTGTTACGGAGAATCACTGACTCTTAAGACACAAGCACATACACCTAGTTTAGTAGTCCGAATATTAAAATGATTGTGACATAGATAAAAGCCGTATTTGCAAAAAAAAAAGAGAACTGGGTATTCCCCATTTATTTTTTATTGTGCTAGGGAAAATAAATGGGGAATACCCCATTTATTTTTTATTGTGCTAGGGACCAGTTCTCTTTTTTTTTTACCTTTCCTGCAATCTAACACTAGATCATAAAATGTCAAGAATAAAAATAAGTGAAAGAGCCACATTGGCACCAACCAAGTAAACTAGTCTTTTAAATAAACATAATGTAACTTACTTGGTAAATTGTAGTTTATTTGAGTCACATTTAAGCGTTATTTTTAAGTATGAATAATCAATAAAATAATAAGAGGGCAAAAAAGCTTAAAGTTTTCAGTAACACAGTTCAAGACAAGTAATTGAGTTAATATTGTTCTTAAGGGTTGTCAATTCAAATATTTTTATTTTATTTAAATAATAATTTAATCGCTTTGAATCTAGTTTTAAGTTTTAAATGTTCAAATTAAAGAAACAACACATTTACTAATAATTAACAGAAAATCTACGTAATAATAAACGAAAAACTTGAGACGCCATGCGCGGAATAAACTCATTTTGGTCAGTATTTGTGAGAAAGGAAAAAGGAATTTAAACTATTTTTTTTTTATATAGTTAGTTATTCCTTTAGTTAATTTAGTATAAGATGTTTATCCAATGTATTTTATTATATTAATTTACAGAGTAAATAACTATCCCAGTGATAATTGTTTTATGAGTTTTGTTCTAAATCTTGAAGGCTATGAGGGCCTTCTTTCAAATTCTGCTAATTGAACATAATAAATACCTATTCTATAAAGACATTGTATAAAACTTTGCTGCCAAGCTTTGCAACTGTTTGTGGTGAGGTTTTCACTTTCATTTAAAGAATTTATTCCGTAAGTTGTATATGTATTTTACATGAATATTAAACTTATATTATAATAAAGAAATTTGTTTTATCAAGTCGTAAAAACTGTGTGAAGTAGAAGCGTGTTGAAGTATTTTATAAAAACATTAATCTTTTAAACTATTGTTAATCTGTCATGTCATGACCAATAACATTATGTTATGGTTAGAATTATATGTAAAATCAAAATTAGTGTTAAAAAAAAACATATTTACATGACACATTTTAGCATTTTTAACACAACTTAGCGCAGATCTTTTTCCTCTTCAGAAGAACTCCTAATACCTAATATTTCATTTAGTGATTTTAATTGACATTAATTATAATTATTATGTCTATCTCATTATCACAGGTATTCATCATACTTTTAATGGGGAAAATACTCATAGAAAGGATTTTAAAAATAAAATTGTACCTAATTTCTCATAGCATAGCCTTCATTACCAAACTGTACAAGTATTTAATAGACTGCCAGCACAAATGAAATTTTTGTTAAATACTAGTTTTTTAAGGCTAAGCTCAACGCATTTCTGTTAGATAAAAACTTGTACTCAATGGACAACCTGTAATTTAATATTAATATTCCAATTTCCTGTATAGAAAAAAAGGTATTATTATTATTGCTGCATGTTCACTTTTAGAATTTATATTAATTATTATGATGTAAGTATGTAATGTATCAAACACAATATAAAATGTTCCTGAAAAATAAATAAACCGATTCACTGGGGGATTTTTATATGTTGCCCATAATGACATAAAACTAGTGACTATAAAATTGAAAATTTCTTAGTATTACTTAAACCTTTTAATTTATCTTAAGGCATGAAAATGGAACCAAGATTATTATCTTCATTAGATAGACCCTTCCATCAACAACTATTTTAATTAAACAAGTGAAGATACTATGAGTAAGTACAGTTGTTTGTTTTTCATTAATTGTATGGAATAAGAATAATATTATGCTTTTCAAGATTAAATACCGGCTAAGCTTATATTAGCTATAGCAGAACAAAATAATAAAAATATTACTATTCACAAAAGGTTTCCGCAAAAATATTATTTTGTTTTATCTATTTATTATTGATTCTAATATTATTTTGTTTTGTTTCTTTTTCAAAACAAATAGAAAAAGTCACACAGACCAAAACTAATTGAAAACTTAATTCATAACAACTCACACGAATGATTTCAAAATCCAATTTTTGAGTTCAATTCTGTCTATTTCCTGGTCACCATTCAAATCCATCTGGGGCAGCAGCAGCGCCAGGCGCCGCTTGGCCTCCTCCGCGGTCAGCTTGTCATACTCCTCGGCCTCCCGCACGCTCCCTATAGAGAAGTAATAAGTGAAGCCCAACGCTAGAGGCACCAAAATAAACAACGCTTCCTTAAGCGACATGTCGGCGCGCGCCGACCGCTATCGCATTCCTTATCAACTGAGCGAGGTGTTGCAAAATCTAGTGAGCCCAGCCGCCGGTCGACGTCATAACATAGATGCAGTAAATAAAAACTGTTGTACCTAAAATGGCCTCGTGGTCGAACTCGGAGTTATGTCCGGAGTCGCCGTAGTGCTCGTAGTCCCTCGCACGGAAGCTCCCGTCGGTCTCCCGCTCCAGGTTGTCCACGCTGTGCCCGTGCACCGCCGCCGAGGCACAGTACAACAACATGTTGTAAGTCAAAAGAACACTCAAGAAATACTTCAAAGCCATTTTATTGCACTCCGCTACCAATTTTATTATAATATAACCTTGCTTTACGACTGTATTTATTATTCAAATTTCTTAGATTGTTTATTTTTCTAAAACCATTGACGGAGAAAAAAGAGATCATGCAATTTTGATTGATGACACTTGATTTATTGGTGTTGCCATTTAAATTTTAGGGCATTGAATTATTCAAAAGGATTTTACCAAAAAAAAAAAACATCTTTTTTATCATGGCTTGTATACCGTAGTCATTTCAACGTATGGCACAACGTATGCATAATATTATCTAAAATGAATGAATAATAAAAGAACTTCCTTATCACGAATCTTTTACCAGAATGCGTAGATTCTATATACAGATAAAAATGTACTCTGTGTACGTACAGGCCGGTTGCATCATGGCTTGCAGACACTAAACTTTCAATGGGGTCGAGGCCTTGGGAAATGATCGATGGGTGAGCGGACGCACAATGTATTCTAGAGTGTATTTTATTAGTACATATATATCTACCCACTGATTGGGCAGATCTCACGACCTCACTCTTTGTTGATTATAATCCGACATACTAATGATCATTCACGATTCGACTAGACGATGGAATCTCGTTCTTGTGCAGAAATAACAGAGCACATTCGGTATTAGACAGATGGCCATAGCAGCTTAACAGCATCGATGAGGTTTATAGAGTAATTTAAGGATAGGAACGATGTAAGATAAAGGCCTAGAGAAATATTTGAACAAAAACCCGGTTCTGAACATGTTTACAACAATTTATTTCAGCAAATTGCTAGCAGCCATCACGATCAACGTGATCCTGCGTCCTGCGACGTGGTTGGGGTAGGCCACCAGGAACTTGGACAGGTGCTTGCGAACCTCGCCTACCACCAGCGGGAGATGTCCGCGGGTGTCCTGATTCACGACGTCCAGGTTTATTATAGCTTCCTCTAAGTATCTGCAAGTAAAAAAATCAATTGACTAATAACTTGTGCTCGGCGAGCGTTTTTCTTTTTCCTATGGAGAGTTTTAAGGATGATTCTGAAGACCCTATAATGCTAAAACTCAATTTGACAGCAAAATATAAGTAGAATGAGTACATAACTAGTTAATTATTCGGTGTAGTAAATATTGGGTACGCTCGCGTGGTCTCAAATATTACAATGAAACCTAACTAGGGAACATTACTATCTAACTATTACAATTTAATACTAAAAAAAAAAACATGAATATAGTGGAGTAACGGAAACACAGGCACTAACCCCCTTTTTATGAAATTAAAATGCAACGTTTATAAACAAGGGCCCTATATTAGCCCTTGTATTATATTATTAGGGTTTAGCCCTATATTGGCAACATACAACTAAAAGTTTAACCTGCACTTGAGCTGCGTTTCATGCAGCATGTCCGTTGCGAGCTGCTGTACGAGTGACAGGAGCACATGTTGCTGCAAGCTACAGGGTGCTGCGAACACCTGGTCAGGGTCCACGGTGCGACAAGCAGCCATCACAAGTGAAAGGTCGCCAGCAGTCAGCGCGCGCTCGAACGAACCGTTCACGTCGCCTTCCGCAATCTGCTTGTTGATCAGCGCTATTTGCATCTAGGAAAGAAGACCTCATATAACATCACGCTTGTATGCGCTGAAAGGGGTAAGCAGGGGTGCATGTACCTACATAGATATAAGGTTTATCTTATAATACACGAAATCTCATAAATTGAAATCAGAAATCGCGAAAAAAAAATCAGCTGTTCCCTACATTTTGACGAGGATTTAAATGTAGGGAACAGCTGATTTTTTTTGAACCGGCCACAATTCCAGACTCCCAATTGCTTCTGACAAATTGCAGATAGAAAAACCCAATAAAACTTTGGCCTACCCGGGAATCGAACCGAGGTTCTCATTCTGAACAGTAGCGCTTCGACCACTATACCAACAAGGCGGAAAATATATAGTACTTAATTGAATAAAATGACGTTTATATTTTTATTTATTTTACATTCACGTTTTTGGTCGGTATTCTAAAACTAGATGGCGTTTTCCAGTTTGATAAAATAGGTACTCACTAGCTGATCGATGACAGACACCTCAGGACCCGCCGGTTGCGGTGGAGTGTCCGGTCCGTAGTCGTGCGGAGGCGCAGGGGTCTCCGCTTCAATCCGGGGCTTCGGATGGGACCCAGCCGATAACAAGTCTGCCACTTTGGTGCGCCATTCGTTTAGCTCTTTGTGGAGCAACCTGTTTTAATAAACATAATACACGCCTGTAATTACGCAAAAACGATCGGACAAGGGATAGTGTTTATCTTGTAAAGTCAGAAAAAATGTTGACTACATACGATAAGTCTGCGTGCGGAAGAAATCTGAACTAATAATAAGTACTTATCGTATGTGCCGTTTAGCCGTCTTATCGTTTGCGTAAGGTCAAATTAGATTAAGAATTAATTAATATTAATATGAGATTCATAATATTAAGATTAATTATTAATATAGATACAATATTTTAAATATTATAGTAGATAAAGAATTAAACACGCTAGCGCCAAGTCGCGCGCAGACGGCCTGGCCACGGGACATTAATAAATTGTCTTGTCTTATGAAAGATCTTTACTTACTTATATTTAAAAAAAAAAAATTATCAGATTACCTATGTGTGACTATGATTATACGAAAACCGATGTTATTTTTAAATATAAGTAAGTATTTATATTTTTTTTATTTTTTACCTATGTGTACCTACTACAGAATAAAATGAATTGTGCAAATATGAGTAGTTTAGGAGATAAGAGGGAGCAGACCAACATAAATATAGGTACAACCTATATAGCCTATAAAAATCATAACCTTCCTTTGGGTTTGCCGCAGTCGGGTAAAATGAGATCCAATTCTTATTATACGTACTCTTCAACTGTACACTGCAGAGTGTTGACCAGGTTCTTGCCAGGGTCAGCCGAGGCCTCCAGCAGACACTGGTGGCGCTCCAAAGCACGCCGCAGGGCTCCGGACGTCTTGTATACAGACTTGAATAGGGATGAAGACTTGTCTTCCACTGTCGTTGGAGAGAAAATAATGAAGTGTAGCTATAGGACCAGAGAAAAGGCTTTATCTCGTAAGGAACAGACGCGGGAACAGGGTTCAATATTCTCAATAGGGGTCGCTCTACAGCGGCCTACAGCTAAGCTACGCACGTGTAGCCGAAAGTACCTACACCACGTCCTATTTAAAAGCGATCGTCACTTGAATCGGTACACGATCGTTCGGTTGTGGTTCGGGTGAACCTAAAAGCAGGTCGCGCCGACAGAAGGTTTCCGGTTTTCTTTAACAAAAAGTGACATATGCACGCAACCGATCGCGCGTTTGCTTTTAAATAGGACGCGGCCTTACAATCCTTTCAAGCTGTTATTTTACCTGTGACAGCAGTAATCCAACAACAACCTTATTGCAACGAGAATAAAGATCAAATCACTGATATTTTGGCAGTGATACAAAATCAGAGGAGGATCTTCACTAAGCACGAAATATGTGACGTCACACCAAGAGAGATGAGGTCACACCAATATGTATGACCACCTGTGACAAGGATGGGGAGAGGCTCCAAAACTCATGAACTTCATGAAGTTCTTCCGTAGTAGCGTAACATATCACGCTTGTATTTGCCGAAGGGCTTGGCAGAGCTGTATAGTATTACACCCAAATTTCGTCACTTATGTCCAACAACCAGAAGTAGTGATAGCCTAGTGGTGTGACCGTCGGATTGCCAAGACATGTCTTGAGTTCAAACCCAAGACACGCACCTCTGACTTTTCGGATTCATGTGCGTATTGTATAATTATCACTTGCTTTAAAAACGGTGAACGAAAACATCATGAGGAAACCGGCATGCCAGAGAGATATTTCTCGACGGCATGTGAAGCCAAGTCAGGAAACCAGGTTAGTCACTAACCACACGAAAAGAAGAAGACGATTAAATATAAAAGTTACTCACGTTCAAAAAAAGCCTGCTCAATGATCTTGTGTATGTGTGCGATGAGGCGCCGGTGTGAGCGCTGCAGGACCGGCAGGTATAGCTTCGACATGTCGCGACTGAAACAGCCGCCAATCAGGCCACGCACTGACTCTGCTGTTGCGCGGACCATCTGGTCTTTTAACTCCTGTGTGTTTATTAGACTTTAATTCAATAGCCTGTGAAATCTGGTGATGAACACGACAAGCATTACGACGGGGTTACCTATGTGGCACAAGTACTTAGGTACTCTTAGTACATTTTATTCTGTCCCTTATCATTTCAAAATTGTTTTTCTGTTACTCCTCCTTGAATTGCTCTTTCAATACTCATTTTACATACCAAAGAGAATTAAACCACTTGAGAGCTGATATACCGATTTCGTCTAGGCACACGACTCACTACTGCGGGCCGGGGGACGAAGAAATTACAGCGGTTGTGATTGGCCGATGCAACAATGTTAGGACGAAAGTACCAAACATAGTGATGGACAAGTCAGTTTTGCAACAATGATATCGATATCGATAAAATCGACGTCTACAATCCTAATTGAACAATAAATTATTTAAATTTGAATTTCACTTTAATAATATAACATTACTAACATTTACATTATGTAACTTATTAAATTAACTAAATTAACTTATTAAACTAAACTTACTAAATTAACTAAAAAACTAAAACTAAAAGGACTAACTAACTATACCAATAAATATAAAAACAGAGGGACCCTTAGGCGTCGAAGTATTCGTCCGCATCGCTGTCATCCGGAAACGTGCCCAGAAGACTGGCAGCATTGCCACGTTGAATGGCAATGCTAATTCTTTGGCCAAAGAACAAGCCAGCCCTCTCTGGTCACGTGAAGTGTCGACCAGTCGGCGAGAAATTTCCTTAAAAAGGAGACCCGCACTCGGGCCCCATGACCCGAGCGTTTCGACCCCAAACGGCTCAAAACTGTAATTTCACTTAAGAGAATTTATTGTTCTATCCGACAGGGATTGACATTGCTATTACTTATTTTTAATCTGCTGTGAAATGCCTTAAGCAAACAACGCTATATTTATGTGGAAACCAATTTTCCCTGTGAACTGCATTAATCCACTTTTCTTTCAGTTACGGAACATTTTGAAATCTAAAATGTAAGCATTAAGTACTTAATGTTACTTTTTTACCATTAGGAAACATCGTAATTTTTATCGACTTAGACAGACTTTATTTTGAAGTTGTCACAACACTCTACAGTATAAGTGCAGATAGAAAGGGACAGACTTATTGCAATAACCTAGTGAGAGAAAGGGACTTTTCAAAAAGACATCAACGCGGTGTATATTTTTGTGCCATTTTACGTAAACAACCAATTTAGCTTGAGCCCTGCAATTATTCTTAATAAAATGTTTATTTTATTTGCCGATAAAAAATAATGCAATCTTTTTATAGCTGGATGTTCTAGAGGATTTCCCACGTCATTTAATTGAACAGGAACTCATGATTGTTTTTATTTCTGCAGAAATGTTATAAAAGGTATCAAAATACCCGCGTGTGCAGAGATCCAATAACTGGTCAAAACTAAAATAGCCACTCGTATTTCCATCTAGTATCAGTGCTATTCAACATATGTGTCGTGAGCCTGAGTCGCCCGCATGAGCAGTCAAGAGGCTATATAGTCATTGTTACATACCTACCCACACTAATACTCAGACACGGAACACTTTCTGTAGACAAAAAATGTTTCGCGTGGGAATCAAACCGCGAAACGAGCGCAGCGGCCAGTCACTTATCCTCTGCACCAACAGGGCTGTCAATATTGTATACATACCTAGGTATGGTAACAAGAGTTAGTACAAAATATGTGCAGGTACGTACCTAAAACCTAAGTATAATTAACATACCTCGCTCTGCAAGAAACTAATGAGACTGTTTCTGATCTCGCGGTCGAGAGATACTTCCTGCCTCGACTCGATGGCATTCAGCAGACTCCTGGCGCGGCTGTTCACAGTCTCAAGATCTTCTCCACTGGATTCTACTACACCCAGACCAGTAATTCTAAAAGAGCATAGTAATTATTAAGCGAGCATAACTGCAGGTCCATTGCTGCCCACAGTAACCTTACGCTAATTAGCTTTGCTTTATACAAAACGCCGGCGGTATAACGATCTCATCTATACTAATATTATAAAGCTGAAGAGTTTGTTTGTTTGAACGCGCTAATCTCAGAAACTACTGGTTACAATTGAAAAATTATTTTTGTGTTGGATAGTCCATTTATCAATAAATATTATGATCGGATTTTAATTACTATGCCTACTGGAAACAATATAAAATGTACGTACATAGGTACATTTTAAAATCGACTGCCCTACTTAGAAATACTAAAGTACTAAGTAAACCTTTGAGCAATAGCCTTCTTGAGCATATCGACGAGCATCTGGTTGTGTGCGAGCTCTGTCTTCTCCAGTATCAACTTAGAGCTTCGCAGCTCTTCCTTCATGGTCGTCAGCAGCCTGCACTGTTCCAGGAACATATCTGTCAGTTGGAGTTTCATTATCATTTTGTTTTTTCCTGTTTTGTAATGTGAATAATATACCACAGTAGGAGAATACAATCGGTTGGGAAGCACATTACAATCTAGCATATTAGCTATATTTAAATGTAACTTAACCTGTTAAGTACTTACCTAACTATAAAATAAGGATAACCAATATGGTCTTTGTTATGTTATTCACTTTGGAGGAGACATTTGATTCACGTATTCTTGTTATTCATGTTCAATTCTAAGGATAATAGTAAACCTAACTTGGTGACCTAACTTGTTCTTGGGCAACACAAATTAGCCAAAATACCTATTAGTTACTCGTATGTTACGATTAAAATACAAACAAGGTATTGTCTTTGGTATTATCACAGGCAGAATTAAGGAGTTACTATGTTGTTAACTCTAAATTGAAGACAGATGTTGGTAGATAAATGGTAAAACGTAACAACTTCTTTTCACTAACGCTTTTACATAACACATAACATAACACTAAAGGCTCTGCAAACTGGCGCGACAGGCAGTGCTGCCCTTGTCGCGCCTGTTTGTGGGAGCCATAACGCTTTTTTGCTGCAATAATCAAAACATAGATACCTAAATATTACGGTTCCATTGCCTAATACCTCTTCTTCTTTCCGTTTAGTACGCCAGCAACCACTACCAATAAAAGAGGTATCTGTGTAAGTACTTACCGCTTAAACGATCAATCTTCTGCTCCATCACAACAAGCATATCACTATCTATCATTTTATCACAGATTCCGCTGTCCATGGGACGCTCATCGCCATCAGAGTGCATGCACAGCTCGGCAGAAGAGTCGCTGAACGTGCTGTGAACAGGCCCGTTCTTATGAACCGTCATGTCGATCGGATTTTCTTCGTTGTGCAAAGAGTTTAACGATTGGCATCTCCGATATTTCGTATTTTCTACTTGAGCCCGCTTTGGATCCATGATAGGGACAAAGATTTGGTAACAACGCTAACGTGTTTTGCACTATGATAATTGCGATGCGAAGGTTGACTTGGTTCAATCTGTTCGGAATTTTGACACATATTTCGGTCTACCCTCATTTTGCGATAAAGCCCTCGTCATACCAAATACGTTGCCTCGCGCAGTTTTTTATTGGGAATTTAATGATCTGCTACTGAGGCCTTTAAGTGTAAAGCCTTTTTTTTAAGATATTCGATGCAGTTTGTACTTCCTTGCATTCAATTCACGTGCTCGACCGTAAAAAAAGACGCTTATAAGGGCGCGAACTAGGTATGGCCAACGCGGAGGCATTGAATATACAGGCAGTTTTTTTTTTTTTTTGAAAATTTCATTTGGGAAAGAATATTCCATATCAATTAAAATTACAAAAAAAAAATGAGATACCTAAAGCCGTGTAAACCAAGATGTATTTTTTAATTAATAATAAAAAATGATAAAAATTATAGTATCTCGAAATTATCAAGAATCGCGGAACTTACCTACTTACGTGGGGTATTCGGATACCCCTGGGCATGAGGAATCTATTGTTTTTTTAACATCTCTATTTGGACCAGCCTGTGTTATTATGTACTCTGTGATGGAGGCCTTAGAATCGTCGAATTTGGCGCCCATATAGCATTTCTGTACTCTAGTACGTAAATCAAGTTTGATATTTTGAATGTGAGTGCACCAAATTGATTAATATAGGTAGTGTAGTTTGACGTTCGAAAAGTTCTGACTCTCAGCCTAGTTTGAATAAATGACTTTTGATAATGTTTTTTTTTTTTTTGAGGGAAAAATATTGCAAAAAAATGAAATAAAAAACAATTTTAATTATAAATCAAATACGCATTTATTGATATAATGTATTTCTTAGAGTAATACTATCAATGTCAAGAGTACCTAAAGCATCGACAAAAATAATAAAATAATCTTATAAAAATATAACATGGGACTCCTCACTCGATGTTACAGCTAAAGTAGAAAATGAAAGATTATCTTGATGCATCATTCGACACGCTATTGCGAGCGGTACCATACTTTAATTCAAACAATCAGAAATATCAATCAACGATCCACTATTTACTCAATTAATATCGCAAATCACACAAGTTTGTTAAGTAGCTATCAGTCTGTGTCAATATTTGATTGACAAATTATTAGCAATTGACTATATTATAATACTTTAACCTAGAGACTAATATTAATTATCGGAAAATTAAGGAATCGTGGTTTATTTGAACTTTCAGAAATTATAGCCCTTATGCGCAGTGGTGCGTCTACGCAAACTACGTTTAATGCTGGCACTTAATTTTTTTAAATATTCTCGACATTTGTACAATAGAAAATATACGCTAAGCATATTGAAATAAAGTTAATTTTGTATTAGGGAAATAACGCGAATAATTGTAATGCACTACATTTTGATCGTGTCAAAATCGGCGGGATCTAATCGGAACGCAAAGAGCCCTAACATACATTGTGAATGTCCCAATAAATACTTTTGTTCATACAGTGATGAAAGAAGAAGACATGTTACAAAACTGAGATAGCTTTGTCCCTTACAAGCGTTCAACGGTGTGAGGGACGGAGTGAGGAGCCCTAAAGATACAGCGCATTCTATCGTACACTAAGAAAATTAAATAGTATCAGCAATAAGCGAGAAGGCTGCCATGTCGCTATTGATTTAGACACATTCAAACCAAGCTAAGTTCATCTTTGAAGAGATAAGCATCTCGCGCAAGCTCTCCTGCCATCTCTTTCATTATAAAGGAATGTCAGAACTATATTTTGCTTTTGTACAAACTATAATAATTATGACCCATTTCAGATTGTTAAAGTTGTTGCTTTGTTGGTCTAAATCTATGGCCGTTTCAAACAAAAGGCTTCGTACGTCATACTGAAACTCATTAATTTTTATCGTTCCTACATCTTTAATTCAGGCACAATACCCAGAATATTGTTGGTTACTGACGTTGATCATCGCAAGGAAGGAATTACTAATTAATTCATTGATGATAATTAAAAAACACTGGAATTGTGATACGAAATAAAATGATATTTTTATAATTTAGATAATCTTAAACAAATACTCTTTTTTTCAATTTATTGGCAGGTGAACATTAGGGGTTTTATTTATAAACGTTGCTTAAAGTTAAGTGACGTTCAAACGTCAGAAATGTATGGTTAAACAGTCGCTAATCATTACTTAACTTTAACAACGTTTATAAATAAACCCCTAGGTGATACAAAATGACGTACGAAGTCTAACGTTCAGAGGCTACTAATGCCATATCCTGCTTACTACTAAATAATATAATATACAGTATGTTATCTAACTAAGGGCGTTCCCGTTAACCTGCAATATTATAGCGACAACACAGGCAAAAAAAATAATACCTTAACAAAAAAAAAAAATGTAGTAAAATATTCACAAAAAATATTAAATTGATACGGAAAAGAAAGAACTCTGTACACGTACACTTGTCTTTCTAAGTTGAAATACAAGTGTGCGTGTACAGGATGTTTCTTTTACGTATCAATTTATTATTTCGTGAATATTTCAATACATACATTTTAAAAAAAAAACTTTTTTGTTAGTAATTTTTTTTTTTGCATGCATGGGCGCTGTACTATTGCAGGTTAACGGGAACGCCCTTTTTTATTTAACATACTGCATAATCTACACAATTTGTGAGGTTCTCGCATTTGTTCATGTACGCATTACTGAGAAATATAGGCATCGATGTCTAACTATTGTAACGCTTTCCAGGCTTCGTTAACAATAGATTTACAAAGTGTAATTGAAATAACTGAGGACCTGAAAGGGTTAATTGACATTATTCATAACTAGCATCTGCCTGCGCCTTCGTCTGCTTGGAATAGGGTCCAGAGAGAAATGAAAAATGCAAATAGACACGAAACCATGTTAATCAGTTGTTGAACTTACCTATACGGTTTAATAGATCTTTATGAGTATTAAGTACATTGATAAAAATAAAAATAAACTATTGTTTTACGCGGCGCCCGCCAGTAAAGCTCCCAGTCGGCATGATTTTTCGACTTCTTCAACAATAATCGTCATATTTCAGCTAATTTATTTACACAAAACTTTAATGAATTATACACCTAAACCTTCCTCATGAATTACTCCTGGTGAAAACCGTATCAAAATCCGGTCGGTAGTTTTAGAGTTTATCGCGTTCAGACAGACAGACAAGCGGCGGGGAGACTTTAGTTTTTTTAATATGTAGTGATAATGAGCTCAAAGTTCAAAATTTCTAGTAATCAGTTATTTCAATTACACCTTGTATTGAACACGTTTCATTAATTATTATTAGTTTTACAGATAAAAAGTTATAAGTTCACGCCAATACAGGGTCAAATAATATTAACTAGCCAAACTCCGCAAACGTGGTGGGTATCGAAAGGTTCTGGAGTGGCGGCAAGGTGGACCGATAACCTGGTGAAGGCGGTGGGAATGCCTGGATGCGAGAGGCACAGAACCGGTCAAAGTGGCGGTGCTTGGGGGAGGTCTATGTCCAGCAGTGTACGTCTTTCAGCTGAAATGATGATGGGTATCGAGATCTAAACAGTACAAAAAAAATAATGATTGCTGATGTTTTTGGGGTCAACGACCGCCGTTAGAAGTTGTTGCTTGAAGTACGAGTTGGGGAAATCTGTACACTTGTACAGCCACGTCTGAGAAGTAATATACACAAAAAAAAAACTGAAATTAAAAACTCATCGATTTTTTTTTTCATTTGATCATGTTTAGATATCAATACCCAACACGTCTATTTCAAAGACATTAATTTTTAAATGTCGCAGCATCATGCTGAGGTAGGAGCCTTTTGGTTTAATTTTACTTTGTTTCATATTTAAACTACGCTTGCCGGGGTTGGTCCGTGAATGGGTGACCATCTTTACATTCTGAGACTCTTGCGTGCCTCGGAAAGCACGTTAAGCCGTTGGTCCCGGCTGTCATTCGTGGATCTTTGACAGGCGTTACGGGTCGTCGGAAGCCCGAAAGTCTGACAACCAGTCTTACCAAGGGGTATCGTATTACCCAGTTACTGGGTTCTGGAGGTCAGATAGGCAGTAGCTCCATATAAAATACTGGTATTCAGTTGCATCCGGTTAGACTGGAAGCCGACGCCAACATATATAGTTGGAAAAAGCTAGGCAGATTGCTGTACAGAGTGGGTTTTAGTTAAATTTGTGATTTCCTGTGTGATTCTAAATTACTTTTTCTTTCTTTCTTTCTTGTCTGCGGAGTTTCGCTAGCTAATTTAATTTGACCCAGTATTGATTGCGACACAGGATCACTTGCGAAATGTGGATGTGCTCTACACCTGCTGCTTACCTTTAGGAAACTCCCCAAAGCGGTATAGGCATATTACATCTATAAGGAGAACCGATTGCCATTAACCAGGCACAGTCACAAACTCCAGTCTGGTAACTTAAAGACACTGGCTTACTTGGGAATCTAACCCGGGCCACCACGCTCAGCAGTCGCAATCACACTCATTGAACCCACAAGTCACTTATCTGTAAAACGAATATAATTCCCAAACAAGCGCTATAAAACCTCAATCAAACATCTGACATATAATAAACGTATATAATATTTATACATAAAGCGCTCTATAATAACAATACATAAAGTTATGTATACTTTTCAGTGGGCCGACCGCAGTAAGTCAAATAGTAGACAAAACGGCTATGATTTATACACAGGGAGGCTATCTTATGGCCTATGGGGAATACAGAAAAATAAAACTACTATTTAAATGTAAGATGTAAAAAATAGACGTAAACGAGCCTGTTTCGAGGAGGATTTCTAAACACAGATAACTCGACTTGTTTTGGGACTTAGGCTTCATGTACACAACGCCGGACTCGAACCGGCGACGGCGCTGGACCGCAAGATGAAAAAAAAATCACAATATCTCAAAACTACGCGGCACCCGGTGAGGCGGCGCGTGGGCGATATTTATTCGTATACACGGAGCGGCTCCGGCGTCGTGTTCAGGAATCCTTAGGGCCAATTTCTGGAACGAAAGTTATCGCAAATTTAATGTGCCAAATTTTCAAGCGCGCGTAAACTGCTGTGATCCGTTATAGATAATTCATTCATCCAATCACAGCAGGTTTCGCGCGCTTGACAATTTGTCACATTAATGTTGCAATAAGTTTCGTTCGAGAAACTGGCGCTTAGAATTGAGTTGCGAACCCTTTTCATAGACAATTTTTGCTACAGATATTGTTCTTTAGAAGTATTTTGTTTTAGGATTTTCTGACCTCGAAACATGCTTGTGGCTACGTCCATAAAGTCTCAATAACTTTGCCGATACGCTCGATCCAGCTTTAACAAGTTAGGCAGACACAAACCTTAACCCACAAACCTCAGAAGGTATAGTCGTAGAAAAGACGAAACGTTTTGCACACGTGAACAGTTAATTAGTTAACTGCGTAGTTTGTTTAGTTAATTACTGCTTGTTAGAGTATTTTTATCTCACGAAGCGACGCGCGCTTTACTTATGATAACCGAGTGTACAAATACGCTGTGAATGTGTGCGAAGATGAGTAGCGGCAGCACACAACAGCTACACGCACACACTTCCGACTTCGTCATTGGCTCGGATAGAACCGAGAGCTCCTGCGCTTACACACACATTCACAGCGTGTTTCTTACACTTGGTAACCACAAGTAAAGTGTGCGTCGCTTCGTGAGACAAAAAGTACTTTACAAACAATGGACCCCTAAAAACCTTGTAGGTTTTTACAAGATGCATCTGTACATATAATCTAGTGTGAAGCTCTGCAGACCGAACGTATCGTACAAACATGTCACGGTATTCTATACACTATTATAAAGTGGCACAGAATCTTATTTCACTATAATTACTTGGCAGTAACAGTCAAATTTTACGTTTCAGCTCGATTCGCACCTACCAACACGTTACGTTGGCGACGCGACCGCCATGTCGTCCCTGTAAGCTGTGGCTCTTAAGATCACTGTGATTTTGACTAACTTGTCAGTCAGGGCAGCAACCCAACAGCAACCTTATCATAACGACAATAAAGATCATTGTAAATTTAACAGTGATGCTAAATCTCGAGGTAATATAATTACTGTATTTAATATTAATAATAATATTTTGGCGTATGTGCTTGTGATGTGAATCGAGCTCTATTATCATGCAAATGCCTTTTCTTTCACATATAAATATCGGGAAGTACCTCAGTCACTATTCTATTGTTTCCTCATAAACTCATGCACTCAGTCAAGTCAACACATATTGGACTAGCACACATTGGTGTTTTATTTTATATGAGCTTACAAATAAACTGGCGACAGTCTTTATGATAATATTCTCTGAGAAGCGCGAGGTTTTATGAAATATGATTTAATTTAAATACTAATGACGTAAGTATGATTGGAGTTTCAAAATGTAACGGCTCTAATATAAAATGGTCAATTCTCAACGCGTTTAAGGTATGATTCCGTACAACGCAGCACGCGGCAGCACTGCCGCGTCACTGCTGGTACCCAAACATTTTCTATAGCTTTATATGACATTACATTCTAAGCACGGCAGCAATGCTGCATCACATTGCTGCAGTACTCGGAATGTAATCTAATATAAACCTACAGAAAATACAGGAAAAGTTTTTGACCAGTGCGCAAATTTTTTTTGGTGGTTCAATATCAGTAATTATTTATTTAATACTTTTTTTTTGTTTTTTTATCCTACTTAAAATCAGCAAAATATGGACACAAACTATTCGTAATAATATCAATGGGCGCGTGCGGCGGCCGGCGCACAGGCGGCGGTGTTGCACGGGGGTGCAACCCCCTCCCGGGCGGCGCCGGGCGCTGCGGCCGACAGTTCGCTCATCGCACGCGCTGTCGTGTGACGTCGCGTCTAATCGCTTTCCCGCGCAAGCGCCGCGCCGCACGTGTCGTGCTTGTACCTACCGGTCACGATGTCGGACTTCAGTAACCGCGAGTTTTACGAGATGGTGCGAGTGTATGTACTGAGTGGTGAAACTGCGAGCAGCTCGCAGAATGTATGCGACGGAGAGCATACCTCGAATGCGAGCCCATGGAATCCTTAACCCCGCGGTCCCTAATGAAAGGACCATTTTAGCGGCCACTCAAAGGCTGCTTGATCACGGACAGTTCAGAACCCCGAATCATGCACGAGGGTCTGGCAGACCCCGACTGGCGATCGAAATCGAAGAAAGCATTTTTGATTTCTTTGAGCGAGATCCAAAGGCCAGTAACCCACGTAAATACCTACGCCGGCGAATCGAGCGAGCGCACAGCTGATAGGTAGGTACTTTCGCGCGTTCCGCTTCGCCGGGCGCCGCCGGCGCCGGTTAGCCATACAACCAAATTAAAATAAACATCTTTCGTTAACGATTTTTTTATTTTTTTGTATTAAGATGCATCAAAATAAAAAAAATATGTTTAATAAAACTGGTTTAAGGTTAATTTGTCAAAATTTGCGCAGTGGATAAAAACTTTTCCTGTATATGGGGACCAATAGTGACGAGGCAGGAGTGTTGTTCGGAATTCCTTTAGACGTTTTTTGAGTAAATTCTCATTTAATATTCATTGATATTATGTAAGGAACTATGTCGTATGTGGACACGATCCTCAGCACTGAGGGAACGACGAAGAGGAAGGCTACTTATACAACATCGTCCATTGACTATTTTATACTAGAACCAATAATCCCTACATACATTTCTACAAAACAAACTGTCAGCAATAATAAATAGCATAAGCTCCTTGGAGATTACGCTCCTAAATAAAAAACGAAAAAAGAAAACACTTTTTACAAGAATCATCAAACTTAAAACAATGGTACGACTTCTGTTCGGTACGAATGTCAACAAGTTATACTAATCATATAGTCCTTATAATATCACATTTTAGCAACTGTCCGTATCGAGGTATACTCAAGTGTGCACTGGCGGGGAAAACTACTAGCAGGCGTTATTTATACAACCTTAGTATTTATTCAACCTGAACCTGATAAGGGGTCATTGTACTCATTATTATGAACAACAACTCTGTCGCCATAACAACAATGTTAACAGCATTGTCGTGTTTCGGCAGTTAGAGGTAAGATAGCCAGTTCCTCTGTGGTTGAGGATTTCGGATAAAGCTCGCTTCCACCTTCAGCCTGATCATCACTTACCATCAGGAGACGAAGGCAAAGAGCTTCCCAAAAAATCAATCCTGAAATGGCAAAAATAAGCTGCTCTGTACATTTTTGTTCATCGATAAAATGTTTCTTTTTTCGCGATTTTGTGATTTCTGATAAAATGATGAAGTTTGGCGTTATTACACCCATAGGCGTTCAGTGTCCCTCAAAGTGTTGATTTGAGTTGTTGTAAATTGTTCGTAATTTGTTGTTGTTGTAAGTTGCGATGGCCTGAAACACAGGTTCTCACAAACCTAGATCAGGCAGGTCTATATAACAACTAGAACTAAAGTTACCTCGTTTGTAATTAATGTTAATCATAATTTTACCTTTTTGTTTTTAAATTTTAATTTATCATTTATATTTTACTTTATAATGATGAGAAAAATCACCGCTTGTCAGGTTTGAGGTAAATAAAACCTAAGTTTGTATTAGAGATACGTCGGGAAGCGTGGTGATATCCCACAAGTGATATAATTTCGATGATACTATGAATGTTTCTATATGTTAATCACACTGTATGATGTTAAAAGGTAACACGCTCTAGCGCCGGTTATCCGGCTGCCGAAGCCAGTCAAAAAGGGAACTGTGGGAAATCCCGGGAAAACTTGAACAAGACTTTGACTACCGGAAACTTATGAATGGATTCGTATAAAAAAAATATAAGTGCTAGTAAAATGGCTCCCGGAAAACTAAGTAAAAACAGAAAGTTCATGGTACCATCTTTGCGTCCCGACGTATTTATTAAAATATCGCCAAACGCGAACACAATATAATAGGTTACAAGCACAATGTTACAAACACATCACTCACTGCAAATTATAATATCGTGTCGACTGCCACGTAGGACCCCGTATGTAATGTGTGGCGCGGAATACAAATCACTTAGAAAAAATATATTGTGTTAAATATACGAGTTTACAGTAATTTTGTAAAAGATATTTATTTTACAATCAATGGTTGTTTTTAAACAACTAAGATGTTTATTTTAACGCTGCAGATTATTGACTCTCATTAGAAAAAAATATAAGTAACTCGTATATATAAACCATAGATTAGTAAACAAATGGAGGGCTAATGTGTGTGTAACTTATCGCTATATTTATTGTTATAAAGGGAAACTGCTGAAATGCAGCAGCGAAAAAAAAAAAAAACTTAGTATACCAACGAATTTTTTTTCATAACATTTATGGACACTGGCATGGTTGTAGCGGGTACAGATCGCTGCAGGAAAGAAGCGTTTACAATGTTTTACCTGTTTCTTTAAGACTTACTACAGGGCTATTTTACCCGCACCGAACGGTACCGATTCGTCTTTATAATAAGATAACACGACACAGCTCGTCTCATTTAATTACATCACAACACAAAACACTCCATTTCTTCACACATACACACACACATACACACACACATACACAGTCTCTCAGTCCAATGCACGACTTTGACAGCTCGGTCGCGACACAGCAGTTCCGGCACGCACTAGCGTCGAGGCACGCGTGCGCAGGCGCAGGCGCAGGCACAGGCGCAGGCGCAGGTGCAGGCGCAGTCGCGTCAGCCGGCCGCCTTGACCAGCGCCTCCGTGGCCATGAGCAGCATGCGCAGCTGGCGCGCCAGTGCGTGGTTGGGACACGCCGACAGGAACGACATCAGCTGCTTCTGCAGCTCGCGCACCACGGCCGGGAGGTGTTCTCGGGTCACAGGGTTGGACGTGTCCAAGTTCATTACGGCTTCTTCCAGGTATCTGTAAATAGATGAAGTTTTTATTTGTGTTACTAGCTGTTTGGCTTGGCTCGCGTGGAGGTTGGAATTTATTCCATGGGAATATGCTAATAGTACTTACTACAGGCAGACAGACAGGCTGGCAGAGTTACTTACCTATGCTTGAGCGGCGTGTCTCTCTGCATGTCGGCGGCTAGCTGCTGCACCAGCGACAGCAGCACGTGCTGCTTCAGCTTGCAGGGCGGCCCGAACACGGCGCCGGGGTCGGCCGCGCGGCAGGCGCACATGACCAGCGCCAGGTCCGACGCCGACAGCGCCTGCTGGAAGGCGCCGTTCACGTCGCCGCTAGCTATCAGTGACTGGATTTGGGCGACTTGCATCTAGAAGGGGACGAGGTTTTAGTTTGCGGTCGTGTTGGCGTACCATTTTTGGGTGGTATTTACTGAAGAACAATTCACGTTTTTAAAAAACGTTCAAATTCAAGTCATTGTATTTTTAACCAGAAAAGATGGATGGCTTGTGTGAGGAATATGAAAGGAAAGGTAATGAATGATAGCGTACGTGACGGTTGACAGGGAAGAATGGAAAACGTGTTGCGCCGACCTCAAGTAACATAGGGTAGGAACATGATGATGTATTTTTGACAGTTTGAGACAGATTAGAATTCGAACGTTTTTGAAAAGATTGGAATCACCCCTCTAGTATCATGAGTTGTACAGTACAGCTAGCAACAAACTCTTAAACCCCTAAATTGTATTTATTTTTAATTCAGTTATGATTTTAAGAAACTAGTATTAGACCATGTTTGTTGCTGACCATAGGGAAAATTGAACGTACTTATCAGACTAACGTAAAAATTACACAAATAAATAAAACATTTAGAGGAGTCATTTCCAATTCAAATATAATTTCACTAGGTTCACCCCGCGGTTTCACCCGCATAAGTCTTGATCCCGCGGGAATATCGGGATAAAAAGTATCCTATGTCCTAACCCAGATCAAGGTCTATCCATTTGCCAAATTTCATCCAATTCCGTTTAGCCGTTTTAGCGTGAAAACGGAACAAACAAACTAACTTTCGCATTTTTATTATATTAGTTAGGATATCCTAGCTGTTGCGCGCGACTTCGTCTGCGATCCAGCATGAAAAGTAGCCCTTGTTCTACTGCGGGTCGTGGTCTACCCATGTGCCAAATGTCATCTAAATACGTTCAGCCGTTTTAGCGTGAAAACGTAACAAACAAACAAACTCATTTTCGCATTTATAATATTAAGTGAGGATTAGGATTATATTATAGTACGTTAAAAATACGGGGCATTTATGAAAACTAACGCTACTTATGGTTTTAGTAATAGACATTTTAGTGAAAACAAAATACAGTCAGTAACAGAATATTATACTTGTAGGAGAAAAGGTAACGATTCTTGAACGCAATTTCTTGGAACATTACGATGTGGTCTCTGGAAGAATTACGAAAAGATAGTTTTTAAGTAAATATCTACTTGATACATCATAAATTCATTCACTCACAACAAGCCTAAAAAGGAAGAGATGTGATAAACAGTTAAATGTTGCGCATAACTCAAAGGTAGCGCCTCAAGAGTGTCCTGCAGGTTGTTGTGTATCTACTGATAATTTGGTGGTTTTACTCCAAATCCAAAGCCCCTAACAAGTGATTCATGTGAATACCTCAATAGCTGGGTATAGAAGCATGAAATTTAGCACAAGATTTTTTTAAATTCATCCCCTAAAGAGTTTAATAAGGGGATGAAAGTTTCCCATCAATCTGTCCCACTAGTGGCCCAAGTGGATTGTTCACAGTTTTGTCTTCCACTGTGTCCCACTCATTGATTTTGTTGGGGCAAATGACACTTGCATAAACTCATTTTTCAATTTATACCACTTGCGAAACTAAACACAGCTTTAATAATAAAAAGTAAACTTCGTACGAGATTAGGATGATTCTGAAGCAGCTAAAATACCACAAAGGGTTCTCTATAGGGTGTTGTGTTCCCTTAATTTTTTATCCATAAAGTGCCATTTTTTTTGTCCTAATCGTCATTTGTCCGAATGATAACTTGCCTGAACTTACTGTCACATTATATCACATACCATAAAATTGGAATCCCCAAATACAATAAGCCC
Source organism: Lithophane leautieri (assembly GCA_949152455.1). Lineage (NCBI taxonomy): Eukaryota > Metazoa > Arthropoda > Insecta > Lepidoptera > Noctuidae > Lithophane > Lithophane leautieri. Next base: position 1,786,356 of record OX424462.1, on the reverse strand, counting down.
TAAATTTGTTTGTCATAAATATTACAAACAATAATATACAAAAAACTTAAAAACGTTTCCAATAAAACTTATAAGTCCTAAATTCAAATTATTTAACCTATTTATCCAAATAATATTTAAAAAAAGAAATTGTTTGCAACTCAATAAAACAGTTGTGTTTATATGAACATTCGGAATAATACACTTTATATAATACGATACTTAGGACATATGACTTTATTTCATGCCAAATTAGGAGATTCAATTATTATAGTACTCGATATTATGACAGAATAGTTTTAGAAGCAAAGATAATTATGTAAAACAAAATTTCGACTTTTTGATCTTTATGGTTATTGAAGTTTATAGCAAACGTGTTATTATGGATAATGATTTCCGGACAAAAAGTTTTAGGAGAAGAAAGGGAGTACCATCACAAAGCAATGATTTCCATTGCTGGACATAGCTCATTGGCTAATTTTTTCGCGGAGCTCCCACAGAGGCCTTGGCTCTCCGCGGAGCACACTTTGAGTATGGCTGTTCTAGACCGATTGAGGTTACAGTACTAGACAAGTTATAAATAAAATAAAAAACATTTCTTTTTAAGTTTCCAAGTTTAATACATTTATTTTTTTCGATTTTGTTGTCCTAAGTGAAGAAGTATCATGGTGAGAATCCGTGTTTAAAATGTTACGAATAAATTAAATTTCAACCCGTATAAGTTTTAAATTCGTTTATCGGTAAAAGCAATTGGAGATTTGCGGCGTAATTCTGTTAGTCCTAAATGAAATCCAATAAGCTGTCAGGTACCTGCCGGTCGTGCGCGTGGTGCGCGTGCGGCGTGGCGGGCGAGTGCGCGCGCGACGCCAGCGCGGCCGAGCGCGCCTGCTCGCGCCACCAGCTCAGCTCCTTCTCTAGGACGCTGTGGGAAATACAGGTCAAGAGTGCATTTGTTTTAAAAATGTGGTAATTTGTAGAAGAAGCTACGGTGATTTTGCTTTATTATTACTCTTGAGGTTGAAAGTGTAACAGAATTTTTATGTTAAGAGTTTGGTAATTATCAGTGTTACCTGTGCGCCGTCTCCCGGATGACGTCGGCGATGTGCAGGTGCTGGCTGCTGTTGTGCGCGTTGTTGAGCGCGTCGGCGTGCCTGTCCAGCGCCGCGCGCAGGCCGGCCGCGGCCGCCGCGCCGCCGCGCTCGGCCGCCGCACGCGCCGCCGCCTCCGTGTTGGCTGCGACTGCGCGTGCAATCAATAGAAACAATGAGTTTTAATATTGAGGCCTTCTAAATTCAGATAAACGTGTTAGTAAGTAACTGCGTAAGAATTAATCTGCACAAGGTTTGTTTACACTTTCATCAGATACTTTTGAACTGACTATATCTATTTAACGGCTACATACAGCAGATATACTCACACTCCTTGGTCCCGTTCTGGAAGGCCTGGTTGATCTGCTTGAAGATCTGCGCGTGCGTCTTCTCCATGACAGGCACGACACTGTCGAACAGCGCCTCGCGGAACGACTCGCGCACCATGTCTGATAGAGACTTGGCTATGGAAGTGCTCAGGCGCTCCATTACCATCTGTAGGGGAATAGAAAGGTGTGCCTCTGATAAAACTTGTCAGAAAATTAAAAAATCTGTGCAATTAATAGTGCAGTGTATTTTTTTTTTTACTGTTGTCGACTCTACTACTAATACTATTATTATTGAAAAATCAAATAAAAATACTAAGGGTGGATTTCACCAATGAAATTGAAAAACTTTGTCATCATAATCAATCAGCCTAGAACATTCCTACTGTTGGGACACAAGCCTCCTCTCTGTGAGAGGTTGTGGGCCGTAATCCACCACGCGGGCCCAGTGCGGGCACAAATACTACCTGCCTTACTATTGCAGACATATTACCGGATCACAAAGATTTAAATCGTTAGATTAGCTCCCACTATATTTATGTCGCGCGAAAACTGTCAATACACAGAAAAGTGAGTTAACACATCGTATATGGCGTTTCCATGGCAGCATGCGACATTGTGTGTGTCAGGTGTCAAACGAAACATAAACGCGACCATCTTTTGAGGAGGTAGGGCGAATCTAACGATTTAGATCTCGATCCAGCGCGCGCGCCGCGCCCACGCCCAGAGCTAGTGGGGCATACCTTGCTGTTGGCCAGCTTGTCGATGTTGTCCCGCAGCAGCGCGTCGGTGGCGGTGATCTTGCTGGCCAGCTCGTGCTGCAGCGCGGCCGCCAGCGGCTCCAGCGCGCGCGCCGCGCCCACGCCCAGAGCTAGTGGGGCATACCTTGCTGTTGGCCAGCTTGTCGATGTTGTCCCGCAGCAGCGCGTCGGTGGCGGTGATCTTGCTGGCCAGCTCGTGCTGCAGCGCGGCCGCCAGCGGCTCCAGCGCGCGCGCCGCGCCCACGCCCAGAGCTAGTGGGGCATACCTTGCTGTTGGCCAGCTTGTCGATGTTGTCCCGCAGCAGCGCGTCGGTGGCGGTGATCTTGCTGGCCAGCTCGTGCTGCAGCGCGGCCGCCAGCGGCTCCAGCGCGCGCGCCGCGCCCACGCCCAGAGCTAGTGGGGCATACCTTGCTGTTGGCCAGCTTGTCGATGTTGTCCCGCAGCAGCGCGTCGGTGGCGGTGATCTTGCTGGCCAGCTCGTGCTGCAGCGCGGCCGCCAGCGGCTCCAGCGCGCGCGCCGCGCCCACGCCCAGAGCTAGTGGGGCATACCTTGCTGTTGGCCAGCTTGTCGATGTTGTCCCGCAGCAGCGCGTCGGTGGCGGTGATCTTGCTGGCCAGCTCGTGCTGCAGCGCGGCCGCCAGCGGCTCCAGCGCGCGCGCCGCGCCCACGCCCAGAGCTAGTGGGGCATACCTTGCTGTTGGCCAGCTTGTCGATGTTGTCCCGCAGCAGCGCGTCGGTGGCGGTGATCTTGCTGGCCAGCTCGTGCTGCAGCGCGGCCGCCAGCGGCTCCAGCGCGCGCGCCGCGCCCACGCCCAGAGCTAGTGGGGCATACCTTGCTGTTGGCCAGCTTGTCGATGTTGTCCCGCAGCAGCGCGTCGGTGGCGGTGATCTTGCTGGCCAGCTCGTGCTGCAGCGCGGCCGCCAGCGGCTCCAGCGCGCGCGCCGCGCCCACGCCCAGAGCTAGTGGGGCATACCTTGCTGTTGGCCAGCTTGTCGATGTTGTCCCGCAGCAGCGCGTCGGTGGCGGTGATCTTGCTGGCCAGCTCGTGCTGCAGCGCGGCCGCCAGCGGCTCCAGCGCGCGCGCCGCGCCCACGCCCAGAGCTAGTGGGGCATACCTTGCTGTTGGCCAGCTTGTCGATGTTGTCCCGCAGCAGCGCGTCGGTGGCGGTGATCTTGCTGGCCAGCTCGTGCTGCAGCGCGGCCGCCAGCGGCTCCAGCGCGCGCGCCGCGCCCACGCCCAGAGCTAGTGGGGCATACCTTGCTGTTGGCCAGCTTGTCGATGTTGTCCCGCAGCAGCGCGTCGGTGGCGGTGATCTTGCTGGCCAGCTCGTGCTGCAGCGCGGCCGCCAGCGGCTCCAGCGCGCGCGCCGCGCCCACGCCCAGAGCTAGTGGGGCATACCTTGCTGTTGGCCAGCTTGTCGATGTTGTCCCGCAGCAGCGCGTCGGTGGCGGTGATCTTGCTGGCCAGCTCGTGCTGCAGCGCGGCCGCCAGCGGCTCCAGCGCGCGCGCCGCGCCCACGCCCAGAGCTAGTGGGGCATACCTTGCTGTTGGCCAGCTTGTCGATGTTGTCCCGCAGCAGCGCGTCGGTGGCGGTGATCTTGCTGGCCAGCTCGTGCTGCAGCGCGGCCGCCAGCGGCTCCAGCGCGCGCGCCGCGCCCACGCCCAGAGCTAGTGGGGCATACCTTGCTGTTGGCCAGCTTGTCGATGTTGTCCCGCAGCAGCGCGTCGGTGGCGGTGATCTTGCTGGCCAGCTCGTGCTGCAGCGCGGCCGCCAGCGGCTCCAGCGCGCGCGCCGCGCCCACGCCCAGAGCTAGTGGGGCATACCTTGCTGTTGGCCAGCTTGTCGATGTTGTCCCGCAGCAGCGCGTCGGTGGCGGTGATCTTGCTGGCCAGCTCGTGCTGCAGCGCGGCCGCCAGCGGCTCCAGCGCGCGCGCCGCGCCCACGCCCAGAGCTAGTGGGGCATACCTTGCTGTTGGCCAGCTTGTCGATGTTGTCCCGCAGCAGCGCGTCGGTGGCGGTGATCTTGCTGGCCAGCTCGTGCTGCAGCGCGGCCGCCAGCGGCTCCAGCGCGCGCGCCGCGCCCACGCCCAGAGCTAGTGGGGCATACCTTGCTGTTGGCCAGCTTGTCGATGTTGTCCCGCAGCAGCGCGTCGGTGGCGGTGATCTTGCTGGCCAGCTCGTGCTGCAGCGCGGCCGCCAGCGGCTCCAGCGCGCGCGCCGCGCCCACGCCCAGAGCTAGTGGGGCATACCTTGCTGTTGGCCAGCTTGTCGATGTTGTCCCGCAGCAGCGCGTCGGTGGCGGTGATCTTGCTGGCCAGCTCGTGCTGCAGCGCGGCCGCCAGCGGCTCCAGCGCGCGCGCCGCGCCCACGCCCAGAGCTAGTGGGGCATACCTTGCTGTTGGCCAGCTTGTCGATGTTGTCCCGCAGCAGCGCGTCGGTGGCGGTGATCTTGCTGGCCAGCTCGTGCTGCAGCGCGGCCGCCAGCGGCTCCAGCGCGCGCGCCGCGCCCACGCCCAGAGCTAGTGGGGCATACCTTGCTGTTGGCCAGCTTGTCGATGTTGTCCCGCAGCAGCGCGTCGGTGGCGGTGATCTTGCTGGCCAGCTCGTGCTGCAGCGCGGCCGCCAGCGGCTCCAGCGCGCGCGCCGCGCCCACGCCCAGAGCTAGTGGGGCATACCTTGCTGTTGGCCAGCTTGTCGATGTTGTCCCGCAGCAGCGCGTCGGTGGCGGTGATCTTGCTGGCCAGCTCGTGCTGCAGCGCGGCCGCCAGCGGCTCCAGCGCGCGCGCCGCGCCCACGCCCAGAGCTAGTGGGGCATACCTTGCTGTTGGCCAGCTTGTCGATGTTGTCCCGCAGCAGCGCGTCGGTGGCGGTGATCTTGCTGGCCAGCTCGTGCTGCAGCGCGGCCGCCAGCGGCTCCAGCGCGCGCGCCGCGCCCACGCCCGCCGCCGCAGCTGCGCGTGCGCTCGCAGCCTCACCCACGCGAGAGATGCGCTCCCAGCTACACAGTTTATACTATGTGAAACGGTGGTTAGTGCCAAGCACTCGGCTCACGAGTGGGACGATAATTCGTGCGTCGTGGGATAAAATTGTACACATCAGCTCGAGTACACTGCATGCCAGAGAGAGAGAGAGAAAGTGTTAAAATGAAAATCTAAGATGGCGGCTGCGAAACTTCAACTTTTTCGTCATGGGTGTCGTTTTCAGTTTTCGAGGGTGCTAAATCCGAAAGTGAGGTCAAAATGTAAATCCAAGATGGCGGATCTGATTATTTTTTAATTTTTCATCATGGGTGTAATTGTCATGGTTTTCGAAGGTGCTAAAGCCGATAGTGAGTTCAAAATGCAAATACAAGATGGCGGCTGTGATTTTTTTTATTTTTATAGTCCTTGGTTTCGTTTTCATAGTTTTTGAGGGTGCTAAAGCCGATCGTGAAGTCAAAATGAAAATTAGAAGATGACGGCCATCGAAAATTTTCAAATTTTTACGTCCTGGTTGTCGTTATCATATTTTTCAAGGGTGCTAAAGCCAATAGTATTCTGGCGGCTGCAAAAATTTTGTTTTTAATCCTACGTGAGAAGGTTTTTGACGGGGGTCCTCCGACCCCAAGTTTTTTTTGTACTGGACCATATCTGCCAGCGAGTTTTCACACGAAAAATAAGTCGTTCCCTAGCAATACTTTTTGTTCAATTGATGTACTGAATACGTAGATAACGGCTATGTCTATGTGTTAGGTTTTTTTACATCCTGTATACCAGTTTCATAGTGCGCCACTTTCACTTAAAAAGACCCTGTATCTGTTGCAACACTTGGGTATTAACAACCCACAGCAGTACGTACCCGTCGGCCAGCGCGCTCTCGACGGCCTGCGCGGTGCGCTGCGCGTGCGCACGCAGCGCCTCGTCCACCATCTCGCGCGGAGACGACACCGCGCCGCGCAGGCCGCGCAGCTCGCGCGTCTGCGCGCTCATCATCTCTGTAACAGGAACATTGAGGTTATGCACTTCCTTTCTAAATTGACATTTGGGATGAGAAAATAAATAAATAATAATTATGATTTTATTACCTGTCAGTTTGTCCAGCTTGTGCTCGAGCGCCTCCAGCCTGCCCTTGTCCGCGGCCGACAGGCCGGCACAGCGCACGTCCTCGCTGGGCGCTCGCTCTACACAGGACACGTTCAGCATGGTATTAAGAGATTGGCTACTCGATTTATCGCTTGAAGCCTTGCGTTGAGCTGCCTCTGCTATTTGAGGGATCGAGATCTGGGGCCAGGTTTCGCTGTCTGTAATAGAAAAATTAAATTTAATAAGTTAGGCCGCCTCCTATTTAAAACCGATCGTAGCGCAAATACGCGATCGGTCGCGTGTATTTGTCTTTTTTGTGCGCAAAACCGGAAAGCGCTAACTGTCGACGCGACAGCATGTAAATAAATGAATGGTGTGATACTTACTAGTATGTGCGAGCTTGTGCGTGTGCGGCGGGAGCGGAGCGAGAGGTGGGAGCGGAGCGAGAGGTGGGAGCGGAGCGTGCGGTGGGAGCGGAGCGTGCGGTGGGAGCGAGGCGTGCGGCGGGAGCGGCGTGAGCGGCGCGGGCACGTCGGGCGGCACGAACACGTCGTCGGTCGCGTACAGCGGCGACGACACGAACAGCGGCGACGAACCGTTCGCTACTACCACGGCCTCCACAACGGGCGTTGGGTCTGTTTCTTCTTCCTGTAAAATAATAAAAAAACATAAAAATATAATGAATGTCACAACAATCGTTTTTCCAAAATTATCCTGCGAGACAATGTATAAGGGGTGTAAAAAGACGCTTACGAAGCCGAGAGCCACCTGTTCTTCCCTTCATAGTGATTATTTTTTGCACTAGACGATGCCCGGGAACCTTACGAAAACAAGTTTTAAATGTTATGATTTAAATTTAAATACCCCCCCTTACTTTTGCATGCACCCATAAGCATAATGTTTTACGTGCGATACAATACCGTTTCCCAGCAATTATTTTTGAACAATATTACAAGTGTGATAAACAGAATGTAACTTAGTTGGCGGCTATTTGATGGGTCTTGTAACACCTGTATATGCTTTTTTTCGCGGTAAACTTTGCTTGCGCGATGTAAGATTTGTGTGACGTCAAATGTCACGCGTAGTGTGTATTTGTCGGTATAGCCGTCTCCACAGCCTGGCGTGCGGTCGTGCGTACCTTGAAGAAGGGATGGTCGTTGTGCGACATGATCTGCTGCACTTCGCGACTGGGGCTGGAGCCTGCCGACGCGAGTTTACTGGCCGCTTCCGCTATCGACTCCTCCACGCAAGGACCTACAAGTAAAACATTATTTTCACACCATCTGCTCGATAATGTCAAATTATATGTCATGCAAAACAAAATATTCGTATGAATTTCTTTTTATTACCTCGCAGGTGTGAAATGTGGACTATTCTATTCAAGGATAAAGGTGTCTTTGTCTTGGGATAGCTTGAATCCCTCGATGTAATCAGAATTTCAGTCAATTCCCATACAAACCGAGCAGCGGTGACATTAAGACACTGCTTTATCCCCTTAGTGAAAAATCTACTAAATGACGAGTCAATGGCCCGTTGTATGCTTAGAAAGTGCCTCTAGTACCTCTTGCATCTTTAATTTTTGTAATAATTATCATTACAACATAATTAGCGCTAACGCGTTTTGTAAGCTTCTCTTATCGAGTGCCAATAAGGTTATACTTTGTTTGAAAGCATGCAAAGGCGGTGCATTAAAAAAAATAGCATGTTTTTATTTATTCAGTGACCAATAAAGCGGGCGGCCCACCTGGTGGTAAGTGGTCGCCGCCAGTGGGCCTGGCCCCCCTGCAATACCAGTGGCATCGTAGGTTTGTTGTCCACCCTAGAGACAAAGTTTAAATGTCTCATGTGCCTGTACAAGCACTAATAAATTTTAAACTGGACCAGCAATACTTAGTGTTACAATAGGTCTCGAGGATTCGACACAACCAACTCTACCGACACATCTACATACGCATTTAAAAGTTCTGCGTGCTTGCGCCTGCAATGCTTTTAACCTTGTTTTAAAAGTATGTGATGAAAATGTAAACAGATGGATCAGAAAATGATTAGGTAGATGCAAATTTGTAGTACTACTTACAAATTCAGTGCTTTAATTTGGTAATTTGAACACATAAACCCGAAAATCTAATTTTGAATCACCTTAATCGGTAAATTACGGGGCGCCTGCGGAGTGGCCACAGACCATATTAGCCCGTATTTAAAGTAGAAATCTAAGCTGCATGAAATCCACTGTCGCTACCTAGCGACATCAAGCATAAGATGTTTTTAATTTGGCAATTGAGGTTAATTTTATAACCTGAATTTTCATTCTCCTGCTCTTATCCCAATTTAATTGTGGTCGGCGCAACATGGCGCTTTCCTGCAAGTCGATATTAGCCATCATCTCGGTAGTCACCCCCTTTTTAGCCATATCATCTTTCACACAGTCCATCCATCCATCGTTTCTTTGGTCTTCCCCTATTCTTATAGCAATAGACATTCATATCCAAAACTTTCTTCACGAGAAGTCATCCTGAACAGGGTTTGTTTACACTTCCATCAGATACTTTTAGAAAGAAATTTCATGCCGAAATGACGTCGTTCGACGAAACCAAAATGCCGCTCCCGTTGGCGGCAGAAACAGGTGTGGTTGTGTTTAGAATGGTTGCATGTCGTGTCGCACGGCGCGGTTACCTCCGGTGGAGCCGCGCGGCTTGCTGCTGACGTCCGGAGTGGCCGACAGCGGAGGGTCGTCCTCCTCGCGCTTACCTGGGGAGCTGGATACAAATACGTTTGAGATTCACGAAATGAAATTCTGTTGGAAAATAGTAGTAACATGAGAAAATATTTTATGAGAAGATAAATACGTTTTAAAAAACACGCGCCATCTAAACTTGATGCGTAGATCTAGATTCTGAGTTGTGGCAAAGTTCGGGTTCAAAACAAACGTGTACGGAAGAGTACGTAACGCCAATTCAGCGTACTTACAACTGCAATTCTTTCTAAATTATCTGTACCATTTCAAATCGAAATTACGTCGCGTAACTTGCATTGTAGGCGTAACTAAGCCGAACTTCCATCGCGTGTTTTCAATCTGTTGCCAGACTTAAATATGAGATAGATATGTAGGTAGATATTAGATGTATGTATGATAGACACAATGAAATTGTATGCTCCTTTCTTATAAAAAAAACGAATCGTTTTTCTTACCAATGGTACCATTTTTTATTGCCAAACTGGGCAATAGATTCATAGGCTAATTTTACCTGTGATAGCGGCTTCCATATGGAGGGTCTACTATATAAAGCTATGAGGTATTTGCTTCATTATTGGTAAAGATACTAAACTCTTAATATTAACTAATAACGATCCGTAAATTATAGGAATTGGCCATTAAATATGTTTAGCGCTAAGCGTATTTTCAACCTGTTTCTGTTTCTGTCAATCGTCTGAAGATGAAAGAGACAGAATTATGTTTCAAATAAGTTTAGCACTTAACGCAATTAGTATTTGTTTATACAAGAGGGCCTACAATAAAATTGAAGCAACAAATGACTTGCATCGTCTTAACATGCAACTTTTATTGTAACTTCAAGCTATGGCATGCCGCAATCAATTAAATTGCACCATGTGACTTTACCTACAAATAGCTGGGGTTAGTGGGTTTATGAAGGTTCAAGGTTTACCTGAAGGCGTCAGGCGTCATGAGGTTCAGTTGAGGCGCGATGGTCGGTGACTCAGGCCTGGTACCAATCAAGCTGCCTGGCTGTGTCTATGACAACGTATTCAACTTATTCATATAATACAAAAGTTTTGGGGAAAATGAAAAAAAAAAGCAAAGAAAATAAATTACTCAATTTATAACCCTCTTCCCCTCTCCTACTTTGCTGTACCCGACAGGGTCCACAATGATCCACCTAAGTTCACATTTTGGAATGCAATAAATACAGCGTGTATCCAAAATCCTGTCCGATCCGAAAGGGGCACATATCTAATGCAATAATATTACCAGGAAAAAAAAAATGAAAAATAAAAAAACTATTTCAATTTGAAATTCACATTCTTAGTACCTAAATTACCCCAATTTCATTATAAATTAACAAATTTTCTGTAAAGGTCATATTTTATGACTTGTAGACACCCGCTAGACGACGGCTGCCCGCGCCCTATGTAATAACCCGGTAAAATTCCCCAATGAAAAAAAAAATGCACCGAATTCTTTTTTAATTTTTCCAGAAAAAACCACATAAATATACTCTCAGTTTAATTCTGAACAACACCCTCACGGATCGGACAAGGTTTTTTTTACACGCTGTATTTTAAGTACCAAAATCAAGTCATTTATGAAAATAAGGCTGACAATCAGCACTATCCGAACTCCAAATTGACGGTCAGCGAGACAGTCCCCCAAAACACCTGCTCTTCACTACTTCCTAGTGCTTTAGCTGGGAAAAAGGTTATAGAACAAATTCCTCAGTCGCAAAGCTGTCTGTTCCGTTAGCAGAACTTGATTCTGTACAATAGTACCTACGCAAAGTGCACAAAACATTTTATATTATTTGCCACATGTCAGCTAGCACACACCAACACTTTTTCACTACGGTTGTTCTAATTAAAAGAAAGAAAGAATAAAACATATTTAGGACACGCACAGGAAAAGCAAACTGTAATGAAAAGTAAGTACATAATTAAAATAAATAATAATTTAACACTAAAAAAATACTTAAATAACGACCTGTGCAAGGTCAAAAAGGCTCATAATAATTAGGGTCATGGTGCTGCACGTACAGTCAGTAAATCAATTAATTTTATATTCGTTATCATTTTTAGTTATCATTAGTAGTTTAACATCCATCAAAACTTTTGTTAAACTTTTACGAAACTTATTATCGTGAAGTCTTGTGGTTTTCGACAACTCAAATATAACTTGCAAGCTCCGAGCCGTTCATTAGTAGTGGTCCTTCGAGCCGGATGAAGTTAGTTGATTGTTCCTTCCATTAACTTGATATTCATTGTAATGAAATAAACGACGAACGTAAATGATAGGTGTTCGTCGTTTGCCTTTACGAGAGCTAGAGGAAGCGCGTGCGCAGGACTTATGTTGTGTAGGGTCTACTAATAATACATCCTTAGACCCAAATGATGCTATTTCCACCTAAAAAATATAACTGAATACCACTGTAAATTAATTTGATTTCAGGATGACTACTACTTTGAAAGTCATAAAAACTGCACTTTATTTGTGGGTGTTAAAGTTATTTTTCCAAAAACATACTGGGTGAAAAAAGACCCATCATCATCTTCAGTACATCAAATTAAGTAACATTTACAAAAATAATTGCTGGGAAACGACTTTCATTTTTGGTGTACCAAACGCTGTTTACGGCAGCGCGAAATGAATCGCACGCAAAACATGTGCTTATGGGTGCAGGCAACGGTTCAAGAATTGTGGGGTTTTTAAAGTTCAGCTGTAACATTTAAAACTTGTTTTCGTGAAAAAAGGAAAAAATTTGACCTTCAATATATCGGTAACCAGAAGGTTCCCAGGTATGGTTCAGTACCAAAAATGTATCACAATGACGGTGAGTACGGCTGACGGCTTCGTAAAGCGTGTTTTTACAACCGTTATATGTTTTCATGTTTGGAATCTCAATAGCGAATGTTGTGTACGTACCTGTGACCGCATGAGCAAGTTCTTGAGCTGCTGGCTCTGCTGCTGCAGGATACTGGACGCGATGGTCGCGGGCGCAGACTCCGAAGAGCTGTCCTCCAGCGCCAGCTCCGACAGACCTGGGGAAACGAGGAGTTATAGCTTCTTGTAAAGGTGCTTCCATAAAGGCCCGGATCCCGGTAAATAATAATATATATTTATTTCTGTAAATTGGGTCAAAAAACACTTTTACACGTCAAAAATTAATTATCTTTTAAAACTAAATGAGTTCGCTGTTTTCGAAACAAACTGAGGACCAGATTAAGAGCAGTGGTGGCCCAGTAGTCTACTCCCTTTCGAAGAGAGGAGGCCTGTATCCCAGCAGTGGGACATTATATTCATAACATTCTGCTTCGAGTTGGGTGCTAATACATTTCGTATTGTGTCGCATTTACTTAGCTTGATAGGATTTAAAGAATATTATTTATATAATAAAGCTTCTTGCCGCTTGATTACAGTTGATAATCATCTTATGCATGGTAGGTACTACACATAGCTAGGTAAGAAGTCAAATCTGTTTTGGTAACAAGTCTAAGTGCTTTGTTTTGATGATCTAATCAAATCAAAGCACTCACTCGTAAGTGGCACTACAAATTTCAGATTCATTTGTATATATACATTTTGATCACATACTTTTGTTATAGTAATATTATGACTGTTCCGTTGGTCTCGTGGTCGAAGCGCGACTGCTGAGCGTAGGGTACTGGGTTCGATTCCCAGGTCGGGCAGTGTTATTAGTTTCTCTTACGAGTTTTTTACTAGCAGCCCGAAGTTTGGAAGTTGGCGGTGTGAACCGCCCGCGGGGCCTGCTCCTGCGCCTGATACAGCGAGAGCGAGTTTGTTGCGCCAGTTCTTCCCAGCTAAATATGAAGGTCGTGGGTCGGTGGTTGAAGGTCGGGCGTTTTGGGTGACAAAATTAAATATTTTTTGCTACTAATTTTCACCCTTATGAATGAATGACTTTTGATTTTGTGATAAAATGATGTGTACCGTGCATGAGGTCTGCGTGTATGGGCGGGCGCGGCGGCGTATACACGAGGCGTCCCTCCTGCAGCCCCTTGGGCTGTACGATGTACAGGCGCACGCACACGCGCCGCCAGTCCTCGCTGCATTCACCCCCTGAACCTTCGTCCTGGTAAAGAATGAACGAAAGTTATCAAGAAAACAGTTTTTATTTTTTAGCATTTAACAAGCCCCGTGTCCAATGGGATTTCCCATCGGCTAAAATGAAGAACTTTCATACAAACTTTCATCCCCTATATAACCCCTTCAGGAGATATTTTCAAAAGTTTGACAATCATCAAAATCGGATGATTAAATACAAACATACACGGACATAGACGGCTAGAAACATAACCCTTCTTTTTGGCTTTGCCGTAGTCGGGTAATAAAATAATAATTATGTTGTAATGTTGACTCACATCATGATGCAATTCGTAATGTATAGGCGAGTCGGCGTCGCCGCTCGATCCGTTGCGATATAGCGGCTCGTCAATGCTGGGCTCACACTTGGTTTGCTGTTCCTCTGCAGAATACAAATAATCAAATTATCAAGTAAGGTCAAGTTATGTAATCAAGTATTTTATATCTTCGTCAGTTTTCCAATTCCTTCCTTTATCAAGTTAGGAAAACAACGTTTTAAAGCTGCGGCTTTGAGCAGACTAGATTGCTTAATAATTTTTTTGATAACAAAAATCAAAATGGGGAAAATGGTGTATTCTTTGACCAATTTCGGGTTGACATCAACCTAAAACCTTTTTAATGCCCTGAACATTTTACGAAATAAAATCTGTTTTTAAATTTAATTGTCAGAGTTTATTAGTCTCACATTTTTAATTGACAGTCGTTACGGGTCGTCAGAAGCCCGAAAGTGTGACAACCAGTCTTGTCAAGGGGTATCGTATTACCCAGTTACTGGGTTGTGGAGGTCAGATAGGCAATCGCTCCATGTAAAATACTGGTATTCAGCTGCATCCGGTTGGACTGGAAGCCGACCCCAACATAGTTGGGAAAAGGCTAGACAGATGATGATGATGTAAAGAAGATGGCTGAATGTCATTCTGCGGTATTGACATGACGTACGCAGTATACAAAGCTGAATTGGTAAAGCAGATTCTATCGTACAAAGATCAGACAAAAATAGCCCTTACGGTAAGGAATATAATTATTATTTTGAGTTTGTTTTAACATTCAACTAAAAAAACGAGCAAGCCTAACAGCAGTCGCATATTATGATGTGGAACATCTGACATCTTGGCTGACGTATGCAACGTGTAACAGAATAAGCGCAAGACCTGAAAGTAGTTTGCTCAGAATCGGCTTCTGAATCGATTTCCGTCATTATTTATAAATGTAAATTTTTCATGAAAAAATATTTTATTTAACTGAAATTAGAACCACTGCGTCATAGCAAGGTAATCAGATATTTTATTTAAGGAAATTTAAGCCATATCTCAAAGGAATAAAGCCTATTTAAATGCCTAACCCAATTTGTAATACGCTCATAGCTATCCTATGTGTAGTGCGCGTTAAATAAAATAGTTAATTTAAGGTGTGGTTTAATTAAATTAAATTACAGATATTATTTTAGTCTTATAATTTAATATTCTAAATTGGGTATATGAGCTCTTGCGTTTATTCCGTTACACGTTGTATATGATACGAGTATAAACAATATTCACCATCACCGTCCTGTTTACAACCGTTTCAACCTTTTTAATTATTGAATTGTTTTGAATTGTCAATTAAAAAAAAAAAAATGAATTTTATTCTATTCTAATCTAAATTTTTTTTATGTTATAAATCTGAGTAACGCTAATCTAGTGGCACTTTTTTGTATCATCCTAATTTTGTAAACATGCGGATAATGTGGTGGGCTGCAATATTGTTAATACTACTTAAGAGCCTAGTGTTATCTGTAAACATTTTATATTGTAGCTGTTTATTGTCCCATACTGAATAAAATAAAATAAAACCTCTCAAGTTTAAAACCGTCCTCGAGAACCACTCTATCCATTGGTATAAACAGCATGACAATCGGTGTAGTAGTTTTTGAGTTTATCGCGAACAGACGGACAGACGCGGCGGAGGACTTTGTTTTATAATATGTAGTGATGAATGAAAAATATTGTAGAACATTTTAAAATGTAGGTGTACAGATACACCTCTCCCCAACCCTTTGGGGAAACAAGGCGTGATGTTATGTTATGATATTTTAAAAGACTAACTACTGAGTTTCTTGCCCATTCTTATCCATACGAAACTAACTTTTGGTAGGGGCGACTAGAATCAATTCTATGTTCTTGTGATTTTGACGTTAAAAAGTGCCTTTTATGTACCTAATTAAAATAAATGACTCGACATTGAGTTAGAAAGCCCACTAACGGGCAAAATGAGGGACTTTGTGTTTTATAATAATGTAAGGATATGGATAGAAGACTCACCAGCATCAACGATACAGAAGCTCAACACGGGATAAGGCAGCAGGAACTCCGAGATGCTCTTACAATACGCCATACTATCCTCAGGGTCCCTCGCCATGTTCAGCACATACAGACTCCTAGACTTGAAGTCTGACAGCAGCAGGTAGCTGGCACTCGTATCCAGCATGGCCTTCAGACCCAACGTGACTTCCGTCCCGACGCCAGGGGTAAACGTGATGGTTTGCAGGC
This sequence comes from Lithophane leautieri, assembly GCA_949152455.1. Taxonomy (NCBI): domain Eukaryota; kingdom Metazoa; phylum Arthropoda; class Insecta; order Lepidoptera; family Noctuidae; genus Lithophane; species Lithophane leautieri. Next base: position 1,770,776 of record OX424462.1, on the reverse strand, counting down.
AGGTCCAAGACTTGCATGACCAGATCTTGATGGTTGTGTTGTTTTCAGCACCGGTTACAGCGAATTTCCAGAATTGGACGCTGTAAGATTTGGATGAGATTTGAGACTGAGCCCCACTGTGTACATCGGTATACGGAGGTACACGCGACTTATATCTCTATTTTTACTATAACGGCTAATATGCTCTATGGGCAGTTTCACTACAGGGCCTGAGAGCCGTACATATGATAGGATTTTTCATCGGCCAAAATGACGAAATTCCATACAAACTTTTATCCCCAAATTTAACCTTTTTAAGGGATGAATTTTGAAAAACTTTAGTGTTTACTTTCGTTCAAGATCTCAAAAAGTGCGCGTCGCTTTGCGTCTCGGTGTAAACTGACCCTTAGTGGGTCCATATTGTTGAAGATACTTTGTACACTCTACATACAAGCTACAAAAAAATACAATAGACGTAGATATATTTAGTAACCTATACAGTGTGAACACGGTGTTGCCATACCGAGCACTGGACGCAAAGCGTCTCTCTGCGTCCAGCGCTCGGTGTAGCAACACGTCGTGTTCTGGTTTGCGATTGGTCAATCGTCATCCTGAGGATGCCTCGTTGAGCGGTGAAACACGTGACAATTTCTTACAGGGTTTTTTATGACTCTTGAAGAATAGTTAAGCGGAACAGGTTACTAAATATATCTACGTCTATTGTATTTTATAATGGATTTCCGCAAAGTCACTCGTGAATCAATTAACTATCTACAATATTGACTAGCGCGGGGTTCGAAATGAAGATCTCTCGCCGCAACTCAGAAACTCGGCTCTTATCAGAGATTTCAGGGCAATTCTCATACCAAGGGCAAGTAAAAGTTTTAACACTATTGTCGTTACCAAATAAATCATTCGGAAACTTCCCGATCAAGAATATACTAAATAATAAATGGTTTATTTCTGTAAGTAGGTTTGTAGAAAAACTTTAACAAGTCAATCATACTTTTAAAACTAGATGAGGTCGGCGTTTCCTATCTGACTCTCTGAGCAGAAAGGCCGAAATAAACTCGGAGGTCGCAGAGCCTACTAGATTGCCTATTAGAGCGGCAGCACACGGTGTATTTTAAACGCGCAGACGACGCGCGTTTCAAAGTTTTTCTTCGCCGTCCTAAGTCAAGTTTCAAGTCAAGTTCTTGAAACGCGCGTCGTCTGCGCGTTTGCAATACGCCGTGTGCTAGAAGCCTTAGTACTTCAAAAACGTCCGGAAAAATAAACCACCGTTGCCCTATGGTGTCGTTCAAAAATAGATGAGCAACGTAACATTTCAACCCAATTGCTTGGATCTTAAGTTTTACTTCAGAATAAATATTTTTGTACGTATTCCAAATGAGTTTTTAATTTTCAAGCTTCGCGTGCTTGTTTTAAAATATTTTTTGATGACAGACAGCCTCAAACATCATTTGTTTTGTAATAATTTGCCAAAAGGCACTCGTTGTTGGCTCGTGAAAGAGAAAAGAAAATTACATTCATATCACTTCCGGTATGATTAAAATTATTATTTAAGATAACAGTATTTTTTTACTTACAAAAACAAGTATTTTTAGGTCAAACCGAACAAGTGCGAATTGTACTCGTTAGTGTCACTAAAACAATTACAGTTCACCTTCCTTTTTACCCGACTACGGCGAAGCAAAAAGGAGGGTTACGATTTTGACAGATATGTATGTTATGTACATATGTTAATTTGTTCCCTCATGACTTCTAAACTACTCATCAGAATTTAAGTAGAAAAGTTGTCGAACAAGGTAAATGTAAATCTGTAACAGAATGATATTGATTTAAAAGAGTGTCCACGGAGTTTCTTGCCCGTTCTTCTCTGTAAGGAACCTACTTCGTTTTGGAATGGGCTTCACCAACTAACTCAAACTGAATGATTCCTTGCTAAGTGATAATTCATTCTTGCCCATACAAAATCGTTGTTTTCTATGGGCATAAGCTGAATAGAGCTGAATAAGCGTGAGTAGTCCATAAATGTTCTAATTGAAATAAATGCTATGAGTTTGAGTTAAGTGCCGTGTTCTATACATTTATTTTTTAAATGTGCTAATTAAGCCCTTTCATTTTATACCAAACACGTATTAAAAAATTTTTTGTTCATGACTGTTTCTCCTAGATGGCGCCGTATTATTTATTTATTGTGGCCTACATAGCCTCAAATTCTGATGAGGAGTTTGAAAGTTATGAGGGAACACATGAAAATACATACATACATATCTGTCAAAATCACAACCCTCCTTTTTGCTTCGCCGTAGTCGGGTAAAAATAATTTTTGTCGGTGATAAAAAATGACTACTACTTTTGACGAAACAAAAATTATAGTGTGTTCATATCGGTTGTGTGTTTTCTATTCTAATTCTCATTAAATAAATATAACAAAATAAGGTACAAATGTACAGCAACTTATATAAGTGAAGTACGAAAGAATATACATTTATTTATGTAAGGTACACTATCCTGGCTATAAATGTCCATTTATCCTGAGTAGGTTTGCTAGTAGCAGTGATATGACGTGACCTTTCGTCCTCCTGCTAATAATTTGCAGGTGTAAATGCTTCTTCATCCCAACACTTGTAGCCGCTTTGCGTGGATGTGACGCATGTTTTCCCCAACTTTTTGTTATTTTTTGTGTTTTTTTTTCGTTTTTTTGCGTCATGTTTACCGCAAATAAACGTATTTTTCTTTCTTTTTCTTTTCTTGTAAGTGGTTGTGCCAAAGAAGCGTCGGGCAGACAAACTGAAGGGCCTACCCTACCTCAAATTCAGATTTAGCTAACTTAGCATGATCCTCCGTTATGCCGAAAATACTGCAGCATTAATTGAAATAAATATAATTATGTTAAAGTTGAAGATTGATGCTAGGTCCTATGTTCGACGAAAACAAGATTGCATTTTCTCGTTTTTTTTTCCCCAAAGTTACCTCAAAACTGAAGAAAAAGATTAACCGCTGGTTTTCAAAAAAATACTTCAAATTAGATCATGATACTTTGCATAATAAACGAACTAAAAAAGCAGGTTTTATTTTTTAAATTACCATTATTTTCACCGTTAAAAGCAATTACCTAAACTATTCGAGACTTGAGAGCCGCCAGCACCCCACCTCGTCTCGCTCTCACTCAGGCCGGGAGTAGTATGCTGCGATAAAATTTGAGGTTGGGTAGGCCCGAATACGAGTTACGAATGCTTCTTTGCCCCAAGCATTACATGGAGACAGAGTTCCCGGTATGTATGGGATGGTCACCTATCCACGGAGCTACCTCGGCAACCGTAGCTCAAGCTTCGTCCAACCTGTGCGTGCCACAAATAGATTTCATAAATATAGTGTATGTAATGTAAGTACTTACTCAGTATTATAGTTCTTATGGTTGTCTAAGAAGAAAAGACAGCTGAGCGGTTTCCCGCCGTGCGGCTGCCATTTGTGCAGGCAGCGGGGACTGCTGTCTGCGTGCATGTACACCTGCAACGTACGAGTATGTTATACCTCAGAGTATCTATGGCTAGAAGGCTTACACCCAATTCAAACGGTACAACTTTGTAATAAAATCCGATTTCCCTAATTTTTTTCCAGATAATAAGAGTACTATAGGGATCCGCGTTTGCTTAATTCAAAGCTAAATAAATACTGAAGAGCTTCATCTGTAATGAGTTTCCTTGTAAAATGAGTATTTTATCCCGTATATCTTGCTCGGAAGACGCCTTAAGTTACAATTTTGAATTTTATTGGAAAAAAATAGGCCAATATTTGTAATTGTTCCGGCCTGCACCGCCTGGCAACACAGTCGGGCGGCGGGCCGACGCGCGGGATCCAATCACTACGCGGCGACATCACGCCAGCCTGCGCGAGCCGACCGCGGGCAAGCGCCGAGCATCGCCAGAGGGCGCGCGCGCCGGGGACGCGAGCGGCGGAGGACTGGGCTCGGCCCTTTTGCGTTTTGGTCGAGTGGTCGACGACGTTATCACGATATTATTGTAAGGTTCCCAAGCAAGCGCGTGAACAGTAATATTTATCGGGTTCTATTGAACCAACAGAACTTGCGGCTTACGGCTGCATTTTGTATAGTTTAAAAACGTATAGGGTGACTTTTGACCTTTTAGAAGTTCTAATCCAAAACTGAAAGAATTCTGAATATTTTAAGGTTTTTCGAGCACCACACAGGTAACGTAAATATTTCGAAGATGCAAACTTGGTTGTACACTATTGGTATTTATCATAAAAATAATCCCAAAAAAAAAAGTCAGATTGAATTTTTTTGCTACCTACGTGATTTTGTGTCTAAGATGACTAGCGTAGCGTAGTACTGATTGCAACAATTGTTACCACTTTCAATCTGCCTGGAGACAGAGAGTGATAAAATAAAATTATAACCCTCCTTTTGGTTTGCTGTAGTCAGCGTAATATAGGTATTAGCTTAGTTTTTTTTTAGAAAATGGGTTAATTTTGAAGTCCTTCTATGGGATTTTTGTATGAGCTATCGTCGGTCGGGTCAGCTAGTTAATAATGTGTATAGATACCTGGAAGAACATGACGTATCCGTCGGCGGAGGCGGTGGCGAGGGCCGAGCCGTCGGGCGAGAAGGCGGCGTCGAGGATGGCGGCGGCGTGCTCGGCCGCGCACAGTGCGCCCGCGCCGCCCACGCGCGCGCCCGCCGACACGCTGCCCGCCAGCCCGCGCGTGTTCCACATGCGCGCTGGGGGGTTCTAGTCATTATCACAGTACGCATAACGGGCGTAATAAGACGCTTAACCAAGCCGAGAGTCAATTATTCTTTCCGTCATTGTGATCTTTTTTTTTACTGGACTATACCTAGTAAACTTCTGATTACGGAAAAATTGCTCACACTAAAAGAAAAAAAGTGGGAACGTTTTAAATATTATATCTTAACTTTAAATAGGTACTCTCACGATTCCTGTATCGTTCCGTGCAGCCCATAGCCCAAAGTTTTGCGCGCCGAGCAATTATTACACAACTGCCCAAAAAGGAGAATAATTTTTACACGAAATTACTTCGTTAGATGTACAGCATGTGTAGATGACGGCTTCGTGATGAATCTTGTGTTAATATTAACATAGAATATTTTGACAACCGTTTAGCCATTAAGACATAAAAAGGTAGCAGACAGACAGACAAAGTTACTTTCGCATTCAAAATATTAATATGGACAATAAAAACACCTCTCTCACCAATATTATCGTGTGTGGTGAGCAGTAGCCGTGCTACGTCATCGTCGGTGGCCTCGTCCTCATCGTCGGGTATGTAGGGACACCACACCACGCGGTGTGACGCGCCCACTGCGCCCGTGTCTTCGCGGACCTCCGCCAATAGCGTGCATCTGAAGGAAAACAATTACATAAATGGATCAAGCCGTGTGTCTGCTGGGATTTACAATGGCAACAATGCCAAACTTCCAAAAGTCATTCCTAAGTGCTAACTAACTTTCGTTATAAAGAACTCTTGTGCAAAATGTCATGTTTGCTAGACCAAGCTATTTAGGCTGTGTTGTCTGCCAGTGTATAAATTTAAGATTTTTGAAAGAAAGAAAGAAAATACGTTTATTTGCGGCAAACATGACGCTAAGAAAGGACAAATACACATAAAATAACAAATTGGGGGAAAATATGCGTCACATTAACGCAAAACGGCCATCGCTCAGCTTAATGCTGCGACCCTATGCAAGACAGAGCCCCAGCGCTGGTTTTCAGTGACAGCCGGCGTTGACATGATGACGTCAATCGGTGCAGCATATTATAATATATTAACAATAATAAAAAAACAGAAATAAAAATATTTATACAATAAAACTAAATGTTTATATAAATATAATATTTAAAGTGGCAACATTCTGTTTTTATAAAGTTGATGGAATCAGTGAAGCATTCCCAAAACTATTTCAGAAGATACACTGTTCTTGGTGCTACTATTTAACAAAAAGAACGTGCGCACCGTTACTAGTCGATAAACAAAATGATATGCCGTGATGCGCAGGTATTCAGACGTTGGATTCGGACGCTCACTTCTCTGAAGAACAAATTGACAACGCGTTCGATAGTAGATAAGTGACTAAAGCATTTAAAACAATAAAAAAAATTGAATTCTAAACGATACTGAACCTACCCCTAAGCTATGGCACGCAATTTCTTTAACACCCTGTATAGCTTGGTTTTATGTCATTTGCCGCGCCCCCAGCGCCCCCGCTCATAAGGCCCGGCGCTCATTGGCGGCACGGCATAGCAAAGTATTTGTAGGTGACAAATAAAAATATGACTTAACAGTATGGAAATAAAGTTGAAATTTCAATGGTGATGCGTAAGGACGTCGCGGCACGCCTAAGGATACCGCTACATCGTTGCCGTTGAAATTTCAATTTTATTGTCACATGTCTGTTCTTCGCATAAAAATCCCTTGCCGTGCCATGCCGCCAGTGGGCGCCGGCCCTAAATCGACAAATAAATAAGACTACGACGAAGGGTCGTGCTATGAAATAAAAAACATTACCCTCCTTCTGGGTACCGATTGGGGCGGTCAATAGGGAAAGGATTGTCAACGAATGGTACATGATAGCAAAAATCAAATTTTCATTTAAGCATTAAAACTTTCACAGCTTGCACATTAAGTTATAGGTCACCACAGTTTACTTACTTTACATTACAGGAAGAATATTGTTCAATTAATAAGTTTGTGTACATTGAAAGCATACCTAAGTCCGCTGTCGGTGACTTCGATCTCATGCACATAGAAGTTGCCCTGTTCGTCAATACAAGCTAGCACCACCTGGCTCTGAATGTGAGCAAACGCCAAGTCTTGGACCTGCAAACAGCACAAGGAACAAAATATTAGTGATAAGGCTATGTAAAGCGCTACAAGTTTGTTATGGCGCGTGGCCAAAACCAGAACTAACGTCGCCATCTTGTTTTTTTAATACATTTCACAAAAGGTTTACAAAAAAATTGAAATAGAAATATTTTGTTTTCTGAAAGCTCCGATGACGTGGGTTCGTTTAAAAATCCCATGCGTATCAGCCAAGTAGGTTCTGTTTAGCTCAGTATTTACCATATGCGCCCCCCTCAACTTTCAACTAAAATCACGCCCCCTTGCCTGCTAATGTTATACAAGGAACCAATCATATGTACTAAATGTGCACAATGATAACGTCAAGTATCTTGATTAATTGGTTAGATATAGATCCCGGTTACCTCAGTATTTTTGGCATCAAGTCATTTATTCCTAATACTAAGGACATATTTTTTTATAAATATACAGCTTATTTGTGGAGCGGCCGCGCCCCCCGGTCTATTTACGCCTTCCAAGTGGGACGAGCTTCACTGGTTGGGAACCCATGGCTAGCCTAGCTCATTATGACAGTTTATTAAGTTGTTCTTGTTGTTACCTCTCCTTTCATGCCCTTGATGAGCGCGCGCCTGTCGGTGCCAGGTTCAGGGTTGTATACCACGCGCACCATGCCGCTCCAAGTGCCAGGGTTCACCGCATTAGGAGCTGGAGGCAAAACAAAACATAAAGAATAAATGTAGTGCATCAATTGGCCGTTGTTCCTTTTCTTCTTACTTTCGTTTCGATGGTACATCTCTGTTGCTTAGACTGTTTGGGTCCAGTAGGGGGCCACGTTTATTGCGGCGTCATAAGCGTTGGTGAGATCGTCAAGGGTGCAGGTGAACGGACATTTAGGATATTAGCAGATGGGTCATAGTTTGTTCAGGAGCACCACTTGATAATCGATAATGCCCCATTTCGCGAGATTATTGTTTTACAGCGGTACGCAATAGATTCAGTGCTTGCCAGGCTGCAGGCAGTGCTGCTGTTCGCGACCGGGAGGCAGGTGTTCTTGGGGCTTTACGAAGTCTTGAGTTGATGGCTACCTCTCTTCCCACATTTTAATTCGCTCTTTAAGTGGCCTATCTTGGATCGCCTGTGTGTACCGTAAGAAGCTCCTGCGACTTTAAAGTCTAACTGGACTAGTTATGTTGTTCCTTTTGTCAACCAATCACTGCAGTTAGTCTTGGATTAGCTTGACAGCATGTTTGTTACTTACTTTATGTGTTGATCAGTGTTTCAGAAAGTGGGCCTTCCAGAAGCATTAATAAGTTAGCATTACTTCATAGATGTTGTTTAAAAAACTGTGAGTTTTAAATAAATATTTTAGTTCTATTTATTCTCATGTTGCTGTTATTAACAACAACGTTCTTAAACATTGCTCAACTGATAACCCGCTACTGCTACTGATTCAGCAAAGCTTTGCGATTACTTTGGTTTAGTAAATGCTGCTGTTAATGTACTAATCAATGCTGTTATTGCAAAATGGACTGTTAGGAACAAAATATATGTATGTATATCAATCTCCTATGCAGGTGGTTCAAGTTACAATTATTATCAGATCCTGCTTTATTAAGCAGTTTACAGTTTTGCTGACATGTGATCAGGGGTTTTATAGCTTCAAAAAAGTAATGCTTAACATGAAATAGATCACACGGTGAAACAAAGTCACCTAGTTGTTGTTACATTACATGTTGCATTGCATACATTTAGACAGCTAATTTGTGTTACATTTTACCAATCCATTGAATCCATACCTGCATAATATTAAAACATGTTTATTTATTTTTTCTTCGAACTTGTTGGCATGTGGCTGTTACTCGTTTTGACTGATAAACAGCCTTTGATTTCAATAAGTATTATTTTGTTTAAAAAAATGTGTCCAAATAAATGTTATTCTTTCTTTCTATTTATTTAAATGTATTTTTAATCAGTGACTAAATGCTATCATAATACAATAGTAATATTTTAAGTTAATGTTTGCAGACCAAAATGGCAGAATGTACAAGTATTCATAAATGCTATGTCTCCATTTTATTAGGTACACACCTATTCTAATCAATGTCATACCTTTGATAGAGTATGCCAGGTACTTCCCACTGGTGTGTATAGCCAGCAGCTGCCCAGCGTAGAACTTGGGCTCCCAGTTGTAATCCACCAGGTTTTTAAGCTTCACTTTGGAGCTGCCGTGGTCATGGTTTCCAGCATTGGTGTTTACCATGACATTGGTGGAGTACACCTCCGCACTGCACACTCCGTCTCCATCCGAGAATGATCTGGAATAGAGCAGTCATATGAATATTGCACAATATTATTGCACACACAATAGTCCACCTTAGGGACTAAGTGCAGAAACCAAACCTGTAACATAGAATGCACAATATTGGTGTGGGAACATGCGTTTGGCAAATGAAATCCCTTACAAATAAGTGTTTTTTTTAATGATCAATGATCTAATGCAATTATGATGTAAGCAAATAATTACTGCGTGAATCAGCTCATTTTGGTACACAACAGATTGGAATATTTACTCAAATTGATATTTACCATATTAAGGACACAATAAGTGTTCATTAAAAAAAAAAAAACAGTGACAACCCTATTAGAAAACCGGACATAGCTACTAATTGGGGAAAAATACTATGTAATGTGAGGTGAAATTATGAAAAGAAGACGATATTTTCATTTTACTGGAATGACTACAGGAATTCGTAAGCGAGTGTAAACTATTGTTCTCGATTCAATAAAAATGTGTCACAGCGTGGCGTTAGGGTGTTATTCAAACTTTCACCGTGAAGTATCGGAAAAGCCCAATAAGGGTTGATTGTCTACGTGATATTCGGGCATGTTAGGCGGATGTTTAGGCAACAGGTTACAGCAGTATTAGCAGAAAGAATCCATAAAATACACAGGAACATCACTTAATACATCCTTTACTAGACAGGATACACTTAGAAGGTAGTATTTATTTGCGTAAGCAATTTACCAAAAACGAAATTCAGTTTCAGATACATGTCACTTACATCGTTTGAGTGGCATCCGATAGCTTTGGAAGCATTGTTGTTGGTGCCATTATTGAGCTAATCTTCCACTTTCCTCATGAATTTCAGAAACTTTAGCGCAAATTTACAATAGAATCGTAATTGCAAAAAAATCATGCAAATATTACAACAGCAAACCGCTGATGCCGACCGACATGAGAATGCGTTTTGTTTTCACATTTCGCGATTTGCGTACAAGTGTCTTGAACTATGATTTAGATACTACTATTTGATCTAATTAGAATAAGATTAATTATGATTGCAATAGTTGTATAAATAAATCAACTCCCAGGAATGCCAATGATTTATATTAAATCAATTTAAAAAAATGTTTAGTAGGAATTACGAAACGCACAATAGGGGGACCAGGAAGACTGTTTTCAATTACTCAGAAGTAAGAAATTAGTGTAAAGCATTAGTAACGGTGAATGGAAACCTACAGTATGAAATCTATTTTTTTTTCCTGAAATATTATATAAATAAATTTAAAAAAATGTGTGTTAATAATGTTGTCATTCTAAACTTTTACGTACATACTAAGCTACAGACTCGGCAGAGAGAACAAGCCATTTTTTAGTTGACTTGACAGGTGACAGGGCAGTGAATTGATTTTTTCGAAAATGGTAAGAATTAATCGTAAATATTAAATAATTTGCTTTGATATCATTAGGGAAACCTAATAATAATGTTAACAATTGTTTCAGTCGTTAACAGACAAACTTACCATGCTTATGGCCCGACCGGGCGGCGACAATGCCCAGAAAGATGACGTGCCTTGGTGGATGCGCTACGCTGGTCGGGGACTTGGAACAGTTGGCGGCTTCAGTTCGTATTATTTTACTATAAATCATATATGATACACATGCCACTTTGAAGTGACGAGTAGAATATTTTGTGTGCGCTTACATTTAAGTGAAGTTGACCAGTAGATCAACAGTATTATCTTATCTATAGAACCCAAATCTACAGTACCACCCTTGATTTTAGACAATGAGCATGTAATAATAAACAGTTATGTGCTGTAACGTATTGCGTCTTAATTTCTCTGACAAAGGGATAATTGCTTGTGCATATTTATTTAGAAAGTGTTCCTCAAGATAATTGGTGCATTAAAATTTAAACAATTATAATTTTAATGAGTACCTACATTATTATGATTACATACTTAAACTCATAAGCCTAGAAGATTGATCTACTTAATGCATTTTTGGTAAACTTTACATTATTGTAATGAAAACCTTTTACTAAATTTTTCTATAACTTGTGTAACTGGTATGTTCATGAATATTATACAATCGAAAAAAAAAAGTAATCAACATAAGTATATTGCATGACCTACTGTCAGACCCAATATTGATTAATCACAATGTAATTGGGTGAATGGGCTCGTAATACTGCTCGTATAATAACACACGGGTAGATCAAAGGTTAAGCTGACTTGTCTGTTTGTTGATGGGTGACAATCCATTACATTTGATAGTAGCTACAGGTAGTCAGAACTCCGAACCCCAAAAGTCTGACAAGCAGTCTTCCTAAGGGGTACCCAGTAATTGGGTTGTGGAGGTCAGATAGTAGTCACTCCATGCAAAATACTGGTCTTCAGCTGCATCCGTGATTGGAAGCCGGCCCCAAAATAGTTGGAAAAGGTTAATCAGATGGATTGAATGCAATTGAAAACCAATACAACCGACTTAGGTCACCAGGGGTAGTATTATGAAGTATTAATGCCATTATTATTCCACTGTGAAGAGGGGATGGTGCTAGCGGCCTTGTCTAGCTCCGTCTCTCTCCCACACTGGAAAAATGGCGGCATTAATACTTCATAATACGGCACCAGTACAGTCAACAACCTTATTATTGACCTCATGTCATTAATAACAACTGTCCTTCTACTTGTATAAGGCATTTAATTGCTTATATGCACTGAGATTAAGCCCTATATAGACTTGTTATCACTACATCCTTACATATTATAAAACAAAGTCCTCCGCTGCGTCTGTCTGTCGTCCTATACGCGATAAACTCAAAAACTACTGCACCGATTTTCATTCTGTTTTCACCAATGGATAGAGTGGTTCTCGAGTAAGGTTTTAGTATATAATAACCGACATCCACGCGGGCGAAGTCGCGGGCATCAGCTAATTTATTATAAAAAAAAGTCACCCCCACCGCGTCGTTTTGAGTTCATCGCGTTCAGGGTTTGTCTGAGCGCAATTTTTAGGGTTCCGTACCCAAAGGGGACCCTATTACTAAGACTCCGCTGTCCGTCCTTCTGTCTGTCTGTCTGTCCGTCCGTCCGTCCGTCCATCCGTCCGTCCGTCCGTCCGTCCGTCCGTCCGTCCGTCCGTCCGTCCGTCCGTCCGTCCGTCCGTCTGTCCGTCCGTCCGTCCGTCCGTCTGTCCGTTTGTCATCAGGCTGTATCTCATGAACCGTGATAGTTAGACAGTTGAAATATTCACAGATGATGTATTTCTGTTGCTGCTATAACAACAAATACTAAAAAACAATAAAATACAACAACAACCATACAACAGACATGATTTTTTTTTCCGTTTTTATATATAATGGTACGGAACCCTTTGTGCGCGAGTCCGACTTGCACTTGGCCGGTTTTTTTTTCTACATCTGGGCAACCTTTTTCATTGTGTCCAAGTTTGAATGCTATGTTACCGATCAGTAAAAATTTTCAATACATTCAAAATGGTTTCAACAATATCTATTGGGTCAGCTAGCTAACTCGTTTTACTAAATGTAACAAAAAGTACCTGAAATCCAGTTTGTCTTCTATCATTATTGAGTTTTAAATTAGATAAAATTGACCATTCTTTACTGAGGGGATTGACCAATAGCAATAACACTGGGGTCACCAATCTGCTAAGTGCTTCATTATGTAGATAATTAATTGATAAGTTTATGTAAACACATAAACAGACAAGAAGAAAGGAACAGACAGATATTTACAAAGGTGATGCTTATTTCTAAAGAAATCTCTTCCAGCATAATTTGTTACGTTTTTCTGTGAAATTTTGGCTTAGAATCAGCACGTTCTGAAGGTCCATGTTAAAAAATCCTACATTATGCCCATTTCACCAGTTCCCAGTATTAAAGGTGAAGAAAGAGGGCACCAACAAGAATCAATGCATCTTCAAATAACATTTAAATTATTCAAAAGAATTGATTCAGTAGCAGAAGAGGTATCCTTACATATTATAAAACAAAGTCCTCCGCCGCGTGTGTCTGTCGTCCTGTACGCGATAAACTCAAAAACTACTGCACCGATTTTCATTCTGTTATCACCAATGGATAGAGTGGTTCTCGAGTAAGGTTTTTAGTATATAATAACCGACATCCACGCGGGCGAAGTCGCAGGAATCAGCTAGTCTAAAATAAATCTATCCTTACTAATATTATAAATGCGAAAGTAACTCTGTCTGCCTGTCGCGCTTTCACTCCAAAACTACTGAACCGATTTAAATGAAATTTGGTACACAGATAGTCTAGAGCCTGAGAAAGGACATAGGCTACTTTTTATCGACATACCACGCGGGCGAAGCCGCGGGCGGAAGCTAGTCTATCTATATCTATATTAATAATAAAGCTGAAGAGTTTGTCTGTTGAACGCGCTAACCTCCGGAAGTACCAGTCGGATTCGAAATTCTTTATGCATTTGATACCCCAATTCTTGAGGAAGGTTATAGGCTACTTAACATCACGCTACGACCTTTAGGAGTCGAGCAAAAAGAAAATAAGTCAGAAAGAACGGTAAGCTAAAACGAAGTAATTCACTTGAACGAAATCGCGGACAGAAACTAATGATAAATATTTATGAACCCGAATCAAACAGGTTTTTTAAATAAAAATGTATATCTACATTCATTTGTAACAAAAATGGTAGAACCAGTTCTCTAAACAGAGTTTAACTGATAATATCAAATATCAGATAGTCAATATCACACTTAATGTATTTACTTGTAATGAAAATAAAGCTAATGTATTACTAAAAGCATTGATATCCTCATAAAAAAAAACAATTTTAGTTTATGTGCCCATAAAATGGTTGGATGTTTGAAATGCAATTAGGTTATAATTGCATATTCCAAAGGCAAAACTAAAAGAGAAGGTTTAACACGATGCAGGTTTTACTATCAAAACAATTCATTCATAGTTTTTAATAGGTATGTGTAATGTGTATGTCCTTAAATGTATTTAAATAAAAAAATATTCCACAATTTTCAGTATTGCACCTACACCACTGTTTGTCTCTGCATCACCCAGAGGTGTAGCGCAGACGACACAATTTTATGCGAGGAACTATCGATTCGCGTTGTTCCAAGCTTTGTAATAATTTTTTGGAGTTGAAGCGCCACATACTCGATCGCACGAAAAGTGTGTCGTCTGCGCTGCACCTGAACCAAAGGTTGACTAGTAGAAAATGCCAATGTACATTGTTTATTACATGTCCGCCTCTGTACTCGAGGAGGAGCTCGTGGCTAAGTTATAACAGCCGCACGGGTCGATGGATGGGTGACCATCTTTACATACCGAGACTCCTCCGTGCCTCGGAAAGCACGTTAAGCCGTTGGTCCCGGCTGTCATTCGTGGATCTTTGACAGTCGTTACGGGTCGTCAGAAGCCCGAAACTCTGACAACCAGTCTTACCAAGGGGTATCGTATTGCCCAGTTACTGGGTTGTCGAGTGAGTTCAGATAGACAGTCGCTTCATGTAAAATACTGGTATTCAGCTGCAACCGGTTAGACTGAAAGCCGACCCCAACATAGTTGGGAAAAGGCTAGGCAGACTAAAAAATGTCTAATCTTATTTCAATTGGAGTATGGTTCACAATGGTTATCAGTGTTATATCAGATTCTGTGATACCTTAAAAGAATGTTCCACTCATACTGTCAGTATTTCGTATGCATTAAAATAGAAGATAAATCAATTAAACAAGAGCTCCAGACCATCCTAAATCAATCAAACTGAAATAAGTTTTTCCAGTCCGCCATTTCCGCAATCAAAATAAACATTATAATCACTTAAAAGACTTATTTACTTCAATTTTATAACAGAGATAACAACTGATAACTAGCTAAATTCGTTTTTTTATGTTCATTCATATTAAAATGTAGAGCATTACTGAGTACTTATTATATTATTATTGACGAGCTGCACCTCGCGTTTTTACCCGCATAAGTCTGGATCTAGTGGGAATGTCGGGATAAAAGGTATCATATGTCCTGACCCAGGTCATGGTCTACCCATGTACCAAATTTCATCCAAATCCTTTCCAGCCAGCAAACAAATTTAGTACTTTCGCATTTATAATATTAGTTGGATTATTGATGTCAAATGATTGAATGGCATTGGTTTTTGCAGCCCGATATGGTCACGGTGGCTGGTTTATATGTTAATTACAATAGGAGAGGTCAACCGAGCCCTAAACATTTTTTAACCTCCATGGTTTATCGTATCTCGAACTGCAACCGTAGCAAGGATCAGTTTACCATACAGCCGTACACTTTCGATTTGCTATTGAGACTTGTTCCTATAACGAACCTGCCTTCTCTCCAGAAGCACTCTTACGAATTCAATTCTTGATATAACATTTTAAAACATTCTTCCAGGGGACAGTCAGCTCCAAAATTGAGAAGCAAAGTAACATATACACACGGCTACACATCAGGCTATACATTTCCAGTATAAGCTGACCTCGCATTGTACGGAAATCCTATACAATGCGTGATCAGCATAAACTGGAAATGCATAGCGTGATGTGTAGCAGTGTGTACAGTCAAGGAGGGAATACGTTAAACATCTTTTAGCAAATTTTTACGTGCACCTTATTATTTTTACGACGAGTTCCAATTGCCAATATTTTGAATGCAAATGACAGTTCGAAAATGTGACATACGTCTGTTATAATTAAATAAAATTATAATTGCTATACCTTATCGTACTTAGACCGCACATATCTACGTTAGAAAATAAATACTTAAGGCAATATACATATTAAGTCACTAGAATAAGGTCGATACTCGGTACATTAGCATATACATACATGGGATTATTTTGCATTGTAATCGTCACACACACGAAAGACGTTACTCCTATTGTTTTTATAAGCCTTTTACGATTTAATTAATATAAATGGGATTTTAGCGGGGCTCGTGGCTATATGATAACAATCGGTCGTTTGAAGGTTCAGCTACTACGCTTGTCGCGGTTGGTTCGTAGATGGATGACCATCCATTACATCCACGTTATCATCTGTATCGGCGGTCATCCGTAGATCTTTGACTGTCGTTGCAGGTAGTCAGAAGCCCAAGTCTGATAATCAATCTTACCAAGGGCTTCCGTGTTACCCAGGGGTTTCAAACCAAGTGGGTTGTTAAGGTCAGATGGGCAGTCGCTTCATGTAAAATACTGGTGAACTGGAAGCTGACCCCAACATAGTTGGGAAAAGGCTAGGCAGAACTTGTATCGCAGTAGAAATGATTAGACCTTTATACATACTTATTGTATGGCAGATTGGGCATGTGTGGTCAACTGGTCTCTCTCGACGATTCGGCCATTGTGACCAATTGTCGCGTGTGTAGGAAGGTCGTTAACCAAAATTGTAACGGGTTATTTTTAGAAAATATCGTAGCTGTGCTATAATAGCATAGATTCTATGAAATTCGCAAAATAATTTCTCTAAAATGTTTTTAAGCCTAACGAAGACAAATGATGAAATTAATATTTAACATAGAATTATGCAGTTAAAGTAAGCAAAATAAAATACCGTCGTGTGTTCAGTTTGGCGGTCTTGTGTTCGGGTTGACCCATAGAATCCTGTCAGATTGACAATTTAACGTGATAAAGGAGATCATTCAAAGTCAAAATCGGTTGAACGGACAGTAAAAAGGTTTGTTTAAATGTCTAATCTTATTTCAAATGGAGTATATGTAAGTATCATTAAAAGGAAATAATTAATTTTGGGCTAAATTAGAAAAGTGCCGGCCAAACAAGAAAAAAGCTATACTTATTCCGACGAGTACGTTTTTCTCTTCATTTTTAATTACTACAAGCTATTACTTTAATTAGATTACTATTAATTATTTTAACTAAAACATACTGAAAAAAGTATTTTTGCGCGGGGAATTGACCTACGGATTTGGTCCGATAGTAAAAAGTGAAGACAATAACATGTTCTAAAGGAATACTAATATCTTTTTTTGTTTGGCGGGCACTTTTCTAATTTACCAAAATTAATGATTTCCTATTAATGATACTTACATATACTTCATTTGAAATAAGATTAGACATTTAAACACACCTTTTTACTGTCCGTTCAACCGATTTTGACTTCTATACCGTAGGCATAAGGATGGCATTAAAAGCAAAAAAAATTACACAATACCAACTGTATACTGCAGCTGCCATTTGTGCATGCCACCAACGCAATAGAAGAAATCAAAATCGGTTGAACTGACTGAAAAAAAAAAGGCTTATTTAAATGTCTAATCTTATTTCAAATGGAATAGAGATGATTTTATTTCTGTAAGCAGGTTTGTACAAACACTTTTACACGTCATAAATAAATTATGTTTTAAAATTAGATGAGTTCGGTGTTTCCTAAACGACTACTCGGAGAAAGAAGACCATAGATATAATATTTCTATGAGGAAGACCGAAAAAAACTCAGGAGGTCACAATCTCTTTTAAAGTCCAGACATAATCTTGGTCAGATGTCAGATCCTATTTGAAAAGGTATAAAATATGACTAAAAATTGCTCTACTGATTCCCACTAGGCAAAGTAAACACACACACACATTGGTGCCTCGGTGGATGTCGTAAAAAGCTATTAAGGGATGGATGACGTCAGAGGATGGCAGGCGACTAAAGTATTACATCAGAGGATGGCATGCCATCCTATCTACAGCTTTTACTGCATATTTCTTTTTTACCATCACTGTATACAGGGTTACTGGTAACTCGACGTATTCCTTGCAGGACGTCATAGTAGGGTTAAAATGCAACAAATTAAGCCACCAAATGTTCTACCGAAATTCAGTAGTTTTTGAATTAGTTAAGAGTTATCGTTTTTTAATGAAAAATCCCAGATTAAATCATTTGAAACCAATTTAAAAATGATTTACGGCGCGACTGTACTGAAATTTAAGTTATTATCATAGTTGACGCCGTAGCAGACCTTTGTTAATAATTAAAAGTTAAATAATGCCTAAAACTTTGGCAAATATCACTAACAAAACATTTAATTTTTTGTAATTTTTGCTTTTACTTCAAAAACTAAAACTCTTAACTAATTCAAAAACTACTGAATTTCGGTAGAACATTTGGTGGCTTAATTTGTTGCATTTTAACCCTACTATGACGTCCTGCAAGGAATACGTCGAGTTACCAGTAACCCTGTATAGTTATCTGTGATAGCGGTCAATACGAAGCATATGTTCGGCAGTGGATGTACTGAGCTGGTAGAGAATACAAAGATATTCTATTGGTGAAAATTAAATGAAGTCCGTTTAGCACTTTTTGAGATCAGGTATCACTTTCAAATAGATGTTGCGGTCTGACTTTAGTTCAATACTCATATCGAGTCTCAAAAAAGTCATATAACCGTACCGGTATAACCGTATAATCACTATGTAATTAGCCCATAGTATTCTGGTATTCAGCCCTCCTCTCTACTAGAGGATACTTCCTCTCCCAGAGAGGCCTTAGTCTATCACGCAGTGAACCTCACATGTCTTCGTATTTTTAGTTCTAGGACATTCCCTCACCTCGTCATCGAATCTTCATAATATCTTATTTTTAACCCCCGACGCAAAAAGAGGGGTGTTACAAGTTTGACCGGTGTGTGTGTATGTGTCTATCTCTGTGTCTGTGGCACCATAGCTCTTAAATGGGTGAACCGATTTGAATGCGGTTTTTTTATTTGAAAGCAGGTTTTCTAGCGATTGTTCTTAGACATGTTTTTATTAAAATAGTTTCAGCCGTTTCAAGGTCAACGTGGTTATTTTTAGTTTTTAATTTTCTAGAAGGTATTCTTTCTTTATTTGGAAGCGCACACTAGTATTTGTTCCGATTCTTTTAAACTTGCATGTATTGGAGATCCAATAAATAAATAAAACTCCCTTTTATTCCAGTCGCCATAGTCCTGGGCCTGATCAATTGCATCAGCATCGTGATTTTGAACGTGGCCTGCTTGATCGCCGGCATCTGGCAGATGCTGGCCGGCTTCATAGTGATAGTGTGTGAAGCACCGTGCTGCTGCTTCTTCATAGACTATGTACAGACCCTCAGCGATAAGGTGGAGACCAGACCCTATTGGAATAAGGCTGCTTTGTATATTGGGTGAGTTGATAGTGTCCAATTTTTTACCGACTTCCAGAAAGGAGGAGGTTCTATGTTTGTCTGTATGTTTTTTTTTGTGTATGTTCGTCGATGTTTTTGCCAATTGTGAACCGGTTTAGTAGGTAGTAGTATTCGAATTTGTGCGGGGTAAGAACCACAACAAAAAAAAAAAAAAAACTTTGCAAGAAAAAAACAACCGACTTCCAAAAAAACACAAAAAAAGTGAAAAATAACTTTAATTTCGGAAGTAGGTGACAAAAAACAAAATTCCGAAATTAAAGTTAATTTTCACGTTTTTTGTTTTTTTTTTAAAGGTGGCTTCTTTTTGTATTTTTTTTTAATTCTTATGTCTACCTTTTAACTGCGACGGTATCTGAGGTAGCTGCGCAGTGCGGGGGGCTGTTGACGCCGGTCAGCGGGCGAATGACAGAAGTCTCGTGACATGTGTCCACACCACACTATATATTGCGTAAAACACTTTCAATTGCTCTAAAAAAATTAGCGTGGGGGACTATATTAACAACGCAATGAATGTTGTTGAACTGTCAAAATGAAAAGAACTGCAGTGTTTTACGTAATTACTTTAATGATCGACCAAACTAGTAACAGTAGTAACTACTAGTTTGGTACTAGTGGCGTATCGTTTCTCTCGCCTCTCGGAAGGTTCTGAAGCGCTGGCCACACTATGGCTTCTAACCCTGTCAGTCCCTGCCCCTGAAAGTAATTGTGCTTGCCGAAATTAGCCGATGAAACTTCTATATTGTGTCGTAGGTACTGTACCGAGCTTAGGGCTCTGTTGTGACACGGCACACTCGTGTAATTCGACACCAGTTATGACGTAGTTTATCAGATCTATAAGTACCTACGTCACGTCGCGTGAGCTGATTCATCGTTTTTATCAAAGCCACAAAAGACAAGTTTGTGATCAAAGGGCCAGTACAGTCTGTTTCTCGATAGTTTCTTTATCACGAATGTGTATGACGTTTAAAGGTTAATTTATTGCCTTATTTATTAGTAAGTACCTGGTCGATCCAGCTCTGCTGGGGTGAAAATAGATAAAACATATCTTCTAAGTATACCAACGTTGTCTCACATTCCCGAAGTTGCGAAAATAGAGAAAACTAATTTTTACAGATAGACCTATACTCCATTTGAAATAAGATCAGACATTTAAACAAACCTTTTTACAGTCCGTTCAACCGATTTTGACTTCTAATCCGTAGGCATAAGAATGCCATTAAAAGCAAAAAACGTTACAAAATACCAACTGTTTACTGCAGCTGCCATTTGTCATGCCACCAACGCGATAGAAGTCAATATCGGTTGAATGGACTGTAAAAAAGGCTTATTTAAATGTCTAATCTGATTTCAAATGGAGTATAGCTAGATCGATTTTTTGCCCCCGCAAACCCCATTACAACTTTCATCGCAATCGTTAGAGCCGTATGCGAGAACGTGATTACAAATATTGCTCATCTTAATAGTTTAAGATTATGTTTTATTGTTATCTAATTTTAGTTTTATTAAATCGAATGGGTTCAGTAGTGCTGGGAAGTTTGTTGCGCCACGTCTTTCTTCTTCCCAGATAAAGCACTAGGAAGTGGTGAAGGGTGGGCGTTTTGGGGGACTGCTTATGTAATTTTGACGTTCAAAAAGTGCTGGTTCTCAGCCTATTTTGATAAATGACTTTTGGCTGTGAGTAGTTCATTCATGCGTAACACGGTTGTTGCAAATTATTTTGGGTGCATTATTAGATTATTTACACGACTGATAATACATAAACATACGTCCGACACAGCTTGGACAGCTAGCCCCAGTCCTGGCTACCTTCTGCTGGTGGGGCAGTATTTTTCAACGTTGAACGTACGTAAATCATTTAGATTTACCTCATTATCTAGACAATTTCCTTGTGGCACCTAACATCCTTTTAAGGTAAAACCACTGGTTCAAATAAATTTTGAGTAAACACATGTACAAATATTATTTTTACATAACGGCTATAATTTTCCTGTAAGTATTTAAAAAGCCACGTATTTTTGTTGTATTTTTCCACACCTCACGATTTTTACCAGCCATCAAATTATTTCATTCTCGTTATCCACAGCCCGATATCCAACTGTTAAAAAAAAAAATAGATCAAAAGTAATTTATTTAAACTCGGCTGCTGAGGATCAGCACTTTTTGGACGTCAAAATTACAAGAGACAGTCCCCCAAAACGCCCGCCTTGCACCACTTCCTAGTGCTTTATCTGGGAAGAAGAAAGGCGTGGCGCAACAAACTGTTTGTTGCGCCACGTCTTTCTTTCAGGGAGTTACTCCCCAGCAGCACAGCTGTCTGTGCAGAGCTGTCTTTTTCTCAGCCTGCAACAATCTCATCCAAGTTCTACGTGGGATGGTATCCCATCTACCACCTCACCGCCATTCTTACTTCCAAATCTCAAAAATGTCAAAGTCAAATCTTTTATTTCAAGTAGATCACTAAGGCACCTTTGAACATCAACAAATTAAGCTAGTAGAATTGATTGTAATTGGCCCTTTCGGCCCAGTTTCGTACGAAGAGAATGGGCAAGAAAGTTCATATTACTCTTTCAAATTCTCGATTTTTTCGGGACTTTAACTAGTATTTTTTCATTTTTTTATTTGTTATTGACGGTTTTAATCTAGATAGATTATATGCCACCCTCATCGTTACAAATCAACTTTACATACTGGTACACAAGTAAAGATTATCTTACACTAGCTGATGCCCGCGACTTCGGCCGCGTGGATGTCGGTTATACGAGTAATATACTAAAACCTTACTCGAGAACCACTCTATCCATTGGTGTAAACAGCATGAAAATCGATGCCGTAGTTTTTGAGTTTATCGCGTACAGGACGACAGACAGACGCGGCGGAGGACTTTTTTTTATAATATGTAAAGATTATCTACGTCTACGGTTAACACGGTTACGGTTACAGCATTCTGGCTGCTTCCGAAGCAGAAGCAGTGAGGACGCTGTTACATACCCCAGTCTCACACATATGAATAGATACGATTAACAAATCTCGTCTTTCCGGCTCGTTCTGGACAATCTCCATGATAATAATAATAATAAACATCTTCTATTAAGTTGCATTCCACACAATTTGGTGGGCAGATAGCTGTTGTTAGAAGGCGAAACGTAGGCTACTTTTATTTTAGAAAAAGTGTAGGGATCACGCAGGCGAAGTCGCGCGCAGCAGCTAGTACCTAAATATAAACGGTATCTAATTTATCCCATGATAATAATCAAGCAATAAAATTTCACAGCATGCGTTGCAAATTGTATGCGACGTCACGAGCTCGCGCGATTGAATGCTTTGCAAGGCATTGTGTATGTGTAGGCGCTGTTAAATAATAGCGATACCCTTGTCTGAAAAACATGTGATGTGACTCAATGTTTTGTTCTTGTTATTCATCATCATCTGCCTAGCCTTTGCCCAACTATGTTGGGGTCGGCTTCCAGTCCAACCGGATGCAGCTGAATACCCGTATTTTACATGGAGCGACTGCCTATCTGACCTCCACAACCCAGTAACTGGGTAATACGATACCCCTTGGCAAGACTGGTTGTCAGACTTTCGGGCTTCTGACGACCCGTAACGACTGTCAAAGTGTTTTGTTCTTGTTATTATTTAGCAAATAAATTGATCCAACTCGTTCTCAAGTTTATTTTAGTATAGAAATACTTAACTATCTGTTTAGGAACATATCGGTAGGTAAGGAAATGTGATCAAACAGTACCTATGCATATTTGTGTCATCCAAACAAGTTATTGCAAGTATTGTGTTCCAGAATTACTTTACTCTGATTTACTCATTCCATCTCGATCGTGTGAATTGTGATGATCTGCAATACTCGTTATTTCTCTGTATCTTAATTATACTATTAAAAGAGCAATATTTGTGTTTATATATAATATCTAATCTATATATGTATATTATATAAGTATATATATTTGTAATCAGTAATCACGTTCTTGAAAACGGCTCTAACGATTTCGGTGGAAGTTGCTATATACGGGTTTATGGCGGCGAAAAATCGATCTAGCTAGGTCTCATATCTGAGAAAATTTGTTTTGTCTATTTTTACAGCCTCGGGATGTGAATGATGTGATACAACGTTGGTACACCTGAGGGTCTAGACAGGTGACAATGGCTTCGAAAGCGTTTCGTATTTCTACAACGACTTTGAAATAAGCGTTTAGATAGCATACTAGGTCAGTCCTATACATTTTTGCCTTTTCCATCATCGTTATCGCTGATAGAATATCACTTTGGCTAGGGCCTCTGGACGATATGTTTATGTATATTTCGTTTAACGACATTTTTATTTATATCGATATTTTCACCCGAGCAGAGCTCGGTCGACCAGGTACTATTAATAATTATTAGCGTTTGAGTGACGTCGTCGTCTTTAATTTGGGTTTATTCGAACTCAGGATAAACAAACAAAAATCAAGAAATTGTAATTTGTTTTAGGGGCTTGTACATTTTGAAGTGTTGTCAATTACGGGTGTTAGGTTCATGGGACATCCATAAACGTCGCGTCGGTGACATCTTACCACTCCGCTCAAAGATAAACCAAAAGTTTTAATCTGTATTGTTTTCCTCTATCTCCAGGCTATCAGTTCCGCCATTCTTCATGTGCTTTTTAAGCATGAGCACGTGGTTCGGCAGTGGGCTCATCTTCGCCACTGGCATTGTCTACGGGATGATGGCGCTCGGCAAAAAGTCAGTATACTTATAACTGTACATTTAATGTGTTGCTAACATTAGTGACTAACTCAAGTTATTTGGCAAGATGGAGGGTAGTTTGTTATGGATGCTATGGAAAGGTGAAATAATACTACAAGCTAAAGGTTAAGTCAAGGAAACAGTCAAAAGTTAAAGTCATTTATCTACACCCATGCTATGAATCCTCTATAAAAGTTTCTACAACCAGTGTCATAGTAACCATAATATCATTCAAACGAGTGTTATAATGTTGTACAAAATTTCATAATGCAACTCATTTAAAAAAAGAACATTGTCATGCAGGCGCGTTTCACTAAAGAAGCGCCGTAATTTAAAAAAAAAAAACTTTTAAGTTATTCGAATTCGAAAGAATCTGATTCACGTCTTATCCCGCCATTTTTGTTCGATATTAGTATTGCAAAGAACCTTTTGTAGAGGATTCATATCATGGGTGTAGATAAAGTCTTGTATGCAACTGTAAATAATTAAGTATTAAAACACTCATGTGATGATATTATCACAGTCGGCTTCGCCTCGTGTTTTAATGCCCCTTATTATATAACAGTTCACAAACATAAAAATCTATAATTTTATTTGAAATAGGAAATTAAAAGGAACTACATAAAAAAAAATGATTCTAGTCGCCCCTTCCAAAAGGTAGTTTCGTATGGAGAAGAATTGGCAAGAAACTCCATAGTTACTCTTTTAAAATGTCCATCTTGACTAGCAACTGAAATTGTTCATAAATTCCAATCACATGAAATCCGTCATTCTTTGACAGTTGTATGATCTGGCTATAAGGGTGATGCTCATTAGTGCGTTGCGTTGCGTTGCGTCGTCGCAACGGATCAGCGCGTTCTATGCCACACCTGCGTTGCGACGACGAACGACGTCGCGGACAAGAGACGAAGCGGGGGGAGGGTGATGCGCTGCGCAGTCGGAGCTCCGCTGCGACGACGGACAGTGTTCCATTGTTCCAATCCATTGTGGAGACGGACTGGGTGCGTGCGTCCGCCTCTTGCGCTGCGACGTCGTGCGTCGTAGCAACGCAGGTGTGGCATACAATGCGTCGATCCGTTGCGACGACGCAACGCAACGCACTAATGAGGCAGAGCTCTTACACGACAAATTGGCGTAGTGTGTCAATTTGATAAGAAAAAATGCATGACTGTACGACATTTTTAGATAAACTGACTGTTTTGTTCGCCACCAATTGGCACCTTTCTGTATCATACATCCTCCATGGCAGATTCCTTGAAAAAAGGGTAATATTTTTACCAAAACTTAACATAGTTACTGAGCTTACCCAATTTAGTATTGTTGAAATGAAAGAGATTTGGTAAAGATATTCCTTACTTTTGAAAATATAAACCATGTAACTAACTCTTTGGTGTGGGTGTATTTATCTAATTTTTCGTCGATATCTTGCTTATAGTTGCCATCTTAGTCTGTGAGCATCTAATGTCTGTCTGACTAGTCTGGGACTGACAATGGAATAATCATATTGTTCTTTGTAATTACATATTTTGTCAGTGAAATTGTGTATCTTGGCTTAAACTAAAGTGTTGCTGTGCTTTGATATTCAATTTCCATTATGTCTACTTCTTGTTATTATAATTACCTGCTTGGTTTCCAATCTGTTAAATTAGTAAAAGAATTTGAACTCAAATTCACAGAATTTATCCGTTTGCGACGAAACTATAACTTTACTGTTGGTTCTACGTAATATTAATGTTTTGCTAAATGTTAAACCAAAGAGGATGAATAAATGGATTATCAAGATGCAAACTAAATCAGAGGGGGTAAATTATAATTATGTATGACTTAGCCCGGGGAAGTACTATCACAGTAATTATTTTTAAGGCCAAGAAGCTTTATTGGATTCCACTTCAGGCTGGAGAGTATGGCTCGGGTACAGGCACAATAGGCACGTGAGACATTTCCGTTTTGTCTCTGAGACGTCAACGCTCCTGAGGTATATCTGGTATTGCAGATGTCCACAGGTGACGTGGTCTACTTACGTAGTGGACTGATTGATTCCCAAAATCATTAAAGTAAGCTAAGCCAAGCTTGATGTTGTGTCATTAACTGGGTC
The DNA here is from genome assembly GCA_949152455.1 of Lithophane leautieri. Lineage (NCBI taxonomy): Eukaryota > Metazoa > Arthropoda > Insecta > Lepidoptera > Noctuidae > Lithophane > Lithophane leautieri. The sequence continues at coordinate 1,744,665 of OX424462.1, read as the reverse complement.
GAAGGCGTGTGTGAACTAATCCGATGTGTGTTGTGTGTGCGTGTGGGGCGCAGGGGGTCCCGCGACGACATGGCAGCGATGGCGGCGGGCGGGACTACGCCCCCGGGCGCTCCGATGGCGGGCTCGCATGACCACAACGTCACTCTCATGGAGGACCCGGACGTGTGGCGCCCCAACTAAACGAGGCACGCATCTATAGCGCTACAAGGTTCTTTTGGCGCGTGGCCAAATTCGGAACAATACATTTCATAAAACAATAATTCTACACATATTCACATAGTGGTCGCAAGCGCCGATGCTGAGCATGAGATTCTGGGTTCGATTTCCGGGTCAGGCAAAGTGTTATTGGGTTTTCCATTAGGAATTTCTCAGTAGCAGCCCAGAGTTTGGATTTGTGCCCGGTTGATGGCAATAGGCTCGTCCCCTATTACATGGGAGTTAGACATAACTGGCGAAATGTGGGTGTACTATAAGTACACCTCTGCCTAACCCTTCGGGAAATTTAGGTGTAAAGTTATGTTTCACAAAACGATAATTGCACAATTGCTCCACTGTCTTCGTCATTCGAGCGCCAAAAGATCCTTGTACAGTGTATCTAACATGTTAAGTGTTCCGTCTTTGCTTGTTGTTTGCGCTCGGGATTGCACGGTGGTGGAAGGTCATGGTCAATTTTATTAAAAAAATCCATCTGGAAAAATAATATCTACCGATGCAGTTACTATACTGTTTATATAAACTTCAAAAGACAATTTCCCCATAATTTTAATAAAGTGGATGATTCTATTAAAATGAACTATGACTTATTCATATTATTAATGTTGCATCTTCGTGCTTCAAATAATTTCCTCTTTATTTGTCTTTGTTTTTTGTTTCTGCACAAGGTTTCTTTTTTCAGCATTCGGGAGCACAATTTGGTTTTACTCTTCGAACCGCATTTTACAATATTTTAATTATATAAAGTATTTTTAGTTTTTTTTACATTATTTTTGCCAAACCATTCCGATATTTTAATCAAGTTCATTCAAATGGTTCGTTAAAAAAATATTAATATTTGCACTCCATTTCCTTACGACTCCGTGATCACAATAAAAACAAAAATAATAATAAAAATCGAATTATTCCCCACAGAGGATCAATAGATGATATGAGGACGTCGGCGGCTAACTTAGAGGCGGGTGCGGGCCAGCCAACGAACGCTCCTCGAGCGAACCTCGTCACAAACGAGCAGCCAATCAGCTTCACCGGCGTTCCCGGGCGTATGTAATCGCGCCAATCAGCTTCACCGGCGACCCCGCACGCCGACTACGTGAGTCTCCTATACGATAATATGCGCTCCTGGTACTGTAGCGAACATGGAGGCTTTTCATGAATACTATTAAAATTATTACCAAACTAAACTGAACAGACCATAAACGTTGAAATCAAAACACGCACAGATCTCCATTTTTCTATATTTCCCGTTCTGTCACTCAAGTGAAGTTCATTCGCACGTAAAAGCCCTTTTAATGCGATTGAGTGCGGATTCTCCTAAGCGGACTTCTCGCTCTGGCGAGTGGCACCTATAATTTTCAGAAAGAGATAGAGATACAGAATAGTGTTGACCTTTGTGTGTAAGCATGATTTCAGACTAAAGGTGTTTAAGGGACACAGTTCACATTGTCTGAGCAAAATTGCACGTAATTTTTAAGTGAAATTTTAAGAGTTCATGATAAACTTCCAGTATGTGAATTAGTCGATTTCTGAATGATGACTGTAAAATGTTATTCATAGTTTGTAACTTAACCAATATTTGTATAATATTGTTGTTAACTGGCGGGAGTGCTTTGAAATACCATTTTTTTTATATCAATATTTTGGCATAATATATTAAAATGACTGCTGTCTGTGTGTCTACTAGGGTAATTTTTGTTCGTATTCTGGTACTACGGAGCGCATATAAATCACTACAAAGACTTTAATGGTGTAAGCTCAACCATTCAGAAACAACTCCATGCGAGATGTTCAGCAATATTCACTGTTAAACTCCTTAGTTTAGTGTTGCCAATAAAAACCAGTGTCCTCCAAACAAAATAATAGAATTGCCAACATTTTTTATTTGAATCTGCTTGTAGATAGTTAATATTATTGTCTATGATAATATTCAGCATGTATTATAATATTCAATTATTTGTTATATCTATAGAGTTTTATAAACTAAGCACATAATTATACTAGACATATTGTACCATATCGCTTGGCCCATACCTACGAGGAGATAAAACTAAAATAGATATTATGTTGTTTGCAATAGAGGCTGTTTGCAATAAGTGGTCTTTTTAATAATAACATGTTCATAATAACGGACCAATGCATTGGAAATCTATTAAAGTGAACCTCATACAGAAGTCTTTTGTAGGAGAATAATTTATTTAAATGATTGTCTTGATAGCCAATCATAAAACTGGTAAAGTGGCTTCAAAATAAAGTTTTTAATAAAAATACCTAATGTTACAGACATGTTTGTCTCGTCATAATTAATTATTATGGAATCCATGTTAATCGCTATGTCAATTTTGAAGTCACGGCGTTATATTATACCGGTTGTAAGGGACATGACCCACATACTGTTACTACTATGAATTGTGTACATGATTTAGACCCAAACGCGTAGAAATGTTTCGTCGGTTATTAAAAAAAAACTGCTGCTCCATACAATATTGACCGTGTACGAATCGCACTTTTGTATGAATCAGCATTTTTTTTTTGAATCGACGCTATTTGCTTCTCTTGGGATCTCGACACGTGCTGAATTTATGGTTTGGGCGTCGATGTCCCTTGCACCGTGTATTATAATAATAATAATATGAATTTTAGGAGAAAATCTAGTACCTTGAGCTAAGATGTATCCTTTCACGGTAACTCCATATTTATTCGTTTGTTAGGTAGAGAGTTGTAATCGTAACGTAGTCGAGGGCTGTTAATAGTGTAATTAATTGTTTAATGTTAATTTATTAGACGAACAGTGCCCCATGGCTCATGTTTCGTTTTTTTTGACGTTTTATTACTTTCGGTGAGGAGGGAAATGGGTTAGAGATTTATTACATCTTAGTAGGTAGCAAAATAGATTAATTAAGCGATTGTTACGCTCTTACGGTCGATTATCGACTGTCGGGTAAAGTTGCCAACTCATTTTCGCCCTCTCAGAAGATATAAAACATCTATATTCCATACATATCTCCGCAGTAACCTGGCTGAAACTCTTGTTTACAGTAAATTGTTATAATCTTGTGGTCACACAAATATTAGATGAATTATATTATTGCTCATATTTTACCTTATTTTCGTCCATTTTGATTATAGGCAGTTATTTTAATTAAATTGAATGCATGAGATTGTGCGGCCATACGTCGTGTTTCAAACAAGTTTGATCCAAATTACTTATACTTAGCATAGTAGTTAGCGAAATTTGTTTGACATTGATGTAAAGTGTTTATTACTGAAGAATATATTGAGCTACGCCTTCCTTCGTGCTAGACTTACTGATATTTCATCATATCGTATTTCTTATGAAATTTGTGATTTGTTTCGGGAGCTTTTTTTTGAGCTGTTAAAGACATTAGGAAAGGATTCTTTTGCATTGTAATGATGGTTTACTTCATGAAGTCTTGGCTTTTAACTGTTGTATTTTTAAAGTAAATTCGTACATCTGAATGCAGCGGGCGCCACTTACGCCTGTGTCATGAAGTCATCATCTGTTTTGAAAAGGCATTGGAATCCTAATATCTAACGTATGCATTCCGAAATCGTACTGAATTTATGGGTCTTTTCTTTCCAGTCCTTGTTTTCTAAATATACCTATATCTTGCATGCCTCATATTTAGTAATAAATAGTTCCTTCTGTTGGTGGGCTAAAACATTGTTACAACAATATCAATTTGTTAGACGGTTTTCTTGTTTAGATAATGTTAAGTGTAGTGGGTCGCACTTGAGATACTAAACGGAATAATCCCTAGCCAGAAATATGTGAGGATGCAGATTGTAAACGTCTTACTATAAATCTTTTAACACATGTTTAGGGTCAGTATTGATGTAATAGTATATTTATAAACAGTTGAACAAGCGGTCCTTTAATGTTGTGCTGAGAAAATGACTTTTCTTATGAACTATGGTAAAGTTAGAGTCATTAAGCTTCTTACATTAAAAGGCCTGGTTGAATCAGGTTATAATGGACACATTTTTGAAAATATTTAACACATAATAGCCATTAGAAAATTGTTCTTCAACAATATGAATAGATTAAATTATCACTGTTACTGTAATGCAAGATATTTTTGTAAAATAACAATTTAAAACGCCACATTGACTGCGTAAGTATTATTGTGTATAATAAAGGCCCTAGTCTTAGGTAATATTTTGCTAGTTTTAACATTTTTGCTCACACACAGCCAATATTTTAGTGAACGATTTTTTATTTGAATTTGTATGAAGTGTTGCTAGTTTCGAAAACAGGAAAAATAAAAATAAATTTATGGACTGGCAGCACTGATTGGAATGATTGATTGCTATGTGGCATGTGCTTCCTTATATACATTGTTTTTTTTTTTTTAATTAGATACATCATGATTTTACATGCATCGATTTATTTATTTAATATAAGCGAATTAATTGTTATAATAAGAATTTACGTTGAGATTGTATATAGTATATGCTATGATTAAATTGATAAGTTGATATACATTCTTGCTTAGCCTAAAACACTTGCAACTTTGTTCATTGAATATTCAGTTAAAGTTAATTGAAATCGTTAATTAATATGTTACTTGTATACTTAGCGTTAGTGCAGAGATAGCAGTACAACTATTTAAGATTCCTCAGTGTAGTCAAATTTTTGAACAAGTAAACCTATTTGAAAAGTGGTTTTTACATCATGGATTGCTGAAAGATCAAGGGCAGCTTATGTGACCTGGATTTAGACAGTTCTCAGTCAGTGCACCAATAGACATGTATTGTATATTGGTGCACTAATGAATACAGATGGTTCATTCCGCAAAATCATTTAAATAAAAAGTGACTTTTGCTACGACACAATAAAGTGCAATTCAGATCGCACAGCGCTAGTTGCCTACGAGAATATTCACCTAGAAGTTGCCTCTCTTTCTATCGCGTAAATCATGGATCTTCTGACTACGTTATTAATTGGCCCGACAAGACGGGCCCGCCGCGTACTTGTAGCTCCATACCTAAAATGCGGAGTGAACAATTTGTATTCACCTGTGATTGGTGTAAGATATTTACATGGAAAATGACATTAAGAATGACAGATATCTCGACACCTCTATAATTAAGGATAGACTGACCAATCGTAGCTTTGGCAAAAAATTTATTTGTCTTAAATGGCAGTGCTGTCTGACTCTTCAAATCTAAGAGTAATACTAATAGGCATAAAAGTGCGCGCTGTTGGATTTTCAACGCTCTGCTCAGTGCCGAAAGTAAAAAATCCAACAGCGCGCTTTTATATAGACATTCGTTTAGATGTCGCTTAGTGTCACTGAACACGGGCAGTAGTCTTTATCCCTGCACTGAAACCAAGTATTAAATAGTAAAAATTGTTTGTAACACTACAGTAAGAGTATGCATAGTTGTATAGTGTAAGTGGTTGCAGTTGTTTCTTGTCAAGTTAATGTTATATTTAGGAAAGCATATCTGTAATAAATGTGTGTATATTGAAGTCCATGTTTTATTTTGTACCTTTGTTATGAAGAAAATAAATAGGAATATTCTAAAAGGAGGTCGCGCGCGTTACTGCAGAGAATGAGGTCCTGGGTTCGATTCCTGGGTCAGGCAGTGTTATTGAGTTTTTTTTTTTTTTTAATATTTATTCCAAAATCTGTTTTATATAATAACATACTAAGGTCTGCCAAACTGCATAACAGTTTGTCGGCAGTTGTTCTCGTCTAGCAATGGATTACAAATTTTGAATTTTGAAAATAAATGTGCTAAAAATTAATTAATGCTAAGTAAACTATACAATAATATAACCTACAGTCGAGATCAAAAATTTTACATTTGGAATTTCTCAATAGCAGCCCAGATAGATGGAGATAGGCTCGCCCCCTATTACACTTTACTTACTTAACCATAACTAAACTAGCGAAATGTGGGTGTAGTAATGTAGGCACGCCTCTGCCTAACCCTTTGGGAATACAGGTGTGATGTTTTTTTTACGTTATTTCCAAAAGGCTCCTTTTGATGCTTATGCTATTATTTGAAACTAGTGACAACGTAACATGTAACTTCCGGAATAAATTCTCTAAACGATGATGAAAACCTCATCAAAATCTGTTGAGTGGTTTAGAAGAACAACGCAAACATACAGACAAACACGAACAGTGACTTTAATTTATAATATTATGTATAGATACTACAAGATTGGGTAGGTACTGATAAACTACCAAGGAAAGTTATTACATTATACTTTATTTACAAAAAATACACTAGTTACATTATTATTTTAATAGGTACGTTATATTGTATTTTAACATAATAATAAAAGACTGGAGAGTAATCTTTCTCACAATAGTGATTCCAAGGACTATAACTATGCAGTCTTTTTAGAATCAAACCAGTAATTCTTGAAATTTAAAATCTGAAAAAAAAAAAACAACTTAAGATGTCATGACAAGTAGTTGCAGAAGTTACTTTCAATACCAGATAGATATTATAGAATAGTTTTTTAACTGGCTTATCAGTATTTGAGTTAAATAAATAAGCAAGTAGACACCCCCTGGCCAGATGGCTCAGCAACATGAAGAATGTAGTTGGGCAGATTATTTGAACCCATTGACTGCTTGGGTTTATATCAATTGCCATGCCCCCAGCTCATCAATTTGTCAAATGAAAATCTACAATGAATTGGGTTTTGTTATGAAATAAACTAATCATACAAAAAAAACTAACCATATGTATTTTACTAGTCGAATAAATACGAATGAGGCCGCCAGGCAGCACGGGCACGAAAAATTTGTCGTATTATTATCATCCAACTGGGGCGGGTGGTCAAAAGTTATTGCTTTTGCATAAATTGAGAATGTGCAAGAAACTATTGTCAGGCTCTCAGACATAAAGTGACATGTACATGGAGGTGGTCATGACTATTTGCAATTAGGAGAACGCCGCGAGGAGGAGGATGAGGCTAATCAAATGATCAGGTAGTTACTGCATACAGTAATACCTTGAGTTGTTTCTTGTTATTTAACAAAACAAACTTACTATGACCTCTGCTTAATTATCGCTCCAGTAATCGTCCCGTGTCGTTGAATCAAACACTGCTTCTTGTCCGTCTCCAGACAGACAGTGGGCGGCTTCAGATTTGGCTGTATCTTGCACGCCTGCTCCGATATCGCGACTACAATACCCGCTGAGTCAACGTGCGCAGTTCCCTTTGCAGCTAAGCATAGGCCTTGGTGGTCGGCTACCAGGCAACCACTCACGTTGGGCGTTGACATTATTTCCTCAACTACTCTATCTAATTCCTTTTCCATGATATTTGATTTTTATGAGTCGATACGCACCGAATTGTTTACGTCTTTCACAATAAAAAAAAATGTAGTGTCATTAGTGTCTTTCTGTCAAAGTGTCAACTTCAACTTGGAACGCAGAGGTACAAATGCCAATGTCAAAAAACATGCGTTCATATATAAAGGAAACTCACTGTTCTACAGAATATTGTTCATTCAGATTATGGAGCTCTGGAAAACCTCAAAATAGGCAGGGATCTTTTTTACGTATAGGTAGTAAGGTAGGTACAGGTATACACCTATATCACCAGTGACCTGACAAAATGAGCTAAATCATGGTTAAGGTCAGTCATCATAACTCATAACAATCAATATAGCAGAGAGCCAGCATCTCTAAAGCATTGGTTTCCTACGAAAGCGGTTCCGTGTTAGTGTAGCGGACGCCATGAAGATCTATCATTTTCACCAGTACCTATTTAAAATCAAGTCAAACCCCGCTCCCCAAAGATTCGCTAGATTTGCCCTCAAAATACTAAGTCACATGAAAAAAGTGCCCATACTGAGAATAGTGCGCTCACAGATGATTGTATAGCGTTTCCTTGACAATCAAGTGTAGTCAATGCGTTATATTTATGTCTAGAGGTGTCAAAACGAATCAGAAATGCGACGTTCTTTTGATGCGGTAGATAGGGCGAATCTAACATCTTTGCCACTGCCATCATTTTTAACAGTAGGACTTTACTTTAGCATCCATCGATTTAAGGGGTGGGAGTTGGCGGGGGGGACAGTGAAGGAAAAGTTGCGGAGCCCCCCCCCCCCCCTTTTCGAGATATGACTTTTTTATATTCTAACCTAACTTTCAAATTTTCTTGTATTGACATCGATTTAAAGGTCGAAAGAGGTAGGGGGTGACGAATAAAATGAAGGGGGAAGTAGCAGCCCCCTCCCCCCCCATCAATACGAGTTAAGGGATTTTCAAGACAAAAATAACAACCTAATCTTGCCATGTCGGATCCGCTCCAAAAGGAGTTTCAAAGAAGTACTGCACTTTATGTCCAACAGCAAGAAAAACAAAAAACAGAATCAGTGAAATATATATTCTATAATGAAATATGCATAAAAAGTATCTAAATCACTAAATATACGTATTTATGTCATGATTTCATGAAATATCGACATTTGAGACTTTCATGAACTTAGAGAGTTGTATTGCTGATTCTTATGTTTATAATTCTGTAAATCCATATTTGTTACGTGCGTAAATCATATTAGATCAACATACAATCTAATGTGGCGGTACCTAAAATCGCCACATTCGAACTATGCAACAAAGACCTGACGTCACACAAAAATCCTGACGTCACAAAAATCCTGCATCGCGCAATTAGAGTTTACCGTGCAGTGAACATATGTACAAAAATCCAATATTAATCATTGGGCAGTTGCCCGCCAGATACAACACCCGTCTGGTCGGAGGATCCTCCCTTTTCTATGGTGGATGAGTGAACCTTACACCCTGTTCCTCATACCCCTAAATTGGTGACCCCGAATATGAACGTCAACGCAGCCTTCGTGCAACTACTCTTGCGTGACGTCATCATCATTACTCCCGTAAGCTTTCAGTGAGGCGAGTCACACAGCCAAGCCGACACCCACGGCTTCAACGGGTATCCTGACCACCAGCATGCCGCGAACGCGCATTCCTGGTCATCACCCGCAGCCTCATCACCCCGACCCACTGGGGAATCACCTCAATCAACTCAATCAACTAAATCAACTCAATCACCTCAATCACCACAATCACCACAATCGCCGCAAACAGTTCCGACCCACTGCGAACAATGCGGCACCCGGTTCCGACTCACTGGAACCACAACTGGCACTGGCAAGCATCGCAAGATACAAGACTCAGCCCACTATCGACCTTCGGTCTCCGGAGGGGAGTGATGTGGCGGTACCTAAAATCGCCACATTCCAACTATGCAACAAAGACCTGACGTCACACAAAAATCCTGACATCACAAAAATCCTGCATCGCGCAATTAGAGTTTACCGTGCAGTGAACATATATACAAAAATCCAATATCAATCATTGGGCAGTTGCCCGCCAGATACAACACCCGACTGGTCGGAGGATCCTCCCTTTTCTATGGTGGATGAGTGAACTTTACACCCTGTTCCTCATACCCCTAAACTAACACCGACCTGCAAATTGCAAAAAACGTAAGAAAATTTGAATTTCGCGGGCTACCCTGGCGAGTAAAACATTTTAGTGTGTTGCCCTTAAGTAAAACGTAACGTTCAAGGCGAGGCAAAATGTCAAATGTCAAAATATCGTAAAAATTTACGATTTTGTTTAATTTTTTTCTCGTAAACGATTGATCTCCGCAAGTTAAAACTTTATGTGGAGGCTTCTAATAATAAGACCATTTTGTAAGAAAAATATGGACTTCTAACGCGACGGATGTTAAAGTAAAGCTTAGCCATGAGACTAAATTAGTAATTAGCTTCATTGTGGCGAAAATACGTACAGCTACGCAATTTCGGCGATCCACGTGTTGATCGTAGCGTTACTACTAGTAATATAATATAAAAGTTAAAAAGCTGGAAACAAAAGTTAAATTAAAAATTAAAAAAATCCCCGACAAATACAAAGTATCTAAAAGTAAAAAAAATATATAATGTATTGGCCCTTTAAATTTAATATACTAAAGAATTGTAGGTAATATTTTGATCCAAGCGTCGTCGCGTCGGGGGACGGCTGATGAAAACGCCAACACACACTAGGAATAATGAATGTATGTTATTGTAGAAAGGATAACTGCTGTTTAATTTCCTATTTTCACTAGCCGTCCTCCGACGCGACGACGCCGACGCTTGGATCAAAATATTACCAGGGCCAATACATGAAATTTTTTTACTTTTTAGGTGTTTGTTTTTGGCGGGGGTTTTCATGAAAGCCGTCACTGCGGCCGCATAGACTAATATGGGTGTCGTGGCCAGATGTTAGAATTAATAATTTCATGAAGTGGTCGACCATTTTATGAAATGGCCAGCAAAAATTTACCTCGTCGTTTAAACGTCCACATAGATTGTGCGGCCATGGCTCTTTTAGGAAACAGTATTTAAGCAAGGTCGTAGAGGCCGACTGCCGAGCCCCATTATTTACACTTACTTACCTAAGAACCACAACCTTAAGTTATGCGATTGACATTGGCACACATTTCGGCTACTTTTAATAGAATAATTTTTTTTTCTTTCTTTTCTTTCTTCCCTTCATTCGAGTATAACTGCACCAAAAATTAAAACAAAATGTAACAAAATTTTGGGCCAACCAACCTATCTCTGGTTACACGGCATGAAGATAATAACGATATTTTTAAGCAAAAAGTCAACATCTGACTACGGGTAGGTTGGGGGGGGGTTTGGATTTATGCTTTCGCGGTTGCACAACGACATGCTTTGCTTTGCTTGGTAGTATAGATGCAGGAATACCCTGCCACCTCCTTCAGAGGTGGTAGGGTGGCGGTGTCTTGAGGGAGAGCGCTACAGTCGTGTAGATCCTCAAGGCAAGTCTGGCGGATGTACCTTCTCGAGGTTGCCACCCCGTTCTTGGTCTAATTTGCATAAGAAATAGACGTAACTAAAACCACCAGGCGCCTTTGCATCCCTTCCCCAACATCCTTACCTTATTCTTTCCTGTCCTATGCCCTCCTGCCCCAACTCTCACAATCCCTCTCCTCTACATTCTATCCACTTCCCTACTCCTCCCAATTTCCCCTTTCCAATTCCCACTCCTAACCGTGACCCCCCGTGATTGGGTGGTTGCGGGCTTGTCTGTCACTAAAATTAGCTGACGGCGAGTAGGAGTAAGCAGTCACCTGCGCTAGGACCTGCACAATTGAGCGCCGTGAGCATGAAGGAGTCCTGGGGGGTTGAGCTGAGCGGCTCTGGCTGTAATGTGTCCGTAACACGCCCCCTTTGGTCTGGATTTCAAGCGAAATGGTGGCCCTACCCATTAGCCAAGGGTAGGGAAATGGCCATAGTGTCCCGTCAGAGGGCCACAGGCGAGGTGCGTGAGGTCCGCGGAGGTCGTCCCCGGACGGCCGAGTCGGTAGGTAAAGGTCATGCTGACGGTGTAAGTGAGGGTTGATCAGTTCGTTTGGGGGTGGGCCTTTCGACCCCCTACGCCAACCCGATCAAGCACTCGATGTTGCACTGTAAACCAGCCTTGCGCACCTATATCTCTCTGGTAGTCCTAACGTTCTTGCTTCTTTTCATAGCAAGGCGTTCCCAGTTGCGGGTTCCATGGAGGGTGGGAGCCAGAGAGATGAATTTTAATTAAAATATAACATGGATAATCTAAGGCCTGTTAAAAAACCCAAGGGAGGTGCGTGCACTTCCCCTGCCCCTGGTGGCGTCGCAGTTAACGCTGCGGGCACTAGCGCGGGCACCGGTCCGGCTGTGGCGAAAACCACAGCTAAGACCAAACCCAAGTCCCAGTACGAACAAAGGACGTCGGCGCTGATTGGGACCAGTACCGACCCTTCCAAACAGACGGTAACCACGGCGACGATTAATACCACTGCCGGTCTGACCCTCTCCACACTGACCCCAGTGCCGGGTAAGACTGGTACCGGGCTCCCAGCCAATCAACCTCCTCCTCCTGTGGCTCCTCTAGCTTCCCATCAGACGGTCGTCACCGGTCAAGCGGAGACGGCCAGCTGCACTGAGGACGCGTTCTCGCGCGCCTGGCAGGTTGTGCAGAACCGCAAGGGCAAGGGTAAACATACTCCAGAAGCCCAATGCCCTTGCACCGACCCTTCAGGTCCAATTGCCGCCCCGGAACAAGGCAAAAAGAGGGACAGATTGACGAGGAAGGAGCGCCGTCAAGCACTCAAACGGAAGCCAGGGAAAGGCTCCCGTAATAAACAGGTAACTTTGACTTGCGGCCAGCTAAACTTTTCCGCCGGAAAGCGGGCACAGGCAGAAGCCGGCACTAGCCGACCAGCGCGCAGTCATCCGCCAACCAGCGCTCCGGAGAGACCAGCCGATGGTAACAGAACAGAGCGACCCGATTGGAAGCATCAGGCCGCGGCCAAGCGAGCTCTCAACGAGTCCTGGACACATCGAGGGGAGCACAAGCGGCCGCGGCTTAATCAATCCAATAGGGTCGTCCAACGAAGCTACGCCCAAGCTGCCAGCGCTACCCAAGACGTCGCGATCACCTGCGAGCGCACGGGGACCCTCAGCGAGGACGTATCGGACCAGGTACTCGCTGCTATCCAGAAGCAGATCATTCTCGAGGCCTGCTCCCCCAAACAAGACACGCCGGGGCCGACCTTCAACGCCAAGCCGCTGTTCGCCGGGGGTGTCCTGAAGCTGTGTGGTAACGACCACACCTTAGCCTGGCTAAGGAAGGCAGTCTCCGACTTAACTCTGCCAACTAGCGCTCCGCCAGTTGTCTTGAGCCATTCGGAGGTCCAGAAGCGTGCACGGTGTGGTGTGGTGATCCCGGACGAGCAGGGGGTCTACGGAGAGCCGACCAATATTGGGAGTGCTCTCAGCTACCAAAACCCATGGGTCGATGTAAATAGGTGGGTACTGCTGCACGCCGACAAGCAAGCCGCGGCGTGGTTCGTGGTGGTCGGCATCCCTGTGGAGCAAATCCCGACCCTGAGGAAGGCCGGACGCCGTCTCTCTATTGGTTTAGGGACGGTGTACGTGAAGTTCCAGGGTCGGAACGGTAGGTTCACCGACGTCCCGCAGGGATGGGACGCCGCCACGGGCACCGTCTGCGAGGCGCCGAAACACCAGACGCAGGTAGAAGCAGGGGAACCCACTCCCCCTACACACAACCCGGAAGCGACCAACTGACTTCTGTTGCAGAGATGTCTCTGCAGCTAAGCTGCTTATACAGTGCGACGACGCCACGGAGAGGGCAATATTTATTCTCGACTAACCTATCCCTACTAAACACTGGCTCCGAACCAACATTTGTAACCAGGCGAAGCCGCACAATCATCGATCTCACCCTGGCAACTGAGAGCGCTGCGCCAACCATCACTGGGTGGAAGATCTCCAAGGAGGCCTCCTGCTCTGATCACAGGTGGATCCGTTTCGACATCCAGGTCTGTGTGCCACCAACACCACCGCGGTGGAACCCGCGAAACACGGATCGAAACACCTATACACGCAATCTTGAAGGAAAGCTTGCGATTTTAAACAATCCGTCGACCTTTGCGGACTAGTCACAGATTGAGGTACAAGTAAATCACCTTACTAAGTCAATCATAGACAGCTACGAAAGTGCCTGCCCAGAGACCACGCCGCGCAGTACACCAGGAAAGCAACCCTGGTGGGGCGCTGATCTGGAGCGCAAGCGAGGTAAGGTAAGAGCGACTCTGAATAGAGCCATGAACACATGTGCGGATGAGAACTGGGACATTTACTATGCGGCCAAATCCAGCTACAAAAAATGCATAAGATTCAGAAGCACCTCAGGATGGCGCAAATTCTATGTGTGATTCTCATTGAATCTTGTCAGCAAGCTAACAGGGTAAGGAAAGTACTGGCGCAACAGAATACCCCTGGGCTCGTCAGCCTACGCAAACCCGATAACACACTCACATCGTCGCCTGAAGAAACAAGACGCGTCCTAATTGAGACTCACTTCCCCGGATGTGTCTTCGCGCAGGTAATCGACTGGCAAGATGTAACTCAAACACCATCAGACAATGATTGGCGTTATTCAAGCTGGGTGATCACGTTGGAGAAACTTCAATGGGCCATCCAGAGCTTCCATCCCTTTAAGGCAGCTGGTCCTGATGGAGTGTTCTCCGCTCTACTACAGTGGGGGGGCACTTCCGTCACCATAAGACTGGTGCCATTAATGAGAGGGAAGATATGTTCTCTCTCCAGGCATGGAGTAGAATAGGTACTAACGGACTGGATTACGAATATGTTAAGCAAACCAGTGGTTCGCCTTGAAGGGGAGCAGCAGTCGGCAATGATAGCCAGAGGCTGTCCTCAAGGAGGGGTGCTATCCCCCCTTCTATGGAATCTAGTTATCAATGACCTTATTACAAAGCTCAACGCCAACCGCTATTATACAATAGGGTATGCAGACGACCTCGCAATCCTTGTCTCGGGGAAGGTGACGGGAACAATCTGTAATCTCACTCAGCAAGCACTATACGTATCGTAGAAAATTGGTGCAGGGAATTTGAACTATCAGTGAATCCCACTAAAACTGAACTAGTCATGTTTACCCAAAAACGAACTTTAGGGCCCTACCGCCTACCAAAACTGTTCGATACATGTATCGAACAGTTTTGGTAGGCACTGTTTGGTACTGAAGTTCTGTAGAACTTCAGTTGGCCAACGAAGCCAAGTACCTCGGGGTCATTCTAGACAGTAAGTTAAACTGGTAGTAGTCACTTAGACAACAAGCTAAACAGGGCCTGCATCACCTTCTGGCAGTGCAGGAAAATGATACGTAAGAAGTGGGGCCTATCCCCCAAAATCATACTATGGCTGTACACTGCAGTGATCCGCCCCACGATCGCGTACGGGGCTGTGGTCTGGTGGCCCTGGATCCAGCTAGTGACAGCATCTAACAGACTACAACGCATGCAAAGACTAGCCTGAGTGGCGATCACGGGCTACATGAGGACTACTCCGACCGCAGCGATTGAGGCCATGCTAGGCTTACCACCTACTCACCTGTTCATACAGCACGAAGCGACGATGGCAGCGGTGCGTCTTAATGCAACAGAGCTCTGGGGTAAGAGAGTAACACAACACACCGCGCTGCTCGAGGGTCTCAATAACGAGTTCCCCATTACGAAAGCCATAAATGACCGGGTACCCAAACAATTTATCTTTGATAAAAAATACAGAATCAATGATGATGATCGCCAATGCGAGGGCTTGCGTCCTGCAGAGCTACGCGTCTTCGCGGATGGTTCTAAAACAGGTAGTGGCACAGGTGCTGGAATCTTCTCGGAGGACTTCAACATACACATAGCCACACCTTTGGGTGTCCATAACAAAGTTTTCCAGGCCGAATGCATGGGTATTTCTCTTGCTAATTCAGCCATCATGGCCAGGGAAGTTAAGGACTACTCGATACAAATACTCTCAGACAGTATGGCTGTTCTGCAAGCGCTAAACAGCCACACTGTTGACTCTGGGCTGATATACGAGTGTCACCAGCGCCTTAACCAGGTGGGTAGCCTCAATAATATAACCATTCAATGGATCAAAGGACACAGCGGTTCACTGGGCAATGATGCAGGCGACGAACTTGCCCGAAGGGGGTTGAGCATGGCACCGGTGGGGCCTGAACCCATTGCGCCACTCCTCTTCAGGTACCTACGCTCTCTGGTAAGCAAACGCACTAGGGATCAACACTACAAAATATGGTTGGACCAAGTGGAATACAGGCAGGCTAAGGGGGCACTCCCTGCCATCGATTGCCGTCTCACGAAGCGGGTGCTCCGACTAACGAAACAACAGCTGCGAACTGTTACAGCAGTTATAACTGGCCATGGGTCCTTTAATAAACACCTCTTTGTCATAGGAGTCACAGGCAGTCCGCTGTGCAGGACCTGCATGGAGGACGACGAGACAGCAGTTCATGTGCTACTACACTGCCCGGTGGTTGCCACATACAGGGCAAAGTACTTGGTAACCCAGGTACCCTACGAGAGATGGTCAGTAACACCAAGGCGTTGCTGGCCTTCTTGGAGGAGCTGGGGTGGATCGAATAAGCGATTTCCCACCCGTACGCAAAATACGCGCTTTGACGTGGAGTTGCGGATACCAGCCCGTATTACCTATAAGTACCTACATACGGGTTGGTTGACCAATTTTAATAAGTTTTAATAAAAATAGAAATAATTAAAATGAAGACAAAATTTACGGTGGTTTGACCTGCACATGACAATAAATACTTACCTAACCGTTACAAATGATTCAATGCCTGTGCATAATACTGTAAAGTAAAAAAAAAATTATGTAAAGCCACTAAGATTTCAAGTTCAAATTGACGTATTTTTTGCTCTTGAAAAACCAGTATCTTACCATACCTTCTGTTTTTAGTTGTGTTATTATCGTCGACGAGGCTACTCGTGCCATTCAGTTTACCGCAGTAGCCATGTTACAGCTAATTGTGTACAGTTTACTTATATTCTTAACTGTTTTAGCATTATTGGATATAATAAGACTTTGTACGTTTGACAATGAGGGGTCCAAAAGGAGGCTGAGGATGTGGTCTGGTATGTAACTCTCATACATTGTCTAAGCTAAGTCACTTTATTATTTATGTTTACACGACAAAGTGTATTTTTTCTTTGTAAATAAGATTTGTCGAAGGAATATTTAAAATTAAGCAGTTGAAATTCTTTAAAAACACGATAAGTAGGATCATTCTTCGAGCTCTTTCTACTTACCTTACTATATCTATAGGTACTTAGATATTATTTTATAATTATAATTTATATAAATAAATATTTACCTCATCTTAGTACAGTAAAGGTTAAGGAAAATGCTTTCGTTTGGCACTTAATGGAAGTAGATGCTGATATAAAGGATGTTCAATCTCTCCCCAATGCAAATGGACCATGGGAGAAACAGACACTGGAAGACTTGCACTCCCAATATGGGAATGCAGCCTGTGATCCCACAAACAATATCGTTTCCAGCGTGTCCCATTGCCTGCACGATGCACGAGCTGATGGACAGTTCTGAAGGTGCTAAACTCGTAGCCGAATTAGGCTGACTATATAAATTGCCATCGACATGCTAAGAAGACGAATGTGGGGGAATTATATTAACCAGGGGTCTGAGGGGACGTGGCATTAATAGTTAAGGATAGGTATATCTATATAAATAAGGAAACAAAATAAAGAAAGACTAAATTAAACATGTCTAGCCAAATTTAATAAAACCAGTTTGGATTCGTTTATCTTTGCATACAATTAATTTGTATGCAATTTAATAGGTACTGTGGCATTTTTATTTATTTCTCACAAAATTGTTTCTTGACGTGAGTTCTATAGGAATTCCGTTAGTTACTTCATGCTTATATTTCTTTCTTTATCATCCCTTACTTCTATTTTACGACCAATAGGCATCTCCCATCCTTCTTCATATCTGCCTTTAAGCATCGTAAAGTTAAATTATGACCTTACTTCTCACTTGATTGAGACATCAGAATAGAGTACAGAAACAACCATAACATAAACCATTTAGGTATTATCCTTAATTAATCAATTACCTATTTGAAATATTATAACTACCTACCAAGTATTTGTAGAGATTAACGGTGATGTGGACCTACTTATTCTTAAAAGTATGAACATCATCATTAATTCGTGTTTTTAGCAAATAAATTACTTGTAACTTTATGAGACGCCAATCACTTAGCTGAAGCTTTCATGTTAAAAGCCTTTGAGTCGTTTGATCATATGCTACTGTTATAATAACAGAAGACTTATAATTGAATGCTTTCTTCACTCAACGGATACTCAGGTGTCCTGCAGGGTTGCATTCTCGGTCCCTTATTTTAATCAACCTTTTTTTAAAGTGACACGATTACTAACCGCGTCTAAATATCAAATGTTATTGGTAGAAATCAAATTGTTAGTTACGAAAAGAGCAATAAAAGTGTATGTTTACGATGGCGCACAGCGTTTGAGTAAGTATTGGGACATTGTTATTGTAATTTAATTGTTCTCATAAGATTACATGCTTCTCGTTGAGATGTGTTTGTAGTTTCTTAATAACACCATTATGTTAGAAAGACGTAGTTTTTTTAAATATCTTATGCAGATGTTTGAATGTGAAAGGTGCTTGCTCGGTGTGCAAAGTAATAAAAAAATTGTCAGTAGGCAGATTAGACTATTTTTGTACGTGTGGATGGTTCAGGGTAGGTAGGTAAATGTTAATGTGTTTAATGTGAAGACAATAGTTATTTTTTATGCAAGGCTGCAAGGTTGTTTTTTGGCGCGAGTACTTGTATTGAAACCTGAGCGATGCGAAGGTTTCAAAGGTACGAGACGCAGAATAAATTTGCTGCCGAGCGAAACACACAATTTTTCACCTCAATACAGCGAGGAAAATGGTGTCTCCAGGGTGTCTCCATGCATTGAACAAATATTGTAGGTACGCTTTTATGCACTTTTTGAGCAATTTTCCGGAAGAAAGCTCAATTCGGCTTTATGTAACGCATGCACTAACTCTGCCACTGCTAAACAAACCAAAATGATGGAAAGCGAATTGAATAAACAGATGAAAATTATAATATAAAGTTTTTGAAGTGAAAACTTCTTTAGGCGCTTTGAGCAATTTTTTTGGTGCGGGCCATAAAATATACTTTTGCACTCAGGTGTTGAATGAAAAAAAAAAAAAGTTTTCGAATGATAAACAGACTCTTTCCGAGCTTGTGAGGTGAAAAAGAATTTAGTTTATGTATATAGAAATTCGCTCCTTAGACTAAATAAACAAAACGTCGACGTCGACGGCTATAATGAACCAAACGTCACCTAATAAAACTCATAGCTGAATAAGTCGATCCATTTATTATTTCCATTGTCGTTTCTCGAATTAGCACTTCCACATTGGCACTAAACGGTAAACGGGAGATAGGGGTGCATCCGATACCGATATATGGGCGATATTTTGATTTATCCGATTTATCGATACCTATCGACGATATTTATGTGCTGATAAAACGATACACTTTAAAAACCTAAGCAAAACGCTTATATAAGATTGGAACAAAAGTGTTTTTCTCAAAAATGCTTGTAAATTCGAGCATTATTTTGAGTAGGTATACTTACCAATTCAAACTTAATAGTACCTACCTAGCATCAAGCGTAGGTATGTGTAATTGAAATGTAGGTAAGTAGGTGTTTATAATAGATACAATACAAGGCGACTAAAAATACCGGCTTAGTAGTTACTTAACAGTTAATTTATTAGTTAAGCTAGAGAAAACCTTGAAAAGTCAGCCGAATTTCGTTACATCGGGTGCTAGTGGTATGACGGTCATTGCGAAAGCCTCTTTTGGTATCTGATATTTCTCGTGATGCAATTCAATGTGTACAAATTCATAAAGTTCGGAGATTGGATTTGAGGATTTGTAACGAAATTTTTCTATATTACAAAAGTAGGTATCTCTATGAGTTATGTGGCTTGTTGCGTCATGCAAATAATACATCTCCGCTCAGTGGTCTCCACTGGAGCTGTGTGAAGACGAGCTGTGTGAATAACGAAATTCTATTGGTTGTTTAAAACACATCTCTTTTTTCTTGTCTCGTTTCCAATAAGTACCTCGCAACAATTACTTTTTTTTTTCAAAAATATTTAATTTATGTACAGTTTAGACCTCAATCTTGTATGTATACTAATATCATAAATGTCAGCTAGCACACGCCATTGTTTTCTCTATAAGTTCGAGGCGCCAAAACATTTGTTTCTTTCAAGGAAGTAAATTTAGATGAGCTCATAATATGTTTTTAGAAATATCAATTATTTAATGTGGAATGGTTTGCATTTAGTCTAGCAGCAGATACAGCATAAACAGAACAATACGTGACAGAAATGACAAAATCTGTCAATCTGTCTCTTTCATTCATAGTTTTGTAAAGAAGATAGTCCGAATAAGAGAACCGTTAAAAATCTTATGGGCATGGATGAAAATGTGGGAGACGTTAAGTTTACAAATGAAAAAAAAAAAAACCGACTTCCAAAAAAAAACACTATAAATAAAAAGTTTTTTTTTTTATTTTTCACTTTTTTGTTGTGGTACCTAACCCACACAAATTCTAATACCACTACCTGCTGTTTAAATAGCAGTGACTGTGTCAAATAAGATGTCGTCTACATAGACTAAGTGAGAAAAATAAGTAATTATTAAAGCTAACTCAAAAACTGCTGAAGCAAAGTTAATAAAATTTGTATGGGACCACACGGGAAGCATCAGCTTTCAAATAAAAAAGAATCATCAAAATCGGTTCAACCAGTCGAAAGTTCTGGGGTAACAAATATAAAAAATATATAAAAAAACAAAAATGTAGAGACGTATTTGATAACCTCCTCCTTTTTTTGAAGTCGGTTCAAAAACAAGCTTAACTTGAAAAAATATTTCCTGTAAATTTAGTAGTTCCTCATACTATAACCACCACTACTATGTCAAAATAAGTTACCTAGTTAAAATAGTGCGTTAATTAACATAAAAACTATCCATTTAAGTACTTATCTACCAATGGTTTGTCGTGTATTTGGGTGGTGCCAATACAGAACCTTGGGGAACCCCGACCGTCATTGCTAGCGTTAGCTTTGGTGGTGGTCATTGAAGATGAACATGCTGCGGTGGACATACAAAATGACCCCCCCGACCCCGTTCTGCACAGTTTATATGTATAGGTACCTATTTCTAGTAACATTTAAAAAAAATCTAGCACCCTGCACTTATATTTTGAATGCATACGGGGTGCCTCGAACTCCAAACTGCTTCTTACTGAACAGATTTTGATCGTTTTTGGGATTTGATTAAAAATATTTAGGGGCCCGGGGCGGACCGCCGCTGTCGCCCCTCAAGTTCACCAGTGTGAACTGTGAACATGCCTTTGTTAAAAGTTAAAAACTAGATTTTTGAATCTTTTGTTTTCTCTTCACATGTATAGTTCGTATTCAAATCAGCAGATGGCGCTAACAGAGTTACTTGCGAAAAATTAATGTGACGACAATTTGTTTCAGCTCCGTTCGACGTGGTGAAGAGCACACTCAAAGGCATGAAGACCCTGAAAGAGGAGGTGCCTCGCGCAGTCCCTGACTCCAAACCATACAGCATATCAGAGACAGTCTAATGATGACAGGAGAAGTTGGAATACTTTTGTTTTTTATAATATTAATGTATGAATAGGGAGATTATGGTTGATCGACTTTACCTTATCCTCATAAAATAAATATAGGTACTTATTTAGAGAAGATTTCTCTAGATTGCTGTAATAATGGTTTCCTTCACCCAATGTGATAGACTAGACATAAATGACCAATAGAAGCGAAGAAAGAAGATCTTGAAAAACATATGTGATATGCAATAAAGCATTGAATTGATGTGGTTGCCGATGAAGCATGCTTAGCTTAGAAGTTACCAAGTCTTATTGTACGGTCAACCGCACGTCAGTGGCACAGTATAAACAAGCAACAGTATTATATCTCGCCATTGACCTTCAAATAATTACCTACAGTCGCTTGGTAGATAGATAAACCTTCCGCATCCGTGCGTAACTGCCGCGCACTCGACACTGTTGCGCGTACTGAATTCGAAGCGCCTCGTTTCGGCCGTTTTCTATGAAGATATAATACTGTTACTTATTTATACTGTGTCAGTGGTAACAACTTGATATGCCTTTGTTTTTATTTATTTTATTCTCAATGTTGTAGCTCCTGTTACCACTGAATGCCACTGATATGCCAATTGACTGTACCTACGTACACACGGCTACACATCAAGCGATGCATTTCCAGTAGAAGCCGCAACGAGCCGTAAAGCCGAACACACCGGTGTACCTATCCCGCCTGCACTACACCACTAAGGCGGAGGACATCGTGGAGTACGTGCGCCAAAAGACGAGGTACGCGCCGAGGGTGCAGTTCCTCGAATCGCGCCGGAACGTCAACTTCAAGGCGTTCGTCGTGCGTGTGCCGAACTGTTATCTGCCCCTCGTCATGGAAGAAGACTTTTGGCCGCAGGACGTGGTGTTCCCTCGCTTCTGCGAACAAGTTCCAGTGGACAGCACAAAGTCTAGCTAGTGCGAAGTGCTACTAACATAGTCTAAGCCTTATTTACTAACACACGTTTTGTTTATAGAATATGTATGTTTGGGGGTATTTTTCTATGGGCCTGTGTCGCCTGCATTAAATGGTTTATTATTTATTATTATAAGCTGACATCGCATTGTACGGATATATACAATGCGAGATCAGCATAAACAGGAAATGTATAGCTTGATGTGTAGCCGGGTGTACAATGCCTAGTTTAAAAAAAAATATTTATTTGTAAATAAGTATACCATTACAAAAGTCAAAGGCTGTGCAGTTAGTGCTGTGACCCAAAAGCTGATCACTGTGACCTGTGGCCCATGCTAGTTTACCCACTAGATAGATATTATTTAACAACTAGTACGTTGTCTACAAAAATTGTACTGTAACTATGATTTAATATAAGTAATACATTTAATAATATATTTGTGGAAGTTTTATATTTGAGAGTTTTCATTACAGTTACGCAAAATTGAAAGCGCTTTTCTCGTGGAATAAAAATTGCAACTTTGATAAAGATTTATTTCATCATAAGTACTCTGTATGGTTTCGATAATACTATGTTCGGAACACCATTAAACATTGTATTTATCAATAGTTTAGGAGGAAATCGCTTTTGAATTTTGCGTAAGTACCTTCGTGACTCGTCGTGACTGTAGGTACACGATCAATTACAATCTGAATCATTTTGAAAGAGATTGCTAATCCATTGATTCATAAGTTCGAAAAAAAAATCTGTTCTACAACGTAAATAACGCAATTAATGTTGTTGAACTGTCAAATGATTCAGCACCCAAATTGTATAACGCACGATTAATGACAATCTGTTTCACTTTCACGTGGTGTCTCCGCTATTGCAGGCACAGAACCCGAGCTTTAAGCCAGAGGGCCAAATCTACTAATTTAGAAACGTTTCAATGGTCTCACAATGATGAGTTTTTGACAGATTTGCCATACGAAATCTGTTAAAAACTCCCATTGATACGTTTGTAAATTAGTAGACTTGGCCCCCTGATCTTGCGTAAACATTATGAAACGCAAATAAAGATACCATACAGGGTGAAATTGAATTCATGGGCATCCTCTTAAGGGGTCATTGTACTCATCATTATTAACTACTTTCAAAATGTGTGGTTACGGGGCGGCGCAGGTAGTGTCGCTTCGCTAGCTACGGAAGGTATTTCATAGAAATACATACATACATAGAAACCAGTCTGTGTCGCGGCGACACGTCGCCTGTTGCTGCTGCCTGCAGTCGGCTATCACAAGTTTTTAGAAAATTTACGCACCTTAATTATCACATTACTGAAACTTCATAATTTGGATAGCTTGGAAGCCAGCTTAATGTATACAAAATATTGTTAAACATTTTTAAAAGAGTATGGTGGCGTAGAGTAAGTTTCTTCTGGCCCATTCTTCTCCATACAAAAACGACCTTTTGGAAGGGGCAACTCGAATTTCCTTGTTGTTGACGTTCAAAAGTGCTTTTCATGTGCCTAATTGAAATAAATTAAGTAGGTATTTGACTTTGCCAAGTGAACCAACTAACATTTTGGCCAAAATTTAATTAAGTATGTGCATTTTGGCTTAGTTTTGCCCAAAATGTTAGTTAAAGACTGATGTTCAAAGGTTCTTTGTAATAAAAAATAATTTAAACAGTACTTACAGCCAACAGTAGGTACTTACCTACTGTTTTTAGCAACATGAGGCAATTAAAGGTGAATACATAAATAGATAAAGCTAATTTATTCAAACATTAATAAATAAACCACTTAGATTAAATTTTAAGTAATTATATAAAACCCGCAAAAAATACTCTTTTCATGTAATTATACCTATGTATAATTATGTACGGAAGAATATCCACATAAAACATTTGCTTTATTACCACAAAACTGTGTTTATCAGTTGCTTACCGTGCGTTTGCACTGGCGAAACATTCAAGACAAAACATGTTGAAATCTCTAGTTCCTGTCAAAAATTGTATGGAAAATTGACAGAAAATAGAGATTTCAACATGTTTTGTCTTGAAGGTTTCGCCAGTGCAAACGCACGGTTAGCCTAAACACCTTTTAAACATGATTTCTGTATGGAGTTTGACATAAAACTGACATTAAACACGCGTTGAAGAAGTGTCTAAAGTTTTTGTAGTAAGGCCCTTTATGTAAGTATCTCTTATACTCACGTTTATTTTTTTACACAGTTGCTAAAGCTTGTAGGATGTAGGTATGTAGTAGGCCTATAAAAAAAGTTCCCATACCTCTGACGTTAATTGACTCGGTACACGTTTCAAGCACGTTTTTAGAAGACCAGTCATTTGACTAATGACTACTGTAAGGCCCTGCATGTGTGCCGATAAACATACTTGCCGATAAACGTACTTGTCTAAAAGTTTAGTTAGCCTTTTGGACAGACAGGTAACACTAACAAGTAACAACTGTGGCCCGTGGGACACTTCCTTTATTGTAGATAATTTATTCCACAAGGTGTTGTAGTACCAAATTTAAAATAAATAAAATACCAAATGCTGTTGGTGTGCCAAATAAATAAAGGTGTAATTTCTATCTCCAGAATCCTGATTATCTCAGCGATTGAACATAAGGCCCCGCGCCTTATGTTCAATCGTAATGTTATACTAGCCCCTACTAACCCCCAGTCATAATGTTATACTAGTTTTGGCCGGCGGTTGCGTGTATGTCGGAAAATATCTCACAGGAACTACTGGGATTAAAAGTATCATAATTATGTGTTAATCCAGGGTTAAATAATGTATTAATTCCGTTTTACTTACATATATTGTTCTCATTTAAAGTAACTATTGGTTATGCGGCGCATGCCAGTAAAGCTCCCAGTCGGTATGGTTTCCAACATCTTCAACAGTCATCGTCATATTCCAGCCAATTCACACAAAACCATAATGAATTATACCTACACCTAAACCTTCCTCATGAACCACTCCGTCCATTAGGGAAAACAGTATGAAAATCTGTTCGCTAGTTTTTGAGTTTTCACATTCAGAGGCAGACAGACGGAGGCGGGGAGCCTTTGTTTTATAATATTTATTAAATAGTAATTTTAATCTACATAAATTAACAAAATTGATCGCCTGCAGAACTATTCATACTTAACTTTATTTTGAAAATGTTGCATACATATATATTTCAGGCGTTTGAATTTAAAAGTAGGTATTGCACTAGAATCTACATACATATATTTCTTTTCGATATCAGATAATATTAGTAAGTAGAAGACTCGATTTGGTAAAGCTTATCTCAAATATTTTGGCAAAAATAGATTACCAAGCCTTATATCTTCCGGTAAACATCAATAGTTGATAAGCAGTGACATAAGAGAGGTTTATAGGTCAATCGTTGTAACGTAACTTGAGTGTGGGCAACACTCGCTCCGTCAGTGTGGCCTGTAACGTCATGTTGGCGCGTCGTGCGCTTTCCCACCAAAAATAAGAATTCCATTTTCTAAAAAAACGCGCGTATATTTCGACGTCCACCACAAAACAACTTAATCAGTGCATTTAAAAAATAGAAACAATGTTTTTATTACTAGTTTTAGCGTTAGTGGGGTCTATTGCCCTGTGTTTTATGCTAATAGACTCCCTATGGAGTGTTTTGGAGCTCATATCTTCGTATTTGATGCCTTACTTCTTGCCTTCTGAGGTGCACACGCTGTCAAAGAGGTTCGGACCCTGGGCTGGTGAGTAGATTGTTTTTTTCCGAATTTTTATAGCATTATGTTTTGATGTTGTTTACATTGACTTAGGTCAGCGCCTGCGCCCTACATCCTCCATAACTAAAAAGCAGGTTTAGGATGCCGATATTCAAAGAGGGAAATATTTCATGACCATTATTGATTATTCTATTTTTAATTTATTTCGCCGAGCATGTGTAGGTAGGTACATACATTTGATATAATTAGAAAATGTTTCGGTATACCCGACTTTACTTATAAATATTTTTTATCACATCTATTCAAAAAGACCTAGTTTATTTATTCATAAACAGGGACGAAAATAGCTCTTTAATCCCTAGGGACTAAGAGACGTTTGAATTTGGAATGTGGATATTGTTAGTAAAGTGCCAATCACCAAAGAGATCAATCACGGACATTATATGAACAAATAACCGACTATGATTAAGAAACACAAAGCGAGCGAATAAAAATAAAAAAAAGTCGAAATGCATTCCGCCTTCGTTCGTAATTGTTTGCTCAAATTCAGATTTTACTTTTTATAAAAATTATCCGCAAAACTGTTGATTGGTCTTTTAAAGGCCGATAACAATTAAAATTCTATTGGAATGTGTTTCTTCCTCAAGTAGTGAGAGTAAAATTATTATGAACTCCAGAGAACATTGTATTGGACGCCAAAAATGTGATACAAAGAATCCAATCTTATTTATAAGTTGCACTTATTTATTTTCTCATAGAGGGTGATAAAAAGTAGTGTACACCTCAGGAGCAACACTATTTAAGCTCGAGTGACGTACTTTGAATCCCTCGCTGCGCTTAGGATTCTACTTTAGAATCCTTCGTTACGCTCAGGATTCTACTCTAAAATCTTTCGCTTCGCTCTAGATTCAAAGAAACACCTTAACCTTTAAAATAGTTGTTTGCTCCCTAGGCAAATAATCTTTTATTTTTATTTCTCATACTCGGAAAGTACGCTTGAAGTCACCTGATCAGACGGATGAAAACAGTATTTTTGGTCCCTCTCTGGGAAATGATTTTCCCTGGTGTCAAAAAATTTAAAAACTGTACAAGCCATGTCCCAACTACTCTGTTAAATCGCGGCGTAAAATTGTAACTAAAAATAATATCAACAATTTTTTATCATGAACTTATAATTTACTTTTCACTAAATTATTATTTAATTTACTTAGATTTGAGCTAAATATTTCGGTCAGTGACAACTGGGCCCGTGTCAACTCAACCCGAATAATAGTACCAGGTATTTTACTCCCGACTACCGTGATTTGTACAGTCAGGCAGACGAATTGAATTTTGTTTTCCAAATATTTTTGATTATTAAACATAAATATCCACAACGCCTATTTCAAATATGATACCTCTAAAAGTACCTAGCCTAAGTTCATTCGTTTTTTTAATTGTCTGGATTAAATTTTTAGCACTATCTCAGAGTTCATCGAACTTCATAGGTAATACCTACCTACTCTGGAACCACAAATTGTCATCAGTACATTGGATCTGGAAGTTTGAGTTTGGGAGAAGCCTCTGTCACAGTATTACAAATAATACTGTGCCTTTGTCCATCAGTGGACTGTGTTCAAGTGGTTGACTGAACTGTGGGTAAGAACCAAGAAATGAGCCTAGAAGATTCATGATGCATACAGCTATATTGACATTCCATATAATACTATAAGTAAACGCGAAAGTTTGTCTGTCTGTCTAAACGCCTAATTTTGATGAAATTCAGGTAGACCATGACCTGGGCTAGGACATAGGATATTTATCTAGTTTTATGGTAGTTAATTCCCGTGGAATATTAGTTGCCGACCTCCAGGGCGAAGCCGCGGGCAAAATCTACTTTTGGCAGAACTTTGGCCCCATGCGGATTGCGAAAAACGTTGAAAATAGTTTTCGATTATAGGTACAATTACAAATTGATTCTATTCTTGTGCTCCACGCCAAATCAATAAAAAAAACATGAAACAAGATTTTGAGCCTCTTTCAGGTTCGACTAATATCTTACAATAATTATCTAAATAGGTATAGGTACCCACCTATTTAGAAAATTGATTTTGCTTTTGTTTTCGGTAATGGAGTGGGTCCATTACCCACCACAACCCCTAAATTACGCTATGAAAATAATGTGAAGAGCCGAATCAATTACGTACTTAGGTACACACGCCTTCTTCCCACGGGGGTAGGCGGAAACTACAGAACGTCGCCTGGTACGCTCCTTACATACTCCTTTTGCCTCGGTTACGTTCATATAACAGAGGCCCTAGTGTGAGTTTTTTTTAACTATCTCGTCTTTACGCATCGACCACGTTCGGCGTCCGGTTGGCCCTTCACTGACCTTCACTGGTGAAGGGCCAATCAGAGTGCCGAACGCGGTCGATGCGTAAAGTCGAGATAGTTTAAAGAAACTCACCCTAGGGCCGCTGGTCATACACGGCCGCGCCTGTCGCGAGTACTACGCACCTGACCTTAGGTACCTACCTAATTAATTATAATTGTAAGATTGGACTTTACATTCATTATAATTCAACTTACTTAATCGATTAATTAATCCAACCTCGTAGACCTCATAGATTAGATTTAGATTTCTTTATTTGTTTAAACATTGTATACATACAAGAGCATGCAAGATATTACATCGTTTGAGTCCAATCATGTTTAGCCGTAAGTATCGGCGTACAAATATTTCCATAACATTGTATCGAATTTAACAATAAGAAAAAATCCAAAAGTACCCAGAATATGCACTTCCAATAATTTTGAAACTTATTAAATGAAAATTAATTTTTTTATATGTTATAATCTCAAAATTCAAGACATGTCAAAAATTATAATGTCAAAGTTACTAAATGTAAGTAAAAATTAAAAGATCTATGTCACATTTACAAGATTAATGTCAAAATTACAAGATTAATGTCAAAAATTACACGAGTTATGTTAAAAATACAATCATAAGCATATAAATTTAATATTAGTGTCAGACAACAAACATTTTTTCGGCTGGAAATTCGGAGACACTATAATATGCCTTTTGCGAAAGAAACCTTTTTAATTGACGCTTGAATGCATTACTATTTAGCTCTTTCCAATGTTTAGGCAATATATTAAATATAGTAGGTGCCATGCAGACGATACTTTTGCGCATGAGTGCCGTTTTTGCTGGATAGACGCGAAGAATGGTCATATCCCGTCTGTTACGCGGTACAGCGTCCTGTAGACGTGGAAACAGATTGGGGTTTGTTTTAACAAACATTGCGGCTTCGAGGATATACAGACAAGGCAAAGTTAATATCTTGTATCTTATAAAATACGGTTTACAAGAATCATCAGTCTTTAACCTAAACATTGACCTAATGCATCTCTTTTGGGCCTTGAATGCGATGTTGAAATCGGTAGAATTTCCCCAAAAGATTATGCCGTATCTTAAGTGAGACGCAGCTAAGCCATGGTAGGCCGCAATTAGTGTATTTACATTCACGACTGCAGCTAGGGAATGCAAGGCAAAAGACGAACTACAATTTTTTTTACACAGATTCTCTATATGTAATTTCCAGTCCAGTCTTTTGTCAATGATTAGTCCAAGGAATTTAATTGTATTAACACTTTCAACGGTATTATTATCAATATTTATGTCAAAATTATTTCTTGTCAAACGCTGGCTAAAATGCATGATCTTAGTTTTAATTAAATTGATCTTTAAATTATTACAGTTTAACCATTGTATTATAGATGTCAAAGAGTTGTGAATGTCAAGTTTATATTGTGTCATGTCATTATTATTATTAGCAATTGTCACTGTACTATCATCTGCGAATAGCGTCATGGGATGTGAAGTTGACTTTGGCAAGTCATTGATGTATAAAGTAAAGAGAGGAGGTCCCAATACACTACCTTGTGGAACACCGAAGGTAACGTGACGCTCATCTGAAACATATATCTCTTCTTTTTTAGTAGCTATATTGATTCTAGTTATTTCTGTCTTTTGCTTTCTATTGTCTAAATAAGATTGGATTAAATTAAGTACATTACCTCTTATTCCATAAGCATCAAGTTTTTTAATTAAAATGTCATGATTTACGTAGTCAAATGCTTGGGTCATGTCGCAAAAGATAGTACATACAGGTGTTCTTTTGTCCATCTTTGTCAGTACCGTGTATATAAAGTCTTAGATTGCCATACCTATAGTTTTATTTTCACGAAATCCTTTTTGCTCGTTACATAATATATTTTTTTTTTCTATATAACCGTTTAATTCCTTGTGCATGAATTTTTCAAAAACTTTAGAAATGATTGGAATCAGTGAAATAGGCCTATAATTTTCCATAAGTTCTCTATTCACTTTCTTAAATATTGGTCTAACGATAGCCATTTTTAGTGCGTCAGGGTAAGTGCGGCTATCGAAAGATTAATAATATGACACAAATGGCTGCTTATTTCGTACGCTACTGCCTTTAGTATTTTGGTAGATATTCCATCGTACCCGACGCTATTTGTGTTCTTTAAGGCCATTATAATTTTTAGTATCTGTTGTGGTGTGCAAGGAGCCATGAACATCGAGTCCTTATTATAAAGGGAAGGCAATGTAGTTTTGTTACTAGAATAAGCTGTAGGTTGTATTTTATTAATAAAATAATTATTAAATTCATTGGCCATTTGTTTCGCGTCCGTAATTGTGTAATTTTCAGATTTAATTTTTAATATATAATTTTTAGGTGAAATAAATTTTCCTTGATTTATTATTTGCCAGGCTGTTTTACTTTTGTTGTGTGAAGTTTTGATTTTAAAGTTATTCTGTGAACGCTGTGTCAGAGTAATGATTTTTCTAAAGCGCTTAGAGTAATCTTTAAAGCGAGTTTTATTTAACTGATTTGGCTTTAATCTGTACGTCCACAATAGTTGTCTTTTCTTCTTACTACAGGTTTTGATACCTCTTGATATCCACCTTGGCTTTCTTATTAAATTTATTGTAGTCTTAGAGTTAGGAAAACAAAGGTTATAAAATAAAGAAAATAGTTCGTGAAATCTATTGTAGGCAGTGTTAGGATCATCAGTTTCGTAGACGTCAGAGAAACTAAGTTTGCCTATACAACGTTTAAACTTAGATATTTTTTCCCTGCTGTAATTGCGTCTAATAGCACAGTATTTATCAATAGTACATATTTTATTTACAGGGCATTTTAATAGTTGGGCCGTATGGTCTGAAAGAGCAAATTCCAAGATCTCCGTCTTACATTGTTTGTTGTAATTATGCGCAAAATTATCAATACACGTTTGACTCACAATTCGTGTTGGTTCATTTATTGCTAGGTTTAGGTTAAAGTTAAGTAGAAGACATTCAAACTCAATCGATTGGTAATTCCTCTTTAACATGTCTATATTATAATCACCAGCTATGACAATATTTTTATAGCGTTTTGTAGTTAAGTGTTGTAAGACTGTTTCAAATTTATTAAAAAAGGCATTAAGATTGCTCATATTTGGAACTCGATACACACATACAAAAACAGTATTGCACTTAATTAATTCGATGGCACAGCACTCGAAAGTGCCAGTTATTGACATTTTTGAAATATTCAATAATTCCTTCCACTCGTGTCCATTTCTAACAAGGATACAAGAACCACCTCTCTTAGCATCTTTTCTGCTGTAGTGGGGGGCTAAACAATAGTTAGGTATGTTTAGCTGATTTTCATAGCCTTCCATCATGAAATGTTCCGTAACGCATATCAAATCAACCTGTAAGCTCTTTTCCATGAGTTCATTCAAACAAACTGTGAGTGCATTTGATTTGTTGAATAATCCTGCTATGTTTTGGTGCATTATATAGAGATGATTAGTGACGAAAAAGGTCATGGCTTGACAGATTATCCGTGCTATATTCAGTGTCTTTAAATACCATCTGGTTATTAAATTGAATGTCAGTAATTAAGTCAAATATATCCTTAAAAATAATTTGTAGTCCAGTATTATTAATTCTGCCAGTCCATTTGCTATGCGTAGTGTAGTCATAGAAGAGATTCTTGTTACTGTCTAGTAGGTATTCGTATTCATGCGTCATTATGTCTAAATAAAGTAAGTTGTTAAATGTTTCCACTCTAGAATTATATAAGTTAGAGTAGTTTTCGCATTTATATGTTGGCGTACAAATAATTAAATTAGTGTGGTTGATTTCTTGTAGTACCTGACGGACATTTAGAATGATGTCGTAATAGCTATTTGTCATTCTAAAGTCTTCTTCACCCAATATAACTATGCAGTAGTCCTCTAATGTGAAGTTGGTTAGTTTCTCTTTTATGCCTTTCAGTAATTCATGTGTACCTCCGTGAGGTGCTATGTAATGACAGAGTTTAGATCGAACAAGAACGTTTTGTGCAATGTTTAGAATTTTGTTTTCATTATCTGTACTCAAAATACATATTTTGCATCTTTTCTTGTCATTGTGGTGTGGACTTTGGCATATTTTGTATTTGTTGGACGGATGTTCTGTTGTTTGTCTGGTTTTGTCTTGTATGTTTTGAGCTGTGTTACCGTGCGTTTGCACTGGCGAAACATTCAATACAAAACATGTTGAAATCTCTAGTTCCTGTCAAAAATTGTATGGAACTTTGACAGAAAGTAGAGATTTCAACATGTTTTGTCTTGAATGTTTCGCCAGTGCAAACGCACGGTGAGGTAAGCTCTTGTCGCCACTATTTCTTGTTGTATTAATAGGTGAAGAGTGTTTTTTTTCGGTAGTCTCTTTTGTTTGTGTTTGTTTTGATTTTGTATTTTTCTTGGACTTTGGTGTCGTTACTTTAGTTTTTGTTGGGCTGCTGACAAAATTTTTATAGATGTCATTTTTCTTTTTTAGTTCTCCATTAATTATTTTTATGTTACTATTTTCTAATGATAATAGTTCAATTTCCTCATGTGCGCTTTTTAGTTGAGATGTTACCGTGCGTTTGCACTGGCGAAACATTCAATACAAAACATGTTGAAATCTCTATTTTCTGTCAAAGTTCCATACAATTTTTGACAGGAACTAGAGATTTCAACATGTTTTGTCTTGAATGTTTCGCCAGTGCAAACGCACGGTTAGACAGACAATCTCATCTTTTAATATTTTTATTTGATGGTTGTCTTCGTCTTCCGATATATCCGGCAAACTACTCGTTGTGCAGTTCAAAGTTTGCGATAATATAACGTCGCTTTCTTCCGATCGTGTACGGGTGCGCCGGAACGTTATATTCTCTAGGAAATTCATTTTGTGAACGCTAGCAAACTTTTAAAAATAATTTCTTCCGGTGAGATTCGAACCTGTGTGGCCCTGTTACTACAGCGAGGTAGGTCGGCACGCCACTAAGTCAAATGGTATTCAATTGTTATTAATGAAATTGGCGTATGTAATGTGGCCGTAGTATGTGTTCTGTTTGATGTGAATTATTGTTTGGTCAATAGATGCCTGTGATCTCAACTTTGATAATATAATGATTAGGTTCTGCTAATTTTATAATCACTTTCGTACCTGAATTAGGGTCTTGGACCGTCACGCAGTTTCTGGTGGCTATGAGGATCGTTGCGCTAAGCTTAATCAGCCGCCAGTAAAATTTTGTAAATTTGAATTTTGTTCGTTAAACCTTCTGCCACTTTGTATTATTAAAGATCTTCGTAGGATTTGTCCAAAACTCGTGTTCTCTTACTTATATCACTACAGGTTCCCGGTTGTCAAAACTTTAATCACTTTTTGGAACTGTTTTGTCACTCAAACAATTTTTTATACTTTAAAATACACGGAGCTGATGTTTGTTTACGCACTGTCACACTGACCTGCCATAGTAAGATAGCTACTTATTAGGTACGTAATACTTATAACATCATGTCTGTATCCGAAGGTTTGGGCAGAGGTGTACCTATAATACACCCACATGTCGCCAGATATGTTTGAGTCCCATGTAATAGGAGGCGACCCTATTGCCATCAACCGACCACAACATCAAGGCCGACTCCGGGCAGCTACAGAGAAAATCCAGATGGATACACCCTTGCCTGACCCGGGAATCGGACCCAGGACCTCATGCTTAGCAGTAGCGCTTGCGACCATTAGACCAACGGGACAGGTATACCTAACTAGGAAATAATTTGGACTGAGGTACAATCAGCAACAAATAAAACCGCCAAGTGCGAATCGGACTCGCGCACGAAGGGTTCCGTACCATTATCTATAAAAAATCACGTATGTTGTATGGGAGCCCTTAAATATTTATTTTATTCTGTTTTTTTGTATTTGTTGTTGTAGCGGCAACAGAAATAGCTACATCATCTGTGAAAATTTCAACTGTCTATCTATCACGGATCATGAGTTACAGCCTGGTGACAGAAGGACAGACAGACAGTCAGACGGACGGACAGTGGAGTCTTAATATACAGAACCCTAAAAACTTTTACATACTAATTATCATCTAAATTCTAAATTGAAACAAAATGATTCGATACATTACTTTTCTGCATTTAAAGTTCTGTTAATATCGACTTTTAAAATTTAATATCAGAATTTATATCATACTAGCTGCGGCCCGGAGTTTCACCTGCGTAAGTTTCGATCCCGGGGGAATATCGGGATAAAAAGTATCCTATGTCCTATTCCAGGTCATGTGCCAAATTTCATCCAAATCTGTTCAGTATCCTTACATATTATAAAACAAGTCCTCCGCCGCATCTGTCTGTCGTCCTGTACGCGATAAACTCAAAAACTACAATACCGATTTTCATGCTGTTTTCACCAATGGATAGAGTGGTTCTCGTGTAAGGTTTTAGTATATAATAACCGACATCCATGCGGGCGAAGTCGTGGGCATCTGCTAGTATGTATTAAAGGGAAGCGCGGCCCACGGCTTCGCTCTCGTGGAGGTCAAAAATTATCCCACGAGAACGTTACTACTACCGGAATAAAAGTTTATGCCAGTAGTAATAAAAGTATCCTATGTCCTAATCGTAATGTTCGAAGTTTTAACGGATATTCATCACTGGCGTTCGGCAAAACGTTATGTGGTACGGCCACCAATTCTTGTGATTATCTGATTACCATTAGAAATTGAATGGTTATAAATACTGATGACTTTTTTTAATAAAGGAAATATAGTATACACGTGTTTAGTTTATGTACGTAGAGTTTGCAGAAAATAGGCGCGTAGTTGAGCTACCAACTAAAGCCACAGTTATGTAATCATGATATTGATACCTTTCATTTGGACAATTCAATAATATTCGAAAAATGATAAGTGACTGGTAATGTACAATATGGCCGATTTATCTTAGCAGTTCCGAACTTCACGCAGAGGGCTGCGTAGTTGGATTGCGATTGCGTACATCATGATACACTCATCAGGAAATTGTACCACTATGGTATGAGGGACAAGGCTCTCGACTTTATGACTTCTTATCTGAACAACAGAATTCAGAGGGTCGATGTTAATGGCAAGAGATCTGCAGGATCTTCGGTCCCCATGGGCGTTCCGCAGGGTTCAATTCTAGGTCCTTTCTTATTTCTCATTTATATAAATGACTTGCCTGACCACATAAGGGATACTTAATCACAAGATCGTATTATTCGCGGATGACACTTCCCTTATTTTTAAAATTAAACGTCAGCTAGTCAACTTTGAACAAGTTAACGATGCACTCTCTAAAGTTGTGCATTGGTTTAATGTAAATAATCTTCTCCTAAATGAAAAAAAAACTAAACTCATTAAATTTTCAACACCAAATGTCAGGCAGCTATCTACCCATGTTCAAGTTAATGGAATAGAATTGGACCCCGTTGAGTCGACAGTTTTTCTTGGAATAACTATTGACAGTAAATTACAATGGGGCCCACACATAGAAAAATTGTCAGGAAGGCTAAGCTCTGCCGCCTATGCCGTTAAAAAAATTAGACAGATAACTAACATAGATACAGCCAGAATTGTTTATTTTAGTTATTTTCATAGTCTTCTGTCATATGGGATTCTTCTCTGGGGAACCGGTGCGGACGTTAATGCTATCTTTGTTTTACAGAAAAGGGCTGTTCGAGCCATTTACAACCTTGGTCCAAGAGATTCCCTTCGAGAAAAATTCAAAGAGATAGATATTCTGACTGTAGCCTCACAATATATATTTGAAAACTTATTGTATGTACACAAAAATATATCAAATTTTAAGAAAATGTCCGATATTCATAGTTTAAATACCAGGAATAAACACAATCTTGCTGTACATCGCACTCGTCTCCACAGAGTAGGCAACTCGTTCATGGGTCAATGTATACGCTTTTATAACAAACTTCCCATTGACATTCGAAACTTACCCATTATACGATTCAAAAGCTGTATTAAAACCAAACTTTGTAAAAAAGGGTACTATAAAATTTCAGATTATTTAGAAGACAAAAAAGCATGGGATTGAACTGCTCGCTCTGCTAAGCTTTGTAACATTTTGAATATTATGGAAAATCATCACCAGTTTTATATATAAATTGACATTATTGAATATTACAACCAAATGACATGATTACTTTTAAAG
This sequence comes from Lithophane leautieri, assembly GCA_949152455.1. Classification (NCBI taxonomy): domain Eukaryota; kingdom Metazoa; phylum Arthropoda; class Insecta; order Lepidoptera; family Noctuidae; genus Lithophane; species Lithophane leautieri. Next base: position 1,708,081 of record OX424462.1, on the reverse strand, counting down.
TATTGTATTATTTTACTTATTGTAAATGTGAGGACTATGTGGATTTTTGTTTTGATTTCTTTTTTCGTTCTCAGTTAGTTTTAACGATGGTCTGGCAATTTGAGTATTTTATGCGACCTACCCAAATGTCCTTTCTTTGGTATTGTTCGTCGAGTCGTTGAGCTCCTTAAGTTCTGAGTTGAGCTCCACTATTACTGACAAATGCTTGCACTGACTGGACAGGTCCACTCAAATCGTTGTGGTTCTTTCCTCAAAATACCATTTCAGACGCCAATCTACATGGTCCTCATATGGTCTGACCAAGATTATGTCTGGACTTTAAAAGAGACTGCGACCTCTGAGTTTGTTTCGGCCTTTCTTCTCAGAGTAGTCAGATAGGAAACGCCGACCTCATCTAGCTTATTTTAAATATTTTATAATATGACGTGTAAAAGTGATTCCAATATCCTATTTACAGAATAAACAATTTCATTTCATTTCATTTCAGTAGCATTTTTCAGGAACCAAATGGTGACATGAGGCGAGTGTGAGTGAGTGAACATGCGCGAGAGAGCCTATGTTCAAACCTGCCAAGTTATATTGGCCGTATTGTACCCAAGAGACTGGCAGCATGCGGCATTTCCACGTTGTATGGCAATGCTTAGCCCCTGGTCAAGGTAAAAGCCAGCAACAAAACCAGCCAAAACTTCTTATTTTCTATCATGGTTGACATTTTTACGATTTCGTACCCATAATGCCAACGGGGCTCTATAACTAAGGCTCCGCTGTCCGTTCATCTGTCATAGGGCTGCATCATATGACTTGTTTGAGCACTCAAATACACGAGTGGCACGTTGTCGACGCCGACGGCTGCAGTAGCCGCTCGTGTGTATGCGCACTTACTGCTACGACTTATAGGCACTGTCAGTGTCAATTTGTTACCATCCGTGTGCTGTTGACTGTACAATAGCTATCTTCGGTTTGACCATAGTAAATACATCACTTTGAAACAGTAAACCATGGTTGCACAATGCCTTAACGTGTCATCTCCATGGTGTGGCGAGCCACACTTTCGAGATGTGACAACACCTCACAACTTATAAAGTTAGTCAACACTGAACGCTAGTGGCCAGTTGTGTAACGTTAGGTTCGGCTCGACAATGATGACCATCCTTATATGTATAAGTGTGGCTGTATCACCATGGTTCGGTTTCCTATAAGAAAGCGGTGAATGGCCACACAATTGGCTGTCTATGTAAGTACATATGTATAGAGCTTTTCGTCAACTGGTGAAAATGATAGATTAACATGACGGCCGTTGTAATAATGACGGAACAGCTTTCCTAAGAAACCCATGGTGTGGTGTGTTGATTGTAGGTTACCAAGCGTTTCAAATGTCTTTGAGCTAAAAACTATCCGTTTACGAAAATGCGCATTAAAAGACCCACGTTGGTTTTTCAGAGTGAAGTTACCAAAATTACATCAACCAAAAAGGAAATGCTAAGTGTCAAATAAAGTAAATAATTATGTAACAAATGGGTCAAGTGCGCGTCGGACCACGTACATTGAAGGGTTCCGTAGTTGGGATGAATTTATCCCAAGAACAAACTTAACATTGTAGTTGAAAAACTTGTTCGATACACTGTGCTGAAATATTCGAAAAACTTCCGAGCCACGGGGGCATCATACCGCCAACTTCCAAGCCCCGGGATTTACCAAATTACAACTTTCTAGTACTAAGAGTCTCTGAGCTAAGCCGCGGACAGACAGACAGGCGGACGGACGGACAGACAGGTGGACGGACGGATAGACAGACAGAAGGACATGGCGAAACTATAAGGGTTTTTTTTTTGTTTTTAAAGTTGACCGGAAAATTGGAAAATTCGGGGAAAACTGAAAGTGCATTTTCTATGGGCGTATGAATTATTGTTATTTGGACAGGACGACGTCTGTCGGCTCAGTTAGTTATAGTATGCTTCACTGTTATATTTATTATTTGTAAGTATTCCTCGCAGACATCAGGAAGACTACAGTTACAATAATAAAGTTATTCGTATGCGAGTCATTGTGTATCAGTAATGCGAAAACATGACACCCGTGCTCGCAAAATGCATGCGTGTGGTGTTTACTAAACTGCTGAGAATATTGGTGCGTATTTCATTTTTTTGTAATGGCTGCTAGAAATTGTAACACAGGTAATTGAAACTGAACGTGATGATGTTTGAAATTGTTTTATATTGATGTGAATTTATTCATTAATTAATTTATTTATTTATTGAATAAAGCAAAAGCGTGGTGTTACGGCATTTCTTAAATCCTTACTTAATATTATAAAGTGTCTGTCTGTCGCGCTTTCACGCCAAAACTACTGAACCGATTTAAATGAAATTTGGTACACAGATAGTCTAAAACTCTAGAGCCTGAGAAAGGACATAGGCTACTTTTTATGTACATACCACGCGGGCGAAGCCGCGGGCGGAAGCTAGTACCTAATATGAAAGAAATAAAATTAAGTTTATTTAATAATTTAACCTAGGTTAAGGCACACAGTATTAACACACAAAACCGAAAAAACTTAAAATAGTATTGTGCGCCTCACGGCTGCGTCAAACAGGCCCAGTTCAACATAAATGCCAGTCAACTAGCGCCTGAGGCTGGTTTTCAACTGGACCTTATGTTACGAGGACGTCTTACGGATGTAAATCATAAGGACCCATTATCTATATAATTATGTATGTCATATCTACAGAGTATAAGTAGTATAAAAAGTTAAAGATTACAATTTCAGATTAAAGTATTCAAAATTTAAGTAAGTGGCACTACAAACGTTTACATTTTCGTCAGATACTTTTGGAGCCGACTCTATAACTACCCTAGGGCAGCTCGAGATCATACTGTTTCCACTGAAGTGCGGTCTACTGTTTATTGTACATTAGTGTTAAATAGATCTCTTGTCGTTGTTGGTTGTCTTTATGTTAAAAAGATAAAAACCTTTTGAAAAAGTTTTTTACGAATTACCACTGGCAGTGCTAAGGGCTTAGAGGGTTCTGTCCTTAGGTACCTAAAAATATTAAAATAATTAATACAAAGTTTGAGTCGTCAAAGTCGCACTAGCGTGATCGTCGAGGTTCTGTGAGTCGCACAAGCGCGCATTTGAACTATGGTGAGTCCCAGTACAGTTTTGTCGCACAAGCGTGAATCACACATCCATTTGTCGATCTCACGTAGAACACTCTGTGCCTACAGCCTCATTTATCTAAGGAGTCAGCATTACGTTAATCGTGCCGATGCTCAAGATGTGAACATTGTGACTTATGAGAGTAGTGTTGCCTAAGTATGTTGCTCAATTGTGAGGAAACACATTAGCTGTCGCTTTGTGCTCGTGATGAAGCATTCTACTTTAGTATTGTCCCATTACTTATTGCTGTTAAACACAGCATCATGAATATCCTCTAAGTTAATTAGGTAACTCAAACAAAACGAAAATCGGAGGTATAATACTTAAGTATCTGCTTATCTTTTACTGAAAAGAATAAAAAAAACATTCGTGTCATCGTCACAAATGTTAAAAAGTACTAAGTAATTTTTTAGTAATTTACATAATATTCTTCCTACAGGACAAAATACGAGGGATTTTTTGTAGATTTTAATACCTAGGTATTTTGCCAAGAAACAAGGTTAGTTTTTGTTAGTCAGTTAGAATTCGGGAATTCAAAGGAAGAATCGTAAAGTGGGACAATTTTCCAAGATATTTTCTTCTCCCTAAAGAGTACTCATCACGCAGCAAACGAGAGGGGTCGGTGACAACAGCGACAAGCTGGTGACTGGAAATCCATTCCTCTTCAAGGTGACTTGTTAGCGAAAGGCCATTTTTGTACGTAGCAATTTGAACTGAGGACCACAAAGTACTGCTCACGGATTCACGTTCACGCTCCGCCTTTCTTGTTAGTAATAGTAGTACCAACTACCTACTTATTCGTGATATTTATGCGCAACGACTGTCTGATTATAATCCTTAGAAAAGATGTGGTTTAAGCTAAGCGTCCACAGGTCGGTATTTGCGATCGGTATTCGCAATCTGTCAGAAATACAATCAATTTACAATACGGATCAGTGGACGCACTTGTGTGACTTTCTATACAAATAATACTACGATCCGTTAAATGCGATGCGTCCGATGCGTACGATACCGACCTGTAGACGCTTAGCTTTAGGACCCTATTTATTTTGTCAGTAGTATTTCGTATTTATTACTGAGAGGGCCATATTTATGCCAAGGACTATACAGAAACAAGGGACACGTTTATGTTTTACAAATGTCTTCACGTAGCCGTAGGTACTTGCTTAGCTACAAAGCTCTGAAAAGTCTAATACATACCTACATAAACTCTCGCTTTCTTCCCATGGGGGTAGGCTGAAACTATAGAAGCGGCTGAGCCACCAGAGGCCCTAGATAAAGTGCCATTCTATCAGCGATAACGATGATGGAAAAGGCAAAAATGTATAGGACTGACTAAAGCTATCGAAAAGCTTATGTCAATCCCGTTGAAAGTCGTTGTAGAAATCGAAACGCTTTCGAAGCGATTGTCACTTATCTAGCCCCTCTGCTCTCCTCTTTTTGTCTCGTTTACCTTCACGCCGGTTGCGAGTGCTACGCACCTGCATTGCTATTCTGTAACCACCTCACCGTGAAAACTGAGGTGAAGTGAGCGTGGAGTGAGCTGTCATTGTCATCGATACCTACTGATGCTAAGGCAGTGACAGCTCACTTAAAGCTCCCTTCACCTAAATTATCAGGTGAGATGTTACAGAATAGCAATGCTGACCTTTCTGCAGAACATCACCGATTAGGTCACTATATCCTCCTAGGGCGTCCTCCGGGCGTTTCCACTCACATCGGCCTTGTACTTTCTCTCTCGTACCTTTGAAACCCTCGCATCGCTAAGGTTTCAATACAAGTACTCGCGCCAAAAAAACTTTGCAGCCTTGCATAACAAATAACTATTGTTAGTCTCCTTTCATTCATCCTCTCAACATGACCAAAGCATCTAAGCATACTTTTCTCAATGTTTGCCACAACTTCTTTTAAACCACATATTAAACGTTTAGCGGTAAACAAATTTAAATGATCTTTCTCTTTGTCAAACGTTTGAAGATGAAGGAGACAGGATGTTTTAAAAATATGTTCAGCGGGGTATTGTAAACTTTACGTAATGCAATGGCTTTCATTTTGACAGTTCAACAATTCCGTTGTTGAGCAGACATTTTGTTTTTCGAACATATGAATACAATGGATTAGAGTAACCTTCAAAATCATTTAAATTATTAAAATATTATACATACACATTATTTTTTATCCTTTATTTTGTTATTTGTATTTTGTGTTTCACGAACTGTGTCCAAATAAACGTTATTCTTTCTTTCTTTCTTTAAATTGTGATTTATAAGGCTAAAATTTTACTCTCTGAGGAGAGAGCTCTAGGTAGGTAAGTAACACGGAGTGTAATACCCCGTGATAAGTAAGTACTATCACTATAAATTATTATAAAACAAAGTCCCCCCTCCGCGTCTGTCTGAACACGATAAACCAAACAAAACCTATGGAACGGATTTTCTTACGGTTTTTCACCAATGTGATCCATGCGTGAGGAAGGTATAGGTGTATACTTCATTAAGATTTTGTGTAAATTAGCTGATGATTGTTGAAGATGTCGGAAAAAAATCATGCCAACTGGGAGCTTCACTGGCGTGCGTCGCGTAAACTAATTTATTACCTACGGATCAATGAATACATTGTTTGTCACTGGATTAACACATAGAGTACTTTTAATCCCAGTAGTACGTTCCCGTGGAATATTTTCCGACATCCACGCGGGCGAAGCCGCGGGCAAAAGCTAGTGATTCATAAATATAAGTACTTTCTGATGGCCTTCTCTACGTATATTTACATAGCGGTTATTAAATCAACATTGAAAATGTCACATTAGTAATACTTTACGTCTAGTTTAGCAACTGTGAACCAACAGCCGAAATCCTCAAGTATCTACATATCGTGGATGTTGTAATAGATCACATTCACAAGAGTTCGCCCGTGTGAAGTGACTTGTGATGTAATACTTAATGTTTGGTGCTGCTTGCACTAGAGAAATTAATTAAATAAATACAGTTAAACCAGAAAAGGTATGCGCTGCGATAATCTTCGTGTTTTTGAATTAACACGAACGTTCGGTTGCGCCACAGAGAAAGAGGCAAAATTCTAAGTTGTGTGCTACCTGCAGCGCTTTGTAGTAGTCAAGTAGTGCACCTATCATTGCGCGCTTGTACGAAGTTTTTTTTTTAAATTGTAACCTGTATGTGAGGCCCTGTTTCGCCTATACGACGCCGGTATGCGCCGGAGTCCGCTAGCATACGATCGCTGAGGCAGTGCAAGCGGGGGTGCACTCTGCATTTCCCCCGTGGTACACCGCGGGATGCTCCTCGGCAAATAGTCCTCGATGCCGACCCCCGCCCGTCCGGAGGACGGACAATTCAGGCCAATGCACACAGCTATGTGCGTTGGAAGTAATTCGTCAACTCGTCCTACATGCATGGCCTATTTAGAACGACTTGCAGAAAATAAATGTACAGTCGTCCTAAATGGGTCGTAGCCATGCAGGACTAGTTGACGAATTACTCCGCGTTGGCCTTAACTGTCTGCTCTGGGGCTCTTATGCAATATAAATTATGTAAAATAGCCGTAGGTAATATCTATACTTACTAAGAATGTTACTCATCCATGTCTTACCTGTGAATGTAATTGTATTATCTGGAAAATAAATATATTCTAATATTTCTCCAAACATTAGATACGGACCCATAAATTAATTAAAGGCATACTAAGGCAGCTCGGGTAGGTATACTTCACGATTTCGTTTTCTTATCGCATACCGTTGAAAATCAGAAACGCTTCTGAAGGAACTTCTTTAATTTCACTTTCATGACTGACGCAAGAAGTGGCCTAGAATAAAAACAAACCAATACACTTTCTTTTTATCACTTACACCGTAATTTTTTCACTTAAACCGTAACTGGGGCATGAAAACCAAATAAGATAAAAATTAAACCAGTGTCCTATGGATGGCGCTACGTTTATTTTATGCCTCATCGGTTCCAACTTCGAACAATACAGTCAAGCATGCCAAAACTATGTATACCTCCGCTCTGTGTATACACGCTCACACGAACACATTTACAACCATTTACAATCAAACTACACCTCACTAAATTCGTTTTGCGCCATAATTGCGTCATGCACAATGGATTAGACATTGGTTTCAAATCGATTCCAATTCTGACCGAACATGCTTTACGCAATTAGGGTGGCCATAGATGAAGTAAAAATATTATATGCGAAATGAGTACCTATTTTGAATTTGTTCAAATTTAAGTCACGTTTATGTCGCGCGTTCGTGCTAGGGCCTTTGTTCAGCATTGACATTGCATTGTTATGCCGCGGCCGCGCCGCTCTTGCGCCAGAGCATGCGGTGAGCCAGTTTTGTCTATAGCTTCTATAGGCTATTAGTCTAATTAGCATGACTCTCGAAATTCGCATGACTAAACGAAAAATTGGTTTCGGATTCAAAATTATGAAATTGTTGTCAGTTGCTATTTATGTAACTCGACGACCTCAAATTCTAGTCGGAAACCAGACAAGCTTTGATCTTATGAAATTAAGTCAATACCTACCTAATAAAACCATATGTCTCCAAAACAATAGATAACAGCGAAAATACGAGTACACCACCTTGAAAAACGCTATGACTAACAAAGAGTGCTGCCATGTGAAATTTCAACTTCAACAAAAACTTTTTCAAAAAATAAAAAACCGTCTTCCAAAATAAAAAGTGAAAAATAGGAAGCCGGTTGTTTTTTTTTTGTAAAGTTCTTATTTTTCGTTTTTTAGTTGTGGTACCTGCTGTGTACCTACTCGTAAATAACAGTGACGGGAACATTTAAACATTGTCTATAAAGGCTATGTGGGAAAAATACGTAATAATGAAGCTAACTTAAAAACTACGCAAGCAAAGTTAATACAATTTATATGGGGCCACCTCTGAACCATGGCCAACCAAACAAAAAAGAATCATTACAATCAATTCATAATTGGCGGAGTAATCGAGTAACAAACACAAACAAAAAAATAAACGAATTGAGAACCTCCTAATTCTAGAAATCGGTTAAAAATCAAAATATTTTATTAGTCGTAAACATAAATAGCATAAACCTACATGCGCACTTATGAAACGTCAGCAGAAGTTATAGGTGCACGGTTCTAATTGTTCGTCGTTTCCTATGGAGAAGAGCCGGCAAGAAACTCCACGGTTTGGATCAACAAAAAAGGAGTCAAATTTTCTACAGCAGTGGGCCGGAGGAATTTCACCTCTCGAATTGCGAGTCCCTCACACAGTACAGAGATACTTCGCTCTATCTTTGAATGTAGAGGCTCACATTGGCTAACACCATCATTATTCATGTATGGCTCGTGGTCTGCCTCATCGCTTAAGAAAGACAGTGGTCAGGACAAGGGTACGCTCACCGCAGCCCTATTCTGACAACTGGCTTCCTGTGTAGAGTCGGACTCCCCAAATGTATGGAGCGAGAATTTATACTTATGCAACTTTGAGAGAATTTTTGATTGCGAGATGCAGGACGGTATTGTTCGATAGGTATGCAAATTTTATTGAAATGAAAGGGTTTCGCTGACCACCCCCTTTTTAATCAAATCCTTTTTAATCAATCCATCAAAAATTTATGCCTATATACCACAAAAACATTTGATCTCTTAAGACCCAACCTTGTAATCCCAGCCCACTGTGCGCCGCCACCGCGGGCCGTCGCGCCGGCGCCGGCGTCGGCGCCGGCGGAAAATATCCCACGGGAACGTACTACCGGGATTAAAAGCACCCTATGACTTATGTGTTAATCCAGGTAATACTCGTAAACTATCTAAATCCATCTGTCTGTCAATCAGCCGTTTTTGCGTCAATCCGGATACTTATATCTTCAAACAAACAGACAAAAATATATTTAGTAGCAATTACCTACTTTACCAAAAATATTCAACGTATACAGTTTTGACTTTGTTAATATTTTATTTCAGGTATAGTTAGTACATACCTATTCAGCGTATCAAATGAATATTTCCGTAAACTATTACGAAAATACCTAGCAGATTTGTTTCCATAGTTTAAGTGGTTTCACAAAAAAAGGGATTCTCTACTTGTGGGTTTAAACCCCGAGAAAATCGTATTGATCGTAATCAAACTATTAGTTTTCATTAGCACAAATTCATCAATGGTTCGTCAACTGGGTGAACTGGGGTTATTGAACATCACGATCTTAGTTGAGTTTAGGTAGTATGTAGGTGTGATTTTAGATTTGTTGGCCCTCAGCAGAAATAAATAATTTATTTTAAAATAATAATTAGAAAAACAACAAAAAAAAAACACTAATATTCAAAACATAATAAAATGTCAAAGCGAAGATTTATTTATTAAAAAAATTGTTTTTTCTGTGACCTTATACATAATATACAACGTACGTTCACTCCGACTTTAACAGACAAAACATCAGCATTGCGAAACATTTCGAATCATCGTTTTAGGTAATCTTCGTCGACCCGCGGCGCCCGCGCAACTACGTCTAACAGTAGGTAAGTAGATGAGATGGCTCGGTTGTGGTATGTTTGGCATGAAGTCTAAGGTCGGTTTGTGAGAAAAACGTATAAAATTGGTTTGTTGACTATCAAATAGCGGTTTCTTGGAAATCAAAACGTTGAATATTTCCTCTTAGTTTTCTACTGTCGATGAAAATATATCGTTTCTTCGGTATGCATAAATACTTAACATTAAATAGTATCATCTGTAGGTACACTTGAACAAAACTGACTCCCGTAAAATCACAAAAAAATCAATCAATCTGCCTAGCCTTTTCCATGTTGGGGTCGGCTGCCAGTCTAACCGGATGCAGCTGAATACCAGTATTTTATATGCAGCGACTGCCTATCTGACCTCCACAACCCAGTTACTGGGTAATACGATACCCCTTGGTAACACTGGTTGTCAGACTTTCGGGCTTCTGACGACCCGTAACGACTGTCAAAGATCCGTTCAATCACAATCTGAATAATTTGAAGGATTTTGATAACCCATTGCTTCGTAAATTTTCGAATTGTCTGCTCAACAACGTAAATAACGCAACGAATGTTGTTGAACTGCCAAAATGAAATCCATTGCTACTGTAAGTGCGTGCAATTACTCCACAGGTACAGGTCGATGGCGGCTCGGAAGTTAGCTACTTGCTACGCAGTACCCAACCCTTCACCCCCGCTGACACATGAAATTGTTATTACGCAGCGACTCGCCTCATGTTCCGAGCCGCCATTAAGTTTGAATCGAAAATCGAACTGTAATAAATGAGTCTTGCAACAATAAGTTATGAAATAGCATGTAATAAGGGTAGACTTTAAACTAAAGTTAACATAAAACCATAAAACTATAATATACCTAGCGATAATTTTAGGAAAGAACCCCTTTTTTTTTTTTTGAGGTTGGGAAATCATCCAATGACTTCTCCCGCGCTGGGCGGAGCAGTCAGACTTTTACTGAATAAAACCCACCCGTGTTCCTTCATTTGCCTGTTGCCAAGGTCCCGGTATCCCTTTCGGACTTTCCCGCAACCCTGGCAGGCATCGGTCCTACCGGACCCCGTCAATTGTGCTGACATCTCTTTGAGGCGCGCGTGGAACACGACGCGCCATCGACCCGGGCCTGGTCTTTATCGGACGGCGAGCTACCGATTGCTCGCCGTCCGCAAGCCCGCGCCTATGGTGGCCGGGAATCCCAGGCGGATTCCCGGCCAGGGCGTCTCCAACGGCGGCGGTTAGGCGCGCGATTTTAGGAACCCTAGCAAGACAATCAAATTTTTTTGGGAAAAATTTCGTTTTTCTAGTCAATTCTCATCTTACAGTTTCTGAAGTCGCAAAATCTATGATAATTTTACTTGTGAACTCTATCTTGACTTACAAGATAGTAATTATCATATTTCGTATGTAATTATCATCGATTTGATTACGATAGGCCAATATTTATTTAAATTAAACAATCTGTAGATTATTATATATATTATAAATATTTTATAGAATTCGACGTAGTTTATCATCAAGCAAACAAAATGTATGTGAATACTCTTACAATTGACTTATAGCGGTAAGTAATAGAATATTACATAAAACATTTTGCATAATATAAAATAACAAACAACAATAATAAATTGAAAGTGAGACATCAATGATTGCGGACGAGACTAGTGACGTCACGCGTGAGGTTGCGTACGCGCAGCCAATTGGCGCCAAGGTCGATGACTTTCATAGACCCGAGAGAAATAGGCCAATCACTGTTCTTGAACTTTCTACTGTTGTTTATGTGGAGTAGTTGATACTTTTCTTTATTTGTTGATATCTATGGCTGGACACTCACGCGCGGCTGCTGGTCACAATTGACCGAATGTTAGGCTTGGTTTTTTTTTAAGACTGGATAAGCATTTGCAATTAGGTTGAAAGCACTACGAAATAGATTCTGGTGTATGTACCTTCTGTGTAACAATTTTAATCGTAGGCTAACTAAGATGGTTCTTTTGGCTTAATAAATTACATAAACATACATAACCCTACAAACAAATCATGGATTAACAAATTATGGATTAACAAATTATGGATTAACAAATTATGGATTAACAAATTATGGATTAACAAATTATGGATTATTATAAATTATGGATGTTTGTTCCGAAATAAAATGATTATTATCATCACGTCTGTATTCCCTACATATGGGTATACGTATTATGGGTTTGGCAGAGCTGTACTTATAGTATACGCACATTTCACCAGATGTACCTAATAGGGGGCGGGCCAATTGCCATCAACCGAGCAGGAATCTAAGACTCCGGGATACTACTGAGAAATTTTATAAAAAAAAAAACAATTACACTTTGCTCTACCCGGTAGTCGAACTCAGGACCTCATGCTCACTAGTAGAGCTTGCCACCATTAAACGAACGAGGTAGTAAAAAATAAATCAAAACATGAATAAATTAATCATTACGAAATTCCATCTAACTATCTACTGACAGAAGAGCATTTATATTCGACCTTAGAACTTCTAAACCTGTTGGCACTGGCCTCAAAATTATATAACTTGCTTAAAATCAATTGTATCGGATTATACTTACTTACTAATTAATTGCAAGTGATGATGTCAGGGTACCTATGTAACGAACACACGATTTGTTTATATTCATACTAGCTATTGCCCGCGATCGCGTCTGCATCTAGGATGAAAAGTAGCCTATGTCCTTCTCCAAGTCATGTTCTACGCATGTGCCAAACTTCATCGAAGTCTTGATTATTTACGATCTTCCTTTCTTCATTTCAGTGATAACTGGCGCCACAGACGGCATCGGCAAGCAGTATGCGCTGGAGCTGGCGCGGCGCGGGATCAACATTGTCATCATTAGCCGCAACCCCGACAAACTGAAAGCTGTGGCCGCTGAGATAGGTAAGTAGTAAAAAAAATTCTGGATATAGCAGACAATCCAGCAGACCCTGGCCCACGTGGCGGTATGCGGTCAACGTCACCTTTGGTACATATCTGCAATAGTGTTGCACCACTGATATCCTGACTACCCTGAGGTAAATCTGAAAATCCATTTGCCTGTAATTACACTAGAAGTACCGGCCCCCATATCTTGTAAACTTATACCTTCGGCACCATTAATATGTCCGGGAAAGGAAGAGGTGACAGATTACGGAACACCTCTCAGTGAGACTACAAATGCAACAGCCAGAAGTATAAAAAACATAGAGGGAGTATTGGAAAGTTATACACTACTATATAGGTCCCCTTTCTTACACTACTAGTGTATAAATCAGATATGGCAATTGATTGCTATGCTATTCAATTTAACAGTTTACCACGGTCATTGCGTTATATTCATTGTTCAGCAGACGAATTTTTCAAACATTTATGAAGCAATAGTTTAGGCAGACCCTGCATAGCACTCGGATTGTGTTTGAAAGTGTGTGTGTTACGCAATGAAGGTGCTGCTCCAGTTTTAACGAGGAGCTCGTGGCTAAGTAAAAACAGCGGAAGGGGCGATCCATCAGGTTAAGCTACACTTGCCGGGGTTGGTCCGTGGATGGTTGAGCACAGACTATCAAACTTTTTAACAGGTCCCGCTGCCATTTGTAGATCTTTGATAGTTGTTACGGGTCGTCAGAAGCCCGAAAGTCTGACAACCAGTCTTACCATGGGGTATCGTGTTACCCAGTAACTGGGTTGTGGAGGTCAGATGGGCAGTCGCTCCATGTAAAATACTGGTATTCAGCTGCATCCGGTTACACTGGAAGCCAACCCCAACATAGTTGGGAAAAGGCTAAGGAGATTGATTGACCAGGTTTAACGATTGTCTTTGGACATGTTTTACAATGAATCTAAATTATTATACATATTTCACCAAAGTCGTTCGACGTTTGCATCGATGCGACGTCGATCATGTAAGATCCTAAAACATCCTAGTATGTATGAAATCTTGAAAACACAGCTGTAGTTTTTGTATGTAGAGTAAATACTCATGTTTATATATGTTTATAATATTATGCTAACTAAGGAACAAGGATGAGATGTTCGCTTAACTATAATGGTTTAAGAAGTGCAAATATTGATCGTCCACTTGTTTCGAATCTCGTATAAATAAGGTTTATTATTAGTTAATAATAAAATCCATACGGAAAGTTTACGGTCAGTCAATATTATCGTTTGCTTTTAATTTATTATTATGAGTGCCAGCAGAAATAAGTCTACGCCTGGTCAAATAATGGGGTTTGCTTGGTGGTCTATTGAACTTTTAAAGCATATTATTATGTCATTTGATTATGTAGATATTTATTCATCAAAGGTCGTGTGAAATTCTGTTAAGTCTGTTTTTCCAGCGTTATTTCCTACTAATATTTATTCGAAACATGTTAAGTTTTATTTTGTAATGAACTAATTGATATGCAGGTATATTGTATCCAAAATTCGCTAGTGGCACGGACAGTGACCGTGCGATAGTTTAAAGAATCTCGGTGAACGTTACATCACTGTTGTTGATGATGGTTCTAGAAACGACGCAATGTATTGTGATGTTACAATCAGCATTGTTGACCCAATGCGCTGTCGGATCATTGTTTCGGAACATTGCAACACTCATCTTGATGATTCGTTTGGTATTTTCTCCTTTATAACCGACTTCAAACAATGAGGTGGTTCTCAATTCTTCTGTATAGGTATATTGTAACAATGTAAATATTTTATTTACAGAGAAGGCGCACAGTGTGAAGACAAAGTTTGTGGTGGCCGATTTCAGTAAGGGCGCTGAGGTGTACCCGCACATCGAGGAGGAGCTCAAAGACATACCTGTCGGAATATTAGGTAAGAACCCTGTTGAACTCTCTCTACGGTCGTGTCGAATGGCCATCCCATCGGACTATGAGACTGAGGGAAGAGAGAGTACACCTGTGTCTGCGCACACACTTGTGCACTATAACATTTCCCGCGCCGAAGGCTAGTCTCCGCTGAAATTGGTCGCCATGGCCGCAATTCGGTTTGGAGGACTACCCTGTTATTTTTTTCACCCCTATTTAGCTAGTAATGCTTTTAAGTTCCATGTAATAAGAAGCGAGCTGTATAGGTAGTGATCAACCTAGCACCAATTTTGGCATCGCGATTCTTCAGAGAATTTATTAATAAAAAATCCAATAACACTTTTCCCGATACGGGAGTCAAATCGAACGCAAGTACGACCCTATAAAAAAATATGAATATAAAAGAAGAAAATATGTTTATTTGCGGTAAAAGAGACGCACAGAAAAAACACAAATAAAAATAACAAGTTGGGGGGAAAATGTGTGAGTACTACACACCTGACCTTCCTAAAGCACACCCATAAGAATAACGAATCAAGACATATTTGTGTTTAATTAAATTCCAGTCAACAATGTGGGTACCCAGTACGACTACCCGATGCCTCTGTGCGAGACTAATCCCTCCAAGTCGTGGGAGCTCATCAACGTGAACGTGGGCGCCGTCACTGCCATGAGCCGGCTGGTGCTGCCAGCCATGGTGCAGCGGGGCCGAGGGGCTGTGGTCAACGTGTCTTCAGGGTCGGAACTGCAGCCTCTGCCGCTGATGACGGTCTACGCTGCTACTAAGGTATGTTGGCATAGGTTTTAAAGTTTTTTACTTCCCAAAGTTAAGCTGGATCTTGAAGATTGAAAGACAATGTAAGTCTATCTGAATACATGATGAGGTCTTCTGGCAGAATCTTGAATCCGGCAAGAAACTCTACGGTTACTCTTTTATACCATATTTTCAAATTACCGTGTTAATAAAAGTATGGTGCCTGTCAACAAGTACTTAACAAATTAAAATATGGTCAACAAGTCATTAAACAAGGCCTACAACGTTCTCACATTCACAAAATATAAAAGAATCTATATCACTAGATATTAAAACTCAAACTCAAAGCATTTATTTTAATTAAACCATTTACATTTTTCATGCATTCAGAAAGTTGAAGCTAGATGCCCGTTCCAAAACGTATATCTCTCTGGAGAAGACCGGGCAAGAAACTCCAAGGACACTCTTTTAACTATAGATATTACAAAATCCTTTATAGGTACAATATTCTCGTAACATCTATAAGTGAGAAAAAGAAAAAAAAAGAAAAAAAATCTGTTCAAAAAGCCAAGTTATTTAAAAACAAAGCCTGGGCGCCGCGTCTGTCTGTCTCTCTGAACGCGATAAACTCAATAAAACCGGCCAAGTGCGTGTCGAACTGCAGTCGAACCACGCACAATGAAGGGTTCCGTAGTTAGGATGAATTTATCCCAAACACAAACTTAACATTGTACTTGAAAAACTTTTTCCCTTATTCTATGGGTAAACATGTTTTTGCAACTGCAAATGTCAGTTGGTCGATTATTACTCGGTAACTTGTGGGGCCTACTTAACTGTGATAGTTTTCCTTTTAATTTTGTTATATATACTACTGGTGTGAATTAACCAACCATTTAACTGGTAGGGGGGGGGGGGGGGGGGGGCACTTGACTCTAACAAAAATTAGTACTTTAAAGCTTAATTTTTCGAAAACGGATCCCTGGGTCCAAAAATGGTTTTGACAAACTCACTGTGGGATAGGCGAGAAAAAAAAAGCTTACTACTTTAAGTTTAGCCTGAAACGATTTTTTTTTTACCACTTTGTCGGCGTAACTTATAAACTCAAACTCAAACTCAAAGCATTTATTTCAATTAAACCATTTACAGGCACTTTTGAATTGTCAAAGAGTCGGTCAGTTAGTCAAAAAGTTGAAGCTAGTTGCGTATGTGTATACACATACCAAATTACAGCTTTCTAGTACCAATAGTCTCTGAGCTAAGCCGCGGACAGACAGACAGACGGACATGGCGAAACTATAAGAGTTCCTTGTTGACTACGAAACCCTAAAATCCTTTTTAAACCATATGACATGATTGCCATTACAACTCTGAATTACTATCCTGTTCACAAAAGCCACTAATAATAGGTACGTCCTCAAAATACACGTTCCCTTTAGATATTACAATATAGTTAGGCTTTCGTAGTAGGTATGTTAAGTACATATGTATCATTTCTTTAACATATCTCCTATCTTTTCCAGGCCTACGTCCGCAGCTTCACCTTCGCCATTCGCGAAGAGTACGCTTCCAAAGGCATCTACATCCAACACCTGGCTCCTCTGTTCGTCTCCACCAAGATCAACGCGTTCTCCCAGCGCCTGATGGAGGGCAACCTGCTGGTGCCTGACGCGGCCACGTACGCTCGACACGCGGTGTCCACGCTCGGCAGACAACACAACACTACGGGCTACTGGTTACATGGGATACAGGTAGTTATATTTCTATAGAACTATTTATTTATTTGAACCACAATTATAAAACCTTTACAGAATAATCCAAGGCGATGCTATAAGTCAAAATGTCTATCTACACTTTACAAAAACTAAATGACCTGTAAGCATAGGTAAAATAATTACAAATAATTAATATCTATTAATATCGCAATTGTAAACATGACAACGCTTCTATTATCAGACCTTTTTCAATAAATATTTGTGCCATTTGCATGAATTTCGGCATCTATGTATGTATGAGGTATTTCAGTCTCGATATATTGCGGTTTCTGATTAGTTGGGCCGATTCTGTTGTTCACAAACTAAACTAAATTTAAGTTCAGTGTTTTTTTATCTTTCTATTTCATTAAGAAAAGGACAAAACACAAATTTTTGTTTAGTCCTATAAAATGAATCAGCGCCTGTCGTAAATTAACGTAATTTTAGTAAGCAAGTTTTTAATCACGTCTAAACTTTTATGGAGTAGTGACAGGCGCTGATTAATTTGACAGGACTAAACAAAAATGTATCTTCTGTCCTTTTCTTAATGAAATAGAAAGAAATAGATGCACTGAACTTAAATTTAGTTTAGTTTGTGAACAACAGAATCGGCACCAGTACCGTGGGGGATGCACCATCAAAATCTGCCATCTCGCGACATACTCAAAGAATTTATTTCAATATAACCAATTACAGGCACTTTTGAATTGTCTAGGGGTTGGTCAGTCAGAAAGATGAAGCTAGTTGCCCATTCAGAGGCGTAGTAGATACCCATGGAGAAGAACGGACAAGAAATTCCTGGACAGAAGCAGCAGGACATGTGCCTCCCCAAGCGTCACCACACCGACCGGTCTTGTGCCAACATGTTAATCTTATTTTTATTTTGTTTTTCAGTACTTCTTCATCAAAGTGGCTCCAGTATGGATCAGGACCAAGCTCGGCATGCAGATCAACGAGCAGTTCCGACAGGAGTACCTCCAGAACGCTAAGATAAAGACTAACTGAGCATCGCGTGACCAGCAACTCAATTATATAAAACACATTCCGAGGTTCTTGATAAATTTAAAAAATTCGTCCACTTATCAATGAAAACAATGCATTGAACGTGAGTGAACTGTTAAAATGAAAGGCATGGTCATCGATTGCTATTGTGTGACGCAAGGAATCAGTCGGAAATTACTTTCCAAACAATTTCAAACTGACAATTCATAATATGATCTGCGTGTAATTCTTATTATCAAATAATTCATCTGTTTGACAGTTTTTTATGGAGATTTGTGAAATGGTCCACAAATGATGAATGCTTTTATGTCAAATTAGACTAATTGTTAATGACAGCTGGGATTCAGAAATGAACTGCTTTTAGAGGAATTGCTAATGTGGCCGTTTTAGGCCCCATTTTCATATTATGATTCTTCTAAAGTGACCGCCCCCTGGTGGCTAGTGGAATTTCAAAGAACTAGTAAATACATATATAATCGTGCCTTCTTCCCATGGGGGTAGGTAGAAACTACAGAACGCCACCTGCTACGATCTTTAGGTACATACTCCTTTTGCCTCGTTTATGTTCACGCCGGTTGCGAGTACTACGCACCTGACCTTTCTGCAGAACATCACCGATTAGGTCACTATATCCTCCTAGGGCGTACCCTCCACGCGTTTCCACTCACATCTCCCTTTGTAAATACCTTTCGTTAGTCGCCTTTCATTCATCCTCTCAACATGACCAAACCATCTGAGCATACTAGTGAATATAATTTGTAGTTAATGCAGAAATAAATGTAATATTTTGTATAGATGAGTTTATTGTGATATTATTAAGTGTATTTTTTATAGATGTTAATAAATAAATTTACTTAATTAAGTAGTTAGTTTGTTTAATTTTGTAAATCTGCGTTTTAGGGGTTAAAAGTTCGTAAAATAGTTTGAACCAGGTTTTTAAGGAACAAAAAAATTTCAAAGTTGCCTGATTATTTTTATAATTTGGGAAATATATGTCAAGGACAGGTCAAGGTCTGTCGAGTCCAAGCCGAGTCACTAATGTTAATGTTCGGCTTTCTTTTTTATTATGGTGTCCTGGACATGTAAGGGCAATAGCATATTAGCGGCCAGGCCACAGCGGCCAGGTCGCAGCAGCCAGCGAGATATATACATAAGTAAGAAATCGCCACGTAGCACGCGCACCACGCGATCAAAAACGTAATCGACCTGGCTGCTAGAGCGCTATTGGGCTTATGGTTGTCTGCATAGCTTATGGACGAGCCCACCTCTGTAACAAATATTAAACAGAACAGAACAGTGGATTGTGAGGAAATATTGCCAACTTGCCACCTAGCTTGACTAATAGATTCAGCGGAATGACTTCAAAGAGGTCAGTGATGACGAATAGACCAACAAGCAGAGATAAAGATAAAGAAAAACGCCAGAGACCTTGACAACTGTGTGATTTGATTTGTCATTTTGACACTTTTCAGAACTGAAAAAAAACGGGAAAATGATAAAATGAGATCTGTGAGTAGCAGTCAATTATTCAAGTAGGATCATATATTATGTATAGTGAAATTTATTTAGTGTATGGTTGACTGTGAAGTTGTATTCCAAGTCCGACTACAGCTAAGGTGATAAGTAAGAACATGAAGTTCGACTTTATGCGGGCGTGGCCCCACTTTAGAACAAATACCACTCCTAATAAGTACAGGAAAGGCAGGCCAGCCCCTGGGGTCGAGCGAGAGGAGCGGTCACTCTAGGCGCCAGATGACAAGAGGGCGCCAAAAAGCCAAAAGCGAAATACAATTTCCAGCGCAAAATGAAATTTTGATGGGGCCTTTTGAGGGGCGTGGCGTGAAGCAGTGTTCAGTAATAGCTTTCTTAATGTTAAAGAAGCAGCAGTATACTAATTAGAACAACTTTGAATGTTGATATTTGCAATAAAATTAGATTTTTGAAAATTTGGGAATAAATATTTATTTAACATAAAACCGGAGTAGAATTTACGTAAAGTGAAAGCGTTGATCAAGAAGGCGCCGAAAGACAACCTTGCTATATCCTGAGCAAAGGCAGGCATTGATTATATACAGAATATGATCACCATGCTTGCTCACTGTGCATTTCAGCCACATATAATTCAGTAGTGTTTAAAATTTAAGTCACATTGATATATAGCTAGGTCTAAAACCAGTAGCAAAGCTAAGAAACGGGTCCATAAATCTTTTGTTTTGACAATTATTAGGGCTACTGGTGGAATCAGCCAGCAGGCAGCCTAATAAGCAGCCGGGCTAGCAGCCGGAATGCGAGTCACAGCAGCCACTTCAGTCGTGTTGGCCTCAGCCAGCCCCGGGAGCTCGAGTTCCAGTTCTTCATACGGCAGACGGAGGTATTGAATCTTTAAGTCGATAGTGTCAGCTAGGTTAAAGGAGATGCGCTAAGGTAGCCCGCGAAATTGTAATTTTCTTACGTTTTTTACAATTGGCAGGACATTAAGGGGTGATAGACGTGCGAGCAAGTACGCGTACTTATGGCTCGGCGAGCTTACTCGCCTGTGTGTCATGCTAAGTACGCGGCCTTTAAAACCGCTGTGTCAGTTCGTCGGCGATCCAACTGATTTGAAATTTTGCTCGTAGCCCGCCTTGGCCCGTCGTCTGTCATTGCCGCGAGTCGCGAGCCAATTTGACAATGAAATTTTGAGCAAGCTTCACGTGTGTCACTGACGGCGAGCCGAGTAAAGTCGCGAACTTAAAAACCGCGTACTTTAAATACGCACGTCTGTCACCCACTTATGACCTGGGGCTTTACCCATTACGCCACTACTTGTCAAATAGTATGGATTCTTAACATAAAAATCTATAATAAAATATCTATATGTATATATCGATTTTGTAATATCTTGATTTCAAACAACGTCCTTGGAGTTTCTTGCCAGCTGACGCACATCCCTTTGAAAACTAGATGAGGTCGGTATTACTTCACAATAAACACGTTTTCAATAATAAAGATACAAATAAATATATTGTTTCTACGTTTTTAGACGGTCTATCCGCCATGGTGGACCCGCCACGGTGCCACCGAGTGGTTCCGCAACCTACCTGACGACCACCTGTGGAACTGGTACATCTGCGCATGCGTGCTCCTGGGAGTCGTGTTCACTCTCGAACAGTTCGATGGCATCTACGTCAACATCATCGACGCTGTCTACAACATCTCTTACGCCATCCACATTTTCGCGATTGGATACTTTTTTATTACCGAAATTGAGCACACTCGTATCACATATGGGATTGTTCGTTAGTATAATTTTAGTTTGTAACATGGTCGTCACTTTGCTCGGTGAATTGTTGGCTTTTTGTTACAAGTGTTACAAGTTACAAGCTTTATTTTCTTAAACGTGAATAATGAACCATTACGTCCGTCAGGGGTAGTCGTGTTAATTTGTTATCACCTTAGCCTAGAGCTACGGTTTTCATACAATTGAATCATACCAGTTTCTAATGACGGACGCGGAAATTAGATTTTACAATGCAAGTCGTTGTGGCGTAGCTTGAGGAGGCCAAAGTCCAATAGTGAACGTGTTTCGGCAGAATGCTGAAGTTGTATTATTAGCTGGCCTCGTAATATTCACAGTCAATAACGTTGCACCTTATCGTCCGTGTTTCCAGTTGGTTTCCTCGTGGACATCGCCACATTCGCTCACTACGCTGAGAGTATACACCCTTACTTTAAGCTCGGTGTGTACTACGTGCGGTTCCATCGACCTTTTAGATATCTTTGTAAGTCCCATTGGTTTTTCATTTAGTAAAGTAAATTCTGAAGTCTACACACCATGTCTGCCCAAAATTACGTCGTAGTAACGAGGCAGTGGTTGCTGAGACATACCTATTGAAACACTGTGTCGAAAATGACATGTACGTTTACTTATGTACGTCATCATTGGCCTAGCCTTTTCTCAACTATGTTCCCGTCCGCTTCCAGTCTTACCGGATGCAGCTAAATACAATTTTACATGGAGCGACTGACTATCTGACCTCTACAACCCATTTACTAAGTAACACGATACTCTTGGCAAGGCTGATTGTCAGACATTCGGGCTTCTTTCTGAATACCCGTAATGACTGTCAAAGATCAACGAATGACAGCCCGGACAAACTACTTAGCGTGCTCTCCGAGGCATGGTGGGTGTCGGTATGTAATGGGGTCAACCATCCACAGACGGACCTCGGCAAGCGTTGCTTAACCTCTAATATCCACCCGTCCGGCTGTTATTATTAATCCACGAGCCTCAATTCTACGTACGTTCAAAATGCAAATTATGTGTTGACGAATTTCAGCACTGAAGTTTATGGTGCTGATAATGACGTCACATCATGGCCGTGACAGTAACGAATGTTTGAACTGTAGTAGAAAGCAGTAGTTACATTAGACTTTTATAATACTTTTCTTGGGTTTATAATCGATAAAGTGAAAGAAAACCACGCGGATTCAATATTTTAAAAGCATTGCAATCGTGAACACATACATCCGTCTCGTATTTGCCAGATGTTGCGTAAAATCACAAGATTGTTTATTTTTTACCGACTTCAAAAAAGGAGGAGGTACTATGTTCGGGATGATTGTTTTTTTTTTTTTTTTTTTTTTTTTTTTTATGTATTTTCACCGATTACTCCGCCGTTTGTGAACCGATTTAAAAAATTCTTTTTTTGTTCAAAAGCTTATACTTCTGAGGTGGTCCCATTGTCACCAAGTCAGGATCTGATGATGGGATCCTAGAGAAATCGAGGGGAACTTTCAAAAATCGTAAGGGCAACTAGTGCATTCCTTAATTTATTCATTAAGTATTTTACAGCACTACAATTTTATGAAGGCCTGGAGTCGATCTGATGATGGAGCCGAAAGACAGTCAAGGGAACTCCTCAATGGTTTACAGCAGATACCTCGTGTTTGGGCTTGATTAATTTGTATTGATAAAAACTTTACACTTTGATGGGTTCTGACTGTCGTTAGGGGTCTGATGATGAAGACGAAAGACAGTCGAGGGAACTCCTCAGTGGTTTACAGCAGATATCTTGTGTTTGGACTTGATTAATTTGTATTGATAAGAACCTTACACTTGGATGGGTTGTGACTGTCGTTAAGGGTCTGATGATGAAGACGAAGGACGATTAACGGAACTCCTCAACGGTTCACAGTAATTACCTTGTGTTTGGACTTAATTCATTTATATTGATAAGAACTTTGCAACCATATAGGTTGTAAGTGACATTACAGATCTGATTATGGTCACCTTATAATATGATGATGAGGGGAACTATACAGTGTAAGCAAATGTATAGTGTTCACCCTTATATTCTTGAGAAGGCACGGGAGTCTCATTAGCCAGCCGGTTTCGTATAACATCTAAACGATAATTGCGCTGTTCAGACGACTCGCCACTTAATCGTTTTTGAATAAGATTGAGTCGGCAGATCTTATCATTTGGCGACTCCTGTGACAAATGAGAATGCATGTAATTTCTCATCTGAGATAACCTAGCATGACAAGCTAACGGTGATTCTTGGGAACCGGACATAGCACTCCGTTTGCGATTCTCAGATAGGCGTTCTTTTTCAGCAGTATTAGTCTCTTTAATTCTGTTTTTCTTCATGCGGGTGGCTCCTTTAGTTGGTCTACCCATGATTACAAAAATCAAATTACACAAAAAATGGAAAAATAATAAAACTTTTTAAAAAAAATTGACCGACTTCAAAAAAAACAAAACAAAAAAGGACTACTGTACTAAAAACCAAAAGACAAAAAGTACTTCTTTAATAATAAGAGAAAAATTAAAAAATTAAAAAATAACTTTAATTTCGGAAGTCGGTGGCCAAAAACTAAAATTAAAAGCAAAGACACCGACTTCCGAAATTAAAGTTATTTTTTAATTTTTTAATTTTTCTCTTATTATTAAAGAAGTACTTTTTGTCTTTTGGTTTTTAGTACAGTAGTCCTTTTTTGTTTTGTTTTTTTTGAAGTCGGTCATTAAGTGTAAAAATGCTTCCAGGGTCTCTGAATGATTACAACTTGAAAGGCAGCATACTGGGCACTGCTACGAAGTACTACTACATCTTCATAGTGTTGAGAATCTCTTTTGCTTATGTTTGGCAACATGTCGACAGGGTTTGTACTTACTTTTTTCATTTTCGTTAATAACATCAGCCTAATATTGTCCACACAAGAAGGCATTAGCATTGGTCACTACGTTTGCTCTGTCAAGTTTAGTATTTACAATACTGGGTACAGTTAGATACGTACATGGTGGCAGAACATTGACGCAAAACCTGTTTCCATGGATTTAGTACTTACATGATTCTGGACCCCCATGGGTGGAATTTTTTTGTCGGTTATAAAAAAGATTTTCAGCTACAATGTTATGTTTGTTGGATAAATTCATCCCAACTACAGAACCCTTCATTGTGCGTGGATCGACATGCACTTGGCTGTTTTTGTTCTAATAATCAACTAAAATGACGACCCAAGGTGGTCCTGAATCCATGTTAACAGGTTGCGTTGTATGTCCCTGCCACTAATATTTTACTTAGTAGACGTTTTGTTAGTTTTATTCGCTTTTTATCGTCGTTTCTTTTACTGGCGATTTAAAGTGGATTTCTAATGTTACCAATAAAAAAAATCTTTTTTTTCGTTTAGATAAGTCCTTCGTACTATATACCGGATCCAAATTCGCGAATGCAGCTAGAGCAGATAAAACGGAACGATCCAAACAATCCAGTCGGTTTCCTCACCGCTTTCTACATCATCAGCAAGATGTTCATACCTGTGGGGTATTTTTTTTTACATTTGATACAAGCCGTGCTCCCGATGGGGTGTCCCATTGCCCTACTGACCTCCTTTAAGGCATGAATTTTAGAAAATCCTTCCTTAGTTCAACAACTCTCCAAAGTTTTTTAACGCAGCTTGCGAGAGTAAACTGGTAGAAATCGTCACGTAACGAAAATGCGTTAGGGATGAAAAAGTCAGTTTCAAGTGATTAAATGAGTAGATGAGTAGGCTTTCAGTATTAATACACAATAAAGGTACAGCGAAGGGAACTTCATTCCAATCGGGTGTTACACGACACCTCCCGACTTTTTACTAATAACAAGTAGTACCGATCAGAGAGTGGTGTAGTGGTAGTAGTGTTTCTTCAGATACTCTGCAATTTTACCATTTCACCGAAATATCTAACAATCCTTGATTAATTCCTTGTTTCCATAGCGCCCCAATCTATCCTGACAACGACGTGGAACGCATCGTTTGCCTCCTCATCATGATGACCGGCTGCCTGATGGTGACCGGCGCGGCCGTAGCCTCGCTGTCCCTCATCATCAACCTGTACATGAGGCCTGAGGAAACCTTCCGCTCGAGATACAGGCTCATGATGAAGGAAATGGTGAGGATACCACATATTAAGCGAAGTTTGCTGTAGACCATGAGGTATGGGGTGACTCACAAGCCATACCTTTTGACACTTCAATAATTGCTAACTATTTTTTTATTGCTAACTATAGTTTTGTATAATTTAGAAGCACTTTTTCAATTTTGTAAATGTGAGTACCATGGGGCCGTTTCATTTAGTATCACGTTGTATGTTGACTTGAAAGAGCCTGGCAGATGAGAGTATGTCATACTCACTTAAATGTCTCGCTGATGGTGGCGCGTGTGTTGGATCATTCGGTTCCCTACAAAATGGTTGAGCTGGATGGTGCTGATCCACGTGTCATGTTCGTGAACGGGCGCCGTCAGTTGAGACTGGTCATCTCTTATCTGCCAGGGCTTATTTTTAATCTTATATTTTGAATTATTTTTGATTATTTTTCGTTTGACATTGTTCTCACATATAGAAGCACGAAGAATACTGTACCCAGGATTTTGTAAAATCTATATACATTTTTAAAAGAGTGTCCTTGGAGTTTCTTGCCCGTTCTTCTCCATAGAGATCTACGAATTTGAATGGGCAACTAGCTTCAACTTTTTGACTAACTGACCGACTCTTTGACAATTCAAAAGTGCCTGTAAATGGTTTAATTGAAATAAATGCTTTGAGTTTGAGTTTGAGTTTGAGTTTGAGTTTGAATTAATACCGGTGAAAATTACAGATTTTTATGACGGCACCGCTTTCTTAGAAAACTCAATTATAACCGAAATTGTATAGACAGCTAGGTAATTTCTGTGTCCTTATATTTTAGTCTGACATACACGTCCCTGCGAATCTTCGCGCGAAGGTGAAGACGTTCTACAAGATGTATTGGCACAGACAACGAGGAGTGTCGCAGACGCAGCTACTGCCCACATTCCCACCGACGCTGCCCGCTGCCATATACCTCGATATCTACTTTGAAGCTACACAGAAAGTTAGAGCATACTTATTATACGTGGTTATACAAGAGTATTGTGTTGTCTCACTGCAGGGCACAGGCCTCTCCTCATACAGAACGAAGATATATAAGATATAGACGGCACGAGCATTGATCACCACGCTTGCAAGACGGGTTGACAATTTCAGACGTATTACTACATATAAGTCCAGGTTTCCACACAATGTTTTCCTTCACCGACAAGCTCATTGGAATGAATATACAAGATTTGACTTTGTACACCTTTGACACACACAGACAGAAATGTTTGTCTTTTTTTAAAATAATTTAAGGGTCCCCAACTCGTATTCCACCAGAACGTGTGCCTCGAATAGCTATGTCTGACGTCATCGTCAAAGTTGCAGGAAGGGTACGCCAGCGGGGTAATTGCGTAACACACTAACAGTAGAAATGGCTTTCATTTTGACAGTTCAATAACATTAATTACGCAATGAATGATATAGAACAAATTTTTAAACCAATTTTTCGAACAAAGTTAATAAACAAACGCTTAGCAATATCCTTCAAAATCATTCGAATTGTGATAAAAAGAAAATGTGTTACGCAATTAGGATGCTGAACGAGCGAGAGACTCCCAGAACCGAAGCGAACGGCAGAAAGATAGATGGCGTCAGCAGTGGATGATTCCAGATTGAATTGATAAATTGAAATTGATAAAAATTGATAGATTGAAATGAAAATTTTAAATATTTTATTTACCCTTACGAAAATACAGACGCTAGGTGCACGGTTGTAATTGGCCGATTCTTATGCAGAAGAAAAAAAAATGCCTTTTTTTTATTACAGTGTTATTAGGTATGGGAGGGTCATTGTAGGCCTATCAACAAGTAACAGGTATTAAAAAAAATAGATAATTACCACCAAATCGAAATATCTATGAGTCTACATGGCCTACAATATCAAAAGATAAGATAAAATAATAATAAAATTAATGAAAGAAACCCTCCAAACCCTGTTTCAGGCACGAATTCTCCGAGACCTGTCTCTTCAAATGCTGTCAGAGCTCGCGAAGAATATGCAGACCATACACTTCATCCCTGGAGACGCTATCATCAAGCGTGGCTCCAAGAAGTGCAAGATCATTTACATCACTTATGGAGATGTTGAAGTGAGCTACAACTATTTCTCCATTCCTTAATTCTCCACTCCTTTTTGATTATTCGTAACTGTACGGTACATTTATGCTCTAAATATAACTGGCGGAACGTGGGAATATACGTGTGATTTTAAGTAATGGTACTTAAATGTATTGTGGAGACCGGTACAGATGCTGACAGCGGAGGACGACAACACGGCGATACTGCGGCTGACGCGCGGAACGGTTCTCACACCTTGCGGAGGCGCGGTTGCGCCTGCGCTTAGTCCCTCGCACCTCGCCGTGCGCGCCGCCACCTTCTGCACCGCGCATGTCCTGAAAGCCTCCGAACTCTGGCGGGTAGTCTACAAGCACTCCGTCTCCCAGGACCATGCGGGACCCATACTGGCTTCCTTCACAGTTCAGTATTGCGATAACAGAAGTTCAGTCACGAGCATGCGTTTGACGCCTACACAAGATTAAAAAGCGATTTTCTCCCAAAGAAATTGTATGGTGCTACGACCATAGTATTTTTCGAAACCGTACTTTGTACACACACACGTTTTTCTTGCCGTGAAAAACTTGGGTTTATTAGGCCATGTGTAGGCATGGTCGTCAGTGTTGTGTATGGATCACTAGGGAAGCTTGTTGACAGACACGTTTTTTCTACGGTGCGGTGTATATGCCGCCGTACCGTAAAGAAACCGAGCCGTGCTCAAAGGTCCTTATACAATACTTAGGTCTTTTTTCAAAGTTCCCATTGTTACTTCACGAGAAAATCGCTTTTTAATTTTATAATTCTGCAGGTAGGCTGTGGTGCATGAGTCTGTGGTCATGAAGTGTAAGATATAATGCTCGTGGCCGTACAGTAACCTACTATATAGATATGGCAGAGTTTAAAAACAAGTTCGGCTATGTAGTCATCTCGCTGCCACTATTATCTGGGTGACAGCGTTCAAGTACTGTAACTATGTTATGACACTTTAGTCATTATAATTTCATTGTAGATAGTTAAAAGCGTGGGTTATAGAGGTCAGATAGACAGTTGCTCCATGTAAAATACTGGTATTTAGCTAGATCCAGTTAGACTGGAAGCCGATTGTGGAGGTCAGATAGATAGGCAGTCGCTCTATGGAAAATACTGGTATTTAGCTGCAACCGGTTAGACTGGAAGCCGATCCCAATATAGCTGGGAAAAGGCTAGGCAGAGATAATAGTTAAAAACGTGGCTGTATTTTATAAAACTAGCTGATGCCCGCGTGGATGTCGGTTATTATATACTAAAATCTTCCTCGAGAACCACTCTTTCCATTGGTGAAAACAGCTTGAAAATCGGTGCAGTAGTTTTTGAGTTTATCGCGAACAGACAGACAGACAGACGCAGCGGAGGACTTTGTTTTATAATACGTAGTGATATGCAAGTTTCTGTCACAGGACCATGTTGAAAGGGTGAAGAGACATTACAGCATGAAGATACCAGATCAATCCGTGTTAGTATTCATCTGTACGATTCAAATAAAGTCGAAAAAGCAGGATCTTACGAAAACAATTTAATAGCAAAGCTTCCTAATAATATATACCTTTTTAACTGGCAATAAAAGCAGGAGGTTCTTAAGTCAACAACCAACGGAAATAGTCACCAAGTAAAATGATGGCAAATTGTCTTCGTTGATTGTTTGTGTTACTAACATTAATTTAGGAGTTTGGTTCGACTAGAAGGTTAAACGCTTCTCAGTTTCTTCTTCCGCCGCTTTTTTTTTTTTTCTAATTATTTTTTCAGTTTTGGAAGTATATAAATATGATGAAAATATACGCTAACTTTTTCATAACTGCGTCTTATCACTCTCCCTTTTACAAAACGCAGTGCAGCTGTAATTCATATCGTGCTATTATCGTCAGCCGCAAGAGCAGCATCCTACAATTCAACCGTAACCTGATGTCACTGAAGGGAATGAAGGATGAAAACGGAATTCCACTGCTGGCCAGCTCCGACATCTTCCTGGAGATCGCTGGCTGCTACATCATGAGGAATGTTAGTATGCTCATAAAGACCATACATGTTAGGTTTACCTTCATATCCGTCTGATCTGAACCAAAATTCGTACTGTTTGTGGCTTTTACGGCTTCAAGGTTGATAGCCTTCAACGGTCTACTTTACTACGTTTGAACTATACAATACTACTTTTATTTTATTTTTGACTAGCTGATGTCCGCGGCTATGCCCGTGTGGATGTTGGTTATTATATACTAAAACCTTCCTCGAGAACCGCTCTATCCATTGGTGAAAACATCATGAAAATCGGTGCAGAAGTTTTTGAGTTTATCGCGTACAGGACGACAGACAGACGCGGCGGAGGACTTTGTTTTATAATATGTAAGGATGTGTAACATCTTTCCTCTCGCTTTCCTGCAATCTGTGATCTGTAATCTGTGTGATTTCGTGAAAGGGACGGAAGTGTGTAACAGGAAACCGGGGAAGCGCGCGCTGTTTGATTTGACCAATGAGCGCGCGCTGTGAGATTTTGCCGTTAGATGGTACCAAGCCATTTTGCGAGAGGTTGGTACTGTCAGCCAAGATGTCAGATGTTACACGTTATTATGCGACTACTGTTAGGCTCGTTCGTTTTTTTATTAGATAGACGAATCGTTGATACTAAACATTCTGACCACCAGTAAGAATGAGTTTAGCAGATTTGCCTGCTCAGTTTTATCTGTCCATGTGTGATCAATTTATAATCACTAGTTTAATGGCATGAAAGTTTGCTGCTTGCTTAATTGCTGTGCTTCTTTAACCGTAATAACATTTTTCTCTTACCATTCCCCAGCGACCTGATGCTACCCTGACGGACCAGTCTGATGAGATCTGTCTCCGGCCGTCGTTCCCCTGCATCCTGCAGCCAAATTCCTCACTCCTCGCTGCATGGAATTCTTTTATAGCTTTTCTCATACTAATAGTGTGTATCGTGAGTATCAAATACTTGATAATGTTTCATGATTTTTTAGACCAGAGACCGTAGCAAAATGAATAGCTTCCTGGTTGTTCTTTTCATTTACTTGGTAGCAGCAAATGTAATTGCCGATGTCTTAAAAATATTGCAGATAATTTGGCATTGTACTGTTTTGATACGTACAATACCATTCAACAATGGTTGTGTTCCAAACAGACCACATCCGTACATTTCCATAGTAGGTTATTGACGCGGCATTTGGTAACATGCTGTTCGCAGCCGATAACGTTTAAAGCAGGTTCAAGCGTCATAACGTGGTCGGTCGGCTTACCAACAGGCTATTCTGATGCAGATAGTACACCACATACTACCTGCAGAATTGTCTCTTCTGCTGCCTTTAATCCATTCAAAGGTTGTCTTTAAAAACCAGCCACGTGCGAGTCGGACTCGCGCACGAAGAGTTCCGTACCATTATCTACAAAAACGGCAAAAAAATCACGTTTGTTGAATGGGAGCCACCTTAAATATTTATTTTATTCTGTTTTTTAGGATTTTTTGTTAAAGCGGCAATAGAAATACATCATCTGTGAAAAAAAATTCTGTCTAACTATCACAGTTCATGAGATACAGCCTGGCGACAGACGGACGGACGGACAGACAGCGGAGCCTTAGTAATAGGGTCACGTTTGGGCCCTTTGGGTACGGAAACCAAAAAATCATTGTTGCACCTTATTCAAAATTTCTACATTCACTATGTATCTGTAATTTAAAGGGTGTAAATTAATAAAGAGAAGTCTATCCTGTCTATCTATCTGTCAGATGATAACACTTGTCCACCGCAGGCTCATCCTTACAACCTGGTGTTCACAAAGAACCGCACCCTGGGATTCAGGTTCTTCGACGTGTTCGCCACAGTCGTGTTCATACTGGACCACATCGTGTATCTGTCTACAGGAGCTAATGTTGAAGAAGGTATAAAAAAAACCCCTTAGTGTATAGATCTTATGAATTAGAGTCGCTTTTCGCTGTCTGTCTGTGGGTCTGAACTACACAATAGATTTTGATGTGGTTTTCAGCATTATTTCGATAATTTATTCGTGAAGGTTTGGCAATGTCGCCATTATAGCGGCACATTGCTGTGATTTTTTTTCACATATCCAAAAACTACCATTTATATGGCAGTGGGGCTCTGACAAAAATTTGCACTTTCAAGCTTAATATATTTCGATCTCTGAATCGAAAAATGATTTACACACAACTGCAATATTTTTGAACGGCCTATCCAACGACACCATACCATGGGATAGACGAGAAAATACCATCTCCAGTATAAGTGCAGGGGAGGTACCCTAAAAAATGTTATGTATGTAATTAATACCCATGCCATATTACAGCTTTCTAGTATTAAGAGTCTCTGAGCTAAACCGCGGGTAGACAGACGGACGGACATAGCGAATCTATTTATGGGTTCCTCGTTGACTATTCTTGAAAGTGCAAAACCGCATTCGGTGACCCCTAATGAAAAGACCAAGGCATATGTTGGCCTGCCACGGTTGCGGGAAAGTCCGAAAGGTATACCGGGACCTTGGCAACAGGCGACTGAAGGAACACGGGTGGGTTTTAGCCAGTAAAAGTCTGACACGCCCTGCCGCTCCACCCAGAGCGGAAGAAGTCATTTGATGATTTCACAACACCAAAAAAAAAAAGTCCACATCCTGGAGCGGAGGGTAACAGAATACATGCAACAGATACTAATACAGGTGTACCTATCACCAGGTGTCCCGATAACATTCACGCAGACATCCTCACAGCAGATGCGCAGCCACTGGTTTGTGCTGGACGTGGTAGCTACGCTGCCCATCTTCGAGTTCATCGGTGATGGCCGCTTTGGAGGCATCAACAAGCTTCTCAGGCTACCAAAGGTACACAAGAATAACAGTTTCCTTTCTCTTACCTACTTTTCTTTCGTATTGACGGTATACTTCTTGTCATGTATACACTCGTTGACTTAACAGATAAATATTTTTTTTTGCAGTCGGGGGACCTCTCTTAAATTAAAGAACGGTCCCCCCGACAGCAATGGCAATTTTATTTTCACCTCACAAGCTCGCAAAGAGTCTGTTTATCATTCGAAATCTGAGTGCAAAAGTCCATTTTATCCGCTAGCGTGGAAAGAGTTTGTAAAATTTGAACCTTTCTATTCAAGAATTTTCTATAGCGCCAGGTCCACTGATAATGCATGAATACTTATAATTTCATGTCAGTAGTGCGCCAACCTCATTTTTAGAATAGTCGCACTGGCCATCACGAAAAAAGTAGCTCAAAGCGCCTAAAGAAGTTTTCACTTCAAAAAACTTTATATAATTTTCTTCTGTATATTCAATTCGCTTTCCATCATTTTGGTTTGTTTAGCGGTGGCAGAGTTAGTGCACGCGGTACATACTGCCGAATTGAGCTTTCTTCCGGAAAATTGCGCGAAAAATACATAAAAGCGTACAATTTGTTCAATGCATAGAGACACTAGCATTTTGCTCGCTGTAGTGAGGTGAAAAGTTGAATAACAGCTTTCTAGTACTAACAGTCTTTGAGCTAAGCCGCGGACTGACAGACGGACATACAGACGGACATCCCGAAACTATAAGGGTTCCTTGTGGACTACGAAACCCCAAAAACTATTAAAAAATTGTGGCATCAGCGAGCGGTGTAACTGACTTCCGAAGAGCAGGTTTAGGAACAGTTTGGACGCTCTAGTGAATATTGATATCCGACTGGAAGTTCAAGA
This sequence comes from Lithophane leautieri, assembly GCA_949152455.1. Classification (NCBI taxonomy): domain Eukaryota; kingdom Metazoa; phylum Arthropoda; class Insecta; order Lepidoptera; family Noctuidae; genus Lithophane; species Lithophane leautieri. Next base: position 1,674,888 of record OX424462.1, on the reverse strand, counting down.
GATGAGAGATGTACGCGCTAGTACAAACAAACAAACTCTTCAGCTTTATTAGTATATAGATAAGTAGTTTAGTTTAGAGAACAATGCATCTTGTAGAAATTATTATGAGTTTTGTTCCTTGTTTCTCGGTATTTCCAGCTGTTCCGAGTGCTCAAAAGCTTCGAGGATCGTTGCGTGTACCGCAGCAACGTGCTTCGATTCCTGTCGTACTCGCTGCTGCTCCTCATCGCCTGCTACCTGGTCGCCGCCATGCAACAGAGCTTCATGTGTTTCCGGTGAGTTGTTGTCAACTATCTTAGGGTTTTTTTTTTTTTGAGTCTGTGATATAATCAAGTGACTTCTCCCGCTCTGGGCGGAGCGGAAGGGCGTGTCAAACTTTTACCGACTAAAACCCACCCGTGTTCCTTCAGTTGCCTGTTGCCAAGGTCCCGGTATCCCTTTCGGACTTTCCCGCAACCCTGGCAGGCATCGGTCCTAGCGGACCCCGTCAATTGTGCTGACATCTCTTTGAGGCGCGCGTGGAACACGACGCGCCATCGACCCGGGCCTGGTCCCTATCGTACGGCGAGCTACCCATTGCTCGCCGTCCGCAAGCCCGCGCCTGTGGTGGCCGGAAATCCGCCTGGGATTCCCGACGCCCAGGGCGTCTCCAGCGGCGGCGGTTAGGGGCGTGAGGGTGCAAACTTTGCCTCTCCCTCACGCGTTCCGTCTCCTCCTTCTGCGAAGCAGTAATGGTCCGGACGCGAGAGGTCATTGCCGCCAATCACCTCCACGAGGACACGGCGGTGCTCCGCCCAAGCAGGGCCTCCACCGTATGCTGCACCGTGTCCTCGGGGCGATCCGCACAGTGGTGACACCCGGGCGTTTCCTCCCGCCTAATCCTACACAGGAACCTCCCGAAGCTGCCATGTCCGGTGAGGACCTGCGACAGGCGGAAGGTGAGGAAGCCGTGGCGCCTCTCTAGCCACTCCTCAAAGAGGGGACTTATCGATCTATCTTAGGACTGATTTGACATTCGACTGAATATTCGCACACCAGTGTGCGTATCATACCAGTGTGCGTATCACACTGGTATTCAAGTGACACAGGTCACTCTATCACACCGAATGATTTTTAAAATAAAAGTGTCGAGTGACGCAGTGACGTCGCTCTACCAAGCTGAACGATTTTTAAAACAAAAGTGTACATACCATACAGTAATCGTACCATATTTTACGGCCGGGTGTAATATTCTTTGTACTGTCCTACAGGGCTGGTTACTGTTTGGTGACGAACTTCACACATTCCCCGTTTTGGGAGCAAAAGCCGCTCGATGATGAGACTATCGACAACCGGCTGACATTTGGCCTTTACTGGGCCATATCGATGATAAATTTTACCAGTAAGTTAGACATTAACAAATACTTAGTAAATCATGAACGTGCAGTTGTCTGTACAATGTAAGTATATTCTTTAGTTTTGCAGAAAGAATGCAAGTCCTACTATAAGTAGTTCAGTGATAAAATAAACGGGTTCGTCATATACATAGGTAAATAGGCAAAAATATCTATAAACGTAGGTCACGACGCGACGCGGTCGTGGTCACGTGGTCAACGTGGTCAGGTCTTATTGTCTCTATGTGCAGATCACAGGCAGACTTGGAGTGCAACCGACTGGAAGCACGTGATGTACACGGTACTTATCCTAGAGATGTGCGTCATCCTCCGTATATTCATGGAGGCTGTATACTCCGCCACCATCATGGTCACCACATCTTTAAGGTATTCGGTATCCCTCTCACTTAAAGATGCGTCTAGCTTATATAATGCGCTTGGCATAAAAAATGCGTCGAGCTTATAAAATACGTCTTGCTTTTAAAATGCGTCTCGCTTATAAAATTTATCTAGCTTATTAAATGCGCTTGGCTTATAAAATGCGTCTACCTCATAAAATGCGTCTACCTTATATGATGCTTATGCCTAATAACATGCTTAGTAACGATCACTTGGGCATGTAAAACCTCTTAGCTGGTGAAGTTAAGAATACGAATGATGAACGAGATTCAAAAACGACTTTATTGTATTGATTTTTTCCATTTTATGTATATTATATTTCTCCATACAAAAAGTCATGATTCAAGGTTCGGCTCTCGTCCATTTCCTTCTCCAATATTGGACCAATTTAAAAGATATTTATAAATTGAACAAGAAGGATATTTACTGCGCCCCTATGTTTTTATTTTTTCATTAATGGTTGTCAAATTTGTACAATAGGAGGAGCTCGTGGCTACGTAATAACAGCCGCACGGGTCGTTCCATCAGGTTAAGCTACGCTTGCCGGGGTTGGTCCGTGGATGGGTGACCATCTTTACATACCGAGACTCCTCCGTGCCTCGGAAAGCACGTTAAGCCGTTGGTCCCGGCTGTCATTTGTGGATCTTTGACAGTCGTTACGGGTCGTCAGAAGCCCGAAAGTCTGACAACCAGTCTTACCAAGGGGTATCGTATTACCCAGTTACTGGGTTGTGGAGGTCAGATAGGCAGTCGCTCCATGTAAAATACTGGTATTCAGCAGCATCCGGTTAGACTGGAAGCCGACCCCAACATAGTTGGGAAAAGGCTAGGCAGATGATGATGAAATTTGTACAATAGGCCTCTGATGACAGCGGTCTAAACAGGCAATTTTGAGCATTTTCTGAGGGTTCTAGTGCTTCTAAAATTAATGTATCATCAAAACGGAAAACATAGGGGCATAGGTAAAAAATCATTGCTCTAAGGTCATAAACCAGAGAGAAAACAGGCGAGACCGTTTGCATGGAGAGACGGCCTATTTTCTCTTAAAATAAGGAGGTTTTGCGAATAGCATCTTCACTCACATATTTTTATGGATTTATTGTGTTAAAATTCAATATTAGCTTTTGAATTGTACTAAGAGCTTATAAACCTACCCATATGTTTGCCCTAACTAACTGTTCACGTAACTATGTACGCTTTAGTTCGATAGTGGCAGATATATAATAATTGTTAAATTAATTACCAGGGAAAATTACGGTTCCCGCATAGCCATGGTGAAGAGCTTCCTGATCAGGAACGAGGTGGACCCTCTACTGATGAAACGTTTCATTGCTTACCTACAGCTATGCTGGTACACTGATAAGGTAATCAATGTTACTATATTATATCTAATAAGTAGGTACTACAAGGGAGGGTTATGGCTAGGGCCATTAAAGATATTCACACACACATACAGAACAGACAGACACACACATACACAACAACACACGCACACAGATCGAAACCCACAGATATTTCTCGGAATATTATATTCTTGTTTTCACCAATAGATATTTTTGGAAGTTGGTGCATATCAAAACCTTAATAAATAAAACTGGTGGCCAACCTTCCTACATCTACAGGGTTACTGGTAACTCGACGTATTCCTTGCAGGACGTCATAGTAGGGTTAAAATGCAACAAATTAAGCCACCAAATGTTCTACCGAAATTCAGTAGATTTTGAATTAGTTAAGAGTTTTAGTTTTTTTATGAAAAATCCCAGATTAAATCATTTGAAACCAATTTAAAAATGATTTACGGCGCGACTGTACTGAAATTTAAGTTATTATCATAGTTGACGCCGTAGCAGACCTTTGTTAATAATTAAAAGTTCAATAATGCCTAAAACTTTGGCAAATATCACTAACCAAACATTTAATTTTTTGTAATTTTTGCTATTACTTCATAAAAAATGTAGTCTAGTGCAAAAAAAAATACTGAATTTCGGTAGAACATTTGGTGGCTTAATTTGTTGCATTTTAACCCTACTATGACGTCCTGCAAGGAATACGTCGAGTTACCAGTAACCCTGTATATAATCCTCATTCAAATGACACAAGTTTTATATCCTACAAATATTATAAATGTGAAAGTTTGTGTGTTTGTGTGTTTGGATGTTTGTTACTCAATCACGCAAAAACGGCGATGAAGGTAAACAGATAGTTTATAACCTGAATTAACACATAGGATACTTTTTATCCCGATATTCTCACGGGATCGAAACTTACGCGGGTGAAACCGCGGGGCGTAGCTAGTTATAAATAAAAGTCGCTATTCGTGTTTGTCTGTACGTCCGCGTTGTTCTTCTAAACCACGCAACAGATTTTGATGAGGTTTTTGCCATCGTTTAGAGAATTTATTCCGGAAGGTTTATGTAATACGTTTATATTAAAGTTACATATACTAAGAAATCTCGCCGCGGGAATCCGCTGCATGCGAGAAGCACAGAACCGGGCGAAGTGGCGGTGCTTGGTCCCGAGGCTTATGTCTAGCAGTGTACGTATGTAGGCTGAAATGATGATGATGATGATGAAGAAATCTCGATGTTTTGTCAAGTCTTAAAAACCGTGCGAAGCAAGAGCAGGTCGCTAGTAATAATATAAATAATTGGCGGAGCAGGTGACGGACGTGCGGGCCCAGTCCTGGTGACGGACGTGCGGGCCCAGTCCTGGTGACGGACGTGCGGGCCCAGTCCAGGTGACAGAGAAAACTTCGTATTACTTGACACATTTAAATTCGACTATTAATATTAACCTGACAGCGGGAGTCTCTCCCGCAGTAACGACTAAGGCTGATGATAGCTCCCTGTTGTTCAGGCGTATAAGATGACCCATAAGAAGCACTCGAACATATTCTACGACCTGCCGGAGCACGTGTACCAGGATATCATCGGCAGAAACCGAAGCATGTACATACTGGCCATACCATTTTTGAGAGTGCGTATATTATTATTTTTCGTCCTATCCAGACGGTTCGTTGGTCTTATGATCCCAAATGCGACTGCTGAGTACGGGGTTCAGTACCGCAATTGCGTAGTTAACACATTTGCATCTAATCCATCCAAAGAATTTTGAAGGAAATTCAAAATCCATTTCATTGTCATCATCTGCCTAGCCTTTTCCCAACTATGTTGGGGTCGGCTTCCAGTCTAACCGGATGCAGCTAAATACCAGTATTTTCCATAGAGCGACTGCCTATCTAACCTCCACAACCCAGTAACTGGGTAATACGATACCCCTTGGTAAGACTGGTTGTCAGACTTTCGGGCTTTTGACGACCCGTAACGACTGTCAAAGATCCACAAATGACAGCCGGGAACAACGACTCAACGTGCTTTCCGAGGCACGGAGGAGTCTCGGTATGTAAAAATGGTCACCCATCCACGGACCAACCCCAGCAAGCGTAGCTTAAGCTGATGGATCGACCCGTGCGGCTGTTATTACTTAGCCAAGAGCTCCTCCATTTCATTGTATGTCTGAAAAATTCGTCTGCTCGACAACGTAAAATAACGCAATGAATATTGTTGAATTCTCAAATTAAAAGGCATCACAATAATTGTAAGTGTGACATGCAATTAGGTAACTGGTTCCATTTTTATCAGTAGTAGTCTTTCTCCAAACTATTTGAATTTTACAGATGGTCAATAAAGAGGATCTGAAGGCTGTGACATCATCGGTTAAACTGTTTTACTCTTCACCCAATGAGATCCTGCTCAATACTGGAGAGCTCACCAACGAGATATACGTCATCAAACAGGGCATCTGTGAGGTCAGTCGCCACTCGTGTAAAGAAGGAATGCAAATTTTTGGGCCCTTCCCTAATTACGTTAGACTGTATACAGTTTTGAGTATCCTATACCATCTACAACTAAGCCTTATTGTCTGTCATGATCCATAATCTTTATTGTACACATAAATTACAGAGGCATTGTTCAGAATGTTCCTGAAAACAAATAATCTTTTTGATAGTTACTTTATTGAGGTGTAATATTAAAATGTTTTTTTTAATGCTTTTTATAAAAATGAGAGAAATTAAGAGGAGGGTCAGTCTTTTCTCCATACAAAAAGTCATAATTCGCGGTTCGGCTCTCGTCTATTTCCTCCTCCAAATTGGACCAATTTGAAAGATATTTTGTAAATTGATTAAGAAGGATATTTACTGTGCCCTTATGTTTTTCTTTTTTCATTAATAGTTGTCAAATTTGTATAATAGGCCTCTGATGACAGCGGTCTAAATAAGCAATTTTGAGCATTTTCTGAGGGTTCTAGTGCTTCTACAGATAATGTATCATCAAAACGGAAAACATAGGGGCATACAACTAGTTGATATTTATTTTACTGTAAAAAATCATTGCTCTAAGGTAATAAACCAGAGAGAAAACAGGCGAGTGCGTTTGTATGGAGAGGGGGCCGACCCTATTTGCTCTTAAGTATGAAAATAAATAATCGAGATAATACCAGAATAGGTACGTTGTAGATACGTTGTACTTTTGTTGTTTTATAGATTCTCGATCCCACTACTCACAAGTCTGTTGGCACGTTGTCATCGAAGAACCATTTTGGTGCTCTGATTTGTACGTTACGTAAGTAGAAGATATACAAGTTCGAAATTAAATTCATTCGCTTAACCATGGCCTCTCCGAGTAACTGTTTCCTCTCTACCGGCAAATTGAAAATAAATTGCTTATCATTTTCAATTGAGATTTTTTTATTTTAAATTTAAATTATTATTATTTTTATTTAAAAATTTTTTCGGCGCTTGCGCTGGACAGGTACCTCTCTAGTTGCATCGCACATGCTACAAAATCGTGTGATACTTCCTTTTTATAGGGTTCTGTACCCAAAGGGTAAAACGGGATCCTATTACTAAGGCTCTGCTGTCCGTCCGTCAGTCCGTCTGTCTGTCTATCATCAGGCTGTATCTCATGAACCGTGATAGTTAGACAGTTGAAATTCACAGATGATGTATTTGTGTTGGCGATATAACATACAACAAACGAGATTTTTAAATAGAATATAAAAAATATATATACAGGAAAAGTTTTTATCCACTGCGGAAATTTTGACATATTAACCTTAAACCAGTTTTATTAAACATAATTTTTTTATTTTGATGCGTCTTCATACAAAAAAATTAAAAAATCGTTAACGAAAGATGTTTATTTTAAAAGTGGTTGTATGGCTAACCCGCGTCGGCGCGGCGGCGGCGCGCGGCGATGCGGAACACGCGAAAGTACCTATCTATCAGCTGTGCGGTCGCTCGATTCGCCGGCGCGCGGCGTAGGTATTTACGTGGGTTACTGGCCCTTGGATCTCGCTCAAAGAAATCAAAAATGCTTTCTTCGATTTCGATCGCCAGTCGGGGTCTGCCAGACCCTCGTGCATGATTCGGGGTTCGGGGTATCTTGTGAATGTGAGAACGTCGTAGGCTTAGTGAACTGTAGACTTTTATTTTTAATTTTAATTTAATTTATTTTATATCTGAAACTTTTTGAATGGCCTACACTGTCCTCCCATAACTATAAACACTGTAATTCGAAATTATTGTAAAAGCCAATTATCTTTTAAAAGAGTAACCATGGAGTTTCTTGCCGGCTCTTCTCCATAGGAAACGACCAATTGGAACCGTGCACCTAGCTTCTGACGTTTCATAAGTGCCCATGTAGGCTTATGTGAAATAAAATATTTTGATTTTGATTTTGATTTTTGTTCTGAACTGTCCGTGATCAAGCAGCCTTTGAGTGGCCGCTAAAATGGTCCTTTCATTAGGGACCGCGGGGTTAAGGATTCCATGGGCTCACATTAGAGGTATGCTCTCCGTCGCATACATTCTGCGAGCTGCTCGCAAACTTTCACCACTCAGTACATACACTCGCACCATATCGTAAAACTTGCGGTTACTGAAGTCCGACATCGTGACCGGTAGGTACAAGCACGACACGTGCGCCGCGGCCCTTGCGCGGGAAAGCGATTAGACGCGACGTCACACGACAGCGCGTGCGATGAGCGAACTGTCGGCCACAGCGCCCGGCGCCGCCCGGGAGGGGGTTGCACCCCCGTGCAACACCGCCGCTAGTGCGCCGGCCGCCGCACGCGCCCATTGATATTATTACGAATAGTTTGTGTCCATATTTTGCTGATTTTAAGTAGGATAAAAAAACAAAAAAAAGTATTGAATAAATAATGGAAATGTGTTCTATTACTGATATTGAACCACCAAAAAAAATTTGCGCACTGGTCAAAAACTTTTCCTGTATATAAATACGGAATCCTTAGTGCGCGAGTCCGACTCGCACTTGTTTTCTCTTAATGACCTGCTTTTAGGGTGTATGGTAACCTTCCAGGCACAAGAACAAAAAAATAGTCATGTGTTCCAGGTCTGCCGGCATACTACACCATCCGCGCTGTTACCCACGTGCAGGTGATGTGCATACCCATGAAGGCTTTGGCGAATGCGCTCGCTGATCCCCAGTTATTACAAGCAATTAAATATGTCAAGAAAACTCCGGTGAGATGATTAGAAATGAAAATAAGTGCACACAAAAAAAAAATAGCACAATACACAAGCCGAATTCAGTTTATCGTCTGTTTTTTATTTCAAAATCATCGTTTCAGGAGGTAATAGATTTTTGGATAAAACAGCAAAATTGTGCAAAGGGAAGTCTAAAAGTGGCTCCGGTCATTGAATAGTTGTGTTAAAGGTTGTCAAGGCATGTGATACGTAGGAATGAGGAAAAAGTTATGAGGAATGATTTGAATATACCGTAAAGTTGTTATTGAAGATTTGTATGGGACAGTTGTTAATTTTTTCGCGATTACGATGTTGGTCCCATCGAGAAAGTTGTGCAGTTTGATAGTCACAGCCACATCAGATTATCAAACTGAACAATTTTCTGTATCATATCTGTGGGAGTGTGTGTGTTAGTGGAGGTGCTTCCAATAAAACCAGCCAGTTCTTTAACGGAGATATTTATATTCCAATCACCATTGACCATCAGTCATAATTATAAAAACTAGGCAAGAGCACGTTGTCGTGAAGTCGACCTATCGCGAACCCGATCCGTGAGGAACTGAACGAGCGAGCATTCAATAGAGATGGCTACCGAGAGCGCTTGCTAGTGATGTTCGTATTTATAAAGTATTTAGTAACATTTAGTGTTGGGATTCCACCAATATCCTTAAAATGACCTCACCTCTCTGATATATACCTATGCGTTAGAGAGAGGATAGAAGAGTAGAGGAAAACCAAAGAAGCGATGGATGGTTTGTGTAAGCTATGGCTAGGGTCGGATGTCAGTGATGATTTCAGAGATGGCATCATACTAAAAGTTATCCATCTTCATGAAAACTCTTTTACAAGTTAGCCGGTAACTTTGTTCAAGTCCTTAATTCCATGTTTTATATTTTCTGTCAGGAGTTCCAGAGGCTGCAGACTCCGATTCCCTCATTCGTCAAGTACGTCCTGCCGCCTCCGACATCGAACTTGATGCACTTCCGGCTGCGCAGGAAACATGAGCCTGACTCAGAGTTCCAGGACCCTTTTAATAAACTTGAGTTTCTATCTGTGTTGCGGTAAGCTACTATATTATTGTACAAAACCTGAAAAGTCAGAGTGAACAAAAGCTTCAATTTTAATTATGCTTATACTAGCTTCCGCCCGCGGCTTCACCCGCGTGGTATGTCGATAAGAAGTAGCCTATGTCCTTTCTCAGGCTTTAGACTATCTGTGTACCAAATTTCATTTAAATCGGTTCAGTAGTTTTGGCGTGAAAGCGCGACAGACAGACAGACAGAGTTACTTTCGCATTTATAATATTAGTAAGGATTAGCAGCTTTTTTCATGTACTGGATCCATGGTAACAGGTTGCACGTCGATGTCTTCCACCCTGTATACCTCTGCCTAACCCTCAACTAGCCTAACTACACGAAGATCTTATCCGGCAGTTACGTGTTCCCTCGGTACACAATCCGGCCCGACGGCAAGTACCTGCTGCGCTACGAGTGGTTCCGCTTCACATGTGCGCTGTGCTCCGTGCATCTGTTTCCGCACTACACCTACCTCGTGCTGCAGTGGCCGTATCTCTACTATGTCGCACTCCTACTTGACCTGACTGCGTATTTCGACATGTACGTATAGTTTTGTGGCGGTATCTACATCGCCACATGCGAACTACGCATTTTGCAAAGACCTGACGTCATATAAATCCTGCATCGCGCAATTAAAGTTTACCGTGCAACGGACATAATTATATATGTCGCCGCGGAGATTATTCGGGCGTTAATTAAGTTGATTTTGTGTTATAATAATAGCACCAACCAACATTTAGAGAACTTTTATGTTTGTTATTAAATAACCTCAGATTTGGTTTAGTGATTTTGACAAGACTTGTCAAAATCATTATCGCGATCCTGACACTGACACTCAGTGTCAGTGTCAGGATCGTGACTAATTAAGTCTGGTAATACTAAAATAGAATTACGATTATTTTTAAATAACTAGCTAATAATTTAATTTGTTGATTAATACCTACCTAAAACTAACTCGCTTTATAAAGTAACATTTAAACGTCATCTGTTTATTTGGCGGTAAAATACTTTGTGATTGACGTTTGTCTCTGGTGAGGCAAACGAGTTAATATAAGGCGCGACTTGAGCGCGGAGCTCAGTTTGGCTGCCGATTTTGAAGAAGAAACATTGTGAGTAAAATCTATGTCTGTTTGATTTAACAATTATTGCTTTATCTACTTATTTTGATTTTATTGAAATCTATGTGCGTTTGATTAAAATTTATTGTTGTAGTAATTTACCTACTTGTTTTTATTTTACTGAAATCCTTGAGTTTGCTTTATAGATCAAATGTAAAATACATTGTAGCTATAAGCAGAACCGATGACCAGAATAAGGTCAGCGGTTCTGCATATTTTTAAAAATACCTACCCTGTCTCATCTTCGACATCAGAAGTGGGATACTTACCTACTCTTTCTGTCCGTTTTATTTTATTTTTCAGATCTACCTACATCGAACAAGTTATCCTGCGTGATACGATGGATGCACCAGACCAGAATGGATCAACGGCACCGAGTGTACCAACGTGCAACGTGTCCGGACCAGACGCCAGCGATGATGCATCAACTGCATCTGCCAACGTGGCGCCGCTACAACAACATGGCGGTAACGTACCTCCCGAGTTTTATTTACATATGATAACGATGATGCAAAATATGAGTGAAAGGCTGTCGAAGCAGCGCGATAAAGTTAAAATTACTGATGTATTTTTGCCTTCATATGACCCGGATGGCAACGTCGGGGTCCGCGAGTGGTGCAATCATATTTCTTCGGCTAAAACTAATTATGAGCTCAGTGATTATGATATCCGCATGAAAGTAACTAGCCTACTAAAAGGTCGGGCTAAAATGTGGGCTGATAACTGGCTCGTCACAACGTCCACGTGGGACGAACTGCGTCAAAGTATCATCACTACCTTTGAACCCGAAAATCGCTATTCGAGGGATGTGCTAAGGTTTAAGGAACACAATTACGACCCTACCAAAGACATTGCCGAGTTTCTATCCCGATCGTGGATTTTGTGGAGACGTATTACTAAAGATAAACTTGACGATAATGATGCGGTAGAAGCGGTGATAGGAACAATTAATGACGAACGCCTTCGGATTGAACTCATGAATGCCAGAGCTACGTCAGTGCCAGAATTAATTTCCGTTGCCTCATCTATTCGTGTTAAGCGTCCCAATCATCAAAATGCCAACCAACCACCATCCAAACGTTTAAAATATGCTATTGATAATCGCAACGTCCCTTATTGTAGCTTTTGTAAGAAGTCGGGGCACGCTTCTCGTGAATGTCGTTACAATCGTCAAAATACGCCAGCAGCTGTAGAGAAACAAACAACTGAGAAGACCCCTGGTGCCTCAGTGACATCGTTACCTAAACAAAGTGATAATAGGCTTTGTTCATTTTGCTCAAAATCTGGTCATACATTTGATACGTGTTTCCGTCGGGAGAAACAGATAACCTCTAATGTGAATTCATTTACAAAGAATAAACAGAGTTTAAATACTATGCGTATGCGAGTAGGTGATATAATTATTGATACAGTATTCGATAGTGGTGCGGAATGCTCTGTGATGCGCGAATCTATTGCAAATAAGTTGCCTGGGAAACGACGACAAGTAGTTAATTATTTACGAGGAATAGGGCCATTTCCTGTGGTTTCCACAAGTATATTAACAACGGTGTGTGTTATTGACAATATAAACATAGAAATCGAATTTCATATCTTGTCCGATTATGAAATGACGTCAGACGTGTTGATAGGTGCAAATATTTTAAGCGAAACTGGATTAACAGTAATCATAACTCAAAATAGCGCAACTTTGTGCTCCCAGCCTCGCGTCTTGCACATGCGATCGACAGCCGGTTTATTTGATGATATAAACCATGATTTGAGCAATACATCTGAGGTTGACCAACTATTATCTCTTCTCAATAAATATTCTGCTATTTTCACTCGGGGTTTTTCACAAACTCGTGTGAATACAGGTCAATTAGAGATTCGTTTAAAAAATCCTAACAAGTTTGTGGAACGAAGACCTTATAGGTTAAGCCCAGTTGAGCGGGAAAAGGTTAAGGAAATTGTTAGGGAGTTGATAGATAATAATATTGTGCAAGAAAGCAAGTCCCCATATTCCAGCCCAATTATTCTCGTTAAAAAGAAAAACGGTGACGATCGCATGTGCGTAGACTACAGGGAATTAAACTCGAACATTGTCCGTGATCATTATCCCCTTCCTTTAATCGCAGACCAAATTGATCAGTTAGCTGGTGGTCAGTACTACACAACCCTTGATATGGCATCTGGATTTCATCAAATTCCAGTTGCTGCTGATTCTATAGAGAAAACAGCCTTTGTAACCCCAGATGGTCTATTCGAGTACAAAACCATGCCATTTGGGTTGTGTAACGCACCTTCCGTGTATCAGAGATGCATTAACCGTGCCTTAGGTCCTCTTTTGAGTCCAGGGAGTGCAGACAATGACCATAATGATAGCATAGCTCAGGTTTATATAGATGACGTCATCTGTAAATGCCGTGATTTTTCATCTGGTCTCGGATACTTGGAAAGAGTCTTTATAGCATTACGTGAATCAGGATTTTCAATTAACATTGATAAGTGTCTGTTCTTCAAACAGTCCATCGAATATCTTGGTAACGTGATAGAAAACGGTCAGGTTCGTCCCAGTCCTAAAAAGGTCGAAGCTTTACTGAAGGCCCCCGTACCGACTAATGTTAAACAGGTTCGCCAATTTAACGGTCTTGCAGGATATTTCCGTCGCTTTATACCCGATTTCGCTCGAACTATGGTTCCCCTTTACGAATTGACTAAACAGGGCGCTAGGTGGCAATGGACTCATTTTCATGAAGAGGCACGTCAAAAGATAATTCATCACCTAACTTCTACACCGGTCTTAACAATATTTCAAGAAGGGAAACCTATTGAACTATTTACTGACGCTAGTAGCCTTGGTTTTGGAGCGATACTCGTTCAGATTATTAACGGACGGCAGCACGTGGTAGCTTACTTCAGTATGCGTACGACAGACATAGAAAGTAGGTACCACTCCTACGAGCTTGAGACACTGGCCGTAGTCCGAGCGATCAAGCATTTCCGGCACTTTCTTTATGGACGCCAGTTTAAGGTAATTACCGACTGCAATGCGCTCAAAGCTTCAAAGTACAAAAAGGACTTACTACCCCGCATTCATAGATGGTGGGCCTATCTCCAAAATTTTGAATTCGAGATAGAATACAGGAAGGGCGAGCGGATGCAGCATGCAGATTACCTAAGCAGAAATCCGGATCCTTTGACTGTCAACGTCTTGACCAATAATCTGGATTGGGTAAATATTGAACAAAGACGTGATAACCACTTGCGAACCATCATAGATGCTCTGCATAATGGTGAAGATATCCCCGGATACCTTCTCGAAGATAACGTCCTTAAATTTGAGAGGCTAGATACTATTTTAGGTTTACAAAAACTTATTGTGGTACCAAAGTCTTTCCAGTGGAGCCTAATCAATACTTTCCATAGTGCTCTGAAACACCCAGGCTGGGAGAAGACCCTTCACAAAATAAGGGAAACTTATTATTTTGACAAAATGAGCACCACCGTCCGAGACTTTGTCGACAACTGTATTGTGTGCAGAACTTCAAAGCAAACGTCTGGAGCTACGCAGGTACAATTGCATCCTATTACCAAGCCAGTAGTTCCATTTGAAGTAATACACATGGACATCACGGGAAAATTGGGAACCCCTAATGAGCAAGAGTACGTCGTGGTTACGGTAGACGCCTACACTAAATATGTGTTACTGCGCTACACTAATGACAAAAGTCAATACAGCACTCTGGCGGCTCTGAAGCAGGTCATCCACCTTTTCGGAGCTCCAAGGCAAATAATCGTAGACGGCGGTCGCGAGTTTCTAGGAGAATACAAAAACTACTGTGATATGTTTAATATAGAAATACACTCCATAGCACCAGGCATTAGCAGAGCCAACGGACAAGTAGAGCGGGTGATGGCAACACTGAAGAATGGTCTCATAATGATAAAAAACTATGAGACTCCAGACTGGCACACAGCCCTGGAAAGCTTTCAGCTTGCCCTGAACTGCACTGTCCATAGAACCACAGGCACAGCTCCCCTCGCACTACTGACTCGACGTCAAAACTGTGTCCCACCAGAGTTACTAAACTTAGTTAACCTGGACAATGCTACAATCAACATTGAAGCCCTTGAACGCCATGTGCAACAAAAAATGGCGCAGGTAGCTAGTAAGGATAAAGCAAGGTTTGACAAAGGCCGAGCTAAAATTCACCGATTTCAAAGAGGCGATTTTGTTTTGATAAAAAACAACCCCAGAAACCAGACTTCTCTTGACCTTAAGTTTAGCGCTCCTTACGAAGTTCACAGGGTTCTAGAAAACGACCGCTACCTTGTGAAAAAGGTAGTAGGACACCATGGGCGACCTCGCAAGGTCGCACACGATCAACTGCGGCGCGCCCCAGTACCTGGAGGGACCACCCAGGCGGCCGTGTCGCCCCCAGACGATCAGCAAGCCGGGCCATCCAATGTCGGGGCAGTCTTGCAACCGCTAACCACGTCAGATACGTTGCCGCCAGCAGAGAAACAACGATGAAAAATAACAACGGTGAGAGTCTTCCATATTAATTCCTAACAACTGGTCTGTTTTTGTGTGTTCTACCGCAAATAACAAAAAGATGCTATTGGCGTGTGGAGCCGTCCAATAAGCCAATTATTTTAACAAAAACAAAAGATGCTATTGGCGTGTGGAGCCGTCCAATAAGCCACTAATAAAGTTATCCTAAAAGAATTAAATGTCCCCTGTGTACCACGGCGTACGAGACCGCCCAGAGCACAGCATCGACCTATCCCATCATCCTTAGAGCCTCTGTTCTATACAGTATCGACCTTTCATCCACTTATCCCTTCTTTATACAAATATATGAAATTCTGTTACTGTTGTCATGTGGAATGAGCAGAAACATTGTTGAGAATGATAGCTAAATCTACTATTATCATGCGAACGATAGCCAATAGCGCTAATGATAACTATAGATAGCTAAGGTTACTATTTTCATGTGAGATGAGCAGTAGAAACCTATTATGTGTTATCATAATAAAAATAATGTTTACTTGATCTGTAGTCACGGGGAGTGAACAGTAAATACGAATATATTTCCTTTGTAACCTTTACAAATAGGCTTGTGTGTACTGTGGAAGTGCCTGGCCTCACAATATTTATTTCTCTATTACAGAAGAGACCAAGAGCGATGCAGAGCACGCATCGCGCATCAGTATGGCCGTGTCGCCGCGGAGATTATTCGGGCGTTAATTAAGTTGATTTTGTGTTATAATAATAGCACCAACCAACATTTAGAGAACTTTTATGTTTGTTATTAAATAACCTCAGATTTGGTTTAGTGATTTTGACAAGACTTGTCAAAATCATTATCGCGATCCTGACACTGACACTCAGTGTCAGTGTCAGGATCGTGACTAATTAAGTCTGGTAATACTAAAATAGAATTACGATTATTTTTAAATAACTAGCTAATAATTTAATTTGTTGATTAATACCTACCTAAAACTAACTCGCTTTATAAAGTAACATTTAAACGTCATCTGTTTATTTGGCGGTAAAATACTTTGTGATTGACGTTTGTCTCTGGTGAGGCAAACGAGTTAATATAAGGCGCGACTTGAGCGCGGAGCTCAGTTTGGCTGCCGATTTTGAAGAAGAAACATTGTGAGTAAAATCTATGTCTGTTTGATTTAACAATTATTGCTTTATCTACTTATTTTGATTTTATTGAAATCTATGTGCGTTTGATTAAAATTTATTGTTGTAGTAATTTACCTACTTGTTTTTATTTTACTGAAATCCTTGAGTTTGCTTTATAGATCAAATGTAAAATACATTGTAGCTATAAGCAGAACCGATGACCAGAATAAGGTCAGCGGTTCTGCATATTTTTAAAAATACCTACCCTGTCTCATCTTCGACATATACAAGAACCCGACGTCAATCGTTGGGTTGCCCGACAACAGCCATCTGGTCGGAGGATCCTCCCTTTTTTATGGTCGATGAGTGAACTTTACACCCTGTTCCTCATACCCCTAAAGCTTCATGGAAACAATATCAGTAATTTTGAACGAGGCGGTTAATTGCACATTGAGTTATAGTAAAGGTGCTGTTCCAAAGGCGATGACAACCGCCAACAACAGCGTCGCGCAATTCCAAACGCGGCGTCGCGACTACAACGGCAGAGGCATTTCTGTTCTTCAGTTTCGCGACAGTCATTTGTCTAAAGAAACTTATGCCGCTTTGTTAGTGACAGCTAGTGACGGCACTACTGGTTTGCGGTTTGTGGTCGAGTGCCAGACCAACAAACTGACAAAAAATCTAAAAACTAAAAACTATATTTCAGATCAAACTCGTTCGACATCTTGTAGCAATTACTTTCTCAAAAATATTTATTGCACAGTTTTGACTTCGTTACTATTTTATTAAATGTATACAGAATGAAATTTAATTCATAGGGGTCATTGTACTCATCATTATAACGAACTTTCATTATGGGAAGATACCTGAAATCGTGAAAAAAAATCTGCTGTTCACGAGGCTATACGAACTTAAATGTAGGGAACAGCAAAATTTATTTTCGCGATCTCAGCGTAATTCAATTTCATTCTGTAGATATGCATCTTTAAAGGTATGTAATATGTGTATCTATGTGTCAGTTTCCAACGCATGCTGATTGGCTACTTCAACAACGATGGTATCCTGGTGTACCATCCGTTCAGCACTGCATCCTACTATATCAAGAGAAGCTTCCTCACGGACTTATTTGGCTGCCTCCCTCTTGAAAACTTGGAGTCATTACACACGGACTATCACGGTGTGAATTATTGCAATTCCGCACTATTCATTGTCAATCCTATGTTTAGAATTAAGCAAAAATATCTCAGCTGCCCAGCGATTTATGGGATTGTAGAGTAAGAGGGTGCTAGCTCCAGCCTCACCAATTAACTATTTATAAAGTTTCAACTGTCTAACTATCACGGTTCATGAGATACAGCCTGGTGTCAGACGGGCGGATGGACGGACGGACGGGCAGCGGAGCCTTAGTAATAGGGTCCCGTTTTACCCTTTGGGTACGGAACCCTTCGTGCGCGAGTCCGACTCGCACATGGCCGGTTTTATATTATTTATTGTGTCTCAAAATAATGCTCGTGTAATAACTCGAGCATTATTATTTCTTAATGAATACATTAAGAAATAATTCCTCTCGTTCTACAGAAGACAAGGTTCGTGTGACTCCGACTAAACAGTTCCTGATGCTGAACCGTCTCATCCAGCTGTATCGGATGCCAGGAGCCATGAATGTGCTGAAGCAATACATCGAGAGACGCGACATTCTCTTGGTGTAAGACCGCGTTTTATAATAATACGAAATGTCTGTGAACGTAAAGCAGGAAATGCATTGCATTACAAAATCTGCTCTGCCCTGCGCTGCGTGGACCTGCGTCACCTGCATCTCAGCATACGCTTAGCCTGAATGTGGATGACTAAAACAAAAGTAACAGACTAAGAAAATGTGATAATATACCGGTGGTGTGTGGTGATGTGATGTATCTATAATATTATTGTCTCAAAAGCAAAGGCCTCTTCTCAAACAGAGAAGGCACGAGCATTGATCACCACGCTTGCTCAAGTTGGGTAAAGCCGGGTTGGCGATGTTAGACTTATATTAACTATAGCCCAGGTTTCCCCATAATGATTTCCTTCACCGATATCAGTATCCCTTTAATAAATTATATATTTACTATTCCAGCATGCAAGCAATACCTCTGTTCATGGCGCTGCTGAACTTAATAACTTGCTTCATGGTATTCTACTCAGTGAACATATATTTCAGTGTAACTGAGGATGGTTACAGTTGGAACATCGAGCCAATTCAGGACCATGGAGGATCCTGGATGATTCTGTTCAAGGACACATGTGAGATTCATTAAATTATTTTTGTAATTTGATGAGATGATGATGAGAGAAAGGAAATTGCGCCGTTGGTCCAGGCTGTCATTCTTGGATCTTTAAAAGTCGTAACGGGTCGTCAGAAACCCGCTACTCTGACAACCAGCTCCAGTCTCACAAAGGGGTATCGTATTACCCAATAAACTGGGTTGTGCAGGTCAGATAGGCAGTCACTCCTTGTAAAATACTGGTATACAGCTGCATCTGGTTAGACTGGAAGCCGACCCCAACATAGATTCTTCTGCCCTTATCCCAATTTATTTGGGGTAGGTGCAACATGTCCATTTTTTTCATACTTCTCCATACTTTTCTCCTCAGTTGTCACCCCCTTTCTAGCCATATTATCATCTTTCATACAGTCCATCCATCATTACTGTGGTCTTCCCCTACTCTTTTAGCCATCCACATTCATACTCAAAACTTTCTTCACGACATTTTCCTCATTCAATGCCCATAACATGAGGACCGATTTGTCACACAAATTAGGACCTGTTACTACTTACCAATGACAGACGTTAAAGACAGACAGACGGCGGCGGCGCGGCGTCGAATTTTACGCCGTCTTTCTATCATCTTTAGTCATATACAATGTGATAAAATGTGTGACTCGAGCCATGTCACAGGAGGCCGTGCTCGCTCCCCTGTTACAGACCCTGAGGCCCTAGACAAAGTGACATTCTATAAGCGATAACGATGATGGAAAAGGCAAAAATGTGTAGGACTTACATAAGCTTTCGAAAAGCTTATGTCAATCCTGTTGAAAGTCGTTTTAGAAATACGAAACGCTTTCGAAGCGATTGTCACTTGTCTAGGCCCTCTGTATCTTTTTAACAACAGTTCGTTTCAACATAACTTCGACGCCGTGGAACATGCACCTGGCGACCTACTTCTGGGTAGTGTATGAGTGCAGCTCCACCGGCTACGGTGTCTTCAACCCCACCAACCACGACCTCATGCAAGTGCTGTTCATCGGCATGGCAAGCTGTAAGTTGTGTTGGTCATCCCCGAACTCCTTCTCAAGGAGCTATTAAGTACTAAAAACAAAACTACTAACGTCCATGCTGTTATCGTTTCAAAACTAATTTTTTATTACTTGCCCCTTTAAAAATAATAATTTGAATTGTTTGCCTCTTGATAAATTACATTTATAAATGATTATTTATTTCTGAAAATTGGTTGTGAAAACTCTTACACGTCAAAAGAAATAATAGTATTTTAAAACTAGATAAGGTGCGATGTTTACAACTTCTCTGAAAAATCACCTATTTCGGTGTTTTTTCATTCAATTCAGGGATCATAATATATTCTTTTAAAGTTCAGACATTAATTTGACCTGTATCTCAATAAATATTATTAATATTTTCAGCTGCAATGATAACGACATACTACTCCGTCCGTATCATCAGTATCCGCGCGAACGTCAACAAGTCCCTGGCTGGCTTTAAGCAACACATGAAGGATATTAAAGTGTACATGGCTAGAGAGAAGCTAGACTCGGAACTGCAGAAGTATGTTATAATTTAGATCATAGTCCGAATGGTCAAAATCATCATTATATCAGCAGAAAGACGTCCAAATCTGCTGGACTTATGCTTCTTCCGTTCCTAATGCTGCCAGCATTCAACTAGGTCACCGGTCGATCAAATCGGTGAGCGGTTATTTACTAAAACCAGAATCAAGTCTTCAGTATTGAGTATCTATTAATTTTATTTCAGAAATACTATTTGTAAGCCTGCTGAACTTCCAGGTAGCATGTCAGTCGCAGCATATTCTTCAATACCGTGATCATTAGTAAACCACTTAACTTGAATAGCTTTAGTTATAGCTACTACAGGTAATTGTTATAGAGAAGCAACAATTTCCTTTTTCTGTACCAGAGAAATCCAGCGTTACTACGAGTATAACTGGGAGAAGATGGGCGGCATCGACTACCGAGGAGTCCTCAAACTTTGCGACCAGATCACACTTAGGTCAGATGCCATCCTTCACATATATGGACCTACGTTTGCTAAGGTACCTAATTCAGTTTCTCTCATTTCACAGCTGAGCTCAAATTATAGAAACCAATTGTTAAATTCCGTGCCTCCGGAAAGCACATTGAGCAGTTGGTCCCGGTTGTCATTCGTAGATCTTTGAGAGTCGTTACGGGTAATCAGAAGCCAGAAGTCTGACAGCCAGTCTTCCAAAAATTATAGCGTTATCCATTAACTGGGTTGTGGAAGGCAGAAAGGCTGTCGCTCCACGTAAAATACTGGTACCTATTCAGCTGCATTCGGTTAGACTGGAAGACGACCCCAACATGTTGATAAAAGGCTAGACAGATGATGAATTATCACCACGCTTCGGTGTTTCGGATTGTTGCGTGTGGCCACCAGCGGCGCACGAGCAACAGCGCCTTCTGCGCGCTCACCTGTATACAGTGAAAGTGGGGAAGCGCTGACTGGGGGCACTTACTACACATTAATGGACGAACTTATTTAAGGTGAACATCCACGAGCCCTTACCAGCCGCAACCGACACACGTCACGAAATGGATTTTGGTTAGCTTTACAGTATGAATTCATAGTATTATAATGTTTTTCAATCGACCCGCAGTGTCCAATACTAGCGGATGCCGACGTATCCTTGCTGCGCATCATCGGGCGCGCAGTGCGTAGCGTGTACTTTCTACGTGATATGACGATCATCGAGCACAATGACATGGTCACCGACATGTACTTCGTGGACTACGGCGGCGTGGACGTCAGCGTCGCTAGGGGCGACATGAACTCCGTGCTGCGGCTGTCACGGGGCAGGTAAAAAGGACTAACTTCAACTTTTTGACTAACTGACCGAATCTTTGACAATTCAAAAGTGCCTGTACATGGTTTAATTGAAATAAATGCTTTGAGTTGAGTTTGAGTTTTTTTGTACCCGTACGACATATTTGCAGTTGTGTAATGTCATTTTTTTTTCCCCCGAATATGGGTCAGTTTGTACGACTGCTGAAACATGAGTCCTAGGTCTGATTTCCAGGGTTTATTTGGGGTGGTTTCCGTTAGGAGTTTCCCAGTAGCAACCTGTCTGGATTAGTGCCCGCCGTTACAATAGGACTTGGCTAATACGTGTAATAGACGATTCTACTCTACCTGGTTGAGGTGATAAAATTCAAGAAATAAAAGTGTGATATTAGGTATATAAATAAAAAGAAAAAAATGCTTTTTATTGCAGTGTATTCGGAAACTTGGAAGGTACCCCGGCTCATAGGAGCCCTTACACCGTGGTGGCAACAAGTCGGCTGCACCTGCTGATGATCAAATCGGAGGCCTTCTCCACTGTCACCAAGGACTTCCCCGCCGTGAAGGAACTCCTTATCAATGCCAGGATGGGATCTAAGGGAATGAGGGTGAGGTTTATAAAGAATGCTCTAAATGTGTAATATGCGATGTCTCTGGTGTTATAGATGTTCATAGGCGGCGGTGAGAGATGGCTTACCATCGTCTCTTGATATAAAAAAAAACGAATTTCTCTATCAAAAGTATCTGATGAAAAAGTAAACAAACCGTGTTTTTAATTTTTAATTAATAAATTGTTTTATATAATACATGTCATTAACGAAAATTGAGGTTATAAAGTTAACCTCAATCATCAAATCAAAAACATCTATAAGGCGATTTAAAATTAGAATTTCTGGTTTAAGTATTCAAATAGTCAAATCGAATCTAAATTAGCCCATAAGTTGTTAGTGGCTAGTAACAGATTGCGCGTATATGCTATGTTAGTGTTGTTAGTACTTGACTACAAATTGGCATCCACGGATAGGTTTTCTGATCCTTCTGTTTACATTTTCATCAGAAAGTACCTTTGAAACACACCACATATTATTTTCACAGATGTATATATTGGGCAGCGAGGCCACCGTGGTGAGGATGCGACGCGACTCGCGCTCGGTCCCGGCGCCACAAGTCCGCCACTCCAAGTCGAACATGGTGAAGTACATCTACTTCCAGGAGGGCTTCGTACAGTTCTATCTGATCGCCATCTGCATGAGCTGCATCTATTTGGACCTGTATAACGCGGGATATGAGGTTATTTTTTATCATTTCAAAAGACAACTATTTTCGGTGGTTGGCCTAACAGCGACTTGTGACATGGTCCGTGGTCATGTCTGGCAAAGTGTTAATATTTATTGAACGTATGACCTTCTCTTTTTTTGATGAACTTGGATAAAACCCAGGCTATGTTCAACGAACAAGTCACGAGGTTGTTGGAGAATACCTCGGGCATACTCTGCAGTTTGGTAAGAACAACTTTGAGAGGGAAGAAGAACAGGGGAACTCAGCTGGGCTGGGCAGCGTTTGAGAAGCTTCCTCGAGTCTTCTCGACGCGCATTCCACAGAGCCTAAAGACGAAGGTCTTCAATCAGTGCGTCCTGCCTATGATGACTTACAGAGCCGAAACGAGCACTCACGGTACGGCTGGTCCATAAATACATGGTCGCTTAGCGAGCGATGGAATGGGATATACTTGGAATCTCTCTTAGGGATCGAATCCGGAACGAGGTGATCTGGTAGAGAATCAAAGTTGTCGACATATCTCATAGAATAAGCAAGCTGAAGTGGTGCTGTATTAGCCGTGGAACCGATAACCATTAGGGTAGACGTGTTCTTGAGAGGAGACCGCGAATCGGCAAACGTAAGGTAGGACGTCGAGCTAGATGGAGCGACGATTTTCGCAGGGTGGCTGGTAGCAGCTGGATGAGAGTTGCCGAGAATCGAGCTGAATGTCGTGCAATTGGAGAGGACTGTGTCCAGCAGAGGACTGCTATAGTCTGATGATGATGAAGTAAATCATTACCTGTTTATATTTCAGGACAACAGAATGTGGCTACTCGTAACGCTGTACTCGTTGGACTTCTGTTTCCTCATGAAGATATTGTTACAACACTCCTTGCCATTTCTTGTTACTAATAAAAGTTTGAAGAGAATAATGTTGCCAATACGAAGGCTGTAAGTACACCTACAGTATCGTGAATGCTAATTACCCTAAGTTACTCCTATAAAATCAGCTATTTGCCAGTGAAAGTTCTGTCAAAATCGGTCCAGCCGTTTCGGAGATTAGCCGGAACAAACAAACAGACACACAAAACTTTTAAAAATAGTTTTTTTAGTGTACTTTATATATGTTTAGTGCAGAACTAAAAAAATTTATAAATCACATAATATGGAAATAAGCAGGCGCAGCTGTTCAAACAGCTGTTCCCTACATTACGAGCTATGCGAACATAGATGTAGGGAACATTTGATTTCTTTTTTCGTAATCTTCAAGTTTGTTCCAGTAGTGAAAGTTGTTCGTAATGATGACAATGACCCCTTAAGAGATTTCGTGTTTGAAAAGATACAACTTATATAAGTACATCCAAGAGTCGTAAAAAAAAAGTTTTGGTAATTGGTTCTAAGGCCCGTTATTCATGTGCTGAAAGTTATTTTATATTCCAGATATTTCAAGGGAGAGTTCAGGTACGACTTGATATCAATACTGCCTTTAGAGGCGCTCAGTTTTGCCGCATTGAAAAAACACGAATGGATGTGGTTTGGTTTGCTGCGGCTCAACAGGATGTTTAGGATCGTAAGAATTTATTATTTATTAATTAAGAGCGTACTCTACCTGAAATTGCTTAGCATGATCTTCTGTTATGCCGAAAATACTGCAGCATTAATTTTGAAATAAATATATGTTAAAGTTGAGTATTGATGCTAGGTCCTATGTTTGGCGAAAACACGATTACGTAAAATTTTCTCGATAGAAAAAAATCCAAAGCTACCTCTAAAAAGAACTATAAACCGCTGGTATTAAAAAAATACTTCAAATTAAATCTTGAAACTTTGCATAATAACTGAACTATCTATAAAAAAGGTCTTATGTTTTTTTTTATTTTTAAATTATTTTTGTTTTCACCTTAAAAAGCAATTACCTACACTTTTCGAGGCTTGAGATCCGCTAGCGCCCCAATCCGTTTCGTTCTCACTCAGGTCGCGAGTAGTATGGTGCGAGTGAGATAAAATCTGAGGTCGGGTACAGCCTTAAGGTAAAAGCTTCAGTGTAGCCCTCAAAATTCAAATCTTCTAACGGTTTTTGCACTGTGCATGTCAGTGTCAGGTTGTATGTTGATTAAAATATGATTCGCGACCCTAACAAATATGGCTTTATAGAACTATAATCAATAGAATTAGCAATACCCAGGGGGGCTACTGCCATACGATTGATTTTGGGACGTTGTATATATTCAAAACACGCGGTAAACATTGCTTGCGCGATGCAGGATTTTTGCGAGACAGCGTCAATGTGATGCGTAGGGCATTGATGAGCAGTTGATCGTACAGTCGATTACATGGGACACAGTATTATATGTGGCTTAAACATTACTGGCTTATGCATTACTAGCGAAATGTTGGTGTTGGTACTATAGGTTCACTTCAGTTCAACCCTTCAGGGAATACAGACGTGGCGTTATATTATGTTAAAAACAATATATGGAGTGCTCGTCTCCAGGCGACGGTATACAAGTGCCTGCGTATGCGCCACGACAGCATCACGATCAACCTGACGCTGATCACGGGGATGGCCGCCGTCATCTGGTTCACACTCTTCGTCCACACCAGCACCTGCATATGGTACTTCATTGCCACAGTCGAAGACGGTCTGCAGCCGAACTCCTCCTGGATACATCGTGGTATGTTCTACTTTCTTGATTATTTATTTGAGAAATCAACTATAGCTTGTCCGGTCTGAAATGACGCGCCCCACTCTCGCATTTTACTAACACAGCGACGCCGTGTACCTACAATGGAAATCATATGTGCCAAATATCACCAATGAAACTGAACGCGATCACAGCGTTCAAGAGCTGTCCGTGTCCATGTCAGTATTCCAGTCAAAAATGTTGGTAAATTGATTGTATTATCTACAGATTGCGAAGGAGACAAGAATGCGATCGTTCTTAAAAAATACGAGATATATAGAATATTCATTATTATGTACACCATAAAAAACCACGCCCCGTATTAGCCACGTATTGTATTGCTGCGAAACTTTGTTCTCAATGAACACGAGGCTTTGAACTTCCTAAGTAATAATACTAATAATGTTTATATAATATTATGACATAATAGACCGTGCCTTGAAATAATGTTGTTTAATTATTAATCATGATTTTGACTTGTTTATTTCAATTAATACCAATATCTACTAGATGTAGGTACTTACCTACTAGCAAAAATGGATTGTTCTAGGTGATGGTACGACCCACTGCGACAACTACTATATCTGCTCACTCTACTTCGTGATCACGACTTTTACGCAGAACGGTGTCGGAGACGTTATGCCCAAGAAACATTCCGAGGTACGACGAAGCATTGACAACTAAAGGCGAATTTCACTAATGAAATAGCACATCGAAACCGCGTTCAAGAGCTGTCAATATTCAATCACGCTTTTCAAACGCGGTTAGAGTTTTATGAAAGTCAGTCCTAAAACTACTAAATAGCCAAAAATCTGCGACCAACTTGGAATCTAACCTAAACCAATATGTCAGGGTGGTGCCCTAGCTTAATTACTATACGAACAACTGTGAGAAAAAGTGAAAAAGCATAAAAGAGGCGCAATTATATAAAAAATGTGCGTCATTAGACGCCACACCAAACGCATAGCGTGACTGCAGATAAGCCATTCTGCATTACGTCTACAACTTCAGTAGCAGTTTTGTTAAACGTAACGCAAAGGCAATCGAGTTGAACGTTGTTCAGCTGTTTTACATAACGGAGCTGTTTTGTAAAACAATTAACGGTTTTGTAAAACAGCTGATTCGGCAATCCATCTGCGACATGAACTAGTGGTGGGAATGAAAGCCGAAGAGCACGTGCGGTGTGAAAAGTGTAAAATATGAATATGAATGTAAGATTCCATATATGACCCATTCATTTTCATACTTAACATTCTTTAAGAAAAGAGGCAGACCTAAGCACAGATAGTTGGATTTTGTAAAAGATGATAATAGCTAGAAAATAAGTAAATTCTGATGAAGACTACAAGAGATGTATGGAAGAAAGAAATATAGGTAGTAGCTCCACCGACCGATGTCTAATGGATGGAGGATGATTAGGCTTAGTATAACTTTCATTACATCACGAATCTGTAAGAGTATGTATCGTCTTTTCTGTAAAAAACTTAATGAAAACTTATTTGAAGTGAGCTTGAGGTGAACTATCGTTCCACTGGGGGCTAAAGAAAAAAAAAATATATATTTGGAACACGCACAAAAAATACAAACAGTAATAAAAAATAAGAAACAGGACATTATTGACAGGCCCCTTCACTTCACCTAGTTTTCACGGTGAGATTATTTACAGAATACCGTCTGTTCTGCGCAGGTGCTGTTCGTGGCGATGCTCATGATCCTGTCGACGATGATGTTCATGATATACGTCGGCGAGTTCTCCAACATCATCCAGTTCCAGTCCTACCGCTCGTTCAACTTCTACAGCAAGTACCTCGAGTTGCAGGTACATTCATTTTTATAGAATTAGATAACGGTTGGTCCGTGCCAATCTTTACATACCAAGACCTCTCCGTGTCTTGGAAAGCATGTTATGAGCCGTTATTGTAACACTAAGGGGTATCGTGTTACCCTTTACCGTGTTGCAATTTACTGTTGTGACGAGGTAAAAAGAAGTAATATTGCTAAATTAATAAAAATAGCGAAATATTTGACAGCTAAGTATATGCGACGATGCCCACTTTCAGAATGCACGCTCTAACACTGAACAACATTGAAAGAAAGAAAGAAAATACGTCTATTTGCGGCAAACATGACGCTAACAGGACATTGTAAAGCAGGCTCTTAAAAATAGACTGTTCTTCTCCCAGGCGTTTATGAAGAACAACCGGGTGTCCCGCAACCTGGTGACCAAAGTGAACAAGTACACCCTGCACTTGTGGCGGGATAACCGAGGCTTGCAGATACCACACTTCCTGAAACATGCACCTCTTTCCCTTCGACTCAGGGTCATGTCGGCCGCGTACCTGCATCACATGACCAGGGTAAAGTATTGAAAGCTGATTGATATTTTTTTCTGTCTGCTAAATAAAATCTTAAATTCACTGAATACCGCACAGTGTAAGCCGCTGAGAAAAGAGTTTTTTTAATAATTCAGTCTTCTTGATGATAGGAGTTGAGTTAATAATTGCCAATACACAGGCACATGGCTCAGCGACGACTTGAAGTGCCCACAGCAACAAGCGCGGATCCACTGTTGATTATGAGCGTCTCCGAATCCAACGTGACCACAACCTTTTATGAGGCCTGGATCCGCTCCCGCACAGCATTTTTTAAAAGAAGATTTTACAGTTTATTATTTTCCGAATTTTTTTTCGGCCGGAGGTGGAAGCGAGTTTCTCTCGGAATCCTCAACCACAGAGGAACTGTCTGTCTTACTTCTAACTGCCGAAACACAACAGCTGTTGACATTGTTGTTATGGCGGCGGCTTAGAGAAGGATTTAAAAAAATACCCATAAGAAGGGGTAGATAAGGAAGGAAAGTTTGTACGATATATTGTTAATTTGTTACCTTATTTTATATTAATTTATGAAAAATATTTATACTTTTTGCTGTGCCCTACAGGGTCCGTAATTGTAGCCATTGTAACATCTTTAAACAGACATGCAAATGGAGATGAATAAGTGTGAGAAGGCTCTCTGTACCTAGTATTTCTCACGTCTGTAAACTGCGATTAACTAGATTTTTTTTTTTTCTCTTCGTCACAATCATAGCACCTGCCATCTAATCTCTAAATCACCCTTGGTTGACTGGTATAGAATGCCTAAGGCATTAAGTCCGCCTTTGTACCTCTTTTTTGAGTGCGAAAAGTTTAAATAAATAAAATAGAAATACAAAATAGTTTATTGTCCAGGTAATACAATAAGCAGGTTTACAGGTTAACACCACCTAGAGACGACATGAGTAGCTTAAAATGTTACGCAACTAGGTTTACAAAATGATTTACCAGTGAGCCCCAAACAAGACAGTTAGTCTGTATCTTGGGCCTCGGGGTACGAATTCCACAAATTAATTAGTATTGTTTTTTTTTTTTGTGATAGCATCACGTATTTGAAGCCTGCGAACCAGCTTTCCTGAGACAGTTGGTTGGCTGCTTGAAGCTATATACTTATAACGAAGGTAAATTCGTACATTGTATATATGTGTATATAATATGATAAGACTAAAATTTGTAGTGAAAATCAACCTAGACGTTGAGATTTCATATAACAAATGTTCAAAGTTCAATTGTTAAATTTTTGTCACACTGAAATGAACCCTATAACATTTTCGGCTTTGCAGCCACTTTTCCGACTACATTACTATGTGCCTACCTCTTTTATAGTAAGTTAGACGCTATGTATATGTATTTTATTATAGTAACTATCGGTAGGTAGTAACCTTTTGGCGGTGGTGAAAGACCATAGCTTGTGAACCTTTTTGGTGCCTGGCATATTAAAAGGACGTGAATCTCTTTAGGCATGTACGTCGTTAAGGAAAGTGAAATCACAGACTCCATGTACGTGATCCACACCGGCAAAGTAATGGAGACCTGTGAGGATCAAACAGAAGTCGGCTCCAGGGTGTACCCATCTGGCTCGTACTTCGGCATTGTTAGTATAATACGTACCAAAACTCCACTTTTTTATCGTTATCCATCAATCAATCTGCCCAGCCTTTTCCCAACTATGTTGGGGTCAGCTTCCAGTCAATTTATTTTCCTAACTATAATATTATAAATGTGAAATTGAGTTTGTTTGTTGCTTTGTTGGTTTTTTACGCTTTCACGCTAAAACAGCTGAACGGATTTGCATAAAATTAGGCACATATGGGTAGATCATGACCCGGGCAAGGACATAGGATACTTTTTATCCCGATATTCCCACAGGATCGAGACTAATGCGGGTGAAACCACGGCGCGCAGCTATATGGTCTTTATTAAAACAAAATTTCAGTTACAGGGCTTATTACGCAATACCCCGTACACTCACTCGTATCAAACAATAATCAAGTCTCAAGTACTCACTCTCAAACTGGACGACTGGGAATACTTGTTGCAACACTTTCCGAACAGTAGGGACACCATACATAAACACATGGGGAAGCTAGGAGACACCGATATGAATAGAAATTGGCCTGGAGGTTCACCCACAGCACCACAGCAAGCTCCCGAGTTCGAGCCACCATTAGAAACAATGAATAGACCTCCTGGACCCAGAAAAAATTCTCAAGCTGAGAGGAATTCCGGTCGCGTATCCATAGCAGAACGAAATTATACTGGCGAACCTGATACAGAAATAGTAAGAAGACAGTCCCATGAAGAAAAGCGAGATTTAGACCAAGTCACTTTAAAAGAAAAATCCAAACTGGGCATCTTTGGACAAATCGTTAGCACAGTAAGAAAATTAATGGGAAGAGTATCTGACACTGACCTGTTAAATTCTGACGGCAAAGACGAGCTTTTATTTGACGAGGACGTGGAAGCAACGGAGGCCCTGCTTTCGCAGTTTGAAAAAGCAAGAAAAAAAGAAATGGAGGAAAGAATACTGAAAAGTCGCAGAAAGAGTGTGCAAGAAGAAATCGGAAAACATATGTTCACTTTGGGTTTGAAGGAATCTACTGAAAAATTGGAAGGAGTCGGTTCTGAAACATTTATTATGCGACCACTCCAAATCCATGATGAGGAGGAGAAGGCACAGGATCTAGGCCCCACAGGTGAACCTAAGATGGACAAAAAAATATCAAAAGTTGAACTTACCATAGATTTATCGCATTTACAGATTGACGATGAAACTAAGGAAGTTTCTAAATTGGTGCCGCTTACATCTTCAAAACAGTTGTTTTCGCCAGCAGGAAGTGAAGTCCTAAAAACTGAACCGTCCCCACTTACAGCAGATCATCAAGACACTGATATTCCGATCACAACATCACCCTCATTTGCTGCGCCATCCAAATTTTACCATCCTGAATCTGAATCAGTCCAAGATTCTCAATCTACCGACGTCACAGGTTCTCAGCTGACTGAAGATGTTACGGAGACAACGCTAACGAAACTTTTCGAGACTGATATTAAGGCACCTGGAACTGATACAGCTCTGAAAACTTTAAAAATACACTCTGAATCGGATATAATATCACACTCAGTAGCGGCGTTGGTTGAATCTCATTCTTCTACATTTGTAACGACCACACCACCTATTGAAACCTCGACACCCCTGCGTGAGCTCGGGATCTCACTCGGCACAAATACTGGAAGCAAGATGTCGATTGCTTCAACTGCAGAACGCAAGGCTAAAGTTTTTTCAGATGTCGAACGTCAGGCTCCGTTTAGCATAATAAACGAGGCTGGACCTTCAAAATATGACGATATTTTATCCCTTACAGTCCCCGGTCCCTTGCTACCTCCAGACGGTAAGTGTTTTTATAAGAAAACACCATGTGAGTAACATAGATAGGGCATAGTAGAATGTCATAAGTGGCATAAAATATTACCTACAGGCAGCTTTTTTGTTCAAGATGTATTTGTGCCTGGCACAATTCGCGGAATAATGCTGTTTGTAGGTACTCTATTCTCCCGAAAAGGCTTTAGGGTCCCGCCCGAGTCATATCAAGGTGGAACATTCTCTACTATAAATATGGCCAATTCATATTAAGCGGCATTTCCTGCGGTAGCGGAAATGTACATGTACAATAAAGCTGAATACGGCTTTGTACATTTCCGCTACTCACAACCGCAACAAATGTAACTTTCGCGGCAAGGAGCTAACTTTCAGCTGCGACTGTCATTTATCTGGATAGTTCCTAAACACCACTACATTCGTATTGATGTAAAAGTGCCCTTTTTTAGGTGCGGAACCCTCACAACCGAAGCTTTCCTCGGTTATAGATGATGATAGTGGGATAGGCAAACCGTTCGCCCATGTGCGTTACAAGGATGAAAAGAGTGAAAAGAGCCGACCGGACATCGAAGAGGATGAGGGAGAGGTTGACTTGAAGTTGAAACCAGCCAGAGTGATGACGCTGGACAGTGACGAGCCCGTATACACGAGTCCAGCAGAAGTCAAGGAGAGCGAACAGGAGGCCTCTGACACGTCAACCTCGGGGACGACAAAAAAGAAAAAGCCGTTATATAAAAGGGAAACTATGGATTAGTTACGAAGG
The DNA here is from genome assembly GCA_949152455.1 of Lithophane leautieri. Lineage (NCBI taxonomy): Eukaryota > Metazoa > Arthropoda > Insecta > Lepidoptera > Noctuidae > Lithophane > Lithophane leautieri. The sequence goes on along the minus strand of OX424462.1, from coordinate 1,643,201 downwards.
TTCGTACGTTTAATTTGTAACTGTTATAGCCTTGAGTTTAATTACTATTAAGGGGCTCTATTTAATTATGATCATGGATAATATTATCCTGCTAGAGGCGATAGAAGTGACCAAAGACTTTATGGAATTCGTGAAATTCGTGAAAGAAAGTACCTAACTCATATTGTAGACGCTGCGAAGATTCCAGATAAAACCAAGCTTTGTTTTTTAATATTCTTAATTATTATTGTTATTCTAATCTTTTGTTGTCGTGTGTGTTTGGTTTATTTAGAAGAAACGAATTCTCTTTAAGTACAACCTTATTGGTAACATTAATTTTATTTTAGTTTTGTGTGTTACTTATTCATGTTTACTTTGAGTAAGTATTTATGTTAAGGTATAGCTAATACTTTCGACTACATATTAGAGGTACTAATTCTGTTGGAATATACCTACAGCTAATTATATTTAATTCTGTTTAATATTAATAAATAACGTAAATATATTGGTACTTTTCTTTACTCACTACAATATTACCAAATATGTAAGCAACTCTTCAGCCATATAGGTAGTATTTTTAACCGACTTCTTCAAAAAGGAGGAGGTTCTCAATTCGTCTGCATGTTTTTTTTTGTGTGTTTTACGCCATTACTCCGCCAATTATGAATCGATTATGATGATTCTTTTTTTGTTTGGTAGGTCATGCTTCTGAGGTGGTCCCATAGTTTTTATCATACCAAGAGTACCTACAAACACGCTGTAAAATGATTCCTGTAGCTACTAGTATGGAATATCTTTTTTTTTTTTGTTGGTGGGAAAACATTGATTGACTTTCCCGCTCTGGGCGGAGCGGAAGGGCGTGTCAGACTTTTACTGACTAAAACCCATCCGTGTTCCTTCAGTTGCCTGTTGCCAAGGTCCCGGTATCCCTTTCGGACTTTCCCGCAACCCTGGCAAGCATCGGTCCTAGCGGACCCCGCCATTTGTGCTGACATCTCTTTGAGGCGCGCTTGGAACACGACGCGCGATCGACCCGGGCCTGGTCCTTATCGGACGGCGAGCTACCCATTGCTCGCCGTCCGCAAGCCCGCACCTGTGGTGGCCGGGAATCCGCCTGGGATTCCCGACGCCCAGGGCGTCTCCAGCGGCGGCGGTTAGGGGCGTGAGGGCGCAATCTTTGCCTCTCCCTCACGCGTTCCGCCTCCTCCTTCGCGAGCATTACTGCTTCGCAGAAGGAGGTGACGGCTTCCCATGCCCTCTTGCTCCGTACCATGGCCTGGACCAGAGCCGGACGCGAGAGGTCATTGCCGCCAATAGCCTCCACGAGGACACGGCGGTGCTCCGCCTAAAGTATGGTATATCTGTCATATCACCTGAATTAGGAACAAGTGGAAATGGCCGCTTTCGAACCCCAGCCAGGAGCTTTACTTTGTGGAAATTATTTCATCACCACTACTCGCAAAATGGTGAAGGAAAACATTATGACGAAAACGGCATGTCTTAAAACCAAAAATTCGAAGATATGTGATTACCTACCCGCACTGGGCCCGCGTGGTGGATTACGGCCCACTTCCTTTCATCGAGAGGAGGCCTGTGTCCCAGCAGTGGGAATATTGTAAGCTATGTTTATACTATGTAACTAAAAGGTTGTTAGCTTTGGCTCCTTTTCACATTCAACGATCACCATACTATATACCGAAGATATACATAAAATACTTTAAACCTAAACATAATTATATTAATTACTTCCAACATATTTTAAATCCATAAATATTTAACGACTGGCACTAACTTCCTGTGGAAGCCATACACTTGTACTAAGAGGTCGTATACTAAAGTAATTCGCTCATAAAATCATGTAGTACTAATAAATTATGTATTTTCATAGGATTTACGTACGTAGAGGCTTATGAAATCGACATAGTATTACGTGGACGATCTTCAAAATAACATCACATTATTTATGGAAAAGCACACTTTAGTATTATATAGGGTGACTGGTAATTAGTGAAAACATCAGCTGTTCCCTACATATAGGTTATCTCGTCAAAATGTAGGGAACAACTGATATTTTTTTCGCGATTTCAGGTATGGTCCCATTGCAAAAGTTGTTTATAATGATGATTAAATTCACGTGTTTAAATATCGATCACTAATTAGCAGGCGCCCTATATATTTGGAAACGCAAAATATTAATTAATTTTGAATTATTTGAAACATCTACGCTCTAGAAAATATGGTTAATGATATTTTATTTCTGTATAATGTTCATCATTACTTTTGCCATATCCATACCATACAGCATGTATCAGACAGCAGCACATACATTTCGGTCATGTAGGCATTGAAGTTTTGTATGGGACAGTTGATATTTTTTCGCGATTACGATGTTGGTCCCATGGAGAAAGTTGTGCAGTTTGATAGTCTGTACCTTTCTGATAAACGCCGTATAATTATCCTAATATACTAATACTACTACTTACTAATATTATAAATGCGAAAGTGAGTTTTTTTTGTTTATTTCTTTGTTATGCTTTCACGGCTGAACGGATTTGGATGAAATTTGGCACAGGAGTAGACCATGTCCGGGAATAGGACTTAGAATACTTTTTCTCCCGATATTCCCACGGGATCGAGACCTACGCGGGTGAAACCGCAGGGCTAGTAATATTATAAATGCTAAACAAATCTGTTTGTCTGTTACCTATTCGCCTCGTTTGGATAAAATGCACACGGGTAGACCGTGGCCTTGGTCAGGAGTTCAGGACATAGGATACTTTTAATCCCAGTAGTACGTTCCCGTGGGATAATAGCCGACCTCCACGCGGCCAAAAATGCGGACAAAAGCTAGTCCTGTAGTGTATAAAAATGTTAGCGTCCAATGCATCAACCTGAAATGTTGGCAATGTTGCAGCGCTATGACGTCTGCGGCGAAAAAATAACAACGTATTGATGTCTTTAGCGCAAGAAAACATAAAAATATCACGCAATACTGTTTTCAACAATAAACATGTTGTGTAAGACGATATTACCTATAATAATGTAGTGTAGTGTGTGACATTAACATGCATGGTCCTCATATAATCTGACCGTTACCGTTCCACCTCTGAGCTTGTCACGGTGTTTTTTCTCAGAGTAGTCGGCTAGGGAGCACACGGCTAACTGCGAGTCGGACTCGCACACGAAGATCGGCAATAGAAATACACAATCTGTGAAAATTTCATTTGTCTACCTATTATGGTTCATAAGATACAGCATGTTGATAGACAGACGGACGGACAGACGAAGGCTTCTAAATAGGGTTCCGTTCGGCACCCTATGGGTACGGAATCCAGCCCAGTTTATAAAAATAAATCATTTATCATCATGAGCATCATCCTTCTGACCATAAACCCAATTTATTTGTGGTCGACGCAACATTTCTTTTTCTTCCATACGTCTCTATTAGCCGTCATCTCAGAATTCACCTTCTTTCATTTTATCCTTCACAAAATCCATCTTAATTTTCTTGGCAGGTTCTTTGGTTTCCATGCCATATTTCACTGCCTACATGAGCAATTTCTCAGTAGCAGCCCCTAGTCTGGATTTGTGCCTGGTTGATGGCAAAATACTCGCCCCCTATATGACCGCGGCGACCCTGTATGACTGCGGCTGGGCCGCTCGCGGACCAAAAACTATTGTAGTTTAATTAGAAAGTCCTTGAAGAATTAACATACCTATTAGGACTTAAACATAACTGGCGAAATGTGGCCGTACCTACATGGGTACACCTCTGCCTTACCCTTCGGGGAAACAAGGCGTGATGTTATGATGTATTTTGATAGCATTAGGCACGCCCTCTATTACAATGGAACTTAACATAATCGTCGAAATGTGGGTGTACTATACCTATAGTTCAAAATACTGAGGTAAGTGTGAATGACATCTGGTTCCATTCAGGGTTGGGCCAACGTGTACCTACCTAGGTACCTACCTAGGTACACGTTGGCCCAACCCTGAATGGAACGAGATGTCATTCACCCTTACCTCAGTATTTTGTCCTACTACTCCTGCCCTTGTCGGCCTTGTCCCACGTACTTGGGGTTAGCGCAAGATATTTTTCTCTTCAGTTTTCCCATGTTAGCTGTCACCGTCACTCTATCCTTCAGTCCCTTCACACCCAAACATTATAATCCATGCAACGACTTTTATCTCCAGTGACTTCAAAATAAAAGTCACGCATTCTAAAAAAAGCCTTTATTACAAAAACTCTCTTAGCTCATAACAACGATATAAAATCCGTAACAAGATGATTTGTACCGAACATCAACAATTATTAGCTAAATCAATAACATTGCTTTGGTATTAAATAAAATTTCCATTTAACATGATGTCTTTCACGACTTTATATATATTGGAATGCCCAGCACTGTTACCACATGTCACTGCTGACTGATGTTTAGAGTTGTCCATTCTGTGTCTTGTTCCATGGTCTTAAGTTATTTAAATGCTTGGGTGTACATTGCTTAACTTACGATTAACTTACTTACTAAAATTACGGTTTCTTAAATATTAAATGTTTTTATAGCGTTTGTGGACCGCCATCTTGGATTGGTCTCAAGTTTGAGTTGTTTCTGAACAGCTTCTGTAACAAAAAATAATATATAATGAATCTAGAGTATTGGAGCTAACTGTGGCGCCACCCGCGCGCTGCGACCGGCTCATTTTTACGATCAGTAATTCTGGTGTCTATTTCCAGCGACAGTATTTCAATATAATTATTTAAAAAAAACTACAGGAAACTACATTGACGTCATCCTGCAGCTCTAAGTCTAAATTAAATGACTTAAACATATAGTATTTAGAATTGGAATATAGTTCTAAATAAAAAATAGTGGAGAAAAATATTTTCGGAGTCTTTAAATGTCGCAATAATCCGATAATTTATGTTTTAAATTCCCTGCGTTACAGTCACAACTATTTGTGAATAAGTGTCGGGAACGTCAAGAAATTATGACGTGCTCGTGTTTGTGGGTGTTTAAGAATACTTGCGTTTGATGATTATAATATTAATGTGGTTTGCAGCCGCCACTAGCTGGAATTTACTTAAAATCGAAACCTTCATGATCTCCAATTATAAAAAGAGTTTTTTAAATCAAACGGCTTGCTAATTTAATGCGCTAATAAACCTTGAGATTGCGAGGTTAATACCTAGTAAATAAATTATTTCGAATTAGTATAAAGCTTACACACTTCGGAATGAAATGAAAAGCCCCCATTTTCGCAGTTAGATGCAAATCATGTCAATTGCTCCACGTCCAGCCTGACTACGGACACTTTACGACCTGTGTTATTTATTAACCTTTGACGACTCGTTGTCGTTCTTCATAGACGAGATGACAATTCGCTATAGTAACCGTCGATGACTCATTGCTTGTAACTACACAACTCCTTCTTTTTGGTTAAAAACAATGAGTCGTACCATTATAGTATACTAGCTTCCGCCCGCGGCTTCGTCCGCGTGGTATGTCGATAATAAGTAGCCTATGTCCTTTCTCAGACTCTAGACTATCTGTGTAGGTACCAAATTTCATTTAAATCGGTTCAGTAGTTTTTCCGTGAAAGCGCGACAGACAGACAGACATTTGTAATAATACCCAAGGATTATAATTATATGTCTCGTTGTTATAAACTCTCGACGAATCGTTTGTTATTAACTGTCGACGACTTGTTGGCCGATATTTCTCACACATGATAATTATATGTGTATGTACAAAATCTACGAACCTTTGTAAATATTTGGGCTATGATAATCGTCACTGTAATTGAAGAAAACCGTCTCAGCAGCATTATTTGCAGCTATCGCCGTATTTGACAGTTTGTTTACGTATTCTTATCACAGAAGGGAACCTTGATAATTTAATCTCAAACGATGAGAAAAGAGGTCAGTGAATCGAAATTTCTATACTACTTATCATTTTTTGATACCCAAGAAACATTGTGAAGTTTAGATGATAATTCATCAAAGGAGTTAAGGAGCTGGCCCAAAATCTATCTGAGGCTACACTGCACTGACTTCAGCACTTCAATTATTCGAAGGAATTCGGTAAATAATCCAATAAAAAGAATAAACTTGAAAAGAAAACAATCCTTCTGAAACACATAACTTTTGAAAGCATGAAAGAAACTTAGATAAGTATCAGTATATTACAGAAATTTGGGAAATGGCTGTAGAAACAGAAGCAAATAGCATTTATAAAATAAAGCGACATTCTTGGCGTTTTTTAACCATCTCCAGACACACACATCTCCACACAGCATGTTCAAAGTAGGATAGAGTGTGAAAACCTTAGCGTCCGTCTGCTGTAATATATCTACTTATTACAGCAGACGGACGTTGTGAGGCAATTCACAATTTTGGAACTCAATATGTGTTTGAATGGTGTACCTTTACAAAACATTAGTGTGCCCGACACAAAAGCCTCTAGATTTTAGATCCTTTGTGGCAGCCATGAGACCTGTTTGTGTAGTTTATGTGTTTTTAACAGCAGCTAAATTATCTTTTATGTATCAAAAACACTACACGGTCGTTTCGCGTCACTCCCCGCAAGATGTTCTTTGAGTAAACAATGTAAAGCCTTCGACATTGGCCCGTCAACAATTCTCAGATTTTTAATCACGCGTCTATTGGAGTTGGCAACGAAAAGCTATAATCTAAATTTCATTTTATTCCTCTATTTTCAACACCATGGCAGAGTATTGACGACGTCTGTTGCCCCAATGATTGATTGCAATCGTTAACCAAGCTGTCGCTACTTTTTGTATCCGTCTTCTTAGATTTGGCTCGCACCATCCATCTTCTTGCGTCTGTTACGATTTACGTCATTCTGACTATTGTTTTAGAAATTTTCGGTTCTTATTTTGTATTTTCTATTTTCGAATGAAGGTTAATTCAAATACAAATAGACGGTGAAGCTATTTTAGAATTTGGGGACACCTTAGCGTCGTATTTTTAAACTGCGTTGTCAAGCGTTTTGATGTTATATTTTTAAACTTGTTTTTGTTGATTTTATCTCAGGTAGCGTTGATCTTGAATCTAGATGTTAATTCATATTTTTGCTGTCACTTTGTTTAGTCTATGATTCATTTTGTAAATTCTGTAATGCAAGTCCATTAGGCTTATCGGCATCGGGATAATAAACTTCAGTCTGTGTCGTTTGCATAACATCAAACGATTCCCTGGAATTACGTATTATAGTGGGCGGTAAAGTATCTAAATAAATTGCCTGCACAATATTGTTTAGTCTGCACAACGTATGTTTATTACAAAAAGCTCTCCGTCGAGTGGAAAGAGAATTGAAAGCAGCCATCGATGGATATTCAGCGTGTTTACAATTTCCAATGAAAATGAAATATTATGTTTGCTGCAAACTATTAACTTGTACGAACAAATGTGTTTGTGAAATTATCCTTCCTTACATATTATAAAACAAAGTCCGCCGCGTCTGTCTGTCGTCCTGTACGCGATAAACTCAAAAACTACTGCACCGATTTTCATGCTGTTTTCACCAATGGATAGAGTGGTTCTCGAGTAAGGTTATAATTAATAACCGACATCCACTCGGGCGAAGTCGCGGGCATCAGCTAGTTATTAATAAAAGTCATGTCGAGCGGTACACCTAGAGATAGTCAAATGTTTCATTCAGTCTACTTGAAATATTACAGAAACATTGTATCCAATGCACTAAACCCATCAAGTTATGTTTTAATTTAGTAATCGCGAATGTATGTTTTCTGTTATTTGCGATATATTTTTTTAAGACTTCTTGAAAATGTAATCATGTCTGTTATTGGTAAAATGTTGTATGTAAATGTTTAGGGAAGTGAAAAGTTATGCTAACGTTTTGATTAGTGCGTGACTGTGTACCGCACGACGACAGCTGAAGAAGATTTGTTTTGTTTGTAGTAAATGTGTTTTTATCGGTCCAAACGTTTGTTTATCGTCTATTTCATTTGTCATCAGATCCCTTTTTGTTTTTGAGGGTGGGAAATCATCCAATGACTTCTCCCGCTCTGGGCGGAGCGGAAGGGCGTGTCAGACTTTTACTGACTAAAACCCACCCGTGTTCCTTCATTTGCCTGTTGCCAAGGTCCCGGTATCCCTTTCGGACTTTCCCGCAACCCTGGCAGGCATCGGTCCTATTGGACCCCGTCATTTTTGCTGACATCTCTTTGAGGCGCGCGTGGAACACGACGCGCCATCGACCCGGGCCTGGTCCTTATCGGACGGCGAGCTGCCCGTTGCTCGCCGTCCGCAAGCCCGCGCCTATGGTGGCCGGAAATCCGCCTGGGATTCCCGACGCCCAGGGCGTCTCCAACGGGTCATCAGATCCCTGGCTTTGTTCTAGGATTATCGTAGCGCAGTGTGGGAGACCTCGTCACCAGTTGACATGTTTACAACCGTCCAGTGCGACCCGCATTTTATTAAAAAACAATTGGCAAAAACACAATTTTTATCTAAAGCTTCGTATACCACGCTCTGTCTTATAACTGGCCATTCAGTATTTCAGTTAGATTATTTCGGTAATTTTAGACACGAGAATGTTATGATTTCTGTGGAGAAGCCACAGCCTGGTCGGCGAACTATTTTAGATATCCGACGTTCAATAACATGATGGCGTACGAATCAACTGCGATCGTTTCGATGTCAGGAATGTTTTCGTGTCGATTGTAATTTTTATAAATACACGTGTTTACTTTTAATTTAAAGTAAATAAATATGTTTGGCACTAATTAGTCATTAGTTGGCGCGTTCTCTTGATCTTGTTTTGTATGGAAACTGTTTTTATTTTATTTTGTGCAAACACCTCCTAACAAGCAAATACGTTTGTTTTCTTTGCTTATGATATAAGAAATGTGGGTGGATTTTCTGTCGATTTATAAAGGACTTACTATGCAAAACTTACAAAACTTCCTGATAGCCCGCGCGATTTCAATGTTAAGTTACGCACTTTAACCACTCAAGAAGTGACAAGTAAAAATATAAGCACCTCAGAACATCCCGGAGTAGAGTAACCAAAGACTGGCGAGCAGTAGCACCAGGATGAGGTACGTGGCGATGAGGCTGGTGGTCTCGTGGTAGGGCATGACGACTCCTGATCCTGACACCTTCACCGGACAAAAAGCTCCAGGGAACTGAACTCGCTGGAGATACGCGGTCGCCTACGTACGCCACGCCTATTTCAATCGCCAAATAATTTCAACATTTATAAATATGAATGTACGTTAATAGATCGTCCGTATAGTGACAGGTGGCTCAGATTTTGCGGAAAATTAACATTGCAATACGGCGGTACCAACTAACTGCGCGATTCTGAATTCGAATTTTGTTTTCAGCTTAGAATGTCGTGGCACTGATGATAACTAACTTAACTATAATAATGATGATCATATAACACTGGTACACGGACAAACCTCACAAAGCAGGAGTTTAGAAGACGGTGGAGTAGAGAAGCCACAGGAAGAAGAGAAGGATGACGAGGATCATGTAGGTAGCGGCCAGGTTGACCGTCTCCGCGTTGATCGGCATGGTTGCTATGTAACGGAGCAGGCTGAACTGATCGTTGGAGGATCTTCCAACCGCTTGAACCAGCAAGTTTGCGTCAGAGCACAGGGCCCAACTTCGTATGGAAGGAAGTTCCAGAGATTTATTTTTATTTTTTTAAGTTTGTCGGATATGTTGCAAAGGACTTCCAACAGAGAGGTTTGTGTGACCGAACTTAACAAAAAGGATAAGCTTGGTATGGTTTGATTTAAAAAAAAACTTCCAGCTTTCCAGCAGATAAGGCACTAACTACCAGATACCCTAGGTAAAAGGGAACAGAATTTGTATGATTTGAAGATAAGTTAACCTGGTTATCAAGTGGTGGTACAGTCACGACCAAAATATGTATACCCTCAGCAAAATCCAATAACGATTTTCTCGTGGAATAACGATTGCAACTTTGAGATGACACCTATTTCATAATAATATAGGTTCCAAAATACTATGTTCCTTAAAACATAAAATTACAATCAATACAGTAGGAGAAAATCACGTTTAAAAGTTGCTAAGTGTATACATATTGGTGCTCGTGACTGTACAACGCCACATCTTAAAAAAATACTGAATGAATTGCTTGATTGAAAATCAAGTCAAATATCAATCAATCATCATCTAACATCATGTTGGGGTCGGCTTCCAGTCTAGCTGGATGCAGGTGAGTAGGTACCTACCAGTATTTTACATGTAGCGACTGCCTATCCGAGTTCCACAACCCAGTCTGTTATTGGGTAACACGATACCAAGGGGTATCGTGTTACCCAATAGCAGACTGGTTGGAGCAAGAACTGTTGCCGATCATTATGAAACGGTTATTGTTAATGATCAATTATTGAAAGTCTCAAAGTTTAAATGATTTTTTCAACGGCACGTAGTGTCGATTTGTAGAAAGTAGCAGGATTAAATAAATCTCAAAGCACACCTGAAAGCCTTCATCCATTAATCTTGCACTGAGTAAAATATTTCTAAATGATGTTAGTAAGTAATCTGAAGATTATTTTTATTTGACGGCAAACTCACTATAGTTCACTCCAAATCATGCAGAGGGTTTTAAGTTTCATTAAAATAAGTAACACAATCTTAATAATAAGACTTTATTTAAAGCAAACGACACAGAATTTCCAGTCCTTTGGAATTTTCGGCATTTGCACGAATTATATAATCACAGCGGCATCAATGATTCCAGTGTTATTTTTGATACACAGTCACCACACTTTAGTACGCTCAGTCACGGATCCGAAGATTTTACGAAGCTCAAAAAGCTAGATTTTTTTACACAAGCACTTTACTTACGGTTAGTCCTTAGAATGCTGAGTATAGGAGCCAGAGGGAGATGAGGAGCAGCAACAAGATGCAGTACGTTGCTACGAGATTGACTCCTTCGTGCGAATTCATGGTTTTGTGTTGCCTCTAACGCGTTACAGACGAGATTGAGAACAACTCTGAGGGGCACAGCTTCATATACATGTATGTAATTGTTTAACGTGACGAATACATTCTATTTTTTGTTTTTTGGCGACGCATGTGATTAATTGTCTGTCTTGTAGAAATTCTTCGTTGTTCGTCATTTATTTACAAATTCACGCTTTGTCCCTTTTGATTTTATTTACATACCGTTTTGGCATCAGAGTTTGGGTAAATTGAATCATTGTTTACAGTTTTTTTAATATATTTTTTAAGAGGTCGGGTGACTCTCCTTTTAAATCACTTTGTTTTTGTTTTATTAATAATTGTTCGTATATATCTAGATGTTTATTACACATGCTCTTGCGCATGAACTATAAGATTATGAAAGATGAAATATATTTTTGACGTCTTCATCTTCCTTGCCAACGAAAATGTTTGTGTTACTTTTTTCGGGAACAATCGTGAAAATGAGCGAAAAACTACGATATAGGGTAGGAAAAATAATGTCTGGAATTCTCCAGCGCTGCCGAGTCCGTGCCTGTGTTTAATTCACATTTATGGAGTATGATAAACCGGGCTATTTCCGCACTGGAGCTTCAGTTGTACGTGAGAAGCTTAACCCGTGCGCGTACTATGCACTCGCATTTTTTCCGAACTGAGATCGGCGGAACCACACCGATGTATTGCTGAAAATGTTTATCACGATCGATTATTGAAATTACATCTTCGTAACAGTTGTTTACTATTATCGTGAGAATTGTTTTAACCCGTCGTCGTAAGTCTGAGTTGATTTTCATGCGTCTGGTAATGTTGATTTTCATCTTCTTCAGATAAAAATCCTGTGTAGAGTTCCGTCGGTGAAATATTAGATAATTATTTTCTTAATTTCAGACAAATTCTGTCATAGGGGTCAACCTATTATTTCTATAGGTACTTATTAATAAAAGAGAGAGATTTTTCCAGACATCGTATTCAAAACTGGGCCATGAATATTTCTGTTTCCCATGGACTTCTGAAGTTTGTGTTCGTGGTCCTGTGGCGTGGTCTAAAAAAACCTGTATGTTTAGCTTAATACTGATTTAACCTGCACGTTAAGTAAGCCTGAAAATCTGGGGTTAGTGACCAGCTTTTCAGTCGCTGTATGAAAAATACTGGTATTCTGCAGCTGCATAGGCACGGTTAGATTAGAGCATGCTAGAAGCCAACTCCAACACACTCATAGTTCGGAAAACGCTATATAGGCAGGTGATGATTGGCCAGCTTTTTCGACATCGCAATGTAGTGCGGCAACTATAAAAAAAATTACTTAAACCGCTCCTGAAATTCCTGAAACCATCAACTATATGACACGTTTCAAGGCGCATAATTTCCATTTGCTAGCGACATAGTTATTACAGTAGAGTTGCTAAAAAGTGGAAGAACGACTGTCTGAAATCCTGTATAATTTAAACTTACGGTCTACAAGCTAATTATACAAAGCTGAATTTAGAAATTAGGCGGGAACCATCATCATGGCTTACGATTTCTTTATTTCCAAATTCTTCGTCCTCTTCTGGTCGCTGGCGAGACTGGAATTCAAATCGTGTTGGCCCAAAACTTGTCTATTCCATGGCGTCGTCGATGACGGCGCTGAGGTCACTTTTGCTGCATGTTTTGGGGCACAAAAGCCGGGACAGAAAAAAAAAAGCCTACCGCCTTTTACTTTCTTAAGTAACCCACCACATTAAATACATTTGCATTACCTTCATCCCTTAGAAACTACGTCGAAATAACTTGTCTACTTGTAGGTTATACCAACGCCACCCTTGAAATCTGGAAACAGCAATGACGCGTGGTGGCAATGATATTAATATAATATCATTGCGTGGTGGCTTATTAAATTAGTTGTCACTTCTCCGTTCGATAAATATTACCTACCAAATGAGAAGATCTCTTATAAGTTAAAAATCATTTTCAATTCCAGCATACTTGTGTGACAAGATATTGTATGAACATTGACGAAGCAAAAAGAGAAGGAATGTAAGTTCTGTCTGTCTGAATCAGGAAGAGGCGCAAGAGATATTTTTAAATGTAGGTATGTATGTAGCTAACTAGAACATTCCAAAATAATGGCTTGGTAACGCATATTTTTGTCATTCGTCCTCTGAAATAGACGTGTGTATCATAATGTTCTTATTAAATCAAGTGATTCATTCAGTCGCTGCATCTCCAGAATCACACAATTTCGGGTGCCAAGCAGTAAATTCGTACCTAAATACATCTTTTTTTTTTCGCTTTTATTGTTCTTTTTACACGCCACGTTTCAGTTATCGATTTGCCTTGGTAAGATTAGGGGAAGACCAAAGAAACGATGGATGGACTGTGTGAAAGATGATATGGCTAGAAGGGGGGTGACTACCGAGATGACGGCTAATAGAGAAGTATGGCAGAAAGCCCACTGCCACCGCTGCCAGTATGGAAGTGAACCACTTTTCACCCTTATCTCCTTAGTAATAAAGGTGAAAAGTGGTTCACCTCTAGTATTCGCGATGGTACATACCTATTTACATAACTCAGATCAAGTCAAGTCACTAGACGATAACTTACTTGACTGCAGTAATGGTTAATGGTTACTGTGCATTATTTGGGGGGCAGTTTTGGGGTGCCAAGTCGCAAGTTTCCAGCGAAAGCTCGGAATAGTAAACATGTCGAAAATCACAGAGGTGATGTACAGTACCTAAGTTTAGCAGCTAAAACGGAAGACGTTTGTTATCATATGCAACGTAATGAACTTGCGAGGAAAGAGGCGCGCCCCCGCGGTGTGCGACACTGGGGCCGCTGCACTGAAATAGATGACTGTATCCAAGCATTCTGTCATGGGTGACACGTCGCAGCAACAAGCAGGAATTCCGGGAATTTTATTGTTGAAATACTAAAATTATCCCGTAGCTCTGTTCGCATTTTAGCTCCGAATAAACCTAATAAACCTCCCGCTGAACAGTTACTTCACCAAAATGTACCTACCATGTACATAAATAACGAAATTTTAAGCAAATATACACACTGCTGCACGCGCGGCCGGGCCGACATACAGCGGCCATAAATCGCGAGATGCATCCCAATCGACACAACGAACTAACGACCGTCAATATCAGCTGGCTCTGTTTTAGCTCCGAGCCACAAATATCCTGGGTATGCTAAAAGGTATTTAAAAATAATCCTAACTAATATTGTGTGCGTTACCCTAGCAAAATGTTGTCGAAAATGGACATTTCAAGCTTATAGATAATTAGTTGCCTAGCTTCTGTAATTGTCGCGCACATTTTTAAATTTGTTGCAATTATAGTTTTTTTTTTTATTTCGCAAAAACATTTCCTGCTGGGGTAACGTTTTAAACGTTACCGCAGCCAGACATTTTTTTTAAATTATGGGAATATTGAAATAAATATTAGCTATATAATTAGTTGTCTAGACGAGGTAAATGTTGCAACTTATTATTATTTTTTTTTTACTTCGGCTGCCAAGTTATTCGAAATCCTGCTGGAGTAACGTTTGTGGTTTTGCTGGATCTCTGAAACGGTTAAGCGGATTCTTATGATCTTTTGTACATGACTTCTTAGGAATTAGTTTTAATTTGTTGTGCAATAAAAAAAACAAAATAATGCACCATCTATGGGGTATTTAATTAAATATAAAAACACTTCAATAGGTCCTAACACTCTGAATAAGAGCTCTAAAGACTTACTTTAAACGTTATTTTGTAGCTTGTAACGGCATTCAAATGTATGTGAAGTTTCATTAGTATCCTGTAATTAATTAAGTCACATTGGTACTTGCCCGGATTTGAACCCACAAACTCGTGCATTTAAAAAACCGGCCAAGTGCGTGTTGGACCAGACACAATGAAGGGTTTCGTCGTTGGGATGAATTTATCCTAAAAATAAATTTATCATTGTACATTGTGTATCGACATAATTATAGCACGGTCAATTCTCCAACTGCAAATAATATGTAATAGTAATGAAGTCATTTATTTCCAAAACTTCAGTACACGTTACATCAGTGATGTTGAACTAGGTAGGTTTCTCAAGTTACATAAATTATGGGTTATAAAAATTAATGAAAAAGAAATTGTTATAAAGATAAAAAGAAAAAAGACAAAAATAAAGAATATTTTTTTTTTTAATCATTTTAGGTTTTAGAATAGTATGGACCTAGTACTGTATATTGATATGTGTGATGGATGGGTCTGTGGATGTCACTGTGTGAATGCGGGTGTCTGGATGTGTCTGTACACTAGATGAGATTACTGATAAGGTTTTCAGTATCATCGTAGCTATAGCTTTCAAACCAAAGTATTTTTTTATCAGGACATTGCCCGGTGATTATCTGCCAGGGTTGCAGGAAAGTCCAAAAGGGATACCGGGACCCTTGGCAACAGGCAACTGAAGGAACACGGGTGGGTTTTAGTCAGTAAAAGTCTGACACGCCCCTCCCGCTCCGCCCAAAGCGGGATAAGTCATTTGATGATTTCCCAAACTCAAAAAAAAGGTACTCATATATAAATATTTTTCTGACGCAAAGCACCCGCGCCTACTCATAAACAAGAGTGGTAGGGGTTCCGTAGTTTAGGGAAAGACTGCTTCTACTTCAATCATGTGAGTTGTTCCAGCACCGTGCACATATACCATAGTCCAAAACGCAGGGTCACAAGGCTTTATACGTTTGTATAAAGCGTAACTGGCAACATATCTCAGGGTTTTGAATATAAAGTATATAAGTTTACGAGTTTTTTTTTTTTGCTGGGACTGAAATTAGTTGGCTCCATTTTAAAATTAGTGTTTTATGCTGACTCTTTCAAGCTTAGGGCAGGCACAGGAATGTTGCTAAAATGACCTTCTTTTAAATGGGACTGTGGATGGGCACACCAGTAAAGTCTGGAAGGCCTGCCTGACATTGACATGCTGAAGCAGAGGTATTTCGTTTTACTTGTGTTTATAGTCTTCAAGCCAAAATGTAGGTTAGTAACCGCAAAAAAAAATGATAAAACTACAAATTAACGATTTTAAGAACTTACTTGTGCTCTGAGACTTTTTTTCTTGCCAAATTTTAGATTCTAGGTCACTGGAAACTGGGTAGTACCCTGTAGGTTTTGATCTATTTGCGGGTATCAAAAATGGCGCATAAATAAATGGCTGTATTTTTTTATTGTGTTTACTTAGAAGTTTGATTTTTTTGGGCTCCAAGGGATCGTAGACGTTTTCAACTTGACACTTTCATGCGTTCCTGAGAAAAAAGATCTTGACACACAAACAGACAGACGGACAACAAAGTGATCCTACTTTATAAGGGTTCCGTTTCTTCCTTTTGACATACGGAACCCTAAAAATAAGAAAACAACAAAATAAAGTTAATGTCCGCTGGCCTACACGTGCCTGCCAGATCTGTTACATGCTTGGCAGACGAATTGATGATCGCAGTTTGTTGTTATAAGTCAGCTATGTAAGAAACAGACAGCTTTTTCGTGTTTAAATCTAATATTTTGCCGTTAATAATCGGGAGATAGCAATGACGTCTACAGTAAAAAAAATGTGTAGGTAATTCAATAACACGAATCATGTGCGAGACGGTACGCGCGCCAAGCACTGCGGTACTCGTAAAAGTCGTAAAACAGATCAAATAACTGTTGAAATTATGTCCCATAAATTAAAATATCACTTCTGTAGTTCGGTTCGTTTTAACTTTTTTTAAATAAAAGTTATTTATACGTTTTTGAAATTGGACACATTTACTGACTGATAGGCTCAGGGACTAGGTACCACATACCTACCTGGTAAAGTTTTACGAAATCAATAAAAACCGAACATAAACACGATAAATGAGATCATACTAGAGATGGCACATAGCACACGCGATTGCCCAAATATTCGAAAAAATCAAAAATGACTTGTGATCCCATTCCAGCTATAAAACGTCATCATAGCGCGAATCAGTGTGCAGCTGATTAGCAATAAGAGCTTATATCGAAGCTCTCCGTTTTGGCGGGAACATGTTTTAATCAATCTGTTTTTTTAATTACATAGACTTTGCCATTTATTCAAGAAGTGTCGAAGTTATGGTAGTTCTACCAGTGGTCTTGGTCTTGGTACCAGTCAAGATATCGTAGGTATTACCCAGAGGTAACTAGATAGTGGAGGTCAGATAGGCCGTCGCTCCATGTAAAATACTGGTACTTATCCAGCTGCATCCGGTTAGACTAGAAGCCGACCCCAACATTTAGATGCCTTACCTAGTGGAAAAAAGATTGCAGATAAAATAGAAAAAACGGTTTTCCAAATATTTAATCCAGAGCCTTACTTCAGCTACTGCCCTCAATGCTTCTCATTGTTTCTGCTAAACCACTCGCTCCTGTGCCAGTCTCATTCAGATTCTTCCCGTACGATACCAACAATGTCCTCTGTCCATCTCCCCACTCGCCTACCGACACTAAACGGTCCAATTTCTGGTCGCCTCTCAGTCACAGCTAAACTCCGCAAATCATTGCAATCAAGGCGTAGACAGGTTATATAAATGCATTAAACATTACGCCTGTAATCCCTGAAGGGTTAGGCAGAGGTGTACCAATAGTAGGTACATACACCCCCATTTCACCAGTTATGTTTAAGTCCCATGATGTAACGATGGGCCAGCTGCACCCCATTGCCATCAATCAGGCACAAATTCAGACTCCGGACTGCTATTGAGAAATTCGTAGTGGAAAAACCCAATAACAAAGTGTTATTGGGTTACAATTTTTGAATTTTGAATTTTTGAACTTCCAATGTGCAAATGCCCAACCTGGATATCGAACCCGTGATCTCATGCTCAGTAGTAGCGTTTGCGACCACCATACCAGACTAACGAGCCAGCAAAACGTACAGCAAGCTACGTAAGTATATTTAAATGACATTGATATCCACGAGGTTATAATATATCAAAACCGACATAAAACACAAACTCACATTATTTTTAAACGACCTTTCCAACGATAATCCACACCATGGAATCGACGAGAAAAGAAAAAAACCACGTGTACCCTAAAAAAAATATTTTCACGTTTTTTTTTACCACTTTGTTGACGTGATTTATATGTATACCCATACCAAATTACAGCTTTCTAGTACCAACAGTCTTCAGAGACTGTTGGTACTAGAAAGCTGTAATTAATGTTTGTCTGTCCGCGGCTTAGCTCAGGCTAAGCCGCGGACAAACGGACGTAGCTTTAGTAATAGGGTCCCGTTTTACCCTTTGGGTACGGAACCCTAAAAACCATACCTAAAACGATACTGGGTGAAAAGCTCAGCGCACATCGTACGCAATTATTTTTATTTTATTTTTGAAAGTGTGATAATTTTTGTCGGCTAGCGTTCGCCTGGAATTATTCCAAAGAATTCTGCCGGGTTCAAAACACTTTATTTTCAGGGCGTTTGTTAGGAGACGCAAAAAAATTGAATGCAATGACCGTCAGTGACGTAATTAAGTACCTAGATAATAATATCGCGAAGACATTTTCTGAAAGACGTTACAGAACCTTGACTTCTTGATTCAGTGACGTAGCTAGCAGTAAAGGGGTGCTGTATCAAAATAAGTTTGGGGGCCCTTTTTAGCTGACTGTAGTGAAGCTCAAAAGCAGGGTTGTTCGGGTTCCGTACCTCAAAAGGAAAAAACGAAACCCTTACAGGATCACTCGTGTCTATGTCTGTCAGTCTGTCCGTCTGTCGCAGCCAATTTTCTCCGAATCATATGGACCGATTGAGTTGAAATTCAGTACACATAAGTATCAATTTATGTGACCTAAACACAGACGGTAACGAAAATAAATTAATTTTGAATATGGGGGTCACGGTTCGGGGGCCAATTGAAGAATTTAAAAGAAAAGTTTTGCAATCTGTACCGTCAGACATATCAAATGAAAGGGCTAGTTGTGAGGATCTCAGATATTTTTTTTATAATTTTATAATAAACTAGCTGATGCCCGCGGCTTCGCCCGCGTGGATGGCAGTTTTTATATACCTACTAAAACCTTCCTCGAGAACCACTCTATCCATTGGTGCAAACCGCATGAAAATCGGTGCAGTCGTTTTTGAGTTTATCGCGAACAGACAGACAGACAGACGCGGCGGAGGACTTCGTTTTATAATATGTAAGGATAAATTGATCTGATAACTATTCACTAAGCATATCTTCAGGCGCGAGTACATACCAAAATAACATTGGCGCCTGTTACAAAACTATAGCAAGAAGAAGCAACAGCGCGCCCAGTATAATATACTGAACTATTCGATATCAAATGGTGGTGAAATTAGGAACTAACTAAAGTATACACTAGATAATACAACGTTTTAAGATTTTAGCAATGCTATGTTATCGTCTCCTCTGTCATCACTAAGGTCAGTCAGCAAGATAAATGCCGGTGTAGCTGCAAATAGACGTGATCATGCACATGATCATGCATGTGTTGTATGTTGCATGCATAGAGTAAAGTAATATATATGGTATAGAGAGCCCCCTCGCAGAATTTATTGAAGACCGCTAATGTCAATTGATCGGATAAATAGCGCCATCTATTATCGCCATCCACAAACTTGTGATATATATAGCTATAGCTAGCTATAGGTGCTACTATGCAATAGTGCCTATACTTTAGCTTCCTTACTAATTTGCTTGTTTTTAATATGACAAAGTTTTACTTAATTTAAATTTTCTCTTTATTAAAAAATCATTGAAAACTTTATCAAATTAAAAACAAGCAAATTAGTAAGGAAGCATCAATTTCAAAAGGTACACAGTGGATACATAGAAAAACAACTTGTCTTTTTTTTTAACTACTTATTTATTCGTCTTGTGTTTATTTTTATAAGCTTGCGCTTCTTCCAATACAGTTCATAATCAGCTGGAGTATCTAACTTCCTACCAGCTATATGAAGCCTTGAAACGGTCAGGATTCTTTTCTGGATGTGGAAATTGATGGTAGGAGTTCTCTGAAACAAAAAGAAAGATCACTTTTAATTTTTCTCTTGAAATGTTTAAAGACCTTAAATCATTTTTCTTGAATAATGATGCGTTACAATATTGACATCTTAGCCAAGGAGCCCACTAATATTATAAAGCAGACAAGTGCGAGTCAGACTCGCACACAAAGGGTTCCGAACCACAATATTAACACTACTTTTTTTAATACTTTCTTAACCAGAAATGGGGCCTCCTTTAATTTTTAACTTTATTTGATTTATTATTTGTTGACCGGCCATAGAAGTTCCCATTCTTTGAAAATTGCAAGTCTACCTATTACGGTTGAAAAGGAACTTACAGCCCTGTGACAGACAGACGGACAGCGGAGCCTTAGTAATTATTGTAAAAGATGTCTAGTCACACTTGAGTGTGACATCGTTTAAGTATATCTAAAAAACTCTGAAGCTCTGTTAAAATATTTGAACAATTAATTTGAATAAGTACAAAAATAAACACGGATAACTGCAGTGGTCCATCCGTAATGTAAATCATATTATTATACTGTTTATATACTATTTAGGACAAGTATGTAAGTTCACCGGGTATTAGGGAAATCTGTGGAGGAGGCAAGATGGCAGAGATATGATGATGATTATACTTACTGTTTGAACATCCCTATGCACACCGTTTAGGCATGATACAAACAAATCACAAGCGTCTATTATCGCAAAGAAACAGCACAAAAGAAGCGTCCGGGTCGCTAAAAAACGATTGCACTAGAATGGCGGAGGAACTAAAAGCTCAACTCACACAATAACTTCGGAAAATTCTTTCACTTTACTACGGAAGAGAGGACTCAACTCAACGCGGATCGGCGGATTAATTTCACGAAGAAAAGCACAAAAATATGGGACGAAAACTACAAACAAGCGCAAACGCAAGGAGCAGTCGTCATATTTGTTGTGACCTGACAATTTGACAATCAATAAAAAGTCAATAATTCGCTGTGTTGCTATCGTAATTATTACGCGGCTTGTAATCTACACCAATATTTGCAAATGATTATAATACGTGTTAATAAAATGATTAGTAGTTGAAATTAATATTTATTTAATTATTTTTTTTGTTACAAATTATATTTGTATCGATGGGGTCGCCATCTGCAGCGACATATAGTAACTAATTGTTTAGGATGGCGATAACAGATGTCGCATTTTGAAAAAAATTACCCCAAATCTGCCAATGTATGGAACTGTCCTACCCCTGGTTGCATGCACTGTTCATACAGGAACAATAATAGGTATGTACTTGCAAAGCTGTGCGTTGGTTTGGCTTATGATTTGGCATCACTTAAAGTTGTTATACTATACAGAACTTGTGATAGAAGAAGTAGCAAGAAAACATTTTTTTTTTATATGGTAGTATCACTAAAATGATTAAAAAGTAAAGACGTCAAGCTCAACAGTGTTGCCAATTTAGCGACTTTGTCGCTAGATCTAGCGACATTTCGTTTTCTACAGCGGCTTAAATTATGTGTCTAGCGACAAAAAAAATCTAGCGACTATTCTAACGACTTCTAGAGTTTAAATTAAAAAAAATTAGAACTTTAAACTATCTTCATAAAATTAAAATATGGCAAGATCTAAATCCAGAAATCTATATTCGGAACGCTGCCATAAATTCTTATGCTTAAGCCGGGATTCCCCCAATGCTGTAATTGACTTATGTAGAGTCCGCGCCACCACTGAAGTCCCTTTGACGCGGCGCTAGTGTCTATGCGACGTTCAACACACTACATTAAAAAAATGTAGTTCCACAATTCTCCGTGAGTCTTCTTTCGTGGCGCGTACTCTACAGGGAAATTTGAGTATTCATTCGTTGATGGAGTGTATTGTGCTCTCTAATTGTACAAGATTAACGGTTACTTATTAAATTTGCTGTAAGTTACGTAAACTCAAAGTTACGTAGAATAGATAGTCAGTGATTGATTACGTTTGTTGAACAATGGAAATACCTATTAAAAAAAAAAGTTACTCACAGAAGTATAGAAAAGAGTGGGAAGACAATCCAGACTTCAAAGCATGGTTGGCACCGGTTCAAGGAACTGATTTAAAAGGTATGTGTCGCTGGTGTCAAGCTGAATTTTTTGCCAAAATCAGTGATATAAAAAAACACTCGGAGTCTAAAAAACATAAATCAAAAGCGGAAATAATAACCAAACAAAAGCCCTTGCCACCGTTCCTGCCAGTTGATAAAATAAAGCCTTCAAGTAGAGCAGAAGCAGCCATGGCTCTATTTATTGCCGAACACTGTTCCGTGGTGACGGTAGAGCATTTGGGAGAAATGTGTAAAAACTCTTTTCCGATTCTAAATGCGGCCACGATATACATATACGTAGAACTAAATGTTCTGAAATAATTAATGAAGTATTGGGACCACACTTCAAAGAATCGCTGAGGTTGGATATCGGCGACCAAAAATATAGCCTCATTCTAGATGAGTCAACTGACATCAGTGTCCTGAAATACTTAGGAATAGCAATAAGATACTTCAGTAATTCACAAAATAAAGTTCTGTCAACATTTCTGGCATTAACACCTATTACAAAAGCTGATGCAAAAGGGCTTGCTGAAGCAATCATAAACACATTGAACGATAATAATTTAAAATTAAAAAATTTTGTCGGTATAGGTACTGACAATGCTTCAGTGATGACTGGTGTAAATAATGGCTTGCACCAAATTTTGAAAACAGAACATGGATTGCCTAATCTGGTACTTGTACGATGTGTTTGCCATTCGTTGCAACTAGCGGTAAGTCATGCTTCTGAAAAAACCTTGCCACGTAATATTGAGTACATAATAAGGGAGTCTTATAACTGGTTTTCCCTATCTCCCAAACGACAGGATGAATACCGACAAATTTATGAGACCATCAATTGTGGATCGCAGCCTTTGAAAATTCTTAAAATGTGTACTACACGATGGCTATCAATATTCCCAGCAGTTAGTCGCATTTTACAACAATGGGATGAATTGAAGTTACATTTTTCGTTATGCAAGGTCAAAGAAAATTGTTACACAGCAGAACTTCTGCATGCTATGTTTGAAGATGGTAGTAATTGGCTATATATGACATATATTCAAAGCATATTAGGAGAAGTTCAAACAGCTTTGAAAGTATTTGAAAGTGAAAATGCTGATCCCACAAAATTGCTCGAGACCCTGACATTTTTATTGCGATCAATATGTAACAGAGTCATTTACTCTCACACAAATATAAATGTACTAACTACGACAATTCAAGAAAATCACCTAAACCCCTACGCTACGCTTGGATATGCTTTTGAAACTAGTGCTCGAAAACTTAATTTGAATGAAGATGTCACAAATATAGTCAAAGAAAGGTGCGTTGAGTTTACAGTGAAGTTGATAAGGGAATTGCAAAGTAGGCTCCCTCCAAATATTGAAATATTGATCAAAATGAATAAATTATCCGTCAGCGAAGTTTTGCGAACGAAGAATCAAAATGATAACATTATAGATTTGGCAAAAGAGTTAGGGATTGACGACGTACAAAAATTGGAAAAAATTGATTTACAGTGGAACAATATAAATTTTGTTAAATGGCAAAACATTAATAGCACGCTAGAGTTTTGGGCTGAAGTCAATCAATATAAAGATGCTGCCGACAAAAAACCATTCCAAGAATTGTGTGATCTGGCATTAACTGTAATATCGTTACCTCATTCGAATGCCGAAATTGAAAGGATATTTAGTGCCATGAACATTACAAAATCGAAGAGTCGAAATCGAATGAGTTTGAAGTCATTAAACTCTATTTTAATGATTAAATACTCTTTAAGAAGAACCAATAAAAGCTGCTATGATTACGACATACCAATTGATGTGCTAAAGAATATTGGGACCAATAAATCATATTCATTTGCCAAACGTACATCACAGCCTCAGCCATCAACTTCCGGTATTAATTCCAGTTCCAGAACGGATACATTAACCATTTCAGATTTTCAGATTTTTAGCGATAGTTCTGAATGTTCTGATGATGAATGAAGAAACTTTTTCATCATTTTTAGTATTAATTATTATTTTTTTGTTTTTGACTGTTTAATTTGTAAAATAATTATTTTTTTCATTTGGTGCCAATAAATAATATTTTATTTTATATTTTATTTTTAGTATTAATTTCTTGACTTTTCGTTTGTTAAATAAATGTTTTTTATTTTGTTCAATTGTTCTATACCGATTACAAATATTATTCTGTGTAAGTAAATCAAATTATTTTCTTTTATCCAGCGCTCAGAATACTGGGATCATTTAGCGACTTCTAGCGACTTTTGATCTTTGTCCATAGCTAGCGACATCTGGCGACTTTTCAAGCGTACGTCTAACGACTTTTTGACATTGACAGTTGGCAACACTGAGCTCAAGTTCAGAGTGTCAATATTGACACTGACAGTGACAGTTCTCTGAAGGAACAGGTTGTTTTTACTGCGGAAAAGGTGTGATAAATTAATAAGGTTTCTAACGCGGTATTAGCCTTTACTTCTTACGTATAATGTGAATATATATCTCAAGTGAAACACTGTTTGATGGGAGAGCGAGAACGCATAGCAAGACCTGAAGAAATGGCTACTACCAGCACCGCCGTTACGACCGTCTCCCCACAAACACAGGAGGTAATCCCGAACACTGTTGTGGTATTCCTTATCTTTTCTATTTGATCATATATTACGACGATACTGATATCGGTATCATTTTGTACATTTCGAATCTTATTGTTTTTAACGGCGCTATGGAAAACTTGAGAAAATTCGGCCAGTGCGTTTTACGAACACAATTAACGATTTTTAAACATGATTACTCCACGAAATCGGGTTTGTTAAAGGATTTGAATGTCTTGGATCTTAGTAGAGTGATCGCGGGACCGTTTTGTACTATGACGCTGGGGGATTTGGGGGCGAATGTGATAAAAGTAGAGAGTTTGGGTGGCGACGAAGCGCGCCGATGGGGGCCTCCTTTTATAAATGAGAAGAAGGGAAACGACTCATTCTACTACCTGTCAGTGAACAGAAATAAAAAGAGTATTTGTATTGACTTCAAGACACAAGAAGGTAAGTTTTCCTTAACTTGTATTTTCAAAACCTTATTCACATTATTATTACAAACAATATAAAACAAAAGATTTTGCTTGCTTTATTTGGTTGGTCTTTTAACATCTGTATGTCAAACTGTGGCATTTTATATTTTCAATGTCTTCCCTTCTCAGTGTCTTCCCATCTAACTACTTTATTCTAACCTCCCACTTGAATACTTCCTACTGGAACATTCCACTGTATGTATGTGAAGGTTAGATTAATGATCATCTTACCTACATCTGATATAGACATTTGTATTCATTCTGACCTTTGATACCTTGTATAGTAAAGATTATAATAGAAATCTCACATCATAACCATTATCCTGGCCAGTGCCAATTTATTAGGGGGCGACCCAACATATGTCTATTTCTTCCATACTAGTTGTTTTACTTCTACTAGGTCTGTTTATTTATAAATAAACGGAAGAATAGACAAAATGACATAAACAATCACAATCTGTCATTTTGTCTTTGCATCAGTTCTTTGGTATTGTAAATACTCTGTTCACTATCAAAACAATTAGTTTCTGGAAATTGAAACTGGACATAAGACAATGCTACTATTATTTAATGAATCTGTTAGCCTTATCATAATAATGTCACAAACAATTGTGCCGATCTTACATACTAAAATAAACTTTATTTCCAAGGCATAAATTTGAATTTAGCATGATTGTGAAACATTGCCTTACTGGAAAGTTACATTGTCTCATGTTTAAAGTTTTTCTTGCACATAGGTAATAATTGGTTCAAAACCAAAAACATATCAATCATTGTTAAGTAATACTTATCTAGATAATTCACTTACTTTTTCATCCTGCATTGTCCCACTGCTGGGAAACGGTCTTCCCCACATCTTTCCACTCCTTCCTGTGTATTTCCTTCTCCGGCCTGACTCCTTATTTTTTTTTTTACAAAAATGAAATTAGCATTGTTTTCTTTTAAAACTTATTTTTTGCTTTTCACTCTTTATCCGTTATATTTTCTACAAATGTGGTTCACACTTACCTTATTACCACAAAACCGTGTTTATCATGCCATTTCTGTATGGAGTTTGACATAAAACTGACATTAAACATGCATTGAACAAGTGTCTAAGTTTTTGTGGTATGGCCCAAAGTATTTATAATCAGTTATTTATTACATTTCAGGAAAGAAAGTAATATATGACTTAGTAAGGAAATGCGATGTACTAGTGGAAAACTTTGTACCTGGGAAGTTAGACCAACTAGAGGTTGGGTATGATAAACTGAAGGTCGTCAACCCAAAGCTCATATACTGTGCCATCACTGGCTTTGGGTCCACTGGACCTTATGCTAAGAAACCTGGGTGAGTTGAGAGTCTATACCATTTGAAAACTAATTTATGGTAACATCCCAGTCTTTTTTCTGGCCTAGTTTAGTCTGGTCTGGATGATATATTCTGTATGGTCCAAATCAGTATGTTTAAGAAGTGCCATAAAAAAAACCCAAGATATTTTCGGAGGTACCTATGTATATTTTTTGTCGATTTTTTTTTGCTACTCTGCCAGCCTCGTAACTTCGAACATTCCATAGCAAAATTGATTAATAGCATACAACCTACAGACACAGCCAGCATGATATCAATTGCACCATACTATCACCCACACACGTCTATTTTTTTAATATCTCGTGCTGTAAAAAGCATTGTTATCTACTTTACTAATATTATCCTTGTCTGATTTTCACCAATTTGCAGGTATGACGTAATAGCATCAGCAATGGGTGGACTCCTTAACACCACAGGAGAACGAGACGGCGACCCTGTCAAGGCCGGTGTCGCCATCACTGACATCACTACAGGCCTGCACGCCTTCGGAGCAATAATGACGGCTCTTTACCACCGAGAGAAGACAGGAAAAGGACAGAAAATCGACTGCAACCTCCTTTCAACCCAAATATCAAGCATGATTAATGTTGCCACGATTTATTTAAACTGTGGTATCGAAGGACAACGCTGGGGCACCGCCCACGCCAACCTTGTCCCCTACCAAGCATTCAAAACTAAAGATGGTCACATGGTCATTGGAACAGGTTCCAATGCACAATTTGTTGACTTCTGCAAGATTATAGACAAAGAGGAATTGATAAGTGATGAGAGGTTCAAAGATAATTCTAAAAGAGTCGAAAATAGAGACGAAATCATTAGAATAATTAGTGAGGTGATTCAGACGAAAACTAATAAGGAATGGTCAGAGATATTTAAGCATGCGTCTTTTCCTAACGGCCCCATAAATAAAATGAAGGATGTGTTTGATGATGACCATGTGAAGGCAATTAAATTGGTGAAAGAACTGCCTCATCCTGATGCAGGGACAGTCAAGGTTGTGGGTCCCCCAACTGTGTATGGGTTAGGAGGAAACGACGCTAGGACTGCGCCCCCCAAGTTGGGGGAACATACCAAAGATATACTTTCCAACTTTTTGGGTTATCATGATAAAAAGATTGAAGGACTCTTTGATAACAAAGTTGTTCAGTAGCAGTTGCAAGAAATAAAAATGAAAACTAAAAAGGAACTTAAGAATAATAATGATATTTTGTAGAGCAATATTTTTGATATTGAAGATATTATGTAGTAATTGTTTTAAGTGTACAATATTGCATAAAACTCAAATATTTTCAAAATGTTTGTTTTGCTGATAATGATGTTTCACACTATAGTGATAATGCCATTATCAAGCATAATATGTACCTACCCTACCTTTGTTATCGATATTTGTAAGTAAGTAATTGTGCATTTAAACTTGCATTGATATTATCTACAGGGAGACTATGGGTGCAATAAATACTTTTTGTAATGTTAATTTTTATTTTAACACATATAGTATTGTAGTTTACGGATAAAAATTGACCACAAGAAACTTTAGGCAGAAAGACGAGAAAAAAAAATTAAAGCAATATTCCAAAACAAAACAGCACAATAAGGAATCCTGGTAGACATTTACTGGCTGAAGTAAAATGTCATTACCTCCATACATTTACATAAATTATGCATGTGCAAATAAGCGGGGCAGCTGCTAGTTGCCCGCGACCATTAAAAACAAACAATATAACAGTAGATAAGATACGCGAGTGTTATGTATAGAGGTACCGACCATGGTTATCTTACACTAAGATTACTCTGTTATCAGTAGAGATGAGGAGAGACTGGTTACTGTGAGATGTAGGTATAGGTATACCATTATTGTTGCTAGTAGCTTTATGCTGAAACTAGAATACAATTTGGACAACTAGAATACTTCTATGGGGCTCATGGACAGGTCCATGAGCGCAAGCGCAAGGCAAAATTAGTATGATACTTGATGACTTGATATTACACAAAATTAATGTCACTGACTCACTGTAACTTGCCAGAGGCAGAGGTGAAATCAAATGCATATTTACACACAATTAGACTACTTCAAGAAATGCTCTCAGCTACTACAGTATGGCCGATGAATCATGGCCGGTCCGAACTTTGCGCAGAAGCCTGCGCAATCAATTTTTTTAGACACCAAATGGAGATATTAGGCAAGTGTGAGTGAAAGAACATGCGCGAAAGTTCGCAGAGCCTCTGTTCAGACTGGCCATGATTCATCAACCGTATTGTAGATCCATACTAATATTATAAATTCGCAAGTAACTGTCTGACTGTCTGTTACCTTTTCACGCCTAAACCACTGAACGGATTTCGACAAAATTTGGCAAAGAGATGGATGGCATCCTGGGGAAGGACATATGCTACTTTTTATCGACATACCACGCGGACGAAGCCGCGGGCGGAAGCTAGTAATAAATAAATTAGGACTAGGCAGACTCCGATAATACGCCATTCTAACCCTGATGATAATGTAAACTTTAGGTAAGTCTAAAGACCGACCCTAATAAAAGCGATGCGACGTCATAACGCAAGCGTACGTTTGTGAAATATCTAATGTTGCGTTAGATTGCTTTTGTGCGTTGGTCCTAATAAAACCAGAGAGAAAATTCAGAGAACACAGTCTTCTTTTTTAACTTCAGTGTAATGTGCTTACAGCAGGAACGTGTGGCAGTAATCACCCTTCGGCCCACGCGCACCGAGACGCGCAAGAAGGTGGTGTGGACCGAAGACACTGTCGACAATGAGCACATGAACAAGAAGAAGTCCAAATGTAAGCACGTAACAAAGCAAAGAATAGAAAATGTAGTTGCAAGTAGCTACCCGCAAGGAGGTCGAACTTCATCCCACAGGAGCGTACTATCGGGATTCAAAGTATCGTATGTACTAACCCAGGTCATATTCTACCTTTCGTCGAAATCCAATCAGCCCCTAGGGTGTGAAATTATCCTGCCAGGGTTGCGGGAAAGTCCGAAAGGGATACCGGGACCCTTGGCAACAGGCAACTGAAGTAACACGGGTGGGTTTTATTCAGTAAAAATCTGACACGCCCTCCCGCTCCACCCAGAGTGGGAGAAGTCATTAGAGGATTTTCCAAAAATAAAAAAGAAAAGGGTTTGAAATTATTCGTAAGTATGGATGGTTAGACTGGCAGCCGACAACATAGTCGGGAAAAGGCTATGCAGCCTCAGAGAATATTGCAAGTCCACATCGTGATCATTGTTTATTGTTTCTTTTACGAAAATTTGTTTTTCGTGGACAGTGACCTTAGTCAAATCTTTTTTTTTTAAAGCAGATGACGTTTATCTTTTTTTTTTACATTTTTCCACCTTCCAGGTTGCTGCATATACGAAAAACCGAAAAAGTTCGACGAGTCAGATTCGGAGGAGGACAGCGACGACGAATGTGAGCACTGCTTCGGGCACGTGGAGAAGAAGCGCGGGAAGCACCAACAGCATCATCATCAGCACCAGCAGGACTGTCCACACCATGGCCAGGAAGCTGGGAGCTCGACACTCACCATTACTGAGGTACTGCCGTACTTTCTAGAGCCGGTCACTCACATCTATATCTTCATACCCGCCTTTGCCCGCGGTTTCGTCCGCGTGGCGGTCGGAAATTATCCCACGACAACATACTACCGGGATAAATTTTCCTATATCTTTACCTAGG
The DNA here is from genome assembly GCA_949152455.1 of Lithophane leautieri. Lineage (NCBI taxonomy): Eukaryota > Metazoa > Arthropoda > Insecta > Lepidoptera > Noctuidae > Lithophane > Lithophane leautieri. Next base: position 1,613,056 of record OX424462.1, on the reverse strand, counting down.
TTATGGTGTACCTGTGTGCGTAAATTTAATCGAGATCCGTTCAGCCGTTAAGACATAAAAAGGTAAAAGACAGACAGACAGAGTTCCTTTCGGATTTTAAATATTAAGTATCCATGGACATAAATTATAATAGAATTTTCGTGTCTGTGTGGCCATGTTGTTCTTCTATACTACGGAACGGATTTAGATATTATGGTTTTCATCATTATTTAGAATTTTAGGTAATTTATTTCAAATCTCATGTTTTGTTAAGTCAATTAAGTCGTAAATACCGTGGGAAGCGGGGGCGGCGGGCCGCTAGTTATGCATAGATTTGTACAGTGCAAAAGCTTTCTAAATTGTCTACTTTTTAAAGCAACCATGGCTAAACAATTATTTGTTTATTTCCTTTTAACGCATCGAATTTGTGTTTAAAAATAATGTAATGTGCTATACGCACATTCAAAGTTGTGGGGCCCCGTTTTACTTCTCAAATGTATATTTTTCTAATTTGTCTAAAAGATCTCTTTTCCGACCCAATCCACTGCTGCAGTATACGGACTTAATCTAATAAAATTACCATATTTACAGCAACAAACTACACCGCCTGCTGAACCTACAGCTTCGATCACGCTTCAGCCAAGCGAAGCTGCGCCCAAACTGAGCGAAGCTGCGCCTAAACCGAGCGAAGCGGCACCCCCACCTGCGCCCGCGCCCCCAGACAAGCAAGCCGAGTAACAAAAACACACACAAATACATAAATACTGTTCAATAAGTCGGTTTACATGTTTCATGACTGAATGTATTGTTAAATTCTTGAAAACAAAATAGGCTCTAAATCAGAGTGAAAAAATACTACTCAACTTTAGAGGCTATTTCAGTGTCCAGATCTTTTTATTTACCAGATGAATTTGAAATAGATGAAATGATCTGCCAGATAAGTCAAAAACAACTGAAGGCAAGCTAACTGTCACAGGGCATTATTACAAAATTGCCACGGGCCGTCAGTTTCTACACTGCTACAAGTATCTTTTGGCGCTCAAATGACGTTGACAGGGGGGCGCTGTTGGTGAACATTTGTGCAAGTGTTTTGTGAAATGTATTAAAAAAACAAGATGGTGGTGTTAGTTCTGATTTTTGCCACGCGCCAGAAAGACCTTGTAGCGCTATATGAGTAAACGGTGACTCACCGACACGCTTGATTTGTATGAAGAGAGGCGTCTCCGTATTTTGTGGTCAACAAGGACTTCAAAATATTGCTTACTAACATATTACAGTTTTGGGACATTTTGCATTACGTAAACTTACTTATTTAACAGCCACAATTAACATGTACTTTTCCCTGTTCGCAACATTTTAGCTAGACTAATTGTTGTTTAAGATTATTGATTGATTGACTGATTGATGAGAGTGGTAATGATTGATTAAAGATTTCGATGAAAAGAATCATAATAAATTGCCATTTAATGGGAAATTGTTTAAGTTCAATTTTGTTTATTGCAAAAATGTTGCAAATGAGTTCCTATAATTAATAAATCGTCTCTGAAAAGTCAAAAAGAAAAACTTAGAGTAATCGGAATTGAACTGTAACTCAAAGGAATGAATTCCAGAATTGCATGGCATGTAAACATAAATGTTAGACTACATGCACATTGTATCGTTAGGTATTAGTCAAGATTGCGCAACTTATGACATTTCAATGATTATGTTGGTTGAATTGACGTGCTTGTTTGTGTACCTAAATAAAACTTATTCCATATTATATTATGTTAAGTAACTTAGGTGTAGCGATTAAACCTTTTATTTGATTTTAATTTGGTTTTATTTTTTATATTATATAGCGTGTATAACAAATGAGGTGGTCAGATTTAAGGGGTACCAACACTACTTCGAGTAAGTACAAAAAGTTTTTCGATGGTAACATCGTAATCTAAAAATTATCTGCTGTCCCATACATTTGGGTCGGGTAGTTATTGTGTATAGGACAACTCTTAAATATGTCCACACATTTCTGATACATGTTGCATTTATAATAAATTAATTTATTAATAAATAAATAAATTAAATTAATTAATTTTATAATAAATTGTGGTGCTTGTTTGAAATATATTGATGTGATGTTGAATAAATTGTAATGTCGTTATGTAGTAGGGTTACCATTTCATGAAATAAAATTATCAATATCAGGCAACATGGAAAAAATAAAATATTCACGTTATTGATGGATGGATGGCCTAAAATATTTATATGACGCTGATTATTATCGAACTTAACATTCATAATGGAATTAAATTGTGGTTGATAAATCTTTTTATAATAATAAGAATTAAATCAATGTTCGTAAAACTCCATTTATTCATAATATCATTAAAACCAATAGAGACATTTAAAACCTAAAGCTATGTGGTAGTAGTCGGAACAATTATTGCAGACTCGTAGATGTCGCAAACTACGCTACCACGCACGCGTAGCATGATAACCATAGAAATGGGTTTTCTACGGGTTTCGTCGACAGAAGAATAGACAAAATGACAGATTGTGATTGTTTATCTTACATTTTGTCTATTCTTCCGTCGACAAAACCCGTTTCTATTGTGGTCATGCTACGCGTGGGTCCCTAATAATTGCGTAAGCGTAACACACTTTGATCACAATCCGACAGTTTTGAAGGATATTTCTAATCTATTGCTTCATAGGTTTGAAAAAATCGTCTGCTCAACAACATAAATACCGCAATGGACGTGGGTGAACTGTCAAAATGAATCCATTGCGATCAATTGCCATTTTATGTATGTTACGCAATTACCCCGCAGTTGTTAATATTAACGGCCCAAACACACTTACCAAAACCACATCACAGCGACAAAACGTGGGCAAGCAGTGGTTACCTGTGAATAGTGTCGCTACAGCCTCTTGCAGTTGCGATGTGATGCCGTTGTGGCTAGTGTTTGCAGATAGATTCGACTGCGGCTGTGACAGAGTCGTCGCGTCAACGCAACGCTGTGGTCGCGTTGTGGCTGCGACGTCGCTTTGATGTGATCGGTATCGCCCAAACGGTTGATTTTGGCGGCCAAATGTGGCCCATGTGAATAGACTACCTAATAATTCTCATACAAATTAGCGCCCAACCACGTGGTGTCGTTGTGGTACGTGTGATCAGGCCCTTAGCAGTGACTCGAACGCGGCCGTACTAACGATCGTTACTTTTTTATCACCAAAACAGATGGCTGGCGACTAGCAATGGCCGCGGCTCTCGATCACCTAACTTGATCAGAGACGACGACTGCCTATTTCTTAGAAACTTTTAAAATTATTTAGTACGCTAATTATGACAGCATAGTATTATGCGGCTGACCCAAACAAGAATTTTGCGGGAAATTATTGGTACTTACATGGTTGTTCTGATTACTGCTACAAAGTGTTCTATTTCCCTCTAAGTAGACTGTAGTCATTGTTAGAATCACGTACATGGTGTGCGGATTTGTTGTTAGTGAATATCGTTTATTTTCAATAAATTTTGACAATTTATTCCTTGTTTATTACGTGCAAAAACCTACTCATTTCACTTATACAGGAGAAGTTTTTGACCAGTGCGCAATTTTTTTTGGTGGTTCAATATCAGTAATAGAACACATTTCCATTATTTATTCAATACTTTTTTTTTATCCTACTTTAAATCAGCAAAATATGGACACAAACTATTCGTAATAATATCAACGGGCGCGCGCGGCGGCCGGCGCACAAGCTGCGGTGTTGCACGGGGGTGAAACCCCCTCCCGGGCGGCAGGGCGGCGCCGGGCGCTGTGGCCGACAGTTCGCTCATCGCACGCGCTTTTGTGTGACGTCGCGTCTAATCGCTTCCCGCGCAAGCGCCGCGCCGCACGTGTGTCGTGCTTGTACCTACCGGTCACGATGTCGGACTTCAGTAACCGCGAGTTTTACGAGATGGTGCGAGTGTATGTATTGAGTGGTGAAAGTTTGCGAGCAGCTCGCAGAATGTATGCGACGGAGAGCATACCTCGAATGCGAGTCCATGGAATCCCTAATGAAAGATTGTAACCCACGTAAGTACTACGCCGGCGAATCGAGCGCACAGCAGATAGGGAGGTACATTCGCGCGTTACGCTTCGCCGCGCGCCGCCGCACAGTGGGCTGGGATTACAAGGTTGGGTCTTAAGAGATCAAATGTATTTTTTTGGTATCTAGGCATAAATTTAAAACGTTTTTATTCTTTGACTTTTTTTAATTTAACGAGTACTTTCGGAGATATAGCCATATCAAATTTGTATGAAGAGTCATGTTATTTTAGTTAAGCAATTTATTCCAATTAAATTGAAATTGAAAATAATGTATACTAAACGGCCTGAAAACGTCAATACCTACTTAGTTCTTTAAAAAAAAAACAATGTTCGACATTTTCCACCACCATAGCTAGGTAGGTAGGACGTAATTTGTTTTGAGACTTATTTCTGGGAATCAAGGGATTAGAGTGCGCGAGCGCAACAACAAGTTATGACGTGTCGTAACGTGATTGGTGCAACGATAGGGTACCTATCTACGGAATGTTCGGTTGCATTCAAACGTACTTCAGTGTTCTATTACCCACCATAATAGACGCACTACCCCCACACATTCATTACTTACTTATTTGTTATTTTGTATTTGTGAAAATGTTTGAAAATTTAGTGACAAACCTAGATCTTTTCGTTATTTTAAAAAACAGTGGCAGTATTAAAAATAATGACAGTTTGTGTAGTGAGATAAAGTCTAAATTTTTAGTCGAATTAAGTGATGATCACGAAAAGACCTTAAAGTTGTTTTGTGCAAAATTTTGTTATAATTTAAATAGAAGATGGGAAAACGCTTATCGTAAAGAAAATATATTCAGAACTAAAAATAGTGAATGATTACAAGAAAACATAATATGGCCAGACTTTATTAAGTGTTTAATAGGCAGTAATGAAGATCAACCAGCACCGAGTACATCAACTCAGTATGTATCACCATCAAAAGTTTCTGTCGGTGTCTCCACCGAACAAAGCCCAAGAAAACCTTTTTGTGAATTAGCGCCTAAACAGAAAAAAAGACGTGCAGAAAACTTTCATTTATCTTCGGACGAAATAAAATATGCATACTCGTATTTTGAGCAGTTGAAAGCGGATGGGAATGAGGAGGTTGCTAAAATACTAGAACATTTACTAAAGAATCCCCAAGATGTAAAAAAAGTTAAAAAGTGCATATCTGTTAAAGAAACAAAACCTGTGTTTTCTCCGGATGAGGCTTTAGGATTAGATTGTGATTTTTACTTATTTATTTATTTATTTTATTAGTCCTTAGTGGATTAGGCCTAAAGGGGAGACCACTACATAAAAAAAACGCGCCTAGTTCTTAACCTCTATGGTGGTGTGGAATAGAGAACAAAATTTGAAATTGCGACCAAATCGCAGAAAATCGCAACCCGAGAATAGGCGCTAAAATAGGTCAAATATACGTACTATGCATACGTAGAGTCAATTCTTTGAGAATTTCGAGATTTACACATTTTTTTCTTTTGCTTCATACAAAAATTGTTTTGGATATTTATAACTCCGAAAATACTAAGTTATCTGAACGACCCTCATAGAAATAATTACTTATAATCGATAGATAAATCCAACACAATAGGTATTTAAAATTTCAGAAAAAGAAACTTTTTTTTTTTAATGCTAAGTCCTTTACCGGCCCTTTTCAGTCCACTGTGCGCCGGATAGCCATACAACCATTTTTAAAGTAAACATCTTTCGTTAACGATTTTAAAAAAAAATATAAGTATATAAGACGTATCAAAATTAAAAATATATGTTTAATAATGTTATCTACCGAAGGGCGTTTCCGTTAACCCGCAATAATATAGCGTCTATACATGCTAAAAAAATATTACCATAAAAATAAAATTTAATTTTTTATAGTAAAATATTCACAAAAAATATTAAATTGATGTCTTTCCATCTTGAAATAAAAGTGTGCGTGTACAGAGTTTCTTTTACGTATCAATTTAATATTTTTGTGAATATTTCACTACATTTTTTTTTTATTGTTAATATTTCTTAGCAGTATGGACGCTATACTATTGCGGATTAACGAGAACGCCCTTTGTTAGTTAACATACTGTATTTTTAAAACAGTATTCTGTCTACGTCATCTTCAAACGATCGGCAGAAGAGCAATGTTTTAAAATACGATAAACGTATTAAGTGATTTAGGGTAAAAATAAAGAAACTACTTTTAATATTTATTTGGCACAGACTTAAGGCACACTGCGTAAAGATAAGGGACCTAATTAGTAAGCGGGCCTAAAGCGCAGGTCACACTGGGGACGAAGCGAAACAAAGCATAAAACAAGAATAAAGCATAAATTCCAAGATAATGACACGGGTTTATTTAAGCACTGTCAAATTGTAAATATCTTTGACAAGGTACGTTTACGCGTTATAAGTGAGAATTACCATAACATGAGTAATATTCGTAAATAAGTAAGACTAAAGTCGTTGCGTTGTTTGACCTACTTACCCACATTAATTGTACCGAAATCTAATAATGCATATGGAGCGCGGACGTGGGAATGCATGCTTCCTTCGTTTATGAATGATTTGCCTATTGAAGTCCACGATGAATTGAATGCGAAGAACTGCTCAAAACTATTAAAAGTATAGGTACTTTTCATCCCATCTATTCGAAAAGGACGACTTGTTTCGTCTTAAGTGCACCCAAAGGTGGTGTTTTCTATAAGAAACTTTTAGCGGGCAGTAATGAGTTTTTAATCCTCTTTATAAGTGCGCGGCAAAGAATAAGTGCGCCGCAATTATCTATTCCGCGCACTTTTTGAATTTGGAACATCTTAGTGTTCAGCGCCAAAGAAATCGTACTCAAATATGGTTTGAATAAAGACTGGCTGGTACGACGGCCCATAGTAGCGCCGTGTGGGTACTGGGAAGTGTTAGGACCAACGTAAAATAAAATCAATCTGCCTAGCGTTTTCCCAACTATGTTGGGGTCGGCTTCCAGTCTAACTGGATTCAGCATTTAGAGATTGAGGAACAGGGTGGAAAGTTCACTCATCCTCTCTTTTTGTTATCTGCTGTATATTATGTATATTGTGTGCCTTTCAGTCTGTGCTGAATAAATGTATTTTCTTTCTTTCTCTATTGAAAAGGGAGGATACTCCGACCAAACGGGTGTCTTGTCTGGCGGGCAACTGCCCAACGATTGATGTTGGAATCTTGTATAATGTTGATCGCGCGGTAAACTCCCATTGCGCGATGCAAGATTTTGTGTTATTTACTACACAAAAAGATACATAATTTATCGGAATAATTACGACTTCCGAAATTAAAGTAATTTTTCACTTTTTAGTATTTTTTTTGGAAGTCGGTTGTATTTTTTTCTGAGTTTATTTTGGACATTACTGACATCGGTGAGGGACAATGTTATGATGGGGAAACCTGAACTTGTAGTTAATAATTATAAGCCTGTAATAGCCAACCCGTCTTGAGCAAGCGTGGTTATAATATGAGGCGCCTTTTATTTTCTCATAGTAGGTGATGAAAAGTAGAGTGTATCTCTCGGGCGCAAAATATAATTTTGGCTCGGGAGACGTACTTTGAATCCCTCGCTACGTTCAGGATTCTATTAAAGAATCCCTCGCTACGTTCAGGATTCTATTAAAGAATCCCTCGCTTCGCTCTGGATTCAAAAAAGCGCCCTCGCCGTAAAAATATTATTTTGCTCCCTTATGATACAATCTACTATTCTAGATCGCACAATTTAAAAAATCTATGTACATTACATTATAATTAAGTAATTAATATGTAGTGGCACCGATTTGCCGTGTATGGCCATACCGCTGTTAAACCCGCGGTGGTTTGTGTGGTATCTCTAAAGTCTAAACAATCAAGAATGTGAAATATAGTTTCCTGAATAAAAAAAAAAGCTGAGTTCGTTTAGGCTTTCTTCCGCGTGTTTCATACTTCGGCCTACACCGCGTACAAAAACGTAAGTATGGTATAGTCATTCGACGCTGTGGCTCGGGCAAGAGCGTGCAGCGCTAGACATGTAGGACCAGAACCCAGGACCAAAAATAAATAAACATTAACGTATTCGATAATTTATTGAAACATTAAATACATTAGACTTGCGGGTATCAGTCGTTAATCAGATCAGCGGCGAGGATATTGTCGTAACTAGTGTATATTGGAAACATTATTTTATATTATAACAAAATTATTGTTGGTTATTATTAAATACTGTTTATAAATCGCTGTTGTGCGCTTTTATAATTTCTAACGTGGCGATATCATTGTGGACACCCACGTCCACATCACGGTCATCACGATAACACAGGGAAGTAACATTTATGGAAATACCAGCTGCGCCCCGCGGTTAAGTCTCGATACCGTGGGAATATCGGGATAAACGTATCCTACCTATGTCCTAATCCAGGTCATGGTCTACCCATGTGCCAAATTTCATCCAAATTTGTTCAGCCGTTTTAGCGTGAAAGCGTAACAAACAAACTCAATTTCGCATTTATAATATTACTAGCTAATGCCCGCGGCTTCGCCCGCGTGAATGTCGGTTATTATATACTAAAACTTTCCTCGAAAACCACTCTATCGATTGGTGAAAACAGCATTAGCTTTTGAGTTTATCGCGAACAGACACACGCGGCGGAGGACTTTGTTTTATACTAATGTAGTGAAGTTGGGTTATGAAGACGCTTTTCTGTGTGTCGAAAAGCACGTTAAGCCGTTGGTTCGGCTGTCATTCGTGGATCTTTGATAGTGGTTACAAGTCGTTAGAAGCCCGAAAGTCTGACAAGCAGTCTTACCAAGGGCTATCGTATTACCCAGTAACTGACGGTACGACGGGGGGATATTCAGCCGCATCCGGTTAGATTAGAAACCGACCCCAAAATAGTTGGAAAAAGACTAGGCGGATGATGATATGAATACACTTTTCAATTAATCCGTCAACGATAACGTTGTATTGTGAACTTGTTTCCATACATTTTATGGTCGTGGACGCCCACGATGTCGTCACGTTAGAATGTATAAAAGCGCACACTGGATTACATAAAGACATTCTAAATCACAACAGGAAGCATCAAGATCTATGTCCAGCAGTGGACGTCTGAATCACAAAAAATATTTTTTATCGTCAGCGATAAAATTCGTTGCACTCTGCATTTGCAATCAGTGTTTTACATCTGGCACTACACTTGGCATATATATATGTAAAAATAATTGCGTTATTTCGCTGATACAAAATGAACTGTATTTTGTATTAGCTATTATAACACAAAATTTTATATTTTCACACCGGTACATGATTTGAAAGTAAGCGTTTGTAAAATGATCCATAAACGAACATTATTTATTTAAGTAAAATCTCATCATTATTTAGTATAAAATTAATGTGACAAAATGTCAAGCGCGTCCTCTGCTGTGATCACGGTTGAATAATTGATTAACAGCCAATGGTAGCAGTTTACGCGCGCTTGACAATTTGTCACATTATGGAGGATGCGTTAAGGTAGCCCGCGAAATTCAAATTTTATTACGTTTTTTGCAATTTGCAGGTCAGTATCAGGTTGTGTGTTGATCTAAATATGATTTGCGGCTGTAACAAATATGTATTGACAGAATTATAAACCTTAGAATAAGCAATACAACTCTCTAAGTTCATATAAGTGCATTGAATGACTATTTCATGAAGTCATGACATTTGGCACTTAAATGAACTTAAGGAGTTGTATTGCTTTCGCTTTAATTTTGCAATAATTTTCGTTCGAGAAACTGGCCCCTAGATAGACGTTAAAAAAACTTTAATGTCATGGACAATAAATTATCAGCTAAATCCTTATTGGTTTAATACTTTATGCAGTAATCCATAGAGCCTTTCATTTACCAAATATTATAGATACATCGTGTAATATATAAATCTTGAACTTGGTTTGACACGCTGCCGCGTGTCTAGATTGAGATGAGCCAGCCCTAATGCCAAGTCCCAAGTTACAATACGGCAAGTCGGGACATAGGCTCCGCTTATTCCTTTGAGCATTGCTTAAGGAGGATGCGCTAAGGTACCCTGCGAAATTCAAATTTTCTTTGGTTTTTGGAATTTTCGTCTGTGGCAGGTCGTATTTTGAATCAAAATATTATTTCAACAAGAACGGGGTATTTACAGAATTGATAGAACCATTAGAATCATTAATACTCTCAGTAAGAATTGACCTCAAATGTTATGATTTCATGAATTAGTCATTTGATAGGGTAATTTGAACATAGACAAATTTTATTGATGATTTTAATTATTATAATTAAACAACATACTGGTTACGGTCGCGAATCATACTTTGATCAACATAAAACCTGATACTGACCTGCAAATTGGCAAAGACGAAATAAAAATTTAATTTCGCGGGCTACTCTGCTTTCGCCATAATAGCAGCATTCTTTAGCCGAATGTACAGATTTAAATACAAATAGACTGCGATTGGCTATGGCACCCTAAGTCTTTATTTTAATTAAAAAATAAACATGTAAGTATATCGAAATAATACTGGACTGGTTTCATTTTGCAGAGTTAGGGGTGCTACCTACACAAATTTTCGGGTCGACACTTTTGATTCGACAGTATTTGTTGAACAACAAAGCCGACCCTAAGTAATTACTACACATATTGGGCTTTCATTCGGTTCGGGCCGATCGGAAAACTCCGTTTGACATCTACCCTCGCTGAATCATGTTCGAGCCTTCTCGGCGCAATGCGAGCTCAGCCAAACGGCTTTTTCCCGAACATATATACACCCACCTATAACCTATAATGTGAACCTAGTGATTTATTGTGATTGTTACCTGTTGTAGTTGCCTTGTGAATAAATAAATAAATAAATATATCTTCATTTATTCGATTATGCCGCCCGGCTGCGCCGAATCCTGCCGACCCGAACATTTGTGTAGCACCCGTTCGATTATCTAGACAGCAGGTTAGTAACTGGGCTGACTGCCCAAAATGCGGTGACCGTTATTATTTCACGCTATTTCAACCGAAAGATGTCCACTGCTGGACATAAGCAGTATAGAACCAGTCCAAGTGGCGATGCTTGGGGGAGGCCCATGTCCAGCAGTGGATTAATAACATGTTTCTTTCGAATTACAAATTACACATTTTACAAAAAGATTTTTGTAAATATAATAAGTTCGCGGTTATAAACGAGTATTATACAATTATAATATTAAAGCTACAATCAACAATTTCTTAAGTACGTTAAACCAGCGATGATCACCGCCTTAATTTTCTGAAACAAAAAGAAACGATAATTATGCCTTTACCTTGCTGAGAAGACCTATGACTATTTATAATTTCTTGGGTTTGATACAAGATTTTTCTATTGCTTGTATTGCTGTTGTAAGTAGCTACTGTTAAATAAGAGTCAGTTCATTAAGTTACCAAGTCTACACGTTCACAAGTTATCTAGAATGTTAATTTTCGTTAAATTCATAGCTCATCTCCATATTAATAATCAGCCTTAATGTTCCCACTGCTGGGACACGGGCATCAGGTCATTTCCCTCTTTTGACCGCATAAAAAAAAAACGAATTTAAACATTTATTGCGGTATTAAGCACGACACTTATAAACTTGTAAGACGGAATAGAGAGTCGCCGGAAACTCTCAGGATTTGCTATGATTTTCTACAAGTTGTAACTTACAAATAATTTTTTGATAAACAAAATCACAAATAAAAGTGGTAAAAATATAAGTACTTGTGAACGAAATAATGACATTTGGTAATATAAGGCTTGTAAGTTTTGATAAACAGGGCACAGGTCTTTCGAACCTTTTTCTGGTTTACTTGTAACTATCCTTTCAGACAATACCCCCAATTCAGTAAAATTCTGTTACTATTATTACCTGTTCAGAGGCTTCTCCTTATACGTGACAGCTTTCCTGGCCCTGCGCGTGCGCCCCTCGTTGACCGAGTCCCCCCCTCCCCCGCTGCCGCTGTCACTGTCGCGACTGTCATGGCTGTCTATCCGGCTGCGTTGTCGACTGCTTTGATTGCTGTCGCGCGTGTCTTGGCTTGTCAGCCTGCCGCGATGGTTGCTGAAATAAGATTGTTATTGATGAAATTGGGGGTCATGTTTATTCGACATTTTTGTCCCTTTTGTCGTGTTATAGATCAGTCAGCGAACGTGGATCAATCAGGAAGTTTCTGGATGTATAGGACTTATTAAGACGTATTGTCAATGGTGGAGGTTTTTTAACGTATTTGAACTTTGTCTCACAGAAGGATTTTTCAGTAGGTATGTTAGGCAAGTTTTTTCCTTTGTACTTCTTGCAGCCGCAGACCATTTTTATTCCTGGTTCCATGATAGTTACATAAGTTCCCGGAGATTATCCCACAGACACAGCGGCAGGAATTTGTGTTAAACTTGAACCATATTATTAAGTCATTCCAAATTATTGACGTCACTGGATTTACCGGTGAAAGAAAACATCGTGAGAAAACCGGCATGTCCTAGAACCAAAAAGTCGAAGACTTGTGACATCCACCAATCCACACTGGGCCCGCATGGTGGATTACGGCCCACTGACAGAGAGGAGGCCTGTATCCCAGCAATGGGAACATAAAAAGCTGATAAAGCTATACTGTAATAGATTTCACAATATGCCAACCTGTCGTGACCATCCTGATTATTATGCCTCCGTTCGTGTTCGCTCGCCACTCTTCGTGAATCCTCGTGGTCTCGACTGACACGTCTTCTACTCGTATGTTGTGTCTCTCTCTCTAAGCTGTTCGCTCTCACTCGTTGGGCTTCGAGGCTTTGGCGAAGAATTGTTTGGGCAGATTGTTCGGCTATTTCCAAATCTAATCTGGTTGTAGATTCGCTGTGGATTTTTTGGTGAGAAATTTTTTATGTTGGTATTTGTGCTAGTTTGAGGAGGTAAATTAAGAATATTGAATAGTGAGTTGAATTTGTAGACTTTATTATATTATTGTGTTCAGAGTGAGGGCATGGGAGGCCAGATACTTCCCCCCGGACCTGGACTGCCTGCTAGTCTTGCCTCTCATATAGCTCGTAAATTACGTAGCGTACGACAGGAACCTCTCTCAGGGCTGGAAAAAGTGTTGAGCGAACTTTCGACTCTCAATCGCACGTCCATGATACTAGTTTGACTTTGACAGCTTAAGCTGCTAACTGACCACAAGCCGACCGCGAATGCTATGTTTGTAAACACACGGGCGCGGTCTCGCTCGCATGGCACTCATGGGGCGCACGCTAGCGGTAACGTCAGACGCTTAAATGAGACCCTAGCCTTAAATACCCTTGAAGCGAGGATAGTTTTCGTAGCTCATGTGTTATTAAGTTGTGATTGACGTATGGACTTAAATACACCTCCATGCATGCATTCATAGTGCTAAATAATGATCTTTTGGCACCTGAATGACTGACATTATTGGCATTATTGGTTAACATTTGTGAAATTTTCACAGATATTGTAGTTTTTCTTTTTTTTTTACTTAGTTTTTTGATGTTTTGTTGAATTGATGGCGGCGTCAGTTTCGATTGTAGCCACGCGCCAAATCACACACAGTTATACAGACGTATAAACTTAAACATACCCCCTAATCATGCATTTAAATCTCATAAATGCGCAAACAGGGGTGATTTTATCCATACTTACGACACGATAACTCCGGAGTCGGTAGCACCATTGGGGCTGGGCGCGTCGAAGAACGCACTAAGCGAAGGCGAGCGAGCGCGCTTCGGTGGCGAGGACAACTCGCCTGGGGAGCCGTCCAGCCGCATCTTAGCTACCAGCACCTTGAGCACACGGCCGCTTGTGCTAAGGACATAATATCGTAAGATATCGCTGTGATAATCGTCAATTCGATTAATATCTGACTGCGCGTGGAGGCGCCGCACCTGTTCCGTCGCGACGAGTTAGGTCTGGGCGAGTAGTGCGGCTGGCGCGGCGTGGCCAGCGGCGGCGGCGACGACGTGCGCTTGCGCCGGCGCAGCGTCGGGGAGAACGCGCGCGCCGCCGCGGGGCTGGCGCGAGGTGTCCCACTGATCTTAGAGAGAAAGGCCGGCAATGAGTCTATTCATGCTTTAGTTTTTTACACATCACCATTCTCCTGCCCTTATCCCATTTTATTTGTAGTCGGCGAAACATGCCTTCTTCCATACTTCTCTGTTAGAAGGCCGCTATCCAACTGGCGTTTTACGAGCGTTGGCGCTTCTACAACGTCTGCGTAGCGCCAACGTTGCGCAGACACGACGTTAACGTCGCGAGTTTCTATTGGCAACCGTTACATCCGCTGAACGCAACGTTAACGTCGCACACATGCACCCGTTGCCAAAAAACGCAAGAAACTCGCGACGTCTCCGCAATATCGGCGCTGCGCAGACGTTGGAGAAGCGCCAACGCTCGTAAAACGCCAGCGGGAAAGCGACCTTATAGACGTCCACATTCATACTCAAAATTTTGCTCAAGGCATTTTCCTTATCACATGGCCATACCATGAAAACCTATTTCCACAAACTTTGCAGACACCAGCGCCACTTTCAGGTATCTTATACTGCTTATACTTATCTGGCAAGTAGAACCTTCTGAGATACATTATGTGAATTGGACTTTCAGGGACTTGGCCTATCCTGTGAATTGAACTTTCTGTGACTTGTGACGTTTGAGGAAGAGAGATGTAAATAGTCCTTAAATAAAACATTTGAATTCAGTACCTCTGTGTTTTCTCCAGTGTTTTGGCATGATGTATCAGGAGTTTTGTCCACTTCTGTGGTAGAATCCGGCTCTAGATTTCTACCACTCTTTGACGCAGGTTCCTGAACATGTAATTACAAGTTTTGACAACTATTGACTCGCTGGTCTAGTGGCCGCAGACTTGACGGCTGACTATGGTGGGCTCGATTCCCAAGTCGGGCAAAGTTATTATTTAGGCCGGAGCCTGGATTTGTGTCCAGTTGATAGCGATAGGCTTGCCTGCTTGAACTGAACTGGCGAAATGTGGGTACTGTGACTTTATGTTATAAAAATATTGGTTTTAAATAATAATTATGTCCGAAATATTCAACTATTTGTATAGTACGTTATATTCTTTTCACCTATTGTGGTACAGTAATCTTATTCTAGGTGCATCGTCTTCACATAATAATTATATAATTGATGTATACAAAATATTAAAACATTTTTAAAAGAGTAATGGTTCAGTTTCTTGCCCATTATTCTCCATACGAAAACTACCTTTTGGAAGGGGCAACTAGAATCAATTCTATTTCTTTGTTTTTGACATTCAAAAGTGTCTTTCTTGTGCCTAATTGAAATAAATTATTTGACTTTGACTTTGACCAAAGGCCGGTCTCCGCTGAGATTACTCGTCATGGCCGAAATTCGGTCTGGAGGACTATTATTACTACTTGTATAAAGGTGGGTCCACAACACGAGTCATCATTCCACGCGGTTTTCGTTCACAAATTTTGAAAATTCGCTTACGTTATGGGCGCCCTATAAATTATACATACCTTAGAATTAGTAGGAGCATCAGAATGATTTGGTGCATCATCTAACAACCAACTAGGACCAGGGAGGGGGTTCTCGAATGGGCAACCACCTTGTGGGGGGGTCGGCTGCTTGTCTTTGGGCGGCCCGTGTTGTTTATCTCGAGGGGGATCCGCTCTGTGCCAGCTGTCTTCTATAGGACTGATATGCAGCCTTAGGCTGTAATAAACAAATCAAATATGATGCTTTCTCCTGCTCCCTCGGTTGGCTGGTAGAGAATGCATAAGGCATTTAATCCGCTGTGTACTCTATATTGTGAAGAAAGTTTAATTAAAAAACATACAGACGAATTGAGAACCTCATTATTTTTGAAGAAGTCGGTTAATAAATAAAATATATTGTTACTTAAAACTTGGTTAAGTAAAAATTATGTTTTATAGGATTTAGTGGGAGCGGCTGTTCTTTTGGGTTTGTTTTTCTTAATTTTATTTATTGCTAAGCCAGTATTGAGGCGAACAAAACAAAAACGAAAAATATTCAAATCGGTTGAGCCATTTTCGAGTTTTTGCGAGACTAATGCACGGCAATTGATTTTTATAATTATATAATATAGATTACATACCTTACTGGCTCTAACTCTCTAGCAGTGACAGTGGTGTCCTCTTCGCTCACTGGCTCCAGTCTACTTCTGTAAAGATATAAATAAAGTGAGATATTATATTACAATATCCTTACTCATTACTACTACTTTTTATAGAGTAGATTGTAGTGAAGAAGCATAAAATAATACCACAATTTATAAAAAAGATAGAAGTCTTCTTTTCGTGTGTTTAGTGGTTAACCTAGTGTCAGAGTTTCAAAGCCGCCCATGGGCCTTTGACTTAGCTTCACATGGCGTTGAGAATTATCTGAGGCATGCCGGTTTCCTCACGATGTTTTCCTTCACCGTTTTTGAAGAAAGTGATAATTATACACATAATTATAAAGATAGTAGTGAAAATTCATAAAATAATAGTAAAATAAGCTTGCCAACTTAGGGCACGATTCGGCGAGCACGTTGTCTTTACTAATATGAACTGTATTTTCATGCAAATAAATTTCATATTCCTATAAGCGAATATGAGCAAGCGTCGCAACCGAATATGAACGTTAACTTTAAATACATTAATGTTCGAATTCGTATGCGATGCTTACTTTGCTTAACAAAATTAATTTGTTAAAGTACAATGTATAAATCCTGCCATTATAGTAAAAATAGTACTTACGATTCATATTCATCACCTTCCGATATGTGGTCATCTGATTCTAAACTGTCGTCATCACCTGTCAAGATATATCAAAGTTATGAATCTCTAAATACGGATCTGTATGGCAGCTACTGTTATAGAATAGTGTAAAAATGAATGAATGAATAAATAAAATGGCAATACTGCTGGCCTTTTGGGCACTTTTCCCATTGACAGCCATGCAGAAGAATTTTTTGATGCCCTATAAGCTTTACTTTTATATTTAATTTTTTCCCTCTTTACATAATGTTAGTGTAAGATTGTATATTTTATTAAAAACTAGTTTTCGCCCGCGGCTTCGCCCGCGTGGTATGTCGATAAAAAGTAGCCTATGTCCTTTCTCGGGCTCCAGACTATCTGTGTACCAAATTTCATTTAAATCGGTTCAGTAGTTTTGGCGTGAAAGCGCGACAGACAGACAGACAGTTACCTTCGCATTTATAATATTAGTAAGGATTTGTCAAAGTAAATAAGAATATAATTTATAAATAAATTAATGAGTGATGTGAGTGATGAATGTGTCTTTAATTAATTTATTAAAACTGAATCACACATCAAGACTTGTCAATGCATTTACTGATGATAACTAATTATCCAGCTACAAATAATGATGTATGCTAACCAAATCAAGGGTTATGGCCTATTAAATTACGCTCCTCATATTTAACTTTATTTGTTACCCAACTAGCAATAAGACCGCCCATTGTGTCACCCTATGTTAAATTTCTACATTTGTATCTGTATTTTTTATGGTGTACATAATAAAGAGTATTCTATTCTATTCTACCCCAGAAAAGTTGGGTAACAAATAAAGTTAAATATGAATAACTGCCTCATTGGTGTAGTGGTCGCAAACGCTACTGTGAGCATGATGTCCTGGGTTCTCAGGTCGCCCGACCTGGAAATCCAGATTACCACGGATTTTCTCAGTACCTGGCTGGAGTTTGGATTCATGCAATTGATGGCAATACTTAAACATAGCTGGCGAAATGTGGGTGTACTATTGGTACACCTCTGCCCAACCCTTCGGGGAAATAAGGCGTGATATTATGTTAAATATGCATGAAGTTTTTATATCAATGTCTACCCATGTTGTTACCTCCCAACGTCTCTTCACCAAACTCCTCGGGGCTGTCCTCAGCATTATTTGCTTCTAAGTCTGCATCAATCTCCATTTCCAAGTTGTTGTTGGGCAGATCAGATATATCAATCCGTGTTAATGGTATGTAAACATCTGAAAAATAATACATCATCTTAAATCTTTAGACAGATTCTGAATTGCTGTTTTGTATTGGTGTAATTCTGAAATACATTTCTTGTTGGTGTTTATATCATAATATTAATGATAACAAGTGCGAGTGGGACTCGCGCACGAAGGGTTCCGTACCATTATCTATAAAAATGGCTAAAAAAAATCACGTTTGTTTTATGGGAGCCCCGTTACATATTTATTTTATTCTGTTTTTTAGTATTTTTTGTTATCGAGGCAACAGAAATACATCATCTGTAAAAATTTCAATTGTCTAACTATCACGGTTCATGAGATATAGCATGGCGACAGACAGACATACGGACGGACGGACAGCAGAGCCTTAGTAATAATAGGGTCCCATTGGTAAAACGCTTTGGGTACGGAAAATAGAAAAAAGCAACATAATAAAATTATGAAGTCTAAATTCGCTGTTAGGGTACGCCCAAAATTTGCCATACATCAAATTATTATGGTACTTTTCTTGCATCTACACCTAAATATAATAATAATTATGTTAGCAACATTAAATATACAAAAATAGATACAAATGATTGTTTAAGTATAAATAACTTATTTTTGTTTCTGCATAGTTTAATTATAGCTAAAGAATGAAATATCTGTATATACAATTACTGCTGGCCTCGCCCAATACTAGGGGGACAGAGTAGGGAAACATAAAAAAAAAAATCAGTTACTAGCGACCCGCTCCTTCTTCGCACGGTTTCTACGACTTGACAAAACATCGAAATTTCTTAGTTATATGTAACTTTAATATTAACGTATTATACACATAAACTTAAACCTTTCAGAATAAATTCTCTAAGCGATGTTGAAAACCTCATCAAAATTTGTTGTGGGATTTAGAAGAACAACGCGCACAATCAGACAAACATGAAAAGCGACTTTAATTTATAATATGTAAGATTACACAACTAACTCTTTGTATTGTGTTTGTGCTAGTGCCCTAAGAGTCCTTTTGATTTTGTATTCATTTGTAGATGTATATCTACAAATGAATACAAAATTAATTATTATTAATTATTATTTAATTCTAGGTATCTAGAATAAGGAAAATAAGAACACAGGAATAAGGACACACAGTTAGTCATTTAATTTAGTATCATCACTACACTACATATTATAAAAACAAAGTCCTCCACCATGTCTGTCTGTCTGTTCGCGATAAACTCAAAAACTACTGCACCGATTTTCATGCTGTTTTCACCAATGTATAGAGTGGTTCTCGAGGAAGGTTTTAGTATATTACAATAACCGACATCGACACGGGTGAAGCCGCGGGCATCAGCTAGTAAATGATAAATGATTTTATTTCTGGAAGTAGGTTTGTATAAACACTTTTACACGTCAATCATAATTATTTTTCACTAGATGAGGTTCGCGTTTCCTATCTGACAACTCTGAGAAGAAAGGCTGAAACAAACTCAGAGGTCACAGTCTCTTTTAAAGTCCAGACAATCTTGGTCAGATCATGTGAAGATCGTGTTTATTGGTGTCTGAAATGGTCTTTTGAGGAAAGAACCACACAGATTGAGTGGACTTGTCCAGTCAGTGCACACATTTGTCAGTAATCGTGCAGCTCAATTCAGACTAGTTACTATGGAGTTCGACTTGACTTGTAGCACTTCCTAGCTTCAATCTTGTGTTCCTGAAAAGCTATAATGTCAGAAAAGTAAAGTTTTATTTTATTTACCTTGTAACATGTGCATGGGTACTGCCCTCTCTGATAAGCTACGATTCTGATTAGGACTCATTGTTGTTGATCCTGGAAGAAGTTTTGTGTAATTAAATAAGCATTTCAAAACAACCATTGTAAGTAAAGAAATGTGTCTTAACACATTTCTTTTTTCTGTGCTCTCTGGTTGACTTTGACAGCCTCATAGGGTCAAACAATAACATAACATGCATCCAGCAGTGGCAGTCAATTAAGTTGTGTCCAGGAAGAAAGCAACTTTTCAATTTACAAAATAATGTAAATGAACTGCATTTGATTTATGCAGATTATTTCATATATTAAAGCATAACTTACTTGGGTTACTAATATTCAACATAGTCCTGCTAAGAGCTACAACGGGCTGTATGGACTGCCCTCCCATCATCATCGGAGGGACACGATGCACCCGCTCACTCTTTTCCGCCTTAGGTGTCCCACCAATAGAACTCCAACGAGGGGACTGAGCGTCCAACTCCTGACGTTCTCTCATGTACACTTTAGCTATTTCCATGCTTTTTGCAATTTCGGCAGAAGCTTTGACAAGATGGGAGATCGCCTTTTCACTCGCCTCTTGTAATGCAGCATCCAGTTTCCTTGCTTGAAATCCACCATTGTTTCTGAGCCTCTATTGAACAAAACATAAAAAATAAAAATTAACTAACTTTTAAAACGAGGAGGTTATTAAGGATTCTTTTTTAGCATAATGACCTCAAATGATTTTCCGGTCAGTAGGTCGTCTTAGCTACAGCTTAGTGTATATTCTAGCTAAAGGCATTCTTAAAACATATTAGCCAAAGCTAAACTGTGAACTCAACTCTAATAAAAAAATTGCTTACTCTACATTTGTAAGGATATCCTACGTTTTTCCGTACATAATGAATATCCTCTAAAACACCGTGATTGGGAAAACTACAAAAACATTGCATTAGGTTTTATAAACAAGCGAGTTGTGCTAAGAATGGAATAAACACTTACGCTCAATTTTAGTCTTAAATCATTAATTTCCTTCATAAGTTCCAGCTTCTCATCGTCCTTCTGTGCAGCCGTCATCTTCCAATACTGGACTTTCTGGGCCAATTCATTGTTTTTCTCTTTCAAATCTTTTAATTCGTCTTCCAGAGTCGCCATTGCACACAACACTTAGGAAGCAATAAATCAGTATTTTATTGTACGGTACGCTAAATTCATTCCTAAAATTTGTATACAAGGTAAAAAACCGTGAGTCCACAGCAAGTCCACAGTGGGTACACTAGTAAATTCACCAAGAAAATATTTTTAACCATCCATTTTCAATAACAATCATCGAAATTGAAAAACGGTAAAATTAAATTTCTTTGATAATTTTTGAAATTGACAAAGTCAAACAAATGTCACTGATTCTATTGTCATTCACATTGATCAGTAATTGTCACAGAAAATTAAAACTCAAGAAAACTCAAAAAAAAATAGTTGTTCAACATGAGTATATTCTATACTTTATATTACATTTATTACCGACTAGCTACGCCCCGCGGTTTCACCCGCGTAAGTCTCAATCCCGTGGAAATATCGGGCTAAAAAATATCCTATGTGTTAATCCAGGTTATAAACTATCTGTTTGCCAAATTTCATCCAAATCCATTCAGCCGTTTTTGTGTGATTGAGTAACAAACATCCAAACACACAAACACACACACTTTCACATTTATAATATTAGTTATTAGTAGGATATACATGTTATCTATTACCGATTCTGTGATAATACTGGCAAAATGGCAACATTGGCTTAGCCGACCCCTAGCTAGAGTAAGTATATTCTGTGGGCTGACCGAACTGTCAGACGGAAACCATTAATATTCTGTGGACAGAAAGACAAGCGTGTATGGTGATAACACGCACGTTTTGAGGTTATATCTCAATCACGCTTTATTTTGCGGCACTTTATTTACTAAACAATGTCGTTCCGCGGTAGAGGTGGTGGCGGCGGCGGTCGAGGTGGTTACGGTGGCGGTGGCGGAGGCGGAGGCCGAGGCTTCGGCGGTCGTGGTGGCGGAGGCGGCCGGGGCGGCTTCGGTGGTCGCGGTGGAGGCGGAGGCCGAGGCTTCGGTGGGCGCGGAGGCGGCGGCGGTGGATTCAGACAAGACCAAGGCCCGCCCGAGTCCGTCATCCCCTTAGGACACTACGGCTGGACGGTACAAGACGACCTAGTGTGCAAGGTGGACATCGAAGACGTCCCTTACTTCAACGCGCCCATCTTCCTCGAAAACAAAGAACAGATCGGAAAAATCGACGAGATATTCGGCAACCTGCGCGACTACTTCGTGTCCGTTAAGATGAGTGATAATTTTAAAGCAAACAGTTTCAAGGATGGACAGCAGTTTTACATTGATCCTGCGAAGTTACTGCCGCTGAAGAGATTCTTGCCGCAGCCGCCAGGCGCGAAGAGAGGTCGTGGCGGCGGCCGTGGAGGTCCTCGCGGAGGTCGCGGCGGTGGCGGCGGTTTCGGTCGAGGCGGCGGCGGTGGCTTCGGCCGAGGAGGTGGCGGTGGCTTCGGCCGCGGCGGTGGTGGCGGTCGGGGAGGCTTCGGCCGCGGTGGTGGCGGCGGTGGCGGATACGGTGGTGGCAGCAGAGGAGGCGGCGGCTTCAGAGGAGGACGAGGGGGCCGATAGCCTCCATGTGGTGATTAGATAATGGTTATCTGCATTTAGAGTTAAGGACTTTGTGTTATTGTCCATTGTTAATGTTGACTGCGAAGAACTGAATGAAAGGATAGGATATTGTAATTATAAGTGTAATTTTGCAAAAACAATCCATTGACTTTTTCTAACTGCATTGCCAGCGTTCCAATACTGAGTGGCTAGGACTACTGATGCATGCAATGAATTATAAATTGTAGGGTACTGGATATCTTTTACAAAAACTAATTTATTGTAATGATGCTTAGAAGAGCACCTTCCAATAAACTTATAAAATGGAGTTATCTTTAGCTTTGAAAATAACTAACAAAATACCTCTGAAACTATGTCTGCGTGCCTTAGATATAATTATGGTTAGAAATATGTAATTAGAGTCTGCACCACCACTCAAGTCTGATAGACGCGGCGCTAGTGTCTACGTCATTGCAATAAATTGCATTTAAACTACTGTAGTTCCACAATTTTCAGCTGAACTTCAGTCGTGGAACAGACTCGGCTTTTAGTTGTTAATTTTATATGTTCTGCAGGATGTAAATTAACATTAATTCAAGATACGATACTTGTAGTAGCTAATTTGTATCATTATTTTTTTTATATTACAGCTAACTTAAAATATAATAAGCCACAGGTGACTTTTCATTGAGGATATGACAGTAAGAAATAAGAACAATCATTATTTTCTAGCTGATTGTAAAATTACAGGATGTGATTACTATAAATAAACATTTATAAAAACAATGTAAAAAATCTTATATAATTATTATAATAAGAAATAAAAGCTATATTTTAAGATGAATTGTTTTTTATTTACTCTTAACCTTTGTTCAAATGAATAATGTTGATATAAATAATAAAGTATTTCTTTTAACTTATCAAATAATATTTTATAAACATATTTTGCTAACAGCTTAAACATAACTGTCCAGATTCAGGTTATTTGAAGTTACTCAATGATGTAAACATATTACATTGAGAACTGATCACGACAAAAATATGGACTAGTAAAACAAAAAGTGCAATACAAACTATTATCTCGCTTTACTAACAGTTATGGATGAAACTATAAAATTAACTGAACCCATATAATATGAACAAGACATGGAGACATGTCAACCCCAAGTAAATATGATGATAAAGCTTGGAAAGTGATGCTAGCACATTCACTGTGTATCCTGATTACCCAATAATGTTGGATTTCTGAAGTGCATGTCCATGGGACGAACAAACCCCAAACAGATTCATTCTGGCATGTTCAGTACATATAATTATGTGAAATTGATAACAACAACTTACAAGGACATTATTGAGTAAAAGGATTGTTTCCTATAAATAATATCTTACTCTATAATTATTATTCTAAATTCTCTAATTCACATTTCCCTCCACTTGGTATGTAATTATCCGCCAAAGCCTTTCCTCTGTGATTGAAGATGTAGAAAGATGGCAGATTCCTCTGAGTTTCCCATTTAACAGTGTTTAGTTCAGCAGCTGCTGGTATTTCTCGTAGATTACCAGCTACGTTGAGCACCCCCCACATTACAGCGAATAAACTTGCTACGGCTTGTACCACAATCTGAAAAGAGGAACACGGAATCAGAAATTAGCCTGAAGGAGGAGTTTCGATTAAACAATTTTGTTCGTATTGTTGTTAGTTTACTACTTACATCCAAAGGCAAGGTAGTGAATTCCTGTGATGTTATCCGAAGGTACGAACGATCTACAACAAAAGTAATCGGTTAATAGTAACCATTTATTGAATTATTTGTAAAAAGTAAAGAATCATGTGGCGTAAACTTACGCTGGGCAGCCGAAAAGGCAGAGTGGAATAAGGATATGAATCCCACTATAACGATTATTTTATGCACTGAAGATCCCATCGCGTTACTATAGGTTATTTATTCAGAAGTTTTTACAAATATTGAATAGTAGTGATAACACAAAATTGTCTTGACGTTGACAGGAAACTCACTGACACTCACTAACAGTGTGACCATCTCAAAATCACCGATCCTGCCATAGCTTGGTTTGAAACCTGCCAAATCCTGGCAAAGACTCGAGTAAAAATTGCCAACTTTGTTTAGTGTTGTAATAGTCGTAGAAGAAGTAAAAAAATTATAAACACTTGTTTTACATAAAATATTTTTATTATTAATTAGGACGAAATGTAAATAAAACATGGCAATTAGCCTGTAGTCCGTCTGTTACCTTTTCACGCCTAAACAACTGAACGAATTTCGACAAAATTTGGCAAGGGATGGATGTTTTTTTTTTTTGTGGGATGGTTATCATCAAATGACTTTCCCCACTTTGGGCGGAGCGGGAGGGCGTGTCAGCATTTTACTGACTAAGACCCACCCGTGTTCCTTCAGTTGCCTGTTGCCAAGGGTCCCGGTATCTCTTTCAGACTTTCCCGCAACTCTGGCAGATAGATGGCACCCTGGGGAAGGACATAGGCTACTTGTTATCGAAATACCGCGCGGGCGAAGCCGTGGGTAGAAGCTAGTCTCTTTCTTTATACATTTTTTTTTCTACTTTTTTCTTTTTTACTACTCTTTCTGTATTCATAAGATTTAACATTTCCTTACGTTTTACGATTATCAACTTTATAACAACATACATTAATGTTCTTAATTGAATGAGATACAAACATAACACGAGAAGTACAGGAAATCCCCTACGATCTGTAAATAGGGTTCCTATTTTCGAAAATTTGAGATCCTGCTGAAAACTGCCAATTTTTCAAAACGTTAATCAATCATGCCGGAGGCTACAATAGGAGGCCAATCCTGCCAAAAAGACAGGAAACTGCCACATCATATGGTCACACTGCTCATTTTTGTTAAAAAAGTTCGGCTCAGCGGCTTTTAAGATAAATTAAAAATATGGTTTTGGGAATGTGAATTTTTTTTTTACTTTTGCTGTTTCTTCTTCAATCTTCCACCTCTCTCCAACCGTATCGAGCATGCATCCAGCGATCAAAATAAACTAAAAGGAAATACTTTATTTCAATTGATTTGCCTCTGTAATAATAGTCGACTAACACAGAAAAGTGATAGTGAGTTGAATATACCGTCACCGTCCACCTCTAGTTATTTCAAATTTTGCGGCAGCGGCTGGGCGTGTGTATTGTGTTTACAATTGAGCTATTTTCGAGATTTTATAAAAGAAAGTACCTTTAAAAAAAGAAGATGATCAGGAATCCTAGATTAGAAGAATTCCAAATGGATACAAAGCCTTCACGGAGGCCCGGAAAGCAGAAATTTAGTAATTTTTTCTACAATGGAGAAACAAGTGAAATACTGGGACGAACGCCTGAAAGTTGGGGTCAGTGAACCTTTTTATTTACTTATTATTTTCATGAGATCGAAAGATTACGTTTTTCACTAAAATTAATTTCCAGTATTACACAATAATTGTAGTAAATATAGTGTTGTATGGAGGGCGTGGCTTGTCGGCAGTTTCGGCAACGCTCTCCGTAATGCTATTGTAAATTTGTAATAAATAACGATGTGTTACTCATGTCGCATAGTTTATTTAATAGATTTGAGACGTCTGAACATTTCTTGTTTATCAGATTGTTTACTTTTAAATTGCCATTTATTTCTATGCTTTCATCATACACTATAAAACTTGAGCAATTTTATCTATTCTTTAATACTTAAAGCCGATTTTTCCAGTGCCAGATTTCTTTATGCGAGGAATAATTTCAAGTCAATTTTAATTGATAAAAGTTAACTACCATTAGAAAAATCAGCCCTTACTTACAATAGTACTTCAAGAGCAAAGAGGTCATAGACAATTCCACTAAAACCTTTATCCAATTAATAAGAAATAAATCCTAGCAGCCAGCGTAAATAATCACATAAATAATCTTTCAACCATAGCTAATCTGCTTAGAAGCCCTATACTCTGTCTGTTCTAGACACACTTTCATTATTCTAGTACTTATAACCTTTGGTTTGTCAGGCCAACGCGGACGCTTTGCGCACTCGTGTCATGGCTACTTGTGGGTGGTCCGTATCCTGACACCTGAGTGGATAAAAAATATATTCATCAGGTCTCTTGGTTACTCAGATTTATAGAAGGGCGGGCATTTTGGGGGACTGTATTGTGTAATTTTGATGTTCTAAAAGTGCTGATTCTGAACCTAGTTTTAATAAATGACTTTCGATCTTGATTTATTGGAGATTAGAGAAAGAAGCAGCCAATATATCATTTTATGTAACTTTATGGAAGATATAAATGATGGATTAAAAATACATGATGACGTCTTTAAATAATCTTTCAAAAGGGCAAAAAGTCATCTTATAATTAATTAATACTTACCACAAAGTAGGTTAGAATAGATAAAGCATGTTGTTTTTTTTATAAGCCTTTACTTTAGTGAATCACTACAGGGCAAAGTTCTTCTTTCCTCTCACATATCTACTGCTTTTTGGGACTGATATTTGAGTTGGAACATAATGTATTCCGGTCCCGCCACCTTTTGAGCCTCATGGCCTCACAACACTATCATTATATTTGTATACTATAAATAGAGGCTCTTGAGTTTTCTAAATTGGTCAATTAAATCATAGACATGGGGGGGGGGGGGGTTTATTTATAAATGTTGCTTAAAGTTAAGTAATGATTAGCAACTGTTTAACCATATATTTTTGAATGAATTGAATATCACTTAACTTTAAGGCAATGGTGGAGGCGAACCTTTTGCCATCAACTGGGCACAAGTCTGGACTCCGAGCTGCTACTGAGAAATTCCAGATGGAAAAACCTAATGACACTTTGCGCGACCTGGGAATCGAACCCAAGGACCTCATGCTCAGCAGTAGCGCTTGCGGCCACTAGATCAACGAGGCAGTCAGTCAGTTTATTTCTATAATAGTAATATTTCTCTTACAGGTAAAATCCTGATCTTCTACTCAATCTTCTACGCGGCTCTAATAGCCCTCTTCGCGATCTGCATGGTAACCTTCCTCCAGCACTTTATCAACCCTCGAGTGCCACGTTTGCAGCAGGACGACAGTGTGATCGGCTCCAGTCCAGGGTTAGGCTTCCGGCCGCTGCCGCCCGATGTTAGGAGCACACTCATATGGTACAAGGGAACTGGGTATGACAGCTATAAGTACTGGGAAGATCAGCTGATTGATTTTTTGTCAGGTGAGTAGTAATGGCAATTATTGCGATTTTTCATTAATTTCATTAGCATGTGAATTATTGAGTCTTAGCATGATAATTGCTATTGCTATGCTAATAGCTAATATGATGATAATTAATAATAATGAAGTATGAAAATTTTATTAAAAGTGCGAATTAAAATGGTGAACGCTCATTTTAATTCGCACTTTTAATGAAAATGAAAATGTACGAAGCGATAATTCACTTAGCACTTCACGAAATTTCGCAACTAAATTTCATTAGCTAAATGCTAAATGATTTTTCACAAGCTAACAATGAATGCGAATGCTAATTAATCCATCACTACATTCACTACAGGTGAGTTAACAAGCACGGGATTTACGGATAACATAGATTCTGAATCCTGTGCGTTGAAAATTTTCGTCGGTTATTAAAAAAATATCAGCTGTTTCCTACAAGAGTGCAATACCTACGCGGTCAAAATGTATGGACCGGCTTCTTTTTTATAACCGACTAAAATTGAACCAATGAAAAATGTCAGTATGATACAATAGTCATAAGCAATTACACTTGTTTTAATTTTCGTCTTAAAGGTAAAAGCAACCCTAAACCAAACCCTATCAATCACTTACAGTATACAAAAAGAAGGGTCAGACCGCGGGCGCGGGTCAGAACATCTACGACTGTGACTTCAACAAGCCCCCCCCTCCCGGCAAGGTCTGCGACGTGGACATCCGCGATTTGGACCCCTGCATCGACGAGAACCACTTCTCCTTCCACAAGTCTTCGCCCTGTATATTCTTGAAGTTGAACAAGTCAGTGCTGTTTCATGGTTTATTTTTTAATAGAACGAAAGATAATACATTTATTTCCGGTAAACATAACTCAAATATTTATGCGATATGCGCCATTTAACATAAAAAAGGACAAGTTGGAGAAAACATGCGTCTGGGTGACATTTAATATTGAATTATGTAAGTAATGTTACAGAATATACGGCTGGCGGCCTGAGTTCTACCGGGGCATGGACGACCTTCCCCAGGAGATGCCTTTAGAGCTGCGGCAGCGCATCTGGAACCTCACCAACTATAAACCTGACTATGTTAGTGTTGCCATTATGATAATTCCAGCTTTTTCTTTGAAAATAATTTTTTAATTTGTATCGGGAAACTGCTTAAAACTACACGCCGCGAAATACAAATTTTATTACGAATTTGCAATTTGCACGTCAGTGTCAAGTTATATGTTGATCAAAATATGATTCGCGACCGTAACAATATGTATTAAGACTGACTTTTGATGATTTTAATGATGATTATTGTGTAAATACATATTTGTTACGGTCGCAAATCATATTTTGATCAAGATACAACCTGAAACTGATCTAGTAATTTCAGAAAACTTGAATTTAACGTGCTACCCTGGCGCTTTCGCCTTAACCTTAATAGATAAACAAACAAAAAAATGCAACTTACAAAGTAAATTTTCTAATCAACAATGTTTCCTTTATAGGGAAACATGGTGTGGGTATCGTGCCAAGGCGAGACGCCTGCTGACAAGGAGAACATTGGGCCCATCAACTACCTGCCCTATCCTGGATTCCCAGGGTACTTCTACCCATATGAAAATGCTGAGGGGTACCTGAGTCCCTTAATCGCTATTCACTTGGAGAGACCGAGGAGTGAGTACAATGTTTTTTATATAAAACTAGCGTACCAGACAGACGTCGTCCTGTCTAAATTTGAATAATTCATACAAAAATCCCATAGAAAAAAGTACGTTCAGTTTTTCCCGAATTTTGTATATTTTCCGGGATTTTTTTCCAAGTTTTCTTTTCATTAAAACCTAATTCGACGTATTACGAACATCTTAAAACAAAAAATAGCCAAATCGGTCCAGTCGTTCTCAAGTGACGCGCTTACCAACGAACAGCATTTCATTGTATTTGTATAGATTATTTTTATTATATGTTCTTTATTTCATTTTATATCAAAATCAAAATCAAAATATTTTATTTCACATAAGCCTACATGGGCACTTATGAAACGTCAGAAGCTAGGTGCACGGTTCCAATTGGTCATTTCTTATGGAGAAGAGCTGGCAAGAAACTCTATGGTTACTCTTTTAAAAGATAATTGGCTTTTACAATATTTTCGAATTACAGTGTTAATAGTTATGGGAGGACAGTGTAGGCCTTTCAAAAAGTTTCAGATAAAGTTCATAAAAAAAATTAAAATTAAAATTTAAAATTAAAGTCTACAGTTCACTAAGCCTACGACGTTCTCACATTCACAAGATAGAAAGGAATCTATATACGATAAATAAGATACTGCAGATAAAAACCTATTTAAACCAAATGACATGATTGCCATTACAACTGTAACAAATCTGAATAATTAACATGTCCGCAAAAGCCAGTACTATAGAGTTGAAATTAAATAGTAGGTATATAATGTCAAATAATACTATGATTATTATTATGTCTGTCTGCGATGAATGTAAAAAAATAAAAGATAAACATGGTAATTTGGGAGCAGTTAATAGACTCTTACAAAATTATGCCGTTAATGAGGTACCAGGGAAGCCACATGTGCAGAAGGAATTATTGCCAAACTTCCTTGTCTTCAACTTAGTCTTTAATCTTATAATATGCTTTTTTGATAAGGACACGTTTGATGTGGGTTTTGAACTTACCATCGCTAAGTTCTGTAACCGGCTTTGGCAACTTATTGTAAAAGCCACAGAACAGAAAAAAACAGTAGAAGTCGCATATCGCTTCATTAGTATCGGAACCAGCGTACCCAAACTCACACATCTACACGTTAATTGTATTTCGTAACACTAAGAAATTTTTGGTGTGATTGGTAGTTTGACATTGAAGGAAAGTAGGAAATAATGTCAGTCGTCGCTTATTTGAAAATAAACCACAGTTGTATGCCGATAGAGTTGTTTATTGTCTATTCTTTTTACGTATTTATTGCTTTTTCCGTTTAAAGCGCACACGGAACAGTTTATTGAGCAAGTTACGCTACCCGCCGCTAGATGTCACTATAATAAATGCATTCAATTTAAAGCTGTATTTCGTTATAAATAAGATTTATATTTGAGTAACGAGCTCATTACTAGAATAGAATAGAATAGAATATATTTATTTGCATAAAACATGGTATAAAAAGGTGTTCAATATTATATGTATAGCACAAACATGTTCAGCTAAGCTATGACAAAGCATGCAAAATTTTAAAATCAGAAACACATCATCAATGAACAATTTCAATACATTAAAACTTTTTATCTAAAAATTGTTTTAGACTATAAAAACTATGTTCAAGCAACCATTTATAAAATTTAGTTTTAAATAATTTAAAATTTAAAGCTTTAAAATGGCTCGGTATTTTATTATAAATGCGCACACACATTGCTAGGCAGTTTTTATTATACTTGGCTAATCGAGGCAAATCATTCAACACTAGTTTGTATTGATCTCGTCTGTTCCGAGGGTACACATCATTTGCAGTCTTAAATAATTGTTTATTTTTCATTACAAACATACCTATTTCGTAAACATAAAGTGACGGTAACGGTAACAGACCAAGTTTTCTAAATATTGGTTGGCATGAGTCATCAGGTTTGAGTCCACAAATTGATCTCATGCACTTTTTTTGAGCAATGAATGCTCTCTGAAAGTCAGTGCTATTACCCCACATTACTAGCCCATAACGTAGTAACGATTCAACGTATGCATGGTATGAAGTTACAGCAGTTTTTACATTAGTTACATTTTTTATTTGTTTTAGTGCATATACAAATTTATTGATTCTTGTTGTAACATTGTCTATGTGTTCTTTCCAGTTAATGTCTTTGTCTATAATTACACCCAAAAATCTTGCATGCGTAACTTCTTTGATTTTATTGATATTGAGTTTAATGTCGTTTTTATGATTATTTGATTGGTTAAATTGAATGAACACTGATTTATCTAAATTTATTCTTAAATGGTTAATGTCAAGCCAATGTAGTAGTTTGTCAATTGTATTATTAATGTCAAGCTGATGATCTGAAATGGTATTATATTTTTTATTAGATGTCACAATAATAGATATGTCATCGGCAAACAATATGCACTATGCGTCCTCTTCTAGGGATGTACCACTGTCGTTGACTTATTTATCGACATTTCGTTTAATTTCCAAACAAAATAGTCAACAGCTTGAGTCGATAAATATTATTATGTTTGAAATCAAGTGTTAATATTTTATTTTAATACATACTTACGATTTATAGAAACTACAATTAAGAATTGTTATGTTAAACTACTGATCCGATTGAAAATTATTCTATTAGACGGTTTTTATCGATTTCTCATAAAATTGATTTTTACATATAAGAAGACGTCGCAACGACGATGTACTAATACGATTTTTTTTTTAATTTAGACCTATGACCCCCTTTTTATGTTCAAAAACTATCAAAGCTTAAGTGAGATTTAATTAATACAAATTAAAATGAAACAATGGTTTAATTAATTACATAAGTAAAAATTTTAGACTTATAATAAAAAAAAATACCAATATTATAATTACCTCTAAGTTCATAAAATCCTATTGAATGACTATTTCATGAAATCATGAAATTTTTGGATTATGCTAACATAAGGAGTTGTGTTGAATTTCGCGGGCTACTTTAGCGCATTCCCCTTAAAATATCGATAACTCATTATCGATAACGGTAATCTCTAATTGAGTAGCTAAGTGTGACATGTGCCTAGTTGGAATCTTCGAGAACAATATGTTTGAGTTTAAAAGAAAGTAGACCTTACCTTGAACAACATAAAGCCAACTTTTACTTGTCTTGTTTTAATAAAATATTATTTTTATATTTTAATCGAAATAAAATCAATTAAGACTTACCGATGGTATGATATACCTCCATTTAATAAATTTTTGGTTCTGCTATCGTGTTTACATTCTAAAACAGCACAATAGGGCATTTTTGTATTTTTTTTCCAAGTTCTTTTCACCGTGACGCTTGTAACGAGACTGATGTGCGTGATGTGTGCGCGGAAGCAAACATTTGCGGAACTCCGCAAAACTCGGGGTACGCGGGCCCCGCTCAATGCGACTTCTACTGTTTTTTTCTGTTCTGTGGTAAAAGCGGATACTGTTTATAAGAAACGACTTACTAGTTTTAGCTAATCTAAATTTGGGTATCACAATTTCATGTTTACTACGTGTATTTATATTATGGAAGTCGCTTCTTTTTTTGAAAAGCCCTAAGTTTTTGCGAGCATACAATATACATGTAAATTATATTTTTAAATATTGCGAGTTGGGTCAATATTATTCTTCTTTAATCGGTCCCTCATTACTGAGGATCGTGGTCACTGAACCCCTTTAAACGGACAATCTGCCTCTATCGACTCCGGTCCAAAGTTGCCATCACCTGCTGAAATTTGCTTGAGGACGTCGCTTCTTTTACTTGGTCAGACCAACGTGTTGGCGGGTCGGGTTTTTGTTTTATAGCTTATACCACGATTTTTCCAGATGTTCTGGAGGCGTGTTGCAGCATCTTCAGCCATGGCTATCCGCCGTTTTATTTCTGGGACGCAACTGCCTTCATTATTAATGTTAGAGCTCAGATAAACGAAACTGTCCACAGTATCGATGCCTCAATATTATTATTATTTACTATTGTATAGATGTCCCACGTGGAGCATAATTCTTTTTCTAAATTAAAAGTAGCACTCTTTATAACATCAGATATCTGCCAGTTACGATATCCCCAAAAGGGAAAGCCAAATACAGAACACACATCAGTCAAAATCATAACCCTCTTTCCTGCTTCGCCGTAGTTGGGTAAACAAGAAAAAAAAAACCAGGTTAAGGCACACAATAAAAACAAACAAAACACACATCACATACACAAAATACACATCTCTGCTTATAACTTCGGCGAATATAATATAGCTATGTTATAACCTATATTTGTTTCCTGTTTTCAGCCGGTATTGTGATAAACATCGAGTGCCGCGCCTGGGCCAAGAACATCAAGTACAATAGGAGAGAACGGCTGGGTGTAGTTCACTTCGAGCTGATGGTCGAATAGTTACTACAGTATCCGTCCAAATGTGTCTACTCGGCTCTAAGTATGAGGTACAGTAATATCCTGAAAATATGAGAAAATTAAGTACCTGTTTTTCAATGTCTGGATAGACAAAAATAGTAGTAAGATGTGATCATACTGTGTCAATAAAAGTGTAACAATATTTGTATGAAATTATCTGCTAGATAGATAAGCGGAATATATCAGTAGGTGGTGAAATGGGCCACAAAATAAAGAAATAAGTGCCGATAAAATAGTAATAGCCGTATTCATAAATTTTCATTGTATGTGTGTAATGCGAAGGTCGCCAGAACGTACGTCCTAAAAAGACGTGAAATTAGGTACCAATGTTCAAATAATACGAAAAATTTATTTGTAGTTATTTAACAACTAGCTGATGCCCGCGGCTTCGCCCGCGTGGATGTCGGTTATTATATACTAAAACCTTCCTCGAGAACCACTATCCATTGGTGAAAACAGCATGAAAATCGGTGCAGTAGTTTTTGCGTTTATCGCGAACAGACAGACAGACGCGGCGGAGGACTTTGTTTTATAATATGTAGTGATAACATTGCATATCTCAGGATGTTACTGACACACTACACACGGTCTTTCCAGTAGACCGAGTAGACCAAAGTAATTAGTTCATGGTGTAGTATAAGCAATAGCTCTATTGCAATAATTGTGTGAGATTTGCTTTATAAAGCTTGGTCTTTCCAGTAGACCAAATAATATGACATTGAAAATTGTATTTTTGAATCACGAAAGTGCCAGTGTGAATATTATACTTATGTATTTTTAATAATTAAAAGGCTCGGAAACTGATAGACTCTTGAAGGTAGCTAAAATAGTTTTTATTTGTGAAATTAAGTCTTCTGAAGGACTGATACATTGATAAACGTGAAATTAGGGAACTGGTAGTCTACTTCAATGTTTGAAATTCTATGTAAATGATGCTGCCGATTTTACAATCGTCAAATAAATTTTATCTGAAGAAAAAATGTGACGATTTGAAAATATATTTTGTATACAAAAGCTGTCAAACCGCAATTTATTTTTCAGAGATAAAATTGATCTGAATATTAAAAAATCGGCCCATGAAATAGTAATAATACTATTTAGATAAACTTTGATTTAATAATAATATTATCTGTAATATTAATATTATTTTATCAAGCTCATGTTATAAGCTCGACTTAAATAATCCGTCCAATGATAATGTTTTTGATATGCCTATTTATATTTGTGTTGTGTATGTAACCTACGTAGATAATAATATTTTGTGTCTTGTGTTAATTAGTTCATAAGAATACTGTGTATGTTTTCATACAGACTTTTCACGCATTTATGCCCAGTTGATCGGTGATCATTTAAAGTAAGTGTGAGTATCACAGAACAAGTTTACTCGATTGAAATAAGTCAAAGTTGACTTTGACTTTAAGGGTGTGGTACAGACCATCAAACAGAACAATTTTCTCCATGGAACCAAAATTGTAATCGAGAAAAAAAATCAGCCGAACCATATATTTGGATCGAGTAGGTATGGTAGTTTTGTATGGGAAAGTTGATAATTTTTTGTATATTTGCAATCGCCTTATTCGTACTCACTATATTTGTAATATTATTTTATGTAATCTCAAAACAGAATCTTAATATTCAAGACTGACTGATAGTTTTCAATCGCTTTCTAAACAAAATAATGACAAATAGCTTCAAATAGTTTAGTTTTTTTTACCTTGTACTTATTGTACCTATTTATTACTAACTTTATTTTTATACGAATTAGCATTTCTATAGATATGTTTTTATTTAAAGATTTATCTTTATTTTCTATATTAGTTATATACTTTTTGTAAGTACATGGTTCATTAAAAAAAGACATTTACCGACTTCAGTAAAGGGAAGTTCTTTCATCAAATGAATCTCATTCCATATCCGTCCACTGATATTAATATTCAGAAAAGAGATGTATGTATTCAAATATTCCATACAATTATAAGCTTTATGGTAGGGCAATAAAGTGTATATTAGAGTGAACGATATCTTTCCATATCAAAGTGCCTGATGTATTTTTAATCAATAAAATTAAAAAAAAAATCTCTCATTTTTATTTAATTTCGATCTCCTTTCTGAACGCCTTTTTATCTCATTGGTTCGTCGATTAGCGGGTCGTTACTTAACGATGACTGCTTCGCACGGTTTTTACGACTTGACAGAACATGATGATTTAGAGATTTATAAATACTTATGTCGCATTGTCAGTTAAATTAAATAGGGTCCTGGTCTTGGCTGGCTTCGAACCTAAAACTTACAGCGTTACCAATGTTACCACCCCAAAAAAGCACTGGTGGCCCCATTGCTTTTTTGGGGTGGTGGGGACAGATTGCGTGCAGGCAAGTGGATCTGCAATTTCCTTTCTATAACCATTTACAGGCACTTTTGAATTGGAAGTATTGGAACAAGGACTCGCGGTCAGTCAGAAACATGAAGCTAGTTGCCCTTTCCAAAGCGTTGTAGGTTCCTATGGAGAAGAACGGGCAAACTTCACGGATACTCGAAGCTGATTAGTCTGTTGTTAAGTGATTTGGTTCGATATTGTTCCCTGGTCGGTGCGCCGGAGTGGCCAGATTGTACTCCTCATAGTACGAGAGTACGCCAATACGGTGAAATTATTGAACCGGTCCTTACAGCTAACAGAGACACGACACTTGACAGAAGTTTCACTGATCGGAGAATTGAAGGGTTTTCACTTTTCGGTAATCGGATGTTAATTCAATTTCAAAGTAATATTGATATGGAAGAGAATAAGAATGCAACATGTGGCCATTCCTGTCGGTACACACGGCTACACATCAAGCTATACATTTCCAGTATAAGCTGACCTCGCATTATACGGAAATCCTATACAATGCGTGATCAGAATACACTGGAAATGTATAAGCTTGATGTGTAGCCGTGGATTCCTATTTGTGCTAAGTGGGTCCACAATCTACAATAGTGCATAGAGTGGGATCCGAACGCACCGCGTCAAGCTAAAGGCGGTTACTCACTAAATCTTGTAGGATTAACGACATAATCGTGAAATTAATAACGGTCCGGATGCGAGCTCGAGCAATACAGGTAGTAGGTATGTACCTACTTGTTGAACATTATTGTAATGATATTCTTCCGGGGGCTGGCAAAGTGTTATGGCGTTTTACATTAGATATTTCTCTGCTGAAGCTCGGTAAATTTGCCACGTTTATTTATTAGTATGGATTATTCGAACCGAATTGGTTTGCTACGCGTCGTTCACGTAGGTACAACGCGTGTATTTAAATGCTCGCTGTGTGCATTTAAATACACCTTAGCAGTCTATTAAAGGTTCTTACATACTGGCGCGACTTGTCGCGCGACGCAACGCCGCCGCATTGTGCACGGTGAAAGTCGCGTCGCACGACATGTCACGCCAGTATGTAAGAGCCTTAAGCCCTCTTTGCTTTAATAGGTGGAAGTAGGTAAGTACGGATGCGGTCCAGACTAGTTGTCGTGGCAATAATCGCTCCCTTGTGGCTGACCTAGCATGCCCAAGGTCGGCTCAATCGTTTAGTTACCTAGATCCTATACTAGAAGAATGGAATCTGCCAGTGGGATTTCTTGCCTTTAAAGGTGAGAAGTATCGCCCTCGGTGTCCCTCACGAGAATAGTCCGTATTTAGATACAGTTATGTACTCAATGTTAAATAAGTATGTTTTGGGCCTTCACATTGATAGATACAGTATTGGGATTTATTTATAAACGTTGCTTAAAGTTAAGTGACGTTCAAACGTCAAAAATGTATGGTTAAACAGTCGCTAATCATTACATAACTTTAAGCAAGGTTTACAAATAAACCCCATGATTAACCCTTAAAGTCGCATGATGATTTTTGTTAATGAAAACAAGTAAAATTCATTTTAATGGTTTATTAGGCATATAAAAAAGTTACAAAAAAGACAAAAAAAAATCTAGACCTGCTGTTTTTTGGAAAAACCTATGTATAGTATACTATACGGTGCCACTTTTGCTCGAAACAATAATAAATCAGCAATGTATAGCATACTATACGTTGCGCTATTTTAGTGCTTCGTGTGGTAAGCCAAAAAACAGTTTCTACCTTTGACATAACATAAATGTATTTTGCATTTAGTGCACATTGTACTAGCTTGACCTCCTTTACAATATTTACATCTCTGATACCCGGTTAACTGAGGCCAATGATCGTATTTATCATACCTCACATCATCAAAAGGCTTCTCGGCCAATGGTTTCTTTATCTTTTGCCTCTCAGGTACAGATTCAACTTCCTTTACAGGCACGGTTCTATCACGCTTCAGAAGTCCAGCGTAGATTTCGTATCGAAAGTCTGTTAGTGGCAATAGAAGGCCCAGTACGCTTTCTTTGTCCACGTGTCCTCAAAGGTGTGTTAGTTGCCATGGCAGGAGATGGTTGAACAGACGTCACAGAACCAATTGAAGAAATTGAAGGAATTGCATCATAGTTGCATTGCGTAGGGCTCGGAAATACAGCATTCAGAATTGGTGTGAGGGGAACTTGAGCATTTTCTTGTTCAACATCAGAAAGGGCTTCTGCGTTTGATTCTACATCGCCCTCTGAAGGGTTGGCTGGCGAAACTGGGCAGCCTAGAATGTCGAGCCTTTCAAATGACGATTCTAGTGACGATGCTGGTGAACTCTCAGCTGTTCTCGCTTCATCACCACTGCTCGATTCATCACTAGCATCAGAATTAGCATTTAGTGCAGGAACCAAAGCTAATATTCGTCTAGCTCTTCCGTTCATTGTGGTCTAAAACAACATAAAGCAAACATGCAAGTCAACCACCACCCAAATAAAAGCCAAGACGTTATTTATGCACTCTATAGAACTCGTTTCATATCAAATTATCAAAAAATTGTTAGTTTCATCACATAGTAGCAATTGTAGCGTTGTATAGTATACTATACAAATAAAAATAGTGGTAAATGTAAGCAACTGTAGCATTGTATAGTATACTATACATATATATAAACTAGTCAAAATAATACAAACACCACATTTTCCAAGTTAGTCATCTAGCAAAATTAGTAGAATAACTATTCACCTTTACATTTTATGCATTGGAAATCTGTAATTAGTAATAAAAACACTAAAATTACCAAAACTCACCTTGTTAATAATTTCTGGCTGCGACTCGTTCGTTATTTTTCACAACTGATTTGAATTTACCACAGTTTAAAAAAGTTTTGTCATATTGACTTAGAAAAAAACGTTCAAAAATGTAATTTATGATAAAATATTACAGATAAAATAAAATAAAATTGGACAATATTTTTTTAAAGTTAGACGTATAGTATTCTATACAAAGTCACTTTAAGGGTTAACAATGTTAATAACGCAATTAATGTTTTTGAACTGTCAAAATGAAAGCCATTGCTACTGTTATTGTGTTACGCAATTACACCGCAGTCAATGCAGCTTACAGCCTCAAAAAGATGCATCGACAAGAATTAATTTAATTTTCTATTCTTGTTAAGCAGACGAATTTTTCGAACATATGAAGTAATGGATTAGCAATATGCTTCAAAATCATTCAGATTGCGATTGAAAGTGTGTTAGGTAGATACGCAATTAGGGTGCTGCCTCTTTCCGCCATCACCAATCTGTTTGTCAAGACTGGGCTGAAATAAAGTGTAGATTCGCAGTTTTTTCTATCATATACATATTATAAATTAAAGTCGCATTTCGTGTTTGTCGGTAGGTATGTCCGCGTTATTCTTTTAAAACACATTTTGATTTGGTTTTTATCATCGTTTAGAGAATTTATTCTGGAAGGTTTATGTATAATACGTTACTATTAAAGCTAAGTACATAAAACTAAGAAATCTCGATGTTTTGTCAAGTCGTAAAAACCGTGCGCAGGAGCGGTTCGCTGGTTAGGTGTAAAGGGCTAAAATAAGCTTAGGTTCTATGCACCACCCCATTATTTTGTATGTTGGTGGACTGCATAAGATTTTTATACGACAGATCATCGTTGCCTGGTTCTGTAATGAAGAAAAGTCGGACAGATTCTCGCGAACAAAAAACTGTGTCCCTCAAGTCAGCCAGCTCGCTGTACGCAGGCACACATTCACAAATTAGTTGGTTGGTCAATAGTCACGCAAATGTCAACACTCACACATTAATTAGGTACCTACGTTAAGAAAGTCGATTCATTCCAAGAGTCAAAAAAAATATTTTAAACAAGCCGAATTTCAACAGAAAAAAATAATCTTGTTATGCCGCATTTATAATGAGATTTGATTGGGTCTTTAGCAGTCAACGAAGACGGTTGTGTTCGAGACGCTCTCTCAAAATTTTTTATGATAGTGCCATGTGGCAAGCACCCCTCGCTTGCCAGCGAAATCGAACTCTGCAAAATCGGTATTTTATCGGGTGGTGCGTGTTGTGTAATGTGTAGTTTCATGGATTATTTTTAATGATAGTGAGTTTTTAAAGTGATGTTGGTGTTTTGTTTTGATGGTGGTGGTGGCCGACAAGTGTACCTGCAGGCTAATCTGGTGAGATCTTTCCATACTACAGTGACTTGCTCCTCTCTGCAAAATACACGCCATAATTCTGTCATTTTAAGTCACTACAGGTTTAATTGGCTAAATAATGTACCCAACTTTAAGATATAATGCGTAGGTGATTGTTTTCCAAAATCGTTATTGAGTTCAAGTGACCTTTTTTTTGTGAGTGGTCAGTGGTGCTCTATTGTCTTGGGCACGCATACCTAACGGCTTTGGAAACAAAATTCCGCAGCCCCTATATCCTTCACCAGATGTGGGCGCCCGCGCCGACCCTTAGGCCGCATAGCAATTGGTATTTTAACTTTTAAGATACTCACTATTTGGGTATATTATAGAATGCCACAACGGGGCATCTCAACAAATTTGCTGACAGTGAAAGTGTAAACTGTAGATTGTGTAGAATATGACATAATTATCTACTTTGATTTTCATTCACTCAAACTGCTGTCTTTAGGTGCAATCCTTGAAAAGGGCTTATACTCGAGCTAATTTAAAACAAATATGACGGATGCTATCAAGTTTTAACGCTTTTTAAGTTTACTATATCCTGGGCGCTATTTTCATTTACAAGAAAGGGGTCGCAACAAAAATCTGATGCTGCAATGTTATTGGTTGATCAGCATGGGTAAGCGTTACATAGTGGCTGAACGCTGCAGGCGGGAATAGACCATGCGATGCGCGCCCGCCATAGTACTATCGCGGAAAGCCAGCAAAGGCGCATGGACGCTATTATAGAACCTGGGCGGTAACAGAGGTGGTCATCTTGTGCGCGGGATTTTGTTTTGAAAGTGGTTGGTTATGGGTGTCGGCGATGTAACTATGAACAGAAAAGAAGAATTCGGGTGACGCGGGTCGAGATTTTTGTCGGGGTCTTATTAATTACTTGAGCCGAATAGTGCGCTTTTAACTCCGAACTATATTATTTGCAATCGCATCAACCCGAGGTGAGCAGCGGCGAGCTACAGATTGAACTTGTACGGCGACGGAGCTGAACATAAACAACGAGGATCGGGCCGATCGCGATCTGAACAGTGCTGCTGAAAACGCATCAGAACTAAGAAGAAAAGAATCGAGAAAGCAGTTTACCCCGCCAAAAGATTCACCGGTGAAGCTGGACTTGAACTATCCTGACAGAGAGAGTCATCATGAGAGACTTGATTAACCACGCTAGGAATAAACCAAGACAAAAGTAAATGCACGAAATCGTAGAAGTAAAAACTGGTACGAAACACATCAAGAAACACAGGACGTGCTATCTCGCACATGTTCACAGACGCGGCAAACCACACCTTTTATATGCAGCAATGCAGTACAAGGCCAAATCCAAGACAGTAGGCTGACCGATTTACGCATGGAACGACAACCTAAGACAGGACATGGCGTGCTTCAACAAGGAAATCAACTTCTGGATGGACATGGCTGAAGACCGATACAAGATCACGAAAGCAGCCAGCGAGATATACAAGAAACCTGAAACGGACAGCAGCGAGTCCTTGGACAAAGACTCAGAAAACAGCAAAGTGTAACACAGCACAGCAGGGAGATAGAAAAGAGCCGAGAACGAAGCATATCTCCGCCAATGGATTCAACGGTGAAAATGGAACGGAGCCAACTGGCGGCGTCGTCGTAAAAAGATGCCCATCCTTAGATAAATATTACCCGTCTCTCCACTAGTCCATTGCTTACTCAAGGATGCATATCCGGTAGGCTCGCAAATCCTTCCATATCCTGACGGGCACGGTCTATTCCCTACCATTACCCGCGCCCCCCGGTCTACTCTTTGATATGCAATGGCTTCTGTAACCCCATGAACCATGAGGCTCCAGGGGCTAGTGCAAATCCTGGGGTTCATTCGATTTATCGAGTCTGGTTAAGCCACGCTGGGGTCGGTGCATTTCATTCATTCATTCATTCATTGTTATGCCGCATTTATAATGAGGTCCTAACACTCCACGGGGGGTGGGGTTGAAACGAAGTATCGGTAGATCCCTACCCTATGTAAAACAGTGGTGACATCTGAGAACTATTTTTCAACAGATAATTGAAACAAAACTATTGTGAAACCCTGCCTGACAGACAAGGATCATCAAAAGGAAGAATCATTAGAAATCCAATTCAGTGCCTTAACTTTATAATAAATATTTCAATGTTAATAAAAGGGGGGCAAACTGAGTAGATACCGAGGTATTGTAGCTGGTGGGTAGACCGGTAGGTACCTATGCAAAAATAAGTACCTACCTAGTCACGGGTAACATGCTGGATCCTAAATAAAAAGCCCTAGGAACCATCACTTAATTATTCTGATAGTTTTGTATGTCATTTTTAGGGTTTCGTATGTACCTGAAGGGTGCTAAACGGAACCCTTTACTGATCTCCGCTGTCCGTCTGTTTTTGTCAGTGGGCTGTATCTCATGAACGGACCTAATAGGTAGACATTCCTATTGCCGCTAAAAACACAAATAAGTAAGTAATAAAAATAAAATAAGTAGGTAAATAAAAAAAATAATGGCGTTTTTCGCAAAATATTGTACGGTGGTACGGAACCATTCGTGTGCGAGGCTGACTCGCACTTGGCCCGTTTTTTAAGTCCTTTATTACTCTGCCGCATTGTCACACTGTGGATGCATTTATTAATGCGTCTGGTCTGGTCACAAAAACCTCATCTGGTAAACCGTAGCGATCTGTCTCACATGTTCCCTGTGCACACAGCACATGTTAACGAGGGTCGCAGGCATGTGGATGGGACGGACCTTTTGTAAAATGTCTGGTTCTAGGCAAAAAAACATAGCTTCTTGATCAGCTCAAGACCTTTTAAGACCTGTATAACTTATGCTCCCAATTAAAGACAAAAATAGAACAGTTTATTTTATAGCAGTTTCTTTTCTTCGTTTGTTTCTCTTAGAAATAAATTAAACTACACGATAGCTACCGTAGCAGTTAGGTAAAGGTATAATACTTACACTTAGGTAACTCGAAACATAAACACACGTGATATAGTTTTATTAATAGTTTAAATATGTATCATGTAAATAAAGTAATTATATAATTATGTAGCAGTTAGTTTATCACAATGTGAAAGTTAATGCAACTAAATATTGAAAATATTATGCGAGAGTGTGTTTATTTGTTTGTTAAGCTTTCACGCTAAAACGGCTGGATGAAATTTGGAACACGGGTAGACCATGACCTGGAGAAGGACATAGGATAGTTTTTATTTGATATTTCCACGGGATCGAGACTTATGCGGGTGAAACCGCGAGCAGCTAAAGTATTATAAACAAATTACTTACGTTACATAGTTTCAGTAGGTCTACCTTATTCAGTCGAATGTAAGTAGGTATAGGCAAACCAAGACAACCGCATTTCAACAATTTCGCCTTTGTTACGTAGCTGTAAGAGCGGCTTTCGTAATTGATGTTACTGGCTTGATGTGCATATGACCGTACCTTTGTAAGCAGCTGGGAGGAAACGGGGTCTGGAAAATTAGACCGAATCAAAGTAAAAAACCCGAAGACTTGCTACATGGAAAACAAACGAAACCACTAGATCTTCACACCACCCAACAACGAACATCAATCATAAAACCAGACATTTACAACGACACTAATGGGACACTTTAACCGCAACCCGGCTGCGTGCGCGCAGTACTCCCGACACCGTCGTGAATGACGGTCGCGCATCATTTACATCCCTGTTCGCATACACACGAATAAATCGAAAGTTTTCATAAAATAAGTTGGGTTAATAACATGGCTAGCAAACCGAATGGCGTTGAGGAGTGGGTCCGGGCCCCGCCTCCTCCGGGGACTTGCTTCTCCAGATTTATGAATGCCATCTATAATCCTGATGAGAACAGCTTCCTGGGAAGGACGCCGAAGAGATGGGGTATGTTTACAAGATTTAAAAATATTTTCTCTCAAACGTTGTGTCATACATTAATTAAGATTAAGACAGCCCCAGTAAGTTACAATAGTAAGTATTTATTTATTAATAACAACCATTACCTACTACTCCTGCTGCTCTCTCTGGCTCTACCACAGAACACTATTACGGAGGGCGGTCTCTACTAACTACTTGTACACACGGCTACACATCAAGATAGACATCTCCAGTATAAGATGACCTCGCATTGTACGGAAATCCTATAGAATGCGAGATCAGCATAAACTGGAAATGTATAGCCGTGTGTACAGTACTTGTATCGGTGTTTTGTTAGAAAAAATAAAATAAAATCTGTCTAAGCCCCTAAGCCGACCCACTGACCAAATGTTTATGTCTAGCTTTATTTTTTTATTATTTTGTTGTGTTATTTTTCCTATCGTTCTGTCATTTATATCGTAAGGATATGCCCCGGGGCAAAAATTTTAGCCAGTGAGCAAGGAGGTAGCAAGACTGATTACCCGGGATTTATAATTCTAAATAATACATAAAGATTATTT
Source organism: Lithophane leautieri (assembly GCA_949152455.1). Classification (NCBI taxonomy): domain Eukaryota; kingdom Metazoa; phylum Arthropoda; class Insecta; order Lepidoptera; family Noctuidae; genus Lithophane; species Lithophane leautieri. The sequence continues at coordinate 1,568,305 of OX424462.1, read as the reverse complement.
ATTTATCTTATCGCGTATAATTCAGCATGCAGCATATTTTGCCTAGCGAGTTGTACAAACTTATTTAACAAATAGGTAAAAAAGAAACAGTTTCGATCTAAGTTCATAATCCTTACATAAATTGATGAGCCAGTCAACAAAAGAACAAATATTACAACCATTTAAACCACATAATATATCACTGCTTATTGTTTTTCATTATAATATTATGTGTATAGTTTCACTGAACAATGTACATACATCCCTTGAAACTCTTTGAAGGAACTAACTCAAAGAAATTATGGCCCATTATCAAATAATGAAGACAAGAATGTCAAACGAAATCTGATCTATGAATCTGCAACGTTGTACAAATAGATATACAGTTATAACAGATGTAATAACATAGAATAAGCTCATGGCTAACTATCTTGATTGACATAAATAACTTACCTACCTACTTCATTTAATTTTTATACGAGAACCTATTACTTGGGCGTAAATCCGTCAGCTAGTACTATATAAGGTAACATTCGTGCGCCACTCTGTCTGGCTAGATACACAGAGTAATTAACCCGCAATTCATAAATTCTGACAGTTGTCGAGATTTGACATTAGAACTCTACCCGCTTTTGCTAAACTTCTACTAAGTTTACGTTAATACGAATCGTACTTAGGTACATACATGGTGTTATGTGAAATCGTTAAACTATGCTCCTGAACAATCACAGATGCATGCGTGCTGTCGGTCATTGCAAGCTGTAGGCATTTATTCCTCGAAAGGCTATCCGTTGGCCACATTGCTAGAATTACAAATAATTCTTCCATAATCTGCATTTGTCTTCTAATTAACTTTTGCGAAATCTCCTAGCAAGTTTATATGTAAGCTGACCTCCTCAACCAACTTGCACTATGGGTACAATAACAGCAAGTCAACCAGCTGCGAGTGCAACTAAAACGGCGGCACTGTGTGGTGATGATTGTGATTGTGAAGTTTACTTAATTTTTTTTTTTTTGTTATTACATATGGCAAAATGTGAGGAAATACGTGCCATAATTTACTACATTGATATACGAGCCGTAATAATTACGTGCCGCTGGAATTATAACTTATTGAGTCGTTAAACTGGATTTTTGTAATTTGTACGCTGTCACAGGCGCCATCATACAATGCCGCTGGTTTAAGGAAAACTTGTGAAAATACCAGTTGCAAGTTGTCAGCCGCCATCATACATTTGAATATTAAACTACGACCAGCACACTCCTACACTCGTCAGGTTAAAAATAAAGAATAAGCTATTATCTAATTTGCTAGCCAAGAGGGATTCTTCAAGTACGGTCATAAAATAAAAATTGGTCTTATGCGACACCGCTGAATACCGACCTCCCCCACAGAATAATATAAGAGACCAGGGGGCTTAAAACGGCCACTTTGGCAGAATCATAATAAGAAAATATTATGAATCGTCGTAAAATGTCACAAACGGACAATTCATTATTATAATCTGCGTGCAATTCATATTACGAAATAATTCATCTGTTTGACAGTTTTCTATGGAGATTCGTAAAATGGTCCACAAATTATGAATTGCTTTTGTGTCAAATTAGAGGAATTGTTAATGACAGCTGGGAATTCAGGAAATGAATTGCTTTTAGAGGAATTGCATAAGTGGCCGTATTAGGCCCCCGTCACTGTGGTTGTGTATGATCATATTATTTGTCATCAGTGCTACAAGTTTAGATAGAAACTATACCTTCTGCCTACGATTTCGACTGCGTGGAACTGGGATAAAAATATCCCTTGTCTTGATCCTGGTTATAAACTACATATAATATACAGAGCTTTGTGGATTTTTGTATTTGTGCTCGGTTCTGGAAATACTGCTAGGTATCCAGTTTATCAGCTGTCTGTTGCTGTGTGTGCGTTAACGATACGACCAATTGTGGTGACGGCTAGACATTTTGGTGCCTGTAGACGGACGTGATGGGAGGAGCTCGTGGCTAAGTAATAACAGTCGCGCGAGTCGATCCATCTGGTTAAGCTACGCTTGCCGGGGTTGGTCCGTAGATGGACCATCTTTACTTACTGAAATTCCTCCGTGCCTCGGAAAGCACGTTAAGCCGTTGGTCCCAGCTGTCATTCGTTGATCTTTGACAGTCGTTACGGGTTGTCAGAAGCCCGAAAGTCTGACAACCAGTCTTACCAAGGGGTATCGTGTTACCCAGTAACAGTGGGTCGTGGGGGTCAGATATGCAGTCGCTCCATCTAAAATACTGGTATTCAGCTGCATCATGTTAGAATGGAAGTCGACCCCAACATTGTTGGGAAAAGGCTAGGCAGATGATGATGATGATGAGAAGGACATGTGATGGCTCACATTTCATCTCCAATTACTGAACAAGTAGCCGACTAGTCAACAATAATTGTCACGGCAAAAACTATAAACATTACCAGAAGTACCCACAGCCTGCATTCCTTTCACATGTAACAACTAATGATCACTATCAATGCATCAGCACACTGTTACCCTTGAACAATATCAAATGACCTACGTCAATAGCAAACGATGCAATATCGATGCGCGGGCGCACGAAACACGATGCACGGATTCTGTTACCGACACTTTATGCAAGGCGCCCGGAAGTGTCAAAACGATTCATTTATATTAGTTTATGCGACAGCTGTATTGCGTTGGTTTGGAAATCTGGAAGTTTCTATTGTAGGTATCTCTGTATCATTGATGTAGCTCAAATATGTCTAGTGTTTTGAATTGTAACTCTTGTTCTCTCATATGTCAAACCCAGTTTACCGTCACAAGAGTGTTTACAAAAAAAAAAAAAACTTTAAAAGTGAAAAATAACTTTAATTTCGGAAATCGGTGTCTGCTTTTCAATTTGCGTTTTTTGCCACCGATTTCCGAAATTAAAGTTATTTTTCACTTTATTAGTGTTTTTTTTTGGAAGACGGTTGTTTTTATTTTTGTAAAAAGTTTTTATTTTTCACTTTTTATTTGTGGTATCTAGCCTACACAAATTCGAATATCACTACCTGCTATGTAAATAAAAGTGACGGAGTCAAATAAGATGTACCCATACATAGACTTAGTGGGTAAAATACGTAATTATTGAAGCTAACTCAAAAACTACGCAAGAAAAGTATGCCCTGCCCAGCTCTGAAGCATGACCTACTAAACAAAAAAAGAATCATCAAAATCGATTCATAATTGGTGGAGTAATCGCGTTATATACACACAACAAAAAAAAAAAAACCTGCAGACGAATTGAGAACCTCCTCCTTTTTGAGGAAGTCGGTTAAAAAGCAGGACCACCCCAGGACTTAGTATATAACTAGCATGAATGAGCTGTAGTATCGATCGGATGGGGCAGTGGCTCCATAACATGCATGATCAGTAACCTATTGTGTAACACTTTCAATCAAAATCCGAGAGTTTTGACGGATATTGCTAACCCATTGCTTCTTAACTTTGAAAAATTAATCTGCTCAATAACGTAAATAACGCGATGAATGTTGTTGAACTGTCAAAATGAAACCCATTGCGATCAATTGTCATTTTGTGTGTTACGTAATTACCCCACAGGACAGATTTTAGAACAAAAATAACTCATGTGGTGGAAGGATCAGTAAACCAGCAGTTCCAGAGTTTGTTCCGAACAGAATCGTCCGATATCTGCTTTAGGGAACCATTAAGTAATTTATTTTCCTTTCGTATTTGTCAAGTTGTTGTGCTATAGTTAAGTACGTTCATGGCTGGCGTACTACCCAGAAAATGAGCTGCCATTTTGCATGCTGTACGTACTATTATCGATCAATAATTGCATGACCGTAAAAGTCGCGTGACGGCGTGATTGAGACGAAATAACGTGATAAGAAATTCACCTTTTGTATATTTTTTTGATAATAATTAATGTTATTATGAACAATGTAATGACTATTGATATTATTGGAATTTGTAAAGTCAGAAGAGGGCAGAGACGTTGCACACTAAAAAAATACAGACGAATTGATAACCTCCTCCTTTTTTGAAGTCGGTTTAAAATATGGCTGCTGTCATTTTTACGGTGTGCATACTAAAGAGTGTTCTATTCTATTCTATATAAGGTGTATCTTTTCATACACGAAATCTCTTAAGGGGTCACAGCATCCTGAAAACAATAGCTGATAGGTGGGACAGTCCCATACTGGGACATTGGATACGCCTACATGCCACTGAGGCGTAATAATTCAACGTTTGTATTGTTTTTTTGGTAGATGTAAGTACTAACACTAGTTTCTAAGTCTATAAGGTCCGAAATAAAATAAATAAGAAAAATAAAATTGTACTCATCATTATGAACAACTTTCACTATTGGACCAAGCATTAGCGAAAAAAAAATCTGCTGTTCCCTTCTTTTGATGAGCAATGCGAACCATAAATGTACGGAACAGCCGTTTCGTTAATGGCCGTTTTATCTAGACTTCGAGTTCAGGTGACTTGTAGTCTGGATGCGGAAGGCGGAGGACAGGGTGTTGTGGCGCAGCCTGGGGGAGGCCTATGTCCAGCAGTGAACTGCGATAGACTGAGTTGAAGAATAATTTTTCAGCTAAATCTAAACTGGCACTGTGTCTTCGTTATTCTAGGTGTAGACAGAAATGTGACGTTGCAAGAACTATTCTTATTGAATCAATAATACGTCCACTGCTCGCAGCTCAACAGCTTCAGCTTCAATTAATTAAATGTATATTGCATTCTGAATGGGCAATCGATATGGTATCAATAAGCGATCATCAGTAACTGTAATATTGTCGCATGATCGACCATTGTACTCTTCATGTATTTGTGTATCAGTTATGTATTTTGTTCGTTGACATTAGAAGTAAAATACATGTTGCTGATGATGTTGTTTTTGTGGGTTGATAATGATCGTGATTGTGATACTTTTTTACCACCTTGTCGGCGTTATTAATATGTACACCCATGCCAAATTACAGCTTTCTAGAACTTAGTGTCTCTCACTACTTTCGCTAAGCCGCGGACAGAGAGACGGACATAGCTAAACTATAAGGATTCCTTGTACGGAACCCTAAAAATTAAGATCTACTAAACTATTTCTACCATAGATTTAAAGAATCAATGTACTTACAACAACATAATTATAAACTAACTGCTATGTCCTTCTCCAGGTCATGGCCAAATTTCATTCAAATTCGTTCAGCCGTTTTAGATGTGGCGCACATGGGTAGACCATGCCCTAGGTTGGGACATAAGATACTTTTTATCCCGATATTCCCACGGGATCGAGACTTACGCGGGTGAAACCGCGGGGTGCAGCTAGTAAGGAATATAAGCTTGCTTCATGCACGGATACCTGAATTATTTAGAAACACCTTTTCTAAGTTATTTAAATTCAGCATTACACATTCTTTAGACATTATCTATATAATTTATAATCGGTAGGTACCTACCGTCTTCAAAATTCATGTCGGTAATACGATTCCTTTCAACTCACAAGAAAATAAAGTCATTAAGTACACAGAAGGGTCGTTTTGTATAGCCATAGAAATCAGTACGACAATCAAGTAGGTAGGGACCAACTGAATGTTTTGTGATGATTCTTTTATGCTGTGGCCAAGGACGAGGGGAGGGCAGTGTTAATGTGAAGTTGTGAACTATTGAAGCTTGCTCAAGCGAACGATAAACGTACTCTTATAGTGAACCCAATATAACGAAACGGTCGAGGTGAAGTCTTTCAAAACGAATTATGAGAAAACTTTATCGTTTTGTCCTTCATTGTCAATTCAAATGCTCAAGGACCACAAGATGGAATGAATGACGACCTGCATCCTAATTGCTAATTGCGTAACACACTATCAGTCACAATCTGAATGATTTTGAAGGATATTGCTACATTATTTCATACTGTTCGAAAAAGATCTGCTCGACAACGTATATAACGCAATGATTGTTGTTGAACTGTCAAAATGAAAGCCATTGCTACTGTAACTGTGCCACGAAATTATAGTCCTCCAGACCTTATTTCGGCCATGGGGGCCTGTCCCAACGGAGACTACCCTTCGGCGAGGGAGATATTATAGTGCTCAAGTGTGTGCGCAGACACAGGTGCACTCTCTCTTCCCTCACTCTCATAGTTCGATGGGACCGGAGAGAGATCAGGCGCAGGACCAACGGCTTAACGTGCTTTCCGGGGCACGGCGATATCACACCACCTTCCAAACTCGGGGCTGTTACTAAGAATTTCCTAAAGGAAAACTCAATAGTACTTTGCCCGACGTGGGAATCGAACCCAGGACCCCACGCTTAGCAGTCACGCTTGCGACCACGAGACCAACGGGACAGTTCCGTAATTACCCCGCCGGTGAATGTACTGGGAATCAGCTGGATGCAGGAACCGCAGTACCGGTCGTTCTGGCGATACACTGCTGGAGGCAGTCTATTATAGTCTGCCAAAAGAAAGAAAATATAGCCAAAATCTTCAATCTTCGCTTGTTTGATACACCTGTAAGTATCACACGGCACACAAGTACAGTGGATGCACCATTTTTTTTATTACTTGTCGCCATTTCACGCGTTAATTCTTTGGTAGACATCGCCTTGCCAATAAGCCAATTAATTTAATATTTCATTATAATGTCAATGACACAAATCATTCCTTCCCAATGAATGCGCGTCCTTCGTTCATTCACTAGATTCTGGCACACATGGCCTAGTGAAGCATATCGACCTTGTAATGTTCTGATTGAATGCAAGATACCTTCGTTATTTATAGTAAATAATACACGTATGTGTGGAATAACAATACATGGGTAGGTACATTTGTGAACTGGCTTGTTGGTTCAGGGATCTTAAGCGCGACAACTGAGCATGAAGTTCTGTGTTCGATCTCCTGGGCAGGAAAGTGTTATTAGGTTTTCCATTAAGAAATTCTATGTGACAGCCTCACCCTAATTGCGGAAAAATCACAATCTGAGGGATTTGAAGGAAATTATGTTTGAAAATATCGTCTGTTCGGCAACGAAAATAACGGAATGAATATTGTTGAAATTATTGTCAACATAAATGAGTTTGTGAGTGTGTTATGCAATGCTGGAGCAGAGGTCTACTCTGTCGTCCCTGTGATGTTGTTATGTAATTTGTTGGTCGAACTTTTTCATTAAAATGACAAACAAATGCATATTACTGGCAAATGTAGAAGATAACGGTACCTACGGCACCAACACCGAGATGGACAATCTTAAATTTTAATGACCCGACTCCCAATTGGCACAACGGCAAAGTATCCGCTGGCTAGCTCAGGGTCGCGGATTCAATTCCCGCATCCGGACAAACAGAGTGGCCTACAGATGTTCCGGGTACTAGATACTTCTCTAATGGTCCTACGTCACGGGGAATCGTCTTAAGGGCGTGCAATATCCCCACTAATAGTTTCAGAATATATTTATGACTTGTTCTGCAAAGAACTGGGGTTTGTTGTTGTGTTGATGTTAAACTGCCATCTTTTGTATGTACCATTGTACAATGAGCCTCAAAAAGATTTGTAGGTATATATTGTGGCGGTACCTACATCGCCACATATTATGAAGTACGCATCAAAAAGACCTGACGTCACACAAACACCTGACGTCACGTAAATCCTGCATCGCGCAATTAAAGTTTACCGAGCAATGGCCATTATATACCAGAACCCGACATCAATCGTTGGGCAGTTGCCCACCAGACGCAACACCCGTCTGGTCGGAGGATCCTCCCTTTTCTATGGTGGATGAGTGAACTTTACACCCTGTTCCTCATACCCCTAAAATATTAACAAGTATTATATATGAACGTAAACGAAGCGAAAGGAGTATGTAAGGAGCGTAGCAGGTGGCATTATGTAGTTTCTGCCTACCCCCATGGCAAGAAAGCGTGGGTTTATGTCTTATGGTTTATTATTTTTTTATGTAAAGAAATACGAGGAAATTCCAATCTTTCTGAACTACCCAAAAGTAGCAACAGTTTTATTACCAAAATTCTCCAGACACTAGACAGTCACATCAATATAAATGTCATAAAAACAGTATTTTGTATACGAAGAAATGCGTCCGCGCTATTTCTGTAACAGCTTTTAAAATTAGAACGGTTTCGTCATAGTTATCAGCGTGGAGAGTGATTAGTGCTTGTAAAGTGTGTCCTATTTTGTATTGTATAAGGTTGGAAGTCGGGTGCTGGTGATTTAGGTTAGTAGGAAGACTGTTTGTTATGCGCTAGGGCATGGATTAGTTAATGGTAAGTCGGTTACCTGTTGATTTCGTTGTTAGTGTGACAATTATTGGGTTAGATTTTTGATTACGATGGTAACAAGAAAAGATTTAAATTTTTCCCTATAGCAGCAGCCTATAAGTTATACTAGCTTCCGCCCGCGGCTTCGCCAGCGTGGTATGTCGATAACAAGTAGCCTATGTCCTTCCCCGGGATGCCATCTATCTCCTTGCCAAATATCAAAATCCGCTCAGTGGTTTAGGCGCGAAAACGTAACATACAGACAGAGTTACTTTCGAATGTATAATATTATTAGTGGATAGTCAAAACTACCGATGCCGTTTCGATGCTACGAGTGAATAAAGAAATCCACATACATAGTGTACTTAGATACGCGCGAAAAACATCATTTTTTGCAAAAGGGTAAATATACAGGGTGTAAGGGACAGCCCTCCGCAAATTAACAGGAAGCATTCAGCTCCTTATTTTGGATCATATTCCACCGGAAATTTTCTCAGGAAAGTTTTCATTTTTTTTATCGTGATTCAGTTACTATTACTTTATTTTAATGTAAAATTATTAACGTTCTCTGTACGCTCTCTCCATTAATGTAAATAAAACAGCTAAAAAATAAAAAAACAGCAATGGATGTTTAAATACTCGAGCGCGCCCCCCCGACACGGGGAGTGCGGCTACGTGGGTTTTGCCGCGGTAACGATACACTGCGCGTGAGGTAATAATACAAATCAAGTTTATTGGATTCCCATAACATCAGTCTGCGGAGGGCTGTCCCTTACACCCTGAATAGTGATGTGTATTATTTGCAGCAAGAAGAAGAAAATATAATATAAGGAATTTGTCATACTGTGTCTGTAACTAAACTAAGTGGATTCAAGTCAAAAAATTTATTCCTGTCTCTAAAGGCCAGTTTTCTACGAGTCTTAGGATCACCAAAGGCAATACCGAAACAAACGAATGAGTCTCATCCACCACCAAGTCCACCACGTGCCAACTCCTTACCATTGACTGACGCAAACAAGCTTTGTTTACTCCAAAAGGGATATTTTTGTAATCATACCAAGTTTACAACTCATTTGGAAATGGTCGTAATGGATTAATGTTTTTATTTATTTGTTTATGTAATGGAACTGGCAGTTAGCCAGGTGAAGTAGTAAGTTCTGCACATTAATAATGATAATGCCTCGTAGATTATATCCATCTAGCATGTGTCCTAGCTATTATTAAACAGAGGCCCTAGACAAAGTGACATTCTATCAGCGATAACGATGAAGGAAAAGGCAAAAATGTATAGGATTGCCATAAGCTATCGAGAAGCTTATGTCAATCCTGCTGAAAGTCGTTGTAGAAATGCGAAACGCTTTCGAAGCGACTGTCACTTGTCTAGGCCCTCGGGAGTTGGTTGGAGGAGCACGGGTGGCCCAGTGGTAATGGCCTCAACTTAGAAGTTGTAGGTCGTAGGTTCGAACCCTGCCAGGCGCTTTACTTTGTGTAAATAATTTCATAACCGCTGCTCTCGAAACGATGAAGGAAAGGTAGGAAACCGGCATGTTCTAGAACCAAAAAAAACGATTTCATAATAATGTGACATCTACCAACCCGCACTAGGCCCACGTGGTAGATTGCAGCCCACACCCTCTTGAAGAGTGGAGGCCTGTGTCCCCGCAGTGGGTTCATTACAGGCTACCAGAAAGAAAAGTTTGGATGTCTCATCTGCTTTTACCCGGCAGCCAATGTCTTCAACCAGCTAGATAGACCAACAGGAAGCTGGGTCTGGTTGTGTAGGGCGGAGAACCAGATATAGGGAGAGACTATGTCCAGTAGGTAGTTGTCGATTGAATCTCTTCTTGTTAAAAATAGCTATACTGCCTGGCAGCTAACATAACAGGATTGGATAAGCCTTTCTTATGGAGGTTTTCTATTAAGTACTATGTAGATATTCATGGTATAAAAGTACTATTATGTATTCTCTTGTAAAAAGATAATGAGCTCTACAAAATACTCCAACTTATATTAGTCACTAACATCTCCAGTTGGAGACAACCGGTTCCATATCAGACTTTCGGGCTTCTGACGACCCGTAACGCCTGTCAAAGATCCACGAATGACAACCGGGACCAACAGCTTACGTGCTTTCCGAGCCACGGAGGAGTCTCGGTATGTAAAGATCGATATCCATCGACGAACCAACTCTGGCAAGCGTAGCTTAACCTGATGGATCGACCCGTGCGGCTGTTATTACTTAGCCACGAGCTGCAGGCACTGATACGAATGCTAAATGCTAGGGACCGTTTTTTTGGGTCACTCATAAACTTTGTAGGTCCTTTAAGGACCGACAACTTCCTATGAGTGTCGTGGTCATGACACGTCATGACATGACAGGATGTCATGGTTAGGTAAATTCGTCTCCAGACAGTTCATTGTAAGTACACTTGGACCGAGATAGTATCTACCCTACCCTACTTAACTCGGATGACGGGCTGTATTCTAGGTAACTAAACTAACTAACTAACTATAATAGAAGCTTCTAAGTAGCAGCTTGTAGTCTGAATTGGTGACTAATTAACGCCTACTTTCACATATACATAAATTATAAATTAAAGTCGCTTTTCGTGTTTTTCTGCATGTCTGCGTTGTTCTTCTAAACCACGTAACAGATTTTGACGAGGTTTTCACCATCGTTTAGAGAATTTATTCCAGAAGGTTTATGTGTATAATAAGTTAATATTAATATAAACAAATATTATAAAGAGGAAAGATTTGATTGTTCTTTCACTGTTGGGAAGCTACACTATCCCCGGGTGACATGGGCTATATTATATTTTCAAAAAAATTAGGGATCCTTACTAAAACTCCAATAATGTAATCCAAGGTGTAAAAAAGCGTAGGGTAGGTAGGTAGGGTGGGTAGGTAGGGTGGGTAGGTAGGGTAGGTAGGTAGGGTAGGTGAGCCTTAGATAAGTAGTTAGTGCTACCCGTGCGAAGCTGGGGCGGGCAGCTAGTCTTACATATAGCTAAGAAATCTCGATGTTTTGTCAAGTCGTAAAAAACCCGTTCGAAGCAGGAGCGGGTCGCTAGTCGTATTTAAAGCCAACTGGCGAAATGAGGATGCACTACACAGTATAGCCATTTCGACAGCGTTAGCATTGGCCTCGCAAACGTCATAATTATATGGTGTAGATATCAATACGTTCCCTGCAAGTTTTCTCATGTTCAACCTTCGTGTTCCAGGTATAGTGCTGACCTTCTACTTGGTGTTCTACGCGGTGCTGGCGCTGATGTTCGGTCTGTGCATGGGAGGGCTGTATCTCACACTGGAACCGAACCGGCCCACGTATTTGTTAGGAGAGTCTCTTATTGGTAAGTTCGTTAAACCTTTTCTTTTTCTGTACTGTCCCACTGCAGTGCAAAGGTCTCACCTGAAGAGCGTCACATTCCTCTCTCAGTGTTTTTTGACAGACTGCATTAGCTTAAGTTCTGAGGTATTTCATGAGCATTTTTTGACAGACTGGACAGAGAAAGCAACCTCTCAATGAAATACCATTCGTCCGGATTCATATACATATACATGGGTAAAAAAACTTTGATATAAAAGAGGTCAGCGATATAGTAATCATTCAGATGCAGCAGTCGATTATTGCCGGAGACATTCACGTTTACGACAAAAGAATTTCGTCGGTCCTTTTCGGCTTCATAATAAATCAACCAGTAAATTACTCCTTTATAGTCGACACCAGGATCATCCACTGTTGAAAATAGATCTCATTTTACATCATTATTGCCGATGCATGGGGCTCAGGCATCGCCGGACTTTGGCCTCTTCGGATATATTGGATTCCACAGACGTTTCCAGATCCTAACGTTTCGCCACATAAATCGTGCGAGGCGTACTTACCAGTTACCATTCGTACGTACTACGAGCTATTAATGTATATTCGTTGTGCTATAAATCGTAAGGAGGTCATGTCGCATTTAGACGTCGTCGGTCAGGTCGGCTGTTCCGTACTTTTTATTATGTAATGGGCTTCCTACGGACGGTTCCTTTGCGGGGGACAATTGACTGGGATAGCGGTGGGATGGACCAGGATTTCCTTCGATTTTTCTAGCATTCACGAACGTATCATATGTTTTATGGGTGTGCTGTTAGAACTATGATAATTGGAGATAAGGAGTTTCTTGGCTGTTATTTTCTAAAAGAACACTACGCTTTTGAATTGGCAACTAGTTTTATCTATCTGACTGACTCCTTTGAAAATTCAAACCTGCCTGTAATTGGTTTAACTGAAATAAATGCTCTAAGTCTGCTTTTTTGAGTTTGAGGATTAATTTGCTGCGGGTTGAGAAAAGTAGGTTCCTATTCTCCAAACTCCCTTTCAGCTTCTTAGCTTATTACGATGGGTACCCAGGTAGGTGGTACTCACATGATAATCGACTTTCAGTTTGGCCAGCCATGACTTAAAATCCGAAAATTAGAATTTTGAAGTAACCGTGATTAAAGCATATAACTACACTGGCCGTGAAAACTGAGTACCACACTTTTAAAATTGCAATTTCTTTTTGAAATGAAAAACGTTTTATAGCAAATTTCATCAGCTTTCTTGGAAATTACAGTAACATAAGTAACGGTTTTTCTTAAACCAAAAAATTGCCATTTTTAACTTACGGGCAAAAACTCAAATAACATTTATAACTACAGTTTTAGCCTTATTTAAATATTTTTTTGGAAACCTTGGCTTTTGCAAAAGTCATCGATCAAGAAATAAATGTGAAAACAGAATCAAAAAGAGCATAAAAGTTACAATAATGTGTTTTTGTTTATAAGGTTTTTTAGCCATTCCATAAAAGACGGTTATCGGTTATAAAGATTTTATATAAAAAATTAAATTCTTTTTGTAATCCTTTTTATTTCGAAAATGTAGCTTGTGTAATTTAGAAGCTATTGCAATTTTAGTGTTGGAGTTTCTAAGTGTGGTACTAAGTTTTGACAGCTAGTGTATTACATTACCCACTTGTACAATCGTTTCAGCAGCACCTTATCAGAAACAGTTTACCAGTTTTATTAGCTGACCGTGTAAATTCCACGTCGTGCGACCTTAATAAGTATGGCTGTTAAATTGTACGCAAAAAGGGATACAAACAATAGAGTATTTTAATTATTGCTTGTTGTGAATTGTGTCACATCCTGCCCTATATTTTACGTATATACATACATTGTTTGGCAGTTACATTGTATGCATTTATTTAAATACAAGCTGTGCCCCGCGCTTTCACCTGCATAAGTCTCGATCCCGTAAGAATATCGAGATAAAAAGTATCCTATGTCCTAATCCAGGTCATGGTCTACCCATGTGCCAAACATCCAAATCTGTTCAGTCGTTTTAGCGTGACAAATAAACAAACAAACTCACTTTCGCATTTATTATATTAGGATCGGTCGTGGATTGTCACTGACAGAATAGGTTTTACTAGCGATCCGCCCCTGCTTAACTTGGGTGCACTGGCTACATGCTAAAACATTGAGATTTCTGTGCTGGAAGTATATGAATGTATCACACATAAAACCTTCCGGAATAAATTCTCTAAATGTTGGTGAAAACAAAACAAACGCATCAAATTCCAATGTGTAGTTTATAAGAACTACGCGGTCGGAAGGTATGGTTGACTGGTAGAGAATGCTTCCTATCACTAAGTGCATACAATGAAGTTTAAATAAATAAGGAGAAGAAATCACTAATAATATTGTGCCAGGTTAAGCCTGCAGTGTAAGCAAGCTAAAGTGGCAGTGAGCTGGCCATGTTTGTCGAAGGACCGATAGCCGGTGGAGCAGACGAGTCCTGGAATGGAGACAGCGTATCAGCAAGCGTGGTGTGGGACACCTCCCAGCCAGATGGACCAACGACTATAAAAAGGTGGCTGTGATAAACTGAATGTGGAAGGCGGAGGACAGGGTGTTGTGGCGCAGCCTGGGAGAGGCCTATGTCCAGCAGTGGACTGCGATGTGCTGAGTTAATTGATTGATTATTTGTGTCAGGTTTAAGTAACTTCAGGTAAGGGTAGGTAAAAGTAAAAGACGTGTCTGTCGTCGGCCCTGCTCCTCATCAAGCCAAACAATGAATAAAACTATTATCCCCTATTTTCAGGAGCGAACCCAGGCGTGGCATCCCGTCCGCTGTACGAGACCGCTGTTCTTCGCTACAATGTGGAAAACAGCTCAGCGTACCAGCCGTATGTACACCAGCTCGAAGAGTTCTTTGGACGTGAGTATTCACTTACATAAATCATAGGATCTATACGAAAAGCTAGCAACAACTTCTCATGTTTCATGGGGTGCATTTAAGAACAAAAATAAGCATTCGCAATCGCGGGACCTCTATCAATGGGTATCACCAATATTATTATAATATTTCGTACGGGAACCGATACCGTGTCCTTATGGAAACTGTTCTGAGTTTCCAGTAAATCCAAGTATTTTGTCATGTTTTCGATCATTGACCTTCATCTCAATGTGTCTGAGTGTTGATGATCTTGATTTTTTCTCCACCAGTGTTCCTAAACTTAAAAATTAAAAAATAAGTACAGTGTAAAAACTTCTTTGAAGATCACTAAATTCTCTAACTTAAAAATCTTTTCTTAATTCTCTCCGAGTGCTTACTCATTCTTACTTTCGCTTGCCTGTCTGCTGTTTCTTGTGTTACCCTAATGTTGTCAGTGAAAACTTTTAATTGGGCCTCATATGGACACACCAGCGTGATACTCAGTACACTAGTACAGAGAAACCAACCGCACCCAAAGGCGTGGCTCACTACGAAGCAATTCGCTCAATGTTTATGGGCTTCAGCGGGCTATTGTAGCAAATCAATACTTCAATGGAAATGTACTGACATGGAACATGGATAGTATGGGTATTCTACTAGCATAGATAAGTGATCTTCACGATTGTTGCTAACACAGGGGTAGGTAGTTGCATGTGACGTTATTGCTGTGCCAATTTTGATATTAGGTATTAGGAAGAATCTGAGAATATTCCCAAAAGCCAGATTAATTTTATGGTGGTTGTGAAATTGGAAGACCCTGTGCAACATGACGATAATTTAAATATATTTTTACAGAATACAGCAGTGAGCGCTGGTACTCATCAAAGAAGGAGTGCACTGCTGCAGACCACTACGGGTTCCCCGACAACCCTTGCATCTTCATTAAAGTCAACAAAGTAAGTGCTGGGACTTTTTCATTAAGTCAAAAAATAAACAAAAAAATAATCGTCAAAATCGATTCACAATTGGCGGAGCAATCGCGTAAAATACATACAAAAAAAAAACATATTGACGAATTGAGAACCTCCTCCTTTTTGAAGAAGTCGGTTAAAAATGTAGTTTGTTAATTGATTCGGTAACAATATAAGATAAAGTGGTTGGATAGATGCTCCCATAGATAGGTACTGAATAAATTAACCGACTTGGTTTTACCTTACATCTCACAACTTTTGGTGGTACAAGAACTGCGTTACGAGACTTGCATTTTTGTATACATGTAACGTTTTTTTTTCATATTTACACAAAAAGACAATATTAACAAAGAGTCTTGTATTGATGGTTATGAAGTAAGTACTCGTATATAAAATAAATTATTTTAAAATTATTTTTTTAGATAATTGGCTGGAAACCAGACTACTACGATGTCACAGAGCTGCCTGCAGGCATGCCAGAGGACCTGACTGAGTACATACAGGGACTGGACCCAACCCAGGTGAGGAATACGAGGTCTTTGAATACATACTATCAGTAGCAGTACTGATGGGTCCCTGTGAAAATAGCATCTACAGGGTGCGCTTGTTTCATCGTAGACCTCATCAATCGCTTCCACCGGGGGTCTACATAGATCAAGAACTAGTTCATGGAATTCTCAATTCCCCATGTATTTATTGCATTCCACAATGTGCATTTACCATTAAAGAAACTGTGTAGGGAAGTGTTACCCACAATACAACTAGTACAATGCTCTGCAGTTTCCGTATGAGGACAGCATTGAAATTACGGGAAAACAGAACATGATTTGACGAAAACATGAAACCATCTACTTTTATACTCAATTAGCTGCACCCCGCGGTTTCACCTGCGTAAGTCTCTATCCCGAGGCAATATCGGGATAAGAGGTATCCTTTGACCTTATCCAGGTTATGGTCTACCCATGTGCCAAATTTTATCCAAATCCGTTCAGCCGTTTTAGCCTGAAAGCGTAACAAACAAACAAACTCAATTTCGCATTTATAATATTAGTTAGGATTCGTAGTCTTCTACGCAATATACATTCAATCATTCAATCATTCAATTTTCTCGCAACAGCAAAAGCAAGTATGGGTGTCATGTGAAGAGGAAAAAGCGAATGACACAAAATTAGAGTACCCCTGGGGCCGAGGGATGCCGGGAGCGTTCTACCCCTATAACAATGAAAAGGGGTACAAGAGCCCGCTGGTCGCCGTGAGGTTATCATCACCAGGTAACTTCATCATTATATCAGCCCATGGACCTGCTGTTCATAGGCTTACCGTTCAAGGGATTCCTTCAACCTTCACTCTGACCTGCACCCTAATTGCATAACACGCGATCAATCATATACTGAAATTCTGAATCATTTTGATAATCCATTGCTTCATAATAATATGTTAGAAATATTTCTCTGCTGAACAACGTACATAACGCAATGAGTGTTGTTGAACTGTCAAAATGTACTCGTGAGGCAGAAATAACCGAAAGCAATTCGTATGTCCAACAGACGTATAAAGACAGATTGTAGTAAGATTCAACGGCGCTATTTCTAAAATGGTGCAAAGGAATCTTACTTTGGATACAATATTTTTCGTAAAATAGAGTGGTCATACTATAAGTACGTGCAACTGGGAAGATTATTACTAATTCGTTTTTGACAAAGTAGCTAACACAATGGTGGTTTTGAATACCCATATTTATTTACGAGCTTATAAAATATCCTGAGGCCCTAGACAAAGTGACATTCTATCAGCGATAACGATGATGGAAAAGGCAAAAATGTATGGGACTGACATTAGCTATCGAAAAGCTT
This sequence comes from Lithophane leautieri, assembly GCA_949152455.1. Lineage (NCBI taxonomy): Eukaryota > Metazoa > Arthropoda > Insecta > Lepidoptera > Noctuidae > Lithophane > Lithophane leautieri. The sequence continues at coordinate 1,550,976 of OX424462.1, read as the reverse complement.
ATGTCAATCCTGTCGTTGTAGAAATACGAAATGCTTTCGAAGTGATTGTCACTTGTCGAGACCCTCTGACTATCTTTCGATAGAAAAACATAATTTATCAGAGTTTTTTTTCCCACTCACAGCACATAACCTCAACATCGTGATACGATGCAGAGCATGGGCCAAGAACATAATTCAAAACAAGAGTCTGAAGGAGCCGTCGGGATACACTCGCTTCCAGCTGTACGTTGAGGGCAATAGCAGCGGCAACGACACTGAGGTCTAACAGAAGCAGCAATGTATCATGTACATAGCGATAGTTAAGTTCCGTAATGGATCGTGTAGTAATGCCGGTTAGGCTTAGTACGCATTGTGTAGTTCTATGATTTTGTACCCTACTGCAAAGAAAGGGAAACCTACGTTTTTTTTTTTCGAGTAGATTTGATCCAAATCAAAAAAAATTGGACAAATATTTGAATTTTCATTTCGGTCGAAAGTACGTGCATGTAAAAAATAATATGCTTTGTGGTTTACATAACATTTTGGTACGAGTAATTTTTGTATGAAGGCCGCGGGGTCTTTCAGCTTAGTTCCCATTTCAGCTGAAACAAAAGTTTTATCCAGCTCTCTTTAGTTTTAGGGTTTCGTACTCGTAGGGTGCCAAACGGCTTAGTTACAGGGATTACTAAGGCTCCGCTGTCCGCCTGTCTGTCAGCGGGCTTTATCTCATGAACCGTAATAGGTACACCGTTGAAATTTTTACTGATTGTGTATTTCTGTTGCCGCTATAACAACAAATAATAAAAATTAAATTTTATTAAGTAAACGGGGTCCTGAAATGATTTTTTTTTCGGCTTTTTTTTGCTCGATATAATACGGTACGGAACTCATCGTGTGCGAGTCCGACTCGCACGCACTTGGCCGGTTTATTTATATTTTTGTACATTTTATTTTATAAGTAAAATCTGCCTACCAAAGTATTACACAATGCGAACTCAGCCTTAGAAAAATAATTAGATCAATGTTTGATAGTGAACTAGTGAGTTATCGGAGGTGTCAGCTGTGTTAGCAACCTGCTTTGATTTACAGAGCTTTTAGAGTACGGTCAACAAAAATAGTACATTACTGTCGCGGCCTGCAATAAGGGAATTGATGGACGATCGTGAAAATGAGGGCCGAGGCGAAGCCGAGGCACTCATGCGTGAGTCCATCAATTCCTGATTGCGGCCAAGGCTAGTATAGTACTTTTCTCAAACAACGCGCGGAAATTCAAACTGAGTAAATTAAATATAAATTCCAGAATCAATGACGAATAACTATCATTTTTCATGCGCCAATATGTTAATTTGTTTCTTCTTTGTTCTATTTGCAAACCAATTCGAAATTTAAATAAAATCTTTGATAAGTTACCTCCTTAGTCGCCGTGTGTTGAAGTAAAAAGTTCGTTCCATTTTTAAATAACACGACAGGTATGAGTTTTCATAGTAATTTATTTGGCCACTAAACACGCCAGATATGGATTTTCATAGTAACTTTGCTGGCCGCATCGTCACTTGTTTTTTACCAGAACAGCAATTTTTATTTATCTCGAAGAAGGTTGTCAAAATAATGCTCGAATTTCCAAGCATGTTTGAGAAAAGTATATTATGGAAGGTAGTTGGTGGTTGGTGGTTGGCATGCAACCAATTTTTTACATAAAGTTGTGTGTGTGTGGTTATTAAGAAAGAAGAAAAAAAAAGAAAGAAAAATTGTTCATTCTGCACAGTTAAAGTCTATGTTATGTCATGAGTGGTTATTGTAGAAGCCGTAATGGCAAATATTGTAAGTATTAAATACAATGGATATTAAAAAATAAAGCTATGGACGCAAAAACTGCTAATATAGTAAAGTGCAATGATATCCTATGTTGGCTGTACATTTACAATATTAGTTTTTTTCATTTAAATATACTTACCTACATAATAACTCTATTCTCCGTAAACTGTAAAGTATAGAGAAATGATGTAATTTATCAAGTACCTAGTTTTACATGCCATGTAAATTTTTATATCTAACTAGCTGTTGCCCGCGGCTTCGCCCGCGTGGCATTTTCTCTACAAGTAGCCTAAGTTACTCCTTATAATATCATCTATCTGCCAGTGAAAGTCCTGTCAAAATCGGTCCAGCCATTTTGGACATTTGCCGGAACAGACAGACAGAAAAAATTAAGATATTGTTTATTTGTTTTAAGTATTATCGTATATACTTCCATTTGCAGTTAGTAAAAAAATAATATTTTGACATTACAAAAACATACACTACAATTTTCTATTTTTGTATAAATGAAATTGGTAGGTAGGTAGGTTGTATAGGTAGGTGATATAGGTATATATTTCATATTTTGAGTATTTATAAAGGAAGGTCAGTAAATGTGCCTTTTTACCCAACTGCGGCGAAGCCAAAAAAGGAGGGTTATGTGTTTGACCTGTATGTAATGTCCGTCCCTATGTTCCTTCGTAACTACTAAACGGCTGAACCGATTTTGATGAATGATATGTCTTTCGATTCGTCAAATTAACGGAGTTTTGGCGCCAAAATGTATGTTATTTGTCAAGTGAGTTGACTTGAGTTTGAAAGAATAATTTGATAATTATGATATAAAAACTGTGTAACAGGATTTTTTCTTTTCGTTTTTTTTCAATCTTGATGAATATTTTTGAATATTGTACGTATAAAATTAGATACCTACTAAGGAACCTGAGTATTTTCAGTCTCAGTGTCTGGTCACAAAAAAATGTGTCATATTAGAACAAAATTGTTAGTATATCGCTAAGTACAGTACCTATAGATTTCATACCAAATATTTACATAATTATTCAATGAATCCCACCTCTTTTTCAGTGAAGGTTAGATAGGTATTCACTGAATGCAAGTCCACACTTAAAAATATTTAAAAAAAACTTTGTCGTTTACAACTTACAACAATGCAACCAAAGAAATTAAATTCAGTAACGCGAGTGTGTTCATACTTTTAGTACATACTAGTGAGTATGCTAATTAGTTGATAACATAAGGTTTCAGTCTACTGCTGAAAGAAAATTACTGTCCTACGTCAATGAAATGTGTATCAAACACGCAGTGAGCACGCTTCGAGATGAATTTGAAGTAAAGAGTAAATTGTCCGTTTATTTAAATCACCACTGTCATTGTTTGACAGTTCAAAACTGTCATTTGTTTGACAGTTCACAACTGTCATTGTTTGACAGTTCAAAACTGTCTTTTGTTTGACAGTTCACAACTTTCATTGTTTGACAGTTCAAAACTTTCTTTTGTTTGACAGTTCACAACTGTCATTGTTTGACAGTTCACAACTGTTTTGTGAAGTAGGTACGGCACGTTCACGGCAAAATGACGCAGTGTGCCAGTTTGATAATTTCCCTAACCATATTATGCATTTATCAATGCTCGTATTAGAATCGTCCTTTACCTTAGAAGAAATTATGCAAGCTACAGCCCTTCTCCATACATAATTTTATGTATCTTAATAATTGTATTATTTTCATGAGCAGTATAGACACTAAACTTTATTTTTTTTAACAATTTGAGGATGTTATAGATACTATCGCAGTAAGAGTATGTTTGTTATGCCTGGTACGAGTACAAATCCTATTTAATAAAATATTCCATATTGTTGTTTGTGAAAATGAGAATTTATTTCGAATAAATCTAGATCAAATTGAGATTTTGTAGCTGGTTTTATTATAATTATTATGCCCATCTATCACTCTTCACAAATAATCAAAAAGAACACTTATACTCCATTTGTATAAAATTAGACAAATAACGTTATAATGCCATCGTTATTTCCAAATAAGCATATAATAAGCTCCGTTATTTCATGATAAATACAAAGCAATATATTGTATTTACCATTTACATATCAATTTGAATACTAAAATACAGTCATTTAAAAAAATCAACACTACAACTCTCGTTATTTTGGCCGTTATTTGTCTAATGCCGTATTTTGGCCGTTATTTGTCTAATGCCGTATTTTGGCCGTTATTTGTCTATAAATGGAGTAGATATAGGTCTCATTCGTCTGAAAAGAAAACCTGTTTCAAGGGGACAGACGATGACGACGCGGTGTACCCATTTACACATCACATTAAACATCATGGGTGAATGCACACGTCTGCTCACCCTGTTGACGAAATACAGGCGTGTCAAGGACTCTTGAAGAACAAGCACATGAATAATATAACACCTTGAAGTTGGAAAAACAATGGTTGAAAGTGTCAAAAGGCTTTCTAGGGAGTGTTTATCAAGTAGGTAATACCCTACCTGATCTGACCAAGATTATGTCTGGACTTTAAAAGAGACTGTGACCTCTGAGTCTGTTTCGGCCTTTCTTCTCAGAATAGTCAGATAGGAAACGCCGACCTCATCTAGTTTAAAAACTGTGTTTGACGTATAAAAGTGTTTGTACCTACAAACCTACTTACAGAAATAAATCATATCATTTACCTATGACTTAACTCCACAACTGCGAATGATATTCCTGCGTGTTGTCTGCACGTTGCAGACACTGATGGATGCTACTGAACGCGCCTAACTCGAAGCCGATTTCAGGAACGACTCTACAGGTGTAAAAACACCCATCACATAGCCGTCAACTACGCATTCTGTAGATCAAATTACATTGCACAAAAATAATTGCTGGGAAACGACTTATTTTTGGTACGCAAAACATTGTGTATGGGTGCATGCAACGGTTCAGGGTTCGTGGGGGTATTTAAAATTTAGATGAAACATTTAAAACTTGCTTTCTTTGAAAAACTTCAGAAAAAGTTGGAACTTTTACCTTCAATATCTCCGTAACCAGAAGGTTCCCAGGTATGGTTCGGAACGCCGCTGGAGACGCTCTGGGCGTCGGGAATCCCAAGCGGATTCCAGGCCACCATAGGCGCGAGCTTGCGGACGGCGAGCAATGGGTAGCTCGCCGTCCGATAAGGACCAGGCAAGGGTCTAAGGCGCGTCGTGTTCCACGCGCGCCTCAAAGAGATGTCAGCACAATTGACGGGGTCCGGTAGGACCGATGCCTGCCAGTGTTGCGGGAAAGTCCGAAAGGGATACCGGGACCTTGGCAACAGGCAACTGAAGGAACACGGGTGGGTTTTAGTCAGTAAAAGTCTGACACGCCCTTCCGCTCTGCCCAGAGCGGGAGAAGTTATTGGATGATTTCCCAAACCAAAAAAAAAAAAGGTATGGTTCGGAACAAAAAAATTGTCATAATGCTGGTGACTTTCGGCTTCGTGAAGTGTCTTTTGACACCCGTTATTTAGGTTGCCATCGACACGCCTAGAAGAAAACTCCACTACACAGTACCTCTAGTACCCAATAGGTTCCTCCCCCTTCTTACATGGCACGTATAACCTCACTTTGAAAACGTGGCTATACCCCCACTCCATACCCTTTCAGGGAATACAGAGGTTTGTTCGTACGCTAACTTGAATTTTCCAATTATCTTTATTCCTTCATTAATCTAGTCCACACCTCGACCGTCCTTGGCAAGTTAAACAAGTTGTCACTTTACTAGCACTTAGTACATTAGTTGGTAGTTCAGGGCTTGGCCGTAGGGGGCGCTGGGGCGGCGGCGGCGCTAGGCGGGCGGCTCGCCGGTTTCAGGCAGATTTGGGCGGCAGATCGCGGGCATAGATTAGACGGATTGGAGAGACTTGACTCTTTGTTTCATTGAAATTACTTATTTAAATAATTGATTTTACTTATATACAATATAGGGCTTAAACCTATAACCCTAACCTATATTATAATTGGAATTTACCTGAACTAGGTAAACCTATAACTCAGGTATCTCACTCAAGTGCTATAAATATTGTCTAAGATTCCATACACAATAGTAAATAACTTATCTGAATTCTGACTATAAATTATGGTTTTATTCAAATTAAAATAGTTTGGTATTCAACTAATTCATTTCTTCTAAGTAGGTATAGGTTACGATAAAGCGCTATTTTTGGAAAGGTGAAAATCTTGGCGTATTTGAATGATCGTGGCAGTTCGCATGTGTTTGTTAATACACCGTTCATGAAAATATATTATTTACTTATAATAAATATTTGAACTGTTCTAGAATTCTTACTTTATCTTTAAATCGATATTTTTTTGCTTCAGAACGTATATCTAACGACTTTCTTTTATTCAAATTCCGCAAATGCATCCATGACATGGCTCATCTTTTCCATAGTAGTTCATTTAACTACGGTTGAAAAAAGGAGAAGGTAAATATCTAAAGATATTTTAAAATTACGGACTCTTTATAATGGGACAACCCCGCCAGGCCACCATATTCCGATCAACTGCAACTCCTGAATAAAAGCCAGTAACAATCTTAAACATGTACTCACAAGCTCGACACTTGAAACTTCTATCCTCCTCACAGAATCACCTCAAACTTAGGCACAAAACTAGTCTCGATCACTTCCCCTCGCTCTCGCGCGCCACCGTCAGTCTTCACTCACCGACCAGCCACGATGGGCGCCGACAAACCGAATGGCGTCGTCAACTACTGCCGAAGACCGGTCGAGAGGCCCTTCCTCCAGAGAATCCAATATGGCATCTGGAACCCTGAAGACAGAACATTCCTGGGCAGAACTCCTCATCGATGGGGTGAGTAGGATTTGAATTTGGGAATTGAACAGATTTTTTTTATTTTGGTTAGGGTCTAATAATTCGTCAAAGCTTAAAAGTGAAAAACGTGTGTCAGCCATGATAGTGCAACAGGTGGACTTTGAATTTGTACCTTATTGTGGTGGAGAGCAACGTTAAGCTAGAATACCTACTGAAATGGGCAGTAATTTGCAAATAATTTTATAGATTTAGATGGAATACTGCCCATGCTTGAGAAACCTTCTAACTGGAAACAAAGATGTGATGATTTCACGACCGATGACATATTACACGTTTTCCAAATTAAAAATAATAAAAGTCATATAAATGGTTAGGTGCAGTAAGATCATTATTACTGTCACAGCTCAAGTAATCCTTGGAATTAAAATAAAATCTGAAACACGCAATAACATATTTTTACTCAACGGGATTTGAACGCGCTACCTGTATCAGAAGCCGATGTCACATAAGTCGTGTACAATGCCTAGTTAGGTACCGATATAAGAGATAAACATTCCATGGAGATTATAGTTAAATACTTACTTAGTTACTATCAATATACCTCTCGGCGTCGTACCTAATCCTGAGATGGTGCTAAGGAGTTGTACACACTGGGCGCGATGCCGTGCGGCGCAATACTATAGCATGAGTAGCGGCTGCTCATGCTATATTATTGTTTATAGTAATGATAATGAAAAAACGAGGAATTGTCCTAATCATTCCGTTCCTAATTTAAATAAAAACAAAAACATAACCATATTATTGGTTATAATACGTCACTCGTCAATCATTAGGTATTTGTATAATCACGACCTGCAACCTACAAATGTGTAAAAGGGGAAGCTTATTAGTAATTGAAATAAAAACAAATTCATTTTTGTTGGCTTAGCCAAAACGATTGTGTCCATGAGTTTCGTGGTTATTTCATAATGCCAACGGTCCATCGATACATCGGCATCGGGTCGAGTTGTTTCATTGTGTGGCGGCCCTCTATGCACGCTGCATACTTCTACGATAGGTCTTAACTCATGTTCCACCTGTCCCTGTACCATACCAGTGGGGAAAGCAGTAGATTGTGTACCACCTCAGTTCGTTATTTTCTTTACTCTGAAACATTATTTCCTACCTTGCCTTAATTAGGAAGTACACGAGTCTTACCGCTATGCATGTTTTTGCTAAAGCTCTTCAGTTATATTCAGCGAGATTTCGTCAGTCAAGTCTGAACCTAGCATCATATAAGACTTACTACGTCATTGAAGTCTGAGCTTACGTCAGTATTTCTTCCTGGTTCATGATCTTAGAGACGTGACGTACCTATTTTGAGCATGTTAAATATTATAAACGAAAGTTAGAGAATGTATAACAAAAATTAATAAATATTAATCTTACTTATAAAAAAAAAATGTCAAGCCGTAAAAACTGTCGGAGGCAGTGGCGAATCGCTAGTGTTAAATATTTATTTAACCCTAGCGATTCGCCACGCGGTTTAACAAGTCTTCTTGAAATCAAGAAGACCTACCGCACATCGAATAGTTCAGCCGTCCATCATCAAGGAGAAATTAATGACTCAACCGATCTCCCGTTGGGATCACGTATTGCACTTAGTTTTATATACATATTTCTATATTTACATTTCTGTATAGTTTTATATATTTTAAATCCAATGTAAACAGTGGTCAAGGTTGTGAGGTTCAACCGAACGGTTGAGTTATAAATCTAATAGTAACATGTTTATTTGATTTTTTGTTGCTCGTTCTCAATTTGTAAGGATAAAAAATAATCATTACTTTATAAAAGTCACTGTAGATTATTTAAATACAGCTTTATGACGTCGGAGAAGTTTCCACAGGCCTAAATCTGACACCTTCGGTTTACATTATCAGCACTAAGAGCAGTCTTCAGTCTTCCTTCATCATTTCTCTTTAGAAATCTCTTTGCAAAGAAACCAGGATGACTCTTACCCAATCAACAACATCCAGCAAGCCGCCCTGGGTCCGCGTGGTGGACTACGGGCTCCACTGTCACAGAGAAGAGGCCCGAGTCCCAGCGTTGGGAACAGTAACGGAAATTTTCTATAGGCACATGAGAACTCGACACTTCATGTACCTACAAAATTCATAAGTAGGTTTGTAGGAACTGTGTACCTATGTATGTAGCTAAGCCCTGCCATGAATCGCATAATCGGACCCAGTTACTGTAAGAAGCTGTTAGCAATCTCATGAATCATTGCAGTTATTTCCGATTTTATCCCCATCATAACCGATGAATTTTGAGCACGTAAACCCATTTGGATGGAATTGGGGTAATGTTGCTTTTTATATCTCTTCAACTAAGGTAGCACGAGATTGTTCATACAACAAAAATGTCAATACTATGCTACTGGGAATCTAGATCTTTCCTGTTTTCGGTTACCTCTCCCTTGGGGCCAAGAGCAATGGTGGCCCAGCGATATTATTATCAGCCCCGACTTACGAGTTGTAAGGTCGTGAATTCGAACCCAGCCAGGTACTTTATTTATTTAATTTCATCACCACTGCTCACAAAACGGTGAAGGAAGACATTGTGAGGAAACTGGCATATCCTGGAACCAAAAAATTCATAGACATTTGACATCTATCAACACGCACTGGGCCCATGTGGTGGGTTATGGCCCACTCCTTTTTACAAAGAGGAGCCCTGTGTCCCAGCAGTGGTAACATTATAGGCTGATGGGAGGTAAGCTTAATGCCGTTAACTTGGTCCAAATACAGCCTCTGCGCTGCCCCTAAAGGAAAATGCCCACCTTGGCCCGGGAATCGAACTCCAGGAACACACAGGCGTGCTTGAGACCACTAGACCAATAAGGTATAAAATAGCATAGCAACAAATGCTATGAGCTGGTTCTGAAAGAATAAAAAATAAAAAAAGTAATACAAACTAAAATCCAACTACGACTAAAAAGGTATAAACAAGACACCACAGACAGAAAAATTAAAAATCCGAAGTCACACGTGTTAGGGCATAAATCGAATAGATTACGTGTGACTCCTGACCATTTTTAATTTAATGTGATGTCACATAGCCTATAACCAGCGGACGATCAAGACGCTTCCAACGATACCTCATTTGTCAAATTATGATGATTGGTGTAGAAGATAGGAGGGAACAGATGAATGTACATACATACATATATATATACATACATACATACATACATACCGGTCAAAATCATAACCCTCCTTTTTTCTTCGCCGTAGTCGGGTAAAAATGTAAACGACACATGGTACCCTGACAGAGTCACTAATTAAGAACTTACGGCGGTGAAACACGCGACACAGTACACGTTTCATAAGCAAAGCTAGTAAGTTAATTAATTAAAGATCAATTGCACTTAGGGTTACCGCGTATAGAGTGTACTACGTGGGCCCAACAAATGGATGTGCGATTCACGCTTGTGCGACAAAACTGTACTACGACTCTGCGACTCACCATAGTTCGAATGCACGCTTGTGCGACTCACTGTACTTCGACATCACGCTAGTGCGACTTTGACGACTCAAACTTTGTATTAGCTATTATAATATGTATACTTACATAAGGACAGAGCCCTCTAAGCCGTTCACACTGCCAGCATAGCCGATACGGAGAGATGAAACTTAACGGACGGACTGATCCGATCGGTCTGACCTGTACCTACGATCCATCTAACATACATGTCCAGATATAGGTTACTAACTTCCGCCCGCGGCTTCGCCCGCGTGGTATGTCGATATAAAGTAGCCTATGTCCTTTCTCAGGCTCTAGAATATCTGTGTACCAAATTTCATTTAAATCGGTTCAGTAGTTTTGGCGTGAAAGCGCGACAGACAGACAGACAGAGTTACTTTCGCATTTATAATATGAAAGTAAGGATAAGTGAACAGTGATAGAGTTGTATGAAAAATGACGGACTGTGCCGATCTAACACCCAAACCTGACCGACCGACAGTCGGCCATCGTCGTCATTGTCTCCCATGGACTTTCTTGCCTCTTGATGGTAGAGATACTATCATCATGTAAACAAGGCTTAATGGTTCTACCACAAGTAAGGCGCGTTCTGACATCAATCGTCAGTAATACTGCAATGACCGCGTCATGCCGTAAACTTTCCGCAAATAGTGTAGTAGCCGGCCTCGGCAAAAGCATATATTTACTTGTATACCTACCTACTTACTGGAATATACATATCATGTATAGATATATGTATACTTTTATACAGTATACAAGGTTGGAGGTTAGTGCTGGGTACTGGTTATAGTTGGTTGCTGAGCTTTAATTGTGATACTTCTTTTGTAACGGGTTTAAACAAATTAAGACATGGAGAGAAATTCGTAGTACCTATACTTATTTTAAAGCCCCATAGACAGAAATAATCCTTTTTTATTTTTGCACCCAATTTTAACTTAATTATCTTAAATTCAACACATTAATATAAAAATCTTAGATTTAAAATGTACACACGGCTACACATCAAGCTATACATATCCAGTTTATGCTGATCTCGCATTGTATAGGATTTCCTTGATGTGTAGCCGTGTGTACAACAAGCTATTTGGTATACAGGCAAAATGTATTCATTTTCCGCTACACTGCCAAAATTCGTTTTGATTGTGTGTGTAACTTAACTTTTTGAGCTTCTAGCTTATGAGAGTGACGTTAGGGATTGTTGACTACTGAAAACACTCACAAAATTATTTAAATTAGTAGCAAGTTATCTGCCTGTATACCAAATAGCTTGGTCGACTGTACCTTTCAGAACTTTTTGAGATTTTGAATTGTATAATTCTGACAAAGAAATCTAGGTACTCGATGGAAAGCGCAAAAGATAGTACCTACTTTCTTATCTAGAAAATGTATATAATGTAACACAATTAACTCGGGCGAAGCCTCAACAAAGTATTTTCTTCGAAAGTTATTTTATCAATATACCTACCTATCAGCATTGCCATCCAACGTGGCAAAGCCGCGCCGCCAGCCTTTTGGCCACTTTTCCCACTGACAGCGATGCGGACGAATTTTTTTATTCATTTTTTTTTTCTTTTGTTCTTGTACATAATGTATATAATTTTAGTATAATAAAATACAAATAGTTTACCTATATATTTAAGTAAAACGGTACCATAACATACCAATATAGGTTTGTTCTCAAAAAAAAATATTTAGAACATTTTTCTACGTAAGCTCATAATAATCCTATCTACATTTATGTTTATTCAGTGTTCCCGATAGTCTTACATTCTCACCATGTTGATTCTACTGAGAAAAGCGATGTATAATATTATGTTAGTAAAAGTTACTACTCGTATTTTCATTAGAGATAACATCTTTATTATGATTTGCGTGAACATAAAACTTAGTGAGTACTGTTTTGTGTTCGCAATATATTAATGTGGCTTGTATACAGGGTGGAATTGAATTTATGGGCATTCTCGTAAACCTCCAACTGTCACTAACGAGACACAATAGAATTTTAATTTTTATCGGCCTTCAAAAGGCCAATCAACAGTTGAGCGGTAAGAGGTTATTGTACTCATCATATTGTAATGATTGAATGGAATGTTTTACTTAGCGACAAATGGAAAAAACCTACATAATAATATCTGGTCGCGTGGTATTTTCCACCCTGTACGCTTTCCGCGAATACCGCCCGCCCCGTGCCGCCCCGCCCGCCTTAGTATTGACGCTTCAGTGTAAGTCCCACAGGTATACAGGGCTGTCTATCTAACTAGAATTATTCCTTTTCAGGCAAATAACTGTTCAATCTAGGTAGTTGTTATATGTTTTCTTTTAGTTAACTGCAAAGACCAAAACTTCTTGTGCCACGTGTGAAGTGAAATCCTAATCATGTCCTAATGAAGTCAGTTTCCTGACTCAGAAATAGCTTTATCTGAACTTAGAGGTAACACCAAAAGCACGACAATATATGGGTGGTTTTCTGTTTCAGCAACCAATAACTTTTTCACACGTTTCGAGAATGACTACCTCGGAAGCAGAACACTTCTGGTGGTTACTGTCGCGGAAGGGTCCAATTTATTTCGCTCATCCTGCTTTGTAATTTGGATTTTTTTTAGGAGAGGATGAAGATCCTATGACGCATGGGACGGAGCAAGCTGTAGGCAGCATTATCCCAGCATATTAGCTATAGGCAGCCTTATCCTAGCATATTAGCTATAGGCAGCATTATCCTAGCATATTAGCTATAGGCAGCATTATCCCAGCATATTTGCTGTAGGCAGCATTATCCCAGCATATTTGCTGTAGTAGGCAGCATTATTCCAGCATATTAGCTATAGGCAGCATTATCCTAGCATACTAGCTATAGGCAGCATTATCCCAGCATATTAGCTGTAGGCAGCATTATCCCAGCATTAGCTATTTCAGCAAGATTAAAATCTTGCTGAAATAGCTAAGCTTGTCCATTTTTTTTTGCATTTTAAGAACCGGTCGTTTCCTTGTCGTCTTTACAAGTTTTCCTGGAATGAATGCGTTTTTTTCTAAATCATGGAGGCATTCGAAACCATTTGTTCAAGCCACACGTGTACACACAATTAGAATTTACGATCACTTTTCGAACGCGAAGCTAAACATTGTGAGTAAACTCGCATTGCAATCGCTACTATTAGCACATTTATGTTACAAATGCTAGGTGGCGCCACTTTTTATGGAGACATGAGTGTTATTTTATTGAATAAGCATTATTAATATAGTCGTCAAGACTGTATTTCCCGTAATAACAAGTGCTTTTTCGCCATTTGCAGCCAATTCTCGCTTTCTGTTGTCTTTAAAGCTCGTTCTGAGCCAATAAGATTAATTGTTTCATTTATAAAAAAGTCTCAACGACAATGTTATAAAAATGCATTCGTCTGGTGTGCCCAGGGTAGTCAGCCGAGATACTAACCTGCGGATTGGCTAATCTTATTATTATGGCAGTCCATATAAGAAATTCACGCAGCGGGACTCACGATATTACACTTGCGGCCTCGATACACGTTCATCTTTTATTAGCACTTTCCCAGCGACTTCACCATTTATATTCCATTACCCGAGGAAATTTCGAGAAATCTGGCAGTATTCCTTACAAGGTACATCATCGGGGAACCTCTATGCAAAATTTCAGCTTCCATAAGGCACACCAAGGCGTGGATGAGTCGGTGCGTGAGTGAGTTAGGACTATTCTTTTTATTGAATGTCTTGATACCTTGATATATACTTCTGATACTGTATTATGCGGGCTTAAAACGGCCACATTAGCAATTCCTCTAAAAGCAATTCATTTGCTGAATTTCCAGCTGTCATTAGCAATTCCTCTAATTTGACACAAAAGCAATTCATAATGTGTGGACCATTTTACGAATCTCCATAGAAAACTGTCAAACAGATGAATTATTTCGTAACATGAATCGCACGCAGATCATATTATGAATTGTCAGTTTGTGACATTTTACGATGATTCATAAGTTTTTCCTATTATGATTCTGCCAAAGTGACTGTTTTAAGCCCACTGGTCTCCTGGCATCCCTGATCCCTGATAGCCGTGACGTAGACTCGAATGTAAACAATCCGTGACCGGCTTGCGTAGCGCGGGCTATTTCGGCTATTTTGTGGCCGCCATGTTTTCGCTTTGTTAGTGTGCTGCACATTTTGCGGATACGCTGTGGTATGGAATACTTAACATAGCTTAATATAGGTGTAAAACGCTTTTGTTTGAAGATTTTTATAGGATTTCGAACGGGCGATTTTTTTAGTACGAAGTTACGAAGTCTATATTTGATCGAGGGTCGGCCAAAGACCAATAATATACGTTCAGGGAAACTAATTGTTAAACTAATTGACACCCTACAATCACAGCTGTCACTCTTTGACAAATTGTTCAAAGAACATCAGCTGTGATTTGAATAAACAGACAATTTAATATCAATGAATTTTCCCGACTTTGCCTACGTTCAGATCGCCGTCATTACAAATCACCACCTTTGGCAACTGGTAGAATAATTGATGATAGCATACTGAGAAGGTCGCTGCTGCTTATTCTCAGACACAACATACTTATTAAATTGACAGACAGACGCTGTAGCTAGGATGTTTATTACATTTACACTTCTACATCTCTGCCTTACGCCTTTGGAATATACAGTCATGCTGTCAGGACATATTTTAGTTAAGTGTTGAAAAAATCCAATTGATTTATGTGTGTGTTTGGTCACCCCTATTGGCTCAGTCAAGATCACTCCAGATTTCCTTTCAGTGGAGCATAGTGCATATAGTAGAGTATATTTTCATTACAAATGTATTAATTAATTTTATGGCATTACGTTACGCTCCGACACCCGTCTGGCTTCTAAAAGCTTTTGACGCACTTAATTTTACACACAGTGAATAGTATGCTATGTTTTAAATTGCTTTGTAAGATTGTGTCCGGCGTGCGTGGCCAAGTTCAAAATCGCACGGATCGAACTACGGTTGCCAAAGTCTATTACAAACAGAGACCTCATCAAGGGGTGTCGTGTTACCCAGTAACTGGGTTGTGCAGGGCAGATAGGCAGTCGTTTTATGTAAAATATTGATATTGAGTGGCATCTGATTACGTAGTGAGGTGGCTACCCCAATCATTATCATCATCTGCCTAGCCTTTTCCCAACTATGTTAGGGTCGGTTTCCAGTCGTGGCTACCCCAATATTTTTGGGAAAAGTCTAGGCAGTGATGGTTGTATCTCGCAGATAAAGCTTATTATCGAGCTACTAACATAATAACCAGTTTCATTTTTGTCTTAGTACTCGTTATTCACAATTTAGCACTCTAATACAAGTATAGTAACACGAACAATGTGATTATATACAATGATAACGTACTTTGACGCTCACTATGCGTGTGCGCTGCTAATGATATGATCAAACTAGTCTGTTGATTTGTTCATTTAACTGTTTGAACGTGTGTTTAGAAAACGGTTGTTAGAACACTAAACTGACTGTTAGGTATAGCCATAGATTCCATACGTTATTCTTAACAACCATTGTTTATTATTACGTCTAATTCTGACTTCTGATAGTAACTTTTTGTATCCATTTATTTTAAGTGCTATTTTATTTGGTTTTCCCCTAGTATATGGGGTTCAAACATAACTGGCGAAAAGTGGGTATACTATAGGTACACCTCTACTTAAGACGTAGAAATATTATATCTATGACTTAGCCCTTCGGACTCCCCGAAGGGTGAAGGTAATGTTATGATTTACTAATATTTGTTTCCCATGGTTGTTCCAGGCGTGATCGGTCTGATCTACTTGGTGATGTACATCTGCATCATCATCTTCTTCTCCATCTGCATGTGCGGCCTGCTGGCCACCATGGACGAGAAGATCCCGTACTTCACGCTCGCTGACTCTATCATAGGTAAGCAGATAACGTAATAGACCTGCTGAGCGATCAATCGTCTTTATTTTCTATCTTTCTTTCTTTTATCTACTCATTCACATGAATAAGCATGTCTTCTGTGATCTTTTCAAGCAAAGTAATTCAAAATTTCTTACGTTTTTTACAATTTACAGATCAGTCAGTATCAGGTTGTATGTTTATTAAAATATGATTCGCGATCGTAACAAGTATATGTTACAGAATAATAATTATTAAAATCATCAATATAACTCCCTAACTGCAAATTATCCTATTGAATGACAATTTCATGACATTTGTCGCCAATTGTAACAAGTTTTATTGATGATTCTAATTATTCTAGTTGTGTATGTGTATTACGGTCGCAAATAATATTTTAATTAAAATACAAATAACTAACTGATACTAGCTTGCAAATTGCAAAAAAGCCTAAGAAAAATTTCATTTCGGGGGTATCCTGTAGCTTTCACTTTAAATACAGACGACCGCATGTCACTTTGACCTCGAGCTAGTCGGGCAGTGCCGAGTTTGAATAGACTATGAGACCACCTTACTGTTTTTGTTATTATTGACGTGCAGCCTATTGTACATAGATTTGACATTTCAGTGCTTTTTATGAAATGTATTCTTGGAGCTCTATAATAAAGAAGGTGTCAGGATACCTTCTTATCTTTATTTCCTCAGCTGAGCCACGTATACATCAGCCACAGTTTTATAAAATTGACGCACGTTTATATTTAAAATAAATGTACGAACATGATGAAACACGTATTGAAATTTTGCGAAGAGTCCTTGACCTCATTCTTTACAAGATCTAAAATTATCCGAAATACTTTTGATGGATGCGTCTGGGTGTATAAAATAAACATTCTTGACTTAAATATTTTCCTTACGCAAAGAGAAGAGGTGGAGGGAGTCCACCCAGTACTCCGGTAAAGGAGTTTCCATAAAGTAGGTGTTTTGTTTTTGAAAAAGGTAAGAAATTGTTTGTTACTGGATTGGAAGCAGACTTCTACAGTGATTGCTGCATTGCTTCGACCCAAAATCTTATTTGCCGACGTCCATTTTGATGAAAAAGAAGAATACTCTTCTAAATCAACAACGTGAAACGTTCCAGGTGCCAACCCAGGCATGGGACACAGGCCGCTTCTGTTTGAAGAAGGAGCTCTCATCTGGTACAAAGCAGACAACGAGACCCAGGTCAAGAAATACGTCGACAATATCAATAAGTTTCTGGCCCGTAAGTTGAGCTCTTTTTTTATCGTTCTGGTATATATTGCTAACTGAATCGTTTTGTCTAGGTAACCATCAACGTTTCTAACCTACGTCATAGCAAAAGATATACATAGTAGGTACTTTTTTTATTATTATCAATTTTTTTATTGTGCTGAGCAGACAGGAGGCGCCAATCTTTGCTGTGCTTTCGTGTAAAAATCCCAAGGAAACGGAAAATGTTCGGAAATAACTTGTGTCTGTAAACATTCTGTACATCTCGAAAGTGATGAGTGTGGATTTGATAGAATCAGTAATGGCCTTAGCGCTCTTATAAGTCCTACACGTCATTTGCTTCAAATTACTTTCTATAACTAAGAAATGTATCAAAATCTTTTTTCAGCATACAACAACAAATCATTGCTGATCAACCAGGGCGAGAACCAGCGTGACTGTGGCGATGTGAAGCCTCCTCGTGCCGAAGTCTGTGCCTTCAACACCAGCAGCTTCGGGCCTTGCTCCAGTGAAAACGACTTCGGATACACCAATAAGACTCCTTGCCTTATCATCAAGTTAAATAGGGTAAGTGTTAGGATTTTATGTTAAGAATAAATCAGAAGTTTTCTTGCATTTTGTACAGGGTTGAAAAATAGACTCTGACACTGAAGCCTGTCATACACGCGCCTGTAACTTGCACAGAACTATGCGAGTAGCCCGCATGCCACTGAACCATAACAACTACTGATTGGTGAATGCCTCCGTTCATCACCCTCTTTTTGCTTACTGCAGCATTGATTGAAGATGGTGTATTTCGTTGCAGTTATATGACTTTAACCCGGATTTCTACGACGATCCCGGCGACTTACCTCCTGAGATGCCGCCTGACATCAAGAGTTATATCATCAACGCCACTGCTCAGGAAGTAAGTAAAGACAAGAATTGCAAAATGTGTTGCATTATTCCATATTTCATTGAAATCATCATTTACAACATCAAATTCGAGGTCAGAGAACCTATATTAATTACTGTAATAATTTGTTGGAAGGGAAGTGATTACTTCACTTTGGTCCCCAAAAAGACCAACCCTTTACATTGCACCAGTGTGTATGTGTAACTTACAATCTTTCTAGGGATTACGTTGAAAGTATGGCCAGCGTTCTCCTTATAGTAACATTTCTATTTAGTGAGGTAGGTAACATCACTTTTAAGGAAAAACGCGGTGAACATCAACTCAGATTTTGTAAATTTTAAATCAATCTTTGTTATTTATATTTAAATCACTCTGTACATTCCAGCGTCGCAAAGTGTGGGTGTCGTGTATGGGCGAGCGGCCAGCTGACGTGGAGGCCCTGGGCCCCCTGAAGTACTGGCCGTACCCTGGCCTGGCCGAGATCTACTTCCCCTATGACAACACCGCTGGATACCTGAGCCCGCTCGTCGCTGTGCAACTTCTGAACCCGACGCGTAAGTATAAAGAGATTTTGCAAACTTTACCGTGTGACATATTAATTAATGAAAGGGCTTACTGTGTGACCTTTCACCCGCGTGGATGTCGGAAATTATCCCACGGGAACGTATAATAATATAATAATAATCGGGATAAAAAGTACCTATTCTTGTTAATCCAGGTTTATAGGTACTTAGATCATCCAAATTTGTTCAGCCGTATTTGCGTGATTGAGTAACAAACATGCAAACATCCAATAAAATTGGATATAGAGGCAAAGTAGGATAAGTTTAAAATAAATAGTTTTAATGTTTTGGGAGAGCATGTTTTTCAAATACTTATGTTTATAAATTCATCAGCAATATGGAACCCTTCATTGTGGGTGGTCCGACACGCACTTGGCCGGCTCTTCATTTATAATTAGGATTTGTTTACACTTGCATCGGATTGTATCTAAGCTGATAATTTAGCCACAAGCCATTCTAAATTGAACCAAAAATTTTTCTTTTCCAGTGCACCAAATAATAAACATCCGTTGTCGTGCGTGGGCGCACAATATCATGTACACAGACAGCCTTAAAGACAGGTTCGGCTCCACGCATCTGGAGATCATGATCGACTGAATGGGACCACAACTGCGCCGGCGCAATGAGTGCTGGAGGCGGTGTTGAAGTGGGGAACGGATTGGGGGAATTCATAGATTTTAGCAAACGAATAATGGGTAACTTATGAGGCTTTTGAAAAAAAGGGTATTTATTGTATTCTATCAAGTAGATTTTTTTTTAAAACATAAGTTCTTATAAGTCTGGTAAAAAAGGTGTCATTTTCGGAATTCGAGTTCCGGTTTCGAAATAAAATGATGATGTTAATGATTTCAGTAACTTCTAAATAATTATAAAGATAAATTCCTGAGGTGGTCTCGTGAGTTCACTCTTAGGTGCACTTTCACCACAAATCACAACGCTAAACATATTTAAAACTTTATTCTGTTTCTCGCCTTATTATGTCCCATTGCTGGGCAAACCCAGCAGTGGGACACAATATTGGTTAACAAAAAAAACTGTCTCTGTGATCTACAAATGATTGATAGAAACAGAACGATGTTTTGTTTAGCGCTAAACGTATTTAGTGATTTGCGGGGCAAACTGCGAAACGATTAATTGCAATATTATCAATCGCTTCAATTACATTTGGTAGACGATCAATAATAATTTGCGCATCAATGTTTATCTTATCAATCACGTAAAAATTGACGATATTGCAATTGATCGTTTAGGGGACCCTTTATATTTATCTTCTTCGTGTGGCGCATGAAATAATTGGTTTTCCCCTCAGGGCCAGGGGTACTCATTAAATGCAAGCATTGCACGCTAAACAAAAACATGTTTAGGTATCTTAACAATTGACTTACTTACCTTAATTGTGTTGTTCCTCCAGTCAACACCGGCTGCAACTTCCTCAATTAGCACTAATAACTTTAATGTGTCTTAATACAAAGTAGGTAATACTATTTACTTATATATAAAAGTCAGTAGAACAATTTTAGTAAAAGTACACCCAGTATCCTATAAGTAATTTAAAAAATGTATTTAATTATGACATTTTATGACTGTTTTTACTAGCACTAGGCGACACCTAAATATAATGCCTAAGTAGCTCGATCGTTGTCCGAGAAGAGCGGTGGTCACCTCATAGTGTCCGCAATTTAGCGGCGAATGACGTCACTAAAACAATAAGGGCGTTGTTCACCAATTAAACTAAACGCGATCAGCACATCTAAACTGCCTTCAAGAGCTGTCAGTGTCATTAAGCCATCACAAAGATGACACTGACAGCAGTTGATCGCGGTCTAAACGTGTTGATCGCATTCAGTTTCAATGGTGAAATGAGCCCTAAGTTGGTGTGTTTCCCAAGAGAGCGTTGTTTGACACCGTGAAGTCAAACCCCACTGCCATCAATTTCATGACAGCCGTCACTGCGGCTGACAAGTGGCGACCACCGCTCTTCTAGATAACCGTAGCTATGGTGACATAAGTGAAATCGGGCCTTTTAGACTGGCTGTAGGTATACTGGGTGGCGGGTGCTCCGCATTTTGTTATCTTAAGTAAATGTGATCAATAACAAAATGAATAGTTGCTATAGATTCGTTGAGGTAACTGCACTTAACAGCGGTATTAACATTTATTTTGGAAAATTATAATGTGTGAACATTCTGAGCTTGGATTCCATCTATTTTGTTCGCTCTTTTCTTTGGATAATTTCTATGGTTTTACGTACGAAGCATAGAACATTATACAGTAGTATGATATCTAACGAAGGGCGTTCCCGTTAACCTGCAATAGTACAGCGTCACAACATGCAAAAAAAAATTACCATAATTTTTTTTTTTAGTAGAGTATTCGCAAAATATGTTAAATTGATACGTAAAAGAAACACTCTGTACACGCACACTTGTCACTTGACTTTCTACGTTGAAATACAAGTTTGCGTGTACAGAGTGTTTATTTTACGTATCAATTTATATAATAGTTTTGAGAATATTTCATTACTTTTTTTAGCATGTATGGACGTTATACTATTGCGTAGTTAACATACTGTATATTTACCACCAACGAGCAAAAATGCAATACTTAATGACTGCTTCGTTGGTCTAGTGGCCGCAATCGTTACTGCTGATCATGAACTACTGCGTTCGAACGGGGGATAGAAAAACCCAATCACACTTTTGTTATTGGCTTTTTCCATCTCGAATTTGTCACTAGCAGCTCGGAGTCTGGATTTATGCCCGGTTGATGGCAATAGGCTGGCCTCGAGGAGCTCGTGGCTAAGTAATAACAGCCGCATGGGTCGATTCATCAGGTTAAGCTACGCTTGCCGGGGTTGGTCCGTGGATGAGTGACCATCTTTACATATCGAGACTCCTCCGTGCCTCGGAAAGCACGTTAAAGCGTTGGTCCCGGCTGTCATTTGTGGATCTTTGACAGTCGTTACGGGTCGTCAGAAGCCCGAAACTCTGACAACCAGTCTTGCCAAGGGGTATCGTATTACCCAGTTATTGGGTTGTGGAGGTCAGATAGGCAGTCGCTCCATGTAAAATACTGGTATTCAGCTGCATCCGGTTGGACTGGAAGCCGACCCCAACATGGTTGGGAAAAGGCTAGGCAGATGATGGCAATAGGCTGGCCCCTCATTACATGGGACTTAATATATCCGGCGAAATGTGGGTGTCAACCTCTGCATATCCCGTTGGGAAATACAAGCATAATGTTATGTTAAAAAAATGCATTGTTTTGTTAGCGATCTTCCACTTCCGTGTTTTGTTTTCACAAAATCCCTTGGTTTTTGTTACGCTGTTATGTGCAGCGACTTTAATATTATGATGGAGGATGATATTCTCATATCCTAACCGATAAGTTTGCCAATTTCTTTTATTTATTTTAATTTTATCTTTTTTGTGTATAGTTTATGTATAGTATATTCGTCACTTGTGTATTCTATTGGGTATAATAATAATGGTTCACCCGTGCCGCACCGGTCGACGTCATTACGTCAGCGCCGCGCGCCGGCTGTCGCTGAAAACCAGCGCCGGGGCTCTGTCCTGCATAGGGTCGCAGCATAATGCTGAGCGATAGCCGTTTTGCGTGAATGTGACGCATGTTTCCCCCAACCTTTTGTATTTTTTTTTTTTTTTGTGTTTATTTTCTTTTTTTTTGCGTCATGTTTACCGCAAATAAACGTATTTTCTTTCTTTCTTTCTTTCTTTCTTTCTATACAAACATTGTATTTACCTCTTAATATGAACAGAAGTGTTGTTATTTTTGTAAGTGAGTACTTAAATAGATTGTGATGTATGTCCATTATCTACTCTTTTATTTACTTCCCAAAAATATTAAGCTAAATATTTTTATTAAAATAAAATCACATTATTCTATAATCAATCTTTCAAACTAAAATATTTAAAGGTAATCAATGTAATACTTACTGTGTGTTTTAAGAAAGTGGGATCAAGAAAATACTTTAAAAAAGTTGGCCGTCTCAGGACGACCGACATAATGTGAAACATCGAAATTAATGATTATTGAAAAAAATTATAATGAAAGAAAACCAATAGATACCTAAATAAATATGGGGAAAAAAAAACTGCCATGACGGAGTATGAGAGTGTCATGCCATTGGCCGTCACGGCATGCGAGTCAGTTTTACTCCCAAGGTGTTTCTAAAGATGTTTCAGATCAAAAAAGAGGTCTGGTCTGGTCTCTATTAGGGTCAGAAAAATTCTTGTGCATGTTCGGTCATCCTCCTGGCTGCTCATTCACACCAAGGGCAAAAGTGCGATTCGGACGCGGACGCGCCAACAGAATGCTCGAGGATGTTCGAGATTGCGCGAGGATGCTCGAGCGAAATTGTATCAAAAAATCAAGGTGGTGGCGTTAGTTCTGATTTTCGCCACGCGCCATATGATCCTTGTACAGTTTTACCTTAGAATATTATCGTTTGACAGTAAATTTATTCATCAATGAGGTGTTACTTAAGCATTTAAATTTATTATCGGTATCTACATTTATTAAAATAAATTACAAATAGTCTCACTCATCGTATCGACAATCACGCACAATATAAATAAATATTACAATATTATCCAATCTAGTATTTGGTATTTTAGGTTCGCTTTGTTTTCACATACTAGTAATTAGGTAATATATGGCAGTTTTTGTTCAACAAAAATGGCAGCTAGAAAAAATTGGAAGACAGAATCCATTTCAAAATTTGAATAAATAAGGTCTTTTTTTTAAATGGTAAAACGCTTTTTTTTAATGGTAAAACGGTATGGTAAAACGCTTCCTTTGAAGAACGAAACTTATGTAACAGATTTCGTAAAAAAAGGGTAGATACCGCCGACAGTAGAAATAAGATACCACAGACAAGAATCACAATCTCCTTTAAAAATCTAGTTGTGGCGCTGGTCACTTCGTCTGCTTAACGTGTCGATGGCACTTTAATCTAAATTGCAGAGTTGATCCAGAACTTTAACTGCTCTACGAGTTTGGCGCCATTACTAGCGTCCATCAACTCCTCGCTTGACCACCGTAGAAATGGGTTTTGTCGACGGAAGAATAGACAAAATGACAGATTGTGATTGTTTATCTGTCATTTTGTCCATTCTTCCGTCGACAAAACCCGTTCCTACGGTGGTGATGCTACGCAGGCTGACCGTGCAAGTAGACATAACTTTCTATTATGCAGTGACGAATAAATACTACTACGTAGAGCTTACAAAGATGTCTATTTCTTAGCTGGTTAACTCTCTGTTGTGTTTGTTCTGGCTCAGTACTTAAACACACTATTCCGAAAACGTTCTATGCCAATCACATTCCTCTTTCTTCAAGACAAACTCGCTGCTTCCTCTTCATCCACTCCTGACTTCCTGAGTCCTTGGGTCCCCTGGTCTATTCGATCATGATCTCGATGTGCACTGCGCCCATGGCCTCGTGTCTGTCATACATGATGTTCCTGGCCCATGCGCGGCATTCGATGTTGATGAGCACTCCCGCTGCAGACAGAAAGATAAGCATTAGTTTATATCGTTTAAGCCGAAACAAAACGTGCTTGGGGAAGGCTATTGTCCAGCAGTGGACGTCTTTTGGCTGAAAAGATGACGCCGATGAATCAGCAACGACTATACTTTTCAAAGCTAGTAATTATTATACATAAATTTAGGTTGGCGTGATTTAGTTGGTTGAACTGGTCCACAATCAGCCTATAATGTTCCCACTACCGGGACACAGGCCTCCTCTCGGTGAGAGAGAGTGGGCCGTAATCTATCATACGGGCCCAGTGCGGGTTGGTAGATGTCGCATGACTGCGAATTTTTGGTTCCAGGACATGCTGGTTTCTTCACGATGTTTTCCTTCACCGTTTTGAGAGCAGTCGTGATGACATAATTTTACACAAACCAAGCTCCTGTCTGGGTTCGAGACTACAACTCGTAAGTCGCGGCCGTCACCACTGGGCCACCACTGCTCCTGAACTGGTCCTAAGCAGCTATACATAGAGAGAAATGGAAAAAGAGTAAGGATACCTTTGCCCTGTAGCGGGACATCACAGGCTTTTAATAATGATAATATAACGTAGATTGGCACGATTGGAGGAGTTTCTTGTAAACTGGAAAGATTCTGCTACCCAATCCTTGCGTTTTCTAGTAGCTGTTTAATACTTAGGATGGAGACTTCAAATGGAGTGAGTAGGTTATAAGTACATACATATTTTATCCATTTAGACTGCCTCATCAGTAAATGGAAGAAGTCAATCGTCGATCCGACTCGGCTGGGCGGCGTTCGGGAAGACGTAGCTTCCCGAACGCCGCCCAGCCGAGCTATCTTCTCGTCTCATATACCACAGTGTCTCAAGACAAAAGTTTTTGACCAGTGTGTGTTGCCAGTGCTGACCTATGGCACTGAAACGTGGTCGCTCACAATGGACCTCATTAGAAGACTGAAAGTCACTCAAAGGGCAATGGAGAAGGCTATGCTCGGAGTTTCCCTGCGTGATCGAATCAGAAATGAAGAGATCCGTAGGAGAACCAAGTTAACCGACATAGCCCGAAGTATTGCCAAACTTAAGTGACAGTGGGCACATTGCTCGCAGAACAGATGGCTGATGGGGCCGAAAGGTTCTGGAGTGGCGACCGCGTACCGGAAGACGTAGCGTTGGAAGGCCCCCCACAAGGTGGACCGATGACCTGGTGAAGGCCGCGGATGTGCTGGATGCGAGAAGCATAGAACCGGTCGAAGTGGTGGTGCTTGGGGGAGGCCTATGTCCAGCAGTGGACGTCTTTCGGCTGAAATGATGATGATTATGATCAGTAAACAAAACCAACTTACTATTAGGCCTCTGCAGATGCACAGCGACGAGTGGACTCAGGTAGCCCTCCTGGTTGGTATACGGGAAGTAATAGCCAGGAAAGCCTCGGAACGGCATGTACTGGACGGGGCCAATGTTCTCCCTGTCAGCTGGATTCTCACCCTGACACGATACCCACACCATGTTGAGCTGGGAAATGAAGTTTGTAAGATAGTGAGCAGGACTTGAATGGGCCAATGTCACGTTGTATAAAAAGGACCCTGAAGAACTAATAGCGTTTTCATGATCTACAATTCTACATATTGACCAACAGAAAAACCGATATCATTCATTAAAACCAAGGGCACATTATATAGAGTCGCAACGTGTTGCAGCGCAACGCATTTTCATACAAAAAAGTGCGGTGCGGCCCGTCTGTAGTATGAGTTGGTTAAAATGTACGAAAGTGATTAAAGAGAATTTTCGACAATCGGTTCTAGCCTTAAGCATCAATAGGAGCTGGATATATTTGTACAATGTTGTCATTATATTTCTAGCTAATACTCAAAGTATACTCACGTAATTTTTATCAAACGCCGTCATGTTCCGAATATGGTCCTTCAGATCATTAGGCATCTCTGACGGCAGATGTTCAGAGCTGTTGTAGAAGGCTGGCTTCCACCCGAAAATCTTGTTCAGCTTCAGGAAGACGCAGGGGGTCGACTTCTGGTACGCGAAGTGGTTGTCTTCCAGGCAGGGGCCCCAGGCGCTGATGTCTACGTCACAGACCTTGCCAGCTGGGGCAGAATGCCTAAAGTCGCAGCTGTGAATGTTCTGGCTTGCTCCTGACTTTTTGCCGTCGCGTTTGTAAACTGGAATTTTTGAAGTCGTTAAAGGACTTGGTATTTCGGAGACAATGCAGTGAATATTGAACAAGAAGAACGAGAAAAATGATACCAAGGCCTTCCAATTAGTAGGACACTCTATTCATCCTGCGATCGTGGTGTGTTCTTAAAACCTTATCAATTTATCATGGAATTATTGTTTTTATTTTCTTCGTTTCCAAAGCATTGATGGGTGATTTTCATAATCTGACATTAATGCCAGAGAACAGACATAATTATCTCAAGACAACTGATGCAGTTGGTAATCCAGTAGGAATACCTATAGAGTCTATTGCTTAATTCTTCAAGGACTTTCTAATCAACTACAATGGTTTTTGGTCCGCGCGCGGGCCGCGCGCGGTCATACAGGTTAAGTAAAGACCATAGGCCCACTCACCTGCCAAAAACTTAGATAATTCCTTAACCCAGAAGTTATAGCTTCCAGGATCATTCCCTTTGTACCAGATGACGCTGCTGGCGACCTCTGGGGGCATGGGCCGGAAGCCTAGCCCAGGGTTGGTGCCGATGATGCTCTTCTCCAGCTGCCACATGGGCTGCCTGGTGTCCAGGAGTTGGAGGAAGGTCCACATGCAGATCGCGACCAGGATCGCCAGCGCGGAGTAGAAGATGAAGTAGAATAGTGCTATTTTGGCTGAAATAACCTTTATTGTCATTATTGATATGATTTGGCTAAGAGAGGAGCTCATGGCTAAGTAATAACAGCCGCATAGGTCGATCCATGAGGTTAAGCTACGCTTGCCTGGGTTGATGGGTGGATGGGTGACCGTCTTTACATATCGAGATTCCTCCGTGCCTCGGAAAGCACGTTAAGCCGTTAATCCCGGCTGTCATTCGCGGATCTTTGACAGTCGTTACGGGTCGTTAGAAGCCCGAAAGTCTGACAACCAAGTTGCAAAGGGGTATCGTATTAACCAGTTACTGGGTTGTGGAGGTCAGAAGCACTCGCTCCATGTAAAATACTGGTATCGAGCTGCATCCGGTTAGACTGGAAGCCAACCCCAATTAATTTAGGAAAAGGCTAGATAGATTGATTGATATAATAATATGTATATTCATATTAATTTATTTGCGATCCAGAATTATTATTGGAATGGTTATAAAGTGTTAAAATGAGAAACGAATGCCAGCGCTCTATAAAAAATCTAAACTTATGACATCACGGCTGTATTCCCAGAAGGGTTGGGCAGCGGTGTCATAATGCACTACATTTCGACACTTGTGCAGCTGACCGTACGATCCTATGGGTATTAACCGGGCACAAATTCCACATAAGGGCTGCTACTGAGAAAGTCCGAAAATATAATTATGTTTTATGATTTTAATTATCTTATCTACATACTTTTATTTACAATCATTTGACAAATA
The DNA here is from genome assembly GCA_949152455.1 of Lithophane leautieri. Taxonomy (NCBI): domain Eukaryota; kingdom Metazoa; phylum Arthropoda; class Insecta; order Lepidoptera; family Noctuidae; genus Lithophane; species Lithophane leautieri. Next base: position 1,523,151 of record OX424462.1, on the reverse strand, counting down.
GAGCTTAGTTCCATTGCAAAAAGGCATATTTTTTAATGTAATCAGAAGTAGAATAACTTTTTGAGTCTGCATTAACTAAGCCTTTCCTGTAAGTAACTCTAATTTAATTTGTCATCCTTAACTCCAAGAAGTACAATGCCGCCTCTCCTAAAGTTTCGTTTATAAACGGGCAATTTTTGTTAACAGTAAATATTGTTGCTGGCAACATGTGGTAGTGGAGCAATCTGCAATCTAGTACATAGAGATATCTCTAGTAATAATTGAAAGAAAGAAAAGAAAGAAAAATCGGTTTATTTGTCACAGAAACACGTGCATACAAAATAGATAACTGATCAGCAATATGCATGCATGATGCATGCATGATGCATGATGTTGTGCTTTTACCAATATTGCCCAGCTAATTGCGTCACTTCATTACAATAACAATGCCTTTAATTTTGACAATATTATTCATAGTGTTATTTACGATGTCTTGCAGAAGAATTTTTCATACACATGAATCAATGGATTAAGATTTTTTTCAAAATCCTGGTACACGTAGGATGCAGGATTAAGGAATTTTAAATTGCTCGTGTAATCGTACTTTTATAGAGAAAAGCCACGAATCTACGATGTATCTGCATGCTGACCGGTTAGATCCCGCGCCAAGCGGCGCGCGCGCAGGATGCTCCAATGATCTCATTGAACCAATGAACGGCCGTCGCAGCTTCCGGTTGGCACGTCTTCATGCTCCGGACCATTTAGGCAAAGTCTCCGGTATTCATAACAATAGTGGTTTGGGAGTTTGAGTCATGATGTGGTACGAGGGCAATACAACTTTTTCCTCACTTGGTAATTGTTGTAGAACTTATAGCAGCAAAGTCAAAGTGGAGACATGACATCATCATCTTCCAGCCGTTGTCCCATGTCACTTGGTGTCGGCTCAACACTTTTCTCTTTCCACTCTCCCCTGTCAACCGTCACGCTATCATTCACTCCCTTCTCTTTCATATCATTCCTCACACAACCCATCCATCTTTTCTTTGGCAAAAACAAGATATTTTATGTAGTACCTATCTTTGAAAACTATCATGAACTCCAGTCTTACAAAGAGGTATCGTGTTACCCAGTAACTGGGTTGTGAAGGTCAGATAGGCAGTCGCTCCATGAAAAATACTGGTATTCAGCTGCATCTGGTGAGACTAGAAGCCGAAGGCTAAGAAGAAGAAGAGATCTTTCAAATTCAAATTCAAATTCATTTATTCTTTGAAAGCCATTCTGGTTTCTATTCAACACTGAGCTGTGTATACCTACCTAAGACCTGTTTTATTGAATATAACCTGCTATTCATACTGTGTGCACCACGCCAGCCTCGCCATTAATAAGTCTTAATAAGCCGGTTAAGTTAACGAAACAGATAACCAAAAAATTTTCAAAAATGCGGAAAAAGCTGATAACTAGTTAATGAACTTAAGATGATTAGAAATAAAAAAATAAAAATGCGTTTATTGGCATTGAACAAAAAAAAAACCTTGATTTACCATAAATATCTTACGAGGTTCAAGTTTGGCATAACTTTACTCCGCGTTTACTAATATTGGGGTACATAACAGCTAGCAGTGACAAGCTACAAATGACGAAGTTATTAATTAACCGATTTTATAAGGTAGGTAGGTATACTGGACATTGAATGAATGAAAAACTTTGAAAGGTTACAATAAGGTAACGGTATACTGACAAAAAACTTTGGGAAGGCCCGAAGGGGTATGCAAAAGTTTAAATTAAGTATATCCATTTCGCTAGTTAGCCTTTTGCCAACCGGACACAAATCCAGACTCCAGTCTGGTACTGATAATGGGCGAACCCAATAACACTGTTCGACTCGGGGATTGAACCCAGAAGTTCACGCTCAGCGGTCACGCTTACTGTGCGTTTGCACTGGCGAGACATTCACATAAAAACATGTTCATGTTTATGTGCAAACGCACAGTAACGACCAATGGACCAACAAGAGGCCGGAGGAGGTTAAACAGGTGGTAATCGCTTCAAAGCGTTTGGTATTTAGTCTACAACGACTTCCAACTGGATTACAACAAAGTTTTCGGTAGCTTACGCGATCAAATACATTTTTGAATATTCAATTTTTTTTAAATATAGAATGTCAATCTGCTTAGGGCCTAAGATTAATTAATATTTCAGACGCTACTCACACCAGCTGGCCCCGGTCCTGCCACAGAACTGCCTGGTCTTTGGGTTCCAAATGAACCTCTTCGCCTTCTGGGCCCCTGTCAGAGGGACCTCCTTCTCGCGGTAGTACATGTTGAACCGCTCCAAACTCGTCAGATCCGACGTATTACGCTTCTTCGTCGCCGTCATCTTGGCTGGGTCGTGTTACTGCAAAGGAAGAAAATTTATTGGCATTTTAACTTAGAATGTTTATGATCTAAGCATTGTCTACATCAAACCGTGAGCCAAAATTATTGGAAACGACTAAGTATATTACTTTTGGCGTGAAAAATTGCTGTTTACTGCAGCGCGCAATTGTGTACCCGTACCGTTGCGTGGTGCATGCAACGGTGCGGGAGTTGTATTTAATTCATAACATATAAAATTTGTTTTCGTGAAAACAGTAGGAACCTTCAATATCTCCGTAACCAGAAGGTTCCCAAGTATGGTGAAGTACAAAAATAAAATTACAATGACGAGGAGTACGTGACAAGTGAGTCTCAGCTTTGTTAAGCGTCTTTTTACGAATTGTTCGATAGTTGTTCATACTCTTCGCTTTTAAAGCTAAAAATAGATCTTAAACGTATGTACCTGAGCTGATACTGTTTAAATTACTATTGATATAACGAGAAGAACATATCCGAAAGTCTGACAGCCAGTCTTGCCAAGGGCTAGAGTGCTGGACTGGCGTGCTTTGGTCGTGGGTTCGAATCCCGCCCGTTGCATTATTTATGTGAACTCTACCACAAGCGCAAGAATATTGTAACTCGTATTGTTGTTGTTAGTTATGTCTAAGAAATTCAAATATTTGAATGATGCATTTCAGCTACACAATTAATACTGAATGTAAAACCGCACAAGATCTCTGGACATTTTTAATTGCGCACGTTAATGCACCTTCCAGCAGCACGCCATACGTATTACTTTAAAAACTTAACAATCCATATTTTCTTCTTAACTCAGTTTAAAAACAAAGATAAAAGATGACCTTACCTTTCCTGTTACTTTCACCCGTCCCGTAGGATGGAGCGGCGAGCGCGCGAGTGTGCGCGTGCGCTCTGCGACTGCCCCCGCGCAAGGCAACCAACCGCGCAGGATAATGGATGGCGGTATGTGGGAGGTACACATTTAAAGCACGTTAAACCCAGTATTTACCAGGCGAAAGTAGTATAGTTAACTGCAATTTGTAAAGTTAGTACTTATAAGAAAATTAAGAAAACAGAACGGGTTATTAAAATATATATATATTTTTTTTTTACTGTGATTTTATCGATGTGATGTTGGAAAAGTTATAGAACTAAATACCTAGTAAGTAATTAACTGGAACAGTGTAGTGCTCATATACTGGTAAAATATTTGGGAATGTTCCCAGATTAACGTCTACGTTCTACGTTCCGGCTGGGGACAGGACGCATTGGTGTGCTGCCAACGTGCGCTACCGATGCCTTACGAGGCCTATTAAACCTGCGGCCTACCGCCGCGAGCTACCTGCGGGCCTGTGCGGACATGTCTACTTCAGCCACGTGTCATAGACACGTACTGCCGGCGTCTCACGTAGGCCCTACCGGCCTCTCTAACGTAGGCTTTGCCGGCCTCTCTCCGAGCCTGTAAGGACAGGCACCTCCATCTACAACCTAGTCCAAGGAAGTACTATTCTTATTCGTGTGCGAGTGCTCGGAAGTCAGTAACCTTACCCGCGACCTAGCTGTGGTCTTACCGTTCTAAATATATGTATTAAATTATCAGCTGGTTTTAATTACTCACCTCTACAAACTACCTAACTATCCGATAACGGCCTGCGCAGCCTACCTGCAAAGCCCTAGCCGTTACAGTGGCCAATTACTTATAGCCCAATTTCTGAACCGATGACTTCTTTAGTTATACGGACCTCAGACACACTCAAATGAATGAAACAAAAAGACAAATTCGTTTATTTGCATACAACATGTAAAAAACCCTGTCCGATCTTTGAGGTGTTGTTAAGTATCGTACTGAGAGACTATTTATATGTGGTAATGTTGAGGAAAAAAGAAAAAAAAATTGCAATTTTTTTTTTCAATGGTAAATTTTTCTATGTTATTGGTTTATTTCATGGGGCTCGGGCGACCGTCGCGTCATATAGCGAGTGTCTAAAAGTCATAACTTATGACCCCTGTTGATATGCAAATTTTTTACGGATTTGAAAAATGTAAATTTTAGATAGCAATAACTTTTTTATTTTCAATTATAATAAGATTTTTTATTATTTTTTGGTAATACTATTGCAGTAACTATGTGCCCCTTTCGGATCGGACACTATTTATTTACATATTGTATATGTAACCTGATGACAGAGCCTACATAGGTCTTTCAATAATTTCGGTAAAGGAATACATTACTTTACGATCCTTCTGTGTATGAAAAGAGGCTTTTTTCCTGCAGTAGGACAATAATAGGCTGTTTTGTTTTGTTGAATGCTACACTTCAACATGACCACGACCACTGCTCGCCCCCTCACTCGTAATAATAATCGTGCCAGTTGTGATTAAATTCACTTTATGTAACACTTACATGATTTGCGATAACCTTTACCTTTCAGAGGATGCTGGAACTCGCATATTTTAGTGATCATTATCATATCACTGCTATAAAAACCTATTTACTAAAAGTTTCTGACAAAATGTATATTGCTATGTTGTGCAAGCATTCGGAAGACAACCATTCGCTCTTCCTTACATCCTTACATATTATAAAACAAAGTCCTCCGCCGCGTCTGTCTGTCGTCCTGTTCGCGATAAACTTAAAAACTACTGCACCGATTTTCATGCTGTTTTCACCAATGGATAGAGTGGCTCTCGAGGAACAACATACACGCGGGCGAAGCCGCGGGCATCAGCTAGGTATATTATAAAAGATGGATGGTTGTGTGAAGAAAAGACAAGATCATGGGGGAAAAAACGTGTAGCGCTGATCCCAAGTAACATGAGAAGAACAAGGACAGGAAGATGGAGAAAAGATCATTACTACATGCTTCTAGATACAATAATATTTTGAATAGGTGTTTTATATTGATTCGCTAAAAACATTTAGAACTTTTTTTTATTTTTTGCTATTTGACGGTAGGTTGAAAAAAAACCCTCTTCCCCTCACGTACCTTCAGCTAAACAAAAACAACACAGACCACACAACATAAAACTATTGTTGACTCATTAATAGACCACAAAAAGGAGCGTATTTTTCCTCAAAGTAATGGTAGCAGGTAACCTACCGCTTTTTAACTCTAAATCACACGCCACAAAAAAAAATACCGTAACCAACAAATCAAATCAAATCATTTATTTGCCTGAATATGGGTACATGAGGTGATACGTATAGCAAAAGGTCTTTAAGCCATATCCTACCTAAACAGGTGTTTTTATTATAATATCTCTATTATAACTCGTGGCTAAGTAATAACAGCCGCACCGGGGCGATCCTTCAGGTTAAGCTACGATTGCCGGGGTTGGTGCGTGGATGGGTGACCATCTTTACATACCGAGACTCCTCCGTGCCTCGGAAAGCATGTTAAGCCGTTGGTCCCAGCTGTCATTCGTGGATCTTTGACAGTCGTTACGGGTCGTCAGAAGCCCGAAAGTCTGACAACTAGCCTTACCAAGGGGTATCGTATTACCCAGTTACTGGGTTGTGGAGGTCAGATAGGCAGTCGCTCTATGTAAAATACTGGTATTCAGCTACATCCGTTAGACTGGAAGCCGACCACAACATAGTTGGGAAAAGGCTAGGCAGATTGATTTTTGATCTCTATTATAATAAAAATATTTCGTACATTATTATTTATTAATTTAACTATTACAAATATTAAAAAAAGTAACAATAAATCAAAATTTACCTCACACGATCATTCAAAAGTAATTTTCCTTAATACCCGATAAAGAATCACTGAACGCTACAAAGGTACTTCATCATTTGGTTTCGCCGAATAAACGCTGTGTGATAATAAATTGGCCATCAGAAGTGATTCGCTGACCGTGTCGATTGACCGTAAAAAAACAAAAGGAATACTTATGCCCTTTATTCGGGTGTGCGGGCGCAGCGTCAATCATACGATCGGACTTTGCGGTTAGCGGGAGCTAAGGTGGGTATCGCTAGCGAATTCGATATGTCGATGTTTACAAAATACTTTCTTTATAATATGCTTACAAAATAATTTTGAAAATAAATAAATTATTTCTACAGACGAAAGATATCTATCTAATGCATCGTTTGAACTTGAACGGTTTTACAATAATAGTGTCAAATATTCAAAAGGTTGCATATAAGATAAAATTATGAACTGTTTTTTTATGGGCTTTTTTGGAAATGTCGAAAAATAAAGAGTGACTAATATGTTATGGGAATAAAATAAAATTGTTTAATTAAAAGAAAATTAAAAAAATATTCTGACTAGTGCTTTGCCAGTAACTTTTTCCGCCATAATTATATTCCATATCGCATGGGAATTTCGAAAAATCCAGCCTTATTCCTTAAATACATCAGAAAGGGAACCACAGCGCAAAATTTCAGCTTTCTAGGTTCAAGGGTTTGGGCGGGACGTTGATAAGTCAGTCTGTGAGTGCCTCAAGAATTCAAGACTTTTTATATGTATTGATTTCAGAATTGGTCCCACTATGTGCTTTATTTTTCATAAACATGATATCATTTCTAAAGTCAATTAAAAAAATACTCTTGATGATAATCTCGTTCGGGTTTTATTTCCTTATCGATTCATTTGTCGATATTCGCTACGCAGCTCGCTCCGGACAGCCCCACGTAGCGGTACTCTCACGAAGGGTGAGATAACTCGCGCTATCTTACCAGCATCTTCCATCACGTGTTGCATTCTCATGACGCAGGGCTGCCGTAACTAAGAAAATATGGAAAAAATTGTCTATCGACAAAATAATCAAACATAACTTTTTTCCGATTATTGCAAAGTTCAGCATAATTACAAATAATTTACATTATATTTTTTTTTAAAAGTTATAAAAACTAAAACCCAACTACGCCTAAAAAGGTATAAACAAGACACCACAGACAGACAAATTAAAAATCTGGAGTCACACGTATTAGGGCATAAATCAAACGATTACGTGTGACTCCGGATTTTATGTGACGTCACATAGCCTATAACCAGCAGACGAACGATCAAGACGCTTCCAACGATACCTCATTTGTCAAATTGTGATAAGTGGCTTAGAAGAGAGAAGGCAACAGATGAACTTACTTACATACATACATACCGGTCAAAATCATAACCCTCCTTTTTTCTTCGCCGTAGTCAGGTAATTAATTTGAAATATCAAATTATAGGATATGTAATTTAGGTATAGTGAAAGACACATTATTATTTTTCTGTTTAATCATGAAGTAGTTACTTGCACTACTTTGTAAACAAATAATGCAATTACTTAACTTTATCCTTCCTTGTATTTCTCTACTAACTAATAGGATTATTTAAACGTTACATTGTGTATTAACATTTATACAGCGTGTAAACAAACCCTGTCCGATCCGAGAGGGTGTTGCTAAGAATCATACTGAGAGTCTATTTAGGTTAAACACAGGAAAAAAGAAAAAAAAATTGCCACATTTTTAATGATATTGGGGTAATTTAGGTACTAAAAACGTGAATTTTCAATAGTAATAACTTTCTTATTTTCACAAAAAAATTATATTAATTACTCTTTCAGGCGGGTTTTTGTTACATGCCGTACATTTCTGCCCAAACCTAAATTATGATGGGTAAAGTAAATACAACCACAAAACCATAATAGCTAGCATACATTACATGTGACATGAATACCCAGTAATAGAAAAGACAATTTTTCTCACATGTTTGAAGCAAACAACTATACACAAGTTAAAGTTAGAAAACAAAATCTCTTGAGAGTCTGAAATATTGTTTGTGGTCCACGCAAGCCATCGAGTGGTCTACGAATACCTATGTATTCGAAAGCTTACACGTTGTCTCTAAAAGGTCTACGAGTGGTCTACGCAAGTATATGAGTAGTCAATCAAAGGTCTACGCCTACGCAATTCTTACGAAAGCCTACGAGGGGTCTACGAATTGCCTACGAGTGATCTACGAAAGCTAACGAATTGCCTACGAGAAATATTTCTAGAAATGGGGTTTTCACTTTTTTTAGCTCTTATTCGATAAAATCATTCATTTTATTTTAAAGTCTGTAAGCCATGTTATTATTGAGGAATTGAAAATTTAAAAAATAAAAGAATTGTTTTTTTTTTGTCATTATATTTTTTTTACCAGTGGACAGCAATGCGGAGGAATTTCTAATGTTCAACGCCCTTAGTTTGTTGTTAGTTATCCTAAGACTAACCAGTGTTAGGATATTCTACTGTTTTTATTTCGTGTGTGTTATTTGTATGTGATTAGTTCAAGTATTTTGTATATCAATGTAAGTATATTTTATATCCAGAAAAGAAATGTCGCGTGTCAGCCCTAGAGACGCCGCGGATGGTGGCTGCAATATAAAAGTTTATCCTTGAAGGGAGGCGTCAATTGCAGTGTTCACCTTGGACCGCCACCAGTGCAAGCTACCACCATGCAGGGATTGAGGAGGATCTCGATACTGGTGAGTCGAGGCTGACTGTTAAGGAAAAAATTACTTAGAATTAACTTAAAAAATGTTTTTTTTTTTAAATGGGACAATGAATTGCAATGGGCAATTTTTTTTTTTAAATAATATGGAAATATTTATTTATAATAATTTTAAATTAAATGAATAAATAACCCGCTTTGTTGAATTAATTAAAAATTCGATTGTTTATTTCTATCTCTAATAGAATAAAATTTAGTAATGAACTAAGTACGTAATCATTATATTATAAATTCAAAAGCCTTTCAAATTAGCACATATTTATGCGATTCGCACTGGATTGTAACCACGGAATTAATGGATTATTTTTAACGATAATAAATTTTGACTGTGTGTGTACATTAGCTAATGTGGTTCAATAATCAGGTTTTATTGCTGTTGTTGCTATTTTTGTTGTGATCATAAAAATTATCATCGCGTTCTTCAGTCTGTTCTTAATAATTTGGCCGCTCCGTTGTGTTTTGTTAATGGTCGATATTAACCAGTTCGGCAGATTAAATGGCAATTTTTCAGCGTAAAAGCTACCCTCTTATTTAACCACATAAAATTTTCTTTCCAGTTACTCATCATCGCGATTACCAGCTCAGCAAGCGCACTAGAAGCGATAAAAGTGCTTAACATTCCAGAGAAGATCATAGGAGGCGTCATTGACATAGTCCAGAACCACAAGAACAAACCCACGCAGCAGATCACTACCGTGCAAACCCAGACCCAAACCCAACAGCAGGGGTACCAGCAAGGATACGCTCAGCAGTACGCACCCTGGAACACAGGCTACCAGCAAAACCAAGGCCAGGCACAGTATCAAGGACAGTACGGAAATTACAACTATCCTCAATCAGGAAACAGCTACCCACAAGGAAGCTATGTCAACACACAAGGATACTACGGGGGATCCCAAACCCAGGCCCAAGGACAGTATCAAACCTACCCGCAAAATCAGTCAGGAAACCAGTTCCAAACTCAGAATCAACAGACTACCTTTGAAAATCAGCAAGCTGGGCAGTTCCAGAATCAGGTGCAAACTGGGGTACAAGGCCAGGGACAGCAAGGGCAGAGTCAAGTACAGAATCAACACTTCCAAAATCAAAATCAGCAATCTGGGCAATTCGTGAATCAGAACCAGTTCACTAACGTAAACTTCCAAGGATCTCAACAAACTAACCAGCCTAACTATCAGAATCAGGCTTCAGGTGGTTTCCAGCAGCAGCCAACAGGTTCCTATGGCGGCCATCAGCAGACAACCAATTTTGTTAGCAACCAACAGTCAGGTACGTTTGTGGGGCAAACTCAGCCGGCTAATAACTATGTAGGGCAGATCCACCCTCAAGGTCAGGTGACACAGCCTTCGTATGTGGGACAAAATCATCAATCATCGCAATTCCAAGGACAGACAGGTAATCAGAGCACTGGTCCTGGAATGTCTGGTTCCAACAGTGGTGGCTTCCAAATGTCCACTGGTCATAACTCAGGTGGACCAGGACCAACATGCGTCTGTCAAGCATGGACAAAACCTCAAAATGGAGTCCTTAATGATAATGGATCACAGAGGAGTGAAGAGAACGTGGAAAAAACTGAAGAGAAATGATGCCCCTTGGTAAATTTACTTAGCAAATATCTGTAAGTAAAATTGTTGCATTAACTTTTTGTTAGGCGCTCAATTTCATGTTTGTTTTTGTGTTCTTTGTGATCTGGAGAAGTTTTTAAACCTAAAATATTATAAAGTGAAGAATCTATATAATACATTTAAATGGGGCGTTACATAATCTGACTGAGTAATGCATGATTATGCTGACTAATAAATATTGTAAGTAGATTGAAATTCAAGTAATATAATAAAGACAATTATTTATTTCTGTCACTGTTTTATTATAATTAAACCTACCGTATAGAAAAATATAACCTTGGTAGTACTTTACAGCAGAAGTTAAAGCTTGAGATTTGCCAGCGAGCAATGGAGCGCAGCATTCTTGGAGTCAGATTAACGGACCGTGTTAGATAAAACAGTGCTGCGCTCCAAAACACAAATCGCCGACATCACCCAAAAAGCAGCCAAGCTTAAGTGTAATCTACCACCACGTAGGTCCCAGAAAACGTCCGTCGAGGCAGACCCAAGAGAAGATAGCGAGACGACCTGGACGCCTACAGACAGGATTGGTCCACACTAGGTCAAGACAGAGAGGAGTTGAAAGGAGAGAGGGAGGCGTTTGCACTGCAGTGGGACAACACAGGCTAAAAATAAATATTAACATTACTTTACTTGACCTGGGTATCAAACCCAAGCCAACGGTTCAGGTGGGCTTGCGACCGCTAGACCAAAGATAGCAAATTATGGAAATCAACAGATAAATTGTTTCTAATTGATGCGTAGCCTTGTTGTCTCAACGATCAAATTACAAGTTGGCAAACGAATCTACGAGTTGATTGATCTTGATTTTAATTGTACACGAAATAGGTACACGATAGTTTTGCCCGTAACTGGGACGCATACACGGACTAAATTATTACACATGTATGTAAAATCTTAAACATATCTAAAGGCAGAAACTACGTAGGTACAAACATACAGGACACTAAAATCTTCAACTGACTAATTACATACATACCGTCATCTTCCCATGGGGGTAGGCAGAAACTACAGAACGCCACCTGCTACGATCCTAACACTCCTTTTGCTTCGTTTACGTTTATACATCTGCTCGTACACGCACACCGGTTGTGAGTACTACGACGCACATGACGTTTCTGAAAAACATCACCGATAAGGTTACTGTTATGTCCTTCTAGGGCGTCCCCTCCCCGGCAGTTCCACTCACATTTGCCTCGTAATAAAATTTAAAAGAGTATGCTAGGATCAAATCTGACATTGCTGAGAATCCGAAAGGCATATTTGTAGACGAAAATTAATTTAGAAAAAAAGCAAACATTTTATATCAAAAGGATGGTTCAGGTAGTACGAAAACGAATTGGGTTGCTTGGCGTTAATCTAATTTGTTATGAAAACTTTTTGATTTGGTTACTGAACCGTTTATCCTACATCAGACCAGGGATCATAATCCCATCAACATTTGATAAATGTTGCTAATATGTTCATCAAATATTTTAATCCATGTTCTTAACACAGATATAAACTGTTTACCGAGTAATTCATGATATTTCACAGACAAACATTATAAATCCTAAATACAATCTAGATTTCGCAGACATGAAATCAATTTTTCTATAGACCAATAACCTAGCACAATGACCAGACAGAGTTACCAGCTTAGCGGCAAACTTAACCATTGAAAACAGTCTCTAAATCCACTACCGGGCAGTCTACCCGACGGCAAAGCATTATTTTGCAACCCTATTTCCTGTCTGGGGAACAAAGAGCCGTTGCTCCCCTCTGAAATCAAACAAAGGAAGACAAAAACGGGATCAATCTTGCGTTTGGAGGGGTCTACGCAAGCTGGCGTGCTATGTAGGTCTGAAGCGTGCGCGCGCCGCCTTACGTAATCGTTACGTAACCCGCACGGGGTTGCAGGGGTTGCTATGCGCAGGGGGTGAGCGCGGCGCGGGGGACGAGACAGGGCGAAGGCGCCGGCAATCGATTCCCGTCGGCAGTCCGACTCGGCATCTCGGCATCCGAACATGGCTGACAAGACAAAGGTTACAGAACAATATTACTCCCCGCCGCCGGTTCTAGGCAAATGGGAGGGGTTCAGGCAATTCCTGTGGAATGGCGAGACTGGACAGTTCCTTGGCCGCACGGGATCGAGTTGGGGTGAGTTTTTTTAATTTTTCTTTTACATCTTTACGGTAGGATTTGTCTCTTTTTTGGAGGGAAAATCGATACTGGATGTCCGGAAAAACGGTCTAGGAAAATGCTACTGTAATCGAGCGAGAATTTTCCTTTCCTTTTATTGAAGAGTTATATAAAGCCACGGTCTATTTTTACCACAGTGAAATTACACTTTTGCTCTACCTTGCCATTGTTAGCACATAGCACCTTACCTTCTAAGTACTCGTAAATAGTAGTAACGCATGTAACCCTCGTGAATCAATAACATACTCGTTCCAAATACTTATCTTATAACTTTTAAATATGCACTTTTTAAATGTAGAATCACTGTTTCCGTTTAGCTCAGATAATGTAAAAATACCTAACGTATTGAATATTTTTATGATTTTTAAAATACATTTGATAAGTTTAAACGAGAATTTATTACGAGTAAGTAATGGTTTCTAATGACGATGATGATTTTTGAAGTCTTGCAAAAAATCAGCAGGTGCGCCCTTAAAAAATGGCCGTTACGTAAGATGGATCTCAGCTGGAGCCAGACCTTGATATAAAAACTCAATTGAACTCCACTTATCAGTAAAAACTTTATCAAGCTCTAAATAAAACAATAATTTCAATTTAAGGAGTGTCTCATTGAAGAAATATAGGGTTGCATACATTGCATTTCAGTGCGTTTTTCGCGCCATGAAAAGCGGCGCGCGCATGGTCACGACCACCGAGGCGCGCGCATCGTCCTTGTCGCAATCGATCCAAGGACGTACGGGACCACATCTAGGAGAATCCGACTTTAGAAATTGGTCCTTATTTTCTATGAACATTTAGTGAGCGAAGACTCATTTTGCAATGCAAGGCAATGCTAGCAAGATCTAGCTTAACTCAAAACTTGCAATCTTTTGCTGCCTTTGTGGCCCATTATATTTATTCTTACCAATGATTTTATTTTATCACAAGAGGAAGATTAATTCTATGATGCTTAGGATTACTTTTATTATTGATCACCACGCTTGCTCAAGGCGGAATGGCGATTTCAGACTTATATGTATTAGCTACAGGATCCAGGTCAGGACCTTTACCAAACAACACACATAATATCACGCCTTCTTTCCCCGAAGGGCAGAGGTTCTTAGGCAGAGGTGTCTACAAAAGTACCAAATTACCATTAAATTGTCGAATATTAAATCATCGTAGCTAACTTTCCAGCTTTGGTTTCTCACTAAGTCTTATCCTGAAAAACTTACTCTAAGAGTTGTCAGCATTACAAGGCCGACAGTGTCTACGTGTCGAACTCTATTTATAGGATTACAGTAGATATAGGCTTATATACCTACGTAATATTATGTAAATAAACACAAGAATTACTTACGCGCCTATGTTACGGTCAGTCGTAAAACTTGAACTACGAAATCCGTGCTTGGTATTCAAAATGAAGGCGCAGTAACAGCTATCTTAGACGTACGGTCGGCTGTACCTCGATCATCAGCATTATTAGCCTTTATCGTTCCCACTGCTGGGACACAGGCCACTCAAGCTTTTTATCTTACGTATTCTTTTCCCATCTCATATATCAGCAAGAGATAATGGGAATCCTAACTAATATCTATTATAAATTATAAATTCGAAACTGAATTTGTTTGTTTGTTTCGCGTTCTTAAATAAAACTACACCTTACATAATATAAACGAAAATAAAAGATCTGACTATTCTATGAACACAATTTAAAAAAAAATCCTACCTTACGTTTTTTTGTATTTCACAAGACGATATCGTCTAAAGCTGATCACGAACATTCTATAAAAAGCTGTAATGAACGGAAAAAGGGAGAAAAATTCCATTGTCACACATCCAAGCTCGGCAGACAGATTGACGCCATATAGTAAAAGTACTTTGTGACTGTAGGCTTCCTTTTCTCAGTTAATGACACCCCCTAGCGGGTGAAAAGAGCGCGTTTCCTTCACTGGGAAAATAACGTTTCAAACTTTATTTCAATTAAACCATTTACAGGCACTTTTGAACTGTCAAGGAGTCGGCCAGTCAGAATTATGCAGCTGGTTGCCCATTCCAAAGTGTATAGTGTACCTATGGAAGAAGGGCAAGAAACTCCATGGACCCTCTTTTAAATTGTATTGTTACAAAATATTAGTTACATCATTACTTCAGTCATCATCAATCATTAACCTCGTTTTGGGAGAGTCGGGTAAACATAGGTTACAGTAATCGCGACAATTAGGTACTGCAGTTAACGTCAACTACGTAAACAATAACATTGCAGAATTATAATTAAAATTAATAACTCACATTAGATCAATTAAACACAGCACACCGGGAATATTCAAATTGTCATTATGTACAGGTAGGTACAGTTAAAATGCGCACTCGCATTTAAAAAGTAGGTAATCATTATTAGTATGAACCTAGGTCACCTGAACCTGATCTGTTTGCGAAGCTGTTACCAAAAATCCACTGCTCAAAACTTAAGTGGACTTATTTTCAAACAAGATAATATTTATAAGTATATAAGCTAAGAGTCCTACAATAATAATGTAATGAGGAAGAAAGAGTCAACATAAGGCATCAGAAATTGTAATCCATTCTACATTACAGCATTATTTTTTATATTTTATTTTTTGCTCTTTGTACATAATGTTAGTGTTAGATTGTATAGTTTATTTAAAACTTGTCATTCTACATTTATTTACTTTCATAAAATCAAATAATCAGTAATGATAAATAATTCCTAAAATGATAAACAATTCTATAATATTATTTAAAGCTTTGTCTTATTGCATCTCGTATCGTCACAAAAGCTGTTGCCGTATCTAGTAAAAATATAGTCAGCTGGGAGGTAGCAATTCTGACTGCACAGAGTGCGCTGAACGGAGATACATTTCATTATTTTATACATCAAAAATACTAAGGAACATACTACCCAATAGTCACCTAGTTTACATAGTAAACCTTCCAATGTTCCAATAGATGTTTGACTTGTCCAATAAAGGCCTTCAGAAATTTTACTTCTTCGCTCCGATTATTTCAGTATGAGTGTTATTGACCGAATCTTAGTCAAGTCAATAGTCTCGCACTGGACTTTTAAAATGGTTTAAGTGCACAGCAAGCTGGACAGGTAAATCATAGTCTATGGTGTGACGGTCACCTGCAATGACTATAGGTTTAATTCTCTTTGGCGACCTGTAGTAGTGACAGTCGACAATGAATATTGATCCTAAGCCAACGTAGTGACGACGTAATACGTTGTTTTAAGAGTAAAGGTTATAATAACAGTCCATTTTTTTCGAGTCTTCGTTGTTTAAGAAAAGGCGTGGCCAAATTATAACAGATTCCATCCTAGATTATATCTTCAACACCTATTTTTTGCCAAAAAGGTCGAAAGGTGATGTTCCCCTGCGCATGCTCCATGACCCGTGGTCCGTCCATCGTCCTATAATGTCATTTACTCTGCATTGGTGCAGGCTGCATAGAATATTGACGAATTGATTGATCACGGGAAAAACCGCGGCTTCTGGGTTTATCTACCGATGCGCTACTGATAGTTTTATAGTTTGTAATGGCGGGGAAACGATTATTGCGAGTTTGTGTATTTATTTTTACGATATGTAGGTACTGCTTCCCACTGAAAAACACGTAAATTGGTTTAATTGAAAATCCCGTAATGTTAGAAATCGTAGGCTTTTAATTTTACCTATACAAAGGTATTAGATGGCTCGATGGCTCGATTAGATTGACAGATAAAGAAACAGCACAACACGCAAAAGCGCAAAAAGATAACAAATTAGGTAATTAAATGAATATTAAGAAAATACGAGGTGACAATGAACAAAAAACTTATTTGAAAGAAAGAGAGGGAGAGAGAGATTAGTGTAGTGAATGAACGATCGTTACTAGGCTTCCTACATAAGAACACGTGAGTTGGTTTAATTGAATATCGCGTAATGTTAGAAATCGTAGGTTTTGGCTGATAAGAGAAGACAGTAAATGACCGTTAGGTTAGGTTAGGTCAATGGATTCATTCCCACACGGTACAAATATTTGGTCGAACTGCAGACAGAAATTTTTCCGGTTCTAAATTAATTTCACATGGGAACTAAACTGTAATGAAGCCAGTTTTTGAGCTGCATAATATAACTTTTCCACAATTTTCGCGGGGTTCAGGGCGCGCTTTTTACTCATATAAAAAGGCATTGAAACTGGCAAAAACTTTCGTGAAAATTAAATGCAAAATCGAAACCCTGAAAATGTATACATTCAGTACGCCGGAAACGGCAGAATTTTATGAACTTTTCTTTTATGACAACGTAAAAATATTCTGACAAATAAATGAACTAAGTATTACTGAACTCTGGTAGTTTTGCCCTGAGGATATTGGTTTAATTAAATAGTTCATCCGGTATACCTACTTCCATTTTTTCTTTATGAATGTTTGTAAATTAGAAGTTATTATTGTTTTTAAAAACATTTTGCTGTGCTAAAATTATCAAAGGTTTATCACAAAGGCTATCACAAAGGTCATTCATACGGAGAAGTGCACGATTATCGAAAAAAGAATAGAAGGACATATTTATTTTGAAATGTACAAAATATTGAACCAGGCCGTATAAATATAAAGCACCGAGGTTTATAAAATGTACGGCTTTGTAGAACGTCATCTCTGTCAATATATACGATAGAGTCTTGTGGGGTAGTCTTCCGGGTAATGTGACCGGCCCTTGCTCCGCATGGGTGAGATCTACTGATGTGGTGACATGTCAAGACATCGGGATTTCTATGCTATTACAGTACAACGGCAAACTCCGTGTTTTGTCAGTCGTCAAACAACGAGGAACATTAAGAAAATAGTTATACTGTACATCTAATATATTAACAGTTTTATATACATACCATATTACCACAAAACTGTGTTTATCAGTTAAACACCTAAAAAGCTAAACACCTTTTAAAAATGACATTTCCGTAAGTTTGACACAAAACTGACATTAACACGCGTTGAACAAGTGTTTAAGTTTTTGTGGTAAGGCCCTTATAGTTTAACAATTTATTAGTCATCTTCAAAATAAATAACGCGTAACTGCCCCAGTAACCATTACCTTGAGCCCAACTAACTGGGCGGCCTAATTCTAAATCCTTTGCAGGCACACGTTAACTGCCACCATTTGCAACGTAACGTGAAGAGCTATCACGGTGACATTATTGCTGATTAGCACTCATTGGCGAAGTTGTAGGGTTTAATTTAATCACGCTGTAGTTGTATTTTTCAAGGATTATTGTAGGAAAGACTAGCCTGGTTTAAAAAAAAACAGGTAGGTAAACTCAAACTCAATTTTTTTTATTGCATTCACGATTACACCAGCTGTTACATAATAAAGTAAGATCCAACATGAAACCCGGTTGGGGCACGGCAACATAAAAGGTTAGATAAAACAAGCATCCAGTGAGAAGGTACACTAGATTGCAAGTTTGTTATAAAAATATAATGAAAAAGTAGGTAGTCGTGGAAACTGCCGACAGAATTGGAAACTTTAACTATGAAATATCAGTGGTCACCCACCCTTATTGTAGCATGTCGGTGACGCGAAAGCACTTATTCCCGACCAAAAATCGCACTTGAATAAACCTAAAATTAATTATATTAAAGAAGGAAAGAAAAAATGTTGTGGGTATTGTCACAGAAACACTAGGAAAAATATGAACAAATAAATTTTAAATTATTAGTTATGTAAAAAATTGGTAAAATTTGTATATTACTTATTTCAGAATTAAACATTTTCAGATAATATTAAATTTTTTGATAATGCCTACTCACTTCGACAAACACCCCATACAGACATAATTATGTCTGTTAATATTTTTTTCTACCATGTAAAATTGAAAATAATAAGATTTAAAAAAAAACTAACAAAGCTACACGTTTTCGCGGTATACATTTTAACTGAGGTACTCCTTTGTCCATGGGTGTACTATGGCCAAATAATCGAATATCAATTGATCGACCACTATAACTCGAACGTCTAAATACTCGAACGTTCATAATATCGAATGGTTAATAAATCGATAAAAACGTTTTAAATTAATGCAAAGTTAGCCTAAAATTCAGCGTAAATTCCCCGAAAAGATAAATTCACGCGAATCGAATTCCTAGTAAAACAAAACGATAAACATTTGTTTCTCAGTTATAGGAACCGAAAAAAAAGTCAGATAAAAATAGGAAACAAAAATAAATGTTCTGCGTTACTTTTTAATTACTTAAAACATGAACACCAATAAATATAATAAATAAAATGAAGCCCTGACTGTCCTGTGATAGTAATTTTTCAGTAAAAAACTTGTAAGGAACTACGAGAATTCAGTAGAGTATAGGAAGTCAAAAATGCGGTCAGTGATCGGCCGGTAGTTTGATAGGAAACTCCTATTGTCGTCACTTGTGACCAATTATCGGCATCACCGACCACACACATGAGCATGTGCCTATGTACGGACGCATGTGACCTGGTAATTATAGCGGTACAGACTATTTTCAACTGAAATCACTATTTATTTATAGACGGTGGAGACTGTTCCAAATATTGAAGTTTACTTGTCAAATATTTATGAATATAAAAAACTGGTCTTCTTAAAAATATACCTAAACAGATAAGTACTTATTTCACTAGCTGCAGTTGGGTTAGTTATGAGCCTAAAATCGCAATCAGCTATGCCTAAAGTTTTGGAGCCCGAAAAGGTTTCACCAACTTTATTTAACACTCGCTTCTGCCAGCGACTTGCGTCCACGTGAAAGTCAACTAAGTATATGAATAAAACATATCTTATGACACTCGGAAATAGTGTAGCTTTCAAACAATGTAAGAATTTTTTTTATCGGATCAATATGTCCTGCACCCTACACGAGCAATCACAATCTGAATCGTTTTGAAACAGATTGCTAATATTTACATTGCTTCTTAAGTTCGAAAAAAAACCTGCTCAACAACGTAAATAACGCAATGAATGTTGTTGAACTGTCAAAATGAAACAGATTAGTCTTAATCGATTACGAAAATAAGTTACGCAATTTGAAATTGGCGAATAATCGACGTTTTAAAACTATAATAGATCATAATAGCTTCGAAAGCATTGTGATAATTAGCGAACCAGCAGAATTCTGCTCTATTTCATTAGACAATTTTACTCACAGAAATGGCTGGATTTTTTATTTATTTTAATAATGCACAAGTAACACACATTGAACAGTTTTCTCCAGTCTACTTATGAGTTATGCAGAGACAAAATATGTTAGATTACTCTACCATGCGGGTATACATAAACATTAGGTAATTTTAACCTCCGAGGTACTCTTGGTAGTCTTTAAACCTATCATTATAATTTGTCCACAGCTAAAATCTTGCTGTTCTACCTAATCTTCTATGCGATCCTCGTGGGCTTCTTCGCCGCCATGCTGGCGATCTTCTACCAGACCCTGGACTCCAAGATGCCCAAGTGGCAGCTGGAAGGGTCACTCATTGGAGCTAACCCAGGTAAGAAACCAGCTGACTGAAGATCGTATAATAAAACCGAATTATTATCAGGTATGTTTTGTTGGCTTTCAGCCGATTCCTATATTTTACTGACCGTATAATGGAAGCTAGTAATGGAAACTAGCTTCTATTACCTACGATTGGTAACTATAACGATCCGTTACTAAGCGATAAAGGAATCGGGTTGCTATTACCTATTGGTAACTTTAACTAACCGTTTTTCATCAATTGTATAACTTACGATTGCTACGTCTTGTCCAGGGCTCGGCTTCCGACCAATGCCGGAGAGCGCCAACGTGGAGAGTACCCTGATCTACTACAAGGCAAACGACAAGGGATCCGTCCTCAAATGGGCACAGATCATCGATGACTACCTTGAACGTAAGTATGTCCTCATACTGTACAGGGTAAGCAGGGATTCAGGCGTTTATGACTTCAAGGGGATCTTATTCTTCATCGGCAAACTTAATTTAGGACTGCCTCAGACTAGATCGAGCTACAATCTTCGCAGGGTGGCTGGTAGCAGCTGGCAAAGAGTAGGCGAAGAATGAGATAGATCAAATACATATGCAGTGACTGCTAGCCTTTTTTAGGGTTCCGTAGTCAACAAGGAACCCTTAGTTTCGCCATGACCGTTTGTCGGTCTTTTGTGAGATCAGATTATAATAATCTATAGCATGAAAATAATAAAGCCTTTAATTTCATAACCAAAATAAAACCGGCCAAGTGCGAGTCGGACTCGCGCATGAAGGGTTCCATACCATTATCTATAAAAACGGCAAAAAAATCACGTTTGTTGTATGGGAGCCCCCTTAAATCATTATTTTATTCTATTTTTTGTTATAGTGGCAACAGAAATACATGATCTGTGAAAATTTAAACTGTCTAACTGTCACGATTCATCATGAGATACAGCCTGGTGACAGACAGACAAACAGCGGAGTCTTAGTAATAGAGTCCCGTTTTACCCTTTGGGTACGGAACCTTAAAAAGAAGTGGTACAGAGCGCTAATGCAGACGATTGTGCGCCTGATCATACATACCTGATCATACGGCTATATTAAGGATGGGATTTAAATAAAATGTTCTTTGCGAAGAAACTATTTTTGGAACTAGGACTGGCGTTCTGTTTTGCTACTGAAGAGAACAAATGTTGGAATTATAGATTTCATATTTAACAATAACAATATGTCGTACCTATGGCCTCGGGTACATTTCATTAGGTTCCTCAGTTGGGCTTTGATTATCCAGTTTTTGCCCATGTTTTTGTTGATTTCATATACCTGCGCAATAACTTTATCCTCACGGTAATTTTTTAGAAGGTCTACTAGTGATTATTCTCCAAAAGGCAAGAAAAATCTGGTTATAAGGATATTAGTCTTGGGAGTGCAAACCGTTCTCTGAACTGTACTGTGTTTATCTTAATAGGTCATCGTGTCGTTGCTCTTAATCATTACTGGGTTCCGTCGCTAATCACTCTCCAAGGCAATCTTCATAATTAGCACATTTTTCTATAGATTGCTTTTGAAAAGTAATTTGCAACGAATGACGTCACGTACCTACAGGCAGCGACAAAAGTCGATTATAAGCTAATTATTGTAATTAAAATCGGGATAGAAGTAAATTTAAAAGAATATCTTGCTTTATGAAATGCTGAAATACAACGTATTGAATAGTTTTGTGTCAATTAACATGTGTTGAGCTGTTTTTTCACTTAGCGTTCTGAACAGTTCTGAGCGAGCAAGCGTTTTTCGCGCGGTAAATGAAATCACTTGAGCGAGCGAACATGTTTGTTCAGTGATGATCGGTTAGACTCGGCAAACGAATGCTCGCTCGCTCAATATTTCAGTGAAAATGATGTCATGACGAGCGAACATTCGTTTTCTCGCTGCACTGAAAATAGGTGTTTTCTGTTTTGAGCGAACATCGGCTGGACAGAAAATGCGCTCGTCAGGGTAGTGAAACAAATTTCATTCTTTTTATAAGAAGAAGTCTTAGCCAAGTTAAGATTCCAACTGCTACTTACAAATCTAAAGGAAGATGGCCAAAAATATATGAGACCCTAGTTCCTCATCACCAATAAAAGCCTTTTTTTCTGAAATATATGTTTCCTGTTCTGTAAAGAACGACTTCAGGGCTGATTACTTGGTTTCTCTAGGAATCTTTGTGCACCTTTTTCAGCGTACTTACTTCTTTAAACACAAAACCTCCTTTCAGAGTACCGCAAGAAGGGCAGCGGTGTTGGCGAGGCGAGCGGTGCTGAGAACCGAGTCCCCTGTTCACCTACTACTAGCGCTTCTGGCGAGAAGCAGGTCTGCGACGTGCCCGTCGACGACTTCCACCCTTGCACCTCCGCCAACCAGTATAACTATGAGGAAGCTGGGCCCTGCGTGTTCCTCAAGCTGAATAAGGTGAGATCAACCATCATCATCATCATCATCAATTTAATTGGGTTCGGCTTAGTAATAACAGCCGCACGGGTCGATCCATCAGGTTAAGCTACGCTTGCTGGGGTTGGTCCGTGGATGGGTGACCATCATTACATACCGAGACCTCCGTGCCTTGGAAAGCACGTTAAGCCGTTGGTCCCGGCTGTCATTCGTGGTTCTTTGACAGTCGTTACGGGTCGTCAGAAGGACGAAAGTCTGACAACCAGTCTTATCAAGGGGTATAGTAGAAGTACTATGACCCAGTTACTGGGTTGTGGAGGTTAGATAGGCAGTCGCTCCATGTATAATACTGGTATTTAGCTGCATCCGGTTAGACTGGAAGCCGAACCAAACAAGGTTGGGAAAAAATGATAGCGCAGCATGTTTTAATAAAATAAATTCATGTCTTCTTTGTCTTTTAAAACATATTTTTATTAGTTTCTCCCCTTAACATTTCTCATGCAATCGAAATTGTTGTTGAATGTGCCATTAAACGAGAAAAATATTTTAGGTTTAGCTTTCAATGAACTGAAATGGATAAATCTATAACCAAAGATTTATTCCATTCTAATACCAAAAACTAATACCGCTGGTATTTGTTAAAATCATATTTATACTGACTGTACCTTATATCCTTGAACTTGTTTTGGTATTAGTTTAACTGTTCGGAATCCTTACATATTATAAAACAACGTCCTCCGCCGCGTCTGTCTGTCGTCCTGTACGCGATAAACTCAAAAACTACTGCACCAATTTTCATGCTGTTTTCACCAATGGATAGAATGGTTCTCGAGTAAGCTTTTAGTATATAATAACCGACATCCACGCGGGCGAAGTCGCGGGCATCAGCTAGTAGAAAATAAATATGAGTTTTAACAAATACCAGTGGTATTAGTTTTTGGTATAAGAATGGAATAAATCTAATCAAAGATATTTAGACAGTTTGTAACGTTGTCTAAATAGCACGAGGATTCAAAGTGTGGCCTTCCACCTGCAACATCAAGATTAAAGGTACCAGTACCTACATTTCAGAACAGCCGGATCCTACCCTACATTGCTTGCAACTTATAACCGACGAAAAAAAGGAAGAGGTTCTTAAATCAAAGAATTTTGTTTTGGTTTATGTTGGACGACGCCAATCCCATTTTGACGATTGTATTTTACAGCATCGTTTTATAATGCAGTTATTAAATTCCTTCCCTGATACATTCCAGATCTTCAACTGGATTCCGAAGCCGTACAACAACACCGAGGAGCTACCTTCCAACATGCCGGACGATCTGAAGCAGCACATCAAAATGGTCGTAAGTATTCGACATCGACATCTTGACGTCATACCAATTATGTAGAATTTGGCTCCTAAGGCCCTAGTGTGAGTTTCTTTTAAGTATCTCGACTTTACGCAACGACTGCGTTCGGCGCTCCGATTGTCCCTTCACTGGCCCTCACTGGTGAAGGACCAATCGGAGCGCCGAAAGCGGTCGATGCGTAAAGTCGAGATGGTTAAATGAAACTCACACTAGAGCCTCTGTTCGAGCAGGTGCTTCGTCTTTTCCAAGCTATTTAAAAATATCTAAAAAATCCTAACTCATATTATAAATGCGAAAGTGAGTTTGTTTGTTGGTTACGCTTTCACGCTAAAACGGCTGAACGGATTTGGATGCATTTGGCACAGGGGTAGACCATGACCTGAAATAGGACATAGGATACTTTTTATTCCGAAATTCGCACGGGATCGAGACTTACGCGGGTGAAACCGCGGGGTGCAGCTTGCAGTTTATATTCTGAACTTGAACCATACTATTGAATTAGATAAATTCTAGTAATCTTCCCGCAGATTTTTGAATTTGTATTTGGGATTTTACTATTGACCAACCTTGTAGATATACCGGAGATTGTAGAATTTTACAACAATACGGTTTTGGCAACCTTTAGCAGCATAAAAATAACATTAAATTAATTTAAATATTTACATAATTAGTTTTATCTTTATAACTAACTGATACTACATAAGGGTGAATATTTGAAGATAGACATATTCAGCATTCGAAAATTAAGTTCAAATAATGCATCCAATTACAACTTTTATGGACTTAACGTAAAGTTTATAGTGCAGATTAAGTAAATAAATCAAACGCACAGTATTTGAACTTCTGTATAGGTCTGAATCTGAAGCTGAAAATTTTCGTCGAACGGTGATGAGATATGAAACACACGGTAATTAGTGTTTAAGAATGGTAATTATAAATCGTGATTGGTAATTGTAAATAAAATGAATAATTTACTTAAATCACATTTATTTATTTATTATTTAGGTGACATAATAAATGACATAATAAATGACATCCAACTTAGCTATATATCGACTTTACTGAATAAAAAAAACTCAAAATCAACTGGTTTTCCAAAAAATCAATCATTTTATCTGTCTAGTAATTTAAATAAAATCAACTAAAACACTGGTTCAAAACTCAGTGACATCAGACATATTTTTATACAACATTATTTTTTGTTTTTGCTAAACCCGAAAAGGGGTCATTGTACTCATCATTTTGAACAACTTTTTCTATGGGAACAAACTTGAAATCGGTAAAAAAAAATCTGCTGTTCCATACATTTGTGTTCACTTAAATCGACAAAATGTATGGAAAGCTGATTTTTTTTCGCGCTTTCAATGTTGGTCTTTAGCCTTCTTCGATTGCTGTTTTTTCCGAGGCATGTTTACTCTGAAAAAAAACAAAATATGTTAGTGGTAGGTGGGTAGTCGTAGGTTTATTTTTTTGCGGAGGTGTCAGTTCACATCGGGCTATCAACAATCCATCACTTCGACCTTGGGCTGGCCTAGCGGAGTAAGAAGTTTCAATATAATAAGAAGCCAGCTTACACTGGTACTAATTACCATTTTCAATTTTTCATTACCGTTCGCCAAAATACGAACGGGAAAAATGGTAATTATATAAACGGTAATTAGGTATTTGAACACTCTCTCACATTACACGTTCTTTCTAGAACTTAATAACTTGGGAACTTAATCAAAGCAAATAGAATCGAATGGCGACTGTTATAGTGCATAAAAAAATAAAATAAGAATAATAGACTTACCACGGGCAACTCGAACGGTAAGGAGATTTTTGTTTGCCAAACACGATTTCTGGGCGATTAAGGTACGCTACAGTTGGCGCCAAAACACTCTTTGCCATGTGACCCGCACGAGTCGTGACGTGGAACTGAGTGCGATCGCTGAGTTACTCTTTCAGATACCAATAAACTACGCAGAAACAAAAAATCCTGCAACTGTTTGAACAAATGGTAGTGAGCATAAAGTGTTGGGACAATTTTCACAGTCGTTAAAAATTACTTAAAAGTGATCTTTAATGTGTATAGTTTTGTTAATTGGTAAAGCATGTCGTGTACTATCTAAATTACTCCAAAAAAATACGATCTTTAGGGTTTATTTATAACTTTTCGAGCATTAACGGCTAAAATTTGGAAATTGGGACACGAATGGTGATGAGATTTGAGGAACGTTTATAACTATAACTTATTTGTTTATAACAATAAGAATATGTTATGTCCATCTGTATATAGTGCTAGAACTATATTTTACAGGAAATAAACAAAACCATAACTTTATATCTCACTAAGTAGTTATTTGGGGAGGGCCGCGTAATATGCATATGTTCAAAGAATCACCCATAAACAGCAGTGACATTAGTGACATTATTAAGCATTGTCAACAAATTCTGATCAAAACATTTATCTCTGCCAGTCCGGCAAGCCCGAAGCGAACACGGTGTGGGTGTCCTGCGGGGGCGAGAACCCCGCCGACGTGGAGAACATCGGGCCCGTGCAGTACATCCCTCGTCGGGGCTTCCCCGCCTACTACTACCCCTTCACTAACAAGGAGGGCTACCTCAGCCCACTCGTCGCCGTGCTGTTTGAGAAGCCCAGGAGTGAGTTTCCAGATCTTTCTATAGTAGTTCTGATGGTTTAAAATATGTATCGGATGTAAAAAGACGCTAAACGAGAGTCGACAGTCACTGCCGAGTTCCCGCCCGTCATTGTGATCAGTTTTTTGTACTGGACCATACTTGGTAACCTTCTGGTTACAAGGAGGACAAAGTAAAAATGTTTCTTGAATTAACGTCAGCAAATTGCTGAAACAATGTTGTGCAAATTTTATTTTATTACTCATTATTAAGAAATCACCATAATTGATTGTTGTGAAATCCATGGAAACTGTATCTACAAATGTAATTTTTGTGGAGTTTTGTGTGTTCCCGTTGCTAATATACCTCCTCACATTGCAGCGGGCGTCCTGATCAACATAGAGTGCAAGGCGTGGGCCAAGAACATCTTCTACGACCGCTACGAGCGACGCGGCTCCGTGCACTTCGAGCTGATGGTAGACCGCGCCTAAGCTCGCCGTTCGCGCCAGTTGGCCACCAAGCGAAGTCTCTGCCGTACAGAATGCATGACCTGAGCCCTTTGAGCGTTCTACTTCACCATGCTCAACTGGGGCTATCCCGCAACATGTAACCTGGAAGTTCAGGCAGTTCAGAGTCAACTGAACTGCTAGTCGTAATCATTTTCAACCAGCATTCCGAACTTCCTGGGTTTATAGTTGAGAGATAGCCCCCTATTTAAACTACCACACAAACGTTCTGTGCGGCGAAGGCCTAACCGCCAATTGGCCGCCAAGGTCACCAACTGATCGCCGGCCAAGGTCATCGAGCCCCAATTGGCCAAGTTCATCAACTTACTGCCAAAAGATCGTTAGTTGATCACTAGTCATGCTAATTGGTGGTTGCCGGTCTCTACCGGCATGTTAGTTGTTTTAAGTGTTGTGTAAGGTCATGGTAACCAGTTAGTCGCCAAGGTCGCCAATTGTTCGCTACGGCTGCCAAGGTCGTCACGAGGTCATGCCAGGCCGGCTGCCAAGCGCCATTAGCAATAGCCACATAGTCGGCGATTAATTTGTATTCGTTTTAGAATAAGCCAGAGGGCGCCACTAATTTTAACTTTTGTTTGTCACGCTTCAAATAAAGTTAATGAAATTTAAAATTTTACTGAATATTTATGAATTATGTAATATTTCTGGACGGAGAGTCAATAAACACGCAATAGTTGGTTCCAATTTAGGTTTTTTATTGGTGTTTTATTTCATTGTGCTGTGAATATACACCCTTTCTCCTTTAACATTCAAATCTGTCAAGATTCAAGTGTCAAGTCAAAGCGGTGGACTATAATTCAGCTTCAGGCTTCGCAAGCAGTTAACTGGTTAACTGCCTGAAATCTTGAAACAGACCTACTGATCACTGTTCATGACATTTGGGTACACAAAGAAATGGAGGCACAAAACTTTTTAGAACATGATTGTCAGGCATCACTAGCGCATTGAACCAGCAGCAGCTGCGTCCTCTATAACAAATATTACTACATGCTTTTCTTGAAAAAGCAGTCAATAGGAACTATAAATGAGCTTTGTTTAATTTTAGTGTACAATAAAGCATAATCTAACTACATTATCTATGTAAAGGTAAGCTTACTTATTCTCATAGGCTAATCCTGCATAAGATTCCACATCTACTTCACATGAAACTTAAAAAATCTTCTGTGAGATAGACGAGCATTTACAAATCATAACTGTACAAGAGGAAATAGAACACAAGATACATTCATAATAAACATCGAATAAAGTCTTACTTATTACTTTACTGATTGCTGGAAGAATGGACTGAGCAGTCAGTATCCGCACAACAATCTGCTAAAGGTTTACAACCGATTGCAAGGTAATCAAGGAAAAAAAAAACATCCATTTGAGTTTGCATTATCATCAAAACCAGGCACATAACATATCACGCCTTGTTTTCCGAAGGGTGGCGCAGAGGTGTACCTATAGTACACCCATTTTGCCACTCGTTTAGCTAAAGTCCCATGTAATAGGGGCGAGATATTGCAATCAACCGGGCACTAATCCAGACTCCGCCCTGCTACTGAGAAAATCCAGATAGAAAAACCCAATAGAATTGTAGGTATATATAGAGAGAGATTCGTTTGAATATTGAAAGACATTTAGGTGATAACTTCATTGGATTGGATCTACCCATCGATCAACATCTCACGATGCACATTTTTGTCCCATTTTACCTACAAGGCCCATTTTTATCTACAAGTAAAAATAACTGCCTCATTATGGTTTCTTTAAAGCTAATTACGATTATGATGAGTGACATGTCGTATTCTTAGATCATCCCGCCCAGGGAGGCGGGGTGATCTTTCGTCACAAGGTTATGACGTATTTCAGCCATGAGATCACTATGATACCTCAGAGTATCTGTCGATATATTCTGTAAAAATCTCACCGTGAAATATAAGTGAAATTAGCTTGAAGTGAGCTGGCAATAGTGTTAATCCCTAGCATCAGATGGAATGACTGTTCATTTTAAGCTCACTTTACTTAATTTTTCACCGTGTGATTTTTACAAAATAGACTAGCTGACATTCCCTAGGGACACTATTGACACCTCACTTCATCGTTTTCACGGTGAGATTTTTACAGAATCGACCGGCAGAATGTACAGTCAGCATATTAAATATTTAGCAAGGATTAAAAAACTAAAGGGGTGAATGATCGACGAACGAGGGGGCATGGACCGGGGATAAAAAAGGAGGTCGGATCCTTTAGGAAAAAGCCACTATATCAAAAAGATAAAAAGTTGGCATATTTGCAAAAACTAACCGAAATTCTACCATTAGGATGAACCTTGAGAGGAACATTAAAGATGTTATAGGTAAAATGCCCCTAGATTAGATGTAGTTGCGTAATTTATGTATATATATTTTTTTTTTTTTTTTTTTTTTTATATTAAATACAGGAACTAAAAATTATTTTCAAGCATTCTCTCACAAATTACAAACCCCGGCTTGTAAAATGTACTTATTATATTTTTCATTTATACGGGGTTATTTGTAAAATACCAACAACCTCTTAAGGGGTCATTGTACTCCTCATTATGGACAACTTTTACTGTCGGAACAAACACGAAATCGCGAAAAAAAAAACAGGTGTTCCCTATATTTTGACGAGTTATGCGAACATACATGTAGGGAACGGCTGATTTTTTTTCGCGATTTTTGGTTTATTTCGATATTAAAAGTTGTTCATAATTATAAGTACAATGACCCCTTAAGAGGCTGTTAGTGTTTTACAAATAACCCTGTATATTTGCAATTTTGGAACATTCTGGCAATGTTCGCTCGTCGGTTTTCTGAAATGCATTGCCAAGATTTGCTGCTGTTACATATTTTGGCCTCAATCACAACAGCTCTCAAAATGGTGAAGGAAATCATCATGAAGAAACGGCATGTTGTGTAGAACCAAAAATTCGAAGACATGTGACATCCACCAACCCGCCCTGAGCGCGCGTGTTGGATTATGTCCCACTCCCTCTCACAGAGAGGAGGCCGCGCCTGCGAACATTATAGGCTGATTATGTAATTACAACAGTTAACATAGAATTGTTTGTCGGCGATCCGATTCATTCCTGGCTTTTAGAAATTGCCCACTCTACCAACAATTTGATAAAGATTTCTACTTTTACAATCCGGATGGGAATTCTCGTCGACAAAAAAACCACCATAAAAGCTTTCATCCCCGATTTAACCCCTTCAAGGGGTGAATTTTTTTAAAGTCTCATTAGTGCTCACTTTCGTTATATGAGGAACCCTTTTGCAAATTGTCATGCTTTAGACCGCTCGGTTTGGGTTATCAGTGAATTTAAGATTTATCGCATCTTGATGACTTACAGGTAATACTCCAGAATATTGCACTTCCGTAAAGACAAGGCCAGTAGTATCTATGACGTCAGTTCTACGAGAGTACCTCGGTGTGGGTACAACGCTCTGTGGCTAAACAAGCCGTAAGTAGGGCACAGGGGGTGAGGACGTCGCCGACGGCCCGGCGCCAGGGTGCGCGCGAAAATGTCGCCGATACGCTATGTAGTGTAGGTGTTGCGAATCTGACGTAGGTAATTACGTTGCTTTTGATTTTTGAATCTGAAGAACATGTTACATAATTTTATATGTTTTTTTTTACTGATTTCAATAAAAATATTCAAGAAAATAATAATATTAAGAAAATATTAAGAAAAACACCAATTGTCTCATTCCAGCTTACTTGGCTTGATAACTTAGATTTCAAAGTTCGTTGGCGTTTAAGCCGGTCATAAACCCTCACGTTCCATAATATTATATGTTGCATCCATGAAATTCCTGACTATAACAAAACAATAAAGTTAAGAGGTTTTACGTACGCAAAAACACATAAGCGTATCTTATGTTTGTTAAATGTAATTTAATTTAACTAACAAAAACCCTTTTTGTAAAAAAAAAAGCACTATCTTCAAATAAATCTACATACAAATGTGTACATTGACTAACTCTATTCACTCCCCCCCCCTTGTAAAATCCGCTCAGCGTGTCATCCACCCCTACTACGTAGATGGGTACTTATTTGTTTGTTTTATAGAAAGCACGAAGTAAATATACGAGATAGTAATTTAAGTGTACCTTCAAGTTACATGAATGGTGGGCAGAACTGGGTCTAAATGTCAAAATGCTGTGACAGGGACCGATTACTTCTTCAATGCTTAATTCTGTCTCGACACCCACCGGCTCAATTGCCAAGAGGGATAAAAAAAAAAAAAATCTGTCGTTGTCGTTATCTGCTGAAACTTGAAATTAAATCAAGTCAAAACACTTGTTCACTTAATATTGGGACATAAATGGAACATTATGTTACTTAATATTAATAGGAACTTCATAATCACTACATATTATAAAACAAAGTCCTCCGCCGCGTCTGTCTTTTTGTCTGTTCGCGATAAACTCAAAAACTCCTGCACCGATTTTCATGCTGTGTTCACCAATGGATAGAGAGATTCTCTAGGAAGGTTTCAGTATATAATAACCGACGTCCGGGCGAAGCCGCGGGTAGCAGCTAGTATTTACTTTTTTTTTTGGTATGCGAAACGTATCCTACCGTATTTAGGTACTGACCTATAACTTATTACTTAAAAATCTCTTCACAGATTCAACATGGATTTTATACATAAGATTACTAAATAACATTATTTTTGAGTAAAATTTGTTTTTTTTTGAGAATTATGAACAAATACAACAAACATAAACAAAAGGATAGTGAATTGTATTCCCACATCGCTGTCATCTGGAAACGTGCCCAGAAGACTGGCAGCATTGCCACCCTCGATGGCAATGCTTTAACCTGTATGACCGCAGACTGGCCGCGAGCGGACCAAAAACTATTGTAGTTAATTAGAAAGTCCTTGAAGAATTAATTACATTCATAAAACCTCAAAAACCTCGAACTAAGAGAGAAAACAGATCTTTTTAAAATAAAATACGTAACTCCTTCTAGGCGCCAGACTGTCTGATAATAATAAGATAGAAGTACGTACTTAAGTAAGTATATTACTCATAAAATCTCGCGATGATTCTAATGTCAACAACCCCTAGATATAATGTAACACTGTCCATCTCTGTCACACTTATGCTAAGATAGTATCTGCCGTCTCTTTAGGTACAGGTTACGATATGTTTGTATACTAAATTATTTTCTGTTTTCTTACTAAGAAATTGCTTCTCGATTATTTAAACAAAATTCACATACATAAATTGACGCATTCTTCCCATGGGGGTAGGCAGAAACAGAACACCACCTGGTACCATCCTTATAAGGAGATAGGGTCGGTCCCCTCACCATACAAACACTCTCGCCTGTTTTCTCTCTGGTTTATGACCTTAGAGCAATGATTTTTTACAGTTAAATAAATACGTATCAATTAGTTGTATGCCCCTATGTTTTCCGTTTTGATGATACATTATTTGTAGAAGCAAAAAATGTAAATGCTCAAAATTGCCTATTTCTAAATAGGCAATTTTGAGCATTTACATTTAATAGGCCTCTGATGACAGCGGTCTACCGCTGTCATCAGAGGCCTATTGTACAAATTTGACAACTATTCATGAAAAAAGAAAAACATAGGGGCACAGTAAATATCCTTCTTATTCAATTTATAAAATATCTTTCAAATTGGTCCAATATTGGAGGAGGAAATAGACGAGAGCTGAACCTCGAATTATGACTTTTTGTATGGAGAAAAGACCGATCTCCTTTTTCTATCTGGTTCGGTGCGTAGAGTACTCGCAACCAGCGGCAGCGTGCGTGATGAACGTAAACGACGCAAAAGAAGTATGTAAGGATCTTAGCAGGTGGCGTTCTGTAGGTTCTGCCTACCCCCATGGGAAGATGGCATGTGGTTATGTATGTATGTGTATATTTCGATCCAGTTGAAATAATTTTGTGGGCATGTTAGTGCAGTGCCGGCGCTACGGGTCGCGGCTTCGATTCCCGCAAACCCGAAACAAGTTTTTGTGTGGCCTACTGATAATTGTTTTGGGTCTGACTATTAGTGTTCTCTCTCCCTCTTAATAATAGAGCTGGTCTCGTTCCAAGCGAAAACCAACAGTCAAAAACTAAAAATATTAGCAAACTAATTATTTATTTATTTATTTATTAAAACTTTATGCACAAGTAAAAAAAAAAAAACTACTGTACAACGGCGGACTTAATGCCTGAGGCATTTTCTACCAGTCAACCTTAGGGTGATGCAGAGACAGACATGGCAGGTGCAACAAAAGACAATACATATAACTTGAGAAATAATGAATACTAATTAATACATACATAGATACATACATAAATTATAAACAAAATAAACTTAGTCAGGAGGAATATATGGCGTCAAAAAATTCCTCCGCATCGCTGTCGACTGGTAATGTTCCCAAGAGACTGGCGGCATTGCCACGTTGTATGGCTATGCCTAGCCTCTGGCCAAGGTAGAAGCCAGCACTTGGGTCACGGGAAATGTCAATCAGCCGTTTGGAGATCTTACTGCTAAAATGACAGATAAGTATGTCACACTATACTTTGTCGCTTATGTCGACGATTTTCGAGGGCCAGGTTTTTTTTTACAACTGAATGCACTATAATTTGGACCAATTTTGCAAAATACGTTGTGAACCTTTAAGTCTGTAATAAATAAATGTCAACAAAAAATTATATTTCTTTCTTTCCTTCAAAGCACCTTCGGTCATTTTGTATTCATGTTTTCATTTCTAATCTATAGGGTGAGTTCAATTTAACACCAGCCACTATCATGGGGGTTAATCGTTCCGTTTTTACGTGATCTTTTACATAATATACTACTGTAAAACTATTGGCTTTTGCCCCATCACTGACCCGGTCGTCTCCCGTCGTCTTGGCTTGTACTAGGGGCACATAAATCGGTGTTTGGTACTACGTTGGCGCCAGGATGACGCTCGATGGCGGCGCTACGTCGCCGGGGCATGCCACCCCACTGCATTGCATACATTGCTCGCTACGAAATTGATACGTTTTCCAAAAAAACTTCTACTTCAAAAGAATCACTACAAAATGAAAAATAACTGTAATTTAGGAAGTCGGTGTCTTTGATTTTAGATTCGTTAAATTTTGCACCGACCGACTTCCGAAACTATAATTAAATGGTGCACGTCATGAACAAAACAACAGCCGCATGGGTCGATCCATCAGGTTAAGCTACGCTTGCCAGGATTGGTCCGTGGATGGGTGACCATCTTTACATACCGAGACTCCTCCGTGCCTCGGAAAGCACGTTAAGCCGTTGGTCCCGGCTGTCATTTGTGGATCTTTGACAGTCGTTACGGGTCGTCCAGAAGCCCGAAAGTCTGACAACCAGTCTTACCAAGGGGTATCGTATTACCCAGGTACTGGGTTGTGGAGGTCAGATAGGCAGTCGCTCCATGTAAAATACTGGTATTCAGCTGCATCCGGTTAGACTGGGAGCCGACCCTAACATAGTTGGGAAAAGGCTAGGCATGTGATGACGTCATGAACAAAACCTCCCCTTTTTTGACGGTTAAAAAATGTAATGAATATATTTTAAAAAAATATATCAAATACTTGTAGCACAAATTAAATAAATTACACAGAATTAATGATCAATTATCAAAATTAATGTTGTACGAGCGAATGCGCCGTAGCGTGTATCTACGGTGTAGCAATGACGTAGGCGTGACGTAGCACATCGTAGCCTACACTTTATTTCGTTTTATATTGCATTGCATTTTATATAACGCAATTCCACTAGGATTATTTTGAACTAGTCGTGTCGGTTTTGTACCCTGAGTGGATGATTAAATAAATAAATTATAAGCTGGTTTGTGCCAAAACCAATATTCTATGTGGAATAACATTTTTCTTGGATGTGCAGTCACTGAAATTAATTGTTAAGGAAAGTGACATCCTAAGTGGTCATTTCATAAACTGTCAAAAAATGACAGCTGTAATTTGAATATATGGACAATTAACGCTTGTTGTCAATTTGCTTAACAATTAATTTCCCGGTGGATACAATTCTGTCGTGTTTAAAACATAGAAATTAGAATGGGCAACATTGATACTCGTATTTTTTTTTAAGAAAACCTACGCAATAAATATAATAATAAGAGAACAATGCAAAATATTGTGCATACTAAACCGGCAATGTATGCTATCCACTGCCATCCTCCGTTCCTCCGAGAGTGGTGGCGAGTTATTCTGTGTAGTCAGTTCTGTGAGGAGGGACGTGTGACCACGACTGACGAGGAACCTCGGGAACCATGGGGCTGGAGAAACGCACCATCAAAATCATCGTTATAGTGTCTGTAGTCGTGCTGGTCATTGGTAAGTCATTTTTTTATTATAATTATTTTTAAATGTATGTTTGCATATCTCGGGACCATGTCCCGGTCTTTTGTTAGGCATACGAGGGGTTAAAGCCAACTAGTTTTATATTTAATGAATTTCAGTTGTATTTTTCTATTCAGTTTTGTTTTTAAATCGCAGTCGCGATAATAGTTTATTTTTTTGTGTGTTTTGGGTAGTTGTGATTGTCTGTGCTGAATAAATATATTTTCTTTCTTTCTTACTAAAAACTGAATAAGAAGTGTGGAAATTAAAACATTTACATATTAGTAAAGCTATCCGCAATTAGATTTACCTACGTTTAGTAAATTGTATGTAATTATTAGCGATTGCGACCCGACGCTGCTTGGCACAGTTTTTACAACTTTATTAATTTATTAATGTAAGTTTAATATTAATGCATTATACACTATTATCCTTTCGGAATGATATGATGAATGTACTCTAAATGATGGTGAAGTCGCATTAAAATCCGTTGCGTTGTTTACACACTTTATTAGATAATAGCAAACTATCAAAAAGCCTGTTGCGAAAAAGTTAGGTTAGTACCTCTATTAGTAAATTACTAAAATTCTAGTTTTTCATTTATTTTATTCATATAAATTGTTATCGATTGTGGGGTCGGTTAGTGACGTACGGGA
This sequence comes from Lithophane leautieri, assembly GCA_949152455.1. NCBI lineage: Eukaryota > Metazoa > Arthropoda > Insecta > Lepidoptera > Noctuidae > Lithophane > Lithophane leautieri. Next base: position 1,487,105 of record OX424462.1, on the reverse strand, counting down.
TACTTAATTAATATTTATAAATATTGATGTTTTTTTTTTTTGTGTAGACCTTTGTTTTAATTGAAAATTTGTTTGATTTGAAGTTAGCTTTATTCGTTTATCGATGTTTTTGTCGACGAGTACCTAGTGAAGAGCACATTGCTACAGTGACTCTTATTCCACCTCTAACTGTCATTATTAATCTAACATTCTACTGTAAAATCAAGATAAAGAAATATAAAAAATCCGTATCTGCACATGATAAATATTCTACTTAGGTGGGTCATGGGTTCGACTCTAAGTTCGAAACCAAATACGGAGAATTTGGTTTTTTCATCACGAATTTCTCAGTGGCAGCCCGGAGCTGAGATGGTTATAGGCTCGCCCCCTTAGGTAATAGGTAATACGGGCTGGTATCATCCGCAACTCTACGTCAAAGCGCGTATTTTGCGTAAGGCTCGCCCCCTTTTACCTGAGACAAACATAACAGGCAAATGTGAGTGAACATTACCACTTCTGCCTAATCCATAGGGGAGTGCTACAGGCGTTACGTATGAAACTAGATGCTCATACAGGATAAAACAAAAGCTCATAGTTAGCAAAACCTACAATTTGTAAGGTTTCATAGACTGGGCGAGGGCTTCAGAATAATGTACTAAGTAATGGTCATGCGACCTTACACCTAACACGTTATGTACTAGAGTTCATAGTTCAGGGAATAAGCTTTGTGCCATAAATTAACATGCTTTTTAAAACCTCTTTATCGACTGTGCGTTCTGAAAGTTGGCAACCTCGCGATTACTTATAGCTGTCAAATATTTCACTGATTTTCATTAAATAATCAATAATACTAAATTACATTACGAAAAAAAAAAAAAAAAAAATATATATATATATATTCTGTTTTGATTTTGTTTATGATTATTAAATTCTCTGTTCTAAAATATTGATTAGTAATTGCATATATAATTTGGCAGCTCTTTGAGTCGTAGTTTAACGATCAATAGAGTTAATAACATTTGGAATCGTATAAATCGGGGTTACAGGATTCGCTCCTTTTTAGTTTTATTACCCGACTACCGCGAAGAAAAAAGGAGGGTTATGATTTTGTTCGTTTTATCATAAGTAAGATTGAAAAACCGCACTTTAACTTCAATTTGCTAAGTAAGCGTTTCAAACGAATATGAACATAATTTTACGAAAAGATAGAATTCACATTCGTATGAGGCATTTACTTCGTGAATCCTGCCTTTAGCCTGCACCTCGTCGTTGAATCGACTTCCGAGACCATACCACTCCCATCTCAACCCAGTCCATTAGTCAGACATACATATTCTAGGTGTTTGCTTCCATTTGTAAAACAATTCTATAAGGTTATGTAACATAATAACAACACGCCTGTATTCTCCGAAGGGTTAGGCAGAGGCATATATGTCTACCCACATTTCGCAAGTTATGTTTAAGTTTCATATAATATAGAGGGCCTATTATCCCAGACTCCGAGCTGCTACTGAGAGATTCCTAACAATACATTATTTTTATTTTATCCATATCAACGTATTGATTTCTTCCTTTATGGAATACTAGCATGTCCTAATTCTAACCCAGTTCATGATGCCTGTGTGCCTAATTGCATCCAAATCCGTACAGTCGTTATGACGTGAGAAAGTAACAAACAGATAGACAGACAGACTGACAAACAAACAGAGTTACTTTCGCATTTACAATAATAGCATGGAAATATGGATATAGTAAGTGAGAATAGTGTGTATATGTAAGTATATAAATAGTATACTAGGCATATAGTATGATATTATATCTTAATTGGATAATTACTTCTAGTGAAATAACTTTGACTCCATCTCTCGATTAAAAATTACTGAACTATAACAAAACATAGTATCGTAAAAGCTACTATCTGCTTGAACAGTTTACTATTGAATCGATTCATTTCTTCCCAGACATTGAGGCGCCGCACTATGGAAAATGGTAGAACAAGCGCATATCAAAAATGCTTTTTACGAATATCATAATTTGGCTAATATGGCTATTTTATTAGGTTCTCTAATAGTCAAATTATAATATTCATTAGGATTTTTTCACTTAATAAGCGAAATTATTTTGTTTTTCATAGATAGAAATACATAGAAGACAGAAGTGCCAAACTCAAGTCTTTGCGTATACATGTTTCAATACCATATTGTGAAAAAAATACTTGGTACAGATGTGCAGTATTATACATTTTTAGAAAGGTTATTTTATGTTTTTTGCGATACAGCTTAATGATTTTAAAAGTAAAGAAAAATATTTCAGTAATTACTTAAAAAGTGACATACCATACTTTTCACAAAAAAATTTTTTCGTCGAAGGTTTTCAGTGTTACACACGTTTGCCCAAGCGCTAATTTTTGTGTTGACTAGTAGTCTAACTATTCATAAATAGAATGCAAAAAAAATCGGCTGCGGATATTTGCGGTTTTAGAAGATATGAGAAAAAAACTGATAAAAGTCAGAACCCGAAAATTGGTATCTTTTGCGGTTTACCACTGACACCATTCACATGAACAATATGGAACTTTTTGGATATTTTCTTCATTATTTCGTGATAACAAAAGGACCTTATCAAATTTGCACTCGGTTTGCGTGGGAAATTACAAGATAATAATGATGTAGGTACCAATTCGATATTGTAATAAAATGAGTATATAAAGGGAAGCAAAAACTATTCAAACCATCTACATCAGTGTAACTTCAAGTGAAGCAAATCTCCTCTACGCCTATTATTTCTGCAGATTGTGAAGTGTTAAAATGTCTTCCTTCAGCTGTACCAAACGAGACTTCATAATCCCCTATATCGAGGGCGGCAAGACCATGGAATCATTATCCAAAGTTTTAGTAGAAAAGCTCAATGTTTCTGAAAACAACTTGTGTTTTATTATTAGTGACATACAAAGGCACATTCTTCCTATTTTCAACAAGCGCTGGGCCCTGGCATCTCGGAAAAAAGAAACATTTTTACAGAATAATTGTACTTGGTTGGACTCAAGGTATTCGTTAAATTTACCGGATTCTGAAAAATATTCTACGGCATCAACATCTGGCCAACGAGGAAGAGCATGCGTGGCTTATAGAGACTCCTCAGTATATAGCAAGAAGAGGAAAAACACTCTTCTACTCCAAGAATATGGCTTCGAGCATATAAAAAACGCCTATGTGCAGGGACTACGGGCTTTACGTGAGTACACAGAAGCTCATCTTGTCGAAGAATTAAGAACCGCTGACACTCAAAAGAAATTAGATATCTCAAGTAAGTGGAACGACTCAGACCAGATGAAGATTCTTTCCGATACGGAAGCATTGAGTGCTTTTATAGATTTGGATCTAACAAAAGCACAATATATGTACCTGAAAAACTTAACCAACGAACGAAAGTGTTGTATATTCCCAGCCTTACTACAAAATACAAGAAATAAAAAGATCCTGTTATCCACCATCTTCTACAATCGAAGTCACGAATACTTATGCTAAAGTGATTAATATCCAAGATTTATTGGATCATACTGCTGCTAGAATTTAAAAAATCGATTCTGTTTTCCAAAAACAACATAGAACATTGATCCTTTATTGTAAATGGGGATGTGATGGTTCATCTGGTCAAAGCCAATACAAGCAAATACTTGCAGAAGAGTCGGAAACAATTTCAGATGCCAATTTGTTCATCACTTCATTAGTCCCCATCAGATTAGTTGATGTGCAATCGGTATCCGTTGTTTTGGCAAAATCTGGTACCTTCATCTGTCCGTTTTTGCAGACCCATTTCTATTGAGTTTTGTAAGGAAACTCCAGAAAAAACCAAGGCAGTTGTCGATGATATTAAAAAACAAATTAGGGCTGCACAAGCATCACTTATAAACAAAGATGGTGTTGTAGTAAATGTGAAGCATGAACTATTTCTAACGATGATCGATGGAAAGGTGGCTCAGGTCCTTACAGATACTCCATCTGGTTCCACATGCACGATATGTGGGGCTACTCCACGGCTAATGAATGACCTATCGAAAGTAACTGCCAGACCTGAAAACGAAAACGCCTACCAATACGGATTGTCCACCTTACACGCCTGGATTCGCTGCATGGAAATGATATTGCATATTTCCTATAATCTTTCGTTTAAGACTTGGTCTGCTTCAACTGAGGAAAATAAGAGATTAAAAAAAGAAAAGAAAGAACTTCTTCAAAAACGTTTCAGGGAGGAGTTGGGATTAATCGTCGAAAAACCTCGGCAAGTTAGCGGGAATACGAACGATGGCAATACCGCACGAAGATTCTTCTATAATAGCACTTGCTCATCGGTAATAACAGGTGTAGATGAGGCATTGATTAAACGCCTATACATTATCTTGCAAGTTCTTTCTTCTGGAATGATGATCGACCCTGAAAAATTTGGGGAATATGCAATAGAAACTGCAAGAATCTATGTAAGTAATTACGATTGGTATTATATGCCATCCTCTTTTCATAAAATACTCATACACGGGGAAAACGTTATCAAACATTTTGCGGTGCTTCCTATTGGACAGCTATCGGAAGACGCACAAGAGTCTCGCAACAAAGACTACAGAAACATACGACTTCATCATGCCAGAAAATGTTCCCGATTTGCTACAAATGAAGATGTCTTTAAAACGCTTTTATACACGTCAGATCAGAAAACCGTACGTAAGAAATGTGAAAGAACTTGAAGAAGAGGCACTAAGTCTTTTAAACGTGGCACCTGAAAGTGAACCCACATTTACTGACCCTGATCCTGAAGTGGTATAAGTTAAAAATAATATTTATATTTAGTTATTACTTATATTTGTACCTAGCTACATCAGTTCCTGAAGCCAGAGTATAGGATGTACCTATTAGTAATATGATTTTAATTTAGTAAATTGTTTTCATATATATATATATTGTTTACTTTGCTTGTTGTAATTAACCATGGTTTCATCTTTTTAGTAATTATAAACTTGTATTCCACTTGAAATGAATTTTTAACAATTTTTTTTCCTGATTTTTTCCCCATTTCTTTCATTCTATGCAAAAAACATACATACATAGATATAAACTACACATCATTCGAATCTCCAAACCTTACTGCATATTTGTGCCAAATTTCATCACGATACGACAAAAATTCATGAAGTTACAGATTTTTGATCCGATACCGCCCTATATTTTCCATAGTGCACCGCAAGCTGTATGGCGCCTTCTTTCTGAAGCTTTTATGAAGCAATATTTATTTGAGTTGAAGCCAAATTACGTCACATCTTTTATGTTATTTAAGTAAAATACGAATCTAGAATTCTTTCTAGACTTGCGTGTTAACATTTTCAGACTTTAGGTCCAGGTTTCGTCCCGATGCGATGTTTTTCTTGACCGTAAGGCAATGTTGCTCAAATAAACATAGGTAGAAAGTGCCTATTTAAAAAACTACGCAAGCAAAGTTAACAAAATTTATATGTGACCACTTCTGAAGCATGACCTAACAAACAAAAAAAGAATCGTGTAACATACACACAAAAAAATTACTTTCGCATTTATAATATTAGTAAAGATAAGGATAATTAAGAATTACTACGTGATGTTGTATGGACATTTTACATAATAAAAACTGCAACGAGAATGCTCGATTCGTATGACCTAAGTAGAGTTTAATTGCACCGGATATAGGTTTATAGGTGTACCCTGACGTCACCGTTACACAGACTAGCCTGTACTTAATCACTTAGCCGTTATGTACCTACGGCGGTTATGTAGATAATGTCATGAGGGAATTGGAAAATGACTGGTAAAGTATTAGAAATTCTATAGGGACGGTACTTTATAACCAGTGATCGGAATAGGTAGAGCTAATTTACCTAAAGTTCGAAAAAGAACAGAGACAAAGTGGAGACGCCTTACGACAAAATATTTTTTCGGGACTAATGTCCCGGGTTTCAGAACATTACTTAAGTACAACTAAAATTAATAAAGTAAAACAACTACCGAATTAATTTCCTGTTTCTGTTTAAAAAAAAAAGTATGCACGATTTCTATTGTTTAAAAAAAATTAAAGTAATCTCCTAATAATCTAATATTCGTTTGAACGATGTAAGTAAGCGCAGAAGCTAATGTTATTTACATAACAGTTTTAATAATAATTTATGTGATGTCCCGAAATCCCGACATTAGTCCCGAAAAAATATTTTAGTCGTAAGGAAGTCTCCACTTTTTTTGTCTCTGTTCTTTGAACTTTAGGTAGATTAGCTCTACCTATTCCGAGCACTGTATTATTACATACAAAGCTTACTGTAGGTTCACAGCTTGAAATCAATTAAAATTGGATATTCATAACTCAACAACATCATGACGCCTGCATGTATTCCCTGTAGGATTTCGCAGAGGTGTATACAAACCCCCCAATTTCGGCAGGTACATTCATAGTTACCAGACTAGCTGGCTTGAAATAGAATGAGCTAGGATCAAAAACTACTTTTAATAGCAGCTACATATTTAATTAATACTACCTCAGCTCAAATTCACTTTTTATCTCGCTCGCACTTGACTCGCATAGTTTTAGGTACCTAATTGCTTTTCACGGTGAAAGTAATGGTAATTTAAAAAAGTTAAAAACATAGCACCTGCTTTATAGTTAGTTCAGTTATCATGCAAAGTTTCATGATCTAATTTGAAGTAATTTTTGAATACCAGCGGTTTATAGTTCGGTTTAGAGGTAACTTTGAATGTTTTATCTAGAAAATTTTATGTAACTGAGTTTTCCCCAAACATAGGACCTAGCATCAATCTTCAACTTTAACATATATTTATTTAAAAATTAATGTTGCAGTATTTTCGGCATAAAGGAGAATCATGCTAAGCAATTTGAGGATGTATAGGCCTTTAATAAAAACTTGAGTGTAACTTACGAACATTGAAAAGAACAATTTCTGACATCAAATTCAACAATTTCTTCTTTGAAATAAAATAATGTTAACCCTTTATTTTCTAGGTGGTATTATCGGACTTTTACTTGGCCTGCTTTTACCCCAGCGCTATGTTGGTAAGTCTTCTTTGTTAAACCTCGTAAAGTGTGACATTGACTTCACATTTTCACAATTTACAGGCGGGTAATAGCGACCCCATTTTCTTGGAAATGTCAGACTGTGTAGCTTGCACTATGCTACTTCCGGTAAATGGGCCGGTCTGGTCTTTCTTATTTTATTTACTTACCTACATTGTAGAACCACATCGAAAACACTGCAGCTGTCTTTAATACAACGCCTTATTTTGGAAGTGTCAGTAAAGTGTTTTCCATCCCAGGTGCCTGCCTATAAATACGTGCAACCTAGGTAACTATCGGGGCTTGGGTAGACTCTTTTGTATCACCCGTTTTTTTTTCCTCGTTTCGTTAGCGACTGGTGTCAGAGTTTTTATGCCGCCCATGGGCCTCTGTAATTAGCATCATCATCATCTGCCTAGCCTTTTCTTAGCAATATTGGAGTCGGCTTCCAGCCTAACCAGATGCAGCTGAATACCAGTAGGTATTTTACATGGAGCGACTGCCTATTTGACCTCCACAACCCAGTTACTGGTGTAATACGATACCCCGATAATGTTGGTTTTCAGACTGGTGTGGTTGACTTGGTTGTTTATAATAGACATATTTTCTCAAAAACAGAGCTGGAGGTATGGCCTCGATCCGAGGAGTACAATTGGGATCAGCCGCTGATCCAGGTGAGGGGCAACGACCCCGGCAGCTGGCACAACTGGTACCGGCGGCTCAATGACTTCCTCAGGAGTAAGTATTTATACAACGCTACAACGCTATTGTGACACGTGGTCAAAATCAGAACTAGCTTCGCCATCTTGTTTTGTTAATACCATTTCTGTAACACAATTTCACAAATGTTTACCAACAACGCCCCCTGTCAATGTCATTCAGACGCTAAAATATCCTTGCAGCACTCTACCTTCCTTACATTCATGTATTTTTGCGGAATAGAGGACAGACGGCCGGTTAAGATATGATGAAATTATAAATGGGTTTCTAGTTCAAATACGAAGCCGGAAACTTCATGTAAGAGTTTTCAATCCCATGGTCAATGAAATGACCTGTTCTGAATTTCTGACTAGTATACTTTTTCTCCACCAGTTTACGAGACGGCGATACCCGAGGAGCCCCCCAGAGCGCCATGTTCTGTCCACAACCGTCGCGACCAGCACCTGCGTTCTGACCCCTGTGACGTGGCCATGCGGCGGTGGGTGCCCTGCACTGCTGACGACTTCTACGGCTACGCCAGCGGCAAGCCCTGCATATTCCTGAGGCTGTCGCATGTAAGTATGGTTTTATTGGGATTCTCTTATTACTTAGCTTTAAACCATTAAATGAAAATAATGGCCAAAGTTCTTCCACTACAATTAGGCAAATCTACTGCGCGCGGAGTTCTATAGGTCGCAGTGTTTTTGCGATTTTCCACACATACTTCCCTGGCTAGCTAGTCTTTCGGGGACTGTGTGATAAGTCAACGTAATGTTAAAAACGTCTGTTGTAAATTACTCAGATCCACTACTGGGTGCCGGAGCCCTACAACATGTCGACACAGTTGGCACTCCCACCTGACATGCCCATGCACATCCAAGAGGCCATGGTAAGTGATTTAAAGAACATTTAAAACTTTAATCATTACTAAATGAAGTGGACAATGAGCAAAATATGGCTAATTACTGGATTTCAAGTATGACAGTAGGTATGCAAGTACCAAATGACATGTCAAACAATTTTCATCATCGGTATGTGTACTGTGTACCTACAACGTACCTACCAAATATACAAAGAATTTTGATGTCACTTTATTAAGGTTGGTTTTAGTGCTCGACTGACGGTAAGCGCTGATATCGGTCGCGTACCTGCCCAGAACCAGCCAGCACGTAATAAAACCTTATTCCATCCTCCAGCGTCACCGGCCCGCCCACCAATACGGCGACTTCGTGTGGGTATCCTGCGGGGGTGAGTTCAGCGCGGACAAGGAAAACATTGGGCCCATCCAGTACATCCCGGCGGACTACCCCCCAGGGTTCCCCCTGAGCCGGCTGCACACGGCTGACCGCATCTCGTACTCAGCTAGGAGCATGCCCGACCAGGTCCCAGGGCCGCTGATTGCTGTGCACTTCGAGAACCCACGACGTAACTGTTCTTTAATTTATCTCGAACTATCTTACCGTACGACTGGTTAGATTACTGCCCACTCTTCTTCATAGATCTTCGGATCTGATAGTTGTCTAATTAATTTAACATATTGGGTAAACAAATACTTACAATAAGTAATTGTTTAATTTAGTTACCCACCAAAACCAGAACAGTAATAGAGCTGCCTGATCAGCCCAAACGATATCCATTTTATATTTTTGTAGAGGTACATAGATCATTCATAATTTCATCTTTGTCACAATAAAGTTACGGTGCTATCTATCCTAGTGATAAATGGACTGTTCCCAGCATTTAAATAAACATTAGCTACCTACTGCTTCCAGGTGGAGTGGTGATCAACGTAGAATGCCGCATTTGGACCCGCGACATTTTCTACGACCCCAAGAGCCGCTACGGTCGCGCCCGGTTTGAGTTGTTCGTCGAGTAAGATGGCAACATTGGCCACACTGGGCTAAGTCATAAAAATAAAAACAAATGTATTTTTTTTTCCTCAGAGAGATACGAGTGTTTTTGTCTTACTTTTTATAAACAGCCCTTTTTTTTACATTTGTTTTTATTACCTACTTATCTGGCCAGTTTCAGTACAATACTGCTGTGGTTTCTTAGTAGGTACCTACTATTTTGTTATCCTTATTATTTCAAATATGGAAAATATTTCATTCATTTTTAAATTACCAAAATAAATAAATTAAAATAGTGACCTTTTTCCGTCAAATCTTCAACTGTTACCTATTTATTAAATTATGTAGGTACCTACCTACTTTTATTTCTTAAATAAAGCGTGTAGGTGTTTAATGTGTATGTAGTTTATCTTCTTCTTTAGCTCTGTAATCTATTTTCAGAGATCAATTACCTATGTGTATAAAGATATCTAGCAATAACGACAAAATTTTGCTTACGTATTAATAATTAATTTTAAAAGTTCATACTGCTTTTGTAAGAAACATAGTTAGTTGTTAGATTAAATAGGTGTTTAAATTGGAACTAGCTAGATAAACATCTCTCAAATAATGCTACTTCTGTTAAATGATAAAAAATTGTATTTAAGTATGTATTGAAAAAGATCAATTATTTAGAAATAATTATTTATATTAATCTTAGGTACCTACCTACTTCTTAATTATATTATTATTGTATGAGATGTAGTCTTTTTCAGCTTTGTTTAGATATTCTATTTACTGCTTAATATGGGTACCTAAAAAACCATTTCTTAAAAATAAATAAGTACATAATGAAGCATCTAGTCAATGAACGTCATTGATAAACCTAGTCCTGACAAAGAAAATTATATGTACCTACTTATGTAAATCTACCTCCTTCTATGAATCATTGCCAAATATTAACTACCCCTTTATGTACCTCTATTTATAAAAAATAATATTCTCTATTATAATATTATATTCGTACTAAATATAATAAATGATCTCTGTTGTCTCCTATATAGGAAACATAATGATTGACTGTTATATAAAATTTGTAAATAAATAATTTATGTTAAGTTACGAACGAAGGCTTCAGTTTTCGAGTTAAAATGCAGACAGCCTACTTTTGTGTATGTGTCATCTTGTGAATAAAAATATGCAAAATAATCATGTTTTTTTTGGTAACTCACGAACGCCCAATATGCAAATTGCTAATTTGTTATCTCACCTAAAGTGGGATTTCGGAAATATTACTAAGTTCTAATAAGGAACAGTTTTAATTTATGAAATTATTAAAAACAATAAAATAATTTTCAAATCATCGCGGTATCGCCACAACCACAGAACAGAAAAAAACAGTAGAAGTCGCAAGTAGGCGGGGCCCGCGTACCCCGAGTTTTGCGGAGTTCCGCAAATGTTTGCTTCCGCGCACACATCACGCACATCAGTCTCGTTACAAGCGTCACGGTGAAAAGAACTTGGAAAAAAAATACAAAAATGCCCTATTGTGCTGTTTTAAAATGTAAACACGATAGCAGAACCAAAAATTTATCAAATGGAGGTATATCATACCATCGGTAAGTCTTAATTGATTTTATTTCGATTAAAATATAAAAATAATATTTTATTAAAACAAGACAAGTAAAAGTTGGCTTTATGTTGTTCAAGTTAAGGTCTACTTTCTTTTAAACTCAAACATATTTTTCTCGAAGATTCCAACTAGGCACATGTCACACTTAGCTACTCAATTAGAGATTACCGTTATCGATAATGAATTATCGATATTTTAAGGGAATGCGCTAAAGTAGCCCGCGAAATTCAACACAACTCCTTATGTTAGCATAATCCAAAAATTTCATGATTTCATGAAATAGTCATTCAATAGGATTTTATGAACTTAGAGGTAATTATAATATTGGTATTTTTTTTATTATAAGTCTAAAAATTGTACTTATGTAATTAATTAAACCATTGTTTCATTTTAATTTGTATTAATTAAATCTCACTTAAGCTTTGATAGTTTTTGAACATCAAAAGGGGGTCATAGGTCGAAATAAAAAATAAAAAATCGTATTAGTACATCGTGCGTCGTTGCGACGTCTTCTTATATGTAAAAATCAATTTTATGAGAAATCGATAAAAACCGTCTAATAGAATAATTTTCAATCGGATCAGTAGTTTAACATAACAATTCTTAATTATACTTTCTATAAATCGTAAGTATGTATTAAAATAAAATATTAACACTTGATTTCAAACATAATAATATTTATCGACTCAAGCTGTTGACTATTTTGTTTGGAAATTAAACGAAATGTCGATAAATAAGTCAACGACAGTGGTACATCCCTAGAAGAGGACGAATAGTAATGAGCTCGTTACTCAAATATAAATCTTATTTATTACGAAATACAGCTTTAAATTGAATGCATTTATTATAGTGACATCTAGCGGCGGGTAGCGTAACTTGCTCAATAAACTGTTCCGTGTGCGCTTTAAACGGAAAAAGCAATAAATACGTAAAAAGAATAGACAATAAACAACTCTATCGTCATACAACTGTGGTTTATTTTCAAATAAGCGACGACTGACATTATTTCCTACTTTCCTTCAATGTCAAACTACCAATCACACCAAAAATTTCTTAGTGTTACGAAATACAATTAACGTGTAGATGTGTGAGTTTGGGTACGCTGGTTCCGATACTAATGAAGCGATATGCGACTTCTACTGTTTTTTTCTGTTCTGTGGCCACAACCAACAATACACAATACAGCAATAGCTATAATTTATTTTCCTGAGATTGCCTACCTTGCTTTGTACTGTCCATGTTAGCCAACGTAACAAAACTAACGTAACAATGTTACCAAAGGGTTTATTCTTTTTTAAATGGTATAATTTTATAATTTTACTCAATTATATAAAAATAACGAAAACCGTTTCCTTATAATGTTTATTTTTTTTTAATATTCAGCCAATACTTAATTTAAAACGACCAATTGCGTATCGATGGTTCGATACGCACTCGGTCACAGCGAAGGGGCGACGGGTTCCGTAGCTGGAATTAATACTCACGCATGCATAGTATTGATTTTATCAACCTCAAAATAAGTTTGTATTACATAATATGTATTTCTCTAAAACTGTGACAAACAAAGTTATTTCTGCGGGTGTAACTGAAAATATCTCAAAAACTATAATTTATTCTGATTCTAAGAATTTCATTTTTGTGATTTGGCTAGGTACGGAACCCTAAAAAATGTTTTAACACTATAACATTCATAAGAAAGGTTACTTTTATTTACTAAAGTATAGTTTACGGATGGTCTGGTCTGCTCATCTGCTGTGAATCTTGCCCATCAGACAGACGTATCAGAATCAGAGTAACTTTTTTTTTGTGTTCACTGTGTGACCAGAAGTTATAATTAAAATAGTAGTTTCTGGAAACGTATAACTGGTAACCCAGCTCAGCTGTCTACATACAACTGACAAACCGTATCCGTGGACGTTTCTCCAACCAACCGGATTAACGTCGTATCAGGGATATTTGCACTGCATTTATAATTGTGAGATAGTTCGTGAGCAGTTATCTAAAACATTGCGTCGCAATACAAAATGTCTCGTCTCAGGTTTTGTTTGTTGTTAGCTGTAATATGCAGTTGCTCGCAGTACGGTGAGTGATATTTCATGAAACTATTTATGTTGCAATAGGTTCTTTGTTGCTTTTTATCGTTATGTCGGCCCGAGTGCACAGCTCTAGCGCTTTGTTGTCGTGATTGAGCGTTATTTGCGCAATTAGCGACAAAAAAGTGATCGAAACTGCGCTACCATGGTTCCGTGAGATTCTAGAAATATGTACCCCCAAATGTATTTGTTGAGTCGATTTTCTAGCGTATTCTATGTTTATAATACATGTAGGTATTGCTATAATTATGTTATCATAATACGGTCAATAGACATTTTGAATCATTATCCATCGATTTGGTTATCTCTCATCAATATCTCGAAGGAATTTCCGTTACAATAAACGAACGACAAAATGTTTTTTATATTAATGATGAATATGTGTGACCTACACACAATTGTTAATGAAATGGCCTTTAACAGGAAACTACACAATGAATAACTTTCAAAAATGTCTCACAGTACAAACAATGGATGTTTTTGCAACAAAAAGTCAAGTTTATAATATTATGACCCACTTACACGTGCATTCTACTAGAAGGTTTCATATTCGGAACAAATTAAAAAACCAAATGTTCTTTAGGTCATTTCAAAATCATAACTTTGCCTGCATCTTCAAGGTTATATAAAAAAGTAAATACTCTTTCAACAACAAGCCACATATAGGTAAATATGTAGGTAGGTTTCAACCTTTTGTATTTCATACAGAGAGTAGATATTTTTGAATGGCTAATGTGCTGTTTCTCAGGGCCACCTTTAGACAAATATAAGCGCTACTTACATAAAATTTAAGAAGGTAGTCATTATGCTTCTGTACTATTTCATAGAGAGAGATTTCTTTGGCTCATGTCCAATTTCTGCATATAACCATAAGACAAACCTTTCACCCAGCTCCTCAGAAAAACATTGATCTGAGAATATCTATTTGAGAATTAACTGAGTGTTCAGAAAGGCTATGTTTCAAGATATCAACTTATAACACTATATCTTCTATAACTCAGACCAACAAAATAAGAAAGACGGAGCATTACGTACATCAAAAGTGAAGCCACCTTTTTATCTATGTGTATGTAAAAAGGGTTGTCATTTGTTAAAGTTTTTCCCTATAATTTGGGGAATAATGTTTGGGGTAGGATAATATTGTACGAGTAAGATATTGTTGAGTATGGTATTGTACCTCAATTGTTAGGAAGGATTCCGAAACAAAACCATTTTTTTTACATCGCAAAATAAAATAACAATTAAGTACAAAGTGCATTTACATACAGCCCTATCGTCAATGGCTACATGAGGCAAGTCTGGTAACTCCTACAAAAAAAAATACACGAGTAATGGCAGCTTTTGATTAAAACCTTAGGAAGATAAATGAAGAATTAGTACATACTTGAACAAACGTACAGCCAGAACTTTGTGAAACTGAGTTTTCAGCAATTACATAGGACGATGAAAATAACATCTAAAAAATAAAATTTGGTACAGTAGTATTTAAATTTGCTAGACTAAGCTGAGAAACTAACTAAATTAAAATAAAAAATACAGTCTCGTGTTTAATTACTGTCTTGATAAAATCTCATTTTTGTTTTTCAATTTTTATATCCGCTTTTGATCACACGGCGAAGTCCACGATTAGTTGAATAAAGGTCATTATTATCAAAATGATTGGAATAAACCACGCTGGTTTTCGATGGCAGCCATTCTGGATCATTCCGACTATTTCTTATAGCTACTATCTATTTACTATTATTTTCAATATTACTTGGAAATCTAAAATATTAAATACATAAAAACAACAGGCATATAATTACTCGAACTAAAAAATATCGAACGGGAAAATTTCAAATCATATTATGGCAACCCTCGCACTTTAAATGTCACTGTTTTCGTTCGTTCATTCGTTCAGGTTTTTATTCCAAGTAACCTAAAATTCATAGTTAACTAAATTAAGAAACGATGTTATTTGAAGTACTTCCATGTGAAAAGTGATTCCGTGAGACTTTTTATGTGATTTGCTATTGTTTTTACAAGTTTTCACTACTCAAGAAGACATCATTCTATTTTTTTTATTGAAGTTTACTAGACGACGACTCGTGACGTACTACGAGCGATGAGCATAGTTTTTGTGTAGGTGTGTGCGTGAGCCTGTGTGTTTACTTGCAGGAGCATAGTTTTGTGGTTACACGTTTGATATAGGTAGTGATCCGTCTTTCTTTTTTTGTTGGTCTGAGTTCTATAAGTACATCTATATATATTATTACAAATGAATAAAATTAATGTGTCTGTTTGTAATGTCAAAATAACAGCTTTTTACTTAATTCTTAAAGCATATTAACATCAGCTACCTTCCTAATCCTAAAAACATTTTTTAAAATTTTTGGCTCTGTGTGACTGTTTGTTCCGGTTAATCTCCGAAACGATTGGACCGATTTTGACGGGACTTTCACTGGCAGCTGATGTTATAAGGAGTAACTAAGGCTACTTTTATTTTAGAAAAAGAATTAGGGGCCACTGCCAGCAATGGTATTCAGCTGCATCCGGTTAGACTGGAAGCCGACCCCAATGTAGTTGGGAAAAGGCTAGGCAGATTGAATTAGGGTCCACAGGCAGCAGCTAGTTGATTATATTTGAAAACCTGGGATTATCAACACAGCCTATTGGAATCAATCAATGAAAACTTGGTCAGTAGGTTCTAATTTTATATGAAAGTGAGCCCAAAGTGATCTCATCATAATACAATACATTACTTCAATTGGATATCATTAAGGAGTAAAAAAATGTTTGTTATTAATTTAAGCAGTGTAGGCAATCATTACACTATCAGTAGTCAGTCTTGATACCAGATGGTAATATCAATGAACTTCACGGTTTAGGTTTTATTTTATAATAATATTAATATTTATAGAATAGATAATTTATTCTGTACAAAAGTTGCTTACACTTTTTTCTGGCTGGTAGAGTTGAGTTCCTTTCTAAACAGCAGGAATTATTATTATAACACCTTAAATCTATCTTTACAAGTTGCCATAATGCAATAGTTAGGTACACATAAAAATCTACATTATTGCCCTTATAAAATATAAGTACTACATACATTTTATTACCTTCTTGACACTAAAAGGTGTTATGGGTGAAAACAGCTTTGCAATATTGAGATTTAAGTGCCATTATATGCTAATAAGTATTCATATTGAAACATATCATTTATGACTCATTATAATATCATTATGTTGAGCCAACCATATGACAGTGTTTGCTCTGTGTCACAAAGCAGTCAGTAAAAAAGATAGCAAAATGTTTTTATTTTTTATCTGCCAGAAATTGAGACATTAGATTTAAAGTTATTATAAAAATTCTAAATAGTGTGGACTGTCACAGAGTTTACTGAGCATTTTTCCAAATTCAATTCTTATTAGGCTGATCCTAACTTATATTATAAATGCTAAACTGGTTTGTTTGTTTGTTACGCTTTCACGCTAAAACGGCTAAACGGATCTGGATGAAATTTGGCACGGGTAGACCATGACCTGAAATAGGACATAGGATACTTTTCTTCCTGATATTCCCACGGGATCGAAACTTACGCGGGTGAAACCGCGGGGCACAGCTAGTATTAATATAAATAAAAATATTTATTGACTTAAAACAACAAGTATAAGAAATCATGGAATTCTCTGACTTCTGCGCTAGTTATAACTAAAAAAAACAAAACGATAAAATTCTTTGATTTTCTTTAAAAAAACAAATGAGGCAATATTATCTTACTAGCTACCGTCCGCGGCTTCGCCCGCGTGGTATTTTGATAAAAAGTAACCTATGTCCTTTCTCAGGCTCTAGACAGCTGTGTACCAAATTTCATTTAAATCGCTTCAGTAGTTTTGGCGTGAAAGCGTGACAGACAGAGTTACTTTCGCATTTATAATATTAGTAAGGATCACTTGCATTTCATTGCATTTCTAAACATAATTTGTCTCTACAGGTCTTGCTGGCCTAACAAAACCGGAAACTGTTATCATTCCCGTGGAACATCAGCTGGCACCGGAGAAAGTGCCTGAAGATGTGATACCCGAAACGACAGCAGCGCCGCCTGCGCCACTACCGCCATCAACCACTACATCAACATCTACATCAACTGATTCAAAACCAGCGCCAACTACTACGGAAAAGCCAAAGACCACATCAACGACAACAACAACCACAACAACCACAACCAGCACCACAACAACTACTACTCCCAAGCCAACACCACCGCCAACGCCCGCGCCCGCGCCAGGACCTCTTCCTCCCCCAGACCAGGGAACATGGTTCTTCACGGATCCCAAGAGCAATGTGACCTGCATTGTGGCCCAGTTTGCAGCTCAGCTGAATGTGACGTACACCAAGGTTGTGGACAGCGGTGAGTGAATCTTTTTACAATGGTTATAGATTTTAATCTAGAAATGTATTTTCTTTTTGTTTTCTTTGGTAGATTATTCTGCAGTTATAGGTGTCTATTTTTGGCAACAGTCGTTTTTGTGTGGTTATGAATTTATGAAGCTGACTTTATATTTATATTTTGCATTTTTTTATTCAACTTCTTTTGCAAATTTCGCATCGAGTAAAACTTTTTTTTTAACGTGACGACCCTACTAATGTTTTATCATTCCATTAAAAACATCTAACAGGCCTCTGCGAGTTGGCTTCGGCCCCTCGTACACCTTCAAAAAGACCGGGACCCCATGGTCCCGAGATATGTAAACATATATAAAAAATATAATAATTTTACTTAGTCCTATAATTGCGCTACTACAAAACAAAGAAGATATTCATTAACATGCTGGTTCACAATTTTAAATAACTTTATTATTTAATTTAAGTTATTAAAAAAATTACATGATACCTACTTAATAAACTTGATTCGAAATGGTAATCAGATCAGCTACACCCACTCTGAACTTTATTTCTTGGAACATGATTTCCTGTTAATGCGAGAGCTTATAAAAAAGTCTATAAAAACTCTTAAATCGTTTATCAGTGCTATTGATATTTTATTAAGTTTAGATTTGTTTGTGCCGTATACATTATACAGGTGTGGCGTAAATAATGGATAACCCTGAAACTGTTGATTGGCCAGATTATCATCTATCATTTACCCCACTTATATCGCCAGACCCATGGATGACCAAATTATTGATATTTTAAATTAAAAAATCGTACCACTTACAAAATCAGCTGCCAAATTGGTGATTTTTTCTCGTTTTGTTTTTTTTATGTCACTCCTGAATATTTGTATTATCAGATCAATATCAAGATTTTTATTACATTCTAAGATAACATTGCAAAAAATATTTGCTCATCCATGGGCATATGGTGATATAAATGGGGTAAATGATAGATAATAATCTGGCCAATCGACAGTTTCAGGGTTATCCATTATTTAAGCCACACCTGTAGTTACTTATTATTATCTGTTTCCATTGTGTAATAATCAATCAAGAACAGTAAGGGTAGGTGGGGTAATCTAAAGATGTTGTGGAATTCCGAATTCATTAGTAACGACAAATAAAAATATAAAAATCAGTCAGTCTGTTACGCCTTCCTGTCTAAATTTATCTTATTTTGATGTTATCCCCTTTTATCTACTTTTTCATGTTCGGAAATTTAGCTTCACAGATCTGAAATTGTTCCTATTTGAACTCTATTAAATTCGTTTACTATGCCTGTTGAATGTCCCTTCAATGTTATAAAATTTGTTAAGGAAACAAAACAAAAATATTTTTAATCTGTGACAGGTAAAACATTACGGATTGCGTTAAGGATATTTTTGGTGGAAATGTTAATTTTATTTTTTGGTGGTTCCAGCATAAATCGACTAACAAAAAGACCGACCTTCAATATCTTAACATAGTAGGAATAAATGACCGCTTAGATCTTCTAAACTGCACAACGAATTTTGATGCTGTGTTCACCATAATTTAGAGCATTTATTCCGGAAGGTTTATGTGTAAAGTACACACGGCTACACATCAAGCTATACATTTCCAGTTTCTGCAGATCTCGCATTGTAAGTATAGGATATCTGTACAATGCAAGGTCAGCTTATACTGGAAATGTATAGCTTGATGTGTAGCCGTGTGTACCTACATCATATCATAACCTAGTATGTCATATATAATTTAGAAATAGCACAGAAATCTCGATGTTTTCACATTTCGCCATTGTCTTCCTAGTTGCATTAAAATTCGGAAACATTGTATTAGCGAAATCTATTAAATTGATATCTATTTTAAAACGTTCACCTACACAAAGAAGTATGCAATCATGTGTAAATAATTATGTATAATAGATACATACCTACGTAGTGTGTGGGTAATTAATTTAGTTTTAATAGATAAACAAAATACGTCTTCGTGACGTTGACGTCGGTAATTAGGCATCGTGTATACGACCTGTGTCCGTCCGTACTGAAAGACCGTCGTTATTAGATCACGAAAAAAACTCGTCATAATTATAAGCCGTTATATCAATAAGTACTAAGAAGGCCTCCAGGAAGCCCCTCCGCGTCGCTACAGATCACTACACATTATAAAACAAAGTCCTCCGCCGCGTCTGTCTGTTCGCGATAAACTCAAAAAGATTTTCATGCTGTTTTCACTAATGGATAGAGTGGTTCTCGAGGTAGGTTTTAGTATATAATAACCGACATCCACGCGGGGGAAGCTGCGGGCATCAGCTAGTAATATAATAAATGCAGCTAGATGTGGATCATCGACACTACATAATCATGTTTTGGGTTCAATCTGGGGTTTCTGGTTTCAGAGCACTGACCTATTGGAAGTGCTTCTCTCTCGTGTCTTTATTGATGGGATCAGGGCTCCGTCAACTTGTTACTTCCCATTCCATGTTTCTGACTCGCAACAGGTGTACTTGAATATCGTCGTCATAGATACCTACTTCCTTTTCAACACACACACACACACACAACACCACATCACATCACACACTCAACACCACACCATACACACAACACCTTCCACATCACACTCCACGCACTAACAAACACACCCATTTCATTTCATTTTAATTTTTTGATTTTATTTAATTAAAACTTGTTTTGTGATTCTTTTCTTACAATAGTCCAACATGTTATACAATTGTGACAATTCTAATCTCGGCGAGGGGGGCCAGGAGTCCATAGCACGGGGTACCCTAGTTTGGATTCTTGACTCCCACAAACCTTTGTACCTCCAATATTTGTTACACCTCTATATTGTAGATTGTACTTAGTGGGAAATAAATAAATAAATAAACTCTTTATTATGTGAAGGTTAAATTTCATTCTACTCAGAGGCTGAAGATCGAATGCCATCTGACCTCGGCAAGTCGGTTGTCCAATTAGTAAAAGATATCGGATATCTTAAAGCTGTTGCCAAATATATCAATTTATAAGCTTGCTGCGTTGCGGACTCTCTGCTTATGAGATCAGCGTATCATAATAATAATAAAATAATAGCAATGTTTTATTGACATAAAAAAGGTGATACATTTTAATTTGAAGCCCTGACTCCTGACCTAGGTGGTACCTATGTTACAGGAGCCAGTGTCTTCACCCATTTTTTGAACATTAACAATTTATGCAATAAAATTAAAACAATTATAAAATTAGAGGGATATAGTGCATTTTTTGTTCTTGAGTGGTTTATTTATGTGTGTTGTGTGTGTTTGTTGTATTGTGTGTGTATTGTATTGTATTTTGTGTGTGTACTAATAATCTAATCGGCATTTTAATGATGAGCTAAGGAATGATGTGATAAGGCTACGGTGCGGTTAAAAAGAATATGTAGTGACAAGAGTATGCTTAGTTGGTTTGGTGATGTTGAGAGGATGAATGAAAGGCGACTAACGAAAGGTATTTACAAAGGGAGATGTGAGTGGAAACGCGTGGAGGGTACGCCCTAGGAGGACATTATTGATGATGTTCTTCAGAAAGGTCAGGTGCGTAGTACTCGCAACTGGCGTGATGACCAGATGTAAGAACGTAAACGAAGCAAAAGGAGTATGTAAGGAGCGTAGCAGGTGGCGTTCTGTAGTTTCTGCCTATCCTCATGGGACGAAGGCGTGAGTTTACATCCATAAACTCACGCCTTCGTCCCATGTGTATGTAATCGACCTTTTATTTTCCGTTTTGGAAGTCTGTTAAAAAGACATGCTAAGATTTTTCCTGTATCGTCAAAGTACTGACTGTACGTAGACATTAAACAGAAATCTCACATCACCTAACTTGGAGAAATGCTTGAGGGTAGTTCTACCACATGCTGCCTTCCACATCACCCCTTTCTGTACAACCAATTTTTTTTTTGTCTTTGCCTGAAATTTTCTAACAGCATGGCAAAGCCCACCACTCATACAAGTCAGGAACGAGCATAAATGACTACGCTTCCTCAAGGAGTGTCTACTAATCTTATAATGTGTCCTCACGGTATTTCCAATCTCCGTAAATTAATGTATTATCTTAAGACCTTCTGTGATTTAAAAAGCTTCTTTTGTTTCAAAGATTCATCCTTAACACTGCAAGATGTCAGTTCCGGGTTTAATCACCCGTTGCTTTTCTCTTGGAGGGTTAATTGATGCCACGAACGGTGCATCGCATCGCAATCGCGACGTCCGCTTGCATTCAGGGTCGTGACTTTGATACCCCCATTGGAAAAAAGGGGCTCACTGCGATGCAAATAAAATGGGCCTGACCTTAACTGTGGACATCCATAATAACTACGTAAAGCCAGGGAAATAAATTGTAAATCAAATAACTTGAAGTGTCTGTATAATGCAAGCAAAACTTGTCTTTCTTTGATAGATATATGAAATGACTATAACATGGCAAACTGATGTAGGGTGGTAGGTCAATTTGCTTAGTAATTAATTCCTTGACATTGAATTCTGTAAGAATCTTATCAAACGTAGCCTGAACTAAAACATCGCAATATGGCAACACCATCTTCCCCAAAAAAATTGCCCGCTAACAATTTTCATGACCTGTCCGTACTGTCAATAGTAAACATGTTGTTAGCCCCCACCCCCCCCCCACAAGCTGTACGGACGACATGGTGAAGGTCGAATCCACTGGAAGCGGGAAGCTCAGGACTGGTCGCTGTGGCGATGCTTGGGGGAGGCCTATGTCCAGCAGTGGACGTATTTCGTCAGATGATTAGTGATCAGGGGGCTTAAAACAGTCACTTTGGCAGAATCATAAATCATAATAGATCAGAATCATAATAGAAAAATATTATGAATCATCGTAAAATGTCACAAAATTGACAATTCATAATATGATCTACGTGCGATTCATATTACGAAATAATTCATCTGTTTGACAGTTTTCTATGAGATTTCATATCATCCATTATGAATTGCTTTTGTGTCAAATTAAATTAGAGCAAGCAATCTGCCTAGCCTTTTCCCAACTATGTTGGGGTCAGCTTCCAGGATGCAGCTGAATACCAGTATTTTACATACAGCGACTACCTATCTCTCGACAACCCAGTAACTAGGAAATACGATAGGTCCCCCTTGGTAAGGCTGGTTGTCAAACTTTTGGGCTTCTGAATATCTGTAACGACTTTTAAAGATCTACAATGACGTGCTATCCGAGGCACGTAGGACACTGCGTTACTTTCACTCATGCACACGTAGGTATTTCCTTTACGTATAGGTACCGAGAAATGAGAGACATCTGCGCATGTACGTGATCAAAAACACATGAGACAAAAATGTCAATACCTTGGAAAACGCTTGCCTGGTGAATCATCATTTGTGTTTTTTTTTTTCAAATATTCGTGATTAATCAGCACTGTTAATAATTAATAATTTGATACGCAAGCCGATAGTGTTTCTCGTTTGTTAAAATGATTTTAGCGTAATGAATGTTTATGACCTTAATTAAAATTGGTTCAGACCCGGCCAGCCAGGTTTAGCCAGATAACCGAGGCATTTGGTTTCAAATATTAATTTCTGTGTTAAATATTAAACTTCCACGAGTTCCATGTTAAGCTGGGATGAAAGGTAAAACATTCAAAATGTATATTCTAATTACGGCATGGGAGGTTGGGGAGGAATGCACGTGCACTATGTAGGTTCTATATTTCATGGTTTTCCAAGCTTTTATTTGAGTGTTATTGTCTGGTATGTCGGTCTGTGGGTCATCTTAGATGTCACCTTGTGGTAATTCGGGCAATTTGTCTTTGGTAATAGTTCATTTACTTATAGATTTTCGAAATTAGTCTATACTAGCTTCCGCCCGCGGCTTCGCCCGCGTGGTATATGGATAAAAAGTAGCCTATGTCCTTTCTCAGGCTCTAGACTATCTGTGTACCAAATTTCATTTAAATCGGTTCAGTAGTTTTGGCGTGACAGCGCGACAGACAGACAGAGTTACTTTCGCATTTATAATATTAGTAAGGAAGTAAGGATTTCGCAAATATATGCCAGTCCAGATTTCACTTCAAAATTGGGTTCTCGAACCACAATCCTGACATGATGGGGGTGGATTCATTTCTGAGAACCAAGCTAAAAAGTATTTGAATAAAATGTCCTAAGAAAGATAGCTTTAAACAAGACTATAATAACAATAGGTAGATATTGATAACACGTGAATATTGTGACGCACTGCGAACGCCCCTTGCATTCGCTCAATGATAACTGTCAATGGCGAACAGTTGTATTTGTGTATCATTTACCTACATGTACATATTTTATAATGTAAGTGGTTACTTATATCAGTAAGTTCCTAGTTTTGTGCCAGACAAATGTTACTTAGTGCCGATTTTACCAGCGTCAGAAAAGATCATGTTTTAAGAGGCAAACATAACTGGCAAAATGTATGCATTAACTGCATTATAATATAGGTACTTCTGTCTACCCTCTCGGAAAGTACAGGCGTGAATCGTGATGTTATGTTGTAAAGTTTAGTTTAACTCGGTATGTTTAATCAGATGTTTCCACGTAATTATAATCTGTGGATGGAATCAATTCTTTGAATTGTTAATATAATAAGTTATTTAATTCAACATATCTCGTTTATCATAATTTCTGCATATTTAACCAAGCAATAGTATGTTTGTATTAAAAACTGGGAAATATAACATTTATATCGAAGAATATACCTCCATTGACTTTATCTACGAGTACTTTCGTCCATCTGACATTCTAGAAAACGACCATCTGTAAGCAGTGCATCATCTTTTCCATCTTACTCCTGCCACTATCTCAATTTATTTGCCATCGACGCAGTATGTCTTCTCTCATAATTCTCCAATCAAACGTAATTTCAGTGTAGTCACCACCCGAGGGGGGGCTACCTACACACTTTTTCGGGTCGGTACATTCGATTCCGCAGTATCTATTTGTTGAACAACAAAACCGATCCGAAGCAATCACTCTCGTATTCATTTTATTCGGCTGGTGTTAGCAAACTTTGTTCGGCTCTAACCTCGCTGTGTGTCCGGGTCGGTTCAGCACAATTCGAGCTAAGCCGAGTGGCTTTTACCCTAATTATATTATATCTATAGATATTTGATTTTGCCGCTCGGTTGTGGAGATCATGGCGACAAGATAACTTGTGTGTAGCACCCTGACTCCTGTATAAGGAATGTATGCAGACGTGCCACCTACTGTTATCGGTCACGTCCGATATACACGTGATAGATACATAATGTAATTTGATAACTAGTTACCAGGACTCTGAAGGAGACGTGATTTATATTAAAAATTAGTTTTATTTAAAGACTATCTTAATGCTATCAATAATCAATTAATCATCCATTTGAAGCCGTAACAGCCTCACGGATGCGGATTTTGGTCAAATCAAACGAATCTGAAGGTAGACCAGACCATCTATAATAGGCTTCACTTTTAGTCGTTTGTCGCTATCAAATTATGCATGTCCCTATCAGTTCATTTTATCTCTGATTTGTTGATGTCCCACATTTCATTTTCTTAGCTATTATGATTTAAACAAAAGAAAAGAGAAAACAAACATGTCTAATCCGAAACAAACTCAGAGTAAAATAATAAAAGTGTCAAATAACGGGATTCCGTACACTCGCGGCGAGATGTTCGATTCTGTGAAAAAAGAGAAGTAAACATGTCGGTGACATTAGTGCGCGGTGGTTCAGGTAGCTATGACTCATTATGGCTCTAAGTAACGTACTGTACAATGTACATGTGTGTCATATTGCAGTAGACGTACAGAATGTTCAGTCCGTGCAAATTTATGATGGACAAGACAATTGGCATGCAGAAAAACCAATGCCAGTGCATGGGTTTTTTTGTCATTACAGTTAATGCCTCAAATTGCTTACCATGATCGTGCGTTATGCTGAAAATACTGCAGCATTCATTTTGATATAAATATATGTTAAAGTTGAGGATTGATCCTGGGTCCTATGTTTGGCGAAATAGTACATTACTGTCGCGGCCTGCAATAAGGGAATTGATGGACGATCGTGCAAATGAGGGCCGAGGCGAAGCCGAGGCACTCATGCGTGAGTCTATCAATTCCTGATTGCGGCCAAGGCTTGTATAGTACTTTTCTCAAACAACGCGCGGAAATTCAAACTGAGTAAATTAAATAGAAATTCCAGAATCAATGACGAATAACTATCATTTTCCATGCGCCAATATGTTAATTTGTTTCTTCTTTGTTCTATTTGCAAACCAATTCTAAATTTAAATAAAATCTTTGTTTAGTTACCTCCTTGGTCGCCGTGTGTTGAAGTAAAAAGTTCGTTCCATTTTTAAATAACACGACAGATATGAGTTTTCATAGTAACTTTGCTGGCCGCATCGTCACTTGTTTTTTACCAATACAGCAATTTTGATTTATCTCGAAGAAGGTTGTCAAAATAATGCTCGAATTTCCAAGCATGTTTGAGAAAACACGATTATATAAAATTTTCTTGATAGAAAAAATTACCAGTCACCTCTAAACCGAACTATAAACCGCTGGTATTCAGAAAATACCTCAAATTAGATCATGAAACTTTGCATAATAACTGAACTAACTATAAAGCAGGTCTTATTTTTTTAATTTTTTTATTACCAATACTTTCACCGTAAAAAGCAATTACCTAAACTACTCGAGGCTTGAGAGCCGCCAGCACCCCACTCCTTCTCGCTCTCACTCATGCCGCGAGTAGTATGGTGCGAGCGAGATAAAATTTGTGATAGGGTAGGGCGGGCCTTAATGTAACGGCGTTTTTCTACCTCATCCTAGAGAGATCCAATAACGATATGACGTTGCCGAAGTAGCGATATGTCCATCTGCTCCGCGGTCTATCACATCCCATGAAGGCTTCAAAATGGTGCTATTTTGGCCAATTCCTTGGCAGGTGTCCGACCGACATAGATCCCCATTTTAGCATTGCAACTTTTCCAGCTACATCGACAATTTGAATTTTCATGGACAGAACTGTACTGTCATTGCGGAATTTGGGGACACCCGATGAATTAGGTAATTTAAGATTCTGTCATCCTTTGCCATACCTTGAGTCACTTTTGAATAGCACACTAAATATACCTACCCAATTACCAAGACAGTGTCGGTATCTTCTTATGTTCCAGTCTAATGTATATATTCAGCGGTTTCTCTATTACTTATGAATTGTTCATTCGAGTGATACTTCTGTATGTAAATCCTAGTGGTGTGAAAACTGTGTCAAAGTAAACGCGGCCGCACATGTGTGGTGTTAAGTAGCTGAACTGTATTGCACGCCAGATAGCAAGTGTAAGAACCATGCCACACGATGCGGTGGCGGCGCTGGAGCGGTGTCGCTGCGGCGTCCTACATATAAAAATGTATGGTACGGCACACGGCGCCGTCCGGTGCGCTCCGGCGCTGCACCGATGATAACCTGCGTTGCGGCGCCGCACCGCATCGTGTGGCATGGCTCTTACTGACGTGCTACCATGCCGTACTGCTTCATAGAATACAGATATTGTAACAACAGAATCCAGATAATCATTGTGACTGCCTCGTTGGTCTAGTGGTCATAGGCGTTACTGGTGAGTATGAGGTTCGAGTCCCGGGTCGGGCAAAGAGTTATTGGGTGTTGGCTTGTGATGGCAATAGGCTCCGCCCCCTATTACATGGGACTTAAACATAACTGACGAAATGGGTGAACTGTAGATACACCTCTGCCTAGCCCTTGACCCTTAAAGGCGTGATGTTATGTTATAATGTAACAATGTGCCCCGAAATAATAGTGTTTAATTTAATAAACCCACATGTCGCCAGTCGTGTTACCTATTAGTACCATTATTATACGGGGCGGGATTTTTCCACTGCACAAAGAAATCTCTCGTATGCAACGCAAATATTTTGTTTACAGTTGCTAGCCTGCAACGCACAGCGTATAAGGAAAGCCGACTGATCAGCCACTTCGCTGTAACGCCATAAGATCTAGTCACCAATTCTCTTGCTGAATGAATCTTGCAGTGGCATTTCGGACTGCTTTTTTGTAGATAGGTGTCGGATTTGCATCACTTTTGGTTGTACAATTA
This sequence comes from Lithophane leautieri, assembly GCA_949152455.1. NCBI lineage: Eukaryota > Metazoa > Arthropoda > Insecta > Lepidoptera > Noctuidae > Lithophane > Lithophane leautieri. The sequence goes on along the minus strand of OX424462.1, from coordinate 1,459,260 downwards.
TATCCTCAACAACTAGGTATTTCGCTTAACATCCTGAATTCTAATCGTTTGCAGTTTCCGTTTCCTAGAACGCGGTAATTCCCCGCTAGGCATTATTCCAATGAATAAAGATATATACAAACTAACAACGCTAAGCTGCGATGAATGATGGGACCAAAATAATCAGTGGCTTTTCTTTTTTTTACTAGCTTTTGCCCACTTCTGGGCAAAGGCCTTCCATCTTTCACGACCCCGCGCGTCCTCTTTCCAGTTTTGATGGAACCTATCCAGCTCGTCCTGCCATCTCCTACGTGGTCTGCCGGTACCCCGCCTCACTGTCTCATGGCACAAATTCTGTGCTATTTGGGCCAACAGTGGCTACAGTGGTTTTATTAAGTATAGACTATAAATAAATATAGTGTCTAAATTAGAAATAATAACAATACAATCTGTAAAAAAACATTTCTGGTTATGAGTCACAACATAACGAGGAAAAATGAAATACCATTTTATTTCACAATCAGACACGCCGCCGGTGAATGCGCACGAGAACTGTTCTAGATAAAAACAAAAAACTAGCGCTTTGTTTTAAAACTAGGCTATGTCACTTACGAAAGGTTTTCAGCAACAATTTGCCTCGTTGGTTCAGCAGTCGCAACTGCGACTGCTGCACGGCTCCTAGGTTCGGTGGTTCGGTTGTCAGGTCGGTCAAAATGTTATTGAGTCTTTAGAAAATTCTCAGTAGCAGCCCGGAGTCTGTTCCTGGAAAATTGCGATAGGCACCTTTTACATCGGGACTTAAAACATATTCCCCTTTATTCATAAACGTTGCTTAAAGTTAAGTAATGGTTAGCGACTGTTTAACCATACATTTTTGACGTTTGAACGTCACTTAACTTCAATCATCGTTTATGAATAAACCCCAATGTGTCTAAATGTGAGTTTTCCATAAACCTCTACCTAACCCTTACAAAGAGAAATTCAGGGGTGATGTTTTCTTAAGTTACACAAGCTTTTTTTTATTTTCGAGGACATCGATGTCGGCCTTGTCTGTTTCAACGTGAATAGGTGATAGAAATGATTACAACGACTAACTAGGCTTAGAAGCCCCACAGGCTTCTGCTCGGTGCATTGCTGGGCTCGACGAATTGGCGATTATTGCATAAGTGAAAGTTCAGGACGCTTCTGCTTATCCTCTTGACGTCATCTCTTAGTGGTCTTTCACAATACTACGTACCTGTAGAAAGGAGGTGCAAAATACGCGATATTTTCTCATATTTTGGACTGCTTGTTAGAATAGTTTGTATTGAGAAATCGGGTTTTAAAAAAAGATGTCGGTCTACTTTTTCTCCTTCAAAACCTGTCTTGTGCGATTGGGCATGTAAATACGGCAAAAAAGAGAAGTATACAGCTAACTTGCAACTTATTTAAATCAATATTAGTCGTATGCTCAGTAATCAAAGAAAATTAGCCTGGGTTGCTGTCGCCAGATACGATGAAGAGGGAATAAAAGTCAAGTCAGTTAAATTAAAAGTTATGTCGTACCTAGTCGAAATATCATTAGTTTTGCCTGTTTGCCAACGATTGAATGTTTTTCAACAACGTCCGAGACGAAGACATTAGATTGGTTATAGTTATCATTGCATGTGGAATCTAGCGTGTTCCGTTATACGGAAGTTGTCAAAACACAGAGTAATCGAGAAAGTGAGTTATTTAAAAAAAAAAAACATAATATAAACGGTCGCGGTTTCGTAACGACCACAAAGTCGATTGGTTGAAATAACTTTGACTCGTAATAAAATGGTTTACATAAACCAACGATTTTGCGATTTTCTAGTCTGTGATTCGTCTTGGTTACTGCAGTTGTGATCTAAATTTACAGTTCAAATTATTGAAGACGGAGACGCTATACTTAGTTATTTTTAGTTTTTATTGATTTGCACGGATCTGTTATTGATTTTGCCGTAGGTAGGGCTATTCTCAGATACGAGAACAATACAATGAAAGTTAGGTATGTGAGTCGATTGGAGACAAAAATCCAACTTTCTCATAAAAGTAACCCAAGGGAATGGATTCCCCTCGTGCTCAGCAGTGGCGCTACTTACCATAGGAGCAGATGCTAGTTTAATCTATATCTATCTTTATATATAAAAATCAATTCAAGTGCGTTAGTCTCACAAAAACTCGAAATTGGCTCGACCGATTGTGATGAAACTTTGGTAAATTTGTTGAGTGCGCCCCAGAGAAGGTTCCTAATAAAAAAAAACTTTGCATCGGCTGCCTGGGTAGTACTTATTTGATAAAATACTTTTATGCATAGATAGCGAATAAATAAGACTTATCAAGTAGGTCATTTACAATAGAGAGAATACAATAAAGGTTTGTCATGAGCGATCGGCAAGTTGTCAGAGGTCACAACCCGATCAAACAATACTTTTATGTATTTACCGTACTGATGAGGTCGGCAGCACGCGAAGGTTAGGGTTGTTACCAGTTTCTAATGCACGCAGCACGATGCATATCGAAAGAGAATTGTGTTTTTTTACATAATTATTTTTCGTTGAATATACCTAAGTCAATTTTAAAGCCAGGGGTTCGGTACTTATATTTTTTTCAATTACAGTAGCCACAATATAGTTAATTATATGCTACTTGAAAACATAACCATCTTTTTGGGCTTCCCCGTAGTCGAGTAAACTTGACAGTCCCAATGTAACGTTCGACAAAAATCTGTAAACTAATATCAGTACATATTATAAAACAAAATCCTCCGCCGCGTCTGTCTGGCTGTCTGTTCGCGATAAACTCAAAAACTATTGCACCGATTTTCATGCTGTTTTCATCAATCGATAGAGTGGTTCTCGAGGAAGGTTTCAGTATATAATAACCGACATCCACGTAGGCGAAGCCGCGAGCATCAGCTAGTTTATAATAATGTTGGTAATTTTATATTCTTTTGTGATTAAAATTATTGCGAAATAATATATGAATCATGCTAAGAGTTGCCTTTTTTATTGAATTAAGTACTTGCATTGTTACTCATTCATTGTTGTTGTATAATAGAGTAGGAATTTGAATTTTAACAAAAATAGAATGTGCAGTTTTCATTGCAATTCCTGTATCTCATAATCGAGCTTATGAAAATAATAGCGGAGCTCAAAATAATCTCCTAAGAAAATGTCACAGTATGGTGCAATGTAATTATTCAATCGATTATTATCAAGTGGTTATGCAGAAAATTACATTGAATAAAGACTAAAATTTCGATAAACTTCGCCTCGTCAAGCACCGATGCCACCTGATCAAAACTTCTATGTCCATCTCTATTCCACAGTCACATTGTCAATCAATCAATAATTTATTTTGTCGTCGTCGAATCCAGCATCATCATCTGCCTAGCCTTTTCCCAACTATATTGGGGTTGGCTTCCAGTCTAACCGTTTGCAACCTAATACCAGTATTATACCTGTAGCGACTGTTTGTCTCACTTCCACAACCCAGTTACAATCTCTTCTATCTTCTTAGTGTCGAAGGCAAACATTTACAAAAAAATACGTTATCCTCCTTCTGGGGAAGTCGGGTAAAGAAGTTGTCAGTCCTCTAACAAAACACGCTTGTGTGTAATCTCGTTCAACATCGGAGGGTTGTCTCAGGATTAAGAATGCGGCGACCAATGAATTTTCCATACAAACGTAATACCTAAATCATTTGCAATTTGAGCATATTTCCACCATATTATGTTGATATTCGGATTTAGACAGTATTAATCTAGGTTCCTACATCTTTTTTTTCCCAAAAAACTTACCTAAAATGAAGTTAAGCGAATTGAATTTAGCACATTTTTACACCGTAAATGACATGTTTTCGTATTGTTTTTTCTGTATTATAAACAATAATATTTGTAATATTGTTTCAGCAGAAACATAGCTTATATTATCAAGTTACAAATTACCGAAAAAAAAATTGAAAAAAGTTTAAGTTTTCGTTCATCATTTTAGGTATTACGGAACATATTCAAATTTATCACAAATTTTCAATAACTAGTAGTGCTATCGTGTCAAGCAAATGTCATATCAATGCCAATGTGTGCGTGGTCGTACAGTTCACGGTAGCTGTGTGTATCGCTCCGACAGGCACACTAGCGCAGCATTTGTAGCACTCGATTTGTAGTTGCGACCGATGCTCCGCCGGCCCCTTAAGCAGAAATTCTTTCGGAATTATCTCGTAAGACACAATCTTACGTGTTCAAGAGACCCATCGGGATTCCACTCAAAGCAAGCCTCACATTCCTGGGCTGCCACTTTTCGCCAAGATCTGTCAACTCTTCTATAAAAACTTAATTTGTCCACAGCCACATCTCTCTGGTACGTCCTCCTCAACGTGCCCGCCAACGCGACAGTAGTCGACGGCAACTGCACTGCCGTCGACCAATGGATCCAGGTCAGCTGGCTGAGCAGCAACACCTCGATCCTGGCCAACAACATGACGCTGGTGTACCACAGGAACGACACCACCAAGAACTATGGGCTTAAGAGCTTGAATGTATCGCTTTCGCCGGAGAACTTCGTCAATAGTTGTGAGTATTTGTTTCTGTTTAGAACTTCCTCTCCGTGTATAAAGATAAGCACTTATTCGTCAAACTACATTAGTATCTAAGTTATCCTCAAGATGAAAAAGCGTAAAACTCAGCCTACAGATGGCGTTGTATCAAAAAGATTTCGATTCCCCTATTTAGGTACTCAAATCCCAAATGTCTGGAATTTAAGAATTATTTTAGAAGAAAGGTGACGTTTTTGCATTTTTTCTGCTTTGTTTGACAATATCGTTTGGATATAAAACGTGGTTTATGTATATATTAACATGATCCTGCCAAAGCAAATGCAGGCTTTATCTATCTATCTGTCTTCTGGTTATGTCGTTTGGCAATTTAATAATCTCTAAAATAAACAGCGTAGAAAGATAAACAGCCCGTAAATGTTGATATTGGTTCATAAACTGTTACTTTAATCATTTTGCGTTTAAAATACACACTAGTTGACCCCAATTGACCTTTGATCTTGGCTTTATCGGCGACTTCATTTACTAATAACTATGTACGCAGAAATTCGTAAAGAAAATAAATGTTTATACATTACATCAACTAAGAAATATAGATAAAATATACAATAGTTCAATGGACGGTCATATGGCTAATACAGGGTGCTTATTTTTGGAGCTGCTCGAAAAATTCCGTCTCAAACGAACCTTGAATCATTGCGATTGTAACCTCTTCTCGGGATGTTTCGAAACATGTATACGACTGATGAAATTGAATCATTAGAATTGAAAATATTCCATAACTGATAATTAGAGTATGAGGCACAGGGTGGGAAGTTCCTCATCGTCGATTGTAAAGGGAGGATCCTCCGAGCAGACGGGTGTTGTGTCGGGTGGGCCAGACAGTTGTTATCGAGTTCCTTTATTATATGTTAATCGCGCGGTTATCCCTGTTATCTCTGGCCTACAGGTAGTTCGTATGTGGCGATATAGATGACGTCACAGATCTCATCATTCTCTTGTTCTTTGGTTACCGGTTTATTTGGGGTTATATATATATTATCTTTCTCTAACTTTAGACCAAAAACGATGGATGGATATCGTTTTTGTCGTCACAAATCTAATAAAATGAAATCTAAATTTTCGTCCAGATCTTTAAACCAAGTACTTCTCCATTCCAGCATCCAACGGCTCGATGGAGCTGTACCACGGCGCGGAATGGCAGACTCCCCTGGCCACCTCGTACCGCTGCAAGACCGCCACACTGCTGAACATGACGTCAGAGTCTGCCAGCGCAGTGGCCGTGCTCAACCTGTCCAGACTGCAGGAGGAGGCCTACCGCACCACGAATGGCACCGGATTCAGTGCTGGTGAGCAAACTTCATACAAATATACCTTTTTCGCATGGGGCAGAATCTACAGCAAACTTCATCTTATTTATTTATGCACAAACAAAACTCTAGGCTATGGTAGTTAAATACATCTTCTACATAATGAGATATTATTGTACAATTGGCTGCATGCCAGCTCGGCTATCCAGGGAACGTTTACCAGAGCTTCTAATAAGGACAATAAAAAATAAAAAAGTTAACTGAAACGTATTTATTCATTCAAAATATTTTATTTTATTGATTATCAAATTGTCCAAAAATTTTAATTGTTGTGAAATTGCCCGTAAATCACATATCTGTCATTCTTTGACAGTTGTATGACGCGAGAGGGAACAAATTTCCCTTACCATTGCATGTATCAAATGACAGAAGTTAGGTGCATAGTTATAATTTGTCGTTTCCTGTGGAGAAGAACCGGCAAGATATTCCATGGTTCATGATCACCATCATCCAAACCCTGACTTCACCCACTGCTGACCATAGGTTACTCTTTCTAGCATTCCATGGTTACTCTTTTTTAAATAATACATTAACCCAAGGCCTTAAAAGTAAACAAATAAAGTTGGTTGTGTATAAAAGCGCATCGATAGCTACGCACACGCAGCCAGACGCTTGATAAGGACCTGATAACGCGTTACTGAACGTTCTGATAGCATCGAAAATGTGGTTGTAATGAATGGTGTACTGTTTTTCATTATGATGTGAATTTACAGTTACAGCCGTTATTACACGATTGTATTATTTTTTTACATGCGGACGTGATACATTTTACGTTTATCGTGAAATTGAAATAAATATCCTGTTCCTTTTTAATTATGAGTCAGCAAAGTGATAAACTGCTTGAATAGTATTGCTAAAATATTGCCGTGGACATGCTGCAACTTACGTGATGTATTCCCACGATAACTTTTCCGACCACTGGTTTGATATCTGACAAAAAAGATTTTTTTTTACTTTTTTTCTTAGTAAGGTTTTTAACTTGTTTTTTATAATGGTCCTCTGGATAGATTTTAATTTCCAAAAAAATAAATTTTAGTAATCAATCTTATTTTATTTGGATTTGAATTGCCATCGGATTCTTTTTGTATCGTTAGTGTGTTTACAAACACAAGTTTCACATACAGCCAAACCCAGATTACAGCCATGTTATGCGGATGCTAAACGCTGATAAGCCAACAGACATGTTTTAATCGTACTATGTGATGTCAAGAAACGAAATTCAACTTTAGTATGTTCGGCATATGGCTGAAACTCCCATAACGAAGTAATATCGCGAGTATTCCAATGAGATTTTTATTTCTGTCAGTAATGAACTTTAGTTTTACTCGTGTATGCCCTTTGAACTTGACTTTTGATTGTTTTACCGTATCTTTGAACAACTGCACAAGTGTTTCTATTAAATATCGATTATACAAAGTACAGAAACGTTTATTTTATCGTCAAAATCCCCACATATCAACATATTACCGCATGCTTTTTTTTAGCTAATGTTTTTATTCTTATTAGCATTGCGTCAATACGGGATTATGGCAGATTGGAACATAATTTAGAAGATAATAATTATGTTTTAAATATTGATTCTCCAAATCCTATCAAAATGATAAACCACACTAAACCATCGTTGTCATCTTGCAGCATTGTAAACCTGTGTCTATATAATTATTACTTTGGTTATATAAATATTAAGTAAAAGTAGTTTATTCAAAATCCGTATTAACAATAAGGCTGCCAGCAGACGGTCTGCATTTCAACTGCAAATTTGCAGTTTGAATGCAGTTACCAGGACATTACTAGTATTGCAGTCGTACTAAACTGCATTCAAACTGCAAGAATGCAGTCCGTCTGATGGCAGCCTAACATGTACAGCGTTAGTACCCTGTTAACTGTGCTAATGCCTTGTACGTCGTGTTCCAGCTCGCGAGTGCGGCGGCGGCGACGTGCCCGACGCGGTGCCCATCGCGGTGGGCTGCGCGCTGGGCGGGCTGGTGGTCGTGGTGCTGGTGGCCTACCTCGTGGGCCGCAGGCGCTCCGCCGCCAGGGGGTACCTCTCCATGTAAACTACATGTGTAAGTGTACCTACATTTAATGATCTAACGCCACTGAGCAGACGATGAACATGGTCCGCGACGATGGAACGTATGGAAGTCTATGCAGTAACGCACTCAACCACACCGACGACGCTTGCCGGATGAGCTTTCAGTCATTCGCGTCAAAATGTTCGCCGTCCGCTGAGCGCCACAGAATGCTACCGATACATGCATGTATGCAAACAGGTTGACGTGGGTTCACACAATATAAAATCAAAGTACCACAGACACGAAAAAAAGATTTACCTATGCATTAACATCTTTGTAAACAGTTAAGGTATAAGACCTCGTAATAACTTCACCATTTTGTCAAAATCTCCCAGAAAATTGACACTTCACTAAGGTTGATACTGAAACAGATAGTTTCAGTTTTCAACTGAAAGTTAGATAAGTTAGTAATCATTTATTTACCAAAAACAAGTAGCCTAGCTAACATCAGTGATGTTTCAATGAAATATGGGTGAGACCTCAGAAATTCAATGATTTGTAGCAAAGCAAATTTTTACGACAAATCTGTCAAAAACTCACAATGGATAGACAATGCAACGTTTGTAAATTAGAAGACGCTTGCTTGCCATGATAAAAAATAAAAGCAAATACTTATAGTTTTTTTTGTCACTTTTACAACTTCTAATAAAGCGAATTTCCATTTCAGGTGTAAGCCGCGCGGAGATGCGGCGATAGTAGTCAATACATGTAAAAAATAGAAAACAGTTATACATTGTTTGCGACGCATTTACCCGCACCCCTCACTATGTGGCTCAGTTCCACTTCTCTGTCTATCCCTCATTGTACTTGTATTGTCCTTGTATCCTTCATTAGTACTAAAGCATAAAACACAATATTTTATCGTTCTTGAAGAGCTGGGCTTTAGATTTCCTCTTGATTTGAAAAATCATCTGTTTTTACCGACTGACTGGCCAATGTGCGAAAATAAAAGGCAAAATACGTAGTTCTATTTTTTATTTCAGACCCAAACCTAATTTTTTATCTGTCTTTCCATATGGTCGGTAATTACTGAATATGATTGTAAAGTAGTCATTTATCGACATCTTGTAATTCCAAATACTGGCTTGATTAAAAATATTATTCAAAATGATACGTTTTAGCGGGCAGATGCTGTATAGTTGAATTTGCTCAAAATTAATAAAAAATACTGATTATTCCATATTTATTTGATTCAAGTGTTATTTTCAAATATTTTACTAACGAATTTCTGTCATTTTGTGTTCTAACTATAATGCCTTTTGTCATGGATAATTCGCGAACTGACCATGACAAAGTTGTGTACTATAATCTATTTAATTTTCTTCTGAAATTTATAAATTTGTTGTAAGCCATTTTTGTTTCGGCCATAATAGTGTAAAAGATAACTGTAAACTAATAATATCCAATCAAAGTAGATACAGTAACATTGTAAAAATGTGATGTAGTAGTAATTTTAAAACGAAAAAGGAGGGTAGAATAGTATCTTTTGTTTGTCAAAATTTTGCAATAATTATATTGTTTGAATATTTCTCAATTTTTTAGACTTTTTTATATTTTTATGTGCTTTGTTTTAGTCCAAAGATTTTATTATCATTTCAGTTATATGCTCGTATAACTAAACATTATATGTGTATTGGAGTCAATTTATTGTCAGAATGTCCATATTAACCGTAAATATTATTATAAAAATCCGTTTAGGTGTAGTTAGTCTATAATAAAATGAATGCAGTGTCTTTCTTTTATTAGAATTTAGTATTCGGACTATTTTAAGTGTAACAGTTAAAAGCTGGACAATATCATTGCTGTATTTATGTAGCTCTATGGTCCCCAGTGCTGCCATGCCGAAAAATCCATCATCCAAGTACAATAATTGTCCTCAAAAAGTTGCTAAAATACATAATATATATATTTGAAATGCGGTAAAGCTCCAAGTTGGCAATGGCAACACTGACAATCATAGATTTTATCGATATTTCATAATACTGTGTCGCCAGAGTATAAAATAATATTATTGTAAATGGAAATGAGTTGCCCAGTGTTGCGGCTACGTTATTTGCAGTCGAGTAAATAAATAACTTATTTCGACTTTATGTTTTTAGTTCATGCGGACTTTCTCGTTAATAATCGACTGCAGATAATTCGCTAGGTGATGGAAAGCGAGGGGTATTGAAAGGAGTTTGATTCCGCGTTAAATCTACTATACGGTTCACTTATCCGACTTATATTTTTAACATTTAACGTATTATATTTGATTCATAATTCTGTAAAACAAAGTGAGCCGTATAGCAGATTGATGATAACTTACTAAAAATGTGACATTAATACTAAAACTAAGCATCATCTCAGTTTAGTATCAAATATTCATTTTTTCGTAAGCCGTGCTGATTGATGTACGATTCGAAAAAAAGAAATAAATGTTTTTTATTGCCACTGTCGACTTTTATTTATTATTTCTTCCTCTGAAAAGCAGTTACAATAAATACGTATTTTATATACATCGACCAAACTATTTATGTACAATTATATCTACTGAACACTTGTTTATTAAATAAATTATATTTGTGACAAAGAATCGCTCTTTTTAACTATTAAAGCTGATCCCTATTTATTTATTTACAAAATTAAGTAATATAAGTTCGCATTTATCTACTTGAACTTAGTGCTCATGAAACATTCCAATTGTCAAAAAAAAAACCTGTTTAACACAAAAGGAACAATTATATGAAAAAAATCTGAGCTAATTAATGATCCTCAACATTCTAAACGACTATACCGCACGCGTATTTTCATTTCCGTGTTCCACACTGTTATAGGTAATCCTATAAAAATCTGGGTTTGTTTTTATAAAACAGTGTATATAAGTACCTGAATTGAACACTGGTTTGAAGTGATCTGTTCCAAAGTAAGCTATAATTTATATAAAGGCGGAATAAAAAGCATTTATTCGCGAACCGTAAATCCAATTATAATTTGACATAGGCCGCGGTCACAGTGTTTAATGGACGCAAACAGAGCACGGTTTTGATGGGCATGCACCGTGCTACAACAGCGTGGTGTGATCTCACGCAATCAATGTCTCAAATTGAACACGGAAGGGAAAAACGCGTACCGCACATTAGTAACGCTGGCTACATTGTTCTACTCTACCCTAATGACTATATTTTAAATGCATCTTTATATTGAAGAGTAAATAATCAAAATGCTTTCTAAAAACTGCTGCTGATGGGATCTTGATGGTTTTGTTAAATGACAGAATGACGAGGAACTGTCGGTAATACAATGACATCTAAGATAACTAAAATAAACGCGGCAGTCGCGGTCATAAGACGGTGAATATCTATATTTCTTATAATATTAAAAGTCAATTCTGAAACTATTGTCATCTAGCTCCCACGATTTATAACCGCGGATGCCACGAAGACGAACGTTGGCGTACATCGTAAAGTCAAATAAAAAAAAATAAACTAAAGTATATGTACAATTATTTTAAGAATACTGGTGGAAATATTAAGTACTCTATTTACAACGAGTATTGTTCGCGAGAGTGATGTACTAACTTATTATTATTTACATAGCCTCTTAAAAGCCTCGCTGTCAAGGGAACTTATTTAAGTAGAATAGGCTTTAAAACATGCATGCATACAGTATATTTTTCAATATTATGCCACTGACATACCAGCGGATAGGAATCAGCCTTTGACATTTTAATTACTGCATACAATATAATGGCACTATTTGGTAAAACTTACACAATATAAGTAAGACACGTTGCAGATCTCAGTCTATTCAAGTTTTAAGGCAGCGATTACCAACATTCATAAAGGGGACAATCAACATACGCTTCTTGGGTACAATGGGATTTAAAGGACGGTTAACCAGATTTTCTTGTCTTATCTTTATAATCTGCCTAGCCTTTTCCCAACTATGTTGGGGTCTGCTTCCAGTCTAACCGGATGCAGCTGAATACCAGTATTTTACATGGAGCGACTGCCTATCTGACCTCCACAACCCAGTAACTGGGTAATACGATACCCCTTGGTAAGACTGGTTGTCAGACTTTCGGGCTTCTGACGACCCGTAACGACTGTCAAAGATCCACGAATGACAGCCGGGACCAACGGCTTAACGTGCTTTCCGAGGCACGGAGGAGTCTCGGTATGTAAAGATGGTCACCCATCCACCGACCAACCCCGGCAAGCGTAGCTTAACCTGATGGATCGACCCGGTGTGGCTGTTATTACTTAGCCACGAGCTCCTCCTATCTTTATAAATGGACATAATTCCCTAGGCACTTTATTAGAAGAGATTCAAGGCCAAAAATAAGCCGATACCTAAACCACGTAATGGTTGACTGTCTTAAAGCTTCACCAAATCATAAAAAAAAACATTGGCCAATGCCCAAAAATAAACAAAGATGCATCGCTGCCAAATATGTAGAACAAAGGTAATCTTAATCAGCGTTCATTTTGTATTTTATTTATGTTACGTTACATGTTTTTCATACCGTTTAAGTACCTATCCGATACAATCCCTTTTATGCGGGCCATAAATTGGCATGGATGTGTGTGGGAAAATTTGATCAAAATGAGTTGTCAAATGGCTGTTTGAACCAGTCTGTTTGATCAAATTAACGTCTATGGCCCGCATTAGGCTAAACATGGCACTTCAACAATCAACGATTACCATCGTCGGTAACATTGGAATTTGAACCTTATTGCATGCTAGTTGAAATCTACTGCGGTATGGGGCAGGAGTCGAGCAGTACATTGTGTAGAGACTCCATTTCCGTCCAGTCTCGCTTTTGTCCGCCCACCGTGACGTCACGAATGCACCCGTTGAAGTTTTTACCACCTTCTGTAGACTCCATTACACCTTCTGCAAACAATAGTTCATTGGTTTATTTTCTCTTCACTGTCCTTCCATAAATATGATGAACAGTGTAACTAGAAAATATTATAAAAGCCCTTATGAAACGTCAGAAGCTAGGTTTACGGTTCCAATCGGTCTTTTCTTTGGAGAAGATCCGGTAAGAAACTTCAGCACGATTACTCTTTTAAAAATAATTGGTCTTTACAATATTTCCAAATTACAGTGTTAATAGGTATGGGAGGACAGCGTCAGTACCATGCAGGTACTTAACAAAATAGAAGACAACGGTCGCGTCCCACACACATACCGGGCAGGCCCCCGATGTAGAGCGGGGCGGGCGCAGCCTGCACGCTGTCCACGAGCAGCGCGGTGGGCGGCGCGTCGCGCAGCACGAGGCCGTCGTCCAGCTGCAGCGCGGGCGCGCGCGCGTGCAGCCGCGCGCGCACCGCGTGCCACGCGCCGTCGCACAGCGCGCCGCGCGACACCAGGCGCGCGCGCTCCGGGCCCGCCGACACCAGGGACAGCACCACCTGCGGAATTTAATATTATGTGTTGTAAGATTGATGGACGTCTTTACTGCTACGAAATAAGAGCGTTGTCAAAGTCAAATTGTTAGCCGGACGTGCAGTAAGTAGACTATACGATGTCAAAGTGCGCGGGTGTACTTGTTTTTACATAAACTTAGCAACATTTGTAAGTATTATGTCAGACAGTAACATTTCTTCAACCAAGATTGCATTGGTAATTTAGGAGACACTTGAATTATTCTCAAAAATTTTCTATTGATGTCTTTGTGACTAATATTTATCTTTACAACCAATAAGCGCAACAAAAACGCAGAAAGATAATTTTTGTCGATTTTACCGATGAACAAACTAGCTGAAATCAACATAAAAAGCTTATATTCAGCAATTAAGAAGTCACACTTCAAATGCCCACTTACTGCGCCATCTTTAACTTCGAGCAGCAATCCCTGCGCCGCCAACAACACTCCGTTAGGCTCGCTGGTGCGGAACTGCAGGCGCAGCTCTGTGGACGCCTCCGAGCCGTCTGACGTCATCAGCCACGAGCTTGACCACGTCGCGTGCGCATCTCCTGGAAATGCCCACATTCGATTTTTAAAGTAGCGAAAGTTGCATAGTGCCTATGCAAGCTCTTGTATACCGTCCTATTACTGTGTACCGTGCACTGTACAGCACCGATTATCTTCAACTTTAAAGGCTTATCAGGTAAATTAAGTAAGAGCGGATTTAAATGGCGTATCATAAATGAAGTCTATTATAAGCCAAAGGGACAGAGAGACTTACTTTCTATGCAAACTGTACGAAGTGTACATAGGTAACTTACCTCCGAAGTACGCCGCTTGTTCAACGTTGGGGAAACACTGACCAACGCCGTGGTGCGCCTGCGCATCCCGCACCAAGTCCTCCGCGCGACCGTTCACTGTCACTCGCCGGATGCAGCCGCGGAAACCGGGTAGACGCGATATCTGAATGTTATACAGTACATTCAATGCCAGCCTTTTGGGCACATTTCCCACTGACAGCGATGCGGAAGAATTTTTTTACGCCCTATGAGCCCTTCCTTTATTTATAACTTTTTCCCTGTGTCTATAACGATAGAATTAGATTGTATTTCTCTTGTATTTCGTTTTTGATATTAATTTTGGTAATAAAGAACAACAAAGGATAACTTATAAAAAATGATTTAGGCCCGTTTGCACCAAAACTATGCAAATTAAAGGAAAAATAAAAAAATGGTATGGCTGCTGGGCTGGTGGGACATAGTTTGGGTAATTTTTATGAAAAACATCTGATACATAGTGTTCACAAAATAAATTGATTTGATTTGAACTCATCGTTCTATAGCCAATCAATTGAAGATGATTGAACAAGAGAGATGTTATAATAGTTAATTGTTATCCTCTCTACTGAGTAACGCGAAACTGCAAAGTTGCTTTTTGGCGCCAGTACTTGTATTGAAACCGACATTTCAAAAAACTTAATAGTTAATGCAAGGCTGCAAAGTTGTTTTTTGGCGCCAGTACTTGTATTGAAACCTGAGCAAGCCAAGGATTCTAGGACAATATTTCCAGAAAAAAGCTCAATTCGGCATTATGTACCGCTTGCACTAACTCTGCACTGCTAAAAAATCTAAATGATGGAAAGTGAATTGAATTTAAAGAAGAAATCTTCCGGAAAAATTGCGCGAAATTTACATAAAAGCGTACAATATTTTTTGTTTGTGTTTTATTTATTTGTTCAATGGAGACACCTTGCATTTTCCTCGCTGTAGTGAGGTGAAAAGTTGTATGTTTTGCACGGCAGCAAAGTTATTTTGCGTCTCGTACCTTTGAGACCCTCGCAACGCTCAGGATTCTAGAATCCTTCGCTTGTTCAGGTTTCAATACAAGTACTCGCGCCAAAAAACAACTTCGTAGCCTTGCATAACAAATAACTATTTACATCATGCGTTAGTGACTTGTGGTGATGAGATGAAATATTTTTTTTAAAACCAAATAAAGTTTTGGGTACCTACTATTAGATACTATTATGGCTAGGTAGTATAGTCATAGACGAATCTACAACTAGAAAATTCGTCGTAATTCCCAGGACATTCGTAGCAAATTGTGACAGATTTATAGCTAGGGGGGACATTCAAGCATTTTTTATAGAACTGCTAAATATCCAGAGATGTATCTAGTACTGACCGCGTTGGGCAGGCTGGCGAGCGCAGGCGGCGCGGGCCGGCCGCCCACCAGCAGGCGCGCGGCTCGCGAGCACGCCGCGCGCGCCGCCGCCGCCGCGCCGCCCGCCGACAGCGACACGCGGCTGCGCGACACGCGCACTGACACCTAAGTACACAGTGAAAACAGCATATAATGTAAGGGCAGGGCAAACAGCTCATAAAACCTGTCCAGTTCTGTTTCCTCAAAATATGAATATTTCAGTTAACGTAGGTATAGCTTGTCCACCCTAAAATGACGCGCCCCACTGTCGCGTTTCACGTACAAACCGCGGCACCGTGTACGTAAAATGCGTTAGGGCACGACAAGTTTTAATTAAATTTTTAGCCAACAACAAAAAATCATTCACATCAAAGGTATTTTTCTTACTGTCGACTACTATCCTATTCTAGTTTCTTTTATTTTTCATGTTTGCTTTGAATGAATAGGTAATATTAAAAAAAAACCGTAATAGTACGATATAGATACGTACTTGTTTAACTCCTTTAAATATATATTATGACTACTCAATATTTCTATTGAAATGCGATTTTATCTTAACAAGTAATAAAACCGAATTAATTCATACAAACACATAGATTCTTTTGTGAATAATAAATAAATAAATAAACTCGTTTACTTATTTAAACTTTGCGTATGAATCAGCACTTTTCTAAAGTCACGCATTAAGCAAAAAGTGCCACTAACCTGTCTCCAGCTGCCGTCGCTGACGATAGGCGCTAGTGTAAGTTCCTTCCGCTTGCGCCCGCGCATCACCAGGCGCAGCTTGCCTTCGCGTAGCATCAGAGCCATGAAGTGTTTCGGCTTCGCTTTAGATCCCTGGTGGAAGATATACTAGCTTCAAATGGCAGCGTGAATATGGAAAATACGAGATGGTTTCCAATAGGCCATCAAATGGAAGAGATTACGGCTGGCTTTTGTCTGACAACTATTAGGAAGCTAATGATGAAATTAGAATATTTTGATTGTCTCGAATGACAGTCGTAATGTCTCTTAGAACAGGCAACCACACATCCATGGTAAGAACTTCATATTGCCTGCGCCTTTATTTCGTTGCAGTAAGGTCGGCTTTCGGAGTTCAAGTGTTACTACTAAGGAGCGGTGCATAATTATCTGAGCTGGTGTCTACTGTGGCTCCAATTAACATTTAGGTCCGCTTGCATGACAAATCATTACAACATCACATATACAACATCGTGCTGGTTCTGTCAATCGTTTTAAGATGACAGAGACATAATGAGGTTTTAATTATATTTACCGTTAATCGCATTTAGTGATATTAGGTGCAAGCGTCCTTAGTTTAGGCTACTGATAGAATCGTTAAAGTCTACGTTACCGGAGCCAGTAGTATAAGTCCGTCATGCGCGTATGTCCGTATCTGCAGCGACAGCGTTAGGTCCTTGGCGCGCCGGTTCAGCTTGAGGGTGGCGTGGCTGTGCGCGCTGTCACCGAACTTCACCGCGCCTGCTTCTACTGTGTACGATGATGTCTGTGGAGATAATTTATTACGTAAAACAGGAACAAGCGAAAAAATTGAAAACATAATATAAATACAAATCAGTGTAACCAAGGTAATCGAAGTAGAGTAGTACGAAAAATCGCAAAAACTTAAGTGGGCGTGACAAATTGCTGATGGGGCCGAGAGGTTGCTGGAGTGGTAATCGCATCGATGGAGCAGCGTGGATGCAGGTGTAAGGTGGACCGATGATCTAGTAAATGTAGCAGGAATCCGTTGAAAGCGAAAAGCGAAAAACCGGCTGTCATGGCGATGCTTTGGTGAGGTCTATGTCCAGTAGTGGGCGTTTTTCGGGTGAATAATGACGTAGGTATTTTGGTCAATTTTAATGTGCACGTCAGTTTACATCGTTCTCACATATTTATGGATACTTGGTGTTATGTATCTAATCCCTAAAGGTGCGCGGCGTGTGCGGCGCGGGCCCGTCCGCGCGGCCCAGCTGCGCGCCGCCCCACGACACTGCTGTCTGCAGGCCCAACAGTACCTTAGTGCAGCCGGCGCCGGTGGGCTGCGCCTGCAGCGCGCGCGGCGGGGCGCGCGGCGCGTGCGGCGCGGGCCCGTCCGCGCGGCCCAGCTGCGCGCCGCCCCACGACACTGCTGTCTGCAGGCCCAACAGTACCTTAGTGCAGCCGGCGCCGGTGGGCTGCGCCTGCAGCGCGCGCGGCGGGGCGCGCGGCGCGTGCGGCGCGGGCCCGTCCGCGCGGCCCAGCTGCGCGCCGCCCCACGACACTGCTGTCTGCAGGCCCAACAGTACCTTAGTGCAGCCGGCGCCGGTGGGCTGCGCCTGCAGCGCGCGCGGCGGGGCGCGCGGCGCGTGCGGCGCGGGCCCGTCCGCGCGGCCCAGCTGCGCGCCGCCCCACGACACTGCTGTCTGCAGGCCCAACAGTACCTTAGTGCAGCCGGCGCCGGTGGGCTGCGCCTGCAGCGCGCGCGGCGGGGCGCGCGGCGCGTGCGGCGCGGGCCCGTCCGCGCGGCCCAGCTGCGCGCCGCCCCACGACACTGCTGTCTGCAGGCCCAACAGTACCTTAGTGCAGCCGGCGCCGGTGGGCTGCGCCTGCAGCGCGCGCGGCGGGGCGCGCGGCGCGTGCGGCGCGGGCCCGTCCGCGCGGCCCAGCTGCGCGCCGCCCCACGACACTGCTGTCTGCAGGCCCAACAGTACCTTAGTGCAGCCGGCGCCGGTGGGCTGCGCCTGCAGCGCGCGCGGCGGGGCGCGCGGCGCGTGCGGCGCGGGCCCGTCCGCGCGGCCCAGCTGCGCGCCGCCCCACGACACTGCTGTCTGCAGGCCCAACAGTACCTTAGTGCAGCCGGCGCCGGTGGGCTGCGCCTGCAGCGCGCGCGGCGGGGCGCGCGGCGCGTGCGGCGCGGGCCCGTCCGCGCGGCCCAGCTGCGCGCCGCCCCACGACACTGCTGTCTGCAGACCCACCAGTCTACGAATACATACATGACATACATGAATATTTCATTTGATTCGAGCATTAGGGATTACAAATAAATTAGACACCAGCCAAATATCTTTTGCTAGAGATTTCAATTCATTTATTCAATAATAATTTACATCGTGTCTGAATTTGTATAACTAAATATTATAAGAAACATCATGCATGCAATCTATATTTAAATCATTCCAATAATCCAAATTTCATTATAATCAAAATAATAATAAAAATAAATAAAAAATAAGTATCAAAATAAATGTCATAATAGTCAATTCTTAAAATTCAATAAAATTTTCATTTGAAAAAAATAAAATTATGTTACTTTCGACTTTTGTATTAATTTATAATTCATCAATAGAATATACACACTTATTTAACAAGAACTGTTTGAGCTTATTCTGAAACCCACTTGTATAAACTATACTTTTTATTTCTGTCGGCAGTTTATTGAACATTTTGAATGACTTGTGGCAGGCGATATGCTTTACAACATTCAGGTGAGTCACCTGCTTCAACTGGAGATCTTTTCTTCTTGTACTCTCCCTTTTTTGTCTTTCATCTTCAGTCTCATATTCAAAGATATATTTTTTTAAGTGACTAAGTAGGACCAAAATGTACAAGCTTGGGACTGTCAATATATTTAAGTCATTAAAATGTGGCTTGCATGATTCTTGCTGTTGAATTCTGGCTATAGTTTTGACTGCTCTTTTCTGAATTACAAAAGTTTTTTGAATGTTATAATCATAACTTCCTCCCCAGAAAAGTATGCTGTATCTCAGTTTTGACTCAACTAATGCGTAATAGACCAATCTTAAATGTTTTATGGTTACCTCGTTTCTCAGATTCCAAATAAATAAATAAAACTCACTGTGCATCTACTATCAGGTCAGCCAAGGTTCCCTTGAAGGCAGTAAGAGGAACAGGCGCATGCATGAGCTCCCGGACTCCTCCGAGGAACAGCCCAGCAGTGCGCGCGGGGAACGCGGTACCGGCTAGAGGGACGCTGCCGAAATGCTCCTCATCCACCCATAGCTCTAGCTGGAAGGAGAGGAATTTACTAAGGTAAAGGAGATTTACCTTTAGTATCACAACTGTCACCCATATCATACACTCCCATGTTAAGCGATTTGGAACCAGTTCAAAATTGAACCAACCATTGTGATCAAACCATCGAATCTAAGTGTCGTCTGACTTGCTCTGTGCATAAACTAACTTGCAAATAAATGATCAGGGCCCCAGTTTTTTTGCTAAGTGAAAACTGCCAGCCTTTTCAGTTCTAGAATGCTTCACAAAAAGCAGTATTTGGAACTTTGCGCAGTCATATTTATTTTTGTTATCAGAGTTTACTTTGGCGACCGCTATTTTGATTTTATCTTAGAAATCAATGTAGAGTTTTTCAATACCATTAAAACAACATGTCAATCGAATAAAAACAAATTTATTACAAAAAAAAAAGATAACTACCTGTTTATGCATCCGTATGATCCTCACGGTGTGTAGTCTCCCTTCATCGAACCTGGTGCCGTTGGTTCGCAGCCGCACCTCGCCCTTGCCAGCCTCTGCTACCACTTCTAGCTCTCCTGCAGAAAATAGTAGACATTTAAAATAATATAAAAAGGCATATTGCCCGAAAGGGTACACAGAGGTAGGCAGTTTTGTTATTTAGGGCGAGCGTATTGCCAATAACTAGGCACAAATCCAACCTTGATGACAGGCCAGTGGCAACACAATATAAACCTTATTCCTTTATCGACAAGATAGAAATTACAAAACAAACCTTCGATCAAGACGAGCGCCAGATAATGCTTGTCTCCATCATCGTCATTAACTTCGTTGTCAGCGCCGGCAGAGGGCGCGCGGTACAGCAGCAAGCCGTCAGCTGCGCGCGCGCGGAACGACAGGCCTATTGATGCCTTGCGGCGTAGGTGAGGGGACGGGACCTCGATGTAGCCGGTGCCTTTCAGGATGGCGGAGCGGAGCGTCTGTAGTTTATGGTTAATAAAGAAAATACTGTATTTAAAGTTATAAGAAATTAACAAGTAGGAAAGTTTAAACGGTTCTTATGCGCTCAGAATACCTATGGACCAAACTGTGTTTTTGCAAACAACATTGAATCTTATAAGTGTGAAAACCATCACAAAAGATATTTGTCATGATTTTAGTGTGCTAGCATAATTATTATAAAGTGAAAATGCTCCTTTCTTTAATTTTTGCCAAATGTAAGTCTCTATTTTTCTTTTTTAATAGTTTATTCAATTTATTTGAAAAATTTGTAGCAGTTCCTATTATTTTAGTCATCATACAAGTAGAAGTACTTGTAGGCAAAGACATGTTCCGCCGACCATAAATAAATTGGGATAAGGTAATAATGATGTATACTCGTACCTACATTCTACGCAAATAAATGATGTCTATTTCTATTTACATCAACTTCCCTCTCTTCTATTCCTACAAGTTGTTATATTCCTCACCCTCTCTCCACATCGCGGCTCAAGTCCATGTCTCGTCGGCGCGTCCAGCAGGTCGTACCCCGAGCGGTCGACAGTGACAGCGCCCACGCAGCCCAGCAGCGGCGGCCCCGGGGCCCCGTGTCCCGGCGGGGCCCCGGCCAGCCAGTAGGGCGCGCGCGCCAGGTCCGGCAGCGCGGCCGGGGCCTGTACGGGCGGCGCGGGCGAGCCCAGCGTCTCCTCGCCGTTCACGCGCAGGCTGCCTGCCACAGGACCTCCTCAATACACTCAATACATACACCCCACCGGTAGACGACCACTATGTTCAGAGTAGGCAATAAGAGTTGTGACGATTACACCGTAAACGGTCAAGTACAAAAAGACTTGAAATCATTTGTTTTAGGTAAACACTAATCTAAAACACTGCTGCCCCTCCTACTAGCTAATTATTATTCATATGTAAGATACACTAGCAACTACACTCGCCGTCAAAACTTAGTACCACACTTAGAAACTCCAACACTAAAATTGCAATAACTTTTAAATTACACAAGCTACATTTTCGAAATTAAAAGGACTACAAAAATAATTAATTTTTATATAAAAACTTTATAGGCGATACATTATAATGAAGGCCAGTATATATGCTCTAAATCCGATGCATGTGCTTGAGATGTCTTGGGAGATTATTTATTCTGTTCAGTCAGTTGTTTGCAAGAATTTTGCACGTCTATTGTAACACCCTATGTAACTTGCGAAAGTTCTATGTGTATCAGTGTACAGTATAGCACATACAATAAAGCGTATACATCCATAATTAAAGGCCAAATGGGCCAGGATCGTCACACAGTGGGTGAAGACGGGCATCGTTACCAAGGCAGGCCTAACAAACGCTAACGTGACGATTCGGACTCGTTCCTGACCGATTGGCCGGTGAAGTGACATCTATCTCATACCTGTCTTAATAATTTACAGCTTATTGATTAGCAGCCAGCAGACTACCGAGACGATGACTAATAGAGAGAAGTATGGAAGAAAAATACATGTTGCGCCGACCACAAATAAATTTGGATATGTGCAGGAGAATCAAGAGAATGAAAATGATTAGCAGCATATAGTCCAGCGCACATTACCTTTCTCGAGCTTGTTGTTAACGAACACCCTCGTGGCCTGCACATGCGCCGGGCGCCCGGCACAGTGCCGGCCGGCCGCCGTAATCTGCAGGCGCGAGCCGCCGTACTCGACCGTGAACACTACGCGGCACTCGCGGAGGGACACTGATATTGAACGGTTCTGGGGAAGAATGTGATAAACAACGCTTAAATAAACCAGAAAATTAGGTAATGAATGACCAAAATGATTTTATGTGTCGCCGAACTTGCGTCCGTCGCTTGCGACGTATCAGATTGAAATGTAACATTTTAGTTAAAAAATCCATTGGCGGTGAATTTTTTTGGGGAGTGGTTTTTCAAATCCGGGCAAGTAGGTACCAATGTGACTTTTTCAATTTATTATGTCATGTTCTTTCTGAGTTTATCTTGGATATTAAAGACGTCGGTGAAGAAAAAACATCGTGAGGAAACCTGGACTGACAGTTAACATCGCCAATTCAGCTTGAAAAATCGTGGTGATCAATGCTCGTGCCTTCTCTGTATGAGAAGAGGCCTGTGCCCTGCAGTGGTACATTAATAACGCGTTCAGGGCGGTGATGGGGCTATGGGGGGTACGTTCGCGGAGGCGCGCATCGATTGCTTTCACGCGACCATGCGCAAGCGGCCGCGTCCTTGGTGCGCAGGGTACGGGGGAGCCCCAACATCGTACTGGTGTTGATTGCGGGAAGGCTGGACTGCCCCTTCATCCGATTTTGTTCCAGACATATTGCTATACCAGTGTCGGATAGAAGGTACAAATACTTATGTTTTTTCTTTTCTTTGATTGTGTATTTATTTTATTGCTTTGGATTATGTATTTATTTTAATTTGCTTTGATTTTATTTATTGATTTATTTTGTTTTTTTTTTAATTTGTTTTTATTCTATTAAGATTTTTTATTGTTTTATGTCTGGCAATGGGTGATATAAGCCTGAAATAAATGTTTTTTTATTTTATTTATATTTGTTTATAGGCTGATATACAGGAAAATCGAGGTGTCTTCGCCTGCAATATTTAAATAGTCCTCCAGACCATCTTTTGATCACGGCGGCCAATCTCAACAGAGACTAGCCGTCGGCGCGGGAAATATTATAGTGCAGGCGTGTGTGCGCAGACACAGGTGCATTATCTCTTCCCTCACTGTCATAGTCCTCAGGGACGGCAACCCGACACTCGCGGAGCTGTATCAGGCGCAGCACCAGCACGACACGTGCGCGCCGGAGCACGGGGGCATCACATCGCTAACTTCCAAACTCCGGGCTGTTACTAAGAAATTCTTAATATAAATAACACTTTGCCCGACCCGGGAATCGAATCCAGGACCACAGGCTCAGCAGTCGCGCTTGCGACCACGGGGCTGCAACAATATGCAGGCAAAAGACACCTCGATTTTCCTGTAAATATTCTGTAGATGTGTTGCTTGACTACCACCTACTACTATCAAAATGGCTGTTTAATTTTGAAAGCCCGCCTGTTTCACCATACAATTTTATTACCTTCCGTTCATCTAACATTCCAGATACCAAACTTCTAATAGGTACTAACATTAGCAGTATCTAGTGCCATGAAGAGCAGCGCATCCTCATCTCTAGTGCGGAAGGTGAAGGCCACGCTGAACTGCTTCCTGTCAGCAGGCCGCGCGCGCGATCTCTTCAGCTCCACGTAGCCGGCGCCGTTGAACCACACCATCGACGGCTCCGTGCCTCGGCCGCTGTACCATCTGCGCGAGAAATTAATGGAAATTAATGGTTGCGGTCAAAATCTTGGAATTTGTGAAGATCGGAGAAAAACTTTCCAGGTAAGGACGAACTTCAAGAAAGAGGTCAATCGTCGAATCCGAGTCGGCTGAGCAGCATTTGGCAAGCTACGCAATGTCCTCTCGTCCCACATACCGCAATGTCTCAAGACAAAAATCTTTGACACGCAAGTTTCACCTATGGCACTAAATCTTGCCGCTCACAATGGACCTCATTAGAAAACTAAAAGTCACCCAAAGGGGAATAGATACGGCTATGCTTGGAGTTTCCATACGTTCAAATCAGAAATGAAGAGATCCGCAGGAAAACCAAGGTAAACGACAAAGCCTGAAGAATTGCCAAACTTAAGTGGCAGTGAGCAGGCCTCCCACAAGGTGTACCAATGACCTTGTGAAAGCCGCAAGAATCCGCTGGATGCGAGAAGCACAGAACCGGTCAAAGTGGCGGTGCTTGGGGGAGGCCTATCTCCAACAGTAGACGTCGTTCGGCTGAAGTGATGATGATGACACATACAGTACCCGGGCTTCAAATAGGAAATACCGAGCTTCACATTGGTATCAATGACAAGAACGAAGGTAGATAAAAGTCGGTGTGCTTATGGCCGTGTACTAAAACATGTTATTCACTTATAAATTATTTCTCACAGAGAAATAATATAAGGTCAGGTGGGGTAAGTGAAACGAAGAGGTAAGTGAAACACCCAATCCTGTACAATAAACTATACAGTTCAGCTGTAATAGTGATCGGTCGATAAAACAGGTTCGGCAAAGAGGTTTCAATGTTCTAGCACAGATGTCGCTACGATAATTTTACGAGGTTTTTTATAGAAAATAAATCTGACATTTGGTAAACTTCAAAACACGAGTTGGACGTGCTTAATCTTGTCGCTGGTGTCAAGCAATTTAATAGTGTTTATGAAGATTTGAATAGGTAAGTAACGTATTTAAACTATAGATTTTATGTTGTAATAGTTATTTCTAGCTAAAACGTGAAGGCAATTGAATTATAAGGCGTCCGAAATTCTAACCTCCAAAAGTACTGATTGGGGAAAGTGAAACAGTGATGGCCGGGGTAAGAGAAACATATCGCCCACTTTCCCCGTGCCAGAGTACACAAACATTTTTTTGAAAAATAATTGCTTGTATATTGTTTAGTTTTACTAGGTACCTACTTGATTTATTGGTTAACGTCTTGGCATTTCGTTCGCGCAAAGTTCTAGTAACCGGGCGGTTATGGTAAATTTGCAGAAGGATAAAGTTTTCATTAAAATCGGATAGGCAGTTTGAATCCCGAACAAAAAGACAAATAAAAAAATCGTTCGAGGACCTCTACCTAATTAGTCGATAGCTATCATAGCTATAAATTTTTCAATGCATATAATAAAATAAAATATTAATTATCGGACAATAATGTCATCATTGTA
Source organism: Lithophane leautieri (assembly GCA_949152455.1). Lineage (NCBI taxonomy): Eukaryota > Metazoa > Arthropoda > Insecta > Lepidoptera > Noctuidae > Lithophane > Lithophane leautieri. The sequence continues at coordinate 1,433,934 of OX424462.1, read as the reverse complement.
CAAACAAAACCTTTTTACGGTTTTTAAGTAATAGTAGATAAGTTAATTTTAATAAATAGTTTTTTTTTTCCAGGTTATGTAAAGCATGCCTCGAAATTACATCCGAAAAACTGATAAAGCTATGCAATGCTATGATTAAATTTGTAACCAAAAAGTTATGCTTGATACAAACCAAATAGTTCGACATAATTTATGATCTAGTTTTTTTTTAATGTAAGGTTTGTTTTTTACTCAGACTTAGATTGAGACTGAACTTAGAAAACAGAGTATTTTTATTAGACTTAGAATGAGATTGAACATAGAAAAAGAATATTTTTATCTTTACGTTAGTTTAATTGTTGATCTATTTTTGCCGATAGACTACAGTTTTTTTTTAAATATTTACGATTGATTAATTTTAATGTCATTTGAGTTTAATTGTTGATTTATTTTAGACGGCAAATACTACTTACATAATTATATTTGAATTAAGTAAAAAGGCTTGAATTTGTAAACTATGTACCTAAATAAAAGCATTAATTTGTTTCATAATATTTTCGCAATTTTATTTTTTATCAACCATTGAGAAATTAAAAATCTTGTTCGATTTTTGCACTTGTTTTGTACCCCTGACCACCGCGACTATGTTTCACTTACCCCAAATTCTATTTTCTTAATGTATTTCCTAAATTAAACCTAATACCGACGAAATACGACTCATATTAGATAAAAGCTTTTTGACATGTCATTTTAATCTTTTTAATAGGTCCGTAGACTCAATAATATAGATATTCTGGCGACAGTTTCAGTTACCCCAAGTTCAGGGGAAGTGAAACAAAACCATAGTCAGCTTAAATTTGATGATTTCATCGATGAATGCACGACTATAGAGCTTGGAACTCGAATCATAGACGGCTGATTAAAGGAAGATTACGTCGCATCAATCGTTATTATAACTTCGAGTCATACTACTGTACTAGAGCTGTTTACATAAAATTAAAAGTAAAGTATGTTTCACTTACCCCACCTGACCTTACATACCTACATAAATGTGAATGTACCACAATTCACCTTTATGTCTTGTCATCACAGTATAACACGTGCACGCATGCGGGCAGACCGTGATCCTGAAGTGATCAGCATGCGGGCATGGCCGTATCTACCTACTACACAGTACCTACCTTTGTGTGCACCCAGTACACTGCGCTTCTTTAGGCTGATGCACGAAGTTCCACAGTCCTATAGTCCTGTCATCACTGTATAACGCGTGCACGCATGCGGGCAGGCCCTGGTCGTGCTTGGGCCAGCCCAGCCACAGCTGCGTGGCGTGCAAGCTCCCCGCACCGGCCGCGCTGGTGTTGCTGGCAGAGACAGCTGTGCCGCCTGCTCGCTCGACTACTAGGCGTGCTGTGTTCCATATCCTGGGTCAATAGAAGGGTCGTTTATATTGGAACACTGAATATTTTACACCTCTATACAGGGTGTAAGGGAAATCCCTCCGCAGACTGATGGGATAAATTCAGCATATCATCCTAAGACGATGGGTACATGAAATTATTTCAGGAACGTTATGGAAATCCAATAAACCTGATTTGTATTATTACCTCACGCGCAATGTATCGTTACCGTGGCAAAACCCGCGTAGCCGCACTCCCAGTGTTGGGGCGCGCGCTCGAGTATTTTATCATCCATTGCTGGTTTTTTTATTTTAGCTGTTTTATTTACATAAATGGAGTGCTGCGTAAAGAGAATGTAATTTTACATTGAAATAAAGGAATAGTAACTGAAAAAACGATAAAAAAAATGAAAACTTTCCTGAGAAAATTTCCGGTGGAATATGATTCAAAACAAGGAGCTGAAAGCCCCCTGTTAATTTGCGGAGGGCTGTCCCTTACACCCTGTAGATTTATGATTTTTATCATAATCCTTAGATTACAGATTTTAAAAGGCAAACAAGGTCACGAAGTCTCGAAAGTTATTGTACTCATCGATATATGTTCTCCGCTAGGGGTTCTTTTTTACAATAAGTACAAAACGTGGACTGACATTTTTATTAATGAATCAAAAGTTTTTTTTTTCTTGTTCAAACTCTACTCACCTTTCGATCTCGACCCTGTACGACGTATGATCAGCATCGTCGTGCGCGGGCTGCAGCTCCTCGGGGTGCACGATGACGCCCTCCCCGGCGCCCAGGTCCCACGCCAAACGCAGCTTGTTGCCGGTCACTGATAGCTTCATGTAACTTTCTGTTTCCTACAAAAGATTCTAAATGAGGATATCGTGAATACAAAATAAAATGGGGAATTTTAAATAATTTGCCGTCATGTCGCTTAATGGCATGATTTTCTTTCGATCTGAATCCCAGACGACATTTCTGGGAATCCGAAGTTATCATAATACTTTTTGCGTGAGCGCTTACTTACATATTTTCCCCTAGATCCAGAACCAGATATTTCCAGTTTCCTCGTCCAGCTTTCCAGTATTCAAATCGCGGACAGTGGCAATTGACTGTTTTTCAACACTATTTCCTAAATAAGGGTGAGATGCCGTGGTTGTACCTGCTTGATTTATTGTTATTACAACTGACCTGCGTGTCATCCATGAAGTACAGCAGCGGGCCGTCCCGCACGCGCGTGTCGAAGGACAGCGCTAGTGCCGCGCGCGACACGGCCGGCGACGCGCCCGACACCGCGTACGCGCGCACGCAGCCTGCGCCCGCGCCGGCCGCAGACGTCAGGGAGACCGAGATCTGTGGACGATGTGGAGAACTTCAACTAAAATTTGATTAAGCCTTACCTTTTAAAATGCCTTGCTGAAACAAGTTTGAGTTTATACCACACACATAGCACTTTTTATTTGCAGAATAATTTGTGTGCCTTTTAGTCTCTGCTAAATAAATGTATTTTATTTGTTTAGAATACCGAGCTCGCCGCATGCCTCGCGCGCGCCACCTTGTCCCGCAGCGCGCCCAGCGCGGGGCTGAGCGTGCCGGCGGCGGCGGCGTGCTGGCGCGCGCGCGCCGCAGCCGCCGCCGCCAGCGCGTCGGCCGTCTCCGCGCCGCGGACTGTGTTGCCGCGGATTTGGGATACTGCGGACCAACAGTTATTATGAAGAATAATCAGTAGGACATCTAGAATTTTTAGGGAGTGGCCGATGGCGAACCATTATGGCAGCCCAGAGCGTTTTTGAGCAAGCGTGTGCAGGGCGAAAAATAGATAGCTGAGCAGCTGAGTCTCGTGGTCAATTCCACTTTCAGATTTCCAAATAAGGCAAAAAATAAAAAACAAAAGATAAAAAATAATTCAAATCAAATAAAAGTAATTCATTAATAAATCATTAGTTTGCTGAGTAGGTACATGAGGTGATATATACCACATAAGGTACAGATGTACAATAACAGGTGTGCAAATATCTATAATACTACTATCCTACTATATAGTACATTACTGTCGCGGCCAGCAATAAGGGGATTGATGGACCATCGTGAAAATGAGGGCCGAGGCGAAGCCGAGGCACTCATGCGTGAGTCCATCAATTCCTGATTGCGGCCAAGGCTTGTATAGTACTTTTCTCAAACAACGCGCGGAAATTCAAACTGAGTAAATTAAATAGAAATTCCAGAATCAATGACGAACAACTGTCATTTTTCATGCGCCAATACGTTCATTTGTTTCTTCTTTGTTCTATTTGCAAGCCAATTCGAAATTTAAATAACATCTTTGATAAGTTACCTCCTTGGTTGCCGTGTGTTGAAGTAAAAAGTTCGTTCCATTTTTAAATAACACGTTACACGACAGATATGAGTTTTCATAGTAATTTATTTGGCCGCTAAACACGCCAGATATGGATTTTCATAGTAACTTTGCTGGCCGCATCGTCACTTGTTTTTGACTAGTACAGCAATTTCGATTTATCTCGAAGAAGGTTGTCAAAATAATGCTCGAATTTCCAAGCATGTTTGAGAAAATATATAATATAATATTATAAATGTGAAAGTTTGTGTGTTTGGATGTTTGTTACTCAATCACGCAAAAACGGCTGAAGGGATTTGGATGAAATTTGGCAAACAGATAGTTTATAACCTGGATTAACACAAAGGATACTTTTTATCCCGATATTCCCACGGGAACAAGATTTACGCGGGTGAAAACCGCGGGGCGCAGCTAGTTATTTATAATACTACTATTTTCATTTAACTTATCAATTTCGAAATTATATGCAATTTTCACGAAATAGTTTTATTTATACCAAAGTGTGCTGCAATTTGCAACAAAAAACTATTTGGCGGGCTACATTGACTGATCCCCTTTAAATAAAACCATAAACGACTCATCATGCTCCTGCGCAGCCTTTAGTATGTCTCTGCAGCTCGGTGAGCTTTCTGCTCAGATGGTTCCGCACTCTTCTCTCACTGCCTCGTCATACATAACATAGACAACTCACCATGCTCCTGCGCAGCTCCCAGTGCCGTGTCTCCATGTCTCTGCAACTCAGTAAGCTGCCTCCTCAGATGGTACCGTACTCGTCTCCGTAGCTCGCTGGCCTCGTCATACAACACCCTGGTGCTAGCGAACACCCTGTCGGCCTGTTTATTTATTAATTTATTTATATGTGTACAATAATGCGAACTTAATGCCACATTTGCTTTCCATTCATTTATCTTATAAACTATCGGGTAATTGGTGACACTTCAAAAACTTCATATCAAATAAATAATTTTAAGTTTCAAGTAACTACAGCCGCTACTTAATTGCGTAACACAGTTTCAATCACAATCCGATAGCCTTGACGGATATTTCTAACCCATTGCTTCTTATGTTTAATAAATTCTACTTCTCAACAACGTAAATAACGTAATGAACGTGGCTGAACTGTCAAAATGAAAGAAAATGCCATCAATTGTCATTTTGTGTGTTTACACAACTACCCCGCTTGTTTAATGGTCGCGAAACACATGAATTATGAGATGAAGTTGTGGCGGTACCTACATCGCCACATTCGAACTACGCATCAAAGACCTGACGTCACACAAAAATCCTGCATCGTGCAATTAGAGTTTACCGTGCAGTGAACATATATACAAAAATCCAATATCAATCATTGGGCAGTTGCCCGCCAGACACAACACCCGTCTGGTAGGTGGATCCTCCCTTTTCTATGGTGGATGAGTGAACTTTACACCCTGTTCCTCATACCCCTAAAAAGTCATGCCTGTGAAATATTACTAGTTTATTTAATTTGACCCTGTATTTACTACATGTATACCCTTGTGTGTCAAGGAGAAGCTTTGCATTAATTCGAATAAACTTAAATATACTAGTACAATAACGCACTTGGGATACTGTTGGGCCTGGTTGTTGGATGGTTTTGCGGCCATCATTCGAAAAAGAACCGCTTCTCTGCTTGCTCGTCTTCGTGCCGGTTCCCCAACACTATCTTGAGTTTATTCGCAGATAGATGGGAGTCTCCAATGCTGGGACATTGGATGAAACTCCACACCCAACAAAAAATTGTGTGTCTACTAACACTAGTTTTTAAGACCATTGTTACTAACACTATGGGCGTAGCCTGAAATAAATGATAAATAATATACATGCCTGTTCATTGGCCCCTTGCAGCACAGCCTGCACGTGTGCCCTGGGCCGGCCGCTGAGCTCTCTCTCCTGCCAGCCGAGCCCGCGCAGCACTACACTGACTACGTCCGCGCCGCGCCTCAGGTGCTCCAGTTGGTTGCGTAGCTCTGGAGAGAGGGGAGGTTATGGTTTGGAAACTACAGTGCTGTATGGATCTTATGGCGCTCAAATGACGTAGACAACCCTGACAAGAGCCGCCGTTGGTAAACATTTGTGAAATGTTTCGCTTTTTTTCGTTTGTACAAAATTAACTTTAAAACAATACACAAAGAGTATATTTTTAATTATTCAAGTAACGCGAATATTAACCGCAAATACATGAGATTATCCTGAAGGTTTGTTTTTTACTGGTTTTAAACATACCATCAGCTTTCGCCAGGACTGCAGCGCCTCTTCTCTTCAGATCTTCCGAAGTAGCCTTTCCTTTAGCCGCACTATGCGCCATGGGAACATTTCCCTGTGCTAGAGACGTGGCAGCTGCAGCAGCTTTTGTGGCTGCATCGGCTGCAGCCGCAGCTTCCTTGACTTGAGTTGCTACATGGGTCCAGGCTTGGGCAGCTGACACTCCTAAAGAAGCTGCTGCGCGGCTGCCCGCGAATAAACTGGGAAGAGAACAGATAATGAAAGTTAATATACATATAATGCTCTGAACTTCGTTTACACGAGGAGAGTTTCTCGACTGTTGGAGAGAAACATCGTCTAAAGATGCTTTAACATCGTGAGTACCAAGTTAAGGCAATTTTAAAGCAAAATATGACTGTGATATAATTAAAATAGCGTCTTGCACGCCATGTGTATGTATACTCATGTTTTGGACAAATAAATGATAAATTAACAAAGCAAAACAATCAACAACAAACGAAAATCAAAACAATCAACTAAAAAAACAATCAATCACCTAAATATATGACCAATGATGATGATAATGATGTCAATTAACTAAATAAATTACCGTATCTTATCTTAGAAATATCGATTACCCACGCAAGTATAATCTTATACCTTACCTTTTATACTCTTTGGCTTTAACTCCCAACTCAGCGACATGTTTCTCCACAGCTTCCAAGTACTTCTGCTTATAAGCCGGCGTGAGGTTGTAGAGGATTCCCTCCTTCTCCTCCGCAGCCAGGGCCAGGACGGCCAGCTCGGAGGTCAGGGTTGGGAACCGGATGCCGAGGCTCTGACCTTGCAGGAGTGAAGACCGGATCTCGTCAGTGATGTTGTTCGCTGATAGGATGGTTATGTCCTGAGAAATGGTGAGATAATGTGGTTTAAACCCACTAAGTATATTTACTGCTTAGACATGGTCAATGTGGGTGTTTTTACAGAGCACAGGGTACAGGGAAAACCTGGAGAAAGGAGAAGTATGTATGTACTTTTGTAGTATATCCATAAAATATTTAGAGTTTTTCAAAATAAGAATAATACCGGCCACCTACTGTCCTACTGCTGGGCAAAGGCCACTTCTCATAAAGAGAAGGCACGAGCATTCATCGCCACGCTTGCGCTAGACAGGTTAGCGATTTCAGACTTCTATTAATTCACGATGTTTTTCCTCCACCAATATGAAGTTAGTCAGTGATCTCTAACATAAACTTCTTAAACTAAGTTTTTCATTAAAAGGCGTACAATATTCAAAAGCTTTAAAGTTTAGATTCAAAGGCTACTTTAACCTTCCGACCACGAGATTACAGGACATACAGTTGCAAACATGCTCTCAATGAATTCGTCGCAATACCAATAACCCTGCCCATTTTCAATTTTGTTAACCTGTGTTCCTATGCCAAGTAAAACTTATTTCCTTCTTAAGTCCCTTACCTCCAACACAAGCCGGCACCTCAGCCCGATATCTTTGACAGCTGCCAACCTGGGTTTAACCCTCTCCTTCAGCGCCGTCACCGCGTCATCAGCCTTCCACACAGTCTCTGCCAACTTTTGCAGGTCTGCCGCCTTCTCCTCCCAGGTGTTGAGTGAGGAGCGCAGGTTGTTCAGACGTCTGTAGGTGTCTTCTAGACGGTAGTTGCTCTCTTGGACGGATGTTGATTGGAGATGTGCCTGGAAGAGTAAAGATAAGTGATTTTTGAGGTATGACGAGAGCGAGAAAATGGAAGAGTGAAAGGAATATTTTTGGTGGTCAATCCTATTATATCAGTACACTAAAAAGAAAAAGAAACATACTAATTAATCTAATTGCTAATTGAATATTAATAGTACCGTACCTTTAATTCAGATACATGCGAGATCTATAATTACGACAAACATTGTAGGTTATCGAATAAAAAATTAATTGTAAAGTGTTGTGAATATTAGAACAGCATTTATGAAAAATAAAAAATAGTGTCCTCTGTCCACTTTTATGCGCTCTAGGAGTTCACAGACTAATGAAAGTTTATTTATTTTCAACTTTATTTCAATCACCGCAAGGTGTTATTTCTGTCTCCAGAAATGTCGGTAAGTTTTGATCTGGCGCAACCTGTGCAGTAATTCTCGCTAAAACCTGCTGACTGTTATTTCCTAAAATTTATGTTTACACGAGAAAATATGAAACACTCACCGAATCAAATACATCATTGGCAGCCGTCACATAATCAGTGAGCTTCATGTCCTTAATCTGCCTGAGCAAGTGCTTCGCTTCCTTCAACGCTCTATGAGCGCTCAAATGCTTCTCCCCACGAGCAAACTCGTCCAAAGCCTCCACTTGCTCGCTCACTTTCCTCCTTACTTTAAGCACTTCTTCTAGAGCACTCATGCTTTCTAAACTCAAGTAATCTGCTTCTTTTTCGCGTCTTTTCGCTTCGGATTTTAGACTATTTGCTTCTGTAAACAATCTATGTTCCGTACTTTCTAAATTGCTCAATAAATCTTCTATGTTTTTAGTGTGTACTAGATTATTCTTTAGCTGGTTGAGACTAGTTTTTAACGCGGAGGCGTTGTGGGAGAACTCTCGTACGGCGGCGAACGGTTTCGGTATTCGCTTCAGTTCTGTCGGGTCTGCTTTAGTTTGTAAGTTTGAAGTTAGCGTCTGGACGGAGTCTAGAAGTGTTTGTGTGCAGTTGTCGCAGGCTGGAAAATGAATACGAAGTAGGTACTAACTTTTGCTCGTGAGCGTGACTCGTGAGTTCGTCTGCGTGTTTTTTTGTATTTCATCATTTTTTAATTCTAATATCCATGATGAAAAGGTAGCATATGCGCCTTTAGGGACCTGGCGCAGAACATAAGCTAGACTGGGAAGTCTACCTATCTGTCATAACGATAGTTTCAGTGATTTAGGCGTGAAAAGAGAAACATAGACAAACAGACAGAGCTATTTTTGCTTTTATTATATAAGTATGGATTCTGAATATAAACACACTAGCCTGCATGCTTATTAAGTATCAAACAAATAAAAATAATCGGCATCTTTTTCTCTCCACTGAACTTTTGCCGTGACTCCATTGATATACGTGACAATATTCATAATGTTCTCTAATTTAAGTTCAAAACAAACTTGTACGCACGCCTACACCCATCCTCATCCATATAAGTCCTGGCAGCTCGACACTGGTCGCAGCGCAAGCCGGTGGCGAAGTCCCGACAGCGACAGCGCCCCCTGTCGTCACAGTGCGGCGCCGCGCTGCCCGTGACGTCACACGCGCACGCCACGCACGCGCCCGCCGCGCCGCGCCGCCAGCCCGCCGCGCACGCCTCGCACTCGGGGCCCGCGTAGCCTGCGACACACACCCATACAGTACTGCCACTTAATTTATGCGTCTCGGCAATAATCATCTATCTTCTGAATGAACATGCGTGATGATGATATTTGTTATAGATAGAGTAATAACTTTATGTTCATGTTGTAATAACAGCATTAAATCTTTTCAATAATGGTCTAGCAGCTAGTTTTACCAGGGCATCGTATTACTCAGTGACTGGGCTGTGCAGGACAGATAGACACTCGCTACATGGAAAATATTGACTTTAGCTAAAGCTGATTCTGGATAGACTGCAAAGTGATCCCAATATAGTTGGGAAAAGGCTAGGCAGATGATGATATACAGAAATAATCACTAAATATTCTATAGAAATTAATAAATATTTAGCTGTAATATAAACTCACCAGGTTTACAAAGACACTGCACCTTGCCATCGTGCATGGTACAGGCATCAGCGAAGTTCCGTGCGCTCTCGGGGCACGGGCACGCCTGGCAGCCGCCGGGCCCGGCCGGCATGCCGTAGTAGCCCGCCGCGCACTGGCTGCAGCGCGGCCCGCCGGTGCCATGCGTGCAGTTCTGAGGATACGATAGTATACGTGAGAGTTGGCAAGGAGACTGGATTTATAGATCTACAAGCCATATAATGCCCTAAGGGATTTCCCATATAGCGAATATGGGTTGTCACTTGTCTGTCAATAACTGAATGAATTTATGCTATTTAAGAATTAAATTATGAAGTAATGTGGTCTAGAATTTATCATCAGCTCCGCCTCCGATCACACGTCATCTATCATCTAGCGGCTACCAGCCTGTATAACGGTCAGTGTTCAGATACACGATTATTAAAATCGGCCTTCAAAGACAGCGAGGTGGAAAATTCTTAAAATTAGGGAACTGACCAAAATAAGATTCTTGCCCATTTCCTCGTTAGTCAGTCGAAAATTCTCAAAAATTCGGAAAAAAATCATAACTCGGAAACTACGAAAAATCGCGGATCATACATGGGGGTGATTCAGATACCGCACGGCACGAGGTACCAAAATATTTTTTTGGATGTTAATGTTATGGCTACTCTGTTTATAACGATGATATTTGCAAAATCTGACCTTATCAAACTAAGAAATAATCAATTTTGATACTTAATGGTCTTTCAAAAGTGATTGGAATAGAAATCACTTGCAGTAAATCAAATTACATGCAAATAACTAAATAAGCTACCACTTACATCAAGACGGTACGAGCACGGTCTAACAACCTCAATAAACTCACCAAGCAATCGCCGGTGTCCGGATGGCACTCGGTGGCTCTGCCGTTACACACGCAGGGCTGCGCCTCGCCCTCCAAGCTGATGACGATGGTACTCGACACTGTCGTCATCAGCACCCTGGTTAATGATAATACTATGAGGTTAATGTTTTTTACTATAGACTGTTATTTAATATTAGAGAAGTTATTATGAAAAATACGGCAGGTAATTTAATTTTCCGGCGGTTGGTAAATAAATAAAAAACACGTTAGCTGCCTCTCTGTGCACATCCTAGGCAGCAGTGTGTTATACAATCATAATTTCCAATAAGTACGTGTGACAGGAGGGCTACCCCAGTAATCAGCTGATCATTCAAAGTCTAATGAAATAAGTAAGCGAAAATCAGCAGACGTGATGGGCTTCGATATACAAATATGATAAAATAAAATAAAAAACAATTTCGTCTATTATTAATTTATTTATTTCAGACTAAGTCCAAAGACAAGTCTATGAGTCTAAAGTCTATGATGTGAAGTTTCACCGATTAATTTGAAAGGCCCTGTTGATCAAAATGAACATAGAATACCTGGGCGGCGGCATCCAGAAGCCTGCTGCTGGCTTCTGACACGAGCTGGCGGAGTAGCCGCGCGGGCACGCGCACAGCTCCACGCCCAGCGCCGGCTCCGAGCGGCTCAGGCCGGGGATGGCCGTGTCCAGGGACACGTTGAGGAGTCTGGAGTTGAAGGAGATTTTTTAATAAGTGCAGTGTTTTTTTTTTACATTTCGAGACCCTCCGATTCGTCGGTAGACAGGTTTTAAGCTTATTTTCAAACCAACATACCTACTCGGAATTGTTAAAAAGCAGTAATAATTAACGCAATGTATACAAGAGTATGCAATTCACTAGCGTGGCATTACGCTATAAAAATAATAATAGATAAAATTACAAACCAGTGTCAGAATAATTGTATATTTTCATGGAAACACGATTTTTTTTTTTTAAATTAAATAACGGTAAGCTAATCTTCTTGAAACTTGAAAACTTTATTCAAGCCAATACCATTGTCTTCATGAGCCACGCAACGGCCACGCCACAGCGACACGTGGAAGTTAAGTAATAGAAGTACTCACAAAGCATGAACATGTTCTTGATAAGTGGGCGCGCGGGTGGTGAGGCGGATGAGGATCTTATCTATCCGGCGCAGAGCCAACATGAGCGCGGAGCGAGACGCCACGCCGCGGCCACGCACCATCCACAGTGACTCGTGGAAGCGGACTGCGTGCGTGCCGTTCACTACCGGAGCGTGCTGAACAAAAATTGTTGTACTTGTATAAAAAATATATTGGGTACCAAAAAGTGCGAGTGGTGTTGCCTAAAGCCGACACGAGACAACACTTCTGGATTCGTATGCGAAAACCACAATCTCTCGGCAAACAATCCCGAAAAAAAAAACCAGTACTAACCTCAAAGTACTCCAACACAATACTCTTCGTATATAGCCTCACAAGCGGGAACCGTGCCATGACCTCACGACTGAGCCCCGTCCCCCCCTCCTCCTCCACGCGGAACCGCAGCGAACCTCCGTATGACGTCACGCGGTCCCCGACAAACCGTTTGTCCAGTTCCACGTACACTGGCACTGGGGGCCAAGGGAGCGTAATAGTCGCGTCTGGGGTGTGTGTGTGTATGGCTAGCAAGGAGTCTTGGTCCATCTGGCAGCATAGAAATAGAAATATTTAGAATAGCTGTACAAGGATTTTTTGGCGTGTGGTCAAAATTGGAACTAACGCCGCCATCTTGTTATTTCAATAAACACAAAACAATTTCAGAAATGTTGAGAAACAGCGCATGTGTACTTCAACCACGCGCCAAGACTCTTTATTCGTTATATCACACACTATTTATAAAAATTATAAGAAACCGATTTGTTTAGTGTGGTGCGTGCTATAGGTATTATATAGGCCGATATTTACATTATGTGGCAGGAAGTGAACCTACCTTAATTTGTGAAAATTACTAGTCGTATGCACAGGTTTTTTTTATATATAAGTATAGTATTTTTTATTTTTTCGCTTCGTGAAATAAAAATACTATAAGTACAAGAAAGTGGTTTTCGAACTCAACTCATATATTCAATGTAGGTACCTATTCAACCAAAAGAAAACGTCGAAAAATAACCGAGAGCCTAACCAAGTTGCAATCGCTTTCAAAGCGTTTCGTATTCTTTCCTCTAACGGCTTTCAACAGGATTGTCATAAGCTTTTTGGTTGATTTATTTGAATTAATTTCATGTTTGACTTTCCCTTCATCATAAACTGTGATATGTTGTCGCTTTATCTAGGACCAAGGAATATATACTCACCTACGCCTACGGCGACTCTAGGACTTTGAAACATGTTTTGACCGATAGTACACAAAAAACCATTTATATCCTTCAAATAGCTCAGCCATTCTTTGGTGACAGTCTACTCACGTTAGTAATAACATCTTGATGTCCTCTCTGCAGCGTGACGTGCAGTGGCGCGGCCGCGTGCACGGCGCCACGCGCTAGCGCGGCCTGCGTGCACTGTGACACGCGCCCGAAGCAGAAGCATGCCGTGCAGCCCGACGGGTTGTCGACTGACAGGCCGAAAGTGCCCGTCAGACAACTGTCGCATTTCTCGCCTACTACATTTTCCTGGAAGATGAATGATAATGATTTGAATAAGTAAAAATATTACGTAATTATTATGAAGCGTCGATTTCACCTAACTTTTATTCCTAGAATAGAAGAGAGTATCTGACGTTGGTGATATCAGGTCCCAGCAGTGAGAAAAATAAGCTGATTATGTATAGGATAATTTTATGCCAGAAGTGTTCCAGCTCCATGCAGGTAAAATCGCGAGACGCAGCCAGTCTACTGAAATATGGGTTATGATCTACCAGTTTACCTTACAAGGACACCTCCCCCATTCATCGCAGCTGCACAGGCCGTCGGCACAGTCCCTCGTGCCCGCAGCGTGACACTGGCACGGCCGGCACCTGGGCCCGTAGTGCCCGTACGCACACTGCTCGCAGGTGCCTCCTTCCCAGCCGGAGCGGCACTTGCACTGCCCAGTGTGGGGGTCACATGTGTCTGAAAATACAGTTATGCAGTTAAATAAGTAGAGAGGCTTGCTTAATCGCTAAGAATGCTTACTAAAAACCGTCTCAGGTTCGATACCCGAATGGAAAAAGTGTTAATTTGTTTTTCAAAATAAAATATTCTCAGCAGCAGCCCGGAGGCTGGATTTATTCCCAGTGATTATAAATAAACTCTCCGTGTTCTGAAGGCTGAGACTTACAAAATGGCGAATTGTAGGTGTAGGTAAGTACTTAACACATCTGCCTACCCATTCAGGGAATGTAGGCGTGATTATGCTATATCCGATGATCTCGTGAAGGGCACAGAAATCCGATGGATGTGAGAAGCACAGGACCGGTCATTGTGGCGGTGCTTGGCTAATATCCAGCAGTTTTTCGGCTGATGATCATGATGTGATGTTACGAATACTCACTGGACACAGCGCCGGGGCCGCAGCTGCAAGGCCTGCAAGAGTTCCCGACGCCCCAGTAGCCGCGCGCGCACTGCCGGCATCCGGCGCCCATGGACCCGCCCGGACACACGCAGCGGCCACTGTGCGGGGAACACACCTTGCCGTCCCTGCACACCGGACATGCTGGAACAATATATTATGATGATTTAGAAGAATATTTTAACATCATGTCACTTCAACAATGCAGACCTGCTTGCTTGTGGACTCGTGCGGGCTCTCTTTGGATGCACATTATGATATAAAGTTCTGACTCGTTTTGTACCTATTAGTAGAGAAGCTCGTCTAGGGAAGGTACTCAGCTTTCATAGTCTTGAGGCCAAGCAGTTTTGCTGTGTTCCGGTTTGAAGATTATAAGTGCCAGTGTAATTACTGACACGAGACATTTCAGCTGTGTCTATGGGATGCTAAAGTATCTGCTATGCCTTTGGTCTTACAGATGTCCACAGGGGACGGGGCCCACTACCATCTGATGGGCCGTCGCCGTCGGCTTGTTTGCCATCAAATAAGCTAAAATAAACTCACGCAGACAGCCAGCAGGTCCGAAGCCGTAGTAACCCGGCAGGCAAGTGTCGCAGTGCGCGCCGCCAACGCCGTCCGCGCAAGCGCAGGCCCCGGTGTCCGGGTCGCAAGCCGACGCGCCCGGGCCGCACGCGCAGCGCCGACACCCGCCCAGTTGCAGGCCCCAGTAACCCTCCTGGAGGAGAAAATGATTGATTTAGTAGGTATCGGAAAGCATAAGAGTACACAAAAATACATGTTCACATTAAATTAACTAGCGAAACTTCACGGAATATTAAATCATTAGGTACCTACTTATATTATAACAGTTTAAGGCAGTGTCCTAACCGAAAGCGGCGCGAGTACGCGATTGTCACGCTCGTTTATATGACATTATACTCGTTCGATCAATCAAATCTCGTTTGTACATCATTATTCATGTAAACGATCACGTAATCGCGTATTCGTGCGGCAGTCGCTTTTGATTAGGACACAGGGTATGAGGGTTATGATAAATATTTCGTTCTAAATGCAATTGATTACAAATAATTTTTAGTCTTCATTAAATCTTGTAAAATGTTTTCATTTCCAGTTTGAGAGACATTAAGCGTAACCCCATAGCCTCGATTCATAATCTAAAATTGATCGCATCTTGAAATCTTTGCGTCTGTTTATCCTATTCCATCAATTTAATGTCCTACTGGCGCATTGCCATGGCACGACCATTTTACGTAAGGAATCGCGCACACTGAAGCTAGAATAACTATTCCAGTTATGTGAGTACGTGGTGATATTCAGTAAAAATAGGGTGTCTATGTTATAAGTGCTGGGAAACAAGAAAAGTTTGCCTTTTTTGGACTGTCGTTTGCAGGTGACTTAATACTAAAGCCTTATCAATCACTCGCCATTTAAATCTCAATTTGGCTACACTCATCTAGCTGCTTCCAGACAACGTATCAAGTTGCCAACTAGCCAAGATCTTCGCTCCATCTCAGAGGCAGAGGGACATTCTACTCAGACCAAATAAAAAACCAAGACAGAGCGCTGTCAACTGTGACGTGAGGCCGGTTTCGTAAACATGTGTGCACTTAGTGAGGTGTAGTTGGATTGTGAATGGTTGTAAATGTTTGCGTGTGAGCGTGTATGCACGGAGCGGAGGTGAAGTTTAGCATGCTTCACTGTATTGTTCGCAGCGCTCTGTCTTGGTTTTTTATTTGCTCTGAGGTCGTTATCAAGTACCTACCTTAGTAAATTTTCAGTTCCAATAATATTGTCGTAACATCATTACATAAGCAAATAACTTACAATATCCTCAAATAAAATAGTCGAGCATTGAACCGAGCACAATGGTTTACAATTGCTATCGGCACTCACTCCAAAAGCGTCCCATTCACGCACAAGAATGCGCCGGCGCACGCGATACGATCGCAAACGTGCATCGAACGCAAACCAAACGCGCACGAAACAGAAAGTAAATCGAGACGGACAAATATACAAAGTAAAAATATATGCCTGTACTTAATTGGTTCACTGGATGACCCGAAATTAGTCTAAATTTGTCTAAACAAGAGGTATTGGGCTCTGCTTCCGGTTAGACTGGAAGCCGATCCAACAGGTTGGGACTTTTCCCAACCTGTTGGATCGGCTTACAGATGACAGACAAATGATGGCTTAATTGACTGGCACGCTAGCTTTTTCAGCCAGAGAAGGGGTGGGCATTGATGACTGCGCGTAGGCAAGGTCAGATAGATACGTCCATAATGTTTCTTCAGGATGTTTATCTTCACTGAAAGTCAGTACTTTTGTGTAGAGCATTAAAGTATTCATTCTTCGCGACACACCTTAGTATAATCGGCATTATGGTGATTCCCACTGCTGGGACACATGCCTTTCCTCTGTGAGACAGTGGGTCATATTCCACCACGCGGGCACAGTTTGCGTTGGGGGGTGTGACATGTCTTAGAATTTTTGGTTCTTGGACCTAGCTTACAGGCAAAACATAAGCAATTTTTATTAATATTCGTGCCGATAAGATAGTAGAATGTAGTGTATCTTTTAGTTATAATATACTCTATTATATGTAGTGAATGTGAGAACGTTTGTAGGCTTAGTAGACTGTAGATTTGTAAACCATTTTCTATTTTGCTAAGTACCTGGTACTCGTTGACAGGCCTTCACTGTCCTCCCATACCTATTAACACTGTAATTTGAAAACATTGTAAATGCCATTTATTTTTAAAAGAGTAACCGTGGAGTTTCTTGCCGCCTCTTCTCCATAGGAAACGACCAATTGAAACCGTGCACCCTAGCTTCTGACGTTTCATAAGTGCCCATGTATACTCCATTTGAAATAAGATTAGACATTTAAAACAAACCTTTATACAGTCCGTTCAACCGATTTTGACTTCTATACTGTAGGCATAGGGATGGCATTTGAAGCAAAAAAAGTAACACAATACCAACTGTTTGCTGAAGCTGCCATTTTTCATGCCACCAACGCAATAGAAGTCAAAATCGTTGGACCAGGACGGACTGTAAAAAAGGTTTATTTAAATGTCTAATCTTATTTCAAATGGAGTACAGGTTTATGTGAAATATACATACTTACCTATATTTATTTTTTGAGTGGTTTACGAACCTATTTCCTAATTTTGGTGTTAACGCACGATATGCTTGCTTGTTATGTTCAGTACGCGATCACCTTTCAAACAACATCAACGCTGTTGAAGTAAACTGGCGATTAGCCGACTTAAGCCCGGATTAGTTTTGATCGTCGTTTAATGTTGGACATAATGTAATGCTGCCTAACCCTTTGAGATACAATCGGCTTACTGATTGACATGAAAGACGATAATGCGTATTGCCATTTGCCTACCTTGTTTAATGGAATAGTGGGTGCGTTTATATTGATGAAATATTTCTATGACAGGTTTCGTTGGGCTGTCGAGAACCGACAAAGTTACATAAATGCAATTTTCAAACAAAATATTTTCGAACTGTCATTTTCATTCAAAACTAGACCCGACAGACGTTGTCCTGCCCTTTCAATAATTCCTGAAAAAAACTATAGAAAATGAACTTTCAGTTTTCTAGATTTTGCAATTTTTCCGGCAACTTATAATTAATTCCTTTCCTTATAAACCTGCTTCGGACTATTACGAACACACTAAAACGAAAATTTGCCTTATCCGTCCAACCGTTCTGAAGTGATGCGCTTACCAACGAACAGCCTTTAATTTTTATAATAGGAACGTAGTCGGAAAATAGGTGCAAGTTAAAATTAACCAGGTGCTTATCATAATAATTATTCATTCCTTTGTGCGCCCAAGAAAGAAATCAGTGAAAAAGAAGTGCTAAGTATGGCTTGGCCCTGATATGATCATCGCCACGATCAAGATGGAGGGATCCCACTGCATTACCTACTTACTTACAGTAAACTCGGAGTGAAACACTGTATATAGGTACGAAGAGGGTTTATTTAACTGCGGTTTAAATACCTAATTTAAAGACCTCATTACATTTTATTTGACATTTAAAACATAATAAATTCAACTTTCTATTCAATATTATCGTTTGCGTGCCTTTTAAGGGCTATTAAAGTTATTAAACTACAAGAAATATGTAAATTGTAAGATTTAGATTGACCCTGTTGATCGCAATAAACGTGAGAATTAAAGCTAATTAGGTACTTTAGACTTTGCTAAAGCTTGTTTTATAATCTCGTAGACTAATTAGTCATTTCAAATGATTCTTGTTTGTTTTTTCAATTATTTGAAGTTTGACATTTGCACCTGTCAAATTAGTGTACGAGAATAAAAACAGACAGTAAGAAACATCACCATAGTCTAGAATAGTGTCCCAAAAAGCAACATGTGAATTATATTTATAGAAAACACATTTTTATTTTATTTTATAATAATTTCTTTAATGAATCATAAAGTATACATAGACTAGGGTTATGTATGGAATAGCACATCGGGGAAATGGCTTCCACAGCTTGCATCCTATAGGTACATGAACCTAGTTACAGCCTCACAGGTCGAGATCATAAACATCATAATCTTCGTGATGGACTAATATTATATGCTAGACAGAAGACGTAGGGGCCAAGTCTACTAATTTACAAACGTGTCAATGGTCTCGCAATGATGAGTTTTTGACAGATTTTATATGGCAAATCCTCATACCAAATAAAAAACCAAGACGGAGCGCTGCGAACAATACAGTGAAGCATGCTAAACCTACACCACCGCTCTGTGCATACAAGCTCACACACACACAATTACAACTACATATGTAACAATGACACTACAATCAAACTACACTAAACTAAGTGCACACATGTTTACGAAACCGGCCTCACGTCACTTTGGACAGCGCTCTGTCTTGGTTTTTTATTTGGTCTGAGGGCAAATCTGTCAAAATCTCATCATTGTGAGACCATTGACACGTGCGTAAGTTAGTAGACTTGGCCCCTGGTGAATATACTGTAACAATATTTGGCAAACTGACCGCGTGTAGCTAATACCCATCAGCCGTCAGAAAGTGATAGACATGGCTGATATTGGCACAAGACGGAGCTGCTGCCACGTGTCAATTACGACCGTTCACTCCAGAGCTCCCCCATTTTCAGCAGCCGTTCGTTTGAAGTTGTTTGATCCAGACACAAACATCTGTCTTCCACAATCCCTGGCTATTATGTGCATGAGATATTAGCCAGCTGTGGCCCACATTCGCGAATACTTGCCATGTTCCAATGACATTTAATTGAGACTCCGCGGTACAATTCCGATACGACCGACACCAATTATTGGTATTATGGCCGACAGGGCCGGACTAGGACTAAACTGACGTAATATGTAGGTTCCGCTTTGCTTTGTGGGATAAACTTTCGGAAAATAAAGAAAGTCTCTAAAGTAGGTAATTTTTTTTTTCACGACAGCTGTTTTGCTGGATACTGTAATGTTAGTATTAGCAAGCTCATAGCTGCTAGGTGATATATTAAAATATAAGTTCCGTTTCGCAACCGATAAGTATAATCCAAAAAAAAAGGAAAATCATTTTTCTTATTTCATTGATGCACACATTAAAAACTGTTTCATGTTTTAACTATGCTTTTACTTCGGTAAATAATAAAACTATGTCAAAGCACCGTTTGGGTCCGCCCCTGTGCAGCTATCTTAAGTGACAACGTTTCTACTAAATTCAACTTCATTTTCTGTCAGTTTCACCCACTGCAGATATAACCGAACGCTAATACGATATTCACGCAATTAAATCGAATAGTTTAATAGCAGTAGAGCTTCTTATGAAATAGCTGGCTCGGGGAAGTATGATCAGCATAACAATTGAGGTGCCGCTGTAGTTACAAGCACATGTGACATTTCAGTTTTGTCTCTGGTATGGCAACGCTCCTGTGCAAGAGCTCAAAGTGACATTCTATCAGCGGTAACATCATCTGCCTAGCCTTTTCCCAATTATGTTGGGGTCGGCTTCCAGTCTAACCGCATGCAGCTGAATACCAGTATTTTACATGGAGCGACTGTCTATCTGACCTCCTCAACCCAGTAAGTGGGTAATACGATACCCCTTGGTAAGACTGGTTGTCTTTAAGGGCTTCTGACGACCCGTAACGACTGTCAAAGATCCACAAATGACAGCCGGGACCAATGGCTTAACGTGCTTTCCGAGGTACGGAGGAGTCTCGGTATGTAAAGATGGTCACCCATCCACGGACCACCCCGGCAAGCGTAGCTTAACCTGATGGATCGACCCGTGCGGCTGTTATTACGTAGCCACGAGCTCTATCAGCGGTAACGATGATGGAAAAATCAAAAATGTGTGGCACAGACATCATCATCTTTCGCCCTTGTCCCATGTTACTTGAGGTCGGCGCAACACGTTTTCTCTTTCCATTGTGTTCCTGTCAACCGTCACACCCTTCTCTTTCATATCATTCCTCACACATCCATCCATCTTTTCTTTGGCCTCCCTCTCCCTCTCCATCCAGCAACATTTACACTCATCACTCTTTTAATCACAAGTCAGTCACAGTCAGTCAGTCTCTTTTAGTCAGTCTTACCAAGGGGTATCGTATTACCCAGTTACTGGGTTGTGGAGGTCAGATAGGCAGTCGCTCCATGTAAAATACTGGTATTCAGCTGCATCCGGTTACACTGGAAGCCGACCCCAACATAGTTGGGATAGGCTAGGCAGATGATGACTCTTTTAGTCACATGCGTTTCCTCCCTCCTCATCATGCCCATACCAAGCCAAACGATTTCTTTTCAACTTTATATGTATGGGACTGACATAAGCTACCAAAAATCTCGTTGAAAAGTGCTGTAGAAATACGAAACGCTTTGAAAGGCAATGCTTTTGAACTTCGAGGTGTGGAATACCTGGATGAATTTGGGGATGGCTTTTGTCCAGCAGAGAGACAGTATATGCCAACAAAGAAAATAGTCCCTAAATTTTCATCGCCTGAGTCTAACTAATACATCTCTCCCTATTCCCAAATTGGCACGGTATAAATTCCGCTTCGTTTCCTCAGTCCACTCCGTTTATTGCTTACAAATGTCACGGGGACATTTCCAACACAGAGCCATTTGAATATCAATGCGAAGTACGAATGGATGTAAATTGTTTGCTCGGAATCCTAACTGTGTCCATTTGAGGAGGGATAGTGGCAGGAGGTGTTTGAGTTTGTCATAGTATATGCGTCTGGTGGCTTGGTAACCTAATTTTAGACAGACTCAATACTCATCATCTGCCTAGCCTTTTCCCAACTACTTTGGGGTCGGCTTCCAGTCTAACCGGATGCAGCAGACAGACTCAATACTACCAACATAAAAAAAAAAAGTTAAAACTAAAACCCAACTACGACTAAAAAGGTATAAACAAGACACCACAGACAGACAAATTAAAAATCCGGAGTCAAACGTAATCTGTTCCATTTATGCCCTAACACATGTGGCTCCGGATTTTAGTTTTTACTACTTTATTTTTTTTTAATTGTTTTGGGATTATAATGTATACATTTTTGAAATGTGCTCATTAAACCTTCTCATTTGATATCCAACATGGTACGATTAAACAAATTTTTTTTTTTGTTTATGACTCGATGTCCTCTATGGGTCGCCATTTTTAATTTAATGTGATGTCACATAGCTTTTAACCAGCGAACGATAAAGACGCTTCCAAGGATACCTCATTTGTCAAATTGTGATGAGTGGTTTAGAAGATAGGAGGAAACAAATGAACATACATACATACCGGTCAAAATCATAACCCTCCTTTTTTTTTCGCCGTAGTCGGTTAACAATCAATAGACTTTATTTGTTCAAAATGACATAAGACAGTCCCCCAAAACGTCCGCCCTTCACCACTTCCTAATGCTTACTGGGAAGAAGTGGCGCAACAAACTCCCCAGCTTTCTGTTACAGTTCGATTCAAACTTAATGGCGGCTTGGAAGTTAGCTACTCGCTGCGCAGTAACCCACCCCACACCCCTGCTGACACTTGAAATTGTTATTGCGCAGCGACTCGCCTCATTTTCTGAGCCGTCACTTAAGTTAGCTCCATTCACACCATTCACTTGTCACCTTTAAGGTCGTGATCGACAGGTGAGACACAAGACCTTGATATAAAGTACAGGTAAATAATATTTGGTGGTACATACCTCGCATGTTTCGCACGCCCTGCCCGTAACGTGTTGCTTGCAACGGCACTGCCCTGTTCGAATGTCGCACACGTTGCTCTCAGACCCAATCGACGAACAGTTGCAACCTGTAACAAAAAAAAAACCTTACTTACATAAATATCAACCAACTGTGAATCTATTTCATTACGTTAATGTATGTACTTCAGTTTAGTCAGAAAATTCATTTATGATCTGTTACTTTTCAGTAACCCCAGCAACTATACAGTGTTTAACAAAAACCCTGTCCGATCTGTGAGGGTGTTAAGAATCATACTGAGAGTTTTTTTTTTGGAAAAGCAAAAAATATCGACGCATTTTTTCAATCGGGAATTTACCGGTTTATTACATGGGGCGCGGGTGGCCGTCGTCTAGCGGGTGTCTACAAGTCATAACATATGACCTCTGCAAAAAAAAAACTAATTTATAATGAAATTGGGGTAATTTTGATACTAAAAACGTGAATTTCAAATTGCAATAACTTTTTTATTTTAAATATAAAAATTATTTCTTATTTTTTTCTGGTAATGTTACTGCTTTACCTATGTGTGTACCTTTCGGATCGGACAGGGTTTTTGTTACATGTTGTATAATACAAATTCGCCCCAGTTTTATATCCGTTTCTACTATAATATTACAAACAATCTTCACTATATTTATTTATTTATTTATTTATTTAAACTTTATGCACAAGTAAAAAAAAAAACTACTGTACAACGGCGGACTTAATGCCTGAGGCATTTTCTACCAGTCAACCTTAGGGTGATGCAGAGACAGACATGGCAGGTGCAACAAAAGACAATACATATAACTTGAGAAATAATGAATACTAATTAATACATACATAGATACATACATAAATTATAAACAAAATAAACTTAGTCAGGAGAAATAACGACAGGTAGAGGAGAAAACGAATCCATCTAACGCTGGGATGATTCTGCGAACTTCGTACGAATGTGATCACGCGCCTTTACTTTAAATGATATGCGACTAGTTGCCTAGTTGACTATATTGTATTTGAAGTCCAATAAGTAAGTAGGTACATAATACTATAGTAATGTGCATTATATATGTATTGAGAACCGACATTTAGCATGTCCCATTCCTTTCATCCGGTCACAAATAAGAGGATTTATAAACATTAACATGTTCAATAAACTCCTACGCACGTGTCGCACGCGTTCTGAATTCAAACCCAGATCAATTTGCTAATGCACCTGACAGCTCGACGCTTATTGGTCAGAGAGTTATTAAAATACAAGATGATGTTAATTTGGCTCGTTATCACCGCGCTAATGCTAATACAAGCTATAAATAAGCTTTTATCAAGGTAGGGATTATTCGCGGTTTTGCTTGCATGATTTTGAAATAAAGACCAAGAATTTGGCTAAGGTTCTTATCCTAAGCAATATTTGAAAATAAAAATTTTTGATCGACAAGCAGACGGACGAAATTATGATCTTGTTGGATGTTTCCGTGTCCCTTCTTAGTTAAGGAGACCTAAAAATGTGGAGATCATACCAAGGTTTCATATTATCTGTGAGATTAATGCTGCTTTTACAAAGTGCTGCTAGCACAATGGAGAGATCGTAAAGTTTTAACGATGTTGTTTCTTTTATGCACAAACGCAACCTATTGCAAAACCAACTACATATTAAGATTTCAGTATCCCAAAAATATTTTACAAGAAAACCTTTACAAACTGCCGGACAAACACACAATCTCCATACACACTAACCAATTTGTTCGAGCAAACTTCTGAGATAACCACGACGATAACGCACAGAGTGGTCGGCAGGACCGCAGCACTAAAAGCTGCGATATCCCAAAGTCGTTGTAAACAATATTATTAAGATAACGCGTATCAACGATTAGCCCATACGGGATCAACAGAGATGTAGGGTAATGGTGCTCGTCGGATTATGTACAGCAATTTGTATAAGATTTTGCTAATACAATATCTAATTTTTGCCAGTGAAACTCCGCAGACGTGGTAGGCAATAGGTATGGATATCTAAACAGGATAAAACAAAAAAAAAACCGGCCAAGTATGTGTCGGACTCGCGCACTAAGGGTTCCGTACCATCCTTACTAATATTATAAATGCGAAAGTAACTCTGTCTGTCTATAGCGCTTTCACGCCAAAAATACTTAACCGATTTAAATGAAATTTGGTACACAGATAGTCTAGAGCCTGAGAAAGGACATAGGCTACTTTTTATCTACATACCACGCGGGCGAAGCCGCGGGCGGAAGCTAGTTATCTATAAAAACGGCAAAAAAAATCACGTTTGTTGTATGGGAGCCCCCTTCAATATTTATTTTATTCTGTTTTTTAGTATTTGTTGTTATAGCAGCAATAGAAATACATCGTGTGTGAAAATTTCAACTGTCTAATTATCACGGTTTATGAGATATAGCCTGGTGACAGACGGACAAATTGAATTTGACCCTGTACCATTCAGTAATCTGTGCCTGTACGGTATTAACAGGACACTGGCCGGTTTTCCACCAGAGATGTGCTAAGCTGCGTAGCGATGGCTGTGATAAGATACCTATAGATTCGTTTGATTTTCCATGGCTTAGGTTAACTCTGGTGTAAAAGAGTTTAACGAAGCCGGGTTTACGAGTATAACATACATTTTGCAGCGAGGTATGCGCACTAGGGATGTATTAACGAATTGAGGGTGTAATCTGCTTATCACATAACATAACCTGCATAACAAGTCCTGTATTCCCCGAAAGAATAAGCAGAAGTGTAGGTGTCTACCACATTTCGCCAGTTATGCTGGCGGGCGAAGGGGAGTCTGCTTATTACGTAATGTACATAAACCTCAGCCTACTTTAGGTAATCATAATCAAATTAAAATGTATTTATTCGGACAACAAAAGATCCATAAATGTTAGTAATACCTTAAAGCTAGTGTTATTAGTAATAGTAATATAATTAATTG
Organism: Lithophane leautieri; assembly: GCA_949152455.1. Lineage (NCBI taxonomy): Eukaryota > Metazoa > Arthropoda > Insecta > Lepidoptera > Noctuidae > Lithophane > Lithophane leautieri. Next base: position 1,408,654 of record OX424462.1, on the reverse strand, counting down.
AGTTATTAATACAGGCGTGCTGTTATGTTATGATCAAATCAAAGACACACGCAAGTTGCACACACAATTCCATGAATTAGTTTATTATGTATTTAGAGCAAATTGGACAGAAATTCGAGACACAGATATTGAGTTTGTTCATAACGGTGAAACAATGGTTGTGACAAAATGCAGGTGTACGAAACTATATTCATTTTTAGTCGAAAACAAAATATTTTGAACTTTACAAGTAAAGATTTAGGTGTCAAAATTGATTGAATATTTTTATAAGGTCAGGTTCCCACGGTTTTCGAAGTTATTGGAATATTATCGATTCATGTTTTGATGATTGAAATGCTGATAGATATAATTGACAGGCAATTGTCGTTATTTACCGGAAGCGCAGTATTGCCAACATAATAAAGAATTCAATCAATTTCATCCAATCACTGACTAATCCAAATCTAATAATTAAATACGATAACTAATTCATAATAATTAATCGTTATGGTGCGTATTTTTTCCCACGAAAAAGGTTTTTTTTTTTGTTAATAAATTCGTATCTTGTCCGAAAGCAACGGATCATAACACATAATATAAAGTGTCAATCGATCGCATTTTCTTTAATTTTGACAGTTCATTGCGTTATTTACTTTGATGAGCAGAAGAATTTATTAAACCTATGATGCAATGGCTTAGAAATATCCATCAAAACTGTCGGATTGTGACTATGTTATGCAATTAGGGTGCAGGTCTAGGATGGAACGAGCGTGTCCAGTAGGTCTGTTCACACTTGCTTCGAAGACTGCCGGGTACACACGGCTACTCATCAAGCTATACATTTCCAGTTTATGCTGATCTCTCAGTTTATACTGGAAATGTATAGCTTGATGTGTAGCCGTGTGTACAAGGTAGTAGTTGAAGATAGGTTTTATCTGAATGATTACCAGATATTTGAGCTGCTCGATTGTTACGATGATACATTCAAGATATAGGCACTTGGTCCTACAGGTGTCTACTCGTTTATGTATAAGTACAACAAAGATTCGTGTTTCCGAGTACCAACTTCAAATAAAAGTACCTAGGTTCGAAAATTCCAACCATTCTTTTTAGTATACTTACCTACGTACTAACTTTTTTTTTTCTGGTCACCCTTTCTGTTTCTGTGCTAGTGCGGATTCCATACATAAAAGATCAGATGAAAACATTCGGAGCTATAGATATTGGAACTCTTCAACGGGTGGTAGCGAACGTAAACATGGACTCTTGTATGACACAAAAATTAATTAAAAAGAAATATCTAAACTAAAAAGTACACTTAAACTCAAACAAAAAGCATTTATTTCAATTACACTTTTGAATTTTATTGTCAAGGAGTCGGTCAGTCAGAAAGATGAAGGTAGTTGCCCATTCCAAAGCGTAGTAGGTAGGTACCTATATGGAGAAGAATGGACAAGAAACTCCATGGATACTTTTAAAATATATTGTTACAAATATTAAGACGGTAGGCAATCAGTAATAGAAAATTAACTTCCATATTATTTATCAGCGATAGTCTTCACGATTAGATCAACCAAGTTCACTTTCCAACAATTAGCTTTAACTAAACATTTATCCAGCCATTCTCTACAACATCCATCGTAAATTAAGTAAATCTTGTAAGCAATTAAATAATTTGTATAAATCTAAGAGAGAATCGCACTGAAATTCCTTGGAAACTTGTACATTTAACTATAGTTGCCGAGAGTGCGACGGCGGTGTCGGACACTAATGGAGGTTTCTCTTATGGAGATGTTGCAATAAGTGTCTGACATTAGTTTTCGGTAGTCGCAAATGAATTAATTTCTCGATGGATTTTATGACCCTTGTGCCTTTTTGTTTCCCTACAGGGTAAAAGAAATTTGTTTAGATTTATTGAGCATCCTAGGAGATACTATACCGATATTAAACAAATTGATTCCTGTTTTTGCCATTATAAATGCTATTTATGTTTAGAAACCATACAAGAATAGTTGATGGTTCTATAGTTGTCGCGTTTTAGCGTCGCAATAGCAGTCATTGCCCTTTCCCTAATCTCTCCGTAGGAAACCAGACAGTAAAATATTATTTGGTTTTTCGTTATTGGAACATGTTGAAGATCACGATAGATATTAATTCAGGACGGTAATGGACTTTATTTCAGGGAAAAAATGCTAGAAAATGCAGGTGGGTCAATGACCGCTACTGCGATTCTAAAACGCGACCACCACATATTGTTTATTTTTAATATTATTACTACTTGATGCCCGCGATTTCCCCCGCGTGGATGTCGGTTATTATATACTAAACCCTTACTCGAAAACCACTCTATCCATTGGTGAAAACAGCATGAAAATCGGTGCAGCAGTTTTTGAGTTTATCGCGTACAGGACGACAGACAGACGCGGCGGAGGACTTTGTTTTGTAATATGTAAGGATAGGAAATGTTTGGTAATACGTAATGAATTACCAAATATTTTTCCTAATATAGAAAACAAACATAAAGCTAAGTATTAATGAATGTATCGGTTACCTAATTGCTAACTAGCGGCCCGCGGCTTCTCTTAACCTTATTAGATTGAAATAGATAATTAAAGGTTGTTAGTACCTCTGGCAATGAGCGCATCGATGTGGAAATATTTAACCCACGCATTGCTTTTTAGCAGTATGTGTATAGTCAAGCATGAATATATTGCTATGGCATAATCAGCCCATGATTTTCCCACTACTGGGATACAGGCCTCCTCTCTGTGTGAGGGATTCACAGAGAGGAGGCCTGTGTTCCAGTAGTGGGAAAATTGTAGGTGAGCCCAGTGCGGGTTGGTGGATGTCACATGCCTTCGAATTTATGTTTCTAGGACATTCCAGTTTCCTCACGATGTTTTCTTTCACCGTTTTGAGAGCAGTGGCTGGGTTACGAGTTGTAACTCGTAAGTCGGAGCCGATACCACTGGGCCACCACTGCTCATAATATCATCATTAATATCTGTAGTCAAGATTACGGAAAATATGTGTATGTTATCATTTGTGGAAGGCTTATACAAGTGGCACCACAAATATGTCACATAGAAGGAACACTAAAACTATGTGACGAGACGTGTGACGCCAAAGTGTAGGATGCTGCATCGGCAGATGTGTCACCTCTTATGTACCATGAAAACGATTCTAAGGTAGGTTCGAAATATTTTCAATAGATTATGACTACTGAAATCCTTTTTCAGGAAACTAAAAGTACACCTCTGCCCTACCCTTCAGAGAGACATGACAAATGCTTGTACTGACTGGACAGGTCCACTCAAATCTGTGTGGTTCGTTCCTCAAAGGACCATTTCAGACATTAATCTAACCAAGATTATGCTGCGACCTCTGAGTCCGAGTTTGTTTCGGCCTTTCTTCTCAGAGTAGTCAGATAGGAAACGCCGATCTTATTTTTTTTTTTTTTCTTATGACTATTAAAAGTGATTCCAATATCCTATATAAACAATTTCATTTCATGGCGTGATGTTATGTTATGTTAAAACTATATAGACTCGTAATTTGCTTAGTTTTAAAAGCTTATTTAATGCAGACCTGTACATAGTTTAATTAAAAGCTTAAAATTAATTATATAATCATCATGTGGTTGCAACCAATCCCATATTTATTGCAGTCGTAGAGAATGGTCTAGTCATAGAGAATGGTCTTTCAATATATTCTCTATGACTCACATCACGACCCTGCTTGGCATGATAATTATGCCTATAATTGCCTGTAAATCGATACCTATTGCCAATCGATTTTCGCTTTATGTACTAACATAAATCACTGTACTTCTGTTCTTGCTTATACTAATTATTATTATTCTGCTAATTCCTATCTTCTCTCATAATCCGCACGAAAGATGATCAGGTCCTGGTAAAGGTCACGCCACGATCGGCCAGTCAGAAGGGTGGCAGTGGACCTGACATTCTAGGACATCTAAGACATTCCGGGACCATATTTAAGGCACTAGGTTCCCCTCTAATTGCGTTTTTTGGATCTCTTGATCTCATTAACCGTTACAATTGAAAATTAAATTAAATTATAGGTCAGGATGTAATGGACTCGGATCGGATACAGTGCGCAAATCGCTTTTAGTTTTTGAGGATATTATTAAATTTTATGTTATTCCATTTTTATTATAGTTTTTTGAATGATATTTTCATTAAAAAATAAGGATCTAGTTTACATGACGCTCGTTCAAAGGATTCATCTTTTCTGATGTCCTGTATGATCCTTTCATCTTAGAGCCTACTCCGTGAAGTGTTGGTGTAATTTGACATTATACGCATTAGTGCAAATTTTGCAATTTACCTACTTTAGGAATGTCAGGTGTTAGCCCATTTGACATTTTGCACATTCATAAAATTTCGTCATGATTAATGTCCACAGTTAACCACATTACTTCTGTGGAATTGTAGAAGATCGCTAAGGAGTGTTCGTTAGTCAACTAGCACAATAATAAGAAATTAAATAAGTCTTACAGTGGAGGAATTGCAACATGCATTGACTGGCTAGCCAACAGCTTTGCTTTACTTTGCCATTTCATACATCTATTTTACACCTCGGAAATTCGGGTAAACCCGCTGATTAAATATTCAATTCTTCTACAAATTATCCGGTGGTGTTTTGGCACCTACCCATAAAAAAAATTGTTTTCGAGTATAGAGCTTTAGTATATCAAACACACGAATGTACACAGGCGGTCTTAATGCCATAGGCTTTTTTACCAGTCCTCCTTTGGGTGATTCTGAGACTATAATTAACAGTGGCTTTAAGTAATTGTAATCAAAGTCGGCTGATTCTCGTCCCAATCGCGTCAAGCTGGTAGCAAACGTGTCAATTGCAAATTACTAGGCTTTTAATAAATACTTCGATGTATGGGGAAATAGTTCAAATAAACAATCTAAATACTTGGGTACTTACAGCAATAAAAATGTAAACGGAACAAAACGATTGCCATAAAAATAAAATCTTGGCTTTTCTGACAGAAATCAAAAGCACTTTGTATGCTTTTATCACAAGAGTTTAGTAATTTTTACAAGTTGTAAAATAACCGTAAAACGGTTTTATGAATATTCGATTCCTAATCCCACACTTGATACGACTATTTTAAAAGTATGTTTTTCCGATGTTAGAGAGAGACCGCTTTATACACGAATATCGCTGTCTAACTCTGGCATAGAACTAAGATATATATTTTAGTGAGGATCAGAAGTCAAGTTTGGACGATTTGATGTTTATTTTATATCTATTTGATGGTCGAAAGTAATCGATTTCGTTTGAAAGGTTGGCGAATGTTGTATTTCCTGTAGATTGAACTTTTTATGTATGCCCATTTGCAGTAATGTGGTAGATATAGTCGTAAATTCGTGGTATTAGCTTACAAGTAGCTACTTTTGTGAAATATTATTTTATTTGTTCATCATACCGGGAACCTTAAGATACCGTACACACGGCGATGAGTACGATATTTTCGGGAAACGTTGGGATTACACGTGATCATCCCATTGATCATACGGTTAAAAACAAATGCAGAATGAAATTGTCTGTGGGATCACATGACAGTCTCATTCTGCTTGTTTTTTAAGTTATACAGTAATGGTGGAATCCCATGATCGGCAATATTGCAGACGGACACGCACGGCAGACGACAACAGACCGCCACGCACCGCGCACCGAGGCGCTTCCGATGTCTGCGATACCCCGCACGTACACCTTCCCAGGGTCCGTCAGCAAAATCGCGAATCGTGGGATTTCGGTATTAGATATCGTACTGATCATCTTCCTATGCACAGAGCCTAAGGTTGTGCCTAAGGGCAGCAAGAATATGATTGCAACTAAAAGTCATGACGTTTAAAAATATGTGGGTATCTTATGCCGCTATCACAACATTCACAACATTATCAATTATTAGGTACAATTATCATCTTATCTAATATTATAAATGTGTCTTCTATGCATGAGTCATATAAGTAATAATCGATAATATAAGGAAAAGTGATATACTGTCATAGATCTAGCTATGAATGATTCACAGCATGATTAACATCCGTGACTTTGACTTCTTGACTTAAAATCCTTAAGCCACGGTAGCCCGCGAAATTAAATTTTCTTACGTTTTTTGAAATTTGCAAATCTTTTTGAGGTTGTATGTTGAATTAAATATGATTCGCGACCGTAGCAAATATGGCTTTACAGAATAATAACCATTTGATACAGGAATACAACACCTTAAGTTAGATAAATGAAATGAAATGAAATCTTTTTATTTCGGACACAAATATCCATATAGTTTTAGTAACAAACAAAAAAAAACTTATTGCCTAGTGTGTGTGTGTTGTTGTGTGTTAATCCACAAATGTCATGATTTCATTAAATCAATCAATAGGATTATATGAACTCAGAGAATTGTATTGATGATTTTTATGATTATGATTCTATATATATGTATAGTTAAATATAAACTCTTCCTTATACTGATATTCTACCAAACCCTGGTTGCTTGTGACGTAGTGCACGAGTCCTTACTTCCACCGAACAGTTCGTGTAAATTTATCACGCCATTACACTAAGTACCTTCGCAGCGAAACGGGGTCTAAACACAATATTTTACTAAACACATTTACTTAAACCTAGGGTCACTGGAACTAGGCCCCAACGGTACGGTGTTTAGCCCACAGCTGTTAATTAGAACAATCTGGGTTAACTCGGACCCACTTTAGATGTTTTACTGTAGTTTTCGTTTTAAGTTAGTACTTCCATAGATTAGTTAAGGCTATGGAAGAGTTGTTAGTACCAGGTCAAACGAATCTATCGTTGGATTGTATCCTTTTTTCGTTATATATACATCCCCGAGGGGTCAGGCAGAGGTGCACCAATGGTGCATCAACATTCCGCCAGTTATGTTTAAGTCCCATGTAATAGGGGGCGAGCCTATTGCCATCAACCGGGCACAAATCCAGTCTCCGGGCTGCTACTGAGAATTTCCAGATGAAAAATCTAATAACACTTTGCCCGAGCCGGCGACCGAAAAAAACATTTAAAAAAAAATAGAGGTTATTAGTTTTTATTTCTTAACTATTAACGTTTTTAAATATTTCTTAAGATAAAAACATTTAAAAATATAAATTAAAAAATAGTAGCCCTCCGGTATCGGGAACCGGGTCCAAGCTACAAGCGGTCAGGGCTCCAGAGAGAGGAACCTCCTTACTTTGGCTCTACTGACTTCATCGTTGGTTAGTGGTTACAAACGCTACTGCTGAGCATGAGGTCCAGGGTTTGATTCCGATGTCCCTCCTAATCAGCTCCGTAATCGTATGTTTACATGGCGGGCAGAGCTAATGTCCTGCCGATCCCCTTAACTTCGCGTGTCCGCAGTGATACCCCTAAGTGGTGCGACCAGTTCCACTAGACTTACTATCGAACTGATTACGGTGATGCCTGATAGTAGTCGCGTACTTTTCGCTTTTGTAGCTTACGATGTTGATACTGGCCAATAGATTGAGTTAGGTACTTTCTATCTTTAAACTTTTTAATGGGAAATTGATGGTGTATTTCGTATCTATTTTAATTCAGTTAAGGCGAAAGCATCCGGGTAGCCCGAGAAATTAAAAATCGAAATCGAAATTCGAAATTTTCGTACGTTTTTTGAAATTTGCAGTTAATTGGCGACCATATCAAATAAGTATGTATTTAATGAATTTATAATCATTTCATTCATCAGTACAACTTTGCAAGTTCAAATTCCCTATTGAATTACTAAAACTAAATGACGCCAATTCTAATCATATCAACATACAACCCAATACTGACCTGCAATTTGGAAAAAAACGTAAGAAAAATTGAATTTCGCAGGCTGCCCTTACGCTTTATAAGTCGTTCATTTTAATAAGCTTCTTGATTTTATTATAAGTTGCATTGCATTTCAGATATAAGTACTGATTTTGTAATGTTAGCCAAACATTGTTTGAACCGAAGATACTTTCTTTGGTCTTAGCTCAGATAGTTAATTGATTCTGGCGTGACTTTGCGGGAATCCATTATAAAATACAATAGACGTAGATATATTTAGTAACCTATTCCGCTTAACTATTCCTCAAAAGTTATAAAAAACCCTGGATGAAATCGACACGTGTTTCACCTCTCAACGAGGCATCCTCAGGATGACGATTGACCAGTCGCAAACCAAAACACGACGAGTTGCCACACCGAGCGCTGGACGCAGAGAGAGATCTAAGCTCAGCCTAATCTCCATCTTCATACAATATTTAGCCACAAGAACATCAAGCACAAACTACACAAGTTATTTGTTCACGTATTCAGGGTTCCGTCATTACACTACACCTAAATCAAATACGAAACTATAAAACCACCTAATAACCACGAACGCAAAATAAGCAATAAAATTACTTTCAGCGCTTTCAACAAACAATATTCAGTCAAGTTTCTCAGTAATAACCCTTTAAGCGCGGCATAGTTCAAAATCGTAAATCACGAGTTATTTATTCTGTATTTGCTCTACAAAGTCGCTAATAAAGTTCTTCGCAAAAGGTCCAGTTTGTTTTGTGTTACGATGATTTGATAATTAAGGCTGGGCCAAACCGAGTTGAGGTCTAGTTTGGCCCAGGCGGTTCGCGCTGATTTGCCAAAAAGTATGTAAACTGCCTGCGCCGACCAGCGTTGGCATATCGGCGCCAGTTACCAGCTTTCTACGTGAATACACCCTATGCGTCTTTTGCGTTTGCGCTTTGCACATTATATCTTTGTCTAAATAACTTCTGCACCTTTCTTTTTATTGACAAAACGGTTCGAACGAAAGCCGTTGGCCGAGGAAATATTATGCATATCGATCATTTTGCTGTTGCATATTTATTTAGTTTACCACAGTTATGGAGATTTTATGGTAGGCGCAATGTCCAATAGAATACTAAGATAGATCTGCGGGCTAAGTTAGGTAGACTTTAGTGGTCGTCTGAGAGGACATTCAATTATTATTTATTTGAGCTTCCAGGTTTAATCCATACGCAAAGCAAATATATACTATTTGTTGTATCTCACAGAGGAGGCCTGTGTGCCAGCAATATGAACGTTATAGGCTGATTATTCAAAGCAGAGCTTTTTTTTTGTTAGCCTAATTTGTGTCTATAATAGACAAAGGCCGGCCAAAGCTGTCATTATCAACTTCTACGTTAACAAATTGATTGATGACATGAAAGCCTTAAGCCGAAGGCATCAATCCATCTTAAGAGGCGTCAACAATAGGTTGAAGTAATCCGGTCAGTAAGCAGTGTGGCCTGTGGGCGTATCGTCGACATATATCCGTACTGTACCTTCCATACTTTATAATATTAATAAATAAAGTAACTGCCCGTCTGTCTGTCACCTTTTCACGCCCAGATTTGGATAATATCGGCACACGGATAGACCATGACCTGGGTTAGGACAAAGGATACTTTTCACTGACCTGCATGCGGGCGATGCTGCGGGCAAGAGCAAGTATTTCATATACATTATAATGTAGTTACTGTGTAGAGCATACCACGTTTTGCTAACGTGTAGCGTAGGATAGTTTTTATCTCCATAGTACGTTCGTGGGATGATTTCTGACCTCCACGCGGACGAAGCCGCGAAGAAGAGCTAGTATTTCATACAATGTTGTTACTGTGGAGAGTATACCACGTATTGTAGACGTGTTGCGTATCGTTAAGGTGAAGACTGGAGTGTGTACTGTGTATCACGTGATAACACTATTTGCAGAGCTCACTCCAGGGGATAGGGTTGGGACATCCCCATTATTTCGATTTGAACTTGGGGTCTTGGGCAATAATGGCAATAGAACACGAAAGCGAGCCTAGATGCTAGATTTATTAAGTTGCCTGCTGGACTACCTTGATCTCCAACACCTAAGTGACCTAAGATTAGACCTTGATAGTTGTGAGATGACGATTACGATTTTTTCTTCTCTGCTATACGCAGGAAAGTTAAGTAATAGCTTTTTTGGCTAATGAGCAGTGGGACTGACTGCCCAGAGTGAGAATTAATAGATCACTCGTCGAGGCTATTTAGTCTCATAATGAAATAACTCCTTAGTTAAATTTTCATTAGTCGTAGGTGACTAGGCAGGTTATATCAAGCTTGCGACGGTTTTCAATAATTAAGTACGAATTTGGTGTGAAAACCCCATCACTACTAGGTCCGGGAATGCAGTAACTTGAATCGTGACTGGCGGGTCGGAAGCAATTTGGACCATATCATACAAATGTGCAGAAGTTCCACTTTCATATCTATAGCAGAGAAGCAGAAAAATTACACAAATATTCCCCGATATTATGGGATTACATTTTTGGGACTTCGTAGTTTTAACCACCGCGGTTCTTCCCTTTATCGATAGTATATGATTTTTTTAGACTATTCCAGCCGGGAGTGCAAACATATTGTTGTTCCGCAAACGATGGGACACTTGATAACTTGTTATTCGCGTCCTGCATGTTAAACGAATGGACGCTGAAGTAATTAAGTATGCCATCGACACCCTATAATGATGGTATGATGCCCTGGCCAGCAATGTGCTTTTTTCTTCGATTATGATTTGCGGTTTCTCGCATTTTTTTGTTAGCCCGAGATTTCTCGCATGCCGTAAAGAGTAGGTATTCTGTACTTTTCCGTGTTGTGTGTTTCACACCGGCCGCGCAGGCGCAGCATTGTTTAGCTTCGCATTGTTTGAATTAAGAGCTAACTGTTATTAGTGCCTGTAATTTGAGATCTTAGTATTTTTAGTTCGGTTATTGACCTGAGAGAACCAATTCAATTATAGATTGGTGTTGCATTAGGTATGTAGATTTAAAGTCACTTTCCATGTTACTGGGTACTTATGGTCTATTTCTAAAAGGACTTTAGTTAGAATTTAAGATTTTTTTTACCAAAAGAAAGCCTTTGCCACACTCTCATAATAAAAATTTTAGTGACTGAATCTAGAAAAAATTGTTAAAAAAAAGTGTTCGCCCTAAGTTTAAAAGTAGTTAGTAAGCTAAACTTGCGAGCCAGTGATTTCCGCTTGGCCAACGACTTCACGGCAGGCAGAGACGGAGATGGCGGGTCGAGCTGGACTCCTTTAATAAAGATTGGTCCTTGGCAGCTCTAGACAAAGACAAGTGGAAAGAGAGTAGAGAGGCCTTTGCCCAGCAGTGGGACAATAACCAATATACAAATAAATAAAAAATCTGTGTGGTTATCACTAAAGATCAAAAAATCTCCATCTCTCAAACACGTATTATATATACACCGATATATAATTTTTCTAGTAGCTTAACATTATTTATTCGCCTCTACAACCATAAACTAAAACCACGACAGGTATTAAAGGAAGGTAGGTAAGTAGAGTTTACAGTTTACTGCGGCTTACAATGAGTCAATATCTATTATCCCTAGAACACTTTGTAACACGAATAACTTAGATCAACGAAGTACTAGAGCGGGCTTAGTGCTGTCTCGATTAGGGCTGGCACGCAGGACTACAATCGAATCAAGTCCGTATTTCTAATTGATGTTACGTATATCAACACTCGCATATGATTTCAGAATGACTAGTAGGTAATATTGAAAATGTTGTAAAAATATTGGAAGTTGTCGCGCAAACTGATCTTTATGTGTAGGTTTTAAAATTGTTTTTCTCAAAACCACATAATATGTGATGAAACAAAGTCCTCCGCCGCGTCTGTCTGTCTGTCTGTTCGCGATAAACTCACTGATCAGATTTTCATGCTGTTTACACTAATGGATAGAGTGGTTCTCGAGGAAGGTTTTAGTAATAACCGACATCCACGCGGGCGAAGCCGCGGGCAGACAGAAGGTGGAGTAAGAGGTCGGTACTTCGTCTTACTCTAGGCGAAAAGGATTCTTGTACTTACTTTCTGTAGCTGTAATCGTATGTACCAATTTATTATCAACTTCTATATCCCATAAGCTTAAGCACTTAAAAATTCACTACAATTAGTTTGTCTTCACAACAAATGATAATAAAACGCCCCATTAGAAACATAATTTACTTAAATAAAATATGTTTCTACTAGCTTTTGCCCGAACTTTGTCCTCGTGGAAGTTGAAAAACTGTAGGTACAAATATCACATTGTATACTAATATTTATTTATTTATTTAAACTTTTTGCACTCAAAAAAGAGGTACAAAGGCGGACTAAATGTCTATCTTTAAAGTCCATTCATGTAAATTCAATGGTAATCCTCTCCAGTCGTATCTTAGACAACCCTAACTGCACTCCAGTATTTGTTATACCTACTTGGCCTGTAGGTATAATACAATAGTTTACGAGAGCTATCGTTCACTCACAAGCGTTCCATTCACTCACAGGAATGCATCGACATAGCCGCGAGCGCACGCGACGTTGCCATGGAAACGGCAGTGGTGTTTATATTTGAAATACGAAGACTCAGAAGGCTCGTCAAGTTGCGTTGCACTTCAAGACAAGTTCACCTATTTGCTCTTTCAGGAATTTGTCTTCATATTTATTTCTTCTGTGGCATCGGTATCAGTTGATCATTCAGTCACTGAACTTTTTTATACTTCACATATTCGAGGTATAACCTAACTTATTACTCAAATAGGACCTAATTAATGAAGCAGAGTAATATCCCCCCACCCCGATCGGAGGTTAGATTTCGCTTGCCGCGGTCGGTTTGTAGATGGGTGACCACACATTACATATCGAAACCCCTCCGTGCCTCGGAAAACACGCCAAGCCATCGGTCCCGGCTGTCATTCATAGATCTTTGATCAGTCGTTACGGGTAGTCGGAAGTCCAAAAATCTGACGACAAGTCTTACCAAGAGGTATCGTGTTACCCAGTAATTGGCTTGTGGAGGTCAGATAGGCAGTTAGGCAGCTTGATGTAACTGTTTAGGTGCTACGAGAGAAAAATAATCCTACATTCATGGGTACGTAACCCATAGAGATCCGCGCAAAACATAACCCTTCATCCTTCTTTGCAGTCGGGTAAAAGCTACCACCATAAATATCATATCTATTCAAAAACCAAACATAAAACCCAGTTATTCAAACAAATCTAACAACGGCTATCCAGCATTCGCAAATTACACGAGGGCACGTCATTCTGTCAGATCAAGGTTGTATCGTTTAAATCGCAACTCATACGTCGATCCTTATAAGGAGCTATGTATCTCCATTTCCATATAAGGAGTTAGCTAGAGCAGGGAGTGTCAAAATAACTTGTTTTTTTTTCAAACCAACTCCTGCAGTGTTGAATACAAAAAAACATCCTCAACATTTTGTTAAGTCTATCTATCTTAATAAATTCTTTTTTTTTTAATTTCTTGGTGAAGAACAAGATAATTATTTATTCAAATTAAGCTAAGAATCAGCATTTTTTGAATGTCAAAATAACTACAATAGACACCACAGTCACCCAAAACCTACCAACTACAAACCAACCAATTCCTAGTGCTTTAGCTGGGAAGAAGAAGTGGCGCAACCAACTTCCTAGCTCCCCAGCAGTTCATTGTTGCTGTATGTGGTTAACAATATAGAAAATAAATAAAAAGAATATTCTAAATACTTATATATGGAGAACTATGTGACGTACAAGACAACTAAGAGGGTGAAGGGAATATGCCTGTTTTCTTATTTTGTTACTGCTACAATTGTGATCGCCAATCCATGTTTCAAGCGTGATGAAATGAAATTCTCTTTATAGGATATCGGAATCACTTTTACAAGTCATAATAAAAAAAAAGCTAGGTGCAGTCTACATTCTCTATCTGACTATCTAAATGCAGAAACACTCAGAGGTCAAACTCTCTTTTAAAGTCCAGAGTTCCAGACATAATATTGGTCAGTTCGTGTGAGGACCATGTAGAATTAGATTATGGTCTGAAATGGTATTTTAAGGAAAGAACCACACAGTTGTGGACCTATCTAGTGATGATGGCAACCCACGTTGAATTACGGGGCCCCCTTTTAGCTGCAGCAGTCTGTTTCCGAACTGATGAAGACAAAGGTACTTAAACCTCAAACAATTAAGTCACGCACAACTGCAAAAAGTTGGGCACCCCTGCTAGACTTGATTGGCTATAAAAAGTGCTAATCCAACGATTAGAGGCGTGCAATAAAAAGCACGATAAAAAAAAACTCAAGTTAATTATGGCCAGATGATGTCAATACAAATACCATGGTAGTTGGTAGGTATTTGTGTAGCTCTTGGCCTTAGTAGTGCTTGAATAGATTTATCGATAAATGTTGGTATTTATGTGATTTTGTAAGTGTTTCTGAGTGGTGATATTTAAAAAAAATAACTAGGTATTGGTAATCTCTGTTTGTGTGTTGAGTACAGGCCCTTCCCCCCAGGTCGTTCCAGGAACACTTTTCGCGAACCACCTGAACCAGCCCTCACTAAAACCTTTAATTGTTTGTAATTTAGAAAATGCTTATTTCTTATTGCGAAATGATAAGTGATACGTTGATAACAATGATAGCTGACAGGAGGAACGCAAGATTTTTTTTTTGCATCCCCATTTCTTGGATATAGAATGTTTTTCTAAGTACACAAGGCAAGGGCAGGCAGATGATCATTTAATTGAATCGTATCAGAGGGTCATTACCCTGTAAGCAAATGATAAGGTCAGCAGCATTATTAAAAGATTGCCTTGTCGTGTTTAGTTACCTAAGAAACGCGACCAGAGGAATTTATAAGCTCCGAGATAAGGAGGCTTGTGTTACCAAGCGCTGTAGTATAGTATTTTTTTACATTTCAGTTTTGACTTAGGGTGCCTAACAACAAAATGATACTTTAGACGTATTTTGGTTCATTCACACTACAAAAAAAACCAGACCAAACAGACCAGCTTGTCTAATTCTCAGCTGTGCTAACAACAAGTCATGATTTTGACCATCTGACAACTTTATTGTATTGTATCCTTTCAGAAAATTGGTTATGTACAGATTTCTACATTACATAACATAACGCCTTGTTTCCCCGCAGGATTGGGCAGAGGTGTACTTATATCGCCAGTTATGTTTAAGTCCCATATAATAGGGGCTACTGATAAATTCCAGATAGAAAAACCCAAGGATAACCGTCTCCTTAACACTTCAAAAGTGCCTGTAAATGGTGTAATTAAAAGCCAGTTTTTTTTAAGAACGTGTCTGGGATTGAAACACAGTTCTTCATACAAAATTGACAGCTTACTAAGTTGTCAATTTCGTATTAAGAACTCTACTGAGGTCGGAACAAAGTTGGAAATCTAAAATTGTTCCGAGATTTGAAACTGGTTCTGAAGACAAACCTTGTTTTAAGTAAGTTTTAAGTAACCTAGTAAGGCGGTTTGAGTTTTGATCAATTCAGCATAGTTACCATTTATTTTGAAATGAGTACAAGCAACCACTTGACATGCGCGTACGCCAGATAATTATCTCGCTATAAATACGATCACTTGTTATGAATGAACGCTCTCAATGGAAATCATTTCCAATTCGTGTGGGCGTCGTCGTAATACGCTGCTAAAGGATTATATATTCAGGTGGATGGACGTTTGGACAGACACACAACAGTTTTATAATGCAATAGCTTTTTACTAAGGATGGTAACGTAAAACCACGCCTGTTCCCTGAAGGGATAGATAGAACTGTGTAAAACATTATCCACGCCTGTATTCTCTGAACGATAGACAGTGTAGAACACCCACATTTTACTGGTTAAATCCATACAGTAACATGTGTTTTGAATACCATATTATAGGACTCTACTGCACATTTAACAATCCCTTCGTGAACGCTTACAATTAACAATTGGTGGTTAGGGGTGGTTCTACCACTTTTACTATTTATTCTAAGAGTTTTCGTCCAGAAATGGTACGGAAGATGGTGGTGGTGGATGGACTAGTTACTGTGACATCAGGAGATCTGAACCAAATAAATGTATTTTGGAACGGAACGAGTTTACAAAATATGAAATTTATAGGTCAGGGGCCATACTTTGACGCGTTAAAGCTATCTTTGTTCCATTGTGAAAAAGGGATAGTGCTATTCGTCCCATATAGCTCCATCTCTCTCTGACACTGGATCAATTATGGCTTTAGCACGTCATAGTACTGCCCCAGGAGGAAGATATCTAAAACGTTACCCTCCGTATGGGTTTCTCCACAGTCAGGTAGAAGCCAGCTAGCAGGAATCCATCTTGCGTGAAAGTAAATACAAAGGATTGTAATTGGAACCTAAACTATGTAAACAAACGATATCAATTCCTACTATTCCATAAGCAGTTATTTCCTTACATATTATAAAACAAAGTCCTCCGCCGCGTCTATCTGTCGTCCTGTACGGGATAAACTCAAAAACTACTGCACCGATTTTCATGCTGTTTTCACCAATGGATAGAGTGATTCTCGAGAGGTGAGTAAGGTTTTAGTATATAATAACCGACATCCACGCGGGCGAAGTCGCGGGCATCAGCTAGTCTACAATATAATTATGTAGAAATGCTAGGAATTCATCTAACTCCACTAGCGGAATTAGTGACGATAAGATAAGAACTAGTGTTGGTGGATGAGCGTGGAGAACATAAATCATAGTTATTTTATTATTAAGACAGCACTCACTGGCCTAGACCGCTAGACTGCGTAGGCGCAGCAGTCTAGGGTTGTTACCTTGTCACGCAGCGGCTCTTTAAGATAAATAGAGTACCTATTCTTTAAGATACCTAGCAAGGTTGGAATGGGAAGAAACCTCATTGAATTTAATATTTGTGTGGCTATGTTGGATTCTGAGTACTTATAGGATGCTGTAGTTTTAAACCCACTTTCAGCAACAATTATAAATGACTAGCAGTTGCAGATGACTCTGTCTGCGTGTATTTTGTATTTCATCATATGAAAAGTAAGATGTACAGTCAAACAAGCTATTTGGTATACAGGCACTACTACTTCCAACTACTTTAAACAATTTTGTGAGTGTTTTCAGTAGTCAACAATCCTTTTACGTTACTCTCCTAAGCCATAAGCTCGAAAATTTAAATTACACACACAGTCAAAACGAATTTTAGCAATGAATATGTATATTTTGCATGTATACCAAATAGCTGGTTCGACTGTACTTTTCCAGGTCCCAGCTATGTCCCAAGGTATCTGTCAAATTCCATAACGATGGGTTCAGTGGTTGAGACGTGAAAAGGTGACACACGGAGTAACATTCGCATTTATAATATTAGTAGAATAATTAATAATTATGTATAAATGATCTTTATTTCTGTAAGGTTTGTATAAACACTTTTAAACGTCAATAATATTTTAGAAACCAGATGAGGTCGGTAAATCCTATCTGATTACTCTTAGAAGAAACACCGAGACAAAACTCAGAGGTCAGTTTCTTTTAAAGTCCAGACATTATCTTGGTCAGATCATGTGAGGACCATGTAGATTAGAGTCTAAAATGGTCTTGCTGAAATACCCACACAGATTTTATTTGATAGACTCTGTGGATAATGTCTATTAATAGTAATTATGGCCTGTATAGTACTTCAGAGTCAGGTGGGTGAGCAAAGAGAGAGGTGCATGCATTAAGTCATAGATATATTTTATGATGGAGGCCGCGCAGTCTGTGTAGCCTAGACCCTGCAGGGCTGCGTGGGCGCACGAGGATAGGGCTGCCACAAATAGTCGCACATTTTTTTTTCATACGAAAGCCTTTTGACAGATCAATATAAAATCGACATCAAAGAAAAATATAAAACAATAGTGTTCAATGATAGAAAGAACAATGAACTACCTAAGAAACCCGTTTCTATTAGTTAGTCTTGCTTTTTCGCAATTATTATCCTAATTACACGTAAAAACGCGACATCTCTCTGTCCGTCTGTCCATGTCAGTTCGCCAGTAATTAGAGGAGAACGATTGTGATCAGCTTACAAAAAGGTTTTTCCACACGTGTCATCTTTTCAACTTGACGTTTTTCGTAGCAGCCCTAGATATTAAGCCCACGCACATGGGCCGGCTGACCCGGCCCTGCTCATAAAATCCTGCAGGTGGGAGATAATTCTGTATCCATCTTAACAGCGCTACATTAGACAACGGGTATGGAGGATCCTTTAGCGATGGGGCATTACGAATGGAGTGTAATAATAATATTGTTAGTAGGTAGGCTCAAAGACTCGTTAATTTACTCCGCGATTGCTGAGATGTAACTATTATAACATCACGCCTGTAATTCCCGAAAGGTTAGGCAGAGGTGCACCTACTGTACGCCCACATTTCGCCAGGAAGGCCCATGTAAAGTTGGGCGGGTTTTTTGCAATCAACCAGCTGAAAATTCAGACTCCGCTGCTCTTGAAGAAATCCTGATGGAAAAGCCCATTTATACTTTGCCCGATCTGGGAATCGAACCCAGGATCTCAGGCCCAACAGTAGCGCTTACGTCCATCGAGGCAGTTACTATTATATTGTCATATACGAAGAAAGAGTGCTTCGTTTATATTGTTCATATGGAACGCGAAACTCCCCCGTTCAAAATGAGTCCATAATTGCGCTATTACCCTACACTTCCTATTTTATTTTTGTACAGGTCGTTTCGCCACAGAACACAGCGCAGGGGCGTTTTAAATGGCCAGTTTCACTTCTACGAAGAATTGCTTATTTTTCTATAGCCCTCATGACAGATTGTGTAATAATACTCCAGCCAGCATCAGAACGGTTCCGTTTCACGCTGACATTATTTTCCAGGACAGGAACTGTGTGTCACTCCACAAGTTCAGCCATAATTTACATCTAATCCAGACACAGTATTAATCCATACCTGTTGTACGTGACTTTCTGAGAAAGTAGCATGTCTAATGAATGCTGAATATTATTAACTGCAGACGCAGGGATATGGGCAGACATTTATTGCTTTAGTTAACGCTTATTATCTGGTTGGTCCAGTGGTCGAAGGCGTGAACGCTAGGCAGAATTTTTGGAATAAAAAAACTCAAATCAGCCTTTTGCATTTGTAGCAGACAAGAAGGTTCGCCTCCTATTACCTACATAGCGCTTATAACATAGCCTGCGAAATGTTTGTGTACTTACTGTACATAATGACAACATGACACTTTTGTGAAAAAGCTACGGAGTTAGTGATGATAATAAAGAATCAAAGTTGTGAGACCATTATTTAAAGATAATCTTTGTCTTAGTCAAATATTCTGTTTCCACACCTACCTACAAGGAAAACGACCAATTACATCTGCCCGATAACGTTCCATTCTGTTAGAAAATGATCTAATCAAGGATTTTTTCGACGCCTTTTTAACATTTTTAAGAAATAAAGCAATAAGTTTTGACATAAAATCTCAGGATTGCAGCCAAAGCGATAATAAAATAGTTAATAAAAACAGACAATCAACATTTTTGTGCGCTTGCGTCGCTACGAAGCTTATCAAACCTGGATCGCATCTCGACTAGGGTTGACACTTCACGCCACTTTATTTCATCACGACTGTTCTAAAAATGGAAAAATAAAACATCGCAATGAAAACTTCATGTCTTAGAACCAAAAAATCGAAGATTACAAATGGCACCAGGTCGCACTGGGTCCGCTTGGTAGATTACGGTCCACTCCCTCTTATAGACAGGAGACTGAAGTCCCGGCAGCGGGAACACATATAGGAGGTTGCATGATTGACGAAGGTTTTTACTTTGACCACAACACACGCCTGTAATAGCCGAAGGGTAAGGCAGAGGTTTACTTATAGTACACACGGCTACACATCAAGCTGTACATTTCCAGTTCATGCTGATCTCGCATTGTATAGGATTTCCGTACATTGCGAGGTCAGCATAAACTGGAAATGCTTGGCTTGATGTGTAGTCGTGTGTACACTCATATTTCTCCGGTTATGTTTAAATCCCATGTAATAGGGGGCAAGCGAATGCCATCAACCGGGCACAAATTCAGACTCCGGGTTGCTACTGAGAGATTCCTGGTGGAAAAACCCAATAACACTGTTTTATGTTGACCATTGAACGTTTCAACTTTAAACTCGTGTTCAATGAAGGTACCCCGTGTGAAGGTGCCCCGCCCACCATTGTGGCATCTTGGCCTTATTACTGGTGATTAAGCTTAGAAAACCGTCATGGCGTGACCGAGGTGAGATAACTATCAAATCATCCGTTAGCCAAATTGGTGTCAACTGACATACTTATAGGAGAGCTTTTACTATTTATTTGAGTACAATTTGAAGAATTTAATTGTTTTGAAGAAAGTTTAGAGATTACTCATACTCATTAGTTGTAACAAGATTTCCCCTTTTCCGGGATTGGACCCCTCCGTGCCTCGGAAAGCACGCTTTCATTTGTAGATCTTTGACAGTTGTTACGGATCGGCAGAAGCTCGAAAGTCTGACAACCAGTCGTACCAAGGGGTATCGTGTTACCCAGTAACTGGGTTGTGGAGGTCAGATAGGCTGTCATTCCATGTAAAATGCTGGTATTCAGCTGCATCCGGATAGACTGGAAGCCGACCACAACATAGATGGGAAAAGGCTAGGCAGATGATAAATATTTACCAGATTTTTCTAAAATTGCAATAAATAGGTTTATAAAAAAAACCAATGAAAAACTAAAGGAATCCCAAGCTTTTATAGTTTTAAGGGGGATTTTACGGATACAATGCAGGATGGTTTTGTCTTCATTAGCTTTCTTCAGGGGTTGAAAGTACTTATGATATCGGATCATTTTTACTATGGGAACAATTCTGAAATACCGGTAACAAGCATCTGTTTAGATTTGCACGGGCCATTTTTGTATGAACCAACAGATAACTCCTACAAAGCAAAGCACATCAACCAAGTTAATTACGAATTAGTTTATTACCCGAAAAATTTGAACGCTGTTGTTTTTTTCCCATGTTGATTTAAGCCGTGTTGATTGATCACGCGCGTAGGTACCTATTACCGAGGTGTGCGTACGCGCAGCCGGCCTCCATGAGTTTTGATCGTTGATGGCTCCAATGATATATTGCCTAGATCTGTCATTCTGATGGTAATGCTTATTTGGATCGTTAAGAATTGGTTGCAAGTCATTAGAGGTGTGGCACATAACATGCTTTGTGTAATAATGTGTTAGGGTAATTAGTTACAGTCAGCAAAGATTGGTTAAAGTTTGCCTACTGATAATAATGCTGAAAGGCAGAGCATCCACTAATTTTATTAGATCGACTTTCCGTTGCTGACCGTACCTACTTAAAGGTGTTATTTATTTATTTACTAGCTGATGCTCGCGACTTCGCCCGCGTGGATTTCGGTTATTATATACTAAAACCTTACTAGAGAACCACTCTATCCATTGGTGAAAACAGCATGAAAATCGGTGCAGTAGTTTTTGATTTTATCGCGTACAGGACGACAGACAGAAGTGGCGGAGGACTTTGTTTTACAATATGTAGTTCATTCAGTTCATACAGTAAATAATGAATTCAAATGATTAGCAGAAAAAGACAAAGTCCTAAGTGGTACTGACACAGGCTGTGTTGAAATCGTTCGAGTGTAGTAGCGGAGCGATAATACTGACTTTAACATCGCTATACTGGATAAATCAGTGACAGGTTAAAAGCACTGGCTAGCTAACCCGTTCACTGCAGCCTGCAGACTCGTTAACCCGCGCGATGATAAGGCCTGTTATGTCATTATTTTATTGAGATTTTTCTCGACAGATTTTATGGTGTGTGTGTTTGTTTGTTTGTTAAGTTTTTACGGTTATGCTAGTCGCACTCGCATAGATTTGAACTAAACTTTTATAATATTATATTTGGCTGGGCCTCTACTCGAAATCCTAGGTTATTTCAACATTTTTAGTAGAACATGCTCATAAAGAACCAGAAGTAAATATATCAATAATAGTTAATATAACAGGCAGTTACTTTTAACTTGTTCCTAAGAAAAACATTTACTAGAAAAGCTGAATAGAACTGTTAATCCATTCGTCACAAACCCGACTGTTAACTCGATAGCTTTTTGTACCAAACCCATTTTATACTTCAAGACAAATTGTAAATGCCACAAAACAATCTAAATCGATTACTTCATCGTCCTACTTCGATGTTGAATCGATATAAAGACTTAATCGATTCGGCACGCTCGGATCGATTATATTTACGAGTAAGATCGTGTCTGTACGTTCCTCTTTAAGGAGGTAGGTATGCACATTTGCATTGCGCGACTGGTATAATGATTAATTTTATTCTTTTTACGATCACTATATCAATATGTCAAAATGACAGCTAGCGTTAAGCTGTGTGAAGTGTAAGTGATAGCGCTGCTGATTGCGAAGATTTTTGACGTTTCCCCTTAGAAAACGTCAAATAACTGTCATATGCAGTACAACTTGTTAGATCTCTATTTCGATTTCTTTATGATCCGTGTCACACTATGCCGTTACTTTAGGCCTGCTGATCAGGCCTAATTCGTTGTGCGCTTAACACTACATCCAGCTCAAAGAGTTCTATTTACCCTTCAATCTATTAACATGTCTAACAAAGTCTAAGAACTGGGGTAAGCTGCGCTTAGGGCCAAAGACGACCGTAAGCCGATCAGTCCCGATCGCTGCCGAGTTTAGCCGAGCTTTACGTCACCGATGCCAGTTACTCTAACTAGTACATGAATTACATTAAGATACTAGATATGTAGTGATGTTCGCAGATTTGTATGGGGATCGGATTAAGAGGAGTGCGCTTACTTGGCACATATTAATCAGCAAATAGTATAAATTACATTTTGTAGAATGTCGGCAAACGTATCGTAGTTCGACGATCCTGATAAACTTTATTGTGTTGCGCAGCACCGAATTTACATGGCTTTAAATCACTGTTCTTACGATAAATTGACACTAGAGGACACTATATTTGAGTGTTTTTTGATAATTATTCTCAAGGATCAGTGTTCAGGGTTCCGTACGTTCGTTACCTACTAGACAACTGTGGGGGTTGGGGTCAACTATAGAAATAAGAATACTTATCGGGTCCACCAAGTTGATCAAAGAGTAATAAATAAATGAAGTGTCAAAATGGCAAATACTAACGAAGCCTAATGCAGCAAATAAGGGGCATTTAAAACCTACGCGGACCAATTATACGTTGCAGACCTACGTTGTTCTCGGGTACCCTTATAAGTACCAACATCGTCGTCCATTAAAATATATTTCACAAATTACATGTATCCCACTGACTTTTATAGACCCTTTATTATTTTATTTAAAGACTTCAAAGTCCAGTCATTACCATAATAACTGAAATTACCAATTTTGAAAAATTGAAATGATGTACCTTGTATCTACAGCGGCGTAAGGTCATAAGTACAGGGGAGTCTGGGCAGTTGACCCCGGGGTCACAGAATTAGTGCCTGCGTTAAACCCGGCGTCCTGCCCGCGACCTAACGGGTATGTCATGTTAATAATATTATGATATTGCGCAGACAGTTTAGGGATGTGAAATATTGCAGATTTTATGAACGGTTTCAAATACCTTTTTTTCCATCGGGGTTTTGGGTTTTGTGATCACCAGCGCGATGATAGGTATATCTAGCAAGCGCTAAGTAAAGCAGTGCTGTTTGTTGATCCTGAGTGGCACATGTTTTTTTGTGGCTGTCACATTATTGACGGCCCAAGTCACATAAAGTGTTATTTATAGTACCAAATAAACTGAAAAATACCCTATGTGAGGCCTATCTTTTTCTGCTTTTCTCTTCCTACTTAAAATGTAAGTATAGTTAACTCGTGTTTGCCTCACTTATTTATTACTTAGTGGTTGTGCGTAGTATCCGAATATCCGAATATCCGATAGGTTGATGACCGCGCGGTTTTATTTTTCTAAACAACCATCACTATGGATTATGATCATAATTATCATCTTTGATTCATATTGTTTTTAATTTAGTATTCTATGTTGATTGTAAGGTATATTTTTATAAAGTTTATATTTATCAGGTGTACATGCTTGTGGCCAAACATAATCATAAATATGTCATTGTGTGTGTAGTGTCGCTACAATTGTTAGGCTATTATTTCTCTTTTTTTTTTCTGTTTCTTTAAATTTTTTCAGTGTCTTTGCATCTTATTGCATGGGATTTATAAAATAACTGAAACACTGGTGAAACGTGGAAGAACTATAGCTTTTTTCATCCAACCATCATTAGCCATCACCCAAACAAATGATGACGTTATACTCTGCTTGGGCACAACGCAGTACCTACACAATCAATTGAGAGCAGCCTGCGCTTGCGCACCCACCGCGCTATAAATCAAACAACCGGTATATTAGACCAGCTTGTTTAGACGTAATTCCCTCGGAGCTGTAGGAAGTCTAAGTGTAAATATGAAGACCATAATGGAGGGGAATTATGTACATAATATTTTTAAATGTACCGTTAACAAGTGCAGTTTTTGTCTTTATATAATTTAAGTGTAGGATTTGTGGGGTGCGCAGGGAGCATGAAACGCTTTTTTAAGATCAGTAGGTAGTTAGTTAGAGAAGGAATCATAGTTTCATAAAGGTGTCAAAGCAAACTGTGCATCAGCTAATTAGCTGCTAGAGTCAAACTCACAGCATTTATTTCAAATAAACCAATAACAGGCACTTTTGAATTGTCAAGGGATCAGTCAGTCACAAACAAGAAGCTAGTTGTCCATTCCGGAGTAAGTTCCTATGGAGAAGAACGGATAAGAAACTGCATGAACACTCATTTAAATCAAAATATTGGTTACATCATCATTGTGTGTCTTACCAAATAACAATAAGTACATGTGCACTGTTCCTTCTTCTTGCAGGCAGAAGATACACGCCTGTACGTGCACCTTTTTTTTTTTTTTTTTGAGTTTGGGATATCATCCAATGACTTCTCCCGCTCTGGACGGAGCGGAAGGGCGTGACAGACTTTTACTGACTAAAACCCACCCGTGTTCCTTCATTTGCCTGTTGCCAAGGTCCCGGTATCCCTTTCGGACTTTCCCGCAACCCTGGCAGGCCGTACGTGCACCTAACACTCCATTTATGTTAACTACCTACTCCGTGATTTCCAATTCTGCAAAGCCTTTAAAAAAAAAATTGGAAGAATACAAATACCAGTAGTTTTCAATTAAATTTGTGTGTAAAAAAATATGCAAGTTACAATTCTAGTTAAACTTAAAATTCTTGACATGGCTATACCGTTGTATTACTGTACACTCTGTTCATCCCCTTTACATGTCAGCGTGATGGTTATGGTATAAAGGACATGTATAACCGGGTCAGACTATGTCGCCCCGTGGTGCGGTCTGTGTGGTCAGTTCGCGGAACCAACGGTGCGCAGTTGCGAACAAACTTGATCTGATTTTAGCATATTATCAACGACATTACTTATCTTAAACACGTTACTTCCTTGCTTGTAGACGGGAGACTATTTTTTTTTTTTTACGATTCCTACTTTACCGGCTGTTGTAAGTTAAAACTACGACTCGTTATCTTCCAACATAGTTTTGATAAGCAATCTATTTGCGTGTAGATTTTGTTTTATTAGTAGTCCCACAAATTAATTAAAATATAAACAAAAGTTGCAGCTTGACCCAAGTTTTCATTTGAAGGATGTGTCAAGTGAATGCCAATCGAGTAGTGGTTGTCAAAACAAAGTGCAGCATCGTTCCGTTAGATCGATTCGGTGGATCCAGCTAACTGTGAAACTCGAATGAAATTCCCACCTGTGTTGGATCCTAGGGTTGCCAAACATTTTAAATTCCGAGTCCGACCGAATTTCGTTTTCAAGTGACAAGTTCGTGACAATTCAATACTTTTAATTCATTTATTCAGAGAAAATCGATAGTTACAGCGGTGAAAATGTAGAAAAAATGCTTTTTCTCGTCTAAAGGCTCTTACATACTGGGGCGATTCGTCGCGCGACGCGAATTTTAACAAAACAATTTGTCACGGCGAACAATGCGGCGGCGTCGCGCCGCGCGGCGAATCGCCCCAGTATGTAAGAGCCTTAAAACGTCAGATTGTTTGATAAAGTTCGTGCAAAATTTCAGATAAGATACCCGTTTTCATAATTCAACTTTGTTTTGGCTTATTTTCATGTAAGTGTAGTGTCTGTTTTACCAAGTACCTACACCATACAATACTACTATTTTATTGATGTAACCTAAAATGAATTTTTGATTAAAATTGTTTGCGACAATGCTATTGGTATGGGTATCGAACCTAGCTGATTGGTTGATATTTCTACCACGTATTGACCACAATATTGTCACGTGACAAGAGAAGAATTAGCTTAAGATTAAGTAAAACACATCCTATTCTACTGTGGCAGTCTGCTTGAAGCCAGCTATCTAATTGCGGAACACATTTTCGTAAACGATTAAGACTAATCAGTTTCATTTTGGCAGTTCAACAACATTCATTGCGTTATTTACGTCGTTGAAAAGATTTTTTTTCGAACTTAAGAAGCAATGGTTTGTTTCAAAACGATTCAGATTGTGATTGATCGTGTACGCAATTAGGGTGCAGGAAGGAATTCCGAAAATGTTCTTCTAAAAGAAAGAAGCAAAAGGTATTCTCTCTTGTTTTCTATCTTTGTATATTTTCCTCTTTTAAAAATATTGTGTGTCGTGTAATTGAGTTACCTTTTTTTATTTAGCCCGTACTTTCCCACTGCTGGGGAAAGGCCTCCCCCAAGTCCTCCAGGAACTCTATTCCCGCGCTACCTTGAACCAGCCCTCGCGGTAGGTCATCTCCATCGCTTTCTGTTCCAGCCTTGGCGGCGCCGTCCATCTTCAGGGACCCATTGTGTCTTTCGTTACTTTACTTTACATTATTACATAAATAAAATTAATTTCCATCTTCAAGCATCAGCCCTATTAACAAAATGGTTGCCATATTTAACATTTCATGTTTATTACGCGCATGACGCGCCCGGGCGCAGTCGATCGACGAATTCTCTACAAATTGGCCGCGCAAATTAATTTCATGTAATTATTTCGTGCCAATTTCATTTTAATAACGTTAAAATGCTGGTAATTGCGCTGTGGTTAAGAGCTGTTGATTTTTATGAAAGAATTTGGAATATTTGGTGATTTTAACGGCTTCAAGTGTCATGCATCGAAGGACTCCTTGATCCTTCTTCATGACTCTTCGAAAAACTCGTATGGGCCCGAGGGCCGAGGGGGTTGAGTTCGAACCTAGTTGGGAACATTTTATGAAATCTATACGTATATTATAAATTAAAGTCGCTTTTCGTGTCTGTCTGTGTGACCGAGTTGTTCTTCTAAACTATGCAACGGATTTTGAAGAGGTTTTTATCATCATTTAGAGATTTTTTTCCGGTTTACTTATGTGTCATCATTATTATTAAACTTACATTATAATAAATAAATCGCGACGTTTTGTCAAATCGTAAAAACCGTTCGAGTCAGGGGCTAGTAGTAGAATACCTAATTATGATGCTGTATTTTACAAATAGTTATGTATATCGATGGCATCTATCGATACAAAAAGGGTCGTTCCTCGTCTCATACACACCTTTTAACATAAACATAAACTAATGTGATTTATTTATCTCTATCACCAAGTTGCGATGATATCTGCCAGGAAATGAGTGACGTAATGTGCTCTAAACCGGCCAGTCTACAGTCCTAGTTAATAAATTTAAATGAAATCGAAATTATTTCATATTTCTGAGAAAAACTTAGGATTTTCAGAGGATAGGAAACTCTACATCTTTTAAGGTTTCCGTAACCTCATGGCAAAAACGAAACTCATGAAATTTCGTCCGTCTGTCCGGATGTCATCAACTCATAAAGCCATCACACAGTCATTTTTTATAACCTTTCCAATCACGAGTAGCAGAGCATCGACACTTCAATATACAATAATCGATTCTCGTAACATTCATTATATCGACATGATAACTCTAGATTTACCACAGATTAAAATAATTAAGCTCGAAACCACAGAAATCATATTGATTATAAATTATAATCTATGAAAGCATAAATTGAAGCAGTCACGCATATGCAAATACAGAGAGATAATTGAAGCCATTGGGGGGCAGTTTGTCATGGAGATAACATCAGCTGTTGATTGGGTGCGCAGGCGCATAACACGGCGGATATGAAGGATTGATCTTCTAAGATAACCGATATTTATTTGTTTTGCAGATGTTACTGGTACAGTTTAGGTGAATTGGATGACTAAACGCCCACAGCTGGACCATATTTGAACAGACTTAAAAAAAAAAAAAAGTTTGCTAATTGTCTTTTGCAATAAGAGTATCTCTTAGATATAGTTGCTTGGCTCTTGTTGAACTGTTACTGTGTATTCTGTGGTCAATTATTTTTATTTACAAGAGTTAAGAAATAGACGGTTCATAAATATCAATGTTTCTATCCTGCTCTCTCAAGAAATAGAAATGTTTGGAATAAGCGAAGGGAACGTAAAAAATATTTAAAATCGAAGCTTCGCCACATCAATGCAAACTTTATGTATGCAAATAGTTTGTTAGTCAGCTTTTAGATGGTTGTAAAAGACGATATATGTTGAAATAAAAGTTATTAAGATACCAAATCGATTGTATATTTTATTGTTTGTTTACTGCCTAATAAATTGGCTCATAATTAAAGGCAAAGTATAATATAACAAAAATGTCTAATGGCAACCCCTCTTCAACAATCCGATGATTCCATCTACGGACATTCAAATCCGACGAAAAAATGGATGTCAATGATAAGCTACATTTCTGCGTACCCTGTCTTAGAAAAGAGGCGTGATGCTTGTCAGCCGGGTCGTCGCCCCGTCATAGACATCAATGGAGGCTGTGGTCCTGTCAGATCCCTCATTTTTTCTCGCTTATCTTATGATCACTTGCTTTGTACCGTAATTATTATACTCGTAGGCGAAGGCGCCACAGCTTAGGAACATCAGTTAGACAACGCTCTTGGTAATTATTTTGTGGTTATCCCTATTGGTTTATGGGAGGAATGATTATGAATTTTAAATAGAAAGAAAGAAAGAAAAGAAAGAAAAATAAGTTTATTTGTCACAGAAGCACGTGCATACTAAAAGATTATTAACTCGAGTAAAACAGAACAATTAAATAAAACACAATAGATCTAATATCCCGAGCACAAAACAGAAATAGTCGGCAGCTGCTGGCACGTCATGACTGTGACAAGAAGGCTTCCACTCAGCATGATGCTGTGCTATGGTGACCCACAGCACAGTGCTGATTTTCAGTGGTCACCCGAAAACTTGACTTAATTTCCGTACGTCTGTACGGAAATCAAGTCAGGTTTAATGAATTGTACAAGAAGTGGTTGGTTACTAAAGTAAGATTTCAATTTTGTATTGTGTAAGTAGGTACTTATAATGGCTGGATGCGGAAAACGGAGGACAGGGTGTGGTGGCGCAGCTTAGGAGAATCTAGTCCAGCAGTGGACAGTGGTGCGATAGGCTGAATTCAAGTACTTAAATAGTTTATTTTCGTTTTCTAGAGTTCAAAAGAACAAGGAGTAATTTATTCGTCTTACGTGAATTTACTGTACCTAGCCTTGTATCATAGTATTCTGAAGACCAATAAAATCACTGGTTCAAAAAGCAAGATAAATAACTACTAATCATTAAGGTATGTCGTCATAAAACAATGACACAAGCATTCATTCATGTCACGGACCTGTCGAAACTTGGACAAACAAAAACAAGACAAATGTTCTTCATAAATGACGAGCAACATTCCGTGACGTCACGCCTAAAAACGCCACGCATTCATTTGTTTAAACGCCTCGCCTTTTCACTTTTGTCCTTAGAGTCACAAAATAACAGAATAGTACTGTATAGGAGTGGTAGAATTAACCAGAAATCAATGCGAGGTGCGCCAATTCAGCTTAGTGTCAGTAATTGATTGATTTTGTACGCACTACCGCGCATTCAAGTCAAAGCTCAATATTACTCAACTAGAGAGTAGTGAAGTGACACGTAACAAATTGATACAGAATTGTTATTAAATCACGGTTGTCCCACTGTATTTTCTGGCGTATGGTGATTCGATTCCTTGAACTGACCTGTAGGTCACGGTTCAGCTCGCCGACTGAATGGCTGCGTGGTACATACAGCACTTGCTTTGATTTACAATCGCGGTACGATTGTGCCATCAGAAACAAGAAGCGTTGTTTGGATGAACTTTATAGCTGTTCCGGTTAGAGGGTGGGTAGAGCACGAAGACTCAAGTTTATAGTAGCTTTGGAACTTATATTCATGGCAATAATATTGCTAAAGGACTTATTTTAGTGGACAGACAGTGATCCATCCATTGATTGAGAGTAGATTTAGAGATCGGCGTTTTCACCTAAAACTATACATAATCAGTCTTTAACGTTCCCACTGCTGGGACACAGGCCTCCTCTCAGTGAGAGGGAGTGGGCCATATTCCACCACGCGGGTCCAGTGCGGATTGGTAGATGTCACGTCTTCGATTTTTTTTGGTTCTAACTTCTAGGACATATCGGTTTACTCTCGAGGTTTTCCTTGACCGTTTCTGAGCGCAAATAACCCTGACCATCCATTTGATCGCATGACAATCGGTCACAAAATAACTCTAAAAGTAACTACAAGTTCTAAACAATAAACAGAACTTAGTTACGAGAACTGACCGTTTGATCGATGCGTAGCATTGTGGCCGCTGTGATATTGACCATCGATGGTATCGATGTATCACTGACTGTTCGGTTTATCGATATTACAAGCACCGTACATCACTACTTTGTTTTAGAAAAGCTTCTTGCCGTGTCAGCTTTGTTATTAATACGATTGCTGTTTCCCTTTAAATTACTACATAAGTAAATACCTAATGTTTTGTAGAAAGAAAAAAATGTTTATATTGTTAATTCCAATAGTTAGTTTTTGAGCAATAAGAGTGAATTCGTCACACATTGGGTGCCTGATGCTTCGTTATCGGGGCAGACCTAAAAAACGCTGGCGTGATGAATTGGATTAGTTCCCGACCTATTGGACGGAGAAGGCACTACGTAAGGAAAAGTATGGTGGAGACCTTTGCCCAGCAGTGGGACAAAGAGTGAATCGAAAAGATCTTATTGTAAACGACTTATAATTTTGTAAACATTCGTTAATTTTTAACAAACCATTCGTCTGCAAAACTATCGATAACTTAAATCGCATAATGCGGGCACATCACTAGACCCCCCAATGATTTAATGACTTTATTGGTTCATAAATAAGTATTTAATTCATTGATTGGCGTGAGTAGGTACACATTACATAGTCATGTCCAATGAATGGAATTCGAACCATGTGTGTTCAGAATATATTTAAATAAACATGAAGGCTTGTTTTTAGTAATTAATTAGTTCTTTATAACTGGTACCACAAGATTTAGTGAGGTGCAGTGGTGTGAATTCTGGTTTTCTGGTCAGAAGTTAGATTCTTCGCACGGTCGAAATATTTCGAAATGTATTCGTATATATAATATATAGCTTTGTTTGTGTGGAAAGTCTGAATGTCTACTCTGTTTCGACTGAATCTATTTCCAACTCTATATTGTTTGTTGTGTCATTTTGAAGGGTCAACGAAAGTTGTGGTGGTTCCTTGGTTCATCCTTGCTTATATGATTTTATCTTTCTTCCTATTTGGTTGATTTATTTCCTCATACATACAGGATAACTGGCATATAATCCATGCAAGAGCTGAATGTAAGTTTTTTGATTAGATTTATCAAAGATGTCACAGTGTAAAAAAAACACGTAGGATAAACCTATTAATCTGTCTAGCCTTTCCCAACTATGTTGGGGTCGACTTCCAGTCTAACCGGATGCAGCTGAATACCAGTACTTTACATAGAGCGACTGCCTATCTGACCTCCACAACCCAGTAACTGGGTAATACGATACCCCTTGGTAAGACTGGTCGTCAGACTTTCGGGCTTCTGACGACCCGTAACGACTGTCAAAGATCCATAAATGACAGCCGGGACTAACGGCTTAACGTGCTTTCCGAGGCACGAGGAGTCTCGGTGTGTAAAGATGGTCAACCATCCACAGACCAACCCCGGCAAGCGTAGCTTAACCTGATCGATCGACCCGTGCGACTGTTATTACTTAGCCACGAGCTAAACCAATAGAAAAACCAATATGCTTAATAAAAAACATGCTTATTAAAAAAATGCTTATTAATACCAATAGATAAATCAATAAGCTAAGATTACGTAGCATTCCGAAAGTGGCCATAAAAGATGCATGTCGTAAGTTTCAAATTATGTTGCAGAGACACTGGCAACTAACAAAGATCGCACATTCCAACGCCTTCGTCAAGTTCCGATTGAGACAATAGAATAGTGATGGGACGCATCGATAAATTGGTCCCGTTGAGTGATTCGGCCGTCCCGCGGTCTGCCGGCCGGTTGCACCGGTTCCGCGGCATAGTACCGCCCCCGTTCCGTAATCGTACGATAACCAGCTTGGCCAATGGTCGCGGGAATTGATACTACTTTTAATCGGTTATCTTTTATAGTGGGCCCGTCGAGAGGATAAAAGATGACGAAGTGTATTGTGAAATGCTGTTTGTTATGTAAAGACAAAGAGACAATTATTCATCTTAGAATGATTAAGAATAAGT
The DNA here is from genome assembly GCA_949152455.1 of Lithophane leautieri. Lineage (NCBI taxonomy): Eukaryota > Metazoa > Arthropoda > Insecta > Lepidoptera > Noctuidae > Lithophane > Lithophane leautieri. The sequence continues at coordinate 1,376,001 of OX424462.1, read as the reverse complement.
AAAGGTATAACGTATAACTTTACTGCATATGATAATATACTTCGTACCGTCGCGACGGTACGAAGTATATTATCATATGCAGTCAGTGCAGTGTGTCAGTTTCGCGACGACGACGCGTCGTAGTCGCGAAACTGACGCTATGGTTTGTTAAACGATTCCTATGCGATAAAAGGCGACTCTATGTGGTTACGAAAATAGGCAGGTTAAAAAAATGACAATGATATATAACAATATTCCATTATGTTCATATTATTAAGTAGGTACTCTTCAACTAAACACTTAGAAGAACCCAGTTAGGTTTTATTAATATTGTTAATTATTATTGTATTTTTTTAAACCTGCCTACTTTCTTTTACAGCTTAGAGACCTATTATCACATAGGACTCGTTTGCCAAACCATGGTAACAGTCTCGCTGCGGTACGCTGTGCGTGGTATGCAGTGAAGTTATACGTTATACCCTTACTAATTCCGCGATGAACTAGTAACTTTGTAAAATTAGGAAATCCCACTAAACCCAGAACTCTTGGCAGCCCTATCCCCGGGGTTGATAAATGCGTTCACTTGATTGAGACTTATTCGTTATTACAGTGTTATCGGATTGCGGGAACATGATGACAATATTATGCGGGACGCCATCAGCGCGAGTTTATCTGATGTAGAAATAATATAGACCTTAGTATGATTGCTGCTTGCCTAATGTCAGTAACTGACTGATTTATTACTGAATAAAATCGACCGCGCCAACTTTATTAGTAAAAATATCATATTTAACATTGAACATAATCATAATTATGTTGAACCTGTTGATCATAGAAATTGTTCAAATTTTTTATAAACTTTCTCTTGTTTGGTGTTCCACATGCATGGTAATTTTGATTTAAATTGGGATTGTTTTTCGCAATTTTTCTATTATTAAGAGCAATAATCTGCTTTGTGGATTCTCTTTCTCTTCAAGAATTATAGTTAAGTAATACTCTACTTAAAACATCCAAATCATATCCAATATCTTCTTCCCATTATATTCCACTTTTATCCCAGACTTCAGAGCTTCATTGTTAGTACATATTTGCATGTAGCCTCACGATTGATTGGCTCATTCAGATGATTGATTGTCCCGCGCCGGTACAACACTATACCTGTATTACAAGAAAGGTGGATGGACCGATTGTCGGTAAGGAAGTTGCTATATGAATGCATAATTTTTATACGGATTTTTTTTATTACAGACTTGTGTTCTGGAAACAAAATGAGGAATTTATTGAGAAACGATGTCGTATTTTGCAATAATTTTCATTTTCTTAATAGTTGAAATAGATAAATTAAATATTAACTGCCAATTAAATGTATATAAAATAAGAGCGGGAGGCTATTAAAACTATAGGTTTTATTAGGACCTTAGACAATAAGCCCAGCTAGATGCTGACTAGCCGTGCTGACACGAAAGATTATTATTTACCACTTGATAACGATGTATTGCCAAAAAAAAGTGAGTGTATTAGTGGAAGAATAGGTAGGTACTGTAGAAAACCAAATTAATAAAAATCCGAGAATAGCGGCTCCACGTTCATAACTCCAGACAATTACGTCAAAATTTATAAAAGTAACCATTTTTACTATTTAATTACTGTTAAGGACTTTAACTGTTAATCTAGGGAGTTAATAAAATATTGTTTAGTTTCTCTACGTGTGGCTACAGTGTGGTTTAATTAAAGTGAGGCAGTAAATGCTACGCCGTATTGACTTAATTGGATACAGTATTGATATTGCTTTTTATTATGTGAACATGAAAATAATTTTAATACTGTGCCAGCTTTAGTGGCACGTTTAATTGTTGAGTGAAGATTGTGGTTAAATACACCGTTAAGAAGTATTATGAACATTTTTAAATACCGCTATATTAGATGGCTAAAAAACGGTCGTTTTGCAGTTAATATAAAAAAAAACGTACGTTTTTTTAGAAAACATACGTTTAATATGCCAACTAGGTACAAACATATTTATAATTCCGTTGATAACAGGGGTTTTCACCCTATACAACGTTAACAGTATTCTGTAACGGCTGTTATTATTCAATTGTTGGACAAAATAAATGCAGATGATAATCAGGAGGCAGTCCAGCATCATTATTAGGGGGTTTTATTAATTATCCCCAAGTTTGAGCTACACACACACACACACACGTAACATCAAGCCTGTAATCTCCGAAGGGTTAGGAAGAGGTGTACCTAAATATTACCCAAGTTCCAATTACACCAAATAATGTCCTTAAAATGACAGATACTTATTAAGATGGTTTTATGGTACCGATAGCTAACCAAAACTTCCATACGAGTTTTCAAAACTACTGAGTAGCTTATGCCACACTTCCGATATTTATTTTTTGGGGACGGAATATCTGAGAAGAATTGTTTCGAAGAAAATGAAAAAGCCTTTTAAGAGAGTTCTAAAACGTCATTCTGGAACTCTGTAAATAGGCTTCCCTGTAATATTACTTAATTAATTGAGTATATGTGGTCAGATAATATGTTCTATTTTCACAATAAATAACATACTTTATTAAAGACCACGCGTGAGATATTATCAGCGTCAACAATAAGCAGAGCAGCTATTAAGCTGTTATCAGCTATTTCATGAATGGATTTGGCAACGGTACAGAGGCAGGTCGTTAACCCCGCGCCGCGCGATAACCTGCGGGCTGCGCGTACGCCGACTTGAATGAAACTTCCTTAGATTGTGTCTGGATTCTTACAGGTAGGTGCAATATATTCTACAATATTTTATAATAGAACCATTGAACCTATTAGATGAAGAACAATTTTAGAAAAATTTATGTGATTTTGATAATTCTGTGAACCAGTCTCATGCAATAAATTAGGTACCCACGGCTACATATCAAGCTATACATTTCCAGTATAAGCTGACCTCGCATTGTACGGAAATCCAATATAATGCGAGACCAGCATAAACTGGAAATGTATAGCTTGATGTGTAGCCGTGTGTACATACAGGTAGTTAGATACTAATATGTGTAAATCTTAAGTATGTAACTTCTATCCTATTCCTCCAATTCTATTCTTTGGCAAGCAGATCGGGTGTATCATTCGACTTAGAAAGTAAAAGCTCCCACAAAAAGACGCGAAATCGCGGGCGCAACAAGGGTAGCGCTGCCTGTTGCGCCCGCGATATCGCGCCAGTTTGCACATGCCTTAGAGCCACGCTAGCTGCGGTTAGATCATAGGTGGTTGGCCATTCCTATCCATGGCTGAAGTATGGCATCAAACACTATGTCCTTATTAAAGGAATTAAGGTCTTGACAAAGTTAAGAAAATATTAAGGAATTTTGGTACTATAAAATATTGAGTTAACATAGCAAATACTGGTAATCTTTTGAGGAGCTAGAAGAAGCTAGTTTCCTGGAGGAACTGTACATAGATGTACCTAGCCTAGGTATTACTATTAAGTTGTCTGCTGACGATTTTCCGGGATGAAAGACCTCTATAATGTCTCTCCAGGTATTGAGTTAGCTCTCTGCCAAAACTCATCGTTATCTTTGGTAGTTTTGCCATCATGCACAAGTATCAATCACACTGCCGGCTCCTTTTCGTATGTACATAATATAGAACCTGGGCCTGAGAGAGGCCTGTGTCCAGCAGTGGAATAGGCCGAGTTGATTGCCCGTATAATAATAATAATGAACTTATTAATTTCCTTTGTATCAAACGTCCAATAGGTAACCATGCGCGAGTTTTTGCCAATGCAATCGTTAGATTTGAAACAGGTTTTAGATTTTTTATTAACTAATGCCTTTTTTGTTCGTTCTATCGACCTTAAACATGTACATCACAGATTTTAAGGCCAAAGACTTTAGGCTGAACAAAAAAAAAAAAACAAGAATTTACACACTATGAATATGGCCACGTTTTTATTGGTTACATGTGCATACCGAAGGCCTGTTAAAGTCTCTAATGGATAAACTACTAAATCTTATAGTGGACTATAAGATTTAGTAGTTTGGTTTGGTATCAATAGTCTATGAATAACATAAGCACAATCAGCATAAAATTTTCCCACAGCTAGGACACAGGCCTCCTGTCTGTAAGAGGGAGTGCCTTTAGTCTGTGCTAAATAAATGTATGTTTTTCCTTAGCTGCTGTGATTGGATGACCAATATAACAACAGCCAATGATAGAAGGAGAAAAATTACAATTAAATAACGAGGTTTTCGGTGTCTTGCTAAACATATTTCTTCAAGGATAGTCACTTTGGGGGCTCTCTTACAAGGTCACAACTCCGTCTCAACCTTCAAGGCAATGAAAGTGAACTTTACTTCATTAATGCTACCTTAGACTATACAATTTTGTATGATACGAGTGCAACACACTCACTATATTTTGATATCAAACCCAATTATGATTAAGAAGACCACACAAAGTAAAAGAAAACAAAATTATAATAAAATTATCATCTGCTACAAAAGATATCAAATAATAAGTCCGGGCATAATTTCTTTGCAAAAAAAAAAAACGAGTTCGTAGAACCGAATGTCTCGTGATAAGAAACGTTTGACCGGAAGTTTCGACCTCCTTGCTAAAGGTCGGGACAGTAACTGGTCCAACCGTCCAAGTGCCCAACTGTTGAGGCCAACGATGTGGTCCAACGACACGACGATCCAATTACACTCAGATTTACATGGAATTGGAGCGATCGATACTGACGGCGAAAGGCGGAGAAATTTTTGGACGAACATGTATGTACCTACAGTCAATCAAAGAAGTAACCTTGCAACTACTTTGAAACCGTTTTTCGAGCGTGCTAAGAAAAAATGACAAGTGTTTGTCATTAAGCTTTTAAATGAATGTGTCTTACGTTTAAAAGATATTATTCATACATCAAATTAATATGACGATAAGTGATTGATGTTACTATTATGTATAACTAGCTGATGCACGCAGCTTCGCCCGCGTGGATGTCGGTTATTACATACTAAAAACTTTCTCGAGAACCACTCTATCCATTGGTGAAAACAGCATGAAAATCAGTGCATTCGTTTTTGAGTTTATCGCGAACAGATAGACAGACAGGCAGACAGAAGCGATAAAACAATGTATGAAGTTTCTAACCTACGAGAAAATACTACTTTTTGGCTTAACCATGGTGTTCTAAGCAGAGTACCGCTAAAGTAGTTCAAGTTTTGTTTCAGTGACAATGGCGAGGCATTAGAAAGTCGTTAGCACTCAAACAGTAACGCACACATCCTGCAGTAAGGACAGCTGCGCAGGCGATCATTTTTGAAACCAAGCCTTTCAAATTACCACCTGAGACTTTTTTGATTAAAGTTACCTACTGCATTAGAGATACTGCAAAATTGATAATTATTTTGACACACTGAAACGTAAACCTGAAGTCTCCTGGCTTCAGCCTAAACTTCACAGAGTATTCTCTCAGCTGCAATTACCCGCTCAAAGAGTCATCAGCTTAGTACATAAATGCGTTCTGTGTTGCATCCGCATAATAAGCGTCTTGATGGTGCGTGAGCACAACCGCGCTGTAGGTACTTATTTGATATATGAAGCCGATGACGCTTATTGAATACTTAAACTTTGGGCACACCCCAAATGTACTTGGACGAAAATGTAACAATTTCGCTTGTAATGAGCAGAAGTTTCATCATAGACACAAAAGAACGAAAGAAAGAAAAATTGGTTTATTTGTCACAGACACACACACATGATTATTCTGCTTCATCACAAAAAAAATAAAACCCTCTATCTTGAAAGGGATATAGGTATCCCATCCATTATAAATTGTTCCGGTTTAAACCGAATCTGAATGAATGAAACGCCTGATCCACATCCGTTGACCTATATGAGCATAGCCAGAATTTGTTGATAAGAAATTGTACTTAATTAATATCTAATAAATTATATTATCTGGATAGTATTTTGTTAGGAAATAGGGTTATCAGTAGAAAATGAAGCCAAGGATGAAACACAGCTGTTGTTCAAATATTATTTCGTTTATGAAACTCCTTGGCTTAGGACTGTTTGTTTATTTCACTCGGAAGCTCAGTTTGTCAAGCTAAGTATTATTTTCAGACTACCAGCACCCGTAGCATGACCACCATAGAAACGGGTTTTGTCGACGGAAGAGTAGACAAAATGACAGATAAACAATCACAATCTGTCTGTTTGTCTATTCTGCCGTCGACATAACCCATTTCTACGGTGGTCATGCTACGCGTGCTGTGAATATGCGACACTAAACCGATATCTATCGTATTACGGGTCCCAGATAAAACGTGGGCGTGCTATAACAACATCAGTTGGTAAATGAGCGCACTGCAGGTTTAGACCTATGAGCGCACTGCAGGTTCAGACCTACTGAGGAGTGCCTATAATAAAAGACATACGGAGAAGACATGAGCATCTATCACAATCACGCTTGCTCACAGTGTGTTGAAGAATTTTGTAAAAGACCTTTGGTAGATATGCCAGATTTGAGTCTGCAAATTGCGGGCGTATAAGAACCTCCAGGCCATCACGGATTCACGACATAAGTAAAATCAATCTGCCTAGCCTTTTCCCAACTATGTTGGAGTCGGTTTCCGGTCTAACCGGATGCAGCAAAAATACCAGTATTTTACATAGAGCGACTGATATGTGTCCTCCACAACCCAGTAACTGGGTAATACGATACCCCTTGGTAAGACTGGTTGTCGGACTTTCGGGCTTCTGACGATCCTTAACGACTGTCAAAGATCCACGAATGACAGCCGGGACCAACGGCTTAACGTGCTTTCCGAGGCACGGAGGAGTCTCGGTATGTAAAGATGGTCACCCATCCTCGGACCAACCCCGGCAAGCGTAGCTTTACCTGATGGATCGACCCATGCAGCTGTTATTACTTCGCCACGAGCTCCTCATTTACGACATAGGTACATAGTTAATTAATTATGAAACCAGGCGAAATATTCGGAGTTGATAACCACACTTCAGTAATTGGAGAGGCACCAGAAGAAGAATATCTGTATCCAAACGACGTACCGTATTTGAGTCCGAGCCACGTTCTATGGAAGGGCTGGTAGCGCCGAGCTGGCGGGGGCCTCGGCTTCCGATACAGGGGCCCACACGCCGGGGTGCAGCATAGGTGGAAGTATCTCTTGTCCCGGATCTTCTCCGCCGCCTTCAGCCGCTCCCGGGCAAGTCTGCCCGCACACCGACGCGGGCTGGTCATGGTCAAAGCAGACGCCGCCACGGCCATAGCCGCGACAAGAAACCACCAACGCATCACTACAGCATCCTTTCATTTACTATCCATAATTTTTGTAAACCATTTGTTCTCACATCATAGCAACTCGTTCACTTTCAAAACCTCACTTATTTTACACGTGACTTATCACCAAGAAAACACCATTGAACAATGATTAAAGTTTCAAACAAGCTTAACTGAAATCCAAACAAAGTGCGATAACCATTCATTAGAAATAGAACATAAACGTTAAACAATTTATGCAAAGCTGATTAAGTTTAGCTCACTTTGGCTATAGCTTTTTTTGCGGACGCTACATAACACGTCGAGTATTCAAATTCCTCGTTGAAATCCGTGTTTCGATGTCACAATTTTTGAACACAGTTGTGTTTGTCTATGACAATGAATGAACGTCTCCGCGTGTTATTGTTCGAAGATGGAACGACTCGGTCGGTAATAGGAACGCGTGCGTGCACGCCGGCGGTGACACGACGACTGGCAGTCCGAGTTGTTTCCGAGGACTACGCACCACGCTATCCTGGGCACCTAAGATTTCACTATAGGCCGAACTCTGAAAGCTTGATGAGCATTGTTGGTTTCCGGTTTTGATCTGAAGGTAGACGAGAGAGAGACCGCACTGCCCTTTAGAATAAGATAAACGAGACAAGAGAAATAAGAGTAAAATATAGATTACTCACATCATGGCATAAGACAGGGAACAATGGCGCAAAAAGGAGCCTGAATTAGACCAGAATGGCTGTAGAGAAGTTTTCGAGACCTGGTCAATAAAACTTGAAGATCATGTATTCGGCATTACCGGTAATCTTCCTGACCTTAAGAATTGGATAAACAAGACAAGAGAGACGATAGTACAATATTAATCATATTATTATGTGCCAAAAGCAAACAGCACATACAACGCTAGCAACAACTTCGAAATGTCTTTCCACTGATGAAGAACGTACATCTTCATAAACCATGAAGGCAAAGTGAACTGCAGCAGTCCGAAAATAAATTAAAAATACTTGTCATATTAACGTTCATCAACGTGAAAATCTGGACATCTTATAAAAAAGCGTCATCTTATCGGCTTGTCTGCCGGCACGCGAGTCCACTAATTAGGCCGCGTTCTGATCTAGAGATTGCCGCGGTGATAAGCGATGATAAAAACACACGGGTGGTCGGCCGGTCCATGCCCCACGTCCATCACGGCAGATAGCCGCGAGTGGGTAGACAGGTGCCCATGTAAACTAGCTGGAACATCCATTTAGTAGTAAACTTCCTTCCTCAACTGCCTCGACGGACTAGTGGTCGCAAGCGCGATTGCTGAGCAGCATAATCAGTGTTCCCACTGCTGGGACACAGGCCTCTTCTCTGTGAGAGGGAGTGGGCCGTAATCCACCACGCGGCCCCAGTGCGGATAGGTAGATGTCACGTGTATTCGAATTTTTGGTTCTAGGACATGCCGGTATCCTCACGATGTTTTCCTTCACCGTTTTGAGAGCAGTGGTGATGAAATAATTTTCACAAAGTAAACATAACCGACGAACTGTGGATGTACAATACACCTCTGCCTAACCCTTTGAGGAATACAAGCGTGCGTTAATACCGAAGTTGTTAGTAAGTAACATAGTACAGTATGTCACAGAGCAAGGTGTAACGGAGCAGCAAACGAGACGAGCATATGAATGTGTAAAAATGAACCGTGACTTATGTAAACGATGAAAGAATGAACGGTCATATGTATATGGTCAGCTCTACTTTCCAATACGTTATATCTGCCTAAAATTCAAGATCGCGACTTCGATATCCAACAGCTGAAAAAACTGAAGCAATTATTGAATTCTACATTTAAACTGATGAAATTGTTTTGGGTATATTCACGCATCATCACACTGAAGCAGTTTCTCCAGTATGGTAGCATTAATTTATGGTTGACGTTCTTTAAAAGTACCTTCGAACGGTAGGGCAGGGGCAGGGCACAATAGTGGGGCAGTTGGTGCTAAGAATCCCTGGTAGAGATTTGGCTGTGCGGCGTCGTCGAAAGTCGAGGGAATCTGCTGAATGCGGGTAGCACTGGACCGGTCAATGTCACGATGCTTAGGGGAGGCCTTTGTCTAGCAGAATATTGGTATTAAGACCTTGAAAGTCCTCAGAAAAACCAGTCAGCATACTTCCCATAGCACTTTCTAACATATCCTGGGCGATCGTGATAGGTTACTCTCATTTAGAATTCGTTCCTTTCACTTGCATATCGTTACGCTCATTTTGTTCGCGAGAACCTTCGCTAAGTCTTTTCTCGATCGAAGATGTGAACAGGATTTTGGCAGGGGAATTATTTTTGATACTTGTTGGAGTATAGCAAAAACAAATCGATCCTACTTCAACACTTGCACTATACTCGTTCTCTTTCTAACTCAAAAATATATTTTTTTATTGTCCGAGCCCGCCCTTACCACTTGACTGAAATCCTTACTTTCTCATAGAGACTTTACTATACTTTGAGCCTTGTGTGGGATCACACGTCTCTCATAATACTAGTAACGCACACCTTCCAATCTATAAAGAAAAGGATAATAAACGTATTATTGAAGTCCTTAAAACAGTGTTTCCTTTGGTGTCCAACCATTAACCCTAACACTTGCCGGGGTTGGTCCGTGGATGGTTGACCATCTTTAAATACCGAGACTCACTCCTCCATGTCTCGGAAAGTCATTAAGCCGTTGGTCTCTGCTGTCTTAGAATAATTGTCGGTTACTTCAGAGCCAAAAATCGTCTTCCTTTATGTAGCTTTTCACTTCTAAGTAAACTCTTCAACAAACTCTCTTGTGTTGTTACAATGGTTTACATATTAACGATAAGATTCTGTGTTGTACTAGCTACTAGTATTCCGAGAGATAAGCAAATTAACAGAATTGACTGTGTGCCCATTATTCAGTTTTTAGGAATACAGTGATGAATCATATTCGTTTGTGATAGATTATAGTGTTTTATATAAATAATACTACTGTATTTACTCGCAGTGAAGTGTACTTGTTCGCAGAATAATTTTAGGGAAATAAAATTGGGGGCGAAAAATTAGCCTTCTAAGGAAGTTTTAGGTTTTCGGGTCTGTGTATTTTGTTTTTAAAATACAGACGTACAAAAAGAAGCTTAACCTAACCATTTCTGAAAATCATCATCATCCACAACCTAACTTCAACAATTGCTGGTCAACGGCCATCCTTAGTGCCACCAGTCGCCATGCTTCTATGACAGTCTTATCCAGAACACCCAATCTCTTCAATGATTTAATATATTCAATGTCACAGTTTACAAAGATCGTGTTTTATTAAAGATCATTTTCATGAAAAGACAAAAGTCCATACACAGTGGGCCACACTGCACAATGAACAGTATATCAAATAGACAAAGCGCGCAGGATTCGAGGGGCCCCCGATTAGATTACAGCCGCACGCGCCGCGGCGCGCCGCTCCCAATCCGCGCCATTGTGAGCTTGATAGCTCGAAATGAACGGCTTTTATTGAGAGAACAACTTCGTTGCTTATTGTGACAATAATTTGAGCCTTTTAGGACTGCATTAGCATTTAAGGGTGCAAGAAAAGAGCCTTCTGCGGCTCACCTTCGATACTAAGGCCCTGTTCACATGGCGATGATCGGAGATGATGAGTACGATATTTTATGGTATAAAGTATGGATCACACGACCACATACCACCTGTCCATACGGTTAAAAAATAAAGGATAAAATTGCCATGAGATCTAGAAATTATACGGTAGGTATTATAATTATCATACTGATCATCACCGTGCGAATCCAGCCTAAGCCTATAAACCCGTTGACTGACTTTTTATCACGGCATGAGATAACTTTTCTATAGCGCGACACGAACACGATTTATGCAGGTAGAAGTTTAGTAGATTTGCAAATTATGATCTGAATTCTGCATTTCGCACAAGCAGCCCCCAGACACACTTGCTAATTAAGTTTCTAATTTTGTTGTCTTTTCTGCGAAGTTACTAAGGCCTCCCTGAACTTCAAGACTAGTTTGACAGACAATCAATTTAAAATACTTAAATCTATATCTCATGAAGCCACGCACGCGTGAAGTAGTGCTAAATCTATTTCGCACGTCGAGATGTATTCGGACAGCGCGACGGTCAGACAGCATGTCTTGCCGTCTGCTTGATCACAGATATTTATACGGTACATACGTAATCTACGTGTCGAGACGCTCACACCTACCCACGAGGACATAGTTCAAATCACGTTTAACATCCCTCTTGGTAGAATGATTAGGTCTGAGATGAGCTTTCGGACGCGTAACATGAGAACCGTGGAAACGGGAAAAAATAATGGCTAAATAACAGATGGTAGAAAGATTTAATAACATGTTGTGGACCAGTGAACCTATCCATTGGTCCACAATGTGTAGTCACAAGTCCTGGGTCATGGGTGTTAAACCATTGTCAACTAGACTAGCAACTTAGGGCGGGCCGCACCGCAACGCAAAAATCCGCCTTCATCACTTTAGTTCATTTTCTATGAACCAACGCACACAACAGGCGGGCCGCACGCGCACCGCACTTTTTTGTATAAAAATGCATTGCGCTGCGGCCTTTTGCGTTTGTAATGTACGCTTGGGTCTAGTAGTACTTAAGTTTTTGTTTCGAAACAAGTGCAACTCATTAATCTTCCCGTTCATAGAATGCTCGGTCTTCTGAGAAGGGTAACTATTTGAGATGCGCACGCGGCTACTCGGCAGACGGATTGACGCCTGACGACTATTTCTCGCTACTATCCACAGTAAGTATGTATGACTCATGAGCTATACGACTATTGTATCTTTTTAGCCCTTTTCAGTGCCTGCTATCTGGCATTGATTAATATAGCTAAATACAGTTTACTCCTGCATGAAAGATATTTCTTATTGTGATTGTTACGATATTGAGGACTGACTGCAAAACTAATACGATGAAATAGCGGCACTGCAATGAAGTGGAGGGTGGCAGGGCACTTGGCTAGACATTATGCTTATAGCAGGTGGAGCAGAGCACTAACTAAACTCGTTCTACCGTCTCTCGTCAACTATTATGTTAGCAGAGCAACACACAGACAGGTGGATGACCTACAAAGGATCGCGGGTAGACCTGGATGTGGCTCGCACAGACCAGGGACGCATGGCACAAAAGGGAGCCTATACTTACCTGTGGATCTAATGACGCTGCCATGTGATGACGAATCAATTAAGATCGTAGACGCTGTAAGTACTCAGCAGTGAAATATGGTAAGTAATCAAAACAGAGAGTATCTTTTTATAAGAAGAAACGCCTTTTATCCTGCTGTTGGACCATTACAGTAAATATAGCTAATTGAATAGTAAATGAACCTGACTCCCACCATTAGACACACTTTAGAACCTAAACGAATTACTTGGTTTATTAATAACACGTGTAAGAAGCTAGATTATCACATGTCTCTTCTCTCTTAGAGTCGTTTATCTATCATAAAGTATTCTTAAACCAGAACAATCGCTATCATTTGAAGCATCCGAGCTATTCCCGAAGCGCGCGCGCAACAAAAAGGCGACGCGAGCTATTAATTGCGCGGGCGACAACTCCGATGGACCGACAGACAGGGCGACGCGACGTTCGCATACTTCAGCTACTATATTTATACTTTTGTAAATATATAATAATATATTCACAAATAACATGGGTATATACATTTTTCAAACACATACTTTTTTCTCTGCGCAACTCTTTGGGGTAACAAACAAGCCGTGATTTTATGATGATAAGAACAAGCTTTCCCGGAAGGGACCGTGCATTTTTCCAGAATGCAAAGCCTATGTCGTTCTCCGGTTCATAAACTATCTCTATGCATAAAATAAAATCGCAGCGATACGGTGTTGCTTTATTGCTGCATGAAAGAAGAACAAACCAACAAACACACTTTCGAATGTTTAGCCTAATGTGCTACTACTACTAGGCAATCCCGGGATACCAGGGTCCCGAAATACCGAGATCTCGCAGTAGCTCGGCTACCAATCACTAAATATGTGGAGGTTATCGCACAATTACACTGAAGTAGGTAACCTAAGTGACTACGTACTACCGTGAAGGTAAGTTGCAATCAATGTTTATTTGACACGTCATTAAAGGCAAGCTGCGCACGCGCATGCGGTGTATGAAGATCAATGGACGCTCCTGTAATCTGTTATGAAATTGGGTCGTGTAAATATCAGGTACTTCTTCATTTTGAGATCCATCGGCGAGGGGCTCGTGGCTACATAAAAGCTCCACAAACCGATCGATCAACAATTAAATGAGTATGTATCGTCACAGTATAAAATTGTGGTATCGTAGTTAGGGCTTGTACACAAAACTGCGTTGCGACGTCGCATCGCAAAAATCAGCGGCGGTACCCTAAGATTTTCTTAGGGTTTGTACACAAAAATGCGTTGCGACATCGCATCGTAAAAATCAGCGACGGTATACCCTAATATTTTCTTAAGAAAGCTTCTGCGTTGCGAATTCTTATCGCGCCGTTTCGCAGTTTTGTGTACAAGCCCTTAAGAAAGCTTTTGCGTTCCGAATTCGCTTCGCGTCGATTCGCAGTTTTGTGTACAAGCCCTTAGTTCCTGGCAATAAGGAGTATCTATATCTTTCTGTAGCCCAATAACGAATGCTTTTGGTGTATACTTTCGTATCGCTAACATTCATTTTAAGTTGAAAATTACGTAAATATTATGTACAATGTACATTTGGTTTTCTTTTTTCTCTTTATTTGAAGCTGGTTTCGCTACAGTCTGGCGATTTAGTTACCTAGTACCTACAAGCATTAGGTAAGGAGGTGATTATACTCGTTACACTATACAACTTTCTCTATGAAATACACACTTGTATCGTGAAAAAAGCTTTAAAAAAAAGAACAAATTCTATAAAACAGTTGACAGATGATGCATGTATGAGAAGTTATTTTGCACCTATGATGTAGTATGAATCTTTTGAAGTCCGCTCACCGGAGTTACTCGCTTCGCTTATTCGGCATCAAGCGATTGAAAATAAACGGCAGCCCTTTTGTACACTGGCGGACATGATGACAGTAGAAAGTTTAAAATTAACTATTTATTAACTTACATAAAAAAAATTAAAATATTATGGACCGTATACCTAGTTATTTTTTTAAGTTGATAATAACTTTACTTTTTTACTTAAAAAAAAATCAAGTTGCATATGTTGATAGGTAAGATGTGTTAGGCTTAGTAAAAAAAAAAAAAATGCAACATCAAAAATGTGGTAAGTAATGTAAGTAGCTTAGATTACAAAAAATGATTGATAACTACTTCAGTATTTATAAATATACTGAAGTACCTAGTTAGAAATCTATTTTTAATCGTCCCAGTAACTATAGGCCGACCACTTAACTGACTAGTTGGCGCTGTCAAACGAAACGAACTTTACCAGGTACCTTTATAACTTCGACGCAAGTTTGTCAATAGTCGAATGGACTATAGCTTCTACTAATCCTCAAACATTTTTCAACAAAAATAATTTTCTCTTTGTTAATGGGTTAATAATTCTGTTCATCAGTGTAAAGCTTATTTATATCGTACGATGTGCGCCGAGGGTTGGATACAGTTCGTGGTCTGTTTATTGGTGCACCGACACCACTGGTTAGAGTTGCACACTTTATTGCACGCCAGTGTACCAATGATTCATGTGGTGTAAACTACGCCTAGTTTTGGTGCTTTTATGTCAACACTGATTTATTGGTAGTGAACATTTTAATGGTTTAAATGGAATAAATAATGTTTTTTTATTGTTTTTAATTAGGTTATGTATGTAACGTAACATTAAATGATAATACGTATACGTTATTCTTAGCGTGTCGATGGCAATTTTAATAGAGTTAGCCCAGCTACGAGTTTGGCACTTTCAGTACTTAGCGTCTATCAGTATAATAATTTTGCTTAATTACTGCACGTGTGCGGTAACAGACGGTACATGATACTAGTTGGAAAACACCGTATACATTATGGACTCAAGCGCCCGGGTTTAGCGTTGGGGATAACCACAAACAATTTTTAAGAAGTCAATACTCAATACTCAATACTCAATTTTTATTGCATTCCATATGTTACATAGATGGTACAGTAAATAAAAGATCGATATGGACCCTTGGAGTCTTAGGTAACAACTAAGGCTGGGCGCCTCAGTGGTTAATCTGACCAAATGAGAGTACTTATAGTATAAACCTCTGCCTATCCCTTTCATTTCAGGGAATACACAACGGTGGTGTGAAACATACTTAGCTATGTACCTTCTATTGACTCCAAGGTCGTAAAACATAGTAGAAAAAAAAGTATTTAAATGATTCACCGCAAAAAATACAGAACCCGACAATTCAGAGTAATCAAAACAAATGGGTCCGTACGTCGTGACGACACTATTTACGGGCTACAACATTTCCTTGCAGGACGCAGGGTTGCCACGAGACTTCAGAATAACAATGATTTTATTTGCTGAAAATACAGTTTTTACATAACATTTAACATCCTACACTTAGTGCACCCTCATTTTGCCAGTTATGTTTAAGTTCCCTGTAGTAGGGGGCGAGCTTATTGCCCTCAACCGGGCGCAAATCCAGACTCCGGGCTGCTACTGAGAGATTCCAGATGGAAAAACCCAATAACATTGTGCCCGACTGTATTGAAACACTAGACTAACAAGGCAGTCAATCAAGAATAATTTATTTGCTAAAAAATATGTTGCCAGTTGTAAAAGTTGGTGGTTTATGCAGTAAGCTAGGACGACGACTAATTTAAAAATTATACTTTTAACAAAGTTTCGGCGATTGATCTATGCTGCTCTAAAAGTATCAAAACTGTTAGTCGTACTGTTTTGATACTAGCCGTGTTATAATTATTCGAAAATTTCAAAACGGGTCACTTGGCAGCCCTACGCACAAAGATAATGGATACAATACTATATCATGTTGCGGTCCATACATCGCCGGCTGGACCTGTATGAAATTAATATGGCCGCAGTAAACGCGCAGTGTATACGGTGCGTTTCCGAGCTATCTACAAATAGCTGGAGGTGCGCGATCAATGCGGTGGGTCTGATCGAGTTTCTCAAACATTTGTTTAAAATAAAATAAAAACAAAATGTAAACAACACTGAAAACAGTACCTACAGTAGATTAACGAGAACGAGATAGAAATTATGCTTTTATGGTTGGGAAACAGCTAAACGAATCATCTCAGTTTCTTTTTAAGTAAGAATTACCTACTAACCTTTTTTCTTAACCAGTTAACCTAATATAACGTACCTACCTAGATAGAAAAAAAAGATTTTCAAAAAATAATTAAAGATCACAGGTATCAATTAACCTATCAAGTTAAATTGTTCCAACCGAAATAGCAAATAATAAAAACTATCAAAAGAAAAAAAGGTTGGGAACCACTGGCCCCTGTTCTAAGGGCATGTACGAAGCAGTTTTCAAATTACGCAAATTGTAGTGCGCGTGGTACCTAGCCCCACAAGTTTATAAAGTCTGTGCCTAGCCTTAGGTTACATGCTAAGTGCATGTCCTGATAGCTCTGTGGTATATGTAAATGTGGATTACTAAATTGTTTGGTTTCCTTGAAAATAAATAAATATACGTCTAACGCCAAGCAACTCATCCCCGAACTCCAAAAACATAGGAACTATACAATTGTTAAAAAAAATTAATAACATAATTAAGTACTACAAATAGTTACTAAGTACTTATACTACTATATACTTACCTTTATGGTCCAACGAATCGTGTTGTTTTAACTTAATAAACCAAAAGTCAGTCTGTTTCGAATAACATATGAAAAAAAAACTCCTAAAAATACAAAACAAAAACAAACTAATTGAATGATCAACAAAATTTTGAACAACGCCATCTATGAACAGAAACATGAACTACAAAGAGACTTACCCAAACAGCCCGTAGCGTTGAGTCCGTAGTATTCGTCCAGACAGGAGTCGCAAGATGGTGGCGCTGCGCCCGACGCGCACGCGCACTCGCCTGACTCTACGTCACACGTCGCGTTCACGGCCGCCGTGCCGCAGCGACACGCGGGACACCCGGCGGACACACCTGGGAGTTACCATAAACAGGACAACAAAATCAATATCTGGGCAATAAAAGCTAATGCGATTTTGCTCTGCGCTTCAAAAGATGGCAAAATCAACTTTATTTACACACGGGTATACAGAAAAAACCGATGTTCATAAACATACATGCGTCAAAAAGGCGGGGCGTTGTTGGATAACATTTGTGATATTGTATTGTCCAGTTAAGAAAGAAAGATTTTTTTTTGTGTAAGTTATGAAATGCCTAAATAAATATATAAATGAATGTAATAATAAACAAGATGGCGGCGTTAGTTCCGATTTATGTGCTAGACGACCCTTTTACAGCTATACGCAAAAATCAACTGACGCGGTCTCCAGAAGCGGAAAAAGCGAAGGGTTTAAGTATAGTCGTATACTTACCGCCGTGTCCTATGCCACACATGTCGCACGCGCGCCCGGTCCAGCCAGCGCGGCACGCGCACTGCCCCGAGCGCGCGTCGCACGCCGTGGACAGTGCGCCCGCGCCGCACGCGCACGACACGCAGCCGCCCGCGCCGCCCGCAGCTTCCGCACCGAACCAATAACCTTCCTGCACATAAAATGGTTAGCATGAGTGGTCATGGTAGAGAAAAGGGAAATCGTAAGGATTAATTAATCAGTATTCAGTATACACTACAGGCTGAGATGATGTTGAATGTATCAAGGTTGGTCTGCCTCAGTAGTCCCTATAGTGCCGTGTAATCTCTCTTCTGGTTCCATGCGCCAAGGTTCCTCGGCTGGTCTATCAACTGATCGTTTTGTCCAGTCAGGATCGATGTATTAACAAGTGCTGACGTGGGTAGTGTGGTACAGTCGGTCATTAAAGCGTCAATGACTTAATACGCAAATCATAATTTCAGTTAACAAGTAACGAGTTGTGCTGCTGCACACAGCACATAGCACCTTACCTTGCACAGGTCGCAACGCGCGCCCTCGGTGTGCGGCGGGCAGGTGAGGCAGTGGCCGGTGCCGGTGTGGCAGGGCGAGCCACTGCACTGGCACGCCTGGCACTGCCCCCCGGGGCTCGTGGGCGAGCCCCAGTACCCGAAGTCACAGCTGCACATAGGTTTTCGTTTTTAGTATAAGTCGACAGAAAAGATGTAAGCCAAAAAAAATACCTAGTCTTTAGTAAACGTATTTTTATTTTTAAGTTAGTCGTGCCGATTTTCTTGGCTATTAGAGTCATCATCTGTCTAAGATGATGATCTTGTATAAGATTAGGGGAGGAGACGATGTGTCAAAGATGATATGGTTAGAAAAGGGGTGACTACCGAGATGACGACTAATAGAGAAATATGGAAGAAAAATATATGTTGCGCCGATCACAAATGAATTGGTACAAGGGCACGAGAATGATGATGATGATTGTGTCGACTTACTTCTCGCAGTGGTCGCCGGTGTACCCGTCGGGACACTGTGTGCACACGTAGTCGTCGCCCGCGGCGTCCGCGAGCGCGCAGTTCGGACTAAAGTTGTTGCTCGCCTCGAACAATGGACACGCGCACGGTTTGCACGCACCCTAAAAGCACAACTTTGCTGTACTCATTTGAACACAAACTGGAAACTGAGTAAGCCACATTTAGGTAAACATTAAATTAACTTACTAGCCTTAGGTGCCTCAGTGATTGTAATAAAAATAAAGAATCTTCATGAAACTTAGCAAATAAAAGAAAAAAAATACCTGAACAGGGTTGCCGTAGTGTCCCGGGAGGCATCGCTCGCAGTGCGGACCCGTAGTGTTGTGCTGACAGGGTCCACACGGTCCGTCCACTGAAGAAAATACACGATTTTAATACATTTCTACTTACATTATAATATCATACCTGTATTCTTCAAGGAAGATAGGCAATCGTGGATAGTACATGCAATATTGAGGAAGTATGTAAATTTACCAAATCTCACCCTGAGATGTTTGAAAAACTGGGAGATAAATGTAAGTTTAATACTAGATACCCTAATAGATTGGTTATTCCTAGAATGAAAACAGAACTATATGGGCGAAGTTGCTATCCTATGTGTATTAAAATTTATAACAAGATTCCTAACAAATTAAAGAACTTCCAATGGTCCGCTTCAGAAGGGCTTTACGCAGCTGGTTAATTGAAAATTCCTTCTACACTATAAAATAATTCCTTCAATTTAAATTTAAATAATCGGTGTACCAAAAATTTGCATGTCATTATGTTATGATTAAGTATGTTAAGCTACTAAAAACCTACCAGTGTAAGAACTCTGTAACCATATTTATCTGCAAATAAATCTTTGACTTTGACTTTGAAGTATTTACCTTATATCTTCGTCCATTTTCAAATTCGTTCGTTTATCAAGTCAGGACACTTAATATCTTTTGAAGCTACGGCACTAAGCAGGCTAATGCATAGAATACTATATTTAACACTACCTGATCCCCGCGACTTCCCCGCGTGGGTGTCGGTTTTTTATATATTAAAACCTTACTTGAGAAACACTCTATCCATTGGTGAAAACAGCATGAAAATCGGTGCAGGTGTTTTTGAGTTTATCGCGTACAGGACGGCAGACAGACGCGGCGTTTTTTGACTATCACAGTAGGTATATCCACATTTTGTCAGTTATTGTATTACAGGGGAGCCTGTTGCCAAAAATCCAGATTCTAGGCGGCTACTGAGAAATTCTCCGACCGAGGAAACGAACACCCAGAGGTAATCTGTGCCCAGAGCCGCGCTAGCGACTCCATAGGCTAAAGACGACAAAAAACGTATTATTCAATTTATCTATCAATTATCAATATCGAATCGAACTATCGAAGTTGAAATCATAACGTAAGAATCATTGCCATGGCAAACTATTTGTTTGGTATGACACAATGTGCTATGAACTGAAATGCAATCGATTCGGCTCGTTATCGACTATAGTTATCAGTTAAGGCTGAAAATAACGAGTGGACATCAACCACGCGTTGTAATATCATATAAGATAACTTGTGAATTATAATTATTAGGTGCGCATATTTTAAGACCGGTAAATTTTCCATTCGAGTATGATTAACGACACAAGACGATAATGCGTACTCTTGCAGAACAGGAACAAAACAAACATGGTATAAAATGGTGGCTCGCTTATAATCGCAGTGGATAGATTTGCTGCGAATAACGACGATGGTGTATCAAGCATAGACCGCTGGCTCACCCACCACTTTCACTGTCAAGGCCCGTCACCGCGGGTCTTGACAGTGAGACTGGTGTATTCGTCCATACACCCCTGCCCTTGTTTGAGCCAGCCCGCGTGGGCTTTATTCTTCCCCAAACAATACTGCGTATTTCTTATTGCCCGACCCGTGTGCCCGCGCGCACACACGCAGCGTTCAGTGTGGATGTACTGACCGGTATCGCAGGCGGCATGGTCGTTGCAGGCGCAGGGCAGGCACTGCAGGCGCGGCGCAGGGCGCGCGTGGTTCCAGGCGCAGCGCTGGCAGTGTGCGCCCGTGTGCCCGCGCGGACACACGCAGCGCTCGCGCGGGACTGTGCCGCCCCGCACGCCCGCGCCCTCCAGGCGGACCTGGCGGAAACACGACATGTCAATACTAACGTGCCAGGTAATACCAATGACCTTGATGAGCCAGTCCCATAATGGGACCAAAGGTACAAAATTGCACATGCGTCAAACATCCTGAATAGGAATAAAACGAACCATACGATGTACACCGAATCCGTCATCGGCCGAACTATGCTCGTATTACGTCGTCGGCCGAACTCGGCCGATCAAACCAAACATTATGTTTGCAAGCCGTTAGACCTGTAGTGGAGAACCTGGTCCCAATTGATCCATCGTGTATTAATTACAAGCATCATACAGGAATACTTTTATTTCGCCTCAAACAGGCCATACACAATATAATGAAACAAATACCTCATCCTGGTCGAAATGGTAGTGCGCCTTTAACATGATGCCCTTTATGTCTCGCAGCACATCCATGAGCTGCGTCCGGGTGGCGAGCTGGTCATCCCCCAGGACACGCCAGGCCCCCTCCAGCAGTGGCACAGAGATCTGCAGCTGTCCAGGGGTCTCGTGGCTTGTGTTCAAGTATGCCAGCATAGTTCCGTCTGCCAAGGTGCAACAAATAAAGCATTATATGTTCCTGCCCTTTGGTCGGCATAACTTGTCTTTTTCCGTAAATCTCTAGCAGTCATGTAATCACAGTCCACATGTCAAAAGTCACTTACGAAATAATAAGTACTGTGGTCTATCGGGATAAGTGTAAAGTATAATACCTACCCTGGAGTTGCAATTTAGTTTCTGATCCTGTAAACAAATACTAAGTGTTGTTGGTAAAAACTCCTACCTACTTCAAAACGTACACTATTCTATGGGTTTTTAACAGTACTAGTATTTCTAGAATCCACCTAACTTACAGTAATGGAATGTTGATATAAAGAAACAAGGATTAGGATAGAATATACAACTTGAAGGTGTATGGTAGAAAACTGTAAGGTATAGTCCTAAACTCGCAACTCGGTTGTTATGAATGACGTACTGACCTGTTCCCAGAAGTACAACATCAGGGCCAAAGGTAGGGTTTCCGCCGGTGTCTCCCCTCACGATCCCCCAGTACAGGAAGGCCCGGACTTCGCCCCCGTACGCGGACAGCTGGTCCCCGTTAAATGAGCTCGTCATCCAGTAAAAGTACTTCCACCCTTCTACCTGGAACACACACACTTTGCACATTCCATATTCGACGTCGTCGGTATTCTATGGCGTATTTGTCCAAATATTCGCGTTACTTTACTTGGGTAAATACTAAATATACTTACTCTCATCATCATCATCTTCCACCCCTTGTCCCACGTCACTTGTGGTCCGCGCAACACGTTGTCTCTTTCCACTCTCCCCTGTCAACCGTCACGCTATCATTCACTCCCTCTCCATCCATCAACATTTATACTCATCAATCTTTTAGTTACATGCGTTTCCTCCCTTCTCATCATATGCCCATACCAAGCCAAACGATTTCCTTTCAACTTTTCTGTCACTGGCACCACTATCGAACTTTCTCTTATATATAATGCTGGCTTGGATAAAGTTGATTCCGTTCGTGACTTGGGTGTTACACTGGATGCCAGTTTGCACTTCGACAAGCACGTCGACAACATAATAAATAAGGCGTACCAGATGTATGGTTTCGTCATGAGATCTTCACGTGACTTTGTGCGACCCTCTACGTTCCTACTTCTTTATAAGACTCTGGTAAGATCACAGCTAGAGTACGCCGTTCCAATCTGGAACCCCTTCTACGAAAAATACGGCTCTAGAATTGAAATGGTACAGAAGAAGTTCCTGCGATCGATGAATTATAAGTGTTTCCAGTCAAAAATTCCATATGTGCAGCTATTGAAACGGTATGGAGTTCCAGATCTGGGGTCTAGGCGGTTATTACTTGATGTCATAACCCTGCACGGTATATGTAATAACAAATTTGACTGTATCGAACTTACAAGTAAGTTGTGTTACAAGGTGCCCTGCAGTGTTATTTTAAGGGGGGTGCGCGTGCCTCAACTGTTCCACACGGATATATGCCGGACTAATGCTGGGGAACGAGCACCTCTTCGCCGTCTTGTTGATGCATACAACGCGCGTTTCATGGACCTTGATATATTTTATCTATCTAAGCAAGTATTTAAGAAAATGGCTCTGGAAATTTTGTCCGCAGAGTAAATTGAGTAACATTAGGCAATCTCAGCGCTAATATGACAACGATTCTTTTGTTTTGTTTTGTTTATCGCTTTATATTAATAATTCTTTTATCACTTCTTTTAACTTTTAGTTAATTCGTGGACAATGGTGTGGGTTGCATGTTTGACAATTCCTAGCTTAAGTAATTTTCTGTATTTTTTAACATGTAACTGTTTTTTGTCCCTAATAAATAAATAAATATACCTGCTCATTCCTTACTTTATCCATTTTCGTCACTCGACACATCCACCTCAAAATTCTCATCTCCGCTACATGCATCATTTTTCATCCGTCTTCTTACTAAATAAAAGCTATCGTTATCAGAATAAAGTAAGGTTTAAAAAATCATTTATTCTCATGAAAGATAAAAAAAACCACTTACATGAGAACAGACAAGAAAGATTGAGTTAAATTATTTTAGGTAACCGTCACCAAAGTGTATGTACAGTATTGTATAAAATTATTCTATACTCATTCAACAGTTCAATTCTCAACCATTAAAGTACATTGGAGGACGCAAGTCAAGGCAGTTTTCAGTTATGTGTTTGGATAGCCGAGATTTAAAACTGCTGAGAGAGCTAACACTTTTTATATATGTGGGTAGCTTATTAAACAGACTCTTTCTAGCGTAATTACTGCGCTAAGTTCATTTTGAATAAACGAGATAACGCGAATATTTGCTCAAATTTTTTTCTATAAATAAATACAGCAAAAAATTTGAAAGAAGAACCACAGCATGACAAAATACCACAAATTCTTTCAGGATCAACTCACCTCATAACTGATGACGAAAGGTTTTCCTTCCTCGTCGACAGAGGGCTCTAGCGTTTGGTTTCCTTGAGAGTCCACAATAAGCCATGCTTCTCCTAACGGTAATATCACCTGCAAAGAGAAAAATATTCAGGTTAACTTACAAAGAAACAAACAAATTACCTTCAGAGGTACCAACTGATCTGATTGTGCATTTTGGATGTTTGTAAAAGATAATTTAAAGAAATACTGATCTGATAGCAAAGTTCTATTCACAGGCACTATTCCAGAATGACACAGGAAACGTTTTATGGCAGAAACATCCATGGTTATTATAGAAATTTCTATGCGGATAAACCGCGAGAGGCTCCCGTATCAAAATGCCCAATATTTATTTTGGTATACCTATTTATTACAGGTGACTGACGAGGGACAAAGGAGCTTTATATAAACTTATTCCATCAACCGACATGTACCAAGTTTAATGTGACTCAATCAATATTTCGTCAGGCACACTTACATCTCTTGGCGGCTCCAGCTCGTCAGGGCCGGCGAGGCTGCAGGAGTCAGTGATGTGGGAGCAGTAGCAGGGTCTGCAGCCGCCCGGTAGGTCCGCGCTGAGCCCGAAGTGGCCCGGGGCACACGCGTCGCATCTCCCGCCCACCACGTTACTCTGGAAATATTGTATACGTTATCTACAGCGGTCGAGTTAAAACCCTTTTATTTTTGTCGTTTACCTTTTTTTTGTCGCTTTTCATTCATCCTCTCAACATGACCAAACCACAAGATGGTTTGGTCATGTTATACTCGTATTTATACATATTATGTGCGTGACTGTAGCTAACCCAAGACACCAAAACCCAAAATATAAACTCACTTTACACTCGCAGACGTCATCGCAGACCCGCTCGGGGTCGACCACGCCCCGCGGGTCACACTTGCACGCCGGCGTGACGGGCGTCTGGCAGCTAGGAAACACGGCCGACGGGTCCTCGCAGGAGTCACACAAGTGACCAGCGAACCCAGGAAAGCAGTTGCAGGCAATCTGTCGGTGCTGCTTTTCCCATTTACAAGAGCCTGCAAGTTTGAAAGTATAAAGTTTAGCTTTTGGATTACTCGTAGCTATTAGATTTATCAGAGGTACCTGTCCCATCGCCCACTGACGAGGAAGCGACTAGCTATCAGTGCTATCACCGATTTTCTCACTCAACAAATGTAAATAAGATTGTAGATCCCGTGAAAAGAGATACATAATATTATACTATCGCTGATCGCTGACTGTTCACACCGCCGGCGAGTACTCGTGAGGCAGAACATTCGCCAAGAGAGACGCACGCGCATACCAACGAGTAATCGCTCGTCGCCGTGCGCACTCAGTTTTAGTTGCTAGCTCTACTCGCTTCTCGTTCGTAGCCGGCGGTGTGCGTGTGACACGTGCCAGAGGGCCTAAACAATTCTAGAAGGACTTTCAACATGATTAAATCATGTTGTTAACAATTCTACAACGACTTAAAAGGAAAAAGTAAAAAATTTACAATACATAAAGAACATGAACATGTGTGTAATATATTTTTAACTTTTTTCCATCATCGTTAAAGCTGATAGTTTGTCTACGCCCTCTGCGGGGTAATTGCGTAAAACACATAAAAAGACAGTTGATCGCAATGGATTTCCTTCTGGCAGTTCAGCCACGTTAATTGCGTTATATACGTTAACGACTCTTTCAAAAATATGAAGCAATAGTTTAGGAACTTCCTTCAAAACCCTCAGATTGTGATTCAAAGTGTGTTAAGCAATTAGGGTACTCGTCTCAGTATCCTTTTAAGACTTGCAGGATCAAAGATGGAGATACATTATAATACTTATTTAGTGTTCGGTTTTTTGAGCTAGCGCAAATTAGGACGTGCATTTCAAAGCTTCCTACATCACTTTCGTACGCGTAGTCTCCGAAGGTTTAAGCAGGAGAGTATGGTACACCCACGTTTCGCCAGTTATGTTTGAGTCCCATATACTAGGGGGCGAGCCTGCTATTAACTGCTACTGAGTAATTGTGGAAAGCACCGATTACATTTGACTCGACCTGGGGAACCAGGCGCAAGGCTTGGGTGTAACCTACCATCAGAGCCCTGGGGGTCGCAGTCGCACGGCACACAGGGCCCGTCAGGCAGTGCGTTGTAGTACCCGAACAGGCATCGGTCACATAGGGGGCCCGCTCGATTCTCCTGTAACAAAGTTGCATATAAGTTAGCAGACATTATTGATACTTTTATGTGTAACACTGTTCATGCCACGGAATAGATAAATAAGGTTGGAATGGTAATGTGGGCGTGGCAAGCGCGCCACAATTATGATTCGATATTCATAACTCGACCGATTCATTAATTCACCGCGTTTCGTGCGCTTCGGACTACTGCGGAGAACAGAGCTCTGCTTTAAAATGCCGTGTTGTGCAATTATAACTTGTAAAACAAAAAGTCAGACCGCAAGTATAGAGCGAGGGGGTATATCTTTCCATCGGTAAGTCGAAAATAACATTTCATTATAATTTTATTAGTAAAAAACATAAAAATATTCTGATCACTATGAAATTCCAAACATTAACGACATTATTGCAACAAGTAAAAAAATATATACATTGCACGATGTGTACTCGCGTAATCAACGCAATTACTAAGTCCGCTTACAATGTACTGCATGCGTCGCGTCCTCTTCACTTCAACCATTGACGTTTCGTCGTTTGCCCTGATTGGCCGTGATGCACGGTCGATAGTGAGGTGACCATGTGGTTAAATAAAATCATCGATAGAATTCTCAAATAATATAAATTTACGTTCGACAAAGATTCTTTTTGAATTATTTTATATTTAATTAATGATAGTATATTTTTAGTTAGATGTATAATGAGTCAATTAAATATTACAATAATTATTGAACGAATGATACAATATAGTAAATACTTGTAGATGACAGATTTACAGGGAGAAATTGAATTCATTGGCAACATTATACGAGATCATTGTACTCATCTACAAGTATTTACTATATTGTATTTAGTATTAAAATATAAGTAAAATCCAATTTTACTTACGCAATAAATTATAAATTTTAGGTTTCCTAAAGAACCTTACGCCAGGGAATAATGGATTGACGTGACAGGTAGAGGAAACTGGATGCCGACAAAGACGAGTACTATTTGCTCTATACATTTCAGTAAAGATGATTTTATCATAAAAAAATCAGGTTATTTGTAATTAATAAAAGTAAAATAAATATTTCTTAATATTTATTTCATGTTTAATTTTCCCCCATACATTCATCAGATAATTTATCGATAAAGAATATCGGCTTTATCAAGCACTAGCGTGTATGAACATTTTTATTGCTTTTTTGCGTGTGTGTGTGTGTCTACGAGGGTTTAGTACTAGTGTGCGAACGAATATCTGCCCTGAGATTTATGTGTGTCTGATTTGGTTGTGTGCGAAATATTTGTAAACATAGGAGTGCGTAAGTGTAGAAATTAAAATAGTGGGAGACAAGCGGTGACACTGGTCCTGATACAAAATTGGAGCTAGGGCCTTTCCAACCTTATTTATCAATTCCGTGGTTCATGCAACAGCGACAATTCAATTTGACCATTCAATAATATTTTGTGTTTTGTTTGTGCTTGGTAACGTATTACCCAGTAACTGGGTGGTGGACGTCAGATTGGCAGTTGTTCCTCGTTAAATACTGCCATACTGGTATTCAGCTCCATCTGGAAGATGACCTCAAACAGAGAAAAGGCTAGCCAGGTGACAAATGGGGTTGTGCTCGAGTCATCTCTCTTTAACCGGTTCTTAGCCAGTAGGATATAAAATGTTCTTCCACGTGTAAAAAACATGCATATATCATTATATAAATTATCTGTCAATATGATAATTTTAATGATTACAAAAAATATCTGCAAACACATAATATCTACTTACCTAAATATTATAATTTATGATTATTTTGTAAATATTTTACATTTGCAATCAGTAGCCACTGCAGAAGATAATTGCTTTAGAACACAACGTATTACGTGATACGTATGTCAGACCCTTTTCTAAATCTGTCGTCAAACCTACATATCCTTACATATTATAAAACAATATCCTCCGCCGCGTCTGTCTGTCGTCCTGTACGCGATAAACTCAAAAACTACGGCACCGATTTTCATGCTTTTCTCACCAATGGATAGAGTGGTTCTCGAGTAAGGTTTTAGTATATAATAACCGACATACACGCGGGCGAAGTCGCGGGCATCAGCTAGTCAAAAATAAAAATTGTTTTCAAGCAACTAATTTTGCTTTATGTTACCTAGGCAGAGTCAAAATTAAGTAATCTGTTGTGTGTTGCTTTGCTGTGGAGTTTGTCGAGCCACTTCTTCCCAGCTAAAATTCTAGGAAGTGGTGAAGGGTTGGCGTTATGGGGAACTGTGTTTTGTAATTTTGACGTTCAAAAAGTGCTGAGTCTGTGACTAATTTGAATGAATGACTTTAGAGTTTTTTCCTACAGAATGTTCGGCTTGGATGGATCTCTTAACACCTGTGTACGTACCGTGCAATTGACGCAAAGTATGGCTCCGGTGTCGTCGTAGGAGCAGGCGCCCCGCTCGCCGCAGGAGCACTCGGCCCTGTCGAGCTCGTCACAGGGCTGGTGGGGGGCCCAGGACCCGCCGGCACAGCAACGCTGGCAGCGGGCCCCGCAGGTGCCATGGACACACTCGCATTTTGCACCCTGGAATATGCACAACGTGGATTTATATTTTATTGAATGACAGACATGTCGACAGCTCTCCAGATGGTCAGTGGTCAACGCCGCGTTTGGAAATCTGCAACATTATAGGAGACACACAGATGCGTGGTTATTCGAATTACGGCCCAATCCCACTCACATAGAGTAGGCCTCCATCCCAGCAGTAAGAACATAATAATGGAAGTCTACACCATTTCTACGTGTCATAGAAAACTTTTTATGCAAGATAAATCCACGGTTCCTGTGGGAATATCTAACTGGCAAGCTCGATATTCTATGATGTACAAACCTGAGCATTGACATGGCACTTGGAGGCGTGCCCGTGGCACAGACAGCGCGCGGCAACCGTGAGCGCGCGCACCGTGTAGTACTGGTGGCGTGCAGGCAGTGCGTGGGGCGCGCGGAAAGAGACGCGCACGCGCCGCGCCAGCACACCCTCGCCGATACCGACGTGCATCTGTCATACACAAATAAACTTTAGTAAAACCGAAAATCTACTCGTAAAATAATAAAATAGAATAGAAAATAATAATTTTTATTATGTACACCGTTTAAATTATTGACTGTAGTAAGTACTTTTTTTATCTTCCACGGGACCGAAGCTGAAGTCGAAAGCTAGTAGGTAAATGATAGCAGCTAGCCATACCTCGCCATTCTCCAGCGGTCTCGGGCTAGCAAACTGGGTAGAACAGGCAGGCTTATCAGCCCTGTTCAGCCTCTTCGCTGCCCTGGCCTTCCGCCGCCGTCTCTCAGGCCTGAGGTCCCACAGCTTGCGGCAGTGGTCCCTGTCTCCGAATGCCCTCACCATCCTCCAATCCTCACCATCTTCGGAGGATGAGACTTCGAGCGACCAGGCAAGGGGACGGGGAGATGGGCCCGACTTGATTATAACATGGAGCAGTTCCATTTTCTGTAAATTTCAATTGGTTTCAATTAATAGAACATTGAGTAGGTACCTAATTGACGCAGGTTAACTATAGGGACGGTTCTATTATCAGATAAGCTAGTTTTCGGTACTAGACTACCACGTATATGGAAATAGCTTGCTCAATAATGCTACTAATAGGTAAGTATCGCATCAGTAGACAATTGAAAATTTAGGTACGGGTCGACTTGAGAACCTCCTCTTTTTCACCTTAAAAAAACCGGCCAAGTGCGTGTCGGACCACGCACAATGGAGGGTTCCGTAGTTGGGATGAATTTATGCCAAAAACAAACTTAACTTACATTCCGTATGGGAGAACATGTTTTTCAACGACAAATGTAAGTTGGTCGATCATTACTTGGTAATTTGTAGAGCCTACTTGGCTGTGATAGTTTTCCTTTTAATTTTGTTATACTAAATACTACTGCCGTGAATTTTTTTCACATATCCAAAACCAACCATTTAGCTGGCACACACTGTACACACTGTACACTTGACTCTAACAAAAATTTGCACTTTAAAGAGTATTATTTCGCAAACGGATCCCTAAATCCAAAAATGAGAACAAATAAAACCATCCCCATTATAAGTGAAGGGGCCCTAAAAAAATTTTTGTGTATACCGATACCAAATTACAGCTTTCTAGTACTAAGAGTCTCTGAGCTAAGCCACGGACAGACGGATAGACAGACGGACATGTCGAAACTTAAGGGTTCTGTGTTGACTACAGAACCCTAAAAACGGGCTAAAAGCGTGTGCATTACACGGGATATTATCGTCTGAAAATGAAATCTCCACTCATTTGGCGAACGATTTGCTTGGAAATCGGATTAAGCTTTCACATAATGTTCACTCCGAATAGTTACTTGCTACCAGATAGATCCCGAGAATGAAGCAATATTTATATAAAAGTATCTGTCAGATAAGTTAACCGGAACTTACTATTAGGAAAAGTGTTTTCCCCCTAAGTGTTCATATGCACGCACGGCACGTTGCCAACGGTAGAGGTAACTGCAGCCGTCTACATTTGTCGGCGGCTGTCGTAGGACTCGTCGACGGCTGCAGTTGCCTCTGTCGACGGCAACGTGCCGTCCGTGCATATGAACACTTAGGAGGAAAACACTTTTCCTAGTGGCAAGTTCCGGTTAACTTATCTGACATGTACGTTCGTGTACATGAGCACTAATCTAACCCATGAGGTGACTCATTTGAGGTTTATGCAATTATTTACTAACATTATTTAAAGGCTAATATATATTTAAGTATTTGACAATAAAATTATTAGGACAATAGCAAATAAATTGTACCTATTTGTATAGATGTAGCTGTCATTTAACCATTTGTGTGTACAATCCTTCGTCATATTGTCAAAGATATGATATACAGTATTCTCATAATCTAATCTGTTAGATAACTCGGATGTTTGACGTGTGTACACCTTAGGTACTCTTACTTTCAATAACAATATCGTTTAACCGGTGATTATTTCCCGCAGCGATTTTTTACGCGCACTGGAATTTCACAGGCACTACTTAGTGCCGAGAGATGAAAATCCGGTGCACGATAAAATTCCGCCGCAATATTATTACGTCCGTTCGTACGTGGGCCAAGTAAGCACAATATGTATAATAGTCTTGTTGTTCTCAAAATATTATGTTCTAGTTGATTATTAACGCCCGATATTAATAATGTATCTAAATCCTAATCTTGATCCGCGGTCTTTGAGGGCTGCCTGTGATTCGCCCTCTCAAAGACACATGGAAACCTCGACCGATGGTGGGTATTTGGCTAAGATTGAAGGCCCTAGCGCCACTAGCACGAACGCGAATGAGTATCACCCATAGGTATGAATAAACTAAGAGCCTTATACTAAGTAAATATTATGTATTCAGTTATAAAATCGTTCGAATTAGTTAGGAACGTTTAGGTACTCCGCGCGTTGATGACCTTGTGAAGTAGGAATCCATTGGATGCGGGAAGCACAGAACCGGTCGAAGTGGCGGAGCACTGCTGGACATAGGGCTCCCCGCCCTATGTCCAGCAGTGGACTTCTTTCAGCTGAAATTATGACTCCGCGCGTTCGTGCTAGGCCCGCTGGAACAAGATTGGGTTTAAGATACATTATTAATTTCAGAATAGAATAGAATAGAATATACTTTATTTGCTTTGAATGCAGGTACATACAAATAGGATCGTAAATAACATAATAAAGAACCGTGTACATTCTGCCTTGTTGGCATGCAAACACAATAATTATTATACAAGTTATCAAAATAGGTTATTAAGATGTATCATTTAGGAAATCCTGAACAGAATAATAACATTTATCTAGAAGTAATTCAGTAAAACATTTTTTAAATTTCATCAAGGGCAAGGTTTTCATATGATCGGGAATTTTATTAAAGACAACAGGAGCCATACAAATTACATTTTTTTTTAATAAACTCGTTTTAAATGTTCCTGTGTGAAGTAAATTCTGATATTGTGATCTTAATGATGTACTCCGTTTTCTGGTTCCTGTTAATGTGGCAAATAAATTACGGTTTGTTTTAACAAATATTGCTAATTCGAGGATATAGAGGCATGGGAAAGGTAATAGTTTCTGAGACTTAAATATAGGCACACAACTGTCAGTAACTTTGAGGCCAAATATAGCTCTCAAACAGCGCTTTTGAGCTTTAAAAATGCTTTCTCGTTCACTACAATAACCCCAAAATATAACACCAAATCTTAAAATAGAAATTACAAGACCATGGTAGGCCACTAGTATTGTTGACCGATTTACTTTTTTGGATAGGTTGTATAACATAAACGCGGCTGTGCTCAGACGTTTACAGATATCTTCTGCTTGCGGCTTCCATGTTAACTGGCTATCAATTAAGATTCCTAGAAATTTTGTGCTATTCACTTTATCGATAGTTTGGCCATTGTAGTTGATATCCATGTCACCTGTAGATATACGTTGGTGAAAATGCATAGTTAAAGTTTTTTGTAGATTAATAACTAGGTTATTATTGTCAAGCCATTTTATTAAACTGCTGATCGAGTTATTGATGTCATTTACGTATGAGTCTTTATTGGTACATGAAACAATTGAAGTACTGTCATCTGCAAATAAAATCATTGGATTAGATATATGGCGTGGCAGGTCATTAATATAAAGTAGGAATAGTAAAGGTCCGAGGACACTTCGCTGCGGAACTCCATATTTTATTTCTTTAAATGACGATAAAGTTTTTTGTACCTTCCTAGATTTTAAACATAAGCGTGATATCTCTGTACATTGTCTACGGCCTTTGAGATAAGTTTTTATTAAGTTAAAAGCATTGCCACGAATACCGTACGCATCAAGTTTGGTTAAGAGAATATCGTGGTCCACGCAGTCAAAGGCTTTCGACATATCGGCATATATTGCACATACCGGTATTTTGGAATCTACTTTAGGCATTATTTCATGGAGAAAATCAAAGATGGCCATGTTAATATTTTTATTTTTCCTGAAGCCCATTTGTTCGTCACATAGTATGTGGTATTTAGTTAGGAAGTTGTCAAGAGATTCATAGATAACTTTCTCTATGATCTTGGAGAATATAGAGATAAGAGCAATTGGCCTATAATTTACCATTTCTTCTTTATCGTTTTTTTTATATACTGGTATGACTATTACGCTCTTGAGACTTTCTGGAAATACGGCAGACTGTATGCTTACATTAATAATATGAGCAAGGGGTTCAGCTATACAGTGTGCAACAAATTTGATAACTGTTGTTGAAATGCCATCGAGGCCAGAGCTCTTTTTATTTTTCAGGTTTCTAATTAGACGCATTACATCTTGAGGTATAACAGGGGCCATAAATATTGTATGCGGGTTTATATTTATGTTAACGGTATCGCATAACGTATGTTTAGGTATGCCAGAGGTTTGTTCAATGAAAAAGTTATTAAAAGATTCAGCTATTAAATTAGGGTTTGATATTATTTCATCTCCTTTTTTTATTTGAGAAATGGGTTCTCTTACAATTTTGTTGTTATTAATAACTTGCCAGGCCGTTTTGGATTTATTTTTTGAGTTATTTATTAAGTGGTTATTCTGCGCTTTTTGTGTAAGTTTAATAATTTTCTTAAACCTCCTTGAGTAAATCTTAAATTTATTTTTGTTTTCAGACGTTGGTTTTCAGGTGTAAGGATTTAGTGATTTAAATGTCACAAAATTTCACCTCTCTTGCAGGAAACATTGAAGGCTTCGCTATGATAATGTGTGCTAGTCAGAATGATCGGTCAATGGCCGGTAGACTTTTAAATAAGGTCTTTCCGTAAACAGAGGACCTACACATGGCTTTCAATCCCTTCAAGGAAAAATACGGTAAGCCATTAGCAGCATTTTTGACGACTTCCATGGTAACAAACATTAAAGTGAACAAAAAGTCTGCGGCGGGATGGTTGCGCTCGCGCCTCATTAGTACCGCCGTACAAGGCGACTACCACTGCTACCGGTTGCGTCACTACACAATTAACGAGACATTTTTCTAATTAGCCCTTATGGCATCCAGGTATAATAATACAATGATCTTTTATGGACCGGCTTCACCTTTATTGGACGACAACAAGTTTAGAAATACTTGTAAGTATAAGTTAGAGAGCGGGTGTCTAGTTTTCCTTACTTTCACAAAAAAGGTCTCTTGTACCTACTAAATGAGCTGTCATCATTTTCGCTTAAACGTTGGTTTCCTAAGAAAGCGGTGAACGGCCATTTAGCGTTTTTTGACATTTAAATGTCAAATACTGGTAAAAGAGATGTTTATGACGGCCGTTAGTTACGCTGCTTGGCGGCAGAAAGACGCATGGAGCTCATCTACTTAGTAGGTGCTTCTATCATTAGAGCACCTACAGTAGTGACCTGATTCTGGATGTTTGCTCTAGCGATTTGCGGCGAGATAACAGGCTGATAAAATGCTTCTCTTTAGTTTATTTTTAAAAGATTTTTTGTTTGTCTTTACCACACAGATGGGCTTGTTGGACAGACGTCAAACCCTTTTTATTCACAAATTATTATCATCAGATTTTTTGCAATTAACTAATGCGTTCAATTATGAACTAGCTGTCCCTGCGATTTCGTTTGAATACGACCTTCCACGAACCCTTGTTTCACTTTTTGAACCTTATAACCTTATCTCAGCGGTTAAAGGATTCGTGCTGACTCCGCAGCATATCTTTACGTTGCTTAGTCACCCAAAGGATGACCTGATAAGCAAGTTTGTTGGCTATATATTTCCAGAGATTTCGTGATCTATTCTGTGAGGGGTATATTGATTTTACGTAAAGTAAAACACATACAACATGCCTCTTGTATTCCTCGATTTTATACATTTTGCTTATGTTTATGACCCATGTAATAGGAGGCCAGCTTATCGGTCGGGCTCGGATAGTGCGCTCTCGCTAATTAAATCATTTATCCTAAAAGTACAGGCGGATCTAACGTAAACTGCCACTTCATAACACGACACTGTTATCAGGTTTAAGACAAAACCTTTTTAATAAATCGCAAAACAGTCTCAAAATTTATCCAATAAAAATATCGGAACACACCTGTCCACCTATGTGATAACACTATCACGAACGATAACAAGGTACGCTCAGTGACTCTATGCAAGCGCGCGTTAGCACTCGTACTCGATAATGTCGAAGAAAAAAATCCCAAGCGACGAAGAGTTCAGTAACGTGACAGTGGAAGTGCCGAGACAAAAGAAGCACAGACGGGAAGCTGAACCAAGTGACGTGGTTAGACATAAGCATCGCAGGGATGCCGAGCTTAGTGACGTAAAAGTGGAAGGTGTCAGACACAAGCAACGCAGGGAAGCTGACCCTAGTGACGTAAAAACGACCGTGACTAGACATAAGCAACGCAGGGACGTTGAGGTTGGTGACGTGGGTACACATAAGACGAGGCGTGAAGCCGAGCCGAGTGACGTGAGAGTGGTCGAAGCTAGGCATAAGCAGCGGCGGAACACACATACTACGGCGAATGCCAATTCATACGATGAAGGCAAGAAAAGCATATCAAAAATTTCAAGCAGATCCAATGAATATATATACGATAATAAAGCGTATGTCGGAAGCCTAAATACTGTTAACGAAGCCAGGGATGACAGGATTCAACTGCCACCAACAAGGTTTGTACATTCATGGTTGATTCTCTAACAAATTATCGATTGTTACTGGGTATCTGCAACCAAATCTCATGGAACTGTTGTGATTGGTTCACTAAATTATCAACAACCAATCATATGAGATCACAAGTGATTTGATAGAAAATAATATTGAAAAGGCTTTCAAAGTGTGATGCTATTTTGCCAACAATACAATAGTATATTTTCATATGCATTTAGATAAAGGCTCTTATCTTGCAATATTTCGATTTTCGAAAACTCAATAAACTCGGCTATAATTTAGCCTCTTTTAAATTTCGTCGTGTAACATTGGCCCATCGGTACGAGATCTGACTTAATGGCGTTCCATGCTTAGGAACTCCTTTTTCTGATTCGAATTTGCGTTGTTGATGTGAAACATTCTGTACAATGGAATGGTATACAAATGCATCGTGGGCTCTTTATCGGAAGAGGTAGTTTAGTACTCTTATCATTATGATATTATTTTTTGTTCGGCTTAGCGATGTTCGCGTCACACAGTGGAACGAATGTATGGGAGCGGTTGGACGTAGACATGTCCGAAAAATAAGAGTAAAATTATGACAAACTAATGATGCCATCTTATTCGATTACTTAATGCCTTCATAAATTGTGGTGATGAATTTCTTCATAACTCCCATATTTCGGGAGTAATTTGAGAAAATGTGAAATTTTACTATGAAAATGAGTGTATTGAGCTCTCTCCCTCCTGATTCCGGGCTTGTTTCAAGTAGCGGTCTCTAATATCGTAATGCTATTACTAAGAGCTATATTTAATACTAAGACACATAGTGCGCCAAATGTGCACTTTCTGGGATAAAAGGAAATGAAAATTTAAAAAAAAAAACGTTTTTTCCCCATTTGTATTTACTTTAAACCGCAGACAGACTTATTAAGAGGTCTATAAATATATTATATATATACAGAAATATATATTAACAAAAATATTCACAAGAACTGATGAGAGTATGACTTTTAAGTAAGTTGATAATAAATTACCTAGTTTCATTAAAAGTACAATAAATAATTAAGATGTAAGCTCTAATTTACTAAGTTACACATTTTAAAACAATAACATCATTTAATTATCTTCGTCATCATCATCATCATCAATTAATTCAAATTCAGAATCGATGTCCGCTAAATCATTTATGTTAACAAATTCGATATCACTTTTCTCAGAATCCGTAAGCTCATAAAATTCCTTAAAAGAAGATTTTTTTACAAACTTATTTCCTTTTGGACGGATACTTGTAACAAGTGGATCAGAAGACAGTAAAAGATTGTGCATAATATCTTC
Organism: Lithophane leautieri; assembly: GCA_949152455.1. Lineage (NCBI taxonomy): Eukaryota > Metazoa > Arthropoda > Insecta > Lepidoptera > Noctuidae > Lithophane > Lithophane leautieri. The sequence goes on along the minus strand of OX424462.1, from coordinate 1,338,953 downwards.
ATTGCATGAGATACTGCTATGCTTTCGAGAATGCCCCTCTCTATATTTTCTAAAATCTTTATTTCTAGCCTCAGATGCCTCTTCGGATAGAAAACCAATGGGCACAATTGACATGTTCTGAACTATGTCTGGCCCATGCATTAAAATTTTATGAAGTGAAGAAGGCATATAATACCATGGGTATAACTCCACGTAAAGCTTAGCAGTATCAAAGCAGAACTCTCGGAATTTAGTTACGTTGATCTTCTCTCCTGATGAAATACACTGCAAGATCACACAGATTTTTCTTAAAAGCATAGCATCTATTCCGGTCAGTTCAGCAGATTTAGTGTAGTTTTCAAAAAATCTCCTTGCCGAGTTGCCATTGTTGGTGGATCCACTGCCTTGTTTCACAACATCGAGAAGTAAGCCCGTTTCTCTTCTTACAGCCTCTTGAACTCTTTTCTTCCTGTCATCAACTTGCCTTTTTGCTATATCACCCCTTACTTGCCATGATTTTATGTCTAATTTGTAGGAAATGTGTAATAAGCATTCCATTGAGCGAATCCAAGCGTGAAGGGTGCTTAAGCTATATTTATACATGTCCTCGTTTGCGTGTTTATCTTTGATTAACTCTAAATTATTCATTTCTTTAGGACAAGCCTTGCATATGTCACACACTGAAGCTGCTGTATTGGATATAATGGAATGAATTTTACCATCAATCATTGTCAACAGCAGTTGGTGTTTGACACTAATTCCATCAGTGATGGTGGATGGAGTTAAGGCTTCAATCTCTGCTTCGATTTCAGCCATCTCTCTCTGCACATTTTCTTTGGTTTCCTTTATAAACTTAAACAATATTGGCCGGCAAAATGAAGTGGAAGATGGTCGCTCGTTTTCCCAAATTGTTACACCTTTTGAGACGAGCCGCAGTGGTACAAGACTAATCATAAAATTACTAGCAAGATCGATTTGCTCATCTTCACTCGTCCTTTGATGATAAATGCTTTGGCTAGATGATCCGTCAAAACCCCATTTGCTGGTCAATACGAGCTGTTGATTGGGATCAACAGGGGTTTCTAACGACCTAATAAGTCTTCTTGAGGTTAAATCCATCAAGGCTTGTAATTTGATTTTTGCAGAGCTCTCTGTAACTGTGAGATCTTCTTTGGCCGGATAGCACTTAATTTTTTCTTTAACCAACATGTAGTAACTCGGGTATTGAAGAGCTCCTTCTTGAGTGTTGAAATCCCGAAGAGTGTTATAGCGCCATTTCGATAAGTTCATCGATACATAAAGAGCCAATGCCTTCAAAGGGGATATTTCCCGTACCTGAATTGATTTACCTTCAATGAAGGCTTTGATTTTTGAGGCCTCTTCTGGATTCTCCGTCAAGTATTTCATAACATAAGCTGTATCGCTTTGTCCTGCCTTTTGAAGCGCCCTTTCGGCCGAAAACATAATTTCAGCGCTGCTACTGCTGCATGAAAGACTATCTTCAGTGGTGCGTCTTCTTTTTTGCCGGTTACTAAGGTCCTCAAAAGATTTACGAGGACTAGGATGTGTACAAGTTGAAGCATCAGATTTAGCAGGAGAAATTATGGGCTCGATGACGTCACTTATATTTTCTGTAGAAGGTTCCATATTTTCATTCTGTAATTCCGGCCATTGAATTGCAGCCTGTAGCCAAATCTCATGTTTCTTCCGAAACTTATCTGTGCTTCTTCCAGACTGTGTCCATTTTGCATAAATGCGGTAGCAAAATCGACGACACCAGTCTTTTAAACTTGTTTCAGCACTTTCACATAACTGAACACAACTGTTATCTTTTAAAACACTGAACAAATAGTTAAAGTCGCGTAAATCTTTATGTGCGCGTGCGCATAAAGCAACGTGAATATCAAGATTTGTATTAAAATTTGGAAAATACATTGCGAGATTAGCTTGGATACAACGAGGTGTAAATCAACACTGATTTTAAAGTTACTAATAGTGACCTATTTATATAAAATCCAGGTATCCCAGGTATCCTTTGTTAAATATTGCAAGGTAATTAGTTATTGTGATAATTAGTAAATGATGCATGCTAAATTAGTGTATTAAGAGCCATTTAGTAATTAAATAATAGCAATGTTCTTATCAGTAATCATTAGTGCATCAGTTTTATATGTAAACCTTAAGTCCCTAATTATATATCCTAATTAGCTTATATATTCTCTAATTGGCTGCTCAGAAATGTTATTGTAATAAGGTAAACCTTTAGAAAAACGGTTTTAATCAACAAAATAAACAAAAAATTAAAAAATTGTGTTATAAAATAAACATCACTCTTTATCCCAGAAAGTGCACATTTGGCGCACTATGTGTCTTAGTATTAAATATAGCTCTTAGTATTAGCATTATGATATTAGAGACCGCTACTTGAAACAAGCCCGGAATCAGGAGGGAGAGAGCTCGATACACTCATTTTCATAGTAAAATTTCACATTTTCTCAAATTACTCCCGAAATATGGGAGTTATGAAGAAATTCATCACCACAAGTTATGAAGGCATTAAGTAATCGAATAAGATGGCATCATTAGTTTGGCATAATTTTACTCTTTTTTTTCGGACATGTCTACGTCCAACCGCTCCCATACATTCGTTCCACTGTGCGTCAGTTCATGCGGGGATTCCCACATTTAGTTAGAGAAATGCTGTAAGCAACTTAACAACACGCCTGTATTTCCCATAGGGGTAGGCAGAGAGGAATAGTACGCCCGCATTTCGCCATTTGTGCTTTGGGTCCCTGTTATCACCGTATCAGGAAAGAAAATTAATCTGGGTCGCTGTCACCGGATACAGTGAAGAAGACTATATGTATAATGTATATATCACTATATGAAATCGTTGTACTGTGTTATTCTGTTGTTATTTCAGTAGGCCGTAGTTGTAGTTCAGTAAGAAGTTGTTATGGCACAATGGCATGCAAGCTACTCGTATACTTCTGTGCAATTTACACTTACAAGCATGGCACCGTCGACTGTCCGTGTCAAGCGATGATGACTAATAGGTATTTTAAGTGATAGGTTATCTATCTTTATACTAATACTAGCTGTGCCCCGCGGTTCCACCCGCGTAGCTCGCGATCCCGTGGGAATATAGGGATAAAACGTATCCTATGTCCTATTCCAGGTCATGGTCTACCCGTGTGCCCAATCTCTCCTCTCTAGAGTAGGGAAGGTCGCGGCGGCATGGCGCGGCGCCGGCGTCGAACCGCGGTTCGCGTATTGCATTTCGTGATAACTTCGAAATTAAATGTCCGATTCGAATGAATTAAAAAGTATTTTACTGCTACATAAATACCCTTGATGTTAAAACTATTTATTTGAATAAGAATTAATATTATGTTGATAAAACTCCTTCGCAAATAATGCATTAATTTCGAATAAATTTGATTACCATAAAAAAAGGTTATAGTGAGTCAATCTTAAAAGATAGACGTATGCTGTCGCGGACTTTTTTTTAGAACTTTTTAAGAGGAACAATTCCATCATACATGATATTTGCGTAACTTAAACCGTTTACGCATCACACGCAACGGAAGCTCTCAAAAAGGAATATTTTTTCCCGTTTTTGCAACATTTTTGATGTTATATAGCCTATAACCTTTCTCAATATCCAACACAAAAAGAATTCTTCAATTCCAGCCAGTAATTCCTGAGATTAGAGAATTCCTGAGTTCAACAAACAAACAAACTCTTCAGCTTTATACCTAATATTAGTATAGATAATAAACCGGAAGAGTTTGATATTTGTTTGATCGCGCTCATCTCTGGAACTACCAGCTGGATTTGTATTCTTTTTTTCATTTGACAGCATTATTCTTGAAATGAAATTTATTTTTTGCAAGAATTACATTACAGATGGTCGGGTTTTTTAATAGTTTCTAAAACATTTCGCTAAAACTAACAAGCAAAATTACGTAGATACAATTATTTATCTCTTGTAACGTACTTACCTAATATTTATGATTGATCGGTACTGGTCCCTAATGAATTCACAAACAAATAAACAATTTTAATTATTTGTTAATCAATAACGACTAAGCGGATTTCGTAAATGATTATTAATATCGCTAAATTGTTGCTAAAATGTTTTATTGAACTTAACTGATATCAATTAACTAGATATAGGTCATTATTATTAAATCTAACATAAAATATCGAAACTTAGATAAAATTCTAGTGTTTTACCATGTGTTCAGATTTATTGAAAACGTGTTTAGTAAGGTAAATGATGTGTGAAAGATTTTTACTATCTGATCATGATCTGACCTTACCTCTACTTACCTTACAGTTTTATTACTTTAGCAAACACACACGCTTTATACAGATCGTATTCTCTGATCAAGACAATCCTCCCCGGATTGTCTTGATCAGAGAAAACGATCTGTGTGTTTTATTTTCTGGTTTCTGGCTTCTAGCTCTTAGAAGCTAAAACTTTATTCATATTTTCTGGATATGTTTCTGCCTACTCCCACGGGAATGAGGTGTGAGTGTCTGTATTTGACAACCCCCCATAAACAAGTTTCTAAAAACTTCCTATCAATCTTTTGTGATACTAATGATAACTCACATGCAGGTATAGTACATTACTGTCGCGGTCTGCAAGTGGGCTATTGATGGACGATCGTGAAAATGTGGGCCGAGACAAAGCCGAGGCACACATACGTGAGTCCTGCCGCCTGCATGCCTGGTTGCGGCCAAAGCTTGTATAGTACTTTTCTCAAACAATGCGCGGAAATTCAAACTAAATCTATTAATTATAATTTCCAGAATAATTTTACACGCGCCTATATGTTAATTTGTTTCTTCTTTATTTTAAACAGCTCTATTTGCATAAAATCTTTGATAAGTTACCTCATTGGTTCCTATGTGTTGAAGTAAAAAGTTCGTTCCATTTTTAAATAACACAACAGATATGAGTTTTCATAGTAATTTATTTGGCCGCTAAACACGACAGATATAGATTTTCATAGTGCCGGCCGCATCGTCACTTGTTTTTGACCAGTACAGCAATTTCGATTTATCTCGAAGAAGAATGTCAAAATAATGCTCGAATTCTAAGCATGTTTGAGAAAACCTTATTGATTAGTGGCGAGTTAAATCAGCACTGCAAAACAACAAGTTTGCAGCTTAATTCACCGTGCCCATACTTCATCATTATTTTAGCCGGAACATATTATGCGGGCTTCGGCTGGACATAAGCGGAGGCCTATGTTGGGGGAGCCGAAGCACCGCCATTTCGACCGGTTCTGTGCGTCTCCAATCGAGCGGATTCCTGCGGCCTTCATCGGTCCACCTTATAGGAAGCCTGCCATCACTACGTCTTCCAGGACACGGTCGCCACTCAGAACCTTTCGGCTCTATCCATGGCCATCTGTTCTGTCCATCCTCATCATCATTATAAAGTAATTACTCCTAAAATATCTGGTGTTGCTATCGCGGGCAGAACCTGGATCATGCTGGCACTGAAAGTTGGGATTGGCACAAGAAAAGAGAGGCCTATGCCGTGGACGAAGTCTGGCAGTAGATGATGATGTTGATGAAAATCTAGAAACCTACATATGTACATCGCTATTTAGAAAAACGGTCCTATTAGAGTCACTCAATAAAAGGATCGATTAATAAAAGAATTGAGTAACGAAATCTTCCGAAAAACCTAATTCGAAATCTCAAACCAATAAAAAAGAAATATGGAATTCGGTTTTTCGGATTGGTCTGTTTAGAGTGACTGTTCATATTGATCGGTCGGACGAATGTGATACGAAGTATGAATCTATACGAAACGACTTCAACGATTTGCTTCTAATTGTTTGAACGTTGTAAGGTAGGCAATCGATCTTCATCGATCTCGACGCCGTACCCGCCACATGGGTTTCGGTCAGATTTGAAGGCAGAACTAACATGTGGTGTAGCCTTAAAGGTAAACTTTTCATTGTTGTCCAAGGCCTCTGTAGGCTTCCAGCACTAAAAGCACTGGTCCATGTAAAATTCTGGTATCCAGGGGTGCATCGTGTTACACAGTCACTGGGTTGTGGAGGTCAGATAAGCAGTTGCTCTAGGTTAAATACTTGTATTCAGCTGCATCTGGTTAGACTGAAAGCCGACTCCGACATATTTGCGAAAAGGCTAGGCAGATGATGATGACAAATTAAGCGATAATATTGACAATCGTAGTACGTTGCTGGAGGACCAAGCTGACAGCCAGCGCAGCTACAGCTGTTCCTTTTCCCTATCAGGGTGCAAATACCGCGCAAAGTGATAAGATATCGGCAGGTCTGATTTGCAAACTGACTGCAATGTTTGCAATCTATCGACTCAAAGACAATGTAATGCCGGTGAGGCTACACTTGCTATCTGGCTCAGCAGTACCTAAGTCATGGTTGATAAGATAGCCACTTAATTCTGCATTATGAATAAAATTCATGTATTTTACCTTACTCGCACAGACATGGAAATCGTGGCACAAAAGGGAGGAGACCTATACTTAGCTGTGGGTGGAACAGGGCTGCAAATGATAATGAAGATGGTGATGTGTAGTACTTATTTAGGAACAACTAAATAAATTCACCCACTACTTATTTGAATAAATTATATTCTAGTACATAGTGTTGGACTTGTTACATAGACTAGCACTTGTTTTGAAAGCGGGTGTAACACTCCAATATTTGGAGATTAGAAAACATTACAGATCAGATAAGAGCTTTTAAAACGATTTACTTCCTAACCTTCGACCGATTAGAACTTGATGTCTAAAACTATTTGAAAGTTTAGCTTTAACTTTAGGCTGTCCCTATCTTCATATCACGAATATAGCAATATTGCGAGTTAATGACATAGACAAATATCGTGAACCAAAAAAAAATCAAAGACATCTGACATATGCCAACTGGCGCATTGGGTCCGCGAGGTGGCTTACGGCCTGCTTCTCACAGCGAGGAGGCCTGTGCGCCAGCAGTGGGAACCTTAAAGGCTGATTATGCAACGCTTGTTTTTGTTCTGTGATACTAAAACAAATTATTTATATATTTTCAGTGTATATCGCGAGCAGTACTGGGCCTGTTCAAAGTGGTCATTCGCGAAGAAACTGCTGGCCATCGCTGTAGGAGTAGCGCTGGGCGCTGGAATAGGCTTGGCTGTTATCTTAGTGGTCACCGGGAAGGACGCGCAAGAGGTCATTGATGGCATCTTCTTGGCTTCAGCTCCAGACTAATGAAAGGAAATTTATTCTTCTTCTGAGCTTTACGGCCGAGTGGTAAAAGATAGTGATCTAATAACGGAATATGGACTTTTGAAGAAACAAAATAATGGCGAGAGACTTTGCCCGAGTATACAAACTTTTTCATTTGTGGTGGAAATTCTGTACAGTAATTATTGTGTTCTTAAAAATTTAGATTATAAATAAAAAAAATATTGTTCAAGAGAGCAGTAAAAATTAAATAAGCATTATCTAAGTCAAGTCAGGTAACTGAATTGATACCCAAGCAAATTGACTATCAACTGTCCGTGATATCACACATTATTTGTCAAGCTTCTTTTTGAGTCGTAAGAAATGGTTATACTTCACCGAATTTACTCATTATATCAATCTGTTCAATAATCAACTTCCCTGACTGTAGATTTTATATTAAGACTTTTTCCAAAACTAATGCTTCGACTTTTTCTAGAAAAGTCAAAGAAATATTGTAATGGTATCATTTTAGACTGGCATTAACTTCTAAGTCCGTTATACACTACACTGTATCGTCAGATAAATCTTGAGATCAAACATACGAAAAGGAGCAACCAAATAAAATATATTTATAAACGGACTCTTATCGGACAACTTTGGCATATTCACGACTCCTAACATGGTACATTGGAAGGAGTGTGGCGGGTTTTGGAGTAAATAAAACATAGCACCGAGATTGTTTGCCCTGAAGGATTAGGTAAAAGTGGCATAGTACGGCACACTCACATTTCGCCAGTTATGTTTAAGTCTCAAGGAAAGGGGGGCGGAATACTTTGTAATTTATTCATATCAATGATAAGAAAATCCCGAAACTGAAGGCACCTGTTCCACCACGACCGGCTGTTAACGAGAAGCGAGTAGAGCTGGCAACTAAAAAACCCGAAGATGGTCGAAGTTACTGGTATAGGTATATGTATAGTGGGGTGGTGTCTCTGCGGTTCCCTTGACTCAGTCTCTGGCGATATAATATTTGACCAATATCCGTGGAAGCGTACCTTTAATTTAATTCCTGGAGCACAAACTATTCGCGGAGTGCAGGTTAGCACAATCAGCTTATAATGTTCCCACTGCTGGGGCACAGGCCTCCTCTCTGTGGGAGGGAGTGGGCCGTAATCCACCACGCGGGCGCAGTGCGAATTGGAAGATGTCACGTTACGTCTTCGAATTTTTGGTACAGGATAAGACTTGGAATAGGACATACTTATACTTTTCATCCCGGTCGTACGTTCCCGTGAGATAATTTCCGAGGCCAACGCGGGTGAGGCCGCGGGCAAACGCTAGTAATTTACAAAGATATAACGCGGCCGAAGCCGCTGGCGGAAGCTAGAGTGACATAATTATAGGGTTCGAACCTTCGAACTTCTAGTGAATTTGGATTATTACCGCTTTTTACCACCATCTTTATAAAATTGTTAGCCTTTTCCCAACTATGTTGGGATCGGCTCCCAGTCTAACCGGATGCAGCTATATACTCGTACCAGTATTACATGGAGCTGCTGCCTATCTGACCTCCACAACCGGGTAATAGGCACTGGGTAATACGATACCCCTTGCTAACGACTGTCAAACATCAACAAATGACAGCCGAGAAACCAGAAAGAAAGAAAATAGATACGTTTATTTGCGGCAAACGTGACGCTAAGAAAGGACAAATATACGAAAATAACAAGTTGGGGGAAAATATGCGTCACATTTACACAAAACTACGACCCTATGCAAGACAGAGCCCCAGCGCTGGTGTTCAGTGACAGCCGGCGTTGACGTGATGACGTTCATCAGTGCAGCACATAATGAACTATCACCCAACGGCTTAACGTGCTTTCCGATACACGGAGCGGTCTCGATATGTAATGGATGGTCACCCATCCACGGACCGACCGCGGCAAGCGTACGTAGGATAACCTTCGATCGACCCGTGCGGCTGTTATTATTTAACCACGAACCCTCATAAAATGTTTAGTGCAACTGAACATCACACTATTTAGTTTTGAGCATATTATACACTAGCTGTGCCCCGCGGTTTCACCCGCGTAGGTCTCGATCCCGTGGGAGTATAGGGATAAAACGTATACTATATCCTATTCCAGGTCATGGTCTACCCGTGTGCCCATCCGCTCCTCTCTAGAGTAGGGAACGTCGCGGCGGCACGGCGCGGCGCGACGCCGGCGTCGAACGGTTCGCGTAATGCATTTCGTAATTACTTCGAAATTAAATATCCGATTCGAATGAATTAAAAGGTATTTTACTGCTACTTATATACCCTTGATGTTTAAACTATTTATTTGAATAAAAATTAATATTATGTTGATAAAACTCCTTCGCAAATAATGCATTAATTTCGAAAAAATTTGATTACCATAATAAAAGGTTATAGTGAGTCTTTCTTAAAAGATAGACATATGGTGTATGACTTTTTTTTTGAACTTTTAAAGAGGAACAATTCCATCATACATGATATTTGCGTAACTTAAACCGTTTACGCAGCGCACGCAACGGAAGCTCGCAAAAAGGAATATTTTTTCCCGTTTAAGCAACATCTTTCATTTATGCTCCGCTCCTATTGGTCGTAGCGTGATGTTGTAACCTTCCTCGATAAATGGACTATCCAACACAAAAATAATTTTTCAATTCCAATCAGTAGTTCCTGAGATTAGTGCGTTCAAACAAACCCTTCAGCTTTATAATTCAAATATTAGTATAGTTAAAGGATTTATTTTCATGTTTTGGCATACCATCAGAAGTAGTAACAGATGATGTATCCTTTGATTCATTAGTGTAAAAAATTTGCTCAAGAATGGGAATTTAGTTTCAGTTATTCCCGTCCAAGGTACCCACAATCTAATGGTATGGCAGAGCGGGGAGTGCAAATAGCAAAGAGAATGCTTACTAAATGTTATGAAGATAAAACAGAATTGAGTATAGCTCTCTTAGAGTACAGAGCACCACCAGTACCAGGTACGCAATTTTCACCATCACAAACAAACTCTTCAGCTTTATAATATTAGTAAGTATAGATAACATACTTATTAAAAATTACCTTTATGAACATTTTATAAGGCCGTGTGTAACTTTTGTAAATAAATGGTTTTCAAGCATTTTCGTGTGTATGCATTTTAATTAATATTATTGTGACGTCAAAGATAATGTTTTATACTTCGATTTTGTTTTAAACAAAGCAAAAACGTAAATTGTTACATTTTAAAATATGTAATAGGTAGGTATAGATAATTTATTTAAAAATGGATGAATGTTAACTTTAACCCTACTTTAACATTTAACCAAATCCAAGTCGTGTTTATGAACGCGGAATACTTCCTTATACTTATTATACTTGACGGCGTCAGCGATGGCTGAGCGATAGTGCCGTCATCATCTCGATTCGGTGGTATGGAATCCATAGTGCAGGTTTACAATAAAACACGATGATACAGCAAATCAGTTAGTATTTCACTTTACAGTACAATACCAATATTGTTCACGCACTACTTTCTACGTTCGGGCAAACCGACAGTTTCGCATAGTAGAACTGGAGGTCTGCATCCGTTCGTTGCCCTCACAACACTGACTCGTCGCTCAGCCACTACTTCCCTTAACACGACTGTCCACGTGCCGCCCCACTCTTGTGAGCGCGTCACGGCCGTCACGGCGGCGTTTACCCTCACCTTAGTACTACAATAATCAATTGAGAGACTATTGTTGCTCAACTTTTGTAATCTACGACATACTTATAATATTATAACGTTGTATCTAACCTCAGTAATATGCAAATATAAAAACGATTCTCGAATGATAGATATTGAGTCTCCATCTGTCGGAGCTTATAGATAAAAGTAATAGACTGATTACGATCGATAACAAGACTTAGCGGACACTTGTGGAAACTGAAGAAAGTATTCATTATTGTTTTTAAAATACTATCTGTTGTAATTTCTGCATGCTCAAAATTATTCGTGTTCAGTAAAAGTCTTAGTTGGTATAAAAACATAATGTAATGAATTAGGAGAAGACGCTGAAATCTGACATACAGGTTTTTACCTAGTTTGGGTTTCAGAGGCTTCATTGTTTTTGTAACTCTTATATATGTCAATAAAGATTTTATTATTTATTTATTTAGTAGGTAGGTTAGGTACCTAGATGTTGCGGGAAAGTCCGAAAGGGATACCGGGACCTTGGCAACAGGCAAATGAAGGAACACGGGTGTGTTTTAGTCAGTAAAAGTCTGACACGCCCTTCCGCTCCGCCCAGAGCGGGAGAAGTCATTGGATGATTTCCCACCCCCAAAAAAAAAAAAAAAAGTTACCTAGATGTTGATGTAGGTATCTTCCTTTGTTTAGCATAAACAGCACGCCTGTATCCCGAAGGGTAAGACAGAGGTGTGTACCTAGTACAACATTTCGCCAGTTATGTTTAAGTCCCATGTCATAGGGGGCCTTTGCCATTAACCGGACTAAAGTTCAGACTCCGGTTTGCTACTGAGATATTCCTGATGGAAAACCCAATAGAACATTCACTAGCTGAATTTTTCACAGTATATTTACGTGTTGCTATGGGCATGGTCTTTGCGATGGCCACTATAAATTGATACCTACTATACTTTACTACTATGTTATTATAATCGCATATTTTCTTACATACCATGTCCATTACGCCTTGTTTCCCCAAAGGATTGGGCAGAGGTCAACCTATCAGACATATTTTATTTACTGATAATACACAGCTCTGGGATTATGTGTGAACAGGAAAAACTATGTATTAATCATAAATGTATGTAATCCGATTAATTTTGATAACAACAATGACGATTAGGTACTATTTAATCTATTACCTAATTTCAAATTATTATGCGCCTGAATAGTTGCGAATAAGTTCACCTATGTGACATTGTACTATCAACATTTGTGCAGGCGCATAGGGTGTGTTCGTTGACACAAACTTGTTAAAAATACTGGGTATAAAAAAGACCGCCTTGCGACTCTGGCAGCCGTTTCTTCCCACTAAGTTAAATAATCTAATCAGTACCTAGTTTCAGAAAATACGCCATAACTCATAATAATAGTGCAGGTACCAGGTACCTTGTGTAGATAATTTGTACGGCTACATAATATCAAGCTATACATTTCCAGTTTATGCTGATCTCGCATTGTATAGGGCTTCCCTACAATGCGAGGTCAGCTTATACTGGAAATTTATAGCTTGATGTGTAGCCATGTGTACCACGTGCCACTTATTCCAGCAGTTTGCATTGGATTGCGCTTGGTGGATGAACAGTGGAAGAAGAAGAAGTAATTTAATAGGTATGGTGACCTATTGAATCAGAAAGACCAAGGACATTTTCCATGCCGTAGTCGGCAGATCAATAATCTGTACGGTAGGTAGTCGTCTTCTCCAAAACCTGTCAAGAACTTTGGCTACCGCAGTTTTTTAAATTCAAAAATGTCAGTTCCACTCTAAAGCGGCTACTCATGCCAGTTTTTCTGACATTTTGTTCTCGCCCGCCGCGGTCGCAGAGTCGAAGACGCAAGACGCAGATCGCGCGAGCGGTGATATCGTGGCCAAGGGGTAAATGAACGTGCACTAACAATATTGATTATCTACGAAAATGGATATCCCTAACTATGGTAGAGTGTCCAACACAATGTAGAGTTAAGTGGGCTAACAAAAGAGGCGAATAGCCAATAATGGTAGCGATCGGTATCTACAAGTTTATCGTATAGTCGACAACGTAATGGAGGCACGCAGCGCCACGGCATAACTCATTGCCTACGCCGACCATAAATCAGGCGCAGACGCAGCCCCAACAAAGAAAACTGGCGGGTTTTTTAATTTCTCCACTAGGCATAGAATATTTCTGTTCAGGATTATGGTAAAGTTTTTAATATGGCTAATTATAAAAATAAACAACCTTTTCAGTGTAACCAAATATTTTTCAAGATTTAAGTTTTAGTACTTATGTTATTTTACTGCGGATGTACTGTTTTGCGCCGAAGACATTTTACTAGCTTAGAGCCTTCACCGGTTCAAATGACCCTCCGTTTGAACGCTTCGATCTTTTTACCGTTCAAACGAAAACCCTCCGTTTGAACGGATGAAGGACCGAAGCTGCTGGATTGTGATCATTGATGTTGATCTCAGATCGCGTTCGATCTTGACCTTTACCGAGTTAAGTGCCAAAAATGTATCGATATTATTATCGTATTGATATTTAAAAAAAACATTAACACCGACCCCAACATAGAAAAAAATTGGGAAAAACTTTTTTATGACTCTGTATTCTAGCGGTTTTAGTCAGTGGCAATAACAGTGTTGCTATTTGAAATATATAGTAAGTCTGATTTTCGATCTTACTTGACATTTTATATCGATCTAAAGATGTAACGAAATAATAAAGGGGAAACCGTCCCAAATACTAATATTAACATAATTAGGAAAAACATAAATTTTATCAGCCTAGGGTATTTTAGAGATACAGTCACATGTAGTATATAACTATTGCCAAGAAACATCCAATAAATATCGATATAATAATAATACGAAATCGATGAATCGATATTTTACAAGCCTACTTGAATCAGTCATTCGGAGAAAATACTGCAGATTATTAAGTGATTGGTTAATCAATAAGGTATGCAATAGTAGTGATAACAGGGTTGGCATGAAACAAACAAGTTGTTTTAAATCACGCATTTTAAACAATGTTTAAAACATTTTTAAATAAAACAATGTTATGTTTAAAGTCACAGTTTAAAACAAGTTTTAAACAATATGATAAATATTAAGAAAAAAAAAATTGCTTTTAAATCGAATAGAGAATGAATGAAAATAAATGAAAAGTTATAAATGTTTAGGACTTCAAATAGCTCGAAAAGAAATTAAAAAGATTAGATTATTAGATTTGGCATATTTTTTAGGAAATAAGTAATTCCCTGCAACTATTTTGGGGATTTCCCTTTTTACTTATGGAGGTATATCTATACTTCGTCGCCGGTAAAGTCCTGTTCTGTCGCATGTCGAAAGGAAGTAATTCACCGCAATAATTTTGGAGCCTTTTCTTTCTTATTTAGATATACTTTTAGATAAGGTATTTTCCCGTCTAAGATCGAACATCGGAATTCGCAATTCGCAACGTACAAGGTGTATGTAATTGGTTCAGTATCTGTTACATACTTAGATTGATTAGAAAAAAAGTAATTGTATGTTCACAGATCAGATGGTATAATAGTTAGTAATAATCATAACTAGTATGTTATTCTGATCGTTTTTTTTTATAATTTAGAAATTAATTATTTTAGGTCTGATCGATTTGTGTTGATAATTAATTTGATAAAGCGCTCAATGGAGAAAAACAAATAAAACTCTTGTTTAAAACATTTTGAACTGTTTATTTTATAAAATAAAAAAATAAAAAACCAACCCTGAGTGATAAGATAACAAGGTGCTCAAATTAAAAAACTAAAAAAATCTCACTACAAAAATACATAACTGAAAAGAGAAAAGTATAATTTTTAAATAAGAAGAGAATCCATAATCTGGAATGAATTTAATAAAATATAAATACCTAATTTTTTTTCATTAATCTGCTAACAGACTTTATTTACATCATAAGGTAGGTACATTGGTAGATAAGATATGGCTGCTTTCCTAAGTAGAACATAATCGCCCATAGCTACATAGTACATTGTTTATTATATATGCTCATAGCGCTGCTCACATCAATAATTTGCGTTCCGATTTAGACATCACGGTTATGACAGCAGTCAATAATTCGGAACGCTCGTGAACGGGCTCACAGTGCTCACTCAACGTCAAAACTTTCATAACATATTTATTTGTGTCTACCACTTTCTTCTTCTTCTTTGGTTAGGTGGTGATGGTAGCCAGAAGCACAATTTCGAAAATGCCGTGTTTGTTTAAAGATAAGATGCGAATCCGAATGCGACTCAAAACAAAACAGCACAACTGTCATGACAGCAGTCACGGTGATATTAATTTAGGACATGGTCAGCGTTATCGTAAGATGGCGCATGTCATGATGTCATCTATGAAAATTCACGGGACATCGTTATCGCGCTCACGCTTTTTCGGAACGGGTGTTAGCACGCTCAAATCGATTACAGCGTAATTCGGAAAGCAGTCCGTTTATTTTCTCGATTTCAGAAAATGGTTATTGTAAAATATTACATGCACGTACTTCAAATCAAACATTAACTCTCGTGCATATAATACCCACTTATAATGGGGTGATAAAGGCCTCTTACTTCAAAAGTTCGGGATTGTTTTATAATTTTTCATTCCATATTACATTTAAAAACAAATAACTTGTATATATTTTGGCATCGCTTTTCAAACCCTTTGATACCCCACTCGATAGGATTGGAAGATTTTTTAAACATACCCTTTTTGGTGCCTAAAAACCCATTTTTTTTTTCATCTTAATATAACCAGTGACACTCGCGCAATAAAGAACGAACGAACGACGAATTCAACGACAAATCATTAATCAAAATCGGTTCAGCCGTTTTGTGGTTATTAGGGAACATAGAGACGGACACACATTATATCACTTCACTGCAGTCGGGTAAAAAGGTTACACGTTTGAAGTTACTTATCTGATACTTATTTAAACACTTCAGGAAGTTCCTAGTATATATTCCAGTCGTTATTGACGCATCGTTATAATTATATAAAACTTTCCGTTGTTGAAAGCCAGTGATTAACTGACTATATGAGTAACATGTTAGTGTACAAACTGAGTTTGTCGGGATTGGCAGATGGATGGATTGTCTTAACTTGTACACAGTGAACAGTGAATCCTAACCCATCGACGTGAGAAATATTTAGTGCTTTCTAGACTCGACCACAACAAATATAATTTACAATACCTGTTACATAAACATCCCTATAATGGCGGAAGATGGTGAAGATCTGAGTGTTACTGTTACAAGTCGTAATAGGTCAAAGATAATCACTAAAACGCAATCAACGCAAGAAGCGAACAAAGACACACAATTGGTAAAAATGTTTTGCGTGGATTTGGGACCGTATTCCATACTTAAATATAACGGCTTCCAAGAATTTATTAAAAATAATATACCAAATTATACCTTGCCATCCATAAAGAAATTCTCTGAAGAACTAATTCCTGAACAATACAACAGGGCAAAAGCAGACTGGATGAACACCATGAAGTCGGTCGATTATGCGGCAATCTCAATAGATACCTGGAAGTGCCCCGACACAGAAAGAAGAAATGCTCGTAATATGTGCACTACAACAATACATTTTGTTCAGGAAGGAAAACTTGTCTCTCAGAATTTGTTTACAATAGAGGCAAACTTTCGGGTCGAAAAATACTTAGCCATTGCTATAAAGAAGGAATTAGTAAAATGGGAGCTTTTAAAAAAAGTGGTGTGTTTTATTACTAATAACGTAAACAATGACAAGCGTCTAGAAAAAGCAGTGCTTGATAGTTTCAAAGTAGCACACGTATTTTGTACAGCTGCTATAATAAACTGCGCAATTGAAGAAGCTTTAGCAGATTTGAGAAAAAAAGACTTTGAAAAGAAGTATTATGGAAATAATTCAGCATTGAAAAGTAAAAAGAAACACGAACCCTTCAGTTGGCATTACTTGTATAATATACTAAATGATATAGTTGAAAACGACGCTGGCGACTTTGACGCAGATGAAAGAAAAATGCTCAGTGAATGCTTAAAAATGTTAAAACCATTTGAAGATTTTAATAACACGTTGTCCGGTCAGCAATATCTCACCTTATCTTGTATTGTCCCTCTTATTGCTGATGTGAGATCAAAAATAAGCAAGTGTTCAACACTTACTGCTGTGGCAGCACAAGTTAAGGTAACACTTCTGGACAAAATTGATGAAAACTTCAAAAAGTACGAAAGTTACCCAACTACAGCAATGGCAACATTTATGGATCCAAGATTTAAAAAAGCTTATTTTACAACACAAGAGACAGCAGAATCCGTGCAGCAGGATATCATAAATGAATTTAATGAATGTGTAAATTCAATACGCAATCCACAGAGTCCAATTCCTTCAACTTCCAACAACCAATCAGAAGACAATGGAAATCTATTGAACGCTTCGATGGGTGAGAAAATAATTACGCATGTACGTGTTGAGGTGGAAAAATATGTTGCTAAACAGATCTTGGGTCGAAGCACAGACCCTTTTAAATATTGGGAAGACTATAATAATTTCAACCAAGACAGTCCAGCCAATTTGTATATTATGTCTCAAAAATACTTATGTATTCCTGCGACTGCAATACCTGTAGAAACGATTTCTGGAGAGTTTCTTTGGAAGAAAAATTATCCGAATTATATAAATTATAATGAACACAGGACTTCGTTGGAGTTCAGAAATATTGATAAAATGTTATTTCTGCATAGTTACTACAGAAACACAGAAATAAATAATTAAGTAGGTAGGTACTATCGCATACAACTTATTTTGTACTTATTATAATTATAGTGTGTTTATATCTATCTTCTTTAATAGAGCTGAAGAGTTAGTTTTTTGTTTGTTTGTTTGAACGCGCTAATCTCTGGAACGGGTTCGTCCCTGAGGGCCTCGATCCCGGGCGTACACGTACCGGAGGGCCACGATTTCTTAATTATTTCCATAAAGTCGATTAAAAGTCAACCTTGCTTAAAAGTACCATCAGCAGAAAAAGTCTTTAACCATTTTTTTAAATACTTATTATAATATTGACTTAACAATAGGGATAAAAAAAAAAAAAAAACATTAAAAAAAACATTAAAAAAAAATATGATATTTCGCAATCGTAAAGCCGAATTTACTGACATTAATATAGATTATACAGGGAACAAAATAAATGAGATAGCAACTACAAAATTCTTAGGCATGTCAATAGATTATAATTTGAATTGGAAGACACATGTTGATACATTAAATCGAAAATTAAATAAGCAATCATACGCCCTACATATGCTGGCGAAAACGGTAGACACTCCTGCAGTACTTGCAGCATACCATGGCTACGTGGGATCCTTGTTAACGTTTGGTATTATATTTTGGGGTAACTCCACCAATAAGGACATTGCATTCAAGGCACAAAAGCGGTGTATTAGGGGTATGTTTAATATCAAACAGACTGATAGCTGCAGACCATATTTCATCAAATATAATATATTAACATTGCCGTGTAAATACATTTATGAGATTGCTAGCTTCGCAAGAACTAACAAACATCTTTTTGAAAAGTACAGAAGTAAGCGGCATAATGATAAAATTTGTTGCAAACTTAACAAGACGGCCTTATATACCAAAAGCATTTTCAGTATGGCACCGCGCATATACAATCACTTGCCAAAGTCCATACTAGAGACTCCATCCGTCGATGAATTTAAAAAGAAACTAAAAAGATTCTTGCTATCTAAATGTTATTATAGTATTCAGGATTATTTAGTAGATGATGTAAGGACATATTGTACTCAGAAATATTATAATTGATGTGACATGTGATTAATGCACTAATTATCTATTATTATTACTATGACATTTATTTACAAATATATTTTGACATTCCCATTTAACACATGACATTTAATTTCAATTATTCTAGTGACATTATGATTTACAAAAATTGTTTTATTAAAAATTATTGTTTCAATTAATTGTATAATATTGCTGTGATACAGTAAAAGCTTGAGTTTTGCATGCCTCAAGGCGTAATATGGTTGAACTATGCTTTATTTTTTTTAACAACTCTATGTAATTACCCATATTAGCAAATAAATGATTTTGATTTGATTTGATTTGATTTGATCAGGAGTAAATGATAAGTTCTAGACCATGGTTAAAATAATTGTATATACTAATACAATATTAATGTCTGCTTGAATAATCACAAGTTTTAATTATCACAATAATTAGTTTATATATATTATACAAGCTGTTGCCCGCGACTTCGTCTGCGATCCAGGGTGAAAAGTAGCCTGTGCCCTTCTCCAGCTCAAGGTCTACACATGCGCCAAATTTCATCCAAATCCATTATGCCGTTTTAGCGTGGAAGCATAACAAACAAACAAACTCACTTTCGCATTTATAATATTAGTTAGGATTGGCTTATCAGACGGCTGCACTGACTCTATTATTTTACTATACTTAACTGGTTTATGTCCAGGTAGAATTTTAGCAACCCTTTCCAGGTTGTGCTTTGGTTATTTCAGGATTTAAAATAATTTCTGTTCTCTTAAATTATACAAATACAGTTTATAAAACATGATTTGGTAATACTGTAAAAAAATATTTTATAGCATTTGGTTCAATTATAATTATTGAAACGATAATTCTATATTTCACGAAATTTTGAAATCAAATTGCTTTCGTCCCTAAGTCCACGTATTTTCCATATTTGGAACCACAATATGCCGGCGGAAACCAACCAAACACATTATCATACCTTGAAAAACTTTTTATGTCGACGTTACGAGTAGAAACAATGATATCAAAATTGAAATCGTGGCCCTCAGGGACGTGTACCCGCGGGATCGGGGCCCTTAGGGACGAAGCCTCTCTCATATAATTACAAATCAAATTTTCTTTGGCCTCATATTGTTTAGTTAATATAAAACGTATTACCAAGAAAAACATTTTATCCAGTGACAGTGTCTAAACGTTTTAATTCATACCTTTGTCAAAATGTATACCCCAAGGATATCTATGGTATACCCTCTTTTAAAATTACAACACCGCGTTCACAATGCTGGTAAATTCTAGTCAAGCAGGAAAACCATCTCGTTATTCTCATTATGTTTATTTTGAGATAAAATGATACAGAAGTTAATAGTACCTACCTGTGAAGGGTTTAAATCAAAGAGAGGAGGATTAAAACTATACGTAGACACAGTTTTAAATACATACACAACATATAAACAAAACAAATATGTCGTGTACCTACTGGTTGTATGACATGTATCATAATCACTAGACATCGGATTTTATGTTCCCAATCGTGCATATTTCGTTTAGTAGCGGGAGGTACGTATAGGGAGTCTACATCAACGGCACAAGTCATAACCTGCCTAAACAGATGTGTCCAGAAATGTAGCCAAATTTTAAATTTTGTCCGCCGATTAATACTGGGTGACAAATGTCACAAATTAGCTCTTGAATCTTTGGCAAAAATAAAACTATGCATATTTTGAAGAATATTTCACTGTTTTTATACCGTCTTTATAAAATTTGCATTGCACATTGATTTTTCATTGCCCACATTTCGGGATATTCCTCGAAGCGCAACTACTTTGAAACGCAACAAATGAAGAGCATCAGGTTTTAGTATATAATAACCGACATCGAGGTGGGCGAAGTCGTGTGCATCAGATAGTTTTACATATAAAAAAAAAACATTTACATTAAGTTTTTAGGGGAATATCCATTTAAGTAAGAAATATACTAGTTACAACGTATAATAAGATTTATGTTTCGTGTTGCGTAATTTGAATAATTTTGCATAGTAGTGTATAAAATCAATTTTTTCTAACTGAACAGACAGCTGTGCTGCTGGGGAGTTTGTTGCGCCACTTCTTCTTCCCAGCTAAAGCACTAGGAAGTGGTGAAGGGTGGGCGATTTGGGGGACTGTCTTATGTAATTTTGACGTTCGAAAAGTGCTGATTCTCAGCCTAGTTTTTATAAATGACTTTTGATTTTGTATTTTGATTATGTAAGTAATGCTGTTTGTATTCTAAATACTTAAAATAAATACTTTGAATATTTTTCTTGGCTTTCATTGCATCTTTTTAACAAAACTTTTACCTAAGAGTGATTACAGATTCCTGGTTGCGTTATTGCGTATGCTGTCTCCTACGCGCATAAAATTATATTTAGATAAATCCTTACGACAGAATCTCGGCCACAGTGACCAATCTCAACGAGAGATATTATAGTGCACAAGTGCGCTGTTACGGCTTTACGTGCTATCCAAGGCACGGGGGCCTCACACCACACCTCCCAAACTCTGGGCTGCTCAGAAAAAATCCTAATGGAAATATCCAATAACACATCGAACTCAGGACCCCACGCTCAGCAGTCGCGCTTGCAACCACGAGACCAAAGGGATGCCCCTTAAATAAATCATCTAGCAAACAGCAAATATGTAAATGTTTAAAGTATGTAATGTACCACCTCAACTTACCATGTTTCTGGCATTAATTAAGTACTTACTTTGACTTTTGACTTTGTCCGTTTAGGATGCTAGACATCGTTATAATTCATGACGAGTACCTACCTACGGACCTACCAACCCACTTCATAACTCATGAAATGCAATATCTGAAGGCAAGGGCAGGCAAACACTTCATGACATGGGTCATGAAGTGTTTAGTGCTATGTATACCTACTTAAGTACTTACGTCAGGCAGTGTGGAGAGCAGCTCCACGTGCTGGTAGTCCCCGGCCGCCAGTGAGGGGCTCTGCCACCAGGTGGCAGGGTCGTCGTCGTGCGCGTGCTCCGCGGGGTGGCGCCGCCACGCCGACCCGCCCTCCCCCTCGCACACGTCACACGCCACGCCGCGGCTGAACAAATACATAACAGTGCACTATGTATCAAAGTCAAAGTCAAATCATTTATTTCAAAGACACTTTTGAACGTCAAAATCTAAGTACAAGAAAATAGAATTAAAATACTTATGTGAAGACGACCTCGAATAAAATAACTGTATTTACTATAATAGGTACAAATTATTAAAAATTTAACAATGACAGATAAATTAATTACGTTGTTAGATACACGGTGCTCAGTTGCTCACATATTCACTAATATTGCAACTGAAGACGATTTTTCCTAACATATCGTATTCACCATGCTGTAAGAGTAGAGGATGATCAAAAGAATGATGGATGTTGGTGATATTATGGCTAGAAAAGAGGTGACAACAGTCACGATGACGATGACGGATTATGGAAGAAACAGGCATGTTGTGTCGACGCTAAATATAAGGGTAGGAGATAGTAACGAGACAGGCATTTGTTTGATAGTGTTTCGTTCGTAAACACACGCACACTTGTCTTTCAACGTGGAAAGAAGTGTGACAAGTGTGCGTGTACAGAGTGTTTACGGGAACGCCCTTTGTTAGTTAACATATTGTGTAAATAAATACTGTAGGTACTTACTTTCCTGGTATGTCGCGGCAGTATTCCTCTGCGCCCGCGTCGCCGCAGCTCGCGTTGGCGACCACGGAGGAGTATGGCGCGACGTCGAGCGGAGCGGGCAGCAGTCCGCTCGTCGCTCCGCCGTTCGCGAGAACCTCGCTCACCGTCGTGCTCGTTAGGCGGTCTAGGAGCGCTCGACCTGACAACAAGCCAATAGTTATATTATTATTACTAGCTTCCGCCCGCGTGGTATGTCGATAAAAAGTAGCCTATGTCCATTCTCAGGCTCTAGACAGTTCAGTAGTTTTGGCGTGAAAGCGCGACAGACAGATAGACAGGCAGACCGACAGACAGACAGAGTTATTTTCGCATTTATAATATTAGTAAGGATTTTGCTAAACAGTTGCCATAAAAGAAATATATTCTGAAATCTCACTGAAATAAAGCAATAGCAACATACAAACAGGCGAAGTCGCACCATAGGGGTTCCTTTTTTAATACTTTTCTAAACCTTTACAAAAACCCTAGGAAGTATAACTTTTCTAACATTTTCTTGTCCTAAGAAGTATGTACGTACTTTTCTGACATTTTCTCTAAACTACAATACTTTTGTTATTGCCAAACTCATAGCCAAATTCTCGGCCGACACTATCACCATTGCCACCGACACTAAGAAGAAGATCATGTGCATCCATCAGACTGAAAATAGTTGACAACAGTCCTCTGCTACAAAAAAGTGGCTGAGTACGAAGGGGCCTTTTATGTCTACCGGAAACTGCACGGCAAGAACACACGTGACGTAGTAAGTAACTCTGATAACAGAAGCCACTTCCCCCTTCAGATAAATAAATAAACACTCACGTAACACGTTGTAACAAACAAAATAGTTTATTTGTGAGGTACACTCAAAATAAATGAAGTATAGAGCAATCTAAATAAAATGTTTGGCGCAGCACGCGTAGCATGACCACAGGTTTTATCGACGGAAGAATAGACAAAATGACAGATTGCGATTGTTTATCTGTCATTTTGTCTTTTCTTTCGTCGACAAAACCCGTTCCTACGGTGGTCATGCTACGCGTGCAGGACACGAGTTTGGCCCATCGTATATGGAACACCACCACATGAAACACCAACCGGTGGTTTGCAACCCGAGGGACTCATGGAGTCATGGCTAAGTAGAGAGAGTTGAGTCCCTCGGGTCCTCTGGCCCTATATCTCTTGAAAAGTAAGCGCTTCGTGAATCTTCCTTCGAAAATACGAACGCTAAAACTGCTGAGATCTAATATAATTTTGTTGCTACCTTGGAACTACTTGCCTATTTTGTATAACTTCAAACGCTAAATATATAAAGTCAGAAACTACGAGTTCCGGTAAAGTTCCTGCTGTCCGAAAGTCTGAAACCCAGTCTTCCAATGGGTATCGTGTTACCCGGTAACTGAGTCGTAGAGTTAGGCAGTCGCTCCATGTAAAATACTGGTATTCAGCTGTATCCGGTTAGACTGGAAGCCGACCCCAACATAGTTAGGAAAAGGTTAGGCAGATGATATGCTTGTACCCAGAAATTGAATGTCTACGTGTAAAACTATAGATAGAGCACAATAAAAAATAAAATTGACCGCGTATTGGAAAGTTAATTGTTTTTGCCTGTTTTGCTGGCTGTACTGCGAGCGGCCGTCCCCTTTGTTTATACTCTGCTAGCTGTGCATTGCATGTGACGCGACGAGTGAGACTTCACTTGAGCTATACTTAGCAGTAGTCTGTTCTACTGCTATAG
Organism: Lithophane leautieri; assembly: GCA_949152455.1. NCBI lineage: Eukaryota > Metazoa > Arthropoda > Insecta > Lepidoptera > Noctuidae > Lithophane > Lithophane leautieri. Next base: position 1,314,776 of record OX424462.1, on the reverse strand, counting down.
CTAGGTACAAATCTTAAATGCACTGACAGACAACGCACAGCCTAACCGCAGGCTGGCAGAAGCACGTAATTCATTCCAATTCAAGGGGTTAAATACGGGATGAAAGTTTGTATGGAAGTTTGTCATTTTTGCCGAACGGCAATCCCATCGGGCTCACGGCTTGATAATGGTCAATGTGATAAATAAAATATTTTCTTAAAAATTGTTGCATACTAACAGGAATATTGACAAAATCATAGAAAACTAAAATACAATGATTTTTATATATTTTTAAACATTAATTTAAAATTACGCCTTCATGTTTTCCCCGGTTAGGCAGAGGTACGTGTTACTAGGTTGCTTCTGGGAAATAGTAAACCCCAATAAAATAGCACTTTGCCCTACCTGGGAATCGAAACCAGGACATGAGGTCCTGGATTCTTATAGTTACGCTTGCCACCATTATATTTCTATGCCACGACTAGACCAATAAGGTATTTTTTTTTATTCAATGAAAAAACGACTTACATATTATACAAAATAAATTGTAAGTACACAATGTTGGTCTAAAAATAAGTATATAAATACATTGGTAGTGGTAGTCCAAGTCAATGTCTCATACATAGCGGTCTGCGGTTGAACCTGGGACCACACGCAACGAGAATACCCGAAGTTATGGTAGCTACAGTGCATGGTGGTAAGTAATATGGTAAAGAAATCAATTCAACGTGTCTCATGTCAAAATTCAATTTAAAAAAATATATACACTACGTCACTTTGCAGCAGTTTCATACAACTGTCAAAAATTGGCAGTTATGATTTGATTGACAATATGTTATGTTGATATACAGGCAATTTTATAAACAACTATCTGTGGCCCGCGACTTCATCTGCGATCTAGGATGAAAAGTACCCTATGTCCTTCTCCGGGTCATGGTCTACCCATTAGCCACATTTCATCCAAATCTGTTCAACCGTTTTAGGGTGAAAGCGTAAAAAATAAACAAACAAACTCACATTCGCATTTATAATATTAGTTAAGATAGATAGGATGAATTTCACTGACTTTGTCACCACGCAGCTCCATGTAATGTCACATGGCGAGAAATGCCAAGGAACATCGAATGCCAAGCTGTCACCACAATATGCCATGCTTTAGAAGTTCAGCACTAAAGTCATCACTAATTGAAACTCTCTTCTTCAGCAAGAATGTTAATTTTCCTTTAAAGCTAACAAAAGGAAACTTATGAGAATATTAGCCTGTCAGTGGGTAGGGCACTCTCGCGGGAGACCTACTGAAGAACTTTAATAGCCGAAGCATAATAATAATAGGTTCCTTATGGCCCCGTTCACGACCGCAAGCGATGCGACTTGTGATGCGATTTGCGTCAAGCGACACGCGTGCGCGTTTTCATACCATGCGAATTGTCAGTGGCGATGGCGAAGGCGAACCGTTTTGTTTTTTAATGTGTTACATCTATCTTCTCGCTTTCCTGCAAATCTTTCTTCTCGGTTTCCTGCAATCAGTGGGAGTGATTTCGTGAAAAGCGACGGAAGTGTGTAACAGGAAATCGGGGAAGCGCGCGTTGTTTGATTTGACAAATGAGCTCGCGCGGTGCTATAGTTTGACCGTCAGAAACGAGGCCCCGCTCCTTTAATAATGCTTATTACCAAGGTTAGATGTCACATGTTACATGTTGCACATCATATCATGCGACTACTGTAAGGGGGGGCAACATACGTTAAAATTATTCAATCAAAATATCCAAGGTTGCTCTTCCAAATTACTGGAAATAGAATTGTTTTTAGAAAATACCAAGTTTGATGTAATTTGTTTAACAGAACATTGGTTAAAAGATCATCAAGTAGTGTCAATTAATTATGAAAATTATTGTGTAGTTAGCCATTTCAGTCGGAAACGTATGTTACATGGCGGTTCATTACTATTAGTAAAAAATTCAATAAAATCAAAAGAACGGAAAGACATCATTGGACTGTCTGTTGAACACACCATTGAATTGTCCTGTGTTGAGCTTGATAAGCATGTTATAGTATGCGTATACAGACCTCCAAGCTACCAGAATCTATCTATGTTTGATTCTGTAATGGAAGAGGTCCTAAAGAAACTTATTGTTAATAGTAAGTCAATAATCATATGTGGTGATTTTAACATTAATTTATTAGAAAATAACTCGAATACTGTCCGATTATTAAGCCTTTTTAGGTCATTTGATTTGTCAAATGTTTTTATTGAACCAACCCGAGTGACAGCTTCTTCTGCCACTTGTATAGATAATATTTTTTGTAATTGTGACTTCTTACAGAAACAAATTGTAAATAAGTTGCCATCTGATCACAGTGGACAATCAATAACTTTTTGCGCCTACACGCCTTTACAAAAAATTCAAATAAGGTTTAGGCCAATCACATGTAGAAACTTAGAGAAATTAAATAATTCTTTGGCCAGTAAATTATGTGTTCAGAGTTTTAATAATATATGTGACCCAAATGAGTTTTACGCCGATTTCTTTTCACTAATAAACAAGCAATTTAATGACACTTTTCCACTAAAGACTAAAACTATTTACACAAAGTTCTTATTTAGTGATTGGGTGACTCCAGGTATTCGTAAAAGCAGGGAAAATCTTTTTGAACTTTATGGCCTAAAGCAACATATGAATAATAATACAACCTTTCATCAGTATGTTGCAAAATATTCTAAAACTTTTAAAAATGTGTGCAAAATTGCTAAAGCTCTTTACATTAGCAATAAAATAAAATCAGCTGATGATAAAATAAAAACTACCTGGCAAATAATAAATAATGAAACAGGTAGGAAAAAACAGCGTAGTACTGAATTTAATTTAGAGACTGCACATGGCCCAATCAACTCGGATGTAGAAGTAGCTCAGGAATTTGAAAACTTTTTTGGTAATATTCCAGTTAAAACTACTGAAGCTTTAAATTCCTCACCCGTGCTTTCTGCTGCCTTACTTAGAAATAATGTAAAGGCATGCCCTTTGGAGTTAAGGTTTCAGCATACAAACCCCCAGGCAGTTATAAAAGCTTTTAAAGATCTTAAAATTAAATCAACAGAAGATCTATGGGGAATGTCTGTAAAAGTCTGTAGATCTATCATCGAAACCATTGCGCCCTATCTAGCTTTCATATTTAACACCAGTGTAGACCAAGGAGTCTTTCCGGATCTCATGAAACACAGCAAAGTAGTTCCTTTGTTCAAATCCGGTGATAGTAAGGAACCTAACAATTATAGGCCTGTGTCAATTCTGCCAGTTCTCAGTAAGGTGTTTGAAAAGTTGATGCTCAATCAAATGTTACGTCACTTCAATAAAAATTCCATCTTTCATGAACAACAGTACGGTTTCACCAAAGGGCGTTGTACCACTGACGCCGGGGTTACCCTAATAAAGAACATTTTTAACGCCTGGGAAGAAGCACAGGATGCCATTGGAATCTTTTGCGACCTCTCGAAGGCGTTCGATTGCGTCGACCATGAGACACTTCTGCTGAAACTAGAGCACTATGGGGTTAGAAATACAGCTCTTGATTTACTGAGATCATATCTGAAAGATAGGAAAGTTAAAGTTCAAGTAAACGGCGTAAACTCATTGGGGTCTGAAATGGCAATGGGCGTTCCTCAAGGCTCGATATTAGGTCCATTCCTCTTCTTAGTTTATATTAATGATTTACCCCAATTACTTCTAAATCAACCGAAGATGGTGTTATTTGCAGATGACACATCATTGATTTTTAAAATAAATCGACGATCACAAAATCTTGACGACGTGAATAGCTCTATTCTTCAGGTCCAAGATTGGTTTACGGTAAATAATTTGGTACTCAATGAAAAAAAAACCAAATGTATTCGATTTACATTACCTAATGTTAGAAGTAGCGAATGTGACATCATATTGAATGGAGAAAAACTAGAGTTTATTAATGAAACAGTTTTCCTGGGTATCACGCTAGACGAGAAATTACAGTGGGGACCACATATAAAATCTCTTGCGGGGCGGTTAAGCTCGGCCGCTTATGCTGTCAGAAAGATAAGACAGTTAACAGATGTAGAAACCGCGCGTTTGGTCTATTTCAGTTACTTCCACAGCATTATGTCGTATGGCATTTTACTGTGGGGTCGGGCTGCTGACATTGAATCCATCTTTATTTTGCAAAAGAGAGCTGTCAGAGCCATTTATAATCTATGTCGCCGCGAATCTCTCAGGGAACTATTTAAAAGGATTAATATTATGACGGTACCTTGCCAATTTATTTATGAGAATATTATGTATGTAAGAAAAAATTTAAATCTATTTAAGAAAATAAGTGACAGACATAATTTTAATACTAGAAATAAAGATAAAATAGATCAACCATTTTTCAGATTAGCTAAAGTACAAACATCTTTTATGGGGTACTGCGTTAAATGCTATAACAAAATACCTTGTGATATATTGCAATTAAATGAAAGAAAATTTAAAACTCATATAAAAAGTACACTTTGTAAACAAGCTTATTACAAATTAGAGGATTATATCCAGGATAAGAATGCTTGGAAACATGCTGGTCTTGCTCCATAGGACAATTTAGAGTCTGGACAAAATCAAACTGGTTGCTAATTTAGTTGTATATTTTATTATTTGTATGTCATAGATTTTTACACTCTGTGATTGCATGGAATCACGCACTGACTTATTAGTATTACTTGTAAAGATGTTAGGAATATTGTAATATCGTATACTTTTACAATGTTTGTAAATATGTGAGCACCATGTACCTATCACATAACTGATTTATTTGTCATTGCTCCATTTATAATTATTTTTTTTGCCTTTTGTGGGACAGTAATCTTATTGTGGGTGCATGGTCTTCACATATAATTATATAATTATATAATTCATGTATACAAAATATTGTAAACATTTTTGAAAAGAGTAACGGTGGAGTTTCTTGCCCATTCTTCTCCATACGAAATCTACCTTTTGGAATGGGCAACTAGAATCAATTCTATTTCTTTGTTTGTTTATCATTGACGTTCAAAAGTGCCTTTTATGTGCCTATTTCAAATAAATTATTTGACTTTGACTTTGACTTTGACTTTGTAAACTTCGCTCGTTTTACTTTTTTTAATAGAAAATCAATGTTTTGCATTGGTATGTATATTATTCGAACCCAAAAAAAAAACTGTTGTGCCCTACATTTTTTCGCTTATCTCGTCAAAATTTAAGGAACAGCTGATTTTTTTTTCGTTATATCTGTTGCGGTCCCGTAGGTAGTGAAAGTTGTACATAATGACGAGTACAATGACCCCCATGAATTCCATTTCACCCTGCACCCTAATTGCGTAATACACGATCAATCCATTCGAAAATCTGCTCAAGAACGTAAATAACGTAATGAATGTTGTTGAACTGTCAAAATGAAAAAGATCGGTTACGAAAATAAGAATTAAGATAGCTATATATATACTCTCAGTACGACACACTCACGGACCGGACAGCGTGTTTTTTACATGTTTTAGATTATATGTAAAGAAGAAGAAATAAAAAGGCATCCATGAAAGACTCGACAGACTATAGCGAAACATTTAGTCGGGTGTCAACCGTTTTATTTATTTTCTCCGTGAGATAAGTCGGTAGAAGGTGCTTTTATTCTAATGAGTGCTGACTGTGAATTTGCATTCGTGAAGCGTTGAGACAAACACTCGAGCGACTAATTGGCATGGCAAGTGTAGCGATAGAGATAGGCGCAGGTGCAGCCGCCCCTGTGACGTCAGCGCTCGTGCTGTTTCACGTGTTTTTATGGTGTGACTAGTTATTTAGTAGCTTACGGTTCCGTAGTTACTTATCTTTAGATATTTTTATTGTTCTTCTCTGAAATGAGGTAATTATACTTGCAATCTAACCCTAATTATATATGATTGCGTCATAGTTCGAAACACAGCCTTGCAAAAACATTTGAAAGTCATAGCATCACGCCTCTTTTCCCCGAAGGTTTAGGCAGAGGTGTACACATAGTAGGTACACTAGGATTCTAATGTTTGCAATTCTGTAAAGCCTTATTTTTTACGGTCGCGAATCATATTTTAATCAACATACAACCTGAGACTGACCTGCAAATTAGAAAAACTAAATAATCATTTCCCATACTTATCAATTTATTATACAAACAATTTGGGTGTCCGAGCTTTTCGATTATTTCAAATCCACCTTCTATTTCAAAGAGCGGCACTAAGTATTTAAGCGGATGAACTTCACTACAACATGCGCAGGAGTAGCTTTGAGCGCGCCGCGGCGCCTGCGCACGCATACACTACCTTTACTGCCTATCCTATTGTTTTACAGATTTATAGCTCGTTATTAATTCTCACATACATGGATAGGCACGAACAGTAATTATATTTCAGATCGTAATATTGTTTTCGATGGGGAAATGCTAAAACTTCTGAGCTTTATTTCCTTCGAATACGATAATTCGTGACGATACATGTTTCTCGCGTATTTCACACATCCCTTCACAGTACCAAATAGTCAGAAACTCAGAACTTAGGTACAAAACACATAACGAGCAATAGGAGTTTATTATATTACTTACTTAAACATAAAATGGAACAAAAAGTTCTCCGTAAAAAGGATAGTTATCCTCGAAAAAGGAGTGCAATGTAAAAAGACGGCTGGTCCGTGGGAGCGCGATGTCCTCCGGCCCTCCGAGGTCCATTGAGCTCATTAGACCTCTCCAAATATGGGCAGGAGACGCGTTTTTGTGGGGACACTCCAGACGGACTGATGTAGACTACCGATGTTGAAACGGTACGATAGAATGCCGATGTATTAAGTTTATTCGTGAAACCCCGAGGTACTGCTGCCAGTTAGTGTGTGACTTGTCCGTGTCTATTATTCATGATAGTTTTATGTCCTTCGTAACCTATGAAGCGTTGACTAATCTATTGTTTCTAGACCACCGGGGGCCTAACACGCACGGGTTAACAAAGAGTTTCTTCTACACATATTTTTCGAAATCGCAGCCACGTGTCATCGTCTGTAATGATGACCACTCATGTTTTTTTAGGGTCCATAAAATGGACTCTAAAATTAATCTTTCGTTTCGCTTTAATCGCGATGCTATGCTGTTTTGGATAAGAATAGTATTAGCACATGATATTTTTTTTTTTGAGAGACAACAATTCTCTTTTTCGCGCTCCTAGCAACCGAATAACATAATTACTTTACTTTTTACAACAATGACTAACTCGCAATTGAAGACAACTACGTGGCGATTCCAGTAAGTGAAGAATGTAGCCTTGTTCATGTTATGTATGGCAAATAAGCTGACAGTCCACCTGATGTTATGTGGTTACTGACGTCAGCAATACAAGAGGCATCGCAGAAGCTTTTACCAGAGACAAAGATGAAATGTATTGCTGTAATGTGCACCTTGACTAAATCATTGGCATTATGGACCTAGATCATTTCACGATAGTACCTATCACAGGCGAACGTTTCAGCAAACATTGACCGTGAAGTCCATTTCACGTCGGGTTTCCACCCGTCCGAATTTGTCCGGTCTTGATTTTAAAGTAAAATATATATACATAATATAAATAAATTACTGACAAAAGAATGATTAAATATCCGGACTTTTATCGAAATATCTGGTTTTTGTCAGGACCTTCAAATTTCGAAATGGTAGCCCTAATTACACGGGGAATGCAATGAACAACCCTGGAAGGAATGCTGCGAGTCCACGACGTGAGCACTGAGCAGGGCTGTCGGTTGCAGATTACTATAATCGTCTGTCTGCATCAGACGTTCGACTTACGATCGTAGCAGGTGGCGTTCTGTAGTTTCTGCCTACCCCCATAGGAACAAGTCGTGAGTTTATGTATGTATGTATACATAGGTAAGTAAAGGAATTTTTTGTGGATGTTTGCGACAATTTTAAGATTTCTGGTGACATGATAATGTTAACCACTTGAAGCATATGTTTGAAAAATTATACGTTACTGTATACGTCAGAAAAAAAACATTATATATTTTAACAGTAATGAAGTGATTGTATATTCCCACAGCCCTACATACAAAAGATCAACGGCTTCCCGTTATCCTGTTTTAGATCTAATTCCATACAAGCAGTGGACTCCTGCGCATCTATTCACTCGTATAAGGCTAGCCACTCAGGTGATAAATCATGCCCAATGAGGTTACTTGTGTCCGGGTTCTAATTGAATTATATCCAGGGTAATTTGAGGTTAAATCATTGAAAAAGCAGATTTAAATGACTAAAGAGAAGTAAGTGGCGGGATGGTGACTCAAAACTGCGGGTAACCATCCCGCAGTTTTGAGTCACCATCCGCGACTTATTTGTGCCGATTCTTATTCACGGCGGTCATTCATCGGATGGGTCGCAATTCCCAAATATCGTGACCTCTTCGTGCGTCAAAGGCTAGCTTGATGAATAATGATAGTAGGATGGAGTAGACAAAAAGAAGGTCCAAAAAGGTTAAAATAACAGTACAAAATGACCCAACTATATAGTCGTCTTTCATGGCTGTCTGTGTGACCGCGTTGTTCTTCTAAACTGCGCAGTGGATTTTGATGTGATTTTCGCCATAATTATGAGTACAATATACGAGTATTTATATTAAACTAACATAAGCAGTGGTGGTCCAGTGTTAGCAGTCGCGACTTACGAGTTGTAGGTCGTAGGTTCGAATCCAGACAGGCGCTATACTTTGTGTAAATTATTTCATCACGACTGCTCTCAAAACGGTGAAGGAAAATATCGTGAGGTAACCGGCATGTCGTAGAACCGAAAACTCAAAGATATGTGACACCTACCAACCCGCACTGGGCTCGCGTGGTGGATCACGGCCCAATCCCTCTCACCGAGAGGAGGCTTGTGTCCCAGCAGTGGGAACATTATAGGCTGATTTTTCAAACTAACATGTAATAGAGAAATCTCGATCGTATGTTTTATCAAGTCGTAAAAACATTGCGAAGTCATCATTATATTTTAGGTTTAGCCTCGAGTCTCGAAAGACCAAAGAAAGCGTCATCCCACTCACCTTATTATAAGCTAAATAATAAAATGGTGAATCAGCCAAGATAATTGGCGTGGAACGGAACACGTTAGCGGAGGATCATCGCATGCATACGTCTGTGTGACCATCTGACCATGCGTTCGATGAAGCGTAACAAATGACTGCTCCTAAGGTCGGAGCCGCACTTAGGTACGCTTTGTCGTCTTTGCAATTTGTTTACTGCACGAACAATGAAACTCACAGTTTGACATTGACCACGCCCTTATTTCATAAGTAGTAAGGGTGGTTTAGTTTGGCTTCTAGGCCAGACTGTCTAGCGCCTAAAATTGGAGCAGTGTACTATAAACTAATCCCCTTCATTTCGACAACAACGAAAATTTTAGCACCCCACCTAGGATAGCTTAGATTCTTAGGTTAGATTTGATTTTTAACCTTCAGAACATACAACATATACGTACTTATAGATATTTTTCTGTTGGTCATATAGTAAATACCGCAGTGAATATGTAGAGTTGTGAAATTGTAAATAGAACAGCAACGTCCAGAAGGAGTCTGTAGGCCACTTAAAAAGGTTTAAACTCATTTTTTTTATGGAGCATAATAAATTGGCTATTTCTAAATACCATACAGCCGAAAAACATGCAAAGCTTGATTATCCACAGCACATATATTACGAATCACACAATAGTTCGGACGCCGCTCTCAGTGTGTGTCCGGCCTTACCTGCGCATGCGCAGCGCCGAGAGCGCCGGCGCCGGCGGCGGCCTCTACTGACAAGGGTGAAATTGAACAAAGGGATGGTACTATTAGTGAATCGATGTTTTTTTAGGTTTTCAATGTGCTATGAGCTGGGGCGCATTAAAGAAATGCAGTATAAGATACCGTTTTAAAAGGTTCCCCCGGGAGGAGGTTATGCATTCAAGGAGTTTTCTTTTCAAATCTTTATTGCTGAACAAAGTCACTGTAAGATGTTGTGTGATGACTTGGTTTCTTTTGTAAAAAAGTTAATTTATGTACCTATGTAATATTACAACGATATAAAATGTCGCTATCTTTTATTTTCGGATAAAAAAAAAGAATTTGTCTGCTACTTCACGTGGAGTATTCAAGCATCATTCACCAATACTTGTGGTGTGTCGGTCGAGGCAAGTCGGGGCAACACCCCGCCGCGTTTGGGCAATAAATGTGTCTTTAAATGACACTTCATTAAAATTATACAACAGCTTTTGTTGTCCCGTGACAAACGGACAACTCCTTAAATTATTTCTGATTTCTATAGGTTCTTAACACGGAACGTAACCAACCACGTTTTCTGGCTTTAAATCTTTGTCTGAAAATAATACTATGTGATTCGGATTCTGTATTTTACATGAATTTTACCATAAGTACCTAGGTAGCTAAAGTAAATGAGTTCTATGTAGGCTAGAACCTAGAATATAAACTTACTAGATCGATGAACACGTTGTAGAGGTTCCTTGTGTGACAGAAAGATAGCCAATAGGTGAACCAACTTTTTGGGAAGGAACAAAGACAAAAGAAAAAGACAGATAATATGTTTATTTGGCACATGTCGATGTCATAGTACACACAATGAAACAGTAACAACTAGCTGATGCCCGCGACTTCGCCCGCATGAATGTCGGTTATTATATACTTAAAACCTTACTCGAGAACCACTCTATCCATTAGTGAAAACAGCATGAAAATCCGTGCAGTAGTTCTTGATTTTATCGCGTACAGGACGACAGACAGACAGACGCGGCGTAGGACGTTGTTTTATAATATGTAAGGATAACACCAAACATGCCCAAACAGGTTGTCGAATCGAAAATGACATTGAACATTTTCAATTAAGTATTTGCCTTGCAGTGACAGCAAATAGCTGTCGGAAGAACGGCCGCCTTCGTCTATAATTTAAATTATTTCATTTTCGGATTTTGGTATAGAGGACTCTTGTGATAATATTGATTGATGTTCAATTCAGTACGGAAGCATATCAAACGGTTGTGAATATGCTGTGCAGTTCAGCAACAGCAGTTCAGCGACAACCAGTGCCTGACTGTGTGAGATTCACTAAGAACACGTGTTGATGACATCACTTTAGTAATTTGCCCTGCAGTGGGAAAATTTACAGTCTTCACCCCTTGACTATGAACACCACTTATAGTGATAAAAGATAACGTTCCCAAGTGTGGTCGGCGGGACGAACAACGCACCATTTATAGACTCTGTGCTCCCTCAATCAGCTGTGAAGTCACTTGAGATGTCGCGTCGAGTTAATGGTGACTGTAGCGTGAGAAATTCTCACTCCAGTAATCATTATGACGATAGCTTTTATTACTACTTCATACTATTTCAAACTGTAGTCGGTTTGTTTAAGCACGGGCAGATTGAAGGTTAAACTACGTATACCACGGGCTGTTCGTGTGTGGGTGACCATTACATGTCGAAAAGTTCGCTAAGCCGTTGGTTCCGGCTGTCATTTGAAGATCTTGCTGGGGAGTTTCTTGCGCCACTTCTTCTTCCCAGCTAAAGCACTAGGAAGTGGTGAAAGGTGGGCGTTTTGGGGGACTGTCTTATGTAATTTTGACGTTCGAAAAGTACTGATTCTCAGCCTAGTTTGAATAAATGACTTTTGATTTTGATTTTGATTTTGACAATCGTTAAGGATAGAAGAAAGTTCAAAAGTCTGACAACCAGTCTTACCAAGGGGTATCGAGTTACCAGAAACTGGGTTGTGGAGGTCAGAGAGGCAGTCGCTCCATGTAAAATACTGATATTCAGCTACATCCGGTTAGACTGGAAGCAGCAACATAGTTGAGAAAAGGCTAGGCAGACTGCAGAGTCACTTTGTGGAAGATGGGTGGAGAATTTACGAGAAGATTCCTCTCTCATTGATCACAGTAGCATCGCATTCTGTATATTCACAATTTTTTTCCGTAACTGCTGAGTTTTTGACGCATCATTCGTTTTTCGATGACCGTTTGCACAAGCGTGGTTCTAACCCTCTTTGGAAATATGCGCTTACTTAGGCATGGTCCGGAAAGGCTTATGATGGCAGTGGTTTGTCAAGATGGTCAGAAGCGATAAAGATGGATGTCGGACGCGGCATGTTCCGTGCTGTCCATACTCAATAATAGAAAAGTATCAAATCCGGAAAGGCATATCAAATATATTAAAACAGGATTCAAAAATTACATTATCTGCCAGATAAGTTAATTGAGATTTTATCCGGCTGATAAAGCAAGAAAGTTGTTCTTTGAATTTACGTACAGTTTCAAGTTGATGGTCAATTTGCTAAGCAATCATGTTTCCTGACTGTACTTACGTGCGGTGTTGGTCTGTCTAATAGTTGTCACGTTTTAGCGTGGCATTTGCGGTCATTGACCCACCTACATGTTCTAACATTTAATATTATTTCAAAAACTGAAATAAAGTCCGTTAACGTCCTGAATCAATATCTATCGTGATCTTCAACATGTTCCAATAACGAAAAACCGTACATAGTTAATTGTTTGGGTTCCTACGGAGAGATATTGGCGAAAGGGCAATGACCGCTATTGCCATACTAAGACGCGACAACTATAGTTACCAAATCCTTTTCTACTGCCGCCGACAACAGAGTGCGGTAACAATAACTTTATTCCTACATCTGTATATGGTATCCTACACGTAAGGGTCTCCTTTTGTGAACTCTTCTCATTATAAGTTCCAAACTGGTGCTGATCAATGCACAGTAATGCGCAACCCTTTCATGTGCGGCGACCCTTAACGCCGTTTTACACCGTACGATACGAAAACTTACTTTCTCATATCCAAATTTTTGTGTATTTTACTTTTACTAAGACTTTTTTTCAGATGCTTCTGAATTAAGAAACAATGAACAAGTAAGATTCATAATTTTTATTGTATCATTGTACATAATATTACATATTTTAGTGTTAACTAAAAGATATACACCCCTTTATTCATAAACGTTGTTTAAAGTCGAGTAATGATTAGCGACTGTTTAACCATAAATTTTTGACGTTTGAACGTCACTTAACTTTAATCATCGTTTATGAATAAACCCCTAAGTATTTAAGTAAATTTCACTATAAATAAATTAAAAACTGTTATAAATTTATAATAAATAAGTACAGTAGGTGCTACTATTTTCTTAATGACTCTTGGGAATCATCGTATTTCCGAATACAAACGAATGCTAAATTCCATGTCCATCAATTATTGAATTTATCGTGTATAATAATTTGAATTCAGAAATAAGTACTTTATTGTTGTTTTGTTTGATTTCTGTGTGAACTATATAGAGCTGTAAAACTATTATCCTTAAACTATTTCCTCCCATTTTTAAAATAAATTACGTTATGTTAATAGATTATTAACAACTCTATATACTTCCAAGTCGGTTGAGAGCGTGCGGTCTGCACCAAGTGCAAAGGACAAGTGATAGAAACCCGACGACTGACGAAACACGAAGTTTGCCGAAGGACATTAAGAAAAAAGTTGTACTGTACCTACCTACCTAAGTGTTAATTTTTTTTTGCGATTTTAGTGTCAAAACTAAAGAGCTTGTTTCAGTAACCGACAATAATATCCAAAAGTATTTTGGTAGGTAGATATTATTGAGATGATAAACGGACCATACAATAAATAGGTCAGTTTTTCATCAGCACGTAGGTACTTTACTTTTGAAAATACTGTGAGAAATAATACACCGAACCACCATAACACGTCAACGGTAAATTACTGTACATTTTACTTCACACTTCGAAACAAAAAACTAACCACTTTAATTATTTCGAACAAAAACATCGTGCGGTGTAAATGGCGCTCCTGCGCCTGCGCCGGCACCAAATATGGCGGCGGTAACGAGCGGCCCATACACGGCGAAGACCTGCCGTCTCACTTATACGCTCACCGTTGAATCATTCTAGTTAAAATAGAATTTTCGTAACGATTTTGGTCAAAAAATCTACTAATACGAATTTGACGTTTGTGGTCAGATTCAAGGGTAGATTTGGGTTGTACAGTAAACCACACTAACACTGTGACCCAACGAAAAAAAGAGTTTCAATAGAATTCGAGGTCAGCTTATACTGGCTTTGTTACCATAGACTCGCGGTCTTCTATGCTTGTTCTTTTATGCATTGTGATCGAAAAGTAAAACTTAGAAGATGGCGAAGACTGTCAGTTATCCTGAGCCAGGAACCAGTGCTGAACAGGGAAGACTGACATCCTACTTATAACATGCCAGGTCAGTACACACTGCCCCGGGGTGTTGTGTGAGTATCTTGCCATCAGTCTTCTTGAGCTTGGTGTGCTCACTTACTGCTAGCCACCATAGGTACCACAGTTTTGTAATACTGTGACATACCTACTAGAGGGCTGTACTCTCAGTATCTATATCTACTCACTACAGGCGGTTCTGCACTGCATCTGATCCGAATCCGAGAAATGTCGGTCCGAAGCAGCTATAGTATGAGAGGAGTTGCGCACTAGATTCGAACTTTGTCCGTCCGAATGTAGAACATTTCCAATTCAGATTGAACTTGGATCTTGAATTCGGATTCGGATCGGATGAAGTGTAGAACCGCTCTTACGTCGATTTAGCCGACCTCAGTTTAGATATTTGATAGATCACTGGTTAAAATAAGTCCACAAGCGATATAAAGGGATAATCTGTTTATTTCACTTTACTGGTTCAAAATCAATACATTTAGGGATAGACCAATCTTTCAAACAAGAAGACGCGAACAAGACTGACGCGACCCGCATTAATGTTTGAATTTCTAACAACAATGAAATGAGGTTAGGTAATTATAAAGTCATCAGCTCGAAATAAAAAAAAATATGCATCGATATTTTACCTTTTTATATCGGAAATCGAACTAAGTACGTCATACTCAGCAGCCATCACCATATGAGGTAATTTAAAAGTAAATCCACTTAACATCATTTAAAAAATTGGCCAAGTGCGAGTCGGACTCGCAAACAAAGAGTTCCGTACCACCCCAGAATATTTAACATAAAGTTTTTTACTTTAGTAAAAAAAAAGCATGTTTCCGATATCCTTGGGGACCCCTCTGAATTTATAACTTTTTTTTTTGTCATAGCGGCGGTAGAAATACACCATCTGCGAAAATTTCAACTGTCTACCTATTACGGTTACTGAGATACAGCCCGGTGACAGACAGATAGACGGACGGACAAACGGACGGACGGACAAATGGACGGACAGCGGAAGATTAGTAATAGGGTTCCGTTTGGCACCCTCTGGGTACGGAACCCTAAAAAGGTCATTAACCAAGCAGCTTTTGATCACACGAGATGAAAAGAACAAAAAAACCGGGTGCGTATGAAATAGGTTTTCATAAAGAGACGCGATGACGGACAGCCCTTGTGGTGGCGGCTCCTGCCATTCATTTCCCACACTATAAAACGTATTAAAATTATACATATAAGTACGATACGCCCTCTATGGCTCTGTTCAATGAACGTTGCGTAGAAACGTTGGTTTAGTCTTAGCGATACGGTTACGTTACGACTTTAACAAGTTTATTTTAAATAGATTATTTAATAATAAGCATAGGTTTCCAGCGGTGACCGCCACATCACGGCCGCAGTGACAACAGTAATGAGTATGATGGGAGCGGGGTTGAACATTACGGTGTCAAAAAACGCTCTCAGGGAAACACACCAACTTACTTTCCGAAATAACGTTTGAGTGACGTCATTCGACGGTAAATTGCAGACGATATTTGGTTGCCACCGCAGTCTTGGGTCAAACAGGAAAAACCTAGTATGCAATTAAGAACGAAACTGAAGATAAGAAAGAAAAACTTATCAAAAATTAAATTATAGGGGCCATAATCGTGTCCGTGTCGTCACATGTAAACGTCAAACTCAAACGTCGTCCCCTTTTTAAGAGCGAGAATACGTCTTTCTTTAGCCGACGAACTACCAGTTTTAATTTTAAATAATAAAACAAGATGTAATGGCATTGATTGAAACCACTAATGGTCTGTTCCACCACCTCCTGATAAGTTCTGGTTGACTTATCTGGTAGATAGGCGATTATCGGACGCTGCGATGTTTCACAGCGTCCAATAATCGCCTATCTCCCAAAAAGCTATAAAGGAAAAAGTGATGAAAACGTGATCCGTTTGTGAAACTCACTGGAACAATTAGGAAACCCTCAAAGTTTATTCTTTCAAGTGGGTGACAGAAGTAGCAGTAGACTAGAATTTAGGACATAAGCAGCGATTTTTTACATAAAAAGTCGTTTCCCAGCAATTATATTTCTGCATATTTTTTTAAAAATATTTTTATAAAAAATTGTAGTCTATCGACCATCAGGAACAGAGCCCAAGCTGCCGGTGGTCAGGGCTCTAGAGAGGGACCTACTCACTATGTGTGCCGTGTATAGTGGGTACCATAGATATCGTGGTGGGTACCTACTACTATCTGTATTATATATAATTACTAGCTTCCGCCCGCGGCTTTGCCCGCGTGGTATGTCGATAAAAAGTAGCCTATGTTGTTACTCAGGCTCTAGACTATCTGTGTACCAAATTTCATTTAAATCGGTTCAGTAGTTTTGGCATGAAAGTGCGACAGACAGAGTTACTTTCGTATTTATAATATTAGTGAGGATTTATTTAAGTAAGAAAGAAAGAAAGAAAATACATTTATTCAGCACAGACTAAAAAGCACACAATCTACATAATATATAGCAGATAACAAAATAAAATAAAAGGAACAAATAAAAAGTGTAAATAATAGTGTCGGACATTATCAGTGTCAGTATTTTATAAAGAGTTTACAAAACTACGTCAAACGGGAGCTTTTATCCAGCCAGCGTTCTGTCACCATCACCATAGTAGTTAAGTACTTGGTTTGATGTAGGTACAGCTACAAACCCCTTTATTTATAAAGTCTCCCGCAGACAGCCGCGACGCGACGGCGCGCGACAACTGATGGAACAATATCTTTGAAAGCTTCGGAAATAAATTGTTCTGCCGGTGTCGCGTCGCGCCTGTTTCTGGGAGCCTTAAGGCTCCCACAAACAGGCGCGATATCGTGGGCGCGATAAGAATTGCGCTGCCTGTCGCGCCAGTCTGCACAAGGCTTTAAACTTTGCTTAAAGTTAAAATACATTTAATGACATTTAAACGTGTTAAACGTTAAACAGTCACTAAGAATTAAATAACTTTAAGCAACGTTTATAAATAAGCCCCAGAATGCGTAGATAACGACTTGGCTTGGCGATGGGTATTTTTACACCCTGTATAAATCTCGATACATCAACTAACAAGTATTTTGGGGTGGCAACACACAACATACTCAAGCAACTCTACATTCTGCGGTGAACAGTTCTTTGTCCGACTTTTACGATTCTTTTACGATGGGCCGCGTAAAAGCACCGTCTGACTAAGTAACTAATATTCTGTGTGTATAAATCAATGGGTTTGGGGGTCGTAAATAATAATGCTTGGATGTTGAAAGCCCATTTAGGCAGCTTTAGTGTTACAAAAGAACGGTTCCGGATTGGAGTTACTAGATGAGGCACTTTAACCGTAAGGCAGTCTAAGAAATACTAGATGAGACATCATAGCCGCCAGATCTCACTAAGACGCAGTCTAATTTTTGTTGTTAGGTCAGTAACAAAACCCATATGAGCTTAACTCGCATTGTATTGAATCTCCGCAGTACGCTAGGCCGTCAAAGTGTTACCACAGACGTGCGTTCTACTGTACTTAGATTGCGATTTACTGCAATTTGGCTTTGGCTCGTCTGTGTATAGCATTGTTCTTAGGTTATATTTTTCCATTACATTCTGTCAGTATCTCCATTTCTTTCTACGTTCATTTTTAATGTGAATAAGTATCGAATAGTTCTTTGATCTGTAGATTGATTTGTAGGTAACCCTTATTTCCAAATTTAAACTAATGAGTAGAAAGTAGGAATCCATGTTAGTCATTAAAATGTTTCTGGAGACATTCTTGTCAGCCCCATACCACTCCCTGTCTCATTTCATAAGAAAAATGTGATTCATGCGTAATCAGATAAATTCTAACGAATTTCAACCCTATTTCGAGATCTTTAAGGTTGACCCAATGTGAGAGACGATGGATCGAGGTGTTTTCAAGAATATCTAATAGGAGAAATTTATGACATTGCTTTGTGGTATTGGTTAAGATGTGGTCCTTGCGCACGCGATGAAAAAAATACAACAAAAACCTCTGTGACAGACAGACAAAAAAGTGATACGTATAGGTAATTAATAAAGTTTCCGTTTTTGTTAAAATTTTTGTTAAGTAGGTACCTATAGTCGACCTCTAAGGTTCCGAAGACAGGCGTGACGCGACTCTAGTTAAACAATTGCTATGAAAACTTCATGAACATTGTTCTACCAGAATCGCGTCGCACCGTCGCGTCGCGCCTGTCTGCGGGGGACTTTATTGCTATACCACTTTTGACCGAACATTCCCCTCCTTCTGGGGCAGTCGGGTAAAAACAGACGTTGGGATGACAGTAACCTTAAGGTGGTAAAACTAGTAAAGGAATTACGAGGTTAGCTATACAAGAAGATTGAATGGACTGGTATTGTTGGCGTTGCCGCTGCATACCTAGGCTTCCAGGCTGCTGATTGGCCGCAATCATAGGTTCTTAATTTAATATCCATTAAAACATGAGACCATTGTGGTTATGATTGGTTCGACCATTGTTGCTGATCACTCATGCGCTGCCCCTGAAGTGATTACATTTAGGTAGGTACGCACTGCCAATTTTTACCCACATTTCGCTAGGGTATCTTATAATAAGACCTGCAGCCCAATTGCGTAACACAATCCGAAGGGTTGTGAAGTAAATTAGTCATTTATAACTTCATTATGTTTACAAAATTCGTCTGCACGACAACGTAAATAACGCAATGAATATTATTGAATTGTCAAAATAAATAGCTTTGTGAGTTACCCCGTTGTACTACCGATATATCACATGGCCCATGTGACAGAAGAACAGAAGGCTCAATTGCCAGTAACCGGGCACAAATCCAGACTCCGGGCTGCTACTGAGAAATTCCAGATAAAAAAAAACCAATGAAACTTTGCCCGACCTGGGAATCTGGCACCTGGTGTTGAGGGTTCTTCCAACTTTCCACACAAAAGAATAGTTGTTCACGAAACAAAAGTTTGTCACATTGCCGCAGGTAATGTTGAATTTGTAAGGCATCCTAGTACACCGCAGTTCGCAGACGACGCAGTACATACTAATCCTCTTATCGGGTACTTGAAAAGCCCCTGAAGTGGAGCCCTATATTTCTGATATCATCGTTAACTGCTCACGTCATTACTCATATAAGAATTTTTATATTTCTTTGGTAATTACCTATAGGTACTTAATCGTTTTGATGAATGCCTCGTTGGGCTAGTGGTCCCAAGCGCTAGGGCTGAGCAGGTCTTGGGTTCGAATTTCAGGTCAGGCTAAGATTTTTCTAGCAGGAATTTCTCAGTAGCAACCCGAAGTCTGGATTTCTGTCGGGTGGCAATAGGCTCGGCCCCTATTACATGGGACTTAAACTTACCTGACGAAACGTGGGTGTAGGTACTATGTAGGTGCCTACATCACTGCCTAACCCTTCGGGAAAAAAGGCGTGATGTTGTTATGTAATGTGGTAAGTACCACCTTTTTGCAGAACGCCATTTCATAGTTCCTACTTATTTCAGTTGTGCAATACCATGTTAGCTGTTTTGATTCATTGACCGAAATAACAGCATTCTTATGAAGTCGTAGTGTGGTTCTCACGTCGCATCCCATATTGGGCAATATCGCAGGAAACACACAACTTCCCCGTTGTCAAACGCAGTCGGTTCACTCACTGCATGCATACCAAAGTTGTTGAGTGACACAAATAATAAGCGTAAGCGACTTGACGTTTGTGTCCCGGAAACCACGAGAAAAAACACTCATTGCGTTTTTCACTCAAGACAATGTCGAGTTGCAAAAAATAAAATTAACTTTTTTTTTACACAATGATAAGGTTTATTTAAGACCAGGGCCAGACAAACCAGGGAAACATGGCACAAAAAGAAGGAGGCCTATACTCAGCACTGGAGCCTTTGCCAGGAGGCCTAGCCTTGTTCCATGAACTAGGCTGCCAATAATGATTAGGAAACCTATGAAAGGTGATATTTTATTTAGATAACAGTTTTTGACCGTTTACTCACCAAAACCAGTCAACGATTTGAGGTATTCCACCTTTGGTACGATGTGGATTCGTCGATTAATGTCAGATTCTAGAAACATCGAGTTTAAAACGACATATTCTATGAATAAGGATGTCATATTGTTACGATGGATCCGCGTTTACTGGACGAGATGGTTTCTAAAACGCCGCCGCTCATAACTGAGAGCATACGACACTAACCGGCTAGTGTTTGTAAAGTAAACAGAGGTCCGATGCTTTCGTGACGGTATCGACGCCTGCACTTTACTAATTAACGATGCGTGTGGCCAGACTTGGCTCTAATACCATAATATTATGGTGTCTCCTATAGTTATCAACTTATCACCCTGCAATTGTCCCCAGACAAAAAAGAAAGAGTAACTATCAGTCTTGCTCAATTTCTTCATCGTAAGATTTAAAAGTCAGGGTTTCGGAGAGTTTTCAGAAAGTGCATAATTAATCTGATATCGAAAACGTCTACAGACAAGTTAAGTTAGGTGTTGAGGCCGCCATCGGGTGCTTGGCGCTCAACCAGTAGCTCACCACTATCCTATCCAACGGCTTTGCCAAGATCACTTATTGCTCTCCCCTGCTATCCAGAGTATTAACAAACAAAA
This sequence comes from Lithophane leautieri, assembly GCA_949152455.1. Taxonomy (NCBI): domain Eukaryota; kingdom Metazoa; phylum Arthropoda; class Insecta; order Lepidoptera; family Noctuidae; genus Lithophane; species Lithophane leautieri. The sequence goes on along the minus strand of OX424462.1, from coordinate 1,293,889 downwards.
ACTAAGCAGGCAAGTCCTTAAGCATCTTAGAACTTAGACATTCAAGGAATCTCCAATGTCTCCAAAGCACACACGGAAAGAAACGCGCGCGTAAAAAACTCTTCGCCGTGCTATATTCCTTATACAAAAATCACACTGTATATGCTGTTGGAAAACGGCGACCTCACATTGGCAGTCCACTAGTACAAAATCAAGACACTGTGTGCAACTCCCGGACAAAAATTACTTAATAATGTTCACACGGTGGCTGTAAATGGAAAACGAAGACTTCGTAGTAGCGGGCTAATCAACCCTTCTAGAGTGCCAACACAGTGTCGTCTCCCGAACGAACTATGTTCTAAGAAGTAACACAGTGTTCATACATGGAATACGTCGAGTTCAACAACAGTCCAATTAGTATTGGGAGGGAGGAGGTAATTGGGGTAGAACCGGTTCTAAGATCGTTTTACTCGCCGGTCCGGGTTCAGCTTGTGCTCGTACACTCGGGTACTTCTCAATGGAATTTGTATGTATAATTGAGTGTTAATAGGAAAGTTCTGTAATATGAGATAGGCGTGTTCGGGATATGTGTTCACAAGTGTTACCACTTTTTCTCTTGAGAATTCTGAAGTAATCGTGTCCATTACTGTGAATACTTTGATGAAGATACATGCTTTTCAAAGTTTATGTGTACCGTACTCACTTGTTTTTTTTTGTTAGGAGTATGTTATGAGCGAAATCTGGTCATTGGTGCAGAGACAATACACTTGGCGAGACCCCGGATTCGATTATCAAACAAACAACGCGTAGCCCATTAGAATCAATACCGTTTCAAAACTGTGGTCCCCGTATGTCAGACAGACATCGCCAGTAGTGATTTTGGTGAGGAGGCAAATTTTTCACAAAGAGCAGCATAGAAGGTGAGGCATCGTATGTGTGGAGTTCCACCTCCACCGTCGCTAGTCAAAATCAAAAGTCATTTATTTAAATTAGACCGAGAATCAAAAAAAATTTAACGTCAAAATTATATACATACATAATTACATTGTCAACAACATAATAAAAACATTAACATAAGACTGAAATGCCTAAAATGCCCTTCTTTGCTTTAGCTGGGATTTGGGAAGAAGTGGCGCAACAACTCTGCAGCAGCGTCAGTCCAGCAGTCCTCACTTTGACCAATACTTGACCCTTTTTAGAGCAGCCTCAACTCCCAATCACAGCTGAAGTCGACAATGATGTACACTTAGTCACATGCATTCGCGTGGTGACAGTGACTCATATTGCCCCGGTTTCCGATATATTTAGATTGGCACACGACCGCGAGACGGACTGTCGCGTTGCGTACCAAAATATACGTTGTTTGTCCACCAAGGAAACGTCACGGACAATCATGGTGTGTTGTACATACGGCTACACATCAAGCTATACATTTCCAGTATAAGCTAACCTCGCTATGTAAGGAAATCCGATACATTGCGAGATCAGCATAAACTGGAAATGTATAGCTTGATGTGTAGCCGTGTGTACTAGGACATAATATGACAACTCACTCGAGTGTTAGACCTGGTTAGACCAATGAGACTTTCCAACCATTGTCAAAATGAAGTTATTTATACAAATTAGGCTGAGGAGAAGCACTAAGTAAAACTTGTTAAAATGGGGGATTATAGACACGTCCCGACACCCAATGTGAGTGAGGTGCTATCAAAAACATGAACCACTTGCTGCAATGTCCCAAGTGTCCATATACTTTTACGATTTTCGTTTCTTGATCAGAAAGGCCGAAGATTTTTTTTTTTTCGTATCAATAATTTAAAATACCAACTCTCTGAACAAAAATTGAAATTTACTAATAGACCACTTGAAGACAATAATAATTAAGAAACAATGCCATAATCACGCCCGACCTGCGAGTAAATTGTGCCGACTGTAAATTGCGTCGATCTGCATTTAACAATGGCTCGAAATGAAGCAGTTCGTTGATTGATAGGTTCCTTGATAGTTGAGTGATTCATGAACAACGATTGATACTCGAACATGATGTTACATAAACAGATGTCAACAAGCTATTTTGAAATTCATTGAATGTGATATTTCAGTTTGCAATTTGCATTATTTTGTCCATCGACACAAACGTTTACATCTAGAGCTGTTGTACTAGATGCGCCATCCGGGGGAGCTTCCAAACATAGTGTTCATTCAGCAGGAGGATGCTGAGTGATCACTGCAGAAATATATGTTATGTTATGAAGAATGTATATAATGTAAATGTATGTTTATGTATACAGTATATGAATGTATGTATGTTATGTAGAACAGTAAAGCGAAGACCGATTAAAATCGGTCACCGAACTACGGCAGATTGATGTCGGTGTCCAATTTTAATTCGACTCAGGCACACGTCCTACACCTGCCGACAGTGTAATGGTGGAACTCTATTGAGGAACACATAGCCAATATCTTAACATCAGCTTTATTGGTTCTGTTGAAATTAAGTTTATTTCACTCAAGAGGTTCGTATGAAAACTGACAGAAAAGTACGTCAAAAGAACCGCAGATAAGCCGATTCGTCTACATCTACAACAACAAAATCCCTTCCAGTACGATCACTACCTAGTCCATAACATATCAAGCGATGTAGTTAAACGAATTGTGCAAGCGTTCAAAAGCCTATATTCAATAGTCGTAGGTACTCAATTACTCATCTCTTAGTATCCCAATATAATAGGAAAGCTGTACGAGAGCATGAGACGTGAATGTGTCAGCCCTGTCTGCCCCTTCGCAGAAATACAGACGTAGTTTTACCTGAGTTATGATTTCCACGCAAATCTGCTCAATGGGCCGCTAAAACTAGGGGCGCAGAATAAATAGTACGCAAAGACATGAGAGGGGGGAACTCACTACCGACCGATATAGACTGCCTAACCCATCACCAAAACATCCTACTTCACACGGCACGTCAACAACATTGTCAACTTTAGCTATTTTGAAATAGGATTCGAATTCATTTGGCAGAATATTGTGACATGACGGGGTTCTAAGCAGTCCGAGCTGAATCATCGGTCACTTACCCCCGCGTAGTTAGAAAATAAATTTTCTAGATAAAACTGTACTGTAGTGACATTGTTTATGGTTCCGATTTCTGATATTGTTTTTTATTTTCGGTATACTGTGATTGTAGTCATTGGGAGATGGCAATGGAAGGGAAATCCCACGAAGAGTTGCTACTAGATTTTGCTAAATGTACGACTGACCATTTTGCTGCACGATGGCAAGTAAAATTGATCCAGGATGCCCTTAGAGCTGACGGTAAAACTGCAGCTGCAACCAAAATGTAAAGACCTGGTATCACTGTCGTTTGCCTCTTTTAAATGCTGGAGGGGTAGCCGTGCATGACGGGAGGGACAAAAACAAATCCTCCAGGCCTCCCCACTTTATTACTTCGGCAGATCAACTGCCCCCTGGACTCGAACTGCAGGGGCCAGTCTCGTGACGGGCTGCGGGCTTAGGTTGGCGATGCACATCCAAGCCGGCTAAATGGGGTATCATCAAACTATCCAACTGTGTGAGTGTGGAGTGCCTTCACAGGATATGTCGCGTCTTCTTTCCAGCAGTATGGTTAATAAAATCGTGGCTAAGAAAGCAGCCGCACGGTTCGTCCATCAGGTTAAGCTATGCTTGCCGGGGTTGGTCTGTGGATGGGTGACCATCTTTACATACCGAGACTCCTCCGTGCCTCGGAAAGCACGCTAAGCCGTTGGTCCCGGCTGTCATTCATGGATCGGATTGACAGTCGTTACAGGTCGTTAGAAGCTCGAAAGTCTGATAACCATTCTTACCAAGGCGTATCGTAATACCCAGTTACTGGGTTGTGGAGGTCAGATAGGCAGTCGCTTCATGTAAAATACTGGTATTCAGCTGCATTAGAGAGGAAGGCGACCCCAATATAGTTGGGAAACGGCTAGGCAGATTGGTTAATAAAACCTTCAACCAGTCAACAACCAAAGTCTTGTGACCGATCAGGAATCTTCGGCTGTTAGTAAAAGGCCCAAATTTTCAGCCGTCTCTTTCTCGTGCTAACTAAAAGATGCACATGCAAGCAGAGACAGCACTATTGCTTTTTTGTCTATTTCATCCAACATCGGTCCCATGGACATCGTTCTGTACTTTAGTAATCGGTGTGATCGTGACAATTCTTGTTTATTGATTCTTATATCTTTGTCGTATTGTGGGCGTGCTTGTCCGCCATGGGACGGCTTAGTGATTTAGACTACAAATAAAATATTTTGATCAGCTTAAGTAACATTATATTTAAAGGTTTAAGCACTTATGCAAACGTTTATTTCAATGCTGTTAGCGAGATCAGTCTGGTTTGGACGCATTTTTGATGCCAATGGAAATCTAAAGCATTTGTCCCCATTTCCAGGTTCATACTGCGTTGTAACGTCACTAGGTAAATATGTGTCGATTTTTTATCTAAGTATATTGTTTCTCTTTAGTTAGTTTTATCAATAAAACCAATTAAGAACCACTTCAGTTGAGCTCCCGAAAGGACCTCGTGGCACGGTAGGTAAATAATTACCGGCTTGGCTAGTCGGCCACATAATAGGGCCTAATCATACAAGACAATAGCCCTTCCCCGAAGGGCCTACCTGCTCAGCTCACTCAACAATGCGTTTGACTAGTCACGGAGACAACGAACTGTGAAATACCGTTGAAAACTTTTAGCTTTTGGAGTATAGTGTTAAAATTATGGACTTTGAAGATTTGTTTGTGTTTATTTTGCCACCATTTGACAATTATGTTTCTTGATTCATGCGTTACTTAATATCAAATTATTAAACAGTCTGAACTTGCCGACGCATTGAATACACATTGTGATCTCTTCACTATATGAGTAAGAGGCGTTAGACTGGTATTATTATAACTGAGAAGCATTACACAGTATTTTAAATAACAAAGCGTTCCCGTAATCCCGCAATAGTATAGCGTACGTAAATGCAAAAAGAAATAACACCATTTTTTTTTTTTAATTATTATGTATAGTGAAATATTCACAAAACTAATAAATTGATGCGTAAAAAAGAAATACTGCACACGCACACTTGTATTTCAACTTAGAAAGACAAGAGTGACAAGTGTGCGTGTACAGAGTGTTTCTTTTCCGTATCAATTTAATATTTTTTGTGAGGATTTAAGTATAAATATTTAAGTAAAAAAAATTTTTTTTTTTTTCTTAAATATTTTTTTTTTTTGCGAACCTCTTCTGTTGCAGTTTAATGGGAACGCCCTTCGTTAGACAACATACTGTATATTAGCAAACAAAAAATAATTTCTGGCTACAGACCCCCCACTTAACACATGGAAATACTCTCTTCACACTTTATTAGATCCTGTCTCAAGTCAGCAGCAATGAATGAGTTGCTTTTCAACGCGGAAGTGTAAGAAAATTATTCATATTTTGTCAATATTGCACGTCTGAGCAGTTAATTTAATTAATTAGGTTATAAACTGGAGACGCATTACTCGTTCATGTCAGTGGGCGAGTCTGCGTGCGCGCATATTAATAATAGCGCGGGAGATAGTGACGCGGCAATGTGACCATAAAATAATAATCAAGTATAATGTATGGACAGACAGCATTATGTTGTATAGGTTGCACCTCGCGATAAGATATGGCTGACATAGCGGGTGCAGTGGCAGTGATGTTGGTTGTGGATTTGACTCGTGTATGTGCAAACAATCGGAGGGAGATAACATCACGCCTGTATTTCCCGAAGGGTTAGAGCAAAGGTGTATTTTGCACAATTTGCACCCACATTTCGTCAGCCCAATGTAACAATGGACGAGCCGATGAATAAACTGGTATCAGATCCGAAATGCTTCTCAGAAATTGGAAAAACAACCGAATGGCGATCAAACCCAGATCCTCATGCTCAGTAGTTTCCCTTGCGATCACAAGACCAATAACTAACACGGCAATTTGTAAGTGAATTATATAAATATGTATTAGGATAGATTGTAGAAATCAAATAGTTTATTCTGTAAATAGGATATTAGAATCACTTTTACACGTCATATTAAAAATAAGCTAGATGAGGATAGGTAAGCGTAGTTGTACTGTCTTTTGGAGTGTGGTAACCATGGCAACCGAATTCATGGCATACACTTACTCGTACATGGAATACACTTATATATGGCTACAACGTATACGAGTAAATGATTTCATATTATGATAGAATGATTAAATTGTTGGTATCTTAGAGTGTACTATAGTGGGGTGTACCCTGCCAACCTGTTTGGCCGACAGGGTTCTGTTCGCGTGGTTATGACATGATCTTGTCGTAACGTTGCCTCAATAAGCTGCTTACGATTTATGTTCCTATAGCCGCTGCCATAGATAGCACTTAGTGGAAGTGTGTGAGGAATTTTGTGCAAAGGCAAAGTGTAGATCATATTTTCTCAATCCATCATTCTTTCGTCCTTGTCCCGTTATTTGAGGTCGCAGCATATCTTCTTCCTCCATGACATATTTACTAGCCATCATCTCAGTTCTCAAACCCCTATTAGCCATATTATGTTTAACATATTCCATCCTTCGTTTCTCTCATGCTCAAAACTTTCCTCACGAGATGTTCCTCATTCCTCCGCATCACATCCATACCATGCCAAGTTGCCATTCGATTTCTACACAGTTAACTTCTCGGTCACCGACGCCACTTCCTCCAACCTCTTACCAATGTGACGAACAACATTTTAACTTGACGAAACTCGCTGAAGCGTATTGATGCGTAGAGAGAATTACTCCAGAATTTACGATGTCAGATAAAATCTAAAGTAGGCACATGTTCTTTAGAAATAATCAAAGTCAATGGAGCGCAACTTTCTTCGAACAGGGCCTTTTCTGTTCAACCACACAAAGACCAATCTTTCATGGAATCTATTTTATTACCTCCGGAGACAACTACTTTCTTTGTAATTCGGACATCATGAACTAGCTATTACGTTGGGATATTTTAATTCTGGGTAGCTAGAAAGAGACCGTCACTCACAATTACTAGTATCTACTAACGTTTTACAAGTGGTGATATTATGTTCTCTTATGGTTGATAAATATGGGAAAGTTTCATCAGTCTGTAGAGTTGTACGTACACGGCATAATATGCAATGCATGAATGCAACATAAAAATGTAACACACCAACTTTGCGAATATGTTTCAACACTTTCAACGTGTTTCATGTTGCATTGTATATTCGGACGGCATATTCGTTTCAACGTATGATGTTACATTTCTCATACGAATTCGTGTACCCACGAAAGAAGTCCATTGTGAGTCTCCACATCCACAATCCCATTGCTTGGCATGGGCCTGCTCTGCTCTTATACAGGGCTGTAATCAGCGTTGTACCTATGCTGCACAGTGCTCTGCTCAACATTTGCTGAGCATGCTCCTTTTGTCACACTGCAATTTTATAAATATTTTTTACCTACTAGTTATGTTAGGACAAGGTAACCTCTTTGAGGAGTGGATAGAGAGGCGCCACGGCGTCCTCACCTTCCGCCTGACACAGGTCCTCACCGGACATGGCAGCTTCGGGAGGTACCTGTGTAGGATTAGGCGGGAGGAAACGCCCGGGTGTCACCACTGTGTGGATCGCCCGGAGGACACGGTGGAGCATACGGTTGAGGTGTGCCCTGCTTGGGCGGAGCACCGCCGTGTCCTCGCGGAGGCGATTGGCGGCGGTGACCTCTCGCGTCCGGCCCTGGTTCAGGCCATGGTACGGAGCGAGAGGGCATGGGAAGCCGTCACCTCCTTCTGCGAAGCAGTAATGCTCGCGAAGGAGGAGGCGGAACGCGTGAGGGAAAGGCAAAGTTTGCGCCCTCACGCCCCTAACCGCCGCCGTTGGAGACGCCCTGGGCGTCGGGAATCCCAGGCGGATTTCCGGCCACCATAGGCGCGGGCTTGCGGACGGCGAGCAACGGGCAGCTCGCCGTCCGATAAGGACCAGGCCCGGGTCGATGGCGCGTCGTGTTCCACGCGCGCCTCAAAGAGATGTCAGCAAAAATGACGGGGTCCAATAGGACCGATGCCTGCCAGGGTTGCGGGAAAGTCCGAAAGGGATACCGGGACCTTGGCAACAGGCAAATGAAGGAACACGGGTGGGTTTTAGTCAGTAAAAGTCTGACACGCCCTTCCGCTCCGCCCAGAGCGGGAGAAGTCATTGGATGATTTCCCACCCTCAAAAAAAAAAAAAAAAGGACAAGGTAACCTACCTAAGTTATATTTTAAGAGAGGGCAATATTATTTTCTTTCTTTTTTTTAAATCACCATTAATAATTAGTAGGTAACTCTGAAATAATATGGATAGTTTACGTTATAATAAGTATTACCTACACGATTATTATGGCCACGGATTAAACTGATGGAAAATTGACCGTCTATTGGACACAAGAGCCTATAGGACTGCGACTACTAATGCGAACGGATAGGCATCGTTTCCGAGAAGGGATCGCACGCATGCGCGGGCTAACAGTGTAACTGCCGCCGACAGCAGCCCTAATTAATTGAACATCTAATTAGTGAACATCGGGCGTTTACTTGATGCAGTCATCATTTAATTTGTTAGGATTTAGGTTTCACGCCAGTAGATAAGCTGCTTTTAGCTACAGAGAGGATTTTGGAAACCGGGTAATAAGGGCAGGTAAGGTAGGTACCATAGCAGTCATAGCTACAGGAAAAGTTTTTAGGACTGTCCTTAGCTTAGTAAGGAGGTCTAAATAAGTAAATAATGGATGCCAGATGGGTAACTGAATTCCCAGATCTTGGCAAAATGGTATTTATTATTATTTTATTTTATTTTCAATACATATTATTTACATTTTTAAATATTTTTATAAAATAATAAAGAAAACATTAAAAAATATTAAAAAATAGTAGCCCATCGGCATCAGGATCAGGGTCCAAGCTGCCGGTGGTCAGGGCTCTAGGGAGAGGAACCTCCTCACTATGCGTGCCGTGTCTAGGAGTACTGCTTTCTGAATCAAGCCCTTGACCCAGCCGCGCAATGAGAGCTTCCTGAGGTGTTGGTCGAGGCTCTCCGCTATTAGGCCATTGACCGTAACGATTATCGGTACAAAGTATTATTATTAAGATGTGATTTTGTATTTATTGATGAATGGTTTTTTAAGAAATTTTCTAATTATGGGTTATATTACCAGGTTTTTTTTTTGTGGTACTTTTTTTTAGTTTTTTTTTTTGTTTTAAATATGGTATTTCGGTAGCAGCTGCCAGGTACCAGCCAGCTAGAAAAATGATAATTCTCGCGTTTTATTTTTATCTAATCTAATTTAATTTTTAGCTAATCGATGCAAAAGTCTTTTGTACAAACTACCGTTAGACTACAAATACAAACCGGTAAATCGCAAAAAAAAAAAAAACATATTTTCTCGAAACACCTACTCGGATAAATAAAGGCACACCGGTAGAAAAAAATCCGCGAAGTTTTCATTCAAATTGTTCTTCTACCAGGATTCATTTTGCGCCGTCGTGTCGCGGCTGTCTGCGGGTGCCTTAAAGGTAATTCCTCCACGCTTGAAACTCGCTAATTCTTCACAACTTCTTTGAAAATATTTGAAATTAACTCGACTTACCAGGTTTATGATGTCGATGTTTCTTCCCTTTGGCGGCGACAGCCGTCACCAGCAGCGCCAGCCAGAGCCAACCCCACCGCATCCTAAGTACCTAACATCACACTACACAATCAAAACACGAAGATTTTGTTTCAAACAACAACTTTTTATCTAAAATTCACGATCAAGCACTCATTTCTTCTCACTTTTAATTAAAAAACACTCTGGTTTGTCAAATTCTGCACAATAAGCAACGTTTCACACAGTTAGGCGGTTCTTAAAACATGTTTTGTAAAAAGCACCAAAGTTTTTAAGCTTACGCACGAAATAAAATACGAGAGGACGCGAATAATCTTACACGTTTAACCACAGCCACCGAAAGCTAGTGGTCGACTGAACTCGACAGACGGGAGAGGAGAAGACGGCCAACCGAACCGAGTCCGACTTCTTGACACGAACCGGTCACAGGCGGCAGGCCGAGGAACCCATGAAAACATTGAACACATAAGATGCTAAATAACCGATATTAGAAAATAACCAATCGAACTGAGTCAGAATTAATATACTGTAACTAACGTTACGCTAGTTTTAATTCATCAATTTGTAAAATAATGTTAGCGAGCTTTTCTTAAAAATATTTTGTTCAAGGTTCAAAGCTCTTTTGCGTAACAGACATATAAGACATAGTGTCGCTACTCGACGTAAGATGGCGCTGTTTATGTTAATGTTAAAGTACTAGGTTACGTTTTTTATGGGTCTATTTCACCCGAAATAAAGTTTTATAATAAATTAAGTCTTAATAATTGGTTGGTGCCTCATTCCATTTAAAATTGTCTAAGGGGCCTCTGCGAATTGGCTTCAGCCCCTCGCTCGCCTTCCAAAAGTCCGGAACCCAAAGGTCCCGAGATAATGTTAAGATATTTAAAAAAAGAAAAAAAGATAGATTAACTAAAAAAAAATTAATAATCAAGAACTTGAGTATATTTCCATCCTATATAAGTAAAAAACTAACCCAATATCAAATGATGAAATAAGCGCCATCTTAAAAGAATAATGATTCGTTGGTTGGAGGAGTTACTTTAGAACATATTCAACAGATGGCGCTCTAAGTTACTATTTCACTCTTTTGAGACATGCGGCTAACACTCTGCACTGGATCTCAAGGAACATGTTGGCTGGATCTTCTAACCGTGCGTTTGCACTGGCGAAACATTACAACAAAACATGTTTAAATCTCTAGTTCCTGTCAAAAATTGTATGGAACATTGACAGAAAATAGAGATTTCAACATGTTTTGTCGTAAAAGTTTCGCTAGTGCAAACGCACGGTAATGCCAAACTTCAGGTACGTGGAGTTTCTCCATTCATTAAAAATCTGGCCAAGTGCGAGTCGGACTCCGGTACCTACTAAAGACCACCAAGACTAACTTTACACCAAGATTAAATTTCTAACTAAGTATGTATAGAATTAGTACTGCCTTTGTATTATTTAACATGATAAAGACCATTGAAACATATTATAATTTCAACTACCACTAATAAAAAGGTACAGCAGCCCTGTGACGGACAGACAGATGGATGGACAGGCAGACAGCAGATTGTGGCGGCTGATGTACCTACATAAGCTTCATAAATTGGTCCCATTTTTTCACCTTTAGAGGGTACGAAATCTTGAAATGGTTCTGTCGATTTGTTCCAAACATAACCAGTTTTCTAGCTAGTTTCAAGTATTTATTTAGCTACTTATTCTTAGGGCACAGCTGGGTTTACAGTTATACAGCATGTAAAAATATTTTGGTTACTTTTAGTAATATTATTGTGGTACCTAGGCGCCTCCTTTCAGATTAGACAGGGTTTTTGTTACATGCTGTATATACGTAGGTAGCAATTTGAACGAAGACCTATGGAAGCTGGAAGTCACAGCAACGTGTTATAGTAATCTAAAGGGACACGCCCTCTGAAGTCCCATTGCACCCCACCATACCTATTTCTGCCGTCAACCGGAATATACACATGAAACAGTTTAGCTTTTTCTCTGCTACCTATTGCAGACGTCCATAGGCGATGACCACAATTTGCAGCCTTTGTTATGCATTGAAAAACCTTCACGCGTGGTCACACAGGGCCCTACTCGCCTACGTCTGGCGCACCCTGTACAGTTGGCCCCCGATTCTTATAAACAGGGTAGTGTAAAAGACCAAGACCCATTAGATCTACGCCTTCTGTGCGTCAAACTGTTATGTAACATTGAGCTAAAATTATTGCTCGGAAACAACTTTTATTTTTCGTGTGAAAACTCGCTATTTATGGCAGCGCGCAATGTATGGAAGTGATATCTCCTTAACCAGCAGCTTCCCAGGTATGGTCCAGAACAACACCCTTTATAGGTACCAACACCATCACCATCTCTTAGGACGTAGGCCTCTTTCAAATTGTACCACCACCAGCCACATAGGTACAGTAAAACTATTTTCTTAATGTCCTTCGGCAAAGTTCGTGTTTTGTTGTATATAAATTGTGTTATGATAGAAATCCGATGACTGACGAAACACGAAGTTTTCCGAGGGACATTAAGAAAGCGTTCGTGCTAGGCCCTCAGGATTCCTTCATGAGTCTACAGCTTTAGTGCAATTCTCGCAGCAAGTCTCTCTGGTCTGCACACCGCAGAAGTTGACAAGTGAATGGGGTGTCGGTCTGATGTAAGCCATTACGGTGATAAGGCGCAAGTAGCATCCTGTGATTATATAATTATCTATACGACATAATAGGGTAGGAATAACATCAATTTTCAAAACTCATACCAAAAAACTTATTTATTTGACGATTACAATTATTCTATAATATCTATGAATAGTCGCAGAATTACAACGTGTATACAAACAAAGGATGAGGATTCGGGTCGGCGAATTCGACCCAATAACATACGAACGATAAGCCAAAAATGTTTAATGTCATATCGATAAATTTACATCGCGTAACACTGGCCGGGGGCGGGCGGGCCCCCCCCTGCGGGCCCCGGGCCGCTAGACGAACCACTCGTCCTTGTGCGGCACGGCGCTCAGGCCGCCCGCCGCAGGCGGCCCGCCCGCGCCGCCCCGCACGGGCCCGCAGGGGGCTGCGGGTTTCCCGGCAGCCGTGTCGCGCCCACCTCACCGCCCGCGCACCCGCCGCCGCCATTACTGCTCGCCAACTCTTGCACTGCACGCAAACAAACAAACTCCGTCGATAAACATAATTTATTATTACGTCCATTGGTGCAATGGTGAACATGAGACATTTCAGCTTTCTGAGATGGCAGTGGATTTACGATGGTTATGGATTTCTTAGGTGTATAGACGACGGTGAAAATTAACATCAGATGGTCCATCGGCCTGTTTACCATCAAATAACATTAAAAATCCAAACTTTATGTCCAAAGAAGCATTCAAGGAATCGTAACAAGGTGATCAGCGACAGTTAGTATTACTACTCTTACACACTCTTCTTAACTGTTTTAATCTTGTAGAGAACTTATGAACTGTTCTGAGTTGATGAGAAAGTATCAGAGTCAATGTCGGTCCGAAGTAATCAGTACTATTAATTTGTATTTATAGCGTCTATGCTATTCATTAATACATCCAAGTTTACTTGATACGTATTTTCTCTGATTCAAATCGAACGCTGTGCTTACCCACACTAAAAGTGCAAGGGGTTGAACTGACGGGAGAAAGCAGACGGTAAACTCACTATGTAGCCGTGTACGCTGGTTGGCGGCGCGGCGGCGGCAGGCGCAGAATGTGATGGCAGCAGCCACAGTCGCCACCAGCGCCGCGGCGCCCGCGCATCCCACCACCCACGCGCCCCCCGCGCCTGTGCCTCCGCTCTCTGACAAATTAACATTGATTTTCTTTATTCATCGCATACGCGTATATACATTTTAGCATTTCAAATGAAAAAACATTTTTTAAAACAAAAAAAATACCTAGTAGCGGTATCGGGAACAGGATCCAAGCTACTAGCGGCCAGGGCTCCAGAGAGAGGAACCTCCTAAAAATACCCGACGTGGAGCTCCACTTTCTGAATTAAGCCCTTGATCCAACCGTGTAACGATTGGCTAAAACGGCACAATGATGGAAAAAAACATAAAATAAAACAAAAAAAGAAAGAGAATACGTTTAATTATGCCAAAAAGTAAGAAAAGTTAAAATAAAACACACGAAAAAGATAGCTCTCTAATCTACAAATTCTACATGAACGGTGCAGTCCTGCCCTGGCGACAAATCATCCACTACCACCAAGTGAATTGCAAAAGGCATAACGTTAACAAGTGTAATGAATATGGCACTAGTTTTAATCCATTGTTGTGTACTGTCATTCTCATTAGTGTCGTTGCATCCATCATCTTCAGTGATTCCATTGGCGTCCTTAGGGATTGGCTGTTATTGTGGGCCTGACCTGGGCAAAGCGCGGCGGTGTCCTCGTCAGAGCCGTCAGCGCAGTGATCCACGCCGTCGCACATCAGGTCTGCGCTGACGCAGAACTCGCGCTGCTTACAGCGGAACTCTTTGCACCCATGTTCTGGAACAACGGTGCGAAAAGACATCAAAAATAGAGTGAACTCGTTGGATGTGCAGGTGATACGAAATATAGCATAACAGAAAGTATGGTTCATGGTACCTATAACTAGACAATGAAAGGAAATAAGAAAACTCACTAAAAGTTAAGTCATATGAATAAAAGAATAATAAAATATATGTACAATAGGTAATAAATACACACATCAAAAAAGTCTAACCGTGCGTTTGCACTGGCGAAACATTTACGATAAAACATGTTGAAATCTCTATTTTCTGTAAATGTTCCATACCATTTTTGACAGGAACTACAGATTTAAACATGTTTTGTTGTAATGTTTCGCCAGTGCAAACGCACGGTAAGCAACACGCATTATTTACAGAAAATTATTAACTGTTTTTTTTTTCTTCTTAACGAAGTAGATTGGTATACAATCCTTTTGTTCTCGGAAACTTATACTGGTTGATTTAAAAAAAAGAAACTTGTCGATTGTGTTTTGTTTTCATTATAATAAAAGCTAATTATTTTTTCCCGATTTCATGTGTGTTCGTTGCTTGATTTTGGTATTTATCTCACTTTTATCATTTTGAGATACACAGTTTTTGAAAAAAAAATGTGTTGAGACAATTTCCATGTCATGTTCATGGAGCGACGCCATTTGACTGCTGTTGAAATGCAGAGAGCTGTAGGAATGCTACAAGCGGGAAGAAATCAGTCCCAAGTATCTCGGCATTTTGGTGTCAATAGGAGTGTGATTTTTTGTGTTTGGCAGAGGTAGACGTTAATACAGGGGATCCTGCTGAGCAGCACCCAGGACGTGCAAGCAATACAACTGCTCGTCAGGACCGATACATACAACTGACTGCAAGATGTCAGCCGATGTTAACCGTCCGGGAGATAGATTTAAAGGTACAATTCTCAAGCGGTGTTGTCGTTAGCCAACAAACCTTGAGAAATATGCTGCATGAATGCAGCCTACGAGCGCGACGCACAATTAGGTGCCCACCTGTACGCCATGGAAATCGCGCACGGTCGAAACGAATGGTGTAGGGAACACTTGACATGGGATTAAATGAACAATTGAATGAAAGATTTTGTTGTTTTAGTCACTAATGCATCAAAAAATTTGTAGTTTATTATTTTGAAAAGAAATATAAATATATTACAATAGTAAAAATCGTTAAAAATTTCAAAACCCATGTTGCTTAGACTTTTTTGATGTGTGTAGTTTGATTTTCTCAATTTCTCAGATTTGCTTAGTAGACAAGCCATAAACATTTGCTGTTTAGAATGAAAAGTAAGAGGCTCATATGGTTTTTTTGAGTGTATGTATTTTTAGACTGAGCATTTCCAAAATGTTCGTAGATGGTGAACGCTGTCGCTTTAGATTGTCTTGTCAACAGCACTTCAAAATCAAAGATCAATCACCCGCTTCTACACCGCATCTGTAAACTAGTAGGTATTTATCGAATTATGCCTAAGATCAAACATTGATCCATATTTGTTCAGTCATCAAACTCAAGGAGAAGCCAGAAATCCCTTTAATATATTATAAAGAGAGAAAAAAATACATCTGTATTTCTTTGTAACCGATAAAATACAAGAAGCCGGTACTTCGCTGCCTGCCAACCAAGCGAACTGACCCGAAATCTTGGCTCTGATTGAAAAAGGAAAACATATTTATAAATGGCGGTATGCCTTGAGAAAATTGTACGCAGCCGGTAGATTATATCTAGAATATGATTTTGGATAAGATTCGATATAGAAAAACTTCTTAAAAAATTAAGAAATGAGCATAAACTTGACGCGTCCTTGAAATTTATTACTCCCAATTTCTCGTCCAATTATCGAATCACCGCCTTAGAAGTTTCACTTCAAAAACATCATCGCCAATTTCTTTAACTATCATACTCAGACCAACAAAAAAAGAAAGACGGATCACTTCCTATACCAAACGTGTAGCCACAAAACTATGCTCCTACAAGTAAACACACAGGCTCACGCACACAACTACACAAAAACTATGCTCATAGCTCCTAGTACGTCACGAGACGTCGTCTAGTAAACTTCAATTAAAAAAATAGAATTATGCCTTCTTGTGTAGTGAAAACTTGTAAAAACAATAGCAAATCACATAAAAAGTCTCACGGAATCACTTTTCACATGGAAGTACTTCAAATAACATCGTTTTTTAATTTAGTTAACTATGAATTTTAGGTTACTTGGAACAAAAACCTGAACGAATGAACGAACGAAAACAGTGACATTTAAAGTGCGAGGGTTGCCATAATATGATTTGAAATTTTCCCGTTCGATATTTTTTAGTTCGAGTAATTATATGCCTGTTTTTTTATGTATTTAATATTTTAGATTTCCAAGTAATATTGAAAATAATATTAAATGGATAGTAGCTATAAGAAATAGTCGGAATGATCCAGAATGGCTGCCATCGAAAACCAGAGTGGTTTGTTCCGATCATTTTGATAATAATGACCTTTATTCAACTAATCGTGGACGTCGCCGTGTGATCAAAAGCGGATATAAAATTTGAAAAACAGTAATGAGATTTTATCAAAACAGTAATTAAACACGAGACTGTATTTTTTATTTTATTTTAGTTCGTTTCTCAGCTTAGTCTATACTACTGTACCAAATTTTATTTTTTAGATGTTATTTCCATCGTCCTACGTAATTGCTGAAAACTCAGTTTCACAAAGTTCTGGCTGTACGTTTGTTCAAGTATGTCCTAATTCTTCATTTATCTTCCTAAGGTTTTAATCAAAAGCTGCCATTACTCGTGTAATTTTTTTTGTAGGACTTACCAAACTTGCCTCATGTAGCCATTGACGATAGGGCTGTATGTAAATGCACTTTGTACTTAATTGTTATTTTATTTTATTTTGCGATGTAAAAAAAATGGTTTTGTTTCGGAATCCTTCCTAACAATTGAGGTACAATACCATACTCAACAATATCTTACTCGTACAATATTATCCTACCCAAAATATTATTCCCCAAATTATAGGGAAAAACTTTAACAAATGATAACCCTTTTTACATACACATAGATAAAAAGGTGGCTTCACTTTTGATGTACGTAATGCTCCGTCTTTCTTATTTTGTTGGTCTGAGCTATCATATTATCAAGTTCACTCGTACCTACTGTATTTAATTTATTTTTAACTTGCCCACAAGACAGCATTGCTATGGCTAGAGTCTAGAACTTGCTTTGCTGTAAAATCACATATGGACAACACAAACAATTTGGGTCTTCTACGCCCGAAAGAGAAAATAAGAAAAAAAAAACTTTTTCTAAACGTATATCTTTTAAACTTCTAACCTATTCTTTTATTTAAACTTATAACCAACTATTCTAGAAAAAAAAAACATGTAACGGTTACGTGTCCTCTCTAAAGTTAAAAAAAAATCATTAAAGAACTGTGATCTTAAAAAAACATCCCTTATCAATTTGAAAACCCTGTCACTTACAACCGGACAATCAAACTGCTGACGTTGTGCGCCCGGAAAATTGGGCATTCATTGTCGAAAAAATCCACTCAAAGGACTCGAACAATACGGCGGCTTAACGAGCCACGAGCCACCAACCAGAGATAGCAACGATAATATGGTTAACGCTAATCGCCCTTCAGAACCAACCTTTAAATGTGTCCTTCATAAAACAGCTGAAAAATTCTTTAAGGCGAAGCAAAACAGACTCCTCACCGAAACACTGCTTTTGATCTCCAAAGGGGGATTGTTTCTCCCTGCCGCATATACACCGCGCGCTGTACAGGTAGGTGATAAGGGTGGTGCTCGCGTGGAGCGCGGCATGTATGAAATGCATTGTTTAAAATGTTATTCCGGCGTCTCAGGCGGTGTCGCCGAGCGCGTTTTTGTTGCATAATTCAATGGCATGAGCGCTTAACATATCCTGCTTTGTGAGACTAGTCAGTTGCCTACACTGGAATTTTAAAACTCCCAGTGTAATTTCAAACGCATTGTTTGCGAGTTAAAGATGATATTTAATGAAGAATTCGACCACGGATAGCGTATTGTGGGCACAAAGGGGAGATCGCTGCTCAAAAGGTAGGTAAGGATTGTTGAAATTTTAAATATTTATAATAAACTTTTAAATAAAGAAAATAAATAGAAAAGAAAATACGTTTATTTGCGGCAAACATGACGCTAACAGAGGACAAATAAAATATACGAAAATAACAAGTTGCGGGAAAATATGCGTCACATTAACGCAAAATGGCCATCACTCAGCATAATGCTGCGACCCTATGCGAGACAGAGCCCCAGCCCCAATGTTTCAAAATTGGTAAATATAATCTTGGACAAGCAAAGCTACTCGTAGATCTGAATGGAATCTAGATATTCCTTTTGTTTGTATAATTTTATCTACCAACACAACTGGTAAATGAAAGACCCTACCATAGTAAATAATCCATAAAAAAGACAATAGTCGTAACAAAACCCATCTCGGGAGATCTTAAAACAACTACCAAATCGCACTTCAAACTTTCCCAAAGAGTCTAGTCAAGTAATCTTTGGAAGAATGCAAGTTGAGGTGCAAAGTCACCCACCCGTTGTCCAGAGGGGTCTCCAGGGGTCGCTTACCAACTATGTCTTAATGGGGCAAAGTTGGGAAGTTCCCACACTTCATTATCGAGCGACGAGCGATATGAACTAAGTTGCATCGATAGCCGACACATTTGCACGACAAATTTCAGTGTATCGGTATCGTTTGCCATTAAAGTTTTTATCTGCTGTTTATACTTTTAAATTTGCAATGTTTTTTTCTTCTACGGATGTATAAAATTTTTAATCAGTTTTTCAACTGTCAACTATCTCATCGATTTTATAAGGCCGTTACGGATTCACTTCACCCTTGTATTAATGGCCTATAACAATTTAAGCACCAGGACTGTTTCAATGTTCGTGCCGAAGGCTTTGAGAGCTTCAGATTTAATGTCCATGACATAAAAATGATACGAGATCTCATCCACGATGGATCTGCTTAATAGTGCCACTTTATAGCTTTGATAACTGCCACTCAATACAGTCATATTGTTTGTAACGTTTCTGATAATTCATGCAAGTCAGACTTCTAAGACAGACCTTGATATGCTTCAAAGCTCTTTATGATGGTTAAGTTTAGCTAAGCACCAGACGATCCCAAACGGGGTCGGCTTCTTTTTTCGTTGATTAAAGAACTTTTAGGAGTATGAGGAACAGGGTGTAAAGTTCACTCATCCACCATAGAAAAGGGAGGATCCTCCTACCAGACGGGTGTTGTGTCTGGCGGGCAACTGCCCAATGATTGATATTGGATTTTTGTATATATGTTCACTGCACGGTAAACTCTAATTGCGCGATGCAGGATTTTTGTGACGTCAGGATTTTTGTGTGACGTCAGGTCTTTGATGCCTAGTTTGAATGTGGCGATGTAGGTACCGCCACATCACTCCCCTCCGGAGACCGAAGGTCGATAGTGGGCTGAGTCTTGTATCTTGCGATGCTTGCCAGTGCCAGTTGTGGTTCCAGTGAGTCGGAACCGGGTGCCGCATTGTTCGCAGTGGGTCGGAACTGTTTGCGGCGATTGTGGTGATTGAGTTGATTGAGTTGATTGAGTTGATTGAGGTGATTCCCCAGTGGGTCGGGGTGATGAGGATGCGGGTGATGACCAGGAATGCGCGTTCGCTGCATGCTGGTGGTCAGGATACCCGCTGACGCCTCGGGTGTTGGCTTGGCTGTGTGACTCGCCTCACTGAAAGCTTGCGGGAGTGATGATGATGACGTCACGCTGGAGTAGTTGCACGAAGGCTGCGTTGACGTTCATATTCGGGGTCACCAATTTAGGAGTATGAGGAACAGGGTGTAAAGTTCACTCATCCACCATAGAAAAGGGAGGATCCTCCTACCAGACGGGTGTTGTGTCTGGCGGGCAACTGCCCAATGATTGATATTGGATTTTTGTATATATGTTCACTGCACGGTAAACTCTAATTGCGCGATGCAGGATTTTTGTGACGTCAGGATTTTTGTGTGACGTCAGGTCTTTGATGCCTAGTTTGAATGTGGCGATGTAGGTACCGCCACAAACTGTCGCTACTTTAAAAAAATTAAACGAAAACTGTCTTTGAAAAGCGAAGCTTGAATGCAGTTTCGCTAATTCATACCTAGAAAAGATGAATTTATTTGGTTCAATTTCCCCATTGTGGCCGTGTTTACAGAAAATCGGACAACAAATATTTACACTCAATCTGAAATTCCTGGCGATAGAAGATACATTGGACAAAGGAAAGTTATTTTTCAGCTTTAAGAAAGCTTTCAATAAGTTGAATCGAATCTTGCAGGTTCCTGATCAATCTAAGTATTATTAAAGACTTAGATCATAGATACAGAGCACGTAAACACTTAAAATAAACAAACATCATTACTAAAGTATGTTATTTAAAGAAATGACGCAACAGAAGATTTATTTATTTACCAATAAGTATGTAATTAAACCCTTTAGTCCTAGTAAAATGAATACAGCACGCGCTACATAGTTCAATGTACAATGGAATGCCCCAGGGAAGATATATTTGGATCAATTTCATTTCGATCAGCAATACTAATACTTGATTAACAAAATAACTATTTCTACAAAGGTATACGCAGTATCACCTCACATCAAACGACTAACCATTCCTTATTTATAGGACTACAAAGACTCTCATTCATCCAGCAAATCGCCCAAAAAATGTCGACATGTAATAAAATTCCCATTAAAATTCTATCGTGTCGTATCCTCGTGACTTCTGTTCGCAGTTTCTTTCTCTGATCCTTCCAAGTCCCCGTCGTGTGTTCCTAAATCCTTTGGAGTATGTTTTTCCACGCGGCCAAGCGGAAAATCTAATTGGTGTTATGTACGGCTCAAAGGTGAAGACGAAACAAACGCTTCTGCTCCAGTAATGTTTTTGGACAATTTAATTGCTTCCTTTGTGCGCCTCATTGTAATTTCATATGCATACTTGAGTGAAAGAGATGTGTCCTTAGATATAATTATATTGTGAGGCTTTGCGACTTCTGCCTGAAACGTTAGTAGGTATGACAACAATGTTTGTTATTGTTTTGCTGGGCGTGGGAGGCAAATTAGAATACCTATTATAAGTCGTGTTTAAAGTTAGATTGCTATGATTAAGGGGGATGCGCTAAGGTAGCCCACGAAATTCAAATTTTCTTACGTGTTTCTCAATTTGCAGGTCAGTGCAGGTTGTATGTTGATTTAAATATGATTCGCGGCCGTAACAAATATGGATTTACAGAATTAGAATCAGCAATACAACTCTCTAAGTTCAATTCTTCTCTAAGTTGAATTTCGCGGGTTACCTTAGCGCATCCCCATTAAACGTATCTATGTAAGTTTTGATTAATTGAAATAGTCATAACACATAGATTTTTTAGAGAACATACCTATATTCTCTAAAAAAAACCCATTAAGTAAACTGAACCAAATGGTTATAAAGGTCGTACGTTAAATTGAAAAGCAATAATGACGATTACAACCATTAGGCAGGCAGAACAGAGTAATTATAATGAAAAAATCGGCTGAGCCGAACGTCCATACATGAGTGTGAGCATTTGTGGGTCATTATGAGATACGTAATGACCTGGACGATCGTTTATAAGGTAAAAACTGAACGCATAAAAGAAAGTTATTGAGGGTATGAAAGTGTGACAGTTTTAAATAATCCCTTAACGTTTGTTCATCAATGATAATATCAGCAGAATCAAAACATTTCTTCAGAAAATAATGAAGTTTAATAACTTCATTACTTTCTTTCAACTCAAGCTTGATGGTGGCGATAAAAAGAAACAGCAAAGCAACAGGTTAACATTGTCTACAGACGTACAGACGAACCTAGAAACCTCAGGGAACACAATAAAAATATCTGTACACATATATAAAGGAGGAGGAATGTGTAAACGAACTGCCCTGTCGACTGTTTGTTCGAATAAATAAACATTTGGTGAAATTAAAGAGGGTGACGACGGAGGGTCTTGGGCGTGCTTCGAGTTTTTATATAAAATCGCTCAGATACTCGTATTTATTGGGACAAATGGATGGTTATTGCTTCATTCCCGGTCTAGTTTTATCCTTTATTTACTTTCAAATGGATTAGCTATAATATGATTGAAAAAAGAGTTAGGTATTGTGACGAAGTTGGATTGAAAAGCTGTTACAGTTGTATTGTACTTTGTTCTTTTATTTATAAGTCTTTAGCTTGGTGACCTATTTATTTATTAATGTAGCTACACACAAAACACTTAATAGAAACAAATACATAAATATAGAAGAGCACGAAGATACTACGTATTTCATTAGAAAATTCTTCCAGCTATTTGTGTTACCAGTATAAATAAATTGTCGTTGCTTTTCTGTCGAATTCGAAGAAAATACCTGTAGATTATTCCCAGTTTGACTCAGATATGACAGCATAAGTGTTGATTAGAGTTATGTTAAATACTTAGTTCTGAATACAAGGGTTTCCAATAAGAGGAGTATACTCACTGGGGTCTTTGACGGAGGTGATGACGAGCCGGAACCCGTTGGCGTCGGTGCCCCAGTTGTCGGTGACGTACTTGAGCGTCACGAAGTTACTGCGCGTGAACAGCGCGCCGACCTGCTGCTTGGTGTTCCGGCAGGAGAGGTCAGCCTGGAAAAAGTACAATACAAGTTTGAAGAGATACAAGTGTGGTGGTGTCGTGATCAGTTGATCCAATGATAGATTACAGAGGGGTCGTCAAAAATTGCTTTTTAACCGTGGTTTAACTCTCATCTAATTAACGGGATAAGAAGAATTCCATATACATATTAATAAAGGACTACTTGTGTGCTTTCAGTCTAAAATGCGAACCGCGGTCCTAAACCGTGATTGAGTAACAAACATCTAAAGGATTAATATTTAATCAACTCCGAATTCATAATCAAAACCGCTTTTATACAACCATAATGTGAAAAAATATAAGTAACACAACTTTTTTTCTTATCAAGTACGTGTCAACTGTCAAGCGAAGACAGTTATAAACATAGTTTTTAAGTATCTTTACTAACGTTAAATGTATAATTATATAGACAAAATGTATGTATCATAAAAGTTTTATCCTCCAAAAACGATTTAAAATAAGAAGGATGAAGCTATATAGATGATCTTTCCGATGATAGGCATGAAGCTTCTAAATCGGAGGCAGCAGTTACCACAACTACCCTCACAGACGCAGATTTCGAAACAATCGCTTCTGATTATCTCCACTGAATCGCTGCTCCATTTGTCACTCGTCGTGAACTATTGTCGAGACACTACACACTCATGTGTCGAGAGCTAGCCACTGGTGACACTATACTATTGATACATTACAATGGCCCAATAGCTGAGACATTTGCTAGATTAGACTTGATTGGGATTGCACAGTCAGCTGTATTTAATGTTAGTACCATTACAAGTGCTATAGGCAGCTGTTGATATGGCACGTCGTGCTCATGGAGTTATAGAAATGTTGGGTTTTGTAGAGTGTCGTCTTTGCCACTTACACTTGTGTGACAGACACTTACTCAATGTGTTCTAGATTATTTAACATTCATTTTAAATTAATTTATAGAATAACTAGCTGCACCCCGCGATTTCACTCGCGTAAATCTCTATCCCGTGGGAATATTGGGATCAAAAGCATGTCTTATTCCAGGTCATGGTCTACCCATGGGCCAATTTCATTCAAATCTGTTCAGCCGTTTCTGCGTGAAAGGGTAACAAACAAATAAACAAACAAACTCACTTTCACGTTTATAATATTAGTTTCAATTTTGAAGGCATTTGATAATTTTGCAGAATCATTTGTAAATACTACGAAAGTATCATAAAGTACAATATTCTCACAGTCACCTACCAAGCTGAGCATGCACGAGAAAATAATCATTTAAGGGGGATGCGCCAGGGTAGCCCGCGAAATTCAAATTTTCTAAGTTTTTTGCAATTTGCAGGTCGGTGTTAGATTGTATGTTGATCTAAATATGATTTGCGCACGTAACAAATATGGATTTACAGAATTATAAACATTAGAATCAGCATTACAACTCTCTCAGTTCATGAAAGTCAAAACTCATGATTTCATGAAATCTCGACATTTGAGACTTTCATGAACTTAGAGAGTTGTATTGCTGATTCTAATGTTTATAATTCTGTAAATCCATATTTGTTACGTGCGCAAATCATATTTAGATCAACATACAATCTTACACCGACCTACAAATTGCAAAAAACGTAAGAAAATTTGAATTTCGCGGGCTACCCTGGCGCATCCCCCTTAATGAATTAACTGGATAATCATACTTCCAATACTGAAGCCATTAGCTTGCGAGTACCTAATTTTTTATCTATAATAATTATAACAGAATAAAAAACGGAAACAAAAACTTGAAAGCAATTAATAAAACATTACCATTAATTTAGTTGAAAGGTATGCTTAATGCGAATTACCGTTTTATAAATTTCATAAATCTAATCAATTGATCGAAACAAAAACAGTGACAATGGTGCCGATTCCCTTGTCACAAAATTCTCTAAACAAGATTAAAATCACTAAAAGGACATTGTTAAAAATGGCCTATGAATCAACACGTATGAAACCTTTATAGTAATTACTAGTTTTTTTTATAATTTACATTACAATTATTACAAAAGAACGGACACTTCATAATTTCGAAAACGTTTTAAAAAGTAATTCACTTCGGTCTTATTCCCCAGTGCCATTACTTTCTGTTTCTATTTGACGTATTGAATAGGTTCTCTCAGCGCTTGATCTATGAATAAGGTTTTTAGTTACAAACAGAATAAAGCGATTGAAAGCGCTGTGTGAAACGAGCAACATCGACATTGACAGTCGATGAATTGACAGATGACACTTTGACATTTGATAGTATTTGATTGTAATGACAGTGTCGATATTTTGTCACTCTTATATTGATCATATCTACAAATAAATGAGTATATAGAAATAATGGTTCTGACTACATAATAGTACATAAATATAATGAAACGTTTGAAGATAAAATCCAATGTATTTTCACTTATAAACGCTTACTCATTATGTTTCTATTGGTATAATTATAACCCCAAAATTAGTTTCGGATTTTAGATTTTTTACAATTCTCAGTAGTGTCCGTCATTTTAAGTTAGTTTCATACGAATATATACATTATTTAGAATACAGAAAGGATATTCTTGTCTCTGTTGGTTCTTAGGCGAACGATGTATGGACGCCGAACAATAACTCATTCTATTTCGTTTAAAATTAAACATATTAAATTAATGATCAATCAATCTGCCTAGCCTTTTCCCAACTATGTTGGGGTCGGCTACCAGTCTAACCGGATGCAGCTAAATACCAGTATTTCACATGGAGCGACTGCCTGTGTGACCTCCACAATTCAGTAACTGGGTAATACGATATCCCTTGGTAAGACTGGTTGTCAGACTTTCGGGCTTCTGACGACCCGTAAATTAATGATCAATACTAACAAATAGTTCCAGTTACTTTTCAAACGTGATCCGTAAAATCGATATATTGAAATTGACGTGTATGTGTTAATATCCCGAATATTCCACTCATAAATATCCCACCGACGGCGATACGACTATAGAGTCGAACAACAGTTCCCACGATGTTCAATCATAGCCTACGGAGAGTCTATATAAATCGGCGGCAGTCGCTTGATCGCTCATGCGCCGGCAATATTTTCTTCATCGAGCCGGGCTTACTGACGATGTCCGGGCTATATCGCTGTCATATTTCAGGGAGAACGATAGCGAAGACGTGACGACCCCCGGATTTGAGCAGCCCCCTCCTCCCCCATACATCACGTCTCGCCGGACACCCAGACACCCTCCCCCTTGCATTTCAAAGGCACTAGTGGACTTGCATTTATTCTTATATACTGCGTTTAATAAAGCTCTCGGGTTGATATTAAAAATTCTTCCTTAGCTCCAGATTACGGCGAGGAATGAATTAAGAAGGGTTTTGTTATGCTAACTATGCCTCGGGTGGCTGTATTAAAGACTTTAATAGCTAAACCTCGCCTAAAACATGGTTTTAATTAGTTAGCCTGGAGAGAATCAGTTGGAACACTTGGAAGTTTGCACAAAATGAGTTAACGAGTTCTCTTTCTGCAAAACTACAAAGTTTGCAACAGTTCTTGTTTGTGACTGTCTTGTTAGTTTTACAATTACAGAGCGCTCTCAAAAGGACTTTTTTATAGAGATCTTGCAGTCCGTGTAAATCGGGAAAAGAATATGGTAAGTATTTTATTTTACTGACATTATGTTAGAGTTAGCTGAAAATGTTGTAAATCAAAAGCAGAATATATTAAAACCTACACGCAATGATGTTCTTACCAATACTAATTTTCTTAAGTGATCGGTAGCTAATCTTTTTCAATACATTCTAAACTACCATAATATCATTATTTATTTTAACAACTATGTATAAGCAAAGGCGCAGAAGCGAACGTAATGCCTAGTTTCCATGTTATGGCAATAGTAAATAGAGCAAATTCCTATTCATAATTATATGACAATCACAAGCAACCTCTTTATTACGCCCTCGTTCCTTAACAAAAGGGATACAAAACTAGTATTCTTAGCGCACAATGCAGTGAAGATTGCACCTACTTGCTATTCAGAGGCCGCGTCACTGAGCCCCGTTCTGAGGGAGACGGTAACTTTAAAACGTGATGCAGCTTCCAGGACTTACAGCTCACTCACTCTGAGTTAAATAGGGGGCTTTAAAGTAGTTAGTGTGAGTTATGTTGAAGAATCTGTGACTTTGAAGCTTCTTTTGTTACTAGCTTCGTCTTTGAAATTGCGTTGTTCTAGTTAATAACAGAAATTTAGAGCATCCACAAAAGGACGTCTTATCAATTGTATCATTGAGATTCTTCATTAAAATGTCCAATATTAATTTGAGATTTGTTTCCAGCCTTTGTATATTATTGACATTTTTTTCACTTTAAAGATATAGTATATTGTTATATACATACAACAATACTATTACAAGCCCCGATCAACGTGGCCACCTACTGGCCAAAGTAATCTAGTTAACTAGACGATGTTGTGTCATCGGTTCAAAAAGAAGAAGAATAGCATTACTTAGACAAGATTTTTAATAAACTTCAAGTATAATTTAGCGAAAGACCAAACATCGTAATGTGCCCAGCTCTGAAACAAGCCTATACACTAGGAGCTATTAATAACAATAGTGTGCTAAAAGCCTGCAATATCGTTTAAGTATTGATAGATTGTTCGCCCATCGCCCTCGAGAACATTAGTAATTTATTTCTCTAAATCGTTTCGGTCTACGTGTCTCGAAACATAAGCAGCATCAATAAATTTTGTACCATTCTCAAATCAGAAACTGTAGATCGAATATTATTAGTAAGTACTTCATAACTTAGTGGAGGAAATGTGAAAGAAGTTTTATATTTGTACTCTTAGGTTATTTAGAGTTTCATTAGAACATAAATGATCGATTAATGAGAATGTTAACCAGAATTATATTGCGTACATATTAACGTAGAAAATATATATTTTACTTGTATATGTTAAGGAATTTTAAGAATGTTGTTAAACTAATCTACACTAATCTTCCCTTCAACGCAACGTACGTAATAGTGGTCACAGGAGCATGTCGACACCCGCATTGCTGCGCAACTATTCCAAACATGGCTGGCCATCATCAAAGTGTTTGTTACTTATTGTCTCAAACTGTCGCAGATAGTTGGCAACTCCACACAGGTGGGGAGTTGCTCCAACTCATCCTTTGTGCGTAATATATCCTCAAATAGTTCCACCGACCGACGAACAAATTTATTCCATTTAAGTTCGGCGATGTTACGTTTTGTATTGTTTCGCGGCTTCGCGTAAATTTTTACGAAATATTCCGAACGGAATGCTGAAGTTTGGCCAGCATTTCAAATGTTTCATGTGATGTGGTGTTTGTTGTAATATATTATGTGTAATTCTTGCAAACCGTTTCGGAATTACCGTTTCGTTTTTTTTTCTATATACTCTAAATACATACTTTCGTATTTTTGGTCATTAACATAGCTATGGTGGAATGTTAACAATTTAACAATTAGGGTACTTGTAAAAAAATATTTGTAAGAAAGCGATTTTTTCTGATCTAGGTAATCCTTGATCTGAATTAAAATGTTAATTTTTTTATTTAACAACCTCATTGTCAACTAACTGTGAGCACTTCCATTCCTGCTTTATATTTAAATTCCATTAACAGCTGTTTACATTTCACTTAGCATTTAATTACACACGTCGCAGCCTATCACGGCTTCATATCCGCAGTCACAGTTTCCTCATTAAAACTTCCATTTGAGTGAAACCGTCAAAGTTTCAGTGACAAGCATATATTGCTAAGAATAGCACTAGCCGCTGCAGGTTAGAGCCCAGAAGTTGGAGCCCGGTAATCCAAGTTGGGGAGGTCCTAACTTCGGCTTTTGTCAAATGTCCGACAACTGAATACGGGATATATTTTACATATGAAAGTTGGGATTGCAAAGTTTGAATGTCATAAATTGCTTCGCTAAAATATGATAGGATGGTCGCGGTATGAACGTTTTTATTTTGGTCGCTCTTTTGACAATGCCGTGGTAAAATAAAAGATTAATATTGGCACAAACACAAAATGCGAATTAGTAACTGATGACGGAGTTGGATAAAAAGTCAGACAAAAATAAAAAAAAATTAAATATTATTATTATTTTATTATTATTATTTTATTTTAAAATTCATGGATTCTGGATGGCATTTTTTTTGACGATTCTTTCAACTTGCATATTGTTAACTCATGCTTTATTTATGAAAATAAAAAGATGGAGTTATTCTGAACAGCTGACTAATAATAATCTTCGACAGTAATATGTATTAATTCACAATCCCCACAAAGTATAAACACCCAAGCAGAACAAAATAACCATCTTGGCACAAAACTTGGCAAGTCTACAATGGGAGCTGAAACTTGGCCGTCCTTTGTTCCAAGAGTCGTTGCCAGGCAAACTTGGCGAATTTAAATTTAAAATTGACAAAAGTTGCATTACAATTCGTTTGTTAATTATTTGGGGTTTCATTCAACACCTGGCGTCTTTGGATTTTTTTAGATTTCAATATGAATTAATTGTTGTTAAGTTTGAGGAATTTATTGAGACCCAGGTGCCTCTATTATTGCAATACAAATGAAAACTTGAATACAGAAACTCAAAAACTCTAACTCCGCTCTCTAAACTATGTTGAATGCGCTTTATACAATTTGGTGACGACAATAAATGAAAACACTTCACTAATACTAATTTATGCAATGGAGCATTTTGAACTACCAAATCAATCCTAACTCCGAAATTAAAAATAACATTTTTTCAAAGAACCGAAATGGTTGTGATGTGCGGGGTTTTGCCGATCAGCTGACTAGCTATAGCTATAGTGACAAAACTATTGGTTACATTTGATTAATATTTTCTATGCAGACTGGGACCGTCATTAGATATAATTATGAAGTTTTATTTACAGTCGTCTCCAGATTGTATAGTCTAACCTCAATTGATGAGGCCATCAAAAAACCATATCCATTTTCAATAGCAATAAGTATTCTTATAATCATTACACTTTTCTTGGCATATAATATTAAAAACCTATTAAAAAGGTATTGAATCTTCAAGGAAAGCCGGGACTGAGCAAATTGGCATTCCATTTAAAACCCACCTTGGTGGCGGGACATAGCATGAATCTATAATGACTGTGGGGACTGACTGAAATTATGCTAATTATTTTGATCGTGAATGCTAAATATCTAAGAAATGGAAAAATATGGAGATGTGATAGTACAACATCGGCTGGAATATAATGCCTTATGACATTAAGGTATCACCATAGTAATAAATGTTTGTAAAATCAATAATAATATATATTTTTAGGCGTAAAGGAGTCCGTGAAATCACAATAGAGCGGGCCCTATCAGAATACCAGCCACCGCTGCGATATTTATTTTTTAAATATCGCTGTATTATGCTGAGTATCTCGTGGCTAAGTAATACCAGTCGCATGGGTCGATCCATCAGGTTAAGCTACGCTTGCCGAGGTTGGTCCGTGGATGGGTGACCATCTTTACATACCGAGACTCCTCCGTGCCTCGGAAAGCACGTTAATCCATTGGTCCCGGCTGCCATTCGTAGATCTTTGACAGTCATTACGGGTCGTCAGAAGCCCGAAAGTCTGACAACCAGTCTTACCAAGGGGTATCGTATTACCCAGTTACTGGGTTGTGGAGGTCAGACAGGCAGTCGCTCCATGTAAAATACTGGTATTCAGCTGCATCCGGTTAGACTGGAAGCCGACTCCAACATATTTGGGAAAAGGCTAGGCAGATTGATTGCTGTATTATGCTGACATAGGATCCTTTTTGGCCTCGCACCGTTCTTTGTTTTTTCTTTTTGTCATTTTTTTTCTTTTGTTTTCCTATTTCCGGTGCGTGTCCTAAATCAAATATTTTTCTGGCTTCCTTCTTTTTAGCTCAAATGGGAAGTTGCCATAATTATCGATAATATAATTTTATACATAATGAGCAAACGCAGTCTGGTACCCACACTCATATATATCAGTGATACTTAGTGGAAGAAGTATGCTTGGTGGTGACGTGCCTATTTCACAGAGGAACTCTCATTACAAGAACCTCCGTAAAAAACTTCAAAACACTAAACGAGAGAAACGTAAAGCGTACAAAATAATTTAAACTCCGTCTAAAAGCTTTAGATTAAGTGAAGCAGGCGCATAGGTATTAGCAGTAAGTTAATCGTCTGAGCGTAGTGTCTGACATCCATTTCCATTCCGTGGAGGCATCAATAAGTGATGCGATGGTGCGATAGCGTTGGAGCGAGATGGAAGATATTTACAAAATAGAGGGATCTTCAAAAAAATATGAACTTTTGTTACCACTAGGTAATATATTAATCTATGATGCGAAAATTATCGTAGTTATGAAGAGTCAATGGAAAAGGTCTAAAATGTTTCCCCTGCCGGGACTCAGGTCTCCTCTCTGTGAGAGCAAGTTGGCCGTAAAACACATGGCCCCAGTGCGGGTTGGTGAATGACGAAATTTTTTTTAGTTTTTTGACACGCAGGTTATTCCTCGTCAAAGACCGGCGTACAAAAAGGCCAAATGTGGGTGTACTATTTGCACCTCTGCTCAACCCTTTGGAATATACAGGCGTGAATTAACAACAAACAGTCCTTACCTTCGGCGGCGCCGTAGCATGTGCCCCATCATACACATACAGATGATCGTTGCAGTCGAGCTGCAGCAGGTCAAAGTGCAGCATAAACCGCTGCAGGATGCTGTGCGTCTGAAACGTCACCGTGCAGTCCAGGTTGCGTTCGTTGCGGGACCAGAGCACGCCTCCGTCGACTTTGCGGTACTGCCGCTGTAAGAAGTGGTCCTTGCATAGGGAATCCATATAATCTGGGGGCAAGAGAAATTGAAATTAGCAAAGAATATATAAATAAAGATTTTTTTTTGAAGAAGCTAATTTAATCCCAATACTATATTAGATCACATAAAATCACATTGTATTACTGGTATTCAGCTTCATTCGATTTGACTGGAAGCCGACCCCAAAATGTTTAGGAAAAGATCTACCAATCTTGATTATTATAAAGTTCAGTCTAAATTATGTGAAATTAAACTGCACTTGACGACGAATAACTCATTAATCCACTGAATAAAGTTGGTGATACAGCAAGCTCCGAGCATCGATCAATACACAAACTCTTGAGACGACGATAAATTATTACCTGCCAAACTGAACGAAGTGGATACGACGCAAGACAAACATTCACCTTAAGTCGTCAATGACGGACATTCGATTAAATTTACCCTCCGGAGGGTGACAAGGGACCCCAAGACTTAATATGCCATGTATTTGTAAAGTAAATTACGAAGCATTCTACCTATGTTATGCTTAGACAAAATAGTCTCGAGAACGAGAGTAAAAACTTATTTCAATACAGAACTGGTGTTAAGGTCAACGTGATAAAGCATTTTCAATGACTTAATGATGTATCTTAGTGTAGATACATACGAGTATATTGGGTTTAACTTTATAATTATCATTTAGAATAAAACTCGTAAATCAATTTGCAGTGACTAGTGACTTCAGATAAATTTATAAAAACCTGAATTAGAATTGAGTTGTATTTCTTATTTCCTTTCCCAAATTCTAACTCAATGAATCTTCATCATACATATCAGGAAGTACCGCATTCCTTCAATTTATCGCATACTATGGCAGAGGTAAAATACTTTCACACGTTATTCCGACGTTTCCAATCTTTATTAAACTCTCTACTTGAACGCGTTGATCTTGTTTCAGATATTGATGAGATAAAGATAAGATATCTGAGGCAGGTTATCTGTTGGTTTCGTGCCAGTCTTCAGGAAGCTACCAAGCGTACAGAACAAGTGCTAGTCGCAGACTTTTGTCTGCATCTTTAGATATAATGTGAGTTAATTTTGCTGTTTCTTGTTTATTTTTCTGTTTATTAACTCACTCACTTTATGGATTTCAACCTTTATTTCTCGTTGTCATTTCAGACAATACTGTATGCGTTGGCGTTTAACTTTTATTTTACCAGGAAGTCTTTATCATTTCACTTGTACTCAATTCTGTCATCTTTCAATTTCAGGTCTAACTGCAGTATAGTTCTAATGCTGGTGGTCCTAGTGGCTGGTACATCATCTGCACCAGCCTCCCGACTCCTCAGGACCATGGTGTCAGGTGTAACTACTGGCCTGGAGGTTCCTACTGACGCCATAGCTGGGACTGGAGTGGGAACTGGCTCTGTGCAGCTCGTGATAAATGTGCATACGGACAGCAATGGGAATATAGAAGTGTATACAAATTAAAATGGTGAACTAAGTTAAAAAAAATTGTGTCTTGGAGTGTGTACAACTAAGTTAAGTGTATAAAGAAATGTTTATATTGAAAACGTAAAGGTTCGTTTAAAATGAGTCCGAGATAGGATATATAATTCAAAATAACAATTAAATTCTAAGCGATTAAAAGAATAGGCTACCGAAATCAACGAAGCTATTCCACGTTAATTTGCAAAGATACAGAAAATGAAGAAGACGAAAGTAAGAAATAAAGATTACAAAAGCCAGGAAAGGAAATATCACTAGATAATCAACTCCAATTTGGAGATAACCGAGATTTATTTCCGTGAGATCACAACGAAAACGTGTGGAAGATAAAAGACGAGGTGAGAGAATCGTAAACGCCATACAGTTTTATTTTATAGTTATCATACTATACAACATACTATTAATTTAATGGATACTTGTGGGAAGAAACGGTCGGAGCGCTCTGACTCATTGAAATAATAACATACATAGGAATCCTTTGAGTGTAAAATGACTCTTGAGAGTAAAACGATCCTTGAAAGAGTAGAATTACCTAAAAGAATAGTTATTACAATTTACTTAAATGTGGGATACGAACAATCAATTGTATTATATTACAAAGATTTACTGAAAAATATGTATGAAGAAAAATTTCCGTTTATCGTATCAGACGACACCTGCATTAAGAAAATAGTAATCAAATCTGCACTAAAGTAGCAACATATTGAGATTTCAGCAAGTATTTAATAGTGACGTTGCTTTCACTGAAGGAATTCAACTCAAAGGAATAGAATTTGAGAACATCAAACAAGATAAACAGCACGACACTCAGGAATCCGGCTTTTAACCAAATATTGAAGTATTCTTACTCTGAAAGATATCGTTTTATCGGAGAGATAAATAAAATAGTAAATATAACTATACGTTTAAGTTGTGACGCGTTTTTGTAAAGGGTCTCCGAAAAGTAGGTTTTATTTATTCTAGTATTGACATTTGAATTGTGAATAGATTGGATGATGATAAGCTCAGAATATCTGTAATGATAAATAAGTCTCTGTCAAAATTCTGAGAAAATGTAAGAATTTTTCGAATATGACTTAAAAGTTAGAGACTTGATTTGGAAGACACTGCTACTCTTCTGCTAGGAAGAAGAGCTAGCATGGATGGCAATTAAGTAACAATTGACAGTCAGGCACAAAGCTGTAAGTCAAACTCGGTTCGCAAATGTTAGCGAATTTTGTGTTGAAAAACGATGTGCCTGCGCCTACCCTAGACCCAGTCACTAATTATGACTTTGATTTAAAACTTTATTTGAACAATGAAGTCTGTAACCTAATTGCTAGGAAGCTACATAATTGATTGATTGAAAAAGTTTTTTGTAAATTATTCGTTTCATACGGTAAGGACGCACGTATGAATCGAATAATAGAAGCAGAATATTTCTAATAATTTTTAAGGCTATGCATTATGCTATGCATATTCTAGTCTTTTCAGCAGTGTTTTATGGGGGTACCAGGCAAACAATGTTTTAGAACAGTATAAAAAGCATACATGCATTAGACAAATTTATAGCGCAATCAGAAAGATATAGGGGCCAAACCGTCGTCGTTTATGAATCAAATCAAATTATTTTACTTCATATAAACCTACGTGGGTACTTATGAAACGTCAGAAGCTAGGTGCACGGTTCCAATTAATAACGTTTCCTATGGAGAAGAGCCGGCACGAAACCCTACGGTTACTCTTTTAAAAATAAATGGCTTTTGCAATATTTTCATGTATAACCATTTTATATTATTGTATGTCTCTTTATGTTAGCAATATCGTAGCGACAAGCCACAGATGGCCAATGTCATTTTTGTTTGCAAACATTCTTCTACCATGTGTATGAATGTATTTTTATGTTAAAATACACTTCTCTGTGTGCAAGCTTGTTGTACCTTTTTATATTTTTTATTAAAAATAATAATAATAAAATTAAATGCTACATCTTTTTTATTTACGTACATAATGCAGAAAACATGGCATTATAGACGGGGTCTTACTCATGATCAGAAGACAAGAGGGAACATTAAGTATTAAGCGCCAATATCGGGTAATATTACCTGATATTTATTTAGACTGCAGCAGTAAAATGCCAATGGTTCTGCAAAATATTGATATTTAGCCGCATTAGGATTAAGGATAGACTAGCCCCTACATAGCTCAATCTAATTCTTTTTTGCATATTATCACATGAGTGTTTAAAAGATCTTAATAATAATTACACGTTGGTCTAGTCTTGGTAAATAATAACGGGACAATGAACACCATCCCTTGCTACCCAATAACCTTTTATTAGAAACCGAAGATTACCGAAATCAGCCGACGTCAGCCGAAGCGGTCACGTAGAATGGTGGATTGGCGAGGCTGATGAGTAACCACTAGGCACCGTTACTACTAGTCCATCAAATCAACGGTAATGTTGGTTTAGGAGGAAAAACTAAAAACTAACTCACTGGTAGGGCAGCTATAGGCTGTGGTTTTTGTTTATGTCTGTCACTAACTTTTGTATACAGGGTGACAAAAATATGAGATATCTTTTTCTCATTAAAAACTTTACTTAAATATTTTAAAACATATTAAAGATTTGCTTAATTTTAATCCAGAGTTTTGTCATTCAAAACCAATATTTCAAAGTTTTCGAGACCAAACAAATGTCTGTTTTGTCATATAAGAACCGATAGCGAGGAAGTGTGTCCATCAGGTGGGCAATAAACGCTACAAGTAGTAATAACTAACAAGCAGACATAACATCACGTAATATTTACCGCCCCCATCCCTTCAACCCTCGCGTTAAATTATAATGAGGCTATCCCGCCACTGATATGCAGTTGTGGAATAGCCTCATTATAATTTTATTTACTTTAGGATATACTGTTTATGGTGGTAGTTAAAATAAATTTGAATTATTTTATTTTATGCACGCATAACATCACGCCTTGTTCCTCCGAAGGATTAAGCAGAGGGTTGGGGAGGGGTTTTGGGTGTCCTATAGGTTGTCATCATCATCATTATTTTTCTTCTACTATAGTAATTGCTTACTTGTAATGTTAAATATCAGGGAGCATAAAATACTTATTTAATGTATTCAAATTGTTAGGTTATAGGTAAGTTATCAGCACAGAATAAATAACGTAAATGTTAAGTATAACAATTTGTCATGCAATATTGTTTACTCTACTTCTTAATTTAATTCAACAACAAAAAAGCCAAAACACTGGTCAGCGACCATGCTAAAATTGTCACCCTGTATAACATAGCCATACACCATACACTAAACGTATGGGAAGCGGTGCATCTGACACACATCTGCGTCCCCTTTCTAAGATCAAAGGGACCTTTCTACCTACGTATACATACTTACCCTACATTAATCCATCTAATAAGCGAGGGTCACAATCTTGGGGTTCGCCTGTGTACCATGCGTCGTGGCCAACACATTGCCCCACATACGAAAGCAGACGGGCGTTTGACGTACATTGCTCGCTCGGTCGCATTACTCGCCCCCCGAATGCCTCTTCGAGTCAGCAATGAAACGCGAACAATTATGCCAGTCGATGACTCGCTGGCAAGCGGTTGGGTCAATAGTTATACAGCTAGTTAGAATTAGGTGTAATTTAATTGGAACAATTATATCTACTGTTATGACCCTTTTATGACGTAGGTAACTTCACATCTATTATTCCCGAAGGGTTGGGCAAGGGTGTATTTTCATAGGTTAGTCATTCTCAAACTCTGGGGCCCTGTTAGCCATTATTATGTTCCAGTTCAGAAAAAGGATGGCGCAATTTGGCCTTCATAACTCCAACGGTTGGAACTAGGATATTGTATAGGTAAAAAATTTGCAACCGAAGCAAAAAAAATGGAAATTTGAATGTAGGTACCTATGTGCTGCAGTGATAATCATCTTTCCAATCCGTATGCGGCGCAGTCCAAATGGAGGGTAATGTTTTTACTTTAGTTTGACTATCGGCGTGGTAACACAAGAACCATACCAGTAGTGAATCACAAAATGATCAGACACAGTGTGTGAACAAATGCCGTTTCTAATACGACTCTATAATGTGGCGGTACCTACATCGCCACATTCGAACTACGCATCAAAGACCTGACGTCACACAAAAATCCTGACGTCTCAAAAATCCTGCATCGCGCAATTAGAGTTGACCGTGCAGTGACATACATACAAAAATTCAATATCAATCATTGGGCAGTTGCCCGCCAGACACAACACCCGTCTGGTTGGAGGATCCTCCCTTTTCTATGGTGGATGAGTGAACTTTACACCCTGTTCCTCATACTCCTAAAATAATATAGAGTTTTTCAAGTATGTGTGTGAAAAACTACAAAAAATCATCTTTTGTAGGGAAAACAATAAGAACCACACATGGAACATTCTCCCAACAAACGCCTACAAGCAACTTGAAGCTATTCAACAAACCTCACTAAATATTACATTATAACAAAAAGCCTGGTACCCAACCCTAGCGCGTCGCTCTAATTTGCTCAGGCTTTTTGTCTAACCCTTCAGCGTCGGTAATAACCCAGTTTTTACACAAGTCCACCTATATGCCGTAGCGGCGGACGAAAGGGTTATTTGCCGACTTAATAATGAAGTCAAAAATTGGCGCTTATATTTAAAAGGATCTTGTATGTGTTATGTATACTTGCTTAGGGTGTCTGTATGTATATGTGAGTGAAGGATTTAAGAGCAGACATATCGCAGGTATGGGCAAGTGTAAGTGGGGCGGTGAATATGTATGAGGAGAACCACTTGACGGAAGACGTTGCGACACAGTTTTATCCATCTCATAAGTTGACAACGATATTTTGATGACTTCCGGATATATATATTATATACATACGGATAATACGCCGTGGCCATAATAGTAGGTCCTGAGTTCGAACCCAGCCAGGCACTGTACTTCGTGTATTTAATTACATCACCATCTCAAAACGGTGAAGGAAAACATCATGAGGAAATCGGCATGTCCTAGAACCAAAAATTCGAAGACATGTGACATCTACCAACACGCACTGGGCACCCATGGTGAGTTACAACCCACTCCCTCCCCCTGAGAGGAGGCCTGTGTCCCCAACAGTGGGAAAATTATAGGCTGAATCTGATGATGCTGTGCTCACAATTTACATGGAGTGAGACCTACGTCCATACAAACCAGAAGATAGCAAAATAGCTTGGAGGCAGACCTGTGGTGATATAACGTTCCTGTCTAAACATTTTCACAAACTCTTTCTAGTACTTAGAAGATGTAAACCATTCTAGAAGTACTCTTCTTCACCAGCTCGTATAATACAAGGCCTGACCGAATTATGATTACTCTTGTTATACGGCTCGTAAACCAACGTCCCTCGTAAATAACGTTTAATAGAGAATTTTTAATTTAACAAAGTAAGGCTGCCTACTATTTTCTTTTTATTATAATTTATTACTCGCAGTGCCTGTGGCGATGGAGTTTATTTTTAATTTATGCTTTTGTCTCTTGCATTCAGTCTTTAAGTAATATAACAATTGACAAATAAATGAGGGTTTGTCTTTTATTTCTTCAAAATTTATTTTAGCAAAAGGATGTATCCAAAACGTCACATGGTTTCTGAAGTCCTTGAAAAAATCATTATAGTCCGTCGAGAAAGTTATCAATTTAACTTTTTAAGCTAAATTTCTTCTGTGAGTGATCAGAACCAAGATACCGAAAAATAGATAACTTTAAGAAACTATCGAATAGATAACTTTAAGAAACTTTAGAAGCGGTAAGTTAATCTATCTACTTATTTCCCTGACTCCTAAGGTACCAAAAATAGTTATCGTAAGTTAATACCGAACACACTTCTCATCGAGTAAATTACGTGTAAGACTCGTTGACGCGTGAAATGTGCAGTGTCACCACGACCCACGCGAATGTGACGCGTATCGCGCACATACGCGTTACATGATAAGGCGCATTAATGCTGTCTCCGACCCGTTTATTCCCAAATGCGACGTGTTATGAGGAAAATAAGCGAAATTTGGATGCAAAAAGTACAATCGCCTTCTAGGGTTTCCTATCGAAAGGGTGTCAACGCCGTCTGTCTGTCTGAATGTCACAAGTATGTATCTTATGAACCGTATAGGTAGTCAGTTGAATTAATTAATTGTAACAGAATACGTGTAACCTCTATCGTCACAAATAAATAATAATATAGAAGACAAACAGTTTCTATTGGATCGGAAACATTCGTGCGCGAGTCTGACTCGCAAATGGCCAGTTTTTTTTTTGGGACCAGACCGCGACGAACTCTCAACCACTGTAAGCTAGAATCTATAGCGGCAACTAATTAGATAATTGTCAAGACAATAAAGCTCAACGATGCCTAGAGAAATGATTCATCTATCTCTTTTCCCAGCAATATAACGCACTTAACTCAAAATTAATTAGCATTGACAGAATTGCTACTAAACGTAAGCTGTTCAAATGTAATCCCAACAACCCATCCCAATTCCGAATGTAATAAGAACAAGGTAGGATATAAAGCACGGTACTAACACATAAAAACAAACACGTCGCCGTCGGTCGCCACTAAATCGCTTCAAAAAACTCGTGTGTACACCCCTTAACAGTACAGACAACACTTGAAACTAAAACTCTCGAGGTGGGAAAGAGTGCGCGGTACATAAATGCCTAAGTTGGAGCAGATAAAAAAGTTCCAAACTTGCAATAATGCACTAAGTTGTGGGGCGCTATCAAGTACTCGTATTATTACGCGAATACACGGTTCCATTAGTTTGAGTGTGCCAACATTGCAACATATACATATGGATAGATTTAGAAGGCAGTTTGCTTGTTTTATGAATTAATTACTACATGTTTAATCATATTTTTTTCTTAGTTTAATTTTGATTGCAACGATTTGAGTCCACTTGACGTAAATGTATGATACTCAAGAGTCTCATAAGATAATATGTTTAAGGTTTTATATGAAACCTTTTAGTCTATCGGATAATGGTCTGGAAAGCACTTCACTCATCCTAAACGAAGTCGGGAGTACACCCTCTTTAGAAGTAGGGGGGTGAGGCGGAGGGTGGAGAGCGGAGGGTATCGACCCGCGCCATCATACCGCTGGGTCGTTCACCCCGCGCCCCGCGTAGCCGTACCGTAGGCGGCTACGGCGTAGCCTCGTAGCGTCGTAGCTACCAAAGGCATTTTTTCCTTTTTTC
Organism: Lithophane leautieri; assembly: GCA_949152455.1. Taxonomy (NCBI): domain Eukaryota; kingdom Metazoa; phylum Arthropoda; class Insecta; order Lepidoptera; family Noctuidae; genus Lithophane; species Lithophane leautieri. The sequence continues at coordinate 1,253,463 of OX424462.1, read as the reverse complement.
CTGTTTTGCTCCAATATTGAGGCTGTTTGTTATTTGTTTTTAGGACAATGTAAGTATTAGAGTAGAACGTTTGTCGTTATGGGTTCTCGTTACAAATTCAACAGGGCTTAGTATTGCGGAGGAGAATATTTTTATGGCTCTTTGATGAGAGCCGCCGCTTAGTGGGAAATGTGAATGGAAGGTAAAATATGCGTTACTCTCATGATATTTGTACGCATGTTTCAATTTATTAGAAGATATTTATTTTATTTAGGAAAAACAAACAGTAACATATTACATGTTTACAATAGGACTTACATACAAAATATGATAAATATGCTACCCACTACGTTTTCCACAGATATTACAGAATAAGGATCATCTGGGGAAGTAGTGCTATTGAACGACTCTAGGCTATTAAGCAGGTCTTTTAATTCCAGTTATTAAAATTGGTACCTTCTCTTTTTTATTTTGATCTTGCATACCGTTGTGTAATTACAGTTTTCTTCTAAAAACTTAACATGTGTTTCTCCCATGGCCGAAATCCAATCAGTAGTGTGACTACTAGGATGCTGGCTGCGCTATCCATCACTGTATCCAGTTCATCAATCTAAGCGTTGAACCCGTTTGGGAACGTCATTCTATATTCATCACAACCGATGCTTTTAATGAACAACACTATGGATATTTTCAGAGTCTATAATAATAATCACTAAGTATTATGACATAACTTATCCATTACCTCTAATAACATCATTTGACAACATAGCCATGTCCGTACATAGTTTCAAAACATTTATTTTTTCTAAATAAAATGTATTACTTTTAAGGTCGGGGCCATTCGCCAAGTATGATGAATATACCAAATATTCCCTAACACCTTCCATCGTAGTTCCAAATAAGGCCATGTTTATCAGTTCACCTCTAGTTGAGAACAGAATTGTCCACGGGACATCGCTGGTCTCATGTCATTAAATGGGCGAGGACACGGGCAGCGCTTGTAAACACCACGTTACTGCACTATTCAGCGCTTTATGTCCTCACTGAATTGCGAACAGTGGCCATTAAACTGGGGAATAGAATAGAACATGTTTTGTGCGCTATTTGAGAACTTACTTCAATAATTGTGGCTCTTACCTCAAAAGATCATTTCAGACAACAATCTACAAGGTGCTCACATGATCTGGCCAAGATTATGAGCGGACTTTAAAAGAGACTATGACCTCTGAATTTGTTTCGGTCAAACTTCTCACAGTATTCGGATAGGAAACACCGAACTCATTCAGTTTTTTAAATATGATTGACGTGTAAGTGTTTGTGTAAACCTACTTGCAGAATTATACGTCATAATGGATTTTAGTTTCTATATCCACTGCAGCTGATGATAGACCTGCCAATACAGCTATTATTAAAATAATCACTACGCTTAAACGGATTGACGGCACACGGCAGACGGAACGGCACCCGGTAGACCAGACGGAGCGGCACCTTGCCGACCAAACGGTTCGGCGTGAATGGATCGCAAATGTTTGTTACTACACTTTTAATCGCAGACAGTCGGCACTACTGCCCAACTACTTGAAATCTACGAATACGGTAAACAAGGACCAATATGTAACCCACAAACATAAACATTACATAACATTACGCCCGTGCGCCTCGGAGTTAGCCAGAGGTGTACCTATAAAACACCCACACTTCGTCAGTTATGTTCAAGTCCCATGACAGGTGACGAGCCTGCAATTATGTCACACTTAAGTAGGTACCTACATTTTAATACACATAATGATCAAAAAACCCTAAATTGCTGATCGAAACTTAAAACGAGATCTTACTTACAAATTCAACCTAACCCTCCCCCACTTAGGGCGCCTGGGGTGTCCAATAATACGCCAATAATGTACCAGGACGCGCGTATTGCGTATTTTGATCACGTTCCTATATTACTGAGCGGTATTTACAATATACGTGCGGCTTTGGGTTGTCTATCAAGGCCGTTATTATTATGAGCAGGAAATAATAAATTATCATCATTATTTACATTCATCATATTTTTCTAAAGACCGAGTGAGACTTGATGAGTTTTGGAGAATTATATAAACAGAATGTTTTACTCCAGGATAAAACTTACGCAACCCCAAAATATTATATTAATAAAATACCCTAAAAATAGGTAATTGTAAAGTATTATTTTTCAGCTTTCATTCAAATTTAATCCCAATTTATTTTCAAAGATTGACCACTCTGTGCTTGCGCCACTTCGGTGGACATTAACTAAGCCCAAGATTAGACGGTTTGCCTAATGAAAGACAATAGGCGATAACTTTTTACGCTTCTTATTGCCGTCCATTAGCAATACCGATATAAATGGTACTCATGAAAACTGTTCACAAGATGTGTCACCTACACAATTAGGATCCATAGACTACAAAAACTGTCCTCTAGTTATAAATGCGTATCAACCAGAGGTACTCAACTCTTGCGTCAATATGTTTTTGTGGGTCCTACGAGACAGCCAGGGAAGGTATAGTTGTAGATGACAATAAAACTGACATCACATAATCCTACGGGGCAGGCAGAGTTTGAGGACAAATCTACATATTATAAACAGATTGGACTGCAAACATTTGGCAGAGGTACGTCAGCCAATATCATCCGTCTGGAGGAGTCACCTTGTTCCGTCGTTTTCAAAATCAAAATAAATGCTAGTAATGCCTAAGAAGTAGATTAAACACAATCATTAAGTAATACGTGGATTAAATATAGGCTACGGTTGTCGGTCATCACAGCGTACCTACAGTTGGGTACCCCTGGTTTGCAGATCTTATCGTGTATCGGTAGTTAAAGGAAGCTGCCAGTAATAATTTTCCCCAATTGTGGTATTGCGTATTTCGTGCACGTATCGCGCGTATCATGCGTATTTACATTTTATTGTGACACAGGCCTTATCCCGCAGTTTTACTCTGACACTATTCGAAGATGGCGAGTACTTCGAAACCATTGTTTTGTAAGTGTTACAAGTATTTTTACAACATTTTTAAGCTCTCAAGATGTGAATTACAACACATAGCCCGACATGGCTCTCTTGGAACATGGCGAAAAACAAAACTAGCCTGAAATGTGGTGAATTTGACAGGTGTTTGGCATAGTTTGACGTTTCAGTACATGATAACTTCCCATGTCGAAGTGTAATGGGACGATTTCTCATGCCATTTACTTAAGAGTACACGTTAAGAGCATGGGAAAGGTACTCTCAGGTACATAAAGAGAAGGCCACATATATCATGACATCTTTTTCTAATCACTATCAGACATTCATTGAGGGTCAATGAGAACGAGAGCAGATGCTCTTACCCTTTTTTTGAAAATAAGATTTACACACTAGGTCACATGCGTATCGCTGATAACATGAAATATCATCTCATCATCCAACAAAATCGGTGTGGTCAAACGAGCCGAGACTATGAATAAAAAACTACGCAAGAAACGTCCCAAATTCAGGCAACGACAGGGTCAAAAACTAGTGCGGGGTACTTCGGAGTATTTTTATATTCGGTGCGGACCGCGGAGGGGCGAGAGTGGTATCGACAGCCATCTTTTTGCCCCAACGAGATTAATTACGAACGTCCCACCGTGATTAATGATCCACGCTAAAAATGTTTGGAAACTGAAATCAATTTTGTCTTGAAAACACCGTTGGTGTTTTCGACTTGTTGTTGAGAGTGTGGTATTTTACATTAAAATGTAAAACTAAGGGGCGACTTGACCTGCTATATTCATATTACGGGGCGTCCTAGGTTTGGCTACCGAGGTTTACATAGGAGGATAGATGGATAGATCAGTTTCTAGGCGAAGTATTGTATGCGAAAGAAGTATTGTAGGTATACCGAGCGGCTACCCTTTAGTAAAAGAAATTGTTCTTATTGGCGTAATAGTTGTGAATGTCCAATAATTAATTACGTTATTAATCATATCTTATCTGGTGAATATGCAGATACACGAAGCTAATATATATAATTCTATTTCTAAAAACACCTTCTATTTTATGTCTGTTATTAAAAAGTAATTGCTACTATACCTACTAGGTAGGCTGATGCACTAATTACTGCATATTATTGTATTGTTCCTATATGCGAATCCAATGAAATTATCTCAACTAAAAATCAACGTGTGTTAGTCCTTGCAGCCATACTTAAATACCACCACAAATAAGCACCAATTTCCCTGACCTGACCCTGACGCATACGCACAATGGCATAATACCTATCCGTCATTACGTCGCTCCATTCTCGTTCAAACTAATCATTCTTTGACTGAACAGCAAAGTGTACTGGTGACATGTGATTCGATTTTCAAATCTGGTTATTTATTTGAACGGAGTTTGATTTGAACGCAGAAAACATTTTAGCAGGTAATATTGAAATGGACGGTGTTAGCGGCCAGTTTAAAATTATTGTTGGTTAACTAACTTCAATGTTATACCTAATCAACTTGATTTAATGTATGTGTGAAAAGTAAACAATGCTCCAGATTACTTTTTAAGTGTAATGTTATTATAATATTTATCTACACCCATGCTATAAATCGTCTATAAAAGTTTCTGAAACAGTTAGCTTATTGCCAACATTAAAACAACCAGTGTCATAGTAACCATTATATCATCCAAACGGGTGTTATAATGTTGTACTAAAATTCATAATGCAACTCATTTCAAAAAAAGAACGCTGTCATGCAGGCGCGTTTCACTAACTAAGCTCAGTCATTTAAAAAAAAAACGAGGTTGAGTTTGAGTTTGAGTTGAGTTTGAGCTTATTATATAACAGTTGCATAAATAACGAATACTTCACGTCGGTGTCAATACTACTGAGCGTTAAAATTTTTGTTATGATGAACTTGTATTCGTTAATTTTCTAAAGATTCCCAATAATGATTACAGTGCTTAAAAGTGAGTGTTTTTTATACTGAATTAATATCTTTTCACGGGTCAGCAGTGATTAAACACATCTAAATTGCACTCATATGTTTGACACTCATCATGCTTAAAGACATAAGTGCTATGGGAGTTAATGGAATACCAGACCGATTTCAGTGATATGTTTGTTCTCAAAAATGATTGAAAAATATATAGAGAATTCAATTTATATTTAGAAGCCATTAATATTCCATGCAATGTAAAAATAGGGATTTAGGAGAAACAAGACTATAGACGACTTTAGGCTCAAGGTTATTTAGGACTTTTTGTTTTTGCTATACAAATATCGATAAAAACACTCCAGTGTGTGCGATGTTTGGTGACAAGACCCAAGCCTTTCATTATGTGCAACATGTTTTAATAACAAAGCTTGATGGCTCTTAAAGTCCCTACACGACAGAAAACAAATAAGCAAATTAAAAGCCCCCAAGGATGTTCCGCTTATATTTCTTTTCGTATTTAAAAAAAAAAAAAATTTACTTCTGCCACCGTGCATGGGTAGCGAAACCAATATGTTTGAAGGGAACAGATTGATTAAAATTAGCAATGATTTTTATTAGTAAGTATGTAGAGGCAGTAGAGGTGACCCGCCTGATGTTCAGTAACCTCTGCTTATGACGACAACTGCAATACTTTGAAGGTCACTTCCAAACATGACAGACCCTTTATGTATCTTTAGATGATTGCCACTAACAATATTTTTTTCCTTTAGGTACTTACCTTATGTAAAAAAAAAACAATTTCTTGTAAATAAGTTGCAAACACATTATTTTTGGGTAATATACTTATGAAGTCGTAATATAGTTTTATTTTATATTGATGTTTAGATATTCATTTTATCTTAACGTATCTGGCAGTCGAATTAGATATTTAGTGATCACCTGTTTAAAGAAAACTCTTAATAATTATTTAGGTTCATTTTCGGCGCACTTAAGGCGCAACATGCCTTTTTCTTCCATACTTCTACTTCTCTATCAGTCCTCATCTCGGTAGTCACCCCCTTCCTAGCCATATCATCTTTCACACAGTCCATCCATGGTTTCTTTCGTCTTCCCCTACTCTCACAGCCATCCACATTCATACCCAAAACTTTCCTCACGTTAATGATTTCCTGATTCCTCCGCATCACATGCCTTTACCATGAAAACCGATTTCCACACGACTTTTCAGTCGCCGTCAATTCCATCGTCGGTCGTGTCCTGATGACGCGTGCTCGCGACCGCACCAACAGCATTCTCAGTGTGTTCGTAGATTGGTGGGATTCCGAGTTATGATGAGTTCGAGTCCGGTGAAATCATTATAATATTCAATTACTACACAGCTATTTGTCTACAAATATTTTAATTTTACTCATTTTCTCGGCCATTTAATTCCGTATCTCATAGTGGCACTAACAAACTCACCTTATTTATTGATTCGATAATAATTAATTCAACAAATAATTACAAATCGGTCACATAGGCCTTGAAATTATCATAATCATTATGTTTGGCAGACAGCACAAAATGGTAATCTTATATATAGGTACAAGAAAAGTATGCCCCATGCTTAGTCGATATCAGTTTGATAAAAACCGGCTAAGTGTAAGTTGTGCCTGCGCAATTAGTGTTCCGTACAAAAAACCAAGACATAAATAACATAACATTTCGCCTGTACCTAATCCCCGACGTGTTAGGCTGAGGTGACCTAGAGTACATCCACATTTCACCACTTATGTTCAAGTCATTTCCCTATAATAAGGGGCCTATTGCCATCAATCAGGTACAAATCCAAACTCCGGGCTGCTATTGAGAAATTCTTCTTGAGGGGAAAACCCAATAACACTTTGACCATCGAACCCAACAGCGGCGACTTAACGTTGAATTAACACCACAACTTTTGCCTTCTTGTTTCATCAAAAAGCTTCGGATTGAATTGTGACAGATAGACATACACAAAGGTGACTTCACAATTTCAAAATCTGTTACGGAACCCTTAATAGAGTATATATACTTATAGGTATCGGTGATGTAGATACACTATATATTAATCCTAGATAACGCCACAGGTGATCAGCAGTCGAACAGTGCTTCCCTGAACATGAAGACGTTGCATATAATCATTCTGACCGTGGGGTCAGTGGCGTTGCTGGGTGCAATTGGAGGTAATTTTTTATTTTTTTATTTGTCCTCTTTTTATATTAGGATCCCAGTCCAGGTATAAATAATTACAGAGAAAATAAAAACAATATTTGATTGGACGTGTAGTAAATGTTGTAATACTAATAAACACTGCTTTCTGAATTCAGAAAAAGTTTTATTTTTACATTGAAAAAATTTCATGGACCAAAATCTCTTGATCATCACCTCGCCTTGCAGAGATACACTCCAGAATGTAAGGGTTTAAGCGACAAATAGAATATACCTACCTACAGTCATATGATATTCATACAAGCTGCAGATTATCACAGCAAGTTGAACTAAATAAGCTAAACTAATAACGACACAAAATTCAAAACTATGTGCAACTAAAACACAGTTAATATCTATTTAGCAGTCTAGTTCCAAGTGACCTAGCTAGTTCAATTAACAACCTATTACTGCTGCATTTCATATGCTTCCCTCAATTAACGTTCCATAAGCATTGTGTTGGAGCTTCCATAATTAATCTAGAAGTATTGAAAAAATAAATAGGTTCAAGTATATAGTAAGTATATCCCTGTAGGTATTTCTGGTATTCAGCTGCATCCAGTTAGACTAGAAGTCGACTCCAACATAGTTGGGAATAGGCTATGCATGCAGATGATGATAGAGAACTCTGTAAGCAGCCCTAAAATTATAGGAATTGCTCAATAATTATGGATGTCTCTTAGCAGTCACTCCATACAGCTATGATAAGATAGTGACTGACCAACACACCTCAATATATTCTTGACTTTCAGGTCTAATTGCTTGGGGCGTGATCGCCTCCAATAATTGCTTGGCTCCGGAAGTGGCTACCTCACCTACGGAAGAGACGGACCCCACTGTGACCGTGCCGCTTCCACAAACCCAACCGACTACGGAACCCGCCCCAATTGAGCCCGCGCCCCCAGTACTGACCAACTTGGACTGGTGGGAGCACTGCGCTCTATACCAAATCTATCCGCGATCTTTGAAAGACAGCGATGCGGACGGTATTGGCGATTTGAAGGGTATGTTTATGTTTCATACTATTTTTAATGAGGTAACTAAACATTAGAGTTAATATTATTATTTTTTTGTTGTAATTTTTAGATTAGGTAGTATTCATGTAGAACGCTAGAAACCGGCGCCCTATATGCTCTTCTCAGCGCCGACAAGCGCTAGTTGTCAACGCAGACAGTTTTTGTAAAATCAGCGCCATGACCGGGAGGCGCTAGGCGCCGACTAATTGGCGCTTATTAGCGACGGTTCGCACTGATTTGGCAAAAGGTATGAAAACTGCCTGCGCCGACTAGCGTTGACAACCAGAGCTGGTCGGCGCCGAGAAGCGCGCTGGCATATCGGCGCCAGTTACCAGCTTTCTACGTGAGCGTATTCACGCAGAAAGCTGGTACGTCGCCAATAGTCAAATAGGTATAAAATACTGAAAATGTATGCGTTCGGCTAAGTGCTGATGCATTATTAAAACCGGCCATATTTTTAGATTATAGACAGATAGATTTATTTATTTGCCTGAAATATGGTATTTTACAGATTTTATAACATCAGAAACTTATTATAAGTACCTAGGTATAATTATTTTGGTCAGATAATGTTACTGTTGTACCGAAATGTCTGTCTCCGCACTAAATACAGCTTTTGGGCAATAATCGTTATATAATCACGGATTAGAGTGATTACCGAATAATGATCGACAGTGTCAAATGTGGGTATTTATGTGTGCATGACGTTTATGTGAATACATTATTATGTTTATTTAATGGAATAAACTTGTAGCTACGATATGAATAGTTTGGAGACTATTATTAGCTGGAAATATAACCATAGCATATAATAGCGTTGTTACCTAATGATAGTTTCCTGTTTCCGTTGCAGTTAAAAATTGGTCAAGTGCGTCGGACTCGTACACCAAGGGTTCCGTACCTCCGTACAATATTTAACACTACTTTTTTTTATTAAGTAAAAAAAAACCCGCGCACCTGCCGGTTAGTTAGAGATAATTGTAAGATAATTTGTTGTGGTAGATTATTGGTTTTACAATATTTTCAAATTACAGTGTTTTACAATGTAAGCCTTTCAACAAGTACCAGGTAATTAACAAAATAGAAGATGTTCTACAAATCTACAGTCCACTAAGCCTGCAACGTTCTCACATTCACAAAATAGAAAATAATCTATAGACAAATAATCAAAAAGTAATAAAACACCTATTTAGACCAAATAACGTGATTGCTATTACAACTGTAACAAATTGAATAATTATCATATCCACAAACGCCACTAATAAAGAGTTGAAATTAAATTGTAGGTGGTATATACACTGCCTACCCTACTATCCATATCTGCCTAGTTCTATTACCTATACTTAAGGTGTGAGGGTTTGCAGGTATAATGGAGCACATGGAGCACTTCAAGGACGCTGGAGTGGACGCGATTTGGATGTCTCCCATCTTCGAGTCCCCCATGATTGACTTCGGGTACGACATTAGCAACTTCTACGATATACACCATGAGTACGGCACTATGGAGGACTTTGAGTACCTGCTCAACAGGGCACATGAAATTGGTAAGATTGTCTTACTTTTCTGTCTAAAAAACTACGTACACTTTTAAGCTGCAATGTTTCCACTGCTAGTACTCAGGCCTCTTTTCTGCGAGAGGGTTACTATACCTCTCAAAGAAAAGAGTTTGCTATACACCACACCTGCTACCTGTGCCCCCGTGGTGACAGTCGGTCCACTCCCTCTTACAGATAGGAGGCCTAAGTCCCAGCCGTGGAAACATTGACTAAAGGCTTGTGTTGTTGTTGAAAGTTTTTATTGATCAGGATAATTTTATTTTAACCAAGAGCGGGATTAACATTTTGTGTGATGTTCGAACTCACGACCTCTTGCTGCTGCTGTTAGTCGTTGTGCTATTGCCGACTTACGGACTGTATTGTATCTTCGCAAAAATTTCAACCAGTTTTCTCAAATGGTTTTGCATAATTATGTCATCTTCTCTCTTGCTAATAACTCAATTTAATTGCGGTCGGCGCAACATGTCCCTACCGTCCATACTTCTCTATTAGTCGTCATCTCCTTCCTAGCCATATCATCTTTCACACAGTCCATCCATCGTTTCTTTAGTCTTCCCCTAATCTTATAGCCCTCCACATTAATCCTTGAAACTTTTTTCACGACATTTTCCTTATGCTCCGCATCACATGCCCACACCATGACAACTCATTTCCACACAACTTTTCAGTCACCGGCGTCACTTCAGACTTTCTCTTAATTAATTGTATACTCATTTCTTATTTTATCCATTCGCGTAACACGTAAAAGTCCTCTCAAAGTATCAGGCTATATTTAAAAGTTACAAAAGGTCAAATAACTACGTTTTACACATTATATTTAATTAAATAGGTATGAAATAACCTATCAATAAACTGAATATTAAAATATCGTGACGTACAAATGTAATTAAAAGATTAACACAATAATTTACCTATACGTGATCGTAAATGGTAGGTAATTTATCAGATTATGCGATTATAATCGAAAATTCGTGTTTTATCCAACAAGGGACTGCAGAACCCAGATGGCACCTCTCCAAAAACCTTACTAGGAGCAAGAAATTATTATTATCACTATATACTGTAAAGCAGACCACGCAAAAGGGAACCTTATTTATTTATTTAACCATTTATGCACACACATATATATACAGACAAGAAGAAAGGAACAGAAAAATACGTACAAAGGCAATGCCAAATAAACCTTAGCAACCCTTACATGAGGATGCTAGAAAAATTACACAGGTTGCTTTCGATCACTCAAGAGAATTTACAATTTAGTTTATTGATTATGCGGCGATGGTTTACATAAGTGTGCACGTCTTCTTGAAATAAATAGTGATAATTCAGTATTGCTCCTTATTCTTATGTAGTGCCTACAGATTCTGGTACAACTTTTAAGCGCACGTAGCGCTCACAGTACCTAATTACTTACTCCTAAGAAATTTCCAAAATTAGCTATATGATACGTTTTCCCTGATTGCAGCTAACGCACTATGTAGCCAGTAGATATTCCCGTAAAACAATAGGCCATAACACGCGTACAATTCGCAGTAGATAATAGACGTAATCTTACTGATCACAATCACCGTAGCGTAGGTATATCTGATAGCAAGTAACAAGCCCAATTTAAATCATACAGGGACGCGTGCGCAAATTTTAGCGCCGAAGTATCCTCTTGAGTAATGTAAAGTTAAGTACGATTATGTCGCTAACATAATTACGTGTTGTTTGCATCATCTTCATCATCACTGGCAGCCCTGTTCCACCCACTGCTGAGTACAGGCCTGCTCTCTTTTGAGCCATGCTTCCCTGGTCTGTGCGAGTCTCATCCAGGTCTTCCCTGCGTTGTTTCCCATGGTCGCGTAAATCTTTCTCACAGATTCTTACTTCCATCGCGACCTTGTGGTTTTCAGGAACATTTCCAAGAACGATGCTAATGCTACTCTCTTTTCAAAGTACTTAAATTCAAGATTGATGACTGATCATCGTTCTAGATCACGGGATTAGAGCCAGTTCTATCATCAGTTTTTACCTGTAACTGTTAATGATGGTTTTCCGAATGACAATGATGTACAGACTCAAGAATACAGACCATTTGAAACTTCCGACTCATTTTAAAACGTAGATCTCTATGGAGACGAACGGGCAAGAAACTCCAAAGACACTCTTTTAAATCAAGATATTACAAAATCCTGGTTTCATTATTCTTGTTGCTTCTATATGTGGGACGGATCATTGTAAAAAAAACAACAAATTATTCAGTTAAGCCCTGGTAGTTAGCAGATGACCAGTCTCAACTGACAGCACCCGTCTGTTGAGACTGGTCAAAACCTTCGAAGTACTAGTCCTCTATTCTGTGAATGCATTACTTACTAGAAAGCGATCTTTACGACCTTTTTCCGGGGATTCACCGGCACTAATTAATAGCAATCATTTTATAGATCTTTTTTACAGATTAGACAACCCACTTCAACCGGAAAAAAACATATTATTTAAATCAACTGATTGCTTTATTTTTTTTCAACGCATCGATAATACTCTTCGATGCCATGATTATATTTGTTATTATTAGATTATATATTATTCTTTCAACTACGTAGTAATGTTATCATTAATCACTACAAAACTGATCTTTTTTGCTTAGAACCAAAACAGTGCAGAAATATTTTATGAAATCTTATTGTTGTACAGTTTTTCATTAAATCACTGTTTTTTATTTTTTATTTAGATATAAATTTACCACAGAGGTTTATATATAGTTTCGTATGAAATGAAGTTATGCAGTAGATCAAACAGATACTGGCTGAAAATAAAAATCGGGCGTAATAAAAAGGACTTGGTGAAAAAAAAAACAAATGGCGCGCATTGTACCATTGTAAAACATTGATACCAGCTTCATATTTAGCAAGAAAAGTTTTAAAAAATCTGGCTATTTCCATATTTTTTTTACTTTTCTTTCGATAGCGTTATGAATGCAACTCCAGAAAGTTTAAAAACAGCTGCAAATGAAATTGTTAATAACCTTTTGCTGCAAAAGTCGCGGGATAACTTTGTTTTCGTTAACTTGAGTTTTTATTTTGAGTAGGTATATTTTATCACAGTAGGTAGATTGGTAGTTGAAAGAAAAGTAGATTACGCACCTTGCTTAAATTGAATAATTAATGCACTCGTGGTAATTTAGTGCTCTCGCATGAGCTCGGGCACCCAATTTGCGCTCGATGTAACAATCTACTATTACTATGATTATTACGCAGAAATGATTTTAAAACATTGAATGATGTGACTTATAAGATAACAGTGCATGACGCCAGCCTTACCAAACCAAATATTGTGTAGGCAATTTTCAATTTACTAGTCAGCACTTACGTACATTATTTCATCTTAGTTTAAATATACAGGGCTTAGTGGCTACATAATAACAACGGGACGATCGAAGGTTAAGCAACGCTTAGTAAGGTCGGTCCGTGGATGGGTGACCATCCATTACACATCGAGTGACTCGGTGAGCACGGTAACCCGTTAATCCCGGCTGCCATTGGTCTATGACAGTTGTTACGGGTAGGTAGTCAGAAGCCCGAAAGTCTGACGCCTAGTCTCACCAAACCCAGTAACTGGGTTGTAGAGGTCAGATAGGCAGTTGCTCCGTGTAAAATACTGGTCAGCAGCATCCGGTTTAGACTGGAAGCCACCCCGTCATAGTTAGGATAAGGCTAGGTCAATGATGATGTAGGTTCAATCATTTTTATTATTTTTCGATTTCAGGAATCAAAGTGTTGCTCGACTTCGTGCCGAACCACGCAAGTACAGAATCTGAGTACTTCAAGAAGTCAGAAGAAGGTGACCCTGATTACAGAGACTTTTTCGTGTGGGCTGATGGGTACCTAGACCCTACTGACCCTACCAAAAGGTTACCGCCTTCAAACTGGGTAAGAAATTAATATTATTTTAGTACGTTTTCGTGAACTGTTAGCTGGCGTACAGGACTGAACATCGCGGTATGTTGTTTTTATAAGGTAGCATTTACACGATGCAAGTCTTTTTGCAAGTAGCACACAATAAAATTGAAGCAACAAATGACTTGCACCGTCTAAACACTGTTAAGGCGTGCAATTTTTGTAGTTGTTTCAACTTATGGTATGGTTCAAACTTTAGTGGTTCTGTTTAGTGGTGAGAAAGATCAAAGAAACGATGGATGGAGTGTGCGCAAGATGATATTTTGGCCCAGAAAGGGGGTGACTTCTTAGATGACATCTTATACAGCGTTCTTAAGGGGTCATTATACTCATCATTATGAACAACTTTCACTAGGAGGACCAACACGGATATATCGAAAAAAAAACAGCCGTTCCCTACATTGTGACGATTATGCGAACATAAATACGCTGGGAACATCTGATTTTTTCACGAGTTTGTAAGTTGTTAATAATGATGAGTACAATGACCCCTTAAGAGGATGCCCATGAATAAAACCTCAACCTGTATATTTTTATGGAAAAAAAAAAAGACATGCTGCATGACCTCAAATTAGTATAGGGGGAGGATTATATCAAGATACGGCTTACCGGGACCTTGAGATTAGATTTCCTTGCTCTCTTGTAATAACTAAGGTGAGGAAATAAGGCGACTGTATAATAATAGACCTTATCCTTTCTATATATTTATATATAATATTCTTACTATATTAATTATTTAATTATATTAATTATTAATATTATAAATGCGAAAGTAAATCTGTCTGTCTGTCATGCTTTCACGCCAAAACTACAGAATCGATATATATGAAATTTGGTACACAGATAGTCTAGAGCCTGAGAAAGGACATAGGCTACTTTTTATCGACATACCACGCGAGTGGAAGCTAGTATTAACTAAGAATCCACTCCGTGCAAACTTTTAGTCTTTATTTAAATTAGCAAACACTCCATTGCACCACGCACCAACTACAGTTTAAACTGCAGTTTCCATTATTTACCGCTTGCTAGTTAAAACTATTTTCGGATGGGCTATATTTTTAGACAGTGCACTTGTTTATCTTTTAATGTTAAATGTTAGTCAGCGCATTAGTGTCGAATGAGTTAGATTTAATTTGTGAACAAATGAATGCTGCAATGCATAATGCAAAGCTAAGATACGGCCTACGGGTCGAATGTTTGGTAAATCTAAAACGAACGAACCAAAATGTACGTTGCCTTGTTATATTTTTACGTTCCTAAGTAGGTATAGATGTCGGTAACTTCACTCAAGTCATAATTTAACTTAATAAAGTATGAAAAAAGAAAAGATACTGCCATAAGCATCAGCGGTTTACAACTTTTATCAAAACTTCGATTCTTGTTGAATGCGTAATGAGGATTTTCCATTAACATAACATTTACTTTGAGATGTTTAAGTTCTTATAATATAGGTTCTTCGCAGTTTGCTTTATTTATTAAAGGGGATAAAAATATATACTTATCTACACTGAATACACATCTTATGCTTAATTAACTAACACACTATTAAAATAAAAATATAATAACCAAACCTAACTAAAACTATTAAAAAACTAAAATATGGCGTCGAAAAATTCTTCCGCATCGCTGTCGACTGGTAATGTTGCCAAGAGACTGGCGGCATTGCCACGCTGTATGGCATGTTTAGCCTCTGGCCAAGGTAAAAAGCCAGCCCTTGGGTCACGGGAAGTGTCGACCAGCCGTTTGGAGATTTAGTTACATTTGACGGTTGTTTGACACATGATGGTATAGTCAACCCCGTAATTAATTTTGCATCCTAAGTTTACCACGTCATTATGACGTCAAGGTCTATTTGGCTTTAAAACCAATATGTGACAGTTAGATAGTTTCAACGATAGTAAAGTTTCAATTAACTGGGAATTTAAGTCGTAAGCAGTAAAGAAATTATGAGGTCGACTATACATAGCAAATGGTGGAAGTCAGATACGTGTGAGCAATAACTCGTGGGTATCTGACACAATGAGTACCATTTCGAAGTGGCCGCTGCCATGAGGTTCAGACAAACCATATGCCAAACCAATCTACATAAATACTTGGCCCTGTATATATGATACCCTATTCCATTTACAAATCTGTTTCCAATTAGCTATTATTTCCACTCAAACGAATATTAACTGCATACAGGTGTAAATTAAATTGATTTCAGAATGATTAATACTATTGAAAAAAAAAATATATATAGCGCAAACTAAACTTTATGTATGGAAGTTAAAGTTGATTTTCCAAAATTACATATTTGTTTATATACATATTTGGCAACTAATTATTAGATAGATCATCACTATTAACTTTTTTAATAATGTACCAACCTCGTCTTTTTAGGTGAGTCAATTTGGCGGCTCAGCATGGGAATGGAGTGAAAAGAGACAGCAGTTCTACCTCCATCAGTTCGCCGTCGAACAGGCAGACTTCAACTTTAGGAATCCAGCCGTAAAGCAAGAGATGTTCAACATCATGAAGTTCTGGCTAGACAAGGGAGTTGATGGCTTCAGGGTCGATGCATTACCATACATGATGGAGGCAGATCCTGCTGACCACGACGGAAGTTACCCTGACGATCCCCTGAGTGGGATGTCGCAGTTCGAATCTCATCAGCTCGGGTACACCATTCCTCTGTACACTAAGGACTTGATTGAGCTGTATGATATTGTGTATGAGTGGAGGGATTTCATTGACACATATAATGAAGAGCATGGAGGTGACACAAGGTTAGTAAAGAATTCAGTCCTTACTTGGAAATTGATCAGTGATTATTAGTTCATCAAATTAGATCTTTGTGTTACAAGATAAACAAGTCTTACTAACGATCTAGTTAAGGTTTTTAAATTAGTAACAGCTGTTACTGATTCAAGGAAGTGGTTTCTTCATTTGTTATTATTCAAAGAAAAACGGGTACTTACTTACGGTGATTTGGTTGAACATTTCCAATCGTCCTCTAAGTAACAAAACTCTTTATTAATTCCGATCCTACATAAGTATTCAATCTTCCCGTGCCCCAAATTATTATACTTCAGTTAACAACAAATTGGAGATTGAAAACTTTGAAGTTACAATATTGAACACTTTGTGATTTTCCTATTTCTTTAATATTGCTAGTACTTAGGAAAAGTCCATAATAAGCCTAAAAGTTATTTTTAAACAATTTTTTTACAAACTTAGCGATCCTGCCCACTAATTCCTGTGTTGACTATGCGGTTTTGGTCACAGAGTAAATTTCAAATTCCTTACTTCCAGGGTCATCTTCTCCGAAGGTTATGCCAACATTACAATGACGATGCTATACTATGGGAACGAGCAGGGAGCCGTCGGTGCGCACTTCCCCTTTAACTTTGATTTCATCACTGACGTGTCTGCAAAATCGAATGCCAGAGACTTCGTGTACACCATCATGAAGTGGCTGACTTATATGCCTTATGGAGCTGTGGCTAACTGGCAGGTGATGAGGGCTTGAGATTATTTCCATCGCGACGTAGTGTGTGTGAATTAGCTGTTATACGAAGTTGAATTACTTTTCGAATTCAATTATACATGGGCTTTGTAGTTTACAACTTACCGACTAATAATAGGTCAGGTAATCAATTAATCAATCTAAATTCACGAGTTTGAAAAAAAACTTTCCAACTATGAAAGTTAATTAATTGAGATTTATAAAAAAAAATAACTTCTTTGTAAATATGTACCATAAACCGAGTTCCGACATTGATCTTGAAAATGCAATATTTATAACGAGTCCTACCAATTACAGTTTGGCAACCACGACAACAACAGGATGCCGACCCGCTTCCGTCACGACATGGTGGACGGCCTCAACTCGCTGAACATGATGCTCCCCGGCACGTCGGTGACCTATCAGGGCGAGGAGATCGGCATGAGGGACGGCTACGTCAGCTGGGAGGACACTGTCGACGTGGAGGCCTGCAACCGAGGAGATGAGGACACCTACCACTTGTACTCCCGCGATCCTGCGAGAACACCCTACCATTGGGATGATTCTACCAGCGCAGGCTTCTCAACCAGTGAGAACACCTGGCTCCCAGTCGCTGAAGATTATAAGGAAATTAATCTGGCTAAACAGAAGGCGGATGAGAAGAGTCATTTTAAGGTTAGCTATACAATTATAGATTTCACTGAATTCTCCGATGACTGTCATTAGACCAAAATTCAATTCGATTAGAACAAATAAAATTCGTAGAGTGCTCTCTAGATGCTTTAAATTCGAGATTTATGACCCTTAACCATGAACAATCACACAAAAATCATCATTGGAGTCAACTTTATCAACGGCTTTCTGTTATGCTCTGTGACCACTAACTCAAACAACTCTCTTTTTTTACAGGTATACCAAGCCCTCACAGCACTGCGTAAGGAAAAAACACTGTCACATGGAGAGTACGACATCAGAGCACTATCCGACAGTTCCTTCTACCTGGTCAGGAGCCTGAGGACCTATGACACCTTGGTACTCTTGTTCAATGTTGGAGAGGCTCCAGATACGATCGTTCTGGGCAGAGTACCGCATTTGACGACACCAGCTACTGTCTATGTTTCGAGCATTCACTCTAGCAGGGTTGCCGGGTAAGCATTTTTTTCTTGTATTAATGCCAGCCTACTATTGTCCCACTGCCTCTTCTCATACAGAGAAGCCACGAGCATTGATCATAAGAAGGGTTGGTGATTTCAGACTTTTTTTTTGTTGTATTTTTAGTATATGGTAACAATTCGTTTTGAGAATCATCACCCTTGGTTTTGGAGACCTTGACTTGACTCAGCTACGAAATATCCTACCTAAAAGTCGATTTTCCAAACCGATGTGACTTAAGATATACTGTGTACCACTTAATCGTTCGGAAGACATTCGACATTTACAAAAAAGCAGTCACACTAACCCCCAATGAGTTTAGCTGATCTCCTCCCTCAAATCATAGGAAAAATTTGGTTTATAAGTTTCTGATCCTCATTACAATAATATTTTGTGTTTCAGAGATGTCATCGATGGTGCACAGCTGACCTTGGCCGCAGGAGAAGCGTTGCTACTGCGGGCACCACCAGTTTGAGAACTATCATTATTTATCATCCCGATGTACATACATATACAACTATTTATTAATAAGATTTAAATGATAAAATTGATTAAAAGATTAATTATTTTGTATGTTTTGTTTTTTATTGCATGTTGTTTTATCGTGTTTTACACGAAACGTGTTTATGTGATGCCCGAATGAAAGGTTTCAGCAAGAGTGTTGTGTACTCTACTATCATCATACGTATACAGAATCAGGAATTTTCATTAAGTTAATTTCCATTTCGCCATTTACTGAATTGCGTCGCTACTTGGGAGGGATATATGTCAAGCAGTAGCCTTATATTTTATACTGAAACCGAAAATGTTTTGCATACTCCATCAACTTTAAAATTGGCAAATAAAACCAAATGTGAAACAACGCGAATTTATGTAAATACCTTGTACTTTTTGATATAAACTAATTATACTATCGGTGATGTTACTACTTGTTAGTGCTTGTTTTATAATCAATCGATCAATAAATTAATTGGATGGTTAATTGGTAAAAAGATAGTCAGTGCGGTGGGGTTATCAAGCCCGATAAAACTGCAAAATTAAATATTCTTTGATCGAAAAACTGATACGGTACGGTTAGCCATAAATAATGCGAGTTTGAAAAAAGATATTCACAATGTCCGTCTCTCCTGAGATAAACTCAGGAGAGACGGTGAATACGGTCACAGCATTTCCTTAAGTACCTGTTTTTGCTTTTATAGTTCCGTTGATCTGAATTTTTCATTATTATGGTCAACATAACAACATATTGACCCCACAAAGTTTAGCAGAGATGTACTTATACCACACTCACATTTCGCCAATTATGTTTCAAGTCGTTATACCGGGCGCAAATCCAGACTCCGAGCTGCCATGGAGAAATTCCTGATGATAGTCAACATGTGCAAGTATTTAAACCACACAGATATCTGCACTCTTCTCACTTAATAATAGTGCAGCAGCATATTTAAAACTGAATAAATTAACAATCTACCAGTGTAGTTTCTTGTCCATTGGAGGATGTAACTCAAAATAAAAGTTTTTTATTTTGGCACATACAACTTTGCATTATAACTAATATTCACAATAAATAATTCTAATTAATAATTCTAATCCTAAATAATTTGCAAAAGACAGGCCCATCTCCTTTACAGTATTTATAAGGTCACATTCAAACCGAAACTTTGCAGACTTTAGAAACCTAACCTAACCTAACATAGTTTTAATCTAACCTTTTGTCCTTCAGAAGTACTATGATTGGAGGACCTCTGAATAAAATTAAATGATCCTCGTTGATTATGTGACGATGTTTCAAGATGCTTCTATTGATTGTTCCATAGATATTGATTCCAGCTAGTCCTGGGGTTCTTTTGACCAATTATTTTGTTCTTTATAATAGAACCCAAGCTAATTTTGTTTATTTTAATTACATACTTTATTGTCGAAGACACAATTTGACATGAACTGACACATTTTAAACTAAGTCAAAAAAGTGTGATATCCACTTATACTAGTTTTTATTGCTTGTAATATTTATCATAGAAATGGAAATGATTATAATTATGAGAACATGAACCTTGTTCCAGCTTCGATTAATTTTGAACTAAGTATATTTTTCATCATATGACTGTCAAAAGTTAGTATCAACCAAAAAAACCTTGAACGTCACCTTTATAGCTATGTAGGTACTGCCTAAATCAGTAGTTCTTTTCAGTCATTTCGGTCATTGAAAACACCTCAATGACCGACAGATTCAAAAGATTTAAATTCAGATTCAATTTATAATCGTTATGGAACAAACAATGGTGCACTAGTTATATGTAATTGCATGCTGGTCGCATATCACAGTAGTATGGACTGTAATTTGCAGATAGGCGGCTGGTCTGCTCGAGCGTGGGTAATTGTTGGCTCTGCATCCGCTGGGTCTAGTGATGTAGTGTGTAGATACTGAGATAAGTTACTAATATCATAAACCAGTTGAACCCTTAATCATAGAGGTGCGTACACTCGGGGAAGGGGTACACCCCATTCATTGTTAAGCAAAAGTAAGCAAACCGACGACCTTTAAAGGTGGCTGGCATAAACTGGATGCGGAAGGCGGAGGAAAGGGTGTTGTGGCCCAGTCTGGTAGATGCCTATGTCCAGCTTTTGACTGCGATAGACTGAGTTGATTGATTGAAGCAAATTGAAACCCTACGTCAAAATGCCGTGTTATTGCCATTTCATACAACTACCAAAGAAAGACAGTTCTGATTTGAATATTTGATCTGATGAATTTATGATTATAATAAGGAAAATTAATAGGCTCATCTACAAATAACATTAATTTTTGACTGACAAAATATGGACAAGATAATGATGTCCAAAAGACAAACGAACAACATTCAACCTCTGATATTAACAATAAAAATGCAGGACGGTATTGTAAAAGCTGTTATCAGTCATAAATATCATGACTGCACGATGCATTTACAACTATATTCGTACATCAGTGGCTTACACGTGTTTTCACCACAAATTCTGCATGTCTTAATTTCAGCAATAACAAGCAACAATTAAATGATAAATATTGGTTTAGATAAAGGTTTATTATTACAGGACTTGATAAGGAGTCTTTAAATTGAGGTCTCTTAATCTAAAGCCTGCAATGCCAAGATGTCGTGGAAACAGACCATGGGGGTAGCGACGTTAACCGCTGTGGTTGTGGGGGTGGTCGTGGGTGTGGTGACGTGGGCGGTGATGAGGGAAGAAGAGGTAGTCGTAGCACCACCAGAGCTGAGGGAACTGGACTGGTGGGAGCACACGGTGATATACCAAATCTATCCCAGGTCATTCAAAGATGACGATGGTGATGGTATTGGAGATCTGAAAGGTGGGTTCTTAGATAAATATTCAAATTCTTTTTTATTATTTGCGGACCAAAGCTTTTCAACCCCATTAAACGATTAAAAAGCTGTATTAAAACCAAACTTTGTAAAAAAGGGTATTATAAAATTTCAGATTATTTAGAAGACAAAAAAGCATGGGATTGAGCTGCTCGCTCTGCTAAGCTTTCTAACATTTTGATTATTGTGGAACATCATCACCAGTTTTATATACAAATTGACATTATTGAATATTACATACAAAATGAAATGATTACTTTGTAAAGTATTGTATCATTTTAATTATTGTAAATGTGAGGACTATGTGAATTTTTATTTATTATTTGATTTTGATTAAATTTTTTCGTTCTCAGTTAGTTTTAACGATGGTCTGGCAATTTGAGTATTTTATGCGACCTATCCAAATGTCCTTTCTTTGGTATTGTTCGTCGAATCGTTGAGCTCATTAAGTTCTGAGTTGTGCTCCACTATTACTGACAAATGCTTGCACTGACTGGACAGGTCCACTCAAATCGTTGTGGTTCTTTCCTCAAAAGACCACTTCAGACACTAATCTACATGGTCCTCATATGGCCTGACCAAGATTATGTCTGGACTTTAAAAGAGACTGCGACCTCTGAGTTTGTTTCGGATTTTTTTCTCAGAGCAGTCAGTTAGGAAACGTCGACCTCATCTAGTTAATTTTTAATATGACGTTTAAAAGTGATTCCAATATCCTATTTACAGAATAAACAGTTTCATTTAATTTTTTTTTTTCAATTATTGACATGTAGCAGCAAATGAAGCAATTCTCAAATATAAATTAAAACCTTTAAAGTACGTTCTTGCAAATTTTAAAAGGTCGTTAATTTATTTTCTATTTAGCCTAAAAGGGATGACATTTGTGAAAGACGAGACAACCAGACCTATTTAATCCTGTCTGAATAAGATTTAAGATCCATTTAAAATTGTTTTCAACTAAGTACTTTGCAATTATTGTTATGTCATATGGTTTAGACTTTAGAATAATACATTTGATAAACCAACGATTTAATTAAAAAATGTTCAGCAGGTTTGTGCTATGCAATATATGCAAACACGTCTTGCGGTGACTTGGACCTACATTGATAATAATGGTTAATTAATCATTTTGTCTCGGGTGGTCTTAACACGATTCCTTGAGAATTCGAAGTATGAAAGGTGGTAGGAATATTTCTCACAAATAAAAAACTTTATGACCAAATAATGACACCAATCCAATTATTGGTTTCACTCAACTCTGTAAAAGGCTTATCATAGGCTTATCCTTAATTTATGTTTCGCCCACTGCTCTGCTAAATAATTCCTATCAGAAGGAATGAACAGGTACAAAAACCCATCGACTAATTTATACTTATTACTTTGTTCTTCTCCAGGTATCACCAGTAAACTAGAACATCTAGTGGATGCTGGTGTTGGTGCTCTCTGGATGTCTCCCATCTTCCAGTCTCCTATGATAGACTTCGGATATGACGTCAGTGACTTTTACGAAATACATGACGAGTACGGAACCATGCAAGATTTTGATGACCTTGTGAACAAGGCTCGCGAGTTAGGTAAGGGATATTAAGTTTGTTAAATCTGATATCTTTACAGTTTACTAGTAACTTAAGTTTCTTTCAGTGACTTAAAACACTGCTAAAAGCAGCTGTTAATGAATGTTTTCATGTTTAAGGTTTAAAAGTCATACTAGATTACGTGCCAAACCACGCAAGTACATTTTCCGATTACTTCATCAAATCGGAGGCCAGGGAGCCAGGATATGAGGACTTCTTCGTATGGGCTGATCCAAGAATAGATCCTGAGAATCCTCAGTCGACATTACCTTCTAACTGGGTAATTTTTTATTTTTTTAAAGTAATAAAATAAAATAAATCTCCTCAGAATTACAAAAGTCGGACATGGCCGTTATTTAACTATGTTGTAACTCTTAAAACCTTTGATACATATACATATAACCTTTGATATAGATCAGTCAATTTGGTGGCTCAGTATGGGAATGGAGCAACGAACGCCAGCAGTATTACCTCCACCAGTTCGCCGTCGAGCAAGCCGACTTCAACTTCCGTGAGCAGGCAGTCAAAGACGAAATGGTTAAAATCATGCTGTTCTGGATAGCTAGAGGAGCTGATGGCTTCAGGGTGGATGCCATCCCCCATTTATTCGAAACGGCTCCTGATGCTAATGGAAACTACCCCGATGAACCTTTATCTGGGAATATGTTTTTAAGCCCAGACCAGGCTGGATATACCACGCAGATTCATGTGAGGGACTTGATAGAACTATACGACGTTGTATATGATTGGAGGAAGGCTGTTGACGAGTGGGCGGTGGAGAATAATGCGGAGACTAAGTAAGTTGTGAAACTATTTGTAATTTTCCTGACTTTGATTTCGATTGGACTAAGTCTTTCCAGCTTTTAGCTGTTTCAAGATTCCTTAAGTTATTGAATTGTAAAAAATCGTTGCAAAGTATTTGTTATATCTAATTGAAATGTGTCAATTAATAGATACACGGGTGTAGGTTAATCTTTTTTGTTCATCCAGGGTACTTCTGGCAGAGGCGTATGCTAACATCAGCATGACAATGTTATACTATGGAGACGAGCGTGGGAGGATCGGTGCTCACTTCCCCTTCAACTTTGACTTCATCACGACCCTGTCTGCTAAGTCTACTGCCAGGGACTTCGCCTACGTGATCCGGCACTGGCTCACCTACATGCCACAGGGTAATGTCGCTAACTGGGTGGTAAGTTCGTATAAAAAATTACAAAATACTATATAATTTCATCTGAAGATAATATAATATATCCTTCTTCGTATATTTCTAGTTCGGAAATCACGACCAAAGTCGCATGCCGTCCAGGTTCAGAGGCGACATGGTGGATGGTTTGAATGGCCTCAACATGTTACTACCAGGAGTAGCTATTACCTACCAAGGCGAGGAGATTGGCATGAAGGATGGCTTCGTCAGCTGGGAAGACACTGTCGACGTAGCAGCCATTAACCAAGGCAATGAATTAAACTATTTGGAGTTCTCCAGGGATCCCTGTAGGACACCGTACCACTGGGACAACACGACAAGTGCTGGATTTTCAACAAATCTTACAACATGGCTACCAATAGCAGAAGATTACATGGAAATCAATCTTCAGGCTCAGAAAGATGTGTCTAATAGTCATTTTAAGGTGAGATTTCAAGCCATGCTACTTGAGAGTGAAAGCTATAGCCATAACTGATACTAAAGTTTTGTGGGTATTTGGTCCAGAAGCAGGCAAATTTTGTGATTAGCAGCAAAATATGTAGCAGCCTTCGTTTTCAAAATCTAACAACTGCCATCAGCAACTTTCATGCTGGATATAAGAACCGAATTTTCTTTTCCAGGTGTACCAATCTCTAACCAAACTCCGTAAGGAGGTGGCCCTCTCACATGGGGAGTATGACGTGCAAGCCCTGACAGAGAACACCCTGATCTTGATCAGGTACCTCAGGACCTATGACACTTATGCCTTGGTCTTCAACGTCGGCGACACAGCGGACACAGTCAATCTCAGTGGAATATCGCAGCTGTCGGAACCTTTGATCGTTTATACTGCCAGCGTTCATAGCAACCGGGTCGCGGGGTAAGGAGCTTTTGTTCATGTTATGGTTTAACTTTGAGTTGACTAAGTACTTTATCAAGAACTAGTGGAGATTGATTAGTTAGTGACAAAAGCAGTTTTCAATCAAATAAACCGATTTCCACACCTTTCGTCGAATAAATTTATTCATTCAGAGATGGTGGCCAGAAAAGAATTATGTCTAGCCACCATTTATGATCACTTCGCAATTTTAATGGTTTAGATGTTTTTTCGATTTCAACTAGTTTTTTTACCACGATCCAGACCAGCGAAACTCAGGCAAAGTTATTATGTGTTGTAGAACGTTGATTCACAAATGTGGAAATGCTTATTTGAAATATGATAATTGCTTTTGATACAACAAAAATTGGTATAATATCAAGGCCAGGGATAAAGTTATAAATATAATCTTAAATAATACCAATTTATTTATAAGTACGTAATATAACTTAATTTTTATCTTTATTGCCCCGGCGTTTTCTTTGATTGAGGATAATTTTGCGAATAGAACATTCTAATCTTTTTAAGTAAAAATATCTTTATTTTATGTAATGTATCATACCGCTGCGCTGCTTAGGAGTTTAGGAGAGGCATAATTACGAGTAGATACCTTGTCAATACAAAAATACTACTTATTTTTTCTTGTTTAAAGCGCAGGTCACTCTGGAAACGAAGTGAAATGAAGCTAAGCTATATTTCGGCCCACACCGTGTACTAAGCGAAACGAAAACGGAACTATGAAAAGAGGCGGATGAAAGCTAAACGAGCTTAGCTTCGTTTCGCTTCTTTCCCAGTGCGGCCTGCGTGTAAGAGGACGTTCTCCCACTCATTGAAATGTTGATGAGTCATTATAATACCTTACTACTACCTGCCCAAGAATTTAATTTTTATCCTGTAATCGATATTTTGTCATTTTATTTTATTGATTTTGTGGCAGCTTAATGATCGGAAGTTACACAGTGAATCATTAACGGGGTGCAGTGTCCAGATGACATCGTTGTTATACGTATAATCCTGGGGGACGCACGGCTTCCTGCGGCATGGCTCGAGTCACACATTTTATATGACTAAACTGTGATAAAATGTGCGACTCGAGCCATGTCACAAGGCCGTGCTCGCCCCGCTGATGGTTATAAAATTCTCACTAAGCACTTCAGTGTCTTCAGGCAGAAACTACAGAACGTGACCTGTTACGATCTTTACAAACTATGAATTCACGTACTAATCAAATTCTACATTTTCTTTTTCAGGACCGAGGTTTCTTTGGATAACTTAACACTGCAGCCTGGAGAAGCGATCGTACTTCGTGCACCTCCGACATCATAACAACACAGATTATGTATTAATGGTTTAAGACTTGAAGACTATGCACACGACATTGTTAAGGCTGTACCCTACCTTAGATTTTATCTCGCTCGCACCATACTACTCGTGACCTGAGTGAGAGCGAGACGGAGTGGGGCGCTAGCGGGTCTCGAGCCTCGAAAAGTGTAGGGAATTGCTTTTTACGGTGAAAATAATGGTAATTTAAAAAACATGCTTTATAGATAGTTCAGTTATTATGCAAAGTTTCATGATCTAATTTGAAGTATTTTTTAATACCAGCGTTTTATAGTTATTTTTAGAGGTAACTTTGGATTTTTTTCTATCGAGAAAATTTTATGTAATCGTGTTTTCGCTAAATATAGGACCTAGCATCAATCCTCAACTTTAACATATATTTATTTCAAAATTAATGCTGCAGTTTTTTCGGCATAGCAGAGGATCATGCTAAACAATTTGAGGTAGGGTGACGCGAACTGTAGTTCCGCATTGAGTGTAACTAGTCGCTAAAATTGTATATAGAGCTTTATATAGAGACTGTCACGCAGACGACGCTCTACAAAGCCGAACTTTAAAATCAAATCAAATCGTTGATTTGTGATACATGGGTTATATGCAGGTGTTCATTACATTTCAAAATTAAAAACGGTTGTGTGCATCATAGGCTCCTACTGTGTCTATAGGTCAATACCTATGTTTATATACTATTTTTTAAACTAACAAATAAACATATCATATCTATTATTTGTTTTAATTAACACAATGCCTTGTTCAGTCAATAAGCTCTTCGTTAGAAGATTTTGGTTGTAGTGTTGTGCATGATGTGGTACCAGGTTTGCGTTGAAATAGGTACCTACTTACTACTTATATAAGCTTGTTTTTCTTAATTATTTATCATAAAAAAATAACTATTTTAAATTACCCACACCAGAACAAAACATTTGTGGAGAACACAATTAGTAGGTGGGTTTCATTGCCCGAAATTAAAATCAATAATAATAAAACCGCGGAATCCACTGGATGCTCTCATAGAACCGGTGGAAGTGGCGGTGCTTGCGAGAGGCCTATGTCCAGCAATGGGCGTCTTTCGGCTGAAATGATGGTGATGAAGAATAATTAAACCATTTCACCACTTTATTATGTGGTCTACGTTTCTTCTCAATTAAATAATTATTTACTACCAAATATATAATGCCTATCGACCTTTTATTCTCACCATGAAACCCACTTTCAACTCAGCACCTACCTTACCGAACCTTTCAGCTTAAAACAGAAACAAATCAATACAAAACATTAATAATTCCCGTGACTTCTGTGAACTCTAAACCCATTAATCCATCAAACCGAAGTTCAAATTTCATATCTGGTACGAACGAAAGTACGAACTTATACTCTACTTTGACTTTAATTCTACATTTATAATTTGTACCTAGTCTTACTCATTCGTTAATTTTAATTGCATTGATATTATATTTTCTTCCATTTCTTTTACAATATTGTGTACTTTTATTTTTGCAGTATTGGTTTTACCAGAATGTTGTTCATTGTTTATATACCTGGTACATAAACAATGTCCCATCACTAGTCGACAAGGTCGATCATAATTAGATGACGGTATGTTTATTTGTGTCCACGATGTGGTGGGTATTCGTCGTGTGTTTGGTCAGCAGGGTGGCAGGTGATGTTGTCCCCGCTTGGTGGGACAATGCCGTCTACTACAGGATGCTGGTGGATAGCTTTAGAGATGGAGATGGGGACGGACTGGGTGATTTGAGAGGTGAGGTTATTGAACTGGGGTTAAATTCTTGTTGTATAGTTGTGTGGCTAATTTTAAAAACTGTTTAAATTGGATTTTATAATAGGAATGGTCTGTTAACTTTATAAAAATAACTCAAGCACTGAACACTAATTATAGTGATAAATTAATCATTAACAAAATCACGGTTTCGACTCTCCTCCATCTTAAAAATTGTGGGCATTTTTTGAAAAAGAAGAGCTGTCAAGTCAAAAAAATTTTTTTTTGTCTTAAATATTGTTGAGATCCGAGTTTTTCAGAATCAAGTCCTTAATGAACACTGCAAATCAAACGCCTGACAAATAAAATCCACGATTTATATCACTACGCATATAATGAAAGCAATATTCTTTCAGGCGCATTAAAACAAATGAGCTACGTGCGTGCTTTGGGATCTGATGCTATTATACTGTCACCGATAGTACCCAGGAGTACTGACTGTACCAACCCAGGAACCACGGACTTTAGTGATATAGACCCGAGATATGGTAACCTGGAAGATTTCACCAATCTGGTGGCGAAGGCTAAGAAATTGCGTAAGATAACTCTTTGTAACTATTGAATTTATAGCATTAGGTAATTCAACACAGAACATCTGCACTGTAACAATACAAGAAGTGAAGCCAATTATGACTGACAACTCATGACTAATGGTTTACTCAGTATGTCATTTATGTGGTGGTAAGATATAATTTTTTCATAAGGTTAATTGATGTCTACCAGTAAGTAGGTAAGTAAAGGCTTGTGCAAAGTATCATGAAGTAATTAATTTTATATTTTTATGGCAGAACCAGATAACAGTTCTGAAAATTTGTTAAAATGATTTCGAACATTGACGTTTTAATTGTATATACGAGTAATATGGCTACTATTAAAAATCACAGGAGAATTTAAACTTTAAAATGTTTCCAACAGAGCTAAAGATCGTGGTCACACTCCCATTACAAGCTGTCAGCACAGGGTCTGAGTGGTTCACATCGAGTGCTGATCGGGTCCCGGGATACGAACACCGTATCGTGTGGAAAGATGGAACCATTGATGTTGTACCAGCAGTAAGTATTCCCTACGTATGCTTATCCAATTTTAACCCAATCGGACACTACAGGCTGAAGATAATGACCATCTTATTGATCTGCTCCACATTTAAGAGGTTACTCTGATGATGGTGCCGAAAACTATGCGAAAATTCCGGGTGCTTTATGATTTGGTAATATGAAAATTAGGAGACGTCATTTCGGCCTGATGTGTCAGGCAATTTAAAAACATTGCAGGCCGAATTTCTGGCGCGTAGTTTGGGCAGATGTGTTGACAAAACCCTGAATGCATCAAAATAAACTCCACCCATATTTATTCTTCCGTATGCCAGTAACAACACCTGTCAGTCTGCCAAGCATAATAATATTGACCATATATATTATCACTAATTGGTAATAGGATACCCATGAATGGCAAATGTTTTCAGCCTATGATGGATGACGTTAAGAAGCTAGATCGCTTTTTGATTATCTTCCAGCCTGAACATGGAATCAAGTGGTCCTGGCACGCAACCCATTCCTCCTACTTCGGTAACTCCAACAACGGGGCAGTCCTGAACTTTTGCTGCGAGAGTGTAGCAGCTGCGTTGTCAGCAGCTCAATGTATGTGGCTCAAGCGAGGAGTGGCAGGAGTACTACTTAATCCTGACTTCCCAAGAGACCTGATCTGCGGGGAAAAGTTACTGAAGAAACTGGTTGCAGATGCCATGAGTTGTGCGCGCAGCAATGGTTTAGAGACCCCGTGAGTTTAAGACTACTTATTAGTACTTATGACAGGCCAACTCGTAGCCGAATTTTAAGCCGAAAAAATTTAGACTACCTGCGAAGTAGTATTTACCTATGTTGACATTTAGTTTGCCTCTGCATAAGGTTCGGGTTTTAGCGCAACTATTTAACACCTAGCAGCAGTTACGCGTATATCTGATACCTCAACCATTACTGGGAAATATGGTTTAATTAGCTGAAGTTTCGAGGTGGTTATAAAGGTGACAGTTTCTTTTTAATTAACTAGGTACATAATTCAATGCCTTATTATTTGCGGAATATAATCTGTGCTTGTGGCCTACAATATTCGTGAGAATAGGATAACAAGATGTGAATTCCTACCGTGTTTTTCTGTGACATTACGTACAAAATTTGTAATGTTTCAGGCAAAGCTAATTTCTGGATAGATTCATTAGTCACTCCGGAATGTGTCAACTTTTCATTCGGAATAACTGTTAGCTATTTCAAGCCTCACTCTGTCTGTCCTCAGGGTTGTCCTCGTAGAGTCATCATTAAGACCGGAGCAAGCCGCCGTGTACTACGGGGACGGGGGTGTAGGAGCCAACAGCATCCTGAGCAAGGCGCTGACGTCTCCCTCCAGGTCTACTCCTGAGATGGTGCTAGGGTTCCATGCCTCCATAGTGATTGCGCCTCTAGACAGCGCTACATGGGTCGTGAGTTCTACTGATAATCTAAAGGCCGCTTAGACCAAAGCAAATGCACATCCTATTTCCACTCTACCAAATTGGTTTTGTGTTATGGGATAGGGCATTTTTTCGTTAGTCTATTGATATTAAAATATTAAGAAAATAATGCTTTTGCTCTTGTTTTGGATCTATGTTCGTTTCGTTTTTAACCCTCCTTAATTTCACGTTTTAAGTAACAACAGAGTAGCGAAAATAATATCGCAGACTCCATGTTATCTTTCACTAGCTGATGCCCGCGACTTCGCCCGCGTGAATGTCGGTTATTATATACTAAAACCTTACTCGAGAACCACTCTATCCATTGGTGAAAACAGAATGAAAATCGGTACAGCAGTTTTTGATTTTATTGCGTACAGGACGACAGACAGACGCGGCGGTGGACTTTGTTTTAAAATATATAAGGATAATGTTGTTAATTTATAAAAAGGTCATCTACTGTACTGATTTGATTTATTCATCTACAACTACTGATTTATTGTTCATACGAACACAATTAATAAAGAATGCTTAAAAATAGAATAAACGATGTTTATGTGGCATAGTTTTTAATTGAGCACAATTTTCTAAATTAAGAGTAACATTATTTGCAGTTTTGGAGCGTAGTTTGTGTTATTCGCGTGCAAAAGCGACCAAAGTAATAAATGGGCTTTTATATTTTATGTCCATGTAATGAAGGGCCTCTAAAGAAATCTAGTCTTCAACCGCCTTGCCTAAGGACTCAGAGATCTAAGCCGTTAAATGCCAGCTTTGGTTGTGGTTAAATTTGTGATAATCTATAATTATTACCCGTGGGACATTGCGTATGTCCCACGGGTTTATTAGCCGGGCGGATTAGCCGCCCCAAAGAATTTACTCGTGGAAATAGAAAGTAAATTAAATTTGAGGAGTATTTTCAAAATTATTGTTGAATTGCTAAGCTGGCTCTCCGTATTTTTAATTGATATGCCTTATGTTCTGAGATAGCTTGAAACCCGATTATAAAACCTAGTTTCCATTTCATTTTTCAGACAAGTAACCCAGACGATAGTCGCACAGCATCTCGCTACGGCAGCGATATGGTGGACACCGTGAACCTCCTAGCACTGAACCTACCAGGCTCCGCAATCATCCAGCAGGGAGACGAACTGGCGGCAGCAGACACCATACTAGAATGGGTTTCTGGCAACACCTGCTGGCCAAACCTAGGAGTACCTTGGGCAGCTCCATTCCCGTGGGATGATTCAGCAACTGCCGGGTTCACTACTGGAGAACCCTGGATGCCTTTGGCTCCTAACTTTAGATATGCGAACGCCAAGAATGAGTTCGCGAATGATTTCAGTCATGTTGGTGTTCTGAGGATCGCTGCTGCGCTGAGGAAGTCACCGGCTTTTGGGCCTCATGTGGAGGTAAGTAACGCTTTTACGGTTTTATTAATATACGTTTTAGTATGTTTAGAAGCAACAAGAGACACATCTCGAACACTGCAAACGACGCAATATGAAAAAAAAAAACAAATAATACCACATCACGAATCAATTCAATTGGAACCGACATCGGCATAATAAAAGTCACTGGATGCGCGTGAAATGACACAACTGTTACTGATTTTGAGGCAAACGCCTGCGCAATTCACAATAAGCCATTTCCCCGATTGCCAGGCGGGAGATAAGCAGCCATTATGGCGTATACTCCTCCATCGCTCGCGGATGATATTCCTTTTCATGGGGTGATAGAAAAACATGGAGCGTAAGCGACCGTAATTCATTAAGAATATCCGTATCATATCCAAGATATGAGTATATTACTTAATAAGAATTTGTGAAGGATATCGCTTCTCGTAAGCATAACGGCTTTTTTTTAACTTGGCTAAAGTTATATAGCTGTTGACAATCAATGCACCTTGGTTTATTATAGTCTAAATATATCTCAAAAACCTTCTAAATAATATAAATCACTTTAAAGTTAAAGCTAGCAGTGTTCTTGATTTTATTGACCATTAAAACTTCAACACTGTTGCTCGGGTAGTAAAATGATTAGCACTAATGAGTTTTTGTAATGCATTTAGTTTAAAAAACGTAAGCACAAATAAATTGCCCTCGGGTTAACAAAAGGTTTAAGCTCAGTAATAAAAAGGGCCACGGTTTTAACCCTTGTCTTTTTTAATTGTATAGGTACGTAGAGATTTAAAAAATGTCAATCAAAATAATTAATTCTCGACCCTCAATGTGGTTTTTGTAGATAAAACGGCAGAACGGAGCTGTGGTTATCTTGAGGTGGGGTTCGGCTGGATCCCTGCTGCTCATCGCAAATCTCGCAAAAGAGCCAACTGAAGTGGAACCTTCCAAGGTTCCTGGGATACCGAATGAGATGACTGTAGCTACCAGTTCCACAGGATCCAACTTTTCTCCTGCTTCTCATTTGCCTATGGATAAAACGATAAAACTGGCGCCAGGACAGGCGGTTCTGCTAGCTGGAGGTCCCAGACATTGTGGAGGACCTGGTCCAGTGGACAAGATAGCCAGCAAACTGTCAGAGGGCTGGCAGAAGATCAACAAGTACTTTAATCAATAGTTGAATGGTTTTGGAATAGACAGAGAAATAATGTTAGTATTAGTAACGATGTCTGTTATGTGCAAAAGTGGCCTGACTCCAAATAATATCGTATCCTATCAGAAAGGATATGTGAGACTTTCTCTGTATTCTCAATTTAGTAATGAGCAAATTAGTAAATTGTATAAAATGCGTCATTATGTTTCTAACATTATTTTGAATACTAAGTAATTGTGTTCTTGTGCCACCATTGAACTCGCGAGGACCTTTTGATGATAGGTAATAAGGTTATCGCAAAGTTTATTTTTGTTGTGATTGCTTAATGTTAATCAGTTTTATTTTTGTTGTGATTGCTTAATGCTAATCAGTTTTATTTTTGTTGTGATTGCTTAATGCTAATCAGTTTTATTAAAACTATTTCTGCAACAAGTGGGTTTTAATTTGGAATAGATTTGTTTTAAGTATTATTATTTAATATAGATGGTAAGCTGTAACTTCAATAATGCAGGTATCGTAACGCAGGATAATGTGACAGTAAGTTCAAAAAACTGGCCAGTACAGAAACCGAACAACCTACCCACAAATAGTAAAAAGTGTGTAACAGGTAGGTCTGTATATCCTAAAGAGACCCAACATTTTACAACAATACGAAGAGCCACATCCAAATTAAAATCAATAAAGCCGCCATCAAAACACAAAACCTCAACACGAACAATATCAAACAGATTACACATTTATAAAGTATAATTTAGACGTAACGACACGTCGCCGTAACGACATAATATCGTTTAGGATACCTACGATATAAAGAAAGCCGTACGCTCAAACTAGAGGTAATGAATCGTCTAGTATATTAGAGACGCACACTGCGAAGGGACGACGCGCGCCGCTTTTACATTTCAGGGGCTATTGTCTTGGTGACCTATTTCCGGACAGTATAAGAGAAACGTAATTTTACATAGCTAACCTGAACGTTATTTGGGCAGGAAAGGCTTAACTCCAATTTATTATGTAAGGATATTAGACTTTTCGGAAGTTGCGAGTACCTACTTACGAGGTACCGACATTGTTGGGTGAGTTGCCGCGAAACTTCAACTGAAACATACTCCTACTTAAAATAACTGAAAAACACGCATCAAACATAAATTTAGCTTCTCCCGATTCAGGGAAGACGCTGAAACTTGATACAAGAAATACAAACCGGCGCCAATCGCCCGCCTCCCTAATAAAAAACGAAAAATTCAGTTTTCATAATTTCTAAGGTAAAAAGTATTTAAAAGACTCACAGAATTTGCTCTTCTCGGCATGGCTGTAGGTAGCATAAACCACGAGGAGGAAAAGTAGCGCGCGCGCCCTCATGGCGGGGCGGCGCGGGCTCACTGGGGCCCGGCGCGGCGCGGACTGAGCGCGGACCCCTATCGACCCAGCGGCCGAACCACGCATGCGCCACCCTCCCGCGCCCGACAGCCCCGCCCCGCACGCGCTCATTGCCGACCCAGGGTTGCTGATAACGAAAATTTGGAAAATGTGGAAAACTTTGAGAAAGAAGAAAATTTGGTCCTATTGAAGGATTCGGTCATTAGCGGTGAAACTGGTGGTATCAGGTCCTTCAGCACAATCTACTACGAATTAGTTTGAGGTATTCCAAGTAGGGACGTTTCAATACTCAATACTCAATACTCAATACTTTATTGCATTCCACATGTAGTATTTAGGTGGTAAAAACTTAAAATTAGATCACATGGACCCTGTCGGGCACAGCAAAATAAGTGAGTTAGGAGACAGGAAGCACTTTTAAATTATAATTATTACGCAGTAGGTAGGTAGTTTCTAAATAAAAAATAAATTATAATATAGGTATAAGTAGGTATCTATTGGGAGATCTTGTAATAATTAATAAATCTAATAAAGTGTAATATTTCATTTTGACTACTAAAATTATGACTTTATAAGTCTATCACTTAAGTATTCATTTAATGAGTAGTAGCTTTTCTTTAACAAAATTTCTCTTAGTTAGTGTTTTTTCTTTCGATCCGCTGTCGAAATGACCATAGCAAGCATTGTCAAATCGAGTTCAGTCAACATTGTTCACGTAAAAGACAGCTCTTGAGAGTCGCTCTATGTATTTGTATCATGGAAACGATACTTCTCTACTTTCTTAAAAAATGAAAACACCTACTACCGATTCCCATTCTGACCTGACCCCCCTTGTCTGTTACTCACGGCAGTATCCTTCATTCATTCAATAGGTACAAAGATTGTCAGTCCAACATATACGCTATCACTCCCGCATTTTCTGTCCCTACAAATCATCAACTCTAAGGCAGCTTTCACTATTACTAATGCAATTTTCCATGCCTTCTTTCGCTACATATAACCCTAGCCAAAAAATATATAATTGCCAAAATCACCTCTCTGAAGACCTGTACGAGTAACTAGCAACCCTGTCGTGTTCAGGCATCGTACGGCGTCCCGCGGGCTCGCGCGCCCTATGACTCACAGAGTGAATGAACGAACAGCACCGATGGCGGAGCGGACGCCACCAATCAATGTTGCATTACTACTCTATTTACCAACACTCACACGGCTTTGGGGATTAACAACTCGTATCTGTAGTAGAGAATCAAAAATGGGAGAAAAGGCCTATGACCTTTTGTGAGAAGGAGAACTTGCCCACAAGAGAGTTTGCCCGGCCTTCAGCTAGGCGGGCTCCATTTTCTTGTTTCAGATGAAAGGCAGTTCACTGTGGGCAATCATTTGCAGTCGATGTTCAGGGCAGGTCCCGGTGACAATTAATAGTTGAAGCGCATACATGAAAAAAATTGCATGACACTTTTATTGCCAGCGACTTCGACCGACATCCAGTAGGAATTTCTCGGGCATTATCAGGGCCCTTGTCTATATCATATTGGGAACCTCTGTGCAAAATTTCAGCTTTCTAGGTTTGGGTTTGGGCTGGGCGTTGATGTGTCAGTAAGTGAGTCTGGACTTTTCATTTTATATCATGTAAGTATTGATGGCCACTAAGAGTGTTAGGTAACCCCCCTAAAGGTTTTGGTTGTCGGTCAAATGCCGGTGTAATAACAGGTACACAAGCACTCTTTCAACTCTGTATCTAATGTGAACAGTGCAACGCAAACCCCTGGGTGTAACATGGTTAGGTGGGCCGATGGCTTGACATATTATGTACCAAATTCTAAACCAGGAATCCCGAATGTGGGTTCCCCTAGGGATCCGACATAATGCTCTAGAGTCTTTCAGCAAAATAAATAACCTTTCCTTGGCAGTTCGGGTAAAAATGTGCCTCATTATTGGTTGCCCTCATTTTTTTTTTTACTACCTACCTATTTTTTATTTACTCCCGGTTTCCCATTAAAATATGTTGTGAAAGGCTGGTCTAAGCTAGGGATACGGTTGTCTCCTCTAGTTGAGTTTACAACTCTATCATATCCTTATCAACGTTGGCTAAAGTCCTGCACACAATGAATGGTTGAAGGGAAGATTGCAGTCATCACTGCGATTGGATGAATTGGTAATGGTTCAGTTCTTATGAGGAAGTCCTCTTCTTATGCACTGCATTACACGACACTTGTGTGCAATGAAGAAGTACCTTTCTACACCATGAGGGATCCATACGGATTCCTTCCCAGCATAAACCTAATAAAGTGAATGATTAGCAGAAATAAAAACCAAAATTACCGTTTAAATCGAATAAAATCGCACTAAAACGGGAAAAAATGTAGTAGAATATAACCTCAAAAGAACTAATAAATAAATACAAAGTTCTTCCAAAATACTTGGTTTCGAAAACCTAATTAACAATTCACAAAACAATGAAATCTTTACCAGTTCATAGTACGCTTAATTACGCTATTCATTCGACTCACAACAACATACCTTGACAAAAACCTTCAAAAAGAAAAAAAAAGTGAGAACGACTATAGATAAGGAGGCCGGAACCCCCTAAAGTTGGTATTAGTCTCGAACCAGCAAGTGTCAGGTCCTTAGACCAACGCCGACTTGTCAAGTTGACGGTAGAAGGGTACCCTTACTGACTGGGCCCCTCCCCTGCCCCCGTCTCCTGCGCAGCCACTCCTCATGAGAGCCACTTGAGTCGAGGACCCTCCACACAAAGGTATCTTTTTGACAAGTTTTGAGTATATGGAATCATGAAACCGTGTCAAGATTAGCTTACAAGTAATGTTACGAAATGTGCGCCGCTCCTGGTAAATTTTCAGTTCCGAATCCTTCTTGAAGACTATTCATCTGAAATAATACTTAAATTGCATCTTCCAAGTTCAGCGAAAAAACGCCAAAAAATATTATAATTGTTTTGTTAATTCCACACACTTTGCAATATCCATTCCTGTTTTACTGTATTTATTTTTATTATTTACTAGCTGATGCCCGCGGCTTCGCCCGCGTGGATGTCGGTTATTACATACTAAAACTGGTGCTTTTCGAGTAATCGAGAACCACTCTACCCATTGGTGAAAACAGCATGAAAATCGGTGCAGTAGTTTTTGAGTTTATCGCGAACAGGACGACAGACAGACGCGGCGGGGATTTTGTTTTATAATATGTAAGGATGTACACACCTACATACAGTAAAATACATAGAGACATATAACTCTACTTGTAGGTAGGTATGTAAATTACCACAAAGTTCCTGATAAGCAACCAACGGGTAAGCAAACACCGGCAAATAACATCGAACATCATTTTAACCATGAAATAGTTTACGATTTAATCGATATAAGAGTCCTTAATTCAATCCCCAAGTCCAGAAGATATCCAATTAGGAGATTTTCGGAAGCAGCCGGAAGCCTGAATTTTTGCTCGGTAAATATCAACGGGCTGCCCCCGTGCCCCGTATGACATGGGGGAAAGGAAATTCAAAGATACACATTTGACTACCCCTTTTTGGAATACAGGTGTGAGATGTCGTGTAATGTTCCTGTAAGAACCTTACATGACATGACATCAGCCTCCTCACATAGAAACTCGCATAATATGTCACAGGATAAATGGAAAAAAAATATTTTTTAAGAAATTACAGGGATTTTCGCAAAAGACCAGTAGCCTTATTACGTAGCACTCAATTTTCAATCATAATCTGAAAGATTTTTAAGGAAATCGCATTACTTCAGATGTTTGATAAAGCTCAACAACGTAAACAACGAATAAATGTTGTTTAACGTTAAATAAAAGGCACTGCCATTGTAAGTGTGTTTACTAACCTTGGATAATCCGTTTTTTGGCGAAAATTCTAGGATTTACGAAAAAAAAAAAAAGATTTTTCCTATTATCCTGCAACTTTATACATTCCAGAATTACAGAGTCACCTTTTCCTTAATTACTACATCCTTCGCAGTGGTCATGATCGTCACTGCGTGGTTAGTGGCAGGTTCCACCATCGGTCGCCATTCCTACAGCCCTGAGGCCCTAGACAAAGTGACATTCTATCATTGATAACGATGATGGAAAAGGCTCGAAGGATCTATAGGACTGACAGCTATCGAAAAGCTTGTGTCAATCCTGTTGAAAGTCGTTGTAGAAATCGAAACGCTTTCGAAGCGATTGTCACTTGTCTAAGCTCTCAGGCTTTTCTGGTACTGTCGTTAATGAGCCCATTAATCGTAGCCATATGTTGACAAAGACAAAGGCCATTTTCTTAAGAATTCCCTCATAGTCAGAGTCCTTTAGCATTAACTTTTCTCACATCATCAATCATTTATTAAGAAAGAAAAATGAAGTTGGTGCAATTAAAATTACAAGTTGGTGATCATAGGTTCAACCTTCATAATCATCTCAACTATGTTGGAGTCGGCTTCCAGTCTAACCGGATGCAGCTGAATACGAGTAGGTATTTTACATGAAACCATTGCCTATCTGACCTCCACAACCCAGTTACTG
Organism: Lithophane leautieri; assembly: GCA_949152455.1. Lineage (NCBI taxonomy): Eukaryota > Metazoa > Arthropoda > Insecta > Lepidoptera > Noctuidae > Lithophane > Lithophane leautieri. The sequence continues at coordinate 1,214,130 of OX424462.1, read as the reverse complement.
AGTAACACAATGAGGTCAACCTTCTACCATCATATATAACATGTTGCTGCTGCTGTGATGTTGTTGCTGTTGTTGTTATTGCTAACATCACCACCATACACCAACAACAACATACAAATGTTGTTATTGTTGTAGTGTTTTTCAACCTTAACGGTGGTCATAGCATCGCCAGTCTGCAATGTTTCCTTCCTAATAAATTAGATTAGATAAAAAGATAACAAAAGATAGTAAAAAGACTGTCACATTAGTCATTTCTATATCTTCAACTAATGAATGAATGAATGTTAATCATGAACTATTAACAAGCTAAACGCTATTTGTCATTATATTATTATGCATATGATATCAAACGAATTCGATATCAGATATAATTAAATTAATCCCATTAATACTTTAATACGTCATTTCATATATGCAAAAAAATATTCTTGAACATTAAAAATGTTATGACTACGTTTTTCATTTTTATATGATTTTAATTTCAATTTATAATTTTATATATTATTTATTTATTTTCAGGTTAACCAACAATTGTTTACACTATATACATAATGATTTAATTAATTATTTATACATTATTAATTGTGATTGGAATATTAAGTTTAATTGCAAATGTACCTACAAACTATGATCTTATATTGATTGAAATAAATATTTGAATTAAAACTATGCGCCTTTGTCCATTTGGTTGACCGATATCAAAAACGTTTCTACAAATGACTATAAATTAGAAACGGGGATAGTTATCCAAAGGTTTTGTAATAGAACCAGTGAAACCGAAATTAAGCTGAACTGATAATACTAACTCAGTAACCAGCCAAATACTATTGTTGAAATAGACACTTAGGTGCAGCTTCACCAGGCTCACGGCTCGGACCATAACATGTTGTGACTTTTTCAACGTCGAAATCTAGAGTCCTAAAAATAAGCAGTGTTCCCACGGGCTGCAATCGCGATAGCCGCGTGACAGAGTGTCGGGAGGAAATTGCCAACGTAAACAGTGAGGTGGTCATATCGCTACAGTTGACGCCTGCCGCTATTCCACCGCGCGATTTCCTGGTCGTGTACACATGCTCTTATTTCGTGTTCGATGTGTAACAGAACATTACTCCTGTACTTCCCAAAGGGTAAGGCAGACACGTATAGAACCTACACCCAGGATTCACCTGTTACGTAACAGGAGGCGAGCATACTACCATCAACCAGGCACAAATCCAGACTCCGGCCTTCTACTGAGAAGTTACTGGAAAAACGAACGAATCAATGAATCAAACTCAGGACCTCTCACTCAACAATCGTTTCGTTGCCTAAATCTCGATTATTCCGAGCATAGGTACTCCTACTCAGTCATCATCATCATCAGCAACTCTGTCGCGGTCGGCTGCCAGTCTACCGGGATGCCGCTGAATACCAGTAGTTTACATGTAGCGACTACTACTCAATGATGGCACAAATATGCTCTGTTGAAAGTAGGAATCGATCACTTAAGTTATGTTTTGACAGGCACGATGAAGCTGTTCAATATATCTTCATCACGGTTCATTAGAGAGCTCGACTGCTGCATTGTTATCGTAAAATATATAAGTAGCACTAAGAGCAGCACAAACAATACTTTGGGTCCCTCAAACTTCATAGAAACTTGACTCCCAGTGTAATCCTTCAGGGTAAACAGGCATGTACGGGGACTGAGGAGTACGTTAATATACTTTATTCTTTTACCTGCAGGACCAAAGTCATTTGTCAAACAACTAGCGCCCCACCCCTGCTTCGCACAGTTTTTATGGTTTGACAGAACATCAAGTTTTCTTTATTACAAGTATATTGTATTACACACATAAATCTTCCGGAATAAATTCTCTAAATGATGGTGAAAATCGCGTCGAAATCCGTTGCGAAGTTTAGAAGAACAACGTGGTCACACAGTCAGACACGGAAAGAGACTTTAATTTCTAATATGTGTAGATGTAAGTAAGAACTAACATAACACCATGAACGCTCAAAATATGATCACTGCGTGGTGGCGAAAAAATTACAGACGTAAAAGTGGCGAAGGATAGCCAAGTTCCCAACCGACCCCCATCTTTCAGCTCATGGAGCGCGAGGTAGACATGTCGGAGGATCACGCACGTCTGTAGATTGTCCCTTCCGAAGTGTTACAGAAACGATTTTCACACGGTCTGATGACGTCATTGACCCACAACCAAGTGTCCTGGGGGATATGACTTTTAGTTTACAAAAATTGCAATAGTCGCAGTGTGAGTTTTTGACATATTCCTTACAAAATGCCAAAAACCCACAACGATTCTGCGAGACTATTGAAACGTTTGTAAATTAATAGACTTTAGGCCCAGGTCAGTTTTCCACGCAGCACAGCATCCATGTCACAGCTGCACAGACAGCAAGAAGTATGTCAACAAACAATACAACGACCTCCTGTCTATGCGTCAACCGCAATTAATAAAAATCACGATACACTATCGTTACACGTACACAAATTATCACAGATAAGCCGCTATCACCCAAACAATCGCAGATACGTGGTACGCGTAGAAGCAGAGCTTAAATTCGGCTTGTTATTATCATCAGCGGTGGCCTGGGGTACCTAATAGCGGCCTCCTCCTAACCACGGCCGGTTGGTATTCGAGACCTCTGCTGATCCTGGAAATTGTTGTTTTTTATCTTGTAACCTTTTTTTTTTTGGGTAATCTTGATTGATTCACGTAATTAATCGATAGATCGAGGACAGCGGTTTCTTTTTATTTTCCTTTGTTTGGTTTTAATCTTTTTTTTTGGGGATTATGCACGGGATTAATAACAAAATTTTTGCATTATCTACTTTTTTTTGGCAGCTCATAGTATTATATTTAACCGATTTCTGTTCCATGTTTCCACAAGAATATCTAGGTAAAGGTAAGGCAGAAATTAATAAACTGCACACTCGTATTCAACGTACAAAACCTACTTAATATCAATAAATTCATTGTCTATTGGACTTCAGTTTTACTTTTCCAATCATTCTAAATGAATAGCGTCAGTTTCTCTGTGTCTTCATCACGGTGAAATGTGACCACGTTTTACACAGTATGTTATCTAACGAAGAGCGTTCCCGCTAACCCGCAATAGAATAGCGCACAAACAAGCTACAAAAAAAATTACCAATCAGAAAAAAAAAAAAAATTAAGGGACTGCCATCAAGGGTACCTGGTGTAGTTGTAGAGCTGTATCGAATGAGCTCGTCCGTCTCGTCGTGGAAGTGCTTCACCATCATGTAAATATTTCTTCCACCAAGCAGCAGCAGCTGTGTGAAGGTCACGGCTTTTTTTTTTTTTTTTTTGAGCGTGGGAAATCATCCAATTACTTCTCCCTCTCTGGGCGGAGCGGAAGGGCGTGTCAGACTTTTACTGACTAAAACCCACCCGTGTTCCTTCATTTGCCTGTTGCCAAGGTCCCGGTATCCCTTTCGGACTTTCCCGCAACCCTGGCAGGCATCGGTCCTACCGGACCCCGTCCATTGTGCTGACATCTCTTTGAGGCGCGCATGGAACACGACGCGCCATCGACCCGGGCCTGGTCCTTATCGGACGGCGAGCTGCCCGTTACTCGCCGTCCGCATGCCCGCGCCTATGGTGGCCGGGAATCCGCCTGGGATTCCCGACGCCCAGGGCGTCTCCAACGGCGGCGGTTAGGGGCGTGAGGGCGCAAACTTTGCCTTTCCCTCACGCGTTCCGCCTCCTCCTTCGCGAGCATTACTGCTTCGCAGAAGGAGGTGACGGCTTCCCATGTCCTCTCGCTCCGTACCATGGCCTGGACCAGGGCCGGACGCGAGAGGTCATTGCCGCCAATCGCCTCCGCGAGGACACGGCGGTGCTCCGCCCAAGCAGGGCATACCTCCACCGTATGCTCCACCGTGTCCTCCGGGCGATCCGCACAGTGGTGACACCCGGGCGTTTCCTCCCGCCTAATCCTACACAGGAACCTCCCGAAGCTGCCATGTCCGGTGAGGACCTGTGTCAGGCGGAAGGTGAGGACGCCGTGGCGCCTCTCTAGCCACTCCTCAAAGAGGGGACTTATCGCCGCTATTGTGGCGTGCCCAGTGAAGGTCATGGCTGCCGGTATAATTACAGAAACATACGATATCCCAGTTTTATGTCTCGGGGCAAAGCATCGGCGATGTCTTTGGTTCTGCAGATCTCCACAGGCTGCGGTGATCAAATACAAATAATGGCATTGGTATGAAAACCTGGACCCGTCGGTTTTGCTATGCAGATAAAGTTCACCCATCCAAGGAACAACCTCAGCGAATGCAGCTTAACCTCAGAGTTTGAACGATTTACGGCTGTAAATAAGTCAAGCGCAGCAAGTAACTTAACAAAAATATTTCATTACACACACACGTGTCTCGGTTGTTATTAACACGGTGCGCAAGCGCAACCACTGAAGCGTTCCACATAAAGAACACCGGCCTCGCCTTCTGTCTACCCTGATTGCTGCACGCACATTGAACATACTAGTACGAATATCACGCTAGTACTCAATTAAAGGGTTGGTAGTGTAGCTACTTATAGAAATTCAAATGTTGCAGGATTTTCGCAGCTTTTATAAATCTTTAATTTTAAGTATTTTTTACAAATTACTTTTCCACGTAGTGGACGCATATCACCTTTTCAAACTGCAATTTTTATTCAAAATGTTGACAATGACGTATTTACTCGGAAAAAATGTAATCCCCGAAGGGTTAAGCGGAGTGTACCTGTAGTAAACCCTCATTTCGCCAGTTATTTTAATACCCATGCAATAGGGGTCCGGGCCTGTTGAAAATAATAAGGTGCAATATAAATTAACCGTGAGGTGCTTAATTTAACTTTCAAGAAGATGTCATTAAATATTGATTACCTGACACTTAATAATATAGATTAATATAGATTTGCAATAATTATGATTATTATAGTAGTTAATTGATTCAGGCGTGACTTTGCGGAAATCCATTATAAAATACAATAGACGTAGATATATTTAGTAACCTATTCCGCTTAACTATTCTTCAAGAGTCATAAAAAACCCTGTAAGAAATCGACACATGTTTCACCTCTCAACGAGGCATCCTCAGGATGACGATTGACCAGTCGCAAACCAAAACACGCGCACTCCGCGTCCATCAGCGCTTTGTGTGTCAACACGTTGTTTCTTACAGGGTTTTTTTATGACTCTTGAAGAATAGTTAAGCGGAAGGTTACGAAATATATCTACGTCTATTGTTTTTTTATTTTATTATTATAGTGCTTAATGTCGCATGCCATACGGTAGAATGTACTGGATCCTTTTGTTTTTCTTTTTTACACCATCAAAACTATGTTTTTTTATCTATATTCTTTGCAAATAAATGATTTCTTATTCTGAAGGTGAAAGCTTCAGGGTAGCCCGCGAAGTTAAAATTTTCTTACGTTTTTTGCAATTTGCGGGTCAGTGTCAGGTTGTATGTTAATTAAAATATGATTCGCAAACGTAAAGAACAGGGGAAGGTATCGTAGGGCATTAAAAAAAACCAGTCAAGTCGGACTCGCACACAAAGGGCAGCACCGTTCAATATTTTCGGACGGACAGCGGAAGATTAGTGATAGTGTTCAGTTTGGCACCCTTTGGATACGGAACCCTAAAAATTGACCAAAAGGCCCAAAAACCTGTTGTCTACTAATATAGTTTCAGTTTCTCTTGTGCGTATTGTCATTTGATGTCGACCCACATCTTTTTTATCAATTATGTACTTAATCAATTTGTATTTGATTTTACTACTCTAGAATGTAATCTAAAATAGTTTTTGTAGATTTTTGAGCTAATAAAATATTATTATTTTTAAACATTATTTAGTAGACGAGCCTCTATTAACATTCCGGTGACAAACCCGTGATTACCATACGGTTAACATTAACTGAACCAGTTTGTTACGCAATCTTATTTAAATTATTAATGTCAAACTCTTCTGGTATTGTCCAGTTAGTGGTCCCACCCACGACATGGCGTCATGACTGTGGGTACATTCTCCAAACAAAAGGTAAGTTCTGTTCCAAAAGTCCCTGATGAAAATTTAAACAAACCCTGTTCAGGTTAAATTCTCACGCAATCACTCAATATAACGAATTAGTAACACATTCATCTGTATTTAGAAAGAAGGAAACGAATTTAGGAAGGGAAATTCTCACCACATTTTTCCAACAATAATTATTTAATTATACATACATAATTATTATACGTTAAATTAAAATTTCGTGTTTGTCTGTATGTCCACGTTGTTCTTCTAAACCACGCATCAGATTTTGATGAGGATTTCACCATCGTTTTGAGAATTTATTCCGGAAGGTTTTTGTGTATAATACGTTCATGTTTTGTCTGTGGTTAAAATATAATTGAAATATCGTCTATGAAAATTAAGGTTCTAAAATTAAGCTTAGTTTTCAAATGAAAAAAACATCTTTAAAGTGATTGAATATTTTATTCAAATAAACAAATCAAAGCACTCAATTTGTAAGTGGCACTACAAATTGGCATCCACAGGTACGTTTCCTAATCCATTTGTTTACCTTTTCATCAGATATTTTTGGGACATACTATATACAGGGTTATTGGTAAAACACCAACAACCTCTTAAGGGGTCATTGTACTCATCATTATGGACAACTTTTACTATCGGAAAAAACACTAAATCGCGAAAAAAAAACAGGTGTTCCCTATATTTTGACGAGATATGCGAACATACATGTAGGGAACGGCTGATTTTTTTCCCGCGATTTTTGGTTTTTTCCCATATTAAAAGTTGTTTATAATTACGAGTACAATGACCCCTTAAGAGGTTGTTGGTGTTTTACAAATAACCCTGTTATACTTAATTAAAGACTTTGTATGATATACGTACTCTCAACCAATTCATAATCATTGGGTTCCAATTTATTTAACCTCAATTTGTTCCTCTCAGTAAAGAATATTGTGAAAATATTGAGCAGACTACCACCTACATTCAGTACAAAAATATTAGTCTTTTGTGGTCTGTTGCCCTTTTGATAACGATTTTATCGGGATATACCTGATGAAACCGTTATCAAAAGACGACCGACAGGAAAATCCTTATATTCCCAATGTATTCGTACATTGTTCAAATGTTATTATAAATGTTATTATATTATGTATATCATTATATCACTTTAAATATATTTATACGGCGTTAAGGTAAAACATGACTGTGATCCATTCTGCAATGTAGTTAACATCTTGCATGCTTTGTGTTCACACTCATGTTTCAGACAAATAAATGATCTATTCTATTGTGAATTGCAATGTGAATTGTTACTGAATAAATAAATTGAAAATGAATTTGCGAAAACAATGACAAAATTCAGTTTTATAAGCTGTTTTTCCAAAAAAATTGCGCAAAGAAACAAAATTTACGCGTTTCATGAGCAACGGAACGTTCAGCGAGCTCCTAATAAACTGTAACAAAAGTGAAACAGCGCCACTCGAGTGCTTCGGGAAAATGCAGCGCACCGCGCCACTGCAGCACGGAATGCGCACATTTTCCAAGTCGCTATTTACTTATATTATGTAAAGTCATATAATATTTAAGGCATAATAATATGGCATTCAGAAGTAATTTTATGTAGTGTTTGAAATTGAATTAGTGGTGCGTAGGGTGCTGGGGGTGCAATTCGGTCTTGTCAAGCGATGCGCTAGATGCACCCGTCCTTGCGCGTGCGCCCCCGCTCGCACGCTATCTCGCGCTGGCGAACGATGGTACCGGGTCGCGTGCTCAGTGGCCGCGCGCGCGCCGCCCGAGTGCGACATGAACGTGTTCACGCAGACGCCGCGCGACGAGCCGCGCGCCACGCACTACATCGAGATCGTGGAGCCGGACCCCACCGCCTGCGAGCCCTCCGCGTGTCAACCGGAGGGCCACGTCCAGCGCAACTACCGGCTGCTCCACGAGAACATCCGCGCCTACACTCCCACCGGTGACGACCACAGCAAGGGCACGCTGCGCTACGACTTGTGCGCCACCATGTCGCCGCCGCGCTCCCGCATCCTGGAGCTACTGCGCCCTGAAGACCCCGGCCGCGACGCGCTCGACGCCATCGTACGACCTGTGCCGCGCCGCGGCCTCACTAGGCCCCTTGACGAAGACACGCGAAGGTTTCTACAGCGCGCTCTCCAGTCCCCCCATCCACTCTACTCCGCATCGGCCACACCAGAGCCTCATCACAGGCCGCCAGAGCCATCAGAATTAGATAAAGATCCAGAACCAACGTCACCCGCGGATGAAACTAGTCACAAAGCAAAGAGTTCTACCCTAGAGCGGTCACTGGCGGATGAGCTGCGGGAAGCCGAGGAGGAGGAGCGCGGAGGGGGCGCGCGGCGCGAGCTGCTGCGGGAATTCCGGCGCGGCGGGGCGGGGGGGGTGCGTGGTGCGGTGGAGCGGGAGCGGCTGGGGCGCCTGGCGCTGGCGGTGGAGGACGACGAAGAGGAGGGTGCGCTGTCGGCCACGGCGCGGCGCCTGGACGCACTGCTGGCGACGTCGCGGGACCTACACGCCGAGTTGGCCGACATCCACGCGGACCTGCAGGTGCTGGCCCGGCGCGTGGCGAGCCGCGACATCTGACGCGTTCGTACCGTTCTGCGCCTGCGCCACTCTCGCACGCTTCGCACAGACCACTGTTCGCACGTAGCACAGACCTCCATGAAGGAAATGAATTTCCTTTCGGTCAATTATTCCTCGCCGAGTACGTAGCTCACTCGAGCGGAATGTTTGCTGGCTCATGAGTATTTATCTGTGGATACGAGAGTATCGCAAGCAGATGCATCGATATAATTAAATTGGTCGAGTTTGGTCGGTAAACATCGTCGGTCAGTCGGCTCGTTATCTGCGTGCACTTCAACAAACCAATCTAAATTACTGCATCATTAAGTAATACATTATCTTGTGTTTCGTGCTACTTTCACTTTGCTTGTTGTCTCTGTATATCGCTGTATAACTTGGGTGTTAGTGATACGTAAATATAATGTGTACATCGCTAATTAGGATTTTACACCGAGTTCCGCTAAAGTGAGTTCATTGTGAAAATCTTTACCAAAGTTAAGTATTTATTGGCGTAAGTTTTTGAATTCATTTCCTGAGCTGTTCATTTGTGACTCCAGTGAGAGTGACCCCTAGTTTTCGTATTTGTTTCAGTAAACACATTTAATTTTCCGTTAGAACAAATTATTAAGTGTATCATCACGTTGTTAATTTCAAGTAGCTTGTAAACTAGTAATCTTGCAGATACGAAACGCGATTTCATAATTTTATAATCCTCTTCACCAATGCGGAACGATTCGCTTCACTGGTTACATTAGCACCCAGTATGTGCGAACACTATCATCGCAGACTAATACTTGGTTTTGAAGTTTCAAGCGCTTGCGATACCCCCAATCAGATTCAGCTGAAATAATGGCCGATAGCAAATAATCCACTGTGTGTGTAGGGCAATTAGACAAGTGGCAATCGCTTTCAAATCGTTTCGTATTTCTACAATGTCTTACAACACGATTAACATAAGCTTTTCGGTAGCCTATCAGTTCCATACCTTTTTTACTTTTCCATAATCTTTATCACTGATAGAATTTCACTTTGGCTAGGACCTCTGGATTCTATTTTTGGCGTGTTATTAAATGGCGTGCGGTTGGAGGAGCCTATGACCAGCAGTGGATTGATATATGCTGATGATGATAATGATATTATCTTTTTTCTTTTTTTCGTTTTGCGATCGCCAATATGATCACCACATGTGGTGATTTTTACCATTTTCGTATAAAATTAATTAAAGTCCCCTTCTTCTATTAAATTAAAGTTCCCTTCTTTGGTAATAATTCATTTATTCATTTTAAACAAATAGGTGAAAATGAAGAGTGTCATGCCAGAAGGCATACAAATAGTCAGATATTGAATTTATTTATTTAAGAACACCAACAGCATATTATACATTCGACATTGGTTAAAAAATAATACTGATAATTAGGAAAGGTATAACTGCTAATGTATATACAAATTATAGGTGTACATAACATTTAGGGAATGAAACATTGGACAGAAGCTATAAGCAGCATATAGTAAAATTTAATTCTTTTAACAAAGCTTCAACAAGTGAAGTCCAACTGATTACAAATTAATTAATGGGATGAACACAACATACACACAATTCAAATACATAATTCAACTTTAAGATAAATTATGAAACTAAATGAAAATTGTCAAGTATTTTTTTCAAATATGGCTACATGTAGTCATTAAATATGTCCAGGTTTGAATATAAGTTTTTTTGAGCAAATTGTAAAGGTTAATAGTTCTCACTAGTGAACCAAGGGCACCGACATTGGTACGACAGCATGGAGGACAGAATGTGTTAGTTAGGACAGCGTGGGGTCTATTTATTATCTATTTATATATATTGTATATATATATTAGCATAAGCATAATCAGTCTATAACGTTCCCAGTTCTGGGACACAGGCCTCCTCTCTATGAGAGGGAGTGGGCCGTAATCCACCACGCGGGCCCAGTGCGGGTTGGTAGATGATAGATGTCACATGTCTTCGAATATTTGGTTCTACGACATGCCGGTTTCCTCACGATGTTTTTCTTCACCGTTTTGAGAGCAGTGGTGATCAAATAATTTACACAAAGTAAAGCGCCTGTCAGGGTTCGAACCTACGACCTACAACTCGTAAGTCGCGGCCGCTAACACTGGACCACCACTGCTCCTCCTTTTTACGGCACAACTGATATATATTAATTAATTTACAAAATACATATATCTATAATGTCATGCAGTTTTAAGATTTCGAAGAAAATACAAATAAAAATATATGATGGTATAAGATGATATGTAGAGAATAGCTGGATTGCACCTACCACTGTTTGTCTCTGCATCACCCGAAGGTTGACTGGTAGAAAATGCCTATGGCATTCAGTCCGCCTCTGTATACTCGTATTTGTGTGCTTAAAGTATTAAATAAATAAATAAAAATGCGAACAGACAATCTCGACACTAATGATAATGACCATGAAAACCACTATTCATTTAGTTTATTATAATTATTATAATCTGTAAATATTTGAGACTCAAACAATAACAAATGATAAGAATCGTCTGACCAAACATCATAAATACAATAATAATTAAGTGTTTAATCTCTCGGTTTGATAACATTAATTATTATAAAGTGTTATGCATGTTGAACATTGACATGACGTACGGAGAATAATTTTTTGGGGAAACGAATTCATTGATAGTGCTCTAAAATAACGACATTTTATTATTGTCACAGTCACTTGCACGGAACTTATAACATGTGTACCAAACAACACAACGATCTGCCTATCCCTATGGGCAATACAACCGTGATGTTTGACATCAACACCGCAATGAAATCAATGTGTATCTTTGTCTGACTTTTCTTAACCTTTCTCTCGTTTCTTTGATAATCTAACCGTGACATGTAAGCAGACAATTTTCACGACTCTCGTCATCACCCTTTGTTTGAATCGATCATCCTCTCCTGCATGACCATTAGGAACACTATAGCTACAACCATAGTTGCTGTCGTCATCTCCTGTACTGTTTTTTTATCCCAATTTATTTGTGTTCGTCGCAGTATGTTTTCTTCTTCCATGACATCTCTATCAGCCGTCACTTCGGTAGTCGCCTTCTTTCTAGCCATATCATCTTCAAGATCACCATCCAGGCATGGTCTCTTTAGACTTCTACTCTTATCGCCATCCATATTCATTATTGTTCATCCTCCTCAAAAATGGTCGTCATATCACCCAGTAAACATATGGGGTATATGTTTACTGAAAATTGAGTAAATTTTTTTTTTTGATTTTGATTTATTTTTATTTTTAATTGACTTGAAAATTCAGTAAATATTTCAATTCACTACACTTTCCTGCTATTGTACTTAGTTATTTCTGGTTTATGTACGAGGAAATAATTCACAAGTAACAATGAACAAAACATATAATTTGTGACGTGTTGTTATAAATACATAGGTAGATACTTACCCAATCATTTTTTTGTGGATGTTTGAAACATTAAAGACATGCGATCATTTAGACGGGTAGGATTCAAAAGTAATATGAAATGTTTCATAATAATTACTATAATGTATTAATTATCATTCCAAAGTCCATTCTCGAACTTACGACTAATTTGAACGTAAACAATGTTTCGTTCATTTGTTATTGCAATTTTGATGAAGAGTCGGGAATTCTTCTTCATTTGTCTACTAACAAGATTATGCACTTATCTCATATTTTATTTAAATATGTGGGTTAATTGATTGTAAAGGGTGGTGTTGACCAATTATTGGAATTTTCCATCGCAGAAAAAGTGGAAACCACCCAAAAAAAATTTAAGAATTTTATTTTGTTTTGTTGTCGATTCTATAAGACGTCTATTGAGCCAATCGTTTTTCAAGTAGAAATGTCTAGAAAATAGAAATGTTGTTAACCTACCTGCATAATGAATGTGGTAGAAAAGCAACAATTGACACACGACACATTTGTTGTGGAATTGTTCTGTAAAATGTATTGAAAAAATAAAATGGCGGCTTTAGTTCCAATATTGGCCACGCGCCAAAAAACCTTGTATTATATACCCTAGGCTTGTGGGAGAGCAACAAGACGAAAGCACCATTTTTGATGCACACGATGACAGACAGATGACACTAATGTTTCTGACTAGAAATGGTCGTATGTGGCACAATGGATGCCTGAATGAACTCACGAAACCCAAAAAGCCTGTAAAACTAAAAATCCTCGTACCATTTCAGGCGTCATCAGTGCGCGCGCGGCGCTGCACGGCGGCTGCGCGTGCGCTGGGCGCAGAGGCGCGTGCTCTGCGCTACCTAGATGACGTGGTGGCCCTCCTGCGCGGCGACGTAGGTGCCGCAGCCCGCGCGAGGGCCTGGCCCTTCGCCCTCGGCAGACGGCAGCCCGGCAGGAATTATGTTATATGATCTCAGGTTAGGACGAGATTTATTTTAGATTTTACCCGCGGATTCGCCCACATGGATGTCGAAAAAAACCTATAAAATCCTTCTCCATGAAAAAATACATAAGTAGGTACTCAAACGTGCCAATTTTCGTGGTGATCGGTCAAACGGTGTAAGTAGCGAGATTTTCTCTCCTGACACGACAGACGTTGTCCTATCCAAAAAAAATTAATATCATAGTAAAGCACTTTCAGTTTTAGAACTTTTCCGAATTCCTTTACTTTAAAACATTATTCGGGCTTTAAAAAAATAAAAAAAAACTGTCCTGTCCAACAGTTCTCAAGTGATTCGCTTACCAACGAACAGCATTTGATTTTTATTTATTTAGATATTTCACTACGATCCAGGTTTATCCTAGGGGCGATGCATTTTTCGGGATAAAAAGCATCCATTATGCCACCCTGCGGCCCATACAATAACTAAATGCATACAACAACAGCAACAAACACTCGAATGGTCGTAGTGGGGTCTTTCTCACCACACTTGGCCAACAGATTGATGATCATATTCAGGTATAACAGATTATTTAGCAGGAAAAAGGGATATAATTAATATTTTTAACGATAGCTACAGAAAGGTGGCCTCGTAGGCTTAGTAATTTACTTATTGTATCTACATCATAATTTTTAATCTTCGATCAACAATTATTTTAATCATGTAGTTAGGTACCTAATATATCAGTATGTAGATACTTCACAATTTATGCCCCATAATTAAATGTTTCCCGAATCATATCGAAGTACTTACAGATAGGTATGCAACTACTTGTTATCAACAAATCTTGTTCCTACTCCATTCTGAATTGCTGATAATAACTTATTATTAATCAAACATTATTATCAACACGTGACAAAAAATTTCATTATAATAATATGTGCGGAATCGACAAATCTTGTTTTATTTAAACTATAAACCTACATAGTTTTTATTGACACGAAAAAATGTTTAGGAATTTCATTAAAAAACAAAATGTTGTGTAACATTATAAAATAAAAACTAACTTCTTGTCGGTCTGCTTCATCAATGTAAAAAAAAAACACATTTGCTGTATAAATATATATCAATTATATTAATCGAGTTTGGCCCGGACCTTGGAATCGAAAAAAATCTGCTGTTCCCTACATTTATATGTCCGTATAGCTCGTCGAAATGTAGGGAACAGCTGATTATTTTTTCGCGATTTCAGGGTTGGTCCCATAGTGGAAAGTTGCTCATAATGATTAGTACAATGACCTCTTAAGAGATTTCATGTATGAAAAGATACACCTTATAGACTACTTAAACCTCCTTATGTTAAGGAAATAAGCTCTATAACCCTATGTAGCCATTAGGAAAAGGTTGGAATGAATATCCGAATAAATAAAATAACTGAAAACATCTTGATAAAACATAACATCACGCCTGTATTCCCCGAAATGTTAGGCAGAGGTGTACCTATCTACACCCACAACTCGCCAGTTATGTTTATGTCCCATGTAATAGGGGGCGAGCCTATTGCCATCAACCGGGCACAGATTCAGAATCCGATAAAAGTCATATTGAAATCAAAGTTGACCCATTTGGCCTATATTCAAACTGATCTTGGAAATAATTATGTTTATCAATCAATTAAAGTTTATTAATACCAAAGTAAACATTCAACAGTACCAATAAACAGTTAATAGAACTGGTAATGCATCATTAACGGCTCATAAACATCTACTGTCACAGAGTAGTAATGACCGTTACAATAAACGGGAAAAGATTGACATTTATCTTATTGCGGACACCACATTGACGGACTAGTTACTGACTATATTCACGTAATAATGTTGTGTAGTTGATTCATCAGTCAAACGGACATTCGGGCCATCGTTCTTCATCGCGCGAAGTTCGGTAAAACGTGACGCATGTGGAGTCCTTAAAGAATGGTGGAGCATCAGCGATTCCCCTGGGACCCTGGAGTTGCAGACCTAAGAACACACACAAACCGAACACCTGGCCAGTGCATGCTCGCTTGCCTTTTATAATCAATCTGGATAATCCAAGTATCATTCTAGTAGAGGAGTTTCTTGCCGGCTCTTAAGAAACGACCAATTGGAACTGTGCACCTAGCTTCTGATGTTTCTTTTATAATTTGAATTTGATTACCTACTCGATCAGTTTTTTGTAAATCTAACCAAAGTATCTTATCAAATGGACGCAGAATTGAGGGTGTGGCAAAAACGGAAGTTCCGTCTTATTTGAGTTATAAAAATAATCAACATTCCTTGGGCTTAAATTACTTGCTAAGGTACGAATCGTGCACAAAGTCAGTTAGAAAAACAAACGAAATTGAAACTTTTTGTGTCTTGAAACGAGAATAGAAGACACGCGAAACTATATTCGGCAGGATTGCGGTATTAGCTATGTAACGACTGTGTTGCCAGCTACGCGGAGTTTACCAGTGCTCGGGCACTGTCGATCCAAAATGTAAATAGGGGACCCTCTTTACAACATGACAGGATTCCTTGAATAATATTTTCATAACATGTTTTCCCTGAAGGGGTAGGTAGAGTTGTAGGTATAGTACCTGCACCCATATTTCTAAAGTTATGTTAAGTCCCACTTAGAAGGGTTAAATCATTGTCCATTTCATTCCTTGATGTTTTAAATCGAAAGTTAACTTTTTCTAACAGAGCCACCTTACTGTGTCTGTTTTCAAAACTTAATCACCAAAATTTGCAAAAAGTAAGAAATTCCTACCACGTCTATGACCGGGTAATATTTTTCACTAAAGACATTTTCTGACGTCTTCTGGCTTCTCAGACCAAGTGTTATTGAGTTTTCCCATTAGAAATTCTGTAGGAGCATCCTAGAATCTCGATTTATCACAATTTGTACATGAAACTGTGGCGGCATGAATTTAAAAACTTAAATAAAAATTACAAACTTAAAACTAAACTTAAATATTTATATAAGCACTATCCTTCTGTCTACCTCTTCCAGGCATACAGACGTGGACACGTGGTCTTATGTAATGTTCACAATTTTCTCCCCTAGATTCACCATTTTCTCCCACTGATGGTAAGTTACTGGTGGTAGCTGGCAATCCAATGTAGAAGCTAATTACCGGCGGCGCGCGGTGCTGGTACCGATCGCGCCGCAACCGAAGCCGTACATACTACACGTACTTACATGTAGCAGACATGCTAAGAAAACTGATGATTCTACAACTTTACCCAGAAGGAGTTCCTGAGAGGTTAGGCTAAGTAAAATCTGAAATTGAAAACCTGCCTGCTTCGGCTGAGTGGCATAATGGTGATACGCCCGAATTTACTCGCTCAAAACGGACGAATCGACACTTTTAAATTATGTAGCACTCTGACATAATAAATTAGTCTACACAAGTTCTATTGCTGCATAGAATTAAACACACATACAGATCAGACACGGAAAAAAAAAACACATACAGATCAGACACGGAAAAAAAAACACGGCTGCTCTGCTAAAAAACGGACTAAAAAAATAAAAAACAAGTTGATAAAATTGTCATTGCAGTCGGGGGACCGTTCTTTGGAGCACTTTTTCTAAGTCTAAGAGGTCTGCGACTGCAATGACAATTTTATCAACTTGTTTTTTAGTTGTTAGTTCGTTTTTTAGCAGGGCAGTCGTGTTTTTTAATTATTCATTTTAATTTTATACATTTTAGTGACAAGTTTTATTTTTTTGGAAGTTTAGGTACTTACATTTTTGTTTACCGCTATGCAACAGTTGGCGTTGTGTTAATGTTAAAAAAAAATGTTTATTACTTGCCTAAATATACTGTGTGATGATGAAAAATTCTAATAATAACTCCATCATCTACCAACCTACTCACTCATTTAGACATTTGCAGTGCTAAGTGTGATTAAATCGTATGCAGCCAAAGATGAAATGTTTTTTTTTGCATGTATACTACCTATGTAAAAATGTATGCCAATAAATACCAAATACATCCAAATCCGTTCAGGCATTTTAATGTTATGGTGGAATAAAGAAACTCACATATATACACACATGAACCCAGAAAACATTACACTCCTGTTTGGGCAGTCGTGTAATAACATCACATGCGTTTTGTTCGACATATTTTCAATATTTTGTTGATATCAATCTGCCGAAGTGCCGATGCAACTGAAGCAAAAAATTAGGAATTTGATCGACACACTGTTTCACGAATCTTCCTGCAACGCATGCACGATACACGATCATGAGTTTTTAGTGGGCCACGAACAATGCAATAATTACTCAGATATAAATTCTCGATTTTGTAAACTGATTTCAAGCAAATACAGCAATCAGGTTACAATGTTGTGCACGTGCCATCGACATGGCATGGTGTAAGGGCTTGTTTAGACTGTGTGCACGATGCCCTAACATCAACTCGCTCGTGGGCGCAAGTGGCAGCGCTACGCCATAGTGATTTATGTGTAAAAGTGAAATTTCCAATTGGATTTACTAAGTTGTGAGTATTTTTTGTAAATCAGATAAGATTGTAGTTGGATTTGTATTATATTTAAATGATCTCATTAGATTCTCATTAGTCATGTAAATATTAACGTAGAAAAGTAATGTTAAATTCATTTGATAAGAAACTTAGAAAAATTTTGTGTATGAAAAATTACGTAACTTTGAAAACCACTTTTTTGTTTAAAGAGATAATTAATTACTGTTTGTTGTATTGATTAACTATGTTATCAAAAACATTTTTAGCGTTGGAATTATGTAAATCGCCCCAACCAATCCACAGATATAAGCAAAAGAAAATGTGTGATATTAAAGTGTAATTATCTTGTTATGTAATAAGTCTAATTAGTTTCCAATTAGCCGTAAATAAATGTTGTAGCATTCTAATTAGAAAAATAAGTCTAATAAAGCGATACAAACCCTTGTGTTTCATTATCATGCCTCTGCGACGTCAGCAGTAAGAATAAGACGGTAGGGCGCGCTACAGCGCGCTTTTATAGTAGTGAGGCGGGGGGCAGGGTAAAATTATGTGTATCCCCTCGCCACAGCTACACAAGACGTCGCAGAGTGCTAATTTATGTGTAACTAATTAGAATAGATAATTAGCTATAGGAATGTAATAAACAAAACACTGTAATAACAAGATTTATTAGAATAAAGATAAATAAGAGTTGCGGGGGTGAGGAAGGGGAAGTGACGGCAGAGGGGGCAAATTTAGAGTATAAAAGACGGGCCGTTTCGCCCAGTAGACACACTCCGATCCCAGCGCTCCACGAGTAAACAACTCTGCCAAAGCTCCCGAAGAAATTCCTCGCCGTCGTTTGCCTCCAGAAACAAGTTCTATTCGTGTTTTAATTATCCGGCATAAGCTATCCCCAACATTATTGGTCCTTCGAGCCGGATTCAAGACTTGCGCCTAGAAAGAATAGAAGATGGTTTTAACACGAAGTAAGGACGGAGAACAAGTGAAACGTCGTCAGGAAGAGCTCAGCGCGACCGGAGCCAGTCAAGAGTCTCCGCCAGAAGAACCGCCTGCGCAGGGCACGTCGTAGGCTGCTACCGAGAAAACGGGCACTAGCAGCGGAACAAGTACGACGACGGCTACAGAAGCAAGCACTTCTACGGGGACAGAAGAAACAAGCGATGCGTCACAGAAAGAGCGGACCTCTCAGCGTACATTGAGGCCCGCAGACGCACGATCACGCCACTCCGTAACCTCCCGCAAGAAGCTCCTCGCGGAGTTGGAGGCGAAAGAGCGACTAGCCGACCTGAAGCTGAAGCAAGCCCAGGTTCAAGCTGAAACAGAAAAACAGCAGCTACGTGTACAGCGTCTTCAAGCAGAAGCAGACACCTCAGAAGAAGAAGAAGAAGAAATTGAAGATGATCTGGCGTCAGTCCGCATCAGCACCTGGTTGAAAGACACCGGGCCGGAACGACCACAGCCAGCGAATAAAGAATCACTTCAAGAAGAGGGCAAGAAGACGCAAGAAGATAGCACGAAAACAAGCCAGCCGCTGATAGACGTGGCTACCCTAGCCGCCGCACTTTCTCAAGCGGTACGAAGCACAAGGGAACCACCGAAGTATATTCAAGAGCTACCACTCTTCAATGGAAGCAGCACAGAGTGGCTCGGCTTCAAGACAGCGTACGAAGAAACACTCAAGTACTTCACGCAGAATGAAAACATAGCACGCATACGTCGGAGCCTGCGCGGAACTGTAAAAGAAGCTGTTGGCTGTCTACTAGTAAGCCAACCGGATCCAACGATCGTCATAGAAGCACTCGAAAGAAGATTTGGAAGACCAGAAGCACTCATTCACGTCGAACTAGAGAAGCTCAAGTCACTCAACCGGGTCAGCGACAACCCTCGCGACTTATGCATCTTCGCTGGGCGAGTCGCAAACATAGTGGGCACCATCGAAGCATTGAAGAAGCCGCAATACCTGCATAGTCCTGAAATGGCGCGAATCATCACAGAGAAGCTTACGCCTATATTGAAGAGCAAGTGGTACGACTTCGCATCAAAGAAGAAAGAAGATACTCCTGAATTAAAGAAGATGTCTACCTTCTTGAACGAAGAAGCAGACAAGTGTGGCGCCTATGCCCTACCAGAAGCTACCAACGACGAGGTCGGAGGAAGAGAACGCAAAAACAGAAGAGCAGAGCGCACATTCGCCGCAGAAAAGAAGACTTCATCAGAAGATGATCAATGTCCTCTCTGCAAGCAAGATCACAAGCTGCCAGACTGCAAGCAGTACTCCGCCCTCGACGTGAACGCAAGATGGGAGATCGCCAAGAAGAACCACATCTGCTACCGCTGTCTTCGAAGCAGGCATCGCCGACTTCAATGCAAGGCGCCGCCGTGTGGAAGACATGGGTGCGTCATGAAGCATCACAAGCTGCTGCACCACGATAAAGAACAGAGCAGCACGAGTGAACCAGAGAAGAAAGAAACAGCAGCACCCACAGTAGAAGTCACATCAGCAGCGCAACCAGGCAACAACCGACGTGCATATTTGAAGATAGCGCCCGTAATCCTTAAGGGGCCATACTCCAGCGTTGAAACATACGCACTGTTAGATGAAGGCAGTACCGTCACTCTACTCGACGCATCGATAGCCGAGGTCATCGGAGCAGACGGGCCAGAAAATACCATGTGGATTCAGGGAATCGGCAACGAGATGAAGCACGACAACAGCAAGATCGTCAGTCTCAGCATCAAAGGAAAATACGCCGAGGAAGAATACCCAATAGAAGCTGCGCGTACTGTCAACAGACTGAGCTTCACACCAGAGACAGTATACGCCGATCATATAGAAGAATGCGAGCATCTGATCGACATCAAGGACAAGATCAGCTATCAACACGCATCACCCAAGTTGTTAATTGGTCAAGACAACTGGCATCTTATTGTAACCAGAGAACTCCGCACCGGTCGTCGCAACCAGCCAGTCGCATCCCTCACGCAACTGGGCTGGGTTCTTCACGGCTGTCACAGTTCGCTCACAGCCCAAGTAGCGTTCTGTGGCAGACTCCAACAAAAAGAAGACGAACCAACAATGGAAGAGCTGATCAAGAATCACTTCAAACTCGAGTCACTATGCATCGAGCCAAGAAGACCGAAAGAAGATCCTGAACAGAAAGCTCTTCAGATATTAGAAGAAACCAGCAGAAGATTACCAGAGGGAAGATTCGAAACCGGCCTGCTGTGGAAAGAAAAAGATCGCCAGATACCAAACAACTATAAAGCAGCTGAGCGGCGCCTGCACTCCCTAGAGAAGAGACTGGATAAAGAAGAAGACCTCAAAGAAAAATACGAAGAGAGGATGGAAAATCTGTTCCAGTCGGGTTATGCAGAGCCGGCGCCCACTCCAGCTCCAGAAGGAAAAACGTGGTACCTACCACACTTTCCGGTCATCAACCCAGCGAAGCCACACAAACCTCCGAGACTGGTTCACGACGCATCAGCCCAAGCAGCCGGCACCTGCCTCAATGACATGCTGTACTCGGGACCCGACCTGCTGCAATCTCTACCAGGGGTCGTCATGAGGTTCCGTCAACATGCATACGCAGTCAGCGGGGACATCAAAGAAATGTTCATGCAAGTGAAAATCAGAGAAGAAGATAGAGACGCGTTGCGATTTCTATGGAGAGGCAAACGGCGGGAGGGCAAACCGGAAGAGTACAGAATGACTTCTGTTATTTTTGGAGCAACCTCATCTCCATGCACAGCGCTATTCATCAAGAATAAGAACGCAAGTGAGTTCGCAAGCGACTACCCAGAAGCAGCCGCAGCGATACAAAGAAATCATTACATGGACGACTACGTCCAGAGCTTCTCTACTATTCAAGAGGCACGTGAAATAACGCAAGCAGTCGACTTCATTCACAAGAAGGCGGGCTTCGTGCTGAGCGGCTGGACGTCAAACGACATGAAAACAATAGAAGAGTTTGGTCCACCAGAAGAAAATAACTCAGCTACAGTAAGCCTGGGTGGAAAAGACGCAGAGAAGACGCTTGGTTTACTATGGCACGTGAAAGAAGACTGCATAGGGTTCAACACAAACTCTATGAAAATACCTCAAGAAGTAGAAGAAAATAGGCGAGCTCCATCGAAAAGAGAAGCTTTAAGCATCATAATGGCACTCTTCGACCCGCTGGGATTGATCTCACCAATCACCACGCCAGCGAAGAGAATATTTCGCTACAAGACCGACTGGGATGACCCGCTACCAGCTGAATTACAAGAAAGGTGGCAGAAGTGGATCACGTCGCTCATCACCATCAGACAGCTGAGAATACCACGATGCTACGATTACGAGAAGAGCATCTCAACTCAGCTGCACACCTTCGTCGACGCGAGTGAAGAAGCCTACGCCGCTGCAGTGTACTGGAGAACGATACGCGAAGACGGCAGTGTGCACGTGTCATTAGCAGCTGCCAAGAGTCGCGTCACGCCTCTCAAGCCTATCTCTATGCCCAGGCTGGAACTTCAAGCAGCACTATTAGGCGCGCGACTCGCACAGACTGTACTGGAAGAGCACGACTACAAGCCAGAGAGTAAAATCTACTGGAGTGATTCACGCACAGCGCTGGTATGGATAAGGTCAGAACCACGCGTCTACAAGTCTTTCGTAGCCCATCGTCTGGCGGAGATCGAAGAAACTACGAAGAAAAATGAGTGGAGGTGGCTTCCCTCCAGAGACAACGTAGCCGACGACGCGACGCGTGATACGCCCGACAACTTCGTCGCCACCCATCGATGGTACCAGGGACCCTCATTCCTGATGCTACCGGAGTCACAGTGGCCACAAGAAGAGAACGTGGTAAAATACGACACGGGAGAAGAAAGAGAAAAATGTCATGCGTGTCAGCGAGAAGAAAAGAATCAAGATCACCTGCCGAAAATCGAGAGATTCTCAAAGTGGCTTCGATTAATAAGGTCGACAGCACGAGTTTTACAATTTATAGACTTGTGTAAAGTGAAGAAAAATACCGTCGCAGCCACAAGAAAAAGAACAAAGAAAATAGAAACAAGTGATCCGTGTTGGCGCAACTCTAAAAAAGCGCTGCCTAAGTTGGTGAAAAGGGTAGTGCCCAATGAAACCCGCAACTACCTCGAAATACCTACTGCATACCTAACAAAAGCTGAACAGCTGTGGGTCCGCGCAAGTCAGCAAGAGAGCTACGAGACTGAGATAGAACGCATCAAGAGAAACGGCACGCCCAGTAATAGCGATCGTCTAAGTCATCTCAGCACGTACATCGACACTGCAGACATCGTGCGCCTACGAGGAAGAGTGACCGCAGCACAGGAAATAGCAGAAGACACGTCCAACCCTCCGATATTGGACGGCAAGCAGACCTACACACGGCTGTACATAGCTTATGTACATGAGCGCCTTCATCATGGCGGCGTGGAAATGGTCGTAAATGAGTTAAGACAGCGACTGTGGATCTCAAAAATACGCCCTGCAGTAAGAAGAGTTATAAAGAGTTGTCTGCCCTGCCGCATAAGAAAAATGAAGCCAGCGAACCCTCTCACAGGAGACTTACCGCCGGCACGCCTCGCCCACCACGCACGTCCGTTCACCTTCACGGGACTTGATTACTTCGGCCCCATGGAAGTGACAGTCGGACGCCATCGTGAGAAAAGGTATGGGGCTCTCTTCACCTGCATGACGTCGAGAGCGATTCACATCGAAATCGCACACTCACTAAGTGCGGACTCAGCGGTGTCGGCCCTAAGAAGATTCATGGCCAGAAGAGGCTGCCCGAAGGAGCTGTGGAGCGACAACGCTACGTGCTTCAAAGCAGCTGATAAGGAGCTCGGCGCGGCGGGACTCGAAGCGCTGGAACACGAATCTACATGTCGGCACATCACATGGAAATATATCCCTCCATCAGCCCCATTCATGGGGGGAACATGGGAACGTATGGTACGTTCAGTAAAAGAAGCACTGAAAATAACATTGAACGAGAGATACCCCAGCGACGAGACACTGGTGACACTGTTAACAGAGGTCGAGAACACAGTAAACTCGCGACCTCTCACCCACGTCTCCGTCGACCCACATGAACCCGAGGCGCTGACACCGAACCACATACTCATCGGACCCAACTCTCATGTACCAGTACCAGGTCACTTCGAAGAAAAAGACGTGACAGCCCGCCAGCAATGGAAAAGGGCGCAAGCCCTGGCGGACATCTTCTGGAGGAGGTGGGTCAAGGAGTACATGCCCCTGCTGCAACACCGGCGGGAGCCTACCAGCACCGGAGTCCAGCCCAAGGTCGGTGACCTCGTCATCATCTGCGACGGCAACCTACCACGCAACACCTGGCCACGAGGTCGCATCAGCCAGCTGTATCCAGGCGCCGACGGAGAGGTTCGAGTCGTGGACGTCACCATCAGCGGCGGCCATGTCCTGCGGCGACCAACGAAGAAGATCATCGTGCTACCAACAGAGTCGCAGCCTAGCGACGGCGGGAGAATGTGCACGATGCCCTAACATCAACTCGCTCGTGGGCGCAAGTGGCAGCGCTACGCCATAGTGATTTATGTGTAAAAGTGAAATTTCCAATTGGATTTACTAAGTTGTGAGTATTTTTTGTAAATCAGATAAGATTGTAGTTGGATTTGTATTATATTTAAATGATCTCATTAGATTCTCATTAGTCATGTAAATATTAACGTAGAAAAGTAATGTTAAATTCATTTGATAAGAAACTTAGAAAAATTTTGTGTATGAAAAATTACGTAACTTTGAAAACCACTTTTTTGTTTAAAGAGATAATTAATTACTGTTTGTTGTATTGATTAACTATGTTATCAAAAACATTTTTAGCGTTGGAATTATGTAAATCGCCCCAACCAATCCACAGATATAAGCAAAAGAAAATGTGTGATATTAAAGTGTAATTATCTTGTTATGTAATAAGTCTAATTAGTTTCCAATTAGCCGTAAATAAATGTTGTAGCATTTAAATTAGAAAAATAAGTCTAATAAAGCGATACAAACCCTTGTGTTTCATTATCATGCCTCTGCGACGTCAGCAGTAAGAATAAGACGGTAGGGCGCGCTACAGCGCGCTTTTATAGTAGTGAGGCGGGGGGCAGGGTAAAATTATGTGTATCCCCTCGCCACAGCTACACAAGACGTCGCAGAGTGCTAATTTATGTGTAACTAATTAGAATAGATAATTAGCTATAGGAATGTAATAAACAAAACACTGTAATAACAAGATTTATTAGAATAAAGATAAATAAGAGTTGCGGGGGTGAGGAAGGGGAAGTGACGGCAGAGGGGGCAAATTTAGAGTATAAAAGACGGGCCGTTTCGCCCAGTAGACACACTCCGATCCCAGCGCTCCACGAGTAAACAACTCTGCCAAAGCTCCCGAAGAAATTCCTCGCCGTCGTTTGCCTCCAGAAACAAGTTCTATTCGTGTTTTAATTATCCGGCATAAGCTATCCCCAACAGACTGGTTAGCTAGCTAACTCTCATTAATAAAGGGGGGCGGAAACTGCTTAACTGTCGGACAATGTCAAATTGTCGTTCAATGCGATGACTTTTTGTGGATTGCTTATCTAAATCCAGCCCCACTTCAGTAGGTACACGATTAGACTACAATCTTTTCAACCGACGATACTCAACCTTTTAAAAAAGTACCTACTAGGTATGTTTATTTTCCGAAAAGGATACCGGGACCTTGGCAACAGGCAAATGAAGGAACACGGGTGGGTTTTAGTCAGTAAAAGTCTGACACGCCCTTCCGCTCCGCCCAGAGCGGGAGAAGTCATTGGATGATTTCCCACCCTCAAAAAAAAAAAAAAAAAGGTATGTTTATTTTAACTTTGTTGTCTCTAGGCTGTATAGTTATTGTCTCTACCATATGAGCTCTACATTGCACTAGAGGGCCTACAAAAATGTTAATTATGAGTTTTGATTTAAAAGAGTGTCCGTGGAGTTTCTTGCCCGTTTTTCTCCCTACGTACCTTCTACGCTTTGGATCAGGCCACTATCTTCATCTTTCTGACTGACCCACTCCTCGACAAAACTGTCTGTAATTAGTTTAATTGAAATAAATACTAAAACAAGGGAGATTCCGTTCTAAAACTAACTCACCAATAAAAACAGTCGATCTACCAAAACGGAAGCACTTGCCATTTCCTCACTTGAGTAAAAACCGTAGTATGTTGGTATTATTACGATTTAATCACACGAGGCGACCGCGTCCAGTCGACACCTATTGCATAAGGTCTGCTTACCTTGGGCCAGTAGGTGATGGCGTGCATACGAATGAGTCACTGCAAAGGTCATGCACCATTTGTTTTAATAAGTCAAGCGTTCCCTTGTGCAAGACAAAATTAACTGTAACAGTAAATCCACTAGTTTAGGGATATAAGTGATTTTTATGGTCATTTAAAGTAGTTTATTGGACAGAGGTACATTTTTGTGTCATGGCATACCATTTAGAGGGCAATCGCATCGAAAATCGACCATAAACTTGACCTTTATTCGTCTTAGATTTTACGAAAAGCTTCACCTGTAATTCCGGCAACTATTTCTGTAAATCTACCAGCCTTTTCCCAACTATGTTGTGGTCGGCTTCCAGTCTGACCGGATGCAGCTATATTTTACATGGAGCGACTGCCTATCTGACGTCCACCAACCCAGCTACTGGGTAACACGAAATCCTTTGGTAAACCTGTTTGTCAGACTTTTGGGCTTCTAATTACCGAGATCGACAGCCGAATTCGGCCAACTATGTGATACATAATATTATGCAACATACCTACACGTAATCTGTCTTACAATAGTTACGAATGTAACGATACAGGGCGAGAAAGACCGAAAACCGACGATGAACTAAAAAACTCTACATAAATAGGTAAGCAGTGTGAGCAGTGGTGGCCCAGTGGTAACGGCCGCGACTTACTAGTTGTAGGTCATAGGTTCGAACTCTGACAGGCGCTTTACTTTGTGTAAATTATTTCATCACCACTGTTCTCAAAAGGGTGAAGGAAAACATCCTGACGAAACCGGCATGTCCAAAAATTCAAAGACATGTGACAATTACCCAACCCGCACTGGGCCCGCGTGCTGGATGACCCCCTCCCACTGAGAGAGAGGAGGCCTCTGTCCCAGCCCCAGCAGTGGGAACGTTATAGACGTTATATGCTGATTATGCTACATAGGTAAGCTAAATAAAACGAGTTACTCATAGCTATATATCGGTTAAAAAAATTAAAAAGGCAATTCAAGTTAAAGAAAAAAAGATCTTTAATCGAATTTAGGAAAGGAAATGACATTTTTTGTGTAATTAACCACATCCTATACCAGAATGGATAAGTACGATGAAATAATTATGTATATCTTTATCTACGCCAATCAAAATGTCAATAAATTCCGGTGACACAATGGACACATCAGTTATCGTCTCAATTAACAAAACATTTCAAGCCTAACCACCGCAATCGGATTGGTCCAACCACGTTGGTATTCGGCATAATTACATCATATTAACAAACAAATACACTAAACTATCACATATTTAGCCATCGCTGCCAGCCGCGGCGGGCCGTCCGCAAACACGGGGCTTGGAAACAAGTGTGGTGCCAAAGGACCAGGGATTTGATGCTCTAATATGCACGAAATAGGCATATGAGACTGAGATGAGATACCCACACGTCTAGCAAGTGACGCGGTACGTTAGCGGATCTTCTCAAAAATTAAAACCAATCAGTAGTTGTATTAGATGACCTATCTATATTCAATTAATAAGTAAAAACTTATTGTTACATAAACCCTGCTCTAATAAAGTTGGGACCTTCCTAAGTTTTCATGAGATATTAAACCACAGTGAGACTAACTTCCGAATTCTTAAACGACCACTTGACTTTAAAATGTTCTTAAAGGACTTTCTGATTCCACAATCCTAAATTATATATACTACTTATATGTAAATATAATATATATAACATAATGTATAATAATATAATATAATATATATAATATTATAAATGTGAAAGTTTGTGTGTTTGGATGTTTGTCACGCAATCACGCAAGAACGGCTGAATGGATTTGGATGAAATTTGGCAAACAGATAGTTTATAACCTGGATTAACACAAAGGATACTTTTTATCCCGATATTCCCACGGGATCGAGACTTACCCGGTGAAACCGCGGGGCGCAGCTAGTATTATAAATGCGAAAGTGTTTGTTTGATTCTTACGCTTTCACGCTAAAACGTCTGACGGATTTGGATGAAATTTGGCACGGGTAGACCATGACCTGGAATAGCACATAGGATACTTTTTATTCCGATATTCCCACGTGAACGAGACTTACGCGGGTGAAACCGCGGGGCGCAGCTATTACCTAATTAGGTATTATAAATGCGAAAGTGAGTTTGTTTGTTATGGTGTCACGGTAAAACCGCGGAACGGATTTGGATGAATTTTGACACAGGGGTAGACCATAACCTACGATAGGACATAGGATACTTTTTATCCCGACATTCTCACAGGATCGAGAGTTATGCGGGTGAGACTGCGGGGCGCAGCTAGTTCACCATAAAGAGCCAATGAGACTTTTCGATAACTTAAAATTGGGTTCATAATTTACCCTAAAGACAGTTGAATATCGCCATCCCTTCTATATTCATAGTCAAACAATATTTAACGATATAAACACGAATGCTCTGATTGTGCTGCCCTCTGTAGGAACAATTGGGAACAATTGGGAACCACAATGAGCTCGCTACACGTTCTGTTATGAACGCCAAATTACGCTATTGTCAATAATTAATACGCTGCGGCTTTCATTTACAATTGTTTATTGTGTTCACGCCTATATTTGTTGGTGGGAAAATAATGCCACAAAACGTACACAGCCACGGGAGAGGGCGCGACTGGACACCAATTACTATTGGTAATTTAAAACAGGCTACTACTGAAAAATCTATAAGAAAATTATATCTTGAGAATGGATCCAAGTCCCTTATAAAACAATAAATTAGTCTGGTAATTATTAGACAGCCGCTGACCACCCGCTAAATCTAATTAATGTACAAATACTCATCATATTATCACACACATTATCCATTACAGACTGTTCGCTCGAAAATAAATCAATGGAAATCGTTTTATTGAACTCTCGCTCGTGATTGCAAGTCATTAACTTTTTAAGCATAGCTAGCAACTGATAATGTTGATAATGAATGTTTCAGAACTGGTGATATCGCTGACTTTCCACCCGGCTGCACTCTCGGTCTCGAATATTCGACACATCAAAGGCATAAGACTCCAAAGGACATACTACTAGTGTTATTTATTATTCTTATGCCCAGGTTACGATAAGGTTGCGGAATCGCAATAGTTGCGCTACTCACAGACGTTCATTACAGTTAATGAATGATTTACTAACGATATCATAACAGTAGAGCAGTAGTGGTCTAGTGGTACTTACAAGTTGTAGTTCGTATATTCGAATATACGACCTGCAACTGGTCTAGGCGTCCAACCCTGACAGGCGCTTTACTTTGTGTAAATTATTTCATCACCACTGCTCTCAAAACGGTGAAGTAAAACATCTTGAGGAAATTGGCATGTCCTAGAACCAAAAATTCGAAGACATATATATGGTGAAATTGAATTCATGGGCATCCTCTTAAGGGGTCATTGTACTCATCATTATGAACAGCTTTCACTATGGGACCAACATTGAATCGCAAATAAAAACAATTGCTGTTCCCTACATTTTGACGAGTTAAGCGAGTAGGGAACAGCTGATTATTTTTCATGTGATACCCATGAACTCAGTTTCACTCAGTATATGACATCTACACTGGGCCCGCGTGGTGGTTTAGCGGTCCACTCCCTCTCACTGAGACTAGGCCTATGTCCCAGCAGTGGGAACATTAAAGGCTGACTATGCTATCGTAACAGTTAGTGGCGGCACCATTCTTTTTTTTTATCTATCGTTGGTACATTCGGTACACATAAAGAAAACATGAAATATTTGAACACATTCTTTTTTGCGACCGACCTCTGTCGCATGCCTTTCCTAAGTAAGCTTGGTTAATGATTAATTACCGGTAGTGAACCGGTCTGTGCGATGGTTCATAATTATTGTATAATTGTATGAAAAATGGAACCACAGAAACGAAATATAGACTTTGTTAAAAGTTTATAATTATACGAATTATTTCTCAGTACATAGAGATTAAAAAGAGTCCACAATTCAGGGTTTCTATTTTTCAGTCAAAAACTCATACCTTTTAGAAATAAATTAAAATAGGTGTTGTAATCTATTTTCACATTTTATTTCAATTCAATGAAAGGTGTTCGTTTTTACCTACCTGGGAACCCAAAATGTGACAAAAGAATCGAAATAAGCCAACGTTACAACGTATGGTCTAAACTCTAAACCAATGTTTTATTTTAGTTTTGTTGTAAAAGTAAGTAGTTAGTTCGTGCTTCATGGGATAGTTACATTTGTTGATATTTCATAATGTTGTACTTAAAGAGCTCATTATGTAGTAATGATATTAATAGCTATAGTAATTACGGAAGTCGTCATTATTTATTTATTGTGTACCTATCAAATGATCTTATATTTACGTTGTATTGTGAAATTTATTTCCAAACTATTAACTACTACTAATTTCCTAAATAAGAAAGCATTTTGAAAATATTGAAAAGTTAAAATAAAACAACGTTCATTTAATAAAATTGTCTAAAATTTTTCTTCATTCTGACTAAATAATAATATTCTTCAGTTGAATCCGTAAAGTTAGACAGGTACATAATTTCAGTTTTTTACATGTTATATTAATTATTTATAATATGTAAGTAATGTAAATTTAAATACTACATGTAAATAAATTTTATTCAAAAAATAAATCTTTTGTTATGAAATGCAAATTCTCCAGAAATTGCTTGAGAATGATAATGAAATTGTTTTGAATAATCATGTAATAATCATGATAGTTATGTGAATAAATTAAATTTATTAATACTCGTTTTCGGATCTCTTAGACTGAACTTGTGTGGTTAGTGATTGATCTAAGTTATATGGTGTAAGCTTAGAAGGTATTATCTTATATAAAATTGTGTTGTTTTGAACATTGTTTACTAAACTACTAGCTAAAGTCAATAGAAAAACATGTAGGTTAAGTCAGCAAAAAAGCCGATTAACATTTTAGTTTTTTCAAATTCATTAATTACTGAGCAAACTATTTTAAAATCGAAAGAGACGCAATATTTTAAGAATATTAGCTCATAATATATAAAAAAATAAAAATCATTTAATTCCGGGAAAATATATGTCAATGAAATGCGGAAAACCAGTTTATCGAATCATTTTGCGTCAGTTTAGATTGCGTGTAAAAGTGACAGTGTTAATGGACTTTCGTTGCTGACCGTACATACAATTGTACGAGTATCTTTAGCGCTTTGCCAGTGTTATTAGACTGTATGCATCGGTGGAGGGAATTTAATGCAAGCGCCACGCTGCAGGATTTTGAGAGCTTATCCCACTCAGTCCACATTGACGTCTCTCAGTGAAGCCGTAAGTTCTTCGACTTGCTAAAAACTGATAAGTTTTAATAGTGATATTGGGAACGATTTTTTCGTATGTGTTAATAAATGGCATCCTAACACCACAATATACCGCTTTAATGTAAGTAATATTACTAGTCGTGAACACAGTTGAGTCACATGTAACCTATCTACCAAATGAAGTAATAAGGAAACATGATAATTATCTACATAAAAATAATTAAGATTTCTATTCTCTCGTCTCAACTCAATATTATATAAACTATGGAACGTACTTTTCTTTTATTTCTATTGAAGATTTGATTCCTTGGCTTTTTGTCAGGACTTTTCAAATTTCGAAACGGTCACATTATCTACGTAGGTACGGCTATAATCATAAATACCTAGCTATATCCTGGGAAAATATTAATTTAATTTCAATATCATTCGCTTGAAGTTTAAGAAACCTAATACATATAAAACAGTGTTATATAATAGCACTGCTGTAGACAAAACTCAGTGGCTCGGAAATCCAGCCAAGTGTGTTTGTCTGTTACCACGAAATACACGTCAATCAAATTGTGTTGCTTGACGTCACAGCATTGATTATTTACATTAGTAAAAACAATTTAATTAACAATAAACCATAACTGTACAAACTCGGACTTAATGCCTTGTATCCGCAAATAGCGACTTAATAATTATATTTCTGGTATAAGCCACTGAGTGTTTGTTTGTGAATAGTTTTTTCACCAAATCCAATGTCTACAAGTAGGTGACCAACTTTTATTATCTAATATTACCCATGTTTTATTATCTACTATTAATAGTCTGCTAATTGCGGTGCAATGCCTTTTTATTTTATTTGTTAGGAACCCTCTCCGTCGCGCACAAAACAACTTACCAAAGTTTCTTCACAGTCGGTTGAGCCATTTTCGAGATTTTGAAAGACTAACGCACCGCAATTGAGATTAAATGAGCAATATCCATACTCTATACTAATATTATAAATTTGAAAATAACTCTGTCTGTTTGTCTGCATATTACCTTCTCACGCCTAAACCGCTGAACGTATTTCGATAAAATTTGGCAAGGAGATAGATGACATCCCGGGGAAGGACATAAGTCACATAGGCTACTTTTAATCGACATACCACGCGGGCGAAGCCGCGGGCGGAAGCTAGTTTGTATATATATATATATTTAAGTAATCACATTCTCGAAAACGGCTCTAACAATTTCGATGAAAGTTGCAATATAGAAGTTTATGGGAGCCAAGAATCGATCTAGCTAGTATCTGGGAAAATTCGTTTTGTCTATTTTCACAGCCTCGGGAATGTGATACAACACTGGTATACCTTTTTATTTGGTGGGAAATTATCAAATAACTTCTCCCGCTCTGGGCGGAGCGGGAGGGCGTGTGCTCTTACTGACTAAAATCTACCCGTGTTCCTTCAGTTGCCGTATGTTGCCAGACGTCACGGCAACCCTTTCGGACACTGGTATATCTGGACGATATGTTTATCCATTTTCACCCGAGCAGAGTTCGTTCGAACAGTTCAACATACACTCGATAACATTACCTTCCCTCCTTCTAGGACAATCAGGTAAACACATAGATACATAGATACTTATACTATACTAGCGACCCGCTCCTGCTTCGTACGGTTTTTACGACTTCAAAAAATCGATATTTCTTAGTTATATGTAACTTTAATACTAACGTATTATACACACAGATAAACCTTCCGGAATAAATTCTCTAAACGATGGTGAAAACCTCATCAAAATCTGTTGTGTGCTTTAGAAGAACAACGCGGACATACAGACAAACACGAAAAGCGACTTTAATTTATAATATGTACCTATATAGATATCGAAGATACGTTCCTTTTCTCAAATCAATATAAAACCATTCCACTTTTCATCGTCAACAAATTAACACTGAAACGCGGTTGCATAAATCGAGGAGCTCCCAAAATCCTAATCCCGGCACTCAGCATGCAGGGGTTATTGATTGTAACAATAGTTCATTACGCGCGGCGACCGCCCAAACAGAGTGATTAATGTTCCGGTGTTGCCAGCCTCCGTGTAAAATATCGCCCCTTCACGAAATATGACATTGTGACACGGGCGTGACGTTTGGAAGATTTCGGACGACGATAGGAATCCTTCTATGGAATATTAAATAGTGTAGCGTTAACGTTGGTATGTTTATGCGCAAGATTCTTCAAGACACTGAGGTTGTCTGAGATATTGACGATGAGATATCAATGATGACTATGCTCATGCATGGCGTGTATGAGCCTAATATCTTCACCTTCATAGTATGTATACACATAGTTGCTTAATATTGTTTCAACTCGTATCTACTTAGCAAGAGCAAGGCATAGGTAAACAATATTGACAAACAGAATTGTTTTTGCATTTATAATAATCCTAGGTAAATTCATCCAATGGGTATGTCTCTTTTACCGTTTGCCTATCAAAATAAACGAAGTAACTCCAAAACCATTAATCGAAAAAATTATTATCAAAACGAAACAATCCAGCATTATGAAAATTAACTAACAGCACAACTGTTAAATATATTATTACTGTTTGTTATAGTAACTTAGCACCGAACCGGTGCGCGGTGCCAAATTGCCATGTGTTGGCAACACCGCAGCAGCTGGGGGTGGGGAGACGGTCCGTAATCTCTGTCCCTGACAGTGTGACGCGGGGGTCGTCGCCCCAGCCCTGCCGGGCCGCTTACCAGCAAGCTTGAAGTTAATTGCTCGTGAACAGATTATTCAGCAATTTTTCAGAATGTTTTCGGTTTGAGTGAGATGATATTGTGCGTAATTCTAAAAGGTTAAGACAATGGTGCAATAAGAGAGGGTTTCAGAACGTTGCTAATTGGTATGCCCTAATCACCAG
The DNA here is from genome assembly GCA_949152455.1 of Lithophane leautieri. Taxonomy (NCBI): domain Eukaryota; kingdom Metazoa; phylum Arthropoda; class Insecta; order Lepidoptera; family Noctuidae; genus Lithophane; species Lithophane leautieri. The sequence continues at coordinate 1,180,127 of OX424462.1, read as the reverse complement.
GTCGCAGCGAGTGATAACGATATGACAATTTTTTTTTGGAACGAGGTTCCATGTCCCACTTTATACGGTACTCTACTCACTCTGATCAAGTTTCTGATCAATAAGACGTTTGAAGGATTTTCTGCTGTAAACTGCACAGTATGGACTCGTTAAATTTGAGGCCTTCCCTAGATTATCGAAAGAAAGACGTAAACTTGACAGAACATAGAAGTTTTTCAGACTACACTTTCAGGATATTTATTTGGCAGCGCCATTGCGCTATTTCCAAAAAATAATGTTTCATTAGTAAGCAATTTAATACGTTATAATTTAAGTGATACTCCTGAGCATGAGGTTTGGTTCGATGTCCGAGTCAGGCAAAGTGTCATTGCGTTTTTCTATGAGGGAATTTCTCAGTAGCAGCCCGGAGTCTAGATTCATTCCCGGTTGATGGCAATAGGTTCGCCCCCTATTACATGGGGATTTACTGGTACACCTCTGCCTAACCCTTCGGGGATTACAGGCGTGAAGGTAAGTTTTCAATAGAAAAACAAAACTATCAAAAATCTCGATAGATGGCGTTGGATATCTCCAATTCCCAATTGTTCTGGAAAATTGTCCTTCGAGCCGGATATTTGAGAATCATGCCTTTATGAAGGAAAAGGTCTGCGTCGACCCAGTTATAGATTAATACTGATGGCACAGTGGTGCTTGAAGACACGTGGATATGGGTATATGTTACGGCCACAGCATCGGCGGTAGCACGAGAGGTAGCGAGTACATGGGTGGATGCAGTTGCTGGCAAAATCTGAAATACTCGTCGTATCCCTGTAAAAATATGAACGAAAATTGTGATAACTGCTTCTTATTTTGGAACTGGTGTTGTTGTTATTTTTATTGATTTTAAGTGTAATAATGGTTACCTACTTATAAAACCATGTACAATACTAGTATTCAGCTACATCTGGCTAGACTGGAAGCCGACGTCTTCATAGCTGTGGTTAATGGTTACCTACTACTTATTTATTGTTAGACAGTAATTACGACGCACATCATCAGAGGATTTGATTGAAAGGGTTTGATTGTTCTTCTTGAGAAGATTCTAGATGCTAAATCCAATAACTGTGACCTTCACATGAATTGGACACAAATTCAGCGATAAACAACTGATACAAGTCATAACTTCCTTACCGATCCATGAGAAGCAAACATACATTAATAATTCCGCCATAAAACTTTATACAACCAAATTATTTTGAAATTACCCCCAAAGCGAGTTTAAATTACTTATGTAAATGTGGCAGATACCTGGCGAGGTTGGATCGCGTGTTGGCCCAACTTATAATTGGGGAGGCCTGCTGGCGGGGCGCAGTGGAGCCCGGGACACCACCCGACGAGGTTCACCACAGTTACTAGCCGTGGTCCCACCATTCATACCGTCCGCGGTAACGTGACCCGTGAGCAGACAGCTTTATAAATAGTGCGGCAGAACTAGTGGCTAGAATTTGGTTTGAACTTTAAAATTGGCAGTGACTGATTGTTTAATAAAACAGAAAAAACTTAATTCGATCACATTATGAAGGATTAAATACAATAAGTTTCAACCTAAGTGTCTAAAATTAATTTGTTGGAATAAGAAGTTTGAAGACCGCTCCCGCCATGAGGCTAGCCCGTCAGTAACCTTGGCCTTACTATGGCCGATGTTGGTCACACTTCAATGTTCATCCCTTGCTAATTACTTTACCAAAACTCTGCTTAGTACGGCCGACGTTCGACATTGAAGTGTGTCCAATATTTGATCCGTTTTGTACTGGAGACATTGGGAGTATTGTACCAAATTGTACTTCGGTTGATTCGCTTGTAATTGCAAAGTTGCACTGTATCAATAAACACTATTATATTTGGCTGCCTTTATAAGTTCACGTGATAATTCATCCCCTCAATTGCAAACAATTTCTGGCACAAGATTTCTACAGTTCTCAGGACCTGCATTCATTAAAGCACTAAAGACCACGACTATCCACGACTTCAGAGCACCCACAACTACCCTTCACCGCTTTCTACTGTTTTGACTTTTACACCACACAAGTTTAAATTAACGGTTATGGAAAACCCCGTAAAAAATAGACACACACACTAGGCTGCAATCAACAAATGAAAGAGTCAAGCGAATTTGGTCCCGCAGTAGGATAATGACGGATGGACAAAGACCTGTTCTCAGCAGAGAGTGGAACAAGGCTGTCAATGATCATGACGATCGTAATGACAGATTGAAAATGCCAAGCGATATATGCACGCATATTTTAAAGTACGTTAACCAGGCTAACAAATAGGCAACAATAATAACGTAGTACATAATTACCGAAGCTACAGGCTCTGTTGAGAATCTCACAAATGTGTGCAGTAACTGCGCTGGTCTGTAATTGCATTCCAGCTGACCTGCGCTCTTCGTTTATCGAGATACCACTCAAGCTCATGTTATATTCTCATTAGGTAAGGTTAACTGGACGTCAACGATTTTAGCACTGTAGTAATGTTTTAACTTATAAGTAAGTATATTAAAAATCTTATTTAAAATTTCCTGCATCATAGTTAGGATAAAAAGCTTCGAGACTGAAAGGATTGTGATATGTACCTCAGTTAGAAAAATACTTAATAAGTACAGAAAAGATATCTACTTAAGCAATTGTTTATTTTCAAACAATAGATATCAGATAGTCAATTGATTCAGGCGTGACTTTGCAGAAATCCATTATAAAATACAATAAACGTACATATATTTAGTAACCTATGCAACTTTACTATTCTTCAAGAGTCATAAAAAACCCTGTAAGAAATCGACACGTGTTTTACCTCTCAACGAGGCATCCTCAGGATGACGATTGACCTGTCGCAAACCAAAACACGCGCACTCTGCGTCCAGCGCTTGGTGTGTCAACATGTCGTTTCTTACAGGGTTTTTTATGATCAGAACACCTATGAAAATAGCAAGGACATTCTCATGATTAGGTTCATTCGAATTGTAGCTTAAAATCTTGATATTAAAGTCCAATTTTCATGAAAAGGTCATTGGCAAAGTGGCAATGCTGAATTATATCTGCATAGTTTAGAACAACAATGCCACATGTCTCTCATTCAGTTATCATGAAGATTGCCGTTTCCAAATCTAAATTGAAAATACGTGACCGAAAAAATTTTGTGCCGTGAAATATACAACTCAACAACATCGTCCTGAATTCACGGAAAACCACGAAGGAAGTACTATAATATTAATAAATGCTCCGCTCCGGAAAGATTAGCGCCGACATGATAGAATTATGCTTTTTGAATAGCTTTGATAATATTATAATGAATACCGTTGCGTGAGTACACCCGGGAGCGTTTTTATCTACATCTACACACGGTTTTGACAGACGATTAAAACGTATGTAACAACTAACTTATTGTGCCATTGGATACAAGTTTTAACAGAATAGAAAGAAAGAAAAAATGTTTTATTGTCACAGAAACACGAGGTCGAATACCTTACTGCAACTGCCACTCCTGCGTCGATGGCCATCCGCTGAGATTGGCCGCCATGAGCCCCTGACCGAGAGGCGACCTGTTACCGAAACTGCCTATTTCTTTCAGGTTTGTTTACCTGAAAATTATACAAATGAAATACAGTTCAGCAAATCTGAAACAAAATTACTAAATTCTGCAAAAGGAAATCTCAGGCTACGATTTTTTGTCACCAGTGGCCTATAAGATGGACCTCACAACACGGAACCCAACCACTACCACGTTTGAAAATAGAATATTAGCATATTAATGTGGCCGAGGATCCCTACATCCGGCCTCCTCCGTACATAATTAAGGCGCGCATTAGCTTTGTGATGAGCCCCGGCCGCTTATGCAAAGCCCCGCAAACGAGCCCCCGGGAATAGGGGGCTACTCTCGTGACCCGAACATATGGCTACAAGTTTGGACACATCTTCATACTTTATAAAACAGTCTTATGTTTTGATGGTGTCATTGTTTCATGAAGTTTGGAATTGTTGACGTTACTTAAGCAAGATCTTAGAGGCCAGATCTCTGGCCTCAATGATCTTCTGATCTCTCAAACTTGAACACAGAACTTAATTAACTACAAGTGAAACTGCTGAGCGGCAAAAATGCGCCAACGTTGCCCCGACCAGCCTAAATACACACGCGAACTTTCGCCGCGACTTCTATGCTTAGATTTTTCGCTCGGTTAGTCTTTTTAAACTCCAGGACTTTGCCTCATAGATTGTGTCTCTGACCAGGAGTAGACCTCCGCACCAGTCACCTACTTTATTTGTACACATTTTTCTGTTCGTTAAGCCGTTAATCTTGTTGGTATATATCTCAGTCCATTCCGTTCTTAATTTAACATTATAATAATTGTGTGGATGTATATAAAGCTCGGTCTAGAAAATATAAATTTGTTCGATTGTGAATATGGTGATATGAATACAGTTTTTTTGCTGGCGGCTGTACGACTTATAAGTAGTAGAGATACTATGTAAAGATAGTACATAACTGCAGCGGCCTGCAAAAGGGGCATTGATGGACGAACGTGAAAAAGTGGGCCGAGGCGAATCCGAGGCATACATACTTGAGTCGATCAATGCCTGGTTGCGGCCAAGACTTACAAGCCTTGGTCGACTATTGGATACTTTTCTCAAATAATGCGCGAAAATTCAAACTAAGTAAATTAATTGTAAATTCCATAATCAATGACGAACAAAGATAATTTTTCATGCGCCAATATGTTCATTTGCTCCTTTTTTACTTACAACAACTCTATTTACAAGCCAAATCGAAATTTTAATAAAATCTTTGATCATTTAACTTCCTTGGTTGCCATGTGCAGCAGTTAAAAGTTCGTTCCGTTTTTAAATTACATGGCTGATATACTTAGGTTTTCATAGTCATTTATTCGGCTGCTAAACACGACAGATTATATGGATTTTCATACTAACTTTGCCGGCCACCTGCTCGCTAGTATTTGACCAGTACCTACAGAATTTTCAAATTATCTCGAAGAAGGTTGTCAAAATAATGCTATTGAAAAATATATTTTTTTATCAAACTTCTCACTACAATTTCTAAATAAATACTGTCGCTGGATTTCATACCTAAGAGAATTTAGTCTCGTCATAGATTCTGAATAATTATTTTCTTCATTTATGTCTCTACTCTAATCCCCGAACCAAATCCAAGATTTCTTTTACGTAACCCCGGCTCAAGTTACAGTTAAATTAATCTATTTCTGTCGATAAACGATATCTACCGTAGTTAGTTCATTTCTTAGCCATTACGCTGATGAAAGTTCGTTCCGTAGAAGAATGAGGTCAAATGAAACGAGATACACGTAGATTCTAATTTATTTACGTAAGATTTACTGCGTTTCTTCATCAGTAACAATTGATAAACAAACTCGAGTCAAGACTAAATTATCCAATATGAACCCAAAGCGTTTTGAACGTCATGGGAGGACAAGACTAGCAAGACTAGCCAGTCAGTCTTCTTCAACAGCTTCTTCAGACTCAATCGATCTGAGTGTTTATTGTTACAGCAGTTATCGAGTTGCACAGCTATTGCTATCTGCTTGCACCGTCACAGCTTGGTCAACTCCACGTGATATGCTAGCATTAAACTAAAGGAACCGTTGTGTTCTAGCTTCAAAGCTGGTGAAATTACAGACACTCGACAGTTCAATACTGCGTTGATTTACTTAATGTCACCTCAAAGATTGTATCTCCTAAACAAATATGTACACACCCTGACAACTACTAAACCCGGACGCCCCACTTTCCCATATATATATAAATCTTCCCCATAAACGTAAAATTTCACTAGGACCACCATCAATAAGTCAAAGTAAAATAACACTCGAACATATCCGCCATCAGAACCACAACAAACACAGAGTCACGTGCTCCTTGCGTGTCAACCCCGCCATGAATCAAAGACTTCCATAAAATTAACCAACTCCATAGCCTGACGGAGTAACCCAGTCAGGGTTACTTGATTTACGACGAAAGGTAAACGCAAATAGTTGGCATTAGCTACGATTCTTTCTGCATTCATTTTTAATGGTTACGAAATATGTCATGTTCGACTCCGTAGCTGAATGGAGGGTTGTTTAAGAGTCGGTAGAAAAAAGAACTGCGAGGGTGGGTTCCGTATTATCAACATGGTGGGCTATTCCAAATTCAGTCCCTGTTATCCCAACAGTTGGGCAAGTGTAAAATACTGATCTTCTGCAGGTGTGCATCTGGACAGAAAGCCATAAAACTATTTTTTATGGGAATAAATTAATTTATACCAACAAAACTCGTGTTACGCAATTAGAATTAGGAGGGTATGACGATTATCCCATAACCACCAATTCTGGTTGACACCGACAAAATGATAATTGCAGTTTGTTAGTGGTCTCTGCTAAGTACAATCCTGTTGAAGTAATTGCAAACCTTACCCATAAACCTATTGCCTTAGACAGCATACCAGATATTTAATTAATTCGCCAAGTTGTGACATTGCGCCGTTATTTACGAGACAGCAGGCAGGGTCCACGTCATGCGATGCTTGCATTGTTCACTGACTTTAAAGACCTTCGCCATTTTTGATGTCTGTTTAATAAATTAGCTTTACGATTTGAGTTTACAGATCATATCAGCAACCTTCAATCTATTTCGGTTTTACTGCTGATATATCTAACTTTATTTCCCAAACATAAAAAGGGTTGAACCATATGTTTGAACCCTAAATATCTGTGCAACACGATACGAGAAAGCTGTAATGACTAGATGTAAAGGTTTATTAGGTTCCGGTATTCGGCATAATTATGTGACCCCCATAACAATAATTTATGATAATACCGTTTATAATTCTGTGGCCTGGTGCTAAAAGGGCGTCAGTTTATAAACAATCTTTCAAAAGTTACTATGTAAAAACGGCCAATGTAGTATGCGCTTTCATACAGTTAAGTTAAAAAAAAAAATAAGATAAAACGGCTGCAGTATACTTAAGCCGATAAGAAATGATTATTTTTCACTTTGCTAGTAATAGAGTAAGAACTAAAACGGTCAAAGTTAACATTAGCCCTTTTTGTGATATAATCTTAGTTTGCTGCTTTATTTTTAATAAAGCAAAATAGAGTAACATTGACCTTTTTAATTGTATATTTTTATCAGGAACTATCATAATAATTATCATCAGTGCTAAAGGGGCCTAAGTTGTTTATATTTTCCAAAATACATTTTTTTTTCTTATATTGGAATTTAATTCACAAATCTACTTAAAAACATAAATCAAATAAAAGTAAAATATTTTTGCCATACTACAATATAACACGTAAATAATAACTATTAATGCTGACTCATTGTTATAACGCTCATTACTGGAAATAATGATTATTGATATTGGTCCTATTAGCACCAGGCCACAGAATTATTGTATGCCTTCATCAAAATTTATCAATGTATCAGGGGCGAGGCCCACATTTCTCCCTATCAGGTACATAAAATAAGGATTAGAATCTAGGCTATGGATTATTTCTTAACCTCTGAATCGAATAAAACTTTGTATTCTGATTCTGAATTCGTGATAGATCGCCGAGGCCTTGCCATAAGTAGCCTGCTTTAGCCACCATTAGTCACTAGATCAAGCCACAGCTAAACTTACATGTATATCTAAAAATAGTTTTACTTTATTTGCTCGTAAGTATTTCCATTTCTTAGCTTACCGAAACCTAAACATGAAACCGATTTATCTCTGACTCCTGCTTTTATAAGTAAATATTCATAGAAAATAATACTTGTACCTCAAAAACACAATGTTACTTTTATTTCCAAGATATTAATGTTTTTCCATAAAGAGAACTGCTCTGTTATACAGAAGTACTAACAGTTAGTCGTATACTTATCTTGTTTTTCGGCAAACAGACTGTAGGCAGGTACTCGGCCTTCAAGACTGGATTTTGTTCATAATTGGACCCATTTTTGCAAACAAGAACCAACCCACAGCAGGTTACTTTCGAGAAAATGAAACTTGTAAACAGAGTGTGCAAAATGCATACTTAGTATATTAATGAATGAATACTTGTTGAACTTATGTGGGATACTGTAGGCTATCTAGGAATATCAGATTTATACATTTTATGAAGTTATAGTATAAAGTAAATCGTTAAAAACCCGGTTGGTTCTTTCTAGCAAGTTTAATAAAAAAAGGCCAAAGAATGGTTGGTTCCGCAAGTGACAGTGTTGTATCTCTGTTGTTAGTCGGTGAAAAGGAACCATTTTTTTAGAGAAGCTAGAATGCGTGATTTGTGCGCCATCTATGTTCTAAACTCAATTTCACTCAAACTGTGGGTTGGTTCTTGTTTGCAAAAATGGGTCCAATTATAGTTAGTCTTTACATAAAAGTTGTTCTATTTGTCATTGTTTTGAATCGTAGACAGTAAGGTACATAAATATTCAGTTGATAGGGATATTATGAACTGAATATTATATACCTCTACCTGCCTAGGACAATCCAACTTGACCGTTCATTTTAGCGGTTGCAGAGCTTTATAAGTTCGATTACAAATCCTAAATATAATATTATAAAAATGCGAAAGTGAGTTTGTTTGTTACGCTTTCAGGCTAAAACGGCTGTACGGTTTTGGATGAAATTTGGCACAGGGGTAGACCTCAACCTAGAGGACATAGGCTTCTTTTTATCCTGGATCACAGACGATGTCGCGGGCAACAGCTAGTCAGAAAATAATAATTGTGAGGAGCTGCTGGACTTATTTTATTAGATCTTAAAGAATACGTCTCCACGGATACCTAATCAGACATCTCTTACAAAGCCTGTTCTGAATCGGAGCGGTGAATTCTTATCAAAACCCACCAGAAACAAGTAAGTAGACCACGGAAGCATTATTTGGTTCTTCAATAGATGATTATTATTATGCGCTATTTATTCCCTGAAGAGCTTCAAATGAAATCTAAATAATAATATTATCTGCTACCTACGCAGATGGGGGTCACCATTTCATTTGTGTTGATCGTTAAAAGTGCCATGTTGTCGTCTGCGTACTGAACGCTCCCATATTTCTTTATTTCCTGCAAAGTACGAGCCTGTTAAGGCTGAGGGAGGTTCAGTTAAAAGATTGCATTAATGCATTAACTAGATGGTGACAGATTGCGAACCCGACGGTTACGACCAACGGGTAATCCATTACCCACTGACGGTTAAACTTGGCAAGTAATTGATTACGTCGCGTTATCCGATTAACTAAAGACTTGATAATTGAATATGGCTGTTTACCTCCATAAGGATAGTAATTTTTGGAAATATTTACATGTAAACAACATGTTTTTTGCCTATGTCACCAACATTTTAACGCTGTAAAGATATTGCAAAACATATTATGACCATTTTTGACTTACGACCATTATTGACATATGACTATTTATGACCATTATTCCTTCAGTTTCAAAAGTTTTAACAGGATACTAAAGTAATGTTGTGAAAAGCGCCATCTAGTATCACATTTCTTAACTACCAACGAAGGTAACCTGCCTGTAACATTGCCATCTAGCGGTGAGTAGTGATAATCTACTCAATTGATTCTACTCCTCACTAGACATCGCTGTTTTACAAATGTTACCAATTACTTGAAAAATTTTGTTTTTTTCATAGATGGCGGTATATTGGAGTACATATAGCAACAGACCACAATTAAATGACACTAGCGGATGCCCGCGATTTTGCCCGCGTGCATTTATTATATACTAAAACCTTACTCGAGAACCACTCTATCCATTGGTGAAAACAGCATGAAAATCGGTGCAGCAGTTTTTGAGTTTATCGCGTACAGGAGGACAGAGAGAACTTTGTTTTATATAATATGTAAGGATAAAGAAAGAAAATATACAAACAACCACATAGCAAAAAGTTATCGTATTTTTTTTATTGTTTGCCTAGATAATGTTTTTATTCCAGTGCAGGTCAAACGCCTCCTCTTTCTCTGCGATTACATATCACAATGTCTGTCCTACAAACGCCATTATTATTAGTTATTTATTGGCAGTCCCACTATGTGACCCCTAAAAGGGAAGTTGTTTACAGGTGACACTAAAGACTACGTCTGGAGTCTTAACTCGATAGAAAAACAGACTTTAAATACTTACTTTCCTTTTTTTACTTGACTTTTCAATAAATCGATGCGACATGTTCGTAAACGGTGTTTACGGCCTGAGAACTGATAGCTATCTAGCTACGGACAATAAAATGTTCTTTCTGCTACTTATCGTCTGACATGCGAGGAACATAGAGCGAGGAATGGCGTCCTGCTGAAAAATTTAGGGTTTTCTTTACTGGGCTGGTGATGCCTAGATTTTAGATTCCAGTCATAAATACCGTTGAAGATCTAGCAAACCTAACATTTCGAACGTCTGCCAACTGTGGCATCATCATTTCGACATTGAGCCTGATCTCAGATGTCGATCATAATATTTATAATATAACGAAGGAAGGGAAACCAATTTTGGATAATATCACGGAATGAGTTAACTAAAACTAGTCTAATAATCGATCGCTTTCCCTAGTACATAAACAAGTCGTTTACTAAACACTTGCAAAACGCATTTTGCACCAACACAGCACCGGCCCGGCCACTGCTTCTGGTACCATCTAAATAATAATAGGTGTCACTCCCATGACCATCCTCTATCGAGGTAAACAAGGTAATCTCCCTTATCACCACTTTCCCACCTGGAAATGCCGCCTCCACACACCTATTCACACATCGTTCACATCGCTTCGCACCTACCTCCCACTGTCTCCGGGACTCCGCCCTCCGGCACTCGAGTGCATGGCGCTAACTAGTGCGGTCGCCAACGCTGCCGCTGCGGCCGCCGCGGCCGGCGCAGGCAAGAAGAACGCACAGGTTCAGTTACAGGCCGAGCTCAACACGGATGATGAGTGGAACAAGTTTCTGACGAGAGATGGACTGTTGGGTAAGCTATCTGGACATTTATTTAAACCATTTACAGGCATTTTTGAATTTTCAAAGAGGTCGGACACTCGGACATTCAGAAAGATGACGCTAGCTGTTGTATTTAGCTATTAAGTTGTCGAATGAGTAGACTATTGATGGGCTCTAATGAAGCGTCAAAGTCATAACCGAATACTGGGCCGAAAAAGTTACATTGCCATCGAAATGCTAAGAAGTAGACTATTGTTTGCTCTTTCGAGACTTGACGGGACCAAAAGAAAGCCACGAACAACCGATACCTAATTAATTGTAAGTCTCATTAGTTAAGGATTCATTGGTTTATCCATATTTTAATTAAGTTTTTGCCTTCCTTTGTTTATCTCGAAGTTTATAAAAAAAAAACAAATATCATTGATAATTGGAAGCTAAAAATCACTTAGCTGCTTGTTTTATACAAGTGGTAAACTCAAACTATTTAGCTCTTTACGAATCAACACTTTCAGCAAAACTTTTGGCATCATGTGGACTATTTTTGTGACTTATTTTGTGTGATGACCAGTGGTGGACGTGTACTCGGAGTGGTGTGGGCCCTGCATCGGCATGGTTGGCAACCTCAAGAAGATCAAGGTGGAACTGGGCGGAGACAACCTTCATCTAGCCGTGGTAAGACTTTACAAATGTCAACATATTATTATTGTGCTGATGTATCCTATGAAACTATGCCTATTTATTTTATTTCCACAGGCAAAATCTGACACGATAGAATGCCTAAAAAGGTTCAGGAAGCGCAGTGAACCTACCTGGATGTTCATCGCGGTAAGTTTTGCGATTAACACAATAGTTTATCCTCCATAGAATAAGTAGGTAATTTATGAAACACAGATCTTATTATAAATGTAGAGATTTTACATAGGGTGTCACACTAAGTAAAATTTCTTAATTTTTATCAATGAGCGGTTTCCATATTGGAAACACAAAACAATAGTCGCAGAAAAAGAATTTCTGTTTGAAAACATAGCGCAGTTCATATATAACACGTTACTAACAGCACACTACAATATGAACTGACAAATTAGCACCGTGAATGAGTGTGACATGTGCCTTGTACCACCCTGTACGAGGTATACCCACACGTGTCTTAACATACGTAGATGTACGTAGGTGTTCTATAGCTATCTATTCTATATATCCTCATATGTCTGGAACAGTGATTTGTAGCAAGCTGGTACGGATGTGGGTATCGACCAAACGCCAGAAAAAACGACTGTCATATACTTACATTTACCTACCTTCCGCTTAAAGAATGTGTTGCTAGAAAACTTTGTTTTATCATTGAAATTTTAAGGTGGTGTGTGTTATAATAATAGTGCTTTAAATTCATGTAGGTAAAAGGTTAGGGATCGCAAAGCCGTACGAAAGTAAAATACGGGGGAAAGATAGGAATTGTAATCAATTTATGCTGTTCACGTTCAACAAAAATTGACATCTTTCTAAATCTGTCACATCTTAATTCCAGTCTGGTCAACTCCTAAACGTGGTATTCGGAGCCGACGCGCCCCGCATCGCTCGCACCATTGAGCAGGAGCTCCAGAATGAGGTGCTGGCCAAGAAAGGCGAGCTGGAGCGACCCAAGAGAGCGCCGTATGAGCTTACTCCTCCAGAACAGGTGAAGAAGAAATGGGTTAAAAATGTGCACCAAAAAAGAGGGAGAATTGGGAGAAAGCCTCTGCCCAGGAGAGGAATCCGCAGGTGGAAAAAAGGCACTGTTTTTTGCCATTTCATTTACAAGACCTTACGTCGATAGACCTAAGACTGGATTTATATCAATACATACCTTGTGGCCAAATTAATATCGACAGGTCTGAAAAAATCTGCTCTATTCCTGTGTGCGATTAATTCAACCTTGACCATCCCAAAATGTTAAAAGATTTTCGATGGAAATCTAAAAAAAAACCCTACATTTTCAGGAGGTCGCAACAGCCCAAGAGAAGATTGAAGAAGAGAAGAAAGCCAAGGAAGCAGCTGCAGTGGAAGCCGCAAGGTTCGCGCGGCGGGAGGCGCGGGCCAAGCGCTTGGAGATGCACTTCAACGATCTCTGTCCCGCACTCATGCTGCCGCACGCGCAGAAACATTTGAGGAAGATCACTGATACTATTGAGCCTTTCGGTACGTTTCTTTTTAACGAACTTTACCATACAAAATGTAGCTTTCCGGTTTGGGAATGTGCGATTCTCTAAAGTTCGACCTTTAACATTAATTCTGTGCGCTAAACCTGAGAGTTTTACTAGTCGAAAATAGCAGCAAGAGCTCACTCCTCAGTTCCCGCCACAAATTTCTAAAACCACCACAGATACTTCTGTAGGCTTGAACCACCACCAATGGCATTCTAATACTGAAATGCAGTACAGCACCAACAACAAAAAAGTTATCGCAGTTAAAATACAGGGTCTTGCAAATTTCAGGTGTAATTTTGGCAGACAAGTGCCCAATCGTATTGGGCAAAGAGGGCGCCAAGATTTTGGCTGTGGAAGAACCAGAGCTCGGCGAAGCCAACGCGGCGGCGGCGCTCATTGAGAGACCCTCACTGGCGTTGATATTCAAAAAGATGCCAGATAAAGAGGGGGATATTATTGGTAATAATACTTTAGTCTGAGTTCAACAAATCATTTCAAAGTAAAATAATTTATTTCAATTATTACGCGCGATATTCCTAATTTTTCGTAATAGCACCTGTTTGCCTCTGCATCACCTAAAGGTTGCCTAGTAGTAAATGCGTATGGCATTAAGGCCACCTCTGTACATTTGTGTGCTTGAAGTATTAAATAGATAAATATACCTATATGCGGTGGACGGTGATGGACTTATGTCCTTCACTGAAACTCAAGTGAGTGAAGAACTTCAAGTGATGAAAGAATTCCTTCAAGGTCAAGCCCGAAAGACCGACATTCTTATAATTGTTTCTTGATTTCTCATAGCCCATTACAATGTACCAATTACGAGTAGTTAATCACCTACTTTTCTCATAGAGCTGACTCGCCGAGCTCTCTGTGGAGACGGCCTGGCTGAGGATGACGACGCGAGGAAGAAGCTGCCCACAACAGAGCTTCGTGACGGCAATACAATAGGGCTATTCGTGCCCAAGGACCGGCACGAAAGAGCTGCTGTACTGGACGTGCTGTTTCCTAAGGTACTTTTGACCTTAAACTTATAACTGGATGTAGACCGAACCAACGAAGAATGTTGTTTAACGCTGTTAAAACATAACCTGGGTTTGGGTTAAAGAAAATCAAATTGTTGCATTGAACAGCTTGCTTTATAAATAGTTTATCACAGATTTAGAGTACCTACAATGCTAGTAGGTAGTTCTCCAATGATTTTTAGATAGACCTATGTCGTGCATGTTCGAGATTCTGTGAGACGTTTGACGAAAAGTGATTTTGTTTTTTGCCCATTTTAATTTGATTGTTATCTCATATTTGTTAGTTTTATTTGCTTTGTTTGTTAATTTCATATATTATTTCTTATTGTAAATATGTCTATTTTTACTGAAGTTTCACTGAAAAAAAAACAAAATACATAAAGTCGAACATAGAACCTCCTCATTTTTGGGAGTCGGTTAAAAAACAACTGTTCGACGTTGTATTTGTGTAAATAAAATGCCGTAGTGTACTACATCAATTTGCTGTATTCTTGAAAAATCATCCCTTTTTTAAAACATATTTTTTCTGTGTTTGACAGCTTGACAAATCAATAACTTAATTGCTATGGAAACCACATAGAGTATATATGCAATTAAACATACCGCCCACCAAGGACATCAGTACTTGTCCTTAACTACATAAAACCGCCCACCATGAGGGAAGCATTCGTTATATAAAAGAAATTAAAACTCAAAATTTCAAACCTTAACTACTTCATAACAATTGTGGACTGTAAATAAGTTAACAACAATAAATGAATATAAAGGATCTAACTTAACATTTCAATGCTCCATAACATTGCTGTCCTTAAATATATTGAACAAAACAAAACTTCATAACTTAAATCTAGACGGCAATAGGTAAGATAATAAGCTTGGACACTGGTCTCTTGATAACAGAGTCTCTACATTTTAACGAAACAACGCGCGTTAGATTGTCCGCTCCAATATGCTTGTCGGTAATCATACCATACAACCATCTTGCCGGTGGCAGATTGTCCTCCTTAACCAGCACTATATCTCCAACCTTAGGTTCCGGAGTTATTTGGGACCATTTATAACGGTGCTGGAGTTGTGTCAGATATTCATGTGACCATCTTCGCCAAAAATCTTGTACAAGCCGTTGAGTGAAATGCCATCTTTTGAGAGTGCTCATGTTCGCATTCTCATAATTAGTATCCGGTACCAGCACTAAGGGCTCACCCACAAGAAAATGCCCTGGGGTAAGTGGGTACGGATCTTCTGCCTTGGAACTAACTTGAGTCATCGGTCGTGAGTTAAGACATGCCTCTATTTGGCACAAAAGAGTCATCATTTCTTCAAACGTGAGTGTACTGTTGCCGATTACTCTTTTTAGGTGATATTTCGTGGACTTCACTCCAGCTTCCCAAAGTCCACCAAAATTTGGTGAATGGGGTGGAATGAAGTGCCAGTTGGTGTCGTTTGTCGCTAACCAGCTAGCTATGTCACCAGCTACTACCGATCCCTTTCGAGGTGATAAATTCTTAAGCTCCCTATTCGCTCCAACAAAGTTAGTGCCATTATCACTCCACAAGTCTGCGCAATGCCCTCTGCGTGCAACAAAACGCTTAAATGCAGCTAAAAATGCCTCTGAGGTCAAGTCACTCACTACCTCGAGATGAATTGCACGAGTGGCCATGCATATGAATAAGCAAATGTAGCCCTTGGTGGAGTGATAACCACGTCCCTTTGTGGTTCTGACAGCAATAGGTCCTGCGTAATCAACACCGCTCCGATAAAAAGGGCGGCAAGCAGTTATACGAGCTGCTGGCATTTGGCCCATCAACTGTTGATTCGTTTGAGCTGAATAACGCACACAAACGACGCATTTACGGACATGCTGTCTAATGAGACTTTTCGCGTTGACAATCCAATACCGAGTTCTTATATAGCTCAGCATTAACTGAGGCCCTCCATGAATAGTACGTTCATGGGCTTCCGCAACAATTAGAATTGCTAGATGTGATTTATAAGGAATCAGTATTGGATGCTTCATTTCTTCTACAACGTTAGCCTTCTGCAATCGTCCCCCAACTCTAAGGATGCCGTCGTTATCAAGAAATGGATTAAGCGAGGTAAGTCTACTACTTTTTTCTATTTTAGCTAGTCCTTGTAAACTTTCTATTTCTTTTAGGAACCCATCCCTTTGACACAGTCGGATACAGGTAAGTAATGAATCATTTATTTCCTTAGATGTTAGCCAACATGTAGTTTCAGATTTAGGGTTTGCTCTTTTTATCACATTAAGAAATCTCCTACAATATGAAATCACTCTTATAAGTCTTTTTAAACTGGAAAACCTTAACATTATATCAATGCCTTCAGTTGTCATGTGACATAAAACATTATTTTTCTTTTCCTCTAAATCTGTTTGCTTAAACCTCCCTCTACTGTAATGGACTGTATTTTCTTGTAACCACTTAGGGCCGTTTTTCCATAATTCAATTTCAGAAATATTGCGAGGATTTATGCCCCGCGATGCACAATCTGCTGGGTTCTCATCGGATTTGACATGCGACCACTGACTGTTATCTATAATGGTCAATATTTCGGAGACTCTATTTGCCACGAAAGTCTTCCACTTGCTGGGATGACTACTCAGCCAAGCAAGCACAACACTGGAGTCAGTCCAAGCGTGTATGTTTTCCTTTGAGATACCCAATACTTCCGAGACTTCTTGGAGCAACTTTGCTAATAAGACAGCTCCACAGAGCTCCAAACGAGGTATGGAGACCTGTTTTACAGGAGCAATTCTCGATTTGGAAGCGACGAGATTCACATGAACCTTACCATCACAATCTACTGTTCTGACATAGACAACGGCTGCATAAGCTGCGTTAGACGCATCTGAAAACCCCTGTAGATCCATATGGACATCGTCTCTACTTGTTCCAACCCACCTCGGAAGTTGAAAACTAGTAAGATGAACGAGATTCTTGCGATACGAAATCCAATCTTTGAGTATGTCAGCTGGTATCTCGTCATGCCATCCTACACCAGCAAGCCATATTTTCTGAATAAAAACCTTGGCAGTTGTTATAACGGGTGCGATCCAACCGAGTGGATCAAATAATCTTGCTATATCCGAAATTACTCTACGTTTAGTCACAGGTGTTTCCAGCGACGGAAGTTGGACAGTGTACTGAAATTCGTCACTAGATCTATTCCAGGTTAATCCTAGAATTTTCATGACAGAATCTAACTTCATCTCTAAGTTTTCTTTCGTATCCTTACTGTCTTTTTCAATTTTTTGCAATAACATATTGTTATTACAAGACCACTTCTGAAGCTCAAACCCCCCGCGACTAAGAAGTTCGTTCATTTGCTGATATACCTGAAAACCTTCTTCAACACTTTCGCAGCCTGTCATGAGATCGTCAACGTAGAACTCCTTTAAAACCCTGTCTGCTACTAAAGGGTATTTGTCACCTTCATCATGTGCAAGCTGTTGCAAGGCTCGTACAGCTAAGTAAGGTGCTGAAGATGTACCAAATGTTACACGTAATAACCTTAGATGTTGAAGTTCTGAATTCACGTCCTTACGCCACAAAAGGCGTTGAAAATCAACATCTTCTTCAGATACCTTTACTTGTCTGTACATTTTTACTATGTCGGCAACAAGACATATAGGGTGACAGCGCCAACGCATGATGATATGCCTTAGTTCAGGTTGTAGCCTTGGACCGATCGACATGTCTTTATTTAATGATGAGCCATTATTTAGAGTACATGACGCGTCGAATACAACCCTCACCTTTGTTGTAGTTCTATCATTTTTTACAACTGCGTGGTGTGGCAAATAGATGGCAGTAGAATTCTCTTTCTTTAATTTTGGAACTACCTCCATATGGCCGAGCGTCAAATATTCCTCAATAACATCAGAATATTTTATCCGAAACTCAGGATTTTTGAGCAACCGTTTCTCCAATAAATAAAATCGTTTCCGAGCAATTTCGAACGAATTGCCATACTGACACTCTGGATTAATTGACTTAAAAGGCAATCTTACTACGTAGCGGCCAGATGAATCTCTTTTAACAGTTTCTTTAAAGAAGTCCTCACAGGCTTGTTCTTCTTCTGATAAAATATTTTGGTTACCAGAAAAAGGTTCCTCAATTTCCCAGAACTTCTTTAACAGATCATCAGTCGATATATGAGTATGCATGGTCACGATTTTATTTTGTTGCAGACAACCTTGGTTTCTAGGTGAGTGTATATAACCAGAGAGGATCCATCCGAGTTTAGTATTTTGTGCCACAGGAAACCCAGGTAGACCCTTGATAACACCTTCCGTTAATATCTGGCAATACACTTCTGCTCCTAGCAAAATATCAATTTTGTTTGGAGTATCAAACGCAGGATCGGCTAATTTTAGATCCAACATTTGACGTGATAGCATAGTAAAAACAATCTTCCTTTCAGGAAGAAGTGATGTAATTTTCTTAAGAACGTGAGCCTTTACAACAACTGTACAGTTAGGATCGTGGCGTGACTGAACCGATACGTTTACAAACCATTTAGAGCGCAATGTTGCACTCTGGTCACTGCCAAGTCCTGAAATAAAGCTCTTGTTTGGAATTTTCTTCAGACCAAGCATCTGTACCGACGACTCGGTAATAAACGATGCTTGAGATCCTTGGTCTAAGAGAGATCTTAAAACAAACATACCTGTTCTCCCTTCTACCTTTACCAAGGCAGTGGCCAATAATACTTGGCTGCTCACATTTGAGAAACAAGATACGATGTTGCTTGGTGTCTCGCTCTGTGAAGTTGATGGCAAAGATTGACCTGTACCATCTTCCTCTTGATCAGTTTTAGGGACTGATTTTGGATGCAGAAGAGAATGGTGTCTTTTTCTACAAACACGACAATTGGTAGAGTTGCGACATGAAAATACTGAATGATTTGGAGCAAGACAATTGAAGCACAACCTATTGGTTTGGACAAAGTTACGACGTGCTTCAACATCTTCTTTTGCAAACTTCTTGCAATTAATCAGTTTGTGACTTTCAGAACAAAACTCACATGTGGAGTTTGAAGTGACATGCATAGCTTTAGTTGTGCGAGTGTTATTAATTGACTTGTTAATGACTTTACTGTTTAAAAACTCAAGAGACCTGAATCGCTGCTCTAAGAAATCTTTCAAATCACTTAAATTAGGAAGTTCACCATTGGCCTTACAGATTTGAACTTCCCATAGTTTCCTAGATTCTGTATCAAGTTTTAAACTAACAATGTAAATTACAATAATATCCCAAGAAGAAATGTCAATACTTAAGTTTTTGAGGGCGTTTAAACATTCATTTGTTGTATCAAGTAATTCTTTAATGGCATTGGAAGATTCTGACTGTATGTTCTTCTGATTCATAAAACGTTTTAAAATACAATTAGCAAGATGTAACTTATTATTGTAACGATGTTCTAACTGATCCCAACAGACTTTGTAATTGGTAGCCGTGATAGGAATATGCCGCAAAAGTTGCTCGGCCTCACCTGTTAGATAGCCCTTGAGATAGTGTAGCCGTTGAACGTCGTCTAGTGTTTTGTTGCTATGTATTAACGATATGAATAAATCGCGAAAACTTGTCCATTCGGTGTAATTGCCACTAAAACTAGGAATGGAAATCTTAGGTAAATTAACACTAAAGGGTTGACCGACGTTTGACTCAATTACCTTAGAACTAGACAATGCAACAGTATTAGAATCGATCTTAATTTTAAGCAAGCAATCCTTTAATTCCGTTTTATAGTCCGTGTATAGTTCCTCAGTAACGCCGTATGCATCAGCTGTGTAGTAAGTAGTAGACTTCAATACTTCCTTGTTACCAAATTCCGAAATGATGACTCTATGTGTATCACGATACAAAGTCCAATAACTTTCCAATGTTTCAAGCCGAGTTTCCAAATAGGATAGCGTTATTCTTTCCTTTGGAGATTTTTTGAAATTAACTCTAGCTCTTTGTATCTTTAATTTTGTATCTTCTTGCATATTAGAATATGTTTCCATTTTAACTAAAGCTTTTTCACTTCAAAACAACGATGTCGTACTTTCTCTTTGTTCACTCTCTTTAGTCGTTGGAATACCAACAATTGTTGGATTACTTGGTATGTTTGCTATAATCTACCTCCAGTTTCCACATCTGCCAAAGGCTGGTTGCAACTCAACTGGTTGCCGCTTACTATGCGCACACCGCGCAGCACTTCAGTGACGGGGCTGGTAACATCCACGCAATCCGGCTCGAATGACCATGTTCGACGTTGTATTTGTGTAAATAAAATGCCGTAGTGTACTACATCAATTTGCTGTATTCTTGAAAAATCATCCCTTTTTTAAAACATATTTTTTCTGTGTTTGACAGCTTGACAAATCAATAACTTAATTGCTATGGAAACCACATAGAGTATATATGCAATTAAACAACAACTAAGACTATGTCCGTAATTTTACGCATGTATTTTCAAAATAAATGAAGATATCCCGTCAGGTAAGCAATTAATCATGTTCAGAGTTGCAGAATACGTAGGTAGGTACACTCTTGGGTTTACAAGACGAGTCTATACAAAACTTCAGAGCTGAGGCAAAGTAGAACACCACACAAAAATAAAATGAATGTCCAAAGCAGTGGATACTCATGCCTACTCCTTCATACCATTCCCCAGATGGTAAGCTCAGTAGTAGAGCCAGCTCCGCCAGCAGAGCCCCCGCACATCCTGATAATGTTCGGCGCGTGGCAGCGCCGCGCCGTGCTGAGCAAGGCCAGCCTGCCCAAGGTGGCCACCCGCCTGCTACGCTACGGGTTCTTCGCAGACCCCAACATTGAGGAGCCCAGGCTCTTGTGCAAGAATATTGATCAGTACGAACAGAGGCCGGAGAAAGAATAGTAGGTCTTGTCCGATATGAGGTCATATTTAAAACTGACACTGTATTCCGGTACAGTCAACCACCCGTTAGTGGTAACATTTGAGTAAACATCACTGCTACGAAATAAGCTTGTCTATTTCAAATTATTATTCATAAACCTGCGGTCGACTGTACTGTTAGAAGTCCATTTAGCGCATTAAACATCCAAATTTTTTATCACCTTAAAATATTTAGATCTTTAAAAAACGGGTAAAACGGTACCCTATTACTAAGGCTCCGCTGTCTGTCTGTCACCAGGCTGTATCTCATGGACCTCACGTGTTTTTTTGCCGTTTTTATAGATAGTGGTACGAAACCCTT
Organism: Lithophane leautieri; assembly: GCA_949152455.1. Lineage (NCBI taxonomy): Eukaryota > Metazoa > Arthropoda > Insecta > Lepidoptera > Noctuidae > Lithophane > Lithophane leautieri. The sequence goes on along the minus strand of OX424462.1, from coordinate 1,158,713 downwards.
CGTGCGCGAGTCCGACTTGCACTTGGGCGGATTTTTGTTTTAGTACCACTCAGGTGCTTTATAGTCACAATCCATACTAATATTATAAATGCGAAAGTTATTCAGTCTGTCTGTCTGTTATCTTATCACGCCTTAACAGCTGATCAGATTTGGATGAAATTTGGCACACAGTTGGAGCATGACAGGCCTTTTATCTCGGTAGTATGTTTGCGACATCCACGTGGGCGTAGCCGCGGCTGTCCCGCGGCTACGCCCAGCTCGTGTGACATAATCTGATTTCCAATTCCAACTCCACAGTTGCGAGACCGTAGTCCTGATGATCGCAGTAGGGCTGGCCGAGCCCGAGCTAGCGGAACCCGAGGACCTGTTCCCTGAGGTACAACATTCACAGTCAAATTTAATGACGTAGAATTATTAGTAAGTCATTGAAATATAACTCTTATTTCATTACAATAAAGTAAAAATTAGAATGATTGGATAAAACTCTCGGCAATCATCCAGATTTATGCCTACTTTACAGAGATAAGAGTTACTAAGCCTAGATTCGCATGACGTTTTTTTTCGAGCAATGGATTTTCAACTAACCGAGAGTTGAGCAGAGCAGGAGCCAGTTGGGGAGTTTTTTGCGCCACTTCTTCCCAGCTAAAGCACTGGGAAGTGGTGAAGGGTGGACGTTTTGGGGGATTGTCTTATGTAATTTTGACGTTCGAAAAGTGCTGATTCTCAGAATAAATGACTTTTGATTTTGGGCAAAGAGTGCATCCAGCTCGTCAAAAAATACACTGTTAGATTATAAACTCTCGGCGCTAAGAACTGAGTTGATAATCCAGTGCGCGAAATGATATCGCCCGTGGTACGAGGGCTAATGGTTTTACGTCGATCGTAATTGTCCTACGTTAGGGTCCTCCCGAAGAGCTGGTGACCCTGGGCCCGCTGCACGTCAGCGCCGACCACGTGGTGGGGAAGGACGAGTGCGCCAGGTTCTTCCCGCCAGGGTACAGCGAGCCGGAGAAGAAGCCCAAGTCCAAGAGTAAGAAGAAGAAGAAGGTAATCATTCTAGACCTTATATTTGACTGTGTAAAATGAAATATAAGATCTGCTTAACTGCTGTAAGATCTGTATCTTAAAGCAGTTAGGCCTTACAACTAATGTCTTTCTGCATCGTTCTCACTCGTGTAATTTCAACAGGAATGATGTAAACAATATTTTGATTTAAAAGAGTGTCCGTGGAGTTTCTTGCTCGTTCTTCTTCATAGGAACCCTACTACCCTTTGGAATGGGAAATTTTTCTCCTAGAAAATTCAGAAGTGCCTGTAATTGGTTAATTTGAAATTTTGCTTTGAGTTTGAATTTGTTTGTAAATATATTCTAGGATCCTATTAAGATCTGTATCGCCATCATTGTTTGTTCCATTGCGAAAGAGAGATGGAGCTGTGAGTAGGATAAATAGCAACAGCATCAAAATGCGACCCCAGAACTGAATCACAGTTTTCCATAGCCTGTATGACGACGGACTATTGTTATTTTCGTCAACCAATCACTACAACACATACCTACGATTTCGACGACCACATGAACCACATTTACTGATACTTTATCAGATGGCCTCAGGGCCTGTGACTTAAAAAGTCATATCGAAAAGTTAAAATGTATAGGACAGCAACAGAAGAGCTTAAAAAAAAAAGAAACGCTTCGAAAACGATTGCCACCTGTGCAGGCCTTCAGTTTTTAAAAAACCGTGTGTATACCGATTGTTCTTGTTTCTCTAGAGACGACACGCAAGCAAAGAAGAGAACACAGAAGAAGCACCGGAGACACAGAGCACAGGAAACGCAGACGCCGAAACGAACGGAGACACCGAAAACGGAGACGATGGGGAGGAAAATGGGGACGGCGAGGAGAATGGGGACGAGGGGGACGATGACGAGGAGAATGGGGAACAGCATGCGGATAAGGCGACCTCCCCGCCGCCCTAGGGGGGGCAGGGGACTGAGGACGGGAGGGACGACGAGGAGAATGGGGACTGCATGCGGATAAGGCGACGAGGGGGGGCAGGGGGAAACTGGACAATCCTTTTACAGATAATTAACCTCTCACAGCAGCAACCTTATTGTAACGACAATAAAGATCACCGTAATTTTGACATTGATGCAAAAAGTTCAAAAAAAGTGAAACGACTATACATATTATATGAGACTTCCCACAGGTCGTGTCGCCATTGATTTAAACGTAATTGCAAATCATAGACACTAGATAAGTTTTAGAGGTATGAGGAACAGGGTGTAAAGTTCACTTATCCACCATAGAAAAGGGAGGATCCTCCGACCAGACGGGTGTTGTGTCTGGCGGGCAACTGCCCAACGATTGATTTCGGGTTCTTGTACATATGTCCACTGCACGGTAAACTTTAATTGCGCGATGCAGGATTTATGTGACGTCTGGATTTTTGTGTGACGTCAGGTCTTCGATGCGTAGTTCGCATGTGGCGATATAGATACCGCCACATCACTCCCCTCCGGAGACCGAAGGTCGATAGTGGGCTGAGTCTTGTATCTTGCGATGCTTGCCAGTGCCAGTTGTGGTTCCAGTGAGTCGGAACCGGGTGCCGCATTGTTCGCAGTGGGTCGGAACTGTTTGCGGCGATTGTAGTGATTGAGTTGATTGAGGTGATTCCCCAGTGGGTCGGGGTGATGAGGCTGCGGGTGATGACCAGGAATGCGCGTTCGCTGCATGCTGGTGGTCAGGATACCCGTTGACGCCTCAGGTGTTGGCTCGGCTGTGTGACTCGCCTCTCTGAAAGCTTGCGGGAGTGATGATGATGACGTCACGCTGGAGTAGTTGCACGAAGGCTGCGTTGACGTTCATATTCGGGGTCACCAATTTAGAGGTATGAGGAACAGGGTGTAAAGTTCACTTATCCACCATAGAAAAGGGAGGATCCTCCGACCAGACGGGTGTTGTGTCTGGCGGGCAACTGCCCAACGATTGATGTCGGGTTCTTGTACATATGTCCACTGCACGGTAAACTTTAATTGCGCGATGCAGGATTTATGTGACGTCTGGATTTTTGTGTGACGTCAGGTCTTCGATGCGTAGTTCGCATGTGGCGATATAGATACCGCCACAAAGTTTAGAAAACACGGGCGAATCATGTTGTATATACTTTTAAACACTGCTATTAGAATGGATACGAATTATGTTGAACTGAGACGCTAACATATAGAGAGACAACTGAAAAAATATCTACGTTATAAATAATAATATTAGGTTACCCGAACGATAGGTTATATTATCAGAATCATTACTATTATAAAAAGTATATTGAAATAATTTATCTGTAAAACAGTACAATAAAACAATGTATAATAATATTCTAAAATTTGTATTTTCATTTATTTATAAATAGTCAATTATAATATATTTGTATTAACAATAAAGTAAATGAGTAACGACTTAACTGATAAGGTGGAGGGGGAATATCTTACAGTGCGGGCGCACCTCACACTACTGAGTCTTTTCGGTTCCTGGAACAAATACAAGCAAAATATATCTACTCCAGCATATGGGAAACAGTCTTTTAGTGGTCTATGTTCCAAATCACGAGCATCATGTGACTCTTGCAGTAAACGGGCAAAGCAATAGTGAACACGCATCTTCTGGGCACGTTCGTTTCATCGCAGACCTCATCCATCGTTTTCCATCAGGCGAGGTCGAGGTTAAGAGCAGGCCCATTATGGGATAAAAAATTTAACGCGCGCTTGTAATGTGACGTTCCAGTAATTTGTTCAAACAGGCTGGTTCAAACAGTTTGATCAAATAGAAATACGAAAATTCATATCTCTTCATGCCATTTGACAACTCATTTTAATCAAATTTTCCTACACACATTCATGCCAATTTGTAACTGTTTGAATCAGCCTGGTTGATCAAATTACTTGAATGTCTATGGCCCGCATTAGACTCACTCACTATACGAACAGATACGCGCCACACGCACGAGCCGCCACAATGCTCCTGCTTGGTTATTGCACAAAGATTAGTGAACGTGCTTATCTTTTATACGCTCGTGCACGTACGTAAATGCGTACCATTCGAACGTGCAAAATTTTGTGATCATTGTATCCATGCATATTCTTTAAGGTGTGGTGACACAACTAGCCTTTAACAGCCAATGACCATGTGCTACTTGCGGCGTACCATATGTAATGGTTGTCGTGGTGCGGCGCGCGCATGACGCCGACGCCGCCGCCCAGGCGCCGGTAGTTCATCGCGCCGCACAGGCGCCACTGGTTTGATTCTGGGTCGAACACCTGCAGACCATATCATATTTTATATTAGTTGCGATGGACAAAATATAGTACAGTACCCGGCTATATGTCACGTCGGGGTTTAAAAAAAGATGAGTATTAGGCAGAATATTATGAAGTTTAAGGGTCGTTTACGCCTACCTGTATTTTACTGTAAAAACTTAGAACTACACGTGAACATCCCTTTCATACGGTTAGAACTAAAAGTACAACGCTACAAAGTTATTTTGGCGCGTGACCAAAATGGGAACTACGGGCGCCATTTTGTTTTTTTTCACAAATGTTTACCAATAATGCCGCCTGTAAAATGTCATTTAAGCGACTAATGATCCTTGTAGCACTTTACTATGAAACTACTGTGCTCACAAAATTATACAGTAAAATAATTATGTTGATGAACGTAGTGCAACGGTAAATGTGTCGTACCTCTATGGACTTAAGGTACGCGGTCCCGTCGAAGCCCCCGACGGCGTACAGCTGCCCGTTGACCACGGCCAGCCCCACGCCGCTGCGCCGTGACGTCATCGCCACCACGGGCGACCACGTGTCCGTGTGCGGCTCGTACCTGTGCGGGTATTGTAAGGATACTCATTGTGAGCGTAAACGTGACTTCATATCGATACATATTTATAGACCGTCATCAATATTGTGACATATTATGAATCTCATGATATAAGGGTATACCTTATACCAGTAACACCTTTAAATATTTTGGAATACAAATAAAATATGAATACATATTTACAGGGTCAACTTAAATTAGCTAGCGAAACTCTGCAGACGTGATGGGAAACCAAAAACAACTAATATTGACTTTAGGGTCAACGGTCGCTGCCTGGTAGTGTGCTGATGAATTTAAACAATGTTAGTTTAATGTTGCACAATACGCTCACCTCTCCGCCGAAGACAGCTCGGTGCAGTCGTCGCGGCCGCCCACGGCGTAGATCTGTCCGTCGAACACGGCGCAGCCGAGGTGCTTGCGGCGCGTGGACATGGGCGCCACGCCCGTCCACTTGTTGCTGCGCGGCTCGTAGCGCTCCACGGAGTTGAGGGGCGCCTGCCCGTCCGAGCCGCCCACGGCGTACAGCGCGCCGCCCAGCACGGCCACGGCCACGCCCAGCCGCCGGCACGTCATGGGCGCCACCTGCGGCCAGTGGCTGTCACTACTAACTATGCAGATGCGTACAGCGCGCCGCCCAGCACGGCCACGGCCACGCCCAGCCGCCGGCACGTCATGGGCGCCACCTGCGGCCAGTGGCTGTCACTACTAACTATGCAGATGCGTACAGCGCGCCGCCCAGCACGGCCACGGCCACGCCCAGCCGCCGGCACGTCATGGGCGCCACCTGCGGCCAGTGGCTGTCACTACTAACTATGCAGATGCGTACAGCGCGCCGCCCAGCACGGCCACGGCCACGCCCAGCCGCCGGCACGTCATGGGCGCCACCTGCGGCCAGTGGCTGTCACTACTAACTATGCAGATGCGTACAGCGCGCCGCCCAGCACGGCCACGGCCACGCCCAGCCGCCGGCACGTCATGGGCGCCACCTGCGGCCAGTGGCTGTCACTACTAACTATGCAGATGCGTACAGCGCGCCGCCCAGCACGGCCACGGCCACGCCCAGCCGCCGGCACGTCATGGGCGCCACCTGCGGCCAGTGGCTGTCACTACTAACTATGCAGATGCGTACAGCGCGCCGCCCAGCACGGCCACGGCCACGCCCAGCCGCCGGCACGTCATGGGCGCCACCTGCGGCCAGTGGCTGTCACTACTAACTATGCAGATGCGTACAGCGCGCCGCCCAGCACGGCCACGGCCACGCCCAGCCGCCGGCACGTCATGGGCGCCACCTGCGGCCAGTGGCTGTCACTACTAACTATGTATAAAAATAGTGATAATAGAGTAGGTGACCTTGGTCCAGCGGTTCTCCTTGGGGTCGTACCGCTCCACGTGGTTGAGGCACTGCACGCCGTCCTGGCCGCCCACGGCGTACAGCGCGCCGTCCAGCACGGCCACGCCCACCGACGTGCGGCACGACGACGTGGGCGCCACCGAGCCGCACCACTGCGGGCACGGACAACGGGTTACTCGAACTTCAATTACATATATTATTACATGTAATACCGGGCAAAATAACTTCGGAAATAATAAAGACATTTTTATCAAATTCTGAAAGATAATAATGATTACTATGAGTCATCCTTAGAAGATAGACATATGCTATTGTGCACTTTTCTTTATTTACTTTTTTAAATTTATAATCCCGTCAAACATTAATTGTATGTTTCTTCTACGGTTTACGCGGCGCACTCCAGTAAAACGACCAGTTGGCAAAAAAAATCCGACATTTTCAACGGTAATCGTCCAGCCAATTTACACCAAACTTTAATGAAAATTATACACCCAAACCTTCCTCATGCATCACTTCGTCCATTAGTGAAAACCATTTGGAAGTCCGTTCGGTACTTTGTCGTTTTGTATTTATCACGTTCAGACAGACAAAAACAACGGCAGACTTTGTTTTATAATTTAAAATAATACATAAGGATTTGCTGCGCATTAAACACCTAGCGCTGGTTTTCAGTTGGAACCCTGTAGCTACACAAGGGCGTGTTAATATAGTTGAAAATAAAAGTGTCATGGAACTATAGCTTGGTAGCAAATGATCAGGCTGCGGCGCCCACCAGCCCGTACAGTGCGCCCGCGCCCCGCTGTGCCACAGCCACGCACCTGGTTGGTCTGCGGGTCGTACCGCTCGATGCTGTTGAGGTAGGACTGGCCGTCGTGGCCGCCCACCAGCCCGTACAGTGCGCCCGCGCCCCGCTGTGCCACAGCCACGCACCTGGTTGGTCTGCGGGTCGTACCGCTCGATGCTGTTGAGGTAGGACTGGCCGTCGTGGCCGCCCACCAGCCCGTACAGTGCGCCCGCGCCCCGCTGTGCCACAGCCACGCACCTGGTTGGTCTGCGGGTCGTACCGCTCGATGCTGTTGAGGTAGGACTGGCCGTCGTGGCCGCCCACCAGCCCGTACAGTGCGCCCGCGCCCCGCTGTGCCACAGCCACGCACCTGGTTGGTCTGCGGGTCGTACCGCTCGATGCTGTTGAGGTAGGACTGGCCGTCGTGGCCGCCCACCAGCCCGTACAGTGCGCCCGCGCCCCGCTGTGCCACAGCCACGCACCTGGTTGGTCTGCGGGTCGTACCGCTCGATGCTGTTGAGGTAGGACTGGCCGTCGTGGCCGCCCACCAGCCCGTACAGTGCGCCCGCGCCCCGCTGTGCCACAGCCACGCACCTGGTTGGTCTGCGGGTCGTACCGCTCGATGCTGTTGAGGTAGGACTGGCCGTCGTGGCCGCCCACCAGCCCGTACAGTGCGCCCGCGCCCCGCTGTGCCACAGCCACGCACCTGGTTGGTCTGCGGGTCGTACCGCTCGATGCTGTTGAGGTAGGACTGGCCGTCGTGGCCGCCCACCAGCCCGTACAGTGCGCCCGCGCCCCGCTGTGCCACAGCCACGCACCTGGTTGGTCTGCGGGTCGTACCGCTCGATGCTGTTGAGGTAGGACTGGCCGTCGTGGCCGCCCACCGCGTACAGCAGGTCGTGCAGCACGGCCACGCCCACGCCGCAGCGCCGCTTGGACATGGGCGCGACCATCTTCCACTCCGACGTCTGCGGGTCGAAGCGCTCCACAGACGCTATCGCGTCGCCGCTGCACCAGCCGCCCACTGCGAATAGGACTTCACCTGGAACGACACAACTCTTCAGATGACGCTTTTTTCACACCTTCGGCAGATTTCATGAATACAGCTCGTACATACAGCTAATAAGTTAACCCCATGCCGCAATGGGTGTTTCCCAATATATATCCGTCTTCGAGTGTTACCAGCGTGCATCATCACTTACTATAAAGTGTGTTAGTTTGGTCAAACAAAATAAAAATTAAACAGAAACCAAAACTGCCTGACAGCAAGACTAAGCCGCTGAGAGTTAGACGAACGTATATTTCATTATGGACACCCGATGACCAAAGTACGAGTAAGTCTCAAACAGTCAGCCTCAAAATGATTATACATTGGTGAGAATTCATTAACTTGTCTACAATGTTTGTTCATGTAGCCACAAATTGATACATACCTAAACAATATTATGAAACACTCATTGCAAACATTCAAATGAATTTGTGTCAATGCGTACATCTATTTTAGGCTAACTATAATCTGATATAATTCTTCTGGACGTCTCTATGTCACTGTACTCCTCCTAAACGGCTGGACCGACTGTGATGATTTTTTTGTGTGTTTGAGCCCACTCACCCTGGACGGTTCAGATTCGCAATTGGACCCGGTAGGTGGCGCTATGAGGTCGCGGACAGAAGCTAGTTTATTATAAAAATTACTATCAAAATCAAACCAGCGTTATAAAGCAGTATTTTACTCTGAGCTGCCAGCATACCTCTTCTCGTGGGTTTCCTAGGCCGTGTCCTGGGCCCCTGCATGAGCGGCCTCTCTTGAGGCAACAGCAGGTAGTTCTTGGCCTCATCCAGCAGGTCTCGACACGCGTCGTCTGATCGGATGAGCAGTTCTGATGATACTGTGCCCACTAGGAACTTGGGGCTGAGGAGCGGTAGGCGGACGTGTTGGAGGACCTGGAATTATATGGCACCAACAGACATCAGATTAGTAGATGTTGTAAAAGGTTTTGTCGACATCTTATGTGGTGGATAATTTAATTTAAAAAACTGTTTTCCTTTTAATTTCTTTTTAAACCATTTTTGCGCAAAAAATACCTACCCGCTCTGTGTTACCCGGGATATCTATAATTAAATGTCACCTGCAAATTAGTACATCGGTGTACAGTACATCCATGGTAACATATTAATTTTAACACCGCCTTTATTTCGTAGCCGTAAGGGCGGGTTTCGTAGTTCAAGTGTTACTTCTGACGTGTGATTGACCATACAACTTTTCTTACAATATTATTGTTATAATCACCTGAGCCAGGTGTTGTCTTCTCTCGGCCACATTGTACTTGACCCAGGACATGACTGCCTGGAAGGTCTGTTCTTCGGAGCGCACGTTGAGCTCGTCTGAGGACACTATGTCGATCAGCTGCGCGGCTGGCAGCAGTAGGAACTCCTCACTTTCCATTACCTGTAAGATGTTGTACCATGTAGTCGGAAAGTAAGGAGAGCTCTTATACCAGAGGTCTAAAATATAGTTTTTAGTTACGTTAGGCTGCCATCAGACGGACTGCATTCTTGCAGTTTGAATGCAGTTTAGTACGACTTCAATACTCGTAATGTACTAGAAACTGCATTAAATGCAGTTGGAGTACAGTTGAATCAGTCGAAATGCAGTCCGCCTGATAGCAGCCTTAGTAATTTTTTTTACACAGGTTTCGTTTTCAGATATTTGCGAGATCAGCAATGGAAGATTTTCTGCTAAAATCCAAAACTACTCAAAAATAAATTAACTGCGTTAACATTGTTTCTTTTATGATGAGATTTGTGAAAAATAACTTTTACGCCTACATTAACACTCCTCTACAACTTCAATATTTTGTAATTAGAACAAGTAATTCCTAAATCAACTTAATTAACACTAACATAAAGATGATATTATTTTAAGTGAAAATTGTGTCAATTGAAAACAAGAATTTTGCTATACTAACCTCTGGAAAGTTTTGTTGTGTAAATTTGTCGGCGATCCGGAGCAGTTCTCTGCAGGAGTGCGTGTCGGCGAAGGCGCGGATGCCGAGGCAGTTGGAGCAGTCCAGCTGTCTCTTGAGGAACTCGCAGCACACGTCCTGGATCTCTTGCAGTTGGAGTAGGCACGCCGCGGGAAGTAACGCCTGGAAAGGAGCAGTTCTATATGTATTGAAGGTTTCTGGAAGTTGTGGTGTGAGCCTGCTGTTAACTGACCATATAGCTAGCTGTGTTGTTAAATTAACAAAAAAATACATTTTTTTTTAATTAATTAGCAAAACCTCACATACTTTTTGGGAATGGGCACTGAAGGGCAAATATTGGGTCACATCAGAGTTAAGCCAATTACAAAAAAAAAACAGGTTTTTATTTATTAACCAACAGATCAAAATTTTGTTCCCGAAGTATTAATAGCTGCCCTCAATCTAGCCGTTAGTCATACAAAGCAAATAGACAGTCCATAAGCCGCTCTTTAGTTCACACACCTGCACATTGCTCTCCTCCACCACTATGTGCGCTGTGTAGCAGAACTCCACCAGCTGCTCCATGGCCTGCTCGTCCACGTCGCGGATGGTCACCTCTGTGGCGCGCGACTCGGCCAGCTCGCCCGTGAACATCGCGCGGAAGTACGGACTGCATGCTGACAGAATCACCCTGAAACAGACACAGATATTGTTCAGAGAAAAATCAAGACTCAAACTCAAAGCATTTATTTCAATTAAACCATGTAGTACTTAGAAAGTTGAAGTTGCTTGCCCGTTCGAAAACGTATCTCTATGGAGAAGAACGAGCAAGAAACTCTATGAATACGCTTTTATATCAAGTTAGGAATTACAAAATACTGGGTACAAGTCGAATAAAAATAGTCCGAAAAGGATTCCTCGCAGCAGCTATCGGTTGATTAGAAGATGAGTGCTGTGCTGAGACGATGTGACATCGCACATTACTCTCTCATTGCATATCATTCAAGAATTTCTCGATGCGTCAATGATGAGATATATTCATACAAAGATAAAACTAGGTCAACTTAATAAAAAGTAAATATTTTAACGATAAGATAATTATCAAAAACCTTGCAAAGATTACAGTATTTATATACAGTTCCATTGTTTTAAGTGCAGTTTTACAAACGATCTATTACAGTTAGAGCCTGGTTGAAAAGGTTGAACGCCAGTGTCTAACAGATATTTGATGTTGGTTGCCTGCACCTGAGTGTGATTGTATCGATACTATCGAGCGTATACGTTTGACGAACGCTGATGCGAAGGGTGACTTACACTGTGATACGTGCTCATTACCCGTAAGAGTTTCACACAATATTACGCCGGTTTTTGCTAGAGGTGTCGGAGGATACACATACATTTCTGTAGTTAACTGTTAGATTATAGTCGATCGGTCGGTCTGTCGGTTGGCGAGCCAACTGCCAATAACTGGACACATTCAGAGGATTACGTACCGGTGGGCGAACAGTTTCCTGTTGGCCACGTTGAGCACCACGTCGCACAGCTCGCGATGGCGGCGCAGCGCGGACAGCTCGCCGAGGATGGCGCGCGGGTGCTTCTCCGAGGTGTGCGACAGGCGCGCGCCGCCGCCCCCGGGCGACCCGCCCTCGCCCATCCTGAAGACACACCCGAACCAGGCCTATAGCTTCAGGGTTACATGTGACCCAGGGTGGAGCCCGGCTAGTTTGTGTTTATGATGGACCATTACCATAACAAGCGAACACAAAAGCCTTTTGTTCACACGCGTTTTTCTGCCGTAAAAATCTACGGCTTTTTCGCCGTGGTCGACAAGCTTATCAGTGTTGTATGAATCACTAAAAAAGTTATGAGGTACCGTAGATTTTGACGAAGGAGAAACGTTTGTGAATGAGTAATACAGCAAATTCTAGCACATTCATTTAGGCAGTTAGACGCTGAGGGCAGGGGATTGAGTTCGCCATTTAGACAGGTCTAGTAACAGTTAGACTACTAAGTTTTACCTTTGATCAAGAAATACTTATACAAATAACATTTAGCTTAAAAAAAATTGTAAGTTTATAATTTTTAAGTTAATTACTTCATGTTCCGGGCCTCAAACAATATGGCGTCGGGCCGGACGGAAAGCCCAAAGGGCAGCATGCGGCCCGCGAGATTCAGCTTGTGTTTCGCTGAAATAGAACATAAGATTTGTATGTCAGCACTTCTCAATAAGAGAACTCTCTCTCTCATCGTGAGTCTTGCTTCTTATCGCGAGAAATATAGATAGGTATATAGAGGGCTTTTTAGCATATTCTTGGTCAAAAATATAAACACTTATGACTAGGTACCTACAGATATTATAAGAATATCTGCTGCGGAATTTACTCATGCGAAGAGACCAAAATGACATGTTATGATTTATTTATTTTAAAATGTTTAATTCAAATAAATTACCTATTAACTCTTCATTTCGACGATGTCTTGTACGTACTACCTATCTCATAATTTTCGATATCCTAATAATGATTTACAAACTACGTGGTTCGTCTTAGGTTAACGACCAGTGGGTCTCGACTATTAAAGATTTTCAAATCACAGTCTATGTAGGTATAGGCACGAGACAGAAAAGTTTGGTGCTGTACCCGAGCTGCAAATGGATTTACAAAGCCGTTGTATTCAAGCATTAGAAAAGGCGATGAAATAGGTATTCAAACAAAAGAGAGCGAGAGTGACGACTGTTGTTGAGAAATCGATACTGTCTGTCTGATTGTTGAACATAACTACTTATCCTAAATTCTAGGTACTATAACGTAATGTGTGTCATCGATAAAACATAAAGTTAGGTCACAATCCGAGGTTTCGTCACGCACGACACGGATATTCTCATCAGAAACCCTAAAGTGTGATTTTAGCTAATGGGATTTTCCTGTTGTGCCCGTCACGTCATGAAAGTGACAACTGGTCGAAATGAGGCACAGCTGACTCAGCCCAGATACCCTAGACCCTAGGTGACAAGAAGAAGCATCACCTGTGGCGAAGCTCTAGATCTCACGTGCTAGTCACAACAGATACGGCTATCAGGCGACGGCTCGCAACTACCGATAATCTCAGTGCCAGCGTCTTCTTGAGACTGTTTATCAGATAATGGAATGATGAAATGGTGTAGGGATACACCAACTGTTATAAAAACTCCGCAAATCGCGGAAAAAAATATACTTAGTTAGTTAATTGATTTAGGCGTGACTTTGCGGAAATCCATTATAAAATACCATAGACGTAGATATATTTAGTAACCTATTCCGCCTTACTATTCTTCAAGAGTCATAAAATACCCTGTAAGATATCGACACGTGTTTCACCTCTTAACGAGGTATCCTCAGGATGACGATTGACCAATTGCAAACCAGAACACGACGTGTTGCCACACCGAGCGCTGGTTTGCAATTTGTCAATCGTCATCCTGAGGATACCTCGTTAAGAGGTGAAACACGTGTCGATAATTATCTTACAGGGATTTTTATGACTCTTGAAAAATAGTTAAGCGGAATAGGTTACTAAATATATCTACGAGTACGTCTATTGTATTTTTTTCAATTATACTTACTTATTTATAAATAAAATCTACCAACTATTCATTTTAATCATTCAACTCCTTCCTGCCATCGCGTCCGCGCAAACATTAGTCACAGTGAGCAGAACAACTAAAAATATCTGCTTTTATGTAATTAGATCATTAGAGCACTCTACAATAATTATCACAACTTTATAATTAAACCAGGACTAGTACCTACAATGTGGATTCGCTTCATGACCTAGTTGTGTGTGACTCGCGGTCTCGCCTACTTTATTTATGTCCATGAAATAATGTGGGTCACTACCTGTTCCATAACTTTATTGCCTATTTATAGAGCTCGAAACATGATTGTGATGTGGGATTTGAATTGGCTGACATAGGACGGTTGGACGGAAGAATGCTCCAAATGACGTAATCGTACAAAACACAGAAATAAACACAACTATATTATACTAAAGTAGGAGAAAAGTTACCTAAGTTAGTAAGTAGGTCAGCTTGGTGCTAAAATGTCAACCGCCTTGGAGCATGCGAGCTTTGTCAATATTCGTGCATTGTGATGCAGTTTGCGTATTTTGCAATGGTAAATACGGAGATACTCGTAAACAAAACAGTATTTTTACGTCATAGTAAGAAAAAACAGATGAATATTTTTTAAAGTAAGTAAGTACTGCTGTAACTGAGGCCAAAACTTATGAATTTGAGCGTATTCTGGCGCCAAAACACAGGGTTAGCTGAACTTTAAGGTAACCTTAGCTGTTTGTCAAGCTAGGTGGTCGTCTTGGCACACATCACTCTTGCAATTACATGCTTGCACGTATCTCAAATACGAAATACGCAAGGTTAGCGGTAGCATTGTGTTGTTTATTGTAAGCAGCGAGAGTGATCGTCAGTATTCGTCAGGCACTAGTGCCTGCAAACGTTAAGAGGATACGGGTATTATAAGGGCCCTTAAACAGTAGCGTCAGTTAGTGTGAAGGGGCCCTAAGGGCTACATTGCGTTTGTGTCCTTTGACAGGGAGATGCATACAAGAAGATATGGCAGCGGCCTGGGGAGGATAATGATTATGCGTATTCATAAAGCATAACGACGATGTAATATCAATATCTAATAACTACAAAACCATGAATTTACTGAAAGCGAAAAAAAAAACGTTTTATTTCTATAGTTTTTAACATTTGTATAAAAAAGTAACTTTTATTTTATTTTTATTTTAGGAAACGCTTGAGATGGTGTTAATTATTTCAATAAAATGTTTCAGGTTAGGGATATATTTTACCTACGATTATACAATAAAGTGAAAACCGCAAAAAATTTAGTTATTAGATATTGATACTTCAACGTCGATAAGCTAAATTAGTAATCTCTAATATTTTAGTTACGAAAATGAGACCAGACTTTCTTATAAATCCTTCATTCACGAGTTTACAAAAAAAACAAGAATTTTAACAATATATTATAAAAAAACCATATTCATTACACATAATTATTTTACATGCAGGTATGAGGAAGAACAAATCAGATAGTTAACAAGTTTACAGCCAAGGCTACTCGGCTCCCTAGCAACTCTCACCTAACCATTTAACTAGGAAACTAATAGTTCATGCTGTTCATTCACATATTTACACAATCACCTTGTGTAATGTCAGTGGTAATGCTCATCAACCGTGATGTAACTGCTCAGTGCTGCCATAAAACATTCTAATTATGTAAAACTTTAATTGATAACTGGGTTGATTATGTTTCAATTTTATTATACTTAAGTTTAAGATTTTTTTTTATGACAGTAGTTCACTATGTTTTATTTATTTATTTATTTATTTATAGGAGAACCAACAGCTGTAACAGATGGATAACAATTATATAAGAAACATAAAGCCAATTACAGGTTCTCACGGGTAAAAACTGAAAAGGTAGCAGAAATCTTAGGATCACTAACAAGCACGATAGAAAAGGATATTTACTATATTTTAACTTTTTTATATATTTACTATATTTAAACTTTTTTTTGTGTACTATATTTTTGTTAGTAATAATTAGGCATAAATAGGCTTTGTTTTTGTATAATAAAAAAAAAATGTGTTGTAAGTATATAGTTTAGTTTATTAGTTTAAGTCTTAGCTGTCGCATTAGGGTAAACCCTGTAATGGTAGCATAAGCTGTTATAAATAAATATAATTATGTATATAAGTAAGGTACAATATGCACTATGCAGTTTTAAAAAAGTGAGCGTTCAGCCGAGTGCGTGCAGAATGGGATTTGGTGGTAAATGGGTCAAATGAGAACTCTTTACAAAGAATATTAAAGTCCTTACTCGCTCGCACCATAATATATAGCATGGTTTGCCTCTGTATGACATACAGAATAAAGGTTGTGTCAAATTATTATTTTAAGTTATTTTAAAAACTTCTTAGCATAGATAATCGTTATGATCCTACAAGGAAGCTGGTAGCAAAATCAAAGTCAAACAATTTATTTCAAGTAGGCACATTAAAGGTACTTTTAAACTTCAAATACAAAGAAATAGAACTGATTCTAGTTGCTCCTTCCAAAAGGTAGTTTTCGTATGGAGAAGTATTGGCAAGAAACTCCAGCGTTACTCTTCGTGTATGGGAGCCCAATTAAATATTTATTTTATTCTGTTTTTAGTATTTGTTATTACAGCGGCAACAGAAATACATCATCTATGAAAATTTTAACTATCTAACTATCACCGTTCATGAGATACAGCCTAGTGACAGATGAACAGACAGACAGCGGAGTTTTAGTAATAGGGTCCCGTTTTCCCCTTTGCGTACAGAACTCTAAAAATGGAGCAATGACAAATAAATAAATTAAGTATGTGATAGATAGCAGCTGTATAATAGTTTCGAGATGCCAAGAATCGAGGTGAATGGTGTACAATTGGAGAGGCCTATGTCCAGCAGTGGACTGCTGTAGCTTTATAATGATGAGGCAGGTGGTAAAAGAAACAGGACATTAAGAAAATTATCTCATACTGGCTTCAAATTACTTGGGCCCAGTAGGTGACCATGTTAATCATGGCAGTGGAATTATATTCCAGCTTATGATTGTTATTTTATTATACCATACTTATTAAGTTTATGTTATGAGAAGAACTCAGACTAATGGGATTTGCATTACTCCAGTGCACATTTTATTCATCACAGCTATTGTTACATAGTTGGTTCATCTACCACACACAATCACATAATATCCTCTTTGAGAGTGAAAACAAACAGATTGTTCATAGTTCATTGTTTCAATATGCATGGCAATCTAATTTAGTTTCAAATGAATTTGTAAACACTGTTGACCAAATTAACAAGAATCAAAGCTAAGGGAACATTACTAGAATACATTAGTATTCCCTTTTTTGTTAAGGATGTTTTTTTTTAACACAAACAAATTAAATCTATTCTGTTCAAGTTTATAGAATGACAAACAAGGAAGAAAGATTTCTGTAATGAATCTAATACTCCATGAGATGTTGGTTTATCTGATTGCTACATAAAATAATAGGTAGGTACTTAATCATGTTATCATACAAAGGAGGTTTACATTACCTAGGATCACAAGTTTCAAAAACAGAATCAAACAAGAAATAACTTAATGGAATCCTACTTCCCTATCATTCTCACATGAGGTGAGACATAACATGTCATGTCAAATGTTAGTTGTTGCTACTAGGCTGCATAAACAATCAGCTGTTGCCAGTCCAATATTTACAATACAAACCACTCAGACACAAAACAATGACTTCATGTTTCATGATATTATGGTCATCAATTAAAAAAACTATTCAAACTATGTGAAAAAGTATTCGTGCCAATTATTTGTCAATGATATGAAAGTTCACTCACCTCTTGTGTCCGCGTGAGTTACCCAGCTGCAACCGCAGCGGGGGCGAAGCCCAGCCCCACACGGAGTCAATCTGCAACACAGGAGCCAGCCAGACCATCAGACAAACCCGCTTCACACACAAACCAATCCTGTTTGCCAATACAAACTAATTTATGCAATGTATGCCCTCAGCCTCACTCAGCACTCACCTTTGACGATTCCTTTTCGACTTCACAAAGAAACCTGACCTCAAAGGAGTGTTATACACTTATTAAACGGCCTGAAGAATGTAAGACAGTTAACGGCACATCGATTTTACGATTTCACAAGTTTTTATGTTTACTAATGTTGCAGCATAGGTATCGTACTTTTGTCCACTAGTCAATTTTTTTGAAGGTCTGATCAAAATAATTGACAAGGCAACAATTGGCCTTCAATCAGAAACTTCTTTGCTGAGATCTTTTCACATAAAGGGAAATGAATCGATATAATCTTTACGAAACTGTATCTCAATAATTTTCTTACATTTTCCGAGTTAGTACACATTTTATTTATTAAACATAATATAAAATCTAGTTTATTTATTAGAAACAAGAGTCAAGGTTTCGAATGCACAGTGTATTGGTATTGGTGGATGTATTGTCATTTTTTGGCAAGTTTTTGATTGCCACAATAAAAAAAACTATTTTCTTTTCTATGAATGAAATATTTGTCCATTTTTTATTTTTTTAATGATAAAACTACAGATTAGTGGTAAAATTCGGGTCAATATACCTTTGAAGTAGTTTTGGGAATGCCTGTGGATGAATGAACACCACACATAACCACAGCCCTCAGCTGATTAAAATTGACATTGACATTAAGGCTTTGACATATATTTGTTGACGTTTTCTTTCATTGGTTTTCATCACAGAGTACATACACCAGATTTTCTGATTTGTTTCCAAACTGTGTTCCCAAATGATTCGATGTTCGCATTCAATTAGTGCAAGATAGTTTATAATATTTATTAATTAGACTCACAAAATGTCACTGAGTCTTCTATTAGAGAAATATGATGTATCCACTGACGAGGGATTACAGAAAGCGCTCAACGAGATTGAGAAAGAAGAGGTAAGCCGAGTTGTTTTGGTGACGGTGGCACAAGTTTCATTTTACAAACGAAGTATTTTCGCAGTCGGAGGTTGATGCGGCGCTTTCGGGAGTGCTATCCAGGGCGTGTTCCCTGGAGGGTCGTCTTCGGACGGCGAGTCAAGCTTACACGAAGCTGAGTGAAGTGAAAACAGATGCTCAAATCGCCGCTGATATGGTGGACAAGACGGCCGGTCTTGCGAGAGACGTTAGCGCTAAAGTGCGGCAGCTAGACCTGGCTAGGGTAAATAAAAAGCTGTGTATTTGTGTAATCATTGCTTTTTTCAGTCTATTGCCACAAATACACACATCAACACGGTCTAGGGATATTTTTTTAAAAGCGAATTACTGTCAATGTGTTAATTATTTATATGACATGTATATATTTAAAAGATACGTTATTTAATATTCTACCATTTTTTAATAATGGTTAAGGTACTTCGATTAAAATTTCAGGATTTTATGGAAAAAAAATGAAGCATAATCGGAAACTGTATATGAATTAACTTTTAATTTATGAGTAAAAACTGAAAAAAATAGAAAAATCATTTAATTTGTGTTTATAAACTTGAAATTAGTAGTCTGAGAAAGCGCCCATGATGTTCATAACACATCGGCAACGATTCGGCATGCTCAGAACAAGGTTGTCAATGTCTTGCTGCGGAATATTGTCCCATGTCCTTCTGAGGTGCGCAAAAAGTTGATCTTCTGTAGCCAGATTTTCAGGAACTTCCTTCAGAGCTCTTCTTTGCAGCATATCCCACGCATGCTCAATGGGATTTAGATCTGGCGATTGAGCAGGCCAGTCTAAGGCCCTAACATTGTGTGTATGTAACCAAGCTGCTTCCGTTCTCGCCGTGTGTGCCCGGGCATTGTCGTGCATGAGCTGGAAATCTTACCCCATTTGTGTTCTGTGGGGCAAGATTACGGGCCCCAGCACCTGTTGGACGTATCGTTCTGCCGTCATATTGCCCCGCACCCAAACGAGATCCGTCCGTCCTCCAAGACGAATTCCTGCCCAAACCATAATTGTTCCTCCTTGGTATGGGTGAACTTCCTGAGGGTTCTGAAGACGGCTCCATCGTCCAGGAACTCGCCAAACACACGTCCTTCGTGAATCTGGATGGAAGCCGAACCTGGATTCATCCGTGAACAGCACATTGAACCATTGCTCACAGCCCAAGTCCACGTGGTTCCGAACCCATTCTAATCGTCATCCACGATTGCCTCTCCGTAAAGGTGGGACCCGGAGTGGTCTACGAGAGCGTAGATTGCTTTCATGCAGTCGCCTTCTTACAGTATGGTCACTCACAAGCACTTGGTGTTCCACTCGCAGCCTTTGGACCAATTGAGTCGCCGTTGCATTTGGTTGAGCTCGCGCAGTAATTTGCAAAAATCGGTCTTGTCTGGGGGTAGTGATGCGACTTGGCCCCCGGTGCCTCTCCGCTACTTCACCTGTGGCACGATAGCGTGTCCACAATCTTGAAATTACATTTTGGTGGGTCCCTATGGCCTCAGCAACATTACGCTGAACAGACCCAGCTTCCAGCATTCCCACAGCTCGTAACATCTCCGCCCTCGTCAAATGTTGGCGTTGCATGGCTACAATACCTGAATTTTAACTTTATCTTTCGTTTAAAATGAAAAAAAACTGTAACTAAACGTAATTCGTATTGTTTTCTAAATTTCGCACAAATGAAAATTCCCTCTCCTACATACATATCAAGACATTTTTATGCCACCAAAACAAAAGAATTTACAAAAATTTGAATTTGGAATTAGTCTGAGATAAATTACAAACAAATCGGTGTATAAAAGATTCCAATGCGGCCAGTACTTTTCGAGTTATTTAATTGAGTATGAAATATCCCTAGACCGTGTTGATGTGTGTACTCGTATGTGTATAGAAAACATATAAATATTAATAGAAAACATTTAATACTATATGTAATCAATGAGTTTTAATCTTTCTTCCCAGTCTCGCGTGGCAGAATGTCAGCGTCGTGTGCACGACCTGATAGACTTGCAGTTGTGTAGTGCTGGAGTTGAAGCAGCTATCAAAGCACATGACTTTGAAACTGGTTTGTTTTAAAATTTCTAACATTAACTTAATAATATATCTTTTACATTGTAACCATGGACTCACAGGTCCAGCAGCATTTTAAATCTGGAATTCTAAATTATTCAATTTTATACAACACAAATTGATCATTTAGATTTACAATGTTCAGATATTGATATTAGATATTATTTGAGAAGTAGCAAAATAACTACTTGCATGTTTTATAACTTAGACCATTAATGTCAGTAGTTGGAATATTTAACGTGTAGGTACATGTTTCAGGTGCTGGTCATGTGTCCAGATTCCTCAGTATGGACCCAGGGTCAGTGGCAGCAGCAAGGGCACGCGGCGCGCCTGACCCGCGTGATGCCATGACACGCGCGGCTAACACGCTGCGGGAGCATCTTGTGCGCAAGTGTGTATATAAAAGCTAAAAATAAAAAAAGAGTGGTTCAAAGTGAACAACTTACTTTCTAATATTATCACCGACTGCCTGACAAACTTAATTTGCTGGCAAGTTTGTAAAAATAAACCATAGCCCAAGCAGGAACATATGTTTAGATTCTCACATCTATTGGAGTAGTCCAAATAAGACAATTAATTTCAGTGAAAAACTGAAACTGTATTGCTATAAATTGTGTTACCATGTCGTAGGTTTGAAGAAGCTGCCCGCAAAGAAGATGAGCCGAGTGTAGAGCGCCTGTTCAAGCTGTTCCCACAGATTGGACGAGCAGAGGAGGGAGTGGATCTCCTCGCCAAGTATCTTGCCACACAAGTTAGTTATCATTACTAAAGTCTTTTTCTTGTGTATTTATTGTTTGACCTATTATACAAGTTCAAATTAAATTAGTTGGTGAAACTCCGCAGACTCAAAGTAAAACTCGTCCGTCAGGTCAGTCATTCTGAAAAATGAAGCTAGTTGCCCATTCAAACCATAGTAGGTAAGTAATAGAGAAGAAAGGTCAAGAAACTCCACAGACACACTTTTAAATAAAATTATTGGATGTGATGGGTATCAATGTCTAAAAATAATGTTTTATTTAAGGTTTTATGGGGTCATTGTAGAATGAAATTATTTGAAGTATTAGTTTAAAATCTGTGTTTTTGTGTGGACTTCACAGATGTAACGGGCCGTTATCGATATCTAAACATTTAAAAAAATAGGCAGTCTGGGGACTGCCGACAGAAGTGAAAACTTATAACTGGTACTAGCGCCATCTTTATTCTATAGTAAAGCACTACGGCGCGAGTATGTCGGTGATGCGAATCCGAAAGTTTATCCCCTTACAAAAATCGCTCAAGGCGCCAAATGAAGTTTTCACTTAAAAAAAAAGATTTTCTAGACTATACAAGTAAACTACACAGACTTTACACTACCAGAAACAAAAGTTTTATTTTTTTATGTTGTGATCAGTTATCAATACCTCTGCGGAGTTCCGCTAGCTTATTTAATTTGACCCTGTATGTGATGTGCCTCTAAAAGTTGTTCAGATTATTACTTTTTACCATAAATCATCATAACAACATTGCTCATGCATTTAAGCCTTATAATTTCCCTCCAGACAGAAGCAGCGATCCGTCGCGCCTGCGTAGTGTCAGACGTGAGCTCCGAGGCGGCCGTGTTCGCGGACGCCGTGACGCGAGTGGTGGAGGCGGGCGGCGCCGGAGTCGAGCGCGCGCGACACGCCGCGGCCGGCCACGCGCCCGGCCTGCTGCACCGCGCGCTGCGTGCGGTGCAGCCTGCGGTATGTACTACTGCAACAGCTATAGCGCGCGCGACACGCCGCGGCCGGCCACGCGCCCGGCCTGCTGCACCGCGCGCTGCGTGCGGTGCAGCCTGCGGTATGTACTACTGCAACAGCTATAGCGCGCGCGACACGCCGCGGCCGGCCACGCGCCCGGCCTGCTGCACCGCGCGCTGCGTGCGGTGCAGCCTGCGGTATGTACTACTGCAACAGCTATAGCGCGCGCGACACGCCGCGGCCGGCCACGCGCCCGGCCTGCTGCACCGCGCGCTGCGTGCGGTGCAGCCTGCGGTATGTACTACTGCAACAGCTATAGCGCGCGCGACACGCCGCGGCCGGCCACGCGCCCGGCCTGCTGCACCGCGCGCTGCGTGCGGTGCAGCCTGCGGTATGTACTACTGCAACAGCTATAGCGCGCGCGACACGCCGCGGCCGGCCACGCGCCCGGCCTGCTGCACCGCGCGCTGCGTGCGGTGCAGCCTGCGGTATGTACTACTGCAACAGCTATAGCGCGCGCGACACGCCGCGGCCGGCCACGCGCCCGGCCTGCTGCACCGCGCGCTGCGTGCGGTGCAGCCTGCGGTATGTACTACTGCAACAGCTATAGCGCGCGCGACACGCCGCGGCCGGCCACGCGCCCGGCCTGCTGCACCGCGCGCTGCGTGCGGTGCAGCCTGCGGTATGTACTACTGCAACAGCTATAGCGCGCGCGACACGCCGCGGCCGGCCACGCGCCCGGCCTGCTGCACCGCGCGCTGCGTGCGGTGCAGCCTGCGGTATGTACTACTGCAACAGCTATAGCGCGCGCGACACGCCGCGGCCGGCCACGCGCCCGGCCTGCTGCACCGCGCGCTGCGTGCGGTGCAGCCTGCGGTATGTACTACTGCAACAGCTATAGCGCGCGCGACACGCCGCGGCCGGCCACGCGCCCGGCCTGCTGCACCGCGCGCTGCGTGCGGTGCAGCCTGCGGTATGTACTACTGCAACAGCTATAGCGCGCGCGACACGCCGCGGCCGGCCACGCGCCCGGCCTGCTGCACCGCGCGCTGCGTGCGGTGCAGCCTGCGGTATGTACTACTGCAACAGCTATAGCGCGCGCGACACGCCGCGGCCGGCCACGCGCCCGGCCTGCTGCACCGCGCGCTGCGTGCGGTGCAGCCTGCGGTATGTACTACTGCAACAGCTATAGCGCGCGCGACACGCCGCGGCCGGCCACGCGCCCGGCCTGCTGCACCGCGCGCTGCGTGCGGTGCAGCCTGCGGTATGTACTACTGCAACAGCTAAAGCGCGCGCGACACGCCGCGGCCGGCCACGCGCCCGGCCTGCTGCACCGCGCGCTGCGTGCGGTGCAGCCTGCGGTATGTACTACTGCAACAGCTATAGCGCGCGCGACACGCCGCGGCCGGCCACGCGCCCGGCCTGCTGCACCGCGCGCTGCGTGCGGTGCAGCCTGCGGTATGTACTACTGCAACAGCTAAAGCGCGCGCGACACGCCGCGGCCGGCCACGCGCCCGGCCTGCTGCACCGCGCGCTGCGTGCGGTGCAGCCTGCGGTATGTACTACTGCAACAGCTATAGCGCGCGCGACACGCCGCGGCCGGCCACGCGCCCGGCCTGCTGCACCGCGCGCTGCGTGCGGTGCAGCCTGCGGTATGTACTACTGCAACAGCTAAAGCGCGCGCGACACGCCGCGGCCGGCCACGCGCCCGGCCTGCTGCACCGCGCGCTGCGTGCGGTGCAGCCTGCGGTATGTACTACTGCAACAGCTATAGCGCGCGCGACACGCCGCGGCCGGCCACGCGCCCGGCCTGCTGCACCTGATTTTTTTCTTTTTTCAGGTTTGTGCTGGCGTCCGTCGCATCTTCACCGAGCTGGTCTTAGCGCGACGCCTGGAGTCAGACCCTCACAGAGCCGGCATCTCTCACCTGAGCGCGGAGCCGGTCCTGGCTGAACTGGCCCTGACGCACTCCCGCATCTGGCTGTACTTCGCGTTTCTCAGGAGGAAGGCTGAGGTCAGCTGTTGCTATATTGTATCTTTAATGAGCTGGAGTCAAGCCCTCCCAGGACTGATATCTCTCCCCTGAACGTGGAGCCGGTTTTGGCTGAACTGGCCCCGACGCATCTGGTTTGACGTTCCTCAGAGGGAAAGCTGAGGTAATCAGGTCTCAGCTGGCTGTTGACTATCGAATATGATGAAAAAATCATAATAATGTTACATTTTTCTTTGCAAATGCAATTAACGGACTCTGTTAAATGAAAAAGCTCTGACTTCAGTAAATCGGCTGCGCCTAACGTTTCAGTTGAATAAACATT
Organism: Lithophane leautieri; assembly: GCA_949152455.1. Lineage (NCBI taxonomy): Eukaryota > Metazoa > Arthropoda > Insecta > Lepidoptera > Noctuidae > Lithophane > Lithophane leautieri. The sequence continues at coordinate 1,134,081 of OX424462.1, read as the reverse complement.
CCAGTTACTCATTAAAATTGTTCTTATATCATTTAAACCTTATGTCAATGTTCATAGAAGTCAGGTGGCTACACACACAGTATGCATCTTCTTTGCACAGGTGGACGCAACGCCTCTAAAAGAAGCCGAAAAGAAAGCATGCGTAGACGCAGTGGAGAAGATCATAAACGAATGTGACCTCATGAGAACTGCACAGGACATACTCGGACATTATCTCGCTTTGGAAAGGTACAGTGGCGAAAGGACCATAGAACACGATTCCTACCGGCTTCCCTTTGGAGTTCGCATCAGCAAGTCACTTGTTTTTGACCAGTACAGCAATTTCGATTCATCCCCAAGAAGGTTGTCAACATAATCCTCGAATTTCCAAGCAGCTTTGAGAAAAAATCTTTTTTGTAGGTACTTTTTGGAAGAGAGCGTAAACAAAGCGTTGAAGATGGCAGCACCGCAGGTCGGAGTCACGACGTCCAGCCTGGTTGATGATGTGTTCTTCATAGCCAGGAAGGTTATCAGGTGAGCTTTATTTTTGGTAAATAATAAATAATGATATATTGTTATACTAGCTGTGCCCGCGACTTCACTCGCTTGATAATGTATTCTATTGGCATTATAAGTTAATTGAAACGTGAAGTCATTGTATATTCGTAATATCCTATGCAATCGATTTATTTGTTCATTTAAACTACAATGAATTAAATCAAAGATGTACTAACTTTTTAGTACATCTTTTATTCAAGTACCTATATGAACATAATAAAATAGTTGCACGACACCTCATACCACCAAACTCAAAATCCAACAAGCCGTATAGGAGTGTCAATGAAATAGACATACATTCATATGACGGAGAGCCCCAGAGAGGGTATGTCTCTCTAACGTTATTATCAGCCACTCAGACCAACCAAAATAGAAAGACAGAGCATTACGAACATCAAAAATGACGCCACCTTTTTATCTATGTTTGTGTAAAAAGGGTTGTCATTTGTTAAAGTTTTTCCCTATAATTTGGGGAATAATATTTTGGGTAGGATAATATTGTACGAGTAAGATATTGTTGAGTATGGTATTGTACCTCAATCGTTAGGAAGGATTCCGAAACAAAACCATTTTTTTTACATCGCAAAATAAAATAACAATTAAGTACAAAGTGCATTTACATACATGATTTGGAGATTACCTTTTAATCAAGAATTGCTTGTGTTAGGAAGCTCCGCTCTTTCACTTAGAACTATCCATTAATTATCAATTGAATGTAAAAAAAAATTGGTTTGTAAATTATAGAAAAATTAAGTTATAAGGTTGTTGAAGCGTAAATCATAACATCGTCGTGGGTATGTGTCATTAAGTAAATTGTTTTGAAATATAATAGGTACTTAATTATATTTACAATCAACTTTATTAAATTCAAGAAGACCACGATAACAAAATCACTGGGCACGTAAAAAGCGTCCGCAATTTGGGAAAAAATAAAATTTGGGACAGTAGTATTTAAATTAGCTAGTCTAAGCTGAGAAACTAACTAATATAAAATAAAAAATACAGTTTCGTGTTTCATTACTGTTTTGATAAAAACTCATTTTTGTTTTTTAAATTGTATGTACCTTTTTAGGATTTTGTTTATTTACCGGTTTTGATCACACGCCGAAGTCCACGATTAGTTGAATAAAGGTCATTATTATCAAAATGATCGGAACAAACCACGCTGGTTTTCGATGGAAGCCATTCTGGATCATTCCGACTATTTCTTATAGCTACTATCCATTTACTTTTATTTTCAATATTACTTGGAAATCTAAAATATTAAATACATAAAAAAACAGGCATATAATTACTCGAACTAAAAAATATCGAACGGGGAAATTTCAAATCATATTATGGCAACCCCCGCACTTTAAATGTCACTGTTTTCGTTCGTTCATTCGTTCAGGTTGTTTTTCCAAGTAACCTAAAATTCATAGTTTACTAAATTAAGAAACGATGTTATTTGAAGTACTTACATGTGAAAAGTGATTCCGTGAGACTTTTTATGTGATTTGCTATTGTTTTTACAAGTTTTCACTACACAAGAAGGCATAATTCAATTTTTTTTATTGAAGTTTACTAGACGACGACTCGTGACGTACTAGGAGCGATGAGCATAGTTTTTGTGTAGGTGTGTGCGTGAGCCTGTGTGTTTACTTGCAGGAGCATAGTTTTGTGGCTACACGTTTGCTGTACGTAGTGATCCGTCTTTCTATTTTGGTTGGTCTGAGTATCAGCCATGTTAAAATATGACAGATAATAACGTTAAAAAGACATACCCTACTCTACTGTAGGTAGTGCTAGTTATTGCGCAATAGAAAAACCGTGCGCAGTTTAGATCAAATTATAATTTAGTATCAAACTAATCACACTAGCAATTCACACACCGTAGGTACATGACACAACTATACGGAACGTGCAGTTTCTAAACGTGCTCACTGCTCGACAGCCACTCACAAACTCTGCTTATCCCCGGTCGAGCGTTATGTTGTAGACTCTGTCGAATGCCGCCAGGCGGCGCTGGCGTCCCGATTAGACAACTCAGTAACGTATTTCCGACACATACACACTCTCGACAAACATTACCCTCCTTCTGAGGCAGTCCGACCTTAGACGATTTATCATTTTAATGGACGCTATCTTGAGATTTCATTTTGCTCGGGCCGCAGTCTTTGTATAGTCGTATTGTAAAATCTATTCGTGCGATACAGACGTGCAGTATCATCGGGTAGCGTGGACGGCGCGTGCGCAGTGTTGAACGAGGTGAGCGCTGTGCTGGAGCGAGGCGCGGCGGGGGCCCTGCGGCGCTGGCTGCGGGCCCCGCCGCACGAGCCCCTGCCGCTGCCGGGCCCGCGCCCCGCCCGCTACCCGCCCGACCCGCAGGATAGAGACGTGGAGGCGCAGAAGATACTCTATCTAGTAAGTGTGTTACTGTACACGGCGCGGCGGGGCCCCGCGGCGCTGGCTGCGGGCCCCGCCGCACGAGCCCCTGCCGCTGCCGGGCCCGCGCCCCGCCCGCTACCCGCCCGACCCGCAGGATAGAGACGTGGAGGCGCAGAAGATACTCTATCTAGTAAGTGTGTTACTGTACACGGCGCGGCGGGGCCCCGCGGCGCTGGCTGCGGGCCCCGCCGCACGAGCCTTTTGAATGCAAGTTTAGCAGAAGCGATGACGCATTTTTCTTTTAAAAGATTATTTTTTAATCTTTTTTCTTTTGTATAACTTTTGCAAATTAGAGCGCATGCCTTAAAAAATTTAATATCCTCATCATGTCATTACAATTCCACACTTATAGAATGTAAATCCATCAGCCTTTATTTCTAATGACACATCTAAAACTACAGGCACACATGAACGAAGCAGAAGCCGGCGCGGACTGGGCAGAGCGGCTGGCGAGCGAAGCGTGCGCGGCAGCCGCTTCGCTCGCCCGGAGCGGAGCGGAGCGAGACAAGCTGACGTCGTGCGCGGCCGGGCTGGGCACTGCGGCCGCTGCTTTCAGGGCTGCGCATGACCTGGCATTGTCAGCGTTAGCGGCCGCGCTGCATCCCAAGATAGTGGCCTGGGCACATAGACTAGTGGACCCGGCGCCACATACAGGTACTTGTGAAGTCTGGTTCGATTAGCAAGTTATTATAAACTAACAAACGTTTAGAAGAAGAAATGCATAGCAAGCATTAGCTGAGTTTTTTGCGTAGTTTCGTCTGCCCAACTAAAACACCAAAAAGTGATAAAAGGATCTACTGTAGTAGTCATTTGAATAGGCGATATTTGATTTTATTTGAATGGTGACATCATTAAGATTTTTACTGTTTGCTTGACTTACGAACCTATTGTTGTGCTTATGTGTATGTCCGTGAATTTAATATTGCAGACGAGATGGAAGACGACGCAGACGCTCTCCCTCAAGCCCTGGAGCAGCTGACGGAGGCGGCGCGTGCGCACATATCGTCGCGGGCAGTGGACGCTTTGCTCTTAGCGGCACTCGCAGACCTCGCCGCTAGAGCTGAAGCCGCGCTCACACACAACAGATACGACCGGGTATGAACAAATTCAAATTATTCTATCTATAAGTACTTCTATAAGTACTATCTATATCTATACTAATTCACCAGCGAGGGTAGCGAGTGAAGCGTCTCTGCATCAAGTCTGGCAAATTTGGCGAGTTTGTCAGTTTGTACGTACTCGTCTACAGGTCGTATTTTACAACCGCTCTAGACGACATTTGGTGTACAGGTATAACGAATTTTATGTAATTTTTACCGTCGGGGATTTTTGATTGGAGAGCTACTTCCTCCAAAATGAGGCAAAAAGGGGGCTACTGTATATCTCCGCCTTATGAGATCCGATAACGATAGTTCTTTTTTTATTTGAGAGGTGGTAACTTTAAGTTTTAAAACATTTTGTGAAGATTTGATGAGGATCTTCGGCATGATGAGCAGAATAGCTTCTCAAAATGCAATAAATGGCTCACTATTTATTCAAACCTATTTGTAAATTTTTCTAGCTGGCCTACAAATTTTTACTCATAATTTTTCTAGCTTTTATGGTTCTGTAGTCAACAACGATCCGATATAGTTTCGCCATGTCCGTCTGACTCTGTCTGTCTATCCGCGGCTTAGCTCAGATAATTCTATTGCGGCTTAGTACTAGAAAGCTATAAATAATATAAATAAATACATATAAATACATTATACACGCTGAAAAAAAGTGATAAAATAAATCCATGGTAACATTTTTTTAGGGTTCCTCCGCTCCCTTCTAAATCGGGGATGATTTTTTTTTTCTCGTCTGTCCCTCTTTTATGGGGTGACGTGTGGCTATGTGAAAATATTAGTATTTTATTATTCAGGTATCCGTTTGCGTAACATTAAGCCAGCTAAATAGTTGTTTTCGGATATGTGAAAAAAATCACGGCAGTATAACGAAGTTAAAAAGAAAACTATCACAGCTAAGTATGCTTTACAAGTTATCGAGTAATAATCGCCAACTTACATTTGCAGTTGGAATGTATGAGAGAGCATGTTTTTCAATTACAACGTTAAAAGTTTGTTCTTGGGATAAATTTATCCCAACTACGGAACCCTTCATTGGGAGTGATCTAAGCATTTGGCCAGTTTTTTTAATTTGATTTTGACCTATTGATGTCATGTTTTTTGACAGGAAAATAAGTAAGTCAAATCATGAAGAGCGTTGCTATAATACAATATTTTCGAACGCTTAGACACGAATTTGTATGATACGTAAATGAACATCCGTGGTATAACGAATTGAGTGCGCGCACTGAATACGTTTAACTTGTAGCGTTGTGTTATTAGTTGGATTTCCCTGTGGCAGGAGGGCGGGCTGGGCGTGGAGCGTCGCGCGCGGCGCCTGGCGGCGTGGGCCGGCAGCAGCGCGGGCGCGGCGCGCGAGCGGTGCGCGCGCCTCACGCAGGCCGCCGCGCTGCTGGCGCTGGAGCGGCCGCAGCACGCGCGCGACGCGCTGCGGCCCGCGCCGCGCCTGGCCGCGCCCGAGGCCAAGGAGATCCTAGCGCGCAGGTACTGGACTAGATCGTCACCATCATTGTCCTGCCCTTATCCCATATTGCTTGGGATCGGCGCAACATATCTTTTCTTCCATACTTCTCTATTAGTCTAATCGCGGTAGTCACTCCCTACCTAGCCATATTATCATCTTTCACACACTTCATCAATCGTTTCTTTGTTCTTTCCCTACTCTTATAGCCAACACATTTTCCTAATAACTTTCATCACGACATTTTCCTCATTCCTCCGCATCACTATCATGCCCATACCATGACAACCGATTTCTTCACAACTATTCAGTCACCGATGCCACTTTCAGACTTCCATCCATTCGCGTAACACCAAACATTCATCCTTACGTAGATAAACGGTGATATTACACTGCAAGTCGTAGCAGTAAACGGTTTCTTAATTCATCAAAATGTAACGCAAAATAAATAGCAATTAGTAAATAAAGGGCAGATTTAAATCGAGGACCATAGATTAATCACGCAAGTGAAGGATTCTAACGACTGAATCACGACTGTAGTGAATGCTTCAAGTGTTAGAATCCTAAGCGACGCGAGTGATTCATGGCCCTCGATATAAATGTGCACCCAAGGACAACCCCCGGTTGGTGTAGGACTATTGCAGAACATGGACACAAAACATATTGGGCTATAGTGGACTGGTTATCTAGAACTATGGTAAAGCTATGTCCCCTGCCTGATCAATGTTATGGTATACATGGATAAAATGGCAGGGGGTGACTTGTACACTCAATAATGGGCCCCCGAAAACTGTCGCTAGCACATAGTGACGTAGCGACAAGGGGGCAACACTTCTTGAGGTGCTTGAGAAGTGGAGAGGTATTCCACGGCTTTCAGAACAATCCCAGAGCCCGGAAGATGGTCAAATTCCTACGAGCACTTACTGGAATACTTCCTACCTCCGAGCACGTTTGCTCTTGCGAGTCTCCACTCAAGCCGGTCAATCAAGGCAAGAATGAGGTGGGAGCTCTGTTCCTCGTCAGTGTTCACTCTAGCCGGCCAATAAAGGCAAGCCAGAGGTGAGGAACAAGACTTCTCCCGGGAGGTAGGGTCCGTGGGGTCGCTACTGCCCAACAGCTCGCCACATGCTGCCCTGCGGGTTTCTGTATCTCTCTTGGTCTGGCTCCTCATCCTAGACCCGTCCCGGCAAAGTAAACTCTACCGACACAGACCTAGAGTTCGGAGCGCGCAAGCCCCACCACGACGTCAACGTTATTATTATTAAGATGTTCAACTTGTGAAGCGATATTTATTTCCTGTCGATCGTCAGAACTTTCTGCTAGAGGAAACTGGGGCATCTTTGGACATTGAAGGGCGTTTGCAAAACTCATCGTTTTTGATCGGCTTTGATGTAAACCAGCCGTGCTTTGATGGGTAGCAAGTTTTCTACTATATCGACCGCCCTCTCTTTCATAAACTCAGGTGTTAACACATTGCGGGAAACTCGGAAAGGGATACCGGGACCTTGGCAACAGGCAACTGAAGGAACACGGGTGGGTTTTAGTCAGTAAAAGTCTGACATGCCCTTCCGCTCCGCCCAGAGCGGGAGAAGTCATTGGAGGATTTCCCAAACTCAAAAAAAAAAATGTTGTTAACACATGTTCTTCATCGCTTCAAATTTTCAATCGATTTATTATTAAGTAACACTAAACTTTGTGTTCGTACAACTTAGTATTCAAAATAGCGCCAATTTACTAATGACAGCAAAGAACACAAAACAGTTTTTATTCTAATGCTAAACTCCTTGTTCAAAAAGGCGACCAATCAAATCTCGAGGAGTTATTTGCACAAGGAGTTTGTATGTCGAGTATTCTTTGCACAAAGAGTTTGTATCGAGTATTTTTTCGCAAGAAGTATGAGAGAATAAAATAAGCTTTTTAGAGGGGGAATGGTATTTTTTTTTTTATTGATTACTGAATAGGTAAATAGTACTTTTGTAAAAGTCATGTCAAAATGTTTGAACTTGTAACTCAATTTGATCTTTGCGTGGGTATTTAATTTGAAAAATAAATGTTTGGAAACTAAACCACGAACGCACTGCAGGTACAGAAGGCAAACTCCATACAACAACTTGCACACGCTTCGACGTGAATGCTAAATTATCTTCATTTATCCCTCTTCCACCAATCATTAAAAACAAGAGTATTATGGACCTTATCCATACTGTATTGTGTACAATACATAAAAATAAGCATTGCCTTTGTACGTATTTTTCTGTTCCTTTCTTCTTGTCTGTATATATTTATAATTATGTGTGTGCATAAATGGTTAAATAAATAAATAAAAACTTGTTTCAGGACCGACTTCAAAATGGAAGATATCAAGCGTCTGAAGCTGTAGTATTTATTGATGTTTACCTAATTATCTGTTAAATGTGTATTAATTATAACTATAATATATTGAAATGCATTTAAAATAAAAATATTTACCTACAAACACTTGCTTACTTCCTTTAAGCAGTATCCTCCCAAGAAACGTCAAATAAAACAAACTAATATTATTAACACTTTTAATTTCTAAACGTTATCATATAATTTTAATACATTTAGTAACAGTGTAACAGCTATAATATAAGGCAAATACATTGATAAGTTTTCATTAAAATAAAGTTATTTCAATACCGTGTAAAAATTATAATGTGCAAGTAAAATAGAAGTGACCTATGGTAGGTAGACTATAAAATTCTAAAATCGCTATAATCGCAAGTCAGCGTATTTCTTTTTGTGTGCGTGTATTTTTTTTACGAAAAAAAAAAAAACGAATTACGCGCTAAGAAAAAAATAATTATCTACTCCGTGGTCGAAATCTATTCTTCTATTTTTAACAAAACTGTCTTTTCAGTTATTTATAATACCTATGTCACGGTTTAGTTTCAACGAATTCTCATAAATGTCACTTCTATCATTTATCGATTGACTTTTGGGACTGATATGTTAAGAAATATTAAAAATACGTGGAATTCAGTAAGGCACCTTTCATTGTAGTCAAACAATAATATTATCTAAAAATATTGCTTATATTTAGTTTTAAAAAAGCATTGATAGTTTGTAAAATGCGTATACAAATAATTAAATAAATTGTCTTAAATTCATACATTTTAGACACCAGTTTTGTCTAGTCATGAAAAAAGCACATAGCATAAAAAGTAAGACATACACAGAAGGCAGCACACATAATAAAAAATATTTATAATACTTAATAAATAAAAAATAAATAGTACACAAGACATTATCTGAAATTATAATAATTGAACAAAGACTCATAAGGTGTGCTAGACACTTGATCGACCTCAAATGGCCGGATGGCAAAATTAAAAATATGTAGCAATGGGGTTAAAAACTGAAAGCTCGTGGCAGCACTGTTCACCGTTTACAAGCCGCGAGTGTAAACAACTTAAATCAACAAACACAAAAGTAAGCCTCCAGGCTTACGACAGGAATAATCTGATCGGAGTTGAAAACCAACTCAAGGATGATCTTCCCGACAGAAAAACTTCAGAACTTCAGTGACAGCTAGCTGACAAATTCTTAGACGCTAGATAGTAGCGACATCTGAAGCGCGCAAGTGGCAGTTTTTATCCCCATTGGTTCGGGTCGGCTATGTTATTCAGCAAATACTGCCGCACCAAATATAATCGAATGTGTTGATCGAACAAGGGTGTAGCATGCGTAAGGAATTAATTTACTTCTATTGTAATATATTAAAAAATCTTTGCTTATTAAGATTAGACAACGTGAAACAGTTAAAATTATTTTAATATATTAATTGCATTCGTTAGTGCTAAGTTCAATTTTTTAAATAAATTATTCGAATGGCGTATTTTCCCGAAACAACATTATGAGCATAGTTGGGAAAATATTCTAAAGCATTTGAATCTTTCATAAAAAGTATTGCCATCATTGAAATATAGTGTTTGTCCATGTTGTCAATTAATTATTATTTTATTGATTAATCTTACAAAGCTATAATAACGTAAATATGTATAAACAAAATAGTATACATACGTACCTGAACTGGTAATTAACACTTAATTAGACAGGTGGTTAATTATATTCTAACAACTAAATAATAAAGAATATTTGATCATATTTTATAAACTGTACAAAACTGCACAGGTACTCATGAAACATAATGATAGAAATAACCAAATGGTTAGAAAAGAGTTGAATTAAGTAATAATAATACCCGCCTATTATCGTGTCACTGCAGTTGGCGATTTCAGACTTATATTAACTATATAAGTCCAGATTTCCTCACGATGTTTTCCTTCACCGATGTCAGTAATGTCAAATATAAAATTAAAACTTACTACAAATTGGAAAAGGCACATTGGTACTTGCTCGGAAGTTAAACCCACAATCTCGTGCATGAGAGGCGAGGCCTTAACCACTGGGTCATCATGATAAATTAAGTAAATAGTGAAATTATGGCAGTTATAAATTAAAGCAGCAACTTTCAACGAATCCGTATAACAAATTGCACTGAGCCTTCACTCAAGCGAGAGAGAATGAAGTGTGGCAGATAGCAAATAGCTGAGTGTTGTTAATATTGTGCGGCCTACGAACCCGTTATCTACTAAAGGCTTTAAAGCATATTATACGCGTTTAAATAAACTAAAAATATTACCTATAAATACTTCGTAGGTTGTCTAAACTACTGTAGGCATACAGTTAGCTGTATTACACACAGTACAGTTACAGTAGTTAAAATTAAAACTGCCTTAGTTACTGGCAGTTTTCATTTTAACTTTATTTTTTACCTACATAAGTAGTTTAACTATTTGATAAATCCTTGCAAATTTAAGGCACAGTATATAAGGCTCATTTTAAAAGTGTATAATGTGAAATTTAGACAATTACAAGTAGTGTGTAGTGCTTTTGAAGAAGACATACAAATGAATGGCAATATAATCTTCTATGCCATACCTACATCATGTCTACCATAACATGCTTTAAATACCAGCATTAAAAAGTTCATTTGAAGGAGAGCTTTATCCAAAACTTATACAAAAATACATTTTGCGAAAACTGTCATGATTTAATTTCATACAGATCATGAATTTGAGCCATCACACCCTGTAGGTACATTATTCTTTGGTTAACCTGTTGAACACCCCAATTTTAGTTACAATTTACAAAACAAATAATACAATAATTATTAAAATATTAAAACCGGATAATATATCACTAGGATCCTTAAAGTAGTAAATAATAATGTAAAAATAAACAATATTTGTGCAAAAAATTGATTAATAATTATGTATAAAAAATGTAAATTAATTCGATGATTAACAATGGCGGTAGTGTACCAGCAAAAAGTGCAAAATTAATAAATACTGTAAAACATTTGATAAGTACATGATTTTGTTCGGGCTTAATCTAGTTATAACATTTTGCTTAAATAGCTAACATTTAGACCAGAGCAAGTTATTGAGCTTAAAATTGTCACCACATGAATTATTAGAACATTTGAATTAGACTTGTCATGCAATTTTTCGTGAATTTTAATAATATAATTGATTCAATTGTTTTACAAAAATTAGAACACGTTAATTATAATCATGGCAACAAATATACATATATTTTTAATGTGGCAACTTTCTCGCTCAAAACTATTTACAAATATTATGTTGTCGCAACACTAAACAATAATACCGTGCTTTTATAGTGCCAATGGTGTCTTTTAGCCGTCATAAACAAATCTTTAAAAAGCGTGAGTAGGGACCAAGAAAGGTTTCTGTAAGGTGTTCGAGTGAGCAATTTTAATAACACTGACTCTTTTTCGCCTTCTACGTCTATAAAAACTAGGCCAATTTTCTTCTAACTTTCAGACTAGCGTTTAGATCCCCCTGTCCCCCTCGCGCCCCCCTACCCCATTAGTACCCGACGCGGGGGGGCGGCGACTCCACCGCGGAGGTGGTCTGCTTGGACACGACGCGCGAGCCCTGCGCCAGGCCGCCGGCGCGGACTGCCACGTACTTTAGATACGCGTCCACTAAGTACGCGAACATCGCTACGAAGCCGAAGAACTGAAATTTTAAAGGATTATTTTATGTTTATTGGGTAATTATCAAGGTTTTTTTTTAGAGAACCAGCAACCAAACCGCGACAAAATCACGATAGACCGGTAAAAATAGTTTCAACAGAATTGTATGAGAAAAAGAGCGAAGTTCTTTGGGAAAATATAGGCGAAAATAGTAGAAAAAACTTAGTTCCTTCTACTGTGTAAGAATACAATACCAATTAATGAAAAACCCACCGACTATATTAATTATAATCAATAGTCAATTTTCAAAACATCAGATTTTCTAAATTCACACAAAGTACTTAGGTAAATCTAGCAAATACGGAGGTTGCTCAAATACTAAGTAGTCCATATAACTTACCGCAGCAGCAGAATGAGGGTCATCATGGACAGTCGCGGCTAAAATCGACACCAGCAAATAGAAAAAGGTCCACAGCGCACAGAATCCGAACTCAAGCTTCAGCCACGGGATCTTGTAGAACTTCTCCAGGATATGGAACAGGTACAGGCCCAGTAAGATGCCCGTGAACCAAAAGGCGATCATTGAGATCCAGCTGAAGAAGGACCCTTTGGTGTGACTGCTCAGCCAGGAACATTGGATGCATATGAACCCGAGGAGACTGCATAGCTGAAATTCAAGAACTGGGTGATTGATATAATGCCTTGATTAAACGTACCTAGAAACTACCATGAGTGGCAAGACAGTGCCAAGACAGAGCACTGTCCCCTCTCGTTAATGTGATATGAGTGATATCAGACGCTTCACTCGAGTGAATGTTCATTTTGTTTCATTCGACGTTCACCTGCTCCTTTAATTACATTTTCGACCATTCGGTTAAGAGAGAAGAGTGAAAGACGCCGAGTGCCGAAATCCAACATAGTTGGATCGCTTCACTAATGAATTAATTTTTCACTTTGAATTCATTATGTGTATCAAAAGAACCTATGTAGTGTGATAACTATCATAATAATATAGAGATGGCCTAAAATACAATAAAATTAACAATGATTAATGATATAATAATGACGTTATACCATGGATGGTCACGCTATCCTTACATATTATAAAACAAAGTCCTCAGTCGCCTCTGTCTGTCGTCCTGTACGCGATAAACTCAAAAACTACTGCACCGATTTTCATGTTGTTTTCACCAATGGATAGAGTGGTTCTCGAGTAAGGTTTTAGTATATAATAAACGACATCAACGCGGGCGAAGTCGCGGGCATCAGCTAGTTTAACATATTATAGAAAACAATATCATCGTCGCGTCGTCGATGGGAACTTTTACAAGGATGCCATAAAATATTTATAAAAATAAGTAGGATCTAATAAATAACATAGTTAAGCAATGTATTCATCGACTGCGCAAGTTCCGACGTACAAATGTTCATACTATATAAATGATTCAACGCAATAAAGGAAACAAAAGGGGAAACGCTTTCATTGCTATGACGAATAGATTTCATTGAAATGTAGTTAGTGTATTTTATATGAATCGAAAAACATTTGCACGATTGTATTTCCCATCGGCAAGTATGAGGACCTTCCTTGAACTTTCATACAAACTTTCACGCCCCCTTTAATTAATGAATTTAAACAAATCCTTTTTTAGTGCTCACCGTTACAACGAACTCTTTTCTACATCCAGCGGCTTAGGCAGTGCGTAGTCAGTCAGTGAATTTATTAGTTTTGGGGGTAAAACTAGCCTACGCGAGTGACAAAACGTGTAGCGCACTATGGGCGATCAACTCAGTTAGCAACTTAAGTACCTACTCACTGGCTAATATTTTTAAAACGGCCGCCGCCGAATCGATAGAACAAGAAAGAGGAAAAAATCCAGTCAAGGTTCATGATTTAAAGATTGTGTCACGCGACTTGCGTGGCTCTATGCATCTCGGAACTCGGGCTATGCGGCCTGCAGCCTAATGACGTAACAGTCGTTAAAATCTATTGTATGCATCATGTGACGGACCAAGGAAACTATGCAAAACTTAGTCGCAAGACGAATGAATAGGTATGAAGTAGTAAAGAGCGGAGGTCACAGTTGACCGATGACAGCAGCTAGTATACCGTCATTATGTTAAGTGTTGACTCACAATAGCCATACAGACAGAGCCCTTTGGGAAAATAGCACACCTCGACTTTCTACCCCTTCACCCCTTCGGGAGTGGGCGTGATGATTAGATTAAAACAGTTACATCGCATGCCGTGTTTGTAAAAGGCTAGCTCCCCTTTAGCGCTATTTTCGCGTGAACTACGTCATATTTAACGGGCGGCGATCAACGCGATAACACGACATTGAATTACGTACCATTCTGGAAGGACTTGACCTTTTACCTTATGATTAAAACATGATACAGTAGGCCGTACGTCAGTGGTAACAAAACCAGTATAAGCTGGCCTCATAATGTATTGAAACTCCATATAGCGTTATCATAAGGAATTTCAATACAATAAGGGGCCAGCTCAAGTTCAAAGTGCTATCACAGACGTGCGGTCGACTGTACCTCCTACAAGTGTCTGAACTGAACAAAGCCTGTGAAAGTGTATTGTCTTGTATTGATTTTTCAGTAGGTTTGCTAAAAACGTGCTGTTATCTAAAGTGTAATAGGTATACATATATGAATTCTTTAGAATTTTGACGTCACCCGCCAGAGCCGTTAGTCAAACATGACGCTGCCAGAATAGTCAACATCGGGTCAATTGCCAAAAAAAAAACATTTTGCTGATCGTCATTAACGAATTATCTGAAGTCTGAAATAGCAGCAACTTGACCGCTAATAATATCAACCAGGCCATCCACAGTGTGTTTATCAATACATGTCCCATTTACTGAAGAGGTCTTTGTAGCCAATTGTCCCTAAATTATAATTTTGGTGATGTGATGATATCTTTATAACTTAAATAGCCACCAAGTCGAAATTGGCATGGGATGTATTATTATTTTCTTTAAAACATTTTAAATATTTACATAAAATTATTTTTTAAATATTTTTATTAAAAATTATTTTTAAATATTTTTATTAAAAAATCTTTTTTACTTACAACTTGAACAACCTTCAGTATGCCGGGTATGGTCTTGATGTAGGCGGGGTCAAACCGTATGTTGGTCTGGACAGCGGTGCTGGATGTGACCGTTGTCGTTGTGGTGTGCTGTCCAGGGAAACCTACTTCTGCCATTGTTGATTAACTGAAACAATCAAATTATAGAGTTTGACTTTGTGACCAAATGATAACAACACTAATTACTTAATCTTTGCTTTTAATTCTAAGAAACATAGAGCTGGAATGAAATAGTCAATTATATTTTTTGTCACTTCATTTAGTCAATAAGTTAGTTTCAGGAAATTGATTCAAGGATTATATTAAAATGTTAAAAACATTTAGTCTGATATAAAAAATTCCCTAAACCAATTTTAACAGATTGGTAACATATTTTTTGTTAATAAAAAGATAAACCATTATGAGTCATCCCTCAGTAACATATTTTACATGATAACTCTGATATCAGTTACATTGCTTATTTGCGTATGCAACATTTGAGGCATACTAAATCTGTGTTATTTGATACACTTGGACAATTGTGCCAGAGCTAGTCAGCCATATGTATAAAAATTCTGAATAAAAACTATGATTGGTATATTTTGTTGCTACTGTTGTCACCAGTCTGATTAGCAGTATGCAATGTCTCATCAGGATTGCTCATGGCGATAAAAAAGATTTATTTGATATATAATGATGGTGTTGTTGATTATTGTTTTGTATTATTCTGCTCATAATACCTGTATTGCTGATTTTATCATTTACTAAGTGACTCGGTAATTCCTAGCAGCCATCATTGATTACAAATTGATAATAACAATTGTTTTTCAAGTTTAGCCATTTCTGATAAAAAAATAAAAAAATACGGATATAATATAGAGTTTAGAAGATTTTTAAATTTGCCAAATATTTAAGCTTGTGTATAACAGATAAGTTACCATTTCCTTGCAGTGTCCGTATTGCAGCAACATTAAAATTATCTTAATAGTACCTTGATGTCAAACAAAAGAGGTCAGTCTATAGTTGTATAGGCACATTGGGGACCACACTTCACACATATGGGAATGAAAGTGTAACTAGTACGTCTAGTCTATATTGAAAAGAGAAAGTTGTTTGCTTTTACTCTTTCTACAAGGAAAAAGACATATAATGAAATTGCTGTTGCATTTCAAAAGATAAGGAATAGATAAAGAAAAGCAATAAGGTATAATTATAAAATGTATTACTATTGGTGGGAGGAAAACTACAGTAAACTATATTGTTGATAAGCTAGAAGTGGCCATTAAAATGGGTGTTACCACAATTGGTTACTGTGCTAATATTCACCCAATTTATGTAGTTTTTTTGGAAGGAAATGTAATGTTACACTCTAAGTGTGCATGAATCTCTAACTTGTGGGAGTAATTCTAGAACCAATGTTTAAAAGTCCATGCGTACTTCGATGTAACTAGCGAGCACGTTTAAGCCACGATATGCCGCCTGTCACGACCTAAAATAGCGAATATTGTTGAGCAACACACCACCGAAATAAACAATGCAACTTTGTACAAAAAACTGCGATTTCTTTTCTTACCTTATAACAGTTATGACGTTCAGCTTCTACAAACAATTTTTCTTACAAGTAAGTAAGATATTTACAGTTACGGAACTTACACTAACGATTAAAAATAGGTGTAAATTAATATCTGGTGATCAATCGAATAAGACCAAACCATGAAACCATGAAACCAAACGT
Organism: Lithophane leautieri; assembly: GCA_949152455.1. Taxonomy (NCBI): domain Eukaryota; kingdom Metazoa; phylum Arthropoda; class Insecta; order Lepidoptera; family Noctuidae; genus Lithophane; species Lithophane leautieri. The sequence goes on along the minus strand of OX424462.1, from coordinate 1,117,704 downwards.
CAGTCAGAAATTGATATTCGTAGCGTAGCATAGCATTATGTTCGAATTTTTGAAATTGTGTATATTAGCATCAAAAATAAGAACAGCAATATTCCAATATAATTATACACGAGTCAGAGTAAGACAACAACACTTCACTTTGGAAAGGACAGAAATGCAAAAAGACAATGCAGCTGAGGAGTACCGGAACGCTTACAAAATGACATTGACTGACAGGAATGACAGGCAGGAACGACAAGAGTTCGCTCTAAATGCTTTGAATCCAGCAACTTATCCAACTCATCCAACCAATTGTATAGTGCTATCAATTTTCTTTTTCAGCATAGTTAGTACATTCATCATTCTTCAAATTCCAATTTTTTATCAAAAATAGTAATACAAAACCCTAAAGGTCAATATTGTAAAAAGTAAAGGTATTGAACGCACGTTGTTGATTGACATTATTGACATTTCTGTAGAGATGCGCAGCAAGTAGAGTTAGAATATTATTCGATTACAGAAAATTGAATTAATATTTAGGTCTGCGAGATGTTCAATCACGTAAGCTTCTGATCCACGCGTAAATTAACTTATCCCCTCGACTGTACCGCCGACTGTAACTATAACTAAGGTATTACTGAGGGGCTCGTCCCGGCTCGTGGCTAAATAATCACAGCTGCGCGGGTTAATTGAAGTTTAAGCTACATTTGCCGCAGTCGGTTTGTGGATGGGTGACCAATGACCATCCATTACATAACGAGACCGAGACCCCTCAGTGGCTCGGAAACCACGTTAATCCGTTGGTCCCAGCTGTTATTCGTAAATCTTTGACAGTCGCTACAAGTTCCTAGTCAGAAGCCTGTAAGTTCGACAACCAGTCTTACCAAGGGGTATCATGTTACTGGCAGCACATCTTCTGGGTTGTGTAGGTCAGCAGATCAGATAAGCAGCCACTCCATGTAAAATACTGGTATTCAGCTGCATCCGGTTGAACTGGAAGCCAACCCCAAAATAGTAGGGAATAGGCTAAACAGATTCCTACCCCAATAGGTGCAGCTGTATACGAGTAATCGGGCAACACACATTAAAAAACAATAGATTCCGACGAACTGAGAACTCCTCCTTTGCTTGAAATCGGTTTAAAAACGATTCGCCGCGACCCCCCGCGTCGCATCGCGTCTTATTGGGTTATCAAATGCGAACATTAATTTATCAAATCCGACTGGTAGTTCCAGAGATTAGCGCGTTCAAACGAAAAAACAAACTTTTCAGCTTTCCTATAATACTGAGAGATATTACTCCTAAATTGAATTGAATCGATTGTTAATCAGTGTGACTTCAATCAATTTGATCGAATCATTCGACGGGATCATCATATAGTGCTCTGTGGGATCATCTCTAAACAACAGTCAATACCTGTGGTCAACACAACACCAACAGTAGATTTTTACATAGCAGTTCGTGTTTCTTAATTTTCATAGAAAATAATTGTAAGGATTTACAGTTACTCAGGGAATAAAATGATTAACTCAAAAATCGGCGTTGTACTTTAAATAAGTCACAAAATACAAGTTAATTTTCAATGTTTCATGTACAGTAAATAATTACGTGCGAAGACGTCTCGTATGAGTAAACAAATTACACCCGCGAAGTTATGTATGACCGCGGTATGCTTTAGACAGTATGTTATTTAAAAATATGAGTCATTGATGTTTTACCCGGCTCAGTATCGGTTAGTAATATAGTGTCAAGGCGACGGTGACTAAATTGTTCGGAGAGCATCCTCGGCCGCGCTTATCGCGATGAGGCTGTTTCAATTCTCGTGATTTGCTCCTTCGTCTACTGTGTTTATAATAAGCAGAATAGTGCGCGTCGTAGTCTATGTAAGTATGAATTTTATTTATTAACTTTTTGTGAAAGGATAAAAAGTCCTAAGAGAAAACTTCTAAATTTCGACATTCTACGTCTTTACTTCACTATGTACTTAATAAAAACTTACACTTTATTTTCCATTCATTTGGTAAATCAGAAGTTTGTATTTCAGTTACTTATTGTTCTATTTTATTTAGGTTCATAATGCTGAATCCTATTTTTAATTAATCCTATTGTTTTAGTTTAGAAATAGGTACTTACATTATTTAAAAATGTAAACAATGAGTTTAGAAAATGTATAAGCAAATCAAAATGAACTGCAATAATATATTACATAATCCTAAAAAAACATTAATAAAATTTCTGCCAAAAGACTTCCACTGCTGGACATACTACTCTCTCAAGGTTGATGTGGCCACATCAACCAGTTATGACCTGGTTGATAGTCAAAATACTTTTAACAAATAGGTTTTTATTATAGCGTTTCCATTTCATTGTTCAATTATGGTCCGTTTGCTAACACCTTATAGTTAATTCAAGTTCAATTTCAAGGATATTTTTATTAGCTAGAACTCTACGTAACTTCTGTGTTGTCATCACTTCCGTCATCTTCTAATCATTTACTAGAGTTTCAATATACTTAGAGTATTTTGACAAAGAGGATGATAGATACTGATATATTGAATTCATCTTAAGTAGTAGATACTTGAGACACACATAGTCTACATATAAAACATGTGAAATAATATTCAGGTGAGATATTAAATTGTAAAACTGTGTGCTGTTACAAAATATTAGCATTTTGTTTCTAAACTTCCAAGTTGTTAAATAAATCATTTTATTTTTACATAGGTTACAATAAGTTACAGTAAACATTTCTGCAGGTGAAAACTTCATTTGACTAGTATTATTCTAAACCCTTATTAAAAGTAAAAACGTTTTCTTGAGAAAAAAGACTTCTAAAACCATGCTGTTATGCAGTCAGCGAGTTTTTTTTCTTTCATGTTCCGTATCCATCTGACTCCGATTTCTCATTGATTTCTGGACAGATTTACGTGATTACCTTTTCATTTGGTAGAAGGACCCATATCAATTGTAAGAACTTTGCTATAAATGATAAATGATTTTTATTTCTGTAAGTAGGTTTGTACAAACACTTTCACATGTCAATCACATCTTTAAAACTAGATGCTCAAGTAGTTTTTGAGTTAGGATATTTCTACTACTTTATACCATTGTAAGTACTACTTACCTGCCATCAGCGTACAGTGACGAGCACTAATATGTATACACTTAGCAACTTTTAAAAGTGATTTTCTCCTACTGTATTGATTGTAATTATAATGTTATAACGAACATAGTATTTTGGAACCCATATTATTATTATGAAATAGGTGTCATCTCAAAGTTGCAATCGTTATTCCACGAAAAAATGGTTATTGAATTTTGCTAAGTGTATACATATTTTTGCTCGTAACTGTACTTACCACTGGGTTATAAGGTTAGGGATCAAGTAGTCAGCAATCAAGTTTCCAATCGTCCTGAACAGATTGGGATTTTATCAAAATTCTGTTATTAGCTCGCATTATTACGAAAATCATTCTAAGTTTCCAATAGTCTGGTCATCAGCAAACATTTTAGGTTTTTTTTTCCAATTATACCGCGCTATATACAATCTATACGTATATGTATGTGAAAATCAATTGCTGTTCGTTAGTCTCGCTAAAACTCGAGAACGGCTGGACCGATTTGGATAATTCTTTTTTTATTGTGTTCGTTATTCTCAGGGGAAGGTTTGTACGTAAGGTAGGTGTAGGTAGGGTAGGTAGGTATGTATGTATGTAGGTAGGGTAGGTAGGTGGTTGGTTAGGTAGGTAGGGTAGGGAAGGTAGGTAGGGTAGGGTAGGGTAGGTAGGTAGGGTAGGGTACTTAGTGCTACCCGTACGAAGCCGGGGCGGGCAGCTAGTTATACTTATACTATAATTATAAATAAATCATGACCAATATGATTGGTAGCCATAAGGTCAATATTATTGACCTCACTCCTTTACGACTAATTCAATGATTCACTTAAAACCAATTAGCAGCTGTAACCTGTACCTCCTGTTATCAATACTAATTGAATTGGCTCCACTCAAACGCCGCTCATTCCGACGTAACACCGAAGACTTAGGTACTTGATTAATGAGGAAGTCGAGGCCAAATTGATTGATCTATGAAATAGGGATGATGTAGTGTCAGATAGCCGCTGTATCAAGTGTAGTGGGTGATAAGAATCTTGTCTTATAAGGGTGCCTTTCCACTGAGGCGATAGGAGTGACCAATCCCAGACGAGACGCAATGTGGATTTCAAACAATATGCATATCCCGGCAAGTCTCCTCTCCGCTCCGCTCGTTTCCGCCTCAGTGAGTGGATCTGGACACGCACTACTAAAAGCTAACGCCCCTGTTGGACACTACATACGTTTAGTCGCACGAGTATGAACCTCGAATTATTTATTTACTTATGAAGAATCGGACGCAAAGCTATTAAAAAACTCTGCAAGATAATATCTACCGATCACACTCATCGCACTATGGCCCGACCAAGGAGGAAGTAACCTTCCTACGTGGGCCGAACGCCGTTTTTTTACTACGCATTGGAGTTTTAATTTAACTCTCGGTGTTGATTATCTAACAGAGCACGATGAAAAAATACCTGGGTTTTCGACTCTGACGGCGACTGAGCCGTCTTGCCGCTGCCGCTAACACTGTAGTGCGTGATGGTATCTTTTAACAGATAATCTCTCCAAAGCTGTAGGCTTTAGTAAAATTCCCTGCATTGATTGAAATCCGTCTATTTCAGCTAAGCGCCCACCATGGCGTACCCCAACCAGCTGCCTCCGCCTCCTCAGCCGCAGACCATGGGCTCCACCAACACGGTGTTCATCACTGAGACGCGGTTCGACCCCTCTTACCTGAAGACAGTGCCCGGGATTCTTAAGGCTATTGTTGTTGTAAGTGTTTCTGAAGCAGTTATAATCCACGATACGAAAAGGCAAAAATGCCGGCGGCGTTTGTGATGGTGATACTTATAAGTGGTCACTGTCTCCTATGGATATCTTCAATCATGGAGTCATCGCAGATGCGTTGCGATTGCGGTCCCAGCGACAAAGCTGATAGTGATATGTCTCATCTGCCTATGATTACGCCGGCACCTTACCCTCCATATCTTTCCTTATGACTGCCGATATGAACAGGTCACCGGAGGTCACAGGAGCTGGCATCTGCAAAATTTCGTCACATTTCTTCAGTCGGCGCTCGCTGTAACGTTTCTGCGCCTTAAAAAGATACAAAAAAAACGGGCTATACTTAATTGTGGTCTTAAACAACTTAATTCCGCATTTTTACAAGCTAGTTGTCGTGCCTCTACAATATTTGCATATGATTTTTACGACGCAATCCTAGCATGAAGCATTTTTATGTCCCACACGCGATTGGCACCGAACAAAACAAATGTTTGTAATGGTACGAGTAAGCGGCCGTCAATCGGTCATTATTTACACGATACTAACAGGCATAGATTACAGGTGACTAATCGCAAGCATTCGTGATAACGTAACACACTTGGCAGCAATCCAGGGAGAGGTCCTTGCTCTTTTTAATAATAAGGTATACCTCCATATAACATTGGGTAACAAATTCTCATTTTTTCCTAGGAGTTCACCCCTACTTATTCTCCATACATGTACGTCCCATACCTACAAATGTTGAACTCTGTTAATCGTTATATAAGTACAGGATTACAACGCAGCTGCTCATCGCTAAATTAATTAAAATTCCTAGAGCCTCCTCCAGATGGTTTAGACGCTCTTTGTTTTGAAGCAGTCAGGCTAAAGCAGGTTATCAATATTTATGATATCAATAGTTCAACGAGACCCGACGGGGTCTGACGTGATAGTTCGAGAGGACTATGGGTATTAGGAAAACCGACAACTTCTTGATAATCTGGGGTGATCTGGGTTAGAATATTAACTTGTACTCTCATGCGACCTACAGCTATCATTGCCGTAGTAAGGTATCTTTATCCAGTACCTCCATAGACTTCAGGATGTTCTGTTTTTTCACACAATTATCTTTTCCAGCTATTCAACCTAATCGGGTTCATCTGCATCCAGTCTTCCGCGTTCTGGTCAAACGGCCGAGGCGTGTACTTCAACATAGTGGCCCACTTGGGACTGTGGTTCTCCGGAATTCTGCTAATACTGTACCTGTTCCACGTGGTGGAGAAGTACCACAACGTCAAATGGCTGAAGATCGAGATGATCGCGTATGTGGTGATGGTGTTCCTTTATCTGATTGCGTCTACGATAGTCGTCGCGTTTGGAGCGGCTGCGTACTCCGCCGCTGGGGTGAGTTCCCTACCTTAACTCATGTTCTGAACCTATCTACTCCTCATACACGGCAGATCAGGTACTTATAGGTAGGTAGCAATAAAATAACTCCCAATGCTATTCTTTGAAAATTCTAATTATGCAAGCTGAAAATTTGATTAGTTCTCCTTCTAAGTTCTTCTCCGAAAGCTTACTAATTTTGTCGTGTCAATAAGGTATTATTCTTACGAAGTCCTACGTCTTATCATTATTGTAAATAGAAACGTTATCAACGTTACTAAAATAGTTAGAACGTAGTAGGTGCAACAATGTGACCGACTCATTTATCTCACTCATAACTTTATCTCAGCATTGTTGTGGCAAGATTGTTCGAATGTGAAACCTTTGCAAAAAAAAAGAATATGTATACTCCGAAACCTTTAAGATCTTCTTTATGGAAATGACTTTAAGAAATCCGCTTTAATTTGTCTAGCCAAAGGCATAGTGCCTTTATACCTAACAAAGGGCGTTCCTGTTAACCAGCAATAGAATAGCGTCAATAAATGCAAAAAAAAAATACTACTCAAACATTTTTTTTTTTTGTAATGTGATTACTTATTGAAATATTCACAAAACTATTAAATTAATACGTAAAAGAAACACTCTGTACACGCACATTTGTATTTATTTCAACGTAGAAAGACAAGTGTGACAAGTGTGCGTGTAGTGTTTCTTTTCCGTATCAATTAAATATTTTTTATGAATATTTTACTATAAAATATCGCTCCTTAAATACAAAAGCACCACAAGTCAAAATAAGCAAATTATACAGGAGCGGCAATTGCAAAAATAATTTGGATTATTTTATGATTTTTGTATAAACTATGTTTATTACGTAGACTTTTTTTGTATCAAAAGATGCGTAATTAAATAGCCTATTTTTCAATAAAGCAATCTTAACCATACCTCGAATGGACTCTCGAAAAAATGCAAATAAGTTAGTTTTGTATATAGACTTTGACTTCGAGAACATTAAAATTTAAAAAATTAAACCACCATTATTTGGAAAATTTGAGTTTTATTTTCAGTTGTCAACCGCACAAAACATAAATTTAAGAAAAAAAATGGCACATACTAACTTACTACATAGTAAACTTGCTAAGGGAAAACAAATAGTTAAATCTTATCATGAGATTATCAATTAAGTCTAAAATTAATATTACCTATATTAGTAGGTAAGAGTAATAAATTTAAGTTAAAAACGAAACAAACCTTTTAAGCTATAAAAACAAAGATGCATAAAACTTTTGCATAGAATTAACAAAACAAACATAAGAATTATTGTAAAAATAAATACACTAACTAGGTATTTAGCTGGCTCCCTAAAAGAAACAGCTCTCAGTTACAACAATATAGGTACTTATAATTATTCTCACATTGAGCTAACGTTCACTGAAACCTTTTTGGACAAGTGATTAAATAAACAATAACTAAAAAATAACTATACTTTAATAATTAATTTTTTTAAGCTATAATCACCAATAATATTTGAAGTAAAAAGACGTAGATAGGTTATCTACCGTACATTCGTTCTTCAAAAACGGCACAATGTCACGCTATTAGATAACACGTGTAAGTAGGACAGCATGTCGTAATTATCGGGAGCGAAAAAGAGACAAGACGAAGAAAATGTGGCTAATTAGCCAAATTTTGACGTGCCTCTTGCGAAGCGTGTATAACCTATTTACCTCTTTTTTTACTTATAATATCATTGATAATCACGATCAAATCAGACTTTTTAAACAGAATAACACTTACTATTTTGTATTGTTTTACCATACCTAAAACGAAACTAGACAAATTTATACGTTACAGCACTTAAACCTATGTTTTGTAATGTGCCGGGTAGACACGGCCTACATAATCACAATAAACATTGAGTATCTTCTCTTAAAAGCTGTATTAGCTTACTTATCACAGGTGTGTGGAATGCAGTTCAATAATGAAAAATACCTAATATTAAGCTGTCTAAACTATAGTGACTCGTATCTAAATAGTGTCTCGCAGTTAAATAAAACCTTGTTTCGCCACTGAGTTACGATAAGATCATTACTCCTTTTCTACAATTTAAATGACATATTAAAGCTAAGTTAATCAACTTGGTCCATAACATTACGTTTCAGAAACAGAGGTAACTTTATCTTAAAATAGTATTAGCAGTTATGGTTTTATAAAATAAGGCACTTAAGGAGTGAGACACCTTCAAAATTAACTATTTCCATGATCTACACTAATCACAACCGTATAAAGCACATAAAAGTGGTGTATATAGTGTTCTTACAAAAATATTTGTATAAAACGTTTACTTAAAACTACATTGAGCGTAATTCTCGTAAAAGAAGAAAAAAAAAACTTAAACTAAAACATTAAAAATCAGTTCCCAACAGTAACTTATGTACTAATTTAGAGATTAGCATAAAAAGATTCATAAAATCTTGGCACGACGTTTTTTTGGATTAGCTTTAAAATGCCTTGCTTCTTTGCTTCAGGAACTGTAAGCTTTTCAGTGTAAAGTTGGTTTAGAGTCAAATTATTATCAGGCACTGTCTTCGACTTGGTGCGGCGTTTTCTCAACGTAGATACCGACCTGAACTCTTCCTCGTCGTAGGATGTTTTAAAGAAAAATATGCCATTGCTTACTTTATCCGCCTTCAGAATCTTTATATCGGTCCGTTTGAATTTATTGCCATCGTCATCTATATTGTAGTTTCCTGTACATAGAGGTTTGAGGTCAAAAAAATTCTTATGTGTCAGTTCTTCAACAGTATAAGGCTTTCCAGTTTTCTTTGCTGTTTTAATTAGAGTGATATATTGGTCTGGAACGTAAATTGGAGATGATTTTAAAGGATTGATGGGTAGATCGCTAGATGGGTGCTCATCAACGCTAGGTGGCTGATCATCAACTCTGGCAGATGGTGAATTAATATTAAATAACTCCTGGTTATCCACGGTTGATTGCGGAAAGTCTTGAATTTCAGGTAACTGTGCTTGTGGTTGTTGCTCTTCATCGGAATCGGACTGGGCTTTGCAGTTTTCAGAAAATGGATCTTCATACGTAGGATCTTTGACACTATCATCGGATGAGAAATCTTTGAGGTTATTTGTAGAACTGGAGCTACTTGAATAACTAGAACTAGAACTACTGGAAGAGCTAGAAGATTCATCAGAGGAAGAGTCACTGTCTGAGTCTGTTTCTTGGATGGCTATAGATGGTTTATTGAATATTCTGTGTTTTGGAGGCGTTGCTCGAATGTCTTCGTTTTCATCACCGGAGTTCAGAATATCTAAAGAAAACTGACTGTCCGGTAGAGAGTTAACGTCATCAGCATCATATGCATGATAAATACTATTGGTAGTCTGAATGTCACTTGAATCCATTTCACTAGGTCGTATTGTTGACGGAGATTGTCCATCTCGAGGGGCATTTATAGGTGGTACCATGTTCAAAATACGGAGCGCTCATGTTGCCATTCCGAAAAAAAAAAAAAAAAATAAGTACCTACCTGTATCAACCAATTTATTTTCTCGTAAATAGGCGTTATAATTTATCTATGTGAGTAAGTAAAATATAATTGGTTTTAATAGCTCTTTTAAATTAATTTGTTTAACCCATAAGATTACTCCAAAAACTACAAAAACTTTCAGACAAAACCACATTAAAACTAAAAATTGCTTTTTAATGTAAAATAAAATCTATTTAGAGACCACTTTCAAATACAAAGACACCATATTTCGAAATATGTTACTTTAGCATACAGAAATAAGAAAATAATTCTAATTATTTTTTGCAAAACTAATTTAATTCAAAATATGGTAGTATTGCAAACAAAAATAAGAGAAAATATCAGATTAATAAATGCAAAACTAACCTATTTCGAAATATGGTACTTTAGCATAAAGAAATAAGAAAATAATTCTAATTAATTTTTGCAAAACTAACATAATTCAAAATATGGTAGTATTGCATACAAAAATAAGAGAAAATATTAAAGTTATAAATGCAAAACCAACCTATTTCGAAATATTGTACTATTGCACATAAAAATTATAAGATACTTACGTGAATGTGATCTGCAATACGAATATATTTTAGAATGTGGCACTTTTGAATATATAATTTCACCTGTTTTATAGCAGTTTTTTGGAATGTGGTAGTTTTTCACAAAAAATGCGGGTGCTCGTGCCAAATGACTGTTGACAACTGACAATATGGTACTTTTGCGTGGAACTCAGTTACAGAAACGGTACAAAACAAAACTAACGTGTGTGCGTGTTGGGTGTTTTTGATCATAAAACGACGGCTGTTTTAGCGAAACATTAAAGTTTCATCGTTTAAGATGCATTTTATGCAAAAAAAACATTTTTGATATTTTTTGAAATGTGTGACTTTTGTATTTAAGGAACGATATATAAAAAACTGAATGGTATTTTTTTTAGCCTGTATAGACGCTATACTATTGCAGGTTAACGGGAACGCCCTTCATTACATAACATACTGTATATTTCGATACCAATCACTAACATGTCCTCTTCATAACTGTTTCGTAATTACATATAACTTTGTTTACTTATAATAACTATCGATCGCCAGTCGGCTGTATCGGCCTGCCCAGTGCCCACCTGTTAATAACTTATTGAAAACAAAGGGCGACTCGAACCGACTGGCACACAATACGATGCGGGTCGTACGTGACCGAGCTATTAAATATCTATAAATATGTTTAGTATTGCGATATACCGTATTTTACTATCAATTAAGAATTGAAATGAGGTATTTAAATGGTTATTTTTTTGTTAGGTAGGAATTGTATTTTAAATTCCTTCTTCTCGGCAATTAAAAGATCTCTCTGACTTCCAGTTTCGTACTTTTGGCTTTAGTGCGCGTTATATTACATTCATAGTTACTTTGACTTTATCTCGTTCATCACCAAACATTTTAGTGACGGGCCCAAACTCTTTAGTAATTAAGTAAACTCTTTAATCTTGCAAATGAATGTCTCTTTTGTATGTTCGTAAAAGTCCACAATAACCATGTTATTCAATTTTACAAACTCTAGGGTAGTCACCTTTTTCTTCACCATTCTATACGGTCCCTACGCAATCTACGGATGCCACGATGACATTATACTGTATAAATATGGGTCCAGTTTACGACTTCTAATCCTTTATAGCGATCATTACGAAGAGTCATTTGTTTATAGGTATGAGGAACGTGCTTATTTAAAGGCCCACTCGAGTTACCCTCTACAATCATCAGCCGTCTGACAAAGAATACTAACTAGCCACAGTTGATTTGTATTCCATGCAGATTTAATAGAAAATATTTAAACTGTATCAAATCGACCTCTTCGAATTCTACACACACGATTCGCTCCTTGAGTTTTATATGTCCTAGATTGTAGATAAGCTAGAACTGCTAGAACACAAATATGTAGATACCTAAATTCTAATGCAATATGCAGAACATGCATCTACTGTTCGCTGATGTCAGTATTCGGTCGAGTAAAAACCTTCAAGTATCTTCTACTGCTTGGTATTTTCTCCTTGAAATAATAATTATGTTGATTTTCAACTAAGGTCATATAGTTCACGATTTGAAAACAAAATAATATGATTACCTACCTATCTTATTACCTATTATCAGTATAACTACAACCACTGCGCATGATACTGTGAGCAGCCACTGAAAGGCGCCGTAAACCGTATTAGCATCGCTAAAGTCGAACTAAGCTTTACATCTATACTAATATTATAAAGCTGAAGGGTTTGTTTGTTTGTTTGAACGCGCTAATCTCGGGAACCACTGGTTGGAATTGAAAAATTCTTGTGTTAGATAGTCCATTTATCGAGGAAGGTTATAGGTTAATCCTTGCAGTAAAGTAATTTGGGGGGAACGAAATGAATCGCAAATTGACAGGTACCGTGAGCTATGTAACAGTAGACTGCGTGAAATTGATTTCCCTCTAGAATTTCAAGAGTGTAGCCATGGTTTTTGTGATTTAGGCCAGCACAGAGCCATTTTAGATGCATTGTATGATGGAATAACACAGGCATTAAGTGATGCAGCCGAGCAAACTCATGAAAGGGCAGGGACAGTTGGTAGACGTAGGAACCACAAGACATTGTGCGGGTGGAATTACCATGTTAGGGATGCACACCGAGAGGCCAGGCTTAAATTTGAAATGTGGGTTTTACACAATCGGCCAACCTCTGGAGTTATTTTTGACCAAATGCGAGTAGCTCGTAACACCTTTAAAGCTCGGTTAAAATGGTGTCAAAAGAATCAGGAGCAAATCAAGATGGACATGATAGCAAAAGCAAGGGCAACAAATAATTTCCCCAAGTTTCGGAAATCCACGAGTAAGCTTGATATTAAGCCTGGCCTATCGGTGAACGTCGATGGGAGGAGTGATCCGAGGGATATTGCGAATATGTTCAAGGAACATTTTTCAGTGCGGTCTCCTCTGGGTCCCTCAGTAGGTGTGATCAGTGCTGGGCCTGGAATTGAGGGAGATAAGTCATTAATGTTCTTTCCGGCCAAACAGGTTGCCGCATTAATTAAAAATATGAGCAGAGGCAAGTCTGCCGGACATGACGGGCTCAGTATTGAGCATTTAAGGTTTGCTGGGGTGCATCTGCCGAGGGTTTTATCGTTGTTTTATTCCATGTGCCTCAGTCACTCTTATTTGCCGGCGGAACTAATGAAGACACTGGTGGTTCCCATAGTTAAAAACAGGACGGGCGACATATCCGATAAGTCGAACTATCGACCTATATCTCTCGCAACCACATTGGCAAAAGTGCTGGACGGTATGATTGATTCCAAATTGAAAGAATTTCTATCCGTGCATGACTCACAGTTCGGGTTTCAACCTGGACTGTCAACGGAAAGCGCCATAGTAAGTCTCAAACATACCGTCCAGTATTACACTGATCGTAGGACGCCGGTATTTACCTGTTTTCTGGATCTCTCCAAAGCATTCGATCTGGTCAATTATTATGTGCTCTGGAGGGAGCTTGAGGACAGGGGTGTACCGGCAGGAGTGCTCAGGATCCTACAGTATTGGTATGGGAACCAAGATAATGTTATAAGGTGGTCCAATACTCTCTCCGGAACATACAGATTGGAATGCGGTGTGAGGCAGGGTGGTCTGACATCTCCAAGGCTTTTTAGTGCTTATATAAATGACCTAATCGTGAACCTCAGCAATATGCGGGTGGGATGTAGCGTCCATGGGGTTAAAATAAACAATATCAGTTACGCGGATGACATGGCGTTGCTGGCGCCGACGGCTGGTGCGGTAAATGAAATGCTGCGGGTTTGTCAGACGTATGCTGCCTCGCACGGACTTGTGTATAATGTAAAGAAATGTGAATACATTGTCTTTAAGGCCGGCGGTAAATGTCCTGATACTATACCTGACATTACCCTAAATGGCTTGAACGTCAAAAGAGTGACAACATTTAAATATCTAGGGCATATTCTCACCGACGACCTTAAGGACAGTGTTGATATTGAAAGGGACCGTAGGGCTCTGGCTGTCCGAGGTAACATGTTGGCCCGAAGATTCGCCCGGTGTAGCACCTTAGTGAAGATAACACTGTTTAAGGCATATTGCCAGTGCTTTTACACGGGGAATCTTTGGGTCAACTATACCAAAAGAACGCTGGATGACCTACGCATACAATATAATAATATTTTTAGGATGCTGTTAGGACTGCCGCGTTGGTGCAGCGCTTCTGCTATGTTTGCGCAAAACCGAACTGACGGATTCCACACCGTCATTCGGAAGAAAACCGCGTCGCTGCTGTCACGGTTGCGGGCGAGTGACAACAGCATCCTAAAAACTGTTGTAGAGAGTGTCGACTCTCCGATAATTAAAAGTGTTGTGAGAAGCATAATCACTGAACATTAGTTTGGGGAGGTCCTTTTCACAATACTATTTACTCTGCCTTCCATATAATATATTAGTTACTAACACTAGAAATAAGTAATTTTATTGTTTTTTACTAACACTATGGATCATTGTTGTCTGAAAAATAAAGAATATTATTATTATTATAGGTTGTATAACATTACGCTATGACCAATAGGAGCGGAGCATAAATTAAATTTGTTGCAAAAACGGGAAAAATTATTCCTTTTTGAGAGCTTCCGCTGCGTGCGCTGCGTAAACGGTTTAAGTTACACAAATATCATGTATGATGGAATTGTTCCTCTTTAAAAGTTCTAAAAAAAAGTCAGCGACAGCATAATATGTCTATCTTTTAAGATTGACTCACTGTAACCTTTTTTTTAGGTAATCTTTGTTCGAAATTAATGCATTATTTGCGAAGGAGTTTTATCAACATAATATTAATTCTTATTCAAATAAATAGTTTTAACATTAAGGGTATTTATGTAGCAGTAAAATACTTTTTAATTCATTCGAATCGGACATTTAATTTCGAAACTATCACGAAATGCAATATGCGAAACGTACGACGCCGGCGGCGCCGCGCCGCCGCGACTTTCCCTACTCTAGAGAGGAGAGGATGGGCACACGGGTATACCATGACCAAGGTAGTTTCGTATGGAGCAGCATCATAGAATACGTTTTATCCCTATATTCCCACGGGATCGAGGTCTACGCGGGTGAAACCGCGGGGCACAGCTAGTTAATTATAACTCCAGTGGTTCATTACTCTTTGCCTGATCTGTAACAGACCTTAGGTACCTACTAGGTAAAAAAATATTCCAATGTTTTTATTTTCGGGCGACTTGTTGAACAACTTTCAATCGTATACTAGCACTCCATGTGCTATCCACTCTGTGTTACACCTCTAGCAATGTTCTAAACTTTTAATACTGTTTCCAGTTCTTCGGCTACCTAGCGATGGTGCTGTACGGGATCGATGCCTTCCTGAAATACAGGGCTCTAAAGGCAGGTGAACTGGCCCAGGGTCACAGAGTATTGGCTAAGCAGACACACGTCACGACTCCACCGGCGCTGCCATAGCTAGGGAGGTGGTAAGGACTAGGAAGATGTAAAGGAAATGAGATTATTTGGTTTCTCGTGGATGTATGTATGTCCTTGCGATTCGCGAGCGTGCGTCATGTGACATAAATGTCATTGTTATAAGGTAGAAATTGTAATGATTGATTGTTCGCGAAATGTCGCAGCTATACCTTCGTGATTGTGACAAGTTATGTCACAGGTTTTGTAAAGAGATTTGATTTGTGCTTCAGCAAGTAATTGCTCAAGTTGACATTTTGACAGTAGTTGGTAAAACTTGCAGCAAGTTAATTTGTTGTGATTTTTATACTGCGCAAGTCGGTATCTAATGTCGAAATGTGCAAAAACAACATACTGAAGGTCATTGTGCATCATTATTTATTTTGTTAAAGTAGATTTGCGACCGCCTGTTTATATAGCCGATGGTGGCCAATCGAATGCGTTTTGAGTAAGCATGTTCTATCCGCCAGTGAATTAATTGACATAATATTTGGTCTAGTTATTCTTGCAGATGACTCATGTCATCAAAGTAAATGGATTTTTAAACGCGCTCGACTTGATAATACTTTAATTTCTAAGAACTTTATATTTTGTTTTGTTTTTTCACTCTAGGTACAGTTGTAGATGTTCCTAAACGAATTTTAGGAATAGTTATATAAACCAAAAATTCGTTTAGGAATTTAAGGAAACATTAATCAATTGTTTATAATGGGTTTCCTGTCGGTTTCTACGTGTTAATTTTTTTTTCCGGATAAACATAATATACAGGGCGTCCCACGGATATGCCATATGGAAGGAAAGTACCTTAAATATTGTAGATGGAACATTTTACTGAAAGAAGACATTATTTGAATTTAAAAATCAATTTAAACTGCATTCATAGATATTTAAATAATTACATGGTTGAACCAGGAATCGAAACTGTTACATGAGAAAAATAATCAACCTGTAGCTTTATCATACCGATCGAAAGGCTTCATCTTATGGATTATTTTTTGCTAAATAACTTACTGTCAGAAATAAAAGGAAGACCATACATTTTTACATTTTTAATACAAAATTAATCAATTTACCAAATGCTCAAAATGAGTCAGTCCCTTCCTGTTGAATACAAAGTCCCACTCTTTTGATTATTTCGCTCCCTGTCGATTTTTTGATCTTGTTGTGGTGGATATTTAGAATAATACGTCTAACTTCTGCTTGTAGGTCCTGGAAACTTTCATACTGGTTCTTGTAAACTAATTTTTTTACGATAATGTCAGTTTTATGTCCTTACGGCAATGTCAGCTTTTCATTTTTCTGAACAAAATTTCACATAAAATGTTAAAATTCGCGCGACGCCCTGTATAGCAATTATAAGGAAACATTAATCAATTGTTTATAATAGGTTTCCTATCGGTTATTCCAAGTTCATTAATTTTTTGTTTTCGGATAACGATAACAAACAGCAATTTTCCGTTTCTATACCAGTTCTTGGTTAGCAACAAAATATTCCAGAAAACAAGTAGCCTACGATTTCTCTCAGGAATAGTAGAAATTATTTAAAAAAGTATATTCTATAATTATACATATATTGACCAACTTCTTAGGTCTAAAATCAATGTTCACTTTATGCTAATTGAAGATGATTATATTTGTATCACAATTTATTTACAAAGACTAGTTGTTTAAGTGAACTATTTAGTATTGTATTTAATTCCCACCAAGTTATGTTAGTGGCCCGGTTTCTGGTAATCGTGACATTAGTCAACTGTGTCAATGACATCAGCTGGACACAGATAAACTTACAATAAATGAATAAATCAACATATTGAATTCTGCTCGTGTAACATCATTATCAATTGTGTATTTCGTCAGATTTACGCATGAGTATTTATTAAATTACACACACAGGACAGCAGTGGGAATATTAAAGGTCGAGTATGCTTATTTATTGAAAGTTTCAATCCATTTCATTTGCGATGTCGATTAATTATATTTTTTGTTACTTACATAGTAAAAAAATACTTAATAATTTTTTTTTTCTACTTATTATAGTCTAGAACTGTAGCCATGTGTGTCACACAAAAATTGCCTAAAACATATTATTATGATCACATTTGGCGCGCACATTTCCAGTAATTTGAAGGACAAAGTACAAACTTAACTATAAGTCACACAATAGTACTTTGTCACATAATATGTAGAAATAAATTTATAAGATGTATCTAAATGTATTAAAATAATGCAATTGGTCAGAAATCGGGTATTGTTACGTTAGTATTGCACAAGGGCTTCAAATACCTCAGTGTGTACTTATTAATCTTCAGTTACTTGTTTTTGAACATTTTTTACTTAGGATGTTTCTTCCAAGATTATTCTTGTATTGTATATATTTGTTTTGAAGGTCTTTTGGGCACTTTTAAAGTTTAATCAAAATGGGTTAATAATGTTCAAAAATAATCTATACTGTTTTGTAGATATTATAAAATCTATTATTCTTAGACATTTTTGTGATAATATTATAGTAAGTGCTAACTTATTTAATCATGTTTATAAACATTTATTATTATCGGAAAGTATTTACCTAAGCATCAATCAAACTTTGTAAAGTATTTACTTACCTACTTATAACTTTTTAATTTTATTGCTACATTTGTAATTATTTGCAAGAAAAAACTATCCAACATAGCTTGCATTAAGAATACCTTTCTAATATCATTAAAAGGTTCTTTTAAAGTACCGTACACTAATTGTCTTTCAGACTCACTAATGTGTTGGCACAAAGTCAGTGTGCGTGGAACCTATAAATGTATTTTATAATTATTGTAAATACAAACATAGCTTACCCTTACGGCTGTAGATATAAGGTAAGGTGTCTGTAGAATTGTATAAACTTCCGTCCATAGTTTTCCACTTGTATAGCTTTGCTCACGTTTGGTGTCAAATGTATTTTAATCACGTGATTCTACAATTTATGCTCATTGTTGTAAATTTTTGCTCTAATTCAAATGTTATATAAGAAATAAGTACCTATATAACTTTATATTGCTCATTCATCTGCGCAAGATTAGATAAAACTACTTATGAGAAGAAAAGTATGTACTCGTATATTGAGTTCAGAGTAGACTGTATTATACGATGTAAGGGAATTTAAAAAACCACATGGACCTTTGGTCCAACAAGAATCAACATCTGTTCAAATCCGTTCGTTTTTACGATTGATTGAATGCAACTTCTTAAATTATGAGTAACAATTAGATTTGTAAGTAGATACGAATCGTTAGCAGAGTTTTGGTAAACATTTTAAGTCCTAAATACCTATTTATATTATCGCATTAACCATGAGCCTTGTGGCAATTTGAATAAAGTATTAATGGCAAACGATTTAATATTGTAAGTAAATGATTCTTCGTAAATACTTACTAGGAAAATCACCATAGTTTAAATAAACCGCAGTTTAGATTGCCAAGGGCTATTTATGACGCACTTTGCGTTTATAATATAGACTAGGTATTTGTTGCGCATAGCAATGTAAACATAATACCCTTTATCAACAAAATTGACACCCTTCCCCCTCCCCCCTTGGGGTTGACAGTAAGTACAGAAGGTTCGGTTCAGAAGGCGTGCTACACTCGTAGAAACGGATTGTCGGATTTATTCATTTCTCACAAAGTAGGTTTATTTAGGAACTGAATAAAAAAATAATGTTATATCTTCGTGTTTATATTGGCTAAATTACATTTACCGATAATATTTATTAGCATTTATAACATGTAAAAAATCCATAAAATGCATTGTTTACAAATATTCCGGTATAACCGACTTTTGTTTATATTTTCTATGGTCATTGTTGTATCAAATAAAACAATTGAAATGTATTCCGAGTGGTTTTATTGTGTTAACAGGATTTCAATTCAACGTAGACACCCGAACGTACACAATCAACAAATGCCGACACTTCGATCTGAAAGGGCGAAAGGGACACTAAGGAAAATGACCCTCCATAATCATAATCAGCCTATAATGTTCCCACTGTTGGGACACAGGCCTCCTCTCGGTGAGAGGGAGTGGGCCGTAATCCACCACGCGGGCGCAGTGCGGGTTGGTAAATGTCACATATCTTCGAATTTTTGGTTCTAGGACATGCCGGTTTCCTCACAATGTTTTCCTTGACCATTTTGAAAGTAGTAGTGATGAAATAATCTACACAAAGTAGGTACGTCTATCTGGGTTCGAACCTACGACCGTTACCACTCCACTGGGCCACCACTGCTAAACCCACCTAAATGGCCTTTAGCACTTTTTAAATCGAAGTATCGACGTATCAAAACTGGAAAGCAAAACGAAAACAATATTTCGTCTAAAATTGTGTGTCGTGTGTAAAAGTGTATAAACTTTAGATGACATCTAAATAGTATAGTACAAAAATATACGGTCATGGTTTTCAATAAAATAAATTGATCGTCTAAAAAATTAACAATTATATCTTAGGTAAGTATAACTGAAACAATTATATTCGAGTACAACACTGTTTGTTTCATATTGACAATTTTACTGGAGCAAAACTGCTTGACTGTTTAGCCAGTTGACAACTTTTGAATTATAACAATTGCATTAAAACTTAACGAAGTCTGATATTGTATTGTTATGTATTTCTTAGGTACTTATAACTACTTAAAAACAAAAATATAAAAATTATTACAAAATAATACTTAAAATCGAAACAAAATACCCTTATAAACAATGATTTCAAGTAGTTAAAACTTATTTCTATGATTTAATAGTGCTTTGGAAAAGCAAAGTAATATTCGGTCGTAATATCTTACTATTTATAAAAGTCTATATAAAAATGCCCAAACACATTGGACCCATTGTTGATAATAATAATAATTATCCAAAAGTATGGTGGGTTAACTTTAATGTAATAACACCCCAAAATATACATGGCGTACTTATTTGTAAGTTGGTTATTTTATAATATAATGTACAGATAAATATGATAAGTAGGCTCAAAATACATATATAAAATATTTATTTTTGTATATTAAAAATAGAATATCCATAGTTTGATGTGCGCGATCCTACTAGTTTGGTATATTATGTAGGTGGCACAAACTCTTGTAGACAATATTTTTAATGTTTCGGGTTTGACTTTTCAGTAGAATAAAGTTTTATTTACATGGAGAGAGTTTCTCACCTCGAAGATACGAATAATTCGATAATTTAAACTCATGACTGCAATTGTCGCCTGACGTGTATTATCTATGCAAATTGTCACAACAAAACGGGCGGGAAACTTTCTCCCCCTGTTAATTAGGCCACAAAATCGAATTTTGGGCCCAGAACAAAGGGTGTAAAACGATAGACGGGGCATGGCTCATTTTCGTTGGTCGATAAGGCATGTGGGGACATAATCATAAACGAAAGTCATAGTCGATACCGTACCGTTTGCCCGCCGCGTGCCGTTGCGGGCGTAACGACCAATGAAATTCATCGGTCGGTAAAAAGTGTGCGGATTATGAAAATGAGCCTTCAAAGCAACTGCCAAACATGCGGTGCAAGTTCTCCGTTTACGTAAACGCAATCTTTCCCTATCGACTAATGAAAACGGTCCCCCGAATACGGGCCCTATGGCATGCTTTACACAAACCTTTAGCACCCCACATGCGGGACCTATTGACTAATGAAAACGCTTCCCTGCATATGGGCACCATGGCATGCGTTGCAGATATCTTCGGCACCCAGCATATATGAGCCCCAATCGTCCAATGAAAATGAGCCTTCATTCCTAACTATATTTGAAAACCAATCGATTTTTTAACAGTAGGCACACAGAAAAGGCACTTACACTAGCTTTTAGTGATATAATATTATACATAAATAAGTAGGTATATAAAGTTATTTTAATAAGCAATATTAAAGCACATAAAGAAGGTTATATTGTCGCTAGAACATTTTAGAAACATATTTTTAATTTTTTTTTACTTTAAAAATGTATGAATATAATTTTTTCCAAAATACAAAACATTTATTTAGACTAGTACTTTGAAAATATTAAATTTTATAAAAATCTCTAGTACTTAACTTGGTTTTTTTTAATTTTCTGCACTGTCTATGCTATTATTCCTTTTTGCATTGCATAGTTGCTGCCATATTTATACCAAAATATTGACTGCATTTGTGGCCTAAAATCTTTCGCCTACCAAAATAAAACTTAAACTAAAATTATGATTATCATATAAAATAAAAATACATGTGCTACGCAGCAGTTAACTTAAAAATACTCAATACTTTGCTCTTAAATTGAGCTTCATAAAATTCACTTAACTACTTATTACATTTTAAATTAAAACAAAGACTAAAATCAAAAATGGTTATTTTAACATTGGCAACTGTTGAATTTACGCACGGAAAAAACCTTATGGGCCTACCAGACGCACAAGCTTCACCACAGTTCTGCCTGCGCAAGCTGGTTTGTACGCAGAACACCATGCGTGCGGTTGGTAAAACTGTATCACATGCAGAAGAAAACTGTATCATGCGAGAAGCTTGCGCAGGCGGAACTGTGGTAAAGCTTGTGCGTGTGGTGGGCCCATTAGTTCATAATCCAGGTTCCATAGAGAGAACCTCCCTTTTCCACCCTCCATTGAGACCATTTTGAAGCCCACTGCTGTTTTCAATGAGGCGAACCAAGTCAATCTGTTAGGTGGTAGTTAAGATCTTACGCCTTACTGCGGCGGCTGCGGCGGGAGCCCTCGCTTCCACGCCTTATACTTCAGGTACCCGTCGAAGCCATACGCTATGATCGCGCATAGACCGAAGAACTGCAATAGACGAATAATGGATTACTATACAGAATGGGTAGACCTTGGCATGATCTATCATTTAGATGGGAATACTCAAATACAGTTCAATAATAGATAAAGGATCATCTGACATTTATTTATTTATTTTCACTTCAGATACACAAACATCTCCGTAGCCCCGGCTCTTGTACCAGGAGTTCCTGTATCACATATACCTACTATTACATTTGACATTTTTTTAAGCCTGTTATCAAAACAGGCTAATCTAACTGACTAATCACTATGAACCATTGGTATTTCAGTCGATATGGAGGGATTTCCAGGCTTTAGAGACTTTTGATTGACGTAAGGTTTCAGCACAAGCATCATTATTAAAAGAAACTAGAATATTTGATAAACTCACCCCAACAGCGTACCCCACACTTTCGCCAATAGTTGTAGCGAATATAGAACATCCAACATACGTCAGCGATACTAGGACACAGTAGGCAAACTCCCACTTTAACCACGGCCATTTGTCAAGTTTCTCTATGAAGTGGAATGTGTACAGGAACAGTAGAAGCCCAGTGATGATGATACCAAACCAGTAGAGAATGTTGTAGAAAATTGCGGATACCCATGACCAGGATATTTTTATGCATATGAAACCGACTATGTTGCATGTCTGAAAAAGAGAATTATATTTTGAGCTGTTTGTAGTCTCATTAGGAATAAGAATAAGAATGAGAATAATTTATTGGTCCATTGTTACAAAATATTGCATGTTTACACTACTTTAACTAGAATATCATAGTAATTAAAACAGTGGTCCCCAAAGTAGGCAGTGCCTGTATCTTGGGGGCCTGAGTTGTCATTGCTTATCTTAAATCTTGAGATTTCTATAACATTCCACTACTTAATCTGGTGAAATCAAGGTTAAAGGAGATGAAAAAAACTCTTATCATTCATACTGCTGTTTGCAATATACTGCAAAGAATAGGCCATTACATTAACTCTCCTTAGGTTATATACAACCAACTAACTGAAGATACCAAAAATACATAATAAAACATCTTTTCATATGATAATCCACATAATGCAGTATATTTTGCCAGCATTTATAAATTACTAAAATGAAACACAAACTACTGTATATGTAAGTTTATTCAAGAACGGAGTTATCTTACCAACTGAACTAGCTTGAGTATCCCGGGCACTGTTTGCACATAGCCCCGGTCAAACCTCACAATCTTCGTTGGTGTTCTAGCTATCGGTGCCCTCGATGGCAGCGGTGGAGGTGCATCCATAGTGTTATTCATTGTGAATTAGACGCTGAAAACATTAATAAATCTTTAAAAATGTATTATGAAGTTGTGCCATTTTCTGCGTATAAATAAAATTAAGGAATTGTAATGTGACTGTCTCTCGAAAACTATAACATAGCTAATTTTGTTACTCATTTTAATACCCCGTAAGGATTAATAACAGAGGTTATATGACTAACCCTCCCAGTTAGGTAATATGCTGGTTCCCATGCGATAACTAAATCTGTGATGTGAGTTCAATAATCAGTCATGTAATTGATTTTGAAGTTTAGTGCATCGTTAAATCAATATTTATATTTCTATTACAGTTTACTGATTTTTTTAAATAAAGCAAAAGTATTCATAACGCTATGGAAGTTAGATCACAACTTAATTAAATGAAATTGTTTTGTTGCCTGCACGTTTACTTCAACATTCTATTATTTAAGCGAAATTTCCTTCCTGTCTCACATAGGTACCTAATTACTGAAATAGAATATCTGAACATGTATAATGTTGTTTAACAAAAAGTATGTTTGATGGACACGCCCAGAAACACTAATTTAGCTCAATCAATTCCTTCTGCCCGCAAGTCCTGTGCTTTGTAAGATTGTAAGTAGAGAAAATTACAATCTATTATAGTTACCCTGGGCGTCGTCGGCACAATAAAAATCCGGTATTTTACTACGTTCCACCGGGGATATCTTTTCCGAGGGATATGCCTATGATCGAGTTTTCCGTATCATTTAAATTGGTACATCATAAAATTATATAAAATGCACTTGTTGTAAAACTTATACTCGCTGAGATAATTCTAATGAAAGTGTCGAAACGAAACCACTTGTTGTTTGCCGAACTAAACTTTAACCAGTGCTGCCAACTACCACCTTTAGTTAGTAGCTAGACTGCTAGACAGTTAGCTAAATGTAGCCAGAAGCTAGAATGTTATTGTAGCCGTGCGTTTGCACTGGCGAAACATTCACGACAAAACATGTCGAAATCTCTAGTTCCTCTTCGACTTCAACATGTTTTGTCGTAAAATAATGTTTCGCCAGTGCAAACGCACAGTAATACATATTTGTAATTATGTACGCCACTAACATCTTGCATAATTTATGTGTGCATACTGATGTTTCGGACAAATAAATGATCTATTCTATTCTAGATTGTCAGATTTTTGTATCCAAGAAAGTAGCTATAATTAGCTAAATGCTAGCTACTTCTACTTCGTTTTTAATCCCATATAATAATTCGACATTTCGAATCTTTGTTGTTTGTTTTTTTAGGTTGGAGTTTGACATTTGCACCTGTCAAATTGATATTGGTACCTACTTTTTTTCTTAAGTAAGTAATTCCATCACATCAAAGATCAAACAATGCAGAATCCAGAGAGCAAATAGGATTACACGGTTTTAAAGTAAATAAACTAGCCATCGATCGATTCAGATCATCAATTAGTTCCAATACCATAATGTTGGCTCCGCTGTTGTAGGACGAACGAAGTGAACGAATGAACGCAGTCAAATTCAAACTCAAACTCAAGCATTTACAGGCACTTTTGAATTGACAAGGAGTCGGTCAGTCAGAGATACGAAGCTAGTTGCCCATTCCAAAGCGTAGTAGGTACCTATGGAGAAGATCGGGCAAGAAACTCCATGGACACTCTTATAAATAAAAATTATACAAAAAGTTGGTAACATGATTCACGTTTAAATTATACATGTGAGAACAATGCAGAAAGCAACATTACGGCAAAGGAACTATTTGATGAAACCATAGCCACATCTTTTCATACTTCCATACGCACTCTACCATCGACCACGTTTGGTTTTTCTTTCAAGAACCAGTGCCCTAAAATAGCGAAAGTATTTACGTCATGTGAAAAGTAGCTAGAAAAGTTGCTAAAAAATCTAGCTACAAAGTAGCTAAGTTGGCAACACTGTGTAACTTTTTCTTTATGTCAGGCAGAATGACACTGATGACAACTGACAGTGATGTGATGACAACTGACAGTGATGTGATGACAACTGACAGTAATGTGATGACATATGTCCTGTCGGACATTGTCACTATTATGACGGAGGCTAGAGATGCGCGCACGATGCACGTGAAGCAATTTTTTGTTTAGTTGTATTTTAGTTAGTCAGACAATTTTATTTATTGTTTGGTACCATTACAGATACTAAAATATTAGCGTAGTATCACAAACATTTGCCATCGAAACATTTACGACAAAACATGTTGAAATCTCTATTTTCTGTCAATGTTCCATACAATTTTTGACAGACACTAGAAACTTCAACATGTTTCGTCGGGAATTTTTCGCCAGTGCAAACGCACGGTTAAGGATTCGTTTAGTGTTAGTCGATTCAACAAAATAATCATACGCCTCGACTGATAAAGGAAAATAATGTTGCCATCTCTATACACAAAAACCAAAAAGCATAAACCTCCTTTTTGCTTCGCCGCGCGCCGTAGTCAGTTAAAAACAAATAAAAACTCGCCCATCTAAATAGCTACCAGACTTGACAGAGATCTTGGACTTAAAGCTCAACACACACAAAGCGGGTGCGTGTCGGGCGCGGGTTGGGACGGGAGCACGGCGGGCTTGTATATTTTAAATCCTTGTATTAAGATATCCATTTATTGTCAGCACAGGAAAAGCGTGCGCGGCTCCCGCTCCCGTCCCAAGTACTCCCGTTCCAACCCGCGCCCAACACGCAGCCGCTTTGTGTGTGATTTGTTAGAGCAATCAAATCAATTAAAATATTAACTCTCTAACGACTTTGTTTATTAAGTCTCAATCTTTCTCTAACAAACGATAAAAAAAAATTAAACGTTTAAGTCCATTTTTGCGGGAATGGTGGCTAACTTCACAGAGGTGCCAGACACTCCAGGCTAGAGAATGAGATACCTGTTATCACAGTTACAAAAAAATAACAGATCCAAATATCTATTAATAAATAACAGCCTGTTATTTTTTTACGGACGATAAATACTTATTTAAATCTCAATTAAATATCTTCTTTATTTCTTTTTATTTAAGGTCGAAAATCGTATCTATGTTATTAAATATCAGCCTGTTATTTTTGTACGGACGATAAATACCTAAGTACCATTCACGGTATGTTTTATTGTGAGGAATAATTACTGTTATTTTTTAATATCTGTTACGATAAATACGCCTCACCCCTACTCCAGGCAGGCGAGCCAGGAGTATGTTCACAGAATTATAATAATCAAGAGTGTGCTTGATTGAGTGACATCTCACTTCCGCTTGTCAATGTCATCAATGATAATGAATGTCATGTTATCATGTGGACTTGTGCGAATTTCAGTTAAGTAAAAGTACTCGTTTCGTGTGCAGTGAAGTGCTGACGAAATAATAATATTCTGTTTATTTTACGAGAAAAGTAATCAAGATTACTGATACAGTTCCGTGTTCAAGTACTTATTGTGAGATTTTCGCCTTACCCGGTTACATTTCGGTGAAAATATAGTGTCGAAGGGTACCGATTACCGGTTAGGGAAGAAGTAAACATTTGTTATTCTTGAATATCTTTATGTGTGATGGGAGATAGGGATTGGAGACCGTTTATCTACGGCGGCCTTGCGTCGATCGTCGCTGAATTTGGTAAGGAAACTATCATTTTTTATCCAGCTGAACATAACCTTAAAAATGTTATATCACCTGGAATACATATACCTATGTACCGAGAATTAGTATTATAAAACATGGTGTCTTTCTGCTAGATATTCATTGTATAACTTTGTAAAGAGGTTAATGTCGTTATTTTTTATACTGGAACAGTAGTCTTGACTACATCATTGTGATTAAAATGTGTGTATCACAGTGACCACCGGATTTAGTAGACAGCAGTCAATGATTTTCTAGAGGAGACAGTTAAACCACACATTCCTATTGGAAAGTTTTCATTCTCAGATAATATTGATCACTGTTCGTCAGTCTCCAATATTAAGCTTGTTGTTGCTAGAATGTACTACTTCTATTAACAAGTGTTTCAGAAAATCACAAATCATTTAGAATTATTTTCTTGGTAAAGACTCTTGCTGTGTGCTTATTATACTAGAATATGTTGCAAATAACTTAAACATTGTACCTAACACAATGTTCTCATTTCTCATTTTAACACTATTATTAAAACTTAAGTCTTATCTTTAGTTTCCTATGTTCTTGAAATACAGACTTATTTTATAATATAATTAGGGAGATCAACTAGCAACAAAAAGTGCTTATCTGCTCAACAATTCATGACTTGTACTGAAGATAACTGAATGACCGAGATAGTCTCTGATTGTTCACCATCATATTAAGGATAAAATCAACTGTAAAGTTTTAAAATGGCGATAAGTGACAATTATTGTCACGTCAGTCAGCCCTGAGCCCTGCTATCTAGCTGACTGGGGAATATTTTTATTTACCTATAACATAAGCATAATCAGCCTATAACATTTCCACCGCTTGGATACAGGCTTCCTATCTGCGAGTGGGGTGTAACCTACCATACGAAACCCAGTGCAGGTTTTTAGATGTGGCATGTCTTTGAACCAAGATCCAAGAACCAAGCATAATGGTCTAATTTTTAAAGTAAAATCTGTTTCTTTTCAGGTACATTCCCAATAGACACCACTAAGACCCGTCTCCAGATCCAGGGTCAGAAGATAGACCCTCGCCATGTGGAGCTGCGGTACACAGGCATGGTGGACTGCTTCGTCAAGACCTCGCAGCAGGAGGGAGTCAAGGCTCTGTACTGCGGGTGAGCATTTGCCTCTTCTAATAATTTAACTTAGATTTTAATTTTTCTAAGTTTGAACACCAGGTCACAAAACACCACAACTTTATAGTAAAAAATGGTTGCATGGGAGTGTAAGAGCAGTGATGGCCCAGTGGTAACGGCCGCGACTTACGAGTTGTAGGTCATAGGTTCGAACCCTGACAGGCGCTTTACTTTGTGTAAATTATTTCATCACCACTGCTCTCAAAACGGTGAAGGAAAACATTGTGAGGAAACCGGCATGTCCTACAACCAAAAATTCGAAGACATGTGACATCTACCAACCCGCGCTGGGCCCGTGTGGTGGATTACGGCCCACTCCCTCTCAAGAAGAGGAAGCCTGTGTCCCAGCAGTGGGAACGTTATAGGCTGATTATGCATGGGAGTACCATGATCAGATATTTTTGATGAGGATTTTCACAGGGAAGGCTTTTATGGGGAAAAATATGGCAGTATCTAATTTCCTCTCTACATCTGTGTTCTGATTATAGTATGCAACCATAGCTCTAATGACTAAGCTAAGCCTACAAACCAATTACAATAAGTATCTTTGCATCACCCACGCCTGGGGTACACAACTTATGATAATTATTAGCTGTGCCCCGCGGTTTCACCCGCGTAGGTCTCGATCCCGTGGGAAT
This sequence comes from Lithophane leautieri, assembly GCA_949152455.1. Lineage (NCBI taxonomy): Eukaryota > Metazoa > Arthropoda > Insecta > Lepidoptera > Noctuidae > Lithophane > Lithophane leautieri. Next base: position 1,088,937 of record OX424462.1, on the reverse strand, counting down.
ATAGGGATAAAACGTATCCTATGTCCTATTCCAGGTCTACCCGTGTGCCCATCCTCTCCTCTCTAGAGTAGGGACAGTCGCGGCGGCGCGGCGCAAGCGTCAAACGGTTCGCGTATTGCATTTCGTGATAACTTCGAAATTAAAAGTCCGATTTGAATGAATTAAAAAGTATTTTACTGCTACATAAATACCCTTGATGTTAAAACTATTTATTTGAATAAGAATTAATATAATGTTGACAAAACTCCTTCGCAAATAATGCATTAATTTCGAACAAATTTGATTACCATAAAAAAAGGTTACAGTGAGTCAATCTTTAAAGTTAGACATGCTGTCGCGGACTTTTTTTAAGAACTTTTAAAGAGGAACATTTCCACGATATAATTATGATATTTGCGTAACTTAAACCGTTTACGCAGCGTAAGCAGCGCACGCAACGGAAGCTCTCAAAAAGAAATAATTTTTCCCGTTTTTGCAACATTTTTCATTTATGCTCCGCTCCTATTGGTCGAAGCGTGATGTTATATAGCCTATAACCTTCCTCGATAAATGGACTATCCAATACAAAAAATAATAATTTTTCAATTCCAACCAGTAGTTCCTGAGATTAGCGCGTTCAAACAAACAAACTCTTCAGCTTTATAATATTAGTATAGATACCTTATCAATGACTTTGTTTCCTGCAACAGTCTCACGTAAACAGTGCACACACATACTTACATAAACACACGCCTTTTCGCATGGGGGTACGCAGAAACTCCAGATCCCCACTTGCGTCAATACCTACATACTCCTTCTGCTTCGTTTACGTTCATACATGTCAGACACGCACGCTGGTGGCGAGTACTACGCACCTGACCTTTCTGAAGAACACCAATAAGGTCTATAGGTGTGGTTTTCACAAGAACCAACCTCAGAACCACCCAAGCAGCTCACACTGAGCTTCTTCGGCTTAAGCTTCATACAAGCTTTGCTTTGCATACTTCTGTGGTTTGGCTGCTGATATTCTCGAATCTCGATGGTCCTATGCCTCCATTTCATAAGAAATCTGCTTTTCCTGACGAAAAGTTTATCAGTCGAAAAGTTTATTACTTACTTCCTTACATATTATAAAACAAAGTCCTCCGCCGCGTCTGTCTGTCGTCCTGTACGCGATAAACCCAGAAACGACTGCACCGATTTTCATGCTGTTTTCACCAATGGATAGAGTGGTTCTCGAGTAAGGTATTAGTATAATAATAATCGACATCCACGCGGGCTAAGTCGCGCGAATCAGCTAGTATATTATATAATAAAGGCTGATTAAAATCTGCCGATTGTAAAATACCAGTTCATACCAGTGACCCCTTGCATACCTCGATAAGTGACCATTGATAAACCCGACACACTATTGTTGATGGCTATCGCTTTGCGTGCAAAATCGCGTGCAAACAATACGCAATGTATTGAATCATGCGATAAGCGTGCTGATGCGTGCACTGTTTTGTGCCGTCTCGTTATCTTCAGACGAAAACACGAAAACAAGGCAAATATCTTAAGATGTGTTTACGTTAGAATTATGAACATTATTATTTACAAACTGTTCGTATGTTAATTCGTGCCAAGATGTGCCGTGCCCGTGTTTGAACGAATGTCCTTCAATTATAGCAAAAAATTTGCGTCTTTAAAAATACATTAAAATTCGTAATTTTATTTGTGGTCGTTAATCAACATTTCCATGTTGTAGTTATGTCCATTTTCTGGGCAATCAATAGATACTTAGATAATCCTTGGAAAAATTCCAATCGTATGATGGAAATATTTGGTTGATACGCAAATCTCACGTTATCTTGTTTGTACTTACTTCGTTATCCATGACCTTCATTATTTCATTATTTGTGAATAATTGCGAATGCTAAAGAGTGAAGTCCAGAGAGACCTATGAAGTCGAAGTTAAGTGTTAAATAATAGGATTTTGGAACTTGTTTTAATGATTTCTGGTACTTACAAAAGGTTTTTTAGCTTGAATTCTGCGAGAGAAATATTGCGATGAGTCAGAAATTCTGTCTGGGTTACTCAACAAAGGCAGTCCGCAGAATATCTACCTATCAGGCACATGAAGCCCGCGAGTCGTTCCAAAAATAAGTGGCAAACTGGCAAAGGAGTACTGCCGATCCCCGATTCCCGGAATCCCCCTCCTTCGAGGCTGTGACCTTTGCACGACTCTCGACTACCTACATCAGACACGCTGTCTCCAAGTCTTGATTTATTTTGAGCTTGCCAAAATATGATGCGCATTTCGCAGTGTCACAAAAAAAGTAAATTGGACAATTTGTCCGGGGGGAATCGTATTGAAATCCTGAAATTTTGTCGTATGTGCGCGTTAGATTTCCATATGTACTCGATTCCAAATTGTCCATCGTCTGATCAGCGCCTTAAAAGTAAGGGAAATGTTTATACAGTGTGATTATTTATAATGAGCATATATCGAAATGAGGGAATCTATGCTTAATTTTAGGGACGGCAAAAAAATAAAAGTATTTTTATTTATGGAGTTTAAAAAAAAATTGTGCGCTACTGTGACCAAAACAAAACGGTGTAACTTTTAAACTAAATGATCTATCACGATGAAACAAGCTCCATAATGATTGGAAGTAATTAGGCGTCCTCATAAAACGAAAAAATACGTCGATACGTCGAGACGAACATAGAACCTCCTCCTTATTGGAAGTCGGTTTACAATGGGTACAAATCAGTGCTATTCCATTTTTCTTACCACTACCTGACACCATGATGGGGCTCTGAAAATCGTCGCCACTTATTACCTATCCAACATGCTTGCCTGCACGTTGGTCATGTCACGCGTCACTTGTTTAACTTGCCTCGCTCTGCGGAAGCAAATAATGCCATAAAAAATGTTAACAGTTAATACCTACTATATTATTATATACTTACATACTTTTTCTTTCATCAAACTCAGCTGCAAAAATCAACAAACAAAGGACACAACCAAACGATTATAAGGATTCAGTTTAGTTGGATGATCCTCACTTATTTTACTGCCGATAGTTTTCTAGCTGTTATGTTATCAATTTATCATTCACTCCCTTTCAACTCATCAAATCATCCCTCACACGATCCAACTATCTCTTCTTGGACTTCCTCTGCCTCTCCTTTGAGACTTAAGAGCTACATGAACATAAAAAATTTCACAGGGAAGGCTATGGGGAAAAATATGACAGTATCTAATGTCCTCTCTACATCTGTGTTCTGATTATAGTATGCAATCATAGCTCTAATGACTAAGCTAAGCCTACAAACCAATTACAATAAGTATGTTTGCATCACCCACGCCTGGGGTAAACAACTTATGATAATGATACCTTATCAATGACTTTGTTTCCTGCAACAGTCTCACGTAAACAGTGCACACACATACTTACATAAACACACGCCTTTTCGCATGGGGGTACGCAGAAACTATAGAGCGTCACCTGCATCAATCCCTACATACTCCCTTTGCTAAGAGATAGGTAACATTTTTCGTATTTATCAAGGTCGTTGAGTTGTCCCCAGTATCTGGCCAGCAATCCTCCGGCAGGCGACGTACGGCACGATAAAGTTCGGCACCTATTACTCCCTCAAGACGTGGATAGCGCAACACCGGGTGGATGGCGGGTCGATAGAGCACGTGCCCACGAACACTTTCTGTGCGGCCTTCGCTGGCGGCCTATCGAGTGCCATTGCCAACCCCACAGACGTGCTTAAAGTGCGGATGCAGGTTAGTTGACATGGTATGTTTGTTACTGATGTGTGGTATTAATTACTCGTACTGCAGCGGAAATAGCTCATAGAACTTGATATACGGTGCGGAAGTTCGATTATTTTCATAACTTCACTTCACGGTTTATGTAACATTTCCATTATCGCGATAGCATAAAAGAATACCTCAGTCATAATAATAGTGTCATTACTTTTAAGGTAGGCGACGAAAAACGCAATCTAGTCCGATGCTTCATAGAGATATACCAACTGGAAGGGATCCGCGGCCTGTGGCGCGGCGTGGGCCCCACGTCGCAGCGCGCGGCGGTGATCGCGGCCGTGGAGCTGCCGGTCTACGACGCCTGCAAGAAGCGCCTCACCGTACCTCTGGGAGACTCGCCGCTGAACCACTTCGCGTCAAGCTTGCTGGCCAGTCTCGGCAGTGCTGTGGCCAGTACGCCGCTTGATGTCATCAGGGTAAGATACGATGCTCTTAAACATCGAAGCTCTAATCCAAGTGGACCAGGAGATGAAAGTGAGCACTCATTTGAGTGCGGTAGGCGAAAATTCTAGGAATCCTTAGTAAATTGATCTATGAAATCTTGTTAGCGATAACCGACGACATAATACGTTCAAATAGTAAAGAAAACCTATTTAATTCCGTGTTTTATTGATTTGTCACTAAATCAACTTATTACCCGTTACAGACAAGACTAATGAACCAAAGAAAACTGAAGGGCGAGGTGACAAGATCTACCGAGACGATATACAAAGGAACAGTCGACTGCTTATTACAGGTATGTATCACCATCTTGCATCAGATCACCCATTTGAATTGGCTCTTCAGTATTTGACGACGCGTCGTGTTACAATAAAATGTTACTGTATTACCCACGATATAAAGCTCACATTTCTATGCGCTACTTTGAGTTGAGTTGTTTGGATGTGTGATGGTCATAACTGGGTTTGGAAAAGGGGGTTCTAGTTTCCCAAATCGGCCTTCCTTCAAAAGATCTCTAATCCTGCCCTCTCCGATCTATAATATGTTCGTTCATTCATTCAACCATTTACTTTGTACCGTCAGACGGTCCGCAGCGAAGGGTTCCTGGCGTTATACAAAGGGTTCATCCCCACGTGGCTGCGCATGGGCCCCTGGAACGTCATCTTCTTCCTGTCCTACGAGCAGCTCAAGCAAATGTACTGAACACCCAGCTGCTGGGAATGACTGAGACTTGCTTGAGGTGGTGATAAGGTATGTAACAATTGATCCACGAAACCCGTTCGTTCTTATTGCTACGAAAACCGTTAAAGGCGCTGTCAATTTAATGTTGCCGTGAAAACTAAGGGCACCCCCTGTGGGTTGCAGCGACGCGGACTGGAGAGCGGCGAGGTGGGGCGGGGGGGGGGGGGTCTGGGTTAGCATGAATGTGAATGTCTGTGACGTAATTATGGGGCAATCGGAAGCTTCAAAGACTGGCCACCAATATAGAAATCGGTAATTGGTTCATTCTAATGACAGAATCTCTGTGTAAATTTCTGATAATTAGTGATGATAAAAACTTTTTAGATAGAATCGATCCAAAAAGTATTAGGGAAAAAAAATTGAGTCCATAGCCCATAGTCCCTTGCCATTCTAAAAAGGCTTATTGTTATTTTTCATACTTCCAGATCACCATTGCGCAGATGAATCGAGATCTGGGCAGCATGATAAGATGAATGAGCTTATATTACATAGTTACAGCTACTATCAATACGTCTACCACAAAAATATGATTTCAGATAATCAGCAGTTTTTCAGCATATTAATAAACTAAGCTAAAATGTAGACACAAATAATTTTTAATATTTAGGAGTAACCTGACGAATGGATTGAGGCCGTAGTCTATCGTGAATCGTAAGTAGAAGACACAAACTTTTAAAAAGTTTATTAAAGTAGTTACACAGTAGAGCAGCTTAAACTGAAATGTTATTTTAACGAAATAAATGCGCTTTTGTAGGATATTTTATGTTAAAATCGTACGAAACTCCGTTAATTTGTTGTAGTTCCTTCTTAGATATTAAGTTCACATGTTGTGATTAGTTGTCTTTGTATTGTATTATACGACCATGTAAAATACTGTAAAATTAAAATATATTTATGTTGCCAAGAGTAAGTAAGTAACAACAAAATGCTTACTTATAAATTGTCAAGTTCAAAAGTAGTAATATACACTCAACTTAGTCATAAGCTTAGTTAATATACGCTGATTCTGTAAAAGATTTACGTGTTGATGTTAAATAACTTTTGTGAAAATATACTTTCAAACTTAAATATTAATTACGCGCATGGGTTGCGCTTACGCATGAATGTGTGCGTTAGTTACTCAAGTAACAAAGTAAACGTATGTCATTTAATTAAAGCTTTTGTCTTATTAAGTGTGTTTGTGTAGTGTTATGGTTGTGTGGAATGGGAATTGAATGTTGTGTAATATTTAGTAAGTGTAGGTAGTCATGGCAGTCAGAAGGCTGCAAGTCTGAAATCTGGTCTAACTTTAAAATACTTAACCCTTTTATATACCGGATGACTTTTTTTTTTTTTACCATTGTGGTATAAGTTCCGAATATCAGCATGAAATTTGTCCATCCCACGGCCTGTGCGTAAAACTAATAATAGCCAAAATATATATTTTTTAAGGCGAGCAGGCAGGCGCGACTCGATACCGGTAGAACAATTCCCGTGAAGTTTACATAGAAATTGTACCACCAGAGTCGGCGTCCGTCGTCCCTTCGCGCCTGTCTGCCGCCTTCAGTCGACCTGTTTTAATTTAAAAAAATTCGTATTTTATTGTTCTAGTATGAAAAGTTCAAATGTGTAGTTTTTATTGATAGACCAATTTCCTTCTATGTTATTGAAAAATACAAATACAATATTTATGCCATAGGCTTCCACTCCCTACCTATTTATTTCAAAACTAAAAAAGTCAGCCGGCATAAAAACTTGACATTTATAAACGTTTTATAAATTGGTAAGTATTATTAACTACTTACCCCATTTTTTGGGTTCCGTACCCAAAGGGTAAAACGGGAGCCAATTACTAAGACTCCGCTGTCTGTCTGTCCGTCTGTCTCATGAGCCGTGATAGTGAGACAGTTGAAATTTTCACAGATGATGTATTTCTGTTGCCGCTATAACAACAAATACTAAAAAACCGATTAAAATAAATATTTAAGGGGGCTCCCATATAACAAACGTGTTTTTTTTGTTTTTATAGATAATTGTACGGAAGCCTTCGTGCGCGAGTTCGAATCGAACCTGACCGGTTTTTTAATTTCTAAATCCGTTTTGCATATTAACGCTCTGGTACTGTTTAATTGTTAATTAATTTACTTTTAAGACGTAACTTTTAGTAGGTAAATTGGTTTGTGAAGGTATGGTGGCAGTCATTTCATGTAATTTACTGATACTCAGCCGCACCTGGTTAGGCTGGAAGCCGACCAACATAGTTGGTGAAAGGTTTGGCGGATGATGATGATGAATGGTGATGATGATGGATGGTGATGACAGTAGATTATAGACATATCATGTGAGATTGAGATTAAAGCACACAGTGCTGACTTTTAGACGAATATTAATGTTAATCATAAATCGTTTTATTTTACAGTTATTTTTTTAATTTGTTGATCTTTGCACTCTCGGCCATGTCGACCTTATTCATGGTGTATGATGTCTATATTAATGTTTGAATTTTGTCGTAACGTTTTTGAAAACGGTTTGTTAGATTCATTCAGGTGATCATCCTGACTTAAGAGGGATGCTAAACAACTCTGGCCCGTTTTCACAACTCACCTTACATGCGCAAACTGCAATTTGTACAAGCAAGCACATTGCAATTTGCACCAGTAAGTTGGGTCTTGTAGCTATGCCATAAGGTAATAAATACAATAATTATTGTATTTTGTTATTGTGAGAGTGTAATACGAGTTTATAAGCATTTTATATATTGTATATCTTTGAATATGGTCGATGGCTCTAAAACTTCTTATTCGTTCTATGTAAGAGAGGTACAAGTTAAACTTTATAAAATGTTTGTTAACGAAGCGATGTAGATTGTAAGTAGCACATTTTGTATATATTTATATGAATAAGTAGAACTTTATTTTTGAAAGTCACTTTCTATAAGTACTGCATTTTTCTAAAATCTATATGAAGATAATTAGAAAAAAATTAAAGTTACTTGTAAATCAGCAGGCAGTCTTCACACATGTCTTTCTCTCCCTAATGGCGTAACACACTTTCAGTCACAATCCGAAGGCTTGAAGGAAATTCCTAATCCATTACTTCATAGGTTTGAATAATTCGTCTGCTCGAAGTGTAAATAACGCAGTAAACGTGACTGAACTGTCAAATAAAAGGCATTACAATGAATTGCCTTATATGTGTGTTACGTAATTACCCTGCGGGACTTATGACTTCCGTGTTAGGGCGTATACGTCGGCAAACGCGCGACTATTGTAAGCGTCGAAATACGTGTTTAGTTTTGACGTCAGCCTCACGTTCATCGATGTATTCGAACTACAACTGCAGTAATGTATTATTGCATTTTTTATGAACCTCTGTTACAGGATCTTCAGAGCATTTGTTACTTTATATGAATGTTGATGTCGCATAAGAAAGTGTTTGTATGTATGCGTTGTGTGAAACACTAGAAATAGAAGCTAACTGTGAATATACACTAGGTACAAAGAATTAGCCAAATTAATATAATCTAAATATACACACTTGTATTCTGTGGTTTTATTTTAACATTCAACGGATTCCAAAATTGTAAAACATTGCTTGAATTGGTTCAATATGAATAAAAATGTTTAAAATACTTTTGCTTTTTCTTATATTTATAAAAACACTAGCTGATGCCCGCAACTTCGCCCGCGTGTATGTCGGTTATTATATACTAAAAACCTTACTCGAGAACTACTCTATCCATTGGTGAAAACAGCATGAAATCGGTGCAGTAGTTTTTGAGTTTATCGCGTACAGGACGACAGACAGAGGCGGCGGAGGACTTTGTTTTATAATGTGTAAGGATACGGATTAGCATCGCGTCTCTAACATTCATAAAAGTTCAGATAGTCATTGTCAGGAACATGAGTTTACCATTTACCGTAAAAATTAACTAATAATAAATGAAGATGTCTTATTAACTGAAATGTTACCCTGCATCAAGACCTGCATCGCATTGGGCAATCCGTGTCTTTAAAGAGTTTGTATATCTCTTCTTCAGACATAAAACCTCTTTTCTCATAGTCTCAAGCCATAAACTTAAAAAAAAAACATCTTCTATAAAATGATTTCGAAAGTGACGCAGCCTTATTTTCGCATAATTTTTACAATGCAAAAGTATCGTTATAAAATAAGTGAGTATATGTTCCTTGTATAAAGTGCTCTAATCCCCGATGGATCACAACGTGGTGGAGTGTGGTTTAGCCGAGCGGGACCCTGGGATGTGCGTGTGTAAGGGAGGCCCGACCCTCGACATACTGAAGGAGATACAGCGGCTGTACGAAGAGAGGATGGAGCAAATTAATAGGGCCTCAGGGTCTACTAAGTTGCAGGTGAGCTTTTTTACGGAAATACTATTACAAGGAGGAATAGATAGTTTAGGGGTATGAGAAACAGGGTGTAAAGTTCACTCATCCACCATAGAAAATCGAGGATCCTCCGACCAGACGGGTGCTGTGTCTGGCGGGCAACTGCCCAACGATTGATGTTGGTTTCTTGTATATAATTATGTCCATTGTACGGTAAACTTTAATTGCGCGATGCAGGATTTATGTGACGTCAGGATTTTTATGTGACGTCAGGTCTTTGATGCCTAGTTCGCATGTGGCGATGTAGATACCGCCACAATAGAATGGAAAAGTGAAGGACTAAGTTATGTTGTAGAATTCTACCAGCTATATGTTTGCTTCGTCGATGGTGTAATATCTGATTATTACGATGAAAACAATAACAGAACAATCATATTTTTATTGTGCCGTCTCTTCTTTTGAGGCCGTAACAGGTGAATTTATTGCCTTTAGTGCAGTGGCTTATGGCTGCCAAACGTAGGAAGTGTTAATGGTCATTAAATCACTGGGCGACCTCTAATGTTATTCTATGTTGTAAAGAGTTGTTCTGATGATCAATAATAATTTAGCCTCCACGAGAGGCAGTACTTTTTGCACATCGAAGAAGTATTATCATGTGGCCATGTGGCTGTATGCGGAAGTACAGGACCGGTTGTTGTGCCGATCGATGCTTAATTGGGTGAGGCCTTGGTTCAACACTGGGCGTCTTGCGGCTCAACGATGTTGATGATTATCATAACGTGTTAACTCATGTGACAGCAACAAGTGGAGCTGCTGCGGTCGTGGGTGGGCGACCTGGTGGGACAGAACACCCTGCTGGCACGCGCCGTCGAGGAGCTGGAGACAGCGGCCACCTCCAAGCTGTTGCAGGAGCGACGGAACCATAGCGAGGTATAAATGCTATTGCATACACAGAAAAGAGGAGAGGACATTGAATAATAAACTTTATTGTCTGTGAGTTAAAGTTCAAAGGAGAAAGACGATTGGAGAGATCTGTTTGTGCATGGGTCGACGTTTGTACCTTTTTGCACTTAAGAAAACTAAGAATAAAGCGTATTATTCAATTTCATCAGAAAATACTTTGAAACGTTTAGAACTGAATTTTTATACAACTTCCGTGATATGAATTTGTCTCATTTACGTAAATACTTGTTGGGAGTCTGTGACGTCATGCACATATAATACAAGACTGGGTAGAGATATCCTTCAACGGGAATCACGTTTATATTCCACCATTTTGCTAAAAAGTAGCTATTTGTAAAAGAGTTGCAAAAATCTTTGCTTTTGCGTTTGGTGCAGTCGCTTTGTTATTGAAAACTTGGACTCGAACACCACCTGATGTTACATCTAATAGTTTCCCATTTTCCTGATAAATCATTGAATCAAGAGCCTACCTTCCGAAGGCTGGTAATAGTGCTATGTTTACGGTTGCCCGGTCCAGTTGGTGGCTGCACGTGATGAGCCTTGCGGAATTAACGGGTAATCTGCACCTCAATTTTAACCCTGTCGAATCCGTTCACCAGCTAGCCGCGTATGACTATTACCGGCCTAACTTTTCCCGAAGTAGACATCTACTCATCTTGTTCTCTCATCTAATGTTGTCCCCTGCTGATCTTTTTTGTAAAAATATTCACCGTGAAAACTTGAAGTGAGCTGTCATACCATCTGGTGCGAGGGATTGACACTATTGACAGCTCACTTCCAGATTACTTCACCTATGTTTTCACGGTGAAATTTTTACAGATTCGACCGGCTGGTCCTCATCAGGTGGTATCCGAGCTCCGTGCGGAGTGCGCGGCGCTCCGGCGTCGGCTCGCGCGCAAAGATTCCGACCTCCGAGGTCTGGTGGAGGTGTTGAGGAGGCTCCGGGAGTTTGACTACTGCACTCTGGACGGGATACACTTCTTTGAGGTCACAGAGTCAGATATATTTGGGTCTCTTGAATGGTGAGTGAGTTTGATGATTATTATATAGATTTTTTTGTATTGTTTAATTTTGTGGTGTACATCGAAGTCAAAAGTCACAGTAATTTATTTGCCCGAAACACGGTACATAGCGATAGGATGATCATAATACATCTCGGAAAGTTAGTGACCAGAGGGCCAATTCTCATAAAAAAAAAAACATTCAAATTCAAGTCGCAATCTGTCAAACTTGTCAAAAATTTTGGTAAATTGATGGTTTTTTGACAGATGCGAAAGCGATGCGAATGTGAACCTTCTCGGGAATTGTCCCGCGGTTTTCAGCTTGTTACTATATTTTTGAGTAATGGATACAAATATTAATTGTACGATCATGATAACATTTTGACGTTGATAGCACCTTTACATCTTAGTAATAAGGGTGCTATATGTAGTTCAAATAAAAAAAAATCTATACGTTACATACGGGTGCTATACACTTGTTCGGGTCGGCGGGACCCGGCACCGTCGGGCGGCAAAATCGAATGTAGGTGAATTTTACCGCCCGCATGCGCCTAATCATGCCGACCTGAACAAGTGTGTAGTACGTATTGTAGGCCACTTTTGTAGGTCGAACATCAATACGGGGATTATAGCTTATACAGCGTATGCTCTGAAATAAGAACTGACCCTATTTGAATATAAAAGTTTTTGATGATTTACGCTGGAGAGGTATTCTTGAAATACCTTTATTTTTATAGCAACTAGATCATAATGATTTACTATCATTGCGCAGGCGGCAGAAGAAGCTGGAGCAGGGAGACTCGGTGAAGACACGCAGTAACGTGAAACATGAGGCGAACAGATATAAAACCAGTCGACACTTTAGAGTCGGATAGAACTTTTTTTGAAGATTTTGTTTTTTTATATAAATGTTTTGATTATTGTTTTATTGTATGTTCACGTTTTATTATTGTTATCTATTGCAACATCCTGCACACTTTTTTTGTCGTCGTTAATATTTCTACTCTTTCCGGTGATTTCCTTTTGGTGTTAGTGATGAAACCAATAAAGATACAATTATTTAAAGTTTTGGTTCATGTAAACACACTCAAGAAATCCTAGTGTAGGACGAAGTTTAAACAGTTTTTTTTTTAAATTCTGTTATGTAAAGATTTTTATAAGATCAACACAAAACGATTGCGCCAAACAAACAAGATATGTAGGTATGTAGTAATTTAAACAAAATTCATATTTAATGAACATAAAGGTGAAAATAAATGTTTTGTTATAATTTTAGAGGAACTCGAAGAACATGATATGTGGCAAAGTGTCAGAGCTGAAAGTGATCAACGAGTCACTGCACAAAGAAAACATGGCGAAAGAGAGGTACGTTAACATAGTAGCTGGTACCCGCCGTTTGGCGAAAGAGAGGTACGTTAACATAGTAGCTGGTACCCGCCGTTTGGCGAAAGAGAGGTACGTTAACATAGTAGCTGGTACCCGCCGTTTGGCGAAAGAGAGGTACGTTAACATTGTAGCTGGTACCCGCCGTTTGGCGAAAGAGAGGTACGTTAACATAGTAGCTGGTACCCGCCGTTTGGCGAAAGAGAGGTACGTTAACATTGTAGCTGGTACCCGCCGTTTGGCGAAAGAGAGGTACGTTAACATAGTAGCTGGTACCCGCCGTTTGGCGAAAGAGAGGTACGTTAACATTGTAGCTGGTACCCGCCGTTTGGCGAAAGAGAGGTACGTTAACATAGTAGCTGGTACCCGCCGTTTGGCGAAAGAGAGGTACGTTAACATAGTAGCTGGTACCCGCCGTTTGGCGAAAGAGAGGTACGTTAACATTGTAGCTGGTACCCGCCGTTTGGCGAAAGAGAGGTACGTTAACATAGTAGCTGGTACCCGCCGTTTGGCGAAAGAGAGGTACGTTAACATTGTAGCTGGTACCCGCCGTTTGGCGAAAGAGAGGTACGTTAACATAGTAGCTGGTACCCGCCGTTTGGCGAAAGAGAGGTACGTTAACATAGTAGCTGGTACCCGCCGTTTGGCGAAAGAGAGGTACGTTAACATTGTAGCTGGTACCCGCCGTTTGGCGAAAGAGAGGTACGTTAACATAGTAGCTGGTACCCGCCGTTTGGCGAAAGAGAGGTACGTTAACATAGTAGCTGGTACCCGCCGTTTGGCGAAAGAGAGGTACGTTAACATAGTAGCTGGTACCCGCCGTTTGGCGAAAGAGAGGTACGTTAACATTGTAGCTGGTACCCGCCGTTTGGCGAAAGAGAGGTACGTTAACATAGTAGCTGGTACCCGCCGTTTGGCGAAAGAGAGGTACGTTAACATTGTAGCTGGTACCCGCCGTTTGGCGAAAGAGAGGTACGTTAACATAGTAGCTGGTACCCGCCGTTTGGCGAAAGAGAGGTACGTTAACATAGTAGCTGGTACCCGCCGTTTGGCGAAAGAGAGGTACGTTAACATTGTAGCTGGTACCCGCCGTTTGGCGAAAGAGAGGTACGTTAACATAGTAGCTGGTACCCGCCGTTTGGCGAAAGAGAGGTACGTTAACATTGTAGCTGGTACCCGCCGTTTGGCGAAAGAGAGGTACGTTAACATAGTAGCTGGTACCCGCCGTTTGGCGAAAGAGAGGTACGTTAACATAGTAGCTGGTACCCGCCGTTTGGCGAAAGAGAGGTACGTTAACATTGTAGCTGGTACCCGCCGTTTGGCGAAAGAGAGGTACGTTAACATAGTAGCTGGTACCCGCCGTTTGGCGAAAGAGAGGTACGTTAACATAGTAGCTGGTACCCGCCGTTTGGCGAAAGAGAGGTACGTTAACATAGTAGCTGGTACCCGCCGTTTGGCGAAAGAGAGGTACGTTAACATTGTAGCTGGTACCCGCCGTTTGGCGAAAGAGAGGTACGTTAACATAGTAGCTGGTACCCGCCGTTTGGCGAAAGAGAGGTACGTTAACATTGTAGCTGGTACCCGCCGTTTGGCGAAAGAGAGGTACGTTAACATAGTAGCTGGTACCCGCCGTTTGGCGAAAGAGAGGTACGTTAACATAGTAGCTGGTACCCGCCGTTTCTCACCATGTGCGTCCTTACTGTTATAAAAAGGCGCCATCTAAACCAAGTATGTGTAGCCAACTAGCTATGGACGTGCGGCTGACTTTACTGTAAAATACCATAAAAAGTATCCTTTAAGTTAATACAAGTCATATACTTAAACACTTACTTTCTACTGGTAACTGTCAGCCTGCGTAATGCTGGTCGAATGCCTCCCCCATGTGGCTTCCATCCAGGTTTTCGGTCCAGGGCTAGTGTGGTACATTGACTATTCATAATATCTAGCTTATTCCGTCATTTAATACGATTAGTAGAATTACATATTTTTGTTTTTACCCGGCTGCCCCAGAAGGAGGGATTGAGTTCATTCCAAATATAATAAATTAATAACACCAAAAAGCTATAAATAAAACAAATTATTAAAAAAAACAAAAAACCCGACTGCAAAAACATAATATTATGAAAGAGAAAACAAGCATTGAATTTTTTAAGGCATTACAGGGAAAAAAGAAAGTTACAATATTTCAGGTTATTGGTCTGTTCCCGCCAAAAAGTTCCATGCTTGTTTTTCTCTTTTTAGTCATATGTTTTTGCAGTCGGGTTTTTTGTTTTTTAACTAATTTGTCTACATTTATTATTTTTATCTGTAATAAAATGAAATGTTTTTGCAGAGAGATAAGACAGCTGAATAAAGATGCCCAATGCTACGAACAGACCATCATGAACCTTAGGAAAGAAATGTCCAACTGCAAGTTTCACACGCCGTAAGTATAATGTTATCAATATCTTAGTAATAATAGTATGTTATTTATAGTCTGTTCCACAAGTATCTCATGAAAGTGTAAGTAAACAAACCCTGTTCAGGTTACGTTCTTACGCAATCACTCGCTAAAAGGCACATTTAGCCCCACTAAGGAACTCATTATGTATTTAGAAGGTTTCAATTTTATATCTAACCACTTTTTCCAACAACTTATGTCAATCAATTTAATCAACACAACTCAACTCAACGTCGTTAAGGTTATTTAAAATTAAAATTTCGGGTTTAAGTATTCAAATAATCAAAGCACATTTTGTTAGTAGCACAAAAAATTGGCATCCAGGTACATTTTCTGATCAGCTTGCTTACATTTTCATCAGATATTTTTGGAACATACCATAGATTAGCTAGGCTAGGGATGTTTTTATTGTGGCATTGTGGCAAACTGAAATAGGTATTCAGCGAATAAGTCAATAGCTATTTCTTCTGATATGTTGATCACATGCGTAGGATTAACAGTTTTTTTAATTTTTTGTGGCCTGTGTCATAAATTATGATATTTTTGAGACGTTTTCGTAAAACCAATCAAAGTGATACAAAAAAATAAAAACTGGTCATTCCATCATTCATTTCATAGACTTAGATTCGTAAAAGAGTCAATATAAAAAATTACTACTAAACTTAACTAAAAATACAATAAATAAATGTATTTGAACATGTTATACCCGACCGCCATCCTGTGATAGATTTCAAACGTCGACGGGTGAAATCCGGTCGATACGAAAATACATTGTATTTGTCTTTTATGCTTCTAAACATAATGTTATGATGGCGCAAGGCCCATTAAAGTGGCGGGTGCTCAAACAAATGATTCGGTACCTAATTTCCTGTTCTTCATTACCTGGGTAACCTGGGTTCATTCCGTCAATGTGTTCTTGGATTTTTCCATTGGGAATTTCTGAGCTGCCCGGAGACTGCATTTGTAAATGGTTGATGGCAACATGGGACTTAAACATAACTGCCGAAATGTGGGTGCATCATACACCTCTGCCTAACCCTTCGGGGAATACAGGCGTGTTGTTATGTTACTGTCGAATGAGGTATTTAGCTACGTTGTATTTTTTATATTTTTTTAATAATGTGCCACTAGTGGAGAATAAACAATTTTTTCTTTCTTTATGTTTCCTGCTATAGCGAGGTGACCACGAAGGATGCCGAGGTGATGGCTGGCATGTGCTGCACCGGAAACGAGGTATATATGTATGCTGGTGAAGTTTTCCTAGTTTAAGTGCTAAGGATTGTTTTACTTCGGTCCAAACACTTGATACTCTCGTTCTATGATGCATTTTTATAAATGTATCGAATTTGTTGAAAAATGCATATTTTTGCATACCTACTACATCAAGACAAATAGGTACATTGCAATTTTTTTTCGTAGACCAAGCGATATCACATCCATTAGTTGTTTAAGACATAAGTTATTCAAAGAGTTATTCCATAAATCCATTGTTTTGGCCACTCAACTTGTAGACGGGCCCCTTTTTGAAATTCTTTTAAATAATGCTTAGCACCGTTTTGTATATACAGTCGGTGAGCCGGGATAAGTATCCACCGTACCTAGCAGTTTACTACGTGAGGTAGACACTTATCGCGGGTCACCGACTGTACACGTTGATTCCGTGTGCGGCCCTAGTGTGGCGAGTGGGAGCCGGTGCAGGATTTCAGCGAGATGCTGCACAACGAGACGCTCAAGTATCAGGAGCGCGTGCACAAGATGGAGGCCAATCTTAAGGTAGTGTCAATAAGCTGTTTCAGTTTGGGCCAGTTATTCATAATTCCGCATAACCTCCGCGTTTAAAATTTGAGCTTGGCTTTCGCAAATCCTCACAATTATTATTAGCGCGGGTATTTTTTACTGTATAATATTGGGATTACACGTTTATACAGCATTTTTTTTAACAGTAGCTTTTGATACCTATGAATACGGGTCTTAGAGCCGATACCTGACGCTTCACTCGAGTGAAGGTTCGTATGTGTTTCATTCTACGTTTACACGACACATGCATGACTCCGACAAAATTGTATAGGAATGAACATTCATCTGCTCCTTTCATTTTTCGATCACATTCGGTAAGCGAGTGAAAGATGTCGAGTCCCGAAATCCAACATCGTTTGAACGGTTCACTAACGAATTGATTGGTCACTTTTGATTCATTTTGTTTAGACATTTCACTTTGAGTGAAAGATGCCGAATGAGAGGCAAAAATGAACAAAAAGTGAAACATTTCAAGCATCACGTCCTCCGCAGTCGAGCGGCGACAGCATCCGCGCGCTGCGCAAGGTCAACGTGGCGCTCACGGAGGAGATGCACTCCATGCGCCGCGTGTGCGCCGCGCTGGACGAGCAGTGCCGCGCCGCCAACATGCGCGCGCAGTTCAAGGACGACATCATCAAGGAGATGCGTCGCCAGCTCAAGCAGGCCAAGGCCAAGGTAAACTTATAAAAAAAACCCTTCTTGGTAGTCGGGTCAAAATTAACAACACGATGGATTCTCCGAATGGTTAGGCAGAGTAGATAAGTGCACTTTTCTACAGTGAGGTACAGTTCAATCAGAAAAGGTATCCGCTTCGGTTATCATCGGTTTTCCGAATTAGCACGAACTTCGCGTCACAGAGTAACCCCCACAGAGGCAATGCGTCTAAGTTTTGTACTGCCAGGCTTTGTAGTAGTACATCATATCATATCGCATGCGCGTTTGTATAAATTTTCTCTCTGTCGGTTTACCCACTCAAACTCAAAGCATTTATTTCAATTAAAACATTTACAGGCACTTTAGAATTGACAAACGATTCGGTCAGTCAGAAAGCTGAAGCTAGTTGCCTATTCCAAAGCGCAGTAGGTTCCTATGCAGAAGAACGGGCAAGAAATTCCATCGATACTCTTTTAAATTATATTGTTACAAAATATTATTATTATTAGTTACATTATCTCCGGTCGCAGATCGTCATTTGTTGCTCAAGTTTTGAAAAGTTTTTTGGAATTGCTAGAGTTGCATGGTAATATAAAATAGGCAAGTTGTAACAGCTCTATGCAAGACTTCATCACCGCGCGTTCGTATTTCTGAAGATGACGGTAATTCGCGAAGCATATATTTTTCTTAGGACATATATATATTTATTTATTTATTTATTTCTAAAACACTTAACCTAATTCATTTTAGTTTTAGCCTCACAACGAAAACGTCTCAGGGTTTACCTGTGGGTGGCGAGCCGTTCAAATAAATTTTACAGCAATGTTACTTACATACTACAGTATACTTGGAATAATGATATTAATTGTGGGTATATTAATACACACATACATTAGGAGAAATGTTGTGTAAGGAAACGCTTGGATTTGTACAACTTTTCGAATTCTCTTTGTATAACGTTTGTAAGTCTTCTGGCAGTTTATTAAGGAAAAATGGTATTAAATATTCTGCAACCCTCATCCCGTACACATTATTGAATTTTGGTAGGATATATTTATTTTTAAGAGATATCGTTCTGAGAAAATCGGGACATCTGTATGTTGAAGTCCCTGTGCATTAGGAGGCGAGTCCTTAACCAAGACGCAGCCATGAACTGGGCACATATCCAGACCCCGGGCTGCTACTCAAAACCCAGGACTCTCGGTCAGCAGTAGCAAAACTATAAGAAGGGTGAAAATAACCTTTAGTATCGGGGAACGGCCTAGGAATAGAGCTTGCTAAAACGAATCTAGGTTGAACACATGTCTTCAATGGAACATAGCTCCGCTTCTAATAAAACGTTTTATCGTAGAATTACTATAACAACAAACATTCGCTTTGTTTACGATTTGATTGTAATATTAGTTTCTGGTATTGAAACCGGGTTACCGACATCAAGTTATCCTTTAGCTAATTTTATAGTAAAGTGTAGTAGTACTCGGAAATTAGCTACTATGACTAACATGAAGAAACCCTCGGTTTAGCCATAGCTATAAGCATAAAGCTTCGGCTAAACCGCAGGGTTTCTTCGAAGCCCAGGTGGACCCTGCGGTCAGGTTTTTAGGTCGAATTTTCAGGGGCAATATCAAAATTGGTACGGAAACAGTAGGTACCTACTTAAAGTTAATATCATTATTACAACTAGCGGATTTTCTCAAATTATCCAATTATACGTGCAACTTTTAAAATATTTATTATCAAAGATTAGCTAAATCCTACGAATGAGATCGATTCATCTGTTCTCAAGTGATACGACTACCAAAACTGCCAGTCTCATGAAGTCATGACAGAATAGAATACTCTTTATTTCATACACCATTTAAGTTATATAGATATAAATGTAGAAATTGTATATAGTCTGACACAATGGGCGGTCTTATCGCTGGAAGTTCCTCTTCACCTTTACAGCTAAAAGACTCGAGTACAGAGATAACAAGCCTGCAGTCGAAAGACTTCGTGAGCGGCGACGCCGAGTGCGGGCGCGGCGCGTCGGTGTCGTACGACTCCGTGACCATCGCGTGCGTGCGCGCGCAGCCGCGGCGCAAGCGCGACGTGCCGCCGCGCGACGCGTCGTTCAAGGCCTTCGACTGCCGCACGCCGCTGAACCTGTCCAATGACGACTCCCTTAATATTGATTGATGACGTTCTTTTGTCTTGATTATGGTAATAAACTTTGGTTTAGTGGTTGAAAACGGAAGGTGGGATTTTATTGGAAATATTTTTGTGGGGTAAACTGATGTTCATCATCATCTGCCTACCCTTTTCCGAACAATGTTGGGGTTGGCTTCCAGTCTAACCGGATGCAGGTGAATACCAGTATTTTACATGGGGCGACTGCCTATCTGACTTTAATAACCCAGTTTTACTGGGTAACACGATGGGGAAAACTGATGTTGCGAATGCCTATAATTATTATTTTTTACAATTAATTCATGCCCTGTTTTGCTTTTTTGGAGGTGGAGTCAACAGTCTTCCTATGTAAAGTTGTTGGTAGCATAGAACTCAGTAACTTAACGTAGGCGCAGAACCGTGGTGCTTTATTATTTACTAATATTTTATTTATTTATTGATAGTATGCGTTTATTGAAATAAAATCTCTTTAATATCCCAATCCCAATACTACAAAAGTGCCTGACATTTCTAAATTCTAGTTGGTTGTGATAGGTAACCTAAAAACGAATGCTCAGGAAGTTATTCTACAGAAAATCAAATGATGTCACAAAAAGACGTGAGATACAGGTAGATCTTTTATGTTTTGTAGCTGTCTCAGAATTGTGTTTGTAGGAATTTCGCTTAGATATCCAAGACAATGTGGCCCTAAGTGTCCAGCAGCCACCTTGCAGTTTGACTAAGGCGACATCTCTACGGACGAAGGAATCGCGGTGATAGTCACGCTGTGCCTTCAAATTATCGCCGCGATGATATCGCCGCGTGGAGATTGATTCATAGAGTTTCTATTGAATTTGATAGTAGGTACGGCGAGACTATCGCCGCGATGTTCTGGTCCGTGGAAATGGCGCCTGAAGTCTCTTTAACATGACGGTGGTGCAATAATTTCAAATCTGAAATGTGTACAGTTTATCGCGGAGGAAAACTTAGAACTTGGAAAGTTAGAAGCTTTTAAAACTGTCCATAAACGCGACAGAGCAACATTATTGTGCGAGAATAAGACCTGAAAATAGTTCGCCGTACGTGAAAATATGGACACTGTATTTTTTGTATTTTCCTATCGACTTCTTAGTGAGTGTTTATTAACCAGTGGGTAACTGTAATATCTTAGCTTAATAATGACCCTCAACCCAATGATATAAGTAAAAAGTTGTAGATACTTAGGTTATACGCGCTCCGCAAGTGACGTCAAAACATGGCTAATTTTCGCTCCCGATTTACGACATGCTATCCTACTTGTACGTGTCATATAACAGTATGGCACTGTGCCGTTTTGGAAGATCGAATGTTGGGTAGGTAGCCTATCTATAGATAGTGCCATCCACGAAGACGCGCCCCACTCCGCTCCGCTCCGTACTAAAGTACAGCTTACAATACAGTAATCGCGGAGTGGGCCGCGTCTTCGTGGATGGCACTATCTGGACCTCTTTTTACTTATTATTTTTACATTGTTTCAACTTACTAAAATGAATCGGTCCCTTTATCTCGTGCCTGAAAAATCTTTGTGATGTTCACAATTTATTGTTATTACACTCGGTGACAAAGTGCCTTTATTATTATTTTAGTGAAACTAAGTTACGGTAAGATACCTCGCACCTACTTATCTACACTTCGATCACGATAATTATCTCTAATGAGCGTTCGCTTAATTTATTTAATTTAAGTATCTTGTGTTTGGACCAACATGAACACTACCTGCCGCACTCACAAGCGTCAAATAGAAATCCATCTTTAAGAGGAGATAGGGTCGGTCCCCTCTCCATACAAACACTCTCGCCTGTTTTCTCTCTGGTTTATGACCTTAGAGTAATGTTTTTTTACAGTTAAATAAATATCAAATTCTTCTATCTATGCCCCTATGTTTTCCGTTTTGATGATACATTATCTGTAGAAGCGGCAGAACCCTCAGAAAATGCTCAAAATTGCCTGTTTAGACCGCTGTCATCAGAGGCCTATTGTACAAATTAGACAACTATTAATGAAAAAAGAAAAACATAGGGGCACAGTAAATATCCTTCGTATTCAATTTATAAAATATCTTTCGAATTAGTCCAACATTGGAGGAGGAAATAGACGAGAGCCGAACCTCGAATTATGACTTTTTGTATGAAGAAAAGACCGACCCTATTTCCTCGTTAACTTTAATTGACAAGTATATTTTAGCACATGTCAACAAAATTGAAATTTTTCTTTTTTTCTCTACATAATATCCAGTCGTTCACTGCGTGTGCGTGCGCCGCGAGAACATCGACTCCTAATCTCATAGCGTGTGCCACATCCATGCCCAACATATCAGTCATAGAGAGAGTGCGTTTGTTTTGTTTTTAATTATCTTTGATGTCCGCCCCGTCCGAATGAGTCAGGTTGTAATTAAGAGTAGCTAATTGTCGCCATGTTGTTTGTGTTCTGACGAACTTCTTTACGGCAATTGCCTTCTTATTTATAAACGTTGGTTACAGTTTACAGTTTATTAGTGACTAGTCCGCGTGGTATGTCGATAAAAAGTAGCCTATGTCCTTTCTCAAGCTCTAGACTATCTGTCTACCAAATTTCATTTAAATCGGTTCAGTAGTTTTGGCGTGAAAGCGCGACAGACAGAAAGAGTTACTTTCGCATTTATAATATTAGTAAGGAAGTAAGGATTAACGTCTGATTAACCATACATTTTTGACGTTTAAACGTCTCTTAACTTTCAGCAACGTTTATAAATATAGGCGATGATGATTGGTACAGAAACAAAACAGTTGGAGTAAGTTCCCCGCACAGTTCGGGTTACTAAATTTGTAGACAAATATGCATTTTTGGAGAGGCTTATGTCAAGGAATGTCCTGAAGGAGATTGAGTATGATTTAACAGAACTTTTCTAATAACAACTCTTTTTTTTTTGTGGATTAACTGTTTTAATATTATTTGCAGTCCACGTCGGTCCCGGCCCTGGTATCAGACGCTTCGATAAGCGACCTTTACAGTCATTTCAAAAGATGCTGTACATCCAAGAACGAGACGTTTCAAATGAATACTATTCGCTTTATCTGCCCTCCCAAGTGTTCTTCCGGGAGTTGTTCCCCAAGAGAAGTTCGTAGGAGCTGTCCCAAAAAGGAGCCTAGAACCTCTACTTCCAATAACGATCTTAATAATTTTCTCTCCAAGGACACTCCTAGGATCTGTCTTCCCAAGAAGTCACCTAGGATCTGTTTCCCCGAGGAGTCTCCTACGACTTGTCCTCCCATGGAGAGAACAGGTTCTAGGAGTTCTCTTAATAATTTACTCCCCAAGGAATCTCCTAGGAGTCAGGATTCTCATAGGTCCCGTCGAAAGCCCAAGAAGACGAGATTTAAGTGTGATTGTGGCAAGTCCTCAAAGTTACTCTCCAGTGATGAGGCAATAGATACGGAGGACAATAGTGAATGTGTTGAGGAGCTGCACTTCAATGATGAGGCAAAGAAAAGCGGTGGTTCTTCCCCTCGGTGAGGAGTTTTTTCATTATCAATTATTTATGACAAATATTAGGAAAATCTAATGCAGCTCGCACGTAATGTGGTAAGAATTATTATAGCAAACTTTTATCAATTTGAGCTACAAAAATATTGTCAATGATATGTGCCCACTCAGTCATCCAAAGGTTCCAAGTATCAGTGCATTGTCCAAGTTTTGTATTTACACAGAAATAAAGGAACATACATTTTTTTTTGTCCATTCTGACGTTTACAGGGTTCAACATTTTTCTTTTCTCCTGTAACCTAATACCATAAACAGCTATTCAATATTTAATGTCCATCTAAATATAACTCGCAACATGTTGTCGGTGGCACAAGTTGACGCGCTCCTTTACGACTTGCGGACGTTTTTATATCGGCGACCTGCTTTCAGGGGTCACAGCAGCAAGGAGAGAAGCTCCGATTTTCTGAAGGTGATTGTGGAACTTATTAATTTTAATGAATTGTGGTCATTCTCATTTTTTGATACTTACTGCCAATATATTTTAAAGAGTATCTAGTTTGGTAAGTGTAGAGTCTGCACTATGGGCGTTTATGGGCCCACAAATGGCCAAGTACCTATTATAAATGCCTAAGTTTCCGTTAGCTTAGATTTTCGTTTGCGAACTGGGATTAGAATTAGGAACCGGCCAAGTGCGAGTCGGACTCGCTGGGTCTGAACCACCATCATCTGCCTAGCCTTTTCCCAACTATGTTGGGGTCGGCTTCCAGTCTAACCGGATGCCTCTTATGACTAGTCTCGCACGACTATAACACGTTACGACTCGTAACTAGTTGTGACGTCAGTCGTGTCGTGACCGACATTGATATGCAATATCCATTGAATACTGATTTAATTCTGAATAAAAATGTTCTTTGTTTATTTATTCTTTCAGATGATACCGGCGTCATCTAAAGAGGCGTTAAAGTGAGTTTTTTTTTTCATCAAGTATGTTAGCTTACCTTTACATCACGCCTGTAATCCGTGACGGGTTTGGCAGAGGTGTACCTATAGTATACCTATACAATAGGGGAGGGGGCGGCGAGACTGTTTCCATCAAACCGGCGCATCCAGACTCCGGGCTACTGTGAAATTCCTTATGGAACAACCCGACGTTTCATATGTACATCGTTAACGTTGTTCATATTCTGGGTACATTATTGCATTCCGATGAAAATTCAGCCCGAAAAAGATGTATACACGGACCTATTTTATTGTCAACAACCTTTGTTCCATAACATTGAATCCACCGTATAGGTAAAAAACAGTAAGTATACAATTTATTTTACCAAAAAAAAAAAACATTTTGTCCTAAGACATCTATACCATAGACATATATCCTATGACCAGAACAAGGACAAATCTACATAATTCTCACAAATATGTTGAAGTCATCATTCAATAACGAGGTAATCAAATCTATAAAATTTATTCAATTCAAAAGTTCAACTCCTGTTAGAAATAAGTATTTAGTTGAAAATACAATGTCATAAACAATTACCATTTACTCTCGTATCCACCGGACAGGTATACAATGTAATGGAACAAAGGTTGTTGACAATAAAATGCTTCCTTGCCCGTGTATACATCTTTTTGGGGTTGACTGTATAACGTATGTATGGTTTCAGGAAAATAATAAAAGATGCGAGGCGTCGAACTTGCGACAAGATCCCGCAGGTAATAAATTAAAACAGCTAAGACTTGATTAGTGACATGTTTTCGTCCGTTTAAATTTATTTTGTTTTTCTTTCAATTCTTCTGTTTATATTATCCTTCCATATTTAGTGACTAACTTAATATGTAAATGTGAAAGTAAATCTGTCTGTTTGTTTCGGTTTCACGCCTTAACGGCTGAACGGATTTGGGTGAAGTTTGGCACACGGATAGACTATCACCTAGATTATGACATAGAATGCGTTCCCGTGGGATTATATAATATATCCTATAGTTATACGCGGGCGAAGCCACGGGCAATAGCTAGTAATTATTATAGTGGAACATTCTATATTCAGGTCTATGCTTCTATGTTGCTAGACGTACAAAAATTATCGTCGAATGTCGATGGTGAAATTAATTTCATTCTAATATCAATGGAGTTAGTCCTAATTCGTTATTAACGACATAATTTCGGAGTGTTGTTAAGTCTATGTTTATCTCATGTTGTGACGAAACGAGCGGACGTCGACGGCGGAAACCGACGCCAAGAGACGCGGTTTTTAACTAATGAACCACCTGCATATACAGGGTGGTGTTTTTGTGACAAATAATATTTTGCTTGCAAGATTTGTGGTTTGTACATCTTTTGAGTGGTATCTCAGACCGTCTTTAAGGTACTCTTCTTGATGTAAGTATATTTTCTGAAATGCTGAAGGAGACTTGTGTCATACATTCTATCGGCTGCTGAAAAACTAGATGCTCTCCTTCCGGTTCTATGCGTTTGAAAAAAAAAAAGACTATCCTTTTGCTAATAATAAGAATTAAACTAGGTCGATTGTGAGAGAGTCCATTAGGGTTAGATTTCGGGAAGGGTTCTTTTTTTTATAAGTAAATCTACATTTCCCTAATAAAACCACGCTGTCATCCCCAAAGGTTTGCTGTGAGAATAAAGAACACAAGTGGGCCACCGTCCCTTCAAAAATGACTATTTACGAAAGTCTAAATATACCCGCGTGCAGCGTCGCGGCGCATCCATTCGCGCGCAGACCGCTGTGCACGCGCACGTTAACTGTTTGTCAATAACTTTGTAGTGAGGTGTCGATATTATCATGATGTTCAATGGATTGTTGATGTGTGCGGATTCCGACGCCAGTGATGTTACTAAAGTAAGTGTGGTCTAGTGTTGTGATTCGAGTTTTGTGGTAATAATAACACTGTTATGGTTTGTTGTGATTGACGGTGCATATTGGGTTGGGTTTACAGGTCTTTTTTCAGTTAATTGAGTGTAGAAAAGGTTTTCAGTTTATGTTCGATTATAACGTAAATGTATAAACTAAGTACGATTTATGTTGACATAAATAGAGGTTTATGTTTATTCTGTTTACTACTTATAATTTTATTACTTATATCAAAAAACAGAAATCTTTTTGTCCCACGACTGTAAGCACTGGCTTGCCCTTAAATAGATGAATTATAAAGCATATTCTGTATCTCCCTCATATTCATACCATAATATTTATCGTGTAGCTCAGAAGTTGCAACAAATGGTTCGGCGCAACTTACTTTGATCATTTTTATTAGATCTTCAATTGAGATATTTTGGTAATCACAACTCTAGGATGAGTGGTCAGTGTTTTCTACTGCTAACAATGTAACATTTGGTGTATGTAACAAATTAACTGAAACTACTAAGATTTTGTTCAATATTTTTGAAAATGAACCAATTTTTTGTGCGTTTTTCAAAGGGTACAGCTTCGTCTTCATAAACTGGCGATTATCTGCCCTTTGGTTTATTTATTGTTAGCTTACATTGTGTCCCACTTCTGCCAAAGCCTCTCCTTTCTCCTTCCAAACCTCTCTAAAGGCAACCAAGTAAGAGATCACTAATGTCTAGTAGGATGACATACGACCAGTTAACCAATGTCAATAGTTCTCCACGACCATCTTTTGTAGATAGCGGTGTGAAAGGAGGCACACCTCTAGCAAAGGTCACAACAAAACGCAGGTCGGTCGGGCGCCGGCGCCGGCCCATCCGTCCATAGTCCCGTACGGTCGTAACTCTAGTGTAGGTATACACGAGCTCTTACGACTTACCTTTGATCAATTTTATCGCAACCTCAATTAGGAATATTTGACTTTTAACTGCCTTACCCTTTATGCAGTGGTTGTTAACGATTTCCTGAACATCAACGTTGGTTAAGATAAGAGATTATTTTTAACCGCCTTCTTCAAAAAGGAGGAGTGACTCTATTCGTCAGTATGTTTTTTTTAATTTTTTTTATACGTTTATGTTACGCGATTACTCCGCCAATTATAAATCGATTTTGATGATTTTTTTTTTCGTTTGGTAGGTCATGCTTCAGAGGTGGTCCTATATAAATTTTATTACCTTTGCTTGCGTAGTTTTTGAGTTAGATTGCTGGCACGTTTGATCAATTGAAATCGTCAATATGGTCTACCCCGATCACTTTGAAAATATGAGATCTGAAATTAGTTGCGCCTGCGAGGGAGTTGTCGATGATTTAAATGAGGGTTTGAAATCATCGACTCTTTTCTCTAGCGCCACTTTTAAGATCATTCAAGCTCAAAGATTACTAAACGGCTACATTGTGACTAGTTGAAAAGTATAGCTACATTCGTCACGCCTATTATATTTCTCATGAGTATAACGTTTCATCCGACATCTTACACCTCAAGGGATCTTAACACTTCGCTTCACTGTACGATGCATAGGAGAGTAACTACTTATAAATAAATACTTCCTTACCTTGAACAAACATATGGTAGTGATCATGGTGTGATGGCAGTGTGAGGCGTACCACCTGTCGATAACATATTGAGTACTTTGTGGTTAAACATGTAATAATGTAAGTTCGTGATTGATTATTTATTAAATACCTGTGCAGAAGGCTCGGAATTCTGCCCTTTGTAAAGGACATTGACCATCCATATATGGGAGTTGGACCAAGTGCTGCCCAGAATGGACACATAATGCATTATGTTCCTTGGGCTTATACTAGTCTGTAAACCAAAGCTCAATAAAATCTATCCGCGGAATTTTGAGAAAAACTATTTTTTGTTGAGTATATTTTCAAACTTCTAGACCCACTGGTTTACGCCGTGTGTTGTCTGTTATTGAATTATTGATTTTTATTTATAGTTAGTAGATAATAATTTTGAGTTCTGTTACTACAGGACAGTGGCGCCACCAGCAGCTTGGTGGACAGTACGAGTGCGACCTGCGACGCAAGCGCAACATACTACCACAACAAACTGTTGGCTACATTGCAGATTGTGAGTACCTTTACAACTTCTGAGTGTACAGCAGCACTGATCGACAAGAGACTTCTGACTACAAAAAATTTTATGATTGTTTGCTTAGATTTGCTGCCTTTAGAAAAATCGGGTGTTAGTAAGGGCGAGGTTGCATTGCACTGCACAATAAAACTGTTTAATAATAAAAATAAAAGTTATAAAACTAAAACCCAACTACGACAAAAAGTCAATCAACTTAAAAGGTATAAAAAAGACATCACAGACACAAATTATAAATCCGGAGTCACACGTGTTAGGCATGAATCGAACAGATTACGTCGTAAAAAGAGTCGGGTAAAAAGAGACCAAAATACCAAAAAACCAACCAACCTGTTGTCTTTAACAGTTGCAAAACAAAGAAGAGACGATCAGTGTGCAGGCAGACAGCTTGGCAGTCGCCGAGGAGCGCATCGCTACGCTGAACGAGCGCGCCAACGAGCTCAAGATGGAACTGGAGCGGAAGACCAAGGAGGTACCTAATACAACCCAGATGTTGTCAGAAGCTCGAAAGTCTGATAACCAGTCTTGCTACATAAACATAACATCATGCCTGCTTTCAGACGTGTATCTTACCTTTAGGTACTACACCCACATTTCGCCAGTTATGTTTAAGTCCCATATAACAAGGGGTTGAGCATATTGCTATCAATGGGCCACAAATCCAAGTAGGAGAAATCTCTGTTGGAAAAACCCAATTACACCTGGGAATCGAACCCAGGAGTTCATGCTCATCGTTAGTGTTTGCGACCACCAGACCAACGAAGCAGTCACAAGCATGCATGTGAATGATGAGTAATTCTCTTTCGTATAAATAAAGTACGTGTGTATGTGTGTGTGTCTTGATAGGACTTTTGTTATCAATTCAAATTTTCTTTAATGTTAGATAACAAGGCAGAGATTAACAAACTTTTCTCAAACATGCTTGGAAATTCGAGCATTATTTTGACAACCTTCTTCGAGATAAATAAAAATTGCTGTACTGGTAAAAACAAGTGACGATGCGGCCAGAAAAGTTACTATGAAAATCCATATCTGGCGTGTTTAGCGGCCAAATAAATTACTATGAAAACTCATATCTGTCGTGTGTAACGTGTTATTTAAAAATGGAACGAACTTTTTACTTCAACACACTGCAACCAAGGAGGTAACTTATCAAAGACTTGATTTAAATTTCGAATTGGCTTGCAAATAGAACAAAGAAGAAACAAATGAACATATTGGCGCATGAAAAATGATAGTGGTTCGTCATTGATTCTGGAGTTTCTATTTAATTTACTCAGTTTGAATTTCCGCGCGTTGTTTGAGATAAGTAGGGTAGACTGGGTACTGTTGTGACAATTTTCATTTGACGGCCAATAATTTTGTTAGTATGGCAGTTAGCTGTAAAAAAATAGTTTTTTATTGTGAAGAGTACATTTGCCTACGTATAAATACAAAAATTGTATTTCTAAGTACTATGGTTAACTCACAGGAGCAAGTTAGAAAAAAAAGAGAAAATGTCACAACCGACCACACCCCAGGGGCGGTTGTGACAGTACTTGGGATCGGTAGTGACAGGTTAAAAAATACACCAAAATGGTCATCAATCACTTTTATTACATGAAATTGGTATCCATTCTTCTCATAAAAAAATTACGTTTACGTAACAAAAGAACATACAGGGGTTAATTCATAAACGATGATTAAAGTCAAGTGTCGTTCAAACGTCAAAAATGTATGGTTAAACAGTCGCTAATCATTACTCAACTTTAAGCAACGTTTATGAATAAAGGGGTTAATGTTTATAAGTAATAAGTTAATAACTAACAAGACACTAACTGACAAGGCACTAACAAGATTTGTTCGCTTTGTTTTTTCCTTTTCCTTTATTTTTTTCCTTTTGGTTCATTACGATTTTTCTTCACCTGTGTAGCCTTCAACCGTTTTTCTCTTTCTTCATATTCTCTCCTAACTGCCTCTTTTTCCGGCGTGTCTGTATAAATGGTTGACTTGTTGATTCTGGAACCTCTTGTTTTGTCACAACCGTACCCAAAAAATATGTCACAAACGAAACCAAAAAAATCATCACAGCCGTACCCAAAGCACTCCTTCGCAAAAAAACAATCACCATGGCAATATAAAATAATGTATGTACAAAGTAAGCACTGCTATTTAACCACCAATGTTCAACTAATAAAAAAAAGAACACTCATTACTGTATCTGTACACATACGACAACAATCATTAAAAGAAATCGAATAAAAATACTGACTTTTGACTGTTAAAAAGTAATGAGGGCTTCTGCTAACTTCAACGTCGGCGTCGCGCGTTGGCTGACGCAATACTGTGAAACACGGTCAGACCCGCGTGGCGCTCCCCTCGCCCCTTACACCCTTCCCGGTATTCCTTATAGTTTCGCTAATATTACGATTGTCACTACCGTACCCTGTCACTGGCGTACCCAGTCTACCCTACTATACAGGCCTTGGCCGCAATCAGAAATTGATGGACTCACGCATGAGTGCCTCGGCTTCGCCTCGGCCCTCATTTTCACAATCGTCCATCAATCCCCTTATTTCTGGCCGCGGCAGTAATGTACTATTACTTAACTCTTTGCTTAGTAGTGTACATTATTCCTGTCACTGTCACAGAGGCTCTGTCCGCTGATCATTGACTGGTCGCACGGGTGCTAGTGTTTACTAACGTATACTGTGCGATAAACTTATTTATGTTAAAAAAAAAAAACTTGTATACACCCACACCAAACATCCCCACCTACATGCAAACAGTAAATTATAACTAGCTAAATAATTTTCGTAACTGGCATCATGTACCCTTGTATTATTGTGTAACAGTAATTATAAAAATATCTCTTTTAACCTTTGAAAAGCGAATCGCTAGTCTCATAAAATGTTTGAATTATAATGAGTTCATTTAACTTAGGATAAGTGCATTTTGTTCATTGTACCGTGTAAATATAGTACATTACTATCGCGGCCTGCAATAAGGGAATTGATGGACGATCGTGAAAATGAGGGCCGAGGCGAAGCCGAGGCACTCATGCGTGAGTCCATCAATTCCTGATTGCGGCCAAGGCTTGTATAGTACTTTTCTCAAACAACGCGCGGAAATTCAAACTGAGTAAATTAAATAGAAATTCCAGAATCAATGACGAATAACTATCATTTTTCATGCGCCAATATGTTAATTTGTTTCTTCTTTGTTCTATTTGCAAACCAATTCGAAATTTAAATAAAATCTTTGATAAGTTACCTCCTTGGTTGCCGTGTGATGAAGTAAAAAGTTCGTTCCATTTTTAAATAACACGACAGATATGAGTTTTCATAGTAATTTATTTGGCCGCTAAACACGCCAGATATGGATTTTCATAGTAACTTTGCTGGCCGCATCGTCACTTGTTTTTTACCAGTACAGCAATTTTGATTTATCTTGAAGAAGGTTGTCAAAATAATGCTCGAATTTCCAAGCATGTTTGAGAAAAAGATATTTGAAAATGAAAATGAAATGACTGTCGCAGAACTATCAAACTACAAGAGAGAGATGGAAACATTATCTAAGCCAATGCACGTACTAAGTAACGTTTATCAATCTTGGCCCTGGAGTTGTGTGTCCAATTGCTAAAAACTTTTTAATTTTGCAGTCTGAACTTTATTACTCTTCCAGTACTCAACTCTGCGCAAGTCTATAGAGTGCTGCAAACCCGTTCAAAAGGTTGACGTATGCCTCGTCACCGAGAGACCGGTAAGTAAATAAGTACCTAGGTAAATAAAAATAAAGGTTGAAAATTCTCTAATTTCAAAATGATTAAAGTTCGTTTCATTACAAATATTAAATGAAAAACTTATATAATTCAAATTATATTAAAATTAATCGACTAATATTCAGTACGAAAAAACATTTTAGTTGAAATTTTTATTTGTTAAAAAAAAGCAGCTGCTATGATATAAATCCTGTTTATTTAATACCTACGTATGTCTGTGGTGTTCTTGGAATCGTTGTAGATGGAAGATCAGGCAGACATAGTAAACACGCTGGAGAACAACTTATGTGTTATAGAGGACCTCTACAGGGAATGTTTCTATGAGGTAAGGTACTCGTTCACAAGTGTCAATAAGTTATACATCTTGTGCTTGGAATTATACGTTTACTGTGGCCCGCGACTTCGTCTGCGATTCATGATGAAAAGTAGCCTAAGTCCTTATACAAATCCGTTCAGCCATTTTAGTGTGAAAGCGTAACAAATACACAAACAAACAATTTAAACCAACAAACAAACTCACTTTCCCTTTTATAATATTAGTTAGGATTAGGATAAGTAGTTAGGATAAGACAATCATTGCCCTTTTTACCGTCATTAGATATTGATACCCCTCACGTGGGTGAAGTTTCGCGAGCTAATTTAATTTGCATATTCCATTTCAAAGAGATCGTTTTGTGTCTAGAAATATCTGTATTTTGCTCTACTTTCAGACAGCAAAACAAGAGAATCTGATAGAAATGCTGCGCAGTTCGTACCTGGACGTGCGTCTGATGGACAGACAGAAGGCAGACCAGATCGGACGCCTGCAGACCGTCATCGACACGCAACAGTGGTCGCTGGACCGGTGTCAGGTGTGGATGAAGAAATACTCATAATTTTAAAAATAGTTTGTGATCAGTATGGCGGAAGTCTGAGTGTAGGGCAACATTTTAAAGACGCCATTTTTAGCTTAGCATTTGCACCTTTTTACAACAAAGAACTGCCACCATTTTGGGGGTAACCCAAAATTAAAGCGGGGATGGGGTGCTGCTGTACAGAACCTTAGGTGTTCTAAGTTAGATTTTGCAAAAAGGACCTTAACGCTTGCGTAATAAAATTCAACACAAAAATCCTTTTAATTTTAGGCTCTGCTCACAAGTTTTGTTAAGCTCATAAGATTTGCTCACGATTGATTTATTATATTATTAATATCTCTGCAGGACATAGCACTGGAAGTGGACGGCTTGAAGATGGAAATATCTAACTTTCTGAACAGCTCCAGTTCAACAAACAACGACTCGGTATTTCTTGATCCTGGAAATGAACTAACACTGCATTTTAGAGTGGCAACACTAACATGATAGCATTGATGCAGAGGGCGCTACTATAGCTTGCTAATAATGGCGCTGTTGCTAATAGTGAAAATTACAATAACAAGCAGAAATTAACGTGAATATAAACAACGTTCATATTGAAGTGATGTGAAAGACGTTGTCTTGGTCAAACTGTTACCATTTAAGTGCTTACCTTGCTTTTTTCAAAAAGAAAATGTATGATTTTTAAACCATTCTAAGGAACTTACATCGTTTTATAAAACTCTGTACAACTCTAGAACATAAAACGATTCCATTCTGTGTACTTACTGTTTCATTAAAACGCCAGGGTATGTGGGAGCGCAGTGAGGAGTCGTATGCGCCTGCGCCGGGCGTGCAAGACGATCTGCATGACGTCAGGGAACAGCTGTTGAGGCTGCAGGACTTACTCGCTGTAGGTGATGTCTGCGTGTGTGTGTGTATGTGGCTTTGTGCTCTTTAGGGATCTATAAGAAAGACTGAGCAAGTCCCATTATGTTATTTGAATAGCAAACATGTCACGTTAAGTGGCACCGCCTGTTACCTATTAAGGCGATATCAGACGTTTCACTTTTAGTTCATTCACCTTTGCACTTCATTCGCTATCTTTCACTCGAAATGAAACGTCTGAACACAAAGTGAAAAATTAATTAATCAATGAAAAATTTTGAATTTCGGCACTCAGCGTCTTTCAGTCGCTTGCATCTAAAAATTAAATGAAAGGAGCGGATGTATCGTTTATTCCTGTATAATTTTGTCGATTTGGTGTGAACATACTCGTAGAATGAAACAAAAATGAAACTTTACTCGAATGAAGCATCTGATATCCGCTATATAGACATCCTGTTATAACAGGCATCGCAGATGCGTTGCTACCCAAGAGACAAAGTTTACATCACTAATAAAATTGTGCATGCGTAAAAGTGTTTTTATTTAAAGATTTTTGAATTTTTACAATCATTTTGGCATTTGGCATAGCTGCATAAATATACTTTTTTTATTTTTTGGTTTATTTCTTTTTATTTATGTTATTTTTTTTATGTCAACTTGCAGTCCAATTCTTGTACATGTGGTTTAAATGAAGAAAATATGAAATTGAAGAAGAAAGCAGAGAGCCAAGAAGTGAGTATGAGTCTGAAGCTCCTTAACCAAGTAACAAAGTGTTGCAGTGTTAGTGGCAACACGTTAAAGCTTCGTATTTAAATAAAAGTTGATAAACAGACCCATTAGGCACTAGCTATCATCGACTTTCTTGCTCAAGAAACGTATCAAAAAATGGTAGGTCGCTGCGACAAAAGTTTTCAAAGAGAGTACTCGCTTAGCCACGCCCTCTTGGTGAACAGAACACTCGCCGAGACACTCACGCTTGTTACTACATACGCATACCAGCGAATAATCGCTCGTAACCGTCGGGCACTCGCTGCTCGCCAACCCGTGTTGAGTAGCTAGCTCTACCTGCTTCTCGGTGGGACAGGTGACTTATACGTCCTATGACCCAATGTCTATAAGGATACCCGCCCTTTTCGATTGTTCTTATACAATAACCCTTTTTCATTTCCGGGTGGAGGGTTCCTAACTACCTACCTACATATCTTGGTTTACGGGCGCAAAGTGTCACATTTGCAAATTAATCACGCTAATTGGTATAAAACTAACTGTAATCGTTTGTAACAATAGATAAATGGTCTAGTTAGTGGCGTTGTATCGTTAAATAATATTGAAAAATTCTTATTCTACCGCAGATAAAAGTAGGCGAGTTACGAGAGAAGATATATGAGTTAGAATGTTCCCTATCCAGCCAGTGGGAAACCGATTCGAAGCGCAAGGCAGAGGTCGAGTTGAGAGGGAAAGAAGTGAGTCTGTCTCATTCACTGATACGTCTCACCTATGGGCTGTTCCAAAAGTATCTGATGAGACTAAACATACCCTGTTCACGTTAAATTCTCACGCGATCACTCACCAGAGGGAATTAGTAACACATTCATCTGTATCTAGTAGGGTTTAACTTGATATCTCACCACTCTTTACAACAATTATTGTATGAATAACATTATTACAAATTTAGCTTCCTTGTTCGCAGGTACTTTTTCTGATCTAATTACCTATTTATATTTCTATCAGATACTTTTGGAACACACAGTGAATAGATCGCGCCCGGCCCCTAAATATTAGAAAATGTTCGCTTTGTATAGCGTTGTCTCTGTCACTCCACCTGTGTGACCATTTATAGCTTTGTCTCTGTCACTCCACCTGTGTGACCATTTTTCTTTTTAAGCTGGCGCATTTAAGAGAGCAGCTGGTACGGTCACAGAACTGCTCCAGAGAGCAGAGCTCCACCGTCGATTCGATCTCAATACAGCTGGGACAGACGAAGGGTATGATCGTTCTAAAACAGTTTTATTTAGGGGTATGCCCGACTAGTTTTAGATTTCTAATAGAATACTTATCTAATAACATTTTGCCCGATAAACTTGGGACTCCATGCTTAGCCTTGGCGTAAGCAACCACTAGATCAAGTGGCAGAAGATTCTATCTATAAACCTTGACGGAGAATATTCCATGAATCTATGTAAATAAACTCCGCATATTTTTGTAGCGTTATTGTGCGAGAAGACGACAGAGGTGTCGGAACTGTGCCAAGAAATTGAAACGCAGGCGAACAAGATCAAAGATCTTCAGGAGGAGTTGGTGAAAGCAGACCACATCATCAAAGAGGTAGGGTTTATAGCCTCTAACAGACGACGTTCTTTTGGCGCGGCTGTCGACGAAGCGTGCTTTTGACATTCTTGCCTCTGCCTCCAAAACTGTTCACTTTCTCGCGAAGCGAGCGGACTTCCTCACGAACACTTTAATGTGCGATATCTCAAATTGTCCCCTTGCCTTGTTAGTTGTCAACACTGCGAATGCCTATCTGACCTCCACAACTGGGTCAGATAGGCAGTCGCTCCATGTAAAGTACCGGTATGTAGCTGCAACCGGTTGACTTGAAGCCGAACCCGAATAGGGTAGGCTCTCAGCCAAATTGTCTAATTCTTTTGCTATGTCACTTGGATGTTGTGTAGAACTGCAAGATGCGCAGCGAGGTGGCGTACCTGACGACTCAGGTGCAGCTGTGGCGCGCGCAGCTCGACGACAGCAAGCGCCGCGTGCACGCGCTCGAGACAGACCTCGTGCGCACAAGGGCGCACGCAGCGCACATCGACACGTGCTACAGGTAAAATAGTAGATTATTCACGAAGGGGACAAAGCAGTGTTTTATGCCACGGGCGATACGATGACTCGAAAGTAACGAAGGACTAGTGGTCCCGAGCACAAAGGGGAGTTCAGAGTTAATTCTGAGCACAGCGTGGGGATCAGGCTTGCCCAAGAGTAAAAGACGCCTTTATCCCCGATTACCTCGAAAAGCCTAACCTGTTCTTGACCTCGGTCTCGGAAGCGATGGATGAGGTCTATGATGGAACGAGAGTGCCCAGAAGATGCCTGTTCACTCTTGCTTTGAAAGCAGACGGGTTATAAGTGGAAGTGAACACAGAACGTTTAAACTGAATAATCCGTTTTAAACTTGTTAGTTTTGTACAGAGAGAAGGCGAGCAACGTGGCGGAGCTGCAGGCTCACCTGGAGCAGGCGCACGAGCGCGGCACGGCGCTGTGCGGCGAGGCGCGGCGCGCCGTGTGCGCCGTGCGCGTGTGGATGCGGCGCATGCGCGACAAGCACAGGTAACTATAGCAACGTGGCGGAGCTGCAGGCTCACCTGGAGCAGGCGCACGAGCGCGGCACGGCGCTGTGCGGCGAGGCGCGGCGCGCCGTGTGCGCCGTGCGCGTGTGGATGCGGCGCATGCGCGACAAGCACAGGTAACTATAGCAACGTGGCGGAGCTGCAGGCTCACCTGGAGCAGGCGCACGAGCGCCAAGTTAGGTCGCACTTACGCGGTTTCGCTTTCGCGTCGCCTTTGCCAAAGTTTGAGACAAATAAGAAAGAAAATTGTTTTAAATAATGTTCGAAGTTGATATTTTTAACTTAACCAGTGATATGAAATGTTTTCATTTTTTTATTGTTTTTTGTCGGAGTTCACGCAACCCTTCACGGTACAACTTGGCATTTTTGCTTGTGAAATTTACGACCGCTCCCGAAGACAGCCGATCGCGTTCTAGTTCACTTCGATACAGGGATTAAGGGAAGACCATTTCGGGACCAAGTTCGAGGCGTCATTGTAACATGCGGTCCGCCCAGTCCTTACGCAGTAATTTATACTGAACTGAACCAGTACCTATAGCTAGATCCAATTCATATTTTAACTTCCAAATAATAAGAAATTGTGGCTTATACAACGTGTAACGGAATAAACGCAAGAGCTCATACACCCCAATTAGAATATTAAATTATAAGACTAAAATAATATCTGTAATTTAATTTAATTATACCACACCTTAAATTAACTATTTTATTAAACGCGCACTACACATAGGATAACTATGAGCGTATTACAAATTTGGTTATGCATTTAAATAGGCTTTATTCCTTTGAGATAAGGATTAAATTTCCTTAAATAAAATATCTTATTACCTTGTTATGATGCAGTGGTTCTAATTTCAGTTAAATAAAAGATTTTTTCATGAAAAATTGACATATACAAATAATGACGGAAATCGATTTAGAAGCCAATTCTGAGCAAACTACTTTCAGGTCTTGCGCTTATTCTGTTACACGTTATATAGTCCATCCTCTACATATATTAAATATTTTGTACCTAAATAAATAACTTTTATTACCGCGCTCAGAGGCACTTTAGGAAGCACGGGTGTATGTATCGCTTTCTTGCTTTTGCAATAAATACGATCAAAATAATAATAAAACGAGTGCCGTACTTTATACTGTGGTTGGAAAAGTAAAGTTTTATTGTCAGCCCTCGGAGCTCGAGCCCTACTGGCACTTATCGGGTTTTTTAATGGCTTATAAATTTTTGGTACCTACGAACTCCCTACGAATTTTACGTAATTCTAAAATCATGATGATCATGCATATAATACTTAGTTACTGTTACCAAATGCAATAAAGTAATAACTAATTTTTCTTTCAATTAGATAGTAATTTTATCATTAATCACTACAAGACCGATCACAAAGGACGTACTTTTTGCTTAGAACCAAAACAGTGCAGTAAAGTTGTATGAAATTTCATTGTTGCACTGTTTTTCATTGATGCACTGTTTTTAGGGTTCCATACCCAAAGGGTAAAACGGGACCCTATTACTAAGGCTCGTCTGTCTGTCTGTCTGTCTGTCCGTCTGCCCATCCGTCCGTCCGTCCGCCCGTCCATCAGTCCGTCCGTCCGTCAATCTGTCTGTCTGTCTGTCTTTCCATTTTTTTAAACTTTTCTTGCTAAATATGAAGTATCAAAGTTTTCGATAGCGATATGAATGTAACTCCAGAAAGTATAAAAACAGCTGCAAATGAAATTGTTAATAATCTTTTGCCGCAAAAGTCCCGGGATAACTTTGTTTTCCTTAAATAGAGTTTTTATTTTGAGTAGGTATATTTTATCACTGTAGGTAGATTGGTAGTTGAAAGAAAAGTAGATTACGCACCTTGCTAAAGTGAGTAATTAATGCACTCGTGTTAATTTAATGCCCTCGCCTGCGCTCGGGCACCAACATAACCCTCGTGCATTATTAACTCACTTGGCGCTCGGTGCAACAATCTACTATTACTCAACAATGCTAGTAAAAACTAAAAATAATACCTTGATAAGTAATTTTAAAAGTCGAGCGGACAGCTGTCTCAAAGTGTGCGTGCGCGTAATGCGACTCAGATACCTAAACTTGAGCAAGTCAAAAATGTGATAGCGTCCGTTACGCTCTTTCACTTTACGTCAAATTAAAATAATTACGATTCGGGTCGATGACGATGGCACCCCGTTTAACCAACCATTATTTTTGTTAACAGAGTAAAAGATAACATAATCAAAGAGAAAGATTCTCTCATAGCGGTCCTACGTCGTCGTCTAGAAGAAAGACAGAACGATTCGCAATCCACGAGTGCGAGCGAGAACACAGCATCTTGCTCCAAGTGTCAATCGAGCAGAGACGAGCGGAGCTTCTGTTCCAAGAGCGAGATGAGACGGGGACAAAGCCATGCGCCGAGTGTAAACGAGATGCCAAGCTGTTCGACGACTCCCGCGCCGATGCTGATGCGGTTAAGGAAAAAACAGAGTAGTAATAACGTGAGTATCAGCTGTACGGCTTCTATGTGAGTGAGAGAGAGTTATATCTATCACTTATCGATATCGACCTAAATAAGCTGAGTGTAGGGTCTTCGATTATTTACTTATTATTCGGTTGGGCCCTATTCAATACTGAATAATTTAATGCGATGATGTTGGCAGCACGTGTGGATGTGCGATGCAGCGCTGCAGGAGCCGGTGCGGCGCGACGCGGGCAGCGACGCCAGCGACTCGTACTGCCGCCACCACGACGTGCGACACGTGCGCCTCACGCTCGGGCGGCCGCCGGTATGTATGACACACAGCGACGCCAGCGACTCGTACTGCCGCCACCACGACGTGCGACACGTGCGCCTCACGCTCGGGCGGCCGCCGGTATGTATGACACACAGCGACGCCAGCGACTCGTACTGCCGCCACCACGACGTGCGACACGTGCGCCTCACGCTCGGGCGGCCGCCGGTATGTATGACACACAGCGACGCCAGCGACTCGTACTGCCGCCACCACGACGTGCGACACGTGCGCCTCACGCTCGGGCGGCCGCCGGTATGTATGACACACAGCGACGCCAGCGACTCGTACTGCCGCCACCACGACGTGCGACACGTGCGCCTCACGCTCGGGCGGCCGCCGGTATGTATGGCACACAGCGACGCCAGCGACTCGTACTGCCGCCACCATGACGTGCGACACGTGCGCTCTGTTATACTTGGCTCTCAGCGATAATCGTCACATACAATAACCGTTAATTTACGTTATAGATAAGGTATTTAAATGATCTAT
Organism: Lithophane leautieri; assembly: GCA_949152455.1. Taxonomy (NCBI): domain Eukaryota; kingdom Metazoa; phylum Arthropoda; class Insecta; order Lepidoptera; family Noctuidae; genus Lithophane; species Lithophane leautieri. The sequence goes on along the minus strand of OX424462.1, from coordinate 1,048,636 downwards.
CTTATAAAATTTGGTGCACAAAGTATATTTTATCACCAATCTGCAATAAATAATTGAATTTATGGAAATAATCATTCCATCGCTGCCATATCTTCTCTTTCCTTCTCCATATGAAACATTATGTCGGTTTAACACTACCATTCCCTTTCTCCTAAAGCAATATATTTAATGATTCCAGCGTGACGTATCACCGACTGAAGACCTGCTCCTCCGCGTGGAGCAGCTGACGGAAGCGCTGGCTGACGGCAGCCGGCGCTGGACGCGGCCGCGAGACGCGCGGTGACGGGCCGCGCACGCGGACGTCATAGAACAATATTGTCTGGCAGAGGCTTCCTATTGTAGGGCAATCTGTGTAGGGTCGCTAGATAATGGTTCAATAAGTTTGATAGGAAAAGTAGGGGTGGTAAAAGTGTCGTCATCATTGTTTCAGTGAGAAAAGGGATGGGACTAAACGGGTATAAGTATGTTTCATCTCTTTTTCGCATTGATTCCGTAGTGACTGACATTCGGGTTATTATGTTAGGTTAGGTTAATTATTTAACGTGACTCTGACATGATGCTGATTGGTGGCTCTAAATACAAAAAATAAATGGAAGAAAAATATAGATGGATGTGTTTTGTGCATCTTGGAAGTTTCGGATTTCGAAAGTCAGATAAAATGTAATGATGAAAGTGTTTATTTATACTAGGTATTAATCGCAGATAATATGTATAAACAATATTCTTATGTATTTATTTATGAATTACTTTTAATTTATTATAACATTAATTCATGTCGAGTCCATTACTGATTATTGATTTTCGCATTTAGGTACTAGATTGCGAATTTCAAATTAATGTATCACCAACGAATGGGGTTGCTAACTTTAAAACGTATTGGTAGTGTTGCCACATTAAGGTATTTATTAGTTTTATTTTAAAAGACATTTTAGTGCATTTATTAATTTTTAGTAATAACAGTATTATGTACTAGTCTTATTTATAGTTGATTATATTTATTAATAACAATTTGTTTTGTTTACGGAAGTTGTTTTATTTTTTGTCTCCTGGGCAAGTTGTCCTAAACGAGTCCGACTTGCCCTTTTTTGTGATTATTTTACGTAAGTATAAAAAACATAACCCTTCCTAGCAGTCCGGGTAAAAAGAAAACAAATATTTACAAAACTATAGTATTTATTTATGTCATAATAATTGCACAAAAATATAAAAAAGAAACTATTAATTTGTCAATAATTCGTTGAGAGTAACATTAAAGTTGACACAACCCGCTAATACTTAGTTCATTTTGGTTGCGATTCAAGCTATACACACCAATAAGAACTTTAAACCACTTAAAAATAAGGTTTATTTTTGAATGACAGAATATTGAGCATGAAATTAAATACATTTTTATTGTGTTACAAGCTGTAATAGTGCAGAGTAATAAAATTTATTAAGCTACGGACGGCCGCAAACTACTGGTAACTGCAATTTTTGCAACATGCACATTTGCGTTAGATTATCATTCGATTTCAATTAAACCGTTTAGTGTCAGTTCAGACCGCGACGTGAAGCGACGCGACGCTGCGCGCACTTTTTCACAATTATCGAATTTATTTTCTTCACGAAAAGGTATAATTTCAGTGCGAGGGTTGACGCGTGTCAAAGTACGCTGAGATGCGCAGCGCGTGTACCTTATTGTGTAGTAAATAAATTCGATATTGTAACGGATCATAAAAAAGTGCACGTCGCTTCACGTCTCGGTGTGAACTGACCCTTACAATTTACTTACTTTTAAATTTAAGGAGTCTTTCGTTTAAGGTTGCACTAGTCCAAGTTTAACCTTAAATTAAGCTATTTGCTCGTTCTCATGCATAGATTCCTTTGGAGAAGAAGGGCAAGAAACTCCATGGTTATTTTTATCAATCAAATAACTGCATAGTGCATTTCGCTATGGTAATTTTTCAATTGTCTTTTTATATTTTAATTAGATACTTTGCGGTCGTTGTTTGAAATGTACGCACGATGATATTATATCAAGCTATATATTTCTAGTATGAGATGACATTGCATTGTATAGCCTTTCCGTACAATGCGAGGTCAGTTTATACTGGAAATTTTATTTAATTTATTTATTGCTTCAGAAAACTTACTAGACTAGCTATATAAAAATAGTAAGTAGTGAAGGAAAGTCAATTATGAGTTTTCACTGATAATAGTTTAGTGAACAAGAGGCAGCGTGATGATGTCGTCGTGCGAACAGTTTCTTTAGTATAAATAAATTATTTGTTAAGGAGTGTTAAATTGGAACAATGGTCAACAAACGTCACCAGGGACTGTCGGTAACAGTGCTGCAAGGATCTTTTGGCGCTCCAATGACGTTAACAGGGGGGCGCTGTTGGTTAACATGTGCAAAAAAAAAAAGTGAAATATAATGGAAAAAAAGATGGTGGCGTTAGTTCCAATTATGGCCGCGCGCCAAAAGGTTCTTGTACAGCTATAATACCAAAGCCGCACAAATTTTGCGTCGCATAATCATCAATTGAGACATCCAAGTGCACTTTATGACTACCTTACCAGTAAAGTAACTAATCAATCAAACTATCACTATCTCAAGAGTATACTTAAGATCGATCTCAAACATGAGATCGGTTTAGACGGGATTGTTTCGATACGATGTAAGTTGAATTTTATTTATTATCTTAACTATGTGTAATTGCATTCTATAATTGTGTCGAAAATGATAGAATGTTACAGTTCGATTCAAACTTAATGGCGGCTCGGAAGTTAGCTACTCGCTGTGCAGTACCCCAACCCTCACCCTCGCTGTCACATGAAATCGTTACAGCGCAGCCAGTCACCTCATGTTCCGAGTCGCCATTAAGTTTGAATCGAACTTTACCAGTATTTTTAATCTGTGATAAATAGATAAATCTTGGAGCATTTATCAAATGGACTTAATTTTCGAACTTGAAAGCAATCTCCAAAACCGGTTGCATGCATGGCATGGCTGCATCTATGGCGCTACTTATAAAAAGGCTTTTTTTCTCAATAGCAACTTAGTTGCTTAATTGAATAACCACCACACTGGAGTATCAGACTGCCTGCCCATCGGGGGGGGGGCGGCAAAAAAATAAAATCGGATCGTGTAAATGTACTGGCCTGAATCCATATCTACCAAGACATTGTGTCAATGTTGAACGCTGAAGGAGTACGCTATTATTTTCATTTAAAAAGAATTAATCCCATAAACAGCATAGTTCAATACAAGATATGAGACATTTATCTGTCGGGCCCATGCGCCCACATATAAATCCTGGATCCGCTAAGCGGCAAACCGAAGCTACGAAACTGTGTCTAGCCAGGTGGTGTATATATGTCCATTGCACGGTAAACTTTAATTGCGCGATGCAGGATTTATGTGACGTCAGGATTTTTGTGTGACGTCAGGTCTATGATGCGTAGTTCGCATGTGGCGATGTAGATACCGCCACACGCGTATTTAAAAGCTTAGCTTCGTTAACTTTTTTCCACCGTATACGAAATATTGCCGATTTTGCTATTTACATAATTTTACAGCTAGATTACTGTATTTGTAATTTTATTGCAAAACATGAAAGATCATTTCAATTATGATCTAATGTATGAACATACCTTTTTTTTTTTGATTTATCTACCTCAAACCGACTGTTTTGTGAATTTTGCTGAAAAAGGTTTAGAATTTAACATATTTACGAATCATTTTGACATCTACACGGTATGAAAAAATTACTTTGGTATGAAACACTTTATACAACTTTCGTATAAAATGATTGAGTATAAAAATATTTAATTCAGTCAAATTTTAGAGAAAATAGGCAAACAATTGCATTTGATTTCAGCTACTTAAAACTTTCTTTCATAAAATTAAAACAACAGACATATACTTCAGTTCAAAATCAATCTATTCCATGAAAAAAATGGTGCGAAATTAAAAATTATGTCAATACAACATCTTTTAAAACAGCCTAAACCTATGAATTAACTACTTTAAAAAAAATAAAAACGTCGTTCATTCATTAGATCATAATTGAAATGATCTTTTCATGTCAAACATAGAGAAAAACAGTATTTTAACTATGTATAAAATCACGCCTTTTACAGGCGTGATCACGTAAATTAGCAAAATCGGCAAAATTCGTATACGGACGCTTAAGTCTAGCTACGAAAATCAAACGATGTTATTGGTTGATAGCATACACGTCTACCGGTGCGCAGCTCAGCACATATCTAATGGAAGGGCAGCCCTTTGTTCCTGACTATACTCTTCTTGAAGACATCGTATTCCGTGGGATACATATAGTGGTATAATGTGTAGTGTAGTGTATGTAGGTGTGTGTGTGTTGGTGTGTCGGCACACGCGTGTCACTTGCCGAAGACGCGCCACATGGAGGTGAACGCTGACGTCACGAGCGACGTGGCCGGCGCCGACGATGGAGGAGTACAGCTTAGCTCTTCCATCTGAAATATCCAAGATAAAATTTAAAGTTTTTCAGTTGTCTTATAAAAAATTTAATACTAAGATAAAACAATGTATATAGTGTTTGAAAATTCGACTCAAAAAGCCAGATTACTAAGGCTTGTCACAGCCTACGAACTGGTTCTCATTTATTATAACTGACAATCCCACATACTTGTCAAAAAACGTCTAAATTTTCGCGACAGGTGCTGTTTATTAAAGCATAAAACTATGAGTGAACTTGTAAAATTGTCAGATTATCGATGGATATAGCCCTGGAATGATATGGCATTTCATTTAAAAGTTCGGCAGTAAATGATGTATTATGTATGGTGTGTAGTGTGCACCTCCATGGCCTCGGGCCAGTGCAGGTGCTCGGGCGGCTCGCTGTCGTCGGCGTCCAGCTCGCCCAGCGCCGCGATGGCGTCGGCCCACGCGCCGCGCACGCCCGCCTCGCACGACAGCCACGGCTCCACTCTGGGACATGACAGATATTCAGTTGCAAGCAGTGCCCCCGACGGGATTCCCCATCGGGAAAAATTAAGAACTTTCATACCATATCTAACTTCTTTAGAGGATGTATTTTCAAAAGTCCTATTTCAACGACAAAAGTTGTACTAAGTGAGTAACGTTACTGTTTTGCTCATTTGCTGATTGTTCGATGGTTGCTAGGAAAGTACGCTGTACGCGTATTCATAGAAGTCATAGAGTGTAGACACTAACCTGCCAAGCATGGGGTCATCTGTATTAGCGGCGACGACTAACGTATGCAGCGCAGCCAGCGCGTGAGGCGCGGGCGGCGGCTGTGGCGCGGCGTGTGGCGGCGCCGTGTGCGTGGCGTGTGCGTGGGGTGGCGCGAGCGCGGCGTGTGCGTGGAGTGGCGCGAGCGCGGTGTGTGCGTGGTGCGGCGCCAGCGCGGCGCGCGTGGCCAGGGCGGCGCTGCAGGCGGCCAGGCGGCGCGCGCGCCACGACACGCCGCCCGCCGACACGCGCCAGTTGCAGTACTCACTGGACACAACAATCATGTCAGTAAAAATTCATTTAGTAACTTCCCGGCAATGACCTACGTGATGGAAAATGGTCAGCGCAGCCTTTGGCAAAAGGTTTACCCACAGAGCACGGAGTCGCCGCCCATCAGCGTCTAGAGACGTCATTGTTAATAAAAATTTGTAAACAAAAGTGCGTTGGACGCACGACTTCTGTCACGGACCGCCTTCAATCAAAACTGTCAGCTAGCTTTGTACAGAAAGTGTCGATAATGCCGCTGCTAGCAGCGGGTTCCCAGACATCTCCTTGCTCTGTAGGTTTGCCTTTGCGTTATCAATGATACATTGATTGGGTATTTAAGTCAACACTTATAATAACCGTAAATACCTACAAGCGAAGCTTAATATTAACACAAATGCATTTTGATTACAATAAAATTAATGGGATCATAATTATATGTTACGCTTATGTAATTGTAATATTATGTAATGTATTCATATTCTATTTGTTCAAGTGTACGCGAGTATAACTTTGTAACGTTAAAATTAACTGTCTCATCGTAAAAACATTCAATACAGTTGTAATGGCCTCATCATATTATTATACTTACTTGCTACTTTACTATGATTCATTATGAATAAAATACCGAACACTGATAACAGTTTTAACTTCCCTAATACTAATCAACATGCAATATAATAAATAAAAGTAAAACGAACATTTACGGAAGCAAATAATAAATATTTATTAGAAAAATGCATTTGTGGACACAATACGAAGCCTTTACAAAATACACTTTGGTTCGATGCCTCCAGAGAGATTTGAACTCTCGACCCCTGGTTTACAAGACCAGTGCTCTAACCTCTGAGCTATGGAGGCCCTAATTAATGTTATCTTATTTAGCACCTAATGAAGTGGCATGTTTGTTTTATTCCCTTTAACTTAGAGTTTTTTGTAAAGACTATAAACCACTTTTGTAGAAGGCATTTTGGTGCAGAGGATAGGTAACGTCTTGACTGCCAAATGTAAGTAGATTATAGAGAAATTAGTTAAATTATCAAGAAAGACGTAAACGTATTGAAGGAAACTCGAACACATCTCCCACTCTCAGAAGTTTTACGCCCTTTCTCAATTTTGAAACACTAAAAGTTGGCCGTTTGAGGACATTCTAATGTAAAGGGTAAAAGGGAAATTCAACTTTAAAAAAAAAAGAACTTCGATCTCATTTTAAAACTTCTATGATCACTTTCAGGAGCTGTCAGAGCTCGTAAGAAGCCTAAAGTTCAGCAGTTGACGTTAACATTATTATGAGAAAAACTTTAAAAAGAACTTCAAGTTGATGCCTCCAGAGAGATTTGAACTCTCGACCCCTGGTTTACAAGACCAGTGCTCTAACCCCTGAGCTATGGAGGCGTATGTCAATGCGATGTTATTTAGCATCTACTGCTGGTGTTCGATACATTGAGTTATTTAGATTGGAATGCTGATTGAAGTTTTTTTGAATTGTTTATGATGTTATCGTCATTTTCCTACTATTAAGTGGGTTAATTGACTATTCGCCTAACTATATTATGTATGCTATATAGATGCAATTTTAGTTTTTGTATGTAGGGTAATCTTCGGAACTACTGATCCGATTGCGAAAATTCTTTCACTAATGGGAAGCTACATAAGGGCCTGTACTGTAGGTAAAAAAGAGAATTTGAGCTGAGGTAACAGCTCCAATTCACTTTTTATCTCGCTCGCACCATATTATCCGCGGCCTGAGTGAGAGCGAGACGTAGTGGGGTGCTAGTAGCTCCAAGACTCAAATAGTTTAGGTAATTGCTTTTTACGGTGAAAATAACGGTACAATAAAATAAAAAAACCTAAGACCAGCTTTATAGTTAGTTTACTTGTTTTATGCAAAGTTTCATGATCTAATTTGAAGTATTTTTTTAATACCAGCGGTTTATAGTTCGGTTTAGAGGTAATTTTGGAATATTTTTCTATCGAGAAAATTTTATGTAGGTAATAGTGTTTTCGTCAAACATAGGATCAATCCTAGCATCAATCCTCAACTTTAAGATAATATGTTTATTTCAAAATTAATTCTGCAGTATTTTCGGCATAACGGAGGATCATGTTAAGCAATTTGAGGTTGTGTAGGCTCTTAAAACAAGAAATGTCACGCGGTCGAAGTCACGGACAGACGCCAGTTGTTTATACTTTAATGTTACACATTCTACGCCGTCGCGTGCCATTTCAATATGATGTAAAATAAGGAAAAAAATCATACGCGACCAAAGTATGTGTGTGTTCCCGGGAAAGAAAGTTATTCAAAATAAACACGAATACATTTTCCATGCATTCAATAGGTATTAAAGAATCAAATTATAATTTTACTGTACTGTAGTGTACCTAAATGGGTAAACTATAGCAGCAAATACTGCAGGTCTAGATTAGGGATGATCCTGTCCGCTTCTATCTATTTCCCATTACACTTGGTGTATTAACCGTTGAATTATTTTTAACCGACGTCTTCTTCAAAAAGGAGGAAGTTCTATGTTCGTCTATATCGGTTATATGTATTTTTTAATTTTTTTTATTTATTTTCTTCTATATTTTCGCCAATTGTGAACCGATTTAAAAAAATCTTTTTTAGTTCAAAAGGGTATACTTCCGAGGTGGTCCCATATCAATTTTATTAACTTTGCTTGCGTAGTTTTTGAGTTAGCTTCAATAATTACGTATTTTTTCCACTTAGACTATATAGACGATATCTTATTTGACTCCGTCACTGTTATTTGCATCAGGTAGTGGTATTCGAATTTGTGTGGGGTAGGTACCACAACTAAAAAGTGAAAAATAAAAACTTTTTACAAAAAAAATACAACCGACTTCCAAAAAAAACACTAAAAAAGTGAAAAAAAACTTTAATTTTGGAAGTCGGCGGCAAAACACGAATATTGAGAAGCAAAGACACCGACTTCCGAAATTAAAGTTATTTTTCACTTTTTTTGTTTTATTTTTGGAAATCGGTTGTTTTTTTTTAAGTTTTTCTTCTCTCTTAATTAATGCTGGCACTCCTTTTGGCGTATTTGTCAAACTATTCTCGTAACTTAGGTAATACTAAATATAGTTACTGTATTTTATTGAACTAAAGTTCATACTTCGCGCTTCATTCGCACTTTTTACCTCAAGTTTATGAAATACAATAGACGTAGATAGGTATATTTAGTAACCTATTCCGCTTAACTATTCCTGAAGAGTCATAAAAAACCCTGTAAGAAATCGACACGTGTTTCACCTCTCAAAGCGCTGGACGCAGAGACAGCGCGTCTTCTCTCAGCGTCCAGCGCTCGGCGCGGCGGTGTGGTAACACGTCATGTTCTGGTTCGCGACTGGTCAATCGTCATTCTGAGGATGCTTCGTTGAGAGGTGAAACATTTGTCGATTTCTTCGGGGTTTTTTATTAATCTTGAGGTATAGGTAAGCGAAATAGGTTACTAAATATATCTACGTCTATTGTATTTTATAACGGATTTCCAAAAAGTCAAGCCTGAATCAATTAACTTTAGGATTTTATGTGCATGTGTTTATACAAAATATCTTTAATTTTTGTAATTGGTTATAAAACGTTTTAATTACGGAACACAAATAAATTGTAATGTTAATAATGAAATAACACGATTATTTGCACAATACGTCAAGTGTAGTGCCAATAAGTATAAGATTTGAAGCAGTCCAGTAAAAAAAATAGACTTTGACCTCTGAGTTTGTTTCGCCGTTTCTTCTCAGGGCCCAGGGGTAGTCAGTTATGAAATGCCGACTCCATCTTCCTTTTTTTTATGACGTGTTATAGTGATTCCGATAAATTATTTACAGAATAAACCATTTCATTTAAATTCCAGGGCCGTAGCACTTACTTGAGTGAGATGGTGTGCGGCAGACGAGCGTCAAGCGCCCACGCCAGCAGCGCCAGCAGCTGCGCGCACAGCGACAGCGCCGCGCACGCGCGCGCCGCCGGGTTCACGCCGCACGTCGGGCCCGAGGCTAAGCACTCCTTGTTCCGACGCACTGGATAAACAATGGCTCATTTTAAAACAATCTAACTCGAAAGGAACTCCAATGTCTACTTGCACCACATCATTTCTGTCAATCGTTTGAAGATGATAGGGACAGAAAGATGTTATAAATATGTTTAGCGCTTAACGTATATTTAGTGATTTGTGGTGCAAGCGGGCCAAGTCTTTGGAGCAAATATTTTTAGAGGCCATGGGCCGGCCGTGTATACTGAAGAACCGATGGCCGTTGCAGGAAATCTTGAGTGCAGACTGCAAATTAGCAAGCGCAGTGTGGTATGCCACTTAGCTAGAAAGAGCTTAAGAAAGCGGCTGAGTCAAACTGGATGCGGAAGGCGGAGAATGAGTTATTGTGGCGTAACTTGGGAGAAGTCAGCAGTGGACTGAAACAGGCTTGAAACTTGGTCAAGAAATGAATGTGATTGGCAATACTTACGCCAGTCGGCAACTTGTGAGTAGTCGCCGTCCGTGTTGATCCAGGGCGCCACGATGTGCAGCTGCGGCCTGTTCGGTGGCTCCTCCTCATTGTCCTCTCCTATGAATTCCATGTCTTCAATACTTTCACTGGAATTACAAAAAAACCGCTGATTTTCCGTAGAAAATGCGCCTACTAGTTTAGTTTGTTTGGTAAGTGTTTACCGCCATATCTGCAATACCAGCTACATCGCAAATGCATTGCCATTTGGCAGCCCAGAGACAAAAGTAAAACGTCTCATCTCCTTGTGAATACATCAGCAACCATATCCTTCAAATGGATCACAGAAACGCTGCTTGGCAGCAGAAATAGGGAGATTCTAATGTCGTGGATTAGGCACCGTGAAACGATGCAACGCTTTAGTTGAGTCTCGTTTTATTCGCCTGTGATGTGAATAAGCGAGTGTATCCCTTCATTTGAACACGTTCAGTCGACCGCACGTCAGCTGTAACATTTTGACCTTGAGCTGGTCTAGCATAGTAACTATGGAGTTTCAGTACAATGCAAGGCCAGTTTATCTGGATTAGTTACCACTGACGTGCTGTTTACTGTACAAGATAAATGGAATGAGCGCATGTGCATGTGAGGTGCTGATGGTTTAATTTTATAGTTATCAAATTGAATACTTGACTGTAATTTTAATTATATGAGTAACAATAACAGTTTATTTATTTTTCATGAAAACGTACAATTTTTGGTTCATAGGTGTAATAAATAACACCAAAATAACCTTTGTGTGAGGTGGAGTCTATACTCCACTGGGTGCGGGACCTGAATGACAGATCTACAGGTATATCGGTTACATTATCGGTGGGTTGTGAGTAAAATCTCAAATCAATCGAAATTATTTATACAGATTCTGAAAACATAGACTTATTAGGATTTTTGTTCTTTGACTAAGAATGTTAGCGTAGTGTAGACAAAGAAGCTATAATTGATGATCAATATATAGATAAGTCTACATTTATTGTCTTATCATAACACATTTATAATAATGACCCAGATAGATAAAATTGATATGTACTGATAATGGCTGCAATGTCTCAAAATTATACAATTTCTGGAGGTATATTGAGATTGCTAAAATCTTTCTTTCAGTCTGCTGTACAACGTCACTGTAAATTTCAGAGCTATGAACCTTTACAAATTATATCATTTAATCTAAAGTAGAGAGAAAATATCAATGTGGGCCTGATTTTATTGGGTTTTCTCTTCTGTCTTATCTATCTTGTGCTAACAAATAAAAGGTTAAGAAGAAAGGCCACCTTACCTTGTATCATACGTCATATAAACTGGAAAGATATACTTGGTGAGCTGCCGTATGCGTGACCTGCGTAAAGCTGCCAATGATTCCGCTTGTTCGTTGTATGTACTGACTTTGTTCTCCAGCTCCATTCGCTGCATCTGGGCATGCTTGCCAAGGCTTGACACCCGTTTATGATACCTCGGTAACTTTAATATTAACTCATTGTTATGACTTTTTAGTTCTGTTAGTTCTCTCCGTTTCTCCTCAATATTGTTCCGTCTCTGTTCTATAGCTAATCTGAGGAGGTCTAGTTTGTCTCTAGATTGCTTGGCTTCTGTCAATAATGTGTCCTTCTTCAGTTTTGAAGCTAATAATTTTTCACAACGGTCCAATACATGTTTTCGGTTGACTTTTACACGGAGTAGTTTTCCTTGTTTTTCTGCGTATCTGTAGAGTTAAGTTTTTTAACCAATAAGTATTGAGTAAGTGTCTACATAGTGTATTATTTGGCTTCATGTCTTCTGACTTCCATTGTTGGTTGGAACTTAGCACTAACACACAAGTGCATTTGCAGTGAAAGCATCTCCATTTTTGAGTAACCGTGTGTCTACACATAACCAATTTTATTGCAAGAGAATTGTATTTTTTAATGCACTAGATTATTTAAACTTCAAATAGGTCAGATTGAAAAGAAAATTTTCTTCAACAACATAACAATTGTTTCATTACTTGTGTATTGGGCAGGTAGTCTTATAAACTTCTAATAAGAATAAGTTAGGTAATAAAAGTTCAAAGAGATTCTAAAGCTGCAGTTCCAAGGCCTGTTGCGGCCAACACAGGCCTCATCGGAACGAAGGTCCCCACAGCCTGTCGGCCTGGCCTGCCATGATCTGGCCTGTGAGGAAGCAGGCCATGGGACCGCAGCATAAGTCATAAAGTTGACTGTTGCAGATACAACATGTTAACTACGACAAAAAATTCAAGGTTATGTAAGTTTGTAAACACTAATCCAATAATAACTGACACCACAACAATGACTAATCTCATCGTGTTTTATCAGAAAATATCGTACTTCCTACTTATCTCGACGCATTCAATCAGTGCAAACAACATTTCCGCATTGTTTACACATATATTCGACGCATATGGTGACTCAAACAAAACATAACGCGCAAATGGCCATCTCTTTCGCAATCGAAAATATCATTCGCAATCAATTCTGAGATAGTCTGCCTGTGATAAATATAGCAGTTCTTTGATATTGCTGCGTAATTAAGGTGAAATAACCAACCTGTCCGCGTAAGGCATTGAGGAATGCACGAAATTGCCCGCCCTGACGCAATCCGGACAGTAAAAGTTTTTTTTCACGGTGTAACAGAGAAGGCATTTCTTGTAGTGGCCATCACTCTCCGTGGACGATACTCGAAAGTCCCTTGGCGCTTCACTTTCATTAAAATAACTCAATGCCATAGCATCCACAACACTTTTTTACGTATTTATTTGTAATGCTGAAACACAAAAACTTGTCATTTGTCATTGTCAGCTGGCGATGTACACAGATAAACAACAATAATTATTTTACGTTTCGTTTCGCTGAGTAGTATGAGCTAATGCTTGCTAGCGTTACCGTTGGAGAAAAACTAAAATAAATAATTTATTCTATGCTATGCAAGTGAGTACATTTTCTTATATCTAGTTTGACGTTTTGAGGCAATCAAACATTGCGTAAGGCCCGGCGCATATTGGCGGCACGGCACGGCGGAGGATTTTTATGCGACGAATAGAAATGTACAGTATGACAATAAAATTGAACATGTTCATATAAGGATTATTGCCCTCAATAATATTATTTCTGTAGGTTGGATATTATTACGGTCAACGATGCAGCGGTATCCTTAGGCATGCCGCAAGAGCCTTAGTCATCACCATTGAATTTACAATTTTGCGTTTTGCGTGCGTTTCTTGCTTTTCTGTCAAGAGAACTAGATCATTATAAAAAATGATGTCCAATGATTAATTCGCAGAATCATTGCGTTTGTGGATGTATGACCATCTTTACATACCGAGACCCCTCATCTGTGCCCCGGAATCGGAAAGCACGTTAAGTCGTTGGTCACGGCTGTCATTCATTGATGGATCTTTGACAGTCGATACGGGTCGTCAGAATCCCGAAAGTCTGACAACGAGTCTTAGTTACCAAGAGGTATCGTATTACCCAGTAACTGGGTTGTGGAGGCAGTCGCTCCATGTAAAATATTGGTAAGCACACTGGTAGCTACTATCCGGTTAGACTGGAAGCCGATCCCAACATAGTTGGGATAAGGCTGGGCAGATTATGATCATGATTGCAGTTCCATGAAAAGACCCCAGGTTAGTTAGTAGGTGGATGGTGGACTGATGGCTTATATCTTTACAAAGAACTAAATAATAATGTATCTAAGTAAACAGTTACTTCTAAATAATTATGATAAGTATCTTAGTACCCACACCTCGGCCATCCTTACAGAGAATAGGATAGTTTAAATTATTCGCCCAAGACTTCACGTAGGTACTTATTCAATTTGTCTGTTTCCCAATTTATAAACCTATAGAAATATTTAACATAGTAAAATACACGTAGGTAGGTATTCATCCGGTGAAAAATAAATACGTGGAATTGCGCAGTCTTGGCGTCGACGAAAGGGTCAATGTGAATCAACCAGATTGGATTACCGTGTGTCGGAGTAACGAGCAGCCATTTTGTTTTTATTTTGGCGGGAAAATTTTTCGTCGCCGACCTCCATTACGTAGGTCGTTACAGTTCAGAAACTAGGTTAACTTAGTTAGTAATACGCTATCACGTTCCCAACGATACTAATCAATATTTTGTTTTCGTCACACATGTGTATCTCCTGCTACATCGTAATAATGTATTCCTCGGAGAGATAAGCAGAAGTGTGTTCTTCTTCTTATTAATCTTAGGAGACGAGCCTATTGAGCTTGGAACCCCGAATTTCCTAATGAAATAACACTCCCCGAACCGAGGATCGAACGCAGACTCCATATTCGGAGTCGATTGTTGCATCACCATACAGCCACTACCCAAGTAGCACACGAGGCTGCTTATCAGCCGAATAATGGATTCCCATCATGCTTAAAGCTGAATAAAAAAGTTGCATAAGGGCTGTGTAGGGCCTTATACAGCTCTTATAACTCTTAAATGGGCACAAATTATTCAGCCTTAAGTTCACGTAGCTGCTTAGGAGCTGTGTAGCAGCAATTTAACAGTGTTATAAAGGGTAACGACAGTACTATGCGCTGAATATCGACTGACTAAGAGATCACAAGTTACTCTTTATTCAGTAAATATGCCCTTAATAGATGTTTTAAACCGGGAAAGGCTGCTTGCGGCCAGTGTAAAAGTGAACATATTTGATGTAGCAAAAATATAGAAGCAAATATAACCCTAGCTGCCAATTGAACACTTGTTTCGTAGAGTGAATTATACGTTGTTTTACATATTCATAAAAGAAAAATGATTGGGAATGTAATTTCACTGACATTATACATCTTTATTGTCTAAGAAAATTTTAGCGCGCCACGAAAATATTCTGTTTTTAATTAGTTTTGTGATATAAATAAGCCGTGATGAAAACTTGAATAAACAATTTTTAGTTCTTTGAAAATAATTATAAGGCAAAAAGTTATTATTATGTTATCAGGAAGTAAAAACTAATGCAATACATTCCTAATTCATACACAAAACATCATAAAAGTTGAAAAATGAATCAGTATATTATATGTATAGGTTATACAATACAATGTTAAACGGCGACGTGAATAGTTAAAACTCTTATATGCTGCAAAAGGCTGTCTAATAGTTCACTAGTGTACTGTTAATCAGCAATAGCTGCATACAGTTCACATGTGTAATTTTATTCAGGTAAAGTCTGATTAAAGGTACTTAGCGAACTACTATAAAGTAGAAGCCGTTAATTCGATACACTAGTGAGCCTCTAAGCAGCTGCGAGGCATCTAGTGAATGTTTTAACAGCCGCTATGCAGACACTATCAATGGCAAAATAAAGGTTGATTAGCGGTAGACATATTCAGCAATAAGCTGTAATGTGGGCCACAAATCATCCATTGTACAGCTATTAACGTCATAATAGTTCACACGTGGCCCATTAATAAGTCAGTGTAATTGGAGTTCACAAATACCTTCTTATACAGCATTTGGCGTAATTTCATCCACTAAACAGCCCTTACTACGGTTAAGGCATTAGAAAAGGTTTAAAGCTGAATACATCGTTGAAAATATAACTTTATAGCACTCTTAGCGTATTAATTGTAGTTTTGTCGGTCTTAATCAACCTTAATGCAGCTCTTAATCAGCCTAAGCTGTTTAAATATCACTGACAGCTATTATGCAGCTGTAGGATCACCAGTGTACTCTTAAAAGAGTCTTAATACGCATAGTTTCAAATAGGTCTAAAAGTGAGTAGTTATACAGCTATCTGTGCTACTTGGGTATGTTGGTGTAGATATTTAACCTAGCTATTGTTACGAATGTGTGTGAAGTCCGTAGACGTTAGCTACGAAGGTGCTACGATTGCTACGATAGTAAATATAATTGTGTTTGACATAAACTTACATCACGCCTGCTGTATTCCCCGAAGGGTTCGGCACAGGCAGAGGTGTACCTAAAGTTCCCCCACATTAAGTCCCATGTGCGAGGGGGTGAGCCTAAACGAGCATAAATCCAGACTCCCGTTGTTACTGAGAAATTCCAGATCGAAAATCCCAACAATACTATCCGACCCGGGAATAGAACCCAGGACCACTAGACTAGCGAGGCAATTGTTTGAGTGAGTCAGGTGATCATTATAAGTGGTTTTCCTTCTCAGTTTTTGATGGAATGCATAATTATACTTTTATGTAAGATAAACTGTGCTTTTTTCATGTTTCATATTCAAGCATAATCCAGTGCAAACAGCGCTTTCCACCGTGCGAACCCGTCCATTTTTGCATAAAATATGATCTGGCAAATTATTAATTCCATTAGCTAGCAATCACGGCTTAACGAATGTTACCTAACATTACAATACAGACCGCACATTTTAACACATATTTTCTTTGGGTTCTTGTTTTCGGGACAACCCTAAAGCAATTAACTTTGTTACGAATGGTTACTTTGTTTTCTGTTTACGAATTAAAATTATGTAAGTCCGTTATTCTGGCTGGGTGGCTGGTAGCAGCTGGATGACAGTTGCCGAGAACCGAGCTGAATGGCGTGCAATTGGAGAGGCCTATGTCCAGCAGAGGACTGCTATAGGCTGATGATGAAGTACTATATTCGGGGTTTTTTTTACAATAATAAAAATAGAGTTGTTTTGCAGATTACCTATGTAGATTGTGATTGCAATTACCTACATAAGTACTATTTATCAGAACAAATCGTCGTGTCGACGAGATTGTAAACATTCTCAGATATATATGTTGCAGGGTGATTTGATAATCCGACTTTTCGCGAAAACCTGCCTGTGACTAAATAATTAGACAATGTGACTAAATGTATGATTCGTCACTTTGAACTTGGTGAAATAGGTTAGGTTAGGTTAGAACTGTGACCAACCGCTACGGCTAAGTTGCTCGCAGAAATGTTTTCACCATTTTTACCCGACTACGGCGAAGCAAAAAGGAGGGTTTGATTTTGACCGGTATGTATGTATGTATTTTTGAATGTATGTATGTTCATGTGTTCTCTCATATCTTCTAAACTAAGTACTCGTCACAATCGGACAAATGGCGTATCGTTGGAAGCGTCTTGATCGTCCGCTGGTTATAGGCTATGTGAATATGGCGCCCTCTAGAGGACAAAGACATGAACAAAAAAGAAAATATTTTTTAGTGAGGCCGTGTTTTGTATCAAATAAAAGGCCTTAATTAGCACATTTGAAAAATTTATAATTTATAACTTCAAAAAAATTTTATAAAAATAAAAGTTACAAAACCCAAATATGACCTACAACCCAACTACGACAAAAAGTCCACTAAAAAGGTATACCTACTTAAACAAGAAAAATCCGGAGCCACACGTATCTTTTTGATTTATTAACAAGTGTGACTCCGGATTTTTAATTTGTCTGTCTGTGATGTCTTGTTTTAGTATAGGTACCTTTTTAGTTGACTTTTTTGTCGTAGTTAGTTAATTTTCAATATCCCTAGGATATCCTTAGGGTTTTCGCAAAATGTCGAATTATCAAATCACCCTACGACATCATTATAATAAAGTTAGCACCTGTTTAAATAAAGAACGCCAACGTTTCCTTTGACATCACTAATTAAAAGTATTAGACACAAGAAAAATGCCATTCAGCCTTTCCGTGGTCAGTGTAATTACTGCTCGCTGCAAAGGTTTCGCAAAGCACGGCGGCTGATTTCCCTCGGGCTCGGGACGTGGTTTCCGAACCTTGTTTTCGAGGAATGAAGACGTCTGTGGTTTTCATTAGGCGGGAATCTTGTTTCGCTTTGGTGTTAACAAGTTCAGGATCGAGGTTCTGGTTTTGTTAAAGTGTTTATTTATGAGTTGGGTTCCGTTTTAGAGCAGTTTCGGCAATTTTAACGCTTGATCAAGAATTTTGGTGATATTAAAGTATCTAAAGTTGAGACTGTGTGATCAGGAAAATACACGGGGTTTTAGGTACCTACATAAGTTACACAATTATTTACCTACCTAAGTACCTACAAACGCAGTGTTCGCTTGCTGGCTATGCTACAGGTATACCCCTACACATGTGAAGTAGCATTTTCTTGTAAGCAAGTAATCTTTTTTGGAGTAAGTATTACAGAAAAAAAACATTGAAAATTGCAGTGAGTACTTTTACCCTTGTTGTATCAAATCCCAATATCTCATCTCAATCGCTTTAGAATTTTCGTCGAAACTTCTTTAAACTTCGTTTGATAGAGATACATACCGACTTGTGATTTGAAAACACGGTTAAAATCAAGCGTTCGATCGATAGTCCATCGCATCAGGGTGCAATTCTTAACACCGTTCGTTATAAAGCGACTATTCTACCTACCTACACTCGTAAAATTTCGAGCGTTTATTTGGGACGCAGTTTCATCTATCTCCTAGTTGGTTGTCATAAAGAGAAACAGTTCTGCATTACGGACGCTACGTGTCGCTAGTCGCTACGTATCGACTTTTACGGTATATTATTCCATTTAATTTTACTGCGCTTTGTTTTTATCTCTTTAACTGATGGTATTTAGGAGCACCTGCATTCATTGGAAGCCATAACTATTTGCTTAATCCTTGACTGATGATCATGAGTCTGCTTTGCTATTCGATATCTCCACAAAATTATTAGGTAGTACTGCACCCGCAATAGCGACGCACAGAATGCCAGTTTTTCCACATTTAGTCCCCGAAAGTTGTCATGGCACATAGTCTAAAGCTCCCAGTACACATTGGGCGAGCCCAAAATACACGCAAAAAAGCCCAGCATACGTTAAGCCCCCGGTACATGCTGGGCGAGCCTGTCACATGTTGGGCAAACCTGTCACTCAGCCAGCGGTATACTGGGCTTTTCTGCGTGATGTGCCGTTCGATTTGCGTCGGCCGAGCGTATCTCTCGTTGGGCTCGCCCAACGTGTACTGGGTGCTTTAGAAAAAGGCCCCGCAGGATTGAGCGACAGAGATACTACTCATACCTGTGTCTCTTTCTAAAGCTAGATTTGTCGTAATTATACTTATTTACATCCGGGTCAACTGTGGCTAAATATTTATCAAAAACACCTTCCTCCATATTGATGTTTAGAACAGAAACTAGACCATCTTCCGCAGGTAGAATCACAATGCTGCAGCTAATTTATTCATTTCGGCCGGACGCGACGTCTCGGGGGCGAGTCTTGGCTCCCAGCCTCCTATAATATGCTAACATGGGGTTTTTGTTACCAAGGAGGTGCATTTAGGCATTAGTTATAACTTTAGAGGAATCTGGTAAACCTAGATTGCATATTACTATGAGTGTACTTATTGTGAATATTAATTAAAAGAGAAATAATATGTCTTACATTATATCAGGAAAATAATTAACTACGAATTTCTTAATAAATACATTTTTAATATAAGTATTAGAAAAATCGGGGTTAATTATTTTATATATATTTTTAAATAAATTCTGCTTATCGCTTTTGTGAGTCAGAAGTCTTCAACGAACCGCACCCAAAATTGACGCATACCTTAAAACCAGCAATTTGATTGGTTGAAATTAGTTTTAAGTAGAGGCTTGACTGAAGTTCTGTACCTAATACGGGCTTATGTGTTCATCAGACTAAAGTAAGTAAACATCTTAGGTTAAACTTTATTTCAGGATCCAAGGTGTTGGCGTTAAGTGTGCCTGGTAATTTATTCAGGGAGCAGTTCCGGCAAGTCTGAATGATTTCCCCGCGGGCCACATCGTGGCCATCATTCGGAATGGTCCACATAGGCACGTGCACTCAAACTGGACGTATCGGAACATTTTCTATTTTTTGCTGTAAGTTTCGGAGCTGACATAAATGTTATAAGGAAGTTTAAGTACAACTTTTCGAGGGAAGATTTAAGAGTGTTACGACCAACAGCGAAATGGATATAGCAAGCTTTGCGTTCAACTGAAAATACATTTTAATGAAATTCCAGCAATGATTTGGTTATGTCTTGAAACATTAACGGACAGGTTGGAGGTCTCTACTGTAGGAGTGTAGATAGTCAAGGACTGAATACTCGCTTATTCATGTAGGGCTATTGTATAAATGACACTAGTTACTCCCAACAGAACCAAATTGTCGCCTTCTAATTTATAACGAAAGCATCTATTTAATGTGTTTACTGACATTCGCCAGACGACACATTGTGACAGACGGACGGATGTGGACATACATCTTGCAGATTTCCCCAGGGCTGGCCGCATCTTAATATACTATGGTTCATAGATTAATATGTAAATGGACTGCAAATATACATCCTCCTGATGGAGAGAGCTCTCTCCATCAGGAGGATGTATATTTGCAGAGAGAAAAATAAAACGAGCATCATTCGACCCGGGCGGCCGGGACAACCGCCCAAAGCTCACGTTAGCTCGCTCATCTATATACCTATATAATTTTATGGTCTAGCCTACATAGTATAAAGTATAGTCGCCTGTCGTATCTCGTGTGATCACTGTTTTTTAACTTCACAATGGATTTTTATGCGGTTTTCACCATTTAGAGCATTTATTCCGGAAGATTGACGTGTTTGTGTAACACTTTAATATTTAACTGATATCAGAAATCTTGATATTTTGACATGACGCCATAGCACCCTTTTAAAGCAGGGGCGGGTCAGTAGTTATGTAGCAAGTGCAACTGTTTTTGGACTCAGACACGAAGAAATTTGACTGCTACCGCAGATTTTAACCTTGTGCTTTAGCGGTAAAGTCATACATTTAGTTATCTGGTGGTGTGTACTCTGTGTCTAAACTGAACACTAATGTGCCTGATCGATTAGCACTCACTCACTGGATTCGTTGTTTAACCGGGTTTATGATGCAACGAAGGAATCTTGTGGTTGCTAATTTATTCATAGTGGATGTAGGGATCTTTATACTTACATAGATTTCCCTTGAGTGGTTGCTACGGATGGGGATTGATTTTGCAATGCTTTAAAAGCTGGCAAGGTAGAATAGAGGTGCTGTATAAAAAGTATGACTAATTGACAATAAGACTGGCAAGGCTGTAGATTAGAAGACTATGTAGGGCATGGGTACCTAATAATAATAGAGTTACTCAACAATGTCCGAAAGCTATGACCGAAAATGTATGTTTAGTATTGGATCCCAGTGTATGTTTTAATTAGAAATTAAACGCGAATTTAATTTTAAAAAAGCAACAGTTTTGCTCAAGCTAATTATGTTAAGCTTATAAAGTGCAGTAATTGAAGTGCAGCTCATTTTGTTAAGAGGCAAGCTTGATTTCCCGCGAGCTGGCCGCTTGCCGGCAACATCCGAGATTGCTGATACACAGCAGAATGAGGCACTCGCTATCTTGCCCTTGGTATACATAAGTACACATACCTATGTATAAGAATGAAGAGTTACGACTAAGCAATGACAGCACTCCTTCTAAATGAGTACCTACTAAATAAAAACACACGGTTTTGGTATTTCGGTATATCGGTTATCTGATTAATATATTGTTAAATGGAACCCAAAGTTCAGCACACAAGTCTTCTACGAGCTAATAATAAGAGTATCCCCTCCACTATCCACTATCGCCCACAAAAGCTTGCAGCCGGGTTGCAACTTTAAACTTAGCTTAGGTTTATGACACAACTACAAACTCAGTTTTAGTTGTCCGAAGTTTACGACGAGCGAACTTCATCGAGACTTTTGTAAAGTTGTTACAAGAATTGAATTATAATTTCTGAGAAAGATAACATTGTCTTTGGGGAGTTTCGTTATGAAATTCAACGGTTTTGGTTATTTTATGATAAACACGGCCGCAGGTTGAGGTAGGCTATTTAAGGAGGGTCCCGGAGGAGTCTGGAGTGACAGATGTCGAGGGCAGGTTTAAGGGTAACTGTTTAGTGGACGGAGTGGGGTTATACTTACTCCAATTATAATTTTTCGGTGACTGCTTCGTCTCTCCTTAGGAAGTGAAGGTTCAATTATTTCGATGTTCGTGCATGCGTGTCGTTACCAACAAAATAACGTTGCATGTTTGTAAACTGTGTTGGTTATTCCTGCAGCTAACACATACACATCGTACACTCAACATAAACATACGAGTAGGTCGCTTTAATCCCACCTGATTAAGAATTGTTAGTAGTAAATAGGTAAATATTGCTAATGCATTTAAGTATACCAACCAATACAGATAAGTGCATATCTTATATGTTTTTTTTTCTTTTACCTTTTTCCACATTTACGTTCACCAAGGGAACATACCAGATCCGTTTACCGCTGGTTCGAACACTGCTTATCCCAGCGAACACGACCGTGATGAATGTTCTTATATTTTTAAGTCAGGGTTGTCAACTTTAAAAGTTTTCATCTAATCAATTTTAGAATTTTCATTGATTATTGTACACAAACGTAATGGCAGAATAAAATTCTACGTATCTATTTGAGGTATTGAAAAAGGTAAATAATAACTATGTAGGTATATTTAATACGTGATCTTTCTATATGCAACCACACCGACCGTCCACAACATCATAACCCACATGTTCACCATAATTTACGTTTGGTAGCCCTGTTTGCAGCGAAGAAGGAATATTTTAAAATGTTGGCACCAACCCGGTTCCTCCAGGAACATATTTCAGGCATCCATTTAATTTTGTATCAAAGCGAGACATTGTCGCTTTATACTTTTTAACTTACTTTATTGCTTCTCCGTGGAAATAATATCTATAACTTTGTTATGGCTGCGGCTGTAAACGTAATAATACATTGTTTATTTCACTGGTTTTGTTATTGGATTTCTAGAAATTACACTTTGAGATTTTATCTGTTACTTACAGCTTTTTCCCTCGAAATAAACGGTGGGTATCAGAAAAATCGAGGAGGTACGGAGTAACGTCAAGGGAATGGGTTGCTGCAACATACAGGAAACTAGGATCATTAAAGTAAGTACATGTACAGTACACCCACAATTTTCTTTTGGAATAATCTAACGAATATTCTTTCTGAAAAAAGCAAACCTAGTACAACTAAAACTAGAATCTTAATACCGTTTCGTAATTCAACGACACACTTTAAACCTCACCGAATCGTTCCACCGATCAAGGCACCTATTTACGACCTACTACTACTCTCTCAGTACAAAGGATACCTTCCTAGAAGTCTAGATACAGGTTCCTCCTTAAGCTCAATGAAGCGGCTCTGAGAGCGTCTGCAGAGAGCCAAGCGAAGGTTTCCGATCAGTGAGCCTTTCCAGCTCGCTTCACATACGTTGCACCGTTGAGACGGATGCTATGTCTATGCAAGGAATGGCAGATAGAGGTCACAGGGGATTGAAACTACTGTGTAATTTTTCTTTGACCCAGTCTTGGATAACTGAACCTTACCCGGCGACAAAAATGTAGTTAAAAAAAAATATACCAAAAATTTACGTGATTAAAAAGTGCCTTAGAAGATCTACAGAAATAAATATGATTTCAATTCTTTATCATTCTGTAAAAGAAAAATTACAGGATTCCCGTAACTTTTACTTTACGTGCACTATGCAGATTTATGCTTGACGATATTTGTATTGATATGTAATACAAATACGCAATTAATTTTCAATAAATAATATTATATAATTTTTAATTAATTCGGCCAAATACGTATAGTAAAAAAATACGTAATAGATTTTTTGTGCCTGTTTATTTTTAGGGTCATCAGATAGAGTCGGGTTCAAGGCCCTCACTATCCGCCTTATCTCGATCAAAGCTGCACGTCCTAGATTTCAATACTCAAAATCCAAGCTTACGAACTTCGGCCCGTCGCCATTCATCTGCCGTTAACACATCCGACGGAACCCGCTTGCCGAGTACTTCCTACCATTCCCTTGCCAAATGTCGCACTCTACTGAACCCTAAACTTTGCTTTCTAATACATCTCTATTTTCAAAACTATAAGGTCGTATCTCGCATGGACATCGGTCCTTAAAACTTTGCTAGAACAATTTTCCTGTGACGGTGCTTTCTTTGTGCGCACGTTCCTCTGAGACAGTTTATTGGGTCTCTCTAATGCGTCCGAAGGACTCATGAGGGAGAAAAATGAGCCTCGTAATGGGAATAATTCTAAAATACGCGTTTTTCAATTACATGTACTGCATTACAGTCACCCAGTGTACCTTGTAAGCAGCAGAGGTGGATAACTAATGTCGTATACGATCTGGTTGTGGTTCAAAAGTAACAATGACGCTAAATTTAATTTTCAGTATAACCGAGAAGAGTGATAATATGCAAATGACTTTTTTATTTAATCCTATTATTACAAAGGTTTAATTTAACATTTGCCGAACTGCAAAGCAAATTATCGACAGTAGATTCTCGTCTATTATGCACGAAAATATTTGCTAGTAAACATTATTATAATTAAATCTACGTTAAGACTAAGACTAAGGCTTTTTAGGCAACGAATCCGTGACTGAAAATATGAACACTGTCTTTTTCATTATATTTTCTTAATTCGATAAATATGTCTAAAATAAGGAATTATCATTTTATCTACCCACAATTAACAAACGATTTCAGAAATGCCTGTTAGGAAAGCACTTCCAGCGTTTCTATAAGAAGTCTTCCCTTCTAGATTTTAATATAAATGATCTATGTTCTGGTTGCTAGGCTACACTTGTTACTGCATGTACTTTTGATATCGCACGCAATATATTTTATAAAAACCCAATTCCACTGCGTTTACTTTAATAATGCCAATCTACCTACATATTATTATCTTAATGTGACACACGTGTGAGGTCACTGCAGAGCTAAGGTACGCTTGCAGGTTCACAACGAACCAGTAAAGTTCCAATAAGACAGCAGCAAAGAGTTAAAAATAGAGGAGATTTAATTACGTGATATAGCTACCTAGCTCCGAAGCATAATGTCGGTTGTGGAGTACGTGCGGTCGCAATTAAGTGCCTGGAGTACTCCCCCGACTTTAATGAACGCGAATGAGGACGAATTTAGATGAAAATATAACGAGAATTACTTGTGAGGTAACGTTTAAAATGTTCATGATATGGGTACCTTTACATAGGTAAAGGTGTACCAAGTGTGTACCATATATAGATATGGTACACACTTGTATGTAATATAACATTGTAGGTAGGTATATTCATTTATTATTTGGAGTAGGTAGAAGACTAGGCCTAATTGAGTGCATCGGGTAATTTTAATGTTGGTCCTTGGTTATGTATTAAACTTACTTGGTATCAACAGGGAATTGAATCGAGGACTATGTGAGACAGTCTATTGAAACAATCTCTTTAAAAAAAAATGATAAAGCTGAATGATCTGATGGAACCGTGCTTCTGACGTTTCATAAGTGCCCATGTAGGTCCAGGTGAAATAAAATATTTTAATTTGTATCTACTTTTCCTATAAGTTGGTATGGTCAGCGAGAAAAGTCGATTAATACTTTACGTTACACATCATCTAAATTCTAAATGGATTGATTTCAGCATTTCCTATAACAGCTAAACGTTAATGATTCTTTTAATTTGACTTCTGTTTCGATTGTAATTAAATATTAAGCTCAATAAATAACATAAAAACACTGTAGTGTTAATAATCTACTTTTGTCGCTGACTGCCCGTAAGTATTTGATCTAGTATCCCTCCCTTCATCTTATTATTGTTATAACTAGATTGTTCAGAGTTATGTTGGTAATCTACAGGTGCCGCCTGCGCAGGTGGGTAACCCCTTAATCTCTCCTGTCGTCAGCTGCCAGAGAAGGTACTGAAGGTTAGTAGAATATTTTTATAAAGGTACGGATTTAATATGAGAATATTTGAGTTGTGGTCTGTTACATATGTGAGTAAGCAATAAGGTTGATTGTTCATTGCACAAGTGAAATACATAACTAATGAAATTGAAAAAAACTGTAAGTAGATATATTATATTGTCAGTAGGCCAGTTAGGACTATGTTTATTGACCGACTTAAAAAAAAGCAGGAGGTTATCGATTCGTCTGTTTTTTTTTATAGTCGCCTTACTTTTAAGCTGTACACTATTACCGAAAGGTACTTTAGCCATGAAAACAAAGTAGACCTTCAATAATTACCTCTACCTACACGTCCACTCTGTACGTTGAACTAGATTATATATAATACGAGTATATAGTACATAATGTGTGCGTCTCTTACCAAGGGGTATTGTGTTACCTAGTAACTGGGTTGTGGAGGTCAGATAGGCAGTCGCTCCTTGTAAAATACTGGTATTCTGCTGCATCCGGCTAGACTAGAAGCCGACCCCAACATAGTTGGGAAAAAGCTAAGTAGATTATGATGGTGTGCGTGTGAATACAATATTACAACCTTCCAATACTGGCTGTTTAATTCACTGTCTTTTATAAACCGCTATTGGTTCGATTATCTCTCATGTATACCATTATAACTACGTGACAGTGCAGGTAGTACAAAATAGCACACAAGCTCTAAAACACATACTTACTTTCCTTCTCCGAACAAGGACCATTGAACACACTCTGATATTTTCGACTATGTTTACTTCAATTAATCTTCGTAGATTTAATCGACACAATATAAAAACGGAATTTATTATAAAACAACACCGTAAACAATTTTCCGAAGTAGGTAATTGGTTTATTCGTCGCGGACACAAACAAAATGTACGCACATAAAGGAAATTTATTTAATATTCAAACTCGAATCATTGTTCAATGGAAACGTTTCTGATTGACTTTTTAAATATTAACTGTAGAGTATAAAATATTTTCGTTTCGAGTGTAGTCAGTCGCGCGTGCGGGCTTGATAAATGTATTTAAACAGTTAAAACAATTTGTTTAATAGTAAATTGTATAAAATTCTTCTTTATTGGTTGATTAATTTTCATAAATGAAATCTAGACTATTTTGCAGATAGTTTTTGAGGACCAAATATCTGCAATATTATATAGGTAACTTGTCTGGAATGAGAGTTCTTGCGCTCTCCAAAGCAAAAGGTCTCAACTGCCAACGGAAAATTAATAACACACAAAAACTACATCTTTCACGTATGCCCATAGTAAATAAGCTACCAGCTTGCGTTCTAACTCAATTATATTTTTATTTTAACAGCGGGTCATAACCCGTCTCCATTTTAAATAAAGGGAAGGCTATTGGGAGAGGGCTGAGCAGGCTTTTTGGGGATTATCAGTAAGCCCGGGCGCGGGCGCGGGCATCGCGAGTTGCTTTTTATGAATCACAAATAATGTCTAAGTCAAGGTGGGAGGGGAGGGGGCATAACTTTGATACTTTATGGATGTTTTCGTGTTGTTACAGGCCTACCAGTTTAATTCTTCGGCTGAAGCAAGTTCAAGGCAGTTTGTTGCAGCCTTAAAAGTTATAAATTAAGCAAATATACGTTTTTTAAATGGTTTTTCCATTTTTATAATCCCGGGTGTTTTTTACAGCCATATCAAAAGTTCGTTCAGGCCTTTAAGATTTTCATAACCATATAAAGCAAGCTTGCGTTCCACTAGCAGACGCAAGTTTGTTTAAACTAGGTCACAAAACAAAAAAACAATTCACCAATTTGGGTCACTCCGTAAACTAATTTCACAAAACCCAGTACTCTAAAAATTTTAAAAACTTGGCCAATCCGGTCATAACTAACAAATTACAATTTCCCTTATACGGCGTCCGGAGTGCCGGGGGCGGTGGGATCCGGAATTAAAACCGTCCACTCTGATACAATTGCCGGACCCGCAATAACTGCGGCTGGCGCTGTTCGCCTCTTTTTGTAAAGCGCGAATGTCCATTGTTGAGCACATTCCACGGTTTAATATGATAACTGTGCTTATATTATTTTTCGTGCCCTTTTTGTGTTGGTTTTCAATTTAAAATGAAGGTAGTAGGAATTTGAGCGCGCTTTGCATATTTAATTGCTCTCCTCTAACGCGGAAATTTAAAGAATATAAGTTTTTGATGAGTAAGAAGTGATATGGAATGTCTTTTGATCGGATCTGAACACAGACTAGGATCTGAATGACAATAGCAGTGACATTTTAGTATCCAAAGTTACCATAAACTATGAATCATCAGCGGCCCTCATCAGTGGCAGTGGTTGGCAGGTGGTCGTAAAGCCCTAGGATGACGCTTCTGCCATCAGTGACACGCTGGTAGTCGATTAGCAATTAGTCGACTGAGTTTTTTGCCAGTTCATGAAGTAAATAATATTTTTTGAAACTTAATTTATCCCCCAAATAATGTAAATTTTTTCTCCCCAGACATTTCGCGCTCAACATGGCAGCTAAGCGGTCAGTGCGAATATTTTTCCGCAATCAAATCCATTTATTCATAATTCTCCGCAATCAACCCTCCGGAGCTTTGCGGGGGAAGGGGGAGGATTAATTTGTTTTCATACAATTAGCCTTACCCTATTTGATTGGGATTAATCATGTTTGCACTCGATTCGTTACGGAACCTTATTAGTTTGATCGCTTGGTGTTGTACACGATACTGTTTGAGTTAAGTTTTAATGATGCTGATAATGTACCCTTTTTGGATCTTGATTAGCTGTACCGATCCTTGATTTCTGTATGAGTGCTACAATTAAGTAATGGCCAAAGGTCAATTGCGAGTTTACGACTGAAAGGTTGTGTGAGCCGTATCAATTGGTTTTCCTTTTACAACAGTCATATCGAAAGCTATTGAAATTATACAGGATGCCATATAAAAATAAACAAATCTTCAATCTTATTGCACAAAAGCCTATCAAGGGTATTATTGCCATCTAAATTGTGCGAAAAATCACGAAAATTTAAATAAAACGCATAAAAGTTGGCATCGTTAAAAATACTGGATGTCGCGAATGTAAAGCCTGCTCGTAAAGCAGTGTTTTACGAATTATTGTCATCCGCCTCTCTTCTGGCATGCCAGTTACAATGAACTGGCACTGGGAATGTGGCGTGTGTAAGATTACTTGTCAGCCTGTCATTTTTCGTGTTACGGGTTGGTGATCTACCGAATGGGCCATCAAATGAAAAGTGACACCTGCTATGCTAAGGGCCTTACACATGCCTACCCGAAAGCTGACACATAACCCCCACCCTACGATCTCATTCCCTGTGCATCATCATTCTCTTGCCCTGATCCCAATTTATTTTTGGTCGGCGCAACATGTCCCTTTCTTCCATACTTCTCTATTAGTCGACATGTTGGCAGTCACCCCCTTTCTAGCCATAATTCTCATCCCTTGTTATATACTTATTAATTCATGTATGCGAAAATTGGTGTGTTTGTCGTATTCCAGTCCCTAAATAAGTTCTCCAGATTTTAGATTACGCGCATCTAAAGTTGAGGCCATAAAACGATCGACGACTAACCTAACAAAAACATCCCACTAACTTAAAATTCTCCACAGAACCATTTTCCCATTTTTCTTTCACGATGGAAGCGAACATCAATCACGCGTTCTATCAAAACTGCAAGCTCCGGACAATAACATGTCGGATTAGAACATGTCTTCGGCAGCAAATGGTAGCAAATGGTAGGAAATGGGATCCGCCAGCTCAGCCGGGTCGGGGTAATGACCGGCGATAGGGAATCATAATAACAGCGTTGTTCGGGAAATAAGAAGACTTGAGAGAGAAGTGCGATGCTAAGTGGATGCGGCATGAGAACCTGTGGGACCATAAATATTAGTCTAGTAGTTATTAGTACCTAAACCTAGTTGTTATTTTATTAGGAAACTCGATGAGGGAAGGTCGATGTTAGGCCGGATCTTTTTACTATATTTGATTGTTTGAGATTTTCAGATCTTAGGGTGTAGGAAGCTTCAACTGAAGGAACACGGGTGGGTTTTAGTCAGTAAAAGCCGACACGTCAGCTCCGCCCAGAGCGGGAGAAGAAATTTGATGATTTCCCACTCTAAAAAAATAGGTTGTAGGAAGCTTGGTGGAAATGGCACTCGATAAAAATTTGAAAGATGATGATGGTTGAATCTGGCGAACTAAACCACAGCATGAAGTGAAAAGGGATATTTCTGAAGATGCATAGTAGTGGAGGTGCGCGCCGATACCTGCTTAGGAGATAGAGGCGATATCATAGTAAAAATAATAGAGCTTATGAGCGTAAGCTTATGATTTGATGAGTTTTACATCTTGAAGTACTTAGGGACCAAATAATGCATTGGGCGGTGCGCAGTGCTACAATAGATGCTAGAACTCTATCTCATTTATGATCAAGACGGAATCAACAATGAACAAATTCCTAGAAACTTCCCTAAAGCCGTTTCCATCGTTTCTCGGCTCCACAATCGATACGTCGCTCGTATAGTGGTCCTGATTGGATCCCCTTCAAGAAGCATCGTCGCGTTGTCGCGCGTCGGACAAATTGTCCGAGCGCCGTCGGTAATTGGACGCGCGTCCGATGGGATGTCGCGCGCAACGCCATGCAAGTATGGGGTAATTGGTTCGCGTATGCATGCGGGAATAAAATAGCGAGCAATCTTGAGGATAATTAAAAGAGTAGTGATTGAACTTGGCTTTAGAAAAATCATCAAAAAACTGATTTAATCAACAATTTTTTTAATGAAAATAAACAATTATTTTGCGCTATTACGCTGTGTGCTACCGCCAAGAGTGGTGAAGAGAATTCCGCACTTTTTTAAATTTAATAACACATTAAATTATCCTATATAATTATCTGCTCTTTAACAAATTAACTTTGTTTATTTGGCGAACTTATCTTATAAGCTAGACAAATACAAAATAAGGTAGGTAGAAACCTTGCCGGTGCCAATTAGGTACTTACAGAAGTTAACAAAAGCCGGACTAGTAAGCCGTGGACGGACCGGGCGGGCCGGACGCTCGCCGTTTCGATTAGGAGGCGTCTGACTATTGAAAGAAAATCCGGATTTAGAATTCTTTGCGGAGATTGGAAACGTTCTTTTCGCGTCTTCGATGGTCGTCAGGTACTTACCTTGTTTTGTAAACAAACCGGCCAGGTGCGAGTCGGACTCGCGTACCAAGGGTTCCGTACCATTATCTACAAAAACGGTAAAAAAATCACGTTTGTTGTATAGGAGCACCCTTAAAATATTTATTTTATTCTGTTTTTTAGTATTTGTTGTTATAGCGGCAACAGAAATACATCATCTGTGTCAACTGTCTAACTATCACGGTTCATGAGATACAGCCTGGTGACAGACGGACAGACAGACAGCGGAGTCTTACTAATAGGGTCCCGTTTTACCCTGTGGGTACGGAACCCTAAAAAAGTAGTCGAGTGATTTGTTGGCTGTCTGTACCTATTGAAACATTAATGAAAATAAATAAGAAGATATTTTTGGGGCCGTATTTACGGATGAAGATTTCGTTTATGTCCGTTTTTCGAAGATTACTGTGTCAAGTCAAGTGATTAAATAGGAAGTCAAGGAAGTGAAATAAATGGGTTTCCGACAAATATCTAGTTGGACTGAAAACTAAGACTTTTGCAAACAAAGCAAAAATACCAACTAGATTTTTGAATCTAGTTCACAGTAAGAAAAATTTGTATTTTAGTTAGCTTGAAACTAGAGCTTGAATATTTGTTATCTCATCGTAATTTAGGCCCATTTACCATACCGCGACGTAAGCTGTGAGGCCATCTGTGCGTTTTCGTATAGGCCCCTGTCCTTGGCATGTAAGGGACAGAAAGCGATATAACATGGCGTCCTGGCTAGCGGCGTGACGCGTCCATTTGTCACCCGCTTCAGAGACGGACGATATCGCGAAACCCATACATTTTTAGTAAAGCGTTTACAGTTAAATTGGGTGAAAGAAAGTATGGGTTCTGTGAAAGGTTACTAAGCAGGGAAATTACGGGAATATTTAAATGCTTTTTAGTTAAAACTTTGCTCTTCTACTAATAATCTTATTCTAAAGCAAGGTATTTATGACGTTTTCATTGTTTAGGCGACTTGATTCTTCATGACACTAGGTAGGCACGTACAAAATGTCATAAGCGAAATACACGTCTATGTAATCTTTCAGAATGAGAGAAGAAAGAATTCTTCTCTTTCAGTTATTAAATTTTGTAGGACAGATATTCCGATTAAAGTAAAGGTGCTTCCAGGCAGTGCGAGGCTGAGCTTCGAATAGAGTAAGCCAGGCATGACATGGGACGCATGAGGAATCTGACATATAAAAAAATGTATTCACGTCGCATGCGTCGCAGTGTCTGGACGCACATTGACGTTTTTCATATGTCTGGTCAGACAAGCGGTTCAACCGACTCATGTGTTCACGAACTTATTTTGATTCGAGTCTGATCCCGTGTTATTTGATTAGTCAAGTTTCTGTATCAGGCGCTAATGTAGCTCTATCGATTTGCTTTGTTTACGGAACTACACAAATGGGATGAAAGAATAACTTAATAAAGTCTCCAGTGTGTTCAGATTAGTGAGAACTTTCTTGTTTTGAAATTACACAATGTCTTAATTATGACCTGAAAATAAGGCCCACAGCAGACACGATGGCTTGACCAGCGATTTTCGGAAGCTCGATACAGTGATTGACAAAAGGCGATCGCTGAATCGAACGACGCGTTTCATCAAAATGCGAATACGCGATGCAGTCGCCAAGTCGCCAATCTTTGATAAAAGTATTGTGTCTGCTATGGCCTTAAAATAAGAGTAGTTATAGATGACTATAATCTGCCTAGATCATTGCAGAGATACCTACGCTAATGTTTAAAAGCCTCTGCTTTTTTGAATGATATAAATTCAAAGATCATCATTGACATAAGTCTTTGTGTCAATGATTTTCTTTGAATTTCCGTGATTTTTTCTTGTTCTGTAGGAACAACAGAGCGTGAACCTGCGCGCCATCTTAATACAATATCTTTTATTTACTGTGAGGAATTACATCTGGCACGGAGTCACGTTCGCAGAGCTCAGTTCGTTTATTTTACTTATTACTTAGTTTATTTAAACAGGGCCGTTTAACTCTGAGGAAGTTACTGAGGTTGGCTGTGTTTCATTTAGATAAGTTGTATTATTTTTGAGGTGCTGTATTTTTTGTATTAAGCTAGAAAATATGTAAGATACTGTTAAATTGATGATAGGTGTAGAAAGACGCTTATTTTTTAAAAGAATGAGGTGCATTCGGAATACCAGGCAGACAATCAATGACACGATGTAAGTTTTTAACATTTTATTACTTTCTATGGATTTCCAATGTTTGTTTTAAAAACATAAACCAATTTACAATATTACAATCCCTGTTATAATAAACAGGTATAGGTTTCTACCCTTTCGCAAAATTAGATATAATTCAGTAAAGTACAGGTAGGTACCTACTCACGGAATGTGCCACCTGACATTATTAGAGAATTTCCATAAAATGTCAGGGCCATCCCAGTCGCTGCCAAATTCCTGAAACGAATAGGTCGTTTTTATTAAAGGTAAAGTGCTAAGATTAAACAAGAATAAATAACTACCTTCCAAGTAAAATAAAACGTTTCATTCGTCAAGAATTTTATTATGAAACTTTATGAATGCGAGGGTACAACATGGTAGCTAGGGCTGCCGCAAGCTGCGTCCACGATGAACTGATTTGATGAAAAGCTTTTTTGAGAAGTCTTGTCTACGAAGCAATAAGATTACTCCAGTTAAGGATCATTACAGGCTTCACAGGCTATCAAATTAAACATGCCAGATACATTTTCAGGAATTTTGATTCTATTGCTTCGAAGCGCTTTTAAGTAAGTGATTGCTTTTCCGCTTGATACTTAGTTACGTACTCCCAGCTACGCCCAGCTTCCAGTAACGATTGGAAAATCATGTTATGACCAAGGTTTTTATCGATCCATATCCGTAGGTACATGCAATAAAACGTAACTCCTCTCTATCCGTCTGTTCGTAAAAATGTGCTTTTTTATGTATGTAACACGAGAACGACTTTTCCAATCTATGTACCTTCGCGATTTTTATTTGTATTCATAATATAATGTTATCTGCTCTGGTTAGGTTTCAGTAGTGTGGCAACCCTGTATGTAAGTCGTTCACGAATTAATGGTCAAATTCCGCAAATTACGATTGTTCTGAGGTATAAAATAGAATATGCCCAGCGGGTGCCATCTATGACAACTTTCAAGTATCTACAGTTGCAAGAAACTTAGTGAAGAGAATGAAAAAAGTTCCGTGTTTACTGGGCATGGTGGTTAATACCGTGTTTACTGGGCTTGGTGGTTAATACCGTGTTTACTGGGCATGGTGGTTAATACCGTGTTTACTGGGCATGGTGGTTAATACCGTGTTTACTGGGCATGGTGGTTAATACCGTGTTTACTGGGCATGGTGTGTCATAATCAGACAAATTAGGCAAGCAGTAAATATTTTGTGACTAGTAAAGTGTTCAACTATTTTATTGTAGTGGAACCAAATCTAGCCACATCAGGAGAACTAGGCTAGCTTGTTCCATTAAGGAATGAAGGATAGGGATTGTTCCATGAAGAAAATCACAATTAAAAGGTACCTACATACATCTCATGTACAAACTACAACCATACACAGGCCTTATACCTACACATCATACATACAATATTTTTCTTTACTTTCAAAAAAGATTTCGCCGCTTCGCGAAATACATAAAAATGATTTACAAAATAGCGTTCTCTTGACTTGGTCTCGAACTCTCGACGATATTTATTTTTGTGTTAAGCTGGGAATTCTCGTTTTATTTATTGTTTTCATTTGCTGTAGCTATAAGTATTGTTGAAGGAGTTTTATAACTGTTAGATATTTTAATAAAGGAAATCGTTTACTTTGAACAGACGATATCGAGATCACACGGTACAAAATTACAAGATCATTGACCGTTGTAGGTGACAAAGGAAAATGCTTCATCAAAGTCAAAGTCATTTTTTTTTTCAAGTAGGCACATTAACGTCTCTTTTGAACGTCAAAAACAAAGAATTAGAACTGATTCTAGTTGCCCCTTCCAAAAGGTAGTTTTCGTATGGAGAAGAATGGGCAAAGAACTCCACCGTTACTCTTTTAAAAATGTATAACAATATTTTGTATACATCATTTATATAATTACATGTGAAGACGATGCACCTAGAATAAGATTACTTTACTATAATAGGTAAAAAGAATTAAAAATGGAGCAATGACAAATA
Organism: Lithophane leautieri; assembly: GCA_949152455.1. NCBI lineage: Eukaryota > Metazoa > Arthropoda > Insecta > Lepidoptera > Noctuidae > Lithophane > Lithophane leautieri. The sequence continues at coordinate 1,013,562 of OX424462.1, read as the reverse complement.
ACTAAATTAAGTATGTGATAGATACATGATGCTCACTTATTTACAAACATTGTAAAAGTATACGATATCATAATATTCCTACCATTTTTACAAATATTACTAATAAGAGAATGCGTGAGTTTAAGTAATCACAAAATGTGAAAATCTACTTTAAATTGAGTTTTAATTTTTCTTTCATTTAATTGCAATATATCACAAGGTATTTTGTTACAGCATTTAACAGAGTACCCCATAATCATCATCATCAGAATCATCAAGCTTGACAGATACCTATCTGTTTAGATAACATAACATCACGCCTGTGTCCCACGATGGGTTGGGCAGAGGTTTACCTATAGTACCTACACCCACATTTTGCCGGTTATGTTTACGTCCCATTTTATGGGAGCGAGTCTATTGCCATCAACCGGGCACAAATCCAGACTCCGGCTTGTTAGTGAGTTTCTGACAGATAAACCCAATAAGTAACACTTTACCCGATCTGGGAACCCAGGACCTCACGCTTAGCAGTCGCGCAGGTAGATAGTTTATGTAGCTATTTCCAACCGTGTTTGAATCGAAATAAATCCTTTCACAGCGACTATTGCTCTCTCCGTTTCTTTGACTGTAAACTTAATAAAAACAAGTAAGTAACTACGTCACTTGTATAAATCTTTGGCCCAAGGAAGTTCGTTAAAGACATCGAAGAGAATGTCTTTAATTGGCTAGTTCATTTCGAGTGTTAACTGTGCCGCCCGACTGCGCTCGTAATTGCGAGTACTACTACACTACAATATAGCACGTCTATTGGGAACTTATCGGAACTCGATGCAAGTCTTGGAAGATGTTGGACATCTTTGTTTCTTTTCGTAGAATGATTTATTTCTTACTTTTGAAGAGACTCTCGAGAAGGAGTTCATTCAGAGTCCAGATTTATCTACAACTAACATGTGTATATCTGTCACCAAGTAGTGTAACGATGTGGGTTCACAATAGTATAGTTAAATAATTAATAATTGTCTAAGCACATCACTAAACTACTACCTAATAGGTACCGGCTTGCGCAGTCTACCTGTAAAGAACTAGCAGTTACAGCAGTTTGCATTACTGCTTATCTCTTTTAGAAGTACCCTTCCAAATTATATAATCTTCTTCGTATTAATAATTTAATGGCCAATTACTACCTAGTTGCCTATAAAATTACGTTATAGGTTGAGGACGGTTCAATTGCTTCACAAAACGTCATAGTGTCAAGCACTGTTGCAGAGTATTGGCATGCAATAATAATTGTGTGCCTGCAATGCCCTGATAAAGGGCTTTTGAATAACAGTTTAAAATTGAAACATTTTAACATATCGGGTGCTGAGTCAAGAGTCAATTGTACTATGCCTACAGTGAAACTTATTATTACTCTGATGCAGTAAGTACTCGCGAACCCGTATTGACTCAAGCCGTATGTTTGTCTGTTTGTCCGTTCACCGGGATTAAGCGCGGCGTGTGTTGGCTTTGATATCGACGCGCGTCGAGAACCCTCAGCCATTGAGAATATTGGAGAGACTCGCGGGAGAATGGGGAGGAAGTGAACGATTAATTGATGGCGTAGAGTATTGGTGCGACGTGAAGTAGATTTGAAGGTGTTGGCTTGTTGTATGTCGAGCCATCTCCTGCAAGTGGGAAACTTGCGGTTCTTATACTACCTAAATCAGTTAGAACATTTTCGGCCGAAAGCGGCGCGGCGTTTAAAAGAATTTAAGTTTTTTAACACGGTGGTTATAAATATCTGAAATCACTGTTGCTCTTTCGTTGTCTCAGTCAAGACCAGTCTAGGGCCAACGGGGACTAAAGTTTATCAATTTTAATTTTTACACGATGACCGTATGTACACTTTATGGGATGATATTGTGGAACTGATGAATTATTTCAGTATACCTGTCGCATGCATACAGTTTCAATACGTTATTCACCGTTGCTATTTACGCCGCATTGCACCGCCACCCTCAACTCTTGATGATAGTTGGTAAATATGGCGGTATAGCTGCTGTATGTAGGTAAATGGACGCTGTACTGGAATGTAATATCAAAGACTGATATTATTACATTCAGTTTCTATTCAAAGCTACTGTTTATTGGGCGCATTTATGGACAGGTTTTATCTTTACTTGGCGCTGGAGATGTCCGTAGGCGGTTGTGATCACTGTTTTCAGGTGTAACTAATTAATTAAAAAAATATTAGTGAAATCGGGTAAAAGGTTCAAGTTAAGTGAATAAATAATTCTCAGTCACTATCATATTTATCTTGAATAATTTATTCATTTGTTCTACTCCCATAAAACTAAAACGAACCATAAAATGTACATTGTACGGGAAAACCCATAATAAACATGGCCGGCTCATAAATTGTGTACGTACACTAAAGAACTGAGCTTGAACTAAGTGGGATACAGTTTCACCCATTCAATTTTACAAAGGCACTCCTACGAGATTTATTTGCGTAAAAATTGTTTTCTGGGCATGTGGGCTTTCAAATTGTAGCGAATTGAAGTGGTACCTATTATATGAGAGAAGCCAATTCACTCACAAGTGCCTAGTGGTGCAAGTGGCTACTGTGTAGCCAGTTAAATAGAGAGCCTCTAGATTAGGTATAGCTATGAAAAACTATAGACTATCAGCAGGTTGAACTTTCAGATGCTCCTAGTGTTGTATCTTGTTCCGGACTATTAGCATTCTACTCTACCGAATATTGCATAATCAATGGTGGTTTTGGCATGCACGGAAACAAAGAACTTCACAAATTGAACAAATATTTGTGCACCCACTTTACTTTCAGTCGTCCAGAAAACAATCACTCCACTATTTTCCTTCACTCCATGGGAATTTTGGATAAAACGACCTCCCAAAAGTCTATTTTCCCACGAGTGTGCATATGCACGTTTATTTGATTCGGGACGCCTGCATTCTCCGCCACGATTCGCGAAAATATTCTCGAAAATATGCTCTTTCGATAGTGTACGGTTCGATATACTATATATATTTTATTGTGTCCATGAGTTGAATAAAGGAATTTGATTTCGATATTCGAGACTCCATATATGAGAATTGTTGCGTTTCTCTCGAGCTTGAGTTGTATTGAAGATGCTGGTCTTGTCGCGAGCTTTCGATATTAAGTGGTTTTGTTGAGAGTTTAAATTCAGCATTTTGATCACGTCCGTGAAGTTTCGCCAGTTAATTAGATTGCAATTATATCGTTATAACCTCTAACATAGTATCACGCCTGTACACGTTTCATGTTTAAGTCCTACGTAATATGGAGCGAGCCTATTGCTATCACCCGGGCACAAATCCAGACTCCGGGCTGCTACTGAGGAATTCCTGTTGAAAAAACACAATTACACTTTGCCCGACTTGGAAATTGAACCCAGGACCTCATGCTCGGCAGTAGTGCTTGAAAACGCGAGACCAACGAGGCAGTGTATCGTTATTTATGTATAAACTTAAAAAAAAGGTGCCGAATTCTGGAAGTATTTTCAGGTTCAACGATAAAGTTTGCACAAAAAAATAGTGAAGGCACCGTTAGTTTAGGCGTTCGTCTCTTTTTGTTGCGTTACTTGTTGTCGCCGCACCGCTAGGTGTTGTTTCTATTTTGTTACCGCGGACACGCGGAGTGCAACGACCACACAATCAATAGGGCTAGCCGTAGTAAGTCTTGTCCAGACGGGCTGCCACCGCCAGTTGCAGCCCCTCTGGACAATATAGTTACAAAGTTACGTGGGTTTTCAAGTATCGCACATAATAATTTATGGATATAATCTAGATTGTGATATATATCCTGTAGTATTTAAATGCACTTAATTTTGTTCTTATTGTTAAATCTATCTTCAATTAAACCTCAATAGCTGCTGGTTTTATCAGCAACAGAAATGTGTCCTCGCATGAGCCCGCCATTACCTTTGCCACTGTTATATCCGGGCCATGAAAGTTTATTCACAAATAAACAGCGAAGCTACGCAACTATGTCGCAGGCGCCTGTTCTACGGCTGGACACGTCCGAATCCGCAACGTTTCAGTGAAGCATTTGTCCTATTTTAATAACTTTAATGGATAGTTTGAAAAAATAAAAACAAGAAGGTATTTAACGGTTTTTTTCTGAAGATTAGAATAAACAAACGACAACAGACTGCTGCAATCAACGATTCAAAAGAAACTTGCCATCTAACCCTTCTGATTAGAGTATTGGTCATTGATCGCAGTTTACTGTTGATGAAAAGACGGTTCTGCTCATCTTCTCATTATTGTATTGCCTTTTTCATTGCCCACCGGCGGGAGAGGCCAATTCGTAAAGAACCACATCCTTCAACACAAGTTTCTACAATCTTCTAAGTTGTAAGCAGCCAACTTGTCTTCACACAAGCGGTTGACAGGAAATATTTAATCAGTGTGACGTGACTGACCCTCAATAATAATTTATCTAGCTCGCGAGTGTTCTGACCCCACCCTGACACTGATTACACTGCGGAAACTCTCGTCAAGATGGTGCTGAGATTAGGATTAGTACTTAGGACACGCATATAAGGAAATATCCACTGTTAAACATGGACCATCATCATCTTCCTGCCCTTGTCCCGTGTTACTTGGTGTCGGCGCAACACGTTTTCTTCCTCTACTCTTCCCTGTCAACCGTCACGCTATCATTTACTCCCTTCTCTTTCATATCATTCCTCACACAATCCATCCATCTTTTCTTTGGCCTTCTTTTCCCGCTCCATCCATCAACACTTATATTCATCACTTTTTTAGTCACATGCCACATGTTAAACATGGACCATATGTTAACAATTAATGTACAGCAGTAAAAGGTCAACGGGCAATCCAGGCGTGCTGTAATCGCCACGCCTGGATATTGATTTATATTATTGTAATTTTATACCAATTGTTATTGTGGCGTAAGGGTATCATCCTCGCGATCGTTCATAGGTCTTCCATCCATCTGGTTTATGGGTACTAACATGCTTTCTTTTTCAAGTTCTCAACGTGATTCTCCACGGGTTGGCCTAATCTTTGCTAGATTATACCTCTGGAACACAACCTCTGCCTAAGTTTACAGTAAGCCTATCACTTGCCGTCTTTTGTTGTGCCGCTCTCGCATCGTAGTCGCCTCGGCACAATTTCTTTATTAAAAAATAATTGAAAGTACAGGTTTTGAAAACGAAAAGTCTTTATTAAATAGTCATGTTCACAGTACACGTGTAGTTAAACAATTCAGAGACTTGTCTAAACAAGGGCGAGCTGTCAGCGTGGTGTCGCGTAAATAAACGGAGTGACCGCGCACCGCCCGCCGCGCGCCGCGCTCGCCGAATCGAATGCATAATCAATAGGCGAACAGCGCAGCTCTGCGCTCAGGAGTGGCACGAGGACTATTAAGATTAATAGAATAAAATGCCGGTTTTTCCACTAATTAATAAAAAACCTTGTAAGGAACCTGAATTTAATGATCTGGCATTGTCCGCACACGGTGCGCAATCGTGCTTAGTGGCTCCATCCGTCTCCGCATGAAAGTATGAAGGTACTTAAATAAATAATAAAATTTAACTTTGATTGAAAAATAAAAATAATTAGTAGTTACTCGTTAATATCAGCCTTGCCAACTTTACTCATATTGATAAACGAGGACGACCGGTCTGAGGACATCTCGCTGCAATTTTCATTAAAATAACGAACTTGCATTCCGTGTTTCTGTTTACCTGTGCACCGCGCCTCACCGCGGAGACACTTTTCTGCACTTTTCAGAAAAAGATTCGTGTGATGTTCATAAAGAAATATTATTATTTTTTACATTATTCTCGACTCGTTTTATAAAACTCGCCAGCCGTGATTTTATAATGACCTTTTTCCAAGTGTTTTTCCAAGTTCTTATAATTATTCAATCATTTTAATGCAAGTCTGTTGCAATCGCGTTATTTTTGCTTTAGATTAATTAACCAAAAACGGCCAAATTGTTGTCGACTGAAAATTAATCTTAATATCCCATAGAAGTATTTTCAGCACGAGAGACAACCGTTGAATAAAATTGTTAGCACCGTGTTCCGAGCTAAACATGGCGAGGCTCTATAATGCCACTACATAATTAGTGACCTCATTATCTATTACCATGAATGAGGCAATAGATTGCACATTCTCTTGTACGCAGTCATCTAAATTACCACCACAATTGGGCCCACCAACGTTATTTAGCAGCCTATTCCGAAGTCAATATTTGTTTTAGGGCTGATTCGTAGGTAACTTTTATCTGCAGAATAAATACAGCGGTCTGTCGTAAGTACATATTTTCTATGCAAAAGTTTTCAGACGATTTAAAATTGGCCTGTTAGGTACGTAAACAAATGTAATGTAGAGATTAATATTATATTGGCAGAAAAAAATGGTAGCTAATAGGTATTTTGCTTTGATTTGGATGTTTATTATTTTAATTATTGTCTATTAGCTTGATTAAAAATGAATTTTAGATAAGTGCTAGCCCTACAGTTGCGGTAAAATTTGCCGCGCTCTGCCGAGCTGCCGCGGTTCGCTTCAGCGGCTAAACACGTTTCGGGTCTAAAATGTACCTGCAATATTACTGAGTGGACTTGCGGTTCCCACTGTGATTAGAACTGCCTTGTCACACCTCTCTGAACACTGGTGACTACGCCTAATGCATGTATTTATAAGCTATGCGGTTGGTTTACCTTTGTTCGTCTCCAAACCCAAGTGGGAACATGTAACTACAACCTCGTAAAGCGGGGCTAACTTTGAAGGTATGGGGGCAGGGTGTAGGTGTGGAGATATGTCACAAACCACTTCATATCCTGCCCTCTGTGCCACAAAAAATGCAGCCATAATGACCTCTACGCCGCCACAGACGATCCCATTGAAGTGGTGAAGTTTTGGGCCAACAATATTTTATTCACTTCCGTGCCATCGACACGAAGCAGAGACCTTTGAATAAGAAGAATTATCGAGATTCTGCAGAACAGTAGGTTTTGCAGATGTATACAATGAACGACATTTTGATTATTGCGCATTACACGTGTGATAATAAAGCACAATAGTGCTTTTGTAACACAAAATCACTGAACGATACCTGCGTAATGCCTAGCTGTGCGTAACAATTTATGCGAAGTGCACAAACCAGTGTGGCTGTATCGACGCGAACTGAATTGTTCTCATAAACACGTATTTATTACAGATACTATTTACTTGCGAAATTATTGAAAATAATAAATTAAATATTGTTAATTTTAATCAATTCCCAGAATTATTCATGTCTCAGTAAGAAATAATTACCAATTCATTTGCATAATTTGGTTGAATTTTAGCAGCACGATTATTACGAGTAAGTTTTAAATAGTTTTATAATAAAATTATGTACCAAATATTTAATTAATTTTACACGTCATAATTCCACAACATGCTGTCATACACAGTGAAGCGTGATTTAATTAAGGCGCGGTTATTCGGAACCGTGGGCCTTTGAAACACTACCTCCGCCTCCCCCAAATGCAGCGCGACGTATTTATTTACGACGCAACGCCGACCATTTCGCGGAAAATCCATGCCACTGTATAAAATATTTCTAGCTGTTGATTAACAAAATTAGTTTTTTTTTCTTAGGTTCGATTTTATTTATTAGGTTTACCTTTTATTGTAGCTAATCTACGGTGTAGTGAACTTAAATTATTACTAAAGTCTTGTTTACCTAATGGGCGTTTTACATTATCAGATAAGGACATCAACCTGATACCCATGTGTCGGCAGTTATACCGACACCGATTCGAGACCGATATAATTAATCAATCAATCTACCTAACCCTTCCCCAACTATTTTGGGGTCGGCTTCCAGTCTAACCGACTGCAGTGATAATATATGATTAAAGTACCATGAAAATCTTAATTTCATTTGCAACTGCCTTTTTATTATATAACCTGCACATTTATAAAAACAACTCAAATCTAGCAGGATTCCTTCACGCTCATTTCTGTGCGATTGCCACTTCCGTAATATACTAGTATTTACTTCTCGTTTGTATAATCACGCAAGTCTAAACTCGCGTCGGGTCTATCATGGTGCCGCCGTCACGCACAGCGCAGTGTGATACTACAGAATAGATAGTGTACAGAAGGTCCAGCTCCACACGCATACATAGATGCGAGTCTGCGTACAACGAGCGACGCCGCACTCGCGTCTGTCAAAGTTTAAGATCGCCGTACGCACTCAAAACGATGAGGGCAAACAACGTCTGGAAACCAGCATGACCTACAACCAAAAATTCGAAAACATGTAATATTCACCAACCTGCACTGGGCCCGCGTGGTCGATTACAGCCCGCTCCCTCTCACAGAGAGGAGGCCTGTGTCCCAGTAGTGGAAAAATGATAAGCTACATATACATACAATACATCAAGATAAATATTTCCAGACCTTGCATTGAATAAGCTTTTCGTACAATGAGAGGTCAGCTTATTCTAGAAATCTATAGCTTGATGTGTCATCGTACACATGCGTTGCCCCGTGACCACGAGCTTATTACACGTCCTGCGACGGCGTCGGAAAAAACAAATGAAAGTAGTTGTTTAGAGTATGCCACAAGTCTCTGCGAAGCGCCTTGGTGGTGCAACGGATGGAAACAGGCGAAGCGCGCGCTTGGCGCTTGATAAAAGTAGTATCGTAAGTCACATCACTCGAGGTCGTGAGCTGCCCTGAGCTTATTTTCAATAGTTATGTAGAGTCAGCTTTCTGTACATGTGTATTCTGTTGCGCTGCACCTCGGCCGGTGTATCGACGAGCCGTAATAGTGCGGTTGCGGTGCCGACGCGCCGCTCCGTTATGGTTCGCAGTTCATTTGCTTCGTCCATTTAATGCATCGTTTGCTCTGTTATGATAGTAAATTGTTATAATAAAAGATTTTATTGCAAATGGTTTGGTTTAATACTTAATGATGGTCGTACTGGAACCATCCGTGTCTGTAATTCTATTATTCTGTAGTTTTTGTCATGATACTCTGTATATTATGTGCGTCTTTTATGGATCAGAATGTTGGGCCATAAAAGGGATGAATGAAAGAAAATTGCATGCAGCTGAGATGAGAATGTTAAGAGGGATGTGTGGTGTTACACGAATGGATAGGCTAGACAGGGGATGATTACCGAGATGATGGCTAATAGAGTAGTATGGAAGAAAGGGACATGTTGCGCCGACTGCAAATAAATTGGGAAAAGGGCAGGAGAATGACGATAACTCTGTATAGGTGTGGTGTAACGGTCAACGGTCAACAATATTATAATGATATAAATCAGATCGTATTAAGTGTGTATGATTTATTTCCAATTTAATAAAATCTCTGAACCTCATGCGGTTATCGCCCATACGTTTGACAGGACCTGAGTTTAAAGTTATAGAGCTAGAAGATATAGTAAGTGGTACATAAAGTAGTTTAAAGTCAAGAAACTTATTTAAATTATTCGAAATCTTGCTAAATATTTTACTTCAGTTAAACATAAATCTGTTAAAAGCCATGTTTTATGAAAAGAACCACTGAAACTGATGCCGTCTTGACTCGTGCCTCGTGGTTAGAACTCCTTTGAATAAACAGCCGAGTGAATTCTGACTAATTACGCCACATTGCATTTAATGAACGTTGTGTAAATAAGCAGAGCATTCAGACTCTGACAGGGTTTGTGACGTAGGTGGCATTACCAAAGACGGTAGCGCCGTGATTTTTTGGTTTGTGGGTTAGATTTCTTTACGATGGTAATATTTATATGGTCTTCAAAGAGATTGATTGATTGTGAGCTGGTATGATCCACGACTTTATACTTAAAAGAGGTAAAGTTTCTTTTAGTTTTTACATTGTGTAAGTAAGTATTTAGTCGGTTTTTCTTTCAAAATTTGAGATGCAATACTACGGTAGGTATTAGATGGAATTAGGTACGTTTCAGTTCTTATTTTCAGGATAATCCTGTCGTCTTCACCACCACACTACAGAACATCAATTATTGTTTACAGAGCACGGCGTTGTGTCCCACATGTCTCAGCTCAACAGATTTAATTCTCTCCCTCGCGCTAAACTCATTATAGAGCAGGAGTATTGTGTCTTTTCATGTCATCTTCAATACTTGAACGTCTTCATTGGAGGGAGTGAGGCAGGGCAGAGGGGGAGGGGTATCAGTAAAGTCTCCTTAAGGAGATGGGTTGCAACTTTGCAAGAGCTCGGGAACAAACAGTTTTTTTTTTTTTTTGCTTTAAATTTATGAGTAGCTATTAACATTTTTAGTTTGTGCCACTTGGGGGTAGTTTGGCTAACTAATTAAAGATTTTTAGGTCAAAATTAAACTGACTGTGCATTTTATGCAGGATGATTCTATAAGCTGTTTTTTAAAAAATTGCGTTTGACTTCAAGCGGCGACGGTTGACCATAAAACATGCTTGTGTTAGCCTAACTATAACCTCTCGGAATTCCATTCCCATGTTCAGAAGCAGGGACCATTATTCGTACCTACAGAACACTGGCTACTTGATGACCATTATGTTGAACACACCCCCTTAACACTATCTCGGCGAGACGACCGTAGTTAGATAAACAGGGTAGAGTAGGAGTGCAGCAGGGGGGGGGGAGGGTCTACAGTGAGTCGGTGAGTGACTTCGATTGAGCATAGAGGTAAAGTGTCAGCTTACACCGGCAGACTGCACAAAGCTAACTGGTCGTTTAGGGGACCTTTGATTTGTTGATATCCTGTGGCACGGTGGCAATGACACATGCAGATTTAGGAAAATTTCCTGTTACTCATATGTGATGGTCTCTTTCTAACACTCGATGTGTCTTATAAACACTCGGGGCCTGCTGGAGATAAGTTTATTACTATATTCAGATTAGGCTGTTGAGTCTGAGTTTTGTTTATGCCTATTTTCTTGGTGTCACTGGTAAGGTAATGATGCGTATTGAGTTTCCTTGTAGTAAAAATATGTTTAAAACGTGTTTTAAATATGTTATTTCTTACCTAAATCTGTGTAAGATTATTCTATTCTTGAATACTGAACACTTTTCCTAAACTAAGTTTAAGTTACAGTGCAATCCTCGTCTAAATGACACCTCCGGGCGGCGAGAGCTTATCGACGTTCCTCAAACTTGAGTTATTTTCCTCCAGAAGAAATAGCATTCTCTTTGTAAGAATACTCCACTTTCGCAACCTTAGAGAACTGCGGTTTTATCTACAGTTCATTTGATGATAAAAGGATGCGATAGTTTGTTTGTTGTGCAGATTTTTTGGCAGCTTGATGAGATCGGCAGGATGAGGGTAGATACGATGGATGCCAGAGGCTGAGGGATCTGCAAGGGCTCCTCGTTCGGCTATGAATTGTATGCTAATGAGATGCGTGAGGTCATGTGCTCGATTCCCGCGTTGAGGAGGGTTTTTCTGTTAGGAAATCCTCTGAACTGAAATTAAGAAAGGTAAAAGTATTCCTTGAAGTATCAGGTATTATCTACTTGCTTCTTCAAGTAATACAGACGTCGTGTGTTGTCTTATTTAAGTTATGGAAGAGCGAAGCCTCCTTACACAGGCTTATTTGCTTAAAAGGAGGCTCCAATCAGTTACTTATTAAAATAATAAAAAATATTTATTTTCGTCACTCACTGAACGCCGAACGAAGGGAGGACACCGCCGCCGTCGAGGTAGACCACGGCGAAGGTGGTGTGACGATCTAATCATGTTTGGGGCCAACATGGCCAGAAATAGCACAAAATAGAGAGATTTGGAAGGAAAAAGGGGTGGCCTTTGCCCAGCAGTGGGACACACTATAGGCTAAGAAAAAAAAAAACATGTCAATAATTTCATCATATGTAGAGGTCGAGACATTAGTAGCTCAAACATTCCAAACGTAGCAAGTTCCTCCAGGCCGAACTTTAGTTTGTGTGATACGCTTACTTGTCGATCATTAAATTAGAAGTTATTTGATCCCTGTTTGCAAACAAGTTCCGTGGACAGTAAGTACACAGATGATGTGCTCATAATGTTACTAAAGAAATAAACAACAGTTTACTTCTATGACATGGTGGAAGAACTAGGTTTACGTGTCTACATAAAAGGGAAAAAAATGTTGATAGTGTTTGTAATTTCATTTTGGTTCGTTCTAACTTTCCAAGTTGTCCAACGCCCAGTCTTTTGTTTGCGTTGTTAAAAGATTTTGTTAAGAAAATCTAAACTAAAACTAAAAAAAAAAACTAAACATGGGTCTCACAATGACAGGTCAAACGGGAAGGTTCTTTAATCAGCACACCACGCTGCAAACATTTTTTTGCGATAAGCTTATGCTCTACAAAATGACATATACATCGTTAGTCATTCACAAAGCCTATCCAGCTTAGACTTTATATTTCAATAAGGCGCCATATTCAATTTAACGTGACGTCACATAACCTATAACCAGCGGACGCTTCCAACGATACCTCATTTATCAAATTGTGATGAGTAGTTTAGAAGATATGAGGAAACAGATGAACATACATACATACATACCGGTCAAAATCAAAACCCTCCTTTTTGCTTCGCTGTAGTCGGCAAAAAAAATGCTTTTTCACGGTTCGGAAGTCTAAAACAGAGAATTTGGTCGAACAACTTTATCTACAAATCCGAATGAAGTTGCTAGTCTATCAGAGTTAGGGATCCGTGGGACGCAGATATCGCAGATGAAAAATAAAGGGTTCCATATGCAGGCAGCCGGTAGATCGGTGGCAATGGGTTCGTTCAATTTTCCAATTTAAAGGAGCGTAAAGCGCACCCGTTGCCTGCGCTGGGGCTGCTGGGAGGCATGAATGCGCCGTGATATTGCGTTCAGGGAATACTGTGTAGGGAATAATACAGATTGTTGGTTTATTAGATGGGAAAATAATATGATATGTTAGGGGCTGACAGGATGAGTTTAAAGTATGTGATGCTCCAATACTTTTAGGACATTAGTAATCTGTGAATGCTAAGTATTAGTTGAGTAGGTACTTAAATAAGTATAAATAGTAATTATCTAATATTCTCTCTAAATGCACAAAATCCTATCTTATAATATAACTCCAAATATTAGCATACAGACAGGTAACTTGAGTTCGGTTATAATATGTATAATAGAACCTCAGCCACCCTCGGCCATTAGAAGTAAACTCGCATTCTACTACAGCAATTGAATGATATTTCTATTCTACGGCGCGGCGGTACGCGTGCGTGGTGCAGGTGGCGCCACCGGCGTGCGGGCTTCAGTGCCAATTATGGCCCTAACTTTTGACTAAACATAATATGTATGGTAAGCGTATAGTGCGAGGGGTACCTTTAGCACAGTCACGGGTACAAACGGTTAGTTTGACAGTGTTTATTTCGTAGGTTTTCGTATTTCCTAACATCAGAAAGAAAAAGAAAAGAAAGAAAATACATTTATTTAGGACAGACTATAAGGCTTTCAATACAATACGCCTGTAATCCCCAAAGGGCTAGACAGATGTGCACCTATAGTCCATCCACATTTAGGTAGTTATGTTTAAGTCCCATGTAATAGAGAGCATGCCTATTGCTGATATAAGACTCCAGGCTGCTACCGAGATGAAACCCCAGTAACATTTTGCCTGATCCGTCACGACCCCAGGACCTCGTGCTCAGCAGTACCGCTTGCGATCACTAGACCAACGGCGCAGTCAGTTTTCGTATTCAAGTGTTGCTATTGACGTGCGGTTGACCGTACCTTAGTACCAATCAGTGTGGGGAACGAGTGTGTATTGGTTGTACCTTTAGAATAGAAAGTACTCATAGCTACAGTAGCGTATTGTACGTAATATAACATTGAAAACGTTTTGTGGTTTCTAGTAGTACCTTCATTGAAGTAGACTATTCTGAGTCTGCAATGGTTTTATGGTCCATTCTTTAACTACTATAGAAATGTTATTGCGAGGGTTGTTTATTAAACTCTGCACTCTGAATCAAGCCACTGATAGACACATATAGAATACCTACTTTACATAACAGGCAAAAACCTTTAACAAAAATTGAATCACAAAACGATATCAAATAGGTAGTTGTTTTTAATAAAAACCCCATGGTTAACTTAACTCCCATACAAGTAATGTGGCGTCCAAATGGCTACCGACATACGGCTAGTTTATTGACTCATAAACCTGTTGTACAATATCGGCCATTTTTATGGAAACTGTTGTTGGGAGCTCTGAGATGATTACTAAACGACGCGACTGTTGGCTTATACCGACTTTTACTATTTTATTCAGCGTATTGTATATGAACTGTTGTTGATCAATTTATTGGTGAGTTTTAAATTCCGATCTATTGGTATAATGTACGTCATTTATGGGTATCTCTAATTATCTATCTACATATACGTGCAGACTGGAAGCCGACCTCATAGTTGTAAAAAGGCTAGGCAAATTGATTTTGTAGTGCAAAGGTCTATTTGTCTATGTGACAGTTAGATTAAGGTGTCAACTTAAAGCTACGGTATCCTATAAGAGCGGCGGCCACCCCATAGCGTCTGCATTTTACCGGCAAATGACGTCACTGGCAAACGGTTTTTATGAAAGTAAGTTGGTGTGCTTGACACCGTTAATAAACAGTAATTAAGACCTGACGTAGGGTTTCAATCAAAGCGACTAAGCTTTTATGTCACTAATTGACGCCCGCGCACACCTGTCACTACGAGTATACGAGTACCTACTCACCCTTTCTTCCGGAGGGCTGCAGATATGGAGGTCTCGGCCTATAAGGGACAGATATTTTCCGAAGCAATATTACAATATTTCTAGTGAAGGGAAGCCGGTAACGAAGATAATGAAGACTGCTCGTTTTAAAACGTAAATTGGTTCAGCAATTTTTGAGAATTGAGCCCATTTTACGTATACAATAGGTAGAGGTTTGGAAGATTCAGAAATAGGATGAGCACCCATTTTCTGAAGTAATTTGATAAACCCATCAGGAAAATGCTTAAAATGCTTCAGAACTCAGCATACGAAACATAACTCCCTTTAGCAATATAGTCACCCCAAGCATAAAGCTTCAAACATTATGCAGGGTGTATAAAAACATGAAAAATAAAAGGTGTTCCATCAAGTTGATGGCGACAAGTAGCGATGTACGGCAGTGTCGCGAGAGCGGTGTCGGGTGTCAGTGTCAATATATCACGAGCATGACGCGGTGTCAGAAGTGTCGTGTATACTAACGACATTACACTGGCACCATGATGAAGTAGCTTGTTTCAGGATATTTTGATTTTTTATTGGATGGGAATGTGGCTCTTTTTTCCGAGGAGTCAGACTTACTTCGTAGAGAAGTGGACAAGAAACAAATTAATACCTTCAGTGAATTGATTAAATAGTTACTCAGCTGCTATTGGGTGGATATGATGAGATGTTTTTATTAAAGAGTTTTTTTGCAATACATTTAGGAATTTGGATATACACTCATAGAGTAGATTCTGACAGTAAATATTTAAACTGTGGATTATAATAATACGCTGAACTGTGGTCACCCTACACAGGTGTAGAATTGGACTCTGTTGACTTGTTGTCGATCTTGTTTCTCCACGTATACTTATTATGTACAATCAAGTTTAATTTAAGTTTATAGTCATACATAGGTTCCAGTAGAAATATTTAATAAGTACCTACAAAGATTTTCAATATCAAAAGTTTTTTACACCGAAATCAAATATGCTTTAGCGTGCGTTTGCACTGGCGAAACATTTAAGACAAAACATGTTAAAATCTCTACGTCCTGTCAAGATTGTATGGAACATTGACAGAAAATAGAGATTTCAACATGTTTTGTCTTGAATGTTTCGCCGGTGCAAACGCACGGTAAGTCATAAAAGATGTAATTTTAAAACATGTTTGCATTTGCAACGATTATAAAAACATTTTAATTTTTTTTACCAAAAGAAATCAAGTTTCGATTCATTTTTGAAACCATGTCACCTACGAAGTGGCAGGTCAGATTTATGATTCACCGGTGATTGCAACTTTCGCTTCTGTATTAACACTACATAAGACACAAATTGGTGTGTCACGGCCAGCCAGTGTCAGTATATTGAGGACCGCTACCGTGATTAATGTTTTCGGTGATTTTGCAGTTTTTGAAGGTGTTGTAAATTGAGTTTTTGTTGTGAAGCTGATTTTACTTTTATTATGCGTTGAAGACATAACGCAAGTTTAGTGTAAAAGCTAAGTTCCTTATACATTGCATTGTATGAAAAATTAACTAGACAAGTCCCTAATGTTCATCAGTCAAGTATTGTTTTACTGCAGGCAGGGGGCCTAAAACAGCCACATTAGCAATTCCTCTAAAAGCAATTCATTTCCTGAATTTCCAGCTGTCATTAGCAATTCCTCTAATTTGACACAAAAGCAATTCATAATGTGTGGACCATTTTACGAATCTCCATAGAAAACTGTCAAACAGATGAATTATTTCGTAATATGAATCGCACGCAGATCATAATTATTATGAATTGTCAGTTTGTGACATTTTACGATGATTCATAATATTTTCCTATTATGATTCTGCCAAAGTGGCATTTTTAAGCCCGCTGGTCTCTCAGGGCAATTATGCGTTCTAGACCCGTCAGTATCCTTATTGTTGTGGAATATTGACACTGGCAGCTCTTGAACGCGGTTTAGATGTGCTGATCGCGTTCAGTTTCATTGGTGTTTGCCCTGAGACCCCAATATTACTCAAAACAAACAAAATGTATTAACTGTCAGATTGAACATAATATTGTGCAGGTAAGTTGTTTTCAGTAACCTCAACATTCACCGACAGCCGACAACCGCTCGTTCTTGATCATGTCGACGAGAAAAACTTGTTTATGTGTTAACTTTATCGACATATTGTTTTCCCCACGTGAATATTAATATTACAAGTCGTTCAGTCTTCGAGATAAAATGGGGGATGTATTTTCCTGCATATGTAGCTAAAAGATGAAAAAGTATGATAAAAATAAAATTGATAATGTTTTGGTGTTTTTTTAAATGTTGGTTATCATGAACACACGACTTTTTTATTTAGGTCCCTTAACCCTTTATTTAGGTGTCATGGTTGATCTTCTGTTATCCTAAATAAATAAAGAAACAGCGATGTTTGATTTCATCCTAGTGTTTTTCGGAGTTCACATATAAAACTTAATTCCTCTATTTTTTTGGTGGAATTTTCAAAAGTCCTCTTCTTTCATGTTTGTTTATTTATGTCAATACAACGGGTAACTGACTGTTCAAATGTCAATTTTCTGAGGTTTTGGTCAGTTGTGGCTTTAAACGTTGAATGACAGTCAGGAAACTTACAGATTGTAGCTAGTATTCTCAAAATAGTATAAATGCTGCTCAGATTTTCCTAATTCTGCCCGATAAGAACGTGTGTGATTTAAAACACTCTACCGGGCGTTCTCCTTTTCTCCACATTATTCTCGGTGCTACATGTCTTCACCCTCTATAGTTTTCTATTCACAGTCATCTCTGTAGTCACCCCTCTCGAGCCATATCATCTTTCACACAGTGCATCCATCGTTTTTTCATTTCTTCCATTCTTCTTTGCCATACATTAAAACAAATCGACATGGTGATAAATGAGAACCTCTGTATCAACTGACGCATTAGATCTCCTTGTAAAGAAGACGCAGTCGAGGCCACGAGACGGTTTTCTATAGACTTTATAGTATTATCAGCACTTACGTGTGCGCTCGTCGATGTGCGGAATACATTCCTAGAGATATGTATGAGCACTTATGCCATAACGTGATTCAATAGCTCTGCAAGCATTATAAGATTGTATAGAATCACTTGAATATCGACGTGATATTGGCTATGAGCGATGTGAAGCTGCGCAGTAGATAGCAAAGAGTTGTGAGGGGTTCTTCATAAACAGGAGATTATGCATATTAAGGTTCAACTCTATTCAACTATATTATGTCGTTTGCAGATCCGGTAACAAATTAAAATTACACAGAAAAGCAATTGATAAAATCTTGTCTGTTTATGATTTCGGGACTGTAAAAGATGATGGTAAAAATATTCTCTTTCTCGCAGAAACTTTTCGATCTTTTACGCCACCAAAAGCACACAATCACATCCATTCGCACCAAACTGAAGATTCGAACCGCGGCATTCGGTTTCTACGCACGTACCGTCAAATCGTCAATAAAAACAGAATACGACCGCATTCCGCCGAACTGCCAACTAAAAGTGTCAAAGTTTAGCCGTATCACCCGGCTATCGCATTATCTGAGCGGCGCGGGCGGAGTGGCTGAGCGGGCCGCGTCCGGACATATTTACGGATGTGCAGTAACAATATTCCTAATAGTTATTGTTAGTGTTACAACGAGGAGACGCGATCAGAAGTTACTTCGGCGATTTTGCCGGGAACGAATTCTGATCTAAGGCGTGATTTGAAAGAGGGAGTGAATCTATAAAATTACTTTCAAACTTGGAATTCGTTTTTTTCTCATACAGACGTAAGTGCATTGACCACTGATGAAAGTTATAAACAAAACGCTCTACCTAAATCCGAGTTTATGAGGTTGAAGATGAATACAATGATATTTTTCTACAAAAAAATACAGATGTTTAATTACCCCGCTTTGTTTCCAATGTAACTTCGAGCTCGTGTCGCGCTCTCAGAAGGCACGGCGGAGTGAAATTTGCGACACTGTAAATAATGCTGTAACGATGGCGGCGGTTACAGGGTGTCCCAACTTGTGTTATATGTTTATGGTCACCCCCTGTAGCTGCGTGATTAATTAACTTTGAGTACTGTTTGCAGTTTACGTCTGCCGAATGTATTACGGTTTGTTAGTCTGGTTTGTAGTATTTGGTTGAGTGGTTTTGTTTGCAAAAGTTATTTTTTATTTATTTATTTTATTATTTATGTACACACAGTAAAATACATAGAGATACGACATAATTATAATATGAGTACAAAGGTACTGCTTGTATGTTTTGAAACTACTTAAAATAATCAAATGCAATTTTTGAGCTTCGTTTTGCGGACTGCTGCGCAAAAGGTGCGCTCGATTCTAATCTCTTGCACTTTTGACGTTAATTTACTACGTAGCACTCTACGTAGTCTCTGCCTCCAGCGCTCGGTGGGGCAACACGTCGTGTTCTGGTTTGTAATTGGTCAATCATCCTGAGGATGCCTCGTTGAGAAGTGAAACACGTTTCGATTTCTTACAGGGTTTTTTATGACTCTTGAAGAATAGTTAAGCGGAATAGGTTACTAAGTAGGTATATCTATGTCTATTGTATTTTACGTAGCACTAGCATGGCTTGGATTCTAATGAGTAATGAAAGATTAATTTGTTTCTTGTCGTCCGTCTTCATAGAACTTTCATTTAAAATACCGTAAAACGAATTGTTCTACATTAAAAAACCACACTTGATTAGAAAGATATTTTAAGTTTGCTTAAAGTCCAGTCTGTCGACAAGAACTTCAACGTTTTCTTATAAAATGAAATCTTTCAACAAAAACTTTAATAAGTTTCTTTACCTTCGGGGTCTAAAGTTCACGTACAAACCCTTAGTGCTGAAGTGCCTCTTAACGCCGGCCATACTTCATCAACTTTTACCAGCCAAACTAGTTAGCTGCAAGCATCAGATGCATAACGTGTCCCAGCTGAGCGACAGAAGCGATGCGATGCGTCGCGATGCATACTATAATATCAAACAAATTCTGCACATATTTATTACTTAAAATAAAATAGCTTTTTTTGTATTGCTTTACTATGTACACTTTGTTACTTTTACATTACTTACTTTTTATGTAAGTACTTTGGGGAAAAAATAGGCAGATGATGATGTACTTTGACGCGATAATCTGTCCCTACCGAGGCATGAATTGGTTGGAACTTGTTGGAATCTGGTTTAATAGTTTTGACTTTAGCATTAGCAGTGCTAGATTCACGACTATAGAAGCAAAACATATTTTAAACGTTTTGAACCATTTGGTTTTAAACCGTCTTTTTGGTTTAAAACGTTTTAAACCACACTTAGCTGTTTTTTTTATATAATGCACTGAGGCTTCACACGAAGTGATCTGGACCACATCTACTTCCTGATATTTTTTAGAAATAATCTCGATTGGTCTATACAATTTTATATGCATATTTACAAGAAAATACATTCTAAAAATATGCAGCAGCTGAGTAAAAACCTAATCAGACTACTTTTTTATTGATACTTAGCTAAAACTTGTTTTTAAATGTATATTTTAATAAATACGTATATCAAGTTTGTTTTCAGTCTGTCTAATCCTAAAAAAAGTAGTTATTATACTTTTAAATGACTCACATAAATTAATAAAAATGGTGAAGGATTTCAATTAGCCTTCCTAACTTAATTTTTAATTAAATGCGTAATCAATGTACGGCCCACGTGGTCGTGGCTTTAAACCGTTTTTAAATCACGGATTTTGGTTTAAGACGGTTTATTTACAACTATATTCACGACAGATCTCAATATTGTGTTCAATTTATAGTGAGGTTTTAAAGATTAACTTCCTCTGATATTGTACTTAAACATAACTTTCGAAAGCAGATGTTTAAAAACCCCTTCGTGTGCATAAAATATAACAATCCCCATATTATGTTTCGTGTACAACCTGGCTGTTTCTTAACATGTTTAATCGAATTGTTTGGCTTTACCTCACACGTAGGACGCCGGCTCACGTACGATATATGCATATGCTTGTGGTTGTGTGGGCCTCGGAGAAGTTCGCATTGTCGGAGCTCGGAGTTCAGGCTTGTCTGATGTCTTTTGGAGAAGCCTGACTTGTGCGGGTTGGTCTTAGTTCTGGTAGATATTATTAAGTATGTGGGGAGATAAGTTATGTGTGCATTGTGAACTATGAATGGGAAACTTACTTTAGGTTTCTTTATAACTGACCTTACGAGTGGATTTTCAGTCAAATAGCAAATAACTTGATTTCCATGCTAAACAATACTTTATTACAAGAATACCTCGACTAGATAGTGTTAGACGAGGACTTTGTTGTGCAGTAGGTAGAGATGCTAATAAGATGTGATGAAACACGAACTATTTGAGATCGAGAATAGTTCAATCTCAGCTCGGTTATAGGGCAACTAGTTTCATATTTCTGACTGACCGACTCCTTGACAATTCAAAAGTGCCTGTAAATGGTTTATTTGAGATAAATGAGAGTTTTAAGTTCATATCGTGGTAAAAACGTTAGCCAGTTAGCAAGGTGGTAGCGGGGCTGACGGCTAAAACTATTACCTTTGTCAAAAAATGCATACATCGAAATTACGCCTTGAATCAGCTCGAATGACGTTCGATCGGCATTACGTAGGAACAAGCGGCGCCACGTACATGTCGGAGTTATGTGCTATTACGGTAATGGGCCGCGCCGCAATTTGCTCGCGAATAAATGTCGTAATTCCGGGTCCCTGCCGCTAATGCACCCTTACAATATCTAATGCTAATATTTCTTCGTCTTCGCGTTTCTGGCGTTTTGCCAACGTTCAATTTGCTAAAAAGAATGGATTGAGCGAAAAAAAAATTAGGTATTTCTATTCAGTTTATATAAGGTACAGAGAGAATTCTTAGAACCATCTGCCTACAAGTGGATTCTCTATTACCTAATGTCTAAAATATTCTCTCAAGGTACCTAAACTATAAAAACATTCTTCAAAAGAGCTTAAAGATTACTCTAAAAATTACATAAAAGACTGAAAATATAACGTTTTCCAATATTTGGAGCTAACTTAAACGAGTTTCCTTTCAGATTGAAGTTTTTATCTACTACAAAATTGTTTCGGTATACTTCATCGTGGATCGACGAAGTTTTACGTTTCTTCACTGATTGGGAATTGAAAACAAACAGATTGTTTGAGACTGTTCTTCTTGCCTGTTCTTATCTTAAGCTCGTTATATCTGTTAACCGCAGGAAACTGATTAATTTTGTGCTCAAAAGTAAACAATTACCTGCCGAATACAGTTACTCTATGAAACCTAAATTATCAAGGGAGTTGGAGCCTACTTTGGGACACATGAACATTTTCATTTTTTTTTTAAGTACCTACCTGAAACTTTTTGAAAGGCCTACACTGTCCTCCTATAACTATTAACATTGTAATTCGAAAATATTGTAAAAAGCCAATTTTTTTTTTAAAGAGTAACCGTGGGCTTTCTTACCGGCTCTTCTCCATAGGAAACGACCAATTGGAACCGTGCACCTAGCTTCTGACTTTTCATAAGTGCTCATGTAGGTTTATGTGAAATAAAAAATATTTTGATTTTATTTTGACTCTTTAGATCATAGGTACGCGAGGGTACGTTTCTGGTCAATATATAAAGGCTTGTAAACCATAATATTATTATTCTTTGAATCCAATCACATAAAGTACAGAATTCCACTTCCAAATCAGTTGTACTCACAGGGTAATCTTCACACACGTTCTTTAGGCGGACGCTTTCATACAACGACGTCTGAGCATATTAGTGGTAAAATACGAGTTGAGTGAAGGGCATATATTCCGCGGTGGGGCAAGAAAGACGGTAGGGACACCACGAGTGTAGTGTTTGTCGGACATTATCGGACGCAACAGCAGTGGCAACATATGTTTATGGATGTGTTCGTTTTTTTAAATTACCTAAGATCTAAATCAATAGTTTTATAAAATAACCTTTCTTCTAATATGAAACCTGCCGTGTTACTTCGCAGGTTGCGTGACAGTACCAATATCATGCTGCACTCGATAGCCGCCCGGGCAGATAGTCCGCTTGTGTGGGCATTAGCCGATCAAACAAGATCTGTTTTAGTTAGGTGAGAAAAATTAACTTTACAAACTTTAAGTTTAGAAGTTTAGACTATCGAACTGAATAACTTTAACTATGGGATCATCTTTGATATCGCGAAAACTGCTGTCCCATACAGTTTAGAACAGTAGGTATTAAACTTTAGTATGGAACAGCTGATTTTTTTTGTCCCATATTAAGTGTTATTCAGTTCGATAGTCTAACGCACCTTTTAAAGTTTGTAGTAATTTTTTTCACACCTTATAGAGAAAGTTAATAAAAATAAATATTTTAATTCCTTTTTTTGTTTGTCTGTTTGAGAGGTTTTTCTAGGGCAAAGGTATGTGCAGAAAGATGACTTGGACGATTACCATGTCCGGCAAATTACCATCTATGTCCTTTTCTGCCTGTCGACACGGTCACCCTACCCGGGGGTAAGATTAACGTGGCCCGGTAATGGCGGGTCTCTCCTCTCAGCTGATTTAATGTTTACATGTGTGTAGTTGTGCCGGGATATCTACCGCTTAGTGCGAACAAACCTGTGCCTCTGAGATTTTCTGTTCAGACTAATGGTGTTTGTACACACGGGGCGAGTTACTTGTGTGTGCTGCAGTGGGTAGTGTGCACCGCAGCGGTGGGACACTTGACCATCGCTCTTATTTACAGGATGCATGTGATCTCTGTTAGATTACCTAGGTAGGGCTAACTAGGGTACAATTTTTTTTAAGTTTTTGAGATCGCGAAAAATAAAAATTGAAGAGAAATTACATTTATATTATGTAACTCATTATGGAGTACATAATAAACAGTAATTTATATATTATATTCTATTCAAAGGTGGCTCATGGCATGTGGTCCACCTAATGTTGACCAGAACTTCTTATCATTACGACCATGTCTTTATAACTATGTTTTGCATGTCATTGGTTTGTGACCGTTGTCCTGAGTGACAGTTGAACAATTCACTTTTTTGTTCCGACATTTTAATACAATCTTAACATCTGTAAACAACACAACAAAGTGCATGTTTACATTTGAGTCGTAATTAATTGTTCGGTGGTATTTTTCCGGACGCGCCGTTAAGGCTTTTCTGCACTTAAGTGAGGCAGGAAGCTGCAGTAAGTGAAGGCTGCGCGATAAATTAACTTGATGTACTGCCGAGCTAATGCGCTGCTCGCCAGGATGGCTGCCAGCAGATCTACGGCTGCGGCGAGAAGTATTGGAAGAAGTTTGTGGTACGTGTATATGGGCGCCAAACAGTTATTTGAATTTTAAGCTTGTTTTAATTATTTTGTACTTAATCTGACTTCCATATTATTTATTGAATTAATACTTGTATTTCCGGTTTGATTTATTTTTACCGACTTCATTATAAGTTTCTATTATGACAACTTCCTTTCGATTTATTTAAAATATTGTGGTTTCCGGTTGAATTTATAAAAAGTTAATATTGTAATACCTTCCTTTTGATTTATTTAAAATAAAGTGGTTTCCGGTTTGATTTAGTTTTACCGACTTCATTATAAGTTTCTATTATGACAACTTCCTTTCGATTTGTTTAAAATATTGTGTTTCCGGTTGATTTTATTTTAAGCTTCTATACTGGTATTAAGGATTTATCTTGACATCCGCTTGAATTACTTTAAATGTTATTTCCTTTAGAATTATAAGGATCTATGTTGACATCCGCTTGAATTATTTAAAATGTGATTCACTTTAGGTTTGACTTGCATATCCGCTTGATTTATATAAATTATTTTTGGCGGTAAGTTTCCCGGTAATTTTGTGTATATAAACTGTTGTAATGCTAATGGAGACACATTCTTTGTGCGCTGCTCATGGAATAAACACACTGAGTTGAAGTAAGTTATTTTATTTGTGCTCTCTTATCTCCATTTTCCTATTGCTGTGTATTTGTGTGATAAATTGGTGAAAATATGTGTGACTCCGGCAACGAAGGCGATGATGCGCCGACAGCAGCGGTGGGATCCACCTCGCCCCTACTGAGGACTTCTGGATTCCGGTTCCGCAAACCAGTGTCGACCGCCCAGCCAGACCCAACTTTCTCTATGGAGCAAGTGATGAGTCTGGTGACTTCAATCACGAAGCAAGCCACATCGAGCGCCGTGGCCGCAGCGTTGTCCGCTACTCCAGTGCCTTCACGTGATCGTGGCAATTTCTACCTACCGCCATTCGATCCCGATGTGCGCTCACACGACATTAGGGACTGGTGTGCCAATGTTGACCAAACCATTGCAACTATTGGCATATCGCCGCATGAAGCTCGCATGAAGGCAATACTGCAGCTGAAAGGAAGAGCGAAGACGTGGGCTGATACGTGGTCCCTACAATCCACCACGTGGGAGCAAGTTAAGCAAGACCTGATCCAGACGTTCGGCGAAGAGTTCCGGTATGCTGACGACGTCCAGCGGTGGCGCGACTACACGTCGGAGCAAGCGAGCAGCTACGCGGACTACGCAACCACGGGATGGACGCTGTTCAAGAGAGTGCGGCCTGAAGCCGCGGACACCGAGGTAATTGACGCTCTTATTACTGGTATCTACCCTGATTTTGTGAAATGTGAATTGTTACGTAATACGCCTGACTCTTTGCCCAAACTAGTCTCAGTTTTGAAAACTTTTCGTAAACGTGACCGACCAAAAACTGACAGTGCAGACAAAAATCATCTCAACAAAAAACCCCGGCTTTCGGATATATCTGATTCATTATTAGGTCAGTCTCAAATTTGTTTCAAATGTAAAAAACCTGGTCACCGAGCTCGTGACTGTAAAGAAAAACAGACACAAAATACCAACTCCAATATTTCCGGAAAGCCAGCCTCTCGAGATACGCCAGACAACCGTAAGTTAATTGAATGCAGCTATTGCCATAAAAGGGGGCATTTAGAAAAAACTTGTTTCCGTAAACAAAATGATGAGAAATCAAAGTCAACCGATCAAAAATCCGTTAATTTTTGTGGCCCAATAAATCGTTGCACGACTACCGTCAAAATTGGACCTAATTCATATCCTTGCCTATTTGATTCCGGCGCAGATTGTTCGTTAGTACGTAGAAGCATTTCTGGTTCGATTCCGGGCAAAAGGAAGACTGTCAATACAGTTTTTAAGGGAATAGGTGGCATGAATATCACGTGTTCTCAGAGTATCTCTGCTATTGCCGAGATCGATCAAGTTAGTGTAGAATTAGAACTTTTTGTTGTGGAAGATCACCAAACCCAGTTTAATATTTTAATTGGCTATGATTTAGTGCAAATCCCGGGTCTTACTATCACATTAGTAGATAAAAAAATGACTGTCTCGAGAAATATGATTATTAATGAATGTTCTTTAGCAGAGTCTGAAATAAAACTAAAAACTGACCTTGCTGACCCTACCATGTTAGA
Source organism: Lithophane leautieri (assembly GCA_949152455.1). Taxonomy (NCBI): domain Eukaryota; kingdom Metazoa; phylum Arthropoda; class Insecta; order Lepidoptera; family Noctuidae; genus Lithophane; species Lithophane leautieri. The sequence continues at coordinate 987,364 of OX424462.1, read as the reverse complement.
AAAATTTAATTCAATTTTAAACAAATTTAAAGATAATTTCACTTCTGGTAATAAAGTTTCTGAGGTAATGACTGGTCAATTGACTATTAGATTAAAAAATAAAGATAAAATTGTCCAACGTAGACCCTACAGATTGTCGCCAATAGAACGCGAGAAAGTCAAAGATATTTTAAACGATCTTAAACAAAACGGTATAATCCGAGACAGCTCATCCCCTTTTAGCAGTCCTATTTTATTAGTTAAAAAAAAAGATGGAACTGACCGATTATGTGTTGACTTTCGGGAGTTAAATGCAAACACAGTAAGGGATAATTTTCCATTACCATTGATTGCCGATCAGATTGATAGGTTGGGTAAAGCTCGTTATTTCACTTGTTTAGATATGACAGCAGGGTTCTATCAAATACCGATTTCTGAAGATTCTATAGAAAAAACTGCGTTCGTTACACCTGACGGTCAATTCGAATTTTTACGCATGCCTTTTGGGCTGTGCAATGCGCCGTCTGTTTATCAGCGTGCCATTAATAAAGCTTTGGGTGACTATAAGGACAAGATTGCATTAGTTTATATTGACGATGTCCTTGTCATTTCTGCTACTATAGAAGAAGGGTTAACTAACTTGGAGTTCGTTTTGGAGAGATTAACTAATGCAGGTTTTTCACTAAACATAAAAAAGTGCTCATTTCTAAAAAAAATCGGTTGAATATTTAGGGAATATAATAGAAAACGGAACCGTTAAGCCTAGTCCCAGAAAATTAGATGCCCTCTCTAAGTCTGCTGTACCAAAAATATTAAAGAATTACGGCAATTTAACGGCCTAGCTGGTTATTTTAGGAAATTTGTACCAAATTTTTCTAAAATCATGGCGCCTTTATATGAATTAACAAATTCTGGCGTACCTTGGAGATGGACTGAGAAACAGGAAAATGCCCGAAAGGAAATAATTAGTCGATTAACTTCTTCCCCACTCTTGACAATTTTTGACCCTGATTTACCATGTGAACTCCATACAGACGCTAGTTCTCTAGGTTATGGTGCAGTTTTGATTCAGCGACATGATAAGAATCCTTATGTCGTTGGTTATTTTAGTATGCGAACGACCAATACTGAGAGCAAATACCATTCATATGAGCTCGAAACATTGGCTGTCGTCAAAGCTATTAAACATTTCCGCCACTTCTTGTATGGTAGATGCTTTAAAGTAGTAACAGATTGCAATTCACTAAAAGCATCCAGAACCAAAAAAGAACTAACGCCAAGAGTACACCGCTGGTGGGCATTTTTGCAAACTTTTCAATTTGATATTGAGTATAGGAAAGGTGACAGACTTTCTCATGCCGACTTTTTCAGTCGAAATCCCGTAGCGAGCCCCTGTAAAATTCCTACAGATAATATCTCGTTGCAATTTTCAGTTAACTCTTCTACACTTGATCATAACTGGCTCCTAATAGAACAAAAACGTGATCCAACTCTTAAAAACATTGTTGAACAACTTAATTCTGATACAATCCCAAAAGACATTGCTGACACTTATGTCATATCGCAAGATAAACTACTTAGACGTAAAGTTCAAATAAATAATAAAACTCGTAAACTTATTATTGTGCCACGTAATTATAGATGGAATCTGATATCCCACTATCATGATAATCTTCAACACTTCAGTTGGGAAAAGGTTCTAGCTAAATTAAGAGACCAATATTGGTTTCCCAATATGTCAAAAATAGTTCGAAGGTTTACTGAAAATTGTGTTAGTTGTAGAATTCGCAAAGGCATGTCGGGTGCTAAACAAGTTACCCTTCATCCTATAGATAAAATTGCAATTCCCTTTCACACTCTACATGCTGACATAACTGGACGTATGAACGGTAAACGTAATAACGCTGAATATGCGTTTGTATTTATTGATGCCTTTACCAAATATACTCATTTAATTTATACGAATGATCGAACATCTGATACAGCCATATCTTGTTTGCAAGAAGTAATTTCTATTTTTGGCACCCCAAATAGACTCATAACAGATCAGGACAAAAGTATGACATCATCTGATTTCAAGAATTTTAGTCATCGTTTCGGTATTGAACATCACGTTGTAGCTAAAGGCGCTAGTCGGGCAAATGGTCAGGTAGAACGTATTATGAAAATCATCAAAGATAATATGTCTGTTGTAGAGCTTAATAAACAGTGGCACACTGCTATTCGAGATTTACAGTTAGCTATTAATTCTACCGTTTCTAAAAGTACGGGAAAATCTCCTATGGAGTTGTTGTTTGGGAAAAAATGTTCACCGCCGGGTATTAAGCTCTTGCAAATCGATGATGATGAACCAATTGAAGATCTTAATACTGTTAGATCTTTATGTAAATTAAGGATGGACGAGCGATCATAACGGGACAAATTAAGATTTGACAAGGGCAAAGCTCAAATCAAGCCTTTTGAAAAGGGGGATTTTGTCTTAATGCATAAGCATGAAAGACATACGACTAAACTTGGGCCTAAATATGAAGGTCCTATGGAAGTTCTAGAAGTATTGCCTAATAATCGCTACAAAGTAAAGCATGTCAATTTAAAGGGTTGTTCCGAAAAGATCGCTAGTCATGATTTTTTGAGACCAGCACCTCTGGCTCAAAATGATCCATTTATGGATGAATATGATAATGAACCGACCGTATGGGCGGATGATTCTTTGTAAATTATATTAGCTACTCCACCTTCCTCCCTATTACGCTGGCTGGCCACCATGTGTATCCTTTTTCCTGGTCTTAGGGCTATATCCCAGGCGGGTGATGCCATCAAATATGGCTAGATCCAAGGCGGGTGATGCCGTGTTAGGGGGCTATATCCCAGGCGGGTGATGTCATATGATATGGCTAGATCCAAGGCGGGTGATGCCGTGTTAGGGGGCTATATCCTAGGCGGGTGATGCCATATGGTATGGCTAGATCCAAGGCGGGTGATGCCGTATGTTTTTGGCTAAGCCCGAGGTGGGTGATGCCGTTTTGATGTAAAATGACAGCGCAGAGAGCGCGCTGGATCAGAATGGCCGTATGGGCGCCAAACAGTTATTTGAATTTTAAGCTTGTTTTAATTATTTTGTACTTAATCTGACTTCCATATTATTTATTGAATTAATACTTGTATTTCCGGTTTGATTTATTTTTACCGACTTCATTATAAGTTTCTATTATGACAACTTCCTTTCGATTTATTTAAAATATTGTGGTTTCCGGTTGAATTTATAAAAAGTTAATATTGTAATACCTTCCTTTTGATTTATTTAAAATAAAGTGGTTTCCGGTTTGATTTAGTTTTACCGACTTCATTATAAGTTTCTATTATGACAACTTCCTTTCGATTTGTTTAAAATATTGTGTTTCCGGTTGATTTTATTTTAAGCTTCTATACTGGTATTAAGGATTTATCTTGACATCCGCTTGAATTACTTTAAATGTTATTTCCTTTAGAATTATAAGGATCTATGTTGACATCCGCTTGAATTATTTAAAATGTGATTCACTTTAGGTTTGACTTGCATATCCGCTTGATTTATATAAATTATTTTTGGCGGTAAAGTTTCCCGGTAATTTTGTGTATATAAACTGTTGTAATGCTAATGGAGACACATTCTTTGTGCGCTGCTCATGGAATAAACACACTGAGTTGAAGTAAGTTATTTTATTTGTGCTCTCTTATCTCCATTTTCCTATTGCTGTGTATTTGTGTGATAAATTGGTGAAAATATGTGTGACTCCGGCAACGAAGGCGATGATGCGCCGACATGTACGTGCTTCTTCATGGTGGAGAAGTTAAATGTTAACATTGCTGTACCTTTAAAAGTACAGTACAAATAGACGGACAAGAATGCATGAAAGCACAGGGCAACTTTTAGTATGCAAAAAAAAAGTAAGTTCTTATAATGGGTATTTTTATTAGTATGGTACACACGGCTACATATCAAGCTATAGATTTCCAGTTTATGCTGATCGCGCATTGTATAGGATTTGCGTACAATGCGAGGTCAGCTTATACTGGAAATGTATAGCTTGATGTGTAGCCGTGTGTACATGGTACTGAAAAACTATTAAGGATTTTGCTGTAGACGCACCACAATTAGGTGCACTATGTTCTATGAATTTTCCAGCATTATTACAGAATTAAAGGTACTCAGTCACGACCTATTTCAGAAGATGCGAATCCATCCTTAAAACAAAAGGGCACCAATTCTTCGTTATCTATTCAGCCATAACTCTTGGTTATCGCATGTGTCATGTCATCGGCCTCCTCCCAGCTTGAGGTTCTACCGGACTTAATCCTGATAACAGTACGTTGACACTTGTTTTAGTGTCATACGGTGACAGTTCATGGCTACCACGGGAAGTAAGGGAAAAATTCTCAGTATTTTCATAAGAAAAGGAAAAACGTCCTAAAACAGGTAATTGTTAGTAGTAGTAGAGGTCTTTGTCAAAGAGTTTTATCGGTAAAGTACGATAACCTATAGTAATAGGTATTTCATCTATTTCTTGTCGACAGGTATTATCTACACTGTCTCACTTAACCACCACTGTCTCACCGGTAAAGCTTCGCAAATGGGCCGTTCTTTTGTAATTTTCCGTCAGTCATAATAAATCTTCATCAGTTATGAAATTGTACAACAAAGTGAAACTTTCTCACCTGGGCGTCCCCCGCGGCCGCGGGTTACTATGGTTCCTCGAAATCTTTCTCAATTCGCGTCTAGTTTGCAGACAAGCAATTATTAATTGGCCCCTAGTTGCCTTCTCGATACCCATGTATAGAATATAGTCACAAGACAAAAAAAAACATGTTGCAAAGCAAAAGCATGTTGCTGGAAAAACATTTTTTAATTTTTTATTCTTTACTTTGTTATTTGTATTTTGTGTTCATGAACTGTGTCCAAATAAACGTTATTCTTTCTTTTCTTTCTTTCACAGTAGGTAATAAAAGTAGAAACAAATTCAATTTAAATAATATATTATGAATAGCCATTACCCGCAGCTTCGCCCGTGTGTAGGTCAGACATTATCCCACGGGACCATACTACCGGGATATGAAAGTATCCTTTACAGCAGGTAGGCCATGACCTGGGTTCTAATCCAGTTCTACATGTGTCATCGAAATCCGTTCAGAGGTTGACTACGGAACCCTAAAAATGGTGTGAAAAGGTGACAGACAGACAGAGTTACTTTGTAGGATATTCGTATTGTTAAGAGGTGTTCAATACAAATAAAAGTTGTAAACAAAATGTGATAACATTCAGTGGGTGGCAATAACACAAAATGTCGATGTATGACGTCACATAGTTCGCTGCCCGCTCGACCGCCTGATAATATAACATTGTTCTCTATGACTCGTTTACATGGAGGATAGTTACTTGCTCTGTGTTTATTTATTCACTTTCTTACTCCACTATATTATGAAGAAGTGATTACTTTTTGTGGATCCTAACACTTGATTTAATTATCCTTTTGCTAACCAAACAAACTGAGGTGGTTTCGTAAACTTATCGGGGAAGTTACAGTCAGCCTCACAAAGATGTAAATCGTCAAGAATGCATTTGATTGTCTACAGTCTTGTTCATATTACTATATATATCAACGTGTGGCTACAATTAAGTACCCAATATGTAATATGTTTTGTGGCTACATGTTGAGACAATATTATGGAAAAAACCGGTCCAGTGCGTGCGGAACACGGACAATGAAGGGTTGAACTTTTGGAATTCTTGATTTGTTAGAATTTTTTTTTCATGATTTTTTTTTTACGTTTTTCTGCTTGATTTATATTTATACCCATGTCAAATTACAGTGTTTTAGTACTAAAAGTCCCTGAGCTATAACGCGGACAGACAGACGGACATGGCAAAACTATAAGAGTTGCTTGTTGACTACGGAACCCGAAAAATGGTAGGCAAGTAAGTGAATTCTTGTCGATCTTTTTGACTGTACTAGGGAAGTCACTTATTCCTGCAAACGCAGATTATTTGGATCAGGTTGGTTGCCTGCTTTTAATCCACGATAGTGAATCTATAAGATACGTGGTAATTAAAAACATACTTTGGTTTTTTGAGGATAGCCATCGTATTCTGTAATGTCTGTTTATTTAATAATGACCTCTTATTTTTGCAGAATAAACAATTTTTCTTTATTTCTTGCTGTTATGTATAATATAATCATTACTGATGTTTTGTTACTGTTTGTAAGCTCAACAATCATTACAGTAGACGCGCAGTTTACTCCTCCAGCCCCCAGCTCTCCTCCCTACTCTCTCACTGACACAAGTTCAAACGCTCCTCAGCATTGTCTCGCTATCTCGTCGACACATTTGTAGGTAGCCATTGTGTTTCTTCGCTCCCAGTCGGTTATTTACTCCCACAGCCGCACAACCAACATATTTTTATTGTTTTATCATCGCCAATATACGAGGTGCTGTCTTAAATGCTCGGAGATAGAACTTTATGTGGGTATGACTGTAAAAAGTTAAGTTGTAAAATTTTGACGCCAAGATATTTTGATGTTTTCGTGGTCTCGCAGAGTCTTAAAATACACAAAAAACCTTCGGTCCAGCAGTTTATGGATGATGTAAATTGTACTAAAACTTGGAAAGTTCGTAAATAATAATTTAAATAATGATATAATTTTTATTATAATGCTAGATTTGTACAAAACAGAACTATATCATAGTGCTACGACAGGGTCTACGACGTGCTACGCCTCGTAGACGCTGTAGACTTTTCGTAGACTTATGAGTCTACGAATAGACTAATGATGATGCAATTATTTACAGAATAAATGTTTTGTGTTACGATAGTTATTAATGTTTAATCATATTTACGATTCAAATCAAAATAATATACTGCACCTGAAATGCTATAATTATGAGATTTATTGATTTTCTTGTGATATTACAAAATGTTTTGTAAGGTTGCCAGATTTTGTTTAATTTTAAATGAGTTTTGTTTAACCCAAATTGCATAAGTGCAATATAAATAAAATATGTTCTTCTTTTGTAAAAACTAACGAGTTGTATTATAGCTTATTTTGGTTTGTAGAATCAATCAATTAGATTGCCCACACACTTCTTTGTACGGACCTTCTATTTGGTGTTTTACTGGAAACATTTAGTATTGACCAAACAACAAGCTAAGAGTAACGGCAGTTAGCAATACAGAACAAACATGGTGACCACGTGTTTGTTTGTCCTTTTGTCCGCACAACAAGAAAGTGGAGAAGTCTTATCATAAATCGTGGTAAGAGATTATTAGCCTATGAATGTGTGGGAGTATCGGGACTACTGAGTTAATCACAGTCTATTGTGTTTCCATTCATGAGTCGGGCAAAACCTATTCACTTCGTAGATATTTGCCCATCAGCAAAACATTCGTTGTAAAAATGTTACAGTTTCACCACAAAACTATACGGCAACATATACCAAAAAAAAAAATTACAATTCAAATTAACTTATTACTTCTTATTAATAAGAAATAATATTAATAATTTCGGTTATTAAAATATTGCCACAAAACAAAGATCTAGTGTTCCTGTTCGAATACACTTTGTGCCGGTAATAGACTCACGTTTCCAGTGCAGAGTCATTTAATTAACCGTAGTTCGTCAAAGTGAGTTTTTCTATTTATAATGTACATTCCTAAGTTTATCTAGGACATCACTGACATGAGTGAAGGAAAATATTCTGGATTTAAAAAATAACTAGCTGATGCCCGTGGCTTCGCCCGCGTGGATGTCGGTTATTATATACTAAAACCTTCCTCGAGAACCACTCTATCCATTGGTGAAACAGCATGAAAATCAGTGCAGTAGTTTTTGAGTTTATCGCGAACAGACAGACAGACGCCGCGGAGGACTTTGTTTTATAATATGTAGTGATAAATAATATAAGTCTCAAATCGCCAGCACGTCTTGAGCAATCGTGATGATTATTGCTCATGCCTTCTCTGTTTGAGAAGAGGCCTCTGCCCTGCAGTGGGACAATAATAGGCTGGTATTATTATTAGTTCCCCATTATCGAAGGCTAAAGAAGGCTTTATTCGGTAAAATTGGCTAAAGCCAATCTCTAAAGCGGCAGTCCTAAATGAATATTAGATGTTTTGTTCAATGTATATAGTATTCTATTTTGTTGAATTATGTAAAGTGTGCCTACTGTACCTGGTCTGTGTAGTATAGTCCCAGCTGCGAGTCGACACCTAATCCTGGCTAAAAAGCCACCTCCAGTTTCTTGTGGAGCAGTTCAGTGTTGAAACTGGAGATTATAGCCATTGTAAATAGTGCTGTGTTGTGCCTCAGTGTCACACCGTTGCGCTTGCTAAGGATCTGTCTCCGAACGAATGGAAGAAGGTTTTATTGGCATGTCAGAAGTACTGTGGGAGAGATTTATAATAATAATTTATTTTTCAGAATATGGTACATTATATCAATGAATAATAAATCAGTTGACTGAATGATTGATTTGATATTGAATGGATAATATAACATCATTAAATCAATGGTCTGGTGGAGTGTTGTTAATTTTTTACCTCAACTGTATTTTTGTAAATGATTTTAAAGCGTTTTTATTAAAAAACATAAATAAACAATAATATCTGCCAGGAGCCTGATACCTGAACTTGAAGTCATATCAGCCATCATGGGCGAGTGACCTGGGTATTTCCAATTCACATTAAAAGCGCATTAATACTCAATACGTATTAATGCCGGAAAATATGGCTCGATAGTTAATTGCATTTAGCATTTAAAACTATTCAACGCAAACAGTTTTAAAATCAATATCAAAGTTTATTCAGTATCTCATTGGAGTAATTTTAAAGTACCGAGTGGATTGCCCGGATTTTAATCATAAATTAATTGCTTCCTCTAAAATTCGGAATATCAACGTTATAAATATCCGACACCACTTCTACAATAATAATTTAACTAATTAAAACAATTAAGCTGAAATTAATATTTCAGTCGCTCCCATTATTTTAATTGCTATAACCTTAATAGTTGGGATTTATAAACATTCTTCCTTTTATTATTTTAAATAGGGTTTGGTTTGTTATATTAAAAGGCGATGGTTTGGCGAAAATTTCGCGGGAAGGTATTGAAAAACGTTTACTTTTGTTAAAAACAGCTACTTTTGTTAAAAACGAATCACCGTCTAGCACTTGAATCGCGTGTGTTGCACTTTGGACGTTAACATATTTCCTACCCAACCATATTTTGCTAGTTATTAATATTGATATTACTGGTAATCCACTTCTCCTCTCGTGGTGCATCTCCTCGGCATGAAGCACATTTAATATGTTGGCAGCTCATCCGTTGATTTATGACAGTATGCTACCAATTTACCATAATCAGCTAAATTGGTAACTGACTGCACAGAGTGCACCGAACGTCATTGGTAGAGGCTCTTTTGATGAATCCCATTACTGGAAATGTAGTTTTAAACACAGTACGTCACACGGATATCCGTGTGACGTACTGTGTTCAAAACTCGATGTACAATATTAACGCCTCGGTACTGTTACTCTTCCTTCTCATTAACGGTCCCATAAGTCCACGTCTTCATTACGTCGCCTTCAGTTTTTCCTGCGGCGAACTATTGCGTGGGGGGTAGTGCAGCCAGCTCAGGGCGAGGGGGTGTCGTCGAGGCGCTCGTTTGTTACAAACTTTAACACGTCCTGCATAATGACGCTGTTGACTACATAGTAAGGCGAGCTAAGCGAAGCTATGCGATGATGTCGCTGACTAAATCCATTAGTCGCACAAAATTAAAAGTAGATAATGACGGGATTTTAAATGAGAATCCATTACTAATATGAACTGCCATCATTTTAAGCTGTGCTACTATAGAATTCAGTGAAAGATAAAAATCGAGGAGGAATATACTACTACTCGTAAGGTGGTTTCTTCATAGATCTCTGGTAGCAAAACAAACACAACAACAAAAACAAAACAAACAAGCAAACTTTCAATTCTCTGGAGACATTAAAATGTTTTTTAAGGATGCAGTATCCAATTTTCTACGTATGGTGTTGCACTTTCACAAATTCGGCTTTCTTTAATTTTGAATAGTTTTAAAAATGTATGATGAAATTCATATATTTTCAAAATTGTTGTACATTTTGTGCCAAACGAAGCTTGAATAAGATAATAATAGAATTAGTGGCAATTTATTTAATTTGAATGTTGTGCTCGTCGAATGCAGCACCAGATATCATCAAATAACGAATTCATTAAATTATCAGCGAATTTTCTATAGATTCATAAATAACGAACATGCAATGATATCTATAATAGATACTCAGAACAATAATTCAATGATAACCAAATAATGGAGGTACTTATGCGTATGAAATGAATAAGCAGATGTTTTCAATGAAATTTACACCAATATTATAAAGAGAAAAGATTTGTATAATTGTTTGTAATGAATAAACTGAAAACTGACAGAACAAATTAAACAAAATGTTTCATCAGTAGGATGCTATAGTATCACTGAGCAACAGGCTATAATTTATAAAGATATCACGCCGGCGCAGCCGCTGGTAGAACTGGTCAAATACTGACCGCTAAACAACGTATTTTATTTTATATATTCGTAAGAAATAAATTGTAACGCATTTTCTAGACTAACATCATCAGCACTTACTGTAGCACACACTGCAATATTTTATAGCTTAGGTCTCTTTAGTAGGACAAAGCCTTTACCTAACGAATGTCCTCAACGATCCTCTTTCAAAAAGGAGTACTTGTTCTTTTTCAGTCGGTTTTAGTGTTGCTTCAGGATATGAGAAAACGGAATACTTATGGTCCGGACGCGCGGACGGTACATAACCTGCTTGAAATGCACTGAACGTAGCGGGAGTATTCTCGGTGAAATGCTTCGTTTTAGCTTACTGATGCGTTTTTGTTTACCTCGCTGAATCCCAATGCGATGAAGTGAAGTATTCGATTTCTACTTGTATATGTCAAAAGAAATCTACCTTTTACTCCTACTATCCCATGACTATATTTAATAGTTAGCGGCACCGATATGCATCTAGTTATTTCTTGCGACCAAAGGATGCCAACGTCATAAGTCTGAGAAGTCTCGTGGTTTTTCTGAATTTGTCTAAGAGACTACCTGATTATGATCCTTCGAAGATATACAAAGTTATTGGCTGCGGCTGTTCCAGAAGCCTATGTAATTACTGTTTAGTCCATTCTCATAATAACAGACATCGTTAGTTGATAGTATTTTGGTGAACTAATCTAAATTGAACTGACGACATAAAACCGGGTTTGACTTTCCGAATTATCTTCGTAAAAGAACATTTCTCAACGGAACACACGTTGACATACAACATTCAGAACATAGTTCGGGACTACGCGGTAGTGGAGCCGCACAAAAGTGTGCAAACATTTGGACAGCGAAGCGCACGCTCTGTGCAAACTGTGCAAACGGGCTTATTTGCCAGCACACTAAACGGCGGTGTCCGGTGACAAAACTATTTAGGTATAATATGTGTTTGGACGGACAGTTCGGTTCGGTAGCGATTTTCATGTTTACAAAGAAAATATGTTGTAGGCGGTCTAGTTGGTGAAATATTTAAAACCACACACTTTTAAAGGTTCGTGAAGTATTCTGTAGTACTTAGATATCTGTTTATCCCAAACAGAAAAAGTCGTAGTATGTCTATGATGGCTTAGGTTCATCATTGATGTCATGGTTAAGACCACTATAGCAACGCCAATGACGATCGTTTTCTTGGCAGAGAATAGAGATTACAGTAATTAGCATAGCTTGGCTAGAATATAAAGGAACATTCTCAAAGAGCAAGTCCATACCGCCTTTTGTATTTACGAATGATTGCCTAACAAAGAGGCAATTCAGAAATCCAAACTTCTGTGCGTTTCTATATTATACAAGAATCTCCTAAAACGTTCTCTCGAAATCTACCCCTTTCGGTGTGTGTGTGTGTGTAGAATAAAATTTTTCCTTTCCGTCTCCCAAACGGCGAATAACATAAATTCTCGTCTCGCGTGAAATATCATATAATTTGTGAACTGCTGCGAATTCTTTAGGCTTTGTACTGAGCGAAAAGATATGTAGGTATCTCAGTACTTTTATGTATGTCTGTAGTATACAATAGGTATACCTACTACGTTATTTGTGGTATGCTTTTCTTTCCCGAGTCATTGGCCTGAAAGCTTTGTATCCAATTTTCAGGCTAAGCAAAGCCTTCCTCTAATCGCGTTCCAAAGATAAATTTTGCTAGACAATTATCTCTCTATCCTGAATAATGTTATTAAAGCAATGTCTATTTCAACAGTTTCTGTAAGTGTACAATCCGACCAAGTTTTGTGGCACATTCTACTAAGTAATAAATAAAAAGTATCGAACAAAGAAAATAGTCTTTGTTACTTCTCGTACATTTACTAGAAAAACTAACGTATCGTGTCTGCGAGCTTACCTTTGTTCCAAACACTTTAACTGTATTTGTTTCTTTGATCTAAGTACAATGAAATATCACTAGTGTAGGTACTTACTATTTTTTGTTTCAAATATATTTTAGTGAAATAACTGGAGAGGCGAACTGCTATTATGACAGGAGGATTTCATGATGTATGATTTTATGTTTTTCAAGGGGTTTTAATGTTGATGGTTTTTGTCTGGATGATGGTTTAATGTCGGTGGGTTGTCCCGTATTGCGTGAAACTTAAACATAACTGGCGAAATGTGAGTGAACGCACTATAGCAACACCTCTGCCTTAGCTTTCGGGCATAACAGGCGTGATGTTATGTTGTGTGTGTGTGTAATATAACTTTGACCACTGCACTATCAATTTAATTATCATATTTACAAGTCTTCATATCTCCCTCTATTGTTTCACAAAGTAATTCAATCATGGCTAAGGACTCACTTTGTGACTTGTCTAAGCCCTCAAGCGTGTTCACGCCGATCCTAAGAGCGCACGCTCATTGGTCACACAGAGCCGGCCGTAATACGCTACACGCTTCATTGGCCACGCGGCTTTGCTCACTAATCGCGTGCGAAACACGCAATTACACGCGTGCTAGTCTATGCTTGATTTAACATGTACTATTCTAATTGTCTGTGTGAGTGAAAATCTCATTTAGTTTAATAGTTGGTGTTGAGTGTATACGGCGTGCTTTGTGTTTGGCGATAGGTTTCTGTAGACAGTGAAGCAAATTTTATTTTTATTTTGCAGTAGCAAAGTCAAAACTATCTCCAAACCGAAAGTATATAGCTATCACGGATATAACTATTTAGAGTAGAGCTATCATCCTAACTATATATTATTATACATAAATGCGAAAGTAAGTTTGTTTGTTAATTTGTTACGCTTTCACGCTAAATCGGCTGAACGCCGTTGGTCCCGGCTGTCATTTGTAGATCTTTGACAATTTTTACGGGTCGTCAGAAGCCCGAAAGTCTGACAATCAGTCTTACCAAGGGGTATCGTGTTACCCAGTAACTGGGTTGTGGAGGTCAGATAGGCAGTCGCTCCATGTAAAATACTGGTATTCAGCTGCATCCGGTTAGACTGGAAGCCGACCCCAATATTGTTGGGAAAAAGCTAGGCAGATGATGATTGCAGATTTCTGCTGATTGAACCTGCAGATTTCTTTAAAGTATGGCTTTAATATGCTGAGAGTAATACTGCGAGTCATCGAATGGACGCGATAGAATAGAATAGAATAGAATACTCTTTATTATGTACACCATAAAAAATACAGATACAAATGTAGAAAATTTAACATAGGGTGACACAATGGGCGGTCTTATCGCTAAGAGCGATCTTTTACAGACAACCTATACGATAGTCCGGCGATAGTCCGGGAGCTGCCAGGCTGTGATTTAGCTCATCCAACACCTTCAAAGGATATCCTGCACTATAAAGACGGCTCCACAGACTACAATTATATATAGGGGACGGCTCGTTAAACGTGTAATTGAGTGCTCAATTTTATGTAGTTTAATCTGGCTGTGCACACAGATAAAAAGCAAAATTCGATGATTTTTCGTAATAACTTTACTTATTCTTCGTTTAAAAATAGGCCTTTGCAAAAAATCTAGACACGAACTTAATCAAGGACCTGCTCCAAGCACATACAACTCAGTAACAATGTAACAAATAAAAACTAACTAAACAATATCTAACTTTAGGATTGCTAGTTGTGATTTGAGCTTAGCCAAGTTAAAGTCAACACCGAGCCAAGTATAAACCGGAAAACGTTTACTTGTGAGGCAATTGACCGAATAATAAACCTACCTTTTATTTTATATTGGTGGTTGTTCATAGGGCAAACAGCAGTAAACCATGGTTTAGTTCATTCAAATTGTATTTGTATACAAAAAAATAAAGACTGGATCTGTTTTTTATGGTGTACATAATAAACAGTATTCTATCTATCTATCTATGGGGAAGCGGACACTATACATACCTAAATGATCATTGGAATATTTTATTTTGCGTTTCGTGCTATGTGAACTGTCCCGTACCGTTCTGTAGACCATCCTATACCGTTTTGTGCAAATGTGTGAATAATTACTGTGCCTCTTGTCCCGTCCGTGAAGGGGCCGCGGCGCGACGTGCATTAAATTTTTTATGACCACATAAATTACGACAAATGCCCCCATAATAATGGAGGCTCTTTAAATGCCTTCGTTTCAGGATAAATTATTATTAATTCCAGCGCTTATTCAACGATTGAGTTGCTGTGACGGCCAAATATTACGGATACTATATAACATCTTGCTATAATGCCGTATTTTAATATTGAATCCATTTTGTATTCTGTGCACGGATAGTACTCGCGACCGTGTTATATTTTCGCTATGAATTTTAAAAAGTTTTAAACCAATGCAATGAATTCTATTAAAGTGCCAACCAAGATTTGAAAGTATGGTATTGCGATTTGTTTCCATGAACGATTTGCTGAGTTTTGGCGTGCTTAGCAAACAATGTTAAACCAGTAACAACAACTACCAGTTAATTTCAAATTGACCAAAGGAAGCGCCACCGCGCTTGCTCAGCCATATAAGAAAATTCCCTTAAATTCTTACAGCATCCAAGACTGAGCTATAAAATGGAAAGCTTATAAATTGTATTCGTTCCAATCAGCACGGGGATATTTAGTGGTTTGTTTACTGCGGGAGACGACGGCCATTATTAGGCGGATGCCGCACCATTAAGTTAATTGGCAAGTTGCCAGGGATGGGACAGCTGACGCAATTATTATAACAATATGCATCTTACAATACAGTTAGGTTTTATGATAACGATCAATAGGGGGCGGTTTTTTCCCCTCAATTTGATTGCTTTTATATTATTGTTTCCACTGACAAATAAAAAGATTTAAAGAGTATAGGCGGTGCCATTTAGTCTTTCGATTTTATTAAAACTTCAACGTAATAAGATTTCATTTCAATTAAATAAGTAACTACGGTGTTTTCTCAATAAATTAACACGTGAATTCACACGATCTCATCTGATTTCCGTGATTAGGTAAGGAATGGAAAAAATGAAATGTATCGACAGTAATAGTCGAACTGTGACTTTGATATAAACATTCAGAAATGATGCTTCACAAACACTCACAGCTATGACATCTTACAGTTATTCAATAACTCCAGTTTATTGCGGGAAAGGATATTATCCGACACCCATTAAGAGGCAATCCCGTCGCCTTTCCTAGTTATCATAAATACATAATGTATTACCACGATACAAATTTACTTTGATAGGATTTAAGTCACAGCCCGCAGGATTAGATAGCTCTTGAATATTCAATTGGGATCCACTAGTAAGTAACGGACAACGACCCCTGAATAAATAGGTGCGCACGTAAAAATAATCTACGGGTCTTAGTTGCGCTGGATTTTGCGGTTTTATACTGTGAAGCTTACTGTGTTCTATGATATAGTGCACAGTTATTCTGTGTAAAATGGCGCGTCCCTGCTTCGCACAGGTTTTAAACATCAATATTTCTTTATTTATGTAATGCTAATATTAATGAATTATACACATAAACTTTCCGAAATTCGTTCTCTACATGATGGTGTGAACCGTATCAAAATCCGTTGCGAAGTTTTGAAGAACAACGCGGTCACACAGACAAACACGAAAAGCGACTTTAAATGGATATTGTCCACTGATTTTGGTTGTTATATACAAGATTTGGAGCCGTAGTGGTGGCCCAGTGGTATCGGCCCCGACATGGGTCATAGGTTTGAGCACAAGCAGGCGCTTTACTCTGCGCTATGTCATCACTACGCTACCAAAAAGGTTAAAAAAAAAAACGCAGACATGTGACATATATAATTTTACCTTATTGTTTTACTTGAATAAATTTTATTTTATTTTATTTTATTTTATATACCAACTCGCATTGGGCCCGCGTGCTGGATTACGGCCCACTCCCTCTCGAAGAAAGGAGAGGTCTGCGACCAAGCATCGGGAACGTTAATAGGCTTTATTATGCTTAAGCTAGTACAAGATATGTAGCCTAAACAATGGAAGGTGTAATGATAGCCAGTAAGTAATCATAGTTACACATAAGGCGGATATAAGAAAGGTAAAATATAGAAAGGACTCTAGGAAAATCTCTCTTTTATATTTTCCTTTTTATGCTGCACAGTGTAATTGTCAATTCTGTACAAACGCTGAAACTGCTGACGGCAACGAAAAGTCAAACTAAAAACGGTAAAATAAAATGATCAAACGCGATCCAGCTGAGATGCAGCGCAGTCCTGGCTGTATTGTTATACAGATATCGTGGTTCTCTCATGCTATAATATTTGTTTCGCGTAATAACCCCGGGATTGCAGTCGACAACTTTTTGAACCTTGTTCCAACTACTTTCTTAGGAAACTCGTGTAAAATACGGGATTGGAACGTGATACGGGGTGTTTATTTGAAAACAAAATTGGACGAGGCCAATGTGTTTTCTCGATCTAATGATTAAAAAAGTTTCGGAACGAGTCGATTGTTTGTTATTCTTGTCAACTGAGTTGCATTTACTATGCAAGTTTTCTAGCTAGCACCAAAATAGCTAAGTATGTTCGTTTACAAGTCTAGTTTATAAAGTCGCGCACGAAGAGTTCCGTACCATTACCATTATCTATAAAAAGAGCAAAAAAATCACGTTTGTTGTATGGCCCCTAAGATTAGATTAGATTAGATTAGATTAGATTAGATTTCTTTATTTGTTTAAACATTGTATACATACAAGAGCATGCAAGATATTACATCGTTTGAGTCCAATCATGTTTAGCCGTAAGTATCGGCGTACAAATATTTCCGTAACATTGTATCGCATTTAACAATAAGAAAAAATCCAAAAGTACCCAGAATATGCACTTCCAATAATTTTGAAACTTTTTAAATGAAAATTAATTTTTTTATATGTTATAATCTCAAAATTCAAGACATGTCAAAAATTATAATGTCAAAGTTACTAAATGTAAGTAAAAATTAAAAGATCTATGTCACATTTACAAGATTAATGTCAAAATTACAAGATTAATGTCAAAAATTACACGAGTTATGTTAAAAATACAATCATAAGCATATAAATTTAATATTAGTGTCAGACAACAAACATCTTTTCGGCTAGAAATTCGGAGACACTATAATATGCCTTTTGCGAAAGAAACCTTTTTAATTGACGCTTGAATGCAATACTATTTAGCTCCTTCCAATGTTTAGGCAATATATTAAATATAGTAGGTGCCATGCAGACGATACTTTTGCGCATGAGTGCCGTTTTTGCTGGATAGACGCGAAGAATGGTCATATCCCGTCTGTTACGCGGTACAGCGTCCTGTAGACGTGGAAACAGATTGGGGTTTGTTTTAACAAACATTGCGGCTTCGAGGATATACAGACAAGGCAAAGTTAATATCTTGTATCTTATAAAATACGGTTTACAAGAATCATCAGTCTTTAACCTAAACATTGACCTAATGCATCTCTTTTGGGCCTTGAATGCGATGTTGAAATCGGTAGAATTTCCCCAAAAGATTATGCCGTATCTTAAGTGAGACGCGGCTAAGCCATGGTAGGCCGCAATTAGTGTATTTACATTCACGACTGCAGCTAGGGAATGCAAGGCAAAAGACGAACTACAAATTTTTTTACACAGATTCTCTATATGTAATTTCCAGTCCAGTCTTTTGTCAATGATTAGTCCAAGGAATTTAATTGTATTAACACTTTCAACGGTATTATTATCAATATTTATGTCAAAATTATTTCTTGTCAAACGCTGGCTAAAATGCATTATCTTAGTTTTAATTAAATTGATCTTTAAATTATTACAGTTTAACCATTGTATTATAGATGTCAAAGAGTTGTGAATGTCAAGTTTATATTGTGTCATGTCATTATTATTATTAGCAATTGTCACTGTACTATCATCTGCGAATAGCGTCATGGGATGTGAAGTTGACTTTGGCAAGTCATTGATGTATAAAGTAAAGAGAGGAGGTCCCAATACACTACCTTGTGGAACACCGAAGGTAACGTGACGCTCATCTGAAACATATATCTCTTCTTTTTTAGTAGCTATATTGATTCTAGTTATTTCTGTCTTTTGCTTTCTATTGTCTAAATAAGATTGGATTAAATTAAGTACATTACCTCTTATTCCATAAGCGTCAAGTTTTTTAATTAAAATGTCATGATTTACGTAGTCAAATGCTTGCGTCATGTCGCAAAAGATAGTACATACAGGTGTTCTTTTGTCCACCTTTGTCAGTACCGTGTATATAAAGTCGTAGATTGCCATACCTATAGTTTTATTTTCACGAAATCCTTTTTGCTCGTTACATAATATATTATTTTTTTCTATATAACCGTTTAATTCCTTGTGCATGAATTTTTCAAAAACTTTAGAAATGATTGGAATCAGTGAAATAGGCCTATAATTTTCCATAAGTTCTCTATCCACTTTCTTAAATATTGGTCTAACGATAGCCATTTTTAGTGCGTCAGGGTAAGTGCCGGCGGCTATCGAAAGATTAATAATATGACACAAATGGCTGCTTATTTCGTACGCTACTGCCTTTAGTATTTTGGTAGATATTCCATCGTACCCGACGCTATTTGTGTTCTTTAAGGCCATTATAACTTTTAGTATCTGTTGTGGTGTGCAAGGAGCCATGAACATCGAGTTCTTATTATAAAGGGAAGGCAATGTAGTTTTGTTACTAGAATAAGCTGTAGGTTGTATTTTATTAATAAAATAATTATTAAATTCATTGGCCATTTGTTTCGCGTCCGTAATTGTATAATTTTCAGATTTAATTTTTAATATATAATTTTTAGGTGAAATAAATTTTCCTTGATTTATTATTTGCCAGGCTGTTTTACTTTTGTTGTGTGAAGTTTTGATTTTAAAGTTATTCTGTGAACGCTGTGTCAGAGTAATGATTTTTCTAAAGCGCTTAGAGTAATCTTTAAAGCGAGTTTTATTTAACTGATTTGGCTTTAATCTGTACGTCCACAATAGTTGTCTTTTCTTCTTACTACAGGTTTTGATACCTCTTGATATCCACCTTGGCTTTCTTATTAAATTTATTGTAGTCTTAGAGTTAGGAAAACAAAGGTTATAAAATAAAGAAAATAGTTCGTGAAATCTATTGTAGGCAGTGTTAGGATCATCAGTTTCGTAGACGTCAGAGAAACTAAGTTTGCCTATACATCGTTTAAACTTAGATATTTTTTCCCTGCTGTAATTGCGTCTAATAGCACAGTATTTATCGATAGTACATATTTTATTTACAGGGCATTTTAATAGTTGGGCCGTATGGTCTGAAAGAGCAAATTCCAAGATCTCCGTAAAACATTTATTTTATTCTGTTGTTTAACCAACTTCTTCAAAAAGGAGGGGGTTCTCAATTCGCCTGTTTTTTTTTGTATGTATGTTACGCGGTTGCTCCGCCAATTATGATTCGATTTTGATTTTTCTATTTTTGTTTGTAAGGTCATGCTTCAGAGGTGGTCCGATACAAATTGTATTAATTTTGCTTGCGTAGTTTTTGAGTTAGCTTAAATAATTATGTATTTTTCCCATTTAGCCTATGTAGACGATATCTTATTTGACTCTATCACTGTTATTTACATACCAAGTAGTGGTATTCGAATTTATGTGGGGTAGGTACCACAATTAAAAAGTGAAAAATAAAGATTGGAAGTCGGTTGTTTTTTTTATGTAAAAAGTTTTTATTTGTATTTGTTGTTATAGCGGCAACAGAAATACATCATCTGTGAAAATTTCAACTGTCTAACTATCACGGTTCATGAGATACAGCCTGGTGACAGACGGACAGACAGACAGCGGAGTCTTAGTAATAGGGTCCCGTTATACCCTTTGGGTACGGAACCCTAAAAAACTAACATCTCCAATATTCTTCGAAGCTAATACGATCCGAACTATCAACACTTACAAAACTTTTAACAGGAAATCGTATCAGTTTGTTCGACAAATAAGTCGATGGGCTATGTGGACTCAAAGTTTACCCATAACCCTCCAGTCACTGCAGGCTAGCAATAGCCGCGAGGAAGCAATTGCTTCGGCTAACAGATTCAAACAGATTCGTTGGTATCGTTTGCGCCGGTTTTATGGGGATAATTGTTAAGACCAAGTTGTGTTTGCGATAAAATTCGCACATACAAGTTTAAGTGTAAGTAGTTGGAATAAGTACCCATAACATTTAATCCCGTTACCTACTAATACTAATTAACGAGCTTTTGACTCGTCCTGAAGCATTGTTTGGAACATCGTATTACCTGTTTATATTTTTTACTATTGAATAGATACCGTTAACTAAAATAACCCTACAGTTACTCGTAACATAGCCAAAACCCACAATGTAATTGCCATATACAGTATCTACATCACGGCTGATAATCGGATTGGTAATCATTATTATGATTTTCACATCTATATCACTATGGAATAAGGATCAATGTTGATTGGGAAGGTTTGACGGATTGGAGTAGCTTGATGTGCGTCTGTACCTACTGTAATACTTTAATTGTGAAATTGCTGATTGTTCGGTTTTAAATACCTAATCGATATGTTATATAACTGTGGAGGCTTGTTATTAGCAACTTGATAATGTTTTGTTTTTACCTATTATTTGTAATTAGTCTGTAAGCCTTCTTAAAAGTAATAAAATAAAAAATAATAAATAAAATTGCAAAAGGAACAAAACCTTAAAATCCTCAACCATCATCTGCCTAGACTTTTCCCAACTATGTTGGGGTCAGCTCCCAGTCTACCCGAATGCAGCTGAATACCAGTCTTTTACAAATGAATATTACACCAGCACTAAGTAAAATGGGCATCATGTAACATTCAACCAAGCTAAATACCCTGGTAATTACAAAATCTCCCCATAAATAAAAACTTGACCACAGACATGATCGTTTTTCCTCAATCAGAGCTGGGTGTTATCTCAGTAGATCCTGACCGTATGGATTGATCGCTAGAGCTTTTAATTAAAGTGTCAGCAGGAGGAATGGCGTCGTAACTCTATCTGCTGTGCCCCGTATGGTAATAGGCGTTAAGTAGACGGTAATTAGATCTTTTTGGTGATTTTTGGCGATTAACTGTCTGAAAGATTGATGGTTTACACGTGTGATTCGGAGGTTAAATGGTGTAAAAGGGAAATGCTTTTCCTTTATTTTTTACCCGACTACAGCGAAGAATAAAGGAAGAGTATGATTTTGACCGGTATGTATGTATGTAAGTATGTTCATCTGTTCCCTCCTATCTTCTAAACTACTCATCACAATTTGACAAATGAGGTATCGTTGGAAGCGTCTTGATTGTCCGCTGGTTATAGGCTATGTGACGTCACATTAAATGAAAATGGCGCCCTCTAGAAGACATAAAGTAAGGAATTATAAAAACTATGTTTAATCGTACCATGTTGGGTATCAAATGAAAGGGCTTAATGAGCACATTTCAATAATATATATTATAACCCCAAAAAAATTTAAAAATAAATAAAGTAATAAAAACTAAAACCCAACTACGACTAAAAAGGTATAAATTAGACACCACAGACACAAATTAAAAATCCGGAGTCACACGTAATCTGTTTGATTTATGGCCTAACACGTGTGACTCCGTATTTTTAATTTGTCTGTCTGTGGTGTCATGTTTATACTTTTTTAGTCGTTGGGATTTAGATCTTATTACTTTAAAAAAAAAAAATGGGTATAATTGTTAACTTTGATGATCCAGAGATTGGACTTGCATGAAAGGCAAATTATTTATTCGCAAATATGGGTGTAAGTACAATGATGCCATTATTATTATACGGTACCTATACAACTTGGTTTCACGATAATTATCTAACCATTACATGCACATTACTGGTAACGAAGACAGAAAACGAAAACAAATCAAGAACAAAAACTTAGGTACTACGACTGTTTAACTTACCAATATAATTTCCACCCTGGATTATTTATCTTGCAGGGTACAAGATAAATAAGATAATGTTATACTTCGACCCTTATTTTTCATACAGCATTAGAATAAGGATCTCAATAGATTTGAAATTGATAAAAGGGTTTTGGAGGGTCACTTCCTGTATGCTTGGTTACAAGAGAACAAAGAGATTTACGAGTACCTATCACATGAATATTACTTTAATAGCTGTAACTGTCTTACAATTGCCCAAGGAAATTAAACGTAGAATAGGAATGTTATGTTTTTAGAAAATACTGCACGTCCCACAATGGTAGGTTTGAATAATTCGCAATTATTTTGTTAAAATATTATTAGAAGTAAAATAGGTACCAAGACTAAGTAGTGCATGCCAAACCCCATTTGGGGAAAAACTTTAGTTATAAATGTACAAATAATAAGACTTTCTCAACTATACAATCTTGGCTGCTACTTTACTTGGCTGTACTCCAACTACGGCCAATTATAATTATGATAAAACAAAAAATCATACAAAAACATTGTAATGACTACAAGAGCAAATAAACACAAACAAATTAAGTGTGTCCATCCACAAGTCGCCCGGTGATTAGTGTCGCGCAGTGATCGATCTATCGCCGCCGTCACTGCTGCAGCCACTAGCCACTGTAGCCACTGTAGCCACTGTAGCCACTGTCGCCGGAAGCCACTCCGAACTGATTACTGACGCTAATTATGACGGATCGCGGCGACCAAACATTACTCATGTTTTGACGGAGTATTCTTTACCAGCTATAATAATGTGTACCTACAGAGTAACAGATATTGAGGGAGTGATATTGGCAACAGGTTGTGAATTTTGAACTGTGTGATTTGTGATTGGTTCAGTTGCTGTTAAGTTGATGGTTCACCTGCTGTTAAAGGGATCTCGATAAGATTAGTGCGGAAGTAGTGAGGGTGCTATTACGATGAAGGCTTGTGCTCAGCAGTGAATTATAAGCTGTGAATAACGAAAATGGCTATTCATTTGAAGTTTTCCCTTTCCCTTATCTTTTGGCTACTTTGTATTATTTTATATTTATTTTATAACTAGCTGCGCCCCGGGGTTTCACCCGCGTAAGTCTCGATCCCGTAGGAATATCGAGATAAAAAGTATCCTATGTGTTAATCCAGGTTATAAACTGTCTGTTTGCCAAATTTCATCCAAATCCATTCAGCCATTTTTACGTGATTGAGTAACAAACATCCAAACACATAAACACACAAACACATAAACTTTCACATTTATAATATTAGTAGTTATAATGTGCGTCTTATTTGTGCAGAATAAATATTTTTTCTTGTTTTCTAATTGCTTTGTCTCAACTATCTCAACGAAGACGTATGTAATCAACGTGTGGTATTTCAGATCACATACTTTTTATTAGAGAGCAGATGGTTCTATAAAAAAATCACTAAACGGGATGAAAATCCACCAGAACGAGACATCAGAACCCGGAGCTTACAATTTCTTGGGCGAACAATAAACACTCTGCATTTGGTTTACGAACAGGAAAATAATTTTAGCCGAGTAAAAAACAAAATAAATAACAAAGTGATAGGGTCAAGATCTCAAAAAGAGCACTGCAACAAGCCTGCCACACAAATCTACGTCTTAATATCGTCTGATACATTAGCAAGACAGTCTTGTTTACCGTGGGCTCGTAATAAGCAATCAGCTGAGCCGTAACTGGGTTAGCAGTAACTCAGTTATACACATGTCGGACGATTGAGAGCAGCACCGCATGTATCTGTGTGTATGTGGTGTAACGTTGTTTGTGCAGATAGGGTTAAGAAAGTGATCGGTATATTGATTGGTTTATCGACAATCGATTATTGGACAATCGATTACAGCGATACACCTGACAATGTTTTCTGTAAATAATCACGGTGATGTAGTAGATCATTTTAAAAACATTTCACAGGTGTAAGCACGCTGAATTTTCCGTTGTGTAATTTCCGTAGGATTGTCTACGGTTGGTAGCAGTATTGACATCTCAGGGTGTGCCGGGGCGGAAAGGCTCTTATAACAAAGCGCTCCTAAATAAAGACCGATGTCTTGTCGGCTCTTAAATTAAGTACGGAGAAATGAACTTAATTTCAACAGTTTGTAATTATTTATTTTCTAGAAGAGAGCTCAAACATGTCGCAAAAGGCACGAACGTAATAAATAAAATGCCTTCCAAGAAATGAACTCGTAACAGTTACTTGTTATAATAATTAACAGAACTTATATAAAAGGAAAAGTTGTGACAAATCTGACGGATAACTTCCGAGCGAGTTCGTGACAAGTTCGGATAAGATTCCGGGGTGTGTGAGACTGAGATATAATTATCTTGCGTGGTGGCTGGGCGAAGTAGGCTTATGATGACAAAGGTGATGTAAGAAAGTAAATAAATGTTTAGATACATATAAATATACAATCGCAAAAAAAAAAGCTCATTTAATTAAAATGATTAGGTTACTAAAAACTTTTCGTAACTTTAGTTTATTTTTTTATGATTTCGATTGGCATAACCGTTGACACCTCTATCAAAATGGTGTCAGAAACCATTTTGATATTATGGTTATTGGAACTTTCAAGCTTAAACGAAAGTTGTTAATAAACTTACCCGGATGAACCCTTCATAGAAGTTTTAGATCTTTTCGACCGTAATTGTTTACGCTTTATATTCATAATACTTAACGTTTAGTAATAAAGCAAAAACACAAAAGATTAGTTTCTCCGTCACCCCAAGAATACAGCAATAATTCCTGTATTCAAGGATTATCGACAATTTCATAGCCTTTGATGGCAGCTCACCGCGCCACCAATAATAATACTCAATACTCAATACTTTATTGCAATCCATAATGTGTACATAATAGTTGGTATGTTAAGACATCGAATCAATTATGGACCCTGTCGGGCACAGCAAAAGTTAATTTTTAACAGGAGAGAGGATGAAGGCGCCTTTTTATATTCATAGTAAAATGTAGGTATTAGGTAACAATGATTTTATTGTTTTTGAAATTTATCGCTAAAGTATTCATCAATAGTGTAGTAGCTTTTGAATAATAGGAATTGTTTCAATTTATTAATAAAGATATTATTCTTACTTATGTCTTTGATGTAATCTGGTAACTTATTGTAGACTTTAATGGACATTACAAATGCACCAGAAGAGTGCATTTTTAATCGTGAAGTGGGTATGTTTAGTCTGTTTTCATTTCTGAGTGCAATTTTAGTTTGGATATCTCCCCTTTTAGTAAAGAATTGCGGATATTTTCGTACAAATTTACAAATTTCAAGTAATGAAAGTAGCAAGAGCATAATTTCTTTCCAATTATTCGCCGAAAGTTAAGTAATGACTATGAGCACTACGCTCGTCTATTAGTAAAACGATCCTTTTCAGTAATTAAAATTGATAACGATGGTCGGCGTAATGAGATGTCATGGTTACTAGAGGCAGAGAGAAAGAAAGTGTGTTTGAGCTCATCATGAAGAAATTGACAATAGGTACTTGTCGTTGTCTTAAAAGATGACGAATGAAAGATAGAAGCAGCGGCTCATTTACTGCTCTCGTTCCACTACTTCCTACTCTTGGGCTTGTGTCTACAAACTATTAAATGCCTGATCAGGCGATGGCAATATTACATTTGGAGTAGTTCCAGAGTGAGGTAGACCTGACTCGTTTAAAATCAAAACAACTGTAACATGAAAGTCTAGTTAAATGTGAAAGCCTACCGACGAACTACAACTAATAGTTTCGCGATCCAATTCCCGTATGCAAAATATTTAGGCCTGTAGCAACGATTTGTATTTCGTTTTTGATCCCTCCGTTTTCAATACGTGCGACCAAAATTGTGAATTATTTTATTCAGAGCCACCGCTGTCCTACGTGTGCCAGACCGTTCGGAGCAATGCGATAAATAATTCAGAGGACAGCCATCGAAGTTCTGACGGGTTCAGAATCTCGCTAATCTTCTTACAAGTTACGGAACTTATTGGAGACAAGTTAAGGTTAGGTGATATTTTATTTTAATTCTTGATTCATTTTTGATCGTTTCATGAGATAATGATGTGTCAAATGTGAATAAATGTTTATTTTTTTATTACGTGCTTTTAATGGTGAATTGTGATTTTATAGCCATAATGTTTCTGGTATAGGGTTCACCTACTAAGAGGAAAACACATGGACATTGAAACTACCGTACCCAGCGTGAAGTTTTGCCATGATGTAGATATTTCAGTATATCGTATTCGAGTGCTATCCAGAGTGGTCCTTTGAATAGGTATCTGAATGTTAAAGTAGTCTCAATTCTATGTTTATGTACACAGCAGCACTCTGTATCAAAGTTCGCAGGATTGATCCATTCGTCATATGTATGTACTTAGGCAATTTGCGTTTGTTTGGGTAGGTATTTCATCATGGAGATCCGTTTCCCATGATTTAGAGGAAATAGCGCAAGACATGTTTTCATTTAAACTCAAATCGAATATGACCGATAATAACGGATGAAGGAGGCTAATTTATAAGCGTCATAATAAGTTATCAGCGAGTAGATAATGTGCTTCTAATGGAAACGATTCATATAAGAGTGTCCGCCCACCGCTTAGGAACAGGGCTGGCAGGAACTACCTATGGAGTCAAATAAAAATCGCTGTGGCTGAGCGGCTTTTTGGATGATTTTTATTATAACTTCGTGACAAACATCTAACTAGAACAGCTCTTAGAACCATGCCAGTACCTGAACTCTAAGAGATGATCAAATATGAATTTCATGTTACCCGGGGATCAATTGAAAGACCATGTTATGAATGTAAACCGAGAATCTCCTTCAGCGTAACCTAGTTATTATATATAATATGATTCCTAGGCCAATAGGATAGGGGCCTGGTTTTCGCTAACAACAACTAAAATAAAGTAGTCCACGAACAATATCTTATATACATTTTGCATAAACTTTTACTTTTCGGGCGTCGACCCTAGCTCGCCCGGTTCGGTTGTCTATCATAATTATGTATTATCTGGCAGCCGAAACAAAGCTCGCCAGATGTTGAGATGTTCACAACGTCTTTATAACGTGTGTTATTGCTACGTTCCAACCTCTTGAAACAATAACCTGATTAATAACTAATATACTTTATGTTTTGGAGGTTCATTTCAGTTTGAATCGTAAACAAACTTGATGATATTTGATATACTTACATGTATTATATATATGATAGGCAGTCGCTCCATGTAAAATACTGGTATTCAGCTGCATCCGGTTAGACTGGAAGCCGACCCCAACATAGTTGGGAAAAGGCTAGGTAGATAGATAGATTGATATATGATAACTGTGCCACTTGATTATTATGAGATTAATCATTGTCTGTTCCTTGAAGTCATAAAAGCGACTAAATGGTTATTGTCAAAGACATGAGATAAAACAAAACAATAACAAAAAACTGACTCTTTCATAATTTGACGGCCAAATGCAAATGAGTCAGTAATCAGATCTGTATATTGTTCAAAACAGACGCAAGTGTCAGGTATACCATGCACACGCCCGTTTTGTAACCCTCCCCATGCATACATCCTGTACTTACATCACAAATATACTTGCCAAACCCTTTGCCAGCCTTTGTGGAGCTAAGCGTGATTATTACAGGCTGATATCAAAGCCGAGGGTACCTACTACCTATCAGGGTCGGCGGCCGTGCGTGATGCGACGTGCTACGCTCGCGCTTGAGGGTTGGCTCAGAAATCAATCTGCAAAATGTATTGGTTTGTGCCAATGTGACATTGAAATGTGTCTGAAAGTCGTGCGTAGTGTTGAAAGGGTTAGAATTTTTCTAGAATTTTATTTTACATTTATTTTTGTATTTGAGTTTAAGTTTAGCAGTAGAGGAGATCTTAAACGAAAGAGTTCGTGCGGGAAACTATTCCTATTTTGCCAAACAACACCAGTACGGTGCAGGTAAATGTTATCTTTACCATAATCTGTGATTTAATAAACTCACATTCGATCAAACCGGTAGACTTTTCAATCACGTTGTAGATATTCATAGTTTCTGGCGTCGCGTAGTGCTCTGTTATGTTATATTTTTTGTTTTACAAATAAATAACACCTTTTAACAATATTATTACAGGTAATAAAGCAGTCTGAACAACAATATTGTTGTTACCTTGTAAACTCCTGTCCTGTAAACTCGACCCCACAATTTGTTATTTCATCCCCAGCTCCAATCAGTTCTTCTTTCACCCCGATCACAAAACGAAATCTTATTAAAGCTTCACAGTACGAATTGTTACAAATCCTGCTGATTATAAACAAACAGCGGCCCGACGGCCGAAAGCCGAAAGCCGAGTTCGGGAATCAATTAAAAGTTATCGCAAGAATTGTTGTGATTTATACGGGAGCCACCCTATCGCCGGGCCACCGCGAATTAGCTAAAGAAGGTTTACTGATTACGAGCCACTTTTCGAGCAGAAATACGGCTAATAAGAATAAACTAACCTAACCTAACAGTGCTGACAGCCGGAACAAAAAGAAACAGCGGCCACCGACAGCAATCACTAGGTTCATTCTCCCACCAGCTCCCAATCTCACAACGACTTAAACTGTATCTGCTATGTGGGTGGAATATTATGGCAAATTAGTTTTTGATCGGATATTTTCCTAAGTGTATATACAGGGTGAAATTGAATTCATGGGCATCCTCATACGGGGTCATTGTACTCATCATTATGAACAACTTTCACTATGGGAACAATGCTGAAATCGCGAAAAAAAATCAACTGTTCCCTACATTTATTGTTCGCATAGCTCGTCAAAATGTAGGGAACAGCAGATTTTGTTTTCGCGATTTCAGAGTTGGTCCCATAGTGAAAGTTGTTCATAATGATTAGTATAATGACCCTTTAAAAGGATGCCCATGAATTCAATTTCACCCTGTATAGATAAGTATTAGTAAGAGGTTCATGTTTAGCAGATGACACACTAAAGGTAAGGTTTTAGAAAAGGTGTTAAAAGATCAATGTAGAAAGGTCAAGAATAAGCATTGTGTGGTGTGGTCCTTCTGATATTTACATTTGATATCGAGGTACTTAGTTATCGGGGTGTCGGGGGTATTGATAAATGAATTCTCGCTATTGAGCACCGGAATTGGGGTACAGTTAACTGTTACCATGTGTCGTATTAGCGAAATTGATTATTAGTTTGTGGACTGTTTATACAATTGCTTGTTTACGTTATAGATGTATTCCCAGAAGGGTTGGCAGGGGGGAGTTACTGACCTAAATTAGTAGTAGCCTATTAAGGGATTGTTATGTAGTACAGTGCTACGGTTCGATTCCTAATTTGCCAACGAGTACGACCTGTCTATCTGTCTGTAAAAAAATCACCGTGAAAACTTAGGTGAAGTAAGCTGTCAATCCCTAGCATATGAGCTCACAGAATCAGAATACACCGGCCGGTTGTTAAATTCTGGATACAAGCGAAATTATAAAATTGATACTGAAACGGAATAAATGTTTAACAGGTGACGATTTCAAACCAGTCCTGTCACAAAAGGACAAAGGTGTTTTAATTACACGAAATAACAATTTGCTTCTTACATAAGTACCTTCACATGGTGGGAAGTATTTATTGCTGCCCCCAGGCACCTGCAACATTCTAAAGTTTGTCGATTTCTTGCTTTTGCAAAGTACAAATGTCTCATGTCTTTGTAATTTCAAATCCAAGTTACAGAAAATCCACTCGTCACGTCGCAGTAATTCTCATAATAAGTAATTCCGAGTAACGACTACATTACGTCGACTTTCATGACTGTGACACACTGTACTGGTGTTAGTCGACTAATAAAATTGTAATGAGTCTCTCTAGTGTGCGCCGGCCATTAAAAGTGCGCATTTGCAAGTCCCTGTGACCATTTGAAAGAGATCAGGAGAGAAGTATCACTGAATAATAGCTATGAGTGAATATTCATTACTTAGATACCTAAGCCAGTAGAACCGGAAATTGCTGTAATAACTGAGCCGGAGTTGGTGATCACGGTTACTTGACAACAGGAGGGTTGCACTGGATAGTACAAAGGATGGATATCCTTTGTTGCCTTTTAAAGCGCCCACTGTTTGAGGAAACTTCATTGTTGGAAACCATTCGGTAGTCACTTTAGGATTCTTTTCTATTTTTCCATAATAGACGTATTACCCGCTCTTTTAGTAGTTATTGTTCGTTTCCTTCAATGTGATCGATGGAGTTCAACTTCTGCGCGGTTTTCTTGTATGCTTGGAAGTTAAACTAGAATCGCCTTTTAGTGTGTACACGCTTTTTTATACCCCAAATGTACTTTTTATGTTAAAAAAGTTGAGGAAACAAAAGAGTTGTGGTGTTAACGAAGTTTTAGCTGTTAACGTTGATTGTGATGGATCTTGATCAAGGATTTGACTGCCTCGTTGGTGTAGTGGTCGCAAGCACTATTGCTGAGCATGAGGTCCTGGGCTCGATTCCCGGCTCGGGCAAAGTGTTTTGCCATCTGGAATTGTTCAGTAACAGCCCGGAGTCTGGATTTGTGCCCGGTTGATGGAAAAAGACCCTAATTACATGGGACATAATCATAACGAGGCGAAATGTGGGTGTATTATACGTACACCTCTGCCACCCTTCGAGGAATACAGGTGTGATATTATGGCATGTTCATACAAGCTCCCTGTGGGGTAGGTTTGGGTTATGGGGGCTATATTACTAATGACGTCACAGCACTTTGCTAGTCATTTGCTACATTCTGATTAACTTGCAGAAAAAGTACCTACAAACTGCGCTTTTAATCAATGATCTGGCATAGCGACGGATTGCTGTAATTCTCAAATTGATTATGTTTGTGATTAACGTACCTATATTTTAGCGGCCCTTTACCCGGTTTATTTAATTTTGTTAAGGCTCCCACAAACAGGCGCGACGACTTTAACAAATCAATTTCTGAGAAACCTTCACGGCAGAACACTTTAACAAATCAATTTCTGAGAAACTTTCAAGGCAGAACAATTTAACAAATCAATTTCTGAGAAACCTTCACGGCAGAGCAATTATCGGTGTCGCGTCGCGCGACAAGTCACGCTAGTCTGCAAGAGCCTTTATTATTAAATCCTATTAATTGAATCTAGTATTTAATTTACTAGAATAACAACATGAGTCACATAAGCTGGCATTAAAGTACATATGTGACTTACTTAGTGTGATGTTAATTTAATTGAATGGATACTTTAATTATTTTAACTTATCAATGCCAATTTTAATTTTAATTTTGTATTTTTCGTCGTGTAATGAGTTACACTTGCCTGAAATAAACATTACATAACATCACACCGGTTTGCCCCGAAGGTTTAGGCAGAGGTGTAGCTATAGTACATCTACATTTTCCTAGTTATGTTTAAGGCCCATGGCTTACGGGGCGAACCTATTACCAGAAAATAATTTTAAATAAAATGAACTTATTTCTGGTAATAAATAAATATTTATTAGATTTAGATGTTCGGAACACAAATCGTTTTGCTCTAATCTGGACGTTTGAAAGCTTCTTTCTTCTTTCTCTCTGAAACCAATATCAGTCACAAGTGTTGGTATCACTGGACTGCAGCTCCCGGCTACCGACGCGACCTTCCCCCGGGACACATCTCACTGTTCCCCGAGTTGTATTACAAACTAGTTGTGACACCAGCCCGAGATGGGGTTGTACCTTGTTTAGTGTTGCCAGCTTTTATAACTAAGGGTTTTTGAGTACGGCAACGTTATAACCTGACATTATCATGCTTGTATTCCCCAAATGGGTAGACAGAGTGCGACCTCATGTCGCCAGTTGTTATCTATAAAACTTGCCCCTAGGGTGAACAGAGTTGTTTAGTACACCTTCATCTCGTTAGTTATGTTTTAATCCCATTGTAACTACAAGTACTTTGTGCCTGAATTTAATTTGTTAGACTTCTAGGTAGACTATGAAATCTACCTAGAAGTTGCATTATCGAAAGCCTAAAAAGGTGCTAATAACTTTCGAGAAAGTGACTATCAAATATTGTATATTAACATGAACAGCTATCATCACCAACCTAAGTTGTGGTATACGTTCATTCGTTGACTTATGTGTTTCTTTGCTATAACCCGTTTCCTTAGAAACTGCTGTGTACACAACAAAATAATAAATTCACTTTATTATATTTTCCGAGATAAGGCCACGTCGCCGATGCGTGCAAATTATATTATAAAGAATCTGTCGCGTATACAATATACATACAGGATACAGGTATATTTACACGCGGCCCCGCGGTGTACATACGTTAAGTGTTGACGAGTTTTTCACGAGAAATTTACGCATAACATGTAAATTTCCTTTATGCGCCCCTCGTGAGGGCCTGGCTGACGGGATTAAGGCAGGCTGCAAGCGATGGAGACTATTCACAATGCGCTGAAGGCCCTGGTTTAAGCTAGTATGGTATCGTTTTCGATGACACATAGGCCTCGAATGTTTTATAATCAAAAGGATAAGTCATCAAGCTATACAAACATTTTGTTTGTCTGATACATACCGCCAGGAAGCCGGCATGTCCTAGAACTGAAAATTCGAAGACAAGTGTGACATCTACCAACACGCACTAGGCCCGCGTGGTGAATTATAGCCCATTTCCGCTCGAAGAAAGGAGGCCTGTGTCCCAGTAGTGGGAACATTGTAGAATGATTATACTGTAGCTCGTGCTGACAAAACAAAAAAAAAGCATAATATACTCCAACTTCAAAGCGATTTCCGTCGCGTGCAACCCGCCTTACGTTACAAAGAAACAATACCTTCGCACACAGAACGTAACATTTTATTATCAAAACTCAAAGAGCCGATACGTAGGGAAGTGCAAATTTCTCAAATCGTTACCCGTAACATGAAACAATTCTACTTTTTGTTTCTTAACAGGTAATTTTGCCTTTAACTTCGGTAAGCGGATTGACGGGGTTATAAAATAAGTTGTAATGTTATGAATTTATTGCCTATCCATGTTTTGACTGGCAGTTGTCTCGGAGTTCGGGAAAGCGTTCTGTTTTGTGGGAATTCGGATGCCGTGGTAGAAAGTTTTGTGGAAGTTCATTTTATTGAAGGTGTTTGGCGTAATACGAGGAACTTTGCACTTATCTCATTCATAGAAAATTTAATCCAATAGAAATGAATAAAACCATGTTCGAATAGTTTGTTTTGAAAGCTGTTTAATGTTAAGATGAAACAAAGAATGAATATAACATATAACATAACATCACGCCATGTTTCCCTGAAGGGTTAAACAGACGTGTACCTATAGTTCACCCTCATTACGCCAGTTATGTTTAAGTCCCATGTAAATTATGTGTAAAGAATAAATATGTAATTGTCCTTAATGCAGTCATATGACTGCTCATCTGACTAAACTTATAGTTAGCCTCTTGTAATTGCAAGTAGGTAACAGGCCACTAAGCTGTGACGAAATTGCAAGAACTTTTATTTAAGGCTCTGACAACAGGCACATGGTTAAAGTAGAAAGCCTACTTTAACCGTGTGCCTGTTGTCAGAGCCTGAGACTTAAACAAAAAAAATGCCAAATCTATATAGTTTGTGGTAGCGGAAAAATATAATTATGTTAATCTAGAACATATTTCTCAGAACTTGAGAGTTACGAAAAGCGTTTTGAAAAATAATCTCGTTACAAATTAACGGTAAACTAACCTTTTACCTTGAGTTCTAATCCAAAATATCTGTATTAAATATCAGCGAACGTCTTAATTGAAAGCAGAACTTAGTTGTTTTTTATTTTCAATTACTCAACAAATTTTTGTGTAAATCAATAATTCCTTCAATCAATCTGCCTAGCCTTTTCCCAACTATGTTGGGGTCAGCTTCTAGTCTAACCGGATGCAGTTGAATACCATAATTTTACATGGAGCGACGATTCCTTCATATATTGTAATAAATGACAAGGATTGTGCCATCGCACTTCTCTTTATTTTATAAACAGTACGACAGTGGCCGTCGCTCAGCCGTTGTCAGCGTCTTCATCGATCGTCTTATGATTAACCGAATTATGATTCGTCACAATTATACAATTCAAGATAGATCTTTCAATTTATTATTTTGAGGGGGACAGTCGGGACACTCAGCTCTTCAGAATGCCTGTCATTGACTTCCTAAATATTAGTTTCTATTGGAGCCAGATTATTAGATGATCGTAATCGATTTTCTGTCCTTAAAGCAGAACAGAGGGGAATACTAATGATGAGGCGTAAAACTGATAAAGGTCGCCATATTTCAATCATTTCGGAAATGTAGAATTATCGAATACGTAGAGGTATCGTGTTCTTTTCATATTGACTCCGTAGTTTTTATTGAAATTGGAGAACGAATTCGTTACTTTTAATTTTAATTGCACCCACATCTTGTCATTTTTAACAGATATTTCAGAAAAGGTTTTCATGTTCATGTATTTGTAACTACATATTTGCATACACAATACAGTTTAATAATAATTATGATAAAAACATTTTCACGTGAAACCGCATTCGACCACTAGTGCAGAAAGTAATATAAAACACGATGCAAATTGTAAAATTGAAACACAATTGAAGCAAATATTAAAGTTGCATCGTAGCACCAACTGCTACGTTCCTACTACGGATATTGCAAATACGTGCTACAAATGGTGCTTGTTAGCTACGCAGCCGCTACGAGCCGCTACGCCGGTACGAGGCGTAGCGTTGTGTTGCTTCCATTCGTGTTGAGAATTTGATTAGGCAATATAAGTTTAAGATATGTATTCGATTTATCTTGTTGTTGTATTAGCTTCAAAGAGGAATGGAAAAAAATTCGTGGTGAAAATATAATTTTTTTATGGTTTTGGAAGACAAACAACCAGTCGGTCCACCTGGGGTAAGTGTCACCGCCACCTATAAACATACATACAATACTTCGTTAGGTTAACTAATTAAAAATAGAAAAAAGTGAACAACATTTTAAAATATTTCTTTTAAAAGTTTCAAATGCAGCTGTTAGTTAATATAGCCTTTCCAGTAAAAGCAAAATGAACAGAAATAATAAATAATCTAGAATATAAATAAATCTGAAACTGAACGCAGGCTGTTACTCAATGGAACTAATTACTGATAAGCAATTCAGTTTTACTGATTAATCCATTCAATAATTATTATTATGAATGAACAGAAATATGCATTCATATTATATCGCTGTATTCAGTGAACAGACAAAAATGTTTGCATTTCGACTTGATAAGTGAGCACGAAATTGCGTACAAATTGTTTGCTTTTATTTTTGACACATGTTTACAGTTTTAGACACATAGTCTCATCCGTTAACCTGTGACCCTTAAGTACCTCTTAAGGCACTTAGAAACAGACTTGAAAGTCCCAACAATGTGCCATTAATCACCGGAACCTATACCTTTGAAACAGCTTGACAACACATAATTATGGTTATGCATCATCTTTCCTCTTTCAAGGGGTCACTGCAGCCTAGAAAACATTAAAATCTTGGTCACTGATCCTAAATAACCATCCTCCGTCTCACTCTGACATGCAAGCTCTTGTGTAGCTTTCAAACAATCTAATTATCCCTACCATTGATTTCAATTAAAATAATTTACAGCGAACGAGCGCGCATTAGCAGCTCTTTATTAAAACCGATCTGCTTTGCAACTCCATATCCGGCCAATTACATCCGGTAAGGGGAATAATTCGAATAAATTGGAATAAACTCCATTATTCGAACCGTTTCGCATAACTAAGAGATATCAGCGCGAACAGACTTGTTATGTACTTTGTTATTGAGTTTCTTGTTCTATTAGGGATGAGGGGTCTATTTTGTGGTTAAATGGGGTAAAGAGAGGGTTGTTTCTGATTAGTGGCAGTTAGGGTAACGATTTTGCGGTAGGAGTTAGGCAGATTTTGTTTAATTTGTATAATTGCCACCCGGCTGTCATTTAAGATAGATAAATCATTTATTTGGTGAGATTTTTAACGTGAAGAACATGACGTTCAGGTAATGTTTTGTGGCATAGATACTCTTAGAGATTCACCCAGAACCATTATGTATCGATGTCATACATTATTATTATAATGGTGGGGGATAGGGTCTAACGCGGTTCGTATCCTTGCTCTAATAATTACCTATTTCATTCACGATGTGTACGAAGACCAATAACACAACGCTTAGATACAAAACACAATCTTAAAGATCAATAGCTCGTATGAGCTCGCGGCTCAGCGGTCCTCGTGTGCATCCATCACAGCCACGTCCCCGAGGACCAATTACTTGCGCTGTAATAGAGTGTCGCCCGCCTCACCCCGCCGGGTACAGTTTGCTTTATTAAAAAACTTTGTGATTTTTCTATATTACTTTAATGTTTTCAAATTAATTTTGTTTTGTTGTTCTAAGATTGTTTATTTTTAATGCGGTGTGTGGCTTCTTAGTTGTTCAGTCGTAATGTGTATTTATGGAATCTCAATCTCAAGTAGTTATTTACCTAACAGTTGTGTGGCAGATAAAATCACTGTATCAATGTTTTCATAACCGGCCCATTAACGCTTAAATTTCAAATACTAGAAAATCTAATAACGTAATTCAACATCTATCTAGTCGTAACAGTCTCGCTCTTCGCATTCAAGTGCCTCGACAGACAAGTTTAACATCTAATTCGTGTAGCATACTTGACACTCCTCTATAATGGGGGCGCGTCAAATTGTCGCGTAGACGCGCTGGCATGGGGCCTAGACGCGCGGCTGTCGCGTCGTTGCGTTGGCGCGAGGCGGCGCCGAAATATATTAATTGGTGTTTGCGATGTGTTTATGCATGGGTACTACTTGAGTAAACAGTAAACATGGATGTGTGATCTAATTACTGCAGCATCAAACTGGCAGTGTTTTAGTTACATTGTTAGAACACAATTTCTTAAGCCTTTTATTATGGAACCATGATACGCAAGTGTGTGTCATACCTGCTTAGGGCCAATACGAGAGTGGTAGTCGCTTCTTCGATTAATTATTGAGTTGGCATATGAATTAACTGACTATAGACCCACTTGAGGTTAAGCGTTTACCTCTGATCTAAGCAGTGCAGTAATGGAGTACGCAATTTAGCGAGAGTCGCCGTCGTCCTAAAATCAGAAAAGCTATTATTTTCATAAATTCAACTATTCGTTTCTGTGTTTACAAAATGCAAACTGGAAATTGAGATAACAATAGACCAAATGCAAACTGAAATAGGTAACTCTATGATTATTTTGATTTGTGCAGACAAACTCAAACAACAGTAACTCACACAATCTCAACTCATCCCATCAACAACTTGGCTCGTACTAAAGTTGAATGCAATTAGTTTTACGCGAGAGCAAGGTAGAGGTAGCATCTATCGAACGCAGTCAATATTGCCTCACAGAGCATTGGTGCAAGTTTCGGGAACAAAGGAGGTTAGATGCACGCGGATATAGCGAGCTTACGACACAGAGTAGATAGGTACAGAAGATCGTCTACGTACAGCGAGTCTAAGCAAAATAGCTGGGTTAGGACCGCCTCGTGGGACTGCCTCACGAGACAGAACATGCGGTCGGTGTAGATAAGCCTCACGAGCCACGCGTTATTTTCCCACATATATTATGATCGCGCGTTTGGCTCAACCGGTCTAGACCTGTAGTCACGACTGGCATTCGTTTGACATAGCTCGGGATCACCGCACTTACGCGTCTGTGTGCGTGAGCTTGATTTCGCTCGTTGTACGTAGAACGCCTTCTGTCTGTAGCTATCTATTTTGTGAGCAGACGTGCATGCGAATGTTCTCAAATGTCTGTGAACTTTGTACAAATATTTTCAATAGCGTGCTCGCTTCAACAATGGGTAATTGTCTTTCGGCGTAGTTCTCTTTCTTCCCAACTCGGGTCTTCATGCGTTTATTATTTTGTGATCCCTTGTTCTAGAGGAGTGGTGCAGCGCGATATTATGTAAATGTGAGTCTAGTGTATTTTACGTACGGCTCAGCAGACATGGCGCTCGGTCGTTCGCGCTTTGTTGTCCATCTAGGAAGGACTAAAGATGTGTTATTTCGAAAATATTTTCAAACTCAAAAAAACTCTATCTATGCGTTAATATTAAAACTAAACATTTACAGCAGGCACTTTTGAATAAATTTTCAAGGATTTGGTCAGTCAGAAAGATGAAGAGATATTCTTAAAGTAACAGATGCGTGTGATTGTATGGGTATCATCAAGTGTACTGTATGTTATAAACTCTCTTCCTAGAATACAGCTGTTCTATAAGTAGCGTTATTTATTATTTCCTGCTCCTTACCGCTTTCTATACAGGCTACGTTTTTACCTCCCTTCCGCTCTTAAGACTTCGCAAAGTAACAGAAAGGACGCAGACCATAATTTAGTTAGCAACGGCGAAGTTGTCACGTACTTCCATACCTTGGAGAAGAATGCTGCGTCCGTAAGAGTATGAATACGCTGTAGAGCGCTAATGTCATCGTCTGATAGAGATTATCTTGTAGTGATGCAATGGTGGCTAATGCTGACTATAGAACGTGAGGTTTTGTTTGTCTGTAAACGGCTGTGGTCTACCGCCATGATGATTGTACTGTAGAAATTTCACGTTAAATCATCACAAGCCATAAGCAGTTTAAATCCGCTACCAATTAAGCTGTCTGACTAATCTTTGCACCCCAGCAAGAGCCATGATTACACCCACCGATTACACATGTTTGTGCACAACAGAACAGAAGACATTGTTAGATTATCTGACGCTGAGTGATGAATGGCCGCTATGCGTGAACGTGACGCATATTTTCCCCAACTTGTTGTTGTGTATTTTTCGTTGCGTCATATTAAACGTAAATAATGTATTTTCTTTTTTACCTATGATTTGCTCCAAAACACATTTGCATTCTTGTCTAATTCCTACGCTTACCTGTCTCTTTCACTCTCTCCCCCCGTACCCCGTCCCCCTCGGTCCTCCTGTCAGATGTTTTATTAAAGAGAAGTTTAATCACACGCCTCCCGCGTGAAACTTGTGGAATTTCCGAATTAACTTGTGCAGGTAATGAGATCGTGTGGGCTGTGTGCGGAAGCATTTATGGCAATTTTTCAGTTATGATAAATTGGCCCGCCCTCTATTACCGACATGGGACTTAAATATAACTGGAGAAATGTAAGTGTACATCTCTGCGTTACCCTTCGGGGATTACAGGCGTGATGTTATGTGTGTATGTGTGTGTGATAAATTGGAGGAGTTAATACTAGGCACATAATATTTCCTTCTCTTGTGGTTTGCAATGGTCACCCTATAAAAGAAACACGACAAGTCGTAAAAGGCGACGCAAAGATTGTGTCAAAGTGGATGGGTACTATCGGTGTCTCGACAACAACCACAGTCGAGAAATGGAATTAAAAACTATCGTTCAGCTGATGTTTCTCCTCTATTGTATTTCAAAGTTAAAAATGTAAGAAGAATATAACGGTAGAAGACGAAAATAACCTTATTTATAAACAAAGACTTTTCAGTAAGTATTTTATTTGCAAAACCATTTTGTAACTTTAAACAATCAGAAACTTTTGAACCAACTGGACACACCTACTTCATACGTACTCGAACAGTGAGAAACTCTTACGACAAGTCTTCGGTGTTCGCAGATAATGGCGTCCTACAGAAGTAGGTACAGACAATTCAATACCCGCTCTTATGTGAAGATTAAACTCAAGCAAACTTGTGAAAACTCCAGCGATGCTGATTGGATCTAATAAAGTCAAGTACCTATATTGACACGTGTAAGATGAGCCTGCCTCGTTGGTCTAGTGGGCGCCAGCTTGGCTTTTAAGCGATTTCCCTGGGTTCGATTCCCAGGTCGGACAGTGTTATTGGATTTTGCTGTCAACTTTGTGGCTGGCTAATGGCAAC
This sequence comes from Lithophane leautieri, assembly GCA_949152455.1. Classification (NCBI taxonomy): domain Eukaryota; kingdom Metazoa; phylum Arthropoda; class Insecta; order Lepidoptera; family Noctuidae; genus Lithophane; species Lithophane leautieri. The sequence continues at coordinate 946,921 of OX424462.1, read as the reverse complement.
AAGAACTCTCATGAGAATAGGAGTTAGAATATTATATATGTGCAATAATAAGTACGAGTACAATATGTTGACGACTGTACATAAGTTTCCGTCATATTCCACCAGTTATCTGGTGTGCAAATAATTGAAGGTGGTTACTAAAACGCGTCATGACTTGCTAGCTGGAGGTATCCCTCTGCCCTCCCCATCAGGGAATGCAGAAGTGATGTTGTGTTTTGTGGTGTATGAAGTTTCGAAGACTATAAATAAATATTTTCGTAAGAATAGTGTTTATGGAGTGAGAATGAGATTAACGACGACTTTTATTGTTTCCCGCGTCAACGTTCAGGCGCTTGCCTTTGATGTTTTCATTCGGTCAACTATTACTTATTTTATGGAGTGAAAACTTTACTAAACAATACACGACGTTTATGTTTTTTATTCGTTTTTTTGGTTTCATTTGTATTTTTTACACGTAGGTCGCGTGGCGTATGAAATCTAAAACTGGAACAGGTGACTGAAAAGTTGTGAAAAAATCGGTTCTCATGTGAAAGGCACGTGATGTGGGGAACTGAAGAAAATGTCGTGAGGAAAGTTTTGAGTATGAATGTGGATGAGAGTAAAGGAAGACCAAAGAAAAGATGGATGGACTGTGTGAGGGATGATATAGCTAGAAAGGGGGAGACTCCCGAGATGACGGCTAATAGAGGAGTATGGAGAACAAAACATGTTGCGCCGCGGGGCAAGGGCAAGATAATGATGAGTTCGCGCCTCGCATGTGTCGTTACAGTCACTGTAAAATAAGAAGATATTAGATACATACCTTTACACAAATATTTATAACGATAGGTAGATTCTTAAATTAGATACTTTATATTCAAAGAGGCAATTAACCATAGTAATACCTGCGGTAATACTCGTAATAAACCACAAACACCTGAAAACAACGTATAATTCCGTACCCAAATTACATAGAGCTACGGTGACTCATAAGTTCGGTTCAGTTAAGTGTGCGTCCCCGCGGATCGCTTAGTCGCTCATAAATTGAACGTAAAACATACCGCCAGCCAGCCGCTCACATTACATGTGCGCTCAATCGATGTATGGTTTCAAGCAGGTCCCGTACTTGTGAGACTAGTATTGTGAATTTCTTTGGGAATTTTTGAAATGAAAAAATGTCCTAGCTCCTTCGAGAGGTACCTGTTTTAATTTACATGGATAGCAATCTTATATATAATCATAATTATTCATTGATATTTCGCACGAGTAATCTCCAGGCACAGCACAGATAGGACCAAAAGGTTAACTTCGAACAAAACTACATTAAGCTCTTGGAAGATCAGTCTGGTGTATAAAAAGATGTTGTGTAAACCACTTTCTTATAGCATGTTTAGAGTGGAATACTTAGTTATTTTTCAAAACGTAACTATAAGCAATTAGGTACGTAGGTACCGACATAGTATAGGTACTAGGTGTCTTGTTAGAGTGTAGAGCCAAAGCGCGTGCAATTCCTTTGACGACTGGTTTGGTTCAAGACCGTACGTACTGAACGTAGGCACAACTTTACCTACTGGGTAACCTTTACCTTCTGTTAACTTCTGTATCTTATGAATGTTGTAGTGATTCAAATAAATGACTCCTTTTATGTCTAAGAATGTACCTGGAGGCTATGCGGACACCTCCGCGTAGCCCACGCCGACTATCTTGTTAATATTGTACATAATTATGTATTTAATTTTATCACCTTTCTAATATTCTACATTTATCTACAAGTAATAAATACTAGGTAATGAGGGGAATGTGATGATACCACTGACTAATCTTAAGATCGTATAATGTACCATATTCGGAGGACCAATAAATGACTATCGTAGTATGTCGATAAAATTATTAACATTACCACAACAGCTTCTTTTTTAAAGATTTTTATTAAAAAGTACTAACCTAACCATGCAAGTGCAAGGTATTGAAAGTAAGCGTCTAATCGTAAAACATTTTAAACAATTTACCACCTCTTTAACACTACCACTACTAGCCATACCTATGGCAGATATATGCATGCACCCCATCTTTTCCTCATTGCATACAACACTCGCTGGTAACTGCAATGGGACTTCAGAATCTTTAATTAATCATTTATCGACTCTAGGTACTTTCTAATAATTTTCTCAAAATGGCAAACACCCTTAAAATAAAGCAATAAAAAATATTTTAATACGAAAGGCAAGCTCATTACGTCGCAAATTTGGCAGGTCATCAGTTTAATGAGGTGCCAACCGTTATGGCATTAGCAAATAAATCAATCGCAGACTGCCGACACGCGATCCAAATTGACTGGTAATTAGCCAGCTTGTAGCAAACAACATACAATGTTGTAATTAATTTACGTTATAGCTGTCATGTACAATACAGTAAATTGTACAATAAAATTGTAATAACATTGTTAACATTGTGTAGCATTGAGCTATTTCAGTAGTTTCAGGAAATATTGTCAATGCTCCTTCTGTTTCCTTGGCGAAACAAATGATGAAAATCTACTCTACCTTGCGGTGTAGGTACCTACTTTACAAAGAAACATTTTTTTTTATTGAGGCACGAGACCCTCTGCTTACTACTTATATAGAATATCTACTACTAGGTATATCTACATACCTAACTACACAAAAAAATCATTAATTACAGTCGACCGCAAGTTTGGCGCAAAAACGTTGACCTTGAACTGGTCTACCGTAATCAGGGGTTTCAATGGAATGGGCCATTAGCTTAAACTGGTTTTGTTGACAGTGACGTGTGGCCTACTGTACCAAACTATATTAATTTTGAGAAACAATAGTCTAATCGTGTTCAAAATAACTATACAACATAACACAGTATATAGCCATGAGTGATCGAAGCGCGGTAGTATGCTTTTAATAATGTTATGTGCTATGCAAATATTAATCAACTTGGTTGGTAAGTAGGTACTTATAATAATTATTTATCGCTGCTGCTGCATATTGGAATTACCTATTAAAGCGTCCCTCGACTGTAATTGGGAAAATCTGTATCTGGACAATATTGGAGTTTCCTAATGAATCATAAGACTTATTAGAATCTGATAGCAAATTGGTATTGATTCATAGGTGAGCTGATTCTGCCAAGTGACAACTATGAAAGCCTGTAAATAATGTTAACGCAATTAAAAAGAGAACGTTAAATTGTGGGTTCGACTATGAATATAGTCAAAACGAATTTAATGACAAATCATGTAAAATCACCTTACTTAAAAAAATCCAACTAAATGGAATATGTTGACCAATACACATTACTATACTTAGGTGAAATCATTTCACCAAAAAACCAAATGCAAAAGAAAATAGACACCAGAATAAACATTGCCTGAAAAAAAGATTTTGGTTCCTCAAAGAAGTCATGAAGAATGAAGGTCAAGAATAATAATTAATAAATACCAAGTAGGTAGATTATGTTTCGCCGGTGGAGGCTAGATAGGAAAACCCCAGAAAAAAAAACAATCAACAGTTTTATTAATGAGCACTAATATTGAAAACTCTCCTCTAGCTTAAATTCAGAGAAAGTCAGTTCTTTACAAACAATTAAACCCTACTTTCCCATCTTATTCGAGCAATAAGTATTAACAAAGTGGAGACGTCGTAGGTGACATAAGCTATGGATATTGTAAGTTATTTACAAGCCGAGCTTACGAGGGCCCCTGTTCCGGACGAGGCAGCTTTATAGGCGCGCCGTTAGGTCGGCCGGCTAGGCGTATGCTTGATAATGGCGGCAATTCCCTTCAATATCGCTGAGATAGACTCGGAAGGGAGAAAATTATGTTCAGGAGTAAGTTTGGCGCCTTGTGGATGGTTCGAAGGCATTTAAACGGGGTTAAGTGCCTTGAAGGTGGTTTTAGATGTTATTTTGAATATAAACTTTAAATATTTACAGTTTTTTTGTTTTGAAAGCAGTATATCTACATAAATATTTACCTGCCTTCTTAGGCACTGGCTGCAAAAGGTACCTGAGAGTCAAATTCACAAACCCTCATAAGAAAAACGCTCTGAAAAATATTCTACCTTATCAGTTCTCTCTTACGTTTCTACGTTAAACTTTTACCACCCTTTTGTCGGTCCCAAATTCTTTCAATAAGTTACCCCGACCCTGTTTTCTACAAAGATTTTACATGCGAAAGCAGCTATTTATAAAGATCAAGCGAAAATCGTCGTCTACAAATCTAAAGGCAGGTAACGTGTGGAGCGGTAAGATGGGCCTTATTTATCTGTGGCGCCGCCTGTCACCGCTCACCGCTCACCGCTCACCACTCAGCACGGAGGCTCATAAACGCGGGTCTGGCAGTAGTCAGGTGTGTTGCGGTGAGCCATCAAACAGCCGAACCCTCGGCCGGATCGCTTGTCGATACTGCTGGCTAATCGCTCCCCCGGGCGACCCTCGTCGGAGCACATTAGCTCGGCCCGCTTTAACGACGCGCTGTAAACATAAAATCGTTAAGATTTTATACACGAAATCCCTCGCTATAAGTTTCTTTGAAGTATTTTCATTTTTATATGCACTTTGCTTGCGGAGGATGTGAAAAGGCTCTAAACATAATTGACCCAGTTTCCGCACAAAAGCTGCGCTCCTGACGTAGTGCGGTATAATGGAGTGAGCTGGCGTCGGTGAGCCCGTGATTGTTTATATGACGATGATGTCAGTTAGTCTGATCGAATATTAGTTGCCTGAATCACTCTTGTGTCGGCAGCACTGGCATCAGCCCTTCATGTCATGTTCGTGAACGGGCGCCGTCAGTTGAGACTGGTCATCTATTATCTGCCAGGGCTTATTTTTAATCTTATATTTTGAATTGTTTTTGATTATTTTTCGTTTGACATTGTTCTCACATATAGAAGCATCAAGAATACTGTACCCAGGAATTTGTAATATCTATATACATTTTTAAAAGAGTGTCCTTGGAGTTTCTTGCCCGTTCTTCTCCATAGAGATCTACGAATTGGAATGGGCAACTAGCTTCAACTTTTTGACTAACTGACCGACTCTTTGACAATTCAAAAGTGCCTGTAAATGGTTTAAATGAAATAAATGCTTTGAGTTTGAGTTTAAGTTTGATGAGGGTAGAGCGAGATTCGTCGAGAGAAAACACGTATTGAATTTAAATTAAATTAAGTAGCTCTTAGTATGCTTTTGCTTCGTTATTTACGAAATTAAGGAAGCTTACGGATCTATCCTACGGTTTAAAAAACATCTGATCTGGCGACACTGCTCCCGCGCCATCAAAATTTTATTTTGCGTTAAAAAATTGTTTTTCGCATTTGGCTTTTTGGCGCCCCTTGCCTTCTGACGCCTAAAGCGACCGTTCCAATTGCTCTAGTCTAAGGCCGGTGCTGTGTCGCTATTGAAATATGCATCACCTAGTCTGGGTACGTGAAAACTTGAAAAAACCCAAAATTATTTCATTTCAGGTTTAACGACACAGCATGAGACATTGCTAGTGTCGCTTTCCAAGCTGAATGTAACGACTCCCGCGGGAGCAGTTGAGCCGTTCGAATCGGCACCGATACCATATTTACACTTATCGTAAACATACAATCCAATTTACAGCTTTATTGAATCGATCTACTTTATATTTCCGCTCATTTCTCAGCAAATGCTAAGGCAATATTGTATAGAAAAATCTGAAAGCGTTCAGCGCAATCCAATTTCTTGTATAAGCCTAAAATGTTTTGAAAATAAACGGAATACCTACCTACGTTTCAATCGGAACATCCAATACACAAAATAATCACGTTCCTTACTCGGATTGACGCAGACGCTCGTTCACTCACCGCTCCGCTCGATGGAATCCATTCACTCGTTCATTCGCTCAATCATTCACCCCACTTGCGAGTAGATGCATGCCTTTATGCAGAATTATTGAATTTCCGAATTCACATATTGCCTGATTCGAAGTGAGGCGCGCACAGACAATAATCCATTTGGCAAATATTTATACGCGTAACGATGGGGAAGGCCCTTGATGTTCATAATAAGTTTTGGAGCGTGCTCTTCATTCTGATTTCATATCATCAGCCAGCTTGGTGAGGTGAAAATTATTATTATGGGTAAGTAATTGTTATTTCATTTCAGGCCCCAATGCAATGCAATGAGTAACAAGTAAGTATCTACCTAGATGGTAATGAACTCTAATAACATCTTTATCGCGAGAAACTTTCGATTATTGGTTTATCTACCATTACCTTACAACTTTACAAGCTAGCACTAGGTAGGTACCTGAGTACCTACCTACCAAAATGTTTTTAGTAGGTAGTACCCGGCCCCCGTTTGGGAATGGAACCTGTCTTTATCGCAGCTAATAACTTTAGGTAGATGTACTCGTATTAAGTACTAGCAAAGTGAGAGGCTATAGTCATTGATTACTAGGTATTTATACTAGCTATAGAGCTTCCCGTCCTAAAAGTTACTACTGAAAAGTTAATCAAAATCTAGTGAACAAGTTATGCTAGAGTTGGCATAGCTTGTTGCCGGCAACTTTACGATAGGTAACTATTTTACGAAATAATCCGTTTGCATTTAGCGCAGGCTAGCTGGCCATAGGCTTATTGAAAGAATAGCTTACTCTTATCGACTGAAACTAATGCTGTAAGCCAGAGGACATCTGCCTGTAGGCACTGTCACGGAAAAGACGAGCCAAAACAATCGATTTTAGCGCCACAGAAAGGCCAAATGCTAAGAAGGTACAGTCAGCAAACAAAGTCGATTTACACCTCAGTTTTTTAAATCTTAAGAAGGTATTGAACAAAATAAATAAAATATTAATTAAATCATAATATAAAATGCTGAAATACGTATAATCGAATAATTTTGTGTCAATTTAGATGTGTAAAAGTAGGTAGATATAATCAAGTTTTGTCGCTGACCGTATCAAAATCACTCAAACTTCGGTTCTAAAATCGGTACCTACCTAAGGAATTTTCTCGTCCCAATGCAGGGACGCATTTGTAGTTTACCGGTTAAACTCACTACCTATACCAGATTATCACAACTAGATTCACTTCAGCGGCCTCGTTCTGATGAAATCTTGACCAATATATAGAAAAACCATTAGTACAAGTTACATTCAACACTAGCACTTGTCAATATCAAATTGTAACATTTGTAACCTACCTATTCTACTACTGAAGTGCGGTTGACTGTACGTGTGCCTATAATTAAAAAATAAACTTATGTCAAGTGCAACTAAATAATACACAAAATCATGTGGAGCAAAAGTAAAATTAAAATTACTAACTTTTTGAACAGCAGGAAATCAACAAAATTTAAGTCCCATGAAAATCCGTCAAACCGAGGAAATGTTAATATAAGTGTTGCCACTAAATTATTAAATGCACATCATTAATTATCTGGCAACCCTTTATCTTTGCTGTCACTGTCATGTCATTGTCTGTCAAGCAAGTCGACGTTAAACTCCCGCGATGGTAGTGTAGCGTCTTTGTTTATTTTAAAAATAATTGTTTGGCCTTTTAACTATATTGGATAAGTGAATAATACCACCGATAGTGCAGTTGTAAGTTTTCAAGATGTTGGTGCTGTTCGAAACATCGGCGGGATACGCCATATTCAAGGTAAATTAAACACGTGTGTATTCTAACCTCTAAGTTTGAATGCGATTTTCATTCAGAGAAAAATACTGTATTCACGGCTTAATTTCACTAATGATGATGATGAACATGTTCATTTGGAATTAAAATGTAGGATTTCATTTATATGTCTGATTAAACTACTATGTAAACAATGTTCAATTTAGTTTTGAGCTAGAGTGTAAACACGTTTTCTCATTTGTGTTTATGCAGTTTAAAACGTTATTTCGCAATATGAAACCTGTATTAACCTCGTTTATAAGCTTTCTGCCTTAGGTTTAGATAATAAATACTTAGAAGGAATTTGATAATAGTGATTAAAGATAAGCATACTCAAATCGAAAGTTTAATACAAAAATACATGAGTGACATCTGGTACTGAAATAAATTCGACAAAGATCACTGACCTACTGCTTTTAGTTTACTAATTTTAACATTGTTTCTCAGATAATAATTGCTCATTCCGATCTGGTAACCACATTGTTTGATAGCAGCTGAATGTTTATTGTAGGTACATAAGTAATGATATTTACTGCCTTTAGTTTAATTTTCTATCTATATAACAGACCTACCATTATATTGATAGAAAATTAAAGGCAGACTTCAAAATAATTGTGTTCATTACCAGCAATGACAGAAACTTTTAAATGTCATTATTCAGTGTTATGTATTTCATAAGTCCAAAACGGCAGCTGAAATATGTGATGTAACATTTTAGAGAATATATTACAGCTGCTGAGCTATAAGAAATATAATTATATAGATTCAAGGTCTTGTTAGTATAAGTAATTAAATTATATACTCATGGACAGAACAGCTTTATCACTGGACATAATTATGCAAACTGTTCGTTTTTCCTTTTTCACTTTATGTTAAGGGGAAGACACTTATTTCAAGGGTTTTTTATAATACTCAGCATTTGCACTGCAGTTTAAGTTTACGTGCACTACACTAGACTAACTCAAAAGATTTTTAGTATTTGCACTAATTAAGTTATGTCAAGGAGTTGGATCGCCTCGACATTCACGTGATGATGAAGTCTATGGTCATGAGCTTCTACATTTTAATGTTCATTCATAACTATGTTTACAACATATCCATCTTGACGTCTCGGCAGAGATACTTTGCAATGTGAATACTGGTAAGTATTCTGGTTTATTATTGATGAAGTCCTATGGATAGACTTGCTTTCACTGAGTTTGATAATAATATGCCATGTTGCAGTCTATTGCAAACTGAAATTGTAAATTTTGAGAAATCCATGAAAGGAGAAAATTCTTTATTCTTGAGTTTCATTTATGTTAGTTATGAAGGAAGAGAAGCTGTCTATTTTAATTACTTTTTACCTGAAAAGAATGGTTGTTTTGGTGTGTATCTTGGTAAATTTGTTGTGTTTTGTTCTAGTTATTGGACGAGTCCAAGTTGTCACAGATTGATGACTTGTACCAGGAGTTTAACACCCCCGAAGGGGCGTCAGCTGTGTAAGTTTTTTTTTCTAAACTGTTGATAGTGTAACTACTGATGTCCTGTCATTGATAATTTCATAACATGTTTTTCAGAAATGCTAATGGATCTGGATCTGTTTTGGATCTTTGTTGCCCAAATAAAGAAATTTTGATTTGATTTAATGAAGCTTGTGTACTTAACATGGTTTAAAGCCTCTACTTTCTATGATTATTAATTAAGGGCCTATACTAACTCAGCTCAAATTTACTTTTTATCTCGCTCGCGTCATACTACTCGCGGCCTGAGTGAGAGCGAGACAGAGTGGGGTGCTGGCGGCTCCAAACCTCGAATAGCTTAGGTAATTGCTTTTTACGGTGAAAGTAATGGTAATAAAAATAAAACATAAAGACCTGCATCATAGTTAGTTCAGTTATTATGCAGAGTTTCATGATCTAATTTGAAGTATTTTATGAATACCAGCAGTTTATAGTTTGGTTTAGAGATAACGTTTTTTTTTTCTATTGAGAAAATTTTATGTACCTTCTTATTTTGTCGTGTTTTCGTCAAACATAGGACCTAGCATCAATCCTCAACTTTAACATAATTATATTTATTTCAAAATGAATGCTGCAGTATTTTGAGGGTGTATGTATAGGCCCTTAATTTTGCTGAAATCTATTGCATTACTTCCATGGGACACGTGTTGGCTTCGACAGTTAGAAGTTATTGGCACTTCGATTAATCAATTGAAGTTGTCAAGAAATTATAAGTTTTTTTTCACCCTGTGTTAATTATTGACATAGGCAGTTAGAATTTCTTCTCACTTTGCCGTCGATATCCATTTGAATATTGTTTGTGTTGTTAGTAATTTTGTTCTACTGATTCATATCCTTTTCCTTGAAGTATCACTTATTTTATTTTTGGTTTTCTCTTTATTTACATTGAACCCCCATTTTCACAGTGTAAAACTCAAGAACTTTATAAAGTTCGAGGACACAGCTGAAGCCCTAGCAGCTACCACAGCAGCTATTGAGGGCAAAGTGTCCAAGCCACTAAAGAAAGCCCTTAAGAAGTACATCAGCAAAGAAGTACAAGATCAACTCCTAGTAGGAGATGCCAAGCTAGGCAGTGCCATCAGAGAAAAGTTTGACTTGCAATGTGTGTCCAACAACAATGTTCAGGAACTGCTCAGATGTATCCGTTCGCAGATGGACAGCCTCCTCGCTGGCCTACCGAAGAAGGAAATGACAGCCATGGCCCTCGGTCTCGCTCACTCACTCTCCAGATACAAACTGAAATTCTCTCCAGATAAGATCGACACTATGATTGTTCAAGCTCAATGTCTGCTCGACGACTTAGACAAAGAATTGAACAACTACGTCATGAGGTGCCGGGAGTGGTACGGTTGGCACTTCCCTGAACTTGGGAAAATTATAACAGATAACACACTGTTTGTAAAAATAGTTAAATTGGTCGGTACACGAGACAATGCTTCAAAGACAGATCTGTCCGACATCCTATCAGAAGACTTAGAAGAGAAAGTGAAAGAGGCAGCTGAGATCTCCATGGGCACAGAGATTTCTGACGACGACATCTTGAACATACAGAATCTGTGTGATGAAATCATCGCAATAACCGACTATAGGACACATCTGACAGATTACTTGAAAGCTAGAATGATGGCTATGGCTCCGAATCTCACCGTGTTGATAGGCGAGCACATAGGAGCGAGGTTGATTGCTCACGCCGGCTCCTTGATGAACTTAGCCAAGCACCCCGCTTCTACAGTGCAGATCTTTGGAGCTGAGAAAGCTCTATTTAGAGCTTTAAAGACAAAGAAAGATACACCAAAGTATGGTCTGATCTACCATGCACAGTTAGTTGGTCAGTGTAGTACAAAGAATAAGGGTAAAATGTCGCGTATGTTGGCGGCGAAGGCGGCGCTGGCGACGAGGGTGGATGCTTTCGGGGAAGATGTGTCTTTCGAGCTAGGAGCTGCACACAAAGTCAAACTGGAGAACAGATTGAGGCTGCTAGAGGAAGGAAACCTGAGGAGAATTAGTGGCACAGGCAAGGCTAAGGCGAAGTTTGAAAAGTACCAGAGCAAGAGGTGAGTCCTATCAATTTTATATCTTCTTTCATTCATAGTATACTGATATCAGTAATCAGTATTATTGTTTACGAGCTGCACATGTTTACCGGTAACCCTTAGAAAGAAATTGCTTCCAGCACGTTTACTACATAATACACATGGAAGATTTTGTTTCTCATTCTGTGGAAATTTTCAATTTTTAGAATTTTGCCACATCTTCAATCAGGAAAGGCGTCATACTCGTATCATCACCATCGAGGCATCATTTAAAAACGCTGCGTTCTGCTCACTAAAAACTGCCTATTGTATGTCCAATCTATAACTTATCTTTTGTTCTCGCAGCGAGGTGTTCCAATACCAGACAGCTGGTGACAGCACCCTGGGGCAGAAACCAGTTAAGCGCGAGCACTCGCCTGATGAAGACGGCGGACAGACCTCCGCCAAGAAGATCAAACTAGAAGATGGGGCTGAAAATGTAAGAATGCTTTAAAGTTGGATCCCATCAAAAAGATCTTTCTAAGTGCCCTTATTATATAAGAATGTCAATAGGCTCTTTCGGTTACAACCGCAGTAATAACTTTTTTTTCATAGGTCTTTCGCGGCGATAAAATCGCTGCTGACTGCGTAAATAACCACCCCAACTACGAAACCCTTTACTGCGCGTGGTCGCACTTCGTCGGTTTTAATGTTATTGGGCGGCAACCACGCAGGCGGTTAATTATTTGTATGCTTGAAATAATGTATTTTCTCAAACATGCTTGGAAATTCGAGCATTATTTTGACAACCTTCTTCGAGATAAATCAAAATTGCTGTACTGGTAAAAAACAAGTGACGATGCGGCCAGCAAAGTTACTATGAAAATCCATATTTGGCGTGTTTAGCGGCCAAATAAATTACTATGAAAACTAATATCTGTCGTGTTATTTAAAAATGGAACGAACTTTTTACTTCAACACATGGCAACCAAGGAGGTAACTTATCAAAGATTTTATTTAAATTTCGAATTGGCTTGCAAATAGAACAAAGAAGAAACAAATGAACATATTGGCGCATGAAAAATGATAGTTGTTCGTCATTGATTCTGGAATTTCTATTTAATTTACTCAGTTTGAATTTCCGCGCGTTGTTTGAGAAAATTACTATACAAGCCTTGGCCGCAATCAGGAATTGATGGACTCACGCATGAGTGCCTCGGCTTCGCCTCGGCCCTCATTTTCACGATCGTCTATCAATCCCCTTATTGCTGGCCGCGACTAATGTACTATAAACAGATTTCTAGCAATTTGGGTTGCCTTCCGCCGGGAGTACAAGCGGCATGTTATGTCGTTCTTGTTTAAATCAAACTTAAAGCTAACCTCCTCCCACAGGTCACGCCGAAAAAAGAAAAGAAATCAAAGACAGAAGTCAAAGAAGAACCCGCTGAAGACGACCAAGAGGTTGCCGAGCCAGTCTCAGAGAAGAAGAAGAAGAAGAAAAAGAAGTCCGATGTCCATCCCGCAGAGGAAGCACAGGAGACTGTAGAAGAACCTAAGAGTGAGAAGAAGAAGAAAAAGAAACGGCAGTCGCAAGCCGAAGAAGAATAGACTATCTACCTCCAGCAGAAACAGTAAATCCGTGAAAGAACAGCATTCTCTTAACTGAAGTTTTATCGTATTAGTGCGTGTTGTTTGTTGCAACAGTATTGTTGCTCAGTGAATACACGTCTATAGGTTTACACACACAGCGCTGATGGTGCATATAGTAGAACTACACGCACACTTCCATATACGATGACAATACATACGGGTACTTTGCAGTACATTTTTATTATGATAATTCTTGTCTAGAATGGCTATCTAGCCTGTCGTTCGGCCTAGTCGCTGTGTACGTTGATATAGTTATCGCATTTTACGAACGCTCGTCTGATGAAATTTAAACCTTATGTGTATGACTTAAAAGTCGCATACACGTCACGGGCTATACACGTTTATAGTTGTAAGTGAAATGTATTATAACACTGGTTATAATAAAAGGTTTATAATTATTCATGTTTGTTGTTCATTTCAAAGAGGTGTCATAATCATAATGGAAAGGAATTTTGAAGACTAGGTAATCTATTGCTAAGGGATCTCGCGCACTAGACGGCCACGACTCCGGCCAGTCGGGGCCGTCTAGTGGTATTGTATGGTCTGCGGCTAGTTGGCCGTTGCGACCAAGTGCGATTCGTATCGGTTCCTATAGTTTACCTGGACGCTGTGACCACGACGGTGGTCGGGGCCGTCTAGTGCGCGAGATTTTTAAGTCGTGAGCGCAACTGCGCGACTGCTGCTGGTTCCTAGTTTCCATTTTCAGGTCCAGCAAAGTGTTATTAGGCACCTAAATCACGAATTTCTCAATAGCGGCCCGTAGTTTGAATGTATAGGCACGTTCGAGACCTCTCTGCCTAGCCTTTCCATACAGGCGTGATGTTGTATCTTTAGGTACCTACGATAGATAGTTCAAGCAGTACTACCTACATGAAAAAGAAAATCATGTTAAAATTCTGGCAGACTGACGATACAATCCACAAATAATTCTTGTTAATAACCATGAAAAACGCTCTTCCCAAAGTGACGTAAAGAACTGGTCCTTTCAACAAACAGTGAGGGCAGTGTCCGGTAAGTCAACAGTCCGCCCTGAGCCAGATTTATCCAGATTATCCCGCAATAAGTGAAGCAAAGCCGCAGCGGCAACACGCCACCGTTCCGCAGCATAATGGACGCGGGTTAGCGCACTAATGTCGTGCTTCAACAGTGGAGTTGAGGTTTTTTGTCGCTATAATTGAAATGGTAAGTGTGTTGGCTGGTTTAGGAGTGGGATTACTAGTTAAATTAGTTTTGTAGATCGTGTCTATGCTGGGTAAAGGTCCAATTGGTACTTAGATATTATAAGATAGATTTAAGTACCTACTTAAGTACTTAATTAAAAATGCATTTTTAAATTTTCTCCATATAGGAACATACTACGTTTGGAACAGACTTAAAAAGTATTCTTACCTATTCTGTGAGCGTGTAACTTGTGAAAATGTCAACAAATGGATCATAAAACGTACTTGTAGATGCCAATTTGTACTGCAGCTCGATTTGAATTAAGTGCTTTGATTTGGGTAATTTACTACACATTCAATAGGTATTCACCCTAAAGACATTTGGGTAATAATAAAACCTGAATTTTCGTTGATGATTATCAAATAAGTAGGTACCTACATCAATACATAAGTAAGTATGTTATTTTTGAACAACATAAGTACTTAGGTATTAAGTTGTAAAAAAATTATAATGGAAGAATGCAACAGAATAATTGTAGGCAATAGTGGTGAAATATGAAGTTGAAACCTTCTAAATAAGACCTACCACCCACTTACTCGTAAGTACAGATTTTATGTTACTAATTCTCTTTCAAATAGTGAGTGATTGCGTAAGAATTACCTACCTAATTGCGTAACACACTAACAGTAGCAATGGCTTTCATTTTGACAGTTCAATAACATCGATTGCGTTATTTACGTTGTTTATTGAGCAGACAAATTTTTCTAACATACATAATGAAGCACTGGATTAACAATATCCTTCTAAATGATTCAGATTGCGATTGAAAGTGTGTTACACAATTAGGGTGCTGTACAGGGTCTGTTTACATTTTCATCAATAATGTTGGAACAGGCCATACCTACCTTCATCTCTAAACTAGGCATCTAAGTAGATGCCTACCGACTTCGGAAAGTTTGAGATAGATCTAAAAAAACAAATCCTAATTTAGAAATTACAAATCTAAACCGTATTTATTTATTATTTATCGCTAACTTCACTTAACTTTCAAAATTTCAATAACAAAAACGTTCGTCTTGGCAATTTGAAGAAAAATACTTGATTTCGTACGGTAGGTATTAGGTACGTTACGGTACAACTGAGGGCAAAGTTGTTTGAGTAATTATTGGTACAACATTGTTATTGTGCCGAAGTCCGTAGTTTTCTTACGAGTGGCAAAGTTAGGAGTAACAAATCGGACCAGAATACCTAGGTACATAACTAGTCGGTACCTACGTGGGGCGAGTGTAGCGATTGACTTTTGATTTAATTTGTGAACTAAGTAGGTAGGGACGTGGTAACTAGAAGGGTACTGAGAGTGGGTAAAGTTTTTTTAGAGAGTAACATAAAGCCCTCAGTACACGTTGGGCGAGCCCGTCGGTGGCCAAATTATATAGGTATATGTACTAGGCCTTTTTGCGTGATTTGCCGTTCGATTTGCGTGTATTTTGCTCGCGCAACGGGCACTTTTTATTTCTCTTCCACAAAGTATTACAATCTACGGACGGGTTATTCATTTGAGTTTTTAGTCCAGCATCCTAATTGCGTAATAGGTACACGATCAATCATAATTAGAATCGGTTTGAAACAAATCTCTATTGTCTAATCCATTGCTACATAAGTTCGAAAAAATAATTTGACAATGAATGTTGTTGAACTGTCAAAATTATACAAATTAGTCGTCATCAGTTACCTACGAAAATAAGTTACGTAATTAGATAGCCGAAAGGCAATTCTATACCTATTGGAAATCAATAATCTAATTAATTAGGTATAATTATTTGCTTCTAATTGAGTTCATGGCTTTAACAGCTATTTAAAAATTAATTTAATTAAAAACTCGTAGCCAAATTCCGATTCTATTTAGACAAACTAAAAGAAGAAGAAGTTACATAATATTATATCAGCAGGAATCACTCCCTCGTTTAACATAACAATCAACTCACGACCCCATTCAGTGAAGTAGGTAGGTATGTAGGTACCTACCTTCGCACTATAACTTTATCGAGTAGGTACTCAGATTAAGTTAAAATACTTCCTTGGTCTCACCGCGCGGTTCACGAACTCTTAAATCTTATCGTCGATAAATGCTGAGCTATATTGCCGATCGGTATTAGTTCTGTAACATCCCTTGATTGGAATAGTTCCTGCACTACAGTCTACACGTAATGCAGTTTTTACTTCAACTAATTACTTGCGAAGCTGCTTTTAGAAAGGTTGCAAGTTTTGGAACCATAGAGTATCGAAGCTTAGTTCTAATGTCTGACATTAGCAAACAATTTTAAACGAATGTTACATATTATCATCATGATCATCATTGGCAGCCTTGGTCCACCCACTGCTGAGTACCTCTAGGCCTCCCCCTTGTGTGGCATGCTTAGGACCTACCTGCGCCCTAATTAAGTAAAACAATTTTGCAATCACAAATCAACGGATTTTGAAGGTAATTGCTAATTCATTGCTTCATTCAAAAATTCGTCTGCTCAGCAACGTAAATAACGCAATGAATGTTGTTGAACTGTCAAAATGAAAGCCATTGCTAGTCTGTACAAGTCTTGTTATATTCACGGTTCTTCGTAGGTCATCCATCTGTTTATTGGTATGCCACCACTCCTTCCGTCTCTCGGCAACCAGGGCGCGGCTCCACTTGCTTTCACGCCTAGCCGAGTACCCTGCCCAACTCGATTTCAGACTATCTACTCATAGTCCGACATCTTGAACCTTTAGGCAGAATTCACAAACCTACCACACTTTCATGTAACTTACTAAGTAAAGCGTTACAAATGTGAACCTTAATTTTATGCCTATAAAATTCATATTCGTATGAGACGCTTACTGTACTTAGCGAAGTAAAGTCATAGTGCGATGTGTGAATCTTGCCAATGTCAATGATCGTAGGTCTAACATGGCGCGCTAGACAGCCCTTTGATTTGTGAACTATTGACTTTGTGGTACAGTCTCTTTAGTGAACGGCCATGTTTCCACCCCAGTCACAAACACAACCTGCTACTATTATCTAAGTAGCTGTTAATGATAACATAACCTTTCCCATGAAAGGGCTACAAAACAACTCACCGGTTCTTAATTTTCAACTTACTTGGAAGTTATTGTGTTTTAAGGATGTGCATTCTGAAAGTTGTTTAACATAATCAATATTTTAGAGCAACAGAGAGCGATATTTTTATAATTTATTTTAGTAATCCTAACTTAAATTTTTAAACGCGAATTTAAGTTTTTTTTTGTTTGTTTGTTACGCTTTCATTTTAAAATGGCTGAACGAAATTGGATGATATTTGGCACATAGGTAAACCATGACCTGGGTTAGGGCATAAGATACTTTCATGTCGGTAGTCCGTTCCCGTGGGATAATTACCGACCTCCACGCGGGCTTAGCCGCGGGAATAGCTAGTAGGTACCTATAGAATAATTAATCAAGGCAGCGAAATATTTGACAGCTATTTACGAGGTTGCTAAGTTTCATAATGCACCCTCTTGATATAGGTAATATTGATATGCCCGATTTGCTCATATCGAGCTGCAATCTCCAGCATTATTTGTCTTTTTTTGTTTCCAATATGAAAGTTCCTAGTTACGGTTCGGAGTTAACCGGTATTGTGGGCGGTTATTGTATCATAAGCTCTCGTTTAATCTCAGTGGAATTGAACGGAACAGACCAAGTTTTAACCTTTTTAATTTTATTTAGAGCTTGTATTATGGTTTTGCTGAATTGAGGGTAGGTAAATTGTTTTTGTTGGATATTGAGGTTAACGGTGCGCTGCAGTCTTAAAAGATTTGGACGAAAAAGTATATTTTAGTTCACTGCCATTTCACAGTATAAATAAACCAGGGGATTTGTTAACACATAAAACGGTAACTGAAAAGCTCGTTTTTATGTCGGCGTATTATTATGAAGTTGATCCCACGAGTATTATGCTATTTAATGAGTTTGGGTCTCAAACTCCATAATTTATTTCAATGTCAAACAGTAATTTCGCGTAGCCATAACTGCTATTATAAACTAACATCAACAACGTGGTCAGTACAGTGGATGGGCGACCGCTTTATATCCTGTCGGGAATGACCCGGCCGCAGGATTACCTGTCCCGCGGTTCCGCGCCCCGCACTTCTGGCTAGGGCTGGGACAGTGACCCGTGATTGATGGAATGAAAAATTTTGGCACGTTTCTGTGGCTAGTTCGGCTATAGTGTGGCTATAGGCTCTAGATTGTGGTTAGTTGTTGAAGATGTAATTCGGCTGTAGTAGATATGATGTTATAATATTGAGATTTTCTTTGAGTATTTACTAATGGTTTATGTAGAGTTTCTGCTTGAATGGCTTCCCATTCAATCGCAATGAATATTTGAGAAGTTAATGGCATATTTTGGAGATAAACTCTATCCATAATAATACCTATACCTATTATAAATGCGAAAGTAGGTAACTGTATGTCTGTCTGTTGCCTTTTCACGCCTAAACTGAACCGATCGTTATGAAATTTGACAAATTGGTAGCCTGGGACCTGGAGAATGACAGGTTATTCATCCTGCATCACATGTCTTCGAATTTTTGGTTCTAGGACACCGGACTACCGGTCTCCTCACGATGCTTTACTTCACCGTTTTGAAAGCAGTGGCGATGAAATAATTTACACAAAGTAAAGCGCTTGTCTGGGTTCGAACCTACGACCTACAACTAGTAAGTTGCGACAGCTACCACTGGGCCGCCACAGCTCTTTTGCTGATGGTTTCCTCTGAATACAATAGTGTTGCGCTAGTCACGGTACACCAACTCAGGTCAAATACCTCGAGTTTACCAACATTCTTCTACCCTCGATTCATTTAAAACGAATTCTTTTCTACCCACATTTACATATCTCTCGCCGAGGAGCGAAAAATGAAAATTATTCAGAGCCTTTATGTATACCTTTGTTATTGTCGCACTCGTTTCACTAAAACGGAAAACTGAAATCAAGGGAATTTCGTTTGTTTCGCTAACTTACGTGATGTTCGTATTACACAAGTAGGGACTTTAAATAAAAATACATAAAAGTAGATTCTGAATTACAATATTAGTAACATAAGTACATACACTTCCTTTAGAAAATACTCAGTTTATGACAGATCTTACCAAACAAAATTAGGTACTTACATACATAAAATCAGAAACGCGTTTAAATGTGCAATAATATTAAGTCAATTATAATTGCAGCAGGTATAACATTTATTTTATGTCAGTTATAATTCCAGCAGATATAACATTTATTTTAGATCAGATAGAATTCCAGCAGATAAAGCATTTCTTTTATCCTTTCCATTTTTTCTATTTGCAACGGAAAGCAGTACGAGCCCCAGTTATCGTTGAAAATGAATATTTCATCAAAACGAGGAGTAAAATGTGACGGTTCAGGTAAAACACATGATATTTCCGGGAAAGCCTCTCGGTGGGGTTGTCAGATCAGATAGCCCTGCCCCCCTGCCTACCCCCTGCTGGTATAAATTACCATCGGTGTATTATATTTGTCGATACGAGAATGAAAATTGCTTCGGTAGTTTCCGCAAACGGTCGGCAGCCCGCGAAGCTGCGAACCATTGGAGTATGTTACGTGTTTTAGTGGTTTAAAATAAACGTACTTTAACTGAGTAGGAGTCTAAGGAAAGGGTGTTTCGGTTACCCAGAGGTGATTAAACAATTAATTTAGGTTAATTCCGGTTTCTACTATACTTTGATACAGTTATGGTAAAGCTCGCGGGTCATTTAAAAACAAAAAGCTTTTAAGCCCGTCTATAATTTGACTGTCACAGAACCTTATTTCGATTTCTGTCAAATTAAATACTGGTTAATACACTCGACGACAATGACCTAGAAAAAAGCTAAAAACCTTCAAAAATTAGTCTTGTGTTTACTTCGGGAATTGCTATTGGCGGACCATAGTAGGTACTCGTAGCTATCTTTGTATATTGTAAACAACATGATGGTTATAGACAGTGCCGCCGGACAGAAACGTACCTACCGCGTAGCTTGGCACGGACAAACATACAACATTACCAAGTGATCAAGCCAATCCAATCAGACAGGCAAACACACTGGATTTAGATCAACAGATATGACGAGAAGATTTCATAGTTTGAAGTTTTTTTTATTATTTGATTGCTTAAACTCACGCACTGACTTATTAGTATTACTTGTAAAAATGTTAGGAATATTGTAATATCGTATACTTTTACAATGTTTGTAAATATGTGAGCACCATGTACCTATCACATAACTAATTTATTTGTCATTGCTCCATTTATAATTCTTTTTACCTTTTGTGGGACAGTAATCTTATTGTAGGTGCATCGTCTTCATATATAATTATATAATTCATGTATACAAAATATTGTAAAACATTTTTTAAAAGAGTTCCGGTGGAGTTTCTTGCCCATTCTTCTCCATACGAAAGCTACCTTTTGGAATGGGCAACTAGAATCAATTTTATTTCTTTGTTTTTCATTGAAGTTCAAAAGTACCTTTTATGTGCCTATTTGAATTAAATTATTTGACTTTGACTTTGACTTTGAAAACTATAGGAATTATTATACGGAAAGCCAAGTTTGCGATTAAAGAATTATTAAATTTTGTAGTACATTGCTACGATGCTACGGCGTAGTCGATGATTCACTACGAAAGCTTGGTTTTTGTAGCACAACGCTACACTCGCGAGTCATTGTATCGGGAACTAGACATTGTACTATCCTACTATAGTAATAACTATCCTACTAATAGTATAAATCTGAAAGTTTGTATGTTTAGATGTTTACATGTTTGGATGTTTGTTATACAATCACGCCAAAATAGCTGAACGGATTTAGATGAAATTTTGCACAAAGATAGATTTTAACCTGGATTATCACATATATGATACTTTTTATCCCGGTAGTATGTTCCCGTCGGAAACTTCCGACCTCCATCCGGGTGAAGCCGCGGGCAACATTTTGTTAAATGTAAATTCTCTGTACGTAGGCGTAGTTTTTATGGTGTGTAAAAAAGTAAGTAAAAGTATCAAAAGTAAACAAACGGATCTGAAATGTATCTGTGGATGATTTGTGGATGACAATTTATATTTCCACTTACAAATTCTGTGCTTTGATTTGATTATTTGAATAAATAAATCCAAAATTTGAATTTAAATCAACTTAAAGATGATTAATTTAATTTGACAATGGTTAATATTTTATACTTTAACCTCAAACTTCGATGATTTTTCTATTACAATCTTATCATGTTATTCAAACAATAGTTTTTGTAAAACGTGGTGAGATACAAAGGTAAACATTATAAATATAGATGAATGTGTTACTAATTACCTTCAGGGACTAATTATTGTGTAAGAATCTAACCTGAATAGGTTTGTTTACACTTTCATCAGATACTCACGGTCACTCAATTTCTCCTACCGATATGTGATGTCAGAGACGTCGATATTTCACTCAAAGGTGGAAAAATAAATGAATAACATTGAAGACCGAGGGTAAGGGTCAGCAGTGCGTGGTTTATCAATATATACCAACCTATTGTTACGTTATATTATTATAACGACATTTTTTCACAGCAAAATAACCTGATACTTTACGAAATAATTCAATTTAGCCATTGAATTATGTAGTGAGGTATCAGGTTATTTTCCTGTCCTACATTATGTGGAGGAGACGTCATAGGATGAAATGGAACGAAAAAAAAACTGCGTTTTTGTTAAAAATATAGTGCATCTTGATTGGCATCGTGTAGTCTTTGTGAAAACCTTTGATTGCGTGTCGAAGCTGACTGCTGACCATCACTCAAGCATCAATCTATCAATCACCTTTGTCTCAGACAGACATCAGTCAGGTTTGCCGTAAAGATTGGCGAACGATTTTTTTTTTTTTGCGATTAATTTTTTTATGCCTTTTTTTTTTAAGTGTCATGTAGTAATCGCTGTGGTTATAGGCAAGTCTTTGGGAGGACACGGTGTGATGGAAAGGCAATGTTGATATTGGTACCCTATAAGGTGATATAGGGCTAATATCTAGGAATTCATTCAGCCTAAGGACTAACGGCTGTTTAAAGCAGTTAACTACATGGTCGAATAAACACGAAACAACAAACTTAATAACAATAACATCTAAATCGTTCAAATTGAATTTCAACAGCGTTTTATCTTTATAAACAAAGCCGTGTTCTACCGGGCCAACAACAAAGCAACTGTAAAAAAACAAATTCCTCACGGAAGGTAACTCAATAAGTGCGTCGTCTGACAAACCAACGTAAAACAACTCGCAGACAATTCAATTATAAATAATCTAATACTTCTTTCTTCCGGGACTGTATTGGAAGATGATTTCTCGTTGGAATCTGAGCAAGTTCGTATTAGAATTGAACCGGGGGGAAGATTAAAAATATTCATTCAGCAAAGTGGTATTGACATTTTCACGTCTAGCTTTAGATAAATACGTATATATACTACACTGTTTCTTTGGTGTCTTTAGAAGGAAATTTAAAAAGACACTCCGTTAGCAATTTCAGTAAAATTGTGGTATAGGTAAGTAAAAGAAGAAACATTTTAATCGCTTCAATATTATTGCCAAACAGTGGCCCGTCTGCACCCACCTTTATACAATATCACGCTGGACATTATTTGTTCCGGGGCAAACGAACAAAAACAGTCGCCCTATCTATTGCTTTAGCAAAAAGACAATATATATTCCGTCGTTGTATTTTAATTCAATCCTATGTTTTGTTAGGAAATTAGTTTTTCGTAGGGGCGATGTTTTGTTGTCGTGTTTGGTGGAATGGTGGCAGCTAGTGAACCGCCCTTTTTGTTTGCCTTTTGAATTTCCGATAAATTGGACGACGTTCGGCGTTTGATAAATCTTGTTTTTATGACCTATTTGTTGTTGTATTTTCTTTGTAACGAATACGTTTTGTTTGGTGCTGACAGAATCGGTTTGAGCTTGATATGTCACCTATATTGCACACGCAACAATCTATTATTAAGATTGATTCATCGTCATCATCCAAACCTGAGCAAAGATCTCTCGCTACATAAACATTTTATAGAAAAAGATGAAAACAACACGAGAGTTGTTAATTTCCTTTGTTGGTTTTATTATTAAATAAGCAACTATTTAAAGGTAGAATTTCTGAGAACTTCTAGGGCCTTACCACAAAAACTTAGACACTTGTTCAACGCGTGTTAATTGTCAGTTTTATGTCAAACTCTATATAGAAATGTTATGTTTAAAAGGTGCTTAGGCTAAACAAGTGATAAACGCGGTTTTCTGGTAATTAGGCTAATGTTTTAGAAAACGTATTTCTTGGTTAATTAATAATAAATAAATAATTCTTTATTTCAACAAAAGCCTTTAACAACATCCTTATGACTAAAATACAAAGGTCAATTTTAAATACTCTGACTCTGTGTAAGTTCCTGTGACTTAGGAGTCAGTATCAATTATTGTTTATTCTGTAAATAGGTTACAGGAATCACTTTGACACTTCCCGGTCACATTGAATAAATTAAAAATAAGCTAGATGGAATCGAAATTTCCTATCTGACTACCCCTGAGAAGAAATGACGTAACTAACTCAGGGGTCAAAGTCTCTTTTAAAGTTCAGACATAATCTTGGTCAAAGGACCATGTAGATAAGTGTCTGAAATTGTCTTTTGAGGAAAGAACAAATTTAATTGGACCAGTCCCGTCAATACAAGCATTTGTCAGTAATCGTGTAGCTCAACGACTCCAAGTAACTTTTTTATTTGCTTTCGAATTATTAGAATTTCAACACATACTTATCCCATTTTTAAATAGTAAAGTCTCCACAAAAGCCGCTTTATAGCCCGCAAACTACTAGTTACGGCTACATGTTTTGTTCAGTCAAATAATTTATTTCAAATAGGCACATAAAAGGCACTTTTGGACATCGAAATTTAGGTACCTGCATACCTTACCTTTACCTCACCGCCTCGCGAAGTTAACAGGTACAATATAAATGACCAAAGCTTTTAGCGAGTTCTTAGGATGTAATCCTAAGAACTCGCGTAAACTGGTGTTAAGAGGAAGTACTTACCTAAGTGTGGAAGGTCAGTAAAGACGGATTGTTCAATGTGAATCTTAGGCCTTTGTTACTGAACCAACGTGGCATCCCAGAGTAGAAACTAACACAGTTCTTTAAAGGTAGATGTTCAATTTCGAGACGAATATCTGTAGCAGACTAGTTATGTGCATGGCAGTCAGTTTTCTGCCAGAGTGGCCTTACAAAACTTATCTTCTTTTAAATTGAGGCACGCAATCCTATATATTACAGTTGTAAGAATGATTTTTTCTACGTGTTATTAGGTTTTTCTTTTAGTACTTTCTCAGTAGCAGTCTGGAGTCTAGATTATTGTTAGGCAATACGGTCGCCCCCTATGACATAGGTGCGAGACTTATAAACAAACTCGCGAAATAGGCACTACCTACCTTCGGGAAATACAGACGTGATATTATGTTGTTCTACATACACGCACAAATAAAAACATAAATTATTATTTGCTCAACATCCCTGACATCAATATTTACCTAAAATCATGTTCGATCAAATCTCGGACACAGCATCCAATCACCACGTCTCGAGAACTCAGTCAGTTACATCCTGCATCGTTTTCCGTGCAAACAGTCGTGCGACAGTCGTCCGCGACGTATTCTTGCGCAAACAAGCGCCGACTGTGCAGACGAGCGACTGTTTGTTGCGCACTCGGATGAACCTGAAAGTTTGTACTTACATAGCGATTCTCTGCGATTTATATTGACTAGAGATAGAATTGTTAGGCGTGTTGTCCTTTGTTTTAAACGTATGTTTGTGTGTTTATAATATTGCGCAAGGGAAGATGTAGGAAGCGCTGGCTCGGTTTTGTAAACGGTTGTATGTCCCGACGAACAATAGCTATTTGCCCATTTGTAGGTGTCGAAAAGTGATTATGGTAATAAATTGCCTTGGATCATTTATTGTGTAACGGCCAGGGCTCGTGATAATTCTGATCAATCAACCAATCGATTCGCGTCAAACCAGCACGCTCATTAATGTCAGACAATTTTTTATCTATTCGATCCTCAAAATATTAAGCTTACAAACAGAAACGAGAAAACGTTATAACGAGGAAAAATCAAATAAAAATTATTTTTTTCATCCACAAAACCAACATGGAAAAATATTTAATCATATTTGGTACTTATGTTCAGCGATGTGTAATATCTTCGTGGCTACTCGTGCGTTATAACAAGTAGGTACCCCAAAATGACGCGATTGCTTTCGAAACCAATATCTCATTTTCTTCATAACATTATATTAATTTACTTTTTTCTAAATTATAAGGCCTCTTGAACTGCGCGACTCCTAAACTTTGCTGACGTAATGGTAACTAGAGCCGAGGTATGGAGTTTCCTAAATATTGTTTGAACTTTTTATGGGTTTTTGCGTTTTCGTTTTTATGGGAGATTAATAACTCTGTACGTGAAAGGTTTCAAGGAAAATGAATACTGAAGAAATTTTACGAAAGTTACTTACTTAAAAAACTTTTTTTGTGACTTCTGATTTTTCTATTCAAATAGGACCAATAAGCCTTTCCAATTTTTTAAGCAAGTGAAAATACTGCTCGCGTTATTTTTTGAAACTTATGAAGAAAACTTATAGCTAATTAAATAATACTTAATTTTTTTTTGTATGTAGCAACAGCATTAAAAGGTAAATTTCCTATAATCAAGATCATAATTTTATTTACAAAGTAACAAACACAGATCCGAATGTCCTATAAGCACATCACCAATTTGCCGATATGTATCTACGATACTGACATTGTAATCGTCGGCTGAGCAGGTTCCGTCCCGCGCTTCCCCTGGGACTGCCCCGGGGCTCCGCTGGGATCCCGGGGTCTCAATTGGGTCAAGACGTCCTAGAGACAGTGTCTCGTTAATCGTATTCATCTGTAAGCGTTTAGGGACATTTTCCGGGAACTGATTTGGTGTTTTGGTTCGGGACAGCTCTACCATTATAAATTGGGGCTGCTGAAGAAATATTGTGCGGAAATACTTGGTCTGTAAGTAGTTAAGTTCAACGGTTCACTAGCTTGTTGGTGGCAGTTAAATGTTCCTAGATAATGTTGAATATTTTTTATGTCAAACTATTCAACTGCAATTCGCGCTTGTGATAGATTTTTCTAACAACACGTCTGTATCGAAAATATTGGTTGTTTGTTTTTAGAATGGAAATGGATATTCAAATTTTTTTTCACCTAGAACAACAATTATATGAAATAGCTAGTTCCACATAAAGTATGTCTGACCTTTCAGTCGAATTTACTAACTTTGGCTATTGACTGCATGACCTTTTCACAAAATTTCGGCTTTATGCTTCACTGGCTCCAGCCGTAATTAGGTAAGTATAACAAAATACCCTCGAAATTAAATTCGAGAACTGCTTTTAACAACTGTCGAAATTCGCGAACACCAGGCGTTAGAACTTGTCTCGTTCAAAGCGTATCTATTGAATATACAGCGGTTTTCAACTATCCAACTATGTCTGTAAATTAGTGTCTATGGATTTAATTGGCGACACCGAGGGGAAGGGGTCGGGGGTGGTGTGTCGTGTGAACTAAGCCGGGCTATTGGTCGGAACACCGCACGACGGCCGTTCTCAATTAACTTCAACACAACTTGCCGGGTTCGATTCCCGGCTGGAGCACGTGCCAGTGGTTCGGCAAGTTCGAACTGTTTGTCCGTGGATAAATGTATGTGGACTGGACTTTAATATCTATTATATTTTTATTGACTTATCTTTTGAAAAACTGGCCCGTGCTAATATCTGTGATCTGTGGTCTTTATGAAATCTGCTACGAAGATTTCTGACTAATCTAATCATAGTATAAGTATTTAGTAGTTCCAAACTACAACTAAGTACTAAGTAGAAGAGTGATGCTCTAGCACAGTTGTATTAATTTAATACTCAGCTTCGAGGTATGGTAAGTACTAGTCTCTTTCGGAGGCTGTAGCACAAACTTTGAGGAGCCGCGGCTTGCTGAAGAGTGCTGCAACTTTGCATATTAATTTGTTATTAGTTGTTTATTGAGGCGTATGTTCAGCGAGAGTTGCCACATAGTTGCAACTGTGGCGCCACTATGTGAATTAGGCAGTGTATGTTATTTACTGAAAATACCTTGTACTTTCTCGTTAGAGGTTCTATTTTCTTATTAATGAATAATGACTCAACAAGCTTGTCATGTGGTCCTGACTAGTTCTCGTGATGTTCATCATATTTTGGACTATCGAATGACTTCTGAAGAAGATTTGCATAAAGATGCGGGATGTAGGGCCGACTCACAGTCAGCAGTCACTCACAGTCAGCAGTCACTCACATTCAGCAGTCACTCACATTCAGCAGTCTCTCACAGTCAGCAGTCACTCACAGTCAGCAGTCACTCACAGTCAGCAGTCTCTCACAGTCAGCAGTCACTCACAGTCAGCAGTCACTCACAGTCAGCAGTCTCTCACAGTCAGCAGTCACTCACAGTCAGCAGTCACTTACAGTCAGCAGTCACTCACAGTCAGCAGTCATTCACAGTCAGCAGTCTCTCACAGTCAGCAGTCTCTCACAGTCAGGAGTTCGGAGACGGTCACAAATGTTTTGGCTACTTCTTTATGTGTAACCCGCACCGATCGGTACCGACTTGCTCGGGGATCCCGTACCGCGAACCCGCTTCGTATGCAAGCATCCTACATAATTTTAATCTCAGTACAAAAAATATTAATTACGTAATTTTAAATGCGATTGGTGTTTTAAAACTCGCTTAAGTATTTCTACTTCTCAAGGTTTTCATTGGTAACTCATTGGAATGTCGGTATTATAGAATTGATGAGAATATTGAACAAACATTTTTGCATAGCAATATTGTAATTCCGAAGTCGTGCTCAAATAAAAACGTGGACTTTTGGAATGATATTAATAATGGCATTTTCGTCAATCGCGGAGGAGCCCCTAATGGATAGGAGCCGCTCATGAATATTTATACCTCGGCGTGATGCGACCGACGACGGCGAGAGGGTTCCAGCTAGGTACACTCTGTGTTGACTCTCATCTGAGTGAAGGTTGGGGACAACAAGTCATATTTTCGTTAAGGAATGATAGATTCTGTTCTCAATGTTTGATCTGTTGAGAACTCGCTTGGTTAAATATACTATAATAATATAATATACTCATACAAATATTAAAATACGAAAGTAACTCCGCCTGTTACCTTGTCACGTCTTAACAGCTGGACGGATTGCTATGAAGGTACGCCTGACCTGGACTAAGACAACGGATACTTTTGTCCTGGTAGCAGGTTTTAATATTTAAAAAAAAAAAATTGCAAGTAAATTAGTTTAATAAGTGACTTTCAATTTATATCCAGGCTAATTTTTTTTTGGTTTGTCTTGAAGAAAGTTCTGAATTGAATTATAAATTCATTGAAAACAGACTAGGTAATGTAAGCAGGCAGACGAAACAAGATTGCCTTCAGCGCGTTCCAAATATTTTTATTAAAATATTTTTGACACTGCAAAACAAACTACACAGAAACTAATCTTACGGAAAACAAGAAACAAAAGCACCAGCAGTAGCTGTTGAACCTTCTTCTACTTGTGTGGAACACTTGTAACCTGTGCATATGACACAGAGGAGGCTTTGAAATCTGGCCCCAGACCCCAGCCGACCCCACTTTGATAACGCACTTAAGCCCCAAGCTTCGACTCGCAATAAATTTGTAATATTTGGAGTTGCAGCCCTTCCCCGTAGCGACCTCAGCTTGCTAATAACCGAATTTGAGATCACTGAAAATAAGCAATTGGCTTCGGTAGTAGCAGTAATGAAGATTGTGTGATAATGTTTTCAATTATAAACACGCAATCTAACAACATTATTTGACCATCAGAATTCGCCCTGCATGATAAAGTGCATTAAATGCGAAATTAAAACCCGGAATTGATAATAAATGACCACTTCATATTCAGATTCCGCGTTTGAAACCGTTGATTTTAGATCACATATTTATGGAGCATCCAAACATTTTATCTAAAATATGGCTTATGAAAAACAAAAAAGAGGTACAAAAAGTTGATAGATACGTATGTCCGTGTGACAGTGATATGAAAAGCTTATCTATTACAATTTATCTGCCGCGTCCGGCGCGGGTAATGGGTTCGATGCCGAGTCGTGCGACAGTCGCCATGCTACCGAGATCGATGTGTGTTTGCTGTCAATGTGGCGGTGGAGTGAGCGATGAGACGTAGCGTGCTTAATTAAAAGATTCCCGCGCGCTGTGTTGATTGATAGCATGTGGAGTTACCTCGGTTTGTAAGGGAGAGTTTTTAGGCGGAGTTAAGAGCGGGCAGCAGATTTATTTTTGGGATTACCTAAACCAAGGCCTTTGTGCAATAACCTCATTAGTACCTGAAGTATAATTCTCGTGGAACGTGCCACATTAGCCTAGCTTTTCCTAACAAAGTTGTTGTAGGCTTCGTGCCTACCACAGGCCGAATATCAATATCTTACACGTAAAACGAGGCAGATGACTTTCTTTACATGCTCTCTACCCTGAAACTGAAGAATCTTGATAAATTATCTAGCCAGACACCGCGACTCAGAGGAATCGATAAAGTGCATAATTATTATTACACCACTAAATTGTCTAATTTATATATTTTATAAGTTTATTATCTCAACCGCTTCAGCTTATAATTTACTCCGCTTGTCAATGCACACTGTATTGCGCTTCACGGAATATTTGTCATCAAATTGTTATTGTCAAAGCGTGTTTCTATAGAATAACCACAGAATTATATGTCTGTCCGGTCATAGTGCACTACATCATATTGTCGTTTAGCTAACATACACATAAACTCACGTTTATGATAGAGGTGTGTAGGTGTAGTAACAATTACGCGCCTCCATAGCTTGGTGGTGTGTATCTGACAGATACTTTATCTATTGCAGCTGGTACTTTGTAGGTCACATCCACTCTAAGGGCGTGTGTTATTTCATTGTGGCCGTGACCTCGAGACCGAGTTTAATGGTTAAACTTACCCGGACCGCCCTTAGCATTCTGCTTCTGGTTTAGTTAGACGCACGTTGGTCCCCTGGAGACCGCGTAAAATATAATATTATTTAGTTGTGCCTCATTATTCACGGCTTGATAAGATTTATAAGGAACTCTACGTTTACTCGCTTATGATCGTCGTAGCACCAGATGTGTTGGATTTGTATTGTTTGTTCAAATCGCTTTCGCTTATCTCTGTGTCCCTACGACCCGCTTTAATAACCATTACTCCTTTAATCCAACAAATGAAGTTTAACTGCAGGAAGTACCGTACCTACAGTTTTTTTACGATTCTTTACCATTAAAACTGAATGGTTTAAATTACCTGAAACTAACTAAGGGGTTAGCGTGACGTAGCTACTATTAAACTTTCCCATTTTAATTACCACTGTTTGCATTCAACTATATTTTTTATTTAGTAACCTTTGCTACACCTGCACTTAAAATTGAACCTTAACTTGAATTTTATAATGTTTATTTTCGATGGTTCGGTCCCGTAGAATATATATTTGTTTTAATAAGCTAGTAAAACCCGCGGCTTTGCGTGAACGCTATATAAAAGAGTATTTCATGTGATCCGCATGATCGCCCAACACGCCTCATTTGAATTAAAATAACATCGGAACTAACCGACACGCACTCGTTGTTTATATTGTTGTAATTTAATTAAATAACAACAGCCAATGTGATAATGACAGCACAATTAATTAGTTTGTATACCTTATAATTTGTGCACTGTTTAATTCGGAATTGCTGTGCTTGTGAATTTTCAAAAGTATCCTGTTACCTTATCTAGACAACAATTTAGGTAAACTATGGCTGAACCACTTTACTGGGAATTAGGGTTTATTTGCTCTAATCAATTCACCACTCTGGGCAAGCGTATTGGTAATTACAAAGCATTCTATTACTATTTAAGTAGCTTGGTATAATTAAATAGTTAAAATGTACTGACTCCAAATAAATAATAGGTAATACCTACCATTTACTACGCAGTACCTAACTATTAGTAATATTAGAGGACAATCATAAAAACGCTTCGAACGGTTTTTACGATTTGACAAAATATCCGGTTTTCTTTATTATTGCCAGTTTAATATTGGAATAATTTCATTTTGGAATAAATTCTCGAAATTATGTTGTAAACCGCATCACAATCCATTGCATAGACTCAAAAAGTGACTTTTATTTATAATAAGTATGTAAAGATATAAATGTATATAATATAGAAGAAGAATCTTATTATTTCATCAAACCTAAAATAAATTAAACCCCTCATTAAAAACGTCTTCACTCTTCAAAAGCAATATACACACAGCTATCATTACCATCACATACACCATCCCTAATGTAGGCTCGACGTGTGTGAGGTGGTAACAGTGGCAATGATTAATTTACAAACAAATGTATTATTAATCAGCACTTGGCTGCGGTCTCCGCCGCGTTACATCGGCGACAGGCTTCCCTAGGGGGTTCATT
Source organism: Lithophane leautieri (assembly GCA_949152455.1). Lineage (NCBI taxonomy): Eukaryota > Metazoa > Arthropoda > Insecta > Lepidoptera > Noctuidae > Lithophane > Lithophane leautieri. Next base: position 915,330 of record OX424462.1, on the reverse strand, counting down.
TGATTATGCGATGATGAAAAGGCATGCAATAAGTAGATAGGTATTTTCCAAAACTCTCGAAATTGCATCTACCATTGTTTGTTTTTGCATCCAAATTGCATCTGCATTACCCAAAAGGTCGGCTGGTAGCTAGCAAATGGCATTTATTCCAGCTCTGTACGTAGGATGAATAAATATCGACGATATGACGGGAGCGAGCGACTTATTTGCTCGCAGAACGGATGGCTGATGGGGCTGAAAGAAGGCGTGCTTATGAGCTTCATTGTCACTTGTTATCGACTTCTAAAGGCAAATCGACAAATGAGCGGAGGCTCCTTAAAAGTTTGACCGACGACATCGTGCAGAGCGACGACATCGTGCTATCTACTACATCGTGCAGATCTACTACATCGTGCAGATCGAAAATTTCGTGCAGATCGACGACATCGTGCAGATCTACTACATCGTGCAGATCGACAATTTCGTGCAGATCTACTACATCGTGCAGATCGACGACATCGTGCAGATCTACTACATCGTGCAGATCTACTACATCGTGCAGATCGACAATTTCGTGCAGATCTACTACATCTTGCAGATCGACGACATCGTGCAGATCTACTACATCGTGCAGATCGACAATTTCGTGCAGATCTACTACATCTTGCAGATCGACGACATCGTGCAGATCTACTACATCGTGCAGATCGACAATTTCGTCCAGATCTAATACATCTTGCAGATCGACGACATCATGCAGATCTACTACATCGTGCAGATCGACATTTTCGTGCAGATCTACTACATCTTGCAGATCGACGACATCATGCAGATCTACTACATCGTGCAGATCGACGACATCATGCAGATCTACTACATCGTGCAGATCGACAATTTCGTGCAGATCTACTACATCTTGCAGATCGACGACATCATGCAGATCTACTACATCGTGCAGATCGACGACATCGTGCAGATCTACTACATCGTGCAGATCGACAATTTCGTGCAGATCTACTACATCTTGCAGATCGACGACATCATGCAGATCTACTACATCGTGCAGATCGACGACATCGTGCAGATCGACGACGTCGTGCAGATAGCAGGAATCTGCTGGATGTAGGCAGTGTAGAACCGGTCTCTTATCGAGCGATGATTAAGCAAGGTGATGGTGTTGAAGAAAACGGAGATATGACCATTCATTTATTTGGAAGTTTGATAATTTTGTAATTATTGATGGGCTCGCATTGCACTACTATTACACTATGGTGAGCGATGATGTGGTTCACTATGGAGCATTATTTTAACAAACAAATATTGTCTTGCCTATTTTAATTTCAATTTAACGTTTTCCCTTACATTTGTTTCTCATAAAATATTTCTCATAAAATATTTATCACAATATTAATTACCGTAGGGGCTGAATAAATAAATTCAATTGAAATTAAATGAGTGATGAAGTTGGTATCAAAAAGCTCTCTACAATCACGCACACATTACTTACCACTAAGTAGGTCTGTCAGGGCCAGTAGTTATCTAGGCATGTTTTATTCAGACGCTAGGCGGACCCGAGACCCCGGGGGTCATACCGCTCGTGTGCACTCGTTTTCATTATATCTCTGACTGAATAATTCGCTAGTTAATTATCGGGCACGAGTTCTTCTACGCGTAATAAACAGTTTGTACGTGTTGTGCGAACGTATAGTTGTCTTAGACGGAGAATATCGTCTTAGATTTCGTATCAATATTTTGATTTAAAAGAATTTCCATGGAGATTGCCCGTTCTTCTCCATAGGAACCTGCAACGCAGTAAATGGGCAATTAGTTTCATCTTTCTGACTGACTCCGTTGACAATTCAAAATTGCCTGTAATTGGTTAATTGGAATAAATACTTTCTACTAAGTTTGAGTTACCTAATTTAGTCATGATCTAGCATCTGACGGTAGGATGGGTGGTATCGGGTCCTAGTATTTCCATTATTATCTAAAGTCCCTAAAAGGTACTCCGTAAAAAATCACACTCGCTGTAAAATCAAGTCCAGCTCTAGAAATGTCATGAATACTAATGTATCTGCAATCCTCCCATTCTGCTCAACAATACTGCAAGTTTCCATGTTTTAAAAACTAAAAGCAAAAGCCAGCAAAAAGCCCTCAATAGTCAGTGTATCAATCATTTTATAGAATATCCGTTGAAAAATCGCGCCGATATCTCTACAGTTCCCGACTCGACAGTCGCGTAGAAGAAACTCGAGCCAAGTCAAACAAAGCAAGTTACTTTTGCTCCAACTGAAAAATTATCCCAAGATGTTCCTCTTTAGATCGTTAACATTTATTATTTTCAGAGTTTCAGGCTCTCTTAGTAAGTAAGATCGCAGGGATTCGGCAGAATATCAGTATCAGGTACATTTGCCTAACACAACATGCTGAGTTGGTCTCCCATTTGTTGCAACCATGAGACGCCCACCGCATATGATTTGAAGTTTGTTATACTGTTAGTTTATTTCTTTAATCGTAGTCGGGTAATAAAATATTTTTTGTATATTGGCAGCTTGTGTTTTCTTCATATTCATGTACCTAATTTCTTATCATTTAATTGTGTTTTTGTGTGTTGTGCTATTTCTTTTGTGTGCACCAAATAAATGGTTTATCTATCTATCTATCTATCATAAGTTTCTAGTTCAAGAATTCCTCGTCAACCACACGTCACATAGGTACTTTACCATCGCATTCATTAAAGTTCTTAATCTCACGGTGTTTTTTCAGTTACCTAAGTCGATTGTCTAAGAAAGATAAATAAACTCGCAAATAAGATTGAAAAAGTCACACTGATTACCTTCTTGAATAACTAATCGATCAATCTTTTTCTTACCTGTTCACAGATTACTGAAATGTCTCCATCGTTTTTTAATAAGGTTTAAACATAATACTAAGATAAGCTTTTAAGGCTGAAGTATTCGTCCTAAATCTTAAATCTAGATTAATGATGAATTTCGTTCTTTTTTCCTCACAATGCTGAAATGTTTCGTTATAATAATGGAGATAAAGTTTCATGGTCGGCTCATATTGTGGTTTAACATAAATATACCATACGGCTAAGACCTACATCTTAGGTCCTAAGACCTTGTCGCTAGCCCTGAACTTATATCTGGGGTAATTGAACCCTTACAATCTTTCGGTTTTATGGCAGATAATAAAGCTGATATGTTTAGTATAGAGTAAGGGATGTCCCTCGACTTTTCTTCCTTGATAGCGTGATATAACACTTTTGGATATACTTATATCACCAGACCTTCAAATTGTTATGATCACCTCTGAAACCTTCTACTACTGAATATTTACTTAAAACACCCTTAATGAATGAATCTGTTTCTTACATACGTTCATACATCTGATTATGTATGTATGTATGTAATAAACAGATTTTCTAGTTATTCAGATTCTGATTTTCTAGCTAGATAGCCTTTTTTAGTTATTTACAAGGCAGATGTGGGAAATACCGGGAGGAGACGCCCTAGGAAGGGCATATAGCTATTGGTGAAGTTCTTCAGAAAGCTCGTATGATTGATATATTAACGTAAACAAAGCAGTATGTAAAGATCGTAGCAGGTGGCATTCTGTAGTTACTGCCTACCCCCGTGGGAAGGCAAGAGTTTATGTTTTCTTTATTAATATGAGTTATACAAGCTTTTAACTTTATTGCCAACATTAACCAAATTCACATAGCCCAGTGGAAGGGCACAATACAGCCGACCAATTAATTGACTAAGCAAAGGCAGCATCAGACGGGCGCAAAAGAAAAGCCAATGAATAGTAAAGGCGTTCAATTAATCGGTGCCGTCGGTTTCAGGCAACGATTGGCTTTGCACCTCTTTGCCAATGCATGTGTACGGCTTATTCATGTATGAACATAGTTAAGAGCTAGAGCTATTTGTACAAGGTGTAATTGAAATAACTGTAAACCTGGAATGGGGTCGCTGTAGGTACCCATAGTTAAACACAACTTTTTTAATGGGGTCACATAATTATGAAATCGCGAAATAAAATCAGGTTTTCCCTAAATTTTGTTGAGTTACGCGAACATAAATGTATGGAGAAAATGTTTTTTTCTCAATTTCAGGTTAGTTAATAATATATAAATAATCTATAAGTACATTACAATAAGGCAATTAATCTGCCTAGCCTATTTCTAACTATGGTTGGCTTCCAGACTTACCGAATGCAGCTATTACCAGTATTTTATATGAAGCGGCTGCCATCTGACCTCTACAACTCAATAACTGGGTAACAAAATGCCCCTTTGTGCTCAGACTAGTTGTCAGACTTTTGAGCTTCTGACCACCCGTAACAACTGTCAAAGATCTATGGATGCCAGGACCAACGGCTTAACGTGTTTGCCGAGCTACGGAGAGTCTTGATATTCAATTCAATTCATTTATTCAATAACAATTTACATCGTGTCTGAATTTGTATAGCTAAATATTATAAGAAATATGCATGCAATCTATATGTAAATCATTCCAATAATCCAAATTTCATTATAATCAAAATAATAATAAAAATAAATAAAAAATTAGTATCAAAATAAATGTCATAATAGTCAGTTCTTAAAATTCAATAACATTTTCATTTCAAAACAATTAAATTATGTTACTTTCGACATTTGTATTAATATGATATGTTATGTGGATGGTCACCCATTTACGAACCGACCGCGGCAAGCGTAGTTTAACTTTCGATCAACCCGTGCGGCTGTTATTAAGTAACCACGAGCCCCTCTATTACTAAAATAAGTACATGTGGATATTTAATTATTTTTTTAACCCTAGAAACAATCCAGTCTGCCAAGCGCGAGTGTGGTGATTTTAGTATTTTACATTGAGATATCAATTCAACAATTATGTCCAGTATTAGACTCTAGGTGGTAGTCCAGTGGTAACGGCCCCGATTTACGAGTTGTTGGTCGTGGGTTCGAACCCAGCCAGGCACTTTACTTTTTGTAAATAAAAAACGGTGCAGGAAAACGTCGCATGGTGAGGAAACCGGCATGTCCTAGAACCAAAAATTCGAAGACATGTGACATTTACGACCCCGCACTGCGCCCGCGTGCTGGATTACAACCCACTCCCTCTCTAAGAGAGGAAGTCTGTGTCCCAGCAGTGAGAACATTATAGGCTGATTATGTTTATGCTATTGGACTCTAATAGCCTATTAGAGTCTAATATTGCATGGCCATTAGTAATAGGCTGCCTTTATAACCATGCACTGGCAAGCTGGAATACCACAGAGATTTAATAAGTTATTTAAATGTCTGTGTAATACCTACATAGAGACATGGATATTGTAGCAGCTGTGTGTTGGATTCTTTATAATTTATCTAGTTAGGGTTTATCTATTCTCTCCGGGTAAGCATGTTTAAGATGTAAACCATCTTATCGCGTCTACAAGTTAACGTTTCCACCTTATTCGCGCCGACGTGATGAGTTTTAGCTTAACACGTTTAGTTTTAGATTTAAGTGCACACTGATTCGTATTCTCTTTGCCTCAGTACCGTAAAATCAAGGTTTAAACGTAATTCCAAGCAAATTGCACCTCCATAGTGTAGATACGCGAAAATTCCCAAACAGATAGATTGTTGGCAGTTAACGGTTGAACTTGTTCACAATCACATAGTTTTCAGGTGGCTGTTGCCTTTTGCGACCAGCGGATAAGTTTTATTTTTTCTACTTTTTTGATGTTTTTTACACTACCAGGTAAGCAATTTTATTTCAAAACCATTCATTTTGAGAAAATTGCTTTACCGGTAGAATGCCAACGATAATTTCGTCTCAAAAACTCAAAAGTAGCCCTTTCAAATATCTCGTGACAACTAAACTAGCTGCACCGTCTCGAAAAATTCGCCGTCATTTTTAAAGTGGCAACACAAATCCGAGGAAGTGCTCAGGTAGGCACAAAAAGCTTTCATTTCACTCCACAACGACTTACAGTTATTTACGCGCAACCAAATTGGTTTCTCGTAAGTCCAGTTTTATATTTAAGTAGGGTCGCCATCCGTTCGGAGTTTAAAGTTACGACTGTGCAGAAGGAATTGGGTGCTTCTATGATGGGAATTGTGTTTCTCAAGAAGATAGTTCCTGTCGGCTAATATCAGCAGTACCTCAGTTAGCTCAGCGCTGTGTTAACGTTAACGCAATGAATTATTTGACTGTTTATCGTACGAGTTTTTGAAACGCATGTTGTGACTAAAAGAGTGATGAATATAAATGTTGATGGAGGGAGCGGGAGAGGAAGGCCAAAGAAAATATGGATGGATTGTGTGAGGAATGATATGAAAGAGAAGGGAGTAAATGATAGCGTGACGGTTGACAGGGGAGAGTGGAAGAGGATCTTTACGACAAAGTCTCAGACAGTGTAATGCATGGTCATCATGAGACGATCTGATCAAGATATTTTCTGTACTTTAAAATAGACTGTGATATCTGAGTTTGTTTCGGTGGTTCTTCTTTTTATGAAAAACGACGATTATTTACAGAGACAAATATAATTAAATATAATATTTATCATTTATCATTATAGGGGCTCGTGGCTAAATAATAACCGGTCGATTGCCGCGGTCAGGTCGTGGATGGATGATTATTGATCCATTACATTCCGAGGCCCTTCGTGGCTCGGAGAGCACGTTAAGCCGTTGCTCCCGGCTGTCATTCGCAGATCTTTGACAGGTGTTACGGGTAGGCAGAAGCCCAAAAGTTTGACAACCAGTCTTATCAAGGGGTACCGAGTTTGTGTACCTATCAGCTGCATCTGGTTGGACTGGAAGCCGACCCCAAGATAGTTGGGAAAAGGCTCGGCCTATTGATTTTTCATTATTAAGCAATCGTGGGAGGAGCTCGTGGCTAAGTAATAACAGCCGCATGGGTCGATTCATCAGGTTAAACTACGCTTGCGTGGGTTGTTCCGTGGATGGGTGACCATCTTGACATATCGAGACTCCTCCGTGCCTCGGAAAGCACGTTAAAGCGTTGGTCCCGGCTGTCATTTGTGGATGTTTGATAGTCGTTACGGGTCGTCAGAAGCCCGAAAGTCTGACAACCAGTCTTGCCAAGGGGTATCGTATTACCCAGTTATTGGGTTGTGGAGGTCAGATAGGCAGTCGCTCCATGTAAAATACTGGTATTCAGCTGCATCCGGTTGGACTGGAAGCCGACCCCAACATGGTTGGGAAAAAGCTAGGCAGATGATGAAGCAATCGACGCCGACTGGCTCAAAAGATAGATAGAGAATGCTTTATTGTCCATCATAATTAAAATCATTACCTATAGGAGTGACCTTTTGATTTCAAACCTAATTTTAACAATGTAAGAAACCATAATAATGATAATAGGGTTACTTACATTGTTAAAATTACGTTTGATTAGGTTGGAATTAGGATATGTTTTCTGAAAAACTACAGTTCAAAATATTGAATCATCTGAATTTGACATCTGCCGATTCCCTGGCCACCCTGTCCAGGTTGACGCCGCGTAACGCGAGGAGCTCGTAGTCCGCCATTCGAGACATCGTTAATCAGAATAAGATTTCGCCATTGTAAACGAAAGAAGGATTGTTAAAACTTTTAACGATGCTTTTTTATAAAATAAACCCGAAGTGAAAAGGAAATTATGTATACTTGATAGATTGGTTATTTTTCTAATGAGGAAACTCTAACTGGACTGGGAGATTTTAATGAAGCCGCTTACAGACCTTCGATGGAATATCTAAAGATTATGTAGTTACTCGTACTTTGGTATGGAAAAAAGTCACCGTGCTGACAATGATGAACCAATACAAATTAGATTGGTAAATTAAAGCTGTAATTTGTGCTCAGTCTACTTGTCTCTTTTGTTTTTCTGACGATGTATAAGTGGCCGACCAGTTATTAAAGTTATGTCTTAGCTTAGCTCTCTTGTCTTAGCTTTTATAATAACATAGATGCTTCTTTCTGATTATCTTCGCCATTAAACAAGACATCAGTAACTTGTCTAGTGCCTGATAACCACACTCACCGTTTATTTCGCGTTTGTCATGATAATTGTCCATCCCTCATAAAATAATTAACACAACTCAATATGCAGATTTTAATGAGCTAACAAGCTATAAGTAATCACTTTTAATTAGTTTTCATAATCGTTAACTTTAATAACCAATCAATCCCATACCTACTTACCCTTTAATCAACAATCATGATTCTAAAATCAAAGACAATTTCGATAATCTTTTTGACACAAATGTTGTTCATAATAAGCAAATAGGGTCTATTTGCTTATTATGAACAACATTTGTGGATAACAACCACGTTTCGAGTGGCAACTCCAAATTAAGAAGAGAGAGAGATTTTACAATAATTTGGATGGTTTTCATTTAAAAGCACAATCATCGTGCTGGGATCACAATCTTAAGCCTTCGGGATCTACAACCTTTATCTATAAGTCGATAAGGTTAAAAATCGTGTGACTTATATGTCAGGTTGTGTGGTAGCTTTGCAAATGAGATGGGCAAGGGTGTAGTAATAAGATCAAATTAAAATTTCCGCGTTCGTAAAACACATGTGTGCTTTATTTAGGCTGGTAATGTTCCCTCGTTTGTAATTTCCTATAGGGAGGGTTTAGGAAGTAATTTTGATGGATTCCCTATAGAATTTTGAGTAGCTACATGAGGCTCTAAATGCGGTGAAATGAAATAAGGAGGCGAATGTTATTTCGGAAAGAATTGAAAGCTTTTATGGATCATCGATGGCTGGATAACGTTATCTACGTATATGACGTGGTAATCCTTAGTTACTGGTAAAATAAATAATTTGTAATGTTCCTACACATCACTACTAAGTTAATATAGCAAGTGACACATATTTAGGACCTAGTATGTTCATACTTTAGGCTCCTTTAGCCTCGGGCATCGACCTTAGCACTTGACGGTAAGTATTCGTACTTTTCACCAAAACTCTAACGAAACAAACATTCCTTCTATTCACCCAAAAACCTAGAAGCGCAAATAATACTTAACTCCTGTCATGGCATTGAGTGGAATTGCGGCGTCCAATCTAGCGGTACGTGATCTAATTAGGAAGCAAATGCTATGACTTCTGTATAAACAGACGATGTTAAGTTAACCACAGCTACTGGCGGGAACTTGATGCTGCTTGGGTTAATCGAAGGTGCAAGCTGATAGTACTTAACAATGCTTAACGAATCGAAGGCTCCCCTTATTACTAGGGTGTAATATGAGTGAAATAATGTATAGGTCACAATAAGCCATATATTTAAAAAAAAGTAACCGTGGAGTTTCTTGCCGTCTCTTCTTCATAAGAAACGACCAATTTAAAATTATGATATTTGAAATTTGAAAATTGTGTATTATTCTAGCAAGTAAACCTTAACAACTAATGATTGGAGCCTCCTTTTAAGCAAATAATTATGCCTGTGTTAGGAGACTCCGCTCTTCCATAACTTGAGTAAGTATCATTTACTTGTCTTAAACAAATATTTTTTAAATTAAAGCTAAACCATGCAGCACGCACGCAGGCATACGAGTGTGTGAGTAAGAGTGAGAGTGTGTGAATGGGTGTGTGAGTGTGTGTGTGTGTCATGTATTAGGTTAAGAATGGTACAGGTATTAACTAGGTGTAGGGTTAAATTTTATTCCAGCAGCGCCCCCGTGTCGTCATAGGTAAGTGGTTTCATCCAGTTAGTAATTTTTTTTTTTAAATTCTGTGTGTTTCTTATTATGTACGTAAATCTCTTTGTTAAGTCTATTGTATAGCTGAGCTGAGCGTTTGTTGAATAATTATATACGGGCGAACTAACTACAATATTGTATACGGGCGAACTTGGTTTTCGTTTTAGGAACTTCTGCCATTATATCTTTTCTCCTTTTCAAGGTTAAGCTGGGGCCAAAAAGGAAGAGTTTTGTGTATCTTTAGAAGAGTTTTAATTATATACCAATTGGAACCGTGCTCCTAGCTTCTGACGTTTCATAAGTGCCCATCTAGGTTTATGTAAAATAAAATATTTTGATGTGATTTGATTTACTTTACGCAATGACAATACAAATACAGGGACATACATGCGTGATATCTGCTCATAGTTTAATATTTTCTGCCGAGAATACACAGTTGCCTTTCAAGTTGTGCTAGAATATTTGCTCATTAAGCCTTCTGCTTCCACTCTTCTTCAAAACGATTCCTATTGGTTAGGTAGAGAGTAATATGACTACTGAAGGTTGGTGGACCACTATGGCTTTTAATCTAAATTGTAGGAAATCTAGATCTTCGTCTAAATATATCAGTCTGAATCATTAATGAATATCTGTCTGACAATCATGATAGTTACCGATTCTCAGTCATTTCCGGCGTCTTACGTCTACAAGTAATACACTACTAATTTCATGCCCTAAAGCACCAAACTACAACCTTATTACCAACATCAGACACTTGGAAATCGTCCAATATCGTCCAGGATATCGCACGGTATCGTTCATAATCCTGTCTCAAGCGCTGCCAATCGCACGCTGTACGGAACTTAATACCTACATGACATAAGTGATTAAGTTACGTGATGTATATTGTTGGCATGCCATGAAAATAGTTTATAATTATGTATCTTAGTACAGTAAGCTTCGATTACTTGCTCAATAGCAAAAGCAATAATGATTAGCGTTTTCCGATTAATTCCGAGCGTGCATTGAAGGAATAGCTGACGATGCTGTCTCTCTCTCTGTCGCGATACTGTACACCGGTATACATACCTGGGGGCCAAGTCTACTAATTTACAAACGTGTCAATGGTCTCACAATGATGAGTTTTTGACAGATTTGCCATACGAAATCTGTCAAAAACTCATCATTGTGAGACCATTGACACGTTTGTAAATCAGTAGACTTGGCCCCCAGGGATGTTGCGGATGCAGATTTTTTCACATCCGCGGATGCGGATTTTTGAAGGCTCACACATCTGCGGATGCGGATCTTAAGATTTTTTTTCCTAATGTCACTTTGCGACAGTGCCGGGTATTGTAAATTCACTTTTTAAATAATCTATCAGCTGCAGAAATCTCACATAGCACACAATGCTCACTGTATATTCCCAATTTCACAATAACACTCAAAAACTGAAATGTTTATTCAAGAAGCGCAACTAAACAAGTTATGACTCATTTACAAGAAACAAATGAACAATAACAAATGCGTCGGATCTTGTCTCCGTTATTGGTAACTTGAGCACGTGCGTACGGCACGTGCCAGCCTGTCGCGACCTGTGCTACATCCGCATCCGCATGAACATCCGCATTCATTATTGCGGATGCGGATATCCGCAACATCCCCGATACATATTGTAGGTACACCCACATACTGCGGCTAACAGCGGGGATTTTGGTGATTTTGACGAAATTATCTCCTTCGATGTTATCTCTACGTTAAACTTAAGCCGACAGGAGATAAAGGGATTGATTCGTATTCATCATCTGCCTGGCCTTCCAGTCTGATAGGATGCAACTGAATTCCAATATTTAAGGATTTCATTCGTATTATTGCAAGAAAACCCACATTAGCATAGTAACTCTTTTATCCGATGATCTTTGACTCAAAAGCCTAACTGGTTCCTTCTGATTTCCGATTCCGACAAAAATCTAAACAGGAAAACCAGTTCCTCTTCCAATCACCATTAAATACATCACCAGCAATAGGCACATAAAGCTGTCTGCACACTATCGCGCAATCTCGCCAGATTTAGAGGCGCCCCCTGGCGGTTGGCACGCCACTCACGTCGCACCCTAATTAAAGATGGCGCTGGCTAAACAACTGCCAGTTTAAGAGGTACGTACCTAACGGTGGAATCGTCTGATTGTTGGGTAAGAGAAGGGTTATAGGTGTATTGTGAGGTAAACGGGGGTTTTGTTTTGAATAAACCTGTGCTTCGGAGGTATTGGTTGGCTTGTTTGGTTTCCGGGTAACAATAAGTATTCCTCTATAAAAGTACACAAAAGCGACAGCGGCTACAAACAGCCCGATTCTTTTTGTGTTTATTAAATAGTTCGTCACCGTGGTCCGCGACCTATATAATAGGTATATATAGAGGGATAGTTTGGCCCGCGTGGGAGATGACGGCCCCTCTCACAGAGAGGAGGACTATGTCCCAGCAATGGAAAAGCTATATGCTGATTACGTTACGCTATGATCATGTAACAATTTGCTTCTATTAATAATTTCAGCCTGTTCTGCTACCAGCTTGCTTGCCAAACATAGTGATGGAAATACATCCGTATCACTTTATATAACTGTGACTTAGGAGTTCGAATCAAATGGGGTTATTTATTTATTTACTAACTTTATTGTACGCCATAAAATACATAGCAAAAAATAAATTATGCATTTATCGTGCACAGAAAAAAACTAGCACATATAGGAAATAATAATCCTAGAATCACCACATAATCAAACAGTATATCGCTCATAATACTGGGCACAAAGATTACATAAAGAAACACAAACAGCCCTCATCATACGTTTAATTTAAATCTCGATACAAAACAAAGGCTCATCTAAAGCAAGGAGTGTTTAACAAGCTAGAAGTTAGCTGTAAAACTGACATAATTTATATTAAACTGTCAAATTGTCAGGACTAAGGTTAACGTCAAGACGTTTACTTACTTTATTTTAATTTCGTTATTGTTTGGAATCGTTAAAATGTTTTTAATCTAATCAACATGTCAAGGGTTATTGACATTAAGAGATTATTGTCATATTAAGAGTTATTTAAAATCACGGATTCCGATTTAACATGTTCACAATCGTAACTTTTTACTCGACTTCGGCGGAAGCAACAAGTAGGGTTATGATTTTGACCGATATGTATGTATATATGACCGGTATGTGTGTATTTCTAAACAAAGATTATACGAAAAAATCTGTTCAACTGAGAAAGTAGGTGAGTTGACATATATACATAGCATACATAGCTTGCATGGTGGATTAGTGTACGTTTTGGTGGATATTGACCGTTGTAGCGCACTTCGGTATCTAATTGCCATTAACATGCAAATTAGGCTAATGAAGACCAAAATAAGTTTCGGAATTAATTGTGTCTGCTTAATACTGAATATTATTTCAAGTGCATCGGCTATACCTACAGGTTATTATTGCCAAGAGACAAATCAGTCCTGGCTCTAAACTAACATCATCAACATTAAAACGTATGTTGAACCCCTCGTCTGCGACACAGGTCTAATGAAACACAAGTGGGACTGCGCTGCAGCTTGAAGTCGCGTCTAGTCGCCACTAATAGTATGCAAATAGCTGCTAAATGGTTTTTTCCCGTATCTCTTTAATATGCTGGCGGTCGTTTAAGGCATTTCCATTTTAATTTCGGCGAGTTTAAGCCCCGTGCGCACTGCGGTGGTTGCGCTATTATGACAGTGTGGGTGAATATTCATGTTTGTCAAGAATTTCGGAGGACATTTATGAGATTCGTCGGTTTTGTGTTAGCTCCTTTTGTATTGAAATTGTTGAGATTTTAAGTAAACAATGTAAGTAATTTACAAATCTTAATGTTTATAAGCTAAGATAAAAGTGCCAGCTTTAGTTGATATCGTTTATATTCATAATTTATGACCTTTGAAAGTGTTCCAAGAATTTGTAATTACATAATTTGGAAAAAATATATAGGTATAGGTAAAATTATGTACGTAAAGATAATTTAGATCCAAATAATGTTATCCGACACTCAGACCAAAGGAAATCCAAGTACCTATTCTTTTCTTTCAATTTTTTTATTTTAATTTGAATAAACGCTTATTCGCAGAGAGGCTCTAAACGACGATTATCCCTGTTCACACTATGCAAGTGCTGCCAAGGACAATCCCGGTAGGTGCTTTTTTATGTTTTATTATTTCGAGCAAGAATTTCTTTTATATGTGTTTTGCTTTGAAGTTTTTCACGTATAAAAGTAAAAGTAGGATCAATCTGATCAATAATGGGAGCGATGGTTGTTTATCGTTGGTATATAAACATTTATTCTGTCTTAAATTAGCTTTAGCTAATATTTAAGTAAACTGCTTTATTTTCAATTACGTAAATACTTAAACAGTAACAAATACGCTTGCTCATTTTCTGACAGTTCAATGGTCTGTTTAATTTTCAAATTGAAATCTAGTTTTTAGTATGTTATTAAGAATATCTTAAGGTTTTGTCCAAAACAGACTGTATGGAAACTTGCTCGATGTTTCCTTAACTGATTGTTTGCAACGTAATTAAGTGACCGCCATAAACATTACTGTTCGTTACAAACTAGTGTGCAAGAATCCTTACAACACTTTTTGTGTCCAGAGCGTCACGAGAAAATTATTATTGGGTCGGGGCTTTTAAGCCGGGCTCTGGCGCACTCCAATAAAAAGTTGATAGGTGTAATATCCTCTACTCTACTACTCTCTATCCCCTGTAATCTAGACTTACAGAGTGCTAGAGGAGAGGGTCTCGGTAGGCGTTCGAGAGTGCGCTTAATTTGATTGTAGAAATGCTTCGCTTTGAGAGAACGTAACGCATGTAGACAAATATTGCTTACTGTAATTATGTGCAAAAATTTGAAGACGTTTGCTCGAGGGAACTACACCCCTTCACTTATTCGGTTGTTTGATTTAATTTGACTATCTATAACAAAACACAACATCATGCTTGTGATCCCCGAAGGTATAAGCTGACGAGTGAGTACCCATGTACATCCACATTTGGCCAGTTATGTTTAAGTGCTACGTTATTGGAGGCGAACCATCACGAATTCAGACTTGGGGCTGCTACTGAGGAATTCCTGATGGGAAAACCCATATTAAAGTACTAATAAATAATCAATGTTATGTAGGAAGTAAGTATACAAAAACAAATTTTATTATTCTTTGGAAATCTCATTGTTCCAAAAAAATCTAACAAAAGATAAAAAAAATTACAAAAAGGAATAGTAGTTGGAGACCGAACTCACAAACAAAGAACGTATCGTCCGGGGCGACTTTGTTGGCAATTGGCTAAAATAGCCGATTGGCTATTTTAGTAAATTGTTAAAGTCGCCTAAAATGACATATAGGATCCTATATGTTATGATTTACTGTTTACCTCCTTGAAGGTAAAGCGTGATTATAATCATTTCCAAGGTTAAATCCGTAGCTATCTGCAATACTGTATCATTTTGTGCCGACTCTTAACAATCCCGCGGTAAACCGTAGAAGAATACAGATATAAATCAAAATTGCTCATCCCCCATAATAAATATGTAGCGTGATAATTTACATCCTATAGACTGACCAGACCTATATAGAGTATTTGAACAGAACAGAAGCGGTCGTATTTGCGTAATACTTCCACATACATTCTGACAAACAAACACATATTCTAAAAACCAAATTTTCGGCATTAGTATCGTGCGTACTCTTCATAGCAATTACTTTTCTCAAAAATATTCAATGTACGGTTTTGCCTTTGCTACGTTTCAGTATATGCATATAAGGTGTATCTTTTCACACACGAAATCTCTTAATTGCATTGGGGCATTGTACTCATTATTATGAACAACTTTTACAGTGGGACTGACTATGAAATCGCGAAAAAAAATCAGCTGTTTCCTATATTTTGACGAGCTATGAAAACATAAATGTAGGGAACAGCAGATTTTTTTCGCGATTTCAGTTTCGGTCATATGTCACAAAAATACCAATTAAAACGCAAACAATAATAACACAACCAGCCGACAGGTACTTAAAATATTCCCAAAACTTATTAAATCACTTTTCATGTCGCTTAATTATAAAGGATTTCTCGACCACCACCTCTCTGGGGCAACATAATGAGTTTCACTCTGTAATTGTACTCGAACTCACCCCTATAGATGAAACAACTGCTTACAACCCTTTCAGGGGCGAATTTCAAAGGTTTCTGAACCAACCTCACCCCAATTAAATTGCGTCAAATATTGTGGGGATATTTTTTGTTAGTTTTTTAGTTACGAGAATAATTAATTTGTTAGTGTTGAAATGAGTTAATTGGTGTTTGGGGTAATTTGATTTCTGTTAAGTGTATTTATAGTCTTGTCAACATGGTTTTCAAAAAGGATGTTTCTTTTCTTAGTTTGCTTGGAGTCAGTCATGTAATCTAGGTAACAATGCCTTCCTTGGACTGCTGCTAAGTATAGAAATAATAATTCATTGTCTTCTTTGAAGTTGATGGAGACTGTATTATAATAGTTTGATGGCTCTTCAGCAGAATTGCTGCTCATTCATCGCAACCGAACAAAGTTAATTACCTGCAAATACAGCAAATAATACTAATTATGTAAAGACGTTTTCCTATGAACTCCGATTACCTACTAACATATGTATTTTGTAAAGCTCCTTACCTTCTGAGAAGGGAATGATTACTGGGTCTAAGAAACCTCAGACGTAATGTGAACTTGAGAGACGGATCAAATACCAATAACATATTGTTATCGGCGAGATTAAAGGATTTTTTTTTTTTAAGGATATTGAGTTTTTTTTAAATTTCTTTTTTATGAAATCTTGTACGGCTTAGTTATGTTATTATGAGTTAGATTAGACGTAAATATATTTTATTGGGATCACTAGAAACGGCTTGTGTTTTTCATACCTCCCTACCGTAAAAGGGAGCTAACTCTGTGATTGTCGCGATTAGTCTGTAAATAGCCTCAACAAATAGCACAGCAATCTGTCAGTCATTCCTAAACGTATCACATTTAGTCAAATTAGTCCCTAATGTTACTAAAATATAGTTTCAAGCGACTATTCTCACCCGAAACAACAACATGTTTCTTCATAAAACATCTTCAAGCAAGATTTCCTCACAAGAATGCGGCATTTCTTCTCAATAATTATATCCTGAAGCGAGTCTGTTCAACAAAGAATGCAGCGTCTCCGACAATAATTACACCTGCATTACACTCTATAACAGAGCTTTGCTAGCTTATGACGCAGAATAGGCAGGGACAGAAGGTTCACACATGTGACAAATTCTAATAAGAAACGATTTCTATTTATATAAAACACAGCCTTTATAAGGCTGTGTTGTCACGATCGCAATGCAGAGCGACCTGATGCCGTATTAAGAAGTTTTAAAGTTATCATAGCTCCTTTACGAGAAACGGATGGCGCTATGTGTCCTGAACAGCGCCATCATTCTCTTCCACTGGTGGCTGGCACAATGATGGGTAACACGTCATAAAACTCATTATTTTCTATACAACTCTAACCTGTTGTCACTGTTGAGCATAAAAAATTATTCATTACTAAGACAACTGCAGTCCATTAAAGTCATACCGCAAGTTTTGGCCAATTGTTGGTACAGTTAACTTTATTAAAATCATGTATTATATCTTGTAGTGCACTAAGCGTCATTCCAAATTGTGCAGAGTGTTCCTTCTGTATTTCCGTAATCTGTGTTATCACACCTTATTCCTTTGCACCGTAGAATAACTTGGATTTATTCGCTCGAAGTGGGATAAATTCACCGCTGGCAACACGGATATTAGCACTGTGTGTGAATTTACTGCAGACAACACCGATGTTACCGCGGTGTTCAGATTTAATAAAGTTATCATACGTACGAGTGAGGTAGGATTCAATGGAGAAAGTGGTTTCTTTGGAACGGAGGGATTATGGTGGCTTTAAGACGTACATGGTTGCGGTATTAATGGTTTTGTGTTTATATTTACGCAAAGAATGCTTGACCCCGCTAGACAGGATTCCAAACTGTATGTTAGATGCGAAAGAATGGTTAAAAATGTAAGTTACTAATGTGACTACTAATGTACGTAACTATCTACTAATCCTAATCTTGTTATCGAAAATCGATGTACAGGTAATCGACATGAATGTGAACATAATGCTAATTAATTCTTCACACCTCACACACTTTCGATATCGTTTGGGATTTTTTTCACAAAAACATGTGTAGATAATGTTCAGACAGTTTCAAATATTAATATCTATGTCATTAAAATATGTTAATCCAAGGATTCGCCATTATGTCCAACAAAGGTTGGGACATTCGATAGGTTTTTGCGTTAGAATCGGATCCGATCCGTTTCAGCCCATTGTTAGAGCTCTGCTTACGACAGGTTATGGTTGGCTTGAAGAATGGCTCCGTATTTCAACTTCACTTCGGGTTTAATTATGCGGAATTAATTTGTGCGTCGCTAGGAATCGTTTGTGAAGGAAGATATTTTATAATAATAATGAGATAGTGTCACACAAACATAGTACCTATGTTTGAATACTGCTAAAAATTATGCTTCCTTTTATAGATATACATACATCGTATAAAAAATTGACGCGCGAGTTGGCTGTTTGATTAGAATGATCTACGCCATAACCACGTATTTAAGGGCCTGCGCCCACCGTCGCGCGTCGTCACGGCATGGTAGGATCCTTCGGCATCACTACAAGCGCATGCTAACGGCAACGATGCCGCGATATCCTTAGTCATGTCGCGACATCCCGCGATTAAATCATTCAAGTTTATCCTATTCGTCGCATAAAAATGCCTTTTGCCGTGCCGTGCCGCCAGTGAGCGCAGGCTCTAAGCTAACTAGGAATTTTGTCAAATGTCAGTGCATGATAAGACTGTCCGTTTACATATCTTGGCAGGCGTATTAATAACAAGTCATAAAAGCCATGTCCCCGATGGGCTTTTCCAACGGCAAAAATGACCAACTTGTAGCAGATCGCATTTTTTTCAAAAATCCTTCCTTATTTCATTTTCGCAAAAAATATTAGAAACTATTGCGTAAAATATGCTTCTCAACCAGTGGTTTAGGCTGTGTGTTGTCTGTCAGTAAACTAATTAATTAATTTAACAGTTTTAATAAATACCTAGATTTTAAAACACTCACGATCAGTAGGATAATAAGAAGTTTATACTTTATGAGATTGAAATAACACTCTTCCACTATGACAAATTCCTTCATTACGCGTCCAGCTGTGTTGTCACGATATCTCATGGAGCCGGGCAGCCCGCCAACACTTTTAAGTAAAATTACTTGATTCTCAGCAGCGCGCGCGCGGCGTTAAGTGAACGCTTTCGGAAAAACGCGCTCCTCACCATTCTGTGTAACGTGACGGGTTGAGTTATTGATGGTTTTAACTTGAATTTATACTTTGATAGTGGTTTTATAATGATTTGATAGTACATGAAAAGCGTGAATGATTTAATATAAACGTTCACTGATGTTATGGAAAGAGAATCTTCGCTTTTCATGTATTCCTGAGGACTTTGAATCTTCATAGCGTATCTTTTATACCTAGCCTTTTTTAAATATAGCAGCTTGAAGTTCAACTTGTGTTGCTGCAACTGACTTGCTATTCAAGAGCTCATATGGAAAACCAGCTGCTTTGTCTATTGTCTCGGTCAGTTTTTAAATGACATTGAAGAACGTGGACACTCCTATCCATCCATACTGACCCATCCAAACTAAAGGAAAATCGGTAAAACCTTTCATGTTTGCTATATTCATATGCTCTGTACTTAATACATTGTATGTAACCTCATTATACGCCAGTAATTACACAGTAATGCGTTGCCAGCGCAGCGACCGACGCATCCCGACTGTGAACTATGCACAGCACATTCCTGCGCGAAGGTGTGAACCCGCGCGTTGGACAAAGAGCAAATTATGTACGCGTGTGGTGCTCATGAGCAACGTAAAGAGCTAATACCGGTACATTTGCAAAGTGTAGGCTGGAATAAAACTTACTTAGCAGTAACTTTAATTATGCATGGGCCCGTTAAATTAAAGTTGCATCGGTTTTTAAACACACACTGCATTTCCAGAAAGTCTGCAATAATATTTAACAAATCATTATATTTTATTATTTGTATAGATGAGCAGTCAGATACAACACCTTTGTTCTCTAGAACTGTGCTTCTCGCTTACCTACGAGTACTATCACTACAATTGCAACAAAACACTAGCTTGCGCACAGTGACGTACAGCAAACTTTCCAAGGTTTTTTGTATCACAGGTTTGGTCCTTTAGGTTTTCATGTCGAGTTTGTGTCACAAAGGCTAGGTCCCAGGTTGTCACATGTTTTGGCGCAATTTCGACTGTTTCTATTTGGTCCTCTTCAAACTAACAGCTTGTTTGGCGATGGCGAGTTCGTGCTGTGAAATTGTGTAGGTATCTTCCTTTTTTTAGTAGTATTTTGACGGATATTGTGAGGTGGTTCTCTTTGTGAATACCTTAATTATGTTCCTTAGGTATTAAGGAAAGGTTGCAGTGCATTTTTTAATACAAGTGAATGAGCAATCTACAAAGTAGTGCATTTTACTATCCCAACGGATAATTTTGCAATTGATAGCGTGAGGAGATACATAGTATTGTGTATATAACGCAGTAAGAAAAAAAAAAGTTTGAAACATTTATAAGCATAATAAATAATGGTAGCCAACATCAGAAAAATGTTAAAATATTATATTAAAAAGTTCACTAACTGGTAGGTTTAGCTATTTTTATAAATTGGATAAAGTTAAGTAAACTTTATTTCAACGTCTCCGACAATGTTGGGTGGACGCATAAGTTTAAAAAAACATGAAACGGCTAAAAATTCGCCCACGAAGGATACATAAATCTGAATAGAGAAGATTTATAAAATTATTCTTTTCATATATTTGGTTTATATAAACATTTAACTGCCTTCACGACACTCGTGGGAAATCGGATTTCTTAGAGAAGAAGACAAACTATGAAATTGAGCGCTTTGCGAGAAATGTGATTTAGGACTATCAATGGACTAAGATTTATTTTATAAAAAAGTTAAATAAAAAAAAATTGCGTAGATACCAAATATAAAACAAAACAAAAAAAAGTATGTGCCCTTTATGTTTAATATAATTTGTAGGTAATAATTATTTTGATCCAAGCGTCGTCCCCTCGGGGGACGGCTGATGAAAATAGGAAGTTGACAAAAACTATCCTATCTACCACCATACTCGTAGCATACATTCATTATTGCTGGGTATAAACCTCGACTGTTTGACGTTTTAGTCGGGGTTAAAAATGGTTAGCATAGCTTTGCTGATAGCTATCACTTGCCTGAAAAACAATAGCCACAAGTACATAGTTGATAAACAATAGCCACAAGTACATAGTTGATAAACAATAGCCACAAGTACATAGTTGATAAATTGTTGGCTCACTAAACAGATAGCAATCGGTCCGTTTCTCAAATTCTAAACAATATTTCTCATGAAACAATTTTATCCTTATAAATATAAACTAAGTGCTATTACACCCACATTGTCCACTTCCAATAAACATATCACACTCCATAAAACTTATGAAATCAATTTATAAAGGCGTGTCCACACTGTTTATGACCGCCTAGTACTACTAATGGTCGGGTAGGATTTACGAGCAACCCCACGGACAAAAACTTTATGAGCCACCCTTAAGCAAACGAGCTACAAATTTTATCGCAGTATTACTTCTTTGTTAGTTTACTATGTGTTAAGTACTGCCAGCGATGTGCCGCCATTCTGTCAACATTATAGGGGAGGGACGCCATTTTAATTTCTAACGATTAAAGTTTTGCATTGAATTAGGTTGAGAAATAACTTGACTATAAATACCATTGAATTTAGCTGACTTTCTCATTCAGGACCCGGTCGTACTAAACGCTTTTCCTCCACATTTATTATGCGCACGGCCAAAGTGTGGAACTCTCTGCCAGTGTCTGTGTTTCCTTCCATTATAACCCGTCAGCCTTCAAAGCAAGCGTCATCAGGCATCTTCTGTGCACGCTCGTTCCATCATAGACCTCATCCATCGTTTTCCATCAGGCGAGATCGAGGTCAAGAGCTGTCCCATAAGTAAAAAAAAGGACCGATATTATCGTATTAGTTTAAAAAAATGATCAAAATCTTCTCGATCTATGTAGTCGAGGTTATCACGACAAAAAACTTTATACCCAACTCTTTTCAATGGGTTCCAAAACTTTGTGTTTTTAGGGTATATCTATAGAAAAATGGATTTTCATTTAAATTAAGAACTTAATTGTGTTGAGATAAGATTTATTAGACATTTTTAAATACATTAACAACTGTCATTTAATATGGTTATGGCCGATCCTACTCGAGTTAAGAGAGGTTTGGGCTTATGCTCTGCTGAGAACAACAAGTCGATCCCAGCCACGGGGCTAGGATCGTCATACCGTATTGTAACCCTTTCAAGTCATTAGCCTCAGTTTAATATCTCTCTGGCTGTCCGCCAGCCTCCCAGGCCGCAAGATGTGTACCATAACCAAATATATGTGTGTAGCCAGATAAAATGGCACGCCAGTTTAATGTACCCTGATAACTACGTGGAAAAGTGTTCGTATCTACGTTTTTACAATGTTAATAAATATGTTTATGGATGAATAAAGTTGTAGAGCTTGTGTTCTGAATAAAAGGTGACAAAGTTATGGCTAGCAAAATTATTTGAACTTACGTTAAAGGACGAAATTAACTTGGATTTGAGATAAAGTATTGGTAGACTGTGAATGACTTTTAAATTTGAAGTCGCGTATGGGTTAACTACTTACTATCAGCCTGTATCGTTCCATAGCTGGGTGAAGGCTTCTCCCCATTACGTATATCGATTTAATTTAGGGTAGTTTTTTATTGCAATCTAATTCTTAATTAATCAATGTATACCAATTATTTGTAAGACTCAAAGCTCTAAACTCAAAGCATTTATTTCAACTAAACCATTTACAGGCACTTTTGAATTGTCAAGGAGTCGGTCAGTCAGAAATATGAAGCTAGTTGCCCATTCCAAAGCGTAGTAGGTACCTATGGAGAAGAACGGGCAAGAAACTCCACGGACACTCTTTCAAATATGAGTGAAGAATATGAGTGAACACCTATGTAATCTTTAATTCATATCTTGAGTAAAACTCATATCTTCATAGGTTACCACCAACCAAGGTATGTTCCACACTTTAAACCCTAACCAAACAGTTATAGCGTGGGGTGTCAAATATTCTGGTAGGTGTTAGCATACATCGTGATGACGTCATAACGGTGAGGTGTACGATTAATGGCGGTATTATCTCGCTCGTTAATTCAACAATCGTTAACTGAAGCCCCGCTGAACGGAACTATGAGAGTAAATATGAGACAGTAGAACAACCCGTTACTTCATAACTAGATGGTATATCGGGTTTCATAGCTGTTTAATATCAGGCGAATATAGGACTTGTTTTTAATACGATATTCTATTACTTGGTAGGCCGCCATGAGCAGCTAAAATATAGCTGCATTGACAACTGCAACAACATTGATGTAATAATAAAACACACATAATATGATAAGAATTCATGAAAATTTCATGCTTTAACAGTTGACGGATTTCTATAGAATTTGGCAAACTTGGACCATGACACACTGTAGAATAACAGTGATTTTACTCGCACTTTTACTGCTTGAATAACTGCTTATTCATAAAAAAAAATACGTGTATGATTCCAAGTTGTGTGTAGATGACAGAACTAACTCAAGATTAGAATGTTAGTTAGAGCAGACAGTCAATTAATCGCAGAACAATTAATTTACTCAAATCCTAAGTGAAAAAATCAGACTCCATTTTTATCTAAACTAGCCTGCGGAATAAAAAGCTGAGCTATAACATACTACTCACAGTGTGGAGATCATTTGTTTTCTCTTAACTGCACTCGCTTTGCTTGACTCATGAAAAAGATCGCAGCGATAAGTTCTTATGAATGGACCTTTATGAGACAAAAGATTGAATCTTTTGATGTTATCTTAAGTGCAGGTATAAAGACAGTATAAAAAGATTGGGCTCATTTATAATGGGCACAGTGTGAATGGCAAAGGCAACGGCCTGTTGTTGCTTTTTTGCGAAATGGTAAATGTTGGGAGGAAATTAATTAAAGCTTTCATTGGCATATTTGGAATGTGTGGCGGTGTGATATATTTTTAAATCATAATAATGTTATTTAGCTTCTGAAAACTTTTTGAAAACCGTTTGACGACTTGACAAAACATGAAGATTTCTTTATTATATCTAACTTAAATGATGTTGAAAACCTTATAAAAATCTGTTTCGTTGTTTAGTAGTGGTCACACAGTCAGACACGAAAAGCCACGTCAATATATAAGAGGTTGTAATCCAAAAATGAAGTAAATAGATATACTATAAACGAAATCATTTACAATCCATTCAAACTTGACTCTCTGCCAGTTCTCACTGCTCAGTTGTCAGGCGGCACTCATAAAACGGTTTGACGAGCGGTGGCTATCGCCGCGATGACCGCGCGACTGAAACGTCGAGATGAGGCACGAGCACGACGTATCGCGAATAACAATCACACAATAAACTGCTAAGACGTTCGTTAAGGTTTGGTGAGGTGGTGGTGATTTGTACTTATTAGAAAGAAAGAAAGAAAGAAAAATAGGTTTATTATGCACATTTGTTGCATAACGATGGTTCTGGTGGTGTTCTTTATGTTACTATGCTATGCTAGTTCGAATACCGATATTAAATGATAAGATAGCTAGGTCTTTCGGCTCACTTACCTGCAGCCCCTACAGGACTGGACTAGTATGAGCTACTTCAGTATAATCGAAACACAAAATATAACCAACACAAGCATACTTCCAGTTTATTATAAATTCTGTTTTTTACGACCAAAATCTTCCCGCCATTATAGCAAAAAGGGCTTTAAAAATAATCCCCATAACGTTTTCTTTTAGCCACTGCACGATAACGGCTGTACAATCTCATAATTAGGTAAAGAGCTCATAAAATGCGGGCCATTGGACCCGGAGCCGATGGGTGAAGCCGGGAGAGTCGTAAAACACCCCGGATGCACCCCATGATTGAATGGAATTGATTGGACATATTTATGGCTAGTGGATTGGAGCGGTTCAGTTCGGAATTCACTTGTTGGATTGATATGTGGACTGGAAGCGTAAACATATTATATGGATGTTTGAAAAACAAAAGTTGAATTGCTTTTGAACAGCATTTTATGCAAACAATAAAATTACGAGTATAAGCTCTGTGATAACAGAATTTGCCAAATGCTTTGCTACGGCGTAGTTGAAACAGTGTTAACTTTACTGAATATAGTTCACGCTATGCTATGGCGTACCTCTTAAGCGTAGCGTAGCACACATTGTGCTACGGCGTAGCTACAACTGTGCTACGGCGTAGCTGTGCTATGGTGTAGCTCACGGTGTGATACGGCGTAGCTAGCATTGAACATCGATCAATCTTTAAAAACTGTCTTAGAAACGAAAAGTTTGATGTTGTACGTATAATTTGATCTTAGTTAATACTGATAAATCTATTAAGTTTTTTCCAATAAATTAAATACCAAACCCTAAGAAACAAAGCTTGTATTGCTGGTAATTTAAGTAAGAACAACACGATAGTGTTCTCGTGGGCGCGCGTGAAATCAAGACGTCTGAGCGCCGAGCTGCGGCGGCGGGAGATAGCGCCGCGCGGAGCATTTGCATACAGACGCTGGGCCACGACAGGAGCGGGAATGTAGGAGAACTCATTGTTATACCAACTACCTGAGCCCTATTTAATATATAACCGGCAATGTGACATTTTTTTCCAAATTCGGCAAAATGATCACATTTTCATTACAGGTGCTGTTTAATGACACAGAAAATATATCAAATATATTATAATAATATTGCCGAGCACTAGAAGAAAATAAAAGAAAGAAACACGGGATCAGAAATGCAAGACCATCTAGAAGTACCAGTCGCTGTATCTCCAAGCTTCAATATATTTCTAATTTTCTGAGTCGCGAATTGAGCAGTTGCTCCTTTCCTAGCCCGATATAGTTTGCCCCAGAAGCAGATACACCCACTAAGATACATGCGAAGCGGCGCCATTCAACGTTCACGCCGGCAATATTTGTGGAGCAAACAGCACCCCAGCAGCCGGTGCTATAGGTGCACTTAATGCTTGGCGCAGATGCAACACTTTTAGTGTCAGCTGGGCCGGGTTTGGGAGGCACTCAGCACTCGGTACACGGGTCAAAGTTGTGTTATGATGGCGTTTGGGGTTTGGTCTCATTCAAAATCTGACGATTGGTTGCGTCGATGCGAAAACGTGCGTCCTTCAATTAAGAGAAAACTCATTCTAAATGACAAAATACTACGTTATATACAACATGTAACGGAAAGGGTTATACATACATTATCATGTGCAAGGCTTCTTTGTATAATAAAAAAACTATACGGCAAGGGTTTTTCAAATCCTATAACTATATAGCTAGGAACATATTATGAGACAGTACATGAAATCAACCGCTCGGGCTTCTCCGCGTCGTCAGTTCGTTTGATCCCGTCGTTAAAACTTAATATTTGCAAGTGACATGAAAAGATGATGATTAACCCTCGTAGTGCGGTGACGCGTTAGTTTTGATTTGAATTCAATAAAAAAGGTATGAATTCTTTGAGTAATTTATTTTGAGTTGAAACTTTGCATATTATTACTTTGCTGTATCTGATGTAAACTTCCCCCCTTTTGGATGGATATACCTTTTCTATTTGTATTATAATTTTATAATGAATGCGAAAGTAACTGTTAATCACTTTATTTCATTTTTACACCTCAACGGCGGAACAGATTTGGCACACAGTTAGACCATGGTCAGAATTGTGTGCCAAATCTGTTCCGCCGTATACTACGTACTACGTATGACTTAGGTTGGAGCACACAGGATACTTTTTATCCCAATAATACTAATTCATGTTACACAGGTGCAATGCATGTGTGCGTGTATTCGAAAAATATGTGTTACATGAAGGTAAGGGTACTATCATTATAACCAGTCTGTTTCCCGATCTCTGTATCCGGTCCAATCTGTCGCCTGATGCGACCCGTCTGTGGCCGGCTTTAGCGCTGCAATAGGTGTCAGTTGAGCGATGGCGTCAACATCGCGATACAATTTAGTTTGAACACTGATGTGTTTGTCTTAACTTAATGTTTGGGCGACGGTGTTAATTACATTCCTATTGGTTAAGGGGTTCGCTCTCTTAGTCTTTAGGGAACTTTGTGTATTCTATGCTTTAGAGGTTCAGAGCAGTTTTATGGGCGCTTAGATTTGTACTGGCCCGGATGAATGAAAACCTCATTAACCTTTAATTATTGCTGGCAGATATTAAAAGTATAATAGGAGACCAGTTTCGCCAAACGTTTAAACAAAACATTTTACTAGTTAAGTTAATGAACCATTATTCGCTATAGAAGATGTGTGTCTAGGAATTATCCGCTTTATGCACCTCTATAAAAGAAAGGATATGTAATATGTAATGCGCTGCATAGAAGAACGAATGCGAAAGACCGCTGCGATTGTATTTCTAGGAGTTTTGTTTGTTCAGATTTAATCAATTATTACGAGTAGTGAGTGTGCGCCAGTGTAGATTTTGTTCACACAGTTTGACCTCAAAACAAATGTAACTGGATTAAAATGTTGTATTCATAGCAACACAAGCCTTTGTATACGACCACCACAAGAATAAAATAACAACAAAATATTTTGTTTGTCCAAACAATCCTTTTCAGCCTCTATTAATCAAAAACAACTCCCGAACAAAACGGCCATTGTCGCAACGATCGGCACAAAAGCGACTCTTCCCGAACGTAACCGAATACTCCCGAGTGCTCCCGACAACCTGAG
This sequence comes from Lithophane leautieri, assembly GCA_949152455.1. Classification (NCBI taxonomy): domain Eukaryota; kingdom Metazoa; phylum Arthropoda; class Insecta; order Lepidoptera; family Noctuidae; genus Lithophane; species Lithophane leautieri. Next base: position 887,620 of record OX424462.1, on the reverse strand, counting down.
TTTATTCAGCCGCATAAAACTTTAACTAGAACGTGGGATACACAGATTTTTACGCGCTGAACGCCGCGCCGCCTGCGTGCAATGGCGAATATATCGTGCCTGAAACACTGAAATGCCAGCCTGTTTAATAACAAATGGTCATTTAAAAATGGGCAAAATGCGCGAAAACATGCGAATAAATGTAAATAGTTAGGAAATATGAAAGCTTTGTGCGAGCAGGTTTAAAACGAATATGGCGCGCGCTTTGGAGCGAAATGTGAATGTTTTTAGTTTTGCTAATATTGTATTTTTTGTTGGATGCTCGGAGTGGAAGGCGGCTAACTGCACGTTATTATAGCAAGTTTAATATGGGACGAGATTTCAAAAGAATAAATTAAAATGTACGCTGTTCAGACAGTTATTTTCTTCTGGCAAATTGCATTCCTATGCTGAACAAGTTTCTATGACGGGTACTCGTGGTCACCATTTTGCAGAAAAACTGTCAAATGAAAGAACTCAACAATTCAATGGTCTTTGTTTTGGTTACAAAAAATAACTGAATAACAATATCGTGTACGCATACAGTGACGTGCTGAGCCCTGCCAAACGTGTTGATTGAGCCTATGTCACCCAAGACCGGCCAGGAACAAAGAGAAACAAAGAGAAGGTAGCAAATGGAGGGCTGATGTAACAGTGATTCTATTTATACAAAACACTAAACGACTCATTCGCTAACTCCTGCTTATCCAATCATATTGCAGCTTATTCTATGTTGTGATAGTTGTCGTCATAAGGCACATGACTACTTAATACTTGCTTCACGCTACAAGCAGTTACCTGAAATAGTTTTCATGAGGTGAAAGTGTTAACTAATGTTTATTTTTTTGTTATCCTATATTATTGTGCAGCAGTGGGACTGCTTGGCAAATGACTCCCCTGTTTCCTTCCAATCTTCCTGTCTTGTGCAATCTCTGGCCATGTTGGCCCTGAATGAAATTGAAATGAACATTAAAAACATTTTTATCACGCAACCATTTCTTAAAACTGAAGTAAGAATTTGAAAATTTGGCTTATAACTTTAATAAAAGCTGCGGCTCGCTGGTTTTTGAAGAAAAGGTCAATAGCTTGCGGTTTCTCATAATACAAGCACTGCATGCCATTTCCTACTCCATGGCACTTCAATAGACCGCTGCAATGAAACGTCTGGACCCAGCGATTTACATAGTTATTATAATGCGCTGCAATGCAACAGTCACATGCGCATTCCATGTTGTTCTCCTCTCCGTCTCTCCAACATTCTGTAGAGCGCCGCAATTAAATGTCTTGAGCCAGCGGTTTATAGGTATCAGCATGTGCGCTGCAATACAACAGTCACATAAGCACTCCATGTTGTTCCTTACTCTGTGTCAATATTCAATAGAGCGTTGCAATGAAACGTCTTGAGCCAGCGGTTTATATCGGCATGTGTACTACAATTACAGTGACGTCAGAGTGGCGACGTGCGAAGCCATCGGCTTGGCATGGCGTCCACAGCGGAGGTTTAGTGACGCAATCAAGGATCAGGCTGAGTTAGGGTTGATTGAGTGATTGCTTCATGAAAAGAGAAGTAATTAAAGGAATCGATCACAAGAGTTATTTTTGTAGTTTTCTCGGTACTGTTTTGTTTGACTTGTTGAGCTATTATTGGTTGGTTTATGAAATTAACGATAAACCTCTTTCAATAATCTGTCATTTATCACCCTTCCTTTCAGGATGAAATACAGGGTGAAATTGAGTTCATGATGGGCATCTTCTTATGGGATCATTATACTTATCATTATGAACAACGTTCACTATGGGAACAACCCGGAAAACGCAAAAAAAAAAACAGCTTTTCCCTATACAGCTACTCATGTTCGTATAACTCGTCAAAATGTTAACTAAAGTTTCCTATATAAGTCCATACCTCAATTGTGTTACATTTGGTGCTTATTCTTCAAAAACCTTTAACATTTTCAGAAACATAAATCTGGCTCATATTGTTATATTGCTCATCATCAATGCCCAATAAAGTATACACAAACAATAAAGTGAAAGGTAGATACACTATTAGTGCAATAACATCGTTCAATACTGCAGTCTGTAATATCTCCCGCGGGGGACGATGGAAAGCTCTGGAAGGCAATATCGTATCCATCGAGTTTAAAAAATTCACCAGCAGTCGAGATATTTACAGGTTTCTAGGAGATTCTATTACCAATAAAACATGCCATCTCTTCGATTGACTTTACAAGTTGTTCGGGAGCTGTTGCGAGAAGTGCTTTAGAGAACATTAAAAGGTAGTCTGAACACTTTTATTGCTAACACTGTGAGAGAGATTGATGAAATGATTGGAGTTAGGGAAATTCATTTGTTTTTTGTTCTTGTTATCTTGCTAGGAACTTTGATGAGCTGACTGAATTTATATTATTAGCGCTGGTCGCATTTTGTGACGCTGTCTATTCAGGCGAACAATTCCTTCAGGCGCTTTTATAAAACTTGCAGGTGAAGGGGATATAACTATAAATGTATTCTTACCACCAATGTCTATCGATTCCTAGCTCGGAATTGGAATGAAAAATATACTACAAAGAAATACAAACAATTCATACTTAGAAATCGATTTCAGGGCAAAGCAACTGATCCCATTTTGTGGTAGTAATACTTGGAAATGTACAGAACAACACTGGAAACCTGGAAATTTACAAAATTCTGTCGATTCGACTATGAACTGAGATTTTGAACTAGTATTTATCAGAATAGCCTTTGACCGCGGCTTCGCCCTCGTGTTGGTCGGAAACTATCCCACGGGAATGTTCTATCGGAAAAAACTATCCTACATCATAACCCAGGTCATCGTCAACCTATGTGCCATTCATCAAAATCCGTTACAATAAGGTAACAGACACATTTACAAAATTAATATGGAAATATCTAATAGATACATTTTCAGTTATAAGAGAATAATAAATAATAATGATGTTACAGTATCCAGCAAGTTGTCCGACACAAATAGTTGGCGAGTCGTGCAGGGAGCTCTCAAGATGTAAATTACAATAACATCGTGCAAGTATCAGCTAGTAGTCGGGTGATCGGGTCAGTGCACTTGACTAGTGCGGCTATTGCCCTAGAGCATCGGACACGGGCTAGTGCAGCTACTAGGACAATATACTGGCCTGGGGAATGGATTGTTTGTGTGTGCAATTTGCTTAGTATTTATTGGTTTTCATTTCATCTTACATGTTACCTAGTCGGTCTGATAACGAGAGTCTTGCAAGTGAATTGCGAAAAGAATACAAGTTTGTGAGGCTTTTATGTTTCCTAGTGATAATTTTGATGGTAACATTGTTTTGCGTGGTTACTTGAGAAGATTTTTTTTTTGTTCAGCTCGAAATCGTAATAAGATATTGGAAACTAGACAATAGATTCTATTTTAAATATAGGTACTAGGTACTGACATTTTTGTATACAATCACACAAACAGAAATTTGAACTCAGCACAGGTCGTTAGCAGCTAGGCTAATGAATACTAAAGTTTAATTCTATTAGACTAAATGCGCTTCGAGTCGCCTTCCAACTTTTCCTGTGACTATCCGGACAAATGAACAGATAAGTCCAGCTGTGAAGCTCAAGCGAGCTGCGTGAACACGTTCTACGAAAAAATCAACATTTCTAAATGTACCGTCGAACAAGCTATTTGGTAGCCAGGCAGCAAAGCAACTACGTTAAACAATGTTGTGCGTGTACTGAGTAGTCAATTCTTTTACGTCACTACATAAAGGCCATTCTACTTAATCCAATCGATTTACTGGCTGAAGAACGCACAGGGTCTAGAATCATAAAATTTTACATATAAGTTCTTTATATAACAAGGGTGAGCACTAAGGAAGGATTTTTAAAAATGTATCCCCTAAAGGGGTGAAACCGGATAAGAAAGTTGTGGAAGTTCGTCATTTTTGAAACGTAGAAGTTGGTACTTGGACTTCCGTTTATGAGTAATAGTTAGTTGCATTATCTTTTTAGGTTTCCGTACCCAAAGGGTAAAACGGGACCCTATTACTAAGCCTCCGCTGTCCGTCTGTCTGTCTGTCTGTCTGTCCGTCTGACACCAGGCTGTATCTCATGAGCCGTGATAGTTAGACAGTTGAAATTCTCACAAATGATGTATTTTTGTTGCTTCTATAACAACAAATACTAAAAAACTAAATAAAATAAATATTTAAGGGGGCTCCGATACAACAAACGTGATTTTCTTGCCGTTTTTAGAGACAATGGTAAGGAACCCTTCGTGCGCGAGTGCAACTCGCAATTGGCCGGTTTTTTGGAATCTCCTACCTTAATAAACACACAATAAAAAAAGAATATTGACCGTCAGTGTAGTGGAAAGAAGAATAATTGCTGCCTGTATATCAAACAGCTTGTTCGACTGCGCAAGTTCGCATTTATAGTTGGTGTCGCGTGTATCGCCCTGTCGAGCATACAAGGCGGCTCATCTTAGAGTTAACATCGTCGTGTAGTGGACTAAGCTTACACATCGCGCTATGTATGCCACGGATCATAACGCATTAGACTGGACCGTGTTATGTGGCTGACAACCATTCATATTAACGAGTTTAGTAAATTAACGCGGTTTTTGAATTATTTGGTGCATTACACGGATTTTCGTAAATTACAATTTTATGTGATAATATTATTATTAAACTTTCATGTGTTGACAAGTCATACGATGTGTGTCAACATTATTAATATTTGTATTAGAATTTTGAATTGAAGATCGTGAAATCTGAAATCGTGGGAAAATGGAAACTGAAAAGAGCACAAAAAATCAATAATAATGTGTAATATCAATATTTGAACAGGCAAAAGAAAAACTAGTCTAGTATTGAAAATCTTGACTGTTAGTAAAAACCAGCTTACCAATCAATTCCACATCAAGCAGTGAAGTTTCAACAGTTATCTAAATACCCACTAAACCACAAACAAAAACAAGACGTACCTCCTCGTAAACACCAAACACCTATCAGTCTCTATCACATTAAATACACACGAAAGATTTCCCGCTAACATAGCCAGCCGCCACTAATATCTAATATCATAAGGGATTACCAACAGTATTAATGGCGAAGTTAAATACTTCGCTCCGGGAGACTCCCTCTGTTATGAGTTGGCCGTACTTTTAAGCCTTAATTAAATCCTCCCTCGCATTTGACTTCCTTCCAATGCCAGTGGAATCGACCTTTAAGTTTGTTTCAATTTCCATATCTAGACTTGTTTGTTTTAATAATAGTGAGCAGTTTGCTAGAATTCCGTGGTTTAACAGTAAAATGATTTATTAAATTCTCTGGTAACAATGAGTTATTAATTCTGCTTTTTTATCACTGTTTTTGGCTTGCTGTTAGCTCGCATTTTAGAAGTATATCATGCTGGTGCTTTAATTTTTGATAAACTATGCTTTAAAATAATGCCAAATGAGATTATAACTACAACTATCCTTGCCTTTCACTAGCTTTTTTCTTGGATCATGATATTTGTCTTCTGAACAAAATAAAACTTTACATTAATGTGTGGTACGAGAAGTAATCACTACTCGTATCGCAGAAAGTTTTCTCAGCCAGTCATCGTATCTCGACTATTACTTATTTGTTTTTTTTTTCCCGCAGTTTAAAGTCTTGCCTTCGTCTCTCATAACATCATCCCACACAATTGTGGCGCAGTGCAAAGCCTGGGGGATCGCGTTGCATTAGCCGGCCTCGAACCCGCTGCCCTGACCTACATACCGCAGTCTTCATATGCTGAACGATTCGGTGCACTGATTGGATAGGACCGGCTAAACGCTGCCTTGTACTGGGAAATTTTCACATCGCTAATGGGTTGGCTCGTCTGCCAAGTCGCTGATAAATGGGAATTAACGACCATTGGATAATACGTGTTTAGTACTGGATGGTACGAGCTTTAGTGTTTTGGTGACATGGTGTATTGTTAATGCTTTATAGGATTCATTTAAATTGGTTGGGTCGGCTCTATGTTAAGTAATGACGACCAAAATGTTGGTCCATTGTGCAGACTACACACAGATGAATCATAGAATAGTGATCATCCAAATAGTTCCATCCATCCACACCTCTCATTCACTTTTAATACGAATCTTTTCACTTCCCGTTCCAAAATATTCTGGCTTCGATACCTACCTACACCTACACCTAATGTAATCCTTGTTTTCACTGCGGTGCGAGGCTCACTTCAGCTGGCACAGCGCCAGATTATCGCTTTGGCAGGTAATAACCAGACTAAAATGTTTAGCTTTACTCGATATTACTCTTTTTGGCTTTCTGTGAAAAGAATTAGAGTAGCTTAAAAAAATTGTCCAATTAGACCACGAGCTTCAGTAATCGCCAAACGTTAATTCTAAATGTTAAACCAACACTAGTCGGATATATTTTGCTAGTCCACACAGACGTGTTTGTATGCCGTGCTTGGCTTTTCACGTGTACTCTGAAACTTCTCTGTGTTCATAGTATTTACTCCGTTGAAACATGCTCCAACTTATTATTCCAGCTGCTATTTGCTGCAGTGGATATTGCGTGTTGCCATCGGTGCATGTTATTTTAATAAGGATATAAATTAAAGCTGATTTTCTTTTGCTTGAGCAGTTTCGAGTATAAATATTTAAGCATATTTATTATGCTACTTCATTAAAAATTATCATAAATATTATTTATAAGTTTCATACGTTCAAGTCGTTATTTTTCGTTGAATTAATCAGGAGGCTTATTTTAATTTTTAATATAGTATAATTTTCAGGTCACTAAAGATGTAAATTGAATACGTTCGGTTGTAATTCAGAAACGGATAGTAACTAAACACTGTGATTTATTCGGTACTTCAGACTAATGCCCGGTTCTGAATTGAGAATTTGAAGTTGAGAACTTGTCAAACTCGAATTTAGCAGCAGCAATAAATCAATCATGGCGGCGATGAGCAAGCGTTGTACGTTGCAACGACTGCCATATTGCTATTTATTATTTGAGTAATGCGACCTCAATTGTACGGACACTTCGTTTGCCTTCCGTTCCCAACTGATTATTTTATGTGGAGCTTGTTTTTTTGGCTTCCGTCGAAGTTTAAATGAGTTCGTGCGGGTGCGAAAATGAATGAATTCTCTTTTTGATTCTTTGGGATAGATTTGTTTGTTCTGGTTGACATTGTTATAAATAAAGTATTTTTGTTGAGTTCAGTTAGCAGATTAACACCCTGTTTCTGAATTGAGAATTTGAAGTTGATAACTTGTCGAACTAGTTTTTAGCATTAAGGTGAATCCTTCAATGTAGCCCGCGAAATTCAAAATGTCTGAGGTATGTTGTAAAGATATTTTGAATAATTTCGCGGGCTACTTCACCATATGTAAGACAAGGAATCACCATATGTAAGAGATTGACAAGGTTTGAACTTCAAATTCTCAATGCAGAAAACGGGTGTTACATTACTTTAATCCTGAAAAAATACTAATTAAATTGATCTTTTAGTGACTATTGCTGAAATAGTTTAGTTTAATTACCATTTATTTGTGAACAAATACAATTCAATGCAAACCAACAACAAAAGCCATATGGCCCCACTGTACCTGTGTGTATAACCAGTATGTCAAAATAAAATAAATCCCCAAAACATTGTTTTCAAAACCACAAATTATAAGTACAATAGCAAATAAAATTCTTCATGCATATAAACGCAGGCAATTTTTAATAAATAAACAGTACGTTGCGCGTTGGAAATACATAATTTGCATAGTGCGGCTGGCAGCTTAATCGCGGCGCGTCGTGTGACGAACGGACAAAGTTGGGAGTTTTTGTAATTTAACTGTCACACGTCGCTGCTGTTATTATATTTTAAACTGACTGTTGATAAAGTGGTTTGTGATAAATAAAGAATAATTTGAGCGCGGAGCGCAAAATGAATGGGTTTTTGAGATGTCGCTTGGCATTCGGTGCATACGGGTGATTGGTGAGCTTACATCGTAAGAGGTAAGTATGTACCACATCATCGAAAAAAATATGGTTGTTAATAATACTCAGCCTATAATAACTGTACCACTGCAGGGCACAGGCCTCTTCTCATACAGAGAATGCCGAGCATTTATCACCGCGCTTGCTCAAGACGGGTTAACGATTCCAGAATTATGGTTGCTTACCTACCATAAAACTAAAAAGAACTAGGTGCAACTGATAATAATAATAATATTTTATAATAATAATAATATAACCCCACCGCCGTATCTCTACGTTGACGTCGTGGTGGGGCTTGCGTGCTCCGAACTCTAGGTCTGTACCGGTAGAGTTTACTTTGCCGGAACGGGTCTAGGGTGAGGAGCCAGACCAAGAGAGATACAAAAACCCGCAGGGCAGCATGTGGCGAGCTGTTGGGCAGTAGCGACCCCACGGACCCTACCTCCCGGGAGAAGTCTTGTTCCTCACCTCTAGCTTGCCTTTATTGGCCGGCTAGAGTGAACACTGACGAGGAACAGAGCACCCACCTCATTCTTGCCTTTATTGGCCGGCTTGAGTGGAGATTCGCAAGAGCAAACGTGCTCGGAGGAAGGAAGTATTCCAGTAAGATGCTGGTAGGGATCTTGACCGTACTTCCGGGATTGTCCTGATAGCCGTGGAATACCTCTCCACTCCTCTCAAGCACCTCAGGACATGTTGCCCCCTTGTCGCTACGACACTGTGCTAGCGACCATTTTTGGGGGGCCCATTATTGAGTGTGCAAGTCACCCCCTGCCATTTTATCTATGTTATATTAAAAACATTGGTCAGACAGGGGCCATACTCTTTCCATAGTTCAAAATAACCAGTCCACCAACCCACCCAAACCCATAGTCCAATATCTTTGTTTCCATGTTCTGCAATAGTCCTACACCAACCGGGGGTTGTCCTTGACTGCACTTGCATAGTGCGAACAGGGATAATCGTCGGTTGGTGCCCCATTTCATTATGGATGTCTACGGGCCTCTGCGAGTTGGCTTCGGCCCCTCACACGCCTTCCAAAGTCACGTCCGGGACGCCATGGTCCCGAGATATGTAAACATATATATCAATAATATAATAATATGTATTCATTTAAAACGAAACTTAGACATAAATTACAAAATATTCTAAAAACAGGCTAATTTAGGTCAGTTTAAGTGGTGCAGTCATCTGAAGCCGAACTAGGCAGAGCCTGTATTTAGGCTACCAGCGCCAAACCCTTAGAGTATTACACATGTATAAAAGCCATTAACATTAAATTAGTATCTCATAAACATTTTAACAATTAATAATGATACTTTACTTAGATATATGTGATAGAAAAAAAAAAGAATATATAAAGGAATAAAAATAAAAATAAAAGTTTGTGTAGTGTTTGCATGCAGATTAATCTCTAAAAATAGTTTAGGATTATAATACTGAACTTTGTTCTGTTTATCGTCGGTGTAATGGTGTGAACGTTGCGCAATTGTAATCATTTATTCTAATGCCGCATGATTGCTATTTCAAAACGGTACTTTAAAATTATTGTATCATAGCATATTTGGGTTAATTTTAATATGATAAGAATTAGTAACATAACGAACTAGTCACTTTTTAACCACTTATGAAACTTTCAGGCAGCTCCGGGAGCTACACACCCATTCTTACAAATATACCTCGTAGGTTTTAAAAATAGCTGTGTTCATTGAGATTGTTGTGCCAATAAACGCAATTTACCTATTTCTTTATTTTACAAAGTGAAGCACACTTTTATGGCCAATATCACCCTTTGCAGTGTCGCAGTCCCACAAACCGCTGCCAATCCTGCTGAGTTAACTCGGATTAGAAAACTCGATCACAAAACGTACCTGTGGATGCCAGTTAGTAGTGCCACTTACAAATTGAGAGCTTTGATTTGATTTAAATCACCATTTAAACAAGTTTTTCATTTGACTTTGTTGGAATAACTTGTGAGATATAAAGTTAAAATCTTCTGAATACAGATGAATTTGTTTCTAATTCCCTTTAGTGAGTGATTATGTAAGAGTTTACCCTGAACAAGGTCTGTTTACACTTTCATTGGATAGTTTTGGAACCGACTTCACTTTACTTATCGGCTCATAATCAACTCTTAAATCCTCTTCTTCAACTCCATTTAAACACAAAACTCCACCAGTACGTGCCATCATCTGCAAACCGGCCGGCAGTCCTCAGTGTTGTATTTTAAAAGCTCGTTAAATACTGTGCTGTCGTAATTTGATCCGCGCCAGGCAGCTCTTAATGACGGTGGCCCATTTAAATTTGCCTCAAGGCCACAACTCCCAACCTACACCATTCATCGGTTTCAGCTTTTCATAGTCTGAAAGAAAAGGTCTTAACTGAAATGCTTATTTTAATTTTAAATAAAAATAAGCATTTCAGTTAAGAGTTTTTCACCTTTTTGTTTGGTTTATTTAGAGGGAAAATAGCACCAGATTTTTAAATTTTTACCCAAAATATTTAGTTATACTAAGCCAGGGGGGAAATGAGCATAGTTTTTTCAGAAGCCAGTAAAATAACAACTGGTTACATAGATTGATTCACTTTTTCGAAGAAGTAAGTACAATAGGCCGCACGTCAGTGCGAACAAAACTACTATAAGTTGACCTCTTATTCTACTGAAACTTCGTACTTGGCTAAGCCAGCAGCAGGTCAAAGTATTACCACCGACGTCCTGTCAAGTGTGCCTAATTTGGAAAATAAAAACCTTTAATTAAACAATCATATACCTATATTCTAGGTATTTATTTGCTCTCCGTTATTGTTCTTATTTCCATAATATTTCTTTATTTCCAGAATTTAGTTTAACCTTTCGTTCAAATAAAATTAAAAATGTGCTTACTTCTACATAATACGTCAACATGGCCGAATCCGTATAAAAAAAAAATAAACAAAAATAGTTTTTTTTCAGGACAAATAAAACGCACATTGCAAAAGAATAATTATACTTTTCATTACTAAAGCTATAAGGCCAAGTACCTATTCGAACGGAAAATTATTTAGATATTGTTAAAAGCTAATAGTTATAAAATTCTCAAATTGTTCTCTCTCAACTGTCGATACACCTAGATATATGTACAGTACTAACACGTCGTTTCCGTCGCCAAACAGATACAGTTGTAACAGTTCCAGAAGGTATCCACGGAATCCTGCGCTGCGTTGAGAGGGATCAAAGGATTAATAGCGTCTGATCCTTTAGTTTGGAACTATTGCGATCTGCGGATAAAAGTCGCCTGATTGTTAGTTGTTACATACTTTTGTATTGAGAAGTTTGCTGATTTAACTTCTTTGAGTTGATTTTGATTGTTATGTTGTTAGTCGTGTTGATAAAACTCTTTAAATAAAACACTATTTAAAGAGTTTTATTATGTTTTCAGAGTTCCGGCCCAAAGGGTGCTTGCTATTACTAAACCTATACCGTCTGCATGTCTGTCTGGCATTTTTAACCCTAATCGGTAGCCAGTTGATATGTTCACAGAATAGGTACTTACGTGTAACTATAGCCTCTATCATGGCAATTAAAAACATTACACATTACCTTTGTCGGGTAACAAAGAAGGATAAAGTTACGTATTTAGTTCTGGTTCCCTTTGCTACGTAATGGACTTGGACCTAACTAAAGTTCATCACTGCATAAACTTTAGTGGCTTGATTATTTCCAAAAGCATTATCAAGAAGTCATGAGTTGACCACGCGTCAAAGTTGTGACCTTGTCCTTCTAAAACTCTCTAAACTCAAGCCATCAACTAAGTTAATTTTGATGTGTTTGGAACAAGGCCTGCTAACTTTAATTGAAGTTAACAACAATACGTTGTCACCTAAGTATCCACTACTCAGCCTCCAATCCGACAACTTAACCAACCAGTACAATATTCAGAATATTTAAGCGTTAAACTAAAGTACATACATTAAAGTTGTCGAACAAGGTCTCAAGTCGTCGTAATCCGGCACAAGTTTGCATACGAGATTACAAGCGTTCGATTCGCGACTGCAACTTAGTCGACACTTTGTCGATCGCGAAACTTAATCGATTGCGCCGTATAATTGATGAGCTATCGAAGAGGTTATTTAAGTAAAGTTCTATGTAGAAAAGCTCAGACTGTGTACAAGATGATATTACGGCTAGAAAGGGGTGACTGCTGACGACGAAGATTATGAAGTAATAAAAGAACTGTGGAAGAAGAAAAACTGTTACGCCGACCACAAATAAATTGGGATAAGGCCAAGAGAATGATGATGGTGACTGAAGCATAGCGGAGCTTTATGGTTCCACTGTTTAAAGGTTGAGGATTACAACTGGACGCCGTATATGCCTCTGGTTATGGTCAAAGGTGGCGGTGACAACTTATCATCAGGCGGGCCGCTAGCTTGTTTAATAAACCACACAATGACATAAAGCAACGAAAAAGCAAATGAAATAGTGAATAAACACCGGATAGACACTAAAAATATAATTTCATCGCTAAAACTGGCGCAGATTCATAGTTCCATTGAATAAACAAGCGATAAAAATCTGTGAAAATGTGCGACAGACGGGCGCTGCGTTTATTTAGTCACGGGTATACATCGCCGGTGCGCCCGTGTGGCAAGTGCACAATATTATTATTTATAGAAATAGCGTTGAAATTGAGTTTGCATTTTATTGCCAGTGATATTATTGTGCTGCGTACGGTCGCCAGGCAGGTCGCCAGGCCGCTCTCAACATATTTCTTGTTCTAGTTTTCACGACGGGTAGAGTACGCCTCCTTCCTGCTGTCTGGTTGTAATTGTAAATAAAGAACTGTATTTGAAATGTCAGAATTCAAAAAAGATCAGAGAAATTATTTCCAATCTAGAGAGAATTAATAAAAGTAAAAGAATGCTACCCGCAAGGATTTTATGTTTAGGAGCATGCGAGGGTGGCGAGTAACATTCTTGAACTTTCAGTCTGAGTCTTCCAGCATTTTTTTTATTCTACTAATATATGTTTCCCTGAGAAAAGCTAGAGGGGTGACTACTGACTCGTTTCCCACATTTAACAATAATACTCTCAATAATTTCGACTTTATACAATTAACAACAAAAAGTGTACAATAATACAAAATCAGACTCACCCACACACCTCAAATACAGCTATCAAACCTCTGACTCCATCGAATGACCATTATGACAACAAATTGACACATTCTGCTTCAGAATTAGGTATTTTTAGTCCCCTAAGCTCATTAGCGGGAAGCTCTGTTTGCATTTAAAGCGTCGTCATTACGGGTTCGAGTTCGGGAGACAATCGTCCATTGTGGTAGGTATAGCGAACTGTGGCGGAAAATTGAAGGGGAATTCTCGTTGGCAGTAGGATTGTTGCTGAAATATTCATGTAATGATAAAGCTTACATTATAATATCATACATTTTGTGTAAACGAAAGTTCTAATGATTGATTGATCATTTAAACAAAACTTTTTGTAGTATAAAATAACATTAATGTAAGGCCCATACCTATTCTAAAACGAATCTTCTTCATAATGTTGTCCGAACTCAATAAATAAATAATTCTCGATTTTGGATTTGAATTGAGATTGCGAAATCTGCCAGTTCTCGAACGAATTTCAATATTAAGCATCTGACACAAGGGTAAGTTCTTAATTTATAACTGTGCGACGTACAATAACTAGCATACTTCCTACCCAGTATATTTATTTTCTATCCCACTCCTGATCAAAGGCTCCACTACTTCCGTATTTCCTGTATTTAAGTTTTGAATAAGTACGGGTCGCTCAATCTAACTGGTAGCCCTAACTATTTCATTAGTATTAATAAGGACTGCGTAATCTAAAAACGATAAATGTTAAATACATTACAGGTGGCGTGTAAGTTAATTAGTTCCACTTAAGTGAGTCCCTAAAGGTCGAGAGCCCCAACTCCGAAACTTATTCGACGTCTAAGTTACTTCAAAGTCTTATTTTCACGTAATTTTCAACTATTTAGGTAACAGCCAACTTTGGTTTGGTAAATTATTATCTTATTAGATCTTACCCTGCCCTTAAGTTAGTAGGCAGAAATTGTATTTTCACTTAATTGGGAGAGATTGTTTACAGATATGTAGCAAAGAATAAAACATCTCTTCTGTGGATTTCTATAAAAGTGACTAACGTATTAATTTAAGTCAGAAGGATAAGTGTTCTCCTGTCTCACATCGACCAACTCGTCTATCAAATGTGTTCATCATCCTCCTTTGCCAATTTATTTCGGGTCGCAGTATGTCTTGACCTCCCATACATCTCTGTAAGTCGTCATCTCATAACTCACCACATTCGATCCATATTACCTTTCACACAATCCATCTATCGTTTCTTTGGTCTTCCCCAACACCTTTAACCATCCTCTCTTACACTCAAAACTTTCCTTCACCAAATGTGGTATTAGTAATAATGTCCCATTTATAATTTACATACGAAACCCTAAAAACCTGAATATTATTACGTATCCAGGATTTGAAATTTTAATTATATTTTGCCTTAGTTTGATTATGGCTGCGTAATCCGCTTTGGACAGGTTTATATAATATTCAATTAAAACCGCAATCTAATAAAAAACATCGACCTCGTGTACACTGTAATAATAATCAGACGGATTATATGAAAAACCAGATTAGTATTTATTAAAATATATTCTTAAAACTTCATATTTTTAAAGTTTAGTAAAAACATAAACCTGGTTAGCTCTTGGATGCTGAAAATCTATTATACTTTTCATTGCTCGCGAAATATGAAATCAAACTTATGACGTTTCTTAGCAACTGAAAGACGTTTACTGTTTTATGATAGTTAATTAGTAAGTAGTTCCTAGTTAGTATCGTAGTTAATATCGTAGTTGTTATTACTAGTAGTAGGTCAAAGTGAAAGACATTGCGATTGATTGCCATTTTACGTGTGTTACGTAATTCCCCGCAGGAACAACGGATGTAAATATACATACTAGCACCGCACAAGACGTGTCTCGTACTCCACTACGGCTGCGTCCCTGAAACAGCCTACCCGATTTTTATTTTTTTGCCAGGCCTATGGACGAATGAAAAAACGGAAGCCATGAAGTATCACTCGCGTATATTATCTGGCTGGCTATCTGTCTGTCAGCCCGTTTGTGACACACAATTTGCTCCGAATCTAATGGACCAATTAAGTTAAAATTTGGTACAAATAATTATCAATATCTGTGACCCAAATACGGACGCGGTGCGTTTTTGGGAGACAAATAAGAAAATTAACAGGTTAAATTAAATTTAAAATTTAAGAACTCCCGACAAAACATAGCATCTAATAAATGTTTTTTATTGCTAAGAACACTCTCGATCGAGTCCCCTTTCAAACAAAACCAAGAAAATCAAAATCGGTTCAGCCGTTTGGCAGCTATGATGGCGCAGACAGACACACAGATACACACGTTAAACTTATAACAACCCTTTTTTTCCGACGGGGGTTAAAAAAAAGTTTTACACATTGTATCGTGTGACATATATCAAACGAAAGGGTTTTGCTGTGATCTCTTGTATAAGGTTGGGTCTCAAGTATATTTTTTATAATTAAAAAATAAATATTTATAAAGTTACTTAAGCGAATTGGTCCATCCCCTTATCTCCGAAACTAGTGACATTTAAATTTGAAAAAAAAAACAAAATCTTTCTTATAACATTACTGTCGCACTCACATTTTGATCAACATTAAAACCTGTTTCACGGATTATAATAATCTTGGCTTTTCACGGACTTACAGAGAGAACACAAAATCGGTATCTTTTACATATACCATCCACACAACATTCCAACTAAACATAAATATCTTCATCCACCGGATAACAAGGCCGAACAGTCTTGTAAACACTGGTTGGTGTGGCAATTATACCGTGGCTGGCAATATTGTAACTAAACAAACACTTAGGTACCACTTACAGCAGCCCACCAGCCCTAATAAAAGCGGTACTTTAGCTGTTATCAATTTCATTGGCTTACCCGTTTATATTTACAAACCTTGTTTGCTAGACCAACAGCCCAGATTATAGGTGCTGGTTTTAAAATTAAATGTTTTTATCATTTTGCTCGTTTTTGGCCTGAAAGTGTCAGGCGATAGGTTTAACATGTGAAAGCGAAATGGTAAATGTGTTTTAGTTTTGTTTATTTATCGTTTGTTTTCTTTTTAATATGGGCTCGCTATTTGGTCGTAGATTGATTGGTTTGCGAACATAAACCTCGCATCCACCAGTTACCAATGTCTAAGCCAAGGTACGGTCAAAATAACTTATAGTTACGCAAAAAATAAAAGCAATTGCAACTTTCAGAAAAGACCTATTTCACAATAAAATGGTTACAAAAATACTATGTTCGAAACACCATACATTTTCTATCAATACAGTACTAACATCACGCATTGTTTCCCCGAAATGTTGGGCAGAGGAGTACCTATAGTATACCCACATTACGCCAGCTATGTTTAAGTCCAATGTAATAACACAAATCCAACAATTTTGTCCGACCTGGGAATCGAACCTTATACAGGGTGTAAAAAGACCCATCACGTAGCCTTCAACTACTGTACACCAAATTAAATAACATTGCACAAAAATTATTGCTGGGAAACGACTTTTATTTTTGGTTTGAAAAATTGCTGTTTACGGTGGTGCGCAACGTAACGCACGCAAAACATTGTGTTTATGGGTGCATGCGACGGTTCAGGGTTCGTGGGGGTATTTCAAATGAAATTATAACATTTAAATTTAAAAAATATTTTATTTCAGACCAAGGGATCCATATAGTGTTAGTATGAACACTCAATAGCTTAAAAATACAAACTGCCAGCCCAGAGCCTGGTAAAATGGTCCATCGACCTTGTCTGCCAGTGTAGCTAAAATGCTGTTAGGGCTACCCCTGAGTCGAACATGCCCGATGCACTGCAAAACCGAGGCAGCCCCACCAATATCCTCATTGCATTATTATACTGAACGCGCAGAGCGTTGTAAGCCTTCTGCGTATACCTAACCCACAAGCTGCACGAGTAAAACGACTGGCAGTAATCTCTGAAGAGCGTCAGTTTTACTTCGCCAGTGCACCGCGCAAACCTGCGGGCAAGCATACTAAAACTTGCTTTCTTTAAAAAATGTCTGAAAAAGTTGGAACTTTGACCTTCAATATCTCCGTAACCAGAAGGTTCCCAGGTAAAGTCCGGATCAAAAAAATGATCACAATGATGATTGTTAAGGTCAATCAGAAGCCCAGAAGTCGTTTGTCATGCATCGCTGCGCAGGTTTGTCTACCGTTTGTGTAACATAATAGTACTGTACGGGTAACGTTGATCACACTCAGTTATGTAACATAATAAGACCCGTTTTAATAAACATGCATCTGGGAGCAACATCTCAAGAGATGCTGTCAAAAACTAAATAGGTACATAAATGTCGTCTGATTTTCGTAACCTTTTGTACAACCTTGAAATATAATCTGATTCATTAAATGGTCTCAGGAGACGATTTCACATCAATTTGATGTCTCCATTGAACGAGCTTTCAAAATATAGGTCACTTAGTTTATAATCGTTTTTCAGTAAAGCTCATGATGTTGTTGACTAACCAGACTTATTAAAAGAACCTGAGCTATACGAAAATATGAACATACATAATATACGCTCTTATTTTTCCTTACTCAGTACCACAACCATTGCTTATTTATAGTGTATTGAATAACACCGGCGCGCCGAGTGATTGATTGCTAACATCCACATCCACACATCGCTCAGTACCATCTATAACACCCACAACATCCAACATAAGAAACACTCGTTTTACCCAGACTCTGCTCATGAATACTCGGAACAAAGTGCCATCCCCGATACATTTGGATTTATCCAACAAAACGTTATGCTTCACGTAATTTTAAATATGTACGCGTAGTCGCGTAGTGATGCGCAACCACCGAATGTACGCCTAAAACTATTCGGATTTAGTTAATCGGATATTCGTACTGTGTGTTGTTCGGTAATCTGGTTATTGGATAAAAAGCGCGAACGATTCGCTGTGATCGTAGGTATTAGAAGCCGGATTTGTTGTGTTTCGTTTACCAGAAATTGAATGGATGGATAGGAATAAAATTTCCCAATGTTACGCTAAATATAGTTTGGTGATACGTTCTCATGACACATGTTCATTAAAAGTAGGTATAGTTTATTCTGGCTCAGATGATTTGTTTGTCGTCATATTCATTGGTTATTATTATATTAGCCTTATTCCACCCACTGCTAAGGATAGGGATTTATCGTTATACCTAATCTATTTATAATTTATGTGGCGAAAGTGTGCAAAAATAAAAGAAAATATGTTTATTTACCAGCATGAACCGTTCATAAATTAACTTCATAGCAGTGGACTAATGGGACTGTCAAGAGGATATTATGAAAAATAATAAACGATGAAGCGCTCAGAACTCAATTTACAGAATAAAAGCGTGAGCCAAACTTAAATGCAGTTTCTAATTCCACGTCACAACTCTTTAATACATAATCTATCTCTCACATCTGCACACGTTCAGTTATTATATTTATAACAAGCGCCGACAGATTCCTCGCCTCGGGAGCCGGATAGTCATTACTCACGAGCGAAGCACGTCACTACTAAACACGCATTATAACAGCTAGTAGGTATCTGCTTGAGTAGAAAAACCTTCGCGAGTGATATTGATGAATAATTCATGCGGCATCGGCGTCAACAATAAGGAAGCAGTAAGTGTTTACCGTTTGTGAATAGCTGAATATTTGATAGTTGGATATTCAACGAACACCGAGTATCCGAATAGTAATTACGTCCGTCCGATTTAGGAGTTTGCCTTGCTAATGATGGCACTATTTCGTCTGTCGGAAGTTTACTGTCATAAATAGGTTTAGAGACCAAAAAGCCAGGGGGCTTAAAACGGCCATTTTGTCAGAATCATAATAGGAAAATATTATGAATCATTGTAAAATGTCACAAACTGACAATTCATAATATGATCTGCGTGCGATTCATATTACGAAATAATTCACCTGTTTGACAGTTTTCTATGGAGATTCGTAAAATGGTCCACAAATGATGAATTGCTTTTGTGTCAAATTAAAGGAATTGCTAATGACAGCTGGGAATTCAGGAAATTAATTGCTTTTAGAGGAATAGCCAATGTGGCCGGTTTAGGCCCCCTAGTCTCTTGTATTTTATATACAACAGTACTATTTATTAGTACTGAGCGGTTATTGGCTGAGTGTAAGCACACGAGCATGAGTAGAAAAGAAAATATTTGAAAAATAAATATTTTTAAGCGGTCTTTTCATTACGTTTAAAATATGATGTTGAATATTTTTCCTACACAGGTTTTATTTTGGTTCTGGTTCTGGCTCACTTTTATTACGGATTCGCTAAATCTTTTTTAGTCACATATTTTTGAAAGGAATTTAATGAGATTGCTGCCACAACCGGCTTTATATCGAATGGTCTGCGTGTACAAACAACGTTTTATGATAAATGATGAAATACTTGAATGGGCTGCTGTCACATATGACTAATCGATTATTATGCATAGAATTAATCACCACTTGGAAGATATGCCACATGCCACACAGCCACGAATGCACATCATCTGGATCTTTCCACCGATCCATGTTTCTATTATATTAATATTGCCGTTAAAAAAGTAAGTACTCAAGCATCCTTCGATTTTCAGCGTTCATGAAGATTTAAGCAAGTGTCAAATTATAATCTGAAACCTTATTACTTTGGACTCTAATTTTGTCAATACTTTTAAGAAAGCATTCAAAATAGGAACTTTAAATAAGTCTACACTCCTATAAGTGGATACGCCATCTCCAATTGTTTTCCAAATAAGTTTCTAAATCTAAGTCAGATTTAGTTTTAGTGATCCGATTTAGAACTGTAAAGATCTTAGTGGATATATAAGAGGGGAGTTTTAGTATTTCCGTGAGGGTAGTCGTAAAAAGCGGAGCGTGTTGGTGCATTACTGCGGAATTGTGGACGTTTAGCTAAATAGACGGTAGGTAGTGGGTAGGTGAGTCTGGAGATGGTTTTTATTATTGTAGACTATCTGGGATTATTTTCGCAAGAATAAAGGCTCGCTCCACAGCAGCCCACGGTTAAGCTACGCTCATGAGCTTTGCTTTGAATTAAAATGTAGGCGGGACGGTCCACTGCGACTCACGGCCACGCTACGCGCGAATGTCAGTGTACAGTGTTTTTGTTTCCCCGTGATATCAGCAATCAAACGGCCATCTTTGCTTGATTGTTAAATAAAAGATTTTTGTTTACAGTGTGTCAGTGCACTCACTGATTTTAGCATTTTGTTTACCCATGAGCTGCGGAAATTATATTTTCGCTCAGAGAAAATTGAAGAGAAATAGTTCCGTTTTAAAGTAAAATGCGTGTTGCATCTCTAGGTGCTCTTAAATTAATAATTGCTATTTTAAAACTTTAATGTTTTATGTTAGGATATCTTCACGTACGCGGTGTCACAAACATAACACTGACAAATAAAATAACCCGAATGAACCTCAAGCAAGCGGTTTGATGTAGAGCATCCTTTCCCCAAGCCCCTCAGCCAATATTTCAGCCACTCACATATAAAAAATACAATATTAAATCCATAAATCAACCCCTCCACAAATCTACGCTAGCATAATTCCCTATAACAAGAGTCCCGAGGGTTCCGCAGTAAATATTGAAACAGTACCAACGTTCAACAACAAAAAAGTAATAATCTTTTCAAATATTTCAAAAGTAAATTACATATCAAATAAAACCCGAGTTGTAGGCACGTGACGGGTTAAGGGCGGCACACACAGGTTACAGGTGAAAAGGGATCTTTGATTACCCTTTACTGAGTCGGATATTTACGTCAATGATATCAGTGGCATATATTTTATCGAAAATCTGGAAATATTAGACAGCCCTACCGTTCTTGTTGCCACATATAAATTGAAAATAGGTACTGATCAAAATCTTTTTTGATTACATAAACCCTCGACACGACTTTTTTAAACACAGTGTTGTTGTTTGTGTCATAACAAAACATGGTATTTTAATTCATCGTGAGCGCTAAGCCTTAAAGCAAGTGTATTTCAAACAGTTTTGTATTGCCTGATTTGTGTGCTACGTGAGCGTCTACGAACGGTCTACGCCGCTACGCTGCTATGGTGCTACGAGCTACGAATAATACGCCACCACCGGTGAAATACCGACTTGTTATGAAAGGCTTCAGCGATGAGCTTCATTAATGATTAAAGTGAACAACAAGAGAATTTATATTGTTTAGGTGTTTGAATGAAATGTGCAAACTGAAACTAGCGAGCAACATTGTTATGCGAAATGATTATTTTTACAAGCTGTATATTAGCTTGCTCTGTTCGTATGTCTTTCCGGTTACTCCAATTGTCCTCCATTTTTCAAGCACTTCCTAGAATCCAATTGAGCTGAAACTTGGCATATTTATACAACTACCGAGACATTTTGAAAAATTGATATCATTGAGCTGGTCTGATGATGGAGTCGGAAGTTGGCCATAGGAACTCCTCAATCAAACAAGATAGCACTATCGTGTTTGGACTCATTGGTTACGTATTAACAAGTGCTTTGACACTGGGTGGTGTTCAATGCCTGATGATGGAGCCAGATGGTGGCCAAAGAAACTTCTCGACTTTACAAGATAGCCCTGTAGTGTTGGGCTCTTTGGATTTGTAAAGGTAATAGAACAGATTTAAACAAATTCTAATGCTACAAAGTACAAAATAAAATATAAGTAAAAATCTTTTTAAGAACAAGCTTTGAAGCAAAGATTTTTACTTATATTTTATTGTTGATAAAAAAAGATGAGAAAATACAAATTCCTGCTATGGTAACAAAATAAGCTGACAATTACTTTACCTTCTTGACTATGTTGCTATCGATGTGACACATTGCTGCAGCGCCATATGTTTTTTGCTGCAAATGTGATTTATATACTCGTTACGAATTGTTGTGAGCGTGTTTGTAACAAAACAAAAACATATTTTGTTCATGCAACAACTTTCCGTAACATCAATTTTCTCTGTCTCTTTTAGTTTACAATCAATATGAGACCTGGCATTCAATCTTTAAAGAAAAACTACAATACATGGAAATAAGTATTTAGACTTGTACCTGTGTACAAGTCTAAATTCGCATTTCGGTATATACGATAATAGAATAACACGGTAACTTGTAAAACAGGTAATATGTGCAATAACAATATCCAAGTGAATGTTAGCTAACTCGCTGCGAGCGGCGCCGGCGGTAGCAACCGTATTGATATTACTTGTTGAACACACTCAGTTTTAGCGAGTATGGCGAACTATTATTGCATAATTATTACATCTGTCGTCAACTGGTTTATTGGTCTTGTGGCGGTATCTACATCGCCACATGCGAACTACGCATCAACGACCTGACGTTACATAAAAATCCTGACGTCACATAAATCCTGAATCACGTAATTAAAGTTTACCGTGCAATGGACATATTATACAAGAACCCGACATCAATCGTTGGGCAGTTCCCCGCCAGACACAACACCCAGCTGGTCGGAGAATCCTCCCTTTTTTAAGGTGGATGAGTGAGCTTTACACCCTGTTCCTCATACTCCTAAAGTCTAGTGGTCGCAAACGCTACTGCTGAGCGTAAAGTCCTGGTTTCGATTCCCAGGTCGGGAAAACTCTAACTGGGTTTTTCCGTCAGGAATTTTTGAGGAGCATCTTGGAGTCTGTACCCGGTGGTGGCAATAGGCCCGCTCCCTATTACAATGGGAATTTTACTGGTGAAATGTGTGTGTACACCTCTGCCTTACCCTTCTGGGCAAACAGGCGTGATGTTATGTTACGTTAGTGCGTTTATTTTTAAAGAATTACAGTTATTGTATCACTGCGTTTTCTAAGGATTATGGGTACAATCAGTAGTGTTTTATGTTTTCTTAGTAGGGAAGGTTTTGATATCTCGCAACGATCACTTTCTGAACACTAACATAAAGAACATTTTCTAAAACACGCAGACACAACGGCAGCTTCCGTCTCAGAGTTAAACACTACCCGTTACATAAATAATACATGGAAACCCTTTTCCTGACCTCAGACGCACGCACACATACAAATTACCCGTTTACAACGCCATATAGGGCGATCTGAAGAGACTTGCTTAAGTGTTAACTCTCGTATAAACGTCTGCGGCCGCATAAGGGTCGCGCGCAGAGTCTTGTCAAACACCGCATCAAGATGGTTGCTATGTAAATGTAGTCAGGGTAATAATTGCCAAGCAAATTCACAAACTACGTCATTTTGCCGTGTTATAGCCATTTCATACAACTATAAGGACATTTGAAGAAAAAGAGATTTGTGATTTTAATACATACCGATAATTTAAGTTGGTAATCTATTTGCTTAACAATTAATTTTCCTGACTTTACTGATATGATCCATTTGAAACGCTCACTCTGTTATGATAGCAGATAGCATTTAATATAAAGGACTCAAGTTTTTTTTTTGCAGTAAGGTCGCCCCTTTTGTTTGGGACTTAAACATAATTGGCGAAATGTATCACACCACTGCCTAAGGTTTGGGTATTACAGGCGAGATGGTATGTGAACCTCAGCTTTTAATACACGCATTGTCACCTTAGTAAGTGTGTGTGCATGAAGATCGTATGTTGGAAGTAAAGTATTAGTATTTAATGTAATTTTGGCCGTACGTGAATAATATAAATCTCATCCTGTCCCGCTACCGCGTGTCACCGCGCCGTGACGTTCGTCAAGTCATGCGTACATTTTTCATAAGAATCGCAACGCACACCCGATTTGGGATCTTGTACTTGTGTTGTACTTGTTACCTGGTGCTTTGTTTCTCTGTTTTGATCTCGATCGATAAACTGTGAAACTGGATAGATTCACGCTCTAATCGACAGAATAGGTTATTTGTCGGAATCTTCTTTGTGATTTTTTTGCTCGTAGTCCTTATTTTGAGCCTGTGCCTGAATTCCTCTTACGCTGTTGTCGGTCGCGTACGGTCGGTCGCGTAAGCATAGCAACGTAGTACACGCCGCGGACGTCAGCGTCGTGGTATGGTGCTATATAGAATACAATGTAAAAAATCATCGTTTTCTAGTGTTCAATTTGTCGTCTTTTATAACAGTTTCGGGCATCGGTCATCGTAACTTATCCCAAATAGTTATTTAGTGCTTACAAACTTGGTCAACACAATTAATATGCTACTCAAAAGTCACACAGACTAAGCAAATCTTCGAACTATGAACTCGTAGCAATTTGAACGTCTTGTTAGCTCGTAATAATCCCGGAGTTTCCCGAAGATATCCGAAGCATGCTGAGCGAACTACACGGCTCGCAACTTCCTCATTACGGAACATTTGGTTAGACCAACCTTACGCGATCCTCTACGATTTAAAGGAGATTTGAAGAAAACTCAGAAGGACTACTCCCTAAAATCTATGACAAAATTATCATCACAACATCACTCACGACTGTATTTGAAGAGACAGAAGTGTTTAGTTTCAAAATTTCACAGTTTCAGGCACTTAGCAAGTTATGTTTAAGTCTATGAACAAAGTATGTACGGTATATAGGTAGAAAGCCATTTTGTATTGCATTGCAACAAACAAATTATGTTAAAAGGAAGAGAAACAGCGTTCTCTTACTTTGACTTTGATTCGTTTTATGAGGATTGATAGCGACATTTACAGATTTTTATTTTTTGTTTGTCACAGGTAAGTACAGCATGCTTCAAGCTGACACCTACCGTGGTTAATATTTTAATCAAACCTGTTTTGTATCCACAAAGCACTAGTTTGCATCGCTCTAGTATCTAAGGTCATCGGTATTTGGCAAGTTCAACACTTACCTGTTGCTTTGACCCTCGACTGTCAGGAACAAACTGTGAAGTGGACTTGTAAGAAAAATATTTTATTTGATTTAAGAGTTACAGAAAGACTGACAAAAGTACTAACGAAGAAGAAGGATCTGTACTATCGGTAGTACACCCCACTATCCCCCAATCTTCATCATTATTGGTTATTATTAGTCCACTGTTGTTACAAACCACTCCATTTGCACCCTACTGTACTGTTTCCTGCAGTATTCTAATTCATAACGCTACTGCGTCATCTATAACCTACCTTTCTTCTTTCCCGACGACCACGTCCTACATCATCATTACAGCTGTCCACTTGCTGGACTCCACTGACTCATCTGGCACTCTATCGTTTTGCATTCTCATTCATACACTACCGCTTCTTCCATGAACCTACTATTGCACCTGTCTAGTGTAACCAGCCCGAGGGAAGCTCTCAGTGCTTAATATCTCGCTACTATTAATTTAATAAGCGCGCTAGCTCGGAGCCGCGGCGTCGCCCGCTGTATTAGTGCAGTAAAGCGCGCACTCGGTAATCCGCGCCTCAACTCCGTGTACTTACGAGTAGCCATGCATACAGAGAGAAATGATTGCGTATTTGATATTAAACTGGTTGTTATTTTAACAGTACATTACGTCTAGTAGCGTTATATCTGACTTTAACCTGCACTTCAGTTACGTAGGATACTCGGAATAACAGACCCTTAATTTTATTTTGACAGTCGACGGTGTCTATTGCATTTTTTTTATTGTCGGGTTGATGAAGTTCCTGAGCATACATAATGAATTGGATACAATAGTTTCATTGTATATTCAAAATGAAAGAGCGATAGCCCACGCAGGACGTATTGGCCCACTCCCACTAAAGTTAATTTAATTAAAAATATTAAGGTTGTTTTTGGGTTAATAAATAGTGTTTGTAAATCTTACAAACTGTCACCCATAGCACAATGACCTCATTTAACAATCTCAAGCATCTTTCAACTAAGTTCCACGAACACCACAACCGTGTGTATCCCAGTAATGCAGAGGAATTAGCATGTCTCAAGCAATCTGCGGGCTTGATTTCATGCACTCAGCACGACCGACGAGACCGGTGCGTGTGGCGCGTGCGACACGTGCGACACATGTGACCAGCGCGGCCGACACGTGCAATTGACGACCATGCGAGATTGATGCTGGTTGCCGTAATATCCGCTTGCCAGTGATTGATTTGCTGAACTATGATATGTGTGCTTTCAAATGGTCAGTGTTGGTTGTTATATCGATAATAGAGCGGTTGAGGATGTATTAGTCAGTGTTGTACCTGTGTCCAACGGTTGGCAAAGTTGTTTTGTACACCGAAACTTTGTAGATGACGGGGAAAGCTCAAAAACTCAAGATTACTCAACAATTGTATTAAGTTGTCGAAACTAATTACCAGTTGGAAATAACTTATATTGGCTCGGCCAATAGTGTCAGAGTGACAATTTCACACTTTTGCATGCACCTAAGGAGATGTTTCATCGTCTGAAGTAAATAGCCTAAGTACATAGACTAAGACAAATATAACGATTTCCTTAATATGTAAGGCTAGGCAGACAAGTAAGGCAATTCAGTCCCAAGAAACTCGGACAGTATTTAAACTCCGAAATAACATGTCTTGTTTCTGGAAAAACATCAAGATTTTTAACACAGATTACAATATTTTAATCACAAGCCGCCACCGCCATTAAAATACGAAGAAAAAGAAAACTTCTGAATCCTAATTACTTTCTGGAATTTATTAATGTCCATTTAGTATGTAAACGTCAAAACTTTTATACATCCGAGAGAAAACTTGACTTTACAAATACAAAAGGAAACAAATGAGTAACATAATTGCCGTTTTATGGTTCCGTACCTTTTAGGGTTCCGTACCTCAAAAGGAAAAAACGGAACCCTTAAGGATCACTTCGTTGTCTGCCTGTTAAAAACCTTTTTCTCAGGAATGCGTGGAGGTAAAAAGTTGAATTTAATATCAAATACTTTACGGTCCCTTGGAATTCTAAGCTTGTAAGTCAATGCATTAAAAAATACGGCCATTTATGCGACATATTTTGGATACTACACAAAACCTATAGAGTCAACGGGAAGGCCGTTGACCTAGAATCATGAAATTTGGCATGAAGCAAGGTATCACAGCACAAGTAACTGAAAAAGGTCCGTCCAAAAACTCGTTCATTTGTAGTATTATCGCATAAAAATATTTTTGCGATAAAAAAATTACATTTGCAGTTGGAGAATTAACCGTGACGTATATCGATGTACGGGAGTACATTTTGTCAGCTACAAAGTTAAGTTAGTTCTTGGGATAAATTATTCATCCCAACTACGAAATCCTTCATTAAACATGGTCCGACACGCACTTGGCCGGTTTTTTTTAAAACATGTGCACAAATTTTTACTGAATTTGATTGTTGTGTCAATTAGAATTCGGGGTAGATAGGCCCATCACAATACGGAATAATAGTTCTGTAACGAAGGATCGAACCGTTATAAATCAATACCTTCATCGGTATAATGTGGATGAAGGTAGTACTTACCTTGGGCGCGTTCCCTTAGGTTGCGGCCAGCCCGCCGGTTGAACGCGTCCCAAAGGGTCATGACCATTCGGCTGGCCAGGGGATACCGCACGGTCTCCCGTGAGGCGGCGAGCCTCCTTGCCGGATTACCGCCATGGGATCTGGAGGCGAAGGTCCTCGCGCACATCTGGGAGTGGCGCGAGGAGTTGAAGCGCCGGGGTGTAACTCCGCTGCCGCGAGAAATCGCGGCACAGCGGACAGAGCTCCGGCAAGATCTCATGGCGGCATGGAGAGTGCGATTGTCGCAACCCAGTGCTGGGCACGCCACAATAGCGGCGATAAGTCCCCTCTTTGAGGAGTGGCTAGAGAGGCGCCACGGCGTCCTCACCTTCCGCCTGACACAGGTCCTCACCGGACATGGCAGCTTCGGGAGGTTCCTGTTTAGGATTAGGCGGGAGGAAACGCCCGGGTGTCACCACTGTGCGGATCGCCCGGAGGACACGGTGGAGCATACGGTGGAGGTATGCCCTGCTTGGGCGGAGCACCACCGTGTCCTCGCGGAGGCGATTGGCGGCAATGACCTCTCGCGTCCGGCCCTGGTCCAGGCCATGGTACGGAGCGAGAGGGCATGGGAAGCCGTCACCTCCTTCTGCGAAGCAGTAATGCTCGCGAAGGAGGAGGCGGAACGCGTGAGGGAAAGGCAAAGTTTGCGCCCTCACGCCCCTAACCGCCGCCGTTGGAGACGCCCTGGGCGTCGGGAATCCCAGGCGGATTCCCGGCCACCATAGGCGCGGGCTTGCGGACGGCGAGCAACGGGCAGCTCGCCGTCCGATAAGGACCAGGCCCGGGTCGATGGCGCATCGTGTTCCACGCGCGCCTCAAAGAGATGTCAGCACAATTAGCGGGGTCCGCTAGGACCGATGCCTGCCAGGGTTGCGGGAAAGTCCGAAAGGGATACCGGGAACTTGGCAACAGGCAAATGAAGGAACACGGGTGGGTTTTAGTCAGTAAAAGTCTGACACGCCCTTCCGCTCCGCCCAGAGCGGGAGAAGTCATTGGATGATTTCCCACCCTCAAAAAAAAAAAGGTAGTACTTACCTAGTATAATCTCTGCTGCTATCTACATTTGAAATCGAATTCAAAATAAGATCAACTAAAGCCGTCAGTCACTGCCTTTCTTCAGCACAGCCTAGCAAACGACTTAAGCTCGCAATCGACTTCAGCTCACTCTTAAACCTAAAATAATTGTGCTGGACGCAAGCTTGAAAAGAGCATTATCCGTCAGCGAATTTTTAAAAGGACCTTTAATGTTCGTTATTAATTAAGCGTACTTGGCTATCAGTAGGCCAGTCCGGCGAGCCCAATTAAAAGGGGCCTGCTCCAATAGCCGCGGAATAACAACAAATAACCAAGAGGCCATTTTGTTGCCCACTCGTGGCTCTAATTAAGGTTTGTTAATCATTAATGTAGAGGTTCAAAGAGAATCAGTATTTTAAATTAAATGTATTTATTTATTCAACTGCGCCGTCGTTGGAACTGACCTCAATATACAGTGTGTCTAGACATGGACTAGCGATTTTCTAAATACTTAAATATAAACTATTATAAAGTACAATTACACTATAAGCTTAGGTCCAATACACGTCCCCGATATGTGGCAGCCATATTGTTTTTTTGTTGAAATATTCTCTATGCGAGTACAAAAAAAAATATATCTCTCATTTTTTTTGTCATACTGAGATAAAAATAGACTTATTCGAAAGTCAATAATATTTTCTATCGTCTGCATTACAAAGCAATGTGTTCATAATTCTATTTTTTATTTTTTTATTTGAAAATCTAAAAGAAATACGAAAAATTATGCCAAAAAAACCCCCGACAACTTTTTTATTTTTTTACTAGATCGACAGATTTTGGTCTAAGCTATAATACAACATAAAATTGTATGTCTAATACTTTAAGAGTTATTGTTGTTTGAGCATAGCGTATGCGCAAGCACTAAAGGCCATGTCGGAAAGCTAAACAGGAAATTATAAAAAAAAAACATTTAACATTTGTAATGATTAAAATTGTACTTAAAAATAGTTTATATTCAAGTATTTAGGATATCGCTAGTCCATGTCCGAACACACTGTATACGTGAAGCTTGTATTTTTTTGACGTGGAAATAACTTTTTCGAGAAATTGTCGTCGTAGCAGGTAATATTTCGTTTTTCATAACATCACAATTGTCACGCCTGTAGTCCTCAGGGGTGAGGCAGAGGTGTAGCTATAAGTACACCCGCATTTCGCCCGTTATGTTTAAGTCCTATGTAATAAACGACGAGCCTATTGCTATCGACCGGGCTGTACTGCGAAATTCCTGGTACTCGTAGAAGAACCCAATAACACTGTGCCCGACCTGGGAATCGAGCTCGGGACCTCATGCTCAGCAGTAGCAGCACTTGCGACCACTAGACCATATAAAAGTACAAGAAGATGATTTTTATTTATGTCATAGGTAGAAAGAGTTTGACTTGAAAAGTGGTTACTGCCGCCTACAGCCATCGGCAGCTCCCGGCACGCGACACGTTGCCAAACTTAGTTTCATAGTTGACTAGTCTCATGCGCCTGTAGTTTCATCAGCAGTAACACTTTTCAATCTGGACTGAACGCCGCAGTGCTGCTTTGTGAACATATATCTATATATACATAATATAAATTGAAGTCGTTTTTCGTCTGTCTGGGTGACCACGTTGTTCTTCTAAACTCCGCCACCGATTTTGATGTGGCTTTCACCATCATTTAGTGAATTTTTTCCGGAAGGTACGAGTGTACACAGAAATCTCGATGTGTTGTCAAATCGCAAAAACCTTGCGAAGCAAGATAAAATAATTTAAACAATAACTTATTAGATCGATACCTATAGCAGAGAAAACAAAATGCAACCTTCCCTTTGGTTTCCCGATTTTAATAACACTAATAAAAAAAGTATTAAGTATTTGATCTTATATTTTCAACATAGTAGCGAAAACTGATCTGTCCCAAACAATATAGTTTTTGTTCAACACCTGCAACAAAGTAATATTGCAGTTTATTACGGGCAACCAAGTTGAGACAAAGGGGTAGCCGCTAGTAATTAGTGAAGCCATCGGGGAGTGGGTCGTGTAGGTAGAGACCGGAAGTAATTACTGAGGTGTCGCTTCTGTAATCTTGTCACCTTCTTTGATTTATTTAATTACAATAGTTGTGTTAAAACCAATTACAGTAACTAAAATTATAAAAATAAAAGAGACAATAAAATTATAACACATATTAAATGATAGAAAATAAGAACATGAACACACAAAATAACAGTTAACCACACTTTCATAAATTCCTCTCACAGAAACGTCTATAATGCAACTATCCTATTAAATAATAATATACCTAGTTGTAGCAATGTGGTCAACATACCGATAATAGAAAGAAAGAAAAAAGATTGGCACAACAACAACACCAATTAGTTGGGCATTGTCAGAAGCTGGAAGGACCGACAACAGATCAAGCATAAAATATTGATATCAGGTACGCTTACCATTTACCATTGTGACACGTAAGGACGGAGGAAATATGAAAGTAGCGCTGGTAACAAAAAAGGCGAGGAAAAACCGATTGTCGCTGTATGCGATGCAGAGGAGTGAGCTGTGACAGGAAGTGCTAAACATTAATGTGGATGGACATAACAATGTCTTTCATCACTTTGCTGAAATCAGACACTGAAGTACCTATTTCTATGTTTCTTCTAATTTCGCTTAACTCAAGTCAAAAAACGTTATAATCCTCCTAATGTCAAAACATTTGTAACGACTAATTGCATCCTCGTTTAGACACAGTAACACCACAGCAGTATCAAACCTATTATCTTGTTTATTACCGAAAGTGTCACAGTTCTGCCTCTCCAACAAACGCAGACATTAGTATCGGGGACCACAAAATGGCGTTCCCATGGAATAATATGTGGTTGTATAACGTGATAGTTGCGCGATTGGGGCAATAACACTTGGGAGGTGTCGGTTCGAGAGTCGGAATGTACTCACGGATGCTCGTCAATATAGGTACCTTTGTTGTATGTCAGCAGTTCGGCGAACCGAATTCGCGTTAAATTGGTTTCTTTTTTTTGGGAGTTGTCATGTGTCATAATTTTGTTAGCTACCTAATTCCCAGATTTTTGTGTGTGACAATATTGTCGAAGGCTGAGCGTATTCTACATAGCTCGTAGTGATTACGCTGTGCATAATGCGTGTCCTAATAATTGATATCAATACTTTAAAATAAATTGCTGACTGAACTTTGGAACGATAAATCAATGAGCATACAAAAGAAATATCACTTCTCGACGATATTTTAAATCATAAAACGCTCAATATTCTCAAAAATTCAAATAAAGACAGAGCAGTTCACTCAGATATTAACTTTCGTAACTCCATTCCTGGACTTGCTAATAATTTGGTGATTAGATTGCCGTCAATACCGGCGCGGGATTGCAAATTATGCAAAAGCGGCGGCCGCGTCACATTTCACACTTTTTCCGTTATGGAGGGAAAAAGCCAAACGTAATGGCAATCTAGGTTGTGGTAGAGTTTTGTAGTGGTTCTATACATTGTTGTGGTTCTTTATGGAGTGAAATTAGGCTGTTAGAAAAGATTGACGTTTAAGACGTATTTTTGGTTAGAACGACGACCTGGTGAAGTAAACTAGGAGCCAGAGGTTTCTTCATACGAGTAGGTCTTCATAGTTAAGCCAAAGTTAAGTTGTTGAAACTTATAATGGGATTATGACAATTACTAGGGATTTTAAACAGTTAAAAATAAAAGTTTAAATCGGTTAACAAAGTCCTTACGATACAATGAATGTGTCATTTCCAGTTCAAATACATAATACGGTAATGTCAGAAACAATTGATACTGATATAAACCGCAGCACAAACTGTTCAAGGAAGAAAATAAACGGTTTCTAGTGAAGTATGCGATTGTTAATCGAACGTCAATCATACGGAATAGCCGACATCCGAGCATACACAGTTATTATTGCTGGGGACTGACTTTTGCTCCGATATCATGATATTTCTCCACCCCCCCACCCCTCGTTTGTAAGACAGATGGTTAAGGGCACGTCATGTCGTAGGGATGGGGGTTCTAATAGTAGGTTATGTTTTATTTTGTTTCTTATAAGGCTTGCCATTCCTCTTCGTCATGTCGATAGTGTATTAAATTTTATAGGCCCAAAACTTCCACGGCATCGTCGATGGCAGCGCAGAGGTCGCTATGACTGCATTTTTGGGGCACGAAGGGCAGGATAGGAGCTCAGGTTCACATCCACACCCTGCTGCTGACCATCGAAATACTTTGATACCACTCTGCGAGGTTGTAATTGCATCTTCTCACTTGGGTTCGGAGGCAGTTCAGAGATTTTCAAGTGGGCCACGGAATGTTAGGCCCTGCGGGTAGATCAGATGCTCGCTTGGTGGTGTAGGTATTGAGCGGGTGGAGAGTATCCTGCCAGTAGGCTCACTATAGTATTAGTAAACACGAAATGCCTTATTTAACTTAGGGGACTTCAGGCAACCGAAAAATACTTTTTGTAATATTTTCTAAACGATGTATACATAAACTACGAATGCTCAAAGCACTGTAGTTTATGAGGATATTACACACCGGGGTGAATCTGTGTTCGATCCTTTGACACGAAACCCAAGACGCTACTGCTCCTAATACATATACGGACTGCAGTGTGAACACAAAACTCTAAGATGTAGGTGGAACAAAAGTGAGTCGGAACACTCTATGTAATATTCAGAATAATTACAAGCTTTTAAATACTGTTAAAACATCTAGAATTTCGAAATACATTTAAACTAAGAGCACAGCCACATTGCAACTACCGTTTATAAAGTCTGTATATTGCAGGAGTGAGAGACGGCACAGCATCATTAACATTGCGGCTGTTTGTCTTGCAAATACTTTTAAATGTACTGAACGAGTCACTCCGGCGCTCGCAAAGAGAATAGGATATAGAATAATTACTTTCGTGAATGTCACTGAGTTAAAGTATTATGGTTTTTACTAAGTTTGCCTGGCTTTCATTGTGGGAAGCGAACATGAACAACATAGAGAATAAGGGAACATGGAACAGTGACTTGACTCGCAAATTCTGCCAAAATTTTGATGATTTTTACTTTGAAGACTGTACGAACAAAATATCTAATACTGCTACCAAATCAATCGTTAAAGCTCCAAATAAAAGCCATGTTTCGTATTAAAAGATTATCTATACAACTTTCATCTTTCTCCTCTACCGTTGCTCGCTCGGTCGTTACGCGTGCATAAACCCGCCAGTCGTACATTTGCTGGCGAGCGAGGTAAATAGGCGCTAAGGCACAAGTGGCAAGAAGGTAGTTTTCATTTTACGTCTACTATTTCCTTAGTCTACATAATCATTAAACGATTCCACTACTATAAGACGTATCCCATCGCAGAACCTACTGAAGTTAATAAGGTTTTGGCTTCGAAGACCGAACCAGGAGACCGTTGACTAGTAAGATTGTGGGAAACCACAGTCTTACAGTTTTGATAGTATTCATTATCGCGACGCTATTTTCGTACTTCTACTATCCGTTCTCTCTTATGCCTTGAAACATTAAATCTGGTCAGTATATTCACGACTCGCGTAAAAAGCGTCGGCTGCTTATGCAAATATGTGCATAATTATGCACATTTTTGTGTTAAAATCTACATTTTTATACCACCGTGAGTAAAGTGCACTGGCGACCACGACTCGGTTGTTTTACTCAATTTACGAGCACATATTATTATCCTGTGCCACGGTTTTACATGTCACAGATAAGGTTTCTTTAAAAAATAAATTAAATATGGGTTGTTTATTTGAGACAACTTAACAGTTGGCATGTGTACTGCTACGCTAACATAAAGCTATAGAGTTGAAAGTGCGAGCAAAATAAGTTTTGTTTTCTTACAGATAATGGTGTGACTGTTGTCTTAATTATGTCAAAGATATGAATTCTAGAACATAGAGTCGTTTGTTTAGCTTTCCAAAACAATAGACATCTGTGATGTGGAGCATATTTCTGCTTTGAAACGGAAAATAAATAAAGATTCGTTTTACTTGATTATGACTAATTAAGACTTCTTTTCTGTTAACGAGACATACTAATGAGTTAATTAACTTTTATTTTTTCGTCTACAGGATTTGTTACTAGGTCATAGAACTGCTGATTTTGCGTTTGAAAGATCTCTTTTAAGCAAGCACTTTGGAGGAAAAGTAGGCGAGAAAAAATATACGTTTGATTTACCGGACGCTTACGAACACGCTTGCAGAGCTTAAGAACCTAAGTTTGCGCCCTCACGCGCCTAACCGCCGCCGTTAGAGACGCCCTGGGCGTCGGGAATCCCAGGCGGATTCCCGGCCACCATAGGCGCGGGCTTGCGGGCGGCGAGCAACGGGCAGCTCGCCGTCCGATAAGGACCAGGCCCGGGTCGATGGCGCGTCGTGTTCCACGCGCGCCTCAAAGAGATGTCAGCACAATTGGCGGGGTCCGCTAGGACCGATGCCTGCCAGGGTTGCGGGAAAGTCCGAAAGGGATACCGGGACCTTGGCAACAGGCAAATGAAGGAACACGGGTGGGTTTTAGTCAGTAAAAGTCTGACACGCCCTTCCGCTCCGCCCAGAGCGGGAGAAGTCAATGGATGATTTCCCACCCTCAAAAAAAAAAAAAGAGCATAAGAACCTGCAAAATGGGAATAAATCCAAGTATTTCGTGAAGGAAAACATCAAACTGAAGCCTTAGTAATCTCAAATGGTTAACGTAGTACGCAAGAGTTGTGTTCAATGCGTTCCTTCAATGAGAATGTGCCTTTATTAAATAAGAAACAGTTTTGGTACTTATTGTGTAGAAAACCACAATTAGTTTATAAATCGTGGCGACATTAAACTCCCTTTTTATAATTTCACACCATAACATAATATTATTCGTTCTGATTACTACACCTTCCTTCAAGATCTTACACTTCTCATCAGTGGAAGCAATAAGCGATAAAGTAGAACAACAACGATATTCGTAGTTTGAGATGGCTTGCAGTGTCGTCAGCGGCGGTAGGTGCTCGGTGGTCAATCAACCTGAACTGCTTCACTTGCAGTGTCGTCAACTGCGGTAGGTGCTCGGTGGTCAATCAACCTGAACTGCTTCACTTGCAGTGTCGTCAGTGGCGGTAGGTGCTCGGTGGTCAATCAACCTCAACAGCTTCACTTGCAGTGTCGTCAGCGGCGGTAGGTGCTCGGTGGTCAATCAACCTCAACTGCTTCACTTGCAGTGTCGTCAGCGGCGCGGTGGTAGGTGCTCGGTGGTCAATCAACCTCAACTGCTTCACTTGCAGTGTCGTCAGCGGCGCGGTGGTAGGTGCTCGGTGGTCAATCAACCTCAACTGCTTCACTTGCAGTGTCGTCAGCGGCGCGGCGGTAGGTGCTCGGTGGTCAATCAACCTCAACTGCTTCACTTGCAGTGTCGTCAGCGGCGCGGCGGTAGGTGCTCGGTGGTCAATCAACCTCAACTGCTTCACTTGCAGTGTCGTCAGCGGCGCGGTGGTAGGTGCTCGGTGGTCAATCAACCTCAACTGCTTCACTTGCAGTGTCGTCAGCGGCGCGGCGGTAGGTGCTCGGTGGTCAATCAACCTCAACTGCTTCACTTGCAGTGTCGTCAGCGGCGCGGCGGTAGGTGCTCGGTGGTCAATCAACCTCAACTGCTTCACTCAACGAACCGACGGCATCTCATTGATTGTATACCGTTTCCATATAGAAATTGAATAAAATGCTTTTTGCAACAACCACAACAACCGCACACCTTTCATTGCCGCCTTGTGTTTAAGTTGTGAGAAAGAAACACAAGAAACTCTAGCAAGTTGAATAACTTGGAATTATTTATGATGTAAAGCAAAGCATATCTAGGGTATTATTGATACGTAACTTTCTACAAACATACTAGATGAGGTCGAATTTTAATCGAAATATAACAACCTTTTGTTACCAAAATAGAATGATAACAGCCTCCCAGTACATATACCCAATTCCATATCACTTACCTGTCATACGGTATTTTTCTCTACGGTTTCTCCCTATCCCAGTAGTTTCTGAGCGGGTATTCATGACTCCCCGCGTGACAGGATTCATCCCCCGTCGATATATCCGGAGCAAGGTTAAGCAGGGTTCACACAATGCACCCGGGGCCCGGGGGCCCGGGCATCGGGCGCCCCGTACTGTCACAAAACATGCCACAGACCTCTCGACTCACATCTAATTTCGTTGCGAACTCTCTGATATAACCACATCACATTACGTACGTACGCGTGCGGAATATACGGGGGATTACTTTGAGCGGGACTGCTGTGACTAGGCAAGATGCTTACCTACTAGCGATAATATGATAATCTGGGAAAGGACGCTCTATGAATGTGTGTTTGTGTCAATCGATCAACTCAGTATAAATAACAATCAACTGCAAGACGTTTTTAGTCTTTCAAACGATTCTTCGCCCTTCACATGAAAAGTATTGTAGTATATAGATAGGTATACCCAGTATGTAATACGAGTTCCCATTTTTACTTTTGATTCGACTAATACTCGGCTTTCAAAAACCTTTGACGTAAAGTGAATAATATTAATGTGCCTAATTAATATTACCTGAATATAATTTGGCTATACATAAGCCATTAATAACTATTACAGGAAGGCTGATTAATAGCGTTGCCGGTAGCTGAAAATGATAAGCTGATACATAAATTGTCGTTAATCTAATTTAATTCCATGTTTGTTTACACGGATGATAATATGATAAAATCTCGGACAATATACAGAGTTAGCTGTTAATGTGATTAAATCTGTATATAGCAGGTCGATTAATAAAATATTGATAATAGAATAACAGAAGAAGAATAGGATAACAGAATATTGTGGCGACACAATTAAGTATAGACGTGCAATTACATACAAGTAAGTAAGTAAGTATTTATTTGTTTTTATTTGCAAGATCATGAAAATGGTCGAATGAACACTGATACACAGTTGAACGAATTAAATACCAGTATAATCCAAGGTCGCCTTTGTTGCGACTGTTTGCCCCTTATCGTGCTTATCGCACTGATAACGATCCAAGCTGCGTAGCGCCGAGCAGCAATCCTATATAAGTGGGGGTGACGGGCGATTTGATTCAGAAGCCACGGTAATAGGTATCCCGAAGCCCGGCAAGCCAAAGTCGGCACCTTCGAGTTACCGCCCCATCAGTTTGCTCAAGGTCATAGGTAAAATCTATGAGAGACTTATTTATAAGCGACTCAGAGATTACGCCGAGACCAAAGGCCTCATCCCAAACGAACAGTTCGGCTTTCGAACTGAGCACTCTAGCGTGCATCAGGTACACCGGATCATAGAGCACGTAAGCGCCGGCTTCCAGCGCGGCAATGTGACCGGTGCAATCTTCTTCGATATAGCGAAAGCATTCGACAAGGTCTGGCACAACGGTTTGATATACAAGTTATACCAACTCGGTGTGCCGGATCGTCTCGTACTCATAATACGGGACTTTTTGACGAATCGCACCTTCCGCTATCGCATCGAAGGAGCCGTCTCCTCCCCCCGACCCATCCGCGCGGGCGTCCCTCAGGGCTCCGTGCTATCTCCCCTCATTTTCACCAGCGATATCCCAAAACATGGTAAGGCACAGTTGGCTCTGTTCGCAGACGATACGGCCATCTACTACAAGGGTATTAGTAATGATAATATACGCATAACTCTCCAGAGAGCGGTCAACAATCTTGGCGCCTGGTTTCAAAAATGGCGTATAGAAGTCAATCCCGACAAAAGTCAAGCGGTATTCTTTCAGAAACCGCGGGGCGGTTGGCCCCTCCCCCCCCCCTCCTCCAGTCACCATGTTCGGCAAGCAGATCCCTTGGGAGAAGCAAGCCAAATACTTAGGTGTAACTCTGGACCAACATCTCACGTTTCGAGAGCACATAAAGCAGGTTCGTTCGCGAGCTGCTCTCGCTCTAGGTAGACTCCACTCAGTTCTGAATGCACGCAGCAAATTGTCACTCAAGTGCAAAATGCGTACTTACATTACGTGCATTCGCCCCATCATGACCTATGCGGGTTCCGTCTTTGCTCATGAAAAACCCCATCATATACATTGGATGCAAACACTCCAAAATCGATTCCTTAGAAAGGCCACGGGAGCTCCCTTTTATGTTCGTAACGAGATCCTCCATCTCGACTTAAAGATTCCCACAATCCGCCAGTTTCTCAAACGCCTCTCAAAGCGTTACTTCGAGTCAGCCGCCACACATCGCAACCCTCTGGTTGTCGAGGCCTCCCGATATCACACATCTACTATTAGCGTCATTCGCCGTCCGCGGCATGTTCTCACTGAGCCAGACGACCCCATAACTCTCCTCCAGGAGAGCAGTAGGGAGACCAGTACAGTGCACAAATACAGACGCCTCCCGTCATTCCGACCTCGCCGTCGAGGCAAAACACGTTCGCGTCCGTCCCGATTATTAAATTCACCCCCCCGTCCCTTGTCCGATGAAGTAGTGCCAGCCCGCGCCGTAGCTGAGCACGTAGCTTTAAATTCCCCGTTCAATAATAATGATGATCTGAACCTTTTGATCCAGCCTGTCCCAACAACTTGCTGTCCCCCCGCCAGTGATGTCGCCCTAAGCCGAGGTTCGTACCCCACAGGGGGTGCCCTTAGCGAGCGCACACTTAATTTTAATTTAGAATAGTTTATATGCCCCTGGCTGGAGGCCCTGAGTGTAGAAGCTTAAGGCAGCCACAGGAAAGTCCGGTTAAGAAGTTATGATTTCCGAAATCACACTTCAAGATGCCATAGTTAAAAAAAAAAAAAAAACGATTTGATTCACTCTGCGTCCAGCGCTCAGTGGGGCAACACGTCGTGTTCTGGTTTGCAATTGGTCAATCGTCATCCTGAGGATGCTTCGTTGAGAGGTGAAACACTTATCGATTTCTTACAGGGTTTTTTATGACTCTTGAAGAACAGTTAAGCGGAATAGGTTACTAAATATATCTACGTCTATTGTATTTTATAATGGATTTCCGCAAAGTCACGCCTGAATCAATTAACTAACAAAAATGAGATTTTATCAAAACAGTAATTAAACACGAGACTATTTTTTATTTTATATTAATTAGTTTTAAAGCTTAGTCTAGCTAATTTAAATACTATTGTCCCAAATTTTATTTTTTTGATGTTATTTCCATCGTCCTACGTAATTACTGAAAACTCAGTTTCACAAAGTTCTGGCTGTACGTTTGTTCAAGTATGTCCTAATTCTTCATTTATCTTCCTAAGGTTTTAATCAAAACCTGCCATTACTCGTGTATTTTTTTTGGTAGGACTTACAGACTTGCCTCATGTAGCCATTGACGATAGGGCTGTATGTAAATGCACTTTGTACTTAATTGTTATTTTATTTTATTTTGCGATGTAACAAAAATATGTTTTAGTTTCGGAATCCTTCCTAACAATTGAGGTACAATATCATACTCAACAATATCTTACTCGTACAATATTATCCTACCCAAAATATTATTCCCCAAATTATATGGAAAAACTTTAACAAATGACAACCTTTTTAACAAACACATAGATAAAAATGTGGCTTCACTTTTGATGTTCGTAATGCTCCGTCTTTCTTTTTTTGTTCGTCTGAGATGCATGTGCTTTCAGTAGACTCTTTTATTTTGTAACATGTATCACAAAAGTCCTTGCTAACAGGAGGCAGGATTCTGCTGCTTTTCCGTGTTTTTGAATCTGATATTAAAATCTAGCTAGAAATACGAGCGACATTAGCTGGAGTATTTTTTCGATTCCTTCTCCCACATAGGAAGCAGATGGCTCGTCCTCACCGCACTTCCCGTATGTCATGACCCTTTCTACGGAAATTGCCGCTTTTGCGAATTCAATGCTAGTCTCACCCCCCCGACGCCACACCGCTCCCAGCCGTACCGCGCGCCGCGCTCCTTCCATCACCCGCGCCGGGAAACTTTTTAATTCCCATGTAAACAGAACAAAAGTTGGCTCGCTTTAATTCGATACGTGAATTATTCATATGTACGAGTGCCATTACTCCATTAGCAGTCGCCTTAATATTCACTTGGGTAATATCGTTTTACATCACACATGTACGCAACTGAACACCTTCTCACTCTACTTTAAAGTTGGTTTTTGCTTGCAATGCATGTTCTGAAGACACGTGAATTCGGGAAATAGTTTATGAAGAAGGAAAAGTTTGAATTATTGTTATTGTACAAGTTTTGTGTTGTAATGTTAGTTTAATCGTTGTAAGTATTACTTATCTGCGGTGTATCAATTTGATTGAAGAGCTTTGTGAGCATATCAATAATATAAGTTACTTAGTTCGGAACGCAGGTGTATGGTAATGTAATGTTCGAACTTTTGGTTGTGTGGCAAACCGTTTTCGAATCGAAATGGTGAAGACTTATACAAAAGCAAAACGGTATGTCTAAAGGAAAGAGGATTTTCGAAGAAGTGTTT
Source organism: Lithophane leautieri (assembly GCA_949152455.1). Lineage (NCBI taxonomy): Eukaryota > Metazoa > Arthropoda > Insecta > Lepidoptera > Noctuidae > Lithophane > Lithophane leautieri. Next base: position 846,514 of record OX424462.1, on the reverse strand, counting down.
TTGTTTCTGTCAATTAATAAGAGGAAAAAATCACGCCGAACAAAATAAAAGACCTTAGAATAAACTTGGTAATACAGACCTTATATACTCTACCACTCATAAACATGAACATACATATAGCACATAATGTAGCGTATGTTATTATCTCAGGAGATATCGGACGTGAACTTGACATCACGTCTCGTAATTGACCGGTAGCCATGTTTGTGACGTCACTGCTCACTGCTCACTGCCTAATGGTGATTGGAACACTAAATGAACTCGTTTAGGTCAACTACGTTTATATGGAAACCTATTTCTCTTTATCGGTTGGGAGAATACGTTTGTTACAGAGAGTTAATTGCTTGAAGTAATTAATATTTTTCTCTATTAAGAGGAGCTCGTGGCAAAGTAATAACAGCCGCACGGGTCGATTCATCGGGTTAAGCTACGCTTGCTAGTGTTGGTCTTTGGATTGGTGACCATCTTTACATATCGAGATTCCTCCGTGCCTCGGAAAGCACGTTAAACCGTTGGTCCCGGCTGTTATTTGTGGATCTTTGACAGTCGTTACGGGTCGTCAGAAGCCCGATAGTTTGACAACCAGTCATACCAAGGGGTATCGTATTACCCAGTTACTGGGTTGTGGAGGTCAGATAGGCAATCGCTCCATATAAAATACTGGTATTCAGCTGCATCCGGTTAGACTGGAAGCCGACCTCAACATGGTTGGGAAATGGCTAGGCAGATAATGATGAATTAGTATTTTTCTGAAGAATATAACTTCGACCATAATTTTATTTTTATGAAATCTTCTGTAACAACAATCACAAGCAAAATAATTTAATATAATACATTATAACTTAAAATGGATATCATTTTGTGAAAATAAATGATTATACAATGTTAAAGCTAAATTGCGATCACAATTATTTTAAAATAACGATACACGAATTGTCTACTGCGAAAAATTAACAGATTTGAAATACCAATCAGCATTAGGATCGTACCAGTCCAGGACTTTCTTATCGTACCAAATGTAGGCGCCTTTGATGCTTGCAGGAGCCTCCAGCACCATGTACAAGGGAGTTTCTGCTGCCTGGTCTGCGTCATAGAAACCAACACCTTTCGTCATATCCGTACGAACTAGGCCAGGATGCATGGAGTTCACAGAAATATTCCTTGCTTTCAGTTCTCTTTGTTGGATAATAGTCAATGCACTGACAGCTACCTTGGCTACTCTGTATGCAGCTATTGTTCCATCATCAGCTATATCAGATCTGTTGAAGGTTTTGTTCATCACTGCTTCCAAATGCCAGTTAACGAACTCATTAATGTCCTTCGCTGTCAGATCTTTGTTAGAGAGCCTCTGGATCCAGTATTCATTCCTCACGTTAGATAAATGTCCACAGTCACTGGAAATGTTGAGAATCCGTCCATCGTTTCTGATCAAAGGATATAAATACTCCTGGATGATGAAGAAACTGAAGTAGTTTACATCGATGATGTCCTTACTTTCTTTGTAGCCAAGGTACAGCTCGGAGCAATTGCAGACGGCAGCGTTGTTGATCAAGATATCGATGCCTCCGTACTTCTGTTTAACGTCATCCCTAAACCTGGCAACACTGGTTTTGTCGGTTACATCAAGCTGGTGATATTCCGGATGTAGACCGAGCGCGTTCAGTTTCGCAACAGCAGCTTTCCCTCTGCTATCGTCTCGAGAGGTGAGGAAGACTACTCCATCGAATCTCTTCAGAAGACCTTTGACAGTCGAGAAACCGATACCCTTGTTGGAGCCGGTGACCACAGCTACTTTCACCATGATTATGGAGTATGAACGTTAACTGTAATGCGATAACTAAATGACTTGACTCGGTCTGTTGAAATAAGATAATGAGAACTTGTTTTCGTATTTGTTTTCCGTTCTATGCTGACGTTAACTCGTGATAAGATAAACTACTAGTGGCAAAGGTTATGGCAGAAAAGACACAGAAGTGCTCTTTAATAACTTGCATAAACAGATCTATGTAGATTTATCATCGCAGATACTTTCAAAACTAAATGTTCTGGTAAAATATTTCGCTGCGTTTTTCCTATGTATATATAAGTCTCCTTAACAAACAACCTGACATTTATGTTGTTTTATTCAACAAATCTGAAATATCTTCATTGCAATATTCGTGCAGTTATTTATAAAATCTAATAAAACGTAGGAAATAGGCTTGGCGCCAAATTGCCCGCAGTGATTCGATTTATCGCTGTACACCGCCGGGCGGCTAGATTCGGCTCTCTACATTTTAAATGTGATCAATGTATTTCGATTGTGTTAGAAGTACCTTCATACCTTCTATATCATCCTTCTTATCATGCTCTGGTTATAGTTTTAGTTATACCTACTCTTAAGTTAGTGTTGGTGTTTTTCATGAAATCAACTAGCAATAGTTTAGCAAAAATTGGCTCATCGTAGTCCCAAAGAACATTCTTCTCGAAAAATACCTACCCCTCACTCAAATTCTGTTTCATTTTTTACCAAAGAAATTCAATTCAAAGCGGAAATGTAAACCTTAATAGATAAATAATACAGTGAACATAAGCTCCTTGATATTCAATGTTTACATATTATTATCCTAACAGAAACAATCTTTCTAAAAACGGCACACGAAACATAGAGCACTTATATGGGGATGCGTTAATGGGATGCTGTGCGGTGTGTCATGAATTATTCATAGCGAGCCAGCAATGGATCGTTACGCGATGAATTTGATCGCTTCGTGCGTTATCTAAGACGGGTATTTTAGTACCGAGTACCTCATAATGACTGCACTCGAATATTGATTGTGAAGAATGCATTATGATTGTGAATTGCAATCTGATGGAATCGAAATGTTGTTGTTATCAACATTTTAATCGAAATCGAATTGAGTTGTGTCAATCGAAAGGGCAAGATCCGAGGGGCGAGCAGAGCCCAAACCATAATGTTTCGCTCCAGGTACATAATTCTTATCATTGTCATCCATTTTATATTTCATCTGTTTGTCTCTTTATTTAATGATTTCTGTTGATAACTGAGTATTTAGATAATGTACTTTAGAATATGCGATGATTGTTTTGATTGAAGTGTTTTGCAAAAAATATTTACCTATATTTTGCAGTGAGTCCTAAGCATAGATCAAAGCTAAATATTATATTTTTCCATGTTTTCTCTTTTACATAATCATCACACTCATCATATGTGACTTGGGTTTAGACAGTCGTAATCTCTTTCAGATGAAACAATTACTACCTACAGTAGCTAGACGTTACGAACAAAGCATACCCTTTTTCGAGAATTCTATTGTATGTTAGTCTATGGTAATTAGAGTTGAAAGTTGGTCTGACTCCAGCTACTTTGTATAATACTAAACACGATAGTTTATTCTGAATTCAATTACACCTGCTAAAACAGCAACAATTATACCCGTGTCTAATTATATTCCTCACATTGTGTTCAGAAAGTCAAAAAACCAACAAACAAGCCCCAATTTATGTTATTAGAGTACATTCACGAGCAAAAATATTATGTATACACTTGGCGAAATTCAATAACCATTATTTCGTGGAATAACGATTGCAACTTTGAGGTGATACCTATTTCATAATAATATGGGTTCCAAAATACTATGTTCGTTATAAAATAAAATTACAATAAATACAGTAGGAGAAAATAACCCTTAAAAGTTGCTAAGTGTATACATATTGGTGCTCGTGACTGTACATCACTATTGTTACGGTAGGATTTAATCAAAACTTTGCCAGATAAACAGCGAACGCCGGCGCCGCCGCCGCCGACACGCTCAGGTATATTGTGAATAGACCCAGACAAGTAGGAGTTATAAACGAAAATTATGTAATTTGTATGAACTATGTAGCTTGTGTATGTAAACTTACGAGTTTAGGATGTCTATTTATAGGTATATTTAAGCCTGAACATTGTGACGGACGTATTCGTCAATAATTAAAATAGCCGTGACTGTCGAGAGGATCAATTTCTCAATCATTTTCTGCAATTTCGACTCTGTGACCCCTATTCTCAGACCTAATAAAAAACCAAGACGCTGCGAACAATACAGTGAAGCATGCTAAAACTACACCACCGCTCTGTGCATACACGCTCACACACACACATTTACAACTATTTACAATGCACTAGCTCCTATTAATAGGTAGTCTTAGCTTGTTTAAGTCAGCTATTGAATGCCGTACAGACAGATCGAAAATAGAAATATGCAATAGATATATATTACTATAATGATAAAGCTGATTTCCATAGCAAGAGATTATAAATTAATTATTATTTTGTATTCGTTACCAAACGGTTTTTACCGATACATATTTATACCAAAGATAAAATGATCTTACTTGGCGAAGAGTAAAATGTTGGTGTAGGTATGCATAGCCTTACATAGTAACACTCTGCCGAACCCTTTGGTGAAATACAAGCGTAATGTGACATGACCAGAGGGCGGGCCAATTTCTAGGTCAAAGAATCCCAGAAAAAAAGTGCCCAAAACGCTGGCAGCATTGCTACGTTGGATGGTAATGCTGCCAGCCTTTTGGGCACTTTTCCCACTGTCAGCGATGCGAAAGAATTTTTTGACGCCCTATTAGCCCTTCCTTTATATATATTTTTTTCCTTTGTCTATAACGTTCGAATTAGATTGTATATTTTATTTAAAATAGTAACACCTCTGTATTATAATGATATAATCAAATGTTATAGGGTGATATTATGTTTATGTTGTAAATTATCTTTCAATCATGTAAATACATGTCATTTAAGCTCTCTTCTGTCTTCTGAAGTCTGAGTCTCAACTCCTAAGTTTTAATTGTGCCCAAAGGTATAAAACTTAATAAATGTATACTTATTCAAGTCTGGATTCAGGCAATATATTAAAAGTTACACCAACTAACTGACATCAAAGTCAAAAGACAAATACAATAAAACATTTTATTTTATTACACTTTTCATGTCAACTTATGTTTTGTTACAATTTAATCAAAACTTTGCGAGACGAACATCAAAACATTGGTACGCAATATGTTTCAACAATTTGGAGTGAAATGTGGTTCGGGAGAAAACAAATAGATAAAAATTCTAAATGAAATACTTCAGTATAGAATGTAACTGTAACTAAGTGAATAATAACATAAACTTATAACTATCCAACCATGATAGTGGACCGCCTAATATCTTGCTACAATTTACAGGTACCTATAGAAGATAACTATAATCCCTACGTTTTGCAAACAGATTGGTTATCAAAGCATGTCAAGTGCTGCTGACCTTCTTGCTAGATTACCATTTTGTTATTAAGTACAATATTCCTTAACGTTTGTTTGTATTTGCACATTTTAATCGTCGACCACGGTTTTATCTTCATAGTTAGATAATGATATGGGCATAACCTAGAACCGCAGTTGTTGGAAGTCTATGTCCAGCAGCGGATATAATTTACCAGCAGTAATTAATGTCACAAACAAAGAGATAAATCTGATAACCAAGATAATTATATGACGTAAGATGGAAACTCAAATTGATTGCTTTAAAATTAAATTTCACGAACCCATACCAGAGTTCAATCTGTGTCATTAATTAAAAATCCTTGTCATAATTTTGGTCACATTATAAATATCTACTGCTTTAAGTATTTGGTCTTGAAGAAATAATCAGCTTTGTTGGACTTTTCTATCGTACCACACATACGCTCCTTTGAGGGTATCAGAAGCATCCAGCATCAGATATATGGGAGTTTCAGCTGCCTGGTCTGTGTCATAGAAGCCAATACCAAGCGTCATGTCAGTCCTGGATGCATTGAATTCACCGAGATGTTCCTTGACTAAAGTTCCTTTTGCTGCAGTATCATGATGGCACTGAGAACTACCTTCGCTACTCTGTACGAAGCTACTGTTCCATCATCGGCTATATTATCGTCGTTGAAGGTTCCATCCTTCACTCCTTCCAAATACCAGTTCACAAAATCATTTATATCTTCCACCTTTAAATCTTTCTTTGACAACCTCTTTACCCAGTTCATATTCCGTACGTTCGACAAATGTCCACAATCACTAGATATATTGAGAATGCGTCATTGAGAATGCGTCCATTGTCTCTCACCAATGGGAACAGTAAATCTTGGATTGTCAATATGCTGAAATAGTTGATGTCTACAAAAATTTTGCACTCATCATAGGGGTTGTAAAATTCTTCACTGTTGGTGACTGCTGCGTTGTTGACAAGAATGTCAATACTGGTTACAGACAGAAATTAAAGACATTTCACGTCAAAAGAAAATACATATTCCAATATGGATAAACAGAAAACTAAACTATTGCCAAAAACTAGCCTAATATAAGAAAAGATAGAAATCTGATTAGCAATATAATTAACAAACCCAAAAACACATATTACCTAACACAGAAACGATATTAATAGGAAAAAAAATTTTTTTTTCAATCTATAAATCAAAGTTCAATCTGTGTCACTATTTTGGTCACACTTATGACATCTATTACTTTAAATTTTTTGTCTTGAAGAAATAATCAGCTTTGTAGTCGTACCAGTCCAAGACTTTTCTATCGTACCACACATACGCTCCTTTGAGGCTGTCAGGAGCATCCAGCACCAGATATATAGGAGTTTCAGCTGCCCGATCTGTGTCATAGAAGCCAATACCAAGCGTCATGTCAGTTTGAACTAGTCCTGGATGCATGGAATTCACCGAGATGTTCCGTGACTCAAGTTCCTTTTGCTGCAGTATCGTGATGGCACTGAGAGCTACCTTCGCTACTCTGTACGAAGCCACTGTTCCATCATCGGCTATATCATCGTAGTTGAAGGTTCCATCCTTCACTCCTTCCAAAAACCAGTTCACGAAATCATTAATATCTTCTACCTTTAAATCATCCTTTGATAGCCTTTTTACCCAGTTCATATTCCGTACGTTCGACAAATGTCCACAGTCACTAGATATATTGAGAATGCGTCCATTGTCTCTCACCAATGGGAACAGTAGCTCTTGGATTGTCAATATGCTGAAATAGTTGATCTCCACAATAGTTTTGCACTCATCATAGGGGTTGTAAAATTCTTCACTGTTGGCAACTGCCGCGTTGTTGACAAGAATATCGATACCTCCATGCTTCTCCTTGATGTGATCTCTGAACCTGACCACACTGTCTCTGTCCGACACGTCAAGCTGGTGGTACTCCGGGTGCAGACCGAATTCGTTCAGTTTGGCGACGGCGGTTTTCCCTCTGCGATTGTCTCTTGAGGTTAGGTAGACTACTCCATCAAATCTCTTCAAGAGCCCTTTAACTATTCCAAAGCCGATCCCCTTATTGGAACCGGTAACTACAGCAACTTTCACCATGTCTGCTCTGTGTAGACACACTTTGTGAAATGACAGGAATTACTAGAGCCATTACATAAATTAATATAGTATTTGTTTGTGTGAGATGATAGTTGAAATAATTATTACCTACATATTTAACCAGTAAACTGAGATAGCGTTTATCGGCGACGCATTATTATGGTATATCTAAATATTATAAATTAAGCAACACGCTCCGGCATCGCTTGGATAGGTTTTTCTTTTAAAATTTAATTAGTCAGCAGTGTTTATTCAATTTAAAAAAAATTAAGTAGTAAAAACTAAAACCCAACTACGACAAAAAAGGTCAATCAACTAACACGTGTTAAGACATAAATTGAACAGATTACGTGTGACTCCGGATTTTTAATTTGTCTGCCTGGGGTGTCTTGTTTATACCTTTTTAGTTGATAGATTTTTTTGCCATAATTGGGTTTTGGTTTTTATCACTTGATTTTTTTTGTATTTTTTTTTGGTTTATTGTATATAATATAGTTATGAAATGTGCTATTTAAGCCCATTTATTTGATACCCATCATCGTATGATTAAAAATATATTTTCTTTGCTTCATGACTTATGTCCCATATGACCCATATGTACATACGGGTCAAAATCATAACCCTCCTTATTTCTTCGCCGTAGTCGGGTAAAAATACATAGTCGAATAATTCAAATTCCAATTCAAATTTATTTATTTTAGGACAACTAGATCCAAAGGTTAATATACAAAAAGAAAAACTTAGAAACTATTATTAGTAGGTACTTAGATACAATCACACTGACTACTCTAGGATCAATCTATCCATTACACACAAAAATACAAAAAATAAAAACAAAAACAAAAATGCACCTGTGCAGAGACCCCCGTCAAGATAATCGATATGCAGATACATCCCTAAGGACCACCAGACGAACGAAATGCCTCAACACAGGTGCACGTACATCTTCAGCTATAGTTTTCAGGATGCATAATGAATGAATAATCACTAATGGGATAAAGTAGTGTTTTATGTCACGGGCTTTTTAATTATTACCGAATCTGCTACATTGAAAAACCAGCCAAGTGCGAGTCGGACTCGCGCACGAAGGGTTCCGTACCGTTATCTAAAAGAACTGCAATATATCACGTTCGTGGTATGGGAGCTACCTTAAATATTTATTTTATTCTGTTTTTTAGTATAGCGGCAACAGAAATACATCATCTGTGAAAATTTCAACTGTCTAACTATCACGGTTCATGAGATACAACCTGGTGACAGACGGACAGACAGACGGACGGACAGCGGAGTCTTAGTAATAGGGTCCCGTTTTACCAGTTGGGTACGGAACCCTAAAAATTAAGAATTCTAATGATCTCGAGCATAGCGAGTGAGTTCAGACTTAACTCCTTAGCGAAACGAGGGAATGAAGACTTAAATCCTGAGAATCCTGAGTGCAACGATGGATTTAATCTTCTGCTCACCCAAGACGAAGACGCCTTTATTCCCGAGGTCTCTACTTACACACCTGCGTGATAATAAAAAGCAATTCAAAATTCGTGTTATTTTTTTATTTGTAATAGAATTCTATTAAAACATTGACCAATATAATTAACAAACTTAACACCCACATATTACATAACACAGAAACGATATCAATATAAATTACGTTTAAACAAATTTTCACGAATCAATAAATCAAAGTTCAATCAGTGTCACTATTTTGGTCACATTTATCCACTCACATGTTCATGGGTACTACATTCCCCAAAAAAAATCTTGTTTATAGCGTCCATGGGGAGTATAGTCACCGAATGACGTCATGCAGTTTAAACGTGTACAGCGCTAAAGTCAGGTGATATTCGTACAGTAGAAAATTACTAGATGGCGCTATACTTAATTTGTCACCCGTGAGAGTGAATTTTATCCGTGCAATGGCAACAAAAATTTAGAAAAAAAATAATGAAAATGACAGTTCGTCTTTCTTGTCAACGAAATAATAGTGTGTGTGGAACTCCAACCAAAATGTGGTAAGTTTTCTGTTTTTATACCCTATTTCTATTGTTATTGTACATCAAATTAAACGTGAAGATATTTCCTTTACGAAATATGCATTACGTACGACAATTTCAAAACATTTACATAGAATAATTTAGTTTGAAAAGTTATATGATCACTACGCGATCATCGTTTGATGATTCTGGGCTGTTTACAATGTATTGTAATTGTTTTTTTTTTTAGATAGATGATAAATATAAGAGAATACTTTACTATTAGCACGTTAACAGCCATGTACAAACGAAATATATTGAGATGGGGTCTAGAAGTGATTAAAATGCAACTCGTTTTACATGATTTTAGTGTTGGTGAGTGGAGTCACCATGGACAGTTGTACTTACAACGTAAATAATGGTTTGTTCATACGGAGAATTGGTGATCAGCTTGGGAATGTTTTGTGGCTTTTTATTGGTGTTTATGTACCTTGGTGTTTATTTAATATGTTTTCGTTTTTCAATATCATCGTCTAGCAGTTTGAGTAATTTATGTGGCCTACCCAAATGTCCTTTCTTTGGTATTGTTTGTCGAATCGTTGAGGTCCTTAAGTTCTGAGTTGAGCTGCACTCAATCTGTGTGTTTATTCCTCGAAAAGACCATTTCAGTCACCGATGGACAGGGTCTTCACATGATCTGACCAAGATTTTGTCTGAACTTTAAAAGAGACTGTGACCTTTGAGTGCGTTTGAGCCTCTCTTCTCAGAGTAGTCAGATAGGAAACGCCGATCTCATCTAGTTTTTAAAATATGATAACGTGTAAAAGTGTTTGTACAAACCTACTTACAGAAATAAAATCATTTATCATTAACTTATAAATATATTTACTGCATGTTTTTTTTAATGCGTGGTTCAATTTCATGGGTAGAACACCCTGTAAAAATTTTGAGACAAAAAAAAACATCCAGTAAAAAAAAAACATCCCAGTGTTTGCAATACACTTCCCGAATATTTATATTTGTGTTTAATTAAAATAACCTCGTCGTGTGCGCACGCTATTAGCGGGGCGGCCATCTTGTCACATCATTGTGTCGCCCGAGGCCCGGGGACGTTTTGAGAAGTACTTGGCTTTGTTAATTTTTTCTTGACAGAAAACTAAGTATTTATATAAAGATATTGGTGTCATTTTAAAGGGTATGTCATGTTCTATTGTAATAAAAAATAATTGTTCCATGTAACTATTATACTTTTCTTGAAAAACACGAAATAAAAAATAAATACGATTTTTTTTTTATTTCCCCATGTTTAAACTTTATTTTCATCCTTTATTATTAATTTGCCAAATTTACTTTTAACCAAATTAAATTCTGGATTTTTTGAGCTTTCCATGAGTATTTTTTATTCGAATGTAGCTCTAGCAGATTTTCAGTAGTAATCGTTTTTGTTGAGAGTGTCTCGCGCGCTCGTAAAAAAGAAACTGACAGTTCATGCGCGGACAGGTGGGGCGAGAATCGCCGCGCGGCTGGGACGCTTGAGTGGTTATGACATCTATTACTTTAAATTTTTTGTCTTGAAGAAATAGTCAGCTTTGTAATCGTACCAGTCCAAGACTTTTCTATCGTACCACACATACGCTCCTTTGAGGCTGTCAGGAGCATCCAGCACCAGATATATGGGAGTTTCAGCTGCCTGATCTGTGTCATAGAAGCCAATACCATGCGTCATGTCAGTTTGAACTAGTCCTGGATGCATGGAATTCACCGAGATGTTCCGTGACTCAAGTTCCTTTTGCTGCAGTATCGTGATGGCACTGAGAGCTACCTTCGCTACTCTGTACGAAGCCACTGTTCCATCATCGGCTATATCATCGTAGTTGAAGGTTCCATCCTTCACTCCTTCCAAAAACCAGTTCACGAAATCATTAATGTCTTCTACCTTTAAATCATCCTTTGATAGCCTTTTTACCCAGTTCATATTCCGTACATTCGACAAATGTCCACAATCACTAGATATATTGAGAATGCGTCCATTGTCTCTCACCAATGGGAACAGTAAATCTTGGATTGTCAATATGCTGAAATAGTTGATCTCCACAACAGTTTTGCACTCATCATAGGAGTTGTAAAGCTCTTCAGTATTTGCGACAGCTGCGTTGTTGACAAGGATGTCGATACCTCCATGCTTCTCCTTGATGTGATCTCTAAACCTGACCACACTGTCTCTGTCCGACACGTCAAACTGGTGGTACTCCGGGTTAAGACCAAGTTCGTTCAGTTTGGAGACCGCGGCTTCTCCTCTGCCATCGTTTCTTGAGGTTAGGTAGACGACACCATCGAATCTCTTCAACAGTCCTTTAACTATTCCAAAGCCGATCCCCTTATTGGAACCGGTAACTACAGCAACTTTAACCATAATATCAGATCTATGTTGAAACACTTTGTGAAATGACTTATTATGATGGTATGGGGCGTTATTTTATATATACGAGTACCTATATCGTATTTGATATTCGAAGAGATATCAAAAAAATAATCATTACCTATTTTATCCAGTAAACCAAGATAAAGTTTATCGAGAATGCAATATTATGTTATCTCTAAATATTATAAAACTAGCAACTTGCTCCGGCATTGGTTGGGTGGAAGTTTATTTTTATTCTGCAGTTTTTCATCACCTTTCGCAGTCCACTGCTAGACATAGGCCTCCCCCAGGCTGCACCACATTACCCCGTCCTCCGCCTTCCGCATCCAGGCTGTCCCAGCCACTTTTTACCCGATTGCCAAGGAATGGTAATGTTTATTGCGCGTATCTTGTACTTGCTGATGCCCGCGAATTAGCCCACGTGGATATCGGTTATTATATACTAAAACCGTACTCGAGGACCACTCTATCCATTGGTGAAAACAGCATGAAAATCGGTGCATTCGTTTTTGAGTTTATCGCGTACAGGACGACAGACAGACGCGGCGGAGGGCTTTGTTTTATAATATGTAAGGAAAATTATGTTATTACCTCGTATCTTCCAAACGGCTGGATGGATTTCGATCTATCGAGTAGGGTATAAATTACCTCGTATCTTCCAAACGCCTAAAAGCTGAAAATAACAAGATTAGTTTAAAAACCCAAAAATCCCAATTCCAAAAACACGTACTTAACTGGAAAGAGATAAACAAGCATTAATATTATTAGAATTTTGGTATCGCAGGCGGGACAAACAGCAATGGGTAGCTCGCTGTCCGATAAGGACCAGGCCCGGGTCGACGGCGCATGTTGCACACGCGCCTTAAAGAGATGTCAGCACAATTGGCGGGGTCCGCTAGGACCGATGCCTGCCAGGGTTACGGGAAAGTCCGAAAGGGATACCGGAGTCCTTGGCAACAGGCAACTGAAGGAACACGGGTGGGTTTTAGTCAGTAAAAGTCTGACACGCCCTTCCGCTCTGCCCAGAGCGGGAGAAGTCATGTGATGACTTCCCAACCTCAAAAAAAAAAAAGGCGGGACGAACAAACGTTACACCATATTTCAGCATAATGTTTTTTTTCAATTCGTTTTGTTATTTAAGGTCGTTGTCCATCTGGCTAGGTGGCGTCCCTCACTATGCTTGCTGATACGCGGTCTCCACTCTAGGACTCGTCTGCTCCACCGGCCATCGGTCCTTCGACAAACATAGCCAGACCACTTCACTGACTTTGCTCACTCTGCAAGCTAGAATAGGGGACCTGACTTATCATTTCCTCCCCGTGTCTTCGGACTTCAGATAACCCCAGTATATACCGGTTAATGCGACCTAACTCTACCTCAAGCTCGGCAAAGTGATGGTCTAGCCTCATCGAACGTCCATAATACGTAGTCAGATGTAGTCAAAGTTGGTAGCCTGCCGTAACCCGGGGATTCTACGCAACGTCCCGCCGTTACCATAACGCTATCTTGACCAGGAATAGCGGGACCACCGGGAACTGGGGCCTGCTGTTTTATCATTTTAGACATGAGAAGTTTATGCTCATAGTCATCACCCTGGGCTAGCGGGTTGGTGACCGCAGAGGCAATCCTTTCGCAACAATGACGCTGCTGCCCGTCATCGCTCTAGAGGATACCTACCTACCCTAACCCTGTCAATCCCTGTCGGATAGAAAAATAAATTCTCTTAAGTGAGATTTAAATTTAAATAATTTATTGTTCAATTAGGATTGTAGACGTCGATTTTATCGATATCGATATTATTGTTGCAAAACTGACTTGTGCATCATTATGTTTGGAACTTTCGTCCTAACATTGTTGCATCGGCCAATCACAACCGCTGTAATTTCTTCGTCCCCCGGCCCGCAGTAGTGAGTCGTGTGCCTAGACGAAATCGGTTTATCAGCTCTCAAGTGGTTTAATTCTCTTTGGTGATGCAGGTGTACGGATACAATATTTATATTTTATTTATACATATTATGTCGCCGCAAGAGCGTTTGTAAACATCATAACATAATCTTATGAGTAACTATTTGGGTAACCGGTGTACTGTTAAAACCATTTGCATGCATTTGTGAACGATATTGAATCTTTTGGTATCAAATGCCATCTATTGCCCAAATTGTAAAATCGAACTTGCAAAGCTGGAGTAATTGATTAAACTAAATTCGATGTTTTAAATCTATAGTTAAAATTAAAAGGGAATATTTATTTTATAGTCTTTCGTTTTTTAATCATGTTAACAATTGGTCATTTGACAGAGTAAATTTGTTTATGATATAGCGCTACCTAATGTGACTGAGATGGCGCGGATTGTAAATATCTGAATATCAATAACTGAATGTTATCATTTAATACGAGAACAAAATAAGTTTCAATAATAGGAAACAAACTATAAAGTAATAAGATTATTTTACACAGCAATTTACTAATGAATATCTGTTGTTTCATTAAAATTCCTTGAACTATTTGATAACACTTCCGGGTTGTCAAATAGTAATAATGATGTCTTAGAAAGTAATGAAGCTTTGTATTTTATGAATATTAGCATTGTTTAATTATAAAAGAATTAACCGATAAGCATTTTAGCATTGTTTGTAAGTTTTATTGAACTAACTAAGTAATAAGATTTTGTATTGATACACGCGGCATGTCCGCCCACGCGGAGAGAAGCGTCGCACACTATGGCGGGATATAGCGTGTGTGGGTACTTTTATCTATGCGTGGGTAGTCGAAATGAAATTGTAATTGTTTGTAATTGTCGAACAAGTAAACTCTGTAACAGAATGATATTGATTTAAAAGAGTGTCCACGGAGTTTCTTGCCCGTTCTTCTCCGTAAGGAACCTACTTTGTTTTGGAATGGGCGACTAGCTTCATGAACTAACTCAAACTGAAGGACCATGAAGAACTCCTTAATAAGTGATAATCCAAAGTGCCTGTAAATGTTCTAATTGAAATAAACGCTTTGAGTTTGAGTTAAGTGTTGTGTGTCATTAAAAACCAATTACCTATATCTATCATCAACGAAGAATTACACCGGAGCTGATCACACACGAGAGAGGATAGATTCCCCTCCGTGTTATATACATTCACAATTTAATTATTAGGTATTTTATATATTTTGTTTCTTCTATCTTATAAATCTGTTTAAAAAAATATTATATTATTATTACAGCGTATGACACACGTGGGTTGCAGCTGAAAATCAGCGTCAGGTGGTACACTTTGTGTTGCCATCTGACATTATGCTGAGCTGAGGCCCTTTTTGCATTCAAATAATTGTTTTCTGTTTTTTATAGTTTTAAGGTGTATCTTTAATGGCAATAAACGCATTTTTCTTTCTTTCTTTACAAGGTATCCTGGAGAAGATTATCTTATCTAACACCACACTCATACTGAGTTTGGGTCCAGCTGGTCCACCCTTTTTAACCGACTTCAAAAAGGAGGAAGTTGACTTGAGGAGCTCGTGGCTAAGTAGTAACAGCCACACCGGGTCGATCCATCAGGTTAAGCTACGCTTGCCGGGGTTGGTCGATGGATGGGTGACCATCTTCACATACCGAGACTCCTCCGTGCCTCGGAAATCACGTTAAGCCGTTGGTCCCAGCTGTCATTCGTGGATCTCTGACAGTCGTTACGGGTCGTCAGAAGCCCAAAAGTCTGACAACCAGTCTTACCAAGGGGTATCGTATTACCCAGATACTGGGTTGTGGAGGTCAGATAGGCAGTCGCTCCCAGTAAAATACTGGTATTCAGCTGCATCCGGTTAGACTGGAAGCCGACCCCACCGCTGGAGGCTATATAGTTGGGAAAAGGCTAGGCAGATTGATTGAAAAAGGAGGAAGTTCTCAATTCATCTGTATGTTTTTTTTTTGTAAAATGTTTTTTTTTTCAATAATGTGTATCTAAAACCCAAAAACTCTTGCAACCTGCTCCGGCATCTCTAGAGCGGGATGGCAACATTCATTAAGTGACATTATTTTTGTATATCATCATTAAATAATATCTCTTATCAGACTTGGTATGAAAATCCTAATCCAACTTATTGTGTTGATGATACATTCTGTAGATTAATAAAAATATTAGTCCAGTAGTGATATCTGGGGCCGTATTATGACGTGTTATTGCCACCATTTTTCCAGTGTGAGTGAGAGACGGAGCTATACAAGACCGATAGTGCCATCCTTTTTTCGCAGTGGAATAATGATGGCATTAATACCTCATAATACGGCCCCTGTACTTCGTTAGTGTTCACTTTTTCATCCTCTGTGGTGCAGGCATACGAGCATAATGGAACACTGGAGATGATGTATTATAGACTGATCCAGAATATCACACTCACACTAACTAGGTTTGGGTCGAGTTTGTTTTTATTTTTTATTTCTAATCAAGAGGAACAACAAACAGCTCCAATATAAAACATAGAAACAAGAATTACACATAACATATAGACAATATTGCAGCCCACAACGCTGCTCACAGATTAACGATAGGATACAATACAGTGAAAATAATAATAATAATCGCTAGGGTTACATTAAACATTTTTATTTTTTTCTAACTTATTCAATTAACTTTCGTACTTAAGATGTATACACACAATGTTATGAATACAGGATAATTATATTTTATGTAATATTATGTATATAATACTCAAGAAATGGCACAAATAAGAAAAATACTCAAGAGGATGACAATCAAGAAAGCTCCTTAAGTATAAGACTTTTGAACTTGTAAGGAGCACATGCAAAAATGTCTATATGTTCAAAAGTCCTATTGTAGGCATTCGACCATTCTGCGAACAGGCGAACGCAGGCCAGAGTTGGACTTGGGCACGCCACAATAGCGGCGATAAGTCCCCTCTTTGAGGAGTGGCTAGAGAGGCGCCACGGCGTCCTCACCTTCCGCCTGACACAGGTCCTCACCGGACATGGCAGCTTCGGGAGGTTCCTGTGTAGGATTAGGCGGGAGGAAACGCCCGGGTGTCACCACTGTGCGGATCGCCCGGAGGACACGGTGGAGCATACGGTGGAGGTATGCTTGGGCGGAGCACCGCCGTGTCCTCGCAGAGGCGATTGGCGGCAATGACCTCTCGCGTCCAGCCCTGGTCCAGGCCATGGTACGGAGCGAGAGGGCATGGGAAGCCGTCACCTCCTTCTGCGAAGCAGTAATGCTCGCGAAGGAGGAGGCGGAACGCGTGAGGGAAGGGCAAAGTTTGCGCCCTCACGCCCCTAACCGCCGCCGTTGGAGACGCCCTGGGCGTCGGGAATCCCAGGCGGATTCCCGGCCACCATAGGCGCGGGCTTGCGGACGGCGAGCAACGGGCAGCTTGCCGTCCGATAAGAACCAGGCCCGGGTCGATGGCGCGTCGTGTTCCACGCGCGCCTCAAAGAGATGTCAGCACAATGGACGGGGTCCGGTAGGACCGATGCCTGCCAGGGTTACGGGAAAGTCCGAAAGGGATACTGGGACCTTGGCAACAGGTAAATGAAGGAACACGGGTGGGTTTTAGTCAGTAAAAGTCTGACACGCCCTTCCGCTCCGCCCAGAGCGGGAGAAGTCATTGGATGATTTCCCACCCGCAAAAAAAAAAAAAGGCCAGAGTTGGACTTGCAAGTACCCACTGAAAATAATCTGCCAGCGCGCACCTTTCGCTGGTGGACTGTCCTAGGAACTGTATGGCATATCATGTTGGAGGGTTCAATGCTGTCGTCTCTGACAATACTATATAGATTCATAGCTTCTAAGTACTTGCGTCTTTTTTCAAGTGTTGCGAGCTTATACTTTGCAAGCAAATCTTGGTATGGCAAATAATATCCATATTATATTAACATCTGTAATGCATGGTACGCAGAAATTTATATTGAACACACTCACTAATTTCAACGTACTTTTTGTAGTATGGACTCCAGACGGATACAGCATACTCCAGTTGAGAGCGTACTCTAGTACGTCTCTCGACTTATACAAGCAAATTTATAAGAAGAAGGCTTTTTAAAATCGATTGTTGACCGCATTACAAATCCATATAATTGATACGATTTATTAACAATCCTTCCTATGTGCAGGTCTAAGCAAAGCTTAGAATCAAGAATAACGCCGAGATCACGAATGGAGTCCACTTTAAGTAGTACATTGCACAAAGTGTATGAATAGTTTATTTTTGTCTTATTTTTTGTAAAATTTAAAAAGTTACATTTGGCTAAACTTAGTTGCAACTTATTTTTTTGGCAATAATAGGATAGTGGGTCCAAATCTTGTTGCAGCAGAAGGCAGTCATTTGTTTGTCGAATGGCTCTGTATACCTTGAAGTCCTCGGCATATAGTAAAAACTTGGTATTGCGAAATTATTGGCTGATGTCATTGATATATAAAAAGTTGTATGTAGTTTTCCCATATCGTCAGATTATATTAGCAGTAGCCTAATGATGACCAGAGATCAGTGTTTCTATGAGCAACATCACTACATTAAGGTGCTTAGGAGTTTCGAAACTACTTAGTTACTACCTCAGGTCCAGAATTTGAATAAAGTATACTTACTCAAGTCTACAATTAGTTGGTATATCTTACAAAATAATTTTGTACTCTCAATTTAGACTATTAGAATGGTTAAGTATGCGTTCTTGGGAGAACGAATTATCTCGTCGTGTGTAGTGAGTTTGACAAGACTTCTCAGAACCGTATCAGTATGTTCAGCTGTGAACATTGACGAGCATTTATTAATTTTAGAAACAAAGAGATGACTCTGCTTACGATACTACTAAATGCTAAAAGGATCCAATGATAAGTTATTTTAAAATAAAGCTACCAATATATGAAAGTTAAAAAAAAGTTTCATTTAATTTTGTTGTCGTTTCTCAGTACAAGTTTTAAAATAGTCGGTCTTGAAGTAATAATCAGCTTTGTAGTCGTACCAGTCTAATACTTTTCTGTCGTACCACACAAACGCTCCCTTGAGGCTGTCAGGAACATCGAGCACTAGATATATAGGAGTTTCAGCTGCCTGGTCTATGTCATAGAAACCAAAACCGAGCAACATGTCGGTTTGGACGAGTACTAGATGCATGGAATTCTCTGCGATGTTCCTTGACTCAAGTTCGTTTTGCTGCAGCATCGTGATGGTGCTGAGAGCTACCTTCGATACTCTGTACGCAGCTGCTGTTCCGCCATCAGCTCTGTCATCGAAGTTGAAGGTTCCATTCTTTATGCCGTCCAAATACCAGTTCACGAATTCATTAATATCTTCCAACGCTAAGTCCTTCTTCGACAGCCGCTGTATCCAGTACATATTCCGTACATTTGACAAATGTCCACAGGAACTAGACCTGTTGAGAATGCGTCCATTGTCTTTCACCAATGGGAATAATAAATCTTGGATTGTCAATATGCTGAAATATTTCATATTGACAATAGTTTTGCACAATTCATAAGGATTTTAAAAATCTTCACTGTTACCGAGCCCAGCATTGTTGATGAGAATGTCGATACCTCCAGGCTTCTCCTTGACGTGGTCTCTGAACCGGACCACATATTTCTCTGTCCGTTACATCGAGCGGGTGGTACTCCGGGTGCAGTCTGAGCTCGTTCAGTTTAGCGACGGAGGTTTTCCCTCTGCCATCGTCTCTTGAAGTAAGGTACACGACTCCATCGAATCTCTTCAACAGTCCTTTAACTATCCCAAAGCCGATCCCCTTATTGGAACTGGTAACCACAGCAACTTTCACCATGTCTGCACTTTGTCAAGTCTCCCTGTAAAGTGAGAGGAAAAATATGCTGAATACGCGATAATTTTGTGTAACGCTATATAATAATTATAAAATTACTGTCGTTATTATATTCTTATATGCTGTGCACACAGATAGCGTTTATCTGTGCCGCATTATCACAGTATTTAACATAAATTTACTGCTCTCAGCGTAATTATAAATGGCTGACAACGAAATTATGGTTGTAGTGAACACAAGTTTATAATTAAATGTGAATAAACTGTTGATTTTAGAGTCGGTACTCACGTTCGTGTTCTGCCAAATTGAAACATTTCATTATTAGTCGGACGCCTACTATTATTATATCTGCTATTGGTCGTATAACATTAAATTATTCACGTATTCAGAGGATAGTTTTGTTAGGGATTTTCACAAAACTGATAATCCGATTAAACTTGAGGTTTATTTAGGCTAAAATACTGTTATAAAGTTTTCCTGTGTAAATAAACCTTGTTCTTCTACATCGGGAAATATAACTAATGGGGTTGAAACGATTTATTCCAAGTTTTTACAATATTTTCTGAATATTGTAAAAACTAAAATGAAGATGTGGAAAGGACAGTGATGCGTGATTGTGATCAACCATTTCATGTCCAAAAAGGTTCGACTGGCTGTTTAGAAGATACTGGTACCTACGCTTATGTATGGAAGTGAATGGAAAAGGTGTATGAAAGACATTTCCACAGCATTTGTTCTAACGCTGTGGAAATGTGTTCCTTGCAAAGCATGTGTGGTGCAACTATGACGGATAGAATGAGGAATGAGTGCTAATGCGTGGGCAACGCTCTTTAAAAGAAGATGTAGTGACAATAATGCGTGGGCAACGCTCTTTAAAAGAAGATGTAGTGACAATAATGCGTGGGCAACGCTCTTTAAAAGAAGATGTAGTGACAAAAATTGAAAAGAGTGTGCTTAGATGGTTTGGTCATGTTGAGAGGATGAAAGGCAACTAATAATGGGTACAGGGCAAATGTGAGTGAAAACGTCGGGAGGGGACGCCCTGGTAGGACCTACGTTTATTTGGAACTATAGAACAATCACAAAATTGCCCAATTCCACTTAGTAACTGAGGATAATTATTAATCTACCTTTAGTATCACAATATTAGCCTAGTTAGACACCGGCAGTTGTTAGTCCCAAAGTGGTCCAGGTGGACGACATGGGAGAGTCGGAAGGGGCTTACGCTTTGGCGTGAAAAAAAAATGTGGGTTCACAAGTTGTAAGTCCATGAAAATTTATCTGGTTTCGATAGTAAAGAACAAAAATGTTGGCTTGGCTTGTATCTATCAATGTAGGCAGATAATAAACTACTCAATAAAATTAAGGGAGCAAAAAGGAAATTCATTTTCAACATTTTCGGTGATTTTTGACAGGCTGTATTTTGGACTCGGTGAAAAATGGTCGTATTGAGACTTTAAACAACCCTTCCTTGGCAGTCGGGTAAAAAAGCATTTTTAAGCTTATGATTCTAATTTTCAGTTTTTTGGCTAATTTTTTACGGTTCCGTACCCAAAGGGTAAAACGGGACCCTATTACTAAGACTCCGCTGTCTGTCTGTCTGACTGTCTATCAGTCTGTCTGTCTGTCTATCTGTCTGTCCATCTGTCACCAGGCTGTATCTCATGAACCGTGATAGTTAGACAGTTGAAATTTTCACAGATGATGTATTTCTGTTGCCGCTGTAACAACAAATAATAAAAAACAGAATAAAATAAATATTTAAGGGGGCTCCCATACAACAACCGTGATTTTTTGCCGTTTTTATAGATAATGGTACGGAACCCTTCGTGCGCGAGTCCGACTCGCACTTGGCCGGTTTTTTTTAGGAGCTATGGTTCGTATGCAAACATATCAGATAGCGCGAAAAAATAATATTGCAACTTATTTGCTTTTTTTTTGGACCTACGGGGTCTCCAAAATATTTTTTTTTTTCAAATCTTCACATTTTTGGTGAGTTTTGGGAATAGGGCAGATGTGTAGCAGCTGGGGTCCACCGAAAGAAGGAAACCTTTGAAAGTGGTGTACAAAAAAAAAAATTGGTAACAGTGAGCTCAACACCAGCTCAACAATAGCATCTCTGACGCTTTGTGTTGCTTCAAGTTGAGCTGAATAGTGCACACTGCATACCTGGTTTATTACTCTTGACGAAATGCTCGCTTCGTTATAATTTTTATTAGAAGAATTTCAATATAATATGCTTTACAACACTCACACACACACACATGTGACCACAATTACCTTATTTGCCAAGAAAAACAATACTACCGCAATCTAGCCTTGCGAAAAAATACTGTCTGCTAGTTTGCATAATGTTTATATTTTTTTAACCTGTAGCTACAAATCATGTGCAATAATATAACTGTGTTGTGCTATAGTAACTGATAACCACGTCAATAAAGTCATGACATAATAATCTTCCTACGTTGTCGCAGGATGTGGCCAATCCATCTCAAGCCTTTTTATATAATTTGTGTGTAAACCACATCCTCCAAACACTTGTAATTTCAAGACTATACCTTAGCTTCAACGTAGTATGATTCTTTATTTTGTAGCACTACATGCAAATTAAAGCTACTCCCCTTCCACGATTACAATTAAAACGCAAATGAAGCTCCTTTAATACTCTGAATTCCACGAAAACATTGTGAGACGAACAGAGATGTAAAGGAAAGAGATGTAGATTAAAGCTGCAATATTTACGTCGTGCAACCAAAACAGCAAAATTAACATAATAACAAAAAGACATCAAACATTCTAAGAATTATAATAATTCTGCCAGTTATAGGTAATTATAATAATTTAAAAAAAAAATTAGTTTGAATGAAAAGAAAATCTTTCTTTTACCTTTAAAGTCCCTTCTGAATCTTTTAAAGTAGAAGAGCAGAGATAAACAACTTTGTTTTATTTTATATCCAGCGTAATTTAGAACAGATTGCTGTACGGTTAACTCCAACTTTTAAAAGTTTTTGTTTACGTTGGCCATTAAATATTTAATTTCTATTTATAAAAATAGCTAAAATTTTTAATTCCATGGTATATTCATCGATCCTTTTAATTCTAGGATCTCCAATCTTGGAATAATAATGAGTACTGATGTGATATTTTTCATAAAATTTACTTTTTAAAATAATGAAACTTTTTTAACTGTGATATGGTACCTAAACCGTAATAGTACTTAATTTCTAAATGGAATTCAACTGAACAATACAAGGATGCTACGAGTAACTTTATTAAACACAAATTAAAATTAACAGCTTCAAAGTGGAATATTTCAAGTATCGCGTAGTAAGAACTAAAACTGAACATACCTAAGATTGACAACATAATTATAACATCGCATTGCATATTACTTATTTATATTTTCTGTCTACATAAAAGCACAACAAACGGGAATAATATAAGTCGTGGGTCGACAGGCTGACATATGTCAGGCATCCCACCGGCTCGGGCATATTATTTCCGGTTGTAGATGCGACCAGGCAACCGGGATTATCTATCAGCAACTTGAGAGCCACACAATCTCGTGGCTCTGAGATGACGAACTACGTAACTAGTGTCGTAGTTGACCCACTTTGCGAAGATGCGCGTGTCGTGAACTGTTGGATTGATGTCATCATTTTCTCATCCTCAAAGTTCGCGGGCGTTTTAATATGACACATCGATTGTTACAAAGAGACTGGCTGTGTTACAGTCTCTTTCTAAAACTAAGGGTGAATTCCAGTAATGAAACGTAACGCGATCTGCTCATATAAGTCGTATACAAGAGCTGTCAGTTACATTATTGTTGTGGAATATTGACACCGACAGCTCTTGAACGCGGTTTAGATGTAGGTATTGATCGCGTTCAGTTTCATTGGTGAAATTAATTTCAAAATAATTGGCAGAGTCGACGCTCTACTCGATTTGCGATATTTAACGTTTAATCTTTTAATCTTTATCATTAGGTTAATAAATTTCGGAATTATTAACGGTCTGAGTAATTTTAAGTCTGAGAAGATAAACATCATCGACGTCCTCGTCATGAAAGTTTAAAAATCTTGAATTCGTGAATAGTTTTGTCTCTGCGATTAGAAGATTTCATAACACTAAAAGTTAATTAATTTCGACACTATTAACTGTCTGTGTAATGATTATGAATCTAAAAAGATAAACATCATCGACAGACTTATAGAGAAAAAATATTAAAGGCAGACAGGCGCGACATGCCAGCGCGACGCGACTCTAGTTGTATAATTCCTTGAAAATTGTTCTACCTGAATTTCGTCTCACCGTTGCGTCGCGCCTGTAACCTGAAGTATTAAAGTTGACCAAGTAAAAAAAATATCAACACCTACACACGTGTAGCAGATACGTAAATCGCAGATTGCTGCTATTAACAACGTCCTGCCATTTAATTAATAAAATAAAGTAAAATCTTAATTTCCGTCTACAATGTTATCCTGTCGTCTACAATGTACGTGCTTTTATTTCAGTCTGCAACGAAGTGCACGTGTCCAAACAGATCGCAACATGAATATAACATCAGCGCTGTGTTTGTTGCTGCAACGGATACTGTAACGCGATGCTGCAACAACCCTCGGTTTCTGGCAATTGTCACTCGAGATTTTGTCTTAAAATAGGAACCTGCCAGAGAGCTTAAAAGTAAACTCATGGGCTTATTAGATACGACGAGATTTTTGCTTTTATGATATCTAGGACTAGCTTTTTTTACTAAGGCACCAAAGTCTAGGCTTAGAGATGTAACTGTGTTATTGTATTGTTACTGTCGCGTGGAGCCTCCTTGTGATGGATGTCGATGAGCTGTTCTTGTTCTCTGCCACCATTGCAGCCACAGTTATATCAAATAGCTGTGCTCGAGACTGCCTTACGCCGCTTGAATCCGCCGCATTCGGCTGTGGTTCCTGCGCTTGGCTCAATCTGACGCATTCCCTGTGGAGACAAACACGTTCCATCGAGGTCAAAGCGGGTCGTCGATGGCCGAGAAGTCTTTTTCTTGCTACCCGAGCTCTTACAAGCCAGTTTTGTACGTTATTATATCGCACGCGGTGGCGCCATAACAGAGCAGTCGTCGAATACCTGCAAAAACCACACCTTTTTAAACTCTTAAAGTTCACAAGGTTCAAAGGTCACAAGTACCTGTGAGTTTTATGAATCACAACTCTTTAACGCCGTGAGTTCTCTGAAACGCGACCACTCTCGAATCGATCAATGTACTGCAATCAATGGAATAATCAGTAAATAAAGACAGCGCACGATGGTATATTCAGTTCCGAATGCGTCGTGCTGCGCGCGATTACAGCGCTATTTACGCCAGCGACAATTCACCGAGTAATGGCTTCTATCCTCTAAATTAAAAATAATGCCGCTAGGTGCTATATTTCCAAAGTAATAAGTGATCTTGACATACATTTGATTACATAATGGTGAGAGACGTTTCACGTCAAAAACCGCAGTTTTTTTTAACACCATTAACTGAAAAACGTCGAAACGGTTCAGTTGGTCGTCCGGGTGCCAAACCCACACTCCCACAGTGACATTCTGGCTCGAGGCCAACCGACGCCCCAACCCTATCGTGCCCTATTGTCGTGCCTCTGCCACATACCACAGACAGGCAAAAGGTTAATTTCGTAACAGTTAACTTATTTCAATCTCACGCATCATGCTTGCCAAAATGTGACATTAATCTATTGTCATATCGGCATGTAATTCCGAGAAATGAAGAACAATGCTGTGAGGAAATTTTTGAGTATAAATGTGGAATTGTAGATGTGATTAAAGAAACGAATAGATGTATTATGTGAAAGATGATATGGCTGGAAACGACGAGACAAACAAGATGACAGAATTAGTAGAGATGTGTGAGAGAAGATGTGTTGCGCCACCTTAAATAAACTAGGATAAGGGCACGAATGCCATCATGACAAATGTTTGCCAAAATATTTGTAGGATGTGGCGCCACTATCTGTCTTGCTAGAAGAAAGGATATAATTATTTAATATACCTACATTCACACAGCGTCATTTGGGTGAAAACCAAAGCCACCATAGTTGATTTTCTGTGTGAGTTCCTACCTGTGTGATGTTAGAAGTGTCCCTTCTGTTGGTGCCTGCTCTATCGCCACCGTTTAATTAATTCCACTCAATTCATACCGCGTCGATTGTTTTAATACTCGCCTTTGCAAGTTTTCGCCGGCGTTACGTTTAATTGAAGCCGTTTGCGGTTTTTTCCAGCGGTTATAACTGTTATTCAGTTATTCAGTGTTAGTGCGAAATGGACAAGTTTTTGCTCAGCTCACAATGAATTTTGTTTTAAAAACTGTAAGTATATTTGCATTTTAAAGGGTGGCAATGGCTTTGTTTATTTTTAGTGGTTTCGATATCAGAATTAAAGAAAAATATGTGAAAAGTCAGCTTTTATTTTGGCAATAGGCGTTTAGTTGAATATTTTAGCGGAAGTTTTTGCTGGTTTTGCTGGTTAATTTTTGTGTAATTATTATGCTTATTCAGCCAAGATAGGTATAATTATGCGGTTAAACCGTGGTAGCTGGGGTAGTATTTTGGATGGGTGACCACATTTGGTTTTAGACGGACCGAAATGGACAATGAACATTTAAGAACTAAAATGAAATAAAAACTCTGCTCACCCTTTTGACCGTAAATCAGATGAGCAGCGCTTATCGTCCTCCAGGTTCTGCTAACAACGACATGCTGTCACGTATCTACCATTCAGCAAAGCGTGGTGGTTGAACACGGCGTACTCGTAGGTTCTAAGTCTGTTTTTTATTTGAAGGCTTGTGATGAGCTGTGGTCGTTTACTTCCTATACGCGAACCGAGTGACAATGCTGTCTCCAGAAAATTTCTCTTTATCGCTTTTTGCTAGAAATCCATAATTTTAAGTCGGATTGTTTGGACGTTCAATATTGAATCGTCGTGCTTGAGTAAGTTCTACAGCTGTCACAATTATAGATGTCTACCTTATATCGAAGCGGGCCGGACTTGAACAAGTGACGTCTTCAATATCACTCTGAGCCACTTCGAATAAATGTAAAGTGAAATTATTCGAAGCGAATTATAACGCAACTTGTAAAATTCTTTAACTGTTAAGAACTCTGTAGTAAAATATTCAATGTGAAGTGATATAATTATGATGATGTGGTGAAAGTTTTTAATTGTTTGTTGAAATTAAGGTGATCCATTTTTTTACTGACATTCATTTTTGACAAAAAATTACCTACTTGGAACATGAGGGTTGGTAGAAAAATAAACTACAAAAATGTTAAATGCAACCTTTATAATTATAAGTTCGGAACCAGATTATTTTCACAAAGAATAATCTTGCTAGAGCGTCCACTTTGGCAAAAGAGGCAAAAGACCGCAACTCAACCAATTTTCACGTAATATTTCGAAAAGTGTGTCAATTTCCTAAAGCCGTCCAGAAACACCGCGGCGTTACGTTAGCTTTTACTAAAATTTTAATAAAGCCTGCCACAAACGATGTTGGCCTCGGCGTGACAACACTTTGTGCATGCCAGCGACAAACATAGTTTGTCACGCGACACGCCGAAATGTCGCTCGAATAAAATGGCGGAAGTATGAATAATATTTACATGAAGACGTAGAGCGTGTCGATGGCTTTATAACTGTGTTGTTGCAAGAAATAACTGAGTGGGAATAACAAGTTAATCAGTATGTACAAGATTTTGCCCGGCAGATTCTTTTCTGATAATATTTAGTATTTGTAATATAAGTAAGTACAATGCTCAGTGTGTATAACGTTTATAAAACCCTCTGTTAAAATTCCAAGACAAATACCTAATGAAAGAGCAAAATTCTTAAAAATTAATAATCCAGAAATTAATTACCAACTAAATTCACGAATTGAGAGTAACGCGAGACACGATATAATGAAGTCTAATCTTTAAAAATTAGAGGAGGTTGGGAGAGTACGGCATTGATCGGTTACGTGTTTAAATTTTTTAGACTAAAGTGGTGGATGGTGCATGAATTTGAACTCAACGAACGATGATAGAACATGAACAAGGACTCGCTAATACTGTAGCGACGGCTGGCGGCTGCATAGTATTATAAAATACTTTCAAAGCCACCGCAGCAAATCTTGACATTATTTTTTTTCATGCTCACATTTTCTAGTAAAAAACATTTTAAAACAGTTTGCACACTTTGTCGTGATCTAACATCGTAATCCATCTATTTACTTTTAAAGCGTACCTATCTCTTTTTGAAACTATATTGATACTATGCTCAGCAAACTTGTCCTATAGAATTTTTATTCCGCGCTTGACACAAACTAGAAACGGGGCCAAACCACACCTGTACATTCTCATGGCGTCCACACAAATTGCTTTTTCAATAATATCTAAAAAGAAATCGTCACACTTTTTTCCCAGGAGCCATTCCATTCTCCCCGGCGTCCTCTAATTAATTAAATTCCCCGTCAAAAAATAGAATTCATTAATAAAAAAGTTCCGCGCGCATTATATAGCGAGTGGCGGGAATTCCCGGTGTTATATTAGAATTACCAGGGATTATGCGGGATTCCACTTAATTACGGGATCCGCCGAAATTACACGAGCTCCTTAGTTTTTTAACAGCCTCTACACGAGAGATGAATTATTATATGGCTTTGTCAGTAATTAACATTCTATGAACTGAGATGGCTCCGTGTATTTTTAGCATGTTAATTAATAGGCGGATTTCGTTTTATTGTTGAAATATAATAGAAATGAACGTAACACCTACTCAGAACCAGAACTAATAAAAGACATTTCCTTTTATCATGATAAAGGTTCATTCTTGTTTTGTAGCAAATCTAGTTCGGTATGACTATAAATAATCCAAATGTTTGTAAGTACTAGTAATGGCAATTAATGCGATTTTTCATTAATTTCATTAGCAAGTGAATTATTGAGTCTTAGCATGATAATTGCTATTGCTATGCTAATAGCTAATATGATGATAATTGATAATAATGAAGTATGAAAATTTTATTAAAAGTGCGAATTAAAATGGTGAACGCTCATTTTAATTCGCACTTTTAATGAAAATGAAAATGTACGAAGCGATAATTCACTTAGCACTTCACGAAATTTCGCAACTAAATTTCATTAGCTAAATGCTAAATGATTTTTCACAAGCTAACAATGAATGCGAATGCTAATTAATCCATCACTAGTAAGTACAAACAAAATACCGAATGTCAAATGTAATCAAATGAAAAGTTCTGGAACACCTAACAACAGATGATCTATAAACATCGACCACCGACATCCGAAATTAAAGTTATTTTTCACTTTTTGTTGTGTTACCTACCCCACACAAATTCCAATATCACTACCTGCTATGTAAATAACAGCGACGGAGTCACATAGAACATCGTCTACATAAACTAGGTGGAAAAATACGTATTATTGAAGCTAACTCAAAAACTACGCAAGCAAAGTTAATAAAATTTATATGGAACCACCTCGGGAGTATTCCCTTTCGAAATACATACAGACGAACATAGAACCTCCTCCTTTTTGGAAGTCGGTTAAAATATTTGGGTCTTACCACAAAAACTTAGACACATTCCCCTTTATTCATAAACGTTGCTTAAAGTTAAGTAATGATTAGCGACTGTACCTACTGTACCTACTAAACCATACATTTTTGACGTTTGAACGTCACTTAACTTTAATCATCGTTTTTTGGCTAAACTGACATTAGATACGCGTTGAACAAGTCTTGTTCAACGCGTGTCTAATGTCAGTTTTTGTCAAACTCCAAGCAGAAATGTCATGTTTAAAAGGTGTTTAGTCTAAACAACTGATAAAAACGGTTTTGTGGTAATAAGGTTAATATTTAACACAATACGTATTTAAATAAGACATGACATGTGGCAGATCCCGGCGCCCCGGGAATACAATAGGTTCCGGCATTCGCAACTCAGTAGTTGCGAATGCCTCCCTATTATTTAAAAAGGAATTTGTTGAGGTTACTTCAGTTTTCATTGAAAATACTTCTTTTTCGAGTGGATCTGTTTAATGCCTTGTTATTATTTAGGAGATTTCGGGTTTGCAGAGAGCAGTAATGTTATCATTCAACCATAATTAGGTACCTATCTACAAGAGTTTCTTAACCCAAAATTGGTACATGACAGCCATTTATCTAAAATAATCATTTCATTGATCTCATAACAACACTTGTAATTTAACGAATAACAAAATATGTGTGTAAGATATATCTCTCACCAGAGAGAATAATCTCTCGATGAATTAATCCAGCCCACGCTCCCACAGCGGCCACAAGCATTGTGTCCCATTAGCACTGACGACACTCAACCCTCTAGTTTATTAGACAAGTATCATGATGTATCTCGGCCATAACATGTTTTATCATGACTGATTTCATATTACATTATCTCCGCCTTTTTTCTTGGCCCCAATCCACATTTTTTTATATATGCAGACTAAGAGTCTATTTCTTATGAAACGTAAGCAGTAAGGTTCAGACTCAGCCGAAATAATCCCTTTCTCAATCGATATGAACCCTAGAGAGTATCGGGGCTACATTCTTGTGATAATAACAGAGAATTTTTATTTACCGTGATAGCTATTGTGTCCCCGGGAAATATTTACTGTGTTCAGTTTTCCGCATGGCGGGACGCGTCGTGTCGCTTGCAGTGGATTTGTGCGACATCACGGCCGACAATCGTCTCCACGTTCACTTCACGCACCATTGCCAGTTTTTTTGGGAGCATTGTGTGCTGTTGTCGCAGACGTACAGCGTTAGATAGCGGCGTGGGTGAAACGACACGTTCCTCACGTCGCTGGTAGGTCATGGAGGCTTATTTAATGAGGCAAAGTGCGCGCGGCGCGATCCACTGGCCGCGTCCGCGCCTCCTACAGATAACATATTTTCTGTTTAACTCCGCGACGCTCAACTTCCGCCTATTTCTTCCACGTATATGGTTATTGTCAAAAGAAGTCTTTTGTAATGTTGGAAGTTATGGGGGGTATGGACATAATGGCCTCGTCTACCCTCGCATAGAAAAATATGAGAATGTAAGTGAACTTTTTACAATAGACGTTTAGATATATATGCAGGGTGTTTTATTTACATAAATGGAGTGCTGCATACAGAGAATGTAACTTTACATTAAAATAAAGGAATAGTAACTGAAAAAACGATTAAAAAAATGAACAACTTTCCTGAGAAAATTTCCGGTGGAATATGATTCAAAATAAGGAGCTGAATGCCCCCTGTTAATTTGCAGAGGGCTGTCCCTTACACCCTGTATATATATATATAGATAGAATAGAGTTTTCAAGATTTCATTTGCGTGTGATTTCTGCGTTTCCGATATCATAAAGAATCATCAATTTTGGAGTATACCTAATGACGAGGAGGAGAAAATGGCACGGTCGCTTAGAGGCGTCACCTGCATGGGAAGGGAAGGGACAGGACGCTTTTTGTTCGGGCTCTTAGAGCGGACCTTCTTGCATGCAGCGTATTATGAATAAGATATTATCTACAAATACTTCGCACCTTTGTGCTGGGCTTGAGAGAGGATACAGCTCGAAGATTATTATTTGCAATTTTGAAGATTCATTTCCGTCATTTATTTTTATTTTATTTAACTTGATGCCTTCAAAAACGTTTTTTCATTTTCTCAGTCTCTATATTAAATTGATATTTTTAAAGATAATAGAAGTCTATTTCTCTGTAACACAGATGATGTGCTCAAGACTTGCGGTCATTAGAAGGTGCTAGGACAGCAGGGCGTTACATTCGCACATTAAACTCGACAACGGTGGCGACACCTGGTGCTCCACATTTTACGTGTTTTTGTCGCGATTTCTTTTTGGGGGTTAAGTTGTAGAATAGAGCGGGTAATCCGTGTTTTTTCAATGTATCTCTGAGATTTTTCTGGACTCGTCCAGCTTGTTTTCTCCGAAGACAAAATTAGCAAGGTTGAACTGCTTTTTATTAGTAGTCACTTGCGCCACATCTTCGGTTGACTTGAGAATACACAATACCTGAGACAAATTGAAGGCCCAATTCTTAGATCTTCTCCTTTTCCCCAAGTCGAGTTTAACAGGTTTAAATAAACAAAACAAATGACATACCTACCACATATAATATATTGAATCTCATCGTAGCCCATGTAGCCATCACACACTCGCGACCTCTCCTCCCTCACGCCGCACCGAATAGAACAATAATCACATTGTAGCAGTCCCCGCTGGGTTACCGTCAGCAGCCCGACCGTCACACGCCTCTCAAGGCGCCGTGTAGCAGCTCCTATAGATATAGATCAAGTAACCAGATACGTTCCGAGAAATAATATGTAACACGTTGCAGGGATTAATATAACTCACTATTGAAGGCGCTACTTGATGCGCTAAGGTAGCGCAAAAATTAAACTTTTCTTATGTTTTTTTTGCAATTTGCAGTGCAGGTTGTGTGTTGATCAACATACCACTGACTCTAAGTAAGAATTAGCCTCAAATGTCATGATTTCATGAAATAGTCATTCAATAGGGCAATTAGAGATATTATAATTATAATTCAGAAAAAACATGATTCGTTCGTGAGTGATGTACTCGTACGTTCATTATTTGTTATGGTCAACAAAATATAACCTGATACTGACCTGTAAATTGCAATAAACGTAAGAACATTTCACGGAATACCCTGACGCTTTCGCCTTTGGTATTGCTTGGATAAGGATAACTTAGATGCTAACACCAACACCGATTGTACTGGGTATTCTCTTCATTGATATCAACAGTAAGGACTCCACTCAAACCACTAACGAAATTAAGTTATTTGTACAGATGCTTGGCATACTAGTGTAATTTTTTAACTTTTCACTACTTATGAACCAAATCATACATAAAACCTATCCATTCATTTTTGGAACGAGTAAATAAAGTGAGCCCATAAAAAAAAATAGTATTGCAGTTCTGTTACTGTGAATTATTTATAGGTAAGAGAAGTTGGCAGTGTATGAAGCGTAACTTATGTGCCCTGGCATCTACATACAACACCACATGCTTTGCAGATGTGTTAATAACTTTAGAGGATACGTACTTGTAATTTTATCTAAGCCTTAAAGGGATGCGCAAAGGTAGCCCGCGAAATTCAAATTTTCTTACGTTTTTTGCAATTTGCAGGTCAGTATCAGGTTGTATGTTGATCTAAATATGATTTGCGCCCGTAGACGTGCGTTAGATCAACATACAACCTGACACCGACCTGCAAATTGCAAAAAACGTAAAAAAAATTGAATTTCGCGGGCTACCTTGGCGCATCCACCTTAAACCGCAACAATCCAATGCAAGAAGCATTGGATTCTTGTTGGCGCCCGGAATATTATGGCATGGTATTAGTATGGCATTAAATAGGCATGGTATTAGCATCATGCCATGCTAATACATCCTAACCGAACAATTTTAACTTGGATCATTACTTTTTATTACAAGCTTTATATTAGCTTGCTCTGTTCGTATGTGTTTTCGGTTACTCCAATTGTCATGCATTTTTCAAGCTCTTTCTGGCATCCGATTGAGCTGAAACTTGGCATACTTATAGAACTACCGAGACATTTTGAAAGAATTATGCCATTGAGCTGGTCTGATGGAGTCAGAAGTTGGGCATAGGAACTCCTCAATCAAACAAGATGGTGCTCGTGTTTGGACTCATTAGCTATGTATCAACAAGTGCATTGACACTACGTGGTATTCAGGGTCTGATGATGGAGCCGGAAGGTAACCATGGGAAAACCTCAATTAAACAAGATAGCATCATTGTGTTTGGACTCATTGGATATGTATTGACAAGTGCTATTACACTAGGCGGTGTCCAGAGTCTGATGATGAAGCCGGAAAGTGGGCATAGGAACTTCTCAACAAAACATGATAGCACCATCGTGTTTGGATTCGTTGGCGTTGTCTTGACAAGGACCAAGGTAGTATCCAGGGTCTGATGATGAAGACAGAAGGTGATCATAGGAACACCTCGATCTTAGAAGGTAGCCCCGTAGTGTTGAGTTCGTTGGATATGTGAAGGTGATAGAACAGTTAAACAAATTGTAATGATAAAAAGTACAAAATAAAATATAAGTAATTTTTTTTTATTAAACAAGCTTTTAATTAACTAAAAAGTACTAAACAAAACTTATGTGAACATATAACTATAATATTTTCTGCAAAGCTTGAGGCGTAAATGTCCTTCTTATACTTAAAGATAAGCCTCAAGCTTTTAAGAAAATATTATAGTTATATAAAGTGCTATAAAAATATTGCCACGGCTTTAATGGGAGGTAGTATTGTGTTTAAAGATTGCAATAGTGAAGAAATTTCGTACCCCGGCACAGTTAAATCAATTTGAGAAAATAAAGTAGTTATATAAACATTGACTCTACTCTGCATATCGTGGTTCATAAATTACGCGCGATGTGTCGCTTCATCAATGAAAACAACTGCTATCTCTTTCCATCTGTGAATGAAAACTGAAATCAGCTGACTAGTTCGTCACTATCTAATCTACTAGGTATGCAATAATACGCAGGCAAACAAGTGTTTTAAAAGTGCAATTACTTACCAGCTATCGCATTCTTCCAAAAAACTGACGTAAATAAGATGATAGACTTCCCATAACACTTAAAACAGGCTTTGGACTGTCAAGTTAGTGTAAGAATCGCAATATGATGACTCACTCGCACACCAAACCTCTGCTGGTATAAGTTAACTGCATGCGCAGTTATGGAGTTACACTCGCAGTAGCACAATACCATTTCAAGATATTCTTGATTGGAATACCGTCGTCTGGGTGGCATAAAATTAACTTCCGAGCGGGCGGGCGGGTGACTGGCGGGCCGGGCGGTCGGCTAGCGCGTGCGACTAACGGGGTAGTGCGGGTGAAGGTGGATGCGCACGGGGCTGCGCTTTGACGAGCGAGTGGCCGGCGCGCAGCGGCATTGTATGATAAGAATGGCAACAGTGTATTAACGGCGCCGGCGCGCGGCGTTTTGCGAATTGAATTCGGTGCGGTGCGGCAACAGCTTATTAAGTCTACGGGATGGTTTTATACTAATAAATCAATATCAATTTTTTAGTTGAAAAAAAATATGACAAGTGATCAATAATTTATCTTTACTATTGTAGTCTATAAACACAATACTGTCTCCCATTGCAGCCGTGGCAGATATTTTTATAGCACCTTATATGTTTACGTAAGTTTTATTTAGTACTTTTTAGTTCATTAAAAGCTTGTTTTTAAAAAGATTTTTAATTATATTTTATAACTGCTATGAATAACTCCAAATATTGTCAGTTTCATAATATTTAGGTTAAAACGACTTGAATCATCCATGCAGAATTTTAGTCCTGTCGGTACCAAGCGAGGAACCCACTGCCATCAATCGACAAAATTTGGCAGCAAGCCAGTCTTTCTACACCCCACTATCACTCTTCGCACGTTTTGAATAAGGCTGCAAATCCTGCGACAGGATGTGATAGGTAGTGCTGGTGGAAATTTGCGGTTTTCGGAAACTCCCCGATTAGCTGCCAGCGATTGTAATGCCGGGTTTATTATCATTGCACTTTATTTTTATATTATCAGAATGGAGAGAGCATTGAATCGATCGATACTATTGAGGTTTAAATGCGTGCTTATAGACAACTAACTTTTTTATTGCATGTGTCGAGACTTGCTAGCTATTATGCCTTTTACATCCAGAGATTTTTGCACGAGAATCATAGCTTTAATAAAAAATTTGCATGTTTTGATTTGTGAGTACACAATGGGTACCTACCAACATAAAACTCTTCGCTATTACAAAGAAAGGTAATCTGATACACGAACAAACATAAAATTATAAGCTGCTTAAAAGGGTTCGGGTTCGTCCTTATTTTCGCAAGAAATCAACAGAAATAAGCAATGTAAGCACTCTTAAGTATTTAAATATCCGACACACGATCGTGACAGGTCGTGATTCGTCGACTCTCCATCCATCTGCTAGTTTATAACACATCACGAACTCCTCGACCTGACACGCTAATATATCGGCACTCGTCGCGCGACCCCGCACGTCTACTCGCGATGTGCAACTTCTGTACCACGATAACTCTACACCCCCCACCAACCTTATCGTTCAAGGAATAAGGCGGAATTTTAAATGTTATGGAATGGTTCTAAGTTTGTAAATACTCGGATTCAACCCGCGTACAAGCCAAAGGCGTCTAAACTTATTAACTGAACACGTACGGAGCAGCAAAAATCGATGGTCGAATGGAATGTGTATGGAAAAGTATTGCTCCCAAATTGAAATCTGGATTAAAGCGCAGTTATGGTCTGAGCTCGAATACCTAAGAGTACAGAATGTTTGGTGGTCTTGCGCAGTTCCTGTGGCATTGTTTAGTAACTTTTGGGTAAGTTACTGAGGTGCATAAAGTGGAAAGCTTCCATCGGAGCTTTGTGGAAACTTTTGAAGCGTGTACATTTCTTTGGGGACTTAAGGGAAGCTTATGCTTAACTTCTAGATACTACATTTTGGATATTAAATTTCGCTATAATTTGTCCACGTAACTCGAAATCGAACTTAAGAAAATCGAATAAGATAAATTAAATAGCACTCTCATCACACTCTAGCAAGACTCAAAGGCACGGACTATCTTCAATTTACACAGTTTAGTACTGAAAGTAAACATAAACAAATCATTTACTCTAGATTTCACCTTTATTCCCTTCAGCTGAACAATAAAGTTCGCTAGAATCGGTAGCTCAAACACAATTTAGTTTCTATATCTGACAAATAACAGCGATAGACATAAATGGATTGTGTAGGCAATATCCGAGGCTGTTAGACAAAAGCGAACTCTTTACATTATTGATACAGGCCGGTATAAGTGGGGCCATTTCTCATCCGGCCGAAGGCCCGGGGTCCCGGACTGTGGGTCCGGGAGCTGCCATAAATATGTGAACACTGTTGTTGTTCTCCATAACTGGGAGACTCCGTTTTGTTTGACGAATCTTTAAAAGAAAAGATGGATTTATTGTAATGTAGGATATGTTTATGAAATATGGGCTAGTGGGTCAAGTACTATTTGGGTAGCTTTGCTACCTTTTATTCAAATTAGTTTTTCTAAGTCTAGCTAGATAGTTATCTAGGGGTTGCTCGCGCCTTCGTTTTCGGTACCTTCGAGGGAGTGCGCACGACAACTTACCTTTCGTTGCAATCGGATGGTTTAGGAATGCATAGGTCGCGACAAAATAAACAAATACTCATTTTAATATAAATATTATTACAGGAAATTAAAGACTTCAGTTAACTGAGGTGCGTTTTACTCGTGCGTGTATGACCAGTTGTATCGTAAACGAAGCAAATGGTGAATGTAGGGTCGTAGCAGGTGCGCGTCCTGTAGTTTCTGCCTACCCCCGTGGGAAGAAGGCATGAGTTGATGTGTGTACATGTATGGAATTATTAAGATCCTTCTTCAGATTTTTTTAAAGCCCTTATCGAGTTTATGCAAAAATATGAAAATTAAATGCAAAGTCTACCGAACTTTGTTTTAACAGACTAGTAAGATACGAACTTGGGTTACTTGTCCCAGCGATGTGACAAAACTTGGAAGCCTAGGTTCTCCTCCAAATCCTGAGATACCAGGGGCGCAGTGTCGTTAGCATGTCATAACAAGTTCATTCCTCTTGGATTCGTTCGTCTTTGGAATCCTCTGAAGCCGCGCGAAAATGAGAAAACTATCGACGTTCTCTTTTGTAGGATCTTATAAACATATTATGTCGTTGGGACGGGGTTTGAGATACATTCGTGTTTTGATACGTGTCATGGTAAATAACAGAACATGTCCTTACAATATACATATATAATTACATTATTTACCATTTTATCATTGTCATTCTGACTTAAATGTTCTTCTAAAAAACCTACGACGATGGTGTTTGAACCTGTTCTGATCGGACTGAACCCGCACTTAGCCATGCATGACTGCTCCAATGCTTATGTGTCGTATGCCGTTAAGTTTTATAGAAGTGCCGCAGTTTGAAGCGGTCAGTGGTCGGTGGTTAGAAGTAATGAGTTGACGTTAGTCGTTACTTTTGTTAAATGGTATTGATGTTTGGAAACTATAAATGACTTATT
This sequence comes from Lithophane leautieri, assembly GCA_949152455.1. Classification (NCBI taxonomy): domain Eukaryota; kingdom Metazoa; phylum Arthropoda; class Insecta; order Lepidoptera; family Noctuidae; genus Lithophane; species Lithophane leautieri. The sequence goes on along the minus strand of OX424462.1, from coordinate 808,767 downwards.
TTTTTGTTTAGTTTGGCAAAGACCCGACTAAATATTGTTGAGTAATAGATGGTCTCCACGAGCAGGTTTTCTATAAATAATAAAGAAATCCAGTGTAATCAAAAAACATTTTAGACCTTACATTTATTTATGATAAAAATAAATAAGAAAATCATAACGAATGTTTTAAAATTTCCCCAAAACCAATAGAAAATCTTATTAAAGAAACACGACACGTGAAGCATTCGTGGCCAGTAATGAGATATCTAACCAAATGAACACACGTCCCGGGCATGATAACTGCGCATACCGGACTCATAGCGACATTCCGGAATGAATTCCTTATTCCGAGACTTTCTGCGCCTCCACGAGACAAAGCATATTATTTAGTAGGCTTGCGGGGGTAGGAATAACATGTAGAGTACGATAGGTGGATATAATAGATAGTTCTTTATGGTAACGTAGGAAGTTGTTGGTGCCTCACGTCAACTACTACGAGTATCTGTAGACTGTCACTTGATTCCAAGGAGGGAGTTACGAACTAAAATATGCTGCTTTGCTTTGGCACTTACATTTTTAGTAAATATTATTGCTTATCAACTTTTCGCACTGCCTTTTTACTCAAATTGATTAAAAAAGTATTTGCGACAGACAGACAGACGGACAGTCAGATAGATGGACATGACAAAACTATAAGGGTTCCTTGTTGACTACGGTACCCTAAAAAAGAGAGGAAATGAGTATTCTGTTATTTCATATTTTTGCTTTTAACTCATCGTCAATTCCCTAAGTGGTTCGTCGTTTTATACCTATGTTTCCATAGCAGTATGACGTCACTAAAATACAGTTTTCACGTAGATAGAGCGATGGACAAGAGAAAACAATAATTTTGCTTTAATAAAAAAATCCACATCACGTATTCCCCGTAGTTACATGTTTAATAAACCGATTTTTTTTTGTTTTATGTTTAATAAATCGGGAAAAATTGCATGATGAAATTACTACACACTTTTAAAATGGATTTAGAGTATTATTTTATTTTATTAACCTCCCTAATGTTAATTTTGGCTATAGGTATTTTATAAAATCTTCAATCTCTTCAGGCATACCTACTATCTGTTCAGACAATCGTTCCACAGTACCTACTTAGGCGGCAACTGTCCCTTTACGAGGGCTCGCAAATTGTATAGTGAATGTTATAAGAGTATGTCGCAAAGCTGATATCGATCTACATCACGATACTCGTAACACTTCTAAAAGGTTATTATGTAAGCAATTTCAGTTAGAGGACATTTGACTAAGTTTATTTCATTAGTGGCACATAACGATGGCGAGAGCCAAAATTTATTCACTTAATTATAATAATTGTAAAAGAACTCTCAAAGAAGCTCTTCCAAGTATGTCCTAGGAAGATACAGAGGAATTATTAGTGGTACTTAAATAAAAATTGAATTTGTACTAATTAAGTTTAGCTAAGTTAGGATAGGTAAGTAAGCATTGAGATTTTAGCAAGTAGGATTTATTGTATATTTATTTTTTGTGTATTTACACCTTTTTACATACCTATTAGTTGACTAGATTATTTAGAAATACTATGCCTTGCCTCGCCTGTAACACAGGATGACTTAGTTCAGGCACATAAAACAATTGAATTTTTTTGTAGATTTAAGCTTTGTTTTTACCATTTTACTTCAAAAAACATTTTTTTTGTTTTTATAAACCTCTATTATACAGTAAAGAACCATGCATAAGTTAGTGTCAGTCCTCAAAGAGTCTGAACAAACAGGCCGCCGACTAAGTATGAATATTTAGTTGAAGTCGAGTAAGTTAACACATGTTCTAGCCACAATTATTTGTGTGATACGAGTCATGAATATCAGTGGCTCGTGTCTCGTGACTCGTGGCTCGGGAACTTGTCGCGATAACGTCTGCTCGGCGACATCTGACACTAAGTAGCTTTGTGTGAAACATGGTATGTGCTACACAATATCATAAATTGGCGCCTACTAAATCAAGAGTATGCAGACAAAACAAGAACGGGTGGAATTAAAGAGAAGCTTCTTTTTTACACGAGATATGCGATAATAGCTTCTATAAATTGTTCTGATATTGCAGCATAATACTAACACCTAAACGACAAAACTGATGTTGTAAATCTCCACGCTGACAACCCTCCAAATCTATGTAAAAAGTAATAAATTAACCCCAGAAAATGGAGAAAGTTTGTACAAAACACCGTTACTCGTCGAGTACTACAAAATTAAGTTGACGAAGGACGTAAGTGGGTACCTAATACATCGCTTTGGATGAACAATTTTCAATTATACCAGTAACCATAGTCGATATCCCAGTAACGAATAAGTGGATATTATCGAGTAATCACAGTAACCCAAACCCGCTTCCGCCTGGGTCGGCCACTTATAACTTCGACATGTAATTAAAAATGTAGGTCCGTCGTGATCCGACGTCGATGCAAGAGAGGGAAAATTGAGAGGATTAATATTATTTGCTTAATTATTAAGTGAAGTATCTGCCGCTCATCGTGAAGTTACTTTTAAATTAATATATTAACCTGTAATGAACCCAGTACAGGGAAAAGATCTTTTATGATAAACCGGCCTAGTGCATGTCGGACCACGCACAATTAAGTGTTCCGTAGTTGGGATGAATTTATCCCAAGAATAAACTTAACTTTGGAGTGGAAAAAATGTCCATCGATATACGTCACTGTCAATTCTCTAACTATAATTATAAAGATTGAAATATCAAAAATAACTTTACTTGGGCTGAGTTCGGCTGTGAGACCTTACTTCTTGCCAAATTTCATGATTCTAGGTGAACGAGACAGTACCCTATAGGGTTTGACCTTGCGGGTATCAAAATCTGTCGCATAAATGACCTTATTTTTTTATTGCTTCACTTAGTAGCTTGATTTTTATTTGAGCTCCAAGGTACCGTAGACTTACGTATTTGACATACCTCCACGCACTTCTGAGAAAAAGGGTCTTGACAGAAACGGACGGACAACGACCCTATAAGTGTACTGTTTTTTCCATTTGAGATACGGAACCCTAAAAAAGGTATGAGCTTATATTTTAATAAAATTGATACCATTCAGTGATTCATTAATTGCAAGGTAAATACCTCTTCAACGCAAATAATGAATGAGCAATGTATCATGCTTTCTCACTCTGTACCATTAAATCCAGAATATTTTGCCTAATGGCGAGATCCGACGATCGGCGATTTTGCGGACGGACACCTACGAGCTCGGACGACGGACCGTGGGAAGGTGTACGTGCGGGGTATCGCAGACATCGGAAGCGGGTGCGCGGTGCGTGGCGGTCTATGGTCATCTGCCGTGCGTGTCCGTCTGCAATATTGCCGATCGTGGGATTCTACCATAAGACGTGTTCTTTTAGGCCTTTGTCGAGATAAGTGAGCCGCTGTTAATCCAAGCTTGAACGTAGATCAACCGCCCCGGCCGAAAGTAAAGTTGTATACAAAAACCGAATAGCACTGTTACTTTTACATATATTATTATCATCTAAATTAATACAATGTTTAAATTGTGTATCAGTTCAGATTATAGAAATTTTTAAATTACGCTTGACAAGAAGAACTGTTAGTCGAGTTTTGTTGCCGACCGTACTAATAATAAGCCTTTCGTATGCTAATTACTACTACGTACCTACCATTCTATCAACAACCGTTTGTAATATGTCCCAAGTGAGTATTTGTGTAACCGAACACGACAAAACCGCTAGTAATTACATTAATACGTTAATTACGCCTCTAAAACCTCGGATTACACGCATTATACATTACATAATGTGTAGATAACGTTTGATAGATAGCCACTTTGTTCTGGATATTGATTTCACAGTAGATATGTAATATGATTATGTTATGTACTGGTAATGATATGGCTTAACACCTCTTGGTGTATGTGTTTGTCTGTATTATTGGAGAATCTTCTGTAAGATAAATAATTTCGCAGTTGTTAGGTGCCTTCTGACAAAAATCCATTTAAAGCTAAGGTTCCAACCCCTACATGTGAAGAATAATTTATTTAATGAGCTTATTAAAAATGTATCGCCCTCATATTAAAATATGACGTAGTTAGATTCAACAATAGCAGTGTTAAATCAAAAGCCAGAATAATTAATGTATCTATTGGGCCTCGGGCTATGAATTTTTTATTTGACCGAACAAAATGAACCTCCAAACGAAAAGGTAGATTTATAGGTAGGATACACTATAACGGTGAACAAAAATCCTTAAACTTTGATTTCAGCAACTTGTGAGTTGAATCTCACAGTCTAATTTACAACTGAGACCTGAAGCGTCTTTACCTACTTTAAGGCAAGACGGAACGTGTGGAGCCAAATACAAAGTTAGCCTCACAAAATGTGCGACACAAAAAGGAGCCACGTTATCCCGTCCCCGACAGAAACGACCCGGCTAGCACTCAGGGTGTGTCGGAACGAGCTGGGGACTAGGAATGTAACACCCTTTGTATCGCGACGAAATGAAGTTATGGTGGCACTAGTGTGGTGATAAAACGTGTTGTCTGGAAGTGGTTATGGTAACCAGGTGCAGGTGGTTGTAGAACATCAGGGAGGTTTGTTTAGGTGTCGCTGTCGCGTCAAAGATGACTGAAAATATTATAGTCAGTGATAAGACTATTGAGGCTCTTTGATGTGAATTGATTGGTGGTAGTATAGAATAGAATAGAATACTCTTTATTATGTACACCATATATACAATGCAGTAGTATCAACATTTGGAACAACGGAATAGGAAGTAAAATACTGTAATCTAAGTTCCATGTACAAAAAAGGTTACACGGGCGACGTGCTTTGCGTTTACAACTCTAAAAACCCGACCTTTGTCAAAAACAACCTGAAAATTACAATACATTGAAGCAAATTGTTACAGATTCATCTCAACAATACGAAAATTCACATCAAAATCTCCATTTCGCACATTTGATTCAAATGACTGTAAGATATCTCATTTCCATGGAAGGCACCGCTGATTGATGACCGTGCGCCCCTCCCGGGGTCCGGGCGGCCGGATCCTCAGCATTCACAGCCGGATCATAAATTAAGTGCACTCTCATTTGGCGTACAATAAACGGTGGGAGTTCAATAGCGATTGTTCTACGGCGGCCGGCGATGCCTCCCTCGCTTTTTGTACGAATTTAATAAACCTGGCCATTTGTTCGGTTTGTATGGCCGCCAGTAATCGAAGTTTTAACGGTTTTTAAGGTTCCGTACCCAAAGGGTAAAACGGGACCCTATTACTAAGACTCCGCTGTCTATCTGACTGTCCGTCTGTCACCAGACTGTATCTCATGAACCGTGATAGTTAGATAGTTGAAGTTTTCACAGATTATGTATTTCTGTTGCGGCTATAACAAAAAATACAAAAAAACAGAATAAAATAAGAATTTAAGGGGGCTCCCATACAACAAACGTGTTTTTTTTGCTGTTTTTATAGATAATGGTATGGAACCCTTCGTGCGCGAGTCCGACTAGCATTTGGCCAGATTTTTTGTTCGTGTTTTGTGTTGACTTGTTGAGTTTCAGGTGTGTACCGTTAACCGGTAAACAACCGGCCGGAGCGCGCGCATGTCCAAGTTATACCTAGGATGTATACCGGGTAGCACGGGTTGGATTTAGAAATTGGTAAATGAAAATGGTTTATTCTGTATTTTTAACCGATTTCTTTAAAAAGGAGGAAGTTCTCAATTCGTCTGAATGTTTTTTTTTTTTGAAGACTGTTGTTTTTTTTATTTGCGTTTTGCTTTAGTACTTACCAAAGTATCACCTAGTCAAGGCGTCGCAACCTACCTCATCTCATAATAAAAAAATTTCATAACCAATTCGTCTCGATTATTCCATTACCTACTCTAATCAGCTTTATCAATACAACAAAGCTACAGGAAATCTTAAAAAAATCATTTACCTTAAACTAAATAGAAAATAAATAAGGTAAGATCAAAATAAACCCAAAACGAAAACGTGTTGAGGAAAATTATTCAAAAGATTCGAGGCTCTATAGATTAGGTACTCTTTAAAAAAAGAAAAAACTCACAAAGTTTATCTCTGGCAGAGATTCATATCTTTATCCTGAGCTCCAAACTGTTCTAGGTCGTTGAATCACTAACTTCGTCTTGAAACTTCCACATTTTTCGCTGTCCGCGACAATCATAACTTCAGGAGTCTCTCTCTAAGTATTTTCTTACAGTTTTCATCTAAATTTAAAACACAGATTTTGCCATTTGTATTCTGAATCAAATCTTTCATTTTGCAATATTTGTTCATGGCGCTATCATTCTACTTTGACTTTTTTCATAGTTTTTCTTTGCCCAATAATTTGTCGAGATCTGACGTCAAGATTCAAAGTTCAGTAACATGGCCCCGTAATTTTTAACCCAATTTTATCGCGACCTTTCAGGCGATTTATCAAAATCTAAAAGATATTTTATCCTCGCAAACTTGGGCCCTGATAATAGAGGCTGCAAAAAGGTACGCGTTCCGAAAATACAATAAAGATCTACATAATTTTGTTGATGGTAGGAGTTTTTGTTTTTTTTTAACTTGTGGCAAGACATTAAAACTTTTGCTTGGGGTAAGCGACTATGGTTTTTGCGCGGTCACCTTTGAGCCGCGACCGCGCGATAACGCGCTGCTTAGGAATTAATTAACTTTAAATTATCCGCCAGCATCTTACACGTGTAAAGGGAATTTATTATTTTCAATTGCTTTTATACTACACGTTTTGCTATCTTCAATCAAAGCAATTTTAATATAACTAGATATTTTACTTAAAATTAGTTTCATTTGTCTATAAAATTTTAATTTTCAAAGTTAATTTATTCATTCCATGTCAATCGCTGTCATGACTTAACCTCGGTAGCTTCAAAGGCCGAAAAGTAGTGAAAGTGATAAATAAGAAGTCGAGAGTTCAGGAAAAATGGTCTTTATTAAAACCTCTTTTCATAGATGATAAAATCATCAGAGTTCACAGATATTCACGACGGTCTAATATGTACAATGTTATTTAGTAGAAACTAATAGTAGTTATATACAGAGTTAGCATCGCTTCCACAAATTGAATTCGAGATATCTATATCGGTCTATATCATTATTATGTACAGATTAATATAACAATTCTTTACAAAAAAAATCTAAACGTACCAGAGTTCACAACTCAAACATTGATTCCATTAAATATTCAACTATCACATAATATAGAAACAGTTTGTTAACAGAGGTGTCTAGACACTGAAGTAGACTATGCAAATTCCAGATGAACAATAACAAAGATTTAACCGAAATAGTAATTGCACTAAACCATTAAATTGGTCAGGAGGTAGATACACGAATGCCGGAACACACAGCCTTTATCATAATGGCTGATAACAGACGTGCAGATTGCGAAATCACGAATCGATTGCGCACTGACCTAGCTATCGGAGCGGATTGGAACTGTTTATGCCAGCAGTGTATTCCAGCAGAGAAGAGAGAGCCCCTGAGCCGCGTATATACGGATACATATGTATATTATGTAGTAGGTATATGGTGCGGGCATCCATCGCCGTTGCAACCGATCAGCGGAGCGCGAGACTGCGCTCAGCCGTGACCTCACGCTACAATACGTCACAACAATCTTACGAGTACATTCACAATAATTACTCGATATCATAGATTTATGGATTTATTTATTTCAATATAGACATTGTTTTTGTCTAAACTAAGCAGAGTCAACGTTGCTTTGGTTCAAATTGGAACCGGATCACTCACAATGTTATTAAAAGTTTCCTTGTCACAACTATAAACTCACGTAAAGTGTCGTCTATATTGGCGTCACACTGTTTTCAAGCAAAAATTGGAATTCACACTTCTCATCACAAATATCTACACACACATCATCTTTAGACTGCACGTTTATTATTTTGATTACTGCTGTGGTCATGGCTTTTTAACTGTTGCATTAGTTATATCAGTATTTACAAACATTTCATCAGTTTTACAAATAGTAATTTCGATTCTGAATTTAATCATGTGTGTTATTGGTTTCAATGTTTTAAGAGAATGTGTTTTATTTATCTTCAGTGTTAGTTTAGAAGTCTACACAGATATCTCTTGGATCTGGACGCGTTTTTTTGGGGGCGCGGTGGCGGCGCTGCTCGGCCTCTCTTTGAGTTCTGACTCGCTGCTGCGCTGTGGAAATCGAAAGATATGTTAGTTGATGCTGAGGTGGTATCATGGTGGTTTAAAATATAACAGTAAAAACGTGAGTACCTATTTGGTTTTTGTTGGAAACAACAAAAAGCCAGATAGTGTGCCACCCCTTTTTTTTTTGAGTTTGGGATATCATCAATTGACTTCTCCCGCTCTGGGCGGAGCGGAAAGGCGTGTCAGACTTTTACTGACTAAAACCCACCCGTTTTCCTACAGTTGCCTGTTACCAAGGTCCCGGTATCCCTTTCGGACTTTCCCGCAACCCTGGCAGAAGTGTGCCACCCTTATTCTTGAATGGAGAGCAGTTGAACCGTGTTTCTCAGTTCAAGTATCTAGGGCACATTGTGACGGACACCTTGAAGGATGACCTCGATATAGAGAGGGAGCGGAGGGCACTGTCGGTACTAACATGCTGGCTCATAGATTCGCTCGTTGTACGGTAGACGTTAAATTGACGCTATTTAAAGCGTACTGTCAAAGTTTCTATACGAGTGGTCTATGGGTTACAGTACAGTGCCCTTAGGGTTCAATATAACAACTTTTTCAGGGCACTGTTGCGGCTGTAGCGCATATAGATGATTTCTATGCAATTATGCGGAAGAAAACCGCGTCAGTCATGAAAGCTGTGCGGGGGAGTAGCAGCAGGATCCTGAAAATGATAGCAGATAGGTTGGACGCGGCTATGTTCAATCGATTCATCAATCTGTATGTGAGAGGTGCGGGTTGATGGGTCGACATTGTCTTTCCACTTTTATTTCTGTACCTACTAACATAGTTTTAAGCTTTTTATAACTAACACTATGGGCCTTTGGGCCTTGGTTGGACCATGGAGTTTCTTGCCGGCTCTTCTCCATAGGAAATGACCAATTGGAACCGTGCACCTAGCTTCTGACGTTTCATAAGTGCCCATGTAGGCTTATGTGAAATTAAATATTTTGATTTTGATTTTGGTTGTCTGAGAATAAAATATTTTTATTTTTTTATGTATTTATTTATCATCATTATTATCATTCAACTGAGTGACATTCACTGCTAGACGATTCAGTATGCTTTCTTAAAAATTCGGAACTTGCCGAGATTCAGAACAAATATGACGTTTCATGTTGAGACAGCACGTTTCATTTAAAGCTTCTTTCAAACGTTGAATAACGATAGTTTTCTAGTGTTCAAAACGATATTGTTACCTTAAGAGTGCTCTTGCGTGGCGAGGTGATGGAAGCTGGCTCGTTGCTCAGGGAGGCTCCGCTGCGGCTGCTGCAACTCCCTGTGACGAAAACTTACTTGTTTTTATTTAAATAGTACTTTGAGCTTGAGCTTTGAATTTACCTAAGTATAACTGTGTAGAACCGAAGATTGTGCTGAAAACACAGAACTAAGAACGAAAGGGTAATACTAATAATCTCACTGAATTAAATCTTGATTTGAATGCGGATTTTATGGCGTATATGGCACAGATAACTAGTACACGACGACGGCGCATGATTCATATTTTCCCCCAACTTGTTATTTTCGTATATTTGTCCTTTCTTAGCGTCACGTTTGCCGCAAATAAACGCGTTTTCTTTATTTTTTTTTCTTTAATACCATCGACATTATTGCAGTATAATTTTCAAGAACGTAAAATAAACCTTAAGACTACATAAAATATACAGCGACATAAAACTATAAAAGATAGACGGAAAATACGTTTTCTTTTAAAGAATAAATAACATTCGGAATTTTAATATTTGAATCCCACAAAATGTCCGGGTTTCTAGTAGCTTTTGAATCGGGATGTGCATTGAAACGGCACACGAATGCCGCCACGTCGCGTCGCGTGCCGCAAATAAATCGCCAGAATGTCTATAATAAATGTTATAGTTGTCTCCGCCTTATGGAGACTGGAGACATCCTGCTGGTAGCCACTAAATAAATAAATGTAGTGGTTTTCAAATTGGGGTGGAAAATTAGCCTATTAATGAAAAGTAATATAACGACAGGGTTTGAGCAGGTGATTCTTAAATCCAAGGATTTTAATGAAGTAAATCTCCGAGCAGCGAACGAACTCCAAATACACAAATACAAAACACACTGCTGAACCAGTCTGTTTACCAGTGACCTCAATAACGATCACCACAGTTGATGACATCAAACTGTCAGCCCCGATGCGTATCGCCATCATTCTGTCGCTAGATCAAATAGTTCGTGAGTTATCACTGGTCCGTACTATGAATAACAAAGTCTCTCTGCTGGATTCCACATAACTCGTGTAATTTACTAGCGTGGACCAGCCGCGGTTAAGTGAGAATCGTGTGCGTAGTTTATAGTACGGTCTGCTCCCAAGTGGTCGCACATAAAAAATGGGTTTTAGATATGACGTCTTTTTTGCCTCCATGTAAAAAATGTGTTTGCTTTGCTCCCTTCGAACATTCATAGCCTTGAACCTAGATGAAAGTTAGCGACGTATATAAATATTATTATGTTGGAATAAATCGTTTACAATAATCTTAGAATGAAACCGCGTCTTGCAGTTGACACGTTTCATTGAGCTGGAAAGATAAGCGGTTGGCTCGACGTTTTACTTCGGAGTTTTTTTCATTCCTTGACACGAAACAATTTCAGAGCTTCTTGCGTTAGGTTACTTTTTGTAATAACTTAGCTCGAACCCTAAGTAATTTTGGTTCGGTGAAACAATTATCTTGAGATGTTTCTATAATCCTGACCTTCTCTCCTTGGACGGCGGTGGGCAGTTCTCCGACGACCTCTCTGAAGATAGATTCCTGCGAAGACCAGTACGTTGAGAGCCAGCAAGAAGCAGCCGGCGCCTACCGTCACACCCAGCGCCACTGTATAGCTACTTCAAACAAATAATTAATAAGAAGTAATCCAGAAGAAGATATTGTAACAGCATAGGTAAAGGGACGTAATAAAATTATTATTGTTAGTTATTTTAATTAAGGGTGCTTCAGAATATAAAATTGTCCTGAATCATCTCAAGGGCGATGCATACATTTGGTTACATGAACCCAAAACAACACACCAACCCTCGTCGCATCTGGGTTACACCAACCCTCGTCGCATCTGTTTGAAATATTACAATCATTATATCCGGAGTGACGCGCAGTCCAGTTAATTCAGTCCAAAGTTCGGCGCCATCCATTATCATTATCAGCAGTATCCAGTTGTCTAGAGGAAAAAACGCTCCCCAAGAGAAATGGGTCGGCATTAAGACATTATATGCGAGACAAAAGGGACAGAACTCAGGAAGGTAAACAGGTAAGTAAACACATTATCGAGATTACGAGGCTCGCTACAAAATGCCCCGATCAATCTTGTTTAGAGTCAGTCCTGCCCACGGATATCTATGGCCCTGCCAGAGTTTCAGGTGACGCCGCGACCATCGCACGGGGAATTTACATGCTATGAAAAAATATATAACAACGTTCGTGAGAAACACTTTGTGTACTCTGAATGGCATCCTATTCCGTTTTGTTGCTCTGTCTATCTACTTGAATGGAAGCTACCCGACAAGGTGACTGGTTAACTTACGGAGTAAATTATTATTAGCTTCAATAATAAAAATAGCAAACAAAGAATGGTCACTCCACATTGAACTGGAATCGATCTATCATCACTGACTGGACTATTGTAGCCAATAAGCCTGATATTGTGGCAATCGATCGACGAGAGCGCCGTGCAATAATTATTATTTCGCTAATTATATAAATATCGCTGTCCTTCATGACGAGAATCTCGTGAAAGCAGAGAAAGATAAAAAACATCGGGTGGCTTGATTTAGCACACGAGGTTTTCGACATGTGGGACGTGTACTCTGCAATCATTTTACCGATAATCGTTACGGTTAATGGCCTTATAGCGGAGAGCCTCGACCAACACCTCAGGAGGCCTCTTTGTGCGGCTGGGTCTGATTCAGAAAGAATTACTACTGGAAACGGCGGAGGCTGTGAGGCGGTTCCTCTCTCTAGAGCTCTGACCACCGACAGCTTGGACCCTGTTCCTGATGCCGATGGGCTACTATTTTTTATATTTTGAAATGTTTTTAGGGTTCCGTACCTCAAAACGAAAATACGGAACTCTTATAAGATCACTCATGTGTCTGTCTGTCCGTCTGTCACAGCCGATTTGCTCCGAATCTAATGAACCGATTGAGTTGCAAGGTACACATAATAATATCAATTTCTACGACCCAAACACGGCCGTGTAACAAAAGTAAATGAATTTTAAACACGGGGTTCACATTTCGAAGGCTAATTGAAAAACTAAAAAAAAATAGTTTTCAAACAGTACCGTGCAACATATCAAATGAAAAGGCTTGTTGTGAGGATCTGAGACAATTTTTTAAAATATAATACTAGTTTTAACACCGATGGAGATTTGTGAACTCTTGTCCTCAAATCCTATTGATGGGGATTTTTGGACAAGAAAGTTCACAAATTTCCATGGATGGGGATTTTCAATGGAGATTAGTGGATTAACCCGAAAATTTACCATTCCTCCACCTAGTTTCCAGAACTAATGAGACTAAAATTTTGAAAAAAAAACAGAAAATATTTCTTTACAAGATTACAATAACATGGTAAATGTCCCAATATTTTGCGAATACAAACTTACATTTGCAGTTGGAATCTATGAGAGAACATGTTTTTCAACTACAATGTTAATTTAATTTAATTGGGATTAATTCATTCAAACTACGGAATCCTTCTCTGTGCAAGGTCCGACGCTCTTGGCCGTTTAAAAAAAAAGTGTTTTTGTAAAGATATTTTCAACACACTTGCTCGTAAAGTATGTTGAACCGCTTTTAGGTTCATAATGCAGTGTATTAAACACGCATGCTTTTTACTAAATTACCACACTAATGCGGTAATGTGCACCACAGATAACTATTTACTAGTCCGAGTAATGACATGACAGTATGGAATTAGTAAGTATTATATCATGGCAGCATGGAATTTGTATTTAATAGAAATTGACTTTGGTGAAGCGTTTTACCAAAGGCAACCGCTCAAAAGTAAGTTTTCGTAAAGAAAAATACCTTAGACAAACCAGGGGCGTTTAGATATGGTAAAAACAATTACCATGGGCAGGTCAGTGGGACTGTACATTGAATTAGTATGAACTAACCTTTATTATTAAATGAGCATTATTTATTTTCACCTGTCCAGAGATTGCGCTTTTTTTAATCTCATCAAAGAGTCTTCATTTCATGCCTTTTTGTGCCTAATGTGTAAATAAATCTGTTTAAAAAAAATGTTTTTCAATATATTCATAAACGATGTGGCGTCTTGTTTTGTACATTCAAAGATATATTTATACGCGGATGACCTAAAATTTATCAAACGAATGGAGTGCAATCAGGATCCTTTTAAACTCCAAGAAGACTTGGACCGTTTTTCCCAGTCGTGCTTGGACAATAACATGTTACTTAATGCTGACAAATGAAATCACGTACGTTGTTCTAGGAAAAAAGGACCGTATTTTCGTAATTATAAAATAAATGAGCAAATTATTTACGAGAAAGAAGTAATTCGTGATTTGGGTGTTTATATTGACAATAAGCTTCGGTTTAATATTCATGTTGATAAAATTACTACTAAAGGGTAAAGGTTAAGATGTTGGGTTTCATTCTGCGTAACTGTAAAGATTTTAAGAGCGCCTCCACTAAAATTGCAATCTTTAACTCAATTGTCAGATCAGGCTTAGAATATTGCAGCATAGTTTGGACTCAATTCTACGAAATACATAAACGTCGTCTGGAATCAGTGCAGAAAAGATTTCTTTGGCATTTGTCATACCACTGCAACATGGTCAGAAAATTAACTAGCTACAGTTCACGTTTGAAACATTTCAAACTTATGAGTCTGGAAAATCGCCGTATGATCCTAGATCATTTGTTCCTGGACAAAATAATAAACACTCACTTTGATTGTCCGCGGTTACTGAGTCTAATAAATATAAATGTGCTTTACAAACTTGCTCGTAAGTCTAGATATCAGTTGCTTCACGCTAAAGGCTTTAATACCAATCTGGGTAATTACCCACCATTAACAGAATGCAAGTTCAATTTAGTCGCCTGTCACGCTTACCTAATGTGGATATTGATATGGCTTACTCTTTACATTTATAAGATTAAAGACTACGTTGAAGACAAGGAAGTTTGGCAATAATTCCTTCTGCACATGTGGCTTCCCTGGTACCTCATTAACGGCATAATTTTGTAAGAGTCTATTAACTGCTCCCAAATTACCATGTTTATTTTTTATTTTTATACATTCATCGCAGACAGACATAATAATAATCATAGTATTATTTGACATTATATACCTACTATTTAATTTCAACTCTATAGTAGTGGCTTTTGCGGACATGTTAATTATTCAGATTTGTTACAGTTGTAATGGCAATCATGTCATTTGCTTTAAATAGGTTTTTATCTGTAGTATCTTATTTATCGTATATAGATTCCTTTCTATCTTGTGAATGTGAGAACGTCGTAGGCTTTGTGAACTGTAGACTTTTATTTTTAATTTTAATTTAATTTATTTTATATCTGAAACTTTTTGAATGGCCTACACTGTCCTCCCATAACTATTAACACTGTAATTCGAAATTATTGTAAAAGCCAATTATCTTTTAAAAGAGTAACCATGGAGTTTCTTGCCGGCTCTTCTCCATAGGAAACGACCAATTGGAACCGTGCACCTAGCTTCTGACGTTTCATAAGTGCCCATGTAGGCTTATGTGAAATAAAATATTTTGATTTTGATTTTGATTGACATAAAGTCAAGTCTGTACTGCGTACAGCATTGTCATGATAGTTTGTAAAAAATAATTGTACTTCGTGATTGAGAAAGTGTTTGCATTTTTTCTTTTTTCTGGTTGGCACAACGTCGAGCAAAAATTTGATAAGATTCTGAATATTTTTGATTTGATTATGAAAATTTTCTTTGTCATTTGTATTAGTATGTCAGATTTATGTAACGATTGGCTGTATTTTTGTTCCATTAGATTGGTATATAAATGCAGTAAATGCAGTTAATAGACACAGAAACGGACAGATAAAGCGGCGAAAAGCGGATTTTACTTATTTAGATAGATCTGAATAGGTAAAATCTGTTTTACCTACTTTAACTGAATTTTCTTTCAACAATGTTTAATGCATGCCGTGGCAGCCTTTAATTAAGGCTTCACTATAAAATGTTATTCAACATGTACATGTGTACATGTTATACATGTATTTTTGGTGTATGCTTTGTTGGTTGCCCTCAAATAAATAAATAAATAAAATATGATAAATTAACAACATAGCTCTCGGCTACCTTATCGCGCTCACCTGCGGTTCGCGCGAATAATACCGCCTCAAAATCAAAATCAAAATCAAAATATTTTATTTCACATAAGCCTACATGGGCACTTATGAAACGTCAGAAGCTAGGTGCACGGTTCCAATTGGTCGTTTCCTATGGAGAAGAGCCGGCAAGAAACTCCATGGTTACTCTTTTAAAAGATAATTGGCTTTTACAATATTTTCGAATTACAGTGTTAATAGTTATGGGAGGACAGTGTAGGCCTGCCTTTCAAGGAGTGCCTCAAGGGTACCAACACAGCACACTTGTATTGTATGTACTATATTTTTTTTTAAATAATAAGTGTTGAAAATGAAATAAAGGAAATAATAGCAAACAGTATTCGTATAAGCCTGAATGCTCATTATTATGTTGTTTCCAAATACGAGACGAATGTTCGTTTGGTCACTAGACCAAACTTTGCCAAAACATTCGGTGAAAATGGCTGCTGTTTTCCAACTTCTGCGATGACAAAACATGTATACGAAAAGCAGAAAGTCTCTGTGAAACTTTGAGAAAGTTCGAGTGTTGTTCCAAGTTTGGAGCCTAAAGAAAAACTTGAGATCAAAACTAGCGACGACTCGACGAGGACTTCAGAAATGGGTCAACATCTTAATGACAGCGATCATTTCAGAACAGTTAAGTACTGTTATGTATTGGCTGGCGGCATAATTATGTCTCGCTGTACGTGGTTACTGGTTAGGGACCGTTGTGTCAGCGAACCAGAGATCAACGCTCCCTTCAAGAAATTCTTTTTTGTGCCACTTGTTTATCTTATTACGGCAATGTCGTTACGTACATTTTTTGTGCACCTTCCAGAATTCCCTCAATGCGGCTCCTTTCATTTTTTCCTATAAAACCTTATACAGAATGTTGTCTCCTAATTGGACGCGAATTTTGCGTCATATAGGCACTACGGCATTATGAATAGCGTGTGCTCCGTGGCATACGATACTGTTGATTCACAGCACAAAATGCTCGTCTCTTTTTTAAGTTGACGATATTCTGAGTAAATAATTATGTTTGAAAGGTGAGCTGAGGCCCTAGTGCGAGTTTCTTTTAACCATCTCGACTTTACGCATTGACCGCGTTCAGCGCTCTGATTGGCCCTTCACCAGTGAAGGTCAGTGAAGGGCCAATCGGAGCGTCGATTGCGTTAGATACGTAAAGTCGAGATGGTTAAAAGAAACTCACACTAAGGCCTCTGGAATCTGAATTTGTAACAGTGAAGGCGTATACGATAGTCAACATTTACTCCTAAAATCGAATCGCAGCTATACGTCGAAAAGATAATGTTTCTGTTACATACAAAAAATATTCCTATTTTAGTTAAATGCGTACTAACCTGTAGTACTGGGAGTCCAGGTGGGTCAAGGAGTCTTCCTTAGGCGAAGGTTGCGGCGCCGGCAGCGCGGAGAGCGCGGGCCGAGGGGAGGGGGACGGCTCGCACTCCTCAACCTCAGAGGAATCCTCATCAGCTTCAGTACTGTCCTCCTCATCATCTAGAGCCGATGTCGTCGTGTACAGCTCCGGGAATATCTCACCTACGAGTAAAAAGCCATTTACGGTCGGTATGTTATTGGTTTTATATTGTCTACTCACGGAGTAAATTACGCTGTCTCTGATCTGGCATGTCACGGTAAATTGACCTCTCCATTTTATTACCTCAATTTATCTCTTGCGTTGGTTATACCTTTATTACATCATAGATTTATATTAGGTACTTACTTACATATTTCTTTAGGTCGCAGCTTTTTGTCTAGACCTCAGTAATCAATGTCAGACCAGTCAATGTATGCGTGCCATTATTCTTAAGGACCCAATTACTAGGTCCTAATTAGTACCAAAAGGGCTTGACAGTACAAAATTGCTCTCCTAATTAAACCTTAAGAATTTTAATGAATGCCATGTCAGTTTTTAGGTCTAAGCAAAATATTAGGTTTAGTAAATAACGTATTAGTTAAATTAAGTGCTCTCAATGGGTATCTGAAATTCGCGTGGAATTTTAATAAGCTAACATCGATTAAAATAAACCGTCTATTTAGTTGTAGCCGCTTTGATTTTAGAAATGTTTCTCTTCATTATATTTTGTTTAAAAAACTAAAATAATTTTAACCCACTTATAAACAAAAGTAATGTATTTTCTACAATATTCTGAATACTATTACTGGATTTATAATCAAGTCTAGCTGTGCCCGCGGTTTCCCCCGCCTAAGTCTCGATCCCGTGGGAATATCGGGATAAAAAGTATCCTGTCCTATTCCAGGTCATGGTCTACCCATGTGCTAAAAGTTCATGTAAATCCGTTCAGCCATTTTAGCGTGAAAGCATAACAAATAAACAAACATACTTTCGCATTTATGATATTAGTTAGAATTTCACAAATAAAACAATTACATCATAACTAGATATTGATTCCAACCCACCTCAAATATGATATCCGCATGAAATTCAATACATTGCCAATTGAATGAGAAGTAAACAGCTCACCAATATTGAACATATCTGAACAAGAAGCGATCCCTGAAGTTATCAAAGGCTGGTAATGAATGGTCTACGCGCGCACAATGCGGTCCCAAGTTGTGCCCACGCGCACAAAGGGCGATTGTTGGAGCCGCCGCGCGATCTCTTTTGTTGAACTAGGGATGAACTAGCCTAGTGTTTAGACTTATTGTTGCTGACATAGATCTTGTGAACTGTGTGGAATATACACTATCGATTCTATCTTTTGTATGGCACCAAATTTATTTAATTTTATTTCAAAATCCATAGCCAGGATAAGCAAAGTTGAAAAAAAAATTATGAGGGTTTTAACTCGAAATTCAATTTTTAGACTTATTTTAGAAACATTTTATCCGGAATCATTAAAAGTTATCCAATCAAACTTTTTCGTTTTTTCTGATATTGAATGGTTATCAATTTCGGTTCTTTTGGCAGCCCTGCGAAGTGGCAGGAAACTGAACAAAGAAACCCGCGGCAAACCTGCGGAGTCTCCTCGAGCTCAGTTATCGGCACTTTAACGTGCTCGTTTGCCACACTATTCTCGCCAAGATAGTGTTCTTATTTGAACACTTTATTCTAACTAATGGTTTAAGATTTAGTGCTAGATTTTTCCAAGAAAATGGTGTTACAATCTTTAGCTCAGGGTTAGCAGTTTTGTATTTTTAATGTTTATTTTTGTTGCCACTATCTTAAATTATTGTCAGGTCGAACCAAAAAGAAATGATATATAACCAAATTATGATCTTATGATATAAACGTGCTTCATTGTGGAATACAACAAAATATTATTGAGTATTGAAAAGGGCTAGGACCCTAAATAGATTTATGTGTGTAATTACGGATTGCAGAAAATTACCTCCGCTTAACCGTTTCCGCATGTTTAGTAGACATTCAACTCTATAGATACGCATTCCTTAATAAAACCGTTCAATAGAAGTCATGAATATTAAAGAACATTTTCGAAACTGAAACAAAATCCAATCTTCAAAAGGCCACTGAAATAGCAAACACCTACGCGCACCTATTCTGCACAAAACTCGACGATGTCATTCGACAAGTCGCTAATTTGCGAGCGATTGCTCAAAAATAAAAGGCGATCTGCGACCCGCCACAATTACCGGCGCTCGCTACAATCCTGGATAAATTAGTTCATCAGAAGCTCGGCACAAGTGAGGGTACATGGAAATGACGTTGTGTATAAAAAAAAAGAGCTTTGCTATAAAATAAAGCTTTTTATGAGTATTCAAGCAAGTTAATTCCAAGTTTAGTATTTAAACTGAGGTTAGTTGTGTGGCGGTACCTACATCGCCACATTCGAACTACGCATCAAAGACCTGACGTCACACAAAAATCTTGACGTCACAAAAATCCTGCATCGCGCAATTAGTGTTTACCGTGCAGTGACCATATATACAAAAATCCAATATCAATAAACTCAAACTCAAACTCAAACTCAAAGCATTTATTTCAATTAAACCATTTACAGGCACTTTTGAATTGTCAAAGAGTCGGTCAGTTAGTCAAAAAGTTGAAGCTAGTTGCCCATTCAAATTCGTAGATCTCTATGGAGAAGAACGGGCAAGAAACTCCAAGGACACTCTTTTAAAAATGTATATAGATTTTACAAAATCCTGGGTACAGTATTCTTCGTGCTTCTATATGTGAGAACAATGTCAAACGAAAAATAATCAAAAATAATTCAAAATATAAGATTAAAAATAAGCCCTGGCAGATAAGAGATGACCAGTCTCAACTGACGGCGCCCGTTCACGAACATGACACGTGGATCAGCATCATCCAGCTCAACCATTTTGTAGGGAACCGAATGATCCAACACACGCGCCACCATCAGCGAGACATTTAAGTGAGTATGACATACTCTCATCTGCCAGGCTCTTTCAAGTCAACATACAACGTGATACCATATGAAACGGCCCCATGGTACTCACATTTACAAAATTGAAAAAGTGCTTCTAAATTATACAAAACTATAGTTAGCAATGTACTTGAGAAATTAATATAATAGAATTTAAATAAAAATAAACATTAAGTTCCTAAAGTCAGTAAAAATAAAAAAAATAAGGGGAAGCCACTCTTCCAAATATAAAAAACTATAAAAAACTAGCTGCGCCCATTGACAATCATTGGGCAGTTGCCCGCCAGACACAACACCCGTCTGGTCGGAGGATCCTCCCGTTTCTATGGTGGATGAGTGAACTTTACACCCTGTTCACATACCCCTAAAGTTGCATTGCATGTAAATCATGAATAAAACACGATCTAATATTGATGCACAATTATGTTCAGCCTCATACTTGTTAAAGGAATAGGATCAATTCGGTTTTCAGGGCCTATAAATTCTTGTTGCTAAAGTAGGCAGAGACATGTTAAAATTTCTGGCTTAGTCATATTTGTAAAACGTGGGTTAACATGTTTTACAACGTAGATAGCTCATAAAATTCTCGCAAACCAAAGTGATCGTAAATATCCTTCAGAAAACAATTCCAAGCATGCGAACATTAAATAGCACATCTCACACGCAACAATATAAGAATTTGAAGATTGTATGCGTGTCTGTGTCCCGGCAACCGGAGCCGGCAGCGAGTGAACTTGTCCGTGACAAAGGGCCGCATTGTGCACCGCAGACCACGCCATTCTTCCCATACCGCTCATTATGGAAGAATTCCAGCCATTCGCGGGACAATTAATAACATCTCGAGTTCCCCACCCCAAAACACTCCCTGATCGATTTATTTTCATTCGTGACACCTTCCACCATTAATCACTTCTCCACCAAATATTTTTGCGACAATTTTTATTTTATAAATTCTAGGGAGTCCTCATTCGCCTAATGGCTCGCCAACTAAGTACCGATTATACTGAGTAATGTCTGCAACATTTTATACAAAAGAGACGCGGAGCGCTTAGCAAATAGTTGCGTGTGTCTTTATATTGAGGGAAGTTCTCTCGCTCGAAGAGATTTTGAGTAAAATTTCTCATTGGCAAAACCGAATCTGTTATTTAGTATTCAAACTGTGTCGAGCTTCCAAACTTCAATCCTTTCAGTGACGTATCTTACAATTAATACAATCTCACGCGTGTTATTAACTTCGGTGGTGCTGATTCCACCCACGCACGAGCTATAGTGTTCCTGAACAGTTATAATGACCCCCCATTGGATGGGGAAGCGGTTAATGAGGGCGTTCCGTTTACGCGCCGCGCCAGGAAATGGCACTAATGGGTCTGGATAATAAGGCATGCTCAATTTAAGCAGCGGTAGACGTTACCAATTTGCTTTCCATTAAAGCTGCGCCTACGTTTCGCCGTGATTGGCCAAATTTTGGAGGCTATTCACTACGAATTAAGAGTAAGACTTTAGTCAGCGAGCGCTTTTCATAACGGGCATTATGTTTTGATATAAGTAATAATTAATATTAATAGTTCGCTGTTATTCGGGCTCGCAGCATATCGCGGGTTTTTAATACTTTAAATTAAATATTTTCTCTTTCGATTTTTAACCCGTAGGTAACCTGTCCGTAACAATGAAAATAAATAATTCTATGAATTTATTTGGTTACAGAATGGATTGCATACATTTTTCAAGGAAATCATAAAATATTAATATTGAATTCATTATACGTAAAGGAACTTAAATTAGACTCGGAAAATGTTTTAATTATTCATCGCACTGAGTACTTAAAAGTAATTATTTAAAGCTTTTAACATTCAAAGTCCATATTAAATCTTAGATATTATTATAACTCACACATTCATACCCTTTCACCTTTTCACCTTTCGTGGTAATATTTTATAATATTATTTAATTTTTATTCAATATAATGCAAATATCCATTTATTTTCAGTTTTGTTGCAGTGTTGTTTTGTGGTGAATG
Organism: Lithophane leautieri; assembly: GCA_949152455.1. Taxonomy (NCBI): domain Eukaryota; kingdom Metazoa; phylum Arthropoda; class Insecta; order Lepidoptera; family Noctuidae; genus Lithophane; species Lithophane leautieri. The sequence continues at coordinate 786,792 of OX424462.1, read as the reverse complement.
CTGTGTATACCTATATAAATAGGCACACATACCAGTACTTTTATCATGATAATGCTAATTTATTTTGTTGAATCTATTGCTGTTTGAGTACCAAATAAATAAATACAAATAAAAAATGAAGCTGTGCCCACATTGGTGACATGCCACTACAACAGATAAGCGTGGTGAACATGACACACAGCTATCCATTACCGATATTGCACAGTACAAAATATTGTATAGTTTGTATGGAGTATTGTCCGTTTTAATATATCAAGTGTGGATGCAGCTTAAAGACTTCGACTGACCTGCAAACATGTCAGGATGAATGGACCTGAACTGGTGGTGCCGTGGCGCGGCCCCAGGGCGGTGCAGCTGCGGGATCAGGTGCAGCCACAGCGCCATCTTGTGCCCACGGTAGTGACTCTTCACGCGGAGCTTGGTACCTGGTTAAAAAGAGCAGAAATAAAAAGTGTTACTATCTAACATAATAAATCTTTCAAAAGCAGTAGAACGAAAAACTCATTTCCAAACATAATCATTTATTAATGAACAATGGTGGAGGAAAATAAAGCCAAGAAAGTGCCATTCCCTAAATCAAATTACTGACCAAACCGAGTCTCTACCATTTAAATTCGAGTTCAAATAAAGGTGTGATGCGGAAAGACCAGGAAAATTGCTCTCAAATGATTATGAAAGAATCAATCGCAGCAGGTATTAGGTGACACTGGGCTTGAGCGTGGAGCTGATTGATTGACTGTCAGTCATAATAATATTTGAAAATCATTGATGTATTTGCAATTTTAAGTCGTAAGCAAAAACGTTTTCAATTTACGAAAATAAACTCCGACACAGCTCTCGCTTCAAACCAAACAAGCACCTTAACGAAAGGATTAAAACAGTTGTAAACCCTTGCAGAGAACGAGAGGGAAGAAAATACGCACATTCGCCGGGAAGCAGATCGTAAAAATAACGAGTTTCGACACAATATGGCCGCCGAAACTTTGAATGGGGCTTTATCTGATTAACTCCGCGTCGTGCGAGATTTTATTTTCAGATCAGTTTAGATGGAAAATCCCTCTGTTATTCTGTTCGAGCTTGTTTTGTACGCACACGAGTTTGTGACTTTGATTACGATGAATTTGATTAACCTATTTATGGCGATGTTTTTGGCATAAAGTGAGTTAAGTTGCCGCCAAAATATGGAAACGAGTTTTCATTTGACGGTGAATTTTCCGTGGAGTATTTTTGTTGTTTCAATGCGAGGTTCGAATTTCTTTTTTCGGCATTTGTACAAATCTGAATACATTTGGGGTTTCTGAATAAGTGAATTAACAGGTACCTACTGTCAGTCTACTTTTGATAACGTGTTGTCTGAAAAGTATTGTGGCCGTATGATAATAAACTAAATTATAAGCTATTTCTTACCTATACTTAAATACTGTTGCGTGTTCATTTCATATCTTGGCCAGCTGGTAACTCCTTCATGATGCCTCTCGTCGGCCCGAGGAGTTGGGTCTCCAGTCTTTGCGAACGCAGCCAGGAGTGACACAGCCATCTCCGCGACAGCCACGTCACCACGCGAGTAGTTTCGAGGAGCATACTGCATCCCCCCGACCAGGGGCAGACCCAGGAAGTACGGCAGGGTCTCACTTGTCACACTGCCTAGACGCTGATGGGAAGGAAAAAGGCTTTTGGTCTTCAATTAAAATTTAAAATGTAAAATTATGATGCTTTTGCAAGTTTTAATTACTGGGGTTACCCATTAATTAAAACTTGAATTAAATAGTGACCTAATTAGAAGTCGTCCGGCTAATGAGGCTTTCACACAATATGTATTTCACGATAACACGAACAGTGTGTGAATTATTAATCGTGTGGAGCAATAAATTACTGCTAAATTATTCATTTAACTTTAATTACGATGTTAGTGAGAATGCAAATAAGCTATTCATCAAAGGAAGTTTTGACAAATTCCGCAATCATGTAAATTGTGGAAAGTAAATTAATAACCTCGCACCTCCCTATTTCATTCACATATTATAATGAGCCTCTCGCTACTATTGTAATTTAACCACCTTCATTAATTACGATTAAAGATATAAGATATGAAATTATTACAGCCATAATTACTTAATCATGTCAGTTTGAAAATCGTAACAAACCACAGACTTATATGCTTAAAATTCATACACTGTAATGAACGCAGAATCCGCTGGAGGTCTAAATCCAGCAGTGGACGTCTTTCGGCTGAAGTGATGATGATGACTATAATAAACTAACCTGGGGATAATCAGCATCCTTGCTCTGATGCGCGAAATGCGCGAAGTACGTCCTGGCTCCTCGTCTCGCATGCAGCTGAGCGACTCTCAATGCCGGAGCGGTGACCGCAGCGTCACTGAGCGACTCCAGGGTCGCGTCGCGGATGTTGATGGGATGCTGGATGGGCTTCTCCCAGTCCGTGTACTCATTGCGGATGGCCGCAAAGATCTCGTTGCGGTGGAAGCGGTACACGTTGCGGACGTATGTGCGGAGGATACGATTCCTGAAGAGTGTAAGAGGAAGATGGTCGAATTGATGTAAAAGTCATACTGTGAAATCTACTTGACAGCATGACGAAATTATATGAAGATAGTAGTAATAAATTATGATCAAAACGAAAGAAACTAGAAGTTCTGGAAAATACTAGAAGTATCACTGAAATATTCTAACAGAAAATTTTCTCTATAAAGAAAACGGAAAAATTACCTATGCTCTTCTTCAAATCCGTGCCTAATATCTTCTTCACTGAAGAACTGGTAGCTCTCAGTGGTGGCAACCACCACGGCGAGGGCGCAGTCCAAGAAAGCTTCGCTGGCATACAGCGCCCTGGTGGGGGCCTGGCCTTGCGAGGGGGTGTCTCGGGAGATGGGCACTGATGGAGCCCAGCCTGCTAAGAAGCGGGCCCTGGGGGCGTCTACTGCCAGGAGAGCTGCTAAAGGACGGGCGCGGATGCACTCCACGAACCTAGGAGGATAAACAGATATAGTTCTGCCAACTTTCGATTTTACATTTTTGTACAGCCAGGGAATCTATTATTTAGCAGATATCCACACTATGTTATGCCATTGCAGACTAATTAAGAATGACAAACTATATGTAGTTAAGAATATTGTGAAAATATTTTGAGGGTTAAAATGGTACCCCAATGTGGCCCTAATTACCAAACTTTTTATAACTGCATTTATTTTATTATTATTACTGGAAGGAATAAACTAGACCGTCCCATAGTTATAGTTAATGCAGATTTCTTACTTTATAGAAAAGAATCTACTTCAAAAGAAAGTCTCACCAGTTCTCATCATTGGTTGACTCTGGTGTGCACCGCAGCGCCTGCGCAGTGTGTTCCCTAGACAGCGCCGCGTCGGGTGCGAGAGCCGTCGGACTTAGTGCTGACCCGCTTAGTAGGAGGACGCGAGATACCAGACCTGGTACAAATAACGGTTGGTGCAAACGGTTGAAGAAAATAGGTAAGACAGAATATTAAGCGGAATTGCCTAATAGTGTCAGTGTTACACAAAACTACAATAGCCTTTTTGCTCAAAATAGCATAATTATTGTCAACATCAAACGCTTCTAAAAATATGAGAGTATTTTATTTTATTCACATCAAACAGAACTTTTCAGATATACTTCCTTACTAATAAACGTATTATATCAGGTGAATAGTTACACACCGATTTCTCTCTTTCATACTAGTAATTTGACTTTCGAAAGAAGAAGACAAAGCGTTGTGTAACTATACAGACGCTATACAACTTTTTTTAGTAAGGACCTTAATGTATAGTCCGTGATAGAAATATGCAATCAAAACAAAGCACAATCAAACATCACAATACGATGAAAACAGACGTGATTTATGCAGCTCAATATTACTAGCATAATTATTCGCATGTCAAAATTAATATATTTTTGCACATTTTTCTCTTTGATTTCATATTGATACGTGATACTGCAATATGCAATATCCTATGAAACGTAGTCAAGCGATCGTTCTGGGAATATTTCAGTGTGACGCGGCGCGATCTGTCGCCAATAGAAAAAGATAGCCATTTCTCAGGTGGAGTCTACACTTCATAATATCTACGAAAATATTATGTTCGTATGTGAGTAACTTAACTCGCTTATAGTTCGGACCTAAGTTTATTTAATATTCAGGGATTTTAAAAGACGATTTTTTCTAGCTTTTAATGCTAACAAAGAAAGCTTTGGAAGAAATCGTTTTTCTTTCTTTGTACAAAAATACTTGCACAAACTAGAGAAATCTTTACAAGTTAAACTATACATAAAATTTTACAAAAATCCTTAATTGCAGCTTATAGTAAAGTAATAAGAAATCAATCACGGCGATTGTGAGGTTCGATGCCTCGTTAAAGAGTGTGTTTGTTGTGTGTACATAAATAAATATCTAAGTACTAAAATGGTACAAAATCCTAGTAATCACGTGTAACTTCTCTCACCTTTACTATCAGGCAGCATAAGCAGCGCGTTGACGAGAGCCGCCCCGGCTGCGTGCCCCGCCAGCGTGACCCGCCGGGGGTCGCCCCCGAAGGCGGCCACGTTGCGGCGCACCCAGCCCAGCGCGGCGGCTACGTCAAGCACGGCCGCGCCGCCAGCTGCTTGTACCGGGGTGGACCTCACTCCCGGAGTTAAATAACCTAGGAGATAGATGGCAGGATTAACATTTTTACTGCTCGCGAATCAGAAACAATCACCCTGAATTATCTGACTGAGATAGGGTTAAGATTGTAAGGGGAAACAATAAAATTAGAATCTCGGATTCCGTCAAGATGATGGACAGTAGCGGAATCAAAAGATGCTAATAACTATTTATAGCTAAAAACTTTGTTAAATGCAACAGAAAACACAAACGCACCCGGGATGGGTGATTTAATTTTAACTGATTTGTGAACGTCTAATTTGTGCTACTTGAGCGTCTACGCCGCTACGTGGTGCTACGAGATATGCGCTACGAATAATACACCACGAGTGATGCAATATTTGTTATGGAATCTGGGGGGCTACTCTTTAAGTCCGTCAACGAAGATATGGGCCCGTCCGAATGTAGTTGATCCGTCAAAACAAGTGTAAAATTCAATGTTTCCGACGGACACAAACAAATCTAGAGTAGGGACAACTGTCAAATCGTGTTTCTATTCATATTTTGGGTGAGCTCCGAACTAATCTTACGCCTGTAAGTGATAATATGCTGTATAAAAATCCTGTAACTTTGGCCGAAACTACGGATTTCGTGGTTAGGGAGTAGACCCCTGGCGTTGAGCTTAATTGATGCTGAGAGTAACTGGCAAGCTAAATTAATATTAGTTGGGTTTCACAATCGTGTGTTATTGCTTACCTAACAAACCTAGCCTATAGTTGATGGTGACGACGAGCAGATGCGCGCGCGCCGCCAGCACGGCGCCGTCGAGCGCGTTGGCGGTGCCCCACTCGTGCGACGGCCCACCTGCCCACACGACCACCGCGTACGGCGCTTCCACGCCGCGCGCGCCTAGCAAACCAATAATGTGAACACCTTTGGACTAAGGTAGACACAGGATTAAAATCATCCTAATGAAAATGCAAATAATGCAAGCAAGCACTCATGCATCAATGCCTCAAGAGTCTTGACCGATCAACAAACTTTAGCACCCACTACGAGTACTGCTTATTACGGGAACCGAAAAAGTATTATAAAGTTCTATTCCACCGTCGACATATTATAGAATGAATGACTCACCGCTACCGGGCACGTATATGTTGAGGTAGAGGCAGTCTTCGCTCTGGTTGGCGAGCAGCGGCACCGTCGCGCGCAGCTCGTTGTATATGCCGAGAGGCATCTTTGTCAGTGATGCACTCCTGGTACAAAACTTTTTGTTTTGAATTTGAAACTGATTGATATTTACTCTAAAGTGAGTAGTAGACAGAGTCAAACAGACTAACTCCCGGTTTTTGGAACGAAAATTATCAACGCGTCAAAATTAAACGCAAGTCAAGTGATGCGATTTATCATCATCATTTCAGCCGAAAGACGTCCACTGTTGGGCATAGGTCTCCCCCAAGCACCGCCACTTCGACCGGTTCTGTGCTTTCCGCTTTCAGCGAATTTTTGTGTTGATTTTCGTTCCAGAAACTGGGCCTGTGGCTGACAAAATTAGTGGTAGTAAAATTATCACTATCACGTGCTTTGACTAAGTGGTGTCCAGTCCATGTCACTCCCGCGCAGCTGCCATACTACAAGAACAAGACAGCGATAGGAGCAGGTATAATATTAGCGTAAGTATTTGATAAGTAATGTTTAGTTAGGTCAGCTAATATACCTAGGTACCTACTAAACGGGTTCACATAACTTAAAATTCAAAGTCACAAAACTAAAAAAAAATGGTGCTGGAAATCATTTGTAAAGTGTTCGAAAGTAGACTTACTTGTTGGATATGTCGGGGTAGCGCTGCGGACAAACGGGGGCGAAAGCGTCGGCGAGTCGGGTCCCTGGCCAGCTGGGGGCCGGCAGCGGCGGGCCCAGGCGTGCCGGGGCCCCTGCGTAAGGCACCCCCAGGAAAACCTCGACTGGCTCCAGGCGACGGGATGCAGGTTCTACTATGATACCTCGGATAGCACCTACGATGAAACAGAATAATTAAGTCGAGTGGCAGAGTATAATAATACGTAAAGTCTTTATTAAAGGATCAACTCAGAGAGAAGCTAAGCCAAGCCAGAGGCCCTTGAGCGGCTTTAGAACTCTCGAGTCCAAGTTAGTCACTAACCACACGAAAAGAAGAAGAGACAGGATCAACTGTTCTACTATTTTGCCTTGCATTAGGTATGACAGTATGACTGCTCATTACCAAAGTAAAAGTCACATAAAAAACCGGCCAAGTGCGAGTCAGACTCTCACACAAAGGGTTCTGTACCGTATTAAGATCGACCAAAAAACGCCGAAAAAACATGTTTCTCGTATGGGGACCCCCTTTAATTATTAATTTTATTAAATTTTTATCACAATCTGTGAAAATTTCAAATGCTAGACAGTTATAGCTAGCTAGACAGTACCTATTACGGTTCATTAGATACAGCCCGCTGAAAAACAGACGGACGGACATCGGGTTCTGTTTGGCACCCTAAAAAGCTATACCGACAACATTCAAAGGTTTTCATTTATTCAAACGTATTTTCAGATAATAGACATCTGGTGACCGAGTATGGCACCCTGAGGAATACGGTAGCTCAGAGGTTTTCTAATAAACAATTACTGAACAACATTAAATTAGGTACTGAATAAACAAATTATTAAAAAAACAAAAAACCTGACTGCAAAATGGACAATCAAAAGTTACACCATATCAGGTTATTGGTTTGTGGCCTGCAATACCTTACATAAACAAAGTTCAATGCTTGTTTTTCTATTTTCAGTTATAGGATTTAGCAGTCGGGTTTTTTGTTTAATAAATAATTTGTTTTATTTCAAGCTTTTTAGTTTTATTAACCACGTATTTGGAATATACTCATTACTAGCTTTTATTTGATACTAATATTGCAATAATTTAAAAAAAAAAACCTTATCCTCCCTGTTCGAACCATTTAAAACCATACTGCATGCACGTGTGTACTTATATCTATGTGTGTGTAAGAAACGATCCTTTGAAATATGTATCAACGAAGTAGCTGATTAGTATCGTAAGTATAGTATGGTATAGTAGTAAACTTTATTCTTTCTTTCTTTCTTTCTTTCTTTATCGAAATAAACCCATAAGAAGCAACATCTTTTTACCGACTTCAAAAAAGGAGGAGGTACTATGTTCGGATGATTGTTTTTTTTTTTTATTTTTTTTTTTATGTTTATTCACCGATTACTCCGCCGTATGTGAACCGATTTAAAAAATTCTTTTTTTTTTCAAAAGATTATACTTCTGAGGTGGTCCCATTGTCACCAAGTCAGGATCTGATGATGGGATCCTAGAGAAATCGAGGGGAACTTTCAAAAATCGTAAGGACAACTAGTGCATTCCTTAATTTATTCATTAAGTATTTTACAGCACTACAATTTTATGAAGGTCTGGAGTCGATCTGATGATGGAGCCGAAAGACAGTCAAAGGAACTAAAAAAATAACTTTCATTTCGGAAGTCGGTGGCCAAAAACTAAAATTAAAAGCAAAGACACCGACTTCCGAAATTAAAGTAATTTTTTAATTTTTTAATTTTTCTCTTATTATTAAAGAAGTACTTTGGTCGTTTGGTTTTAGTACAGTAGTCCTTTTTTGTTTTGTTTTTTTTGAAGTCGGTCAATTTTTTTTTTAAAGTTTTTAAATTAATCTACGTCCTTGCAAAAAAAAATTAAACCGTATCAACAAGGAACATGGTCGAATTTCGAACCGGATAAATAAATCTACCTGGATGGTCTAGTGATCAGTGCGAATACAAAGCGCCGCATTCCTTAGATAAGGAACTCGTTTGCTATGAGTGATTTGTGCACATAACAAGAAAAAGTAATTAACGTGTGTTTTACGAAGTATTACTATTAGATTATCTCTTCAAATACGTGACCTACATTGCAACTTTTGGGATAATGACTACTACAGCGCAGCGGAACAATTGCTGGCGGAGTTAGAAAATGTTGCTTTATTGCTACAAAAGGCGTAAAACTAACCTAAAGAAATGTCCAAAACAAAGACTTACAAAGGGATACATTGAAACACGATTGCAATCTATTGAAGAATACTGGAGGAAGTTTACTACAGCGCACCATAACCTATTGAAGGTAATACCTAAAGAAAAGAAGAATGATATTCCGTATTTTGCAAATGAAGACTACTTTGTTCTTGAAGATTTATATTTATGTATGCAGGGTAATAACAGCTGCACGGGTCGATCCCTCAGGTTAAGCTACGCTTGCCGAGGTTGGTCCGTGGATGGGTGATTATCTTTACATACCGAGACTCCTCCGTGCCTCGGAAAGCACGTTAAGCCGTTGGTCCCGGCTGTCATTTGTGGATCTTTGACAGTCGTTACGGGTCGTCAGAAGCCCGAAAGTCTGACAACCATTCTTACCAAGGGGTATCGTATTACCCAGTTACTGGGTTGTGGAGGTCAGATAGGCATTCGCTCCATGTAAAATACTGGTATTCAGCTGCATCCGGTTAGACTGGAAGCCGACCCCAACATAGTTGGGAAAAGGCTAGGCAGATGATGATGAGGGTGATTTGAAAGATCTTTTATCGGTTAACCAAAACCCGAGATTAAGTAACATTGCTTATAATACCGGCACAACTTATAAAGGAAATCTCAAGCTGCCGCAAATACAGTTACCCACCGTTTCGGGAATCTATGAAGATTGGACTACTTTGAAGGATCTTTTCACATCGTTAGTTCACAACAATTCCACGTTGTCCAAGGTTCAAAAGCTTCACTACTTGAAGAGTAGCATAACCGGAGAGGCAGAATCATTATTAAAGCACTTACAAATAACAGAAAGTAATTACGATCAAGCTTGGGATTTGTTACGAGATCGGTTTGGTAACCGGCGGATCATAGTGAATTCTCTCATTCGAAAACGAATGATGCAGAAGAAGATTACTTCTCAAACTGCTAATAATATAAAGACATTGTTAGACACAACAAGTGAGTGCATCTAAGGAAATCTAAAGGTGTCGACTGAGTCTTGGGATCCATTCCTCATATTTGTAACTGTGCAGAAACTAGATCCAGATTTACACCGGGAATGGGAACAGTTTGCGTATAAAGATAATTTAGAGGAATTACCTAAATGGGAAGAACTTGTTAGGTTCTTACAAACGAAATTTCGCATACTGGAACTGATCGCTCCGCCTTCCAGAGAGAAACCATCAAAAGGTAAAGAATATACAGTCCATGCTTCTACAGCACCTACTGCTAATCAACCACGAAGTTGTTTACTTTGTAAGGATAACCATACGCTATGCCATTGCAAGGATTTTACTAAAATGGAACCAACAGAGAGGTGTGAATATATGAAGAAGCACCAGCTATGTTTCAATTGTCTGGCACCAGGACACTCAGCTAGGAAGTGTCGCTTAAACATGTCCTGCCGCATTTGTCACAAGCGCCACCACTCTCTTGTTCATCAAAATGCAAAACCAAGTATCACCAATCAATCGGATAACAAGCAACAACAAAGTGAAGAACAAACCAAACCAAAGGAAACTAGTGGACCAGTTGAGCTTGCGTCACATTTCAGTACCTGCACAGCACTATTGCCCACAGCACTATTGCCCACAGCACTTGTGCCAGTTTGTAACGAATCAGGACGAGTGACAGTACTGCGTGCGCTCATTGATCAAGGCTCGTAGGCCACGTTCATTAGTGAGAGAGCTGCCCAGCTATTACGACTCAAGAGAATGCGTACTCACGCAACAGTCAATGGGGTTGGCTCGACCACTACTGCCGTTAAACACGCTGCTCATATCGAGCTTCGATCAAGATACGACGACTGTTTCAGGTTAAAGGTGAAGGCTTATATTATGTCAACACGAATCACAACGCAATTACCATCATATACCATTCCAACCAACACCTGGTCTCATTTAGAAGGTCTCATATTAGCCAACCCAAGCTTTAATATACGAGGAAGAGTTGATCTGCTACTAGGTGTCGAAGTATGTGCCCAAATATTAAGCAGCGATATTATCAAAGGTCCCCCAGGTTCTCCATCCCAAAACACCAGCCTAGGGTGGATCCTGTTTGGAAACATACATGAAAAGGGAAACACCAATGATTTTATTGTGATGCACCACAGCCTTGACTTAGACAAGATGTTAAAAACAATGTGGGAGTTGGATATTGAAGATAAAACTACACCAACACAAGACGAAAGAAAGTGTGAAGAAATTTACCAATCCACTCAAGAACAGAAGACGGACAGTATATTGTCAAACTACCAAGAAAAACAGACAAGCTGTTATCAACACAAGGAGGAACAAGAGAAATAGCTATAAAGAGACTTTATCAATTGGAAAAAAGACTAGAGAAGAATCCTACACTAAAAACCGAATATACAAAGGTCATGGATGAATACATGAATATGAATCATATGGAAGAGATATCACAAGAAGAAATAAATAAAAATAGCGTTTACCTACCACATCATGCAGTGGTAAAGGAAGATAAGGAAACTACGAAGGTCGGATAGTTTTTAATGCATCGCAAAAGGGAAACAACAATGTTTCTTTGAATGACGAACTTCTAGTTGGACCCCAGCAACAAACAGATATGAGGAGCCTCATTATGAGATGGCGTACGAAGAAATTTTTTTTTGCGGCTGACATACAACGCATGTACCGCATGGTCTTAGTGATGAAAGCAGACAGGAATCTGCAAAGAATAGTATGGAGGAGTGACCCTAGCCAACCAGTCAAAGACTACAGACTTACGCGCGTCACTTTTGGCACAGCATCTGCTCCATACTTAGCTGTTCGAACTTTACATCAAGTCGCAGATGATGAAGGAACCGTATGCCCTGATGCTGCCAAATGATCAAAGAAGACTTCTATGTTGATGATCTAATGGCTTCGAATGACAATCTGGAAGATGCAATACACATAGCGAAGAGCGTAGAAGCTATACTATAGAAAGGAGGCTTCACACGCAAAAATGGTGCTCAAACTACGCTAACTTCTTAAGACAATTTGAACCTGCGAAACGAACATCGCATGTCAGTCTAGACATCGCCATCCATGGCACCATCACAGCTTCAGGCCTTCGACGGAACATGGGCAAAGACGTCTTTCAGTAAAGCCTTAACTTACCTTTTATGAACAACACGATAACCAAACGCATGATTCTTGCCGACGTCCAACGACTATTTGACCCACTTGGTTGGTTAGCTCCAGCTATGCGACCAACAAAGCTATTAATACAAAGACTGTGGTTGCAAGAAATCAGCTCGGATGAAGAGGTAGACACAGATGTCAGACAAGACTGTACGGCGCTGAGAAATAATCTTCAAAACGTTAATGAAATTGAAGTACAAAGATGGTTGGGAAACACAAATCATAAAGCAACAAACACAGAAATTCACGGTTTTTGTGATGCCTCTTCCAAAGCCTATGCAGCTGTTGCTTATGTCAGAATTGTAAAAGATAAGGAAGAAATACAAACACAGGTCATAGCTGCAAAGACTCGAGTAGCTCCAGTTAAACCAGTATCACTCCCGAGATTAGAGTTGTGCGGTACCATTCTCTTATCTCGATTGCTCAAAGAAATTAAAACAGCAATGAGAATATCGGATGATAAAACATTCGCTTGGAGTGACTCCACAATAGTGCTTTCTTGGCTACTTGGAGACCCAACAAGATGGCAAGTTTTTGTAAGAAACTGGATAGTAGAAATATTGGATAATACAGGACCCAATTGGTTTCATGTAAAAACAACCGATCCTGCTGATGTTGCATCACGGGGAGAACATATTCTGGAGTTAAAGGAAGATGAGCAATGGTGGAAGGGCCCAAAATGGCTACGTCAGAAAAAAATAACATTTAAGTCAAATAATAATAGTTTTGAAGAAGTTTTAAAATCAATAACTTATTGCAAAAGATTTCTCAAGGGGAAAAGGGCGGTAAACAAAGATGCAGTCAAATTACTCAAGAATTAGATGAAGCACTCAAAGCCTGCTGATGAAATTTTAAATTTAAGTAAAGGGAAGGAAGTAAAAAAGGATAGCAAATTAAAATTCCTGCGACCCTATCTGGACAAAGCAAATATACTTAGGGTGGGCGGTAGACTGAGACATACAGATATACCTGAAGACTCCAAAAACCCAATAATATTAGACAATCACAGCAATTTATCCATACTTATCGTGAAAGAAGCTCATCTCAAGTCTTCTCATGGTGGAATTCAAATAATGATGGCCTATGTAGGGACACACCATATGTAAAAGCTTACTCGGCGAATATATTACTAGTGACGCACGGCTGCGCCCGTGATACAAAGATATTCAGTCGCAAATAAACCGCAATCGTAATTGGTCGTTTCTATTAAACCTGTACCCTCAACACAAATTAGTAGAACACATTTAAATCAGACATTCCCCGAAGTAGTAATATAAAATAAGTAATATTTATATTGGTGACATCCAAAGCCTACATAAGAACTAAATTTTGGTTAATCAAGGCGAAGACTTTAATCAAATCCAGAATCCGCAAATGCTTAATATGCTCCAAACATAGTGCTGCAACAAAATATCAACTTATGGGTGATTTACCAAAGGTTAGAGTCACTCCATCCAAACCTTTTCTAAACAGTGGGGTGGATTTCGCGGGACCATATCAAGTCTTAGCATCTAAAGGCAGAGGAGTAAGAACGAATAAAGCGTATGTTGCCGTGTTCATTTGTATGTCCACCAAAGCCATTCACCTAGAAATGGTCGGCGATCTCACAACCGACTCTTTCATTGGCGCTTTCAAGAAGTTCGTCGCCAAACGGGGAAGATGCTCACAGATATGGAGTGACCAAGGCAGAAATTTTGTAGGAGCCAATAAGGAACTGGCAGCTGCTTGGAAGCAGGCAAAATTTGAACTCGAAGGTCCAGTAGCAGAGTCTCTTGCACTGGATGGAACGCAGTGGCACTTCATACCTGCCTACAGCCCTCATGTCGGTGGTTTGTGGGAAACGGGCATGAAATCTATGAAACACCACATGAAAAGAATTCTAAACAATCACTTAACATTCGAAGAAATGAGCACCCTGCTTTGCCAAATCGAGGAATGCTTAAACTCTAGGCCACTAAGCCCAATAGATGATGAAGACACAGACAACATAACACCCTTAACACCAGGCCATTTTTTGATTGGCGAAGCACCAATTTATGTCCCTGAACCTAATCTTCAAGATGTTCCAATTAGTCACCTGTCACGTTGGAGGCACATGCAGAAGTTGATTGGAAATTTCTGGCATAAATGGCAAGCAGAATACCTAACCAGCTTACAGCAGAGGCCAAAATGGCTCAAGTGATGCAAGGAGCTTGATATTGGCAACATTGTACTCATCAAAAATGATCAACTCCCTCCTGGCAAATGGGCGTTAGGTCGGATTGTTGCTAAGCATCCAGGCGACGATGGTGTTACGAGAGTGTACAGTGTTAAAGGTGGTGAAAGTGTAGTTAAGCGAAGCTTTAACAAGTTGTGTCCTTTACCTATAGCAAAGAGAGAGGCTATATAGTCATTGACCTATAGACATTGATGATTAATATTATCATAAAATTATGTTTAATGTTCCAATATAATCAAATCAGTTTATGCTATTGCCTTTATGTAAATGCATGAGTATTTTCATTAGGGTCTATGACTTGTGCATATACGTTTTATAATGAAATCTAAATTAATTAGTTACTTACTTAAGTTTATGATTTATAAAGGTCTATATAAGCCCTTGGTGGGCGGCATGTTCGAACCATTTAAAACCATACTGCATGCACGTGTGTACTATCTATGTGTGTGTAAGAAACGATCCTTTGAAATATGTATCAACGAAGTAGCTAATTAGTATCGAAATAAACCCATAAGAAGCAACACCTCTTTAAATTAATCTACGTCCTTACAAACAAAACTAAACCGTATCAACAAGGAACACTAGCTTTTTTTTGTATTTGCGGATGAAAAAAAATTTTTTTTTTGTAGCCTATGTCACTCCCACATTTAAGACAAACCAAATGACACCTCGTATATTAAAATCCATCAAGCCGTTTAGGCTACACAGCGTGCCAAAGAAATAGACATACATACATACAACCATACATACAAACATACATACATACATACTCTCAAAAAACATTGCCCTCCTTCTGGGGCAGTCGGGTAAATATAACATTGGTTATCATTATACCAGCGCATCTATTACGTTACTGAATTTTAAATTCGCCATGAATCATTGTTAAATGATATAAGTACTTGTCGTAGATTATAAAAGTTGATCGATAATAGTCTCTCAATTGATTATTGTTAGTACTAAGGTGAGGGTAAACGCAGTGACGCGGTCACTAGAGAGAGTGGGGCGGCACGTGGACAGAGTTGTGGCAACGAACGGATGCAGACCTCCGCTTAGTCAGCTTCTCCTACGCAAAACTGTCGGTTTGCCCGAACCACACCCGAACGTAGAAAGTACCTAGTGCGTGAACATTATTAGTATTGTACCTACTGTAATAATTATTCTGAAAATGAAATACTAACTAATTTGCTGTGTCATCGTGTTTTATTGTAAACCTGCACTATGGAGTCCGTACTACCTAATCGAGATGATGTCGCGGTCGGCATTATCGCTCAGCCATCGCTGACGCCATCATACTTTTATCATCGTTCAGCAATATACATAATTATGTTTTTATGGCGTCAATTTATAATTCTCAATCAATATTCATAGGCCTTAATTATATTGGCATTCATTAAATTTTGACGAGTTTACACGAATTTATACTATCATAATCAAGTTGATAGTTCGTCAAAATTAAATAACTTTTATAAAAATATATCTCTATTCTAATTTTCGGAGTTTAATTTTTATAGTATTTTGATGAGTACTTTTATTACAAAATGACCGCTAAATGAAGATAGAAAACAAGTCAGGTAGTGCTATTAGTTTTTGCCTTTATTTTTGAACTACGAAGATAATATAAAAAATATCAGTTACTAGCTGCGCTCCGCGGTTTCACCTGCATAAGTCTCGATCACGTGGGAATATTAGAATGAAAAGTATCCTTTTTCCCAACCCCAGATCATGGTCTATATATATGCCAAATTTCACACAAATCCGTACAGCCGTTTTGACGTGAAAGCGTAACAAACAAAAATTAACAAACAAACACACTTTCAGATTTATAATAATTAAGTTAGTATTTAGAAACCATTCAAATATTCACTTTTCAAACATACTTTTATCATTATTTTGTTCTTTAACGAATGCTTTTGCTTGAAATTCCTGTTGTGGTTCATCCAGGAAGTTTTAGACTTGGCCAAGATTAAAATGCGTAAGATTATGCTTGACTTCACAAATAATTTATTAAAGGTCTTCGTTAAAAGTTGCACAGAACTCAACGTTTTTCGCGGGACGGCATAAAACAGTAGCTTTAAAAACAAAAATGTTGTATCAGATTAACAAACAAAACACTCACGATTATGTAAAATCGGTAACAGTATTTTCCTTTGAAATACCAGATTGATCACATCGACAGCACATCCACAGCCAACAAAAAATGGACCTACATTACTGCCACCGAGTCGAGACAGCAGTGAATAAATAAATTGGCCGAATCACCCACGCTGCATGTTGGAAAAGCCGCCATTTATCCCATTTGCCGGCACGCCCAGAATCGGCTTCAAACAATAATTAATTTGATCCCGCCTTCCTGGGTCACGTCTTTAAAACGGGGCAGCATCATTTGCTCACCATGTACATAGCCGGGTCGAAGGACCGCCTGATTGGATTGTCCCGGGATCTGACGGAATTAAACTCTCACGAGCCCGGGACCCTGGAGACGTACTCACGAAGGTACCTGGGTGTGAGCGAGTTCGGAACAAAACTCGTGGATTACGTCGCGTGCGGGTAATCTGCCGTCGTTCTGTTTACGCATAGCATTATAGCGTAATACGCGGATCATAGCGACCCTCAGCGTTCTACGCTCATTTTGTAAAGGACGAATACACAAACGATTACATTTATAACTTTATTACATGGAAGCATTTATTTATTTATTTATTTATTTATTAGGGACAAAAAACAGTTACATGTTAAAAAATACAGAAAATTACTTAAGCTAGGAATTGTCAAACATGCAACCCACACCATTGTCCACGAATTAACTAAAAGTTAAAAGAAGTGATAAAAGAAGTGATAATATAAAGCGATAAACAAAACAAAACAAAAGAATCGTTGTCATATTAGCGCTGAGATTGCCTAATGTTACTCAATTTACTCTGCAGACAAAATTTCCAGAGCCATTTTCTTAAATACTTGCTTAGATAGATAAAATATATCAAGGTCCATGAAACGCGCGTTGTATGCATCAACAAGACGGCGAAGAGGTGCTCGTTCCCCAGCATTAGTCCGGCATATATCCGTGTGGAACAGTTGAGGCACGCGCACCCCCCTTAAAATAACACTGCGGGGCACCTTGTAACACAACTTACTTGTAAGTTCGATACAGTCAAATTTGTTATTACATATACCGTGCAGGGTTATGACATCAAGTAATAACCGCCTAGACCCCAGATCTGGAACTTCATACCGTTTCAATAGCTGCACATATGGAATTTTTGACTGGAAACACTTGTAATTCATCGATCGCAGGAACTTCTTCTGTACCATTTCAATTCTAGAGCCGTATTTTTCGTAGAAGGGGTTCCAGATTGGAACGGCGTACTCTAGCTGTGATCTTACCAGAGTCTTATAAAGAAGTAGGAACGTAGAGGGTCGCACAAAGTCACGTGAAGATCTCATGACGAAACCATACATCTGGTACGCCTTATTTATTATGTTGTCGACGTGCTTGTCGAAGTGCAAACTGGCATCCAGTGTAACACCCAAGTCACGAACGGAATCAACTTTATCCAAGCCAGCATTATTAATGGAATAATTAAAATTAATTTTATTTTTCTTCTTAGTAAATGAGATGGCATGACATTTGGGTAGACTGAGAAAGAGTTTATTTTTGTAACAGTATGTATATAATCTAACAAGGTCCTCTTGAAGAAGCAAGCAGTCCTGTATATCTTTGCAAGATCTATATATTTTTATGTCATCAGCGTACATTATGAAATTTGAGTTGATGAAACAACTTTCAATATCGTTGATAAATATAATAAAGAGCAACGGGCCTAAAATAGATCCCTGTGGAACGCCAGAGGTGACAACTATAGGGTCAGATTCATAACCATTAACCGCTACTATTTGTACCCTATTAAAAACATATGAGACAAACCATCTAAGTAGGTTACCACGTATTCCATTATATGCAATCTTCTCCAGAAGCAGTACATGATCCACCTTGTCAAAAGCCTTCTGAAAGTCTGTGTAGACAGCGTCTACTTGAACACGTTGATCCATTTTTTCAAAGAGAATGTTGACATATGTTAACAGATTTGTCATGGTAGAGCGATGTTTAACGAATCCGTGTTGTTCGGGTATGATAAGCCGATGAAAATGAGGATAAACAGCACCGTGGACAAGACGCTCAAAGACCTTGGACAAGATGGAGATGATTGAAATAGGGCGGTAATTCTCAACATTATTTTTGTCACCTGTCTTGTAAACAGGAGTGATAAATGCCCGTTTCCAATTGGCAGGAAAAACTCCCTCACGCAAACATTTATTAAATATTATACACAAGGCAGTGCACAAGTTATCACATGTCTTTAAGAAAAATATCGGTGGTAGACCATCGGGGCCCGCTCCTTTGGAAGAATCTAATGACTTTAGTGCCGAGCAGATAACTGTAGGGGATAGGTATATATCAGATAGACAGGATGTGTTATCTGCATAGCAGTTAGATGCTTCCCAGTTATTAAGGTCGCGGGTTGAGGGTTCGTATACAGAAGAGAAGAAAGATGAGAACAAATTGCAGATTTCCGCGGCATCACCAGAGGAAACATTTTTAAAATACATACAGGCTGGATAATTGGCTTTTCTATTTCGCGATGAGACGTAAGACCAGAAATGTTTAATATTCTTCGGAATGCTATCCTCCACGGATTCTATGTACTTTCTGTAACACTTATTATACTCACCATGGAAAAGTTTGCGATAGGCAGAGAAACTTAGGTAATCAGAAAGATTATTGTATTTCTTCCATTTTATCCAAGCGCGTTCTTTAGCTTTAACGATACGTATTAGAGACTGTGAAAACCAAACAGGAAAATTAGAATTTTTGGTTTTGACTAACGGAACATGTGATCTGATGACGCCGTATATTATCTCATAGAACAAAGCAACAGCTTGCTCCGATTCAAGATGAGAGAGTTCATTGCCCCAATCAATTTCATCAAATTCGCTGTTAATACAAACGTAATCGGCCCTATGGAAGTTGTACCTAAATGCCGTGCGGCATTTCATGGGAGTGAATTTCATATTAAGACAGGTTAATGCAGAAAAAACTGGATGGTGACTATCAGGGATAAGTAGAGCATCGCACGATGCTACCAGACAGTCGGTATTAGAGATAAATAAATCTAGAATACGACCCAATTCGTTTTTTATGACATTAAATTGTGATCCATTAACTAGGTTCATGAAATTTAGTAATACTCTACCGAGTGAGTTAGAAACTTGCGCTATTGCCCTACCTCCTTGGTCGGACCAATCAATGTCGGGAAGGTTATAATCTCCAACAATAAAGTAAGAGTCAGTAGTAGTATCATTAGCTAAACCCTGCAACATGTCAAGGTACTGCAAATATGTTTCCTCACAAGTACGAGGTGGTATATACGTAGCACTGAAGATATGAAACTTATTGCGTTGGGACGCAGGCAGTCTGACTACAACCTGTTCTATATCTGCGTTGGCAAATTGTGTAATTAACATCGTAGGTTGAAGTTCACGAAGCACAGCCACTAAAACACCACCTCCATCGTGTTTTTTTGTCGCAGAGCGGTTACGGTCACATCTAAAAACTATGTAACGTTCGTCAATAAATTCATTATCCTGGATGTCGGGAATCAACCACGTTTCAGTTAATATGATGATATCGTATGAACTCGCCATTATATTCATATATAGTGTTTGTAACTTTGTGCGGACCCCTCTGCAGTTTTGGTAATAAATTACAATGTTATTCGAAGACATTGATGAGGAATAATATACATAAAAAAATATCACAACATTTCTCAGTACATGATAATGAAACAGTAGTTCCAAACTTGGGGCCCAGTGCGAAACGGTACAGAACACATAGAGGAATATTTATGTTGGGCACCGTTACATGACTCGAGATTAGAGTTTTTCTCGTTAATTTATATTTATCTACAATGTTATTATATATTTTCATACATAATTTATGTTTACCTAATAAATAAATGTACAGATTATACACTGATATCCAGTAGTTACTTAATAACACACGTGAGAAGAACCTACAATACAGAAAAAAATACTGCAATTTGATTTTTATATAGGGAGACAACAAGCAATCAGAGACATAAACAAAAAGTACAAAGCAATCATAGACCAGCATAAGAACTGCATTTGAAAGCAAACGGTGAAGGGATATATCATACCAAAATACAGCAGTTATACAACATAACAAATACACATAAGTAATACAACAGTTAAAATAATTAAATCGTGGTTTCATTGCCAGTCTTCCCGCTAATCTTTTTAAGATCATCAACGGAACGAATTGCAAACGCGGAGATCCCTTCCCGTTCACGCACCAGTATTGTCGCGTTCCTGATCCAGACATACCTAAACCCGTTTTTGTTAGCGAGGACTTTGGCTTCGCGAAATAAGGTCTTATTTTTTAGAGTAAGATGTTCGTTCAAGTATATGGGTACCGCAGCGCCTGCGATACCGATCTGATCCGACTTGACACTCTTCACTTTCCGGTAGGCGCTGAGTATATTGTCGCAGACGATCCGCGATTTTAATTTAACAATAATATTTTTTGGCGCGCTATCTTGCTGTCGAGCGTGTGGAACTCGATGAATTGATATAATGTCATTATGTGACACCGGGAAATTGACAGCACTACCTACTGATTCCATAATATTGAATAAGTTTTCACTTCGCTTTTCAGGCAGATTACAAATTTCTATATTGCACTGACGTGCCTGCTGCTCCATGGACTCAATCTTCGCCTCAAGTAAGGCCACCCTTTGGTCACCACTATTACTGGCCATTGCATGGCAGCGCTTCACATTTTCCTTAAGTTCACCCTCTAGGGTATCCAAGCGGGCCTTCATTTCATCATAGCTTGTGCTAATGAACTGAATTGATTTTTCAAACTCCTTGTTGGACTTCAGTATTTCAAGGTTTTGCTGCTTCAAGTCGGCGACCTCTGCGACCAATTTGTTTAGGATTTTGTCCTGATCGGACTTTAAGGATTGCAGCATACTCTTCAATTCTTCGACTCTATCCTGTTCAACGAAGCTATCTTCACCACGAAAACGTTTATTACTCGGCCTTGTAGTGATATTAGCCGGGTCGTAGAATGCGCCCTCAGAGGCCGAAATGCCAGGAGAGAGATCCGGCTCAGAGCGCGTCTCCACTAGAGTACGGGTGATTGGAGAACTTTGTGGAGGTGAGCGCATTCTACGATGCATGGCTGGTAAAGTGATGCAAACGGAGACCAGTAGAAGATCCAAACGTAGGTGAGCAGATGATAGTACTTAGTAATTTCGACCAAGTTCCTAGATGTGATGATAGCCCAGCAAGCACGACGCCGGCCTCGATCGACACCCGAATCAAAAAGTCGCAAGTTCGCGCCCGGCAAAAGGCAAAAATTTTTGAAAGTTTACTGTGGTTTTTTAAACTATAAAAATTTAAGCGATAGCTCACAGAAATCTTCTATCCCGCTTTAACTCCGCCCACTGGGCGTTGATCACAGGTAACAACTTCACAAGAGCAACAAGGAATCACAAATACGAGCATCAGCCAATCACAGAACTAGAAGTCACACATTGATTAATATTCACAGCGCGATATGTAACACGACCGACCGCTTCAAAGCAAAAGAGCTCACTGAAGCATGGTTGGATATTGTTGCAAAAGGTTTGAAACTATAAAACCCTTGCTTACGGCTTGTTTCCACTTCGCACGGAATTTCCTCGCGATCGCGACTGTCAGTTCAGTTATCCAAACTTAAAATCTTAATCATCGTCTCCAATCTGAAACTAATTGGAAGCTGCCTGTTTTCACTAAATGGTGGAGGCTGCCTTGGGAATTTAATTGTAAATTATGTTTATTTATGTTAATTCTTGCAATAAACAAGCAATACTTGAGCAATAATCCGTAAGCATAGTCTGCTGAATAAAATTATGAACCACTTACATCTAGCAGTAGATGCCGTTCTGATCGAGTCTGTGATGTAATGCCTTGTACAATTGTAGCGGCACGTTGCGTCGCTATTTTATTTACCAATTTACATGAGCTCAAAAATATAATAGAATAAATAAAAATATCTAAGTACTTGTAAGTACTATTATTACCAGGTATTCTGTTACCAGAAATGAATGCAAGAAAAAACTCGTCATTTTACTAAAACCACATACTAATGATGCTATAGAAAAACTTGTGGAAATTTGACATCTGGGAAAACACCGCACACAGGACATGCAATCCACCCTCACCCTGTCTTACTTAACATTAGGTACTTAGGTATTAAGTACGACGTTCCGGTACTGCACATGTTCCTGGTCGAAGGGTCAAGCTGTTAGGTCTCACAATAGACTCCAAAGTCACCTTCAACGTGCACGTGTCTGCGACCTGTAAGGCTGCAGACATCTACAAGCAGCTGGCATGCGCGGCAAAGGTGACTTGGGGTCTCAACAGAGAGATCATCAGCAGGCTTAGCAAGAGAACCGTAGAGAAGCGTTTTGTCGACGGAAGAGTAGACAAAAATGACGTTTCCGTCTAGACAGCAGAAAGTTGTCTACTGTCTTTAGCATGGCGATTACAAAATCAAATGTGAAGAGAAGTGTCTTCTCTACCCTAGAGAACTGTCTACAACGTCAAGCACGCCGTACAATCTTTTTCCGATTTAGGTCCTATTTAACCAAAGCCATCTTTTAATCGGGGAATGTATTTGTTCTTTGTTCTCAATAAACGATTTACGATTTTATTATAAACATATTTAGGTACAAGACGACAAAGACAACATTGAAAAGTTCTACTGTTTTCGAATGTGAGCATGCTGTCTTTATCGTTAGTGAAATGGTTCGGTATATATTGTCATGCTAAGGCATGCTCCATGGTACGTCTGAGTGTGTGTGCACGATGCGGGCGCTGCATCGCGGGCGAGCGGCCCGGCGGCGGCGGCCAGTGACGGGAGAGCACCAGCACGGAGCACCAGGATGGTCCATGCTGTGGACGCACCTGACCAGCAAAGGACGTACCTGCGTGTGTGTGTACGATGCGGGAGCTGTACCGCGGGCCGGCGGCGGCCAGCGACGCGAGCACCAGCGCCGCGCACCAGCACCACGCCGTCCGCAAGCAATCCATGCGCCATCACGCGACGATTGGCTGTAACATACGAAACATGTTAGTTCATCATAGATAGATATTATCCTCTTTATTGCACATCAAAAAAACGGGTCGGAAAAGATAACATTACATTTAAATTCATAATATAATTATTATTTCACTTAAACCTACATGGGACATACGAAACGTCAGAAGCTTCTGACGGCTTCTGACGATTCATGAGTCCCATGTAGGTGCACCTAGCTAGGTGCCCGGTCCCAATTGGTAATTTCCTACGGAGAAGAGCCGGTAAGAACGGTTATTATTGTAAGTATAGGAGTCAGTGTAGACCTGTCAACAAGTGCCAGATACTTTTGGTAGTCTTCACCATCATCATCAACAGAAAGACGTCTATTGCTGAATAAACTACCCGTTCAAGCATCGCTACAAAGACCAGTTCAGCGCCTTTGAGATCTTGTGAGAAGTCTTACTACGATGCGCCTTCCGTTGCGCTGACCGAAATACGAGCTAAGACGCTGCACGCTTTGCATCGATCTAGATTGTTAGTGTGGATGACACAAATACGCAAACCTCTAAAATAATCGAAGTGAAGTGACATCTATCCGCTAAATACATGAGTTCAGTTAAATGTTTTCCTGCATGCAGAAATTTTTGTTTCCATCTGACAGCTCGACAAAAAAGCTCCCACGTGCAAAGGGCTTAACGTATGTAATTCCTGGCGGCTTTGTCGCACCTGATGTCAACCCACTAGACGAGTGAAAAGGGTAACGTGACCAACAAATATTTATAATTTTTATATAAAAGCGTCAAACATTTGAAAGGCCAGGCAATGCCCCAAAACAAACTGACAAAAAGAATAACAAGCTGTTTAATATAACATTACACCTGCCGCACGAGAAAATGATGAGACCTTCACAAAGGTAAGAAATCTGAAAATATCCGCAAACTAAGCTCAATCATAAATATGAGACAAAAGAAACATTCGAAAACAGGAAAACGTAGCAAATGATCAGAACTCACGATCCATTCCCACGTTGATTAACTTTTCTTTGTAGTAACACGAATAGAAATTGTAAAGGGGCTTACATCAAAAGCCGATCACACAACAAGGAAGTGAGGAAACAATCATCGAACACAAACAGCAGTATTGGGACGCACGCAGTGACGTCACTCGCGCCGAGTTTCCGAATTAATTTAGTTCGGTATCTTTGAAGAGCAGAATTTTGTCAACTCTTTAGAAATGTTTTCCCACAAATGGTTATTCTTCACAAAAGTTAAGTTTGGGGAAAAAGTGGTTTAGTTTTTGCCGTCGGCGCTCGGAAGACAAATAGTCTCCTTACGTCGGCCGCAGACGGAGCTGAATGGGGCTCGAAAGCGCTCGTCATGCACCCAACATGCTACACTTACCTAGTTATAAGTAAAACCTAAAATGTGTACATAAATACATGATTATAATAAAATTATTATTGTGTATTCGTGACCTTTAACTTTGAGTCTCACTCATGTCGGCGCTTTGATTTCGGTTCGCTGAATCCTTAAAGTTTCTTTTATGACTTTTTGTAAAAGGGTTGCGGCTCAATAAAGGCTAGCTGTCCTGTACACTCTGCAGGGTATTGAAGGCGTTGGCCTGGACACCTGTTAGGCACAAACCTGTCCGGACGAGGCCGGCATACTAAAACTTGGCTAACTCAAAGGGACACGTATAGCAGACATATTGCCGCTGGGTACCGAACACTTTAGGATATGTAATATGTTCAGCCTTTGTAGTATAAATATAAATATTGGACGGGCGGTCCTAAGCTAAGAATATGTTGCCAAGTGTTTCGGCAAAAATGTCGCGAAAAGTCCTTTTGGGGATTATATCTGATGCAGGTATCGCGATAATGTCCCGACTTATATCGCTGTGTAGTCTGTTCTAGTATACCTACCGTTCCGAGGCATATGAAAACATGCAGGAATACATGAGTTAATCCCAAAACTAAAATTCAACACCTGGCACGGTTAAGTCGATCACATAATGAGTTGTAACGTACTATTTTCAGATATTCTGTATATTTATATCTCACAAATCGATTGCGACCGTCTCCTTTCATCCAGTTTTAATCAACGACGTCGGCATTCAGTTCATGGAAGGTATCACTATCGAACTATTTAAAAGCTCCGACCGGCGGAGTCCCGCAGCTACCTCAAATGTCAGCAGGTATGTCATTACGTTCGCTTTTGTTCTTCCGAGGGTGAACCTTACGACAATATTAGCGAATTTCTTGGACTTTTGTACGAGAAATGTTAGAATTGAAATTGAGTAATGAATATAAATAGCTAGTTTACGTCTGCGAATAACCTATTCTCCTCATTCCTCGTAATACCTTGTGCGAGACATCGCGTGAGAGATGTATTTTACGTCTGAAATCTGCGCGGATGAGA
Source organism: Lithophane leautieri (assembly GCA_949152455.1). NCBI lineage: Eukaryota > Metazoa > Arthropoda > Insecta > Lepidoptera > Noctuidae > Lithophane > Lithophane leautieri. Next base: position 761,198 of record OX424462.1, on the reverse strand, counting down.
TATTATTACCTTCATTGTATAAGTGTTCATGAATCACTGTGACTACATCTCCAAATTGATCGAGATAATAAGAAATGTTTTGGTTATTTTGTAGCAAACGCTGTTTTTGTATAGACATACTTTTAAAATTAAATCACTGTAGGTAGATAATCGAGAACCTATTAGATATAGATCCCAAAATATAAAAAGCAAAGTGTGTTTACCAAACATCTCTTATCTATCTTTTCAACGGCTCACATCTACGAAGAAATATTGGTCACATTCTGCGCTATTTGCATTCCCTCGGAGGAGATATAGGCTCGGTATCGGGCCCCAGGTACCTCAGGAGCCATATCGTTAGGAGAGCCCGGGGCCCGGGGAACCAGCCGTCGACGACAGGGTTCGGGCGACATCTGCATACGAATGTTTCAACTCTGAGACTGCGAGAGTCTCGGTTACCGAATGACCTTCAGTTTTTTCTTTAATAGAATTTCGCGTGAAAAGGTGAGAGCTCGTTCGACTTTAAAGCATTCATTGTTTGTTTTAGTTTGTGAATGTTTTATCAAGGCGTTTGGATGCTTGCTTTTCGATTTCCCGGCACTAAAATCAATCTTCAATTCAAAATGTTCTTATCACTAAGTAATCAATAGTAACCTCGGCTTTGGACATGTTTGAGACACATAAAAAGTTAAATAAAAGCGAGTTATACTGGTCGTCGACTTTATTTTTATTTTATTTTGGTGAATCCCTTGTAAATACGACCGCTAGAACGTTATCAAAAGGTCTGGGAAACATAATGTAAAAAAGATATCTATTCTCTAAGAGCTAAGAAACTCGATTACTTAGTAAATGTGTGTATAAATATAATTGTGTTCCACCTGGGTTGTTGGGAGTTTAATCTGTAGGAACTGTGCGGTATAACTAGTTAGCGTAAACTATCTTAAGGCGATGTTAGTGCAGTTGAGGCGCCGACACATGCTGGCGTAACGTCATTAGCGTGCTACGTGTGTGCTTAGCCGACGTTGTTATATAACTTAAACTAGACAACCGAGTGTCCAACGAGATGGTAGGTATTTATATGTATTTATATATACAGAATGCACAAGAAAAAGCTGTATTTGAAAACAAACGAAAATCAATCGAGAAGCAATATTGTCATAAACTCAAAGCATTTATTTCAAACTAGCTGTGCTCCACGGTATCACCCGCGTAGTTCTCGATCCCGTGGGAATATAGGGATAAAACGTATTCTATATCCTATTTCTCTAGAGTAGGGAACGTCGCGGCGGCGGGCGCGGCGCGGCGCCCGCGCCGGCGCGGCGTCAAACGGTTCGCGTATTGCATTTCGTGATAACTTCGAAATTAAATGTCCGATTCAAATGAATTAAAAAGTATTTTACTGCAACATAAATAAATAATGTTAAAACTATTTATTTGAATAAAAAATAATATTATGTTGATAAAACTCCTTCGCAAATAATGCATTAAAAAGCGGAAAGCTTAAGGTCCCTACCGAATGACTCAATTTTCTCGAAACAGTTGAAATCCCTGTTAATAAAGAAAGGCTACTACACTGTTGAGGAGTTTAAAACTGATAAATTGTGAATTGACTGACCTAGTAATAAATATGCTTGACGTAAATGTGAAATAATAAATTGCTTTAATATAATAATTATGCTTAGGTACCTTTAAGACTCAAAAGAAAGAACGAAGTATTAATAATGATCTATTTGAAATAAAACGTAATAATTAAATAATTAATGTTTAGTTTAATGTAATGAATTGTAATAATTAGAATCAATATTATAATATGTAATTTAATCATTTGCAGTGCCCTTACAGGGTGCATGTCTTAATACTGTGTCATGAAATTTTAATGCATGCCTAATAACCAGTGTTTTACATGTTAGCAAAGAAATAAATAAATAAATAAATTAATTAATTTCGAACAAATTTGATTACCATAAAAAAAAGTTATAGTGAGTCAATCTTAAAAGATAGACATATGCTGTCACTGACTTTTTTTGAACTTTTAAAGAGAAACAGTTCCATCATACATGATATTTGCGTAACTTAAGCCGTTTACGCAGCGCACGCAACGGAAGGTCTCAAAAAGGAATATTTTTTCCCGTTTTAGCAACATTTTTCATTTATGCTTCGCTCCTATTGGTCGTAGCGTAATGTTATATAGCCTATAACCTTCCTCGATAAATGGACTATCCAACGCAAAAATATTTTTTCAATTCCAATCAGTAGTTCCTGAGATTAGTGCATGCGAACAAACAAACAAACTCTTCAGCTTTATAATATTAGTATAGATATAGATAAACCAATTACATGCACTTTTGAATTTTCAAGGGGTCGGTCACGGTCAGGCAGAAAGATGAAGCTAGTTAAGCTATAGTTGCCCATTCCACAGCGTAGTAGGTTCCTATGGAGTAGAATGGGCAAGAAATTCCACGACCCTCTTTTAAATCAGAATATTGTTACAATAATATATTGGTTACATCATTCATGTTGAAATTATACATGTGAGTACAATGTAGAAAAACGTGCACGTTAAAACCGTCCGTAACTAAAGGAAAAAAAAAATAAGCCGTGGCTGCTAAGAGATGACCAGTCCCTACTGATGGCGCCCGTTCACGAACATGACGCATGGATCAGTACCATTCAGCTCAACCATTTTGAAGGGAACCTAATGATCCAACACACACGCCACCACCAGCGAGACATTTGAGTGAGCATGACATACTCTCTGCCGCCAGCATTCAAGTCAATGAAAGACGTACATACCTAGTAAATGGTAGCTTTAAAGTAGGTAAGTACATAGTGCTCACACATGTGCTATAAATACGAGTATGTGCCATAAAAGACTGATGCGACTTATTTATTTATTTATTTATTTAAGGATTACCAACGAGATACATTACAATTATCTTTTACAATAATAAAACTAGTTTAATAAACATTATCCCGTAATGCAAACTCAATTACAGGTAACCACAGCTTACACATTATTGAGTACACATGCTCCGAATATATAATTAGAATTAAGAATTATTATATAAAAATAAAAATAAAAAATATCATTAAATTCAGATAAACATTAAATATAAGATAAGATTGACATTATTAAAGATTTACATTACATATTTAAATTTTTAGAAAATTTACTTGGTATAATAGTTTAAAAATAGAAATTATACATTAAATTTCATTAAAAAAATAAATTTATTAAAGTGATAAGTTGTTTAATTATTAGAATGATAAGTCAAATGTCCTCTAACTGAAAGTGCATAAACAATTTCCTTTTAAAAGTGTTAAGACTATCATGATTGATATCGATATCCGCTTTGCGGCATATAGCATTATACAATTTGGTAGCCCTAGAAAGGGGAGAGTTGTCACCTAAGTTAGTTTTGTGCAAAGATTGTCCGAACAGATTATAGGTATGTGACCGTGGTAGCCTGCTCGGAACATTAATACAAATTTTGAATAATAGATCAGTATTAAATTTAGATGTCACTAATTTGAAAAGGAAACAAAGATCTAGCACTTTTCTTCGAATGGTGAGGCTTTGGAGTTTAAAGTACTGAACACGGTCTTTATAAGATTTTAATTCTTTCGCATTGTTGTTTTGTAAGGATAGATTATACAAAAACCTCCTTTGGACTCGCTCAATCCGTTGCTTATGAACGTTATAACGGGGTGACCATATCTGTGAACAGTATTCCAGATTACTGCGAACCAGCGTCTCATATAGAATAATTTTAGTTTGAGAGTTGTTGAATGGCTTTGAGGTCCTTAATACAAAACCTAGCATTTTATATGCGTTGGATATTATCTTATCTATATGGTAATTGAAAGTTAATTTGCTATCCATCAAGATTCCCAGATCCCGGATAGTATCAACCTCGTTGAGTGTCTTGCCCAAAATAGAGTATCTTGTATTAAAAACATTTTTGTTGCGACAAAACTTTATATGTAAACATTTTTCTAAATTTAAGCTCATCCTGTTTTCTTTGCACCACTCAACTAATCTATCCAAGTCAGCTTGCAGCAAGTGAGGATCCTCTATAGATTTTATAGGCAAGGTTAACTTGAGATCGTCTGCAAATAAATAAGATTCTGCGTGATGGAAACAGTGGATAATAGTATTAATAAAAATATTAAAAAGCAAAGGTCCTAGGTGAGAGCCTTGTGGTACCCCAGATGTCACATGAAAATCATCACATCGAACCCCATTCAAAACAACGTACGATAAACGATCGCTAAGATATGATTGAAACCATTGCAATAGTGGACCGCTGATTCCACAGCTCTCGAGTTTCTGTATTAAAAGTTGGTGGTCTACTTTGTCGAACGCTTTGCTAAAATCGGTGTATACCGCGTCAACCTGAATCCGTTGGTCCACAAACTCTGTGACATTTTCTGAAAAAGCTACCAGATTGGTGTGAGTTGATCTGCCCTGAAAGAAACCATGTTGATTACCTACTATTTGATATTTCAAGTGGCTATACAGATAGGGATACAATAACAATTCGAAAACTTTAGGGATGATAGAGATAATAGATATTGGTCTATAATTTCTTAAATCGTCTTTGCGACCATTTTTAAAAATAGGGACTATTTTTGCTTTCTTCCATGCGGATGGGAAACAACCTGTTTCAAGTGACCGGTTAAAAAGAAGGGTTAAAGGCGTAGAGAATGACTTCGCGCACTTAGCGAGGAGAATTGGGGGAAGGTCGTCAGGACCAGGTCCTTTGCGTACGTCCAGACATTTCAGTTTGTTAGCGACCATATCCTCTGTAAGCGATATGTGACTTAATACATTCAGGCTGCAACTAAATAGTTGTGGAAGAACTAAACTGTTTGATGTATTAGATACCCGTGTGGAGTCGTTCTGATTATACACCGATGAAAAGTTTTTTGCGAACAGTTGACAGATATCGGTACTGTTGTTAGCTACTTCATTGTTTAAGTTCATTTTTTCCGGGATTGTACTTTTATTTTTACGCTTATGTTTAATATATGTCCAAAAGTATTTAGAATTGGTTTTTATTCTAGCTTCAATTTTTTTAATATAGGTAATGTAACATGATTTGTTTAATAACCGGCACCTCTCCCTCAGTAATGCTAAACTAATCTTATCCATAGCATTGTTATATTTTTTTACTTTAATTCTAAGGTTGTATGTTTGTTTCAGTAATTTAGTTAGATCTCTCGTAAACCACTGTGGTTGCTTATTGTTCTTCACTTTATATGAAAAAGGGACATTGTTGATAATAGCACCCATTACCTTTTCGTAAAATATTTCAACCATTTCATCTATGGTCCCACAGTTTTGTAACGTTGTAGTCCAGTTTATAGAGTCAAGGTGCCGTGTTATAGCTTGATAATCAGCTTTATGATAGTTACGGGTGGGTAGCATACTGCAGTTCAGAGTTCTTTCAGGAACTATATCTAAAAAGATTCGTAGAGGAGGATGATGTGTGTCTACTTTAGATAGGGGATCATTGCATTCGCTCACCTTAACATTCGTTATATCAGCTAAAACCAGGTCTAAGACCTTCGACCTATCATTCCTGACATTATTAAATTGTTCTAAACCGTGTAACGCAACGAACTCAACAAAAAGGTGGTTAGCTAAACAATTGGTGGTCTCAGGGACTAGGAAGCTACTGTTATCGTTGTTGAGCCAATTTATGTTAGTCAGATTAAAGTCACCTGCTATGAACGTATTACTCTCTGTACTAATGACTTTGCCCGCGTTCTCGAGGTAATGCTCCAAAACATCAATCTTAACCGGGGATGGAATATAGACCGCGCAAAAGCAAAGACTGATTGCATGGTGTTTTGTTTTAACTTGAACTTTAACCCATAGATCTTCACACAAACTGTTATAAGAAGCCATTTCAATAGAATTATGTCTTTTTAAAATAGCGATCAATACCCCACATCCCGTCCTCTTCCCACAAAGCTCATTAAGTTCACGGTCTCTTCTATATACATTGTAACGGTCATCGAATAATTCGGTACTGGACATATCATCACTTAGCCAAGTTTCCGTAAGAATAACAACATCGTAATCATTAATTAATATGCTATGATACAAGTCATGAGTTTTTGTCTTTAAACCTCTAGTATTTTGGTAATAAATTTGGAAATCTGCGAATTATAAATTAATTGTTCATTAAACATTCAAGAAAATAAGCCGAGACTTTGCTTGTGACATACCATAAGTTTTAGCAAGTACAACAATAAAAGTTGCACCGTCTAACAAAACAGTGTTTAGTTACAAGTCATTTGTTACGTTAATTTTATTTCAATCGTGTAAATAAATTGATGATAGAAAAGAAATCTTGCGACTTAGTTTAACCAAATTGGTACCTACCGATATGGTTATGGGAAAATATCAAAGCAAAAGCCTTCGATTGACTTCAATGTGTCCGATTCTCAAGAAAATTTCATTTGATAAGTCCTAAAATATGACTCAGGACCTTCTTTTAAATGAAATAGGTCAAAAACTAGCCGAAAGGCATTAGTAGCGAAATTGGATGGACAGCAATAAGTTATTGGTTGATGGAAGGGCGCTGGCTGCGGATCCCTCACCGGCTGTCGTAAAACAAATTGCGTTGAGACGTAAGTAGCAGACGTTCGCTTGCTCCATCATAACTTACTGACATTTCTTTGGGATGTCATGTAGAAATAACTCTTTAAGATTATTCCAGTAATTTTGCGATACTCGGTATCTATTTTATTTTATTTTGTTTATTTGGTTCACCAATTGTTTACACTAATAACTTGACAAAAAAAAACGTCTTTAGAAACTTTGCATAGTGTAACAATTAGGTACTTAAAAGGGAAACACCACATTGACTAAATTAAACTAAATTTTGTTAATTGTAAGCCTAAGCACATGTACAGTTTACAGCCAACAAAACAAAAGAACAAAAATGTATGCATATAATTATATAATAAGTCTAATCTAATAAAATTAAAGTAATAAAAAAAATGTAAGTAATAAAAACTAAAACCCAACTACGACTAAAAAGGTAAACAAGACACCACACCAGACAAATTAAAAATCCGGAATCACACATAATCTGTTCGATTTATGCCCTAACTTTTAGTCGTAGTTGGGTTTTAGTTTTTATTACTTACATTTTTTTTTTATCTTTTGGGTTTGTAATTTATAATTATATTTATGAAATTTCCTAATTAAGCCCTTTCATTTGATACCCAAAATGGTAGGATAAAACCATTTTTTTTTTGAGTTCATGACTTTATGTCCTCTAGAGAGCGCCATTGCTAATTTAATGTGACGTCACATAGCCTATAGCCAGCGGACGATAGAGACGCTTCCAACGATACCTCATTTGTCAAATTGTGATGAGTGGTTTAGAAAATATGAGGGAACAGATGAACATACTTACATACATACATACCGGCCAAAATCAAAACCCTCCTTTTTTCTTCGCCTTAATTTGTCTGTCTGTGGTGTCTTGTTTATACCTTTTTAGTCGTAGTTGGTTTATTCACTTTGTATTGTTTTGTTAGTCGTTAATTTTTTTTAAACCTTTTTATTTTTCACTTTTTGTTGTGGTACCTTCCCCACAGAAATTTGAATACCACTACCTGCTTTAAGTATAAATAGTAAAATAAACAGTGACAGGAATTTAAAACATCATTCATATAGGTTAAGTAGGTATACTCATGCAGTCGGTAAAAAACTAAGCAAGCAAAGTTAATAAAATTTATATGGGATCACCTCTGAAACATGACCAACTAAACAAAAAACTATCATCATAATCAATTCATAATTGGCGGAGTAATCAGGTAAAAAACAACAAAAAAAACTGTCGAATTGAGAACCTCCTCCTTTTTGAAGTCGGTTAAAAAGAAATCACTTTAAAGATTTGCTTTTGATGTCAACTTGATATTCATAGCCGAATCAGGCACCCTTAAAATATGGAAATAATAGACTTCTCAATTTATTTAATAATATTCTGTCCCAAAAAATGAGAAGACATTTGATTGGATGACACGAGGTACCGACGGGGTCCACGTCCACGTAACGAAGTGTTGGCAATAGCGGAGCCGCCGATACTCTGAGACGCAAGGAGGCCACTCCAACTGTTCTCTCTGACGTCATTAATTCAATAGCATTACCTCCCTTTGTACCGAGGATTACAATAATTGTGTGTTTCGGAGCCAGCTTTGTTCTAACAAACTCAGTACCAGTATCAGTTATTAACAATTATTTATTAGAAACAAAGCCGAATTCTCTTTTGAGATTTATCCTCGTTTTTATTTCTAAAAACATTGTTCTATCGAAGCTTTGTCCCGTGATTAACGACAACGCGCAAATTAGGTTTCTTTTGATAAGAAGTTAATTCATTTTATGTTGTTTCCTAAGTTTTTAATCGTTTGTTTGTGTTTAATTTGTTAATGGCGATGATTATGAGTTTTATATGGAAGTTCGTGATAAAAATCTTTTTTATATTTTCTTTTTTTTCCATTATTTTGAAAGTAATTACTGGCAAACTACTCTTCAAACAGGTGTAAATTTGGTTTCAAGTTGGAATCATAGAATCTCCAATGGTGAAAACCTTTCTGCGGCAGATTGTATGATTCGTCATTTTGAACTGGGTGAAATAGGTTAGAACCAACCGCGCGCGAGCCGAGCAAACGAAGCGAGCGGTGCCGCGGCAGCGGCCGGCAAGCGCTACTTCCAAGTTGCTCGCAGAAATGTTTTCACCATTGTTTAATTATCCGTGTTTTCGCAATAACCATAAGGTATCCCTAGAGTTTTCGCGAAAATTCGAATGATCAAATCAGCCTACGACATTTATTTATAATCACGTTCTCGAAAACGGCTCTAACGATTTCGATGAAAATTGCAAAATAACACCAAAGCACAGTTCGGTTGACCAGGTAAATGACATAAAGAAAGAAAGAAAGAAAATTATTTAAAAAACAAAAAACCCGTCTGCAAAAACGCTTAACTAAACATAAAAACAAGCATTATAATCTGTAGATTTTTTTTATGTTTAGTTATGCGTTTTTGCAGGCGGGTTATTTGTTTTTTAAATATTTTTCTTTACTTCAATCTTTTTAGTTTTATATATACATATATTGGAATTGACTCATTACTAGCTTTTATTTGATACCAATATTGCTGTATTGTTTTTTTTTAATCCTTCCCCTCCCTTTTTTTTGTATTTGTAGAAGCAATATATAAATATTATATAGCCTATGTCACTCCCACAATTAAGACGAATCTAATGACACCTCATTGGCTAAAATCCATATAGCCGTTTAGGCTACAGAGCGTGCCAAAGAAATAGACATACATACATACAAACATACATACATACATACTCTCGAAAAATATTACCCTCCTTCTGGGGCAGTCGGGTAAAAATAGGTTTATTTGTCACAGAAACACGTGCTTACAAAAATTTACAGTACTTACTTAATCATAATATTTATGAATCATAGAAATATGAGATGAGGAGTAAATTAAAAAAAAACAGTTGGCAACTTCACGTCATGACTGTGACAAGAAGGCTTCCACTCAGCATGATGCTGTGCTATGGGGGACTCACAGCACAGCGCTGATTTTCAGTGGTCACCCGAAAAACACACAACATTGTGCCTATACTCCGCGTAGGCAGGCACAGGTTTTTAGTAGGTATCTTCTAACTGGTTGGTATAATATAGAGGTAGGCGTTGCGACGACGAACCGTTTTACGTCCTAGGATCAAACTGTCGTAGTTGCACAAATCAGTCTTCGAATTACTCGGTGCGATGTTGTTGAGAAAATACAGTCGAGAACGCAATAAATTAAAATCATTTATTTCAGGTAATATAACCCTTATCAGAAAATGTCTTAAAACCAAAAAATCATCAATAAATATAAAATAATCAAATTTATTATAATTAAAACAATAATATCATTACAATAGTCATTACTTGCCTGTCACAGCAATGATTCAACTATCTACGTTCCGCTCTCGATCGTTTACAAAACAGTCCATACAGTCAAAAGTAAAGTTGTCAATCTGTCGTTCGTGATGTGACGGTCAAAGCCGTTTTTGGGTATGTTCCGTCCTTTATAAAACGGTAAACGACCGTTTTCTGCAACCGTTTTCGTCGTCGGGGAACACTTGCGTTTCGTCCGTCAAAAATTCGACAACGACCCACTAGTATTATACTAGTCAAGTGTGATACTGGATAAGTCGAATGTAACTTATGATTGATCAGTACCCGCAATTCAAAGCGTTCACGAAGAAGTACGAGTATTAAACTAGTGCACAGTATAAGTATATTCCGTCCGGTCTCGCAGCACAATATCTCCGGAGGCGGGATGGCTGCGACGCGCGGTTATCTCGCCGCTCAGGCACTGCTATATTTACTCCAGTTATCCAAACATTGTGGAGCCGAGGAACCAGGACCACGACACAATATTTTTTTAATCACTTTTCTTGAAATTGTTAATAAAGAACAATTTTGAACTTTACATTTTTATGTCGACCATTAAACGTGGTGTTCGACTAATTTGCTTTTGGTTAAGCAAGAGCGCATGATACCAATAAATTCGTTGAAACCTCAGATTCGATGCTGACTGTTGAATGGATACGCTGCCTTACGAGGTTCTTTTGGTCGATATTATTCTTTTGCAGTTGTTTCTGCGTGACACAATAACAGGAGCTTAGATCAGAGTTAGTAATAATCTATGTAAGATTCATAGTGATCTATCACTACACTACACTACAAACAAAGTCCTCCGCCGCGTCTGTCTGTCTGTCTGTTCGCGATTAACTCAAAAACTGCTGCACCGATTTTCATGCTGTTTGGGATAGAGTGGTTATCGAGGAAGGTTTTAGTATATTATAATAACCGAAATCCACACAGGCGAAGCCGCGGGCATCAGCTAGTAGATAATATATAAAGCCACATTACAGTATCAGGGAGGAAGCTTGACCACTAAAAATGACTGTCGTATGGCTGGACAATTGAACATTCCCTTTGATCTTCAACAATTACTACTATATGTACAGATACACAGAGAGGAGCGATTTGCTATTGAGTACTTAGTTAGCTATATCCATTATGTTAACAGACATAAGCAATCTAAGCTAGTTAATGTTGCATGACGTCAGAGATATCTAATATGCAATCGAATGGAAATAAATAGGTATGATTGTTAATTCATTTAATAATAAAGTTAAAGGGTGCTGTAACTTGAGTTCACAATAAAGTATTGCCGGATAATATCTTCTTTCACTCCTAATTAATCGTTATACCGGTACCATTGTCCTAAAGAGTCAATCATTTACCCAAAAAAATACCCTTTCCCTGAAAAAGTAAACAGTTTATTCGCAAAAAGGGTAACATAATGTACACAATAACATTACACCTTTGTACAGAATAACCTAAACAAAACACGCTAAATTGTCTCAACAAAAATATGTTTCAGGATGAATTATACTTAATTATTCTGAGTGTAATAATTTTTTGAGCATGGCACAGGCGTCGTTACACCACTCATTAAACAGCTTTTATGGCGTTTGTGAACAATGGAAGGCGGGCAACAGTCAACCGTTCATGTCTGATGGACGAATGTAATAAATGAAGGTGGATGTGGGCGGATAGGAAATATGGAGAAAAATGAGAGGAGCTTTCAGAGCATCGGGACTGAATTGGAAAAGAAAAGGTTGATAAACACGGTTGACGAGGTACCTACACTTTAATATTGTTGTATTTTTAAAAGAAACAATTTTATTGTTTTTGAAAGTAGTAAGAAATTACTAATACACCATTTTATGATTTCCTTTATTTAATGAGTGTTGCAATAGTTATTTATGCAAATGTTACCTATATAATACGGGGTATTAAAACACGAATGTAGGTCTATCACGTGAGTGTTTTAATACCTAATTATTAACAGTTGCATATAAGACTTTATCTACACCCATGATATGAATCCTCTATAAAAAGGTTTGCAACTTAGTATAATATTTGCAATAGTAATATCCAAAAAAAATGGATGGACATGACATGACGCACATGAATTCGAATTTTTCGAATTCGAATAAACAATAAGTTTTGTTTTTAAAATTACGGTGTTTTTTTAGTGAAACGTGCCTGCATGACAATGTTCTTTTTTTTAAATGAGTTGTAGTATGAAATTTAGTACAATATTATAACACCCATTTGAATGATATTATGGTTACTATGACACTGGCTGTTTTAATGTTGGCATTAAGCTAACTGTTTCAGAAACTTTTATAGAGGATTTATAGCATGGGTGTAGATAAAGTAATTAAAAGTACCATCAATTAGTAATCGTATCCCTAATCAAAGTAATTAAGATCTGCTCGTCATCTGATAATGAAGTGTCCCGTTTGTCTCAATTGCTTGTTTCTCGTAATTACTTTATTACGAACTGTCATCCAATTAGTAAAAAATACAAATATTTTGTTTCCCGATATAAATCAAGGAACATCCGTCAATTAATTGAACAATCGTGTCGCCTCCAACCTTTTTGTTAATAAATATCTTGATAAACAAAATAATTTTGTACGGAACCCTTTTGCCGAATTGTGGCGTGTTTTCTTGTGTGACGTCTCCAGGGAAATTATCACTCGCACCGAAAGTGATACGAATTTGATCGTTTCATGAAATATGAGTGATGAATGGGCGACGCCGACGGTCGAGTGTCAGGGCGGCTCTCGTGCCACGGATCTGTCGTGTGGAACATGTGTTGTATATGTCGTGTGCAGGCAATACGACAGTCAGAAAGCACTTTCCGTATGTTCCATATATTTAAATATCTGCTTAAAATTGTACCAATTTTAAAGCTCTTTCAACATAGCAATGTCTAAACTAAATTCCTTTGTTCCCATTAATAATTTATTAATTTATAATAATCATTGTGCTTTATATTATTTTAAACCACGGATAGCCACAAATTTGCGGTCGTACCCACAGATCGTGGTCGTCGGGACTGACCGGTACCCATCCGTATACATATTCATTTACGTAGATCGGTGACCACAGCTCTGTGGCCGGGCAGCTCCGCGACCCAATTGTCTTAAGTCATAGCGTGTGACCTACATACACTACATACTCGCTGCTTGTCCTGGAATGGCTCGGAAGAGGTATGCTTCATACAGACAGCCTGTTTTCAAAATAACTATGTCTATGTATGATGCATACCATACAAGTTGAAAACATTGTACTGGGGGCCTAAACCGGCCAAATTAGCAATTCCTCTAATTTGACATAAAAGCCATTCATCATTTGTGAACTATTTTACGAATCTTCATAGAAACTTGTCAAACAGATGAATTACACGCAGATCATATTATGAATTGTCAGTTCGTGACAGTTTACGATGATTCATAATATTTCCATATTATGATTCTGCTAAAGTGACCGTTTTAAGCCCCCTGATTGCTTAATTCGTTTGTTATTTATTTATTAGATTTAGGTATTTCTTTAAACTGTTTGTAAGTTTGTTTGGTTGTTTGATATAATCATTAAAATTTGATCAAGCGAGAGTAAATATAACAGTATATTAAAAAAAAAAAAAAAACCCTATCTCGATTTCTATTTTACAGAGTGTCGTGCGTCACGCGACAGTTTCACTACATCACTGTCTTATATAGAATTTGCAAGAAACTGCATAAAATACTGTACCGAAAGCTAATTGTCGAAAAGTTACAAAATAATTTCTAAGCAGACAAAGTCGAGCACAAAAGCCTGTATAGTCCCGAACAGCTAAAATGTAATTTTATATTCGTACATAAAAGAGTTATGGCAGATATAATTGTGTGTCATAAAAGTGATCGATGTTCGCGGGCGGTACGTAATGTGTACCTGTATAGCTACTACAGTTTTTGTACGGTACTGAAATGCCTCGTAAATTACTTTGGGCTGTAACAAGGAATGTCCTTGTTCTGGAGGCGCGGGATTGATTCCCTCTCCGTCGTAAAGTCTAGGAAGGGTTTGTGCTTCACGCCTTTGTCTTGTCTCCTCAAATGTCTGAACGCTCATATAACAAAAAGGTAAGGCAATGTACTTTCAAGAGTTTCATCGAAAATTCTTTGCAATTCTGAGGCATTCTGATTTATGGATCTTCAGGTTAGACCGCAGGTAGACTGCCGCCGGCAGAGACTGTACCTACGTTTCAAATCGTTACATTTCTAGCTATTGCAAGTATTTTGTAGGTAAATGTACTTATTTTAATACCTACCTACTAATGTTGTTATAACAATACCTTTTAGGGTTCCGTACCCAAAGGGTAAAACCTATTACTATTACAGCTATCCGTCCGTCTGTCTGTCCGTCTGTTACTAGGCTGTATCTCATGAACCGTATCACGGACATTCATTAGACAGTTGAAATTTTCACAGATAATGTATTTCTGTTGCCGCTATAACAAAAAATACTAAAAAACAGAATAAAATAAATATTTAAGGGGGCTCCCATAAAACAAACGTGATTTTTTTGCTCGTTTTTATAGATAATGGTACGGAACCCTTCGTGCGCGAGTCCGACTCGAACTTGGCCGGTTTTTTTACAGTACCTAGCATATACTTATCAAAAGCGATTACAAGCTATAGCGAACATCGCAGTGTATTGTCATAATATTAAATTATAACATTGTTGAAAGGTATGTATATCAAACTTCAGCACATTGTTTTCCTGAAAAGATTCGTCAGTTTGAGTAGATTTCCCTCACCCGTGATAATATGAATGTATTATATTGCGCCGCAAAAGTTGTAACTCAAAGGGAAAGGGGTGAATAGTTGAGCGGCCGAAAGTTTAACACTTCATGCATTATGAATCGGCAAACGTTTGGCAACGTGCGGCGCGTGAGGGTTACCCCGCCCGGACAGGGGCCGGGGATCGGGGGCTGTACGCCGGGGGGGGCGGACATATGGTGGAAGTTTAATGTCAATTTACACGCATGTCGGAGTTCAAGTGACTTGGGAAGTCTTCCAACAATGTTATAATTTAATATTATGACAATACACTGCGATGTTCGCTATAGCTTCTGAAGTGGCATTATTCAGGTATATAGGTACATTCAAAGCACAACTTTAACGTGTTCAAAATTAAATAACTATCTTCCATTGAACGTGAACCCTATCGTGAAATAAATTAGCGCAACTTGGCGCGAGTTTGACACAAATTATAAAAAAGTGACACGTTCAAACTTTGACAGGCGTCACGAGTTGGGAATAATGTGCAAAGCGTCCGAAAGCACATTTTAAAGGCTTTGGCTTGAGCCCGGTATTAGAGGTATTTTGGAGAAATTAAATTTGCACTTTGAAGAATGTCTTGAAAATGTTGTTTGTAACCTGATTAAATAAAATTACTGTTGCGTGTCGAGCCGGAAAAGTCAATATTATCATATTACATGAAATAGATTTTTCCAGTACATAGGTATACCCGAAATCCCGTTAAATCCCGTCTTGTTTAACGTTGCAGTATGAATATTATTGATCGGTTTTTACAAGCTTTATATTAATTAGCTTGCTTCGTTCGAGAATGTGTTTCCAGTTACTCGCATTGTCATTCATTTTTCAAGCACTCTTGGCTTTAGATTGAGTTTAAATTATATAACTTCGGTCAAAACGCAAAAATATGATACCAGGGAGCTGGTCTGATGATGGTGGCCATAGGAACACCTCAATCAAACAAGATAGAATCGCATTACTCATTGACTTTGTTTTGACAAGTACTATAGTCCAAGGTTATATCCAGGGTCTGATGATAAAGCCGCAAGGGGCCATAGGAACGCCTCAACCAAACAAGATAGCACCATCGTGTTTGGATTTATTGGATATTTCATTATACTAGGTGGTGTCCAGGCCTGATGTTGGAGCCGGAAGGTGGCTAATAGCTATAGGAAATAAAACGGGCTGGTATCCGCAACTCCAAGTCAAAGCGCGTATTTTGCGTACGGGTGGGAAATCGCTTATTCGATCCACCCCAGCTCCTCCAAGAAGGCCAGCAACGCCTTGGTGTTACTGACCATCTCACGTAAGGTAAGTACCTGGGTTACCGAAGTACTTTGCCCTGTATGTGGCTACCACCAGGCAGTGTAGTAGCACATGAGATGCTGTCTCGTGGTCCTCCATGCAGGCCCTGCACAGCGGACTGTCTGTGACTCCTATGACAAAGAGGTGTTTATTAAAGGACCCATGGCCAGTTATAGCTGCTGTAACGGTTCGCAGCTGTTGTTTCGTTAGTCGGAGCACCCGCTTCGTGAGGCGGCAATCAATGGCAGGGAGTGCCTGCTTAGCCTGCCTGCAGTCACCTTGGTCCAACCATATTTTTTAGTGTTGATCCCTAGTGCATACCAGAGAGCGTAGGTACCCGAAGGGGAGTGGCGCAATGGGTTCAGGCCCCACCGGTGCTATGCTCGACCCCCTTCGGGCAAGTTCGTCGGCTGCGTCATTGCCCCGCGAGCCGCTGTGTCCTTTGATCCATTGAATGGTTATATTATTGAGGCTACCCACCTGGTTAAGGCGTTGGTGACACTCGTATATCAGCCCAGAGTCAACAGTGTGGCTGTTTAGCGCTTGCAGAACAGCCATACTGTCTGAGAGTATACGTATCGAGTAATCCTTGACTTCCCTGGCCATGATGGCCGAAGCGGCAAGAGAAATACCCATGCATTCGGCCTGAAAAACTGTGTTATGGACTCCCAAAGGTGTGGCTATTTGTATGTTGAAGTCCTCCGAGAAGATTCCAGCACCTGTGCCACTACCTGTTTTAGTACCATCCGTGAAGATGCGTAGTTCTGCAGGACGCAAGCCCTCGCATTGGCGATCCTCGTGCAGTTGGATATATAGGAACTCAATCAAACAAGATAGCCCTGTTGTGTTCCGGCCATTTGGATTTATTATAACAAGTAGGTACCTTAGAAGTGAAGGTGATAGAACATACACATACATGCATATTAATGGTAGTGTTTAAACAGACGTTTATGCAAAAAGATAAAATATTGATTAAAATCTTTTTAGAAACCATCCGAGTGCGTGTCGGACTCGCGCCTGAAGCAATAAACACGTTACTTCGACGGACCCACTTTAATTATTAACTTATTATATTTTATTGTATTATTTGACATTATATACCTACAATTTAATTTCAACTCTATAGTAGTGGCTTTTGCGTACATGTTAATTATTCAGATTTGTTACAGTTGTAATGGCAATCATGTCGTTTGGTTTAAATAGGTTTTTATCGGTAGTATCTTATTTATCGTATATAGATTCTTTTCTACCTTGTGAATGTGAGAACGTCGTAGGCTTAGTGAACTGTAGACTTTTTTTTTTTTTTTCAACTTTACCTGATACTTTTTGAAAGGCCTACACTGTCCTCCCATAACTATTAACACTGTAATTCGAAAATATTGTAAAAGCCAATTATCTTTTAAAAGAGTAACCATGGAGTTTCTTGCCGGCTTTTCTCCATAGGAAACGACCAATTGGAACCGTGCACCTAGCTTCTGACGTTTCATAAGTGCCCATGTAGGCTTATGTGAACTAAAATATTTTGATTTTTGATTTACCTTTATTTTTTCTTTTTTGAGGGTGGGAAATCGTCGCCCCAAGGCGTCCCCAACCCGGTCCAGCCTGGGAGCCAAACGTCGGAAATGCTCCACGAAATTCCACCGGCTGTCGAGGATGAGTACTTCATCGTTGACTTGACACCGATGTGAACCCCTCCTACCGTAATTTGGGAACCCGACGGTGGCGCGTTCCGAGGGCCATGAAAACACATGACCTCGGACTTGTGCAAGGCCACCTCGAGTCCCAGCTGCCGGATTCTATCGACGCAATAGAAATACCTACCTACACAATCTGTGAAAATTTCAACTGTCTACAGTTCACGAGACGGGCTGTACCGTTGACAGACAAACGGACGGACGGACAGCAGAGACTTAGTAATAGGATTCTGTTTGGCACCTTTCGGTAACTGGACCCTAAAAACAAACTAAACAGTACTAAATAAACTTACGTAAACATAGAACTTTAATATTTTATAGCTTGAGGAGTGAATGTCGTTCTTACACTTAAAGATAAGCCTCAAGATCAAGGATCGGAACCAGTTTGTAAAATACCGGTTTATTTCGGTTTTCCTCCGAACTTTTCTAAAGAATGCGAACGTTTAGAAAACTTTATTTTAACCTAAATTAACCGGATATTCGACTTGGTGTCGTATGTGACTATTACCTACTTGTGAGGATGCCGCGCTGAATTAAAACGGAAGTATTAACCGTTTTGTTTTGCTCTAAACCGGTAAGTCCGAAAAAACCTTTATATACCTAATACTCAAAACCTACCGGTTAAAAAAAACGGAATATGCGTACGAAACCGAATGTAAAGGTTTTTGCGTCAAGTATATCATACCGGTTTGAAAATTTAATCGGTATCCGAGCCCTGCTCATGCTTTTAAGTTCTATGTTTAAGTGAGTTTTGTTTTCTACTTTTAAATTCAATAAAAGCTTGTTATTTAAAAAAAAGTTCCTATATTTTTATTTCTTGTCTTTGTTATTGGTTTTGAGAAACACAAATCTTTTTGATTTAATATCATTATATGTATTTAAAACCTCAGTTTAATCCCAGGAAAGAATAGCCTCGCTAAACTCTAGGCTATAAATAACGCAATTTGTGCGTAGTCATTACCTATGTCAATATTAATCCCTGACGACCACACCAAATTATCGGCTAACACTTTGACCAATTTCAAAATTAAAAGTATCTATATTTAAACATCAAAACCAAAACATACCAAAGCGCTGCTTGTACGTACATGGAGCTAATTAAGTAAATGTTTCAGATTATAAAGGGGTGTCGCGAGCGCACGGAGGCCGGAAAGCCACAAACGTAGCGTCAGGTTATCAAAGCTTCCAGAATATTCCTGAACTCTTGGTAACGTGAGCTGCACGTCGGCTGTTACAGAAACGAAAACATAAAGGACATGACCAGTTCCAGCCTTTGAATTCGCCAACATGTGTAAGATTACAGTTACACACTAAGACTAAGATTACAGAAGGAACACAAAAATTTAAAAAAAAAACAAAAAGAAAAAAACACAAAAGAAGTGAAAAATAACTTTGGCAAAAAAAGAAAATTGAAAAGCAAAGACACCGACCGACTTCGGAAATTAAAGTTATTTTTCACTTTTTTTGTGTGGTACCTACCCCACATAAATTCAAATACCAACCACTACTTGCTATGTAAATAACAGTGACGGAGTCAAATATAATCATCATCTACATAAACTAAGTGGGAAAATTACGTACTTATTGAAATTACGTCTTAAAGCTAACTCAAAAACTACGCAAGCAAAGTTAATAAAATTTATATGAAACCACCTCGCGAGTATACTTTTTCGAACAAATGTAAATCGGTTCACAATTGGCGAAAATATCGATGAACATACATAAAAAAGGGGCCCAAGGCATTAAGTCCGCCTTTGTACCTTTTTTATTGAGTGCGAAAAGTTTAAATTAAAAAAATCCTCCTCCTTTTTGAAGATGTCGGTTAAAAATAAAGATCTCATTTATCATGGATATATTATTCCAAATAAAGCCCAGGTTAAAATATCTGAAATAAACAGTATGTTAATTGCTTCCGCTATTCTCTTTAAATGCACTTCCTGATTTTGACGTTCCGTTGTATCAATAATCATCCTGTAACCATAATAAGCTACACACAGTGGGCAAAATACACTAAGAACGAGTTATTTTCGATTAAGTGAAGAAATGACTTGGAATATACAATGCATGTTTTGTTTATAATTCATGTGATTTATTTCAGTTTAGGTTGTTATTGACATTTGTGACGATCGAACACCATAATAATCACTGTGTATAAAGGAGTGTTATTTCTTTGACTGACATTAGTGGCGGAACCAAAGGTACACTATATTTATGGTAGCAATCTTTTTCATAAAATTCTCAATTAATCGATTCGAGTCAAAGCAGGAAAAAAATATTATTGAATTGATATTTTATTATACCCTTTTTAACTGTGTTTGATTAATAATAACATCACGCTTCTAATCCCTGAAGGGTCAGGTAGAGGTGTACGTATACACCCTCATTTTGCTAGTTATGTTGTAGGTCCCGTGCATTATGAGGCGATGCCATCAACCGTACAGTAGTTTATACAACAAAATTAAGAGAAAAACTAAGCTAAGAAGAGTCTACGAGTTAACGAGTAATAATTGGCCAACTTTACAGTTGCAAAAACACTTTCTCCAATACATTTATGGGAGAACATGTTTTAACTACAATGTTAAGTTTGTTCTTGGGATAAATTCCTAACTACGGAACCCTTCATTGTGCGTGGTCCGACACGCACTTGGCCGTTTTTTAAGTTTATTTTGCCAATCAATATTATGTAGGGTCAACATTGCGACCAATTGGGATCGTGCACCTAGCTTCTAACGTTTCAGAACCTAGGTGTGTCCATGTAGTAATAATATGACATACTCGTACAATAACTTGAATTAAATAACCACAATCGTGTCTGATTGCTGTTATCCACTGGCTCCTCTCGCAAGCATTTTATCAAATCAAGACAAATTATATGAAATCAACTAGATGGTAAACCATTCTAAAATAAGAAACAAATCTCTTAAATAAGTTGAACAATGTCGCAAAAATATACCAAACAACATTACCAACGAATTCACTACCTCCTTTTTGAAGCCGGATAAAACCAAGCTTAGAAATTGGTAAAGGAATATTCTAGAAAGCTGGCATTGAATTGAGTGGGTGGTACAGAGTAACGTTTGATGTGTAGCTCGTTAAGAGCCTGAAGTGGCCGTGTAGCTCTCAGTGCGGATTTTGCCTTTACAGCCACTGTCAAGAGGCCTATCACAACGCCGAACAGTATGTTTATAACTTTCTACTTAAAACTTCTGTCAGATATGTTACTGAAAAAAATGAGTAAAAATCTTCTTAAAAACTAAAACAGCTCTGAACTAAAAAAAAAACCTAAATAACACTAACGTAAACACAGAACTTGCTATTTTCTAAAAACCTTGATGCTGATCTTTGAGTGTAAGGACATTTACGCCTCAAGCTTTAAGAAAACATTAAAGTTCAAGTATTTATATCTGATCTATAATCTTCACGAATCCAAGGAGCCCAACATCTTGTAAGGTGGAGGAGTTCCTGTGGCCACCTTCCGCCTCTAAAATCAGATCTTGGACGTGAGGCTATAGTTTTTGTTACGAAAAAAATGATGGATACCACCTAGTGTAATAGCACTTGTCAATACAAATCCAATGAGTTTTGCAAGTACGCCGGTTGCAAGTAGGTACTACTCACCTGACCTTTCTGAAGAATATCACCAATATGTCCTCCTAGGGCGTACGAGGGCGATTTTTAAAATATCTCGGTAGTTATATGTATAGGTATGTATGCCAAGTTTCAGCTCAATCGGATGCCATTAAGTGCTTGAAAAATGGATGATAATTAGATTAACTGGAAACACTTCAACGAATAAAGCTTGTAATATCTACCTATGTACCTTTTGTTATTTTAAGAGCAAAATAATGTCCATCTATTTTTGTTTTTGCACAAATATTTGAAAATGTATAAAGAGGATGCAATTTATTGTCAAATTGGCAACGTTGCAATTAGTTGTCAAATTTTACCCGTTTTTATTAATTTGTCAATATTACTGAATGAAAATATAAAATATCTTAACAATATCTATTTAGTTTAAGAGTTAAAAACACATTTGAATTTTTTTTATGTCAAAACCAAACATTAAATAATATTTAAAACGCTCCGCAATTATCACGTCAAAACTTGGCTAATTAGCTTAGTTACGTATCGTCTTGTGTCTTTTTCGCTCCCGATAATTACGACATGTTATCCTAATTCCAAATGTCTTCTAATTGTATGACATTGTGTCGTTTTTGAACATCGAATGTTGAGCAGGTAACCTATATACCTTTTTTTGCTTAGTATAAGCATATCATTGAAATAAACACAGTTTTTTTTAAAAACCATAGTGTAATCACTCGCTAATCTCCCAGATAAATCACAGACGTTTTAAATGATGAGCTCTTGCGATATGCGCACAGCAATGTTTACTCCACAAGGCATCTAAGAATAGCTCAATAAACAATGAAACAAGACACCGAACCCAAAGCGTATAGTACCGAGTACCGCAGCCGATACAAGTGGTAAAGGCGCCATATTTCGTGGGCATTAACCGCGTTAATCTCGCACGGAATCGACCAGGACCGCGCGGGATCGCGCGGCATCGTAGCCGGCCAATCAACCGCGCGCCGATAGTCCCGGGAATTAGCTGTTGTGTCCTCTGCTGCGATTTCTGGTTAGATTCATTGCTTGAAGAGTAGCTTTATATTTCGACACTTCTGTATTTACGAAATATATTTTGGGAATTTTTCAACTGAAGATCCTAAAGGTAGATAGAAAGTTGAAGGTTAGATTTAAAGGTTTTAAAATTGAATTCAGTGTATATTTACCTAATGGGTACGTCACCATTTTACCTTAAATATAATCAAGATGGTTGTCGTAGACGAACTAGACCGGATTTTACATTTAATATCTCCTTTAAAACCTTTGGCTATAAACACACCTCGTTCAAAACAACATCAGTATTTCGCTTGCCAAACTTTCTACACGTGTACATAGCTTATCTTATGGGTGAAATATACTTAGAGACCCTACAACGTCCTACGCGTAGAATATAATCATGGATTTAGGATATTGATGGGGCTTCCGCGATTCTGCAGTGCTTCGCAGATGTTCGCGGAAGCTGTTGACGATTTCCATGCTATTATGAGGAGGAGAACAGCGTCAATAATGAGTAGGTTGCGCGGAAGCTCCGACAGCAACCTAAATACATTATTAGACAAAGTTGACAGTCCCTTTATAAGGCACGGGGTACGGAGGCACGTGCCAACGTGTCTTGGGCCGTTGGGCCACGTCAGTTTTACTTTGTAAAAGTTTACTAACATACTTTTTAAGTCATTGTTACTAACAAATAAATAATATCATATATTATTATTACAATACAACAATAAATTCGCGGCACTGTTACCTACTTTGTACAAACAGTAATAAAACTTTTACTCCAGCGACGCAACTGTGTCTTCGTAGTTCTAATACAGGCAACTTTCCCGGCAAGTGACACAGCCCCTTCTGCCCTGTTCCGTTTAGTCTGCTTCACAATTAATTACAATACCAACTTCATCGGATTAAATCTAACGAGAAAGCACTAGTTGGCCATAAACGAGGTAGAGGCGCATCGTCATAATGCCTACTTTATAGCCGGTGACGTTGACAAGTAGCACCTCACTTAATTGATGTCGAAACATCATTAACGTCAGCGCTCATCCAACACCTAAGCTCCAGACGTCACTGATTTATATTGTATATTTATTATAGTTACTCCCACTCAATAGATGAAACTCTTTTTAGGGTTCCGTAGTTAACAAGGATCTCTTATAGTTTCGCTATTTCCGTCTGTCTATCTGTCCGCGGCTTATCTCAGAGACTCTTATTACTAGAAAGTTGTAATTTTGTATGGTTATACATATACATAAATCACGCCGACAAAGCGGTAAAATAAAATCATGAAAAAAAATTGTTTTTAGGGTACCTCCCCTACACCTATAGTGGGGATGGTTTAATTTTTTCTCATCTATCCCATGGTGTGGAGTGCCGTTGCAAAGGTCGTTCAAAAACTTTGAGTTTGTGCAAACTATGTTTGGATTTAGAGATCCATTTGCGAAATATTACGCTTTAAAGTGCTAATTTTTGTAAGAGTCAAGTGTTCCCCCCCCTGCCAGCTAAATGGTTGTTTTGGGTATGTGAAAAAAATTACGGCAGTAGTATATATAACGAAATTATAAGGAAAACTATCGCAGCTAGGCTCTACAAGTTTACGAGTAATAATCGACCAAATTAAATTTGCAGTTGCAAAATCATGTTCACCCATACATTTCGTACGAGGGAGAACAAATTTTTCAACTACAATGTTAAGTTTGTTCTTGGCATAAATTCATCCCAACTATGGAACCCTTCATTGTGCGTGGTCCGACATGAACTTGCCCGGTTTTATTTTAAATTTTCCAACACAAAGGAACTATTTTTCCCGACCTTTTGTGTTGTTTTTGTCGTTGTTGTTAGCCCATCGACAGCTGACAACTACCTAAATAAAAGTCCGGCGAGCAGCGAAGCGAGTGCCGCGAATGAGTAACTCTTTATTCAGTTTGTCATTTTGCCGCTTCAGTTTCATTGGCATACAATGGCTAAGTGACGTTGTTGGCGGAGCCCCGGTTCCTCTAGCCTTGAAGAAGCTTGGTTTGTTCCCCGCAGACGCACAAGCAATCAACGTTCTTTGTATCGATACATCCGCCGGTAATTGGCAGCAGCCGCGGACGCGCCGCACCTCGTAATTGCTACAAGGCGACATTTCCCCAACAACCCCGGAATATGGCGGCCATTATGAAAATTAAGGGAATCATTTTAATGACACGATTTATGACAGATCCGGTGCTGCGATTGCGAAATACACGATTCATTAATAGGTTGCGGCAGAAATAAATTGATAGTCACAAGTTATGTTTAAGGCTCTAAACTGATAATTAAAATAAAATGAGTTCCCTCAAATGAAGGTTCAGTCGTGCCGACATCAGTCTGAAGAGTGAAATTATGCGGGTACTATATAACTTTACACACATAGGACTTATAATTATTTTGTTGGGCAACTCAGTTGCCTCGGGTTTAAATAATTATTTCATTGGGAACAAAGAGAGCTCGGTCAAAGGATACTGAATTGTTGAAGTAAAGGTTAATACGTGTTGGCACGAAACAAGACGGAATAGAAGACCCACTTCAATAAACATCCCACAATAACGCTAACGTACAACAATTTGGGTAACGTGTTCTAGAAACCACCGCAGATTGAACATCCGTAAGTGATGTTTAATTTCGTCCGCTATTTCGTGATGCTTCTGAATCCCTCTATTTCGTGGCTCGAGGTCGGTCCATGTTCGTTGCGACGGTACGAGGGCCGCCCGAGCAGTAAATAAGAGGGTAGCTGCGAATAATTCAGGGCTCGTGATGGGCCTTCCAGCTCAATAATGCACGCTACGCAATCGCACGCGGCGTGTTCGCACCACAGAGAGATGTATTCATCTTCTTCGGTGGTGACTAGATTTAGGTTGGTGCGGTTTTGAGAGTCAAATCTCACGTGTCCCAAGATGGCGTGTTTGTATCTTATGTTTGGTACTGCTTCTTTTATAAGTAGGTCTTTTCAGTTCATATATTAAATTAAATACTTTTTTTTTCAAATGTAGGTTTTTGCTTATTATTCTGTGCTGGCACTAATTAAGTTAGTTGTATGTAGTTAGCCGCCATGAGGTTGGTCAATTAGTCGTTTGTGACAGTCCGTGCCAGTAAGTGAATTGTGGGAATTGCCTTTTAAAGCCAAGAAGAGAAAGTAACAGCTACCATTAACAATGAAAGGGGAATTGGCATAATCATCCCGATTTAAAATCAGATTTATTTCCTAGTCTTCGATATTGCTAGCCATTGTAATACCATAACGATATCAGTAACCACTTCATTGAAATATAACAAAGACATTCCGGGATATTAACATTCGCTTAAACCGCGAAAACCAATCAGGACCTAATTCCGTTGGTATAAGCAAATCGCCTATTACCCGCTGCGACGCCAATAGAATCCGTCGCTAAACGGATCAGGAAACAAAATGGGCGCTTAATAGATTAAAAGCTTTCACAATTGTTTGAAAAGAAAAGAAAAATATTGAGCAAAGCGGCTTATTGTACCGCCAATGTCAAAGGTAGAAAGGGATGAGGATCTGTCAATTACATAGTTTTGTTGATTGCATTTGGCTGTTTTTGTTTTTTTGTATTATCGGATAAGTTTAGCTCCTCGGCTCCTAAGGATCATAGCGTAATGTTCTTCTTCTTCAATCGGTCCCTCATTACTGAGTATCGTGGTCACTGGATCCCTTTAAACGGACAATCTGCCTCTATCGACTTCGGTTAAAAGTTGCATCACCACCTGCTGAAATTTGCTTGAGGATGTAGCTTCCTATACTCGGTCGGACGACCGTGTTGGCGACCGACCTTGTGCTCTCTTTCCTTCGGTATTGCCAACAATGTAATGTAAAGCGTAATGTTAAATAGCCTTCAACCTTCCCCAAGAATTCGGCTATTATATGCAAAAATATTTTTTCAAATCAGACTGTGCAGTAATAGAGAAAAGACTCTTCAGCTCTCTTAATTAGTAAGTATAGATGATTATCTATACAAATATTATAAAGAGGAAAGATTTGATTGTTTGTTTGTTTGCATTGAATAGGCTCTAAAACTACTGAACCGATTTGTCTGAAAATTGGTGGGGAGGTAGCTTAGAACCAGGAGACGGACATAGGATACTTTTTATCTCGTTCCCGGTAGGGTAGGTAGGGTAGGTAGGTAGGGTAGGTAGGGTAGGTAGGTAGGGTAGGTAGGGTAGGTAGGTAGGGTAGGTAGGTAGGGTAGGTAGGTAGGGTAGGTAGGTAGGGTAGGTAGGGTAGGTAGGTAGGGTAGGTAGGTAGGGTAGGTAGGTAGGGTAGGTAGGTAGGGTAGGTAGGTAGGGTAGGTAGGTAGGGTAGGTAGGTAGGGTAGGTAGGTAGGGTAGGTAGGTTGGTAGGGTAGGTAGTTAGGTGAGCCGTAGGTAAATTGCCATGCAATGATTTAGTTGTTTTAAACCTACTCGAAAATAACAATAGTAAAAAACAGCGAGGCAGACGTTTGTCGTTAGTCGTCACGATCTGGATTAAGTTCATAAGACCAGTAACAGTTATTATATCCGTAGAATTAAGACTGGAATTAACTGAAAGACATTAATGGTTAAAACGGAGGCTTTGCAAGACGCACTAATGGAAAAAATAAGTTCTAATGAAAATTCATAGGATCGGTTCTTTGCGTACTAATGGAATTAAGTCGGAAGTTTTATAGACCGTGCTTAAAGATTTAGCTTTAGATAAGGAGTCTAGGTAAATAAGTAGCTTTAGGAGAAAAAGAAAGTTAATAGTATAACAACAAAAACATTTTCATGTAAAATGTTGCCAAAACGAGACTATATGGCTCGCACTTTCAAAAAGTTATCAGATCTCATGTAGTCAAAATATGTGGCTTGGCCGTTTCCGGCCCGATCACATCTACATGAGAAATAATTAACTAAATGAATGAATAATTAACTGTTGTATAACAGAAAATTAATGAACAGTGAATACATTTTTCACCTTACGCCCATGTGACAGTAGCAATCTGCCTAGCCTTTTCCCAACTATGTTGGGGTCGGCTTCCAGTCTAACCGGATGCAGCTGAATACCAGTATTTTACATAGAGCGACTGCCTATCTGACCTCCACAACCCAGTAACTGGGTAATACGATACCCCTTGGTAAGACTGGTTGTCAGACTTTCGGGCTTCTGACGACCCGTAACGACTGTCAAAGATCCACGAATGACAGCCGGGACCAACGCTTAACGTGCTTTCCGGGGAACGGAGGAGTCTCGGTATGTAAAGATGGTCACCCATCCACCGACCAACCCTGGCAAGCGTCGCTTAACCTGATGGATCGACCCGGTGTGGCTATTATTACTTAGCCACGAACTCCAGCTCCTCTCCTCGAGCCATGTGACAGTAGCGAGTAATAATAATAATAATAACCCCACCGCCGTATCACTACGTTGACGTCGTGGTGGGGCTTGCGTGATCCGAACTCTAGGTCTGTACCGGTAGAGTTTACTTTGCCGGAACGGGTCTAGGGTGAGGAGCCAGACCAAGAGAGATACATAAACCCGCAGAGCAGCATGTGGCGAGCTGTTGGGCAGTAGTGACCCCACGGACCCTATCTCCCGGGAGAAGTCTTGTTCCTCACCTCTGGCTTGCCTTTATTGGCCGGCTGGAGTGAAGACAGACGAGGAACAGAACTCCCACCTCATTCTTGCCTTCATTGGCTGGCTTGAGTGGAGATTCGCAAGAGCAAACGTGCTCGGAGGAAGGAAGTATTCCAGTAAGTGCTCGTAGGGATCTTGACCATCTTCTGGGCTCTGGGATTGTTCTGAAAGCCGTGGAATACCTCTTCACTCCTCAAGCACCTCAGGAAGGGTTGCCCCCTTGTCGCTACGTCACTATGTGCTAGCGACGTTTTTCGGGGGCCCATTATTGAGTGTGCAAGTCACCCCCTGCCATTTTATCCATGTATACCATAACATTGATCAGGCAGGGGACATAGCTTTTCCATAGTTCTAGACCACCCAAACCCATACCCCAATATGTTTTGTTTCCATGTTCTGCAATAGCCCTACTCCAACCGGGGATTGTCCTTGGCTGCACTTGTATAGTGCAAACAGGGATAAGCGTTGGTTGGTGCCTCATTTCATTAAAAACATCTAACGGGCCTCCGTAAGTTGGCTTCGGCCCCTCGTACGCATTCCAAAAGACCGGGACCCCATGGTCCCGAGATATGTAAACATACATAACAAATAAAAAATTGGTAAAGTACAGTTGTAAAGCTTAGAAATAATGTAGGTATTACAAAGTATGATGCCTGTACTAGGATAAACCTGTATCACAGGCGGCATTAGTTCTTATGATTACTATTAGGACAACTGATTTCTTAACGAGTGATTTGTTTTTATTAATCTAAAACACGTATTCTTTAATTTGCAGTTGTGACTGTCTGTCACCTACTCCTATTAAATAAGAAAATATTATGTTTATTTTAAAACAAGCACATGGTTCGTGCCTCTTAGGAACACATAAATCCTCTATTTTATGGGAAACAAGCTATGGACAAGCGCCGCGAAAAGGTCGAAGGCAACAAGGAAGTTAATATTGGGAATTCACAATTAGTAAACATAAGTATAAGAGTAATATAATATTATGAAGCTAAGAAGACGAGAGGGTAATCAAAAGTCTATAATATATAAATGTTGAAACGCCGACGTCTCCCTTCCCGCAGGCGAGCACCAATATCTGCAATACAGCCTTGATTATGTGGAGGCGGTAAAGGAATCGATACGCTTGCGCTTATAATCGATAATTAAAGCTACTTTAATTTGTCTGCTTACAATATGCCCAATCCAGTGAGACCGGGAACCGTTTCAGAACGTTTGCCTCATTCCACGTGTTTTGTTAGATAGAACCTCTGAGGACACTAATACGATTCTAACGGAACACGTTTCCTAAGCACTATATAAATGTTTTATTCAGTCCTATAACAGAGTACTGCGAAGCCCAACTGTTATTGAACAAGACAAGTATTGAGTAGTTCTAATCGCGTACTTATTATTGTGAAATACACCCTTACAGCGGCCTAAGCCCTTTTCAATAGGATAACTCAAAACTAGCGCAAGCGCACCGTAGACTCAGTCTCTAACAGAACACAATACGATCGTACTTGGTGAGCGCCGAAGTGGTATTTCGACACTTCACATTTCTTTAATCTTCCCCATTTAGAGGATGCTTTCAATGTAATCGGCAGCCGTGCGATCGTCTTTTGACTGGCAACGGGGCGTTTTAATCGGGGCATCATAATAGCGTGTCTCGATAAACAGTGTCGATTTAGTAATAGTCCTACAGAACGGATGGGGTGGTTTTATCGAGACACGGGTACTAGCGTTCCTTAGAACGAACTATCAATTCAGTTTGTGGTACTTGGTAAAGCCTACCGAGAAATGCGCGACAGCAAAACTCACGCAAAGTGTTCTGTGGCGAGACCTTTTTCGATACAGAAATCATCTCTAACGTTTGGTTGTTCATAATGCAATCACCAGTCGGCCTTATAGCCTAGCTTGTTTTAAATGAGCTGTGAGTATTTATGGTTCTGCCTTCCAAATGTGGTGCGTCAGCTCAAGGTCAATAGTCGTCAAAAGTCAGGAGCGTTAGTGCTCATTGTCAAGTATGGTGGAAGGCCATCACCATTTCCCTATAACCAAATGCAAGTGACAATTATCTGCCAAGGTACGGATTAGGAGATGACACGTAATACACGAAAAAATAAAGTGAATTATAAAATACGATAAGTACTAAATAAGAGTAATTTCGCCATTCTGGCATAAATGATCATTAGCTCGACAGCGATGTCACCTAGCTGTTACCTATAAATAACCAAATAATTCCTTAGAGAGAATTATATTACCACTCACTTACAGAATACTGCACACTTTACCAGTTTCGCCTCAGACGTAGCTTCTTCTTCCGACCAGTCACGACCGCGTCCCAAAACCAACTGTCTAGCTTAAACTACGTTATCCGCTACCTAGTGTGGTCTATCACCCACTATTACCTTAATAAAATCAGTATCCCTTAGCTTGGTGTTCACCAAGCCTCCTAACATAACTAGTCTAAACACGAACAGCCGTCCGTACCCTATCGTGGTTTAAAACTAAGTACCTCTCTCGACCTAAAATAAGCAGCCTCCTAAATCCTTAAAAAATACCACGTCCAATCCAAACTGCCATGCCTTCCCGGAATTGGCATCTTGCCGCTTTTTGTACAATTTCTCAATTGTTTTAAGGGTCCGTTTGGGTATTGCCTGGGCTCGGTTTATGGTTACTAGATGTGTAACTAGTATTGTGTCTTAAGATTAGAAATCGGATATTTTACGTCGTTTCTTTAGGATTTGCTGAATTTCTGTGTATGTGTTCTTGTATAATTTTCAGATCTCTAGCATTAAGTTTGTATGGCTTTTCCCATACAAACTTAATGCTTCTATTCTTCTAATAACTTTCATCCCCTAATTTAAAGGATGGGGGTGATTTACAAAAAAATCCTGAAATATGTATTTTATTAATAATAAGAAGTCCCTATATCAATTTAGACCTCTAGCATCAAAATTTGCGGAAGTCTCATACAAACTTCCCTCCCCTAGGGTTGGGGGTTAAAAGTTCCAAGTTTTAGAATTTGTTTGTTGTTTGTGTACTAATACTAGCTTACATACCCAGCTTTTTAGGACTTCAGGAAGTACCCTAATAATTTTGATGCTCATCTGTGAGTCAGTGAATAACGGGTTTTTTTTAGATAATAAAATCTAAAGTATAAGAGCTATGCAATTTAAACTTTATATGTTTAATAAGTCCACTATTGACATCATATTTTATCCCAAGAATTTTGTTTATCTGGTATAATTCAAACTCAAGTTATGGGGGTTCAAAAAAACGACGAAGCGCTTCAAGAAAAGGTAGGTAGTGCCCTAGCGCTTCGCTTGCCTCGTCTTGGCGGGGGCACTCCCATGCCCCCAGACACTATGTAATTAGTGAATAAAGGACGGATTTAAAGCGAGGGCCATAGATGAATCACGAACAAGTGAGGGATTCTATCGATTGATGATTGAATCACGAGCGTAGCGAGTGTTTTGAAGTGTTAGAATCCTGAACGATGCAAGTGATTCATGGCCCTCGATATAAATTATTTAAGAGTTTCCGTTTTATTCAAGAGTTGCGACTTGCAGCAAAGAACACAAAACAGTTTGTATTCTAATGCTAAACTCCTTGTCGAAAATGTCGACCAATCAAATCTCGAGGAGTTATTTGCACAAGGAGTTTATATGTCGAGTATTCTTTACACTTGTATCGAGTATTTTTTCGCAAGGAGGTTGTATAAAATTCAAACACCAAAATAGTGATTAAAAGTGCTTTTATTCACTGTTCACAGTGAATAAAATAAGTTTTTTAGAGGGGGAATTGTATTAACATATTTTGTAGATGTTTCTTGGCGATACAAGTGAACTGAAGAAAAAAATAACGGGATCAGCTAACGAATAGCAAATGCTGAACATAATATTCAACTCACCCCATCAGGGAGCACAAGCGTGATGCGGTGCATGTCTGCATTTATCTGTAAAAAAAGAAAAACAATAAGCCTGATGCTCTCATTAGTATACAAACAAAGATAAGTAATCTCGCTACTGGAGAAGAAATACGTAGGTATTCATTAATGTCCCCCCCCTTTTCTCGGTAACTGAAGTAATTACTGTAAGTACCCATTAGGAATAACCTTTAACAGACAAACATAATTTGTAA
Organism: Lithophane leautieri; assembly: GCA_949152455.1. Taxonomy (NCBI): domain Eukaryota; kingdom Metazoa; phylum Arthropoda; class Insecta; order Lepidoptera; family Noctuidae; genus Lithophane; species Lithophane leautieri. The sequence goes on along the minus strand of OX424462.1, from coordinate 729,084 downwards.
ATGAACAGTTTTCTGTGGGTTCGTGCAATGTTATTATGATAAATAAGACTTGCCATGAGTGCTTATTTCTGATTCGTCTTATAGCGTTTTCATCAGTGCCTAGTTTTAACCTTGCTAAAAGAACGATTTGCTTTGTCACATAAGTACGAATTGGGCATTCATACGAATGTCTGCATATCAAAAAGCAATTTTGTCAGTGTTTAAGTTTAGAAACAGTTACCTCTTTTAAGTACTTAGGACTAGTCAGTATTGATAACACATTCTCGTGGAATGTGCATGTTAACAACGTTTGTAATAAGCTACGCTCCATTTTGAGTAAATTGAAAAAGCTTAGATAATTATGTTGTCAGCGGGAAAGTACTTTATACCTTTTATTACGCGCTGGCTGTCTCAATTATTGGTTATGGGTAGATATGGTCTTACATTCCCTATATACACACTTGAATAGGTAAAATTAACATCTTGCAGATAAGGTTACTAGAACTGCTTGTAGAAAAAAAAAACTAGGAAAACATTAAATAAAAACTGTTCAAAATTTGTTATTTTAGATAAAGATTTTGAATAAATAAAAAAAATACGTTTTCATTTAATAACATTGGTGAATCTAACAACCATACATAATAATACAGTGTGTCCGGACATGGACTAGCGATATTCCTCATACTTAAATATGAACTATTTTAAAGTGCAATGACACTCTAAGCTTGGGTCCAAGCTTAGAGTGTCATTATACTTCCCCACTATGTGGCAGCGATTTTGTTTTTTTGTTGAAATATTCTCTATGCGAGTACAAAAACAATCATATCTCTCAACGTTTTAGTCATACTGAGATAAAAAAAAATAGGCTTATTCGAAAGGCAATTATATTATCTATCGCCTGCATTACAAAGCAATGTGTTCACAATTCCATAACTTTAAAAAAAAATGTGAAAGTCAAAAAAAAATATGCAATTCAACCAATAATTGTTAATTACTACAAAAACCCCGACAACTTTTTTATTTTTTACTAGATCGACAGATTTTGAGCTAAGCTATAATACAACATAAAATTTACAAGTTTGAACATAGCGAATGCGCAAGATTTGTGCTTTTTGCAAGGGAATTGCCGGAACCCTAAACAGGAAACATATTTTTCAACACACTTGCTCGTAAAGTGGCTCTTATTTAACCGCTTTTAGGTTCATATGTTGTTATGTTGTTGTTATTATGGAAGCGCACATTACCGCACTAGTGCGGTAATGTGCGCCACAGATTACTATTTACTAGTCGGAGTAATGACATGGCAGTATGGAGTTGGTAAGTATATCATGGCAGTATCGAATTTGTATCCAATAGAAATTGTTTTTGGTGAAGCTTTTTACCAAAGACAAGCGCTCAAAAGCAAGTTTTTATTTAAAAAAAAGAACCATAAGCAAAAAAAAACCAAGAGATTTTTTTTACGATAACTAAACGTCAGTGGTATACTATACATTGAAGTAATATGAACTATCCTACTAATAAATGAGCATTCTCTATTTACACCCGAGCAGAGACTTGCGCTTTTTTCCGGTAAGACCGCGGTTGGCACGCGCGCATGCCACTTGACCCGCCCCGACGAACCGCGCTGGCCTGCCCGTGTGCCACCGCGTTCGCGCGGAATGTATCTCTGTCATATATATCTGTACTATTAAATAAGGGTTTATATCGTCTGGGCTATTTCAGTCTATAATGTTCACTAACTTAACCCCATTTGCGTATTATGTATTATTAACATTATTATATTTTTATATAGGCTGTTTAGGGGTATTACCAGTGCCTTCATTCACACCCGCGTGCTCATCGCTAGCGGAAAAAACAAAACCAGCCGCCATTTTCCATAAATATTCGTTAACTTTTTTGTTGTGTGGTTAAAATCATTATTAAAAATGTCGATTTCACATAGGGGAGAAGAGCGTAAATAATAATAAATAGATTTGACTCCACCAAGGTACGTTTAGATACAGTAAAAAAAAAATTTTTTTTTTCTTATTCATATCATATTTTTTCGTATAGGCTGTATAATGGTTTTGCCAGTACCCTTCTTTACACCTATGGAAAAACAACACCAGCGCGCCATTCCTCATAAACATTTATTATCGTTTTCGTTGTGTGGTTAATTATTATCATACAATACAAAATTTAAAGTATTGTCACCAATCGACACAAAAGTTTTTAAAAGAAACTCCAGATAGTCAGTACCTGGCAACAAAGGTCAGTTAAACTTTATAAATCTATCATCTCTATAGTTACGTTATTGTAGCATAAGTTCTTACAACAAGTCTGTTTTTTCCTCGCAAGTGTGTTGAAAAACGTCGCATGAAACGCGTGTGCATTGATTATTACAGTCTCTGCTACCTTATCGCGCTCGCCTATGGCTCGCGCGAATAATACCACCTCGACTGCAATATCCAATAGAGCACACTCGTATGACATAGTACAATTTTTTATCATTATAAAATGATTATCATTTAAATTGTACTTCAAAATAGTTTATATTTAAGTATTTAGAATATCGCTAGTACATGTCCGGACACACTGTATAAAGAGATCCTTAAAGGTAAAGTCAAATAAATCAACGGCTAAACTATTTACTTTAAAACTATTACAACCGTTGCAAAAGACACAAAAGCACGCCTGAAAACTTTGAACAAACGTCTACCGCCCCGAGGCGTCAACTTTAAATGTGAAAGTGCTGTGGAAATAAATCAACATTTACAAGTCCATAATTAAATACGGCGTTGTCCGCGCTTGTCGTCGCCGACACGATCGCTAATTGCTTCTCAAGAAGAAACTAAATCACTTCGCGATGGAAATACGCCGAGAGCCCGGGACACGTTCCGCGGAGATTCCGAATTAGTTTCTGTCGAGAACGTTTGAATAGCCGTTTTAGATCAAATGGTAACAGCAAGAGTTCTATCAGATATTAGAGGAAAAATACTAGACAATTATATGACATAAGTACATAGTTGGAATTTATTGATAGAAGCTTGTTATTGGAGTTTTCCATTAGGAATTTTGCAGTAGGAGCCCGGAGGAGGAGCTTGGTTGTTAGCAGTGCGCGAAATAATGTACTTAATATGATGATAAAAGATTAGAATTCTTGAAATATTTTATAATTATACAATGGCCTTAAAAACTTAATACCACACTTTTAAAATTGCAATTTCTCCTAAACTGTAGAAGCCGGAGTTTTGAAATGAAAAACGTTTTATAGCAAATTTCATCAGCTTTCTTGGAAATTATAGTTCATTATACATAAATAACGTTTTTAACTTAAACCCAAAAATAGCCATTTTTAACTTACAGGTAATAAACTCAAATAACATTTATAACTACAGTTTTACGCCTTATTTACATAACTTTTTTTGAAACCTTGGCTTTTGAATCAAAATTCATCGATCAAGAAATAAATGTGAAAACAAAAAGAGCCAAAAGTTGCAATAATATGTTTTGGTTTATAAGGTTTTTTTAGCCATTCCTTTAAAGACGGTTATCAGCTATAATGTTTTGCATATAAAAAATTAAGTCCTTTTTGTAATCCTTTTTATTTCGAAAATGTAGCTTGTGTAATTTAAAAGTTATTGCAATTTTAGTGTTGGAGTTTCTAAGTGTGGTACTAAGTTTTGACGGCCAGTGTAGGTAATTTATTTACTAATTACTTATTATGGAAACGAACACATACATTGAAAATGTAAAAGTCAGTAAATATATCTTCTCAGTATTGATAAACCACTTACCTTTCTAGAAAGTTATTGCACTGACTGAAAATACACAATGTTGTATCGTCGCTGTACCTATTACAGTGGACGATCAAGTAGATACTCGTAGCATCGGTGCCCTCTGCCCTGTGCACCGGATAATACAAATACGAGTATTATTCATTCGTTGTCTACTGCCGGAGGCTTTCAATGTTTTGTGTCAGCAAGTTTTTGTTATCTGGAATAATATCTGATACTGGAAATGTATGGCGCATAATGTATTTTTATTGCTTTATTGTAATATTATCGGGCTACGTACTTCACTGCTGAATATTGATCTCCCCTGGGTGTGCCATGAACAATCCCGGGGAATGACGCTATAATCATTACGTTCGGTAAGCTGAATTAGTGCATGAAGTTGTGTGTGTGAATGTATGCAAAACCAACACGGTATGTGTTGGTTTTAAATCCATAACGCTTTAAATCCATATCCAATATTTTCCTACACATAGAGTCCGCTTGATAACGATTATATTACCGTGTGGATATATTTTACGGCAATAAAACAGCCGAGGGTGGCCACAGTCCACAGTGCGTCGGAAAAACGTGATGGATGGAGCGAGCGTCGATTAATGGTCGCGCGGCGTGTATCGAAGCTCACTAAAACACAATATTTTTGAACGCTTTTTGAATTATTGTACTGTATGGTTGTTGTCATTTTTGTGTTAGTTTTTTTATTGGTGTTTCTGAAATGGTTGTTTATTAAGGTATTTTTGCAAGAAAATTATAATAAGCTATTAAAGTACTTACATATGTTTATTTTTTCCGACTAAGATAATATTCAATAACACGTACCCTACCTATGTAATAATACTTAGAAGTTTTTAAGCTCTACAATCTTATAATTATGGGTTCGATATCTAGGTCCGTTTTATTTTCCTGTCAAAAAAGACTATAGGGAGGAAATGTAACCAACTTATTTAAGTATCCTTAAATAGTTAAACTCGTACTTATTAGTTCGACGAAGCAAAAGTGATGATCACGACTGTTGCCTCTTCATAAATAGTCGGCCGGGAATTGGGTCATGCGTTGTTTGGACAGGGTGGCTAGTTACCTGCTAGTGCAGACTTTAAACCCGACCTGTTCTGGCATGTTTAACTTTAATTGGACCCAACTTGAGTGTTGTTTATGGAGGAGCCTTTGTAGAGAATATTCTAATAAAACAGTTTTGTTAAAGGTGTATAGTTGACCTCCGTCAAGTTTGCTATAGAGCGCGAAGAGAACATAAAATGAATTTATGTTAGTGACACAATACATAAGAGATAAGATAGTGATCATTGTAGATACTACACTATCTTTTCACGATTATTTTGAGAACTGGCTTTAAAAACCCGTTTTAGTTTTGGTTCTATAACCCAGCATAGCAACCTTCCTTACTGTTAACTATAAAGAGTCGGTTACCTACCGACATGTTAAAGTTATAAACTGCCATGCAACCATCATCCGCAAGCAAAATTGCCTTACGAATATTTTAATAGGATCCGTTTTCGGGTATATTAGGTATGGGTATCACGGCTGGGTGGTAATAATAACTAAAGAATAATATATTATATCATACAGATATCTTCCTCCTATACCTTTTTCATACTTAAGTAAAACCAATCCTTAATACGTTCCCGGCCGAGGCCGCGGTGGGCCGTTGGGCCGGTGCGCGGTGGGCCGCTGTGGGCCCGCACTCACATAATACGATGTTTGCATAACTATCCGTCGAGGTAATCCCCGCTAATATTAGTTTGTCAAAATATTCCCCGACGTATCATTGAAAAGGGAAAGGGTCTGAGTTCGTATAAAAATATATCCCGAGTCGCAGGTAACCCTCAATTGTTACCCGCCTCCAATACTTTTATATTCGATATGAGATCGGTCCGAGATTTTTCTCCATGGGCAGATACCTTTTTCCAAGAGATTAGAGCTTGATTAAGATTCGGGAATATTTCGGGGCTGCGTTATTCAGTCATAGGTTTTTGGAACTCGTATTATGTTGGGCAGTTTTGTGCGGAGTTCGAGTTGGATTAAAATGTTCCTTCGGTATTTTCTTCGTTTATTTTTTTAGAGATAAGTTCCGAGAAAACTGTTTTTTTTACTGTCAGGATTGACAGTAACTTGTGCAATATTGTGATAATTTTCCAATCTTTCACAATGTCGCGAGAGTTAATTAGACCTTTACCTACATACACCGATCTATAAAATACCGACATATATCAGCACCGATCGACAAGCCTAACCATCCACTTACGCCCATCGTAACATATAGCCCAAACTTATCTTGAGCAGATATACGAGCCAGTAACTGAACTAACAAACGCGAAGGCACGGTGGCAGTCAAATGGCGCCAATAAAGACAAACAGGACCAAAAGGCCAATTTGGCGCGGCCACGTAACGAGACCGGCTATTAGGGATTCAGGCCACAAGGCAGGCCTCCCCGGTCAGGCCAGTCCAGTGCTCAATGCTCGCTGATTGCAGTAACTCGATATTGATAATGTCCATCAGAATTATTGTGGCGGGGCCGGGGGCTCCATCATGTACTCGAGTTGCGGATGTGGGGTTCATTGTTTATCTAATCTGAGCGAACTTGTAAGAATTCCAAATCATTGTGATGAGATACTAATGAAGCCGCTAAACAAGCTGAATAACAGTAGTTGACTTATACAAGCTGATGCTGACGAGGATGAGATCAGTACCCCTGGCCACAGTTAGCTGCTTCCACTTGACTTATTAACGTGAACAAACGCCTGATTTTCATGGTGCGATTAAATGCTGTTTAGACGATGCAAATCATTTGCTGCTTCAATGTTAACATTTTCATGATTTCTTTATTCTACAGACAAGTAGGTCCAATTACAAAAAAATACTTACAATTCTAGTAGTAGACGTACCTCGTAAATAATCTTATAGGTAGATGTAACGGGTACCCATAACAGGTCAGGTTCCAATTTATCACCCGCAGGAGTGGCGCCTCCAAGCTATTACGTTAAAGACTATGTATCGATAACGTTACGTTAACGTTCAATATATTAGCTCGGTGCAGCTGTAGAACAAAGAGGGAGATTTATCACCTTCTCTATTATTTATTTATTATTTTGTTATATGGGGAAAGAACTTCGTAATTAATAACGAAAGTGTTAAGTGTGTGTTGTGTGGAGTGAGAGATAATTGATTTGTATCATCAGCATCACCCTCAGCTCATCAGCAGCCTTGGCACAGCACCTGTACCTTCGGCCAGTCACAAAGCAGAGCTCTCCTATCCTCTCCTGGTCGACGCCAGCAGTCAGCCACAACCCGGCGCTGTACCACATCCGACTCCGTGGATCATCACGCAACGCCTACCCACCCTACCTACCTATATACCTACTTACCTACCTACACCTACGTACCTACACCTATGTACACACCTACCTACACCTACCAACATACCTACCTATCTATACGGACCCTAACTACACACCTACCTACTTACATACCTACCTACCCTACCTACCTACCGACGTACATACCTATCTACCTACAAACCTTACTAAATACCTACCTACAAGTCTACCTACCTACCTTCACCTATTCTAAAACCTTGTCCTGAGAATGAAAAACACAACAAAAAAATAACTATCTAATTTGGTGCAGCCGTTCCCAGGTTATGGCGTGATGACCAAGTAAAATAGGAATTCATTTTTATTTCTGTAGAAAAATCAAACAAATACATCAGAAAATAAATTATTATTCAAAAGCCTTTTCGCACCCAAAACACTCTCAGATAATAAAAGTCCAGAACTGAGTCGACATAACATTTGCTAACGATTACCAATAAAACTTATATAAATAAAAGTAGATGAGTTTCATAAACCGCCTCTGTTTACGACGCTAGCGCACAAAACAATACGTTATTAATATCTACCAATTAATCGCTCCCTGCTTACAATCCGACTTAACCAAAAACTAGAGTAGGTAACAGAAATTCCATACATTCAATAATTAGTTTGGTGGAGTATACGGTAGTACCGGAATTGAAATAGATACAATACAAGATACACAGTGGATATAGTACCGAATTCCATGTATGAAACACTATTGGTCACAGTTCAGTTAAAGTATGCAAGTGTGCGTAAACCTCAGGGAATCACGTAGGACGTTTCATTGATTGAACATTTAATATTGATCAACATGCAACGCAAAACAGCGGCAGCGCGGCAATTTGCAAAAAAACGTAAGAACTTTTGAATTTGGCGGGCTCCATTGAAGGAATCACCCACACACTCGCTCTACAAAGCTGACTATAGACTGGAATGTGTCTCGTTTCAGTCTGTGTTTGAGCCTAGGTATGTGCCTTATTATTCCAGTACCTAGTTATTTTTAGGCCTATCCTTCTGCCTACACATATCTCGTGGTACCCCACCCCTCTCGAACCCATCGTAAACAATAGTAGGAAATACTCGTGTGATCCCGCGGCTTTACTCGCGATGCATTATCATCGGTTAATTGAAAGCATACATTCCTGATTGGTTCCGTACTCGATGTCAAGTAGATATGCGGTAATGTGTGTTTATGTGTAAAGGAGACAAATGCTGGTAAATTATTTTAGGAACACGCTACCGTATCATTTCTTGAAGAGATTGTAATACCCATTCCGTTTCTACTCTACAATTCGTTGAAGTACGCTAGCGCTACTGCTGAGTATGGGGTCCTGGGTTCGATTCCCAGGTCGGGAAAAGTGTTATTGGGTTTTTCCATCTGGAATTTCTCAGTAGCAGCCCGGAGTCTGGATTTGTTCCCGGTTTATGGCAATACGGGCTCCCATACAACAAACATGTTTTTTTTGCCGTTTTTAAAGATAATGGTCCGGAACCCTCCGTGCGCGAGTCCGACTCGCACATGGCCGGTTTTTTCGACCCGAGGGACATTCTAGTTCAAATGATAATTCATACAAAATGCCTATAGAAAATGCACTTTCAGGTTCCCGAATTTTCCAATTTTCCCGGCGTGAGCTCGGCGACTTTTAAATTTTTTCAATATTTCATAACTGGCGAAATGTGGGCGTGCTAGAGGTCACCTCTGACCAACCTCTCGGGGAGTACAGGCGTGATGTTATGTTGTGTCTCGCTTTCACTGCAGCCCCCACACGTAGATAGTGCAGACCGCCGAGGCACGAGGCTGCGCCTTGGACCGGAAGCCTCCCGAGGCAGCAGACCAATTGCGGCGTGGTTTGTAAATTCATGCCCCGACTGCGAACCGGTTCGATTGCGGCTTTATAAACAAACTCGTTAGCTTGAGTATATGAAACTATTATTAACGTGGTGGATGAGCGTTGGATTTTTGATGGCTTGGTTTTTTAAGACTATAGCTTATGATACGAAGTGCATTTTCTCATTATTAGGGCGAGTACAACATTGTTGAACAAACTTCCATCTATTTTACACACTCACACTAAAGTAAAGTAAAGTAAAGTTTATTAATCAAAAAGTAACAGTACAATTTAGCCAAATTCGGTGAGCCACAAACTAAGCGTCGCTTGTATCTTGTGGCTCGGGAGTGCGATTAACAATATTATGGTTACCTTCAAGTGTGGGGGTATTAAAGATAAATATAACAATAACAATAAAACATAATATGTCAAATTCTAGACGTAAACTAAGGAAAAGTAAAAATAGTATACATTTTGTTGGGCTTGTGTAGTTGTGTGTGGTGGGGTGGGGTGTGTGATGGTGAGTGTGGTGGTGTATGTGTGTGAAGTAGGTTTTACATCAAGGCTTCAGTGTCATCCTATGTTAATATTAGAAAGGCTGAGGTTAGGATTTTCTTACAGTTTTTGGTTGAGCAGTCTCTTAGGTCGCAGATTCTACTGACTTTATTGTAAGTGTTTGGATAGGAATAATGCGTACAACGCCGAGCTAGTTCGGATTTGGCGTTTGGTATGGGTACTCTGAAGACACGTTTGTTTATTATTTCATTGAAGTCGGGCCGTTTTTTAATTTTGGCGTGGTATTTAAGAGTTGCTTGGAGTATAAAAATTTATCGTACTCTGAGAACTTCAAACTCACGGTAGACAAGGTCAGTAGGGAACCTGAAAGGTTTTTTGAGAGCAACCTTGATTAGTGCCCGTTGCGCCCTCTCTAGTGTGATAAGTAAGAAAAGAAAGAAAAAAGAAAGAAAAATGCGTTTATTGGCATCGTAGCAGAAAAATACACCTTAAAACTATAAAAACAGAAAACAACCATTAGAATGCCAAAAGGGCCTCAGCTCAGCATAATGTCAGATGGAAACACAAAGTGTACCACCTGACGCTGATTTTCAGCTGCAACCCACGAGTGTCATACGCTAGAATATTATTATAATAAAATAAAAACTGATCTATAAGAAATAAAATAAATAAATAAACTACCTAATAATTGTGAATGTTTAAAATGTTAAATGTTAAATGTTAATGTGTGTAAGTGTGCGTTTTCCAGCACGTCCCCATATGCCGATACAATATTGCATGATTGACTGGTAGAGTGCGAAATAGACCATTCGTAAAATATCGATAGGGGTACAGTCCCGTAGCTTTTTTAAGACGTGTATTAATTTACGTACTCGGGAGGAAAGGGCATAAATGTGGGATTTGTACGTTAGGTTGTTATCTATGGTTATTCCGAGGTATTTAATTGTATCAGTACGTTCAAGGATTTTGCATGTGCAGTTATGGTCAGAGGCATTATTGCGTACCTGTAAGCAAGTATGTATTTTTATAGACATAGTTTGAGAGGGGCTAGAGGCACTGGTTTTGGAAAAGGCGATATATTTGCTTTTACTGACATTTAAGGTCAGTAAGTTTATGTCTAGGGAGTGCGCTATCTGAGTGAGGCCTTGTTCCGCCAAATGAAACACCCGCTTCCAAGTCTTGTCATGAAAAACAATAGCTGTGTCATCAGCGTAGGAGATCACTTCAGCGTTAGGTACATATAGAGAGATTTACTACGTAGTTTATGTACAGCATGAACAGCGTTGGGCCGAGAATACTGCCCTGCGGGACACCAAACGTGATAGGAAGCAAACTGCTTTGAAGACTGCTTATTTTGGAGTATTGTTGCCGAGATGTCAAGTAGCTACGGAACCATTCCAGAGGTACACCCCTTATACCAAATGCCTCTAGTTTCTTACGAAGCAGCCCTGGTGAAACGGTGTCGAATGCTTTTGCCAAATCAAGAAAAACACCGACACAACATTCTCCATTTTCTATGTGGTGGGAGACTTGATTTGTCAGTAATGACACGAATGTCTTCAGTGGACCTTCCTCACCGGAATCCAAATTGTCTGTCTGAGACAATATTAGTTTGGTCTAGAAAATTTATCAGTCTCTTATTAACTATTTTCTCAAGAATTTTTGAGACTATACACAGCAAAGCGATAGGCCTGTAGTTTTCTGGCATATCTTTGGGACCACTTTTGTAGATAGGGGACACTGCAGCGATTTTCCAGGGGTCAGGAAAGATACCTGATTCTAGACTCAAATTAAATATGTGCGTGATTGGTTTGAGTAGGCTTTCTCGGCAGTTTATGAGTAATGGTACTGTTAGTAGATCTGGCCCCGGTGCGCTGTCTATTTTCAAGTTTTGTATTATATTAGAGACTTTCTTCATCGGTCGGGTGAAGATAGAAGGATTGTGAGTTAGAGTTCGGTGTTATGTGTGATTCTATTAGTGATTGATGAGTGGTTGCAAGTTTTTCAAGGATTTTAGCAGCGTGTTTTTCTCCTACAGAGACGAATTACTGATTGCAATTATCAAGGGATGTTGTTGGAGAGATACTAGATGTAATTAAATGTGTTGAGGTAAGTCAAAGTCAAAGTCAAATAATTTATTTCAAATAAGCCCATAAAAGGCACTTTTGAACGTCAATGAAAAACAAAGAAATAGAATTGATTCTAGTTGCCCATTCCAAAAGGTAGCTTTCGTATGGAAAAGAATGGGCAAGAAACTCCACCGTTACTCTTTTCAAAAATGTTTGACAATATTTTGTATACATTAATTATATAATTATATATGAAGACGATGCACCTACAATAAGATTACTGTCCCACAAAAGGCAAAAAGAATTATAAATGGAGCAATGACAAATAAATCAGTTGTGTGATAGGTACATGGTGCTCACATATTTACAAATATTGTAAAAGTATACGATATTGCAATATTCCTAACATCTTTACAAGTAATACTAATAAGTCAGTGCGTGATTCCAAGCAATCACAGAGTGTAAAAAATCTATGACATACAAATAATAAAATATACAACTAAATTAGCAACCAGTTTGATTTTGTTGTATATTGACAAGTATTGTTCTTACATATGCCTTTTATTGCCGTCTATAGTTTTTAGGGTTGTTCTTGTTGTTTACAATTTCTTGTCTGTTGTGTAGTGTTCTAAGATTGCGAAGGAGCGTGTAAACGAAATTCCTGTACCTGATGTAAATTAATTGTTTTGTAACGTCATTAGGGTTGGCTTTGCAGTCAAGATGTAGTTTGTCACGTTGTCTTATGCATCTGATTAAGCCAGGAGTAACCCAGGGTTGAATGATAACCATTCTGCGACTTATTTTAACATTTTGTGTGTGAAGTAGTTTAATGCAGTGTTAACACAAGATGATCCAGTGACTGGATCCCAGTTCGTTTGATTGATCTCAGCAGCTACGGCAGCCCAGTCAGTTCTGACTCTCCAGCGTTTACTGTTTTTGGGCCTTTCTGGTTTAATAGGGACACTGCATAGGGCTAGGTCGTGATCAGTAATAGATAAGCTACATACGAGACCAAAAGGAAGTGCAAGTGATTTTATAAATATGTAGTCAATACAAGCTCCGCGTCTTGTTGGGAGAGTTATGGCGGGGGATAAACAGTGTGACGCCAGGAGGCACGCGTAGTTAGCTACTTGGCTATTACTTGGATCGTTTAAATTTAGGTTAATGTCGCCGGTCACAATTAGTGTTGCTTGGTTTTTGAGGTCAACAAGGGTGTCGTCGAGGGAGTTAAGGAAGCGCTCTGCGTTTGTAAAAGAGGGCGACCGATAAATGGCTAAGAGACTAAAGTCGTTATTCCTTTTTATTAAAATACTATCAGCGTCAACAAGGTTAGATTCTGCCGTAGTAATACTGGAACTCCAGGCTGATCTTGTGTAGACAACAATACCTCCATTTTTATTTACTTGATTTGTTGTTCTGTATGCGCTATATCCCTGTAGGTCTTCTATAATAGAACCTTCAGACAGCCAACACTCAGTGAGTACGATAATGTCCATGTTCGAATCTAACCGATTTAGAGTAATTACAAAGTCGTCAAAGTTTTTATGATAACTCCCGATATTGTATGTTAGCACCTTGATGTTGTCTTTGGAAGCATTTAGGATACTCTTGCAAATTTCAAGAGATTCTACTGTGCGACAGTCTATATTAAAGGATTCGTCAAGGTCGTTTGAAACGCAAAGTAAAGCCATATACGAATATTGTAATAATGTAGAGATAAGAACCGAGACTCAAGGAAGAGATTTTAAGTAGAATGTTTGTTGTTGCAAGAGATTTCATTAATTTTAAATGATAGAGGATGCTTCCATATGACAAATTATGTATGACACTACTGTCACAATAGGCCTGTTACTAAGTTAAAAATGTTTTTCCCTCTAATACTCATTTTGCCTTCAACAACTTCGACTTCGACAAATACAAGAACGCTTCATAATATTGTTATCTTTACAAAGAAAAGTTTTATTGGATAAAAGTGCTTATCCTATTGATATAAAGCCTTGAGTACGTAACGTTCTCGCGGGTGACGTCACCGGGGACCCTTCTCCTGTCAGCTTTACGATTTGTGTGGGCTCATAAGTAGCTAATTCTTTTTCTAGTTTTCCGTTCTGTTACCGAAATGTAAGTGGGTGTATGACCGAAATAATAGTAAGGAAATGCGGCAAAAAAGCTTTGTATCTAAAAAGAAAAACACACTATTTTAGTAAGTCTCACAAGTCAAGTCTATGGTACCTCAATAAGTTTGAGTATTATTGATTTAAAATAAGATAGGTTATCCAAGTAGGGATTAACTTTATATCTAGACATTGATTCGCTGTCGTTCAAAGATGTCTGCACCAGATCCTATACGTTTCTAAGCAAATCCGATTTACATCAAAACAGTATCGGCAAAGTGAGGGTAGTCTTGCAAAGCGAAGCTGTCACCGCTCAAACACAAGATAAGTTTGAGCGCAAAGTGGCAGTAGCCTTGCAAAGCAAAGCTGTCACCGCTCAAACACAAGATAAGTATGAGCGCAAAGTGGGGGTTGTCTTGCAAAGCAAAGCTGTCACCGCTCAAACACAAGATAAGTTTGAGCGCAAAGTGGGGGTTGTCTTGCAAAGCAAAGCTGTCACCGCTCAAACACAAGATAATTTTGAGCGCAAAGTGGGGGTTGTCTTGCAAAGCAAAGCTGTCACCGCTCAAACACAAGATAAGTTTGAGCGCAAAGTGGGGGTTGTCTTGCAAAGCAAAGCGGTCACCGCTCAAACACAAGATAAGTTTGAGCGCAAAGTGGGGGTTGTCTTGCAAAGCAAAGCTGTCACCGCTCAAACACAAGATAAGTTTGAGCGCAAAGTGGGGGTTGTCTTGCAAAGCAAAGCTGTCACCGCTCAAACACAAGATAATTTTGAGCGCAAAGTGGCAGTAGCCTTGCAAAGCAAAGCTGTCACCGCTCAAACACAAGATAAGTTTGAGCGCAAAGGAATTGCGACCATCCACAGCTCTCTGTTGATAACATCCCCAAAGTGGAACGAAATAAAATATTCCAAGACGGCTTTCTAGTAAATTGAGAGACCTACTCGGTCAGGAACTTCGGTAGGTTTTGAGCGATACAATATACTTGTAGAGAAAACTAAGAGTTGTCATGACAGAGTTATGTGGCCACTTATTTTCGGACCATGCATTTTTTGTTTTCCATATTTTTTGTTAGCTATGGTTTTTCTATGTACGAGCTTATATATTTTATAAAGTGTGTTTTGGTTTCATCTGATATTTTTGGTAGTGCAGTAACTGTGAAAATCAACGTCATAACAACGAGGTTTCGAAACGTATGTATTTTACACTTTTTATCTGATGCAAAAAATTATACAAAATCGTATCATGTGTAGGGCAACCCTCCTAAATCAAATTGCTTTGTCGCAAAATGTGTGGAGCATGAAAAATATACCGACGTGTGCCCCGGGGTGTAACAAACTCGATTTTTGACAACACTGTCGGTGGAATTAAAATACAGTCGTCACCTTCATTTAATGTTACGTAAAATCAGTGCGTGAGTGTTTGTTATGAATGGAGAGCTCCAAGTGAGTATACTTGGCTCCGTACCACCGCCATCCATTCTTCGTGTGAATTCTGTGTCCATTACCACAGAACAGAGTCGGGAATTTTAAGGTTACTCTAGTCGGTCATTATTCCATACAATCGAAGTATGGTGATTAATCGTATGTTTGACGGTGTGCGTTCAAAACTAAAAATTATATCAATTTGTCTTGTCATTAGATAGCCCTGCATTGAAGCAGAATTGGAAAAAAATATTGGTTTGGAAGTAATCAGCGTCGAAACTTCCATATTTCAACACTAATTTTAACTCATCTTTGGGCGTAAATAAATAACTTTTGTACTATGAAAATGCAAAATAGAAACCGTACAGGAATAGATAATTTATTCAAAAGTTCAAATAATTTTATTTTGAGTAGATATATAAAAGTACATTCCCGAAGTTTTTCCATTATTATATAAAAGCCGAAAGGTCTGTTCATGAAATATGCGCTCATTTTCGTTATAAATCATCGTCAATTACACTAAATCAATAAATCAATAAAAAACTAGATAAAAAAAACTAGATAAAAACAAGATAAATAACTACTAAATAGCATGCATATTATTATTAGCCACGCGCAGGAACGAGTTCGAGCTGTCGAATAGTGCGAACTTATTAATGCCTGCGGGCACGTGTACCGGCCTACAGCACGTGTTGTGATATAAGAGTTCATACAGTTATTAGTAATTGTGTACATGCTGTATTTATTATACTTTTGTACTGCAGCATTACTTGGTCTTTAACAACACCTACGGTGATCTCTTCCCACTAGTCCATACCATCAAGGGGCCTAGTCTAATAATTTACAAACGTGTCAGTGGTCTCGCAATGATGAGTTTTTGACAGGTTTTGTATGTCATATCTGTCAAAAATTTATCATTGTGACACCACTGACACGTTTGTAAATTAGTAGACTTGGCCCCCTGGTTATTATGTCTAGTGTAAAGCACCTAAATAATTCAAAATCCTTCTATGAGCGTCTGTATTGGACCTCTGTGCCCTCGTAAGCTTCTCAAGCAACCCTCCTCTGGCTCGGAGCACCCGTGACATCTCCAATCTAATATCCTCCTCTAAATATACATTATTTAACATCTCAGACCGTTGAGTGTATTATGTATGTACGGATAACTTCAGTCATCTCCTCGCTACTAGGCCATTTATCAAGCGTATGTTAGATTATTCATTTTGAAAGTATTTTAATATTAAAAATATTGTTTGTTCGATAGTGACATCTGTCACATTTACGAAGCTTGGGACCAATGTAGAAGTACCTAATTTGACTAGGTATTGTTTACGTAAAAATAACACAACTTATACAATTCATTAAGATGTTAATTACATTTATACTATAAATTACTACGTAATATTTAATGATACTTGTAGCATATCTTAGATTTTATATTGCTATTTTAATATAATAAGCTGTTTCAACGATTGTCACAAGACTGTTAGTTCGGTTTAAAGAAATTTATTTCTCAAAATGAACATACATAGTTCACTTAAATATGAGAAACTTAAAAAAAAAAAAATTTCCTAGGTAATAAACAATTGTCGTTCGATCTATCGAGTACATACAGTAATGATTACTATTGTTGGTCCGCCAAATACAGCTTTAGTCTATTTTTTTAAATGTTCACTAATGCAGAATCTCTTATTTCTTTCGGTAACTTATTGTAAAGCTGCGCTCCCTCAAACTGAATAGTTCTTCTTCCGTACAAAGTCCTTACTGATGTTGATGTTATTATTATAGTTGATGTTGTTATTCTAATGAATTTTATTTAAGAATAACGAATCGGCTTTTATTAAATTGCTTTATTACCTTAAAATGTTTTAAAACAATTCAATCACATAAGATTTGTTTATTATTACCTGTATTGGAAGTTATTAAACCAAAATATATGATATTCTATGATTGTTTTAAAATTACGGTAAATGTTTGACATAAAGTGACGTTTGTAAGATATAAAAAGGATTGTAAGGACGTTATCGGTTCGGCACACTTAATTTTAATTTAGAATAGTTTATATGCCCCTGGCTGGAGGCCCTGAGTGTAGAAGCTTAAGGCAGCCACAGGAAAGTCCGGTTAAGAAGTTATGATTTCCGAAATCACAATTCAAGATGCCATAGATAAAAAAAAAAAAAAAAAAAAAGTTATCGGTTCGGTTGCTCGATAGATGTCCAGTTGGTTGGTTCTAGTGCTGTTGTTGTTTGGAATAGACTTGCAGATGTTACGTAAGTTAAGTAATTTGATATTATACCGTAATTATTGCTTAATATGACTAGTTTGTTGTGTATGGTTTACTATTGCTAACATTGATAATATGTAAATTGTATAACGGAATATTCATGTTCTTTTCCTTGCTATTTTTATAATGTTACTATTATTCCGATAGAAAACTGTAATACTGTTTCCATGGAGTTTCTTGTCCTTCTTCTCCATGAAGACCTAGTTTTGTGAACGAACAATTAGCTTTCTGATTAAGTACTGACAAGTCTAATTAAATAAATGTTTAGCCTTGTCTTTCTGTGCTTTAATTTATGAAATCCTTTCCCTACAAAACATATTCAACAGAACTTTCATACACAGCAAATAACCAGTAATCATTCCGACACTAAAAGCTTACTAATTTGGGTAATACTTATATAAATACTTATAGTGCTTACCGCTCCTTCTGACACGTACACACGGCTACACAGCAAGCTATACTATTCCAGTATAAGCTGACCTCGCATTGTACGGAAATCCGATACATTGCGAGTTCATCATAAACTGGAAATGTATAGCTTGATGTGTAGCCGTGTGTACATTAAACTTAAATCGTTAGGCGTCTTGAGGCTGAAGTTATGACGTAATGGACCTAACTACATTAAAACACTAGTCTAAGGTTTAGTAATCATCAAATTAATTAATTAAATTAAGATATTATAATGTCGGTCAAGTAGGTACGTAATTATGTAAAATTATCCGGACTTTGTTTTTAAGTCCTATTTTCGCGTCCTAATGGCACTTTATCACAATAATTGTCACTAAGCCACCCCAGCAACTTCCTCCATGTACATCCAAATATTTAAATTAAACTCACACAAGCGGCAAACAAAAGCAACGTAAAAACGTTTTCTTTGTTAATCCATTAAGTAAATTTCAGCAAAAAAGAGAGAACGTTCCGAAACACAATGAATAGGAACAAAACTTGAACGAGGCCGGATCGCTTTCAAATCCCTGAGAGTGAAACTTTGAGCGAGTAATAGATTAATATGCAAATGAGTGCGAGTGCGGCCGCCTCGCTCGCAGTGCCGCCCCGCGGCCCCCACCGTCAACCAGCGCCCATTAGCCCACGTTGATTAATACAATTAGGAACGGATATCACATTGACGAAAACGAAAACTGTACCCAATCAAACATTTAAAACAGCTGCTAATGAACGCTGCACTTGTTTTGTAGCTATTTGTGTTTAAACTAATGGAAGTTTCACAATCTTGGTCGACTTTTTTAATAATTATGAAAGTTATGAATAATGGAGTGTTATTTAAAAGTTCACTTGTATTTAATCGCAAAATGTTTCTTAACTTCTACATTAGTATTTTATTTAATTGAAACATCTTCGGCGATGATCTTACTGAGAGAAAAACAACGGCTCTTAGCTACTTATCGCCCCGGAGTTCCGAAAGTCAGCGAAGCATTGGTTATTGTTGAATAAATAGGTTTGTAATTAATAATGTAGCTAAGTTTTTTTTCTTTGCCAAGCTAAATATAATTTTCTAAACTAGGTACTGCGAGCATTGGGAATCCTAAAAAAAAATGATGATATCAATAGGTAGGTCAACTAGAGAATCGACCTCCATTTTCTGGAAACCTTCAAAAAGAATATCTGATCAAACTCATGTCGTCTTTATGAATAGGTAGTCGTTGATTTTGTTGACAAATATTATGATTGTTAGTCGCATAATAAGGATTAAAACCAAGGTTATTTTGATTGACTGACATTATACTTATTTTTGATATTGGTTCAAATTATAATACCTATCACCAACATCACTACCGTACCATACATTGGAACTAACTCAAATAATTCAGTTAGCCCGCTATACGCTAAATTCCTTAAACTTCGCTTAGGCAGGCATTTCGAGCTAAAACTCTGCCAAGCAATGAATAAGTGTTCCTGTAATTTTAGGTCGAGAGCTTTTTGTTTTTGCGTGTTCACGAATTTTTGGTTTGCCTCCGAACTTTGTGTTGCGTTTGTTAATGGCCGCCATTTTGTATAAAACGCTAAAAACGTAGTGAACCCGTCGTCGCGGCGGCTGCGTGGACATAAATCGTAGTAACAGCTGGTATTTGATGTCATCATCATCATTTCAGCCGAAAGACGTCCACTGCTAGACATAGGCCTCCCCCATTTCTGGCTATTTGATGTATTCGGTTTATATTAAAACTGTTTTTATTTGCACAGTATTATTCGGTCATAACGCCATGAACAATAACTGGTGATAGCGTGACAACTAAAACATCAAGGGGCTAAAAGTACTGACACATTCGAATATCTTGGACAGTCGTTACGAGTGATCAGAAGCCCCAAAAGTCTGCGACTAGTTTTACCAAGGTATCGTGTAACCCAGTAACTGGGTTGTGAAGGTCAGATAGGCAGTCGCGCCACGTAAAATACTAGGTACGAGTAGTATTCAGCTGCGTATGGTTAGACTGGAAGCCGGATCCAATATTTATAAGTAGGGAAAGGGCTAGGCTGATGCAGAAAAATAGTAACACTACTCATTTAATTTATTTTGTAATTGTTTTTTAGTTACAGATTTTATTAATCTGATAAAAGCACAATCATACAAAAAATATGTTTAAAAGAAATAAACAAAAAGAAATAAGAACCAATGCTGAAGCAAAGGGGTAATAAAGTAGCTGCACTTTAACATTGTTTTGCATTACATTCTGCATTTTACTGCATTGTTCCCTTCCCGTAATATGTTTGGATGTCGCGTCATTCAATTATGCCAAAATTGTTTGTTCGAGGCAAACACGAGTTAGCACGAGTGATTCCAAAGTCCTCGTTAAAGTAAATGCTTTTGGATTTATAGTTAGAGATGTGAAAACAAAGAAGTTGGAATGAGTTGTTTGGAACAGTTTTCTCGGATAAATGAATGTTACCGTTCCTGCTTATATGTAATCGAATTTTACGAATAGTTTGGGTTTCTTCGTCCCTTTCATTTATAGGTATGTTTCAGCCTCTTTCTAAAACTCAACGTGTTAACTCCCGGGTACTGTACTGTACCATTGTGCAGCCAACAATATTTGCACATTAACATAAGTCTAGTCTTCCACTGAGGCGGACTTCCATGGAGAGCAGTAGTGGTGGTGGCCCAGTAGTAACGACCGCGAGTTATGTGTTGTAGGTCGTAGGTTCGAACCAAGACAGACGCTTTACTTTGTGTAAATTATTTCATCACCACTGCTCTTCCACCAGAGGTTCCGGGTACGGTTCTCAGTGGGGGCAAAACTTTTTGCTCGTTTTGATTGGTGGTAGGGCTTGTTCTAAGTCTGCTAAAATTATTGTTAAAATTACTTACTGTTCAAATTATTTTAACAGCATTGTTGTGTTTCAGCATTTAGAGGTAAGAAAGCCAGCTTCTCTGTGGTTGAGGATTCCGGGTGAAGCTCGCTTCCACCTTCGCCCTGATCACCACTTACCATCAGGTGAGATGCAGACCAAGAGCTACCCCGATCAGTCGATGAACGTACATCCAAGTAACTTTTAGCTCAGAAAAGAATGTGACCACGTATTTGGTAATTGTAATCTTGTCAGATCATAGCCAAGCCACCATAACTTTAAATGCTAGGACAATGTTAATAGGCACCATGATGTTACCAAACACACCCGTGCAATGGTTCCCACTTGCTATAATTGGTATTGGTTCAGGCCTCGTTGGCTAGTTGTGTCGGCTGCTAACGATCTGTTTGTGTATCGAGGCAGAACACTACATCAGAGTTGCTATAACAGACTGAGTCTGAAGTGTTTGCTCTGAATTTATATCAGGCAAAAATATCGACACTGACCTATCTATACTAATCTTTACTAATATATCTATACTATATACTCGTATATTATATATTATTAATATTATAAAGCTGAAGAATTTGTTTGAACGCACTAATCTCAGGAACTACTGCTTGGAATTGAAAAAATCTTTTTGTGTTGGATAGTCCATTTATCTAGGAAGGCTATAGGCTATATAACATCACGCTACAATCGGTAGGAGCTGAGCAAAAATGAAAAATGTTGCAAAAACGGGAAAAAATATTCCTTTTTCAGAGCTTCCGTTGCGTACGCTGCGTAAACGGTTTAAATTATGCAAATATCATGTATGATGGAATTGTTCTTCTTTAAAAGTTCAAAAAAAAAAGTCACGACAGCATATGTCTATCTTTTAAGATTGGCTCACTAACCTTTTTTTATGGTAATTAATGCATTTTTGCGAAGGAGTTTTATCAACATAATGTTAATTCTTCTTCAAATAAATAGTTTCAACATCAAGGGTATTTATGAAGCAGTAAAATGCTTTTTAATTCATTTGAATCGGACATTTAATTTCGAAGTTATCATGAAATGAAATACGCGAGCCGTTCGACGCCGGCGCCGCGCCGCTCCGCCACGACGTTCCCTACTCTAGAGAGGAGAGGATGGGCACACGGGTAGACCATGACCTGGAATAGGACATAGGATACGTTTTATCCCTATATTCCCACGGGATCGAGACCTACGCAGGTGAAACCGCGGGGCACAGCTAGTAAATGATAAACATGTGTATTTCGAAGATGCCCGAAATACTAAATAAAGCATTTGATTCTCTGGTTATCTATTAAAAATGTATCAACACAAGATTTGATATTCTCGCGATTGAAATAATAACGTATGGAAACGTAAAGACTTACGTTTTGGTCGTCTTTAAGAATCAATGATCGGATACTGTAGTCTTAAATACAAGCTAATAGTAATAATTATGCTATTGCAGATATGGATAGTTAAATGAGTATTATATTAACCCTAAAAAAACTGTATGTACAAGGCCGGCCCACGGGCTCATGGGCCCATGTAAACATGTGTATCAACATGACACGTATGTATTAGCAGTGAGTCGCAATATTCCTGGTACCCGACAGGGACAAACAACCGCCGGGGATTTTAATTATACTGAAGTTAATATCCTGTTCAATAAACTAATTAACAATAAAGGATTTACAGACAAATATGACGATAGAATCCCAAAACCTTATCAAATAGCAACAGATTTAGAACTACATCTAAAACAAAGTCAATTCCTTCCTAAACTGAAAATCAAACCCAAAATTCAGGCTCAAAGGTGAGCCGGCAGTATCTTGATCAATGAGTATAAAGTTGTAAAATAAGTGGAAATAAGACATCAATTAATTGCCTGAGTCTTTGAAAAGTCTCTTGAACCAGGAAAATATTTCTTTGTATTCTTACATTCACAAGTACCTAAGTACTTATTAGCTATAAGACGTTCTCTGAACAAGGTAAGCACAGGTGACACAAGGTCTCCTCGCTGTCGGCCGCCGGCGATCGCACGCAATCGTTAGTGTACATTCCACTCCCTCGTCTAGTTCCCTCACATTTACTGTTCCTCTCAGAACCGAATCGTTCCAACTTTTTACACTTTTAACGCCTCTTTCTATTGTTTTGTACCTTTTATTTTGTAAGGTTTTGGCTGTGTGTTATCTTTGCTACATCTTATCTTTGTAAAAGTAGTGCCTTCACTAATTTCTTTTTGAAGATATGCGGTACTCAGTTACATAAAATTCAAAATGCCAATATTTCATGATAAATTCAAATCCTTGACAGGAATAAAATAATCATAAACATGGCATTAATCTATGGCACTACTCGCCCGGGTTCACATCTACTTAACAGCAAAGCGCATTCGAGATTTTTCGCAGTGTGAAAATCTCAGACGAAATCCGAAATTGGAACTATGCCCGATAAAAATGTCGATAGCTTCGCGCCCTCTCGGGTTAGGTAGCAATGCTGTTAGCGAGCGGGGGAAGTCAAGTACATCCGTGTTTACCCTATGCGGATACCAAACGTGATGGTATACAGTTGTCAGCTCTGATTGCATATTAGACAAATGGTTGTAGGGTCGACGTGCAGACTACGTCTAAACAAGGAACCGCTCGAGATTGACTGAGGCGCATCCCAATCTAGAACGTGAATCGACATATTCCAATATGAACAAATGACGGAAAGCAACGAGCTTTTTTAAAAATGTGAACTGTGGAAGAGAATGCGGGAGTAGATAAGAGGTAAGTAAAACAATCTTCTGAAATCGATGTCCGAAGAATTAACGTTAACGTTACCGTTTTTATAATTAACAGTATGTTAAATATAATTTAGAGCTATGAGGCGCTATTGCAGGTTAACGGGAACGCCCTTAGTTAATTAACATACTGTATGTAATTAGATTGTAAGATTATTAATAAAGGCTAATATTTCCTTTATATACATATTTATAAATATTATTTTTTATTAAGAAATAACAGCCGCACGGGTCGATCCATCAGGTTAAGCTACGCTTGCTGGGGTTGGTCCGTGGATGGGTGATCATCTTTACATACCAAGACCCCTCCGTGTCTCGGAAAGCACGTTAAGCGTTGGTCCCGGCTGTCATTTGTAGATCTTTGACAGTTGTTACGGGTCGTCAGAAGCCCGAAAGTCTGACAACCAGTCTTACCAAGGGGTATCGTGTTATCCAGTAAGTGGGTTGTGGAGGTCAGATAGGCAGTCGCTCCATGTAAAATGCTGGTAATCAGCTTAATCCGGTTAGACTGGAAGTTGACCCCAACATAGTTGGGAAAAGGATAGGCAGATGATAATTATACATATACATTGGATAAACTTCTTGTACTAAATTAACTAAAAAACTAAATTTTAGGACTAACTAACTAACCAATAAATATAAAAACAAAAGGGCATACTTAAAAATGAACAAATTTTTTTTTTTTTTTTTTGTTTTTTTATTTTATTTGATTTGATATTATTATTAATTTCCTTTTGTTCATTATTCGGTAAAATTGCTGTCCTGACATGAATGATGCATATGTCCGGAAATCACGAGCCAGCCGGACACGTGACGGACGATATCCGGACACACGTCTGCTGAGCCCCTCTTTGTGGCTGGTGGCTCGCATCTGCTCCCTGGGAATGCGGGAATCGAAATTCCGTCTCGGGCTTTGTCGGCCGCAGCAATATTGTGCTGTATTGTAATAAATCGACACATCCCGCACCGCCGTAAACGCTCAGTCATTCACAGTCGATCTGCGGCTATCCATGCGAGACGCCGACGTCTCGAGAAAAAAAAAACATAAAATTGTACTATGCTAGTAGATAATCAGCTACAAGACAATTTAAAGACAGTAAAAAAGTTTTCGTATATCTACTGCTCCAAGACAGATCCACAATCATGGCTACGGAACATGATTTACTTGCTGAAACCAAAAAGGGAAAACAAAAGAAAAACAATCCATTTTTCGGAGGGAACGTATGCGCGATATATTTCAGATGATAGGTACGTCCCAGACGCAGGTAAACATAGAGTATCCCGATACGAGCGACATGACACGACATAATCTGTCCGGCGGTGCGCGCATTGAATATAAATAACAGCGTCCCGGTGGCCTCCTTCTTTTGGGAGAAACATCACGGCCTCTACCCGCACATTATTCATCCCGATTTGCCGATTTTCAGAAACAGAAGTGAGTACGATTAGAACTGAGCACTCTCTTAGTTAACGAGGCTTACTTTGATAGATGGTCACTCAAGCCGCCCCACTCCACCCTTGAGTGCATATCCTAACGATCGTCCGGATTAAAGCCAAGCTGTACAGCTTGTTTGGCATTGTAGAAAATTTCAGCCCTAACAATAGAAGTGCGACAAATTCGAAGATAATTGGAAACTCCTTTGAGGATCTTCGAACGTTCTTGTTGACGGAAACAGGTTGTTAGATTAGCAAAACATTGAACGTTTCCTCCAAAAATATTAATTTTCGAGAGGTGGCCAAGAGTTTCATGATATAAATGGTCAAAGGTAAATGTATTTTGGAGAGATAAGATCGCAGTAATTAATTCAGCGAAGTGATGCGAACGACGCACCGTTTAACATACACAGCGAGCACTCTTGAATAAGCTGTTGAGTATTTTCGACAAGCGAACAGCCTTTGATGTAAAAAGGAAACGTTTCTCTCAGTAAAAAACGAATTATTATTGGCTGTAATCGTTCCGCTGCCTTTGAACTTTCCGTCTTGTGTGTGACAGTTTTATTACATATAGGAGCTCGAGCCGCGAGTCGCGTAAGCATTATGTTTGCAGTGCTGTCGACTGTGCAAATGGTAAAGCAACTCTGAACTAACTTCGATTACAAAGATTTAATATTATTACGGTTTAATTCGATGAGAGCGGCTTTGTAGCCAGAGTCTTGTTGAGGATCGATGTCCCGCCCCGTACTGTGCCTTGTTTAATTTTGGCCGTTATTAGCCACCGTAATGAATTTCTCTTCTTTCAGGTCCCGATAAGTTCAGAGACAAAGGCTTTTGTTTGCGCGACGTATAAATAAATAAGCCGGTGGGGGTGTAGTTATACCGCAGGGTGCAAAACTTTCAGCATCAAGATTTACGAGCGCGCTTAATCTCGCAGATGACCTTGCAAGCGCAGACTTTGTAGCCGTGCGCGAAGTTTCGCAGCACAGCGAGTCGGAGCTGCCAGTTGTAAACAATTTAAAGTATCCGTCTCCCGACGCTACACTCTCGAACTTCTTGTCGCGGTAGAATATAAGAAATGTCGTGTACACGTCAACATTACCGCTTCCCACGCTTTTATCTTAGAATCTACTTAAATGCAATAACGATAGAAAAGCGTGAGATCGAAGTGAGGCTATTCGAGCTCGTTGTGGAGCATTTGCGTGGAAAATGTAACGATCAAAGCGAGTGCGGAATCGTCGCGAATAAACACGAATGTCCGTAGTTATATGTAATTCGTTGAACCGAATTGGGTTCAAAAAGAAAATCTTCGCAAACGTCAGACCCGCTTTCCTAAACCCTCTCCGTCCATACTCTTCGTTTATTATTACAAACGTTAATCCAAATCTTCTAAGCCGTCTGTTTTCTCATTCGTTTCCACACAATGGTCTCGTCTGTTTATTTTGGCTCCAATTTTGACCAATATCGGGATCGTTTTATCTTGCTAAGTTTTACGACTTGACGTCTACTCGCTTCCGAACAATATCATACGTTACTTCCTCTCCATAAAAACAATGTCGTCTAATGATAAGGCTCGCTATTATGATATTTTCGTACTGTGCTCCCCTCGGCCTCCGTTGGATGATAGCAATTTTTCTAATCTACTTTCTGGTAATAAAATCCAATAACACGATCACACCGAGAACAATAACGTAAGTAATTCGGTGTAAAAAGCAATCAGGGTTTATTCGAGGTTTTTCCAACTAAACAAGTTCCAGTCCATTTGTGTTGGTTCGCGCTATTCCTCCGTCATAAGCGAGAGCGGCGGGCTGTATCCGTCGCACGCCGCGGGATCCGCGATCATCCATCATCCGCGGACGGCGGCGGATTTTTATCCGCAGTTGCAAATACACCACCACAAGGCAAAGCTAATTTATTTTCTGCGGTAATCATTTGCGCGTTGTACACCACGACTGGGGTTTGAATAGATTTATTCAGAGCATGAAGATAAATAGTATAAGATATTCAATTTAGGGATTTTGGTCTGACCTCGGGTTTTTTGAGAGAGGAAAATGCAAATATAAGTATTTACCAGGACGTCTATAAACAAGATGATTTTCATAATAAGCTCGAGGCGAAGGCCGAAATAAAAGCCTATCACGATGAAAGCATTGAAGACGCGTCAGCGGATTCGGCGGGCCGTAAAACAGTCCCTCTCGTAAAACGAATTTAATTCTTCGTTTCCACATTAAAGGCTGGAAGGGACTGATGATGATTTAGAAAAATGATGACGTCACATTTTCCTTTCTTACGTCCTTTTTATGTATTGTAATAAATACGCTTAGAGTTCGCGCAGTGGTCTAATGACCGAGGTCGAGGACAACGCGACCGCCAAACGGAAACTAAGAAATTGCTTGAAATTTATTCTACTTTGATTGTAATTTCCAATAATAAACTGGTGTAGCCGGTCTTGTGTACTTACTGTTTTTTAAGGAAATATTTCAGTTCATTGAAAATCAGGTTCTGAAAATCTTAAGCGAGTAGGTATGGAAGTTCGAGTTACTTATTATTTTCAAAACAAATAAAAGAATATTATTATGTATATAAAATAATGAGGTAGATACCTGCGTTACGAAGATCACTAAATAAAACGTTTGATCGAGACCAAATATTAAATGTGGATAAAATATTATATTTGTACAAGGCGAATCAAAGACGAAACATAAAAAACCGAGTGCTCATTTCCATAAAGGATTTTAATACACTCCAAACAGTTCTACAAAAATTACCTTTCTTTTTGGATGGTATTTGTGAGGGAGCGACAGACGTCGCCTCAAAGGCGCTCGCGAATACTCCCGTGTTTTTGATAAATGATGACGAAAAATATTTTTCTCGTTCGCCGCCGCCCGCTACGATATTGGTTTTTGATAATGTCACTTTGCTTCTTTAAAACGGATGTTGAGATAAATTCCCATCAGTTTTAATACAAAGCAACAAACGTAATCTACAGCGCCATTCACCCGCTACCCGCCCCGCCCCCCGCTTCCCGCCACGCGATCGCCCGCTCCGCTGAAATCTGATAAAAAAATCCGTTTAGAGGATCAAACCGTTGCGAATGTTGCCTCATATTAATTATTATTTTTGCTCTTTTCATTGCCTAGCGTTTGGCGTACTCATTAATTGTATTTGACGGAGTATTTTTTGGAGAATCATAAAAATGATCTAACGTATCTAAGAATTTCTGAGAGCTTAGAATAATATGTGGTTCGTTCTTAAAATACCTACTGACGTCCCTAAATCAATAAAATGTTAATTTCCTTATCAAAGATGGAGATGGTCGCGATTTATTTCTTGATTGGTTTAACGATAGTACCGAGTGCGGTCTAACAAAAGAATTTGGTTTTCAAATATTTTATCAAGATATCAAAAATGTATCATTTCTCAATTTGCGTACTGTTTTATAAATTAAATAAAGGTATGGATAGGTATGTACCTACATTATGCGGTTGGTCATGTTCATATTTCTAGGTACCTACCAATGTACGTAGCTGTAGTCTGAGAATAGTAGGTAGATAATATACGTTTTCATATTTACGGCAATGGGTTCATTCCTCTTCTATTGCAATCTGACACGTCACGTCTGTTCCACGTGATATCAAGCAATATCCATGCATATGTAATTTGAGGCTCCGTTTACAGCGCCGGCGCCGGGAAACAGCCCCAATTGTTCAGGTAATTCTCACCAATTTCCCACATCACATATTTACTTGTGTTCAATACAAAGGACTTCTCCCGTCACTCATGTTCAATCGTCTCGTTTGTTTCCAAGGCATCTATATTAAATTTCATGGCTGTGTGAATTTATTTCATTCGCATTACGTCGTACCCTCTCTTGACAGAATTCTTTTTAATATGATTCGTCGGGTTTCATTCTCGACGTCATCAATCATTCTCAGTAACTTTCTCAATATATTTTTATCTTTATTGAACTCTTTTCATTTGGAAGTTCATCATTAAGAATTGGCTCTCTTTTCGTGATGATTGATATAATATGGCACAGCGCTTTTTATAAATTGGGTGCAGAAGTTATAATGTAAAGGAATGGGATTACTTTGATAATAGAGCTACAAAGGTAATGCCTCTCGTGTAGTTTTCGGAAGCACTTGTATTGTCTCCTAGAGCGTATTGCCAAGTAACACAAAAGTTGTAAATTCTACAGAAGTAAACTAAAAGTGCACGAAGCTCGCACTTAGCTGTCGGTGTACACACGAGCCACGAGCCACTCCTTATGGCTGCACATTAAACTCCGGGAACTTCGCTCGCTGCTGACTCCACGAGCTTCTATTAAATTGCTTCATTTTGTTTTGTTTTGTTCTAGCCGACTTAAGTTGTACACTTACTATTATTACATTGTACGTATGAACTTGCTGAAAATAAAAAAAAAAAAAAAAATGTTGTACTGAAACTCTTTGAATAATCAAATTTTAAAATAATACAACTGCGAAATCCTCTTTTGAATAGACCGAGAAAAATGTTTAAGGTGATTGTAGATAAAATATGTAGAGCATTTAGTATTACTTATTCATGTATTGCTCCGAGTTTCCATCCAACAAAAAAAGAACAAAAAGTGAGCCATTCCCTTTACATAACACAAATAACCCAACGATTTTACGTAAATAAGTCTGAGAAACTGGGTTCAAAACCGACATGCTATTAAAAATTTAACTTTTAACAAGATCTAAAAATACACGTCTTTTAATACAGAGAAATGCTGTCCGGCACTTCAAATTATGAAAATTAACGGAGCTCTGGCAGCGAGGTGACGTCACATATCTCTCATATTTGTAGTGCTCGACAACTAGCAGCTGTACGTATGTAACACCCTCTCAGCCGCTGCAGCGTGCGCATCGCATCGACGCGACGACACTTGAATTATTAGCAACAAATAATGTATCCGTTAACAATTTAAAATATCTATATTGATTTTGGAGTGAATTGAATCGATTTGAGCTATTTATGAGTAAAACTATAAGTATAGTAATATTATTATCATGATGATTGTTCAATACTCACCATTTAATCTGAACGGTTCTTGAATAGACTGTTCTAAAAGTGTTGTATATTGTATGTTCAACTTATACCAACTCAAACCTGCCGGGAATATTTCTGAAACAACAAAACCGTCATGTAATCGGCGTCAAGTACACTCTGACAAAGACATCGCCTCCTATCCCCCGACTCTTGCGCCGTAAGATAAGTAGCTGACACATTCTGTTATTCTTCCATTTCTCCGCAATACCTACCATTCGCTCGACATTGAAACGCGATATTATTTGGCGGATTTATATATTCCCCGGGGCCTTGATCAGTGGGTGACAAGTGAGAAAGCAATTTCTATTCGTCCTCGGCGCGGGCTGGCGGAATGGTGCGATGGCGGGATGGCGGGGTTCGAATAACTCGCGAGATTTGTCTCCGTCGTGTTGTTCGCGTTACAAGATGATGATGAACTGCCGCAACTTATATCTCCAGAATAGAGGACAGCACTTTTGTAACAAAGAAGAGTTATGGAGCTTAGGCTTCTTTTGTGAGAGATAGAACCTATCTCGAAAATATAACGCATAGTCGATGTGTGGTTATAAATTTCATATTGTCTGGAGATGCAATTTCAGAATAGTGCAGAAATGTTACTTATTTAGCACTTTTGGTGTTCTTACCGCTCACTTTTACATTTTCATTTACACTTATGTATCTCGTCTCGTGTTGTGTCACTTAATGTCTCTTCAATCATTTCCCACTATCTATCACTTGCTAAGTCACAAAGTACTTATCCTAATATCTCACTCATCACTTATTCACAGTAAATAGTTCATGACTCCGTCAAGTTTCCAAGCTATTGACCGCAGCACGCGACCGCTGACTTCCGCACTCTCTGTCCGACCGCCCCGGACAGCGGACACTCCGGACGGCTCGAACAACACGCCCGACAAACAGACAGCCCGCTGGCAATACTAGCAACTTGCAACAATAACACCACTCGAGATTTATGCACTTTGTTCAAGTTTGTAGTCTTGAGATTATAACAGAAGCGTCGTTGTTGCTCCACTTAGATTTGTGTTCGCTTATAGTTGCATCCAGACGATCTTACTTCGACCTCGTTCTATAATAAGATAGACCACTAACTTGATAATTCCTTAGTCAGTTATATTTTTGAGGAAATGATTAACACGAGCTAGTAAAATAACATATATTTTTTTACAAAAAAAAAAAAACGACCGTCTTCCAAAAAAAGCACTCATCATCTGCCTAGCCTTTTCCCAACTATGTTGGGTTCGGCTTCGTGTCTACCCGGGATACAGCTGAATATCACTATTTTACATGCAGCGACTGCCTATCTGACCTCCACAACCCAGTAACTGGGTAATAAGGCAAGACTGGTTGTCAGACTTTCGGGCTTCTGACGACCCGTAACGACTGTCAAACATCCACAAATGACATCCGGGACCAACGGCTTAACGTGCTTTCCGAGGCACGGAAGTGTTTCGGTATGTAAAAATCGTCACACAGACAAGGACCAACCCCAGCAAAAAAAAAAAATACATACAGACGAACATAGAACCTCCTCCTTTTTGAAGAAGTCGGTTAAAAAAGGAACCGACTTCCAAAAAAACACTAGAAAGTGGCAGTCGGTGGCAAAAAACGAAAATTGAAAAGCAAAGACACCGACTTCCAAAATTAAAGTTATTTTTAATTAAAGTAATTTTTTTATTCATATGGGACCACTTCGGAAGCTTGACCTACCAAACGAGAAAATAATCATCAAAATCAATTCTTAATTGGCGAGTAATCGGGTAACAAACACACACAAAAACAGTCGAATTGAGAACCTCCTCCTTTTTGAAGTCGGTTAAAAAGACAGATGCATTTGGTTGAAAGCATTTAAGCATTTTTAAATTAATGTTGCGATAACGAAGTGGTTAAAGTTAAATAAAAATATGAAGGAAAACATCCTTATAAAGGAAAATAAAAGAATAGTGTATGAGTGGTATCGCCGTTCATTTGTCACCTTTTTGTTAGCCTCGCGAACAAACCGGGCAGGCTTTGTTTACCGGTCAAACGCCATAAATCAAGCCTCGCAACTCTTCGACGGGTGATAACTTGTGAGAGGGGAACTGATGGCAGTTGCTAACTCGAGGTAAATATCGCCGTGCAATGTGGAACTTCGCGATCGCAATATTGCCGACTAATAACATTGTTTTGGAAGAAAATACTTGTCAAGAACATTTCCGTAAGTTTTGTTCTTGTAAGGCAGGTTTTATTCAGATAGTGTTTATTTTTATTTATAACTAGTGACCCGCCCCTGATTGAGACAGTTTTTACGACAAAAATCTATGACAAAAAATCACGATTTCTTTATTTTTACGTAAGTTTAACATTAAACTATTAAGTACAGACAAAAAGCTTTCCGGCTCTAAATGATGACGAAAATCGAACCAAAATCCGTTGCGGATTTAAAAAGAACAATACGGTCACAACGACACTTAAAATAATATGCATATAACTGACGAGCTATTCAGATAAAATGATAGTGCTTTATGTTCAATAAGATATAGCCTGTGAGAAAAATGGAAAAATACAAATGAAATATACTTCCGTACGGTTCGTTGGGCTGGTTTAATAAAATAAAATGTCTCTCACTTCACTTGTCACTTGTCACTTGTCACTATTTCAACACAAATCCAGCCCAACATACAGGAAAAAATTGAGGGATACACATGTAGGTACGCACATAACATAAATCCTACTCTGAGCTTCAGGGCGCGGGAACACCGCGGGAGCGGTCATTGAAATAATTGATCGCCGAGCGCCGCTGCGCTCGTGAGATCACGCGTATATTTCATTCGGAGTAAAAATGTAAAGTTACAATATGTAACAGAATCCCTTGAAGGCCTAAGAATTATACAAAGATTTGAGTAAATGTATTTTCAAAGGTCTGCGAAAAGGCTATGAAAACTGTAGGATTATAAATGTCTGTGATTTTCTAGAAAGTGTTATTCTGTATAAAATTATTTTAGAATTTTACATCATTGAACTGATTCTTAGCTTTCACTAGGTTCTCGTCATGTGGAATGGTAACATCGATTATCATTGCGCGGCGCGCTAATCGGTCTATCACTACTAAATCAGGCTTATTGGCAACAATAGGCCTGTCAGTAATGATAGACCGATCCCAGTACAACGTGACATGGTCATTTTCCAGAACTGGGTCGGGCACATACTTGTAATACGGTACCTCAAAGTCCACAAGTTTATATTTCAAGGCAAGTTGTTGGTGAATAATCCTGGCCACTTGGTTATGCCTGTGCAAGTACTCGCCGTTAGCCAGACAGGAACAACCAGAGATAATATGTCTGATGGACTCACACGACGG
This sequence comes from Lithophane leautieri, assembly GCA_949152455.1. Lineage (NCBI taxonomy): Eukaryota > Metazoa > Arthropoda > Insecta > Lepidoptera > Noctuidae > Lithophane > Lithophane leautieri. Next base: position 695,802 of record OX424462.1, on the reverse strand, counting down.
TGGCATGCCCGACACACGTCAACCGTCCCGTCCCTCATAATATGCCTCCGATAGTTATTGGTCAAAATAAATTCGTCCATAATTGCACAGACGAAACCTTCAGTTTCCCCGAAGAGGTCACTGAAACGTAGCCAGGATACGGACGCTAAGAAATCTAACCCGGGCTCATGAAGAGCCCGATAGAAGCACCCGTGAAGCTCATTGCTTTGCCATACCTCCTTGCGGTCTTCTGTAGTAAGTACCACAGGTTTGCACCAGTTCTCTTTAGCCATGGAGAGCGGGGTGAGTCCCTTGTTCACTGTCACCACATCGAGGCGCAGACCCTATTCGGCTTTAAAAAAATATTCTCTGAGATTGCACACCTCGCGGTTGTGGAGGTTCTTCGCATTTAAAAAGCCTCGACCCCCGCTCTTCCGCGGGATATACAATCTCATCACCGATGATCGTGGGTGATGCATCTGGTTTGCAGTCAGCAGTGTATGGACCCTCCTATCCAGGGCTTCGATTTCGGTCTGAGTCCATTTGAGTATGCCGAAAGAGTACATCAGAACTGGCATGACCCAACTGTTGAAGGCGCGCACCTTGTTTCCGCCTGAGAGAAGACTAATTAATACTTTCTTCAGGCGACCAAAGAAGCGCTCCTTCAACGATTGCTTCATGTCAGCAACGTTGATGCCTAACGCTTCCGACATACCCAAATACTTAAAGCTTTCGGGTGAGGAGAGGGACCTGAGGTATATGGAATCCGAAAGTTGAATTCCCTCTGATTCCATAATCTCCCCTCGCTTTACATGCATGACTGCACATTTATCCACACCAAATTTCATCCTGATGGCGTTACTGAAGGTTTCAGTTACCTTCAGTAGCTCCATCAGTCGCAATTCGTTGGGGGCAAAGAGTTTCAGGTCATCCATGTAGAGGAGGTGAGATATGACCTGACCACCTCTCCTCAGCCGATAGCCTAGATCTGAATCCTCCAGCAGTGTGCTTAGAGGATTCAGGGCTAAGCAGAACGAAAGCGGACTCAAACTATCGCCCTGAAATATTCCCCGTTTAATCCATACAGGTTAATCATTCCCTTGGATCTGTCGACATCCCGGATAGCGAAGAATCGTCCTCCATTGCCCCATACACGACTCAAGGAAGGTGCATAGAGTTGCATTAATCTTGTACAACTCCAGCACCCTCATGAGCCATGTATGTGGCACCGAGTCGTAGGCCTTCTTATAAACTCAAACTCAAACTCAAAGCATTTATTTCAATTAAACCATTTACAGGCACTTTTGAATTGTCAAGGAGTCGGTCAGTCAGAAATATGAAGCTAGTTGCCCATTCCAAAGCGTAGTAGGTACCTATGGAGAAGAAGGGGCAAGAAACTCTACGGACACTCTTTTAAATCAAAATATTGTTACAATATATGGGTTACATCATTTATGTTGAAATTATACATGTGAGAACAACTATAGTCTATCTAGTATGTCGACAGGTCCTTACGGGATCGACGAACCTGTTGGCTTATGGCCATGTCGATGAGGAGTAGCTCCTTAGTACCGCGGGACCCGTTCTTACATCCATTTTGAGAGGCGGACATTATTGAATTGTTATCAATGTGTGTGTTTATTTTCACTCTCAGAATAGATGTAAAAAGTTTATAGACCGTCGACAAGCATGTGGTCGGTCTATAATTCTTGGGTTCCGCGGGGCTACCTGACTTATGGAGCAGGTGGGTAACGCCTGTTGTTAGAAACTGTGATAGCGACCCAGACTCTAAGGATGATTGAAATTGAGATGCCAGGCGGGTGTGTGAACTAGTTAGCCAATTTAAGTGAAAAGTTGTGCAGTCCGTCCGGTCCCGGTGATTTCCAGTTCGGTAACGGACGTACTGCTCTGGCTACGTCTAGTGGAGTGATTAATACAGCTTCCATTTCTGGTATAGTTTCACACACTCGCTCGACATTCTGTATCCAATCAGCCTCAGCGTGACAAACGGGTACCGACCAGATGTTGCGCCAGAATGCGCTCGTGGCGACATCATCCGGGCGGCAGACGTCTGTCACATTTTGTTCAAGTCGCTCCCATGCTCTATATACGCACCTCTCATCGCTCTGGAACAAGCAATTCTGCGTGTATCGGTCAACCCGCCTCTTATACCGTTGAATACGGCTCGCCCATGCACAAATTTTCTGCTTCAGGAAGTCGATGCGCTCTGTGACACGAGTTATGTATTCTGGACTGATTCCTGTCCCCGAGAATGCCCGTCTCACAAAGCGCATCACTCGTGGTCGTGTATTGCCCTCCCTGAAGCAGTATAGTTTGCCGATGAGTACCTTGGCCCCATCGATACGACGCTCGATCCTGCACTGCCAGGCTGGTACGGCTAGTTTTGGTCGAGTAGTGCTGTCACAGATTGGAAACTTGACGTTAGCTAAACGCAGCAGGTATCGAGTCTATTTTTATTTTGCAGAAAAGAGGGATCAGAGCGATATATGGCTTCCGCCGGCGCGAGTCTCTAAGGGAACTGTTTAAAGATATTAACATCATGACGGTACCTAGTCAATATATCTTTGAAAACATCATGAACGTAAGGAAAAATCTAAGTCTTTTCAAAAGAGGTGAAAGACACAATTATAGGATTATATATAGGAACCGGGTTTCAGACTGACTAAAGTCGACCCCATCCTTCATGGGGTACTGTTTAAAATGTTACAATAAAATACCTCCCCACATACTCCAAACCAAATGAAACGAAATTTAAATCTTGTATAAAACGCACACTGGCACAGTGTGCGTTTTATACAAGATTTAAATTTCGCCAAACATATTATAAATTGGGAGATTACAGCGCTGACAAAAATGCTTGGCTCAGCGCTGGTCAGCTCCACAGGGCGCATAGCCTAATTGATTAGCATTCAAAAATATTGTTGGAGCTGCTGAAGATTGTAAAAACTACTATCTTTACATTGTATAAATTCAATCTCCTAATGTAGGGACTGGTCATCTCTTAGCTGCTACGGCTTATTTCAATTTATTTTAATTTTTGAATTGTTTTGTTAATTTGCTGTTAATATTCTATATCTGGCGTTCGATTGAAAACCAGCGTCAGGCACTAGTTGTCTGACATTTTTGCTAAACTTTTCTGACCTTTTTGGCGCAGCCGTGAGGCACACTCGCCTGATAATGTCCTACATCGCACTTTTACACTCTTTATTTGTTTCTTTAATTTATTTTGTTATCTGCTGTATATTGTGTGCCTTTTAGTCTGTGCTGAATAAATGTATTTTCTTTCTTCACTACTATAAAGTTATTTAGAACGGGATATTTACCATATTTTAAAAACAAAAAACATGGTAAATATCCCGTATTAAATAACTATAGTGGTATATTAATTGTTGCAAAAAGGTTAATGTTCGCGAGGTGTACTATTGGCAGAACTACTAGTTAATAATTTTGTTTATTTTTATTTAGGGATTGTACAAAGTAAGAGCACTGATATGAGATCACGTTACAATTACCAACTTCATTCATGGATTTCAATTTTAGAACTTTAATGTTGCGCTGTTTTTGTTCCACCGTTAACTTAGAAAGTATGAACACAATGAAGTCATGTCAGTATTATGCCCAGTTACTAACTCGTGCCCGTAAACCATTTAGGTTGAATAACTAATCAAAACTTGCTTATTCCCCACTCCATACTTAACTAATACATAGCTAGTTTAATAAAACCATCTACGATACTCACAGTAACCGCTTCCTACATATTAATATGAAAGTAAGAGGCCAGACAACCTGTAGTTATGGAAATGTCTGGTAGAGTTGCGAGGTCAGGCGATCCAGCCATGTGACCCGAGCCCCAAGCCCCCGGCTGCGTGCCGCGGTGGCCATTCCCGTGATTGATCGCAACCTGGGCCGTCTCCCATAGGAGAAATCACAGCATGGATGAAATGGGACAGAATAGAAACGTTGTACATGTTTAGGAGATGCTGTAGGATACAGCGTAAAGCGTAAATGATAAAGCGGTATGTCTAGTGTTTGTAAAGCGATGACTAAAAACGTCAGGTTTTTTTACATTGGAGAAAATGATTATAAATAAAAGTAAACTAAAAGAGTTACACCCATACACATACATACACACACACACATACACATACATACATAACATCACGCCTGTATTGCCCGAAGAGGACAAAAGAGAGCTAAAAGAATTATGCTGTAAGGTTTCTTAGAAGTAAGGAATAATTATAAGAAAACTCAGCTTGAAAAACCATACGATTTATTTCTGGTGAGTAAATACCTAGAATAGCTGGCTCATTGGCCCACCTACATTTTCTAGCATTTTTAGGGTTCCGTACCTTAAAAGGAAAAAATGGAACCCATATGGGATCACTTCGTTGTTCGTCTGTCTATGTCAAGACCCTTTTTCTCAGGAACGCGTGGAAGTATCAAGCTGAAATTAATATCAGATACATACGGTCCCTTGAAGGTCTAAAAAATTAAGCTTACACCCATATATAGACGTATACAATTGCAAATAAATCAAAAACTATAAGGGATTTCCACTTGATCTAAAACCATGTTTAGAAAGAAGCAAGGTCTCACAGCACTAGTAAAGGGAAAACATCCGAAAATCGTTCATTTATAGTTTTAACCCATACGAAATATTTTATTGCGATTACAAACTTACATTTGCTGTTGGAGAATTGGCCGTGACGTAAATCGGAATCCTTAATTATGCGTAACAAAAACACAAACCCGTAAAACAAAGTGGCTATTTCTATAAACGTAACGAGTAAAGGGATATAATTGGACCCGCTGTAAACAGCAACAACGAAACTGTCAGCAAACAAGTGAAGAGGGCGCTGCGGTGCACATGATTACAAGAGACATAAATGAATCAATTCTGTCGACAGTCTTATAATTGAGAGGCGGAGCGGCTACTTGCCACTTTGGTACTGAAATACAATTATACGGCTCACGGAAATCATTACTAGAACTTAGCAGTATTTCATGCTCATTACAAGTTTACGCTATAATAATTTTATTAATCGTGAAGTGTTAAGGTAAATTCGGAATAACGCCTCATGCGGCATTGCTGCCGCGTCACTACTGGTCCCCATATATTGCTGCCGCGTCACTACTGGTCCCCATATATTGCTGCCGCGTCACTACTGGTCCCCATATATTGCTGCCGCGTCACTACTGGTCCCCATATATTGCTGCCGCGTCACTACTGGTCCCCATATATTGCTACCGCGTCACTACTGGTCCCCACATATTGCTGCCGCGTCACTACTGGTCCCCATATATTGCTGCCGCGTCACTACTGGTCCCCATATATTGCTGCCGCGTCACTACTGGTCCCCATATATTGCTACCGCGTCACTACTGGTCCCCACATATTGCTGCCGCGTCACTACTGGTCCCCATATATTGCTGCCGTGTCACTACTGGTCCCCATATATTGCTGCCGCGTCACTACTGGTCCCCATATATTGCTGCCGCGTCACTAATGGTCCCCATATATTGCTACCGCGTCACTACTGGTCCCCATATATTGCTGCCGCGTCACTACTGGTCCCCATATATTGCTGCCGCGTCACTACTGGTCCCCATATATTGCTGCCGCGTCACTACTGGTCCCCATATATTGCTGCCGCGTCACTACTGGTCCCCATATATTGCTACCGCGTCACTACTGGTCCCCATATATTGCTGCTACGTCACTACTGGTCCCCATATATTGCTGCCGCGTCACTACTGGTCCCCATACATTTTCTATAGGGTTATATAATAATACCATTTATTTCAGGCGACACAGGCCCATAGAAAAATATCTTAACCTAGACATACATATTTTTATGATCAAAAAAAAAAAACATGAGATTACATTCCGAGCACGGCAGCAATGCTACGCGTCATTGCTGCGACGGCACTGCAACTGCCCGCAACTGAAAAATACATTACATTCCAACGTGTTTGGAGCCTCCTTTTAAGCACACAATGCCTGTACGAGTATTAGAAGGCTCCGCTCTTACACATCATTGTCGTACACTTATACTACAGAGTTATTCATTATGTAGCTTGGGCCAGAAATCGTATTTTTCAACCGATTTTTGTAAAATCTATGCGACAAACAAAAAAAAATTCATAGTTAATTTAGTACATATTTATATAGTGCACTGTGACTTAAGGGTACTTTATGCAATGTAAGTAAATTTACTAATCCTGAGAAAATAAGAAAAACTAATAAAAATATTTTTGTAAAATTGCAATTTAAATTACTAACAGAAAAATCATACCTTAATACTTAATAAAACTAACAGCGACTATTTCCTTAACTATGTTGGGGTCGGCTTCCAGTCTAACCGTTGGATGTCAGCTTGGTAGCCTGTGCAGATGATAAAAATAATACCTATCTTGTTTCTTAATTCTGTTTGCAAAGATGATGTATATTGCAGTTTTGTCCTGACTGTAGCAAACACTTATGTTTCTATGGCAGTTTTGGCGTAAGGATATCTTTCCTGATGACAATAATGACAAACCTCAACCATTTCCCGCAATATAATATGTCTTCGTTGTTTGTGTTCAAGTAGTAACTCCTAATTTCTGAAGACTACATTCGTATTATTTCGTTCGATATCCGATAGTTTATAGTGTCTAGACTATCACAGCATGCATAACATGCCTATAAACCCCGGGAGATCTGTACGTACTCGCACACAATGTTGGCAGTACTCTGTACTTGTTTATAGTAATATGAATGTATAATAGGAGTATTTTAGTATATACTTGGTAAACTAATACCCAAAGAACCCTTAAAGGAGGCAATATTCTTAACAGGATGCTAACCCTATTAAGGAGTTAGGGGACTTGAACTAATAATATCGTATTTCTTTACGGTATCGGACTGAAATTTAATATTATTTTACGGTTTCAAAGTTCAAATGAAACGGAACGGATTATTTAAATAGGACTACGCAGTTGCTACGGCGTATCGCTTCGTAGCGATGGTTGCTACAGCGTAGCGGTTCGTAGCGAATGGTTGCTATGCAGTCGTAGCAAATAACTAATTTCTGTGCAGTTCGATCGATTATCCAACGTGCGTGAACGTCTAGCCGGTTAATATTATGTGTTCGCAGAAATATATTTCTAATAATATAACAACGTCTCTTTCACAAAATAATTTTGAATTCAAATCACGTATAACTTACGTTCCAGCACAAAGTACATAAGAGCTACGCCATAATAATAAGTTAATGTTATGACCATTATGTTTGGGGATAATAAAGGGGCCGTTAGTCCACTATGATGTAGGTATGTTTAAAAGTAAGGCGAGAACTCTTTGGGGCGAGTGCAAGCCCTCGGGGGCATTATATCCACGCAGAGCATCCCAAAACCATATACTTGATGTATTAGCTTCCGCGCGAGGTAAGAATACTAATCTATGTAGGATCAGCTATAACTTACTCTTGAAAAGCTCGGTCCAAGAAATATGAAACAGAGATATGTATCTTAACCTTACAGTTCAACTCTTTTGAACTCAACGACCCGTTGAACGAACGTGTCAATGATACATTTACATTCTGGAATCAAATGCTGTAACTGCTGCTACTCTTTTGACTGTTCTAGTCATCTCTTTTACCATATAATTAAATTTCAATCAGGATAGCCCTAGACCGATGTTCGGCAAGCTTAATATAAATATAAGTAAATAGATCACTCGCAAATAGTGTCACGCCATTACAAATAACCCGTCAAAGACAAATATCTTTGAAGTGGATATTAGTCCCCAACTAGATGAGACAGTTCATTACGAAACGATTCGAGCATATTGTTTGAGAATAAAGCCATCCCTAGTTTATTGTAGAGCATTAATCAGAGGTAATATTTACTGATACTTTAATACAGTTCGTTGTCTGTAATTGCCTTGTTCGCTATATTGATATTACCAATTAATATCACTGTAATATTAGAACAAATATTACGTTGTAAGTTATTTGTAGGATCAGAATGTGGTATTGTTTTTAGAATAAATTGCGAGTCAGTAATTTGACCGATCCTCAAAGTCAAATAATTTATTTCAAATAGGCACATAAAAGGCACTTTTGAACGTCAATGAAAAACAAACAAAGAAATAGAATTGATTCTAGTTGCCCATTCCAAAAGGTAGATTTCGTATGGAGAAGAATGGGCAAGAAACTCCACCGTTACTCTTTTCAAAAATGTTTACAATATTTTGTATACATGAATTATATAATTATATGTGAAGACCATGCACCCACAATAAGATTACTGTCCCACAAAAGGCAAAAAAAAATAATTATAAATGGAGCAATGACAAATAAATCAGTTATGTGATAGGTACATGGTGCTCACATATTTACAAACATTGTAAAAGTATACGATATTACAATATTCCTAACATCTTTACAAGTAATACTAATAAATCAGTGCGTGATTCCATGCAATCACAGAGTGTAAAAATCTATGACATACAAATAATAAAATATACAACTAAATTAACAACCAGTTTGATTTTGTCCAGACTCTAAATTGTCCTATGGAGCAAGACCAGCATGTTTCCAAGCATTCTTATCCTGGATATAATCCTCTAATTTGTAATAAGCTTGTTTACAAAGTGTACTTTTTATATGAGTTTTAAATTTTCTTTCATTTAATTGCAATATATCACAAGGTATTTTGTTATAGCATTTAACGCAGTACCCCATAAAAGATGTTTGTACTTTAGCTAATCTGAAAAATGGTTGATCTATTTTATCTTTATTTCTAGTATTAAAATTATGTCTGTCACTTATTTTCTTAAATAGATTTAAATTTTTTCTTACATACATAATATTCTCATAAATAAATTGGCAAGGTACCGTCATAATATTAATCCTTTTAAATAGTTCCCTGAGAGATTCGCGGCGACATAGATTATAAATGGCTCTGACAGCTCTCTTTTGCAAAATAAAGATGGATTCAATGTCAGCAGCCCGACCCCACAGTAAAATGCCATACGACATAATGCTGTGGAAGTAACTGAAATAGACCAAACGCGCGGTTTCTACATCTGTTAACTGTCTTATCTTTCTGACAGCATAAGCGGCCGAGCTTAACCGCCCCGCAAGAGATTTTATATGAGGTCCCCACTGTAATTTCTCGTCTAGCGTGATACCCAGGAAAACTGTTTCATTAATAAACTCTAGTTTTTCTCCATTCAATATGATGTCACATTCGCTACTTCTAACATTAGGTAATGTAAATCGAATACATTTGGTTTTTTTTTCATTGAGTACCAAATTATTTACCGTAAACCAATCTTGGACCCGAAGAATAGAGCTATTCACGTCGTCAAGATTTTGTGATCGTCGATTTATTTTAAAAATCAATGATGTGTCATCTGCAAATAACACCATCTTCGGTTGATTTAGAAGTAATTGGGGTAAATCATTAATATAAACTAAGAAGAGGAATGGACCTAATATCGAGCCTTGAGGAACGCCCATTGCCATTTCAGACCCCAATGAGTTTACGCCGTTTACTTGAACTTTAACTTTCCTATCTTTCAGATATGATCTCAGTAAATCAAGAGCTGTATTTCTAACCCCATAGTGCTCTAGTTTCAGCAGAAGTGTCTCATGGTCGACGCAATCGAACGCCTTCGAGAGGTCGCAAAAGATTCCAATGGCATCCTGTGCTTCTTCCCAGGCGTTAAAAATGTTCTTTATTAGGGTAACCCCGGCGTCAGTGGTACAACGCCCTTTGGTGAAACCGTACTGTTGTTCATGAAAGATGGAATTTTTATTGAAGTGACGTAACATTTGATTGAGCATCAACTTTTCAAACACCTTACTGAGAACTGGCAGAATTGACACAGGCCTATAATTGTTAGGTTCCTTACTATCACCGGATTTGAACAAAGGAACTACTTTGCTGTGTTTCATGAGATCCGGAAAGACTCCTTGGTCTACACTGGTGTTAAATATGAAAGCTAGATAGGGCGCAATGGTTTCGATGATAGATCTACAGACTTTTACAGACATTCCCCATAGATCTTCTGTTGATTTAATTTTAAGATCTTTAAAAGCTTTTATAACTGCCTGGGGGTTTGTATGCTGAAACCTTAACTCCAAAGGGCATGCCTTTACATTATTTCTAAGTAAGGCAGCAGAAAGCACGGGTGAGGAATTTAAAGCTTCAGTAGTTTTAACTGGAATATTACCAAAAAAGTTTTCAAATTCCTGAGCTACTTCTACATCCGAGTTGATTGGGCCATGTGTCTCTAAATTAAATTCAGTACTACGCTGTTTTTTCCTACCTGTTTCATTATTTATTATTTGCCAGGTAGTTTTTATTTTATCATCAGCTGATTTTATTTTATTGCTAATGTAAAGAGCTTTAGCAATTTTGCACACATTTTTAAAAGTTTTAGAATATTTTGCAACATACTGATGAAAGGTTGTATTATTATTCATATGTTGCTTTAGGCCATAAAGTTCAAAAAGATTTTCCCTGCTTTTACGAATACCTGGAGTCGCCCAATCACTAAATAAGAACTTTGTGTAAATAGTTTTAGTTTTAGTAGATCCTGTTAGATACATAGCTATTTCAATGTATATTCTGGTAATATTCTGATAACAAAAAGCTGGAATTGAATGAATTTAAACCAAGAACATTAACTTTGCAGTTGAAAAACTGTTCTCCCATAAATCGATATATTATGTCACGATACATTTTCCAAATGCAGTAATGTAAGGTTGTTATCGCAACAAATAAAATATGTGATAAACCTACAAGTTATCCATTTCCTTTACTTATGCTGTTAGACGCAAGGTCTTACAACATGCTTTACATTCTTGCTAGAAATATGTCGCATAAATGGCTGTTTTTTTCGACCTCAAAGACTTAAAGAAGAAAGAAACAAAGAAAATACATTTATTCAGCACAGATTACAAGACTTATTTATTTATTTATTAAAACTTTATGCACAAGTAAAAAAAAAACTACTGTACAACGGCGGACTTAATGCCTGAGGCATACAGACTTATGTATTTCATATTAATTTCAACTTCATAACTCCACACGTTCCTGAGATAAAGGGTCTTGACAGACGGACATCGTCTGTTTCTTTTGAGGAACGGAACCCTAAAAACAAGCCACACAAATCCAACAAATAAACAAAACGGTTCAGCACTAGTAGTCGATGAATAGAACCGCGATGTTTACAGATATTTGATGAACGTATTCAAATAGAGCAGTTTTAAAAATAAAATATTTCCGAGCGACTAACCAAATGGAGTTGCAGTTTGTTTGCGACTAGATAACACAATTATTGCGAATGGATGGGCGAACTTGTACCCACTAGGTGGGAGACAGCGACTGCGTGGTGCCTGTATTCTGTATTGTATTGTCGGTGCAGTGCGGAGGTCCTCCATGTCTCGCGCACTCGGACGGCTGCCCGACGCACGCGCAACACCGGATGAATATAACAAAGCTGTCTCAGCTATACCACTATACTGTGTCTACACTCACAGTGGCAACGCATCTTACTGTCGCTATTGCACAGATAATGGTGTAACTTCAAAAACACATAAGTTATAGTCAATTTCCTGCTACAGTTCTAAGACCCTATCTACAGGTTATGTCATGATGACTAATGTTTATTTAAATTCATCAAGAGATACCGGTATCACACTGTAGGATAAACATCCACAGAGTAAAGTATAAATACTATATAAATTAATTCTATGAACATTAACTCCGCATTATTGATCCTATGATTTTCCGAACGAACGATCATGTTTTTTAATTATTTTTACTTACGATTTTTCGGAAATCTTACTAACTTGCTCAGTTTGTTGATTGTGTAAACTGATGTTTATTGTCTCAGATAATAATATTCGTATAAATGGATTATTAATTCGTGCACACAGCAATACCGTTTCCGCTCATTATCAATCACGGAAAGCATCAGATTTTGGCAAAAACACTTCCATAAGTCCGGACACACCGCACTTAACTACAGACAAAGCCGCAAGGCTACCTAGTCCAGCTATAAATTGTAAACTTCTCAGACGGGAGCCTTCTCCAGAGACGAGCGGCCATCTTGTTGCGGATTACAAGTAAGTATTGCAAATGAAAATTTACATCGTATCTTGAAAAATTAAAAGTTGCTTTTTAGTTTTACTTCACTTAAAACTTCAGTTGCATACGTTGGCATGAGATATTTCAGCTAGATCGCTTGGGTACAGAAATTCCATGAAGCTATTGGAATACCACTCATAAATAACTTGTTGGTTAGGTAACTTTCAATTTATACCTCCATTGGGAAGTTTGTAATGCTTAGGGATTATAAATAAATTTCTATAGTGAATTTCTGTTTGAATACCTAGACCGACGTATAGTATCTATTATCATAGAACAAATACAATTTCATAACATAACTACCAGGTAACATATCTATAGGTATCCGTGACAATAATTATATTTCAGTGCATAAACTTATATTCATCAAACCTTATTACGAAGCCAAGAAAATAAATAGAATAATAAATTCAAATTTGAATTGAAAATGTGTGCGGCATACGCGACTTAATCCTTGGCGAGCTCTCCTAAACCGATACTAAATAAATGAACTGTTCCCATTACATAGCTTATCGGGAATTAATTCGTGGTCCAGCAATAAACGCTAAAGCTACCCAAGAATAATGGACCGCTGAATAATGAACAACACAGAGCACCGGCGCACTAAGTCCTAATTGGTTGACAGATCAATTAGCAACCAATTGGGTTTGTTCGTCTTAAGGGATTAGTAATTCTTGGTGGTCATCCACGATTTTCGTGGGAATACAGCAGCGAGATCTCCAATTTGTATTAATATTAATTGAACGTTCCAAATCTGGAGGTCTTCCTAATAAGTGGACTGTGTAAATATCACAGACACTGACTCCAGTTCACAGAATGTTAAGAAGCGAGGCTGAAACTCTGTACACAAAATGCTTTCTCTTCGTTTTCTTTTCCTGAGCAGAATCACAAGTAGCAACGAGTCAGGGACTCAGGATGCAATTTTATTGTGTAGCTTGAAGCAGTTTGTAAGTAGTGGAGTATTGGTATAAAAGATTGGAATTGCTCGCGGAAGTAATCAATTGGTACCTGATTGATTTCAAACATTTTTAGATTTCTTCTGTTGTTATCAGTTCAGACTTCTAAAATAAGAAATAAAAATATGAAGCAAAATTATTACGAAATATAATTGGAATTTCTTTTTACCACAGATTAACATTACTTAGTATCGTCCGATTTCATCGAATCCTTCCGACTGACCGGAAATTAAAGGCAAACACAAATAAAACTCCCACAAAGACGCGATATCAACAAACATGTCATCTAAATAAACTTACTCCTAAATATCATTGCTGGAACAGATTTCACCGTAGACAGTCGTGGAGAAGTACACAATTTGATAAAGAAAATAATATTATTTGTTAATTTAATTTTACCGCGTAAAAAGGCCCGTTTCTCTTACCGGCCGATCTCAAATGGCGACCAGGGAGTTACAAAGAAGATAGCAGAATAATTAATTATAATTATTAGAGTATTACTTCGTAACAATAGGGAAAATAGATTGTTTTTTAGGTGTTTTTTTGTATTGTTTGCTTGTGTACCACATTTGATTACTACAAATTAAATTGTTTATAATTCAAATAATAATTAGTTTTCAATTACACACACTTTATAACCTAGTTTTACAAACATAGGTATCGATTCCGTTAAATTGGCGGGCTCAGCATCCCCTAATGAGTTGATCACGTATCTCTGTTTATAGGGTGTAACAATAGCTCCGGCTGTTCGTCGTTAATTCGCGCCGAGCAAACACCTCGCTAATATGTGCGCAAACATAATCAGACACCCAACCGCGTCGACCACGATGTCGACCGTCGATGTCGATCCGAACACACGCCACGGAATAGACAGGTACAGAAGGCTGGCTCCACAAATGACGAGCAACAACGCACACACACACAGACTCGTCTACGCAAATTGACTACCTGTCCGTTCGTTTATTCAAATCACAACTTCCATTCTTTGACATTTGTATGAGTTTTTATAGACATTTATATAAATTTGCTTAACAATTATTTGCGCACTCGCAACTGTTATTCGTTTGAGAAAGTTGAAGATAGCTGTACGTACGCCTTACTATTATAATATAACTTTATTAATAACAAGTTTATAACAGTGCCAAGAATAAACAAGTTCCCCACAAAACTGTTTTCACATTGCAGTTTGTCTTTGGGAACAGATCACTCAAAATAAATGTAGTTTAGATTATAAATTAGTGCCTGCCTTCGCTCGTAGTGTGGCGCCGGCCTCCTGTACATACTCGTATCTCGTGCCGATTCGGACCCTACACGTACCTAGTTGGCGTACCAACAGATAAAGTTGATTGGAAATAGGTTGGCAACGATATCCTCCTTTACCTAGTTCAGCTTGATCGATTTCTAACTTTGAAAGTTCCAAAATAGAGCCGACTATGAACGAGGGATGAAATTTTACGATGGATTTGCTAGTTTAACTTTCGTAGATAGGAGAAATAACATTTTGAGGCAAATAATTTTACTAGTGAGTTTATTAAACAATTTCTATTTTTTTTAACTTTTTACTGGTTCTGTAATAATAATACCTATTACAACCAGGTGCCGTATTATGAAGTTTTAATGCCACCATTTTTCCAGTGTGAGAGAGAGACGGAGCTAGACAAGGCCGCTAGCATCCCGTATTCGCAGTGGAATAATGATGGCATTAATACTTCATAATACTGGGTAGTATTATGAAGATAGATTAGCAGAAAGATAAGTAAATCAGAAGGATTACTATAATTCGTATCTTGAACGATAAGTGCATCGTTCGTTTGAATCAAAATATTACTGTAAAAGACACCCCAGTCACTTTATTTTTTTATGATAACTTCTCGTCTTGCATATTAAAATGCAAATACAAGTAAAACTTCCATAAAAATATACAGCAAACTAAGTTCTCAAAGAAAAAGTCTTTTCCTTGTTTTTTGTTTTTTTAAAGAGTGGTTGCTGCTTTCCGGGTGATCTACATTGTCAACACCAGCTTGTAAGTTGCTTCAATGAAAACAACTCCTACTGCAAGCTGCCCTAAGGAACTTCGTTCCAATATCTTCAATCTCAATTCTTTGTAATCTTCTTGACTTTTATTTTGCCCTTTCCCATTTCGAGGTTTGTTATTGACAATGTTAACTCACTTAAATACCAATCGAGCAATATTATAATTCTGTTACGGCAGGCTGATTCTTTTGACATTGGTTTAACTTTGTGAAAGCAGACCATTTCTAAGAGGTGCCATAGGCAACTTATTTTACAATTAAATATTCAACACAATTACAAGCGAAGCCAACCTAAACGGAGGCCTCAACGATACGATCTATCCGAGATTAACAAAAGACGGGATTAGCGCCAACCGGTGGCGCCTATTGCCGGCCGGGAGTTATCGCGGAGCGTAAACAATGTCGTACGTTATCGCGCCCGATATCTGAACTCTTCACTTTCGCCACCTTCGGAAAAAATCTTAAACAAACAATAGAACAAGAAAATAGTTGAGTCTTTCAGCTTTAATTAAGACAAGAGGAAACTCTGCCGGGCCGCGCTTAATTTGCAACTTTTCTTTATTTCCCTTCATTAAAAAGTTGAAGCATTTTCAAT
This sequence comes from Lithophane leautieri, assembly GCA_949152455.1. Classification (NCBI taxonomy): domain Eukaryota; kingdom Metazoa; phylum Arthropoda; class Insecta; order Lepidoptera; family Noctuidae; genus Lithophane; species Lithophane leautieri. The sequence goes on along the minus strand of OX424462.1, from coordinate 680,074 downwards.
TAAAATTGAAAAAATCGCCTCAAGGCGCGGCTGCCGGGTGGACACTGCAGATTCAATCTGTTCTAGTATTTGTTGATACTTTGTTGAACAGTTGTTCGAGTTAGATTTAGTTGTTTAACTCAACGCTGGAATATTTAACGAGCAACTTTGTTTGCCGGACAGTTGTCAGTGACAAATGCGAAATAAATAAGAAAATGAAAGAATACCATAGAATGGCCCGACCTAAGTAAACAACAACTTAAACATCTATTGAGAACGTTGTCATTGAATATTACAGTCACGTCCAGGCGTATAATTGATTGCTTATATCTGAATCTTGTAAAGGTTCTTAATCTACTCAGAACCCAAACATGTATGAGTCTGAATTCTTAGGTAACCACATATTCAATGAGTCGCAGTAGTAGTTGCGCAACAACCTAGCGATAAATTAAACTAGACAGTTTATAACACGTACTACGTACTAATAGGCGTCAATTCACCAGAACTCTGAGATTATAAAGGAAACAACATAATTTGCTTACCGATAATCGTTTTACTGAACATAGTAAAGCTTTCAAAGTAAGTTGAGATCGATTCGCCGCCGCCGCCGGGGAGGACGCCACTCTAACTTTTATTGTTCAACCCTCGGGCGATGATTTCGTCTACTCGATGAATTACCATACGAAGTTCATGTAGATTCTTTAAATTCGACCTCGTAATTGCTTTACTACCCTCAGTTCTCTTGAATGTCACTTGAACATCATAATACGACCAAGTCTTTGTCATATAAAAAATATACATATTATATAATTATATTTTATGTGAAAAAGATAGTTTCAACCTTATTTAAGTTTTAATGTAGTGGTAAATGTTGGCATAAAGGGTATAAAGAAATTACTAGGTCAACTTTACTTCCACGTGTATCCGGAAATGTAAGAACATGCGCGCACTATGCATGTGCGTACCTACGTAGGTATATTGTCTTCGCCATTATGTCTAAGTTATGGATGAATTCGGTCGAATCGGCCTGGTCCCGTGCGTCGACTAAAAACTTTCGCGATAGATACCGCGATATTTTATGATTCCAGGTTAAGCCCATAATGTCGGGTTTTTTTCGGTCAATCGTTATTATTGTGGATGGATCTGGTAGGCATGTTAAAATAGGGAAGCAAGAATAAAATTATAGTACCAATATTCTTACACTGTGTAATTATTTGATATAACTACGTATTTATTTCATGAAATACAACAGGAATACTAATCGAATACAAGTAATGCTCTACACACACACGAGTAATTAGTCAGCAGAAGCTACTACTACAGAGGTCGGTGGCACACGTCACACCAAAGATGGTGACAAGCTAAGTGATCCGCGGGCGACACATCAAAGTGTAATTCCATCCCATCCACCATCCACCACCCACCGTCCACCAAACGTGATTACCGATCCCATACTACATCTTATTAGCGGGGGATCAAACACTGGACCAATTGAGTTACACGTGTTTAAAAGCCCCGCACTAATAACGTTGTGGTGGATTTCTATTTTTGGGTGAGTAAGGTCTTTAGGTGGGCCTTGTCTTTGTAGTAGCGAAGTGTCACGAATGACAAAGGATATCATTTCGTACCTTAAATGGGATTCCCTTCCATAATTAATCTTTCCGTTATTCCCGGTCTGGTGCGTTTTATCAGAAGCAGTGTATTTGGCTCATTTAGTTTTAGCTAGTTTTGATTCTTCTCTTTAGTTTTATAAAACAGTCAGTGTAAAATACAATAAACAGCGTTAATGAAATAGTTCGGTGACAAAAGGCATGCATTTATACTTTTTTGGATGTGAAAACTTTAGAGACTGAACCAGAAACATCGTCACGTGGTAGGTATGACCTTCCAATTACTTCCGTGGAAACATCAAAGAAAAAAATCATATTATAAACTCACACGCTTACCTCTGAGAAATGAAGATTTGAATTCAGTTTCGGGAACCGTCCAAATATTCCTATCATGTATCTTCAAGAATAGAATAGAATAATATTATGTATGTAAACCATTAATTATGATTTACAAGATTAGACATAAAAAGAAAGCTGGGGTATTTTATTTATTAAACATGTAAAACTTACTGACTTAAAATACTTATTAATAATAATATTATCTCTGGTTGTTCTCGTCTGGCTAACGGCGAGTACATGCATAGGCATAACCAAGTGGCCAGGATTATCCACCAACAACTTGCCTTGAAACATAAACTTGTGGACTCTGAGGTACCGTATTACAAGTATGTGCCCGACCCAGTTCTCGAAAATGACCATGTCACGTTGTACTGGAATCGGTCTATCATTACTGACAGGAGTATTGTTGCCAATAAGCCTGATATAGTAGTGATAGACCGATTAGCGCGCCGCGCAATGATAATCGATGATACCATCCCACATGACGAGAACCTTGTGAAAGCTGAGAAAGAGAAACAAATTAAATATCTCGACTTAGCACACGAGGTGGTCGACATGTGGAATGTGAGCTCGGCTATCATTGTGCCGATTGTCGTAACGGCCAATGGCCTGATGGCCGAAAGCCTCGACCAACATCTCTCAAGGCTCTCGTTAGGCGGTAGGATCAAGGGCCTGATTCAGAAGGCAGTAGTACTCCTTGATACGGCTCGCATTGTGAGTAAGTTCCTGTCTCTGCAACCCTAACCACTGGTAGCTTGGACCTAACCCCAACACCGGCGGACCTCTATTTGTAAATGTTTTTTTTTATATAATTTTTTTCTTAAGAAAAATATAAAAATAAAAATAAATGTAGGGAAGAAAAAATATACAAAATAATATCTACTTACAAGTTTATAAAGAAAGGGGGAAATTATTTAAATTTATTAAAACACAAAAAGTGAGTTTGGTAAATTAAGTCCATAGCTTTTACTCTACACAACGAGCAGGCTTATTTTTCTTCTTATTCTCCACACGAATGAAGCCTTCTTTATCGGCCTGTCCTTGGCTTGTTACCGGCGGTAATGAGCTTTGAACTGCTTCGGAGGGCCTTTGGGCACCCCTCGTATTATTAGGTATAATGCTTCTACGCACATCATCACACGAAGTCGGCTCCTCTCGGTGCTCTGCGGCACCAACTATGTACAAGTATATGCAGTACTTGTACATAGTTGGTGCCAGTTAGTTGTATAACGACATATTATACAAGTTGGTGCACTCATGTGCCTCCGGTGCAGATGTCAAGTATGAGGTACTTCAACATGTTGATATTGGCAAATTATCTAGATACTCATTAAGTTGTTGGTACATTTTTATTTTTAATTAGGTTATTATTTAAATAATAATATACCTACGTTAACACACTTAAAATGTACGTACGTATAATACGTTTGTAAGTACACACATCAAAAAAGTGTAAGCAACACGCATCATTTACAGAAACTGCATGTTTTATTGATTGATACCTACTTAATTTTTAATTATCAAAGTAATTTGGTATACAATCTTTTTGTTCTCGGAAACATACTGGCTGATTTTAAAAATAGAAACATTTCGATTCTGTTTTGTTTTCATTCAAATAAAAGCTACATATTTTTTTCCGATTTCATGTGTTTTCGTTGCTTGATTTTGGTTTATATCTCAGTTTTATCATTTTGGTGTTTGTTGTTAGCCACCAAACCGTGAGAAATAGGCTGCATGAATACGGCCTACGAGCACGACGCCCAATTACGTGCCCACCTATACGCCATTCGAATCGCGCCCGTCAAAACGAATGGTGTAGGGATCACGTGTAGGGATCACTTGACATGGACCCAGGAGCAATGGGATATAATTTTATTTGCGATGAGTCCCAGTTTGGATTTAGGCCTGATACGAGAAGGGTAAGAGTGTATCGTCGTATCGACCAGAGAGTGCTTGGGCATGGAAAACATCCGGGTATTGCCGTGGCCTGCACAATCGCCAGACCTCAATCTCATCGAGCATGCATGAGACATGCTCCGGAGACGTGTTCTAGAGAACCTGGACGGAGTGTCGAAAACCCAACAACTCGTTGTCGACAAGTTTTAAACAATTTGTATTGAATTACCAAATAATTAAAAAAAAAAAGGTTATTTAATTTTGTAAAACATGAAAAGTTTAATTTCGTTTTAACTTTATTTTATACTACTTAAGTTACGGTACACATATTGTTAATTATTGTGAGTAAATGAACAATTGAATTAAAGATTTTGTTGCTTTAGTCACTAATGCATCGAAAAATGCTTAATTTATTATATAAAAAAGAAATATAAATATATTACAATAGTAAAAATCGTTCAAGAACGTACATGTTGCTTACACTTTTTTGTGTATATAAAAACCGGCCAAGTGCGAGTCGGACTCGCGCACAAAGGGTTCCGTACTATTATCTATAAAAAAATATTTCAAGAACAAACTTAACATTGTAGTTGAAAAACTTGTTAGTACTCGGTTACTTGTGGAGCCTACGTAGCGGTGATAGTTTTCCTTTTAATTTCGTTATATATTATACTACTATCGTGAATTTTTTCACATACCAAAACCAACCACTTAGCAGGCAAGGGGGGGACACTTGACTCTAACAAAAATTTGCACTTTAAAGCTTAATATTTCTGATTTCCAAAAATGGTTTTCACAAACTCACATTATTTCTAAACCTTTCCAACAATATCCCACACCATGGGACCGACGAGAAAAAAAACCATCCCCACTTTAGGTGTAGGGGAGGTACCCTAAAAAAAATATTTTATACGATTTTTTTACCACTTTGTCGGCGTGATTTATATGTATACCCATACCAAATTACAGCTTTCTAGTACCAACAGTCTCTGAGTTAAGCCACGGACAGACGGACGGACAGACAGACAGACAGACAGACAGACGGACATAGCCTTAGTAATAGGGTCCCGTTTTACCCTTTGGGTACGGAACCCTAAAAAGGAGGGCAAAGTAATTTTGTTGTTGAGACGAGATTTTAGACACCTCTCAATATATAGGAGTTTTTGTTGATGTAGATTATAGAAGATTGAAATTTTAAAATTGCATTTTGTTTTGTTAATCCTATCGTATCCAAAAAGCCTTAAAAATATGTTTGGTCATTTTATTTTTATAGGTACTCCAAAAATCACTCAAAACCTGCCAAGCGATACTTTATTTATTTATTTATTTAAACTTTTCGCACTCAAAAAAGAGGTACAAAGGCGGACTTAATGCCTTCATATTATACGATACTTTCATTTTTTTATTGAATTTTGTTGATACATAATCAAATCAAATCAAATTATTTATTTGCTTAATACAGGTAGGTATGAACAGATGTTACAAATTAATATAAATTACTCTGTATCATTACCTAATAAGGTGTGCAAATATTTATATTATTGTTAATCTTATTAAATAATTTTTAAAATAACATTACAAAATTATTATACTCAAAAATATGAAACAAAAATATAAAATTAAATTAAATAAATTCAGAATAATACAAATGTCAAAAACTTAAAAATTAAAATTAAAATTGTCAGATGCTTTTTACATGTCATAGACTTATCAATCAATGAAATGAAATTAAACTATTGGTCCAAATTAAAATAAGATTATACAGATGTCAAATTAAATTATTATGTCACACTATTTGTATGGTCATATTATTCAATGTCAAAAAATTACTGTTACTGTACGTATTTATCTATATTTTTATCCTAAAAGTACTCATTGACATTATAATAACATTTATTCACTAGGAATTTGTACAGCTTCGACTTAAATTGATGAACAGGTAACATTTTGACCTCATCAGGCAACTTGTTGTAAATCAATGATGCCATACAAAGAATACTTTTATTGATTAGTGCTGTTTTCCCATATGGTATATCAATTTCTAATCTTTTTTTGTCACGTAGTTGTCTATAGTAACTTTTAGAAGCAGGCTTAAAATAGTTAGGATTTAATTTCACAAAAACATTTAGTTCATATATGTATAACGAAGGCAGTGTCAGAATTTTTAAGCTTTTCAAGTAGGGTTGACAGCTAGTAGTGGTGTGTCCATAGGTATTTAGGGGTTTGAGGAACAGGGTGTTAAGTTCACTCATCCACCATAGAAAAGGGAGGATCCTCCGACCAGACGGTTGTTGTGTCTGGCGGGCAACTGCCCGACGATTGATGTCGGGTTCTTGTATATATTATGTCCATTGCACGGTAAACTTTAATTGCGCGATGCAGGATTAATATGACGTCATGATTTTTGTGTGACGTCAGATCTTTGATGCGTAGTCGCATGTGGCGATGTAGATACCGCCACAGGTATCTATTTTTGCAATATTTTTTTTAAAACGGAAGCTTTCCGTGATCCGTAATTCAGTCGAATTGTATATAAATGTGGCGCGTATTAATTAATATGCTTGCAGTAACACAAAATTATCAAACCAACTTGTTTATGCATTCACCAGTTCAGGTGACAAATAGCAGCAAGTATATACAGTACTAGCTGCGCCCCGCGGTTTCATCGGCATAAGTCTCGATCCCGTGGGAATACCGGGATAAAAAGTATCCTGTGTCCTTCTTCAGGTCATGGTCTACCCCTGTGCCTTTCATCCAAATCCATTTTAGCGTGAAAGCGTAAACAAACCAACTTACTTTCGCATTTATAATAATTTTATTAGGATAAGATGTACCACGTCCCTCGTTCAGTCCTATTGTTGATCAAATTGACCAGGTCGGATCTAACGGGTAGGTCAACAGAGGCAATAACCGCGCGCATACAGAATATGGGAATATACGTGCATTATACGGATTGCAATCACAGATAATTTTAGCTTTGAATTTTGGCGAATATGCACATATTATTATATAGATGGAAAATAACTGCCTAAAACGCTGGATTATTGACAGACAGCCCTCGCCAGTTTTAAACAAATAAACTCAATTTGAGTGAATATTTAAAACCTATATAAGAGGAAATAATTATAGAGACCTTATTTGTGATGTTTTTCAGCAAGGTCAGGTGCGTAGTGTTCGTAACTGGCGTCGGTGCGTGTGTGACCAGATACATGAACGGAAACGAGGCAAAAGGAGTATGTAAGGATCGTAGTAGATGGCGTTCTGTAGTTTCTGCCTACCCCCATGGGAAGAAGGCGTGAGTTTATGTGCGTACCTATGTAAAGACTAACATGTCAATTCATTATAAAGCTGTTTAGTCTCTAATTTTAATATTATTCTCACTAGGTACCGCTAATATCCAAACTTCAATATGAAGTTTGAGCACATATTCCCACATGAATACTAAATTTGACTCGCTCAACAAACTAATTTATCAAAATAAACCATAAAACAAGTTGAATGATGAATTGAACTCTCCGCAGGTTTGAGTACAGTCTGTAGTGGCGCGTCAATTTGCGGGACACAAGGCGCCCTCCCGGCCGTGCAGCGCCCCACGCCTTTTATTGTTCACATAAAGCAAGTTTATTGCGGCGTTATCAGGCCCGGATCGCGCCCGGATCGCGCCCGAGCCTCTCCTCAGGAAGGCGACTCCCTCAAGCCTGTGCGCCTGAACGAGGCTGTCATATTTGCCGCGTGATGCGAATAATTTACCGCTTAAGGTGCCGTTTCGGTGCAGCGACACAGCCTATTGCGATGAAACGTACTCGAAACATATTTGAATTTCGGTCCTTTCACCCGTTTGATGTGTCGCAAATATTCCAAGTTACCCTTTATTGGAAGATATTGAAGCAGGAAGCAATATGCTTGCAAGTATTTTGTTTTGTATATCTCAATTTAATAAGGATCCTTCAAAGGTCTATGGTTAAAATTTTACTGCATAATGTGTTATGTAATATCCAAAATTAATATAAAATGATAATCAGCTATCATTAAGGAATTATTTAAACAGGTCATTTAAGCGAATGACTTTCTTGAAACGATTTCGCGTTAATTAAATTGGGCTGTTAGATAAAAGATAAACTAAGAAATTCATGGCTCCTATCACTTTATTTAATCGTCTTTTTGGTTTTATTACCGTTCTGGAGTTGTATAAATTATTTCATATCTTATTTAATTAATGGCTGTGTATTTTCAGTTATGAAAACTTCGGTTTTGACTCAGCAATGTGTATCAATATTTATGAAAATAATATTGCTATCATTGTTACCACGACTGGTACAGGAAGTTTTTGAATTGTTTACCATTATTTTCATTTGGAAAACATGGGAACATCACTTTAACGGTGTCAGACATACTATAACTACTCAAATTATGAGCAGCGACTGCAACGTCTCATGCATTAAAATATTTATACCTGTTAGCTAATTTAACTATAGTAACTCATCAAAGTTAGCTAGTTAACTCGTCACAGAACTGCATCGGTTTACTGACATGTTTTTAATTTAAACTGCCTACAAGTCTCACGGACTAACTATAACTTCTGGTGTTTTCATTAAACTGAAGTTATTCTTATTATCTTTTACTTGGATTTTGCTTTAAACTTGTTACAAAGTAAATGTTTACATTTTACGTTTAACCATTTTGAAACGTAAACTTATAATATGTCTTCACGCAGTTTCATAACAGACTAGCTTTTGCCCCGTGACTTACCGGAGTAGGTTTATAATTCAATCTTACCAATTGAATTTCGCATGCAATCTAATTTTTACGTATCCACAAACAATAGTTATTGCATAAAAAATATTTATGAGACTTCTGATACAGAAAGTGGGAAAGAAATTTTATGTTCATAGTTTTAGTCAGCGTGTTGGCAATCAGTCAGTGCCAATGTTTTATAAATCTTTAATATTAGAAAACAGCCCATTACCAGCTCAACCCTTGAAGCATTACCAGCTCAACCCTTGAAGCATTACCAGCTCAACCCTCCCACCCATCCTTCTCTCCCTTCCTCTCCTCCCTTCTTTTCTTTTATAAGCAAACGAATATTCATAATCGTATATTAATATCCTAAATCCTAGGTATTGGACGTTTATTCGTTCATCAAATAAAAAGCCTGAGCTCCTGACTACAGCTAGCTTTGTGATTAAGTGTTCTCCACTTTTTCTAAATTGACCTTTTGCATCAAGAGCGCTGTTCTAGAAAATGCTAGTTTTTCTCCTAAGTAATATTATTAGCGGCGGAACGGCCCATTCACTTTAGTTTTTCTTCTATTTTTCATTTTCATCATTCGTCTTGTTACTTTATTACAGTGAGTTGTTGCGATGTCATCTTTCACAGTTTGCGATTTTTGTTTCTTAAGTTTTTGCCGTTTTTAGATTTTTTTCTTCTTGTTGCCCTTAAACGATACACCAATCGTTGATAAACTAAGGCAATGGTTTTGTTTCACCATTGTGATTCCTTTGGTATGCATTTTACCAGTTATTATCAAAACCAAAATAATTTTACACACATTTGCGAAACCATACCATCGTTGATACGAGTTCCGCTTGCGCAATTGATAAAGAACGGTCAACTAATTTGTATACATAAGCCGAACAGACAATGCCAATTTTGCGGAACAAATAATACCATTACCTACCTACCTACTAATGACGAACAATCATTTTTATTGCCTCCACCGCACTATTATATTTTACGTTCATACTTAATCCATTTCGTCTGTCTCCGCCCTTAATTGAGCACTTATCTGCACAGATAGCCTTTATCTGAAGCTATTTATTTCAGCACTTGGCGTCAAATAAATCTTTAGTGCAATTTCCTCATGGCCACTAGTCCTGGGATAATACAAAGTTTTCACATAAAACCACCCGTAAATCTAAATCGATCATTTTACTTACTTTTTAACGTTTTATAAATCGTATTGAAATATGGTTTTAGAGTACATTTTAGTACGCTTCGGCCTACAGATCTATAATAGCTTAACGTGGTTTAGTTCGGTTATATCCCAGACTAGGAGAGGAGCCAAGTCAAATAAAACTTCAAATTTGATGAATAAGTACCTAGCCACTGTATTGTACCTACACCATAAGGAAACGCATTCATATTGATTTTAAAACAAATCCCGCCTAACTTTACATTCCTATGCTGCTATTTTTACAAAGAACTGTTTCAAAAACACGTCAAACGCACTAATGTAGTTTTTAAAACGCGCATAGTTTGTATTGAATATTTCAGGACGCCAGACTCGCGCGAATCAACTAGCTTGCTGAGTAAGGAATGCAGTAAACTGCGCGTTTGTTGCGCGTTCGTCACTTGCGCTAGTTGAGTAGGTATGTGAAACTGCACCCCAGGGGGTGCACTATACTATTGACTCATATTTCTCTTGATATTTATTAGATTGGTGTTCTTTGCATTGCGAGTCAAACATCAATTTATCTTTTCTCAATTACTCAAAATCTGTCATCAGAATGGTTTCTGCAAAACAATATTTTCCTGTCCATGATTGCGATATCGCTAAAGTGAGCCATGAGTTACACTACCCGTGCCCGCAAACCAACCACAATAGCTAAACAATCACCTTGAACTATAACAGTGTGGTGCATGGGACAGGGAAGGAACTGTCATAATATTTTTCTTGTTTAATGGCTGACATTCTAATTACTTTTGATAAAAATTATTAAGTAAATATTATCATAGTTGTCTACATTCAAAAGTTACGATACTAATTACGTTGTCAAGTTTCAAAATTCTCACTAAGTTTACAAAAGTTATATTACTTAGTTTTATTATTATCTAAAAAGGGGGGGGGGGGAAATAATCATAGTAGGGCATCAAAACATTCTTCCGCATCACTGTCAACAGGAAAAGTGCCTAAGAGGCTGTTAGCATTGTATGGCAATGCTGATTCTTCAAAAAACCAACTTCCAAAAAAAAATTCCTTTAATTTAAGTTTTGCTTTTGAATTTTCGTTTTTTCCACCGACTTCCGAAATTAAAGTTATTTTTCACTTTTTTTGTGATTTTTCTTTGGTAGTCGGTTTTATTTTTGTTGTAAAATGTTTTTATTTTTCACTGTTTCGTTGTTGGTGCCTACCTCACACAAATTCGGAATCCACCTACCTGCTATGTAAATAACAGTGACGGGAACTTAAAACATCATCCATAACATATTATTGAAGCTAACTCAAAAACTAAGCAAGCAAAGTTAATAAAATTTATACGACTCTTCACGTGACTTGCAAGCGACTTATTATTTTAAGTCTGTAAGTTTCTAAATTATGTAAACGTGTCTTTAAATAAATGTTTTATTAAAATTCACATTATTTGCAAATGCATTCATTTTTGAGCCTGTTAGATTCCCAATTGGAAAAGATGGTCAAAAAGTAACATGTACCAAAACTAAAACGTTTTAAAATTCAAAAACATATTATTTAATATGTTGAAGTAACTAAACACATTAAATATTTATTATGTAGTATTTATTAGTTTTCATGAAAACTTTATTGCTTTTACATTGAATTATAAAGAAGTGAAAGGAGTCAGAATAGTGACAAAAGCTGGCAAGTGGAGCTGACTGGAGCCGCAGCGGCAACGTAATGAATACGTCTGGCTTTTCATTTGAAATACGTTTTAATATCGTAGAGCTGGGAGCAGAGTCCAATTAATCGTTTTACGTCTTTGTAAAATGGTAGTTTAGTAACATGAACGGGTAACTGCGTTTTATTACTTTTTTTCTTTCAGGCCAAGTTAATGACAACATTAAAAAATAAAGATAACTAATATTGATCATGAATTGAAGAGGTAAGTAACTTCTGTTTAAGAAAACACCCGTGTCCTAAGTTGCTAGTCCATCAGACCGTACTTTTCGTAACGTGTCATAAAAGAGGACTTAGCAACATTGCGTTACATCTTCCATTGTATTGGTAAAAAAGCCCACCAAAAATCCTCTTCTGTACAATAAGAATTTGCTTTCAGCAAAATTTATCTTGGTTACTATAATGTGGCTTCCAACTGGGTTGACAAATTACTGCTCCATTAGCCAGGCTCTATCACTAAATACCTAAAAGAAAACAAGGCTATGTACACAACCGTGTGCCTGTAATTATGTGATAATGTTATTCTAGTACACACGCGCGGCATTAATGATATGTCCAAGTTTATCATACGCAAACAGCCAACAGCGGAACCGGCACCGAGAGGGGTATATGTCGGGCTCGCCGGGGTTACGTGTTCTTGTTTATAGCTTAATAACTTGCAAGTTTTAGGGAACGTTAAGTGAAAGGAATATTGATTTGAAGATAAAAAAAAAATAGTATATGGACGTTTAACTATTATCTATTTAAATAAAAAGGAATTCAACAACTGGTGTATACGTACACACACAAAATGTTCCACTAAAGTTTTGGTTCAAACGTCGTTTTTGGGAGATATTGTGTTAAGCTGAAAAGCTTCTAAAATATTCACTATCTTTGTAAGAACAAAAAAACGTGAAAACAATGAAAAATTGATAACATTTACATATTCATTCACTCTCAGTATTTTTGAAAAATAACTAGTTACAATAATAAGGCATGTTTTCAGTCCGATTTTGGCACGAGTTGAACTAACACTGGATGGATTTAAATCAAAGCTTGTGAAATGGGTTGGTTGGTGGTTTGTGTGCGATGTACGAGCCATCAGTTTGAGGCGATCTTTAAATCCGATGCGAAATTGTGGTACGTGACTCCTAGCGATGGCTGTGGTGTGCATGTACCAAGTACGTCATGTGTGGAGGACTGCTGTGCAATGATGTGGCAAATTGTATGTCCATCGCAGCACACTTTGTAGCAACCAACACAAAGTTATTAACTTGAACAGGGGAGCGATAGCAAAACATTGGTTTGTACAAATAATAAATCATTATATCATCTAGATAAATCAAGTTTATTGATTATAATAATCATAAAATTCAGTTTTTTGTGTTTAACCTTAACTTCCTTAGCTTCTTAACAGTTGAAATTATTGGAGTATGCAAAAAAAATACATATCACTAGTTAAAAATGAGCTCTTTATTTAAAAGGCTTAGGATTGCCTGTAGTATTGCCTGATTGAAAGCAACAACTAGATCTGTTAGTTTTTTCTTATATTTCAAAGAAACACGCGGACGGATAATAGAGAAGAATTCCACCCCCTTAAATTGCTTTTAATTACTAACTGATTTCGTTTTTCCTTGAATTACAACAATATTATGACAGCTAAGTATGTTAAAATCTGTAACAATATCTTGGCAAGTGCGGGCACAGCCAGTGAGTGCGCCACTCCCGCAGTTATATTGAAGACACATAAAGCAAGTTTATTGCCGCTTATCACGCCTGCCATTGAGCCTCTGCCCTTGTAGCCCAGACATCCCAGGTATGGGTGTGTTGGACGAAGGAACTCTGATAAGATCCAGAAACTCTCCGTAATTGAGCTTTATATTGCAATTACTCAATCTAGAAAGACCGTAAAATTTCGATGTCAGAATGAAATTAATCATGAAACATTCATCTGTATTTTTTGAAAACTTGAAGCAGCTTTTACTTTATTAATAGATAGTTATACTACTTTATATATTTTATTTAAATTCAATGTTTTTCTTCTCTCCAAAGTTCAGAGATTAAACATAGATCTTGTAAGCTATTTGAAGCTGGATTTTCTGAAATACTCAGACTGAGCCTTAATGAGTCTTTAAATGGGTCGTTGGCTTTGTCACCAATTAGTTCTCGTCTATATGAACCTATGTAGCAATTTTTAATTCCTAATTAAATAGGTACACTTGGTATCCAAGAACCTTTTTCTGTAATCTCATTTAACTTATGTCTCACAATATAATTCATAACTGTTAAACCTAAAGTTCCAGAGACCTTTAGGGGCTGCTGCCGATAACGTTCATATTACACAACAACCTATTATCCAATACTAGCTTCCACCCGCGGCTTCGCCCTCGCGATACGTCAATAAAAAGTACCTAGCCTATGTGCTTCCACAGGGTGCCATTTATCTCTCCTTGCCAAATTTTGTCGAAATCTGTTCAGTGGTTTAGGCGTGAAAAGGTAACATCATTGTGGTCATCTGTCTGTATGACATCAAATGATAAATGATTTTTATTTCTGTAAGTAGGTTTGTACAAACACTTTTACACGTCAATCACATTTTTAAAACTAGATGAGGTCGGCGTTTCCTATCTGACTACTCTGAGAAGAAAGGCCGAAACAAACTCAGAGGTCACAGTCTCTTTTAAAGTCCAGACATAATCTTGGTCAGATCATGTGAAGACCATGTAGATTGGTGTCTGAAATGGACTTTTGAGGAAAGAACCACACAGATTGAGTGGACCTGTCCAGTCAGTGCAAGCATTTGTCAATAATCGTGCAGCTCAACTCCAATTTTAAGGAGCTATCATCAAGGTGTCATACAGACAGACAGACAGAACAGATAGTAATATTAGTATGGATGAACTATAAACAAGACAGTGCAACAATTATTAATAACAATTAACAAGCTCTTGGTATAAATTACTTGCTCTGATTCGACGCCACTAATCCCGACGTTAATTGGAAAGTAGGTAGGTAGGCAGAGCATTTGTAATACTAATAACACATAGTGTGTTGTTGTCAGCTACATTACCTACTACTTTCGTGAACCGAGTCGGTTGTATTACATAGACGTATCCTTTATTACCGTTTACGTAAGACGAGGCGTTGTAACGCTTAGTTAGCAAAATCGCAACTACCGTCATTCTGGTCATACGCCAAATATTTGCAAGAATGTGTATGAAGCAAATTTTTTCGTGGAACCAAGGTTTTTGTTAGTCAAAATATTTTGTTAAAAGCCTTGTAAGAATGTAAAGTTATTTCATAATTTGAAAAGGTTTGCATGTCTTTTGGGTGAACGTAATAGGACATGACATATAAGTACAAAAAAGATTGCTTGATTTAAAAAAAAAACTTAAAAAATCTTATTATTTATGTTTGCTTTACGCCACTCAGTCTTTATTCTAGGATACAGAGCATTAATCAAATACTTTAGTAGGTTTATATTATGTCGAGTTATATATTATGTAAATATGTGATCTAGCTTACACTCAGTTATAATAAAATCAGTAGAACATGAGCATGCTTCTTCGAGAAATGTAATATTTTTTTACCGTTGTCATAATAAAAGTTTCCGTCTGTAGAAAATCTTTTCACGTTGTTGTAGAGACTTCCTAAATATAGCTTTTACAAAGAAGGTTTCTCAAAATTACGATTACGAGTAGTCCCGACTGTTTCGAGTCTGTAATGGACGTATAGGGACGAATAACCAGCCGCTTGTCTATCGCGGACAGCTCGCATCGCTGACTCCGGCAAGATACAGGCCCCAGACCCGCTTGCTTAAACTTATCACATTAAACATTCACGCGGTTCGTCGCAGCTTGTCTTAATAACTCGCTGAACGACGACAGCAGAGCGATCTTCTAAATAATACATGAGATGTGACCCACCTCGAGCGGTGCCGGCTCTCCGAGGTAGCCCCAATCTTTTATTCACACCACACTAGCATTCCGAAAACTTCCACCATAACACTATCACGTCACAGGTGTTCCGAACGTGGCTGAGCGAGTTGACGAGCTCGAGCGGACGGAGCGAAGCGATGATTCCAGCGGCAATGCGGCGCGGCAACGTGTGGACTGTGCGGCGGGCGCCGCGCGACTGCCGCGAGGCACGCCCGGCCCCGCCGCGCCGCCGCTAGCCGCCAGCGCTGCCGCCGCCACCGGTCCGGTGCTCACACGTTTTTTTCACCCGGCTCGGGAACATGGGCGTGAGTTAACGAATTTAGCATTCGTCAAGGATTAACTCGCGATGTACAACGGAATACATTTGCATGCCAAAGGTTCCGCTTTCTCTCAACTCTTATATATAGCGCCTGCCGTGTAATATTTAAGTGCGCGTGATTGACCCTCAATGTACGTGAATGTGGATTATCTCTCGTGAGGGATGCTAAATACTTAATTTCATGAAAATAACCCAGCACCTTAGATATTTTCATAAAAAATTGGAGATGGTTTTAGTAGTTCGCCAAGGTAGCCTGCGAAATTCAAATTTTCTTATATATTTTGCAATTTGCCATTCAGTGTCAGTTTGTATGTTGTTTGTGTTAATCCCCGTCACTTGTCCCTAAGGATTCATTAGAAAACCAGCGTCAGACAGCGTTTGTCTGGCATTAATGCTGAAATGAAACTTTTTGGCGCAGCCGTGAGGCACACATAATTTTTTAAACATTATTTTCACTTTTTTTTTTTATTGTTTCACTAATATTGCCCAAATAAATGTATTTCTTTCTTTGTTTTCATTTGATTAAAATATGCTTCGCGACCGTAGCAAATATGGCTTACAGAATTAACTATTATAAAAAGGAATACAACTCCATTTATGTTAGATTAATCTTCAAATGTCATGAAATAGTCATTCAATAGGATTTTATGAACTCAGAGAGTTGTGTTAATGATTTTTATGATTATGATACTATAAATAAATATTTTATACTACCGCGAATCATATTTAAATCAACATAACACTACTTGATACTGACCTGCAAATACCAAAAAACTTAAGAAAATTTGAATTTTGCGGGCTACCCTGATGATTTCGGCTTAAAGGGTATAATAGATACTTAAAACATTATTAAATAATTTCCCCGCGAGGCTTTATTACACCCCATAAAAATAACAAAGCAAAGAGTTGATGAGTACTTCCACCATTTATTTTATAAAAAGTCTACCTGCGCGGGTAGTACCGCGGTAATGGCAGGAGGAAACTCGTTAGCTGACGAAAGTTTCACCTTTAAAGTGTTTTATTATTCTTTGCTAACTGATGTGACTTCATACAACAGCGGGCTCACTCTTGCTCGCCCGCTCGTGCGCCCGCTCGTGCGCCTCAACTACGCACCTTCGATTGCTCTTTAAAACCAATCTCATCGAGTTGTAATGACTCTTTTTTGTGAAAAGAACTCGTCTTAGAATGGATCGCATGAGATAAGTTCGTGAGCTCTGCCATTTGATTTCCTCGGCGATCGCGTTACTGGCCTTTGTCCGAGATCAAAAGGAGTCTGATGCAGCTCCTGCATTCGAACTAGGTGTTCTAGAATAATATTCTATTATGCAAATTTTCCATTTCGCAAAAGGAAGGCTTTTATCACTGGTATCTGGCAGGGCTGGCGCGGGGCGCGGCGGCGCTGCTCATAATCAATTACAAAACAACAGGGACAGGGTAGCCCTAATTATGTCCGTCACACACGCGCGCAGTTCGGCTGGCGGTTTAATTGTAAACCCTGCATGTGTACGCTGCGGAGTGCGGGGCCGACTGTCCCACTCTGTGTTTGCTTATAATTTAAGAGGTATAGACTCTACATATGTTCTGGTTTACTCGGGTTCGCTTTTAAAATACAAACACAGCCTTTTTAAATTAGCGGTTTTCAAGTCGTTATTTCATAACAGGCTATTCAAATCCTTAAACAAAAAATATGAGTAGGCAAATGAATAAAATATTAGGGGTATGTTTGTTTAAAACTGCCGGTCCGCCTCATCGTGAGTCCACAATCAGTGTGTCGGAACATGCTGGGCGTTGTATCGCAATGGTACCGGCAGAGCGGAGTCATAAAGTGGCGGACACAATTGATGTGTTTAGGCCCGATGTATCAGGTGCGGTACAAACAGGCCTAAATCAACAGTGTCCCTACGAGATAGTGGACCAGTACTGACCATCGCCCGCCCACGCACGATCCTTCGCTGTTTATTTACGATAATTAGTGCTTACTCAGTGTTGCCGGTAGCAAGATGTACGTACGTACTGGAGTTCACGAGTATTTTCATCTAACTAAGGAAGGATTTAGTAATTTTCCGGTTTTAAGACCACATGAAAGGGTCCGGTTATGAGGCAGCTGGATAATATTAATATTCCCTTAATTGGTGTATCTTCATAATAGTCACTGGTTTACTAGATGAATAGTGAGAAGTGTAGGTATTATTTTTGAACTCATCAGTTATGTGACATGTGTGTGATATGTGTGGGCGAGTGTGTGTGTGTCATAAAATTAAATCTTAAGCTCGGTTCGTATATGCAAAGCGTCTCACAAATCTGCACGAGCGCGCAAAATTAAATATTATGTAGTATTCCCGGTGGCACCATAGTAACAATAAAGTGCGACCGCCGCGCACCGTGTCGGGCCACGCTCAAATGCGTACAAACGGCTTATTTACCGGCTGCACGGCTGGACTGGACCGCACAGTGTCTGACCAGCTGACCGCCTGACCGTCAGACCAAGCCCCGCTACGCTAATGTAATGGCCAAGTCTGATATAAATTGTATGGGTTAGGTAATGTTCCAGTGTACACTTTGATCACATTGTGGTTCGTTCAGATTGTACCTCACGTAGGTATAATTTAAGGCGTTCTAGACTCCAATAAAAGTAGTATGAGAGTTGAGATCGAATTTCAGAAACAGCTTTCAAAATAATGTATAGAGTACTTGTTTACGTATAATGGCTATGTATGACCAGTTCTGTTATATCTCACGTCGTTTTACATCAAAGCACACGCTAGAGTCTGGTCTATGTACCTGTGTGGGTGTACTATTATACGCATCTGCCGTTCCCTTCAGAGAACATAGACGTGTTACGTTGTGGGTTTATGTTGGAACTTACATTTCATGGCAGCAACACTATTAAGCGCTAACACCCACTCTTGCCAATATGTACACCGCAAACATCAATAAATTGGTTTTTAAGCAAAAAGCACACAGTCTAAGTCATCCGAATACGATTAATATTAGGGCGAGTTCAAAACGGCGTGATTCGCTTATCGCGCTCGTAAATTAATACCGGCTAAGCGACACGTTGCGGCCAAGCGACAGTTACGGTTAAGCCGCACGTATCGACTAGGGCTTAGGCTACATTATGGATTTCTCGCTTGAATAGTAGCTCTGGAAATGGTTGGTGAGACTTTTATAGAGGGAAAATACATTTTCGAAGTCAAAAATACTTTCTGAATTGAAATACGTGTTGCAGACTGTTTACTTTATAACCGACTTCTTCAAAAAGGAGGAGGTTCTCAATTCATCTGTATGTTTTTTTGTGTGTATGTTACGCGATAACTCCGCCAATTATGAATCGATTTTGATGCTAATTTTTTTTTTTGGTAGGCTATGCTACAGAGGTGGTCCCATATAAATTTTATTAATTTTGCTTACGTTGTTTTTGAGTTAGCTTCATTATTACGTATTTTTCCCACTTAGTATTTGTAGACGACGTTTTAATTGACTCCGTCACTGTTATTTACAGGTAGTGATATTCGAATTTGTGTGGGGTAGGTACCACAACAAAAAAGTGAGAAATAAAAACTTTAAACAAAACAACCGACTTCCAAAAAAAACATAAAAAAGTGAAAAATAACTTTAATTTCGGAAGTCGGTGGTAAAACAAAGTTGTTTTTCACTTAGGTATTAGTGTTATTTTTTTTTGGCAGTCGTTAATTTTTTTTGTTTTTAAGTTTTTATTTAGTCTGGTATCAAAGCTCCGTCATATGTGCTGCTTATAAGTTGTCTGACAATTACCTCTTAAGTCTGTCATACGTATTATTTCATTATGTCCGGTACATACCGTAACATGTATGAAAAGTTTCAACTTTTCTTCTGTGTAACGCCGCTTATAGAACTGTTAACCAGCATTTATGTTAGTTGGTGGCAAGAATGTAATGAACGTAATAATATGTACAATCGCGGAATAACTCCATCACAAAGATCTTTATTATTATTAATGTACAATGTCATTATTACTTACAATAATATTCAGCTTCCCTATGCCCATAACTAGTTGTCACTTAAAGTACAAATGGATACTATAATAAATATGAATGACGATTTAGATATTTTCAGGCAAGATAACTCTTTCTCTTGTATTCCACAAGACTGTACAAATTATATTAAAGTTTCGGAGAGTAATATTAAATTATTACACATAAATATACGCAGTGTAAAGAAAATTTTTCATAACCTACAAGCACTGATGTGTTCCACTAAAATTGTCTTCGACATTATTGTGTTAACTAAGTGCTGGCTACGCAAAATAGCCCACCGATAATTAATGGCTTTCTGTCACACTCTACTAAACTTACATCAAATCAAAATGAAGGTGTAATCATTTATACTAAAATGGGATTCAATGCCATAGTTTGAAAACCAAGTATAATAAACGCCAACTCCCTTGTATGTCAACTAGACTCTAGGTTTGCCTTTGTAGCTGTTTACCGTTCGCCGTCTTATAACAGCTTAGACAGAGTAGAAAATTTCCTATCCAGCTTAAATAATGTCCTGGGTGAAATTTCTCCTTTCCCAAATATCACACTTGTCGGTGATTTAAATATCGACATAAAACTGGGTAACAGGAGCCCCCATAGTTTTGAATATCTCATCCAAAATGCTTCCCATGGTCTACTCCCTACCCACCTAATACCCACTAGACTAGAAAATTGTCTTGATCATATTTTATTAAAGTCCAAATTACCTTCCACCACTTTAATTTTTGATTCGTACATCACCGACCACAAACCAATTATACTAACGTTAACGAACGCGAACCCAACTCGAAAGCATAAATACACTATCTTCCGCCCTAATCTAGATGCCATTAAATCTGAACTAGAAACCATCAATTTTTATGACATTTATAATATTACTGATACAAATAAAGCCTTGAATAAGTTTGTATCAATAGTAACTACCGTAATAACTAAACACACAACCACAATTACAATTCCTAAGAAACATAGAACTATAAAACCCTGGATTACACCAGGCTTGCTAAAATGTATTAAAAACAGGGATAGGCTTCATATGAAATCAAATAAATCAGCAAATAACTAAATTTTAAAACTAACATAATACACGCTATAGAAACTTCTGTAATGAATTGCTTTGGAAACTTAAAATGGCCTTTGATAAAAGTGCACTTGACAAATCAAAAAATAATCCCAAAACTCTTTGGAAAACCATACAAGAAATCACCAATACTCGTAAAGTACTCACCAGTCCCGATGAATTGTTAAAACTAAGTGATAAGACATGTGATAAGACAAGTGATAAGACCGAAAAGCCCAATTTTTTTCCTCCAGCTGGCTCCGTCGTTTTACTAGACACCGATGAAAGTGAGGTAGAAACAACCATCTTACAACTACGTAATGATTGTGCTGTAGGTTGGGATGGAATATCATCTACCTTGCTGAAAATTTGCCGCCACATATTAGTGCCACCAATCACCTACATCTGCAATCTTTGTTTACAATCAGGAACGTTTCCTAATGGCCTGAAAAAAGCTATAGTCCATCCAATATATAAGAGTGGGAACAGAACCTGTGTCAACAACTACAGACAAATCCCAGTACTGCCTTCGCTTTCAAAAATTATTCAAAAGATCCTTAACAGACAACTTAGGGGTTTTTTACATAAACATAGTATTATTGCCGAGAACCAGTATGGCTTCAAGCCTGGGGTTTCGACGGAAGATGCTGTACTAGATCTAATACAATTCGTAGCAAGAAAACTTGAAAGTGGGACTAAGTGTTTGGGTATATTTCTGGATTTGTCAAAAGTTTTTGACACAGTTTCTGTTCCCAAACTTATCTCAAAATTGGAGGTTCTGGGTATACGTGGCATAGCACTCGACATTATCAAAGATTACCTCAAGAATCGCTCTCAGCAAGTTAAAACAGATGTGTATCTCAGTAATGAGGAAATCGTGACATACAGTGTGCCCCAGGAAAGCATATTAGGTCCCACATTGTTCCAAGTTTATGTCAATGACCTTTGCAGGATGACGCTACCAAACTGCAAGATCTACGCATATGACGATACTGCAATAATTATCATCTATGGTTCTACTTGGGAAAAGGTTAAAACTAAGGCAGAAATAACACTAAATAGAATTATGAACTGGTCCCACCAAAATCTACTTACATTAAACTGTGGTAAATCTTGCAATATTCCTTTCGCAATCCGACGAAACACAAAGCCACCGCCTAGCTTTATTGTAACTGCTCACTCCTGCCTGAACTTGTCTACACCGTGTTTATGTCCTACATTGGCTAGAAGTGACTGTGCAAAGAATCTAGGTTTGCAAATTGATGACGGCCTACGATGGGACAAACAGCAGGAAATGATAACTTGCAAGACAATGCGTCTTATTTATGTTTTTAAATCCCTTAGAGAATCGGCTGACATAGACACATTAAAAATGGTTTATTTTGCACTCTGTCAGCCGATTTTTGGATATCGCATTATTGCATGGAGTGGTGCCATTAAAAAAAATCCTGAGGGTAGAGCGAGCTCAAACGGCAGTACTTAAAGTCATGTCTAAGAAACCAAACAACTATAAAATGAATGTAAGGTATTAACAGTTAGACAGCTGTTCATCTTGCAGTCTGTCCTCAGAACTCATAGAACCATGCCCCGATCCAACCCAAAAAAACGCATAAATGTGCCATCAGGTGTAACACATAAAACTACATTTGCCAAACGCCAATATTACGTCATAGGTAATTATTTATATAAGAAGTTACACAAAATATAAACATACTTGATCTAAACAGACACACGCTAAAACATAACATCACTCAATGGATTACAACAGGACTACCTCAAAACGGAGAATCTTCTGACATATATTTTATAAAATGCAATCGCAAAATTCACGCACATATACAAACACATGCGCGCACAGCAATACACACACACACAGGCACGCGTAACACACGCGTAACACACGCACTCACACCTACACGCTCATACAAAAACTCTCACTCACATACACAACACACTAAGTAACCTTAGCATAAGTAACATCGACACTGTCTCACTTGTTACAAAATGTCAATTAGTTGCTGTACCATTTGGCTGAACCCTATCTCTTAAGATACAGGCCAGACCTAGTGTAAGGGATAGAGTCTATATCGACGGTTAAGAATCAACAGTGTCTATCTCAATAAAGTTAACTTTACAGGAGATAAAAAAAACATTTCTCGGCTTTGAATAGAAAGATACTTGAAATTTTTATATATGTAAAAATACAAAAAATATGCTGAAATACGATAGATATCCTAGCATTAGGTTAAGATTGGCCTATTTAAAATTAACGTGAGTTAGGTGGTATTGGTTTTATTAGTGAAAATATTTTTTAGATAAGTAGTAGTTAGCCGTTTTTTAATTAAAACAACACAATGAAAAATCACATTTTTTTATAATATTCACAATGAAAGATGAAATATTATGTTCAAAATAAGTAAAAAGACTTTAAAAAACTGAAAAGACTTCTAAATAACTAAAAAACACTTTAAAATAACTAAAAAAATCTTCAAAAGAACTGAAACGAATCTTCAAAATTCTAAATAACTAAAAAATACTTTAAAATAGTTAAAAAAATCTTCAAAAGAACTGAAACGAATCTTCAAAATAATTTTTAGTAGAAATAGAAACAAATACACTGACACACACACACACACTCTCACTCACACTCTACAAATGGGGCAGTGTATCATAAAAATTGTGACATTCACTTGGTAGAACTTGTTTGAGCTCTTGGAGGTGCTGGTACTTCGAGGCAGTTATGGGAATCATATTTTCATTTAAGGTCAAATAAGACACTTCGGGGTTATATTTTTTTGGTCTATGTGGCAAGGCAAACCAATCCTGGTCGAAATGTAGTTTTACTTTAATAGTATCTTCTTGGTTGTAAAGAATAGCTCTTAAGTCTGTTACAGTAGGGTCACCAGCTTTGCGTCCTGGCCTTATAGTTTTGTAAAGCCAAGTAGATGTATCGGCATAATTTTGCACGAAACTATGGTCAATCTGAATTACTTCGTAGGGATTTGATGCCCTTGCTTCTTTAGTTACCGAAACATAATCACATGGCAAATGAATTACACGATTTGAGAGCTTCCGTTCAATCGCACTGTGAACCGAATCACACTCCATTTGAGTGTGACCACGTTCGAGGAACTTTTGGGTGATGGTGATTTTGTGCTTTATACTCAAGTTCAAAAGCGCATTTGCCATTATAACATTCCGATTTTGGTACGTGCAACCATCGGAATAAATAATTATTGGCATTTTCTTCGGCAAGCAATGGCGCTCCAAGTAGTCTATCACAAATGACGCGAAAGTACTCGCAGTAAGGTCTGCTGCCGTTTCTGTGAACCAGTAACATGTGCAGTGGCGTGAAGTCAAATTGAAGAGTGTAAAATTATGGCATGTCAATTTCGTTTTAAAGTATAAAGCGCTAGCCGTGGAGTAAGGGCAAACTTTAACCGATTCTAAGTCCATCGTTAATAAAATGCAATGTCCCAATGCTGCATCCTCTTTATCCTTTGCCTTCTCTTCCCTGGCTCTATTTTTTTTAATAAGATGCTCTTGATAAATATGCTCATCGATATTACCTTCATTATGTCCAACACAAATATCACACATATCTTTTTTCAAAGTATATATTGATAAATTATTATGTTTAAAACTTTTATCAAATGTGTATCTAGATACAGCAGGTATATTTATGTCGTTGCAATGTTGTTTATAGGCGTTAAATACATCAGATATAGTACGATATACAGGCTCCAAGTATAGTTTTCTAGTATCCTTACGAGCATAATGTGATGGCATTTTCGGGATACTTTTAAAATAGTTATTTAAGGCTAACATCTTTGCATTTTGTCTAGTTACCTGGCTATTCTCCTGATTTGCTGCGTCCATATTTAAACTAGCGCCTTTAACCCACAGCTGAACAGTGGTAGGCTTCAGTGACAGAGTATTCAAGAACATCTGCTTACAAACTTGAATTTTACCTTCATTCCTTGGTTTAGGCAAAAAATAACTTAATGTGCCCTCTCGGCGAGAAGGTTCTTCACCTTTCGTTTTCTGAGTAGTCCTAGTACGGTTCACATGTCCTCTGACATAAATTTTTCTTTCGCCCCAATTAAGATTTTTCCAGAAGTAGCTATGAATGGATTTGCGTGTCTCTTCTTCAAAATTATTACAACCTCTGAATTTGCTTCTTCTGCAAAAGTCCGAAGTGCATGCTTCACCCATTTGCTTAGCTGGTCGTATCTGGTCTTGCCGCATTTTCTCGTTTCGAGGCTTTGAATACCCTAAATATTCTTCGCCGCGCATTCTTTTTCTTTGGGCTCCAAGTTTTTTCCATTCATCTTTTTTCGCGATATTACAACGCTTTCGGCCTTCATTAACATTTCCGTAATCATCTTCACTTGTTTCACAGTCTGTTGTACTTTCATTTATATTTTGTACCTGTGGTTCTTCATTAATTTGTGGGTAATCGTTAAAATAAAAGCCAAATGCAATTGAAGGGCTTACACAGGAATAGTCTAATATTATATCTGCCGGAGGCGCAGACAGTGGTCTTTTGGTAGACTGTTTCTGGTCATCTTGAGTTAAATCACTTAATGATAAAGATTTCGGATTTTTTAAATAGATTTTGAAGATACGTTGTTTTTCCAGAAGAATGCGCTCATGCTTATCTATATCAATTTGTTTCATAGGTGGATCAAAGTTTTTAGTATGTGTTAGTGCTGATGATCCAGGTTTTATGTTTTTTGTTGTATTATCTGTAAAATACACAGGTTCGTCAGTTTAAAGTATATCAATTCATTAATAAAATCTCCTACCTACATACATACTTGCATACGAACGTTGCAAGTAAAATAAAAGCTTGTGAGAATAAAAAGTAACTCACCATCAGGTCCAACAATATTAGGTTCATGTTCAGCCTTCAGTAAACACAAGATCTTGTTTGATCTAAATCCCTGGTTTAACCGATTAGCCATTTTACTGGAATAAAAATGATATAATCATAATTACAATAATGATTCTCCGAAATAAATTCTGGAAATAATATCTATCTCAACACTTGTTGTTTGTTTATCAACAATTGTACTTAAAACTTAGACACATTTTAAATAATTTTCGGCTAAATATGTAATCAAACACAAAAACTTTCTTCTCAAACAAAAACTGTATCAATATAATCATTTAAAATGGCGTTTTACTAATATTATTGTTGCAAAATTACTTACCTACCAAACTTGTCGAAACTCGCACAGAAACAACTGACCACAGAACATCTAGCGGGCAACTGACACTACTCTCTTGCGACTTTTGAATACAATAAACTGTCTCTTTCTAATCCATCACTGTCGCATCCTCAAACCGCACGCACTGCCCTACCACTTGCCAATTTGTCAGTCTCACGCTAGATGCGGCGAGGTACAGCCGCAATAGAGAAGAGATAAACAGTATTGGCAGCAAAATACACGCGCTCTTAACTTAGATGGAATTTCTATAGCGAATAACAACAACAATTTTGTGAATTTTGAGATAAGTGCCTCAGTATGCCAAGCCAAATTAAACTTTAAATCTACCTGCATTAAAAATTGAAAAACGTAAAAAACTGAGATAGACACTATTGGTTCTTAACCGTCGATATAATTGTGCTCATAACGTGACAAATGTAAAATTTATAGCCTACAATGTATACAGTGCAATGTGTTTTATGAAATAAATATTTTTATTATTATTTCGTTTATTTCAAAAAGTCACTTATAAATTACATTTTTAAATATTAGAATACAAACATATAAAAAAAAAAAATATATATAAAAAATAGAAGTCCACCGGTATCGGGAGCAGGGTCCAAGCTACCGGTGGTTAGGGCTGCAGAGACAGGAACCTCCTCACAATGCGAGCTGTTTCAAGGAGTACTGCTTTCTGAATCAGGCCCTTGATCCAACCGCCTAACGAGAGCCTTGAGAGATGTTGGTCGAGGCTTTCGGCCATCAGGCCATTGGCCGTTACGACAATCGGCACAATGATAGCCGAGCTCACATTCCACATGTCGACAACCTCGTGTGCTAAGTCGAGATATTTTATTTGTTTCTCTTTCTCAGCTTTCACTAGGTTCTCGTCATGTGGGATGGTAACATCGAATATCATTGCACGGCGCGCTAATCGGTCTATCACTACTATATCAGGCTTATTGGCAACAATACTCCTGTCAGTAATGATAGACCGATCCCAGTACAACGTGTCATGGTCATTTTCGAGAACTGGGTCGGGCACATACTTGTAATACGGTACCTCAGAGTCCACAAGTTAATATTTCAAGGCAAGTTGCTGGTGAATAATCCTGGCCACTTGGTTATGCCTGTGCAAGTACTCGCCGTTAGCCAGACGGGAACTACCAGAGATGGATGTCTGATGGACTCACCCGGACGGTGGCATGTCCGACACACGTCAACCGTCCCGTCCCTCATAATATGCCTCCGGTAGTTATTCATCAAGATAACTTCGTCCATAACTGCACAGACGAAACCTTCAGTTTCCCCGAAGAGGTCACCAAAACGTAGCCAGGATACAGACGCTAAGAAATTACACCGGGCTCATGAAGAGCCCAATAGAAGCGCCCGTGAAGCTCCTTGCTTTGCCATACCTCCTTGCGGTCTTCTGTAGTAAGTACCACAGGTTAAGTGTTATTAATATTATTATTTTCAAAAATGTCTTTAACGTATCTCGGGACCCTGGGGTCCTGGACCTTTGGAAGGCGTACGAGCCAAAGACAACTCGCAGAGGCCCGTTAGACATCCATAATGAAATGGGACACCAGCCGACGATTATCCCTGTTCGCACTATGCAAGGGCACCCAAGGACAACCCCCGGTTGGTGTAGGACTGTTGCAGGATATGGAAACCAAACAATAATATTGATCTATTGGTTTGGGTGGCTAAAGTGGACTGGTAACTGGGAACTATAAAAGGACTATGGCCCCTGCCTGATCAATGTTTTATATACACGGATAAAAATGGCAGGGGGTGACTTGCACACTCAATAATGGGCCCCCGAAAACGGTCGCTAGTACATAGTGACGTAGCGACAAGGGGGAAACACTTCATGAGGTGCTTGAGAGGAGTGGAGAGGTATTCCACGGCTATCAAGACAATCCCGGAAGTACGGTCAAGATCCCTACCAGCATCATACTGGAATACTTCCTTCCCCCGAGCACGTTTGCTCTTGCGAGTCTCCACTCAAGCCGGCCAATCAAGGCAAGAATGAGGTGGGAGCTCTGTTCCTCGTCAGTGTTCACTCCAGCTGGCCAAGAAAGGCAAGCCAGAGATAAGGAATGGGATGTCTCCCGGGAGGTAGGGTCCGTGGGGTTGCTACTGCCCAAAATCTCGCCACATGCTGCCCTGCGGGTTTTTGTATCTCTCTTGGTCTGGCTCCTCATCCTAGACCTGATCCGGAAAAGTAAACTCTACCGGCACAGACCCAGAGTTCGGAGTACGCAAGCCCCAACACGACGTCAACGTAGAGATACGGCGGTGGGGTAATTATTTTTATTATTACTTTGTTTACTCATAACATTATTAAATGAAATTCTACAGTGTTTCTAGCTAAATGAGAAGAAGCAGATCGCGTCTAACTGCATTAAAACGAAGCTCGTTGCTGTCAACAATTTTCTGTAATTATATTAAGGCAGGGCAGGTGGAGTGACCTGTATTACTTGTTTATTGTTTGTTACAGCTGCTAGAATCATTAGAAAATTGTAGGAATAGAACACAACCTTAATTCGGATAGAACTGGCCAAGTTATGAAATACAAAAAGTTGTGGTTTTTGTAACTAGACGTAAACGTGATTGACGTCCTTTGCTATTGAAAATACATATCGCCTTTATTTTCCTGAACATACTTAATTATTTCAAAGACAAAATAAAGAAGCATAATAATACCATAGAAGATACCAAGAAAATTGATTTTCCTAGTAGCCGCTATATCATGTACGCATAGTAACATTTCTTGGTATCTCTGTGACACATGCGGACGTATACACGTGTATTGAGTAGGCTATGCTCCCTCTAACATAGATCATCTAAATAATTCACGCCCTACTACCACAGTAAATATAGGCACAGTATGGCAGGCTTCAGTATGCATCCACACGCTTGTAAGCTATTTGCAGCTGAATATTTAGACCTGAAATTGTACCAATTTATACCAAAGGAGCAACAGTTTTAGTCAGTCCATCTGCTAACGCAACAGCGCGAGTGGTTTATTCACGGGACGGCAATGCTTGACGCGTTAAAATATAAAATTTGTTGTTTATCTGATACAGACTCTCCTTATACCAAACTATAAAACGGTGATTGCAAACTTTGCATATAATAATAATAACCCCTCCGCCGTATCTCTACGTTGACGTCGTGGTGGGGCTTGCGTGCTCCGAACTATGGGTCTGTGCCGGTAGAGTTTACTTTGCTGAAACAGGTCTAGAGTGAGGAGCCAGACCAAGAGAGATACAGAAACCCGCAGGGCAGCATTTGGCAAGCTGTTGGGAAGTAGCGACCCCACGGACCTTATCTCCCGGGAGATGTCTTGTTCCTCACCTCTGGATTGCCTTTATTGGCCGGCTGGAGTGAACACTGACGAGGAACAGAGGTCCCACCTTATTCTTGCCTTTATTAGCCGGCTTGAGTGGAGATTCGCAAGAGCAAACGTGCTCGGAGGAAGGAAGTATTCCAGTAAGTGGTCGTAGGGATCTTGACCATCTTCCGGGCTCTAGGTTTATTTTAAAAGCCGTGGAATACCTCTCCACTCCTCAAGCACCTAAGGAAGGGTTGCCCCCTTGTCGCTACGTCACTATGTGCTAGCGAATATTTTCGGGGGCCCATTATTGGGTGTGCAAGTCACCCCCTGCCATTTTATCTATGTATACCATAACATTGGTCAGGCAGGGGCCATAGCTTTTCCATAGTTCTAGATAACCAGTCCACTATACCACCCAAACCCATACCCCAATATGTTTTGTTTCCATGTTCTGCAATAATCCTACACAAACCGGGGGTTGTCCTTGGATGCACTTGCATAGTGCATACAGGGATAATCGTCGGTTGGTGCCTCATTCCTTTTGAAATTGTCTAAGGGGCCTCTGCGAGTTGGCTTTGGCCCCTCGTACGCCTTCCAAAAGACCGGGACCCCATGGTCCCGAGATATGTAAACACATAAAAATTATAATAATAATACCATTTATTTCAGGCGACACAGGCCCATAGAAAAATACTTTAATCTAGACATACATAGTTTTATGATTAAAAACTTGTGTTAATAAATAAAGCTTAAGACTATGTTAGTAGCACTTCACTTTGCACTAGCTTAACTTTGTGCTGTCCTGTGGTACTTGTCCGCGAAAACATATAACGAGCTGTGTGAAGTATAATGCTGGGTACACATTGGCAAATTGAAACATACTCACCTAGTTTTTGCGTCGCATTTCATGTTGTATTGTACTAGACGGCTCATTGTGCTACATTTCACCAATCTGTGCATCGGCATTTTAAGCATCAACGTATTGATTTTTTGTGTATGGATAAACATTTCAAGAATACGGCCCAGTTGCCTTACTGTTTAGCATATGCTACATTATCACAAATGGTGGCAGATCCGAAACCTATCATAGCAATTATGTGCTCCGCAGCGGTCGGCGTGATTATGGAAACACAAGCCGTTACCGTAGGTATTCACTAGTATTCACTAACTGCTCTAATAATGGCTTACTGAGACGTGTATAATATTCAGGGTTATCTGATTACCTGAAGAGCATCTTTAAATTAATAAATACTTTGTTTATATTCAGGTACATCCAGTATGATGAAGTAACAGGTCAGCGGGCCTAAAACGGCTGCATTAGCAATTCCTCTATGCAATTAATTTCATGAATTTCCAGCTGTCATTAGCAGTTCCTCTAATTTGATACAAAAGCAATTCATAATGTGTGGACCATTTTACGAATCTCCATAGAAAACTGTCAAACAGATGAAATTATTTCGTAATATGAATCGCACGCAGATCATATTATGAATTGTCAGTTTGTGACATTTTACGATGATTCATAATATTTTCCTATTATGATTCTTCCAAAGTGACTGTTTTAAGCCCTCTCTCTTTTAAAGTGACCTTTGAAGTCAGGTTCGGTTTCATTATTTAATAAAAAAAAATTGTGAATATGAATCTGGTCCTTCGACAATTAGCAGGCATCAGGTGATGCTTTAGTAGACCCAGCAAAGTGGCAAGAAATTAAAACAAAACTGTTTTATTATTTCAAACAGTTGCCTGTTTCCCAAGCTACTTACCTTTCTTCACGTGAACCACAAGGAGAATCTACATCACGCTTATTTTCGTCATCTGAATATATTTCAGAAACGCTTAATTCGATCATGTCAGACCTAGTATAAGAAATATCAACGCAATGCTGTTTTAAAAATATTTTGTACTAAATGTCATCAATCTCAGTCAGCGAACCAGTCTGTGTTTCGTTTTTCAATATTTTATTTGATATTTTTACATTATTTTCGAATATGCGATGAAAAATGAAACATCTTTGAGCTAGAATATTAAAATCATTTGGGTCTAATGATTACGAACGTTTTTCAAACGAGATTATCAGAATTCTAACTTTGAATCTGAATAAATTCTGAGAGAAAATGCACATACTGTGGATTAGTAGGTATGTCCGAAGTTGTCACCATAAAACAATCGGCTGCAGAGCACATCACGTGTCGTGGCACTCGCGACACTCGCGACATTAGGGACACTCCGGGCACTTGGGATTGTGGCGCTCGCATGCACAGCTGCGGCGGAACACTCGGTAGTAAGGCGCGCCACAACGTTGCGATTAGTATCCCAAGACTTAGGGAAACCCTAATTTACGATGGCTAATGTAGGCTGTGGTTCCAGGATAAGGTACCTACCTCATCTACACAATAGTAACGCAATCCAGGGGCCATAGCCTTAGCAGCGCAACGGTTAGCGCGTTCGGCTGTTAGCCGAAAGGTTGGTGGTTCGAGCCCACCCGGGGGCGATCTCTTTTTTTGGAAAGACTATATATACATAATGTTACGCCCATTCTTTAATAGTTTTGTGAAATGGCACGGCAAAACGACGTAGGCTGCCGATAAGCTTAAATTTTTTTTTTCCTGACTGTACAATGTACATAAATATGGGCTCGTGGCTAAATGATAACAGCCACACGGGTCGATCGAAGATTAAGCTACATCAATTAGGTGGGCCAATAACTCGAAGACGTTTTACAATGTGGAATGTAAAAGGACTTCACTGTAGTATGTTTCCTTAATATGTTTAAAACAGAAATGTACTTTAATTCTAAGGTCAAGAGAAAGAGTTTCTTTAAATGAAACTAGACGTTTTCAAAGCTTATTTTAAGAATGATATCTTCAACAGCTCAAGTTAGTTGAAAGGAAAAGGTATAAAAGTGGTGTCATAGTCGCTCGTCCGCAGCATACCGTACCCCGCGGCCACGAGCGACACGCGTCGCGACACAGCGATTATGGCGAAAACAAATGAAAGAAGTTGCTTAGAGTAGATAATAGGTAATACGAGCTGGTATCCGCAACTCCAAGTCAAAGCGCGTATTTTGCGTACGGGTGGGAAATCGCTTATTCGATCCAACCCAGCCCAAGAAGGCCAGCAACGCCTTGGTGTTACTGACCATCTCACGTGGGGTACCTGGGTTACCGAAGTACTTTGCCCTGTATGTGGCAACCACCGGGCAGAGTAGTAGCACATGAGCTGCTGTCTCGTGGTCCTCCATGCAGGCCCTGCACAGCGGACTGTCTGTGACAAAGAGGTGTTTATTAAAGGACCCATGGCCAGTTATAGCTGCTGTAACAGTTCGCAGCTGTTGTTTCTTTAGTCGGAGCACCCGCTTCGTGAGGCGGCAATCGATGGCAGGGAGTGCCTCCTTAGCCTGCCTGCAGTCACCTTGGTCCAACCATATTTTATAGTGTTGATCCCTAGTGCGTTTCCTTACCAGAGAGCGTAGGTACCCGAAGGGGAGTGGCGCAATGGGTTCAGGCCCCACCGGTGCCATGCTCGACCCCCTTCGGGCAAGTTCGTCGGCTGCGTCATTGCCCAGCGAGCCGCTGTGTCCTTTGATCCATTGAATAGTTATATCATTGAGGCTACCCACCTGGTTAAGGCGCTGGTGACACTCGTATATCAGCCCAGAGTCAACAGTGTGGCTGTTTAGCGCTTGCAGAACAGCCATACTGTCTGAAAGTATTGCTTAGAGTATGCCACGACGAGTCACTGCAACGCGACTTGCAAAAAGTGACACGCGCGCGTCGCTTGACGCAAGTCGCGTCGCAAGTCATGAACGGAGCCTTAGCACCGCGACGCCCGCCGCCTCTGCCGCGATTTGCATAAAGTAATAGATGCTGTAGCCACTCCACTCGCCCGGCCGCCCGCCGCTAAGGCCGGCTGCCCGCTATCGACTTGTCGTCTGCACGCGCCGGGATATATGTGCTGCCTCTTCTATATTGGCTTTTATTATTTGAAGAATAAGTTGGTGCATTAGAGGTTGCTTCAGTGATTTCTTCCAAGTTTGATTTGATCTTAAGTATTATAATTGACTTGATTCCGCCTGCGGCTTCGCCCGAGTGGTATTTCGATAAAAAAAGCCTATGTCTTTTCTCAGGCTCTAGACTATCTGTGTACCAAATTTAATTTAAATCGGTTGAGTACTTTTGGCGTGAAAGTGCGTCAGACAGACAGACCGACAGACAGACTTACTTTCGCATTTATAATATTAGTAAGGATTTTCATATTGGGTACTACAAATGAGAACATAATATTTTTCTTCTTCTTCCTTAACTTCAAAATATTCTTTCAGAACTACTATCTGGTAATAATACCAACATTAATCTCAATCAATAACACCACACTACAATACAGTACTCATTCAAAATCACTCATCACATATAGGATCCTTCCCGAAACATCACATCCATTATTTTGTCTTCATCTCTCACCTCACGCAGTTCCCGATAGGCAGCTGTAACTAATACCTCGATACAGGCACTTTGCCCACTCTTACCTACACTTGCCCACCCTTGCCCATTGCGCGGGAAATAGCCCCGCAGATTTATAGCCCCGCACTTTGTAGCGGAAATAAAATTGTCCATGGTGTTCCGAGATCGTAAGATGCGGACAGTTTATGAGTGAAGTGATCGTTGCCTCAAGTATAATAGATGTTTTTACGCGTTACGCATAAAAGCAGATTTTTGGTCCTTAGGTACTGTCTGTGGTAATTCCTTGGAGGCAAGTAACAACCCTAAATTAAAATATATTAAAGTTTTTGGCATCTGCTTAAGCAGTAATGATAACATGACCTATTGGATTCCACATACCAGCCTCTCATTACATGCGTGAGTGACTCTAGTATGCCAAATGAGCTATGTGAACTGTGCAATGCGTTCAGTCTGATTAATACATTGAATTACTATTGAAATGGCAGTAGGACATCGATACGTCCCTCTCATATATGCCGTAATTTATGGAGGAAATAGAGTATCATATTAATTATATGAGGTGTGAGAGATTTCACCCACCTCCGAGGTCCGTGCGGGATCAAAACAGGAAGATCTGTGAAAAACCAGTGAGGCATCGATAGTAGAGAGTAGTAATAGATCGTCAATACTTCACGAGCCGCTGCCGTAACGTTATGTTACACGTTACATTCAAATCAATAAAAACACCGCGCTGAGAGAAAAATCACAGGCTTCCCGCAGGTTCGGAGTAGGGCTGACGATGCAGAGGACTTTGATTACCATTCGTTAAAAGCGTTGACATAGATATTAGATTTATTGTAAATTAAAGCTGATGATAGGTTCAACAACAATTTTATGGCTTTTAATAAAATAAAATAAAATAAATGCTATTTTATTTTTATTTTTTTATTTATTTATTTGGAAACTCAACAGCTTATTAAATTAAGTTACATGAATTTAGAATACCCACCCCACTATCAGTGAACAGCCAATGCAGTTGCGTTAAAGTCACTAGCAAGTGAAGTCTACACGTGCTGCTCAGTGATAGTGAGGTGATGACAGTTATCACTTAAACCAATTACAGAGTTTCACGGCATTTATAAAACTAGGTTTACCAGAAAGTGGTGTTAGGAAAGATAAATAATAGAAATATACCATTAAGGTATATTATTATACAAAAGCAAAAACAAAAACAAAATATTAAAATGTGAATCGATAGTAAGATTCAATTTAAGTACAACCAGCAATTAGAATGCGCAAGCCATTGAAATACTGAAGTACTTATATCTACTCGTATATATTTAAATACGAAATGAGTTACGGCACAATTTGTCCACTAAACAATATCTGCTTTTCGACATTTTCAAAATACTCAGAGTAGATGCGGGGCAGTCGAGTCATAACAGCATATCTCCCATATTTTGTGCGGCAGCCAGGGACACTTAGTAATCTTGTATGACTGGTACGTGTTTTAGGGGTACAGAAATCTATATATTATGATAACAGATCACTACTGTCCAAGCGACCTCGCAGGACATCAAAGAGAAAAATCATGTCCAGCATCGTACGCCTATCCACAAGGGGAAGTATATTATAGTGTTTACAGTCTTGGGCATAGGAATCATGACGTTTACGGGATTTGAAATTTAGGAATTTTACAAACTTTTTCTGTAGATTTTCTACTCTTTTAATATATACCTCGTATTGGGGTGACCAGATTGGGCTACAGTACTCCAAAATACTACGAACATAAGCAAAGTATATAATCTTCAGGCTATGACAATTCCTAAAAGGCTTACAGATACGCATTACAAAACCAAGGTTAAGAGAGGCTCCATTGGTAATGGTGTCAATATGTTGGTCAAAGAGCAATTTGGAATCCAACATTACACCAAGATCTCTGATCACCTCAACTCTTTCGATCTCATTATAATTGAATCCATACGGGTACCTAGTTGGGTGCTTAGAACGGCTAAAGCTAATACATTGACATTTCGAGACATTGACAGTGATATTGTTTTGTTGATAATATCTGAATAATGCATCAAGATCACGCTGTATCAGTTCACAATCAAGTCCAGATTTAACACACATGGATATTTTCATGTCATCAGTGTACATGAGATGTTTCGCGGACTTGAAACACGCCTGAATGTCATACAGGTAAGCACAGTAGAAAAGAGGACCCAATAAAGATCCCTGGGGTACACCTGAGGGGATGTTCACGAAGTCAGATTTGAAACCTCCCATAACCACAGCTTGCGATCGGTTCGATAAGTATGACTTGATCCATCCAAATCCTAGTCTCACAACATGATGAACTAGGACTTAATTTAAATACATTATTTTTAAATGGATAAAACTTTGTAATACTGTATTGTTCACATCTGAAGCAATAATAACGAAGCTATTACTCTTATCCTAAACAACAAAGTGGTGCAATATTGCGTTACCTCGTCAAGTGCGCTCTAAAACATTATTTTTACTGCTTAAGATTATGGGCCATTAACTGTTACTTTCTAACTCATCGTGTACATCGCTTACTTGAACATTTCCATCAAGAATGAAGCTCTCTCACGACCTGTGACTGCCTCGTTGATCTAGTTGTTGAAAGTGAGACTGTTGAACGTGTCTGGGGTCCTGGATTCAATCCCTAGGTCAGGTTAATGTGTTATTCAGTTTTCCATTATCAAATCAAATCAAATCATTTATTTCTTTGCACATATAGTAGGTACATAGGTGTTTTTATAATAAAGTCCTCTATATTTTACCGTCACGTCGGCATGCAAAGGTTTACAACTAAAAATTTAAATAAATAAAAAAATAGCAGCCCAGATTCTGAAATTGTATTTGGCTCGCCTCCCATACTGGGAGATTTGATAACATATCTGGCGATCTTTGCCTATACCTGCAGGGAATACAGGCGTAATGGTCTAAGTTTTGAATAACTTAAAAGTACTTGTCTTTTAGCTCACAAACTGTAGTGCCAGCCCTACGGTCCCGGCACGCAGGTCTAAGTGCTTCATGCGCACTGCAAATAGCCGGCCGTGGCGGTTGCCACGGAATGATATGCAAACCGACGCAGTCATTGATTGAGTGACGCAGTGACGGATACGTGGATGTTAAGAAACATGCGGCTTGTTCGTTAACTCGCCAGCTGCTTATCAACTAGTGAAGTTAGATCAGTCAAGTTGACGGGGTTTTTAATTTCATTTAATTGGCTTGTTCAAAATGCCTTGCAGAATAAAAAGATCTAAGGGTAACTAAAATCAAGTATGAACAGTCAACTATTAAATAAAATCTCCATATTATATTATCATAGTGCAAGCCAACCTTGCAGCAGACGAATACGGAGTTTACGCCATTATTTGGTACTACGCTAAATATATGGGTTAAAATAAACAGTGTGCGTACCTACCCCAGTTTTTAATTTCAAGATATTTATCTGCAAAGAAAACTGCAAAGATCAAAAGGCTATTTCAATTACTCAGTCTACAATAAAAGTCTTGAAATAAAACTATCTCGTCAAGAAGCCCATTACTAGATACTAGGAATTTTAGAATCAAATGATAGCATCGTGTATTCCAAAGTGAACTTTGCTTTTCTATCGCACAAACAAACTCGATAGCGCAGACTAATCCGGGCCAATTTGTCTCGTCTGCAAAACGAGCCTTTATGAATGGCGGAGCATCCGACGAGATTGCGTATGGCCACGCACACGTGCGACTCGCTGCGATTCTCGGCGATTTAACGCATGTTGTAGGTCAGGCTTAATGTCCCGCAAATGTGGCCGTTACAACGTGGTAGCAAAGTGTGCCTACTATGTGCGTTGTCTTATGTACTTGTGAAAGGCAAATCAGTGTGGATCAGATTGAATTATGGATGATTTAGATAGGTATGTTATTTATTAATAAAGGAGGTTAGCCGAAGCTTCAATAAATATAAGAAACAACATGAAATGATTTAGTTATTGACTTTTGCCACCTTGCGCCTTACAAGTTCACTACAGCGACTAATGAATACCATTATTCACTCAAGTGACGTAAGCACACGTTATTAAAATTACTCACCGACTAGATTATGAGTAGATCATTGAAATCAT
The DNA here is from genome assembly GCA_949152455.1 of Lithophane leautieri. Classification (NCBI taxonomy): domain Eukaryota; kingdom Metazoa; phylum Arthropoda; class Insecta; order Lepidoptera; family Noctuidae; genus Lithophane; species Lithophane leautieri. The sequence goes on along the minus strand of OX424462.1, from coordinate 642,169 downwards.
TCCACATACTTAATCCATCTAATTGCGTACTCTGCTTCAATTGTGATTTCCTTTGAGGCGGTATATCCCAGCAGTGCACAGGCAGGCCCTCGACCGCTCTCCGCGCCTCGCACTTGCGTAAGCTCGCGACCTTTTACGAACACCGACTGTTGGAGTCGAACGTTTTATTGCTTGGTTTAGCTTTGTTTTAGTGCGCTTACCACGACCATGCAGTGGGGTGCTTGACACTTGGTGTTACAAAAATGTCTTACTGTAAAACAGAGGTAAAAATCACACCTTTTCTCGGTAGGTAAGTAAGTTTTTAAAACGGACGAGTCTTTGTCATGGTTTGTAATTAGACATGATTGTTCTAACTGCGTTATTTGTAAGTAGTTATAGAAATAAAACGAAAATTTTATGTGGAAAACGTTTAGAGTAATGGCATAACATTTCTCTGTCTGTCTCCACACTTTTATGCGATTGTTCACGGGCATGCAGAATGCAAATAATGTGTGTGCATTGTCCCGCCCCCATTAGTGTGAACACTTAGCGCCACACACACAATGTCTTACAAACCGGCCAGCACACAACTTGGCTCATGTCTGCTGCGGCTGCGGGGCTATGACTAATGCGCGTTGTTTGGCCACGCTGAGCACAATAACCCCCAGCCACTAGCCAGGCACAACTTTACGCCATTAAAACCATGTGCCGTAAGTCGTGACTGCCTGGCGGCCAACATGAACCATTTTACGTGTTATTTTAATTATCTCCTTCAACGTGAATTTTTTCGCTGCTTTAAAATATTTTAATGATTCTAGGAATGTTTCGATTGTTTAAATATCAGATAGCTTATACGAGAATCTACAATAATAATTGTAATGAATGAATATTTTATTTTATTAACATATGTATCAATTACTATTCTGTTTAAAAAGGGATTGTTAAGATCATTTGTAATTATTTTCCATAAATTGTATTGCATAAATTGTATGCACATGAGGAGTGGCTTACTTTGCATGCCAGCGAGCTTCCCCCGCGTATCGGAATTGCTAACAGCACGTTACTCTTATGGAAAAACGCGAAGCTTATGCATTCAAAGAAAATAGTGGGATGTTTTTAATTTAGTTAAGTAAATAGTCGACTAGAGTAACGTCCTACATAGAGTTTTCTTAACTCGCTAATTCCCAGTGTCACTTCTAGGTGACGAAGCTTTGCGATTTTTTTTACACATCATTATAATATATTTAAAAAATATATATAATATTACTAAAATGTCAATACCTAGTAGTGTTTGTGATTTTATTTTGGCAGCATTGGAGTTATGTTATCTGTCAAATTAATTCAATTGTTTCAAACGGTTTTCTGATTTTCACGCTCGTATGCGTTTCGTGGAATTCACATTGTTGTAAGAATGTCAAATGGGTAAGTACTGTAAAAGTTTTTATAATAAATTATTGTTCAATAATCAAACTAATAATATGAGTGTATTTTGTAAAAAAAAAAAATAGTTTTGTACCGAAAATAACGGTTGAGATATCGTGTGTCACCTGTAGGTGACACTGGGTAGTATTGTAACTAGATTGCTGTTTGACGTGGGCGCATACCCACTCTTTATCTTGCTTTAGGTTGACATTGAAGGAGATAGTGGGAGTATTAGAAGCTGTAGACGAAACTTGCGACATCATATTGATTCCTCCTGAGGATGGTCAGGTCACTGATGAAGATAGTGGGGACAAAAATTAGGCCAATTCCATTGCTGGTCGAATGTTACATTCCGTAGTAGAAGTGCAGGCCAGGCCTGTCGATGGACATACTCAAGAAGATGATAGAGGACAGGAAACATAAGAAGAAAAAGATGAAAGTCAAGAATCGGCTCGCAGAAAAATAAAAAAGAAGAATTTACAGTAAAAAATTGTCGAATACTACATCTCTTCTTGTGGAAAAGGTGATTGTGAAGAGGGCATTCTAGGCACCGAGTGTTTTGATTTATATAGTGAAGGCATAGCGTCATATATAATAGCAGACATGAGCAACTTGTATGCCGTACAGAGAAATCATACCTTGAATGAAGAATCATAACAATTGAAGAAATTAGGGTGTCTAATGCGATATTGTTACTTTCCGGATATTTGACACCAAAATATATGAGAATGTTATGGGAAAAAAAGGTGTACACTCACAATGAACTGGTATCTTCCAGCATAAGCATATATCACTTATAGAAAAACTTTTCTCAACGTCGCTGTGAGCTGTGCCAAGAACGTAAAAGATTTTTTTTTTTTTTCAAAGTGCAACATTTCTTTTCATCTCAAAGGCTGGTACAAATCGCAAAAAAAGTAAAAAGGATATCGTACATAGCTAACTATCCAAAACCATAATCCTATTACAATAATAATATAGATATAAAAGTACAATAATTTGTTTTCTTTTTACAGTCATACAAAATACAAGGTATAAATTACGCCCAGTGTCACCAGTAGGTGACACCCCTTTAAAAAAAAAACTAGGGCATGTAATTTTTTTTTTCATCTTTTTTCCCTATTTTGAATACGCATACAAGATAATTAGCACAAATTAAAAATATTTTTTTCATAGATGGTAGCTTGGGAATTAAAGAGTTAAAGAAGTGAATATTTTAAATACTAAGGTACTTTTTAAGGTAAATTAAAACATTTATGTCAGGGTAGGTCGAAATGTTATATTAAAATAATTTTATCTGTAGCTTTGACATCAAAACAAACTCTTTATTGTACAGCATGCTTGAGAGATATTGCTCGACGACATGTGAAGCCCATCAGAGGCCTTTGGGTGGCTTTAAAACTCTGACACCAGGACAGTCAGTAACCACACGAAAATAAGAAGATTGTATAGCGGCTGCCTGACGATTGCTTGCCGCGGTGAGTGCGCAGCTGTGCAGCTGGTGTCCAACAACTTATTGTTTGTAAGTAATATTTCAAACTAATTAATCTGCTAGTTTAAATAGTAAAAGAGCGCATCGCGGTACAACCCCGTGCAGTGCTGCAGCGCTATCTGCGTACAAACTGTAACAAGTGCAGACAGACTTGGGAGGGCCGCTGCAAGCGCTATGTAAGCACTAGCCCTGATGAGATGGACCGACTTCAAGCGCTTTGTACATTGTCCGCCACGGACGTAAGGCGATAAGAATGGACAGACATGTTTGTCTGGAATTTTGCGCGTATTTTCCAACATTTTCCGAACCAAATGGTGAATCATTTACACCAGACTACTTCGTTTAGATGTACAAACATTGTGTTTATTTGGAGATCTCTCCACGTTATTATATCATGTTCAAGTGAGACATGTGATTGACTTTGACGAACAGTGATCCAATTGCAGTAACACGAGAAGATTTATTGATAAATAATTATTCGCGCAAACTGACACCCTAATATGATTAATAGTGTGTCTCTAATCTGTAATGTTGAGGTTTTGAGTAATAATATGATATTAATCTAGACGTGTTCAACGTTGTATACGAGGCTTGTCTCATCTATAGAGCGAAGAGGCTGCGTAAGGAATCAGGAGTTAATTTAAGCTCTCTTAGTAAGTACAGTCGGCTCCGACGTCCGCTAAACTTAAACATTTGCGGATGATTTTTAATATTAGCTCCAGTGAATGAGGATGTTCAAGGGCCGAGAGAACTAGACTCTTGTACCATTAATTTCATTGACCGACTGTTTTTTAATGTGCAAATTGATAAAATTTTGCTAATTAGGAACTACTGTCTGTCTGTCTACTGTCTTAAAGAAATTCAGAAACTAAATAGTTACACTACACTAGTACATAATCATAAACATGTTCTAAGAACTAATGAATAAGTCTTGTTACGTTTAACGTAACGTCGGGATCACTTCTGGGTGGTCTGTAACCTGATGTCGAGTGGAACCACTTGAGATTATAATGACGATAACTCTAAACTTTTTTATCGGAGGTGTTTACAAACATAATTATGTCGTTGGAATCGTTATGATATAAGCTAACACATTAAAAACGAATAATTAGAGTTTGGCTTTTTAATATATTATTCATTTTAATGTAAATTCAGGGGAAAGGTTTTTTTTCAATTAAAAAAACAGGAAAAATAATTCAATATGATTTTTACATAAATGTACTGTATGGTCATAGTCATCATAATCTATTTAACACTAATAAATAAAAAAAATACACCTTCACATACATTTTTTTTTGAACCACAAGCTGACGCCGTCATTTGGAATCATCACATATGATGATATTTTTATCCTTTTTTTGACAGTCATCACAAACATATGATTATTCGGGTAAAAATGACTGTAATCCATTGTGCAATGTAGTTAACATCTTGCATACTTTGTGTGTGCATACTTATGTTTCGGACGAATAAGTAATCTATTCTATTCTAAAACAATCCGTTCTATAGTTGATTGAGAATTATTTCTTGGGTTTATTATACCTCGGAAAATGATCAGCTACTATACGTATTATTTTACTGAAACAGCTGAAATGATAATTTAAGATTGATAGGTGAGGTATACTTACTAAAATTATTTTATGAAAATAAAATACAGATACTGTTCTACGTTGTAAGAAGGAAATCTTTCACAGTACCTCTTTACTATTCAATATTTTTAAGTTAAGTACACCCGAAAAATAATAAAATCAGAGAAGATTCTAAAATATGTCGACTTTAGTGAAACGTTTTATTTAGCCTGCATCTGCGTTATTTACAAGTCACCGAGGGCTGTAGTCGTAGATAACGACTGTTATTCTGACGATAGTTACGATACATATTTAGGAAGATTCCTGATGTGAGAATTGCGTGTTCAAACGTTACGTTACAGGTGAAAAGCTTTTGTTATGAAAGATCTGTTTTCATTGACAGCTGGCCCTTACAGTCGAAGATGAACCTTTTTGGGTGAATTTTATAAATCTATTTTTAGGGTTCCGTACCCAAAGGGTAAAATGGGACCCTATTGCTAAGGCTCCGCTGTCTGTCCGTCTGTCTGTCTGTCTGACCGTCTCTCACAAGACTGTATCTCATGAACCGTGGTAGTAAGAAAGTTGAAATTTTAAGAAAGGTGATGTATTTCTGTTGCCGCTATAACAACAAATACTAAAAAACTGAATAAAATAAATATTTAAGGGTGCTCCCATACAACAAACGTGATTTTTTTGCTTGATATTGATAACGGCAACAGGTAGACGCTTGAGATCCTGCCGGAGCTCTGTCCGCTGTGCCGCGATTTCTCGCGGCAGCGGAGTTACGCCCCGGCGCTTCACCTCCTCGCGCCACTCCCAAATGTGCGCGAGGACTTTCGCCTCCAGATCCCATGGCGGTAATCCGGCATGGCGGCATGGAGAGTGCGATTGTCGCAACCCAGTGCTGGGCAGCCACAATTGCGGCGATAAGTCTCCTCTTTGAGGAGTGGCTAGAGAGGCGCGACGGCGTCCTCACCTTCCGTCTGACGCAGGTCCTCACCGGATATGGCAGCTAGCTTCGGGAGGTTTCTGTGTAGGATTAGGCGGGAGGAAACGCCCGGGTGTCACCACTGTGCGGATCGCCCGGAGGACACGGTGGAGCATACAGTGGAGGTATGCCCTGCTTGGGCGGAGCACCGCCTTGTCCTCGTGGAGGCGATTGGCGGCAATGACCTCTCGCGTCCGGCCCTGGTCCAGGCCATGGTACGGAGCGAGCGGAAATGGGAAGCCGTCACCTCCTTCTGCGAAGCAGTAATTCTCGCGAAGGAGGAGGCGGAACGCGTGAGGGAGAGGCAAAGTATGCGCCCTCACGCCCCTAACTACCGCCGCTGGAGACGCCCTGGGCGTCGGGAATCCCAGGCGGATTCCCGGCCAACATAGGCGCGGGCTTGCAGAGCAACGGGTAGCTCGCCGTCTGATAAGGACCAGGCCCGGGTCGATGGCGCGTCGTGTTCCACGCGCGCCTCAAAGAGATGTCAGCACAATTGACGGGGTCCGGTAGGATCGATGCCTGCCAGGGTTGCGGGAAAGTCCGAAAGGGATACCGGGACCTTGGCAACAGGCAACTGAAGGAACACGGGTGGGTTTTAGTCAGTAAAAGTCTTACACGCCCTTCCGTTCCGCCCAGAGCGGAAGAAGTCATTGGAGGATTTCCCAACCTCAAAAAAAAAAAAAAAAGGTATACGCTTGAAACAGAATATTTAGGTAAGTATACATTCAGTAAAAAAAAAAAAAAAATTATAAGAAAAGAACAGGGAGAGGGATTTTTTTTTTACATCCTATAATTGTGATTTTTTGCCGTTTTTACAGATAATGGTACGGGCCCCTCGTGCGCGAGTCCAACTCGCACTTGGCCGGTTTTTTATGTTGACTTTGTTACACAGAGATTTTTTGTTAGTTCTTAAATTAGATTGTTCATAATTGAATAGATATTAATATGGCACACCAAAGATAAATTTTAGTGATTTATAATAAAGTTACTAAGAACAAAGCCTAATCACAATGTGGACGAATGGGTGGTATCGCTGCTTGAGATTATAAGCGGATCACATTTTCCATTTTTTCTTATATATGTGTCTTTAATTCTGTTATCAAACTTTGTTACACAATACAAACTAATATTCTAATATTTGCAATTAATTTATTTAATCAGACATTTCGTAACGTTTTTAGGGATAACTGAAGGAATATTATGACATTTTAAATAATTTAATATATTTTGAAATTAAATATTTGCACACCACATGTAATGGTAGAATGTAAATGGGCCACATTTATAATAACATCATACTACTTTGTGCATCTACATTTTGGCAAATAAAGTATCTTATCTTATCTTACTTATATATTAAATAAAATATAATTATTTCCAAATAAGTTCTCTCTGAGTCTAGTAAAAGACCAAAGTATATTCTTAAGTCGAACAGTAAATAAAGATAGAATTTATTTATATACTTGTTTCATCTTTTACAGCTGTTTTGGTTCGTTTCAGCTTTGTAGCTACTTACTTGTTAAAACGGGTACCTAGGTTATATTTTAAAGGTTGATCAACAGTTCTAATTATTCGGGTAAAGGAAGTAAAACAAGTTTATTTCATTCTAAGTATATGTAAGTACTAGCTGTGCCCCGCGGTTTCACTCGCGTAGCTCTTGATCCCGTGGGAATATAGGGATAAAACGTATCCTATGTCCTATTCCAGGACATGGTGCCCAACGCCCATCCTATCCTCTCTAGAGTAGGGAAAGTCGCGGCGGCGCGGGGCGGCGCCGGCGCGGCGTCCTTCGGTTCGCGTATTGCATTTCGTGATAACATCGAAATTAAATGTCCGATTCGAATGAATTAAAAAGTATTTTAACATTTTTCATGCATGCTCCGCTCCTATTGGTCGTAGCGTGATGTTATATAGCCTATAACCTTCCTCGATAAATGGACTATCCAACACAAAAATATTTTTTCAATTCCCACCAGTAGTTCCTGAGATTAGTGCGTTCAAACAAACAAACAAACTCTTCAGCTTTATAATATTAGTATAGATGTATGTGTATTTTGTAAATGAGGAGGAGCCCGTGGCTAACTAATAACAGCCGCACGGGTTGATCCAGCAGGTTAAGCTACGCTTGCCGGCGTTGGTCCGTGGATGTGTCTTTACATACCGAGACTCCTCCGTGCCTCGGAAAGCAAGTTAAGCTGTTGGTACCGGCTGTCATTCGTGGATCTTTGACAGTCGTTACGGGTCGTCAGAAGCCCAAAACTCTGACAACCAATCTTATCAAGGGGTATCATATTACCCAGTTACTGGGTTGTGTAGGTCAGATAGGCAGTCGCTTCATGTAAAATACTGGTATTCAGCTGTATCCGGTTAGACAGGAAGCCGACTCCAACATAGATGGGAAAAGGCTAGGCAGATAGATATGTGTATTTTGTGTTAGTCTGCCTCATAGGCCAAATTGCTTAATACAAAATCTGCAACATTCGAGGTATATTTATTTTATACCATGTACTCAGTTAAAACACCGTGTTCCCAAAATAACACGAGATAACTGATTGTGCATTCACACAAAATAATTAGTTTCGCATTGAATACCGCACTTGTGGTTAGAGAGTGGGACAATTCATTTAATTTTCTGTCCATTTAAAGTAACTAGTGAATGTAAACAAATGAATCAGCAGCGAACCTGTGGACCACGGAACAGAAAAAACAGTGGAAGTGCAAAGTAGGCGTGGCACGCGTGCCACAAGTAAGCGCTGTTACGCTTACTTGGTCGTTCCGTGGTCCCAGTCGTGTTCTAACATCGCGTCGAGTTGCTAGTCTCGCGATAAATTTATTTTTCCGTAACTATGCCATATTGTTCCATTTTGGAGTGCAAAAATGATAGTAGGAGAAAAAATCTTAAAAATGGAGGTGTTTAGTACCATTGGTAAGTACGATTTTATTTGTTTTCTTATAAAATCTTAGTTAATTTCATTTTACTAATAATATAATAGAAAGTTTACTTAAAATCAACCTTATCAGATTAAAATAAGGTTATTTTGGATTGATTGTATTCACTGTTTCGTTCTCGAAAGTTCTTCGCTACTCAATTAGTGATGTAGCCGGGTAGGATGTTGGTTTTATCGATAGATATCTAAGGCTAAGGAAAACTTGGATTGCCTCAAAAATACAAATTTTTCAAGGGCAATAAATAAAAATTCAAAATAATTTATTTTTTATTTTAACCCAAGTATGTAAGATGATTTTCACAATTTATTCAGTATTGCGCATTTAATTCTTATCACACGTGAATTGAAAACATTCAGCAGGTAAGTATTTATATATTTGGGATTTATTAATTTATGTTAAACATGTTTATATAAAGCAAGTAATTTATTATACTAACCCGCATTGGGCCCGCGTGGTGGATTACAGCCCAGTCCCTCTCACAGAGAGGAGGCCTGTGTCCCATCAGTGGGAACATTATAGGCTGATGATTAAGTAATTTATTATACAAACCGGTCAGGCCTTGCTGGTACCTACATATATGTACCACCCAAAACCAATCCCATCAGACACCGCTGATACGAAATATGTACTAGCACGAACAAGCTCAAAAATACTCTTTCATATTAGAAAAAGAGTATTTTTTACTGATACATATACGTACCAGCAGTGCCTGACGGTTACCGGCTTTGGGACAGCCTGGTCAATGACTGATGTAGTTATATATTTTAGTTTTAAATAATACTACGTCATTCTTCCTACAGTTTTACTGAACTCCGAACAAGACTTATTTCTTCGAATTAAACAAGTAATCGGGTATATATCGATAATGTAATTCAAAATTCAATGTGTTACTGCACTGGTCGAGTAGCAATAGATATTGACCTATGACGCGAATGCCAACCTTATGACTAACATAATTAAGCTTATAATTGCGACCACTGAGAATACTGCCATCTATGGACGGGTAGCGGAATTTACTCGTTATTTGAATCTAGTTTGACTTTAGATTTCAAAACGTTGTAAATACTTTCTGCACTAAAGTGAAATAAATCCTATTCATAGAGCATTAAGGTTTATTTTCAGCTGTAGGATCTGTGACTTATGCTAGTTTTGACTAAAATTAAAACGACGAATCAAACGAACTGTTTATTTGTAGTGCATTATAGGATTAACGGTTTATTTGTGTGAGTTTGGCGACAGCGGTTCCAATAGTAATTTTGTTACATTGCACTTCCACTGTTTTTTCTATTCCGTGCTGTGGACGCTAACTGTGCCGCCTGTAGTGCCACTTACAAATTGAGTGATTTGATTAGATTATTTGAATACATATTAAAACCAAAATTCTAATTATAAATAACTTTAAAGATTTGTTCCCTATAAGCAAATTATAACCACAATTTTCGTCGACAATTTTTTAATTTCAATTAATAATGTTATTCAAACAATAATTGTCGGAAAAAGTGGTGAAGTGGAAACCTTCTAAATACTGAGGAATTTATTTATTTATTTATTTATTTATTAGGGACAAAAAACAGTTACATGTTAAAAAATACAGAAAATTACTTAAGCTAGGAATTGTCAAACATGCAACCCACACCATTGTCCACGAATTAACTAAAAGTTCAAAGAAGTGATAAAAGAAGTGATAATATAAAGCGATAAACAAAACAAAACAAAAGAATCGTTGTCATATTAGCGCTGAGATTGCCTAATGTTACTAAATTTACTCTGCAGACAAAATTTCCAGAGCCATTTTCTTAAATACTTGCTTAGATAGATAAAATATATCAAGGTCCATGAAACGCGCGTTGTATGCATCAACAAGACGGCGAAGAGGTGCTCGTTCCCCAGCATTAGTCCGGCATATATCCGTGTGGAACAGTTGAGGCACGCGCACCCCCCTTAAAATAACACTGCGGGGCACCTTGTAACACAACTTACTTGTAAGTTCGATACAGTCAAATTTGTTATTACATATACCGTGCAGGGTTATGACATCAAGTAATAACCGCCTAGACCCCAGATCTGGAACTCCATACCGTTTTAATAGCTGCACATATGGAATTTTTGACTGGAAACACTTGTAATTCATCGATCGCAGGAACTTCTTCTGTACCATTTCAATTCTAGAGCCGTATTTTTCGTAGAAGGGGTTCCAGATTGGAACGGCGTACTCTAGCTGTGATCTTACAAGAGTCTTATAAAGAAGTAGGAACGTAGAGGGTCGCACAAAGTCACGTGAAGATCTCATGACGAAACCGTACATCTGGTACGCCTTATTTATTATGTTGTCGACGTGCTTGTCGAAGTGCAAACTGGCATCCAGTGTAACACCCAAGTCACGAACGGAATCAACTTTATCCAAGCCAGCATTATTAATGGAATAATTAAAATTAATTTTATTTTTCTTCTTAGTAAATGAGATGGCATGACATTTGGGTAGACTGAGAAAGAGTTTATTTTTGTAACAGTATGTATATAATCTAACAAGGTCCTCTTGAAGAAGCAAGCAGTCCTGTATATCTTTGCAAGATCTATATATTTTTATGTCATCAGCGTACATTATGAAATTTGAGTTGATGAAACAACTTTCAATATCGTTGATAAATATAATAAAGAGCAACGGGCCTAAAATAGATCCCTGTGGAACGCCAGAGGTGACAACTATAGGGTCCGATTCATAACCATTAACCGCTACTATTTGTACCCTATTAAAAACATATGAGACAAACCATCTAAGTAGGTTACCACGTATTCCATTATATGCAATCTTCTCCAGAAGCAGTACATGATCCACCCTGTCAAAAGCCTTCTGAAAGTCTGTGTAGACAGCGTCTACTTGAACACGTTGAATGTATTTATTCCCCTTACTGCGTAAGAATTTAACACGAACAGGTTTTGTTAGTCAGATACTTTTGGAAAACTTTTTATTATTTATTTTATATAAAGCTAGAAGTGTGAACATCGAATTACTCGCATATTGTTTAGTTTGAGGAATCTATGCCTCACTATCTGCCTACAGTTACTAGAACTCAGACAAAGGAATATTTCGTTATTTCCTATTTCATCGTAACTCTGCTTTGACGAAACAAAGGAAAAGTGATTATTATATTAACCCGTAAACTTTCATAGAAGAAAATCTCTTCACTACTGCTCACGATGACATGAACAGCGATGATAACGATCAACAATCCCACTATCGATAGATTCCTTGAACTATTTATTAGATCTCTTAACAGTTTTGCATATCTGTCTAACCACAAATCTAGGTCTACACAGTAACAAAACCTGATAATAAACAGAAGGATAACATTACACAAAGCGCGATATGCTTCCAAACGAATCAAAAAGATTTTACAGAGTGAATCTGCGTCCTCATTAGTTGGAACATGTTCCTCGTTTGCTGTTCGATAGCAATTCTGGTTATTGTACTCTTAGATTACGAATGACGACACGAATAACAATGGGAGGTTTATACCTTTTTAATAGTCAGTTGCAATTGGAACATGTGGCAGCAATGGTCCTAACAACCAAACATCTTGAAGAAAACACCGATAGTGGAATGTTGTCCTTTTGTCCTTTTCTGCCCTAAACCGTTAGTATAGAGTACGAATGCTCGTAAATCATAATCTGTTACAGAAAGTGGTTTAGCCGGCCGGCGTCGGCGCGGGTGGTAGGAGGTACGCACAATAATCCGGTAGAAACTCGGCGCGCAGTGAGGCTTGTTCTAAATTACACAATACATTTTTACTAAGCGGATAATTGACTCGAGTTAATCGTTCCTCGCCGGGATTTACAGTTGTTATGGTTTTGTTAAATTGTAGCTTTTTCCTTGAGGTATAGGAAACAATTATGTAGGATGAAAACACCGAAGATACAGGTGAATATTTACCTACCACATAATCAAAACAGAGAATCTTTATTCAAATAATTGGGAACTAATAAATCATTGTGTGAAATTAGCGAAACATTGTTTTCCTTCATACTGTGTACATACTGCTGAACTTGTGCATCTTCCTACAAACAATGTAATGTTTAACTCACGGCAGTTATGTTTTCACCACCATGATTTGGGATCATAATTAGGTATAATAATGTGGGCTCATATTTTTTGGCAAAGAAGAATTAACTGCTCTTAATACAAACACTCGCTCTGTATGGCCATCCAAGGTAGTCCTTGCTCTAAAAATACAGCGCAACCCTGATCTTGATTATATTATTGTAATTATTTATTTCGCTGACTCCCGCCCACCAAACGTCATATTTTCTTAATATTATGCAAACAGAAGTCCATTCGAAATAAATCTGTTTATTCCGCCTCACACAAACAGCGGAGTTTAAATGAAAATTCTTTGGAGGAACATTCAAGTTCCTAGTTTATAGGTGGATGTGCACGTGTTTGTGTGTTGAGGCAATGTTTTAGCTAGAATCTATGATCTAGTATGTACTGATGACACTGCTTACTGCATATTGTGCATGTACGTAATGAAGGCTTACTGGCTATGAAGTGCAAACATGTTGACACGTTGCGCCGACCCCCAAAAAATTGGGATAAGAGCAAATTAATGATGACGCTCCAATGAGGTATGTTGTGAAGACGGCTACGAAATGATCTCTCGTAGTTTATTAGAAAAGTCAACACAAAACATGCACTGTGCGCGGATCAACCTGCACTGTCCGTGGATCAATCTGCACTGTGCGCGGATCAACCTGCACTATGCGCAGATCAACCTGCACTGTCCGTGGATCAATCTGCACTGTGCGCGGATCAACCTGCACTATGCGCAGATCAACCTGCACTGTCCGTGGATCAACCTGCACTATGCGCGGATCAACCTGCACTGTCCGTGGATCAACCTGCACTGTGCGCGGATCAACCTGCACTGTCCGCGGATCAACCTGCACTGTGCTCAGATCAACCTGCACTGTCCGTGGATCAATCTTCACTGTGCGCGGATCAACCTGCACTATGCGCGGATCTCGAATCCGAGATTGCGATGATATCTTACAAAGAAAATTATTTTGGTTCACAAAAACTAGAGGTGACACAAAGCAGATATGGCGGAAATCCGTCATCTGTAGTAGTAGTAGCATGACTGCACCTTATCACGCGTTAGCGCCGTGTTCAGGCGAGAGAAAGTAGTCGCGGCGTGTTGCCGCCGATCATATCGCGTGATAGATGTCCCGCTAATGCACGCCACTCGCCTCATATCGCCTCACATCGCCTCATATCGCCTCATATCGCCGGAACTCGCCATCGGTTTCAATTAACAGTTCCGGACGTCCACTTTACCTTTTGTTACGGCTCACGCCAAATATGGATCCAACATCGAGAGTGCTGATGTTTTGTAACAGTATTTATGAGGGCATTCCTCAAGCTATTTCGTTTTTAATGCAAGTATCGTTATTGAGACACTAACATTGGCTATTTTAAGGGCTAAACCTCGTTATGACCAAACTCATTATAACACTTGTCCAGCAAACAGCGGTAATAAATTAAAGAAACTCATACTGCAGGTACAATTTCGCACTCTAAAGTTTATGGCGATGTACATAAAATAAATAATAATAATAAATAATTCTAAATGTGAGAGATGCACTCACATGCACTCGTTATCTAAATAATACTAAAAAGAGAAAAGATTTGTATTTTTGTTAGCAATATTTTTTTTTTGATTACCTTAACCTATATATACTCGTATATAAAGTTTTTAATTTACAATTTTAAATAAAATATACAATCTAATTCTAACGCTATAGACAAAGGGAAAAAATTATATATAAAGGAAGGGCTCATAGGGCGTCAAAAAATTCTTCCGCATCGCTGTCAGTGGGGAAAGTGCCCAAAAGGCTGGCAGCATTGCCACGTTGGATGGCAATGCTGATTCTTTGACCTAGAAATTGGCCAGCCCTCTGGTCACGTGAAGAGTCGTCCAACCGCTTGACGATTTCCCGAAATACTCGATGAGCACTCGGGCCCCACGGCCCTAATGTTTCAACCCCAAACGGCTCAAAGATGTAGCTACCAAAAAGGTTGTTATATTTGCGCCGTTTGAGATTTTCTTGTTTGAGATGTTTGCAATTAATAGATTCAAAAACTACTGAAGCGGTTTAAAAAAAAATTTCACCAGTAGTATGCTATGAATAGCATAGGCTATCCTCACTTTTAAATTATAAATGCAAAGGTGAGTTTGTTCTACATCGCCACATGCGAACTACGCATCAAAGATCTGACGTCACATAAATCCTGCATCGCGATGGACATAATTATATACAAGAACCCGACATCAATCGTTGGACAGTTGCCCGCTAGACACGACACCCGTCTGGTCGGAGGATCTTCCCTTTTCTATGGAGTATGAGTGAACTTTACACCCTGCTCCTCATACCCCCTAAAGTCTAAATAATTATGATAATGTCGTGTCAAATGCAAATAAACTACTTACACTTATATACTTGTTACTAGAAAAACGAATTTGTTACTAGTAGATATTTATGATAGCTTTCATACAAATAGAGCCACCAGCAAAAACTTTCGTAGGTTGATAATATTATTCAGCGAACGGCGGTAAGCCGGCCGAGTGTTTGTTAACTGCTCCCAAATTACCATGTTTTTTTTTTTTACATTCATCGCAGACAGACATAATAATAATCATAGTATTATTTGACATTATATACCTACTATTTAATTTCAACTCTATAGTAATGGCTTTTGCGGACATGTTAATTATTCAGATTTGTTACAGTTGTAATGGCAATCATGTCATTTGGTTTAAATAGGTTTTTATCTGTAGTATCTTATTTATCGTATATAGATTCCTTTCTATCTTGTGAATGTGAGAACGTCGTAGGCTTAGTGAACTATAGACTTTTATTTTTAATTTAATTTTTTTTTATGAGCTTTACCTGAAACTTTTTGAAAAGCCTACACTGTCCTCCCATAACTATTAACACTGTAATTCAAAAATATTGTAAAAGCCAATTATCTTTTAAAAGAGTAACCATGGAATTTCTTGCCGGCTCTTCTCAATAGGAAACGACCAATTGGAACCGTGCACCTAGCTTCTGACGTTTCATAAGTGCCCATGTAGGCTTATGTGGAATAAAATATTTTGATTTGATTTGATTTGTTAGAACAACAGCATCGAAGAAACTGCACGCAAAGTAAAGTAGTAAGTGCCGCGGCCGAGTGTCCAGCAGAGAAGGATCCCTATAATATTGTTTCATACGGCAGGAAATATAAAAATTCACTATTATTTTTTCTTATATTTGGAGACTTGCCATCCTAGAGAGTAGAAAGTTCATTTCCTACAATTAAAGTCGAGTTCTGAAAATATTACCAAAACAACATAGTTTTTACAATTTTTTTTGTAACTTAACCCGTCTACGGGAAACTATAAAACTGATCTGTAAAGTACGAAACAAGAAAATATTTCAGACATAGGTACAAAAAATGGTCATCGTTAATCCGTGATCGCAGGCCTGTATCTGTATACCACGTGGGTGCCAGGAACACCTACAGAATCATAATGGCATGCGACGACGGCTTTACCATTCAGGGCGGCTAACAGCTTATACGACTAGCTTCATCTTTCTGACTGACCGACCCCTTGACAATTCAAAAGTGCCTGTAGTTGGTTTATTTGAAATAAATGCTTTGAGTTTGAGTTTGCATAGCCTCCTCGCCGTACGTACGGCAGTCTCACTTTTGCTTGTTTTTAATTTAAACATATTTATTTACATTTTAGACAATATTATATAAAATTATACATATATTAATGTGCTTGTCAAGACCTTTCTTTTGATACCAAACATGGTTATCTCAGTAATTTCTTTTTCGTGTTCAAAAATGTACATACCTGTAAAGTCCACCCTAATATTTATGGAGAACTAGCTTCCGCCCGCGGCTTTGCCCGCGTGGTATGTCAATAAAAAGTAGCCTATGTCCTTTCTCAGGCTCTAGACTATCTGTGTACCAAATTTCATTTAAATCGGCTCAGTAGTTTTGGCGTGAAAGCGCGACAGACAGACAGAGTTACTTTCGCATTTATAATATTAGTCAGGATAAGGATTTATACAGCCTATGTCACCGTGACCATTACAAATTTATTGCATACCTCATGCATCAAAATTGGTTTAGTAGTTTAGGCGCTATTGTGGAAGTCACGTAGGTAAATACAAACATGCAAACATACTTACATATATAGACTGCTAAGATCATAACCCTTCCTTTTGGCATTGCCGTAGTCGGATAGAAAGTACGTATTTCTGAAGAAAACAACAAGTTGGCGAGAAAAAGATTTAAACGACATCTCCGGACAAGTCCAACACTAAAATAAAAAAACCAGTACACATTACTGCAACTTGCATTATAAATACAGCTTCACTAAGACTTGTTCGACGTCGTATCTTAGCGGTCCCCGGCGTCCGGTCACTTGCAGAGTCCTCCCGGCTCTAGCTATCCGCAAGCCTCGGGGATCCTCCGGACTCCCAACAGAGTTTCGGGGTCCTCCGGACTCCCGACATAGAGAGTCTCGGGGTCTTCCTGACCGCGAGATTCTCGCATTCCTGCGAGGCGCTTTGTCACGACGAGACATGCCGGTCGGGCACCACAAGTAAGAGACACTGGGGGCAAAAGAGGGGAAAGCGGGGTGACGATGAAGCTTGTGCAAAAGGACCACTTTAGGCTATTTGCGGTTATTAGTTCAGTAACTTAATTTGAATAACGGTGATTATCCCATGTTGTCAAAAATATGGGCAGTAACAATCAATCAAATCAACACAGTGAAGGGTTCCCTGTGTTCCGTAGTTGGGATAAATAAATGCTTACGAATATTCACAGTATTGATTTTATCGACTGCAAAAATAAGTTTGTATTTCATAGTATTTCTTCCAATCTAACCGGATTCCGCTGAGTACCAGTATTTTACATGGTTATCAGTCTGACCTCCACAGCCCAGTTGCTGGGAAACACAATACCCTTGGAAATACTGGTTGTTAGATTTTCGGGCTTCCGAGTACCCGTATTGACTGCCAAAGGTGGATGGTCACTCATCCACGGCCTGACCTGCCGCAAGCGTCGCTTATCCACGGTCTGACCTCTCGCGAGCGTCACTCATCTACGGCCTGACCTCTCGCAAGCGTCACTCATCCACGGCCTGACCTCTCGCAAGCGTCACTCATCCACGGTCTGACCTCTCGCGAGCGTCACTCATCCACGGTCAGACCTCTCGCGAGCGTCACTCATCCACGGCCTGACCTCTCGCAAGCGTCACTCATCCATGGTCTGACCTCTCGCGAGCGTCACTCATCCACGGTCAGACCTCTCGCGAGCGTCACTCATCCACGGTCTGACCTCTCGCGAGCGTCACTCATCCACGGCCCAACCTCTCGCGAGCGTAGCTCAACGTTCGATCGACCCGTGCGGCTCTTATTATTTAGCCACGAGCAGCGTATGCGCGTTGTTTTATTTTCTGTTTTGTAACATCGGGAAAATCAGCGATAGACACCGGCGTCGGTGTGTTGCGTGGACGACCATACGGTGGTGTCGCCTTACTTTGGCGGAAAACTGTATTTCAGGCGGTATCTGTGATTCAGTGTACAAGTGCGCGTATATCAGCGATAAAGGTGACGTTACGTGCTAGTACGGTCTTAGTGTTCTCAGTTTACATGCCGACTGACTCGGCCGAAAATCTTGCCGAGTTCACGGAATGTCTGGGCGAGATTGCGGCTATCGTTGAGGAATATAGTGTAGACTCGGTGTTTATATTGGGTGACTATAATGCGCAGCCTAGTGGGCGGTTCGGAGTTGTACTTCTGGACTTTTGTGTTGAGCAGCAATGGCGTTGCGCCGATATTGAAATATTATCTTCGGACACATATACGTACGTAAGTGACATTCATGGTTCTCAGAGTTGGTTAGACCACTGTGTAGTATCTGAAGCAGCGTGGCGGTCTGTGGTCGATGCAAAGATATTACACAACGTTTATTGGTCTGATCATATACCATTAGAAATAACGTGTAACTTAAATGTACTTAGAATGAAGTCCAAAAGCGTTATTAGTAAACGCAATAAGGTCACATGGGGTGAAAGGGACTTGCAACAAACTGACTTATATAAGAATTTATGTACGACTAGACTGAGACAGGTTGATTTTCCTTCCGAATTTAGAAAATGTAGTGATAAATTGTGTACGAATGTAGAACATAGATTGATCATTGATAGAATGTACTATGAAATTGTTGACATAATGAGCGAAGCGGCATGTGTTTGTTACTGTGGGCCGGATCAAAACAAAAGAAAACCAGTGATAGGATGGAACAAATATGTTCGACAAGCACACTCGGGGGCGCGACTTGCTTTTCAGAATTGGGTGTTGTGTGGGGAACCGAAAGTGGGGTGTGTGTACGATACCATGAGAGAAACAAAACGGGTTTTCAAAAGTAAACTAAAGTGGTGTCAGGAAAACAGAGAACGAATAAAAATGGATATTATAGTATCTTGTCACAGAGAGAAGGATTTTAGCAAGTTTTGGAAGCACACCAACAAACTGAGTGGCAGGTCGAGCCTACCTGCGAGTGTGGAGGGTGTTAGTGAGTCTGCCTCCATAGCCAATCTCTTTAAAAATCACTTTGCAGTGAAGTCCCCTCTAGGGTTAATGGAAGAGTCACTGTCAACGTTAAGGGAGCCAACAACGGAATCATCGCTGGTAAGGGTTACGGCTAAAGAAATAGTTGCAGTGTTGAAAAACATGAACCGCGGTAAATCACCTGGGCACGATTCTCTCAGCATAGAGCATTTACAAAATGCAGGGGTTCATATGCCCAGAGTGCTGGCAATGTTTTTCAACTTCTGCTTCTCACATACGTATCTGCCTGAAGAGCTTATGAAAACCGTAGTTGTGCCGATTATAAAAAATCGAACCGGAGACGCGTCGGACATAAATAACTATAGGCCCATATCGTTGGCTACGATTATTGCCAAGGTTTTGGACAGTGTGCTTGACAAGCAGTTAAATAAACATCTGTCGCTTCACGATGCCCAATTTGGCTTCAGAGCGGGTCTTTCAACAGAGCACGCTGTTCTGTGTCTCAAGCATACTGTCAGATACTATACGGACAGGAAAACCCCCGTGTACGCGTGTTTTCTTGATCTTTCAAAAGCCTTCGATCTGGTGTCCTATAGTGTTTTATGGAAGAAGCTGTATGTGGATACTACACTTCCGGGTGAGATGATTGAGTTGTTTAGGTATTGGTACGGTCATCAGACTAATATGGTGAAATGGGCAGGCTCGCTATCCGATGCGTACGGGCTGGAGTGCGGGGTCAGACAGGGAGGTCTGACTTCGCCGAAACTCTTCTGTTTGTACGTGGATCGGCTGATTCGTGAGCTCAGTAGCACTATGGTAGGCTGTTCCATTGACGGAACCCTAGTCAATAACATTAGTTACGCCGATGACATGGTGCTGTTGGCCCCATCGATCAGCGCCCTCAGAAAACTCATGTCTGTTTGTGAGCGATATGCGGAGGCCCACGGCCTCAGATATAATGCAAAAAAGAGCGAGTGTCTGATGTTCAAGGCAGGCACTAAAGACTATCGTGAAGTGCCGCCTGTCACACTCGGTGGGAATGCGTTAGAGTGGGTTAAATCTTTTAAATATCTGGGGCATTGGGTCACCGCAACGCAGACGGATAATGTGGACATGGAGAGGGAACGTAGGGCGCTGTCAGTCAGGAGCAATATGTTGATCCGTAGGTTTGCTAGGTGCTCGAGAGGGGTAAAAACTACTCTATTTAGGGCATACTGCCAATCTTTTTACACCTGCAGTCTATGGGTCGACTACACGCAGAGGGCTTACAGCGCCTTACGTATCCAGTACAACAACGCATACAGGGCGCTGTTGGGGTTGCCACGATACTGTAGCGCATCAGGAATGTTCGCAGAGGCACGTATAGATGACTTTTACGCAATCATGCGAAAGCGTGTCGCCTCCCTGATGCGGCGGGTGCGTGGCAGTGCCAACAGCCTCTTGGTCACTGTGGCTGATAGAATGGAAGGTATAATACTCAGGCACTGGACCAGGACTCAGGTATTACCTTCAAAACGTGCCTTGAAGTAATGTTTAGTTTATTGTTGATATTTGATTTTTGCCTGGTGATTTTGACATTATTATTGGTAATTTTGACATTATTGAAGGTAATTCTGACATTATAGTTATGATTTTGACATTATTAGTATTGATTTTGACAAAGTTATGATTTTGACATTATTATTGATAGTTTTGACATTACTAGTAATCATGACCAGAATTTCCCAAATATTGTTATGTACTAACACTAGTGTTTAAGATGATTATATACTAACAAATTGGATTGTATGATCTGGAAATAAATAAATTGATTGTAACATTACCCTTAATAGTTTTTTTTCGTTATTTCACTACGAAATTGTTAAGCGGTACACAGAATACACCTTCTTTCCATTTTCATCGAATAGCGCAAAAATTGTCTTCAAGTTAAATGGCTGTGTAATATCCGGACGGACGAACACACGGACATGACGAAATTATAAGGGTTCGTTTTTCCCATTTGGCTACGGAACCCTAAAAACAAACTACTGGTAACCAACAATTTATCCATCGGGGATTTAAATATAATTTCGTAAGTTTATTTTAGTAGTCATTGAAAGTCATTTTTTAAAAGTAGATGTGTGCAAAGAAGCCGTGATTGTGGTTAATAATTTGTAACTTAAAAAAAATCATGACCTTTTCCAAGCTTTTTGGATATTCGAAAGTCTTTCTGCTCTTTGCTACTATGTGTTGACAGAGAGGTTAAAACAGGACACTATTATTCTTACAACTTTCAAACTACTCTGAATGAATTAGTTTTTTAAATGGTTTAACAGTCTTGATATTTTCAGCTTTCGTCTGCTGTTGAGAGCTCATTGCGCTCAGTTAATTTTAATGAACAGTTTTAATTAAGCGACGAGGCCCTAGCGAGACGGCGACAAAGAAACAACAGTAAGTTATATTAAAGACATCTAAAGTTTCGTGTCAAAATAATGTATTTGTCATTGTCAGTTATGCAAAATGGATTGTCTTTCTAACTATGTGTGGTCTGACCCTTGCACAGGATACGACAATATTTTAAGCTTTTTTAACTTGAACTTTCTCCAATAAGTCCAAGGTTTAATAATGTGGAAAGAACTTACGTTCTTAATTTTGCTACCCAATTTCTAAGAACCGTAAGTATCATAATTTTTTTAAATAAATATTTCCGGGGCACCTCGTGACTCACCGTATCGTGTATTCTTCCGTTGAAATACATAAAACTCTATAAGCGAATTTGTATTCACTTTTCTCGCATAGCATATAACATCGAATAGGACCCGCGAGTCGTCTCGAACGATCGTACGATCTTCTAATACCTACGGGATCGTTCAGAGTATTAGCTAATATGTGTACTTAGCTACGATTTTGTGCAATTAAGCTCCATTATGGACTAACTCACTATTACTACTACCATGCACATTACTGTCCAGTGTGAAATAAGAATCTAACTAGTGTCGAGGGATTACTTTTCTTCCTTATAACATGTAGGTATAGATTCATTCAGACCTGATGAGTCTTATCCTTAAGTACTAAGTTTACTTACAGTACTCACTTAGTATTTTTGCTTCGTCCTTCTTCAGTTTTGCTGAAAATTAGAACCAATATATTGCATGATTTATACACATTTTTTATCCTTGCCTAAAAGCACAAAAAGTTTTCATCCCCAATTTGACTAATAATGATCTTTAAGTACACGTCAAAAACGTTGCTCCTCACCACATCGCATCGTTTATGAAGGGAAATAAATACATCAAACGTATGGTTATAAGACGATGTTCTGTACATCGTCGGCCTCGCGGGATTCTCCGCGGTTATGGCGTATTTATGGGTGATACGGTGTATTGTGTGCCCGTCACGCGTGATGGATGGATGGCACGCCAAGTGCGTGTTATGCACGTACTTCTTTGTTAATACATCGGATCATAAATGGCAATATTACAGTAACATGTGGGAATCAGATGAAATGGTGCTTCAGTAGTTATGGCTGCGTTTAAGTTAATGTTCTAGTCTTTGTTTCTAAGAATGTTATACCAGGTTTGATAAATGGCAAATCAGTAATGTAAGTATGATGATGAAGATGGTAAAGGTTAGAAAAACACGTCATTTACCAGTCCTGAAAAGCCTACTGCTAAACAAACCTAACACAGCCTCCATTCTAAATCGTAATCGCCAGCAGGCTTATCATTTTAAAACTTTTCACTGGTTATTTAAACGTCATTACAAATTAAAGAGCAATTTAGAATAACGGCAAGGTGTACATAAATCTGTGCGGACGACTTAGCCGCTTGCTGTCTGTAGGGCGCCCACGCCACGGCCCCGTGGCCCCTGCTAATAAATAAACGATTTCAATTACAGAACGAGCTATATTTTTGGACGGTATGATTCGGGAGTTTGAGAAAATTTCGGAACACTGTCAGAATCAATGGAAAGATTCAATAGGATGTTCATAATAATTATCATCAAAACAAAGTACTATATTTACTATACTTCCAACTGCCACTGCACTGTAGTGCCCAAGGTTTAAGCAGGCCCATGGGGGGCTTAAAAACTCTGACGCCAGATTAGTCACTAACCACACAAAAAAGAAAGAATTTTTACAAAAAAAATTACTTAACTGTAAACAAATACTGGTTTACTGTTAAGTAATTAGTTTATTTTAGGATAAATAATAATAAACTTGTGATTTACCTAATACGCTAACTAAAATGTTGTAAAGCTCTGTAGGCCGCTAGTGCATTCAGACGGACTGAACCCATTGAGCCGTCTAGAATGATTAATAAGTAGGTACTAACAGCGAACTTGTTTGAACGGTCTGACTTTGTAATGCGATTCAGGAGACAGGTCAAGCCAAAAACTTAGCCCTCTTTTTGGTCGAAAATACTTTCCAATAATAATTTTGGTAAAAAAATAGACGTAGATGTATTTAGTAACCTATTCCGCTTAACTATTCTTCAAGAGTCATAAAAAACTGGCGCTGGCCGCAGAGACAACTCTACTCTACTCTGCGTCCAGCGCTTGGTGTGGCAACACGTCGTGTTCTGGTTCGCAATTAGTCAATCGTCATCCTCAGGATGCCTCGTTGAGAGGTGAAACACGTGTCGGTTTCTTACAGGGTTTTTTATGACTCTTAAAAAATAGTTAAGCGGCATAGGTTACTAAATATATCTACGTCTATTGTATTTTATAATGGCTTTCCGCAAAGTCACGCCTGAATCAATTTACTATAATAAATAAAAATACATGCAGATGAACATACAACCTCCTCCTTTTTTGAAGAAGTCGGTTAAAAAGTAGTTAACCCTGCAATCAGCATTTTGTTTTTAGGGTTCCGTAACCCACAAGGAACCCTTATACTTTCGCCATGTCCGTCTGTTTGTGCGGACAGCAAATGGATTGGCATAGGTGTACATATTAAGTACGCCGTTGTCGGTTGTCGTACTTAATACTAAAAACTTTGTAGTTTATAATAAAATCAAAAAATAATAAAAAAAATTGTCCCTCCCCTACACTTAATGTGAGGATGTATTTTTTTTTTTCGTCTAACCCATTTTGTGGGCTTTTGTTGGAAAGCTCGTTTAAAGATATTGAGTGAATCAAAATCATTTTTGGATTCAAGGAACCGTTTGCGAAATATTAAGCTTTGAAGTGCTATTTTTTGTAAGAGTCAAGGGGTTCCAGCTAAATGGTTGGTTTTGGATATTATAAAACAATTCTCGGCAGTAGTATATATAACGAAATTAAGAAGAAAACTATCACAGCTATGTAGACTCTGCAATTTAACGAGTAATAATCGATCAACTTAAATTAAAAATGTTAAGTTTGTTCTTGGCATTAATTCATCCCAACTATTCCCAACTACGGAACCCCATTGTGCGTAGTCCGACACGCACTTGGCCGACTTTTGTTATGTTTATTTTTTGCCATTTGGCAATGTCGCAACAGTAATTACGCAATAATGTCTCTAGTCCTTGGCCTTGACGTCAACCAATGAACAAACATCAAAGAGTAGAATAAACATGAACAACATTGTCAAACTTTTATTTGTTGAATACGAGGCTTTTGGCTACTTCTGTATGTGTGTATTTCATGTCTTTTTTTGTTGAATATGCGTTTTGCTTATGCAGAATAAACAATTTATTTTTCCTTCGTTCTGTCTTTCTTCGTTGCGGCTCATTAATAACCCAAGAACATGTATAATCTTCAACACAGACTTGACAACATTAAGTTAATTAAACACCGATCTCGTCTCTTAGATGATCTGCGAACACACGGCTCATTGTGTCCGCTGTGGCGGCTGTAGCTTCACTATTGTTGCACCTCGGAGGGTCAACCGCGCGGTAGGGGGATCACCTTCTCTATTGATTACTAACAACATTGTTCTATGATCGATCACATTAGCAAGGATTGTTTACTTTGAGAAGCGTCATTAATGAGATGAAGGGAGAGTGTGTAAGTTTAGTGTTTGAGATTCCATTGGCGCAGTCATGGTTATGTGATTGGATTCGATGGAATTATTTGTGGTTTCGGTGCCCGATAGGAATAAATATTGTTCTGCTCCTAGGTTTTAGTTACAAGTACGCTTTCAAAGCATTTCGTATTTCTACGACAACTTTCAACAGGATTGACATACATAAGCTTTTCGTTACCTTAAAATAAATTTTTTGACGTTTCTTTCAGCATTATTTTGTTGATAGAATGCCACTTTGTTTAGGCTTTCAGGATCACATAATGAACTATAATAATTATGATAAAAAACTTTTTATTAAAAAAAACACAAAAAAGTGCAAAATTACTATAATTTCGGAAGTCGGTGTCTTTGCTTTTCAATATTCGTTTTTTGCCATCGACTTCCGAAATTAAAGTTATTTTTCACTTTTTAGTTGTGGTACTCACCCCACACAAATTCGAATACGACTACCTGCTATGTAAATAACAGTGATGGAGACACATAGAACATCGTCTACATAACTAAAAAATATATAATAATTTGTGAAAAATACGTGATATTGAAACTAACTCAAAAACTACGTAAGCAAAGTAAATAAAATGTATATGTGACCACTTCTGGAGCATGACCTACCAAACAAAAAAGAATCATCAAAATCGATTCATATTTGGCGGAGTAATCGCGTAACATACACACAAAAAAAAACACAGACAAATTGTGAACCTCCTCCTTTTTGAAAAAGTCGGTTAAAAATAATGCCCATATTAATGTATTCTTCATCCACAACAGCTGGTTGAGTTTCCTCCTCATGCTTATACAGTCCTCCTTATCGATTTCGATAACGTCGACCCTTTAAAACTATTATTTCCTAGCGTGTGCCCTAATATGACTCGCTAGACCGAATTTTGTTTTGAATACCCGGTCACAACTAATGCAATGGAGTTGCCCGGCAGAGTTAAAGGTTAGGTATAGGAGGGCTTCGGTCTCTCTTTTCGTATTTTGCGTTTTTCGGTTAGTGTATCGATTCGCTTTTTCTCGAACGTTTTTACATTTTCGTAAATAGTAGAGTGCCAAGACGACCTTTGTGAAGCGAGCCTCTCCCAAACTGTTGGATCAATAGCGCAAGCGGTTAGATGCCTCTTGAACACATCCTTATAGCGCAGATGTTGACCGCCATGCTTTCGTTTACCTTCCGCCATCTCAGAGTAGGAGACCGCTTTGGGTAAACGGTGGTCCTCCTTGCGAAGGACATGTCCACACCACCTGAGTTGACGCTGCATAAGTAAAGCCTCCATGCCATACATGTTAGAACGGCGCAGGACCTCTGAATTAGGAACGCGGTTCTGCCATTTAATCTTTAAGATCGATCGCAAGCACCTTACGTGAAATGTGTCAAGTTTTCTTATGTCTGGTTTGTAGAGGCACCATGTTTCTGCACCATAAAGAAGGACAGGTAAGATTAATGCCTTGTAAGCACTAACCTTTGTCTCTAGTTTTCAGGTCATGGGATTTCCAGACACGATCATTAAGCCGTCCAAAGTTTGCAGCGGCATTTGCAATGCGCGATGGTATCTCCGAAGCTAGGGTATTATCATGTCTAATGTTGCTTCCAAGATATTTAAACTGCATTACTTCCTCTAGTGGTTTCCCATCTAGATTCAGTTTCGCAGCCTCGTGCTGGTTGTTTGAGGACTTGCGTCTTGGAAGCACTGATAACTAGACCAAATCGTTGACATGATTGATGTAATGCGTTAACATAGTTTTTCCTCATGCTTACAATGCAGGTGTATTCTTCAGTTGCAATCAGCGCTCAACGTGCAGCACAATCAGCAGTCATTAATATTAATAAGTATAACGTTGTTACACGCAGGGTTGATCGGCTTCCGATATTCTTTCGACCACAACTGTAGTTCAACTTTTATTCAGAAGCCGTGCGCCCAATGCGATTTCCCATCGATGTCGAACTTCTCTACAAGCTATAATCCTCTATTAACACCGTTTGGAGGTGAATATTCATAAATCCTATCTTAGTGCTTGTCGTCGTTATATGAACGATCGAATTATTCTTCAGTCAGGGCGAGTGTTTTATTTTGACTTTCCGTTTATTAATGCCCCTTCGATTCTTCGATCAGACAGTACCAGCCCTGTTCCCCACCCCAGATTATTTTATTGCGAAGTGGGTGCAGCATAATGCGAGATAATGACAGCGCGACACTCCCGAAATATTTGCTCAGTTATTATCCAATACCGCTGTGCCCGGACATATTATTATATTGTGGCATTACATTGCGATGCTCAGGGCTGATTGTGGCCTTACATAGAGTGGCACTGCCGATGAGTTTGGGGACCAACGAGTGTGTCGGCTTTTTCAATATTTTGATTTTTGATAACGATTAATTTATAAAACGAAGAAAGAGGTTTGTCGTTTCTTAAAAAAACGGTTTTGTTTTTTAAAATATAGCCAAGGGAAGGCCTTTAACCACTGGCATTAAATATTAACTATTTCTAAAATGCCATAAATCTGCTAATCTCTGCGACATTGATCCTTAGTCCCGCGCGACACAAATATGTCGTTACACTCGTGACGCTCTTTGCATTACAATACATGCATTGCTTGCATTACATTACATTACTGGCTATCTGAGCAGTCACGGAGGCTAATGATAAAGTCATAGAGCTCACAAGACGCAAGTAATGCATGGAAAGAACAAATGTAATAGGTAAAATAGAGAATTCAAACAATAGACAATTTTACTTTTATCTTAAAACCGTGTTGTGTTTATTTTCTAGAGTTTCCTTCTGCCAGACAGAATACGAAGAATCCCAGAGGCATCATTTGCTTCACTGGTTCTTACAATTTGAGTACTTATTTATCATTTTGTACTGTTTCTTGTTCTAAATCTAAACGAACCGAGCTCTCGTTAACACTTCTTCTAAATACTGTTGAGCTTTTAGGAGATAGCCAGAAACTTTCATAAAATAAATTTCATTCACACATTAATTTCAACCTCTCCCTAACAAACAGGAGCCCAGAGAGTATTCCAGCTGTGAGAACATTATAGGCTAATTATGATTATTAATATCAACCACGACGGTCCACGACAAGACAAGCTTTGGAACTAATATTAACAACGAGGTGTAGGTACTATCAACCTGATTACCTTAAATATAACTTTTACAAAGGTTTGACAGTTATACAACTTTTTTGATGTTCAAAACATGGTGCTGAAATCAAGCTTGTTCGCAAGTTGAACTCTCTACAACTTTACGAGTTTATTGATGGTTTATATAAGCCCAGGCATAAAGCTCACGAATCATAAATTGCACAATATTTTATGTGCATATTATCGGCTGTAATAAACGTATACCAGCGGCTTGGAATAAAAAAGTGCTTCACAGAATGATGGCAGCCATTTAAATCGGCATCGGCATCACGAAGTAAATTGGTCGGCATTACGCTTGACATATCGTTAAACGCATGCGTTCTCGGGACACGCGACAAACATCTGATAGTCGTGACATGATGCGACACTATACTAATAATAAAATTATAAACTAAACGAACAGATTAATACCTCAGGCAATAATAATAAAACCCCGTGATTTTGCAAAATAAAACTAAAGTATCACCAGATTTAGAATAGGTATAAGGTTAAAAAACTTTGATCTAGAACTGTTAAGACAGTTAATATGCTAACCCACGTTATATATAGCCTTAGCCGCCATAATCTGAAGATTGTAGCATTGGCACCAACATCGTGTACCCTGGTGATATTTGGTCCATTCGATAGGTTACGGCCTCTAATCCGGTTAATGTATGCCAACGATCGCGAAATTATCGCAAATATGAAGCCATAAAATTGAAAGCGTCCTTTGTTTGTTGAGTGCGTAGCGGAAGAACTGAGGGGCAGAAGGTTCACTGTATGGCCACAATCCCAACAATAATAACTTAAGCTGAAGCATGGGGAAGATCAAACAGTACGAGTACCTATCACAAGGCTATTCATCTATCTCTGTAAGAGTTTTATAGAGTATCTCATAGAATAAATACTCTATCGGGTCAACTAAAAGTGCTCTTCACCTTTATGGAAGAAGCCACACCTTTTAGACAAAATTGATCAAATCATTCGGAGTACTCTTACACCAATCTTAAATGTGGCATTGGACGACCGTGCACACTACCCATTCGAGCATACTACCCATACACAGCACACTACCCAACGGCAAGCCACACTACCCATTCGTTTCGGTGGGCTCAGCCGCCGTAAAATTTCTAGCGTAGCTTACCTATCCTCCTTCCTGTCCTCGGTCCACAGCACCGAAAATAATCTTAATCGCTTTTCAGGTTGACTATGAAGTGCCGTGTTTGACCGATGCGATGAACGCCTGGAAAGTGGCTTGTCCAGATACGGAGCAGTCCGAGAACCCGTTCCCCAGAGACAGTGTGATGAGCCGCTCTGCAGATTGGTACGGAATAACCTCATTATTACGTCCACCATTACTGCTGAGCGTACCCACCTACTGGCTGTGGGAGAATGGGAGACAGGGCTCTGGCTTCGTGCGCTACCGTCTTTCCGACTCGCTACAAGTCTGCGTTTGGGCGCTCCTTGCGGGGCTCCACATCGCAGTCCGTGCGGTGAAGCAGTCGACCGCCTCGGAGACCATAGCCTTTCCTGCTGCAAGAGCGCTGGTCGGTTAGCACGGCGCGCAAGCATTAAAAACATCATCCGTCAGGCTCCAGCTGCCAACAGCTGGGGTGCCAGCTGTTTTAGAACCCAATGGGTTGCCACGCGATGATGCGACGTATATTTTATTTAAAATTTGTCAAAATAAAAACGAGTAAATAAAAAAATAAAAAAAGAGTTTAGTTGACTCATCGAGTAGACGTTCTGCAGTTATTGTTTTGTGTTGTAGGGACACATCATTGTCACCATTACTGTTGATATTTGTTATTCGGCTAAAAGCGGCCTGTGTGTAGTGTGTAGGTGTGTGTCGTAGTGTGTCGCTTGTTGTCTGGTCGTCGCGTGTGTTATGACTATAATGGTGTAAACGTTGTTTTTATGTGAATGAAAACCGTAACTTTTGATTTTTTTACAGCTTAATTTTTTGGTCGTGAATGTCTTCAGTAGAGCCTTCAATATTATCCTACATATGTGTATAGACCACTTTGAAGCATCAAAAAATTAAAGGACTTATTTGGATGTGATCAGTTTTGCTCCGCAAAGTCCATAGCTTTGACCTTTAGGTAAACGGTTTTAGAGTTTCATTTTTATCTACTACTACGGTGAACCTACAACTGTTAATTTAATTTGAGTTTATGTATGTTGTTTGTTTTATTTTAATTTTTTTTATTTCATTTTTCTTACACATAAATTATATTTTTAAATATTAGAATAAAGAAATATATAAAAACATTTAAAAATATAAAAAATAGTAGCCCACCGGTATCGGGAACAGGGTCCAAGCTACCGGCGGTCAGGGCTCCAGAGAAAGGAGCCTCCTAACAATGCGAGCCGTGTCCAGGAGTACCGCTTTCTGAATCAAGCCTTTAATCCAGCTGCCCAACGAGAGCCTCCTTAGGTGTTGATAGAGGCTCTTGGCAATTAAGCCATTGGCTGATACGACTATCGGCACAATGATCGCAGAGTCCACATCCCACATGTCGACAACCTCGTGAGCCAAGTCAAGATACTTGATTTGTTTATCTTTCTCGGCCTTCACGAGGTTCCCGTCATGCGGGACCGTTATGTCAATGATCATTGTGCGCCGCTCTGTTCGATCCACCACCACTATATCAGGTTTATTGGCAACAATAGTCCTGTCAGTGATGATGGATCGGTCCCAGTACAATGTGATATTTCCATTATCGAGGACTGGGTCGGGCACGTACCTGTAGTACGGCACTTTCGATTCCACAAGGCTGTATTTCAGAGCAAGTTGCTGATGGATAATCCTGGCTACAAGGTTGTGTCTATGCAAGTACTCTCCGTTAGCTAGATGAGAACATCCGGAGATAATGTGACGGATTTTTTCTCCCAGTCGGTAGCATGCTCGACAGATGTCAACCATCCTATCCAATCCATCCTGCACAATAAACCTCCGGTAATTGTTCGTCATGATAACTTCGTCCATAATTGCACAGACAAAACCTTCGGTTTCCCCAAAGAGGTCACCGAAACGCAGCCAGGCTACGGACGCTCGTAAATCTACATCGGGTCCATGCAGGGCCCGGAAAAAGCGTCCGTGAAGCTCCTTACTCTGCCATACCTCTCTGCGATCGTTAGTGTCAAGCACCAGCTTGCGCCAGTTCTCTTTCGCCAAGGAGAGCGGGGTGAGGCTCTTGTCCACCGCGACCACATCTCGATGCATTCCCACGTCGGCTTCTAGGAAATTTTAATTTGTTTAATAGCTTTATTTTAATAATTATTGACTTCACAAATGTTGCTCTTTGCCTAGGTATTTCACATTTAACTTTGGTATAATATTCGTTAATGCAAGTAGCAAAGGTTTAAAAGACTGCACAATTTTCTCTGTTCTTTAAATGGAAGTTCTCAGAGAAACTGCATAAAAAGCTGTGAACGTTATCACGCGCGTCCATCAGCGCGAGCGCCGCGCCGCGTGTGGGGCGAGAGGGCAGAAGAGAGGGACAGGAGGGGGGGAAGCGTGTTAGATAGCCCGGCTGTGATCATAACGTAGTGTCTATTAGCTCCTTCAGTGTGCAATAAGCTTTATTTGACTAATCGAATGACTGATGTAGGCATTCAGTGTTTTTTTGTGTGCAGACCCACAATGCCCAGCGGCTTGCCATCCTGCTCTTATCTTAATTTACTTGAGGTCCACGTAGCATCTTTCCTTCATCCATACCCTTGTATTAGCCGTCAATCTTTGTAGTTGTAATGTTAATAAATACATAGCATCAAGATGTGTAATCAGAACACGTGTACCTTGTACGCTATCAAGTGTAGTAATAACATGCACACG
Source organism: Lithophane leautieri (assembly GCA_949152455.1). Lineage (NCBI taxonomy): Eukaryota > Metazoa > Arthropoda > Insecta > Lepidoptera > Noctuidae > Lithophane > Lithophane leautieri. The sequence goes on along the minus strand of OX424462.1, from coordinate 610,193 downwards.
TTGTACGGTGGCTAGTAGCTATTATCTGCCATTTGGCCGCGTCACTTGGCTCGCCTCTTACGTCACACCTCCGCGCTCCGTCTCGCGACCGCAACAGTTGAGCGCGAGTGCATAACTTTAAATATTCATGCACCATCATCACGCTATCACTTAGCGACATATTATGCGCAATGAATATGCGAGCGCGCGCGTGTCGCGCCGGAACGCGCCGCGCCGCGCGCCATCTGCATCCGCTTTTATAAATACCACATTATTATTTATGAGCGACAAAATTTAGTGACTCTTATATTTCAAGTGGACAAAAGATGGCTCTTGTATATTCAGGCTTGTGCCTCTTGTGTTTCTTCCTTAGCAACTGAATTTTAATGAGAATGCTGAGTGTGTTTTAATTTAGGTAAGTAATGCAACTTGCAAAGTTTAGATACTGCGACTGTATGACAACTAAGTTATCTGCTTCTACCATCTAGTTAATTATACTACATGGAGAGTATTTATAGCTGCAGAGATTAAGAAAGCTTGTAATCCGTAACGTCTATCCACATTTTTTTTTCTCTCACGACGGTTACTTATCTTCTCACTATCCAGAGCCATATTCCTCGCGTAGTTCTTACAAGTTCATACTTTTCTTGTTACAAGTACATAGTGTTCGGGATAGGATCGGTGCTTTACTAATAAAATCTTGCTACAAACTTGAACGGGTTAAGACTACGAAATGTTTACATTTAATCTGTGGCGAGTACTTCTTTGTACTACGAACATAAGTAACAAGACGTCGCGTCGCGTAGATCTTGCTACGGCGTAGACCTTGCTACGGCGTAGACCTTGCTACGACGACGTAGCTAATGCTGCGTAGCTATATAACAAGCCCACAAAGATTGAATGTGTCAGTGAATTTTCATGTAAATGTGTCCGTTGTCCGCGCACCTTGCTGGCGCTACGTTATCCCCTGAGTGATGGCGCTCATCCGTCGTTTGCCATCCATCCCATCCGTCCATCCCTCTCACCGCTTCCTTAGCGAGTAGTGAGCATTTGTCACGCACAGGGCTGCGATCCACTGCCACTTACTAGTGATCTATTAATTACTAGCTCGTTAGAGATGCGCCTGAATAGCTTTGTAGCATCAAGTGGGACGAACGATATTATGTCGTAGTGATAAGAGATCGGATCAATGGACTTCTGTTTATAGTTGAGCCACAATCACAACCCACTTGATTATCAATATTATCAGCAAAATAAAAAGAGCTGTCGAAGGTAATCACGACTTATAAGTATGTGTCAAACCTCCTAGCAGCTACAAGTAGGTGTAATGATTGAATAATTCAGAAGATCACTTTCGCTCATCCCTTGGGAGGTTTCAGGATTTTCGGTTTAGACACCGTGAAAATTATTAGCAAAGCATGAATAAAACGATTTTGTTTATTTCCCTCCGAGGAGCGCAGGCTGTTAATATTTGATGCTCCTTCATTTTTTACTAGCTGTACTAAACTCTCCGCATCTAATATTTATTTTTTACGATCGCTTTATTTTGACTTTCAACAATAACTTTTATGAAGCCGTTTTACTTATTCGGAATATGTCAAAATGTGGCAACCCTGACTAATCGATATACAATTAAACCTATAATAATATTATAAACACCTAATAATTTATAATAATATTTAATTGCTTGAATTGCTACTTAGCCCCCTTCCTCTCTCCTAATTGTATTGTGCCCGACAGGGTCCTCATTGATCTTGTACTTGTTATGCCATCTATGTAAAACATATGGAAAGCAATAAAGTATTGAGTATTGAGTATAAATGAGATGTGGGTGCGATCACCGTGATTACAGTATCGAGTTCCGAGTATTACGGAGTGTTTCCGAGTTGTCCACCAACGGCCGGTTGAGCTCAGTCGCCCTTAGTGCTCGGCCGCTTGAGTTCCGGACGAGCTCGCGGCAGATTATCTTTTATCGGATGTTTAACTGGTTGAGAATTAGCTGTCTTCTTCTAGAGAGCAGTGAAGTGGTGTAAAGCTGTCCTATGTAGCGCTTGCTACTTTAATTTATGTTGCTTTCTTTCGTAAACTTAATACAAATATGATTAGTTAAATGCAATTTTGTAGTAAAGAATGTATTTTTATACTCCGCAAAACTTAATAAGATTTTCATTGAAATAAATACTCATAAAGATATTTAAAAATCCTGCTCAGACATAATAAAAACTTCCATGATAGGCCGAATAGCCGCCGGCGTAGCGTCACGTCAAGTTTTATGACGTCATTAATCTGGCTCCGGAGGTCGAAGTAAATCTTATAATGCCTTGATCATCTTGTCTTTGTCTGGTGTTTTGTGAGAGACAATATGCGAGGGTGTCCACTGTTACATGTTAGTTTATGATGTTTTTTAATTTATTTATATTTATGCAAATTATTATTAATACTTTTATCCACAAATTGTATATCTCTGAATTTGAATTTAATGTTTGTACTGTTTGTAATGTTATTTGAATGCTTATTTTATTTTAATCTTTATAATTCTATGTTAATTAATGTAATTGGACCTGTGCCGTTTTAATTAACTATAAATAAATAAATAAATAAATAAATAAATAAATCTTACACCTGAAAATAAAAAAAGATGAAACTAAAATATGAACTACTTTTCTTCTATTTCGATTTTAATCACACCATGTTTTAAAGCTAGCACCCGCTAGCAGTTCTGAATTGAGGATTTGAAGTTGAGAGCATGTCTAACTCTACGCAATACAATAATTATAAGTATCGTAACTTATCATAAACTATTAAGAAACTAAAATAACTTATTTTAGCCATCTTATTACGTAGAAACAAAAAAAAAATAAGTAGAAAACCCGACTGCAAAATCACGTAGCTGAAAAGAGAAAAACAAGCATTATTAAACAAATATATTTATATAAAGAATTTTGGTATCTCAGGTCCCCGGGCAACCAAAAGTTACATCATATTTCAGGTTATTGGTTTGTCCCGCCTGCGATAAAATGCTAATAATGCTTGTTATATTGCTAATGCTTATTCAATTCAATTCTATTCTTATTTTTATCCTTTCAGATGGTTTTTTAGTTTTTTAAATAACTTTTTTATTTTCAGCTTTTTAGTTTATTGTAAATTAGCTTGTAAAAAGCTTCGCAGGCGATTTACGAGGTCCAACACACACATGGCCCATTTTTACTCTATCAAAAACTTTTTAAAGCAATTTATTATTCTAACTTTTTTAAACATAAAACTTATATTTATTATATTTATGTTCTTCTAATTTCCTTCATTTTGATAAAGGAAATCTCTACTCGATAGGTTTAGTTATTTTTTTTTAATTTACGTGACAGCCACCCTTAGATGTAGTTATGTGCAGGTTAAGCTACATTATTGCAGTGTTCCTAGTTCACAATAAAATGTAAGTGCAATAACATGCCATCGGCATCGGCTGATACACGGCGCGCAACTTCTGGCAATTTACCGCAGTTGCGCAGCTCAGCACTATCGGAAATACTTGATAAATAGCTGCGAATAACCACAGCACTACCTAACTAATTATAATACAGTGAATTTGAAACTCTTAGCCGAGGGCTGTAGATATTAAAACTTCTCTGGACTTTATGTGGATCGTTTCTGTGAAGACTGCTCCGAAAGTTTCCAGAATTTTGTTCTCTTGTAAGTATTATGCCATCGCAGAAGCTTGGAGAGTAATCCGCTTTGGAATAATCCCAACTATGTATAATAATGTTTATGAATGCGAAAATTGGTGTTTGTATTGGCAGCGGAATAAGTAGTTTTTAGGAATCCTGTTAGTAGCATTTGCAATATTGTGCAGAGTTGTGTGCACCGAGTGGCCATTTTTGTGTCATTGATGCAGACAAACTTATGATAAACTCAGTAAAAGCGACTCTAGCTAAGGTAATTCCTGTAATTTTAGTAGAATGTACCCAGGAAATCCAATACATCAGTAAAGTTGTGTGCGAAAGCAAGTGTTCCATAATATAGACGTAATAAGGATAATTACTTAAACGTGATTAACATGAACCTCGTGGAGCGGAGCCGATTACGTGTCATTTGTAATTAGAATTAATAACACGCGCGCGTGAGTGTGACGTGCGCTTATCAAAACGAGATGTATCGATGTTCCGGATCGTGATAACATTGTAGAGTATTAGGGTAGTACACAAGATAAATGTGATTATTAATTGATATAATTTCTTTGTTTAATTAAAGTAGAAAGCAATTGCAACAGATAAAACGTTATTTTTAAATAGCTTTAAATGCCGAATTGAGGGAATATTTAAGTTGAACTTCAGTATTTTTGGTAACGAATAAACTACGTTCTCATTCACTCATTGTTTTTCCATAAAAACAACGGGATTTTTCCGGTCATTCCGAATTAATTGTTGATTAACAACGATTAATTCGTGTTTTCGAGTGCATTTTTCCAATACAAAGTGAAACTAGGTGCATTCGAATGATACTCATTGTTAGAGCGTATGTGTAACATAGCAATTAATTAGGATTATGAATTTGATTTTTCGATCTCTTACGTAAACGTTCATTCAAAGATAACGCGGCTTGTATAATGAGAAACTTCAAAACGGGCGTCTTAGATTGTCGCAAGTTTAACTTATTTATATTTTTCTTATGTTTATAGTTAATTAGGGTTACTTCGGAACCCTTATAACCTCCTCGAGGTAGAATTATTATAATTCTCTAGATTTATGGTAAATTGGTAAATATTCTTGTTCTATTAACATGCGAGTTGGCATTATATTACAATCCATGCACCCTTTTCCCCGCCTTCGGTGACGGGCTACAGTCGCCACATAGATAAGAGCTCGGAGTTGAAACACGTTGAGTAAGCAAGTCACGCAGCGTCCGCGTCTCGCCACGTTCCGGTGTGAACACAGCGACAGTGGCGCCACCTCGCGGTTCACACTATTTGAACTACTTTGATACACTTGGGGGTCTAGTTAGTGCAGGTGGGCTGAGGTTCTCGAGGTCTGGGGTCCAATTTGTCTATAACCTATATAGTAAAAAAATAAAGTCACTTTTCGTGTCTGTCTGCATGACCGCTTAAATCTTTTAAAGTACACAATGTAGTCTGATGCGGTGTGTAATATAATACTTAACTTCGTTAAAGCGCAGAAATCTCGATGTTTTCACAGTTGAACAGGGAATTTGTTTAAGTATCTGTTCTATCAGCTTCACAAATCCAATTAGCACAACACGAAAGGGCTTTCTTGTAAGGTCGAGGAGTTTCGGTGGCCACGTTCCGCCCCTATCATCAGAACTGCGCTATATCTTAGTTAGGCTATAGTTTAAAGACGATAGTGCTATCTTGTTTGATTGATGAATTTCTATGGCCACTTTCCGGCTCCATCAACAGACCCTGGATTACAGACTTTTTGCTATAGTCCTTGTCAAGACAACACCACCGAGTTCAAGCACGATGGTGCTATCTTGTTTTGTAGAGAAGTTCCATTAATTCTTCAAGGATATTCTAATTAACTACAATGGTTTTTGGTACGCGGGTGTACCGCGCGCGGTCATACAGGTTAAACACCTTCCGGCTCCATCAACAGACCCTGAACACCACCTAGTGTAAGAGCACTTGTTAAGACAGATCTAATGAAATCAAACACGACGAGGCTATCTGAATTACTTGTGAAGTGCAAGAGATCACCTTCCGGCGCCATCATCACACCCTGGAAACCACCTAGTGTCACTTGTCAATACATAACTAATGCATCCAAACACGATGATGCTAACTTGTTTTATTGAGGTTTTCCTTTGGCCACCTTCCGGCTCCATCGTCAGATCCTGGACAGCACCTAGTGTCAAAGCACTTGTTAATACGTAACCAATGAGTTCAAACACAATGGTCCTATCTTGTTTGATTGAGGAGTTCTTATGGGCAACTTCCGGCTCCATCATCATACCAGACCCATGGTATCATTTATTCAAAATATCTCGGTAGTTATATATGTATGCCAAGTTTCAGCTCAATCGGATGCCAGGAAGTGCTTGAAAAATGGGTGACAATTGGAGTAACCGGAAACACATAAGCTAATATAAATTTTGTAAAAAGACACTTAACGAAGCCGAAAGCCACTTATTATTCCCGTTATTGTGATATTTTTTTTGTTCTGGACTATACCTGGGAACCTTCTAGTTACGGAGTTATTGAAGGTCAAAGTTAGTCAAGGTTTCAACTTTTTCAGACGTTTTTTAAAGAAAGCATATTGTTTTAAATGTTATACATTAATTTTAAATACCCCCACAAACCCTGAACCGCTGCATGCACCCATACACACAATGTTCTGCGTGCGTTACGTTGCGCACTGCCGTAAACAGTGATTTTCCACACCAAAAATAAAAGTTGTTTCCCAGCAATTATTTTTGTGCTATGTTACTTAATTTGATTTACAGCGATGCGTAGTTGACGGCTATTTGATGGATCTTTTTACACCCTGAATTTCACCAATATGATTCGAATATGAATTGAATTGAGTACTTATGATTCAGCTAATATGTATTCTGGCTCCATTTTGTGTAAAATTAGAGGAATTGCTAATGACTGACCTCATATTAGAATACCTGTGTGAACGCTTTCTTTACCATCTCTTGTTTGTAGAGGCTATGACGTCGGGTCGTACGGTTAGGAGCTGAGCACCATTCCAGTGAGTCCGTGAGACTCGGTGAGAGTCGGTGATTAATGCCGGCGTAGATTGTGCCGATAAATTAGAGTTATTACCTAGAAAGCTGATGCGAGCCCCCACCATCGCTCTAAGATGTTTTGTATCATAATCCCTTCTTCTTTATGTTAATTTTTTTTTTAGTATTTTCAGTTTTTTTTTAAGGTTAGGCATTCTGGGAATTTTGTGGTTTGTGCAAAATTAATAATACCATGAACGATGGCGTGTGGTGAAATAAACTCTAAGGCCGGGATCTATAAACGTTGCTTAGCTCGTAATTTGGCTTAGATATGTTCCCGCTCCTCTCTTGCACTTGTTGTTTGACAGTTACGACTGTGACAGGAATAACGCTTAGCTTTTGTGCTAGGTTAGGCTATCGTCACCTCGGCCTAACAGAACACAAAGAAATTTGACTTCCTTTTGTAATAAATAAAAATGTACTTTTAAATTAATAATGAAGTTAACAGTTAATTTATTAGACAACTGCGTTATTCACTGTAACACTACGACCTATACACCGGACGCCAAGGGGAGTGAGGCGTTGCGCCGCCCCAGCGGGAGGGGGCAACTCAGGGAGACGTCAACAAATTAGGCGACATTCCGGTGCCTGCAATCTAAGTGGAATGCCTTTAGGTGAGCGAACGATTTATCGGCCGCAAGCGCAAATTTGCAGGCAAACCGCGCGAGCCCCGGCTTTAAGACTACCATCCAGTGCTACGTAGGATGTGCACCAAGTCTGCTATTATCAATGACAGGTTATCATGACAGCGATACTAAAGCAACGCCATTACCATTGTGCTAAAAGTTCGTAATCTCATAAATTCATAAATTTGTCAGTGGTCAAAAATAATGTCAAAATAATAGAAGGTTTTAGGCTTGTCATTATGTCTGAGTATGAGATAGCCAAATCGTCGTATCCTACGAATAGTGCCCTAACGAATATAGGGGCTTTCTTTTTTATTGCATAATTCAATTCTGCAAGTCATACCACATATAACCAATAGACAATAGTTCATATTTAATTTAATTTAACACAAAAAAGTGTCTCCTGAAAAGTAGCTATTATGCAGTTACGCCCCTATTCGTAGGATACGACGAAATACGAACGATTTCCCCAATGAAGTATCAGTGGCACGCCGACGGAAAATCATAATGACGCCTTTCAATTAAGAGATACCCAAATCTGTCAAAATCAACAATGACGGGGTCCATGATCATCATCATACAACAACGGAAGAGCGCTGATGGTTGAAATACAGTTATTTTATATCTAGTTCAGACACAGGATGTTCCAATATCTGATCATAGATTTAAGTGTTTCATAGTGTGTCATCATAATTATTATTTAATTGTATGTATATTTTTGAACACATTTTTTTATTTGGCTCGTCTACAATTGAATACACCGATACAAAGACATGAGATAGATCCAATACTTACTCGTATATACTACGAGTAGTGTATCAATTTCTCACAGGTAAGCACATCATGCATTACTTATTTGTCGATTGATATTGAGTGACTACTTAAAATTAGATGAGTTCACCTCACCGAACAAAATTATGCTTTCAATCATATTACAATTTAAAATCAAATCCAAAATTAAAATCATAATTAAAATCCCATAAAATCAAATCCATAAATCAAACATAAATAATTCTTATTCTTATTTCGACACGATTGCGTTAGCAGACTTGGCCTCCGGGCATAGCGTGGCCACGGGTCGCAATGGACGATCCCGTCTCCTTTTCACACAAAGCGAACTAAGTACACGTGCGTAGATTAGCCGTGAGCTGCTGTGGAGCGGCCCCTCTACACACCACATAGCCGCGCGGGGGTAGGCTTACTTCTTGCTGCACTTTTTGTGGCGATCTTGTCACTTGGATGTACTGCTCCGGTACATTGCAAGCTCCTTCTGATTAGGTGTCGCCTGCGCTTATAAGACGTGAACTAACTGTAGGGCAATAAATAGCAAGGCTGTTTAGCTAGTGAAAATAAACTTAGATTGTTTATTTTAATCAGTATGTTTAGTAAGTGGTTTTGTCATAATAAGGCAGACAAACATTCTTACAAAATTCACAGGCGTCGGCCTCACGAATCTCTAAAATGATTTGTTTTCGAAACAAAAACTTTAGCCGCCGTAATTGGTTCCTATAACTGCTCAAAACACCTTTCCCAAACTCACCTAATATTTTACACGCATTAGAGGTCGCAGAGTTTATTGCTAGCAAAGCCCTCTCGTAACATACAACTTGTGGTCAAACTTGGCATGGCTCACAGAGAGCACATCGTTATAAACAAAACATTAAAGGTATAAACTAAATTAACTAACAAACTATTAAAATTAAAATATAATAACCTAACATAACAATAAACAAACTAAATATAACGTCGAAAAATTCCTCCGTATGGCTGTCGACAGGTAATACACCCTGACTGGCGGCTTTGCTACGTTGTATGGCAATGCGTTGTACGTAAACACCAACTCTTGGGTCATGGGAAGTGTCAACCAGCAAGATTTCATTGAAGAGCATAGTTTAGTTTATTAGGAATATATATTTTGTATTTTTATTTTGTTTGTAAGTTGATGTTGTTTATCTAGTAATAATTTGCCTAAATTAAATTGAATTTAAAAAAATTGAAAACTGGTACACCGGTAAAGGCAGGTCCACAATTATCTTTAAAAAAATTGCTTTAGCATCACTCTGTGCTACATCACACCCAAAGCGTAGCGTGTGCTACGACGTAGCTGAATGTCACCGCTACGCTTGCTACACCGTAGCATATACGCCAATAACCAAAAATTTCGTCCATTATGTTTTCGTTTTTGTCTGTTTCTGATTATTTTAAAGGAAAATGTTTAAAACGAATATGTAAAGAGTGTTATCAGTTATCAGCTACCCTATTTTCAACAACTACACACACGTTATACAAGTTACTAACCGTCACATTAGTTTATTCAAGCACCGGACACCATGCCCCAAACTATGAAAAACAGAATAATCCTAAAATATCTATTATGGGAGCATGTTTTCATTAGAGCAAGGGCGAAGGGTCACAATTGTTAAATATTCATGCTACCAAGTCCTAAGCCGCTTTATATTAAAACTAGCGCTGTCTCTGCCCACCCTCACACTCGAGATTAAATTATTTTAATCTGTTTCGTGTACAACGGATCGTTGGTGACGTGATGAGGGTGACGTCACGGTGCTAACGTTATGTGTTTATGTTATTTCTGGCCACAAATAAGAGTGAGCGTAGCGTAAATAATGACGTGCTGTAGTAGCCAGATGAATATTTTGCTAGGGAGACGATAATAACTTTATTGTTTGTTAGCCATTATTTACGGTACACGTGATCGTAGCCTCATGGGGCTTATAATTTCTTTTCATCCCATCTATTCGAAAATGACGACTTGGTTCGCCTTTAAGTGCACCCAAAGGTGGTGTTTTCTATAAGAAACTTTTAGCGGGCAGTAATGAGTTTTTAATCCTCTTTATAAGTGCGCGGCAAAGAATAAGTGCGCCGCAATTATCTTTTTCTCAAACATGCTTGGAAATTCGAGCATCATTTTGACAACCTTCTTCGAGATAAATCAAAATTGCTGTACTGGTAAAAAACAAGTGACGATGCGGCCAACAAAGTTACTATGAAAATCCATATCTGGCGTGTTTAGCGGCCAAATAAATTACTATGAAAACTCATATCTGTCGTGTTATTTAAAAATGGAACGAACTTTTTACTTCAACACACGGCAACCAAGGAGGTAACTTATCAAATATTTTATTTAAATTTCGAATTGGCTTGCAAATAGAACAAAGAAGAAACAAATGAACATATTGGCGCATGAAAAATGATAGTTGTTCGTCATTGATTCTGGAATTTCTATTTCAATTAGTCAGTTTGAATTTCCGCGCGTTGTTTGAGAAAAGTACTATACAAGCCTTGGCCGCAATCAGGAATTGATGGACCGCGACAGTAATTTACTATACCGCGCACTTTTTGAATTTGGAACATCTTAGTGATCAGCGCCAAAGAAATCGTACGCAAATATTGTTCGAATAAAGACTGGCTGGTACGACGGCCCATAGTCGCGCCGTGTGTGTAATGGGAAGTGTTAGGACCGACGTAAAATAAAATCAATCTGCCTAGCCTTTTCCCAACTATGTTGAGGTCGGCGTCCAGTCTAACTGGATTCAGCATTTAGAGATTGAGGAACAGGGTGGAAAGTTATTTCATCTTCTATTGAAAAGGGAGGATACTCCGACCAAACGGGTGTCTTGTCTGGCGGGCAACTGCCCAACGATTGATGTTGGAATCTTGTATAATGTTGATCGCGCGGTAAACTCCCATTGCGCGATGCAAGATTTTATGTAATTTACTACACAAAAAGTTTATCGGAATAATTACGACTTCCGAAATTAAAGTAATTTTTCACTTTTTAGTGTTTTTTTTGGAAGTCGGTTGTTTTTTTTCTGGGCTTATTTTGGACATTACTGACAACGGTGAGGGAAAACATGATGGGGAAACCTGAACTTGTAGTTAATAATTATAAGCCTGTAATAGCCAACCCGTCTTGATCAAGTGAGGTTAAAATATGAGGCGCCTTTTATTTTCTCATAGTGGGTGATGAAAAGTAGAGTGTATCTCTCGGGCGCAAAATATATTTTTGGCTCGGGCGACGTACTTTGAATCCCTCACTTCGCTCTGGATTCAAAAAAGCGCCCTCTCCGTATAAATATTATTTTGCTCCCTTATGATACAATCTACTATTAAATTTGCCATAGATGAAAAATGACATATAATGTAAATTCATCCGCTTGTATAGTATAGTATAATTTTATAGCCCTCGCAATTGAAGCGCGTGTCCTGAAAAACTGTTTACTTTCTAGTTGCCTCTGAAAAGTGGTACACTACTTATATCGATTACGGGTTCTATTCATAATTCTTACAAGTATGGCCTTTGAATACTTTTTCCTCTAAAAACCTGCTAAAAGTCAACTCATAAACATTCAAACTAAACTCACCTACTTAATAAAAATATTAAATTCATTCATTCATTCACTCACTGACAGATAACGCACAGCTAAAATTGCTGGCTCCAGAAGCATGTTCCTTATAGGTATAGTGACAATGAGCATTAAGGAAGGATTGCTGAAAATTCATCCCCTATAGGGGTTAAATAGGGCCCATTGGTCCCGGCTGTCATTTGTAGATCTTTGACAGTTCTTTGGGTCGTCAGAAGCCCGAAAAAATCTGACAACCAGTCTTACCAAGGGGTATCGTGTTACCCAGTAACTGGGTTGTGGTAGTGAGGTTATATAGGCAGTCGCTCCATGTAAAATACTGGTATTCAGCTACATCCGGTTAGACTGGAAGCCGACCCCAACATAGTTGGGAAAAGGCTAGGCAGATGATGATAGGGGTTAAATAGGGGATGACAGTTTATAAGGAAGTTCGTCATTTTTGACGATGGGAAAACCCATCGGGCACTTGGCTTGTTCCCTACATTATCTTAGAAGTCTCAGAGAGGAGAAACGTGTTTAAATATTGAACAAACTGTTTAACAGAAAGTAGTTTGGGTACCTCGCGAGTCGCAGGTACCACACGACTACCAACTAGTTAAAGAGCTTGCGGTAATCTGTGAATAATTTAAGCTGCAGGCTCCTGTCCTATGCAGCTCCGCTTGTGAACATTGTGAGTATATTTTATTACTAAATCTGTAATTCTGTGGGGTTTAGGGGATTCATAAAAAAAGCTTAACCTTTTGAAACAAAACAAAAAGGTCTAAAGCGGGGGCACTGATCCCGAGACGAGTTTGTAAAAGCCATAAAATGTTGATAGTGTAATGAAGTTTTCATTGGAAGAGGAAAATTCATATCAGTCCTCATTGTGATTCGAGAGATCGTTTTCTTTTCTAAATCCAATTCAAAATATCCAATAAAAAGAAACGTCAATATGGGACTAGTTTGTAAACAGTTATGCGTGCATGGTCGTACACACAAAAAATACACGCGTCGACCAGAGACCTTTTTTACAGTCGGTTAAAAACCTATTGTCTTTGAATCAAGATTAAGCATTTGTGTACATAATAAAGTTTTGTTTGTACATCATGCACCTGTAAATACAAGGTGCGTGCCGTTCTATCCTGTAAGCTATTGTAATAGATTACTTTTCATAAAAGGTTTCCATCAGATTTATAGCAGGCCCTCGAGTGTTCACGCTCACGGTAGCCGGGGGTGGGCAAGGAACAGGCAGCGAAGTAATTGAGCGATAACTCAGCGCCGCATGGGGTGACAGCGCCATCTAGCGGATACCGGCACACATGCTCAGGGTTTGTTGCATAAGAGAGGTAGGTAAGTAAGAAGTTGACATTAAAGAGTTGCCGGAGTTACGGAAACTTAATTTTTCTTCGACTTTTTCTACAATATTCCGTAATTTTTTAGGGTTCTGTAGTCAACAAGGACCGCAATGTACGTCTGTCTGTCCGTCCGTCTATCCGCGGCTTAGCTCAGAGACTGTTGGTACTAGAAAGCTGTAATTTGGTATGGGTATTATTGGGTATACATATAAATCAGGCTGACAAAGTGGTAAAAAAAAATGGTAATAAATATATTTTTTAGGGTACCTCCCCTACACGTAAAGTGGGGACGACTTTTTTTTTCTCGTAAATCCCATGGTATGGGGTCGTTGGGAAGGTTATTTAAAAATAATTTGAGTTTGTGAAAACCATTTTTGGACTCAGGGATCCGTTTGCGAAATATTAAGCTTTAAAGTGCTAATTTTTGTTAGAGTCAAGTGTCTCCCCCCCTCCTGCCAGCAAAACGGTTGGGTTTGGATATGTGAAAAAATTCACGGCAGTAGTTTAATATAACGAAATTAAAAGGAAAACTATCACCGCTACGGAGTAAGTAAGTTACCGAGTAATAATCGACCAACTTTGCAGTTGCAAAATCATGTTCTCCCATACAGAACTACAATGTTAAGTTTGTTGGATAAATTCATCCCAACTACGATACCCTGCATTGCGCGTGGTTCGACATGCACTTGGCCGGTTTCACTTGTTACTATACCTAATCTCCATTGTCTGCATCCTCCTGCCCTTCTTATATAGTCCAGCCAATAACAACATAAAAACAACATAAAATTAAATTGTAAACATTTAGTTATGTGTTATAGTTTATAATGAAAATCGTGCAATAACCTTAACTTAAAACCATATAAATACTTGTATAAAATAGAAATACCATAAAATCAAATTATACTATTTTAATAAATTTTCTTAAAGCGCCTTCATGCTCTCTCCTGTTAAAAATTTACTCTGCTGTGCCCAACAGGGTCCATAATTGATTCGATGTCATAACATACCAACTATTATGTACACATTATGGAATGCAATAAAGTATTGAGTATTGAACATCAAACATCGCAAAAGCGCATGCTAGTACGATTTTTTATATGTTGTGAGGTCCCCTAAGAGTAGTTTATACCCAAGTTTGCAACCCTGAAAACTTTGTACTACTGCTATGGTGCTCGAAAAACTGCGAAATTCTGGTACTTGTTTCAGTTTTTTTGAAAAATGTACCGTGTTGTTAGGTATCTTTGTTCTATATTTTTGTATAGTAAACTATTTTTTTTACAATCTGAGCCTAACTTAAGCAATATAGGTCTATTGGTTGCGAAGATACAGCTTGTCACACAAGGGCATTTTTTTCAAAACTGTTTGTTTTTTCGATATATTATGATCTGCATCTTGTGGTATCCCAGAATTTCGCAGTTTTTCGAGCATTATGGGAGTAACATTCTCAGAACATGTGATACGAACGCTTGTTTGCGATATACGGTCCAATAATTAAATGAAATTATTAGTAATAGGATGGTATTGTATTGTATAACGAACTGGTGTCCGCAACTCCACGCCGAAGCGCGTATTTTCAGTACAGGTGCTGAGAAAATCGATCATTGTACATAGCTTTGCACGGGTTACAAACAAAACGTCAAAGCAACACCTATACATATGACAAGATGGACAGTACTCAAACATGTGTGATATTTGATTCTCTTCTGCTCCCAATTAGCTCCAGACAGAGCCGGAAGCGAACACTAGCCAACAATAAAATTATCAAAGCAAAGTCAATGAAATTGTAAATCTATGATATTTGGGGAATCTAATCACATAGAGGTTTGCACAAACATTATTTATTTATTTATTATTAGAATGTCAGCCCGTTTATTAGAACACATAATGAGATTTTAATAATAATTATGAACCAAGTATTAGTTAGACTGATTTCATAACAACATACTAAAGTTCTTATTACATTTTAATGCCAAAAGACTACATAGTCACGTGAGCAAAGTCGCGGGCACAGCTAGTTACAATATAAAATGAAATATTATAACAAACTATAACAATGATTTCCTCAAGTCTCGATACTTCTCTTGTCAAGTTCAAGATTCTGCCACTAACTTTAGGGACATACTGAGCATAATTTGAGCACAATCAAGATAAACACAGACGAATGTCTCATAGAATGGTGAATTGGTGACGGACTACATGCTTTTATGTAAAGTTTTTTTTTCTTCATATTTCATCATCGTCATCGTCCTGCCCTTGTCCCATGGTACTTGGTACTTGTTACTTGGTACTTGTTACTTGGTACTTATTACTTGTTACTTGATACTTGGTACTTATTACTTGGTACTCATTACTTGGTACTTGTTACTTGGTACTTGTTACTTGGTACTTGGTACTTGTTACTTGGTACTTGTTACTTGGTACTTGTTACTTGGTACTTATTACTTGTTACTTGGTACTTGATACTTGGTACTTGTTACTTGGTACTTGTTACTTATTACTTGGTACTTATTACTTGTTACTTGGTACTTGTTACTTGGTACTTGATACTTGTTACTTGGTACTTGTTACTTGGTACTTGGTACTTGATACTTGGTACTTGTTGCTTGGTCGGCGAAACACGTTTTTTTCTTCCATTTTACCTTGTTAATGTCATCACGCATAAATTCATAAATATTTATTCATTCGAAATAAATAAGTAACAGATATTTTAAGACTAATTAAAACAGAATAGTAGTCAGGAAAGGAACTAAATGGACTGTAGCAGATGGTTGATTTTATACCTATAGTAGATTTTAATTTAATTAATTAATTTAATTATTTTAATTTAAATAATATTATATAATTTAAATTAAAATCTTTGTATAAAATTAAATTCTTCTATTGTCGAAAAAATAATGAGACGTTATATAACTCGGGTCATATTACATGCGGCTGAGTGTACTTGACGTGCGGCACAATGTATCCAGGGCATTGATACGGGGGGACTCCCAACCCAATGTATCTGATATGGACACTTTACGACGGTATCAAGCTTTTTATGTATGAAGTATTGGAAGGGACCGCCTCGCATATATTACGCAAGTAAATCACTACTGAATGTTAAGTATGGAATGCACACGCGAATTTGCAAACAAAGATTCGGTAATACGGTTATTTCGTTATGTGTAATAAAGTACTTGAAACAGACTGAGGGTTTCAAATACTTTACGTGGGTACGTTTTTATTCAACTCCGACTGTGTGCGCAAATAAAACCAATAAATTACATAGACATACAGCAAAAATATACATACATAAACTTCAGAACGCCACCTGCTGCGATCCAAACATACTCCTTTTGCTTCACAGCAAAAATTCTAATATCATAAAATGTATCTATGTTAGAGTTTTTCAAGTACCTGTAGTACTTGAAAAACTTTTATCGGCGAGGTTTAGCTGTTTTGCATGAGTAGGTATCTACATAATAAGTAAAGCATAGTGTTTCCTTATGTTGAGCACAAGTGGAGCAGTTGCGCCAACTCGCCCTCTCGGGGCTATTTGTGTAAGGATGCGCCGAACCTTGTCGGCATTAGAGTATAACAAGTTCAACCAAGTGCTTCGCCAACAACTGGTAACTTGTTTACTTCTCAATTTAACTGTTAAAATAGCCGCTATTTTGTCGTTTAGCAACTCTTCCGACTGCTCGCTAACTTGTTGTGATATTGCGCTCTCTTCTCCAGGCTATCTGCAAACAAAAGGTTTTATTGCTTAAGTTCCAAAAGAGCTACATATATTGCTATTAAAATATAAATACATTCGTGAGTCCATCAATGGATTGCGGCCAAGGCTTGTATATTACTTTTCTCAAATAATGCGAGGTAACTCAAACTGAGTAAATTAAATTTAAAATCCAGAATCAATGACTAATATAATATTTTTTCACGCGCCTATGTATTCATTTATTTCTTCTTTAATATAAACAGCTCTATTTGCAAGTCAAATCAAAATTTAAATAAAATCTTTGATAAGTCCTTGGTTGTCATGTGTTGAATTAAAAAGTTTGTTCCATTTTTTGGGTTCCGTAGTCAACAAGGAACCCTCATAGTTTCGCCATGTCCGTCAGTCCGTGGCAAAGCTCAAAGACTCTTAGTACTAGAAAGCTGTTATTTGGCATGGGTATAATATTAATCACGACAACAAAGTGGTAAAATAAAAACATGAAAAAAAGGGTTTTAGGGGTTTTTTTTTACACGTAAAGGATGATGTTTTTTTTACTCAACTATCCCATGATGTGGGGTATCTTTGGAAAGTTCGTTCAAATATATTGTGAGTTTGTGAAAGTCATTTTTGGATTCAGGATCCGTTTGCAAAATATTAAGCTTTAAAGTGCAAATTTTTGTTAGATTCAAGTGTGAGACAACCTTTTTTTCTTTTTTTTGGCCGTGGGAATTCGTCCAATGACTTCTCCCGCTCTGGGCGGAGCGGAAGGGCGTGTCAGACTTTTACTGACTAAAACCCACCCGTGTTCCTTCAGTTGCCTGTTGCCAAGGTCCCGGTATCCCTTTCGGCCTTTCCCGCAACCCTGGCAGGCAAAGGCAAGTGTAGGACATCCTATCAGCTAAATAGTTTTGCATATATGTGAAAAAAATTCGCGGCAATTTATATATAACGAAATTAAAAGGAAAACTATCACAGCTAAGGTTCTACAAGTTAACGAGTAATAATCCACCAACTTAAATTTGCAATTGCAAAAACATGTTCTCTTATACATTTCATATGAGAGAACATGTTTTTCAACTACAATGTTAAGTTTGTTCTTGAGATGAATTCATCCCAACTACGGAACCCTTCACTGTGCGTGGTCCGACACGTACTTGACCGGTTTTTTAAATAATACGACAGATATCCCATTGTCACTTTTTGACCAGTGCAGCAATTTTGATTTATCTCGAAGAAGGTTGTCGTAAATAAAGCTCGAATTTCTAAGCATATTGAGAAAAAAAGTTTTTACTCCCAAAAAAACCTACAAATTAATTTCAACTGTTTATTTGTAGCTTTTGTGGAAATGATAATTATTCAGATTGGTTACAGTTGTAATGGCAATCATGTAATTTGGATTAAATAGGTTTTTTATTTTTATTATCTTATTTATATTCTCTAAAGATTCTTTTCTATTTTGTGAATATGTGAACGAGGCTTAGTGTAGGGGTTCCCTATACATTTGCATAAAATTTTAAGACATAATATAACATGGCATACTTTTGTTTAGCCGAAAAATATTTACGCATAATATTATTTTCGCATATCAGCAAACGCATAATTATTGTAAGCATAATTGCTCCAATCATAATAGTGTATAAGCATAATATTCAAAAGCATAAATATATTTACGCATAATGACATTAAACCATAATTTTTAAAGGCATAAGAAATACGCATAATAATTAACTCCAACAAAATTAGACACTACAACACATTTTCATACAACATTGCTCTAATGCAGCGGTACTCTAAGTGTGTTCCGCGGAGCCCTAGGGTTCCGCGCTACCCCTGTAGGGGTTCCGCAAGAATTTAGAAAAAAAATCAAAACTCCTCTCTCTGGTCACTGGTCGAACGTTTTGACTCCGCCCGCTGCGCGTATACTTGTGAGCGTGCAGTCCTTTTGATAAAAGCCGCCTCTGAATTAGACGCTATAGTTGTGAACAAGCGACTTTCGGCTCTATCTTCAAAAACATAAAGTCGAGATTGTTTACAACGCATTTTTTTGTATTTTTATTTTTATTTCCGCTTTTTGTTTATCAAAGGCGCTGATTCGAGTATTTTTGAGAATGTTCGAGTTCGAGTCTAGTACTAAGTATAAAAGCGGCGATTGCGCGTCGCGCTTCGTCAGTCAGTTGACGATTAGCGTTCGGAGCGATAAGTTCCTACCTACCTACTTACAAGCTGGCTAGCGAATTGCGGAGTTTAAACGTGATATGAAACTAGTGTTCATTATTCTACTGCCTGCTGTATTCTGATTGTATCAGTTTTGTACATTTCTTCTTTTAACTAAACTTTGTCTCATAAAAGCAGTAACGATTGTGCATTATTTTGACCCCACCATCCTGACGTGTAACATTATTAATAAAGAAGAATGAAACGTTGGCTTAAAGGCGTTAAACGTGTTGCAACAACATCTTCTAATGACGCTGAATGTTCAAAAGCAGTACGCGCGGAGAATACAGCAATTACCGATCCAGACGATGATACCACGACGTCAAGCTCCACGGTTTCAAAGACGAAAAAAAAAAAACTATGATGAATCATATATCAGTTTCGGATTTGTTGATTCCAACGGCTCACCTCTCTGCATGTCATGTAGTAAACTGCTTCCTAATAGTTCCATGGCACCTGCCAAATTGCGCAGACATTTAGAAACTGTACACCCCGAGTCTAAAGACAAGAATAAAGAATTTTTTGTTCGTAAAAAAGAACAGTTATTGGAAAGTCAAAAAAATATGATGCATGTAACACAAACTATCAATGAAAAGGCCAAGGAGGCATCATATTTAGTTAGCTATCGCATTGCACAAGCAGGTGAAGCGCACACTATCACTGAGAATTTAATAAAGCCATGTGTGTTAGACATAACAAAATGTGTGCTCGATGAAAAATCTGCAAAGCATCTTTCTACTGTACCGCTATCAAACGATACTGTTTCACGGCAAATCCATGATCTGGCAAGCTACGTCAAACAAGAACTAGTTGCACGTCTACAAAAACACGATTCGCCTTGCAAATGGATGAGTCAACTGATGTCACTGGTCTGGCTATCTTGCTGGTTATCGTGAGATATCCAAATGAACGTTCTTTTGAAGAAGACATGCTTATGTGTTCACCGCTGCCCACAAACACTACCGGGGAAGAAATTTTTAATAAAATAAACATATTTTTTAAAGAAAATAATCTTAGTTGGAACGATTGCATTGACATTTGTACAGATGGGGCCAAGGCGATGACAGGTAAAACAGCAGGAGCAGTATCACGAATAAAAAGTAAAGCGCCTAATTGTAGTTCCAGCCATTGTATTCTGCATAGACAAGCACTTGCGATGAAGCAAATGCCGTCAAATCTAAAATTAGTTATGGATGAAACGGTAAAAATAATTAATTTTATCAAATCACGACCACTACAATCCCGATTATTCTCATTATTGTGTGAAGATTATGGCAGCAAACATAATACACTGCTTCTCCATACAGAAGTGCGATGGCTGTCTTGGGGTAAAACTTTAACAAGGCTATTTGAACTTAGAGCCGAGTTACAAATGTTTCTTTCAGCAGATACAGTTTCTTTTAATTTGAAAGACCGTTTGTATGATAAAACTTGGTTGTTTCGATTGTCTTTTATGGCGGATATCTTTCAAAAACTGAACGAATTGAATTTATGATTGCAAGGTAAACAGACAACAGTGTTCCAGGCCTATAACAAAATAACTGCCTTCAAAAGAAAATTAGATTTTTGGATTATTTGCGATGGTAAGAGAGGAATAGAAAACTTTACGTCACTCAGTGAGTTTGTTAGCGATAACGACTCAGAAATGTTTCAAGATGATGTGTTTGAAGAATTGGTCCAATATCTCACTTCTATGCGCGCATCTTTTGAAAAGTATTTTCCCGAAGAACAGAATACAAAAATGAAGCTGAATTCATGGATTCATAATCCTTTTTTACCCAACTTGCAAAAGCCCGAAAGTATGTCAAACGAGATATATGAATCTCTTTTAGAAATGTCATCAGACACAAGTATGGAGTCACTGTTCAAAACGACGCCTCTCAACGATTTTTGGTGCAGAATCCGTGATGAATATCCAATGCTTGGCAGAATGGCTCTAAATATTCTTCTCCCGTTCCCAACAACATATTTGTGCGAAACAGGATTCTCAACCTATGCAGCCACGAAAACAAAATATCGCAATAGACTGGACGCCGAACCTGATATGAGACTTCAAATGTCTTCTATCAAACCTGATATCAACCAATTGATGAAAAATAAAAAACAGTTTCATACCTCCCATTAGTTAAGATTTTTTCATTTTTAATATCTTCTATTATTGTACTTGCCATGTGGTAAAGTAAGTAATAATTAGTAACTGTTACATTGTACTTTTATTATGCTTATGTATAATAAAGAATACACTTTTAAAAACTATTGTTTTATTGTAGGGTTCCGTCAAGTATTTTGCTTGTCAAAAGGGTTCCGTGACCAAAAGAGTTTGAGAACCGCTGACCTAGCCTACGAGTATGTTCATCTGGAATAATGACAAAACTCTCCACATATACACAAACTCCCAAAATTCGCACTCTCCCTTTGTATATTAGTATAGATGACACACATAATGAGGTCAAGTAATCCACAGTTAAGAAGTATGATCGAATAAAGTAATTGTTAATAATTTACCTTTAGTAACTTTTGCTTGCATTTATCCAGTTATGCCCGTGCATTTAAGCATTTTTGTTTACCTAGACAGTGTAGTGTATCGCTTCTTTAGTGCTTCTCCTTCACGGCATGAAACCATCATAAGCAATCGTTAGCAATTTTCCTTTACAAGATTTACACGGTCTGAGTTACTTAAGCTTTTTTTGTTTCCAAGAGAAGTGGTTTTTATCATTTATAAGCATTTTTCGAAGAATTCGATTCATACATTTAAGGTAGATTAGCAATTTCTTCCTGACTAGCATTTTCTTATTATTTAAAATACTTTTGCTAAAGTGACTACTATTTCGTGAAGTAGAGATAAATATCATAATTACTTTATACATGTAGGTACAACAACTTTTTTAATTATGTTCTATTTTTAGATTAATAAAATCGGAATAAAAAAAAAGATATTAATTAAAAACGAACAAAAAAAACTTTAAACCTCATTTCCCAAAAGTACAATTTTGGCGCTTTAGCATTTTTGCCTTTCCACTGACGAGTTGATTCTTGGAATAATATCCAAAGTTATAAAATACGCCTTTTATTGGCGCGGTACTGTAAAAGTGCTACATAGATACATGTTGGTAAGTTTAAATTTACACTCTAATGGAAAATAACAATTTTTAGTTTATCTTTTAGCAGTATGTTCAAGTTATTGGCGCATGACATGGTGATGTTTAAATTACAGATTCTAATGTAATTCACTAACTTTAATAATTTTAATTGTAACTAAAAGTTGAGCAGATAATTAGAAAATTCCATCACAATAAATTATTACTTGGACATAATTGCTTTTAGACGCTTTCATTATCTAGTTTCGGATAAATTCATTATTCGCGAAACATTGCTGGATTCCTTGAATAACTTGGTGAAACATTTTTTTAAATGAAAGTTTAATATGGCGTAATAATTAAGGGAAAATTAAAAAATACAATAGACGTAGATATATTTAGTAACTTATTCCGCTTCACTATTCTACAAGAGTCATAAAAAACCCTGTAATAAATCGACACGTGTTTCACCTCTCAACGAGGCATCCTCAGGATGACGATTGACCAATTGCAAACCAGAACAAGACGTGTTGCCACACCGAGCGCTGGACGCAGAGTGGCAATGGAGTGGTGGTGGTGCAGTGGGGTGGTGGTGGGAACATTCTTTTTTGCTTGTTGCTAACTGTTACTGCTACAGATGAGTCTAACGTTGTATATATATAGGTTGCTAACTGTTGTCATTCCTCTTGTGTGTAGTCGAATTTGTAATTACTTTATAACCATAAGTTTGACTGTAACATGCAAGACAGTTAAATAGTTTTAACCTTAGTAAAGTTACAATTTCAACACCACTGCTCTAAAGGATAGATAGATATAAAGGAAGTCCTACAATAAAAACATCGACATGTGACATCTGCTAACCCGCGCTGGGCCCGCGGCCCGCTCCCTCTTACCGAGAGGACGCCTGTATCGCAGCAGTGCGGGAACATTATAGGCCCATTATGCTAATGTTGCAATTTACTGAGAATTGTTGTCAAAACTGGTAAAGCAATTACGGGGTCGACTAAGTATACCTTCTTAAAAATGGTAATTTTGTTCGTAAATCTGAACGCTTCTATACGTCAAATAATTACGAACTTTATTTTTTGAATACATTTTACACACATTAAGTCTGTGTTTGCCACTTTAGCTGCACCGCTCACACACCGGTACCTCATCGACTATCCTTTATATCCCTCAAATTATTTCCTTCTTGGTAAATTTTATCACAGCGCAGGGCTGAAATATTAAAGGTAAAATTGGTAGCTTGCCATCACGCAGTAAATAATATTCTTAATTTATTGGAATATTAGTAATATTAATAATGGGAACACGTTAGACAGACCTGGGTTTTTTGACGAGATAACTTATATGTTACAGGTCAAAGTGCTGTTCCTTTATACGCTTTGTTAAGTTTTCGTCATAAACAGTTGTTTTTATTTGGTGCTTTTTCCCAAGCTTACTAGATCAACCTAATGCAGTTATTATTCTGTATAATTTATCCACAATCCTACACGTGTCTGATTCAAGAAGCCTATAAAAATAATAAAAGTTATTAAACTAGAACCCAACTATGACAAAAAAGTCAATCAACTAACAACAAAGTCAACTAAAAAAAGGTATAAAACAAGACATCATAGACAGACAAATTTCGAAACCCGGAGTCTCACGTGTTAAATCAAACAGATTTCATGTAACTCCGGGTTTTGGATTTGTCTGTCTATGATAATCTTGTTGTAGGTATACGTTTTTAGTTGACTTTTTTGTCGTAGTTGAGTTTTAGTTTTACAACCATTACTTTTTTTTTTTAAATGGTATTATAATATAATATTTATATTTGAAATGTGCTAATTAAGCCCTTTCATTCAATACAATTGATACAACAAATGATATTATGACTAAAAATATAGGTCATGACCAGTGATCGGAGTAGGTATATTGAACTGGGGCCATTGATCCGAAACGTATATATGAATATGGACATTCCTCCGGAATTGGTGGATTATTAAAAAAAAAACCGGAACTTATGTAGGAATTGTATTCTGCCAGAGTGGAAGGAGTCATTTGATGATTTGCCATCCTCAAAAAAATCGGAAATCGAAAATCGGAATTCGATTGTTTTTATTATTCAACAGATAAATAATGAATTCATTTAGTTTTGATACCTTCCTTTAAATTTTGAATTGAGTAGTAATAATATCACTACCAACATTAACAATATTTAATTGAATCCGGAAATACCGGAATTACTTTCCGGAAAAATAGCTTATCCATGTTATTCTTTAGTAAGTAAGTAAGTAAGTAAAATTTTATTTGTTTAAACATGGTGTACATGGATACATTGCATGCAAGATAATAACAGATAGGTACAGAAAAGTTCTAACATGTTCAGCCGCATATCGTGGCGTACAAATTGGTAGGAAGAGATGGTGCATAGACCGTGACAATATTCATCAAAATTACATTATAGAAATTATTTAGATACTTATTAAATCATCATTATTTATTAAAGATTAGGTATCATTACAGTTCAGCAAGCATATTTTTTGATAAAATTAAATGTCAAAGTAGTCATAAAATAAATTAGTCAATAAAAAATATGAATTACTGTCATTAAAATTTCAATTCTAAATTACAATTATTCCACAAAAAATACAATAGATTACAATTGCATGTCAATAAAATACAACATCGTCATCTCAAAAGCGAAGAAAATTTTTCCTCTTTCATAAATTCTTCTATACTATAATATGCTCTTTCAGTTAGTAAGCTCTTCAATTTACTTTTAAGAGCAGATATATTTAATGTTCTCCATGATTTAGGCAATTTATTAAAGATGGTCGGACCCATGCAAAAGATGCTCTTACGCATAAGAGCAGTTTTAGCGCCGTGAACACAGAGTTTGAAATTATCACGTCTATTCCTAGGGACAGCATCAGACAAGAGCTGAAATAAATGAGTATTTGATTTAATGAACATTACTGTTTCTAGGATATATAATGAGGGCAATGTCAGTATCTTACGTTCTATAAAATAAGATTTACAGCTGTCCGTTGTTTGCAGTCTAAACATCGATCTAATGCACCTTTTTTGTGCTCGAAACGCTATTTCTTTGTCCGTGCTATTCCCCCAAAAGATGACTCCATATCTCAGAATTGATTCGGCTATACCATAGTAAGCAGTAATAAGAGCATCTGTGTTGAGAACCACAGCAAGCTGTTTCAGAGCGTAGGCTGCACTACTCAATTTCTTACTAAGTGCCTCTATTTGAGGTTTCCAATTCAATCTAGAATCTATTATTAGTCCCAGAAATTTTGTTGTGTCAGATTCATTGATATTTGTATTATCAAATTGAATATTAAGATTGTTGATTTGTGTAAGTTGTCTAAAGTGCATTACGTTTGTCTTTTTTAAATTAATTATTAAATTATTATCATTTAACCAATTTATAATAGATATTAGTGAATTATTAATGTCATGTTCATATGAGTTTATGTCATTACAAGCTATTGTCATAGTGCAATCGTCAGCAAAAAGTGTCATTGGTTGTTCAGTTACTTTAGGCAAGTCATTTATATACAGGGTGAACAACGGAGGGCCCAATACACTGCCTTGAGGTACTCCGTACATAACTTCGCGCTCCTCTGATCTTGAAATTTCTTCCCGTTTACTTTTATAATTTATTGTATTGATTTCTGTAAGTTGTTTACGGTTTTGAAGATATGATTTAATTAATTCTAAAACGTTACCTCTAATACCATAGGCTTCAAGTTTCTCTGCCAGGGAATTATAATGGACGCAGTCAAAGGCCTGTGTCATGTCGCAGAATATGGCACATACTGGTGTTCTCTTATCTAAATTTAGCATGACATTATGTAAAAACTCATAAATAGCCAAATTAATACTTTTATTTTTACGAAATCCCTTTTGTTCGTCACTTTTTTTTTTTTGCGCTAGCAACACTGGCGACAGGTTGATAAAAAACGACCTCGTAGTTAAATATTTTAGAATATTAAATAATTGTGTTTATTTTGTGTTAAATCTATTGTTTTATTAGTATCTAAGTATAAAGTGTCTCACGCAGTGTTTGTGTCGTGTTTTTGTCGTGATTATTCATTATAATCGATATTCCGAAAACTCATCTACCGGCTGTCAACGTTTGGATTGCGGATTTGAATTCTTCGGACCCGGGGAGTATTTTGTTTTATAATAATCATTATTATAGTTATACTCATACACTTTTCATCACCTGTAAACACTGCTCAGAGCTATGAGCTACGTCCAGTACACACGGGCACCGTTAATGTCTCCTTTTGCTTGACAAATTGTGGAAGCAAAATCGACGACGAAAACACTTGCCCCAGACATAAAACGTATACTTCAAACTTTACTGCTCACATTATTTATCCCTAAATTACTATAGAGTACTTACTACTATAATAAATAAGTGTATTGTCAAAATTATGAAACATTATTATGTACCTCTAATCTCATGTCCATACCAATCTTAGTGGAAATTAGCTAATTATTAACTAAAATGGTAATTTAAGTCCTTTCCTTAACAATAAAAATTGTGATAAGTCCCAGAACAAATTAACTAGCTTCTTATTTTTTCTCATACCCCCATATTTTCATAATCTCTTCTAAAAAACTTCATCTTTTGTTTCTTTTTAAATTTTTTATATTTTATTTTCTTGTTATCTGTCTTACCCTCCTACTTTCTCAAGTTCTCAACTCATTTAGATTCCTCATACACTCAGTTGTTTCCTGTTACATTCCAGGTGTCATTTAGGGAGATCTTTGAATATGATGACCCGCGGAGCCACAGTTCGTGACATGAGTGACAAACTGAATGCAACACTGAGGGAGCTGGAGGCATCTAAAAAAGAATGCAACCAGCTGCTACAGGAAAGAGAGGACAGTGAGGTTGAAGTCAAGAGGATTAATGACAAAAACACTCAACTCAAGAGCCAGCTAGTAGAACTTCACACGCAGCACATGGACATACTTGACCAGCATCACCATCTCCGTCAACTAGTGTCAGATTTTCAACAATGCAGTGACACTCATGACCAGGCATTGAGACGAATATCAGGCCTTGAAGTGGAATTATGTAAGGCACACAATACTATTTCCACCATCAACTCTCTGAACGCCAGGGAACAGGTTGCCAACACCAATAACCTTTTCAATGAGCTGGTTGGTAGTGTATCCGGACTGGAGTGTGAGAAGCCCATTGTTGCCATAGACCTGACTGGGGACGATACCTTAACTAGATGTCCAATTCTAACTAGTCATAATAAAATTAAAAGGTATATTAAAATTAGTAAAAATATCAAAAAGTACAAGAAACTCTTGAAGTCACAAAGTGTTTATAAGTTTAATTTTAATCTTAGGAAAGAACGTATCAACTTAAAAAGTCAATTAAATGTTTGTAATATTAATTTAGAAACTAGCAGACAAATGTATGATGTTGACATACAAAACCTTCAAAGGGAACTGCTGAGCAGGGAAAATACACTTAAGGAAATATCCTGTAAGTATGAGTCTAGTCAACAAATGTTAAGCGAGCGCTTGCAGGAAGCCTGCGAGTTGGTGGACTTGGTGAAGTACAATGCAGAGAGGTACGAGTCACTGACAAACAATCTCACCTGTAGTTGTGCTCCCACTCCGCCACCTCTCATGTCACAGCATGCTGTTTCTACCACTTCACCCATTTTGACTCATACTATAGAAACTGTCAATCCCACTCAAAGTAATGTTTTGGTTTATTCTGATAGATTAGGCACAGGTTTTGGATCATTGTTAAATAACCGATCTAAACATACCATAGTTAACTGTTGTTACCATAACTTGCATTTTAATGAGCTTGTTCATAAAATAAAAAATACACAATTGAATGAGCAGACTACTGTAGTTCTTTTAATTGGAAGCAGTCTAAGCATCACTAAAAGGGACATAGTTAATGGTGTCGACACCCTACTTAAATTAAAATTAGGTAAATTAATATTATGTGCATTGCCATATTCAGATAATTTGTATGCTGAAGAAAACGATTACATTTGTAGTTTAAACAACCTAATGCATATCTTGACATGTCGTCATAGTGACCGTTTATTGTATTTTGATACTAACAATTTTGTTAGAGACTTTGTTTTAATTCGGGAACATATGTTTCTTCCCAAGAAAAGTCAACATGTATTGGCTACTTTGTTAGCTTACAATATACACGCAGTTATTGATAATTTAACTGAGACTAGGTTAAGTGACGAAACAGTATTATCTAGTATTTCTAATAATACTGTTATAGATTCTTTAAACTTCTAGACACGACAAAAGAGAAGCATAATAAGAATGTTTTACTGTATCATCAAAATATTAATCGCTTCTCTGGCAAAATCCTAGACGTGGAATTGTTAATAGATAAATATCATATGGATATCTTATGTTTTTGTGAAACCTGGTTAAAACCAGATAGAATGTTGTTTAATGTAAATAACTTTTCAGTTGCCAGTGCATACAACAGGTCCTCAATAGGCGGTGGTACCTTGATATTATGTAATAGTTCTTTTAGACATAAGGAAAGGAAGGATATCACTGCTTGCTCTGTTGATCGCTTATGTGAGGTAGCATGTGCAGAGGTTGAGGGCCATACTTTCTTATGTGTTTATAGACCACCAGCCGCAAACTTGTCATCATTTTTAATCATTATGGAAGATATACTAGGTAAGCTTTTTAAAGATAATAAATTCGTTTTTGTTTCTGGTGACCTAAACATTGATCTATTAGTTAATTCACCAGATAAATGTAAGCTTATATCTTTGTTTAAATCATTCAATTTAAAATATGTTTTTAATGAAGCGACTAGAATAACGGCAACCTCAGCTTCATGCATTGACAATGTATTTACTAATTGTGAAATAAAAGACTCGTCTTTGATTAGTGGCGTCAGGTCTGACCATACTGGTCAACTAGTATCATTTGACTTAAATAAAAAATTACACCTAGAAAAAACCATTAAATTAAGACCACTCACAAAAAATAAATTGAAAAGGTTTAATAATAATCTCCTTAGCAATCTTTCAACTGCTTGTTTTGATTCACAAGACCCCAATATAAACTACGGTACATTGTTTTCTACAGTATGCCAAGAATTCAATAAAGCGTGTCCTGTGAAAAATGTAACAATAAATTCTAAACCAAAATTTAGTGAATGGGCCACTACTGGCATTAGAAAAAGCAGAGATATTTTATATAATTTGTACAATGAGAAATCTTTGACTTCTGATCAAGTCATTCATAATTATGTCAGAAACTATTCTAAGATATTTAAAAGAGTCTGCGCTCAAGCTAAATCTAAATTAATAAGTAACAAAATTAGTTCTTCCAATAACAAAATAAAAGCTGTGTGGCAGATAATTAACAAAGAAACTGGAAACACAAAACAGAGAGATCATAATGAATTGTCTTTAAAAATTGATAATAAAACCATTTCAGATAAGTTGAAGGTTGCTGAGACACTGGAAAACTTCTTTACCAACATCCCAATTGAGGTTACGAAATCGCTCCCCTCATCATCTATATTAGCTGAATCTCTTCTAAAAGAAAACTTCAGTAAGGACATTCCAAGTTTCGAATTCAAGCCTATTTCTATTGTCACAATTAAAAAAGCATTTAAAAGTCTTAACATAAAAAACACTGAAGACTTATGGGGGATTTCCGTTAAGGTTCTTGGAGATATTATTGACACAATTGCTCCTCTCCTAACAGGCATATTTAATCAATGTTTAGATAGAGGTACGTTTCCTGATTTAATGAAACATAGTAAAGTAGTACCAATTTTCAAATCGGGTAGTAAGAGTGATCCCTCTAACTATAGACCAATATCTGTGCTACCAGCATTAAGCAAAATATATGAAAAAATCATGCTAGACCAAATGTTGGCACATTTTAATTCAAATGGGATTTTACATAGTCATCAGTTTGGTTTCACAAAAGGTAGGTCGACGACTGACGCAGGAGTAAAACTCATCAGTCACATTTTAGAATCCTGGGAAAAGTCTCAGGATGCAATTGGCATTTTCTGTGACCTCTCAAAAGCGTTTGACTGCGTTGACCACAATACACTAATCTGTAAATTACACCACTACGGAATACGTGGACAAGCTGCTGATCTTGTTCTTTCCTATCTTTCAAACAGGCAGCAAAAAGTAAATGTTAATGGGGCGACGTCCTCGGGGTCTCTGGTTAAGATTGGCGTGCCTCAAGGTTCGATTCTTGGCCCTTTCCTATTTCTAGTTTACATTAATGACCTTCCTTACATGATGGCTAACTTATCGGATATAATTCTATTCGCCGACGACACTTCTCTTATTTTTAAAATAGATAGGAAAGATACGGATGTCTTACATGTCAACGATAGTCTGGCAGTTCTTTCAAAATGGTTCGCAGCTAATAATCTTTTACTTAATGCGAACAAAACTAAATGTCTTAAGTTCTCATTACCTAACGTTCCTCAAGTAGGACTAAATTTAAAACTTGATGACAAGAAATTAGATGCTATTACGGAAACTGTATTTCTAGGAATTACTCTAGACTCGAAATTACAATGGGGCGCCCACATTAGAGCTCTTTCAGGCAGATTAAGTTCAGCTGCATATGCAGTAAGAAAAATAAGGCAGTTGTCTGATATAGCCACAGCTAGGTTAGTATACTTTGCTTATTTCCACAGTATTATGTCTTATGGCGTTCTGCTGTGGGGATCGGCAGCTGACGTAGATTCAATTTTCATTTTGCAAAAGAGGGCAGTTCGCGCGATCTATAAAATGAGTCCTCGTGAGTCTCTTAGAAATAAATTCAAAGAAATTGATATACTCACTCTGCCTTCTCTCTATATCTTAGAAAGTATTTTGTATGTTCGCAAAAACTTAGGGCTTTTCAAAAAAAGAAGCGACTTCCATAATATAAATACACGTAGTAAACATGAAATTGTGATACCCAAATTTAGATTAACTAAAACTAGTAAGTCGTTTCTTATAAACAGTATCCGCTTTTACAATAAGTTACCAAAGCCAGTTACAGAACTTAGCGATGGTAAGTTCAAAACCCACATCAAACGTGTCCTTATCAAAAAAGCATATTATAAGATTAAAGACTACGTTGAAGACAAGGAAGTTTGGCAATAATTCCTTCTGCACATGTGGCTTCCCTGGTACCTCATTAACGGCATAATTTTGTAAGAGTCTATTAACTGCTCCCAAATTACCATGTTTATTTTTTATTTTTATACATTCATCGCAGACAGACATAATAATAATCATAGTATTATTTGACATTATATACCTACTATTTAATTTCAACTCTATAGTAGTGGCTTTTGCGGACATGTTAATTATTCAGATTTGTTACAGTTGTAATGGCAATCATGTCATTTGCTTTAAATAGGTTTTTATCTGTAGTATCTTATTTATCGTATATAGATTCCTTTCTATCTTGTGAATGTGAGAACGTCGTAGGCTTAGTGAACTGTAGACTTTTATTTTTAATTTTAATTTAATTTATTTTATATCTGAAACTTTTTGAATGGCCTACACTGTCCTCCCATAACTATAAACACTGTAATTCGAAATTATTGTAAAAGCCAATTATCTTTTAAAAGAGTAACCATGGAGTTTCTTGCCGGCTCTTCTCCATAGGAAACGACCAATTGGAACCGTGCACCTAGCTTCTGACGTTTCATAAGTGCCCATGTAGGCTTATGTGAAATAAAATATTTTGATTTTGATTTTTGACTTAATATATTATATTTTTCTAAATAGGTATTTATTTCACCATATATATATTTTTCGAACACCTTAGACAAAACTGGTATAAGCGCGATCGGTCTGTAATTTATCATTAATTCGCGATTATCTTTCTTATATAGCGGTTTCACTATAGACTTCTTTAATGCATCAGGAAATATACCTGCACTTATGCAAAGATTAATAATGAAACACAAATGAGTACATATTTGAACTGCAACTGCTTTCAATATTTTTTGTGTGCATTTATGATACAAGTACCAAAAATCAATCTACCTACTCCGATCACTGGTCATGACTAATGTTTGCCACAATTTAAAATGCCATAATTTTATACAGGGTTATTTGTAAAACACCAACAACCTCTTAAGGGGTCATTGTACTCATAATTATGAACAACTTTTAATATGGGACCAAACCAAAAATCGCGAAAATAGTTGTTGGTGATTTACCAATAACCCTGTATACCGTACTTGTATTTGCCATAATTTCATCAGAAATAACGCTTCAGTTGCCATAATCGTGAAATTACGTAAAATCATTTTCACTAAATTTCATTGGTCTTAATCGATCAAGTGTCATAATAATTTTAATCCATCCATTTGTCATATTTTTCATTTTCAATCATTTCATTTTCCATAACATTTATTCATTCACCATAATATTAATTTGCCAATACTAGCACAACAATGCTAGTTCAGTACAAGGAAACCTAAAAATAACCCAAATGATTCACCAACAATACAGGGGATCTGGCGCTCGGCGGCCGCTGCCGCGACACTCTCGCTTCGCTCACTCACTGGTCTAACCTAACCTTACCCAAATGATTCACCAACAATACAGCTGATCTGGCGCTCGGCGGCCGCTGCCGCGACACTCTCGCTTCGCTCACTCACTGTTCTAACCTAACCTTACCCAAATGATTCGCCAACAATACAGGGGATCTGGCGCTCGGCGGCCGCTGCCGCGACACTCTCGCTTCGCTCACTCACTGTTCTAACCTAACCTTACCCAAATGATTCACCAACAATACAGGGGATCTGGCGCTCGGCGGCCGCTGCCGCGACACTCTCGCTTCGCTCACTCACTGTTCTAACCTAACCTTACCCAAATGATTCACCAACAATACAGGGGATCTGGCGCTCGGCGGCCGCTGCCGCGACACTCTCGCTTCGCTCACTCACTGTTCTAACCTAACCTTACCCAAATGATTCGCCAACAATACAGGGGATCTGGCGCTCGGCGGCCGCTGCCGCGACACTCTCGCTTCGCTCACTCACTGTTCTAACATAACCTTACCCAAATGATTCACCAACAATACAGGGGATCTGGCGCTCGGCGGCCGCTGCCGCAACACTGAAAAGAGGAAATCTAGCGCGTTGTGTGGTCACAGTTCTAAACTAACCGTCTCGAATTTGACAAACTGTTTATTGTCTACAGATTGTTTGCTGTAATAAATCATTTGATTACGGACCAAATGCCTTAATGATATTATTTTTTGTACAAAACAATAAACGTTTCTAAATTATATTAAAAGTGCTTATGTCAAGTATCGATTATGTAATGTGTTACTTATAGAAAGTAATGATTATAGCACATGTTATTATAGAAACTTATTTTATGGCAAATAAAAGTTATGACTAATAAGTTGATATGACAAGCGTTATTAGTCTATATGATAATAGTGTAAGTAAATATTATGAGGGGCGACGATTATGGAAAACAATAATAGTACAAATAATTTTTCAACACACTTGCTCGTAAAGTGGCTCTTATTGAACCGCTTTTAGGTTTATAATGCAGTGTATTATGGAAGCGTGCTTTTTACTTTACATTACCGCACTAGTGCGGTAATGTGCGCCACAGATAACTATTTACTAGTCGGAGTAATGACATGGCAGTAGGTATGGAATTAGTAGGTACTATCATGGCAACATCAAATACCATGTTACCAATTATAGTATTTACTAATTCGATACCTACCATTTTTGTATAAAAATTGACTTTTGTGAAACTTTTTAATACCATAGGCAAATCATGGGCGATTAGTTAAGAAAAAAAAAAAACCCATAAGCAGGTCAGTGGGATATTATAATTACGTGGAATTAGTATGAACTATCCTATAATATTAAATAAGCATTCTCATGTTCACAAGAGCAGAGTTACGCTTTTTTAATTAAATCTCATCAAAGAGAATTCATGCCAAAATGCCAACAAAAACTGTTCGGTATAATTTTGAGAATTGTACTTTTACTAATTGTTTCAATAATTAAAACATAATAACAAAGTCTGCTTTTTTGCTCGCAAGTGTGTTGAAAACCGTCGTATGAAACTGGCTCGCGCGATAAGGGAGCCGAGTGTGTGATCAACACAGCATTGTCACCAACAGACGTAGAAAAGTTTTTAAACGAAGCTCCGGATAGTCAGTACCTGGCAACAAAGGTCAGTTAAACTTTATAAATCTAAATGTGTCATCTCTATAATTACGTGATTGTAGCGTATTTTCTTACAACAAGTCTGTGTTTTTCCTCACAAGTGTGTTGAAAAACGTCGTATGAAACGCGTCTGCATTGATCATTACACTCTCGGCCACCTTATCGCGCTCGCCTGTGGCTCGCACTAATAATACCGCCTCGACTGTAATATCCAATAGAGTACACTTGTATCACAATGTACTATTATGGAAAACAAGACAATACCTATGACTTCATTGCTTTATGTTATCTAAAGGGCACCATTTTAAATTTAATGTGACTTTACATAGCCTTTATCTAACGGACGATCAAGACACTTCCAACGATATCTCATTTGTCAAATTGTGATGAGTCGTTTAGAAGATATGTTGTAGGCGTCTCAACTTGCACATCAATCGAACCGTCCTGTCGTTACCGGCTTACGTAACAACGTGATTGTAAGACAAAGCCATTCATCCGGCGCGTGATTAGCTGCACTTACGTCACGTGGCGACTCTAATTGATTCAGATATCTAACGAACGCTTACAATAGCAGCACGTGTGAACTCGTGCGAAGTGCGGACGATGCGTGTTCTACCGAACACCGCTATAAAACGTTTTATGGCAAACTTTTGCGTATTTTATTAGAAATGCGGAACCCGCCTCCGCTCGCACTGTGAGCATACTTGTGTAACGTGATAGACAATTTTATGGCGTTTAGAGAAATGTCGAAATAGAACAGTTATAGATATGTTTATTTTTTTGATACTTACTTACCGAATACTGTTTAAAATGTTAAGGTTTCATGTACAGTCACGGACTTTAATTGATGAGCCACTTTCAAACTTTTCAATTTTGCTGTTTTATACATTCACGAGGTTGCACGATTAAACACGAACTCAAATCGCATGCTCGTAAACAAGATGACAAATTACTAGTAATCGGAAATAGTCTTATCCATAGAGGTTGACTAATAAGTTCTCAATGATAAATCAATACAATGTTTATCCAATCTATTTGATACTGACCTCCTTTGAATCATAGCTCAATAACTCGATATTTCTGAAAACTTAACCGAAGACAGTGACAGTTGAAATGTCGATGCCAGAGACGTTATTTTCAAATTTGTCAAAATAAATAATTATTATTTCTCCGAACGCTAACGTTACTATGGCTACGCTAAAACAATCGTCGCTAGGTTACTGTTGCTAGACCTGCAATTGGTTGACTTTGGGTAATCACTCTGCTTTCGCGTTTGTAGTTCTGGCTCTCAGGTTAGCCAATCGGTAAAGATATTAAATATAATTTTCTTCTTCTTTAATACGAAGACATGACTTTTCGTGTCTGGTTGTACGAATATTACCGACTAAGCCCGATTTTCATTACACGGCTAAAATACGAACAGTGCTAAGTGGCTCATCAATTAAAGTCCGTGACTGTACATTCGGACATTGGTAAATAATTAGTACCTAGTATTATTGAAGAAAAAGTGTTCATACTTCAACCATTTTTTAATAGGATAAATAAGTGGCTGGAAAAGACTACATTTATAAAACTAACATGGCTCCCTTGGATAACAACATTTTAGTGCAGCAGCCGGCCTCATAGAAAACAAACTATACATTTTTCTCTTTCCGCTATTTGAGCAGATTTCTGAAACAGTATAGATATATGTATACAGTAGGTACCTTTACGATTTGTACGAGACTATGCCTACATAGAAACAGTCAAACGGAATAGTAAAAACCGGCCAAGTGCGAGTCGGACTCGCGCACGAAGGGTTCCGTACCATTATACACGCTGAAATTTTAATGGTTGTTTTACCGCGGCAAAACGATTTGCCCTTAGTAGTACTATTGAATCATAGAGTTAAACTTAAAAAATATTAATGTTTTTGTTAAAAAAAATAAAAAAATATGCGTCAACTCGAAAGCGTGAGAAACAATATTAGTTCACTAGACATTATGTAGTACTACTCGAACCGCATGCGCGGCTGCGCGGTGCTGACAAAGCGAAGAGCAATTTGTAAATGTTCAGAGCAAAATAAGCTGTCGCGCGCAGTGATAGGGCATAATCTAGTCCGCACGCACGCGGCGAGCGTCCACGCACCCCCATCCCGCACCGCCGCCGGCGCGCCGGTTCCTGGCTCGCTCAGTTGTCCCCACAGAGTACTTTTATATATTGTTGTCCCGCGGCGACCGTCAAACGTACATCATGCGACCCGAAACGTGATTTACAAAAATGGATCGGCATTATAATTATTCAAATTTGGACTACGTCGCAATGGCACACACAACTGTATGCTAGGGCTCGTTATAACTCCCATGCTGCCTGGCGACTTTACGCGGATTCACAACGCTTGAAGACGCTCTGTCTTGGCGAGGTTCTGAACCCTCAAGTCCCACAGGTCTGGACGATCGTAGCGACGACACAGCGGCTACTCGATCATGGGCAGTTCTTGGGCATGGGCTTTTAATATCGTAAGACGTGACTTCACGTGACAGAGACACTTTATTGAAAAACAAAATCAAATAAAACGTGCTCAATTGTGTATGGAACACAGTGGCTTGGACTTCGAACAATTACTACGTTACTGGGAAGTGTAAGTACCTTTGTAAATAGCAAATATCTAAAAGTAGGTTTAAAATTAAAATAATTGTAAATAAGTTGATTCCAATTTTTAAATACGCCTTAAAACACTTCATTAACTAATACAGTTTTTTTTTTAATAAGGTAATAAACTTGTTTTTCAATTTCGTGTTCAATAGGTTAAAGGTAAAAAAGTATTTATGACGGTCCTAAGACCGTAAAAGGGGAAAATTGGAATTACAAATTATCTTTCGTTTACTCAGGAGTAGGTAGTTATCAGCTGTAGCGCGAGGGTCAACGACCGCGCGTCGCTCGCGCTTGTCTCGCGCAGTCGGGCAGGAAAATTTAAAACTCATATATAAAAAGTACTCTTTGTAAACAAGCTTATTACAAATTTGAGGATTATATCCAAGATAAGAATGCTTGGAAACCCGGTCTTGCTCCATAGGACAATTTTGAGTCTGGACAAAATCAAACTGGTTGCTAATTTAGTTGTCCGTATATTTTATTATTTGTAGGTATGTCATAGATTTTTACACTCTGTGATTGCTTAAACTCACGCACTGACTTATTAATATTACTTGTAACAATGTTACGAATATTGTAATATCGTATACTTTTACAATGTTTGTAAATATGTGAGCACCGTGTACCTATCACATAACTAATTTATTTGTCATTGCTCCATTTATAATTCTTTTTACTTTTTGTGGTACAGTAATCTTATTGTAGGTGCATCGTCTTCATATATAATTCATGTATACAAAATATTGTAAAATATTTTTAAAAAGAGTAACGGTGGAGTTTCTTGCCCATTCTTCTCCATACGAAAGCTACCTTTTGGAATGGGCAACTAGAATCAATTCTATTTCTTTGTTTTTCATTGACGTTCAAAAGTGCCTTTTATGTGCCTATTTGAAATAAATTATTTGACTTTGACTTTGACTTTGAATACTATTGGTTTGAGAACGCTTTCGAGTTTCGTTTATCACAATTCTAAATCTGCCATTTTTATATATTTTATTTTTATTTTTTTATCGTACTACCAAGACAAAATCATTTCGCTGCGGAAAAACAACCATTAAAATTTCAGCGTGTATGTATAAAAAAAAAGGAAAAAAAAATCACGTTTGTTGTATGGGAGCCAGTTTTTTTTTAATTTAGTATTTTTTGTTATAGCGGCAACAGAAATACATCATCTGTGAAAATTTCAACTGTCTAACTATCACGGTTCATGAGATAAAGCCTGGTGACAGACGGACAGACAGACAGACAGACGGACAGACAGACAGACAGACAGACGGACGGACAGCGGAGTCTTCGTAATAGGGTCCTGTTTAACCCTATGGGTACGGAACTCTAAAAAGATATATCGCAGTACATTTGTAGGTACTCGTACATTCGTATACTATGTTTTAAGCGATACGAAGGTTATAAATATGGGAATCTTACCTACAGTAGCAGAGTTTACTGGTTCAGTTCCGTAAGGGTAGGATGGGGTAAAAAAGGGTTCCATCCTGGTTTAGTGTTGTCGGATGGGCGAGAACGTCGGCGGCAGGTTTACGAGCGCGATATAAACCTGAATCATAACACAACAGCTGAACACAAATACTGGATAATGAGATTACACAATGTTGCTACTTACTGGATTTTGATTTAAAGTAGTTTTGTTTGCTTGATCACAGTCAGCCCTAATGATGTTGTAAGTGCCAGATGGGCAAATAAAGGGAAATAGCATGATCACTAATAAAAAATTCTCAGTAACAGCCCGGAGTCTGGATTTGTGCCCGGTTGATGGCTCGCCCCCATTACAAGGGACTTAATCATAACTGGCGAAATGTGGGTATATTATAGGGACACCTTTGCCTAACTAGGGGATTTTTATTTTCTTTTTTCGAATTGTTTTTTTTTTGCGTTAGTTATGGACGCTTTTAACTTGCACCTTTTTCTACATTATACTCACATGTATAATTTCAACATGAATGATGTAACCAATATATTGTAACAATATTCTAATTTAAAAGAGTGTCCGTGGAGTTTCTTGCCCGTTCTTCTCCATAGGAATCTACTACGCTTTGGAATGGGCAACTAGCTTCATCTTTCTGACTGACCGACCCGTTGACAATTCAAAAGTGCCTGTAATTGGTTTATTTGAAATAAATGCTTTGAGTTTGAGTTTCAGTTTGATTACGGGCGTGATGTCACTGATCACCAATCCTTGTTATTGTGGTAATGTCTTCTTAGATTTGCCCGTTCATTAAAGAAGTCATTTTTGTTATCGCAGATGTCATATTGCCAATAATTTCAGGATTGCCCTTCACACGCTTGATAGTTTTCTGTCATGCTACGGTAAAATTGTTACACGAAATAATATAATATTCATATTCCACTGACAGTCCCTACTTTTGTAGGCACCACAGCAACTGATGCAACATAGCTGGTATCATTCATACTCCTCGGGCTCATTTTCTTTGCTTGCATAGCTGGCGTTCTTACTCTGGCGTGGCACAAGTCGCGTGTCCTGGTGATGACTGGGCAATAACCTTCAATTACAAGCGATGAGCAGCTCATACAGCAGGCACTGTGCGCTGCTATCTGACATCATTCGCGGGTTATATGCTCTGGAGCGTAGGCAAGTCTGTAGGGAGGTACTTAGATTTTCGTCCAGTTTGTTTTTAGCTTTTAAACTATTTTATCCTCATTGTAGGTAAGCATTACGTACAAATAAATAACTAGCTTTTGATCATACTTAACTATTTCACCTGGTGTATAATTTAGTCTTACTTTTGCTAATAGTATCTCCGTTGTGATTTTCGTCCCAGAATAAACGCATACAATTGGCCGGGTTTCTGACATTATTATAGTTTTGATCCCGAATATTTTGTGAGAGCCTAGAAACAGTAATAAGGAGTTATCGTCATTTCTCACACGAATAGAACAAAAGAGACTTCATCATGGCGGTTGAGGTCAATACCCTGTGCAATATATCCACATTCCACATTACCCTCATGCTAAACGAATTACTGGGTGGTTCCTATTTTACCTTTTTGTTAGATAACTAAGTATTGTACATATAGTACTCGTAGGATTCCGCCTTTACGTTACCAATTAGTCTCTGAACATGATTGCAATCAAGCGGTCACAGGCTTTAGACGAAGGACTACAAGAAAGTCGTTAACCCACCCGCAACCTTCGCGTCCTCACGGTCTCAAGTAACAGATAATACCACAAAACCTACCGATCTCGCTGATACGGATCGTAACCAGGTAGGTAACTATCGGTTACGACGAGCGCTACTTTTTGTTGAGATACCATCCTCCGTACTACCATTCGTTTTAATGGTTCTATTAAAATGTTCATTAGGATGTAGAACAAGGGATTTGCGGGGCTCAGGCGGCGAGCGGCGGCGGGGGGAGGACGAAAGATTGGAAAAACGCGGGTAATCAAAGAATTAATTGATTCGCGGCTAGCGGCCGGTACCTTTGTTCCTCGTGGTGGAATGGTCTTAAAAAAAAAGGGGATTTCGTTTGTTCCTGAGGGGTTTTTTAGAAATTAATTGTTTTATAATTGTTGCGAAGGAGAGCTGTTTGAATACCTGCGTTTGCTTTTGAATCAGACAGAGCTAGAGGAGGTAGAGGGAGGGGAGTCGTTTGCACGTCAATATAAACTAATTGTTTCATATTGTAGAGCTTTTCACTTCAGATTTTGTTTTTTGGACCGTTCGAAGTTCTGTTTTTCAATGCATTATTTAACGAGATTAAATTAACTTTATTTATTGAAGTTTTGACTGTTATGGAATGAAATATTTATATCTAGTTTTCGTACTTGATTAATCATTGAGTTCTTTACTAGTCAATTACCTACTTCAATGCTATATCACACAATCATAATATGGACAACTTACTTTGAGCCTTCACTAGAGTTACCCTTACTGGCTCTACCTGTTACTTTCGTGAACAAAATAGGTTCATCATAGTGTGTTTATCTAATGAGATTCTAGTAATAACTGGTTAGGGCATTTTACTAATATTTTTGGCTTTGGTTGACAAGTGTGACACGAAACACTGAACACGTTAGTTCGATGCTCATTACTGTTTATAGATACAAAACGCATTATTGTGTGCATTACACAAACATCATGTTTCATGCGACCATTGAATATTACGCCGAGCTGTCATCGTGGAACATTAATTGTGTTTGGTAACATTCGTTGAAATGTTGTATTTATTTATTCATGTTATTTGAATGCTGACAAATCCTACTAATATTATAAACGCGAATATTATTATATACTCTTACATGTGACTTCATCGGACGCACGTCGATCGTCTTCTCTCCTGATTTAGTGATGTGCCGTAACCGGTAACTTACTCCAGTCGCGTATTCACCCAGTAACGTTACCAGTAACATTCTACAAAAATGATAATTTAGGGTAACATAGGGAAAAATATTATTTTTCTTATTTTTTTTTTTTTGCGAATATTAGTAGTCCGATAAGACTTCTACCACATCTAGTTTAAATGCAACCAAATTTTTCATTTTAAATCCTATTTTCCCAATATTCTTAGTAACTTACCGGGTAAGTTTCGAGTAACTTCCCATACAGTAACTTTCTGGGTATTTTCTCATTATTCCTATCAAGTTTCTTAGTTATTTTTCTGTTTTTTTTAAGAAGTGGGAAAAGCCATCTTGCAACTGCTGCACGTGCACATTTTAAATAAATCAACAAGACAATATTACCAGCGTTAGGGAATATTACCGGTAATAATAGAAAGTTACTGGGAATATTCCCGTATGGTAAAATACTGGTAACGGTAAAATGGTAGCGGCACATCACTGCTCCTGATGTACGGGAGCAGCCTCCAGCGAGTGTTTATTATTGAGTGCAGTAGGTGCGAGCCGGCATTAAGCGAACAAAGCATTTGCCATCGCCAATAATTCACTCGCCGAACTAGCAGCGTTTAAGTGCCCTCCAGCCCGATTTAAGCTTTGTTTTTATACTTTTCTTCATATCTCAAATCGCGAGCATACCACTTTGCACCTTATTTTAATCATGAGACGATCTCAATTTCATTGTTTGTATCGATGTTTTAGTCCGTTTACGCGCGTCAAGGGAATTTCTTTCGAATGTCTTCTATATATCTCGGCGGGTATTATCCGCTGTATTCGCGGGAAAAATCTCTATTGCATCGGGTATAGATGCATTTCCAGTGATTTTCCACTTTCACCCTTCCCCCTCCCCTTAGTTCCACTCCCCGCGCCCTCTAGTAGGTTGCTTCGTTAGGTTCTAGCCGTGTTTTAGTTTTTAACTGATTTTCAAAAAGGAGGAGTTTGTATGTTCGTCTGTATGTATTTTTTTTGTGTATGTATATCGATATTATCGCCGATTGTTAACCGATTTAAAAAATATGTGTTTTTTAGTTCGAAAGGGTATACTCCCGAGGTGGTCCCATATTTAACTTTGCTTGCGTAGTTTTTGAGTTAGCTTCAATATGACGTATTTTTCCCACTTAGTATATCTGGACGATGTTCTAGTGACTCCGTCACTGTCATTTACATAGCAGGTAGTGGTATTCGAATTTGTGTGGGGTGGGTTCACACAACCAAAAAGTGAAAAAAAAACAAAAACTACCGACTTCCAAAAAAACACAAAAAAAAGTGAAAAATAACTTTAACTTCGGAAGTCAGTGGCAAAAAACGAAAATTGAACAGCAAAGGACACCGACTTCCAAAATTAAAGTTATTGTTCACTTTCTTTTAGTGTTTTTTTTTGGAAGTCGGTTGTTTTTTTTTTATAAAAAGTTTTTTGTAAGTAAGTAATAAAAGATAATGACCATACACCGTATCGCTATTTGTTTGGCTGTGACTCACCTAGGTTTCTAATGTTGATAATTAATGTTTTAAAATATAATGATTATGTCTAGTAATGCGAATCTTTAAATTCTCCGCATAAAAAACATCATAAAAGTATTAGTTTTTATTACGATTTCCCATTTTATCCATACATAGTTTTTTTTTTTCACGCAAGTAATGTTATTGGCATTAAAAGAGTATATAGGCAATCTAACCTTCTTGACTTACGCAAAACAATAAAAATAAAATCAAACTATTGAAATTATAGTTGAATATTTATTATAGTTACTAGTTATGGCTTAACGTGCTTTCCGAGGCACGGAGGGAAGGCTTTTTGTTTATTATTTTAATTTCGTTTGTTTATTTTCTTTCTTATCTGTTTACGTATTAAAATATTTTATAAAACTATTGTAAAATATAAAAAAAATAGAGGTCCGCCGGGGTCGGGAGCAAGGTCCAAGCTACAGGTTTATTATAATTATTACATTGTAATAACAATCTGTTAGGGTGTTTAATTAAGCAAAACTTTTGGTTTTACGAAAGGCAGAATGTTTTCGTGACCTTTGCCTGTTCTAATCAACATCACAACATCTTAACTCATCGTAACTCTTAGAAAATAGAACAAACGCGCGCCATTGGATTCTATTTGCGCGCATCACGAGCAGAATATGCGGATGACTGAACGGCGGGTTTCTCTTTCTAGCATATGTACACGTCGCATTCTTTTTTTTTAAGTACAGTCTCTAACGGTATTTACTTTTATTATTTGTTTATTATTATTGTATATTTAACGGAATGATTTCATTTATATCTTTTGTTTTAATGTATACTTACTACTAGGTCATTATTATTTTGCGATTTGGATTTATTTTAATAACATTATGTTTATATGTCACATAGTTTTTTTTTTTTAAGTGAAGACTGAAATTTTGCTTACACTAACGGCAAATATAAATGTACCTATATTCTGATTCACTTTAACTTTTTGGTTGGTTCGATAAATAAGTACCTAATTACTGTAAACCCATCTTCGTTTAATATCCAATTAAAGAAATAACTAACGTGGACATTTTGCATAAAGATAAGTTCTGGTTTGGATTAGTACCTACATATTTACATAACTGTAAACAAGTACCTACACCAATAAAAATAAAATGGGTGCGAG
This sequence comes from Lithophane leautieri, assembly GCA_949152455.1. Lineage (NCBI taxonomy): Eukaryota > Metazoa > Arthropoda > Insecta > Lepidoptera > Noctuidae > Lithophane > Lithophane leautieri. The sequence continues at coordinate 566,307 of OX424462.1, read as the reverse complement.
TGCATCCGCGGGCAGAAACCAATATGTGGTAGAAAAAACATCCATTTCGTTTTTTAAGCGACTGTACATGCGCCAATTCTTGGCGCCAATTTTTGAATTCATGAGTTGCTACTGTGACTTCTTGTATTCTTTCCACAGATTGTATTTTTGTTTTTTTTTTTTGTGAATATTTTAGTTTTTTGAATAATTTATTTTTCTTGAGTAGTTATAACATTTTATGTAATTGCGTCACATTAGTAAGTTGTTCACTATGGAGGACTCAGTTCGTCCGTGTATTAATTGTTCGGTTCTACTGCGGTATTTACGTTGGCAGTAGTTGAGAGAAGCCAGTGAAAAAACCTACAACACTTGGATTTCTACAACATCGGTAAGTCATATTAGAAGTAGTGGAACACTAGAATGATGGAATGGCAATAAAGCGGGTGGCAGCTACATAATAATTATTATGATCATAGTTAATATTATTATGTTTAATAACTTCATAATTATCTATTCTTCCTACATGTTTATTAACGTTGATATTGACACCGCGTTGGTACGGACGCCACATTTTCTCACCGTAATACAACTATAAATCGCTTGGAATATGATTGAAAAATAAAAAGTTGATTTAATACAAAGTAACATAATAACGCTCCTGAATTATTCCCCAAAGGGTTAGTTAGAGGTGTGTAAGTTATGTAACCGCTTTTATCTGTTCTGTGTATAGCACCTACATCCAACATTTCGCCAGTTACGTTTAATCTCGATGTTCTGTTACATGTGATTTCTCAAGTGTTTACTTACCTACCTCTAAGTCTTTAAATAAACCTATAAAGCTGTCGGAATTGACGAGCATTGACAATGCTCAAACGTCATTTTGACTAATTCGTATTTTGAATTTACCACCATACATTGTGACCAAAAGTCACTAAGAGATTCGATTCTGAACCAAGATTTTGAGACCTAATTACCGTGTAATGCGGAGAATTGTGGTAAAATGTAATAAATTATATCGCGGGTCTCAAACCATAGGGGCGTATATGCAAAAATGCGATTTTTCGTTTTTGATGCCATTGGATTCTACTATAAGCAATACGTAACCTCAATTTTTCTCATAATTTAATATTAATTACTTTTTGAATAAATTGCAAAATATTATTTGTCGTAAGCTTGACAGTCTGCAATTATTTTTAGGCCATAAAGCCGTATAGTGGACGTAAGAGCAATATTATTGCTTATTGGGGCAGTTTTGACCTGCCACAAAGACGTAGGCACGTACGAATTTCAATTATATTATAATCTATGGGAATTGTGTCAGACCATAGGGACGTATGCACATACGACTGTTTATTTTATTTTAACCTAATGTAATTGTGTCGAGACATATAGACGTATGCGCATACGATCGCCAATTGCAATATGATTCTGAGGATATTTAGTCATCACTGCAGACGTATGTACATACGTCCACATATTTTAGTACTGCTGTCTCAAGATTTCGTCAAAACGTGGACGTATAGTCACGTGAAAAACACCCAATATGGTCATTCTGTAGTGAGCTGCCGTACCAAGTAGATGTCAATTTTAATGTGTAGAATATTTTCGTGAATTTACTGTGAATAATGAAGCGTAGAAACAATATCCTGCGTTTACCACTAAACAGTGATAATGTGTTAATCAATAATGGCAAGTAATATAGATTGTTCCTACTTATTTTTTTAGAATAAACTTGTTTCAAAGTCTGTTCATTTGTCAAATTAGGATGCTGTTTACCCATGATGTTTTTTGTTTACCTGTTTATAATTATGTATTATTTTAGTGTTTATATATCTCGGGACCATGGCGTCCCGGTCTTTTGGAAGGCGTACGAGGGGCCGAAGCCAACTCGCAGAGGCCCCGTAGACAATTTTAAATGGGATGAGGCACCAACTGACGATTATCCCTGTATACACTATGCAAGTACACCCAAGGACAACCCCGGGTTGGTGTAGGACTATTGCAGAACATGGAAACAAAACAAATTGGGCTATCGGTTTGGGTGGCTATAGTTGATTGGTAACCTAAAACTATTGAAGGACTATGTCCCCTGCCTGATCAACGTTATGATATACACGGATTAAATGGCAGGGGGTGACTTGTACACTCAATAATGGGCCCCCGAAAACGGTCGCTAGCACATAGTGACGTAGCAACAAGGGGGCAACACTTCCTGAGGTGCTTGAGGAGTGGAGAGGTATTGCACGACTTTCAGAACAATCCCAGAGCCCGGAAGATGGTCAAGATCCCTACGAGCAATTACTGGAATACTTCCTTCCTCCGAGCACGTTTGCTTTTGCGACTCTCCACTCAAGCCGGCCAATAAAGGCAAGAATGAGGTGGGAGCTCTGTTTCTCGTCAGTGTTTACTCCAGCCGGCCGATAAAGGCGAGCCAGAGGTGAAGAACAAGACTTCTGTCGGGAGATAGGGTCCGTGGGGTTGCTACTGCCCAACAGCTCGCCACATGCTGCCCTGCGGGTTTCTGTATCTCTCTTGGTCTGGCTCCTCATCCTAGACCCGTTCCGGCAAAGTAAACTCTACCGGCCCAGACCTAGAGTTCGGAGCGCGCAAGCCCCACCACGACGTCAACGTAGAGATACGGTGTTGGGGTTATTTTTGTTATTATAACAATAACGTAAATATCACCGATGTAGGTAGTGTTAAGTAGGTACATAGAAACACTTTTACGTAAAGTCGGTATCATTCATAATTAAGACGTGTTATGATTACTTTAACTTTGTTTTTTGTATTATGAATGCTACCTATAGATTTGTTTGTTATTATTTGTATAATTTAGCATAAAGTTACGGTTAGAAGGGTAAACAGATGGACAGAAAAAAAAAAGAAAAAAATATAGACAGGAGCTACAAATGACGACGACGAGCTAACCCTTGCTGCAACAAGAGCATCTTATATACGACGTATATATTATATACGGTATATATTATATTTTATATCATATACGACGGCGACTTAGAAACAACAACTAATTATTTATAGTGTCTTATTTAGTCAATAATCTTGGCAAGTTTCTTTTAAGATTTCAATAAAAATTGTTAATTTGTCATCTTTTAATAATTTTACTGGCAAGTTGCATTCATGAGGCCAAGATTGTTTACTAAATAAGACAACCAAGGAAAACTTAAGTATCTACAGAATGTATCAGAAAGGTGTGGTCAAACATAAATATGATCACACCTTTCTGATACACGCTGTATACATCACTTGTATAATGTTTTCTATACTCTTATTTTTTGAGATCCTTAATTTTGTTTTTTAATGTTTAAGAGAATTTATTTTCTTTGGTTTTTATGTCTAAGTATAGTTTATCTCATGTGTCTTGATCTCAAAGCATTGTTTTTATGTTCATAATGAATTTTACAGGAGAGGTAAAAATGCGCGGAGTGAAATTTTGAATGCAATTTTGACATAGTAAATTTAAAGATATTGAAACAAACTCAACAGTATTTTTTTATTATTATTAGATGGAATTATTATGTATTACACATAATTATAATAAAGTTAATTCTTATCTGATTTTGTGGACTTGAGACTATTTACCTTGGTAACATAAATTAACATAGGTGTTTTAAGACTTAGGACTTAATGTGGTCTACCATTTTGTAGAATTTGTTCTTGCGATTTGAATGGTGCAAGGAACATATTTTCAAAATAGTGGTGTTACTATTATATACCTCTGAGGTACAGAATTACTACCATTCGTTTTTTTTTCTAGATTTTAGACCAAAAATAGTCTATACTTCTACTATGAATTCAAATACCTCTCAATATTAATGACAAGCCAGACAGGCGTATGAATTTTATAAATCACGGAAATAACATTAATTTTGACGGGTTCTCATTCCTAAATTGCAATATTTTAAATCACCAACTAGGCTAAAATGAATATTGGTACAATTATTGACAATTTAAGGAAAAAAGTTTTACGTCCACAAATTCTAAGCATTATCGGGGGAATTTTGAAGGAGTTTTACCGTATAGTCGTCATGCCAAATAGACGTAACGACCAAAAACCAGTCTTATAAAGGGAATATCTTAAAATCAAGCATTCCATATTAACTGGCCTGACTTAAGTGTAAATATATGGCCACATTCAAAAACACAGCTAGCTGGCTTAATCACAAAAAAAGTTATTAAGTTTTTTGTCTCTCCTGAAAAGTAGGGGTTTTGTGGATACGCCCCTATGGTTTGAGACCCGCGATATTTGAAAGCCCTAAAATCATGCTTTAATTTAAACCATAAATCTTTGGGTCACTGCATGTTTCATACCGATACGAGGTTTCTTAGTTGCTTGGTCAATATCCTTTATTTGTTAGAATATTGTTGTTACATAGGTGTTACACATAATATGATGTCCATAATATTCTGCTGTTTCCAGCGTACAAATATTTCAAAGAATTGAAATTAACAATAAACCATACAATATCGAAAATAAGGAAACGTTAATTACTATCAAATACAATGTCAAGGGTTATTAATTATAATGTCAATAATTATTAAATACTATGTCAGGGGTTATTAATTAACTGCGCGAGTCAGTGAGCTCATTTTGTTTCACAACTAAATGTGTCGCTGATTAGAACAGAAGGCCAATTCTCGTACTTAAAAAACGTTCACATTCAAGTCGCAATCTGTCAAACTTGCCAAAAATTTTGGTATATTGATGGTTTTTTTGACAGATTGCGAATGAGACGCGAATTTGAACGTTCTTAAAAATAAGAGAATTGCCCCGCAGGAAAGATGCCACGTTGGAGTGTACGACGCGGGTCTCGTCGTGAGGTAGGCTTTTAATTTTCGGGTTTTCAGTGTCGCCAAATTGTTGCGTTAGTTTTTATGGCGCCTCCTTCATTTGACTAATTTATATTCTAACAGTAGTTTAATATTGTTATTTGAACAATACTTTTAATCAAATCTGATTGTGTTGACGCTATATTTATTTATAAGTATATTTAGTTCAGACACTGTAATCCATATTTTTGTTTATATACTTAAGAATTATGTTAGTAACTAAATATTCAAATACACACCAAAATCCATACTAAAGTAATGTAATTATTAAATATAAGACGACTACGATTTTAATTTATTGAAAAATATACTCTTGTATTAAAATATCGAGAAACGCTTGATATTTTTTAAATCCTAGCGCATATTTTTCTCAGAGGAAAATGATTATAAATTATGCAAACGGCAGTCTGCTGTCGGTGCTTAAAATAATTTACAGTAAAGCTCTCACTGATAGTTCAACATTGTCGATGCTTGCTACAGGGATCCATAAATAACGCGGTCCCGCGGTAATCCCGCGCCCCGGGTTCCTCCCGGGATTGCGGCCGCGGCCTGCCTTACGCCCATCTGTTTCGAATTAAACCCTTACAGTTTAGGGTGGAAATGAGTTTTTCATTGCATTACTGGCGAATGATTAATTACTAAATGTGTCGTTGTGTGCCACATCGGGTCATTCTCGGACCATTTACGGGTTTAAAGACGCTTGATCAAGAAATTCGTGACCTTTTGTGTGTAGGGTTTCTGTGTGATTTATGCTACTTCCATTTAAAGTAGAATATATTTATTTAAATATAGATTCAATTAATGGTTCAATTTGGAAAGTAGATAGGGTATTTTCGACTAGCGTGCAGGTAGGTACATAAAGTCGATGTATCTGTGACGGCGGACGCGCAGGGGACAAAGTTAACAAGAATAATATTATGTTTTTATTTAACAACTAGCTGCGCCCCGCGGTCCACCCGCGTAAGTCTCGATACCGAGGGAATATCGGGATAAAAAGTATTTTATGTGTTAATCCAGGTTATAAACTATCTGTTTGCCAAATTTCATCCAAATCCATTCAGCCGTTTTGCGTGATTGAGTAACAAACATCCAAACACAAATACACAAACACACAAACTTTCACATTTATAATATTAGTAGGATGAATAAGTTATACAAAGGACACGAGAGCTAATAATATTAGCTTGCTCCAAGTATTGCAATTCTTTCGTTTGATATCTGTTATAATGAAATTTTATTTACTCGCCTGCCCCAGAAGGCGGGTAATGTTTTTCGGGAGTATATATGTATGTATGTATGTTTGTATGTATGTTTGTATGTATGTTTGTATGTATGTTTGTATATATGTTTGTATGTATGTTTGTATGTATGTTTGTATGTATGTTTGTATGTATGTTTGTATGTATGTTTGTATGTATGTTTGTATGTATGTCTGTATGTATGTTTGTATGTATGTTTGTATGTATGTTTGTATGTATGTATGCCTATTTCTTTGGGACGCTCTGTAGCCTAAACGGCTTATGGATAACGGCTTATGTTTAACATACGAGGTGTCGTTAGGTTCGTCTTAATTGTGGGAGTGACATAGGCTGTAAAATAATTATATATTTCATCTACAAATACAAAAAAAGGGAGGGGAAGGTTTTTTTTTTAAATGACAACAATTTTGGTTAAAATAAAAGCTAGTAATGAGTATATTCCAAATACGTAGATTAATAAAACTAAAAATCTTGAAAAAAAAAAAAAAAAATTATTTAAAAAACAAAAAACCCGACTGCAAATACCTATAACTAAAAAGAGAACAACAAGCATTGAACTTTGTTTTTTGTAAGGTATTGCAGGCGGGGACAATCAAAAGTTATACCATATTTCAGATTATTGGTTTTGGCACTGAGACCTCATGAAAACATACCTACATCATCATCATCATCATTTCAGCCGAAAAACGTCCACTGCTGGACATAGGCCTAACTGCATACACTAACGAATTAAACAAAAATATAATCTGTTTAAAAAAAATCATTCAAGTGTAGGAAATCAGAACAGATTAGGACAGCAAAACGAGCAGCGTAATGTTATAGCTTTTTATTCTACGGAACTAACTTTAAAATGCACTGATATTTGCTTTCATACCTTTCTACATCTAAAAACTGCAAATAGCAATACTGCAAATAGCAATTCCGAAAATAAAATATTAAATAATATTTTAATCGAGTTTGCAATCGACTTCCGTTCACTAACCGGAGGCGTTATTTACAGCACCGGAAGTCGACTGCAGAAAATTTCAAATAATTAAATAAAACACAAATTAATTAAAAACCAAAAAACCCGACTGCAAAAACCTATAACTGAAAAGACAAAAACTTTTTTTTTTTAAATTGACGGACTTCAAAAAAATCAAAACAAAAAAGGACTACTGTACTAAAACCAAACGACAAAAGTACTTCTTTAATAATAAGAGAAAAATTAAAAATTAAAAAAATAACTTTAATTTCGGAAGTCGGTGTCTTTGCTTTTAATTTTAGTTTTTGGCCACCGACTTCCGAAATTAAAGTTATTTTTTTATTTTTTTATTTTTCTCTTATTATTAAAGAAGTACTTTTGTCGTTTGGTTTTAGTACAGTAGTCCTTTTTTGTTTTGTTTTTTTTGTAGTCGGTAATTTTTTTTTTTTAAAGTTTTATTATTTTTCCATTTTTTGTGTAATTTGATTTTTGTAATCACCATGGGTAGACCAACTAAAGGAGCCGCCCGCATGAAGAAAAACAGAATTAAAGAGACTAATACTGCTGAAAAAGAACGCCTATCTAAGAATCGCAAACGGAGTGCTATGTCCGGTTCCCAAGAATCACCGTTAGCTCTTCATGCTAGGTTATCTCAGATGAGAAATTACATGCATTCTCATTTGTCGCAGGAGTCGCCAAATGATAAGATCTGCCTACTCAATCTTATTCAAAAACGATTAAGTGGCGAGTCGTCTGAACAGCGCAAGTATCGTTTAGATGTTATACGAAACCGGCTGGCTAATGAGACTCCCGTGCCTTCTCAAGAATATAAGAGTGAACACTATACATTTGCTTACACTGTATAGTTCCCCTCATCATCATATTATAAGGTGACCATAATCAGATCTGTAATGTCACTTACAACCTATATGGTTGCAAAGTTCTTATCAATATAAATGAATTAAGTCCAAACACAAGGTAATTACTGTGAACCGTTGAGCAGTTCCGTTAATCGTCCTTCGTCTTCATCATCAGACCCTTAATGACAGTCACAACCCATCCAAGTGTAAGGTTCTTATCAATACAAATTAATCAAGCCCAAACACCAGATATCTGCTGTAAACCACTGAGGAGTTCCCTCGACTGTCTTTCGTCTTCATCATCAGACCCCTAACGACAGTCACAACCCATCAAAGTGTAAAGTTTTTATCAATACAAATTAATGAAGCCCAAACACGAGGTATCTGCTGTAAACCATTGAGGAGTTCCCTTGACTGTCTATCGGCTCCATCATCAAATCAACTCCAGACCTTCATAAAATTGTAGTGCTGTAAAATACTTAATGAATAAATTAAGGAATGCACTAGTTGCCCTTACGATTTTTGAAAGTTCCCCTCGATTTCTCCAGGATCCCATCATCAGATCCTGACTTGGTGACAATGGGACCACCTCAGAAGTATAAGCTTTTGAACAAAAAAAGAATTTTTTAAATCGGTTCACAAACGGCGTAGCAATCGGTGAACATACATAAAAAAAAAAAAAAAAAAAAAAAAAACAATCATCCGAACATAGTACCTCCTCCTTTTTTGAAGTCGGTAAAAAACAAGCACTGAACTTTGTTTTTGTAAGGTATTGCAGGCGGGGACAAACTACAGTTACACCAAATTTCAGGTTTTTGGTTTGTGGTTAATTTGATTTATTTCAAGCTTTTTAGTTTTATTAATATTTATTTGGAATTAACTCATTACTAGCTTTTATTTGATACCAATATTGTTGTAATATTTTTTTTTAACCCTTCCCCTCCCTTTTCTTGCATTTGCAGATGAAATATATAATGGAGATTGTTCTGCATCCATACATCTATTGCCCCCAACAACCAACAGCGAAGGATAATTATTTTGCGTATTCTAAATTACAAGTATAAGCCCATGAAGACAAAGTTTAATGACGGACAACTCGTAGGAAGCATTTATTTAAATAAAAAACAATCATTTTGAGGTTATATTTAGTATGAAACAATCCTTTGAATAGGTAGTAGTAAGTAGGTCTTAGAACTACATGCCAGTAAATACCTGTCAGCTGTCACTAATGTTATTTCTATTGCCTATAAAGCAAGGAACATATACTCACCAAGTGGCTAGGGAAGCTAAGAGATTATGTAAAACATTTAAGTACTGACGTTGTACCTATCTTGTTTAGTGTTTTAAATAAAGTAAAAGTAGCATTTTACTTATATGGTAAATCTTCTAGTTTTTATATTAAAATAGGTAGGTAGTAGGTAAATAAGTATGTAGTACATATTTATTTAACTTCAATGCAAACGACTTTGTCCCAATGTTTTTTTTTATGTCATTTATTTTTACTTTGGTAGGAATTCATATTACCTAGATCGCATAGCATTTTGTAGACATCGCCCTAGAGTGTAAGATTAAATTCAAATAAAACACACATTTTCTCATTATAGATTTTATTATTGATCATCATCTTCTACATTGGTAATTAAAATATTATCTAAAATGAGTGCAGACGGGACGACGTTATGTTGATGTCTCGCGAAACTCAAGTACCTAATAATGGTATAACATAACATCACGCTTGTAGTCCCGAAGGGTTAGGCAGAGGCTAGTACATAGTACAACCACATTTCCCCTGTTATGTTTAAGGCCCATGTAATGGGGACGAGCCTATTGCCATCAACCGAGCACTGATCCAACCTCCGGGCTGCTACTGAGAAATTCCTGATGGAAAAACCCAATAACATGATTAGCAATAGCACTAGACCAACGAGGCAGTCACTTAGGTTATATGTGGCATTATCTTAGGTTTAAAATAAAAGAGAAACTGTGCTGCAACTTGTTGCGGTACTTGCAGACGAATGGCAGCATCGCTAAGAATATGTCTTCTCCGTCTTATCAAATTAATGCCACAATTGGCACATCTTAACTATTTGAGTGATTCTTGATGAAGATGGTGCAGAATAATGTCTGGCAGCATGATTTGCTCTTAGCCAGCAAGGATGGCAAATATGACGAGAAGAACCTAAATTAAAAAAATAAGACCATTTATTTGATTTTGTTAACAGCAAGCAGTTTGACAGCAGCTTTATATTTAAAAAATAATGTACTTCTAATGGTATAAGTATGCCTATGATTATATTTCTGATAATTTGATATACACTGATTAGAAGTGTGCGTTTGCCAAAGTTTTGTACTTACCAACGGAGGTGCAGTCAATTGTTGTATAAGGTGAAAAATCTGGTCATCTTCCAACACCATGGAACCACCAGCACACAATATCCACTTTCCATTTCGTACGCAAAGTCCGCTGCAAAATTCATTATCAATGCCAGGTGGTATTTGAGCAGATCACAAAGTCCGCTTATCATACCCAGGTAACACGTTGTTGAAAGCAATCAGAGTCCGTAAAAAATAGCAAGGTCGTCGAATGTATTCCGAAAATAAGTAAAAATAGGTAACTTCAAATATCTTGACTTTTGAGTTGATGGACATGACATGACAATGATTAGGGATATTAGATCCGTATCGATATATTTTAAACAAAATCGATACCGTTTAGTATCCAGCCTGTTATTTATTCTATTTGAAATACTACAATGCATCTCACTTAGGGTGTTTGCACTACCTCGTATTCAGTTCGTATTCGTGATTCGTGAAAATATGATTCGAAATAGCCTTCATAATAAATGTATGGTTGTTTGAGGACTGCTTCGTTTTCGTGTTTTTATATTCGTGAATTTCTCACATCGAGTCAGTTTTTACAGATCGAAATAGCCGTTATGCTTAATAGGCCGTTGATAGGCCTACACTGCCCTCTCATACCTACCTATTAACACTGTTATTTGAAATCATTGTAAAATCCATTTGTTTTTAAAAGAGTAACCATGGAGTTTCTTGCCGGCTCTTCTGGATTTTTATTTTTCGATTCGTATTCGTGTTTTTAAAAGCGAAAAAAGTTGAAAAGTAAATTACGTACGGATGCGTATGACATCCGTGAGCAGGTGGTCAACTCAAGTAATCTCGCTCTCGATTTGTGTGAAATGTAAGATTGGGTATCACTAATTGACATTGTCATGACAAATCTAATCGTCAAAGATGGCAGCATTTTGGATTGGATTTGATGTCGTAATTCGTTTTATATCTTTTAATTATTCATTAAAAAACGCAGAATGTCCGTGTCTGACTGTTATTCGCAATTTGTTCATTAAAATATATTTATAATTATTATATACGTCAGATGTTTGTTGGTCCTAGGGCCATTTACGACAATGTCCTTTATAGCCTATCTCACTCCCACAATTAAGACGAATCTAGCGACACCTCATTTAAAATCCATAAAGCCGTTAAGGCCATAGAGCGTGCCAAAGAAATAGACATACATACATACAAACATACATAAAAAAAAAATTACATACATACAAACATACATAAAAATATATTTACATACATACATACTCTCGAAAATCATTTCCCTCATTCTAGGGCAGTCGGGTAATAATTAACAAAATAATTTGCACCCAATCAACAAGAATTAGATACATTCAAACTAAAAGCATCCTACGTTAATGCAATTTACATTCTGGGAAATTAATTTCAAAATTTAATGTCAAATCAAAAACTTCAGACTGGCTCATACTGCAAGACTATATCAAAACAGAGTCTTTACTAACAAACATCGCTTCACATAATACCTACCTTTTCAAACACCACAAATACACACATACACATTCATCGACACACACTCCTTCTCCCTTCTCACAGACACATACACACACACAACACTCACCCATCCTACTATCCTACTAATATTATAAATGTGAAAGTTTGAGTGTTTGTGTGTTTGGATGTTTGTTACTCAATCACGCAAAAACGGCTAAATGGATTTGGATGAAATTTGGCAAATAGATAGTTTATAACCTGAATTAACACAGAGGATACTTTTTATCCCGATATTCCCACGGGAACGAGACTTACGCGGGTGAAACCGCGGGGCGCAGCTAGTATTTTGATAAATATTAATATATTATAAGCATTTAATGGTAGATCGACACACTTTCACTCGTGTAAAGCTCAGTTTTATTAAATACCAATTTTGGTCGATCACTGTCTCTTAAGATACAGGCCTCCTAGTTTAAGAGACGGTTCATTATTATTTTGTATACATAGAATATTTATTTATTTATTTATTTTATTATTTATGTACACACAGTAAAATACATAGAGATACAACATAATTATAATATGAGTACAAAGGTACTGCTTAATTAGAGATAAATAAAATAATAATAATAATATTTAATTGTTTGTTTTGCTTGATTTATTAGTGATTGCTGTTTTTTTGATTTGTTAGGTTTTGCTTAATATTTTTGTAGACTTAAATCTTTTGTACTCAAAGCTATATTATTATGCTCATTGTATTTTCTGCCACTTTCCTTTGAACTGTGTCTATGTGTATTATTATTTGGATAAATAAACAATTTTATTATTGTTATTATATGTTATATGTTTATATATCTCGGGACCCTGGGGTCCCGCACCTTTGGAAGGCCTGCGAGGGGCCGAAGCCAATTCGCAGAGGCCCCTTAGACGATTTTAGATGGAATGAGGCAGCGACCGACGATTATCCCTGTTTGCACTATGCAAGTGCAGCCAAGGACAACCCCCGGTTGGTGTACGACTATTGCTGAACATGGAAACAAAGATATTGGGCTATGGGTTTGGGTGGCTTAGTGAACTGGTAATTTTCAAATATGGAAGGACTATGTCCCCTGCCTGATCAATGTTATGGTATACACGGATAAAATGGCAGGGGGTGACTTGCACACTCAATAATGGGCCCCCGAAAACGGTCGCTAGCACATAGTGACGTAGCGACAAGGGGGCAACACTTCCTGAGGTGCTTAAGAGGAGTGGAGAGGTATTCCACGGCTATCAGGACAATCCTGGAAGTACAGTCAAGATCCCTACCAGCAGCATCTTACTGGAATACTTCCTTCCTCCGAGCACGTTTGCTCTAGCGAATCTCCACTCAAGCCGGCCAGTCAAGGCAAGAATGAGGTGGGAGCTCTGTTTCTCATCAGTGTTCACTCCAGCCGGCCAATAAAGGCAAGCCAGAGATGAGGAACGAGACTTCTCCCGGGAGGTAGGGTCCGTGGGTCACTACTGCCCAACAGCTCGCCACATGCTGCCCTGCGGGTTTTTGTATCTCTCTTGGTCTGGCTCCTTACCCTAGACTCGTTCCGGCAAAGTAAACTCTACTGGCACAGACCTAGAGTTCGGAGCGCGCAAGCCCCACCACGACGTCAACGTAGAGATACGGCGGTGGGGTTATTATTATTATTATTAATTGTCAAGCAAATCGACACCCTATGTCAATTTGCCGTATTTTAGCCATCTCATACAACGGGCGAAAACTTAAAGTTGTGATAAACGAACAATTTGAGTTGTCAATTTGCCTAACAATTATTAACTTTCTCGGCTAAACGTTGTGATTTGATGTTAGAGCTGGCTGCTACCAAGTCACGAGTGTTTCAAAGTTGATCTTTATTAATTTATAAGTAGAATTAAGGCGCGGCACCCACTATCGGTCGGCATCGGTACGGCTCGGTAGAGCTCGGGCGCCTTACGGCGGCTTAGAACGGCTTCGGGCGCCTGAGAGCTGCTTTGGGCGATTTCGGGCTGCCTCGGCAGTCGTAAGCATGCCTAAAGACGCCGGGAGCTATCTTGGGGTAGTTCGGGTGGCATTTTCGTGGGAAACAAGTCGCAGAACAGTCATAACATTCACCGCGAGCGCCTCCATTACCTTGGTAACACCAAGTGGAAAATAAAAAGAACAACAGCCTCATTAATTACACGTATGTTCGTTTTATTTGACGATGACAGAAGAAAAGTTGATTATTCTTGTACAAGCCCATGAATGTCTGTATGACATAACATCACGATATTATAGTGATCACCAAATGAAACAGAATGCACGGAACCAAATAAGCAGGGAGATGAATAAAACTCTTAAGTAACTATTGTTTTCAGCATCCATTTTATTATGACGACTGCTCTGCGACGTGTCTGCCACCCAAACTATTCTTAGTTTTGCCGAAGCTACCCGAAACTAGCCTCAGCGTCCTTAGGCATGCTTACCACTGCCGAGGTAGCCCGAAGCAGCTCTCAGGCGCCCGAAGCCGTTCTAAGTCGCCGTAAGGCGCCCGAGGTCTACCGAGCCACACCGATGCCGACCGATTGTGGGCGCCGCGCCTTAGTCTGTATGGGATATTTACAAGAAAACCTCAATAAGTGCAGCCTCTACAAATGCACGCAAATAGCCCCCCACACGGCTCATCGTGTACAATTTGTCGCTAACCTGCACTCCCGCGGCGGTCCTTAGCACCGACTGTGATGTGCTCTCTCCGTCGCGGGACTATCGCGCCGCGCATTACTCTTCATCAAGCGGTAAGCTGCTGAGCTGGAAGCCTGCAGTCGCAGATCTATCTTGTACGGACAGGTGACACCGCAAAAACTGGAATTGCAATGCATTGGTCATTCACGGCTACAGGTCGCTTAAGAGGAAATGAAATGAAATATCATCAGTCTTTCACTGTAATTTTTTTCATACGTAAATACGTTTCTAAGGGTACAATACGGAATATTATTTGGTCACAAATATATAGCCGGTTACTTGGTAGCATTATCAATATTAAATTAAAATAATGTTAGAAAATAATGTTATGCTACAAAGTTTTGTGACAGAAACGAATTTCTGCAAAACCGTCTTCACGCAGTCTTGTCTGCCCTACCCCTAGAGTGTAATTTAGGCCCGCGTAGGTGCGGAGGGGTGCAGAGGAGCTCGTGGCTACGTAATAACAGCCGCGCGGGTCGATCCCTCAGGTTAAGCTACGCTTGCCGGGGTTGGTCCGTGGATGGGTGACCATCTTTACATATCGAGACTCCTCCGTGCCTCGGAAAGCACGTTAAGCCGTTGGTCCTGGCTGTCATTTGTGGATCTTTGACAGTCGTTACGGGTCGTCAGAAGCCCGAAAGTCTGACAACCAGTCTTACCAAGGGGTATCGTATTACCCGGTTACTGGGTTGTGGAGGTCAGATACTCGTAGGCAGTCGCTTCATGTAAAATACTGGTATTCAGCTGCATCCGGTTAGACTGGAAGCCGACCCCAACGTAGTTGGGAAAAGGCTAGGCAGATGATGTAGGTGCGGAGGGGTGGGGCGGCCCGCGAACTGACGAGCAGGTGGTTTGAAGGCCCGCTTCGGCTTGCTGGCCAGCCTCAGCTGCAGTGGTGAGCGTTAAAACCATCTGCGACGATAAGCCGCGTGGGGCCACCCAAACCCTGCTGCTTGCATTTTGCATGCTTGTTTGCACGCTGTATGCTTGCATGCTCATGCTACATGCAGAAAAATTAGAGATGAAATAGTGTGCACAAAATTTCTGCGAGCAACTTGGAAATAGCGCTAGCCGGACGCTCCCGCGGCACCGCTCGCTTCGCTCGTTCGGCTCACGCGCGGTTGGTCATAATTCTAACTTAACCTAGGTTAGGTTAGAATCATCAATCACCCAGTTCGAAATGACGAATCCTACAATGTGCCACAGAATTTTTTTCACCAGTGTCTATCTAGTCCTAGGCAGATTGTATGATTCAGTTTCCAATTTTTCATTTCTGTTCAGAAATGGTAAATTGAAAACTGACGATACTAAATATTTGCCAAATTTTATTTTGCATAAAATAAGTTATTCCAACTGAATTAATATTTGACTACATAAGAATTGGTAAAAGTACTAGTTGGTAAACAAGTTATTGTTTAAACTTTCACTTGCCAAACATTAGGTTTGCGTTACAATTATTTGTAAAGAGATTTTTTGTTTAGTAATAATTTGGCAAATGAAAATAAGCGGAAAATTGTTTGGGAAGTGATAATTTCTTTTCGATAAAACAAAAGAGACCCCAGAAATACATTTGATGTTGAGTATGTGCTCATTGTTTAACGCCGTTCCGCTTTTTGTTTAAACCTCCGGTTATTAACAGCTGTACCTAAATAATTGTTTACTGTTTCAAATACAAAAATAAATGAAGTTAAAAAAATCTGTTTTTTTATATCAACATTTTCTTATGCTCGGAAACCAGTCAGTATTAATGTATTTACTAGTACAGCTTGTAATAAACTAACTTATTATAGTATGACTATGACGCAACATGTGCCGGCCGGCCTTTGAAACGCGATAACATTGACAAACAACTCGCATTATATGTGCAAGTCTGTGAGTGAGAGAGACAGTGTGTGTGTGTGTGTGTGTGTGCAGTGCAGTGAGGTGCGATTGTTCCTCTGAGCTGACACGTGATTGTTGATAACCGTCTCCGGCACGCAAACTGTGCGGTGTGTAGCCCATTATAACCTAAGGCATCACACGTACTGATTAAGACGCTCAATTACATAAAATGTTCCAGGAAATAAGGCTATGTATCAATTGATTTTATAATTAGATCGTATAATGAATAGTAATTATAATTTTATAGCAACTAATTTCAATTCTCTGACTCACTGACCCATTCCTTGACAATTTAAAAGTCGTAAATGGTTTAATTTAAATAAAAATGCTTTTGTGTTAGATTAATCTTTAAACACAAAAATACGTTATTAATACACATCTGCACAATTTAAAACACAGTCCGTTTTATTATCTAAATATTTTTAGCCCAAATAAATTCTGAAGTAATTATAGTAACTGCAGTCGTATATTTTAGAGTATTTTATACGTCATGCGCCGACTCTTGTTATTACTATTTATTGCTTGGACTCGTTCCAAGTGTGCTGTTTTTTTCCCGTGTGCCTGCAACAATGTGTGCGAAACATGCACAGTGCATAGAGGTGAAGGAACTTTGTGCGATGAGCTACGCGCTACGAGAGCTACGATATTTCGAGCTTACTTGTGTATAATAGGTTCGGAAGCGATCGGTTGACCAATTGGTTGTATCGGTGGCGGAACTCCGTGATGTATGGATATGGAGGCTATTCTCGTGGTCGGCTATAGGGTCCATTTACGTAATAAGAAGGATGCCTCTGCACACCCCTTTATCTCATACACGTCATCATTATCGATACCATATTTATGTACGCAGTTTTTATTATACGTTGACACCTAAATCTAGTGCCACATTGTCCAAAACTCTTTTAATTTTATTCTTCTATAGACAATTAAGTAATAATCAATTTTGTACATAAAAACATACTTATACCTACCGATTCGAAACGCCGGGAAGACGTTTGTTACGAAATAAAACATCAATGTGTTGGATATCAGAAAAACATTTGCTTCGAAAATAAAATAAACACAAATACAGATCTCATGAATCATTTCTTGGGAATCCGATAACTTAGTCCATTCAAACAGAAAATAGTCGTGTTATGTAGTTCAAGCGTGTCGTGTGCTACTTGTACCTACGCAGTTGTTTGTGTTGTTTTGTACAGAATATTAGTTTACTTATGTTATTTAGAATTTTATATAAGTAAATTGAAGTGCATTATGAGAATAAATTATCATCATCGTATTTTCCAAAAATAACAAAGCAACTAATATAAACGGAATACAAAACGTCAAAGGAAGCTGTAAAGCAAATAAGTAACTATAATCAGAACGTCAATGATGAAAAAGTAGTAAGTCACACATTCTCGTCGTTGCGCAAACGATAAGAAAAACCCATCTGTATCCTGTCTGTCTGTTTGTTTGTATGTATGGCGCTCGCGTAATTCCTCTATTTGCTTAGGACGACGCCGAGACGCCGAGTGAGGGCTGCAGGGGGGGAGGGTAATGAACCATTTCGTTGCAAACAAATATTGAATAACGTTAATTAGCAGAGCTAATCGCAGTCCCGCACGCGCCCCCGCCCCCCTCCCTCGGCCGCACGCCCCGCACTAGGTGTTTATTTAGTTCACAATAATTATGAGTGGACTTCATTCTGCGGTGTTTGCCTGAAGTGTGGGACGACGCTTTTTATGGAATAAAAAGGTGACTTTTAATTAGCGTTTCTTATGTCCACGAGGGAAACTGAGAGAACTTTAGGTTGACTATGTGTTTGTTCAAACTGTACTAACAATGTTTCTTTTTCATTTTAAATAAATGAAACCTTTTTAGTAAATTAAGTTCAAACGCCGTTAAAAAACTGTTTTACAAGTTTGTAGCGATATAAATAAACATGAAATACCTAATATGAGTTTAGCAGAATCCGTAGGTATCCCGAGAAATTTTGTTGAAGTATCAGACATCATCGAGCTCACTGTATCACACTTCATGGGCACTGCTGGACATAATACTCTCCAAACTTGTCAGTTCATCACTTGCAAGTACTGAATACGTACACTAATCACACTATACATAATCCAACACAAAAATTACAGTTATTGGTATGCCTTTAGTAAGGAATAAAATATACTTATTGGTATGAAAAACAAATTCAAAAGGCGCTTTGTAGGTTACTAAAGTCTGTATATACGTATACACTATAATATGTAGGTCTCATTCGGCATTGAAGGGGGCCGTGACCGACAGACGTGTTTCACAGTACATGTTCATTCACTACTCCTAACATCGTTAGAAGCACAAAGAACGAATTTATTTAGAGAAACCACCTTTCTTAAAAACTATCTTAGTCCATCAAAGTAATGTGAAAATGTTTTCTGAGTATCATCTCAATCATCGTTCAGCCGATTAGCCTTACAAATACGATTAAATTTAATTTAAAAAAACATGCAATGATAATGGCGTTATTCTGTACAGCAAGCTACTTCAAAGGTTATCTAAATTGAAGCCGCAAATAATATTTGCTTGAAACAAAATCCTACTGGAGGCAGACTAGCCCGAAGTCTTGCGGTGTTGTTGATCAATTTTACTGTGGATCTGTACATATTTTTACTCTTGACTGTTTCTCAACGCGGCTGATAGGTACATTCACTACTTCTTCCCTAATATGCAATTTCAGCCAGCAATTGGAGAAAAGACTGACTCTTATCAACAAACCATAAAAACCCCTTCAACACACGATATTTTGTACTCTCGTACAATCGAGGACTCACACTCGATTAGCTGTGATCGTCAGTTAATCAGACGCAAATACTTTTCCTTGTTCCCATAAAGTCAAAGCAAAGCCCCTTATCAAAGGCAATGGGCCAACATAACGCTGAGCATACACTCCATGAGTGAGCTCAGGCAAACATTGTGCAATATTGGACCCACTCTGACAATCTGAATCACGCATTTATTGGTTGTGCCGTTTGAACAAATATTACAAGAATAGATAAAAATTTAAAAAAACACAACTGCCCTGCTGAAAAAAGAACTAAAAAGTAAAAAAACAAGTTGATAAAATTGTCATTGCAGTCGGGGGACCGTTCTTTGGAACACTTTTTAATCTATGAAGTCCCCGACTGCAATGGCAGTTTTTAGTTCGTTTTTAGCAGGGCAGTCGTGTTTTTTAATTTTTAATTATTGTTTTTTATTTTATGCATTTTAGTGACAAGTTTTTTTTTGAAAGTATAGTAAGTTACATTTTTGTTTAGTTTTACCGCTGCGCTGTTAGCTATTAGGCAATAGTTGGCGTGCTTTTAATGTTATTTTTTTTTTAAATAACTTGCCTAAAAGCTAGACTGCTAAGGGGAGTGCTGTGGATGCTGTGGTGAAGGAACAGATTAAAGCGGCTAGCGCTGCGGACAAGAAGCGGATATTATATAAAATTATCCGCGCGTAACTGCTAGACAAACATGAACAGCGCGCACCTCGACACGAGATAGACGCGACTACCGCTAGTATTGTTCCGAGTGGGTACCAATGTTTTATTGCCATTTCTCAAGTCTTGTAAGCTGTGTGTGAAATTAATATAGATCGTAAATTGCAATGTGCTTATTCTAGGAAACTCTATTAGTTTAATGTAGAGTGTAGTTATCTCAAAGTGCCTGCCTCATACCCATGGGGGAAATTAATTAAACACTAACGAGAAGAGGAAACAATAATAAGAAAATCGTAGTTTTGATTCAAATCAAATAATTATTTCTAGACTTGTGCTAAAGTAGATCGTAGTAACATCTAGCGTGTGGCGTGCTAGCGCGCACAAGTCGTCCGTCTGTTAGTCGCAGTTATATTGCGTCGCACTACAAACAACCTTGTCCTTTGTCTCGCTCGCACACCTGGCGTATTGTTACATGTTCTGCCTCAAAGTGTGCAGGTACAGTAACAGTTTACTTTGTAACTGATAATGTTTAATTGTGTTGTTATTTTGAATTTCCTAATTGCTGTAAATAATATAAGTAATGTTGGGTTAGTGGGACATATCTCGCTGTACGCAGATGACACGTGTCTTTTTTATTTTGGCCACTTCATGCTTAGTGTTATTGCTGAGGCACAGCAAGACCTTAATATTCTAAACACGTGGCTTAAGCAAAACTTACTGACAAATCTGCATACATAATATTTTCCCCTAAGAACAAAAAGATCCCTGATTTCCCTCCTCTTACGGTAGATGGCAAACAGCTGTTAAGATCAAATCATGAAAAATACCTGGGCCTGATCTTGGACAGTAGACTGACATTCCGACCACACATAGATTTTGTTAGAAACAGATTGATTCCGTTGACTGGAGCTCTACGAAATATTGCTAAATGTCTGCCATTTCAATTACGCTACACAATTTATAATACACTAGTCAAACCGCATCTCGACTATTTAATCCAAGTATGGGGACAGGCTGCTATTACATATTTTCATGACCTACAAGTAACGCAAAACAAAGCAATCAAAGTCCTATTTAATTACAATTCCTTAACACCTACGAAGGAAGTTTACGCTAAAACTAAACTATTTAACCTTAAAAAATTATATACCTACCACACATGCATACTAATAAAGAAAATTTTAACAAACAAAATACAATCACAAATCACCTTCAAACACAAAATTCACCACTACTACACCAGGAATAGGGATAGTATTGAACTGCCCTCAGTAAGGACTTTGTACGGAAGAAGAACTATTCAGTTTGAGGGAGCGCAGCTTTACAATAAGTTACCGAAAGAAATAAGAGATTCTGCATTAGCGAACATTTAAAAAAATAGATTAAAGCTGTATTTGGCGGACTAACAATAGTAATCATTACTGTATGTACTCGATAGATCGAACGACAATTGTTTATTACCTAGGATATTTTTTTTTAAGTTTCTCATATTTAAGTGAACTATGTATGTTCATTTTGAGAAATAAATTTCTTTAAACCGAATTGTGATAGTGTTTCTACGTCTGTCTTTCATTTCGGTCAGTAGGGGTCACTTGCAAAAACATTAACGAAACATGTTATGGTAAGATCGCTTATTACTTTGGAAGTCTAGCACCTACCGGCGGCATCCGACGCCTGATTACCGTAGGCGCTGGAATTCGGCTACATCCCGGTTTAAAGCTCCCACAAACAAGCGCGACGCGACTTTAACAAAACAATTCGCGCCAGTATGTAAGAGCCTTTAAGTCCGTGTTTACCGAGAACGAGTTTGAACAAAGTATGTGACCGGTTATGGTTCCAGAAAAAAATTAAATCTACTACTGCAGCCGTGTCGTGATTATTAGAGAATATAATATGTAATTAAATGTACCAAACTTGTGTCATTATGTATTTCTTTGATTATCTGTATCAGGGCCTGGACTGTAGAGTAAAAGCACTAGTACTTATTACACATTCTCTAGCACAAAAAAGACGTTTCACGAACTCCACTGCGGCTGCGTTGCTGATACAGCCTACCCGATTTTATTTACTGCAAAGTTCAATTGCAGTAGGTACATTACCTAATAGCCAGCAATTTTACTCGAAACACTAAAATGATAGTTCCGAAGTAAATCAAATCACATAGAAACGTTTATTTGCTAGAATTACATTGTTTTGGTTCAGGTGAGATCTTATAACCTAACCTACAAGCAAGCCTAATTTATTTTTATTTTTACATGTTAGGGTTAATGGTTGGACACCAAAGGAAACACTGTTTTAAGGATTTCAATAATACGTTTATTATCCTTTTCTTTATAGATTGGAAGGTGTGCTTTACTAGTATTATGAGAGACACACAAGGCTCAAAGTATGGTACAGTCTCTATGAGAAAGTAAGGATTTCAGTCAAGTGGTAAGGGCGGGCTTGGACAGTTAAAAATAATATTTATGAGTTAGAAAGAGAACGACTATAGTGCAAGTGTTGAAGTAGGAACGATTTGTTTTTGCTATACTCCAACATTACACACATTCATAACTTGCTACTATTATTGTTATAAAAGTTGTTAAAACATTAACTTTACAAACTGTAAGAGATGCTTTAGACCATCGAATTGAATAACTTTTACTATGGAACCAACCTTGAAATCGCGCAAAAAAACAGCTGTCCCATACAGTTGAGAACAGTAGGCATTAACATTTAGTATGGAACACAAACAATTGAAAAGTTTTAATTTATATATTGTTAATATTCTTACATTTGTCGTAGATTACAAAAGTTGAGCGATAATGGTCCCTCAATTGATTATTGTAGTACTAAGGTAAGGGTAAACGCCGTGACGCGCTCACAAGCGTGGACAGAGTCGTGTTAAGGGAAGTGGCTGAGCGACGAGTCAGTGTTGGGAGGGCAACGAACGGATGCAGACCTCCACTTTTCCTATGCGAAACTGTCGGTTTGCCCGAACGTAGAAAGTAGTGCGTGAACATTACCTATTAGTATTTTACCTACTGTGATAATTATTCTGTGATGCCGGGGCTACATTGTTACGTTATTGCTAACTTTACTTTGCGCGCTGTATGTTGCTCAGTGAGACGTCGAGCGGTGTGCGAGACAGAGCGCGCGAAGTAAAGTTCGCGATAACGCGACAATATAACTAATTTGCTGTGTCATCGTGTTTTATTGTAAACCTGCACTATGGAGTCCGTACCATCGAATCGAGATGACGGCACTATCGCTCAGCCATCGCTGACGCCGTCATATTTTATAGGTACTCATTTTAAATTTTATGTTCCCTATATTCCTTAACACTATAGAAACAACACTTTAGAAGCCATTCTGTCAATTTCGTCTTTAGCACACATTACCTTATAATACTGTTAATTCGTTTGGTAAGGTATTATAAATTAAAACACACTTTTTAAACACATCTAAGATTTTTATGACAGGGTGGTTGATACAGTAGGTTGCAAAACATTTACTATTTTTTTTCTAGTTAGGAGCTAAGTAGTTTTAGGATTCTATAATAAATAAAAACCACATTGATTCGTCGAGTTCAATCACATCTTTTACTTTACATATTTTTGACCTCTCCATGAGTGTAGGATCAGCTTAGTTGCAGAAGTGGGAGCTTAATGGTATAAAGTGTAACCGAGTGAGCGCCTAATTAGCTGCACTAATGTGACTTATAATTACATTGAAAGCCGAATCTTTGTGTTGCGTTATATGTCGCGATGAAACTGTTTTTCTTTTTTTAATGCTATAAAAGAATTTCAAACAAACTAAGGTTAATTTATACGAGCTAAAGTCTATTTTTATTACTAGCTAATAAGATTTTATTTGTGTAGCAACTTCAATTGTCGCTAACCCGATCGAAGTTTTATTTTATTGACATCCCATCCTCATCATAAATGGGACGTGTGGTTAGCGACTAACTGTTCATTCGGGTCACAGTACCCGACACTGTTTGTCCTAATGTAATATTTAAAAGATACATCGGTCGTCACGATTATAAAAAAATTATAGTGTAAACTACAGCTTTGTTAAAACAATGTATATTCATTCAGAGATAGGTATGTGTGTGTATATGTCAGTAAACTTGTAAACCTTGTTGTAGCTTGTGTAACTTCACAGACGCAGTATTTTTTTCTAATTTTTCCGACGAACGAACGAAAGCTTCGAGCAAATTAACTTTCTGAGGTTAAATATATTTCGTAGTTCAAACTAGTATTGACATTGACACCGGTGGTCATAATTATGCCGACGATAATGACATGCAAAGCCGCCCGCGACTTGTTAGATCCCTCCGTAACAAATTGTCCGTTTGTCAGCGTGTCCCACTGCTCAGCTGATCGACATTTGCCACACGTACTCGCTTCACACTGTTTAGACACTTCTTCTTATAATTTATTAGCCGACTTTCGCCTTTGAAGTCAACTCCGCGGATCTGCTTTGAATAACGCAAAAGTCGACTTAAATATTATTTTGCGAAGACGAGTGACGGTACTTTACCATAGACAGGTACTTTGTTCACCTCCACATTTTCTAAGAGTAGGTAATTATAATTGCAAAGTAATTACATTCATATAGTTTTTGATAGTACCTAACTGGTCCTAAGTATCATTGTTATCTTTCTTTGACACAATCAAGCTCGTGGGAAACAAGTTTTTAATTTCATTCCTTAGCACATCGAAAATTAACAACTCACCTCGAACTGTTCATTTGCTTACGTATGACATTCCTCGCCTAGTTGTACACCCACACACACATCTGTCGTACAGTACAGCAGAACGTCACAAACTCACGACACTCACGCATACATTATTCAACACTCATTGCATTAAAAACACACTTCCAAACTTTAACGCCGTACTGCCACGTCGCGGCGTGGCAGTACGGCGTTGTAAGACAACGTCCACAGTCGTGTGGTGCGGCGCGATTCCTGTTGCCGCCAATATTTGGATAATACAATCATTCCCAGGAAAACTGCACGCAACTTGTTAAACTTCATTGAAATTAAGGGAAAATTTTACATGTAAGTATTCCGTATTCTGTTTCCAAGACAAGCTTGTGTTTTTATTACCCAAGTAGCATAGATAGCTGTATAAATACTCACTTTTAGACCTATTTGAAACTCTATGCGTATTAAGACTCTTTTAAGAGTACACAGGTGATCCTACAGCTGCATAATAGCTTTCAGTGATATTTAAACAGCTTAGGCTGATTAAGAGCTGCATTAAGGCTGATTAAGACCGACAAAACTACCATTAATACGCTAAGAGTGCTATAAAGGTATATTTACAACGACTGTATTCAGCTTTAAACCTTTTTTAATGCCTTAACCGTAGCAAGGGCTGTTTAGTGGATGAAATTACACCAAATGCTGTATAAGAAGGTAGGTATTTGTGAACTCCTATTACACTGACTTATTAAAAGGCCACG
Organism: Lithophane leautieri; assembly: GCA_949152455.1. Lineage (NCBI taxonomy): Eukaryota > Metazoa > Arthropoda > Insecta > Lepidoptera > Noctuidae > Lithophane > Lithophane leautieri. The sequence goes on along the minus strand of OX424462.1, from coordinate 541,061 downwards.
TGTGAACTATTATGACGTTAATAGCTGTATAATGGATGATTTGTGGCCCACATTACAGATTATTGCTGAATATGTCTACCGCTAATCAACCTTTATATTGCCATTGATAGTGTCTGCATAGCGGCTGTTTAAACATTCACTAGATGCCTCGCAGCTGCTTAGAGACTCACTAGTGTATCGAATTAACGGCTTCTACTTTATAGTGGTTCGCTAAGTACCTTTCATCAGACTTTACCTGAATAAAATTACACATGAGAACTGTATGCAGCTATTGCTGATTAACAGTACACTAGTGAACTATTAGACAGCCTTTTGCAGCATATAAGAGTTTTAACCATTCACGTCGCTGTTTAACATTGTATTGTATAATCTATAAATATACTGATTCATTTTTCAACTTTTATGATGTTTTGTGTATGAATTAGGAATGTATTGCATTCGTTTTTACTTCCTGATAACATATAATAACTTTTTGCCTTATAATTCTTTTCAAAGAACTAAAAATTGTTTATTCAAGTTTTCATCACGGCTTATTTATATCACAAAACTAATTAAAAACAAAATATTTTCGGGGCGCGCTAAAATTTTTTTAGACAATATACATGTATAATGTCAGTGAAATTACATTCCCAATCATTTTTCTTTTATTGATATGTAAAACAACGAATAATTCACTCTACAAAACCAGTGTTCAATTGGCAGCTAGGGTTATATTTGCTTCTATATGTTTGCTACATCAAATATGTTCACTTGTACACTGACCGCAAGCAGCCGTTCCCGGTTTAAAACATCTATAGAGAGCGTAGATGTGACATATTTACTGAATAAAGAGTAACTTGTGATCTCTTAGTCAGTCGATATTCAGCGCATAGTACTGTCGTTACCCTTTATAGCACTGTTAAATTGCTGCTACACAGCTCCTAAGCAGCTACGTGAACTTAAGGCTGAATAATTTGTGCCCATTTAAGAGTTATAAGAGCTGTATAAGGCCCTATACAGCCCTTATCCAGCTTTTTTATTCAGCTTTAAGCATGATGGGAATCCGTTATTCGGCTGATAAGCAGCCTCGTGTGCTACTTGGGTAGAGTAAACAGATTTAGCAGATGATATTACATTTTGTCTCCATTAGAAAGAAAATGTTTATTTGCGACGAAAATATCACAAAGATAAAATCAATCACAATTACGACGTTAGAGTTAACAAACGGATTTGTAACATTTTATTGCTACTATTTATCTCCATTGACTAACGTCATTAGGCTAGCTAACAGTAAGGAAAATACCTTAAAATTTTGTATGTATGTGCTAAAAATATGAAAAATCTCGTTAATTTTTACGCGACTACGGCGAAGAAAATAGGAGGGTTGTGATTTTGACCGGTACGTATGTAAGTATGTTCATCTGTTCCCTCCTATCTTCTAAACCACTCATCATAATTTGACAAATGAGGTATCGTTGGAAGCGTCTCGATCTTCCGCTGGTTAAAGGCTATGTGACGTCACATGAAATTAAAAATGGCGCCCTCTAGAGGACAAAGTCAGGAACTAAAAACAAAATATTGTTTAATCGTACCAGGTTGGGTATGAAATGAAAAGGCTAAATGAACAACATTTCAAAAACATGTATATTATAACCCCAAAAGAAAAATCCGGAGTCACACGTAATCTGTTCGATTTATATACGCCCTAACACGTGTGACTCCGGATTTTAAATTTGTCTGTCTGTGGTATCCGCATCCGCATTCATCAATGCGGAGCTCATGCGGATGCAGATGTGGGTGGAACAGGGTGAATATAAGTAAACTCATTTTCAGCAAAATGGAAATTATAATATTTTTTATAAATCGTCAATATAGCTCTAAATCACAAAATGTTCACGGAATAGTCCCTGTATCCATCAAACACATTTTTCGAGTGTTAGATAATATATGTAGATTTATAAATGATTATAATTTAGTAATTATTTTATTTATGACTTCCTACCTAAGTGTGCGAGTGCTCGGGAAGTCAGTGACCTTACCCGCGACCTAGCTGTGGTACTCTACTTCTGCCTAATATAAATATTAACCTACCACTGCCTATCAGCTAGCTTCAATTATCTCTCTACTCTACCTACCCTATCAGCTAACGGCCTGCGCAGCCTACCTGCAAAGCCCTAACCGTTATACCCCACACCGTTATGCAGTATCCTAGTACCGATTGACAAAGTACACCATTTTGATTGTGTCGAGATTAGCGCATTCTCTCAGTGACTTAAAGATATGTAAGCTCTCACTACCAGAACCCACGGAGGATTCTGGTGGTGAGAGCTTACATATTATCTTTGTTTCCCATTTTAGTTCACTATCTATTTGTATACCTAGATATTTAACGCTGTTTGTTCTGGTAAGATTGGGACAAGGAAACGACGTGGGCGAAGTAGAAAGGACCTGACATGAGTGAGCAGTAATCGAGAAAGCGTCTGAAGGTGAGTTATTATTTCTTATAGCAAACGGTATGTAGCTGGATGTTAGAGTGTAAGTAAGTTTGAGTTTAGCTATGCCATTATCGTACTTAATGCAGACTCAGCTGCAGTTATATCTTGCACAGGGCTATGTAACTATTTATTTATACAGCACAGGGTTATGTAACTATTTATTTTTTGACAGGTAGTCTACTTTTTCAGATACAATGAAGAATTAAAAAAAAAACGGTACTTCGTCTCGTTATATGAAGTATATTACCAGATTGTATCTTATGATATATTTATGCATGATATTGGCTATTCGAAGCGATTTCAAGCAAAAAACTGACCCTTCAACATTTATGCTCCTATAACTTCTAGAGCCTTTTTTCGATCCACATTGCGACGTTCCCTACTCTAGAGAGGATGTTTGGCACATGAGTAGACCATGACCTGGAATAGGAGATAGCATACGTTTTATCCCTATATATTCCCACGGGATCGAGACCTACGCGGGTGAAACCGCGGGGCACAGCTAGTTCTTTATATAACGGGTACGCGATTAGAATGACTCCAAGCCAGCTCACAGACCACAAGGCGCCGTGTGCCGCATGACGACGGAATGACTAGTAGGTACGGTGAACGGATTTCATCAGCAATCGATCATTGTCGAGATTCTCTGATAGATTATACTTCTTTTAATATTTTATTATAAGTGCGGTATTTAGTATTATAAAACTGACGTGCAGATTTATAATTAATATTGATTCCTCTCCACATTTTAGGAACGTTTCGCAAATACAGATAATGTCTGTCCCCGCAAGAGCATCTAGCTTGCTAAGATTGTTTATCAATCTTATTAGTAACTACTTAAAATACCTATGTAAGACAATCTTGATGGTCACGCCCTTTGTGGGATATTGTAACGAGCAATACAACGCGAGCGCATTAGTATCGATTTCTGAAAGATACCAGCGCCATCTATTGGGTTGTTTTGATTTAGAGCTCAATTATTAAACTAATTTTTTTATTTTGTAATTAAATCTATAGAAAAAATTAAAAGGGAACATTTTAATTCTATAAAATTTGGGGTTAAGGTTCATTTCACACCGAGACGATTTTTTAATGATCCGATACAATATCGAATTTATTTTATTATGGTACACGCGCTGCGCAGCACCGCGCATCTCAGCGTACACGTGACACGTGTCAACGCTCGCACTGAATTTTCGTGAAGAAAGTTCGATAGTTGTTAAAAAGTGCACGCAGCGTCGCGTCGCGTCGTGTCGCTTTACGTCGCGGTCTGAACTGACCCTTAGTCATAATAACAATTCCATATTTGACACAGCGAGTTCTGATGCGGCGCTACCCAATGTAGTAGGAAATGGCACCGACTACGGTTTAATTGTCAATACCTCAATGAAATCATTTAATACGAGAACTATATCAGTTTCAATGAAAACATACTATGAAGTAACAAAATTATTATTTTTACACACACATTTGTTATACAAACCTGAAACTTTAATCATAAAACCCATTTTTGAATGATCAGAATAGATAACAAACACTGAGATGTGTGGATCCTCAACAGGTCAAAATAATAATACTAAATGAGAACCACAAAGTAGTGATGGATTAATTAGCATTCGCATTCATTGTTAGCTTGTGAAAAATCATTTAGCATTTAGCTAATGAAATTTAGTTGCGAAATTTCGTGAAGTGCTAAGTGAATTATCGCTTCGTACATTTTCATTTTCATTAAAAGTGCGAATTAAAATGAGCGTTCACCATTTTTATTCGCACTTTTAATAAAATTTTCATACTTCATTATTATCAATTATCATCATATTAGCTATTAGCATAGCAATAGCAATTATCTTGCTAAGACTCAATAATTCACTTGCTAATGAAATTAATGAAAAATCGCATTAATTGCCATTACTGCCACAAAGGTAAGGCTACTTATAATATGTTGTAAAAGATCGTAATCCAATACTATAACATAACAAGCATGCTGACAAAGTGACTTCTGCGCTTGCACCGATAACGGCGTGGAAGTGGCGAAGTTTTGTACGAGTAACCCATGTAGCAATGCTACGGCGTAGCACACGTAGCGCCGTCGTAGTCTCCGCGCTGTAACCTGTTAAACTGATAACTGTGTTCCGGGGTAGTTAGGAACACGAATTAGCTTTAATATGTAATACTGTTACAAATGTATCGTGGAGCGGCGCTCTGTGCAGTTTAAATGGAAACATGACACATTCGCCAAATAATATACTTTATTAGAATTTATAAGTAGCTTTTGCTTACTAATTCCATTCCGGCATGAACTGTCACGCTGATGCACGGAATTATTAATCGAGTTCCTTGAGCTAATGACTGCTAGCGTCACTCACAATAACGTCGCTCAGTCAAGGACAGTCAAGGTACATATCACAAAAGGCGAGCGCTCAGCGCTTTCCAGTCCTTTTGCGTAACAGGCATTCTGTTTGAAAATAAGATTAGAAATAAAATAATGATACCACTCTAAATAATTTTCATGAGATTTTGAAGTGTCCGTGCGATTATTGATATTATATTAAAATTGTTGGGAAATATCGTAGGTACAGATTTCATACTTTCCGCTTGGAAATTGCTCTAGAGCAGACGCATAAATGAGGTATGAGGTATAAATAGTTGGACTAGTTTCCCCACGGGGAGTCATCTTTTTGATTGGTTGTAAAGTATTCTGTTAGTGAGTTAGGTTTACATCTTGAAGCTAAGTCCTTATGAAGCTAGGTGTTGGGTGTGAGGGTGGAAGGATCTTCCTAAACCAATGGATCTGACGGATCGACGATCCGAGACCAATATCCTCCAAACCAAATAACGGTCACGGCGGCCACTCTGAAGAGAGACAAGTTCGCTCGAGATATTATTATAGTGAACAAGACGTGTGTGTGTGTGTGTGCAAACACAGGTGCACTCTCTATTCCTTTACTCCCATAATCTGATGGGTCGTCAATCCGACACTCACGGGGAGAGATCAAGCGCCAGACCAACGGCTTTTACGTGCGTTCCGAAGCACGGGGATGACACACCACCAACTTCCAAACTCCGAGTTGCTACTGAGAAATTTCTTAGAGGAAGACCCAATACGGGGTATTGGGTTTCGACCTGGGAATCGGACCCTAGACAGGACTCAACAGTCGCGCCTGTGACCACGAGACCAACCGGACAGGTCCCAGGACGAATAATCACACAAATACGAATAGACTTGTTCGTTAACAACGGTTGTAATGTGCATGTGTCGGTGAGGCAACAGGTTCCGAGAATTGCTTCTTTGATGTCTTCATTAGAAGTAGAACATTCCAAGAAACCCTTTCACGTATCACGTAGTGAGTACCAGCACGCGCTGGCAGTAGCTCCCTACGCAGTAGTGTTACTTGACTGCAACGAACCGTAAACTAATATACGAACCGTGTTTAGACGTTGTTATTCAATAACTTCGTAATTATTAAATGGATTGGCCATCCTTTTTGTTCAATAGTAGAAACTAGTAAAAGCTTTCAGTTTTGCTCGCGGATATAACTTTGGATAGCGATTGACGACGAAAATAATGTTTTTTATTGCTAGAATCCAATAACATTGTGAAAACTTGAGCAAAACCTACAATGTTACGTATGAGCTTTGCAAGCAAGAACAATGTTGCGTATAAGCTGTTCAAGCAAGAACACCAAAGCAAACCCTAGGATATTTTAACTGTATAAAATAAATCAATTTATGTTAGGAGGTATACAATAGGTAGTATAAATTAATTCGTTTCAGGTGGAGGTGCGAGGTTCGTGTCCGTATTACGGCGCGGGCGCCCGTAGGCAGCAGTTTATTTCATTATTTTATTCCTACAGTACAAACGGAGTCAATTAAAAGTTTCCACCTGCAGTCCGCACACAAAGGCAGTCTCTTATAGAAAATAAGCTGAAACAGTCCATACTAATGCCATTTAATGTGGATTTAGTTATAACGCTGTCACGGTAGACTGGAAATAATAAATAATGAATTTTATAATGGAGGAACGCTGACTTCCAAGCAGGTATAAACCTAGTTTGAGAGCCGGGAAACCAATGTTTAAGACACTACTTCTGTATGTAATGTCTGTAACAATGATGTCACTTTTTGGAAATAAAGAAAGTTATAAATTTTCGCTCGCTCGTCAGCTAACCAAATGAAAATCCGTCACATCACTGCTTCACATGAGGTCCATAGGACGCTTGCATGGCAGTGGTTAAACATTGTAGTCACGAATACCAATGCTGAGTAAAGAGCAGTTTACCAAAATATATCAATGGTAATTGCTGTACAGACAGTTTTATATTCTTTATAATCGAATTGCAAACAGCTTCATTCCCAAACGTTCATGAATAGGTACATTGTACCGCGAGCGATTATAATCGCACGAACTCCACTCCGCTCCTTCAGTTGGGCAACTATTTTTGTTTGAAACTCGAAAGAATATATGTGTATCCTCACACTATCAAGCGAGTATTCTTTCGAGTTCCAAATAAAAATAGTCACAGTTCTGAATTGCGCTACAACGCAACGTGTAGATTTGCAATATGATCATTATTGTTTCAGAACTAAAAAGTTTGTTCGGTATGTGCGGAGTCAGTCATAAAAAAAGTTTATAGTGAGTCAATCTTAAAAGATAGACATATGCTGTCGCGGACTTTTTTTTAGAACTTTTAAAGAGGAACAATCCCATCATACATGATATTTTACGCAGCGCACGCAACGGAAGCTCCCAAAAAGGAATAATTTTTCCCGTTTTTGCAAAAAATTTCCCGTTTTGCAACATTTTTCATTTATGCTCCGCTCCTATTCCTACTCCGCGTTCGTAGTAGTTTGTCATCTTCACCTTCTCACACAAATTTCACAAACACTGTTCACAAAAACTGGAGCTACACAACAAAAACACTCAATACATCCTTTGTTATTTATGTTCTCTAATAGTCTGTGTTTATAATGCATCATAACATTAAATAATACCTAATTGCGCCATGATAATTATTACGTAACCAGTCAGTATGTCAAAGCGTCTTTATGTCAAGGTCAAACAGTCCAAATAGTATAAATGACAGCTGCGCGCACAGACTGCAATAAGCCTGTGGCGCGTGAGTCGCTGACGGAACGGAATGTTGCCATCATACATTTTATATTTCTGTAAACAGTGTATTTATTTTATTTCTTATTTTGTTATTGTTAATTTATTATGTGCTGCACCGTTTGATGTCATGACGTCAACGCCGGCTGTCACTGAAAACCAGCGCTGGGGCTCTGTCTCGCATAGGGTCGCAGCATTATGCTGAGTGATGGCCGTTTTGCGTGAATGTGACGCATATTTTCCCGCAACTTGTTATTTTCGTATATTTTATTTGTCCTCTGTTAGCGTCATGTTTGCCGCAAATAAACCTATTTTCGTTCTTTTCTTTTCTTTCTTTCTAGCGTGATGTTATATAACCTCCTTCGATAAGTGCATTATCCAACACAAAAATAATTTTTCAAATCCAATCCGTAGTTCCTGATATTAGCGCGTTCAAACAAACAAACTCTTCTTCTTAAAGCTGAAGAGTTTGTTGATTATTATGATTTCCAATACCTACTAAACTGACTGAATAATCGTTCGACAATTTTAAAGCAAAAAGATTATTCCAGCAAATGTAAGTTAATACAAGAATCTCAATTATGCCAATTCCTTAGACTATTGAATGCCGCAAGCGCTAACAATCGGGCCATAAGTTCGGTAAGCCGGTAACCACGGAGGCGGACGCTCAAACTTTCTCTCAGACAATAAATTACGGATTATAATTCCGATGGCACATGGAAGGGTCTCCTGTCGGGGCGAGGCGGGACTTGAGGGGGGCTTGGGGGCATCGAGACGCGCCGAGAATATATTCGTAGTTCAATTAATTATAGCAATGTATGAGATAATTGAACTTGTCTTAACCCCTGGAAAGTACCAATTATGTAGGGGCAAGTCTTTACTTTTCATTTCCTTCATGGACCCTTCAATTATTGTCAAAATTTATATTTGCCATCATCAGCATCAGCTCATTGTTGGACTTATTAAGGACTTTTTAAGGAGTAGTAGACACAGTTGAACCACATGTAAACCTTGTGGGATGCAGTACGGCCGTTCGTTTCTCACATCGCCGGTCATCATGAAATACGTCATCACATGTCGGCTTACGTATTTCTGACGAAATAAAGGTTACTTCGTTGACCGGAAGCTACATACGGGACCATGTCATCAAAGGATGAAAGCTAATACGAATGCCTTCCGGCATCAATAGGTCCTTTCTTATAGTTCCCTTTAATTTATTTGTAGGAATACGACTATTTATCCACTGACATACACAACATATACGTAGATAGCCACAGTTAAAGCAGGTAAACATAATAATCTTTGAAACGTCCGCGATGAATATTACAGATACGCAGTGTAACTTCTGTTTAAAGAACGATCTCGATATACATACATACGATACACCTTCAGTGAATAGAACAAGATAGTTATTACCCGACTGCGGCGAAGCCATAAAAGATGGGTTATGTGTTTAGCCTGTATGTATGTGTGTATATAATGAATGTATGTGTGTCCGTCTCTGTGTTCCCTCGTAACTACTAAAGGGCAGAACCAATTTTGATAAATGATACGTCATTAGATTCGTGTTCAATGCGCGTGTATGACTGGGTATACTAAAATTATAAAAATCAAAATGGCGGTTATTTGGCGCCAAAATGTAAGTATGTTTAAAAAAAAAACCCTACCCTATGAGTGAGGTATCAGAATGAAGGGGTTTGAAAGAGGATTATAAAAATACATACAAACACTGGGAACAAAGTATTGAGCACGAAACCGGAAAAAAGCTTGCCGTGAACAATTCACTCGATGTCAGTTATGTCACTTCGTAAGATCAGTCGACAAGTGGGCTGTTAGTGATTCAGCTAAAGAAGTGCAGCATAGAGCTGCGTGGCAGAGTTCAGTGTCCAGTATGATCTGTGTGCAGCAGAAATCATTGTAACTCTATTATGGGCTGCCACCACTCGATACAAACCACTATTTACTAAAATCAAACTATCAGTGATTTGAGACCTTATAATAATTTTAATTCATGTCTAGACTTGATACCGACAGATAACCATTATTTTCGTACAGTTTCGACTAACGATTTTATGAAAAGTTTCAAGAATCTCATGCTAATTCCAGAACCCGTGTTTACGGTTCAAATAACTTGCGCACCTCTTCATATTCTGTTATGTAATTAGTCCCAGCTTCTGCTTAGTTCGTTTTTCTATAGATTATGTACCTACTACTACCAAACAACTAAAAGAAAACAGCTGAATTAGATATTCGATACATAAAATGTAATGGCTTATTGGTAGACAGTCGCTATTGTCCATATCGAAAAAAATTGTTGTTAAAATATAAAGAAGTTTTAAAGCCTGTTTGGACCTACGGTATTCAGCTATGGAGCTGCACAAGCCAAAACAATTGTCAAGTCATACAACATTCCAAAACATAGTACTAAGGGATATAGTCAACGAGCCCTGATACATTACATGTAAGTCTGAAATAAATGAATATTATTATTATTATTATTTTGTATATGTTTATATATCTCGGGACCATAGGGTCCCGGTCTTTTGGAAGGCGTACGAGGGGCCGAGCCAACTCGCAGAGGCCCCTTAGACAATTTCAAATGGGATGAGGCACCAACCGACTATTATCCCTGTATACACTATGAAAGTATAACCAAGGACAACCCCCGGATGGTGTAGGACTATTGCAGAACATGGAAACAAAACATATTGGGCTATGGGTTTGGGTTGCTATAGTGGACTGGTTACCTAAAACTATTGAAGGACTATGTCCCCTGCCTGATCAATGTTTTATACGAGTATATATACACGGATAATATGGCAGGGGGTGACTTGCACACTCAATAATGGGCCCCCGAAAACGGTCGCTAGCACATAGTGACGTAGCGACAAGAAGACAACACTTCCTGAGGTGCTTGAGAGTGGAGAGGTATTTCACGGCTATCAGGACAATCCCGGAAGTACGGTCAAGATCCCTACCAGCATCTTACTGGAATACTTCCTTCCTCCGAGCACATATATTGCTCTTGCGAATCTCCACTCAAGCCGGCCATTCAAGGCAAGAATGAGGTGGGAGCTCTGTTCCTCATCAGTGTTCACTACAGCCGGCCAATAAAGGCAAGCAAGAGATGAGGAACAAGACTTCTCCCGGGAGGTAGGGTCCGTGGGTTCGCTACTGCCCAACAGCTCGCCACATGCTGCCCTGCGGGTTTTTGTATCTCTCTTGGTCTGGCTCCTCATCCTAGACCTGTTCCGGCAAAGTAAACTCTACCGGCACAGACCTAGAGTTCGGACCGCGCAAGCCCCACCACGACGTCAACGTAGAGATACGATGGTGGGGTTATTATTATTATTATTAGAAACAGCGACCTACACCGGGACCACAAGATGGATGTCGTAAACATAGTTATAAAAAAACATGCAGAACTCTTGAACAAAGACTTCATTATCACGTAAATGTTAAGGCGATCCAACTCCTTGACAACACTGATCAAGTGTGAAGACTAATAAGGGTAAAACCGTTTGAGTAGTTCCGTGCAGTGTAAGTGAACATAAGCTGCAAGCAAGTGCAGCAGTGCAAGTGCTTGCTGTTATAAAGAACACACGGACTGAGCCACACCGGGCCGGCACGATTCTCGACACGGCGGTTATCGTGCCGATCGCTCGCCGTTTGTTATTCAATATTCGCCCACACTAAATTGTTCCCCCGTCCCCCGCAGTGCTCTGCACACACACAATGTCGCAGCTCTCTATTGCAATATAAACGCGGTAACAGAAGAGTGCTGCTCTTTTTGCGGCACTATGCACATTGTATGGTGCGACGCCGGACGATGCTCCAAAAATTGCATACACAATCCAACGCAGTTTTGGGTAGCGAAAGGTGAAATGTTTTTAATCTGAATTCGTCTTTATATAGTGTGTAGTGAAAAATGCCGGGTTCGAATAGGACATCGAAATTCTTTTGTCCCTTTCGTAACTGTACAAACTTTTATGATTGTATGTATATCCATAATTGCTGTTGTACACGCATCTGTTCTGCTGATAAATTAAAAAAAACATCCCGGGCCTGAAGCTGCGTGACGTATTGTGTGTCGCTGCGATGTAGATACTCGTACATACAATAACGCACATCGAGTGTCGAACAACCGTCACAATGACTGACGTACTCAGTTACAGCTCAGCCAGCTGTATCTCCCACACAATATGAAACATCGAACTATTCCCCCACCACACATAATGTGTAATAGGACTGCTCATTGAAAGCCACCGCTAACGTCCTCCGTAATAGTCGCGCCAAAATAATGGAACACATAATAATTAAACACACTTAACGTGCGAGTCATTGGGTCCACATAATTATCCGGCAGGTCTCGCGGCCGCCTCTTTGTGTCTTCTTAATTGGCGCGCCTGGAGGCCTCGGTTCGCTTGGAGGCCGCCGCCGCCGACTTGCGGACACTCAGGAAGAACCTCGTTAATCCATTCCTCGGGGCATCCTGCGCCGAATTCTTCGTGAACAAAATCATTAACTTCACTATGACTTACTCTTAATAATTTATAATATAATTTAGTTTCAATTATGCTTTTAAACTGAAATGGAATTGTCACTGTTATTCTAACTTGGACTTGGACTGCGAGTGAACTCATTGCTAAATGTTCGATAACATAATATAAAAACTGTGTGCTTATTCCAGACAGGCGCGTTTTGTCATGTGTCTTACCGTGCGTTTGCACTGGCGAAACATTACAACAAAACATGTTTAAATCTCTAGTTCCTGTCAAAAATTGTATGGAACATTGACAGAAAATAGAGATTTCAACATGTTTTATCGTAAATGTTTCGCCAGTGCAAACGCACGGTTACAGAGATAACTTTACTGATACCCGTTGTGTAGTTTTTTCGTTTCACAAAAAATGATAGCAAATCCGCTACGAGCAACGTGCTACGGCGCTACGGATGCTCTCAAAGGGAAGTTTTAAAGTGGTTGTGTGTTGAATGTGAGAAGTGTTGGTAAGTAACTCACAGCGGCCGACGGCAAGCGGGGCAGCGCAGACTGGAGGACCGCTGGCAGAAGTTGCCAACATTAACCTGCGAGCAGATTTTTCCCCGACGAAGTAGTCGTAGTATCTTGTTTGGTTTAAGACGAGTTTGATAAAAAGAGTGCAGGGTACGTGCCCGCGTGCCGCTCTTACAGCGATGCAGTTTTATCTGCGAACAGTAATACAAACTTGGATATTGTCTAGTCGGGAGTATCTTTACGTCTCGTGTTACTTACTGTATTGCGAAAAGTACATTTCTTTGTTCTAGAATTATTTGAATGTTTCTTGAAACTAGTTTGCAATAAGTTCTCTGCTCGGCCATTATGAACCCTTTATATGTAGGGTAGTAAACTTACAACTTATTTTTTTTTTTTTTATATAGTGCTTCTCGAAGTCAATTTCTGAAATCCTTACTTCTTAACCGGTCTTTCCTGTGGCTGCCTTAAGCTACTACACTCAAAGCCTCCAGCCAGGGGCATAAACTATTCTAATTAATATTAAGTGTGCGCTCGCTAAGGGCACCCCCTGTGGGGTACGAGCCTCGGCTTAGGGCGACATCACTGACGGGGGGACAGCAAGATGGGACAGGCTGGATCATTAAAATATCATCATTATTATTATGTGGGGAATTTAAAGCTACGTGCTCAGCTGCGGCGCGGGCTGGCACTACTTCATCGGTCAAAAAACTTGACTACAAACCTACCGTTGGTTATAACGGGAGTGTTTAAGAAAATAAACTCAATTCAATAGACAACAGTTGGGTTTATATAACGTTAAATATTTTAAATCTCACCATTTCGCGTTAGAGTAAGACTCAGCAGAATCCAGTGTACAATGTAACAATATAATACAGTCATCTCTCCGGACACTCTCGGCCCGACACCGACACCTCTCTAAACAAACGTGAAATACACATAATATTTCAATGAGATCATAGGTACGTGTAATAAGTATAATAATGTTTGTAGATGTAGTAACGCAAAATTACAAAAAAATTAACTTTTTACAAAAAAACACAACCGACTTCCAAATAAAACCGACTAAGTGCGTGTCGGAACACGCACTGAATCAACAGATGAATTTATCCCAAGAACAAACTTAACATTGTAGTTGAAAAACATGTTCTCTCATACGTTCCAAGTGCAAATGTAAGTTTGTACGCAAAATATTGGGAGATTTACCATGTTTTTTTGAGACCATAGAGTTCTCATAGTATAATGTTTTCCTTTAATCTATATATAGAAATATTTTAAGTATTTTTTTTCAAAATTTTAGGCTGTGTACAGTTTCTGAGATAAGGCGCAGGAATGGTCAATTTTCATCTATTTTCTTAAATATCTTCAAAAGTATTTATTTTAAGATTATTAAAAAATGTATACGAAATTCTCGTAACAAGCCCTTTCATTTGATGTCACAAGCTTTGCAAAACTTTTTTTTAATTTTCTAATTTACCCCCAAAAGTGACCCCATATTCAAAATTCATTTATTTTCGTTACACGTCCGTGTTTGGGTTACAGAAATACATATTATGTGTACCACAACTAAATCAGTCCATGGTTTCGGAGCAAATTGGCTATGACAGACGGAGAGACTGACAGACAGACACATGAGTTATCCTATAATAAATTCCGTTTTTTCCTTTAGAGGTACAGAACCCTAAAATAAAATAACTTTAATTTCGGAAGTCGGTGTCTTTGGTTTTGAATTTTGGTTTTTTGCCACCGGCTTCCAAAATTAAAGTATTTTTTCACTTTTTTGTGTTTTTTTTTGTAAACCACGACTTACTATGCCAATAACAGTGACAGGAACTTATGGAAGTTTAGGTTTCCCATTTTTTTGTCATAATTTATAATGCAATAATTTTTTAAACCATACTTGTATTTACCATAATTTCATTAGAAATAACGCTTCAGTTGCCTTATTCGTGAAATTACATGAAGTCATTTTCACTAATTTCATCTAGCTGTGCCCCGCAGTTTCACCCGCGTAAGTTTCGATCCCGTGGGAATATAGGGATAAAACGTATCCTATGTCCTATTCCAGGTTTTACCCGTGTGCCCATCCTCTCCTCTCTAGAGTAGGGAAAGTCGCGGTGGCGCGGCGCGGCGATAGCGTCGAACGGTACGCGTATTGCATTTCGTGATAACTTCGAAATTAAATGTTCGATTCGAATGAATTAAAAATTATTTTGCTACTACATAAATACCCTTGATGTTAAAACTATTTATTTGAATAAGATTTAATATTATGTTGACAAAACTCCTTCGCAAATAATGCATTAATTTCTAACAAATTTGATTACCATAAAAAAAGGTAATAGTGAGTCAATCTTAAAACTTAAGACATACGAGTATGCTGTCGCGGACTTTTAAAGAGGAACAATTCCACCATATAATTATGATATTTGCGTAACTTGAGCCGTTTACGCAGCGCACGCAACGGAAGCTACGAGTATCAAAAAGAAATAATTTTTCCCGTTTTTGCAACATTTTTCATTTATGCTCCGCTCTTATTGGTCGTAGCGTGATGTTATATAACCTTTAACCTTCCTCGATAAATGGACTATCCAATAAAAAAAGAATTTTTCAATTCCAACCAGTAGTTCTTGAGATTAGCACGTTTAAACAAACAAACAAACAAACTCTTCAGCTTTATAATATTATTATATAGTATAGATAATGTATTCTTCGCAAACGTAATATTTTCGCAATACGGGTAATAGACACAGTTATTTTACCATATGTTTAGCAGATCTCGGATTGCGCGTGATCGAGCCCACTGTTTACCAAATGTAGTGACATTTTCATATTCTTTTTACACACGAAGGTATGTAAGGCAGATTATGATAATATCCATAATTAGACCTAATGACAGCTATTAGACATTATGTAAATATATACTGTCCATCCACCTGACATACTTAGTTTAGAACAACTTACGGCCGGGTAGCATCCACGGGAAGACAATACATAAAGTTTTGAGAACATCGCAACAAACATGGTAGCTACCTCTACCATGCATAATAAATAACATTGGGTCCTTTGTCTCGCCGTACTTGTGAGAAAAAGCGCGCGATATAAATAATAAATAAATGAGCGCGCTCTGTCTCAGTTAATCACCGTTACTGTTACAGTAACACCGTATTGTGCCGGAGAGGGGAGAGAACTGATGGATGTTGTACTGAGCTGAATTATCGATCCTTAAATATAGCTATGAAGTTACTCAGGGTATATACAGCAGAGATCTGATCTGTTTAGAGCCCTCTACTGGTGCTAGTGGTTGCAACTATTATCGCTCGTCTGAAAGGCAGTCTACGTTTGCCAGACCCTATAAAATACAATAACCTCTTGTTAACTTTTTATTACTCCTTAACCTAAGATCTGTGTAAAAAAAACCGCGCAATCACTGGCGAGTAACCTCGAGTGTTTCGCTGGCAAAATGAAAAGTAATGAAAATAACCCTCCGCCATAGTCGGGTTAAAACTAGCTCTCAGTCTTGCACTTTGCAGTAAGCGACGGAGACACAAGCGAGCGAGCACAGAAATCCCATTCTGCTCGTTATGTTGCGGATGGAACACAAGGCTCAGTAACAAACAGCTATACTTATACAGACCCAGCCCAATGGCCCGAAATTCTAATTAGCTTTCAACTGAACAGTGAATACACAAAAGCGATAGAATGCTTAAAATCGACCAATGAAGTGGTCCCCACAAGTGCCCGGCAGCCGCAGGTGACCGGCACCAACAGAGCGTGCACATGACCTCTCGGGGGTAGGGCAGATCAAAGAACTCTTTATGTTCCCCCCCCCCCCACGCCCGGTCTCTCCCGCAGGACCCGATATAATCTGTCGCGACTTATCTAGTCATAACTTTAGGAAAAGTTTTCGTGCGTAGTTCAGAGTGATTGGCTCCAGGCGTCCCACTTTACCTTTAAAGGCTGCGTTTCCACCAGAGATGTGCGAGGATGCGTAGCGAGGGATGTGTTTGTAAAGAACCAATAGAATCGCTTCATTTACCTCGCCTCGGTCAGCACAGCTCTAGTGGAAACGGCTCAGCGGAGCTAGATTTTTGCGCATACAAAACAAGCGAGGGATGTGTGCAAGGGATGTGTACGAGGGATATGTGCGAGGGATGTGTTGCGAGGAATGTGTGTTGAGAAGGATGTGTTGCGAGGTTTGCGCAAACTGTACCAGCCAGTCCATAGACGGAGTTTGTTGGAGTGCACAAAATGGAATGGAAGTGCGCAAAATAGATATGGATAATTGGAAAAAGAAGATACTTTTATATTTAACAATTTGCGATGAAGAAATGGAAGCAGAAGATACGGAGTTTATTAGTTCTATAATTTTGAGCAATAGAAGAACACACAGGTTTTGGATACGTAACCATATTAAATATCATCGATTACATGGAGAATTCCTTACCTTTTTTTATACAGCTGATGATGAAATATTCGAAAATTCTTATCGAGTATCTAGAAGTAACTTTTATGAGTTACACAATTTGATTGAGAACATTATCAAGAAGGAATACACTCACTACAGAGAATGCATCAGCACCAAGGAAAAATTGGCGGTATGTTAAAAGTAAGGAAAATAGTTTGAATCAATTTTGTCTTTATTAAACATATTAATTGAAAAGTACAACATAATCTGCAAAATAAGTAGACAACAAGTTCCTCTTCTTCATGGTAAATTAGGCTCTGTTCCTACTTTGTTTGAAGTATTTGGCGTTTGTAGGTCTGAATGTTGTGTTTCCGGAGATACTGGTTGTTCAGCTTCCAGTTGGAAAGACGAATGCATCTGGCCCGCTGTTTTATTTGTATTCCTACCAGAGCTTGAAAAATAACGAAGTTGTTCGGGATCCAGCTGAGGGGGTAAATCCATCTGGCCTGCTATATTACTTGCGTTGGTACCAGAGCTTGAAGAATAACCAATATTTTGATTATACCACGACTGCACGTTCTTCAGGTTCGCTAATCATATTAAAAAGTTTCCTTTTCAAAGGAACTTTCATGTAATCTGGTAATTTTTTAAATTTATTTATTTATTTATTTATTTAATACTTTAAGCACATAAATGTACAGAGGCGGACTTAATGCCATAGGCATTTTCTACCAGTCAACCTTTGGGTGATGCAGAGACAAACAGTGGTAGGTGCAATAGCGAAAATTGTTGATTAAATATAATTTTAAATAAGTTAACCTATTAAAAAAAAAATATATATATATATAAATATAAGCCTAAATACCTAAATACATATAAATATAAGAACAAATAAATACACATAACTACACGAATATACTAAAACAAATAAGACAAACAATGGGAAAACATTACCGTTGTGATGATACTGCCAGCTTCTTGCGAAATGTTTCTTAAATGTTTCAGTTATTGAAAGAAAAAAATGATCAGTATCATCGCAGTCCGTTGGTTTTAAAAGTTCTTTTAATTCTTGCCTTTCTTTTCGAAAATATTCTTGATTTTTCATGTTTTTGTATTAAAATTGATAATTCATCGTTTTTTTTCATCTTTGATGATGACGGGGTGACCGAATCTGTTGAAATGCCTGAAGTTGAGGCTATTTCGTAAAGATTGTCGGGATTGTCAACTTGATTTGGTGTACGTTCAGTGCTCTGCGAAGAGTCATCTTGGTTTTAATAAAAAAAGAAAGAATAATATTTATTTGGACACAGTTCGTGAAACACAATATACAAATAGAATAAAAAAGAGAAAATAATGTTTTAACAATAATGTGTGCCTCACGGCTGCGCTAAAAAGGTTCATTTCAGCATTAATGCCAGACAAATGATGCTGTCTGGTTTTCTAATGTTTTAACATACTTAATACTTATATAAAGACTTCTAAATAAATAAAAAAACAAATACAATTACAGAACCAAAAAATAACGAATAAGTAATTCCCAGCAAAAACCTGTTCTTAGTGATCATTAAATATAGGTACTTATTATATAATAGACTACGTTAGCGATTAGCCAGTTTGATCCGAGCACGGTGCACTCACAAAACGCAGGCAGCCGACCGCAGCGCACAGATGCACACCGACGGTTATTTAGTATTACGACTAGAAAAACTTACTGCGGGTGTTGAATAAATAAATATTAAAAGTTATTATTATTAATAATAAAAAGTAAGATCAAAATTACTAATGAAAAGTTAATTAATATTAAAAGTTAATGAATATTGAGTGCTTTGCGAAGAGTCATCTTTATTATTTGGTGACGAAATATCCTCTTTATAACTTGACTCTCTATCTCTGTTGGCCATGTACGGTAAAAGAAATTCTATATGTTTTTGGTATTTCCATTCACGTGTTTTGGTTGTAGCCGGTCTGCTTTTTTTAGATTTCTGCCTCTTTAGCGCGTACCGATGGCTATCCCGTAGTTGTTTCCAACGATACTTTGCGCTTTTCACTGAAATAATAGAAAATTTTGATTAGGAATATAACATTTTTATACCAAGCATATTGTCCTACAGATCGCAATAAAATCAGTAACAGGTACTTAAAGAGTACTTTTTTATTTGTTAATTAATTATTGTATTATTATTATAAACAATCCTTTTTTGCAGGTATTTATCCACGGGCTCGTCGTTCACAAGACTGGCAGAAAATTTTAGGATTGCAGTAGCAAGTGTGTCGAGAATTGTGGCAGAAGTTTGTGATGCTCTTTGGCTTGTTTTACAACCTCTTGTTATTCCAAAACCTACCAACGACAACTGGAAGCGAATAGCAAAGGATTTTCAAGAGCTATGGCAGTTTAAAAATTGTTTGGGGGCTCTAGACGGTAAACAAGTTTATATAATGTGTCCTGCAAACACTGGGTCCTCTTTTTTTAATTACAAACAAAGATTTTCTATAGTGCTTATGTGCTTAGTTAATGTGGGATCCATGGGAAGATTTAGTGATGCTGGAATATTTGATGATAGTGTTTTTGGACAATATTTGAAAGAAAAAAGATTGAATCTTCCTGAACCTGAACCATTATATGAAGGAGGTGAACCAGTACCATTTGTATTCATTGGAGATGAGGCTTTTCCTTTGGTGGAAAATTTTATGCGCCCTTATCCGCGGGACCAGTTAGACCAACAGAAACGTATATTTAACTATACTTTCGAGGGCACGTCGTATTGTGGAAGCTACATTCGATGTATTGGCACGAAAGTGGTATGTGTATCGTAAAGACTTTGAATGCAGAGTGGAAACGGTTGACAAAATCGTAAAAGCCACATGTGTAATGCATAATTTTTTAATTGAAAGATAAACTAATTATTTGGATTCCATTGATAAAACAAATACAAGTACTCTTGTATCCGTTCCTAGTATTTCCGTCGTCGAGTCAAGTGATGGTTATGAAGTAAGAGAGAAATACTGCTCTTATTTCAATAATCAAGGAAAAGTGTCATGGCAGGATACTCGTATTTCGTCACGAATTCATCGCTCACAATAAATACCCAAATATTGTAACTTGTATTTTAATATACCTGATTTTAATACATGATTATTACTTACCATCTTTATATTTTATTTCTTTGACTATTTCCTCCCACGCAGCGTCCTTAGTTTCATGACATTTGTAAAATGACAAAGAAGTATTCCAAAAACACGGAAACTTATTAACGGCATCAATTAATTTTTCGTCCATTATGCCACGCAACCGTACGACATGCGTACGACTACAAGCGCTAAGGCTGAGCCCAGAGTGACGGCGCAGCGCGCAGGCGGATTGCGGAGCAGATTTTGAAAGTAGATGCGTGTGCGTGTGTCTAGTGCGCGTCCTGAGTGACGGCGCATCGCCGTTGTTTATTGCTATGGCACTACCGATGCCATAGCAACGAACCCACAGACATGACATTGTAATAACGTCCTGTCAGAATATTAATCAACGATTCATTTGTGTTTTTGAGTGCATTTTTCCAATATAAAGTGAAACTTGGTGCTTTCGAATGATACTCATTGTTATAGTGTATGGATAACATAATATTAATTAATGAGGATTATGAATTTGATTTTTCAATCTCTTACTTAAAGTTCATACAAAGTTATCGCGGCATGTCAACACGGGCTTTGTGACATTTAACGTCACTATCCGCCACTCCGCTAGTAAAAATCAAAATTCGCGTATAGATGAGCGAATCTGCCGTTTATTCCCCGTGGTCCCTCCCGTAGTCCCCGAAAGGGACCACGGGGGATTTTTTACCCGTGGTCCCTTCGTGAAGTATAATGTTGCCAAATTAAAATGGTAGTCCCTCCCTTTGTCCCTGGAAGGTACCGTCCCTCCGAGAAATACAATGTTGCTGAATTTAAATTGTCTGTATTGAAAGTCAAGTCTTATATTACAATCAAAGGTTCCAACTATTTAAAAAGATGGATTGCTTTTATACGTGGTTAAGGGCGAATAGTTTATCCACAGTTTCATCTAATATTAAGAATCGCAAGATGAAAAAATAAAACATAGTTTTTCAAAATCAAAATATTGTATTTCACGTAAACCTTTATTAAGTTACAGAGTAAAATTGCGACTGAAATTGATATAGGGGTAGCACTTAGTACCTACCTTACTTACTTACCTACATAACTACCTACATACCTACGTACTACCTACCTACAACCTACCTACCCTACCTACCTACCCTACCACTTAGGGGTACGAAAAATAGATTACGACCGATTCTCAGACCTACCGAATATACATATAAAATTAAATAAAAATCAGTCAAGCCGTTTCGGAGGAGTATGGCAACTAACACTGTGACACGAGAATTTTATATATTAGAAGAAGATAAACGGTAGATAAACTATTCGCCCTTAAACACGTATAAAAGCAATCCATCTTTTTAAATAGTTGGAACCTTTGATATAAGACTTGACTTAGGCACAATTTAAATTCAGCAACATTGTATTTGTCGGAGGGACGGTACCTTCCAGGGACTACGGGAGGGACTACCATTTTAATTTGGCAGCATTATACTTCACGAAGGGACCACGGGTAAAAAAATTCGCCGTGGTCCCTTTCGGCGACTACGGGAGGAACCACGGGGAATAAACGGAATCTGCCAGTAGAATGCGCCCGCACTCCGGACAAGTTCGAACATCTTGAACATTTGTTTTATCCGCCGTTCATTCCGCCTGCGTGGTGCGCCGTCACTCAGGACTCAGCGTCAGGACAGCAAAGTGAGATGTAAGCGGCAGGCAGGCATTCGAGTTACTCCGCTCCCACTACACCACACCCCGGTCCACACATTTCACAGCTTCGCAACGCATCCTCGCACCACACATTAATGCGCATTTTCACAGCTCCGCTAAACATCCTCGTAGGCACATTTTCATCGTACAGCTTTAGTGGAAACCCCCACACATTTTCACAGCACAGCTAGACATCCTCGCACGACACATTTCCATCGCACATCTCTGGTGGAAACGCAGCCTAATTCTCGACCACCTCCGCGACACGTCGCAGCACGTCGCGACATGTCGGCGCACGACGACGGCTGCTCTGCAATTTGCGTGACGTGTGATTACTGGTGAACGGCGGCCTTCCACCAACATTCACCTGAAGTAGAACACTGATGAGAATTTTAAACAGTTCATACTCATTCAATTTCGTCTCTTCCTATTAAGTCCATGCTGTTTGGAGATCTCGAAGTCATAATAGCTTTGAAATCATTTTTGTTACAGCCTTAATAAATTCAAAACATTCATTAAACGTAAGTTGTGCCAAAAAGCGTTTTATACCATTAACAATTACATTGAGGACAAAAAGGATTTAGCTGCTCCAATTTCTCCAATTTTTTTATTTAACTTATTGAATTTCTTTATTTTAAGTAACTTTTTATTTTATTAAATACATATACAGTGACATGAATATTTACTTTGTGAAGTGTAATAATTATTATTCTTTATTTCATTTTTCATACACATCCTACTAATATTATAAATGTGAAAGTTTGTGTGTTTGGATGTTTGTTACTCAATCACGCAAAAACGGCTGAATGGATTTGGATGAAATTTGGCAAACAGATAGTTTATAACCTGGATTAACACATAGCATACTTTTTATCACGATTATCCCACGGGATCGAGACTTACGCAGGTGAAACCGCGGGGCGCAGCTAGTAAATTACATTTTAAAATATTATAATAAAAAAACATTAAAAAAAAAAAATGTAGCCCACCGGTACCGGGAACAGGGTCCAAGCTACCGGCGGTCAGGGCTCCAGAGAGAGGAACCTCCTAAAAATGCGAGCCGTGTCCAGGAGTACCGCTTTCTGAATCAAGCCCTTAATCCAGCTGCCCAACGAGAGCCTCCTTAGGTATTGATCGAGGCTCTTGGCAATTAAACCATTGGCTGAGACTATCGGCACAATGATCGCAGAGTCCACATCCCACATGTCGACAACCTCGTGAGCCAAGTCAAGATACTTGATTTGTTTATCTTTCTCGGCCTTCACGAGGTTCCCGTCATGCGGGACCGTTATGTCAATGATCATTGTGCGCCGCTCTGTTCGATCCACCACCACTATATCAGGTTTATTGGCAACAATAGTCCTGTCAGTGATGATGGATCGATCCCAGTACAATGTGATATTTCCATTTTCAAGAACTGGGTCGGGCACGTACCTCTAGTACGGCACTTTCGATTCCACAAGGCTGTATTTCAGAGCAAGTTGCTGATGGATAATCCTGGCTACAAGGTTGTATCTATGCAAGTACTCTCCGTTAGCTAGATGAGATCATCCGGAGATAATAATGACGGATTGATTCTCCCAGTCGGTGGCATGCCCGACAGATGTCAACCATCCTATCCAATCCATCCTGCACAATAAACCTCCGGTAATTGTTCGTCATGATAACTTCGTCCATAATTGCACAGACAAAACCTTCGGTTTCCCCAAAGAGGTCACCGAAACGCAGCCAGGCTACGGACGCTAGTAAATCTACATCGGGTCCATGCAGGGCCCGGAAAAAGCGTCCGTGAAGCTCCTTACTCTGCCATACCTCTCTGCGATCGTTAGTGTCAAGCACCAGCTTGCGCCAGTTCTCTTTCGCCAAGGAGAGCGGGGTGAGGCTCTTGTCCACCGCGACCACATCTCGATGCATTCCCACGTCGGCTTCTAGGAAATATTCCCTGAGACTGCATATCTCGCGATTGTGGAGGGTCTTAGCGTTTAAAGAGCCTGGCACTCCACACTTCGCGGGATATACAGTCTTATTACCGATAACCGTGGGTGACGCATTCGGTATGCAGTCATTAGCGTACGGACCCTCCTAACCAGGGCGTCAAGTTCGGTCTTAGTCCATTTGAGTATGCCGAAAGAGTACATCAAAACCGGCATGACCCAGCCATTGAAGGCGCGCACCTTGTTCCCGCCTGATAGAAGACTATTAAATACTTTCTTCAGGCGGCCAAAGAAGCGCTCCCTCAACGATTGCTTCATGTCAGTAACATTGATGCCTATCGCTTCCGACATACCCAAATACTTATAGGTTTCGGATGCGGAGAGGGCTCTTAGGTATATGGAATCCGAGAGTTGGGTTCTCACGGATTTCACAATCTCCCCTCGCTTTACATGCATGACCGCACATTTGTCCACACCAAATTCCATCCTGATGACTCTACTGAAAGTTTCAGTTATTTTCAGTAGCTCCATCAGTAGTAAATTGTTGGGGGCAAAGAGTTTTATGTCATCCATGTAGAGGAGGTGAGATATAACCTGTCCACCTCTCCTCAGCCGATAGCCTAGACCTGAGTCTTCCAGCAGTGTGCTTAGAGGATTCAGGGCCAAGCAGAACCAAACTGGACTCAGACTATCGCCCTGAAATATGCCACGCTCTATCCTTATCGGCTCACTATTCCTCTGGATATTTCGACATCCTGGATAGCGAAGAACTGTCCTCCATTGCCCCATACACGACATCACGAAGGTGCGCAGAGATGCATCTACTTTATACAACTCCAGCACCCTCATGAGCCATGTATGTGGCACCGAGTCATAGGCCTTCTTATAATCTATCCAACATGTCGACAGATCCTTTCGGGAACGACGAACCTGTTGGCTAATGGCCATATCAATGAGGAGTTGCTCCTTAGTACCGCGGGACCCGTTCCTACATCCATTTTGAGAGGCAGACATGACGGAGTTCGTGCCGATATGTTTGTTAATTTTAGCTCTCAAAATGGATGTAAGAACTTTATAGACCGTCGGTAAACATGTGATTGGCCTATAATTTTTGGGTTCCGCGATGCTACTAGATTTGTGGAGCAGGTGGGTAACTCCTGTAGTTAAGAACTGGGGTAGCAAACCAGAGTCCAATGCAGTCTGGCACGGAGCCGCCAAACGAGCCTGCGACCTTATGAACCATTTTATCCAGAAGTTGTGCAGCCCGTCCCGCCCTGGAGACGTCCAGTTAGGCAACGGGCGGACTGCACGAGCTACATATTGGGGGCAGATGGTAATAGCTGCCATTTCTGGTATTGGATTGCAGGCTCGCTCGACTTCCCGAGTCCAGTCCCCTTCAGTGTGACTGACAGGCACCGACCAGATACTGTGCCAGAAAGAGCACATGGCATCATCATCCGGCGGGCGCGTGTCAACCACACCTTGGTCCGGTTGCTCCCAAAGCCCTATATACCCACCTTTCATCACTCTGGAAGGTGCGGTTCTGAGTGTATCGATCTACTCCCCGTTTGTACCTTCGAATACGGTTTGCCCAGGCATACACTTTCTGCTTCAGGAAGTCTATGCGCTCTGCAACACGGGTTATATAGTCCTCAGGACTGGTATCAGTACCTACCTGAGAACGCCCGTCTCACAAAGCGCATCACTCTAGGACGAGTATTGCCCTCCCTGAAGCAGATTAGTTTGTCGATGAGCGCTCTGGCACCACCAATACGACGTTCAATTCTGCACTGCCAAGCTGGTACGCCTGATTTCGGTCGTGTAGCTCTAGATTCATTATCAAATTTGACGTGAGCTACACAACATGCCGCAACAGCCGCACAGTACAGCAACGAGTGAGTATCTGTGAGGTCTTCGCAGTCGTCAAAATAGTTTGACTACTGCGAATCCAGAGCCGCCACCAGCGCCCTATTTTTGTTATGCATGGGCAAACGAGGTAAGCGTGGCCTAAGTTCGGGCGGCATGAGCCGATATTCCCGAATCGCACCCTCCAAAGCACTCTTCAATTCATCATTGCACTGGGTACATACGTTTGTAGCCCTGTCATCAATCGCGTCGTCGGCTTGACTTGTAGTGATAGTGACCGGTGGTGGTGCTATAATAGTCTGCGACGGGGGAGCGATGACATGGCTACTCTGCATTTGATTTCGCAGGCGATCAAGTACGGTATCATCCAACATATGGTTACGCTGGGTGACTCGCACCTGATCCGACAGTCGTTGTGCCGACACGTTGACAGCTGGCTCAAGCACCTGAAACTTCTTCCCTCTGTAGCCCCATAGTATGAGCGCATGACGTTCTCATTAATGGATCGTGTCCATCTCATGCGCTGCACACTTCCGTCGGGAGCTGGGACCCTATCAGAGGCCGGTGGGCCTCGAGGTCCTAAACCGTCCGGCGGCCAGCGTCCTATCCTTCGCCGAGCAGGTGGTGGCGTCGTGGGCGGGGAGAAATACTCGTTGCTCGAGCTCGACGCAACTACCGCGGCCGATAACGTCACAATTAGCGCTCACAATTGGGCTGGGTACCGGCGGCAAGGCGGAGCTGAGCGAAGAGTCCGGAGGTGGTGGGCGTGCTCGACGTGCGGCCGATCTCGTCAAAATAGATATTCTTTCTTCATTTTCCTATTTTTCTGTTTATTGTTTTATCGGAGGTGACATCTGTCATATCACCTCCGATTCGGCAGTTATAAAAGAATTATATTACATTTTGTTGATGGTTTTTTTTGGTCTTTTTGATGGGTTTTTATGGTTTTCCGGTTTAAGGTTTAGTTTATTTTAATTTTAAATATTTGGTTTTGATAAATTAAATACTATTCTGAGGAAAATTTGTTATTGACGTATCAATGTTGCCAGCCTATTATTATAATAATAATTATTATTTTAATTATTGTGAATTTGAGGACTATTATGTGGATCATATTTTTTATTTATTTGGCTGCCTACTCAAATGTCCTTTCTTTGGTATTGTTCGTCGAGTCGTTGAGCTCCTTAAGTTCTGAGTTCAGCTACACGATGACTGACAAATGCGTGCACTGACTGGACAGGTCCTCTCAAATCTGACATTTTATTTAAACAATGACATGAATATTTACTTTGTAAAGTATTATATTATTTTAATTATTGTGAATGTGAAGACTATGTGGATCTTTCTCTTCTTTTATATTATTTATTTTTCCTTAGTTTTTATTAATCATGGTCTGGCAGTTAAGTTATGCGAGCCAAGTAAGTTGAGTAATTTATGCGGCCTAACCAAATGTCCTTTCTTTGGTATTGTTCGTCAAATCGTTGAGCTCCTTAAATTTGGAGTTGAGCTGCACGATTACTGACAAATGCGTGCACTGACTGGACAGGTCCACTCAATCTGTGTGGTTCTTTCTTCAAAATACCATTTCAGACACCAATCTACATGGTCTTCACATGATCTGACCAAGATTATGTCTGGACTTTAAAAGAGAATGTGACCTCTGAGTTTGTTTCGGCCTTTCTTCTCGGAGTAGTCAGATAGGAAACGCCGACCTCATCTAGTTTTAAAAATATGATTGACGTGTAAAAGTGATTGTAAAAACCTACTTACAGAAATAAAATCATTTATCATATTTTATGCTAAATAAAGACATTATATTCTAAAAAAAAAAAGTCCATGGGGTGACGCGTCTACAATGTAACCACATTTTACGAGATAATTTATTTTATTATACTCTTGTAAATATTATTTTGATATTCAAGAAAATTGAATATTTAATGATACTATCAATATACGAGTAGTATACTGAGATATAGAGCATTTAGGCTATTTTCCAAAACAGGGCATTTTTACCCAATTGTTTGTTGTTTAATGAAATATGAATCGTAATCAATAAAACAACGCGCGTACAACAACCATACGTACTACACATCAAGCTATACATTTCCAGTTTATGCTGATCTCGCATTGCATAGGATTTTCGTACAATGCGAGGTCATCTTATACTGGAAATGTATAGCTTGATGTGTAGCCGTGTGTACCACTTTATGTCATATGTACCATGTTTGATCATCAGCACTGACTTTCCGACACGATGCGCATCGAATATTGAATCGAATATAAAAACCAGCGCGTGCCTGTGCCGATGTGTCCATTACCATCGATTCAATTAACTTGTGTGAGCTGCTACTGCAGAACTAGACCACGGAGAGAGCTTTCAACGTTATCGATATAATTATAATCAGCTGCTATTTTATGTCAGTTAGTTTAAATACCCAGTACTTAGTACGCACACGTCTGACAGCAGGCACCGCTTGACCGCGCCTGCATGCGGCGCGGAGCGGGCCGCGTCGCGTCGCGTCTATTTATCTCACTAATTTATTGGTCCGACGCTGCGGTCGTTCTCGTCAAATTGACTTGCGTGCAATCAATTTTCATCGGTTTAGCAGCCGTTCGGCTATGCTGCACATGTTTACGCATTCACATCGAATGCCTGCGGACGTTAGCGACGAATACTCACTGATAGCGCAGTGAAGCGAGCGCGATTACGCTTTCCACGGTCTGAATTGAAACCCACATTGTAACCACACCAAATATCATCCCTTACAAATGCTGGTTTAAGTAAAACCATGCTTTCTACTTGACTATATTTTCCCGGTGTATCGACCACGTCTGTTCACCATCGCAGTTGTCCCGCCTGCCAGGGCTACGAGAAAGTCCGAAAGGGATACCGGGGCCCTTGGCAACATGCAGCTGAAGGAACACGGGTGGAGTTTTAGTCAGTTAAAGTTTGACACGCCCTCCCGCTCCGCCCAGATTGGGACAAGAAATTTTATGTATTCCAAACATAAAAAAAAAAGTGTGGTTCCACGAGTCGCGACCTCTTCCGTATGACTGCGCTCCGATCGAGCGTAATCGGCGTGTTTTGTTATTTCTCGCGCTATCGTCTCTTTGTGGAATGAGTCGTGCGGCGTCGTGCGTTCACGTGTCGACTCGGCCAATACACCAGAACAAAGATACGAATTATGATCAAAAATGAGAAATGAACTACGAAGCTAATTTATTGCTGGTTGTTGACACAGAGCGGCCCGCTTTTTGGTCCGTGTTCAGCCGTCTGTGTCGTTGCTTTAGTTCCAGCACTTTGTCGGCGAGTTTTATCAGCTATTTTCCGTCACTGCTCAGTTGTTCATTGCTGTCTACGACCACTGTTTACGATGCTGCATCGTTTAGGGTTCCGTTCCTATCGCCCATGTTTTTATTAACCGACTTCAAAAAGAAGGAGGATCTCAATTCGTCTGTATATAATATATATATATATACATATCGTCATTGGAAAGGCTAAAATTTCTTTAAAGTTCATTTCCCAAAAGTACCATTTTGGCGCTTTAGCATTTTCGCCTTTCCACTGACGTTATATATATTTTATGTTTGTTACGCGATTACTCCGCCAATTTTGAATTGATTTTCATGATTCTTTTTTTGTTTGATAGGTCAGTTGCTTGTGTAGTTTTTGAGTTAGCTTCAATATTACGTATTTTGCCCACTTAGTATATCTGGACGATGTTTTAAGGTACTCCGTCACTGTTATTTAGAAGCAATAGCAGGTAGTTTATGGTATTTGAATTAGTGAGGTACCACACTTAAAAAGATTTTTTTGTTATTTGGTTATCTTATATTTATTTGATGGCGCACTTCTCCAAGTTTGCTCCGACTTTCGGTACCTTGGTTCATTCGTGCAAGACGATGGCGAAGTAGATCGGGTGGTTAAGCACAGAATTAACTTGGATGGATAAAATGGCGGCAGGTCACGGGAACAATCTGCGACTCCCGCATTCCCCTTAAACTTAAGGAGAAGATATATAAAACAATAGTTAGACCTGCTGTCTTGTATGGATCAGAATGATGGGCCACAAAAGAGATGAAAAAAAAGCAATTGCATAGGTACAGTTGAGATGCGAATGAGACGGATGTGCGGTGTTACACGGATGGATAGAATAAGATATGAGTACATAAGAGGAAGTCTGAAAGTGGCACCGGTGACTGAAAAGTTGTTCGGTAATCGGTTGTCATGGTATGGGCACGTGATGCGAAGGAATGAGGAAAATGTGAGGAAAGTTTTGTGTATGAATATCGATAGCTTTCTGGGGGTGACTACCGACATGACGGCTAATAGAGACAAATAAACTGGGAAAAGGGCAAGAGAATGATGATGGTTATCTATTATTTACAAGAAAATCTCTTGAAACTACAACAATTATTGCGTCTAAGTATATAGCGGAACCCTGCCGCACAAGTTCGCAATCATCCAGTTTCGTGTCTCCATTTCTGAATTTAAATATTTTAGTATTCTTTTGCTTTGAGTGAGTGAGATTTAATCCAAAAACTTAGGTATCCAATAAATTTAATGAATGGTTCAACCCAGGTACAAAATGGATAGATTTAGCTAAACTTTTTGGAAGATTGCTCA
The DNA here is from genome assembly GCA_949152455.1 of Lithophane leautieri. Taxonomy (NCBI): domain Eukaryota; kingdom Metazoa; phylum Arthropoda; class Insecta; order Lepidoptera; family Noctuidae; genus Lithophane; species Lithophane leautieri. Next base: position 510,816 of record OX424462.1, on the reverse strand, counting down.
TACATTTATTACTGAAATCGAAGGAACCCAGCTGTAAAACGTAATTACGTTTCCTAAATTATTCCAATTTCTAATTCAGACAGGTCGTCGCTGTAGCCGACTTATGTTTGTAACAAATCTATTAGTAATTATATTTAAGTACCATCACTTTGGTTAAACCAATCAATGACTTTATGAACTCCCGATCGTATTCCTCCAACGGTTAGCTGCAGAAGTTGCACCCACATTAGATGGGGGTGTAACTAAAATTAAATGCGCTGTGAAATACTGACTGAACATAGATGACTATTTATCTAGTTATGTTTAGTCAGATTTAATGTTGTTGCAAATTCAAACTTAATACACTGCATCAAGTGGCAGCTGCAAATCGCTTCGTCTCCAAGAGGGCACTCCCAGTCACCGGTTGGTTATCTCCGGCTAATAGTTGTGTCAGGGGCTGTCGTCGAACTCGTCGTGGCTCGCGCACCGGAGCCGCCATTCTCGTCCGAGATCGCTTCCGATGACTACAGGTGATTCGTAAAGTCTTTCGCAGTAATCCTTTAAGACGATGCCGTTCATAAATTTCCGAGTTTCAGCAGTAGATCAATCATATCGACGGAGCTAGTCCGCTCTTGTATACAGTTTTTAGAAAACTTTACCAGAGTATTAGTGGTTCAACAGTAAATAATTGACTGCGGTTTCAACTGAAATGTTTCTGTTTTGAAAAGTTTTGTCGAGGACTGGAATAGTGAAACAAGAGAATAATAAGCAACACCTTGGGCCGTAATTCTGTCGGGAAAGATTGTAGAAGTAAAACGAAACAAAACATTGTAGCGGCTGCGAACTCCCGCCAATTCGCCTTCACCACGAGCACCGCACTACGGTATTCCTCGCACGATATGAGCAATATTTGTACAGAACTATCAGAAATGTTCTTCAACCGGCAGAACGACGTGTCTCCACCACCAGTTTCATCTTCAATCACTTTTAGCTAATTTAATTTCAAATGTATGTCGGAGATCGTCAAGATTTATTGCATTAGAATCAGACATCGTGTGGGCAGATGGGTTTCATGCAATCAAAACACACTGTGTGCGATACACGGCGTTTATTAAAATCACAAATTAACTCTATAGCCACAACTTACAATAAATCAAAATGACCTAAAGCCAAACGAAACGTAGGACAGTTCCTAGACTGGAGTTCTGTTCTCCAGGACGGCCAGTAGGCAAGAGAGCTCGCCCTGGCACCCCTCCGTTAGCTAGGCTCTGTCGTAGCACGAAGTTAGCCGCGTGTCAGTGTTGCCACTACTCGGGTAACGTGCCGCGCTTCGTTAAGCGACCGTACTGACCGGCTGACCGGCTCCGACATGTATATTATAAGAACATATTTACTTATCTGACGCCGTTATCGGGCCATAACACTGAAGAATGTCGACAGACGTTTAAGGCGCAGGAACAAATTATAAAATATAATAACAACATCACAGGTAGCGAATTTATATGTCTACTGGCATATATTTACATGTTGTACACAATATAGAAATAGTTAGAATTTACGAGTCTCCGCGTTTCGCAGGTAGGTTAGTCTGTAGACTTCATACGACATTCTTTATTATGTTGTGTCCAAGATGGTAGTGTGGTACTGTGACTGTGACATTACACTTACAGGGCAACATTTCACTATAATGTTAAATAATGTACAGTCGAACAAGCTATTTAGTATACAGGCAGCCAGCATAACTTGCAACTACTTTAATCAATTTTGTGAGTGTTTTCAGTAGTCAAAAATCCTTTTACATCACTCTCTTGAGACATAAGCTCGAAAAGTTAAATTACACACACAAACAAAACGAATTTTGGCAGTGTAGCGGAAAATGAATATATTTGGCCTGTATACCAAATAGCTTGTTCGATTGTACTACAATGAGTGACGCTATGAACTCGCTTAATTCTCTCATCAGACTAGACTAGTCTTTTGTGTTATTTTGAACGCGGCATCGCGGTGAACTAAAAATAACTCAAAATTAACTTTTTAATGGGAAATAAAGGATTTGGGATATGGTGAATGTGATGTGTGATGTGGTGAATGTGATGTGGTAAATGTGATAGATATCTGATGTGTGTGTTATGTGATGTGTGTGTGATGTGGTGAATGTGATGTGTGATGTATGTGTGATGTGGTGAATGACTGACAATGGTCTACCAACTCGGTTTCAAATAAAATCAAACGTTTATTTTGTTTCAACGTTTGTTTATTTAGTTTCTTAAACAATGTACCTGCAATGCAGAACACTATGTTCACGACTATGTACAATGATGTGTGCAATTAATAATAATAATAATAACCCACCGCCGCCGTATCTCTTCGTTGACGTCGTGGTGGGGCTTGCGCGCCTCGAACTCTAGGTCTGTGCCAGTAGAGTTTACTTTGCCGGAACGGGTCTAGGGTGAGGAGCCAGACCAAGAGAGATACAAAAACCCGCAGGGCAGCATGTGGCGAGCTGTTGGGCAGTAGCGACCTCACACACCCTGCCTCCCGGGAGAAGTCTCGTTCCTCATCTCTGGCTTGCCTTTATTGGCCGGCTGGAGTGAACACTGACGAGGAACAGAGCTCCCACCTCATTCTTGCCTTCATTGGCCGGCTTGAGTGGAGATTCGCTAGAGCAAACGTGCTCGGAGGAAGGAAGTATACCAGTAAGATGCTGGTAGGGATCTTGACCGTACTTCCGGGATTGTCCTGATAGCCGTGGAATACCTCTCCACTCCTCTCAAGCACCTCAGGAAGTGTTGCCCCCTTGTCGCTACGTCACTATGTACTAGCGACTGTTTTCGGGGGCCCATTATTGAGTGTGCAAGTCACCCCCTGCTATTTTATCCGTGTATATATAAAACATTGATCAGGCGGGGGCCATAGTCCTTCCATAGTTCCAGGTTACCAGTCCACTTTAGCCACCCAAACCCATAATTTAATATCATTGATTTATTTCCATATCCTGCAATAGTCCTTTACCAACCGGGGGTTGTCCTTGGGTGCCCTTGCATCCCGCCCTGGGACCTCGAGGCGAAAGTACTCGCGTCATCGTATCGGTGGCGCGAGGAAGCGAGGGCGCGGGGTGAGCAACCGATGCAGCGACACATAGAGCTGCATCGGTCTCAGCTTCGCGAGGTCCTGGTGGCGGAATGGCGGGAAAGGCTTTCACGCCCTACCGCCGGCCTCGACATCATCGAGGCGGTCCGGCCGGTGCTCGAGCGCTGGCTCGGGAGGAGGCACGGCTCCCTGTCGTTTCGGGTGACGCAGGTGCTCTCGGGGCATGGTTGCTTCGGGAAGTACCTGTGTCGCATTAACAGGGAGCCGGACGCCCGGTGTCACCACTGCGTCGACTGCCGGGAGGACACGGCGCGGCATACGCTGGCAGAGTGTGCCGCTTGGGAGGAGCCACGCCGTGCCCTCATCTCAGAAGTAGGCAGTGACTTGTCGCTGTCGGCTGTGGTGAATGCCATGGTCGGCAGCGGGGAGTCCTGGGACGCGGTGGTTTCCTACTGCGAGACGGTCGTCTCGCAGAAGGAGGCTGCGGAAAGGGAGAGGGAGATCTCGTCCACTCACCCGGCCCGCAGCAGGCGCACCGGGCGTCGGCGGAGGGCGGATAACGCCCTCTTCCAGCCCCCCTAAATGGGTCCAGGGGTGACGGACTCGGGGACGTCCGTCGCCCCCCACACATCAGGACCCGAGGTGGCGGCGCGTAGTGTTCCACGCGCGCCCCTCTTAGACGTCACGGGGGGAGTCAAACACCTCACTCCCCCCCCTGACCCGAGGAGGCCCGCAGTGGCGGGCCAGTCGGGGGTTGCGGAAGATTCTTACGTTCCCGCGACCCCCGGCGTAGGTGTGAGTCGGAACACCGGGGTGGTTTTTAGTCAGTAAGAGTCTGACAGACCCCTCCGCCCACCCCAGGGCGGAGGACATCCATGAGGATTTTCCACCCCGGGAAAAAAAAAAAAAAAAAAAATGGGTGCCCTTGCATGGGTAGAACTGACGTGTTATGCGGATGAGACGCTGGTCACTGCCCGGGGGAGCTCGCACAGGGAGGCAGCGTTGCTGGCGACGGCTGCGGTTTCACAGGTGGTAAGCCGCATACGTCGCCTAGGCCTGGAGGTGGCCCACAGCAAATCGGAGACCATGGTGTTTCATGGCCCCCGGTGGGCGCCGCCACCCGGCTCACACATCCTGGTCGGGGGGGCTCGGATCGCTGTCGAGTCTACCATGAAGTACCTAGGATTGGTGCTCGACAGCCGGTGGTACTTCGGGCCCCACTTCCGACGGCTGGCGCCCAAGTTGCTGGGCGCTGCTGGGGCGCTGTCAACGCTGCTTCCCAATCTGGGGGGCCCGAGCGCCGCTTGTAGGCGGCTCTACGTGGGGATCGTGCGATCGATGGCCCTTTACGGGGCCCCGATCTGGGCGGCTGACCTGACGGCCGGTAGTATCGCAGTCCTGCGCAAGCCGCAGAGAGCGATGGCCGTCAGAGTCATCAGGGGGTATCGCACGATCTCCTACGAGGCGGCTTGTGCACTGGCCGGATCTCCGCCCTGGGACCTCGAGGCGAAAGTACTCGCGTCATCGTATCGATGGCGCGAGGAAGTGAGGGCGCGGGGTGAGCAACCGATGTAGCGACAGATAGAGCTGCATCGGTCTCAGCTTCGCGAGGTCCTGGTAGCGGAATGGCGGGAAAGGCTTTCACGCCCTACCACCGGCCTCGACATCATCGAGGCGGTCCGGCCGGTGCTCGAGCGGAGGCTCGGGAGGAGGCACGGCTCCCTGTCGTTTCGGGTGACGCAGGTGCTCTCGGGGCATGGTTGCTTCGGGAAGTACCTATGTCGCGTAATTATACAGGGAGCCGGACGCCCGGTGTCACCACTGCGTCGACTGCCGGGAGGACACGGCGCGGCATACGCTGGCAGAGTGTGCCGCTTGGGAGGAGCCACGCCGTGCCCTCATCTCAGAAGTAGGCGGTGACTTGTCGCTGTCGGCCGTAGTGAATGCCATGGTCGGCAGCGGGAGTCCTGGGACGCGGTGGTTTCCTACTGCGAGACGGTCGTCTTGCAGAAGGAGGCTGCGGAAAGGGAGAGGGAGATCTCGTCCACTCACCCGGCCTGCAGCAGGCGCACCGGGCGTCGGCGGAGGGCGGATAACGCCCTCTTCCAGCCCCCCTAAATGGGTCCAGGGGCTCGGGTGACTCGAGGACGTCCCTCCCACACATGAGGACCCGAGGTGGCGGCGCGTAGTGTTCCACGCACACCCCTCTTAGACGTCACGGGGGGAGTCAAACACCTCACTCCCCCCTTGACCCGAGGAGGCCCGCAGTGGCGGGCCGGCACCAGTCGGGGGTTGCGGAAGATTCTTACGTTCCCGCGACCCACGGCATAGGTGTGAGTCGGAACACCCACCGGGGTGGTTTTTAGTTAGTAAGAGTCTGACAGACCCCTCCGCCCAACCCAGGGCGGAGGACATCCATGAGGATTTTACAAATCGGAAAAAAAAAAATGTGGGTGCCATAGCATAGTGCGAACAGGGATAATCGTCGGTTGGTGCACCATTTCATTATGGATGTCTAACGGGCCTCTGCGAGTTGGCTTCGGCCCCTCGTACGCCTTCCAAAGGTCCGGGATCCCAGGATCCCGAGATATGTTAAAGACATTTTGAAAATAATAATATTTTATTCAAAATATAACAAGGCATAAAAATTAGTACAGTTTTGCTTAAATGTATATTATGTTCGTGAGACTTACGTGCCTGAACTAAGTTATCCTGTGTTTCAGGCGAGAAAAGCTAAAAATAGAGTTATAAAATAAATAAATAATAAACAAGTTAACTCTTAGTTTCTAAATTTGACAAATACTTCACTTTAAACTTGTTGTATTTTGTGGACAAACTATATCTTTACGTCTTTTATTAGTATTTGCAGTGCTATAGGGAAGAGCTGTGTGCTGCTTTAATACAATACCCATTATAAATAGTTGTCGAACTGTTAATACTTCACATGATTTGTACCTACCATATAAATAAAGGGGTTTATTTATAAACGTTGCTTAAAGTTAAGTAATGATTAGCCATATTACTCAATATGAAGGGATTTTTTTTGCCTTTTTTCCACACAAAAAGTGAAAAATTCCATAAAAGTACACCTAGCGGCTACCAAAAACGCGCGCCTCTGGCTCTAAAAAAAAATCCGGGGTAGAGAAAACAAGTACCAAGTGGAGGAACGATTGTCAAATTCGATTTTAGTTGTCAAATTTTTTTGTAAGTTTAGAGAATTTATTTGGCATAATAGCTCCAAGATTCTCATAGCCAAAAGTAAGGAATTTTAGTGATAGTTTACTTAGTTTAGTTCGGTGTACAAGAGAATCGGCACCGATATCTATGGTACCAATCATTAGTATGCTTTGGGCCAATTGGATCCTAGTAAGATTATGAATGATCTCTCTTTTGCTTATAAAATTACAGTACATGTTGAACATTTATCAAGAACTTAAAAAAAAATAAGCGTTTCGAAGGACCGTCTTTAAACATCATTCAGTTCTTAAGATTTCGTTAAAGTCATTTTTCTGTATCCTCCAGCATTATGTAAATAATTCCAAACAGTTTTATGGAGGCTTTATACCGAAATCAGAAGCAGACGGCGATTATATTGTATGTAGTTATGTAGGTACAGTACCGCTATTCGTTCAGACTGTATCTAATATAACGCGACAGCGATGTGACGACGCCGAGATGAAATTAAAATCGGACTCGTACTTAAATCCGTTTAGAGCTCTTATTGCGATACAACGGACCGCGCGTTTGTCCCTCCGCGCCCGCTGCACCTCGCCCACAATATCATATTTACTATTTTTATCCCAACGCGGATTATTTTTCATTTTCCGCTGCGAGGCTCTTTCAAACGTCTTACTATCGTGAACTAGATTTATTTAACTCGTTTCGTAAGTTGAAATGAAATTCAAACGGTACGGTGCGACGCGGCGAATCGCGGTAAGAAGGCGGCCGTTAATCGAATATGTCTCCTCTGCCAGATAAATGTAATTCGAATGTTTTATGGTGAGTTCAGACGAAGGGCGCGTGGAGAGGATGCCATGGCCTTTTGAAAAGTCAATGAACTTTTCAAATGGCCACGGCATTTTAACTATGATTCCTGTTTATTTTTACCCGACTACGGTGAAGAAAAAAGGAGGGTTATGATTTTGAAAGGTATTTATGTATGTTCCCTCATATCTTTACTTCTCATCACAATTTGAACAATGAGGTATCGTTGGAAGCGTTTTGATCGTCCGCTAGTTAAAGGCTATGTGACGTCACATTAAATTTAATATGGCGCCCTCTAGAGGACAAAGTCATGAACAATTTTTTTTTTAATAGGGATTTTTATTGATTTGTTATGCTGGGTATCAAATGAAAGGGCTTAATTAGCACATAAAAAAATAATAATATTATAACCCCAGAAAAATACAAACAAGACATCACAAGACTGACAAATTAAAATTCCGGGTTCGCACATAATCTATTCGATTTATGCCCTAACACGTGTGACTCCGGATTTTTAATTTGTCTGTGATGTCTTGTTTATACCTTTTTAGTTAATTGACTTTTTTGTCGTAGTTGGGTTTTAGTTTTATAGCTTTTATTTTTATGGCATTTCTTTATAACCAGGCAACCCTTTTTATGTTCGTCGATGATGGGTTCGATACTCTACAAAGTATTATGTAAGTAAACTCTTATTAAATGAGTAATGAAAAACAAGTTAGCAATCCCAGGTGACGTTGGCACTAAGCAGGTATCATGTGTAACCCGCCAACTAATAAGTTCCCTGCTATAACTGGCAAACAATGTCAAATAATGCTATAAAATGTCATGACTTTGATAACACCCCTCCGACAATGATACCGTATTATCTATAAAGTGATGAGTATCGTAGAGAGACATAACGTATCTCCCTGAGTGATCTCGTGTGATGAGCACCGCTCAATCATCAGTAACGAGCGATCTCTGCTCCGCTCGCTCATGTCACTGACTTCGCTCCAGCACCCGTACTGCAACACTTATTTACTTATTTTTCCGCTCCCAGCACAAAGTCAAATAATTTATTTCAATCAGGCACATAAAAGGCACTTTTGAACGTCAAAAACAAAGAAATAGAACTGATTCTAGTTGCCCCTTCCAAAAGGTAGTGTTCGTATGGAGAAGAATGACCAAGAAGCTCCACTGTTACTCTTTTAAAAATGTTTTAAAATATTTTGTATACATCAAATAAAAAATTATATGTGAAGACGATGCACCTAGAATAAGATTACAGTACCACAAAAGGTAAAAAAAAAAAAAAATTAAGCAATGTAAATAAATTAATTGTGTACTCACTTTTACAAACATTGTAAGAGTATACGATATATCACCATATTCCTAAAATATTTACAAGTGTAATACTCATAAGTCAGTGCGTGAGTTTAAAATCACAATTGCTGTCACTCCGCGTGGAACAATGCGCGCTGCATTTCGGCGGACACCCGACGACTGAAATTGTTTCTTTACATATTTGAACACACGTTGAGTATAAACTATTACTTATGTTTGAGACACAAGTTCTCTGAAATAGAGAATGGTTGATTTCACTTTCCATTACGAGGACTCATAGATGCGTGCTGTGATTGGTCGCGCGCCACACGTATATACCAGAGCGCCACGGTGCGCGGCGGCGCAGGTTTTCGGTGCGCACCGTTCTCTATCTCAGCAGTTTATGTCAGTAATGTGTTCTGTGCGTCTGTCTGTCTCCTCCACTAATCTAGAACATGCATCACGGTGAAACGTTCATTATTTTTTGACTAGGGAACAAATCTTTTTTCTGTGTAATGTATGTGGCGCGCGGAACATGTAAATCAATCTGCAGCGAAAAGATTAATTTGCCGCCGCGTATTCACGTTCAGCCTTAGGTAAATAGTTACCTACTGTGCCGTTCAGTGCCATGATGTGCCGTGCTGTGTTTTTCCGACGTCTGTGTGTCTGAAAGTATTGCTGAATATATTTACTGGACACTCTGTTCTGGGTATATCTTTGACAAGGCGATTTATACTCAACTCGCTGTATTAGATATGGGCCTGACGGCGACCAACCCAGACACCGCCTGGCACAGCTATAAACATAATTCTCTGACACAATATCATGTCAGATAAACTGTCCACACAAAGCAAAATTAATCACGAGAAATATAAGTAGGTTTTGTAAGTAAGCTTTTCAAATGTCACGTGATACCCCATTGGTGCATCAACGAAGTATAAGTGTAGTAGTAGGTACATTTTAACTTGTTTATTTTTGACGTGACTCGTCTTTAATTCGGTCAGTATGGATCAATTGCAGAAACCATAATGTAACGAATTATGTTATGGTATGATAACTTACTTCGATACTTTTGAAGTATAGCACCTACCGCCAATATTTTATTACCATTTTAGAGGATAGGAGCCATTGCTCGGTAGTGCATAAATATTTCTCTGGCGTAAATCGCGAAGCAAGCGCGCGTAAAACGACGCATTCTGAACTAAATAACATTTTTATTTCGTTATTCCTCTGCAGTACATTGATCGACTCATGGCGTTATAATAGATGTGTGATACATAAAACTCATACTTGTGACCGTTAGAAGTTGTAGAGATTAAAAAAGGTGTGGTTTTTTGCAGAAATTTGACGACTGCTCTATATGACGGCACCGCGTGCTATACGTATGTTACGTACAAAACTGGCTTGTAATAGCTCGGGTAGCAAGAGAGAGAGATTTCGGCTCGTGAGACCCGCTTAGACCTCGGTGGAACATGTTCGTCTCCACAGGAAACGCGTAACATTGACCCTAACGCAGTCGGTAGGGCAGGAAAATTAAGCTAGTGGTACCTACGAGTATTTATAATCTGGCACCGCTCTAGTCTCCTCAAAAGTGCGCTTTAAGGCGCTACTCCAAGCAAAACCTCGTATTTGGGGTTCCGTACGCAAAGGGTAAAACGGGACCCTATTACGAAGACTCCGCTGTCCGTCTGTCACCAGGGTGTATCTCATGAACTGTGATAGTTAGACAGTTGAAATTTTCGCAGATGATATATTTCTATTGCCGCTATAACAAAAAATACTAAAAAAACAGAATAAAATAAATACTTAAAAGGGCTCCCATACAAAAAACGTGATTTTTTTGCTCGTTTTTGCTCGATATTGATAACGGCAGCAGGTAGACGCTTGAAATATTCACAGAATATTTATTTAATATTCACTTTAAAAATAAATAATTAAATTCAAATAAAACAAATATTTAAGGAGGCGCCCATACAACAAACGTGGTTTTTTGGGTGATTTTATAGATAATGGTACGGAACCCTTGGTGCGCGAGTCCGACTCGCACTTGGTCGTTTTTTTATTCGTTATTCAGAGGCTACCCTAACTCATAATTATGGGAAATAAACTACCTATGTACATCTAAAAGCACATTATGATGTTAGATATCCTATAATTATTACATCGCACGTTCTTGAATACCAAACAGGGGGCCTAAAACGGCCACAGTACCAATTCCTCTAAAAGCAATTCATTTCCGGAATTTCCTGCTGTCATTAGCAATTCCTCTAATTTGACACAAAAGCACTTCATACTTAATGTGTGGACCATTTTACAAATCTCCATAGAAAACTGTCAAACAGATGAATTATTTCGTAATATGAATCGCACGCAGATCATTTAAGAATTGTCAATTTGTGACATTTTACGATGATTCATAATATTTTTCTATTATGATTCTGCCAAAGTGCGCCGATACGAACGAATACGACAAGATTTTATTTCGACATGACATAACTAGGAAATGATGCGACTTCGACGATTTATTTCTTCGACAATAATGCTAGTTCGACATGAGTCATGAATTTCGACGTACTCCGGCTGCTGTACTTCGACAATTTCTTAAATCGACGTGATGAGACACGATGCTCCTTTAAAATTATTCTGCGACATTGGAAAACAACTGTACTTGTGAAAGATTATTTTATTACGGCTAAAAAGGCCTGCACCTTTTGATTTCGCTCAGGCGCTGGTTCTTGGTAGTAAATCAAAGATATACTTAAGTCAATATAACCAATTGGTAGCGAAAACATAGGCAAAAGGTATAATATCGTAAAGGGCCTGGTGCAAACTTGCGCATTCTCCCTTTTTTCTATGAAATAGATGGATAGATAGATAAAACGTTTATTTGATGCACACAAAAGACAGCACAACATACAAAGACAAGGTTAAATAATAACTAATTACATTAATAAATAGCAACATGGTGCCAATTTACAAAAAAAAATTAAAAACAAAAAAATAGAAACAATAAAAGAAAAGTAAACTAGACACAGTGATGAAAATATTGTCTATGACAAAATTTAAAAAATAACGAGTAATTCAAAGTTCGGTGTGCGTCTCAACGTTGCACCAAATGGGAGTCCAACTCAGCATGTGTCAGGCGAATATACCTGACGCTGATATTCTGCTGGATCCCTGCGGTGACATACGGACGTCGAGCAGATACATTAAATGGGCTGCTGTCAATCAGCTTTTGTAGAACCCTCCTTCGCGGCCACTAACGATGATCTAAAATGGTTGATTGCATGCATCTATTTCTTTGAGGATTCCACTAATGGATTGGATTGATAATTCAAAGACCGCTTTTCTTTTTTTATTAAAATAATTCCGAAAAATGTGTGAATTCGGATTGCGCAGAGAGCGGGACAGACCGAGACAAAGCGGTGGAACCGCGGGACAGACAGGATATGTGGTCTTCATTATCAGTCACACTTTACCATAGTCTGTGTACTTCACCTTCACCAAATGGTCAATGTCAGTCAACTAGTGTTGGGCGTTTACTTTAGTGATGACACAACTTTACAACATGAAACGTGCATGCTAGAAGAGTGTGTAATAAGCACTAGTGCCTGTACTCTACAGTACAGGCCCTGGTAAAGATAACAAAGAACACACAAGTTACATTTATTTACATACTAGCTTCCGCCCGCGGCTTTGCCCGCGTGGTATGTCGATAAAAAGTAACCTATGTCCTTTCTCAGGCTCTAGACTATCTATGTACGAGTACCAGATTTCATTTAAATCGGTCTCGTAGTTTTGGCGTGAAAGCGCGACAGACAGACAGACAGACCGACAGACAGTCACTTTTGCATTTATAATATTAGTAAGGATTTTAGTCTCTAGAAATCGCGACCCGGCTGCAGTTGCTGATTTCTTGAACCACAATCATTCCCACACACACACTTGTGTCCAAACTCGGACTTGCACCGGGCTGAAGCCAAATTCCAGCGCCTACGGTACTCTGGCGCACGTGTAAGCAGCTCTTACTGTGGCCTTGTACTGTTACTGTCGGGTGTGTAGCCTGGCTCCTTCTGATGAACGTTGATGAGCTAGTCTCGTTCTCTGCCACAAATACCTGTGCTCGAGACTACCTTACGCCGCGCCGCTCGACCCCGCCGCATCCGTAGACGACTGTGGTTCGAGCGCTAGGCTCAATGTAAAGTCTCGTGCAGACTAGCGCACCTTGTCGCGCGACGCGACACCGGTAATTATTCTACCGCGAATTTTTCTCAGAAATTGTTTTGTTAAAGTCGCGTCGCGCACCAAGTCGCGCTAGTCTGCACAAGCCTTAATGCGTTCCCCGTGGAGACGAATACGTCACGATCTTTGATAACGTATTTCGGTAAGGTATCTGCAATTGACTCCAACTAACCGAAATGAAAGACATTTTACGTCAAAAATTATCACATCTTACACTTGACATTCAACAAACAGTTGAACTGTTATAAATATTTATTACGGGGAAAACAGTGAAAAATAATCGTTCAATTAGTTGTATTCATAGTATTTATGCTGTTTTGTTAGGTTTATCCCCGTGAATAAATACGTCATTTGCCAAAGGCCCGCCGAGCTCGTTACCGATACAACAATTTGCATACAACTGCGCCGCAAAACTTTACACCTGAATTAAATATGCTATTTACTTATTTGAACATTGAAACTTATCAAAGTAGTCTGTATCAGTCCCTGCTAACCTGCTAAACTTAATATTCAAGATACATAATATGGCCAGCCCTACATTCAGATTCGTTTGACTAATATTCGTAGCGGTCGTCGACGTGAGCGTGAAGGTGGTGACACTCATGTTAATACTCAGATTACATTAGTATTTCTCAACTATACTCCATTTTAAATAAGATTAGACATTTAAATAAACCTTTTTTACAGTCCGTTCAACGATTACGAAGAATAGACATAGCTTTTTCTATGCAAAGTGCCATTTCGTTTCTTCATTTTTGACATCGCACCGTAGAAATCCTTCTACAATCTGTCATTTTGTCTTTCATTTATATCGATCTTTGTCTAGGTCTTTTAATATGTAGACTATTTCGGAAAAAAGTTTTCTATCCTTACTGTCAAAATCACACTGACAACTGTTTGTCTAAGGAAGTGAACACAATTTGAAACAAAACAAAGAATTCTGAGTCGAGTTATGTAAAAGTGTGAATTTCGTTAAAAGTGCAGTTGACTCCTTTTACTTAGCTGCCGTCGTACTGTCTACACGTAACGTCATTTTTGTCTACTCTTCCGTCGATAAAACGGTGCTCATGCTACGCCTGCAGGGTGTCATCTATCTCGAATTTTGTGGAAATCCGTTCAGTGGTTTAGGCGTAAAAAGATAACATACAGACAAACAGAAAGACAGACAGTTACTTTCGAATTTATAATATTAGTATTAGTATGAATGTTAAAATTTTGCTGTACAATGCCTTAGATTTATTTAAACCTGTTATGTTGTATACGTATATCTTCAATAAAGTAAGATAACCTGCATAGTTTCCTGCGGAGTACAGCCGAGCGTAGACACAGCTCAGGAAACCGGTCTTAGCGCTGAAGCATATGCATTGTTTCCAATGTCGCAACAAGCGGACCTTCTCGCTTCCTTGTGCTTTGTTGTATGGGTGTCCCGGCGATTACCCATCGGCGAGCAGGGGCTTATCGACCTACAATTAATAACATTTTTGCTATTAACTGTTTGGGGGGGGTTTGTTGTTTTAGGTTTATTCCTGGAAGACCCTCACAGGCAAAGGTATACAAGTATTTTTGCAGCCCACAATCCGGCCCAACCCACGTGCGAGCACTGCGAGTCTGATATGACGACTTCATTGATATAATTTGTGACTTCTACCAACCTGCAATGCGGTCGCTCCCTCTCACAGAGGCACATGTTACGTTTTTACGTATAGCAAACTGCTGAATAGTAAGATGCTCCTAGCAACAAGCTGCAGTAAACAAGACACAATTATGACCACATAATACCTTTGTATGTACCTACGATGCGAATATTGCCAATGTGTTGTTGATATACACACTCGCGTACGTACTTGCTTCCGGACCACACAATTTGATAATAAAATTTTCTAAGTCGTCCAACTGAATTTACGAAAATGGTAATTATCAGCGGTGACTGGTTTTATGGGTACTACCTAAGAATAACTATTGAGACTATGAGTCCATAATATTAGGTATCGAAACACAGTTTATAATATCATTGTTGCTTTCTGAAGTATAATTTACTTTTGAAACATTAAAATAAATATTAGGTTTATTGTTTGTCCCCGGAATAAACTGATGATGACAGATTACTGATAAGAAAACCTAACTATTGAATAAATGTTTCTAAGTCGTACCACAGACTGTACATTTTTTCATTACAAGTACAACTGATATCAGCCACTCATCAACCACTGCTGACATCACAGATAGTGCACGTCGAGTCTTCACAATATTAATAAAACGTTTGGTCGCCGACACCGATTTGTTTCCCGCTCCACAACAATGCGCTGAGTGTGACCGCGGGAGGTCGGGAGCCCCAGCCCGCGCGCCCCTGCCCGCGCGACAGGCACGTCGCACAACACTCACGCGATCTGTCTCCACGCGAACAATGCGCGCCCACATATCGCGCGCTCTCGAGGCGCTCGTAATTGTTCGCGTTTTGTTTCGGTATTGTGCGATGACAGAGATGTCGCCTAATGGAAGCAAACGTGGACAAATAGTTGCGGAGACTGTTCTCTTCTGTTCTCACTGTTTCTATTAAATAGTGGTGTTTGTCACAAAATGTTCTTATTCCCAGAGGCATCTAAATACGCTTCTTTCTTTGCGTCATGTTTACTACATGTAAACGTATTTTCTTGAGGCCGGGTTTTTCCAAGGTCCGTAGGTATCACCCCAGCACCCAAAACGAATAGTGATACGTAACAAATTACGAAATGCGGGAGACGCGCGTGCCAAACACACCGGTCATGAGTTCACGAACCCAAAGGTCACAACAACACATACAATATAGTAAAACTAATAAATACGACGACTGCAATCATATTCGGGATACGCCGGTTTCACCAATATCTTTATGGTAGGTCAATTCCTTTTATACTCAGAATCTGAATATTTGGTCCCCATCGCGGCATAACCAGAACTTTCTGCAAATAG
Source organism: Lithophane leautieri (assembly GCA_949152455.1). Taxonomy (NCBI): domain Eukaryota; kingdom Metazoa; phylum Arthropoda; class Insecta; order Lepidoptera; family Noctuidae; genus Lithophane; species Lithophane leautieri. Next base: position 495,270 of record OX424462.1, on the reverse strand, counting down.
GTTGCAACGATATGCTATGTTTTTGAGTAGTTATAACTTTAAAAATGAATACATTGGTAGTGACCGTGAAGTGAATGGCAAAGCTGAGCTTATAGAGCATAGAGCCTCATAATATGTTAATTTTGTTGTAGATTCCAGCTTGCCTATTACACTTTGCTTATTACGAGAAGAAACTTTTAATGGTATTAAGTTGGCCAAAGTTATTGAGTATATTTTAAATGGTTGGCTAAATAAAGTTTCAAATCAAAGTATTTTTCCATACTTTTTATATAAAAGTCAACTCTCAATAGAAAATAACATAGTAATGCGGGGTCACAAAATAGTTATACCGGAAAGACCGTTTGCAAAGTAAAATTTTATCTGAGCTACATAAGTTGCATTTAGGAATTGTTAAATGTAAAGCTGTAGCCCGTGGTAGGATTTGGTTTCCTGGTATTGCTAAGGCTATTGAAGTGATGATCGAAGGGTGTAAAATATGTGCTCAGCTCAGACCATCTTCAGCTCGAGCACCGCTTGCTGTGTCGCCGCATCCTCCACACCCGTTCCAGAGATCGTTCACATCGATTTCCTTGGACCAATTAATGGTCAGACTTATCTAGTAATAGTTGACGCGCATTCTAAATGGGGTGAAGTATATAAGACTAACAGCAAAATTTTATAGCAAAATTATACGATTTCATGTCAAGATTTGGTCTTAGTCAAACTATGGTCAGTGACAATGCTACTTGTTTTGTATCAGGTGATTTTTGTACAATTTTGCTCATCCAATGGAATATCGCATGTGACGTCTGTAGCCTATCACCCTGCGAGTAACGGTCAGGCAGAGAGCTACATATGTATTTAAAAGTTGTTAAGAAAGACATGAAATCTTGTTTAATGATATCTAATTATTTAAAATGAAACAGTGAAGATTTACTGAAATACCTGTTCGATTATAGAAATTCTTTACACGCTACAACTGGCTCTTCGCCTGCCGGATTAGTGTTTGGACGGAAGCTTCATTCACGCTTAGATTTGTTGGTTTCGGACACTCCATCGCCGCCGTCCGCACCTGAATTCTCTAAATGACATGACCAGTGGGACTATGGGCGCCTGCTTAGGTGTTGATATCAATCATCATCTGCCTAGCCTTTTCCCAACTATGTTGGGGTCGGCTTCCAGTCTAACCGGATGCAGCTGAATACCAGTATTTTACATGGAGCGACTGCCTATCTGACCTCCACAACCCAGTAACTGGGTAATACGATATCCCTTGGTAAGACTGGTTGTCAGACTTTCGGGCTTCTAACGACCCGTAACGACTGTCAAAGATCCACAAATGACAGCCGGGACCAACGGCAGATCAATGTGCAGTAAATATTGTTTTATTTTTGCAATTGTTGTATTCTAGTTTCCAGATAAAAAAAGTTTCACGAGTCAGATCAGAAGATCAGGAATCTGAGAAAAATAAAGATAAGTATTCACTAAATAACTCTGTTTTTCGATATGAGATGGCGCTCGGCGTTGTGAGCGAGTTTAAGACAAGTTTTTGACATTAATTGTCCCTGAGATGAGATTGCGACTTGAATTTGAACGTTTTTAGTTACGGGAATTAGGCAATCACTGCCGCCCATAGACATCCACAACACCAGGGTTTTTGCTGAAAAGCGTTGCCACCCTTTTCCCAAATAAACGCTGCTTTATTAAGTTTTGCTGGCTCACATGCAATCGAACCGCTGTGTCTGACTTTATACCTGCTGTCTTGTTGTTAAATAGTATTGTTCCAATGTAGTTTAATTAAGTACTTACATACTTGATTATTCAACCACCGGGCAAGTCTCGCTTGCTGGAGGAAGGTTAGCATTGACATAATATCCCTTTGAACCCGCCTTACGAAATATGCCACAGTTTATGCACCTCATCATAACGCACGCTTAATAATAAACTGACCGATTACGGTTTAGGTCCAAAATGAGTTAAGCATACAAAGAAATTTCTTTTAACGCCATCTATCTTTCTATCTCGGAATTTCTTCGATATCTCGTTCCTAGACCGAGTTAAAACTTTATCGGTCTCTTTCACTCATACGTTTTCACAAGGATTCAACAAGACAGTGGCGTAAACCATTATGAAGACTAACTAGTCTGTGCCATTATGCGTCGGGCGTTGTCGTAGTGAACGTGTGGAACTTTTATTTTAAAGTGACCGATTAATAATTGAGTCTGTTTCGTGCAAAAATCGAAGGTAAGTTTTATTTAAATTATTCATAAAAGCATGACCCATTTTTGATTAGGTCTGTTTAGCATTAAAAATATCAAACTATTCGTGTTTTTTTTTAGTTTTAGGTCTGTGTTTTATAAAAATGTGACAAAATTTTGGTGACTAACTATGAGTTAAGCCTGTTTTTCATAAAATACCATATTATTTTTCTAATAGGATTTGTTATCATTAGAAGTTCGGTCAGTCTTTTACAAAACTGTTTTCAAAATGTAAAGACATTCTTAGATATAAGTCTTTCTTTTATAAAAAAATAACATCCGATAATTAATTGCGTTGTTTATATCTGGTATTGTGTCACTGTTTTTTTTTAAGTTTAACATTAAATAGAAGAGAATTTTGGATAAGAGACTCATAATTATATTCTTATAGGATGGCTTCGAGGTCGTAGAAGATAATGCAACTGATTACAGCGTCGCCTGCTGATCCTTCTACCAATGCTCCAATTCAAGATAGACCATCAGCTGATCACAACAAAGGGCCGATGGACTTAGTTCAAGATAGTTCTGCAGCTAATGTTGTGGTAATGTTATATTTAAATTTATATTAAGTGCATAACTAAATTCTAATTTACTGAAGAAGAATACATAAAATAACATCAGGCCTGTATTCCCCTAAGGGTTAGGCAGAGGTATACCTATTAGTACACCCATATTCCGCCAGTTATGTTTAAGTCCCATGTAATAGGGGGCGAGCCTTTTGCCAGCAACCGGGCACAATTACAGACTCCAGGCGCCTACTGAAAAATTTCACTTCTAATGGAAAACCCAATAACATTTTACCCGACCTGAGAATCGAACCCAGAACTTCATGCTCAGCAGTAGCGCTTGCGCCCACTAGACCAACGGGGCAGTCACTGTTACTGAAGAATAAAAGTATACTTACTAATTTATTATTACTAAAGATATTTTTTTTTTGTTACAGGTCAATCAAAAATCAACATCAAAATATTTTATTTCACATAAGCCTACATGGGCACTTATGAAACGTCAGAAGCTAGGTGCACGGTTCCAATTGCTCGTTTCCTATGGAGAAGAGCCGGCAAGAAACTCCATGGTTACTCTTTTAAAAGATAATTGGCTTTTACAATATTTTCGAATTACAGTGTTAATAGTTATAGGAGGGCAGTGTAGGCCTGCCTTTCAAGGAGTTTCATGTAGGTAGCTAAAAGAAACTGAAATTGTTCCATAAAAAAAAAAAAAAAAAAAAGGTGTTATCTGATATCACTAATAATCCTGAGAACCAGTCATACTTGAATGTTAACACCTTTTTTGAATCCGACGAGCTCGCTCATCAAAAATGTGCTAGCCGAAAAAGAGACAATGTAAATTACAATGTCTCACCTGTAAACTCGGATGAATCGGACGCAGATGTTAGTGACCAAGATCCAACGTATGACCAAAAAATTAAAAAAAGAAACTGATACCAGTATACCCTGTGTCGCGACGTTTATCGTCATCTAGTTCTAGCAGCTCATCGTCATCTAGTTCTAGTAACTCATCGCCATCTAGTTCTAGCAGCTCCTCATCGTCAGAACCTCTAAATCTCCTTCCGTAAACTCCAAACCTGAGCCAGAAAATTCTACACCCGCTCGTCAAGACTTTAATACTATTAACAATCCGGACACTACAGCTAATGAACAACCAATTGAGGTACAGGGAACAGGTCGAATTGAAGAGATGGAAGTAGGCCAAAGTAACATTGAAGAAGAAATGGAGATTCCTAAGAAGAAAGGTAGGAAGCGCACTAGTAATCCTAAAAAATGGAGACAAAACATAAATAGAGTACTAAGAAATACTGGACATTCTTATGAATTTAAGGGAAAAAAATCCGTTCCACCTCGTGAAGTGAAGCAACCTTGCACAGATCGTTGCAGACTGAAATGTTCAGAAAAGTTTACATCTGTTCAAAGACAAGGTCTTTTTGACGCCTATTGGAACATTGGGGACGTTGATAAGCAGCGATTGTTTATAAACTCTTGTTTATCCAGCGTCACGCCTAAATATAAATACACAAACGCCATGCGTCCGAGGCAGAGCAATAAGGCTTTCCACTTTATTATGGATGACAAACCAATCCGAGTTTGTAAACAGTTTTTTATAGGAACACTAAATATATCCGATCGCGTTATTCGAACAGTAAAACAAAAGTCTGATAAGCTTGGCATTATCCAAAGTGATCAAAGAGGAAAAGAATGTTACAAGAATGTACCTACGATTCATTTCTGGACTTGAAAAAACTTCAAGAAGATTGGGGATACCATTTCAATGAAACTGAGGACAAAAGCCACTGTTTATGGAATGATATAAAAATCTCAAAATGTGAAAAAAGTGAACCGTTTGCATTCTTTGTGAAAAAATCATACAAAGATAAAGAATTCCCCAAAATATGCCTCAAAAACAAGAGGAAAAAAATGAAGCTATTGTCAGAGTTGACAACAGTAAAAGTATACACGGGCAAGCAAGAGCTCAGCGAAAACAAAAAGAAAGATTTGAAAGAGCTGGTTGATAAAAACTTGATCCCCAATTTTTACATAGATTTTTATGATACAATTCTGTAAAAGGTAGTTTTTTTAATTTAGATTTTTAACTAAACTAACATTAGTAAACTGACTGATAGTACAAAATTGATCTCTTCATTATTAAGTAAGTACTATTCTAAAACATTTAATATTAGGTATGTTTATAAGAATTTATTTTTATATTATATGATTGGGTAAATAGATGATAAATTTTGCTACAATTTCTAAAGAAGATTACATGTAAAATTAAGATTCAAAGATTTCTTTTAAGATATTCTAATTAAAACTGATTATTATTAGGTATTTCTAATAATTGTGTGGTAGAAGAATTAATGTTGAGGAAAAATAATAAATTTTAACTATCGTCACTTACGAAGAAGTTTATAATAAGCTAGTATATTATTTAGAGTCACGTTTTGTTTCAAAGTTCAATTTTATGTTCTAATATAAGTGGTTATACTGATTGAATACCAAATATCACAGAGAAAATTAGGTATTAATCTCTTTATTGATATAAGATAATGATGAATGCATAGAAGCTAACTTAAGTTTTTGTGTTGATTGTAATTCTTTATAGTTCATAGGTTTTTTTAAAGTTGACTTTATAAAGGTGGTGTGTGTAGTAGTTAGCTTACAATTTTTTTTACTGAAATAAGTACTTATCTTTTATACTTATTTCAGATTAAAAATTTAAGCTAACTGGACAGAAATAAGTACAAAAATTAGGATCAAATTTGCTATAGCAGGTAGAGACTATTTTTTAAACAGTTTCTATCTATTATGTATAAGAAATTTCATCTTCATTAGATTGAAAATTGTGCAATATTTTCTTTGTTTTTTATTTCATTTTGTGCCAAATTACACAATAAAAGTCTTATCACAGAAAATGTTTTATTATTTTATCCAATATAGACAAAACACAAAACAATGTTCAAAATGTAGGTAGATATTTGATAAAATACAGACTTGTTACCAAATGTGACATCAGTACTAGAATTACATATTATTGGCTTTAATAGTAAATAAAGAGCGGGAGCGACGGCGCCGCGTGCTGGGGGCGGGAGCGAGACAGGACACCACGTTATGGTCTAGTTTCCTACTTTTTTATTTTTTTATTAATCTATGGCTATCTAAAATTGTGGCAAAGACAGCACCTTCTCACGTACTGCTGCAAGTAAATTTGTAATCGTCTTCGGTTGAGACCCTCGCATAATTGGAATCAAACTTCACAAGGTAAGTTCGTTTGATTCTTAATTATAATTACATGGAATTAGTATGAACTATCCTATAATATTAAATAAGTATTCTCTATGTTCACAAGAGCAGAGTTGCACTTTCTTAATTAAATCCCATCAAAGAGACTTCATGGCAAAATGCGGACAAAAACCGTTCGGTATATGTAATAGACGAGAGCTCAGTCTATTAGGCGGGGGTGTCTAAAGGCTTAATTCACCAAAAAAAACCACTCATCAGTTTAAAAACTTGTAATGTTTTACGACTCACAATAATCACAATAATGTACGTCAAAAACTTAACACTATTAACATTAACACAAAGCAAACTATGAACTAAGAGGAATAATACGATAATAAAATAAAATGAGGAACAAACTTAATATTAACTAATATCTAGGGCATCTAGATATCCTATATGCTGAGCGCGAAGAGTTCGTAAGACTGAGTGACAACTGTTGACGACTAATGACGACTGTCTGAAATGACCGAAGTTCGTCAAAGTCAAAGTCAAATAATTTATTTCAAATAGGCACATAAAAGGCACTTTTGAACGTCAATGAAAAACAAACAAAGAAATAGAATTGATTATAGTTGCCCATTCCAAAAGGTAGCTTTCGTATGGAGAAGAATGGGCAAGAAACTCCACCGTTACTCTTTTCAAAAATGTTTACAATATTTTGTATACATGAATTATATATATCGTATATTTATAACCCGCCGCACACACACAAAAAGTTATCGTTTGCCCAATCAACCTGGGCACCTCGAGTAGGCAGGGGGTGATGCAGGGGATCGGGTGTCTGCGGGGTACCGTCGGATCCGGGCGCGCCGGGGGTAGTGAAAGGGACGCGGGGGAAGGATACTACGCAGTTATCGAAATATATAACACTTTACATTTTTGTTACCTAACAGAACAATAGGATTGTTCGTAAACGGTACATCGCGTCCTATTGTTCTTATATAAAAGGTGTAATTCTATTGTTTTATACTACATTAAGCGATTGGGATATCTACAAATTGTGTGTCTGCTTTATTTAAAGAGTTAATACAATATTTAATTTTATTCTTATGCCCCTCACTTGACACAATCACGGGAATCGAACCCATTGTAACAGGTATCTACATGTCACACTTTTACTGCTCAGCCTATATCATCGTGCTTCCCCAACAGTATAATTTTTAGAATTGTACTTTTAGTAATTGTTTCAATAATTAAAACATAATAACTTTATAAGTCTGTTTTTTTGCTAGCAAGTCTGTTGAAAAGAGTCGTATGAAACTGGCTCGTGCGATAAGGGAGCCGAGTGTGTGACCAACACTGGCTAACCAACACAGCACTCTTGTATCATAATGCACTATTTCACGATACTTACGTTAATTTACGTTCCTAAAAAAATTACCATAGGCAAACCAGGGGCGTTATAAGGTAATTTTTTTTTTTAATCTTTACTTAATTTGCTTGTTCAAAACATTATCTTGTGTTTATAAAAAAAATAATATAGGCTGTTTAGCGGGTTTGCCAGTGCCTTTATTTACACCTACGTAAAGACAAAACCAGCGCGCTATTTTCCATAAATATTTGTTATCGTTTTCGTTGTGTGGTTAATTATTACATATTTAAAATGTCGATTTCACGTAGGGAAGAATAGCAAAACGTAATAAAGTAATATTATACAGATTTGACCCCGCGATACGTTTAATATTTTTTTTTCTTATTCAAAACATTTACACTGGTAGTTCTTATTGTTTTCATTGTGTGGTTAAATATGTATTATCAAAAATACGAAATTTCAAGTATTGTCACCAACAGACGTAGAAAAGTTTTTAAACGAAACTCCGGATAGTCAGTACCTGGCAACAAAGGTCACAAACATTAATATTATATATTTAAGTTCATCACTCCTCTAATACCTTTGTCCTTAACTCACATACCAAAAGAGCGTCGAAGCGCAGCTAAGCGGAGCGCAGTTTCAGTGTCATATGTATTTTAACTTTATTTTCATTACTATAATACTTATTATCGCATGAGAAACTCGAACGAGTCGCGCGGATGCCCGCGGCGCCGCGGGAATTCCGGCGAATTCCATAAACGGAGCCGTGCGAATGTGCGAGAAGTCGCGGGAAGTCCCGAGAATGCTCGAGCAGTCGCGAGCGGCCGCTGGCAATATCCCGCCCCTCGAGCCCGCTCCCCGGGCGCGTCTGTTGCGCGCGAGCATTCGCATTCATTCCTTGCAGTGCAACGAATACAGAAGTGATGGAAATGGATGAAGAAAAGCTTATTTATTTGGTGCAAATGTACGACTGCCTATACAATATCAAATCAAGGCATTACAGCGATAAACACATGAAAAATAACGCTTGGCAAAAAGTGGGCGCTGAAATTAATATGTCTGGACCCGTGAATTCATCGCGGACGGGCTCGAGAAGGCGCGCGGAGTCCCGCGACTTCTTGAGCATTCCAGCGACTTCTCGAGCAGTTGCGGGAATCCGCGTGCCTTATCTACCGAGCGGATCGCTGCGCTTCGCTGCCCTACGCCGCTCTTTCGGTGTGAGTTGACCCTTAGTATGACAGAGTTGAAGTTCACGAGAATTGCATAAGAATTTTCTTTAGTTCTAAATCTATGCACATCTTTTACATCAGACTGGTTAATTTTGCGGTTTAAGCTCTGCCCTATATTTGAGACTAAATCGCATAGATCATCTTTTGTCTCACCTTCTGTGTTTGTGATGTTTCGGATTTCTATTCCTGTAGCCCGTGATGTACGCTCTCGGAATTCAATTTTGTCTTCCAGTTGCCGAATCATCCTTTTATCTTCCTTCTTCTCTGCTTCCAGGGCAGATAAACGACTTAGAAATTCGTCGTACTTGTCCGACATGACTTAGACACCCTTCTTCAGCTCAATATTCTGCTCTTTTATGTTATTTATCTTAAACATCAAGTCTTCGTACTGACTTTCCTGCCTGTTCGAGTAGGTAACAAAAATGGCCTTAGTTAGCTCCGCAAAAGTAGTTGCGTCCTCCCCGTCCAACTTCCTCTTTTTCTGTCCGTGACTTAGGTGACAAGTCAGGCGCCGAAGTGCTTTGGTGCAGCGAAGCTTCACGCAACGCGAAGCGTGCGAGTGTAGCGATAACGTCGTCTGTCACGGTGGCGACCGGTATCATAAGTGGCAGGAGCGGAGAAGTGGTGGCGGGACCGGTTAACAGGTATGATGTTTTGGCAGTACCAGGCAAGCAGCAATTAAGTACAGTATAAATATAAATACAGTATAAATGCATAAGATTCACGTTACCGAATGTTAGAAGTAGTGAATGTCACGTTGTACTGAATAGGGAGATACTAGAATTCGTCGAAAAGACAGTTTTCCTGGGGATCACGCTTCATTCAAAACTACAATGGGGTCCTCACTTAACATCACTTCAATGATTTAATTGAAATAAATGCTTTGAGTTTGAGTTTATAAAAAAATATTAATTAACTTAAAAGTATGGGGGGTTAAGCTAGAGTGGTCAGTATCGACGAAACAGAATAAAATTGTTTTCCGTCCAGTGTAAGTAGATCTCCCCGGCGCGAGCGTTTATGGAGACTGTCGCTGTGTATGTTATCTCTTTTGCACTCGCTGTTTTACTGTATTGATGTGTAATTTGTCTATTACTCACGGAATGCGACTTCTCTGTGGAGTTTGACAATAAACGGAGATCCATACAGTCCTAATTTTACTGCGAGATTTTACTGTTATAAATTATTTTGCATTTAAATTAAATACAATTTACGAGACACGTCTGTAGTTCACAGAGTTCCAGTGGAAGGGGATATAGGATCGAAGCATTCGCGAAGCGTCTCAAATACACTCTTGTCGTGCGATAAAATGAAAGCATAATAAATAGTAGTTTATAAATAAAAATAACTCTAGGTGGTGAAGCACGTCGCGTCCAGACTCCAGAGTCCAGACACAAACAAGGCAAAGTAACAATTTATTGTCGTTGTTGCAACTTGCAATCACAGTCCGGCAGCGCACGCCCCCACAGCGCACGCAGACCCGCCAGTCGGTGCACCTGCAACCAAATTATATTCTTTGTAGTTTTCATTTGAAACCGATACGTAATGGAAGCCACGTGATGCCGACGGAATACTGATTACGTGCACATTAAGGACGCTTGTAAAACGTTCATGAATCATGACTCCGTCCGACAAACGAACGGTTTGAGACGAGCTCTGATTAATGAGTCGTCTGCGGCGACACTTTGAGTGCCATCACACGGTACCTGTTGCACAAGACTAAACAAGCGTGAAATGTTTCATGCGAATAAACCGCAAAGAGACATTACGGACGAAATTGTCGTCGAGCGGAGCGGAGTAGACGAGGGTCGTAAAAGTGTATCGATGTTTGTCAGTGGTATTGCACCGCGTCCCGCCCGCGCCCCGCCGCGCACCTCCTATCCACGCATACCTGCATGTCTTCATCGAATGTTATTGCGGTTCGTCCATCAATTTGGATTATAGATAACTTGATTTACGTCGCTATTTATTTGAATTTACAGTTGCGGAAGATTTAAATAAATACGCGGCATAGAGTACCTAATGTTCGTAGTGATAAGTTCGTAGGCACGTTACCAGCCAGGGGGCGCATAATATGTTTTAGTGACCATTATTCTGAGCTGTACATGTAAATCAATATAAATAACTAACAAAGCAAAGCCCCGGAAACATGCCAAAATATTTTTAACCGCTGTTTTCCAGGCCAGATACATAGTAACATTTAGCATGCCAAAAGCTACCGCGTAAACCTGATGAACGTGGTCTGCCTCCGCATTACTCGGTAGTTCGACGGCACAGTGATGTTATAGCTTGTCTCTTATCAAGTTACCTGCTTATTAAACGTAATCTACAGCTCATTTGTCGGAACACGCTAATCGCGCGGCGTGTCTAACCGGCGCGATCCGTCACACGACGCGTGACACGCGCTTGATAAGGCGATTAACTACAAATTAAATGATTTACGTTGTTCAATAATAAATATAAAACCTTATCAAAGAACCCATAACTAATCATCGTGTGAAACAAGTGACTAAATTAATCTCTACTTATTTCATGCGAAGTTTGGTTATTGGTGGGTACTAAAGAGTTTATTTTTCCTTTCAAATTTTACTTCTTTCTAGCAGGTGAACATTTAACCTTGACTAGAAAGCAAATAAACAAATACAAATACCTCAAATAGAAAAATTCCACCTCCAACCTCCATCCTTCTGCTTAACTAGTAGAGCAAGCATCGCGCATGGCGTGTCGACTCCTACAGCGTAATCTTAGGCTTAGAAATATAAATCATTTGTTTGCCAATAATGTAGGTATACAGATATGATGGTTATTTTGATGAGAGTCCCGATAGATTTTGCCTTACGCATGCAAAATTATTGAATACAATACATTTACTAACCAAACAAAACTTGCCTTTAGAGTTTAGAACGTACATTATGAATAGACCAACTTTCCTGTAATAATAATTATAATCACATTATTCTAAATATACACGCTCTGCAGAGATACACGCGCACTGCGCACCCACGGACTACTTGATTGCCTCAAGAGACACCGATTTCTACCGGGCTACGACTACGTAATAACTACTGGTACGGTCGCACATAAAATTGCCGATAGAGAATCCTACTCGCATGTTTCCCTAACTTAGGCTCATCACCACTCTGATCACCATCTACTTCGACTGGTACATGACCTACTGGCATCTTTGTTAGCTATCGTAAGCGAATTTGTAAGTATGGTTAGAATTTAAAGCTTTTAACTTTTACGAAAAACTGTATTGACAAAATTCGTGTGAACAATGACATTATCACTGACCCAAAGGACATTGCAGATGCTTTTAATAATTATTTCGTTGACAAAATTAATCCTATAGCAGTATCTGGAAAAAAAACTACATCATTGATACAAAAAAGGAAAGATTCTTTTTTCCTGGCTCCATGTCTGCCAATCGAAGTGTTTAAAATAATAAAAACACTAAAAAATACAAATAGTGTAGGATACGATGGTCTATCAACAAAAATTATAAAATCAGTAACAGGAGAAATATCAATGCATCTAAGCCACATAATTAATCTTTGTATAGAGACTGGTATTTTTCCCGATGCACTCAAAATATCGAAGGTTAAACCACTATTTAAAAAGGAAAATAAAGAGCTTATGCAATTTTATAGGCCCATATCCCTTATTAGTATAGTGTCAAAAATATTTGAAAAGTACTTATATAAAAAGTTGTATACATATCTCGAAAAAGAAAATATACTCGCAAATGAACAGAAAGGGTTCAGAAATGGTAAAACAATCAACTTAGCAATATATGATTTTTTACATAATGTCATGCCAAAAGTAGATGCAAATGTACCTGTATGCACGATATTTTGTGACATGACACAGGCATTCGACCATGTGCGTCACGACATATTAATTGAGAAATTAGAAGCATATGGCATTAGAGGGAATGTCTCAAGTCTTGTTCAATCCTATTTAAACAACAGAAGACAATTTACAGAAATCTCAGCAATAAATAAAAACAATAAGCATGAAGTAATTCATAAATCTAAAGAGCGTGTAGTTAAATTTGGCGTACCGCAAGGTACTGTCGTGAGACCACTATTTTTATACTTTATATTAATGACCTACCCAAAAGTATTGACCACCCAATGACACTTGTTGCCGATGATAGTACCATTACAATTGCCTGCAAAAATAGAGACACATATGAAGCTGACATTAACAATTCTATAGAATCATTGATAAAATGGTTAGAAAACAATAATCTTAAGATAAATCTTGGAAAAACTAATATTATGCATTTTGCCCAAAGATCGGCCATTCCAAATGTTAATGTACACTACTGTGATAATAACATATACAAAGTTGACACAACCAAATTTCTTGGAGTAACTATAGACAGTAAATTAGATTGGAAAGCACATACGGAAGCCTTAAGCAAAAAAATCAGTAATTCCACATATGCACTGTACAAATTAGCCCCTATGTTTAATGTTGATGCGCTACTTACTGCTTATCATGGCTTAGTGTCCTCTAACTTGAGATATGGAGTAATCTTTTGGGGCAATTCAACAAATAAAAATGTCATTTTTAAAACCCAAAAGAGGTGCCTTAGAACTATGTTGGGACTTGCAAGTTACTGAGAGCTGCAAACCATTTTTCAAGAAATATAGAATATTAACCCTTCCATCGATGTACATTTTAGAGACCATTATGTTTGTCAAATCGAACCCAAATCTATTCCCCCTATTATCAGATAAAGTAATTCGAAACAGACGCAACAATAGCAAACTTTGCATTCCTAGATCCAGGACAGCTCTACTGCGTAAAAGTATATTCTGTATGGCGCCAACCCTTTTTTTTTTTTTTTTTTTTTTTGAGGGTGGGAAATTATCCAATGACTTCTCCCGCTCTGGGCGGAGCGGAAGGGCGTGTCAGACTTTTACTGACTAAAACCCACCCGTGTTCCTTCATTTGCCTGTTGCCAAGGTCCCGGTATCCCTTTCGGACTTTCCCGCAACCCTGGCAGGCATCGGTCCTATTGGACCCCGTCATTTTTGCTGACATCTCTTTGAGGCGCGCGTGGAACACGACGCGCCATCGACCCGGGCCTGGTCCTTATCGGACGGCGAGCTGCCCGTTGCTCGCCGTCCGCAAGCCCGCGCCTATGGTGGCCGGAAATCCGCCTGGGATTCCCGACGCCCAGGGCGTCTCCAACGGCGGCGGTTAGGGGCGTGAGGGCGCAAACTTTGCCTTTCCCTCACGCGTTCCGCCTCCTCCTTCGCGAGCATTACTGCTTCGCAGAAGGAGGTGACGGCTTCCCATGCCCTCTCGCTCCGTACCATGGCCTGAACCAGGGCCGGACGCGAGAGGTCACTGCCGCCAATCGCCTCCGCGAGGACACGGCGGTGCTCCGCCCAAGCAGGGCACACCTCAACCGTATGCTCCACCGTGTCCTCCGGGCGATCCACACAGTGGTGACACCCGGGCGTTTCCTCCCGCCTAATCCTACACAGGTACCTCCCGAAGCTGCCATGTCCGGTGAGGACCTGTGTCAGGCGGAAGGTGAGGACGCCGTGGCGCCTCTCTATCCACTCCTCAAAGAGGGGACTTATCGCCGCTATTGTGGCGTGCCCAGCACTGGGTTGCGACAATCGCACTCTCCATGCCGCCATAAGATCTTGCCGGAGCTCTGTCCGCTGTGCCGCGATTTCTCGCGGCAGCGGAGTTACACCCCGGCGCTTCACCTCCTCGCGCCACTCCCAGATGTGCGCGAGGACCTTCGCCTCCAGATCCCATGGCGGTAATCCGGCAAGGAGGCTCGCCGCCTCACGGGAGACCGTGCGGTATCCCCGGGCCAGCCGAATGGCCATGACCCTTTGGGACGCGTTCAACCGGCGTGCTGGCCGCAGCCTAAGGGAACGCGCCCACACCGGTGCCCCGTAAAGGGCCATGGACCGCACGACCCCCGCATAGAGCCTCCGGCAGGAGGCGTTTGGACCCCCTAGATTGGGCAGGAGCCGCCTCAAGGCGGCCCCAGCCCGGTCCAGCCTTGGAGCCAAACGTCGGAAATGCTCCACGAAGTTCCACCGGCTGTCGAGGACGAGTCCCAGGTACTTCATCGTCGACTCGACGCCGATGTGAACCCCTCCTACCGTAATGGCGCCAACCCTGTATAATGCGTTGCCAAAATATTGGAAGGAGTATACAACGGAAAAATTAAGAAGTAAGTTAAAAAGCCTTCTTTTAGAGAAAACCTTTTATAGCACTGACGAATTTCTAAATGATAAATCAATCTAATTTGTGTATTCTTAATTACTTTGACATTGACTAATTTTTAGTATCTATTATGAGTTGATTTGATGACACAATTCTGTAGGACATTTTAATTTCTAAATTCGAATTTGGAGTTGTAATTATTTGAATGGATAAATTTATAATTATTTGTTTTTTTTTTATTTTTATATAGCTTCTTTATATTTCGGATTTACATTATGTAACTTATTAAATTAACTAAATTAACTTATTAAACTAAACTTACTAAATTAACTTAAAAAACTAAAACTAAAAGGACTAACTAACTATACCAATAAATATAAAAACAGAGGGACCCTTAGGCGTCGAAGTATTCGTCCGCATCGCTGTCATCCGGAAACGTGCCCAGAAGACTGGCAGCATTGCCACGTTGAATGGCAATGCTAATTCTTTGGCCAAAGAACAAGCCAGCCCTCTGGTCACGTGAAGTGTCGACCAGTCGGCGAGAAATTTCCTTAAAAAGGAGACGCGCACTCGGGCCCCATGACCCGAGCGTTTCGACCCCAAACGGCTCAAAACTGTAGTTGCCCATAAGGTTACAGTATTTGCGCCGCTTGAGGGTCTCAGCAGCCGCAGCAGCGGCGCCAGCACAGCCTGCCGTGCTAGGAACATGGGATGGTGCAAGGGTGTCGACACAGGTTGCGTCCCACACCAGAGGCCTACCCATCTTCCAAGGCAACAACGTCATGCCATCTGGTCTCTTCCCATCGTCACGTACCAAGCCGTTTGGTTCTAATACCGCTGGTACGCCGGCGGTGACGAGGGCTCGACGGATAATATCGTTGATGCTGGCGTGCCGTGCTATGCGGCCTGCACTCCTGCAGCAGGACAGGCCATGGTGCCCGAGACTGTCAACAGCTTCGCCGCAGTGACACCGATGCGGAGCAACACAAGGTGCGCCTAAGCGGAGACATGTAGCGAGCCGAAACGATGAGTCATCCATCATAGTGCCTATGGTGGATGACGGGAGTGCCTGAAGCCACAAGCCCGACTCCCATTCTCCCACAGCCAGCAGACGGGCACGCTCAACAGTACTATTTGACGTGTTTACCAGGGTATTCCGTATAATACTGCAGAGCGGCACGTCCCACCGTCTCTGGGAGGACGGGTTGTCGGGCATATCCGTATTGGGACAAGCCATTTTCCAAGCGTTCAACGCCTCAGCCAAACACGGTACCTCAAAATCAACCAGTGAGAAAGATAAAATGTTCCTGGTTAATTTATCAGTACTGTGGACTGAGGAGAGGAAGGCCGGTAAACTTATACTTGAAATTTTGCGAACGCCGAGACCACCCAAGCGAATGGGAAGTGTGGCTTGTTGCCACGCTCGGTCGTCCAGAGCCACATTTAGGATTGAGGTTAGTGTGTTTCTAATAATTTGGTCTACTTTTTCTAAAAGTTGTGGATGCTTCCAGAGGTGTGAGGAGCGAAGGCTATACGTAAATTTTGGTCCAAAGCAACAATACCGGATGAGGGTGAAGGCCGAATGAATGTTAATTTTGAAAAGTCTTTCCGAGACATCATTGAAATTTTGTATCTTCTCCTCAATGAACGTTGGAAAAGATTCGTCAAAAATTGGGGACCCCAGGAGGTGAAGTGAGTTTCTTTCGGTAATTTTGATGTTTGGTGCTATTGTGTTAAATTTTGCGATGGAAGTCTGTCTGTCAGTGGTTTGGGGAAGATAAATTTCACATTTTGAGAGGTTAAGGTCTAGGCCGATGGAACTGAATTTTGCTTTTAAAAAGATTAAATCTTTTAAGACTGTGTCTACATCACCTCCTAGGGTTCCGTCATCCAAATACCATACGTTGAATTTAGAATTTAGTTGTCGAATAATTGGATTTATTGCCAAACTAAAAATGACTGGCCCAAGAGGGTCACCCTGTTGACAACCAACAGCTGATTCCAAAAGGTGGTCTTTATAAAGTAATTTAGAAGGGTACCTGTAACATTGATAGAGAAAACTGTAAATTTTGGGTATTTCTTTTTGAACTTCTGTCAACAAGGTGTCCCTGTTTACGGAATTGAATGCATTCTTTATGTCAACCTTGAGGATGACTTCCCCTTTATTGCTATTGAGGTAAGTGGATAAGGCATGTACCGCAGCCTCACAGCCCCCTTTGGACCCGAAGCCTAGCTGTAGGGGCTGGAATTTGCTGGCCAGTGATTCACTGTAGAAAGCACAGCAAATTTTGGCTGCGATACGTCGATAAGTGAACCCTACGGCAATGGGACGAATGCCGCCATCCTTCTTGCGCAGGGCACATAGATTTGCCCCATACAAGATATCAATGACAGCTTCGTTCACATTGCCGGAGAGCATCAGATTGATGAGGGCTGTCAGCTCCTTCAAAAGTGACTCACCAGCCTCCCCGGCGCCTGAACACAATAAGTCCTTCAGATGTTGGGGTGTCAGGCCGTCGAGGCCGCCAGCGGAGCCACTTCGAAAGGAGCACACGGCCGCACATACTTGTTGAGCTGTAATTTCAAGTGAGTTGGATTCCGAATCGGGTGGGTCAGGGAAGGAGAGGTCATCTGCCGGGGTGGAATGTTTGCTCTCCAGAGCAGTAAGTGTTTCTGGAGAGTACGGCGCAACCACATCGCTACTGAAGATGATCCTAGCTGCACCTCTGATATCACCCTCACCTAGTTTAGACTCCACATGGTGCAATAAACCTCTTTGGGGGAGGTGCGCTGTTGATTTAGGGTCGAAACTTTGGGCCGAAATGTTACAATTATCCTTAATTTGTGCTGTTAATGTTTTTTTATTTGCCAAATTTTTTTGCACATGTAGAATTCTAAACGGGAAGTTGAGTAATTGCTCCCAGACACTGAGAGAGTTCTCTCTGGCGGCGAGGCGGATACAACGCGCTAAACTTGAAGCCACGGATGGTCTCGCGCCACGAGGAACTCTCTTTAAAACTGGGGTTGATGTTTTTAATTTTGCAAGGGTTTTCCAAAAGGGTTGAGAGGGTGAATCTGTTGTTACAAGAGTGGGTATTGGCGGGCAGGATGAAGGCACATTGTGGGGTTTGTGTTTCTTACCCAAATGTACCTTCAAACCTCGTTCACCCTTAAAAAAGCGTGCCTGGGAGCAATGAGGGCACCTCACTAAGACATCCAGCGATGTGGCAGGTTGACTGGCGCTTCGTACGGCGTCACTACTGTCGTCATTGTTCAACATAAATAAACTACTTACACAATTTTTCCTTAATATTCCTTACACAATATAAATAAATATAACTATGGAATCTAAACAAAAATTTAAATGACAAATATGACGTAAAAAAAAATTTACGTTGCACGATCAAGCGGCGCAGTCGCGCTGGCGGCCTGGGGCGCCGCGCCACCGTAAGTCCTTTTGGTGCAGCCTTGACAACCGTTGCCGAGAGACAGCGTCCTTTTTCACTGTTTATCTCAGACCAACAAAAAAGGGGAGACGGAGCGCTCCGAACATCAAAAGTGAAGCCACAAAACTATGCTCCTGCAATAAACATAGGTTTTCTACTCGTAATCCTAGTATGAGCTCGTGGCTTAATAACAACAGCCGCACGGGTCGATGGAAAGTTGAGTTACGCTTGCCGCGGTTGGTTCGTGGATGGGTTTTCCATTTATTTTATATTATTATTTACGCTCTTCTCCCCTATGTGAATGATTTATTTAATGCTTCTTTATTCAAATCGACAGGAAGAAAATTAGTGGTACTGTGTATGTGCTCATCATGTTTTACAAAAACATTAAAAGAGCTCAAGCATTATTTGATGTTTATGTAACCTACCTAATAACCTACTTATTTATATTTGTACGCCGACAAGGCAAAATATGACTGCAATATAATTTAATTGTAACATCCTGCATGCCATGTGTGTGTATACTCATGTTTTGGACAAATAAATGATCTTATCTTATCTTATCTTAACTTATAGCCATCACCACTCAAAACTTTCGCTACCTTAAACGGACCTTCAAATTCCGATCTAAATTAGTCTGATTTTTTTCTCTTCGCTTTCTAATAACACGAAATCGGGACTTCGGGTGAACCTTGCCACCTTGCCAACTTCGGTCTGATCTTCACTACCCATCAGGTGAGTTGAATGCCAGGTTATTGTAGTAAAAAAAAGAAATTGCTTTTTCCCGCAACTTCGCCCGCGTGGAGGTCGATTGTTGTTATAATAGTGTCCTATGTCGTAATCCAGGTCATGGTCTACAAGTGTACATGTGTGTCTTTCATCAAAACCCTTTCAGTGGCTCGACGTGAAAAGATAACAGACAGACAAAGTTACTTTCGCATTCTAGCGAACCGCCCCGGCTTCCCTCGGGTACAATTTACATTGTGAAGACGGCACATTATGCCTAAGTTCTGAGCAGTAACCTAACAAAAAGTAGGTACTTACTAGGCTTGCACGAATTCAAGATACTATTTCATTAGTATTATTAATATAGCCCATGTCCATCTGGAAAAATGTACCTTTCAAATGGTGAAAGATTTTTTCAAATAGTAGCGTTTGTTCCGGAGATGATCCTCCACATATACACAAATTCACAAAATTCGCTCTCTCTCTTTATAATATTATTATACTATGAATAGTGAATTATTGGATTGAGCTAATAATATCATTTGCGATCCTTCGATTTTGATTCACGAAAGTTATTTTTATCTCTTAATTAGAGTAATTGTTCCAACTTGTGTTACGGTGTCCTGTGACAAGGGACTCGCTATAACAAATCAAAGAGATAGCCGGCCGTCGGTATCTACAAAGTAGGTACCTACGTACGTACCTACACAGTTACAAACACCCAGGCCGCCGACGAAATTCGTCATTGTTCTCACAAGTTAACGCTCTAGTGTTTATTCGAACTCTGCGCAGCGCTCTGCCTCAGGTATTGTGTTCTAGCAGCAACCCCCACCACGCTCTCCGCTCCGAGCTCTGCACGGGATTGCGGGATTAGTTCAAATTTAGGCAGCCCTTAGTACATCGCGGGTAGAGAGGGACTGACCCCGTTAGTGCGTGCATCTTTGTTTCAGCAATTCTGATCGATGAGTGGTTTGTGTGTGTGAGGGTGTGTGTGTGATATCCATTAAATCTATCTACCCTGTTATCCTGTGATACTTTCGGGCAAAGACCTCCTTCTACCATTTCCTCAGACAAGATGGGTGTATACCGTATTAGCTTTAGAATTTTGACCGTGATTGTGTTTTATTATGCCGGACAGGTCTAGGATGAGGAGCCAGACCAAGAGAGATACAAAAACCCGCAGGGCAGCATGTGGCGAGCTGTTTGGCAGTAGCGACCCCACGGACCCTATCTCCCGGGAGAAGTCTTGTTCCTCACCTCTGGCTTGCCTTTATTGGCCGGCTGGAGTGAACACTGACGAAGAATAGACCCCCCACCTCATTCTTGCCTTTATTGGCCAGTTTGAGTGGAGATTCGCAAGAGCAAACGTGCTCGGGGGAAGGAAATATTCCAGTAAGATGCTAGTAGGGATCTTGACCGTACTTCCAGGATTGTCCAGATAGCTGTGGAATACCTCTCCACTCCTCTTAAGCACCTCAGGACATGTTGCCCCCTTGTCGCTACGACACTATGTGCTAGCGACCGTTTTCGGGGGCCCAGTATTGAGTGTGCAAGTCACTCCCTGCCATTTTATCTGTGTATTTTATAAACATTGGTCAGGCAGGGGCCATAGCCTTCCCATACTTCAAGATAACTAGTTCACTTAGCCACCCAAACCCGTAATCCAATATCTTTGTTTCCGTATCATGCAATAGTCCTACACCAATCGGGGGTTGTCCTCGGCTGCACTCGCATAGTGGATACAGGGATAATCGTCGGTTGGTGTCTCAACACTTAAAATGTCTAAGGGGCCTCTGCGAGTTGGCTTTGGCCCCCCGTACGCCTACTTCCAAAGGTCCGGGACCCCAGGGTCCTGAGATATGTCAAAGATAATTAAATAATAATAATAAAATTGTTTATTTCAATTAAAAAGGGCATTTAGACACCATGTCAATGGAGAACGCCTTTTAAGCAGGATTTGCTTGTGTTAGGAGTCTCCGCGCTTCCACTTTCATTTGATATCGTTTACCCGCTGTGAAAATGTTAAGCAATGGCTGTCACCGAATTCATATTAATATTATGTCATGGATACTTGTCGGCCACAGCAACATAATTTTAATATATGACTAATTGTATTGGTCAACTCATTATAATTAGCAGGTGTAATCACGCTTTCCTAATTACTAACACAGTTTCACGTGTACTGATTGGTCGTGTAGGTGCGCGCTACTGCGTGGCAGTGTTCGTCGATAGTGATGCGATCCGCTACGCTCTCGACTCTCTGCTGACATTGTAATTACCCACACTATTAACAAGGCACCGATTACTTCAGATTACGTGCTTGAAGTATGTACAACCGTGGACATTTGCGGTGAACCACTTTTCACCCTTATGTAAAAAGGTTGAAAAGTGGTTCACCACCTGTGTCCGCGATGGAACATCGATTAAGTCCATAGTTTCACGTAACTTGAATTTGGTCTTACATCCGATGACAAATTGTCATAAACAAATAGTTCTAAAATAAAATAAAATAAAAACATTTTCCGAACTTTTGATGAAAGCTTTGGTCATAAACCGTCGCATTGTCGTCGACCGAATAAGGTCCTTCGAACCGGATTCAATATAAATGCAAATTAGTTGAAAGACAAACAGATTTGCGGAAGTATGAATGTACAACGAGACGTCGACAACTCTTAGAATAGAATTATTTGTTTGGGGTTGGGATGAGATTAAGACAAACTAAGATTAAAGATTATAAATATAGCTATATTTCAGTAATACAAATGGGATAAAAATTAAAACTAATGAGGTAAAAAAGATGAGATTGAGTCGCACCCGATTTGCTATCCGAAAGCGTACCGACTCTTTCACTTAGATAATACATAATATTCAAGGCATAGAGCGCGGTGTCGCAATTACGCTGACATGTTTATTATTGTTCGGTAATTGACTTAAACATGCTCTCGAGGGAGAAAAAGATTTTACTTATTTTATTTAAATGCCTCATAAAAATACACAAGTTCTATGAAATTTGTAACAGCTGAATTTTAGAGTAAACAAGAACTAATGTTGAATAATGTATGTATAGTCCCCTACTGAACCCCAGGTATATATAATGTAAGGTCCCTACTGAGCCCCTGGTATATGGCGAGGACTAAAAGTGTGGTGGCACATGCACCGACAGACTAGCTGATAGACTAGCTGTGCAGTGGCCCTGCCCACCGGGGACAGCTGTGCAGTGGCCCTGCCCACCGGGGACAGCTG
Organism: Lithophane leautieri; assembly: GCA_949152455.1. Classification (NCBI taxonomy): domain Eukaryota; kingdom Metazoa; phylum Arthropoda; class Insecta; order Lepidoptera; family Noctuidae; genus Lithophane; species Lithophane leautieri. Next base: position 473,079 of record OX424462.1, on the reverse strand, counting down.
TGCAGTGGCCCTGCCCACCGGGGACAGCTGTGCAGTGGCCTTGCCCACCGGGGACAGCTGTGCAATTGCCCTGCCGCCTGGGACAGCTGTGCAGTGGCCCTGCCCACCGGAGACAGCTGTGCAGTGGCCCTGCCCGCCGGGAACAGCTGTGCAGTGGCCTTGCTCGCTGAGGACAGCTGTGCTGTGGCCCTGCCCGCCGGGGACAGCTGTGCAGTGGCCCTGCCCGCCGAGAACAGCTGTGCAGTGGCCTTGCTCGCTGAGGACAGCTGTGCTGTATCCCTGCCCAACAGGGACGCTCGCTTCTACCTATTGTTAGCCAGGGATATTGTGCTGGTAAGTGTTGAATTAGTTCAGCAACAACGCTAGAACCTTCGCCTACGCTCGTTTATAATACATGTTTTATCACAGTAGACTGTGATAAAACATGTATTACAAACGAGCGCAGGCGAAGGTTCAAGCGTTACACACACACGCACACAGCTACACGTGCTATCAGGACTGAGATAGATCTCATGTCACCACAGTCCTGATAGCACGTGTAGCTAGTTCACCTCATCCCGCACCTCACCCGCACCTCACCCCGCGCACACTCACACTCTGGTACACCTTCTCGCACAAACTGTTCGCAGCCAAATATTTCTCTTATTTTTACCCGACTTCGGCGAAGAAGAAAGGAGAGCTATGATTTTGACCGGTATGTATGTATGTATGTAAGTATGTTCATCTGTTCCCTCCTATCTTCTTAACCACTCATCACAATTTGACTAATGAGGTATCGTTGGAAGCGTCTTGATCGTCCGCTAGTTATAGGCTATGTGACGTCACATGTATGACATACATACATACATACCGGTGAAAACCATAACCCTCCTTTTTTCTTCGCCATAGTCGGGTAATAAGGAGCCTCTGAACATGTTTATGCTCACTTTCAGAAATTACGAAGACATAAATAAAATATATAGCATTAAGTCAATATTAGCATGTAAAGTAGAAGTACTATTATAGGCCAAAGTTCTGCATACTCACCTTTAAGGCGATAATTGCATAGCACGGCTCACGACTCGATGCATGCGTTTTGACCAATAGAATGCACGAAGCATATTTTAGTCGTGTTCGTAAATATAATGATGCATAGAAGTGTGACACTCACACAGGCGCGTACTATGCTCACTAGTTTATGAGATGATTTTTTATTGTTGTTTGACAAGAAGTAATTTCATACTAATAATTATCTTCCTTTTGGTTTAGAAAATGTATTATTACTAATGCTATAAATATCTGTTCTATCAACTTTAATATGATGACCGACATAATTATGCTCTGTCGGGTTTATAAATTTAGTAATTTATTAACACTTTTACTGCCTTCCCAATTTTCACGACGTCCTATGGCTATGCGATGCCGCCACCATACAAAACGGAGCGAACGCGCTAGCCACGTTGACCGGCACAGCTTATAGGTAGGTACAAAATGTTTTTAATTATTGACATTTCTGTTTTATCGGCGTGAGAGGAACTTGTTACTTCTGCAGTTCTATTGAAATGTAAATAATTACATTGCAATGTGTTTTACACCTGGGAATACGTCAAAAAAGAAGCAAGTTATAATGTTTTGTTAGAAATTGACAACATTGTTATTATCTTTTTATTTTATTGCTTTAATTTATGATTGGAATAGCACAATTATAGTAATACTAGCTGTGCCCCGCGGTTTCACCCGCGTAGGTCTCGATCCCGTGGTAATATAGGGATAAAACGTATCCTATGTCCTATTCCAGGTCACGGTCTATCCGTGTGCGTGCCCATCCTCTCCTCTCTAGAGTAGGGAACGTCGTACTGTGGGCCCATACTGAAAATTTGTGGACATAGGCAACAAAGTTCCAATATCGATGCGACTTTTTCTTATATGACGTGTTATAGTATTCCTGCCAACTTTTACTCTTGTGAAATTTCTCCAAAAGTTGACAGTCTGAAAAAAAAAATTAGATTTTTTTGTATGGAGCGAATCACGTTTAATTATTTTCTTCAACTGTAATAATATGTTGGGTGTATGGCGTGAGTATATGATAGCTAGGGTCATACTCTATCCACGAAACAAAAAATCAGCGCCGGCCATCCGCCGCCGCGCGAGTAATCATTCGGTAAAAAAATAAATATTTTGTATGATATGCAGGTAGTTAAAAAAATAACAGCCAATCAGAGACAAGCATTTTTTGGTGACTCGTTAGTAGTGCGCTTAGCCGAGCGCACAAACAAATGAGTCATCAATCACAATGTAGGTGCTACCGATAATAATAGATAACGTGCAGGTAGTTAAAAAATAACAGCCAATCAGAGACAAGCATTTTTTGGTGACTCGTTAGTAGTGCGCTTAGCCGAGCGCACAAACAAATGAGTCATCAATCACAATGCAGGTGCTACCGATAACAATAGATAACGTGCAGGTAGTTAAAAAATAACTGCCAATCGGAGACAAGCATTTTTGGATGAGTCGTTTGTTATGCGCTTAGCCGAGCGCACAAACAAATGAGTCATCAATCACAATGCATGTGCATGCATGATAACATGCAATAATAACTAAATCTCTATCGGAATTACTAGTTGTAAGTACCTATGTGCTATTAAAACTATATGTACTAGTAGCTTGCAGTTGAAAATCAGCGTCAGGTGGTACACTTTGTGTTTCCATCTGGCATTATGCTGAGCTGAGACCCTTTTGGCACTGTAATGATTGTTTTCTATTTTATAGTTTTAAGATGTCTTTTTCTGCTACAAGGCCAATAAACGCATTTTTCTTTCGTTATTTCTATATATTTAACTAAAAAGAAGGTCAAAACAGCCACATGAAACAAAAAATATACTTTGAATTTATTTTAAATGCAAAAAATGTCATACAAAATATTTATTTTTTTACCGAATGGTTACTCGCGCGGCGGCGGATGGCCGGCGCTGATTTTTTGTTTCGTGGATAGAGAATGACCCTAGCTATCATATACTCACGCCATACACCCAACATATTATTACAATTGAAGAAAATAATTTATTTATTTAGGATCTCCAACAAAGGATACACATACACAATATAAATCACAATAACAAAAACGGTTCTTTCAAGTGTGCTCCTTCAATTACAGGAGACCACAGCATGCACATATAACTAGGTGTAAACAGGATGAAAATAAAAATAGGGAAATAAATTAGTGACGAAGTTGCAAAAAAAATATAAAAAAATAAAATTAACATGTCAAGATTGAGCATTCTTAATAAAATTAAATTGTTCAGTATACCTAATAATAATAATTATTTCACATTTGCTTACTATGTGTTGGAGGGATCAGAAACATAACTCCATTGATTGATTCGCTCCATACAAAAAAATCTTATTAATTTTTTTTTGTCCGACAAACTGTCAACTTTAGGAGAAATTTCACAAGAATAAAAGTTGTCAGGAACATCATAACGCGTCATATTAAAAAGAATCGCATCGATATTGGAACTTTCTTGCCTATGTCCACTAATTTTCAGTATGGGCCCACAGTGCGACGTTCCCTACTCTAGAGAAGAGAGGATGGGCACACGGATAGACCGTGACCTGGAATAGGACAAAGGATACGTTTTATCCCTATATTCCCACGGGATCGAGACCTACGCGGGTGAAACCGCGGGGCGCAGCTAGTTATTAATAATGCATACTTGGTAAGTCCCTCACGTACTACAAAACCTGTACCTAAATAAAAATTGTATCATAATAATCCAAAAAAAACAACCTTTATTGAACCTTCCAGGGACTACGGGGGGCCACGGGTAATAGACGTTATTGAAGTATTTTTACCTGACGGCCAAGGATGGGTGTCTTTAATCATTTTTATTTTCTAATTTTTAGTTAACGCTTCACACACATACTATATGAAAATATAACAACGTAATCAACAGACGAAATGGATTAAGAACCTTTTATTGATGCTTACCAATTTAAAAACTTCACGAGTAAGGTTAATAAACTTGATATGGGACCACCACGCGGCCTTCCTCTATCACGTAAATCGGCCTAGGAATCACGGAGAAATCAAGTTACAAACATAAAAAAACACCGAACCTCCTTATTATTTGAAGTTGGTTAATAAATTACTAAAGTTAAGAGCTGCGGCCGCTAGCACGACAACTAAATAATATTACAAAATATGTATGCGATGTTAGAAGTGGTCGTAACTCGTAACTCGTAGTTACTGCTAACATTCACCGCGCATACTACTTTACTCGTAACCTTACAATATTCGATTAGTTTCTCTATTTAACATGACTACAGATGAAACGCCGCCGCGCTTATCTGCGCTAATCTATAGATTAAACATACCTACACAAAAATTATGTGTTAACTACAGGTTAAGCTAAAAACGTGGTCGGAGAGAAAGGATTACAGTTTATCTATACTAATATTATAAAGCTGAAGAGTTTGTTTGTTTGTTTGTTTGAACGCACTAATCTCAGGAACTACTGGTTGGAATTGAAAAATTTGTGTTGGATATTCCATTTATCGAGGAAGGTTATATAACATCACGCTACGACCAATAAGAGCGGAGCATGCATGAAAAATGTTGCAAAAACGGGTTTTTTTTTTTTTTTTTGAGAACTTCCGTTGCTTGCGCTGCGTAAACGGTTTAAGTTACGCAAATATCATGTAAGATGGAATTGTTTCTCTTTAAAAGTAATAAAAAAAGTCCTCGACAGCAAATGTCTATCTTTTAAGATTGACTCACTATAACCTTTTTTTATGGTAATCAAATTTATTCGAAATTAATGCATTATTCATGAAGGAGTTTTATCAAAGTAATATTAATTCTTATTTAAATAAATAGTTTTAACATCAAGGGTATTTATGTAGAAGTAAAATACTTTTTAATTCATTCGAATCGGACATTAAATTTCGAAGTTATCACGAAATGAAATACGCGAACCGTTCGAAGCCGGCGCGCCGCGCCGCCGCCGCGCCGCCCGTGCCGCCGCGACGTTCCCTACTCTAGAAAGGAGAGGTTGAGCACACGGGTAGACCATGACCTGGAATAGGACATAGGATACGTTTTATCCCTATACTCCCACTGGATCGAGAGCTACGCGGGTGAAACCGCGGGGCACAGCTCGTTAGTGAATATATAGTGTGGCTGTGTACGCAATAGTCTGGCTTAGTTCCGTTGTAAGTTCATATTCCGTTTATATGTACATTAGAAATTCTTAATATACAGAATTGTTCACTTCTCTGGCGACAGACTTCATCTCGGCTCGAGACATAATCGACACAATCACGTATTACACAAAATAATAATAACGTGAAATTCACTTTGATACAGAAAGCTTTGGTCGTAGCGCCTTTGCCTTGGCGTAGCAATGCGTAGCACATACGTAGTGACGTAGACCCTCTACGACATCTGAAGCTCTACAAAACGCAGTCGTTTTGTGAATACGTGACACAGTTTGACTCGTGCGTACCCACACCACGCCACATACATAGACATACTTAGTTACTTGTGTTGTTTGTTATTGTGTAAGACTGTAAGTAATCGAAATAGGTTAGCATATTAACGATACACGTGACTTCAATCTAATGACTAATAATTACTGCACGGGATTTCTGGTTTGGTGTTACAAAAAATATTTTTTTGATCCTGGTACACTTCCACATATTTCCAATCAATAGGTGTGCATTAACTTGCAAGTATTTTTGATCGTGGGGTCGGCGACCGGTATAACCCAACTGATGATTTCTTTACATAGTATGCTCAGAAGCATTCCTAGCTCGGCACAATCTCATGTACTGCGAGCTCATCGCATCAACTCATTTGTTTTGAGACTATGTCGCTCCTCATGTGCGTCAGTATGACACTCGCGTACTACCCCTGTTGAGGTTTTCCTACTGAAACGTACAACCGAGCCAAGTAAAAGCTCTCTTTATTTTTTGTCTGCTGTTGACGATATCCTCGTCCCAATTCGCGCACACGCACTCCTGTCTATTGCTACTGATTACATTGTGACTGATCTAGCAGTTGAAACCGACTGCTGCAGCAGTTATCAATGGCAGCTTCAAGCTGTGGACTATGACAGCATGAGCGGTCCGTGTATTTCGATCAATGGCTAACTGCTCGAGCGGCTCGTGTATGCGCCCTCAGATGAAACGCGGTCACGTGGTCATTGGCATTAATTCCATACTAACGTGAATATGTTACGACAACGACCACGTATTACCATTTTTTACATAAGGTTAGTAAAGTACGTTTTTTTATTCCCAATTCGACAGGTGCAAATGTCAAACTCTAAAAATAGGTTGCCAACCTTTTTTTAAAGATAAAATTTGTTTTGCAAATACAATACATGGTGACATACCAATGGGGAATAGGTTCAGCCATATATACCAGTAGGCATGCAAAAGTTACAAAATTATAAACTAACTAGCTGATGCCGGCGACTTCGCCCGCGTGGAGGTCGGTTATTATATACAAAAACCTTACTCGAGAACCACTCTATCCATTGGTGAAAACAGCATGAAAATCGGTGCAGTAGTTTTTGAGTTTATCGCGTACAGGACGACAGACAGACAGACGCCGCAGAGGACTTTTTTTTTATAATATGTAAGGATCTAATAAATTATAACAAACAACAAAAAACAACTCAAAACCAAACTTATGTCTTATTTTTAAAATATTGCAAAGTCTAAGTTACAATTTTTTTCACTCAAGATTTCTGTTACGCTGCGCCTAAAGTTTAAAGTGATGTCTCTATTTTATCTTTGTATCTATACTTTTTACGATATACACATTTTCACAAAGGTGAAAATGTGTATTTCGACTCAAATTCTTTGTAAAACAAAGAATTATAGGATTTTTTTTTTCTGTTTTATTCGAAATTTTTACTCATTGAGTCACATAAGTACTAAAAATATTAAAATACACCTATTGTTACCCGACTGCGGCGAAGCCAAAAAAGGGAGGGTTATGTGTTTGACCTGTATGTATGTATGTGTGTTTAGAGGTGTGTCCGTCTCTATGCTCCCTCGTAACTACTAAACGGTTAGACCGATTTTGATGAATGATATGTCGTTAGGTGGTCTTTATTGCGCGAGTGTCACTGAGTATAATAAAAGTATAAGTATAATATAAAAAATTGAAATATTTTATTTGGAATGAGAATAGACCATGGGAAGAAACGTCCCCACCCACCAACACGTTTGAAACTGGTGTCATTCGAAGCGTCTGGTGGGTTAGATACTTTTTTACTATAGCAACATTCTTCCTTTACGTGGGTTTTACCTGGAATATTACTTTTTTTTTCAATATTAGCATTATTTATTGTAGAATTAATTATATTTATTTGGTAAAACACTTTTTACTGAGCAGCTTGTCCACGTCAGGCCGAAACTGGCGATTACTTTTGGCAAGTAAGGTCTCACAGCAAAGTAAAGAAAAAAGTTCGAAAATCGTTAATGTGTAGTTTTATCACATAAAAAAGTATTTTTTGCGATTACAAACAAACCCAAATTTGCAGTTAGAGGATTCGGTTAGTCACCATATGCTCTAGTTGACCGTGATGTATGTCGAAGTAGATATTGGCAGAACCATAGAAATATAAAATCTATGGGCAGAACATTTTTTCAACCACAAAATTAAGTTTGTTCTTGGGATAATTTCATCCCAACTACGAAACTCTTCAGTGTTCGTTTCGTTTTCCCAGAAATTAAAATAATAATAAGCCGAAAATAGACCCCTAAATACCAAATATTGGGATGGTAGTCTCGCCGCAGAAGTGTTCGATGGCGCTGCGACACCGGCGACACGCGCGAGTATAATGACGAACGCGACGCGTCACGCGCTGATACACGCCGCCCGGCGACAGAATGCAGCGCGTCACTAAACTATCTGCTTCCGCGCGGCCCAGCCTCATTATAGCAAGAAAGCGTCGTCTTTTGTGCTTGTATTTATTTCTGTTTCCCAACAATAGCGCATTGTGATGCGGCGGATGCAATCAGCTGCTAGCCGGCCCGCGCCACACGTACGGTAGTAAGACTGCAACTGCATGCAGGCACTTACTACGCTACACAAACGTCCATGAATTTCAAACGTTCGAATGTTCATCAGTTCATCAGCGTTTCAGTTTCACGGATGCACGAGAAGTGCCACTACGAGGCGCAGACGACACGTGGACGAGGCGTGAACGAGGCGCAGATGAGGCGCGTACGAGGCGCAGACGAGGCAGTCAAACTCAAACTCTTACATTGTCAAGGATTCAGTCAACAGAACGTTGAAGCTCTTTGCCCATTCCAAAGCGTAGTTGGTGCATAAGAAGAACGGGCTAGAAACTCCATGGACACACATCCAAAACTTCATGAACCAGTTCATGCTAAACCGGGCGGCGCGGCGTCCGCGTTCCGTCCAAGTCTTATTCCCCACAAATCACTCTAACTACTAATTATTATTAACTAGCTGATGCCCGCGACTTCGCCCGCGTGGATGTCGATTATTATATACTAAAACCTTACTCGAGAACCACTCTATCCATTGATGAAAACAGCATGAAATTCTGTGCAGTAGTTTTTGAGTTTATCGCGTACAGGACGACAGACAGACGCGGCGGAGGACTTTGTTTTATAATATGTAAGGATACAGCTCCAGTTGAAAAAAAATCGGGTGGAGCTGTGTTCGGGGCACAATGGCCGTTGGTTTAACGTGAAACGTCTAGGCCGCGTCCTATATAAAAGCTTTCGTCACACGAATACGCGGTCGTCGCGTTGTTCTTTGTCCTTTCAGAGTTATTTTGCCTCTGATTTTGCATCACTGTCAGAATCAAAATGATCTTTAATCTCGGTGCAGCATAGTTGCTGGTGGGTTGCAGCATGGTCGCTGGTGGGTTGCTGCTTGGTTAGTTATTTTACAGCTTGGGCTGGTGTCAGAACACCAGCCCAAGCTGTAAAATAACTGACCTATTCCTATTGGGAATATAAAGTGCATAATATTATATTCTAATTATGTTGACGTAGTTAATGTTCTTCAATGAAACACATTGCCATTTATAAACCTTATATTGACCATCATATTTAATAAATTCCTTCGGAGAAATATATACTTAATAAAAATGTTTTCCTTATAGAAAAAAACGTTCGTGGTTGAGCAAACTACTGACGAATGTTAAAGTATAATCATAGTTATTATTTTTTACATTATTACAATATTGGTCTAATTTGCACAGCCTGTGCCTACAGGTGTAATTACCGGATACGGATCACATGAGTTGAATCTCGGAACGTGGGATGCGAGAGCAACAGCTGCGACAGGAAGTTCCACGGCGACGTTGACGGGTGGTGCTCCGACGGCTCGGCGTTCAGACTAGGTAGTTTCAGCTGCATGGGTGTAGCTGGGTTTGAGCTTTTAACCCACGACAGCGAATGACGTACTGTTGACGTCAGCAAGGGCCGCTCTGTCAGAGGGGTGGGACTGTAATAAAGAAAAGATTCGAGTGGCGGGTGTGGTAGGACCTGAGACGGCTCGGCACCCGGGTGCCGCGGGAAGTTTGGAGCGTGCGGATTGTGGTGCACGTCCCCGGGGTGCTCGAGGCCGCAATGTGGGCACCACAGGTGCTCCGGCTCTTCATTATGAGCTGGCACTAAATGTGGTGACTGCTCTCTGTCATCAGTATAACGCTCTGGCAAATATGACCGCGAATCACCATCGTCGGCAGAATAGTCTGTTGGATAATCTGGGTGCCACGGAATGCCTTCATCCAAATTCTCCTTGTACGGCTGGTTCGGCCACCACGGCTCGGCGTCTTCAACAGAATGTGCTGACTCGCACTTCCTCTGTAGCAGCGCCGGATGATCTTGCTCCTGCAACAAGAGCAGCAGTTTCGGTAGCAAGGGTCGTGGCGACCGATGTAGGTCTCTTTTCCACTCCGCCAACAGAGCAGGATCTTCTTCATGTATTGGTGGTACATATCTAGTTTGCTTCTTCGACATGTGTTTTATCGCCGGCAGGCGTTCATGCAGTAATGAAGAAGGCGGCGCTTCGTGAAAATGATGTACCTGTGGGTGCTTGGACCGCCACGGACCACCACTGTTAACATATTGTGATTGCGGTTCACCGTCTGTGTACCAGGGATTTGGATCCGTCGGTTCATCAGACCAATGCAGGGATAGTGGGTCGTCATCATAAGGAGACCATGGATCACCGTAGTCAGAAGTTCGACTTGATGGATGGTTACGTGACCGTGTCATTGATTTTCGTGTTTTGCCGTCAGACAGGGATCGCAGTTTCAACCACGGAGATGAAGGACGCCTGGTTGGACGTTTCAGCCACGCTGGTGATCGATTGGCGAGCCATTTCGATGGTTGCTTGGGCCGCAAAGCTGTTAAGCGTTTTGCCAATGATGACGATGGCGTATCCGGTAAAGATGACGATGGATTTTGTGGCCATTGTGGCAAGGCATTCAAAAATGATGAATACGAATCAAAAATCGATTGTTGGTTTTTGGCTTTATCTAACAATGATGGTTCATTTTCCTGCGACCTAGATGATATGGTTTTTGGAAATGATTGACTTTTTAACTGACTTAGTGATGGCGCAGCGCGTTCTTTCCACAGACCTTTTAACCTTGATGATAAGATTGTGGGTATTGACTGATCCAGTGAAGAAAACCGAGATTCTAACTGCACTGGTGGCAAATATTCGTCTGTCGAAGAGGTCAGTATAGATGAGGATCCGACTTCCGATAGTGGAAGAGAATCTAGTGTGGAAGTTAACCGCTGCGTTGATAAAGTTGTTGGTGTGGAAACGGATCTAACGGTGGGAGGTAGCGGTAACGGCAGTGATGGTATGGATGACGACTGAAGCAATGCTTCTTCTAAGAACCGGTTCGACACAATCGGTGATTCGACAGACGCGTCCAAAGATTCGTCGGACTCCGACGCACAGTACACTGTAATGTAGACGTAGGCCGGCGTGGCTACGCTACCTTCGCGCACTACCATACCGCGCGTCGTATCCAGCAGGTACACGCGCGGCGCCTGCTCTCGGTCGCACGCCGTCACCTTCAGCCCCACGGCCGTCGAGTCTGAGCAAACCTGTCACAATATTATTAGTAACGTACCTATCAGTATATTTTATCAAATACTTTACAATGCAAGCAGCTGCTTGTGTTATTTTATTTTGTAACGCACCTGGTTGATGGCTCTGGATGTGTCAAGGAATTATTAAGGGTTATTGGTTATATGTCGGCAATCCATTAAAAGGATGTAACAGAGGTTATTTTGCAACCAAATTACTCCTGATAACCCCTATGCCAATGTCAACCATTTTCGAGTAATTTATATTTTAAAATGTATGAAACAAAAACATAAAATGTCAAATGACTCAAAAATTGTTAACATTTGCATAGAAGTCAAAAGGGGTGATTTGGTTGTAAATGACCTCCCTTACATCCTGATATGTACTGGCCACCAAGTGGCGACGTCGGTCGCGTTGACGGTTGACATCTGTGTCATTCAATAAATTGAAATAAAGATTATTGTTTTACAAAATGTGTATTTAATAAATTGGCGACGAGGATTTCGACTAATGATATTAAAAAACTGAAGAAAACCCGCGCCTCATTGCGTGGCGTAATTACTAAACTAGAAAATTACCTGAACAGTCAAGAAACGCTACCACATGAAGAAACAGAGTCAAGACTTCAATCGCTTCAAGAAACATTACAGAAATTACAAGAAATACAGCATAACATAGAATTAGAAACTACTGACGAACAACTAGACCAAGAGACAGAAACCAGGTACGATTTCGAAAAGAAGTATATTATCCTAAAGACAAAACTTCTAATATATCAAAATAGAGACAATCGACGCATTTTACCACCACAAACATCAACATCACAGCTAAGTACAAATAGGCAACAAGAACGATGCCCAAAAATTAATTTCCAGCCTTTTCAAGAAAAAGAGACCCTTGCAAACTTTACTAAAACACTAACTGTATTTTTCTTACTTAACAAGATCGAAGACGCTAAAATGAAAGTTTACACCTTACTTGCTGCTCTATCACCAGAATCACATGAAAAATTAAATGATTTATACTCCCCGGATGATCCAATTGACATGAATTTTAAGGAGCTCACACAGATACTAGACGAATATGTTGACCCTAAACCTAGCATATGGGCTTTACAACACAAAATTATTACACGCACACAACGCGAAGATGAAACAGTGGCAACATATGCCTCAGAATTAAAAAAAAGATCCTTGAACTGCGAATTTAAATGTAAAAATTGACAAAAACCTACATTAGAAAGCTTTCTAGCCCTACAATTTATTCGGGGATTGAAAGACGGTGATATACGAACAAAAGTTCTTTAAGAAAGAGAGACCACCTTTCACGAAACTGGTACATATAGCCACATCCATAGAAATGGGAAAATCGGAGAACCTAAGAATATCCGCAGACATGCACAAACATTCGGACACAGTAAACAGAATTACGAGCTCGATAAAAAGACCTAAGTATCCACGACCCTCATACTCACCACCAAGCGGACAGTTACCTTCTCTATCGTCTTCATCTCCGATTACGATAAGAGATTTAAAGGGAAAATGCTTCCGATGCGGCAAAGACGACCGTCGATCTAATGAGTGTGGCGCCATCAAATCTACCTGCCTGAAATGCAAGAAGACTGGACATCTGGCACGAGTCTGTTTACAGCGGAACTTAAATACCAAACAATTAGACGACAATACAAGTAACACGAGTAACGAAAGCATGGGAGATATCAACCTAATTAAAAGTGAGATATCTGAAAAATATATGATCACAGTAAAAATAGAGTTGGCATGGAATTCGACACAGGAGCGACCTTGTCCTCAATGTCACTCAAACAATACAAAAGCCTAAAATTAACAAACAAAATTTTCAAAACAGAAATGAAATTGAGAACCTACACTGGTGAAATTATCAAGCCTGCAGGAGTGACATACGTAAAAGGCACTTATAAAGACCAGACCTTCAACGGGAAATTATACATAATCAATCAAAACGTTGACCCAATATTTGGAAGAAGCTAGATGAAAGAACTGAATGTGAAAATTGCAGACATAAGGGTTGTACAAACTTCTGAACGTTGACGGTTGACATCTGTGTCATTCAATAAATTGAAATAAAGATTATTGTTTTACAAAATGTGTATTTAATACATCCCCTTAACGGATTGCTGACGTATAACCAACAACCCTGTATATAAGATAATAGGATATTTGACAGCAAAATCCAGTCAAATAACCTAGACCATTCATAATTAATATTAAGTCATCATCTTCCTGCCCTTGCCCTGTGTCCCGTACTTGTGGTCGACGCAACACTTTTACTTCTTCCGTTCTCCCCTGTCAATCGTCTCTGTCTCATCCTTTTCTTTCAGATCATACACATAAAACGGTTCAAAAAATCAAACATTCATAATTGATGTTAAGCAAGTTTGGTTTTTCGAAGAGTTGTGCTTAAGGCCCACCGCCTTAAGGTTCTTACATACTGGCGCGACATGTCGTGACGCGCCGCCGCCGCTCATTGTTCGCCGTGAAGTTTTCTCAGAAATTGTTTTGTTAAAATCGCGTCGCGCTGTCGCATCGCGCCTGTTTGTGGGAGCCTTTAAGCACAACTCTTCAAAAAACCAAACTTTAGCTGTCGGCTGTCAACCGTCACGCTATCATTAACTTCTTTTTCTTTCAGATCATACGCAGTAAACGGTCCAAAAAACCAAACATTCATAATTTATGTTAAGCATGTTTCGTTTTATGAAGAGTTGTGCTAAAGGTGGTGGTGAGCTCCAGGCAGTGGTCAGCTGCAGGCTGCGGTCTGCTACAGGATGCCCTCAGTGGTAGGTACTCACGTCGGGCTCGCTGATCTCCAGAGTGAACATGTCGGGTTCCACGCGTCGCTCCGCCAGGCTAAGCGCGAACTGCGTCTCGTTCCCTGCACAACCACAACAGACTACATCATCATCCATCGAGGTACCCGGCAGTTTTTCGCCCAGTTCGGAAAAGACGAACAGCAACGAAATGGGCGGCCATAGCTCAATCATCGATCTATTTGACCGATTGACTCACAATTTTTAGGGTTCCGTACCTCAAGAGGAAAAAACGGAACCCTTATAGGATCACTCGTGTGTCTGTCTGTGAAAGCCAATTTCTCCGAATCTAATAGACCGGTTAAGTTGTTAGGTACAAATATAATAAGTATTTCCGTGACCCAAACACGGACGGGTAACGAAAATAAATGAATTTTGCATATGGGGTAAAAAAAAGAAACCGAGTGATATTTCTAATAAAAAGGCTTATTGCAAAGATTTCAAATATATCTAGTTTTATCATTTTAAAATAAACACTTTTAAATATATTTAAGAAAATAATTAAAAAATTACCATTCCCCCGTTATCTGCGAGACTCATAGATTACTGGAAAACCTAAAAGAAGTCTCTGGTCTTAAAATGACATGGTAAATCTCTGAATATTGTGCGAACAAACTTACATTTACAGTTGGAATGTATGGAAAACATGTTTTTCAACTAAAATGTTAAGTTTGTTCTTGGGATTTCATCCCAACTACGGAACTCTTCATTGTGCGTGGTCCGACACGCACTTGGCCGATTTTATGTCAGAGACGGCCCAATTACCAAGAACTTAGAATCAATAAATTAAATTTTAATTTTAACTCAAACTCGATTTAAATTTAAATTCTGCATGTACATTTTATACCACAAACTTATTTTACACGACGTAATTAAATATTTGTGTATTAAACACGTTAAAATTTCGGAATACACTTCTTAATGATGGTAAAAATGCGTTAAAATCTATTGTGTAGGTGGTTGGATTTACAATGTGGTCGAAAAAACACGTTGAGGGCATAAAAAAATTAATTTCGCTCGTGTGTCGTAACTTTTTACATTTACAGGCTTTATATTATATACTTGTTCTATACATTGCTTTAACCCAAACATCTTAAAAGTCAATCGTTTTTTTTTTTAAATGTATTTTCATCTATCCAATTGTGAACCTATTTACAAATTTCTTTTTTTGTTCGAAAGGTGAGGTGCAAAGCAAAGTTAATAAAATTTATATGGGACCACCCATATAAATTTTGTTAACTTTGCTTGAGTAGTTTTTGAGTTAGCTTTAATAATTACGTATTTTTCCCACTTAATCTATGTAGACTACATTATATTTGACTCCATCACTGTTATTTATATAGCAGGTAGTGGTATTCGAATTTGTGTGAGGTAGGTACCACAACTAAAAAGTGAAAAAAAAAAACAACCGACTTCCAAAAAAAAGTGAAAAATAACTTTAATTTCGGACGTCGGTGTCTTTGCTTTTCAATTTTCGTTTTTTGACACCAACTTCTGAAATTAAAGATATTTTTCACTTTTTTTTGTTTTTTTTGGAAGTCGGTTGTTTTTTTTTTTGTAAACAGTTTTTATTTATGATTTACGTTTATCCATATTGTATATATTTTTTTAGAAAAGTAAATCGTAATTTCTTCGTAAAATAAATTATTATCAATAAATAAAATATGAAATGTTAGTATTATTCGCCAACACCGTCATGGAAATATCAAAGTGGAGGTAGTTCCGTATGCGTAGCACTTACGAAGCCCGATTTGTTTTAACAAAAACTTAGTTATACGTAACGATGCTAAAGAAAATAGCGGTATCTTACTATTATTAATACTTTTTGGAAAAATCGACGTAACGTCCTAATCGTCATCACCATACGTATCATCACCGGTTACAAATAATGAGCGGTGATGACCTCATGCTTATGGTGACGAGGATTTTCTTAATAACTTACACTAAGAGATCGAAGGTTATTAAATTTCTCTGTTTTTTTAAAGATTTAGAATAGTTGATTGTATCATTACATTAGTGTTACTTACTTAAGCGATCAAGATTTTCTTAATTCTTATGTTTGACATTATCTAGCCCTGTATGGAAGCAGAATTGGAAAAAATATATTGGTTTGGAAGTAATGAGCGTCGAAATTTCATAATTCAACATTAATTTTAACTCGTCTTTGAGCATAAATAAATAACATATGCAGTATGAAAATGGCAAAATAAAAACCGTACAATGATAGATAATTTATTTGAGAAGATACATTCAGTAGCTTTTTCATAATATCTATACGCCCAAAGGCCTGTTCATGGAATTTTATGCGCTCGTTTTCGTTGAAAATCATCATATATGTCACTAAATAAATATACAAATAAAAAAACGAAATAAATTCATAACTATACATAATAGCATGCATGCGCACCAACGAATTCGAACCATCGATTAGTGCAACCTTATGTAAGAGAAACTTGCCAAATTATGAAAGTCATCAGTTATTTGGTAATCAATCATAGAAGAACTAACTACCAACAACTACCTAGTCGATAATCAAAAAACTGAACAAATTTCAAATTAAGTACTTAGAAATGATATATATAATTCAATTAAGATGATTACGTGTTAATTAATTATTGTTATGAGAAAAATGCCTAATTATGAAAAAGCTAAAAAAACAGAACAAGGTCCAAGTACAAGGTTAAGAGCTTTAAGACTGATTACCGAAAAACTGACCAAATCTCAATAAAAATATGATAAGAAATGTAAGAGAAAAATGTCTAAACCTTATTATAATTCAGAGTGTTGATTAAGGGCGCACCCTACCTCAAATTGCTTAGCATGATCCTCTGTTGTGCCGAAATTACTGCAGCATTCATTTTGAAATAAATATATGTTAAAGTTCAGGATTGATGCTAGGTCGTTTGGCGAAAACACGATTGCATAAAATTTTCTCCATAGAAAATAATTCCAAAGTTACCTCTAAAAATAACTATAAACCGCTGGTATTAAAAAATACTTCAAATTAGATCATGAAACTTTGCATAATAACTGACCTATCTATAAAGCAGGTCTTATGTTTTCTATTTTTTTTTTAAATTACCATTATTTTCACCGTAAAAAGCAATTACCTACACTTCTCGAGGCTTGAGACCCCCGCTAGCGCCCCACGCCATCGCGCTCTAACTCAGGTCGCGAGTAGAATAGTTCGAGCGAGGTAAAATCTGAAGTAGGGTACAGCCTTAAATCATTAAAAACCGGCCAAGTGCATGTCGAAACACGCACAATGAAGGGTTCCGTAGTTGGGATGAATTTATCCAACAAACTTAACATTGTAGTTGCAAAACTTGCCGAACTTGTTCTCCCATACAAATTGTATGGGAGAACAAGTTCGGCTTGTTTTTCTCTTTTATTTAAGTTATGCGTTTATGCAGGCGGGTTTTTTGTTTTTTAAATAATTTTCTTTATTTCAAACTTTTTGGTTTTATATATTTTATACATAATTATATTGGAATTGACTCATTATCAGCTTTTATTTGATACCAATATTGTTGTATTGTCTTTTTTAAAACCTTCCTCTTCCTTTTTTTTGTATATGTAGAAGCAATATAATTATAACTATTATATAGCCTATGTCACTCCCACAATTAAGACGAATCTAATGACACCTCATTAGCTAAAATCCATCAAGCCGTTTAGGCTACAGAGCGTGCCAAAGAAATAGACATACATACATACAAACATACATACATACTCTCGAAAAACATTACCCTCCTTCTGGGGCAGTCGGGTAAAAAATAAGAGGTTCTCAATTCGTCTAGATTCCTTTTTTTTTAACACTGCTCTCAAAATAATGTGAAAGAAAATATAATGTGGGACATCTACCAACTCGCACTTGGCCCAAGTGGTGGATTACTACCTATTCCTTCTCACAGAGAGAAGGGCTGTGTCCCAGCAGTTAGAAAATTCTATGCTTACTATGCTGGTGAAGAGAGCAGAGTTGATTTTCTTTGTAAAAAATACCTCAAGCTGCATAACAAAATTCCTCAGCTAGCGTTGGCTCGAGAGCACGTGTGACAGACTACTCACCGATCTGCATGGAGTCGCACAGGTCCTGCGCGTGCGCGAGTGCTATGAGCGCTGTGAGTCCGGTGAGCGTTGTGAGCGACGTGAGCGTCGTTAGTGCGGCGGCGCCCGCGAGCTGCGATGCGTGCCTCATCATGCTATGCGGCGGCTGGTGGGACTCAACTGGACTGTGCTCCGGCGTCACAGGCGCGCCTATTTAGCCGGATCACTAAGCGCCGCTAATTGACCGCCGCGCGTCACCACGACATCACTCATTAATTCCAACAATCATGTTCTGAAAATTATTTTGCAAGTAGTTAGCAACGAGTTATTAATAACCATCTGTAAAGATTTCGCGTGACCAATTGAGCTACATTACTCAGAACCATAGATGTATGTTGTTAGAAACGAGAACAGCATCAATCCATCGCGTGGCGGTAGTGGACAGCAACCACATTTTATGTCGCGAACAGCAGAGTCTTGCCAACTGAACGTCGCGTCTTGTCGCGTCGGTAAGTTACCATTTATTCTCATTCAAAAATCCAAGAGTCCAGCTTATTCCACCATCTCTGCCTGGGTCAGCCACGATGTCGCTTGCCGTAAGACTAACCACATACAAAAAAAATACCAAGAATTCGCTCTGAAAATAAAGTATAGCATTATCTGCCATACTCGTATAACAGCCCGGAACCAATCCGGAAAATAAAAAACAGACCATAAAGTAAATATTACGTTGTTTAATAGGTACTGGGAACGAGGCCATTGTTCCAGTAAAATTTTAAAATAATTAATTTGGCAATATCATAATAAATAAAAGGGAGTGCCTCCGGTGGCTAAAAATAACGTCATTGGGAACCGGCAGTGACATTACTGCCAGCAGCCGAGATTAAAAACATCGGCTCCCGTATTGGACTCCAGTGGCGATGGCGCAGCGTTTATGGAAACCCTTCCTGTATTCAGAACCCCAATTAACTAACCATAACTAAAATATTTTTTCTACATATTCTAGTCGTTTCTGGCTGCCGCGGCGGGACTCGCTACGCTCACTCGGCTCGTGCGTAGGGGGTCACAGTTCAAACCAAACCTAACCTAACCTTTTATAGCGAGTAAAAATATTTAACCTAATTAACTAGTTCGGTTCCGGGTAGTTCTGTAATACTCGAATATTATAATACATGTTTTTTAAATATGCCTACCCCGCCTATCTACTCCTTATGACAAATTGACAACCAAAGTCAGCGCCGGCAGCCAATTCAGCAACCGGCGCAGGCAGCGGAGGCACTTCCTAAATAAAAACATCCGAAGCGTTACGCTCTTGTCGAAATTAGGGTGTTTCTTTTGCGCATTACGGCTCCCACAAACAGGCGCAATATCGCGGGCGCGACAAGGGTAGCGCTGCCTGTCGCGACCGCGATATCGCGCCAGTTTGCACGAGCCTTTATGGTGTTCACATTATAATGTAAGGCCAGAAGTGTGCAGATGCGATAACCGGACCCACAACTGCCCACTACAACAAATAACATGAGTTTATGTGGGCGTCAGTAAGGTTTGCCCTCAAACCACTCACCAATGACGTGATGATGTGGCTAATTAATAGCAGCCTCACGGCGGTCGATCGATCAGGTTAAGCTGTGCTTGCCGCAGTTGGTCCGAGGACGGGTGACCAATCTTTAAATACCAAGAACCCTCCGTGCCTCGGAAAGCACATTAAGCCGTTGGTCCTGGCTGTCATTTGTAGATACTTGACAGTTGTTACGGGTTGTTAGAAGACGGGAAGTCTGACAACCAGTCTTACCAAGGGGTATCGTGGTACCCAGTAAATGGGTTGTGGAGGTCAGATAGTCCGTCGCTCCATATAAAATACTGGTATTCAGCTGCATCCGGTTAGACTGCAAGCCGACCCCAACATAGATGGGAAAATGCTAGGCAGATGATGATGGATAAGTTAAATGACTGATAAAAAATCATCTCAATCCTAGGACATTGAAATTGAATAAGTAAATCATGTATTTTTGTTTCGATAAGTAGAAATGTCTGTTTTATTTTAAAATTATGGAATATTTATATTTCATTAAATGCACAAATTTTTTGTTTAAACCCAAACATCTAGGTTGATTCTGTTTCTTGCATTTCGACGTCAACATTGGTTTGGTCTGGTGTTGACTTGAAGTGATATTATTAAAAAACGCGTGTATACTTAGGCTTGAAACATTATATGGATGTCAAGAATAACAAGAAGAACCGAATACTGTTTTCAGTGAGTTTATACGTTTGTTTATTTAAGCGCTAGAATATTTTTTTATGTTTCCGTAAATGCTTGATAACTTTAAAACGGTAAATATTAAATTAAATTATAAAATAATAATAATAATAACCCCACCGCCGTATCTCTACGTTGACGTCGTGGTGGGGCTTGCGCGCTCCGAACCCTAGGTCTGTGCCGGTAGAGTTTACTTTGCCGGAACAGGTCTAGGATGAGGAGCCAGACCAAGAGAGATACAAACACCCGCAGGGCAGCATGTGGCGAGCTGTTGGGCAGTAGCGACCCCACGGACCCTACCTCCCGGGAGAAGTCTTGTTCCTCACCTCTGGCTTGCCTTTATTGGCCGGCTGGAGTGAACACTGACGAGGAACAGAGCTCCCACCTCATTCTTGCCTTTATTGGCCGGCTTGAGTGGAGATTCGCAAGAGCAAACATGCTCGGAGGAAGGAAGTATTCCAGTAAGATGCTGGTAGGGATCTTGACCGTACTTCCGGGATTGTCCTGATAGCCGTGGAATACCTCTCCACTCCTCTCAAGCACCTCAGGAAGTGTTGCCCCCTTGTCGCTACGTCACTATGTGCTAGCGATCATTTTCGGGGGCCCATTATTGAGTGTGCAAGTCACCCCCTGCCATATTATCCGTGTATAATAAAACATTAATCAGGCAGGGGCCATAATCCTTCCATAATTCCAGGTTACCAGTCCAGTTTAGCCACCAAAACTCATAATCCAATATCTTTTTTTCCCTATCCTGCAATAGTTCTACTCCAACCGGGGCTTGTCTTTGGCTGCACTTGTATAGTGCGAACAGGGATAATCGTCGGTTGGTGCCTCATTCCATTAAAAACATCTAACGGGCCTCTGCGAGTTGGCTTCGGCCCCTCGTACGCCTTCCAAAAGACCGGGACCCCATGGTCCCGAGATATGTAAACATATATAAAAAATTATAATATTTTTTTTAAACCTATATATTTATTCATTTATTTCAGACAAGCATTGATCCATTGCATTGGTATGCACCGCGATGTGGTGGCAGTGGACAAGGGACTCACCCCGCTCTCCATGGCTAAAGAGAACTGGCGCAAGCCCGTAGTACTTACTACAGAAGACCGCAAGAATGTATGGCAAAGCAAGGAGTTTCACGGACGATTCTATCGGGCTCTTCATGAGCCCGGTGTAGATTTCTTAGCGTCCGTATCCTGGCTACGTTTCGGTGACCTTTTCGGGGAAGCTGAAGGTTTCGTCTGTGCAATTATGGACGAAGTTATCTTGACGAATAACTACCGGAGGCATATTATGAGGGACGGGTTGACGTGTGTCGGGCATACCACCGTCCGGGTGAGTCCATCAGACATATTATCTCTGGTTGTTCTCGTCTGGCTAACGGTGAGTACATGCATAGGCATAACCAAGTGGCCAGGATTATTCACCAACAACTTGCCTTGAAATATAAACTTGTGGACTCTGAGGTACCGTATTATAAGTATGTGCCCGACCCAATTCTCGAAAATGACCATGTCACGTTGTACTGGGATCGGCCTATCATTACTGACAGGACTATTGTTGCCAATAAGCCTGATTTAGTAGTGATAGACCGATTAGCGCGCCGCGCAATGATAATCGATGTTACCATCCCACATGACGAGAACCTAGTGAAAGCTGAGAAAGAGAAACAAATAAAATATCTCGACTTAGCACACGAGGTTGTCGACATGTGGAATGTGAGCTCGGCTATCATTGTGCCGATTGTCGTAACGGCCAATGGCCTGATGGCCGAAAGCCTCGACCAACATCTCTCGAGGCTCTCGTTAGGCGGTTGGATCAAGGACCTGATTCAGAAAGCAGTACTCCTTGACACGGCTCGCCTTGTGAGGAGGTTCCTGTCTCTGCAGCCCTAACCACCGGTAGCTTGGACCCTGCTCCCGACACCGGCGGACTTCTATTTTTTATATTTTGAAATGTTCTTTTATATTATCATTTTAATTTAAGAAATATTTAAAAATTAATTATATTAGAAAGAAAATAAATAAACGAAATAATAATAATATCCCCACCGCCGTATCTCTACGTTGACGTCGTGGTGGGGCTTGCGCGCTCCGAACCCTAGGTCTGTGCCGGTAGAGTTTACTTTGCCGGAACGGGTCTAAGGTGAGGAGCCAGACCAAGAGAGATACAAAAACCCGCAGGGCAGCATGTGGCGAGCTGTTGGGCAGTAGCGACCCCACGGACCCTACCTCCCGGGAGAAGTCTCGTTCCTCATCTCTGGCTTGCCTTTATTGGCCGGCTAGAGTGAACACTGACGAGGAACAGAGCTCCCACCTCATTCTTGCCTTGATTGGCTGGCTTGAGTGGAGATTCGCTAGAGCAAACGTGCTCGGAGGAAGGAAGTATTCCAGTAAGATGCTGGTAGGGATCTTGACCGTACTTCCGGGATTGTCCTGATAGCCCTGGAATACCTCTCCACTCCTCTCAAGCACCTCAGGACATGTTGCCCCCTTGTTGCTACGACACTGTGCTAGCGACCATTTTTGGGGGGCCCATTATTGAGTGTGCAAGTCACCCCCTGCTATTTTATCTATGTATTTTATATTAAAAACATTGGTCAGGCAGGGGCTATAGTCTTCCCATAGTTCAAAATAACCAGTCCACCAACCCACCCAAACCCATAGTCCAATATCTTTGTTTCCATGTTCTGCAATAGTCCTACACCAACCGGGGGTTGTCCTTGGCTGCATTGCATAGTGCGAACAGGGATAATCGTCGGTTGGTGCCCCATTTCATTATGGATGTCTAACGGGCCTCTGCGAGTTGACTTCGGCCCCTCGTATGCCTTCCAAAGGCCCGGGACCCCAGGGTCCCGATATATGTCAAAGACTTAAAAAAAAAAAAAATATGTATTTAATATTTTTTTTTTTTGTTTTTAAATATTTGCATTATCACAAATACGCACAAATTAAGAGCTACTGATGTACTTTTATTCCACGGGCGCACAATCATTGGTTTCCGAGAAATATGATTCTGCAAAACGTTACCCCAGCAGGAAATTGAATATCTCGAAAACGTTAAGACGCACAAATTTCATTTTCGGCGCACATTTATGCACAAATTAAAGCTATTCGCCCATGTACATTGTTTCTCTCTCCGGTCATTCGTTTAATATATCTCCAAAACGACAACACGCACAAATTTTTTACTTGGCGCACATTTACTGCAAATTAGGCTCTAATTATTCGTATAACTCAATTCCTTCTAGAAGACATTTTCTTGCTGGGGTAACCCACACCATTAAAAAACCTTCTTTTTTTTAGTTCTTGACTATGTCCTCTAGAGGGCGCTATATTCATCATTTAATGTGACATCACATAGCCAGAACAGATTTTTATGAAACTTTAAATAGGTTAATATGGCACCCTCCAGAGGACATAAAATCATTAACAAAAACAAAAGTTTTTTAATGAGGCCATATTAGGTAACAAATAAAAGGGCTTTAGCACATTTCAAAAATATATATGTCGGCGTCAGCGATGGCTGAACCATAGTGCCGTCATCATCTCGATTCGGTGGTACGGACTCCATAGTGCAGGTTTACAATAAAACACGATGATACAGCAAATCAGTTAGTATTTCACTTTCAGAATAATTATCACAGTAGTTGTTACATTACTAATAATGTTCACGAACTACTTTCTACGTTCGGGCAAACCGACAGTTTCGCATAGGAGAAGTGGAGGTCTGCATCAGTCCGTTGCCCTCACAACAGTGACTCGTCGCTCAGCCTTTTCCCTTAACACGTGCCGCCCCACTCTAGCGAGCGCGTCACGGCGTTTAGCCTCACCTTAGTACTACAATAATCAATTAAGATACTATTATCGCTCAACTTTTATAATCTTCTAGCTGTGCCCCGCGGTTTCACCCGCGTAGGTCTTGATCCCGTGGGAATATAGGGATAAAACGTATCCTATGTTCTATTCCAGCAGGCGTAGCATGAGCACCGTTTTGTTGACGGAAGAGTAGACCAAAATGACGTTCCGTGTAGACCGTACGACGGCAGCTAAGTAAAAAAATCAACTGCACTTTTAACGAAATTCACTCTTTTACATAATTCGACTCAGAATTCTTTGTTTTGTCATAGGATTTTTTTTCTATTTGATTCTCAATTTTTAGGGTTCCGTAGTCAACAAGGAACCCTTATAGTTTCGCCATATCCGTCTGTCTGTCCGTCCGTCTGTACGCGGCTTAGCTCAAAAGACTGTTCGTACTAGAAGACTGTAATTTGGTATGAATAAACATATAAATCACGCCGACAAAGGGGTAAAAAAAATCGTAAAAAAATTTTTTTTTTAGGTTACCTCCCCTTCACGTAATGTGGGAATTGTTTTTTTTTTCTAGTCAATCCCATGCTGTGGGGTATCGTTGGAAAGGTCGTTTAAAAACAATAGGAGTTTGTGCATATCATTTTTAGATTCAGGGATCCGTTTGCGAAATATTAAGCTTTAAAGTGCTAATTTTTGTTAGAGTCAAGTATCCCCCTCCCCTGCCAGTAAAATGGTTGGTCTTGGATATGTGAAAAAATTCACGGCAGTAGTATACAGGGTGTGACGTAAGTAGTGGTCCACCGTTCAGGATTCGATGAACCAGATAATTAACTATAACAATTAAAATTTTTAATTATTTTTACCCAAGGCGTTTTTTTTACAAAAATCGCCCTTGAACTTGGATGGTATGTTAAAAATTCGGGTTAAAATTAGAGAAGAACTAACTTTTTCTTCAAAAGAGGTGAATTTACATAAAAAATCATAATTTAACATGATAACTCTAGTATTCAGCAGTAATTAACAGAAATCAAAATGAAAAAATAATGGTTTTTGTTGAAACTACAAACAAATTTGTAAAAAAAGGTAGAAATTTCGTAAATAAAAAACAAAAAGGAAATATTTTCGGAACCCTTGGGTAAAAATGGTTAAAATTTTAAATTGTTATAGTTAATTATCTGGTTCATCGAATCCTGAATGATGGACCACTACTTACGCCACACCCTGTATATAACTAAATTAAAAGGAAAACTATCACCACTACACAGGCTCCACAAGTTACCGAGTACCTAATAATCGACCAACTTAAATTTGCAGTTGCAAAACATAGAACAAGCTTTTCAACTACAATGTTAAGCTTGTTGGATAAATTCATCCCAACTACTTCGAAAACCTTCATTGTGCGTGGTTCGACATGCACTTCGCCGGTTTTATTACGGATTAAGTCACGTCAATTACAACAATTTTTTTCAAAGTGTCGAAATACCGTATTTTGGATCAAACAATTTTACAGTAATATTGGCCTTAACTATTTCCTTGGTACTTAAGCCCTATTAACTAAATGATGTAAAATAGGAGAAGATAGTTTTGTTCTTCTATCAAGTACATAACATAGTTTTGCGTTCAAAATGCTCCCTTGTAAAATCATGATTTTGTAGATAACTGTTTATACTTTGTGGCCGTCGAGTAGAAAGTTTTCTACTGAAGATTCCAAAATTGTCTTCACTACTAAGGTAAGGCTTTCAGTTGTCAGTGTGATTTTGAAAGTAAGTATAGAAAATTTTGTTCCGAAATAGTCTACATATTAAAAGATCTAGACAAAGATATAAATAAAGGCCAAAATGACAGATTGTAGAAGGATTTCAACGGTGCGATGTCAGAAATGAAGAAACGAAATGTCTTTTTGTATAGAAAAAAGCTATGTCTATTCTTCGTAGAAATAGAAAGCGTCATGCTACGCGTGCAGGTCACGGTCTACCCGTGTGCCCATCCTCTCCTCTCTAGAGTAGGAAACGGCGCGACGCCCGTCGGCGTCGAACGGTTCGCGTGTTGCATTTTTATACTCGTGATATATTCGAAATTAAATGTTCGATTCGAATGAATTAAAAAGTATTTTACTGCAACATAACTACCCTTGATGTTAAATTTATGATTGATTTTGATTTGAATAAGAATTAATATGATGCTGATAAAACTCCTTCGCAAATAATGCATTAATTTCGAACAAATTTGATTACCATAAAAAAAGGTTAAAGTGAGTCAATCTTTAAAGATAGATATGCTGTTACAGACTTTTTTTTAGAACTTTTTAAGAGGAACAATTTCATTATACATTATATTTGTGTAACTTAAACTGTTTACGCAGCGCACACAACGGAAGCTCGAATAATTTTTCCCGTTTTTGCAACATTTTTCATTTATGCTCTGCTCCTATTGGTCGTAGCGTGATGTTATATATATAGCCTTTAACCTTCCTCGATAAACACAAAAATAATTTTACAATTCCAACCTGAGATTAGAGCGTTCAAATAAACAAACAAACTCTTCACCTATAAAATATTAGTATAGAAGATGACATACTCGTATCCTTATATAATATAATAAAACAAAGGTCTCCGCCGCGTCTGTCTGTCGTCCTGTACGCGATAAACCCAACAACTACTCGAGTAAGGTTTTAATATATAATAACTGATATCCACGCGGGCATCAGCTAGTATATTGTAAACCCAAAAACATTTAAATAAAAATGAAAATTATAAAACTAAAACCCAACTACGACAAAAGTCACCTTAAAAAAAGGGTATAAACAAGTAATTACAGACAAACAAATTAAAAATCCGGAGTCTCACGTACCTGTTTGATTTATGCCCTAACACGTCTGACTGACACATACGTGTGTCCATCAATGCCTGGTTGGGGTTGTATATGTATAGTACCTACTTTTCTCAAATAATGCGCGGAAATTCAAACTACGTAATTTAACTATAACTTTCAGAATCAATGACGAACAATGATAATTGTTCACACGCCAGTATGTTCATTTGTTTCTTTTTTACTTTAGACATTTATTTGCAAGCCAAATCGAAAATAAAATCTTTGTTATGATACCACCTTGGTTGTCATGTGTTCAAGTAAAAAGTTCGTTCCACTATTAAATAACACGACAGTTATGAGTTTTCACAGTAATTTATTTGGCCGCTAAACACGACAGCTATGGATTTTCATAGAAACATTGCCGGCCGAGTGCTCACATGTATTCGACCAGTACCACAATTTCAATTTATCTCGACGAAGGTTGTCAAAATAATGTTCGAATTTCTAAGCATGTTTGAGAAAAAGTAATACCTAAACACAGTAATTTCCTGACGATGCAGCTGCGTCAGCTGCCATGTAAAATTCATGCTTGTGCTGCGTGGAGCGAGCGTTTTAGTGATCCCAATGCAGCCCAGCTCGCTATCTGGTGGAGTAAGACAGTCAGACACGAAATCGCAATTTGAACGTCACCTTACGAAATATTTAGCAAGAAGAGTTAAAAATGCCGGAAAAACAGCAGCGGCTGACGACGCTGCAGAAACGTCAAGCGCGGACTGATCAAGCTGAGCGGTTTGTAGAATGGAGCGAACGAATACGGCAGTATCAAGTCGTACGGCGACGGCATCGCGGAGTACTGCGGGCTGGCCGGGTAGTGCGGTGACCACAATCGCGGGCGAGGCGACGGCCGGTGCGCGGCGGGCTGTTGGTCTGTGCCGAGCTGTTGGTGCGCGTCAGGATGCGGGTACGCTCCGGGTGGCCGGTGCGATGCAGCAGCAAGCTGCGCTGGCGACCCTGGCCAATGTTGCTTGACGTGTTTCCACGGGGGCATCGCAGAAATTCGTGGCGGTGTCACTATGTATGGTACTGATGAAAACCTGGGACTCTGTGATGACATCACTTCGTCTGACTTTTCTTTGATCGATAACGAAGGCAGCTCTACGCCATAAGACTGCGATACATCGTCCTCTGTGGATACTTGGTTGGTTGGTGTAATATTAATCGTTACTTTCAGTGAGTGTGGAATTTTTTCTTTTGGACGGGTCGTGTTATTAGGTGAGGCTGTAACCACTTCAGTTGGTGGTGTAAGTTCAGCCCGCGCTGTCGTCTCCTCTTGACTCGATGGCAACGTTGTGCTCAAAGTTGGCTTCACTGTTGTTGTAAGCTCGGTCGACTTCAAGTCAATTAATTCCGATTCGTACGACGTCTCTTCGTTTGAAGTCACTTCTTTTGAGCTCAATTCATTCGATAACATTTCGTACGTGGACTTCGAGTCTGTGAATTGCGACAGCGGCGGGGCGATGCTGGTGGTTGTGGGAGGTGGCATGGATGCTGGACGTGGTGGGGGCGGCGGGAGCGGCAGGATAGGCGGAGGCGGCGGCGGTGACGGGGGCGGCGGGGATGGGGGGGGCGGCGGGGGCAGGATGCAGTAGACGGTGACGTTGACGGTGGCGAACCCCGCGAGCTGCCCAGCGCGGTGCACGCGCGCCGACCGTGCGTCGCTCATGGCCACGTCCGGTGGCGCGTCTGCATCGCACACGCGCATGTCCGCGCCCGTCACTTGTGCCTCCGCGCACGGCGGCGGCATCTGCACAACGATGCCAACTAATTATAGTTCACAGTTTCAAGAATGGGTGGTTATGGTAACAACTCCCTGTTCTATAGCTTGCTTTATCTTCGCAAATAAAGAATGTTACTCACAGGTACGACGATGTTCCAGTCGGCGACCCCAGGCGCCAGGTGTGTCTCGACCAAACGCTGCGCCGAGCCCGCGGCGCTGCCTGTCCGTCACACAACAACACATGTACCTACGACACGCTACGGCTGCTGATAACACCGACTCACACGCAATTGTTCATATCTATAGAATTTATCAATAACAAAAATAGACAGGAGATGTAGACAAGAGTCCTTCCTAATTGACATAATCCGGGAACTTAACGCTAAGCATCTTCATTCCCTTCTCCAAATTAATCTAAACTAAATTCATAATCTATTATAGCGGTACAATATCATTCAGATCCTAGTAAGTTGGTGTGTCTTATCGCACACATAATAAGCTCAGCAACGGCGTCGGCATCAAACGCTCGACGTCAATCAGACCGCAAGCGTCAACGCAAAGTCGTCACGTAAGTAACCGGAGCGCCTCTGTTGTGTCGACATGGCCGCCGTGTTTACGACTGTATAGATGCAGTGACGACCGTACGTAAGCAGGGTGACGCCCAGCCGTAGGCTCGGTGGCTGCGAGTCGACCACTAACTGCATGTCGTTTACTAGCTACTATCCCGAAGGCGAGACGATGCCGTTACGATGCTGATTATTGGCGATTTTCTGACCGATAAGAATTTAAATTGATATTATGACATCTCTGTACTTCTGACATGTACCAAATCATTTATATTTAAATTTAACTGTATTGACCTCGAACTTGACGAATTTATAATCCCATTTTATTAAACTAGACATTTTGTATTGTATTTCCTATTTCAATCATGACTTGGTAAACTTGTATTGATCTGTTTGAATGTGTTAATAATATATAAGAAATGAGTCTTTATTATTATAGCCCAAATCTGTTTGCATGCCTTAGTTAAGGTCGTTAGTATAAGGATCAAAATTAAACTTAACATCTAAAATTTGTACCTACTTTCTGTGCAAATAAAGAACTATTCTATTCTATTCTATTCTAGTGGGCGTTGCTGTATGGCATTTCATAGAAAGAATGCTGATCGCATCTAGTAGAGGGGATGCCGATCCGATGCAGAACTGTTAAGTGTGCGCTCACATTTAGCATGATGAAAACTAACCATAATGGGCGAACCCACAATTGCTTGGCGGTCGTTCCCGAAGACTGTAGTGAGGCGAGCTCATCGCGGCGACACTCGCGACCAGCAGGAGAGCCGCATACGTCCAGCGGGGGACCATCGTGAGCACGACGCCTGACTGTGGAAACGGGCGGCGCACCGTGTTGCGCGCGGCACTATGGCTATCTAACGGTAAAGCGCTCCACTACGTCGCCGACTTATTGTTACTATATATTTTATACATGTTCTTAAAATTGTTTTCGATGCAAACAATTAGTAATCACTGTAACTAATACGTGGAGCGAATTATGACATGCACTTACTTATTTTTACAAGGCAGTTGGCGGAAATGTGATATAATTGATGTTTGGAACGAGATATTTATTGACCACATTAACCTATCTATAATATGTATGTGCAGTAAGGCCGCGTTTATTTGATGCGTATTTGTAGACGTGTACACCGAGTGGACGCGTCATCCCGAGCCTGAGTCCTTCCGACGACGCGTCACGTGACGCATCATCATCGCACGACTTCGTAGCGGCGGCATGCCGAATGTCTGTTGATCACCGCGCCAAAAGTGGAGTCCCAACGAATTCATTATTAGAACCGACTGAAAACGGATGTACATTTTCCGTCGAAAACGAAAACGAAATTTGGCCTTTCATGTATTTCGACCAAAAACAAAAAATTTAATTCGCTTGTCCATAGGTTTTTCTTTGGTATAAGTAAAAGAAATGCAATTTCAATCTTTTAATCATTTTATCTAACCGTTACTGAAATCAAACAAAACTTCATACTTTTCTCAAAGAAGAAAAAGATAATAATCAAACAATCTGCTATGATATGCGAGACTTTTTACGAGTAAATAATTCTATACTTAATTTGACCTTACGAACAAGAAGACGGGCGGCGGCATCCATAATACATCCAGCCGCGCGCGCGCTCTCTTATCTTGCGAGCACTTTAGATAATAGTTATTGCATATACGTCACTTATTTTTTGTGCTGGATTGCTGTCAGAGATAAATTAACTGAAAGGAGTTTAGCATGCGGCTGATTATATGGTTATAAGTTTGTATGGGGTTCTACTCGTATGTACAATGCAGCTATCCTTACATATTATAAAAACAAGTCCTCGCCGCGTCTGTCTGTCGTCCTGTACGCGATAAACTCAAAAACGACTACACCAATTTTCATGCTGTTTTCACCAATAGATAGAGTGGTTCTCGAGTAAGGTTTTAGTATATAATAACCGACATCCACGCGGGTGAAGCCGCGGGCATCAGCTAGTAAATAATAAAGGTTTTTTTATTTATTAGGTATCTTTTTCCCGAATAAAAATTGATATGAAAGATAGTTTTACACGTCGAGGGGTGAAAGACTATTTGTTTGAAGCGACACTTTAGATGATATTGAGTTTTATACATATTCGCAATCAGCGAATTTTTTTGCGTCGGATGAGCCGGGTTTCGCACAATTCTGAACACTTTTTTGGCGCTTCAAATATCAGTAAAGTTAGGTCTAGTTTGAATCTGACTTGACTGATGCGACACAAATTTTATAATTTTTATTATAAAGATGGACTTCACACAGACCAAATATTTTCTGATTTTGACTTAAGCTGTTTGTCCTGACATAAATTTCGTAACATAGGGCGTTTGAATCGTTTTGCCTGCATCTGAAATCCATGCTTGATGTCGTTTGAAACATTTAGCCTGCACGTGGAATTTATACCTGGAATTTATTATAAATACTTAATGTGAAGTGCTACATAAATCATTTTGGTCTGAAACTACTATTATGCTACTTCAGCTGCATAAGCTGAATAGCCTTATTCTATATTACTATCGCGATAGTAGCTATTACATTTAACCTTACACTAAAACAACACCGAGTGTTGCTTAAATCCTTTTTCCTGAACCTATAATATACAGTTTATGGCGCTTGAATCATTTAGCCTGCTTCTAAATAAAAGTGATTTAAGGTAATTTTGTATGAAGCGACATTTATTTCTGGTAATAACAGCTTTACAAAAATGAAAACTAGACTAAATTGTGCGGTTTTTATAAAGGAAAACAACATAGAACACTTTTTTGTAATAATATTAATACTTTTTTTATAATGATTTTTTTTCCTATAAATGAAACTTTGAAATGCTCTCCTGTAAAGTTCCAAAAATGTCGGTTAATACAAATAGCCCGTGCACCCTCGACGTATTTATTATTTAATCAGTGTGCAGGAACTTCATGGTATTCCGCAGTAACTGCATGACCTGTGCCGGTTTCCACTGCAGTAGTCGACGGTTGTCCTCTGGTCTCACCTCCGAATTCTTTTCCTCATCCTCCTCCTCATCGAATGATGACGACAGTTCACGAGAAGTCATCGTTGCTTTAGACGATACCGTGTCGTTTGACTGCTGTGATGTGGGGTCTGTCGACGGTAGCGCAAGCTCAGACACGTTCTGGGATCTGTTTGGCAGTGCAGGCAATGCGTTCGGCCGAGCGGGCAACATGTTTGGCTGCGCAGGCAACATGCTCAGCGCGGTGTTCAACGGCGGCGGTGCGTAGGGGAATACGCAGTACACGGTGAGCTGCACGTTGGCGTACCCGCGCAGCAAGCCGGCCCGGCGCACGTGCAGGCCGCTACGCTCGGCGCGCACGATTGGCCGCGCGTCGTAGTCGCATGCCAGCGCCTCCTGCCCCACCGCCTGGCCGCCTGCGCCCGCGCACTCTACCGGCAGCTGCGGCACAAGTCACCATTGTAAAGCTGGATTCCCACGGCCTGTGATTTGCGGACCAGCTGGCGAGGTGTGAAATCGAAGGTCGTGTGAAGCCAGAGGCTATTCTTTAAAGGGTCAAATTAAAGTAGCTAGTATAACTACGCAGCCGTGATGAATATCGATATTTAAACATGGTTAAACAAGAAAATGACTCCGCTAGAACAATTTCCATATGAGTTGACGCGACTCCGGTAGAACAATTTCCATTAAGAACGCGACGACGGATGAATTCTCCATACAAACGTAATACCTAAATAATTTGCAATTTGAGCATAATTTATTTCCACCATAATGTGCTACAATTCGGATTGAGACAGTATTTATCTAGGTTCCTACATCTTTTTTTTATTTTTTAAACCGAACAAAACTGAAGTTGTAGCGAATTGAATTTCGTACATTTTTACAGCGTAAATGACATGTTTTCATATAGTTTTTTCTATAATATAAACAACAATACTTGTAATATTGTTTCTGCAGAAACATAGCCTATATTATTAGGTTACAAATTATCGAAAAAAAAATTGTAAAAAATTAAGTTTTCATTCATCATTTTTGGTATTACGGAACACATCCAAAGGAGAATGGGCGACAACACATGGGATCTGCCCTAAAGCCCAATATCCATAGGATGTATACCAATAGAAAGAGCTTTTCAAGGGGAACCTTTCCTTCTTACACGACTTTTGCTATTTTTTAGTCAGTTCGGAGTTAATTACGTAATTAAGTGTGACTACTTGGGCATCGAAGTTAAGGAATTTTCTTGGCCCAATAGCCATAATATATATACCAATAAAAAAAGCATTAATAAGAACCTTTGCTACTAACACGACTTTTGCCAATTGTAAGTCAGTTCGGAGTTAATGACCTAAATAGGTAATCAATTGCGCACCGGAGTTAAGGAATTCTTGGCGTCCAATAGCTTTAAGATATATACCACTGAAAAGAGCTTTTTAGGGACAACCTTTGCTAGAAACACGACATTTGCCTATTATTAGTCAGTTCAGAGTTAATGACTTAAATAGGTGATGAATTTCAATAATGCTTAATTACTCACATTTAGAGCTTTGTATCTTCTTTCGTACTAACAATCGAGAGAAGCGTCCTATCACAAAATAGCCTTGAAGAGATCTTTCCATTGGCATTGGCATATATCTCAACTCTATTAGTGTACGCGTCAGGCTTAACGATCGGTCTGGTCGACAAACTCTTAAACACATTGTTCCTAAAACGCCATCTATTGGAGACCAATGTTTTAAAATGTTCGCTTATAGGCTTGAAAGACGATGTTTGCAGGGCATTGAGTCATTAAAAGTTATTTAATTGACGAAATACCAGAATTACAATAATATTTAATCACTCACATTTAAAGCTCTGTAGCTCCTTTCGTACTAACGATCGAGAGAAGTCTTCAGTTCTATTTATTTCTATTATTCAATCTTTTTTTATCATCAATTTTTAATAGCTGCTAGTGCTTTCGCGTCAAACAAATGCCATGTCAATGCCAATGTGTGCCTGGTCGTACAGTTCACGGTAGCTGTGTGTATCGCTCCGACACACAGTGGAACGAATGTATGGGAGCGGTTGGACGTAGACATGTCCGAAAAATAAGAGTAAAATTATGACAAACTAATGATGCCATCTTATTCGATTACTTAATGCCTTCATAAATTGTGGTGATGAATTTCTTCATAACTCCCATATTTCGGGAGTAATTTGAGAAAATGTGAAATTTTACTATGAAAATGAGTGTATTGAGCTCTCTCCCTCCTGATTCCGGGCTTGTTTCAAGTAGCGGTCTCTAATATCGTAATGCTATTACTAAGAGCTATATTTAATACTAAGACACATAGTGCGCCAAATATGCACTTTCTGGGATAAAAGGAAATGAAAATTTAAAAAAAAAAACGTTTTTTCCCCATTTGTATTTACTTTAAACCGCAGACAGACTTATTAAGAGGTCTATAAATATATTATATATATACAGAAATATATATTAACAAAAATATTCACAAGAACTGATGAGAGTATGACTTTTAAGTAAGTTGATAATAAATTACCTAGTTTCATTAAAAGTACAATAAATAATTAAGATGTAAGCTCTAATTTACTAAGTTACACATTTTAAAACAATAACATCATTTAATTATCTTCGTCATCATCATCATCATCAATTAATTCAAATTCAGAATCGATGTCCGCTAAATCATTTATGTTAACAAATTCGATATCACTTTTCTCAGAATCCGTAAGCTCATAAAATTCCTTAAAAGAAGATTTTTTTACAAACTTATTTCCTTTTGGACGGATACTTGTAACAAGTGGATCAGAAGACAGTAAAAGATTGTGCATAATATCTTCATTGCATGAGATACTGCTATGCTTTCGAGAATGCCCCTCTCTATATTTTCTAAAATCTTTATTTCTAGCCTCAGATGCCTCTTCGGATAGAAAACCAATGGGCACAATTGACATGTTCTGAACTATGTCTGGCCCATGCATTAAAATTTTATGAAGTGAAGAAGGCATATAATACCATGGGTATAACTCCACGTAAAGCTTAGCAGTATCAAAGCAGAACTCTCGGAATTTAGTTACGTTGATCTTCTCTCCTGATGAAATACACTGCAAGATCACACAGATTTTTCTTAAAAGCATAGCATCTATTCCGGTCAGTTCAGCAGATTTAGTGTAGTTTTCAAAAAATCTCCTTGCCGAGTTGCCATTGTTGGTGGATCCACTGCCTTGTTTCACAACATCGAGAAGTAAGCCCGTTTCTCTTCTTACAGCCTCTTGAACTCTTTTCTTCCTGTCATCAACTTGCCTTTTTGCTATATCACCCCTTACTTGCCATGATTTTATGTCTAATTTGTAGGAAATGTGTAATAAGCATTCCATTGAGCGAATCCAAGCGTGAAGGGTGCTTAAGCTATATTTATACATGTCCTCGTTTGCGTGTTTATCTTTGATTAACTCTAAATTATTCATTTCTTTAGGACAAGCCTTGCATATGTCACACACTGAAGCTGCTGTATTGGATATAATGGAATGAATTTTACCATCAATCATTGTCAACAGCAGTTGGTGTTTGACACTAATTCCATCAGTGATGGTGGATGGAGTTAAGGCTTCAATCTCTGCTTCGATTTCAGCCATCTCTCTCTGCACATTTTCTTTGGTTTCCTTTATAAACTTAAACAATATTGGCCGGCAAAATGAAGTGGAAGATGGTCGCTCGTTTTCCCAAATTGTTACACCTTTTGAGACGAGCCGCAGTGGTACAAGACTAATCATAAAATTACTAGCAAGATCGATTTGCTCATCTTCACTCGTCCTTTGATGATAAATGCTTTGGCTAGATGATCCGTCAAAACCCCATTTGCTGGTCAATACGAGCTGTTGATTGGGATCAACAGGGGTTTCTAACGACCTAATAAGTCTTCTTGAGGTTAAATCCATCAAGGCTTGTAATTTGATTTTTGCAGAGCTCTCTGTAACTGTGAGATCTTCTTTGGCCGGATAGCACTTAATTTTTTCTTTAACCAACATGTAGTAACTCGGGTATTGAAGAGCTCCTTCTTGAGTGTTGAAATCCCGAAGAGTGTTATAGCGCCATTTCGATAAGTTCATCGATACATAAAGAGCCAATGCCTTCAAAGGGGATATTTCCCGTACCTGAATTGATTTACCTTCAATGAAGGCTTTGATTTTTGAGGCCTCTTCTGGATTCTCCGTCAAGTATTTCATAACATAAGCTGTATCGCTTTGTCCTGCCTTTTGAAGCGCCCTTTCGGCCGAAAACATAATTTCAGCGCTGCTACTGCTGCATGAAAGACTATCTTCAGTGGTGCGTCTTCTTTTTTGCCGGTTACTAAGGTCCTCAAAAGATTTACGAGGACTAGGATGTGTACAAGTTGAAGCATCAGATTTAGCAGGAGAAATTATGGGCTCGATGACGTCACTTATATTTTCTGTAGAAGGTTCCATATTTTCATTCTGTAATTCCGGCCATTGAATTGCAGCCTGTAGCCAAATCTCATGTTTCTTCCGAAACTTATCTGTGCTTCTTCCAGACTGTGTCCATTTTGCATAAATGCGGTAGCAAAATCGACGACACCAGTCTTTTAAACTTGTTTCAGCACTTTCACATAACTGAACACAACTGTTATCTTTTAAAACACTGAACAAATAGTTAAAGTCGCGTAAATCTTTATGTGCGCGTGCGCATAAAGCAACGTGAATATCAAGATTTGTATTAAAATTTGGAAAATACATTGCGAGATTAGCTTGGATACAACGAGGTGTAAATCAACACTGATTTTAAAGTTACTAATAGTGACCTATTTATATAAAATCCAGGTATCCCAGGTATCCTTTGTTAAATATTGCAAGGTAATTAGTTATTGTGATAATTAGTAAATGATGCATGCTAAATTAGTGTATTAAGAGCCATTTAGTAATTAAATAATAGCAATGTTCTTATCAGTAATCATTAGTGCATCAGTTTTATATGTAAACCTTAAGTCCCTAATTATATATCCTAATTAGCTTATATCTTCTCTAATTGGCTGCTCAGAAATGTTATTGTAATAAGGTAAACCTTTAGAAAAACGGTTTTAATCAACAAAATAAACAAAAAATTAAAAAATTGTGTTATAAAATAAACATCACTCTTTATCCCAGAAAGTGCACATTTGGCGCACTATGTGTCTTAGTATTAAATATAGCTCTTAGTATTAGCATTATGATATTAGAGACCGCTACTTGAAACAAGCCCGGAATCAGGAGGGAGAGAGCTCGATACACTCATTTTCATAGTAAAATTTCACATTTTCTCAAATTACTCCCGAAATATGGGAGTTATGAAGAAATTCATCACCACAAGTTATGAAGGCATTAAGTAATCGAATAAGATGGCATCATTAGTTTGGCATAATTTTACTCTTTTTTTTCGGACATGTCTACGTCCAACCGCTCCCATACATTCGTTCCACTGTGCGACAGGCACAATACCGCAAAATTTGTAGCACTCGATTCGTAGTTGCAACCGACGCTCCGCCGGCCCCTTAAGTTTATATACGTTTGAGTTTTTTTGTGGTCATCAACCGCAGCTGTTAATGTAGTCACTTGAAATATCAGTTAAAAAAGAAAAAAACAAGCATTATAATCTGTAGCATGTTGGTATTACAGGCGGGGAACAAACAACAGTTACACCGTATTTAAGATATTAGTTTGTTCCCCGCCTGTAATACCAAAATTCTACAGATTATAATGCTTGTTTTTCTCTTTTAAGTCGTACGTTTAGGCAGGCGGGTTTTTTGTTTTTAAATAAATTTCTATATTTCAAACTTTTTGGTTTTATATGTAATTATGTCGTGGCGCGAGACGATGGTGTCAATTCACACCTCGTTCAGTTCTTATCAGCGTGAGACGAAGGCGTCAGTCACACCTCGTCTAACTCTTAAGATCAATGTAGTCTTTGTTAGAGCCAAGAGCTTATTGATATTAAATAATGAATAATTGTTTCCGATAAGAAAGGCGACGACGTAAATCTTATTGCGTCGAACGTGGCCGGGGGTCGGTTTAGTTTTCCCGTGAGAACGCTTTAAGACGATAAGAGTTTAGCATCAGAGGAGCCTGGATCAGGCAGTCAGTTCCATTCAGACCACGAGACTGAGCGCGACCCGCGGACTCGTTGTGCCCTTCTAATTAGACTTTTCTAGTTAGAGTATTATACGCGTTTCTATTGCCTACAAAGTAGACAAACAGTTACATAATAAACAATTTCATTGATAACTATTACCCTTCTGGCGATCATTGCGAGCCCTGTCCCGCCTCGGCCGCTCCGACATATACATAATATATTGGAATTGACTCATTACTAGATTTTATTTGATACCAATATTGTTGAATTGTTTTTTTTTAATCCTTCCCCTCCCTTTTTTGTATTTGTAGAAGCAATATATAAATATTATATAGCCTATGTCACTCCCACAATTAAGACGAATCTAATGACACCTCATTAGTTATAATCCATCAAGCCGTTTAGGCTACAGATCGTGCCAAAGAAATAGACATACATACATACAAACATACAAACATACATACAAACATACAAACATACATATAAACATACATACAAACATACATACAAACATACATACATACAAACATACATACATACAAACATACATACAAACATACATACATACTCTCGAAAAACATTACCCTCCTTTTGGGGCAGTCGGGTAAAAATCTGTTTTTTTTTGTGATACTTCAGTCATGATTGGTAACTGTTGGTAACGCTATCTAAATATGATTAAACAAAAGAAAACAGATTTTCATCCTATCTATTCGAAAAGGACGACTTGATTCGCCTTTAAGTGCACCCAAAGGTGGTGTTTTCTATAAGAAATTTTTAGCGGGCTGTAATGAGTTTTTAATCCTCTTTATAAGTGCGCGGCAAAGAATAAGTGCGCCGCAATTATCTTTTCCGCACACTTTTTGAATTTGGAACATCTTAGTGTTCAGCGCCAAAGAAATCGTACGCAAATATTGTTCGAATAAAGACTGGCTGGTACGACGGCCCATAGTAGCGCCGCGCGCCGTGCACTGGGAATTAGGACCAACGTAAAATAAAATCAATCTGCCTAGCTTTTTCCCAACTATGTTGGGGTCGGCTTCCAGTCTAACTGGATTCAGCATTTAGAGATTGAGGAACAGGGTGGAAAGGTCACTCATCGTCTATTGAAAAGGGAGGATACTCCGACCAAACGGGTGTCTTGTCTGGCGGGCAACTGCCCAACGATTGATGTTGGAATCTTGTATAATGTTGATCGCGCGGTAAACTCCCATTGCGCAATGCAGAATTTTGTGTTATTTACTACGCATATCGGAATAATTACGACTTCCGAAATTAAAGTAATTTTTCACTTTTTAGTGTTTTTTTTTGGAAGTCGGTTGTTTTTTTTTCTGAGTTTATTTTGGACATTACTGACATCGGTGTGGGAAAACATGATGGGGAAACCTGAACTTGTAGTTAATAATTATAAGCCTGTAATAGCCAACCCGTCTTGATCAAGTGAGGTTAAAATATGAGGCGCCTTTTATTTTCTCATAGTGGGTGATGAAAAGTAGAGTGTATCTCTCGGGCGCAAAATATATTTTTGGTTCGGGCGACGTACCCTGAATCCCTCGCTACGTTCAGGATTCTACTAAAAAAACGCCCTCGCCGTAAAAATATTATTTTGCTCCTTTATGATACAATTTACTATTCCTCAACTCATACATCAAGTAACAACACTACCAGCGGTCTTGAAAAAAACATTAAATCTTATTTTTATTTTTTTTATCTTGTTTATATCAATACCCACGTCTGCGGAGTTTCGCTAGCTAATTTAATTTGACCCTGTATTAATGGTGCAAACATGAGAGTGTGGAAGAAAACCATGACCAAGACGAAATTAAAATCATTATTCCGTAACATCGAACTAAGGGCCTAATTAATTACCCACATTTTTTTTAAAGAAAACTGCTCCATGGTAACGCAAAAGACTGAAGCTTACCTACGTGTGTATCGCTGAACGGGACGGTTGATTTTAACCTGTATGACCGCGCGCGGACCAAAAACCATTTAGTTAATTAGAATGTCCTTGAAGAATTAAAAACATGGTGACTTTAACCTTCAATATTCTTCTATAACTTCTTTATCCATATTTAGTCTGATTCCAGGTGTGGAAAAATAATTGCACTGCGGGAAGAGTAATTATGCATGGTGATACATATTTTTACTCCCATTATAAACACGACAATTCGCAGTCTTAGCAAAATTTGCAAAAGTTTAAAAAGTTATAGATTGACTTACATGGGCACTTTATATGTAGATACGAGTAGATAACAACGACAGGCATACCTTTTAACCTAAATTAAAAAATATTTTAATGTGACAAATTCGCGACTTAGCCGACTGCCCAGATTAGCCATTCCATTTAGAAGACCAGGGTTAGGGTAACCTTGCGGGAAAGTCCGAAAGGGATACCAGGACCTTGGCAACAGGCAACTGAAGGAACACGGGTGGGTTTTAGTCAGTAAAAGTCTGACACGCCCTTCCGCTCCGCCCAGAGCGGGAGAAGCCATTTGATGATTTCCCACCATCAAAAAAAAAAAAAGGTTTAGGGTAACCTAGTGTGTTGATACTCACGGGGACGGCTACGTTCCAGTCGGCCACTCCAGGAGTCAGGTACGTCACGGGCAGCTGGTACGGCAGCCCCATCAGGTAACCTGTTCAGCAGAAACAATCATTATTGATGATGTGACGGCTGACGACAGACGCGGAACAATATCACAATATAATTATATTGTGATAATACAGTCCTAGCTGTTGCCCGCGACTTCTTCCGCGTGGAATTTAGTGTTTTCAGCAGCTTGGTCATTTCTTGGAGTGAATATGGCGCGTTCACATAACCAAGAATGTTTCTGTTCGTTATATTTGACAGATCTCCAAATACCGAACTTATGAGTTCGTCTTCCGAGAATACGGCTCGGCGATATATTTCTGGAAGCATACCTGACCGTGTTGCCCAGGCGGGTGCCTTCTCCAACTTTTAACAGAACACCCGAAAATTCTTGGGCATGAGAATTATTAATATACTTACATTTTGTCCAAGAAAAATAACTTCCCTTCATTATCAAGTAGGTAGGTATGCTTTATAGACTGTTTGAAATATATCCTTTTGTGCTAGAGTAAAGCAACACACGTCTCTTAATGCAATTGCAGCAGCGCTGCTGTAAAGCAATAGGGACTAAACTTTAAAGTTTGTCTCGAATAAAATGTTTATTATATTTAAGTCAGTATGTTATCCACAGAGCTGTTTGTTGTGTAGCAACTAGGTATGGGTTCTAAACCATGCCCAATACATTGAGATACCTTCTCGTAAGTCGGATGACTTGGATGACGTGAATGACGTGGGTGACGTGGGTGGGTTTGTGCGGTCCGAAGTAGTATTTGTATGAAATTCTTACGCACTAGATCCGAATTCCATCGTTCCAAATTTAAAACATTTTGTGATGTTTTTTTCGCAGCTTAGTTTCTCAGTTTCGGAGCGAACGCAGCGCCAGACGCTACGATAGTATTTGTTTCACTATCAGATGGAGTACGCCCGCAATGTCATGTCGTGTGAGTCTCACCAGAGTGCGCGTACGAGCAGGCGCCCTGAGGCCGCGCCGGCGCCGTCAGCGCCAGCAGCGCGCCGCACGCAAGCAGCGCCGCTCCCACGCTGCGCGTCATCGTGTAGTGGCGCGCCGCTCCTCTCGCCGCACATAATTATGCACCGCACTCACCTCATTATACTGCTTGTTTTACATAAATTAATGTTCATGTTATATGGTTAAATTATTTCTGCTGTAACAAGAGCGCGTAACAAATATTGCTACTGAACAAGTTGAGTACAATAACCTTGTCATTATTTATTATCGAAACCCTTTTTATTTAAAAAAATCGCATATCTCGTGCGTTACGCAACCTTCGGGGTACATGAACCACCATGTTCATGTTAAAATGAACTTGACAAAATTAAAAAATTCAAGTAATAAAAACTAAAACCCAACTACGACTAAAAAGGTATAGACAGACAAATAAAAAATCCGGAGTCACTCGTGTTAGGGCATAAATCGAACAGATTACATGTGACTCCGGATTTTTAATTTGTCTGTCTGTGGTGTCTTGTTTATACCTTTTTAGTCGTAGTTGGGTTTTAGTTTTTATTACTTTAATTATTTTTTAATTATTTTGGAGTTATAATATGTATATTTATGAAATGTGCTCATTACGCCCTTTCATTTGATACCCAACATGGTACGATTAAACAATATATTTTTTTAGTTCCCGACTTTATGTCATCTAGTGGGCGCCATTTTTAATTTAATGTGACGTCACATAGCCTATAACCAGCGGACGATCAAGACGCTTCCAACGATAACTCATTTGTCAAATAGTGATGAGTGTTTCAGAAGATAGGAGGGAACAGATGAACATACATACATACATACCAGTCAAAATCATAACCCTCCTTTTTTCTTCGCCGTAGTCGGGTAAAAAACGGAACCCTTATAGGATCACTCGTGTGTCTGTCTGTCTTTCTGTCCGCCTCACAGTGGTCTGAAAATCGAGCTCCATACTCATAGAAACTTTAAATCAAATTAAAGTTCTTGGAATGCAATTTTGTGCCAAAAAGTATTCAATCAATATCGTTTTTAATTATTCTCATCATAATAGTCATTAGCAGGTTATTAACTAACGATAGTATAAGTAAATCGATCGGCAACTTCATTTAACCACATGAAAGATTTGAAAAATCACATACCGAAAATTCAACATTTCAAAAAGTTGCTTCGCGCAAATCGGCAACTGACTGTGCATGAATTTGATGTCATATTAATTGCCGTGTATGGTACAATAGCTCGTGTGAGTACCAGCCCTTCAGTATCATTCAGTTTCGAAAAAATCTAATTTAAGTGTTTTCACCCATAAAAAAAAACACAAAACTTTTTTCTCACGCGTGGGTCTACAAATACCATCCATACATTAATATCAAGTAAAGGGAGGTATACCAGAGACATTACAATTTTTTTTTTTTAATTTCGTCACTTAAAATTTCTATGAGTATGGAGCTCGATTTACAGACCACTGTGCGCCTGTCACAGCCAATTTGCTCCGAATCCAATGGATCGATTAAGTTGAAATTTGGTACATGCAATTATGTATTTCTGTGACCCAAACATGGACGTGTAACGAAAATAAATGAATTTTGAATATAGGGGTAACTTTTGGGAGGCAAATTTAAAAATAAAAGCTTTGCAAACTGTACCTTGTGACAAACCAAATGAAATGAATGCGAGGATCTCGAATAGGGACATTTTTTTAATATTTAAAAATAAGTAATTTTAAAGTGATTTAAGAAAATTGATGAAAATTGACCAGTCCCTCCCGCTTATCTGCGAAATTACTGAGCCTAAAATTTTGAACTCCCCTCCGGAGCTAAGCGTAACGTTACATGCTACACGCCCAGACGACAAGAGAGACCTCCAACGCTACATCACACAGAAAGGCGTACGACACGACGGTGAAGCGGCCCTCTGGTCCTCTAATCTCTACTCCCTCCTTTAGTCGGGA
The DNA here is from genome assembly GCA_949152455.1 of Lithophane leautieri. Classification (NCBI taxonomy): domain Eukaryota; kingdom Metazoa; phylum Arthropoda; class Insecta; order Lepidoptera; family Noctuidae; genus Lithophane; species Lithophane leautieri. Next base: position 429,253 of record OX424462.1, on the reverse strand, counting down.
GTAACGATACACGCACACGGCAACATTCCTGATTGACGCGCGACGCCGCCGCCCAGCTCCATCATACCTGTACCCCTACTCCTCGATCCTGTATTCAGACTACCTACCCTCCTGCTCGCCGTACCTGCCTGCCCAACATTCCTGATCGACGCGTGACGCCGCGGCCCAGCTCCACCATACCTGCACCCCTACACCTCGGTCCTGAGTCCTGCGCGCCGTACCTGCCTGCCTGACTGCCTGTCGACCTACCTGCCTATCCTACATCGGGTGCCCGGTATCCTGCGTCATGTGAAGCCTCCTGTATCCTTTCCAATTTTTTTTTCTTTTTATTTAATTGCGTGACCTACAATTAACTCCCCTCCGGAGCTATAAAAATGTACTCTGTGCGGAGCTAAACGTAACGTCACAATGGCAAGGTGTGTTTATTGTTATTGATTAGTGTTATATAGTTTAGTTTTATGCTATTAAAATTAAAATTAACAATTAATTACAAGGCAAAACTGTACTTATACATTTTTAATTAGTTAGCTTATTTCAAAGTTCACATGTTCCATGTACTTAGACGAAATAATAAACTATTTTCTAATAATGTATTTGGTATGGCGACAAAAGTTTATAATAAACTACCAGACTGTTTTAAAATTCTAAACTTTAGGACATTTAAAAGTAAATTATTCAATTATCTTCTAAATAAATGCTACTACTCGACTATGATTTTATGAATGAAAAGTTGACATAAATATTGTATTGTCTTCATCTTTGACCTAATTTAATACTTCTGACATTTCCACAACTAATACTTGACTCACTTTCAATGTGAATGTTATCCTAATCCGTTTCATTCAATGCCAATTCAATGTGTGACCAACTAAACTAACCAAAACCCTGACAATGTATTTGTTCGCCGGAAACGGCAGAATATTATGTACCTACTCGTACTTCAAAAACTATGTAATATCTCTATGTAACAATATTCTCACAAATAAATGGACTATTATTATAATAATATGAAGACTGGTGCGTTTTATTTTATTGGGGGCAGTTGTTCAAAAATTGTTATGAATGAACATGTTATGAATGAATGTATAGGATCTTATAACGAAAACTCAGTCCGGACTGAGTCATATGAGTTTAAAGATTAACAAATATTTTCATTTATTAAGAAATAATTATTTTTACAAACCATATTTTTGACCTTCCCAAGCGACATTCACTATTTAGTTACTACTTATATCTTCAAATACATGTTTATAATATACAACGCGTAACGGAAAAACGCAAGAGCTCATACACCCCAATTAGAATATTAAATTATAAGACTGAAATAGTATCTATAATTTAATTTAACCACATCTTAAATTAACTATTTTATTTAACGCGCACTACACATAGGATAGCTATGAGCGTATTACAAATTTGGTTATGCATTTAAATAGGCTTTATTCCTTTGAGATAAGGATTAAATTTCCTTAAATAAAATATCTTATTACTTTGTTATGACGCAGTGGTTCTAAATTCAGATAAATAAAAAAATTAAATTAAAATATATAAATAATGACGGAAATCGATTCAGAAGCCGATTCTGAGCAAACTGCTTTCAGGTCTTGCGCATATTCTGTTACACGTATACAACGTGTAACTGTTCCCCTCCGTGTACATAACACGGAGGGGAATCCATCCTCTCTCGTGTGTGGTCAGTGTCCGGTGTATTCTTCGTTGATGGTAGATATAGCTTTATATGTAGTTGGTTTTTTTTAATGACACACCAATTAGAACATTTACAAGCACTTTTGAATTATCAATTATCAAGGAGTCCTTCAGGTTGAGTTAGTTGGTGAGCTAGTCGCCCATTCCAAAAGGAAGTAGGTTCCTTACGGAGAAGAACGGGCAAAAAGCTCCGTGGACACTCTTTTAAATCAAAACATTCTGTTACAGAGTTTACTTGTACGACAATTACAATTTCAGTCCTTTCTAACACAACTTTTCTATTTCATTTCGAACACCCACCACACGCTGTACACCGCCATTGTGTACCATGCGACTCTTCTCTCTGAGTCGGCGGACATACCGTGTGTGCATAGGTACTCAATTCGCTTTCCGTCATTTTGTTTTTTTGCAGTTGTAGAGTTTTTGCAAGCGGTACATAATGCCAAATTGAGCTTTCTTCCGGAAGATTGCGCAAAAAGTGCATAAAAGCGTACCTACAATATTTGTTCAATGCATGGAGACACCATTTTCCTCGCTGTAGTGAGGTGAAAAGTTGTGCGTTTCGCTCGGCAGCAAAGTCATTCTGCGTCATCCATGGGCATATGGCGATATAAGTAGGGTAAATCATAGATGATAATCTTGCCAATCGACAGTTACAGGGTTATCCATTATTTACGCCGCACCCTGTATACACATACCTAATAATTATATCCGAGCCTGCCGACGACGATGTCTGGACTGAATTCTTCCCCATACAGGATTGGCAGCTACTATTCTGTATTGTGTTATATTTTGCGTGTTAACTTCTTGGCATAATTCTTTATATGCTCGCCATAATAACTTCAAGCCTGTTTATCTGGTAAGTATGTACCTACCAAGAGCATCCATTATTTAATATTATAAATTCGAAAGTAACTCTGTCTGAAATAGAAATAAATATAAATATAATCTGTCTGTCTGTTACCTTTCCACGCCTAAATCATAGAACGGATTTCTACAAAATTTGGCTAGGAGATAGATAGCACCCTGGGGAAGGACATAGGCTACTTTTTATCGACATACCGCGCGGGCGAAGCCGCGGGCGGAAGCTAGATAAATAAGGTAATCTGTGGTAAGAGTTAAGAAACTATTCAGTTCCGAGTTTTCTGCGGGTATTGCACGAAATATAGCTCTGCCAGCATTTAGATAATATTTGCAATTACATAACTGCTTACATCACGGAACGAAAGCTTACATGGTTCTCGATATCGGACCGTTGGTGCATCTCACTCAATATATCACTCGCTAACCTGTGATCAGTCAGAGCTTGACCAAACGCATTGAGTAATAAGGACATGCAAAGATAATTAGGAATTATTAATAAAAAAAATAAAAAATAACCTGTACCTATTTGAAGATATAACTAGTAACTAAACAGTGAATGTCGCTTGGGAAAGTCAAAAATATGCTTTGTATCAAGAATTTTTCGATAATATACAGTGTTCCCGCAAGCGCCTACCAAAATGCGCTTACCTTTATGTTGAGGCTATGTAAATCATGGCTAACCGTTTTTATTTTCCTACGTCGGTCGACCGCCTACCTACATATGTCTTATTATCACATTAAACTTGCACGTTCACATCAAGCAACGTATTTTTTTCATTATTCCCATAATTATACCTGGATCAATCCCGCACATGGTCCTTCGAGCGCGGATTCTGGAGATTTGTAAGCATATTTACTCCGATCAGCGAATTGCTACAAAGGGATTGAAGAGAATTGGTGGACATCAAAAATCATAGTCGACGCCCGATGTGCCAAGTGAATTCTGCTACGTCATTCCGAAAATTGTTGGAATTTACGTGGTCTGGATACTTTATGGCTGAGAAAAGGCGTTTTTATTATTAAAAATTTGTGTACCCAACACTCTATTTAACAGGTACGAGTATAATTAGTGTAAGTCAGCCGTTAATAGCCAGGTTAGTACGAAATACCTATTGTCATTTTTCTTTGTTCTGTGAGTGGTTACAAATTGTAATACAATTATTAACTGATCAGTAATTATTGTTCATTTTCATTAGTTGCACATTGTTAAAGAGTAGTTCGTTGTAGTAACTGCATTATTTGGCTTTACAGTGTAATAATTTTACAGTTATTGAGACAGTTAGGTAATCACATTAGTTAGCACAGATAGACAATAGAAATCATTGCAATTGCAGTGTTATTATTAAAGTTTCGTACAATATAACCGTCAATACGCATAGATTACTATACATTCTAAGTTATTATTTATGTAAATTCACCAAAGTGAGTGTATTTTAATCTTGTACGTATTTCAGGTTGCATTATTTCTAATTGTAATTTAAACGTTGCTATAACTTTATATAAATACATTCCAGGTTGATTACACCAGACTACGCAATGCCAGAGGTTATGGAATTAAATAAGGATAATAAAGATCTCGTTAGAAAACGAGCGAGTTGCAAAGGAAAGGTGACAATGTTCTCGAACTATCTAAATTCTTTGAATCCCTCTTCTTTGAGCCCTACTGAGGTAAGCGAATTGCAATTACGTTTTACTAGACTCGAGGCATTGTATGCCCAATATGATGAGGTGCAATTATTGCTGGAGCTGAGTACTGATGACTTGGATGGTCAGATGTCGGAACGCGCCGAGTTTGAATCTCTTTATTACAAAACCCTATCTAAAGCTCAACAAATGTTGAATAACAATAGGAAAGGAGATTCAAACGATACCTGTGACGTCATGTCGCGTTCTAGCAATCATAAGTTTGTTAAATTACCGACTATTCAGTTGCCGAAATTCAGTGGTTCTTATACAAACTGGTTAGAGTTTCACGACACATTTGTTAGTCTCATCCATTCAAACGATGACATGGACGAAAGAAATAAATTTCATTATTTGAGGTCATCTCTTGAAGGGTCTGCTGCTGTGGTGATCAACTCAATTCAGTTTTCTTCTGCGAATTATTCGGTAGCGTGGAATCTTCTTTGCGAGCGGTTTGATAACAAACACCTGCTTATCCAACATCACGTTTCTGCATTATTTCAAATTGACACCCTTCAAAAGGAGTCATCAGTTAATTTAAAGGGTTTACTTGATGTTGTTAACAAAAACATACGTGCCCTAGAATCTTTAGATGAACCTGTTAGTCATTGGGATACTCTACTCATTCATATTATCACACATAAATTAGATAACAAAAGCTATCGTGAATGGGGTGAGTATAAGGGCCGCTTGGACAAGAATTCTAAAGTAACGTTTCAATTATTTATTACTTTTATAAAGACCCGTGCAGAGATACTAGAAACGTTCGAATTAGAAGCTTCTACGAATACTAAACACTCACACACAGGTAAAAATTCAAACAAGGTTAGGTCAATGTTGGTCCAGGATTCTAATAAAAATAGTTCAAGTGAAAGTTCAAGTAAACAGGATGATGGCGTTTCAAATAAATCCAAGAATAGTGCCATGTGTAACGGTGATCATAAGTTAGGTAGTTGTCCTCAGTTTTTATCGTTGAGCAATGAAGCTCGTTTGCAGTTATTACCTAAACACAAAGTTTGTTACAACTGTTTTAATCTGGGAAATTATGCAAACAACTGCAAAAAGCCAGGCAGTAAAATATGCCGTCGTAAACATAACACTATTGTTCACGTTGATAAAGCCTTGAAGTCAGACGCAAGCGGTGCTTCTGCTAGCAGTGTTGTTGTGGACACGAATGGCAGTGCGACTGTCTCCACTCAGCCCACTACTATAGGTATAGGGACCGGTGTATCGCTGTCCGTGAGTGTTGAACACGGTGACGTGTTATTGTCCACTGCACTCGTCAAGGTCATGAGTATTAATGGTCAGCAGTATGTTGCACGTGCTGTGCTTGACAGTGGCAGCACGTCATGTCTCATGCATGACTGAGAGGTTATACCGCCAGCTAGGTTTGACTGCCAAGACTGTAAATAATTCCATTATAGGTAAGTATTAACAACTCATCATCTTTTATTAATAAGATGTGTTCTGTATCAATAAAATCTTTGAACAATAACTTTGGTATGGATATTAATTGTTTTATTCTGCCATCTATTACAGATGAGATTCCAAGTAAACATGTAAACTTATTAAAAATCAAAATTCCATCTAATGTTTGTCTCGCAGATCCCAACTATTACTCACCGGCGCCTGTCGATATGTTGCTGGGAGCTGACATCTTTTGGGATTTATTGGAATCTCAACGAATTAAGTTAGGTGATGGACAACCAATTCTTTGTGAGACTAAATTGGGTTGGTTGGTCTCCGGCCCAATTAACAGTTGTATTACTTCTAATGTTTTAAAATGTAATTTTATAAAGGTGCGTTCAGACTGCGATGATGAATTAAATTTTTGTATTGACCAACAACTCACAAAGTTTTGGCAACTTGAAGAAGTGTGTATTTCGTCTCCGTATTCCTCAGAGGAGACGCTGTGTGAGGAACATTTTAAGAAAAACACTACTCGTTTGGAAAATGGTCAATTTTGTGTCAGGATTCCGTTAAAATGTTCCTCAGACAATTTAGGCGAATCTTTGTCAAGAGCCAAACATTGTTTTGCTTCTCTGGAACGTAGATTTAAATCTAAAACTCAATTTTGTAATATGTACAAAGAGTTCATGATGGAATATGAAACTTTAGGTCACATGTCTAGATGTAAAACTATTGATGATCAAGCGTTTTACATTCCGCATCACGGAGTTCTGCGCGAAAGCAGCATCACCACTAAGTTAAGGGTGGTTTTTAATGCAAGTAGTGTAACTAGAACTGGTAGTTCTATTAATAACATCCAAATGATTGGACCCGTGGTACAGGACGATCTTTTATCGATCCTGTTGCGTTTTAGACAACATAAGTACATCCTAGCTGCTGATGTTGAGAAAATGTACCGGCAGATAGTGGTTCATCCAAATGATAGGTATCTTCAACAAATTATTTGGCGTGATAATCCGTCAACTCCATTACACGCTTATCAACTTAATACCGTGACCTACGGCACGGCCAGCGCTCCTTACCTAGCAACTCGATGTCTTCGGCAGTTAGGGCTTGAGTGTGTTGATAAGGAGATTGGTGACGTCATCCTCCACGACTTTTACGTGGATGACTTGCTCACCGGAGGAGATGACATCAATGAGGTCAAAGAATTGTGTCATAAAGTTACTTCAACTCTCGCTTCAGCGCAGATGAATCTAAGAAAGTGGAAGTCGAATAACAACATGCAATTGGTAATTGGTTCTGACTTTCCCCAGTCTTCACTGGATTTGAATGTTGGTGGATTTGAGTCAACCAAAACCTTAGGCATAGGTTGGCAGCCACTGTCAGATTACCTTTGTTTTCCAAGTACTCAGTCAGTTAATTTTAATAACACAAAACGTGAAATGCTTTCGATAGTTTCACAAGTTTTTGATCCGCTTGGATTATTGGCTCCCTGTGTAATTGTTATGAAAATGTTACTTCAGAAGTTATGGTTGAGGAAACTTGTCTTGGGATGAACAGCTATCACCGGACATTAGTAAGCTTTGGAATGAAATGATTATTAACTTACCTAAATTAAATGAAATACATATTCCACGTCGAGTTTTAATTGATTGTTATGAGGTTTTTGAATTTCACATTTTTACTGATGCGTCTGAACGCGCCTACGGCGCTTGTCTGTATGTACGTAGTGTTGATGAGCAGGGAAAGGTTTTAGTGCGTTTACTGTTAGCCAAAAGCAGAGTTGCCCCACTCAAGCCGACGACGATACCCAGACTTGAGCTATGCGGTGCTCTTGTGGGTGTTCGCATCTTGGAAAAGGCTGTGGCAGCATTACGAGTCAGTGCGCGGCGCACTTTCTTGTGGACTGACTCCACAATTGTTTTAGGGTGGCTAAAAATGCTACCAAATAAATTACAGCCGTTCGTTCGTAACAGGGTTGCCGAGATTTTAGATAAGACAGGTGGCTGTGAGTGGAGGCATGTTCCAACTGACCAAAACCCTGCTGACTATTTGTCTCGTGGAATAGACATTAGTGTGCACGATGCCCTAACATCAACTCGCTCGTGGGCGCAAGTGGCAGCGCTACGCCATAGTGATTTATGTGTAAAAGTGAAATTTCCAATTGGATTTACTAAGTTGTGAGTATTTTTTGTAAATCAGATAAGATTATAGTTGGATTTGTATTATATTTAAATGATCTCATTAGATTCTTATTAGTCATGTAAATATTAACGTAGAAAAGTAATGTTAAATTCATTTGATAAGAAACTTAGAAAAATTTTGTGTATGAAAAATTACGTAACTTTGAAAACCACTTTTTTGTTTAAAGAGATAATTAATTACTGTTTGTTGCATTGATTAACTATGTTATCAAAACCATTTTTAGCGTTGGAATTATGTAAATCGCCCCAACCAATCCACAGATATAAGCAAAAGAAAATGTGTGATATTAAAGTGTAATTATCTTGTTATGTAATAAGTCTAATTAGTTTCCAATTAGCTGTAAATAAATGTTGTAGCATTCTAATTAGAAAAATAAGCCTAATAAAGCGATACAAACCCTTGTGTTTCATTATCATGCCTCTGCGACGTCAGCAGTAAGAATAAGACGGTAGGGCGCGCTACAGCGCGCTTTTATAGTAGTGAGGCGGGGGGCAGGGTAAAATTATGTGTATCCCCTCGCCACAGCTACACGAGACGTCGCAGAGTGCTAATTTATGTGTAACTAATTAGAATAGATAATTAGCTATAGGAATGTAATAAACAAAACACTGTAATGACAAGATTTATTAGAATAAAAATAAATAAGAGTTGCGGGGGTGAGGAAGGGGAAGTGACGGCAGAGGGGGCAAATTTAGAGTATAAAAGACGGGCCGTTTCGCCCAGTAGACACACTCCGATCCCAGCGCTCCACGAGTAAACAACTCTGCCAAAGCTCCCGAAGAAATTCCTCGCCGCCGTTTGCCTCCAGAAACAAGTTCTATTCGTGTTTTAATTATCCGGCATAAGCTATCCCCAACAATTAGTTTGTTACCTACTTTGGATGCTTGGTGGTCCGGTCCTAGTTTCTTAATGAATGAAATGTCCTATTGGCCTTCCAAATCAATGAATTTTAATAATGAAGTGTTGCCAGAAATGAAATTAGGCCACACCTTGCATGTTTTATTTAATGACAATGAATTTGATGAATTGATTCATTTTACGCGGTTTTCAAACCTTTTAAGACTTCAGCGAACAGTTGCCTATGTTTTACGTTTTATTGATGCATGTAGAAAACAACCTATTCGCGCTCCTCTTTCTGTGCATGAACTAGAAAGGGCTTTAAGCTTTATTACATGTTTATCTCAAAGTCAATCTTTTAAAGACTATAAATTACTACTTCATAATAAACCGTTACCCAAGAAAAGTGAATTAAATAAGTTCAACGTTTTTTTGGATGAGAATAATATAATGCGAATTCGAGGTAGATTACAACAATCCGATTTTCCTTATAATAAAAAGCACCCGATTCTTATTCAATCTAGTCATCAATTCTCTAAGTTACTTTTTATACATGAGCATAAAAGATTGTTTCACGCTGGACCCCAGTTATTGTTGGCGTCTATACGAGATACGTACTGGCCCATTCGAGGTTGCAATTTAGCTAGGATGTGCTGTAAACAATGTGTTCGTTGTTGCCGATTTAGAGGTGAAACTGTAAGTCCTATTATGGGAGATTTACCACAGCAGCGACTTCTAGCAGGTTTTCCTTTTGAAAATATAGGCTTGGACTATGCAGGTCCTATTCAGTCAGCTGTTCGTCAAGGGCGAGGCTGTAAATTAGTTAAAGTTTATATAGCTATTTTCGTTTGTTTTTCTACGAAATCAATTCATCTTGAATTAGTCGGTGATTTAACAAGCAATACTTTCATTATGGCGTTAAAGAGGTTCATATCACGTAGAGGTAAGCCGAGAAATATCTACTCGGATAATGGCACATCATTTGTTGGTGCATCTAATAACCTTTCTAGGTTTCTTAAGGCGGGTTGCGACTCGCTGTCCGAGGAAATGGCTAAAGAAGAAATTAACTTCCACTTTATTCCTGCATATTCCCCTCATTTCGCTGGCCTTGCGGAGGCTGGTGTTAAATCAACCAAGCATCACTTAGAGTGCTGGGCCTTTGTAACCTTACCTACGAAGAGCTATACACCATGATGGTTCAGGTTGAAGCAATTTTGAACTCCAGACCACTGACGCCGTTATCATCAAACCCCGAGGATCTGACGCCGCTCACACCCGGACACTTTTTGATTGGACGTCCTATGACATCGCTGCCGTCCCCTAATTATCAAGACCAGTCCATCAATTCTCTGACTCGATTTGAGCGTATTGAGCCTCTTCGACAGCATTTTTGGAGCAGATGGAGCAAAGAATACATATCAGAGCTCCAACTTCGCATGAAATGGCGAGAATGTAAGGGCTCTTTGAAGCTTAATTCTTTGGTCCTGCTAAAGGAAGACAACCTCCCCCCAATCAAGTGGAAAATGGGTCGGATCGTTGCTACATATCCAGGGGCAGACGGCGTAGTCCGAGTTGCAGACGTCAAAACTTCTAGTAGTCTGTTGCGCAGATCATTCAGCAAGATTTGTCCGTTACCTATATATCCGGAGTCCGAAGATGCTTAGTGGTTGAAAGGCAGGCTTTCAACGCCCGGGGTATGTTCCCGCAAGCGCCTACCAAAATGCGCTTACCTTTATGTTGAGGCTATGTAAATCATGGCTAACCGTTTTTATTTTCCTACGTCGGTCGACCGCCTACCTACATATGTCTTATTATCACATTAAACTTGCACGTTCACATCAAGCAACGTATTTTTTTCATTATTCCCATAATTATACCTGGATCAATCCCGCACATACAGTGTGTCCGGACATGGACTAGCGATATTCTAAATACTTAAATATTAACTATTTTAAAGTACAAATACACTCCAAGCTTGGGTCCATTACACTTCCCCGATATATGGCTGCCATTTTGTTTTTTTTGTTGATGTATTCTCAATGCGAGTACAAAAAAAATCATATATCTAAAAGTTTTAATCATATTGAAATAAAAAGGCTTATTCGAAAGGCAATAATATTTTCTACCGTCTACATTACAAAGCAATGCACGGTGGTCCAAGAAGCGCCCTACAAGTGCGGGCATAAATACCTTACTTTATTAAATGAGATTTTTCTGAAGAGTAAATAATAAAAAATACTTCACAAATGTACATTAATGCTTTATTTACATAATTTAATACATAATACTGTACAATATGTACTGTTTATATATAATTTTAAATAGTTAATATTTGAGATTTATTGTCCCTCGTTCGGAAATACATCTGAATATGATATGAATGCTATTCATGAAGAGGATATCATTAAATATGTATTATTTTATATATTATATATAACAAAAGTAAGAAAACTGAAACTTAAATTTATTTACAAACGTAATCATAACCACAACTAAGTTAAAATAACCACAACAACCAACCTAATTTCAATTTAAACTAAATCCTACTAATATTATAAATGTGAAAGTTTGTGTGTTTGTGTATTTGTGTTTGTGTGTTTGTGTGTTTGGATGTTTGTTACTCAATCACGCAAAAATGGCTGAATGGATTTGGATGAAATTTGGCAAACAGATAGTTTATAACCTGGATTAACACATAGGATACTTTTTATCCCGATATTCCCACGGGATCGAGATTTACGCGGGTGAAACCGCGGGGCGCAGCTAGTTCGTAATAAATCTAAAACCTGCCTCGAAATTACGCTCTTTTTCCTACGGGGAAGTTTCCGAAGACTAGTAATGAATGGGTCTGAGCTGAGTAAAAGTCTGTTAAGTAAGTCCGTATTCGTAAGTACTCGCGATATTTTTCTCGTGTGATCCCGCTTGCAGGCCTTATAATGTTTGTTGTTAGATTCTGCTGCCTCTTCAGATAATTCCCCGATAGATAATAGAGCATACTGTGTCACTTCAGCACTTGTTAATGAAATTCTTAATTAATAAATTGATGCTTCGTCAACTTAGCCTCAACAAAAAGGGATAAGACCTCGTCCGCATTTATATTCAGTCTTAAGCTAGTATTAGACATATCAGAAGTATTGAGTAGTGCATTCACAGCAGAGTCTTCTACTTGAGATAATTCTGCTAATCTTCTACGTTTCGATCGCTTAGACAATTCCGAAAAATCTTTCCTCGGGCGTCCGCGTTCGCAAGATGGCCCGGGCTGGTTCACGTTCGCAAGATGGCCCGGGCTGGTTCACGTTCGCAAGATGGCCCGGGCTGGTTCACGTTCGCAAGATGGCCCGGGCTGGTTCACGTTTTCTTGAATGCACTGCTCGTTACTTCTTACTAATTCGACACATTCAATTTCATTTAACCAATCTGAGTACTTATGCAAAAATTTTGATTTATTTCTAGAGATAATTATTCAAAATCTATAGACTTTTACATAAACTAAGTATCTTACTATCTAAGTTCCTAATGTCTAGATTCTCCACCTCATCCAGTTAAACTAGTTAAAATAGTATAATAGTTTCCAACACGTGTTGATGTTTCTGAAGAACACTTCCAGTCACGGCAGACCAAATCTCAAAGAAATGCATCCTTGAGAAAGTACATTTAATCAAAGAAACTGAAAAATAAAGAAAAAAATTTGTATGTTTCGTAGACCGTGCTACGCCTAAGCCTGCGCAGTCGTAGAGGCTATATAGCAACTAAAGTCGCAAAAGAACGCAGAAAAACCTTTTATATATTAAAAATAGACAGTTCAATCTTTAATTTAAGATATATTATGATAGTATTCGAATATAGTTGAAGTTAGTTGTAAGTCTATGTGAAGTCAAAAATAAGTTAAATATTCGGTAGAAATCCTGTGTGGCGTAGCACGTAAAAACACGTCATAATAAGTCAAATAAAATTTAAAAAATACAACTAAATAGTAAGAACATACCTTGATCTTGGAAATCCATGTCACAAACACCACTCAAAAACAATGCAATTCTGAGAATTCACCGTTACACAAACAACATGTGCTAATAAGTTACTGATAAGGCGAGGGCAACGTAATGATGTGTTCACTTCGGGGGTCGAAAAATATGTGATAATTTGGTAAAATGGGTGACATGTTTATATTTTTGGGTAGCTTGTTTATCGGTAAATCGTTATAAGTAATTAAAGTGGGGATAATTGATGATTAAATTTTTGCATTAATGACCTAAAGCGGTACCACCGTGCAATGTGTTCACAAACCCATAACTTTTGAAAAAAAATGTGAAAGTCGAAAAAAAATATGAAAAATTATGCAATTCAACCAATAATTGTTAATTACTATAAAAACACCCCCGACAACTTTTTACACTTTTGAACTTTTTATATGTTTACTAGATCGACAGATTTTGAGCTAAGCTACAATACAACATAAAATTCACAGAGTTGTTGTTGTTTGAACATAGCGAATGCGCAATCCTTTTGCAAGGCAATTGTCTGAACTCTGAACAGGAAATCATAAAAATTATCATTAAAATTGTACTTTAAAATCCTACTAATCCTACTAATATTATAAACGTGAGTTTGTGTTTAGATGTTTGTTACTCAATCACGCAAAAACGGCTGAATGGATTAGGATGAAATTTTGCAAACAGATAGTTTATAGCATGAATTAACACATAGGATAATTTTCATCCCGGTAGTAGGTTCTTGTGGGATAATTTCCGACATCTACACGGGCGGAGCCGCTGGCAAAAGTTCGTTTCATATAAATCTGTCGGACTTGGTAAATGATTGAGTACCTTTATAGGTAAAATAAGGAGCCTCAAGGAAAACCAGGAAGACCTATATATATTCAATCAAGCCATATTTCCCGGTCTTCTTACTTCGAATACTATAAGGTTTATTTTGAGTACATCAAACACACGTATTTTAAACAACGTATTGTTAAAAAAAATGTATTTTAAATCCTTTATTCTTAAAACTTTAATCATCATGTGATTGGTTGTTTCATTCATTCGTTTTTTTGTTAGTTTGTAATATGTGATGAAGATGTTATTATAAATAAAGCATAATTTAAAATAAAATAACACTTTTACTTCGTTTATCTAAATAATTAGTATCTACCGTCTTACATTTATCTAACAAAATTATAACTTTGAAATAAAATGTTTTGCATTTCTGCTTCTACGAGCCGCTTTTTAACCGACGAAAAAAAAGGAGGAGCTTCTCAAGTCGATATGTATTTTTTTTATTTATGACCACGCATAACTTTTTACCTAGTGGTCCGATTTGAACGATTCTTTTTTTATTGGGGAAAGTATACCTCGAAGTTAGTCCCATATAAAATTGAAAACTAAAATCCAGCCCTAAAGGTAGAAAAACTGGGGTTGATTGATTTTTCACCTACTGAATTTACAACTGTGAACCGATTCTGTTAAAATTTCGCACACATACATAGTCCTGATGACACAACTACTCATCATCAACTCCAGGTCTTTAACTTGGAGTTGATCTGATGATGGAGACGGAAGACTGTCGCGAGAGCTCCTCAGCAGTTTCTAGCAGCTACATCGTGTTTGAGCTTTAAAACTTATGTAGTTAGTAAATTTTAGCCGCAACAATAAATGGTAACTATAAAACGAAAAAAAAAACGTTTTTTACAAAAAAATTAACCGACGAAAATTGGTAACTGAAAAGCGAAAAATAAAAAAATTAACCTTTTTAGTGTAACTAAGCTCCTAAACTAATTAAAGTAACAAATTTCGAGGCGGCGCAGCGCCCAGTACACGCTATAATTATGTAATTAATTTGTTTGTCTGTTTGGCGCCGCCTCAAAAATTGTTACTTAAATTAGTTTAGGAGCTTAGTTACACTAAAAGGTCTCAAAACCAAAACTACTCGTACACCAAAACCAAAATCAGCAAAAAAGAAATGTGTTTCAAGGACTCCGAAGTCATGCAATACACCTCCAATAATACTGCCTGTGAATAGTGAACATCCATTGGAGAAGCAGGTATGCTCAACATCGCATGAAATGGTAAATCATGGAGATCCCTTCCCTGTCTTAAATAGTGATAAACCAAAACCAAAATATACACCTAAACGTAAGATATGTTTACTCGGTACGGATAATAAAAACGACGTATTGTCAATAGCTGAAAGCAAGTTCCCAAACAACTACAAGCTTTGTCATTATTTAAAACCACACGGAAATACAAAACAGCTTATAAGCGGTCTGGAGACAAAATTAATAAATTACACCTTGAACGACTTCTGCATTATATTATTTGGGGAAGAAGACTTCAAGAGGACTAATGATTATTATGACACTATTTTCCATATACGAGAGGTACTTCAAGCTGTGCAACACACTAACATAGTTATTTGTATGCCAACATATAAGTATCCGTTTGACACGACTTTATTTAACTGTCGTGTGGAGACATTTAACAATCTATTATACTTAGATATACTGACGCATGGACACGCATTCCTTTTGGACAGTAATTTGAACTTGGAATATGACTGCAGCATGTTTAATAAATACTCTGGCAAAATAAATAGACTTGGACTACGTACTATATTTAAGGATTTACTGGACTTAGTTACTGACATTATGAAAAACGTTGACATACATCACAATGTGAATGACATTGATAAAACGGAAGACCATTTTTTTCTTGACTAAACATTTATACTTTATGCATCAAAACATTGCAGGCCTGCTAGCTAAATGTGATACTCTTGCAGTCTGTCTCAATGAATTAATTGATAGAAACATAGGCGTGGATGTCTTATGCATTACGGAGCACTTTATGATGGAAACTTATGAAAAACACCTGAATTTAAACAATTACTGCTTAGCGGCCTGTTTCAGTCGGAAAGAAACCAAAAGAGGTGGGGCATGCATATTGGTAAGGTCTGGTCATCAGTGGAGAGAGCTGCCAAAAATAGCAAAATTATCTACAATGATTGGTGTCTTTGAATGTTGCGCCATTGAACTAATGACCCACAAAATAGTATGTGTTTGCATTTATAGAGTACCAAATGCCAATAATTTTAATGAATGTATTAGTAAATTAGAACGAATATTACATATTTTGCTAAAAAATGATTGTAAAAATATTGTTTTGGCGGGAGATTTTAATATAGATGTACTTAAAAGAAATAATCAATCAATAGAATTCGAGAATATGTTATTAAGCTTTAACTTGAAACTAGCGATTTATCAACCGACTCGCCTTCAGAGCAAAACATGCATTGACAATTTTGCGCATAACTTTAATAGATTCTGTAAGGCTTCAGTATTGGAGTTAGCGTTGAAAGAAAGAAGAAAGAAAGAAAAATGCGTTTATTGGCATTGTAGCAGAAAAAATACACCTTAAAACTATAAAAACAGAAAACAACCATTAGAATGCCAAAAGGGCCTCAGCCTAGCATAATGTCAGATGGAAACACAAAGTGTACCACCTGACGCTGATTTTCAGCTGCAACCAGTGTCATACGCTAGAATATTATTATAATAAAGTAAAAACTGATCTATAAGAAATAAAATAAATAAACTACCTAATAATTGTGAATGTTTAAAATGTTTATAAATAAAATATATAATATTTAAAATGGTAACATTCCGTTTAGTCGGCATCGGTCGGCATGGACAATCTGTGCGCAAAGCTGTCAAAAATAAACTATTTGACGTTTTCAACATTTTGACAGGTTACATAAATTAGACGCAATAATGGATATAATTATGTTTGGCAGAATAGTCGACAACGGCTTTGCTTGCCATAATAAAAAATAGAATAGAATATAATTATGGAATTCAATATTATGTAATGTATTATCAAATAATGTGTTGGGTGATTGTATAAGTATTATTTTCCTAATCGTGTTCGTTGAAGTTTGTTTATGGGCGAAGGGTTAGTTAAGAGACATGAGATCAAACAATAGTTAATGACAAAATGGTAAGTGTTCAATTATATTTTATGCATTGTGATTGTAATGAATTTTATACTATTTGAATAATAAATTAGATTGGTTAATTATTTGAATTAGGATAAAGGTATACGTTTTTAACTGTAAATTACAGAAACGAGATGGCGTTCTTAGAGATTATGGGATGAATGCAGTAACGAAGCACAGTCGCCAATATAGACGGAGTCACAGAAGAGAGAGTTCGCAGCAGCCCACACCCTAGGAGATCCCAAGCCAAGCCTGCATGCCAGGACCCCTGAGGTACAGTGAGCCAATACCAGTGTACATGATAAATTTGTAAGGGAATTTGTTCATGTAGATATGAGTAACTTTCTATTAGATTTTGAAATATTGTACTGTTTTCAGGCATTGCATTGGTGATGGAAGATCATTCCAAGAGAGTGTGGCTGCAAACCTGAGGCACCCCCTGTGTGCTGTGGTTCCGTGCATTGGCTCCCGACAATGGGCTGTGCAATTGGCTCCGATAGTGGACCGAAGACTATACTATACTTAGATGGCTTATGTATAGAGTATAGAGTGACACGACTTCTTTGAAGGACAACAACACAAAAACAAAACACACACACAGTCGTTCTGGAAACGTCAGGATACACGTGCCGTTCTTAGATAGAATAAATTGTTTTATATTGCAGATATGTCGGCTCGGATATTTTCAGCATCCTTCTGATGATTTAATAAAAATTCTCTTAATTTCAATTTGAAAGTTATGCAATTTTTACTAAATTTAATGGGAGGAGGGATATTGTTCCAGCATTTGGTGGCTGCATAGCGAAAACTGCCTCTAAAAGCTGCCGACTTGTGCTGTGGGATGGAAAGCTGTTGAGAACATTTTCTTCCCTCACCGATCCTGTGTTTTCTCGTCCACAATAGTCTGTCATATAAGTAAGAAGGGGATTGAGACTTAATAACACCAAAGAGTAGGCTCGCCAAATGAAGTTTACGTCGAGCTTTCATTTTTAAAATGTTGTGCTCATTGAAGAAAGGAGTAACATGCTCCCTAAAGGGAATTTTAAAACAGAAGCGTGCACAGGCGTTTTGAAGTCTTTGGATCAGTTTTTCAGTTTTTGACAGTAGTCGTTGGCCATACACCGTGTCTGCATAATTCAACTTTGATAAAACCAAAGACTCCACAAGCAAGATTCGCAATTCTTCACTAAGATAGGGACGGGCTTTGTATAAAATCTTGAGTCTATAATAGCAATTACGGATAGACTCAGATACGTGTTTGTCAAAACGAAGTTCTGCGTCCATGACACACCCAAATTACGCGCTTCGTAGACCCGCTCGATAGGCTCTCCCATAACAGTCACACAGCCGGTACAGGGTTTAATTTTACCCAACTGATTTTTGGTTCCAAAAAGCATGTACTTGGTTTTGCCGGATCACACAGCTCAGTTACTGAAAAGCCCAATTAGTACAGTATGTACTTTTAATCGGTGGAGTAGGAGAAGACGTGACTATCATAGCGATAATATTGATAAATTTAAGGCCTATTTGCGGAGTCTTACGTTTTCAGAAGTGTATGCAACACATGACCCAAATGTAGCATTTAACGCGTTTTCAGAGATTTTTTCATTACTGTACAAACAGTGCTTCCCCGACACTATCGTTTCGGTAAAGGTTAATAAAAAACAAAAATGGGTATCACGTGGCATAAAAAAATGCAGCGAGAAAAAACGGCAATTACTGTGGCATTTCTGATTGAAACCCACTCGTCAGAATAAAACGCAATTTAAAAATTACACAAAGCTGTTTAAAAAGATTATTAATTTAACTCAGCGAGCTCAAAATAACCATAAAATAAAGACTTCAAAAAATAAATCGAAAACAACATGGCAAATTATAAATCAAACAAAGTTAAATATACCAAAGAATAATATTAATAAACTTAGAATTAATAATAATGAAATTATCTCGGATCCAAAATGTATTTCTAATGTATTTAATAATTATTTTATTGGAAAAATTCAGCCCATTATTAAAGCGGGAGACAAAGTCACAAAACATATTTTAAACAGAAAGGATTCTATGTTCATGGCTCCAAGTTTGCCAAATGATGTTTTAAAAATTACTCTAGCCCTTAACAATACAAACAGTGTAGGTTACGATGGCATTTGTACAAAAATACTCAAAGCTGTGGCCGAGGAAATTTGTGGCCCTTTAAGTTATATTATAAATTTGTCTATAAGCGAAGGTATATTTCCAAATGCCCTCAAAAAATCTGTGATAAAGCCATTGTTCAAAAATCAAGATAGAGAGTTAATGGAATACTACAGGCCGATTTCATTGATACCAATATTCTCTAAAATTATTGAAAAATATATTTATAAAGAACTCAATTCATATTTAGAAACAAATAATATTCTTTGCAACGAACAAAAAGGATTTAGGAAAAACAAGACAATAAACATGGCGATTTATGACTTTTTATATACTGTTATGACAAATATGGATAAAAACAATCCAGCGTGTGCCATATTCTGTGACATGACCCAGGCATTTGATTATGTGCAACACAATATTTTACTACAAAAACTTGATGCTTACGGTGTAAGAGGAAACGTCCTTGGGCTCTTAGAATCGTACTTATACGAGAGAAAACAAATGACGGAAATAAGCAGAATTAATATAAGCACCAAAACAGAAGAAATCTTTCTATCGGAGGAACGTACCGTTATCTACGGAGTTCCACAAGGAAGTATACTAGGACCACCGCTTTTTACTCTTTATATTAATGACTTGCCAATGGCAATCAAACATCCTATGACACTGTTCGCGGATGACAGTACAATAACGATACCTAGTAATCAAAGGGATTTTTATAAAGAGGACATAAATAATACATTACAAGAAACTATAGACTGGTTAGACAATAATAATTTAAAAATAAATTTAAATAAGACTGTAATTATGCATTTTAGCCAGCGCGCATTGGCTCTTTCCAATCTTGACATAACATACAATGACATTAAAATTGACACAGTTAACACAACTAAGTTTCTAGGACTAACAATAGATCGCAATTTAAATTGGAAGGCGCATGTTGAGGCCCTGACTAAAAGAATAAGCAGTAGTGCGTACGCTTTGTATATTATTTCACGCACTGTTAACATAGATGCATTACTAACTGCTTACTACGGGCTAGCTGAATCTGTTCTCAGATATGGTGTTATCTTTTGGGGTAACTCAACTAATAAAGAAGTGGCATTTAAAGCACAAAAGAGATGCCTCAGAGCCATGTTTAAGTTAAAAACAACCGATAGTTGTAAGCCTTATTTCATACGATATAAAATATTGACATTGGCATCTCTGTATATTCTGGAATCAGTAATGTTTTTTAGAAATAATAGTAATTTATTTTCACGAATGGCAGATAAATTTCCTAGAAACAGGAGAGATCAAAGCCAGCTCTGTGTGTATAGTAGTAGGACTGCACTTATGCGCAAAAGTGTGTTTTGCATGGCCCCCATTATTTATAATAAGTTACCGAAAACTTGGAGAGAGCTTAATAATGTACAATTGAAGAAACAACTGAAGTCATTTCTAGCCGACAAGGCATACTATAATATTAAGGAATTTCTGACAGAACCATTTATTTTGACATAGATTTTTATGAATTATTTTTATTTATTGTTGACATTTGTAATTTACTAAAGTTTGCTAAATTAATGATAATGACTTGACTACCGAATAAATATTATTATAAACAATCACAATTATTCATATTTGCACGCCATAATATGTGGCAAACATGTCTGAACCTGTATTTTTTTAATGTTATCCTGCATGCACGTTTATTTCTGTATGTGTACACATGTTTGAGCAAATAAATTTATCTTTATCTTTATCTTTATCTTTAAAGGTTTATTTTTTTATTTTACGCTTTTCAGTTATGTTTTTTCGTCGATTTAATTTTAAAAGTTTTTTCTAATGCTATAATAAATGGAGTATAAGTGACTCTTGTTTTAGAAAGTTGGATTATTATTTTAATCAGGAATGACAATAAAAATGCACTTATAAACTGTAATGAGCTTTATTCAGCTGTTAAATTGATTGAATATAGGTAATAGGTAAAAAAAATAAAGTAATAAAAACTAAAACCCAACTACGACTAAAAAGGTATAAACAAGACACCACAGACAGACAAATTACCAGGGTTGCGGGAAAGTCCAGGGTTGCGGGAAAGTCCGAAAGGGATACCGGGACCTTGGCAACAGGCAAATGAAGGAACACGGGTGGGTTTTAGTCAGTAAAAGTCTGACACGCCCTTCCGCTCCGCCCAGAGCGGGAGAAGTCATTGGATGATTTCCCACCAATTAAAAATCCGGAGTCACACGTGTTAGTGAATAAATCGAACAGATTACGTGTGACTCCGGATTTGTGATTTGTCTGCCTGTGGTGTCTTGTTTATACCTTTTTAGTCGTAGTTGGGTTTTAGTTTTTATTGCTTTAATTTTTTTTTAATTCTTTTGGGTTTACTATATATAATATTTTTGAAATGTGCTCAATAAGCCCTTTCACTTGATACCTAACATAGTACGATTAAACAATTTTTTTTTTTAAGTTCCTGACTTTTTGTTCTCTAGTGGGCGCCATTTTTAATTTAATGTATCGTCACATAGCCTATAATCAGTGGACGATGAAGACCCTTCCAACAATACCTCATTTGTCAAATTGTGATGAGTGGTTTACAAGATAGGAGGGAACAGATGAATATTCTTACATACATACATACATACATACCGGTCAAAATAAAAACCCTCCTTTTTTCCTCGCCGTAGTCGGGTGATAAATTAATTAATCAACTCAGTCTATCGCAGTCCACTGCTGGACATAGGCCCCTCCCGGGCTGCGCCACGACACCCTGTCCCACAGAACATTAGTACTCAAGAGCCCTGTCCTCCGTCTTCCGCATCGGCGGAAGGCTGGGCAGTGTCCCACACTACGCTTGCCGATACGCAGTCTCCAATCTAGGAGCCGTTTTCTCCACCGGCCATCGGTCTTTCAACATACATGGCCAGCCCACTGCCACTTCAGCTTGCTTACTTTGCAGGCTATGTCGGCTATGTTCCTCTACAAATTGATCAATAACAAATTAGACTGTGACAAATTAGTTGAGCGTATTGGACTAAAAGTTCCTTACAAAATACCAAGATATCCGGCAACTAATGTATTCCACACTCAAGCATCCAAGACAAATATTGGGGTAAACTCACCACTAAACAGACTCAGTAGAGAGATGAATTCTTTGATAAAATTTGTACCAGATATCGAGCTATACCATGATTCTATAACTCTTTAGAGCCAAAATACAAAAGTCCCGACGGAAAAATGCAGACTGTTAATTTGTGTTAGTTATAGTTGTATATTTTGGAAAATCTTAACCTTTTTGTTATAATTTATATTAGAACCTAAACTTTCCTTTAAGATCTCATTGTTATTTCAGTTTTTATTATTGTTGTTTATGTCTTAGTTAAGTGCCAAAATTGCAATATTGTTCATTGTGTAATTTTAACTTAACTTTAAGTAATATTTTGCCATAATTTCTTAATTCTTTTAGTTTTAGTATTACTATGTGTTATCACCTATTCCTGAGATTTCTGGTTATCCTGTAATTGGCGACTGTGTAAGTCCGAGGCTATTTTTAATTATAGTACTTAAGATATATTATACACAGAAGCTGTTGGTGTACCTTTATAAATAAATAAATAACTCCGGTTCTTTTCCGGATAACTTCATTTCTGGACTTATCCTTCAAAAAAACTCTGAGTATAGCCCGCTCCATAGCGCGCTAATAATGGACCTTGAATTTGTTGTGGCACCGTATGTTAAAACTGGCAGGACGCACTGTTTAAAGACTTTAGTCTTCAAACACTGCGGGGTTGACGACGAGATGACTTAACGAAGTTTTCCAAACGCTGCTCAACCTAACGGGATCGTTCTGTCGGTTTCTTTCTCAAAGTTGTGCCTACCGAGCAGCTGGATGACTTGCCCTAGGTAGACCTACTCCTTCACAACTTCACGAAGCGATCCTTCATTGTGGATCATTGGACTCGGCAAGACATGCGAATTGTACATGACTTTCCTCTTGGCTAAATTCATGCCGAGACCAACACATCGAAAGGCTTTATTTAAGCTGTGCAACATCTGGTCTAACTGTTCCAGCGTCTCTGCCATTCTGAAGATGTCATCTGCAAAACAAAGATGTGAGATGTACTCGCCGTTAGAAAAGGTACTATAATCAAATAAAAAAGAAATACAAATCAAATCCAAGGTAAAAATTTCTTATTATTAGTACCTACGTAAAACTAATTTTTACCCGACTAAGGCGAAGATAGAGAACTTATTTTCAGGATGCAAAAAAGGTGTACTTATACGATCAATGTGTGGTCTGAGAACAACGGATAGCTGAGTTCCTTACTTTAAAAAACTAAAATTACTTACTTTTCCATGTATATACCTACATATTAGAAACTGCATTATTTGTTAAAGCTAATCAACAATTATTCTCAAAATTTTCAGCAGTTAAGAGAACCCCGATTCGTGCCCAATATGAGAATTTGTTATGTCAACACAAAATAATGTAAAACTGCTTTATTGAAAAAGAGTTTCTTTGGTATTGCTCCAAATATCTATAATAAATTACCAGATATTATTAAAAGTATGCCTCTAAACAAATTCAAAAAGTCCCTTCAGGGGTTATTACTAGAGAAATGCTATTACAGCGTGGATAAATTTTTAAATGACATTTTGCTTGTATAGAATTGTGATTGTGCGTATTGGATTGTTTTTTTTTTTTTTTTTTGTGTTTTGTTTTTTGTTTTTGTTTTTGTCTTACTCAAATTAAGTTTAAATTTTGACATTGTGGTTTTGAATTGAATTTTAATTTTAACATTGTAATTTAATTTTTGACATTGCAATTTTTATTTTTGTTTGTTGCAACTAATTTTGTACGCCATAAATGGCAAAACATGTAGCCACTTCAAATTAATATAAGACCTTCAACCTGTACTCATGTTTCACAAAATAAATATCATCTTATCTATCTTATCTTATCAGTTAAATCTTAAACAAATCAAAATTTAGGCATTCAGTCATTATCTATACATATAAAATGCATTATCCTGAATGACTGACTGACGGATCAACGCACACCCTAAACCGCTGAACGTAGAGACCTGAAACTTGGAGAGTGAGTTTTTTGTATGACGTAGGCATCTGATAAGAAAGGATTTTCCGAAATTCTACCCCTAAGGGGGTGAAAAGGGGGGATTTCGTTTATATGAAAAATCTTATTCCTTGAGTTAATAGACTTGAAACTTGGCACGAATACTTATGTAAGTGAATAATAAAGTTTGTCATTTTAGATTTTTCTAAACTACCCCCTAAATGGGGATTGGGGGGTGTCAAAGTTTGTATAGAAGAATTTAAATGCGCGGTCCGATTAACTCGAAACTCAGTATTTCTGATTAGGGGTAAGAATCATATTTTTTTTAAACTATCTTTCAAAGGCGGTGGAGGGGTTGTTTTAAGTCTTTAGATGAAAGTACGATACCTACGCGGACGAAGTCGCGGGCGAAGTGCTAGTTATGAATATTATCCTATCAGTGGCACAATATTAATTCCACTTGGACATCACCTATATATAATAACGGGTGTTTTAAAGTTAGGGTTTGGTATAATGAGATCACAAGTTTCACTATAAAGTCATAATATCAATATCATTAAAATAATATATGTGAGCACACCATCACAACTAGTGCTAGTTATGAATATTATCCTATCAGTGGCACAATATTAATTCCACTTGGACATCACCTATAATAATGGATGTTTCAAAGTTAGCATTTGGTATAGTTAATGAGATCGCAAGTTTCATTATTATGTCATAATATCACAATCATTAAAATGTGTGAGTACACCATCACAACAAGTAATTCTTATGACGTTTCGTATATTGAGGAAATGATTTTAATCACAACTGAATACTAAATACAAATAAAATAGGCATCTTAGGCAACAAATATAAAATTAAAAAAACAAATGAAAAACGTCTAATAAAATCGAACTTGAAAAAGAAATCTAAAAAAAGAGGCAATATCTAGATATTATTAGACATCCAGCTAAACCGTCTCGAACCCATAAATATCTGATTCAAGTAAAGAATCTTTTACATTAAGTTCGATAATCTTAGAAGTTTTTTTATTTGTTTTTTTATTATTTTGTTTTAATTAACACGTTAATATTGTAAACGCCAAAGAGATTTAAATATTATAGTCTATTTTATTTGTATTTAGTACTCAGTTGTTTGTGATTAAAAACATAATAACGTCATAAGAATCATCACTAGTTGCGATGGTGTGCTCACATATATTATATTAATGATAGTGATATTATGACTTTATAATGAAACTTGTGATCTCATTATAACCAAACCCTAACTTTAAAACACCCGTTATTATAGGTGATGTCCAAGTGGAATTAATATTGTGCCACTGATAGGATAAGATTAATAACAAGGGTTGAATGCCTAAGTGTTGATTTGTTTAAAATTTAGCTAGTAATGTCATTATTCCTAAAGCTAACAAAAAAAAAACAATATCCCTAGTAAGTGATTGACCAAAGCGACAGTGCCATTGATTAAAAATAGTTATACGTAGGTACTAATAATAATAAAATTGTGCCTTAGAGTTAACTGTAAACTCTTCCCGAATTTTTGAGAACCTCTGACAATAGTACATTGTAATACAAGTGTGCTCTATTGGATATTACAGTCGAGGCGGTATTATTAGCGCGAGCCGCAGGCGAGCCCGATAAGGTGGCCGAAAGTGTAATGATTAATGCACACGCGCTTCATACGACGTTTTGCAACACACTTGCGAGGAAAAACACAGACTTCTTGTAAGAACTTATGCTACAAAAACGTAATTGTAGAGATGACACATTTAGATTTATAAAGTTCAACTGACCTTTGTTGCCAGGTACTGACTATCCGGAGCTTCGTTTAAAAAGCCCCCAGTAGTCTGACAAAGATCGATCCATAACATCTCCCACTTGATTTTTCCCTAAACTCAATAGTGAATAATTGCTTAAAACCAGAACCAAACATTAGATTAAACTTCAAAAAAGCAAACTACCCTGTTATTAAATCAGAACTAGATAAGGTCGATTGGTATGCATTACTCTTAGACAGCGACGATCCGAATATAATGTTAGATCATTTTTATAAAGTAATTGATCACATTATAAAACTATATGTCCCATCAACCTTAGTGACTAGCAATTCTCGTCCTCCATGGTATACAAAAAAATTAGAGAGATTACTACGTGAAAAAAACAACCTCAGAAGGAGATACAATACTTATAAAAAACTTTTAAAAAAAAATTGACCGACTTCAAAAAAAACAAAACAAAAAAGGACTACTGTACTAAAAACCAAAAGACAAAAGTACTTCTTTAATAATAAGAGAAAAATAAAAAAATAACTTTAATTTCGGAAGTCGGTGTCTTTGCTTTTAATTTTAGTTTTTGGCCACCGACTTCCGAAATTAAAGTTATTTTTTTATTTGAGCAAACGCGTAATATAGTTCAAACTTCTCCATTTTTCGAAAACCTAGTTAATAACTCCGACAGCTTTTCATTGATTCAGATTCCTAAGGATAAAATAGTAAAATATCTCAAAAAATTAAACATATCTAAGGGCCCCGTCAGTGATGAAATCCCCGCAAACTTTATCGTAACTTGCGCTGATAAACTGGCAATTCCCCTATATATTATTTTTAACACATCACTTAGCGGTGCAATCTTCCCCAAAAAATGGAAGTTAGCCAAGGTGGTTCCGGTCCATAAAACTGGAGCTGAGGATTTCGTTGGTAACTATTGTCCTATCTCCATCCTCCCGACACATGCGAAGGTTTTTGAAACATTAGTATGCCCGGACATTCAACAATATTTTAAAAAGTATCTTTCTGTACACCAGCACGGCTTTACTGCCCCAAGATCCACCTGTAGTAATTTAGTCACTTTTTTCGAAGGTATTGCAGCTTCGCTTGACTATAATCAGCAAGTCGACGCTGTCTACACTGATTTCAGCAAGGCTTTCGACAAAGTGTACCACGATGTACTTATTCAGAAGCTTGCGGCGTACGGCTTCGCAGGTTCTCTTCTTAACTGGCTACAGTCCTATTTAACTGACAGATCCTTTTATGTGGTTGTAAATGGTTATAAATCCGAAATCCTGAAAATAACTTCTGGGGTTCCGCAGGGTTCCCACCTAGGACCTGTAATATTTGTTATCTTTGTCCACGACCTTCCTAATTGCTTCATTAACTCCACGCCATTCTTATTCGCCGATGATCTGAAAATAGCACGTGAAATATGTTCTCAAGCCGATTCATCATTACTTCAAGAAGACGTAAATAGACTGTTGAACTGGTGTAAGGAAAACATGATACTAAATATAAAAAAATGTTCTCAAATAACGTTTACTCGTAAGTCAAAATTTATTGACTTCAATTATGGTATGAACGGTACGTGCCTGAGTAAAGTAGATGTAATCAGAGACTTGGGGGTCCTTCTTGATCGCAAGCTAACATTTATTTCTCACATGGACAATATTGTCAAAAAAGCTTCAAAGACACTCGGGTTTGTCATGCGGAATGCAAAATGTTTTCGTAAGCCTAAAACGAAAATTTACTTATTTGATTGCCTCGTTCGTACCATATTGGAGTACTGCGCGGTTGTATGGCGTCCCCACTATGCAACACATAGTCTTAGGTTAGAGCGCATTCAAAAAAGATTTTTAAACCATCTTGCATACTCTGCGAGAATAGCTAAAAAAGTCCCAAGCAACGCAAGACGTCTTCAAAAATTTAGCATGACCTCACTCTAAAAGCGTAGAGATAATAGCGATTTAATCTTTCTGTTTAAAATTCTTCACAGTAAAATATACTGCCCCCAGTTATTAAGTAAGTTAAATTTCAACATACCCTGTAATTATCCACGTCACCCTATCAAAATGTTACGTCCCCCATTCCGCAAAACTGTTTCAGGGTCTAACTCCCCAGTCCCTAGACTTTGCAGACTTCTAAATAGTTGTGATGAAGAAATTGATATTTGTAGTAATTCACTTCAAAAATTCAAGCGCCAAGTCCACCAAAATAGGTAAAAAGAAATAAAAGAATGTAACTATGTAACGCAATTACATACAGTTACTTACAGTTACATACAGTTCATTACTCCAGCTATTGAAATGACTATTTTGTTTTAAAATTATGTAAAAATATTGTGTCATTTCTGTACTTAATTATTGTTTTTTTTTTCTGTGTTCTATACTTTTTGCATGCTGTGTCTATCGCTTAATATTGTGCACTTGGCTTGTATGTTGACTTGTGTTTTCCAATTGGTTGAACAGTGTAACAATGTAGATAGGCCATAAATAAATAAATAAAAAACTTTTTTACGTCTGTTAGTGACAATACTTTAAATTTCGTATTTTTGATAATTTATTTATTTATTTATTAACTCATCATCACTATCATTACAGGAATTTCCCAATTCAATAGTGTGGCCATAATAACAGTTTTATTATTTACAATAACAATAATATATATTTAACCACACAACGAAAACAATAACAACTATAAGGAAAATGGCGGGCTGATTTTGTTTTTCCATAGGTGTAAATAAAGGCACTGGAAAAACCGCTAGACAGCCTGTAGTAAAATAAACAAAAAATAATGTTTGGAATAAGAAAAAAAAAACTAAACGTATGGCAGGGTCAAATCTACATAATATTATTTACATATTCTTCCCTACGTGAAATCGACATTTTAAATATATGACGGCGTCACCATTGTAAACAGCACGTGCAGTGGACCGAGTCCGTACCATAAAAACAGTTTATTATGCCCTATGTCAAAGCATAATAAACTACTGCATCACGGTGTGGGGTGGGGCTCCCAAGACAACCCTACTGCCTCTGGAACGAGCACAGAGAGCTGCCCTCAAGGTTATGACCTCGAAGCCTTTTAGATATCCCACCTCGGCTCTCTACACCGAATGTCAGGTCCTCACGGTGAGACAGCTCTTTACTCTTGGCACTATTCTCCGCAAGCATCCCTCTGTGGTATTCAAGCCGAATGCTGCTATAAAGCGTAGATACTTCGAGGTGTGCTCAACTCGTGGATGTAGAACGGCCCTTGCTCAGCGTCATTATGATATTCTGTCCAACCATTTATATAACAAAATAAACAAACTATGCACCAGTGCTGCCATGTGCCTAAATAGATGTAAGTCTGGGGTCACAAAGTGGCTACTGACACTAAGTTACGATAAGACCGAAGACTTACTACATATATAAATCGCTTAATCTAATTAGTTGAATAAAGTTATATAATCTTAATTATATATATAGAGACTCACATAATCTCAAGCTTTGACCTTATTTACCTCTCTCGAAATACATACACAGCACACAATACACAACACATACCCCTACATAGGTACTTTAATAGGCTACATCATTATAATGCATTTACTAGTAAGTAGCTATCTTAATAATTAATATACTGTGCTCGTCCTACAACTACTGATATGTTCAAATTATAGGCGAGGACGCTGGCACCCTAAACACAAGTTAAATCTTACCTTGGGTGCCAGAGTTCATCGAATACACTCTTTCCCTAGTTGTAACGCTGCATTGTGTTTAGATAAGAGTTTTTGTACAACTGAAGGTAATAAAATAACTTATTTATTTATTATAACTTATAGTTACGCAGTGCTATGCGTCACTAAGGCCTCCCCACTCTCCCCACTACTCGAGCTAGCCTACATAAGCAAGCGCTCAGCGAAGAGGGGATCACCCCCCCCTCCTCCAGTCACCATGTTCGGCAAGCAGATCCCTTGGGAGAAGCAAGCCAAATACTTAGGTGTAACTCTGGACCAACATCTCACGTTTCAAGAGCACATAAAGCAGGTTCGTTCGCGAGCTGCTCTCGCTCTAGGTAGACTCCACTCAGTTCTGAATGCACGCAGCAAATTGTCACTCAAGTGCAAAATGCGTACTTACATTACGTGCATTCGCCCCATCATGACCTATGCGGGTTCCGTCTTTGCTCATGCAAAACCCCATCATATACATTGGATGCAAACACTCCAAAATCGATTCCTTAGAAAGGCCACGGGAGCTCCCTTTTATGTTCGTAACGAGATCCTCCATCTCGACTTAAAGATTCCCACAATCCGCCAGTTTCTCAAACGCCTCTCAAAGCGTTACTTCGAGTCAGCCGCCACACATCGCAACCCTCTGGTTGTCGAGGCCTCCCGATATCACACATCTACTATTAGCGTCATTCACCGTCCGCGGCATGTTCTCACTGAGCCAGACGACCCCATAACTCTCCTCCAGGAGAGCAGTAGGGAGACCAGTACAGTGCACAAATACAGACGCCTCCCGTCATTCCGACCTCGCCATCGAGGCAAAACACGTTCGCGTCCGTCCCGATTATTAAATTCACCCCCCCGTCCCTTGTCCGATGAAGTAGTGCCAGCCCGCGCCGTAGCTGAGCACGTAGCTTTAAATTCCCCGTTTAATAATAATGATGATCTAAACCTTTTGATCCAGCCTGTCCCAACAACTTGCTGTCCCCCCGCCAGTGATGTCGCCCTAAGCCGAGGTTCGTACCCCACAGGGGGTGCCCTTAGCGAGCGCACACTTAATTTTAATTTAGAATAGTTTATATGCCCCTGGCTGGAGGCCCTGAGTGTAGAAGCTTAAGGCAGCCACAGGAAAGTCCGGTTAAGAAGTTATGATTTCCGAAATCACACTTCAAGATGCCATAGTTAAAAAAAAAAAAAAAAAAAAAAAGAGGGGATCATTAGCCGCCATAGGCAATTACAAGGATGGGCCCGCAGTTGCGGGCCACGGTAAAGCATCCGCGAGAAAGGGGCGGAGCCCCGTCCTCGCACGCCACGTCCCCTGACAGGGACGTAGCGATGTCCTCTCGGAGGGGATCATTCTTGTCGCAGGCTCGGCCCGGTGCACTTGCTGTAGCGCCTAGAGTCATTATAGTGCTTTATTTTAAATTAACAAGCTGTTGGAATAAAAGCTGATTACCGCATATTTTATTCTTTCATTTAAAATGTCGGACCCTTTGCCTTCATATGTAATAATTAACCACACAACGAAAACGATAACAAATATTTAAGGAAAATGGCGCGCTGTTTTTATTTTTACGCAGGTGTAAATAAAGGCACTGGCAAACCCGCTAAACAGCCTATATTAAAAATTTTATAAACACAAGTTAGTGTTTTGAATATGCAAATTAAGTAAAGCTTTTCCAAAAAAAAATTTTTACTATGAAACGCCCCTTTTTTTTTTTTTTTGTGGGTGGGAAATCATCCAATGACTTCTCCCGCTCTGGGCGGAGCGGAAGGGCGTGTCAGACTTTTACTGACTAAAACCCACCCGTGTTCCTTCATTTGCCTGTTGCCAAGGTCCCGGTATCCCTTTCGGACTTTCCCGCAACCCTGGCAGGCATCGGTCCTACCGGACCCCGTCAATTGTGCTAACATCTCTTTGAGGCGCGCGTGGAACACGACGCGCCATCGACCTGGGCCTGGTCCTTATCGGACGGCGAGCTGCCCGTTGCTTGCCGTCCGCAAGCCCGCGCCTATGGTGGCCGGGAATCCGCCTGGGATTCCCGATGCCCAGGGCGTCTCTAACGGCGGCGGTTAGGGGCGTGAGGGCGCAAACTTTGCCTTTCCCTCACGCGTTCCGCCTCCTCCTTCGCGAGCATTACTGCTTCGCAGAAGGAGGTGACGGCTTCCCATGCCCTCTCGCTCCGTACCATGGCCTGGACCAGGGCCGGACGCGAGAGGTCATTGCCGCCAATCGCCTCCGCGAGGACACGGTGGTGCTCCGCCCAAGCAGGGCATACCTCCACCGTATGCTCCACCGTGTCCTCCGGGCGATCCGCACAGTGGTGACACCCGGGCGTTTCCTCCCGCCTAATCCTACACAGGAACCTCCCGAAGCTGCCATGTCCGGTGAGGACCTGTGTCAGGCCGAAGGTGAGGACGCCGTGGCGCCTCTCTAGCCACTCCTCAAAGAGGGGACTTATCGCCGCTATTGTGGCGTGCCCAACTATGAAACGCCCCTGGTTTGCCTATGGTAATTTTTTTAGGTGCGTAAATTATAGTGAAATTTTGCTTTATGATACAATAGTGCTGTCTTGGTTACACACTCGTCTCCCTTATCGCGCGAGCCAGTTTCATACGACGCTTTTCAATAAACTTGCGAGCAAAAAACAGACTTATGATGTTATTATGTTTTAATTATTGAAACAATTAGTAAAAGTACAATTCTCAAAATTATACCGAACGGTTTTTGTTAGCATTTTGGCATGAAGTCTCTTGAATGAGATTTAATTTAAAAAGCGCAACTCTGCTCTTGTGAACATAGAGAATGCTTATTTAATATTATAGGATAGTTCCTACTAATTCCATGTAATTATAATATCCCACTGACCTGCCCATGGGATATATTTTCTTAACAAAGCGCCCATGATTTGCTTATGGTATTAAAAAGTTTCACCAAAGTCAATTTCTATATATGTATGGTAGGTACGGAATTAGTAAATACTATAATGGTAACATGGTATTTGATATTGCCATGATAGTACTTACTAATTCCATACCTACTGCCATGTCATTATTCCGACTAGTAAATAGTTATTTGTAAAGTAAAAAGCACGCTTCCTTAATACACTGCATTATGAACCTAAAAGAGGTTCAATAAGAGCCACTTCACGAGCAAGTGTGTTGAAAAATAATATTATGTGCACGTTTTCTTTAATTCATTGTTCTGAAATAAACACCATGTTGTTTTAAAAATGCAACAAAAATATTAAAGAGTCAGTCTAAATTTGATTTGTCCGGTACAGTTTTGTATTTCTCATTTGAGGTAGGCACGAGCAGTAGAAACAGTGTGTCTGCAGTGCACGCGAGCGACATCCCGTTTTACAGTGTAGTTCCTTTTTTACTTTAAAGGTAAATTCACTGTATGCACAAACGACCGAGCACGTGTCACCCGTAGGTGTAGCCAACATTTTATAAATGTATTGCTTTAATTAAGAATCGCCTAAACACCTGTGCATGAGGCGCCTATAAGGTATAGCCAACATTTAATAATCGCATAAGTTCAATTATAACTTGCTTAAACAATAAAACGACAGTTTAAACGGCAGGCAAAAATTTTCTTACCGACAAAAGGTGGTATTTCTAAAAAAGAGCAAATTTAAATAAGCGCCATTTAGAAGGAAATAAAAATGAGGTAAAATGACTTAAATGATAACTAAAAACCGGCCAAGTGCGAGTCCAACTCGCGCACGAAGAGTTCCGTACCATTATATAAAAAAACGGCAATAAAATCAAGTTTGTTGTATGGGAGCCCCCCTTAAATATTTGTTTTATTTTAATTTAATTAATTATATTTAAAGTAAATATATAACTAAATATTCTGTGAATATTTCAAGCGTCTACCTGGTGCCGTTATCAATATCGAGCAAAAATGAGCAAAAAAATCAAGTTAGTTGTATTTGTTTGTGGCATGGATGATGTAATTGAGTGATTTAAACTTTTGCACTTCTGGTCTATACAAATAACACCTCTTATTACAACCCTATCGTTAGAATGTGTCGACTTTACAATGAAATTTCAAATGATAATGACACTATTGACATCTTCGATTCTCGTGCCGCTGCTTTCAAAAGACATGTACTCGTATATACTCTTTCTTTTTAAATACTGTTCTCTTTTAATGTTTTAACTTTTTGTACTTTACCTGGCGTGTTTGTTCTCCTATACTTTCCCTGCCTAAGTAGAAGAGTGTCGGAGGGCAGACGCACAGACCGTGGCTGTAATCTTGTGAACTAAGCGTTTTGCTGTAGTTGTCTTCATTATTGTGTTGTTGCTAGTCATGTTGTGCGATTACGCTTTGGGTGATAATCAGATCGAAACCTATAATGTGAACCTAGTGATTTATTGTGATTGTTACCTGTTGTAGTTGCCTTGTGAATAAATAAATAAATAAATAGATTGTGTAGCCCTGGTTTTTGTAAACAGTGTTTGTGGAGTTTGTGTAAGAAGGTGAAGATGACAAACTCGGAAACAAGGAGATCCACTATAGACCAGGATGGTAAGTGCCAAATAATTAATATATAAGTGAAGAACGAGATTATAATGAATTCTTTTAATAATAAATGAAATAAGATTGGATTGATATATCAATTAGGAAACATTTGCTATCAAGGAACTTTATCTCCTTGACAAGCCGCAGTGTGCAGCTGTTAATAAGGTTCAAACGTAAATTACAAAAATAATGAAGGTGGCGTCCTAGTGTTTATACGATGGATGAAAGCGAAATACAACAGACACCAATACAGCTCCACTGACAGAAGAGATCATAGCGAATAACATTTTTACAGGAAAATGAACAGTAGTGTCATGAACTTCTATAGAACTTGGCACCCATCTACACACATCTAAATTATTTTTAACCCCCAACGGAAAAAGAGGGGTGTTATAAGTTTAAGGCTGGGTTGTTTCAAGCCCAGTAAGTATCAAAGCTTTCCGGATGTCACCAATGTTCGGATCGCCCGGAGGACACGGTGGAGCATACGGTGGAGGAATGCCCTGCATGGGCGGAGCACCGCCGTGTCCTCGTGGAGGCGATTGGCGGCAATGACCTCTCGCGTCCAGCCCTGGTCCAGGCCATGGTACGGAGCGAGAGGGCATGGGAAGCCGTCATCTCCTTCTGCGAAGCGGTAATGCTCGCGAAGGAGGAGGCGGAACGCGTGAGGTAGAGGCAAAGTTTGCGCCCTCACGCCCCTAACCGCCGCCAGTGGAGACGCCCTGGGCGTCGGGAATCACAGGCGGATTCCCGGCCACCATAGGCGCGGGCTAGCGGACGGCGAGCAATGGGTAGCTCGCCGTCCGATAAGGACCAGGCCCGGGTCAATAGCGCGTCGTGTTCCACGCGCGCCTCAAAGAGATGTCAGCACAATTGACTAGGTCCGGTAGGACTGATGCCTGCCAAGGTTGCGGGAAAGTCCGAAAGGGATACCGGGGCCTTGGCAACAGGCAACTGAAGGAACACGGGTGGGTTTTAGTCAGTAAAAGTCTGACACGCCCTTCCGCTCCGCCCAGAGCGGTAGAAGTCATTGGATGATTACCCACCTTCAAAAAAAAAAAAAAGGTATCAAAGCTTACCTCAGCCCCCGAAACGAATAGCCATCGTAACAATTTACGAAAGTGCGGGCGACTGAGTTCACGACCCGAAGGTCACACCAGCACATTTAATACAATAGATCGTACTACACAATCAATAATAAAACTACTTATTGCACACATGCTCAAAAAATTTAAGTAATAAAAACTCAAACCCAACTACGACTAAAAAGGTATAAACAAAACACCACAGACAGACAAATTAAAAATCCGGAGTCACATGTAATCTGTTCGATTTATGCCCTAACACGTCTGACTGACACATACGTGTGTCCATCAATGCCTGGTTGGGGTTGTATATGTATAGTACCTACTTTTCTCAAATAATGCGCGGAAATTCCAACTACGTAATTTAACTATAACTTTCAGAATCAATGACGAGACATGCTCCTGCGTCAGGCGCCAGCTTGCCGACGGAAGCGAAGTGTTTTCTTTTACTTTGATACTGCTGGGACACTAAATAATTACTTTAAAATAGTGCTAAAGTGTGGTGCAAATAGTGCTAAAGTGAGGTGCATGTGTACGTGAGTTCCTGATCTCAAGTGATCGATCCAGGGCACGCAAGGACCCAAGCTAATTTGGTGAGATCTTTCCATATCTTTCAGGGCTTTCAGGGTTTTACTTCCCGCTGCAAAATCGGTATTTTATCTGATTGATTGTTGGAAAACGCCGCAAGCGTGCGTGCGTTCGCAGTGGTGAAAAGACGGGCGTTTGATGCCGAACGTATAACTCTGACTTTCTAAGCCAATTTTATAAGAACATTCTGTGCATGCTAAATATATTATTACTGAGGTGCATTCTTGATCTCACGCAAGTAATCCGCGGCATTCAACGGACCCAAGCTAATCTGGGGAGACCTTTCCATATCTTTCAGGACGATGCTTTCCGCTGCAAAATAGGTCGCTCATTCAACTTTTATTTCCTAAGCGTAATAAGTATTAAATATTCATTATAAATACAACAACATTCTAACAAAATAACGTTATCGCTTTCGATTTCGTGAAAGTCTTAAAAACGTCCTGCAAGCTGACGATTATAACATCAAGCTTAATTCCCAGAAACGACATTAAAAAAAATCAACTATTTCTTTACTCTTTCTTTTTTCTATTTCGTTACAAAAAAGTCGCTCGGTCAACAAATATACGCCAACATGTGGCCCATTCAACAAAAAACAAAAACTTAACCCGGAAACTTAAGATTCATTTCTACGGTCAAACAAAGACTCAAGCTCATAAATCTCCAGGCAAAGCGCAACGCTGCCAAACTTTTGTATCCCTCGAAACAAAGCCTGCACTGCACGTGTGACGCCGTTAGTAATCCCAAACAAAAGTTTTTACAATGGTAACAATAGTGCCCATGGAAAAAGATGGTAACTGCCTATTTAGGGCGATAGCACACCAAATAAACAGCTTAATGGCACTGACATTCGACCACGTGTCTGTTCGACAAGACCTCGCTACTTACGTCTTAACGAACCGATGGGACGCCAGAATTCGTTTAGCACTTACGAATAACATTCAAGAGCTTCTTCCTGACAACAAGCTTTCTCAGGAACAATTAATAACAAAATACATAACCGAGCAATTTAACGAGTCGTTCTGGGGAGGAGAAGACATCATAATCGCCGCGTCCGAATTCTATCTCGTAAATGTCCATGTACACATAAATAACGTGAACATACTGGTGTATTCACCTGCCGGAGATTCAGTGCCCGGTAACATACATATCCTCTACAAGGATCAACATTATGATAGTTGGATCAACGACGATCAAGACAACAATAACATGCAAGGGCAGTCCATAAAACCCCGATTCCAGAACAGCCCCCAATTAGCTAGCTCATTAACACAGTGTGTACAAGTAGCATCAACATTACATACACCGACATCAGGGGAAGTCGCGGACGACACTGGATACACTGGATACACAATACTTAGAAACCCGCCTTCTTCCGTTAGTAAATACGCTTGTCCAGAACTACGTATTGCAACTTGGAACGTCCGCGGGGCCTCAAAACCGACCAAAAAAGATAGAATAGATGCAGAACTTTCAAACAGGGGTATCCACATAGGTTGCCTACAAGAAACAGGGATGAACTTAGGAATATACAACTCCATCCACTACAGATGGCATCTATCTGGAAACGCGGGTAAAGCAAATAGGGGACTTGCAATTGTAATCCGAAAGGATGCCCTAATTGAAATTCTGAACATTAAAAGTGACACCGACGCGATGTCAATCACTCTTAAAGTTGGTAGGGGAAGCGACAAATCTGCTCCTTTGTATATAATTAACTCCCACATCAACAGCTGTACCTCTAAAGCAACAAGATCATTCACAGGTTTACTAAATTTGATTAGACAAAAACCAAGGAATTGTACTCTAATAATCCTAGGCGACTTCAACGCCCACATTGGTAGACTAGATACACAAAGTTTCCAACGCAAAGGGCTGATTGAACAAAATTTATATCATGAATATTCTAACTACAACGGGGAAATGTTAATGGATATAGTCAATAGGGAAAATCTGCAAATAGAAACAGCAAATGCGAGGACATCATGCAGGATCACATGGTCAAAAGGCATGCAGAAATCCCAATTGGATCACATTATTACACCGCAGGCAACAGGAAAACTCTTTATTTTCATTAAAGCTGAATGGTCCGGTAGAAATACCTCCGACCATAAAATAATCTGGGGACAGCTACAAACACGTAAAATTTTTAATAAAGCGGAAAACACCAAACACAATACACAAAATAAACAGACAATAATTGAGCTCAACGATTTCAACCACAAACAATGCTACTATGCCGCTCTCAACATCAAATCCACCGAAGAGAAATACCAAGCGTGCATAACAAAAAACTGGAAAACATAGGTATCAAGTCAACGGGTAAAGGCAGCGACATACCATGGAACACCATAACGGGAGTATTAAAAGAGGCAGCCCAGGAAACTTTAACTTTTCAGCCGAGTCACTCGAGGGAGCATCGTATAGCGTTTGCTAACCTCCAAAAGGCTAAATTCTTACAAAGTAGACAACCCGATAACCCGAATAGACATTATCGTGTTAAAAAATGCCAGGAAACGCTTCAAAAGGTTAAACATCATGAAGAAAAAAAACAATGCAGAGCCTTCTTTACCGGACTGGGGAAAAAACACCCTTCAAAACGTATGCAGGTACTTTATTCATTTTACAGGAGAAACAAGTTAGAAACAAAACGCCGGAAGCGAAACGCGTACATACCAATATCTAAATGGGAGCAGATTCTAAAAAACTCAGAAGGCCTACCTATACCAACGGTTAACATAACAAAGTCATTAACCGACACACCAAATGAAGGACCCACGGTAGATGAAGTGATGGAAATCATTAACGGCATGTGACAGTCCCAGGAACAGACCAAGTGGTAATCGAGCTCTACAAAGCGATGCCACAAATATTACAGGAAGTCGTCACCAAACATATGAACAAAGCCTGGACACAGAATGTAGCACCCGAAACGTGGCTAGAAACAGTGCAGGTACCAATTCCGAAAAAAACTGACCCTAAAGATACTAACGACTATCGCCGAATATCAGTTTGCAACACGGGTTACAGGATTTACGCCTCCTACGTACTAAAAAATTAGACGAAATAATAAAAGAATTAGGCAATTATCAAGCACCCTTTTTAAACAATAGATCTACAGACGACCACATTTTTACGATGAAAAGGGTACTGGACGAAGAATGGCGGGAAGGGAAAAAGAATTTATGTACTCGCTCTGGACATAGAAAAAGCCTTCGACAATGTAGACCTTCAAGCATTACGCGACATTTTAATACAACGGACGAACATAACATTAACCAACAGGATAATCAAGGTTTGCATGAATGAAAGAACACACATTAAATGGTGAGGCCAGCAAAGTAGGCGGATCATCAAAGGAAAGGGGGTCAAACAAGGTTGCCCGTTATCCCCTTGACTTTTTACACTGGTAATAGATGAGGTCCTCAGAACCCTCGAAGAAGAAACCCAACTAATCAAACTAGACCAAGATCGTGGAATCTCACTCCCCCTGGTGCTATCATTCGCAGATGATCTCATCTTCATTACAGATGACCTGGAAGGGCTAGAAGGAATTGTATACCACATTAAACCCCTACTAGCTAGTGTCGGCCTACAAATTAATGAAACAAAAACAAAAATACTGATTAGAGACCCCTTAGCTACACGGAAAATGTCCCACGTGTCAATGAATGGATTAAGTCTACCTACAGTCGATGAAATTAAATACCTAGGCACATACATTACATCTACATTAGACAGGAGAAGCACAATCAGAAAACGATGTGAGCAGGCCACTAGAAACGCAAAGTCACTATTACCATTCATAGATAACTCAAAGATGGACTGGCAACTAGCCAGGCTCATGTATAGAATGGTGATTGTACCGTGTATGATACACGGTTTGAAGGTATCGACAATCACCAAAGCTAACAGGTCTAGACTGAGAAAATATGAGAGAGTTATCATGAGGGACTTGATTAGTCACGCTAGAAACAAACCAAGATCAAAGAAAATGCACGAAATCTTAGACGGAAAGACGGTAGCAAAACGCATCAAGAATGACAGGATGTGCTATCTCGCACAGACGCGGCAACCCACACCTATTATATGCAGCATTACAGTACAAGGCCAAATCCAAGAAAGTAGGCCGACCTATTTACACTTGGAACGACAACCTAAAACAGGACATGGCGCGTTTCGACAAGGAAATCGACTTCTGGATGGACGTGGCTGGAAACCGAAACAAGATCAAGAAAGCAGCCAGCGAGATATACAAGAAACCTGAAACGGACAGCAGCGAATCTTCGGATGAAGACACAGAAAACAGCAAATTGTAGCATAGCACAGCAAGGAGTTAGAAAAGAGCCGAGAACGAAGCGTATCTCCGCCAATGGATTCAACGGTGAAGATTGAATGGAGCCAACTGGCGGCGACGTCGTAAAAAGATGCCATAACTATTACCCGTCTCTCCACTAGTCCATTGCTTACTCAAGGATGCATATTCGGTAGGCTCGCAAATCCTTCCTTATCCCGAAGGGCACACTCTTCCCTACCATTACCCGCGCCCCACGGTCTACTTCAGGATATGCAATGGCTGCTGAAACCCCATGAACCATGAGGCTTCAGGGGCTAGTGCAAATCCTGGGGTTCATTCGATTTATCGAGTCTGGTTAAGCCACGCTGGGGTCGGTGCATTTCATTCATTCATTCATTCAACTTTCAGAATCAATGACGAACAATGACGAAAATCGAACAGATTACGTGTGACTCCGGATTTTTAATTTCTCTGTTTGTGGTGTCTTGTTTATACCTTTTTAGTCGTAGTTGGGTTTTAGTTTTTACCCGACTACGGCGAAGAAAAAAGGAGGGTTATGATTTTGACCGGTATGTATGTATGTATGTTCATCTTTTCCCTCATATCTTCTAAACGAAGTCATGAACTAAAAAAAATATATTTTCAAATCATACCATGTTGGGTATCAAATGAAAGGGCTTAATTAGCACATTTCAAATATACAGTATGTTAACTAACAGAGGGCGTTCCCGTTAACCCGCAATAGTATACCATACATACAAGCTAAATAAAATATTACCATTAAAAAAAAAAATGGTTTTTTTATTTTTTATAATAAAATATTCACACAAAATATTAAATTGATACGTAAAAGAAACACTGTACACGCGCACTTGTCCTTCAAAGTAAGTACGGCAATGTCGCAATTTACCTATGAATGACGGGCCGCGTGTGCGGCGATCTGAGGGCCAATTCTCGTACTTAAAAAACATTCACATTCAAGTCGCAATCTGTCAAACTTGTCAAAAATGTTGGTAAATTGATGGTTATTTTGACAGATTGCGAATGAGATGCGAATGTGAACGTTCTTAAAAATTACGGGAATTGCCCCTCTGATTGATGCGCCTAGCCCCGCCCCCTGCTCCCCGAATGTCCACAGGATTTGTCCACCTAATTTTAGTCGGAACTACTCTCGCGCGCATACCGGATGTGCATTTATTTTCGCATTGCAACATCTTGTCTCCTTTCGTCATTCGTGTGTGAAAAATGCCGCGTTATCAGTTCAGTGCTCGGGAGTATGTGAACATGGTGCATATTTAAGCTGAGTGTAATTGTGTGATGATGCTTTGAGGAGCCCAATGCATAATTTAATGCGACGAGTGCACCAAAACAACCGTCGGCGATTGCAACAAGCAATGTGTAGAGAGAGAAGGTCAGCATATTGCGCAGTTCAAAATCTAAGTAAGTCTTTAAACATTATTTAAATGTGCCTACCGTGCGTACCTAAAACCTTTTCGAAAAAAGAAATAACACTAAGAAACGACTGTGCCACAAAATAAATAAGATCAGAAAGCCCACTCTTTGCTAAAACTACTTTTATACTCAAGGAGTACCTACCCCGTACAACGAGCGTATGACATCTGTGGTGTTACACGATTGCTATTAAGTAATTTATTACGAATGCAACTGCATAAAGAAAAAGTTTTTTTTTTTTTTCATTTCGATGTCATTGCAGAAAACATTACAAAACGTTACAGTGATTGCTAACGTGCAATACTTCATTATCATTTAAAAGCTAGCCTAAAACTGAGATTTAAATGAAACTTTCTCTAATACTTAACCGCACACTATTTATGAGCGTAGTTACCTACTACGTTATTTATTTTTCTAATTACTTTCTTATTAGCACTGTAAGGCACCGGAGTCACCGATCTGAGTGAATAGGTAAAACACATTCTTGTACTTGTTCCATGAGTGGGCCTTCTGTACTTTTATCTGTTTATTTTGTGGCCGCGAGCCCGCGACCGACGCGACCTGTCGGCAAAGCGCTGCCGACGTGCCACCCCGTGTCCATTACTCGGCCGCTGCGATCAGAATAATTCGCTGTACTCTGTATTCTAATATGATTGAAACGTGGCTTAGATAGGTACATGAATTTATGTTTTTACTGTTTGCGAATAGGTTCTTACAAGCCCAAGGGGCCTCAGTGACGCGTTCCTTTGTCAGCCGGGCATTTGAGACGGGTTGTTAAATCAAAACATACATGTTTTATTTTACTGATAACAACAAGACGCTGTGTTTTTCACTGTCTTTGCGCTCGTTTTCCGGTGATGCAAGGTTGCATCAATCAAAACCGTTGAGCCCCACTGATGCATATTTGCATCAGTTGACTTACGCTATTAAAATCTCTATTTCTACGGAGTAAAGGGCTAAATCGTCTGTGGAAAGGTACAGTATTAATTTTGCCGCCTTTACCAAAGTCAGCGCTCGCCATTCAGTGCCGTCACGCCCCCGCCCCCCGCCCGGCCGGCCGGCTCGGTGAGAAGCTCGCTCGGCATCGTGCGCGCGCGAGAACAAAATTGCGACGTTGCCGGTTTGGGCTTCGCCACTACGCTAGGTATTCCGCGTTAGTATTTTGATTTTAAACAGGTCGTTTCGAATTTATTGCCAATTTAGTTTTTTTTTTTATTCGGATTTTTTTTAACTCATTTTTATACGCTGATATTTTTATTTGAATCTATTAATGATATAGATTATCGAGTTTAAGGGAACGCCCTCTGTTATTTAACATACTGTATAAAAACATAAAAAAAAATATTAAAGTAGAATAACTCTAATAATATTATTTTATATTAATAAGCAAAAGTAAAAAAAAAAGTGTAACAACAAGTAACTATTATCGATATCTATATCTCAACGCGGTTGTCAAATTGCAGAACAAACTTTAACAGTAATATAAATTCATACGACAATCGACATTATTATCGATAGCCTATGTTAGAAGGTCTTTCGAGCACATCACTCACGTGTCGCAAGTGGCGCCCTGTACTAAGCGAGCTAACGCTTACGTAAAGTATCGTTTTGTGAGTTTTACATTGCTTGTCCAGTCCCTTAGCGACACTGAGGTAGTAGTTAAGAAGCAATGTATTTACTGCAAAAATAGTACAGTCACTGTGATATTTGAAAACGAAAATAATGTAGTAAAGTATCGTTTTGTGATTTTTACATTGCTTGTCCAGTCACTTAGTGACATACTTAGGTAGTAGTTAAGAAGCATTGTATATACTGCATAAATAGTACAGTCGCTGTGATATTTGAAATAAAAAATAACGTAGTAAAGGCAAGAACTCAACCGGCGGGAGTTGCGGGCTCGCAAAAATTGGCACACGTCCGACCTCCAACACGTTCCGCTCGGGACTAAACGACGCGAGACGAGCGCATGAAGATGAAAACACTACGTTTTGAAATTAGTGGTATAATAGTTATTTATGCAACTGTTATATAATAAGGAGTATTATAACACGAACGTGGGTTTAGTATCACATGAGTGTTTTAATACCTAATTATTTACAATTGCATACAAGACTTTATCTACACCCATGTTATGAATCCTCTATAAAAGGTTCTTTGTAACACTAATAACACAAAATTGAAATGAGTTGCATTATGAAATTTAGTACAACATTATAACACCCGTTTGGATGATATAATAGTTACTATGACACTGGTTGTTTTAATGTTGGCAATAAGCTAACTGTTTCAGAAACTTTTATAGAGGATTTACAGCATGGGTGTAGATAACAGTTATTTATGCAACTGTTATAATTATAATAAGGGGTATTAAAACACGAATGTGGGTTTATTTAGATAATAGAAACACATGAGTGTTTTAATACCTAATTATTAACAGTTGGATACAAGACTTTATCTACACCCATGATATGAATCCTC
The DNA here is from genome assembly GCA_949152455.1 of Lithophane leautieri. Classification (NCBI taxonomy): domain Eukaryota; kingdom Metazoa; phylum Arthropoda; class Insecta; order Lepidoptera; family Noctuidae; genus Lithophane; species Lithophane leautieri. The sequence goes on along the minus strand of OX424462.1, from coordinate 385,434 downwards.
TATAAAAGGTTTGCAATACTAATATCGAAAAAAAATTGAGGGACATGACGCACATGAATTCGAATAAGCAATAAGTTTTTTTCTTTAATTACATTGCTTTGTTAGTGAAACGTGCCTGCATGACAATGTTCTTTTTTTGAAATGAGTTGTATTATAAAAATTAGTACAACATTATAACACCCCTTTGGATGATATTATGGTTACTATGACACTGGTTGTTTTAATGTTGGCAATAAGCTAACTGTTTCAGAAACTTTTATAGAGGATTTATAGTATGGGTGTAGATAAATATTTTAATATTTCACATTATGTCGACCCATATTTAACAAATTTTTTACAACCCTTATTATGGTATAAGTTTTATTATTCAAAGCCTAATAAAACTCAAATAAAATAATAAATTAAACCGCAATTTGGACTTGTCTTTGCGATTTATTTGGATGCAGTAAAGTACAAGTAAGTGTGTCGCATAGCTGAGATCTAAAGATCGAAGTATGAATTATGTAATATGTTTTTTTCAAAATTTAAATCCGTGTTATCTACGAATAAATCACAATAGAAAACGACGTTTTTTAGGGTAACCTCGCCTTAACGTGTGTATCTGTGTGTCTGTCTGTGCCATCGTAGCCGCCAAACAGCTGAACCGATTTTTTTTTTGTTCGAAAGGTGACATCAAGTCACCTTTCTTTGATTCAAGAAAATCGGTTTAGCAGTTTGAAGATTATCAGCTCTTTTCTAGTTGATGAATGGACTTGAGCATCTTCCACAGGTCTAATGGATTGGGAATTAAGAATTCTGTTACTTCAATGATTTAAAAAGAACAAACCTGAACTGTGAACAAACCTGAACCTTGAACTGATGCTGCAGCATCATCTGGAATTTGCAGGATACCCAACTCCCTCACCAACTTACAGCAGAGGTATCGTGTTTTGTACTCATTAGTAAGGTCTCAAAAATTGGTTACAGATAGATGGTGATCAGGGTCTGATGATGGAGTAGGAAAGATAAATTAAACTAAATTAGTAACTAGCTTCGCTATGGCAAAAATACGTACAGCTACGCAGATTTCGGCAAGGCACGTGTTGATCGTTGCATTTCTACTAAACTCCATTTGAAATAAGATTAGACATTTAAACAAACCTTTTTACAGTCCGTTCAACCAATTTTGACTTCTATCGTAGGCATAAAGATGGCATTTGAAGAATTAAAAGCAAAAAAGGTTACATAATACCAACTGTCTGCTGCAGCTACCATTGGTCATGCCACCAACGCAATAGAAGTCAAAATCGGTTGAACGGACTGTAAAAAAGTTTTATTTAAATGTCTAATCTTATTTCAAATGGAGTATACATATAGTAATATTATATAAAAGTTAAAAAGCTGGAAATAAAAGTTAAATTAAATTTTTTTTAAACCCCCGACAAAAACAAAGCTTCTAAAAAGTAAAAAAAATATATTTATTGGCCCTTTAAATTTAATATAACAGTTGTAGGTAATATTTTGATCCAAGCGTCGTAGCGTCGGGGGACGGCTAACGTGTCGATGGGGTCCTTGCTCGATATAGTGAGTAATCATTGTGACCAATTATAATATTGTTCACACTTGGTTCGAACGTCAACATTCTGACGTCAGCAGCGGGGCGGACTCTGACGAGGGCGGTGGGGGACACTCTAAGGTCTACTATGGTCGACACGGTGACGTCGGTGACGGGACACGCTCTTACATGGTCACTCCGATGCCAGTGGTTTTGGACACTCTGATATTGGCAGTGGCGGACACTCTAAGGTAGGTGGTGGTGGACACTCTAACGGCGGTGTTGTTGGTCGCTCGGACTTCGGTAGTGTTGGAGGAAGCTCTGACGTTGACAGTGGATGATACGCTGACATCGACGATGTTGGACCCACTGATGTCGGCGGTACTGGAGCCCCCGACATCGGTGGTGTTGTGGGCGCTGACGGCAACGGCGACGGGGATGCTGACGGGCGTGGTGCGCCGCGGTAGTGATGCGGCGCGAGGCGTCGCAGCGCGGCATGTAGGCGCTCGATGTCCTGCTGCTGAAGCGCTAGCTCGCGCCGCAGCTCCGCCAGGGATAGCAGCACTGCCAGCCGCCGTGACTCCTCCTCCAACACCTGCCCACCATCACACGCATACTTGATTCTTTTTTAATATTTTTTATCTAAACGTAAGTAAATCCTCTACAAAAGTTTCTGTAACAGTTAGCTTATTGCCAATACTAAAACAACCAGTGAGTGACCAGTGTGTGAGTGTGTGTGTGTTTTGTTATCTACTGTATATTATGTATATTGTGTGTCTTTCAGTCTGTGCTGAATAAATGTATTTTCTTTCTTTCTTTTCTTCTTTCAGTGTCATAGTAACCATAATAATATGATCCAAACGAGTGTTATTAATGTTGTACTAAATTTCTTTATGCTACTCATTTAAAAAAGAACATTGGTGCCGATTCTCTTGTACACCGAACTAAACTATCACTAAAATTCCTTACTTTTGGCTATGAGAATCTTGGACCTATTCTGCCAAATAAATTCTCTAAATTTAAAAATTATTTTGACACAAATAAAATCGAATTTGACAATCGCGCCACCAGTTGGTACTTGTTTTCCCTACCCCGTGAATTTGTTTTAGTGCCAGAGGGCGCATAGGGACGGCAGCCTCGACGTGTTTTTTTATGGAATTTTTCACTTGCAGTGTGGAAAAAAAGGAAAAAAAATTTACAACATGTTGAGTACCTATTGGGGGTTTCTGAATTCCGTAAAGGGGGTCGAAATTTCATCAGAAAAAGGTTCATTCTTTTTGCGATACGACACAGCATTATCGAGATATAAGCAAAAGAAAATAAAAAAAGATAGGTACAGTCCTGTTTTGCAACTGAAGTCGAAGTGTTGGTTTGAATTTTAGTTCATGACATCTAATTTTATTCCACACATTTTTAATCGCGATTAAAAATAGTCAGATTTATTTAGAAGGTTTAAGTTATAGGACAAAATTTTATGTTAAATCGTCAAATTCAGAATAGCACTTTCACAAAATTAATTAACTCAGTGCCATCGTAGTGCTGTCAAACTAAAATATAGTCAATATAGTCTATTTCAGAATGGGAAATCGTCGTTTGACAGGAATAAACGAAATTTTAGTGATGTTTTTGTTTAGTTTAGAGAATTTTGTGACAAGAGAATCGGCACCATTGTCACGCATGCGCAATTCACTACCAAAGCACCGTAATTAAAAAAAAAAACATAATATAGGTTATTCGAATTCATCTTATCCCGCCATTTTTGTTCGATATTAGTATTGCAAAGAACATTTTATAGAGGACTAGTTGATGCCCGGGGCTTCGCCCGCGTGGATGTCGGTTTTTATATACTAAAACCTTCCTGAAGAACCACTCTATTCATTGGTGCAAACAGCATTAAAATCGGTGCAGTAGTTTTTTAGTTTATTATTGCAGGATATGGCTACAGAGATATGGGTTTGGGTGGCTTATTAAACTGATTATCTAGAACTATGGAAAAACTATAGCCCCTTTTTTTTTTTTTTTGAGGGTGGGAAATCATCCAATGACTTCTCCCGCTCTGGGCGGAGCGGAAGGGCGTGTCAGACTTTTACTGACTAAAACCCACCCGTGTTCCTTCATTTGCCTGTTGCCAAGGTCCCGGTATCCCTTTCGGACTTTCCCGCAACCCTGGCAGGCATCGGTCCTACCGGACCCCGTCCATTGTGCTGACATCTCTTTGAGGCGCGCGTGGAACACGACGCGCCATCGACCCGGGCCTGGTCCTTATCGGACGGCGAGCTGCCCGTTGCTCGCCGTCCGCAAGCCCGCGCCTGTGGTGGCCGGGAATCCGCCTGGGATTCCCGACGCCCAGGGCGTCTCCAACGGCGGCGGTTAGGGGCGTGAGGGCGCAAACTTTGCCTTTCCCTCACGCGTTCCGCCTCCTCCTTCGCGAGCATTACTGCTTCGCAGAAGGAGGTGACGGCTTCCCATGCCCTCTCGCTCCGTACCATGGCCTGAACCAGGGCCGGACGCGAGAGGTCATTGCCGCCAATCGCTTCCGCGAGGACACGGCGGTGCTCCGCCCAAGCAGGGCATACCTCAACCGTATGCTCCACCATGTCCTCCGGGCGATCCGCACAGTGGTGACACCCGGGCGTTTCCTCCCGCCTAATCCTACACAGGAACCTCCCGAAGCTGCCATGTCCGGTGAGGACCTGTGTCAGGCGGAAGGTGAGGACGCCGTGGCGCCTCTCTAGCCACTCCTCAAAGAGGGGACTTATCGCCGCAATTGTGGCGTGCCCAGCACTGGGTTGCGACAATCGCACTCTCCATGCCGCCATGAGATCTTGCCGGAGCTCTGTCCGCTGTGCCGCGATTTCTCGCGGCAGCGGAGTTACACCCCGGCGCTTCACCTCCTCGCGCCACTCCCAGATGTGCGCGAGGACCTTCGCCTCCAGATCCCATGGCGGTAATCCGGCAAGGAGGCTCGCCGCCTCACGGGAGACCGTGCGGTATCCCCGGGCCAGCCGAATGGCCATGACCCTTTGGGACGCGTTCAACCGGCGGGCTGGCCGCAGCCTAAGGGAACGCGCCCACACCGGTGCCCCGTAAAGGGCCATGGACCGCACGACCCCCGCGTAGAGCCTCCAGCAGGAGGCGTTTGGACCCCCTAGATTGGGCAGGAGCCGCCTCAAGGCGGCCCCAGCCCGGTCCAGCCTTGGAGCCAAACGTCGGAAATGCTCCACGAAGTTCCACCGGCTGTCGAGGACGAGTCCTAGGACTAAACTATAACCCCTAAAACTATAGCCCCTGCCTGACAAATATCACTACATATTATAACAACCGACTTCCAAAAAAGACAGAAAAAAGTGAAAAATAACTTTAATTTCGGAAGTTGGTGTCTTTGCTTTTCAAATCTCGTTTTTTGCCACCGACTTCCGAAATTAAAGTTATTTTTCACTTTTTTCTGTCTTTTTTGGAAGTCGGTTGTTTTTTTTGTAAAAAGTTTTTATTTTTCACTTTTTAGTTGTGGTACCTACCCCACACAAATTCGAATACCACTATGTAAATAACAGTGTCGGAGTCAAATAAGATGTCATCTACATAGACTAAGTAGAAAAATACGTAATTATTGAAGCTAACTCAAAAACTACGCAAGCAAAATTAATAAAATTCATATGGGACCACCAAGAAAGCACCCTTACGAACAAAAACAGAAAGTAAATCGGTTCACAATTGGCGAAAATATCGATGAATATACAAAAAAACAAAAAAAAACATACAGACGAACATAGAAAATCGGTGGAGTAGTTTTTGAGTTTATAGCGAACAGACAGACAGACAGACGCGACGGAGGGCTTTGTTTTTAACCGACTTCTCCAAAAAGGAGGAGGCTCCTTTAGGCTCCGTTAGTGGTTTTTAACCAACTTCTCCAAAAAGGAGGAGGCTCCTTTTTGGAGAAGTCGGTTAAAAACAAAGCCCTCCGTTTCGTCTGTCTGTCTGTCTGTTCGCGATAAACTCAAAAACTACTCCACCGATTTTCATTCTGTTTTCACCAATGAATAGAGTGGTTCTCAAGGAAGGTTTTAGTATATGTATAATAACCGACACCCACGCGGGCGAAACCGCGGGCATCAGCTAGTTCTATATAAAATACACAGGAAAATGGCAGGGAGTGACTTGCACACCAAAGTGTCGTAGCGACAAGGGGGCAACATATCCTGAGGTGCTTATGAGGAGTGGAGAGGTATTCCACGGCTATCAAGACAATCCCGGAAGTACGGTCAAGATCCCTATCAACATCTTACTGGAATACTTCCTTCCTCCGAGCACGTTTGCTTTTGCGAATCTCCACTAAACCCGGCCAATGAAGGCAAGAATGAGGTGGGAGCTCTGTTTCTCGTCAGTGTTCACTCCAGCTGGTTAATAAAGGCAAGCCAGAGGTGAGGAACAAGACTCCTCCTGGGAGATAGGGTCCGTGGGGTCGCTTCTCCCCAACAGCTCACCGCATGTTACCCTGCTGGTTTATGTATCTCTCTTGGTCTGGCTCATGACCTGTTTCGGCGAAGTAAACTCTACCGGTACAGACCTAGAAATCGGAGCGCGCAAGCACCACCACGACGTAAATACATACGGCATACGGCAGGAGGGAGTTATTATTATTATTGAAATCCATAATAATATTTTAAATTCGAAAGTAACTCTGTCTGAATGTCTGTCTGTCTGTATGTATGTTACCTTTTCACGCCTAAACTACAAAACGGATTTCGATAAAATTTGGCAAGCAAATTAATGGCATCCCGGGGAAGGACATAGGCTACTTTTTATCGACATACCACGCGGGCGCAGCCGCAGGCGGAAGCTAGTCTTAAATAAATTCACTGACAGACAACGCACAGCCGCGGGGTCTAGATGCATGAAATTGTGCACAAGAGTTCCTACAAACATAATTATTTAAAGAAGCACAGTTATAAGTGATTTCGCTGTCGCGCTCGGTAGAGATACTAGTCCAAAGTGACTGACCAGAAGGTGGACCAGGGGGCCTATTACGAACTTTAAAAAAACCTGGCAAGTTCCAGGCAATTCATTTCCCTGCATGGTTAAATTTCGTATTATGACATTCGTAATTCTGACCGATTTCACGCTGGGTAGTTTGTCTATGGCTGGCTTGTAATTCTTTGCCATAACATTCAGAAACACAATCAAATATTTATCGGTAAGTTACGATTTTATTTAAATCATGTATTTTATGAAAAAATAATAAATTATATATAATTCTAGTTACTAAAAGTAGGTTAAAATATGAACGCAATGTATATTGTGCTATATTATTAATTAATTTAATAATTTTGTGTGGTTGCAAATTGTAATGCGTGATTAAGTTTCCGAACGTACTCCACTTGAAGTTCAGCTGGGAATTTGACAACTTCATGTACGTATTGTTGTCATTGTTGCACAAATAAATGAAGAAATGTATAATTTTAAGTACGTAATAGATTCGAAGTATAAACGAAAATATGGTTAGGGATGGATATGTGTGGATGAAAATACTTACACCACACCACCGTGTGGTGTTTTCAATTGTTTTTAATTATCAGTTTTCATCATGATAATATTAGAATATTTAGAATTAGAGGCAGTTGTTGACATGTAGAATGTGAGCTCGGCTATCATTGCATTGTGCCGATTGTCGGAACGGCCAATGGCCTGGCTCATGACCAAAAGCCTCGACCAACAGCTCTCGAGGCTCTCGTTATGCAGTTGGATCAAGGGCCTGATTCAGAAGGCAGATAAGGCTCGCATTGTGAGGAGGTTCCTGTCTCTGCAGCCTTAACCACTGGTAGCTTCGACCCTGCTCCCGATACCGGCGGATCTATTTTTATTTTTTCAAATGATTTTTTAAATGACTTTTATAAAATATTTAAAAATGTATAATTATGTATGAAAATAAATAAACAAGATATTAAAAGGCAGTTATAATTATTATACATAGTTCAGTGGATGAGAATTCCGCCCTCGTCGGCGACTAACTTATGTTCTGTTGGAAAAGTTGTGCGAGTTTTACAATTTGATCGTTGTTTCGGTATTTTTATCACTCAGAAGTGCCACTTTCTAGAGTTTCCAGAAACTCAAACGGTACATATTCGTCACAACTGATATTTTTTATGTTAGCTAGATAACGCTCGAATAATTTCGCCAAATAAATCCAAAACAATTCAATAAAAGGTCCTCTGAAGCAGCTTTTATTGAATGGATTGTGAGGTTACATAATAACAGTTTTAGTATGTCAAGAAATGTCAAACGAACGTTCGTAGTACGATATTGCCAGGCAATATTCGGGCAGAAGGCGGCCAGGGTGTCACGTGACCGCTGACTGGCTTGCTTGACGAGTTCATAATACGAAATTGCAAGGCAGTTCTGTTTACGCCGTAAACTGCCTGGAAATAAGAGTTCATAATAGGGCCCCTGTATCGCTACCGTGCGCGTTAGTGATATCGCTCTGAATAGGCTATAAGAAAGGATCTTTGATTTTTTTAAACTCTTTTGTAAAAAGTAACACCGGGTTAGTTATCTTGACATTAATTTGTGTTTTTTGAGTAACATTGTAGTGCAAACGACAAAAAATAAAATAGAATTGCAATGTCTGTGCAATGATAATTATGTAATCCGACCAAAAATGAACGATCGAACAATGAACGGACATATCTTACCTAAAAAGTTTCGTCGTCCCATCGGCATCGTTTGTCGTGAAAACAATCTGATGTGCTGTCGGACCACTGATGGTCGACACTATCGTACTGTCGCCCTGACATTTGTCGTGGATTTGTTTGTCACAACAATGCAATGACACGGAGTCATCTCAATGATCCTAATTACAACCACACAATACCTTAACGTCCTGTATATCCGCTTGTCTGTTCACTTCAAATATAATAATAAGTCCTCCCAAGCCGAACACTGCTACTTCACCTGCCGACAAACACGCAGCGTGAGGCGTTGTTTGCGGAGACGCGGGGCGTCGAGCGTGGCGTTGGGTGGCACGGCCCGCACTGAATTCAAACATATGGCGTTGTATGAGTGCGTTTAAGGAGAAGCGTTTTTATACGCGTTTGCTTGAAATGGAGCGTTTTTTGCGGCGGGGCCCGCGGATGTCACCGCCGCGTCACACGTGGCGTTTAACGCGGCGGCGCACGCAGCGGTGCCCGCGGCGGAACCTTCTGCCAGTCTTATTTGGAAATCGCACAACGCAGACGTAGTCACCGTCGCAATGGAATACGATATGATCGTTTTTTTTTAGAAGAAAATTCTATGTTAAGAATTAATAACTTTTTAGAAGTCGGCTAAAAACAGACTTGATTACCCCGCGTGCGCCGCAGCGTTTCCCGCCGCGTGCTGCACTACACCCTTGACATTTCGCGGCGGGCGCAGCGGCGGGTACCGCCACTCTTCCCGCCTCGCATCTCTATGAACAACATCGTATATTGCCATATGTTTGTGTTTACGCGTGCGATGATAAGTGCCGCTTCACGCGCCGCCGCTCCGTAAACAGAAAAAATACCCTACCTACCTACCTACCCTACCTACCTACCCTACCTACCTACCCTACCTACCTACCCTACCTACCTACCTACCTACCCTACCTACCTACCCTACCTACCTACCCTACCTACCTACCCTACCTACCTACCCTACCTACCTACCCTACCTACCTACCCTACCTACCTACCCTACCTACCTACCCTACCTACCTACCCTACCTACCTACCCTACCTACCTACCCTACCTACCTACCCTACCTACCTACCCTACCTACCTACCCTACCTACCTACCCTACCTACCTACCCTACCTACCTACCCTACCTACCTACCCTACCTACCCTACCTACCTACCCTACCTACCTACCCTACCTACCTACCTACCCTACCTACCTACCCTACCTACCTACCCTACCTACCTACCCTACCTACCCTACCTACCCTACCTACCTACCCTACCTACCTACCCTACCTACCTACCCTACCTACCTACCCTACCTACCCTACCTACCTACCCTACCTACCTACCCTACCTACCTACCCTACCTACCTTCCCTACCTACCTACCCTACCTACCTACGTCAGACCTAAAGTTGAAAATCACTAATATTTCGGCTTATGGTTGGAAACTAACACAACCTAAATATTTGTTTTTTTTTTAATTTCAACCCACAAGGGTCTGAAAGGGGTATGAAGTTTTGTATTGAAGTTGTTCATTCGCAAAATTTTGTATTCATCGGACCAGGCTACATTTGCACTAGAAAATGAAAAAGATGAGGTGAAGATTTATGAGAGCGGAAGGTACATAAGTAGCTCACAAGCAGTCTGGCGAATTCTTGGGTTTTCCATACATGAGCGTTTCCCCACAGTTGTTCATTTAGCAATTCATTTGGAAAACGGTCAGAGAGTTTATTTCAACTCAAATAATCTCGCTGACAAAATAGCTAATCCACCAAAAACGACGCTTTTAGCTTTTTTCGAACTATGTCAATCAGATAACTTTGCTAAAATTCTACTTTACTCTGAGGTACCCGCATATTACATATGGAATAAGAGTAATTTTGTAAGACGAAAAAGAGGAGTAACAGTTGATGGTTGGCCTGGTGTGATGAAGGAACACGCCTTAGGTAGAGTCTATACTGTTCACCCCAACAATACGGAGTGCTATCATCTGCGTTTACTGCTACATGAAGTGCGGGGCCCAACTTCATTTGAAGCACTAGAAACTGTGAATGGTGTGTTGCAGCCTACTTTCCAAGCTGCTTGCAAAATGTTAGGTTTGCTTGAAGATGACCTACACTGGCATGCGACGTTGGAGGAGGCCGCGCTTTGTCAGTCAGCAGCAAAAATGCGAGAACTGTTCACAATTATGTTAGTCTTTTGTCAAATACAATTTGTTTGTCAAACCCAATAGCTCTTTGGGAAGACTTCAAAGACTATTTGTCTGAAGATTTTAAGCACAGGCTGCAAAAAGAGATCGGAGACAATGTAGAGAATTTCAAAGACCAAATTTTAAATGAATGTCTATCTGATATTGAAGAAGCAGTGTTAACATTAGGTGGAAAATCGATAGATATGTACGGTTTGCCAAAACCAACCAAGCCACAAGTTGCCGGTAATAAAGAGTATATGAGAGAAACTAATTTTGATACAGTAGCTTTGGAAAGTTTTGTAAATAATAATACGCCATCGTTGACTGCCGAGCAAACGTCTGTATATAACCAAGTCATGACAAGTGTAGAAGTAAGTGAAGGAAAATTTTTCTTTCTGGACGCCCCTGGTGGCACAGGTAAGACTTATCTTTTAAACTTGCTCTTGGCAAAAGTAAGAAGCACTCGAGACATAGCTTTAGCTGTAGCGTCGTCTGGGATTGATGCTACATTATTAGAAGGAGGTAGAACTGCACACGCTGCCTTAAAACTACCTCTAAATCTTACAAATGTAGAGACACCCTTATGCAATATACCAAAGCAAAGCAATTTTGCCGAAGTGCTTAAAAATACTAAACTAATAGTATGGGATGAAATAACGATGGCGCACAAAAGAGGAGTTGAAGCCTTGAATAGGAGTTTGCAGGACATACGAAATAATAAAAACATAATGGGTGGTATGACGGTGTTGCTGGCAGGAGATTTTCGACAGACTTTCCCGGTAGTGCCTAAAGGTACGCGCGCAGATGAGATCAAAGCATGCATCAAAAGATCTTTCTTATGGCCTTCAATTAAAGTTCTAAAACTTACTCGAAACATGAGAGTACATCTCAGAGGTGAAGTTTCTGCCGGCAGATTTGCAGATCTTCTTCTTCAAATCGGAAACGGAAACTTTCCACAAATAGATGAGTTGATACAAATACCATACGAATTATGTACTGTGGTATCAACAGTTGAGGGACTTGTAGATACAATTTATCCTGATATTAAAAATATTAAAGGCAAACCGATGGAGTGGTTATGCGAGAGAGCCATTTTGACTCCCAAAAACGACCAAGCCGCTGCGATCAACGAAATGTTGATAAATACATTCGAAGGCGAAGAAATGATTTACAATTCTGTTGACACCATGGTCGATATGGACGAGTCGGTTAATTATCCTGTAGAATTTTTAAACTCTCTTAATCCGCCGGGTCTTCCGTGTCACAGACTTATGTTGCGTGTAGGTGCTCCTGTCATGTTACTTCGAAATTTACATCCTCCAAAATTGTGCAATGGAACTAGACTCCAAGTAACAGCTCTCCGCCGCAATGTTATTGAGGCGAAAATACTAACTGGATCTGCCAGAGGAGAAACAGTATTCGTGCCGCGTATACCATTGATACCAAATGACCTTCCGTTTGAATTTAAAAGATTGCAGTTCCCAATCAAGGTTTGTTTCGCGATGACTATTAATAAGTCACAGGGACAAACTCTAAAATTTGCTGGAGTTGATTTGCGGCAAGACTGTTTCTCCCACGGCCAATTTTATGTGGCTTGCTCACGTGTTAGCTCTCCAACTAGCCTGGTTGTTTTAGTGCCCGCTTCCGAATTAGTGAAAAACATCGTATATAGAGAAATACTGTGAAGGATTTAGGTAGATACCGGTCCTTTACAGCAGGTATTTCTTTACAGTATTCCTCAAATATCACACGTAGTAGAGGACAATTAGCCATGAAGAAAGGTCTATTGTTATTGTTATAATACCTAATTCATAATTATCTAGAAAAAAAGAATTTATACTCTACGCAGACGACGTAAAATAAAATAGTAACGAAGTCAAATATTACATTGAATATTCGAGTCTGATGTTGAATATATAGTTTTTAGAATTTTTGGTCTGTTTGTTTGTATGTATGTTCCGGCTTGCACAAACACGGATGAGCGGATTTAGATGATATTTGGCACACAGATAGTTTATAACCTGGATTAACCTATAGGTTATTTTTTAATCCCGATTGTACGTTCCCGTCTGATATTTTTCGACACCCACGCGGGCGAAGCCGCGGGCAAAAGCTAGTAGTATGTATAAAGTTGTTTGATGTTTAATAGCTTCGTTTCTTTGTATATAGTTTTTAACGGTGTTAAGAAATCATAATTGTGTAGTATTTTGATTATTTTATTTTGTAGAATTTGGATTGGTTTTAGATTAGTTTTAGATGAGTTACCCCATACTTCGATAAGATATAATAAATGAGGCTTAACAAGAGAGTTGTATAATTATTACTAGCCGAACATTTTTTGAAATACATCTTACGATTTTATGTAGTGAGCCCACCAATGATGAAAGTTTGTTTTTAATGTGTTGAAGGTGTGGTTTCCATGTCAACTTGCCATCAAGAGTTAGTACAAGATATTTTTCTTGATCTGTGGTGGTATTATGAAGTATTAATGCCATCATTATTCCGCTGCGAAAACGGGATGGTGCTAGCGGCCTTGTCTAGCTCCGTCTCTCTTTCACACTGGAAAAATGATGGCATTAATACTTCATAATACGGCACCAGTCCTTTTCAGTATCTCTCCGTTTACGCTTAGATTAGGCAGTTTTTCATTTTATGCACGAAGTATTATATGAGGTTTTGGAAGCGTTAATAGTTAAAAGATTGTACTGGTACCAATTTTGTAATATATTTAAATCATTTTGGGCATTTTTTGTGTTGTCATTTATTTTGTCTCCAAAGTAAAATAGACGTATCGTCTGCATAAAGGGCAAAGTGACCTTGTAAGCCTGCTTGGTGTAAGTTGTTAACATACACTAGGAATAATAAGGGACCCAAAATAGAACCTTGTGGTACGCCGCATGTTAAGGGTTTAGACGTGCTTTGGTAAGCTCCGATTTTAACAACCTGATATCGATCACTTAAATAGAAGTATATCATTTTATAAGCGGTTCCAGTTATACCAATACTTTCCAGTTTTTGTAATAGAAGTGTGTGACTGACTGTATCAAACGCCTTCTTTAGATCAACAAAGACTCCTAGTGCTACTTGTATTTGGTCAATCTTTGTTTTTATTACAGTTATCAAGTCAATCGTTGCGCCAAGTGTGTTAGATTTGGGTTGAAAGCCATATTGTTGATTGTAAAGGAAGTTAATTTACCAGTCAAGTTTAGTATTCGTCTAACCTTTTAAATATGACTTTTTCTAATATTTTAGATAATATTGGTAGAACTGAAACTGGACGATAATTCCCGGGATCTGATTTGGTACCAGCTTTGTAAATTGGGGTGACTTTAGAAATTTTTAAGTTTTCTGGAAAGATTCCGTCCATTAAAAGTTTATTTAGGCAATCTGTTAGATTTTGCAGAATTAGTCGTTTTATGCATTTCAGTGCCTTGGTACTAATGCCATCAATTCCTATGCTTGTATTGGAATTCAAGTTGTCTATAATTTTAGATACCTCAGAAGCTGTGCATGGTCTAAATTGAGATAGTTCACAATGTCCAGTGTGCTGGTTAAGGTTCGGTAAAGTGTATAAGTTTTAGTTGTGTATTTGTGAACATGGTATTTGGATTGCTAGTTGTGCCCCTATATTTGCAAAGTAACTATTAAAAATTTCGCATATCTCAATGGGATCCGTAGCTATGCTACCATTTTCAGTTTTAAAATTTGGGGGATCACAGTTAGGAACAATTTTATTATTTGAGAGGGTATTTATTAATGTCCACATTTTCTTGGGTTTCTTTGCGCATTTCTTGAACTGCCCATAAAAATATGTATCTTTTGTACTATTGATTCAAGCTTGCTGCATTGTCTCTTTTGGCTTTAAACTCTGTTTCTAGGTTGCTGTTTCTAGGGTCGTGTTTTAGTTCGCTCCATAATATATTCCTTTCATTAATTCCAGCAATTATTTGTCTGGTAATCCATTCCTTTTGTGGCTGATTTAATACTTTGTACTTCTTTGTTTTGGTTGCGATAATGGCTTTCTTTATACACTCGTCTAGGTTGCAATAGTCATTGAACATATCATCAAAGTTTGACAATGCAATCATTGCGTACAATTTCTCATAATCTGTGACCTCGTACTGTATTTTTTGTTTCTGCGGCGGTATTACTCGTTTCAGTTCCATGTAGATATTCTTGTGATCTGACAAAGATGACTCGATTATGGCCTTGTGGAAATTGCTTTGCTTCAAGTTTTTAGCAACGTGGTCTATAATAGTTTTTGTGGCTACTGATTCCCGGGTACAGTATTCCGGATCTATTTTGTTGACTAATTTATAGCCAGACTCAGTTATCACGGCTCTGTAGCGTCTAGTCGTACTGTCGGAGCTCAGCAGGTCGATATTAGTGTCACCGAAAACGATAGTCCTCTTCTTTTGCAGAAGTTGGTTCTCATAAGTGGATAAAAAGTCATTAAAATTTGAGTGTCCAGGCCTATAAACAACCCCAATGTTGACTGCGTACTTGGGTAAATGTATATGTCGCCGCAAGAGCGTTTGAAAACATTATAACATAATCTTATGCGTAACTATTTGGGTAACTGATGTACTGTAAAAACCATTTGCATGCATCTGAACGATATTGAATCCTTTGATGTCAAACGCCATCTATTGCCCAAATTGTAAAATCGAACTTGCGAAGCTGGAGTAATTGATTAAACTAAATTCGATGTTTTAGTTAAATCTATAGTTAAAATTAAAAGGGAATATTTATTTTATAGTCTTTAGGTTTTTAATCATATTAGCAATTGGTCATTTGACAGAGTAAATTTGTTTATGATATAGCGCTACCTAATGTGAATAAGATGGCGCGGATTGTGAATATTATGATCAATAACTGAATGTTATAATTTAATACGAGAAAGAAATAAGTTTCAATAATAAGAAACAAACTATAAAGTAATTAGATTATTTTACACAGCAATTTACTAATGAATACTTGTTGTTTCATTAAAATTCCTTGAACTATTTGATAACCACTTCCGGGTTGTCAAATAGTAATAATGATGTCTTAGAAAGTAATGAAGCTTCTGATTTAAGTTTAATTCCGAATTACCTTTGTATTCTATGAATATTAGCATTGTTTAATTATAAAAGAATTAACTGATAAGCATTTTAGCATTGTTTGTAAGTTTTATTGAACTAACTAAGTAATAAGATTTTGTATTGATACACGCGGCATGTCCACCCACGCGGAGAGAAGAGACACACACAATGGCGGGATATAGCGTGTGTGGGTACTTTTATCTATGCGTGGGTAGTCGAAATGAAATTGTAATTATTTGTAATTGTCGAACAAGTAAACTCTGTAACAGAATGATATTGATTTAAAAGAGTGTCCACGGAGTTTCTTGCCCGTTCTTCTCCGTAAGGAACCTACTTCGTTTTGGAATGGGCGACTAGCTTCACCAACTAACTCAAACTGAAGGACTCCTTAATAAGTGATAATCCAAAAGTGCCTGTAAATGTTCTAATTGAAATAAACGCTATGAGTTTGAGTTAAGTGTTGTGTGTCATTGAAAACCAACTACCTATATCTACCATCAACGAAGAATTACACCGGAGACTGATCACACACGAGAGAGGATAGATACCCCTCCGTGTTATATACATAAGTAATTATTTCCAAAGATATAAGTTGACGTTGATAGTTCATGTTCCAAGCTGTTATGTACATAGATTGATACGCCGCCACCGATAACGTTAGGTCGAATGTTGTAGTAATGGGTATAATTTTTTATATGAAACTGTTTAGCCTGTTCATCCGACCGTATCCATGTTTCAGCTAATGAGACAATGTGTATGCATTTTCTAAAAGAGCGGAGTATACAGTTTAGTTCATCCAGCTTGCCTGGGCTACATATGCTTCTGACATTGGCGTAGAAAAAGTTAAGGCTTGATTTCTTGGTAGTTATATTTTGGTAATTATTAAGTACCAGATAAGTGTCGCTTTTTTGTTATATTGTGCTATTTTCTAGAGTAGCAATGCTTGAAGTTTTTTGTATCACTGATTGTAACAATTTTTGGCATACCTTTTACATATTTTATTGAGATCCCAACTTCTCCATTTGCTATTCTCTGTGCGAGCAAGTTCCTCAGCTCCTTCATGTAATTCTGTTGTGCAGGTGTCTGATCAGAGTAAATCTTTATATTGCTTTGAAGTTTATTTCTATTTCGAAGCAGTAGCTTAGCTGTATGCGAAGTTTCGAAACAAACCTTAATATTACGGTCTTTAGCTGGACTATATTTGCTGAGCCGAAAGATTTTTGAGGGTTTTGGTCAGTCTGGAGTTATATTGTTTACAATAGCAGCTACCTCATTAGCATCA
The DNA here is from genome assembly GCA_949152455.1 of Lithophane leautieri. Classification (NCBI taxonomy): domain Eukaryota; kingdom Metazoa; phylum Arthropoda; class Insecta; order Lepidoptera; family Noctuidae; genus Lithophane; species Lithophane leautieri. Next base: position 368,646 of record OX424462.1, on the reverse strand, counting down.
TAATTATGAGTGGCATTGGTCGTCAGTCGACTCTTTGCATTCTGGTAAGCCCACCAAGATAACATTTTTCTCCCTAGATGACCGATTCTGCAACTCATGTATAATGTTCTCTTCAAACTGGGACCCAGACTCGTTTGCCACTGTACCACTTTTTATTTCAGTGATTATTGATTCAATGGTGTGAATTTTACTGTCCACTGTCGTCGCTTTAAGAGTAAGGTCAGATATTTGAGCCTTCATAGATACCTGTTCGTTTTTGAGACTTTCAGTAGCCGCTTTAATGTCTTGTAACTGAGTTTTTATTTCAGCAACATTGTCACGCACGAAACTCATTGTAGCTTCTTGGGTACTAGTAGATTTTTGTAGCATCTCAGCGATATCTTTCCGGAAATCCTGAAGTATATTTGCAAAATTACAACTTTGTTCTGGTTGCTTACGCTGCCTTTGTGTTACTTGATGCTCTCTTGGAGATTCATTGACTGCTGATGGTAAGTTTGTTAACGAACTACTCGCGCGGGGCGGTGATCGCTGTACGCTCATGATTTATACCACACTCCCAAGCTGACGTCACTGTAGAACGATAACTGGCGTGAGCGCTTAGTGAGCGCGGCCACAGGTGAGCGAGACCAAAAATCAGAGGTCGTCCCTTATACCCGCGGGGGTGAGCGGCGCTTCTGCCCGGTATAGTTCTAAACGATGCACCAGTATAATTTATTTAGACACTTATTGAATTATCGAGTTTGTTTTCTGCAGCTTACTGCTGATAATTGAGCAACACATTAATTACAATTTCGAAAGACAACCAAATACACGTCTGCTTGGTTCAACTACCGATGACTCCAATTCTACTATTCCAATACTTGATTAATATAATTATCAATTTAATTTTTAAATCAATAGATAAGTCCAATCTTAAGAGTATTTAATGGCAACACCTTCTTTATCTTTCATAACAATTGTCACTACCCGTCATTGTCATGCATTTGTCATGTCATTTAAGCTTTGCACAGACCTTTATCTAATTTAGAGTGACGCATTAAAAAACCAGCAATGCATATTATATTTTTCTTTTTTTACACGAAACATCCTTTGTGTTAGAAACATGGTGAAATATCTGCTGCATGGCTTAGAAGACCAACGGGGACATACAGACAAACACGAAAAGCGACTTTTATTTATAATATATATATATAATTTGCCATCAGTTAGTTTTTGACGGTTTCTACGTCAAAAAATAACTAATAGTGTCTCACAAGCGCATCCTACTCCAAGAAAGCCCAATCCCGTTTTACATAATGAATCTGCCTATTATACTTATATTCAAGAACAGGACATAACTCTTTAGGTACACTGGCATCGCGTCTCGTCTTCCACGCGACACCATAACAAACCATGTCAAAAGCCCTGCTCGGGTCTAAGAAACAAGCATAGACCGGTCTTTCTATCCACATAATATTATAACTAGTCACCAGAGTCCTTTATTTATTTTAATTGGTTCACCAACAACTGTTTACACTGGTTTTATGCTGAAAGTATGATGCAAAAGTGTGATGCAACAGTGCAAAAATTACTTACAGTCATAAGTCATATTTTTGGAAACGTCTCCTAAAGCCCTTTATTTTGACGTACTAAAAACTTTTTTCACGACGTTACTTATTGGGTTCTAAAGTCCGCCATGTTGATATTTGTGAAACGTCACCTTTCACCTATTGGATTAGGAATTTCCTTCAAAATCCATGGGATTGCGATTGAAAGTCAAGTGCGTTTCGCTGGACGGTCACCACAAACCTAACGACATGTCATCATCTGCCTAGCCTTTTCCCAACTATGTTGGGGTCGGCTTCCAGTCTAACCGGATGCAGCTGAATACCAGTGTTTTACACTCCTCCACAACCCTGTTACTGGTTAATACTGGTTAATACCCCTTGGTAAAACTGGTCGTCAGACTTTCGGACTTCTGACGACCCGTAACGGCTGACAAAGATCTACAAATGACTGCCGGGACCAACTGCTTTACGTGCTTTCCAAGAGACGGAGGGGTCTTTGTATGTAAAGATTCTGAGTGACTTCGCCTTTCTTGAACTATGGATCTTCGCATTACAGTTTACCTGGGCTGCATTAATAATAATATACAATACCTATAACTCACATCTCGGACCACTCTGATTTTGCCTGGTTTCTAACGAAGATCAAACGTTCTATAAACTGGAACATAGCAAATAGGGCATATCATGGGAATAGTCCTTAGATTTGAGTGAAATTAAATCTGCTGGAGGACAGTGGATTAGTTTGCTATCAACAGGTTTGAATAGATTTTTTGAAGTCATCAGATTTGACATTTATATTTCTGAAACTCGATGAACACGCGTATCTATCCATATTGCCGTCCAAATATAGCATACCCAACCAAAAACCGACCGACGCACGGCGCGCCGCACGGTGGGATGAAAATCGACTTTCATAGACTTAGGGATATCAATTTAAGGGTGTCGCTTTTTTTGGTGGGAACTGCTTCTACCAACCATTTCCATGCTCTAATAAGTCGAAAATGTTAAATTTGCTTATAAAGGAATGAGTTGTTTTTTTTTTTTTGCGAAAATTTTGTTTCAAACTCGCATGAAATATCCGATTTTCTTTGGAACTGCAAGTCAAACCTTAATATCCCTACAGGGGGTCTTAATACTAATTATTTGTGATTTTTTGATATACCCCACATAATGGTGACTGCTGCAGATTTTTTTATAATCGAAATTTATTCATTTTATTCATAAGTCAACAAACTACGTACTAATTAGCTACTATTATCTTCCTGGCCTAATTATGAACTAGCATTCAACAATACAAAAATCATAATCATCATAATCATCTCCTCTAATTTTCAATGGCACCGTCATCACCATTACCTCTACTGTGAAGGATCTCGGTTTGCATCTGGACTCGACACTTTGCTGGCAACGCCAGGTCTCTAGTGTCAGTCAAAGGGTCAGCGGTACTCTTCGATCCCTGTATCGTCTGAGGAACTTTTTGCCCGCTAAGACGAAGACTATGCTTGTGCAGACTTTAATTTTCCCCATCATCGACTATGGTGACGTGTGCTACTTTGACTTGAATGCAGTTTTGCTGGATAAGCTTGACAGACTACTCAACAACTGTATCCGGTTCATATTCAACCTGAGGAAATATGATCATGTGTCGAGCTATAGGTGTGAGCTCAAATGGATGTCCATTCGCCAAAGACGAAGTTTGCGTGCTTTGACCACGCTTTTCTCCGTTCTCAATTCTCCCTCTCCTCCTTCTTATCTTGTGTCTCACTTCCAATATCTATGTTCTTCACACACTAGGAATCTGCGTTCTTCTAACAATCTTCTCCTACTCTGTCCTTCTCATACCTCTGACTTCGTTCATTCTTCTTTTCATATTCAGTCCATTCTTCTTTGGAATGCGCTTCCTCTTGATATCAGGACGGCCGCCAGTCGGTATGCATTTAAGCGGAAATTGCAGAGTTTTTTTCTGAACAAATAGAGTAGAGTCATATCTACACCTCTCTCCCTAGAATTTGTATATTATTAATGTATATATATATTTATTATAGGTATATATATAGTGAATCAGTATGCAGGTAAATGTATCATAAGTTTATAGCTTCTTATTCTGTAAAACTTGTCTTATCTATGCTTTATGATATAATATAATATTATTAATTATTATTATTTTTCTCTTTGTTCGTCACAGTCAGAGCACCTGCCATCTAATCTCTTCACCACCCTTGGTTGACTGGTAGAGAATGCCTAAGGCATTAAGTCCGTCTTTGTACCTCTTTTTTGAGTGCGAAAAGTTTAAATAAATAAATAAATTATTATCCTATTCTGAAAATTGAGTAGGTTATTAAGATTATGAGTTCCAGTAAATACTTTACCATCATTAAGGACTTTTACCAGCTCATTTTAATGAAAATAACTGTAAATAATAATTAATTCCAATTAAAATTCATTTATTTGATTCTTAAAATCTATTATATACAATTAAACAATTTAAAACATAAAACTTAAAACATAAATTAAACACGACTTGTTGTATGGTCGCCGGAACGGACGGTCGTTCGCTAGCTCGTTTAATTTTTTACGATACGCTTGGGTCCACACATGCTCCTGCGTCTGGCGCCCGCTTGCCGACGGAAGCGAACAGTGTTTTCTTTTACTTTGATACTGCTGGGACACTAAATAATTACTTTAAAATAGTGATAAAGTGTGGTGCAAATAGTGCTAAAGTGAGGTGCATGTCTACGTGACTTCCTGATCTCAAGTAATCGATCCAGGGCACGCAAGGACCGAAGCTAATTTGGTGAGATCTTTCCATATCTTTCAGGGCTTTCAGGGTTTTACTTCCCCTGCAAAATCGGTATTTTATCTGATTGATTGTTGGATAACACCGCAAGCGTGCATTCGCAGTGGTCAAATGACGGGCGTTTGATGCCGAACGTATAACTCTGACTTTCTAAGCCAATTTTATAAGAACATTGTGTGCATGCTAAATATATTATTACTTAGGTGCATTCCTGATCTCACGCAAGTAATCCACGGCATTCAACGGACCCAAGCTAATCTGGGGAGACCTTTCCATATCTTTCAGGACGATGCTTTCCGCTGCAAAATAGGTCGCACATTCAACTCTTATTTCCTAAGCGTAATAAGTATTAAATATTCATTATAAATACAACAACATTCTAACAAAATAACGTTATCGCTTTCGATTTCGTGAAAGTCTTAAAAACCTCCTGCATGCTGACGATTATAACATCAAGCTTAATTCCCAGAAACGACATAAAAAAAAAACAACTATTTCTTTAGCGTTACAAAAAAGTCGCTCGGTCAACAAATATACGCAAACATGTGGCCCATTCAACAAAAACAAAAACTTAACCCGGAAACTTAAGATTCATTTCTACGGTCAAACAAAGAGTCAAGCTCATAAATCTCCAGGCAAAGCGCAACGCTGCCAAACTTTTGTATCCCTCGAAACGAAGCCTGCACTGCACGTGTGACGCCATCAGTAATAACGCCGTTAGTAATCCCAAACAAAAGTTTTTACAATGGTAACAATAGTGCCCATGGAAAAAGATGGTAACTGCCTATTTACTGATTAGCGGCGATAGAAACAAAACGCCGGAAGCGAAACGCGTACATACCAATGTCCAAATGGGAGCAGATTCTATAAAAAACTCTGAAGGCCTACCTACACCGACGGTTAACATAACAAAGTCATTAACCGACACACCAAATGGAGGACCCACGGTAGATGAAGTGATGGAAATCATTAACGGCATGTGACAGTCCCAGGAACAGACCAAGTGGTAATCGAGCTCTACAAAGCGATGCCACAAATATTACAGGAAGTCGTCACCAAACATATGAACAAAGCCTGTACACAGAATGTAGCACCCGACACGTGGCTAGAAACAGTGCAGGTACCAATTCCGAAAAAAACTGACCCTAAAGATACAAACGACTATCGCCGAATATCAGTTTGCAACACGGGTTACAGGATTTACGCCTCCTACGTACAAAAAAATTTTACGAAATAATAAAAGAATTAGGCAATTATCAAGCAGCCTTTTTAAACAATAGATCTACAGACGACCACATATTTACGATGAAAAGGGTACTGGACGAAGAATGGCGGGAAGGAAAAAGAATTTATGTACTCGCTCTGGACATAGAAAAAGCCTTCGACAATGCAGACCTTTAAGCATTACGCGACATTTTAATAGAACGGACGAACATAACATTAACCAACAGGATAATCAAGGTTTGCATGAATGAAAGAACACACATTAAATGGTGTGGCCAGCAAAGTAGGCGGATCATCAAAGAAAAGGGAGTCAAACAAGGTTGCCCGTTATCCCCTCGACTTTTTACACTGATAATAGATGAGGTCCTCAGAACCCTCGAAGAAGAAACCCAACTAATCAAACTAGACCAAGATCGTGGAATCTCACTCCCCCTGGTGCTATCATTCGCGGATGATCTCATCTTCATTACAGATGACCTGGAAGGGCTAGAAGGAATTGTATACCACATTAAACCCCTACTAGCTAGTGTCGGCCTACAAATTAATGAAACAAAAACAAAAATACTGATTAGAGCCCCTTAGCTACACGGAAAATGTCCCACGTGTCAATGAAAGGATTAAGGCTACCTACAGTCGATGAAATTAAATACCTAGGCACATACATTACATCTACATTAGACAGGAGAAGCACAATCAGAAAACGATGTGAGCAGGCCACTAGAAACGCAAAGTCACTTTTACCATTCATAGAAAACTCAAAGATGGACTGGCAACTAGCCAGGCTCATGTATAGAATGGTGATTGTACCGTGTATGATACACGGTTTGAAGGTATTGACAATCACCAAAGCTAACAGGTCTAGACTGAGAAAATACGAGTATGAGAGAGTTATCATGAGGGACTTGATTAGTCACGCTAGGAACAAACCAAGATCAAAGAAAATGCACGAAATCTTAGACGGAAAGACGGTAACCAAACGCATCAAACGCATCAAGAATCACAGGATGTGCTATCTCGCACATGTTCACAGACGCGGCAACCCACACCTTTTATATGCAGCATTACAGTACAAGGCCAAATCCAAGAAAGTAGGCCGACCGATTTACACTTAGAACGACAACCTAAAACAGGACATGGCGCGTTTCGACAAGGAAATCGACTTCTGGATGGACGTGGCTGGAGACCGAAACAAGATCAAGAAAGCAGCCAGCGAGATATACAAGAAACCTGAAACGGACAGCAGCGAGTCCTCGGATGAAGACACAGAAAACAGCAAATTGTAGCATAGCACAGCAAGGAGTTAAAAAAAAACGAGAACGAAGCGTATCTCCGCCAATGGATTCAACGGTGAAGATCGAACGGAGCCAACTGGCGGCGACGTCGTAAAAAGATGCCCCTCCTTAGATAACTATTACCCGTTTCTCCACTAGTCCATTGCTTACTCAAGGATGCATATCTGGTAGGTTCGCAAATCCTTCCTTATCCCGAAGGGCACACTCTTCCTTACCATTACCCGCGCCCCCCGGTCTACTCCAGGATATGCAATGGCTGCTGAAACCCCATGAACCATGAGGCTTCAGGGGCTAGTGCAAATCCTGGGGTTCATTCGATTTATCGAGTCTGGTTAAGCCACGCTGGGGTCGGTGCATTTCATTCATTCATTCATTCATAAATATAAATTAAACTTAACATCTAAAACTTGTACCTACTTTCTGTGCAAATAAAGAACTATTCTATTCTACGTACACGCAATAATAAAACAACATTCAATATCACTCTCATCTGATTCTAATTCGGAGTCAGAATCCAAATTAGTCATATCCAAAAACTCGAACGGAGCTTCTGGTGACTTAATTAGATCTAAAGTTTCAACGAAGAAATCCTTTTTTTTCTTAGCGTCTAGCTTCGGTCTTTGTGCAGAGATCAAAGCATCAGATAGAATAAGGTTGTTCAGGATATCTTCATTCGAAGCTTGCCTGGTCTTCTTGCGCGAATGGTGTTCCCGAAACCTCCTAAAATCTTTGTTACGGGCTTCTGAGGCTTCTTCTGAGAGCTTTCCGATTGGAACAATATCATTATTGGCGATTATGTCTGCACCATGTATCAGCAACTTATGGACGGTAAATGACATATGGTACCAGTCGTATAACTCTACGTACTTTTCTACAGTTATGCGGGTATATTGATTTGCTCTCCGGATGTTATTGCTTGCAGAATCACAGCAAATCTTCTAACAAGCTCTTGATCCAACCCTGAGATTCCAAGAATCTTCTTGCTGTATTCTCGTCATTTGTTGTCCCTGAGCCTTGCTTTACAATATCAATCAGAAGGTTGAGTTCATCCTTAATTTTTTTTTTTCTTATAATGTCTTGTGCTCATTTTCTCTTGCAGCCCACTTCTTAAAATAAAGTCTGTATGCTATATGCAAAAGACATTCCATTGTATTTATACGGGCAAGTAACGATGATAATCCAAATGCCAAAGCTCTATCGGATACAGGCTTTGTTGATACACAATCCAGGCGGTTCATTTCTGAAAGTTTAGATAAACACAGGCAGCAGGTTGCGTTAGATCTAGCTTGTGAAATGTACGTGCAGATTTTAGCGACAATCATTGTCATTTTCAGTTCATGAGTTACCTTATTACTGCTGCACTCAGTGGGGATATGGGACTTAATTTCGTCATCCATATGCCTTTTGTGACTGACCACCACTTCTTTACTCTCCTTCACAAACGTAAATTGTACAGGACGGCAATATAACACTGAGCATGGTTTTGGATTCGTCCATATACTTTCATCTCCACTCCAGCATCAGCAATTCTGTTATACTATTATACTGGAATCGTCTTGTTGCCCATCCATTTTCTGTTTGTATCGGCTTTGGTTTGAAGAACCATCAAATCCCCACTTAGATATGAGCTTCAAATCTCTGTTTTGAACACGTTCTGGAAGAGTTTCAAGGATCCTCTTTACTGTAATGTCGAATAATGCTTAATGCTTAATGCGAATAATGCATAATTATGTTCAATGACAGATGCTATATCTTCACGACCATCTTCTTTTAAAAGTAATGCAGCTGAATATGCCACTTCAGTTGACTCTTTGCCCTTGTAATCGTCAGACCTTCTCTTCTTTTGTTTACTTCGTAGATCCTCGAATGCTTTTCTAGGTCTTTTTGTAATAGTACCAATACCAATAGACGATGTCGATGGTTCTGGACTAATCACATGTCTGCTAAATCCCTGGTAATCTTCTTGATTATTCTTGGTGATTGTGGCAAAACCAAACTTCTTGACACGCAATCCTGCCAGTCGACATCAGCCTGGAGCCAGTTTTCGTACTGTTTTCTAAATGTATCAAGGATACGATGAGATTTCTGCCATCTTTGTGAAGCAGCTCGTGCAAATCTTCGACAAAATTCGTCCAGCGGTACACGATCTTCGTCAGTAACTTGATCACCTAGGCGATCCACCACTGCTCTGAATAATACTTCATGATGAAATGAAGTACCTTCACCTCTCAGAATAACAAACAAGTCTAAATTCGTACGTAGAGTATATAACGGTCGTGGAATAATAGTAGTAGTCCGAAAGTTTGGAATAAACTGAACTATTAGATGAAAAATAGTTTATACAGTATGTTAAATAACAGAGGGCGTTCCCTTAAACTCGATAATCTATATCATTAATAGATTCAAATAAAAATATCAGCGTATAAAAATGAGTTAAAAAAAATCCGAATAAAAAAAAAACTAAATTGGCAATAAATTCGAAACGACCTGTTTAAAATCAAAATACTAACGCGGAATACCTAGCGTAGTGGCGTAGCCCAAACCGGCAACGTCGCAATTTTGTTCTCGCGCGCGCACGATGCCAAGCGAGCTTCTCACCGAGCCGGCCGGCCGGGCGGGGGGCGGGCGGCGTGACGGCACTGAATGGCGAGCGCTGACTTTGGTAAAGGCGGCAAAATTAATACTGTACCTTTCCACAGACGATATTAGCCCTTTACTCCGTAGAAATAGAGATTTTAATAGCGTGAGTCAACTGATGCAAATATGCAACTGTGGGGCTCAACGGTTTTGATTGATGCAATCTTGCATCACCGGAAAACGAGCGGAAAGACAGTGAAAAACACAGCGTCGTGTTGTTATCAGTAAAATAAAACATTTATGTATGTTTTGATTTAACAACCCGTCTCAAATGCCCGGCTGACAAAGGAACGCGTCACTGAGGCCCCTTGGGCTTGTAAGAACCTATTCGCAAACAGTAAAAACATAAATTCATGTACCTATCTAAGCCACGTTTCAATCATATTAGAATACAGAGTACAGCGAATTATTCTGATCGCAGCGGCCGAGTAATGGACACGGGGTGGCACGTCGGCAGCGCTTTGCCGACAGGTCGCGTCGGTCGCGGGCTCGCGGCCACAAAATAAACAGATAAAAGTACAGAAGGCCCACTCATGGAACAAGTGCAAGAATGTGTTTTACCTATTCACTCAGATCGGTGACTCCGGTGCCTTACAGTGCTAATAAGAAAGTAATTAGAAAAATAAATAACGTAGTAGGTAACTACGCTCATAAATAGTGTGCGGTTAAGTATTAGAGAAAGTTTCATTTAAATCTCAGTTTTAGGCTAGCTTTTAAATGATAATGAAGTATTGCACGTTAGCAATCACTGTAACGTTTTGTAATGTTTTCTGCAATGACATCGAAATGAAAAAAAAAAAAAACTTTTTCTTTATGCAGTTGCATTCGTAATAAATTACTTAATAGCAATCGTGTAACACCACAGATGTCATACGCTCGTTGTACGGGGTAGGTACTCCTTGAGTATAAAAGTAGTTTTAGCAAAGAGTGGGCTTTCTGATCTTATTTATTTTGTGGCACAGTCGTTTCTTAGTGTTATTTCTTTTTTCGAAAAGGTTTTAGGTACGCACGGTAGGCACATTTAAATAATGTTTAAAGACTTACTTAGATTTTGAACTGCGCAATATGCTGACCTTCTCTCTCTACACATTGCTTGTTGCAATCGCCGACGGTTGTTTTGGTGCACTCGTCGCATTAAATTATGCATTGGGCTCCTCAAAGCATCATCACACAATTACACTCAGCTTAAATATGCACCATGTTCACATACTCCCGAGCACTGAACTGATAACGCGGCATTTTTCACACACGAATGACGAAAGGAGACAAGATGTTGCAATGCGAAAATAAATGCACATCCGGTATGCGCGCGAGATTAGTTCCGACTAAAATTAGGTGGACAAATCCTGTGGACATTCGGGGAGCAGGGGGCGGGGCTAGGCGCATCAATCAGATCGCCGCACACGCGGCCCGTCATTCATAGGTAAATTGCGACATTGCCGTACTTACTTTGAAGGACAAGTGCGCGTGTACAGAGTGTTTCTTTTACGTATCAATTTAATATTTTTTGTGAATATTTTATTATAAAAAATAAAAAAAACATTTTCTTTTTAATGGTAATATTTTTTTTAGCTTGTGTGTATGGTATACTATTGCGGGTTAACGGGAACGCCCTCTGTTAGTTAACATACTGTATATATAGCTTCCAAAAATCAAAAATGTAGGTGATTAGTAATTTTTTTTTTTTAATTACCTTCACAACGATTATTCTAATCGGTTTTCCTAGCAAAAGCCTTAATGATGGTAAAGTGTTTACTGGAACTCATAATCCTAATTACCTAGTCACTTTTCAGAATAGGATAATAATTTATGATTTGTATGGTTGAATCCTAGTCTTTAATTAGGCCAGGAAGATAATAGTAGCTAATTGGTACATAGTTTGTTGACATGATGAATAAAATGAATAATTTTCGAAAAAAAAAAAAAAATATTGTTAATTTAAAAAAAAAATCTGCAGCAGTCACCGTTTTTTGTGGTATGTCAAAAAATCACAAATAATTAGTATTAAGACCCCCTGTAAGGATATTACGGTTTGACTTGCAGTTTCAAAGAAAATCGGATTTTTCATGCGAGTTCCATACAAATTTTTCGCAAAAAAAAAAATTGCTCATTCCTTTATAAGGTACCTAATTTAACATTTTCGACGTATAAGAGTATGGAAATGGTTGGTAGAAGCAGTTCCCACCAAAAAAAGCGACAGCCTTAAATTGATATCCCTAAGTCTATGAAAGTCAATTTTCAGCCAACCGTGCGCCGTCTGGACATGACGTTCCCAGGACACATGTAACCGACTACGCGTACTTATGCAGGCGCTATCCGTACGCAGCTTCACAACTCTGTAAAAACGCGCTTTTGGTGTGGGTAGATCACGTGATGTCGCCAGTGGCGCGCTTGCGATTCGTTTCGTGTCCGTACTAATAACCGAATCCGACATATACATATTTTTGAAATGTGCTAATTAAGCCCTTTCATTTGATACCAAACACGGGCTCACAAGTTCATTACTTTATTACCTCTAGTGGGCGCCATATTCAATTAAATAATATAACCAGCGCACGATCAAGACGCTTCTAACGATACCTCAATTGTACAATTGTGACGAATAGTTAGAAGATATGAGGGAACACATCATCATCTGCCTAGCCTTTTCCCAACTATGTTGGGGTCGGCTTCCAGTCTAACCGGATGCAGCTGAATACCAGTATTTTACATGGAGCGACTGCCTATCTGACCTCCACAACCCAGTAACTGGGTAATACGATACCCCTTGGTAAGACTGGTTGTCAGACTTTCGGGCTTCTGACGACCCGTAACGACTGTCAAAGATCCACAAATGACAGCCGGGACCAACGGCTTAACGTGCTTTCCGAGGCACGGAGAAGTCTCGGTATGTAAAGATGGTCACCCATCCACGGACCAACCCCGGCAAGCGTAGCTTAACCTGATGGATCAACCCGTGCGGCTGTTATTACGCAGCCACGAGCTCCATGTCATATGAGGGAACACATGAACATACAAAAATACATACATACCGGTCAAAATCCCTAACCCTCCTTTTTGCTTCCCGTACTCGGGTATAAAGTAACAACCGACTTCCAAAAAAAAAGGAGTAAGTAGGTCTTAGAACTACATGCCAGAAAATACCTGTCAGCTGTCACTAATGTTATTTCTATTGCCTATAAAGCAAGGAATAGAATAGAATAGAATAGAATAGAATATATTTATTTGCTTTAAAACATGGTACATTTAAGGTCTTATTAATTTATATAGTTATTATTATTATACTCACCAAGAGGCTAGGGAAGCTAAGAGATTATGTAAAACATTTAATTTTATTTTTATAAGTGCAATAAACATTTTGTTATTTTATTTATTATTTAAGTACTGACGTTGGACGGAGGAGCTCGTGGCTAAGTAATAACAGTCGCACCGAGTCGATCCATCAGGTTAAGCTACGCTTGCCGGGGTTGGTCGGTGGATGGGTGACCATCTTTACATACCGAGACTTCTCCGTGCCTCGGAAAGCACGTTAAGCCGTTGGTCCCGGCTGTCATTCGTGGATCTTTGACAGCCGTTACGGGTCGTCAGAAACCCGAAAGTCTGACAACCAGTCTTACCAAGGGGTATCGTATTACCCAGTTACTGGGTTGTGGAGGTCAGATAGGCAGACGCTCTATGTAAAATACTGGTATTCAGCTGCATCCGGTTAGACTGGAAGCCGACCCCAACATAGTTGGGAAAAGGCTAGGCAGATAGATAGATTTAAGTACTGACGTTGTACCGTTTGGTGTTTTAAATAAAGTAAAAGTAGCATTTTACTTATTTGGTAAATCTTCTAGTTTTTATATTAAAATAGGTAGGTAGGGAAATAAATATGTACATAGTAATTTAACTTCAATGCAAACGAGTTGGTCCTAATGTTTTTTTAGATGTCATTTAATTATACTTTGGTAGGAATTCATATTACCTAAATCGCATAACATTTTGTAGACATCGCCCTAGAGTGTAAGATTAAATTCAAATAAAACACACATTTTCTCATTATAGATTTTATTATTGATCATCATCTTCTACATTGGTAATTAAAATATTATCTAAAATGAGTGCAGACGGGACGACGTTATGTTGATGTCTCGCGAAACTCAAGTACCTAATAATGGTATAACATAACATCACGCTTGTAGTCCCGAAGGGTTAGGCAGAGGCTAGTACATAGTACAACCACATTTCCCCTGTTATGTTTAAGGCCCATGTAATGGGGACGAGCCTATTGCCATCAACCGAGCACTGATCCAACCTCCGGGCTGCTACTGAGAAATTCCTGATGGAAAAACCCAATAACATGATTAGCAATAGCACTAGACCAACGAGGCAGTCACTTAGGTTATATGTGGCATTATCTTAGGTTTAAAATAAAAGAGAAACTGTGCTGCAACTTGTTGCGGTACTTGCAGACGAATGGCAGCATCGCTAAGAATATGTCTTCTCCGTCTTATCAAATTAATGCCACAATTGGCACATCTCAACTGATTACTCCCTGTTTGGGTGATTCTTGGTGAAGATGGTGCAGAATAATATCTGGCAGCATGATCTGCTCTTTGATGGCAAAAATGGCGAGATGCACGAACCTAAATAAAAAAAAATAGGACCATTTATTTGATTATGTTAACATCAAACAGTTTGGCAGCAGCTATATATTTAAAAAACTTTAAAACAAAAGATTGACCGACTTCAAAATTAAAGAAGTACTTTTGTCGTTTGGTTTTAGTACAGCAGTCCTTTTTTGTTTTGTTTTTTTTGAAGTCGGTCAATTTTTTTTTTTAAAGTTTTATTATTTTTCCATTTTTTGTGTAATTTGATTTTTGTAATCACCATGGGTAGACCAACTAAAGGAGCCGCCCGCATGAAGAAAAACAGAATTAAAGAGACTAATACTGCTGAAAAAGAACGCCTATCTAAGAATCGCAAACGGAATGCTATGTCCGGTTCCCAAGAATCACCGTTAGCTTGTCATGCTAGGTTATCTCAGATGAGAAATTACATGCATTCTCATTTGTCACAGGAGTCGCCAAATGATAAGATCTGCCGACTCAATCAGTCGTCTGAACAGAGCAAGTATCGTTTAGATGTTATACGAAACCGGCTGGCTAATGAGACTCCCGTGCCTTCTCAAGAATATAAGGGTGAACACTATACATTTGCTTACACTGTATAGTTCCCCTCATCATCATATTATAAGGTGACCATAATCAGATCTGTAATGTCACTTACAACCTATATGGTTGCAAAGTTCTTATCAATATAAATGAATTAAGTCCAAACACAAGGTAATTACTGTGAACCGTTGAGGAGTTCCGTTAATCGTCCTTCGTCTTCATCATCAGACCCTTAACGACAGTCACAACCCATCCAAGTGTAAGGTTCTTATCAATACAAATTAATCAAGCCCAAACACAAAATATATGCTGTAAACCACTGAGGAGTTCCCTCGACTATCTTTCGTCTTCATCATCAGACTCCTAACGACAGTCACAACCCATCAAAGTGTAAAGTTTTTATCAATACAAATTAATCAAGCCCAAACACGAGGTATCTGCTGTAAACCATTGAGGAGTTCCCTTGACTGTCTTTCGGCTCCATCATCAGATCGACTCCAGACCTTCATAAAATTGTAGTGCTGTGAAATACTTAATGAATAAATTAAGGAATGCACTAGTTGCCCTTACGATTTTTGAAAGTTCCCCTCGATTTCTCTAGGATCCCATCATCAGATCCTGACTTGCTGACAATGGGACCACCTCAGAAGTTTAAGATTGTGAACAAAAAAAGAATTTTTTAAATCGGTTCACAAACGGCGAAGTAATCGGTGAACATATATAAAAAAAAAAAAAAAAAACAATCTTCCGAACATAGTACCTCCTCCTTTTTTGAAGTCGGTAAAAAATTGTGTACTTCCAATGGTATAAGTCTGTCTATGATTATATTTCTGATATTTTGATATACATGAAAACAAAAATAATCCACTTCGCAAATTTTGACAAATTAACCTTAAACGAGTTTTATTAAACATATATTTTTAATTTTGATACGTCTTAGCACAAAAAAAAAAAACGTTAACGAAAGATGTTTACTTTAAAAATGGTTGTATGGTTATCCGGCGGCGCGCGGCGAAGCGTAACGCGAGAAAGTACCTACCCATCAGCTGTGCGCTCGCTCGATTCGCCGGCGTAGGTATTTACGTGGGTTACAATTTTTCATTAGGGACCGCGGGGTTAAGGATTCCATGGGCTCGCATTCGAGGTATGCTCTCCGTCGCACACATTCTGCGAGCTGCTCGCAAACTTTCACCACTCAGTACATACACTCGCACCATCTCGTAAAACTCGCGGTTACTGAAGTCCCGACATCGTGAGCGGTAGGTACAAGCACGACACACGTGCGGCGCGGCGCTTGCGCGGGAAAGCGATTAGACGCGACGTCACACAACAGCGCGTGCGATGAGCGAACTGTCGGCCACAGCGCCCGGCGCCGCCCTGCCGCCCAGGAGGGGGTTTCACCCCCGTGCAACACAGCAGCTTGTGCGCCGGCCGCCGCGCGCGCCCATTGATATTATTACGAATAGTTTGTGTCCATATTTTGCTGATTTAAAGTAGGATAAAAAAAAAGTATTGAATAAATAATGGAAATGTGTTCTATTACTGATATTGAACCACCAAAAAAAATTTGCGCAATGGTCAAAAACTTTTCCTGTATAATGAGTAGAAGTGTGCGTTTGCCAAAGTTTTGTACTTACCAAAGGAGGTGTAGTCAATTGTTGTATACAGTGAAGAATCTAGTCATCTTCCAACACCATGGAACCACCAGCACAGCCACAATTAATACAATATCCACTTTCCATTTCATATGCAACGTCCGTTGCGAAATCCGTTATCAATGCCGGGTGGTATTTGACAGATCACAAAGTCCGCATATCATAGCCAGGTAACACGTTGTTGAAAGCAATCAGAGTCCGTAAAAAATAGCAAGGTCGTCGAATGTATTCCGAAAATAAGTAAAAATAGGTAACTTCAAATATCTTGATAGTTGAGTTGATGGACATGACATGACAATGATTAGGGATATTAGATCCGTATCGATATATTTTAATTAAAATCGATACCGATTAGTATCCAGCGTGTTATTTATTCTATTTGAAATACTACAATGCATCTCACTTAGGGTGTTTGCACTACCTCGTATTCGGTTCATATTCGTGATTCGTGAAAATATGATTCGAAATAGTCTTCATAATAAATGTATGGTTGTTTGAGGACTGCTTCGTTTTCGTGTTTTATGTTCGTGAATTTCTCACATCGAGTCAGGTTTTACAGATCAAAATAGCCGTTATGTTGATAGGCCTACAGTAGTGTAGGCCTATATCAACGGCCTCTCATATTCTAACACTGTAATTTGAAAACATTGTAAAATCCATTTGTTTTTAAAAGATTATTCGTGGAGTTTCTAGCCGGCTCTTCTGGATTTTTATCATTCGATTCGTATTCGTGTTTTTAAAAGCGAAAAAGTTGAAAAGGAAAGTACGTACGGATGCGTATGACATCCGTGAGCAGGTGGTCAACTCAAGTAATCTCGCTCTCGATTTGTGTGAAATGTAAGATTGGGTATCAATAATTGACACTTTCATGACAAATCTAATTTTCAAAGATGGCAGCATTTTGGATGTGATGTCGTAAATCGTTTTATATCTTTGAATTGTTCATTAAAGAACGCAGAATGTCCGTGTCTGACTGTTATTCGCAATTGGTTTATTAAAATATATTTATAATTATTATAAACGTCAGATGTTTGTTGGTCCTAGGGCCATTTACGACAATGTCCTTTGAATGCCACTACCTGCTATGTAAATAACAGTGACGGAGTAACATCGTCCATTTATAATAAGTGGAAAAAATACGTAATATTGAAGCTAACTCAAAAACTACGCAAACCAAGACTCGGATACCGGTTTTCAAAACTGTATGTACGCTATGACGCAAATACCTTTACATTCGGTTACATTCGCATACCGGTTTTAAACCGGTACCTGGAAGAGTATTATTTAAAAAATAAAAACTTTATTTCAGACCTAACTTAGTCCATAAGTTGTTAGTTATATAAACGTTTTTTTCGGATTTACCGGTTTAGAGCAATAAAAACCGGTTAATACTTCAGTTTTTATTCAGCGCGGCATCCTCACAATTTGCAACGCTTTTACCGACATGCCGCTCGTCGAATAAACCGATTAATTTAGGTTCAATTAAAGTTCTCTAAATGAACTTTTCTAAAGAACTTCGAGTTCTTTAGAAAAGTTCGGAGGAAAACAGAAATAAACCGGCTTTAACCGGTATTTTTTAAACCAGTTCCGAACCTTGACGCAAGTAAAATGAAAACAAAAGTTAAAAAAAAAATTATGTGACCACCTCTGAAGTATGACCCACCAAACAACAAAAAGAATCATCAAAATCAATTCATAATTGGCGGAGTACCGTGAAACCGGCCATCATTGCCCGTATTTTTACTTATTTTTGAGATTTTGCAAAAAATGTTCTCCGGAAACGCGTAATAAAGTCGACTATGGTAGTAATTACTATTAAAGGCTTTAAATCGCAAAATGTGGTGCTTCTAGCTTTAACAGAATCCTAGAAAAAGGCGCTTGTGGCGGTACCTACATCGCCACATTCGAACTACGCATCAAAGACCTGACGTCACACAAAAATCCTGACTTCACAAAAATCCTGCATCGCGCAATTAGAGTTTACCGTGCAGTGAACATATACACAAAAATCCAATATCAATAATTGGGCAGTTGCCCGCCAGACACAACACCCGTCTGGTAGGAGGATCCTCCCTTTTCTATGGTGGATGAGTGAACTTTACACCCTGTTCCTCATACCCCTAAACGCTTAAATAGCCGGGCAAAATTATACGCACAACCGTCCAACATTGCTCACCCTTATTTTCTCTATAACTATCAGTTCTAAGGCTTTGGCAATAAGGTATGTTTTAGTGAATTGTGCAAAGTTGCCATCTTTCATGATCAATATGTCAAACACACTTATTTTTTTATTTTTCTGAGGTGGGCAATGTTACACTACACACCAGCTACTTTTTCATACAAACTAAAACGGTGGGTTAGGGTTGATACATATTAATGTGATAAATAATAATCTGTTTAAATATAAACTCTTTTATTATTAATAATCAGTCAAGTACAATAGTTATAATTGCAGGTATGAGACAATGAGTATTATGAGCTTTGTAAAATAAAGGGTTCTAAAACAAAATAAATCATAAAGAAATCTCTTAAAAATAACAGAAAGTTCATCTGCATGTCGGTCGAGAAAACTTGTAACCCAGTCCTTGCCAGGTGGTTTTCCATTAAATAAATTTTGCACGATTATTTTTCTTTACATAATCAAAAACAGTCAAACGTTAATCAAGTTTCGTTTGTGGGCAACCATATTCACCAGCTGCAATCAATGCTTGAACAATACTCTTTTCCTCTTCCAAAGAGAGCCGAGTAGGAGTTCCAACATTTTTTTTATGGTACACTTTCACTTTGTTAAGGATGGTACGCCTAGGTATACAAAATGTTTTTTCTGCTGATCTTGAGGACATCCTATTTTCTTTAACATTTTCTACCGCGAGGTGCAACATCTCCTCTGAATAATTTTTATAGGGCCGAGACCCGAGGACTCTCCGATTTCTTCTTTTCACAGGCTTTCCCATACTGCAAACAAACAGACTAAATGTATCTAAGTATCTAAATGTAGTTTCTGTTTGTCAACTAAATGACTACTTGTCTAGACTAAAATACAGTAATATTATCATTTTTCTGCCGCTATCCCAATTTATTAGGGGTCAGCGTAGCATGTCCTCTTCCAAAACTCGGTATCAGCCATCATCTTAGTATTTACTCCCTTTCTATTCCAGTCATATAATCATTTGCACAATCCCTCCATCGGTTATTTGGTCTTTTCCTACATACTCGTACTCATATAGCCATCCGCATTTATACTCATACCTACTTAGAACTTTGCCCGTAACATGTTTCTCAGTCCTCTGCATCAAATGCTTATACCATGATAACCAATTTCTAATAAATTAGGTAGGTACCTATGTAGATAGAAATTTTAAATTTAAAATACCATAGTGGGTGTCAACCCTAACACTGTTTTTGCAGTGGGCAATGTTGTCACTCCTATGTTCACGCAAGTTCGGGAATCATTGCCCACTTCATTATCTTGAAGATTTGATGTTCTAATGGTCTCAAAATAACATAGAAATGAAGCGTGATACTTATTATTACTCTAATATTGAAATAACTTACCTGAGTGATGTCGTACGCTGACAATGTGTAAAAACGTTAAACAAAATTTTGGCACCACCTCACACTAGTCCAACTTCCAACATGTCTCGCCGACAACTGAGTGAACTTAGCAATGTAACTAATATTTAGTGTTACCAGAAAAATATTCAAATTTACCCTAAAGATTAAATAATGTTGTCAGCTACATACATTTATTTACAATTCAAGATTTTAGATATTTTTCGTGTTCGGGCAAAGATATCCGCTAAGGGCAATGTTGGCCGGTTTCACGGTAATCGCGTAACAAACACAAAAAAAGAAACACCCACACGAATTGAGAACCTCCTCCTTTTTGAAGTCGGTTAAAAATTGCTGTTTATCATAGGTATTCATAAAATATGCGATCACTTAACAGGAAAACGGATATTATGGAAAGGATCCAAATAAAAATAAACAGTTTTAGGTGATTTTAGTCAGCTGTGGCGCACAAATAGCTTCACGGTGTACCTAGTATGTCGGCGCCGGAGTTGAGTGCGGCCTGCTCGGAGAGGGGCGGCAGCGCGCGTGGTTGGCGTAGCGCCAGCGTCCACAGGCGTAGGCGCAGCTGCAGCACGTGATGAGCGCGCCCCGCGCCGACGCACACCCAGCTCCGGAACAAAGGGTGCTCCACGGCGAACCCCTGCGCACACACACCGTTAACTCACCCATCACACAGCCGCGCCGGCACTGTCGTGTTTAGTAACAGCCTTCACACGGAGTAGGAAATTAAATGCCAGAAGAGCTAAGCAGCGTTGCGGCGCGAGAGGGGCTTGTGGCTAAGTAACAACAGCCGCACGGGTCGATTGATCAGGTTAAGCTACGCCACGGTTGGTCCATGAATGTGACTATAATGTATGTGACTATCTTTACATACCAAGACCCCCTCCGTGCCTCGGAAAACGCGTTAAGCTGTTGGTCCAGGCTGTCATTTGTAGATATTTGACAGTTGTTACGGGTCATCATAAACCCGAAATTCTGACAACCAGTCTTACCAAGGGGTATCGTGATACCCAGTAAATGGGTTGTGGAGGTCAGATAGGCCGTCGGTCCATGTAAAATACTGGTATTCAGCTGCATCCGGTTAGACTGCAAGCTTACCCCAATATAGTTGGGAAAAGACTAGGCAGATGATGAGAGCTCGGGAGCGTGCACTACAATCTAAAACAATAAACAATGTTATCGATTCAGTAGCACCTTGATTTTATCGGCGACGGGCTTGCTGAGCTGGCGCGCCAGCAGCGTGCCCAGCCGGAACAGCGGGAACTGTGCGGCCATCAATTACTCCGCTACAGTCTGCACGCAGCTATCCGCTTCCCGTTCCCGTGCAGTTTACTTTTAATAGTATTTATTGAAGCCATTACTAAAAGTACACAAGTAGATGGTGTAAAATTTTGCAGTAGGAATATTGATTTTTAATGTTTTATTAGTTTTTGCTTATTTTGTAAAAAACATGTTTACAAAATGACTATTCACATCCATCACGTAGCCCTGTGCACGGTGACATCCATCAATTAGAACAACCTGACACAACTTGACAGAACCTTCAAAAACTTCGTGTCACTAAACACTAGAGGGTGCTATTGTGCCAAAAATATATATAATAAATGTATTGCGTTTAGAGGGGTGCGGTCCGTGAAATGATTAAAAACAAGTAATTTTATTTATTTATAGTTTCAGCACATAAATGTACAGAGGCGGACTTAATGCCATATGCATTTTCTACCAGTCAACTTTTAAGTGATGCAAAGACAAACAGTGGTAGGTGCTATAACTAAAATTGTGGAATAAACATCTATAAATATATAATAATATAAGGATATAAATGTACCTATTAAAACTATGAATATAATATATATACCTAATTATATACAATCATATATATCTATAAGCACAAATAAATAGACTTAAATACATGAATATAGTAATACAAATAAGACAAACAATGAGAAAGCACTACCGATGTGATGATACTGCCAGCTTCATACGAATATGCTCTCAAATTTTAACTTTAAAGGATAATCGGTTGGTTTTCATCCAAGAACTCTGTTTGATGTTTGATTGTAAGGTGATTTGCTGTAACTCTTTGTGTCTTTATGAGTATAGTGTAATTCTCAAGCACCTGCGTTTCTCTTACACCCATTCCCCGGCTATAAATTGCGTTTTACCAAAAACTATTGACCGACGTCTTTTTTGCTACATGCATTATTTGACTTAATGTTAGATCATCGAAGTATCATGTGTCATAGGTATATTTTTGTATTATTTCATCGAACTATATTTCGCCGATTTACAAAATAACTTTTTGCTATTGGCCGAAGCTTCTTTTGAACTTTTTTCATTTGGCAAAGGATTTATTATACGCAATATTTTCACCAAACCGAAATAAAATTTTACGGAATATTATTTGGTCACAAATATATGACCGGTTACATGGTAGCATTTTCAATGTTAAATTAAAATAGTATCTTAAAAAGTCCATTTATGTCGTGCTACAGAAACAAATCGTTGCAAAACCGACTTCTTGTCTGCCCTACCCCTAGAGTATAAAATTTAAGCCCGCGTAGGCGCGGAGAGGTGAGGCGGCCCGCCAGCTGAGGAACAGGTGGTTTGACGGCCCGTCGCCGCGGCTGAGGCTGGCCGGCAAGCCGAAGCTGCGGTGGTGAGCGAGAAAACCATCTGCGACGATTAGCTCGCGTGGGGCCGCCCAAACCCCGCAGCGTCGGAGCTGTGACAGAAACAATGCTTGCTACATGCTTGCAGCAAGCATCCTTGTTTGCATGCTTCTGACTGCTTTAGAAAAATAGAGTTGAAATAGTGTGTGTAGGTATTAGTCTATAGGGACTGTATTTGCGCTGAGCTTGGTTCAATTTCTTGGAGAAGAACGCAAGTGGCTCCCACTATATACCTACGCGTTGTTGAAGAACTGCTCCTATAGAAATGTCAGACGCGTCAGTTAGTAAAGAAAGCTGTGCCTGTGCCTGTGGATATACAAGAAGCGTAGTATTTGATAGCGTTCTTTTGCATTCTTCAAAAGCTTCCAGCTTTAGCTGCGACATCTGTTCTGGATCTGAACACTTGACCTTTTCTCCACCTAACATCGAGTTAAGCAGCGCTTGACTTTTTGCAGCATTTGGTACGAACCTTCTATAAAAATTAAGCATGCCAAGGAATCTCCGTAACTCCTTTCCAGTTTCGCTCCTTCGTGCGCGGAACTGGATTGTCCAGTATTGCCTGGACTTTAGTAGTAAGAGGTTGGATACCAGCAGCAATCACCTGGTATCCAAGGAAAATCACCTCGGGCTGGCCCCACACGCATTTTTCTGCATTGATGAGAACGCCGTATTCCTGCAGGCGTGACAGGTATGCTGGTCTGGAGAAGAAGAATATATTTAAATATCGCCGAGAAATCCGAAGCAGAAGTCATCAAAGTCGGTAAGTACTTCATCTATAAAGCGTTGAAAGGTTTGAGCTGCATTTCTAAGGCCAAAAGTCATAAAAGGAAATTCAAACAATCCGAATGGTGTTGTTATGGCCGGCTTTGGAATGTCAGCTTCATTTACCGGTTTTTGATTATATGCTTTTATTAAACAAATTTTTTTGAATATGGCGTAGCCAGAAGCCGCTGTGAGAAGTCCTGGATGTGGCGTATGGGGTAGCGGTCAGGCACAGTACGGGTATTTAATGCACGGTAGTCGCCAAACGGGCGCCACCCGTCATCTTTCTTCCTCACTAGGTGCAGAGCCAAAGACCACCGGCTTTCGGAACGTCTAGCAGTTCCATTGGCTATCATGTCGTCGAGCTCTTTCTTTGCGATCTTTAATCTTTCTGGATCCAAGCGTCTAGGTCTGTTTGCAACAGGCGGTCCAGAAGTGGTATTTATAAAGTGCACCGTATTATGTTTAGGTTTGTTTTGATTCACAGTACCTGCTGGGCGGGTAACCTCTGGAAACGCACGCAGCATCTGGTGAAACTCAGTCTCTCCGGTAACAGTTTTGACAGATGGTACATCATCAGGAACCCGCTGTGAGGATGCTGCCATGAAGAGTGAGGTGGTGCCATCTATGAGCCTGTGGTTGCGGCAATCTATAAGCAGATTATAATAACTTAGAAAATCTATACCTATAATTGGCTTTAACACGTCAGCTATGGTAAATTTCCAAGTAAATGAACGGCGAAGACCTAGGTTGAGGTTAAGTTGCACTGGACCATAGGTATTAATAATACTTCCATTAGCTGCCGTTAAACTAAACTTCGTTATGTTGCAGGGCGTCTTGATTGCTGACCGAGGGTAGACGCACAAATCCAAGCCTTGTTTTTTTTTTAGGGTGGGAAATCATCAAATCACTCTGATGACGCTGTGGGCGGAGCGGAAGGGCGTGTCAGACTTTTACTGACTAAAACCCATCCGTGTTCCGTCAGTTGCCTGTTGCCAAGGTCCCGGTATCCCTTTCGGACTTTCCCGCAACCCTGGCAGGCATCGGTCCTAGCAGACCCCGCCAATTGTGCTGACATCTCTACAAATCCGAGCCTGTATTGACAAGAAATAACACATAACGGTCAGGAACAAAAAGACGGCCTGATGCTAATAATGGGCAGTCGTAGGCCGCTAATTCGGGCTGCCTTTCGAATATTTTTTTTATTTTTTTTGCGTTTAAACGTTGTACAATAATGGTCTTATTAATAGGGTCATGATCTACATGTTTCGCCATGGACTGGCATACAAATATTTAAAAGAAAACAAGTTCCTTAGGATTATGCAACTAACATAATTGCACATAATTTTCATTACACCTAGTAGTAACAAAATAATTGTAATTCTATAGTAGATTGTATAATAAGGGAGCAAGTTTTTTTTTTTTGGTTTTATAATATATTATATTTATGAAATGTGTTCATTATTAAGCCCTTTCATTGGATACCCAAAATGGTACGATAACATTTTTTTTTTAGTTCTTGACTTTTTGTCCTCCAGATGGCGCCATTTTTATTTAATGTGACATCACATAGCCTGTAACCAGCGGACGATCAAGACGCTTCCAATGATACCTTATTTGTCAAATTGTGATGAGTGGTTTAGAAGATAGGAGGGAACAGATAAACATACATACATACCGGTCAAAATTATAACCCTCCTTTTTTCTTCGCCGTAATCGGGTAAACAGTCGTATAATGAGTGTTCGGAAACATTATACTTCGAAAAAATATTATTTCGGCTAAGTGTAACGTCGGTAATAGTACATTGTGATACAAGTATGTTCTATTGGATATTACAGTTGAGGCGGTATTATTAGCGCGAGCCGCAGGCGAGCGCGATAAGCTAGCCGAGAGTGTAATGATCAATGCACACGCATTTCATAACACTTGCGACGAAAAACACAGACACAGTGTTATTATGTTTTAATTATTGAAACAATTAGTAAAAGTACAATTCTCAAAGCATTTTGGCATAAAGTCTCTTTGATGAGATTTAATTAAAAAAGTGCAGCTCTGCTCTTGTGAACATATAGAATGCTTATTTAATATTATAGGGTAGTTCATACTAATTCCATGTAATTATAATATCCCACTGACCTGCCCATGGGATTTTTTTTTCTTAACTAAGCCCCCTTGATTTGCCTATGGTATTAGAAAGTTTCTCCAAAGTCAATTTCTGTAATGTATGTATGGTAGGTATGGAATTAGTAAATAATATAATGATGACATGGTATTTGATGTTGCCATGATAGTACTTACTAATTTCATACTGCCATGTCATTACTCCGACTAGAAAATAGTTATCTGTGGCGTACATTACCGCATTAAGTGCGGTAATGTTAAGTAAAAAGCACGCTTTCATAATACACTGCATTATAAACCTAAAAGCGGTTCAATAAGAGCCACTTTACGAGCAAGTGCGTTGAAAAAAGTTTTTAGACCAAATGAAACGTCGGAGTAACGAAAAAAATCGAATTGATACAGTGGCAGACGTGACTTCGAAGAAGTAAATAAAAAACTTGTTTACAAAAAATATAACCGACGAAAAAAGAACTGAAAAGCGAAAAATAAATAACTTTAATTTCGGAAGTCGGTGTCTTCGCTTTTCAATTTTCGTTTTTTGCCACCGACTTCCGAAATTAAAGTTATTTATTTTTCGCTTTTCAGTTCTTTTTTCGTCGGTTAAAGGTCATGGCCCATCAAAGTATGAAAACCATACCTACGGCGTACAGAAATGAAAAAGGGGCTGGATGTACAGAGAAATATGTATAGTTTGCAATGGTATGTGTCGCATTACTGTGGGGATTGTACATAATGGTAAAAAAAAGAAAAACAAAAAAATTGTGAATACAGTTGTATCATATTTTATGGGTGATTAGCAGTGATCGGAGTAGGTAGATTGATTTTT
The DNA here is from genome assembly GCA_949152455.1 of Lithophane leautieri. Classification (NCBI taxonomy): domain Eukaryota; kingdom Metazoa; phylum Arthropoda; class Insecta; order Lepidoptera; family Noctuidae; genus Lithophane; species Lithophane leautieri. The sequence continues at coordinate 342,383 of OX424462.1, read as the reverse complement.
GGTACTTGTATCATAAATGCACACAGAAAGAATAACATGGATAAGCCATTTTTCCGGAAAGTAATTCCGGTATTTCCGGATTCAATTAAATATTGTTAATGTTGGTAGTGATATTATTACTACTCAATTCAAAATTTAAAGGAAGGTATCAAAACTAAATTAATTCATTATTTATCTGTTGAATAATAAAAACAATCGAATTCCTATTTTCGATTTCCGATTTTTTTGAGGATGGCAAATCATCAAATGACTCCTTCCACTCTGGCAGAACACAATTCCTACATAAGTTCCGGTTTTTTTTTAATAATCCACCAATTCCGGAGGAATGTCCATATTAATATATACGTTTTGGATCAATGGCCCCAGTTCAATCTACGTACTCCGATCACTGGCTGATTAGCTACAAAGTGAAGTATAAAAACCATACCCACGCCGTACAGAAATGACATAGGGTTCTATTTATACAGAGTTTATAGTTCACCTAGAGGACGATTTTGCTATTTTATAATTATTATCATTAAGGTAGCTTATAAAACTAGGGAATTAGGGAACTAGGGAATTAATTACAAAAACAAAATTAATTATTATTATTTTAATTTTATTCAACATAATTGTAAATTTACCTCAGAATGGAGTTATAGAATTTAAACAACAAATAAATCAACGCAATAACAATATTTATTATCCAATATTCAACCTAAGTCAGTACATTTCACATTATTTTACTAACCTTAAAACTTGTCACTCTGGTGGCTCGTTCAAGACTGAATCCTGTCGGTAACTTGATAAGCTGACAATTCACTCCAATGTCAAAATGATTTTATAACCGACAATGACTTTTGAACGATTCAAAATGACACCAACGTAACTCGACTATATCAAGACTTATCTATGGACTGTTCACTATAATATTACTAATATAAATCTACCCTCACATAGGTAAGTTTTGTTACAGTCGGCCATCCTTCCAGAACGAGTCCCTTCGTTCCTTACTTATTATTGCATAAAAGTTATGTTACAGTTGGTGGGTATCTTCTGTCAATCAAACAATTATCTTTCATTTATACAAATCTATACATAATTAGGTTAGGTATTATTTAACAACAAAAATTATATAATAAATCAGTTTAGTCTCAATTCTTATGAATAAAAATATTCTAGATGAATCATGTGTTTCGTTTATTTTATAGCTTGGGCGATATGAAAGCTACTTCCTTCACTCTCACATCGCTTCAGCCGCAATGTGTTGAACTACTCTTGGGCGGCGAGTTCATACGCCAATCCTGCCCAGTTCAAACATTCTCACTCAATCTATTGTCACGTTTATTGCCGAGCGAAGTGAGGCTACTTCCTTCACCGTCACTTCGTCATCAGCAGCGGTACTTGAGCCAATCATGGGCGGCGAATCCCAACGCCAATCCTGCCCGACTCAAAGTACCCTCACTTATCTCTATGGGACTGGCAAGTTCATATGCCAGACACCATTTACATAACTAGTACATCACAATCATACCAAATCATCACAAAAGATCATGTATAATATTAAGTTACAAATCACTTAATTCATAAAAATTACCAACATTTAATTATCAATGTTATTCGTTTTAATTCCTATCACTCTCATCATCATTTTCATCGCTGGACGAGCAAGCAGGGGCATTGAAACTCAACCATGGATAAATTTTATCAATTGCAACAACTGATTCGTACTTTGCCCCTTTTCTAGTCAAAGGGGTGTCTACAACGAGGAATCGATCATTAGGTAAGACTTTCTTTATCCTGTATGGACCCTGACACTTCGCTTCTAACTTTTTAGATTGACCCGGCGCTGATACTACCGCCCTCACTATCCTAACCAGATCGCCCTCCCTATAATTTGTGGCCTTTTTCCTGTGTGTGTCATACCGATTCTTATTTGCCTCCTGATTTCTTTTAATTCGTTCACTCGCTTCAGACCTAATTTCTTCCAAAGTTTGATTATTACTCTGTCCTATATCATCAATTACATTGTTTAATACGCCATGGCCCGGGTTCGTGACCGTCTTACCTAACAATAGCTCAGTAGGTGTTTTTCTTGTTACGTCATGAATAGTAGTGTTAAGTCCTAACTGAATGTCTGGCAGAAGTTCGTCCCACGAATTTTTGTCTTTACCGTGAACCATGGACCCCAGGGATGCCAGAATCGTCCGGTTATACCGTTCGACCTGCCCATTTGCTCTGGGTGTGGCGACGGAATTGAGGATGTGTTTCGCACCGATCGACTGCATGAACGTTTTAAACTTTTTGCTTGTGAAACTCGTACCTCTGTCCGTTATGAGCCGCGAGGGCGACCCAAAGTAACTAAAGAGAGTCTTAAATGCTTTTATACTTTCTTTGGTTTTCGTACTTCGAACTGGTGTAATGCTAACATATTTCGTAAAGGCGTCGACTATCACAAGTATATAACTGTTACGTCGTTTACTTCGTGGAAAAGGACCTAGGTGGTCTGCATGTAAGGTGTGGAAAGGTATCTCTATTTTCGGAATCGGGTGAAGGAATCCCTCTTTGCTTCCCGAAGGCAATTTGTGGTAAGCACACTCCAGGCATGCAGCTACATACTTTTTTATGAACCTCCGCATCTTCGGGAACCAAAAGAGTGATTTTATTCTGTCCAATGTCTTTTCGAAGCCAAAATGACCTACGTCATCATGGTTGGATTTCAAGAGTTGCCACCGTACGCCTTTTGGGACCACCCATCTGGCAACACCCTCACCTAGAGTCCTAAAGACTCGTCCGTTTTTAATTGTGTATTCTTTATGGATACCTGCAATCTTGGATGTTTCCGGGTCTTCCAGAACATCTTTAATACGTCTAACTTCTTCGTCAGACGACTGTACCGTAGAAATCCAGTCCCCCGTACCGACCGACATAATGTCTAGAACGTGAATGTCTTCAGACGGTACCGACACTGGGCCCCTACTGAGTGCGTCTACATGTGACATTCTTTCACCAGGACGAAACTCAATTTCGCAATCGAATTCTAAAAATTGGATCCACCATCTAGATATGCGAGGTATGAGATCCCTCTTTGTGAAAGTAGAGCGTAACGCATTGCAGTCGGTTATAATAGTGAACTTCATACCAATGAGGTATGTGCGGAATTTGTTCAAGGCACAAACGACTGCAAGCGTCTCTAGCTCGAATGAATGCAATTTCATCTCATCCGCTGAGGTTTGGCGACTAAAGTATGCTATTGGTCGCCAGGGATCGGAATCTTTTCTCTGTAATAAGATGCCTGCAACTCCGAATTTGCTCGCGTCAGTGTGTAATTGCGTTTCGGCGTTGGGGTTGTACAGGGCCAGGACAGGTCTCTCGGTTAGGTGCTTTTTAAGGGATTGGAAGGATTCCGTTTGTATATCTCCCCAGTTCCAAGGTGTGTCCTTTTTCAAAAGGTTTGTCAAAGGCCTAGCAATTAATGCAAATCCTTTCACAAACCTTCTAAAAAAACTAGCAAGTCCGAGAAACCTCCTAACCTCATGTTGATTTCGGGGAGCAGGAAACTTGGACACCGCTTCAATCTTTTGGGTCCCAGGTCTGATACCATCTTTATCTATTTCGAATCCAAGAAAATCGATTCGTTCTTGAAAAAAATGGCATTTTTCCATCTTAAGAGTTAACCCTGCCTCACGTAGAAGGTCTAGAACTTCTCCGAGACGTGTCAGTCCTTCCTCAAAATTTATGGATGGTATCATTATATCATCCATGTATATAACTATATATCCGACTTTAGCCTTACTGAGGACCTTGTGGATCGCTCTCTGGAAAACTGCTGGAGCATTTGCCAACCCGAAGGGCATACGATTATACTCATATTGTCCGTCGGGTGTGACAAATGCAGTTCTCTCTCTTGATTGCTCGGATATTGCAATTTGGTGATAGCCTGAGGCCAAATCAAGTGACGTGAACAACGATTGTCCCGACAGCTGATCCAACAAGTCGTCAATTCTTGGCAGGGGATAGTGATCTCTTTTGGTGCGGCTGTTCAGGGCGCGATAGTCAACGCAGAGACGCTTTTCGCCTGATTTCTTTTTAACAAGGACAATTGGACTGGCGTATGGGGAGTTAGACTCTCGCACAATACCATGGTCGATCATATCGCCGACCATGTCCTGAACTAATTTACGCTCAGAGTAAGGTAACCGGTACGGCCTATAAACGACAGGAGCGGAATCCTTGAGGTGGATTTCCATTTCCGTAACGTTGGTAAATCCCAAGTCGTGCATACCAGTGGAGAAACAGTCCTTATACTTTTCAAGCAATTTCACGCATTGACGGTTTTGATCTTCCGACAGCTGTTTTCCGCAATTCGGAGTGACAGCATCGTGATTATTCAAATCATTTGTAATTCCGAATACATGTAAGTCTAAATGGCTGGATCCTACAAACTGAGCGCGTGTAATGAGGGTGTCCTCTTTGAAGCGCACTGGGTTTGAACCAACATTTTGAACTAATAAATGACAGTCGGAATTATGAATTTCATATTCTCCCGGTAACAGATAGTATTCATGACCCGCGCAGCCCCTTACCGATCCGCTTATATAGATGTTTCCGGTACAAGCAACGTTTGACCTTACAGGGACTGATACCATCTCACCGATGTCCACTGTAACATCACAAGTTGTATAAAGATGCAGTTTAGTATAACCGTCATGTCCTACCCGTTCAAATATTAGATCTGTTGGTGTTTTAATAATCTTAAGTGTAGGTCTTTCAGTAAAACTATGTCCAAGTAACACGTCATAATTTATTAAGTGGTCATCTACAATAAAAACCTCGACATCCTTTTCCGAAATACCCTGCACATCTATATTCACTAAAGTACGTCCTAGTGGTAAGTATGGTACATTCCCTAATCCCCTTAAATATGGGCCATTTACGCTTTCCCAGTTCAATCCTAATTTTGAAGCATTCTTTTTACGAATTAATGTTGCCTCACTACCTAAATCTAATTGGCACACTGTAGCGATTCCGTTAATATTTGTCATAACCTTGTACTTGTCGTTACTATTTTCAGTGAAGGAGACCTCAAGGACCTCTTTATCTTTTGAAGGATTCTTTTGATCTTTTAATCTAGGACAGCGGGAACTGTCGTGTCCCATAAAATTACAGTTAGTGCACTTGACGATCGGTTTAGGGCATTTAAAGCTTGGGTGACCGACACCCTGACAGTTAAAGCATTTAATCGACCCTCTCATACCACTATTTTTATTTGACGCCGTATTATCTGTATTCTTTGTCGAGTTATTACTTCCTGATGTACTGTTAGAACGCTTATCCTTGTTAAAATCTTTGTTAAAGTCTGACTGATTTCTATTATGATATTTAATGGTTTTAAAGAATTCAAGTACATCTTCTGGTTTATCGAATTTTGCTGCTTGAGCACCTACACGAACTCCCCTGTCTTCGACCCCATAAAGTAAACAATCCACTGCTTGCTTTCCAAATATCTTACATCTATTTAATAAGTTAATTTTCGCAAAATAATAAAGTTCATAAGATTCTCCAGAGCGTACCCGTCTATTAAGCATATCCGTCAAAAGTTCCGCATAATTTTCGGTTGCAGGAAACGATTCCTTAAGCATCAACTTCCATTCAAGCCAAGTATGCTTCATAGAGGGTAGACCCTGGAACCATGTCTTAGCGAGTCCGGTGAGTTTAGGCAGGGCATAGTGAACCGTTTGCTTATCGTTCCAGTTATAAATCTCAGAACATTCATCTACTTTATCGAGCCAAATATTAATAGTCTGTTCTTTCGACATGGGGTCAAAGTCTGGAATGACGTTATTCAAAGTTGAACTCGAAAACGATTCACGATCCCCTGATTTAGATTTAAGAAGTTTTAAAAAAAAGTCCTCAAACAGATCCGTAGTCATAAATTTAGTTTTCTTGCAGTCTTGTGCTTCATGTGTTTTAATACTGGGTGTGCGTTTCGCGGGAGTGATTAAGGAACGGTACCGAGTTGAGCTGTTATTGCCAGCATTTGTCTGCCCACGATTGCTCGGGCCAGGCTCAGGCGTTTCGAAACGCCTACGTGATCTGTTCCTTTCCATTAATCTCTCCCTTTCATTACGTACCTGGTTTTCAAGGGTTCTTAATTTCTCCCTCTCCCTGGACAGCTCACGTTCCTGCTCGAGAAGCGATCGCGTGGTGCTTATGCTTCGGCTTCTCAGCCGATGATGCGTTGCTCTGCTCTGCCGATGATCACGAGCTGGACTCCTTCCCCGAGATCCTTGCTTTTGTTGTTCTCCACGATCATCACGGTTACTGCGACTGCGGCTACGACTGCGTCTTTCGATTTCTCCTAGGTCTCGCTTTCGACTACGGGATGCTTCACTATATTTCCTCCGTCTTTCGTAGTTACAAGAAGGGTTGCTGCTGCGTCGATAATCCGCATTGGGTTCTTTGTCACTCATTTTCCTGGAACTCAGAACGTTTTGCACATTATACATTAATGTATTATGTAAAAATCTTGCAAAACAAAGTCACCGAATTAAAATTTTAACGTAGGTATTTTTATTTTTAATCTGAATGCATCACAAAAATGGCGACACATTTTGGGGTTCTTTATTAATACAAATTACAGGAAGGAAAATATTTCACCTTTGTTTCTAATCTGTATTCATCACGAAAACTGTTGATAATTATCTAAAGATTTTATCATTCCTTGATGATAAATAAACTCAATTGCTATTTTAAACTAATATTTCTACTTAATCTATCTATCCAGCAACAAAAATATATGTTTCGAAAAGAAACTGTTGAACGCATCCGCTTCAATCGGCCAAATCGGGGTTCACAATGTTATAATGTAATGTTAAGCCACACTTATTCTTATTTTTCTTCTTGTAATTGCGTTGATTTTCCGTTTTAAAACGAATATAGTTTTGATTATCGACGGTCGAGCTCATGGGGTGGTTCACCACAAAACAAAATGTCTCGCGAATCCCACTTCTGAGATGTAAATTTACCTCAGAATGGAGTTATAGAATTTAAACAACAAATAAATCAACGCAATAACAATATTTATTATCCAATATTCAACCTAAGTCAGTACATTTCACATTATTTTACTAACCTTAAAACTTGTCACTCTGGTGGCTCGTTCAAGACTGAATCCTGTCGGTAACTTGATAAGCTGACAATTCACTCCAATGTCAAAATGATTTTATAACCGACAATGACTTTTGAACGATTCAAAATGACACCAACGTAACTCGACTATATCAAGACTTATCTATGGACTGTTCACTATAATATTACTAATATAAATCTACCCTCACATAGGTAAGTTTTGTTACATAATCTAAATCTAAGGGTATGGTCCCATAGTTCAAAAAGGCAGCAGATGCATTTATATTGTGTTGATGAACAGCACGATGGCTCGTGGCTAAGTAGCAGCTGCACGGGTCAATCCATCAGGTTAAACTACGCTTGCCGAGGTTAGTCCGTGTATGGGTGACCATCTTTACATACCGAGACTCCTCCGTGTCTCGGAAAGCACGTTAAGGCGTTGGTCCCGGCTGTCATTCATGGATCTTTGACAGTCGTTACGGGTCGTCAGAAGCCCGAAAGTCTGACAACCAGCCTTACCAAGGGGTATCATATTACCTAGTTACTGGGTTGTGAAGGTCAGATAGTCGCTCTATGTAAAGTACTGGTATTCAGCTGCATCCGGTTAGACTGGAAGCCGACCCCAACATAGTTGGGAAAGGGCTAGGCAGATTGACTGATTGTACAGCACGATCAGGCTTGCCCCAGTATGCATGGCAAATTGATCTTGAGCCATTAAATGGAATCTGATATAATAATTACAAAATAATTAAAATACTAGCTGTGTCAGCGGCTACGCTCGCGCAGCTTAAAGCTGAAATGCGTGGGCACATAAGTTGTTAAGTCTTTACGTTTAAGTTAAGTTCATAATATTTAAAAAATGTTTGGAGCAGACATAAAACACATTTAAATCGTTGTGATGTCTGTTCGTTGTTGCTATTGTGTAGAGTGCCACCAACTTATCTGTTCAGTAGAAAACAGCGTCCATTAAACTTAAAGTTTAAATAAAACAATCGTAACTTATCTCACGGGGCATTATTTCTTAAACCCAATAACTTTCGAGAAAAGCTTCAGTTGGACTGTATTTTCTGCGACGCAACACAGATCGGCCATACGCTACAGTTTTTCCATTTTAACAAGATCCTGATCCAAAAGCAAACAAAGTCCAATAAGCACGTCAAAGTAGTAAAAAAGACAAATAGTGAAAACTCGAGAGGCGAGTTGTCATCATCTGCCTAGCCTTTTCCCAACTACGTTGGGGTCGGCTTCCAGTCTAACCGGATGCAGCTGAATACCAGTATTTTACATGAAGCGACTGCCTATCTGACCTCCACAACCCAGTAACCGGGTAATATACCGGGTAATACGATACCTCTTGGTAAGACTGGTTGTCAGACTTTCGGGCTTCTGACGACCCGTAACGACTGTCAAAGATCCACAAATGACAGCCGGGACCAACGGCTTAACGTGCTTTCCGAGGCACGGAGGAGTCTCGATGTGTAAAGATGGTCACCTATCCACGGACCAACCCCGGCGAGCGTAGCTTAACCTGAGGGATCGACCCGTGCGGCTGTTATTACGTAGCCACGAGCTCCTCCGAGAGGCGAGTTGTGTACTGCACTTTTTTTTTTGAGGTGCTCTGACGTCGTGTCTACTTATACCGGGCTATCCTGTGGCTGCCTTAAGGTAACTTAGGCCTCCAGACATGGCATTATACGAATTATAAACTAGGCGACTTTTCGCTAAGGACACCCCCTGGGCTATGGGCACCGCTGGGGGGGGGGGAGTACAGCAAGATGGGACAGGCTGGATTATGACTGGTGAATACTGCGCGAACACAACAATACTATTCTACAGCTGCTGTGCCATGCACGAAGACGCGCCCCTCTCCGCGATTGCTGTACTTTAGTACGGAGCGGAGCAGAGTGGCGCGCATCTTCGTGGATGGCACTATCTATATCTGACTGCGCAGAGTTTCTTGGACGAGTGTTACGATATTTATTTGACTTTCAGTCAACTACAATAAAGTAATAAATGCGATTTTAATACATTCAAAAATATGTTATATCAAATCTTTTCTATTTTTTTTATGTGTTCTCCCATGGATTTTCAATATTTTTTTATATAAAATAAAAAGTGGGATAGAGGGCTATAATTTAAAATTGATTTGGTTTTTGTACGGCAACTTTTACCAACCGGGTCAGATATGGGCCATTACCTTTTTTGTAAAAAAGTTTTTTATTTTACGGTTTTGAGTTACCATCCACTCCAGGGTACTCCAGGTTAAAGACCTGGAGTTGATGATGAGTGGTTGTGTCATCAGAACTATGTATGTGTGCGAAATTTCAACAGAATCGGTTCACAGTTGAAAATTCAGTTGGTGAAAAATCAATCAACCCCATTTTTTCTACCTTTAGGGGTGGATTTTAGTTTCCAATTTTAAATGGGACCAACTTCGAGGTATACCCTTCCCAATAAAAAAAGAATTTTTCAAATCGGACTACTCACTAAAAAGATATGCGTGGTCATACAATAAAAAAAATAAAAATATACATATAGGTGTCGACTTGAGAACCTCCTCCTTTTTTTTTCGTCGGTTAAAAAATACGAAACAATAATAATTGAAAAGGTTTAAGTGAAATAAAATTCGGTCAAATATTTTCGAACATAGGATAGGTAACCCGTGGCACAATATAAATATGGACAGTATTGAAACTACGAAGAAAACGTTCGAAACGACACAGTCACACACACATAGACGCGCTCATTTACGTTCACGCAGTGCTGTCAGTTGCGTGGTACGAAAATTTTTGCTTTACGGCCTGGCCACGGGACATTCGCTGCAGCGAATTTTCTCGCAGCGTAAAATGCGGTGCGTTTTGTGGCAAAAACAAATGTATAGAAATGTATTAAGCATGCCACGCGAAGCGGCGGTAAGCGGGGCGATCGGCGAATTTGCCAAGCGGATCGCACAGGCGGCAAAAACAAATGCGAATCAGTACGGTGCATGTCAACTTTTTGTACAAGAAATAAAGTACGAAAGAGACGGAAAATAAAGAGTATTTCGAAAAAAAAAAAAAACTTATTTAATTTTTTTTATGTTTTTAACAGGTACATTATTTTTTGGTACTCCTCGCACATGTTATTAATTTATCATCATGAGGCTTCGTAAGCCTCATCACATTTCCATGTAAAATTAAAGGAGCTAATTTTTGATTAACTTTATTGTAGCTCTAATTCTCTCGTCCCGGCATTTTGTTTAAGTATATTTTTGTTTCACCTTATAAATATTAGTTTTTTTATTCTCGTAAACTATTTTTCTTTTCAAATGATTGTTGTTTGTTTTTTCAATTTGGATTCTAACATTTGCACCTGTCAAATTTTGACTTTGACAATTTGACTTTCTAGGCGTTTTTGTAAGAGAAGATGAAGGTGAATGTGAATCGTTTTCATTTTCTATTTTTTGTGCACTAACTAACAAACAAAGTAATCACAATTATGATAAGTAATAGGTTGAGTTGGAAAACTTGGGAACTAACAAAACGAAAGCAAAGGCCCGAAAAAAGGTTATGATATCCGCGCGTATTCGACTCAGTAGACGTCACCGTCAGTCTGACAGTCTACCGACGGTGCTTGACATTTGACAGTCCTTCTGAAATCCACCGTTCGCATTTTTTTTTAAACAGGTTTAGTTAATGGGTCTGGATACACGCGAAAAAAGTATTTTTGGATACTTTATTTTTATTGGACAGTAAAAAGTATTTGAAGTTGAAATAAAGTATAATGCTGTTTTTAACAGTATGGTTGGCTTTCCTAGGCGCATGCCACGCCCACGGATAGTATAGAAGCCAGGGACTTGAAAATTTTGTCAAAAAAAAACAATCATCCGAACGTAGTACCTCCTCCTTTTTTGAAGTCGGTAAATAGGGGTATGAGGTATGATAACGTTACGTAATACGTTATGTATAGTTCCAGTAACCATTCACGAACTAATTTCTTGAAAAATTACGAAAATCTATCGGAACGACATCAACTATTAATTTAGTTACGATCGGGGTGGAACAGTAGAAATTATCGTTACTGCAACGGATCGTAACGGTATTTTAACGTTATTTCATAACGTTACAAGTCCTTGATAGAAGCCCAACAAGTTCTTCTTGTGAAATACTCCGTCTACCTATACCCCAATTTTGTAGGGTTCCGTAGTCAACAAAGAACCCTTCGTTGGAAAGGCCGGTTTAAAAATACTGTGAGTTTGTGAAAATCTTTTTTGGATTCAGGGATCCATTTGCGAAATATTACGCTTTAAAGTGGTAATTTTTGTTAGAGTCAAGTGTCCCACCCCCTGCCAGCGAAATGGTTGGTTTTGGATATGTGAAAAACTTCACGGCAGTAGTATATCCTTACATATAACGAAATGAAAAGAAAAACTATCACAGCTAAGTAGTCCCAACAAGTTACCGAGTAATAATCGACCAACTTAAATACATTTGCAGTTGCAAAAACATGTTCTTTAAGTTTCTCAACTACAATGTTAATTTTGTTCTTGGGGTAAATTCATCCCAATTACGAAATTCTTCATTGTGCGTGGTTCGACTCGCACTTGCCCGGTTTTTATTAAAATAATGAACTCCACAATCTCTTCCAAATATTACCTACGTCTTGAACCAAAAAACGACTACCTACTCTCCAAGCAATATCGAGATAACTTAGATTAAGACATTTTGCTCTCGGTCTATATTAATCGCGGCGGCAAACGCTCTGCCCGTGGCTTGCATTCTGTGCCGCTTGTTTTGCCGCCCCGCTTGCCGCACCGCAATTCGCGCCGCAGTTCGCGCCGCCTATCCCGTGGCCAGGCGGTTAGTATTTTAGGAACAAAGACATAGCTATAAAATCGATAGATTTGGTTATTCTGTATCCAAAAATTCTAATTTCAGAAATTTTCCGCGTCTCGTCTGATCTGACCGCATTTTTTAATATATCAAAAAAATACCGAACTGTTTCATAGCAATCTGTCTGATTTTAAGAATTTCGTTGAACGATAGATTTTAGATACCGTAAAGGCGGGTTACATTAGATTTTTTCTAAACAATTTTTGAATTTGATCTTTGTATTGTATTGGTATTATCTTTTTATATCCTATTTTTTATATCCTCCTATCCTTACATAATAATATTATAAAACAAAATCCTCCGCCGCGTCTGTCTGTCGTCCTGTACGCGATAAACTCAAAAACTACTTCACCGATTTTCATGCTGTTTTCACCAATGGATAGAGTGGTTCTCGAGTAAGCTTTTAGTATATAATAACTGCCATCCACGCGTACGAAGTCGCGGGCTTCAGCCAGTATGTTATAAAGGAGCTCAAGGATGTAATCAACAAGATCACACATCTTTATAAAATCTAAATCTAAAACTACGGGTATGGTATGCAACTCATCGGTGACAGACCATGACATTGTAGTCGCGGGTATGCTCTTACCTAAACGCGTCACGGCAAATAGAAACTCCCGACTGAAACATAAAACCGACGTCGAGGCTGCCTCTGCCGAAATTAATAACGCAGATTGGTCTCCAGTGACCAACAGCCCTTCGTTAAACACAGCAATCGACAACTTTGTCTCAATAGTGTCCGCGGCATGTGAGAAGCATACACGAACAACTAATATAAGGCGAACTATGACAAATATTAAGCCATGGATAACTCCTGGGCTAATAAGATGCGCGCATCACAGAGATAAACTCCACAGTTACTCAAGGGCACACCCGGATGACGCTATAGGTAGGAAAGTTTACAGTCGCTACCATAACTTCTACATCTCTCTTCTCCGCAAAATAAAAGGAGATTATAACGCTAGCCTAATATCAGAAAACAGTTCAGACCCAAAAAAGCTCTGGAAAGCAATCAAATTAGTAAGCGGAACCTCTAAACATAACAATGACAATGCAGAATTACTATACAGCTGTCAAAATACTGATTCTTCACTAAATAACTGCAACATCCACTTTGCCTCGGTAGGGAAAAAACTTGTCGACAAAATACTTTCCAAAATATCAGGGACACAAGAATCAGTAGTACTTAAATACAAACCTCGTAATACGGTAGAGCACTCGCTTTTTCTACACCCTACTGACCCATATGAAATAAGTACTATAATCACTCAGCACAAGGATGACAGTTCACCAGGCCCGGACCTGCTCACTGTCCCTTTGATGAAGAAATCTCTTAATTCCATAGCTGCATCTCTAGCGTACATTTTCAACCTGAGCTTAGAGACAGGCACTTTCCCAGAATGCTGGAAAGTAGCGGCCGTAAACCCCATTTATAAAAATGGCTCAAAAAAAAGTCCTGAAAACTATAGGCCAATTGCTCTGCTTAACATCTTGTCCAAGGTACTAGAAAAAGTTGTTAACACTCGTCTGGTTAACTTTCTAGAAAAACATCGACTGGTCTCTGACAGGCAGTTTGGGTTTCGCAGGGGTAAGTCCACCGAGGATGCCGTGACAGTACTGGTTAATGGAATAGCGTCTCTCACGGATAGCAGAGACAAGTGCATCGCTGTCTTTCTTCACCTGGCAAAAGCGTTTGACGCGGTGTCGGTGGATTTACTTCTGAGAAAACTTGAGACGTTGGGATTTCGAGGAGTAACTTACGACTGGTTCAAAAGCTACCTCACAAACCGCACGCAATTTATAAAAATAGGAAATCACTGTAGCCAACAGCTCCCTATAAACTATGGAGTCCCTCAAGGGAGTATACTGGGCCCCACCCTTTTCACGCTATACATAAACGACATCTCTAACCTAGAATTAAACAACGCTGACATATTAACCTACGCGGATGACACAGTGGTTCTATTTTATGACAAGTCGTGGGACCTTGTTTACAGTCGTGCAGGGGAGGGCATGATTGTTATTGCGGAGGCACTCGATAACAACTTACTGTCACTAAATACTGAAAAAACTAAATACATCGCCTTCTCGAAAACCTCATCCTCTAGTCCTCCAATCGACCAGCAACTGACAATACACTCCTGCCCTCCTTTCTCCGGCCAACATCTTGCAAATTGCACATGCCGCCCGATCGAACGTACCTCGTCAGTAAGATATCTGGGCGTCATCATTGACTCGAGGCTTTCCTTCTGGCCACATATCGCTGCTTTAGCCGGCAGAACAAGGAAACTAATTTTCTTAATGAAGAATCTTCGTGACTGCCTGCCTCCAGATCTCTTAAGAAAGGTCTACCTTGCCATCTGTCAGCCTATAATACATTACTGCGTCTCTGTATGGGGAAGTGCAGGAAAAAGTCTCATGATTTACGTTGAGAGAGCTCAGAGGGCACTACTGAAAGTTACGTTTAGGAAACCATTCCGGTTCTCAACTGACAAGCTCTACAGGGAAATCCAAGTCCTCCGCGTGAGGCAACTTTTCATTGTATCTGCAATCGTTCGCACTCACAAGTCCCTCCTCAAAAGACATGATTATAGCGAAATCCTGTCAAAGCGGGTGTTTGGAATTCCAACTCCACCTGCGAAGTCCCTCATGGCCAGACGGAGTCCAGCTTATTCTCATCTTCGCACATTTAACAAGGTCTGCAAATCTCTGAGCATAAAAGACTTGCCACCCGCTCGCCTAAAAAGTGTACTTAAGAAATGGCTTCTAGAATTAACATACACCGAAACAGAATCATTCCTCTAACGTTTAGTGACAAGCCAGCGCCAGCAAACATCTATCTCTCACACCTTCACCCTCACATACACTCACACACACACATACACCAAATAATACACGCTACGAATCTAGTTCCAAAATTGACATATTTTTCTTTTTGCTCAATCCCACTCCGACCCCCAAGATACAAGCCCTGCTTAGTTTGGGGGTCAATGCTCAAATCAAACATTGTGATGTTCGAACTAACTTTCTTTGTATGTGCAAGATCGATGTCCGTCACCACTTCTTTTTTTGCCAATAAAACATTTTGTATTTTTTTGTATTTTTTGTAGATGCGAAGTGTATTTTAGAAATATGGTAAGCGTAATTTGTTTAAATTAAATTAAAGTTTGGGCTAAAGTTGTTCTTAGGAAAGGGTTCCTTTAACCCCATGAACTTTATCGGTGAAAAATTGCACTTGCAGCTATCAATGGCCAAAGAAACCATCAAGGCCGGTAAGACTGAATATCCAGGAGAGGTTTAATGTAAGAAAAAGTTCGAAATAAATTAAAATACGATGTAAACTCAACATTATATATATTTTTAGATTTACTGTTAGAAAAAATCTCAAAAAATATTAGGTAGGTCACAAACTTACAGTAATATTAAACATATAAAGATATTTTACTTTTCAGTCTAGATTAAATATAATTTTAGTCTTTAAATTTGCCTGAGTTTAAATCTGCTTGGCAGTCGACATATCGCCGACTGGCAGGCTGCCATCTGTGCACGGATGACATCAGGAATATTGCTCTATATTTTAGTTCTGTACAAAATTGATCAAAAATATAAAGTTCTTCAAGTTTGCAGCAGAAAAATACGCCGGTGTTACTGTCAAAACTTCAAATGGCGCAAACATGTAGCGACGTCGGTAAAAAAGTTCCGTAAGAACGCGTCTATATCGCCAGCTATTAGTGACCGAAGGAACTACGACGTTCGGTTGTGTGGTCGCGACACGGCGCGCGGCGGGCAGTTCTAACATTTTCTCGATTTGGGTCAGAGTTATGCCCTAGAGTCATAGTAACCCGCCTCTACGGTACCGAAAGCACAATTTACAGAAACCTGTAGCGTGACACGAAGCCAAAAGACCATTTGAGAAAATTAAAAATGAGGCAAACAATAATATCCATAGCAACTCGTCTGAAAATTTTGTTTTTTCTGGTAAATATTGGTCAGTTGATGCGAATAAATATTTTTTCAGAAGAAAGTGTGAGCATATGAGCATCTTCGTGTTGAAACCATTTTGAACGAGTTGAAAAGAAACTGTTGGACATGATGAAAAAGGTTGCCCAGATGTATGCATATTTGGAATTATAGGCGACAATTAAAATGTCTGAACACAGGTTGTTAGTAAAACCGGTAACAAAAAAAGAAAAAAAAATCTATTTGCTATGAGACAGATCGGTTAAATTTTTTGACGATGCCACATGATTTTGATCTTGGGCTCTCAGACTAGTGGTGGCTGCGATCTTTTTAAAAATGGTACGAAGGTTATTATTTAAAAAAATAGGCATGCGCCTAAATTTGCCAACCATACTGTTAAAACAGTATTATACTTTATTTCGATTTAAAATACTTTTTCTGTTCAATAAAAATAAAGTAGGTATCCAAAAATCCTTTTTTCGCGTGTATCCAGAGCCAATAATAAACGTGTTTAAAAAAAAAATGCGGGCAGTGGATTTTAGAAGGACTCTATCAATGTCAAATTGTCGTCAAGACGTCACCGTCTCGCGTCGGTCTGACAGTCTACCGACGGTGACGTCTACTGACTCAAATACACGCGGGTACATAACCTTTTTTCGGAGTGTACGACTAAACCCCGACAAACTGATCACCGACAAGACTACTTCGACCGATTACACTTTTATATAGGGTATGGACGAGGTATCCAGCTATCCTTGTTTCAGAGCTATCTTACAAATAGAACACAGAGCGCCAAAATTGGAACTTACTCCAGCTCTGATCTAAATGTAGTCTTTGGTGTGCCACAGGGCAGTATTCTTGGCCCCAGTTTATTTTTAATTTACATTAATGACCTGTGTTGCCTCAGCTTAGAAAGCGGTACAATATTTTCCTATGCGGACGATACAGCACTTGTTTTTGCGTCAGACAACTGGGAAGAGGCGTATCGCCTTGCTCAGAAGGGCTTCGATACAGTTAGTGACTGGCTTAAGAATAACTTGCTTACTCTAAACGTATCGAAAACAAAAATAGTAAATTTTTCGATTCGAAATTCTGTGTCTGTCACAATTTCACTAAACGTTGCTGCCCAGTTGACACTATCAAATGGTAGTTGCGACGGCAGTAGCACCCTTGATCGCTGTAACATTGAACGAGTCACTTCGATAAAGTATCTTGGCATAGTGATTGACTGCAACCTTACTTTCAAAGAGTACATAATACACCTGTCAAATAGAGAGCGCAAACTAATGTACATTTTCAAACAACTACGCAATTCAGCAGATGCTGTTGTCATGAAAATGACATATCTGGCACTGTGTCAGTCAATTTTGGTCTACTGTATCTCGTCCTGGTGCGGGGCAGCCAAATCCCACTTTATTCAGATTGAACGTGCTCAGAGAGCGGTTCTTAAGTGTGCTGTTTCAAGCCAAGACTTTATCCCACCGTCAAGCTCTATGAATATTGTCAGGTCCTTGCGGTTAGGCAATTATTTGTACTGACCACTGCTATTAAGCAACATTCTATTTCAAACTACTCACAGCAAACAATTCGCCGTAACCGTATAGTTGCCTTGACTACTCCTCTTAAAACTTCCTTTAGTCAAAGATTCTTTGTTTTCCTTGGACCCTTTCTTTATAATAAATTAAACCAAATTCTTTCCCTACACTCAATGAACAAACATAATTGTAAAATCGCCTTAAATGCCTGGCTACAAAGCCAAAAATATACTGCCACAGAAGCTCTCTTTAACGTATTAGTCTAATCAGACTCATCCATTAACAGTCTCTCCAACACACACACACACACACACACACACACACACACACACACACACACACGAACACACACACGAACATAGACACACTTATACACTCATAAAAACCATTCAAACATACTTTAACTTTTAATTTGTTTTACCTTTATTACTTGTGTCTCTTTTTGAATAAGCTCACTCACTAATTGTTTGAAACTTTTGTTATTTGCTGTAATACCAGATGTAAGCTATCAAATGTGTAACTTAAAACAGGAGGGGACCTGGTGACCAGGTATTACAGGTCACCAGGTCCCCACCTGTTCACCTGCACCTGTGCACCTGTCCCTACCACAGGCACCAGCGATCCACAACCAAAAATCGTTGGCTACTGCTTGTGTGTAATATTGTTTGTATTTTTTGGCTTGTGGTGAGAAATAAAAACTATTTATTTTTATTTATTCAAGAACACAAACCAATTTACCATAACGAGTTCAGTATATCTCAAGTGTTTATGTGTTTTTGTGCGAGCGCTGATATGCCGCGCGTGCGCCGCGATATTGACGTTAGACGGGTGCGGCTCCTTGGAGGAGTCGTTTAATACTGTTTTTAACAGCATGGTTGACAACCCTAGGCGCATGCCACGCCCACGGATAGTATAGAAGCCAGGGACTTGAAACGATCAAAATAGGGGTATGATAACGTTACATTGTAGCGTTATGTATAGTTCCAGTAACCATTAACGAACTAATTTCTTGGCAATATTACGAAAATCTATCGGAACGAAATCTTCAACTACCTATTAATTAGTTACGATCCGGGTGGAGCTGTAGAAGATATCGTTACTGGAACGGATCGTAACGATATTTTTAACGTTTCAAGTCCCTGATAGAAGCCCAACCAGTTCTTCTTGTGAAATACTCCGTCTATACCCCGATTTTTTAGGGTGCCGTAGTCAACAAAGAACCCTTATAGTTTCGCCATGTCCGTCTGTCTGTCCTTCTGTCCGTCTGTCCTTCTGTCCGTCTGTCTGTCTTTCTGTCCGTCTGTCTGTTTGTCTATCCACGGCTTAGCTCAGAGACTCTTAGTACTAGAAAGTTCTAATTTGATATAGGTATACATATAAAAACCCGACAAAGTGGTAAAATAAAATCATGAAAACAATTTTTTTAGGAATCCTACGCTACGTGTTGCGTGGTGATATTTATTTTTCTCGTCTATCCCATGGTTTGGGGCGTCGTTGGAAAGGTCGTTTAAAATATTGTGAGTTTCTGAACACCTTTTTTGGATTCAGGGATTACTCGTTAACTTGTAGAGCCTACTTAGCTGTGATAGGTTTCCTTTTAATTCGTTATATATAAGTACTACCGCCGTGATTTTTTACACATATCCAAAACCAACCATTTCGCTGGCAGGGGGGAACAGTTGACTCTAACAAAAATTAGCACCTTAAAGCTCAATATTTCGCAAACGGATCCCTGAATCCAAAAATAGCTTTGATAAACTCCAAATATTTTTGAACGACTGGCCTACGTTACCCCAAATCATGGGATAGACGGAAAATACAACGTCCCCACTTTACGTGTAGGTGTCGACACACGTTGCATGCAACACCAAAGGCTTTCCTACCTTCCAAGGCATTAAGTCTGGTCTCTTCCAATCATCACATGCCAACCCATTGCGTTCTAAAAGAAAACAGCTGGCTGCGATGCGGAACCACGTAAAGGACGCCAGACGCAGACACGTAGCGAGCCGGAAGGTGGTATCACCCAGCATAGTGCCTATGTTGGGTGGCGGTATGTACGGTACGCCTATACAGTGAATGGTTTAATTTTCAAGCGCTACAAAGTTATTTTGGCGCGAGGCCAAAGTCGGAAATAACGCAGTCATCTTGTTTATGAATACATTTCAAATGACATAAATGTTTACCGACAACGCCCCCGTGTCACATCTTTCAAGCGCCAAAGATCCTTGGATTATTCTGTTCTATTGTAGCACTGTACACACGGCTACACATCAAGCTATACATTTCCAGTATAAGCTGACCTCGCATTGTACAGAAATCGTATACAATACAAGATCAGCATAAACTGGAAATGTATAGCTTGATGTGTAGCCGTGTGTACAGTCACGAGCACCAATATGTATACACTGCGCAACTTTTAAAAGTAATTTTCTCCTACTGAATTGATTGTAATTTTATGTTATTTAACGGACATAGTATTTTGGAACCAATATTATTATGAAATAGGTATGATCTCAACGGTGCAATCGTTATTCCATGAGAAAATCGTTATTGAATTTTGCTGAGTGTACCTATACATAATTTTGCTCATGACTGTACATCATTTTCTAAATGATGTGAGGCCTTCTTTTTCTTTTTGTGTGGCTATGACTGGCAAGGTGTATGCAAAAAAAAACTGAACTGTCTATCATTACAACCTTGAGGTTGAGCTATTCTTATTATTATTTTATTTATTTTATGTACTTTCATTTTAATAAAGAGTTGTACATTTTTTAAGTGAACTTTATTAATAATTGTTTTGTAAAAACCATGCAGGACTTGCATTACGAGTACTTATTAAAGCGGAACGAGATGGGCAAGCAGGCACTGTATAGCATGCAGGTGCCTCAGCTGCTCGACACCATCGTGCCCAACACCGTGGAGGCCAAGAAGTACATCCTGCGCAACCCCGTGCACCAGCTCACGCAGAACACGCCCTGCTTCTCACAGGCCGATGTTTACACCGAACGGTATGTTACACCCGCTTCCATACCTCGCGCCGCATGTATATCACGTGCCGTACGTAAATCATGTACCTCTACTAGGGTTTTGACTGCAGAGTGGAGTACACCGAAAGCGGCGCAAACCATGCAGAAGGCGGCTGGCCAAAGGACGTGAATATCAATGACCCCGAAGCCACGCAGCGATACCGCCGTAGAGTTGAAAAGGATGATGCTTACATTTGCTGCGTGATGAAGAATTCTGAGGTGAGCATGCACGTCGTTATCGTCTTACAACGAAACCGACCATGGAAGCATGTAACAACTTTGTACAATCTGGGAGTTAGAGGCCCTTGTGTAGCATAATCGGTCTATAATATTCCCACTGCTAGGACACAGACTTGTCACCACAGACTACAATTATATATTAGGGTACTTGTCACCTTCCTTCCATATTTTTTGTCTTGGGACATGCCGGTTTCCTCACAATGTTTTCCTCCACCGTTTTGAGTACATGCCAGCCTACTCAGTAAGTCCGAGGTTAATTTATTGACTTTTTAACTATCATGGAACTCAACTGCTCAGGGTCAATGTACTAACAATTATCTTTTTATAAGCACGTATTTCTGTGACTAAGACTCGTATTAAAAAAATGCTAAGACTTTTCATTGCGTGAGTATAGGTATCTACTTATTGTTTTTTTAATTTTGTTTTAGGCCTTGGAGCACTATGTCTTTCAAAATAACGCCATCGATATGTACCAAACGTATTACTCTGAGCTCGAGGAACAACCAAGACAAGAGCATAGAGAGTGCCGCACTGTGAACGTGTATCGCGACGACCCGGCGAACAACGGCCGGCCCATCAGCTCCATCTGTTGGAACCCGGACGGAAGCCAGCACTTCGCGGTCTCCTACGTCCTGGTGGACTTCTACAGGAATAGTCAGTCTTCAGTCCACGCAAGCATATGGGACGTGGAGAACTCGAGCAGCCCCGTGACGAAGCTGATGCCACCGTGCCCCATACTGGACCTGCAGTACAACCCCAAGCAGCACAGCCTGCTGGTGAGCGCGCTCATGAACGGACAGGTGGCGGCGTTTGACGTGCGCACACCCTTCGCGCCCTCGCTCCTGTGCCCCGTGCACGTGGCGCACCGCGACGCCGTGCACAACGTGTGCTTCAGCAGCTCCAAGACCGGGACGGAGTTCATCTCGGGCGGCACCGACGGCGTCGTCAAGTGGTGGGACCTGCGCAACATTAGCGAGCCCGTCGAGGAGCTCTGCCTCGACATGGTCAAGAGCAACGAGGAGCAGTCCATGTCCAGGGCGAAAGGAGTTAGTGTGCTCGAATTTGAGCCAACGATGCCCACGCGGTTCATGGTGGGCACCGAGGATGGATTCGTTATGTGTGGCAATCGCAAAGGGAAGACGATTGTGGAAAAAATACCAACCCAAGTATGATTTCGATTTTTAATTCCTAATGCAAAGTACTTGCAGAATGCATCCTGTGTCTGTACAGACAGCTAGGACAACGACGGTTCACACATTTTATTATTATGGGGTCTCGTAAGTCAGTACTACCTATAAGGATTATAAGACTCATCTAGACTAACTGAGGTTATAGAGTACGGAAATACAAATCGCAAAAAAAAAACTTACTTATTGCGTACAACAGACTTTTCATAATGATAGTGTCATCATCACTTCCGCGATCTTTTACAACCACCTATGCGTATAGTATGCGTATCTATAAATAATAATAATAATAACCCCACCGCCGTATCTCTACGTTGACGTCGTGGTGGGGCTTGCGCGCTCCGAACCCTAGGTCTGTGCCGGTAGAGTTTACTTTGCCGGAACTGGTCTAGGGTGAGGAGCCCGACCAAGAGAGATACAAAAACCCGCAGGGCAGCATGTGGCGAGCTGTTGGGCAGTAGCGACCCCACGGAACCTACCTCCCGGGAGAAGTCTCGTTCCTCATCTCTGGCTTGCCTTTATTGGCCGGCTAGAGTGAACACTAACGAGGAACAGAGCTCCCACCTCATTCTTGCCTTGATTGGCCGGCTTGAGTGGAGATTCGCTAGAGCAAACGTGCTCGGAGGAAGGAAGTATTTCAGTAAGATGCTGGTAGGGATCTTGACCGTACTTCCGGGATTGTCCTGATAGCCGTGGAATACCTCTCCACTCCTCTCAAGCACCTCAGAAAGTGTTGCCTCCTTGTCGCTACGTCACTATGTGCTAGCGACCGTTTTCGGGGGCCCATTATTGAGTGTGCAAGTCACCCCCTGCCATATTATCGGTGTATATATAAAACATTGATCAGGCAGGGGACATAGTCCTTCAATAGTTTTAGGTAACCAGTCCACTATAGCCACCCAAACCCATAGCCCAATATGTTTTGTTTCCATGTTCTGCAATAGTCCTACACCATCCGGGGGTTGTCCTTGGGTATACTTTCATAGTGTATACAGAGATAATCGTCGGTTGGTGCCTCATCCCATTTAAAATTGTCTAAGGGGCCTCTGCGAGTTGCCTTCGGCCCCTCGTACGCCTTCCAAAAGACCGGGACCCCATGGTCCCCAGATATAATATAAACATATACAAAATAATAATAATAATAATTAGGTCCCGAGATATGTAAAGACATAAAAACATAATAATAATAAACGCGTAGATTGCGTACATTTTACTCATGAAAATAATAAAGCATTTTTTTTTCAAATTCAAATTCAAAATCTTTATTGCGAACTAAGTGTACAGAATTTGGAGATGTTAACAATAGGTAGGTTCTTAGAACTTAGTTGCCTGTTAAGGCATTGCAATTTAAATAGTTATGAATATTGAGTTAATAATTAAACATTAAACATAGGTACGCAATATTCCAGTTTTACAGTTTGCATTGTATTATATTAAATAACATTATTCATACATTTTATATTATATTATACTATTCTTATAATTTATATCACATTATAATAGTACCACAATTATTTTAATATTAATTCAGTATTTTTCTTCAAGAAATTCTTTTACGGAGTAATATGCCTTTTTAACCAGGAAGTCTTTTAGCTTCCTTTTAAAAATAGCAATTGGATGTAGGTTCTTAATGTCTAATGGTAACTTATTATATATTTTTATCCTATTTAGCATGACATAACATTATCACGCCTGTATTTCTCGGAGGGTTAGGCAGAGGTGTACCTACACTGGCCATCAAAACTTAGTACCACACTTTTAAAATTGCAATAACTTTTAAATTACACAGGATATATTTTCGAAATAAAAAGGATTACAAAAAGATTTTTATTTTTTATTTATAAACTTTATAGCCGATAACCATCGTTTAAGGAATGGCTAAAAAAACATTTTAAACTAAAACACTCCTTTTCAAATTGTTGCAACTTTTAACTCTTTTTGTTTCTGTTTTTGTTTTCACATTTATTTCTTGATCGATGAATTCTGATTAAAAAGCCAAGGTGTCAAAAAAAAAGTAAATTAGGCGTAAAACTGTAGTTATAAATGTTGTTTGAGTTTTTTGCCAGTAAGTTAAAAATGGGTATTTTTTGGTTTAAGTTAAAAACATTACTTATGTATAATCCTTATCCTTACTAATAATAAAAATACGAAAGTAACTCTGTCTGTTTGTCTGTCGCTCTTTCACGCCGAAACTACTGAACAGATTTAAATAAAATTTGATACACAGATAATCTAGACC
This sequence comes from Lithophane leautieri, assembly GCA_949152455.1. NCBI lineage: Eukaryota > Metazoa > Arthropoda > Insecta > Lepidoptera > Noctuidae > Lithophane > Lithophane leautieri. Next base: position 318,215 of record OX424462.1, on the reverse strand, counting down.
CTGAGAAAGGACAGGCTACTTTTTATCGACATTCCACGCGGGCGAAAGCTAGTAAACTATAATTTCCAAGAAAGCTGATGAAATGATAATGAAATGAAATGATGATAATTATGTTGTATCTCTATGTATTTTACTGTGTGTACATAAATAATAAAATAAATAAATTAATGAAATCCTTACTAATTTGCTATAAAACGTTTTTTATTTCAAAACTCTGGCTTCTACAGTTTAGAAATTGCAATTTTAAAAGTGTAGTACTAAGTTTTGAAGGCCATTGTACATTACATCATGACAAAATAAAAACAACTGACTTCCAAAAAAAAACTAAAAACGGGCAAAATAACTTTAATTTCGAAAGTCGGTGTCTTTGCTGTTCAATTTTCGTTTTTTTGCCGCTGACTTCCGGAATTAAAGTTATTTTTCCCTTTTTTGTGTTTTTTTTTGGAAGTCGGTTGTTTTTTTTTTTGTGATATGTTTTTATTTTTCACTTTTTAGTTGTGGTACCTACCCCACACAAATTCAAATACCAAACAGTGACGGAGTCAAATAATAATGTCGTCTACATAGACTAAGTGGGAAAAATACGTAATTATTGAAGTTAACTCAAAAACTATGTAAGCAAAGTTAATAAAATTTCTATGGGACTACCTCGGAAGCACCCTTTCGAACAAAAAAAGATATTTGTAAATCGGTTCACAAACGGCGAAAATATGGATGAACATATAAAAAAAAATACATACAGACGAACATAGAACCTCCTCCTTTCAGAAGAAGTCAGTTAAAAATAATATCACCTCATTAACAAAGTTTTGTGAAATTCAAAATAACAGCCATATTTTTTTTTAATGTTTTCTCAATTACACATCTACAGAATGTATGGAAAAAGTTTTTTATCATATTTCCAGGAAGTACTTTTTTTGGTCAAGAAGAGTCTTATAATTACGAATCTGCATCGATTGTCGTCGTGCAAACATGCTTGCTCGCACAGAGATTGTTCGTGCCGATATGTCTATCTGGCAGTGTGAATCATGTGAATCATGAGACGCAAGCGTCAGCGGCGGTCCTAGAATAATTCATGATTTGTGTGTTCAGTTCGCCGTGCACCTGGGGCCGGTGTGGACGCTGCGCCGCAACCCGAACTTCCTGAAGAACTTCCTGACGGTAGGCGACTGGACGGCGCGCGTGTGGAGCGAGGACTGCCGCGACTCGGCCATCTTGTGGACGGCCTCGGACCGGCACTGCATCACCGACGGCACCTGGAGCCCCACCCGGTACGGTACACGCGCGTGTCTCGCACAGCAGATCACACACGATATAACGGGACTTTATGCAGGTTGTCGCTGATGCTGCTGGCGAAGGCGAACGGGATGCTGACGGTGTGGGACCTGGTAAAGTGCCTGCACGAGCCCGTGCTGAACGTGCAAGTGTGCGAGGACCCGCTCACCAAGGTGGTCGTGCACGAAGCTGTTAGTATGCTCTCACTCGTTATGTTTCACGTACACACAGCATCCGTATGTGCTAGCCCTGAAGTTTTAAAATGTTGCATTGCTACAATATTGAATTTGTTACGAATAATCTAAAGAATACTTCCTCCTTGTGTTCTGCCTCCTTTTGTTTGGGTTCATTTGTTTTGTCTTTACAAATCTATAGCCAAAGGTGCAGCCTAAGATCTGATGATGAAGCCAGAAGGTGGCCATAGGAACTTCTCAACCTTACAAGATAGCCCCGTAGTGTTGGGCTCGTTTGATTTGTGAAGGTGATAGAACAGATACAAATTCGAATGCTAAAAAGTACAAATTAAAATATAAGTAAAAATGTTTTTAAAAACAAACTTTTAATAAAAAATAAAATAAAAAAAAGTAATAAAAACTAAAACCCAACTACGACTAAAAAGGTATAAACAAGACACCACAGACAGACAAATTAAAAATCCGGAGTCACACAAGGATTTACTACGTATCGCAAATTTTTGTCCAGCTGCTTTCTTTTCTAGAAATACAAAGAGAGGAGGAACATGTATTTTTGTTAGAGTAGGACTGCAGTTTAAAGAACTCACAGACATAGCAAAACAATCAGTTTCAGGCATCTTTGAATGCTGCGCTGTGGAGATAATAGCTTTCAATATTATTATTATTTGTATATATAGGATTCCTAAACATAATTACGAAGTGTTTTATGAAAAATTAGATTATATTTTAAGTAAAGTTAGTATATTTTCAAGTAAAAAAATAGTCCTGTGTGGAGATTTTAATACAGATGTTCTGAAAAGAAATAAAACTACATTGGAACTTGAATATTTTCTAATGAAATCCTACTAATATTATAAATGTGAAAATTTGTGTGTTTGTGTGTTTGGATGTTTGTTACTCAATCACGCAAAAACGGCTGAATGGATTTGGATGAAATTTGGCAAACAGATAGTTTATAACCTGGATTAACACATAGAATACTTTTTATCCCGATATTCCCACGGGGTCGAGACTTACGCGGGTGAAACCGCGGGGCGCAGCTAGTACAATCTAAAACTAGCGGTTTATACCCCCACTTGGTTAAGTAGTCACACTTGCATTGACAATTTTGCGCACAACCTCCAGAAAGAATGCAAAGCTGAAGTAGTAGATCTGGTCCTTTCAGATCATACATCTCAGATACTTAAAGTGCCTATTAACAAAACTTGCAAACTAAAATACTGGAAAACTAAAAAGCAGGACATAAGCATGGCAAATCTGATTACTTTTAAAACCCATCTAAGATGTCTATCTTTTACGATGATGTGATGCCACGGACGCGAACGAAGCTTTTGACTATTTCATGGACGACTTTAATCTTTTATATGAATTATGTTTTCCGGAAAAAATTGTAACTATAAAAACAAGCAGCAAAACAAAATGGATCTCCCATGGAATAAAAATATGTAGTAAGAAGCAAAGGCAGTTACTTTGGGCACATAGATTAAGTCCTGACTCAAAATCTAAAATAGTTTTTAAAAACTACACTAAACTTTATAGGAAAATAATAAAACTAACACAAAAAGCACAGAATAGTCATTATATAAATACCGCCGAAAACAAATCTAAAGCTACCTGGCAAATAATAAAAACATCTAAGGTGTGTTTGCCGCAGGAGCCTGTAATGTGCGTCAATAAAGACAATTTGTCGTTTACATACCCTGTTGACATTGCAAACGAATTCAACAATTATTTTATTGATGCAATTGAAAATAATGTAAAACCTGACATCACATTGAATAATATTAATTTAAAAAATCAGACATTAAATTCACTATTCATGCAACCCGTAACAATTGACGACATAATAAAAATAATTTGGAGCCTAAAAAACACAAATACTGTAGGATATGATGGCGTTTCTACAAAAGTCATAAAATTTACCAAAGAAATAATAGCACCACCATTAGCCCATATAATTAACTTGTGTATTGTTGATGGCATATTCCCAAAAAATCTCAAAAAAGTTATAATAAAGCCCTTGTATAAAAAAGATGACAAGACAGATTTAAAAAATTACAGACCTATTGCAATAATTCCAATTTTTTTTTAAATTTTTGAGAAAGTCATCTATCATGGTTTACATACCTATTTCGACAAGTATGAATTATTTTGCAAAGAACAAAAGGGCTTTCGTAAGAACACCACAATTAATATGGCACTATTTGATCTACTAGCTAATATCATGTCATCCGTAGATAGCAGAATTCCTGTCTGTGCAATTTATACTGACATGACCAAAGCATTTGATTATGTAGACCATAAGATTCTATTACAAAAATTACATAGCTATGGTATAAGAGGCAACATCCTAAAGCTAATAGAATCGTACTTACGTAATAGGATTCAATACACAGAAATTTCTAGAATATGTCCAAAGAGTAAATTAGAAACCATTTATACATCAAACCCAAGGCACGTGAGATATGGCGTCCCACAGGGTAGCGTATTAAGGCCGCCACTTTTTTTAATTTACATAAACGATCTGCCGAAGGTAACACTAAACAAAATGATTCTCTTTGCAGATGACAGTAGAGCTGTAATAAAGTGTACAAATAAAAATAATTATGAGCATGACATCAATACTTGTTTACGTGACATCATAAATTGGCTACATAATAATAATTTAGTAATAAACTTAGGTAAGACAAAAGTAATGCATTTTCATCAACGCTGCGAAAACCCAAACGTTAGTATTGCCTACCAAGACTGTGATATTGAGGAAGCAAATAAAGCTAAGTTCTTAGGTATAGTGATCGACAACAAACTCACATGGAAACCACATGTTGAAGAACTCTGTAAAAAACTAAGTAAATCTGCATCATAATATGCAGATTTACTTAGTTTTTTACAGAGACTTTCTTTGAAAGTTGAAAGAGAGCATATTATGCTCTCTTTCAACTTTCAAAGAAAGTCAACAGTCAGGCTCTTTTGACGGCATACCACGGACTAGTTGCCTCTGTTTTGCGGTATGGTGTTATTTTTTGGGGCAGTCTACTGATAAGGAGCTGGTATTCAGGATGCAGAGACGATGCATAAGGTCAATGTGCGGTCTGAAAACCACGGATAGCTGTCTTCCCTATTTTAAATCCTTAAAAATATTAACATTTCCGTCTTTATATATTTTGGAAACAGCTTTATTTGTAGAAAATAATCCACATCTTTTTCAAAAATTGTCGGCAGTCAGAATGTATCCAATACGGACTCAATATATAAATCAATTGTGTCAAGTGAAATGTAAAACTGCATTAATGCAAAAAAGTTTTTTTGGTATTGCCCCACGCATTTATAATAAAATACCTAATATTATTAAAACTATGACTGTATTTAAATTTAAAAGGGCACTTAATGAATTAATTGAAAAAAGTTATTACACAATTGATGACTTCCTTAATGATGAATCACTGACTGATTGACATGCTTTAATCCGTTTGACATTTTTTATTACTGTAACGTTATTGACATTTTGTATTATTATGACAATTTTAACGTATTACTAACCATTTGTACTTTTGTATTATTTAATTTTCATAATTGTTATTTAAAGTTTTAAATTCAAGTAAATTAAATAATAATTTGATTTGCATGCCCTTATGACGGTAGAACATGGAGGACTATTATAATAAAATATCTATGTACTAATTACCCATGTTTGCAAACCAATAAATGATTTGATTTGATTTGATTTGACACGTGTTAGGGCATAAATCGAACCGTGTGACTCCAGATGTTTAATTTGTCTGTCTGTGGTGTCCTGTTTATACTTTTTTAGTCGTAGTTGGGTTTTAGTTTTTATTACTTTAATTTTTTTTTTATTCTTTTGGGTGTAATACATTATTATTGGTAAAACACCAACAACCTCTTAAGGGGTCATTGTACTCATCATTATGGACAACTTTTACTATCAGAAAAAATACGAAATCGCGAAAAATAAAACAGGTGTTCCCTATAATTTGACGAGTTATGCAAACATACATGTGGGGAACGGCTGATTTCCTCCGACCTCCTCCGTCCTCTAGAGGGCGCCATTTTTAATTTAATGTGACATCACATAGCCTATTACCAGCTGACGATCAAGACGCTTCCAACGATACCTCATTTGTCAAATTGTGATGAGTGGTTTAGAAGATAGGAGGGTACAGATGTACATACATACAGGTCAAAATCATAACCCTCCTGTTTTCTTCGCCGTAGTCGGGTAAAAAGGAATTGCGAGATAGCTTGGCATAGCAGTAAGTGAAATCTAATATTATGTGTGGTCTTCGATTTTTTTGAGTAAGTTGCGATATCTTTTGAGTGGTATTTAACAGATTCCAAGAAACCGGCGATGTTAACACAAGGTTCCTGAGTCGGAGGATTACTGGGACTATACTGACCAATCTGCACGTCATCGAGATATTGTTAAGGTTCACACTACATCGCCGTTCACATCCACTCGTTATAGTTCCCAATGGCATGGAATATCTCTGTCCACGGTTCGAAGACACGCAGAGAACATTCACAGTTATCGAACTGCAAAGAAAATATGTCTAACGGAAGAATATCGAAGAGAACGAGTGCGATTTGCCCAGAAACACATTCATTTTGATTGGAAAAACAATATCGTTATCTTCAGTGACGAAAAAACCTTGTCAGACCGTGACGGTTGAAAAATATTGTGGAGGAAACCTAATGAACAATACCAACCTCAAAATATTTTACCTAACAGAGCCAGTGGTAGAATTGCATTGGAGCGTTACGGTTTAGGGTTTAAGAAAATTTCGCTCAAAAAGAATACAATTATTGTTAACTCTTATAAAGAAAAACATGGGAACCTGGAGAAATAGTTAGTTCCTACGTATACATGTTTGATACCAGGGTGAAAATGAATCCCTATAAATTCCCTGTCACGCAATGCTCACGCTGTTGGAGATATAAGCATACAGTTAGAGTATGTTCCTCAGTCAAGGATAGGTGACCAAAATGTAGTAAGTCCCACCCTAATTGTTATACTGCGGCCTATAAATGTAATAACTGCTCCGGAAAATGGTTTTTTTTATTTTTGGGTGCTATCTCAACATAGTTCGTTTTTGTAGTATTAATGGTGATGAGGTTAGATTGGAACCAGTCATTAAGTGAATTTAGATCGTTTTGTATATAAGGTATCACAGCTTCGATTGAATGCCCAAAATAGAAAAGACTTGTAAAGCGAGATGTCTCCTTTAAGGCCAATCTGGGATATGTTATTAATATAAATTAGAAACAAAAGAGGTCCCAGAATTGATCCTTGAGGTACACCGAAAGTGACAGAATGAGAATTACTTTGGTATTGACCTATTTTGACCACTTGCTTACGATTTTGCAGATATGACTTAAAATTCTGTAGCGCTTTACCTGTGATACCGGTGCTAGACAGTTTTTGTAATAACAGATCGGGACTAATTGTATCAAAAGCTTTTTTGAGGTCGATGAAAATAGCTAAAGCTGTTTGCTTTTGATCGATTTCGTTTTTTATTTTAGTTATAAGATTAATAATTGCCGAGATATAAGATTCGAATGAGGTCGAAATCCATATTGTTTTAGGTATAAAAAGTTTTTTGATTTAAGAAATGTTTCCAAACGGTTATATAAGATTCTCTCGAAAAATTTTAAGATAACGGGAAGACAAGGTATAGGACGGTAGTTACAAGGATCAGACTTAATTCCAGATTTGTAAATAGGGATAACTTTAGCAATTTTTAAGTCATCGGGAAAAATGCCGCTATCTAAACAATGATTTATACATGCTGTAAGTTCATTATACTCGTTATTGCCTCGTCCTCAATGATGATAGAAAACAAGTCTAGTAGGCGTTTAGTCGAGTCTCTCGTCACATAATTTTGAAGAAATCTAAAAAATGAACGCGTCCCTACGTGTGCTGTAATCCGCCTTCTGCAACTATATTCATTCGGTTTTTATGTCAAGTAATGGCGTCACATATTTCCGTTCATTTTATAGTATTTTGTGCAAAATTCACTTAAAAATGGAAAAGAGGAAGTCTAAAAGGAAAACAAAAGGATCACACTTATTGAGAAAGATTAAGAAACTCGAAAAACACCAAACGAATTTTCAATTCGGAAGGCGAAGGTAAATAATTTACCGCATGGTGTGATATTTTCTGCTATTACTGAATATGGCATTGGTGTTTATAAATACATCAAAGATTAAGACCTTCAAGAGTAAAATCGCTACCTAATCCAAAACATCGAGTTTGATATTGTGTTTTGTGACTTATCACATGTTTGCAAATGTTGCAAGAAAACATTCTAGTATTTCTGAGCCTTAAAATGGCTTCAATACAACTTGCCTGGCCTGTGGGGCGTCTGCGGGGGCGCACGTGGTTAAAAATGGCTATGTTGTGAGCTGAACAACCTGAGGGGTGTTCTTAAGGGACACACGTGGTTGACCTTTTTATAACTTATACTAAAGCTCTGCCTGACCTGTGGGGCGTTCTGCGGGAACGCACGTGGTTGAATATGGCTACAATATGAGAGATTTGCCTGACTTTGGGGCGTTCTGCGGGAACGCACGTGGTTGAATATGGCTATAATGTGAGCGATTTTCCTGACCTTGGAGCGTTCTGCTGGAACGCACGTGGTTGAATATGGCTATGATGTAAGCGATTTGCCTGACCTTGGGGCGTTCCGTGGGGACGCATGTGGTTTACAATGGCTGTGTTGTGCTTATGAGCAAAACAACCTATGGTTGACTTTTATCATTATTATAACCTTAAAGGGAAGTTCTGTGGGAACTTACATGGTTATTTGGTGTGCTGCCCTTTACAGCATGCATAAAGTATATTTTTTCCAGATATTGTAATATCCCCCAGTAAGCAACTCATTTGATATACCTACATGATAGTACCTAATGAGAATGTCCATCCGGAGTTGGTAGAAAATATTCAACCAGATCGAAATCACAGTGACAGCTTGAGAAAATCTACTTAACAGTTCCTAAAGATGGGATATTATACTTCAAAAAGGCTTAGCAAAAGCAAAGAAAACTTCATTTACCAAAGATCATTCAGATGTACCTCACCCGTAAGGGTGGTAAACAATGAGAACAAGTAATATGAAAGGTATGACCTTTACTTAATCTATAACAAAATATATTTTTTAATCTAAATCAAACAAACGTTAGTGTGACAGTTCAATAAATGTCAACAAAGTATGGTGTTTGTTACTTAATCCTGGCACTATAGGATATTTATCTCCTACTATCTGGCATGCATAAAGAAAAGAGAGTTTTACTTGTGGAACAGTCAGAGACAGAAACTTAACTCTCTACCTAGTGAAAATCTCAAAATAAACACTGCAAGGTCATTGCTTTCATCAAACAATTATTAAATGAAGCTTTAAACTGGCGGGGCCCTCCTCGCTCAAAAAGGGGAGGGGGACGTGTCTCCGGGAGCACCAGCTGTGGATGGGAACTGGAAGACAAGAGGAACCACTAACATCGCAAGTAAACCCACAGGTGGGGGTACATTTCATTCTCATAGTTTTGTGAAATGAAACTAATCACGACAGATCTTGATTTCTTGATCGCTTAGTAGGGTATACAAACCCTTTAATCACACCAGAACTCCTGCGGAATGACAAATTCTTTAGAGTCCTTACAGGTAACATGCTGTAAATGACTTTTTCTTTAAATATTTAGTTTTTTTTATGACCATTCATAACAAACTTTGTTAATTATTTCTTGTTTAAAAGTCCATTGAGGCATTAATTTTTTGCTTTGGATTGCAAGATGTTAATATTATTATTAAAATAATACAAGTCAAGTTGGAAAAACTAACAAACTACTGTTTGTTAGAAAACTACAGAAATCAAATTTCTTGTAATTATAGATGTAAAAGATGCTTACATAACCAGCATATATACTGGGAAATACTTGATGCATTATTTAATGTTTGCCTTTTCTTTTGGCTCCGGTAACATTTACATAATGATATGAAACCTGTGATAGGTTACCTACCTAAAAGAAAGAGACTTGATCTTCCTTGAATAGAAAACATTCACATACCTTCAGTGTTTGGAAAGTACAGTCAACTCTAGATGTACTGGAAAAGTTAGATTTAATACCAAAACAGCATTGTAAACTTTCTAGGTCTAATTGTTTACAATAACACAATGTAACTTTGACATTGTAATGATAGAATTGAATAACTACTTGAAGTTTATAAGCATCTAAGTATAATATATTATATTTTTTAGCCTTATTGATAAAAACAATTGGTTAAAATAAATTCAAATTAAGTTTAGATTTCATGTTCATAATAATGGAATTTTAAGTTTTATTACAAGTAAAGAATTTAATTTATTATGAACAATTATGATAGCCAAGTATATTGAATTGTGCACACACATGATCTTCAATGGTGACCACCATACCTTAGCCACATTGGAAAAATTCATTTTGAAAGGTTATTTCAAGTTGCAAGTAGAGATATCTACTGATACCTCCTCACATGGTGGGGAATATCATGTACTTACTTAGCTATCAGACTGCACACTGGACTGAGAATTAAACTCAGCTTCACATTAATTCACCGTAATAAATTGCTTTTTGGATTTAAAAAAAAAAAAAAAACTTTCTAACAGCTTATGAAATTATGGAATCTTGTTAAGACAGTGTCATACAGCAATGGTGTGAGTCAGGATATTTGTTATATTTTGGTACCTAGGTATATATACCTACATAATATAATAATATATGCATGTAATAGAGAAGTATGGAAGATAAGACATGATGCACCAACTCTAAATAGATTGGGATAAGGGCAAGATAATGAAGATAGAGGTATTCCTACCTACTTAAATACTAAAAATATAATAAGGTACGTTAATGGTTATGTGAGTCTTAAAAGGAGACTTAGCCATGCAGAATAGGAACTGAATGATGTTTTATATTATCAAAAGATTAGATAAATTGGTGAAATTAAAATTGATTTATTTAGATCACAGACCGACACCATGTGTCAATGTGGAACTCAGATCCAGGGTCTGAGGCAGTAATTACTTTACATTATATAGGTCTCAAGATTTATCATCTATGTGATTTTTCCCTTCTATTCTCTATGGTTCTTAAATAATAATAATAATAATAACCCCACCGCCGTATCTCTACGTTGACGTCGTGGTGGGGCTTGCGCGCTCCAAACCCTAGGTCTGTGCTGGTAGAGTTTACTTTGCCGGAACGGGTCTAAGGTGAGGAGCCAGACCAAGAGAGATACAAAAACCCGCAAGGCAGCATGTGGCGAGCTGTTGGGCAGTAGCGACCCCACGGACCCTACCTCCCGGGAGAAGTCTCGTTCCTCATCTCTGGCTTGCCTTTATTGGCCGGCTAGAGTGAACACTGACTAGGAACAGAGCTCCCACCTCATTCTTGCCTTGATTGGCCGGTTTTCTATTAATTAAGTACTATACAAAGACCTTCAAAACCTATCTATAGGTACTTAATACTAATAAGGATCTATCTTGTTCACATTATATGAAAATAAATATTTTTTAAATATTTTTTTAACTGTGATCAAAATACACTTCATTATGACTTTAAAAAGTTAAGTAGGTACTTAATAAAATCTAGGGAAAATAACAAACTTATTTTTTATTTATTTTTACAAGTTACTTTATTATAGGTTCATAATAGAATAAGAACACGCTAAGTTACAGCAGGCTGTAGTGAAATCTTTAGAAGTCCTAAATGTCTGCGAGACTGTGCTAACTTGCTTATTATATAAACAAGAAACCCCTAAAATAGCTGTGTGCTAAAGCATAATTCGTTTTAATAATTGTAAGAGAATGTACTAATGCCAATATTAGTCCACACTTGCCTGGGTTGGACTGAGCCAACAACAGCTTGATTTGATAAAAGCCCTTAATAGTTTTTGGTATTGTTGATAATCAACTAATAACTTTTGTCTAATATAATTATAAAGCTCCTATTGTTGCTGATCTATCACTTTTCTGGAATATCAATATAAACTTTTCTGAATCAATTTTTTAGTGTTAGTGAATGATTTAGTACAACTTTAATTAGGTTTATTATAAGTATGCCTATTTTTGCTCCTTTTGTAATGATAAGGATTACTACCTGTACAAGTACATAGATACCTTGAATGTTAATCTAATAAGTACCTATGTTAAAAAACTTTTTTACAAAAAATTAAACCGACGAAAAAAGAACTGAAAAACGAAAAATAAATAACTTTAATTTCGGAAGTCGGTGTCATCGCTTTTCAATTTTCGTTTTTTGCCACCGAATTCCGAAATTAAAGTTATTTATTTTTCGCTTTTGAGTTACCATTTTCTCCAGGTTACTCCAGGTTAAAGACCTGGAGTTGATGATGGGTGGTTGTGTCATCAGAACTATGTATGTGTGCGAAATTTCAACAGAATCAGTTCACAGTTAAAAATTCAGTTGGTGAAAAATCAATCAACCCCATTTTTTCTACCTTTAGGGGTGGATTATAGTTTCTAATTTTAAATGGGACCAACTTCGAGGTATACCCTTCCCAATAAAACAAGATTTTTTCAAATCGGACAACTCACTAAGAAGATACGCTTGGTCATAAATAAAAAAAAAAAAAAAATATACGTGTCGACTTGAGAACCTCCTCCTTTTTTTTCGTCGGTTAAAAATAGCAAATGCTCGCTATTTTTATAGACAATAGACCTCAGCTTTACTCCCAAAACAAAGAAGAATAAAGAGAAGCTTACATCCCAAATTAATGCCAAAACAACACCTACGACTCCAAAAACCACACCCAAGCTTACCGACGAATCGACACGACAGTACCTGAAACTACACTCCAGACAGCTGATAAATCAACTCAATTTGACGACGATAGTATAAAGCTTGATAAATTAATGGATAGGCGATATTCAACCCAACAAACTAAAGCCAAACTTTGTATAATAAGTGCCAACAATAGAAATAGACTATGTGACAATATAGAAGATAGTTTGGGAACATGTCATGACTTCTGCCATTACTTTTATCCAAATGGCGGCATAGAAGAACTTCTACTTGGCATAGAAAATAAGTTTAGTAATTATAATAAAACTGACTACTGTATTTTATTTATTGGAGAAAAAGATTTCTTAACTACTAAGAATTATCATGATTTAATCTATCATATTAAAGATACCATTGACAAACTAAGTCACACAAATATTATTATATGCCTCCCGACCTTCAGAATATGTGGCGAATACACAACACTATATAACTCAAGGATTGAAATGTTCAATAGTTTATTGTACCTGCATAACACAGCGTATGAGTATGCCTATTTATTCGACTCAAACGCTGACTTATCATACGATTATTCAATGTTTTCGGGTCGTCAAGGACTCCTGAACGATGCAGGTATAAAAAACATTTATGAATCTCAAGAGAACTATTTGTGAAATCCAAATGATTAATAGAGACACTGAAATGAAGGACACATCAAATCATTTTTTTCTTCTATAACTGTCTGACAATAATGCATCAAAATATTGCAGGATTGATTAATAAGTCAGACCAACTACTATTGCACCTACATGAACTTCAAAACAACATAGACATTATTTGTGTAACCGAACACTTCATGGAAACTGGATATGAAGGTTTCCTTAATATACCTAACTACAAATTAGCAGCTTGTAACTCCAGGGACACAATAATAAAACTTTAAAAAAAAAATTGACCGACTTCAAAAAAAACAAAACAAAAAAGGACTACTGTACTAAAACCAAACGACAAAAGTACTTCTTTAATAATAAGAGAAAAATAAAAAAATAACTTTAATTTCGGAAGTCGGTGTCTTTGCTTTTAATTTTAGTTTTTGGCCACCGACTTCCATAGTACCTCCTCCTTTTTTGAAGTCGGTAAAAAGAGGAGGTGCATGCGTATTGGTAAAAATTGACCACCAATGTAAAGAGCTTAACGAAATCAAGAAACTTTCAGTGCAGGGACTTTTCGAGTGTTGTGCAATCGAATTAACACAGCATAACGTTATTATTGTATGTATTTACAGGATACCTAAATCTAGTAACCTTGACATGTTTTACTCGAAATTAAACATTCTTCTACCAAAAATGTGTTACAAAGCGCGCAAAAATGTCATATTATGTGGTGACTTTAACATTAACACTTTGAAAAGAGATAGAATTTCTCAGGAATTTACTAATTACTTATTAAGCTATAACTTGAAATTACAAATTGATGAGCCTACCAGATTACAAAGCAACACATGCATAGACAATTTTGCGCACAACTTTCCGCGAAAATGCAATCATAAAATAATGGATTTCAACATGTCGGATCACACAGCCCAAATTTTAATGATTCCTGTAAAGAAAACTTGTACAATAAATAGTTGGAATATTACAAAGCGTGACTACAGTCACAATAGCTTGATTAAATTCAGAACATGCTTAAATTCTTTATCTTTTTGCGATTTATATGAAGCTGCGGATCCAAATGTGGCGTACGACAATTTTATAGAAATATTCCAGCTGTTTTATAATTAATGTTTCCCCTTAGTTAGTAAAATGATTAACTCAAAAAGGAATCCGAATTGGTTAACACCCGGTATCAAACCTTGTAGCAAAAATAAACGACAACTTCTTTGGCATTTAAGAGCAAAACCTAATAGTAATAACCTGACAAAACTGAAAAATTACTCACAAAGACTTAAGAAAATAATAAGATTGACACAAAAGGCAAAAAATAATCATAAGATATTGACATCAAATAACAAATCGCAGGATACATGGAAAATTATAAATGAAAATAGATATTGTCCTCCACGTGAATATTTATCAGAAATACGTAGTAATTGTACTACATTAACAAAACCCAGTGATATAGCGAATGCATTTAACAATCACTTCGTGGAGCTAGCAGAATTACTTTCAAAAGCCTCAAAATCTCTTAGTTTTAAGACTCCAAATATATGCAACAGCTCGATATTCTTGGCTCCAACTACGCCTAATGAAGTGTACCGGATAATACAAGACCTAAAAAATAAAGTTAGCGTAGGTTACGCCCAGACCGCTGGCGGCCGCGGTCCACCGGCCCCACGAATGGACGGTCCGCGCTCGGCGCGTAAGCTCATCGACAGGGAGCTTCTCGAGGAGGCCGCTATTGTCCAGGCCTGGAGCCGGGAGTCGGCAACGAACGGACCCGTCGACGTCGAGCAGGAGGCGCTGTGGTTCCGCGGGGCGATGACGCAAATTTGCGACGCGTCTATGCCCCGGGTCCACGCACAGTCCGCAAGGCGCCAGGTGTACTGGTGGATCGCCGAAATCGCGCAGCTGCGCATCGCATGCGTGGCGGTTAGCCGGTACACTCGTTACCGGAGGAGACGTCTTCGGGTCCCTGACGAAGAGGCCTCGCTGTATGAGGTGTACCGCGCGGCTAAGGAGACTCTGTGGCTGGCCATCGGCGAGTCGAGGACACGAGCCAGGGAGGAGATGTTGGAGACTAGACGGGGATCCGTGGGGGCGCCCTTATCGCGCGGTCCGAGGGAAACTTCGAGCCGCGGCGCCCCCACTTACGGAGAGTCTCCAACCCGAGCTGCTGGAGGAGGTGGTCGCAGCCCTCTTCCCGGCAAGAGCGGAGCATACTCCACCACCGATGGCTTTGCCCACAGCCGCAGAGTCTACAGAGGAGGTGAACGCCATCAGCGTCCCAGAGGTAACACAGGCAGAGATGAGGGCAGCCGTGATGCGGCTCCGGGCCAAGAACGTGGCCCCGGGGCCCGACGGGGTCCACGGCTGCGTGTTAGCCCTCGCTCTGAAGGAGCTTGAGCCCCAACTGAGAGGACTCTACACAGCGTGCCTTGAGCGGGGCCAGTTTCCCACTCTGTGGAAATCTGGTCGTCTGGTCCTGCTCAGGAAGACGGGGCGCCCTGCGGACTCGCCGTCCGCGTACCGGCCCATAGTGCTGCTTGACGAGGTGGGCAAGCTGTTTGAGCGGATAATCGCAGCCCGCCTCGTCGGCCACTTGTGCAGAGAGGGGCCGGACTTGGACGACAGCCAGTTCGGGTTTCGGCACGGGCGCTCCACAATCCACGCTGTGTCGCGGGTAAGAGTCCTGGCGGAGGAAGCGGTGTCCCGGGGCGGGGTGATGTTGGCGGTGTCCTTGGACATTTCCAACGCCTTCAACACCCTGCCCTGGAGTTGTATTCGGGAGGCACTGCGGTACCATGGGGTGCCTCCCTACCTCCGCCACATCGTTGGGGCTTATTTGTCAGAGAGGTGTGTCACCTACATGGGACGTGATGGCGGAAACCAGCGCCGCATGTCGTGCGGTGTTCCGCAGGGCTCGGTTTTAGGCCCACTCCTGTGGAACATCGGGTACGACTGGGTGCTGAGGGGCGAGCTCAGTCCGGGGGTAGACCTGACGTGTTATGCGGATGACACGCTGGTCACTGCCCGGGGGAGCTCGCACAGGGAGGCAGCGTTGCTGGCGACGGCTGCGGTCTCACAGGTGGTGAGCCGCATACGTTGCCTAAGCCTGGAGGTGGCCCTCAGCAAGTCGGAGGCCATGGTGTTTCATGGCCCCCGGCGGGCGCCGCCACCCGGCTCACACATCGTGGTCGGGGGGGCTCGGATCGCTGTCGAGTCTACCATGAAGTACCTAGGATTGGTGCTCGACAGCCGGTGGGACTTCGGGCCCCACTTCCGACGGCTGGCGCCCAAGTTGCTGGGCGCTGCTGGGGCGCTGTCAACGCTGCTTCCCAATCTGGGGGGCCCGAGCGCCGCTTGTAGGCGGCTCTACGTGGGGATCGTGCGATCGATGGCCCTTTACGGGGCCCCGATCTGGGCGGCTGACCTGACGGCCGGTAGTATCGCAGTCCTGCGTAAGTCGCAGAGAGCGATGGCCGTCAGAGTCATCAGGGGGTATCGCACGATCTCCTACGAGGCGGCTTGTGCACTGGCCGGATCCCCGCCCTGGGACCTCGAGGCGAAAGTACTCGCGTCATCGTATCGGTGGCGCGAGGAAGCGAGGGCGCGGGGTGAGCAACCGATGCAGTGACACATAGAGCTGCATCGGTCTCAGCTTCGCGAGGTCCTGGTGGCGGAATGGCGGGAAAGGCTTTCACGCCCTACCGCCGGCCTCGACATCATTGAGGCGGTCCGGCCGGTGCTCGAGCGCTGGCTCGGGAGCAGGCACGGCTCCCTGTCGTTTCGGGTGACGCAGGTGCTCTCGGGGCATGGTTGCTTCGGGAAGTACCTGTGTCGCATTAACAGGGAGCCGGACGCCCGGTGTCACCACTGCGTCGACTGCCGGGAGGACACGGCGCGGCATACGCTGGCAGAGTGTGCCGCTTAGGAGGAGCCACGCCGTGCCCTCATCTCAGAAGTAGGCAGTGACTTGTCGCGGTCGGCTGTGGTGAATGCCATGGTCGGCAGCGGGGAGTCCTGGGACGCGGTGGTTGCGGAAGATTCTTACGTTCCCGCGACCCCCGGCATAGGTGTGAGTCGGAACACCGGGGTGGTTTTTAGTCAGTAAGAGTCTGACAGACCCCTCCGCCCACCCCAGGGCGGAGGACATCCATGAGGATTTTCCACCGCGGAAAAAAAAAAAAAAAGGTTATGATGACATCTCAACAAAAGTACTAAAATTCGTTTCCCAAGTGATATCAGGTCCCATTTGTCACATAATTAATTTAAGCATTTGCTCTGGAATCTATCCAGATAAACTAAAGCCCCTATTTATAAAAGGTGATACGACTGACATTAATAACTACAGACCAATTGCACTTATACCGGTAATATCAAAAATATTTGAGAAAATTATTTATAACTGTATGTATTCCTTCTTCACCAAACACAACATCTTAGTAAAGGAACAGAAAGGCTTTAGGAAAAACAAATCCGTGAACCTGGCTATCTATGACTTCCTTAATATTATAATGCCAGATATCGATCAAGGAATTCCCACTACCGCTATATTTATGGACATGACGAAAGCCTTTGATCTAGTCGACCATAGTATTTTGTTAGGAAAACTAAGTGCTTACGGTATAAGGGGAAACGCTCTTTCTCTTATAAAATCCTACCTTCATAATAGAACACGGTGTACGGAAGTTAGACGAATTTGTAAAAAGCATAAAAAAGAATATAAATACATGTCAGGACAACGTAAAATCACATTTGGCATTCCACAAGGCAGCGTATTGGGCCCACCATTGTTTTTAGTCTATATAAATGACTTTCCAAAACACGTCACCTTTCCTACGGTTCTTTTTGCCGATGACAGCACTCTAATTATTAGGCATGATGATTTAAATAGAAACTACGAGATTGACATTAAAAAGGCATTACAACAATCAATTGCTTTAATTCTTAATTTAAATAAAACTAAAATCATGCAGTTTCGAAAAAGAATTACCACTTCTGCCATCAATTTATCTTTTAGTAATAATATAATTGAAGAAGTAGGACATATTACATTTTTAGGATTGACAATAGACTCTAAACTGACGTGGAAAGAACATGCATCGATCCTAATTACAAAATTGACCAGGTTTGCCTTTGCTCTTTATAAACTCAGCAAAATAGTAAATCAGGCGGCTGTTGTAACCGCATATTATGGCTACGTAGATTCTATATTACGTTATGGAGTAATTTTCTGGGCAAATTCCTGTGAAAAACTTGAAATTTTTAAAGCGCAAAAGAAGTGTATTAGGTCCATATGCAATCTTAAATCAACAGAAAGTTGCAAACCACATTTTATCTCCTTAAAAATATTGACGTTACCTTGTCTTTACTTATACGAAACCGCTTTATTTGTAAAGAAAAACGGTGATTTATTTAAAAAAGCTTTAGATCAAAGCTGTCGATCCATACGACCAACAACCAGCCGACCAACCCTTATGCAAAAGAGCATACTTTGCATGGCTCAAAAAAAAATTAATAAGCTACCTAATGATATAAAAGATTTAAACTTGACACAATTTAAACGTTAACTAAATAAATTTTTAATAGACAAATGCTACTATACCATTGACGAATTCCTAGTTGACAAAATTTCATGTGACTAACTATTTTATATTTTAATGCAATGTTCATAATTATACATTATCTATTTAATAATATTATAACTTCTATAGATATTAATTACTCCATTGTGTTTCATGAAATATTTAAACTTAATTTCTAATAGTGTCACTTAACAATGCATGCCCTATAGGGTAGATTTTTGAGCTACTATAAAATATTTTTAAGACCCTGTTGTATCCACCAAAAATCGCATTAATAAAAACTATGACTTTGACTTTGACTTTAACTCATCGAATTTACCTGGTTTAACTATACTACGAGTATTGGCATAAAAACATTTCAGGGACTTCTTTGTTGGGACTATATTAGTGTAATTATTCGTAATTTGGTATGTTATTCTCTCTGTACAGGAAGTTAGTTTTTTTGGAGTTGTACAGTTTACAGGCGTGGGTGGTTGTTTCGTTGTAGATATAATTTTAGGGACCCCTTTATTATACTTGATGATAAGGTTATTTTCCCCAGTAGCAGTGCGTTTTTGTAGTTCGTCTTTCAGATTTTGAATATATTTCCGTTAATATGGAGTTTGGTCGGAATACATTTTTATGTTCTCTATGTCCAAGTTATTTCTGTTGCGCAATATAACCTTCACTGTTTCCTTAGATGAAAAACATACTTGAATTGACGGAAAGATTTCAATTCAATTCATTTATTCAATAACAATTTTTACGTCGTGTCTGAATTTTTTAAACTAATATTATAAGAAACATCATGCAGGGCACATTCATTGTAGGCAAGTCTAATTATTCTAGTCATTTCTGCCTTTTCGTAATCTTGGCGTTCGGTTGTTGATTTGTTCTTAGATTCAGCTATGCCAGAAACTATAATATTTTCAGCTTGCATATTTCGTTCTTGAATTTCGTTGACAAATTCTTCATAAGTCGTATGAGCTTGGTCTGAGGTCGATGGCATGCATTTGAGGTTATTAACTTCGGCTTCTAAGAGCATAACTTTCTTTTCTGTGTTTTCAGAAACAGTTGTTATGTCATTGAGTTTAGATTTAATATTTGTATTTTCCGAGTTTAGGTTTTCAATGGTTTTACTAATATTGCCCACTTCATTCCTTATGGCAGTGACATCTTGACACAGCTTATTGTCATTTTCTGCTTGGTCATTTTTAGAGGTCTTTAGAAGCAACATCATTTCGGACTTTTGCTTTCGCAATTCAGACAGCTCAGTTCTTATCAAGTCATCATCATCGGTTAACTTTCGTTTATAATTACGATTAGTAATCTGTGGAGTAGTGTCAATATGTATTTCAGACAAATTCGGTTGAGAACCTCCAACTCTTTTGCCGACGCCACTTCCAGTCGGTGAGCGTACTTGATTCATCGTATATCTGTGTTCAGTAACTACTCACGTGAATCATCCACTCATTGCAAGGGTAAAGAATACGAAAAATGACGATCCCGTCGCTGTTACTGGTGCTTCCACACTGGGCTTGACACTTAGAGGAATTTCGTTACAACTCAGTCACAGTTAATTATGCAAAATAGGTTATATTTCGATTACTTTAGATTTGGAATGGGTTGAAGAGAATTTAATAAGTTTTTAAAATAATTTATGACACGACTGCTCTTTACGCTCGCCAGAGGATCAAGAAGAAAACATATGGCGTTATCTCGCACATGCCCAATGTATTTAAAAGAAAGAAGGCTAGTTGGAAGGAGAATTGATGGCAGAATTTAACTGCTCATACAAAAAAGCTTTAACACTGTTCGTACCGCTAGAACCAAATTATGAGGAGAATTCCGAAGAAAAATACAGGAAACGTAAAAATAACATCACCAAAAGTCAAAAAACAAACACAGAGAAGGTAGAAAGTTTAAATTCTAAATCAAAGAATAAGTCTACAATAATACAACAAGACAGTAATAAAAAGAAAGGGGTTAACCCGAAGAATAAACAAAAAAAAAGATACCGTGATTAATTGGGCGGCACTTTCTGACAGTGACTCTGAAATACATCACGTAGAAACGGAAAAAACTGATAATTCAAACAAAAAGAAGAAAAATAGTAGGAAATGTTTATGGAACAAACTAAAGGAAAAAATTTGGGATTGAGGGACCGGTCTGGAAAATAAAGTGTTACATTGCGCAAAAGTGATCTTAGACTGGTTTACATCATATAGGATGGATGACATAACGGAGTTGCCTTTCTTTTATACATATTTTATAAGTAAAACGCAAGGGTGATTGACTGACTGACTGATCTATCAACGCACAGCTCAAACTATTGAACGGATTGGGCTGAAATTTGGCTCACAGATAGTTATTATGACGTAAGCATCCACTAAGAATGGGTTTTTGGAAATTCGACCTTTAAGGGGGTAAAAAGAGGGGATTTTGTTTGTATGAAAAGTCTTATTCCTTGAGTTAATAGACTTGAAACTTGGCACGAATACTTATTTAAGTAAATTATAAACTTTTTTGTTTTTAGTTTACTAAACTACCCCCTGAATGGGGATTGGGGGGTGTCAAAGTTTGTATAGAAGAATTTTAACGCGCGGTCCGATTAACTTGCAACTCAGTAAGTATATCCAATCAAAAACATAAATGTGAAATGTGAACCAAATTCAATATTGTGGTTGTCGACATCGCCGGCAAAAGAATTGAGATCTAAATAGGTGCCAAGTTCTATAGATAATCCCGAAATATATAAAGAACATACCCACAACATTCTAAAATAAATTTTAAACAAAACTTCTTGTTTTATCTGCTATAACAATGTTTGCTATTAAAAAATATAACTTCATTGAATAGTCGAATTATTTACACAAAGCGATTAGGATGAATTGCAGCTGAAAATTTTACAAGGCTAATTTTTATCAGCAAGCCATCATTAAAACTATAGACATAGAAGTTATCAAACATAAAGAAAATAAGTTGATTAGCTAAATATAACAGAACGTCTATGTAAAAACTAGCCAAGTAAGTGGCGCGGCGCCACGTACATTTTTTATTTGCATTCTGAGATGTTCTGAATTTTTTTCATCTTGTGGTTCGGCCCTGTTGTGGCTCCAGCATCATGTACAGGAAGCCTAAATTCACCCCAAGATACGGACTATGACTATATTTCCAAACCCTTAAATCCCCGTGACCCCGGGCGCGCTGCACTCCTACTGCCCGCCTCGCGGAAAACTTAAACAGCCAATGATTAACAACTATTATTAATTATTGGTTGTCTAAGTTTTTTAAATAATCTGGTATACAAAACGATGAAAGCGACCTTTCATCAAGGAACCAATTCTCCTGCGAAAGAAAAAGTTTTTGCTATGATAATTTCGTAAGGCGCTAGGTATGAATAAAAGTCGACTATTCGGAAAATATTTCAAATCGTAAAAAAAAATGTTTTCTGATTTTTTCCTTTGTATACAAACAAGTACCAGGCTGGATACCAAATTTCAACTTTCTAGGTCATGTGGAAATGGGTTAGGTTTTTGATCTATAGGTAAGTCAGTCAGTGATAAAAATGCCGATTTTTAGACGTTAATATCTCAACAACCGTTTGAGCTGTATTTATCGAATTTAGGGGTTTAGTTAATCTAAGGTGTTATAATAAATAAACCAAATTTGATGTATATAAGTTAAATAGATTTTGAGATATTGAGGGGTCAAAAGTGGCTCCAAATGGTTCGCGTAATATAACACACGGCTGCTGTCTTTTTTGAACTTTGGCTTGACACGCTGCCGCGTGTCTAGATACTATAAACCAAAAATAAAGAATAATGTGTACTAGGGTTTTTCAAAAATCTATCCCTAACGGGGTGAAAAGGGGTAGTCTATGTCTGCAGCGCTTCGCAGATGTTTGCGGAAGCCCGTGTTGATGATTTTCATGCTATAATGAGAAAACGGGCGGCGTCAATATTGGGTAGGTTGCGCGGAGGCTCCAACAATATCTATTTATTTATTTATTCATGTCTTTGGTAAAAAGCTTCACCAAAAACAATTTCTATTGGATACAAATTCCATGCTGCCATGATAGTACTTACTAATTCCACACTGCCATGTCATTACTCCGACTAGTAAATAGTAATCTGTGGCGCACATTACCGCACTAGTGCGGTAATGTGCGCAAAAGTGTAAATTTAATGTGTATAAAGTAAAAAGCACACTTCCATAATACACTGCATGATGAACCTAAAAGCGGTTAAATAAGAGCCACTTATCGAGCAAGTGTGTTGAAAATATATATATACTACTAGCTTCGCCCCGCGGTTTCACCCGCGTAAGTCTCGATCCCGTGGGAATATCGGGATAAAAAGTATCCTATGTGTTAATCCAGGTTATAAACTATCTGTTTGCCAAATTTCATGCAAATCCATTCAGCCGTTTTTGCGTGATTGAGTAACAAACATCCAAACACACAAACACACAAATACACAAACACACAAACACACAAACTTTCACATTTATAATATTAGTAGGATTATTGTCGAACTAAAATTACAGTAATTTCCTTTTATTTGGAATGCGCAATATCCCCTCTATTGTTGGTGAATCTATACATATTTAGGTTTCCTTGTACTGAACTAGCACTGTTGTGCTAGTTAGGGCAAATTAATAATATGTTATTACAATTATTATTTTTTATTTTCCTACCAGTCATTCATTTTATTTATCTTAGTCATTTGATACAGTAATATTGATAGTGAAGTATTTATTTGGCTATATTATCATATTTTAATCAAATTCATAAAACAATAAGCAAGTAACATGTGTTCGGGATACCTACGTAATATGAAATTAATTTGATATTTAAAAAAAAGTACGATCGACCGAAACCTTTTTTGCCTCAGTAAAACTGACCAAATAAAAGTCGTGAAATAAAATATTGGTAACATCTATTTAGCAATAATTTAAAATATTTGGTCTTAAATTTACTTTAAAGGCGTTTATAAATCTTTATGGCATAGAATAAAAAGGAAAATAGGTTCATTTCTATATTACTTTATGAAACACAATTTGGTGAGCATTTATCCATTCTGGCAGGTATTTCGATTTTTTTGGTAGTAAAATAGGTACTTTCCTGGTAGGCGATAAACACAAGCCATAAAAAAATACGGCCATTTATGCGACATCCTAAATAGTTCTGTGTACAATAGACCTCGCGAGCACAAACTTTTTGCAACGATTAACCTTTAAGGCTGTACCCTACCTCAGATTTTATCTTGCTCGCACCACTCGCGACCTGAGTGAGAGCGAGGTAAAGTGGGGCGCTAACGGGTCTCAAGCCTCGAAAAGTGTAGGTAATTGCTTTTTACAGTGAAAATAATGGTAATTTAAAAAAATAAAAACATTTGACCTGCTTTATAGATAGTTCAGTTATTATGCAAAGTATCATGATCTAATTTGAAGTATTTTTTTAATACCAGCGGTTTATAGTTCTTTTGAGAGGTAATTTTTGAAATTTTTCTATCGAGAACATGTTATGTAATCGTGTTTTCGCCAAACATAGGACCTAGCATTAATCCTCAACTTTAACATATATTTAATTCAAAATTAATGCTGCAGTATTTACGGCATAATAGAGGATCATGCTAAGCAATTTGAGGCAGGGTGCGCCTTTAACTAATCACGCTAAATAATCACACTGTTAGTCAAGTTGCCTTTGATTTGTTGGTACTTTTTATAATAAAATAGCTACGAGTATTTCGAGCTCTTTGTGTTAATTTGATTACTTTTTGGTATCTTTTTGAGAACGTTTATAAAGCCATTTTTGATTCAGTTTTTCGTGTTAATCTATATTGCCACAATAAAGTCCGTCTCTTCATTGTACATCGTATTTTAATCCCCCGTGTGAACCAATTTGGCTTCATAGCTATGGACATTTTTATTAGCAAAGTAATATTTTAAAATACATGTTCGCTGTACAGGAAACTTCATCATTTCTGCTGTGTGGACAAACATACCTAGTTCCAATATCTCACTCTTCCAGGCTCGTATATTGTGTATAAAATTGTCTAGACAAGTACCGCTACTAGGATTCGTAGTATTATTATTTCTTTAATAAGATTTATCTTTTAAAATATGTTTGAATGTAGAATTTTTAGTTTTCAGAAGAATTTCAAGTTAAAATCTCCGCAGGTGTTTATTTATATACCAAAAGTTTCGTAATAAGTAAGTTAAATTATTAAAGAAAAGATTCATGTTACTCTGATTCAGAACTAATATATACATTATAACTTTGTGGTCAGTTAATACTTGCTTATACGATAACTATTGCATATACGATTGCTTATACAACCGACATGCTTACACAGCTGTATAGGCATGTCGGTTGTCTGTGCCGGCTGACGTGTGAACGAAATGACGTGCTTTGTGCACTTGTGCAGGGCGCGCTGCTGACGTGCGGTAGTCGCAGGGGCTGCGTATACCTGCTGGAGTTTTCGCCTAACCTCACCACTGTCGACAAGAACGACAAGGTGCTGCTGACGCAAATGCTGGACCGCGAGTCCAAGCGCGAGCGCATCCTGGAGGCGCGCCTTCGTGAGATCAAGCTGAAGCAGCGCCAGGCGGAGGAGGCCAGCCCGGCCGCGTCCCTGGCGTCGGCGGAGGGAGTGGTAGACGACGCCGACCTGGACGCCGCCACAGTCGAATACTACGCTGTCGTCAAGAAGGAGCTCACGAACTTCTGAACGGAGCCGGACAAACATCATCATACTTTTAGTTGCTTTTCATTTTATAGGGATTTATTTTTTAAACAAATGTACCTTTGTAGTTTACGTTACGTTGCAATTAACGCGAGCGCGCGCGTTGCGCTACCAATTTGCGATGATTATAAATATTTTTAAATATTAGGACCCTTATAATTTGATAATTATATTTATTTTAAACCTATAAATTTGTTATCGTTCGTTTCTGGTTTTTGTAATTCTTGAGGAAAAAAAACGTAAGTATTTAATAATAATATTATTATTTTTATCAAAATGTATATTTATTATGTCGTTTATTAATTTTCTTGCTTAAATAAGTAAATAATAACATTTTCAAATATTTCTTAAATAAAAAGACATAGGACAGGAACCTAAAAAAATCAAAGCAAATCAAAAAATGCAAAGGAATCCCTGAATTAGGTCCGTACTTTTCGATAGAAGTCTAAATTCGTCTAATTTAGGTCTTAATTCGTCAAGGACTTCCTAATTAACAACAATGTGTTTTGGTCGACGCGCGTGCCACTTGGATGCTTGGTAAATCTCTCCATATTGTGCGCACAAACTACTATATGCAGTTACTGTTGGAATATTTATGAAAAAGCATGTTTTTCAACTACAATATTGACCCATTCGCTGCGGCGGACGCCTCGCCTGTCGGCGTTTTTTTATTTAATATGCAAGTGAGAAATACGTCAAATGGCGTTTTTTTTTAATTGCTTATATCTTGGCAAAAACAAGTCACAAAATAAGTATTATACTTGCAGTATATGCACATTTTTTTTTAAATACAACAAGGTACTCACGAGTCACGGCTACTCATCAAGCTAGGTACACATATCCAGTTTATGCTGATCTCGCATTTTAAAGGATTTCCGTACAATGCGAGGTCAGCTTATACTGGAAATATATAGCTTAATGTGTAGACGTCGTGTGTAATGCTCGGCTCGGCGACAAGGAAGTTTGGCAATAATTCCTTCTGCACATGTGGCTTCCCTGGTACCTACCTCATTAACGGCATAATTTTGTAAGAGTCTATTAACTGCTCCCAGATTACCATGTTTATTTTATTTTTTTACATTCATCGCAGACAGACATCATAATAATCATAGTTGTAGGAAGATTAGGCATGTAACATGCGAACACACGCGCATACACGCGCCCTCGCCTCCCGCGCCCCGCGCCCCGCGCCTCGCGGTCGTCCGCACCCCGCTCCGCGCCCGCCAGTCCGGCCTGCATCACGCTAGAAAACGGCACGATTTTGTACTGTCTCGGTGTCACTCGATTTCCTTTAGACTTATAAGTATTTCTCTATGTTGTATTGGGGTATTGATCAATAATTATAAATTCTGAAGTTATTCTGTAAAAAAACTTTAATTTCATTCGCCCCCTACAAACTGGCGCTCCAACGCGGCACGCGTGTTGTAACCGACGCGACGCGAACTCAAATTCATACTTACAAAAGTAACGGTTTTCTCAGTGCACGCAACGAACTCAGTGCATATCACAACGTAATTAGATAGTGTTTCCGCGTGTTAAGTTGACTATATTGTGCAATAACTCAGACCAACAAAAAAAGAAAGACGGAGCATTACGTACATCAAAAGTGAAGCCACCTTTTTATCTATGTGTATGTAAAAAGGGTTGTCATTTGTTAAAGTTTTACCCTATAATTTGGGGAATAATATTTTGGGTAGGATAATATTGTACGAGTAAGATATTGTTGAGTATGGTATTGTACCTCAATTGTTAGGAAGGATTCCGAAACAAAACCATTTTTTTTTTACATCGCAAAATAAAATAAAATAACAATTAAGTACAAAGTGCATTTACATACAGCCCTATCGTCAATGGCTACATGAGGCAAGTCTGGTAACTCCTACAAAAAAAAATACACGAGTAATGGCAGCTTTTGATTAAAACCTTAGGAAGATAAATGAAGAATTAGGACATACTTGAACAAACGTACAGCCAGAACTTTGTGAAACTGAGTTTTCAGCAATTACGTAGGACGATGGAAATAACATCTAAAAAATAAAATTTGGTATAGTAGTATTTAAATTTGCTAGACTAAGCTGAGAAACTAACTAAAATAAAATAAAAAATACAGTCTCGTGTTTAATTACTGTTTTGATAAAATCTCATTTTTGTTTTTCAAATTTTATATCCGCTTTTGATCACACGGCGAAGTCCACGATTAGTTGAATAAAGGTCATTATTATCAAAATGATCGGAACAAACCACGCTGGTTTTCGATGGCAGCCATTCTGGATCATTCCGACTATTTCTTATAGCTACTATCCATTTACTTTTATTTTCAATATTACTTGGAAATCTAAAATATTAAATACATAAAAAAAACGCATATAATCACTCGAAATAAAAAATATCGAACGGGAAAATTTCAAATCATATTATGGCAACCCTCGCACTTTAAATGTCACTGTTTTCGTTCGTTCATTCGTTCAGGTTTTTGTTCCAAGTAACCTAAAATTCATAGTTAACTAAATTAAGAAACGATGTTATTTGAAGTACTTCCATGTGAAAAGTGATTCCGTGAGACTTTTTATGTGATTTGCTATTGTTTTTACAAGTTTTCACTACACAAGAAGGCATAATTCTATTTTTTTTATTGAAGTTTACTAGACGACGTCTCGTGACGTACCTACTAGGAGCGATGAGCATAGTTTTTGTGTAGGTGTGTGCGTGAGCCTGTGTGTTTACTTGCAGGAGCATAGTTTTGTGGCTACACGTTTGATATAGGTAATGATCCGTCTTTCTTTTTTTGTTGGTCTGAGTGCAATAATGCCTCGCCGCAAAAGCAGTGGTTACGATGACGACACCACGAGCGGCGCGCCGGCGTCCCCGACGCCCGCGCCGCTATCGGAAGGGACGCTTACGTCGTTTCTGGAGGCGTTCGCCAAGGCTCAAGCGGAATCGAACCGCCAACTGGTCCAGAGCCTGCTGGCTACGTCGGCCGTCAACGTCGCAGCATCACCGTCTCCATCGCCTGCACCAACGAAACAAGGAAACTTCGCGCGCTGTACGGCGAGATTTAATGGATCACGCCAGGACTCAGAGGCCTTCGAAGCATTCGTCGACTCTATCGTGATATATAAGGAGTGTACATCGATCAGCGACGAACATGCACTTCGCGGTTTACCCATGCTCCTGGAAGGGGAGGCTGTTGTGTGGTTCCGGGGTGTTAAATCATCAGTGACGTCATGGGAAGACGCGCTGCAAAGGTTACGCGCCATGTACGGTGTATCCCGACCACCGCACAAGCTATTCCGCGATATATTTGCCGCGGAACAAACAGCAGAAGAACGCACGGAGGTCTTCGTTGCTCGCCTCCGCGCGGTTATCGCCAAACTTCCATACACCGTGGAAAATGATATGGAAGTCGACATGATATACGGGTTGTTACATAGACGCATAAGGAAACGTTTAACCCGTGAATCCGTCTGCAACCTAGATACGTTGGTTGAGAAGGCGCGAAACATAGAGGAGTCGCTGTCCGAAGTGTCGAAACTGTCGAACGAGGCGCGCAGCCGCGCCGCTAGCGCGCATGCGCCGCACGCGCCGCCACCGCAGCCCCGGCCTGCGCCGCTCGCGCCTCTCGCGCCGCCCGCGCGCGCCCCGTCGGCCTCCGCGACTAGTGCACCGGGGGACATACCTACTGGTTCGTCGAGCGCTACGAGTAGTGCTTCGCCCCCGCCGACTGTGGTAAACAATAACAATTCATCTGAAAAAGGTAAACGACTATTTTGTGTTTATTGCCGGAAAGTCGGACACACTCGCGACTCCTGTAAAAATATCAAAGATAAAAGTGATAAAGCTTCAGTGAAGTGTTATGGTTGTGGAGCTAACGGTGTAATACGATCTAATTGCCCTAAATGTTCCGTAAATAGTACTAAAGAATCATTTTCTGTACTAGATATAAACATGTTAAACTCTGTTAAGAATTTTAATTACACTGATAGCCGTAATGTCGTTCCACAGAAATCTGATGTAAACAATTTGTGTAACGTGTCTCAATCTGATTATTCATGTAATTGTAAGTGTGTTAGCGAATGTGATGCATTGCCGAGTCGAATAGGTAACCTGTCCGCGTCGAACTTATGTACCGACGGTCGTCCGATACTCGATATTGAGATAGGCGGCTATTGTGGTACGGGGTTAGTTGATACGGCTGCCAAACGTAGTGTAGCAGGTTCAAAACTTTATGCACTGCTTCTTAAGGGCCATAGTTTCGTCACTTGACCTTCCGCATCTGGGCGGAGCTAAACCCCTACTCCCCGAATACGTAAAACGCGCGCGGTGGCGCGCTGAACTAAAACGACGATCAAAGAAAATGCAGGGGCGCAGACTTGCGCGCATAGGACGCCAATTTTACCAACGATTCAATTCGAGAGGAGATGTAAGGCTGATATTAGTATAGATAGATACATAAGTTACGAATATTTTAAGTTTTTACTGGACATTATTTTTTAGCATGTGTTTGGAAGAAAATATTGGTGTATCTTTTCATACACGAAGTATTTTAAGGGGTCATTGTACTCATCATTATGAACAACTTTCACTACGGGACCAAGACTGAAATCACGAAAAAAAATCTGCTGTCCCCTATTTTATGTTCGCATAGCTCGTCAAAATCTAGGGAACAGATGATTTTTCTTTCGCGATTTCAGGGTTGGTTCCTTAAGGAGTGAAAGTTGTTCATAATGATGAGTACACACGGCTGCACATCAAGCTATACAATTCCAGTTTATGCTGATCTCGCATTGTATAGAATTTCTATACAACGCAAGGTCAGCTTATACTGGAAATGTGTAGCTTGATGTGTAGCCGTGTGTCAATGACCCTTTAAAATATTTCCTACCTACATACCTACTTACATATCTACCTACATACCTAACTACATACCTACCTACATACTTACCTACATACGAGTACTTACCTACATACGTATCTATATACCTACCTACATGTACTTACAGCATCCGCTCAAAACTTCACGAGGTATTCCGTGAAGCACACCGAAACGAAGCACACCCAGACGAAGCACACCTAAAGTATTCCACTTAGCACACCCGTAGGTGGGCTTCAAATAAAAATTTAAAATAATTAATATCCTATTCCACGAAGCACACCTACGAATATCACTTACATAGTGCGGGGACTAGGAAATAAAAATGTCGATAGAAGAACATATTTATTATTTAATAGACTAACTTAAAGAACGAACAGTGCCCATTTCCCATACATTTAAAAACCTGATAATGAAAGTTTATGTATAGTTCTGAGGTATAGTAGAAACACTACCTGTAAGTTCAGAGTAATGTCCTATAGTCATTTTTACGGTTGAAACGCTACGAAGTTCAAAAAATATTAATGTTACTTTTACATAACATTTATGTTATTTATGTAACGTAACATTTATGCTATTTTATTTTAACAACTTCTTCCATGCTACTTAATGTGAGTAAGCCATTACACCCTTTTTTAGTACACCGCCACAAGGCATTACCGTTTTTATAAATCTTGTGTTTACTATATTGTTTGTTATTATACACTAATACGTAATTAATAGATGGGTTAAAATTTCTACTACTTGGACCTGCCATCGGCTCCATTATTTTGTTTGAATAAATTGCATGAAAAACAGAAAAAATAACAATAACAAGCAGACCGGCGCACAATTGCATACACTCAGCTCATGACGTCGCGATATGCGATTGTGTAATGAGAACTAAGCATCTAAACAAGTTCCGGAAACGCTCGGCTAAATTCGGGATGGCTCGGGAATTCAGTGGCGGGCGCACGCGTTGACTATTAGCACAGAATACATAATAGTACTACGTACAGAAGAGACACTCTCTTCCCCGCGCTCATATTAAATACCGCACCTCACCCCGCACTTTGAGGTATAATGAAACTGAAAGATGTTAGATATTTAAGTTAGTCTCTTAAATAATAAATATTTTCTTCTATCGACATTTTTATTTCTTAGTCTCCGCACTATGTGAGTGATATTCGTAGGTGTGCTTCGTGGAATTGGAAATTAATTATTTTAAATTTTTATTTGAAGCCCACCTACGGGTGTGCTAAGTGGAATACTTTAGGTGTGCTTCGTCTGGGTGTGCTTCGTTTGGGTGTGCTTCAAGGAATACCTCAACTTCACTACCTACATTACATTTATTTCTGTTGCATTTAGAATTCGCGTCATAGTCTCGACCTGTTCTTACCATTGCATTGCTAAAATTCAATTACGTCTAACATGTGTAAGTAGCTGTATGGAGTAAGCAATGAATTCGGAATCAGTGAGGTCTGGGTTCGCATCCTGGTTTTTAATTTCTTTGAAATCATAATATATTATTTGTTAGTATTTTTAGCAAAAACTTGTTAGGTATTTATGTTTATTTATAATCTATTAATTCTTATTATTTATTTTTTATGAAGTTAGGTATATAGGTTAGGCCTTGTTAGGTAGGTAGGTATTAGTTATTGTATTATTATTTAACTATTTATAGGTATCAGTATTCAGCAGACTTTATTGAAAACTAATAATAATATGTTTTAAACTTTATGCATGTTCTTTTTTAAATGTAACGTACGTAACGTATGAACTCGAGCACGATACAGCCAGTGCGTTTGCGTGTATGAGTGATGTCTCAACATTCCACAGAGAACACACACATAATTATGAACTCTCATACTACGCAAAATATAACAGTATAGGTATTTCTGTTGCAATATTAGACTACGCTTTATAGTGGCAACCTGTTATTACCATAAGATTGCTAAAATTCGCGAATTTATTTCATGTGATAGTAGCTGTATGAGCAAAGCAATGGATTGGCGATCAATGAGGTCTGGGTTCGGATCCATTTCACAATGCCGATTTACTTTCATTGAAATAAAACGATTTTTTTGTATTTTAAGCAAAAACTTTTTATATTCTAATGCTTATTATTTATTTTTATGAAGTTAAATATTAGTAATTGTATTATTATTTAACTATTTATAGGTATCAGTATTCAGCAGACTGTATTGAAAACTAATAATATGATTCAGACTATGCATGTTTTTTTTTTTTTAATGTAACGTCACAATGAATGTATTATACTTCCGTCCCATTACTTCCAATCAAGTAAAAACTTACAAAAAGTTTTAGTACTGAGTGAGATTTGAACTCACGGCTCACTGATACACGTCCAGATGTAGCTGCCTCTAAGTAATCTTGACTCAAAAAAATATTTCGTTGAAATTATGAACTAGAACCATTTGTTGATGACAATGATGATGTGTCTCTTGAAAATAGAAGGTCGTAAGCTTACAAATATAAGGGTCAGCTCAGACCGCGAAGTTTACAAATTATGTATTAGTACGAAAAAGTTTATAAATTAAGGAACCACTTACTTATCATAATTATCAGCACAAGTGGGTATTTTATTATATTTGTCGTGAAAATCATGATAAACAACAAATCGGAAAATATTTCTTGCCTTTACTACACTATTTTTGTTTTCATATATCATAGCGACTCTACTATTTTTGTAATGAATACATTGCTTCATAACCACTACCTAAGTGTGTCGCTAAGTGACTGGACAAGCAATGTAAATATCACAAAACGATACTTTGTAGCGGTTACATCGCGCGCGTAATACGAGTACAGCCGTTGTAGGGTAGCTTGCGACAAGCCAGTGATTTCGTGTGAGTAAGTTATACCTAGGCTACAGTGCACGATACATGCACGCTGTACTTGATGAGATAAGGTTTATAATTGATTGTGCAGTACGTTCTGATTTATGAATGTGTGTTCGCGACTTCGTATTTCGTATAATATTCGTATTGGTTTTTACTGAATTGCATTTGTATGTGGTGACGTGGATAGTTATACATAATTTTTTATTATAGATTTACACAATATTTTATGTCAACGACTGCCCCGTTAGTCTAGCGGTGGCAAGCTGGCAAGCGCTACTGCTGAGCATGAGACCCCGGGTTCGATTCATGGGTCGGGCAAAGTGTTATTGCGTTTTTAGGGTTCCGTAGTCAACAAGGAACCCTTACCTATAGTTTCACACTGTCCGTCTGTCTGTCCGCGACTTAGATCATAGACTCTTAGTACTAGAAAGCTGTAATTAGCACGGGTGAACATATTAATCACGCTGAGTGATACAATCAAATCATGAAAAAAAAAAATCTAGGACCGGTACCTCCCCTACACCTACACGTAAAGTTTGTATGGTTTTTTTTCTAGTCTTCCCATGGTGTGGAGTGTCGTTGGAAAGATCGTTCAAAAATATTATGAGTGTGTAAAAACCATTTTTGGATTCATGGATCTGTTTGCGAAATATTATACTTTGAAGTGTTGATTTTTGTTAGAGTCAAGTGTCTCCCCCCAATGGTTGGTTTTGGATATGTGAAAAAATTCACGGCAGTAGTAGTTATAGGTATACATATAAAGAAATTAAAAGGAAAACTATCACAGCTAAGTAGGCTCTACAAGTTAACGAGTAATAATCGACCAACTTAAATTTGCAGTTGCAAAAAATGTTTTTCAACTACAATGTTGAGTTTGTTCTTGGTATAAATTCATCCCAACTACGGAACCCTTCATTTTGTGTGGTCCGACACGCATTTGGCCGGTTTTTACATCTGAAATTGCTCAGTAGCAGCCCGGAGTCCGGATTTGTGCTTAGTTGATGGCAATAGGCTCGCCCCTACTACATGGGACATAACTGGCAAAATGTGAGTGTACTAACTAAAAGTACACCTCTGCCTAACCCTTCGGGAAACACAGGCGTGATGTTATGTTATATTTTATATTTACATTTTTTTTTGGTTTACTTATATTGTAAATTGTTAATTTGTATGTAAATTTTGTCAATGTAAATAAAAAGAGCATTATACGTAATTACACATTTAAAAAAAAAACAACAATAAAGCGCCTACGCGCGCAATTGAATTGGGCTCTCTGCAGCGAGCTAGTCTATAAACGCACATTGATACAATTCGAACGTAAATATTTGCACTAATACACACAAACGCGCGTATCGGTCCGTAGCCGGGGCGGAGCAGCGAGCGACACAGCCATCCCGTCTCAATGCTAACGCGCGACTGCCGCCCGCGCCCCGCGCAGAGCACCTCTGAACCTCTATCTCTAAATGGGGTCATTATCTTTGCAAATATTGATTGATTTAAAAATGCTCTAACAATTTTGTAGTCCTTGTAACCATCAATTTTTCAGTGTAATAATATTTCCAAAATTCAAAGCCGTTTAGAAGTAGTAGCGAATATTAGCCAAAAATAGCGTTTTGGTAAATATTTTTTTAAGGCAAAATTATTAGCCATACGCAAAAACCCTTTAACAAAAATGTTGTACATGAATCTATGGCAAATATATATTTTTTTCAGATCGTTTAACCAAGCCGTTAATGAGGAGTAGGCTTTTTAAAGTGACCGTTTTACGGTACTAAACGGGACTTAGCGCCTTAAACAAAACTATTCGTTTCGTAGTTGTTTTATGTCGGTAAAATTAGCCGACGGTATACTGCGGGACCTTAAAGTTTTACTCGTGGATGTTGACGTATTATTTAGGGGATCGGCAGTACCCATCACTTTTGTTATTTTTCCGGATTCAGTAAATAATGACACGTTGCTCGGTATTGATTTCTTACGTAAAGTAGGTATTGTTATAAATATGTCAAACAATACTTGGTTCACAGCTGATCGGCCTCAGGTCATTCACCCCTTGCGGTGTGAGACCTCACGTGACGTCGTAGGGTGCGCTTCCACGGATGTCTTACGTAATAATGAGGGTTCGATGCTGTCAATTTCAGAGAAGAATTGTTTCGCTCAGCTGCTTCAGGAATATGGAGATATCTTCGCAGAAGGGGGAGAACATACATCGTTTGCTGAGCATCGCATCGATTGCGGTGATCACCCGCCGAGTGCAGTGCCGCCGTATCGACTCACGCCCGCTAAGAAAGCCATCATGGAGGCGGAGATAGAGAAGATGCTGCGCGAAGGTATCATTACGGAGTGTGAATCTCCGTGGGCAGCACCAGCTCTTCTGGTACCGAAGAAGGATGGTACTTACCGATTCTGCGTGGACTATCGCAAGTTGAACGCCGTCACTAAGAGTGACTCGTACCCGCTTCCAGTGATCGATGACCTCCTGCAGTACACTGGTAAGAGCTGTTTTATGAGCACTATTGACCTTCGATCTGGTTACTGGCAGGTCAGAGTAAGACCTGAAGACCAGGATAAGACTGCCTTTGTTTCTCCGTTTGGGATTCATAAATTTACGCGCATGCCGTTTGGTCTGAGGAATGCGCCCGCAACCTTTCAACGTTTGATAGACCGATTTCGATCTGCATCATCTCTTAAGGGGGTGACTCTCCTTGGGTATATTGATGACTTGATATTGATATCCGGATCATTTCACCAGCATATTCAGGACTTACGTGCGGTATTCGACCGCTTACGTGTCTTTAACCTCCACGCAAATCGCGATAAGTGCACATTTGCTCGAGAGAGTGTGAAGTACCTGGGGCATATTATCACCTCTGAAGGAGTGACCCCAGACCCGGATAAGGTTGCTGCGATATTACATATGCAGGAACCAGCTAATGTAAAGCATTTAAAATCCTTTCTGCAGAGTTGCTCATGGTTCCGGAAATTTATGCCGAACTTCTCCCAAGTTGCGCAGCCACTGACTATGTTGACGCGCAAGGATCAGTCCTGGTTGTGGGGTGAAGAACAGGCTAAGGCATTTACAGAACTAAAAGGATTACTTACCTCACCTCCGATTCTTATTCAGCCAGACTATAATGTGCCATTCATTCTCAGGACTGATGCCAGTAATTACGCACTGGGTTCGGCTCTACTCCAGGGGGAGTCGCCGCGTGAACAGAAACCCATCGCGTACGCCAGCCGCCTGCTTACCTCGGCAGAGCGTAACTACTCTACCACCGAGCGCGAGGCGTTGGCAGTTGTCTGGGCAGTCGAGAAGTATCGTGGGTACATCGATGGCCATCCTGTACGTGTCGGCAGCGACCATCAGCCCCTGAAGTGGCTGCTCACCTTGAAGTCGCCTGCCGGTCGTCTCGTACGATGGGCTATGAAACTCCAGTCCTTTGATCTGCAAGTTGACTACACTCCCGGGAAAACGAATGTCGTTGCTGATTCGCTCAGTCGTCCGCCGTGTGAGGAGGAGGCTCGCGATTCCTGTGGAGTCAGCACGGTGCTTGTCGACCCGCCGCACTGGGATGCTGCTACTCTTCGTGAAGACCAGCTCGCAGACCCCGAAGTGGCAAAGATCATCAAGGCTCTGGAAGGCAAGGAAGAATTAGAACTTACCCGTTGGACGGAGAGAGGGTATCATACGTGTTGAGGTGTATTATACCGTTACACTGAGGCAGAGACCGAAGAACCGCAGCTCGTCATTCCAGAAAACCGACGAAAACAGGTACTGGTTGAATGTCACGACTCTGCTACTTCAGGTCACGGCGGTTTAGACAGAACCCTGTACCGTATAAGTCAGAGATTTTATTTTCCTGGTATGCGACGTTACGTAGCAGAGTACTTGAAGACCTGCATCGAATGCCAGCGCTAGAAAGCTTCCAACGAGAAACCAGCGGGACTGTTACAGACTCCAGTTCCTGCTCAGCGTTTTGAAGTCTTGGCTGTCGATCTCTTTGGGCCGCTTCCCAAAGGAGCTAATGGAGAGAGATGGGTGTTGATTGTTGAAGACACAGCCAGCAAATGGGTTGAGCTGTTCGCCCTCTCCAAAGCCACAGCTGACGCATGCGCAAAGGTACTAATTGAGGAGGTTTTCTTACGCTTCGGTGTTCCTCGACGTCTCATTTCCGATAACGGTGTGCAATTTGTTGCCGATGTCATGCAACATGCAATGTTCACGCTTGGTGTGAAGCAGAGCCTTGTGCCTCTCTACCATCCAGAGGCCAACCCAGTTGAGCGTAAAAATCGCGACCTCAAGACTCAGTTGGCAATCTTGGTAGAAGGACACCATCAGCAGTGGCCAGAAAATCTGCCATTCATTCGCTTTGCGTTGAACACATCACTGACTAAGGCAACTCAACAGACTCCTGCTTACTTAACATTTGCTCGTGAACTCCGCTCACCTATTGCAGTACAGAGCTATCTTCGTGCTGTCATAGAGGCTGAAAATTATGTTCCACAGATTACGCCGTATCTTTTGAAGCTTGCGGAGACACTCAGCAATACCAAGGAGTGCATCGAACATCAGCAGGACCTTCGTAAGGCTGCGAAAGGCAAGACTCGAAAGGCTGACGAACTGGCTGTCGGTGATCTTGTCCTGATGAAGTCGCACGTCCTCAGTAATGCTGCTAAAGGTGTCAGCTCCAAGCTCATGCCTAAGAGGGACGGCCCTTACCTGGTGCAGAAGAAGGTTAGTCCAACTACTTACCTCTTAACGTTCCCTGGTTCACCGGATGAAGTCATCGGTAAATACCACATTTGCGACTTAAGGAGATATCACTCTCGAGATGGTGAATGCCCTGAGGTTCCGCAGCCTGTTGCTCCTAAACGTTCTCGTGGTAGGCCGCGTAAGCAACGTGTCATAGTTGACGTTTGACCACCCGTGGGGGCACTCGGTTGGTCAAAAGGGGGAGTATGTAGGAAGATTAGGCATGTAACATGCGAACACACGCGCATACACGCGCCCTCGCCTCCCGCGCCTCGCGGTCGTCCGCACCCCGCTCCGCGCCCGCCAGTCCGGCCTGCATCACGCTCGAAAACGGCACGATTTTGTACTGTCTCGGTGTCACTCGATTTCCTTTAGACTTATAAGTATTTCTCTATGTTGTATTGGGGTATTGGTCAATAATTATAAATTCTGAAGTTATTCTGTATGTTACGGACGACGAAGCTACACGAGTTATATAAATGCATGTAAATAAATAAGATAGTTTTAAGTACGATTTATTAAATAAATGATGCTTTGACGTTAGGGACATGTAAATACCAAAGAATAGGGTAATATTATTTAGAATTGTAAAGAGGTACTGAGCGCGACTCAGACAAGTCGAAACCTGTCGAGAGCGCATGCGTGGGCAGCAAACCACGCTGCGCTCTCATTGGCCGACCACAAAAACGCGCGCTCCGTACCTCCCCTTCCACCCGCACTATGCGGGACTTGTATAAGAAGGGTCGGCTTGCTGCCCAGCGGGACATTCGTCACTCGACTACGAAGCAGCAAGCCACCCTGGGAACAAGACCGAAAATAAACAACACAAGAACCTCAAGAGTTTTAATTGAAAATACAGTCCACCTTGTCAGTTGGTCCTGCGAACCGAATTTTATAAAAGATTAGAAGATCGCCGGTTGAAGATTTTAATCAAGATTAACTTCAAGATCAAGTATGAAGACTAGAAGCGTTACGACGAAGGAAACCGAAACGGAATCGGGCTACGATAGTCGACGCCCCCGCACATTTGAAGATCCGCCTAGGTCGCCGTCGACCAACGCGTCCGCGCTCCCGCGCACCCCGTTCGGTGCGCCCGCGGCCTGGTCCGAGCCCGCCGCCTCCGCGCTCGCGAATGCACCCCCAGCCACCGCCCAGGCTGGGAAAGTTGCACCGACGACGTCCGATGGCGCATCCGCCGCGCCGGCTCCTCGCCACATACCGGCAAGTAGAGCCACCGCGACCGCGCACGACTACGGAGAACCGCTCGCCACACCGTCTACGTCACGTTATCCGTTAACGCTCTCCGCACTACGAACCCAGGACTCGGCAAGAACTATGACAGCTGCGTACGACACTTCTGTGAGGGATACAGCAAGTACAATACGTTCCAGAAGATCGTACAGTAGTGACGTGGCAAGAGTAAAGAAGGCAGAGTACGAGGCACAGAAGAGAATCGCCGCAATAAGGAACGAGCAACTGGAACTTGAAAAGGCGCTCGTTAACAAGCGACTCGAGTATGAAGTTTCAACGATTGAGGCAGAGGCAGACGCCCGTGAAGAGGGCTCCGTGCGCATGAGTGAAGACAGAGTGGACGAGTGGCTTCAAAATGTCGACCGAAGCCACCCCCCAGACGCGGACCAGTTGCAGAGAGAGCAGCCGCCGCGTCCCGCTGCCACACAAGCCGCCCCGGAGACCGCCGCCTACATCGAACCCGCCACGTACACTGACGCCGCCGCACCTGCCAGGAACAGCCAAAGAAGACAACGATCGGCCTCGCGGTCACCTACCAGAGGAGAACGTCGAGTTGGAAGAGGAATCGAACAACTGGCCGACACGTTGGAAAAGATGATACATGTGCGCCCGCCGCCACGACAAGTGACCGAGCTACCTACATTCACGGGAGCAGCCATTGAATGGTTACCATTTAAGGCGGCGTACAACGACTCATCGAGTTTATGCAGATTCACCGCGACCGAAAACTTGGCAAGACTGCGCAACTGTATTAAAGGAGAAGCAAGGGAAGCAGTGTCAGCGCTCCTGTACTCCGCGTCCGACCCGCAAGTGATCATGAAGACACTGGAGCAGTACTACGGAAGACCGGAGATACTCATGGACCGAGTGATGGAAGACTTAAAGAAGCTACCCCGGCTCACAGGCGCAGCCAGTGAATTGAATTCGTTCGCAGTGAAGTTTCAAAACATAGTGTGTGTGATATCCAAAATGGACAACCGCGGCTACATATGGAACCCGATGTTAGTTCGCGATGTCGTAGAGAAGCTGAGCCCACACATAAAATCCAGGTGGTGTGACTACGCTTCTGAAACGGTGGAATCGTCGCGTGATCCAGAAGTAATACTGCTGTCCAGATTTCTGATGCGGGAGGCCGACCGAGCTATGAAATACGCCTTCACGAATACAACGCCCGCACCCGCCTCAAAGAGGGAAACGAAGAATGCGCCGCAGTTCGTTGCCAAAAAGAAATCAGGCCGAGAAGTAGTCTACGCGACGACGAACAAGGAGGAAGAAAGAAAGCAAGAATGTTTGTGTTGTGGCAGTGATCATGAAGTACCTAAATGTGCAAAGTTCCTGAAAATGAGCATCGACGAAAGATGGGAATGGGTACGTACTGCCAAACTATGTTTTAAGTGTGTGTCAAGACGCCATCGACGCGAACATTGCCGAGCGAAGCGATGTGGCAAAGGGACCTGCAGCCGCCCACATCACGCGTTGCTGCACAAGGACCGAGAAGAGAAAGAGTCGCCGCCAAGTGAAAAACCAGACCAGGTGACCGACGCCGAGAAACCACAAGAAGCAGTGATGACCGTCTCCGCGCCAAGCAATGTGTCGCAGCGTGTACTGCTGAAGATGTGTCCAGTGGTATTGAAAGGGCCCGGCGGGCAAATACTCACGTTCGCCCTACTGGATGAAGGCTCAACAATATCGCTCGTCGACGAAGAACTGACACGCCGCTTACAAGTAAGCGGGCCGGTCTCCACTCTACGCATTCACAGCGTGACTTCACAACAACGTGAAGAATGCAGCCAGGAGGTCAAGCTACAGGTACGAGGCCAAAGCGGGGAATTTCAAGAACTACGCGCACGAACAATGAAAGACCTGCAACTTCACAGCCAGACGGTGGACAGATCGACGCTCGCCAACTACCCACACCTCCGAGACGTACAAGCAAACGTGCCCAGCGGAGAAGCCAAGCCGATGGTGTTAATAGGTGCTGACAACTGGCACCTGATAGTCACACGCGAACTACGCATGGGCAAGAAGAATGAACCTGCGGCTTCCTACACCCAGTTGGGATGGGTAATCCACGGGACTGCACCGCGCGCCACGCTGAAGGAACAAGAGGGACAAGTTGTGCTACACCTGTACGACGTGTCTGCAGCAAGACAGACAGATGATGTACGTCGTGTAGAAGAATTAATGAAGTCGCACTTCAGAATTGACGCTCTAGGAGTCTCTTTGGCTAAGAAGATCAAACCAGAAGATCAGAAGGCGGTTGACCTGGTTCAAAACACCATGAAGAAGGTTGGCGACCACTTCGAAGTCGGGTTACCATGGCGCAATGAAGATGCTGC
The DNA here is from genome assembly GCA_949152455.1 of Lithophane leautieri. NCBI lineage: Eukaryota > Metazoa > Arthropoda > Insecta > Lepidoptera > Noctuidae > Lithophane > Lithophane leautieri. The sequence goes on along the minus strand of OX424462.1, from coordinate 276,927 downwards.
AATGCCAAACAATCACAACTGTGCATTACGAAGACTCAAAACAATAGAGAAGAAAATGGACTCATCGCCACACTTCGCAGCACAGTACAGCGCGCTGGTAAAGAACCTATTGGACAAAGGATACGCACAGGAGTGCGAGGGAACGGAAGACGAAACTAAGAGAATGTGGTACCTACCACACTTCCCGGTCGTGAACCCAAATAAGCCGGGCAAGATGCGCATGGTATTCGACGCCGCACACCGATACAGAGGAGTGTGCCTAAATGACTATCTACTGGAGGGACCAGATCTCTTGAAGTCACTGCCGGGAATCCTGTTCCGGTTCCGAGATCGACCGGTAGCCGTCACGGCAGATATAAGGGAAATGTTTCTTCAAATAAAGATAAGAGCTCAAGACCAAGCTGCGCAAATGTTTCTCTGGCGAGGCGAGGAACGCACTAAGCCACCGAAGAAGTTCAAGATGACGTCAATGATCTTCGGAGCGTCGTGTTCACCCTTCATCGCGCACTCGGTACGAGACGCCAACGCCCGACTGTACACGCAAAAGTACCCCAACGCTGTGCGTGCGATCACGTCGAGTCACTACATGGACGACTATGTGGACAGCGTCGCGACCGAAGAAGAGGCCATCGAGACGGCGCATGACATCATGAAGATACATCAGAACGCGCACTTCGATTTAAGGGGCTGGTGCTCCAACAAACCCGACGTAGTGAAGAGCATTACCCGGGAGAAGCAGGCACACGACACAGAAGTAAGGTTCGGACACAGAGAAGAAAATACAGACAAAACACTGGGTCTACTTTGGCAAACAGGCTCGGACGAGCTAGGCTTCAACACCGGTCTAAGTCGACTGTCACCCGAAGTAAAGACTAGAGACAGACCGCCAACGAAACGCGAAGCACTGGGAGCAGTAATGGCAGTCTATGACCCCCTAGGCCTCATCAGCCACTTCACGGTCACGGGCAAAATCATACTCCAGAACCTGTGGAGGCACGGCATAGGGTGGGACGAGGCGCTACCGGAACAAGATGCGCAGCACTTCGAAGAATGGATACGAAGCCTGAACGAAGTAACGAAGCTCCGCATCCCAAGGTGCTACGACAAAGGGCCAAATGACGACATGGACTTACATGTTTTCTGCGACGCCAGCGAACAGGCGTACGCAGCGGCAGCCTACTGGAGGATCCAGAAGCCAGACGGAAGAGTGGATGTGAGACTTGTCGCAGCAAAGGCGCGGGTAGCCCCACTGAAACCAGTCACCATCCCGCGACTAGAACTACAGGCAGCAGTAATCGGCACGCGACTAGCAGAGGTGATAAAAAAGGAGCACCGCGACAAGCCCAGAAGTGTGATTTACTGGACAGACTCACAAACCGTCCTGCGGTGGATCGAGAAAGACGCCGTGAAGTACACTCCTTTCGTAGCACACCGCCTGGGTGAGATCGCGGAGGTGACCGACGCCAGCCAGTGGAAATGGGTGCCTACCGACCATAACGTTGCCGACGACGCTACGCGCCCTAACTACGACGTGCACATGAAACCCGAAGATAGATGGTTCACCGGCCCCGCATTCCTGTACCACGATGAAGAGTCCTGGCCAAAGGAAAAGGCCAAAGTCGACACGACCAACGATGAAGCAACGTACGTTATAACAGAAGAGAAAAAGGAACGAGAACGCCCCTCTCACCTACCCGACATAAGAAGATTCTCTTCGTACGAAAAGTTACTTCGAGCTACAGCCGTGCCCTTCCTTTTCAAAGAAAAGTGCAAGGATAGGACTAGCCAGATGACCGTCGACCTAATAGAAAGGGCCGAGGAAGTATGGCTGAAACAAGCACAGCTGGACGACTACGCCGCAGAAATACAGCTGCTCCAGAAGAAGAAGCCGGTGCCCAGATCGAGCAGTCTATATAAGTTAGACCCCTATCTGGAAGACCACATCCTCAAGGTAAGAGGAAGGATCGGTCACGCAGCAGTCATGGAAACCACGAAAACGCCGGTGATTCTACACGGCAAACACCCGTTCACGCGGCTATTGGTGAAAGATGCGCATCGCCGAGCCGGTCACGCTAATAACGAACGCGTGATCAACGACCTGAGACAGCGATACTGGGTGGTCAACCTACGCCCTACAGTACGAGCCATTGCCCAGCGATGTCAACTCTGCCGCATCAGAAAAGCCACGCCAGTGAAACCAACTACGGGCGACTTACCTATGGAGCGAATCATGAAGACACAGCGGCCCTTCACCTACTGCGGGACCGATTATTTCGGGCCAATGACGGTAGTCATAGGAAGAAGACACGAGAAGCGATGGGGGGCGCTGTTCACCTGCCTGACTACGAGGGCACTACACCTAGAATTGGCATCGAGTTTATCCACCGACTCGGCGCTAATGGCAATACGAAGAATGGCGGCGCGACGGGGCTGGCCCCAGGTTATGTACTCAGACAACGGTACTAACTTCAGAGGGGCGGACGCCGAACTACGAGCAGCCTACAAGGAATGGACGAAAGACTTCGTTCAATTTGGGCTGGAACACCGAATGAAGTGGAAGTTCATCCCGCCAGGGGCGCCGCATATGGGGGGAGCCTGGGAACGATTAGTACGTTCCGTGAAGACAGCATTGGGAGCGACTCTGCATCAAAAGGCGCTGAAAGAAGAAGTGCTGTTGACGCTGCTGACAGAGGCCGAACACTCTATAAACTCTCGGCCTCTGACCCATGTCTCTGTCGATCCCAAGGATCCGGAGGCACTCACACCTAACCATTTCCTCATTGGAACCTCCTCAGGTTTACCCCGCACCGGGCCTTGCGAAGAGGCCAGTCGCAAGCAGTGGAAAGCTGCCCAGGCGCTCGCTGACCATTTCTGGCGACGCTGGGTGGACGAATACCTACCTACGTTGGTGCCCCGGGGGGCATCAGATGACCAACGACGACCCCTCCAGGTCGGCAGCCTGGTCGTCATCATCGACTCCTCACTCCCAAGAGGAACATGGCCTCGAGGCGTCGTGGAAGCAGTCTACCATGGTCCAGACGGCAAGGTGCGATCAGCTGACGTCAGAACCACAGCGGGCAACCTACGACGTCCAGTCACGAAGCTCGCCGTCCTCGACGTGGAAGATAAGGCTACGGTAGCCCTGCGCCGGGGGGAGAATGTTACGGACGACGAAGCTACACGAGTTATATAAATGCATGTAAATAAATAAGATAGTTTTAAGTACGATTTATTAAATAAATGATGATTTGACGTTAGGGACATGTAAATACCAAAGAATAGGGTAATATTATTTAGAATTGTAAAGAGGTACTGAGCGCGACTCAGACAAGTCGAAACCTGTCGAGAGCGCATGCGTGGGCAGCAAACCACGCTGCGCTCTCATTGGCCGACCACAAAAACGCGCGCTCCGTACCTCCCCTTCCACCCGCACTATGCGGGACTTGTATAAGAAGGGTCGGCTTGCTGCCCAGCGGGACATTCGTCACTCGACTACGAAGCAACAAGCCACCCTGGGAACAAGACCGAAAATAAACAACACAAGACTTGCTGCCCAGCGGGACATTCGTCACTCGACTACGAAGCAGCAAGCCACCCTGGGAACAAGACCGAAAATAAACAACACAAGAACCTCAAGAGTTTTAATTGAAAATACAGTCCACCTTGTCACTGTAAAAAAACTTTAATTTCATTCGCCCCCCTACATAGTATTATTTGACTATTTAATTTCAACTCTATAATAGTGGCTTTTGCGGACATATTAATTATTCAGATTTGTTACAGTTGTAATGGCAATCATGTCGTTTGGTTTAAATAGGTTTTTATCTGTAGTATCTTATTTATCGTATATAGATTCTTTTCTACCTTGTGAATGTGAGAACGTCGTAGGCTTAGTGAACTGTAGACATTTATTTTTATTTTTTATTTTTTTTATGAACTTTACCTGAAACTTTTTGAAAGGCCTACACTATCCTCTCATAACTATTAACACTGTAATTCGAAAATATTGTAAAAGCCAATTATCTTTTAAAAGAGTAACCATGGAGTTTCTTGCCGGCTCTTCTCCATAGGAAACGACCAATTGGAACCGTGCAACTAGCTTCTGACGTTTCATAAGTGCCTATGTAGGCTTATGTGAAATAAAATATTTTGATTTGATTTGAATTGATTTTCCGAAATTTTAACTTTAAAAAATTGCGAATTCCTTCCTAGGTGCGGAAGACGACTAACGGCGTTTTCCAGGATTTAACAACCTTTGATTCTAAATAAATTCCTATTATGCTTTTTGCAATATTTCCTAAATACGTATTAGTTAATTTAGTTAATATTATTTTTCAATAGTCTCTACTAGTATTTATTATTAATCTTAAGTTAAAATTCACTAAAACTGAACGAATACTCAATAAAGCCCAGCTAAGCTCGAACCGGTCACTACACAGGCCGACAGGTTCGAGTTGAACCGTCTTCGGACTTATAGTTTCAACTTTAATGTTCACTTTAGTTTGAAAAAGCACAGTTTGCACTTAAAAACTACAATACCAATGTTCAGGTTAACAAAGATGTTTACAAAAATAAGGTCTGTAAATAAATAATAGTAGTAGGTAATCATAATCATAAATCTTTATTTATCTCAACATCATATTACAGGCACAGGTTAATGAGATGCACAATTTTAAATAGAGAAAGGTGTCTGTGGTAGGAGGGTCCTGAGTTACAGATCACCCGGCTCTCTTAGTAGAGTCAAGATAATGTTTAAATGTAGGTATCAAAAGACTGAATAATTTAAAAAAAATTGAAACTTTATCCTAAATAAGAAAATAAAATAATAATGAGCTACAAAAAATTAATAATGGAAATGGGGAAATTAATAACGATTGTGTGTTGAATGTTTGTAAGCGTAAATGTGTGAGTGTGTGTTAGTGTATGGGAGTTAAGAAATTGGTTTTATTAAGTTGTCCGTGGCAATGTAGTCCAGATTTAAAGTATGGCAAGCAACTATCGGTAGTTGTTAGCTTAAACATCTTTTTTGGACCTTAAAAGCTGTTCCTTTTTCGGATGAGTTACCCCAAAATATAACTCCATATCGTAGGTGGGATTCTGCTATATCGGAATAAGCAATAAGGAGTGCATCCGTGTGTATTATTAAAGATAATGTATGTACAGCATATGCGTATTTAATAATTTTCTTACATAAAATATGAATGTGTGATTTCCAGTTAAGATGTTTATCTATTTCAAGACCCAGGAATTTTGTAGTTTCAACTTCTACAATATCATTAATTATTATAGTGTAGGTACATTAAGGCTCATGCTAAGAATCCGTTGAGTGAAGTGTATAACTTTTGTTTAAAGAACTTAAGTTTATTTTTATTGCGTGATTACAAACTATAATACTAATATAATTAAAAAAATTAAAATCTGCCAACGGGAAAAATAAATATTGACTTTTTTGTCTTAATGGGGTATATATACGTACGTATAAAAAGGGGTATATTATACGTAAATACTATCTCATGCACGTCAGCAGTGATGTCAACTGTCAGTTCGTCCCGAATGGCGGGAGACTGTTGAAAAGTAAAGCGGTGCCTGTACGAGACTTGGGGTGGTGATGAGCCATTGTAGTGATATAATCACCTTATGGATGCAACATATTTTCTTGGCTTGGAAATAAAGGAGCAGAATGATAATATACAAGTGTCACAGAAGCAATAAGCTCAGAAAGTGTTAGACCGATTTGGCATGAGTGATTGCAAACCCGTTACTACTGCTATACAGAAAGATGGATTGCCAGAACTGGATAAATAAAGAGTTGGTGGAACCTACTTCGTTTCCGTATAGAGAAGCTGTGGATGCACTTGCATACCTAACTGTTGGAACCAGACCTGATTTAGCATACGCTGTGAGCGTTATATCCAGAACTTTAGAGAACCCTTCCAAAGAAGACATTCAAAAGTTAAAACGTATCTTATGTAATGAACTCTTGACTTTGGCATAGTTTTTAAGAAGAGGTACAAAACTGGGATCCTTTACTGCTACAGTGGTTCTGATCACGGTGGAGACCCAACAACCGGACGATTAACGTCAGGTATATTATGTTAATATTCGGGAGGACCAATATCATGGACAAGTAGGAGACAAACTTGTGTGGCAATCTCGAGCACCGAAGCCGAACTGATTGCTGCCAGTGAAGCTGCCCGAGAGATAGTCTGGATCAAAAGATTCTTTGGTGAAATATTTAACTTGAAGAAGATACCAAAGTGAAAGTCAAAGTCAAATAATTTATTTCAAATAAGCACTTAAAAGGCACTTTTTAACGTCAATGAAAAACAAAGACTCAAACTCAAACTCAAAGCATTTATTTCAATTAAACCATTTACAGGCTCTTTTGAATTGTCAAAGAGTCGGTCAGTTAGTCAAAGAGTTGAAGCTAGTTGCCCATTCCAATTCGTAGATCTCTATAGAGAGGAACGGCCAAGAAACTCCAAGGACACTCTTTTAAAAATGTATATAGATATTACAAAATCCTGGGTACAGTATTCCTGGTGCTTCTATATATGAGAACAATGTCAAACGAAAAATAATCAAAAATAATTCAAAATATAAGATTAAAAATAAGCCCTGGCAGATAAGAGATAACCAGTCTCAACTGACGGCGCCGGTTCACGAACATGACACGTGGATCAGCACCATCCAGCTCAACGATTTTGTAGGGTACCGAATGATCCAACACACGCGCCACCATCAGCGAGACATTTAAGTGAGTATGAAATAGAATTGATTCTAGTTGAAGTTGAAAGTTGATAATGATGCAGCCATAAAGATCTCACATAATCCAGAACTCCACAGAAGAACCAAGCATATTGCAATCAGACATTTTTACGCCAGAGAACTTGCTGATGGCGAAATATAATGGTGTAATCGATACAATTCGTGGCATAACGGCATAACTTGCTGATCAAAGCATTACATAAGCCACGAATTGTATCAAATTACAAGACAGATCGGTATGACAGCGTAAGGGTTGTCAAAAAGGGAGGATGTTAAGGGTAGAATCTCTTTATCCTATCCTACTAATATTATAAATGTGAAAGTTTGTGTGTTTGTGTGTTTATGTGTTTATGTGTTTGTGTGTTTGGATGTTTGTTACTCAATCACACAAAAACGGCTGAATGGATTTGGATGAAATTTGGCAAACAAATAGTTTATAACCTGGATTAACACATAGGATACTTTTTATCCAGATATTCCCACGGGATCGAGAGTTACGCGGGTGAAACCGCGGGGCGCAGCTAGTTTTATATAAACCTTTACTTTTGTAATCTCTATCTTAGCTACAGTTGTTTACGTGTCATCCAATGATATCATGTCATTAGGTATATTTTTCTTGTCACTTAATCTACGTTTCTTATTTAGCGGCAAAAACCAATTTTAACAGAATGAACGAACGAATGATTATTATGAAGTGGTTGCAGACTAAGAACAATGTTACCACACAGCAACGTAACTTTAAAACCAAATGTTACTGTCGACTATTCCCCATTTTTACCCGACTACGGCGAAAAAAAAAGGAGGGTTATGTTTGTGGCCGGTATTTATGTTTGTATGTATATTTGTATGTATGTATGTTCATATGTTCATGTGTTCCCTCATAACTTCTAAACTACTCTTCACAATTTGAGAAATGAGGTAATGGTGCCGATTCTCTTGTCACAAACTTCTCTAAACTAGACTAAAAATCACTCAAATGTAGTTTAATTCCTGAACAAGTTTTGAACTAAAATGTTAAGTTTGTTAGATAAATTCATCCCAACTACGGAACCCTTCATTGTGCGTGGTTCGACCTGAGACCAATTGTTCTGAGGGTTCGACATGCACTTTTTATATTTTATTTTCTTTTGCTTATATCTCGAAAATTGTGTGTTCTATCGCAAAAATAATGAAAATTTGGACCACCTTATGGTAACCCTTAAGCCCCTAATACTCGACATGTTGGTATTTTTTTATTTTTACTTATTTTGCATACAAAACGTGAAAAATCTATATAATTGTATCTGATACATCAGTTATTAAGACAGTTTACCCGTTTTAGTGCCCGTCTTTGCTAGTATATTGCATTACCAGTTGGGGCGGAACCTCTAAAACTTTTTTGATAAATTTATAGAGAGCTCAAAGAGCTATATTAAAAGTTAGTTGTTTTTTCCCAATCCTCCATCCAACCTTCGATCTTTACCAACACTGCCAAGTGCTAACGGTCCGGCAGTTGTTCATTCTCATGACAGTACTAAAAAACCACACAGAACTTCCCCTAGATCATGATTTACCAACACAAAATAGACGGTCAACAAATGTTTGTTCAATCATCCGTTATAATAGTAGTTTCTCCCAAAAGTTTTTCTGTTTTCTTAGCACTTTTCTTTATAATTCAATTAATAACAAAATATCTATCTACACTCATACAAAAAGTATTTGTAAAAGAAAAGTACGCTATTGACTATTAAACAGTACTGACACTATGTTTATACATACTAAAAGTTACTAAGTTGAACCCAAATCGTTTTAAACGTCTGGCCGATGTAGTTTTACGTAATAGACGCTACCATAAGTACTCTAGTATGTCATCAGCCTGCTAAGACAGCGCTAATGCGCAAAAGTGCATGGCTCCGGTCATTTATGATAAAATACCAAAAAAGTTGGAAAGAATTGCCGCTGAGTCTGACTCGCGCACGAAGGGTTCCGTACCATTAACGTACAACTTTGAACAGACAGTTTTTATTGTTTTTCTCAAAATGAAACCACGTTTTTCTCTTATGATTACAGGAATCGAGAGTAATAAAAGAACCGATTAGAAGGCATTCATTTTTATTTTTAATTGGAAAAAACTGATGTCAATATACAAAATGTATGTCAAGAATAACATTATATAGATTTTCTTAGCATGTCAACATTCTGTCATTAGATTTTTGTCTGCTATAAATTCCGAAATATTGTAATATGCTTTGTTCACCAGTAAGGATTTAAGCCGTTTCTTAAATAAGCTCACGTTAAATTCTTTGATTGACCGTGGTATGTGGTTAAATAAGACAGGCGCCATGCAAAATACACTTTTATAGATTAATGCTGTGTGGGACCTTATTACGCATAAGCTGTTGTTATGCCGTCGACTTCGGCTATTAATGTCTGACATTTGTTTAAATAAGTTTGGATTAGTCTTAACAAATACAGCAACCTCAAAAATATATAAGGATGGAAGCGTCAATATTTTAAGTGACAATGACCATTTATGCCCTAATCAGTTCCAGCCTCAGACCAACCAAAATAGAAAGACAGAGCATTACGAACATCAAAAATGACGCCACCTTTTTATCTATGTTTGTGTAAAAAGGGTTGTCATTTGTTAAAGTTTTTCCCTATAATTTGGGGAATAATATTTTGGGTAGGATAATATTGTACGAGTAAGATATTGTTGAGTATGGTATTGTACCTCAATCGTTAGGAAGGATTCCGAAACAAAACCTTTTTTTTTACATCGCAAAATAAAACAACAATTAAGTACAAAGTGCATTTACATACATGATTTGGAGATTACCTTTTAATCAAGAATTGCTTGTGTTAGGAGCTCCGCTCTTTCACTTAGAACTACCCATTAATTATCAAATGAATTAAAAAAAAAATTGGTTTGTAAATTATAGAAAAATTAAGTTATAAGGTTGTTGAAGCGTAAATCATAACATCGTCGTGGGTATGTGTCATTAAGTAAATTGTTTTGAAATAAAATAGGTACTTAATTATATTTACAATCAACTTTATTAAATTCAAGAAGACCACGATAACAAAATCACTGACTATAGAAAGTACGTAAAAAGCGTCCGCAATTTGAGAAAAAATAAAATTTGGGACAGTAGTATTTAAATTAGCTAGTCTAAGCTGAGAAACTAACTAAAATAAAATAAAAAATACAGTCTCGTGTTTAATTACTGTTTTGATAAAATCTCATTTTTGTTTTTTAAATTTTAAGTAACTTTTTAGGATATCCGGTTTTGATCACACGGCGAAGTCCACGATTAGTTGAATAAAGGTCATTATTATCAAAATGATCGGAACAAACCACGCTGGTTTTCGATGGAAGCCATTCTGGATCATTCCGACTATTTCTTATAGCTACTATCCATTTACTTTTATTTTCAATATTACTTGGAAATCTAAAATATTAAATACATAAAAAAACAGGCATATAATTACTCGAACTAAAAAATATCGAACGGGGAAATTTCAAATCATATTATGGCAACCCCCGCACTTTAAATGTCACTGTTTTCGTTCGTTCATTCGTTCAAGTTTTTGTTCCAAGTAACCTAAAATTCATAGTTTACTAAATTAAGAAACGATGTTATTTGAAGTACTTACATGTGAAAAGTGATTCCGTGAGACTTTTTATGTGATTTGCTATTGTTTTTACAAGTTTTCACTACACAAGAAGGCATAATTCTATTTTTTTTATTGAAGTTTACTAGACGACGACTCGTGACGTACTAAGAGCGATGAGCATAGTTTTTGTTTAGGTGTGTGCGTGAGCCTGTGTGTTTACTTGCAGGAGCATAGTTTTGTGGCTACACGTTTGATGTACGTAGTGATCCGTCTTTCTATTTTGGTTGGTCTGAGGTTCCAGCCAATTCATATTTTTAAGTATCCTTCATTTATTCAAACTAGATTTAAGATAATAGTCTAGAGTCAATCAAAGGCCATGTTTAAAATTGAATAAAAATAAAATTATTTATGGGTCCGGTTACATTTTCGACTTAAATGGCGACGATAAGTGAAAGATTATAGTTCATTTCGTTCATTCGGTCAATGTGATCAGATGACCACTCATCTACATACTACTACCACTAGTAGTATGCCTTATTTTTGAGGTACAGGAGATAACCATGGAGGCCACCGTATTATTTATTTATTGATATTATAGCACTTCAACGACTAGCTCACTGTAGTGTGTCTATGTAATTATTTATGATATCATCCGTCATCACTTTGACGTCTTGTCATGCTTATTTCTCTGTCTGTTACTTTTAATAATTACCTTGTATTTTAGCAGAATAAAGCCAAGATTTCTAATGGTCTATTCGTTTAAATGTATCAATTTATTCTGCTAAAAAAATGTCTAAAAATGATGCAAAACCGGATACGCAAAAATCCGAAATATCTCCAAGCATGCTATGATATTTACGACCGGACCGTTTCCATATCGATCCCGGAACGGTGGCGGTTGATTCAAAATGGAGGCATTGGTATACAACTTTCTCTAATTTTATAACGGACAAGAAAATATTGACGAATCATCTTTCTCCTACGATTTTCCTATTTATTAACGAATGTGATACGTTTGACAATGCTGTTACACGGCTTAATGAGATACATATCAAACCTTCCAATGAAATACATTCACGCCATGTTTTGTCAACTCGCAAACAGCAATCAGATGAATCGATATCCAAATATATCCAAGCTTTGAAACTACTCGCGCAAGATTGTACTCGTACGTTTAAAAGCGTAACTGCTGATGAATATAAGCAAGAGTACATACGTGACGCATTCATATTAGGAATTTCTTCGCAAAAGATACGCCAAAGACTGCTATAAAATACGGTTCTAAGCCTAGATGACGCTTTTCGACAAGCTATTGCAATTGATTCGGCTGAGAAACATAGTCTCGCATTTGTAATCACGCTTGATTCATCACAACTTAATAATATAACCTCGAATAATCATATCCAACCTTCTGAACCAAGCCAAAGCTCAAACTTAGTGGCCATGACACAAGGGAGAAGACGTTATTTCTTTTGTGGATCTAATACTCTGCATCAACGCATCAAATGCCCTGCATTTAACTCTATATGTCAACTTTGTTCTAAAAAAGGGCACTTGTCACGTGTATGTCGATCTTCGAAACCAGTCGCAAATGCAGCGGCCAATAATGATGAAAGCTACGCTTGTATTTCGGCTGCATCTCCGTCCAGTCTACGGAAAGCAACTATACCTATATTATTGAATGAATCTCGTGCTGAAGCACTAATTGACATGGGAAGTTCTGTAAGTTTTATCGACGAGGCTTTATCGAGAATAATGAATCTGAGAAGGAAGAACATTAACCAAATAGTTTCTTTGGCTTCACTTAATCATGTATCATTCGTCAATGGATTATGTCAAGCGACTAACAAACTTGACAAACATACTTACAAACAACATCCTCTCCTCATCGTGCAGAACCTGTGTGCTGATGTAATCATTGGCCATGATCTCCTGAAACATCATCAGTCGCTAGAATTCCAATTCGGAGGTGAAAGAGAACCTTAACATATATGCAACGTTATGCAAGCATCTGTGCCTCCAGTCTCTGTCTTTTCTAACCTCTCACTTGATATAAGGCCGATTGCTATCAAGTCTAGGTCCTACTCAGAAGAAGATGAACGATTTATTAAAGAGGAAGTATCTAAGTTATTAGCGAGTGGCATAATCGAACCGAGCATGTCATCATGGAGAGCCCAGGTTTTAGTAACGGGAGGTATTAGTCACCGTAGACGAATGGTAATAGATTACTCTCGTACTATAAACCGGTACACTGAATTGGATGCCTTCCCTTTGCCGAAAATAGAATCCATTATATCCAAAGTCTCAAAATACAACTTTTTCAGTCAAAGAGACTTAAAATCCGCATATCATCAAGTGCCAATCTTATCGAAAGAAAAACCTATGACAGCTTTTGAAGCATGCGGAAATTTATATCAATTTACTCGAATACCGTTCGGTGTATCCAATGGCGTAGCTGCCTTTCAAAGAACCTTGTCTTTTATCATAGAAACTGAAAAGCTAGATGGCACATTCTCTTACCTTGATGACGTCACTGTCTGTGGCAAAACAAAAGATCATGATACAAATCCGAGACGATTTATGGATGCAGTTACTAAATACAATTTGACTTTAAACGAACAAAAATGTAAATTTAGTTCTGAAAAAATAAATTTACTCGGGTATACAATTCACAATAATATTATAAAACCTGATGAGAATCGACTTAAACCTCTTTTGGATCTACCATTGCCAAACGACAGCGGCAGTCTTAAACGAACTCTCACACTACTCGAAGTGGATACCGAACTTCTCTTCAAAAATACAATCGCTGATTCGTGCAAACATTCCGCTAAACAAAGAATCAACTGAATGCTTTTAACAATTGAAATCTGAAATTGCCAAAGCCGCGTTAGTAGCCATAAATGATTCTGATTTACTTACCGTAGAAACTGACGCTTCTGAGTACGCTATCGCTGGCACCCTATCGCAATGTGGCAGGCCTGTCGCTTTCTTTTCTCGTTCTCTTAACGATTCAGAGAGAAAGCACCCATCCATTAAAAAGAAGCTTACGCGATCGTTGAATCCTTACGGAAATGGCGTCATTATTTACTTGGAAGACACTTTTTATTAATCACAGACCAAAAATCTGTAGCTTTTATGCTGAATCAAAAGCAGGCCAGCAAAATCAAAAATGAAAAAATCGAAAGGTGGCGCTTAGAACTCTCGTGTTTTAAATACGATGTGATATATCGTCCTGGCAAAGAAAACGTCTCTGCAGATGCTCTATCGAGAGTTTGTGCTGTAATGAACATGAATAAATTATATGAATTACTCAATTCCCTTTGCCATCCGGGTATAGTCAGAATGGCGCATTGAGTTCGTACAAAGAATCTTCCCTTTACAATTAACGATGTAAAGTCTATGACAGCATCTTGCCGTGTCTGCGCGGAATTGAAACCACGTTTCATGAAAACCAAGAGTCACTTAATTAAAGCTATCGAACCTTTCCAGCGTCTGAACATTGACTTTAAAGGACCTCTGCCGTCTAACACTCATAACAAGTACATTCCCACTATCATTGACGAATACTCAAGATTCCCATTCGCATATCCATGTAGCGATCTTTCGGCGCAAACTGTTATCAAGTGTCTCAAAGACTTGTTCCTTACTTTTGGTTCTCCTGCCTACATTCATACATATAGGGGTACAGCATTTATGTCTCAAGAGCTAAAACAATTTCTGTATTCTTATAATGTTGCTTCTAGCAGGACAATTCCCTATAACCCTGAAGGAAATGGCCAAGTAGAGCGGCTAAATGGAACGCTTTGGAAAACAATCTAGCTATTTCTGGAATCAAAACAGATGCAAACTGCGGACTGGGAACGAGCGTTACCTACTGCGTTGCATTCGATTCGATCTCTATTATGTACAGCGACGAATGAGACACCCCATGAGCGATTTTTCTTCCACACCAGACGATCTCCGACAGGTGAATCATTCCCTTCATGGTTATTGTCACCAGGTCAAGTGCTTTCGAAGAAATGTAAAAACTTCAAAATATGATCCAATCATAGACAAAGTGGAGCTGTTACATGGAAATCCATCTTACTCGTATGTCCGCTTGCCTGATGGTCGAGACCACTGTTTCTAATAGACAACTAGCACCACTACCTACCGAGGATCTAGAATCTGATGAAGAGGATTCGGAACATGAAATTCCAGAATCAGAACTAACCGAACAGCCAACGCAAGAGCCTCCGGAGCACGAAATTGTAGAACAACCTCTGCGTCGAACCTCCCGCGAAAGGAGGCCACCAGCTAATCTTCGAGATTACTGCCTCACTAACTAAATTAGCAACGACATAAAAACTGTTGGGGGTGAATATAGTGTGTCTATGTAATTATTTATGGTATCATCCGTCATCACTTTGACGTCTTGTCATGCTTATTTCTCTGTCTGTTACTTTTAATAATTACCTTGTATTTTAGCAGAATAAAGCCAAGATTTCTAATGGTCTATTCGTTTATGTATCACTCACTAAAACATACACAAACAAAAATCACATACAGTTTTAGGCATTGTGAATTCATCACTTACAGAAGTGCAGCACTTTAAACAACAACATGCATGATATAGTCGACAGACATTATAGGATGTGTATGATAACGTTACTTGAATTAGTTTCAAAATAGAGCAAAAATGAGCTATGTTATCATACGACGGGAAGTACAAAAATATATTACAAACTCAGACCAACAAAATAAGAAAGACGGAGCATTACGTACATCAAAAGTGAAGCCACCTTTTTATCTATGTGTATGTAAAAAGGGTTGTCATTTGTTAAAGTTTTTCCCTATAATTTGGGGAATAATATTGTACGAGTAAGATATTGTTGAGTATGGTATTGTACCTCAATTGTTAGGAAGCATTCCGAAAAAAAAAACATTATTTTTACATCGCAAAATAAAATAAAAATTAAGTACAAAGTGCATTTACATACAGCCCTATCGTCAATGGCTACATGAGGCAAGTTTGGTAAGTTCTACGAAAAAAATTACACGAGTAATGGCAGCTTTTGATTAAAACCTTCGGAAGATAAATGAAGAATTAGGACATACTTGAACAAACGTACATCCGAACTTTGTGAAACTGAGTTTTTAGCAATTACGTATGACGATGGAAATAACATCTAAAAAATAAAATTTGGTACAGTAGTATTTAAATTAGCAAGACTAAGCTTAGAAACTAACTAAAATAAAAAAATACAGTCAGTGTTTAATTACTGTTTTGATAAAATCTCATTTTTGTTTTTCAAATTTTATATACCTTTTTAGTATATCCGCTTTTGATCACACGGCGAAGTCCACGATTAGTTGAATAAAAGTAATTATTATCAAAATGATCGGAACAAACCACGCTGGTTTTCGATGGCTGCCATTCTGGATCATTCCGACTATTTCTTATAGCTACTATCCATTTACTTTTATTTTCAATATTACTTGGAAATCTAAATGATTAAATACATAAAAGAAACAGGCATATAATTACTCGAACAAAAAATATCGAACGGGAAAATTTCAAATCATATTATGGCAACCTTCGCACTTTAAATGTTACTGTTTTCGTTCGTTCATTCATTCAGGTTTTTGTTCCAACTAACCTAAAATTCATAGTTAACTAAATTAAGAAACGATGTTATTTGAGGTACTTCCATGTGAAAAGTGATTCAGTGAGACTTTTTATGTGATTTACTATTGTTTTTACAAGTTTTCACTACACAAGAAGGCATAATTCTATTTTTTTTATTGAAGTTTACTGACGACGACTCGTGACGTACTAGGAGCGATGAGCATAGTTATTGTGTAGGTGTGTGCGTGAGCCTGTGTGTTTACTTGCAGGAGCATAGTTTTGTGGCTACACGTTTGATGTATGGAGTGCTCCGTCTTTATTTTTTTGTTGGTCTGAGATTACAAAATAACAAAAAGATTACCAAGATATTATAATATATTTTGACTAATAAGTCCTTTTGTAGGTAATATATGTATATGGTAAAAAAAAACAACCATCTGGAAACACGGACTGTAGTTGTCACTCGATCATTCAATCACTTGTCACTCGTCACCATAGAAACCTACTGTTACGTTCAAACCAGTCCAAAGTTGTGCTTTGTGCGTGTGTTATTGTTTGTTTATTTGTTGTTTATTTATTAAACACTTACCCGTAACTTTTCTGTACATTTTAGCTCGATATACATATTCTTGAAAGCGATATCTCACTGTCGATTTTGGTTTTCCTACTGGTCTAACGATACGTGTCAGTTTATCGGTGAAATGTAATTGGATACGATATTCCGGTGCTGAGTTGATTGGAATCATGCATCAATGTTTCGATGCATCAAACGTGTTTTGCGCGTGCAACGTATTTAGAGACGTGCAGTCAGTGAATTATCCGTGCAACTGCAAAAAACAACATGACGTGTTGTGCGTTCAGTTCCGTTCAAAATGGTTATAAGCTAAATGGTGCTGATCCATGCATCTTTTTGGGACTGGCCGTCTCTTCACTGCGATGGCTTATATTTATTTAGGTTTTGAAATAAATTGTTTAAGTTTTAATAAAAACGGGTACGTTGTTTTTGAGAGACTTGTTTTATTTCCCGTTTGTCCGGTTTACACTGTTCTGACCAACTTATATATTGAAAACGTTTATTGAGATAATAGTAATCAAAGAGGTTTTTCGTTGTTGACATGACGCGCGCTTTATCTACCTGATCCACACAAGATGGCGGGGCCAATCCCCGGCATCATTTTTTTAGGCAATGGCTACTATCACATTGAGCCAATGCCAACACTACCTTACTAATATGTGAAATTCTCCCATAAGTTATAAACATTTGGTAGGCCCAAGCCAGATGTTTATAACTATTCTAAGAGATGAGACGGATATGTGTCCAATAGGATCGATTGATATTCATAGCGCAGTTTGATTTAATTCTGCTCGAAAAGGGGTAAAATGAAACAAAGTACATTATAGTTTCGTAGCTTCTCCACTTAGTTACCTCACTCATCTCTGATGGACAAGCTGCCTAATTCTCAGGTTTTAAAAATATACTTATTTCTCACCACAGCACAGTCTGGGTGCATTATAGGCTGGTTCCTAGTTATTTATGCTGCAAAATCTAACAAACTCTACTAGGTTACGAGGTGAGTATATGTTTCTGGCGCTAATTGGAATTCGATAATGAACTAAAAAAACTCGTGATAGTGTTTAAAAACGCCTGAACCAAAATGATTCGCAATCAATAGTTTTTTTAAGTGTAACGGATCAAAAATGCTAGGAAAAAGATTTTTTTTGTTAACTTATATACAAAAAACTGCTCCATTATGTTAAACAGGAGGTATTCTTTCAAAATGTAGGTCAAAAAGTGCTTTTCAATGCACCATTTGCAGCTTTGGAACGTGATCGTTTTACTAAGGGCATGCATGTATAGGACTCTGGTCATGGTCCTTTAACAAATAATGCTTTACATGTATCTGTGACCTGTAATCCAAAAATTGTCCTGATACACTTTTTCTGAGCTTTAAAGATTATTTCCCTATTGGTTGAATTCCCCCAAAAAATAACACCGTATCTCAAAACTGAGCCCACCAAGCCATGATATGCTGTGAGTAAGGCGTCCACACTCATCACTGAGGTAAGTTTATATAGGGCATAGGTGGACTTACTTATTCGTTTAGTTAGCTCCTCGGTGTGTGCTTTCCAATCTAATTTATTGTCAATTGTTAAACCTAGGAATTTAGATGTGTTTACTTGTGTCATGCTTTGGCTGTCATAGTAAATACTTAAATTTGTGTTTGAACGTTGGCTAAACATGGTCAACTTCGTCTTTTCAATATTAATCTTTAGATTATTATTGTCTAACTATTGTACTATGGATGTAAGTTATTAATGGTCACAGTGCTGTCATCGGCAAATAGTGACATAGGGTGCCTTGTAACTTTTGGCATATCGTTTATATACAATAATAAATAGAGGCGGCCCTAAAACACTGCCCTGGGGTACGCCATATGTAGTTGTACGAAGATCAGACTTGTAGATTCCTTGATATTTAGTAAGGAAAACCGAAATGTTTCGTTGTAAAAGTATATTTGTCAAGGAAGAAAATTAATAACAACATAAAAACCATAGCAACGTAACACGGGTATAAAGAGTTAGATGATACAAAGCTGCTGGAAGCACAGTTATCTGGAAGTGCTTCCTAACATTCCCTCTTTTTCCAATCCTAACTCTTCACCGAGTTTCACCAATTTTGGTTTGTAAACCGGCTTGGTAAATATTTGTCTGCAAGTTGTTCGAAACACATTGTCTCACATAAAAGTGTTTTAACTTCATGTGCTTAGTTTTTCGGTGTTGCTCATAACGAGGGTTGTAAGCCAATTTAATTGCGGATTCATTGTCGATTCGCAAGATAGGTACATCAAGGTTTGTTTTTAGGTCTTGGAACAATCTCCTTAACCAAACAATCTCACGACATGCCTCACTGGCCGCTACTACCTCCGCTTCAGTGGATGATAGCGAAACCATAGACTGCTTTGAACTGCGCCAGGATATTGCCGAGCCAGCATACAAACATACGATCCCGCTCGTGGAGCATCCAGTCGCATCGCCACCACCGTGGTCGGCGTCGCTGTAGCAGACGAGACGCTTTTCACCCTTCTTGTACTCGAGTCCTGTGTTTATAGTTCCTTTCAGGTACCTACCTAAATATCCTCTTCACCTGCTGTACATTACTTTTGGTCGGTTTATCCAGGTTTCGAGACACTACCCCAACTGCATATGCAATGTCTGGTCTAGTGCCAACCATTAGATATGACAAGGACCCAACAGCTTGCCGATAAGGGAAGTCTTGTAATACGTCAGGACTTTCTGGTTCCTCCGTTCCTTTTATAGATTTTATTATGGGTGTCCCAACTTCTTTACAATTGCTCATTCCGTACTTTTCAAGCAATTTCTTAGTGTACGCAGTTTGGTGGACTTTAATAGTACAATCTTTGTGTTGTTCTATTTCCAGGCCAAGAAAATAGGACGGTACTTTTGTTGTGATTTTAAAACGCCCTTTTAATTCATTTTCAATGAAATCATCAGCCTCTTGTTGGTCTGACGCGGCCACTAATCCGTCATCTACATAGAGTGCGAGCAGCATTTTCTTTTGTCCCCTTTCTCTGACGTAGACGCAGGAATCTGCTTCACTCCGGATGAAACCTGATTCCATAAGAAAATCGTGGATACACTCATACCAACATTTCGGTGCCTGTTTCAATCCGTATAAGCTTCTTTTCAATTTGCATACACGACCTGTCTCATCATCGTATCCTTCCGGCTGTCGCATAAATATTTCTTCTTTCACAGTACCGTATAGAAAGGCTGTAGAGACGTCAAACTGTCTGAGTACTAAACCCTCATTTGCAGCAATACTCAACAGAATTCGGATTGTGCTCATCTTGGCTACTGGGGTAAATGTCTCGTCGTAGTCGATTCCCTTCTTTTGTGTATATCCAACAGCAACTAATCGTGCTTTGTACTTATCAACTGTACCATCAGGGTTCTTTTTAATCTTAAATACCCATTTGCATCGTAGTGCTTTTCTATTCTTAGGTAGGTTCGTGAGTTCCCAAGTCTGATTATCTCGTAGAGATTTAACTTCATTATTCATCGCTTCGATCCACTCATCTTTTTCAGAGCTTCGCATGAAGTCTCGATATGAAGTCGGTTCAGGAATAGATATAGCCTCATTAACATACTGATCAAAGCTAAACCGTTGTGGAGGTCTAATCTGACTTCTATCACGCAGTTCTCGTGTTGTAGGCTCTGTATGAGGTGTCTCTTCTTCTTCTAGCGACTCATACTCATCTTCGATGCTGTCATTTGCTTCTGAATGTGGACGGGAGTGACTCTCTTCGCGAATATTTTTAAAGTCTGTAAGAGGCAACGGGAGCTCGTACGTATTCGTTTCAGGTTCAGGTGATTGCGAAGTTATGTCAATCTTGTTTTTCTCATGTACAGGCATTTCATCAAACACAACATCTCGAGATCTGATGAGTTTAAGGTTCTTAACATCAAAAACTCGATATCCTTCGTCACCGTTATACCCGATAAGTACTCCTTTTTCAGCTTTCCTCGCTATCTTACTTATTTTCTTTTGTTTTGGAACATGCACATAGCAATCGCATCCAATGACTTTCAGGTGATTGATCCTAGACTTTCTGCCGTACCAGAGCTCATGCGGAGACCTTCCTTCTACAGGAGTAGGTCCCGTTCTGTTCAATATGTAAACAGAAGCTTTGGATATCTCAGCCCATAAACCTTCTGGTATCTTATTGTGAGCGTGCATTAGTGCTCTTGTCATCTCCACCAACGTACGATTTTCTCTTTCAGAAGAACCGTTTTGTTGCGCTGTATTGTAAACCTTTGTTTAGTGCCGTGTTGTCTCAAAGTATTGCGTACTTGTTCATTATCGAACTCGCCTCCATTATAGCTCAATAACTCCTGCACGACGTGTCCAGAAGTTTTTGCTTCAGCTAGAAAGTCCTTCAAGCGTGCGTGAACTTAAGACTTTTGTCTCAGAAAGTAGATCCATCGATATTTTGAATAGGTGTCTTTGAACAGAACATAGTATCTGTACTTTGAGATTGAGTAAGGGACTGGTCCGCATACGTCTGTGCTGATTAGCTCTCCAGGCTTAGTTGCTCTTGGTCTCTCTCCAAATTTCTGCCTATGGCTCTTGCCGAAGACGCAGCCTTCACAGATATCAGCAGAACTTGAGTCTAGCTTTACTCCAAGCTCTCTTTGTATCAGTTTTGCTACATGTCTCTTGTTCTGGTGTCCTAGGCGTTCATGGTAGAGCTGAAGATTCTGTGACGTCGTTAGTTGGTTTATCTCAAGCTTAGGAATCAATACTTTAACGTTGAGTTTGTACAGACCACCATACTTGTCGCGATTCCCGACTAAAATGACTTTGCCATCATTCTTCACATTACATGTCTGAGCAGTTGACTGAAAGATGCTATTCTTTAGCTTAACTTGTGCGGCTAGCACAGAAAATAGATTTCTTTCAATGCTTGGAACGTACCATACGTTTGTTAAGACCAGTAACTCTTTGTGGCCATTAATGTCAGCTTCCAGTTGAACAGAACCTTTACCTATGGCTTAAATTTTCTGTCCGTTAGCTGTCATAACCTTATGGGGTTCACCAAATTTTTCGAAGATGTGGAATATATCTCTTCTATTGGTAACATGGCTCGTAGCGCCATTATCCACATAGAACGAGTCTTTTTCTGCGTTCTTACTTTCGCATGTTAAAGCTAGGTCTGTCAACATCCCAATATTTGAAGACTGCTTTGGAGGTTTGGGGGGTCTACCGTCCGCAATCCACTTTTTGCATGATGTGACTTTATGAAAGCCTTCTCCACAATAATTGCATTTCTTCCATTTCTTTTTGCTTTGCCCTTGCTTCTCATACCGTTTCTCTCCTCTTAACATGAGAAGTTCATTGGTACTTGCGCCTTCTTCTGTATTCTTTTGTTTAAGAGATCTTTCGTAAGCACATATCTGTGTAGTCAAGTTTTCTATATTTCGCTCACGTTTGTTCATCAATAACCAGCTTGACTTAAAACTGAAGTATTGTTCCGGAAGTGTATCTAAGATTTTACATATTAACAATATTTCAGGCAGATCATTTCCTTCAATCTCATTATTTAAGTCATACCATACAGTTTTGAGAGTCGAAATATGAGTGGCTATATCATGTTCATCGCTTTTCTGGTAGCGGAAAAACTTCATACAGAGATCGTAGCTCCTGTCTTCCTTTGCCCCATCATAAAGCCTATGAAGCTCTTCCCACATTTCACATGACGTTTCACATCGCATTACTTTTTGTAAGGTTTCTTCAGTCATATTTGTAGTAAGAATAAGAAGCGCTTGACTGTCACATTTTTGAAACATTTGCATTTCATGATTATACTTTTGTATATCTTCAGGTTTTGCCGTTTCTCCTGGATCTTTTGGCTTAATTAACTTGCCTTCTATTGCTTCTAGCGTGCCTGGAGTACTTTTAAGTAAAAGCTTTACCTTGTACCTCCATGTGTGCCAGTTAGTGGGACCGTCGAGTCGAACGATCTCGATTTTTACGCCTGCCGATTGCATAATTATTCGAGTCTTTGTCCACTATTGCAACGAATAAACAATCATTAATATTTATATTGCTTTGCTACCATATTAAGGAAAACCCAATGATTTCAAAAGGAAGGATACGCCCATCAGAACATTTTACATAAATCTTCTTCATACAAGAAAAAACTAACGCCATCTATGATAACTCATACGAACTACGTGAGTTCCGCGTTGCATAGGCCGACGACGTAACCTTGTACACACGGCTACATTTATTTATTTCTATACAATGCGAATCTGGAAATTGTAGCTTGATTATGTAGCCGTGATTTTTTAATCACATTTTATCGGAAACAATTTAAGGCGAAAGCGTCAGAGTAGCCCGCGAAATTCAATTTTCTTACGTTTTTTGCAATTTGCAGGTCAGTAACAGGTTGTATGTTGATCTAAATATGATTCGCGACTGTAACAAATATGACTACCTTAGGGCTTCCCCCTTAAATTCCATTGGGACATAGCGAGCGCTTACGAATTACATACCTAGAAATTACACTGGAAACGATGTCCTTTTTGGGATGATATTTTATAGTTCACAAAGAAAACGTGAGTAAAACAAATTGATCTCAATCAGCTTTATTTGAATTGTAAACAATTTAATAAGGTGTCCCTTTGTTTCGCAGACAGAAATTTCATAGAATTTCGTTTCGCAACAAATGTTTCATATAATATTTAGTCCTTATATTTTTATTTCGAATGATATTGTATCAACGACTATTTACTTGGCTATACCGCGAATAGAAATATCAACATATGAAGGCTAAAAGGATCGGCTATACCGCGATTTGAGAATGAGGTACTAGCCTCACGCATACTAATCTAAAATAAAACTATTTTTTTTTTTCTCCATAATACAACGTACAACCATTTAATAATTATAAGGATCTTGTAAAGCAATTTGGTGAAAAAAAAAAGTTTTATTTAAAGGACAGTAATTTTTTACTGCCCTTTAAATAAAACAATTTTTTTTAATTTTTGTCTTTCAGTTCCCTTCCCCGTGTTTTCCGTGATAGACTCGTGATGCATTCTGACATTTATATATTTCTTAATGATAGCTCGAATAATATGCAATCTGTGATTTAATGTGGCCGGCTGATCAACAGAGTGCAAATTTAAAACAGAAAAAGTGCTCATTCCTACAAACTTTGCTAGAGTTTTGGTGGATAGGATCATATAATCACTTTTTGTCATAAATTGGGGTCTATTATTATGTCTTATATTTTTTTCGGTTTCTAGGCAAACCTCGAACAGGTCAGAAGAAGGAAAACAAAGTCCGCCCATATTTGTCAAATCTATGAGCTTATGAAAAAATAATTTTTCGTTACTAACTAGACTGTTTAAACAATTTTCACACTTTATCTGTTTTGTTAAACTTCTGGCTACCCATCCGGCAATATATCCAACAATGAGTTCTATATTTTGTGAGAGGTGTCCAAAGACGTTTTCGGTTGGGTTATTCAAAGTATGCGATAATTGAGCACAGTTATTGGAATAAACTTCATCACTATCCTCCTGACATTTATCTGTCAATGTCTGGTCCATAGGCATGTCTTCTTCTTCGTGACGATTCATTTCACTGGTACAATTAATAGCTCTTACAGATGACACAGTTAAAATTGGAAAATTGTCCAAAGGAATGCTATTACCAGTAAATGACGATTTTAATGATAGGTGATTCATGCAACGCCTATACGCTCCTTTAAGTTGTATAGCATTTGGGTTATCATTGTAACCTCCGTGCTTTCTTATCAAGCTAAAAAATAGCTCTAAGTGATCCTGAGACAGGCGGTACGTCGAAATGTACTTCAATTTAGAATCTGACTCTACTAAGTTTTGATAGAGAATTTTTAAACTCTCCAAGCACACAATCAATCCTAAGAATCCGGTTTTGCTTTTAGTTTCCAAAATTGTTTTTTTTCTTATAATCAATACTATTCGTGGTTGTCTGTTATGTCTTCTAATACTCCTTTTCACATTTGAGAAAATTTTTAGTCCTTTAATGTAATCAATAGCCTCCTCAATAAAATTAAATATTGTCACTTTATTTTTTGGAGAAATGGATCTCTTGTAGCCAGATTGATTGAATCTACGAGAATTCAAAATATCGAATATATTATTGAAACAATGAATGAACTCGACTGTAGCACTGCTTTCTGAAAAATAACTACTATGTAATATTTCGTTGCAGAGTGTCAGTGCTTTTGCAACACTTCGGCTTAACAATTGTGTCGCTAATTTTACTTTCATTATCTGGTTTTTAAAGTATATGTGTCTGTAGGTTAATTTATTAGCAAAATTTAGCCGCTGGTTTGTTTGGAGTTTAAAGAGCCGAGTCAAAAATTTCCATTCGATTCGCTGACCCTTCCCGTTGAAAATTATCTTTTTTTTTTCAAACACGTTTCTTACTAATTTTATCATGTGACATGCGTCCATGAAAACTACAACATTTACTTTTGTGACAGGGTGGGGGAAAGTTGTTTTTAATTGACCTGTACTACTTAAGTTGCAACCCAGAATGTTTGCAGCTTTTACATTCGTGGGACATCCATCGAATGTTAGAGCTTCGACATTGACACCGACGGAATTACATTTTTCGAGACAAATATTAATAGTATTTGCAATAAGTTCACTAGTAAAACCGTCCACTAGAAAATAACCGACTGGTATTTTCCAATTTTCAGAGAGACAAACGAGCATCATTATAAAAGTTTTGGTAGCTTTCTTTTCTTTGTCAATTTTTCCATATCCCATGTCTACGTGACCAACATTTCTTTCGCCTTTCCATAATTTGGCCTGTCGAATGTTCATCTCGTCAAAAATTAGACAGCATTCAATATTTTCTGACAAGCTGTCCCTCTTGAGTTTAAGCATTTCAAACGATTCCTGTGTGAATCCAGGCTCGCCGTTAATGGAGCTATACCTATAACAAAAAGTACAGTCAAACCTATGAAGTAAGAAACATACGCGTCCTGGTTATACTACGTAACTAGTCTTAATTAAGTTACCATTTGGTCAAGGTTCTTGGGTGAGGAAGACAACAATCAAATTTTCGTCGTACATATTTATATGCAGATGGCGAGTAAAAATTTAATGTCATAGCAAACTTTCGAAGGGCGGGTGGATAAGCTGGTCGCAATGTTTTTGTTAGATTGTTTCTATTTCTACGGTATCTATT
Organism: Lithophane leautieri; assembly: GCA_949152455.1. Taxonomy (NCBI): domain Eukaryota; kingdom Metazoa; phylum Arthropoda; class Insecta; order Lepidoptera; family Noctuidae; genus Lithophane; species Lithophane leautieri. Next base: position 251,182 of record OX424462.1, on the reverse strand, counting down.
TTTTAGCACTTGTAGTCTGTATAGCTCTGTTATTTCGGCATTTGTTCCAAGAGCAGACTCAATTTCCTCAGTTATGTACTTCTTTTGTTTCAAATCTTTAATTATATATTGCAGTGATTTGTTTTTTTTTTTTAACCTCGCATTCTGCTTCTGTAAATTTTTGATCTTCTTGGCTGATAAAATTTGACGTTTTTCTAATCTATTAATTCTTTTTTTTAGTTGTACTTTCCTTGGCGTGTCAAATATTGAATTAAGATCACTGATGTCAACATCAATTTCCTCTACTTGTGAACTTTCTGCTGGGGTTAAAGGCCGGAGTTCTTCGTTCCCACAATCCTGTAAATAATAGTGAAATAAAAGTAGATAGGATTCTGAATATGGAGAAAAAATAATAATTTAGTTTTATTTTAGATTAGTATGCGTGAGGCTAGTACCTCATTCTCAAATCGCGGTATAGCCGATCCTTTAAGCCTTCGTAGTCCAGCTTTTGAAATATCAACATCTCTGTCATAAAAATGAGCAGAGCATACTCTTGTGTTTTTATGAGGCTTGAAATAAGGCTCTTTTCTTTGTTTACTAATAATGCGACTCCAAATCTCTTTACGCGTTGAATCATTTGGAAATCTGTAATTTAAAAATTATTTGAGTCGTAATTTGCCATCGCATATTTATATTTTTTAAAATCTCCTCCTATCCATTTTTACCCGAAGCAAGCTTCCGGTAAAAATGTCGCAAACTGAGCGAAGCTACTACCGTCGTCAATGACGGTAGTAGCTTCGCTCAGTTTGCGTGAATAAATGAAAACAGCATTTCAAAATATTTTATGAATTCGATTTTCATATCATTTCTAGACTTCCTCTTAAATTTTTGTACTCTTTTTGTTACACTCTTATGTTGAATATAAAACATATTAGGTACTTACCAAAAAAAATTCAAAATTACTTACACTAAGTTCCTAAGACAAAAATAAAACACAAATAAAAAATGACGTCCGTACAAGGTTACTTCACGCGCTGCCGACAGCGCGCGACATGGTCGCCATTGTGGATTTCGATGGTAAAATTATCACTTTAAAAATATGTTTATTTGATAATTTAATTGCAACAAAAATAATGTAAGATTACTTACCGATGATACGATATCCCATGTTCCTTTTTAACTTTTGTGTCATAATTTTTGCAGCCTTTTACCACGCAACTAGGCATTTTAATGACAGTACTACGCATCCGCGCGCGGACCGCGTTCGACTGAGTCGCGCTGGCCCTAAACTGATATTTTAGGGCCAGCGCGTTGGTGCCATTTCGCCGCGCGGTTAGCCTGGTCCTTACTATATATGTCTATGGGAAAACCGAAATGTTTCGTTGTAAAAGTACTTTTGTCAAGGAAGAAAATTAATAACAACATAAAAACCATAGCAACGTAACACGGGTATAAAGAGTTAGATGATACAAAGCTGCTGGAAGCACAGTTATCTGGAAGTGCTTCCTAACAATATTTAGTTTTAAAATCTACTTCAGATACTTCAACGTACTGTTTTCTGTTCTTTAGATATGATTCTATTAAACTCAAGACATTACCTCTAATGCCGTACGCGTCCAGTTTACTTAACAAAATATTATGGTCCACATAGTCAAAGGCTTGAGTCATGTCACAATATACTGAGCACACTATTTAAAAACACATTATTTAAAAAGTCGTAGATGGCCATATTTATAGTTTTATTTTTCCGAAAGCCTTTTTGTTCCTCTGTCAAAACGTTTTGTTTTTCTAAGTATTTATAAATATGTGCATAAATGTATTTTTCAAATATCTTGGATATTATTGGAATAAGCGCAATGGGCCTATAAGACTCCACGCATTCTTTGTAATTTTTTTAAAATAATGGTTTATCCACATTTGTTTTTAGGCTAGTTGGATATGTACCGTGTGTTATGCATAGATTAAGAACATAGCTCAAATGTCCACTAATGTAGTCTGAGACGTACTTAATTGCTTTGGTAGAAAATCCATCATTACCTACACTACCGGTATTTTTTAAAGACTTGATTATGGCTTTAATGTCATTTTCATTACTAGGTGCCATAAACATCGAATTACTTGACTTTGAGATATTTGATGTCACCTGTACGCCTCTATTACTGATTGGTTTTATCTTTTGAGAGGCTTTCGCAATCTCGTACGGGTGTGTTACTTTTTTATTTCCAATTTTAATGTTTCCTATTGAGTTTTTGTTAGGCATATTCATCTTTATCCGATTAATGATTTCCCATGTCGTTTTCGATTTGTTATATGATGATTTTATTTTATAGCTGTTCTGAGCACGTTGTGTTATTTGATTATTTTTTTATATATTGTTGTATATTTTCTAAATTCCTGTTTGTTTTCTTCATTGCGCTCCAGTCGGTAATGCCACAGAAGTGTTCTTTTATTTTTACTGCATGTTTTAATTCCCCGCGACACACATTGTGGTCTCTTGTGTATTCTTAATTTGATAATAATGGAAAACATAAGTTACACATTAGGGAAAATGTCTCCAGAAAGAGATTATAGGCTGTATTCGGATCATCAAGGTTATATATTTCCGACATAGAAAGATTTTGTAAACATTCCCTGAACTTATTCATATTTTCTTGATTGTAGTCGCGGCGTTTTATATACCAATGCTTTAAAACACATATCCTTTTTACCGGACACTTGAGAATTTGACAGGTGTGATCAGATAAAGCAAAATCGAATACGTCATATTTGCATCTTTTACCTAGATTATGCGCAAAATTGTCTATGCATGCTTTACTGGATAGTCTGGTTGGCTCATTAATTACTAATTTAAAATTGAAATTGAGTAAAAGACATTCTAGATCTAGTGTTGTAATATTTCGCTTCAAAGTGTCAATGTTAAAGTTACCGCATATTACAATATTTCGTTTATTTTTCTTTGTTATAAACTGGCACAATTTATACAGTCGCTCAAAAAAAGTTGTTATATTATTTACATTTGGGACTCTATAAATGCAGATTACAATGGTGTCAGCATGGGTTATTTCAATAGCACAACATTCAAATGTGCTAATTATTGCTAAGTTCGTAACTTCAGGAATTTCCTTCCAATGGTGTCCTTTTTTATCCGACTACGGCGAAGAAAAAAGGAGGGTTATGATTTTGACCGGTATGTATGTATGTATGTATGTATGTTATTTCTCATTAATAAATAATATTGATTAAAAAAATTAAAGTAATTAAAACTAAAACCCAACTACGGCTAAAAAGGTATAAACAAGACACCACAGAAGCCGTAGTTTTAGCCGTAGTTGGGTTTTAATTTTAATTACTTTAATTTTTTTAATCAATATACAAGCTCCACCTCTTTTAATGTCTCTTCTACTGAAACATGTAGCCAAATCGTAGTCAGAGATTTCAAGATATTGCTCATAACCAGCCATCATGAAATGCTCAGGTATGCAAATTACGTCAATGTTAATATTCTTCATCATGAGTTCTTCTAGGCATACAGAAAGTGCGTCAGAAATGCTAAGAAAAAAAATGCTGGATCAATTGTAAGCAATTGGCCACAAGCCCACATTCAACATCCACGCCAAGGCGAGGTAGATTGATTGATTTGTTAGTGGCGCGCCACTAACAAATCAATCAATCTACCTCGCCTTTTCCCAACTATGTTAGGTTAGGTTTCTTGTCTAACCGGATGCAGCTGAATATCAGTATTTTACATGGAGCGACTGCCTATCTGACCTCCACAACCCAGTAACCAGGTTATCACCCGGTTACTGGATACTGATACTTTTGTAAGACTGGTTGTCAGACTTTCGGGCTTCTGACGACCTGTAACGACTGTCAAAGAACCACGAATGACAGCCAGGACGGCTTAACGTGCTTTCCGAGTCAGAAAAGAGTCAAATAATTTATTTCAAATAGGCACATAAAAGGCACTTTTGAACGTCAATGAAAAACAAAGAAATAGAATTGATTCTAGTTGCCCATTCCAAAAGGTAGCTTTCGTATGGAGAAGAATGGGCAAGAAACTCCACCGTTACTCTTTTTAAAAATGTCACAATATTTTGTATACATGAATTATATAATTATATACGAAGACGATGCACCTACAATAAGATTACTGTACCACAAAAGGTAAAAAGAATTATAAATGGAGCAATGACAAATAAATTAGTTATGTGATAGGTACATGGTGCTCACATATTCACAAATATTGTAAAAGTATACGATATTACAATATTCCTAACATTGTTACAAGTAATACTAATAAGTCAGGGCGTGAGTTTAAGCAATCACAGAGTGTAAAAATGTATGACATAAGTACATAAAATATACAACTAAATTAGCAACCAGTTTGATTTTGTCCAGACTCTAATTTGTCCTATGGAGCAAGACCAGCATGTTTCCAAGAATTCTTATCTTGGATATAATCCTCTAATTTGAGTCTCGGTATGTAAAGACCCATCCTCGAACCAACCCCGGGAAGCGTAGCTTAACCTCATGGATCGACCCGTGCTGCTGTTATTACTTAGCCACGCCACTAATGTGCATAGAAAAGCTTCCAAAATCGACGATCTCGATGACAGTTTTTTGACTCTGGGGTCTTCCCGCAAGAATACGCCGTGCTGCGGTATGACCGAATGGGGCGCGGTGGCGGCGACGCACGGCGGGCGGCGCACAGTGGGCTGGGATTACAAGGTTGGGTCTTAAGAGATCAAATGTATATAAGACAATATCTCCGAACTTAACAGGAATTGTAAATTTCTATAAGACAACGTGTTGCTCTGTAAAACAAAGTTTTATTTTAGTACTCACATACATAGGTACCTACACTAATAAGTGCACTGATAAACTTAAATCACTATAACATACCTGTAAAACAAAGAAACGACATTTAAAGTCTATTAATTAATATAAATTCCTTTTTATAATATTCCAACAATAGAATCACTGACACGGGGGAAAAGCAGTTGTCAACATCAATCCTGCTTTACTCACCGAGTTGTCGTCTTGCGAACTGCGCCCTCTACTGAAGTACTTATGTACTTCGATCATTCTACCGACAGTGGTGCACTATATAAACTAATTAAAGAAATTATTATTTCTTTACATCTCCCCCCACAAAGAAGATAAGTAAATATTCATAACACAACACACATATACATTTTACAATATTTTAATTAATTAAACAATTTGTTCCTGTCTATCTCTGTTTTTACGTTGGTATTGGTATAAGTTTTGTAATATGGAAGAGATTTGACTCTAACTTCCTATGACCTGTATTAATCCTATATATTGAATTTGATATCTTTTCTATAATTTTAAATGGACCAATCTTTAGCTCATCTAATTTTTTTCTATTTAATTTGTTTCCATTCTCTACATATACTATATCGCCTGTATTGAAAGTGACTTTTTTTTTTTTTTTTTTTTGAGGGTGGGAAATCATCCAATGACTTCTCCCGCTCTGGGCGGAGCGGAAGGGCGTGTCAGACTTTTACTGACTAAAACCCACCCGTGTTCCTTCATTTGCCTGTTGCCAAGGTCCCGGTATCCCTTTCGGACTTTCCCGCAACCCTGGCAGGATAGAAAGTGACTTGAGTTCTATTTTTATCAAATATGTGTTTGTTGTAATTATGTGATGTTATTGAGTTTTGTAATGCTTTTTTTCTATCTGTAATCCATTCTGCTTCTGTTTTATTTATTTTTAATTCATTTGGTAAATACGAAACATCTGTACCATCTAACAAGTACTTTGGTGCAAAGCCAGTAACCGTATGTTCTGTATTATTATATTTATCTACACAGTTATGAGCAATGGTTGTCCATGCTATTTTATTTCTATTTTCGTTTATTTTGCATCTGATTTTGTTTACAAGCGTTTGGTTAAGCCTTTCATTTAAGCCATTAGAAAACGGGGCATTTACTGCTGTGAATATTATTGGTATTGATTTTCTATTTAAAAATGTCTTGAATTCTTTCGAGTTGATTCCCGGGTATTGATCGGTAAGAATCATTCCGATTGTATCAGTGTCTGTTACGTTGTTGATTAGCTTAACAAAATCATTTGCATTTTGTGTTTTTGAGGTAACAATATAGGCATATCTAGTAAAGTGGTCTGCTAGAAGGTGTAGATATCTTTTCGTTGATCGGGAGCCTCCAAAGCCTCCAATTGTGTCTATGGAGACTATTTCAAACGGTTTTGTGGCTGGACCCAAATGTGACATTAGACCATACTTCTCCTGCCCTCTCGTTTTATTTTTTATACAGATCTCACATTCCTTACAATGTTTTTTTATATTGTTTGTCAAGTTTTTTGCTGTATAAGTTGTACCTATTTTGTTTTGCATTTGTTTTACACCTAAATGACACATGTTTTCATGTACATCTTTTATAAGTTTTTTACTGTAATCTTCCGTTAATATTATTTTTTCACGCTTCCTAACCTTTTTATAGTATACATTGTGTTTCGATATTAATTTTGTTTTATTATTTTGTATGTCTGCATTGTTTTCCTGGTCTGTAACTATATCAGTTAGTTTTATCATGTTTACAATTTTTAGTTGTTCATCTGTATCCTCACTCGCATCCAATACCGGGTTCCTACTTAAACAATCTGCTTCTATATTATCTTTTCCCGGAGCATATTTAATTTTAAAATCATACTGTGATAAATAATATGTTAAGTCTCCTAATTCGTCATCAGTTCTTGATCTTATATTTAAATTTTCTAAGGGTTTATGGTCAGAATATACTGTAAACGTCTTTCCAATTAGCCAGTACTGCCAGTATCTTATTGCTTCTTTGATAGCCAAACATTCTAAATATACCGCTTTTTTTTTTTTTGCATTTGATTTAATTTTTTTGAGTAGTATGCCACAGGCTTATCTTTACCATCTGGTTGTGTTTGTTTTAACACTGCCCCAATACCTTCTAGGGACGCATCAGTATGAATATTTATTGGTAAATTTTGATCAAATATTTCTAAGATTGGCTGTGTGCACAATAATTTTTTTATGTCTTCAAATGATTTTTGACAATCGGCAGTCCATGTAAACTTCTGATTTTTCCTAAGTAAATTATGCAGGGGTTCTAAAAGTACCGCACTTTTTGGTATATACTCATGATAGAAATTAATTTTTCCTAAAAATTGCCTAACATTTTTCTGAGTTTTAGGTATTGGGAATTCCTTTATTGAAATTAAATTATCTCTTACTGGCCGTACTGTATTATTATGTATTATATGACCAAGATATTTCACTGATTCTGATGCGAATGTACATTTTGTGAACTTTAGTCTGAAACCTTCTTTTTTTATAGCTTCTAGCAACTGAGTTAGATGGTTAATGTGCTCCGAAAATGACTTAGAAAATATCATAATGTCATCAATGTAGTTCACTGCAAAATCAGTGAGCTTATACTTTCTTAAAATATTACCCAATATCCTTTGAAAAATGGCTGGCGATGTCTTCAAACCAAAAGGTAAGCATGTCCATTGGTAGTGACCTTCTTGCGTCACAAAGGCGGTTTTTTTTCTATCTTCAATTCTTAGCGGTATCGACCAGAAAGCTGAATTAATGTCCAATGTTGTGAAATATTTAGAGTTTCTTGTCTTAATTATAAGGTCATCGATCAAAGGAAATGGTTGTGCTTGAGGTACCACTATTTTGTTGAGATCTCTGAAATCAATACATAGTCTTGATTTCTTGTTATCTTCTTTTTTGAAAGCCAAAGTTACCGGTGCCGCAAATGGACTGTAAGATTCTTCTATAAGGTTTTTGTCCAGTAACTTTGCTACTTGTTCTTCTATCTCCTTTTTGTCTTCAACTGAACATTTATAAGGCCTTTTGCTGCAATACCTGTCCATGAGTAGGTCAATACGTGCTTCATATTCTCTGACTGTGCCAATGTCATATTTATTTTTTGCAAATATTGATTTGTAAGTATCTATTAATTTGTAAATTTCTGACTTTTGTTGAGTTTTTAAATTACCCGTACTTATCTTGAAATCTTCGCCTTTTATGTGTTCATTAAAATTAATTGAACATGGGTTTGCTTCATTTTTCACTTCCTTAGAAGTATTGGTCTTATCATGATCCTCATTCATAGGTTTTTTTTTCTCTTCTATCTTTATTTCTTCTCTTTTTTGCGTTATCTTCAAATTCTCATCTTGAACCAGTCCAAATTGTTTTATGATATCCAGTCCAATTAGAAAATCGTATTTGAACTCTTCTCCATCAATTATGTAAACTTCTGTCTCTTCTTCAATGTTTAATATTTTTATTTTTATTGTTGTCAAACCAACTGTTTCTTTAACACCATTAATTGTGATTAAATTATCCCTTTTTGAATCTTTGTCTCCTTTGTTTTTTAGCCTTATTAATTTGGAATTCATTATTGAAACATTTGATCCTGAATCATACAAACCGAATGTTTCTAATTGTTCATTTATTAGCAGTTTGACTTTAATTAATGGTGTTATTATTCGTTTTTTTTTCATTATTATTTAGTTCTACATCAATTACTGAATTATTTACAGTTTTATAAGTGGTTCTCTTCTGATTATGTTCTTCCGACTGTTTGAACCAGCATTTTTCCTCCGGGTGGTATCGAATACCTTTATTTAAATTCTCACATGTTTTACATGGTTTTATTTTATCTAGCTTGCCTTTATAATCAGTCTTGCTTTTATTCTTGCTGTAATTCTTTTTGCTCGCTACATACTCATGTTTTCCTATTTCATTGTAGAGGCTTGCAGTTGTTTTTACTGTGTCTCTATCAATTTTATCCATTACATAATCTGGTAGTCCCATTACAATAAGATTAATCATTGTTTGGGTGTCGATGAGCTTGTTGACTTCCAATAACAGTCTTTCCTTTTTTGTGGCATATTCCAGCAAAGAACCAGCTTGATATTTAAATGTAAACGCATATTTGATTTGGGACCAACCTTTATTTCCGAATGTTTCTCTGAAGTTGTTCTTCCATAGTGACCATGCGGATTTCACCGTTAATTTTATTAACATGCTACTATACCAGTCTATGCATTGCTTTTCGAGAAGATGTTTTAAAATCTCGATTTTCTCTTCATCCTGTATAATCTCGAATCTTTCACATTCTTCCTCGAATTCAGTAATCCATTGGTCAGCATTAGATGTTTTATTAGAAAATTTTTCCATCAAAAATCTTTCTGCAGTTTTTCCTATGTTTTTTTTCCCTGGTGTTGTGTCACAAGTGTGATTTTGTGGAGTCATTGCCTTTTCTGTTATATCCTCTAAATACTGACCACCAAACTGTACATTTTCTCCTTTGTCTAAATATATTTCCTTCAGCTCTGGGTTTAGCGGAATCCAGACTGAACGTGTTTGGTGCCTTTTTTTTAACGAATTTTTGATTTTCGTATATACATCTAAAGCCAGTATGTTAGTGTGTTTATTCACGGGCTTGAACTCCTCTGGGACCTCAAATACACATCCGTCCGGTGTCTCAATTGAGGTTATGCATGTGACATTTGTTTTTCCATCCGCTGTGCTTAATACTACAAATTTAAACCGTAGTTTATCCATTTTTCTTAATTTTAACCAGAAATGTCGTTTTATAAGACAATATCTCCGAACTTAACAGGAATTGTAAATTTCTATAAGACAACGTGTTGCTCTGTAAAACAAAGTTTTATTTTAGTACTCACATACATAGGTACCTACACTAATAAGTGCACTGATAAACTTAAATCACTATAACATACCTGTAAAACAAAGAAACGACATTTAAAGTCTATTAATTAATATCAATTCCTTTTTATAATATTCCAACAATAGAATCACTGACACGGGGGAAAAGCAGTTGTCAACATCAATCCTGCTTTACTCACCGAGTTGTCGTCTTGCGAACCGCGCCCTCTACTGAAGTACTTATGTACTTCGATCATTCTACCGACAGTGGTGCACTATATAAACTAATTAAAGAAATTATTATTTCTTTACATGTATTTTTTTGGTATCTAGGCATAAATTTAAAACGTTTTTATTCTTTGACTTTTTTTAATTTAACGAGTACTTTCGGCGATATAGCCATATCAAATTTGTATGAAGAGTCATGTTATTTTAGTTAAGCAATTTATTCCAATTAAATTGAAATTGAAAATAATGTATACTAAACGGCCTGAAAACCTCAATACCTACTTAGTTCTTTAAAAAAAAAACAATGTTCGACATTTTCCACCACCATAGGTAGGTATGACGTAATTTGTTTTGAGACTTATTTCCGGGAATCAAGGGATAAGAGTGCGCGAGCGCAACAACAAGTTATGACGTGTCGTAACGTGATTGGTGCAACGATAGGGTATCTACGGAATGTTCGGTTGCATTCAAACGTACTTCAGTGTTCTATTACCCACCATAATAGACGCACTACCCCCACACATTCATTACTTACTTATTTGTTATTTTGTATTTGTGAAAATGTTTGAAAATTTAGTGACAAACCGTGATCTTTTCGTTATTTTAAAAAACAGTGGCAGTATTAAAAATAATGACAGTTTGTGTAGTGAGATAAGGTCTAAATTTTTAGTCGAATTAAGTGACGATCACGAAAAGACCTTAAAGTTGTTTTGTGCAAAATTTTGTTATAATTTAAATAGAAGATGGGAAAACGCTTATCGTAAAGAAAATATATTCAGAACTAAAAATAGTGAATGGTTACAAGAAAACATAATATGGCCAGACTTTATTAAGTGTTTAATAGGCAGTAATGAAGATCAACCAGCACCGAGTACATCAACTCAGTATGTATCACCATCAAAAGTTTCTGTCGGTGTCTCCACCGAACAAAGCCCAAGAAAACCTTTTTGTGAATTAGCGCCTAAACAGAAAAAAAGACGTGCAGAAAACTTTCATTTATCTTCGTACGAAATAAAATATGCATATTTTGAGCAGTTGAAAGCGGATGGGAATGAGGAGGTTGCTAAAATACTAGAACATTTACTAAAGAATCCCCAAGATGTAAAAAAAGTTAAAAAGTGCATATCTGTTAAAGAAACAAAACCTGTGTTTTCTCCGGATGAGGCTTTAGGGTTATTTTTATCAGTTAAGCTGACCAAGTGGCAATACAATACTTTAAGAAAAAGTGTTAACGAAAAAGACAGTAATATATTTCCATCTTATTATCAAGTGCAACATGCGAAACAGAAATGCTATCCACCAAAAGATGCTATTATAGTGACAGAAACCTCAGCTAAAATAAAGTTACAAGCTCTATTGGATATAACGACAACAAGAATAATGACGTCACTCGTCATAGATAGTGGTTGTAAAGAATTTACACTAATCAGTAAGTGGGGATTTGACGGTGCTTCTAATCAAGCCAATTACAAACAAAAAATGCAAACAGACGATGAACAAGAAAGTCAACTTGACGATTCAAGCATATTTATGGGTAGTTTAGTGCCAATAAAATTAGTGTGCGGCGAACAAGTTATCTGGCAAAACGATTCACCAAATTCATCTTACCGGTGTCGTCCATCTTTTTCGAATTTGTGAAAGAAAATAAAATAACGATATTGCGGGAAAAAAGTGCTATTGAGGAAGAGATTGTAAATTTAGTGAAAACAGAAGTTGGAGAAATAAAAATTTCACACTCTTTATTAATGACTATGATAGACGGAAAAGCAACATCAATTTTATGTGATACTTCATCTCAGAGATGCGACATTTGTAAAGCCACTCCAACAGAGATGAATAATTTGCCCTTAATTGCATCAAAACCGACTGATCCAGATCTCTGTAAATACGGATTGTCATCATTGCATACCTGGATACGAATGATGGAATGCATTCTGCATATAGCCTACAGATTAACGATACAGACATGGAAAGTAAAGGGAGACAACAAGTGCATCATGGAAAGAAGAAAGAAAGACATACAAAACGCTTTTAAATATAGAATGGGACTTCTGATTGATGTTGTTAAACAAGGGCACGGCTCCACGAATGACGGAAATACTGCTAGAAGATTTTTTGCAAATCCAAACATGACTGCTGAGATAACTGGTGTTAGTGAAGAATTAATAAGGCGATTTGCAATCATTTTAGAGGCAATTTCATCAGGTTACCACATTGACACAGCGAAATTTCACGAATATGCTCAAGTGACCATGCAACTGTATTTGGAATTATATAGCTGGTATTATAAAGTTCTTATGCATGGTGCAGCTATTATTGAAAGTTTTGGTCTAATACCAATTGGACAGCTATCTGAAGAAGCTGCTGAAGCTAGAAATAAAGACTTTCGTAGGTACCGCCAACACCATTCCAGGAAATGCAGTAGAAAAACTACAAATGAAGACATTTTAAATAATTTATTGACCAGCTCTGATCCACTCATCTCAGCGAAACGTCACAAACTTCGCATAAAACATAAAACTTTGTCAGTAGAAGCACAAAGTTTATTAGTAATTGAACAAGCGGAAACATTTGATGATGACGAATACGAAAATTTTGCATTCGTTAATGTGGATACCCTTGACAGTGATTAAATTAAACCAGTGCAGTGGCCAGTAGTGATTGTGATTTTTACTTATTTATTTATTTATTTTATTAGTCCTTAGTGGATTAGGCCTAAAGGGGAGACCACTACATAAAAAAAAAACGCGCCTAGTTCTTAACCTCTATGGTGGAGTGGAATAGAGAACAAAATTTGAAATTGCGACCAAATCGCAGAAAATCGCAACCCGAGAATAGGCGCTAAAATAGGACAAATATACGTACCTACTATGCATAGGTAGAGTCAATTCTTTGAGAAAATTTGAGAATTTCGAGATTTTCACATTTTTTTCTTTTGCTTCATACAAAAATTACTTTGGATATTTATAACTCCGAAAATACTAAGTTATCTGAACGACCCTCATAGAAATAATCCTACTAATATTATAAATGTGAAAGTTTGTGTTTGTGTATTTGTGTGTTTGTGTGTTTGGATGTTTGTTACTCAATCACGCAAAAACGGCTGAATGGATTTGGATGAAATTTGGCAAACAGATAGTTTATAACCTGGATTAACACATAGGATACTTTTTGTCCCGAAATTCCTACGGGATCGAGACTTACGCGGGCGAAACCGCGGGGCGCAGCTAGTTACTTATAATCGATAGATAAATCCAACACAATATTTAAAATTTCAGAAAAAGAAACTTTTTTTTTTTAAATGCTAAGTTTTTACCGGCCCGTTTCAGCCCACTGTGCGGCGGCGTGCTGTTGGCCGCGCGCTCGCCTTACTCACTCACACGTCTGAACTGCTAGCTTGAACAGTGCGACGAAATAGTGTGTGCAATAGTTACCAGAGGTCGATTACGCTTCGCGTTTTGTGTTGTCTATTTAGCTCCTAATGTACCTGATTCTAGATATTATTCCATTTTTAATTGTATAAGGAGAATTATTGTAATGTTAATAAACTACCTCTAATTGTATTAAGAGATTTTAACCTTCACTCCGCTAGTGTAACCATACGTGATGATTTTGAATTGTTTCTTTCAGAATGTAATTTATTGCAGGAAAACATAGTTTTTAATGATCTCGGCTGAATGTTGGACTTGATTTTGGTTACCTGTTGCGTGGCGGGAGTCTCAGTTTCAGTATGTTCCGGCATTGTATCACCTGAAGTTCATCACAAACCATTAGATATCACCGTAAATATTAACACGCCTTTTACTATATCGAGCAATAACAATACCTACTGTTGTAATAACTCAGCTACTAGTACAACTATAGAGCAAAACTTTCGTAAGGCAGACTTTTTAGAATTATACTCCGGTCTTGATGCTATAGACTATAGACTGGGAGCCAGTGTACTCTTGTGACGATGTCGAAGCTGCTGTTGACACCTTTTACGGTTGAAGTAATAACATTATCTGCCAAACCGTCCCCCTGAAAAAGACTAATGTAAAGCGACAGCATTACCCCAAATGGTTTACACCTACCTCTATTAAACTTAATATCATGAAAAATCATTACCACAGACTCTATAAGCAGAATGATCAAAATCAATTAAATTACGCATTTTTTTCATACTACAGGCGCTTATTACGGAAAAGTACAGTGGCGGATTTTACTTCGTATACTAACCGCATACAATCTAATATAAAACGCGATCCAAAGACTTTTTGGAACTTTGTAAAAAATTATAGGGACAGCAATGGGCCGGCTACCTTTGGTGACATGTCACCGACGCAAGTTGCTGATGCATTTTCAAAATATTTTGGTAGTGTTTTCCTGCCAAACATTCCATCACTGGATCCCGAGCTTGCTCTCGCATCTGCGAATAATTCTACTAATTGCGCATCTCAACAGATCAATATAGACTACATCCAGGAATCTGCGGTTCTTGGGGCTATGACTCGGCTTCCTCCTAAATCAACTCAAGGTCCAGATGGAATACTCCAGTATTTGGTTAAGGACGGCTGTGCAATTTTCACACAGCCCTTGCAATTTATATTCAACCTTTCCGTAGCCTCAAATGTATATCACGCTGTGTGAAAAACGTCTAAAGTACTTCCACACAAAGTTCTTTCTTCTTACACAAAAGTGGCCCAAAAAATGACATTAAGAATTACAGGCCAATTGCAGTTTTATCCATATTCGGTAAAGTGTTTGAATCGGTGCTTTATAAAAAAATATAGAAAAAACTGCAACGGTGGTTCGTAGATGAACAGCACGGATTCCTGTCAAATCGCTCAATCACGTCTAATTTGCTTAACCCTTAATCTGGCAAGAGAAAAAAATCTTGAAATTTTATATTTTTATTATATTTTTGTCATCGTTAGATGTTCCTAAAACCAGGAAAAATAATTTAAAAAATCTAGTATCTAGTATCTAATCTAGTAATCTTGATTTTGAGAAAATGCATGTCCAGTATACAGGACTTTGCCAGGTTCTCCATAAAGTAACTGTAAATATCGATGTCCAGCACACTGGACATTGCCAAATTAAGGAATCGTTCGAGATTTTTTATAGAAATTTTATTTATGCAATTATTAAATAAACAAAAATAAAATGCATGTGTATACTGAAAATATTTATTGCTGTACAATTTTAAAATTTAAAATTACATTATTGTTACTTATTTTTTGGCTTCTATAAAATTGTATAACACATAAAAAGTCTAATTCTCTTTATTATTATAACATAACAACCCGTCTTGAGATCAATATTATTAAAAAATTAATAGCTTTTTAAAAATTAACTTAAGTAAAGGTCAAGCTTCTAAAACTTCAATCATCTAACAAAACTTAATATTTTTAAATGTATCTTCACCCCCATATATCAGGAAGTCGTAAACAATACCCGACATACCTGCTCGGACAATTTTTTTGAAACCCCATTATTGGGTTTCATGGGGTTATATTTATCTATGTATTAATAGGAGAACCAACAGCTATAACAGATGGATAACAATTTTATAAGAAACATAAAGCCAATTCTGGGTTCTCACGGGTAAAAACTGAAAAGGTAGCAGAAATCTTAGGATTGTCTTCTATTTCCTGCCTTTGTCTCTTTACACGGTATTGTCATTTCGTCAATGCTATACCTCATCTCCTCTTCAGTAGCTAGGCAGTTCATCCTCACCTTCTCTACAAACGGCCTCACCGTGAAGTATCAATCCAAATCGGGACAGGAATTGTCTACGAAATAGATATTCCTGCGTATGCACTCAAACCTTTCGGCATAATGTCTGCTATTGCTGGGTATCGTAGTTCTTTGGACCAATAATCCACGTAAGATGGCAAATTAACAACACCCATAAGTAGAAGTATGGACAGGAAATCATTAATTTCGTCTTCAGTAACATTTATTGACCGTCCAGTTCTATGCACTGCGTAGAGGTTTGTGTTATGGACTATATCTTGGAGTACATACACAGAAAAATATTTATGGAAATAAACTATAGGTGAGTCGTTGTTAGGCATGTCAAAAACAAATTCACAATCCTTAATTTGAGCAGTCGAAAATATTCAGGTTTTCCAATGACGATGGTGTGGATGGTGCATCTGATGAGACATCATCAATTTCCTGGCCATTGTGAAAATCTGGTTCTTCATCTGAACTGGTCTGGCCTTTTACGTCCGATAGAGCGTTAATTGGTAGCACTAAAACTAATCATTTTGAGGCACGTGAAGGTTTTTTGAAGTACTGTAAATAATAATATTGTTAGGTATCATAAATAACATATAACATACACAAGTATACATTACACATAATACATTACCTACATTACATACATTAGTTCATAATATCATACTAATTGTTAGTTGTCTGTCTCATTGGCAATGTCCAGTATACTGCACATCACAAAACCATACTAAACCCTCGAGAACCCGGCAATGGGAAGTATACTGGACACACAAGTTTGGCAGAGAATAACGAAAAATCTATAAGTAATATTATGATTTTAGTATACACGTACATATACAAATACGTTACGGAATATGCAGAAAAGAAATAACTATTAACTTAACAAAAAAAAAAGAAAAGAAAGTGACTTACCGAGAGCGGTCGTGACGCGTTCATCCTCCCTGACGTTGCGGCGTCGACTGACCGGCCAAGCGCACGTGCTCATTGACAGTTATTTTTTATGTAATAATGTAGGACAGAACCAAGTTATTTCATATATATAAAAACTAATATTGTTAAAAAACAATGCTGCAGATTTTTTCAAAGTCGATGTCCAGTATACTTCCCACTGTCGAAGTAAGGGTATAACAACATTACTAGCCGAAAACATCAATTATAAAAAGCAAGTCGATGTGGCCTATTTTGAACTCCAAAAGGCTTTTGAGAGCGTCGATAACGACATACTTTTAAGTAAATTAGCCATGGCGGGTTTCTCTCCTGCGTTGCTTAAATTCTTCGCAAATTATCTACACGAACGCAAGCAATATGTCACATATAAATATGCCAATTCTGAGTGCTACGCGGTCACTTCTGGCACTGGGCAGGGCACTAACCTCGGGCCCCTTTTTTTTCTAATAGTGATTAACGATTTACCCGCACGAGTTAAACACTCCACAGTCTTGATGTATGCCGACGATGTTAAAGTAGCTCTTCCCATTGTCAAATCCAGCGATACAGCTGCATTACAACTCGATAGCATACACACTTGGAGTGCTGCTAATAACCTCAACCTCAATGTTGGTAAATGTGCGATTATGACCTTCTCAAAAGCCGCACAGCCCATAAACAACACCTACACTTTGAACAATGAGCCCCTGAAGCGAGTTTCTACCATACGTGATTTGGGTACAAATTTTGATTCTCACCTCACTTTTAATCAATATATAATACAAACCTGCAACAAGTCCCACAAAAACTTAGGTTTTGTCTTGCGTCAGGCTAAAATTTTTAATAATCGACAGGCGATCATCTTATTATACAACTCATACATCCGCAGTTTGCTAGAAACCAACAGTGTAATCTGGAACCCTCATGAAAAGAAATATACTTTGATCCTTGAAAGGGTACAAAAGTCGTTTGTGCGCTACCTTTACTTTAAAATTTATGGGTATTATCCGTATATGTACCCAACACCATTCATACAGGGTATGGTGAATTACCTATACCTAATTATTAGTAAGGAAATATTGGAACCGTCAAATATTTCTTCCGCCTAGTCCGAGGTTCCCACTTCAATTCTTCTCTATTGCAATTCATTTCCTTTAACGTCCCTTTACCCATTCGACATACACTTCACCCACGACAACGTCCCCTTTTTCAAAACCTCAAAACAGTTCCGTGACCCTTAAAACAAGTTCGTTGTATGTAACCCTCACGCATATAAACAACATTTTACTATAATTATGACGAGTCCTTAGATGTTTTCGCTAGTACTAAGCTGAGATTCCTGACCACTGCTGCACGATAACTTGAGTCCATAGCTGCACCTAGTACCATCTCATTGCATTAGATTAACCAAAGCTGCTATGTATTGATTTATCTGTATGCTAATTTCAATTGAATTAATTCCATCCTAATTCTATTTAATTTAATTTTGTATAATTATATTTTATTTGTTTAATCCTATTTAATTTTGTACAATTATATTAAATTTTGTATACCTGCGAGTAAATTTTTTAATTTGTTCTGTCTTATTTTAATTTCATGATTGTCTAATAATAGCCTATAACTTGTATGTTTGGTGTCTTATACTGTTAATGCAAGTTGGTGATTAATAAATAAAGACAAACTGCTATCTAGAGCAGCCAAAGTGAGCACGGCAGCGGTGGAGCTGGTGGTAATGCACGCGGCGCAGGCAACTAAGAAGATTGGAGTGCAGAAAATGCTGAACACGGTCCAATGAGTGTGCGCCCAAAAGCTCTCTAAATCCTACAGCACCGTTTCGCTGAACGCATTCCTGATGCTGGCTGGGATAGCCCTCGATCTCCAAATAGAAGAAGCAGCCGCTCTGTATGTGGCAAATAGTACCTCAGCCAGCCGTTGTGGGCAGGGAGGTTGAGCGTGTGGTGGCGTTTGCAAAAACTCCATATCCAGCAAACCAAGGTTCACTCTACGCTCTGGCGGTGGAGGCGAGAGCTAACGTGGGCGTGGCCTTATCCCAGAGCAAAGATGTTTCGTTGTGTAAAAGCTCACGCAGTGCTCAAGGACACCGAACGCGCAGACCACCTTGCGAAAGAGGTTGCACTCAAGTTGAAAGAGAAGCTGGATTATGATCGCTGCCTGGTTTCATTCGTCAAGTGGCAGATCCGTATGGGGTCACTCCATCGAGTGACCCCACTCATCAGTGGAACCGATGATACAAGAACGGCGAATCACTCCGTCATCAAAATTTTCCTCCCATTCGCGATAGATGCCTTCAAGGTAACTAGATTTTTCGACTTTAAAAAACAGCTTAAGGAATAGAGATTCGGCGAAATAGTAAAAAGTGATTTGCTGGCAAAGACAACTTTGGGCCCAAAACGCAAAGTTGACTTTGCGTTTTGAGCCCAACGTTGTAGGAAACGTGAATGGTCTCCTTTAAAAGAAAGTCCATCAAAGTAACCCCGGTTTACGGTACTTATTAATTCCATGCCCTATGTGCCATTATCCATTATCACAGAAAGAGAAGACGTATGTCCCAGCCATAAACTAAGTTATACCGTCCCAACAGTGGGAACAATATAGGCTAATTATGACTGTGTGTGATTTATGTAGAGTCCGCGCCACCACTGAAGTCCTTTTGACGCGGCGCTAGTGTCTATGTCACAGATATTAAGACCTAGATAACGCAGGAGCATCCACTTCACGCAACCACTTCATAAAACGCTTAATGTGGACTGTCGTGCTGACATTCCGACCTCGCCTTCGAGGTCCTCCGTGACCGCGACCCCGATTAAATACCCTCACCCCGTCCCTTGCTCGTTGAAGTGCCAGCCCGCGCTGCAGCTGAGCATGTAGCTTTAAATCCCCCAGTTAATAATAATTATCCTGATATGATCCTGCCTGTCCCGTCTTGCTGTCCTCCCGCCAGTGACGCCCTAAGCCGAGGTTCGTACCCCAAACGGGGTGCCCTTAGCGAGCAGTCACTTATTATTAATTAGTTTAGTTTATGCCCCTGGCTGGAGGCTCTGAGTGTAGTACTAAGGCAGCCACAGGAATAAAAGGTTAAAGTAGTTAGGACTTCAGAAGTCAACTACGAGATGCCCAAAACAAAACAAACTGTCATGCTGAGTCTGTATCGGTGCGCCGCGTTTGTTAGACGTCAGTCTGCAGAAAATCAAAAATGCCTAATTGAGCTGTGATAAACAGTAACTGTAAAAACTGCATAAATGTGAGCAGAAAAAAATAGGTTAACGTTTCCTTCCATCGGTTAGTAATTTTAAGATTAATATTATGCGTAACTCATTTTAAAATCAATGATTTTTAATCTTATACCCACAGTAATACTTAATTTGAGAAAAACATAGGTCATCGAAACACATGATCTTAATTTAAAAGAACAGTGGATTGAGGCGATGGAAAATAAAGATTTGTTCCCAACAAAGGATATTCTAGCACTATTTGTTCGATACATTTTGAGGAAGAAAGCTTAGTAGAAGAGAAAAAGCATCGAACATTGACAAAAGCAGAATGTCCGACTATTGATGTAATGAAGACCACAACTAAAGAAGTTAGTTAATTGATAACTAAAGAGACGGTGCCACGCGCGGCGGCGTCTTTGTATCGATTTGGTTTTCCGATCACTTAATAGTGCTTGTGACGCAGTGTTGCCAACCCGTACGATAATTATGGGGGCGTACGATAATTTGGCCAATGATACGATGTACGATAATGAATGTCTAATGTACGATAATTTTGAGATACGCTGAAAAAAAAAGATCCAATAACAAAACGTATTTGTTAGACAAAACTAAACGCAGAAAGAAAAAAAATTTCAATTGTCATTTGTCAAATGCAGAAAAACAACATGAAATGTCAATGTCAATCAATCAATTGTCGTTTGTCAGTCAATCTGTCAACAACAACAAATAATTAACAATTGACAACGAAGAACTCTCGGTGGTTGTGTGTGACGTGTGTATGTATACACTACAGTTTGGCACAAACATACATACATACTCTCGAAAAACATTACCCGCCTTCTGGGGCAGTCGGGTAAAAAACATGTTTTCATTATTTCTAACCGTGCGTTTGCACTGGCGAAACATTTAAGACAAAACATGTTGAAATCTCTAGTTCCTGTCGAAATTTGTATTGAACATTGACAGAAAATAGAGATTTCAACATGTTTTGTCTTGAATGTTTCGCCAGTGCAAACGCACGGTAATAATGTAGAAGCCCATGATGATTGTTAAAGCTTTACGAGGATCTTTGTTCAATACAATGAATCACAAAACAATTTCACAAATGTTTACCAACAGCGCCCTCTTATAATGTTATCAAGCGTCAAAAGATCCTAGTAGCACTTTATTCATCCATTCCCACAGTTACTATCTAGTCTGTGAGACTGACGTGAAATGCACAAATGGTTTCTAGATTAGAATAGTTTAATCTAATTTAGATTATAATAGAAAACATAAAAATATCAACAAAAAAATTATGACAAAACATGTTAAAGGTTTGTGGTGCTAGCGCCATTAGTGGTGAATCTTGGCATATACTTCCCCTTTGACTCTAGTAAAAAATTATTGATTTTTGATAGCATTTTGAATTAAAGTTTTACGAGATATATATTTTTTTTATTTGGATTTTTCTTTTGTACGATAATTTTGCCCAAAAAACGATAATTTTGACGTGGGAAGTCGATAATTTGAACTTTTGGAGTTGGCAACACTGTTGTGACGGCATAGTAGGTACCTAGTCAAAAAATGGCACGCTTGGTTTTCAGATAGATCGTGATGATTGCGTTATCTAGGCCTATCTATATCTGTGGTCTATGTGATTGCATAATGTAGTTCCACAATTTTCCACCGAACTTCAGTGGTGGCACAGACTAAGGGTCAGTTCACACCGAGACGTGACACTAAGCGACGCTGCGCGCACTTTTTAAGATAGTCATACAAAATATAAATTTATTTACACTACACAAAAAGATACACATTTAATTGAGATAATTCGAAAATGCCTCGCTGCGTCGCGCTACGCAGCGCTGCGCCGTGACGCAGCGCGACGCCGCTAGGCGCAGCCTGAAGCCCCTGTGGCAACTTGTTTCTACTCAGTGATGCCAACTTAGGGTAATTTACCGTAGATTTAGAGTAAAAGTATTACAGCAGGGTAAGTTTTGGGGTATTTTTGTTTTTAGGGTAAGGTCTGTTTCGAATATTACTGGGTTGTTCCAGGTTTTTCGTTAAACGAAACCATTTTTCAGAAACGAGAAACTGATCTAGGTAACTGTTTATCAATGCAGTGATTCGACTGACCCGTCTCAACTCAACGGAGCAAAGAGTACCCGTTTTTCGTGGTTGGTTGTTTTTTGTTCAACCTGAATTATGTGCGACTTGCGATACGACTTCCAATGTCGTCTTTAGCCACGATAATAGCACAATATTAACAAGTTAAACTAAAATTAGATGGATTACATAAATTACGAGTTTACCCTAAAAAGGGAGAAATCCCTAAAAGTGGAAACACTGGCAGATACGCTCCACTGCGCCGCGCCGCGCGGCATCTCTCTTCGCCGCTGGGTGCAGCGAGGCGTGGGGCTGCCAGCGGCTTCACGATGCGCCTCGCGACGTCGAGATGCGGCGATGCGCTGCGCAGCGCGAAACCACTGGCCTCTTCAAGCATCTTCGCGGTGCGTCACGACTCGGTGTGAACTGACCCTAAGTGTCCATTAAAGTCTAAATATAATCTATGCTCGTCTATACTCGTAGCAAAGAGTAAAATGCTCGTAATTTAAATCATTATCGTCAGTAAAAAGTTTATCGTATTTGTCTCCTTACTTGCTTTAATTTTACTCAAGGGTTGTTACGATAGTTCGTTGTTGATTAATCATAATAAATACTTGTAACCTAAGTACTAAAAATGGCGTTAACACAAGAATACGCTAAACTACGCAGCCAATTTGGTCGCCAGCCGATGTTCAGCGTGACGCGGGTAGACATGTGCGACAGCATCGCGTCCGACCACGTGGAGCAGCGCCGTTACATCCTGCGCAACCCCGTGCACAGCATCACGCAGCACACGCCCAACTACTCCCACTGTGAAGTCAACACCATTCGGTAGGGACCTACGCGGCTTCAGCACTCCCGCGCCTTCCGCGCTTCTTCAACGCCACCGTCTGTTGCAGGGCCGAGTACTCCAACAACGGAGCCAACCACGCGGAGGGCGGTTGGCCCGAGAGTGTGAACGTGACCGACCCGGAAGCCACGCAGAGGTACCGCCGGAAGATCGAGAAGGATGACGGCTACATCCACTGCGTCATGACGATGTCCTCGGTCAGTAGCGTGGCGCTAATACACACAACGTCTTCTGTAATCCAGTATCCAGCTCAATATTGCTTGACGTTTTTCAGGGATTGGAACGCCTCGTATTACAAAATAACGCAATTGAAATGTACCAGACATATTATTCAGAATTATTGAACATGCCTGCCGTAGAGCTCAAAAGCTGCCGTACGGTGAACGTGTACCGCGTCCCCGGGCCAGCCCGCCCAGTCAGCTCTCTGTGCTGGCAGCCCGACGCCGGGGGCCTCTACGTCGCCACGTACGTGGACGTCGACTTCAACCGTCAGACGCGCGCTCCTCTCTCCGCATTTATTTGGGACGTAGAAAACGCAAACGCACCTCTCAGGACTATAACGCCACCGTGTCCGCTGCTGGACCTGCAGTACAACCCAAAGGACAAGCACGTGATGGCGGGGGGGCTCATAAACGGCAGCGTAGCCACGTGGGACACGCGCCTGGCGGGCGGCGATCCCAGCCTTACCAGTCCGCCACACGTGGCGCACCGTGACCTCGTCCGGAAAGTGATCTTCATAAACTCTAAGTCCGGCCAGGAGTTCTTCTCGGGCGGGCCCGACGGCGTCGTCAAATGGTGGGATATGCGCATGTTCGACGAGCCGTCGGACGAGATGATCATTGACGTGGTGAACTCGAACTTCGAAGTACCGAGTATGGTGAAATCCAAAGGCATTAGCGCGATGGAGTACGAGCCGACTATTCCGACGCGATTCATGGTCGGTACAGAAAATGGATTCGTCGTTAACGGCAACAGAAAGGGAAAAACGCCAATGGATAAGTTACCTACGATGGTATTGTTACTCATCTTTTACTTAGACTAGTATCTTTCCACACATTTCATTACAGGCCAGTTGGGGTCCGCGGGTCAACCGGGCTAAGTTTTCCGTCAGGAACGGGAATAATATACTTACCTCTAAGTATTATACCTAGATTTTAAAAAAAAAATCTGTCTGTTTTTTCAAGTCAAAAAATCCGTGCAAAGCCGGAGCAGGTCGTTAGTTATGAGAAGAAGAAAAGAAAGAAAGTAAATACATTTATTTGCGGCAAACATGACGCTAAGAAAATACGAATACACGAAAAATAACAAATTGGGGGAAATATGCGTCACATTCACGCAAAACGGCCATCGCTCAGCATAATGCTGCGACCCTATGCGAGACAGAGCCCCAGAGGAAAGTTGAAGCAGGTCCTAGAGGGAAAATACCATAAATATTTTGACAAGACCAATTTTTGCTCAAAGGAAATGTTTGATCTATTCAAAAATAGCAAAATATTATTTATGATAAATATTAGTATATCCCGTAAGGAGAATGGGGGTAAGTCAGAATGGATTTTTATTTAGATTAATAGTGCTGATTTGAAACTGTTGTGAAACAAATGGATTCAAGTCAAATGCATAAATGATGTTTGGGTAAAATAGTATAGTCAACTTGTTTCTATAGTGTTAACAGAAATCTTTTTAAAACAATCTTTTAGGTAAAAAAAGGTTAGTAAAATTGGTCTACAGAAAAAAAAAATATGTAGGGGAAAAATGAAATGCCGAAGCGCTAAGATTTAAATAGTGACTAGAATCGTATTCATAGTCATGTGTGGTGATCAATAAACCTTCTGCTCCAATAACCTAAATGGCTTGAAAAACAGTTACATTCAAAAACGCTTCCTAAATGCAAGAAAAAATAATTTATCGAATTAAATATATCGATCTCACCCCGTTGAGAGGAGCTCGTGGCTAAGCAATAACAGCCGCACTGGATCGATCCATCAGGTTAAGCTACGCTTGTCGAGGTTGGTCCGTAGATAGGTCACCATCTTTACATACCAAGACTCCTCCATGCCTCGGAAAGCACGTTAAGCCGTTGGTCCCGGCTGTCATTCGTGGATCTTTGGCAGTCGTTACAGGTCGTCAGAAGCCCGAAAGTCTGACAACCAGTCTTACCAAAGGTATCGTATTAACCAGTTAGTGGATTGTGTAGGTCAGATAGGCAGTCGATCCATGTAAAATTCAGCTGCATCCGGTTAGACTGGAAGCCGAACCCAACATAGTTGGGAAAAGGCAAGGCAGATTGATTGATCTTACCCCGTTGAAACGGCAGGCAGTCTGAGTATTATGATAAGATATTTGATTCGGGTCGGAAGCGACGCCGCCGGTATTGTTCTGCCGTGAAGTTTCTCAGAAAATGTTTTATTAAAAGACGCGTCGCGCGACATATCGCGCCTGTATGTAAGAGCCTTAAAGCGTACATTTTAATTATTTTTATGAAAAAAAAAACACGAAAGCAAAACATATTAAACAGACGGGAAATTCAATGAATGCGAAAATAGTAGATTGTTTCATAAGGGAGCAAAATAATATTTTTACGGGCGAGGGCGCCTTTTTGAGTCCAGAGCGAAGTGAGGGATTCTAGAGTAGAATCCTGAGCGTAGCGAGGGATTCTTTAGTAGAATCCTGAACGTAGCGAGGGATTCAAAGTACGTCGCCCAAGCCAAAAACATATTTTGCGCCCGAGAGATACACTCTACTTTTCATCACCCACTATGAGAAAATAAAAGGCGCCTCATATTTTAATCACGCTTGATCAAGACGGGTTGGCTATTACAGGCTTATAATTATTAACTACAACTTCAGGTTTCCCCATCAAGTTTTCCCTCACCGATGTCAGTAATGTCCAAAATAAACTCAGAAAAAAAAACAACCGACTTCCAGAAAAAAACAGTAAAAAGTGAAAAATTACTTTAATTTCGGAAGTCGTAATTATTCCGATAAATTTAGTATCTTTTTGTGTAGTAAATAACACAAAATCCTGCATCGCGCAATGGGAGTTTACCGCGCGATCAACATTATACAAGATTCCAATATCAATCGTTGCGCGTTGGGCAGTTGCCCGCCAGACAAGACACCCGTTTGGTCGGAGTATTCTCCCTTTTCAATAGAGGATGAGTGAACTTTCCACCCTGATCTTCAATCTCTAAATGCTGAATCCAGTTAGACTGGGAACCGACCCCAACATAGTTGGGAAAAGGCTAGGCAGATTGATTTTATTTTACGTCAGTCCTAACAGTTCCCAGTACCCACACGGCGCTACTATGGGCCGTCGTACCAGCCAGTTTTTATTCGAACAATATTTGCGTACGATTTCTTTGGCGCTGAACACTAAGATGTTCCAAATTCAAAAAGTGTGCGGAAAGATAATTGCGGCGCACTTATTCTTTGCCGCGCACTTATAAAGAGGATTAAAAACTCATTACTGCCCGCTAAAAGTTTCTTATAGAAAACACCACCTTTGGGTGCACTTAAAGGTGAATCAAGTCGTCCTTTTCGAATAATGGGATGTTAAAAAATGAGTTAACCTGGTCGGGGAAGTCCTCCCAATCATTTTTTGAATATGGCGCCGAATCTCTTCAGCTTTTTTTCAAAGTTGAAAAGTCTATCTAGCTGTAAATCCTCCGTGTGCAGAAAAGCTGCCAATCGACAAACAACTATCTAGAGCGGCCAAAGTGAGCTGGGGTCTGAACCCGGAGGTCATAAGTAGTGTGGCGGTATCTTAATCGCCATATGCGAACTACGCATCAAAGACCTGACTTCACACAAAAATCCTGACGTCACATAAATACTGCATCGCGCAATTAGTCTACCGCGCGATTGACATAACATATACAAGAATCCAACATCAATCGTTGAGCTGTTGCCTGCCAGACACAACACCCGGAATCCTCCCTTTTCTATGGTGGATGAGTGAACTTTACACCCTGTTCCTCATACCCCTTTTTCTTTTTTTGGTGGTTAATCTTCAAATGATTTCTCCCGCTCTGGGCGGAGCGGACGCGTCACACTGTTACTGACTAAAATCCACCCGTGTTCCCGGTACCCCTTTCGGACTTTCCCGCAGCCCTGGCAGGCCGCAGCCCTGGCAGGTTCCTCATACCCCTAAAGTAGAATTTACATGGCAGCGGTGGAGCCGGTGGCAAGCGGCAAGCGCCTGGGCGCAGGCAACTAAGAAGATTGGAGTGCAGAAAATAAACACGGTCCAATGAGTATGCGCCTAAAAGATCGGTAAATCCTACAGCACCGTTTTGCTGATGGCATCCTTGATGCTGGCTGAGATACTCACACCCGACCACCGAATACAAGAAACATCCGCTCTGTATGTGGCAAAGAATACCCCAGCCAGCCCTTGCGGGCAGGGAGGTTGAGCGTGTGGTGGCGTTTTCGAAAAGGCCACATCCGGCAAACCAAGGTTCCCCTCCACGCCATGGTGGTGGAGACAACAGCAAACGTGGGCGCGGCCTTATCCCTGAGCAAAGATGTTTCCGTGTTCTGGGTAAAAGCAGGGCTGAAGGACACCAAACGCGCAGGCCACCTCGCGAAAGATGCTGCACTCAAGTTGAAAGAGAAGCCGGATTATGACCGCTGCTTGGTTTCATTCATCAAGAGGCAGATCCGTCTGAGGTTGCTCGACGAGTGGAACTGAAGATACAAGAACAGCGAAACACTCCGTAACCAAAATGTTCCTCCCATTCGCGATAGATGCCTTCAAGGTAACTAGATTTTTCAACTATAAAAAACAGGTGATGGAAAAAATTCATAGAAGAACTTCGTAGCACATTTTTTTTCGCCGGCACTTTGGGCACTGGTTGTGCGTTTTGGGCCCAACTTTGTATGAAACGTGAATGGTCTCCTTTGACATCTAAACATTTAAATAAATATCGCCAAAAATCACTAAGTATTAAAATTTTCATATAAGTGTTAAATTAAATCTCACTTACGCAGGTTATGGTATAGTAAAGTAGAAGTAAAAATATTTTTAATAACAAGCTATTAAATAACTAAAAAAATATATACTACTTACATAAAACTTGCGTAAACATAGAACTATAATATTTTCTTAAAAGCTTGAGACTTATCTATATGTGTAAGAAGGACATTTACGCCTCAAGTTTTAATGAAAATATTATTAAAACAGTTTTATTTAATACTTTTTAGTTCATTAAAAGCTTGTTTTTAAAAAGTTTCGTCAATTTTATTTTTGTTCTTTTTATTTAGCATTAGAATATTTTGTTTAAATATCTGTTCTATCACCTTCATAAATCCAATGAACTCCATACTACGGGGCTATCTTGTAAGTTCAAGGAGTTCTTATGGCCACCTTCTGGCTTCATCATCAGACCCAGGATACTATCTTGGGCTATTATCCTTGTCAATAAAACGCCAACGAGTCCAAATACTATGGTGTTATCTTGTTTTGTTAAGAAGTTCCTATCGCCATCTTCCGGCTTCATCATGAGAGCCTGAACACCGCCTAGTATAAGAGCATTTGTTAAGACCAATCTAATAAAACCGAATTAATGAAACCAAACACGATGGGGCTACCTGGATTACTTAAGAAGTGGCCGTAAATACCCTCCGACTCCATCATCAGACCCTCAACACCACCCAGTGTCAAAGCACTTGTTAATACATAACCAATGAGTCCAAACACGATGGTGTTATCTTGTTTTATTGAAGAGTTCCTATGGCCAACCTCCGGCTCCATCGTCAGACCCTGAATACCACCTAGTGTCAAAACACTTGTTAATACGTAACCAATGAGTCCAAACACGATGTTGCTATTTTGTTTGATTGAGTAGTTTGTAATGCCAAGTTACGGCTCCATGATCAGACCAGCCCCATGGTATCATTTTTTTCAAAATATCTCGTTAGTTATATAAGTATGCCAAGTTTCAGCTCAATCGAATGTCAGGAAGTGCTTGGCAAATGGATGACAATTGGAGTAACCGGAAACACGAACAGAGCAAGCTAATAAAAAGCTTGTAAAAACCCCAAGGATTCTGCGTTATCAGGAGTCGGTTATGTTTCTATCCATATTCCTGCCTCTGATCGATCTATTTAGTTCTGATGCGATTGGACTTCCGGTTTCTTTAAAACGTTTTGTGTATGTCTTCGTTGTTGGATTGTGAGGAATGAAACGTATTTGCTAATACCGGCCGGCCTGGAAAAACGCGAGAGGTTGTGTTGATCTTTAACATTTGTTTAAGACTAGCTTTTGCCCGCGGCTTCGCCCGCGTGGAGGTCGGAAATTACCAATTACCACGAGAACGTAGGTACTACCAGGATAAAAAGTATCCTATGTCCCTTAGCCCACGTGGTCTGTCTAAGAGTTACGGCGTAAAAGTAACAGACATGTGACAGCCAGTAAATCTCGTACCTATCTATACTAATATTATAAAGCTGAAGAGTTTGTTTGTTTGTTTGAACGCGCTAATCACAGGAACTACTGGTTGGAATTGAAAAATTCTTTTTGTGTTGGATAGTCCATTTATCGAGGAAGATTAAAGGCTATATAACACCACGCTACGACCAATAGGAGCAGAGCATAAATGAAAAATGTTGCAAAAACGGGAAATAATATTCCTTTGTGAGAGCTTCCGTTGCGTCCGCTGCGTAAACGGTTTAAGTTACGCAAATATTATGTATGATGGAATTGTTCCTCTTTAAAAGTTTTAAAGAAAAGTTAGCGACAGCATATATCTATCTTTTAAAATTGACTCACTATAACCTTTTTTATGGTAATCAAATTTGTTCGAAATTAATGCATTATTTGCGAAGGAGTTTTATCAACATAATATTAATTCTTATTCAAATAAATAGTTTTAACATCAAGGGTATTTATGTAGCAGTAAAATACTTTTTAATTCATTCGAATCGGACATTTAATTTCGAAGTTATCACGAAATTCAATACGCGAACCGTTCGACGGTGGCGGCGGCGCCGCGCCGCGCCGCGCTGCGACGTTCCCTACTCTAGAGAGGAGAGGATGGGCACATGGGTAGACCATGACCTGGAATAGGACATACGATACGTTCCCACGGGATGGAGACCTACGCGGGTGAAACCGCGGGGCACAGCTAGTATAATAATAATAATACAAAGTCGGCACAACGACTGTCGGATCAGGTGCGGGTCACCCAGCGTAACCATATGTTGGATGATATCGTACTTGACCGCCTGCGAAATGAAATGCAGAGTAGCCATGTCATCGCTCCCCCGTCGCAGACTGATAAAGCACCTCCACCGTTTACTATCACTACAAGTCAAGCCGACGACGCGATTGATGACAGGGCTACAAACGTAAGTACCCAGTGCAATGATGAATTGAGCAGTGCTTTGGAGGGTGCGATTCGGGAGTATCGGCTCATGCCGCCCGAACTTAGGCCACGCTTACCTCGTTTGCCCATGCATAACAAAAATAAGGCACTGGTGGCGGCTCTGGATTCGCAGTTGTCAAGCTATTTTGACGACTGCGAAGACCTCACCGATACTCACTCGATGCTGTACTGTGCGACTGTAGCGGCATGTCGTGTAGCCCACGTCAAATTTGATAATGAATATGAATGAATAATTTGTACCAGCTTGGCAGTGCAGAATTGAACGTCGTATTGGTGGTGCCAGAGCGCTCATCGGGAAACTAATCTGCTTCAGGGAGGGTAATACTCGTCCTAGAGTGATGCGCTTTGTGAGGCGGGCGTTCTCAGGTACTGATATTAGTCCTGAGGACTATATAACCCGTGTCGCGGAGCGCATAGACAAACCGTATTCGAAGGTATAAGCGGCGAGTAGATCGATACACTCAGAACCGCACCTTCCAGAGTGATGATAGGTGGGTATATAGGGCTTGGGAGCAACCGGACCAGGTGTGGCTGACACGCGCCCGCCGGATGATGATGCCATGTGCTTTTTCTGGCACAGTATCTGGTCGGTGCCTGTGAGTCACACTGAAGGGGACTGGACTCGGGAAGTCGAGCGAGCCTGCGATCCAATACCAGAAATGGGGGCTATTACCATCTGCCCCCAAGATGTAGCTCGTGAGTCCGCCCGTTGCCTAACTGGAAGTCTCCAGGGCCGGACGGGCTGAACAACTTCTAGATAAAATGGTTCATAGGGAGATGGCGCCACTGCCACGGTAAACAACAAGCTCCGTATAAAAAATCATTAAAAAATAGTAATTCTATGTAAAAGTGGTTAATATTATGTGTAACGAGTGCATAAACGAACAATAATCACTATAAAACGTTAGCAACAATTTGTGAAAAGAACTGTGCAAAATAACATTACTTAATCAACAAATTAGAACTTGGTAAACAAACTAGTGTAAAGTGCTTGAATAAAAACATTGCTCGAAGCTCGAAGTACGTCAAAAAACATAAAACTATATTTACATAAACCCAGGTTATCTTTATGTGATTTCAAACTAAAAACTAAAGTGTAATCAAAAGTGTCAATAGGGCAAACAATTTCAAAAAATTCAAAAAATAAACGGCGCGCTACACAACGCTTCTCTAACGATCGTATTTCTTAGTATGTATACAGCAATTTCACCTAAATGCATTAAGTACAAATAGCTAGTACGTTAATGAAGCTACATTGAAGGGCGAGGTATCTAAAGTGTTCAAGATCGATTCTCAGTGAAAACAATTTTCTTTTTGGGTTTTATTCTTCATAAAATAAAAAATGGATTACGAAAATATAACCATACGCAAAAAGAAATCAGCACTACATGATTCGCTCAATGATTCATTCCAGTCAACCCTCTCAGCTGACGACTATCTAACAAAGAGTCTACCAGATCTTTCAACTAGAAATGAGCCAGCTGAAAGACTACAGGATGAAATACAAGACCTTAAACGACAATTACAAGAATCCCAGAACAAAATAGACAATTTAATTCTTGAAAATAGTGCATTAAAAACACAAACAATAGAACAGCGAAATACTATCTCACAACTGCAAACAACTTACGCAACTTCTTCACCTAAAAAAGCCAAGCAATCTTCACCAACGCGAACGTCAACGCCAACAATAGGAAAAGATGTACGTCATAGCAATATCTTCCGAAGTGTAAATCAGGATAAATTGAATGATAGTACCGTTAAGTTGGATCTAACGCGAGAAGAACAACTAGATGGCACTAGTATGACGCGTAATAAAAAATCGATGTCCCAAAATAAGCCAATAGAGGGCAGCACTCGGCCTATTATTTCAGACCGAAAACCAAAAATACAAATATTAGGTGGAAAACAATGCACCGACATTGCTTCAGCACTCATAAATTCAAGAGACAAGACGAACCATCAAAAATACATAATTACATCAACGATAAAGCCTTACGCGACGACGGAGGAACTATTGTCAACAAATTATGAACTAAGTGACTGTAAAAACAACTTTTTAATCTTATGTGTCGGTGAAAACGACACCAACCCGAACAAAATAATAATAGAACTAGCGTCTACATTAAAATTTATAAAAAAAACTAATGTTATTATTTTAAGTGTTTTGCATAACAGTAATTTAAATGAAATGTTATTAAATAGCTTGTTAAAAAATATTTCACAAAACTTTGAAAATTGTACCTTTCTAGATATTGGCAGACATTATTATAGTAAAAAACGTTTCTTATTTGAAACTTGCAAAAACATTAACTTCATATTAGACACGAACTACTACAACCACACGTTTCAGTCGTACAAAGAGCCAATCATTGTTAACACCACCACTAACTCATTCAAAGATCAAGTTGCTCTGAACACCGTTACCAACATAAACAAAGAACCAGTCGCTTTAAACACCGTCACAAAAAATACAGAAGCAGCTATTCCAATTAAAGGAACAATTCCTTATTATTTCCCTAAAATAAAAATAGAAGAAGCCCCCATTAAAACATTTTTTCGAGACCACGTCAGCATGTAACACTACACTATTTCACCAAAACATTGCAGGTTTTTTAAACAAACAAGAGCAACTAGAACTATGTCTGAATCAATTTCATGAAAGCGGTACTTCTATGGATTTTATCTGTCTCACTGAAACCTTTATCAAAGCAGGTGACGTGCACAACATCTTTATAAAAGATTATAATGTAGCATGTAACTTTTCCAGAAAAAATGAAAAACGCGGTGGGGTTTGCATATTAACTAAGAAATCCATAGATTTTAAACGATTAAATATTTGCGAAAGTATGTCAACTGAAAAACAATTTGAATGCTGTGGAATAGAAATACCTACCATGAAATGCATAATTGTATGTTTGTATAGAATTCCAAACTCCAGTACAAAAACTTTCCTTAACAAACTAGAAATTCTACTACATAAATTAACTTCACACAGGAATAAAAATATTATCATAGCGGGGGACATAAATATCGACACTCTTAAGGCAAGTGTATTTTCAGAGGACTTAAAAAGCATCCTTTTGAATAATAATTTACGAATACACATTAAAAAACCAACGCGTAAAGATTCATGCATCGATCATATATTTAGTAATATCAAACATGCAAAAGTGAAGTTCATTCATTATTCCTTTCAGATCACAACACCGGTCAAACTCTATCTTTTTCGTCAAACCATGAACATAGATTACCCTTCTGGTATGAAATGAAAAGGGACTTCAGCTTAGAAAATACCTTAAAGTTTAAAGATATTTTATCTAAATTAACCTGGTCCGAAGTGCTAGAGCAAAAAAATTTTAATAAAGCTTTTGATATATTTCACGAAACTTTACAATTATATTACAATCTTTGCTTCCCAATAAACAAAGTTAGAATACATTCCAATGATAGCGCTCCTAAATGGATCACTAAGGGATTGAAAATATCAGCCTGTCACAAAAGAACAATAAGATACCGTTACTACAAAAATTCCACAGACGACAATAAAAAAGCCTACATCAAATATGATAAACTACTTAAAAAATGTATATCTAACTCTAAAAAACAGAAAAATAATTCATATTTAAAAAACGCAAAAAGTAAATGTAAAGCCACTTGGGATATCATAAAAAATAAAACAGATGATACAAAAACATTTGAAACAATAAAATCAATAGATTGGAATAAAAAAAGCGTTGAATGCCCAGCGAAAATTGCAACTGCCTTCAACGACTTTTTCATATCTATAACAAATAAGGAGAATAACTCTCGTCCAAATTACAAGTTAATAAATTCATCGAATTCGACTATTTATCTGAGACCCACCTCTTGTGAAGAAGTTTCCAAAACTATAAATTCACTTAATAACACACGAGCTGTTGGTTATGATGGCATCTCAACAGCCATACTAAAAAAATGCAATAAAGAATTGGCAGGCATTTTAAGTCACCTTATAAATCTATCGTTTACGCAAGGTACCTTTCCAGAAAATTTAAAATCATCAATAGTAAAACCATTTCACAAAAAAAACTCCAAACAAGATATGAACAACTATAGGCCCATCACGCTTATCCCGATTTTATCTAAAATTTTTGAAAAAATAGTTCACTCTCGCTTAATGAATTTCTTAAATAAATTTAATTTAATAGTAAATAACCAAAACGGTTTTCAAAAAAATAAATCTACAACACTTGCTGCATTCTCACTAATACAAAAAATAACAGAAAACATCGATAAACGTAATAGAGTTGCTGCAATCTTCTTTGACATGAGCAAAGCATTCGATTTCGTAGATCACAAAATCTTACTCAATAAATGCGAGCTATATGGAATCCGAGGCAAAGCTCTCGATTGGATAAAAAGCTACCTTAGCAACAGAAAACAATGTGTCGAAATAAACAAATTAAATGATCAAATTGTGTCTACCCCATTTAGGTCTACTTTTAAAACAAATAAGTTCGGTGTTCCCCAAGGAAGTGTACTAGGCCCTCTTCTCTTCCTTATTTACATAAATGACATTCCTCAAGTGACATCACATCAGTGCATTCTATTTGCGGACGATATTTCGGTTATAGTACCGGAAAACTCAGAGAGCAACTACGAACATTCATTAAATAACACTGTAGAATCAATAATGAACTGGTTAAAGGACAACAATCTAACAGCTAATATTTCTAAGACTAAAATTTTACAATTCTCTAATTATAACAATTCTCAAATAGAACCCTTAGACTTATACTATAAAAACACGAAAATTGAAGAGGTACTTGATACACAATTTTTAGGTATTATCTTAGATAGACATTGCAATTGGAAAGCACACACAACCCACATACGCTCTAATCTTAACAAATTTGTCTTTGCTCTAAAAAAGCTTAAAAAGTTGGCAAGTCAAAAAACTGCTATGACTGCGTACCATGGCTACGTCGGGTCAGTTCTTAGATATGGTCTGCTTTTATGGGGTAATTCTTCTCAGGCTAAAAATGTCTTTATCACACAAAAAAAATGTGTCAGAGCAATATGTGGGGTTGGACCGTTCGAATCTTGTAGACCTTTATTTAAGAAATTAGGATTACTAACTCTACCTAGTCTATATATATTAGAAGTAGGTTTATTTGTTAAAAAACACTCTGACCGCTTTATTAAAGCCATAGAAAATAAAAAATTCCTTTCAAGAGATCCAACCCGACTGGCTGTCACAAGATGTAGAAGCACACTCTTTCAGAACAATTGTTACAATATGTCTGTCAAAATCTATAACCAAATACCCAAACAGATCAGAGAGCTGCCACTAAATCACTTTAAAAACAAACTTAAGAAATGGCTGTATTATAATGCGTTCTATACTATAGATGAATTCTTAAATTATAAGCAAAATTTGAAATATGATCTCACTAGTAATAGAAATAGAATGTAATTTTAAAGATTTTAATTTTTTACCTCATTGTCATGATCTCAATAGCAACAACGGTTTTTTGTATAAGTATTATTTTATTACTTATAAGGTATTTTTTGCATGCTGAAATGTATAAGTAAGCAAAATATGTGGAACTTATAATATTTAAGACCTTTTATGTACCATATTTTATGCAAAATAAAATATTCTATTCTATTCTATTCATAAGATCGCACGCTCGCTTGGCGGCTCAGTACCAGACTGCATTGGACTCTGGTTTGCTACCCCAGTTTTTAACTACAGCAGTTACCCACCTGCTCCACAAATCTGGTAGCACCGCGGAACCCAAAAATTATAGGCCGATCACATGTTTACCGACGGTCTATAAAGTTCTTAAAGTCTGGCTAACGAAAGCGTGACCTGAGAAAACGCGGCAAATTCAAAAAATCATTATGTGGTATTACTGACTATAGTAGGAGAAAAATGTTTTGATACTTGGGAATTTTATGTATTTACGACAATCAATTTGTATAATAGTTGTTTACGAACTTAATTTCTAATTTAGGGATAATACCACATAATGTTTTTTAATCACTCCGTTTGGTCTCTTGGAGCCTTAACTGTCATGGATTGAGTAAAAAAACTAATGTGTAGATTTATTTATTAGTATATACATAATATTAACCTACTCAACATGTAGTTTATTAAATTTCTTCAACAATTTGTTTAATCAACTAAAGGCGTTTTGAGTACGATTGTTTAAGCGAGTACTTACAAACTAATCAATATAGCGTTAGTATCTATAACTAGCTATCGATATGTAGATGATCACCAGTGATCGGAGTAGGTAGATTGATTTTTGGTACTTGTATCATAAATGCACACAGAAAGAATAACATGGATAAGCCATTTTTCCGGAAAGTAATTCCGGTATTTCCAGATTCAATTAAATATTGTTAACGTTGGTAGTGATATTATTACTACTCAATTCAAAATTTAAAGGAAGGTATCAAAACTAAATTAATTCATTATTTATCTGTTGAATAATAAAAACAATCGAATTCCGATTTTCGATTTCCGATTTTTTTGAGGATGGCAAATCATCAAATGACTCCTTCCACTCTGGCAGAATACAATTCCTACTGTTCTGTTTTTTTTTTAATAATCCACCAATTCCGGAGGAATGTCCATATTAATATATACGTTTCGGATCAATGGCCCCAGTTCAATCTACCTACTCCGATCACTGATGATCACACACGCATACAGTCCACTTAAATTACTTGTCAAGTTAGTTGAAAATAAATCTTCGCGACAAACATACGTCTATTTTATTCTAAAAGTCCTAATTAACTAAAAACAACCTTATTGCTATCAACATATGGTCTTAAATCGAACCGGATACAGTCATCGACCGACCCACCCAGGTGCGAGCGATCGCCGTGAGTGAGAACAATAACATTCCTGAGCGATAAGGATTTTTTCTGTGAAGTGATTTAAAAAGCTAATTAATTAATTCAAATGAATAGACTTTATTACGTGTTACCAACTTATAAAACGGATAACTACGGTGAACTTACCCGCATATTATTGTGATAGTGTTTCTTGTGTGCGGAACAAATATAACAATGGAGGATCTGATTATGTATCAGAATGAACTACTTGAAAACTTAAAAAAGACCGAAAAAAACTATAAGAAATCGCCAAAAGACAGAATTAGACGACCTTATTTAGAAAAAAGGTTGGACTTGTTAGAGGAATTGTGGAAGGAGTTCAAGGAGGGTCACAAGTGTATTATTATAAAAGTTGCTGATGAGGAAAGAGAAGAGTATATTAGGAATATTTATGAGGTATTTGAAGAAACATACATAAACTACAAATCAACATTAAGAGAAGCTCTTCAGCCTTTTTCAGTAGTATCAAAATTTCAACCGGCTTTATCTCAATCCTCTTCGATCAACGACGAGCAAGATTTCAAGAATCGAGGAATAAGGTTGCCCAATATACAGATACCCACATTCACGGGAAAGTACGAGGAGTGGCAACCATTCTACGACCTGTTCCGTACGCTAATTCACGACAATGAACATCTATCACGTGTACAGAAGCTGCATTACCTAAAAAGCAATTTATCTGGAGAACCTGAGGTACTATTACGTAACTTCTCTATAACAGATGCAAATTATGATGAGGCATGAAACCAATTAATAAAACGTTACAATAATCATAATCATTTATTTGTCAGAATATGGTACATTATATGGTCTTAAGATTAGTCAATAGTATCATCACATTCTGCCAAGTGTGGCGTGCAAATATTAGGTACATACATTTATTACAGGATAGACACTATTAGGTTAATATTAGCATTATTGATTGCATAATTACGAATTACAATTACAATTTTAGGTATGTCAGTTAATAATAATGTCATAAACACAAACAATTTATTTGGGATATTAAACTATCATTTTAATGTCAGAGTAGGATGTCAAGTATAAAATATCAACAATTCAATTAGGATGTCAAAGTATCATTCAAATAGTCGTTTAAATTATAATAACATTTAATATATAGCAAGTCTTTCAGTTTATTTTTAAATCCATTGAAATTTGACTCTTTAATTGATTTTGGAATTTTATTATAAGCTTGCGGGGCTATGCAGAATATGCTTTTCCACATTAACGCGGTCCTGGCTCTCCGTCCGCGTAACATATCATTTCGTCTGTTACGTTTAGCAGTATCTGATAGGTTCGGAAACAAGTCTGCATTCAACTTAACAAATAAGGCAGTTTCATAAATGTACAAAGCCGGGAGTGTCAGAATTTTGTATTTTCTGAAATATGGTTCACAACTGTCTGTTACTTGAAGTCCAAACATGGCTCTGATGGATCGCTTTTGCGCTTTAAAAGCAGCTTCTCTATTTGTTGAATTGCCCCAAAATATGATACCGTACTTTAATACAGATGCCACAAGACCATGATAAGCTGTAAGTAAAGCATCTGTGTTAACTGTTGGAGCAAGTTTATACAGGGCATAGGATGAACTACTAATTTTTTTACATAGGGCTTCAATGTGATCCTTCCAGTTGAGCTGCCTATCTATAGTCAAGCCTAGAAATTTTGTACTATCTACGTCGTCAATTGTATTACTTTGGTATTGAACCTCCATTTTCGAACTGGGTTTTTTATGGCCAAAGTGCATAATTTGGGTTTTTCCAAGGTTAATTCTTAAATTATTATTATTAAGCCAAGATATTAATGAATTGACCGCATTATTGACATCAAATTCATACAATTCAGGTTTATTACAAGGTATTGTTACCGTACTATCGTCAGCAAAGAGTGTTATAGGGAAGTCTATGGCTTTGGGCAGGTCATTAATATAGATCAAAAACAGTAAGGGTCCTAATACACTACCTTGTGGTACTCCAAAATATACTGTGCGTTCTTTGGACAGGTATGTAACTTCTTCTTTAGTCTTTAAATTTAAATCTGTTATAGCAGTGAATTGTTTTCTATTTGAAAGGTAAGTGAATAATAAGTCTAGAATGTTACCTCTTATACCATAGGAGTCAAGTTTATTTCGTAAAATATTGTGGTCAACACAGTCAAAAGCTTGCGTCATATCATAATACACAGCACAAACAGGTGTCTTATTATCAATATTAGTCATAATTTTATTTAGAAAGTCATAAATAGCCATATTAATCGTCATATTCTTCCGGAAACCTTTTTGCTCGTTACAGAGAATCATATTTTTACCGACTTCAAAAAAGGAGGAGGTACTATGTTCGGGATGATTGTTTTTTTTTTTTTTTTTTTTTTTTTTTTTTTTTTATGTATGTTCCCCGATTACTCCGCCGTTTGTGAACCGATTTAAAAAATTCTTTTTTTGTTCAAAAGCTTATACTTCTGAGGTGGTCCCATTGTCACCAAGTCAGGATCTGATGATGGGATCCTAGAGAAATCGAGGGGAACTTTCAAAAATCGTAAGGGCAACTAGTGCATTCCTTAATTTATTCATTAAGTATTTTACAGCACTATAATTTTATGAAGGCCTGGAGTCGATCTGATGATGGAGCCGAAAGACAGTCAAGGGAACTCCTCAATGGTTTACAGCAGATACCTCGTGTTTGGGCTTGATTAATTTGTATTGATAAAAACTTTACACTTTGATGGGTTCTGACTGTCGTTAGGGGTCTGATGATGAAGACGAAAGACAGTCGAGGGAACTCCTCAGTGGTTTACAGCAGATATCTTGTGTTTGGGCTTGATTAATTTGTATTGATAAGAACCTTACACTTGGATGGGTTGTGACTGTCGTTAAGGGTCTGATGATGAAGACGAAGGACGATTAACGGAACTCCTCAACGGTTCACAGTAATTACCTTGTGTTTGGACTTAATTCATTTATATTGATAAGAACTTTGCAACCATATAGGTTGTAAGTGACATTACAGATCTGATTATGGTCACCTTATAATATGATGATGAGGGGAACTATACAGTGTAAGCAAATGTATAGTGTTCACCCTTATATTCTTGAGAAGGCACGGGAGTCTCATTAGCCAGCCGGTTTCGTATAACATCTAAACGATACTTGCGCTGTTCAGACGACTCGCCACTTAATCGTTTTTGAATAAGATTGAGTCGGCAGATCTTATCATTTGGCGACTCCTGTGACAAATGAGAATGCATGTAATTTCTCATCTGAGATAACCTAGCATGACAAGCTAACGGTGATTCTTGGGAACCGGACATAGCACTCCGTTTACGATTCTTAGATAGGCGTTCTTTTTCAGCAGTATTAGTCTCTTTAATTCTGTTTTTCTTCATGCGGGTGGCTCCTTTAGTTGGTCTACCCATGATTACAAAAATCAAATTACACAAAAAATGGAAAAATAATAAAACTTTTTAAAAAAAATTGACCGACTTCAAAAAAAACAAAACAAAAAAGGACTACTGTACTAAAAACCAAAAGACAAAAAGTACTTCTTTAATAATAAGAGAAAAATTAAAAAATAACTTTAATTTCGGAAGTCGGTGGCCAAAAACTAAAATTAAAAGCAAAGACACCGACTTCCGAAATTAAAGTTATTTTTTAATTTTTCTCTTATTATTAAAGAAGTACTTTTTGTCTTTTGGTTTTTAGTACAGTAGTCCTTTTTTGTTTTGTTTTTTTTGAAGTCGGTCAATTTTTTTTCTAAGTATGCGTATAGCTCATTGTAAATATATTTTTCTAAAATTTTAGAAAAAATTGGCAATAGTGCAATAGGTCTATAGTTCTGCATTAGCTGCTTATTACCTTTTTTAAATATAGGTTTAACTATGGAGATCTTAAGACGGTCAGGAAAAACTCCCTGGCTGATACACAGGTTAAGAATGTGACTCAAGTGTTTAGAAATTAAATCGGCAACATGTTTTATAATCTTAGTTGAAATTTCGTCATACCCTACGCTATTAGTGTTTTTAAGACCTTTTATAATGTTAAATATTTGTACCGGTTGACATGGAGCCATGAACATTGACTTTTGTTTATTCAATATATAAGCACTCGATCTTTTACCTGATCCTGGTACTGGCATAATTTTTTCTACGAAATAGTCGTTGAACTTGTCAGCAATTAATTGAGGATTTTTGATTGTTTCATTGTCAATTTGAATTGTATTTAATGAGTCATTAGGTAGATTTAATTTAGAGTTTTTTATTATTTTCCATGTCATTTTGCTTTTATTGTCAGAAGTTTGAATATTGTAGTTATTTTGAGATCGTTTAGTCAGTTTGATAAGTTGTTTGAGTAACTTTGAGTAATTAGAATATTTTTTCTTATTTATATGAGTAGGTTTAAGTCTAGACGTCCATAATAATTGCCTTTTCTTGAAGCTACATAATTTAAGTCCTCGCGATATCCATTTTGGTTTTTTACTTGTTGGTATTTTTATACGTCTAATGGGGAAACATACTCGTAAGTCATAAAATAATTTGAATTGTTCGATAAAAGAATTAAATGCATCATTTGGATTGTCATTATCGTAGATTTCAGAAAACGTTAGACTCTCAAGGCAGGTTCTAAATTTGGTCATATTCTCTGGGCTAAAGTCCCGTTGTGATTTATACCAATATTTCAAAACACAGTTGATAGGTACGGGACACTTCAGCAATTGTGCAGTGTGATCCGATAGGGCAAATTCTATCACTTCCGTCCCGCATTTCTTCTCGAAATTGTGGGCGAAATTATCAATGCAGGTTTGGCTTTGCATCCTAGTTGGTTTTTCTATTGCTAACGTCATGTTAAAACTTTTTAGGAGACATCTTAGTTCGAAAGTTATCTTATTTTTTTTCAAATCGCCTGCTATAATAGTATTCCTATAATTTCTTCTTGCTAGTAATGTCAATAATTGCTCTAGTTTGCTAAAAAATACATTCATATTCCCTGTCTTTGGTACTCTATAGATACATATTATTACAATTTTATAACTTGTCAGTTCAATTGCACAGCATTCTACTACATTAGTCAATGAGAGTTCTGAAACCTCTGGTAACTCCTTCCATAAATGTCCAGACCGGACCAGAATGCAAGATCCGCCTCTTTTACTATTTTGTCTGCTGAAACATGCAGCCAATCTATAATTAGGTACTACAAGGCGGTCTTCATGACCTGACATCATAAAATGCTCCGTTATGCATAGTATATCCACGGACAGGTCTTTTTCTGACAGTTCGTTAAGGCATATGGAGAGGGTGTCTGCTTTGTTAAACAGACCCGCTATATTTTGGTGTAGAACATAATTATAGGTATTTATTCACGAAAAAAATCACTACGTACAGTATTATCCTCTAAAGGCTGATTATTACTAGATGAGTCATTATTACATATTTTTTCTTCGACATTTTCGGCCTCTATTTTATTTTGATGGTTTGTAAAGTCAGTTTGTACAGATTTATCTACATATATTTTTTTACTTTGTATTATTAATAACTTTGATGTTCATTTGATTTGTATTTATAGTCCAATTGCAAAATTTCCCTTAAGAAAGATCTAGCTAGATTAAGTGTAAAGTGTGTTCTACGAGGCCGATATCTAGAGTAGTCCATATCCATAAAAATAACATTGTCATACTTTCCACAGATAAACTTTAACATATAATTGAGTTTTGTTTCATTAAGATATGTATTTGATGGAACCTCGCTTATAATTATATTTGTGTTCTTGATAGATGATAGCCATGCATGCAAATACATTTCCGTGGCATATGGGTTGCGTTCATGGCGGCCCCCAACAATAATAACATAGTCATTCATAGTGAGTTTTGCTATTTCTTTTTTTGATGAATGGATGAGGTTTTCCAATGTAGTACCAGATTTTATAAACGAGAATACCGTATATTTTGATCCCAATAGCTCATTCAGTGATTGTCGTAGTCCATTCCCTTGTTCATTACATAATATCATAACTCTTTTTTTCGTTTTAATATCTTTGTAATTGCGTGAGAAAATATTTCTACTGCTTGGAGCGTCGTGAGTCAGTTCATCAATAGGTGTGTGGAGTATATTAATACTTTCTTCATTTTCACAACTGTCCTCTTTGGAGAAATTTAGGATAGTTTTGTTTAAGACACTATCCTGTAGGTTTTCAGCCATACGTTTGTCATCCACGAATGAAAGCCGCTTATCGGGACCCGGAGACTTATTTTTGTCAGCTACCGAATTGTTTAAAACATCAGCTTTAGGACTTATCAAGTTTAATGCCTGTATTGTGTATTGTCTGGAAGAAGTCCTAGGTAAACCAGTTTTCATTAATAGCGTCCGTACTTTCCGCTGATATTGAGGCGAGTAGAACTGCCTAGGTAAATTTTCTTTGTTTGAACTTTCTTGTATTCCTATCGATTTTAGTAGTTTTACCTTTTTTCCGCAGTCTAGTAAATTATTTTTAAGTGTGTTATTTTCAATGTAATTTTTTTTTTTTTTTTCAAGGTTATTAATTTCTGAGTTGGCGGTTTGCAACTGCAGTCTTAGTTTTCCTATCTCCTCCTTCAATATAGTAATATCATCACTATTTCCTACTACGTTAGGTAAACTTTGGTATGACACATCCATATCGAATTCGCTGTCACTACTGTCGTCATATTTTTATTA
The DNA here is from genome assembly GCA_949152455.1 of Lithophane leautieri. NCBI lineage: Eukaryota > Metazoa > Arthropoda > Insecta > Lepidoptera > Noctuidae > Lithophane > Lithophane leautieri. The sequence goes on along the minus strand of OX424462.1, from coordinate 207,492 downwards.
TGTGTATTTTGTCTTCTTTGAGTAATGTTTTCATAGTCATCCATTATTACTGTCTGTGATGTTTGATTGTTTTAAAGTAATATATTTAAGTAGTTTTATTTAAAATTCTCGGTTATAAATTGTTTCTAGATTTTTTCATTCCAAAAAGACATGCGGTCAGTGAGACTCGAACCCGAGTCTTGAGCCGCGCGAGGCAGACGTTGTACCAAACGCGCCAGTGTAGCAGTTACAGTGTTGTGTTGCTAGTATGGATTAGAAAAATACGTAGTTCGTTATCATTACTGTTATTTAAATATTTTTTTCCAGCCACTGTCACTTTGATTTGAAAAAATATTTTTGTTTTTTAAACAATTTTTGTATGCTTTGCACAGTTTCTTCACAGGTGATAGCTATTTGCACTATCGTAGATTGTTAGAAAACACACTATTGTTATTTTAACACAGCTTTTAGCTCATATAATTATGGAAGATGTTAAAATGTTGTTATTATTTGGTTTATAGTTGATATTATGTTTAGATAACACTTTCACGCACTGGCTGCACTGGTTTCTTCACTTTAGTCGTAAATTAGTCACTTATTAGTTCAATATTATATTTTTTAAACAATTTAATACGGGAGGACAATGTTTGCGTGACGACTACCGCCATCCAAGTCAATAATACGAGGTTCAACAGCAATGCAATTATGAAGATATTATTTACGCAAAAACCTGTGCAGACGGAATCGACTAGTGTAATTAAACAACTAGTAGATACGACTTCGACTTATTTGAAGGCGTTGAAGAACATGGATATGCAGACTGATACCTGGGATATGGTTACTACCTACTTAGTCGTATCGAAGTTAGATTCTGAATCTATAAAGTTGTGGGAACAACAAATTAGTGCTACATGTAATAACGACATACCCATTTGGTCGGAATTAAGAGATTTTTTAGAAGCAAGGTTCAGAGCTTTAGAAATGATTGAAAGTACTAAAGTTAAAACGGTGCAACCTAAACCAGTAGCTAAACCTAAGGTTTTCCATTCAAATGATACCAGCAGCGACGGAAAAAGACTGAAACAAAATGTGCTTTGTGCAGTGGTGACCACTACATCTATTCGTGCAAGAAGTTTGGAGACAAGTCTCCAAATGAAAGGCAAGAATTTGTACAGTCCAACAAGTTATGCTTCAATTGCTTGGCGCCTACACACTCAGTGAGCAAGTGTCGACAGTCATCCTGTTGTAGAAAGTGCGGACGGCGGCATCACACCCTTCTACACTTCGAGAGAGGACAGCAGAACGAGAAATCGAAGGAAGGTGAAACTTCAACTACAGGTATAGCGAACGACAAATCTATAGGTACGTCGATTTCTGTATCCAACGATGAGCATATTGTAACCAACTTTTCTAGTGAACATATACAATCCAATAGTGTCCTATTACCTACTGCTAATATGTTAGTAGATAGTAGGAATGGCTGCAAATACATTGTAAGAGCTCTGTTAGACCAAGGGTCACAAGCTTCGTTTGTTACAGAGGCAACAGTACAATTATTGAATCTAAATCGTAAGTCAGTGAGTGGTTTGGTGTCAGGTTTGGGAGAGAGGCAAACGAGAATCAAACACAGGGTTACACTTTGCGTCAAATCATGTCACAATCCCAATGCGTCAGTGCGAGTAGAGGCATATGTTTTGCGTTCACTGACAAACATGCTACCTATCACTAATCTAGGTATTCCGGAGTGGTCAGATTTAAAAGACTTGGAGCTGGCTGATCCAGGATTTGCAACACCAGGGAGAATAGACATTCTTCTTGGAGCTGAGGTGTATAGCGACGTCTTGTTAGACGGCGTTATCAAGCATCCTGTGAGTAGCCTATTAGCACAAAACACAATTCTAGGTTGGGTCCTATCGGGAAGGATGTCACGAGAATGCATTTCAGCAGAGAAGAATTTCACCAGCCTGCATGTTCAGCTTAAAGAAGATGAGATGCTTAAGTTATTTTGGGAGTTAGAAAACGAGCCAAACACCATACAAAAGAGATTGTCAAAAGAAGAAGAAAGATGTGAGGAGTATTACGAGGCTACAACGATCAGAGACCAGGAAGGAAGATATCTGATAAGTTTACCTTTCAGAAACAATAACCCAGAAGGTCAAGCTGATGGATTGAGGGAAATAGCTGCTAAAAGGTTTGAGTTCCTAGAGAAGAAATTCGCAAAAAAATGTAAATTTCATGAAGAATACAGTAGGGTTATGAAGGAATACATTAATCTTAATCACATGATTGAAGTGGAGTCAGCAGATATAAATAATTCTAAAGCGGTGTATTTACCTCATCATGGCGTAGTAAGAGAAGATAAGGATACGACGAAACTTCGTGTAGTTTTTGACGCTTCGTGTAAGGGCATCAATCATGTTTCCTTGAACGACAATTTGCTTGTGGGTCCTAAGCTGCAACAGGACTTACGTCACATCCTGATGAGATGGAGGACACACAGAATAAGCATTACAGGAGATATAATAAAAATGTATAGAATGGTGCGTGTGGCAGAGGAAGACACAGACTATTAAAGGTTATTATGGAGACCAACAACGACTGAGTAAATTAAACATTATAAAGTGGTGAGATTGACCTTTGGTACCGCATGTACACCATACCTTGCAGTGAAATCATTACAGAGATTGGCGGATGACGAGAAATCAACATTTCCAGCTGCTGCTAAAATAACAAAAACAGATTTCTATATGGATCATCTATTGTCAGGATGTGAGACAGAAGATGAAGCTTTTCGTATTTACAATGACATGAACAAACTACTGAAATTAGGAGGCTTCGAGTTACAAAAATGGAGTAGTAATAATGAGAACGTTAAAATATATGGGTATAAATAAAAGAGATGATCATGAACTGCCTCTTAAGGTCAATAGTTTAGTTAAAGTCATCTTATCATCTGCCTAGCCTTTTCCCAACTACGTTGGGGTCGGCTTCCAGTCTAACCGGATGCAGCTGAATACCAGTATTTTACATGAAGCGACTGCCTCTCTGACCTCCACAACCCAGTAACCGGGTATTACCCCTTGGTAAGACTGGTTGTCAGACTTTCGGGCTTCTGACGACCCGTAACGACTGTCAAAGATCCACAAATGACAGCCGGGACCAACGGCTTAACGTGCTTTCCGAGGCACGGAGGAGTCTCGATATGTAAAGATGGTCACCCATCCACGGACCAACCCCGGCAAGCGTAGCTTAACCTGAGGGATCGACCCGTGCGGCTGTTATTACGTAGCCACGAGCTCCTATAGTTTAGTTAAAGTACTAGGAGTTAATTGGAATCGAGACGCTGACAGTTTTGTATATTCCCTCAACTTACCAGAAACAAAGGAACCGATAACTAAACGACGTGTTCTTTCTGATGTTGCTCAATTGTATGATCCGCTAGGGTGGATAGCTCCTGTTGTTGTCGTAGCGAAAATTATGATACAGAAGCTATGGAAAATAGGACTAGGATGGGACGACACCATAGGTGGTGAGCTGCTAGCAGAATGTTTACAGTTCAGGGAGAATTTAGCTCACATTAAAAATGTTTCTATACCAAGGTGGTTACAATGTTCCCACTCATCTACAATAGAGTTGCACGTCTTCGCAGACGCTTCGCAAGCAGCATATGGGGCAGCAGTGTATATTCGAGTAGTAGAGGGAGACAGAGTCTATGTTAATTTAATATCAGCAAAAACAAAGGTTGCTCCAATTGAAAAACAACTATCAATTCCGATATTAGAACTCTGTGGTGCTACACTAGCAGCCAAACTAATTTTTGAGACAGCGCAAGTAATGAAAATAGACAAACAAAACTTACACGCATGGACAGACTCGACCATAGTTCTAGCTTGGTTGAAGGGTGGGGCGAGTCGATGGAACACATTCGTAAGCAACAGAGTCTCCGAGATATTGAACATTCTAGATTATGAGCAATGGGGTCATGTGACTACAGACACAAACCCGGTTGATTGCGCTTCAAGAGGCTTACAGGCCTCAGAGTTGATAAATAACTTACTGTGGTGGAATGGTCCAGCTTGGTTGTCTGCACTAGACCTAAGCATGAATTTAGTTGAGGTTGAGGATACACAAGAAGAGAAAGCCAGAGTTTTCACTGCTTTATTAAATACTGAAGAGGAATTAATTTGGACTAAGTTTTCTAATTTACAGAAAATGTTGAGAGTAATTTCATACTGTAGAAGATGGTTAAATAAATACAAAGTTAAATATAACACAAAATTTATTACAACACAAGAAATTAATGAAACTTTAAATAATTGCATTAAACAAATTCAAAGTAAGTATAGAATTTAATCAGGAAATAAAGCATTTAAAAAATCAAGGCAGTGTTCTTAAAAGGAGCAAACTACGCAATCTATGTCCCATTATAGATGATAATGGCATTTTAAGAGTTGGCGGACGTATTCAGCAGTCGCAAGCTGCTTATGACACAAGGCATCCTATAGTTTTACCTGCTAAGAGCCATCTTAGTAGACCAATAATTAAGGATCCCCATCATAACACAATGCATGGCGGACCGCAAGTAATGCTAAATTACTTGAGATCGAAGTACTGGATACTACGAGCTAAAGATCACGTAAAAGGACATTACCGAGAATGTACAACTTGTATTAGATATGCAAAAAACAACGCAGTACAGTTGATGGGCCAACTACCGGAAGTACGAGTAAAACCGAGCAGACCTTTTAGATCAGCTGGTGTAGATTATGCAGGACCCATTAATATCAGATTTTCACCGGACAGAGGAGCTAAATCTTATAAGGGCTATATTTGTCTCTTCATTTGCATGGCAACACATGCTGTACATCTGGAGGCTGTCACAGACCTGACTTCTAAGGGATTCATCGCTGCTTTCAGGCGCTTTACAGCCAGACGAGGTCATTGTCAGGATCTTTTCAGTGACAATGCCACTAATTTTGTGGGAGCAGACAAGCAGCTCAGAGATATGTTTGACAAGGCAAAGTCTTCTATTCCTAGTGAGATAGCAGAGCTGTTAACGTTAGAACGTACTACATGGCATTTTATCCCTCCACATGCGCCTAATTTTGGGTGTTTGTGGGAAGCTGGGGTACGCAGTACAAAAACACATCTCACAAAAGTAATTGGAAATAGTACACTCACCTACGAGGAACTTACCACTGTGTTAGCACAGATTGAATCTTGTTTAAATTCGCGACCTATTTCAGTTTTAAGTGATGACCCCAATGACCCTCTTCCCCTGACACCAGGTCATTTTCTGGTTGGTGAACCTTTATTAAACATATCAGATAAGAATTATACACCTTGTAAACATATTACTAATCTTGAACGATGGAGGTTAGGCCAAAAAATGGTCAACGATTTCTGAAAAAGATGGTACAAAGAATATCTTGTTAATCTTAATAAAATATATAAATGGAACACAAAACAACTTGAGCCAGAAATCGATGACATAGTTATCTTAAAAGATGATAATATTCCACCTAGTAAGTGGATATTGGGAAGAGTAATTAAAAAACATGTTGGTCCCGATAATCTTACTCGAGTTGTATCAATTAGATGTAAGAACAGTGTTTTTAAACGTCCTGTGAATAAAATATGTATCTTAACTAAATAAACTTAGGATAATTAAGTACCTTTGTAAAACTAATATAGTGTGTACTTAAATATTAAAACTAACTACTTATAACTAAGAAAAATAAACTTTATAACTTACCGTGAAACTTCTGTCCATTATCTAATGATGTTGACAAAATGTTATGTAATTGAACTAAGTAGGTAGATACTTACCGTTTAGAATAAATCCTTAATTGACTAGGGCATTAGTACATAAGTAACTTGCCAAAGCAGCTGTGTAAAGTATGATTCCGGCCCTCTAATAGATGTAGGTAGATGTATGTAGTAGGTAACTTCAAAATCAAAATCATTTATTTGCTAATATGGGTAATTACATAGAGTTGTTAAAAAAATAAAGCATAGTTCAACCATATTACGCCTTGAGGCATGCAAAACTCAAGCTTTTACTGTATCACAGCAATAATATACAATTAATTGAAACAATAATTTTTAATAAAACAATTTTTGTAAATCATAATGTCACTAGAATAATTGAAATTAAATGTCATGTGTTAAATGGGAATGTCAAAATATATTTGTAAATAAATGTCATAGTAATAATAATAGATAATTAGTGCATTAATCACATGTCACATCAATTATAATATTTCTGAGTACAATATGTGCTTACATCATCTACTAAATAATCCTGAATACTATAGTAAATAACTTGTAATGATAAGATTGTTATTATGTTGTTGTAATAGTTGTTGTGGATATTACTTACGTACTAGTTAATTGTGTAGTGTTGTACTTACCTTACCACCACAAGTTAGATGGCATAATTGTCACTTTATAATTGTAGTTGTTTACCTATTATTAAATGCATAGTAAAGAACTGCGTTCTTTGGGGGGCGGAATGTTTAAGCAAGTACTTACAAACTAATCAATATAACGTTAGTATCTATAACTAGCTATCGATATGTAGATGATCACACACACATACAGTCCACTTAAATTATTTGTCAAGTTAGTTGAAAATAAATCTTCGCGACAAACACACGTCTATTTTATTCTAAAATTACTATTAAACTAAAAACAACCTTATTGCTATCAACAACGATAATTATTTAATCATCATACTCAAAATCCGAGTCCAAAAATTCAACCTCTAAGGATTCTTCTGTATCAGTGGAGTCATCATCACCTACACTTATTATGAATTTTTCCAATACTTCTTCTGTTATGTGATCTCTTTCATCATCATTTATTACATGATTTATAATTTCTGCAGTTATTCGGCCAAATGAGGTTTTTATCAGTGTTTCTGTTTCTTTTGCGGGCAGATTAATGGTTTTTTTTGCCACCATACGCTTAGCTGAGCTCCATATAAGCTCGATCGGGTTGAGATCGCAGTGGTAAGGTGGCAGTCTCAGTTAATGAAGATATTTCTTCTAAGAATTTAGTCTGAGTTTCTATTAAAGATTTTTTCTCCAAATTTTTTAACTTTTCAACAATTTTTTTTTTTTTTAACTTCGCATATTCCTTGAATATCTCCAATATTATATAAAAAGATAAGAAAAAGTATCATAATATCGTAAATATATCTAATAATCATCCACCAAGGACCAACATTACAAAGTCGTACTAACCTAAAAAATCCGAGATCGCATCTAAACATTGTTGTTTTTCTTGGAATACAATTTCTTCCTCTTCTTGTTTTTGTTTAAACTTACTGATCATAGTATGTAGCAGCTTTCGCACGTTACTTTTTATTGTTTTCCCCATATTATAGCGATTATTGTTGAATAGAAATTGTCTTTACAAATTACTGACAATTGTAATCACAGACTTTGACAGCTTAATAATGTTGCCATATTAAACTTTTAAGAAAACTCCAGGACGCGCTTTCGTTAGCCAGACTCTAAATCCATTTTGAGAGCTAAAATTAATTAACAAACATATCGACACGAACTCCGTCATGTCTGCCTCTCGAAATGAATGTAGGAACGGGTCCCGCGGTACTAAGGAGCTACTCCTCATTGATATGGCGATAGCCAACAGGTTCGTCGTTCCTGAAAGGATCTGTCGACATGTTGGATAGATTATAAGAAGGCCTATGACTCGGTGCCACATACATGGCTCATGAGGGTGCTGGAGTTGTATAAAGTAGATGCATCTCTGCGCACCTTCCTGATGTCATGTATGGGGCAATGGAGGACAGTTCTTCGCTATCCAGGATGTCGAAATATCCAGAGGAATAGTGAGCTTAGGAATAGATAAGGATAGAGCGAGGCATATTTCAGGGCGATAGTCTGAGTCCAGTTTGGTTCTGCTTGGCCCTGAATCCTCTAAGCACACTGCTGGAGGACTCAGGTCTAGACTATCGGTTGAGGAGAAGTGGACAGGTTATATCTCACCTCCTCTACATGGATGACCTAAAACTCTTTGCCCCCAACAATTTACTACTGATGGAGCTACTGAAAGTAACTGAAACTTTCAGTAGAGTCATCAGGATGGAATTTGGTGTGGACAAATGTGCGGTCACGCATGTAAAGCGAGGGAAGATTGTGGAATCCGTGGGAACCCAACTCTCGGATTCCATATACCTAAGAGCCCTCTCCGCATCCGAAACCTATAAGTATTTGGGTATGTCGGAAGCGTTAGGCATCAATGTTACTGACATAAAGCAATCGTTGAAGGACCGCTTCTTTGGCCGCCTGAAGAAAGTATTTAATAGTCTTCTATCAGGCGGGAACAAAGTGCGCGCCTTCAATGGCTGGGTCATGCTGATTTTGATGTACTCTTTCGGCATACTCAAATGGACTCAGACTGAACTTGACGCCCTGGATAGGAGGGTCCATACGCTACTGACTGCATACCGAATGTATCAACCACGGTCATCGGTAATGAGACTGTATATCCCGCGAAACTGTGGAGGGCGAGGCTTTTTAAACGCTAAGACCCTCCACAATCGCGAGATATGCAGTCTCAGGGAATATTTCCTAGAAGCCGACGTTGGAATGTATCGAGATGTGGTCGCGGTGGACAAGGGCCTCACCCCACTCTTCTTGGCGAAAGAGAACTGGCGCAAGCCTGTAGTGCTTGACACTAACGATCGCAAGGAAGTATGGCGGAGTAAGGAGCTTCACGGACGCTTTTTCCGGGCCCTGCATGAACCCGATGTAGATTTAATAGTGTCTGTAGCCTGGCTGCGTTTCGTTGACCTCTTTGGCGCCGGCGTCGAACGGTTTGCGTATTGCATTTCGTGATAACTTCGAAATCAAATGTCCGATTTGAATGAATGAAAAATTATTTTACTGCTACATAAATACCCTTGATGTTAAAACTATTTATTTGAATAAAAATTAATATTATGTTGATAAAACTCCGGCACTAATAATGCAGTGATTTCGAACAAATTTGATTACCATAAAAAAAGGTTATAGTGAGTCAATCTTAAAAGATAGATATATACTGTCGCAGACTTTTTTTTAGAACTTTTAAAGAGGAACAATTTTATTGTACATGATATTTGCGTAACTTAAACCGTTTACGCAATGCACGCAACGGAAGCTCTCAAAAAGGATTTTTTTTCCCATTTTGCAACATTTTTCATTTATGCTCCGCTCCTATTAGTTGTAGCGTGATGTTATATAGCCTATAACCTTCCTCGATAAATGGTCTATCCAACACCAAAAGATTTTTTTAAATTCAATCATTAGTTCTTGAGATTAGTGCGTTCAAACAAACAAACAAAAAAACTCTTCAGCTTTATATTTTATTTTTTATTTATTTTTACAAGCTGAAATTTTAATGGTTGTTTTCCCGCGGCAAAACGATTTGCCCCAAGTAGTACTATTGAATCATAGAGTTAAACTTAAAAAATATTAATGTTTTTGTTTTACAATAATTAAAAAAATATGCATCAACTCGAAAGCGTGAGAAATAATAGTAGTTCACTAGACATTACGCAGTACTAGGTACTCGAACCGCGTGCGCGGCTGCGCGGTGCCGACAAAGCGAAGAGGGATTTGTAAATGTCCAGAGCAAAATAAGCTGTCGCGCGTAGTGATACGGCATAATCTAGCGGCGAGCGCCCGCGCACCCCCACCCCGCGCCGTCGCCGGCGTGCCGGTTCCCGGCTCGCTCAGTGGTGCCGCGGAGACCGTCATACGTATATCATGTGATCCGAAACGTAATTTGCAATTATTCTAATTTGGAGTACGTCGCAATGGCACACACAACTGTACGCTAGGGCTCGTTATAACTCCCACGCTGCCCGGCGACTTTATGCGGATTCGCAACGCTTGAAGTCGCTCCGTCTTCGCGGGGTTCTGAACCCTCAAGTCCCACAGGCCCGTCGTATCGTAGCGACGACAAAGCGGCTACGCGATCATGGGCAGTTCTTGGGCATGGGCTTTTAATATCGTAAGACGTAACTTCACGTGACAGAGACGCTTTATTGAAAAACAAAATCAAATAAAACGTGCTCGATTGTGTATGGATCGCAGTGGCTTGGACTTCAAACAATTACTACGTTACCGGGAAGTGTGAGTACCTTTGTAAATAGCAAACATCTAAAAGTAGGTTAGTTAATCAAAATCGTTGTAAATAAGTTGATTCCAATTTTAAATACGCCTTTAAATACTTAATTATCAAATTCAGAAAATTATTCGGTTTCGTGTTCAATAAGTTGTACGTAAAAAAAGTATTTATGACGGCCCTAGTAAAAGGGGAAAATTGGAATAACAAATTATCTTTTGTTCACTCAGGAGTAGGTAGTTATCAGCTGTAGCGCGAGGGTCAACGACCACGCGTCGCTCGCGGTTTTCTCGCGCAGTCGGGCTTTCGCGCTTTAATACTATTGGTTCGAGAATGCTTTCGAGTTTCGTTTATCACAATTCTAAATCTGCCATTTTTAATATTTTATTTTTATTTTTTTATATATCAATTGTACTACCAGACAAAATCATTTCGCTGCGGAAAAACAAGTGGTGGGGATATCGTCGGTATAACGTGAGTAACACGCCGGCGATATGCAGCTGCCCTGAGGCACGCCAGCCAGTACCGGGCGGGCGCTAGATAGCGCCCCCTCGACCACCACCCTGAAGGTCCGTCCTGAAAGGAATGTGGAGACCACTTTAACAAAGCGACGGAGCGCGTCGGAGGTGACCAACTTGTAAATAAGGCCGTCATGCCATACGCGGTCGAAGGCCTTTTCCATGTCGACGAATACTGCAACCGAATATTCCCTCTTATTCATCGCAGCTGCGAGAATGAGCAGTACCCTCGATAATTGGAGCGTCGTACTGTGTTCCGCCCGGAAACCAAACTGCTGCAGTCACGGCGAGATATGGGGTTGTAGGTGTCGCAGCAGGAGTGCTTCGATCACCTTAGAGACCGTCGGTAGCAATGTTATTGGCCGATAGCTCTCTGGCTTGAGTATGTTTTTCCCCGCCTTGGGCAACATGATTACGCGCCCTTCCTTCCACGAGGTGGGAACGCACCCGGTGCGCAGTATCGCCGTGTACAGGCGAGCCAACGCCGCAACCATACGGTAAGGCAGGTGGCGCAGCGCTGCGTTGGTGACACCGTCAGTACCGGGGGCCTTTTTGGGCTTCGTCCTCTGGATGCTGCGCTTCACGGCGCCTGGCGAGAATAATATCGGGTCTTCGTCGGAAGCTATCGGGTACGCGAAGTAGTCTCCAATATGCTTCTCGACTGCTGCGGTGTGTTCCCTATCGTCGGTCGGGTTTGGGCGGAACTGGCGCTCGAGATGTTCTGCAAAGACCTCCGCCCGGTCCCGTCGCTGTTAAGCAGCGGACGTACCGGGGCTGGGGTATTTCTAAGTTGGTGGCAGAGTTTGTGAACCGACGGCCAGCTGTCCGGTTACGACGGCTAGCTAGTATATTTTTTATTTTCTATTTACAGAAAAGCCTTGTCTCCAGATTTATTTTATATATAGATATAGATCTTTACCTCTTAAACTTTATTACCCTTTTACACTTTTATGAAACCCCGAAACAAGTACTTTTTGCTTTTGTATAACCGTGTTAGCGGTTTTATTTATTAGTAGGTACCGTACCAAATTCCGAGTTAATCAGAAAATATTTCTACCAATTTTTGAGTTAATTTGGTTAACGCAGCAGTAAAATCCTTTCCTGTAAAATTGACTACCAGTTTTCATCCGTTAGGGGTTGATTTTCGAAAAACACTGATATATGTCGTTATTCTTTATTTTTGGTTTTAAGTATAAATACTGAGGTTTGAGTTAATCGGATCGCGCGTTAAAATTCTTCCATACAAATCTTGACATCCCCAATCCCTGTTATTTAGGGGGTAGTTTAGAAAAACTAAAAATGGCAAACTTTATCATTTACTTATAATAAGTATTCATGCCTATTAACTCAAGGAATACAATTTTTTATATAAACGAAACCCCCTTTTTACCCCTTTAAATGTCGAATTTCCAAAAATACTTTCTTAGCGGATGCCTATGTCATACATATACACATATACATATTCCTCTCTCCTAATTTTGCTGTGCCCGACAGGGTCCATATCGATCTTTTATTTACTGTACCATCTATGTAACATATGGAATGCAATAAAAATTGAGTATTGAGTATTGAGTAATACCTATCTGTGTGCCAAAGGAGAATGGGCAACAACACATAGGATTTGCCCTGAAGCCCAATATCCATAAGATATATACCAATGGAAAGAGCTTTTCAAGAGGAACATTTCCTACCAACACAACTTTTTCCAATTATTAGTCAGTTCGGAGTTAATACCTAAACAAGTGTGACAACTTCGGCACCGAAGTTAAGGAATTCTTGGCGTCCAATAGCCATAAGATAATATATACCAATGAAAAAAGCATTAAGAAGAACCTTTGCTACTAACACAACTTTTGTCAATTATTTGTCAGTTCGGAGTTAATGACCTAAATACGAGTAGGTGATGAATTTCAATAATGCTTAGTTACTCACATTTAGAGCTATGTAGCTCCTTTCGTACTAACAATCGAGAGAAACATCATATCACGAAATATTTCCTTTAAAGAGATCTTTCCATTGGCATATATCTTAACACTATTGGGGGATGCGGCAGGCTTAACGAAGGGTTAACGATCTGTACGGCCGATCGACTCTTAATGTTCCCAAAACGGCATCTAAGAAGCCAATGTTTTAAAATGTATTATATATGTGAAAAATACGTAATTATTTAAGGTAACTCAAAAACTACTCAAGCAAAGTTAATAAAATTTATATGGGACCACCTCTGAAGCATGACTTACTAAACCAAAAAAAGAATCATCAAAATCGATCCATAATTGGCGGAGTTATCGCGTAATATAAACACACAAAAAAATAAAAAAAACATACAGGCGAATTGAGAGCCTCCTCGTTTTTGAAGAAGTCTGTTAAAAATAAAAACAATGCAAAGACACCGACTTCCGCAATTAAAGTTAATTTTCACTTTTTTTGTTTTTTTTTTGGAAGTTGGTTGTTTTTTTTTTGTAAAAAGTTTTTTTATACTCGTGATAACTTCGAAATCAAATGTCCGATTCGAATGAATTAAAACGTATTTTACTACTACATAAATACCCTTGATGATTAGACGATTTATTGTCGAAAAATATCTTTATGGTGAACTTAATTCATATCTTGAAAAAAATAAAATTTTGTGCAATGAACAAAAGGGCTTTAGACAAAATAAAACCACAAATATGGCCATTTATGAATTTATCCAAAATGTTATCAGCCACGTTGACAAAACAGTTCCAGTTTGTGCTATTTATTGCGATATGTCACAGGCATTTGATTATGTAGATCATAATATACTTATCAGTAAACTTGACGCATACGGCATAAGAGGCAATGTTTTAGATTTATTTCGATCCTATTTAACGAATCGACAACAGATAACAGAAATAACTAGAGTAAATCCTAAAACAAAAAAAGAAGAAACATTCAGCTCCGTGAGGAAATATGTCACATACGGTGTTCCTCAAGGCAGTGTGCTAGGGCCACCGTTGTTCACTATTTATATCAACGACTTGCCAAAGGCAACGATTCAACCTATGACATTATTTGCCGATGACAGTACAGTTTCAATTGCATGTAAGGACATTAATACTTATAAATTTGACATAAATAATTCACTGACATCTATAATTTCTTGGCTTGATAATAATAATTTAAAAATAAATATATCAAAAACAAATATAATGCACTTTGGACAAAGATTGCATAATCCATTAAATGTAAATTTGGTTCATGATAATTACACTCTAAATGAAGTAACTAATGCCCGTTTTCTCGGTTTAATTATAGACAGTAAACTAAATTGGAAAGAACACATTGACAAACTATGCAAAAAAATCAGTAGTCAATCGTATGCTTTGTACCAACTTGCTTCATCCATCAATACTGATGTGCTACTCTCGGCTTATTATGGACTTGTTGAATCTGTCCTCAGATACGGCATTATCTTTTGGGGCAACTCACCAAATAAAGATATGGCATTTATAATGCAAAAACGATGCCTTCGTGCCATGTTTGGTATCCAAAGTACGGAGAGCTGTAAGCCACTTTTTACAAAGCATAAAATACTCACACTTCCGTCACTTTATATTTTGGAAATAGCCCTATTTGTTAAAAATAACCCCAATTTGTTTCCTCGAATATCGGACATTGTAATACGAAATCGCCGGGATAATAGTAAAATTCGTGTTCAGCCAGCTAAGACAGCGCTACTGTATAAAAGCGTTATATGCAGAGCGCCAATACTTTATAATAATATCCCTAACTGTGTTAAGAATTTACACACAGACCAGTTTAAGAAAACATTTAAAAAAATACTTACAGAAAAAGCCTATTATGACGTTAATGAATTTTTAAATGATAAATCGCTCTGAAGATACTGACTGAATCTTTTCTATCTATTTTGAATCGCATGACTATTGACCTAATTTTTAATTTAATATTGATGTTAATTGTTGATCTATTTAAATTATTATTCATTGTATTTTTATATTTTTCACTTTGAAAACGTAGTCTTTCGACTTAATTTGTACACCAGCGATGGTCAAACATGTTGAGCAAAAAAAAGTAACATTGTAACACCTATATTATGCATCATACCATGTATAATTATTATCTACACATGTTTTCGCAAATAAATGAATCTGAATCTGAATCTATTTGAATAAGAATCAATACTACGATACGAATGGTACCAATTTTTTTCTACCGGCCGGCGGTCAAATTACATTTTAGAACACAAAAGCTGCTATTGTGACTTAACCATGATAGAGATAATTATATTCCCTCGCGGACTTTTTTGTAGGTAATAATGAGTACTTTAATCATGTAGTACACACGGCTACACATCAAGCTTTACATTTCCAGTTTATGCTGATCTCGCATTGTATACTATTTCCGTACAATGCGAGGTCAGCTTATACTGGAAATGTATAGCTTGACGTGTAGCCGTGTGTACACAATTTTGATGTATCATCAATAGTTTTCTCAGCGCACGCCAAATAATGAATTATAGAGGCAACATTTTGCTACTTTGGATTACATAATTGCAATTTTCTTAAGGATCTAATTATTTTTCAATAAATTATACGTAACCTATTTTAATTCCTGATAATTTAGCTTTCTATTGATGAAAAAATGGAAATAACCGGTCCAGTAGTTTCGGAGCCTATTCGATACATACAAACAAACAAAAAAATCTTTCCTCTTTAAAATATTAGTATATTATTTATTATATTGATAGGCACCCAGTACTTTATCGCGCCGTCGCGCGTGAGAAGCTTCAAATGTCTTTATGATTTTTAAGCGTAAGTAGGTATAGATATCTTAATTTTTTATTCTCCTATATTGTCTTTTTTGAAACTTTTGGATTTTTTTTTTCTCAAAAACTAGACGTTTGCGCAAAGTGAAATTTCGAGAAGACCCAAAAAAATATTGAAGCTTTGCACGCGTGGGTCTTAAAGTATAGTGGAACTAATATTTCTTCTTCGGCTTCCGCCCTATGAAATGTTAAGACTTGCCTCTAGTACTTAACAACATATTTGCATTTATAACTTGCAGTACAGCGCTCACCTGGGTACCGTCTGGCGCGTGGAGCGCAACCCTGGCTTCCTGAAGAACTTCCTGACTGTGGGTGACTGGACGGCGCGCGTGTGGAGCGAGGATTGCCGTGATTCGGCCATCTTGTGGACGCCGTTCGGTCGCCACCGCATCTGCGACGGCACCTGGAGCCCCACGAGGTGCCACCCCCTGCCACCGCCAAACTCTCTTTTCCCCCGCCGCGTGCTCCGCTCTACACTAACCTCCTTTGCGCCGGCGCCTGCAGGTTGTCGCTGTTGCTGCTGGCGCAGTACGACGGGCGGTTGTGCCTGTGGGACCTGCTGCGGTGCCATCACGAGCCCACACTCACCGTGCAGGTGTGCGACGAGCCGCTCATCTCCGTGCGCGGACATGAGGCTGTCAGTATCTACTACTTAAGTCTTGCTCTCGTTGTTGCTCAACGCTATCTAACAGCCGTTATCGTTTATTTATTTATCAATCACTAACTGCGCCCCGCGATTTCACCCGCTTAAGTTTCTATCCTGTGGGAATTTCGGGATATAAAGTATCATGTCCTATTCCAGGTCAAAGTCTACCCCTGTGCCAAATTTCATCTAAATCCGTTATGCCGTTTTAGCGTGAAAGCATAACAAACAAACAAACACAAATTCACTTTCGCATTTATAATATTAGTTAGGATTAGGATAGGATGCGTGCGTTGTATTGAATAGAAAATTGACCATCCGAATGGTGCGGTGTGCAGGGTGCGGGGAAACTGCGGTGCGTAGTGTGCGCGGTGCGGGGGTGTGCGCTAGAGCGCGGCGAGCTCATGTCCTATTCCAGGTCAAAGTCTACCCCTGTGCCAAATTTCATCCAAATTCGTTCAGCCGTTTTAGCGTGAAACCGTAACAAACAAACAAACTCACTTTCGCATTTATAATAATTAGTTAGGATATTATCCTACTAATATTATAAATGTGAAAGTTTGTGTGTTTATGTGTTTGTGTGTTTGGATGTTTGTTACTCAATCACGCAAAAATGGCTGAATGGATTTGGATGAAATTTGGCAAACAGACAGTTTATAACCTTGATTAACACACAGGATACTTTTTATCCCGATATTCCCACGGGATCGAGACTTACGCGGGTGAAACTGCGGGGCGCAGCTAGTAATACATACTCGTATATATATCTATAAAGCGTGTAACAAAAACCCTGTCTGATCCGAAAGGTACACATAGGTACTGCAATAACATTACCAGTTAATATAAAATCAAAATCTTCGGAAAACAAAATTAAATTCGTACTTAATAACCTAATTTTAATATTTCGATTTTCTGCCTGGCCGTACAAAATTACAAATCACTGAAGTCAAAGTCAAAGTCAAATAATTTATTTCAAATAGGCACATAAAAGGCACTTTTGAACGTCAATGAAAAACAAAGAAATAGAATTGATTCTAGTTGCCCATTCCAAAAGGTAGCTTTCGTATGGAGAAGAATGGGCAAGAAACTCCACCGTTACTCTTTTTAAAAATGTCTTACAATATTTTGTATACATGAATTATATAATTATATGCGAAGACGATGCACCTACAATAAGATTAATGTACCACAAAAGGTAAAAAGAATTATAAATGGAGCAATGACAAATAAATTAGTTATGTGATAGGTACACGGTGCTCACATATTTACAAACATTGTAAAAGTATACGATATTACAATATTCCTAACATTGTTACAAGTAATACTAATAAGTTAGTGCGTGATTCCAAGCAATCACAGAGTGTAAAAATCTATGACATACAATAAAATAGCAACCAGTTTGATTTTGTCCAGACTCTAAATTGTCCTATGGAGCAAGACCAGCATGTTTCCATGCATTCTTATCTTTGATATAACCCTCTAATTTGTAATAAGCTTGTTTACAAAGTGTACTTTTTATGAGTTTTAAATTTTTTAAAGGTATTTTGTTATAGCAACCGTAATCGGAAGTAAAATATCTGGTTTTATTATTCGGGTTGAGTTGACTCGAACCCAGTTGTTAACTTCCGAGCCGCCATTAAGTTTGAATCGAACTATGAACTGTACCAGTTATGTCTACTCTACTTTTGTTAACAAAAATGAAGTTTAAAATACCTAAACTTAGGCTCGGTAGGTACTAACTTAGTAGTATGTAGCCAACCGCTTTTCTTAGATATTTCTAAGAAATCGAATCGAATGGAATTGAAACCAGAGTGTCGCGGTGTCATGTCACCTGCTGCTGCCGCCTGCGGTCGGCTACTGAATTGCACCATACTTTAATTTGTTTATCTCCATTTTATTAATTAATGTAGGTAAGTACATACGTAATTGGGCAAATAAAAAGTATGTATGACTGTAGTTCTTTTTGCGAAAAAAAATCAGCTGTTCCCTACGCAATTATATTATTATATGTTCGCATAGCTCGATTCGCAATTTCAGCGTTGGCCCATTGTGAAAGTTGTTCATAATGATGAGTACAATGACCCCTTAGGCCCTACCCTACCTCAAATTGCTGAGCATGATCCTCCGTAATGCCAAAAATACTGCAACATTAATTTTGAAATAAATATATGTTAAAGTTGAGGATTAATGCTAGGTCCTATGTTTTAGTTTTCTGTCCTACGTCCTGGCGTTAGAAACAGCAGAGATATTTTATATAATTTGTACAATGAGAAGTCATTGCCTCTGATAAAGCCCTTCATAATTATGTCAGAAACTATTCTAAGATGTACAAAAGAGTCTGCGCTCAAGGTAAATCTAAACTAATATGTAAGTAACAGAATTCATATTTCTAACAATAAAATAAAAGCTGTGTAGCAGATAATTATCTAACAATGAAATTGGAAACATAAAACAGCGAGATCAGATTGAATTGTCTTTAAAAATTGATAATGAAACCATTTCAGATAGGTCAAAAGTTGCTGAGACACTAAAAAACTTCTTTACCAACATCCCAATATAGGTTACGAAATCGCTCCCCTTATCTATCTATCTATACTAATATTTAAAGCTGAAGAGTTTGTTTGTTTGTTTGTTTGAACGCGCTAATCTCAGGAACCACTGGTTAGAATTGCAAAAACGGGAAAAATTATTCCCTTTTAGAGCTTCTGTTGCGTGCGCTGCGTAAACGGTTTAAGTTACGCAAATATCATGTACGATGAAATTGTTCCTCTTTAAAAGTTCAAAAAAAAAGTCCGCGACAGCATATGTCTATCTTTTAAAATTGACTCACTATAACCTTTTTTTATGGTAATCAAATTTGTTCGAAATTAATTCATTATTTGCGAAGGAGTTTTATCAACATAATATTAATTCTAACATCAAGGGTATTGATGTAGCAGTAAAATACTTTTTAAATCATTCGAATCGCACATTTAATTTCGAAGTTATCACGAGTATAAAAATGCAATACGCGAACCGTCCGACGCCGGCGCCGCCGCCACGCCGCCGCCGCGCCGCGACGTTCCCTAGGTACTCTAGAGAGGAGAGGATGGGCACAGGAGTAGACCATGACCTGGAATAGGACCGCGCACAATCGAGGGTTCCGTAGTTGGGATGATTTTATGCTAAGAACAAACATAACATTGTAGTTGAAAAACATGTTCTTCCATACAGAATGTATGGGAGAACATGTTTTTACAACTGCAAATTTAAGTTGGTCGATTATTACTCGGGAACTTGTAGAGCCTTCGTAGGAATCCAAAAATGGTTTTCACAAACTCTCATTATTTTTAAACAACCTTTCCAACGATACCCCACACCACGGGATTGACGAGAGAAAAAAAAAACCATTCCCACTATAATACGTGTAGGGGAGGCACCAAAAAAAAATTTTTTTTACTATTTTTTTTTTATCACTTTATTGGCGTGATTTATATGTATATCCATACCAAATTACAGCTCTCTAGTACCAACAGTCTCTGAGGTAAGCCGCGGAGAGACGGACGGACAGACAGACAGACGGACATGGCGAAACTATAAGAGTTCCTTGTTGACTACGGAACCCTAAAAAACCGGCCAAGTTCGAGTCGGACTCGCGCACGAAGGGTTCCGTACCATTATCTACAAAAACTGAAAAAAAAAACATGATTGTTGTTTGGGAGCCCCCCTTAAATATTTGCTTTATTTTAATTTAATTATTTGTTTTTAAAGTGAATATATAAATAAATATTCTGTGAATATTTCAAGCGTCTACCTGTTGCCGTTATCAATATCGAGCAAAAAAATCACGTTTGTTGTATGGGAGCCCCCTTACATATTTATTTTATTCTGCATTTTAGTATTTGTTGTGAAAATTTCAACTGTCTAACTATCACCGTGCATGAGATACAACCTAGTGACAGACGGACAGGCAGACAGACAGACCGACAGACAGACAGACCGACAGACAGTCCGACAGACAGACAGCGGAGTCTTAGTAATAGGGTCCCGTTTTACCCTTTGGGTACGGAACCCTAAAAATCATGCTAGACCAGATGTTGGCACATTTGTGTGGACACATGTTTCACAAAAGGTAGGTCGACGACTGACGCAAGAGTAAAACTCATCAGTCACACTTTGGAATCCTGGGAGAAGTCCCAGGATGCAATTGGGTCATTGTCAAGCTTAGGGTTTTTAATGAAAAATGAAAACGTGATTTATAAAAATCAAAGGTATATTATGACTCTTACTTTACGTTACAACAAAAGTGAGTATCAGTCTGAGATCAATAAATTCGAAAAAGGCGATTTATACGGAAATAACAATATTTCGTCTCCACCGAAAAGACTAATATGTATGTCCTAATTTTAAATAGGACCAACTTCGAGGTATACCCTTCCCAATAAAATAAGAATCGTTCAAATCGGACTACTCACTAAAAAGTTATGAGTGGTCATACATTTAAAAAAATAAAATATATACATATATACGGGTCGACTTGAGAAACTCCTCCTTTTTTTTCGTCGGTTATAAAGTGATTAACATCTTGAACAATAAAATTAAAGTAATAAACCTAAAACCCAACTACGACTAAAAATGTACTTTAAATAAGACACCAAAAACAGACAAATTAAAAATCCGGAGTCACACGTGTTATGGCATAATCAAACAGATTACGTGTGACTCCGGACTTGTAATTTGTCTGTCTGTGGTGTCTTGTTTATACATTTTTAGTCATAGTTGGGTTTTAGATATTGTTTTTTTTTTTAAATTGTTTTGTGGTTATAATATACATATTTTTGAAATGTGCTCAATAAGCCATTTCATTTGATACCCAAAATGGTACAATTAAACAATTTTTTTTTTTAGTTCCTGACTTTATGTCCTGTAGAGGGCGCCATTATTATGTGACGTCGTAAAATGTGACGTCACATATCCGATAACTAGCGGAAAATCAAGACGCTTCCAACGATACATCATTTGTCAAATTGTGATGAGTGGTTTAGAAGATAGGAGGGAATAGATGAACATACTTACATACATACATACATACATACCGGTCAAAATCATAAACCTCCTTTTTTCTTCGCCGTAGGCGGGTATAAATGTTTTGTGTCTATCTACCGAAAAGACAATTCATTTCGGAGGTCAAAATATTGTCGTCGTCGCGTCGTCAGAAGACCAGAAGCGTTCAATCCGTTCAGCCAGAGAAAGGGAGATTGGTGGCTTCTTTGTGCTTCATTTGCATCCTTTCGTTTCTGGTTCCGTAATCTGTGTAATCGTATTCTGTACTTAGCAAGTTTACATTCTAAACTCATCAACTTCGTTTTCAGTAAAACATTCTCTACTTTCAACCTTCTTCTGTTTTTCACTGCAATACGTGCACCCATTTCAGCTCTTGATGATACTGAATTTACCGAACTCGACGGCGGCGTTTCGCGTGTAATGTACTTTTCAGCTTCGTTTTGTATTTTTACTTTTTCTCTCCGTCTTCTTACATCCTCTCTCCATTTCCTCCTCAAAAGCTTTTTTGCGCATCTGGTAAATCATCTACAGTTTTTATTTTCCCTTCGGCTTTCTTCCGATAGTAATATTCACTGTTCTTTCTTCGCTTTTCTTCTAAGGCTTCTGGATCCTGTTTAAGTTTTTACGCGCCTTCCTCATAATCAGTGTTTTTTGCTCACGGCTTAGTTTTTTTGTCTGGTTATCGGTAAGCTTACTTCTTGTTTTCGCCATCGCCTGAAAAATCACAACAAGCAATGCACAGAAACGAAAAGAAAGTAAAGCTGTTAATTGTTTCAGGCGTGGCTTTGCGGAAATCAATTATAAAATATAATAGTCGAAGATATATTTAGTAACCTATTCCGCTTAACTACTCCTCAAGATACATTAAATACCCGGTAAGAAATCGACACGTGTATCACCTCTCAACGAGGGACCCTCAGGATGACGATTGACCAATTTTAAACCAGAACACGTGTTGCCACATCGCGCGCTGGCCGCAGAGTTAATCAAATCGTGTGCGTTACGATTACTCCGCCAAGTTACCCAAACAAAAAAAAAACTTCGCCCATAAAATTGTCGAAATTTGTCAAAATCGAAGGGATCAAACCAAAAATTTGTCATAGTACTCGTAGAAATTAAAAAGTTATAAGGGTTTTAAGTTGGCCGCGCGAACGTAACGTGGAAGATTGCGCGGCCATGGAGATCTCAGCAACTACTTGGATTAGAGATGTAATTCTTTTTGTCAATTGAAGACTGAATTTGTCAAAAAAATTCTAAACTAGAATTATAAGCTCTAGATCAATATTTTACGAAATATTCACCTTGGAAGTTATGGCCGCGCAATCGTGCACTTGTTGTTTCTTTATTGTTGATTATTTCTTTAAAACTAAGACTTCATACAGTAAAATTGTTACAAAAAGAAAGGTCTTCATTTGTCAAAACTAACGAAAGTAATAAATACTACTAAAGTTTAGTTAAACAGACGAAATCAGTCCAAAACAAAAAGTACGTGGCCGCACAATCGAAACGCTACTTTGTACGCTGAAATCTCATTATCTATAATTGCTAGGATTTCAGTGTGAAGATTCATTTATTCGACATATTAACCTGATTAGAATGGCATATCGTTTTACCCTCAGAACAGTTTTCAACGTGTGTAATCTCAAAAATGAATTATCTCATACAATGTTCGAGCAGGGTAACTATAATTTCGATTTGATTTGGGAATACCTCTGACTGGAGGCTGTCAATTATATTGGTCAACATCTAACTCAATCTGAATAAAATCGTCCAAGTGCATGTCGAACCACGCAGAAGGAAAGGTTCCGTAATTGGAATGGATTTATCCAACAAACTTAACATTGTAGTTTAAAAACTTGTTCTCCCATAACGTTCTCCCTGGAACCCAACAGCCTTAAGATATATACCAATGGAAAGATCTCATCAAGGAGAATATTTCTAATAATGAAGACCTCTTGATCGTTAGTACCAAAGGAGCTACAGAGCTTTAAATGTGAGTGATTAAATATTATTGGGATTATGGTATTTCGACAATTAATTAACATTTAATGATTCAGTGCCTCGCAAAAATCATCTTTCAAGCCTATAAGCGAACATTTTAAAACCACATTTCTTTAAAGCTTCTCTCTATTGTTAGTACGAAAGGAGTTACAGAGCTCTAAATGTCAGTAATTCAGCATTAGTGAAATTCAGGTATTTCGTTAATTACTTAATTTACTTTCATTAATTCTGTGCCTTTCAAACATGATCTTTCAAGCCTATAAATGGACATTTTACTACATTGGCCTCCTAGATGCAGTTTTGGGAACAATGTTTTAAAGAGTCGGTTGGCCGGACAGAACGTTAAGCCTCCGGGATCCCTCCCGTATCTCCCAATAGCGTTAAGAAATATGCCATTGGAAATATCTGCTCAAGGGAAATATTTCGTGATATGACGACTTCTCTCGATTGTTAGTCAGTGAGGAGCTAGAAAAGGTCTAAATGTAAGTAATTAAGCATTATTGAAATTCTTCACCTATTTAGGTCATTAACTCTGAACTGACTAATAATTGGCAAAAGTCGTGTCTGTAGCAAAGGTTCTCCCTAAAAAACTCTTTTTATGGTATATATCTTATGGCTATTGGATGCCAAGAATTCCTTAACTTTGGTGCGCAAGCTATTACCAATTTAGGTCATTAACTCCGAACTGACTGACAATTGGCAAAAGTCGTGTTAGTAGCAAAGGTTCTCCTCAAAAAGCTCTTTTCATTGATAATAAAATAATAAATAAAAAGTGTTTATTTCTCACCACAAGCCAAAAAATACAAACAATATTACACACAAGCAGTAGCCAACGATTTTTGGCTGTGGATCGCTGGTGCCTGTGGTAGGTAGTATCACCTGTAATACAGGACACCAGGATCGGCCGGACCATTGATGTATATCTTATGGCTATTGGGCGCAAAGCATTCCTCAACTCTGGTGCCCAAGTTGTTACCTATTTAGGTCATTAACTCTGAACTGACTAACAATTGGCAAAAGTCTTGTTAGTAGCAAAGGTTTTCCTTGGGAAGCTCTTTCGATTGGTGTATATCTCATGGCTATTGGGCCAAGAAAATTCCTTAACTTCGATGCCCCAGTAGTCACCTATTTATGTCATTAACTCCGAGCTGACTAACGATTGCCAATAGTCTTCGTCTTTTACGTCTTCCGGAACGCAGTCGCCACTCCAGAACCTTTCGGACCCATCGGCCATCTGTTCTGCGAGCAATATGCCCTACCCACTGCCACTTAAGTTTGGCAATACTTCGGGCTATGTCAGTTACCTTGGTTCTTCTACAAATCTCTTCATTTCTGATTCGATCACGAAGGGAAACTACGCGCATAGCCCTCTCTCTTTGGGACAATCCCTTTGGGTGACTTTCAGCCTTCTAATGAGGCCCATTGTGAGGGACCACGTTTGAGTGCCATAGGTCATCTCATCACTGGCAACACACTGGTCAAATACTTTTGTCTTGAGATACTGTGGTATATGAGACGAGAAGATAGCACGCTAATTTATTGTGGGCAGGAACGCCAGTTCTCCTTATTCAGATTTAGCTAGATGTTGACCAATATAATTGACAGCCTCCAGTCAGAGGTATTCCCAAATCAAATCGAAATTATAGTTACCCTGCTCGAACATTGTATGAGATAATTCATTTTTGAGATTACACACGTTGAAAACTGTTCTGAGGGTAAAACGATATGCCATTCTAATCTGGTTAATATGTCGAATAAATGAATCTTCACACTGAAATCCTAGCAATTATAGATAATGAGATATCAGCGTACAAAGTAACGTTTCGACTGCGCGGCCATGTACTTTTTGTTTTGGAATGATTTCCTCTGTTTAACTAAACTTTAGTAGTATTTATTACTTTCGTTAGTTTTGACAAATTAAAACCTTTCTTTTTGTAACAATTTTACTGTATAAAGTCTTAGTTTTAAAGAAATAATCAACAATAAAGAAACAACGAGTGCACGATTGCGCGGCCATAACTTCCAAGGTGAATATTTCGGAAAATATTGATCATAATTCTTTTTTAGAATTTTTTTGACAAATTCAGTCTTCAATTGACAAAAAGAATTACATCTCTAACCCAAGTAGTTGCTGAGATCTCCATGGCCGCGCAATCCTCCACGTTACGTTCGCGCGGCCAACTTAAAACCCTTATAACTTTTTAATTTCTACTTTGACAAATTTTTGGTTTGTTCCCTTCGATTTTGACAAATTTCGACATTTTTTGGGCGAAGTTTTTTTTGTTTGGGTAACTTGGCTGAGCAATCGTAACGCTCTCGATTTCTTACAGGGTTTTTTATGACTCTTGAAGAATGGTTAAAGGGAATAGGTTACTAAATATGTATATTTACGTCTATTGTATTTTAAAGTAAAGTTGTGCGTGTGCAAAGGAAGAGCAGGAGATTTAGTTCGTAAAAAAATTTGTATACGGGAAACGACCGTGCTTATGAAAAAATATTATTTCCCATTCCGTTAGAAATGCATCACACGTACCAATCATTGTTAACTTAGAGTATATGGATATAACTATATTAACTACAAGTCGACAAGGTGTAGAAAGGTGTGAGGGAAGATTTAAAACATATTTACTCATAAAAATAAAGCGAAAATGAAACAAAAATAGGTCATTAGTCCTTAACTGAAATAAACACCAGTAATCGGAAGCAGTTTTATAAGTTACTAGCTGCGCCCCGCGGTTTCACCCGCGTAAGTCTCGATCCCGTGAGAATATCGGTATAAAAAGTATCCTATGTGTTAATCTAGGTTATAAACTATGTTTGTCTCCTCTTCGGGATGGCTTGTTTATACCATCATCCAAATCCATTCAGCCGTTTTTGCGTGATTGAGTAACAAACATCCAAACACACAAACACAGAAACTTTCACATATATAATATTAGTAGGATAATAACTAAATAACCCACATTCAAGAAAACAATCCACTCGGTGGACGTCTGTCGTTTCGGTGGACAAAAATTCCACCAAAAAGATGTTCACCGAATGGACTTTTTTCGCAAAATCATTCACACCTTGCGCCGTTTATAGGTTATGTCAAAAGCCAAAGTATATTCATAAAGTTTCATTGGATAACTAGTTATTAAGAATGTTTGATGAATTTATAGTGATTTACTTACCAAAATACAGTGACCGGAAAGACAACTCAACTTTGACACCACTAAATATTTTTAATAGTACAACAACAACGTTTGAGTCGCTGCAAAATGGCCACTGACAGTGATAGGACGATATTGGCGGCGTTAAATTTTACGTTCCGTTGTATTGTGTAATTAATAGGCTCTTTTATGGATCAAACGACTTTTATTCAACAGAACTGACGGAGTACATTTTTATAATCAACTGACAGATTCCAAACAACATTTAATTTTCATAATAAGTATACAACCTCCATCGCGCACCCTTAATCTATAGCAAGATTACATCAAGTACCTACCTGACATATTTCCTACATGTGCACGCACCCTTAAACTACTTAGTGTGCATACACTTTAAGTAAGAGTGCATTCAGCTGGAGCTATCGTTCACTGATATACAATCTACCTTTATTACATACGTCTGTCGTGCGGTCTGAGAGGTTAACATATCAGCTACCATTTCTTGTGAAGGTATATATTTTACCTCAACCGCCTCACTGACTATAGCTTCGCGAACGTAATGAAACCTAATATCGATGTGTTTAGTTCTGTTATGGTTCATCTTATTTTTAGCTATTTTATGTGCCGACTGGTTGTCGTTGTAAATTACTGCCGGTTTGTCAGAAGACCTCTTTGTTAAACTTCTTAACAAATTTCTTAAATAAATAGCTTCTTTCGATGCTTGACTAAGGCCTATATTCTGCCTCTGTGGAGAACAGCGCCACGCACCCTTGCTTACGACTTTCCTAAGATACTATATTATCTCCTAGTCTGAAAATTAAACCTGTACAGGATTTCCTATCATATGACCCACCCCAATCCGCGTCTACATACCCATTTATTTCTAGGTTACCCGTTTTCTTGAACGTTAGTTCAAAGTTCGACGTCCCCTTTAAATACCTAAGCACCCGTTTTGCACATTTAAAATGTAATTCATCGTAACTTGAATTAAATTGTGACAAAACACTAACAGCGTGGGCGATATCGGGCCTAGTTAGTACTTTGAGGTAAATAATTAAGACAACTATGAGAATTTGATATGGCAACTTACAACCGGAATCTGAAGCTTTCTCCAATTTGAGGCCTACTTCCATTGGGCTAATGACTGGTTTACAATCCGTCATATCAAAATCCTTCAAAACATTAAGAACGTATTGTTCTTGATCAAGATAAATCGTATTTTTATCTCTCCTAAGTGTAATGCCTAACACGTGTCTAGCAGGACCTAAATCCTTAACTTTAAACGTTTTAAGCAGGGCATTTTTAAATTTCTGCTTTTCGGTTTTGTTATTTTTAGAATAAAATATAAAAATATCGTCGACGTAGATGACTGCTACTATTCTATTTCCATCGCAAAACACTTTTTGATAAAGACATGGTTCTATTTTTGACTGTACGAAACCTAAATTGAGCATGTTCTGATCTAGCTCATGGAACCAAGCGTTTGACGCTTCTTTGAGTCCATACAACGATCTTTGCAATTTACATACCTTTGTCTCTTGACCTTCAACAATCGCCACCTTAGGCTGAAGCATGTAGATGTCCTCTTTTAGCTTGCCATACAGGAAAGCAGTCGTAACATCCCATTGGTCGATGAGCCAATCATATTCTACAGCTAATGAGAACAGTAATCGCAAGGTTGAGCTTCTTTCGACCGGAGAATACGTTTCATTGTAGTCTATTCCACGTAACTGCGTAAATCCTTTAGCTACCAGTCTAGCCTTCTGCTTCGACACTATACCGTCACTGTCCCGCTTAATTTTGAAAAACCTATTTGCAATGTATTGGCTTTTTGTCACGTGGTATGTCTACCAGTGACCAAGTCTGATTCTCGTATGTACGAGTACAATGATTTTAGTTCATCATCCATATCTTTTGCTATAATTTAGAATCGGGCCTTGTCAATGCTTCTTCAACGATTATTGGACCGCCATCAATTTGCGCGATAGCATTATAAATAATATAGGCTTGCGCTCACGAAGATTGTATCTTTGTTCTGGTTCTGCTGTACTGCTCGTGGTAGTAACCGTTTCATCAGACGCCGCAGCCGCTTCAGTGTTAATACACTCCGCTTCATAAAACTCTTCATCTTGAATAATATTATAAGATGCACCACTTTCAACCACAGGTTTTATTTGTTCCTCCTCTATATAAATAGGAACAACTGTGTTCTTCATCATGTCGGTACCATCTCCAGGAAAAACATTTTCCAAGAATTTTACATTTCTTGAGAATGTTATCTGACCTGTTTTTCGGTTCATCAGTCGATAACCTTTAGTAAATTCACTGTAGTCGATGACAATTAATTCTTCCGTCTTCATATCAAGCTTTTACCGTTTCTGTTTAAGTTTCAATGCATATGCTTGACAACCGAAAATTTTCAAATGACTTAAGTCCACTTTCTTATTTGACCAAAGTTCTTTGGGTACTTTATTCATGACAGCCTTTGTCGGGCTTCTATTCTTTAAGTATAACACTTCACAAGCCGCTTCGGCCTAATACTTTTGACTAAGTTTGGCCTCTCAAAGCAACGTTCTTGCTTTCTCAATGATCGTTCTGTTCGCCCTCTCAGCCACACCATTTTGCTCAAGCGTATAAGGTACTGTAACGCTTGGGAGCGTTATCTTGGTGTGAGGGTGTGTGTGAGGTGGCAAATCCAAAGACGGCGAGGGTTCCAAGGGGGTTTATTATAATATTTAATTTTATATGAGACGCGTACACTGTTCGGTAGCTAAGCTAGACTCATGAACCAAAACAAAATGCATTCCTAACATATTTTAATCCAAATTGTTGGAACGTTCGAAACACAGGGCTGCCCTCTAGCCAGCCTGTACCACGCGAGGTTGCGCCTCGCATCCAAACTCCTTACATGAGCTACGCCCACCCTTGAATAAAAGGATTGGCGTAGTCTGAAAAACAAGACTTTTATTCACAACGTTCAAACAATCAGGCCCTTCCTACCTACGCCTATCAGAAAAATTACCTAACGCCAGGAAAACACACACACGGGTGAGGTCTTTCTTTTGCAGAAGAAGGCTTAACTCAGGACGAACGATAAACACCCCGACGCGTGCCAATTAAATTGAAAGTTAACATGTGCCATAATGCACCCATAATAGCAAACGTCGTCATGTTTAAACCTCGTCATACCAAAACTGGCGAAAAAGATATGACGAAGCCTCAAGAAGGAAACACGATGTGATAATTCACATCTACCCGGAAGGGGTTTATAAAAACATGAAAACAACATCAAAAACTTTTAAACCATCAGACGCAAATGAGCCCAAGGGAATGAAAGGTTCAGATGAATGCCTTCAACAAATTAAATTAAATTCATGCTCGCACTCCAGAGAGACAAAAATATAAAAACCACACTATAACCCATTAACATATTAAAAACCAAATTGAGGGTCCTTAATCAAAAGTTGTACCATGAGTATTTATCAAATACCCCCCGCGAAGGAGCTACGCCTATAAACGGAGTTGGTAACAACACGACAGCAACTCGGACAGAGTGCCATCCCCCCCTTTCTATGAGGGACCCTGGTTGGTTTACCCCTTAAATTCTCTGGAGCACATTCATGCTACAATAGCCTAACGAAGATTTTTGAAGACGAAGGCATTTGTTCGTTCTCATTCCCTCCGACTTCAGGGCGATGTGGGAAGTGTCACCACACCCGCTCCGAAGCGGCGTGCAGGTGACGCCCCATTCGCACCCGGCCGGCGGCCGCGTCCGATGTTGATTTTCCGCAATATGAAATAAACACAAATAAAAATCCATTAATATTACACCATATTCATATTCATCACTCATTTTTGCGATGTTTACATCAATGTGACATTGACATGACAATTAAAATAAGTGACATTAAAAAAAAGACAATTATATCCTACTAAGAAAAGGTTTTAATAAAAAAACATGTACAAAATCCCTGACTTGCCTATTATTTAATTTCGAAAAATTTGTATTTTAAAAATGAAAACTTTTTTATAAAATTCCTATTGTATTTGAACCTTCTTTTAAATTTAAACATATTCGGTTCAAAGTTTTTAAATTTGGATTTTTTCTCACGCGAGACCTTTACCTTTATTGGTGCTTTTGTGAAATTGTATATAGCACGCTTATGTCGTACTGAGAAATTAACACAATAGAATATAAAAGATGAAAACAAAAATAGAAAATTTACTTCTAAGGGGGACCTAGTTAATTTATTTTTATTACAAGAATCAATAATGGGCAAATCAACACCTCTAGTCTCGACCGTTTGAAGACTTTTGACATTTTTATCTATAAAAATTTCTACTTCAATCCTAAAGTCATTCTCTTGGTCTCCGACCACACATGACTCCGTGACAACCTTAGCTAAAATATTGTCACCTTCATCTAAAACTTTTTCACCTTCGTCCTTGTCTAAAACAGCTTTCGTTTTAAAAAGTTCGACTGGAGACAAAGATGACCGGTCAACCTCTTTTATTTCGGTTGGTAATAAGAACTGGTCATTCTCCATTGATTCGGAGAAATTTTTACAAAAATCATTTTCACCAATTTCATCTACGATGATGTTATTATTATTAGTTTCATCGTCGTGATCATCATTTTCCTCTGTCAAGGACATGTTCTGAACATCTGAAACACTGCTGAAAAAAGTAATAAACGGACTGGACTGACCCGATTCAACTTCCTCGTGTTCATCCGCGAACACATCAATCGGCTCGTCCACATCGTGCGCCAGGCTGCGCTCGTCATCATCATCATCATCATCTCTGCTCTCCCGGCAGCTTTGCTCAACAACATCGACATCAACATCTAGCGGGTCATCCTGTCTTCCGCTAGAAAATAAATCAGCATGAACATCTACATTCGCCACATTTTGCTGTCCGCCTTCATCAGACAATACTTGTGCAATCTCCTCTACTTGCACCTTATGAAAATCTCTGTGGCACTTGCATGGGAACTCTGCCCATAGCGCGTCATACATCGACTCGAAGCTCATACCCTCGTGGTATGTATAGTTATGGAAAGATTTCGTAGGACCCACAAAATATGCACTAATAATCAGCGCCCAATCGCTCTCTCGCCATTCGTAGTAGATGGCCAAGGTTTTGAATTCATTTATAAAATGTTCTAGGCATTTGCCGTCTATGCCTGAGAAGGATTCCATTTCGCACTTTTATAAAAATTTATTCAAACACCACTTAGCTTTTAATCCGGCGTCGACGCGGCGTCTTCTTCGCTATTCTTGCGCACCTTTCTAACGCTTGATCACCCTCACAATTTTTTTAATTTTATGAACTTTTACTTTTTTATTAAAATCTCGCAGGATCGTTTGGGAGCCTCCACCATATGTAACGCTTGGGAGCGTTATCTTGGTGTGAGGGTGTGTGTGAGGTGGCAAATCCAAAGACGGCGAGGGTTCCAAGGGGGTTTATTATAATATTTAATTTTATATGAGACGCGTACACTGTTCGGTAGCTAAGCTAGACTCATGAACCAAAACAAAATGCATTCCTAACATATTTTAATCCAAATTGTTGGAACGTTCGAAACACAGGCCTGCCCTCTAGCCAGCCTGTACCACACGAGGTTGCGCCTCGCATCCAAACTCCTTACAGTACCGTCTTCTGATGTTTTATACCAGCTGACCTTAGGCTTGGTTACAGAATTCTTTACCATTGTCAGATCTAAGGCACTTTATCGACTTTACTGTTTGCTTCTCCACTTCCGCCTTATATTCACGAAATTTATCGAGGGTTTGCCTCTTATTTTTCAAAAAATAAACGTGCGTCTTACGCGTATAATCGTCGATAAACAACATCATATATCGAGATCCACTGAATGATGGTTCTTCCATTGGTATTCCATACGCATAAATTACTATGTATAATTTCCAAAAACTCTTTCGCTCGAGTACCTTGATTTTTGATAGAGCTCTTACAAGTCTTTCAATTTATGCACGGAACACAACATGGTTCAATTTTATCACTTGAATTAAAATTCAATCCAGTCACCATATTTTTCAATGAATTCATATATTTTTGTCCTAAATGTGCCAATCTTCTATGCCAAATATTTGACAAAACTTCATTCGACAAAGTCAAATTGACAACACAATTTTCTCTTTCAATTAACTCGAAAATTCCATCAACCTCTTTGAACGTTGCTACTATTTGGTCCGTTTTATTTTTAATAGAGCAACCTCTTTTGTCATATTTTACAGCGAAATCCTTCTTTACAAGATCGCTTACTGAAATTAAATTCATGGAAAGTCCGGGAACATGATATACGTTTGTTAATAGGAGTTCAGTGGCATTTTTTAGGTACTTCCGGGATGGCATTCCCTCTTCCTATAACTTTAATTTCGTCCCCACTTGCAACTTTTATCTTTAAGTTATTCTGTTGCCTTTCGTAATTCAGTAATTTTCCGGCATCGTTCGTCATGTGGTTCGAGCATCCACTGTCCAAGTACCATCGGTCCTTTTTCACCGTGTTCGTCATACTCAAGCATGGATTCGCTCTCTTATTGACTTTGCATCCAGATGCTTTATGCCCTTCTTTATGACACTTAAAGCACTTATATCTTATTTTCCTTGCTAAACTTTCTTTCTAATTTGCGCCATTGTTACCATCGCTTGCTCTCCATTTTTAATATTTTCGCTCTGTCGGCTTGCTTCTCGCATCAACTTTGACTTTATCTGCTCCAGTTTAATTTTTTTTTTCGTCGTTGTCTATCGCCATTACAAATGGGTTGTAATCTGACGATAAACTGCTTAATAATATCGAAATTATCCACTCATCAGGGATTTTAGCATCAATGTCTGCAAGTTGTTGTAACAAACAAATTATTTTAGAAATATATTTTTCCATAGTTTCGCAATTTTCTAGTCTACATTGCCATAACTCTTGTTACAATCTGATTCGCCTGCCCCAACCCTTGTCTTTGTAAGCCTCGCTGAGACTCACCCAAACCTCACGTGCTATCTTCGCACTATACACATGTGCGAAACAAGCAGGCTCTAGCAGTAAACATATCGTTGTTCAAGCCTTCCTATCAGTGTCTTTTAAATCTACTGTTATCTCCGTGGCTTCAATGACTTTGAACCAGTTTTATGATTCTAAATAATTTTTCACCGCGAACTTCCAGTTAGCGAAGTCTTCAGCACCGTTCAATTTTCTAATTCCACAAATTGAACCTGAATGTTCTTCTGCCATGACGAGAATTGTACAGCCTATTGTGTAATTAATAGGCTCGTTTATGGATCAAACGACTTTTATTCAACAGAACTGACGGAGTACATTTTTATAATCAACTGACAGATTCCAAACAACATTTAATTTTCAAAATAGGTATATAACCTCCATCACGTTCCATCATTTGACATTTAGGTACTTCATTCTCGAAAGTAATGTCCACCGGAAATACAAAAAATGTTGTGACAAGATTAAATGATGCAAAAAGTGTGTTTTATTTCTATTTTTTTTTTAAATACTTTTTACGTTAAACGGAAATCATAAGTAGATTAGGAAAATGTATAATTTTTGTAAAATAATAAAAAACTCGTATTTATTATACGCTATGTTCTATTGAAAGATAGAAACAGTCAGTTGCAGTTGTGGTCTAGTACGTTTCGTTTACTTTATTATTATGATGTAAAATTAAGACGCAAATAAAAGTGTCATATATTATTCGTATGAAAAGTTTTTTTTGAGTTATGACAATGACCCAATTGGCATTTCTGTGACCTCTGAAAAGCGTTTGACTGCGTTAACCACAATACACTGATCTGTAAATTAAACCACTACGGAATTCGTGGACAAGCTGCTGATCTTGTTCTTTCCTATCTATCAAACAAGCAGCAAAAGTAAATGTTAACGGGGCGACGTCGTCGGGGTCTCTGGTTAAGATGGGCGTGCCTCAAGGTTCGATTCTTGGCCCTTTCCTATTTCTAGTTTATATTAATGACCTTCCTAACATGATGTCTATTTTATCGGGTATAATTCTATTCGCCGATGAAATTTCACTTATTTAAAAAAAAAATAGGAAAGATACGGATGTCTTACATGTCAACGTAGTCTGACAGTTCTTTCGAAATGGTTCGCAGCTAATAATCTTTTACTTAATGCGAACAAAACGAAATGTCTCAAGTTCTCATTATCTAATGTACCTCAAGTAGGACTAAATTTAAAACTTCATGGCAAGAAACTAGATGCTAAAGTTTGGCCAACGAAAACTGACCACGAATTATTATCTGTTGAATATTTTACTTCACTTCTAAGTAACATTATTCAAATCAAATCAAATCAATCATTTATTTGCAACGAATTTAGGTTACATGAAAATACAGGTGGAGTAGATAGGAGTGAGCCATGTACATTCTGCCTGGAAATAGGCACGCAAAAATTATACAAATCGTCAAGAAGCTATCTAAAAATAAAATTTTAGTTAAAAATGTCACAGAAATTATTACAATTATTATTGAAAAATGTCAAATTTAAAATGTTACTTTACATTAAAATTAAAATAAATTTATGTTTGGTCCGTATCAAGATACTATTATAGTACACTGTGATACGAGTGTGCTCTATTGGATATTACAGTCGAGGCGGTATTATTCGCGCGACCCATAGGCGAGCGCGATAAAGTAGCCGAGAGTGAAATAATCAATACACACGCGTTTCATACGACGTTTTTCAACACACTTGCGAGGAAAAAAACAGACTTGTTGTAAGAACTTATGCTACAATAACGTAACTATAGAGATGATAGATTTATAAAGTTTAACAGACCTTTAAACCTGGCAGGTACTGACTATCCGGAGTTCCTTTTAAAAACTTCTATATCGGTTGGTGAAAATACTTTAAATTTTGTAATTTTGTTACTAATTAACCACACAACGAAAACGATAATAAATATTTATGGAAAATGGTGCGCTGGCTGGTTTTGTTTTTCCATAGGTGTAAATAAAGGCACTGGCAAAACCGTTAGACAGCCTATACAAAAAAATATGTCGACATGAACAAGAAAAAAAATTACAAAAAAATATATTACTAAACGTACCATGGTGGAGTCAAATCCATTTATTATTATTTTCGCTCTTCTCCCCTACGTGAAATTGACATTTTTAATAATGATTTTAACCACACAACAAAAATGTTATCAAATATTTATGGAAAATGGCGGCTAGTTTTAGTTTTTTCCGCTAGCGATGAGCGCGCGGTGTAAATAAAGGCACTGGTAATACCCCTGAACAGCCTATATAAAAATATAATAATACATAATACGCAAATGAGGTTAGGGTAGTGAACAATATAGACTGAAATAGCCACAGACGATACAAACCCTTAATTAATAGTACAGAATGACAGATTCATTCCGCACGAACGCGGTGGCACACGGGCAGGCCAGCGCGGTTCGTCAGGGCGGGTCAAGTGGCCTGCGCGCGTGCCAACCGCGGTCTTACCGGAAAAAAGCGCAAGTCTCTGCTCGGGTGTAAATAGAGAATGCTTATTTTTTTGTAGGATAGTTCATACTAATTCAATGTATAGTATCTCACTGATGTTTAATCCCATGGGCATGCATGGGATTTTTAAGCTTATGGTTCTTTTTTTTAGATAAAAACTTGCTTTTGAGCGCTTGTCTTTGGTAAAAAGCTTCACCAAAAACAATTTCTATTGGATACAAATTCCATGCTGCCATGATAGTACTTACTAATGCCATACTGCCATGTCATTACTCAGACTAGTAAATAGTAATCTGTGGCGCACATTACCGCACTAGTGCGGTAATATAAAGTAAAAAGCACGCTCCCATAATACACTGCATTATGAACCTAAAAGCGGTTCAATAAGAGCCACTTTACGAGCAAGTGTGTTGAAAATAATATTTATTATACACATTGCTGACTAAAAAGTTGTATCCATTAAAAAATCATTAATCGAATAATAGCGTTTTTCTACATGTCTAATTATTATATAAATACGAAATACTGATGTACATATCGCATAATATGTCTTGAATAATAAATAGTAACGACTCCGTTTAAGCAGTGTATAGCAAGCTCTTGATTTTTAAAATTGCCGTCTTTTTTACCGACTTCAAAAAAGGCGGAAGTACTATGTTCGGATGATTGTTTTTTTTTTTTTATGTATTTTCACCGATTGCTCCGCCGTTTGTGAACCGATTTAAAAAAATATTTTTTGTTCAAAAGCTTATACTTCTGAGGTGGTCCCATTGTCACCAAGTCAGGATCTGATGATGGGATCCTAGAGAAATCGAGGGGAACTTTCAAAAATCGTAGGGCAACTAGTGCATTTCTTAATTTTTTCATTAAGTATTTTACAGCACTACAATTTTATGAAGGTCTGTAGTCGATCTGATGATGGAGCCGAAAGACAGTCAAGGGAACTCCTCAACGGTTTACAGCAGATACCTCGTGTTTGGGCTTGATTAATTTGTATTGATAAAAACTTTACACTTTGATGGGTTGTGACTGTCGTTAGGGGTCTGATGATGAAGACGAAGGACAATCAAGGAAACTCCTGAACGGCTTACAGCAGATACCTTGTGTTTGGGCTTGATTAATTTATATTGATTAGAATTTTACACTTGTGGGTTGTGACTGTCGTTAGGGGTCTGATGATGAAGACGAAAGACAGTCAAGGGAACTCCTCAGTGGTTTACAGCAGATGTCTTGTGTTTGGGCTTGATTAATTTGTAGGTATTGATAAGAACCTTACACTTGGATGGGTTGTGACTGTCGATAAGGGTCTGATGATGAAGACGAAGGACGATTAAGGGAACTCCTCAACGGTTCACAATAACTACCTTGTGTTTGGACTTAATTCATTTATATTGATAAGAACTTTGCAACATACAGGTTATAAGTGAAATTACAGATCCGATTATGGACACCATATAATATGATGATGAGGGGAACTATACAGTGTAAGCAAATGTATAGTGTTCACCCTTATATTCTTGAGAAGGCACGGGAGTCTCATTAGCCAGCCGGTTTCGTATAACATATAAACGATACTTCCGCTGTTCAGACGACTCGCCACTTAATCGTTTTTTAATAAGATTGAGTCGGCAGATCTTATCATTTGGCGACTCCTGCGACAAATGAGAATGCATGTAATTTCTCATCTGAGATAACCTAGCATGACCAGCTAACGGTGATTCTTGGGAACTGGACATAGCACTCCGTTTGCGATTCTTAGATAGGCGTTCTTTTTCAGCAGTATTAGTCTCTTTAATTCTGTTTTTCTTCATGCGGGCGGCTCCTTTCGTTGGTCTACCCATGATGATTACAAAAATCTAATATACAAAAAATTGAAAAAATAATAAAAATTAAAAAAAAAAAAATTACCGACTTCAAAAAAAACAAAACAAAAAAGGACTACTGCACTAAAACCAAACGACAAAAGTACTTTTTTAATAATAAGAGAAAAATTAAAAAATAACTTTAATTTCGGAAGTCGGTGTCTGCTTTTAATTTTAGTTTTTGGCCACCGACTTCCGAAATTAAAGTAATTTTTTTATTTTTCTCTTATTATTAAAGAAGTAAGTACTTTTTTCGTTTGGTTTTAGTACAGTAGTCCTTTTTTGTTTTGTTTTTTTTGAAGTCGGTAATTTTTTTTTTCTTGGACATCTTCCGTTGGTCAGACTCTATTACGGAAACTGTGTTTCTAAGAATTACTCTAGATTCGAAATTGCAATGGGGCGCCCACACTAGAGCTCTTTCAGGCAGATTGAGTTCAGCTGCATAAGCAGTAAGAAATTTAAGACAGTTGAGTAATATAGCCACAGCTAGGTTAGTATACTTTGCTTATTTCCACAGTATTATGTCATATGGCTTTCTGCTGTGGGGATCGGCCGCCGACGTAGATTCAATTTTCATTTTGCAAAAGAGGGCGATTCGCGCGGTTTATAAAATGGGTTCTCGTGGGTCCCTTAGAAATAAATTCAAAGAAATTGTTATGCTAACTCTGCCTTCTCTTTATATCTTAGAAAGTATTTTGTATGTTCGCAAAAACTTAGGACTTTTCAAAATAAGAAGCGATTTCCATAATAAAAATACACGTAGTAAACATGAAATTGTGATACCCAAGATTAATTAAAACTAGTTAGTCATTTCTTATAATCAGTATCCGCTTTTATAAACAAGTTGCCAAAGTCGGTTACAGAACGTAGCGATGGAAAGTTCAAAACCCACATCAAACGTGTCCTTATCAAAAAAGCATATTATAAGATTAAAGACTACGTTGAAGACAAGGAAGTTTGGCAATAATTCCTTCTGCGCATGTGGCTTCCCTGATACCTCATTTACGGCATTATTATGTAAGAGTTAACTGCTCCCAAATTACCAAGTTTTCTTTTTTTTTTTACTTTCACCTTGACTAGTCATCCTATTATTTGACATTATATAGGTACCTACAGTTTAATTTCAACTCTTTATTAGTGGCTTTTGTGGACATGATAATTATTCAGATTTATTACAGTAGTAATGACAATCATGTCATTTGGTTTAAATAGGTTTTTATTTTCAGTATATTATTTATGTTTTATATAGATTCTTTTCCATTTTGTGAATGTGAGGACGATGTAGGCTAAGTGGACTGTAGATTTGTTGAACATTTTCTATTTTTTGAAGTACTTATCTGGTACTTGTTGAAAGGCCTACGCTGACCTCCCATAGGTACTGTAAGGAGTTCGGATGCGAGGCGCAACCTCGCGTGGTACAGGCTGGCTAGAGGGCAGCCCTGTGTTTCGAACGTTCCAACAATTCAGATTTAAATATGTTAGGAATGCATTTTGTGTTGGTTCTTCAGTCTAGCTTAGCTACCGAACAGTGTACGCGTCTCTTATAAATTAAATATTATAATAAACCCCCTTGGAACCCTCGCCGTCTTTGGATTTGCCACCTCACACACACCCTCACACCTAGATAACGCTCCCAAGCGTTACAGTACCTACCTAATAACACTGTAATTTGAAAATATTGTAAAAGCCAATTATTTTTAAAAGAGTATCCGTAGAATTTCTTGCCGGCTTTTCTCCATAAATTCATTGGGGTCTGAAATGGCAATGGGCGTTCCTCAAGGCTCGATATTAGGTCCATTCCTCTTCTTAGTTTA
The DNA here is from genome assembly GCA_949152455.1 of Lithophane leautieri. Classification (NCBI taxonomy): domain Eukaryota; kingdom Metazoa; phylum Arthropoda; class Insecta; order Lepidoptera; family Noctuidae; genus Lithophane; species Lithophane leautieri. The sequence continues at coordinate 168,032 of OX424462.1, read as the reverse complement.
TATTAATGATTTACCCCAATTACTTCTAAATCAACCGAAGATGGTGTTATTTGCAGATGACACATCATTGGTTTTTAAAATAAATCGACGATCACAAAATCTTGACGACGTGAATAGCTCTATTCTTCAGGTCCAAGATTGGTTTACGGTAAATAATTTGGTACTCAATGAAAAAAAAACCAAATGTATTCGATTTACATTACCTAATGTTAGAAGTAGCGAATGTGACATCATATTGAATGGAGAAAAACTAGAGTTTATTAATGAAACAGTTTTCCTGGGTATCACGCTAGACGAGAAATTACAGTGGGACACCTCATATAAAATCTCTTGCGGGGCGGTTAAGCTCGGCCGCTTATGCTGTCAGAAAGATAAGACAGTTAACAGATGTAGAAACCGCGCGTTTGGTCTATTTCAGTTACTTCCACAGCATTATGTCGTATGGCATTTTACAGTGGGGTCGGGCTGCTGACATTGAATCCATCTTTATTTTGCAAAAGAGAGCTGTCAGAGCCATTTATAATCTATGTCGCCGCGAATCTCTCAGGGAACTAGTTAAAAGGATTAATATTATGACGGTACCTTACCAATTTATTTATGAGAATATTATGTATGTAAGAAAAAATTTAAATCTATTTAAGAAAATAAGTGACAGACATAATTTTAATACTAGAAATAAAGATAAAATAGATCAACCATTTTTCAGATTAGCTAAAGTACAAACATCTTTTATGGGGTACTGCGTTAAATGCTATAACAAAATACCTTGTGATATATTGCAATTAAATGAAAGAAAATTTAAAACTCATATAAAAAGTACACTTTGTAAACAAGCTTATTACAAATTAGAGGATTATATCCAAGATAAGAATGCTTGGAAACATGCTGGTCTTGCTCCATAGGACAATTTAGAGTCTGGACAAAATCAAACTGGTTGCTAATTTAGTTGTATATTTTATTATTTGTATGTCATAGATTTTTACACTCTGTGATTGCTTGGAATCACGCACTGACTTATTAGTATTACTTGTAAAGATGTTAGGAATATTGTAATATCGTATACTTTTACAATGTTTGTAAATATGTGAGCACCATGTACCTATCACATAACTGATTTATTTGTCATTGCTCCATTTATAATTTTTTTTTGCCTTTTGTGGGACAGTAATCTTATTGTGGGTGCATGGTCTTCACATAAAATTATATAATTCATATATACAAAATATTGTAAACGTTTTTGAAAAAAACATTTATAAAAAAATTGACCGACTTCAAAAAAAACAAAACAAAAAAGGACTACCGTACTAAAACCAAACGACAAAAGTACTTCTTTAATAATAAGAGAAAAATTAAAAAATAACTTTAATTTCGGAAGTCGGTGTCTTTGCTTTTAATTTTAGTTTTTGGCCACCGACTTCCGAAATTAAAGTTATTTTTTAATTTTTCTCTTATTATTAAAGAAGTACTTTTGTCGTTTGGTTTTAGTACGGTAGTCCTTTTTTGTTTTGTTTTTTTTGAAGTCGGTCAATTTTTTTTTTAAATGTTTTATTATTTTTCCATTTTTTGTGTAATTTGATTTTTGTAATCACCATGGGTAGACCAACTAAAGGAGCCGCCCGCATGAAGAAAAACAGAATTAAAGAGACTAATACTGCTGAAAAAGAACGCCTATCTAAGAGTCGCAAACGGAGTGCTATGTCCGGTTCCCAAGAATCACCGTTAGCTCTTCATGCTAGGTTATCTCAGATGAGAAATTACATGCATACTCATTTGTCGCAGGAGTCGCCAAATGATAAGATCTGCCGACTCAATCTTATTCAAAAACGATTAAGTGACGAGTCTTCTGAACAGCGCAAGTATCGTTTAGATGTTATACGAAACCGGCTGGCTAATGAGACTCCCGTGCCTTCTCAAGAATATAAGGGTGAACACTATACATTTGCTTACACTGTATAGTTCCCCTCATCATCATATTATAAGGTGACCATAATCAGATCTATAATGTCACTTACAACCTATATGGTTGCAAAGTTCTTATCAATATAAATGAATTAAGTCCAAACACAAGGTAATTACTGTGAACCGTTGAGGAGTTCCGTTAATCGTCCTTCGTCTTCATCATCAGACCCTTAACGACAGTCACAACCCATCCAAGTGTAAGGTTCTTATCAATATAAATTAATCAAGCCCAAACACAAGATATCTGCTGTAAACCACTGAGGAGTTCCCTCGACTGTCTTTCGTCTTCATCATCAGACCCCTAACGACAGTCACAACCCATCAAAGTGTAAAGTTTTTATCAATACAAATTAATCAAGCCCAAACGCGAGGTATCTGCTGTAAACCATTGAGGAGTTCCCTTGACTGTCTTTCGGCTCCATCATCAGATCGACTCCAGACCTTCATAAAATTGTAGTGCTGTAAAATACTTAATGAATAAATTAAGGAATGCACTAGTTGCCCTTACGATTTTTGAAAGTTCCCCTCGATTTCTCTAGGATCCCGTCATCAGATCCTGACTTGGTGACAATGGGACCTCCTCAGAAGTATAAGCTTTTGAACAAAAAAAGAATTTTTTAAATCGGTTCACAAACGGCGGAGTAATCGGTGAACATACATACAATCATCCGAACATAGTACCTCCTCCTTTTTTGAAGTCGGTAAAAAGAGTAACGGTGGAGTTTCTTGCCCATTCTTCTCCATACGAAAGCTACCTTTTGGAACGGGCAACTAGAATCAATTCTATTTCTTTGTTTTTCATTGACGTTCAAAAGTGCCTTTTAATGTGCCTATTTGAAATAAATTATTTGACTTTGACTTTTTGACCATAGGAAACGACCAATTGGAACCGTGCACATAGCTTCTGAAGTTTCACACTTCGCCCATGTAGGTTTATGTGAAATAAAATATTTTGATTTTGTTTGGCGAAAAAACGATTACATAAAATTTTCTCGATAGAAAAAAATCCAAAATTACCTGTAAACCGAACTATAAACCGCTGGTATTCAAACAACAAGTACTTCGAATTAGCTCATGAAACTTTGCATAATAACTGAATTAATGTAACTATGAAGCAAGTTTTTTTTTTTAATTACCCTTATTTTCACCGAAAAAGCAATACTACCTAAACTATTCGAGGCTTGAAAACCGCCAGCACCCCACTCCGTCAAATCAAATCAAATCAAATCAAATTCATTCGTAAATGTAGGTTTCAATACCATAGGATGTTATAAGATGGTCAGTTCGCTACATTTTACTCGAGAGCATACAAATAATAATAAAGTTAATGTTGCGAAACAACAGACACACATTTAAAATACTTATAATAACTCAATTACCTACTTACACACTAACACACAATTCCTTACGTACCTTCGTACCTAATAATATTAATATTCAAAATTTAATGTTGTATTAAGCTAAATGTCAGGGTGTCCTCTATAAACTCAATTGTGGAGTAGTAACATCTTTGAATTAAAAATTGTTTCAGTTTCTTTTTAAATACCTATATTTATTATTATTAAGATTCTTTAACTGTCGTGGAATTTTATTGAAAATGACGTCTTGCTTTCACTCAGGCCGCGAGTAGTATTGTGCGAGCAAGATAAAATCTGAGCTAAGGTACGGCATTAGAGGATGCCCATGAATTAAATTTCACCTTGTATAATGTTAAATACCAACAGCGCCTCCCTGTCAACGTCATTCAAGCGCCAAAGGACACTCGTACCATTGTGTGCATGCAGGGCCGCGCTGCGCATAAGTGCGAAGTGTGCCGCGCACACAGGCGCCAGGGCAGGCGCCCTTGAGACATAATGAAATGCTGAGCCAAATTTTTTTTCCACTATCACTTGCCTTCGTCAGTCATCATAGTTGAGTATCGATAAATAAGTACAAATCTCACAATATTTACGTTTGTGGTTCAAGTTTACATCATTTGATCTGACCCTATGCTTAGATCTCGGGTTTTACCGAGCTCTGTCTGCGTTAAAATCAAAAGAACCGCAGCTGTCGCTATGATGCTTAGGCTGCGGTCTATCTGACCATCTGACCACTCGCCGACCGATAGATTTCGATCTTGCTTTCTCGCTCACGTTGTTGTTTGTAGAAATGTAAGTATTGAAAAATTGTTTTTTTGCTGCCAATCGCGACGGCAAAAAAAGAGGCGCTTCATTGGTTTCGCAAACAAACGCTGCCGAGGGTCAGCGCGGCCCTGGTGCAATGGACAATGCAACGACCATACAACCCATGGCCTTTATGGACAATGCAACGACCATACAACCCATGGCCTTTATGGACAATGCAACGACCATACAACCCATGCACTTTATGGACAATGCAACGACCATACAACCCATGGCCTTTATGGACAATGCAACGACCATACAACCCATGGCCTTTATGGACAATGCAACGACCATACAACCCATGGCCTTTATGGACAATGCAACGACCATACAACCCATGCACTTTATGGACAATGCAACGACCATACAACCCATGGCCTTTATGGACAATGCAACGACCATACAACCCATGCACTTTATGGGCAATGCAACGACCATACAACCCATGCACTTTATGGACAATGCAACGACCATACAACCCATGCACTTTATGGACAATGCAACGACCATACAACCCAGTACATTGCAGTGTACCTTACCTACCAGGGTTCTGAATTAAGAATTTCAAGTTGAAAACTCTCTTTAGCATATTATTTACCGAGGTGGTTCCTTCAAAATAGCCCGCAAAATTCTTTCTTTAGTTTCGGAACCCTAAAAATGAAGTTGAACACTGTCTTTATTATTTTATTAATAGCCTATTCCCGTACAGGGTACATTAGTGATATGCGGAAGCACCAAAGGGGACATTTACCTGCAGGAACTGTCACAAAGTCTGGCCGAATCGGACAAAAACGACAAAGGTCTGCTGACACTGGTAAGTTACGTAGCGGTGTCGTGAGAAGGCATGCGGTAGGCTCGCACGCATCTAGTGACGTGCTCGTGTGCGCAGATGATGGAGCGTGAGGCCAAGCGCGAGCGCATCCTGGAGGCGCGCATGCGCGAGATCAAGGTGAAGCAGCGCCAGGCCGAAGAGGGCAGCCCCACGCACTCCGCCACCGAGCTAGACGCCACCATAGGCGACAAGGACCTCGCCGATGCCGCGCTCGAGTACATGCAAATCGCCAAGAAGGAGCTCGCCGCGCTCTAGCGCACACCCCCGCACCGCGCACACTACGCACCGCAGTTTCCCCGCACCCTGCACACTGCACCATTCGGATGGTCAATTCTCAATTCAATACAACGCACGCATCCTATCCTAATCCTAACTAATATTATAAATGCGAAAGTGAGTTTGTGTTTGTTTGTTTGTTATGCTTTCACGCTAAAACGGCATAACGTATTTAGATGAAATTTGGCACATGGGTAGACCATGACCTGGAATAGGACACAGAATACTTTTTATCCCGATATTCCCACGGGATCGAGACTTACGCGGGTGAGACCGCGGAATGCAGCTAGTATTATATATTTGCAAGTAAAACGTAATCCGTTCCATTACAAAACTAAATTTTTATTGGAAACAAAGTTGAGAGACCGTTGCGCAACATTTTTATCCGAAACTTCAAGACATTTAGGCTCTTACATACTGGGGCGATTAGTCGCGCGACGCGACGCCGCCGCACTGTTCACCGTGAGAAATTGTTTTGTTAAAATTCGAGTCGCGCGATGAATCGCCCCAGTATGTAAGAGCCTTTAGTTAGATGTACAGAATATGTAGATGACAGCTTCGAAAAGGTTCTTTTACCGCGCGCGGGCCAAAAGACATTGTAGTTAATTAGAAAGTCCTTGAAGAATTATGCTCAATATGCTGCGCGTCTTTTGTTAATTATGAACTAGCTACCGCCCGCGGCTTCACCCACGTGATATGTCGAAAAATGTCAAAAACCTATGTCCTTCTCCAGGTCAAGGTCTACTACCCCTGTGCCAAATTGCATCCCAATCCGTTCAGCCGTTTTAGCGTGACAACGTAACAAAGAAACAAACTCACTTTCGCAGATATAATATTAAAGTTAGGATACGAAACATGCCAGCAACACTGCGGGATTCCGTGGTGCCAGCAACATGTTACCCGCAACACAAAAAGCTGTATTCTCACTGAAGAAAGTAGGTACCTAAAGTTTCTAATACAAAATTGACAACTTAGACTATATTCTAAATTGCTATTCACAGCCATTCGACGCACCTTGCTGAAAATTACAAACACTTTTTCGATGAATTGGGTACCATAAAGGCCATTTCTCGTAAAATCGTTTATAATGATCTACATGTATCAATTATTTGTTGGTCTCACCGTGCGTTTGCACTGGCGAAACATTCGAGACAAAACATGTTTAAATGTCTAGTTCCTGTCAAAAATTGTATGGAACATTGACAGAAAATAGAGATTTCAACATGTTTTGTCTTGAATGTTTCGCCAGTGCAAACGCACGGTGAGACTTATATCAAAAACTTCAGTGACTCCAGTGAAAAACGAAATCGAATTATGCCCCTTTGTTTTTCTAGCACCAATAATCTACGTGTTCTGTTACGTAACATAAATTATCAATAGGATAATAATACATATTATTATAACTCTAGCTGAATCCTAATTCCTAACTAGTGTTTTTCTAATATATCAAAGGCATAGCTCGACTGCTTTTAAAGGCACGTCTATCGACATCAAGTAAATTTCACTTGATAGACACAATTACAAGAAATCCCAAAACACAATCGAACGCAAAGGCATAGACAGTTAAGGTTGCACTAGTCGACGGCTCGAACTCGTTGGTGCGCGTGGTTATTATGCATGCTATTAAGTACCTATAGTTATTAATAAAAAATATTTACTTTTATTTATTTATCTAGTTTTTAATTATTTACATTTACATTATATAACTCGTTGGTGCGCGTGGTTATTATGCATGCTATTAAGTATACTTATTAATAAAAATATTTAGTTTTATTAATTAATTATTGATTTATCTAGTTTTTAATTATTTATTTAGTGACATTTAAGATGATTTACAACGAAAATGAGTGCGTAAAATTTCATCAACAGACCTTTGAGCGTATAGTTATTATGGATAAACTACTGGATGTTTAAAGGTACTCAAAATTAAATTATTTGGACTTTTGAATAAATTGTCTATTCCTGTAAGGTTTCTTTTTTGCCATTTTCATACTACATACCTAAGTTAGGTATTTATTTACGCGCAAAGAGAATTAAACCACTTGAGAGCTGATAGACCGATTTCGTCTAGGCACACGACCAAAGAGAATTAAACCACTTGAGAGCTGATAGACCGATTTCGTCTAGGCACACGACTCACTACTGCGGGCCGGGGGACGAAGAAATTAAAGCGGTTGTGGTTGGCCAATGCAACAATGTTAGGACAAAACTACCAAACATAGTGATGCACAAGTCAGTTTTGCAACAATAATATCTATATCGATAAAATCGACGTCTACAATCCTAATTGAACAATAAATTATTTAAATTTGAATTTCACTTAAGAGAATTTATTGTTCTATCCAACAGGGATTGACATTGCTATTACTTATTTTTAATCTGCTGTGAAATGCCTTAAACAAACAATGCTATATTTATTTCGAAACCAATTTTCCCTGTGAACTGCATTAATCCACTTTTCTTTCAGTTACGGAACATTTTTGAAACCTAAAATGTAAACATTAAGTACTTATTACTTTTTTACCATTAGGAAACATCGTAATTTTTATCGACTTAGATAGACTTTATGTTGAAGTTGTCACAACACTCTACAGTATAAGTGCACATAGAAAGGAACAGACTTATTGCAATACCCTAGTGAGAGAAAGGGACTCTTCAAAAAGACATCAACGCGGTGTACATTTTTTGTGCCATTTACGTAATCAACTAGTTTAGCTTGAGCCCTGCAATTATTCTTAATAAAATATTTATTTTACTTACCGATGAAAAGTAATGCAATCTTTTTATAGCTGGATGTTCTAGAGAATTTCCCACACCATTTAATTGAACAGGAACTCATAATTGTTTTATTTATGCAGAAATGTTTTACAATGTATCAAAATACCCGCGTGTGCAGAGATCCAATAACTGGTCAAAACTAAAATGGCCACTCGTATTTCCATTTAGTATCAGTGCTATTCAACATATGTGTCGTGAGCCTGAGTCGCCAGCATTTTTTTTTTTTTTGGACTTTGGCCTCTTGAAGTTGATTACTGAAATCATGACTTCTTAACCGGACTTTCCTGTGGCTGCCTTAAGCTACTACACTCAGGGCCTCCAGCCAGGGGCATAAACTATTATAAATTAAAATTAAGTGTGCGCTCGCTAAGGGCACCCCCTGTGGGGTACGAACCTCGGCTTAGGGCGACATCACTGGCGGGGGGACAGCAAGATGGGACAAGCTGGATCATTAAAATATCATCATTATTATTATCAGGGGAATTTAAAGCTACGTGCTCAGCTACGGCGCGGGTTGGCACTACTTCATCGGACAAGGGGGGGGGGGGGGGGTGAATTTCATCGGGATGGGCACGAACGTGTTTTGCCTCGACGGCGAGGTCGGAATGACGGGAGGCGTCTGTATTTGTGTATTGTACTGGTCTCCCTACTGCTCTCCTGGAGGAGAGTTATGGGGTCGTCTGGCTCTGAGAGAACATGCCGCGGGCGGCGAATGACGCTAATACTGGATGGGACATAACTAGAGGCCTCGACAACCAGAGGGTTGCGATGTGTGACGGCTGTGTCAAAGTAACGCTTGGAAAGGCGTTTGAGAAACTGGCGGCTGGTGGGAATCTTTAAGTCGAGATGGAGAGTCTCGTTACGAACGTAATAGGGGGCTCCCGTGGCCTTTCTAAGGAATCGATTTTAGAGTGCTTGCATCCTATGTATATGGTGGGGTTTTGCTTGAGCAAAGACGGAACCCGCATAGGTCATGATAGGGCGAATGCACGTTATGTAGGTACGCAATTTGCACTTGACTGACAATTTGCTGCGTGCATTCAGAACTGAGTGGAGTCTACCTAGAGCTAGAGCAGCTCGCGAACGAACTTTCTTTATGTGCTCTCGAAACGTGAGATGTTGATCCAGTATTACACATAAGTATTTGGCATGTTTCTCCCAAGGGATCTGCTTGCCGAACATGGTGACTGGAGGGGGGGCGGGAAGGGGCCAACCGCCCCGCGGTTTCTGAAAGAATACCGCTGGACTTTTGTCGGGATTGACTTCTATACGCCATTTTTGAAACCAGGCGCCAAGATTATTGACCGCTCTCTGGAGAGTTAAGCGTATGTTGTCGTTACTGATTCCCTTGTAATAGATGGCCGTATCGTCTGCGAACAGAGCCAACTGCGCCTTTCTATTCTTCGGGATATCGCTGGTGAAAAGCGTGAAAATGAGAGGAGAGAGCACGGAGCCCTGAGGGACACCCGCGAGGATGGGTCGGGGGGAGGAGACGGCTCTTTCGATACGAAAGCGGAAGGTGCGATTCGACAAAAAGTCTCGTATTATGAGTACGAGACGATCTGGCACACCGAGTTGGTATAGCTTGTATATCAAACCGTTGTGCCAGACTTTGTCGAATGCTTTCGCTATGTCGAAGAAGATTGCACCGGTCATAGCACCGCGCTGGAAACCAGCGCTCGCGTACTCTATGATCCTTTGGACCTGATGCACGCTAGAGTGCTCAGTTCGAAAGCCGAACTGTTCATTGGGGATGAGGCCTTTGGTCTCGGCGTAATCCCTGAGTCGCTTATAAATAAGTCTCTCATAGATTTTGCCTATGACCTTGAGCAAACTGATGGGGCGGTAACTCGAGGGCTCCGACTTGGGCTTGCCGGGCTTCGGGATATCTATGACAGTGGCGGTCGCCCGCATGAGCAGTCAAGAGGTTATATAGTCATTGCACACGACTCACTACTGCGGGCCGGGGACGAAGAAATTACAGCGGTTGTGATTGGCCGATGCAACAATGTTAGGACGAAAGTACCAAACATAATGATGCACAAGGCAGTTTTGCAACAATAATATCTATGCCGATAAAATCGACGTCTACAATCCTAATTGAACAATAAATTATTTAAATTTGAATTTCACTTAAGAGAATTTATTGTTCTATCCAACAGGGATTGACATTGCTATTACTTATTTTTAATCTGCTGTGAAATGCCTTAAACAAACAATGCTATATTTATTTCGAAACCAATTTTCCCTGTGAACTGCATTAATCCACTTTTCTTTCAGTTACGGAACATTTTGAAATCTAAAATGTATTCATTAAGTACTTAATGTTACTTTTTTACCATTAGGAAACATCGTAATTTTTATCGACTTAGATATACTTTATGTTGAAGTTGTCACAACACTCTACAGTATAAGTGCACATAGAAAGGGACAGACTTATTGCAATACCCTAGTGACAGAAAGGGACTTTTCAAAAAGACATCAACGCGGTGTACATTTTTGAGGCATTTTACGTAAACCACCATTTCAGCTTGAGCCCTATTATTCTTAATAAAATATTTATTTTACTTACCGATGAAAAGTAATGCAATCTTTTTATAGCTGGATGTTCTAGAGAATTTCCCACACCATTTAATTGAACAGGAACTCATAATTGTTTCTATTTATGCAGAAATGTTTTAAAATGTATCAAAATACCCGCGTGTGCAGAGATCCAATAAGTGGTCAAAACTAAAATGGCCATTCGTATTTCCATCTAGTATCAGTGCTATACAACATTATGTGTCGTGAGCCTGAGTAGCCCGCGTGTGCGTTACTCCAGCAAGAAAATGTCTTCTAGAAGGAATTGATTTATACGAATAATTAGAGCGTAATCTGCTGTAAATGTGCGCCAAATAAAAAATTTGTGCGTGCTGTCGTTTTGGAGATATAACGAAAAAACGCATTCTGCTGCGGTAACGTTTTTCCAGCAAGAAAATTTTAAACGAATAACCGGAGAGTGAAACAAGGTAAATGGGCGGATAGCTTAAATTTGTGCATAAATGTGCGCCGAAAATGAAATTTATGCGTCTTAAGGTTTTCGAGATATTCAATTTCCTGCTGGGGTAACGTTTTTCAGAATCTTATTTCTCGGAAACCAATGATTGTTAGCCCGTAGAAAAACGTACATCAGTAGCTCTTAATTTGTGCATAAATTCGGTTTCCAAAATTATTTACCGTTTTAAAGTTATCAAGCATTTACGAAAACATAAAAAAATATTCTAACGCTTAAATAAACAAACGTATAAACTCACTGAACACATTATTCGGTTCTTCTTGTTATTCTTGACATCCATAAAATGTTTAAAGCCTAATTATACACGCGTTTTTTAATAATATCACTTCAAGTCAAGACCCCAATTTTGATGTCGAAATGCAAGAAACAGAATCAACCTAGATGTTTGGGTTTAAACAAAAAATTTGTGCATTTAATGAAATATATATCTTGAAAATTTCAGCGTCAAATATCTCGTATTAAAGTAGATATAGACAAAAAACCAAAATAACACCTAGTTTACTGGTAATCCAACCAAATTAGAATGACCACAAAAAAGCGACCGATTCATACATGTAGACCTTCGTAACTTTGCACGCAAACATTTTGAAACATTGTTCTGCCTTGGTACACTGAACTACAAAACTGTAAGTTACTAAATTGCCTATTATTTTAAGTTCACATAAAATCAAGTAAGTTGGTACCTGTCTTTTTAAGAATGTAAATGAAGTTTTGAACGGAAACTCTACCTGATTTGTTTTAGATAAGTTACGCAATTAGATAGCTGTTTTCATTTTCGAGTTCGACTTAGGTCTGTCCAAACTAGAAGGAGGACGCGCGGGCTCGCGAAAGATGGTAGAAGTAGAGGAAGGTCTTTGCCCAAGAGCGGGGGTTTTCGGTTCATAATGCAGTGTATTAAACACGTGTGCTTTTTACTTTATACGGTAATGTGCGCCACAGATAAATTTACTAGTCGGAATAATGACATGGCAGTATGGAATTAGTAAGTACTATCATGACATCATGGATTTAAAAAAAATAGAAATTGACTTTGATGAAGCTTTTTACCAAAGGCAAGCGCTCAAAAGCAAGTTTTTATTTGAAAAAAAATATCACAGGCAAACCAGTGGCGATTAGTTGTCTCCGTCAGGATGAAGGGTCACTGTGCGGATCGCCCGGAGGACACGGTGGAGCATACGGTGGAGGTATGCCCTGCTTGGGCGGAGCACCGCCGTGTCCTCGCGGAGGCGATTGGCGGCAATGACCTCTCGCGTCCGGGTCCGGTAGGACCGATGCCTGCCAGGGTTGCGGGAAAGTCCGAAAGGGATACCGGGACCTTGGCAACAGGCAAATGAAGGAACACGGGTGGGTTTTAGTCAGTAAAAGTCTGACACGCCCTTCCGCTCCGCCCAGAGCGGGAGAAGTCATTGGATGATTTCCCACCCTCAAAAAAAAAAAAAAAAGGATGAACGGTCACTAGGCGTATTTAACGTTGAATTTATGCCCAAGAATTGCTTCCCTATTGCTTCTATTTGCTTCCTATTCTCAAACAATTGCTTCCATTGTATTCAAGAAGAAAAAAAAACAGTTTAAGGGTGATCGTTCATTCTGACGTCAGGACGACCGGTCACCGATTCGTAGTGTCCCTGATAAATAGAATTATTGAAATTCACGGTGGCGATTAATTACTTCCCATTTGCTTCTCTCAATGTTTTAAAACGTTAATACTGTAACTATCACGGAAATAAAGATATCCACAAAAGTGTTGTTTATCAATATTTTTAGCGCCTGATAAAAAAATAAAGCAAAACTCTTATTTAACATTGCAGTTATGCTTGAGTAGGTTGGCGTTAAACGGTCACTAGGCGTATTTAACGTTAAATTTATGCCCAAGAATTGCTCCCCTATTGCTTCTATTTTCTTCCTATTCTCAAACAATTGCTTCCATCGTATTCAAGAAGTAAAAAACATTGCGCCTGACAAAAAAATAAAGCAAAACTCTTATTTAATATTGCAGTTAAGCTTGAGTAGGCGTTAAATCTTTCGTATTGTACCGGTGGCCTACAGCTGAGTATTATATTATTAAAAAGAATTGCCTATCATATTTAGTGACAATAATTCATACAAATGTCTTATACACCTTTAAAGATAATATTTAAATTCTAAAGGGAGTGTCTAATGCAGCTTTATAACAATAAAGAGTAGAAAAAAATACGTATGTGACAACAGTTTATTAATTTATTATTGTTATTCTTTATTGCATTTTTCATACACATAAATTATATTTTTAAATATTAGAATAAAAAATTATATAAAAACATTTAAATTTATTATTTTCATTTATTTCTTCTTAAAAACATAATATTTACATTTTTAAATATTTTATAAAAAACATTAAAAAAAAATATAAAAATTAGTAGCCCATCGGCACCAGGATCAGGGTCCAAGCTGCCGGTGGTCAGGGCTCTAGAGAGAGGAACCTCCTCACTATGCGTGCCGTGTCCAGGAGTACTGCTTTCTGAATCAAGCCCTTGACCCAGCCGCGCAATAATAATAATAATTAATAATAATAATTTTTTATTCAAAAAATAACAAGGCATAAAAATTAGTACAGTTTTGCTTAAATGTAAATTATGTTCCTAAGACTTACGTGCCTGAACTAGGTTATCCTGTGTTTCAGGCGAGAAGAGCTAAAAATAGAGTTATAAAATAAATAAATAATAAACAAGTTAACTCTGAGTTTCTAAATTTGACAAATACTTAACATAATTGAAATTTTTACATAAGTATATTCACTTTAATACAATTAGTAAATTCTCTGTATCTTCGTAAGACATACTTTGGAGAGCATCTTTTAGAATTCTCTTACAATTTGTGTAGTTCAGGGAATAAATTTTGGCTTTCGAGTTAAGTCTATTATAGAGAAGAGGACCGAGGTACAGGTAAAATTTCGACACAAAAGCATGTTTTGTTGTATTTTGTGGACAAACTATATCTTTACGTCTTTTATTAGTATTTGCAGTGCTATAGGGAAGAGCTGTGTGCTGCTTTAATACAATACCCATTATAAATAGTTGTCGAACTGTTAATACTTCACACGATTTGTATAGGAGGTTAGTAGGGAAAAGGAAAGGGCGGAAAGTAGACACTTTGAGAATCGCCCTTTGAGCTCTCTCGATGGTTAGTAACATTGTTTTACCTGCTCCACCCCATGTGGTAATACAGTAAGTTAATATTGATTGACATAGAGCTAAGTACACTTGTCTAACGACTTTTGGGTCAGCAATATAGCGTAACTTTTTAAAAACAAATATCAACTTGCGAATTCTGTTATTTAAAGCTTGAATATGTTGTTTGAACGAAAGTGTTTCATCTATTATAACACCAAGGTATTTGGTTGTATTTGTCATTTTAATGTTGGGACAAACACATTGGTTATCTGTAGGAATTGTGCAATAATGAGCATATAATGTCGAGGTAGTGCATGTTGATGTTTGCTTGCGCATCGAAAACTTAATGTAATTTGTCTTGTCTTCATTAAGTGATAGTGAATTGTATTGAAGCCATTTAATAACAATATTGAATCCATGTTGCGCAAGCTTGTAGACTTTTTCTTCTGAGTCAGCCGAAAAAAGAAGGGCAGTGTCGTCAGCATAAGAAATAATTTGGCCGTGATCTAGATTTAGGTTACAAAGATCGTTTATGTAAATCAAAAATAGTGTAGGCCCTAAAATACTTCCTTGGGGAACTCCGAAAGACGTGTTTTTTTCAGTATCGCTGAGAACATTACCAATCCTTACGCATTGTGTACGGTCTACTAGATAGCTCTTAAATAATTTTAGCTGGGTGCCTCTGATACCTAAGGCTTCAAGCTTGTGCAACAGAATAGGAATAGAAACCGTATCAAAAGCTTTGGCGAGGTCCAGGAAGATTCCTACTGTGTGGTTACCATTATCAAGTTCTTGTGCTAGATAGTTAGTCAAATGGTGCACGGCATCGTCTGTTGACATTTTAGGCCTAAATCCAAACTGCTGTTTAGATAAAATTGATTTATCTTCCAAGTATTTGAACAGCCTTTTATTCATAATTTTTTCTAATATTTTAGACATAGCAGGCAGCAGGGAAATAGGTCTATAATTGGTCACTTGATCTTTACTGCCCGATTTGTAAACAGGGACAACAACAGCTTTTTTCAGGCACTCGGGAAAAAGACCTGTCGATAAACATTTTTGGAAAATATAAGTTAGTGGCGGCCCCAAAATGTGCCTGAACTGTTTAATAATTTTATTTGATATGTTATCCCAACCAACTGCACAGTCGTCCTTCAAACTCATAATTATCGTATCTACCTCAGTCTCGTCAGTGTCTTGCAATACAAAGGATGATAAAATAGTGCTACGCGTAAAAGGTGTGCTTGTTAGATATTGTGATTGGCCCTGAACTTTTTCCGCTAAACATCTACCAGCATTAACAAAGAAATTATTTGCAAAGTTAGCAGATGCTAACTGTGATGAGTGTGCTTGTAATAAACCTGAAGATGACTGATTTTGTTTCGAGTTATACGTTACACTTTTAATAAAATTCCAGATTTTTTTTGTATTTGTACCAGCTTTTTCTAGTGCCATTTTATCATAGTTACTTTTTACTTTTTTTAGAAGATTATTGCAGAAGTTACGATATCGTTTATAGGACAGTTGCAAAACCAAATTATCTGGATTAGATTTAGCTTTCATATGCAGTTTATCTCTATTTTTCATGCAGCGAATGAGTCCTGTCGTGATCCATGGTTTTATATTGTTGTTTTTGTTATTTCGCCGAGACATGACCGTGTTTTTCTGAATTGCATGTTGTACATTTTTGATTAGGTACATCATACAAAACTGCGGATCAGCGGAATCGTAGACTGGGTTAAAGTCGATATTGCGCAAGTCTTCTTCAAGTTTATTTACAATTAAACTAGAAATTGTGCGAGTGTCTACTTTGGGTAATTTACAGTTTAAAATAAGTAGGGTAGCATTATGATCGGTTATTGTTGAGTTAATTACAAGGGCAAGTGCAGGGAAATTTGACTTGAGCATAATATGGTCCAAACAGGAGCCACTTTGATGTGTAGAAAGCGTGTGAGCAGGAAGCAAAGTATGGAAGGCACATAGGTTAAGGTATTCCTCAGCGGATGCATCCACACTTTCGGGAAGAATATTGATATTAATATCTCCAACTAAAATTGTATTTTTGAAGGATGACAGGTTCTGCAAGGTGCTGTTTAGAGAGTCAGTGAAATTGATTATATTTCTAAAAGAGGGGGGTCGGTATAAGGCAAGTATCGCTACATCGAACCCAATTTTAATTAACAACCTGTTGCAGTCTTGCATATTTGGTTCCTCAACAGACACATTGAGATGACTTCTCGCATAAACTATCACCCCATCGTTCTGATTGTAGTTTATGTTAGTTTTGTACATACTATATCCCGGAAGGAGTGGTATGTTATATTGTTTGGAAAGCCAACATTCAGTTAATACAATAACGTCACAGTTTATATCTAGACGTTGTAGAAATATGCTAAAGTTGTCGAAATTTTTAAAAATACTGCGAATATTTTGGGTTAGTATGGTTAATGGACTAGAGTGTGGGGAGAGATATTGTTTACAGTGTTCAACGTCACAAACGTGGGATTCAGATACAGAGAAATTATCTATGTCATTAATTAAATTACTAATCATATTATTATAAAAACAAACAAACAATAACAAGGGCTTAAAAATACGTAATTAGCGGCGCTCTTAGGCGCCTCCATAATCAACAGAATTAATATACCTTTTTTCGGCCATTATTTTCGCTGGGCAGTCAGAAGCACTTGTCTTGTGATTGCTTGGCTTTTTGAAGTGCAAGCAAGTAGCACATTTTGGTTCCTCAGCCTTCTTTGTGCATTCTTTAATGGAGTGACCCTGATCCCCACAGTGGCCACAGGTAACGGTGGTCTCCCGACATGATTTGGCCGCATGACCGTACTGCTGGCACTTATAACAGCGTGTTACTAGAGTAAAGTCTCTCACAGGGCATGACGACCAGTTCACAAACACTCTGTCTTTTGATATCAGGGCTTTGCGTATGTCTGCAGATACTTCAATTATATAATTACAGGTCTCAGCATCCCGCTTACCTGACTTATGGCTTAACTTAATGGAGGTCAAAAAGGTCTCGAGGGTGCAATCTTGAAGGGTTTCTGCTAGATTCTGATGGAATAAACAAGTAAAAACTTCCTTCTCTTGCATGGATGAGGGCACTCCGATAACTACTACTCTAGGCTTCCTTTTTGGGGGTTCGTCGACTGTCAGGCCTGAATTTGATAGCTGCATCGATTTTTTTACCTTCTCAATATCGTCCTTTGTTTCAGTGCTAATAATGACACCGCCATGTTTCGTCTTACGTAGTCCTCTTACCTGAAGTTTCATTTGCTCGGGGCATATAATTTTTTGGACAAGTGTTTTTGTCTCCTCACTCGACTTCAGTTTGTCGTTAGGGTATATGGCCACTGAGCTTAGATTTGTCGGCTGTATAAAATTGTTGGTACCTTTTTTAACCATCTCAGCAAAGGAAGTTCCTGTAACCGTTTTCATTGAAGCTCCGATTGACAGCTTAAGGTCTTGCAGTTGCTGCGACAGATCATTTTGGTCTTCGAGTGTTTGGACGGTGGAGTGGGCCCGGACAGCTCTCATCTTAAGGGACTGGTACTGAACGGCCATCTGCGATGTGCCGTGACTAACTTTTCGGCAAAGGGCACTTACACGTAGTTTTTGCTCCATGTTTAATTTGCCCTCCGATACAATAGAGCACACTTCACTTAGGTACTGCTCAATGGACGACATCCAGTTCTGGATTTCCGGCGTAGGTATCACCTCCATCATGACATCTTCTCTTTGGCTGGGTGGTTGAGGGTGAGGTGCGGGTGCAGGCTCGGGTGCAGGTGCAGGTGCAGGTGCGGGTGCGGGCACAGGTGTAGGAGGTGGGCTCCGAGCACATCTGCCACCCCTGCCAAAGGGACTGGATGCCATTGTGATACAAGTTATTTACTTGTTAATCACACACACATTTTCACAGAAACGATTTATAACGTGTGACCCAGTTTGCTTTACTACCGGCTATTTGTTAAAACCAGGTCACGAATCAGCAACTAATTATTTATTTATTTTAATATATCTTCGACACGTCTGTACTCAACAAAAGTGCAAATAAGATCGCAATGAGAGCCTCCTGAGATGTTGGTCGAGGCTCTTCGCTATTAAGCCATTCACCGTAACGATTATCGGCACAATGATTGCAGAGTCCACGTCCCACATGTCGACAACCTCATGTGCTAAGTCAAGATACTTGATTTTTTTATCTTTCTCAGCTTTCACGAGATTCTCGTCATGAGGGACAGCGATATCAATAATCATTGCACGGCGCTCTCGTCGATCTATCACCACAATATCAGGCTTATTGGCTACAATAGTCCTGTCAGTGATGATAGATCGATCCCAGTACATTGTGGCGTGACCATTTTCGAGAACTGGGTCGGGCACATACCTATAGTATGGTACTTCATACTCCACAAGGTTGTACTGCAAGGCAAGTTGCTGGTGCATAACCTTAGCTACTAGATTGTGTCTGTGCAAATACTCGCCGTTAGCAAGACGAGAACAACCGGAAACAATATGTCGAATTGATTCACCGGGACAGTGGCATGCCCGACAGATGTCCACCGTACCGTCCTTGACAATGTATTTCCGGTAATTATTCGTCATGATGACTTCATCCATAATCGCACAGACAAAACCTTCGGTTTCCCCGAAGAGGTCGCCGAAACGTAGCCGGGATACAGACGCCAGAAAGTCTACTTCAGGCCCATGGAGTGCCCGGAAAAAGCGTCCATGTAGCTCTTTGCCTTGCCACACTTCCCTACGATCGTTAGTATCAAGTACTGTAGGTTTGCGCCAGTTCTCTTTCGCCAAGGAGAGCGGGGTAAGGCCCTTGTCCACTGCGACCACATCTCGGTGCATCCCCACGCCAGTTTGAAGGAAATATTCCCTGAGACTGCAAATCTCGCGGTTGTGAAGTGTTTTGGCATTTAAGATACCTCGACCCCCACACTTCCGCGGGATGTACAGTCTCATCATTGATGACCGTGGGTGATGCATCCGATTTGCCATCAGCAGTGTACGGACCTTCCTATCCAAGGTGTCAAGTTCTGTCTGAGTCCATTTGAGCATGCCGAAAGAATACATCAAAACCAGCATGACCCAGCCGTTGAAGGCTCGCACCTTGTTACCGCCTGATAAAAGACTATTTAACACTTTATTCAGGCGGCCAAAGAAGCGCTCCCTCAATGATTGTTTCATGTCGGCAACATTGATGCCTAATGCTTCCGACATACCCAAATACTTGTAGGTTTCGGTTGAGGAGAGGGATCTAAGGTTTATGGAATCCGAGAGTTGGATTCCCACGGATTCCATAATCTCCCTTCTCTTTAATGCATGACTGTACATTTGTCCACACCAAATTCCATCCTGATGGCGCTACTGAATGTTTCTGTTACCTTCAGTAGCTCCATCAGTCGCAAATTGTTCGGGGTGAAGAGTTTCAGGTCATCCATGTAAAGGAGATGAGATATCACCTGACCACCTCTTCTCGATCGATAGCCTAGGCCTGAATCCTCCAGCAGTGTGCTTAGAGGATTCAAGGCTAAGCAAAACCAAAGCGGACTCAAACTATCGCCCTGAAATATTCCCCGCTCAATCCTGATCGGTTCATCGATCCCCCATAGCTGTCGACATCCCGGATAGAGAAGGGCTGTTCTCCACTGCCTCATATACGACGTCAAGAAGGTGCGTAGAGTTGCGTCTATTTTGTACAACTCCAGCACTCTAATGAGCCATGTATGTGGCACCGAATCATAGGCCTTCTTATAATCTATCTAACATGTCGACAAATCCTTCCGGGATCTACGAACCTGTTGGCTTATGACCATATCTATAAGGAGCAGCTCCTTAGTACCACGGGACCCATTCTTACATCCATTCTGAGACACAGACATAATTGAGTTGCTATAAATATGTTGTGCAATTTTTGCTCTAAGAATGGATGTAAGAACTTTATAGACCGTCGGTAAACATGTAATTGGTCTATAGTTTTTAGGTTCCGCAGTACTACCCGATTTATGGAGCAGGTGGGTAACTCCTGTCGTAAAGAAAAGTGGTAGCGACCCAGTCTCTAGAGATGACTGGAATTGCGAAGCTAAGCAGGCGTGGGATCTTTGTAGCCATTTAATCCAGAAATTGTGCAGTCCGTCCGGTCCTGGAGATTTCCAGTTAGGCAACGGACGAACTGCACGGGCCACACCCAGAGGGCTGATGGTAATGTCCTCCATGTCTGGTATTGAATCACACGTCCGCTCAACAACACGCATCCAATCACCTTCAGTGTGACTGACGGGCACCGACCAGATGCTTCGCCAAAAAGCACTCATGGTCTCATTATCCGGTGGACGCGCGTCAGTCACACCTTGAGTGGGAATGGGGCGCCCCCATGCTCTGTATACCCACCTTTCATCGCTCTGGAACATGCGGTTCTGAGTGTACCGATCCACTCTTCGCCTATACCGACGGATACGGTTTGCCCACGCATAAACTTTCTGCTTCAGGAAGTCGATGCGCTCTGTGACACAGGAAACATATTCTCGAGGACTAATACTAGTTCCCGAGAAGGCCCGTCTCACAAAGCGCATCACCCTTGGGCGTGTATTGCCCTCCCTGAAGCAGATGAGTTTCCCGATGAGTACCCCGGCCTCATTAATACGACGCTCAATCCTGCACTGCCAGGCTGGTGTGGCAGGTTTCGGTAGTACAGCTCGGTCAGTGTTTGGAAATTTGACACGAGCAATACGACATGCCGCAACAGCTGTGCAATACAAGATTGAGTGTGTATCGCAAAGATCTGCGCTGCCTTCAATAAAATTTGGTAACAGTGCATCCATGGCACATACCAGTGCTCTATTTCTTTTATTCATGGGCAAACGTGGTAGCCGTGGTCTGAGGTTAGGTGATGTGAACCGATACTAATTATTATTATTATTGAAATTGAATTAAATAAATTGAAATTTATTATTATTATTACAAGCTGTTATTTAACTTGACTTGTTAGCATATATAAGTCAAATCTTGCAAGCTGAATTAAAACCACTTCCTGTTATCCTACGGAGTTAAATTTTACAAGTTGGTTCAGTTCCGATGACAATGTATTTATTATGATGGATGACTTGATTCTACACCCAGGATTGGCTCCAGACGAAGGAACTCTACAACTTTCTACGGTACGGACACGAAATTTAATATACGCATTTGTCATGATTTCTTGTTTATGATACGATGTTCGGGAATTGTATTTATTTCGATTGGCAACACAGCCAACCGCTATGCCGTTTGAAAAGCATCATGGTGGGGTGAAATGGAGACTAGCCTCACACTTAGAGTAGCACCCCGCGACCTGGCTGCGGACATTGACCCCCAACCACCGGATTGACGCCTCGAGTAAGCTGTACCCAGGTAACACACGGCTTACTCGTAAACAATAAGACTCCACAGATGTACTCATACATCTGTTGCGTGGTGTGTTCTAGGTTAATATGGGCATATCACGCAACAAACCACAGACAACCATTACTCCACAGACACTGTAACACATCATGTGCAGGCGCGACGCGGGCCGCGACGCACATAACCATTGAGCGGCGGTACACTACAATACAAGCCGCTCATACATACATTACAGTTTCTCCCTCAATCCGCAAACGGCTAGATCTGTGACCGGGGCGAGGGGGAACTACATTTTTACTCTGTAGGAGCGTCGAGTCGGCATCTCTGTCGCTGGTCGTCACCCGCTGGGCCTCCCCTAGGCAACTAGGGGTCTCACCTGGCGGTGACAGACCGCCGAGATGTCGTGAAGAAAGCGGCGCTATGGATATAGCGTCGTGGCGCGCCTACAGAAAAACAAGTAGCAACCAAGCACACGGACGCGTTATTTTATAACGCGACCGACGATGCCGTGAGCCGACATAGGCCAACCGAGGGAGGGGCCACCGTATAGCCTCCGCGGGAAAGGGGCGAAGCCCCGACCCCGCTCGCCACGCCCCCTTGCGGGGGCGTAGCGATATCCGAGTCTTAGAGTAGTTCGTTCAGTTCGCAGCGGCAGTTCGTAGAGAGCGGTCGACCTACCAAGACGCTTAGTGAAATTATATTAAAGTTACGCTGATTAAAGTTATGCTGATTATTACATAGAGATTATAAGTGTGTCCACTTTGATATTAGTAAAATACAATCTATTAAGTACAAAACGTGGTTTTATTAAATATCAGAAGTGACACGTCCAACAGTACGCGCCCACCGTCGCTAAGACTCATTTAAAGGTATGTACACACTAATTAGCATTTAATTTAATGACTATAGACTGGCAGAGTTTGTCTGGTTAATTGTTACAAAACCTATAAATTACAACATATTGGCATCTTATTCCACATTGGACCCGATTAGATTTGATCAGGGTACTCCTTGATAGTGTTATCGGGGCTAAGAGTGCGCTATACTTTTTACCGACTTCTAAAAAGGAGGAGGTACTATGTTCGGATGATTGTTTTTTTTTTATTTTTTTTTTTTAAGTATGTTCTCCGATTACTCCGCCGTTTGTGAACCGATTTAAAAAATCCTTTTTTTTCTTCAAAAGCTTATACTTCTGAGGTGGTCCCATTGTCACCAAGTCAGGATCTGATGACGGGATTCTAGAGAAATCGAGGGGAACTTTCAAAAATCGTAAGGGCAACTAGTGCATTCCTTAATTTATTCATTAGGTATTTTACAGCACTACAATTTTATGAAGGTCTGGAGTCGATCTGATGATGGAGCCGAAAGACAGTCAAGGGAACTCCTCAATGGTTTACAGCAGATACCTCATGTTTGGGCTTGATTAATTTGTATTGATAAAAACTTTACACTTTGATGGGTTGTGACTGTCGTTAGGGGTCTGATGATGAAGACGAAAGACAGTCGAGGGAACTCCTCAGTGGTTTACAGCAGATATCTTGTGTTTGGGCTTGATTAATTTGTATTGATAAGAACCTTACACTTGGATGGGTTGTGACTGTCGTTAAGGGTCTGATGATGAAGACGAAGGACGATTAACGGAACTCCTCAACGGTTCACAGTAATTACCTTGTGTTTGGACTTAATTCATTTATATTGATAAGAACTTTGCAACCGTATAGGTTGTAAGTGACATTACAGATCTGATTATGGTCACCTTATAATATGATGATGAGGGGAACTATACAGTGTAAGCAAATATATAGTGTTCACCCTTATATTCTTGAGAAGGCACGGGAGTCTCATTAGCCAGCCGGTTTCCTATAACATCTGAACGATACTTGCGCTGTTCAGACGACTCGCCACTTAATCGTTTTTGAATAAGATTGAGTCGGCAGATCTTATCATTTGGCGACTCCTGTGACAAATGAGAATGCATATAATTTCTCATCTGAGATAACCTAGCATGACAAGCTAACGGTGATTCTTGGGAACCGGACATAGCACTCCGTTTGCGATTCTTAGATAGGCGTTCTTTTTCAGCAGTATTAGTCTCTTTAATTCTGTTTTTCTTCATGCGGGCGGCTCCTTTAGTTGGTCTACCCATGGTGATTATAAAAATCAAATTACACAAAAAATGGAAAAATAACAAAACTTTAAAAAAAAAAATTGTTATCTCAAATGCTTGGGCGAGGCTACCCTTCGTCAGCAGTTTTGGTTGGGTATAGTGCGCTTAAACAGTGGAGTAATATGCTAATTCTTTTTAAAGTTAGTATGATCTTCATGCTTGGTTAAGGCACTTCGTAACGTTACCAGTCCAAAATGGTGCATTGTGGTTTTGTCTTAAATGCTTGGACGAGGCTACTCTTCGTCAGTATTTTTGCAGAAGTATATTGCAGTTATACGCTGGTAATTTTAATAAGATATTGCAATGATTTTTACACTTAGGAGTGCGCTATGCTTTCGGCTTTAATACTTGAGCGAGGCTACTCTTCGTTAGTATTTTTGGCCGTGGTATATTGTGCTTATAAGCTACCTAGTTGGAATGATATTGACACGTGGTTGGGGTACTCCCTGATAGTGTCGTTATCTTACAAAAATAGATGCATTTTTCTTCTTGAATACGATGGAAGTAATTGTTTGAGAATAGGAAGCAAATAGAAGCAATAGGGAAGCAATTCTTGGGCATAAATTCAACGTTAAATACGCCTAGTGACCGTTCATCCTGACGGAGACTTATATTCCCGTCGAATACTTGGTTGAGGCTACTCTTCAGCAGTTTTTGGCTGGGATATAGTGTGTTATGTTATATGATTTGTTGTTAATAGACTAAGCATGAATATCCTGTAGTAATTAAACATTTTAATTATAATGGCTAGGCAAGCCCTGCTAGTTTGTAATTAACCACTTGAATTTGGAGGCTATTGCCACTTGAATTTGGAGGCTATTGCCACTTGAATTTGGTGGCTATTGCCACTTGAATTTGGAGGCTATTGCCACTTGAATTTGGAGGCTATTGCCACTTGAATTTGGAGGCTATTTCCACTTGAATTTGGAGGCTATTGCCACTTGAATTTGGAGGCTATTGCCACTTGAATTTGGAGACTATTGCCACTTGATTGAAGAGACTATGTTTACCATGTGTTTGATGCTTGGGTCATGTATCGTGTGCTTACTGGTTGTAAAAAATTTTTTTACTACTACCCATTGATATTATGGATAGAATGTAACCAGATGTTATGGAACCTTTCAGCTACCATGAGTGATGCAGAGTCCGTTCGTGAAACGCTAGTAAGCGTTTAGGAGGAGTACCTCCTCGTAAGCGTCGTACACGCAGAGAGATCTCGTTCCGCGGATAGCTAGGTGGTGGTTGCAAATTAGCGAATATAACTTTGAAATTGAATACCGACCGGGTGTTAATATGGCGCATGTAGACGCATTAAGCAGAAACACTTGCCTTAACGCGAAAGGAGATGTTAGGTCTGTTAATGTTTTGAATATTGAATCGGGTAACTGGCTCTTAACCCTACAAATGGGTGATCCCGAAACGTCTCGAATTATAAAAGTTCTTAAACCTGAAACTGACCATGAGTTCGAAGATCTAAAGCAGAAATATACTGTCAAAAATAATGCACTCTATCGCAAAGTTGATGACCGTTTATGTCTTGTAGTACCACGAAGCGCTCGTTAGCAAGTTTGCAAAGCTAACCACGATGATATAGGGCATTTAGGCTATGCAAAAACATTAGAAAGAATAAAGAGCCAATTTTGGTTCGCAAAATTAAGAAAATTTGTTAAGAAATATGTAGGTTCCTGCATAGAATGTGCTTATAGTAAAGATAGTGCGACTAGAAAGAAACAGGGTCTACTTTTTCCAATAGAAAAAATTTGTATACCGTTCCACACAATTCATATTGACCATTTAGGACCGTTCGTAAGGAGCAGAAATGGCAACTCTTACATACTTACGATTGCAGATGGGTTCACTAAGTATGTATTCGTCAGAGCGGCGAAAGATACGAAAACAAAGAGCACAATTAAAATCTTGGAGAATATTTTCGCTGACTTTGGTACACCTGCTAGAATCATTTCTGACCGTGGTACTTCGTTCACATCAACAGCTTTCGAAACCTTTTGCAATTGTCTTGGAATAAAACATGTACTTAATGCGGTTGCTTGTCCCAGAGCAAATGGACAAGCCGAAAGGTTTAATCAAACTATTTTGAATTCACTATCTGCTCAAAATTTTAATGGAAATGAGCGTGACTGGGATAAGTGTCTAGGTAAGGTTCAGTGGGGTATTAACAATACTGTTAATGCGACCACCCAAAAAACTGCAACAGAGGCTTTGTTTGGATTGAAAATGCGCGATAGTTTATCAAATAAGTTTAATGTTCCACAACAATTGCAAAATGAAGATTTGTTGTCATTACGCCAGAATATTAGCGAAACTATTAAGAAGAGTCAAGAAGAACAAAAGCGTAAACATGATATTGGTCGTACTTCTGCCCCTGAGTATCAGGTTGGCGACTTAGTTAAACTAACCCGGACCAATTATAATAATGACGGCAAGAGTACAAAGCTTCTGTCAAAGTTTATAGGCCCTTATAAGGTTGTAGAAGTATTAGGTAACGATAGATATAAGATTAGTGTTATACCTGGTTTTAATAAGAAAAGGAATAATAATTATGAAAGTGTTATATCTTCAGATAGAATAAGACCCTGGATACATATTAAGGCTCTTGAACTTGATGACAATGTTAATATTAGTTCAGATGAGGAAACTAGTAGCTAATATTTTTCTAACAACGTATTGTATTCGACAATAATAATTTTATAAGATTAATATAATAACTACAAATAAATTATGTACCGTGTAAAGGACCGTGAATGTCATGATTTAGCTTAACTTAGTAAATACACATGAAAATAATCACGATATTTTAATTTTTCATGTAAAAATGTGCATCAATTTTAGAATAATAATAATGATTGTTCATAAATCGCTTAATTTCTTTATTTACAAAGTCACAAACATCTGTGACCCTGGCTCTTGTACTAAATAATATTATTATGTATTATTTTAATACTGAATTTGTAATTTGAATTAAGAACTGAATGAGCGGGTTTAAGTGGTAGTTGTGCTCCGGGAGTAGCACGTTGTCGGATGGTCGAATGTCATGATTTCTTGTTTATGATACGATGTTCGGGAATTGTATTTATTTCGATTGGCAACACAGCCAACCGCTATGCCGTTTGAAAAGCATCATGGTGGGGTGAAATGGAGACTAGCCTCACACTTAGAGTAGTGCGTTCAGTTCGCAGCGGCAGTTCGTAGAGAGCGGTCGACCTTCCAAGACGCTTAGTGAAATTATATTAAAGTTACGCTGATTAAAGTTATGCTGATTATTACATAGAGATTATAAGTGTGTCCACTTTGATATTAGTAAAATACAATCTATTAAGTATAAAACGTGGTTTTATTAAACATTTAATTATGATAGTCCATTCTAAAGTCTACCATGACTTGATTGCTGCACCCAGAATTGGTTCCCGACGAGGAAACTTCTCAGCGGTCAACAGTACAGACACGAAATGTTATATACCTACGCATTAAATTATGATAGTCCGATCTAAAGTCTACCATGCTCTGGCTGCTGCACTCAGGGTTGGGTGTATGGAACTGAGCAATGCATGGTAAAATGCACAATGGAACGTGGCATTTTGTGCACTATATTTTCAATTCAATTCAATTCAATTTATTTATTGCATCAAATATGGTAGGTACATGAAGTTCTTATTACATAAAATATTTGGTAACACACATTTGGCCAATATACAGGAAAAGTTTTTGACCAGTGCGCAAATTTTTTTTGGTGGTTCAATATCAGTAATAGAACACATTTCCATTATTTATTCAATACTTTTTTTTGTTTTTTTATCCTACTTTAAATCAGCAAAATATGGACACAAACTATTCGTAATAATATCAATGGGCGCGTGCGGCGGCCGGCGCACAGGCGGCGGTGTTGCACGGGGGTGCAACCCCCTCCCGGGCGGCGCCGGGCGCTGTGGTCGACAGTTCGCTCATCGCACGCGCTGTCGTGTGACGTCGCGTCTAATCGCTTTCCCGCGCAAGCGCCGCGCCGCACGTGTGTCGTGCTTGTACCTACCGGTCACGATGTCGGACTTCAGTAACCGCGAGTTTTACGAGATGGTGCGAGTGTATGTACTGAGTGGTGAAAGTTCGCGAGCAGCTCGCAGAATGTATGCGACGGAGAGCATACCTCTAATGTGAGCCCATGGAATCCTTAACCCCGCGGTCCCTAATGACAGGACCATTTTAGCGGCCACTCAAAGGCTGCTTGATCACGGACAATTCAGAACCCCGAATCATGCACGAGGGTCTGGCAGACCCCGACTGGCGATCGAAATCGAAGAAAGCATTTTTGATTTCTTTGAGCGAGATCCAAGGGCCAGTAACCCACGTAAATACCTACGCCGGCGAATCGAGCGACCGCACAGCTGATAGATAGGTACTTTCGCGCGTTCCGCATCGCCGCGCGCCGCCGCCGGCGCCGGTTAGCCATACAACCACTTTTAAAATAAACATCTTTCGTTAACGATTTTTTAATTTTTTTGTATGAAGACGCATCAAAATAAAAAAAATATGTTTAATAAAACTGGTTTAAGGTTAATATGTCAAAATTTCCGCAGTGGATAAAAACTTTTCCTGTATAAGCATGCAATAGTATACAAGTTTTAACACGTTTTTGTTCACGTGTACACGTTTTTGTTAAGGTTTTTGCTGCTGCATGCTCTGTACCTTCTGTATTTGGGTAGCTCCATTGGCATGTGAGACCCCGTATCATCCTACCTCAGTTCATCAGGTATTCCATGAATGGCCTTCTGTCTACTTTTTGGCCCTTTTGGTTTGGCAAATATGAAATTACTAGCTGCCCGCCCCGGCTTCGCACGGGTAGCACTAAGTACTTATCTATGGCGCATCTACCCTACCTACCTACCTACCCTAGCTAGTTTCCGAGAAATAAGATTCTGAAAAACGTTACCCCAGCAGGAAATTGAATATCTCGAAAACCTTAAGACGCACAAATTTAATTTTCGGCGCACATTTATGTACAAATTTAAGCTATCCGCCCACGTACTTTGTTCCTCAATCCGGTCATTCGTTTAAAATTTTCTTGCTGGAAAAATATTACCCCAGCAGAATTCGTTTTTTCGTTATATCTCGAAAACGACAGCACGCACAAATTTTTTACTTGGCGCACATTTACAGCGGTTTATGCACTAATTATTCGTATAACTCAATTCCTTCTAGAAGACATTTTCTTGCTGGGGTAACGCACACCATCAGTCATCAGCTGTTGAGGTCATACTTTTCGAATTGTCGAATATAATATATAATCTTCATAATGAAAAGGGGAAGAAAATATGTTGTGCCCTTGGAGGAACAAAAGAAAGCGTTTTTACTATACAAAAATGTTTTCCGTGATCCTGATGATCTTCCACCAGCAAGTGATCCCGTGTTTTCAAAAATAAAATATCAGTTGTCGAGCCCTATTACCGAAAAAGGACTTTTACTTTCTTTGAAGAAGAATTTCAATTACTTTTTCGATGCAACGGAAAATTTGGATACTAGGAGCATTAGTAGTGGTACAGTACAAAATAAAGAATGCTCACCAAGTAATTCAATTAAGTTTGATTTTATGATTGATTTGTACCAATGAAACAAAATTCAACCATTAAAAAAACAATTTAAAGTAACTCAAAATGCAAGGGCTGTTATTAAACAGAAGTATCGGTTACCGAAGCATAATTATGTGGGCTCCTCTATTGCGAGAGCAAGTATGGAAATCGTTCAAAAGCCCGTGTTCATGGATTTTTAACCGTTATTCTGTCAAACATGCAGATAGAATTACTTGCAAAGGTTTATGCAAACAATGCAAATCATCGTTATCTGTAGTGATTTCTTGGCCTGTTGATAAAATAGCTCGATGTGTGTGCTCTGTAACAAATATTGATGCATCTTTTAGTCGTGTTCCTAATAAAAAAGTTTAATTATCGCCAGCCCAGCGCATTGAAATGTCCGCTGAACTAAAACACGAATCTGCCATCACATATCGTAACAAATTAGCTAATGAAAAAATGGAACCTGATGCCTTTGAACCACCCCATATGCCAACCGTTGGCTGCTTAAGGCAAATTAAATACGAGGAGAAACAGAGTTTGCATTAAGATAAAAATCCAGTGCTATCTTTGTGGATAATGACTCGTGTCATGCCATACAAAAACATTATTAAGCATATCTCTCTGTACCCTTTTTACACATACTATTGGTCAAACGTTCAAGAAGACTGTTGCAAAAAAATTAAAAAATCTGACAGATTAGTTCTCAGTGTTGATGCTACTGGTAGCATCTTCAAGAAATTAGGTCCAAATAACAAGATGTTAGTGACTAAACATTTATTTTTGTATGTATTAATGATGAAAACTCAGGAAAACGATAGCTCTGTCCCAGTCTCTCAGATGATATCCGAAAGCCAGACAATGGATACAATACATCAATGGCTACAGGCTTGGAGCAAATGTAATCCCGTTCCTGATGAAATTAACTTAGATGATTCCTCTGCATTAATTGGAGCAGCAATAAAGGCTTTCACTAAATGGGATTCTACTGCTAAATATGTTGAAGATTGATTGAATATTATATAGCTGATATTCAAGAAGCTGTAAGTTCACTGATCGACAATAAGGATATGACTCGATGCCGTCGACTTTCATGTGATGGTATCATGTCGTTTGAATTTAATCTAAGGAATCTAATTAGTTATGAAGTACCGGATGAACTGATTTTTGTACATGAAGCGCCCCCAAAGTTGGTTTTAAATAATAACGAGTATGAATTGCTTTCAATAATTGAATTTGTTCCGCCTGCTATTGGTACGATGGGTCACTATAAAGCACATTGTAGGCGTGGAAATATATAATGGGAATGTTATGATGATCTAAGTAAGAGAGTTGTAAGGAGTAACAAAAAGATGGTACCACATTGCGTTATGTATATTAAAAAAAAAAAAATTAGAAACCTTTTTAATTAAAAACAATTAACCGTAAAGGCGTAAACGTTACACTTTAAGGATAAACCTCATGATTTTAAGAAAATATTAAAATTTATGTTAAGGCGTGTTTGGGTTAATTGGATTTGTCTTTGTTAAGTTGTGGAGATCATCATAATATTCCCATATATTTATGTACTGTTGACCGTTGAAAAGTTCCTTGGTCTGGAGCTGGGTACAGCAGCCAGGTCATGGTAGACTTTAAAACGGATTATCATAATTGAATGCGTGTATAAAATTTAGTGCCTCTGCTGTTGACCGATGAGGAGTTTCCTCGTCTGAAGTCAACCCTGAGTGCAGCAGCCAGAGCATGGTAGACTTTAGATCGGACTATCATAATTTAATGCGTAGGTATATAACATTTCGTGTCTGTACTGTTGACCGCTGAGAAGTTTCCCTGTCGGGAGCCAATTCTGGGTGCAGCAATCAAGTCATGGTAGACTTTAGAATGGACTATCATAATTAAATGCGTATATTAAATTTCATGTCCGTACCATAGACAGTTGTAGAGTTCCTTCGTCTGGAGCCAATCCTGGGTGTAGAATCAAGTCATCCATCATAATAAAATACATTGTCATCGGAACTGAACTAACTTGTGGTTTTAATTCAGCTTGCAAGATTTGACTTATATATGCTAACAAGTCAAGTTAAATAAAAGCTTGTAATAATAATAATAATAACCCCACCGCCGTATCTCTACGTTGACGTCGTGGTGAGGCTTGCACGCTCCGAACCCTAGGTCTGTGCCGGTAGAGTTTACTTTGCCGGAACGGGTCTAAGGTGAGGAGCCAGACCAAGAGAGATACAAAAACCCGCAGGGCAGCATGTGGCGAGCTGTTGGGCAGTAGCGACCCCACGGACCCTACCTCCCGGGAGAAGTCTCGTTCCTCATCTCTGGCTTGCCTTTATTGGCCGGCTAGAGTGAACACTGACGAGGAACAGAGCTCCCACCTCATTCTTGCCTTGATTGGCCGGCTTGAGTGGAGATTCGCAAGAGCAAACGTGCTCGGAGGAAGGAAGTATTCCAGTAAGATGCTGGTAGGGATCTTGACCGTACTTCCGGGATTGTCCTGATAGCCGTGGAATACCTCTCCACTCCTCTCAAGCACCTCAGGACATGTTGCCCCCTTGTCGCTACGACACTGCTAGCGACCATTTTTGGGGGGCCCATTATTGAGTGTGCAAGTCACCCCCTGCCATTTTATCTATGTATTTTATATTAAAAACATTGGTCAGGCAGGGGCCATAGTCTTCCCATAGTTCAAAATAACCAGTCCACCAACCCACCCAAACCCATAGTCCAATATCTTTGTTTCCATGTTCTGCAATAGCCCTACACCAACCGGGGGTTGTCCTTGGCTGCATTGCATAGTGCGAACAAGGATAATCGTCGGTTGGTGCCCTATTTCATTATGGATGTCTATCGGGCCTCTGCGAGTTGGCTTCGGCCCCTCGTACGCCTTCCAAAGGCCCGGGACCCAGGGTCCCGAGATATGTCAAAGACATTTAAAAAAAAAAAAAAAAATTTAAGCTCTATGGCATCTGTCAATGTCACCACGCAAGAAAAATTACTCTCACATTTTTTACATAAAACATAGAAAGAATTTCACATCCAAAATCCAAATTACAGTTAAAAACAGCAAAAATAATACCAAACACAAATAAAGATGGAAATCCAAAGAAAACCGGACTAGAAAAATATCCAAAAAATAAACTATAATATCAATGTGAGTAAGTAGAATGCAAACCAGAGCCAGAGCACGACAGCAGGCACACCCACCATCTCCGGACTAGTCGCTCAGCTCCGGCTCGCAGCCGCGTACGCGCCCGCAGTACGCGCCGCAACCGTGATCGCCGTGTCACCGGTCGCTGCAGTTGCGTCGAGCTCGAGCGACGAGTTTTTCTCCCCACCGTCGTCACCAATATCACCACAACGGCGAGGAAGAGGACGGCCACCAGCGGGCTTGGGACCTCGAGGCCAACAGGCCCCGAACAGGGTCCCCGCTGCCGGTGGAAATGTGTCGCGCATGCGATGGACCCAGTCCATTAAAGTAAATGTTATGCGCGCATATTATGGGGCTACCGAGGGAGGAATAATAATTAACCTTACAGCGTACCGAGGTTGGATGCTCTCTCTGTTTCAGGTGCTTGAACCTACCGTTAACGTCTCGGCCCAACGATTATCGGATCAGGTGCGCGTTATTCAAAATAATCATAGACTGGATAACGCTACACTTGATCGGCTACGCTCAGAAATGCAGAGTAGCTCTGCTAGCAACCCTCCTCCATCCCAGCATTTCATACATACCCCTGTTGAAGCCCCACTGCGGGAAAACCAACATGATGAGGAGGAGGACGCCAGGGCTATTTCTGCAGATAACCTATGCAATGTGGAACTAAGGAGCGCACTGGAGGATGCGATCCGTGAGTATCGGTTCACATCACCTAACCTCAGACCACGGCTACCACGTTTGCCCATGAATAAAAGAAATAGAGCACTGGTATGTACCATGGATGCACTGTTACCAAATTTTATTGAAGGCAGCGCAGATCTTTGCGATACACACTCAATCTTGTATTGCACAGCTGTTGCGGCATGTCGTATTGCTCGTGTCAAATTTCCAAACACTGACCGAGCTGTACTACCGAAACCTGCCGCACCAGCCTGGCAGTGCAGGATTGAGCGTCGTATTAATGAGGCCAGGGTACTCATCGGGAAGCTCATCTGCTTCAGGGAGGGCAATACACGCCCAAGGGTGATGCACTTTGTGAGACGGGGCCTTCTCGGGAACTAGTATTAGTCCTCGAGAATATGTTTCCTGCTTGGCTTAATGCTGGTCCTGCTCCACAGGCACTTGGGCTCAATAGTTAAATTTTTTATATTTGGAAGAGTGGCTTCCCCTTTATTTTTTATTTTTTCTGACATTAGGAACTTAATGTTTATTTTGTATTTAAATTCTATTATATTAATCTCCAAAGTACATTGCTAACTATAGTTTTGTATAATTTAGAAGCACTTTTTCAATTTTGTAAATGTGAGTACCATGGGGCCGTTTCATATAGTATCACGTTGTATGTTGACTTGAAAGAGCCTGGCAGATGAGAGTATGTCATACTCACTTAAATGTCTCGCGGATGGTGGCGCGTGTGTTGGATCATTCGGTTCCCTACAAAATGGTTGAGCTGGATGGTGCTGATCCACGTGTCATGTTCGTGAACGGGCGCCGTCAGTTGAGACTGGTCATCTCTTATCTGCCAGGGCTTATTTTTAATCTTATATTTTGAATTATTTTTGATTATTTTTCGTTTGACATTGTTCTCACATATAGAAGCACGAAGAATACTGTACCCCGGATTTTGTAAAATCTATATATATTTTTAAAAGAGTGTCCTTGGAGTTTCTTGCCCGTTCTTCTCCATAGAGATCTACGAATTTGAATGGGCAACTAGCTTCAACTTTTTGACAAACTGACCGACTCTTTGACAATTCAAAAGTGCCTGTAAATGGTTTAATTGAAATAAATGCTTTGAGTTTGAGTTTTGAGTTTTGTGTCACAGAGCGCATCGACTTCCTGAAGCAGAAAGTTTATGCGTGGGCAAACCGTATCCGTCGGTATAGGCGAAGAGTGGATCGGTACACTCAGAACCGCATGTTCCAGAGCGATGAAAGGTGGGTATACAGAGCATGGGGGCGCCCCATTCCCACTCAAGGTGTGACTGACGCGCGTCCACCGGATAATGAGACCATGAGTGCTTTTTGGCGAAGCATCTGGTCGGTGCCCGTCAGTCACACTGAAGGTGATTGGATGCGTGTTGTTGAGCGGACGTGTGATTCAATACCAGACATGGAGGACATTACCATCAGCCCTCTGGATGTGGCCCGTGCAGTTCGTCCGTTGCCTAACTGGAAATCTCCAGGACCGGACGGACTGCACTATTTCTGGATTAAATGGCTACAAAGATCCCACGCCTGCTTAGCTTCGCAATTCCAGTCATCTCTAGAGACTGGGTCGCTACCACTTTTCTTTACGACAGGAGTTACCCACCTGCTCATAAATCGGGTAGTACTGCGGTACCTAAAAACTATAGACCAATTACATGTTTACCGACGGTCTATAAAGTTCTTACATCCATTCTTAGAGCAAAAATTGCACAACATATTTATAGCAACTCAATTATGTCTGTGTCTCAGAATGGATGTAAGAATGGGTCCCGCGGTACTAAGGAGCTGCTCCTATAGACATGGCCATAAGCCAACAGGTTCGTAGATCCCGGAAGGATTTGTCGACATGTTGGATAGATTATAAGAAGGCCTATGATTCGGTGCCACATACATGGCTCATTAGAGTGCTAGAGTTGTACAAAATAGACGCAACTCTACGCACCTTCTTGACGTCGTGTATGAGGCAGTGGAGAACAGCCCTTCTCTATCCGGGATGTCGACAGCTATGGGGGATCGATGAACCGATCAGGATTGAGCGGGGAATATTTCAGGGCGATAGTTTGAGTCCGCTTTGGTTTTGCTTAACCTTGAATCCTCTAAGCACACTGCTGGAGGATTCAGGCCTAGGCTATCGATTGAGAAGAGGTGGTCAGGTGATATCTCATCTCCTTTACATGGATGACCTGAAACTCTTCACCCCCAACAATTTGCGACTGATGGAGCTACTGAAGGTAACAGAAACATTCAGTAGCGCCATCAGGATGGAATTTGGTGTGGACAAATGTGCAGTCATGCATGTAAAGAGAAGGGAGATTATGGAATCCGTGGGAATCCAACTCTCGGATTCCATAAACCTTAGATCCCTCTCCTCAACCGAAACCTACAAGTATTTGGGTATGTCGGAAGCATTAGGCATCAATGTTGCCGACATGAAACAATCATTGAGGGAGCGCTTCTTTGGCCGCCTGAATAAAGTGTTAAATAGTCTTTTATCAGGCGGTAACAAGGTGCGAGCCTTCAACGGCTGGGTCATGCTGGTTTTGATGTATTCTTTCGGCATGCTCAAATGGACTCAGACAGAACTTGACACCTTGGATAGGAAGGTCCGTACACTGCTGACGGCAAATCGGATGCATCACCCACGGTCATCAATGATGAGACTGTACATCCCGCGGAAGTGTGGGGGTCGAGGTTTCTTAAATGCCAAAACCCTTCACAACCGCGAGATTTGCAGTCTCAGGGAATATTTCCTTCAAACTGACGTGGGGATGCACCGAGATGTGGTCGCAGTGGACAAGGGCCTTACCCCGCTCTCCTTGGCGAAAGAGAACTGGCGCAAACCTACAGTACTTGATACTAACGATCGTAGGGAAGTGTGGCAAGGCAAAGAGCTACATGGACGCTTTTTCCGGGCACTCCATAAGCCTGAAGTAGACTTTCTGGCGTCTGTATCCTGGCTACGTTTCGGCGACCTTTTCGGGGAAACCGAAGGTTTTGTCTGTGCGATTATGGATGAAGTCATCATGACGAATAATTACCGGAAATAGACATATAAATTACCGGAAGTACATTGTCAAGGACGGTACGATGGACATCTGTCGGGCATGCCACTGTCCCGGTGAATCAATTCGACATATTGTTTCCGGTTGTTCTCGTCTTGCTAACGGCGAGTATTTGCACAGACACAATCTAGTAGCTAAGGTTATCCACCAGCAACTTGCCTTGCAGTACAACCTTGTGGAGTATGAAGTACCATGCTATAGGTATGTGCCCGACCCAGTTCTCGAAAATGGTCACGCCACAATGTACTGGGATCGATCTATCATCACTGACAGGACTATTGTAGCCAATAAGCCTGATATTGTGGTGATAGATCAACGAGAGCGCCGTGCAATGATTGTTGATATCGCTGTCCCTCATGACGAGAATCTCGTGAAATCTGAGAAAGATAAAAAAATCAAGTATCTTGAGACTTAGCACATGAGGTTGTCGACATGTGGGACGTGGACTCTGCAATCATTGTGCCGATAATCGTTACGGTGAATGGCTTAATAGCGAAGAGCCTCGACCAATATCTCAGGAGGCTCTCATTGTGCGGCTGGGTCAAGGGCTTTATTCAGAAAGCAGTACTCCTGGACACGGCACGCATAGTGAGGAGGTTCCTCTCTCTAGAGCCCTGACCACCGGCAGCTTGGACCCTGATCCTGGTGCCGATGGGCTACTAGTTTTTATATTTTTTAAATGTTTTTTTAATGTTTTTTATAAAATATTTAAAAATATAATGATTATGTTTTTAAGAAAATAATAAATTTAAATGTTTTTATATATTTTTTTATTCTAATATATAAAAATATAATTTATGTGTATGAAAAATGCAATAAAGAATAACAATAATAAATTAATAAACTGTTGTCACATACGTATTTTTTTCTACTCTTTATTGTTATAAAGCTGCATTAGACACTCCCTTTAGAATTTAAATATTATCTTTAAAGGTGTATAAGACATTTGTATGAATTATTGTCACTAAATACGATAGGCAATTCTTTTTAATAACATAATACTCAGCTGTAGGCCACCGGTACAATACGAAAGATTTAACGCCTACTCAAGCATAACTGCAATATTAAATAAGAGTTTTGCTTTATTTTTTTGTCAGGCGCAATGTTTTTTACTCCTTGAATACGATGGAAGCAATTGTTTGAGAATAGGAAGAAAATAGAAGCAATAGGGGAGCAATTCTTGGGCATAAATTTAACGTTAAATACGCCTAGTGACCGTTTAACGCCAACCTACTCAAGCATAACTGCAATGTTAAATAAGAGTTTTGCTTTATTTTTTTATCAGGCGCTAAAAATATTGATAAACAACACTTTTGTGAATATCTTTATTTCCGTGATAGTTACAGTATTAACGTTTTAAAACATTGAGAGAAGCAAATGGGAAGTAATTAATCGCCACCGTGAATTTCAATAATTCTATTTATCAGGGACACTACGAATCGGTGACCGGTCGTCCTTTTTTTTTTTTTTTTTTTAGGGTGGGAAATCATCCAATGACTTCTCCCGCTCTGAGCGGAGCGGAAGGGCGTGTCAGACTTTTACTGACTAAAACCCACCCGTGTTCCTTCATTTGCCTGTTGCCAAGGTCCCGGTATCCCTTTCGGACTTTCCCGCAACCCTGGCAGGCATCGGTCCTACCGGACCCCGTCCATTGTGCTGACATCTCTTTGAGGCGCGCGTGGAACACGACGCGCCATCGACCCGGGCCTGGTCCTTATCGGACGGCGAGCTGCCCGTTGCTCGCCGTCCGCAAGCCCGCGCCTATGGTGGCCGGGAATCCGCCTGGGATTCCCGACGCCCAGGGCGTCTCAAACGGCGGCGGTTAGGGGCGTGAGGGCGCAAACTTTGCCTTTCCCTTACGCGCTCCGCCTCCTCCTTCGCGAGCATTACTGTTTCGCAGAAGGAGGTGACGGCTTCCCATGCCCTCTCGCTCCGTA
The DNA here is from genome assembly GCA_949152455.1 of Lithophane leautieri. NCBI lineage: Eukaryota > Metazoa > Arthropoda > Insecta > Lepidoptera > Noctuidae > Lithophane > Lithophane leautieri. Next base: position 129,796 of record OX424462.1, on the reverse strand, counting down.
CCATGGACTGGACCAGGGCCGGACGCGAGAGGTCATTGCCGCCAATCGCCTCCGCGAGGACACGGCGGTGCTCCGCCCAAGCAGGGCATACCTCCACCGTATCGTCGACCGTAGGTTCAATTGAGGTAAGGGACAAAATACCCAAAATGAGTTGAGTATACAGTTTTATTCAGAATTTTTCGCTCTATCGAATGGTGTATATGAAAAAATTCTAGCTTAAGAAAAATGTCCCTTACCCTAATGATTTTTGGATCCAAATTTCGAATCAGCCCCATAATAACAATGTATCTGAAAAACTATGCAATATAGGAACTTGAAATAGTGTAATTATCGCCGCCAATCCACTTCAAATAAGGTAAGGGTCTTCCGAATCAACGAATTACCATTACATGGTTTATTTTTGACGAAACAATAATAAAACTGGCCTTACACTAATGTCTTAGTTATCTCAAAAAATAAATATCATCCATACTTTAAATGGATTGCACGAGTTTTGACATAGTTGTCCCTTACCCCAATTTTCATTGTCATACTTTAAGCAGTGTCAACGTTACACCTATTTGAATCGAATTATATTTAGGTTCGGTGTCCGTTACACCAATTTGCTCGTGAGAAGTAATGAATATTTATCCCTATTACCTTTATTTACACACACGTCTAAGACGTAACTGAAGACTGGAATCAACCTGGCACTTCTTATGACGTACCTGAAGACTGGAATCAACCAGGCACTTCTCGTGTCTATACAGTGGCTGCAGATTTACTAGGATCTTCGAATCCTGTTAGCAGTCCTGATAAGAACAAATCAAACTCTAAAGTAAAAAAGCGCCGCAAGAGAAAATGTAAGAAAGGATTTAAGAGAGCGCATATTGATTTCATGTCCGATGATGAGTTTTATTCCAATTTTCCGGAAAATTAAGATTTTTTAGCTGGTAGTTCTGACGTGTAGTCATTGAAAGAAAGCGAGGTATCTGATACATCAGGTAAATCACATACAAAGAAAAATAAACGTAAGAAAAATATAACTAAACAGAAAACAAAACCGATCGAATTAAACGAGCAAGAGAAAACTGTTAAATATAAAAACGAAAAACTGATTAACAAGCGAAAAATGATGAAAACGAAAAGAGTAAAGGGCGATGCTTACGAAACGTCATCTGAAAAACTCAAAGAAGCTAAAAAACTACAGTCTAATCCCTGTCAACCAGGAAAATGTCCTATGCAATGTTATGAGCGTTTAGATGAGAGGCGACAAAGAATTTTCGACCACTTCTGGAATTTAGATATTCAGCAAAAAAGAGATTGGTTAGTGCACTGTGCACTAAGAGTACCAATTAAACGGAAAAAGACTGATTCTACTGAAAGTAAAAGAACATGTACATTCGAGTACTATATAAATGAAGGAGAAGGACGGAGACCAATTTGTCAACAATTATTGCTAAAGACTATAGATATTACACAGCAGTTTTTATTATATACACTGTGTAATGCACAAGAGGGTTTATCCCAAAAACATAAACGAAGTAAACCAATCAATAACATGAAATATGAAGAAGCTACTGTAAATGCGGCAAAGGAGTACATCGAGTCTCTTCCGGTACTACCCTCACATTACTGTAGGCATTAAAGCAATAGGCTGTATTTACCACAAGAATACAAAACATTGACAAACTTATACCGCCTATACCGAAAATCATGCGAACAGAAAAAGATAAATTACCTGAGCGAACGTGTTTTTATTAATCTGTTCCATAAAGAATACAGCAACATAACTATTCACGTTCCGAAGAAGGATAAGTGCAACATTTGCGCTAAACATGAAAACAATCCAAAGGAGGCAGAAAAGGATAAGGAAAATATTAAAGATCACATGGAAGAAAAATATGCTACTTATGAAAGATATACTAGTCATCAAAACTATTCTGTAAACAAGGACACTAGTGGAAAGCTTTGATTTGTGTGGGGTATTTGTGTGGGGTAGGTACCACAGCTCAAAGTGAAAAATAAAAACTTCTGAAATTAAAGTTATTTTTCACTATTTTTTGTGTTTTTCTTGGAAGTCAGTTGTTTTTTGTCAAAAAGTTTTTAAATAATTTGATTATAATAAACAGAATTAAATGAAATAAAAATTATTTTATTCAAACTAATACAAATTGGCTATTACAATGTACAAACATTGCATGTAAGCGACACACAAAAAAACACACACACGGTTCTAATACATTTTCATGTCTCTTAAATGATTTCTTATAACGATTTCCAAATTTAAGATATCCGTACGTCAAAAGTGTGTACTTCATTTTCTGTCAAAAATCACTTTACACTGTATTTTTTTCATAAATTTTTTCAACCAGTCCTTTACACTATTTTTTCATTAATAGATTGGATCCAACGTAGAGCTCAATTTAATGTAAGGGACGGGACTACCAGATACTTGGTCAGTAAGGGACATTACTAACAAAATACGTTGTTGTAAGGGACATCTATTTTCTTAAATAGCTAACTTATTTAAATAAATGTTACACATGTAGAAAGACCACTAAAATACAAGATTATGTGTGAAATCAGACCCGAAAAAGGTTAATAACAAAAAAAGTGATGGGCGATTTAGTCCGGAAAAAAACTTTGTCGGCCTCTCCTGAAAAGTCGTATTTTGTCCCTTACCTCAATTGAACCTACGGTCGACGGTATGCTCCACCGTGTCCTCCGGGCGATCCGCACAGTGGTGACACCCGGGCGTTTCCTCCCGCCTAATCCTACACAGGAACCTCCCGAAGCTGCCACGTCCGGTGAGGACCTGACTCAGGCGGAAGGTGAGGACGCCGTGGCGCCTCTCTAGCCACTCCTCAAAGAGGGGACTTATCGCCGCTATTGTGGCGTGCCCAGCACTGGGTTGCGACAATCGCACTCTCCACGCCGCCATGAGATCTTGCCGGAGCTCTGTCCGCTGTGCCGCGATTTCTCGCTGCAGCGGAGTTACACCCCGGTGCTTCACCTCCTCGCGCCACTCCCAGATGTGCGCGAGGACCTTCGCCTCCAGATCCCATGGCGGTAATCCGGCAAGGAGGCTCGCCGCCTCACAGGAGACCGTGCGGTATCCCCGGGCCAGCCGAATGGCCATGACCCTTTGGGACGCGTTCAACCGGCAGGCTGGCCGCAGCCTAAGGGAACGCGCACACACCGGTGCCCCGTAAAGGGCCATGGACCGCACGACCCCCGCGTAGAGCCTCCGGCAGGAGGCGTTTGGACCCCCTAGATTGGGCAGGAGCCGCCTCAAGGCGGCCCCAGCCCGGTCCAGCCTTGGAGCCAAACGTCGGAAATGCTCCACGAAGTTCCACCGGCTGTCGAGGACGAGTCCTAGGTACTTCATCGTCGACTCGACGCCGATGTGAACCCCTCCTACCGTAATTTGGGAACCCGACGGTGGCGCGTTCCGAGGGCCATGAAAACACATGACCTCGGACTTGTGCAAGGCCACCTCGAGTCCCAACTGCCGGATTCTATCGACTATTGTCGCAACCCAGCGTGTCGCTAGATCGGCCGCCGCCTGGTGCGGTCTCCCCTGCGCCAGGACCAGCGTGTCGTCAGCGTAGCAAACCACGCTGACGTCGCTAGGGAGGTCGGCGCGCAGCACCCAGTCGTATCCGATGTCCCACAGATGCGGCCCCAGGACCGATCCCTGTGGGACACCGCACGACATCTCTCGCCGGTTCCACATTCCATGGTGACCGGGGTAGATGACGGCCCTGTCCGTCAAATAGGCCTCGACCACACGACAGAGGTAGGTTGGCATCCGGTGGTACCGGAGTGCCTCCCTTATGCAACTCCAGGGCAGGGTGTTGAAGGCGTTGGCGATGTCTAGTGACACCGCCAAGACGACCCCGCCCCGGGCGACAGCATCCCCCGTCGTGAGGGCCCGTATACGCATGATGGCGTCTACCGTAGAGCGCCCTCTGCGGAAACCAAACTGGCTCTCCGCCAAATCCGGCCCCACCCGCACCAGCCGCCCGACGAGGCGGTTTGCAATGACTCTTTCAAAGAGCTTGCCCACCTCGTCGAGCAGCACGATGGGCCGATAAGCGGACGGAGAGTCCGCAGGGCGCCCCGGCTTCTTAGTGAGGACCAGTTTCCCCGTCTTCCAACGAAGTGGGAACTGGCCCCTCTCCATGCATGCGCATAGGAGACCTCTTAGTCGAGGCCCGAGAGCCTCCATGGCCAGAACCCAGGCCCCCCCAGGTAGGCCGTCGGGTCCTGGGGCGGTATTCTTGGCATTCAGCCTTCGTACCGCCACTCTCATTTCTACCTCGGTCACCTCCGGAGCATCGTCGTCGTCGTCGGCGGTGTGGTCCGCGTCGAGCACCGCAGTAGGCGTGCGATGTGGAGGGAAGGAGGGGTTAAGTAAATACCATGTCGTGTACTTGTCCATGAGTCAACTGGAGACTGAAGACCCCAGACTCCCTTTATTAGTGTAATATATACCTAGTCCGTGCGTGACATATATCATAATATACCTATGGACATAGCTTATCTACCTTAACTTAAACTAAGATCTAAACGTGACGTACGTGACACACCACATCACCCTTCCTAAAGTAAAAAAAAAAAACTTAGTTACATTGTTTTTTTTTTTTTTTCATCTCTTTACATTTTTAAACTTACATTCTAAGTCTTACAGTATAACTTTGTCCTATTTTTATGTATTACATCTATCTTATTTTTATATTTAACTATTACATTTGGTGACTCGTCCTTTACAACTATAAATGGTCCATTATAAATACACTCCAACTTATTGCCTACTTCGTTTTTTACCAAAATCAAGTCACCTTCCTTATAAGTTATAGAATTAAGATTCTTATCATAACAATGTTTCCTTGATAACTTACTTGATACCAAATTTTCTTTTGCATCATTTTGAGCCCTTTGTAACCTGTATTTAAATTCTAAAGGATAATCATCAAAATTATACAAAGGTTCAACACTTTCACCTTGAAGACTACTTGGTAACCTACAAATTTTACCATAAACTAATTCATAAGGCGTATACTTAGTCACAGTATTAACTGTTGTGTTATAAGAAAAACACCAATATGGAATCCAAGAACTCCACGATGATGGATTATTATCCGTTTGTATCCTTAAATAAGCACCTAAAGTTTTATGAACGTTTTCCAAAGACCCTATACTTTCATGATGATATGACGTGGATAAGATTTTATTGATGCCCAAGACATTACATAGCTCTGCCATTACTTTCGAAATGAACTCAGAACCCCTATCCGTAGCAATCGTTCCCGGTATCCCATATCTCAACACAAAATTTTCTGCTAACGCTTTTGCTACCTCATTTGCGGATTTATTTTTTAGTGGATAAGCCTCCACAAACTTCGTAAGTTCACATTGAAGAGTTAATATGTAAACATTACCATTTTCGTCCCTATCAAGTGGCCCCACTATATCTAAATAAACCTTTTCAAAAGATGAAGATGCAGTGGTAGTAACTGTCATTGGTTCTTTAGTATGTCTGGAAAACTTTTGTTTTTTACACTTATCACATTAACCAACGTACTCCGCTACATCTTTCTCAATTGACGGCCAATAATAATATTTCTTTATATTATTCACCATCCTGCGTATTCCTGAATGACCACTCGTAGGTAAAATATGAAAATCATTTAAAACAATTCTCTTCTCATCTGCCCCTTCTATCTTCCGTACACCCTTCACTACACATATTCTAAAATCTCCACATATCGAATTACTATTTTCCTTCAAATATTTGGCCATTTTTGTAATAAAATTAACGTTATAACGATTTTTCAAAATAATAACTTCTTTTATGCCCTTTTCAATACAAAAAGTGACTATGTCTCTCGACAACTCGTCTCGCGATGATGCCGATAAAGATTCATAGTTTACGTAAATACTCGAGTTTTCTGGCACATACATTAAATTGCGCGACTTTGAAAATATTTTTTCACCATTAGTGTTACGTAACATCTTCTCCCACTCATTCAAACATATCTCAATATCATTCCCTTGTTTTTTAAGAACTTCCACGATCCTAGGGTGATCAGTCCTAGATACCACAGGGTCCGTATCACAAACATTTCGTTCTTCCAACTGTTTGTACTGCGCTCTCGTCATTACGGATATAGTTTTTTCACGCATGGTTTTCAAATCTTCACTTGAAATTACTATCCTAGAAAGTGCATCAGCTAATACATTTTCTTTCCCCTTAATATACTCGACCTCAAAGTCATACTCTTCCAAACATAAACGAAACTTAGTTAACCTACTTGATGGATCTGTCATGTTAAACAAGTATAATAGTGGCCGGTGATCCGTTTTCACAACGAACCTCCGTCCATACAAGTACGGTCTAAAATATTTAACTGACCATACTATAGCCAATAACTCCTTCTCTATAATTGGATAATTTAACTCACTCTTCCCCAAAGACCTACTAGCGTATGCAACGGGTTTACCGTTCCCATTACACAAAACACTTCCTACCGCATAACCCGAACTATCGGTTTGTAATATAAACGTGTTGTCTTCAGAAAAATTTGGATAATCCAACACTGGTGGATTCATTAACGCTTCCTTAAGCAACAAAAACGACCTCTCACATTCATCGGTCCAACCAAACACCACATCCCTCTTACATAGCTTATTCATAGGTATCACTATACTAGCAAAATTTGGTATGAATTTCCTATAATAATTTGCAAACGCCACAAACCGCTTTACTTCATCAACTGCCGATGGACGCGGATATTTCTTTATGGCTTCTACCTTTTCAGGATCTGGTGAAATACCTTCCGCTGAAATTACGTGTCCTAAATAAAGTATTTGTTTTTTCATAAATTCACATTTGGATGGATTCAGTTTAAGATTGACCTTTCTCAGGCGAGAAAACACTGACATAAGGTTTCGGTTGTGCTCATCCAAATTCCGCCCGAAAATAATTAAATCATCCAAATATATCAAACATTTGTCATAATTTAATCCTGACATGGCTACAGTCATTAACCTGCTAAAAGAACTTGGACTTATCTTTAACCCCATTGGTAATCTACACATCTGATATTGCCCTTTATCTGTCGTGAAAGCTGTGTATTTCCTACTACTTTCATCTAAAGCACACTGATAATATGATTGTGATAGATCACAGTGGCTAAAGTAAACTGCACCCGACAATGAATCCAAGATTTCATTAATATTTGGCAAAGGGAATTTATCATCCTGTATCTTTTCATTTAACTGCCTGTAGTCTATTACTACACGCCATTTTTTCTCCCCATCACGACCTGCCTTCTTGGGTACAACCAAAACAGGACTAGACCACTCACTAACCGCCTCCTCAATAATATTACTATCCAGCATCTCCTGCACTTGCCTATCAACCTCCTTTTTCTGTACATAAGGTATTCTATACTGTTTCCTGTAAACTGGAGTAACATTATCTTTCAAACGTATTGACTGCGCATATACATTCGTGACATCCAATTTATCTCCCGGAATATAAAAAATATCTGGATATTTTGCACATATTTGCTCAACTGACAACCGTTCCTCGGCATTCAAATAATCAAGATTAAGCAAAGAAAATATTTTCTTAACACGTTCAACACTTACTTCTGTTTCCGCAAAACTACAACAATTAAAATCACTTAACGGATAGACTTCTACATCGGACATACTACACACAACTTCCTCCGTGGTTGTGTTTAAAATCCTAATGGGCATCATCCCATTCTTAGGTCTAGCTACTACATTTGCTAAGAAAACCCCTTCGCGCAACTCCTTCCTAAACACTACACAATCTTCTGCTCTATTAACGGGCAAATACTTAACCATTTCACAACGCGGAGAAATAGTTAAAGAATAATTATAGGATTTAAGTGGCATCGAAACCGTCTGCTGCTCACGGTTCTTTAGAGATAACCTGTTCCCCGAAAAGTCTATAATACCACTATACGCCTGCAAGAAATCCTGGCCTAATATGCCAACTGACCTACATGGCAAATCATTGAATATATAAAACTTATGCACGAACGAACATTGTTCGTACTCCAACGTCAAATATACATAACCTATAGCCCGTAAACTACCCCCTACACCATTAATCACTAATTCTTCCTTAACTACTTTACAGCACAAAGCATTACTCCTCAAGAAATTACTTTTTATTGTCGATATCGACGCACCCGTATCGACTAACCATTCCGAATCCACATTATTTGCTAGAAAATTCACCCAGTTAACACTATTGCAAGCTAAAATATGCTTAGCCTCGAAAAAACTGCGTTTCATTCAATTGTCTGCCTTCACTACTTCGTGACATTGACACTGCACTTGAGTCAGCATCGCCCCGCACGTGCTCTAGACACGCTACGCGCTGTCGACCTCGCTGAGTCTGCCGTCCACGATGAGTACTATTGCTACGACCGCGCATTCCACTACTATACCTTACGTTTCCATTTTGGTACGTACGCCCAACAGCTGTTTTTTGCTGCGCGTATCCATTACCAACAGCGTGCCGCCTATAGTTATTTCCACGACCCCTATTTCCCGTAGAAAAACTACCACCCGCGGACCACCGCTGGAACGTCATGACTTGACCCGACGAAGCACAATTTTCGTCTTCCGCTACCCTGATAGCATCTTTCAAACAAGTCAAGTTCCGTGCCGTAATAATTGTACCAAGACGCTGATTACGAAGTCCGTCAGCAAACTTTTTAACCGCATACTTCTCATTTAAAGGCCGCAAAATTTCATAGGCTCCCGAATTTTCCCCGGCTTGAGAAATAGTCAAATCTACCATTAACTTCTCTATCTCTGCCCCGTAATCCGTGACCGACCTATCATTTTGCCTAGCGCGAGCAAATTTGGCTTGCACTGCAACGTCTGACTTAACCGTCAACAAATGCTTCTTCATGTCCGTTAAAAGACTGTCTACAGTCGTATAAGTAGAGGACAATCGCATCTTAGCCCCCTGGGTAAGTCGTGTAGTTAGCACGAATCTAATTAAATGAGCACTATCAGCCGCTTCTAACATAGAGCTGTATAAATCTATGGCATCAATCAAATCTTGGGTTACCTGCTCATCCCCATTCATTTTCGGGAGTAAGCTAACCGCCGTTTTCAATGAATACCTTTCCAACGCCATCTCTGTATCGGTTCCGGTACCGTTTTCAAACTTAATAGTGTCTACATACAAATTTTCTATTTACTCACTAGCTGTGCTAATTCCTCCGAAAATTTGCTACACTTAGAAACTACACACTTAAATTTACAATACAGGGCTTTTACCTCGCTTATCTTTCCCTCAAAATTTTTGCCTTTCCGCCTACTGGGACCTAACTTGACAATTGATTCCCTCAATAACTTAAGCTGTACAAACAGTGACGTTAACTCCACTTCCATTTAAGATTAATGTCTTTAACTGATAGATGACCGAAAATACTCGTCACTACACTTAAGTTCAAATCACATCACTTACTCCTCCTGTTGCTCCGCCAGCTCCCGGTCAGGCCATCTGCACAGCTCGCTGCACCTCACGCTGATTGATCTTCTCTTCGACCCAATTCTGATGACACCTCCTGTACAGCCGGACTGCCACGCCAATGATGACAATCGCCAAACACACGGCGATAAACAACAGCATTGCGTTGATGGTGGATATCTGCTCTTGTGTTACTGTCGCGGTATTTGAACCACCCGCTGCTGTCTGGGCTATAATAACCTCTTCCTTGGATGACGTGGTCCCCATGGCCTGTGACTAACCAACTGTCGAGAACCTGACTGAAGCCGACTGAAGTGACTCCGATGAGATCCCGGTCGGGCAACTATAACGCCGTCCAGTCGACTGGCAGGGTAGCCATGCGATGTGGAGGGAAGGAGGGGTTAAGTAAATACCATGTCGTGTACTTGTCCATGAGTCAACTGGAGACTGAAGACCCCAGACTCCCTTTATTAGTGTAATATATACCTAGTCCGTGCGTGACATATATCATAATATACCTATGGACATAGCTTATCTACCTTAACTTAAACTAAGATCTAAACGTGACGTACGTGACACACCACAGGCGGAGCCATGAGTGGGGAGGTATGTTCCCCTCTCGAAGGGAACAGAGCGCTCACCACGTCCTCCACAAGCTGAGGCTGGAGACTCTGCGTCAGCGGGGGAGCCCATGGGCGGAGTTTCTCCCGCACCATTTTGTATGGGCGTCCCCACGGGTCTCTGTTCAGAGTCTCCAGCGTCTCCTCGCGGGCCAGTGCTCTGGCCCGCAGGATCTCCGCCTGGAGGGCGGTCTTCGCCGCTTTGTACCCCTCATACAGCTCCGCCTAAATGGCTTCCGTATCCGGAGGGCGAATACGGAGCCTGCGGTGCCTGGTGTACCGGCGTCGCGCAGCAACGCACGCATAGCGTAGCGCTGTCAACTTCTGCGACCACCAGCTCACCTGGCGCGAAGCACGTCCGGGCTGGACCCGGGGCATTGCCACGTCACAAACATTGGACATGGCCTCCCGGAACCACTCCGCCTCGTCGTTGATGTCGGCAGGCCTGTCCGGTGATGACACCCAGGCCTGCACGATCGAGGCTTCCAGGAGGAGCTCCCGGTCCAGCTGCTTCAGCGCCCACCGCGGACCACCCGAGGCCTGTCAGACCGGCGCGCTCGAGGTCTGGGCGGAGACGTCAAACCGGATATACCGCTGGTCGGAATACGTCTCCACCCCCTCCATGACGCGCCAGTCAATGACACGCAGCGACAGAGCGGGGCTGGCGAACGAGATGTCCACCACTGATTCACCCCGCATCCGCACACACGTGGGGATGGAACCCCGGTTTTGGACGACCAGGCCTGTCTCCAGAGCCCAGTCCTCCACCATCCTGCACCGTGTGTCCGTATGCCGGGAACCCCAAGCCATATTTTTGACATTGAAATCCCCCAGTACGAGCACGGGGAGGGAACGGAACCCGACAACGACGACTTTCGATTCCGCAAGGGAGTTGTGGAACTCGGCGAGAGTTCGGTTCGGGGAGAAGTACACCCCTATCACAACAAACTCCCCGAACCGTGCTGCCACGCAACCCCGTCCTCTTTTGACTGCCTCGAGGCACGGGGTACCGGCGGCGGCCGACGAAATAAGGGTCACTGAGCCGCTCAGGTCCTCCACCCAGGGCGGGAAGAAGTACGGCTCAGCGACCACGGCGATATTTATCGACCACTACGCCATGCTCTGGAGCAATAGATCCTGAGCAGCGGCGCAGTGGTTGATGTTCGCCTGGAGGAGGCGAAATGGGGCCGTTATTGGCACTCCATTTCAATCCCCTCCTGAGACCCATGTGAGGGCCCTGCTGCAGCGGCTGCGGCGGCGGCGACGACCGTTGTGGAGGTGGCAGCGGCGGTAGTAGTGGCGGCAGCTGCGGCGGTGACGGCAGTGGTGGCGGTGGTGGCGGAGGGCTTGCCCCTGCCCCTGGCTTTGGCGGGAGGAGCGCAGGCCCTACCCCCGATCCGGTGGTCGGCCGGCTTGCCCGCCGCCGTACATACAACGCAGTGCGGCGTGGCCATGCATGTGCCGGCCTTGTGACCGGGCTGACCGCAGCGGTAGCAGGCATCGCTGCGGTCAACCTCGGAGGTGCATTTAGCTCCCACGTGGTCACCCACATGGCAGCGGAAGCACCTCCGAGGTCTGGGTTCCAGCAGTTTGACCTGCGCGGAAACCCAGCCCACCAAGAGCCTTTGGCCCTCCCCGGCTATTTTTTTGGCCGCCGCGACGGGGCAGCTCACCGTAACGGCTTGCATCCCCCTGGAGTCGGGACCGATGGTGCCCGCCTTAACCTGCTCGGCAGAGCACCCCCCGGTTCCAACTACGGCGGCCATCACCTGTGCCTGCGTCACAGAATCGTCCAGGCCCTGGATGCGCATTTCGGCGCACTTAATGGGCCTGGACACTCGGGCCTCATCCGCGTTCAAACACGCCCTGAGCTTTTCAGCCAGGGCGTCAGCGGCCGAGCCACCAGCCGGACCTGGGAACTCCAGCATCCGGGCCCCAGTAGCAGCGATCCTCAGTCGGATGCCACCGGCGGCGCCGAGCTCCCCTAGGTCCACCACCTCCGCCACTTTGGCAAAGACGTCCTTATAGGACACGCCCTTCTCTGCCGCTTCCGGCTGTAGTGTAACCACTACAGCTGCGGACTTCGGGGCGTGGAGCCTAGCTGAGACGCTTCGCTCCTTGTGCCGCTGCCGCCTGGCCTTTTTCTTTTTGGCCGCCTTTGCCTTCTTGCCCGCCCTCCTCTTCTCCCCGGCCACTTGCCATTCAGCATCGACCGGGGGAGATATAAGAGGTGCGGGTGCGGTCTGAGGTGGGGGTGGTGGTTTAACCACCGGGGCCACCGGGGCCAGGGCCGGAGCTGGGGCTCGAGCCCGAGCCGGGGCCGGAGCCCGAGCCACCTGCTTAGCCGCCCCGCCCTTTTTTGCCGCCCCGCCCTTGTTCTACCCCGCCGAGGCTGATTTAGCCGCGGCAGATGCAGCGGCAGCGGCATATGACGCCCGCTGGCCGGGGGCCGGCTGACTTGCCGCTAACGGGGGGTGCAGGACGATGGCCTCCAGGGTGGAGAATCGTCTCCGCATTTCGGCCATCTCCTGCCGCACGACGGTCAAGACCCGGTCCTCGGCAGCAACAGGCACGGGCCCTCCCTGCCCGTGCTGCTTCCCCCTCTGCGGTACCTCCTGGGGGCCGGCTCCTCGGAGCAAGGCCAGGTCCGCTCGGAGCTCCGCGTTCTCCTTTCGGAGAAGCTCCATTGCGGCCGTCAGTCGTGCGACCTCCGCCCGCATCTCGGACACTCCGTCCGCCGGAGTCCCTCTAAAGGAGGCCTCCGCTACCGCCATTATGGAGGCCGTGGCCTCTGATATGGCCTTGTCTTTTGAGGTCTTAAGCCTCTTCAAGGCCACATTGTTTATCGCAGAGACCACGATCTCTGCGAGCCTGGTCGCGCCCGGCGAATTTGGGCCACTAGTGGCGCCCGGCACACCGCTTGCCACCTTTGACGGAGCCTCCCTGAGGCTGGCCCCGCTAGGGTGGGGCACCTCCGCTTCCAGCCTCCCGGCCCGCTGGACCGGCTTGACCGGGCTGGACGGGCTCGACTCGCAGGCCCCATTGGTGTGGAGCCCCCTACCCGCACCCTTCTCTCGGACTCCACCCCGCCGGCCGGAGTGGATCTTCCTCCGGCTCCGGTCGTCTGAGGACGACCCCGAATTGGGGCGCTTCCGGAAGAACTTTCTCCCGGAAGGCCCCACCACCACCACTTCGCGCTCTACGCTCGTACTTGAGCTAGAGCTCGATGCCGCGTCGGAATCCGACCGCGCATCACCTCCTTCCTCTCCCTTTCTATCTCCCTGACTCTCTTCGTTTATTGTTTTAACTTTTTCCATATTTGTTCCCACGAGTGATAAACATTCAGTACTTGCTCAAAAATTTGTGGTTCGCACTAATGGCTGATTTAGCTACCCATCAGTCAAGCTATCAACCTCCCTCACGGTGCGCCGCCGCTTGGAGGTTTGGGGTAATTTTTTATAGAGGATTTCTTCCTCGCGGCCCGGGTGGTTAAGCCAAGACCCTCGACCCCCGTCAAATGCCAGAGACATGACCTAGACACTCTTCGGGGCTACGAGACCAACGGTGACAGAAGGAAGGACTTCCTCCTGCCTGCCCGGCGGCAGGGTTAGTGCACGCCGAGCCCGCTCGAGACGCTGCTAAACGTGTGCTCCTCCGAGTACACATTAGAGCGTCCCACCGACAGGATATTGGCATGCAAGCAATGCCTCCCCACTAGGTACCGTGTGTCTAACACACAGCACCCATTGGGGAGACATTACCCGAACCCCAGGGTGCACCGTCCCGGAGACTGGCCTTCCCCACGGACGCATCCGTAAGGGAACTCCAGCCCCCGGGCACACGGGGAGGTTTCCTGTCCACGCACCCCGTGACCGGTCGTCCTGACGTCAGAATGAATGGTCACACTTAAAGTGTTTTATTTTTTTAACTTCTTGAATACGATGGAAGCAATTGTTTGAGAATAGGAAGCAAATAGAAGCAATAGGGAAGCAATTCTTGGGCATAAATTCAACGTTAAATACGCCTAGTGACCGTTCATCCTGACGGAGATGATTAATTATAGTAAAAAAAATCCCATGGGTAGGTCAGTGGGATACTATTCATGGAATTAGTATGAACTATCCTATACTATTAAATGAGCGTTCTCTAGTTTCACCCAACCATAGATTTGCGCTTTTGGGCCCGGCTAGCACTAACTAAATAAATGTAGATAGAAAAGAGAACTTAGAGTTAGAAGAAGCGCGGAGCGGGTGGCGAGGAGAGCGCGCGCCCCCTGCGCCACTCGGCCACAGATGCAGATCGGACTAACTTACTCGTACCTAGTGACGTCCGATCCTTAATTATGTGAAGTAGTCTCGCCTTCATTGTATCCCAACCCTTCCCAGATAATCAACCTACATGTGTACTGGATTATCTAAAACCCTTCTAAAGTGGGTGATAGATATGCGTACTGTTATCCCATCAAAAAAATAACATGTAAAAAAATGCGAGTCTCGCAATAGAATGTAAATATTGAAAACTATTTATATTGTTAGACTTAAGTATAGATAATGATTGATCTACGATTTGAACTCTTAGATAATAGTCACATAGTCAATGACTCATGGGCGGCATAAAAACTCTGACACCAGGTTAGTCACTTACCGCACGAAAACAAAGAAGTCGCATAGTGTTATTTTTAATATGATTGTTCCGGCAGTTGTCGCTGTGTTTCGTGGACTTCGAAATAATGGACTGCTGGTTCCTAATATGTATTATGTATTCTGTGATTGAAGAATTTTATTAAAATGTTTGTTCTGTGATGGTTTTTGTGCTAATAATGGCGTCCGCGACGTTCCCTGTGAGCGGTGTTCAGGGGTAGGACAGTTCCATACATTGGCAGATTTGGGGTAATTTTTTTCAAAATGCGACGTCTGTTATCGCCATCCTAAACAATTAGTTACTATATGTCGCTGCAGATGGCGACCCCATCGATACAAATATAATTTGTTACAAAAAAAATAATTAAATAAATATTAATTTCAACTACTAATCATTTTATTAACACGTATTATAATCATTTGCAAATATTGGTGTAGATTACAAGCCGCGTAATAATTACGATAGCAACACAGCGAATTATTGACTTTTTATTGATTGTCAAATTGTCAGGTCACAACAAATATGACGACTGCTCCTTGTGTTTGCGCTTGTTTGTAGTTTTCGTCCCATATTTTTGTGCTTTTCTTCGTGAAATTAATCCGCCGATCCGCGTTGAGTTGAGTCCTCTCTTCCGTAGTAAAGTGAAAGAATTTTCCGAAGTTATTGTGTGAGTTGAGCTTTTAGTTCCTCCGCCATTCTAGTGCAATCGTTTTTTAGCGACCCGGACGCTTCTTTTGTGTTGTTTCTTTGCGATAATAGACGCTTGTGATTTGTTTGTATCATGCCTAAACGGTGTGCATAGGGACGTTCAAACAGTAAGTATAATCATCATCATATCTCTGCCATCTTGCCTCCTCCACAGATTTCCCTAATACCCGGTGAACTTACATACTTGTCCTAAATAGTATATAAACAGTATAATAATATGATTTACATTACGGATGGACCACTGCAGTTATCCGTGTTTATTATGTACTTATTCAAATTAATTGTTCAAACATTTTAACAGAGCTTCAGAGTTTTTTAGATATACTTAAACGATGTCACACTCAAGTGTGACTAGACATCTTTTACAATAATTACTAAGGCTCCGCTGTTCGTCTGTCTGTCACAGGGCTGTAAGTTCCTTTTCAACCGTAATAGGTAGACTTGCAATTTTCAAAGAATGGGAACTTCTATGGCCGGTCAACAAATAATAAATCAAATAAAGTTAAAAATTAAAGGAGGCCCCCATTTCTGGTTAAGAAAGTATTAAAAAAAGTAGTGTTAATATTGTGGTTCGGAACCCTTTGTGTGCGAGTCTGACTCGCACTTGTCTGCTTTATAATATTAGTGGGCTCCTTGGCTAAGATGTCAATATTGTAACGCATCATTATTCAAGAAAAATGATTTAAGGTCTTTAAACATTTCAAGAGAAAAATTAAAAGTGGTCTTTCTTTTTGTTTCAGAGAACTCCTACCATCAATTTCCACATCCAGAAAAGAATCCTGACCGTTTCAAGGCTTCATATAGCTGGTGGGAAGTTAGATACTCCAGCTGATTATGAACTGTATTGGAAGAAGCGCAAGCTTATAAAAATAAATACACGACGAATAAATAAGTAGTTAAAAAAAAAGACAAGTTGTTTTTCTATGTATCCACTGTGTACCTTTTGAAATTGATGCTTCCTTACTAATTTGCTTGTTTTTAATTTGATAAAGTTTTACAATGATTTTTTAATAAAGAGAAAATTTAAATTAAGTAAAACTTTGTCATATTAAAAACAAGCAAATTAGTAAGGAAGCTAAAGTATAGGCACTATTGCATAGTAGCACCTATAGCTAGCTAGCTATAGCTATATATATCACAAGTTTGTGGATGGCGATAATAGATGGCGCTATTTATCCGATCAATTGACATTAGCGGTCTTCAATAAATTCTGCGAGGGGGCTCTCTATACCATATATATTACTTTACTCTATGGCGGTGTTGCAACTACACCTGGCGCCCCTAGAGGCGCGAAGAGACAACCCCGGCATGGCCGCAGTAAGTACCGCCGCCGTGCGCTATCTGGCGGCGGGCGGCGCGGCGGGGCCGTAAGAATGATGCATATTTCTTCATTTATCATCTGTTTAAGGATATAGGTAATTATTTTGAGCGTATTATGTAATAATAAATAAGTTTTAATTACAAAATAAGGATTTAAACTATAACCTACCAGGTATTAAAAAAAAACACGATTGCCGAAAAATTTTATGAACGCGACTGTACGGACAAACTGCTTTACAAAATACTGTTATTTAAGAAGGTCATCAACATATATGAATCGGTCGCTTTTTTGTGGTCATTCTAATTTGGTCGGATTACCAGTAAACTAGGTATTATTTTGGTTGTTTGTCTATATCTACTTTAATACGAGATATTTGAGCTGAAATTTTCAAGATATATATTTCATTAAATGCACAAATTTTTTGTTTAAACCCAAACATCTAGGTTGATTCTGTTTCTTGCATTTCGACATCAAAATTGGGGTCTTGACTTGAAGTGATATTATTAAAAAACGCGTGTAAATTTAGGCTTGAAACATTTTATGGATGTCAAGAATAACAAGAAGAACCGAATAATGTGTTCAGTGAGTTTATACGTTTGTTTATTTAAGCGTTAGAATATTTTTTTATGTTTTCGTAAATGCTTGATAACTTTAAAACGGTAAATAATTTTGGAAACCGAATTTATGCACAAATTAAGAGCTACTGATGTACGTTTTTCTACGGGCTAACAATCATTGGTTTCCGAGAAATAAGATTCTGAAAAACGTTACCCCAGCAGGAAATTGAATATCTCGAAAACCTTAAGACGCACAAATTTCATTTCTCTATCTATCTATGTTATGGGTTTGGTTTCCGCACTTAGTCCTTAAGGTGGACCATTGTGCGTGGGCCATGGCGGCCGTTTGGGGGTTATTCCAACCAGCCCACCTCCCTCCAGAAGTTAGCTATGACTCCTGGTTTGTACAGAACCTCTGTGTACGATCTGGGTGACCCGAGGGTTTCGGTTCTAGTCTGGGTGACGCCCGTGCATTCAAAGAGCACGTGCGCGACGGTTTCCTCGGCCTCCATGCACGCTCTGCATAGAGGACTGTCCGTTATGCCTATTGTGTGGAAGTGTTTGTTCAGCGAGCAGTGTCCTGTGATGGTCCCCGCCACCAAACGCAGGCTATTCCTGTCCAGGCATAACAGACGCCTAGTTAGCCTGCCATCCAGGGATGGCATAGCTTCCTTGGACTGCCTGCAGCCCGGTACCGAGGACCACCAGTTCTCCGCTTGGGTATGGGTGAACTCCTGGAGCCACCTGCGTATTTGATTGAACGGGATGGGTACGATGGGCTCGGGCCCGCAGACCGACGCGCTAGACGCTCTTCTAGCAAGCTCGTCTGCTGCGTCATTGCCCAGCGATCCACTGTGTCCCTTAATCCATTGTAGCGTCACTTTGTTGCAACCGGAAACCGTTACTTGTTCTAGTGCGTTGTGACATTCTAGTGTAAGCTTCGAGGTGATATAATTCTTCTGTAAGGATTGGAGAACCGAAGCGCTGTCGGAGAGTATCCGTATATGGGTGCCCGTAACTCTCCTGGCTTGTATGGCATAAGCTGCTTGTATGATGCCCACACACTCTGCCTGATAGACGGTGTTGGACATTCCCAGCGGGCTGGATATATTGATGTTACACATTTCATTTTCGGCGCACATTTATGCACAAATTTAAGCTATCCGCCCATGTACTTTGTTTCTCTCTCCGGTCATTCGTTTAAAATTTTCTTGCTGGAAAAACGTTACCCCAGCAAAATGCGTTTTTCGTTACCTATATCTCCAAAACGACAGCACGCACAATTTTTTTATTTGGCGCACATTTGCAGCAGATTACGCTCTAATTATTCGTATAAATCAATTCCTTCTAGAAGACATTTTCTTGCTGGGGTACCTAACGCACACGTCGCCCGTATGAGCAGTCAAGAGGCTATATAGTCATTGTTTACGCGCAAAGATGAGTTAAAATTAGTGTTAAAAAATGGAAATTTCGACGCTCATTAGGTACTTAAGTACTTCCAAACCAATATATTTTTTCCAATTCTGCTTCCATAAAGGGCTAGAAAATGACAAGACAAATTGATAATATAATTTTTATTTTTGACTCACCTACACCGTCAAACAGACAAAAATAATCACTATTAAAAAAGGTTGACAAAATATGAACACTATTGTTTCTTTACTCGTGTGCTATTTTTCAACATATAGGTAGGTACTATTAGGATACTTCACGTTGTATTTTTTTGTTCTAGCTTTAGGTACTTATTATTTGCCTATAACATTTAATGCTAGTAATATATTTTCTATCGGTAAAGCATATTTTGTCATAAAATTATTTTTGTTCTCTTTCCTTTTTGGTTTTGGAGTAGTTATGTAAGTTTTTTTTTTTTGGGTTTTATCCTGCGCCTTTTTTAATTTTTACCCCACTACGGCGAAGAAAGAAAGAGGGTTATGATTTTGACCGGTATGTATGTATGTATGTTCATCTGTTCCCTCCTATCTTTTTTTTTTTTTTTTTTGAGGGTGGGAAATCATCCAATGACTTCTCCCGCTCTGGGCGGAGCGGAAGGGCGTGTCAGACTTTTACTGACTAAAACCCACCCGTGTTCCTTCATTTGCCTGTTGCCAAGGTCCCGGTATCCCTTTCGGACTTTCCCGCAACCCTGGCAGGCATCGGTCCTATTGGACCCCGTCATTTTTGCTGACATCTCTTTGAGGCGCGCGTGGAACACGACGTGCCATCGACCCGGGCCTGGTCCTTATCGGACGGCGAGCTGCCCGTTGCTCGCCGTCCGCAAGCCCGCGCCTATGGTGGCCGGAAATCCGCCTGGGATTCCCAACGCCCAGGGCGTCTCCAACGGCGGCGGTTAGGGGCGTGAGGGCGCAAACTTTGCCTTTCCCTCACGCGTTCCGCCTCCTCCTTCGCGAGCATTACTGCTTCGCAGAAGGAGGTGACGGCTTCCCATGCCCTCTCGCTCCGTACCATGGCCTGAACCAGGGCCGGACGCGAGAGGTCACCGCCGCCAATCGCCTCCGCGAGGACACGGCGGTGCTCCGCCCAAGCAGGGCACACCTCAACCGTATGCTCCACCGTGTCCTCCGGGCGATCCACACAGTGGTGACACCCGGGCGTTTCCTCCCGCCTAATCCTACACAGGTACCTCCCGAAGCTGCCATGTCCGGTGAGGACCTGTGTCAGGCGGAAGGTGAGGACGCCGTGGCGCCTCTCTATCCACTCCTCAAAGAGGGGACTTATCGCCGCTATTGTGGCGTGCCCAGTTCCCTCCTATCTTGTAAACCACTCATCACAATTTGACAAATGAGGTAGGTATCGTTGGAAGCCTCTCCATCGTCCGCTAGTTAAAGGCTATGTGACGATACATTAAATTAAAAATGGCGCCCATTAGGGAACATAAAGTCAGGAACTAAAAAAAAAAATATTGTTTCATGTTACCATGTTGGGTGTCAAGTGAAAGGGCTTCTTGAGCACATTTCAAAAATATTGTATACTGTAACACAAAAAGAATTAAAAAAAAATTAAAGTAATAAAAACTAAAACTCAACTACGACTAAAAAGGTATAAACAAGACACCACAGACAGACAAATTACAAATCCGGAGTCACACGTAATCTGTTCGATTTATTCACTAACACGTGTGTCTTGTTTATACCTTTTTAGTCGTAGTTGGGTTATAGTTTTTATTACTTTAATTTTTTTACAAAATAAAAAGCTTCGTCTTAAGTGGGGAGATGTTATAGGTACTTTAGGTACATAATTTTACTGATCAACAATTATTGCTGTTTTTGCTTTTAATGTGCTATCTAAAACTGCTCGCTATGCATAGTGGTGCAATCAATACAAAAAATTCCGCTTGATGCGCAAAAAAAAAATCCGAATAGGTATTGTAATTTTGATGTGCAAAGCAAAATAAATTCAGTGAAGCAGAAACAAAGTGTTTTTATTAAAAAGAACCACGTAGCACCATCCTAACAGGATGGGGCGCTCCACGGAATAGATAAATAAGGTTGGAATGGTAATGTGGGCGTGGCAAGCGCGCCACAATTATGTTTCGATAATCATAACTCGACCGATTCATTCATTCACCGCGTTTTGTGCGCTTCGGACTACTGCGGAGAACAGAGCTCTGCTTTAAAATGCCGTGTTGTGCAATTATAACTTGTAAAACAAAAAGTCAGACCGCAAGTATAGAGCGAGGGGGTATATCTTTCCATCGGTAAGTCGAAAATAACATTTAATTATAATTTTATTAGTAAAAAACATAAAAATATTCTGATCACTATGAAATTCCAAACATTAACGACATTATTGCAACAAGTAAAAAAAAATATACATTGCACGATGTGTACTCGCGTAATCAACGCAATTACTAAGTCCGCTTACAATGTACTGCATGCGTCGCGTCCTCTTCACTTCAACCATTGACGTTTCGTCGTTTGCCCTGATTGGCCGTGATGCACGGTCGATAGTGAGGTGACCATGTGGTTAAATAAAATCATCGATAGAATTCTCAAATAATATAAATTTACGTTCGACAAAGATTCTTTTTGAATTATTTTATATTTAATTAATGATAGTATATTTTTAGGTAGATGTATAATGAGTCAATTAAATATTACAATAATTATTTAACGAATGATACAATATAGTAAATACTTGTAGATGACAGATTTACAGGGAGAAATTGAATTCATTGGCAACATTATACGAGATCATTGTACTCATCTACAAGTATTTACTATATTGTATTTAGTATTAAAATATAAGTAAAATCCAATTTTACTTACGCAATAAATTATAAATTTTAGGTTTCCTAAAGAACCTAACGCCAGGGAACAATGGATTGACGTGACAGGTAGAGGAAACTGGATGCCGACAAAGACGAGTACTATTTGCTCTATACATTTCAGTAAAGATGATTTTATCATTAAAAAATCAGGTTATTTGTAATTAATAAAAGTAAAATAAATATTTCTTAATATTTATTTCATGTTTAATTTTCCCCCATACATTCATCAGATAATTTATCGATAAAGAATATCGGCTTTATCAAGCACTAGCGTGTATGAACATTTTTATTGCTTTTTTGCGTGTGTGTGTGTGTCTATGGCTACGAGGGCTTAGTACTAGTGTGCGAACGAATATCTGCCCTGAGATTTATGTGTGTCTGATTTGGTTGTGTGCGAAATATTTGTAAACATAGGAGTGCGTATGTGTAGAAATTAAAATAGTGGGAGACAAGCGGTGACACTGGTCCTGATACAAAATTGGAGCTAGGGCCTTTCCAACCTTATTTATCAATTCCGTGGGGCGCTCGCTCGACTTGAGCAGACTCGAAAACTCCTGAATTACTCGGGGCGCTGTCTTCCACAACTCGCCTGCTTCACTGAGTGGGGCAATGATGTTACTAAACGTTGCATTCGGTTTTACGTTATAATTTGCTCACGCTGACACGGCCATTCTGCCAAAAGGTCGTTACTGACCTTACCCTGTAACAAGAGAATAATCCCGCAGTATCGTCATGCAACATCAAACAATGGTCACATGATCAGGTTGGTGCCTATGATTTGTAACGCACATGCCTGGAGTACGGACACCCTGTCCGTCTTTCAGTCTCCCTAGTAATAACATTAATAAATTTGATTCAACAAATGACTTTACACTATCGTTTGGAACTGGAGGACACGCCTCGCCAAACTAAACCCGCATCGCATACTGTATCAAATATGATATAAAGAAAGAAAAAACGTTTATTTGCGGTAAACATGGCGTAAAAAAACCTTTTTACAAAAGGAAAACCACCGACTTCTAAAAAAAACACTAGAAGAGTGACTTTAACTTCGGAAGTCGGTGTCGGTGTGTTTTTTTTTTTTTGTAAAAACTTTTTCTTTTTCACATTTTAGTTGCGATACCCCACACAAATTCGAATACCACTACCTGCTATGTAAATAACAGTGACGGAGTCAAATAAGATATCGTCTATATTAAACTAAGCCTGTGTCATTTTAAGTTTTATGTAGTGGGAACATTTCGAAGCGTCCTATTTAACGTACACGACATGACCTCCGAGAAGTTAGCCGCACGCATTTAAGATAATAGTCTAGAGTCAATCAAAGACCATGTTTAAAATGGAATAAAAATTATTATTTGTAGTTCCGGTTACATTTTCGATATGTGAAAGATTACAGTTCATTTCGTTCATTCGGTCAATGTGATCAGATTAGTGGTAGGAGTATACCTTATTTTTGGGGTACTTTTATTATTTAATTGTTTATATTCTAGACACTTTAGTTAACATGCGGTCTCTCTTCTCACATAATCATAAAGCCGTTTGGGGTTGAAATACTAGGGCCATGGGGTCCGAATGCTTATCGATTATTTTGGGACATCGACAAGCGGTTGTTCGACTCTTCACGTGACCAGTCAGGCAGGCTGGCCAATTCTTAGGCCAAAGAATCAGCATTGCCATCCAACGTGGCAAAGCTGCCAGCCTATTGGACACTTTTCCCACTGACAGCGATGCGGATGAATTTATTGATGCCTTTCTTTATATACCTGTATATTTATATATTTTAGTGTAGTGGTAGCTTGTATATTGTAATTGTATTGAATGAATAAAGAACTATACGTATAGTTTCAATACGAATGATGTTACCAAGATGTTATAATATATTTTGATTAATAAGTTCTTTTGTAGGTAATATATAATATGTAGTTTCCGAAGCAGATTCTTGAAAAGTTTTTGGGTAAAAAAATAACAACCATCTGGAAACACTGATTGTAGTTGTCACTCGATCATTCAATCACTTGTCACTCGTCACCATAGAAACCTACTGTTACGTTCAAACCAGTCCAAAGTTGTGCTTTGTGCGTGTGTTATTGTTTGTTTGCTTACTTATTGTTTATTTAAACACTTACCCGTAACTTTTCTGCACATTTTAGCTCGATATACATATTCTTGAAAGCGATATCTCACTGTCGATTTTAGTTTTCCTACTGGTCTAACGATACGTATCAGTTTATCGGTGAAATGTAATTGGATACGATATTGCGGTGCTTAGTTGATTGGAATCATGGATCAATGTTTCGGTGCACCAAATGTGTTTTGCGCGTGCAACGTATTTAGAGACGTGCAGTCAGTGAATTATCCGTGCAACTGCAAAAAACAGTGTAACAAGTTGATGTTGTGATTCATTTCCCTTTAAAATGGTTATAAGCTAAA
The DNA here is from genome assembly GCA_949152455.1 of Lithophane leautieri. Lineage (NCBI taxonomy): Eukaryota > Metazoa > Arthropoda > Insecta > Lepidoptera > Noctuidae > Lithophane > Lithophane leautieri. Next base: position 105,717 of record OX424462.1, on the reverse strand, counting down.
TGGTGCTGATCGACGCATCTTTTTGGGACTGGCCGTCTCTTCACTGCCATGGCTTATATTTATTTAGGTTGTGAAATAAATTGTTTAAGTTTGAATAAAAAAGGGTACGTTGTTTTTGAGAGATTTGTTTTATTTCCCGTTTCTCCGGTTTACACTGTTCTGACCACCTTACGAGTACTACCTTACTAATATGTGGAACTCTCCCATAAGTTATAAACATCTGGTAGGTCTACGCCAGATGCTTATAACTATTCTAAGAGATGAGATGGATATGTGTCCAATAGGATCGATTGATATTCATAGCGCAGTTTGGTTTAATTCTGCTCGAAAAGGATTAAAATGAAACAAAGTACATTATAGTTTCGTAGCTTAGCTTCTCTGCTTAGTTACCTCACTCATCTCTGATGGACGAGCTGCCTAATTCTCAGGTTTAAAAAATATACTTATGTCTCACCTCAGCACAGATTGGGTGCATCTTAGGCTGGTTCCTAGTTATTTATGTTGCAAAATCTAGCAAACCCTACTAGGTTACGAGGTGAGTATAATGTTTCTGGCGCTAATTGGAATTCGACAGTGAACTAAAAAAACGCCTGACACAAAATGATTCGCAATCAATAGTTTTTTTAAGTGTAACGGATCAAAAGTGCTCGGAAAAAGATTTTTTTATTACCGAATATATAAAAAACTGCTCCATTATCTTAAACAGGAGGTATTCTTTCAACATGTAGGTCAAAAAGTGCTTTTAAATGCACCATGTGCAGCTTTGTAACAGATTGTTTTAGTAAGGGTATGCATGTATAGGAATCTGGTCATGGTCCTTTCTACATAATCTTAATTCCAAAATTGTGCATATCTTTTTTTTTTTAATTAGTAATTACATGTTTCTTTTCTTCCAACGAAACCAAAAAAATGAGAAATAATCTTTGTTATGAATGTTATGAATGCATCTCCTCGTAACGTTAACATTATTTAATTTTGCTACTGACACTAATGGATAGACAATTTAATAATGAACATTTTGTAACAATTTGTTTTTTTAAAAGACCAGTATTTGATTTTATGAAAAAAATATCCTAAAACTTGGGCGTATTCACTACTATAACAAACCGGGATTCAGTCTACAAAGAGGGAACGAATTTATTTTGCACAGGGTACCGCCTTAAAAACCGCGTACTCTTCTTAAGTGTCGCGTGATACCCCATAGGTATCATAAAAAAAAAGCGCCCGAAATGTCGATGGCACCTATGGGGTATCACGCAACAATTGTTGCCATTGGTTGATGATTTTTAACGTTTATTTGCACTTGCAACACGATCTGGCTGTATCATTCGAATAATCGATTAATAATCTACCGATTTTAGTAACAATTTCTTGGTAACACCACTAAGAACGGACAAAAACTTAACAAAAAAAATGTATCTGTGGTAGTGAGACGCGAGGACGCCATATTGGCAAAATTCGTCAAGTGTCAAGTGTTGTTTACGTGTGTTCGCAACAGAATAAAAGAAGAAAACGGTGAGTAATCTTATAAGAATTTTATACAGAATTACTGAGAAATAAGTGTAGATTTTGTATTGAGTGTTAGTTTATCGAAAAGTGATAAATATATCAGTGAAAAAGTAACGAAAGTTTGGTAGTAAACAATTTTGACGCTGTCGCTGCCGTGGTTAGTAATGTTTTTATGATAAATATTCTTGTATACTGTTTGAAATACACATAAGTAGCTAGCATAATAATCTACGAACATAATTTTGCTAATAGCTAACGATATTATTGCGAATTGTTATCGTAATCGTATTTCCAATTCGGCGATTCCCCCGTACCATGACACAGCGCTCATAGTAGGCGAGACCAGTACAAAAGTACTATCTGCAAATAAAATCCAACTAGATTTTTTTGTTCCAATAAGAAAGAAAGAAAGAAAGAAAAAAATAAAGATTACATTTTATTATTTCTTGCAGTTTACATAACTGACATGTGAACGAAAAATAAATGTCGAGGTTATTGTTTTTTTTTTTTACCGACTTCCAAAAAAGGTGGATTTCCTCAAAAAGTATGAATGTTTTTTAGGATCATGGTATTTTCCTAGGCCATTAATTTAGTAAATGATTATTTTATGGTATTTTCAGCATGGCGAGGCTGTCCTCGACCTCGGTCGCGAGTGTGACCCCCGCTCCGTGCAAAAGGGGCCCTAGACAGCGCCGCCCGTCGCGCTATCATCATGGGGTTCCTTGACGCTGCCCCGCGCCTTGATCTGTCCCCATCCCCACCGCGCACCGCGGTAAGTATTTTCAGTACAGCACATTACTATATATATTTAATTAGTTTCAGTGGAGTAATTTGTATTTCTTGTCTTTTCAGCCATGCTGTCCCGGTTCTAGCGACCCGTCGATACGTGTGTACCTATTACGCATTGGAATGGGCAACTGCAACTAGCTTCATCTTTCTAAGTGACCGCCTCCTTGACAATTCAAAGTGCCTGTAACTGGTTTATTTGAAATAAATGCTTTGAGTACGAGTTTTGTGTTTTATTTTATTGTAATATATTTTTTGAAAGCAACATGTGTTTTATTTCAAAATTTTCCTAGCTTTCCGTAAGTATCCCATATACTTACGAAGAGCTAGGAAAAGTTGTTGTACTAAAAACCGAGTGAGCGTGTATGCACAGAGCGAAGGTATAGTTTTGGCATGTTTCATGCCGGTTGCAGACCGAAAACTAAGCTATGCCAAGGCTAAACTAAGCTATGCCAAGCAAGCTAGGCTAAGCTAAGCTAGAAATAAATAGCGTGCACACCAACAGCTAAGCCAAAGCTCAGTCAGTGTTGCGTAGTTCAATTAGACAGACGTCGCTCGCCATGAATATAATCGATGATGAATACGTTACACAGAAAAAGAAGATTAATACTGACGTCTACGTCGATTAATACGACGAAGAAGTCTGGATTACTTATTTCCTCCACTATTCTTTTCCATACAACATCCATTATAATTAAGTTATGATAGTCCTTTGATTGTGTGTTCCATAGTATAGGAAATTGTTTTGTCAGTTTCAATAAATTGCTCCATAATCGCTACTAAACGACCGTGCGTACGACAAAGAACACTGGATAGCACTGGCGAAAGATGTGCGGGGAAAGCGGGAGGGGCTTAGCTTAGCTCGTGTAGCGCGCATCGGCATACACAACTAACTTAGCTTCGCATATTTTAGTTAGCTCACATAGCTTAGTTCGCATAGTTTGCGGTCTGCACACAAGTATGGAAAACTGCGTCAGCTATGCGAACGAAGCTAAACTAACTTAGCTTAGCTCTTGGTCTGCAACCCGTATCACTGTATTGTTCGCAGCGCATGTATTGCTTTTTTATTTGCATTACTGTCACGAGAATGTCACATGATACCGCATAGGTGCATACGACTAGAGGGAATGTCTAATGCACCGCATAGGTGCATAACTGCGGTGCATTAGGGATTCTAAAATCCGACTACTATTGATACATGAAGAATTAAAAATTCTAACAGGCAAACTTTAACATGATGAATAAACACAGTAATTACCTCCACATACTTCGCTATCGCAAAAAAAAAAGTATTTTTTGTGATTACAAACTTACATTTGCAGTTGGAGAATTCACCGTGACGTATATCGATATATGGGAGAACATATTTTTTAACTACAAAGTTAAGTTTGTTTTGGGTTAATTTCATCCATACAACGGAACACTTCATTGTGGGTGGTCTGACATGCACTCGGCCGGTTTTTATTGCTTACCGTGCGTTTGCACTGGCGAAACATTTAATACAAAACATGTTGAAATCTCTAGTTCCAGTCAAAAATTGTATGGAACATTGACAGAAAGTTGAGATTTCAACATGTTTTATCTTGAATGTTTCGCCTGTGCAAACGCACGGTTAGGCATAATCGGACTGTAATGTTCCCACTGCTGGGACACAGGTCCTCCTCTCCGTGAGAGAGAGTGGGTGGGTTGGTAGATGGATTTGGGTACCTACCTACATATAAGGAAAGATAGAATAATCATTTATGATGTTTTGTCCATAATAATTGTTACACAGCTGTTAGTAAATAAGTGTACCTAGGTACAAATAATGATGAATCATTATTTAAAAAAAAATCGAAATAATAATTGGGATATCTCAAACCATAAATTTAATTTCGTATATTTTTTTTGAACAGGTCATTACTATTGTAATAGAACACTAATAGTGAGAATTATGCTATCTAAACTAAAGTAACATAATAAACAGAATAAAGGACATTAACAATTTATAATAAAATAACAACAAAAATCGTACTTGGAAATTATAACATACAAATATTCGCAGTTTTTTACTCTGATGCGCTGACGGTACCCCGAACCAGTATAAACCAGTTTTCGGGCCGGCTCTGCGCGCGTCGCTGCGTAATGGCCGCCGAGTTTTTTTTCGTTGTGTAAACAAAAAGTTTCTTATCGCAAAGATCGTGTTACAAGTGGAATGAGGTGCTGTTATCGTGTTTATGATTAGGCCTATACATTGTGCTAACGGTGTCAAGTGTTTGTGGAGTGAATGAATGTGTGATTTCGTGTTATTGTGTAAAGTTTTGTAAGTGTTTCGACTGAAAATAATAAAAATAAAAAGAAAATTCATCACTGCGAGAAAAGGTCAGTATATTTAGGTTATTGAAGTATATTCCTGGCTTCGTTAATTCATAATAAAGCTTGGAAGGTATAATTTATCGTATGCAAATTACTGCTTGGTGATGAAATCATCATTTTTAGGAAGGCCTACCCAAAAATTAAAAAAACTTGAGACTAGTTTGACAATTTTTGAGATTTTAGGTAAACCTAGGCCCGACGTAGTAGGGGTTAAAGTACGCACGTCTATCACCCACTTTACACACTTCCGTCCCTTTTCACGAAATCACTCCCACGGAAGGAAAGTGAGGAAAGATGTTACACATCAAAAGAAACATTTATAAATAAATTCTCTAATAAAAGTTACGTATACAGCTGCCTATATTGTATTATTGTTTTGGTCTATACAGGAAAAGTTTTTGACCAGTGCGCAAATTTTTTTTGGTGGTTCAATATCAGTAATAGAACACATTTCCATTATTTATTCAATACTTTTTTTTGTTTTTTTATCCTACTTAAAATCAGCAAAATATGGACACAAACTATTCGTAATAATATCAATGGGCGCGTGCGGCGGCCGGCGCACAGGCGGCGGTGTTGCACGGGGGTGCAACCCCCTCCCGGGCGACGCCGGGCGCTGTGGCCGATAGTTCGCTCATCGCACGCGCTGTCGTGTGACGTCGCGTCTAATCGCTTTCCCGCGCAAGGGCCGCGCCGCACGTGTCGTGCTTGTACCTACCGGTCACGATGTCGGACTTCAGTAACCGCGAGTTTTACGAGATGGTGCGAGTGTATGTACTGAGTGGTGAAAGTGTGCGAGCAGCTCGCAGAATGTATGCGACGGAGAGCATACCTCCTTAACTCCGCGGTCCGTAATGAAAGGACCATTTTAGCGGCCACTCAAAGGCTGCTTGATCACGGACAGTTCAGAACCCCGAATCATGCACGAGGGTCTGGCAGACCCCGACTGGCGATCGAAATCGAAGAAAGCATTTTTGATTTCTTTGAGCGAGATCCAAGGGCCAGTAACCCACGTAAATACCTACGCCGGCGAATCGAGCGAGCGCACAGCTGATAGGTAGGTACTTTCGCGCGTTCCGCTTCGCCGCGCGCCGCCGGCGCCGGTTAGCCATACAACCACTTTTAAAATAAACATCTTTCGTTAACGATTTTTTTATTTTTTTGTATGAAGACGCATTAAAATAAAAAAAAATATGTTTAATAAAACTGGTTTAAGGTTAATATGTCAAAATTTCCGCAGTGGATAAAAACTTTTCCTGTATGTATAGTGTATGTATAGTACTTACTAATTCCATGATGGAACGGTTGATATTTATTGGGTGCGTTCCGAGTTACGCCGTAATCGATTTGGGCGTGCTAAAACCCGTTGCCAATTAGCATGATCGCGATAACGATGTCCCGTGAATCGTCATAGATGACGTCATGACATGCGCCATCTTGCGATAACGTCGACCATGCTCTAAAATATGATCAGCGTGAGCGCTGTCAATGTGGATGTCAAATAGTGTCATAGTGACAGTTGTACTGTTTTGTTTTGACTTTTTGAGTCGTACCAATAGTTTCAAAATTGTGAAGAAGAAGAAGTTTGATGTGTATATTGTAATAACCATGAGTATTCAAATGAATATCATGCTCACATCAGAGCAATACGAGAGGGCTCAGAGAGGTAAGTGCTGAATTTTAGCCCACTTGCAATTCTTCCCACTGCTCAAACGATTATGATGCAAATGTTTTACTCATCACAACTGCTTAGCTGTTTGCAAAATTATGTGCAGATAATTATTAGCTGAATGTGCCTGTTGTGTTTGCATAACATATCATGTTGACAACATTATGTGGTCACTCTTACTCCAATACTTAATCTATAACAAAAGTAAGATAAATGTGTTCTATGGTTTTGTCTTATTAGTATAATGGTTAATTCTTAAGAACTTGCTCTCAGATTCTATCAATTTATAGTTATAAAAGCATTTTCTTTAGTATATAAAAATATTCTATATTTTATTCCAGGATATGATTATCTATGTGCCAAGTTTCATTCAAATCATCGCAAACAATATTATTGCAGTGTTAGTAGGAAGTACCTTCTTAATATTATATTTTTATTTCAGTAGATCCCGAGTCACCACCTCTATTCATTTGGAACGAGGCATGCATTTTGTTGCTACTCACATTATACAGTGAGCTTATAGAACATTTTGAAAAAATGCATCTTAATATGGTGTATGACATCATAGCAAGAACAATGTGTAACCTCAGACCAACAAAAAAAGAAAGACGGATCATTACCTATATCAAACGTGTAGCCACAAAACTATGCTCCTGCAAGTAAACACACAGGCTCACGCACACACCTACACAAAAACTATGCTCATCACTCCTAGTACGTCACGAGTCGTTGTCTAGTAAACTTCAATAAAAAAAATAGAATTATGCCTTCTTGTGTAGTGAAAACTTGTAAAAACAATAGCAAATCACATAAAAAGTCTCACGGAATCACTTTTCACATGGAAGTTCTTCAAATAACATCGTTTCTTAATTTAGTTAACTATGAATTTTTAGGTTATTTGGAACAAAAACCTGAACGAATGAACGAACGAAAACAGTGACATTTAAAGTGCGAGGGTTGCCATAATATGATTTGAAATTTTCCCGTTCGATATTTTTTAGTTCGAGTAATTATATGACTGTTTTTTTTTATGTATTTAATATTTTAGATTTCCAAGTAATATTGAAATTAAAAGTAAATGGAAAGTAGCTATAAGAAATAGTCGGAATGATCCAGAATGGCTGCCATCGAAAACCAGCGTGGTTTGTTCCGATCATTTTTATAATAATGACCTTTATTCAACTAATCGTGGACTTCGCCGTGTGATCAAAAGCGGATATACTAAAAAGGTATATAAAATTTGTTAAACAAAAATGAGATTTTATCAAAACAGTAATTAAACACGAGACTGTATTTTTATTTTTTATTTTAGTTAGTTTCTCAGCTTAGTCTAGCTAATTTAAATACTACTGTATCAAATTTTATTTTTTAGATGTTATTTCCATCGTCCTACGTAATTGCTAAAAACTCAGTTTCACAAAGTTCTGGCTGTACGTTTGTTCAAGTATGTCCTAATTCTTCATTTATCTTCCTAAGGTTTTAATCAAACCTGCCATTACTCGTGTAATTTTTTTTATAGGACTTACCAGACTTGCCTCATGTAGCCATTGACGATAGGGCTGTATGTAAATGCACATTGTACTTAATTATTATTTTATTTTGCGATGTAAAAAAAAATGGTTTTGTTTCGGAATCCTTCCTAACAATGGAGGTACAATACCATACTCAACAATATCTTACTCGTACAATATTATCCTACCCAAAATATTATTCCCCAAATTATAGGGAAAAACTTTAACAAATGACAACCCTTTTTACACACACATCGATAAAAAGGTGGCTTCACTTTTGATGTACGTAATGCTCCGTCTTTCTTATTTTGTTGGTCTGAGTGTGTAACATCCAATAATAATGTTACTTGCACCCAGTGCCAGTCAAAACTAAAGGGTTTAAAAAAACATTATAAAAAGATAGTGGATCACAATGCGACATCTGGAAACGATAGGGCAACATGGCACTTTGATGTAAGACTTTACTTTGCTTTTTTTGGTTTCTAACCTGGAACTGATTCATTTTGCAGTTGTAGTGTAACAACAACAATTAAATTAAAGTTTTTTAAAGATCTAAATATAGATATGATCAGCACCTGTTTTATTATTAGTAGCACTACTTGTGATTTTTTATTAGTTTTTAAGATTTGATCAGTACCTGTTGACTTAGTAGTATACTGTGATTGTTTATTAGTTATGATTTGATCAGTAATTACTTACCTGTTTTAATTAGTAGTAAGTATAGATACTTGTGATTTTTTATTAGTTTTAAGATTTGATCAGTACCCGTTTGAAGATTTGAATAGAAATACCTGGTAAAATTGTGAATTTTATTAATGTTTAATTGTACTGTATGTTTGTGATTTTACATAATATTTACTAAAATAGATAAGGAGTTAATTATATAAATACATAAGACTTTTGTTACTGTTTTACTGTTTGATATTTTTCTTATATTAGCATAAATAATAATTAGGAAAAGAATGTCGCTTGGAGCGCGAGTAGCGTACCTGAGGTTCAGTCTGATTATACTGTGATTCTAATTGATTGTTAATAAAAATGTTCTATTACTATTATTGTTGAAAATTATTTGCATACCCATCCCAATACATGGCGCTATGGTAACAAGTTCCCTTTTCATATCTTTTAAATACTTACATGAATAAGAATAAGTATTAAAAAAAAGAAAATCTACTTGCCAAGAATGAATTTCACATTTACTTACCTATCAGTTGCATTATTTAAGTTTTAAGTATCTAAATATAAAACTTATTCAAGTGATAAAGGATGTTATAAGTAAAACTACAAAATAGACCATAAATTTAGATCATTTATTCAATGTTCAGAAGTTTAATTACACTGTCCTATTGGCCAATGTTTATTGCTTGCGCATCCCTTCTTCTCTCCTCCCGTTGATGCTGTCGGTAGTATTTGGCGACCAGAATCAATAGAGTCAACGAGTCAACCAACAAACTAATGCGTTGAACTTCCATTTTCAAAAATATCCAATCAGTCTTTCTTGTCCAAGTTTTGAGGTTATGTTTATGTTATGAAGTTGAGCGAGGACTGTGTGAACGCGTTCACGAGCGTTCCGAATTGATGACAGCTGTCAGCTGTCATAATCGTGATATCTAAAAGGGAACGCAGGATATCGATGTGAGCGCTGTCAGCGATTATTTTCTAATTCGGAAAGCGGCCTAATTCGGAAAGCGACCATTGTCAGTCCGTGTCAGTCAGCTGTCAGTGTCAATACAAAACTGTCAGCTGTCAAGTACATTCATAGTCTGTGAGTACATTAGTCAACCAGTCAACAAAAGAAAGTAGAAACCAGCCGTAGACAGAGTACTTTTATATATAGGCCAGCACTCCAGCAGCCTGCAGCAGTCTTAACGCAATTTTAAAAATAGCTGTCCAATATTTTTTTCGGTTTGGTATTGGCTCAGAATAAACTTGTTAGGTGACTAGAGCAAGAAACCAATGTAGAAACAGCGTTTGAAAAAAAACGCGTGAACTGTTCGGATTAAGGTAGCAGGATCCAGAGAATGTCTATGTGGCAGAGCGAGGAGCAGCGTTGCGCGGTGGTACTGCGTGAGGTGTTCGGCTGGCTGGGAGGGCGCGAGTTGGCGCGCGCGGGCGCCGCGTGCCGCGCCTGGCGCCGTGCTGCCTCTGAGCCCTCGCTTTGGCGCCGCCTGCTGCGCGCTAACCACGGTACCACGCCGCCGCAGGCACCTGTGTTTTGTCCATAACCCGGTCTAACTGCATGTGCTAAAGTCACAGCAAAAAGTGGAGGTGAGTTGATCTGTGTGAGTTTGTGTGGTTATTCCTCCCACTTTTTTTTTTTTTCTGTGTAACCAAACATGAATAAGACAATTGCGTTTCAGGAAGGACATACTTAACAAGAGCATGGTTATGGAGCTGTAGTCTCTCGTAACTGCCGTTTGTGCCCCATTGCTGTGTATTGTTAGTAGTCAATTATGACATCAAAATAATTAAGGGGAATTAAACAATCAGACCAAATTTAAAACCAAGACATAGCCCTGCAAACAATACAATGAAGCAATACATTTATGTCCTCCGCTCTGTGCATACACGCTCACATGCATACATTTACAACCATTTAGAATTGAACTACACCTCACTAAGTGCACACACGTTTACGAAACCAGCGTCACGTCACTGTTGACAGCGCTCTATCTTGCCTTTTTTATTTGATCTGAGTATAAACGCACTTTAAAAATAATGTTTCACTCTTTAAAATGTTTAGCTTTAAAATTAATTGAATGACTAGATAATTATACAATAATATTAGACAATGGTGAAAACATGTTTGTGGCAGATTGTATGATTCATCATTTTTAACTGGGTGAAATAGGTTAGGTTAGAACTGGATCAACTGCTACTTCCAAGTTGCTCACAGAATTTTTTTCACCATTTTCTAATTATCTGGGTTCTCACAGTAAGTATCTCTTGAGTTTTTGGGAAAAGTCAGATTAGATAAATCAGAAACTAACTGGTTTTGTCCCCTGATTCGATGACACTTGCATCAAAATATTACCTGCAAACTGTATATTAAATTTAAAGGGCTAATACCTAAATAGAATTTTTTTACTTTTTAGACGCTTTGTTTTTGTCTGGGGTTTTTTTAATTTTTAATAAACAACATTTAGTACCTACTTGCATTAAAAAACGTATTTTTGTGGACAACAACACATTTAACAAGTCAAGCGTAATTCGTTTGGCCTGATTATAATGTTGGTTGTAGCCGGCTCGCATGTGGCGTGGCGCCAGGAGTTCGTGTGGAGCCGCGCGGGCTGGGGCTTGGCCGAGCGCCATCGCGCCACCCACACGTTATTGCATGCGGCGCTGGCGCCCGCCGGTGAGTGCGATGACCTGCTGGCGCTGGCCGGCGCCGACGCCAGCCTGGCGGTGTGGCGGAGCGGCACCGCTTGGCGCGAGGTAGGGCGCACCAGCTTGCGCACGCGCGGCTGGAGCGCGGTGACGCGCGCGCAATGGTCGGGGCGCGCTGCTCTGCTGCTGGCGGGCCCGCTCGCGCTAGCCGCCGACTGGGAGCTGCTAGTGCTGCGTGTTGAAGGTCTGGCGGGAACCTATGACTCCAGTTCTGAGTCCTGACGCATTCCGGTCGTTGAATGTCTCTATTGCAACGCAGAGGATGGGCGCTGCGGGTCGGTGGCGAGCCGAGTGCGGTGCAGTGCGGGCGCCGCAGGCTGCTGGGCCGATGCGACCGGTGACGCGTTCCTCTCTTTCGAGCTTCGCCGCCTCGGGACCGGCCTATATTGCACCACCGTGTGGCTGAATGCCGCCACACAGGTTACTTTCGTATTTTCGGTTCGGTCGAGTGATGGCGCTTTTATGCAATAGGTAATAATTCATGCAATTATCGCATGCAGGAGACGGAGTCTGAATATGCAGGGGTGACGTCGCCATTACTGAGGATCTACAACGAGGACCGCGCCCACTTGACGTGAGCAGCGCAGAGCGCTCCCCGGCCGCGCTGCCGCCGCAGCATGCGCTCCCCCGCTCACCCGCCCCCTCCCCCCGCAGGCACGCGCTGGTGGCCGAGGCGCCGCGCGAGCCTCCCGGCGACTACCTGCGCGCTATCGACCCCGCCGACACGGAGCGGCCGGCCGCGCGCGCCGTGCGCCTTCTAGTAGCGGGCGCGGGCTGCCGGCTGAGCGCGTGGCCGGTGTCGGCGCCGCGACCCCCGCCGCTGGTGGCGCTGGCGGGCGGCGGGCTGGCGGAGCGCGTGAGGCGCCACCGCATGCGCCGCGCCGCGCCCGAGCAGGACGCACCCGAGCCCGACGAGGCTGCCGTGCGCGCCGGCTGCACGCCGCCCACGCACCTGTGCCGGCTGGCCGCGCCGCTCGTCGGCCTCGTCCTTCACGAGCGGTGAGTGAGCCAATGTGTAGCGGGACATTTGCCGCACTGTTCATTAACCAGCAATTTTATTTGACAGCGGGCGGTGCATGTGGGCCGTGTGCAGCGACGGCAGCGCCGCGTGCGTGTCGGTCGCTGCGCTGCAGCTGCTGCTGCACGTGCGCGCGCCGGCGGGAGCGGTCGGGGCCGGTGTGCACTACGTGCAGCCCGCCGCTAGCGCGTCGTTCGTGGCGTGGTAAGTAGTCGCACGCGGCTGGCGCACAGTGGGCTGGGATTACAAGGTTGGGTCTTAAGAGATCAAATGTATTTTTTTGGTATCTAGGCATAAATTTAAAACGTTTTTATTCTTTGACTTTTTTTAATTTAACGAGTACTTTCGGAGATATAGCCATATCAAATTTGTATGAAGTCATGTTATTTTAGTTAAGCAATTTATTCCAATTAAATTGAAATTGAAAATAATGTATACTAAACGGCCTGAAAACCTCAATACCTACTTAGTTCTTTAAAAAAAAAACAATGTTTGACATTTTCCACCACCATAGGTAGGCACGGCTCCACGAATGACGGAAATACTGCTAGAAGATTTTTTGCAAATCCAAACATGACTGCTGAGATAACTGGTGTTAGTGAAGAATTAATAAGGCGATTTGCAATCATTTTATAGGCAATTTCATCAGGTTACCACATTGACACAGCGAAATTTCACGAATATACTCAAGTGACCATGCAACTGTATTTGGAATTATATAGCTGGTATTATATGCCTTCAAGTGTTCATAAAGTTCTTATGCACGGTGCAGCTATTATTGAAAGTTTTGGTCTAATACCAATTGGACAGCTATCTGAAGAAGCTGCTGAAGTTAGAAATAAAGACTTTCGTAGGTACCGCCAACACCATTCCAGGAAATGCAGTAGAAAAACTACAAATGAAGACATTTTAAATAATTTATTGACCAGCTCTGATCCACTCATCTCAGCGAAACGTCACAAACTTCGCAGAAAACATAAAACTTTGTCAGTAGAAGCACAAAGTTTATTAGTAATTGAACAAGCGGAAACATTTGATGATGACGAATACGAAAATTTTGCATTCGTTAATGTGGATACCCTTGACAGTGATTAAATTAAAACAGTGCAGTGGCCAGTAGTGATTGTGATTTTTACTTACTTATTTATTTATTTATTTTATTAGTCCTTAGTGGATTAGGCCTAAAGGGGAGACCACTACATAAAAAAAAAAACTCGCCTAGTTCTTAACCACAAAATTTGAAATTGCGACTAAATCGCAGAAAATCGCAACCCGAGAATAGGCGCTAAAATGGGACAAATATACGTACTATGCATACGTAGAGTCAATTCTTTGAGAATTTCGAGATTTTCACATTTTTTTCTTTTGCTTCATACAAAAATTACTTTGGATATTTATAACTCCGAAAATACTAAGTTATCTGAACGACCCTCATAGAAATAATTACTTATAATCGATAGATAAATCCAACACAATATTTAAAATTTCAGAAAAAGAAACTTTTTTTTTTAAATGCTAAGTCCTTTACCGGCCCGTTTCAACCCACTGTGCGGCGGCGCGCGTTGCGTGTGTTGTGTCATATGTCGCGTGTGCAGGCCGGCGGGCGGGTATTCGGCGCGCGTGGAGTGGCTGGTGGCGGCGTCGCGTGCACGTGGGGCGGGTCTGGCGCACGACGCGGCGACGGTGTGCTGTGTGCTGCCGCGTGCAGACGAACTGCTGGTGCTGGCGGGCGATGAGCTGTACGTGAGTGTCGGGGCGAGGGGTGGCGGTGCGTGTGGCTGGTTGGTCGCTGACGGGTGCGTGTTGCAGGTGTGGCGCAGCCGCGCGACGTTGCAGTGGGACCCGCACGACGGTTACTAGGTGCCGGTTACGCCGCGAGTGACGTGACGCTGGGCAACCTCATGCCTCATTAATTATACTTTAGGTTCAAAACGAACACATCCCAAAACGTCCACTTCCCAAAATGGTAATTCCCTAAATGTCTATTTCCGTCGACACAAAACAAATGTCACTGGCTTTGATTTGATTATACAGGGTTACTGGTAACTCGACGTATTCCTTGCAGGACGTCATAGTAGGGTTAAAATGCAACAAATTAAGCCACCAAATGTTCTACCGAAATTTTGAATTAGTTAAGAGTTTTAGAGCTAAAAATTACAAAAAATTAAATGTTTTGTTAGTGATATTTGCCAAAGTTTTAGGCATTATTGAACTTTTAATTATTAACAAAAAGGTCTGCTACGGCGTCAACTATGATAATAACTTAAATTTCAGTACAGTCGCGCCGTAAATCATTTTTAAATTGGTTTCAAATGGTTTAATCTGGGATTTTCATTAAAAAACTAAAACTCTTAACTAATTCAAAAACTACTGAATTTCGGTAGAACATTTGGTGGCTTAATTTGTTGCATTTTAACCCTACTATGACGTCCTGCAAGGAATACGTCGAGTTACCAGTAACCCTGTATATACTAATACTAATAATATAGTATAATATAATATATATAATATGTGATTCTTGTTTATACCTGTTCACGCGCTTGCACGGGAACCTTACAATATAACAATAAATCGTCGTCGACCACTCGACCGTTGCTGACGGCGCGCAAAACGTAAAAGGGTCGAGCCCAGTCCTCCGCCGCTCGCGTTCCCGGCGCGCACGCCCTCTAGCGATGCTCGGCGCTTCCCCGCCGTTGGCTCGCGCAGGGTGGCGTGATGTCGCCGCGTAGTGATTGGATCCCGCGCATCGGCCCGCCGCCGTCCCCTTGGTGGTGGCAACGTCAGCCACCCGGCTGACCCCATCAGGGCCGGGGTGTAGGCGCGTGATGCTCCCCAAGCGCCACTGAAGCGGCGGCAGGTTTGCCTCGCTTAGAAGCACGAGGTCGATAAGGCAGATGCCTCGCTGCTGGGTCCTCCACTGGGACCGCTGCTGTATTTCGGCCAGGAACTCCTGCCACCTGGACCAGAACTGTTGACGGATTTTTTCAATGAGTTCGTAGCAATTGGGCCGCAGTACTGTGATTGGTGGCAATGGGAAGGCGGTCAATGGCCTGCCCACTAGAAAGTGCCCTTGGGTTAGCGGAGAGGAATCATTTGGATCTGACGAGAGGGGAGAGAGGGGACGGGAGTTTAGTATGGCCTCAAGCTGTGAAAACAGTGTAGCCAGCTCTTCAAAAGTCAAACAGGCCTCCCCAGCTACTCTTTTGAGATGGTATTTAGAAGATTTTATACCCGCCTCCCATATTCCCCCGAAATGAGGCGAATATGCAGGTCCAAACACAAAGCGGATTCCCTCGTTCGCAGAGTGATTAAAGACAGACTCTTGGCATCTTCTGCAAAATTCTGCCCAGCTCATTGCACGCGCCTATAAAGTTTCGGCCATTGTCACAATAGATAGCATAGGGTTTACCTCTCCTAGCTACAAACCTGCGGAGGCATAGAATGAATGCTTCAGAAGTGAGATAGCTGACTACTTCTAGGTGAACCGCCTTAGTGGTTAGACACACAAACAAATACAAATAGCTTTTAGTTATGCGGTTCCCTCGGCCCTTACGGCTTGAAATCTTAAAGGGGCCCGCAAAGTCTACCCCACAAGAACTGAAGGCGAAGCTACTGTCAGTTCTTACGGCTGGTAAGTCACCCATGATTGGTTCGAAAGGTTTACTTCGCAATCGCGTACATACAACGCACTGCTTGGTAACTGTGCGAGCTAGTTTCTCCCTCCTATGGGACAATATTCTTCACGAATGGCTGCAAGCAGTGCCTGAGGACCAGCACGAAATAAACGTAAGTGTTCATGTTTAACTAACAGTTTAGTCAAACTATGTTTCGCATCTAGGACAATAGGGTGCTTCTTATTATAATCAAAGTTAGAATTTCCTAGACGGCCTCCCACTCGTAGCACCTGTTCCGAGTCTACAAAGGGATTAAGTGGCAATAATTTAGATTTGTTATATAATTGATACCCTTTACTTAACGTTTCAATCTCTTCATAGAATGTCTCAAACTGACTAATTTTAATTAGAAGAGTGCATGCCCTTTGCAGCTCTTCAGCTGACAATGCCTGACTTACATTTCTTTGAACTTTACAGTTTTTAATTGCGCAGTTGCGCACGCGCAGCCATACGCGTCGCTTGCTTTTTGCTACGATCGGTTTTTGCGTCGAGCGAAATGTCCGCCACAGTAAAGTGTCCTCAATGTAATATTGTTATTGACGAACTGCTATGTTACGTGCAAAATAAGCTTTCGACGAGTGATGACGATACCTTAATTCGCATATTTGTTTCGACCTTTAGTAACGATGAAATCAAAAATTCAAAATCGTTACTTTTTGAATCTGTTCCAACTAACAAAAGGAATATCAAACGGAAACAAAAGGGCAAAAAACATCGTGAGTTAGCCGATATAATTGGCCTGTTCAAGTCTCCTGACCCTGACGTGATCCCGATTTTCGTCGCGCGGCACCTAGAAAATCTACCCCCAATCACTTTTGATCATTTGGATGTGACTAAGTTGCTAAAAGATCTCACCTTACTCAAGGATGAAGTGCGACAACTGAAGTCAACAAGTGTGACGGTAGATCAATTGGAGAAACTCAAGATGGATCTTCAATACGACCTCAAGTTTGGATCGTTGATCGAGCATGCACAGAACGAACAGTGTGTGAATTTAAAACAAGGGGGCGGCAATGAAGACGTCTCTCTTGGTAACTCGTCATACAGAAGTCTGGAGGTTTCCAAAAATGCAGTGCAAAGTCCGAGAAATCAAGATAGTGTCACCAAAAACTCGGTTCATTTAGCCGATAAGCAAGGTCCGCTTATTCAAAGCGGTGGGTATGTTGGGAATGAGCTGCCGTTATCAGTGTCGAGAACCGGTTCTATGACGCGGGCTCGCTCGCCGTCGCCAGTACAAACAGCTGTGGGTGTTACGTCACAGTCGCAGCTAATGAACACAGGTAGTAAACAAGTGCTACATTGCGGTGATGTTTTGCCTAGAAAGGAGAATGATGGATGGACCGTTGCAACGCATCGTAAACCGAAGCAAAAGTACCGTTACGCTGGGAAAGCGGGGGTCGCTAAAGACACAGTAGGGTGCTTTAAAGCTGCTGAAAAGAAAGTACCGATGTTTATCACGAATGTGCACAAAGAGTCACATACAACTGACATCATAAAGCACATTGAAATAAAAACCCGCGAGATAGTTAAATTGGAAAAACTGTCTCTGCGAAAAAAGGTAGACTATGATGCGTACAAGTTTTTTATACCTGAATCCAGAGTGCCTGCATTTTTGGATGAAAACATCTGGCCGCAAAATATAATATTCAGGCGTTTTGTGCATTATAGTCAAAGACGTAAGGACGAGTACTCGGTTAAAGTCGGCTCTGTAAACAACAATAATGACTGATAATAGTTTGTTACGATTTGCCAGCTTTAATTGTAGGAGTGTTAAGCGTTCTATTGAGGGCGTTCGTGAACTATGCGCAACGTGCGACATAATAGCGCTTCAGGAGTGCTGGTTGCTGCCGGAGGACCTGCCGTTCCTGAGCACCATCCATGGTGATTTCAGCAGCACGGGGACGTCGGCCGTTGACACGTCTGCTGGCATGCTGCGTGGGCGACCCTATGGAGGGGTGGCTCTGCTATGGCGAAAAAGTGCATTCAGTCACGTGTCGGTCATTCCGAGTGATAACTCGAGAGTGTGTGCAATACGTTGTGATACCAGTGAAAGGCCTTTTATTGTGATGAGTGTGTACATGCCCACGGATGCAGTGAGTAACCTGCCGGAATTCTCACATTGTTTAGGACTGGTAAGTGCGATCGTGGACAGTAGTGTTGTGGAGGCGGTTTATTGTCTTGGTGACTTTAACGCGCATCCGCATGGTCTATTTTTTACGGACTTAAATTACTGTAGTGATAATCACTTTTCATGCGTTGATGTAGATAGGCTGGGATTGACGTCGAACACGTATACGTATGTCAGTGACTGTAACGGGGCTAGGCGATGGCTGGATCATTGTCTCTGTTCAGAGTCGTCTCTGAAAACTGTTCGTAGTGTTAGTGTTAAGTACGATGTTATGTGGTCGGATCACTACCCATTGTTGATCGAATGCGATCTCAATATAATTCGGCCGAAAATAAAGCTGAGTATGTCCTACGACAACATAGTTGTGTGGGGAGAAAAAAACTCAGACGCTACCTTCACCTTCAGGCAAGAATGTCATCGGCGATTACGAAATATTGACTTCCCTCGCGTATTGTCCAATTGTTGTGATCGCATGTGTAGTGATTCGGACCACAATCTAATAATTAATTGCCTGTATCGGGATTTGGTAACCGCTCTAGGGGAGGCCGCAATTGTTAGCAGAGAGACACGAGTCATTGGTAGGAGGCCGAAGCGCGTGGTGGGTTGGAATAAGCACGTCAGCGAGGTTCACTCGTACGCTAGGCTTATGTTTAATGAGTGGCTTAATTGTGGCAAACCTAAGTCTGGCGTGATTTATGAGGAAATGTGTGACACTCGTAAGATCTTTAAATCCAAGTTAAGGTGGTGCCAGAATCACCAAGACCAAATCCAGATGGACATCCTAGCCGAGTTGCACACTAAAAAAGACTCAGGGCTTCTGGAAGTCTACTAAAAAGCACAATCTTAGGCCTGGTTTGCCGGTGAGCGTCGATGGCGTGTCTGCTGAAAGGGATATTGCCAATGTTTTTAAATCCCAGTTTTGTGTCGAGCCAAGCAGTATTCCACCCTCTGAGGTGTCGAGGCTGAGTCACAGTGTACTGTCCTGGAACCAAGAGTTAAGTTCTCTGCTGCGGACATAGCTAAAACTATAGGGTGTATGACCAGGGGTAAGTCTCCAGGACATGACGGACTCACCATCGAGCACCTACAGCATGCAGGTCCCCACCTGCCACGTGTTTTGGCTATGCTGTTCACATTCTGTCTTCGCCACTCGTACTTGCCGGATGAAATGATGAGAACGGTTGTAGTACCAATTGTTAAAAATAAAACCGGTGCTATATCAGATAAGAACAATTACAGACCGATCTCATTAGCGACAGTCATCGCGAAGGTATATGACAGCATGCTTAATGCTCAGTTAAACAATACAATAACTTTGCACGATAACCAGTTTGGGTTCAGGCCCAAACTGTCCACTGATAGTGCTATACTGAGTTTAAAGCATGCTGTCAGATATTACACGGATCGGAGCACGCCTGTTTACGCCTGCTTCCTTGATCTGTCCAGAGCGTTTGACCTGGTTTCTTACAAAGTGCTGTGGAAGAAGATGCTCGATAGGCAAGTTGCGCCGGAAGTTGTTAAAATCTTCCAGCACTGGTACGGGAACCAGGTCAATAATGTTAAATGGTCGGGAGCTCTGTCGGACTCTTACAGGTTGGAGTGCGGGGTGAGGCAGGGAGGATTAAGCTCACCAACGCTCTTCAATCTGTATATTGATGGACTTGTTGCCGGGCTCAGCAGCCACCATGTTGGATGCCATGTTGATGATGTTTGCTTTAACAACATCAGCTATGCTGATGATATGGTGCTGCTGAGCGCGTCAATAGGAGGACTCAGAGCGCTAATAAGCATTTGCGAAGCGTACGCTCATATACATGGCCTAAAATATAACGTCAAAAAGAGTGAGCTTATGGTTTTCAATGCGGGTTCTAGATGTCCGGCGGAGGTTCCACCAGTAAGGCTATGTGGGGTGCCCTTAGAGCGGGTACATACTTTTAAGTATCTGGGCCATATTGTGACGTCCGACCTGAAGGACGACGCTGATATTGAGCGAGAAAGGAGGGCGCTGTCGGTGAGGGCGAATATGATTGCCCGCAGGTTTGCTCGTAGCTCCACGGATGTGAAGATTACCTTGTTTCGAGCCTATTGCACTTCTTTTTATACGAGTAGTCTGTGGGTGTCTTATTCGCAGAAATCCTACAGTGCTCTCCGCGTTCAATATAACAACGCGCTGAGGGCGCTGCTGCGGATGCCTCGCTTCTGCAGCGCATCGGGAATGTTCGCGAGCGTCCGCATTGACTGTTTTTATGCCAGCATGCGCAAGAGGGCGACCTCGATAGCGAGCAGAGTGCGGGGCAGCGGCAACAGTCTTCTTACCGTTGTTGCCAACAGGTTGGACGGGCCTTTCATGCAGCACTGGCAGGCCGTACATGCACCCGTATATCGAGCCTGGGGCAGGTAGTAATTTGGAATGAAAATGTGTTTGTAATTGATAATATTTATTAAAAAAAAAAAAAAAAATTGACATTTATTATAACATTTTACAATTTGAGAATTTTAGATTTGAAATTTCTATTTATTTTATTTTATTGTTGACAATTTTAATTATTTTGCGTAATGAAATTTTATTAATCACATTTTTGTTTTGGGTTTTTATCTGTTTGGAATTTATAATAGTTTGAATTTATAAAATTTTTAAAAGTCTTAACAAAAAAAACACTGAATACTTATGGGGGATTTCCGTTAAGGTTCTTGGTGATATTATTGACACAATTGCTCCTCTCCTAACAGGCATATTTAATCAATGTTTAGATACAGGTACGTTTCCTGATTTAATGAAACATAGTAAAGTAGTACCAATTTTCAAATCGGGTAGTAAGAGTGATCCCTCTAACTATAGACCAATATCTGTGCTACCAGCATTAAGCAAAATATATGAAAAAATCATGCTAGACCAAATGTTGGCACATTTTAATTCAAATGAGATTTTACATAGTCATCAGTTTGGTTTCACGAAAGGTAGGTCGACGACTAACGCAGGAGTAAAACTCATCAGTCACATTTTAGAATCCTGGGAAAAGTCCCAGGATGCAATTGGCATTTTCTGTGACCTCTCAAAAGCGTTTGACTGCGTTGACCACAATACACTAAACTGTAAATTACACCACTACGGCATACGTGGACAAGCTGCTGATCTTGTTCTTTCCTATCTTTCAAACAGGCAGCAAAAAGTAAATGTTAATGGGGCGACGTCCTCGGGGTCTCTGGTTAAGATTGGCGTGCCTCAAGGTTCGATTCTTGGCCCTTTCCTATTTCTAGTTTACATTAATGACCTTCCTTACATGATGGCTAACTTATCGGATATAATTCTATTCGCCGATGACACTTCTCTTATTTTTAAAATAGATAGGAAAGATACGGATGTCTTACATGTCAACGATAGTCTGGCAGTTCTTTCGAAATGGTTCGCAGCTAATAATCTTTTACTTAATGCGAACAAAACTAAATGTCTTAAGTTCTCATTACCTAACGTTCCTCAAGTAGGATTAAATTTAAAACTTGATGACAAGAAATTAGATGCTATTACGGAAACTGTATTTCTAGGAATTACTCTAGACTCGAAATTACAATGGGGCGCCCACATTAGAGCTCTTTCAGGCAGATTAAGTTCAGCTGCATATGCAGTAAGAAAAATAAGGCAGTTGTCTGATATAGCCACAGCTAGGTTAGTATACTTTGCTTATTTCCACAGTATTATGTCTTATGGCGTTCTGCTGTGGGGATCGGCAGCTGACGTAGATTCAATTTTCATTTTGCAAAAGAGGGCAGTTCGCGCGATCTATAAAATGAGTCCTCGTGAGTCTCTTAGAAATAAATTCAAAGAAATTGATATACTTGTAGAGTCTGTGTTGTGTATTTTGGTAGTTAGGGACTTTTCATAATAAACACAGCTCTAACATTAATGTTTATTTACGTAAAACTAACAATAAACTTGACACTGGGAGGCGCGAGCGAGTCAGTAGTCCTGCCTGCTTGATACGGCGTTTAGCGCGGACTGCCGAGGGCGACCGAGAGGCGCATCAAGAGCGCGGGGAGGAGGCGGCGCGTCGAGCCGCTAGCCGCGCGGTTCGGCAAACCTCGGTTTTGCTCGGAGGTTATATCGGCAGAGCGGACGAGCTGTAGGTATACGGTAGGTATAGCCTACATCACTCCCCCGCTGAGACCGGTTCACGGTCGATAGTGAGAAAGGTGTCGTGGGAATCTAACGGTTCTCCCGCTTCTTGTGGTGGTTCTCGGCTGCGGTAGTGGCGATACTGGTGATGAAGCTGATGGTGGATGTGGTAAAGGTGGTGTTTTCGAATCGTCATTGCTGTCAGCCAAGTAGGCTGGTTTTAGCCTATCTATGGTTACGGTTGTATGTTTCCCTTGGACGTCTATTGTAAAGGTTTTTGATCCTCTTTCTATAACTCTATGTGGACCGGAATAAGGTGATTCTAATGACTTCTTTAGAGGTCCTTTCCGCAGGAAGACATGACTGGCTGAATTAAGGTCTTTAGGTACGTAAAACATTTTCTCGCCATGGCCGGATGTTGATGCAGGTGACAGTCTCGAAATATGTTTTCTCAGCCTTGCTGCGAAGTCTGCTTCATCTATGATGTTGTGTGTTACTGGTTTCATGAACTCACCAGGTAACCGGAGTGGCTCGCCGTACACCAATTCGGCTGAAGAGGCTTGTAGATCATTCTTCCAGGCGCTCCTCATGCCAAGGAGAACGAGAGGAAGTACCTCCGACCATTGCGCGTTGTTGTGGCACATTATGGCGGCTTTCAGCTGTCTGTGCATTCTCTCCACTAGGCCGTTGCACTGAGGGTGATAAGCTGTCGTGGAACAGTGGTAGGCGCCTATGATCAACGAGATGCTCTGGAACAGCTGCGAATCAAATTGTTTTCCTCGGTCAGTGGTTATTTTCTCCGGACATCCGAACCGAGCGACCCAGCCAGAAATGAAAGCGCTAGCGCAGGTCTCCGCTGTGATGTCTGCTAGAGGGTAGGCTTCTGGCCATCGAGTATACCTATCTACAGCTGTAAGGCAGTACCTGAAACCAGAAGAAAGTGGCATGGGGCCTATTAAGTCAAGGTGGACGTGGGAAAAACGGTTGGAAGGAACAGGGAATGAGGAAAGAGGAGAGTGGGTATGGCGGGTAACTTTGTTGCGTTGGCAATCAGTGCATTGTTGAGCCCATGTTCTGCAGTCACGACGAATCTTAGGCCACACAAATCGTTCTGACACTAGTTTAGCTGTAGCGTTGGGGCCTGGATGACTGAGATTGTGTAGGTTGCTAAAGATTGCTTTTCGGAAAGTTGGTGTGATGAATGGCCTAGAACGTGAAGTAGACTGGTCACAGTATATGTAGGCATCCATAGTTTTCAC
Organism: Lithophane leautieri; assembly: GCA_949152455.1. Taxonomy (NCBI): domain Eukaryota; kingdom Metazoa; phylum Arthropoda; class Insecta; order Lepidoptera; family Noctuidae; genus Lithophane; species Lithophane leautieri. The sequence continues at coordinate 82,310 of OX424462.1, read as the reverse complement.
TCTCTCTAATTGTAACGCCGTTTTGTTTTGTAGCAAACTCTGTAACTCTTGATCGTTTTCCTGTTCGTTTTCCAGTTCTTTGTAGTTGATGGTAGTATCGATGCTTTCCAGTCTTGAAAATGCGTCGGCGACTACGTTGTCATTTCCTGATATGTGGTTGATGTCCGTTGTGAATTGTGAGATATGTTCGAGGTAGCGGTGTTGACGAGGTGAGCAGTTGTCTCTTCTTGTTGTGAAGGCGAATGTGATGGGTTTATGATCGGTGAACACTTTAAATGTTCTCGCTTCGACCATAAACCTAAAGTATTTTATTCCTTCATGTATTGCGAGCAGTTCACGGTCGTAAGTGCTATGTTTCGTCTGAGCAGGAGATAATTTACGAGAAAAGAATCCTAGTGGTTGCCAGCTGTCATTTTTTCGTTGTTGTAAGACAGCTCCGATGGCCACATCTGAAGCATCGGTGAAAAGTGCTAACTCAGCTTGTGGATCAGGATGGGAGATGAGAGTAGCTTCTAATAAGTTATTTTTGCATGCGTCGAATGCTTTTTGTATTTCAGGTGTTATGGTGATGGGCGTCGTTCCTTTGATTTTTGGGCCACTTAAAGCTTGATTGAGAGGGCCTTGGATTTGAGCCGCACCAGGGAGAAATTTTCTGTAAAAATTAATCATCCCTAGAAATCTTCGTAACTCTTTAGCATTTTTAGGGAGGGGATATTCCTGGATCGCCTTTACTTTTTCTGGGAGGGGACGTATACCAGCTGCAGATACGTGATAACCCAAGAAGGTAACTTCACTAACGCCTAAGACGCATTTGCTGGTGTTAATTACTACTCCATATTTCTTTAACTGGTCAAATATTTTTGTTAGGTGTCCAATGTGCTCTGTCTCCCCTTTTGAAAACACGAGGATATTATCTAAATATCCAAACGCGAAGTCTAATCCTTGAAGGATTTCATCTAGAAACCTTTGAAAGGTCTGGGCAGCGTTCCTCAAACCGAAGGTCATGGCAGTAAATTCAAAAAGTCCGAATGGAGTTGTGATCGCTGTTTTCTTAATGTCGTCTTCAAAAACTGGTATTTGATTAAATGCTTTAATAAGGTCAATTTTTGAAAATATGGTGGATCCTGACAGCTGGTATGCGAAGTCGTGGATGTGCCTCACTGGATACCGATCAGGTATTGTTCGTGCATTTAATTGCCTATAATCGCCGCATGGCCTCCAGCCGTCGTCTTTTTTGGGCACGAGATGTAATGGGGACGACCAGGGACTTTCAGAGCGACGAGCTGTTCCATTTTGTAACATTTCCTCAAATTCTTTTTTTGCGATCTTCATACGGTCCGGTGCCAATCGACGCGGTCGTGATGTTACCGGTGGGCCAGGCGTCGTTCTAATTTGGTGCTTTGTGTTTTGAATAGGTATATTTTGTGACCCAGCTGGTCTTGTAATTTCCGGATAACATCGTAATAAATCGAGATAAATTGAGTGGCCAATAAACATTTTTAACGACAGCATTTCGTGTGTTATTTCGTGAGTTGAAGGCGCGCCGACAGTCATGTTGGTTATTGAATCGATTAATTTTTGTTGCCTACAATCGACTAATAAGTTATAGAAACTTAAAAATCAACGCCTATGATTGGCCTTGCAACATCAGCTATAATAAATTTCCAAGTAAACTCACGACGTAATCCGAGGTTAAGATTTAGTTGGCATGTACCATAAGTAGGTATCGGCGTGCCATTTTCAGCGACAAGTTCGTAGTTGCCTTTGTTATTACATTGTAGCTGATTACGTAAGTACGATTTAGGGTAGGCACACACATCTGAACCCGTGTCTACGAGAAACTGTATGCCGGTACGTTTATCTGTGATAAATAGGCGGCCTTTGCACGTAGAGCAGTCGTCAGCCGCCATTACTGACTGCTTTTGCAGTTTTCCGGTTTGAAGTCACACGGCTGAATACATTTGGTGGCCTTTGCACCAAACTTATAATGGTACCAACATGTTGGGTAATTTTTATTACGTGACTGAGATCGGTTTTGGCGGGATTTCGAGCGGTCTTCGCGTCTACTTGATCGGCCTGGGCGGGAAAGGTCATCGACCTTTTTAGTTAGGGCCTGGACTTGCTTCGTTAGCTCAGTCATTTGTTTACACATAGTAGGTATCCATTTCACTCACCCCATGTGTTGATGTCGCCGCTACTTGATGACCTCTCGGCACAACATCATGTATTCTGTCGGCGAGATCAGCTAACGCATCGAGACGCGCAGATGCCTGAGACGCGATTATGGACTGTATGTTACAAGGGAGGCGGCTCGACCATATTGTTTTTAAAAACTCCTCAGGTACCTTCGGACCAGCGAGGTGCTGCAGGTGTCGGAGGAACTGCGACGGCTTCCTGTCGCCAAGTTCTTCATGTGTCAGCAGTTGGTGTACTTTTTTTTCGCGGGATTCCGAGAGTCGCTTTATGAGCTCCGCCTTCAATTTTCCATATTTATCGGTCGCTGGTGGATTCACTATGATATCTTCGACCTCTGTAGCGTATCGCGGGTCGAGATGACTGACAACGTAATAGAATTTGGTTGTGTGCGCCGTAATATTGGATATCGCGAACTGACCTTCTATTTGTGCGAACCAAATCGCAGGCTTCTCCGGCCAAAATGGTGGAACGCGCACGCCAACTCGAAACACATCTTGAGGCTCAGTCTTTTTGGCATCTTCTTCCACCTGCTCGGTATCACTCATTTTGTTTGTCACTAAAGTTACTTTTCACAATAATAGTTGATGAGTCCGCGTATTTGGCACAAAATTAGGTATTAGGTAGCACTCGTACCACGTGTTAACTTGTCGGGGTCACCACTGTAGAGTCTGTGTTGTGTATTTTGGTAGTTAGGGACTTTTCATAATAATCACAGCTCTAACATTAATGTTTATTTACGTAAAACTAACAATAAACTTGACACTGTGCGAGGCGCGAGCGAGTCAGTAATCCTGCCTGCTTGATACGGCGTTTAGCGCGGACTGCCGAGGGCGACCGAGAGGCGCATCAAGAGCGCGGGGAGGAGGCGGCGCGTCGAGCCGCTAGCCGCGCGGTTCGGCAAACCTCGGTTTTGCTCGGAGGTTATATCGGCAGAGCGGACGAGCTGTAGGTATACGGTAGGTATAGCCTACATACTCACTCTGCCTTCTCTCTATATCTTAGAAAGTATTTTGTATGTTCGCAAAAACTTAGGGTTTTTCAAAAAAATAAGCGACTTCCATAATATAAATACACGTAGTAAACATGAAATTGTGGTACCCAAATTTAGATTAGCTAAAACTAGTAAGTCGTTTCTTATAAACAGTATCCGCTTTTACAATAAGTTGCCAAAGCAGGTTATAGAACTTAGCGATGGTAAGTTCAAAACCCACATCAAACGTGTCCTTATCAAAAAAGCATATTATAAGATTAAAGACTACGTTGAAGACAAGGAAGTTTGGCAATAATTTCTTCTGCACATGTGGCTTCCCTGGTACCTCATTAACGTCATAATTTTGTAAGAGTCTATTAACTTTTTATTTGTTAACTTTCTATTAACTTCTTCTTGTTTATTTTTTACATTCATCGCAGACAGACATAATAATAATCATAGTATTATTTGACATTATATACCTACTATTTAATTTTAACTCTATAGTAGTGGCTTTTGCGGACATGTTAATTATTCAGATTTGTTACAGTTGTAATGGCAATCATGTCATTTGGTTTAAATAGGTTTTTATCTGTAGTATCTTATTTATCGTATATAGATTCCTTTCTATCTTGTGAATGTGAGAACGTCGTAGGCTTAGTGAACTGTAGACTTTTATTTTTAATTTTAATTTAATATTTTTTTTCTTTGTGAGATTTATCTGAATTTTTTTGAAAGGCCTACACTGTCCTCCCATAACTATTAACACTGTAATTCGAAAATATTGTAAAAGCCAATTATCTTTTAAAAGAGTAACCATGGAGTTTCTTGCCGGCTCTTCTCCATAGGAAACGACCAATTGGAACCGTGCACCTACTCGTAGCTTCTGACGTTTCATAAGTGCCCATGTAGGCTTATGTGAAATAAAATATTTTGATTTTGATTTTTTGATGAATTAGTTTAGTTTGAATTTTTGTAATTTAATGTATGAGTTGCTTACTTACGCTATGAGTCCTGTTGCTTGAAATAAATGAATAAATAAATTAATTAATTAACCTTTGCACATATGCAACTGTTCTTTTCAGCCGTAACCAATTAGAAAACCTATTGAAATCTATCAATTTAATATTATCTAAACTTTCCTTATTATTTGAAACAAAGGAATATGAAGTAAGTGATTTGACCTCAGGTAAGGGTTCTTCCTCTAACGGAAGTTGCTTGGTGGACCACTCGCAGTCCTCTTGTTTTAAGAAAGGAGGGCCTTCCCACCATGGAATTGAACTCTTCAACATATGTGGGTCTACCCCTCTTGAAGCCATGTCAGCGGGGTTCAAGCTTGTGGGAACATGACGCCACTGATTATCAGCTGTTAGCTCCTGAATTTCGTTCACTCTATTGCGCACAAACGTTTTCAATGAATTTGGCTGCATTCTTAACCATCCTAATACTACCATGGAGTCTGTCCATATTATTTTCTTATTTATTTTACATTTTAAAGACTGACCGACTTTCTGACAAAGTCTAATTCCGAGGAGCGCTCCACATAGTTCTAATCTAGGAATGGTCATTGGTTTAATAGGTGCTACCCTAGCCTTTGCACATAACAGGCGTGATGTATATGATTACTACTCTTTGACTTTAAATAAACACATGCACCATAGGCAGCTTGTGAGGCATCTACAAAACAATGCAATTCAGTGTATTCTGGCTTTTCACACAGGACATACCTAGGTAAATGTATATTATACAGATAAGATAAATTATTACTAAAGTTTAGCCAATCCTTAACTAAATAATTTGGTATTGGCTCGTCCCAATCTAACTTGGCACACCATAACTTTTGAAGTAATATTTTTGGTTTGATAATCGCCGCACTCAATAATCCTTATGGGTCAAATATTTTGCACATCATAGAAATAACCGTCCTTTTAGTTATCTGAGAAGCAAGAGGTACATTGGTAGAAAATTGAATAGTGTCACTCACCGGAGACCAGTTTAATCCTACCACAGCTGTTTCTTTGCACAAATCTAAGACATCACTATTAAGTCGTTCCTTCTTGAATATCTGAGGACAAATGGTACGAAATTTCCTAAGTATGAACCCAGCTGGCTCTAAAACTCCAATCTTTATAGATGTGTGTCAGTTGATCCTCTGATGCGCAACCGGTACTTAAGTCATCTATGTTGAAGTCAGTTAGCATAATGTTTTTATAAGTTCATCATCACACTCTAGTGCTAGTTGTTGAAGACACCTAGTACTAAGGAACGGCGCAGATGCTGTAGGTACCATAAGTTACTGTATTCAACTGGTATATGTGGTTCTTTCCTCAAAAGACCATTTCAGACACAAATCTACATGGTCCTCAAATGATCTGACCAAGATTATTTCCGGATTTTGATATTTACATTGACATTTTATTTAAATAATGACATGAATGTTTACTTTGTAAAGTATTATATTATTTTAATTATTGTGAATGTGAAGACTATGTGGATCTTTCTTTCCTTTTTTATTATTAATTTTTCCTTAGTTTTAATTAATCATGGTCTGGCAATTTGAGTAATTTATGCCGCCTTACCAAATGTCCTTTCTTTGGTATTGTTCGACAAATCGTTGAGCTCCTTAAAATTGGAGTTGAGCTGCACGATTATTGACAAATGCGTGCACTGACTGGACAGATCTACTCAATCTGTGTGGTTCTTTCCTCAAAAGTCCATTTCAGACACCAATCTACATGGTCTTCACATGATCTGACCAAGATTATGTCTGGACTTTAAAAGAGACTGTGACCTCTGAGTTTGTTTCGGCCTTTCTTCTCAGAGTAGTCAGATAGGAAACGCCGACCTCATCTAGTTTTAAAAATGTGATTGACGTGTAAAAGTGTTTGTACAAACCTACTTACAGAAATAAAAATCATTAATCATCATCATTAATCATATATTACAATGTTGTGAGTTTTTTCACAACGCCACAGTATTAACTGCAAATGGCGTTGAGACTCATCTATAGCAATCTGCCTGTACATTTTAGCAATATCTCCAGTGAGAACAAACCTATGCTTTCGAAAACGTAATAATATAGACATTAAGTCACTCTGTATGGACCTACTGCTTGAATATCGTTCAGAGACTTACTCGATGTAGTTTTCGAAGACGCATCGAAAACGACTCTAACCATAGTAGTCTCACTGTGTTCTCTGATAACACAATGGTGTCAAAGTCAAATAATTTATTTCAAATAGGCACATAAAAGGCACTTTTGAACGTCAATGAAAAACAAAGAAATAGATTTGATTCTAGTTGCCCTTTCCAAAAGGTACTCGTAGCTTTCGTATGGAGACGAATGGGCAAGAAACTCCAGCGTTACTCTTTTCAAAAATGTTTTACTATATTTTGTATACATGAATTATATAATTATATGAGAAGACGATGCACCTACAATAAGATTACTGTCCCACAAAAGGCAAAAAGAATTATAAATGGAGCAATGACAAAATAAATTCTACGTACATGGTGCTCACATATTTACAAACATTGTAAAAGTATAAATACGATATTACAATATTCCTAACATCTTTACAAGTAATACTAATAAGTCAGTGCGTAAGTCCAAGCAATCACAGAGTGTAAAAATCTATGACATACAAATAATAAAATATACAACTAATTTAGCAACCAGTTTGATTTTGTCCAGACTCTAAATTGTCCTATGGAGCAAGACCAGCATGTTTCCAAGCATGCTTATCTTGGATATAATCCTCTAATTTGTAATAAGCTTGTTTACAAAGTGTACTTTTTATATGAGTTTTAAATTTTCTTTCATTTAATTGCAATAATATCACAAGGTATTTTGCTATAGCATTTAACGCAGTAGGTACCCCATAAAAGATGTTTGTACTTTAGCTAATCTGAAAAATGGTTGATCTATTTTATCTTTATTTCTAGTATTAAAATTATGTCTGTCACTTATTTTCTTAAAAAGATTAAAAAAATTTCTTACATAGGTACATAATATTCTCATAAATAAATTGGCAAGGACCGTCATAATATTAATCCTTTTAAATAGTTCCCTGAGAGATTCGCGGCGACATAGATTATAAATGGCTCTGACACCTCTCTTTTGCAAAATAAAGATGGATTCAATGTCAGCAGCCCGACCCCACAGTAAAATGCCATACGACATAATGCTGTGGAAGTAACTGAAATAGACCAAACGCGCGGTTTCTACATCTGTTAACTGTCTTATCTTTCTGACAGCATAAGCGGCCGAGCTTAACCGCCCCGCAAGAGATTTTATATGAGGTCCCCACTGTAATTTCTCGTCTAGCGTGATACCCAGGAAAACTGTTTCATTAATAAACTCTAGTTTTTCTCCATTCAATATGATGTCACATTCGCTTCTTCTAACATTAGGTAATGTAAATCGAATACATTTGTTTTTTTTTCATTGAGTACCAAATTATTATTTACCGTAAACCAATCTTGGACCTGAAGAATAGAGCTATTCATGTCGTCAAGATTTTGTGATCGTCGATTTATTTTAAAAATCAATGATGCGTCATCTGCAAATAACACCATCTTCGGTTGATTTAGAAGTAATTGGGGTAAATCATTAATATAAATTAAGAAGAGGAATGGGCCTAATATCGAGCCTTGAGGAACGCCCATTGCCATTTCAGACCCCAATGAGTTTACGCCGTTTACTTGAACTTTCCTATCTTTCAGAAATGATCTCAGTAGATCAAGAGCTGTATTTCTAACCCCATAGTGCTCTAGTTTCAGCAGAAGTGTCTCATGGTTGACGCAATCGAACGCCTTCGAGAGGTCACAAAAGATTCCAATGGCATCCTGTGCTTCTTCCCAGCAGGGCTTGAAATACCGTAAAGATATGGTATCTTTACAGCCTTCTGATGCAGGTATCGTTAGCTATTAAATAACGTTATAATATTTAACGTAATATCTGGCACATTTTACCGTTAAACATACGTAACGTTAAAATCTACGCTATCGAAAATTGTATCGTTATGATTTAGTTTTGTTACCGTCGTTCTGGATATCGTTAAAAATTTCAGACTGCATCGATGCTAAGACTGTGCCGTACGACTATTTGCGTGTATAATAGGTATTCTCTTTGTTATTCTGTGTTGTGCTTGTTCTTGTGAATATACTTGGTGGGTTTGTCCGCCGGCAGCCTTTGAGAAAAAAAATTAAGTAACAAAAACTAAAACCCAACTACTACTAAAAAGGTATAAACAAGACACCGCAGACAGACAAATTAAAAATCCGGAGTCACACGTAATCTGTTCGGTTTATGCCCTAACACGTGTGACGTGTGACACGTGTGTTTTTTTAATATTCTTTTGGCGTTATAATATATATATTTGAAATGTGCTCATTAAGCCCTTTCATTTTATACCCAACATGGTACGACTAAACAATTTGTTTTTTTAAGTTCCTGACTTTATGTCCTGTAGAGGGCGCCATTTTTAATTTAATGTGACGTCACATGAGTCCCGTACGGTATATCGAATTACCCTTGAACGATATAACTGTCTACAGAAAGCATGGTTCACCGACGAACGGTAATACGAGAAAACTATTAGTCGATACCATTATTTAGCGACAGCACGTTTCGCCGAATAACGCTACATAGAATGAATGGTTGGCCGATACCAAGATTTGCCGATGTCATGGTTCGCCGGAACACGCTTGAACTAAATAAAGGATAACCCTCCTTTTTTCTTCGGCGTAGTCGGTTAAAAACGGGCCGGTAACGTCGCATAAAATAACAAAAATAATACCTGTAATGTTTTACCGCTATTTTTATAATAACATTAAAAATACCGGTAATTTTTACCACAATTTTTAACGTTATTATTATGTTATGCTACTAAGTAACGCTACCAAATCGTACAGATATCCAGGTATCTCTACGGAAATACCGTTACTTTTAATGTGAATTGGTAACGTTTTCAAGCACTGCTTCCCAGGCGTTAAAAATGTTTTTTATTAGGGTAACACAGTGGTACAACGCCCTTTGGTGAAACCGTACTGTTGTTTATGAAAGATGGAAATTTTTATTGAAGTGACGTAACATTTGATTGAGCGTCAACTTTTCAAACACCTTACTGAGAACTGGCAGAATTGACACAGGCCTATAATTGTTAGGTTCCTTACTATCACCGGATTTGAACAAAGGAACTACTTTGCTGTGTTTCATGAGATCCGGAAAGACTCCTTGGTCTACACTGGTGTTAAATATGAAAGCTAGATAGGGCGCAATGGTTTCGATGATAGATCTACAGACTTTTACAGACATTCCCCAAAGATCTTCTGTTGATTTAATTTTAAGATCTTTAAAAGCTTTTATAACTGCCTGGGGGTTTGTATGCTGAAACCTTAACTCCAAAGGGCATGCCTTTACATTCTTTCTAAGTAAGGCAGCAGAAAGCACAGGTGAGGAATTTAAAGCTTCAGTAGTTTTAACTGGAATATTACCAAAAAAGTTTTCAAATTCCTGAGCTACTTCTACATCTGAGTTGATTGGGCCATGTGCAGTCTCTAAATTAAATTCAGTACTACGCTGTTTTTCCTACCTGTTTCATTATTTATTATTTGCCAGGTAGTTTTTATTTTGTCATCAGCTGAGTTTCTTTTATTGCTAATGTAAAGAGCTTTAGCAATTTTGGTGTGCGTCAGAATGGCTGGTTGTCTGTGGCGTTGGTATATAAGAGTTGATTTGAATATTGCTACATAATTGCTTATATTTGCTATATATATTAAATAATTGCTACATAAGATATATATTCAGAAAAAAAAAAAAAATTGACTAGCCATCCTGACGTTTGGTTGGCTGGTCACCTCCTAGTTTAAAGGATTCTTGTAAATCATTAATGGCTGAATTTATATCAACGTGTAGAACAGGTATCTTACGCTGAACTCTACCGAACTGTTATCTGCCCCTTGTCATGGAAGAAGACTTTTGGCCGCAGGACGTGGTGTTCCGTCGCTTCCGCGGACAAGTGCCACAGGACAGCACAAAGACCTGGGGCCCTATTATGAACTCTTATTTCCAGGCAGTTTACGGCGTAAACAGAACTGCCTTGCAATTTCGTATTATGAACTCGTCAAGCAAGCCAGTCAGCGGTCACGTGACACCCTGGCCGCCTTCTGCCCGAATATTGCCTGGAAATATCGTACTACGAACGTTCGTTTGACATTTCTTGACATACTAAAACTGTTATTATGTATGTTATGTAACCTCACAATCCATTCAATAAAAGCTGCTTCAGAGGACCTTTTATTGAATTGTTTTAGATTTATTTGGCGAAATTATTCGAGCATTATCTAGCTAACATAAAAAAATATCAGGTGTGACGAATATGTACCGTTTGAGTTTCTGGAAACTCTAGAAAGTGGCACTTCTGAGTGATAAAAATACCGAAACAACGATCAAATTGTAAAACTCCCACAACTTTTCCAACAGAACATAAGTTAGTCGCCGACGAGGGCGGAATTCTCATCCACTGAACTATGTATAATAATTATAACTGCCTTTTAATACCTTGTTTATTTATTTTCATACATAATTATACATTTTTAAATATTTTATAAAAGTCATTAAAAAAATCATTTGAAAATATAAAAATAGATCCGCCGGTATCGGGAGCAGGGTCGATGCTACCAGTGGTTAAGGCTGCAGAGACAGGAACCTCCTCACAATGCGAGCCTTATCTGCCTTCTGAATCAGGCCCTTGATCCAACTGCATAACGAGAGTCTCGAGAGCTGTTGGTCGAGGCTTTTGGTCATGAGCCAGGCCATTGGCCGTTCCGACAATCGGCACAATGCAATGATAGAGAGCTCACATTCCACATGTCAACAACTGCCTCTAATTCTAAATATTCTAATATTATCATGATGAAAACTGATAATTAAAAACAATTGAAAACACCACACGGTGGTGTGGTGTAAGTATTTTCATCCACAACCATATCCATCCCTAACCATATTTTCGTTTATACTTCGAATCTATTACGTACTTAAAATTATACATTTCTTCATTTATTTGTGCAATAATGACAACAATACGTACATGAAGTTGTCAAATTCCCAGCTGAACTTCAAGTGGAGTACGTTCTGAAACTTAATCGCGCATTACAATTTGCAACCACGCAAAATTATTAAATGAATTAATAATATAGCACAATACAGGAAAAGTTTTTATCCACTGCGGAAATTTTGACATATTAACCTTAAACCAGTTTTATTAAACATAATTTTTTTATTTTGATGCGTCTTCGTACAAAAAAATTAAAAAATCGTTAACGAAAGATGTTTATTTTAAAAGTGGTTGTATGGCTAACCGGCGCCGGCGCCGGCGCGCGGCGATGCGGAACGCGCGAACGTACCTATCTATCAGCTGTGCGGTCGCTCGATTCGCCGGCGTAGGTATTTACGTGGGGTTACTGGCCCTTGGATCTCGCTCAAAGAAATCAAAAATGCTTTCTTCGATTTCGATCGCCAGTCGGGGTCTGCCAGACCCTCGTGCATGATTCGGGGTTCTGAACTGTCCGTGATCAAGCAGCCTTTGAGTGGCCGCTAAAATGGTCCTTTCATTAGGGACCGCGGGGTTAAGGATTCCATGGGCTCACATTAGAGGTATGCTCTCCATCGCATACATTCTGTGAGCTGCTCGCAAACTTTCACCACTCAGTACATACACTCGCACTATCTCGTAAAACTCGCGGTTACTGAAGTCCGACATCGTGACCGGTAGGTACAAGCACGACACACGTGCGGCGCGGCGCTTGCGCGGGAAAGCGATTAGACGCGACGTCACACGACAGCGCGTGCGATGAGCGAACTGTCGGCCACAGCGCTCGGCGCCGCCCTGCCGCCCGGGAGGGGGTTGCACCCCCGTGCAACACCGCCGCTAGTGCGCCGGCCGCCGCACGCGCCCATTGATATTATTACGAATAGTTTGTGTCCATATTTTGCTGATTTAAAGTAGGATAAAAAAACAAAAAAAAGTATTGAATAAATAATGGAAATGTGTTCTATTACTGATATTGAACCACCAAAAAAAAATTTGCGCACTGGTCAAAAACTTTTCCTGTATACATTGCGTTCATATTTTAACCTACTTTTAGTAACTAGAATTATATATAATTTATTATTTTTTCATGAAATACATGATTTAAATAAAATCGTAACTTACCGATAAATATTTGATTGTGTACGAAATTTTTTTAAGGTTTTTTTAAAGTTCGTAATAGGACCCCTGGGGCCTATTACGAACTTTAAAAAAACCTGGCAAGTTCCAGGCAATTCATTTCCTTGCATGGTTAAATTTCGTATTATGACATTCGTAATTCTGACCGATTTCACGCTGGGTAGTTTGTCTATGGCTGGCTTGTAATTCTTTGCCGTAACATTCAGAAACACAATCAAATATTTATCGGTAAGTTACGATTTTATTTAAATCATGTATTTCATGAAAAAATAATAAATTATATATAATTCTAGTTACTAAAAGTAGGTTAAAATATGAACGCAATGTATATTGTGCTATATTATTAATTCATTTAATAATTTTGTGTGGTTGCAAATTGTAATGCGCGATTAAGTTTCCGAACGTACTCCACTTGAAGTTCAGCTGGGAATTTGACAACTTCATGTACGTATTGTTGTCATTATTGCACAAATAAATGAAGAAATGTATAATTTTAAGTACGTAATAGATTCGAAGTATAAACGAAAATAAATATGGTTAGGGATGGATATGGTGGTGGATGAAAATACTTACACCACACCACCGTGTGGTATTTTCAAGTGTTTTTAATTATCAGTTTTCATCATGATAATATTAGAATTAGAGGCAGTTGTTGACATGTGGAATGTGAGCTCGGCTATCATTGCATTGTGCCGTTTGTCGGAACGGCCAATGGCCTGGCTCATGGCCGAAAGCCTCGACCAACAGCTCTCGAGGCTCTCGTTATGCAGTTTGATCAAGGGCCTGATTCAGAAGGCAAATAAGGCTCGCATTGTGAGGAGGTTCCTGTCTCTGCAGCCTTAACCACTGGCCTTAGAACCTGCTCTCGATACCGGCGGATCTATTTTTATATTTTCAAATGATTTTTTTAATGACTTTTATAAAATATTTAAAAATGTATAATTATGTATGAAAATAAATAAACAAGATATGAAAAGGCAGTTATAATTATTATACATAGTTTAGTGGATGAGAGTTCTCGCCCTCGTCGGCGACTAACTTATGTTCTGTTGGAAAAGTTGTGGGAGTTTTACAATTTGATCGATGTTTCGGTAATTTTATCACTCAGAAGTGCCACTTTCTAGAGTTTCCAGAAACTCGAAACGGTACATATTCGTCACATCTGATATTTTTTTATGTTAGCTGGATAACGCTCGAATTATTTCGCCAAATAAATCCAAAACAATTCAATAAAAGGTCCTCTGAAGCAGCTTTTATTGAATGGATTGTGAGGTTACATAATAACAGTTTTAGTACCTATGTCAAGAAATGTCAAACGAACGTTCGTAGTACGATATTGCCAGGCAATATTCGGGCAGAAGGCGGCCAGGGTGTCACGTGACCGCTGACTGGCTTGCTTGACGAGTTCATAATACGAAATTGCAAGGCAGTTCTGTTTACGCCGTAAACTGCCTGGAAATAAGAGTTCATAATAGGGCCCCAGCTAGCGCAAAGTGAAGTGCTACTAACATAGTCTAGCCTTATTTATTAACACAAGTTTTTTGATCATAAAAATATGTATGTCTAGTATTATTAGTAGTATTATTAGTAGTATTAGTAGTAGTATTAGTATTATTAGTAGTATTTTTCTATGGGCCTGTGTCGCCTGAAATAAATGTTATTATTATTTATCTTTTTCTTTATTTCATTTTTCTTACATATAAATTATATTTTTAAATATTAAAATAAAGAAATATATAAAAACATTTAAAAATATAAGAAATAGTAGCCCACCGGTATCGGGAACAGGGTCCAAGCTACCGGCGGTCAGGGCTCCAGAGAAAGGAACCTCCTAACAATGCGAGCCGTGTCCAGGAGTACCGCTTTCTGAATCAAGCCCTTAACCCAGCTGCCCAACGAGAGCCTCCTTAGGTGTTGATCGAGGCTCTTGGCAATTAAGCCATTGGCTGATACGACTATCGGCACAATGATCGCAGAGTCCACATCCCACATGTCGACAACCTCGTGAGCTAAGTCAAGATACTTGATTTGTTTATCTTTCTCTGCCTTCACGAGGTTCCCGTCATGCGGGACCGTTATGTCAATGATCATTGTGCGCCGCTCTGTTCGATCCACCACCACTATATCAGGCTTATTGGCAACAATAGTCCTGTCAGTGATGATGGATCGGTCCCAGTACAATGTGATATTTCCATTATCGAGGACTGGGTCGGGCACGTACCTGTAGTACGGCACTTCCGAATCCACAAGGCTGTATTTCAGAGCAAGTTGCTGATGGATAATCCTGGCTACAAGGTTGTGTCTATGTAAGTACTCTCCGTTAGCTAGATGAGAACACCCGGAGATAATGTGACGGATTGATTCTCCCGGTCGGTGGCATGCCCGACAGATGTCAACCGTTCCGTCCTTCACAATAAACCTCCGGTAATTGTTCGTCATGATAACTTCGTCCATAATTGCACAGACAAAACCTTCGGTTTCCCCAAAGAGGTCACCGAAACGTAGCCAGGCTACGGACGCTAGTAAATCTACATTGGGTCCATGCAGGGCCCGGAAAAAGCGTCCGTGAAGCTCCTTACTCTGCCATACCTCCTTGCGATCGTTAGTGTCAAGCACTACAGGCTTGCGCCAGTTCTCTTTCGCCAAGGAGAGCGGGGTGAGGCCCTTGTCCACTGCGACCACATCTCGATGCATTCCCACGTCGGCTTCTAGGAAATATTCCCTGAGACTGCGTATCTCGCGATTGTGGAGGGTCTTAGCGTTTAAAAAGCCTCGACCACCACACTTTCGCGGGATATACAGTCTCATTACCGATGACCGTGGGTGATGCATTCGGTATGCAGTCAGCAGCGTACGGACCCTCCTATCCAGGGCGTCAAGTTCAGTCTGAGTCCATTTGAGTATGCCGAAAGAGTACATCAAAACCGGCATGACCCAGCCGTTGAAGGCGCGCACCTTGTTCCCGCCCGATAGAAGATTATTATTATTATTATGTATATGTTTATAAATCTCGGGACCATGGGGTCCCGGTCTTTTGGAAGGCGTACGAGGGGCCGAAGCCAACTCGCAGAGGCCCCTTAGACAATTTTAAATGGGATGAGGCACCAACCGACGATTCTCCCTGTATACACTATGAAAGTACACCCAAGGACAACCCCCGGATGGTGTAGGACTATTGCAGAACATGGAAAAAAAAAAAAAACATATTGGGCTATGGGTTTGGGTGGCTATAGTGGACTGGTTACCTAAAACTATTGAAGGACTATGTCCCCTGCCTGATCAATGTTTTATATATACACGGATAAAATGGCAGGGGGTGACTTGCACACTCAATAATGGGCCCCCGAAAACGGTCGCTAGCACATAGTGACGTAGCGACAAGGAGGCAACACTTCCTGAGGTGCTTGAGAGGAGTGGAGAGGTATTCCACGGCTATCAGGACAATCCCGGAAGTACGGTCAAGATCCCTACCAGCATCTTACTGGAATACTTCCTTCCTCCGAGCACGTTTGCTCTAGCGAATCTCCACTCAAGCCGGCCAATCAAGGCAAGAATGAGGTGGGAGCTCTGTTCCTCGTCAGTGTTCACTCTAGCCGGCCAATAAAGGCAAGCCAGAGGTGAGGAACAAGACTTCTCCCGGGAGTTAGGGTCCGTGGGGTCGCTACTGCCCAACAGCTCGCCACATGCTGCCCTGCGGGTTTTTGTATCTCTCTTGGTCTGGCTCCTCACCCTAGACCCGTTCCGGCAAAGTAAACTCTACCGGCACAGACCTAGGGTTCAGAGCGCGCAAGCCCCACCACGACGTCAACGTAGAGATACGGCGGTGGGGTTATTATTATTATTATTAAGTTTTAGAATATTTTTTTATTTGCAACATACTGATGAAAGGTTGTATTATTCATATGTTGCTTTAGGCCATAAAGTTCAAAAAGATTTTCCCTGCTTTTACGAATACCTGGAGTCGCTCAATCACTAAATAAGAACTTTGCGTAAATAGTTTTAGTCTTTAGTGGAAAAGTGACATTAAATTGCTTGTTTATTAGTGAAAAGAAATCGGCGTAAAACTCATTTGGGTCACATATACTATTAAAACTGAACACATAAATTACTGGCCAAAGAATTATTTAATTTCTCTAAGTTTTTACATGTAATTGGCCTAAACCTTATTTGATTTTTTTTGTAAAGGCGTGTAGGCGCAAAAAGTTATTGATTGTCCACTGTGATCAGATGGTGGTGGGGCAAATAGTACCCAAACCGATGTTGCATAATTTCAGTTAGATGACCTAAGTCTTTATATTCCTTAATGAAAGGACATGGCTAAAAATCCATACCTAAAAAACCCAGAATCGACAGCAATGAAATGTTAACCAACGGGATAGGTATAATGGTAATTTGATGGCACCAAAGGGACATCCCGGAAATGCGTGGGATATAGGAGCTATAACTTCTTAGACAAATTTTTGGTTTGTGCGAAGTTTTATTCTGTTTGTATAACTTGGCGGAGCAATCTTAACGCATACGCTATAATTAAGGTTGCACATTCGAGTTTGTTTTTCTGGGAATATCCTACTAATATTATAAATGTGAAAGTTTGTGTGTTTGTGCGTTTGGATGGTTGTTACTCAATCACGCAAAAACGGCTGAACGGATTTGGATCAAAATTGTGCAAACAGATAGTTTATAACCTGGATTAACACAGGATAGTTTTCATCCCGGTAGTAGGTTCCCATGGGTTAATTTTCGACATGTACACGGGCGAAGCGGCTGGCAAAAGTTCATATAAATCTGTCCGACTTGGTTAATGATTCAGTACCTTTATAGATAGAAAAGACCCTTAAGGAAAATCAGGAAGACCGATAGGTATTCAATCAAGTAATATTTCCCCGGTCTTCTTACTTCGAATACTATAAGATTTATTTTCAGTAGGTACATCAAACACACATAATAGTCTTACATACTATGCCTGAGTAATAATTCTGTAAAAATGAATTAGAACTTGAAACAAAACATACCTATATACAAAGTCGAGTCATTAGAATTGACATTGCAAAGTCAAAGTTTATTTTATTTGAATGAATCTATATTAAAAGGCAAGGGTGACTGAGATATCAACGCACAGCCTAAACCGCTGGTCCCAGAGACATGAAATTTGGAGGGTGTGTTCTTTATGAAGAGTAAGTTTCCACTAAGAAACGATTTTACGAAATTCCACCGCTAAGAGGATGAAATCGGGGGATTTCGTTTGTATGAAAAATCTTATTACTTGAGTTAATAGACTTGAAATTTTAGCACGAATACTTATCTAAGTAAATTATAAAGTTTGTCATTTTTAGTTTTTATAAACTAGGATTAGGGGGTGTCAAAGTTTGTATAGAAGAATTTTAACGTGCTGTCCGATTAACTCGAAACTCAGTATTTATACTTAAAACTAAAAATAAAGAATGATGTGTATTAGGGTTTTTCAAAAATCTACCATTAACGGGGTGAAAATGGGTAATCTACGTCACAGCTCAAACCACTAAACGGATTGGGCTGTTATTTGGCACACAGATAGTTATTGGAACGTAGGAATCCACTAAGAAAGGGTTTTTCGAAATTCGCCCTTATTCCTTTAGTTATTAACTAGAAACTTGGCAAAACTTGCCATAGTAAATAATACAGATTGTCAATTTTAGTTTTTTAAGCAATCCGTCGCATAGACGAATAACGGGGTTGCAAAGTAAGTAAGTAAAATTTTTAACGCGCTGTCGGATTAACTCGATACAGTAAGTAATACCTAATACCTAAAACAAAAAAAAAATAAAGTACGTGTTTCGGGATTTTGTAAGTTACTATCTGACTTAACTTGAATAATACCTTCATTATGTAATGATACAATAATATTTAAACCACCGACTACATAATTATTATCATAATTATGTTGTTGCAGCCCGCAGATATGATTTTCATCAATAAAAAAAAGGAAATATTGCCCGTGTTGCGGGAAAAGGGATACATAATGGAATAGTAACTAAGTCAAAACTGTACATTGAATACTTTGAAAAAAAGTAATTGCTACGAGGCGTGGGAACGAGTCTGATGCCGAAAATATATTTGTAAGAATTTTTGTCTGTTTGGTTGGATGTTTGTTCCGGATTGGCGCAAAAACGGCCCAACGTATATGGATGAAATGCACACAGATAGTTTATAACCTGCACCCTAATGGCGTATTACACGATCCACAATCTGAATCAGTTTAAAAAACAAAAACACAATGTAAATAACGCAATGAACGTGGTTGAACTGTCAAAATGAAAGATTACCTAGTCTTAATCGGCTACGAAAATAAGTTACGCAGTTAGATAACTGGATAAACACATAGGGTACTTTCAATCCCGGGTGAGGTAGTAAGTTCCCGTGGGATTTTTTCCGACATCCACGCGGACGAAGCCGCGGGCAAAAGCTAGTATATACCTACATAAATAGTCGATTATAGCTTCGGTTCCTTTTAATCCCGGTAGTACATTCTCGTGGGAAATTTTCCGACACCCACGTGGGCGAAGCCGCGGGCTTATGCTAGTTAAATACATAATTCAGAGAATCAGTATCCTTCTTATGCAATCGTGACCGTCTGGTCGTCGTCGGTAACGAGAGGGCCGCGGCTCGCGAGCGCACAGTTGCACTCCTACGACACACGACATGGCGCTCTACGTCACGCTGAGACGTGCGGTGCGCGCAATGCAGAGTGGCGGCACGTGCCACGTACGCGGTGCGCTGCCCGCCTGCCCACGGTGCGTGCCAGCAGTGCAGGGCACGGCACGGGCACGCGGCGCCTCCTCGCTGGCGGAGGGCGGCGGCACGTGCCACGAACGCGGCGTGCTGCCCGCCTGCCCGCCGTGCGTGCCCGCGCCGCAGCCGCCGTGCCGCGCGCGACAGCCGCCAGCCAGCCGCGGCACGCGGGTGGTGTGCTGCGCTCCGCCCAAGGGCGCACGCCCGCCCTGCCCGCGCCCCCCGCCCGCCCTGCCGCTCACTTGCCGGGACGCCGTCCACGAGGCAAGTACCGTTCCGACCGGGTGATGGTTTCTTCTTTGCTTGCTCAGACGAACAAAAAAAGAAAGACGGAGCACTACGTACATCAAACGTGTAGCCACAAAACTATGCTCCTGCAAGTAAACACACAGGCTCACGCACACACCTAAACTATGTTCATCGCTCCTAGTACATCACGAGTCGTCGTCTAGTAAACTTCAATAAAAAAAAAGAATTATGCCTTCTTGTGTAGTGAAACCTTGTAAAAACAGCAAATCACATAAAAAGTCTTACGGAATCACTTTTCACATGAAAGTACTTCAAATAACATCGCTTCTTAATTTAGTTACTTAACTATGAATTATTTTAGGTTACTTGGAACAAAAACCTGAACGAATGAACGAACAAAAACAGTGACAAAGTGCGAGGGTTGCCATAATATGATTTGAAATTTCCCCGTTCGATATTTTTTAGTTCGAGTAATTATATGCCTGTTTTTTTATGTATTTGTATTTTAGATTTCCAAGTAATATTGAAAATAAAAGTAAATGGATAGTAGCTATAAGAAATACTCGGAATGATCCAGAATGGCTGCCATCGAAAACCAGCGTGCTTTGTTCCGATCATTTTGATAATAATGACCTTTATTCAACTAATCGTGGACTTCGCCGTGTGATCAAAAGCGGATATACTAAAAAGGTATATAAAATTTAAAAAACAAAAAGGAGATTTTATCAAAACAGTAATTAAACACGAGACTGTAATTTTTATTTTATTTTAGTTAGTTTCTCAGCTTAGTCTAGCTAATTTAAATACTACTGTTCCAAATTTTATTTTTTAGATGTTATTTCCATCGTCCATGTAATCAAAAGCTGCCATTACTCGTGTAATTTTTATGTGGGACTTACCAGACTTGCCTCATGTAGCCATTGACAATAGGGCTGTATGTAAATGCACTTTGTACTTAATTGTTAATTTAAATATTTTGCGATGTAAAAAAAAATGGTTTTGTTTCGGAATCCTTCCTAACAATTGAGGTACAATACCATACTCAACAATATCTTACTCGTACAATATTATTCTACCCAAAATATTATTCCCCAAATTATAGGGAAAAACTTTAACAAATGACAACCCTTTTTACACACACATAGATAAAAAGGTGGCTTCACTTTTGATGTACGTAATGCTCCGTCTTTCTTTTTTTGTTGGTCTGAGTTTGCTTGAAAATTAATCTTAGGCATGGCCTACTCGAAAGGCCTATTCTTATACCTTAATAAGCCATAGTTAAAATTTTGACTATTTAAATAGCTACAATTATAAAATTCACAATTAAACTCAACTGTTTCTGATTCTTTCAGAATTGTGTATCATCAAACCATGCGTGTCTTCCCCAGGCACAAATATCTCTAAACCAACCAAGCAAGTACGGCTGTGACCAAGACCCAGTCGCGCTGCGGCTGCAAATAGCGCGGAATGCGCGCCGAGCCGACTACGAATGGGAAGTGGCGTGCCGTGCCGCCACCCCCCCCGCCCCTCCCGACTGCCCCGCGCCCTACTCACTCGGAAGGGAACGAGAGTGCGCGCGCGCCACAGATGGCTGTACGTACGCGGTTCTGCACGAACACTCCGCGCCCTGCGCACCCCCCACGCGCTGTGGGCCCGGTCGCACGCCGCCGCCGCCGCGTTGCGTGGAGCTGGCGCCTGACGACACCTGTCGCATCAAGGGTGACGTGCACCTCGACCCGTGCGCGCACCGCCCTCGCGTCCTGATCGAGATCGACCGCAGCTCGTGCACCACGCCCGCGTCACCAGCTTTCCCACAAAGAAGTACCTCCTCGTGTGCCAATACTGCGTCGATACCAGCCGCACAGTGCCGACAGGCGATCCGGTGCGCGACCCTGCCCGCGCCGAAATCCTCGCCGCCGCGCTGTCGCCGCCCCACAATTATTGAGCGACTTCGTGCGCGTCCTCCAGATTATCAAAGCGAAAGACGCACTCACACATCTGTGACGCTCTCTTTAGCTGCAAAGTCGTTAAGCTCTGTGTCTGGTGGCTTAGAAGGTATGCTTCGCTCGAAAGAACAGCTGAAGGAGGCAGGCCTCGGGCGCGTCGTGACCGATACGGGAGCGGGCCTAGGGAGGCAGGGGAAGCTCCCAGGCGGCCAGCTTGAGCTGTGCGTGCCACCCGGCACGGAGCGCGTGGCCGTGCACGTGTCAATGACGGGTGCGGCTGCTGGCTCGTGCCCCGCTCTCGCCTCCAAGTCGGCCTCGTGCGCAGATACCTCGTGTCCACCCACTTGGGCGACGAAAAGTATCTTCTCGTGTGCTAATTTCAAGAAGCGACCGGCACCGTTTGACCCTCCTGCGCCGCCGTGTGGTCATTCTGCTCCGACGCGCTGTATTTCGGGCCCGAAAACAACAACATCCGCTTTTATGGCAAACACTATCGTAGTCAACTCATAGCTGGAGCAGCCAAAGTCGTGTGTGAGTCATGAGTGTAATTTTTTTCAAATAAAATTGTAAACTACTTTATTTGTCATTATTCTTCCAAAGTATTAGACTCCATCGACTTCACAATTATTCATCCCTCTCTTAGGCTCGCTCAGGTTTTTTTTTTTATTGGTTTGGCAGGAGCGGGAAATCCTCATGGACGCCCAGACTGCCTCACTTGTGAGCCAGTCTGGGCAGTGCCGGACTTTTACCGGCTAAAAACCACTCCTGTCTTTCTACGTGTCCCCCTGACATGGTCAGAGACCTTATTAAAGAAGGATGGCGAGTTTGGACCCAAATTATCTAAAAATTAACGAAGTGTCATTCACTTGCAAGTTCATATTTATTAAAATAAAGAGTTTGTAAGAGGATTATTTAAAAAATATTGAGTCACTAGATGATGGGTTTTAAATGTTAGAAAAGATTTTTATTTACTTAAAAATAAGACATCATACAGTTATTAAACGCACCGTGTTTAGTATTACATTCCAACCTAATCATTACAATGATTTACAATCTTACATTTGTAGACGTTTACGCTTGTAATTTTTTTTTTAATAAACGAAAATTGTAAAACATAATAAATACATACAAAAGTTAATATTAAAAATGCATTCACATTTTTTTTTATACAAAAATATACAATATTGTAATTATTACGATTATTTGTGATAACGTAGAATGGAAGATTATACTGTCAAGTGTCAATAGGAGGCTGTCAGTGTCAAAACCAATTATTGTTATTCCATATTATTGTTATTTAATTATCCTATATACCATTTGTTATCTATCTGCCTAGCCTTTTCCCAACAATGTTGTGGTCGGCTTCCAGTCTAACCGGATGCAGCTGAATACCAGTATTTTACATGGAGCGACTGCCTATCTGACCTCCACAACCCAGTAACTGGGTAATACGATACCATTTGTTATACGTGGCAGAATTAAATCTAGGCATATAGGAAGTAAGTCCTATTTTACATACATTGCAGTAGATAGAAGGCTGGAGGGGCGAAGTGCCATACTTATCAGGATATTATTGCCACTGTCCCGTAGGGACACGGACAGTAGGCTGTTGCTCTCATATATTGAGCATATTGTAGTACAGGGGTTATGATACGGATTACCCTGTTAAGGCGCTAAGTCCCGTTTAGTACCGTAAAACGGTCACTTTAAAAAGCCTACTCCTCATTAACGGCTTGGTTAAACGATCTGAAAAAAATATATGTTTGCCATAGATTCATTACAACATTTTTGTTAAAGGGTTTTTGCATATGGCCATTGATATACTCAATGCATATGGCTAATAGATTTGCCTTAAAAAAATATTTACCAAAACGCTATTTTTGGCTAATATTCGCTACTACTTCTAAACGACTTTGAATTTTGGAAATTTTTACACTGAAAAATTGATGGTTACAAGGACTACAAAATTGTTAGAGCATTTTTAAATCAATCAATATTTGCAAAGATAATGACCCCATTTAGAGATAGAGGTTCAGAGGTGCTCTGCGCGGGGCGCGGGCGGCATTCGCGCGTTAGCATTGAGACGGGATGGCTGTGTCGCTCGCTGCTCCGCCCCGGCTATGGACCGATACGAGCGTTTGTGTGTATTAGTGCAAATATTTACGTTCGAATTGTATCAATGTGCGTTTATAGACTAGCTCGCTGCAGAGAGCCCAATTCAATTGCGCGCGTAGGCGCTTTATTGTTGTTTTTTTTTTAATGTGTAATTACGTTCTCTTTTTATTTACATTGACAAAATTTACATACAAATTAACAATTTACAATATAAGTAAACCAAAAAAAAAATGTTAATATAAAATATAACATAACATCACGCCTGTGTTTCCCGAAGAGTTAGGCAGAGGTGTACTTTTAGTTAGTACACTCACATTTTGCCAGTTATGTCCCATGTAATAGGGGCGAGCCTATTGCCATCAACTAGGCACAAATCCGGACTCCGGGCTGCTATTGAGCAATTTCAGATGTAAAAACCGGCCAAATGCGTGTCGGACCACACAAGTAGGATATTATTGGGCATTCTACCCCACCTTCCGTTCCATCGGCTCACTCCGTTCGCCTCGTCACTCTCGGTGGAGTAGAATGCCCAATAATATAAATGAAATTCTACACAGTACAGTAAAATACTGGTTCGGCGCCTATTCCAGTTTCCCGCGGTTGCTCGTACATTTGTTCGAGTTTGCGATAATGAGTTATAAATATCAATGTAATACATCAATTGACTCATTATTAATATAACAGTTTCAAGCAGTCGTCATGAAATTTGTAAAACAACCACAATCGTTACATGTAAACAAACTTTGTGTTAATTCTCAGGAGACTGGTTTTCGTCATGGAGAATTATTACCAAAATCTGTACGATGCATCATTTGCGGGCCGTCAAATTGTGGAAAAACTAATTTATTAATTGGTCTTCTTATACACGAGAATGGTTTAAGATTTCAAAATGTCTATGTTTATTCGAAAACCTTGCAACAACCCAAGTATGTTTTTTTAGAAGAAGTCTTGCAACAAGTACCAGGTATTTCATTTCAGAAATATCATGAAAATGAGCAAGTATTGAGTGTTCAGACCGCAAAACCGAATTCTGTAATTGTATTTGACGATGTTGCTTGTGAAAATCAAAGTAGTATGCGTGATTATTTTGCTATGGGGAGACACAAGTTCATCGATTGTTTTTATCTAAATCAGACGTATAGTAAAATCCCTAAGCAGTTAGTAAGAGACAACGCAAACCTAATCGTACTTTTCAAACAAGATGAAAGAAATATGAGACATATTTATGAAGAACACGTCAACACTGACATGACATGGATTGAATTTCGTGAAATGTGTTCAAAAATCTGGAGTATACCTTTCAATTATGTTGTAATTAATAAAGATTGTTCTAAAAACAAAGGATGTTATAGAAGTAAATTTGATACGTTTGTAGTCTTTGACTAAGAACATGAATACATATATAAGACTATTACCTGTCTGACATTATTATTCACTTTACGACGCTATACCAATTACGACCTATTTTACCAATATGAAAAATCATTGAAACGACAAATTGTTGATGCGGCAGAAACTGTAAAGATAAAAGTACGAAAAATTAGAGATGCAGAGATTAGCAATAAACAAGCACTGGAATCTGTTTTCAAACCTATAACAGAACCTCTCAACCTAATTGCTAATGCTAGTAAGCAAATTCCTTTCCTACCTGTTAGTGATGATTTTGCTGATGATCCGTTTATTAAAGAAACTTCGCAGAAAGAAAGAACTGGTAGCGCAGGAAGTAATGATAATAATGGTGATGAAGACAAATATGAATCCGATATCAACAGTGACTCTTCTTATGAATCAGTAGTTGAAAGGAATCAAGATTGTGATACATCATCCTGGTCAGTATCTTCAGAAGCGTTGGTAGATATTCCATTTGGGGTTAGAGCAGACCGCGGGAAACTAATGTTAGGTTCTGTTTGCATAACGATCAACGATCAATACATAACCGTTGCTGGAAGTAAATACCGAAATACGCCTGGTTTAAAACAGTTGTTGCTGAAGAAAGATGTAGACTTAAGCTTGGTTACAAATAGTGATATGCAAAATTATAAGTCGATGCTACTTGTTACAAATGCACATCGTCGGGACTATGAGCCAAGTAAGCCAATAAAAACTAATAAAGGACAAAAATATTTGCAAGTTATTAAACCTCTTTTTAAACTGAAGAATACAGTTCAGGGAAAGGGTCTACCGTTATTAAAAAAGTGGAGAAAAAACGTAGATTTTGTATACTGGGATAATCCTAATGAATTAGTGGAAAGGTTGAAATTATTAATTGCGTCTAGAGATGCTGGCAACACAGGATTAGATAATGAAATTATTTCTATCATTGAAGAATTGCGTGAAAGTAAAGTTATAAATAAATAAATAATGAAAAATGTCTTTATTTTATTATCAGCCTCTCAATACAATACACCTTAAATATGAATGTAGACAAATTCGGACACTATATTCACAAAAGAATGCGTTTATCAGAGTTATTTGAGTTTAATGAGAATGCATTGTTAAAATCAGAAAACGGAGATTTTGATTTAAAAACATCAAGACTGAAAGGAATTTGATTTCCAGAAGAAACAGACGAAGCTGTGAACAAGGATTATGTAGATCAATTGAATGCTAACACATTAAAAGAATTAAATAATCTGGATGTGACTAAGGATTATGTAGATCGATTGAATGCTAATATGTTTAAAGAATTTAATCATCTGATTGGAACATTGCGTTCTCAAATCATGAAAGATGCAAAGGGTACAGTTCAAGCTACTTTAAAAGCAGGGTTACCTGAGGTTTCAACTCATTTGCAAGATAAGTTTTATACTAAAGCAGAGGTAGATAAATTACTTCAAAAAACTCCGTAATGGTAAAACAACAAATTGTAAATGAAATACACAAAGCGGCACGAAGAAATTTTCTTAGACGTTCTGTTATTCTGAAAGGAATCCACGACTTATGGCAAGCAGCCTTGATGGACATGCAAAACCTAAAAAAGTATAATAAAGGTTACAATTTCATATTAGTGGTGATTGACTGCTTCTCAAAGTATGCCTGGGCTGAACCGTTAAAATCGAAAAATAAATTTGATGTTACTCGTGCATTCGAACGTATACTGCTTAGTAGTCGTAATAATCCTGTTAACCTACAAACTGATATGGGGACAGAATTTTATAACATCACTTTTCAAACGCTTATGAAAAAGCAGAACATTAACCATTATTCATCGTTTTCTACTAAAAAAGCATCAATTGTAGAGAGACTAATTAGAACTGTAAAAAATAAATTATATAAATATTTTAGTCTCAATGGAAACTATAGGTTAGGTTAGGTTAGGTTAGGTTGGGGGATCCCCCACAGTGCATACTTCCACGTAGTTTCCCCCGGGCAACGCCGTGTCTGACCACCGTAACGGAGTGGCAGACCGGCGGCTAAAGTGCGCTGTGATTCGCAGACATCATGCAGTCGTCCGCGAATATGACGAAAAAGCCAATGCGTGACCCTTCAGGACGTTTTATCTCGAATCGCTCCTCCCAGGGCGATTCAAACGGCCCTTCTCAGGGCCAATCCAACGGCCCTTCTCAGGGCCAATCCAACGGCCCTTCTCAGGGCCAATCCAACGGCCCTTCTCAGGGCCAATCCAACGGCCCTTCTCAGGGCCACGCTGGCGGCGCTTTGGCGTCGGAAGCTGACCGCGCATCATCTGCGGCCAGCTTATTCAGAAGGCCATACGAGTTGTCGGACTCCGACGACTCCAATATGGACACGTCAGCGGGTGAAAGTGACCTCTTCAAGCGGAAGAGGTCCGAGGGCTCCTCGGAGTCGACCGGAGGCAAGGCGAAGAAGAAGTCTAAGTCTAAAAAGGCTTCGACTTCTGCTGCGCCTTCTTCCCACAATGTGGGCTTGGTGGACGCTGAGCGCCAGCTAAATCTGGCGAAAAGGGCGCAACTGCAGATGGACCTGGAGGAGAGGGTCGCCGCCAAGGAGCAGCAGGCGCAAGTTGCCAGGTCGAGGGCTGGCTATGGTGCATCCAATGTACTATATGCCGACCACTCCCTGGCGGAACTGGAGCGTATGGCGCAGGAGGATCGGGAGGAGGTTCTGGAGGTCGCCTCTAAGTCGTCCAATTTGAAGGGGACCTTCCAGAAGGCCCTCAAATGCCGGGCCGCCAGCATGCACGGCATTATTATGGAGCTGGTGAAGCGGACGGCCACGGACGAGACGCGGCAGCTGCAGGCGAGGGTGGATCGCCTGCAGGCGGAGGTTAGCCAGCTACACCTAAAGCTGGCCGAGGCTACGGCCAGGCCTGCCCAATCTGCCCCAGTCTGTCCGGTGGTAGGAGGCTCCTCCTCCTCCCCTGCCAGCCTTGAGGCAACAATCCGCGGGGTGATCTTGGAGGAGAGGGCCTTCATCCGAGCCTGCTTCGCAGGCATCGAGGACCGGCTCTTGCCGGAAAAGCGGCTCCGCCCACCGCTAGCGGCGGACAAGAGTCCACCGTCGAGGGAGCCGGAACCTGCGCCTTTAGCAGGCCCGGTATCGCAGCCCTCCAAGGGCAAAGGCAAGGGCAAGAGGACCAGGGCGGCTCCTCATACGCCCACCACAAGCGCGGAGGTGGCGTCTGGGTCGTCTGCCCCTCCAGCAGCCCCCCAGAACTCGCAGGAGGAAGACGCCCTTCTTCCCTCCACCACCCCATCCAACCAGTCGTGGACGGAAGTGGTCAGGAGGGGAAAAGGGCAAAAGGGCAAAAAGTCGGCCCCCAAGTCTGCTGCGACTGGTCCTGCAGTCGGCAAAAAGGCGGTGAGGAAGCTGGTTCCTCCCAAAACTGCGGCCGTCGTGGTGACCATCACCCCGGAGGCCGCAGAGCGGGGCGAGACGTACGAGTCCGTCCTAAGACGGGCTCGTACCAATGCTGATCCCTCCCAGCTGGGGATCAGCAACAACATCACGTGCCGCCGAACCTTGACCGGGGCTCGAATTTTCGAGTTCTCGGGGGAGCAGCGAGACACAAATGCGGGCCTCTTCGCAACAAAGTTGCAAGAGGTCATCGCGGATGTGGCAAGGGTTACCAGACCTGTTAAGACCGCAGCCTTGGAGGTGGCCGATCTGGACGATTCAGTCACCAAAGAGGATGTGGTGGCGGCCGTCACAGCGGCTGGAGGCTGTGACGCTGGTGCGGTGAAGGGTGGAGCCATCAGGCCCGGCCGCCGCGGCATGGGCATCATCCGCCTCGAGTGCCCAGTCGCCGCGGCTGGGGCCGTCCTTGCTGCGACCAAGGGACGTATGCAAGTGGGGTTCGGCTCGGCTGTGGTCCGGCCGCTTGAGGACCAGCCTGTCCGGTGCTTCAAGTGCTTCGCTGTCGGACACACCCGGGCCACGTGTCCCTCCAAGTCCGACTGGGGAGATACGTGCTACCAATGCGGGCGGGAGGGACACGGGTGGGCCACTTGCACCGCCACCGCGCCACACTGCGCGGCGTGTGCCGCCGGTGGCCGCCCCGCGGACCACAGGATGACGGGCAGGAGCTGCAAGCCCCCCGTGAGGAAGGGTGTGGTGCCGATGCAGGTTCGCCCTGCTGCTAAAGCCGTCGCCGTCGTCGCCGCTGTTGCTCCAGCGGCGGTAGCTGAGGAGGGGGGTGCGATGTCGGAATAATAATTTCAGACTACCGCATCCTCCAGGCGAACACCAACCACTGCAGAGCGGCCCAGGACCTGGTAGTGCAGGTCATGGCCGAGTGGTTGGTGAACGTAGCGGTGGTCGCCGAGCCCTACTCAATCCCCGGCAGCTGGCTGGGTGACGAGGACGACTTGGTGGCTCTAGCGGCGCGGTCTTCCACAGACTCCCCTCCCCTCTCGCTATTAGAGAGGGGACCGGGATACGTGGCCGCCGCGTGGGGAGACTTAGCCCTTGTGGGCGTCTATTTCTCCCCAAACCGCCCTCTTCAGGACTTCGAGAACTATCTCGGAGTCTTGGCCGCCGTGGTCGGCAGGGCGGCGCCGCGTCAGGTCTCCGTACTGGGAGACCTGAATGCCAAGTCGGTGACCTGGGGCAACCCAGCAACCGACGCACGCGGGCGGGCAGTAGAGATGTGGGCAGCCTCGTCTGGACTCTCCCTCTTGAACAGAGGAAGCGTCCAGACATGCGTGCGGCGGCAGGGTGGCTCAATAGTGGACGTCACTTTCGCCACCCCTGCGTTAGCCGCGCGCGTGTTGAACTGGCGGGTGGACCTGGTGGAGACTATGTCGGACCACCGCTACGTGCGGTTCGACGTCTCCACCAGTGGCCCCGGAGAGACGCGGCCCCGCTCGGTGCGTTCACCGTTCCCACGGTGGGCTCTTTCCCGCCTGGACAGGGAAGCGGCGCGGGAGGCGGCGTTCGTCAAGGACTGGCTTTCGCCGCCTTCCACCGGCCTGGATGTCGACACCGTCGCGGGGCACCTGAGGGAGTCTCTGACCGAGGTATGCAACTCCAGCATGCCTCGGTCCCGCCGACCACTACCCAGACGCGCCGTGTACTGGTGGTCGGCGGAGCTGGCGGGGCTCCGAGCAGCGTGTGTGGAGGCAAGGAGGGAATACGCGCGGAGTCGGCGGCGGCGCCGAAGGGACCAGGCCGTCGGGGACCACCTCTATGAGGTATACGTGGAGGCAAAAATGGTCCTCGATCGAGCCATCGCCGCCGCCAGAGACTCTGCGAGAGCTGAGATGCTGGAGGGTCTCGACAACGACCCCTACGGGAGACCATATAAGGCGGCGCGCAACAAGTTGCGCCCGTTTGGTCCCCCGGTGGCCGAGACCCTGGAGCCCTCATTTCTTGGTGGGGTGGTTCAGTCCCTGTTCCCGTGCAGGGACAACTTCACCCCACCAGTGATGGACCCACCGCAGACAGCTCCGCCAGCTGAGGAAGAAGAGGAGGCCCCTCCTGTCACGGAGTCGGAACTCGGCGCGGCGATTCTCCGTATCCGCGCCAAGAAGACAGCTCCGGGCCCCGACGGTGTTCCGGCAAGAGTGGTGGCGATCGCTGCCACTCAAATGGAGGAGAGGTTTCGGGACCTTTTCAGCGCATGCCTTGCGTCTGGAAGGTTCCCGAAACCGTGGAAGGAGGGGCAACTGTGCCTCCTTCGCAAAGAGGGCCGCCCAGCAGACTCCCCCTCGGCATACCGGCCCATCGTTCTGCTCGATGAGGTCGGCAAAATGTTCGAGGGGATAATCGCTGCCCGCCTAAAGTGCCATCTGCGTACTATCGGGCCGGACTTGTCGGACGCTCAGTTCGGTTTTCGGGCTGAGCGTTCGACGGTGGATGCGCTGGCCTGCCTTAAGGGTCAGGTGAAGGGGGCGATGGAGGCGGGGGACGGACTGTTGGCGGTGTCATTCGACATAGCCAACGCCTTCAACTCCGTTCCCCACTCCACCATCCTAGAGGCGCTCCGATTTCACGGAGTGCCTCGATACATGCGCAGGCTGCTGGCCGGCTACCTGGAGGATCGG
The DNA here is from genome assembly GCA_949152455.1 of Lithophane leautieri. NCBI lineage: Eukaryota > Metazoa > Arthropoda > Insecta > Lepidoptera > Noctuidae > Lithophane > Lithophane leautieri. Next base: position 51,370 of record OX424462.1, on the reverse strand, counting down.
GCGATCCTCCTGGTTAATAGGACTGGCCAAGTCCGGCGGTATGCCGTTGAGGCCGGCGTTCCGCAGGGGTCAGTCTTAGGCCCACTCCTCTGGAACGTTGGCTATGATTGGCTCCTGCGGGGAACTCTCCTCCGAGGCACGAGTGTCGTCTGCTATGCGGATGACACTCTCCTCACTGCCCGGGGGGGGAGTTTCAGGGAGGCGGCCAACTTGGCCTCGGCGGGCGGATCCTTGGTCGCGGGGAGGATCCGCCGCCTAGGTTTAACGGTGGCGCTGCACAAGACCGAGGCCGTGTTCTTCCACGGCCCTCGGCAGCGCCCCCCACCACCTGACGCCCACATCTTCGTGGAGGGCGTCAGAATTGAGGTGAAGGCCCAGATGAAATATCTGGGCCTTGTACTCGACAGCAAGTGGCGCTTCGGTCCGCATTTTCGCGGGCTGTCGTCGCGCTTGCTGAAGACCGCGGGCGCGCTCTCCTGGCTGCTTCCCAACTTGGGGGGGCCCAGCGCGCGATGCCGGCAACTCTACGCCGGTATCTTGAAGAGTATGGCCCTCTACGGGGCTCCTATCTGGGAGGACTCCCTCCAAAGGAGAGAGAACGCCGCCGCCTTGCGGGCACCCCAGAGGGCCATAGCCCAGCGAGTGGCGCGGGCTTACCGCACGGTGAGTTTTGGGGCAGCATGTGCTCTGGCCGGCACCCCTCCTTGGGAACTCGAGGCGTGGGTGCTCGCCAGAGTATATGAATGGACGGCGGAGCGGAGGGCGAGGGGGCAACGCTCAGCCCCAGAAGAGCGGGAGGCCGTCCGGCGTGAGGCGAGGGACGCTATCGTCGTCCATTGGACGGGGGACCTCGCTACCGCAGCCTTCGGCCGCCGAACCATCGACGCGATTGGGCGAGTCCTGCGAGACTGGCTCGAGCGGTCGCATGGATTCCTCTCCTTCCGTCTGGTGCAGGTGCTGTCCGGACATGGTTGTTTCGGATCGTACCTGCACCGAATCGGACGGGAGAGGACGCCGTCGTGCCTCGACTGTGGTGCGGCGGAGGACGCGGCGCAGCACACCCTCGAGGTGTGCCCGTCGTGGTCCGAGCCGCGCCGCAGTCTCATCGCGGTGATCGGACCGGACCTGTCGCTCCCCGGCTTGGTTAACGCCATGCTGAGGGATGAGAGGTCCTGGGCGGCAGTCGCCTCCTTCTGTGAACACGTCATGTCCCAGAAGGAGGCGGCAGAGCGCGCGCGGGAGGACGATCCCGACGCAGCGCCGCTCCGAAGGCGGAGGAGAGGTCGAAGAAGACGTCAATTTGATAGTCATCTCCGACTCCTCCCAGGTGGAGGCCAGCAGGCAATGGGTGCGGGGGCACCCTTGCCTGTATTGCACAGGTCTCCACCAGTGTCGGACGGGAATGGCCAGGTGTTCCCGGCCATTCCCGTAGCCCCCCATCTTGGGGGGCATGCGGGGCCCGCCAGCTAGGCGGGCATGCGCCGGGAGGGTTGTGGATGTAAAGGCTGAGCCGGATTCCCATGGCCCTCCCATTACGGCGATGTGGGAACACCGCTGAGTTTTAGTGGGTATACTGTCGTTAGCGACAGGAGTCCCACATACCCCAGACTCGTCCCCCACGAGCGGGGATGCGTAACGCATTCCTCAGCGTCAAAAAAAAAAAAAAAAAAAAAAGGTTAGGTTAGGTTGCCCTGGGACCTCGAGGCGAAAGTACTCGCGTCATCGTATCGGTGGCGCGAGGAAGCGAGGGCGCGGGGTGAGCAACCGATGCAGCGACACATAGAGCTGCATCGGTCTCAGCTTCGCGAGGTCCTGGTGGCGGAATGGCGGGAAAGGCTTTCACGCCCTACCGCCGGCCTCGACATCATCGAGGCGGTCCGGCCGGTGCTCGAGCGCTGGCTCGGGAGGAGGCACGGCTCCCTGTCGTTTCGGGTGACGCAGGTGCTCTCGGGGCATGGTTGCTTCGGGAAGTACCTGTGTCGCATTAACAGGGAGCCGGACGCCCGGTGTCACCACTGCGTCGACTGCCGGGAGGACACGGCGCGGCATACGCTGGCAGAGTGTGCCGCTTGGGAGGAGCCACGCCGTGCCCTCATCTCAGAAGTAGGCAGTGACTTGTCGCTGTCGGCTGTGGTGAATGCCATGGTCGGCAGCGGGGAGTCCTGGGACGCGGTGGTTTCCTACTGCGAGACGGTCGTCTCGCAGAAGGAGGCTGCGGAAAGGGAGAGGGAGATCTCGTCCACTCACCCGGCCCGCAGCAGGCGCACCGGGCGTCGGCGGAGGGCGGATAACGCCCTCTTCCAGCCCCCCTAAATGGGTCCAGGGGTGACGGACTCGGGGACGTCCGTCGCCCCCCACACATCAGGACCCGAGGTGGCGGCGCGTAGTGTTCCACGCGCGCCCCTCTTAGACGTCACGGGGGGAGTCAAACACCTCACTCCCCCCCCTGACCCGAGGAGGCCCGCAGTGGCGGGCCGGCACCAGTCGGGGGTTGCGGAAGATTCTTACGTTCCCGCGACCCCCGGCGTAGGTGTGAGTCGGAACACCGGGGTGGTTTTTAGTCAGTAAGAGTCTGACAGACCCCTCCGCCCACCCCAGGGCGGAGGACATCCATGAGGATTTTCCACCTCGGAAAAAAAAAAAAAAAAAAAAAAAGGTTAGGTTAGGTTCCTATATCTACTCGTGGGATTAAATATGGATAAAATAAATAAAAACAACAAAAACCAAGACAAGTTGCCGATCGTTTTGGTCGAGCAGATGGGTGTGGGTGTGGTGTCAGATTCTGACACCACATCTGATAGGATGAGTGTGGCGAGCGTGGCGAGCGTAAGCTCAAAGCGCTCGCGGACAAAAGGGGAGGGGGTTGAGCGTGCTTCCAAATTTTGGAAAAAGCACGCACACCCTAATGATAAGGAGGAGCACGCGGGGTTCTCTTCTAGCGAGGAGAACCTACCGGCTGCTAAGGTGCCGAAGGGCAAGAGAGGACGGGGTCGTGCAGCTGGTGGAGCGGGGTCGCGCGACTCTCTGGGGCGCTTTCTTAAGCGCCCTGAAACGCCGGTGCCCAGCGCAGGAAGTGACTCGGGGTCCAGGCAAGTAGCCCTCGAGCCCGCGGTGGCGGACCCTGGGGAGAGCTTCACTGTCTCCCTGCTGGAAGCCAATAAAGCGGAGGCCAATGCTGCAAAACGGTCGCAGCAAAGGACTGTCGCGGCTGACGAAGTCAGCGAGTTGGCCCGACAGGCCCGAGAGCGGCGCTCTGCTCGCATGGCTGACGGCGGGAGCGTAACGGCGGTGGCGCTCAGTCGCCAAGTGTTGGACGGCGTGGATGTCGTCCTGAAGGTTGCCACCAAATCGGGCAATCTGAAGGGCACATTCACGCGTGCTCTTAAAGAGGCGGCGGACGGCATCAAGGAGGCGGTTGAGGTCCTCCTTAATCGCTCTAGCACGGAGGAGACGGCGAAGCTATGGGAGGAGAATGGCCGTCTCCGATCCGAGTTGGAGGACCTCAAGCGGCAGTTTGCCGCCCAGAGGGCAGCCCCCGCGGCAGCCTCCTGCCCTATAGTGGCACCATCGCCGGTCCCATCCTCGACGCCTGCACTTGCGGATGCGGAGGTCGAAAAGATCGCGCGCATCTGCATGATGCAGTGTGGGAAGATGGTGGGTGCCCGACTGGAGGCGATAGAGGCGAGGCTCCTCCCGGCTCAAAACCTCCGCCCACCGCTCGCTGCGGACAAGCGAAGGAAGGAGGGGCAGCCAGCAGCGAGCGTGGTGGCTGCGTCGAGCCGGTCCGGGAGGGGGACCAAAAAGCCCGCGGAGGGGATGTCCGTGCCCGCACCACGGGCGGCTGCGCCATTAGCTGCGCCATCAGCTGCACCGCCGGCGGCCGCGCCCGGGCCTACCACGGAGGCCTGGGTGACGGTCGTCAAAAGAGGCCGCCGTCACGGGAGGAAGACAGCTCCACCGGCACCCGCTAGAACACCGGCACCGGTACCATCGAGGAGGGTTAAAGGACCGCCTAAGGTCAGAGCCCCACGCTCCGCGGCTGTAGTAATTACGCTGCAGCCCGGAGCTGTCGAAAGGGGCGTCACATACAAGGCGGTCCTTACAACGGCGAAGGCCAATGTCGCGTTCCCCGACCTTGGCACACCGTCCGGCTTCAAAATGAGGCCGGCGATGACGGGGGCGCGGCTACTCGAGGTGTCGGGTGCCTCGAGCGGTGAGAAGGCGGACATCTTGGCCGCCAGGCTGAGAGAGGTCCTCAACCCGGAGGACGTCCGGGTGTCCAGGCCAATGAAGACCGCTGAGTTGCGTGTCGATGGCCTGGACGACTCGGCGACCCCGGCTGAGGTCGTGGCGGCCATCGCCAAAGTTGGTGGCTGTCCGCCCGAAGATGTCCGGACGGGCGAGATACGCGCCGACGCTTCCGGGCTCGGCACGATTTGGGTGCGGTGCCCGGTGGCGGCGGCGAATAAAGTCGCTGACGGTGGGCGTTTGTTGGTGGGTTGGGTTGCAGCGAGGGTCAAGCTGCTGCAGCCCAGGGCCATGCGGTGCTACCGTTGCCTGGACATTGGGCATGTCAGGGCACGGTGCACCGCCGAAATTGACCGCAGCGAACAGTGCTATCGCTGCGGCCAGCCCGGCCACAAGGCGGCCCAGTGCTCCGCGGTGCCAAACTGCAGCCTCTGTACAGCTGCAGGGAGGCCCGCCGAACACAGAGCGGGTGGAAAGGCCTGTGGCGCGCCCGCCACCAACAGGCGAAAAAAGAGAGGGGCTGCCAGGGCTGCCGGGGGCGCTTTACCCCCGCCGCAGCCTGACTGCCCTTCGGCCGACTCCCGGCCTAGGAATGGTGCGGAGGGAATGGATTGCGCATAATTGCGCTCTACCATTTCCTCCAGGGCAACATCAACCACTCTGCTAGAGCTCAGGATCTCTTGCTCCAGAGCATAGCAGAGTGGTCGATTCACGTGGCTGTGGTCGCCGAACCGTATTTTGTCCCCCCCAGAGATAACTGGGTGGGAGACTTGGACGGTTTAGTGGCCATCATTGGCGGGGCTCTTGTCAACCCGTCCCGAGGTCACGGCTGGGTAGCCGCCCTCGCGGACGGCATTGGCACGGTTGGGGCGTATTTTTCGCCCAACAAGAGTCTCGCCGACTTCGAGAGGTTCCTTGTCGAGTTGGGTGCCGTCGTGGGCCGTCTCCACCCTCGCCCGGTGCTGTTGCTGGGGGATCTCAACGCCAAGTCTGCGGCGTGGGGATCCCCTGTGACCGATGTTAGAGGTGAGGTGTTGGAGGAGTGGGCGGTCACGACTGGCTTGACCGTCCTGAATCGGGGCTCGGTTCACACGTGCGTGCGGCAGCGGGGCGGTTCTATAGTGGACGTCTCGTTCGCTAGCCCCGCTGTCGCGAGCCGTGTCCGCGAATGGCGTGTCGCCGTGGAGGTGGAGACGTTGTCGGATCATCGATACATCCGCTTCGACGTCTCCGCCCAGACCGCTGGCGGCCGCGGTCCACCGGCCCCACGAATGGACGGTCCGCGCTGGGCGCGTAAGCTCATCGACAGGGAGCTTCTCGAGGAGGCCGCTATTGTCCAGGCCTGGAGCCGGGAGTCGGCAACGAATGGACCCGTCGACGTCGAGCAGGAGGCGCTGTGGTTCCGCGGGGCGATGACGCAAATTTGCGACGCGTCCATGCCCCGGGTCCACGCACAGTCCGCAAGGCGCCAGGTGTACTGGTGGACCGCCGAAATCGCGCAGCTGCGTATCGCATGCGTGGCGGTTAGACGCCAGTACACTCGTTACCGGAGGAGACGTCTTCGGGTCCCTGACGAAGAGGCCGCGCTGTATGAGGTGTACCGCGCGGCTAAGGAGACTCTGTGGCTGGCCATCGGCGAGTCGAGGACACGAGCCAGGGAGGAGATGTTGGAGACTCTAGACGGGGATCCGTGGGGGCGCCCTTATCGCGCGGTCCGAGGGAAACTTCGAGCCGCGGCGCCCCCACTTACGGAGAGTCTCCAACCCGAGCTGCTGGAGGAGGTGGTCGCAGCCCTCTTCCCGGCAAGAGCGGAGCATACTCCACCACCGATGGCTTTGCCCACAGCCGCAGAGTCTACAGAGGAGGAGAACGCCATCAGCGTCCCAGAGGTGACACAGGCAGAGATGAGGGCAGCCGTGATGCGGCTCCGGGCCAAGAACGTGGCCCCGGGGCCCGACGGGGTCCACGGCTGCGTGTTAGCCCTCGCTCTGAAGGAGCTTGAGCCCCAACTGAGAGGACTCTACACAGCGTGCCTTGAGCGGGGCCAGTTTCCCACTCTGTGGAAATCTGGTCGTCTGGTCCTGCTCAGGAAGACGGGGCGCCCTGCGGACTCGCCGTCCGCGTACCGGCCCATAGTGCTGCTAGACGAGGTGGGCAAGCTGTTTGAGCGGATAATCGCAGCCCGCCTCGTCGGCCACTTGTGCAGAGAGGGGCCGGACTTGGACGACAGCCAGTTCGGGTTTCGGCACGGGCGCTCCACAATCCACGCTGTGTCGCGGGTAAGAGTCCTGGCGGAGGAAGCGGTGTCCCGGGGCGGGGTGATGTTGGCGGTGTCCTTGGACATTTCCAACGCCTTCAACACCCTGCCCTGGAGTTGTATTCGGGAGGCACTGCGGTACCATGGGGTGCCTCCCTACCTCCGCCACATCGTTGGGGCTTATTTGTCAGAGAGGTGTGTCACCTACATGGGACGTGATGGCGGAAACCAGCGCCGCATGTCGTGCGGTGTTCCACAGGGCTCGGTTTTAGGCCCACTCCTGTGGAACATCGGGTACGACTGGGTGCTGAGGGGCGAGCTCAGTCCGGGGGTAGACCTGACGTGTTATGCGGATGACACGCTGGTCACTGCCCGGGGGAGCTCGCACAGGGAGGCAGCGTTGCTGGCGACGGCTGCGGTCTCACAGGTGGTGAGCCGCATACGTCGCCTAGGCCTGGAGGTGGCCCTCAGCAAGTCAGAGGCCATGGTGTTTCATGGCCCCCGGCGGGCGCCGCCACCCGGCTCACACATCGTGGTCGGGGGGGCTCGGATCGCTGTCGAGTCTACCATGAAGTACCTAGGATTGGTGCTCGACAGCCGGTGGGACTTCGGGCCCCACTTCCGACGGCTGGCGCCCAAGTTGCTGGGCGCTGCTGGGGCGCTGTCAACGCTGCTTCCCAATCTGGGGGGCCCGAGCGCCGCTTGTAGGCGGCTCTACGTGGGGATCGTGCGATCGATGGCCCTTTACGGGGCCCCGATCTGGGCGGCTGACCTGACGGCCGGTAGTATCGCAGTCCTGCGCAAGCCGCAGAGAGCGATGGCCGTCAGAGTCATCAGGGGGTATCGCACGATCTCCTACGAGGCGGCTTGTGCACTGGCCGGATCCCCGCCCTGGGACCTCGAGGCGAAAGTACTCGCGTCATCGTATCGGTGGCGCGAGGAAGCGAGGGCGCGGGGTGAGCAACCGATGCAGCGACACATAGAGCTGCATCGGTCTCAGCTTCGCGAGGTCCTGGTGGCGGAATGGCGGGAAAGGCTTTCACGCCCTACCGCCGGCCTCGACATCATCGAGGCGGTCCGGCCGGTGCTCGAGCGCTGGCTCGGGAGGAGGCACGGCTCCCTGTCGTTTCGGGTGACGCAGGTGCTCTCGGGGCATGGTTGCTTCGGGAAGTACCTGTGTCGCATTAACAGGGAGCCGGACGCCCGGTGTCACCACTGCGTCGACTGCCGGGAGGACACGGCGCGGCATACGCTGGCAGAGTGTGCCGCTTGGGAGGAGCCACGCCGTGCCCTCATCTCAGAAGTAGGCAGTGACTTGTCGCTGTCGGCTGTGGTGAATGCCATGGTCGGCAGCGGGGAGTCCTGGGACGCGGTGGTTTCCTACTGCGAGACGGTCGTCTCGCAGAAGGAGGCTGCGGAAAGGGAGAGGGAGATCTCGTCCACTCACCCGGCCCGCAGCAGGCGCACCGGGCGTCGGCGGAGGGCGGATAACGCCCTCTTCCAGCCCCCCTAAATGGGTCCAGGGGTGACGGACTCGGGGACGTCCGTCGCCCCCCACACATCAGGACCCGAGGTGGCGGCGCGTAGTGTTCCACGCGCGCCCCTCTTAGACGTCACGGGGGGAGTCAAACACCTCACTCCCCCCCCTGACCCGAGGAGGCCCGCGGTGGCGGGCCGGCACCAGTCGGGGGTTGCGGAAGATTCTTACGTTCCCGCGACCCCCGGCGTAGGTGTGAGTCGGAACACCGGGGTGGTTTTTAGTCAGTAAGAGTCTGACAGACCCCTCCGCCCACCCCAGGGCGGAGGACATCCATGAGGATTTTCCACCTCGGAAAAAAAAAAAAAAAAAAAAAGGTTAGGTTGGGGGACCCCCCACAGTGCTTGCGTCCACGTCGCGTCCCCTGGAAACGACCCAGTTTGACCACCGTAACGGAGTGGCAGACTGGGTTGGCCAAAGTGCACTGTGAATTCGTAGATCATTTTAACCCTGCCTTGTTATTTACGAAACTGCGGAGGCTATGCCGAAACTGGAGAGAGACGCCTGCGGGCGATTTTTAAAACTAAAAGGCCCTTCTCAGGGCCAACCCAAAGGCCCTTCTCAGGGCCAACCCAAAGGCCCTTCTCAGGGCCAACCAAAAGGCCCTTCTCAGGGCCAACCCAAACGCCCTTCTCAGGGCCAACCAAAAGGCCCTTCTCAGGGCCAACCCAAAGGCCCTTCTCAGGGCCTCTCCGACACTCTAGCGTCAGACACTAGCCGCGCGCCGTCTGCGGCTAGCTTATTTGGAGGGGCTAACTTAAGCGAGTCGTCCGACAACGACTCGCTTATGACTGTGTCGGATGCGGACGACTCTCGGTCGCGGAAGCGGGTCCGAGGAAGAGGGTCCGAGGGCTCCTCGGCCTCTGGGTCGACGAGGTTGCCGAAGGCAAAAAAGCCGACGGCGGCCGCGGATACCCATGTCGTTGGGCTCGCGGACGCCCAACGCCAGTTGGACCTGGCTCGGCGGGTGCAGCTCCAGCAAGAGCTGGAAGAGCGGGTCGCTGCGAAAGAGAAACGGGCGCAAGTCGCCCGGGCCATGGCCGGGTACGGTGCGTCCCGTGTTCTCTACGCAGACCATTCTCTGGCCGAGCTGGAGAGAATGGCGGAGGAGGACGAAGAGGAGATTGTGGAGGTTGCCTCCAAATCGTCTAATCTAAAGGGGACCTTCCAGAAGGCCCTCAAGAGCCGGGCTGCGAGCATGCGTGGCGTCGTCGCGGAGCTGGTCCGTCGGAAGGCCACTGACGAGACGCGGCAAATGCAGGCGAAGATAGATCGCCTGCAGTCGGAGGTCAGCCAGCTTCATCAGAAGCTGGCTGAAGCCACGGCCCGGCCACCACCACAAGCCGAGACGAGCCTTGCGGCGGAGGGCCCCTCCTCTAACCTTGAGGATATCATCCGCAAGGTTGTAATGGAGGAGAGGGCCTTCACAAGAGCCTGTTTAGCAGGCATTGAGGACCGGCTCTTGCCGGAGAAACGCCTCCGACCACCGCTTGCAGCGGATAAGAGGCGCTGCGACCCGGGGCCGTCCTCCTCCTCCCAGGCGGAAGACGCCCTTCTCCCTTCAACCACCCCGTCCAACGAGTGGACGGAAGTGGTCCGTAAGGGGAAGGGCAAAGGCAAAAAGTCGGCGACGGCAGCCCCTGTCGCCCCCGCCACCACCGCTCCCAGCCGGTCCCAGACGACCGACAAGGGAAAGGGGAAGGGGAAGGGGAAAACGGCGGGAAAAAGGAAACTGGTCCCCCCAAAGACCGCGGCCGTCGTGGTGACGCTCACCGCGGAGGCTGCGGAGCGAGGGGAGACGTACGCGTCCATTTTGGTGCGGGCGCGTGCCAATGCCGATCCCACCCAGCTGGGGATCGGCAGTGTGTCTTGCCGACGGACCCAAGCCGGGGCTCGAATCTTCGAGTTCCCGGGGACAGAGGGGAGTGCCCATGCGGACCTCTTTGCAGCCAAGCTGCAGGAGGTCATCGCAGATTCGGCCAAGGTGGCCCGACCGGTCAAGTCGGCGGCCATAGAGGTGTCTGAGCTAGATGACTCAGTCACCAAGGAGGAGGTGGTGGCGGCGGTCGCAGCGATGGGAGGCTGTGGCGTCGCGGCGGTCCAAGGTCGGGGCCAAAGCCATCCTTGCCAAGGGGCGGCTCATAGTCGGGTTCAGCTCGGGTGCAGTCCGGGCACTCGAGGACCAGCCTCTGCGGTGTTTCCGGTGCTTCGGCATCGGACACACCCGGGCTCTGTGTCCGTCCACGGTAGACAGAACGGACGCGTGCTACCGTTGCGGCAGGGAGGGCCACAAAGCCACCTCCTGCGGGGCCGCCACGCCGCACTGCGCGGTGTGTGCCGCCAGTGGCTGCCCGGCAGCCCACGTTATGAAGGGGAGGAACTGCAATCCTCCCCCAAAGCGGGGCAAAGCGCAGGCGCCGACCGGGCCTGCTGCCGCCGCTAGCACCGTTGTTCCTGCGGCGGCGACAGCGGAGGAGGGTGCGATGTCCGACTGATGGATAGGGTCGAACACCGCATACTGCAGGCGAACACCAACCACTGCAGGGCAGCCCAGGATCTGCTGATGCAGACCATGGCTGAGTGGTTGGTGGACTTGGCGGTGGTCGCCGAACCTTACTCGGTCCCTGGCCGTTGGCTGGGTGACCGAGACGGCTTGGTGGCGTTGGTCTCGCGGTCTTCCACAGACTCCCCTCCCCTCTCGCTCTTAGAGAGGGGACCGGGATACGTGGCCGCCGCGTGGGGAGACATGGCCCTGGTGGGGGTCTACTTCTCCCCAAACCGCCCTCTCTCGGACTTTGAGGATTTCCTCGAGATCCTCACCGCAGTCGTAGGGAGGGCGGCGCCACGCCAGGTCGTGGTAATGGGTGACCTGAACGCCAAGTCGGTGGCCTGGGGCAACCCAGCTGCCGGTTGCAACGTCCGGGGACGCGCCGTCGAGTTTTGGGCGGCCTCATGCGGTGTGTCCCTCCTCAACAGGGGGGTGGTCCACACGTGTGTGCGGCAACAGGGTGGGTCGGTGGTGGACGTCTCGTTTGCCACCCCTGCACTAGCCGCCCGCGTCGTCAACTGGCGAGTTGAGATGGTGGAGACCTTGTCGGACCACCGATATGTGCGGTTCGACATCTCCACCCAGGGGGGTGGGATGGCCCGTGCTGGGCAATCTCCCTTCCCGCGGTGGGCACTCACCCGCCTGGACCGGGAGGCCGCCAAGGAGGCGGCCTTTCTCCAGGACTGGCTGTCGCCTCCTGTTGAGGTCCTGGACGTGGACGCCGCAGCGGTCCGGCTCAGGAGGTCCCTGACCGAGGTGTGCAACTCCAGCATGCCTCGGTCTCGTCGTCCGCCTCCCCGTCGTGCCGTCTATTGGTGGACGGAGGAGCTGGCGGGGCTCCGGGCCGCCTGCGTGGCGGCTAGAAGGGCCTACGCGCGCAGCCGACGGCGCAGCGCCCAAAACCGAGTCCGGGCAGAAGAGGACCGCCTATACGCCTCTTACCGAGAGGCGACGACGGTCCTCAAGTCTGCAATGTTCGCCGCAGAGGACTCGGCGAGGGCCGAGATGCTGGAGGGCCTCGATAGGGACCCCTATGGGAGACCTTACAAAGCGGCGCGGAACCAGCTGCGCCCGTATGGTCCCCCACTGACGGAGACCCTCGAGCCGGCGTTGCTGGATGGGGTGGTCCGGTCCCTGTTTCCGCGCAGGACCGACTTCACCCCACCAACGATGGATCCCCCGCAGGCGGCGGCTCCGCTGGAGGAGGAAGTCCCCCCGGTGACGACGGCGGAGTTCTACGCGGGGGTTCTCAGCCTCCGCGCGAAGAAGACGGCCCCCGGACCGGACGGTGTCCCCGCACGGGTGGTGGCGATCGCCGCCTCCGCAATGGAGAACAGGTTTCGGGACCTTTTCAGCGCATGCCTTGCGTCTGGAAGGTTCCCGAAACCGTGGAAGGAGGGGCAGCTGTGCCTCCTTCGCAAGGAGGGCCGCCCAGCAGACTCCCCCTCGGCATACCGGCCCATCGTTCTGCTCGATGAGGTCGGCAAAATGTTCGAGGGGATTGTCGCCTCCCGGCTTAATAGCCATTTGCGTGGGGTAGGGCCGGACCTGTCGGACGCCCAATTCGGCTTCCGTCGAGAGCGTTCGACGATCGATGCGCTGGCCCTACTCAAGGGCCAGGTGAAGGAGGCGGTGGAGGCGGGGGACGGAGTGCTGGCGGTGTCATTCGACATTTCGAATGCCTTCAACTCCGTGCCCCACTCGACGATATTGGAGGCGCTTCGGTATCACGGAGTGCCCCAATACCTGCAGAACCTCCTGGCCAGCTACCTGGAGGACCGAGAGGTCCTCCTTGTGGACAAGACGGCCACGGTGAGGCGGTACGGCGCAGAGTCCGGTGTTCCGCAGGGGTCAGTGCTGGGGCCGCCCCTGTGGAACATCGGGTTCGACTGGCTCCTGCGGGGAGCCCTCCTCCAGGGCACGAGTGTCATCTGCTACGCGGATGACACTCTCCTCACTGCCCGGGGGAGGAACTTTGGGGACGCGGCCTGTCTGGCCTCGGCTGGCGGATCCTTGGTTGCAGAGAGGATCCGCCGCCTGGGATTGAGGGTGGCGCTGCACAAGACCGAGGCCGTGTTCTTTCGCGGGCCTCGGCAGCGCTGCCCTCCCGACGCCCACATCGTCGTAGAGGGCGTCAGGATAAGGGTCCAGCCCCAGATGAAGTATCTGGGCCTGGTGCTGGACGATAGGTGGCGCTTCGGTCCGCATTTCAGCGGGCTGTCGACGCGCCTATTGAAAGCCGCTGACGCCCTCTCATGGCTCCTCCCGAACCTGGGGGGGCCAAAGGCGAAATGCCGGCGCCTGTATGCCGGCATCCTGCGGAGCATGGCCCTATACGGGGCCCCCATCTGGGCGGACTCCCTCCACAGGAGGGAGAATGCGACCGCCATCCGCAAGCCCCAAAGGGCCATTGCACTGCGGGTGGCGAGGGCCTACCGCTCGGTGGGCTTCTCGGCGGCGTGCGCCCTGGCCGGCACCCCTCCTTGGGAGTTGGAGGCTTGGGTGCTCGCCAGGGTGTACGAGTGGAAGGCGCGCCGGAAGGCGCTCGGTGAGCGCCCCGTCGCCGAGGAGCAAGAGGCTGTGCGGCGGGAGATGAAGGATACCGTCGTCCTCCACTGGACGGAGGACCTCGCCAACGCCGCCTTTGGCCGCCGAACGCTGGACGCGCTCGGTCCGGTCCTGCGCGGCTGGCTCGAGCGGTCCCACGGTTTCCTCTCGTTCCGTCTGGTGCAGGTGTTGTCCGGCCATGGGTGCTTCGGATCGCATCTGTGCCGGATAGGGAGGGAGGAGACCGCGGCCTGCCACGACTGCGGTGCGGCGGAGGATACGGCGCAGCACACCCTCGAGGTGTGCCCAGCTTGGTCCGGGCTGCGCCGCGGTCTGACGGCGGTGATTGGACAGGACCTCTCGCTTCCCGGCGTGGTCAGCGCCATGCTGGGGAGCGAGGAGGCCTGGACGACGGTTGCCTCCTTTTGCGAGGACGTAATCTCGCAAAAGGAGGAGGCGGAGCGCGTGCGGGAGGACGACCCTCTCGCTGCGCCGCTCCGCAGACGAAGAAGGGGCCGGAGAGGGCGCCGTCCTCTCCCTCCTTATAGTGGCGACGGGCGGGTGACAGGCACGGGGGTGCCTTCGCCCGCATTGCACCCGTCACCACCTTCGTCGGTCATTCCCGGGCCCATCCCCCTCCCCACGGGGAGGGCGTGAGGGGCCCGCCATGAAGGGCGATCGTCGGCGGAGGACTGGACGTGAAGGCTGTGCCGGTTTCCCAGTCCCCCGCCACTAAGACGAAGCGGGAATGCCGCTGGGTTATTTTAGTGGGTATACCGGGTCAGACCGGGGAGTCCCACATACCCCTCCCATCCCCCGATGGGAGGGTATGCGTAATGCATTTTTTCCCAGCGCAAACAAAAAAAAAAAAAAAAAAAAAAAAGGTTAGGTTAGGTTAGGTTTTTTTTTTTTTTTTTTTTTTTTTTTTTTTTTTTTTTTATTTTTTTTTTTTTTTTTAATACTTCTACCTCCAACATGATCGGAGCCTATATCTATCAGTTTTCCTTTTATACCAGTTCTCGCTTTTTTGCCTCTCGTACTTTTATTCCTCATACATTTTCTTTCTTTCGTTCATCTTCATATCATTCTGTTATGGGTGGGATTCCCAGCTATCAGATTATTTCTGAATACATATTTTTCTTTCTTTTCTTGTTATATTTCAGTTTAGGGTGCAACACAAATAATAGTGACACGATTTTTAATTTAATTTTACATTTTTAACTTATTTTATAGTATTACTTATCTTATATTACTCACTACTTTATTTTTATTTCTATCTGGTATTACATCTATTCTACATATTATTTCTTCTTACAGTTTCAAAAGAAAGTGTTTTACTGTTTCTTATTTTAACACGGTATTTTCTTACAGAGACGGTGGATCAGTTCCTATTTATCTGACATTTGTAATTTACATCTGTATTTTACATTTGTAATCTAGACTTATTTCTATTTTTTTACATATTGCGTTTTCTTATTTAATTAAAATATTTTACAGCTTTTTTGGTATAATGCTAGTCTCTAATATATTATATAATATTATGATAGCATTTTTTCTTATGCGGTTTTATTTATTGTTTTGACGTGGGTTGCTATTTCACTGCAATGTATTAGAAATAAGTGCCGTTTCTTTTCAATTATTAATTCGGGTACATTTTGGGCAACTAGTTCGAGTGCGAGCCCGCCAATCACTCTGCAAAATCCGTCCCATACACGTTCCCTATCCTGCTCCCCGCAAGACTCCTTCCAGCTCTCGGTCTGAGCTTCGGCCGCTTGTAAATCATACTCTTGCTTCTGTTTCCGGTACTCTTCTACGATCTTCGATTTCCGGATTTTAGCAGCACAGCGGATCCAGCGCTTTATAGAAGCGATGGGCCCCTTCATCTCTGCGAGTCTCTCGGACCACCACGGCAAGGTAAGTTTCTCTTTGACTTTTTTGTTATGTTTGCACGTTTTGGTTATTGTTTTTATTAAGTTTATTGCTATTGTATACATTTTTTCTATTTCTCTGATTTTATCGATTTCCGCCACAATAATTTTTACATCTATTTTCAATTGGCCAAGCTTCTCATGAAAATTGGCCCAATTGGATTTTTTAGTCTGAAATTTTCTGGTCGTTATTTCTAATTTTATTACTTCCGATTTTTGCAGGAGAATTCTAAACATTATGCCGCTGTGATCCGAGCTCGTCAGACCTTCGTCAATCCTCCAGAAGTCCATCATGTCCAAGATGTTGTTGGAGCAAGCGGTGACATCTACATGACCGCTGTGCCGCTTCCCTCTTCGGATTTTGTCTAAAGTCGGAATTTTTCTTCGGTTGAGGATATTCGGATTTAGCTTGCCGAGAGTTCCCAACGTCTCTTCCCCTCTGTGGTAAGCGTTTTCTGCTGGGGTGCCCTTAACAATACGCAACGGTTGATCTGGCAACGTCATCCCATTTTCTGCGTACCGGGCAGTCAAAGCTGAAGGCGTTGTGCGGTGTGCCGTACTCTATTTTTGCCTTCGAGCAGTTTCGACAGGCGGGGGGTGAGCCCGCAAGCCAGTCCGGACACTCCGCCCTCAGATGTGGGCCACCGCAGTGGCCACATAGGTCCGCGGGCTCTTGACAGAACCGCTTACCATGTCCGAAGCCCAGACATCGAGTACATTGGACCAGCGGGGTCTGATCTTCGACCCTAATCCGCTGAAGATCTATATGTACGGTTCCGTTTTCCAGTGCTCGTCTCCAGATGGTGGGCGAAACGCTAATAATGACGTGGCCTGTATGGGGGTTCCGTGTTCTCCTTCTATACTTCACTTCCACTCTGTTTTCCCCATTGTCGAGGCCGTCAAAAACAGCTCGGTTCTGGTTTCTAAGTGCTTTTAAAACGTCCTCGTCGGTATTGATTACCAAGACGTTCTTTAGAATCAGAAGCGGGTCCTTGTTTTTAACTTCCTCGACAATGAGGTCAACTCCTTCTTTCTGGAGTCGATCCTTAATCCTGCTCCTTTCTTCTTTTGTCTCTAAGCCAATTATTATTTTTCTGTCCTTGGCTTTCCTCACCTTTTCCACTTTAATCCACCCATCTTTAGCATTTACCGCTTTCCTCACTCTGTTAAGTACTTCATCGCCCGTCTCCATTTCATCTTTCGATGTGACCACAACTGAATGCAAGGTACTGCACTTTGGCAGCGACTTCACACCCTGTGTTGCGGCCACACTCGCATATGTGATACCCTTCTCCAGGAGTTCTCTTTGCTGGTCTAAAGTACCCTTTAACTCCTCTATCTTTCTGTTACTTTCGACCAGAAGCTTTGAGTGTTGCTCTATAGTGTGTATAATCCTGCCAGTCTCAATACTTTCAGAAGTTTCCCTTATTACGACCGGTTCTGGCCCTGCCACAGCAGGTCCTTCCCTGGTCGTTCTCTGTTTTTCAGCCCGAAGCTCTGATTCCAGTTCCTTGACAATTTGGTACAGTCGTTCCGTGGCCTCGGTGATACCGGTTTTAATTTCAGTCTTTGTATTCCTTGAGCTGTTTAAATTCATTTTTGTCTTAACTAGACAGGCCTTTGCCTCCGCTGTTCTATCTGCATATTTGGTGGTCTTTGGTGGTGAATCCAATTCAAAGGACTCTCTTGTTTTTGTCGCAACTTTTCTCTCCTGCGTCAAGGAAGGTTTAATTTTAGATTTCACAGGGCCAGCCTGCGACGTCTTTTCAGTTAGAGGAGGGTTTGGGCCGCTATTTGCGGCTTCCCAGTCTTCAATGCTACGTGTAACGTTTAGAGGCGCAACTGCCCCAGGTTTAGGTGGTGATTTTGATTTTTCACGGCCGGCCATCTTCATCGGTGTCCTGAGACCGAACATATTGGTACGTATGCGTCAATAACAACAAGAAACGTCAATAGGGACGTTTGTGTAAAAGTAAATAATTTAAAAAGCACACAAGTAACAATATAAAACCGCACAAGGAAACCTTAAAAACTATAGTTTAGTTAAAACAAAAGTTTCAATCTATAATCTAACCAAAGTTCTACCCAGGGTTAAAATTACTGGTTAGTAATCAGTAGGTCTATACAGATCCCAGGTCAATTTAAAATATAAACAAAATATAATAATATAATTACTCAATAAATCTAATTTTCGTTTAAGAAAATAGGTCACAGGCCCTTAGTCGAAATAACCTAACCTACTATTAAATGTGTCAAAATATAATTTGTAAACAGGTTTGGTCTAATTTGAGGGAGTCCTATCTGGTGGGTGCATACACTACCGTACAGCTATGCCACAACACCATACAGAAACTAGAATAGGGAATATATATAGATAAATACAGTTAATTAAATTGAAAAGGAAAAATTTAGTGTTTTTGTTGGAGCCAAAATATAGATCTTTTCCTCCCGATTTCGGCAACCCCAAACTTGGTGGGTCTACGACCTCTGGTTCCTAAGTTAAGACCCGGGGGGGTGAGGTAAACCTAAAAGGGGCAGAGAGGGGGGGGGGGGGGGGGGATATGGGTCTCAGGGGTTCTAGGGGGTCACGAGAAGGAGGAGTCCGTTCCCGCTTGAGGGGTGGGGGGGGGCTATGTATATTGGGGAGTTTTCTATATATAATTAAATATACTATTAAAAATTTGGGGGTCAAAAATGGGGTCTAAGAAAAGGGGGTCTAATGTGGCTATCTGAATATAGGTTCAAGCCGGGAGGGGGGGCACTAGGGGGGGGGGGGAAATTTATTCAAAATTTTGATATTCCCTGCCGTTTCCAAGATATCTGGATTCTAGAGGATTAAGTATGTAAAATATAAAAAGTATTAATCTAATTAACGGAAGGGGGTTAAGAAATGATTCCGGGAGGGGGTTTAATTTAGGGTGTTATAATAATATAATGTATACAATACATACACCGATTGGAAATTTGACAAAAAAAAAATTTGGGGGGGTGGTTAAAAAATTATCATAAACTTAATAATAATAAAAAGGGGGGTAAACAATAAAGGGTGGCCTGTGGGGCGTTGCGCATATACTACACTTGTGTAGTATATGCAGTCCGGCGTTAAAAACGGGCTAACTCGCTCCGTTTCCGAGATACGGGCGTTTTAATGATTTCCAATGTCCCAGGTTCAGTTCCCGGTTAGCGAAATTGAAATTTAAAAATTTTAAAAATTTTAATACAGTTTCCTAGTCGTCAGCGTACTGTAAGTGTCGATGCCTATAATGCAAG
This sequence comes from Lithophane leautieri, assembly GCA_949152455.1. Classification (NCBI taxonomy): domain Eukaryota; kingdom Metazoa; phylum Arthropoda; class Insecta; order Lepidoptera; family Noctuidae; genus Lithophane; species Lithophane leautieri. The sequence goes on along the minus strand of OX424462.1, from coordinate 33,035 downwards.
TAAATTATCCAGTTTATTTATAATGGTTATGGGGAAACTATCGATGTGAGGAAGTAAAATGTGGGGAGAATTTCGTGTTTCGTAACTTTACCCCGAAATTTTTCAAAAATCGTCCTAGAAAGTTGAGACCAAGTTCTCCGGGTAGCCCCACTAGAGGAAACTATGCTACGTGCTGTTGTTTTTCGGCTACGTCTTCCCGTTTGCGCGTTATCGCCAGTACCCCACGTCTTGCAAAGAGTGGGAATCGGGGAGAAAGCGCACAGTCGGGGTGTGGTAATAACTTGGAAGCTACGAAATTAAAAGTCCGAAAAAGTAATGTATATGTATTAGCGTCAGAGGGTTGTTAATAAAGACGTTGAAAAACTATGGATATATTAATTTATCTATTTATTTTGTCTCTGGAAGAGGTAAACACTTACTTACGTCAAAACTTGACCTTGTTTGCCTAATATTATGTATACCTATATATTTCGCGCGGGTTTTTTATATGTCGTTGGAAAGAGGGCAAAATTCCTCGTCTAGTGATACTATAAAAATATTTTTTATGTTACCCTGATGGGGCGTATTTAAGGTTTAAAAAACGTTATATCAAAATCCAAATTTTTTAAATTGGATTATTAGCATTGGTAATTAAATATAATTTTTTAAAAACACTACAGTTTGTAAGATAGGCACACAATACATATAATTATAATTTAATCTTATTTTTAGGGGTTGAACCAACCAACCCCCGAATTTTTGAAGAATTTAAAGCTTAATAACTTAATAATTATTAATCGGATCTAAACCAAAATTTTACAATAGACAGAGTTACTTAATCTAATTTTTTTGAGACCATAAAAAGTATATGTTCTCGATCTTAATTCTTGGGAATTAAATCTTGAAGATTTTGAAAAATGTGTGCCTGTTTTTGAAGGTGTTCCTGGAAGATTTTCCGGGATGTCAATTTACCTCCCGGCTCCTCGTCTGTGTCTCCTTTCGGAATTTCCCTCTTATCTTGTCGCAACCCTCGGGATCTCCGTCCACGTTCCACGTGTTTTTTCTTGTTTTCGCAATATCTCCGGAACCTCAGCCAGGAAAATTCCAAGCTTGGTATCCAGAGCTAGGTTTTTTCGTGGCGCACCCGGCGGTAGTCACAAGTTTCCAAGTACCCACTCAAAATCGAGCAGCGTTGAGCTCCAAAGTTTTGAAGATGTGGTTTTTCACCAATAACTTCCACAATTTTCCACTTTTTTCACTTTTGATTTCACAATTGCCTGCGGCTCGGCAGCCCGCTTCCAATGGTATATCACACTTGTAACTTTTCGCGGAAAAACCGATTTTTTAGAATTTTTGAGCGCGGAGCGACTTAAAACTGATCTACTCGCGGCGGGGGACGCCGGGTGACTGGGTTAGGTTAGGTTAGGTTAGGTTAGGTTAACAGTGCTATCGCTGCGGCCAGCCCGGCCACAAGGCGGCCCAGTGCTCCGCGGTGCCAAACTGCAGCCTCTGTACAGCTGCAGGGAGGCCCGCCGAACACAGAGCGGGTGGAAAGGCCTGTGGCGCGCCCGCCACCAACAGGCGAAAAAAGAGAGGGGCTGCCAGGGCTGCCGGGGGCGCTTTACCCCCGCCGCAGCCTGACTGCCCTTCGGCCGACTCCCGGCCTAGGAATGGTGCGGAGGGAATGGATTGCGCATAATTGCGCTCTACCATTTCCTCCAGGGCAACATCAACCACTCTGCTAGAGCTCAGGATCTCTTGCTCCAGAGCATAGCAGAGTGGTCGATTCACGTGGCTGTGGTCGCCGAACCGTATTTTGTCCCCCCCAGAGATAACTGGGTGGGAGACTTGGACGGTTTAGTGGCCATCATTGGCGGGGCTCTTGTCAACCCGTCCCGAGGTCACGGCTGGGTAGCCGCCCTCGCGGACGGCATTGGCACGGTTGGGGCGTATTTTTCGCCCAACAAGAGTCTCGCCGACTTCGAGAGGTTCCTTGTCGAGTTGGGTGCCGTCGTGGGCCGTCTCCACCCTCGCCCGGTGCTGTTGCTGGGGGATCTCAACGCCAAGTCTGCGGCGTGGGGATCCCCTGTGACCGATGCTAGAGGTGAGGTGTTGGAGGAGTGGGCGGTCACGACTGGCTTGACCGTCCTGAATCGGGGCTCGGTTCACACGTGCGTGCGGCAGCGGGGCGGTTCTATAGTGGACGTCTCGTTCGCTAGCCCCGCTGTCGCGAGCCGTGTCCGCGAATGGCGTGTCGCCGTGGAGGTGGAGACGTTGTCGGATCATCGATACATCCGCTTCGACGTCTCCGCCCAGACCGCTGGCGGCCGCGGTCCACCGGCCCCACGAATGGACGGTCCGCGCTGGGCGCGTAAGCTCATCGACAGGGAGCTTCTCGAGGAGGCCGCTATTGTCCAGGCCTGGAGCCGGGAGTCGGCAACGAATGGACCCGTCGACGTCGAGCAGGAGGCGCTGTGGTTCCGCGGGGCGATGACGCAAATTTGCGACGCGTCCATGCCCCGGGTCCACGCACAGTCCGCAAGGCGCCAGGTGTACTGGTGGACCGCCGAAATCGCGCAGCTGCGTATCGCATGCGTGGCGGTTAGACGCCAGTACACTCGTTACCGGAGGAGACGTCTTCGGGTCCCTGACGAAGAGGCCGCGCTGTATGAGGTGTACCGCGCGGCTAAGGAGACTCTGTGGCTGGCCATCGGCGAGTCGAGGACACGAGCCAGGGAGGAGATGTTGGAGACTCTAGACGGGGATCCGTGGGGGCGCCCTTATCGCGCGGTCCGAGGGAAACTTCGAGCCGCGGCGCCCCCACTTACGGAGAGTCTCCAACCCGAGCTGCTGGAGGAGGTGGTCGCAGCCCTCTTCCCGGCAAGAGCGGAGCATACTCCACCACCGATGGCTTTGCCCACAGCCGCAGAGTCTACAGAGGAGGAGAACGCCATCAGCGTCCCAGAGGTGACACAGGCAGAGATGAGGGCAGCCGTGATGCGGCTCCGGGCCAAGAACGTGGCCCCGGGGCCCGACGGGGTCCACGGCTGCGTGTTAGCCCTCGCTCTGAAGGAGCTTGAGCCCCAACTGAGAGGACTCTACACAGCGTGCCTTGAGCGGGGCCAGTTTCCCACTCTGTGGAAATCTGGTCGTCTGGTCCTGCTCAGGAAGACGGGGCGCCCTGCGGACTCGCCGTCCGCGTACCGGCCCATAGTGCTGCTAGACGAGGTGGGCAAGCTGTTTGAGCGGATAATCGCAGCCCGCCTCGTCGGCCACTTGTGCAGAGAGGGGCCGGACTTGGACGACAGCCAGTTCGGGTTTCGGCACGGGCGCTCCACAATCCACGCTGTGTCGCGGGTAAGAGTCCTGGCGGAGGAAGCGGTGTCCCGGGGCGGGGTGATGTTGGCGGTGTCCTTGGACATTTCCAACGCCTTCAACACCCTGCCCTGGAGTTGTATTCGGGAGGCACTGCGGTACCATGGGGTGCCTCCCTACCTCCGCCACATCGTTGGGGCTTATTTGTCAGAGAGGTGTGTCATCTACATGGGACGTGATGGCGGAAACCAGCGCCGCATGTCGTGCGGTGTTCCACAGGGCTCGGTTTTAGGCCCACTCCTGTGGAACATCGGGTACGACTGGGTGCTGAGGGGCGAGCTCAGTCCGGGGGTAGACCTGACGTGTTATGCGGATGACACGCTGGTCACTGCCCGGGGGAGCTCGCACAGGGAGGCAGCGTTGCTGGCGACGGCTGCGGTCTCACAGGTGGTGAGCCGCATACGTCGCCTAGGCCTGGAGGTGGCCCTCAGCAAGTCGGAGGCCATGGTGTTTCATGGCCCCCGGCGGGCGCCGCCACCCGGCTCACACATCGTGGTCGGGGGGGCTCGGATCGCTGTCGAGTCTACCATGAAGTACCTTGGATTGGTGCTCGACAGCCGGTGGGACTTCGGGCCCCACTTCCGATGGCTGGCGCCCAAGTTGCTGGGCGCTGCTGGGGCGCTGTCAACGCTGCTTCCCAATCTGGGGGGCCCGAGCGCCGCTTGTAGGCGGCTCTACGTGGGGATCGTGCGATCGATGGCCCTTTACGGGGCCCCGATCTGGGCGGCTGACCTGACGGCCGGTAGTATCGCAGTCCTGCGCAAGCCGCAGAGAGCGATGGCCGTCAGAGTCATCAGGGGGTATCGCACGATCTCCTACGAGGCGGCTTGTGCACTGGCCGGATCCCCGCCCTGGGACCTCGAGGCGAAAGTACTCGCGTCATCGTATCGGTGGCGCGAGGAAGCGAGGGCGCGGGGTGAGCAACCGATGCAGCGACACATAGAGCTGCATCGGTCTCAGCTTCGCGAGGTCCTGGTGGCGGAATGGCGGGAAAGGCTTTCACGCCCTACCGCCGGCCTCGACATCATCGAGGCGGTCCGGCCGGTGCTCGAGCGCTGGCTCGGGAGGAGGCACGGCTCCCTGTCGTTTCGGGTGACGCAGGTGCTCTCGGGGCATGGTTGCTTCGGGAAGTACCTGTGTCGCATTAACAGGGAGCCGGACGCCCGGTGTCACCACTGCGTCGACTGCCGGGAGGACACGGCGCGGCATACGCTGGCAGAGTGTGCCGCTTGGGAGGAGCCACGCCGTGCCCTCATCTCAGAAGTAGGCAGTGACTTGTCGCTGTCGGCTGTGGTGAATGCCATGGTCGGCAGCGGGGAGTCCTGGGACGCGGTGGTTTCCTACTGCGAGACGGTCGTCTCGCAGAAGGAGGCTGCGGAAAGGGAGAGGGAGATCTCGTCCACTCACCCGGCCCGCAGCAGGCGCACCGGGCGTCGGCGGAGGGCGGATAACGCCCTCTTCCAGCCCCCCTAAATGGGTCCAGGGGTGACGGACTCGGGGACGTCCGTCGCCCCCCACACATCAGGACCCGAGGTGGCGGCGCGTAGTGTTCCACGCGCGCCCCTCTTAGACGTCACGGGGGGAGTTAAACACCTCACTCCCCCCCCTGACCCGAGGAGGCCCGCAGTGGCGGGCCGGCACCAGTCGGGGGTTGCGGAAGATTCTTACGTTCCCGCGACCCCCGGCGTAGGTGTGAGTCGGAACACCGGGGTGGTTTTTAGTCAGTAAGAGTCTGACAGACCCCTCCGCCCACCCCAGGGCGGAGGACATCCATGAGGATTTTCCACCTCGGAAAAAAAAAAAAAAAAAAAAAAAAAAGGTTAGGTTAGGTTAGGTTAGGTTTTTTTTTTTGTTTTTTTTTTTTTTTTTATTATTAATTGATTCGCTTGTTTTGGTTGTGATTTATTTATTATTATTGGGACTATTCTTTTGTTCGACAGTGTCCGCGATTTGATACGGATACTGTTGTTTCATATTTTTGTTATTCTCTTTGGGGGTTCTTACATATACAAATTATGAGTTATAAATATTAAATATTGTACAGAAAAATAAATATAATATATAAGATGGCATTTTTTATGTGCCGTTGAAGCTCTTTAGTTTGCTTAAGACTTTAGTGGCGTATGTGATATACGCATCTAATACTTCTTCTTTTCGCGTTAGCATCTCGATGTCATATGCCGTGATACCAAATCTCTCAGAGATTGCCTCATATTGCATGCGATCCATGGCGAATCTGGGGCAATCCCTGAGGAGGTGGTCGATGCTTTGTACGGTGTTGTCGTGGCAGGGACAGTTGTCGTTTGCAGTTATTTTAAAACGATGGAGGTATTGTTTGTGAAAGCCATGTCCTGTCAAAATTTGGGTGATGTAAAAGTTTTGTTCTAACTTTTTCCGGAATTTGTGTATTTGTAGTAGTGTTGGAAATATGGTTTAGGTGTGCTGTCCCTGCTCACTTGATTCGTACCTCGCTTGCCACTTGGCCAAGTTGATTTGTCGTAGTGCGTGTTTGACATATGACATCGGGTATGCGGTGTAGTCGAGAGTCGTTGTGTAGCCGAGAGGCCATTTTCGCAGCAACATCCGCAGCTTCGTTGCCTGCAACTCCACTGTGCCCTTTCACCCAAGTGATTTCAATGTGTGGTGGTGTGTCCGTGCGTGTGTGTGTGTGATTGTGTATGATTTTATGAATTTTAGTGACCAGTGGGTGTGTGTTGCTCCGATCTGCGATCGCCTGTATAGCCGATTGGGAGTCGGAGAAGATGGTGGTGTTTGTTTGACCCTTTGTGTATGCCCATTTGCAAGCTTCCAGGATGGCCAACAGTTCAGCCTGAAAGACTGTGCAGGTGCTGTGTAGTTTAAATTTTCTCGTAATGGCTGTTCCCCCCGGATCGTAGCAAACGAAGGCCGCTCCGGCAGCACCATCGTCCTGTTTGCTGCCGTCAGTGAAGATGTTGTGTTGCGTTAGGGGTGTCAATTGGGTCGCCTCGTCTTCAGCGCGTCTATGTGTCCGAATGCTGGTAACTGACTTAGGTATTCTTAATGCTGGATGTAGCAGCTCACGTACGGGTGTTGGGCGTTCAGGAGTTATGTCCGCTGGCAAAAGGTAACTGGTGCCTGTGAGGCGGATCGTCTCGACATGGTGAATTTCTTGGATCCTGAGATCTAGGGGCATAAGTTCTGCGAGTGCTAGAGCGGCGGTAGTAGAGACGGTCCGGAAGGCACGGATGGCCTTCAGTGCGAATCCCCGCTGAATGCTGGCCAGTTGTTTCTTAATACTCTTCCTGTTTACTATGTGCCCCCATATTCCAGCAGCGTAAGTGATAATGGGTTCTATAACATGCAAATAAATTGTGCGGGCATTCTCCGGGTGTGCGCCCCAAGTACATCTAGTGTACATTCGTAGTTTATTGAATATGCGTGTGGCTTTGCCCAACACATATTTTACGTGGCTGTTATATCGTAGTTTTTCGTCGAGGATGACGCCAAGCAGCTTTATTTCGGGAACAAAGGCTAAATTGATGCCGTCCATTTGGAGCCGTGCGGTTTTCGCTTTGGGCGTGAAGGCAATGACTTGTGTTTTTGCTGGGCCGAAGGTCAGTTTAACGCGTTTGCCCCATTCGCTGATGTTGGCGAGAATGTTATTGGCTAGCTGCTCTACTGTTTCCGGCGTGTCCGCCGTAACTACCAGCAGGACGTCATCCGCGAAGGCTTGTAGATAGCAGCCCGGTGGCAGTTGCATGTCTAGAAGCTCGTCCAGGATCAGGTTCCATAGAACCGGACCACATGCGGATCCCTGAATGCAGCCCTTTGTTAGGGTTTTACGGACTCGGACTCCTGCGTGATCCAGCGTGGCAGTTCTGTCTTGCACGTAGTTCTTAATAAGCCCATAGATGTTTTCCGGCGTTCCGATGTGTTTAAGGCGATGGAAGAGGGCAGGCCACCAAGCGTTGTCAAACGCCGCTCTTATGTCTAGTGATATTGCTATAGAAAGTTTGTGGTTTTCTTTGGCGTGGTGTATGTGGTTGAGTGCTGTATGGATGGCTTGGATGGTGTTCTTTTGTTGACGGAAGCCGAATTGTTGAGGGTTTAGTTTGTTTCCCACCTCAGCGTGGTGGGCCACCCTTTTTATGAATAGTTTTTCCAGGAGTTTCCCGAACACTGGAATTAGACCTATTGGGCGGAACGATTTGAGATCACTTGGATCATCCTTTCCCGGTTTAGGAATGATCTTGACATAGGCCTCCTTCCATATTCGGGGGAAATACTGTAGGGCAAGGCATCTGTTCATGATTTCGGTTATTAAGCTGGGGAAATGTGCTGCAAATTGGAGGCAAATATCTGATGTAAGATTGTCGAGGCCAGGGGCTTTGCTAGGGCTTATTTGTTTGAGTTGTTCCAGAACCTCTTCTTCTGTGAATGGATGGTCATTTTCCGTGTTGGTAGTAGGGCTGTAGTATTGACGTCGGAGTTCTGCTTGTATTGGCATCTGGTCGCAGGTGTCGTCAGGGTAAAAGTGGTTTAGGAGGGCATTGGCCGTCTCCTCTCCATCGGTGGTAAATCTGTTTCCTACTTTGAGGGTGATAGGTGGTCTTCTGGGCGCAGTCTCCTTAAGGAGTCGGTTAGTCAGCGACCAAACGTTTTCTTTAGTTTGAAGTTCGCAGAACTTGCGGAAGTTTGTGGTAGATTCTTTTTTCAGTTCTTCTGAGTAGACACGTTTCTTGTTCTGGCTCTCTTCCAGAAGGTCTTCCAGTGGTAGGCCTTGTCGTTTCGCAGTGTGTATGCGTCTGTGGAGATTGATTATTTCGGTTTTTTGGGTTTCTAGATTCTCTGTCCACCATGGAGGTTTGTATTTGCGGTGCTGCCCTTTGGTGGGCATGGTTTCCATGCAACTGTCACGTATTAAATCTGTGATTTGGTGGACGAGGCATTCCAGATGATCGACATCGAGGTTGGGCACATCGCTATCGAGCAATTCCGAGAGCGTCATTTTGTGTAGCACAGCATCCTTGAAGGCAGCCCAGTCTGCTCCTTTGGTGTTAAATAAGAAGGTCGAGTTGTTATTGTTTACTATTGTTCTGGGTCTGCGGGTAGCAATACAGAAATCGATAGCGTTGTGCTGCGATGACGCGCAACAGTCCAGGTTTACTCTCCAGTCACGTACAAAGTCGTACATAGAGGCAGACGCGATCGTCACGTCGATGATTGATGATCGGTCGCGCCCATGCGTTACCGTCTCGAATGTCGGGGTGGTTCCGGTATTACAGATATACATGTCATTGGCGTAGACGAGCTCCAGAAGGCTGATTCCTCTAGGGTTTGATTTATCGCTTCCCCAGGCAGGGTGCCAACCATTGAAGTCTCCCCCCAGTATGCACCTGTATTGCGATGTGGCCTTGAGGTAGCAGTCTATTGCTTCAAGTGTGCAGGAGGTGTCGTCTCTTGGCTCTACATAGGCTGAGGCCAGGTACCATTTCTGGTGGTTGGTTTGCAGCTGAATCACGCTTAAGTTAGCTGAAGACATTCCGGACTCCCCCAAAACCACACCGCACCCCGGTTTGACTAGGATGCATGCCTTAACATTGCATCCGTTTGAAAATTGAAAGATGTCGATGCCCGATATGGGCTTGACCTCCTTGCCGGATCCTATATAGGGTTCAGACAACAAGGCAATGTCGTATTGGCCATTATAAAAGTACGTTAAAAATTCGTGGAAACTATTTTTTGAGCGATCGATGTTACACTGTACTATTTTAATGAGTGACTTATCCATAATCAGTGCGGCTAGTAATTTTAAGTTTAAGTGATTTCACTCTAGGGCAATTGTTAGCGGTGGCCTTGTGTCCGATGTCGTAGCTGGTGCTGAATTTTGTGTTGTGTTGGTGACAGTTGAAGCATTTGGGCGCGCCTTTCTTCTCTCGAAGTGGGCAGCTTTCGATAGTGTGGCCTTCTTCAGAGCAGTAGGCGCAAGGAGATTGTTTTGCGGTGCATTTTGTCTTAATGTGCCCGAACTGCAGGCACTTTTTGCACTGGATGAATGTTGAGAAGTCTTCGGAATGGACGCGTTGGTGGTCGACGCAAACTCTTCCCATGTCGATTATTTTACGCCACAGGATGGGATGAGCGATTAAGATGGCATTGTATAGATTTGGGTTCCTATTGTTCCGTTTGAAGGCGAGTCGCAGGTCGTCATTACTTTCGAAGAGAGGCAATAGCTCTTCGTTCTGTCCGCGAATGATGTCGACTAGCTCCTCTGAAGGCGTGTCTATTGAGATTCCCTTGAGGATGAGCATGGGTTTCAGTTTTCGTGCCAGTTCCGCGGTAAGTTGGGAGGAAGTTTCCAATTTCTTGAGGGTCTCGTCGCGCTGTTTCTCCGTTTCGAACTCGACCCTAAGTTTGTTGTTGGACACGGACTGGATTTTTGTAGGCGCATAGGTTGTGGTGCGGAAATTGATACTATTCCTAAAAGACTGCACGACTTCCTGGCGCGTTTGAGTGTCGCATTTAGCCGAGACGATGAGGGCGGGTCTATTTTGTGGAATCTCTTTTATTGAGTGCCGAGAAGCAGGAGCACTGGCAGCCTGCGCGTAAGTCATTGTAGTTGAAGGTGCTGGTGGACTCGATATAGTGGCGAGGTGCTTGCTCAACTCCTCTCGCACGCAAGTCGCAATCTCCTTTTTGAGTGTGTCGTCGCCATCATCGGTTCTGACGAGGTTTTTCATGGCTTGAACCTCTGTCTTAACGCTCGTGATGATCTCATTTTTAAGGTCACTGAAGTATGATGGTGGTTGGGCATCCTGGCCGAGTTCTTCTCGAGGAGAGTCAACGAAGTTAGGGAGCTTTGCAATCGCTATGAGTATTTCGTCCGAAGCCAGAGCAATTGTCTTTTTATTGCCGGTCGTGACGCTTTTATTCTCGTAAACGGTGGTTTTAATGCATTCGGCAAGTCTGGATATGACGGCGATGCATGATTCCATGCTGATAATCTCTGAAGAGTCCACGGGGAGGGGAGGAACTTTGATCGGGGGAGGAGGATTTAGAGAACGGGGGGGAGTACGAATGAATGCCATTTTGCATTAAATTGTACGTGGAACTAGGTCTCTAATGGTTAAGGGACGAGTGTTTTCATGGTATATGACTAATAACAGCTTCTAGAGTAACAAGGAACAGAAAAATGACATAAAAAAAATTTGCAAAAGTTCGTCTCGTTTACCTACCCCGCCGCTATAGGGTGGGTGGGAGGGCAAAATTTTTCGTTTTTCCGAGCTAGGTACGCGTGTGAGGTGTCAAAACACGCGTCTGCGCGCGGGCTAACGAACGACGGAGTATTTAGAGGTAAGCGTAGTACAAAATTTTGAAAAATTTTTCGTTTTTCCGAGCTAGGTACGCGTGTGAGGTGTCAAAACACGCGTCTGCGCGCGGGCTAACGAACGACGGAGTATTTAGAGGTAAGCGTAGTACAAAATTTTGAATTTATGGTGAAAAAACGTAATTAGCAGAAAAGTAGGTATTTATAGTATTTAGTTCTACCAACCAACGAGATAGATCGCGAAACGCGGTCCAGCCTGAAGGTGTGGCAGGTAAGTGTTTTTTAATAGCAAAAACCCCGAATTTAAACTGAAGAATTTTTTGTTAATCGATATTATAGAGTTTTAATGAAGCGAAATTTACGAAAAATAGATTAAATTAATTTAAAAGCAAAAAGGTGGGATATTTTATGTGGAAAGGGGGGGCAGAGATCAATTAAGATTAACTACACCGAAAACCGCTTCAAAATCCGTCTCCTAAGTGCAAAGATATTGTGCGGAGCATGGCCCTATACGGGGCCCCCATCTGGGCGGACTCCCTCCACAGGAGGGAGAATGCGACCGCCATCCGCAAGCCCCAAAGGGCCATTGCACTGCGGGTGGCGAGGGCCTACCGCTCGGTGGGCTTCTCGGCGGCGTGCGCCCTGGCCGGCACCCCTCCTTGGGAGTTGGAGGCTTGGGTGCTCGCCAGGGTGTACGAGTGGAAGGCGCGCCGGAAGGCGCTCGGTGAGCGCCCCGTCGCCGAGGAGCAAGAGGCCGTGCGGCGGGAAATGCGGGATGCCGTCGTCCTCCACTGGACGGAGGACCTCGCCAACGCCGCCTTTGGCCGCCGAACGCTGGACGCGCTCGGTCCGGTCCTGCGCGGCTGGCTCGAGCGGTCCCACGGTTTCCTCTCGTTCCGTCTGGTGCAGGTGTTGTCCGGCCATGGCTGCTTCGGATCGCATCTGTGCCGGATAGGGAGGGAGGAGACCGCGGCCTGCCACGACTGCGGTGCGGCGGAGGATACGGCGCAGCACACCCTCGAGGTGTGCCCAGCTTGGTCCGGGCTGCGCCGCGGTCTGACGGCGGTGATTGGACAGGACCTCTCGCTTCCCGGCGTGGTCAGCGCCATGCTGGGGAGCGAGGAGGCCTGGGCGGCGGTTGCCTCCTTTTGCGAGGACGTAATCTCGCAAAAGGAGGAGGCGGAGCGCGTGCGGGAGGACGACCCTCTCGCTGCGCCGCTCCGCAGACGAAGAAGGGGTCGGAGAGGGCGCCGTCCTCTCCCTCCTTATAGTGGCGACGGGCGGGTTACAGGCACGGGGGTGCCTTCGCCCGCATTGCACCCGTCACCACCTTCGTCGGTCATTCCCGGGCCCATCCCCCTCCCCACGGGGAGGGCGTGAGGGGCCCGCCATGAAGGGCGATCGTCGGCGGAGGACTGGACGTGAAGGCTGTGCCGGTTTCCCAGTCCCCCGCCACTAAGACGAAGCGGGAATGCCGCTGGGTTATTTTAGTGGGTATACCGGGTCAGACCGGGGAGTCCCACATACCCCCCCCATTAAAAGTCAACCCAAAGGTTGACTTTTAATTGGGCCAATTTCTCATGAAGTTGGCTCCAATTTGCTTGTCTTTTGATGAAAATGTTTACGATTTTAATACCTAATGTAATTATATATTTTAGGAAATTAATTTTGTAGGAAGTACCGTTGTGTCCTGTTCGAGTCTTAATTCCGGTAAAAACTGGCTGCACCTTAGCAATACGCCACCGATAGGCGTGCTAATGCATCCCATTTTAGGCGCATGGGGCACTTGTTATCGAAGGCATTGTGGTCAATCTTCTCTGCCTTGGCCAACAAGCAGTTATGGCACTTCGGCGTCTCTGCCGCTAGCCGTGACGGGCAGTCCGCCCTCATGTGGGGCTCACCACAGTGCGTGCAGAGGTCGGCAGGCTGCGTGCACAGTTTTCGGCTGTGGCCGTATCGCAGACAGCGAGTGCACTGCACCAGTGGGGACTGATCCTGCACTCGCACTCGCTGTAAGTCGATGTGCACGCGACCCGCCATCGTCAGCCTCTGCCATACTGAAGGGGACACCTGCAGGATGACGTGGCACATGTGGGGGTTCCTCGTCTTACGACGGTATTTCACCCCCATCCTTACGTCTTCCGCAAGTATGTCCCCGATCAGATGGGTGTTTTGTCGCTGCAGGGCCTGGGTAACCTCCACATCGGTGTGGCAGGAGAGGACATCTTTAATAATGACAAGCGGATCCTTGTTCTTAACCTCTTCTACCACCAGACCACCCGTCTTTCTAATCCGCTCCGTAACTTTATTGAGCTCTTCCCTGGTCCTGAAACCGACCACAACTTTTTGGTCCCTCACTTTGCGCAGCCGTTCCACTTGGGTCCCCTCATTCCTGGCATCAACCGCCGTCCTGAGCTTCTCAACAACCTCTTCACCGGTGTCCTGATCATTTACGGATGAAACGACCACCGAGTGAAGAGGCTGTTGGATGTTCTGCTTCGGTACGACGGCGGCCATCTCCGCGAAGGTTGGACCTTGGCCTGCAACGTAGCGAGGGGCCTGCTGGAGATGATCCGACAGAGCCTGGGTGTGGTGTTGGCACTCCTGCAATGCCTGTTTGTGATGTTTGAGGCCTTCTACAAGGCTCTGCATCAGCTCCATCGGCTCATCTGTGGTCAGCCTCAGCGGCGCGGCTGTCGATGTGGCTGCAGCTATGACCGCAGGTGCCGGTGTGATTTGGACCTTGTTCCGCTCTGACTCCTTTACCAGCTCGTAGAGCCTGTTTATGGCCTTGAGTACCTCCTCCTTGATCTCAGTCTTTAGGTTGCGAGAGTTGCCCAAGTGAAGCTTTGCTTTACTTAGGCAAGCTCTCGCCTCCGCTGTGAGATTGGGGTACCCGGACTCAGGTTTCTTTGGCGGTCTAGCGGTGTCTGGCGCTTCTCGGCGCGTCTCCTGAGTGCTAGGAGCAGTTTTCGTGGCGTCATTCTTTGGGTGGACTGGGGAGTTGGCCAGGGGCTCGGCTTTTCCAGCCTCCCATTCACCGATGCTACGCCTCACACTGGCATGCGATGGGCCGGCCTTTTCCGCAGATCGTGGCGAGCCTCTAGAGCTCTGAGGGCTCGCGTCTTTTTTGGCCGGGGTACGAAACATCGTGGTGTTTTTTGTGAAGGTCAAGTTCATGTAAAAGACCAGTCAGAGGATCCGAGACCTACTTCTGTGTCCCTGTAAAGGGGGGATAAACACAGAAGCAGTAAAAAGTTTAAATAAAATAATCGTCGAACGGCCGGAAGACCGTAAGGTCAGTAAACTAAGGTACGATGTTAAAAACTCACGTTATGGGACTCGAGATTGACTATAAAAGCTAAAATTTTGAAAATATTATTTTTCCAAAACTGAGAAGTTTACCTGGACAGTGACAAAAGGGTGGGTGGGAGGGCAATTTTTTGCAGTTCTATGTTCGCCAGACGCACGTGCGAGGTGTCAGAAGACGCGTCTCGGCGCGGGCTAGCGATCTATGGGGTTATTGGAATTTATTGACTGTAAAAATTTAGTGTTTTTGCCGAAAAACGTGTTTTCGACTGAAAAACCTGGGATTACGACTACCAAACAGGACTCGAGTTCGCGGAACGCGCACAGGAATACAGGTAAGGCAGGTAAGTAGCTATTGCAACTAGTAAAAAATGTTTTTATAGAAAATATTTCGAGATAAAAATTAATTAAAGATTGAAATTTGGAAGAAAATTTCAAAGTCCCAGAATGAAAAACCCTTCGTGTTTTTGTCAAAAATGATTGGTCAGATAGTAGGGCGGAGCCTATTAAAAATCAAAATAGCTGAAAACAGCGTCAAAATGCGTCACCGGGATGCAAAGTTATAATGGTTTAATGAAATTACTGTCTACCTTAGGTGGATTTCGCGGGGTTACCCAGGGCAGTGAATTGAATTGATGTAAAAATTTTTTGCAGTTCTATGTTCGCCAGACGCACGTGCGAGGTGTCAGAAGACGCGTCTCGGCGCGGGCTAGCGATCTATGGGGTTATTGGAATTTATTGACTGTAAAAATTTAGTGTTTTTGCCGAAAAACGTGTTTTCGACTGAAAAACCTGGGATTACGACTACCAAACAGGACTCGAGTTCGCGGAACGCGCACAGGAATACAGGTAAGGCAGGTAAGTAGCTATTGCAACTAGTAAAAAATGTTTTTATAGAAAATATTTCGAGATAAAAATTAATTAAAGATTGAAATTTGGAAGAAAATTTCAAAGTCCCAGAATGAAAAACCCTTCGTGTTTTTGTCAAAAATGATTGGTCAGATAGTAGGGCGGAGCCTATTAAAAATCAAAATAGCTGAAAACAGCGTCAAAATGCGTCACCGGGATGCAAAGTTATAATGGTTTAATGAAATTACTGTCTACCTTAGGTGGATTTCGCGGGGTTACCCAGGGCAGTGAATTGAATTGATGTAAAAATTTTTTGCAGTTCTATGTTCGCCAGACGCACGTGCGAGGTGTCAGAAGACGCGTCTCGGCGCGGGCTAGCGATCTATGGGGTTATTGGAATTTATTGACTGTAAAAATTTAGTGTTTTTGCCGAAAAACGTGTTTTCGACTGAAAAACCTGGGATTACGACTACCAAACAGGACTCGAGTTCGCGGAACGCGCACAGGAATACAGGTAAGGCAGGTAAGTAGCTATTGCAACTAGTAAAAAATGTTTTTATAGAAAATATTTCGAGATAAAAATTAATTAAAGATTGAAATTTGGAAGAAAATTTCAAAGTCCCAGAATGAAAAACCCTTCGTGTTTTTGTCAAAAATGATTGGTCAGATAGTAGGGCGGAGCCTATTAAAAATCAAAATAGCTGAAAACAGCGTCAAAATGCGTCACCGGGATGCAAAGTTATAATGGTTTAATGAAATTACTGTCTACCTTAGGTGGATTTCGCGGGGTTACCCAGGGCAGTGAATTGAATTGATGTAAAAATTTTTTGCAGTTCTATGTTCGCCAGACGCACGTGCGAGGTGTCAGAAGACGCGTCTCGGCGCGGGCTAGCGATCTATGGGGTTATTGGAATTTATTGACTGTAAAAATTTAGTGTTTTTGCCGAAAAACGTGTTTTCGACTGAAAAACCTGGGATTACGACTACCAAACAGGACTCGAGTTCGCGGAACGCGCACAGGAATACAGGTAAGGCAGGTAAGTAGCTATTGCAACTAGTAAAAAATGTTTTTATAGAAAATATTTCGAGATAAAAATTAATTAAAGATTGAAATTTGGAAGAAAATTTCAAAGTCCCAGAATGAAAAACCCTTCGTGTTTTTGTCAAAAATGATTGGTCAGATAGTAGGGCGGAGCCTATTAAAAATCAAAATAGCTGAAAACAGCGTCAAAATGCGTCACCGGGATGCAAAGTTATAATGGTTTAATGAAATTACTGTCTACCTTAGGTGGATTTCGCGGGGTTACCCAGGGCAGTGAATTGAATTGATGTAAAAATTTTTTGCAGTTCTATGTTCGCCAGACGCACGTGCGAGGTGTCAGAAGACGCGTCTCGGCGCGGGCTAGCGATCTATGGGGTTATTGGAATTTATTGACTGTAAAAATTTAGTGTTTTTGCCGAAAAACGTGTTTTCGACTGAAAAACCTGGGATTACGACTACCAAACAGGACTCGAGTTCGCGGAACGCGCACAGGAATACAGGTAAGGCAGGTAAGTAGCTATTGCAACTAGTAAAAAATGTTTTTATAGAAAATATTTCGAGATAAAAATTAATTAAAGATTGAAATTTGGAAGAAAATTTCAAAGTCCCAGAATGAAAAACCCTTCGTGTTTTTGTCAAAAATGATTGGTCAGATAGTAGGGCGGAGCCTATTAAAAATCAAAATAGCTGAAAACAGCGTCAAAATGCGTCACCGGGATGCAAAGTTATAATGGTTTAATGAAATTACTGTCTACCTTAGGTGGATTTCGCGGGGTTACCCAGGGCAGTGAATTGAATTGATGTAAAAATTTTTTGCAGTTCTATGTTCGCCAGACGCACGTGCGAGGTGTCAGAAGACGCGTCTCGGCGCGGGCTAGCGATCTATGGGGTTATTGGAATTTATTGACTGTAAAAATTTAGTGTTTTTGCCGAAAAACGTGTTTTCGACTGAAAAACCTGGGATTACGACTACCAAACAGGACTCGAGTTCGCGGAACGCGCACAGGAATACAGGTAAGGCAGGTAAGTAGCTATTGCAACTAGTAAAAAATGTTTTTATAGAAAATATTTCGAGATAAAAATTAATTAAAGATTGAAATTTGGAAGAAAATTTCAAAGTCCCAGAATGAAAAACCCTTCGTGTTTTTGTCAAAAATGATTGGTCAGATAGTAGGGCGGAGCCTATTAAAAATCAAAATAGCTGAAAACAGCGTCAAAATGCGTCACCGGGATGCAAAGTTATAATGGTTTAATGAAATTACTGTCTACCTTAGGTGGATTTCGCGGGGTTACCCAGGGCAGTGAATTGAATTGATGTAAAAATTTTTTGCAGTTCTATGTTCGCCAGACGCACGTGCGAGGTGTCAGAAGACGCGTCTCGGCGCGGGCTAGCGATCTATGGGGTTATTGGAATTTATTGACTGTAAAAATTTAGTGTTTTTGCCGAAAAACGTGTTTTCGACTGAAAAACCTGGGATTACGACTACCAAACAGGACTCGAGTTCGCGGAACGCGCACAGGAATACAGGTAAGGCAGGTAAGTAGCTATTGCAACTAGTAAAAAATGTTTTTATAGAAAATATTTCGAGATAAAAATTAATTAAAGATTGAAATTTGGAAGAAAATTTCAAAGTCCCAGAATGAAAAACCCTTCGTGTTTTTGTCAAAAATGATTGGTCAGATAGTAGGGCGGAGCCTATTAAAAATCAAAATAGCTGAAAACAGCGTCAAAATGCGTCACCGGGATGCAAAGTTATAATGGTTTAATGAAATTACTGTCTACCTTAGGTGGATTTCGCGGGGTTACCCAGGGCAGTGAATTGAATTGATGTAAAAATTTTTTGCAGTTCTATGTTCGCCAGACGCACGTGCGAGGTGTCAGAAGACGCGTCTCGGCGCGGGCTAGCGATCTATGGGGTTATTGGAATTTATTGACTGTAAAAATTTAGTGTTTTTGCCGAAAAACGTGTTTTCGACTGAAAAACCTGGGATTACGACTACCAAACAGGACTCGAGTTCGCGGAACGCGCACAGGAATACAGGTAAGGCAGGTAAGTAGCTATTGCAACTAGTAAAAAATGTTTTTATAGAAAATATTTCGAGATAAAAATTAATTAAAGATTGAAATTTGGAAGAAAATTTCAAAGTCCCAGAATGAAAAACCCTTCGTGTTTTTGTCAAAAATGATTGGTCAGATAGTAGGGCGGAGCCTATTAAAAATCAAAATAGCTGAAAACAGCGTCAAAATGCGTCACCGGGATGCAAAGTTATAATGGTTTAATGAAATTACTGTCTACCTTAGGTGGATTTCGCGGGGTTACCCAGGGCAGTGAATTGAATTGATGTAAAAATTTTTTGCAGTTCTATGTTCGCCAGACGCACGTGCGAGGTGTCAGAAGACGCGTCTCGGCGCGGGCTAGCGATCTATGGGGTTATTGGAATTTATTGACTGTAAAAATTTAGTGTTTTTGCCGAAAAACGTGTTTTCGACTGAAAAACCTGGGATTACGACTACCAAACAGGACTCGAGTTCGCGGAACGCGCACAGGAATACAGGTAAGGCAGGTAAGTAGCTATTGCAACTAGTAAAAAATGTTTTTATAGAAAATATTTCGAGATAAAAATTAATTAAAGATTGAAATTTGGAAGAAAATTTCAAAGTCCCAGAATGAAAAACCCTTCGTGTTTTTGTCAAAAATGATTGGTCAGATAGTAGGGCGGAGCCTATTAAAAATCAAAATAGCTGAAAACAGCGTCAAAATGCGTCACCGGGATGCAAAGTTATAATGGTTTAATGAAATTACTGTCTACCTTAGGTGGATTTCGCGGGGTTACCCAGGGCAGTGAATTGAATTGATGTAAAAATTTTTTGCAGTTCTATGTTCGCCAGACGCACGTGCGAGGTGTCAGAAGACGCGTCTCGGCGCGGGCTAGCGATCTATGGGGTTATTGGAATTTATTGACTGTAAAAATTTAGTGTTTTTGCCGAAAAACGTGTTTTCGACTGAAAAACCTGGGATTACGACTACCAAACAGGACTCGAGTTCGCGGAACGCGCACAGGAATACAGGTAAGGCAGGTAAGTAGCTATTGCAACTAGTAAAAAATGTTTTTATAGAAAATATTTCGAGATAAAAATTAATTAAAGATTGAAATTTGGAAGAAAATTTCAAAGTCCCAGAATGAAAAACCCTTCGTGTTTTTGTCAAAAATGATTGGTCAGATAGTAGGGCGGAGCCTATTAAAAATCAAAATAGCTGAAAACAGCGTCAAAATGCGTCACCGGGATGCAAAGTTATAATGGTTTAATGAAATTACTGTCTACCTTAGGTGGATTTCGCGGGGTTACCCAGGGCAGTGAATTGAATTGATGTAAAAATTTTTTGCAGTTCTATGTTCGCCAGACGCACGTGCGAGGTGTCAGAAGACGCGTCTCGGCGCGGGCTAGCGATCTATGGGGTTATTGGAATTTATTGACTGTAAAAATTTAGTGTTTTTGCCGAAAAACGTGTTTTCGACTGAAAAACCTGGGATTACGACTACCAAACAGGACTCGAGTTCGCGGAACGCGCACAGGAATACAGGTAAGGCAGGTAAGTAGCTATTGCAACTAGTAAAAAATGTTTTTATAGAAAATATTTCGAGATAAAAATTAATTAAAGATTGAAATTTGGAAGAAAATTTCAAAGTCCCAGAATGAAAAACCCTTCGTGTTTTTGTCAAAAATGATTGGTCAGATAGTAGGGCGGAGCCTATTAAAAATCAAAATAGCTGAAAACAGCGTCAAAATGCGTCACCGGGATGCAAAGTTATAATGGTTTAATGAAATTACTGTCTACCTTAGGTGGATTTCGCGGGGTTACCCAGGGCAGTGAATTGAATTGATGTAAAAATTTTTTGCAGTTCTATGTTCGCCAGACGCACGTGCGAGGTGTCAGAAGACGCGTCTCGGCGCGGGCTAGCGATCTATGGGGTTATTGGAATTTATTGACTGTAAAAATTTAGTGTTTTTGCCGAAAAACGTGTTTTCGACTGAAAAACCTGGGATTACGACTACCAAACAGGACTCGAGTTCGCGGAACGCGCACAGGAATACAGGTAAGGCAGGTAAGTAGCTATTGCAACTAGTAAAAAATGTTTTTATAGAAAATATTTCGAGATAAAAATTAATTAAAGATTGAAATTTGGAAGAAAATTTCAAAGTCCCAGAATGAAAAACCCTTCGTGTTTTTGTCAAAAATGATTGGTCAGATAGTAGGGCGGAGCCTATTAAAAATCAAAATAGCTGAAAACAGCGTCAAAATGCGTCACCGGGATGCAAAGTTATAATGGTTTAATGAAATTACTGTCTACCTTAGGTGGATTTCGCGGGGTTACCCAGGGCAGTGAATTGAATTGATGTAAAAATTTTTTGCAGTTCTATGTTCGCCAGACGCACGTGCGAGGTGTCAGAAGACGCGTCTCGGCGCGGGCTAGCGATCTATGGGGTTATTGGAATTTATTGACTGTAAAAATTTAGTGTTTTTGCCGAAAAACGTGTTTTCGACTGAAAAACCTGGGATTACGACTACCAAACAGGACTCGAGTTCGCGGAACGCGCACAGGAATACAGGTAAGGCAGGTAAGTAGCTATTGCAACTAGTAAAAAATGTTTTTATAGAAAATATTTCGAGATAAAAATTAATTAAAGATTGAAATTTGGAAGAAAATTTCAAAGTCCCAGAATGAAAAACCCTTCGTGTTTTTGTCAAAAATGATTGGTCAGATAGTAGGGCGGAGCCTATTAAAAATCAAAATAGCTGAAAACAGCGTCAAAATGCGTCACCGGGATGCAAAGTTATAATGGTTTAATGAAATTACTGTCTACCTTAGGTGGATTTCGCGGGGTTACCCAGGGCAGTGAATTGAATTGATGTAAAAATTTTTTGCAGTTCTATGTTCGCCAGACGCACGTGCGAGGTGTCAGAAGACGCGTCTCGGCGCGGGCTAGCGATCTATGGGGTTATTGGAATTTATTGACTGTAAAAATTTAGTGTTTTTGCCGAAAAACGTGTTTTCGACTGAAAAACCTGGGATTACGACTACCAAACAGGACTCGAGTTCGCGGAACGCGCACAGGAATACAGGTAAGGCAGGTAAGTAGCTATTGCAACTAGTAAAAAATGTTTTTATAGAAAATATTTCGAGATAAAAATTAATTAAAGATTGAAATTTGGAAGAAAATTTCAAAGTCCCAGAATGAAAAACCCTTCGTGTTTTTGTCAAAAATGATTGGTCAGATAGTAGGGCGGAGCCTATTAAAAATCAAAATAGCTGAAAACAGCGTCAAAATGCGTCACCGGGATGCAAAGTTATAATGGTTTAATGAAATTACTGTCT
The DNA here is from genome assembly GCA_949152455.1 of Lithophane leautieri. Classification (NCBI taxonomy): domain Eukaryota; kingdom Metazoa; phylum Arthropoda; class Insecta; order Lepidoptera; family Noctuidae; genus Lithophane; species Lithophane leautieri. Next base: position 11,793 of record OX424462.1, on the reverse strand, counting down.
ACCTTAGGTGGATTTCGCGGGGTTACCCAGGGCAGTGAATTGAATTGATGTAAAAATTTTTTGCAGTTCTATGTTCGCCAGACGCACGTGCGAGGTGTCAGAAGACGCGTCTCGGCGCGGGCTAGCGATCTATGGGGTTATTGGAATTTATTGACTGTAAAAATTTAGTGTTTTTGCCGAAAAACGTGTTTTCGACTGAAAAACCTGGGATTACGACTACCAAACAGGACTCGAGTTCGCGGAACGCGCACAGGAATACAGGTAAGGCAGGTAAGTAGCTATTGCAACTAGTAAAAAATGTTTTTATAGAAAATATTTCGAGATAAAAATTAATTAAAGATTGAAATTTGGAAGAAAATTTCAAAGTCCCAGAATGAAAAACCCTTCGTGTTTTTGTCAAAAATGATTGGTCAGATAGTAGGGCGGAGCCTATTAAAAATCAAAATAGCTGAAAACAGCGTCAAAATGCGTCACCGGGATGCAAAGTTATAATGGTTTAATGAAATTACTGTCTACCTTAGGTGGATTTCGCGGGGTTACCCAGGGCAGTGAATTGAATTGATGTAAAAATTTTTTGCAGTTCTATGTTCGCCAGACGCACGTGCGAGGTGTCAGAAGACGCGTCTCGGCGCGGGCTAGCGATCTATGGGGTTATTGGAATTTATTGACTGTAAAAATTTAGTGTTTTTGCCGAAAAACGTGTTTTCGACTGAAAAACCTGGGATTACGACTACCAAACAGGACTCGAGTTCGCGGAACGCGCACAGGAATACAGGTAAGGCAGGTAAGTAGCTATTGCAACTAGTAAAAAATGTTTTTATAGAAAATATTTCGAGATAAAAATTAATTAAAGATTGAAATTTGGAAGAAAATTTCAAAGTCCCAGAATGAAAAACCCTTCGTGTTTTTGTCAAAAATGATTGGTCAGATAGTAGGGCGGAGCCTATTAAAAATCAAAATAGCTGAAAACAGCGTCAAAATGCGTCACCGGGATGCAAAGTTATAATGGTTTAATGAAATTACTGTCTACCTTAGGTGGATTTCGCGGGGTTACCCAGGGCAGTGAATTGAATTGATGTAAAAATTTTTTGCAGTTCTATGTTCGCCAGACGCACGTGCGAGGTGTCAGAAGACGCGTCTCGGCGCGGGCTAGCGATCTATGGGGTTATTGGAATTTATTGACTGTAAAAATTTAGTGTTTTTGCCGAAAAACGTGTTTTCGACTGAAAAACCTGGGATTACGACTACCAAACAGGACTCGAGTTCGCGGAACGCGCACAGGAATACAGGTAAGGCAGGTAAGTAGCTATTGCAACTAGTAAAAAATGTTTTTATAGAAAATATTTCGAGATAAAAATTAATTAAAGATTGAAATTTGGAAGAAAATTTCAAAGTCCCAGAATGAAAAACCCTTCGTGTTTTTGTCAAAAATGATTGGTCAGATAGTAGGGCGGAGCCTATTAAAAATCAAAATAGCTGAAAACAGCGTCAAAATGCGTCACCGGGATGCAAAGTTATAATGGTTTAATGAAATTACTGTCTACCTTAGGTGGATTTCGCGGGGTTACCCAGGGCAGTGAATTGAATTGATGTAAAAATTTTTTGCAGTTCTATGTTCGCCAGACGCACGTGCGAGGTGTCAGAAGACGCGTCTCGGCGCGGGCTAGCGATCTATGGGGTTATTGGAATTTATTGACTGTAAAAATTTAGTGTTTTTGCCGAAAAACGTGTTTTCGACTGAAAAACCTGGGATTACGACTACCAAACAGGACTCGAGTTCGCGGAACGCGCACAGGAATACAGGTAAGGCAGGTAAGTAGCTATTGCAACTAGTAAAAAATGTTTTTATAGAAAATATTTCGAGATAAAAATTAATTAAAGATTGAAATTTGGAAGAAAATTTCAAAGTCCCAGAATGAAAAACCCTTCGTGTTTTTGTCAAAAATGATTGGTCAGATAGTAGGGCGGAGCCTATTAAAAATCAAAATAGCTGAAAACAGCGTCAAAATGCGTCACCGGGATGCAAAGTTATAATGGTTTAATGAAATTACTGTCTACCTTAGGTGGATTTCGCGGGGTTACCCAGGGCAGTGAATTGAATTGATGTAAAAATTTTTTGCAGTTCTATGTTCGCCAGACGCACGTGCGAGGTGTCAGAAGACGCGTCTCGGCGCGGGCTAGCGATCTATGGGGTTATTGGAATTTATTGACTGTAAAAATTTAGTGTTTTTGCCGAAAAACGTGTTTTCGACTGAAAAACCTGGGATTACGACTACCAAACAGGACTCGAGTTCGCGGAACGCGCACAGGAATACAGGTAAGGCAGGTAAGTAGCTATTGCAACTAGTAAAAAATGTTTTTATAGAAAATATTTCGAGATAAAAATTAATTAAAGATTGAAATTTGGAAGAAAATTTCAAAGTCCCAGAATGAAAAACCCTTCGTGTTTTTGTCAAAAATGATTGGTCAGATAGTAGGGCGGAGCCTATTAAAAATCAAAATAGCTGAAAACAGCGTCAAAATGCGTCACCGGGATGCAAAGTTATAATGGTTTAATGAAATTACTGTCTACCTTAGGTGGATTTCGCGGGGTTACCCAGGGCAGTGAATTGAATTGATGTAAAAATTTTTTGCAGTTCTATGTTCGCCAGACGCACGTGCGAGGTGTCAGAAGACGCGTCTCGGCGCGGGCTAGCGATCTATGGGGTTATTGGAATTTATTGACTGTAAAAATTTAGTGTTTTTGCCGAAAAACGTGTTTTCGACTGAAAAACCTGGGATTACGACTACCAAACAGGACTCGAGTTCGCGGAACGCGCACAGGAATACAGGTAAGGCAGGTAAGTAGCTATTGCAACTAGTAAAAAATGTTTTTATAGAAAATATTTCGAGATAAAAATTAATTAAAGATTGAAATTTGGAAGAAAATTTCAAAGTCCCAGAATGAAAAACCCTTCGTGTTTTTGTCAAAAATGATTGGTCAGATAGTAGGGCGGAGCCTATTAAAAATCAAAATAGCTGAAAACAGCGTCAAAATGCGTCACCGGGATGCAAAGTTATAATGGTTTAATGAAATTACTGTCTACCTTAGGTGGATTTCGCGGGGTTACCCAGGGCAGTGAATTGAATTGATGTAAAAATTTTTTGCAGTTCTATGTTCGCCAGACGCACGTGCGAGGTGTCAGAAGACGCGTCTCGGCGCGGGCTAGCGATCTATGGGGTTATTGGAATTTATTGACTGTAAAAATTTAGTGTTTTTGCCGAAAAACGTGTTTTCGACTGAAAAACCTGGGATTACGACTACCAAACAGGACTCGAGTTCGCGGAACGCGCACAGGAATACAGGTAAGGCAGGTAAGTAGCTATTGCAACTAGTAAAAAATGTTTTTATAGAAAATATTTCGAGATAAAAATTAATTAAAGATTGAAATTTGGAAGAAAATTTCAAAGTCCCAGAATGAAAAACCCTTCGTGTTTTTGTCAAAAATGATTGGTCAGATAGTAGGGCGGAGCCTATTAAAAATCAAAATAGCTGAAAACAGCGTCAAAATGCGTCACCGGGATGCAAAGTTATAATGGTTTAATGAAATTACTGTCTACCTTAGGTGGATTTCGCGGGGTTACCCAGGGCAGTGAATTGAATTGATGTAAAAATTTTTTGCAGTTCTATGTTCGCCAGACGCACGTGCGAGGTGTCAGAAGACGCGTCTCGGCGCGGGCTAGCGATCTATGGGGTTATTGGAATTTATTGACTGTAAAAATTTAGTGTTTTTGCCGAAAAACGTGTTTTCGACTGAAAAACCTGGGATTACGACTACCAAACAGGACTCGAGTTCGCGGAACGCGCACAGGAATACAGGTAAGGCAGGTAAGTAGCTATTGCAACTAGTAAAAAATGTTTTTATAGAAAATATTTCGAGATAAAAATTAATTAAAGATTGAAATTTGGAAGAAAATTTCAAAGTCCCAGAATGAAAAACCCTTCGTGTTTTTGTCAAAAATGATTGGTCAGATAGTAGGGCGGAGCCTATTAAAAATCAAAATAGCTGAAAACAGCGTCAAAATGCGTCACCGGGATGCAAAGTTATAATGGTTTAATGAAATTACTGTCTACCTTAGGTGGATTTCGCGGGGTTACCCAGGGCAGTGAATTGAATTGATGTAAAAATTTTTTGCAGTTCTATGTTCGCCAGACGCACGTGCGAGGTGTCAGAAGACGCGTCTCGGCGCGGGCTAGCGATCTATGGGGTTATTGGAATTTATTGACTGTAAAAATTTAGTGTTTTTGCCGAAAAACGTGTTTTCGACTGAAAAACCTGGGATTACGACTACCAAACAGGACTCGAGTTCGCGGAACGCGCACAGGAATACAGGTAAGGCAGGTAAGTAGCTATTGCAACTAGTAAAAAATGTTTTTATAGAAAATATTTCGAGATAAAAATTAATTAAAGATTGAAATTTGGAAGAAAATTTCAAAGTCCCAGAATGAAAAACCCTTCGTGTTTTTGTCAAAAATGATTGGTCAGATAGTAGGGCGGAGCCTATTAAAAATCAAAATAGCTGAAAACAGCGTCAAAATGCGTCACCGGGATGCAAAGTTATAATGGTTTAATGAAATTACTGTCTACCTTAGGTGGATTTCGCGGGGTTACCCAGGGCAGTGAATTGAATTGATGTAAAAATTTTTTGCAGTTCTATGTTCGCCAGACGCACGTGCGAGGTGTCAGAAGACGCGTCTCGGCGCGGGCTAGCGATCTATGGGGTTATTGGAATTTATTGACTGTAAAAATTTAGTGTTTTTGCCGAAAAACGTGTTTTCGACTGAAAAACCTGGGATTACGACTACCAAACAGGACTCGAGTTCGCGGAACGCGCACAGGAATACAGGTAAGGCAGGTAAGTAGCTATTGCAACTAGTAAAAAATGTTTTTATAGAAAATATTTCGAGATAAAAATTAATTAAAGATTGAAATTTGGAAGAAAATTTCAAAGTCCCAGAATGAAAAACCCTTCGTGTTTTTGTCAAAAATGATTGGTCAGATAGTAGGGCGGAGCCTATTAAAAATCAAAATAGCTGAAAACAGCGTCAAAATGCGTCACCGGGATGCAAAGTTATAATGGTTTAATGAAATTACTGTCTACCTTAGGTGGATTTCGCGGGGTTACCCAGGGCAGTGAATTGAATTGATGTAAAAATTTTTTGCAGTTCTATGTTCGCCAGACGCACGTGCGAGGTGTCAGAAGACGCGTCTCGGCGCGGGCTAGCGATCTATGGGGTTATTGGAATTTATTGACTGTAAAAATTTAGTGTTTTTGCCGAAAAACGTGTTTTCGACTGAAAAACCTGGGATTACGACTACCAAACAGGACTCGAGTTCGCGGAACGCGCACAGGAATACAGGTAAGGCAGGTAAGTAGCTATTGCAACTAGTAAAAAATGTTTTTATAGAAAATATTTCGAGATAAAAATTAATTAAAGATTGAAATTTGGAAGAAAATTTCAAAGTCCCAGAATGAAAAACCCTTCGTGTTTTTGTCAAAAATGATTGGTCAGATAGTAGGGCGGAGCCTATTAAAAATCAAAATAGCTGAAAACAGCGTCAAAATGCGTCACCGGGATGCAAAGTTATAATGGTTTAATGAAATTACTGTCTACCTTAGGTGGATTTCGCGGGGTTACCCAGGGCAGTGAATTGAATTGATGTAAAAATTTTTTGCAGTTCTATGTTCGCCAGACGCACGTGCGAGGTGTCAGAAGACGCGTCTCGGCGCGGGCTAGCGATCTATGGGGTTATTGGAATTTATTGACTGTAAAAATTTAGTGTTTTTGCCGAAAAACGTGTTTTCGACTGAAAAACCTGGGATTACGACTACCAAACAGGACTCGAGTTCGCGGAACGCGCACAGGAATACAGGTAAGGCAGGTAAGTAGCTATTGCAACTAGTAAAAAATGTTTTTATAGAAAATATTTCGAGATAAAAATTAATTAAAGATTGAAATTTGGAAGAAAATTTCAAAGTCCCAGAATGAAAAACCCTTCGTGTTTTTGTCAAAAATGATTGGTCAGATAGTAGGGCGGAGCCTATTAAAAATCAAAATAGCTGAAAACAGCGTCAAAATGCGTCACCGGGATGCAAAGTTATAATGGTTTAATGAAATTACTGTCTACCTTAGGTGGATTTCGCGGGGTTACCCAGGGCAGTGAATTGAATTGATGTAAAAATTTTTTGCAGTTCTATGTTCGCCAGACGCACGTGCGAGGTGTCAGAAGACGCGTCTCGGCGCGGGCTAGCGATCTATGGGGTTATTGGAATTTATTGACTGTAAAAATTTAGTGTTTTTGCCGAAAAACGTGTTTTCGACTGAAAAACCTGGGATTACGACTACCAAACAGGACTCGAGTTCGCGGAACGCGCACAGGAATACAGGTAAGGCAGGTAAGTAGCTATTGCAACTAGTAAAAAATGTTTTTATAGAAAATATTTCGAGATAAAAATTAATTAAAGATTGAAATTTGGAAGAAAATTTCAAAGTCCCAGAATGAAAAACCCTTCGTGTTTTTGTCAAAAATGATTGGTCAGATAGTAGGGCGGAGCCTATTAAAAATCAAAATAGCTGAAAACAGCGTCAAAATGCGTCACCGGGATGCAAAGTTATAATGGTTTAATGAAATTACTGTCTACCTTAGGTGGATTTCGCGGGGTTACCCAGGGCAGTGAATTGAATTGATGTAAAAATTTTTTGCAGTTCTATGTTCGCCAGACGCACGTGCGAGGTGTCAGAAGACGCGTCTCGGCGCGGGCTAGCGATCTATGGGGTTATTGGAATTTATTGACTGTAAAAATTTAGTGTTTTTGCCGAAAAACGTGTTTTCGACTGAAAAACCTGGGATTACGACTACCAAACAGGACTCGAGTTCGCGGAACGCGCACAGGAATACAGGTAAGGCAGGTAAGTAGCTATTGCAACTAGTAAAAAATGTTTTTATAGAAAATATTTCGAGATAAAAATTAATTAAAGATTGAAATTTGGAAGAAAATTTCAAAGTCCCAGAATGAAAAACCCTTCGTGTTTTTGTCAAAAATGATTGGTCAGATAGTAGGGCGGAGCCTATTAAAAATCAAAATAGCTGAAAACAGCGTCAAAATGCGTCACCGGGATGCAAAGTTATAATGGTTTAATGAAATTACTGTCTACCTTAGGTGGATTTCGCGGGGTTACCCAGGGCAGTGAATTGAATTGATGTAAAAATTTTTTGCAGTTCTATGTTCGCCAGACGCACGTGCGAGGTGTCAGAAGACGCGTCTCGGCGCGGGCTAGCGATCTATGGGGTTATTGGAATTTATTGACTGTAAAAATTTAGTGTTTTTGCCGAAAAACGTGTTTTCGACTGAAAAACCTGGGATTACGACTACCAAACAGGACTCGAGTTCGCGGAACGCGCACAGGAATACAGGTAAGGCAGGTAAGTAGCTATTGCAACTAGTAAAAAATGTTTTTATAGAAAATATTTCGAGATAAAAATTAATTAAAGATTGAAATTTGGAAGAAAATTTCAAAGTCCCAGAATGAAAAACCCTTCGTGTTTTTGTCAAAAATGATTGGTCAGATAGTAGGGCGGAGCCTATTAAAAATCAAAATAGCTGAAAACAGCGTCAAAATGCGTCACCGGGATGCAAAGTTATAATGGTTTAATGAAATTACTGTCTACCTTAGGTGGATTTCGCGGGGTTACCCAGGGCAGTGAATTGAATTGATGTAAAAATTTTTTGCAGTTCTATGTTCGCCAGACGCACGTGCGAGGTGTCAGAAGACGCGTCTCGGCGCGGGCTAGCGATCTATGGGGTTATTGGAATTTATTGACTGTAAAAATTTAGTGTTTTTGCCGAAAAACGTGTTTTCGACTGAAAAACCTGGGATTACGACTACCAAACAGGACTCGAGTTCGCGGAACGCGCACAGGAATACAGGTAAGGCAGGTAAGTAGCTATTGCAACTAGTAAAAAATGTTTTTATAGAAAATATTTCGAGATAAAAATTAATTAAAGATTGAAATTTGGAAGAAAATTTCAAAGTCCCAGAATGAAAAACCCTTCGTGTTTTTGTCAAAAATGATTGGTCAGATAGTAGGGCGGAGCCTATTAAAAATCAAAATAGCTGAAAACAGCGTCAAAATGCGTCACCGGGATGCAAAGTTATAATGGTTTAATGAAATTACTGTCTACCTTAGGTGGATTTCGCGGGGTTACCCAGGGCAGTGAATTGAATTGATGTAAAAATTTTTTGCAGTTCTATGTTCGCCAGACGCACGTGCGAGGTGTCAGAAGACGCGTCTCGGCGCGGGCTAGCGATCTATGGGGTTATTGGAATTTATTGACTGTAAAAATTTAGTGTTTTTGCCGAAAAACGTGTTTTCGACTGAAAAACCTGGGATTACGACTACCAAACAGGACTCGAGTTCGCGGAACGCGCACAGGAATACAGGTAAGGCAGGTAAGTAGCTATTGCAACTAGTAAAAAATGTTTTTATAGAAAATATTTCGAGATAAAAATTAATTAAAGATTGAAATTTGGAAGAAAATTTCAAAGTCCCAGAATGAAAAACCCTTCGTGTTTTTGTCAAAAATGATTGGTCAGATAGTAGGGCGGAGCCTATTAAAAATCAAAATAGCTGAAAACAGCGTCAAAATGCGTCACCGGGATGCAAAGTTATAATGGTTTAATGAAATTACTGTCTACCTTAGGTGGATTTCGCGGGGTTACCCAGGGCAGTGAATTGAATTGATGTAAAAATTTTTTGCAGTTCTATGTTCGCCAGACGCACGTGCGAGGTGTCAGAAGACGCGTCTCGGCGCGGGCTAGCGATCTATGGGGTTATTGGAATTTATTGACTGTAAAAATTTAGTGTTTTTGCCGAAAAACGTGTTTTCGACTGAAAAACCTGGGATTACGACTACCAAACAGGACTCGAGTTCGCGGAACGCGCACAGGAATACAGGTAAGGCAGGTAAGTAGCTATTGCAACTAGTAAAAAATGTTTTTATAGAAAATATTTCGAGATAAAAATTAATTAAAGATTGAAATTTGGAAGAAAATTTCAAAGTCCCAGAATGAAAAACCCTTCGTGTTTTTGTCAAAAATGATTGGTCAGATAGTAGGGCGGAGCCTATTAAAAATCAAAATAGCTGAAAACAGCGTCAAAATGCGTCACCGGGATGCAAAGTTATAATGGTTTAATGAAATTACTGTCTACCTTAGGTGGATTTCGCGGGGTTACCCAGGGCAGTGAATTGAATTGATGTAAAAATTTTTTGCAGTTCTATGTTCGCCAGACGCACGTGCGAGGTGTCAGAAGACGCGTCTCGGCGCGGGCTAGCGATCTATGGGGTTATTGGAATTTATTGACTGTAAAAATTTAGTGTTTTTGCCGAAAAACGTGTTTTCGACTGAAAAACCTGGGATTACGACTACCAAACAGGACTCGAGTTCGCGGAACGCGCACAGGAATACAGGTAAGGCAGGTAAGTAGCTATTGCAACTAGTAAAAAATGTTTTTATAGAAAATATTTCGAGATAAAAATTAATTAAAGATTGAAATTTGGAAGAAAATTTCAAAGTCCCAGAATGAAAAACCCTTCGTGTTTTTGTCAAAAATGATTGGTCAGATAGTAGGGCGGAGCCTATTAAAAATCAAAATAGCTGAAAACAGCGTCAAAATGCGTCACCGGGATGCAAAGTTATAATGGTTTAATGAAATTACTGTCTACCTTAGGTGGATTTCGCGGGGTTACCCAGGGCAGTGAATTGAATTGATGTAAAAATTTTTTGCAGTTCTATGTTCGCCAGACGCACGTGCGAGGTGTCAGAAGACGCGTCTCGGCGCGGGCTAGCGATCTATGGGGTTATTGGAATTTATTGACTGTAAAAATTTAGTGTTTTTGCCGAAAAACGTGTTTTCGACTGAAAAACCTGGGATTACGACTACCAAACAGGACTCGAGTTCGCGGAACGCGCACAGGAATACAGGTAAGGCAGGTAAGTAGCTATTGCAACTAGTAAAAAATGTTTTTATAGAAAATATTTCGAGATAAAAATTAATTAAAGATTGAAATTTGGAAGAAAATTTCAAAGTCCCAGAATGAAAAACCCTTCGTGTTTTTGTCAAAAATGATTGGTCAGATAGTAGGGCGGAGCCTATTAAAAATCAAAATAGCTGAAAACAGCGTCAAAATGCGTCACCGGGATGCAAAGTTATAATGGTTTAATGAAATTACTGTCTACCTTAGGTGGATTTCGCGGGGTTACCCAGGGCAGTGAATTGAATTGATGTAAAAATTTTTTGCAGTTCTATGTTCGCCAGACGCACGTGCGAGGTGTCAGAAGACGCGTCTCGGCGCGGGCTAGCGATCTATGGGGTTATTGGAATTTATTGACTGTAAAAATTTAGTGTTTTTGCCGAAAAACGTGTTTTCGACTGAAAAACCTGGGATTACGACTACCAAACAGGACTCGAGTTCGCGGAACGCGCACAGGAATACAGGTAAGGCAGGTAAGTAGCTATTGCAACTAGTAAAAAATGTTTTTATAGAAAATATTTCGAGATAAAAATTAATTAAAGATTGAAATTTGGAAGAAAATTTCAAAGTCCCAGAATGAAAAACCCTTCGTGTTTTTGTCAAAAATGATTGGTCAGATAGTAGGGCGGAGCCTATTAAAAATCAAAATAGCTGAAAACAGCGTCAAAATGCGTCACCGGGATGCAAAGTTATAATGGTTTAATGAAATTACTGTCTACCTTAGGTGGATTTCGCGGGGTTACCCAGGGCAGTGAATTGAATTGATGTAAAAATTTTTTGCAGTTCTATGTTCGCCAGACGCACGTGCGAGGTGTCAGAAGACGCGTCTCGGCGCGGGCTAGCGATCTATGGGGTTATTGGAATTTATTGACTGTAAAAATTTAGTGTTTTTGCCGAAAAACGTGTTTTCGACTGAAAAACCTGGGATTACGACTACCAAACAGGACTCGAGTTCGCGGAACGCGCACAGGAATACAGGTAAGGCAGGTAAGTAGCTATTGCAACTAGTAAAAAATGTTTTTATAGAAAATATTTCGAGATAAAAATTAATTAAAGATTGAAATTTGGAAGAAAATTTCAAAGTCCCAGAATGAAAAACCCTTCGTGTTTTTGTCAAAAATGATTGGTCAGATAGTAGGGCGGAGCCTATTAAAAATCAAAATAGCTGAAAACAGCGTCAAAATGCGTCACCGGGATGCAAAGTTATAATGGTTTAATGAAATTACTGTCTACCTTAGGTGGATTTCGCGGGGTTACCCAGGGCAGTGAATTGAATTGATGTAAAAATTTTTTGCAGTTCTATGTTCGCCAGACGCACGTGCGAGGTGTCAGAAGACGCGTCTCGGCGCGGGCTAGCGATCTATGGGGTTATTGGAATTTATTGACTGTAAAAATTTAGTGTTTTTGCCGAAAAACGTGTTTTCGACTGAAAAACCTGGGATTACGACTACCAAACAGGACTCGAGTTCGCGGAACGCGCACAGGAATACAGGTAAGGCAGGTAAGTAGCTATTGCAACTAGTAAAAAATGTTTTTATAGAAAATATTTCGAGATAAAAATTAATTAAAGATTGAAATTTGGAAGAAAATTTCAAAGTCCCAGAATGAAAAACCCTTCGTGTTTTTGTCAAAAATGATTGGTCAGATAGTAGGGCGGAGCCTATTAAAAATCAAAATAGCTGAAAACAGCGTCAAAATGCGTCACCGGGATGCAAA